>JARGGL010000006.1:5000000-10000000 GCA_029955375.1 Rubus parviflorus
TGTTCTTTGACCAAAAAACTAAATCTTTTTAAGATCACACATATGTCTGAATTGTGGGTTCTTGGTGAAAGAAGGGAATGCATATTGGCTTCAATAGTAAGATATATATTTCTTAGCAAAGAGAAAGAAAAAAGAAAAGGTTCACAAAAATTCCGACCTACCGGATTCGAACCAGTGACCTAAGGATACCTGACAGGCTTTAATCTACTACAGTCCTCCGCTCTACCAACTGAGCTAAGGTCGGTTTGATAATGAAGTCACTACTATTTTTATTTAACCGCTAATTTTTTTTCATACAAAGACAGAGTCAACGATAGAGGGCCTGGAATACAAGTAAGGCGGCTTTTGCCATCTCTACATTCTCTGTACGCGTTAAGCATTCAAACAAAGCTCATGTTAGGAGTCCAATTCCTGGCCTGGAAACTTGGAAAGGGTAAAAGTTGTCGGTAACTCCAAACCTAACAATAGAGAGAGATATAAGACTAGCCCACAACCACAACCACACCTCTGCCTCTCTCGCTCAGACTCACTTGTCGTGTGCAAAGCAAAGAAAATGTGTCCCCTAAGGTTCATATTGATATTCTTGTCTGCCACGCTTGCTGGTTTCTTCTTCTTGAGGAACATCGCATCCGAAAATGACCCCGAAAACTGCACACATTCTAATGGTCTTCAAGAATTAGATGCATCATCAACATCCCCCTCCTTCTCATCCAAGGTTGCATCTGCTATGAGATCTGGATTTTGGACATGCGTTGACATGGCAAGTGGACGCTACCTGTGGAGAACTTTGGTGTCTTCTTCTTCTTCCATCCATTCTCAGTCTAGCTAATTTCTCGGATTGGTTTTTCTGTCGTAGCTCTAAATCTCTGATTGATTGTGCAAACTTTGTATTCAGGTTAACATCTCCATCAAAGCCATGCAAATACATGACACAATTCAGTTTGATACTATATAGAAGATAAATGCTACTAGAACCTATACGAATTTTATATTTCTTTGTAATGGTGCAAGTTAAATAGGAAAACAATCAAGGTGATAAGAACAATTATTTCACATACATTCATCCTCAAGCATCCACACAAAGTTGAAAACAAGTTCAAATTCTTGCATTAATTGTATTTTGTAATTGTCACAATGACTAAAGCTTCTCAAGAATAAACCAAGAAATTAAGTACTCATATCATCACATACTACAATCAGATCCACTACAATCTTCCCTTGAAAGGATTATGACTCCTGGAACGAGACCACTTCAACAGGGAGTGCCGGAGACGGTTGTTGCTCTTGTTGTGCTTGTTGCTCTTGCTGCTCTTGCTGCTCTGGTTGTGGTGGCTCTTGTTGCTGCTGCTGTTGCTCCCCTTGCCAAGTCCAAACAATGTCCTTGAGACCTGGTCTTATCTCCTTTTTCATGACCTTCTGATACTCTAATGTATCTCCACTAGACTTCTTCACTTCCACCAAGTGAAAAGACGGGCTGATCTCAAAGATCTCAGTTTCGATGCCTAAAACTCCCTTCCTTCCTTCTGTGGACCCTTCCATTCTCAACAACCCTCCGCCCTTCTTCTTGATTTTAAGTCTCAGATGCTTGGCTATGTCTTCCAGCTTGGAGATGATGGTTGAGGCAGTTTTGTTGGATGTAAACCGCACTTCTTTTTTCTGTTCAGCCTCCTCAAAAAGTCCAGACAAGTCAAAGCCTGCGGAGTAGGAGATGATATCAAAAGCGTTCAAGTTAGAAGGCTTCTGCTCTATTTCTTGCTTTGCCTCTGTCACAGAATTGTTATCTTCACCAGGTCCAAAAATGGCATCAGCATCCAGAGGGGCTAGCTCCTTCACTGGTACTTCAGCAATTGCAGGTTTTTGGACCAGCCCCTTCCGGAACCAAGAAGTTTGCATTATTTTAGCCAAAGATATCCGAGTATTTGGATTTGGGTCCAAGATCCTTGACAGCAACCTGCGTACTTCCGGAGTAAACCAGTTAGGGAATTTGAATTCACCCTTACCAATCTTCCTATACAACTCCATCAGATTTGAATCATGAAATGGGAGATAGCCAGCCAATAGAACAAATAATATCACCCCACATGACCAAATGTCAGCTTTGGCACCATCATAGCCTTTCCTGTTTATGACTTCTGGGGCAACATATGCAGGAGTCCCACAGGTTGTATGAAGCAACCCATCTTGGCGCTTAGATTCACCAAGGGCACTCAGTCCGAAATCTGAAACCTTTAGATTTCCATTCTCATCCAAAAGTAGGTTTTCTGGTTTCAGATCTCGATGGCATACACCTCTACTATGGCAGTAATCAACAGCGCTGATGAGCTGTTGAAAATACTTTTTGGCAACATCCTCCTTCAGCTTGCCTTTGGAAACCTTGTTGAAGAGCTCACCACCTTTAACATACTCCATGACAAAGTAAATCTTGGTTTTGCTGGCCATTACCTCATAAAGCTCCACCACATTTGGATGTCTAATCAGTCGCATGACAGAAATTTCTCGCTTGATCTGATCAATCATCCCGACCTTCAAGATCCTCTCTTTATCGATTATCTTAATGGCCACACTCATGCCGGTTTTGAGGTTCCTTGCATGGTAGACCTTGGCAAAGGTTCCTTGGCCTAATAATCTCCCCAACTCATATCGTTGCATCAGCACACTCCCTTTGTTTTCCATTTCTGGCTACTATTCTTGTATACAGCAGAAGTTACTTCTATATGATAGCTTAGTATATGATTGATATACGAACTATTCTCAAAAATTTAAAAGGCTAAAAGCTCAACCATCCTCATCCACGTACTGTTTTGACAAGAGGTGCCCCCTTAAATTAACTACTGCACTCGGCATTTGAGCATACAATGGGGATGGGCTGTGAGTTTGTCCAATCTCATCCTTGATAAATAAGGGCAGCTCAAACAGAACTACAATCTCACCAATCACTAAAGAAGAATTCTCAACTTTGAAGCACATCTTTCAGCATTCCCTAAGTTTTCTTCTTTGATATCCAAGAGAAAACTGAAGAAAATGAGTATCTGAAACTTATGCGGACCGAGAAACAGAATAGCAATCAGTTAATCTTTACAACTTGCCAACAAATATATCCGATTCTCGACCTGAAAAAGAAAAAAAAAACAAATTAGCCTTCACATGCTTCAAATGGCTACATATTTTTCGTAATATATAATTACTGTGCTGAAAATTTTAACAATTGACGGTATTTTGACAATTTCTATGCACATCTTTCTTACTGCAAGCTATGAACTTTAGCAAGTTGTCTACATCTTGAACAGAAATTGAGAATTTGATTATGTCACATGGTATTGAATCCATAATTTGACAACTTCTATATATCTTTCTCACCGCAAGCTATGAACTTTAGTATGTATGTCGACATCTTAAAGATAACTAAAGATTTTCGTTAATTTCATAATGAATCCAAATTTTGACAATTTCTATATATCTATTCTCACTCCAAGCTATGAACTCACATCTTAAAAAGATAAAAATTGAGAATCTTGTAAATCTCACATGTATATATAACCTATGTATGTTGTAATTAACTATGTCATGAAAGTAATTGCAACAACAATAATTCATAAACATGCACCCTTAAAAACCTAAATGTTGAATCATGAGTGAACAGAACAGAACAGAACAAAAGTGATCTGTTTCTAATGAGATTCAGGATTAATACGAAAAACAACAAAGGAACCACCTGATTTCCTTTGTTTAAACCCATTAAGAGAAACAGGGAAAGACCGAATTCTCAATTTCAATTTTCAAGGGAACCAAACTGGAAAATATTGAAAACAATGTCTACCAAGCTAAACTCAACAAAATTCCATATTCTGCAGCAAACAACAAGAACAAACTAGAAAGAATTAAAGATTAGAACTTTACCTCAGATTTGAGGAAGAAATCTCAATTCTCAGAGTTGAAAGTTTAGAGAGAATGAAGAAGAAATTGAGAGAGGTTGAAGTGTTTCTGGTTTAGTTGGCTCTGGCTTGAGAGGAGGAAAAACCAAACATGTATTGCCCAAGAGCGCTATGCACCTCTTCTTTATACCCTAGTCACTTTCTTAGACTCCAACGGGACAACGCCAAGTCGCCAACCAATAACTTCAATATCTTTCACTACTTTTTTTGTCTTTTTCAATAATGAGATTACAGGAATGCCATTAGCCTTTCTATTTCTTTTACTATTAAAATTCTAATTATGAAAAAAAGTTGCAATGTGACACCATCTTTGAGATCTAAATATAGTTAGTAAAATACGGGACGAGTATTAAACGAAAAAAATATGTACATATATTATTCGGACGATTTCATTTAATAGTATGTTGAAAAGTTCGGCATATTATTATTTAATTATTTATTTATTTATTTTTAAGTATTTAAATATTAATTTATATTCATCTTTGTTCAATTACATGAGTAAAAAACGTAAAAATACATAATAAAACGTGTTTATATAATACTTTTTTGTTCAAAAGTACGTATATTTTAACGGATCTTTTCAAAAGTACGAAATTCAGAAGTATTTTTTTAAAATACGTACGTATGAGAACTATTCGCGAATTAACTAACTAGGGATCTAATATATAAAGAAAGGGATTTAATTTATAACAAAAAAAAATCATAAAACTAAAATATCACATAACAAAGCAAGGAAAGGGAACCCTCTCATTTTTGCTAACATATATATATTAGAAATACGCGTCAAATTGAAAAATTAAAAGAAAAAACGATATAGTCTTAATTAGTTGGAGTCCTTATTTAATCATTGGTGGCTTAAACCCTAATTAAGCCGAGGTTTTCAGATGTTATGTCACTTCCGTGTGCCACTTGTTGTGTACGCCAATCATTGCTTTACAAGTGCACAACCTTTAATATTAACCAGACGTGTTGATTACCATTATTAAGTTCATATACGTAATCACAATCATAATTTGCTTACCTAAAAGTTTTCATTAAGACTAAAATTCTGGTTCACATCGACGGTAGTCATTAGACATAGAAGCTTACCTACTAATGTGAATGGTTACGTTTATATAATTTTTAGAGTCGAGATGAAAAAAAATGAAAAATAATAGACCCAGTATAGAACCAATAAAGTCTTGGTCAATTTAAACTCATTTCGAAAACATCATTATACTCTTTATATTGAAGGTTTAAAATAAAAAAAAGAGTTGAATTAAATTGAGTGAAACAAACTAAAATTTTATGGTCACTTATTCACTCGTATGAGTATGAGCTGTACGCCTGTACATAACATATGTTACTTCATAGAAGAGAAGATCATGATGTTTTTCTTTCAATTAAGAGAATTTAAAGCATGTTTTTAATATGTGGTAGAAGAAAATCAAAACTTAAATGGAATTGACTCGAATTTGGGTGCCTGCATGCGCGTATGTATAATTTATGGTTTGGCATTAGGCAGGCCTTGTGAAGCTTCATGCATCACATCTTCCTATCAACCAATGAGAAGGCGACAGCACGACGGCGTTTCAGTTTAGCGAGGGTACGTGTCACCTTCCTGAGTCTCTGTAAGTATACACGCAGTCACCCATTTTTGAGGTCCTAACTGGTTATGCATACCTACCGCACACGTTTCAGGTCTCGTTGTTTTTTGGCCTTTTGTTAACTCATCACTTGCTGCACAAAATTGTGGAGAAACCGACCTCTAATAATTCTCGAGTGAGGTTATAGTAATACTAATATGATTGAACTTAATTTGCCAGACTTTGTCTCTTTATTTTCTTACTGAATCTTCCTGAGTCTCTGTAAGTATGCACGCAGACACCCATTTTTGAGGTCTTAACTGGTTATGCATACCTACCGCACACGTTTCAGGTCTCGTTGTTTTTTGGCCTTTTGTTAACTCATCACTTACTGCACAAAATTGTGGAGAAACCGACCTCTAATAATTCTCTCGTGAGGTTATAGTAATACTAATATGTTGAACTTAATTTGCCAGAGTTTGTCTCTTTGTTTTCTTATTGAATATCCTTATATTCCTCCACAGAGCTTCTGGGGTCGGATGTCCCATGTATAATGATGATTAAGCAGAGACCAACTTTTGTAACCTACAATTTTCTTATGAATCTGCGCTTTGAGCTGGACGAAGTTGTCTGGCATATTCCTATTGTTTTAGACCTAAATTAATTCCCACATTCATGTAACATCCAATCAATTAGTTTCTTGATGTTGACGCCTTCGGGGTAGGCGTCCAACTTGGCTAGAGATGAAAGTTGACCACTGAATGTATGTAGTTTGCCCAAGTCGTGCTTCGTTTACAGAATTTGTATGGCGTAATTTCACTAAACTCTTCTATGATCTCGTTGAAACCTTAATTTGAAGTCTACTCTTGAGGGTTGGAGGAACCTGATGCTACATTTCTCTAGAAGTTGACTTGAGATAGAATGTCAATGAGACTCCTTTTTATTATATAAAAGAAACGAGCATCTATACGTACATGTAAATTCTTAATGATGAAAAAATTAACGTTGCTATAAAATTTTCGATAGAAGAACTCTTACAATATGACTCTTTATTTTTTTTAATTTCCCATGTTTTGAGGCAAGACGATAAGGTCTTATATAAGCAACATGTGACAATGTTTGCGTTTTTTTTTTTTGATGAAGAAAGGAAAAAACAACTACAAAAAAAAAATCTCTAGAACATCCACCCCCAAAAAGATCAAACTGGAAGGCGACACAAGAGGACAAGGGTAACTCATTAGACCAATGCAACGAAGAGGAAGTAGAATGACCTAAAATGGCAAGGCTATCAGCTACAAAATTAGCTTCCCTAAGGATGTGGTTAAAAACAATACGAGCAAACCTATTTAAGGTACATGCATGATGAAACACTTAAAATATCTGAAAGATAAGCAAATTAACGGGTGAACCAAATCATACGAGGGCTGTTGGTCCATAAAAATTCGGGTAGAGAGATTAACCAACATAATCTCTCCTTCCATCTTTGAAAAGTAGGAATGCGAAACTTTAGTTGTTGAAGAGGAGAGGTGGGTGCACCTGCCAAAAAAGAGAGTTTTCGATGCCACAGTAAGAGTTTGCTAGATTAGAACAAGCTTGTGCTTGTGGGATCCATCGTCTCCCACTAGATATCTAGACTTCTATCTTCTAGAGTCTAGACACATCCTCTAATAATTCTCGAGGTTTAGCTTTTTTTAGTATATGTATAAGATCGAGCAATATTATTGAAGTGATGGGTGATGAACTTTGCCCTTTTGTTTTTCAATGAGTCCTTGGACAACTTCTGGGGTAGGATGTCTCTTCTGTAATGATTCTCACCTAATTTAGCAATCATATAGTAGTGAAGGCTCTTTCCTTTTAATTCTTTAATATGGGAATCATATAATGAGAGATGCTCCTTTCTAATGTATGGGACAGGTTTTTTTTTTTTTTTTTATATGGGAAATGTAGCCAACATGTAAGAGTCTCCTTTTTGGAGCTTGAATGCTTGATCTCTCACGCTATAATGTTAATCGAAAAAGAGTGCAATCGGGAATGTAGAGCTTGAATGCCATAGAGAAACACAATAGTCTGCGAGTAAAACATCCTCGAAAATTTCAGGTGTCTCGTCGAACCAAACCACACATTCCACGTAACATACCTAAAGAAGCAGTCGCATCCAATGTCGACCATCTCCCAGTCCCACTAATGTTGGAGAAGGAAAAATACACCAGTTCGGAGGACAAGGGCCTAAACATGCAACCAAAACACATGTATCAGCTATGGCACTCTTTAATTTAACTTGGCTAACAATGGCACAGACACCGACACATGATTTATCAAATTTTGTCTATGCAATAATCAAGACCACAAGAAGCAACAATTTCAGGCCACACGCATAGTGAAGCACTTGAAATATCTGGAAGATTGCGGAATATCACACGATTTCTGCCAACACTGCGCTTACTACAACTCTGAAGATCTGGCCATAACAAAACAAAGGATAGGAGATTTTTAGCAACACGTAGGCTGTGGGAACAAGAGCACTTATGGACAGGTTCACGCAATTCACACAACATTCTGGCAAGTTTTGTTTTCATTTCCTAGGTAAAAGAAGGTATACAATTTTTCAGCACTCTACAACTACAACTGCAGACACTGCAGCCAAAACCCTGTGATCAATGATAAACGAGACAACATTGGAGAATCCAACATTTTCATGCAAGCATTTGAATTTATCTTACATATTTTACACCCGATGTTCAACCAATCTTTACAATCATTGTTCAACCATGTCTCCAGTCACAAACATAAGATACCCCATGCACACCTGGGTGAGTAACAATACATAAACCTGAACGTATGGTAGGAACACCTTTCCAGTGCATCTTTGTGGCCAAGACTAAGAGTCAGCCCGCATCGATCCAATATCCAATGATGATGCTTCCATCGTGCTCGCTGTGCTTGGGTTACATGCATGAAGTGCGGTGCATACGTCTGTTTTTTCAAGGTACTCCTCTGCATTCACAAGGAATAGAGGTCCATACTCGAAGACGATCCTCTTGCACTGCCAAAAGTATAGAATATTAGAAACTAAATGAAGCTAATGGAACACTCGAATCATAGAAGAGAGACATGCATGCATTTCCCCCCACCCTCACTGTCTTGACCTTCACAATGTCCAAACAAATAAGACTTCTTATGGAACTCTTATGGCTATTCTTCAACAATGCCTTAACCCTAACCGTGTAACTATGCTTACAGAATGCCTATGTCTATTATTCAGAACTGTCTAACAAATAAGAATACTAGACAAGGTTCCCCAAAAAAGTTCTAGGGGACATTGAAACTCTGGATGCATGTATTCGTCTCACCCCAATTGTGTGAACCTTAAAAGACCAATATATATGATCCTTATGGCTGTTATTCAGCAATGTCCAACAAATAAGAATACTAGACAACGTCTCCAAAAAGAGTTCTGAAGGGCCATGAAAAATAAAAGAAGTTGTTGATCTGTTAATGCTGCAACAATAAAATTCTCACAGATGGATATCAATTTTCAGCTTCAATGGCCATCCATTCACGAAACAAAACGTCTATGAAAGTATGAATACAATCTATAGATTTCGACTTTCACAATTGTCCTCACCTTTTTGACATAGTTCTCCACAGAATTGCATGCCTTCAAAAGAATCTCAATAATCTCCAGCTGACAAAAAAATAAGAAAGAAGAATTTAAGTTGTCTATGCATCAACTAGCCTTGTAAAATATTTTTCAATGTACTGCGACGAAGAATCTCCAATAAATATGTCATAGTAAAGCATCAGAGTAAATTCCAATCTGGCAATGAGATAAAAAGAAAAAGAAAAAAAAAAGGCAATCGTTTGATCAAGGGGTGGATAATTACAGGATATTTCTTTTATGATAATAATCGTGGGTGAAAGTACAAACCTGTGTATCAGGATCTTTCAACTTGATTAATACTTCAGAAACAGCACGGTGGCATAATCCACAGCTGTCCTCACGGAGTTGCGAAGAAAACATTGCAACTTGCTGACAGAGGTTGACCTTCCGGCAGAAATCAACAGGTTGTACAGAGGAAACCTCTAGGAAGAAGAGAGGAGCATAATAGTCCACTAAAGTGATGCACTGTTCCAAAAGAAAATAAAAAGGATATTCAGAACTGTTACAAAAAGCTTCTTATAGTAATTCAAATTATAAACGATATATGCCAGATACTGCATATAATCTCTTAAATTTATCTAGACCATATCATTATCAATGCAACTCTGACTTAACAAATTATAAAACCAAAGTCTTTTTGGAGTGACGGCTTGGGAAAACTGAAAAAAGATGTTCTAGAATTAAATACAAGGTTTATAGCTTATTAGAGCTATAACAGCTTCTTATAATTAATTAATTCCATACCAGTGTCCCACACTGTGCTAAATGCTGAATACAATCCCTTACAGTTATCTAGACCATATACTGGTTATGCAGTTGTAATTGACAAACTATAACACTAAAAACTCATAAAACAGTCACAAAAACCATATACTGAGTTTTTGGTGGAGGTGTCCAAGAAGGTTATTCAACCTAAAATATCAATCTCCTTCATAATGAATGGACCAACATCACCATTTGAGACTATTCACTCGGGCAAACAACTAATAGAAACAATTTTGGGATGGCTGCAACCAACCAGACAATCTTTTAGCTTACGAAGATTCTACAACCTATCATCACAACTAGAAAAGGTGCCTACCTGCTCCTTGAAGGATTTCAATTGAGAGCAGGTGTTATGTAGAGTTCCAATGATCTCAGTCTGGGTCTTGTTTTCACTGATGTAATCAAGTGCCTGAGCAGTAAACTCCTCACATAATGTGCACACATTTTCATTCCCAGCAACTTCTTTCAAAGTTTGAGGTTCCCCCTCTTGCACTGAACCAGAAGGTAAAAGTATCAATTAAGTTATTCATTTCAAGAACCAAAACGTAGAAGTATTAATTAATTCATTGCATGAGGAAACAATCGGCCCAATAGAAAGATTGAAATGTGCATAGGACACTGGATTTTCAAATCTTATTTAGTTTGAAAGTAAGTTCTGAATTCATTCTCATTGGAGGAATGTTAGGGTATCACTTTTGAAAACTAATTTTTGGAAGACTAAATGCGCAATGAATAGATTTTACCTGACAAACTAAGCTCCACCACGCGTCTAGCATCACAAGCCCAACTAGCTCCCAGCACGAAAAGAATTAAGAGCCCAACTCTCACATCCATGGTGCCTGAAGTTCCCATTCAACAACATTAGAGGCCAGTACACAAACGTTCATAGTACGTCAAACAACAGCAAACCATAAATGATCAGATTTCTAGTGTCTCAATATAAAGAAAATGAAGAAACCGTTGGTCGGATAATCTTAAACTAGTCACAAGAGTGATTAAGGTGCAAACAAGATTCAACAACAGGAGAGCCAAACAAAGTTAGTGACTCCATTCTAATGCAGTAACTGGTCATCACAATCTAAATACATTCTGAGCATTATAAATTTGGGAGATTATAGCCTCATGCCCTCATGTTGCTAGATTTCAACTACTTTGATTAAATCAAAGGCCGACCTCTTGAACCCAATAAGTTCTCAATACTAGGGTCAGGCCCAAAACCCTCTATTCAGCATTCACTAACAAAGTAAGATTCACCAAACCAAGTGTAATAGAGCCAGCCTATTTCAAACTAAGCTTGTTAAAATCTACTGGAAGTTCAATGTTTGCTTCTTTCCCAAATACTCTTTCTATTAGCCACTTGTGCTTTTGATGATTTATGAACTGGTAAAAGCAACAACAGCTCTTCATTCTTACCAAAAAAAAAAGCAACAACAGCTATAACATCAATCACCAAACAAACAAAGTATGAATCTTTATCAAACACATAAGCAACTGATCATCTAACAATACAATACCACACCATAAGCAGAAAACAATGAATCAAAAACTGATTACAAGAAAAGTATATAGGGGAATATCAACAAAATCATAAAGATTTCAGCTTGGTATTTGGCAGCTGAGAACACGTGGGAAACAAAAACATGAACAAGTTTTGAACTTTTGATAAGATTTGAAGTTTGTGAAATCCTACGATATTCGATGTTCGGCAAAACGTAATTGAAATCCCGAACAATCGGAGACAGATATTTACCTGAAATTCCTGTTCTTTTCAGTGTTGGGGTTGGGGTTGGAGTTGAGGTTGGGTTGGGCAAGGCGTTGAATTGTTGAATCATTGTTGCTTTGATTGTTTGCTTGTTATATACAACTACCCGTCTGGTTACGCTTCTATGTGCTGAGCTACACGTAAATTGGAGTGGGGTTTCCAACCTACAAAAAGTCCTATCGGATATTTCCACGTCAAATTAGGAATCAGAATCTTTTTGTACACATCCAATTAGGTTTTGGATTTATTATTTAGCACCCTCCAAATATACTCAATATTATTTGAGGCATCAAGCGGTTTATCAGAGTTTTATATTGTGGTGGCAATAGATATGGTGTGACATGCAATCCGCATCTTAATTTGTTTTAGGGTTTAAATTCAGTTGGGGTTAAGCTCTCGGATGTTAGTCATTGTCTAAGACCTTAAACCTTCTAAGCCCCAAGCAATGAATAATGATATAGCGAATGACATTTGAAGCCATGTTTATTATTCACTTTGTAAATTGATGTAAAATATTTAGTAAACAAATTAGTGTTCGTAATATTATTCTCTTTATGATGATCATAAAAGATTTTTAGATACTTTCGTAAAGTTATGAGCGAAATGCATCTACCTTTAACATAATATGCTCTTCATAACAAATTTTATATATATTACATTTTTGTCTGCGAACTTTGTTTGCATGCTATTTTGGTACTTCACCTATTATCTAGAATTATATGGTAGATGAATAATTAGATTGAATACTTGAGTGGTTGTAGGATTCTATTTAGCGTCATTACTCAGCCAAGGGAAAAATTTCTCAAGCAACACAGCGGATATTACCAAGAACCATTCTTCGGTCATTTTCAATCTAAAACAGTTTTTTTATTTATAATAAGATAACTCAGTTTTCTTTGTAGTAAAACTATACATTTTGCCAAGACAAATTTTTAATCTTTTCTTTTTTGCTTTTGAGACATAATGCCAAATGCAAATGGCAGTTGACATGTTTTTATACTCTTTTTTTGGTCATTTGATCACGATTAATGTGTTGCTAGTTCATATCTTTTTGGTCAAATTTGTGCTGCATGGTCTTGATGGTTCCCAATTGTTCCTTCTACCTCACTGATTCTTTTATAATATCAAAGTCCTGATAGCTTACCAACTTGCAATGATGCCAAACAATGTTTGTTATGGTCATGAATCATCATATGTGATGAAGCAAAACTGATTTCACCTCTTGCACAAACCCTTTTAACCTTTGCTTTTATGATATAACTTCTGAAAGCTTGGCAACTTGCAAATGAAGTCAAAAATGCTTTGGTTTTGGCCCCAACTTTTGGTAATTATCCATCATAATGCTCATTGATCATCATATTAAGTTATGAACAATAAAATTACTTGAACAACTTCAGTAGTACAACTTTTTGCAAGACTTGCTCATATCATAACAATAAGTTATACATTAGAATCAATGAAAGTGAAACAATTGAAAGGAACTCGAACAATAACACAGAAAGTCTTGACAGATGCATGAGTCTGAGAAACAATTCCAACCTAAGTAAAAACAGATTCTAAAGAAAGGAGAATCGGAGACAGAGGAGAGGGAAAACAAACATACACATACATAACTAAATGTCAGTGATTGTGATGAGCTGATTGACTTGACAATAAATCACTTCAAGTTTGGAGTTGGCTTCTTCTTCTTCCTGCTTTGCTTTGTTAAAAGGAGCGAGAACCGAGCAAATCCGGACTTCTTTCTTTTAGCAGAAAAGTTCTTGAGACCGTTTTCCTTCTCAAACTTCCTACAAGAGAGTTGATCACCGTTGTGTTTACTGAGCATCTGACCCAGTGATACCTTTTGTTTTGCAGGTGTCTTTTCGGTCAGCTCCATTTCATCCTCTTCTGGCAAAAGCAGCTTCCTGCTTAGTATTTGTCCGATTGATAAGGTTGGCCTCAGAACCGGCATTGATTCATCACTAACCAGATTCAGACCATTTACATCACGCAATTGCAACTCTCTGGCATGACTTGATGGACAAGGATTTTTGAACTTGGTAGAGTTGTGTACAGAAGAACGTCTTTTTTGACAGTGCTGGGATCTCCATTTGCGAAGTGCCTCTTCTACTGCTAGCTTCCCCTTATTTGCAGCCTCCACTCTGTTCAAAGCTTCTTCCAATGCCTCTTTACTGGTTTTGACTTCTTCGGTTGCTTCCTCCACCTTCTTCAAGATTTCTGTTTTTGATACATTTGCATCATCGACATGCTTCATGGCATCTCTTACTCTCTTCTTAGAAAGTTCTTCTGCATCTCGAACTTTTTGGGTTAGGGTTGAGTATTCCTCAAATGAAAGAGTTACTCCTTCAGGTTTCTGCAACGCATCTCCAGATGAATTCTCGTGGTTTGACAGAGCCTTGATTTCTGCTAGAGCAAAAGCTTCTGCAGCTCTAGCTGCCGCTTTCATCTTTCTTGCAGCAACCAATCTGATTTCAGCTGTCTTTATCTTACTTCTCGTCTGCTCAATCTCAGATGTTGCTCTCGAGACCTCTAACTTTGCAGCTTCTGCCATTCTTTTGAACTGCTCAGTCTCAGAACTCAATCGTCGAAGCTCCTTTGAAATATCTAAGGATTTATCAGGAGCACCTTTAGATTCAGCATCCTTTGCCAATTGCAGCTTTTGTTTTGTCTGGTTGAGCTCTTCTTCAAGAGACAACATTTTCAAAGAATTCGAAGTTAACCTCACACGGGTCTTCTCAAGGGCAACTCTTTCCTTCTCTAATTTCTTGTTGAATGTTTCAACAGAAGCCCGAATGTCAGCCAGATCACTAGTAGTCCTGGTAAGGTTCACCTTAGCTTGTTTCAATTCCATTAAGATCAAACCTGGCGCTGAAGAAGGACAAGAGTTCACACCTTCCCTTGAATTGCAATGAATGCTGTTGTTCCCATGGTTTTCCTTATCTGCTTCATTCACCACAGGAGTCACGTAGTCCTTACTTACATTTGTCTCAAGGTCCACTTCAGATACTTCTTTCTGTAGCCTTTTCTTCAATTCATCAATGATCTTTTTGGTTTGTTCCAGTTCTATTAGAACATCAAGAGTTTCCCTTTCTTTCAAAGTGAGATCTTTCTCCAACTGTAAAGCCTGCTTCTCCAGTTTCTCAGTGTCGACCTCTTCCACATCATGCTGCAATTATGAGATTCAAGTTAACACAGTATAAGGCTACAAAGCAGAACAAACAAGAAACCATGCCTACTATTTAGCAATTCAGTAGAAATTTCAGGTATGGGGGAAAATATCAATGCAGATGCGTAAGCGACTTAAAGGGACATATATGAGAGAAATCAGAAAAAGAAAATTAAACCGTTGAGAGCTAGCTTAGGTTATAAAATAATGGAATCGTTCATTTCAAGGGACACACATTAAGATGATCGGCTGCGTGAAGTTGCACTCAAAGTCATGGGTGCACTGCCGTTTCCAAATACTCGAAAGAGAAGACAGACAAAAACAGAAGTTTAGCTAACCAAACAATGTCAGAAATAGAAACATCAGTTGATACAAAATCATAATGCAAGTAATGTTCTTTTTTCATCCATTTGGCTCTATAATTAATAGAAAGAACCAGAACATCTGGGCCAAATATCAGCAGATAAACATCTCAATCATAGTCCACTATTTATTTGACATGGGTATCTTCCAAAAGAGTCCAAAGTTACGACTCCATTATGGATTAAAGCCATAGATTCCAACAATGGCAGACAGCTAATGCCTCACAGCTAGTATAATGTTTCATCTATATGTAGAAGCAATTTTATCCATTGGGTAGCTCTAGGGCAAGTGTGAGATGCATTTCCATTACAATTTACAATGTGGAACAAACAAGCAATCTAAAAGAGCATAACATACATTTCCACTCAAAACTTCCTCACAACCCTGAAACTATAAGGCCATAAACCCCAATGCACTCAACTTAATTTTCTGCTAAACTAAAAAAAGGCCCATTTTCAAATATTTGAGAAAAACCCCATCTTTATTTGTTTGGATTGAAAGAAAGTGAGTGAGAGCAATACCTCAGGCTCCGAATGCTTAGCATTTGAGGGTTTCCAGTAACCGATTCCACCGAATCGACTCACTGCCTCCTTCACCGATTCAAACGGCGCCGACGTGTCGATCTCCGCCCTCAAACCCCTGTCATTCCTCAAATCCAAACCCGACCCAGGCACTCCGCTGTTTTCGGGCTCCATTTCCGGACAAGGGTTCCGACAATTGAACTGAAATCCCAACACAATCGAAAACAAAGACAGTAACTTTCAAACACCCAAGAGGCGTTTTGTGAATGATAATGTTTGGTTTTGGTTTTGAGCTCAGTTGGGGGGCGTTGAGAGAATCAGTGAGACAAACCAAGAAGCACGGCTATAGAGCCAAGATAGAGACAAGAAGGAAAATAAAGCAAAAGAAAGCGTACGTTTGGTTCATCTAGATGTTCCGGAAATACCCATCAGTCCATCACCATGATCAAATTTTGTCATGGTGCATTGGGGTGTTTATGGGAAATGTAGAAGATGACTGGAAGAGTTAAATGCTTTGATGATTTTTTTGAAAAGTGTGTAAATACGCGCGAGGTATATACGCGCGAGTGTTTTTCAACGGCAACAAAAGCAGCATAATTACCTAACGGCCTTGTGGCCTTCTCGGTAATCATAAAAGCGCGTATAAAGCACTTTTTCTCTCTCGGCTTGGGCTGTTGGTGTTGGGGCTAATCAAGTACAGTACAGATCCAACGTTCGGAAAAACTGGACAAAGCACTTCCCTTTGTTCCCCACACAAGCCAAAGCTTCTAATTTAGAAATTTCAAACACCCACCTAGAGTTCAGCACCTTGTTAGTTTAGTTTAGTTAAAGTTTTTGTTTTTTGGAACCCGAAAAATTGTTTATGTTTTGAGCAGCTCCATGCATGCATATGTTTTCTTAGTTACATTTGTTATTAGTACAGAAAAAAGGCCAAAAAATCATTCATATAAACATATTGGGACCTTTACTTACATTTTGTTAGAGAGAAATGTTTTATCTACCATCAAATGCTAGTTGAGATGCATACACATATTACATGAGAAATTATCAATAAAGAGAGATGGAAGTCAACTTTGAACAAGCTAAGAGCACAGTAGTTCCTTTGAAGTGAAGTCTCCTTTTTTTGTTTTTTTTTTCACCGGAGATATCAAAATGCAGAATACTGAATACTGGTTCAATTTACTATTGGTCCTTATTAATATGAGACTTACAAGATGGTTGATAAGACCGTCAAACACCATTGAGAGCTATTGAGGAATCAATGAGCTATTGTCTGTAATCTTCTTGTAATTCTCCATCCTCATGATGGATTTCTCTCGATCTGTCCCTATTGTTTTGCAGATGTAGGCTTTGCCGAACTGCACTAACAATTTTTTTGTATTTCACTTTTTTGTTCTTGTATCTATTTGTTATTGTAATGATTGCTGTGAGTTTCTTCTATGATTATGATTTGTGCAGATTTAATGTTATTAGTGCACAACATATGAACAACATAGTAAATCCACGAGTTAAAACATAACAAATATATGAAAAAAAAACTGAAGTGATCGAGGGCTCTAATTTAGATTACATGTGGGAGCATGTATTAGGAGTCATAAAATAATTTGCTTAAACCAACCAAACAGAATTAATCAATCTGGGTGGTTCGATTCGGCTAAGTCAATTATTTGGTTGCTCGGTCCAAATCAGTCCACATAATGGAACTGAACCAAATATGGCCGGGTTCTTGAAAAATTTGGAGTTAACATAACTAAACCGCCTATTCTAAATTTTTTGATGCCATGTTGTATCGTTACTTGTTCTCACTCTTCTAACTATATTAAGTTATTGACCGAGCTGAGGTTAGCTTTTATCAACTCCAATCGATTGAAAAAGGTTTTAATTATTAGGATGTATAATTGTATAAACTACTACTCCTTGATTGTGATTCCAGGAAATCCATTGGCGTGAGCAAAAATTAGATCATTTTTGGTTTTGGCCCTAATTGGCCTAGCTTATTATGATCTGACTGACTACCTCAATGGTCTCAAAGCAATATATATCTTCGTTATTTCGTACATGAATGGATGGATAGGTAATTAACTAGCTGAGCATGTCGATGAGTTGGCATGGCCTAGCTTTCATCCAGCAAAGAATGAAAATGACAATATGCACACATTTAAACAAACAAGAAAATGAAATAATACACACATTAATTAACTTCTCGATCGCCCTACGTGTAACAGTTGCGAGTCATACAGATGGAGCCATTTAAATGTCTGAGTTATAGAGCTTCAGGCATGCATGCTCCTGCAATCTAGCTAATAAATTAATTGGTGTCACTTTCTTCTCTAGCTAGCTACATCATACACAGATTTTATTTCTCTCTCTCGATCTATTTCATACATTTTCATGCAGATCTAGCTAGCTCGATCTCTGATTCTAATCCATGTGGTAGTACTACCCAATTTAAGAGAGGAAAGAAAATTTCCCGATATGATTCTCGACTTGTGGACTTGTACGTGGAGTCGTGGAGGCTAGGATGAGTTTTAATATAATTGATCAGTTGGTTGATTGTGATTTTTAGAACCGGGACCTTAAGTCGACTATGAACAATTCCTCTATATAAGAATTTTTGTACACCTATAGTTTATTAATGTGGCATGATGCTTGTTAATTAGAATAAATGAATTAAGGTCTTAATTAAACGTGGGTCGGACGAAGGGTATGCCTCATGCATGAATCTAGCTAGCTTCTACACTTGTATCACATATATGATCAAGGCAAAGGTCATTCGGCAATGACTCATGATGATATCAAACGCATTCTTCTACTTTGATATATTAATTGCAGGCCACGTTAAGTTTCATCCTTCATAGTCAATTATCAAACTCAAATGCACCAAATTTTCATCTAATCTTGATTAGGTATTACTTAATGCACAACATATCCCCAAAGACCGGAAACCCTAGACTCGATCAAGTATGCTTTCGTTTAATGGCACCCTTATTGGTTAGTAATTAATGGTACTAATTAGTAATTTTAAGCCTCAACGTGTGTAGGCCTGTAGGGGAGCTAGGGGAGGAAGCTACCCAATTTCAGTTTTTGACTATAATAAGACCTAATTTGCCAACAGTTAGTCAGAAAATTATTCTGCTTAACTAATTACTATATAATGACTTTGCGAGCTCGAAGCCTCTATCAGTGTAAAGTAAATGAGACTCCAAGCTAGGACCACAAATATTTAATCCTTCCTACTGATTGATTTGTTTATGGAATACTTGCAAATGTGATTTTAGGACTTCGATCGAAACCGAGTGCCGTTCATTTTCAAAGATTATTTCAGCAAAAATTAAAAGGATTGAAAATAGTTTATCTAATAAATTAAAAATTAACTTGAAGGTGATTTATCTAATAAATAGTTTCGATCATGATACTAAATTACATAATGAGGACTTGAGGAGGAGAACAAAGAAGAAAAAACAAAAAATTAAAACTGAAGAAAGACTCGGAAGCATTCTTTAAAAGACCAATTTACTAAAAATTTAAAACAAGAGACGTCGAGAATTGATCACAATTAATCATAAAAATGGTTAACTTTTAAAGTCAACAATGGAGTTGTACCAATTAATTAATCTATATATGAACATGTCTTGTTTGTTTGTTGACTTCAACTACTTCAGTGTGTTGCACACTATTTAAATTCCAAACCAAAAGAAAAGCCAACCCAATATTGCCTCTCCTCACCTCCTGATCTCTCACTTCAAAACAAAGTAACAAACCGTCCAAAATGTTCAGTGCCAACCCTGAGCTTCCCCAGAAGTCTCTCCCAATGAAACAAGATGACAAGTTCTTCTCTAGGGTTTTGTCCAAGGAAAGCTCCATGGCCAACCCATCTTTCAGTAAGGTCTACTATGGAGGACTACCTGGGAATGTACCATTCATGTGGGAATCTCAACCTGGTACTCCTAAACACAAATTCAGTGAAGAAACACTTCCACCTCTTACTCCTCCACCTTCTTATTATTCCAAGAATCCCACCAAGAAACCATTCAAGAAGCACTCAAGATCCAATCTCTTACACACCCTTTTCCTGAAAATAAGTCTCAATAAGAAAAACCATCTGCCTCAATCACCATCATCCACATCGTCGTCGTCTTCTTTGTTGTTTTCGAAATCAGATTTGTCAATGCGTGTGCCAATGAACAGCTATGGGAGCAGGTTTTCGAGCCCGAGTTCATCGTTTGATTTTAGGGGAGATTATGAAGAGGAGGGAGTTGTTGGCTCGCCCACTTCAACATTGTGCTTTGGATTTCGTAGGGTGACTAGTGCAGCCGACCGGGATTGTCACCGGTTTTGATTAGTGACCGGGATTTCCTTGCTGTTAATATTGGCTATGGATCTGATGGCCAAGGTACATCTTAAGAGTTCATGCGCGCTTTGTATGGATCTTGCTTATGTTTTTGCTTATTTCATGTGTAGAATGTATTTACTATTTAGTGACCTCTACTGCTTAAATTGCTTAAACATATATATTATAGTAATTGGATTTTTAGACGTATGTAATTAAACCATGTAATATATTGTGTCATTACTACTCGTTTTCCTTCTCCTTCTATATGTGTTATATGCAAGCTTAATTAAAGAACAATATTAATGAAGTAATAAAATGTGGCAAAAGGTACATGTATGAACAGAACATTAATTAATTCTGGAGCAGTTAAATGATGTATAATATAAGCAATGATTAATTTTAAGGTACTATTACATTTATTACCATATTGTTTAGTACAATTGGGCTGTTTTTGTCTGAGGTTGTTCTTACATCTAACAAAGACATGGACAATTTGTTTGATTTGGGTTTTGGGAGGAGGGGATTTTGCTGTAGGTAATTGGTTGCTGAGAACATACTAGTGTTTGATATTCTCTACTCGTGGCTGCAAAAATATTAAATGCAAAGACGAAAGATGGGTAGAGGTTCCTATCCATATTGAATTCAATAGAGGCAGCTTCTACCCTGCTTTGTTAATATATTGTTTGGAATCTTTTGCCATGTCCTCTTCACATGTTAATTAAAAGCTAGCCACTTACATTTCAGATTTCAGATCAGAAAAAAAGCTTGATACATACTCATACAAAATTGATTGGTTTATTTCGATAAACAATCCGGCAATGGGCGTAAAAGCTCAAGATCTTTTAAGTGTCAACGTGAAAGAACTTTTCATTTCCGGCGTGATATATATATTACTCTCCAACTGCATGTCTTTATCTTAGATAGTAGCTCTCCCAACTTTTAATCTTGTTACCCCATTATTGAGTAACACAAGGACCATATATTTCATGGACTTCATGAACAGATAGAGTACTATATATACATGGTGGCATAAAGAGTTCTAGAAATTAAGAAGGTCCTTAGAGTTGGAAATTCATGAGAATGATGATGACTTTCTATAAAGTAGTTTACTTTGCCTATCTATTTTGTAGCTTTCACTTGTCAATTTGTCACGGATTTGAACAAGCCTAGATTCGAGGCTTCTTTCTTTACTCAATTTTGAGACTAGAACACCAGAAAAGGAGTAAAATTAACTTGAACTCTAAGACTCTGTCGGTGCATATCTTTGGAATTATATAAATGGCACAACGAAGCTCTGGGACCTTGGGGCTTACATAATTGTCCCTTAAAATATTGTGTGTACCAAGAAGATGATCCATAATATCAAATAGGGGGTACATGGTCACACAGAGGAGATTTTATTCTTGGCATTTTAATGAATGAAAGAGGAAACAGAAGGGAAGGAAGGAACTTAAAGACATTAATTGACATGATACAGAGTGTGTGCTAAGTACTAGTTTTAGTAGTTGAGTTTGATCAATGCTGATTGGTTTGTTTTGTTTATCTGAAATTGTCGGCAGCTGTGAGCGATTTGGGCACCATGTGCGCGCGGGCCATTGAACTTTCATTTTGAAGGGTATATTATAGACACACATAACTCCAAGTACATCTTGACGCTTACATGCTCGATCACATGCTTCACATTCATGCACTCAAAATCAGTTTGGACATCCATCTAGGGTTAGACACAGTTCTGTTTTGATCGGTTCTACCATCCAATGGAAATTAGAATCGTTTTTTTGCCATCGATTTGGGTCAGTTCGGTTATGGCTGTTGTCAGGATTGAAACCGAACCACACTGAATTAATTTGACCATATCGGATTACAATTTTTATGATCAAAATCATCATCTTTTTAAATCATATATTTTGTATAGCTTCATGTTCACAACCTGTTCTTCATGTCTCCGAGGTGTTTCTGATCGATGCCTGGAGGTTGTCGAAAGCATTTTTGATCGATTTGTATCAATTAATGTGTTTTCCCCAAGACATGCTGTCAGTTCTTACTTCTTAGTGAGGTATATAGTTCCTGCCCATAGTGTTTGTTTTATTTTTTAATTTAATCTAATTTTATACTTGTTGGGTCAAAGCACTACAATTTCTAAATGTGTAGCCAGAAAGATTTAAGAATAACTTCAAGCAACAACCTTTCATGTTGACACACATGCAATACTGAGTTCGAGGCCAATGAATGGAGAGGATTAATTAGCTAATGGCATTTTCTTCTTTGAAATGGTAGAATGTAGAATTTTAACTATAGAATCCCAACACATGCAGTTAGCTAGCTAGCATCCATACTACATTAGATCCAAAAATATGATATGAAGAGAAAAATAAGATATGAAATGATGAAAAAGATCGATGCATAAGCACTTGCCCAATAATTGATTAGAGGATCATGAATGCTAGCTTTCGAGGATGGATCATTTTGAAATTTATGCGATCTTTCCTGCTCATCTGTTTGCTTTGTCTTCTTTGCTTTCCTTGATCTATCCCCCATTATACTTGAAAAATCAGGATGTGATGATCACCACCTAGTTGAGCCTTGAGCCTTGAGGGGAGGCTGGGAGTAGATTAGGACTTGTTATGTGATGGTAATCTTATTCGGTGGAGTAACTTAATTTAGCTTTACCATTCCACTTCTGTTTTCATTAACGCATACTCGTGGGTGATGCGAAAATATTCATACTTTTTCTTAAGCAAAATTAACCAAGGAGAAGGGAATTTGCAATGGGTATAAGTAAGTTGGTGAGTGCACAGGTATACAAGAAAACTAGAAATGATAGTGATTCAAAGTCTAAACATTGGGATTCCAACACACGCAGAAGTCCAGGAGAGTGAGAGATGGAGTTAAACAATCAAACATTGGAATTTCAAAATAATAGTAGTCCGGCAGAAAGCAGACGCCAACCCCAGAAAGACCAAATCTTTGTGCAATGCTCTTCATGATCATTTCAACGTCTCCAGTGTCTTGGATTTATTGGATCGTAAGACAAGACGTACACGCAAGGTGGACGTGTTCTTCAAAATGCATGAAAAAAATCTGTTTATCTGATTGTTTCCCAAGTTCGATTAAAACCGCTAACTTTGTGCAGTTGACACGAAATTTTAGAAACTGATCGACCTTGTCAGACTTCATATTAACCATGTTCACTATCTAAGGAGTGGAATGACCATCCTTAATTACATTAATGACATATGGGATAATAAAATGAAGTGACAAAATCAAGACAAATAGTTTTTATTAGTGAAATTATTCACTAGAAAAATGTAACCAATCACAACAAGTGCTAAATAGACGCTCGGAAGCAACTGAGCTTAATCTAGTCATATGTAGCTTAGTTGACCTTCTTACAATCGGTCCTAATTTGACCGTTGGTGCCCGTGAGAGGGCTAAGGTTTCCCATCTTGACCATGGCGTTGGCAAAGTCCGTGCTAAAACTTGCCGGATTGCTACTATAAGCATTCACCTGAGAATCCGTGGAACCGCCACTAAAGAGTTGTTGATCGGAGTGCAATAGACCCTTTTGGCTTACCAAATTGGTGAAGTAAGCATTGTCAAAGGTGTTTGGAGTTGTAACATCAAATGGGGAAAGGTTGGTATCACCCCCACTGCTTGGACAATTTGCTTGTAGCGATGTGGCGAATGAGGAGTCTATGTTGGTTTCATTGTAAAGCCTTGCCCTAAAAGTTCTGCACCTTGCTTGGCCAATCGTATGAGACCCTAATCACACAAAAAAAAATAACAAAAGTAATATATGTGAGGTCAAGTTAACCCGTAAGACATGTCATAGTACAGAGAACAATGGAGCCTGTTTGTTAATGCTTGCATAAAAAGTGTCAAATTCAAAGACCTTTTTGTTGTGTTTGACAGAAATGAATTGAATTGCTTTTTGAGGAAGTGCTTTCTAGTGTATTTATTGTAATACCCCGAATTTTCATAATTAATTCTTGGAATTAGTTAAAGGTTAGAAGTTACTTTTCTTATCTTGTTGTAAAGTGAAAGTATTTCACATTGATTATTTACTTGAAACGCTAGGAGTCAAAAGTTGACTTTCTTATTAATGCATTTTTCTCTAATGACTTCCTTCACGAAAATTGTACAACTCGTCAATATAGGTTCGTAGACTTGCGGCACGTTACATTTCAAGATCATATCAAAGAGTTATGGTCAGCTTAAGTTTACTCTATGTGTGAGAATCACTATTACTATCATTAATTATTCTTACATGAGAATTATTTCTTTATAATATACCTATGTGATTGATTATCTTTTACATATAAAATATTAGTTGAGAAATCTAGTTACGTTTCTTTGTTTACATCTTTTTGAAGAATTTTCTTAGTTGTCAAGATTAGTTTTAATAATCTATGTTATGTATGCAATAGTATATGTCCATATATCATAATTAGCATACATCCATATATCATAATTAGTATACATCTATATTGAATATAATATATTTATATGATTGTAGGCAAGTTGGCTATGTTTTAACTATATATATATATTCTCATATGCATATGCATCGGCATATATGAGATACATATTATCATCATGTTTATATATATATATATATATATATATATATATATATATATATATATATATATATATATATATATATATATATATATACGTACATATGAAGTGCAGCACTAGTGAGTATATAGTAGAATAAAAGAGTAAGTTTTTAATATATGTGTGTGGTTGCAAGAGAAAGACGGGTGGTAGGCAATGAACAATGCAACAAATTTGATGATATCATCCAAGTGGATGAGTTTAGTAAACAGATTGGTATGAGAAACCTAACTAAATTATTAGATATATTAAAATAATATTAACTAAGTTAAGTTAAGCTAACCTATGTTAGTAATTAACTCACCCCTTTAGCCTATAAATATCACCCTCGGATCATACCATTCCTCAGAGAGTTTTCTGACTCTCTCAACTCTCTCATCTCTCTCATCCCCTTTCTCCTTCTTTCTAATATAAAAGGGCAAGGGCACCTACCTACACTAAAAATTAATTAGTAAGTAGCAAAGAGAAAATAAGAAAAGAGAAAGAAAGGAAAAGAAGAAGAAAATGAGGAGTATGAACTAGCAGTGAGGAAAAGAAAACCAGAGTCAGATATTGGATCTAGGGATGACAAAGACAAATCTCCGGTATATTTATGTCAAGACCAAGGTAGGGTTTCTAGTTTCCCAGTGATTGGACTATATCATATTTAATTTTCGTGTATAAATTAGGAATAGTCAATATTATGAATATTTTCTTATATTGGTTGTAAATTTTATTATTACTGTTGTAAAGGAATATTTGACGATATTGGTTGTTTATAATTTTGATGTACATATTGGATGATGAGTTTGACGATGGAATGTTGTTTAATATTATATATGTTGAGTTAACATATTATATCATTTTCCATACCTCTCTGCATACATTTGCATATAAATAAAGAAATTGGAAATGATGATGGTGATGGAAATAGGATCCCATGGGATGATATTTGGAAAACAATTGGTATTTATTATTGATGAAGAAAGTGGTAGGGCTGCGGGCCCATTGAATTGAATTGAATACGGGTTGCGGACCCATTGAAATGAATATGATACGGAAACTGTTGAAATTGGAATGAAGAAGGCTGGGCGTTGATTCGTACAACGGGTCATTCGGGACCAAGTGGAATATGCATGGTATGGGACGTGCGAGGTCTGTTTGATCTGGAGTACGAATTGACGAAGGGTAGCGAAGGAATTTTAAATTCATGTATCTCATGCATACTCATATATTTATATTCTTTGTGATTATTTATATATTTACTGAATTGTTGGCACACTTGAATTAACTGTGATAATTGACCATGAGGGATTTAATACCCTACTGAGCCGCAAGCTCACACCCTTATAGATTGTGCAGGCACAACGATATCAATTTGGAAGTGGAACATGAAGTTTACCAATAGAAATTGGATGCTTGTGTGATGCTGCTTGTATGGATGTTTGGTTATTTATGAAAGAAATGAATGCTGCTGGCATGTTTTGTATTGCTATGGAATAAATTCATCCTGTAATAATTAATAGAGAATAATTTCTCATGTAAATTGTAAGATTTGACTTCCGCTAAACTCTGAGTAATTTATGTAACATTTTAATTAATGAAATGTTTGATGTACCAAATTATCGTCACTTGTAATTGTGGTAAAATTTAATTACTGCTATTATGAGTGATTCACACCTTGAATTTGGGTACCATCTTTATACATAATATTGGTCTCGGATTTGGGGCGTGACAAGTTGGTATCAGAGCATTTGGTTTTAAAAAAAAAAAATATCATGAAATGCTAACAACTTGTAGATTAAATTACAATTAGTGGGTGTTTGATAGAAAGCATGATTAGTTTACAATGCTCTTTCGATATGTGTATTATAATAATGAATTGATATATTATATAAATGTTTGTGATCATCCGTGATATATATACATATGTATGTTATATATGCACATAGCAAGTGGTAGCTTTCATGAGTCCACTATATATATATATATATATATAAAAAGTAGGCCTATCTATATAATTATATATATGAAAAGACAAGTAGGTTTTCATTTCTTTCATGAAAAAAAATATTTGGTTATGATCTTCTAATGTTCTTTGTTCTTGTGCCTCGAAGCAAAATGTTTGATTTTAAATTAATACATTAACATTGTTTCATAGTTTTCCAACTATTTTGCCGATCTTTATGGAAGTTCATACTAATTAAAGTTAACTATTAATTAGTTTAATCTAACATTCTAATGCACTTGAGTATATGTACACTGATGATAAAAATATTGGGATGTGTTGTAAATACTTATGTGAATGTCCAATTTGGGTTAATATGTATATGGTAAAAGATAGTGAAGAGTGGAAGCTATGTCATGGCTTATGTAATAAGCTTCACCAACCACATTCCACTTCACCAACCAAATTGCACTAAGCAATTGTTAATTACCCACTTCCTCTTTTCCATTGCTATAAATACATGTTATCTCTTGTGCATTAGACACACCAATACAAGAAGATCAAACATCTCTTCTCTCCATCAATTCTCTCTATGTTCTTTAGTCTCTAGCTAGCTAATTTCATTTTAGTTCACAACACGTTATCAAGCACGTTTGCTCAAATCTTGAAGAACAAGGAGGAAGAACGAAGAACATCTTGAAGAACAAGGAGGAAGAACGAAGAACATCTTCAAGAACAAGGAGGAAGAACGAAGAACATCTTCAAGAACAAGGGGAAAATCTTCACCAAATTTGAAGAAGCAATCTCAAAATTCATTGAAGTTTTCTCTTGAACATCTTCACCAAATTCGAAGGAGCAACCCAAATTAAATTCGTCGAAGTTTTTTTTTCTCTTGACTCGTGGAACCCTAAATTATTTTAGGTGCATTACTCAAGTAAGTTATATTTTTTTTACTATTTGAATCCTTGGCAAATAGTGAACCATAACCATTGAGCATGAACCCTAAATTAACATGAGATCAAGAGAGAATTATAATTTGGTTTACCTTTGCTTTATTATTTTGTTGATTATTTGATCACTAAACCAAAATATAAAAGCATGTAAAATGGTACACATGGCACATATATCTCCACATTAAGACACGAAAGGTTATGAATCTTCCACGACTAGGCTCACCCAGTTAGATGCGATGTCTAGGCAAAGTTCGGCGGTTCGGTACTTAAGAGAGCCTCGCTCCACCAAAAACCTCACCCTACCTTACCTGGTCGTATTTAATTGGAGCTACCGAAAGGGTTGAGTAAATAACTTTTCATTGTAGAATTATTCAATTTCTTGCAATTATGTGGTAGAAATTATATATATGTGTTTGTCAAATGATGACCAGAAGATTTCATCAATATATATCGACCTGTCGATTTCGATATAAATCCATGAGAATTTTAATTCTCACAAAACCATGCTTACATGTTTCAAACCAGAAGATTTTTGAATTTTTTATTCACATGTCTAATCCGTAAACATTATCATGAACATATAAACCAGTCGATTTATATGATACACTAATCCAGTTTCTCCTGTCGAAGAAACAAATGTTGACCAAACTTGACTTCCAAGAGGAGGACAATCGCGAGTTTCCTGTTACGCGAGAGATGAATGCTAAGGCGATGATCTTATTCCGCCGCCATATGTCAGATTCCATGAAATCTGAGTTCGTAGCCATCACCTCAGGAGTTATGAGACTCCCTCAAAAACCGATTTAACCATCAGAAAATCATCTGGCTACCAGAAGCTAGCCATGATTAGATTAACCTGTACTTCCAGGACTTCAAAACTATTATTGAAATATAATGCAAGATCCGTGCTCTTCTCTAGTACTATGACGAATAGTTGACTTATTGAAGAAGACGTACACCACCTTTGTTCCTAGCTCGGATAACCTACTCCAGAAGTAGTACGGTTAATCAAAGTTCATTAATTTTTCCGAGCTCATAACCCAGTTAATGCTAGACGAGAAAAATTGCCTCATTTTGATGAGGAACAACAACTCTCTCCTTACTGGTGCATTGACAATTTCATTGTCAGAGGCTAATGTTGCTCGTGGACTTAGTCCATGACCTGAGAACCGAAATAAGGGCCAGTCGTCCCGACAACCTCGGAATCTCCGCGAGCCTCGTGCTCACCTGCCAAGTGAATTTTGGGCTCTTGTCCAAACAAATGACTTTTGTCCCCATGGCAACCGAAACAGCCTTGGGAAAGGAACAATAACAGGGCCGGTCGTCCCAAAGCAAGAGACAATGCTCCTAAGCTCAATCTCTGCTATCATTGTGGTGGTACAGATCATTCACAACAAACTTGTTGTGCATAAGCTAATATGGTCAAAATTACTCCAAATGTAACTCTTGAAGCAGTTGACTTTGTCGCTGAAATGGATTATGGTTTTGTTTTTGCATCGTGTTTCAACGTTTCTCGAAATAATTTAAAGTATCTTGAGCAAATTCATTTGCATTGTGACCGACTTTAAATTATTATATTATTAGGCATGATTAGTGGGGAAGTTGATTGTCTGGCTGATAGTGATACCACTTACACTATCTTACGAGATTAAAAGTATCTCATCAACTTCAAGCCTAAAGTAACCTCAGTGACAACGATTTCGGGCCCGTCGACCCTAATCGAAGGCTTTGGCAAAACCCAATTCGCGTTGTCTAATGGTACTCCTATGACCATATCTGAGGCCTTATACTCTTCGAGGTCCAGTCGCACCTTACTGAGTTTTAAGGACATTCGAGCAAACGAATATCATGTTGAAACCGCTCATGAAAATGGTGTGGATTTCCTTTACACATGACCTCCAATAAATACGGCCAAAAGCGTATCTTGGAGAAATTGAGATGTCTTTCAAGTGGTCTTTATGTTACCACAATACATTTGATTGAAAAATAACCTTATCTATCGCCTGACGCCGATTGATAAGAGCACTTATCTATTGCCTGACGCCGATTGATAAGAGAACTTAATGCTATGGCATGACCGTCTGGGACACCCGGGTCGTAATACGATGCTTATAACTATGAATGCATCGAATGGGCATCCTCTTGGAGGAATGTTTTTCGTGATTTATCCGAAAAGCCCATGCCAAGCTTGCTCTATTTGAAAGATAAATCTCAAACCAATTCGTGTAAAGCCCACCAAACTAGTTTCAAAATTCCCTTGTGAGAATCCAAGGTGATATTTGTGGACATATCAAACCAGTCTGCGGACCATTTAAATATTTCATGGTACTGGTTGATGCATCGACAAGATGGTCACAAGTTTATTTAATGTCCACAAGAAACGCTGTTTTTTTGCTAAACTCTCGCCTAGATGGCTCACCACTCGGATTATCCTATAAAGTCCAGAAGACTTGATAATGCCGGAGAGTTTACATCGAAGTTTTCCGATGATTATTGCATGTCCCTTGGGATTGACATTGAACATCTGGTTTCCCATGTTCACACCCAGAATGGCCTCGTAGAAGCATTCATTAAATGATTGCATGAAACCTGGTAATGCGCACCAAGCTTCCAATTTCTACGTGGGACTATGCAATCTTGCATGCAGCCATGTTGGTCCGATTGAGGCCCACTGCTACCCAATCTTATTCCGTGTTACAGCTGGTGACTGGGTATGAACCTGACGTTTCGTACTTACGTGTATTTGGATATGCAGTTTACGTGCCAATTGTGCCGTCACAACGTACAAATGGGTCCTCAATAATAGATGAGCATATATGTCGATTATGAATCCTCATCTATTACACGCTCTTTAGAGCCCTTGACAGGCGATCTCTTTACCGCATTTGCGGATTGTCACTTTGATGAGACTATCTTCCCGTCGTTAGGGGGAGATTCGCACGTTAACGTTGATAAGGAACGACGTGAATTAACGTGGCATGTACCCACTATGTCTCATCTAGATCCCCGTACCACACATTATGATAAGTGAAGTGCGAAGAATTCTAGATCTACAGAGTAAAGCCTATAAAATGCCAGACGCTTCTCTGATCTAGCTAAAGTGACGAGATCATATATACCTGCTGCAAACTTGCCTGCAAGGATAAGACGTCCCAGTAGGACGCAAAGTCATCCCTGAAGGATGTAACATCCCCGTAGGATGTGTCGTCCCAGAAGAGACGACGTACGGCTTGACGGCTAACCAGTCATATGTCCCTCCCAGAAGCGAGGTGGACCACTAGGTTCAAAGGATTCTTATCCCCAGAAGAGGATAAATTTGGCACAAACGAATCCTCTTGATATCGCAATCTCAACCGATCAATCTCACGAGATTATCCGGATTATGGGTCCGTCCCAGAAGAGACGACGTTGGGGGACGCTCCAACATCAGAACCCACTTCCGAGAATAGAGAAATCTCGATAATGCATGTTTATGTGAGATGTGGAATCGAAATGAGATTATCATCGATGATATAATTGTATTCGTGGTAGCTACCGAAATCAAAACAAGCGATGACATTGAACCTTGCTCCGTTTATGATTTTCAACGTAGAGACGACTGGCTAAAAAGGAAACAATCAATTCATGTCTAATAGGATTCCTTAGCGAAACGAAGTGTGTTCGGACCAGTCGCTCCAACACCGCCCAATGTTAAATCAATTGGTCATAAATGGGTTTTCGTAAGGAAGCGTGATGAGAATAATGAGATTGTTCGATACAATGCTCGCCTAGTGGCGCAAGGCTTCTCTCAACGCCCTGGAATTGATTACGATGAGACTTATTCTCTCGTAATGGACGTTATAACGTTCCGCTACTTAATCAGTTTAGTAGTTTCCGGAAAACTGAATATGCAGCTCATGGATGTGGTCATAGATTATCTCTATGGGGATCTAGTCACAGAGATATATATGAAAGTCCCTGAAGGACTTAAGTGGCTTGAATCAAGTAGTTCCGGACCACGGAACACGTTCTCGATTAAACTGAGACGTTCACTATATGGATTGAAACAATCCGGACGGATGTGGTATAACCGTCTAAGTGAATACTTGATCGGCTTGGGATACGTGAACAACGAAGTATGCCCTTGCGTGTTTATTAAGAAATCCACTTCAGGATATGCTATTATCGCAGTCTATGTAGATGATATGAATCTCATAGGAACCTCGAAAGAGTTGATTGAAACTGCTGAACTCCTGAAGAAGGAATTCGAGATGAAGGATCTTGGGAAGACACGGTATTGCCTCGGCCTGCAGATCGAGCACCGTAAAGATGGAATCCTAGTACATCAGTCGAACTACACCCAGAAGGTGTTACGGCGTTTTAGTCATCATGACGCTAAGTCGTTACCTACTCCCATGATCGTTCGAACTCTAGACATTAACAAGGACCCATTCCGTCCTAAGGGAGACGATGAAGAGATATTGAACCCTGAGTGTTCATATCTGGGTGCAATAGGCGCATTATTGTACTTGGCCCAATGTACTAGACCGGACATCTCGTTTGCTGTAAATTGTTTAGCTCGACACAGCACCGCGCCAACACGCTGCCAGTGGAATGGCATCAAAGACATTTTTCAATACCTTAAAGGCATTACGGATATGGGCTTGTTTTATCCCTATGCGTCATCGAGTGGATCTACCCCCTTTGGCACTCGAAATAACGCAACCCTTGTCGGTTACGCCGATGCTGGTTACTTATCAGACCCGCATAAGGGACGTTCTCAATCTGGTTATGTCTTTACCATTGGGAATACGGCGATATCCTGGAGGTCTCGAAAACAGACCCTAGTAGCTACTTCGACAAACCACTCTGAACTACTCGCTCTCTACGAGGCGACCAGAGAGTGTGTATGGCTTCGAGTATTTATTGGCCATATACGAAGTACTTGTGAGCTATCTCATGATCCTGATGAACCAATTGTCATCTATGAGGACAACACTGTTGTTATTGATCAAGCTAAGCATGGTTACATCAAGGGAGACGCCACCAAGCACATCTCTTGTGGTTAGTTCCTCTGTGCACTTACATCTCATAGTGCTTCGGGATACATCATTCGGCTACACAATTTTCTCCTAAACTCCAGATTTTGTCCTACAATGGGTTTTCCTGGACTTAAGGTTTTGTGTGTTGGCATCAGCGAATGACTGTTTATTTTCGACTCTACCTAACTATACTTAGCACAATGCTAATCGTAGTTTCTGTTCTAATGCTCGAAGACAAAGAAGTTCAGATGCAGCAAAGTCAGTTCTTGGACATCCAAGGGGGAGTGTTGTAAATACTTATGTGAATGTCCAATTTGGGTTAATATGTATATGGTAAAAGATAGTGAAGAGTGGAAGCTATGTCATGGCTTATGTAATAAGCTTCACCAACCACATTCCACTTCACCAACCAAATTGCACTAAGCAATTGTTAATTACCCACTTCCTCTTTTCCATTGCTATAAATACATGTTATCTCTTGTGCATTAGACACACCAATACAAGAAGATCAAACATCTCTTCTCTCCATCAATTCTCTCTATGTTCTTTAGTCTCTAGCTAGCTAATTTCATTTTAGTTCACAACAGGATGCAATTTGTTCTGTTAAGATTAATGAGATTAGAATAGCATGTCACAATAAATAGTCATAACCACATAACTATAGCTATAATGAGAAAACAGTAAAAAGGGAATGGAAATTTGTCTAATGTTTCAATGTGATTAGTAATTGATTAAGTTGCATTCAGAAGGTTGATATAAGCTTGAGTGTTTTGCTTTTGATTTTTGCTTAGTAAAATACTCCAATTAAATTGTCTAATCAATAACATGACTCAATCAAAACTTGTCTGGTAATTGTTTTCCTCTTAATACTATTCCTCTCTGTTATGACAAACGGAATCACGTTAAGAATATATTTTACTTTATTCCAAATTTTGTGGATTGTGATTGGTTTAGAATGTGATTAAAAAATAATAATAATAATATTAATAATATATATGTGTATATATTTAATGAATGACCAATTAGATTGATTTGTAGTAAGTACATGATACATTTTTATGTTCTTATATCTTTAAAATTTATCAAATTGCATGATCAAGATAAGATGGAGAAAAATATGATTTAAATCCCTAAATTCTGATTTTCTGTACTTATTTCCGTTAGCCAACTCCAGTAGCTATAAACTCATATTTCGGCTATTTTTATCACCATGACTTCTTCTTAAAAGTTGTTCTAAATTGTGTCTTTTATTCAGTATTCGAAAATCATAACAATCCAACGGTGGATGAGTTCTACATCTAAGTTCTTAATCAGCATACTCGCTGAAAATCTTTTATGTTGTTCAGAATTTCAAATGATCATATCTTATCATTTCTTATTCGTTTTCGATGATCTTTATATCTAAACGAAGCTTATAATATGTATTTTTTTATCTGGAAAATATCAAAATCATTAGTCAACAAAATAAAGTACGTAATAATTTGTGCCATTCAAGTGGTTATTTTAAATTGGTATTTCTTTTGACATATTCCTACTTTTACGACTTTTGAAAGTATGCTCATTGATTTTACCGATGTTTGTTTAAAAAAAAATGGTTGCCTATATAAAAAGATGAAAAGCTCGAGTTGGATGGCATATACATGCAGAGATGCAATCCATTCAGGCCGATGGAATGGCATTGTGCAATGCAACCACTATAGCTTAAAATTCTATTGCGGAAATTTTAAATTATTACCACTACCACAAGTAATTAACATGTTTGATATTTTAATCTGAGAGGTTTTACAATAATTTTAAATTATTTTCACGTCAAATTTTAAATGTAAACTGAAGTAGATTATTAAGAGAGATTTTTATAATATGATTGGAATTAAATTATAATATGAGGTCATATATATATATATAGCAGTGAATTTTCATTAGCTTATATCATTGTTTGATTTATGCTTGTAAATATTGATTTACTATGATTTGCATGCAAGACTCAATATAAAATGATATATTACTAGTCGATTAAATGAAAAGAGTGATTACATTTGAAACTGAATTATTTGGATCAAAGACGTTCTTGATATATGTGGATTAAATATGAAAGAATTAGTATCAAAACAAAGGTTCTTTGTTCTCTTATATAAATTGTTATAAATGGGGTACATTTTATATATGTATCCATATACTTTAAGCTAATGAAGCTTTCAATGGATATTATGTGTTACCATTTTTTTCGAAATGCATTCTTGTTCTATATGTTAACTTTACCAAGTTAGAAGTTGATAAGATGATTTGTTTGAAATTTGTTAATTTATTTTGATGAGCTTGATGGTATACTACAATTATGTAGAAAATATATACATTCTTCTATCACTTGATCGTAGAATGTATATTGTGTATTGTTTGTAATATTATCTAAAAATGTAATCTGCGTTATATAACTAAACAAATAACGAAATGGATAACAGTAACTTATACACATTTAAATGTAAAAATGAAAATGGAGACTCCACTTTTCTCCAAGATAAAGAATTTATAAGTGAGCATTTCTTTGTTCTTTCGATACCTAAATTAGTATTTGATGATGGTAAGTAATTTCTTTCCATTTGTGATGCAAGTTGTGGTCTTTTATAAATGAACCCTTGGGATGTAGGTACTTGTATTAAATGTAGGACTTGTTGTCCTTGTACCGATTTGCCCTTCTCGGGAACGGTTTTTGGCGAGCGCGTGAGGGCGCGTGATAGGTCACCTAGCATAGAAATTTTTCGATCTAAGAAGTGTTGTTTTCAGACTAACCATGGATCACTCAGGTGGGACTGTAGCCTGATCGGAACAGTCGCAGTATGTGTGGTATTTCTGCTTGGCGGTAAGGTTGTTTATACGTAGATTTTGTAAAGGTACGAGAGACTTGGCGAGTTACGGATTGTGTAAGAATAGAAAAAGACAAACTAGGATTTGGTTAGAGTAAAAATTTACAATACATCTCTCTATCTCTTCACTTTTTGAGTAATTTAATATTTATGTTCTTCGCGTTCTCTTTAGCTGTCTTTTAGAGTTCAACAAATCAGAGAGAGCTTGAATTAAGTGAATTTTGAGAAAACGAAAGTATTAGTACTTTCAAAGCTAAAGTCGTCATTATTTAACTAAGCTATTGAGAAATTTGGGAGAGTACCAAGTTTAAATTGGGAAGTGTATTTTTTTCCATTAAGATTACTTCCATTACTTAGGAGCGGAAAATTTACATAGCAAAAGTATCCATGAATAAGGTATTACAAGTAGTTACAACCATATAGAATAAGTAGCAGTTGATCAATATCTTCAAGTTAGGAGAGCTGGAAGTCTCGAGATATTGATGCAAGATTTGGTGTGACCAAGAAGCTCAATGATTCTTCAACAAAGGCATGGCTTGAAAAGATGAGGACATTGTTCATCAGAAAAGCCAGCTCACATCTTCATCCTCAACAAAACTTGACTGAGGGACATCGGAACTCCCGGCTGTGAAACCAAGAGAGTGGGAAGGTACAGGGAAAGATGATGAAAGAGATAAGGGTATCTCACCCAGAGTAGTCAACTTACCACAGTGGGGGCAGGTGGTATTGTCAAGAGCTTCCTTGTAGCGACTAACCTCAGCACGAAGCTCACTAATTTTCTCTCTTAAAGCCGAGATGACAACCCCTTCAGTTTTGGCTTTCTCTCGGGCACGCTGAGTCTTAAACCAGTTTCTGATTTTGTCAAGCGCAAACCCAGTATCGGAACTCAGTTCCATTACCTGCCTGTTATTCGGGAACTGACACACCTCATAGAAATCCCTCAACATCTGAAATTGCCTCCCCTCGTGGAGTATTTTTGCGAGGCGCGACTGATAAGCATCTAGCTCTGCTCCAGAAAAAGTACCAGAAGGTACAACAGACGTCGTTCCAGTGCTTGGTGGTTGTGGATATTCGGATACGCTAGGCTGAGATGTTTCTGCCAAATCGTCGGACTTTTTACCCTGATCAAAAATAGCTGCTAGTTCATTAAACATATTTGCAAAGTATTTTGAGAAGTTTTGCTTGATTCCTTACCGGTGGCGAAGAGTTGGTATATATAGGGGATTCACCTTCAACTGTTACGAGCGTGATGAACATACTGCGTGATTTCCGGAAAGTAAGAGTAATTTGCGGAAGGCGAAAGTGTTAAAGCGAAAGGTAAAATGATAAATTAACACTCAATTATTGAAGGATGTCGAAAGGTGAAAGGTACGCCTCATGGAATTCTAATTCTTGTTGAAAGTTTAGAATGATGAATTTATTTGGATTATTAAGAATAGGTTTTGATAATATTTATTTCCGTTTGGGAATTTAGTAATATAGGATATACTAATTTTGAGGAGCATATGGAGTTTAGAAATTAAGCATGAAAAATTGTTATTATTGACTTTCGAGGAATTTTAAGATAGGCTTGAATCATAGAATTCTAAAGAGCTTGGTGTTTGTTTTAGATATTATTCTTGGTGATATATATATTAAGACCTAGGAGAATAATTATCTTGACTTTGAAGTGATTAGTCTTTAAATTCTTAATGGATCATTGGAGATACAATAATTGTTGATTCGGAATGGTAAGTGATTCATAGGTGTGAATTGTAAAAGGAAAATCTATACTTGGGAAGCAAGTTGGAATAAATTCGAAGTTTTGAGGACATAAGGATACAATTATTTGTGGTTTACTTGGAGGATTTTGAGGATTAAATTAAGACATGAATTTTATGTATCGGAATTAATGCAAGTAAATAGTTTAGAGATGTTAAAAAGAATAATGTACGTATTTGATCGAGGATTTGGAAAATAAGGATTTTCAATTTGAGGATTTAGTTAAGTATTCACTTATTGCTTGAGGATTGACGATTATTCTTTATGGCTTAAGGATTCGAACTAATGGATCTACAAGATTTTTTGTGAAAGAGTACTTAGATATAAGATTTGTTCTCATGAGGATTATTTTTGATGAGAAGTGTTGGTGAGACTTATATTTAAGATACATCCAGACAATAGTGATAAGGAAAGGAAATCCGATCCATGGAGTTACCCTAGTATTACCAAGGAGAAGAAAAGCTACGTACGTAAAATTCGAGGACGAATTTTCTTTTAAGGTGGGTAGGATGTAATACCCCGAATTTTCATAATTAATTCTTGGAATTAGTTAAAGGTTAGAAGTTACTTTTCTTATCTTGTTGTAAAGTGAAAGTATTTCACATTGATTATTTACTTGAAACGCTAGGAGTCAAAAGTTGACTTTCTTATTAATGCATTTTTCTCTAATGACTTCCTTCACGAAAATTGTACAACTCGTCAATATAGGTTCGTAGACTTGCGGCACGTTACATTTCAAGATCATATCAAAGAGTTATGGTCAGCTTAAGTTTACTCTATGTGTGAGAATCACTATTACTATCATTAATTATTCTTACATGAGAATTATTTCTTTATAATATACCTATGTGATTGATTATCTTTTACATATAAAATATTAGTTGAGAAATCTAGTTACGTTTCTTTGTTTACATCTTTTTGAAGAATTTTCTTAGTTGTCAAGATTAGTTTTAATAATCTATGTTATGTATGCAATAGTATATGTCCATATATCATAATTAGCATACATCCATATATCATAATTAGTATACATCTATATTGAATATAATATATTTATATGATTGTAGGCAAGTTGGCTATGTTTTAACTATATATATATATTCTCATATGCATATGCATCGGCATATATGAGATACATATTATCATCATGTTTATATATATATATATATATATATATATATATATATATATATATATATACATACATATGAAGTGCAGCACTAGTGAGTATATAGTAGAATAAAAGAGTAAGTTTTTAATATATGTGTGTGGTTGCAAGAGAAAGACGGGTGGTAGGCAATGAACAATGCAACAAATTTGATGATATCATCCAAGTGGATGAGTTTAGTAAACAGATTGGTATGAGAAACCTAACTAAATTATTAGATATATTAAAATAATATTAACTAAGTTAAGTTAAGCTAACCTATGTTAGTAATTAACTCACCCCTTTAGCCTATAAATATCACCCTCGGATCATACCATTCCTCAGAGAGTTTTCTGACTCTCTCAACTCTCTCATCTCTCTCATCCCCTTTCTCCTTCTTTCTAATATAAAAGGGCAAGGGCACCTACCTACACTAAAAATTAATTAGTAAGTAGCAAAGAGAAAATAAGAAAAGAGAAAGAAAGGAAAAGAAGAAGAAAATGAGGAGTATGAACTAGCAGTGAGGAAAAGAAAACCAGAGTCAGATATTGGATCTAGGGATGACAAAGACAAATCTCCGGTATATTTATGTCAAGACCAAGGTAGGGTTTCTAGTTTCCCAGTGATTGGACTATATCATATTTAATTTTCGTGTATAAATTAGGAATAGTCAATATTATGAATATTTTCTTATATTGGTTGTAAATTTTATTATTACTGTTGTAAAGGAATATTTGACGATATTGGTTGTTTATAATTTTGATGTACATATTGGATGATGAGTTTGACGATGGAATGTTGTTTAATATTATATATGTTGAGTTAACATATTATATCATTTTCCATACCTCTCTGCATACATTTGCATATAAATAAAGAAATTGGAAATGATGATGGTGATGGAAATAGGATCCCATGGGATGATATTTGGAAAACAATTGGTATTTATTATTGATGAAGAAAGTGGTAGGGCTGCGGGCCCATTGAATTGAATTGAATACGGGTTGCGGACCCATTGAAATGAATATGATACGGAAACTGTTGAAATTGGAATGAAGAAGGCTGGGCGTTGATTCGTACAACGGGTCATTCGGGACCAAGTGGAATATGCATGGTATGGGACGTGCGAGGTCTGTTTGATCTGGAGTACGAATTGACGAAGGGTAGCGAATGAATTTTAAATTCATGTATCTCATGCATACTCATATATTTATATTCTTTGTGATTATTTATATATTTACTGAATTGTTGGCACACTTGAATTAACTGTGATAATTGACCATGAGGGATTTAATACCCTACTGAGCCGCAAGCTCACACCCTTATAGATTGTGCAGGCACAACGATATCAATTTGGAAGTGGAACATGAAGTTTACCAATAGAAATTGGATGCTTGTGTGATGCTGCTTGTATGGATGTTTGGTTATTTATGAAAGAAATGAATGCTGCTGGCATGTTTTGTATTGCTATGGAATAAATTCATCCTGTAATAATTAATAGAGAATAATTTCTCATGTAAATTGTAAGATTTGACTTCCGCTAAACTCTGAGTAATTTATGTAACATTTTAATTAATGAAATGTTTGATGTACCAAATTATCGTCACTTGTAATTGTGGTAAAATTTAATTACTGCTATTATGAGTGATTCACACCTTGAATTTGGGTACCATCTTTATACATAATATTGGTCTCGGATTTGGGGCGTGACATTTATAGGAATCACTTAAGATGTTAATGTTTTGCTAAACAAAAGCTTTTTTTTTTGGTACATAGAAGGATTGAAGGGGATTGAACCCGATCTAGCCTAATCCTAATCCTAATCCATTTGTACACCCTCCCTCACCACTTGGGTTAACCCCAAAGACTTACTAAGCAAAAGCACTTCTTACAAGAGTACTGTTATACTGAAATGGTTAATTAAAAGTGCTTCCCGGTGCTTTTCTACAAAGTGCTTCCAAGTGCATTTACAAGAAGCAATTTGTATATCTTCTTTAACTTGCTATACTGAACCAAATCAATTACTTCCTAAAAATACTGGCAAAACAACTATCAAATATTAAAACAAACCTGAGAGAGCCACTAGTTCCTTGGCATTGAAGCCTTTGTTTGAGAAAGCAGTAAGTAGGGCACTAAGATTCATGGCGGGAGCTGGAATGTTGGTACGAACAGCAGTTAAATTCGCGGTGGTGGAGTCTCTTCTCCCCAATTGCACTGTCCAGCTAGGTCCACCCAACTGATTTGAGAATCATAATGTCATGAAATTTGGACTTGATTTATATATGAACCAAATAAATCAACGAATTAGCTGGGGTTGATTTTTCACTTACAGCAACAACGGAGTCTCTAGCAGCGACAGCCAAGATATCAGCGCAAGAAAAGACACCAGGGCAGAGAGTCTCCAGTTGAGATTTAATGGTGTCGACTACGTCGAATCCCCTCAGAGAATTAACATTACCGACGGCTGTTTTCTCTCCGGTGAAGTTGGCTGTGTCATCCAACGTACAGTACCGAAGCATCGCATCCCTGTAGTTTCAAACACATTGGCATTCAAACTAATCGTCATCTTTTGAGTTAAAAAAAAAACATATATATATGCATGCATGAGGATTTTGTTGCTATATACGATAGTGCTCATCGAGCTTAGCTACCTGCCTACTTGGCATTTTGTTTGGAAAGTAACACTTATTTCTAATTAAAGGAGCTAGCTAGATCGATCTGTATTATATTTTTGTGTATATATATAATAATTAAGGAGCATATATAATATATAATTAAGGAGGAGAAAGGAGAAGCGACTTGCATTAACAAAGCAATCATGGAAATGGAGGCGGAGCAAGGAGGCTCCCATGCGAGCCTCGCTTGAAACGGCCGAGTCCACGGCTGATTTGATGGTGGAGAGGGCGTTGGGGCACGAGGTCGAATAGAAAGTAGAGGACAACTGAGCAGAAGCCATTCCGACTAGAAGCAAAATGAAGGAAAAGAAAACTTTGAAGTTTGTGGGAATGTCCATGAGTACTAATGGGTTTAGAGAGAGGGCTGAGAAATGGATATAAGAAGCAAAAGAAGAAGAAGAAGAAGACTTAGGCTTAGTTAGTGCTTGGTTATGGCACCCTCAGATCCTATGTATTTATAGCGAGGGAGTGTTGTGTATATCATTGGAATGTCGCGTTTAGAAATAGAAGAGTAATGCTTCTAGTAGTCAACTTTAGAAACAGAAGTATACCATGCATATAGTGAAAAGAACAAAAAAACAAAATAGAATGTGAAGGCGGTTTTCATCGATTAGGATTCTTTTTATATTAGTGTTGATCTTCGAACTTTTCAGAAATTTCTGTAATGAAAAATTGTGTTTGTGCTATTGGTTGCTATTGATTAAGCAAAAACTATGTTGGTTGTACATACATAATTAGGTACGTATAAAAGGAACACATGAGCTGATCGCGTATGTTTAATTCTAACTTAATTTCTCACATTTTTTTACCATTTGGGCCAACTCCAAAAGCGTAGTACTTGTTAGTATTTTACATGAAAGCATACACATTACAAAATTATTACTTTTGTAAAAAGTAGTCATTTTAATTAAGGCGCCACTGTTTGTGTTTTGTATGAAAGTATAGTCTCAAAAGTGCATATATACATATGATTGTTTTAAAGATGAAGCGCAAAAATAATTATTTGCATACATATTTAGGTTCCAATGCACTAATTAAATCAACAAACAAAAAAATTGTCAAGGTATACGGAATATGTAGGCAAATACTTAATTATTTGTCCAATAAAATGAAATGAAAATGATGATCGAGAAGTCTAGATTATAGATCCATCTTGCGGATGTCCTCTCTAGCTTCTAAGTTAGAAGTCTAATGTGACTCACTTACAAATGAAAGTAAAAGGCAATGGATGAGAAATGTTATTTTCCTATTTTCTTTTCTTTTCATGCTATCCTCAATTCTATTCAATAGCCCGGTTTAACTGTATTACTATACTTTTGTGATGTATTTTCTCACATTCATCAATTAATTAGGTTTCAAAAGTCTCATGCACATGCCCGCACAGTGCATCGAAATGCTTATAGTACTCTCATAGTCTCGGCCAATTCTGGAATGTACCAGAGTTGGTGTGTACCAGCTGAAGCGGCAAACTATCGGCCGTTGATTTCCGCTCTTGTATTATTTAAATTGTAAAAATGACTGACGGTAGTTAACGCCGTTGAGATAAAATTTCTTTTTTGCCCACCCACTACCCCCTGAACCCAGAAAATCCCCAAGCTTTTTCTCTCCTGTTCTTCCACTCCCTTCTTTATTCTTTCCCCTCTTATAATCGTTAATCAAAAGGTAGCGGTCCTGTTGATGTCAAACTTGTCGATCAGTGATTAATTTACTGCCGATAGAGTAATACGGTCCGGTTGTGGATTTGAAACGAGTCGACATCGGCGGCCAACTTCAATGGTCCCAATCTCTATCTTTGATTGAGCTAGGGAACCTATTGTTCATAACCTCGATCGATCAGATTCTCCTAGAATTGAAACGGGATCTGGATTTCCTTCGCCGGCGTTGCTACCAGTGGCAATCATCTCCAGTCGATCTTTGCTTTTGCAGAGCTCTCTCTCTTATTGAATATTTGAAAATTAATTATCAAAAACTCTATCTGATAGTCTACCTCCATCAAAGTTGTCAAATTGTCAAAAAAATTCAAATTCTGGGATTCATTTGCTGAAGTTCTAGGTTTTCTAAGAATGAAGAGAGAGAGAGATTTTTCTTAGAGAGGAAGAAGATGATGTATTGTATATTTCAGATCAAGGCTTATTACAATCCGTACATGATCACGGGCTATATATGAGGAGGTGCTTAGCCTCAGCTTAGTCACTACGTAACCTCACTTAACAAACTCTAACAAACACTAACAAATTTCATAATGACCAATATCTATGAGACACCTGTCATGCCTTTACTCAGCTTCTGTTTTGACCTGAGATGACTCGTGACTCATTACCCTTACATCCCCCCTCAAGCTTATGCTGGGAACCAAGCATAAGATTGCAGCATAGGTACTTGAACTGTGGAGAATCCAAACCCTTGGTGAGGATATCTGCTAGTTGTTGCAGAGAGGGTACAAACTGAAGAGCAAGTTCACCTCGTGCCACCTTTTCGCGAGTGAAATGTATGTCCACTTCGACATGCTTGACCTTTGAGTTATGAATGGGATTTGAGGCTAGAGCCAATGCTGAGACATTGTCACAGTGCAACGTGGGAGCAGAGGGTAGAGTGACCTGGAGATCAGTGAGAAGATGACGCAGCCATAAGACTTCAGAGGCAGTGTCAGCCATGGCCCTATACTCAGCTTCTGTTGATGACCTAGAGACAGAGGTTTGCTTCCTCGAGCTCCAAGAAATGGGACAATTGCCTAAGAAGATAACAAATCCTGTAGTGCTTCTCCTATCATTAGGATCACCTGCCCAGTCGGAATCCGTGTATGCTCTAAGTTCCAGTGGGGCTGGTCTGAAAGTGACACCATATTCAAGAGTCCATTTGATGTAACGAAGAATGCGTTTCACAGCAAGGAAATGAAGTTCAGTAGGAGCTTGCATGAATTGACATACTGTGTTGACACTATATGCAATATCCGGACGTGTGAAAGTCAAATACTGCAGACAGCCAACCAAACTCCGATAGGTTTTGACATCTGTGAAAGGATCACCCTCATGCTTAAGCAATTTGGAATAAGGCACACATGGAGTGATGCTAGGATTGCAGTCAGACATCCCAGCCTTGTCAATGATATCCTTAGCATATTTACTTTGAGAAATAAACAAACCATCTGGTAAGTAGGTAATTTGTAGGCCAAGAAAGTAATGAAGAAGACCAAGGTCTTTCATGTCAAATTCTCTTTGCAATTCATCCTTGATGTGGGTAATAGCAGTAGCATTGTTACCTGTGAGAATAATGTCATCAACGTAGAGTAACAGATAGGTGCAAGAGTGACCTGAGGCTCGGATGAAGAGAGATGGATCAGCAGTGGAGGGTTTAAACCCTAATGTAGGTAAATGCGAGGTAAAACGCTCATTCCAGGCTCTAGGTGCCTGTTTAAGACCATATAGAGACTTCTCAAGCTTACAAACATGGTGAGGATATGTGGATGATTCAAATCCAGGAGGTTGAGACATGTACACCTCCTCCTTGAGAATGCCATGCAGAAACGCATTTTTCACATCAAGCTGATGAAGCTTCCAACCATACTGAGCAGCCAGGGCAAGAACTAATCGGACAGTAGTGTGTCTTACCACAGGGCTGAAGGTTTCCTCATAGTCAATGCCTTCCTCTTGGCTGAAACCTCTGGCAACTAGTCGTGCCTTATGGCGTGAAATGGTACCATCTGAATTTCGCTTGACTTTAAAGATCCACTTGCAGCTAACTATATTTTTGTGAGGCTGTGGTGGTACCAGAGACCATGTTCCTTGCTTAATAAGCGCATCATATTCATCTTGCATTGCACATTTCCACTCCGGAATGTTGAGAGCTTTCTTGTAGGAGGTAGGTTCAATCTCAGTGAGACCGGAGGGTGAATCAGCTGCCACCATAGCTTTGTGTTTGAAAATACCATTCTTGCTTCTGGTTACCATAGGATGATCATTCATGATTACTGAGGTGCTAGTAGAGTGTGGTTGAAAAGATGACATAAGTGTAGCAGTGGCCTCAGATGGTGGACCAATAGCAATCTCTATATCTGATATAGGAATGTACACCTCATGTGGTTGTAAAGTGAATTCTACAGAGGAGCTAGGTTGAGCAAAAGAAACACCCTGAGATGACGAAGTGCCACTTGTATCTGAAGACATTGCTGTAGAAGGACTCTGAGGTGGCGCCTGTTGGAGTTGCACTGGGGATGAGGGTGCTGGATGCTGCTGAACCGGCACGGGGACAAGGGATGGCAGATGCTGCTGAGTGATGACTTGGCTCGGATTGGAAGATGGTGACTGGTTAGAGTGAAAAAGAAAAGGAATTGTAACCGAAGTAGACTCAGGAGATGAGGATTGTGAGGCCTTGGTGGTTTGAAAAGAGGTGTATGGAAAAATGTGTTCATTAAACACAACATGTCTGGAAATGATGAATTTGGAAGTGACAGGATTAAAGCAAATAAAGCCCTTGTACCCTAGTGCATAACCTAGAAAAATGCATTGGATGGTTTTGACCTGTAGCTTATTGGAATTAAATGGTTTCATCAGTGGATAACATGCACAACCAAATACCCGTAATGACTCAATGGAAGGAGGTTGATGATGCAGAAGCTCAAATGGAGAAGACATGGACAAGGTTTGACTTGGCATTCTGTTAATAAGAAAAACTGCAGTAGCACAAGCATGGAACCAAAACTTAGGTGGTAATTGTGATTGATGGAGAAGAGTAAGGGCAGTTTCAACAATATGCCTGTTCTTCCTCTCAGCAAGACCATTCTGCTGAGGGGTATGGGGACATGATTTTTGATGGCTGATGCCATGTTTGAGAAAAAAAGATTGTAAAGCATGACTAATGTATTCTCCACCACCATCAGATTGCAAAACTTTAATACAAGCAGAGAATTGTGTAGAGATAAAGGAATGAAAAGCAATGAAGAGGGAACAAACTTGACTTTTATTATGAAGAGGAAATATCCAACAATATCTAGTACATTCATCAATGAAGGTAAGATAGTATCTATAGCCTTCAATAGAAACATGAGGGGAAGGACCCCATACATCTGAATGGATGACTTCAAAAGGAGTTGTAGACTTATTACTAGAAGCATAAAAAGGAAGTTTTGTAAATTTTCCAGCTAGACATGATTCACACAATTCAGAGGAGTGATCTTGTGGAGAACTGACTTGGGATTTGGACAGCATTGAAGATGTGATGACATTTGATGGATGACCTAGCCGTTTGTGCCACAACGAATGAGAAACCTTGGAGCCAAGAAATGCAGTGGGAGTGGAAGGAGACTTGAACAGATTAGCTGAGAAAGAGATTGGGATAGGGTATAAGCCATTATCACTCATGCCTTGGAACAGAGAGAGAGAGAGATTTTCCTTAGAGAGGAAGAAGATGATGTATTGTATATTTCAGATCAAGGCTTATTACAATCCGTACATGATCACGGGCTATATATGAGGAGGTGCTTAGCCTCAGCTTAGTCACTACGTAACCTCACTTAACAAACTCTAACAAACACTAACAACTTTCATAATGACCAATATCTATGAGACACCTGTCATGCCTTTACTCAGCTTCTGTTTTGACCTGAGATGACTCGTGACTCATTACCCTTACATCATTAACTGAGTTTGATTCAAACACTGACATGCCGAATCAAAATATCCAAGAGATCTGAATCATTCTTTGCCCAGATCAGTTCATTCTCTGCAAATCGGTTTTGAACCCATCAGAGAGAGAAATGGCATATGCAGCGAATCTGTTCAAATTTGAGGGCAAAAATAGAATTTTCTTTAGCTGCTGTTGCTGACTCCGTTTCGGGTACAGATCAGTCCCCATAGTCTCATGCAATTATATTAATCACCTATTCACCTCCTTAATCAATCTGGTCAAGTCAAACAAATTAGTTTATGATTATATATACGTCATGCATGAGAGCAACGTTTAACGTAATAGCTAGATCGATCTGTTTCTCAAGGCATTTTTCTTTTGCTTTTGGCCTTCTTTTTTCTTTGGCTCTCTAATTTCCCAGAAAGAGAAGTGTGCCGCTTCGCTTTTTTAGTGTGATTATTTGACATTTGCTCATTTTGATGCCAAACAAATTAAGAAGAACATGCATGAACGACCCCACACGCTTAAAATGACTTGGATTAATTTCAAATTTCAAAGCTAGCTGAGCTATAGCTGCAACTTTAACTGTGGATTTCGATCAGATTCTGTCTGTGATGATTGTGTTTCATGCATGGAAATGATTGAAGATCAAAACTACGTATACGTGCTTTGCTTAATTAGCAACCATGAAACTATAATTAAACTAATCCAGATCGATCGAGTTGTTAACTATAACATGGGTTTGGTAAAGGTTGATATATATATCTAGATAACTTTTTGAAAGTCCAAGGGTCGCACAAAGAACACACACTTGGTTTGAAAATCCTAGTGTAAAACCTTCATGATATATTATACTGTCGTATTGCTTTTGCTCGATTGCTGACTCGATCGTTTTAGTCTTGCTAATATGTCGGCCTCACTTAGTTATATCATATGCATTGATGGTGAAATTAAAATGTGAGGATATATGGTCTAATATGTCCTTGTCTTACGATCTAATAAATCCAAGACACTGGAGACGTTGAAATGATCATGAACAGCACTGCACAAAGATTTGGTCTTTCTGGGGTTGGCGTTTGCTTTCTGTGGGACTACTGTTATTTTGAAATTCCAATATTTGTATCTTTAAGTACTCCATCTCTCACTCTCCTGGACTTCTGTGTTGGAATCCCAATGTTTAGACTTTGAATCACTATCATTCCAAGTGTTCTTGTATACCTGCATGTGCACTCACCAATTAACTTACTTATACCCGGCCTTCTCCTTGAATTGCTTAAGAAAAAGTATGAGTATTTTCGCATCAAATCAATTCTTAATTAAATTAAGAATTGATTTGGCAAACCATGCATTCTCATTGCATGCAAGGTGGACGTGTTCTTCAAAATGCATGGAGATCGAAAGATCTGTTTATCTGCTTGTTTCCCAAGTTCAAAATCTCCAACTTTGTGCAGTTGACAAGAGATTTTAGAAACTGGCCTTGTTAGACTTCATATTAACCATGTTCACTATCCAAGGATTGTAATGACAATCCTTAATTACATTAAGGACATTTGGTGGGATAATCAAATGATCAAGACAAATGTTTTTTATTAGAGCAATTATTCACTAGAAAAATGTAACCAATCACAACAAGTGCTAAATAGACGCTCGGAAGCAACCGAGCTCAATCTAGTCCTATAAACTCAGACACTTATCTGACCTGCTTACAATTGTTCCTAATTTCACCGTCGAAGCCCATGAGAGGGCTAAGGTTTCCCATCTTGACCATGGCGTTGGCAAAGTCCGCCATGAAACTTGCCGAATTACTACCATAAGCATTTACCTGTGAGTCCGTGGAACCGCCGCTAAAGAGTTGTTGATCGGAGTGCAATAGACCCTTTTGGCTCACCAAATTGGTGAAGTAAGCATTGTCAAAGGCGATTGGAGTTGCAACATCGAGTGGGGAAAGGTTGTCATCACCCCCACTGCTTGGACAATTTTCTTGTAGCGATGTGGCGAATGAAGAGTCTATGTCGGCTTCATTGTAAAGCCTTGCCCGAAAAGTTGTGCACCTTGCTAGGCCAATCGTATGAGACCCTAATCATCCAAAAACAATAACAAAAGTAAAATTTGTTAATGCTTGCATAAAAAGTGTCAAATTCAAAGCCTTTTTTGTTGTGTTTAACAGAAATTAATAAAATTGCTTTTTGAGAAAGTGCTTTCTAGCGTATTTATAGGAAGTACTTAATGTTAAACAAAAACACTTTTTTTTAGTACATAGGAGGGATCGAACCTATGATCTACTCTAATCCGAAACAAATTCTATATTTACGTACTCTCTCACACTACTTGAGCTAACGTCAAAAGTTTTCTAAACAAAAACACTTCTTACAAGAGTGTCATACTGAAAGCTGTTTTAATAAAGCATTTGACAAAAATAGTTAATTAAAAGTGCTTCCCGGCCGGTGTTTTTCTTTTCTATGAAGTGCTGCTTCCAAGTGCATTTACAAGAAGCAATTGTATATCTTGTTTTTTTTTTTGGAAATGCAATTGTATATCTTGTTAAACTTGCTATACTGAACCAAACTAATTCCTTCCTAAAAACACTACCAAACCAACTGTCAAATATATATTAAAACAAACCTGAGAGAGCCACTAGTTCCTGGGTATTGAAGCCTTTGTCTGAGAAAGCAGTAATTAGGTCACTAAGATTCAATGTGGGAGCAGGAATGTTCGAATTGGCATCACTTAAACTTGCGGTGGTGGAGTCTCTTCTGCCCAATTGCACTGTCCAACTAGGTCCACCCAACTGATTACAAATTCAAATTAATATAGTCATGAAATATAAACTTAATTAATTTATACTAAAAATATTTACACACCCTGAAAGTGGAGGTGATTAATTATCTAAAAAATGTGGATGCTTATTAGTTAAGCAGTGGGGAAAGTTTTTTTTTTTGCTCTGTTTTTAGTTTGACCTATTTATTAGTTTTTATTAATTTGATTTTTAAAGTATTTTAATATATAAAGGGTATTTACGTAAAAAAAATTGTTATGGTTGACGATATCTCATCTCTTAAATAATAGTTTACATATGAGCAAAATAAATCAACAAATTAGAGTTTATTTTCACTTACAGCCACGACGGAGTCTCTGGCAGCGACCGCTAAGATATCAGCACAAGAAAAGACATTGGGGCATTGATTCTCTAATTGAGACTTAATGGTGTCGATTACGTCGAATCCCCTCAAAGAATTAGCATTAGCGGCGGCAGTTTTCTCGCCAATGAAATTTTCCGTGTCATCCAACAGTACTGAAGCATCGCATCCCTGGCTTTCAAACACATGTTATTCAAAACTGATTGTTATCTTTTGACCTAAGAAAATAAAACATATATATGCATGAGTATTTGTTGTCAATTATATACTGTAGTGCTCATTGAGCTAGCTACTTAATTGGCATTTTGTTTGGAAAGTAACTCTTCTTTCGAAAGGAGGGGTGCTACTAAGTTTGTGTTATATTGTTGTGTACGTGTGTAGTATCTTAGTAACACTAGGTCCAAAACCGACGCGTGGACAGTCAAAGCAAAAGAGAAAGGGGCAGAGTTTCTGAACAACAAAGTCCAAAATTTCGGCAGTTTCAGGGTTTCAAGCAGAAAGTGCCATGCATACGCTAAATATATATTCACCATTAGATTTAATTTACCATTCACCAAAGCCGACGATGAAAAATTTACAATAGAATTTTCGCAATTGCATGCCAAAGATAATTAACAACCAAAAATGAGCATGGAAGGCTCTTTAATTTGGTTGTGTCGTCTCTTGTTTGATAGTATTATGCACATATATGAAGTTATGAACATGCATGCAGGCAAAAGATGCATGAGAATAATACAACATATATATATATATATAATGGAGGTGATGAACTATATAAGGAGAAGTGACTTGCATTAACAAAGCAATCATGGAAATGAAGGCGGAGCAAGGAGGCTCCCATGCGAGGCTCGCTAGAGACAGCTGAGTTCACGGCTGATTGGATGATGGAGAGGGCGTTGGGACACGAGGTTGAATAGAAAGTAGAGGATAACTGAGCAGAAGCTATTCCGACTAGAAGCAAAAAGAAGGACCAGGAGGCTTTGAAGTTTGTATGAGTGTCCATGACTAATGGCCGGGTTTCAGAGATGATCGATGTATAAGAAGCAAAAGATCGAAGAAGGACTAGTGCTCGGTTATGGTACCATGCATCATCAGATCATCCCATGTATTTATAGCCAGCCAAATACAGGGAGTGTACGTACGTTGTGATATCATTGGAATGCTGCGTTTAGATATACAATGCTTCTAGTAGTCAACTTTAGATACACAAGTATACATATCGGGATCATCCAGCTAATGAAAAGGAAAAAAAAAAAAAAAAATAGAATAATATATGTGAAGTCTTTTTTTTAGAACAATGAATATATGTGAAGTCTAGCTGTCTAGGTATACCCACGCGGTTTTCATCGATTAGGATTATTTTTTTATGTAAAAAAGAATTCTAAAAAAACAAGCCACGTTTATGTGAAGTCTAAGGGTGTTCACTAAAAAAACAACCCACGTTTATGCTTGTGTGAGATTTTCTATACAAGCTACACTGCTATCGGCTGTAACGTTGATCCCACCACGAATATTGAAATTCGTGAGTATTGTATTGTATTGCATTGTATTAAAATCACAATATTTTCAAGTCAAATATGATAACGTATTTACACTCTATAGTCGTCAGATCTGTTTAAATGATTTAATCTGACAGTTGACAATGACATTTTACAATTTTTAAAAGGGATTATATCACCTTTAGTCCCTCAACTTTGACTTGTTCGACACTTTCGTCCCTGAACTTTAAAATATATCACTTTCGTCCCTGAACTTCAACACCGACTATCACTTTCGTCTCTGACCGGAAAAAATGGTGCAAAACCTATACCAAAATGTTCGCACGGATGAGAGGAGTAACTTTTATAACTGGGGCTAAGCTCAATTCGGCCTAGAATGGCTCGAATTTAGCTCGAAAGCCGGTGGTGGCTGAAACTTTAATTGTAAAATTCTCGGCCGTCCGGCGACGGTTTGAGGCAAGATTGGTGGCGTTGAACTCGCCTCAAGGAGGGCTTCAAAGCCCAGTATGTGGTGTCGTTCGAATTGGCCGGAATCAGAGGTTTATTCGGTGAAAACTTTGGTCAGGGACGAAAGTGATAGTTTTTTTCAAAGTTCAGGAGTGATATATTTCAAAGTTCAGGGACTAAAGTGTCAAATGAGTCAAAGTTCAGGGACTAAAGGTGATTTTTTCCCTTTTTAAAAATACAGAATTCCATAATAAAAAATGTATATATATCACGTGTATAAGCGCAGTAAAAAAAAAGGAGTGATTTTCGCACTCTCATTTTCTCTCTCCTCTTACTTCCCACACTCCACTCTTATTTTTTATTCTTATTTTCTCTCTTCATCTACTTGTTTTCCCAAAATGTCCCTAAAGATTCTTCCTCTGATCCTCTCTCCACTTCTCCAGTACGCTCTCTTCTTTCTTCCTCTCTCTACGCTCTGCTCTTTTCATTCTTCCTCTCTCCCCATCATTCTGCTCATCTTTATTTTGTTCTTTCTATCAAAAAATTGTTCATTTCTTTTTCATGCATGCACGGATGCACCATGTATGGGCAGATCAGAATTTTTTTTCTTCCTTATTCCCAAATTGAAACTTCAAAGATTATGCTTGGGTGAAAAATTGAAATGAAACTAAACTTGGAGATCTGGCGACATTAAAATCTGTTATTCTAGTCTCTAGGTTATGAATTTCTTAGCTTTTCTCTTTGGTTTGCGACCTGAGTTCATCAGATTGCCAGGTGATAATAATTTTCAGTTTAGATGCTACCAACATCCACTAAGCACTAACTCTGCATCTTCTCTGCACTAGTTAGGAGCCCGTCTCTTGAAATTGATTCCTTTGGTTTCTTTAATTCTTTCTACCTTGCATTTCATATGAAGAAGAAGCTCTAAACTAAATTGGGATTAAAACTCCACCTTGAAGAATATGTGACAAAACTCTGTGACAAGGCTCTTTCTTTGTAGGACTCAAATTCAAACGGCTTTCTACAACATCTCTGATCAGACCCATTTTTCTGGGCTATAACCCAATCAAATTACTTTTTTATTGTTCTCTTCCCCCCAATCTCTTCGATTTCGCAGGAGATCTAATTTTTTTTTTTTTTTTGGTTACATGGAGGCCTAAAAAGGCCTAAAAAAACAACAGGAGATCTAATTTGATTCAACAAACCCACAAAGTATTCGGGTTTTGTTTGGCCAAATTCGAAATGGGTATCTTACTTCAACTCCTTCCATAATTTCCTATAATTAATAAGCTCTGGGTCTTGCCTGGCCTCTGCAAACGCAGTTTTGTTTTTGGCCAATGTAGTCTTCAATGGGTGGGAGGGTTGCCCTTTGCTCAGTCGCTGCTCCTTATGGGTAGTTTGGGAAATCAAGTAGTACAAACAAATAAGAAACATTAAAAAACAAAAGAGGAGTGTGAGAAGCAAGAGGAGAGAGAAAAGGGGAGTGCAAAAATCACTCCCCAAAAAAAATCTATTACCCAACACCACAAAAACAATTAAATAAAAGAAAATCCAAGTGCTAGAGTCCTAGAGATATGAGTCATCTGCATGCTGGGCGAGAATAGAAACTTTCAGGGGCAATTGATTGATCGATAATTAATCCTGTATAATTCAGGGGCAATTGAAAGTTTCTATTCTCGCCCAGCATCCACAGGACTAAGCGGCCTTGGCCGATAATTAAAAGTTTCTTCAACATTTCTTCAACTTTCAGGCGGCTTAATTGTCAATATTATTCATTATTATTTAAAATATTTAGTTTCTCATTGTGATTATAAAGCTACTTGAACCTAAAAGCTATTGTTTTAAATTAAAAATTTATTGGTCTTATGAAGGAACAAAATATAGAGTTACTTAAAAAAAATTAAAATCATATAAGTGATTTTATCCGTAATTTATTATAATTTTTTTAATCAAGATACAGTGTAATATTCAAATGATATGACAAAGTCAAGACAAATATTTTTATCAATGGAATTCATCTACAAAAAGTTATTGGCAAAATATATCAATCACAACAAGAGATGTATAGATGCTCGGAAGCAAGCCACCCTAGCTAATCTCAGTTGACCTTCTTACAATCGGTCCTGATCTGACCGTTGGTGCCCGTGAGAGGGCTAAGGTTTCCCATCTTGACCATGGCGTTGGCAAAGTCCGTGCTGAAACTTCCCGGATTGCTACTATAAGCATTCACTTGAGAGTCCGTGGAACCGTTGCTAAAGAGTTGTTGATCGGAGTGCAATAGACCCTTTAGGCTCACCAAATTCTTGAAGTAAGCATTGTCAAAGGTGTCTGGAGTTGTAACATCAAGTGGGGAAAGGTTGGCATCACCCCCACTGCTTGGACAATTTGCTTGTAGCGATGTGGCGAATGAGGAGTCTATGTTGGCTTCATTGTAAAGCCTTGCCCTAAAAGTTGTGCACCTTGCTTGGCCAATCGTATGAGACCCTAATCATACAAAAAATAACAAAGTAATTAATGTTTGTAAGGTCAAGTAAACCACGTAGGGCTAACCCCAATTTCCCATAGGCTTGCTAAACAAAAATACTTATTATAATAAAGCGTACGTTTGACAAAAATGGTTAATTAAAAGTGCTTCTTGGTGCTTTTTAAAAAAGTGATTCCAAGTGCATTTACAAGAAGCAATTGTATATCTTCTTTAACTTGCTATACTGAACCAAATTAATTACTTCCTAAAATCACTGCCAAACCAACCGTCAAATATTAAAACAAACCTGAGAGAGCCACTAGTTCCTTGGCACTGAAGCCTTTGTTTGAGAAAGAAGTAATTAGGGCACTAAGATTCAATGTGGGAGCAGGAATGTTCGAATTGGCATCACTTAAACTTGCGGTGGTGGAGTCTCTTCTGCCCAATGGCACTGTCCAACTAGGTCCACCCAACTGATTACAAATTCAAATTAATATATTCATGAAACATGAAATTAATTAATTTATATATGAGCAAATAAATCGATGAATTGTGTAACCAAAAAAAATAAACAAATCTATGAATTGGGGTTCATTTTTGCTTACGGCCACAACGGAGTCTCTGGCAGCGACGGCCAAGATATCAGCACAAGAAAAGACACTGGGGCAGAGAGTCTCTAACTGAGACTTAATGGTGTCGATTACATCGAATCCCCTCAAAGAATTAGCATTAGGGCCGGCGGTTTTCTCACCGGTGAAATTTGCCGTGTCATCCAAAAGTACCGAAGCATCGCATCCCTGTTTTTCGAACACATGTTATTCAAAACAGATTGTCACCTTTTGACCTAAGAAAATAAAACATATATGCAGGAGGATTTGTTGTCAATTAATTGGCATTTTCTTTGGAAAGTAACTCTTTTTTCCTAAAGGAGGGGTGCTTGTAAAGTTTGTGTTATATTATTGTGTACGTGTGTAATATCTTAGTAACACTTAGGCCCAACAGCAACGCGTGGACAATCAAAGCAACAGAAAAAGGGACAGAGTTTGTGAACAACAAAGTCCAAAATTTCGGCAATACATTTTAGGGTTCCAAGCAGAAAGTGACATTCAGGAATGGATTTCATTCCAAGCAGGGTTCCAAGCAAAATTTAAATATATTCACCATTTCACCAAAGCCGACGCTGAAAAAACTACCATAGAATTCTGGCAATTGCTTACCAAAGGAGTTTTATCTTGGAAACCTATAGTACAAAGATTACAACCAAAAATGAGCATGGAATGTTCTTTCCTTTGGTTGTGTCGTCTCTTGTTTGATGATGCCACTTAAACAACATGAATATATAGTCATACATGCACTAGTATGATGATCATGAACATGCATGCAAAAGATGCATGAGAATAATACAATATAATGGAGGTGATGAACTATATAAGGAGAAGTGACTTGCATTAACAAAGCAATCATGGAAATGAAGGCGGAGCAAGGAGGCTCCCATGCGAGCCTCGTTTGAAACGGCCGAGTCCACGGCTGATTTGATGGTGGAGAGGGCGTTGGGGCACGAGGTCGAATAGAAACTAGAGGACAACTGAGCAGAAGCTATTCCGACTAGAAGCAAAATGAAGGAAAAGAAAACTTTGAAGTTTGTGGGAGTGTCCATGAGTACTAATGGGTTTAGAGAGAGGGCTGAGAAATGGATGTAAGAAGCAAAAGAATAAGAAGAAGACTTTGGCTAATTAGTTAGTGCTTTGTTTTGGCACCATCAGATCCTATGTATTTATAGCCAGGGAGTGTTTTGTATATCATTGGAATGCTGCGTTTAGAAATAGAAGAGTAATGCTTCTAGTAGTCAACTTTAGAAACAGAAGTATACCATATAGTAAAAAGAACAAAAAAAAAAACAAAATAGAATATGAAGACTAGGGAAGGTAGGTATGGTTTTCATCGATTAAGATTCTTTTTATATTAGTGTACGTTGATCTTCGAACTTTTCAGAAATTTCTGTAATGAAAAATTGTGTTTGTTCTATTGGTTAAGTATAAACTACTCTGGTTGTTTACTTGGTCACTAAAATAAAGCCTGAAGAAGTTTATGAGGGGGATGTAAATAAATAAGTCAATAATTTCGATCCATACAGAAAGCAGCAACCCTCGCTTTGTGTGGATAATGCCGAAGACTTCTAGTTTTCCTTTGGGCCACATAAGTTGCGATAATATATATGATAAGGTTTTTATCACATATAATACGTACCTGAACTATTTATTAATTATATTTTTGGTGCTTGAATTTCAATTTTTGTCACAAGTAATACCTAAAGTTTTCAATTTTGTCATAAGTAGTACCCAAAGTTTTCGATTTCATCTCTTATGGTACCTAAGACCATTTTTGTCACAAATATATTAGCGTAAGGGCATTTGTTAAAAAAAAAAAAGGCTAAAATGAAAAACTTTGGGTATTACTTGTGACAAAAATTGAAAATTTTGAGTACTACTTGTGACAAAAATTGAAAACTTTGGGTACTATTTGTGACAAAAATTGAAGTTCAGGTACCACAAGAGATGAAATCGAAAACTTTGGATACTATTTGTGACAAAAATTAAAGTTCAGATATCAAGTATATAATTGAGAAATAGTTCAGGTACTATATGTGATAATAACCCTATATAATATCAAGATCCTAAAGCTTCAAGTTAGTATGGAACTAGAACATGTGGATTGGACTCTTAAGAAAAAAAGAACATGTGGATTGGTACGTGATTAATTTCAGTGGCTAGATTAATTTTGTGGGGTGTACTACATGAGCTTATAATTGAGGAAAGACGTAATATTTTTAGACTAACTGCGTATACTTAATTTTTCAAATTTTTCCACTACTTGGACCACTCCAAAGGCGCAATATACATTGATTAGTACTTTACATAAAAGCATACACATTAGAAAATTATTATTTTTGTAAAAAGTAACCATTTTAGGGAGCCACTTTTTGCTTTTTCCTATAAAAGTATAGGGGAGCTTCTCTAGTGAGTAATATTATAATGAGTACCACTCGATTACACCTGCTTTTTTATTACATCTCGACAAATTAACCGTTCAATATTTAGATATTTATGTGTAGATCACTTCTACAAATTTTCAATGAAATCGGAAATCGTTAAGTCATCTATAATTGTGATTTACCATTTATGAATTTGAATGGTTCAAAATTGACAGATTTGGTTCGTCCATTTATTTGGTCTAGTTCGGTACCTTAACGATTTCAAATTTTGTTGAAAATTTGTATAAGTGATCTACTCATAAATATCTTAACATTAAACGGTTGATTTGTCGAGATGTAATCGAAAAATAGATATCACAACCATTAATCGAAAAGTCCTCAAGTGGTACTCATTTAAATGATCCTCACTAGAGAAGCTCCCAAAAGTATAGTCTCAAAAGTGCATATATACATATGCTTGTTTTAAAGATAAAGCGCAAAAATGATAATTTGCTTATTTGCAGACATATTTCTTTTCGATTATCAAGTAATTAAATATGGGTATCAAAATCGTTCATTCTTTAAGTTCTAATTCACTGATCGATCATCTCATAAAAATCAGCCAAATAGAAAATTGTTTGGGCATGTGGAATATGTAGGCAAATACTTATTTGTCGGATAAAATAAAATGAAAATGATGAAAATCAAATAACTACAAATTAATATCCAGTTTGATTGATAAAAATAATTCACATAGAACTAAATATAAACAGTTTATATCCTTGAATTACACACACAAAATTAGAGATTCATCTTGCGGATGTCCTCTTTAGATCGGACAATTAATGTTATATACATTGGTAGCAATTAGCTTCTAGATTAGAAGTCTAATGTGACTCACTAGGGCAATGGATGATGATGAGATGTCAATAGATAATATTTGATATTATAACCTGTACGTCATTATCCTATTTTCTTTATCCTTAATTCTATTCAAAAGGCCGGTTCAACTGTATTACTATACTTTAATTTTGTGATGAGTTTTCTCACAATTAATCATTTAATTAGGTTTCAAAAGTCTCATACTCTCATGCTGTCATGCATATGCCCACACAGCGCGTCGAAAAGCTTATAGTACTCTCATGCAATTATATTAATCACCTCCTTAATCAATCTGGTCAAGTCAAACAAATTAGTTAATTTATGATTATGATACGTCATGCATGAGAGCAACGTTTAACATCATAGGTAGATCAATCTGTTTCTCAAGGCATTTTTCTTTTGCTTTCGGCCTTCATTTTTCTTCGACTCCCTAATTTCCCAGAAAGAGAAGTGTCTCGCTTCGCTTTGTTAGTGGGATTATTTGACATTTGCTCATTTTCATACCAAACAAATTAATTAAGTAGAAAATGCATGAACGACCCCACGCGCTTAAAATGACTTTGATTAATTTGAAAGCTAGCTGACTATAGCTACAACTTCTACTGTAGATTCCGATCAGATTCTGTCTGTGATGATTGTGTTTCATGCATGGAAATGGAAATGATTGAGGATCAAACTACCTACGTGCTTTGCTTAATTAACAAGCATGAAACTAATCCAGGTCGAGTTGTCAACTATCATGGGTTTGGTAAAGGTTAATATATATCTAGATAACTTTTTGAAAGTCCAAGGGTCACACAAAGAACACACACTTGGTTTGAAAATCCTAATGTAAAACCTTCGTGATTATATATATTATCAAATTTCTTTTGCTCGATTGCTGACTCGATCGTTTTAGTCTTGCTCATATGTCGACCTCACTTAGTTATATGTATTGATGGTGAAAGTGAAAGGTGAGGATGGTCTAATGAGAATGCATGGTTTACCAAATCAATTCTTAATTAAAATGCATGTATTGATTTTGCTTAAGAAGCTAGTTAGCAAAGATTAATCAACATTTGAACGATAATAATTAACATTCAAAATGAAAGGGACAGAGATACTGCACATCGAAAGCAAGCCTTAGCTAGGCTACTTCCTATAATTATGACTCGTTTAAGTTTGCTTCTTTCGGCAAAAACATGTTTGGACAAAAAAAGTTACAAGTGTTTTTTGAATTATAAAAATATGTATATATATATATTGTGATTTTTTATGAAACACTTGGTATATGATTCCTTTAGGAAGCACTTCAAATGACTTTCCCAAAAAAAAAAACTTGAAATTTTTATAAAAAATCTCTATATACTTCTAACAAAATCGCTTTCAGTGAAAGCGCTCCTACAAAAATAATTCCAACTAGCCATTTAGTTATTTAGGCCATTGCCGATGTGCCAAACTGCCATTTAATGCATAAGCAGTCCTAAGAAGAAAAAAAAAAGAATTGAACTAAGATGGTGCGTGCATTTGTTCAAAGTTGGTATTTCTTTACATTTAATGCTTTTTTTTTGGAATATTAGATTATGCATTGAAGGACAAAACATCATAAGTGTATACAATTGTTCATATGGACATGGAGTGTGAAAGACTTAATTTTATTGAGCAAAAACAATTAAAACGTCTCCTTTTCTAGACTTTAGACGTCGGAACTGATTATGCTTGGGTTGAGTTGAGTGGCTACAAAGTCCTAATCAACAACACGGTATTTTTGTCCAAAAAAAACAACAACACGGTATTAGAAAACAAACAGCGCAGAATTCAATAATAATTGCAATATCTAATTATTGGAATAATGGGCTTTTTTTTTTGTGAGAGGAGTCCCTTTGTTTAAATTTTGCAACTTCTTATGTTTCATGATTCTTGCAACTTTGGTTATTCTGTTCATTGTAGTCGTTAAAGATGAAGGTGTTTAACTGTTTGTCATGTACTAGTTAAATTGTTTTCATTAGAAAGGTGGAATTGGCTTGTTTTGGCTTCTAATTTGGTAACTGTGGCGGATCCAGAACAAAATATTAGAGGGGTCAATCTGACAAAAGCATTCTAGAACCAAGTACGTGGCACTTGCCATACTAGCAGTTGCTAGTTATTTGTTCACATAATGTGAAGTACTTTGTTGCTTAATTTCCTTGCTTTTGGTTGCCTCGTCTCAAAAGTGTCCAAAGATTGCATTGATCATCGAAGGCCACTAATCTCCAAAGTTATCTTGTTAATTAGCCCAGTGAGTGAGGTTTGTTCTCCCAGTTCTCTAAGACCCTTTGATGGTTCCACCATTACTTTGCTATGATTTTCCCAACTGTGAAACGTACTGTGATATATCTTCATTGGGAAGATAAGGGAATCGATACGTTTAGGTCTGTCTTCACTCTCTTCACAGTTTGCAGGGCTGCAATTTGTCAGCTAATTATGAATTTATGACCATAATAATTCACTGAAAATTGACTGGAAAACTTGAACTTTGCTTTTATTCCCTCTACAACAGAGAATCGTACTACTTCTGCAGCAGAGATCTACACAAGATATGCATGCTTTGACTGAGAAATGAAAATTTGGGATTGAAATTTAAATTCCAAAAACCCCTCCGTTATAATCTTCAAGGGTTTGGCATCCCCTATATAAGTCAGCTTCCCATTAGTCCAATACAACCTTTTTCTCCCATTCCCCTCCAGATTATAAAGAGTCCATTTCAACCCTAGCTAGTAAATCAAGCTTTGGTTTCTGATACTTCATGCCGAAGCACCAATTAACTTGTCATCCTAGCTTAATACTCTGTAATGGAGCTTGATCGATCTTCAGCTCCCTCATTATGATTAAGGAGTGTTGAGCTAGGATGCTAGTTACCTGGTGCTCAAACTTCAAGGCATGTTTTAACGTACTCGGCTCAGAAAACCATTAGGAAACCTAGCTAGCTAGTCAAGCAAACTTCCATTTCTAAAATTTCATGCCACTGCACCAGCTAACTTGTTATCCTATCTTAATACTCCATTTGGATCAGCTCACAGCTGATTACGATCGATTATGGAGTAATAAGTTAGGATACTAGTTACCTGGTACTCAAAATGGCATGTATCTTTTGGCAAGTCCAAGAGTTAAGAGAATATTTGGCTTTCACAGATCAAATCAAGTATTGTTTGGTCCATTAATTGTTTTGTTATTGCTATATCTCACTAGTGATTTCACCCTATCATTTCTAGTGGGTTGTGTGGTTATCAAATAATGTATCTAGCTCATTTGTATCTATCTCTGATATTCAAATGAGAAAAATAACCATTTTCATCTTCTGGTAATCTCAGTTGGGGGCTTTTTTTTGTTATTTGTTGTATTGAATTTCTTACTATAATCTGTATTTTCTGTCAATCTTAACAATAATTATCGTTTTCTTTGTTGCAGAGCTTAAGTGAAACTGATGACTAATCTCTTGTACTGGTGTTCAGTTTTGCTTCCTCAACTTTTCGAGTAATTAATCAGTTTCTGAAAGCAATGAGTCAGTTGCTATATATACATATTGGAACTGCAATGACTATGTTGTACTTGTATATATCTACTCAATTATCTTTTTGAATTAAATTGGATACAGAAGTGATCCCACTCTTTGACTCTTCACCACTCAACTTATCATCCTAATTGAGTGCTGGGAAATGATTTTATTAGTGACTGGAAAGGTTAAAAGTCCAGCAAAATGACCTTACAAGGCAAAAATAGTCCAGATATACTCATGTATCACTCCACTTCTATTAAGAAAAAGGCTCAACTTTTGTAAAGTAAAAGTAACAGTGTTAGTCAAGAACCTAACCAAATCAAAATATGCAATCAATCACATGGTCTAAACTTGTATGAAATCTCAATCTGTTAAAAATTATAACTAGAAAAGAAATATTCATTATATGAAGGCCTGCATGTTTTAAAAGCTGCACCAAACCAATGGTGTTGGAAACTAGGATTGAGAATGAATCGTAACTGTGGGATGTAGATATATGTATCTTTCTCATCTTGTCTTTGGCATCAAATTCTAGTTCTCAGCTTTTGCAGAGAGAGATCCTGCAGAGTCAGTGGAGCCAGAGCAAAAGATCTGCAGTGCTTCCTACTTAAGAGTTAAGACTTTGCAGTCTTACAAAACCAAGGAAAAAGTGGAAAACTAAGCTTAAATATATAATATTCTGCTGAGGTATTAGGGAAGGATGGCCCCTAATAACATAAACATGCATCAAGCTGAAAATAAAGATATATAAGATGGGTTTGAAACTTTGAATGGTATTTGGAAATGGGAAAATTAAGAATTGTGTGCAGATCAACTAACTTGTCATTGCATATATGTATATGAATTTAGAAGGTGTGTATCTATCTAATCTAAAGATGTCGAAGAGCAATTCAGACTATATATAAGGTCTACTAATCACATAGAAGTTGGAACTTGTTTGCCACAGATTCTCAAAATCATTTACTTATGAACAATCACACCAGACCCTTAATTTGCTGTAATATTTATGTCTAAGAAGAGATAGAGATAAAGACATACACAAAGGTCAAGTAACCCATTATCTTCTCTTGTAACAGACATTAACCAAACAGCTATGTGAAGTTGGTCAGCTGCTTAGTGGTACACTGGTACATATATCCAATATATGCACAGAGAAACATATCCGGTTTCAGAACTGATCAACCCTACTTCGTACATGGCATCAAATATTGAAATCTTTGACTGGAAAGTTTGAACTTCAAGGCATCTATTATCTTTTCACTACATTCATGCTACTCCCCCTTTAAAACCTTGTTTTATTTTTCTTGGTCTGGTAGAAAGGAACTTGTTTCGAGATAAAGAATTAAAACATAGAAAACAAAAATTCATAGCTCAAAAATTGTACGATGCTAGTCAAATAATGAAATGTTGGTATGTTTTGTACAGCATGCATATCTCTGTCCATAAGTACCTAGCTGGCTAGCTGTTACCTACGTACCTTCAAGGCTCAAGCTTTGACTGAAAAGCTTGAGCTTTGGGTTTGAATACTTAAATTCCTCCTTTTATCGACTCATTTGATCATCAAGCTTTGGTACTACCAGTATATATAATCTCCACCCTATGTTATTCTTTCACTATATCTTTGTTATCTCCTTGCCTGAGTTCAGAACCCAACTTGGCTTTCAATTTTAGAAGTTCCTTCCATCATCATGCGTTTGAGCATCTACCATTACTCTCTCAAGTAATCTCTATCATTCTGTCTCTCCCACCTATCATCATCTATTATTTAGTATCTTTGCTGTAATTCCACCACTTTGTCATCACATCTACGACCACCACGTCACTGTGCCCACATTTCCACCGCTGCTCTGCTGTTCAACCTTTCCACCACCATGAGTCCATCTCCAGGAATGCCCAATTGCATTAAATATACTGTTTCGCAAAACAAGTGTTCTGCCCTGGTGAAGGACCATTAAGCTAGGATAACAAGTTATGAAAACTTAGGTAGGATTGGTGGTCTACACTGGGAAGTGGTAGACGCCAAACCTGCTTCTAGGAGTGAAGTGACCCTCCTAACAGAGTGAAGAGCTGTGTGCCTCTGCAGCCATTCGGCGTCAACAATTTATTTTGTGGCTATTGATAATAATGTTTATAGGCTATACGGAATTATGATGGCGGTTCTTGCGGTGATCAGTTTTGTTTTCTTATGCGGTTGTGGTCTGAATGAAAGCCAAGAGTTGCTCCATATTAATGTTGATGATCATTTTCAAATAATACGATTTAGGTACCACAGTTGAGGGCTCAAAAAGAAAAATAAATGCTGTTGCTCAAATTTGATGGTCATGTAAATTCCACTAGCATTGGCCGGTAGAATGGACAAAGTTTAAATAAACGAATTAGGAAAAATAATGTTTACAATAATTCAGCAGTAACCAAATGAAATTGGATGCTGAAACGTAAGTATGCATTGGAAGCTTATTTACCAAAGAAAAAAATCATTAAAAAGCTTACCAGAAACACATCTCCTATAGTAAGTTGTGTCAAGCTTGAAACATGCCATTAGAGTAGCAAGTAGCAAATTATCAAGTTCCACGCTTACTTTACTTCTTGTTATTATCTTTAGGCATATTATTCTTTTTATGAAGTAATATTCGATACATGGGACTGTTCAGCCCGAATTTCAAACCTTATCTGAGATTAGTTTATACCCTTTTCTCCGGCAACAATTCTTAGATAGCACCAGGATAGTTCATACAATTCCATTATGATTTGAATGGAAGTTGCATTTTTCATAATAACTGAAAAAGTACTACATCAGATGAAAGTGCAATCAACAATAATAAAAACATGAGACTAAATATTATAATTCCATTGGTAAATTCGGAAAGAGAGAAAAACAGAAGAGCGCACATACATAATGCAGGTGAAGAACAGGAACGTATCCGAACACATCCTACAACAAGAAGCAAGACATTAGATTCATTTATCTAAACCGATCAATCTATGAAAGTAAGCATTACTTTTCGTCCTTAAATTTAGGTCAGCACATCATATATGGATTAATGAATCAGAGGTCACACACTAGCTGCCTAGCATTATGTACCACAAAAATGCTTCCTCTGGGATTTCCCATACTGCCTCAAACGGAAAATAAAGACCGCAATGTTGAATCTAAGTTTTTCTGAGCTATATTGTCTCTTTCTTATTAGAAAACAGGCAGAAGCAAAGATAGATTCCTAATCCTATGGGAGAATGCTATGACATCTACCCAATACCCACAACAAAGATAATTAGCAGACACAGCTTGCAAGCACATCCTTTTCTGTACAGCTCACCAATAGATAAGTATGGGAAGGATGGAAAACAGGAAGAATGCTAAATCATGAAGGATGAAGAAGACTTATGATTTCTCCACCCTTATGCTTGGTATTATGGAATGAAAGCAGGAAAGAAGGGAAAATACAGCTACATATTTCAAATTAAATTGTTATTAATGTAGGTTGAATTGGGGGTATGTTTCTTTCAGCAATCTTCTTTGGTGGGTTGGGATGGGTCTCCTCCCCATCCACTTTCCCTTTTCCCTTCCCCTCTATGCGTCCCTCCATATTATCTCTCTACCTACTCATCCCTACCAAACATAAAGTTAGAGAGATGACAATCAGCCATGTAACCTTGACATTTGCACTTGCACTTTAGGAAGAATAAGATTTCCACATGTGAATATATGCAATTACTCCAAACCAAAACCAAAAGTAATTCTATCAATCTGTTGAGACCGACTATCAACTCTTATGATTCTAATGTCTAAATTTTGATTTTTGGAGACAAAACAGTAGTTTAAATGTATCCAGTGTCAAATTAGATATTACTAACCATCAAGTAAGATAAATTATACGCATACGTGCGGGAGTCTTGCCACCAAAAGAAAACAAGGAAACCATATACAGCCAGAAAGCCAGTTAAAAGGAAAAAATGCCAGGGTCTTCAGAGTTCATAGGCTTATAGAGGGTTCTGAAACCTTTGTCATACTGACTGATACTCAGTGTTCTCACTTTACATGGGTGCTAAATTGATTGAAAAACTGCAGGATGAAGCAAAACAAGTACAAGAAGGCCAAGAATGTTGGGAATACCTGCTCAAACTATGATTGACACGAAGCCTGTGACGATCCAGCTAAGACTCACCCTTCAATTCATCTGAATCTGAATCACTGGCATTATAACCTACCACAGGTCCAGAAGATCAAATCAGAGGCACATTAATAATGGCTATAATGATAAACACAATGACAAAAACAGTAATTGAAAACAGAAGTCAACCTGGTGGCTTTTCACAAACTTTCCAAGCTGAAGACCGCGTCCTTGATGCTCTTGTGATCCATACTCTTCCCTACAATCCCCAAACCCAAAAATTAAAAGTAGAAACACAACTAGAGCCGTAATCATAAGAGAACTCAAATTTTAATCTTGAATTTGCATCGACTTTGGTGCGCTTATTTAGCAGATACAAATTGTATAATCAACATGATACCAAACAGATCAAAACACATAGCTTACAACTTTATCTAATTAGTATTAGCACATCAAAACAAGATCAATTCAAAACCCCTCAAAAAAAAAAACCAAAACAGCAACAATTGAGAAGAAAAAACACAGTGAATCATACCAAATGGGCATCTCTGGGAACACCATAACCGCTATAATACATCTGACCCACCAAGACCTGCATATTAATATCGCCGGCTTTGGCCTCTTTCAGAGTATCCTTGAACCACCGCTTCACGCACTCCGATACAACCTCCTTGAGCGGCGCGCGGTTCTTCTCCTTCCGTGAGCTGCTCTCACTCTCCATTGCTCTCTCCAACTTCTGAGAGCTGCGCTATGGGCTCTGTTTGCTTCGGAGCTCTGACGCTGTGCGACGTCGTTTTGGCGAGCTGGTACAGCCTGGCTTTGAGAGGGAAGCGACTTTCCCATAAGAATTGAATAAAGAAACAAACTTGAAAATCAAGATTCGAAAAAGTTAGGGTTTTGAATTTGCTTACCTTTAGTGGATGCAATTCTCTGCAGGGCGTGTTTGTTTTTCGGTTGCTGAGAACAAGAAATTAAAGAAAAAGAAGAAGAAGAAGAAGAGCGGAAATTGCTAGGAAGCTTTGGGAGGAAGAAAGCACAGAGCAGAGAGTAAAGGCTTGAGCGTGGGCGTTAAGGTACAACAGCAAGGAGAATATGACGTCCCTGATAGATATACACTTGTATCGCTGCCTTCCCTGGCCACAACGACGTCGCTTTTGGCGGCCGCCTTTGCCTCTTCTAGTCTGGTCCCTAAAGACTTCCCTCGATTTTGTCTGTATATATATGCCAAAATTTGACAAGAGTTTTTATCCAAAAAAAAGAAGGCAAAACTCTTTTTTCACCATCATGAAAAAAATGCTTAATACCAGTATAGTTTTAACTGTGGGCCCCAAATACCAATTTCCATGAAGCTTACTCATTCCATTTCAGTGTTTCACATCGAGAGGATGAGGAAATAAAGTGTTTGGATCAAAATGGTGTTATTTCGAATTTTACCAATAATCTTTACATGAACATGAACCATCAATGAAACAATGAAATCGGTTATTATCCCGAACAATGATCTCTCTCCCTGTGATCTTTGAGATGAGCTTTATGGCCTGGTGGCAATCGCCGCATACACGAAGGTTCTTTGCAACTCGAATGGTATCGTGGGGAGCAGTGGCGATAAGAGCAAATGCAATGGCCAGCTTCTCGCTGTGACAGCCAAGGAAATGCTCCTTCTCCTCCTCTTCTATGTCGAACAACACGAAATCCGTGGTTGGAACATAACCTGCTGCTTTCAGGTCCTTGGCCAACTCGTCGAGTTTCGCGTATATCTTATCGGACAACTCGTGGGACTTGTCTCCCACGAGGAATTCGTGAACCACCCCGTTTACTTCCATCCAGCTGCAACCAGGGATTTTCTGGAGCCCTTGCTCCTTCATTCTTGATCTAATGTTTGCTGCCTCATCCCATTTCTGACTTGCAGAGTAAACATTTGAAAGGAGAACATAGTGTGCCGAGTTCCATGGTTCTAGCTCAATGAGTTGTTTCAGTACGAGTTCAGCCAATTGGGTATCCCGATGCAGCCTACATCCTCCCAACAACGATCCCCAAACAACAGAGTTAGCCTTCATTGGCATACTTGTAATCAACTGATAAGCTTCGTCCAACAAACCTGCACGGCCAAGAAGATCCACCATACATCCATAATGCTCAATCGTAGGAGTCAACGAAAAGACCCTAGTCATGTTATTGAAATACCTACGACCCTCATCGACTAGACCAGCATGAGAACACCCGCAAAGCAAGCCCATGAAAGTGTTCCCATCAGGTCTAACTCCATATTTCACCACTTGTCCAAATAGTCCGAATACAGCTTTGACATGTCCATTCATAGCTAGTCCAGACATTGCGGCATTCCAAACCACGTGGTCTTTCTTCTTCATCCCTTTAAAGATTTCCCAGGATTGGACCATGCTCCCACATTTCGCATACATGTCAATTAGAGCTGTACCGAGAACAGGGTTATTGAAAAACTCATTCCGATCCATTAAATTGCTAGCCCACTCCCCTAGTTCTAGTGCTCCTAGTCTAGCACAAGCAGAAAGCACCCCAACCATGGCATAACAATCTGGTTTCAAATTCTCATTCTGCATTTGAAAGAAGAGGTCTACGGCTTCTTTAGGAAGCCCATTTGATGCATATCCCTGAATCATGCTACTCCAAGCAACTATATCCTTGTCAACTATTCCATCAAATACAAGACGCGCTTTCTCCATGTTTCCACACTTGGCATACAAATCGACTAAAGAAGTAGCCACAAACACATTCCTTGCCATGCCAATCTCCGTTATGTAATTATCTATCCACTCCCCACTGCGTAAATCCCCTAACTGACTACACGCCGATAACGCCCGAACAAGGCTAAGACTATCAGGCCTCAAACCCATCTCCAACAACCTGAGAAATGTATCAATAGCTTGCCTATACTTCCCAGCTGCAATATACCCAGAAACTATGGCAGTCCAAGAAACAACATTTTTGTCAGGCATATCATCGAAAACCTTATGGGCATGTTCCATATAGCCACATTTCGCATACAGGCAAAGCAAACTAGTTTTCACATAAACATCAAAGTCGAAACCCGTTTTTACCACAAGGGTATGAACATTCAAGCCCAATTGAAAGTCCAAACGCCTGGCACACGCCTTCAAAACAAAAGGGAAAGTGAAGCTGTTGGGGAAGAACCCCTCTGCCCGCATTGAATTGTAGAATCTGATAGCGTCGTCGAAGCTGTCGTTCGAAACCAATCCCCGGATGATTGTATTCCAAAGATAGATGTTGGGCTCTGTGGTTTGGTGGAAGACGAGGCGAGCGTAGTTGGTTTGCCCAAAATCGAAGGCGGAGCGCAAGACCAAGTTGACAAGGTAGTGGTCTTGGTGGAGGCCGAGGAGGTGAAGCCGAGCGTGGGCATGCTTGAGCTGCTTGAAGGAGCTGAAGCCTTCAACGAGACACTGCTTCGTCTCCAAAGCCTTGAAAAATGCAGGGGAGGCTCTGTTGGCCACCACGGTCATCACCTGCTTTTCAAATGTTGAGCAAGTTTTGATGCCAATGGTCGTCACTCGTCACCATTTGGTAGAAGGGACGCAGTTCGCAGTTGTATACTTTTATATGACAATTTTTTTTTTTTTTTTAGGCAAAAGAATTACAAAACCACAACGAGGAACCACTTTGGGCATCCTTTTCCAAAGTCATGTTTGGCTTCCTCTAATCTAGTGTCTCGAGTTAGCCAATTACGTCTGCAATGAAGTTTGTTTTTTATGAGTGTCGAAATGAGATTTCTTCGAAGGCATTTGCTGGGCGCTTCGTATCTTAAATGAATGTTTTGAGTCAACAATGAGCTTCGAGTTACCGTCAACTATGAAATTTTCAAGAGCTTTGATGAGACCATCTCTGAGAGCTTGACCCTCTGCACCAGGAAGGCGGGACAGTAGCCCACCCTACATTCCTTGATGGCAATTCCTCGGTATTTTTGCTACCATTCTCCTAAGAAATCAAATTTCTTAAACTACTAATGCATAGAAAAGAAGAAGAGACCTCTTTTGGGAAAAACTGACAAACTAATTCAGTTCAGCGATATACTACACTTGCAAAGGGTGTAATGGACAAATTCGTAGGTGAATCCGAAGTATAATTATGCTTTCAATTGGGTGACTGCTATGAGCAAAATATACCAAACTAGGAAGATTGAACAGAGTGAAATCAAAAACTCGTACGCATGTAAAATTTTTCCACACGGCCACACCTTGACATGACTATATAAACACAGAAACACAGTATATGAATACATATATGCACTAGAGAACCATTACATACATACAAAGATTACAAAATTTCGTCATCAGTACGCTACATGCTACCTTTATAGCACTCCAACAATTTACACCTGCCAACATCTTAAAAATATGGTCATATGTAGAAGTTGACTGGAACCGCTGCGCTTGCGCGCTGAGCCACAGCTTCATTCTTGTATATAGGCATTTTGCCTTGCACTAGATTTCTGTGGATAGAGCTGAGTGACACACTGACACTACAAATAGATTTCCAGCAAGAGAAAGGGGGGTCGTATAATACTAGAGAACTCCAGTCTGGTGTTAGAGAATAGCATCCACCAGCCAGTTCGAGGCATTAACTGTAGGGTGAAAAGCTGTAGTAGAATAAATTCGTCTAAGAATCACTCCAACTGTCCTCATCCTCATCTTCATCACTTCCCGCAAATGCCTGAATCAAAATCCTCATCGTGTTAAAATATTAAGACGACCGGGATATACTCTGTGTGTGTGTGTGTGTGTGTGTGTGTGTGTGTGTGTGTGTGTGAGAGAGAGAGAGAGAGAGAGAGAACCTGGCGAATTGCAATTGCTTTTTTCTCTAAGAGAGAGATGACCTTCAAATTGGGATTATGACCCTGAATGTTGGGTCTTGGTGTGGATCTTGTCACAGTTGCAGGCTTCAGGTTGAAGGACTGAGGCAAAAAAAGGTTCAGTCTTTAATTCATACTAAAATATGGAGAACCCAAAGAGGGGGAAAGGTGAATGATGCATAAGCAACAAATACAAGAAAGAGACAGGTCTAACCTTAGTTCTTATCTGTTGCAAAAATAAATCTCTTTCGTCTACCTTTGGTTCAATCTGAGGCTGAATTCGTTCACTTGCCCTTTTCAACTGCAAAATGTCCACTTGTTATAAACGCGTTCCGCAATGCATAAATCTTAAAAAGAGCATATTCTGAGAGCTAAAAATGATCATTTACCTTGCTTTGGCCATGAGCAGTAACAGCATCAATGAGCGGATTTCTAGGACGAGGGAGCTTACTCACTGTTCCATTAGACTTTCCAACTTCAGAGTCTGGCATTACATCAGAAGTATTTGATGACCACGCTGTTTCTCCCTCTGATGTTGGCAAACTATGCTGAGGCTTCTCATCTACCATACTTGTTGCTGTCACTGATGTAGCAAGAGGCTTTTCTTGTTCCCATTCTGAGTTTCTCAATGAATGTTGAAGATCCTTAGGCTCTAGACCTGATTCTGGTGTTAATTGTTGCTGCGGTTGGATAGTTGTCCCATGAGAAAATAAAGGGTCATGTCTAGAAGTTGTGCATTCAGTTTCTGGTACTGTTAATGGCTTTGAACTAGACTGAACCTTTTCTCTCTCTGATGTTGGCAAACTATGCTGAGGCTGCTCATTGTCCATAGTCGGTGCTGTCACAGATGTGGCAAGAGGTCTTGCTTGTTCCAATTCTGAATTATTGAATGAATGATGAAGTACCTCAGGCTCTAAACCTGTTTCCGGCATCAACTGTTGAAGATGGACAATTTCCCCATGAGAAAATACAAGATCTTGTCTAAATGTTGTACATTCAGTGCCTGGAACTGTGAATGGCTTCGAACTAGACAGACCCTTCTCTCCCTCTAAAGCAATGTCATAGTGTCCAGAGCTGTCACCAGAGACCTTCGATAGTTGTATGAACGGGCTTGAGAACTGCATTCCCCCTAAATCAGGGAAATTGTACTGATAATTAGAATCATTATTTGTTGGTAATTGCGAATATGGGGAAGGGTGCACCACATGTCCCACCAAAGGCCCAGAAACAGGTTGGAACTTCATATCTTCTTCTGATGCGAGAGATAAAAATGGGTTCTGAGGCCGCAGTAGCTCTCTCTGCGGTGCTGGTAGATCAAATTGAGCTTTCTCATCAGCTTTCATTGACTGCAGTGGCAAGAATGAATCATGACTAACTCCGCCCAATTCTCTCTGTGAGGCTAGCGGAGCATGTTGCATCTTTCCTAACCTCCATTGCATAGGTGGTAGAGGTGGCAATGGTGGCGTGTCCTCAAGATTGACCGCAGGTGGCTGGACAAATCTAGGAAGGATAGATTCTAATGGTTCCAATTTTTGCTTCATAAGATCAGTTTCCTGGCCTGCTGATTCTGGTAAGAACTCTGACGTTGAAGGTTGGCTTGGAAAGTTTTCAGGAAAAGATTCCGAGGAAGCATCCAAGCATGTTTTCTGATTAATGTGATCCATAGAGGATAGTTTGGATCTCTCCTTATCCAGGTCATTTGGATAACCAATCTGTGCAGATTGAAAATTTAACGAGTTAGTACTAGCTTGATCTTCTTGCGAACATTCCATACCAAGTTGATCAGACTGAAACTCCAGTGACCGCTCTAAGGCAGCTTCTAGCTGATCACTTGCTCCGTCTCTTTCCAAATATTCCATATGAACTTGATTAGCTTGCAACTCCAACAAATTTTCTAAACTAGTTTCAGTTTCTCGGAGATCAGGTTCTGGAAGGTCAGAGGTAGATGAAGACACAGCATACTCCTGATGACTCTGATCCAGAGATTGTGACTCTGACTCCTGATTGCTCATTTCCAAAGATGTTGAGGCTGTGGGGACATCATAGACAGTCAGCCTGTTTTCACTCTCTTCATCCAGGGAGAAGTTACGATCATCATCAAATACCTCTGAACTGGAAGGATCATAAGCAACTGATTTGCTTGGGTTTGATTCTGAATCTGGCAAAACAACTTCACATTTGCTTGCTTCCTTTTCCATTTCTGAGTCTGCAACAAATTTTGGAGAAGCTACGTCATCCGATTCAGATTCTTTGAGATGGGAATCCCTGAAGTCAGGAGGAGATTCATGCAAATTCATAAAATTTAATGGTGGAGAACAAATTGCATCTGGAGATGAATCCATAAAATCATTGACATCATCAGATTCGGCAAAACCAGCAGACGACACAGTCGCATCTTCTACATGAACTGTTTCAAGTACTATATTGTCTGAAATTACATGATTCCTGTGGCCTGAATAAGTTGGAGAGTTCAATGGAAGTTCTACAGAAACAGAATCTCCTGCCTCTGCATCAACATTGCTGGTGCCTGGAGATGTATCGATAAAATCATTGACATCACCAGATTTGGCAACAGCAGCAGAGGACACCTCCACATCTTCTACGTGAACTGTTTCAGGTACTATATTGGCTGAAATTACATGATCCCCATAGCCTGAATAAGTTGGAGAGTTCAATGGAAGTTCTACAGAAACAGAATCTCCTTCCTCTGCATCAACATTGCTGGTGCCTGGAGATGTATCGATAAAATCATTGACATCACCAGATTTGGCAACAGCAGCAGAGGACACCTCCACATCTTCTACGTGAACTGTTTCAGGTACTATATTGGCTGAAATTAGATGATCCCCATAGCCTGAATAAGTTGGAGAGTGCGATGGAAGTTCTACAGAAACAGAATCTCCTCCCTTTGCATCAACATTGCCGGTGAATAAGCCTATCTCCTCATCATCCACAGTCCTAGATCTCTCTTTGACATTGAATTTCTCTTCACAGTGAGACAAATCCTCATTTAAATCAGAGATTTGCTGGTCCATTAGGACATTTGTCTGTGGAGCATCCATCTGCTCTATTATGCCTTGTGTCAGTGGAGCATCCCCTTCAGGATATGACTCTCTTGAGATTCGTCTCCATGGTATAACTCCAGATTTGAATGCAGTTGGTTTAACAGGATCATCCACTTCGGAATCCCTGTTATCAGGATTTGCAACATCTGAATTATGAGGCAGTAATGTAGTACCTGAAGATGTTTGTACTTCTGTCATTGCTGAGGAAAAGAGATGCTCTTCTGTAGGTGGAATACTTAAACGCGGTGAATCAATCTTTCTATTGGTGAAGCTGCCCATAGCATCTTCATCAGCACATTGTGTGTGAAACACTTGATTCACAGAATCATTGCCACTATGATTTACAGAAGCCTTTTCTTCAACGTTTGTCAAATGCGGCAAATCATCAGAAGTGGCACCTAAATCTTCTTCATCTGATTCATCTAGGGGATGTGTTGGAGAAGTCTTTGTGGATTCATCATTAGCCTGGGAAGAATCATCAGGGACAACTGCCATGAAATGATCCAGATTTGTCCCATTTTCTTTGATGTCAAATGATTCAGAACCAACTTTAATTTTGTCAGAGGATGTTTCATCTAATAAAGGTCCCACATATGAAGCCACTGGTGAATTTGCTCCACGGTCTGGATGTAGTAGTGTAGGACTTATTTCCCTAACCAACCTATTGCAAGATATATCTCCGCTATCAGGGTTTATGCCTTCCACAATGCATGTATCCTCAGCTCCACCAACTTCAGTGGATGGGAATTCTTTAGCTGCTGCATTACACTCTGAAGGTGTATTCTCAACCAAATTGCTTAAAGTATCAGACTGCAAACTGGTTCTATCTCTTTCGAATGAATTATTCCAGTCATCAGACATAGAGGAGTTTTCGTTTGATTGAGAATCCAAAGATTGAGCTTGAAGCTCTAGATGTTCCTCCTCATTTGCATTAGAGTCTGTCCGGCATTTGTCAACCTTCATTAAGAGTAGATTGCTCTTAGGTCTGCAGTCACTGTCGGTATCCATTTCTGACTCCATAGTCGCAAGAGCATCCACATAATTATCTACCTCACTGGCCACATCATCAGAATTGTATCCCTCAAAGCTGCCTTCAGTTTTGTCTTCTACATCAACTTCTAATTCCTTCTCAACTGCTACCATTTGAAGGTTGGAATAACTGTTATCAGTTTCACCATCAGAATTTTGTTCAGACCCCTTCGCAAGTTCTCCATAGAAAGAACCCCCATTCAAACCATCCATCGATTGTTTTAATATGACTTCTTGGTCATTAGTTGGAGAGCTAGCACTACTCCTTTCTGGGGACTTTTCTGCAGGACTCACAATACTGATGTCAAGTATTCTAAGCCCTGACTCATTCTTATTATCTGAGCTCAATTTCAAGACCGGGGAAGTAACAGAAGTTGCACAAACCAGTTTACACTCTGGTGAATAAGTCTCCACAAATTTATCCATGTAACTTTTCCTGGTTTTTGAGTCAACTGCAGATCCATTCAAATGTCTTTTCTTTAATTGCACACGACGAGCAGGGTCACTGTAACCATTCTCAATGCGTTCCTCCAGAAACAACTCATGCAGTCTGCATTATTTGAAAAATAATGAATAGCCACTCAACCATCTATACGTAAAAACGTGTTCATCTAACAGTCACATGAATGGTTATAAAGCAGTGACATGAATAAGAGGTCTCACTTAGCATGTGATGCGAGTAAAACTTCTGGGGTTTCACCATTCCTCCAGCGTGATCCTTTCTTCTGCTACACAAAAAAGACACGATAAATATTTTATTTGAACAATTTTTTAACAGTGCTTTCTAACAGAAAAAACTGAACCTAGTTTGCAGGTTCTAAGTTTGAAAAGTAACATTCCCTGGTTCCACAATGGCATGCATGTAGGCACTCTCCAAATCAAGATTAGGAGATACCAAGAACACATTATCAGTCAAAAGAACAGCATATATAGAACTCAATTAAGGGACATGTTGAAAATTTCTATATCCGATGAACGGACTAAAGATCAAATGGATCGCACCTATTCAATTAAGATCTTATTCATAAGGAACCAGGAAACAGAAGACCATGGAACCATACCAGGTTTATGCTATGCGATAACAATGTTTGACACGATGCGGTACTGCCACCCCCAATCTGCTTCACCGCACCTACCTACTTTTCCAAAATAATTATAAACTTTACCTTTGCTTACACCACTCTCTGAAGTTAATACCCTAACCCTTTTTGTTTTTTGTGTACAACCAGAGAAACCATTTCTTTTTTACTAACCAGAGATGACACCATGGGTGGTCATGCCTCACCAAGGGTGCTGCCCAGCATGAGGAAGCCTGCCGTTTTTCTACAGAAAAAGAGAGGGGGTGGAGAGATTCTCGTGGGTGGCAATAGCTGCACTCATTAATGATCAATACCTATATTGGATGACCTAATGGATCACCCCAAGTCAAATACCCCCTCAAGGGATTCACCGATTCAGCTATATGGGTAGATCTTTCAATGAAAAAGGTGTGAATGTTTGGTCCTATGGACATGGATATAAACGAGCATGAACGCATATCATCATACATGTATTACTTAAGAAACAAAAGAATTTCCTATATTACATCAGTGGCCACAAATATTAGTTGTTTAGACACAATGATTATTCCGCAGAAATACCTTCACTTTACGGATCTTCCTTTCTCTCTGCATATCCACTGATGCTAATGAGAATGCTGATTCCACTTTAAAGAATGACGGATCAGTGTATCGCTTTAAACATGCCCCAGCCCCAGCAACATCAAACCTGTTAAAAATAGGAAGAGAATAATTTCCAATTTTCTACATTTCAATTCTTTTTTTAGATTTTAGGTCAAAATAGCATAAGTGAGCAGAAATGAGGTAATCATACTTGTCCAGAAGGAATAACCGAGGAGGACCGCGGCATTCTTCATAAGAATCCATTACAAAGCGAGGCAAGTCTCCACGGGTGATCAGATTCTGTTCAGAACGCAGATTAGGATGCCAGTCAACACCTGCAATAGAATTATGTGTTTACACAACCATGCTGTAATTAAATGATAATTACCAATTATTCGAAAAGAAAAATTTCTGTTATCATTGCTCTAGCATTTTATAGAAAACACATGAGTCATGATACGAGTAACTACATAACTATCAGATCAAATTTCATTTAACTGTTAGAAAGATGCATAACATGTTATGAAGAAACAATTGTACAACAGGGACCCTAACCTGCATTTGAAAAGAATGATGAATGATTAGTTTGAGATAGAAGTGCCTTCTCAATTGAAGGAAAATCTGCTTCAAGCTGTTGGACACGAACCATTAGACCGTGGCCTCTTGTAGCAGTTGCCATTACTTCTTCATGCAAGTCATGAAATATTTCAGCAGCAAACCTATTAATCAGGAGCATTTCTCATGAGTCAATTTTTAATTTAAACTGTACAAAACTCCATGATGAAATCTCAGTCATACGATGTGGACAATAGGCAAAAACTTTAACTGAACTAAGCAAGATCACATATCAGGCCAAAAGGTTTGTACACACTGTATCCAAATTTGAACTGCTTATTCAATTAGACATTTGCAGTGACGAAATTCAAATCAAATTGCATTTCAAGTCTGATCTTACAAATAAAATTCATAATCAGACAGATTGATACTTGTTAAACCATAATTCAAAGGGCTTGCATTTCAATCACGTTAAACCTGACGGTAAGAGCCTAAATAACGACCGTATTAAGTTGCTAAACAAAACTCGGAGTCAATGTAGTAAGAAAGCCCAACTCTTAGAAGAAGAAAAAATTCCGAATTAAAATCCACCACATTAGTCGAATTACAATCCCCAAACTCCGAAATAGAAACCCTAGAGGTTCAGCATTCCAGTCACAAGAGCAATTTTCAACCCAAGGTCCGGAATTGAAATCAAGAACCAACCGCAAAGAAAAAACAGTAAAAAAGAGGCTCACTCTGCAAGGTCGCCGAGCTGGCGCAAGACGCCGACGAGTCCCGCCATGGCCACGCCCTCCAGTAGAGCCTCGGGATCATCTCTATCGGCAGCTTTGTACAGCTCCGGATCGGCCAAGCCGTACTCGTTCCTTATCTGGTACCGCGTCAACGGCATTCTTCCAAACCCTAATCTCTCAAAAACCCTATGCTGTTCGATTTCACATTTCCAGGAGGCGGAGGAGAGAGAGTGAGTGAATGAATATGTATGCGGTGGTGTAGGTGTGAGAGAGACGTGAAGGGACTGAGAGAGAGACAGAAAGTCACAGAACTGAGAAAGAGAGAGAGAAAAAAGACTAGTTTTTTTTAACTGAGAATTTTGGAATGGAATGAAAGCAACGGTGTCTGTGCCTTGCTAGGCGCGCATCTTGGGCTTATAATGCGCTCGCTGTATTGGATCCTGTTCTTTATTTCTTTATTTATGCTGTCATAATTCCCATGTTTGTTGGGGTTAGAAATTTAGAATTATCTGCCTTCAAGACCCCAAAATGCTTTAAAAAGGGCTATAATGATGAAAACTTTGGCTTCGAAATTACGTTGGATATCCCAAAGATGTGATCTTTTTTATATTTTTGAAGAATTATGAATGAAAACGGTTTTTTATGTCCGTTCACGCTAAATTAGGTAAAAATTTACTCTGAAATATTGTTTATGTAAAAATGGCCCAAAATATTATAGTTGACTCTTGATAATTGAAGAATAATTAGGAACTTCTCTACTCATTGTCAGCTAATTTTTTTTTTTGTTACATATCGTCAATTAATTTCTTTGACTTCAACATACAAATTGGTTGTAGTACAGTGCACTCCACTCGCGCCATACCTAGCAGTAAAAGGTCTAGTTGTATTGCATCACAAGGTTGTTCTCCGCTTCTAACTTCTTGTTGTTGCTTCTTGTCAACATGTTGTTTTGAGTATTGACGCTAGTCGAATCGGTGATGCATCACTTTATTGCCCCAATTCATTATTGTAGATAATTCACATCCAAGTTATCTACTTCAAGAGTGTGAGAGATTTCGTTATCATTTTAAGATCTTAGTTGCATTGATAGTCTCGAAGACTCAAGCATGAGCTTTAGTTCTCATCCCATCATAGACAGGTTACAATTGATGGACTGTAGAAATTCCACAATAGAAATTAACTTGACCAAATTCTGGATATTTCTAGGTATTTTAGGTAAAGCAGTTGGTAACTCCCCAAGACAAATTCTGGATATGTGATCATATCACCGTCGTCATGTTGACGTACTGTGGACGGGGAGCTCCAATAGAATGCCGCCGCATGGACCCAGTCAATAAATTATGCTCTCTCTCTCGGGTGGAGCCCACGAAAGGCAGGACATGGGAGTCACACACACAAGCCAGGTGGACACCAGAGAATCGAACAGCGGTTAAGATCGAGTTACTGTCGTTGATGTGACTCAAGCGACAGGATTCTAATACTAATTTGGGTGCACTGGATTAATTACTATCTCCTGCATGCTTTCTTTTTCAGTACTACGGTACTGATTATAAATTTCGTTGGGAATATGTGGAAGCTTCGCTAGCCGATCCAGAGTACTTTCTGGTCTTTTGAAATTGACCCTTTTTTCTGGTTTCACAGAGAAAGAAGAGCAGGTGGTGGGTTATAAGCAAGTGCAAGTGGTTTTAGTGGAAGAAAAGAGCCAAAGAGGTCTCCTTTTCAAAGGGAGTGGCTTTGCTTTCTGGGAACGCCTTTTCTCATTTTCCATGGGGTGTCTTGTACAGTAGTTGTTGGCTAGCTTTTGATTTATAAGGTTCTCGATTGATCTCCTTTGGTGTACGTTCTAGTCAGCTTTCTTGGATCTTTCTCATTCATATCTACTGTGCTGAACTTCACTTATGCTTGGACTTCACACTGTGCATCAAGAGTGGATTCAAGAGTTCTTCATTAGGATTTTTTCCGTTTCTTTTTCACATATCTATCCGAATTTAATGAACAATCAAAACAAGCGATAACATATATATTTTTTCAAAATTAGATTAAAATTGAAGCATTCAACTCAAAATCAATAGTTCTTTTAGTGCGACCTTTTACATTATAGATTTACGAAAGTACTTTTCAAGGCATTTTATCAAACAAATAGTCCTTTGAATCATTTACCGAACATATAGGATGCCCCCGAAACTCGAGACCTCAATTATAGGAGTAAATGCATGTGTTTAACAACCAAAAGCTACAATTCTCACTTTCTTTCACATATATATGTACTATATCTAATTTTGTTAATGGATACTCATCAATGTTGTGATGGAGTAACGTACAATGAAAATAACGGCTTTGGACGACTTGCATAACTAACTAGCTAGGAGTTCGCAGTCGATCGGCGAGTTTGTATATGTAGCTACAATCATGTAAGCTTTGCTTAAAAGCTTTGATTCATTAGTGGGATGCATGCTAGCTCTTTCAAGTGTGTATGTGTATGGTGAGGTGGAGTAGTAGCAATTCAATTCGTTCCCACTTGCCAACTACTCACTAACATATAGGGGACAACGTGTTGGTTAATACTCAATTAAGTATGCATTTATGCACTTGAATCCCACCACTTTTTTAAGCTCTCACTCTCTAATCTATCTCTTTCTCTAACTAAGCAAACTTTGTCAGTTTTGCCTATCCCCACTTACATAATTGCTTCTTGTTAACTTCTTGTTAACTTCTTGTTAGTTGTTAGAGGGTGCTTGACTCACACCCATATGCACTGAAGCCTAAAAGAAATTGTCTCATTATGAGAAGGAGCACATGATTCTTCTTCTTTATTTATGGGTAACAATTTTGTTTTACACTCTTCCATGAGTAATCTAGGTTAGGGTTAATAGTATTAATTCATTGAAATTTTGTTTGTGTATCCAATTCCGGGTGGATTTTTTTTTTTGATCAAGAGTAAAATTGGATCGTTGGAAAAATGAAATTTCGCAAGTCTTGACCGGGTGGCCTAGACAATGGAGTTTGGCATTTTGATTTTTTGTTTTTGAATATATGGGGGTCAAAAGACCCAGAAAAGAAAGCAAAAACAACTCAGGTAACCGAAGCTACCTCCCTAAATCTTGGGGTTTCACACATAACATTTTCGTTTTACTCTAGAAAGAAATCAATATCTTTCATTTATTGAAAGGAAAAAACAAAAAAAATGGTTCATATAACCATCTCCTATAAGCATTCACCTTTCCAGGGAATGGTATCATGCATGGTAATGAGTTTTATATGGAAGTCTTAGACCCATTCTGTACATGGCCGGAGACAATGCACTGATCCAGTTCGCTTTCTATTAGCCTCAACCCGGCCAATTAACGAATTTGGGCCTTTAGTCTCCAAGATCTAAGTGTTTTTTTTTTCTTGCAAATTCATTCACTCATTCTTATTAGTTCTCTACTTCCCAATCTATTTAAGTCATTGTTTCTATATTATCATATTGACATGTTTATATGTTTTCAAACTATCACATATTATATATATTTTTTCGCATTTTTTAAGAATACGTATAGAACGATATATGTATGTACATGCACACAACTTTTTTATAAAAGAATATCATCATTATGAATTATATGTTTTTAACATATAATGATCATTTTTTTTTTGAAGGAAATAAGCATATATTAAATATAATTACGATTATAATCGTTAATAAGCGCATCCTGAACAGCAACGGGAGCTATAATTAACCTAGAAAGGTTAATATGAAAACCTAAGACAGAACAAACCATAAGTTGTCTAACTGGCTGTTCATTTATATAGTTAAAGCTCACTTCTTGGAAATAGAAAAATAATACTACTACAAACTGATGTAGACTATCTTTGTCCTAGAAAAACGGGCTGTGCTGCTCGCCAATGCACTCAATTGTGGTGCTCACAGGACAGTAGTCCAACTGAAACTCATTGAAACAATAGAGAATGACCTCCACCAATTTGCAGGGAATGAAAAATAAAAGAAATACTAGGCGAAGATCAAAGCTATCTACCGCCAAAAGTTTCTGCCTCCAAACGCACCCAATCTCCGTAATTATTGAGGTAGCCACAAGGTAGGGTCTTCGAAAAACAAAGAACCCCAAATCTCCAAGCTTACCACATGGATCTCATACAATCCTAAACCAGATTTCATAACAAATGGAGGATAATCCCTTTGCACCTGGCACTCGAAGTGGAGGATAAACCTGAGAATCGAAATTAATCCAAACACCCCAGCCGGCCAAGAGCAAAGAAAGACCAACACTCCTCATGATAACTATGAAAATTGAAGTGAAAAACCTGGACAGACGAAAGAGCCCGCTAGGATACTGATGTCCGGCAGAGCAAGCCATGACCGGTGCTAGTTGTGGCGCTAAAAAAAGGTCAATAGGTACCCAAGCCATGACGGCTAGGGTTTGGAGAAGATAAAATGATCATATTAAAAACAAACAATGTGCGTATCTTTGTTTTGTGGTCAATAATTCAGAATAATATATGTCACAATGTCACATTAGGGCCGGCCCAAGGGGCAAGCAACCAAGGCGGTTACCTTATGCCTCAGGTTTGAGAAGGCCTCGTTTTGGTCCATTAAGACAAAAAAACTTATCTAACCAATGAGAATCGAAAAAGACAAAAAAATAAGTTTAACTAGAAGGTCTTAAACAAATTCTGCTAAAATAAAAGGCCCAATAATTAATAAAGAAAGAGCTCATTCAAATTTTGAAAGCTCCCTTAATCCCATATCATATAAATCTTAATTTACACCTTCTATTCTTCTAAGACCTATTTCGTCATAATAATTTTGGCCTTTGTAATTTTTTTTTTGGGTTTTTATCACAAATGGTACCTGAACTTTACCTCAATTATATACATAGTACATGAACTTCACTTTTGATCACAATCAGTACCCGAACTCTTCGAGTTCATCCTAAATTGTACCTGAACTTTAATTTTTGTCACAAGTAGTACCCAAAGTTTTCAATTTTTGTCACAAATAGTACCCAAAGTTTTCCATTTTAGCCTTTTTTTTTTAACAAACGCATATAATATCACAAAAATCGGCCTTAGGTATCAAAAAAGATGAAATCAAAAACTTTGGGTACTACTTGTGACAAAAATTGAAACTTTGGGTACTACTTGTGACAAAAATTAAAGTTCAGGTACCAAGTATATAATTGAGAAATAGTTCAGGTACTATATGTGATAAAAACCTTTTTTTTTTTATCTTTTTGGATTTCTTTTGTTTAATTAACAACAATTGAGGCATATCCTAAATATATATTTCGATGCATCTATATCTATATGTTATAAGAATATCTATCATCAAATTTGGTACGGCCTCGGTTATAATTTTGCCTTAGGCCTCCGGTTCGATTGGGACGGCCCTGTGTCACAGTCTTAATAAACATTACATAATGTTCAAATATGTGCCAATGATCAATACTTTCTAGTCTTAGAAAAATGAATCTCAAACTTTTTTCCTTTTGGTTATGGGAACATATACAAATCATTACTAATGGTGGTCCATTAGCGCAATACATAAGCATCATTAGAAGCAATTTACGTGTGTATTAATGTTGATGGCCGGGCCAAACAGAAGAAGATGAATTTAGAAAAAGGGAAAGCATATATTAGTCGTCAAGAACACTAGCTCACAAGCCGACCTTAATTGGTCCTGTGATATATAATTAAATACAAGTCAAAGTGCCAAAGGCACAAAAGAAAACACAACAAATTAAGGCTAGGCTATTTGTTTGTACTTTGTGAATAATTGACACTAAAATACACAGAGCATCTTATCTTGCTCTATTTGTTGGTTACAAAAAGCTTTTCCTAAATAAGGACCAAAGGACGACCCACAACAACATAATCATAAGTTTACGTTATAATTAAGAAGACCAAGTGCTTGGATTTTCTTAATTGAAAAATAATAATTGTCCTGCCAATTGGGATTTGCTTCAAATCTCTTGCTTTGGCTACAAGATATAAGCTCCTTAGAGTTTTTACTATAATTAATATGTATCTCTGCCACAAGTTTTTATAATATGGTCTCCATATATAATAGAGATTAATTAGAGAATGGATTTGGACTTAATGGCTCATACATATATATTTTAATGGAGCCATTGCCATGATTATCTCTGTAACCTTGATACCAATGTACCAAACCACTTAGATAATCACTTTCTTTTACTTGAGAGATCTTCTTGAATCGATCAAATACTTGTAAAGTTGAATACAATAAGAGAAATAAGACGGATTTGCTAACTTGAATTCATAAATTCTTTGTTATTATCGCCTAATTTCTTATTTATTTATTATTATTAAAAAATATATTCATACCATGAACTCATGAAGAAAGTTAGTTTTGGTCATAAACTTTAGGCTAGGCTTTCTTTCTTCTCTCTGTTAAAACCAAACTAGCATCGTGACTACCACTTAATTTCAAAACGGACGATCGAGTGTGAAGCAAGTCAAAGTACGTACCGCAAGATTATTAGAGTATTGAGTATGATTAAACAAATTTTTGGTCAATGTGTTTGAATATTTCAAAGTACGAGTCCTTGCTAGCTAATTAATTAAAGATCGGCTATACCCAATAGTGCTTCAAATGCATGCTGCATGTGACATTTTAATATTTGATCAAGCTGGACTACAAGTTAAAACCCCAAGAATAATGCAGTCTGTATATATGGTCGATCTCTATCTCAGCTGCTTAATTAAAAGAAACACCCATTAGAATTCTGGAAATATGTAAAACTCCACATACGCGCGTTGTTGTCTGCTTTCTTAATTTGCTGAATTAGTAGAATCTAAATCTTATTAGTTAAGTCATGAAATCTTCTGCGGTTTAATTTAACGTATTGTCGTTTCATCAGAACTGAACCTTTATTAGCTATGCTAGAATTAATCTAAATCTTTCTACTTAATTAAATCTCATGAAATCCTGCCGTACTAGTTCGATCTGGGTTAGCCAACCCTACAGCTGCCACGTGTGAGGACCGACTGGTACATGGTCTGCCAGCTCTAGGGTTTAGCTTTTTCCTCTTTCGGTTCTGCCCAGCTAACTGCTGCCTCATAAGCTCTACAAGTTTTATCATTTGAAAAATATTCACTTGGCCTTTTTTGAATTTCTTCTTTCATTCGCAGACACATTGTGTGCAGACTATTCCACTATACGTACTTGCTTTCTGTTTACCACAAGTCAGAAAAATGTAACAATTAATCAATTAAAATGTAATTACTATGTCTTTAAAAAGCATAGCAGCCAGATGTATATATATTCACCTAACCAGTACTATTAGTTGTTTGACAATTGGACCAAGTTGTGTTAATTGACCTAATAATATTTCAAAATCTAGTGACTAGTTCACCTATATACTGTATATATAATTGGTAGCTGGTTAGCTGTAATTTCTTGAGATTAATGTTTTGTTAATTGATTTACAGATCGATGATCAATCTTCTAACGATTCTTAAATATTCCAAATTGTAAAGCAAGGCCTAAAAGGAAGAGGTACATTTCTAGGGAAGTTACCTGGACATAAGACAACCAGCCCTCTCATGGAACCCACTCACCCCTTGCATATGTGTGGCCTCTCTAATACTGCCTTTATAAAACCCTCCCTTTCATTCCTCATTCAACACCACATCAATCCTTTGCTCATCTAGTCATCTCTCTCTCTCTCTCTCTCTCTCTCTCTCTCTCTCTCTCTCTCTCTCTCTCTCTCTCTCTCTCTCTCTCTCTCTCTCTCTCTCTCTCTCTCTCTCTCTCTCTCTCTCTCTCTCTCCATTTTGCTTAGCTATACTTTAGAGCTACTTGCTAACCATGCCTGCCCTTATGCCTGAAAAACCCCTTCATGGAATTCATGGATTGGGGAGGGACAACACTACTACTCCTCCACTTCCTAGAAGGTATATATACTTTAACTTCTCATTTGCATATGATCTTCACTCTTAATTTCTACAACTTCATACAATCCATGGAGTCTAGAATTCATTTTTCTCTTGATGAAAGATAAGAAGCATTAACAAATGTAGAAGCTAAAATTTTCAAAATGTTAAAGTGCGAGGTCTGCACTCCAATTTTAGCTTCTTTCACTCAATTCAATAAACTACGAAATTTTTTTCTTACAGTGCAGAAGGTTGATATTAGAGTGTTGTTATCATTGTAACAATGTATATATTATGCTAACACAAGAAACCAATAACTAAAAGTGTTGTTTTTTCATACAATTTCTTAGGTTGGAAGGAAAAGTTGCTATAGTAACAGGCGGTGCACGAGGCATAGGAGAAGCAACAGCAAGACTATTCGCCAGGCACGGCGCCAAAGTAGTCATTGCTGACATGGAGGACCCAATCGGCATAGCCCTGGCCAATTCCTTGGGACCTTCAGTCACCTTCGTTCACTGCGACGTCAGCCTAGAAGAAGACATCGAAAACCTAATAGAGTCCACAGTCTCCCGCTACGGCCAGCTCGACATTATGTTCAACAACGCCGGAATCCTCGGCAACCAATCCAAACACAAGAGCATCGTCAACTTCGACGTAGACGAGTTCGACCGCGTGATGCGCGTGAACGTGAGAGGCACTGCCTTGGGGATCAAGCATGCGGCGCGTGTCATGATCCCCCGCGGAGGAGGTTGCATAATCTCCACGGCCAGCGTGGCGGGAGTCGCAGGTGGGCTCGGGCCTCATGCCTACACCGCTTCCAAGCATGCCATTGTTGGGCTGACGAAGAACGCTGCCTGTGAACTAGGGCGGTATGGGATCAGAGTGAACTGTGTTTCGCCTTTCGGGGTTGCCACGACAATGCTCGTGAATGCGTGGAGGATAAGTGACGAGGACGAAGAGGAAGAAGAGTGTATGGATTTGGGGATGCCTTGTGAGCAAGAGGTTGAAAAAATGGAGGAGTTTGTGAGAGGGCTTGCGAATTTGAAAGGACCGACTCTGAGGGCTAAGGACATAGCTGAGGCTGCTCTATATCTTGCTAGTGATGAGTCCAAGTATGTTAGTGGTCATAATCTGGTTGTGGATGGTGGAATTACTACTTCGAGAAATTGTGTTGGCTTGTAGTACGTAGTTCTTAGCTTTAGTTTCTTTCTTTTTCCCATGGAATGGTGCTAATCAAAATGTACATGCATAGACCACCAAGAGGTTTGCCATTTGTGTTTGGGTTTGTAATAGCTAGGATCCATTTATCAATTCATCCGGAATTAGTTTCAAGTGTAAATCTCTCGCCTTGTCAAATTAATGTGCATGGTTACTTAATTGGTAGCTACTAGTAATATATACGTGGATCTTACCGGAGCAAAACTCTTGAATATCCCTGTGAAGTAGTTTTTTTTTTATTATTATTATAAATTAGCTAGGTCAACTCAAACAGTCTAGCATAGTGAATTTTGTGAATCACCAGCTAGATCTTAATTCACACAAACATTAGGTACATGTTATTAGGTAATAGAATAGTACTACAATTGTCTGCTAATGGAACAGAGCTTGCTTATACAGTAAGCACTAGCCACTAGGCATCCATTAAGGCTACTTTTGGGATTTGATTCATTTGAATATGAAGTATTATTATTCCAAAGAGAAAGGAGGAAGATGAATGGCGTATCAAAGAGGAAGATGAATGGCGTATCAAAAAAAGCTGTCATGGTCCAGGTTTTGACATCTAAATAAGAGCCGCACATTTGACCCACGAACCAACAACACCCCACGCAGATCAAAAAAATCAAAGCCATAGATTCTTGAGAAGCAAGTAGGAGAAAATAGACGCGTATGACAGCCAGGAAATTTGAACAAATTGTGCAAGGGAACTGTAATATATAGCCTCTAAATATGCTCAGCCCAAAGTTCTATGTTTAATGATTGTTTAATAAGATTAGGGTCAGACACTCAGACCCGTAATGTTTCTTAATTATTTCATCCATCTCTGCTGACAAGTTTACTAGTTTGTCACAGAATTTAGTTAGAGGTAAACAACTAATGAAAAATAAATGGATCAAATTCCTTTTTCTGGTCGTAATAATTAGAATTCTTTAATCCACAAAAAGACATAGGTATGTAGTGAAGGATTATAGGTTGTAGAATTCTTTATTAATTTTCATCATCAAGACGAAAAGTTATTCAGTATATATAAGTGGCGTATTTGATGTATCATAACTTAATATGTTACCGGTTTTAAAATTTAGAATTGAATCTAAAATTGTTAGGGCATGAATTTAGAATCGTTTGAAAAATAAACTTTAAGTGAATGAAAAAGATCGGAAAAAAGCACTAAATCGATCACATTTCGAACAACCCTTATACATCCATCCAAATATATCTTTTTCACGATTCATTCACGTGCAGGTTATAAAGCAGTTCAACGGTTCAACCCCATATGCACATATATATAGGAGCCATTGACGAATGCAAAGAGATGGCTTAACTAAAGAAAAGAATTGCGCGCCTCTCACAGAGACAAAGACTACTATCTCTTATAAGGTCTAAAGTTGCATGCTTCAGCTTTGTACAGAAATTAATTAATAACTAATTAAGAAATTGCCGAAAGGAGATTGTGAACAGCTCGATCGATCAAACTTTGGAATTCAACATCGATATCAGAAATCAGAATCCATGTATAGCTAGCTTAATTAGCTTTAGCTTTGATTAGACTAAGAAGCTGTCAATGTTCAAGCATATATTACCTCAGCATGAGTTGTAAGTTTCTGTATGCTTCCATTGTTCAACTTCCTATGACTACTATTAAATTTAACACTGGGATCCAACTTTAATTTCTTCCTTTGTTTTCTTTTTTCGAAGAGATCGAAAAGCCATGGTGTTGAAGTTATTACCATACATATATCCTGCAACGTACTAGTGTTGAATTTTGTACCACTTCCTTTAGATATAGATTTTGGAAAATTCTACAGTATACGGTGTGTACATACACGATGCAATCTGAATCGTTCAAATCGGGTCAGAAAAATAGGTTAACATTTTTTTTCAAACATTTGGACGGCTCAGATTGCATCGATCGTATATGTACACACCGTGTACTGAAGACTCTCTGATAAATTTTGGGCAGATTATATGAATAGAGGTGCACCGTGCACATGCTAGCTGGGAAGGCATAGACCCTTACCATTAGATCACAGAAGTAGAATGTACTTGGTCTACATATCTTGCTAAATTAGTACAAAAATTAATATCAAAATTTACCATTGCCACAGTTTAGTTTAATTAATAATGTATCATTGTGAATTTTTTTTTTCTGTAAGATCTGCCTTAAGGACTGAAATCCTAGAGCACAACCAAGAAGGAACCTTTAATTAATTATGGGATCTACTATATATCTAGGATGGAGAGCTTGACAGGGGCAGCTTGAAAGCCCGGCCGATATATAGAGGCACCTGCCAATTAAGGAGTAGATGGGCTGCTGCTGCAGAATCACAAATTGAGTTTAATCTCTTTTGGAGAAGATGTTGAAGAAAGTAATTCAATGAAGTAGCAGTAGCCAGCATCAAACGTCCACTCAAACTAAGCTAAATAAATTCATATCCTGAACTTGCTCGGTTCACTCAAAGCCCTCACAAGTCACAACGTATTACTCGATCAGTTTCTTTAAAGAGGTATGTTACTATGTTCATAGACTTATCAACGACTCTAATTAATTACACTAGAACAAGTACGTTATCCAAGTTCTCATGCAACAAGAAAACCAAAATCGGACCCAAAAGTACGTTCATTAGAAACAAAGAAAGAAAGGTGCTTGAAATGAGATCATCATGCGACAGTTCTATGATCTCTTTGTATTCTTCAACAACGTCTGCCTTTGACCGATTGTGGAAACCTGATTATGAGAATCGCTCGTCAGCTTTGCTTATCCTATCCCATTTGCGAATTACTTGCTTTTGACCAACTGTGATGAAACTAATTAAAGTCTCGTGAAGAAGCAGTGCAACCGATTGTCAACAAGAGCTTAACTGTGTGAAATCAAATAATTGTAGCTGAAATGACCAATAGATAGGTCAAGGAAAAAACCATTTATATATGCATTATTTCTCCATATCAATTTATTATTATTACTTTTTAAAAATTTGGTTACAATTTTGCATATCAATTTACGAAGTGTATGTTTTACCAGTTTTCTATATGTATGTTTTGTTACACATAAGACTTTTCTTTGACGAAATCAATGCAGACTGTGCCCTAAATTGGGTTCCCATTTTGGACCATTCATATACAAGAATGCAATCTGTACAAGGTAGTTAGAAGAATTTAGTTTTGGATCAGTGCTACCATTCTGGACCAGTAGTAGTACTCTATGATCCATCTCGATGATCATGCACAATCTTATGTAAACTTCGGAATGGGGTTGCTTTTGTTGCTTTGCTAGCTTCTCATCACCACTAAGCTCAAAGCCACACAAACTAGTACATTCAGTGTGTGAACGGTGAAGCAATGTGTTCGAGTTAAATGACATGGACAAAGAGTTAGAGGAACACTGTTTTGCCTAGAGGAAAATCTTGATCGGCTGCTTTAGCAGGAAAAGTTCGATAGCCTTTACAGTGATAGTGACTTGTTCCGCTTCCGACTTAAATTTTGATGTATCGCATTGAATACACTACGTGTCAGTTCTACGTACTGCTTCTGAGATTTCCCCATCATGTCATTTCAAATTTTAACTTCACTTCTCACCTCTCACCTCTCACCAGTCCCACTCTCAACCTCTACCATTTAACACCATCAACTTTAATTCAATTCTGTTCTGCAGGAAACAAAGAAAATGAGCTCAAATATTCAGAAAAGGAATTCTTCTTCTTCTGGGAAGCAAAGAAGAAAGTATCGCCCTAGAAGTGATAATCCCCTCAAAATTGATCTTGCAGAGGCTAGGAGACAGGTTTACCATGCCTTGCTCCACCATAGATCATCATCAAAGTCATCATTTTCATCATCGTCGTCGTCGTCGTCGTCACATGAGGTTGTGATCAATGGTCCTTCAACACAGCTACTGGAGTCGATGCCTCTGCCGGAACCGGTTTGGTCAACAACCGCGCCTTCAGTGTTGTCTCATGTGCCATATTCTGGGGGAGCAGCCATGGAAGCAGCAGACATTGAATTTGAGTGGGGAGAGAACCAAGCTTCTTCATATAGTTGGTGGTTGGCTTTTCTCAAGAGTTTAGATGGAAATAATCACATTACTAAAAATGTTCATGAGGAGTCCAAGTACCCATTGGCATTGGGGAGTTCTAATTGGTTTTTTGGCCAGAGGCATGGTGGTAATTTTAAAGTAGAAGAGGCAGATGAGCAGAGCCCTTCCCCAGATGAATGGTTGATGTTTCCAACCACAGAAGATCATGAGGGTGAGTTTAATCATGTAATTCCCTAAGTTTATTAGGAGGAAGGGCATATTTAACTCTCATATGTCCAAATTGGATTTTGGGTTAATTAAGTAGCTAGCTTAACTTGTAGTTCCTCTCCTGAACTATGTACTTCATTTTCTTAATGATGCATGGTGATCATGATGATGTATTTAGAATGGATAATATATATATATGCTGCTAGTTGTATCAAATACAAGTAATTGATGTCTTTAAATTGCACTTGATCTTTTGGATATAAAATCCTAGCTACATTAATCCCCCCACAACATTAAGATAAGAAAATTTGGGTGTAAGGCAGAGATTGGATCAGGTGGGCTCCCATCATTAGGATTATTATGTTGAATCAATAGAATCAAATTGCACGATATATATCAACAAACAGCATAGACATTTTCTTAATCCAGTAGCGTGTGTTTACGATAACATTCAATATTGTCGACTATCATGTTCTACTCTCATGTGGACTAAAGTGATTGAACTTTGAAGTTGAAGATTTGAACATGGTTGGATTCAAGGAGTGGACATAGACATTTTTAATTTCCCATTGAAAATTTGATAAATATATTATGTGTCATACAAGATTATAGAGATTAAGTGTTAGAAAAAATGTCTCAAAGAGATGTACGAGAAACAAGATAAGAAAAGACACGCCGCAACTATATGAAAATAAGTTTTGTAATCTTAATCATTTCTTCCTAAAGAAAAACTCCTGAATTTGGCAGCGAGTAATAAGTTACGAGTATCAGAATCTGACTTAGAGATATGACATTCATTTGAGCAACGTTTTAATCAGATACCTAGTCTGTATGTGTTATATGTGACATTGCAGAATATATAGTCCAATGTGGAAGGTAATATGGGCTTTGCCTTGTCAACTTAATTTTGAAGATAGTAGACTCGGTAGTCTGGATTGGAGAAGCTCATTGAGCTTTACAGAATTTTTTTTTTTTTTTTTTTTCCCCAAATCCAATAAAAAATAAGGAGAAAACACGAGAGGGGGACCAAACCGAAACCTCCCGGAAGAAAACAAACATCAAATAACAAAACTAGCGAAAACGAAACTGAGGAAGACCAAAAAAATCATTGTTACAATGCGAAAAAATAAACTGAGGAGGAGCATCCCACCATACCAAATCAGTTAAAGATGTACCATGATTTGCCAAAGCATCGGCAACCTTATTTCCCTCCCGAAAAATATGAGATGATCTAAAATTCATGTGGGAAATCCGAGATAAGCAATTGAGCCAACGTACTTTGAGTTGCCAAGGAATTAGAGTAGGAGAGCGAATGTAATCAAGCACTAGGGAAGAATCAACCTCTAACCATATATGTTTCCAATCACGGACCCAAGCAAGCTCAATTGCCATGATAACCGCCATAACCTCTGCTGCAATAGAACTAGGGATATCAAGATTTGCAGCAAATGCCCCAAGAAAATGACCCCTAAAATCCCGAAAAACTGCACCATAACCTCCAACACCCTCAGCATGCTTCCAAGCTCCGTCAGAATTGATTTTGATCCAGCCGATAGTTGGAGGATGCCAAAAAACCTCAACCACGTTAGGGGCACGCCCCCTTCTACAAGCAGCACCAAAACAATTCAAGACATGAAGATCCTGACTGGTATTGTGCATTGTGCCTGTAGCAAGACGACTAGCAGCCAAAATATGACCAGAAATAAGACGACAAACAGCCGCAATAGAAAAAGATCTGCCATCAAATCTGATCTTGTTTCTTGTATGCCAAAGAAACCATAAAATCGATGTAAAACATATCAACCAAAGCTCTTTAATCTGGGGACTTCTCCCAATGTTAATGCCCATAAGAAAAATATCCAAAACTGAAAGAGGAAGCACCGGCAAATCAAAAAAAGAAGAAAAATGACCCCAAATTGCAGCAGAGAAAGAACAATGAAGAAAGACATGGTCTAGTGATTCAGTACTAGCACCACAAAGATTACAACGTGAAACCAAAACCACTCCCCTCCGTTGCAAAAAATCATCAGAGATCACTCTTCCCCTCAAAACCTTCCAAGCATGCAAAGACATTCTAGGCAAAATAAACTTAGACCACAATTTCTTTCCCCAATCCAAAGAAGGAGAAGGATGCCTCAAAAATAAGTAAGCCTGCTTTGCCGAAAGCTCACCTGAAGAAGAAGAGGTCCAAATCAGGTTGTCCTCCATTGAGCTTTACAGAAATTTCAATCATATACACATGGCTCAATGTGTTAGTCCAGCTCCTGCAGTACATGCATTAGATGGCCATGGGCTGATGATCTAATTGGTGGTGAACGAGTACAAAGCACTTTTCAGTTGTCACAATACAAAGAGGAAACAGTGAAACACCAATGATATTTCAACTAGTCTAACAATTTTTCAGTGGTTTTCCTTGCATTCTTTTCAGCTAAGATGTGTTAATTAAACCAGACACTTAGACGTTAGACCAATTCAATCAACGATTAGAAGTATTACAAACAATTAGAAAGCAAGAAAGGGTCCCTGAATTCATTGTGTATAACACCAAAAATAAAAACAAATGGAGAAAAGAGAAAAAGAAAGATACTTTCGTTGGCCACAAATAGAAGGCTAATGTCATAGTTTAATATATGGCGAGTACAAAGCGTTTTGGATAGAGCAAGAGCAAGAAATGAAGTTTTACTGATTTGTTGCGCCTATAATGCAATTCATTAGTACTTTACTTTTAATTCAAATCATTAGTATTTGATTTGGGTCGTTTTAATTTTTTGTTTAAGAATAAGTATGATCAGTTGTGCAAGTTTCGACTGTAGTTTTACTTTCTTTTTTCATGGGTTCTCCTTGAGCTAGATTGGATTTATTGATCTCAATGGAAATACTTGACGGAATTTTTATGTTGGTTGTTGACAACAGTGATGCACGGTGTATGTATTGTTCTAGGTTTCGAATCATCGATTAGAGTTCTAGGTTTAGACTCATCGATTAGGCCACTTGTGTGGTCTGTACTACTCATTTTTAGGATGCCCATATTAAGGATTGTAATCCTCTATTAATTAATAAAGTTTATGCTCTTTTAAAAAAAATCATTAGTATATATCGATCTATAATGGAATCCGGTAATAGTTTCACTTCAATCTATATATATATATATATATATATATAGTGAACAAAATTAATACCTATGATTCAATCATTTTTTAGCATCTCTAGTTCAATTCGATCAGTTTTACTGATTAATTTGTTGCACCTATAAGGACGCAATTCATTAGTACTTTTCGTTCAAATCATTAGTATTTATGTAGGAATCCATTAACATTTCTAATTCAATCTATATAGTGAACGTACACATTAGTACCTATAATTTGATCGATGAATTTTAGTATCTTTAGTTCAATATATTCAATAGTACTTTTAGCTTGATCAAACCATTAGTACTGCACAAGGTAACCTTGCTTGAATTCAATTTTAGTATTCTTAGTTCAAACCACTAATACTATTAATCACTTCAATATAATGGTATCTTTTAAGCCGGTCAAGCCATTACTTTAATTCCATCATACTGAAGGAAGCAAATCAAATCACGATTAGTGATAAAATATACATATATATACTTCTAAATTAATTGAGTTCTAACATCTAATATAGTAATGGGCCGCAAAAGAGAACCCTAGGGTTTTCTCTCCATGAACGGTGCCGTTGCGGCGTCGTTACCAGTTCAAGGGCCTCTTGCCTTTGATTTCAACGGTCGTTCTTGGGCGACCAAATTATCTCCATATCGCCTCTTTCTATGGTGGTCCAGAGTGGTTGCGTCAACTCTCATGCGGGTGGGAGGTCCGATGGTTCTTCGGCTGCGCGTGATTGGGTTGTTCGTGGTTGCTGTTATTGTCGGGATCACGTTTCAACGTGTTCTTCCCGATTTTCTTTTTGATTCTCCGACTTCAGATCTGGTGGTACCACTCCTCTTCGGATCTCGCCGAACTGATTGGGTGTTGGTGCCTTGTCTGTTGGGTGTCAAAGATTTACAACTCCAAGGTTTCAAGGTCTGGGATCCGGGAAAGTTTTGGGTGCTTGGTTTTGACGGCTTAGCAGTTTTGGTCTTCCAAGTCATAGATCAAATTTGGTTCTTTGATTTGGGTCAATTTAATTTCTTGCTTAAGAATAAGCATGAGCAATTATGCAAGTTTAGATTGTGGTTTTACTTTCTTTTTCCATGGGTCCTAATTGAGCTTGATTGGATTTACTGGTCTCAATGGCAATACTTGTCGGAATTTTTCTGTTGGAGCTGGCGATTGCTGACAGCAGTGATGCACGGTGTATGTATTGTTCTAGGTTTCGAATCATCGATTAGATTTCTAGATTTAGAATCATCGATTAGGCCTCTTGTGTGGTCTGTATTGCTCTTTTTTAGGATGCACATGCTAAGGATTGTAATCCGTTATTAATTAATAAAGTTTCTGTGTTTTCCTCAAAAAAAATATAGTAATGGGCCGTTACAATATATATATATATATATATATATATATATATATATATATATATATTGCTAATAATTAACTACATGCATATTATTGCCAACCAATTAGACAATTAGTAGTTTGATATTGGAGACCCCATCAGCCCATCTCCATAAGAAGAGGGTCGATCTACTGGCTCCTGCGTACTACTCGTGAAGGTGACAAGTGCATGCATGGATACGACCCATATTGACCAGTCTTATATGAACATGAACCTCAATTAGAGCCTAGCTATGTGACTTTGCAACTAAAATGATTGTCACTCTTCACCTAACTCATTACTGATCTATGATCAATATATATGCTGCTTCTGCCAAACCTCACATTGGATCCTGAATGTCTCTAACCCTATCCCCTTCGAAATGTTTCTTGAAAGACCTAGCTCGATCACTCAATATTGATTGTTGGGGTACCACGTACCATGTCCCATCCTAATCAATCTGAAGCCGATTCTAAGAAGCCTAGCTAGCTAGTTGGTCCATGTATATAATTATATGTTAGTACTCTACCACACACAGAAATTATAGCTAGTACTGGTCTTAACTATTTTTGTGGTAGAGAATAATGGCAGTCAACAAACACAATAGTACTGGTCTTAACGATCGAGACCAAAAAAAAAAAACTTAAACGCATGAAGAACCATAATGCCTGGTCCAATCATTAATCATTAAACCAAGACAAAACCTAATTAGAATTTAAGGCTTAAACCAAACTTAAGTTGACGAGTCTGATGCACATTTTTGGTCTACCAAAATTTTGGCCAACTTCGATCAGTTCAACTCCATTTTCAAGATCGATCCTACTCAGCTTTATTCAAAATCCAACTTAATCCAAACTAAATTGCCATTGATTTGACAAACTTTATAGCCTAATTTAGTTAATTATCATTCTAACAAGAAAAGCATGCAGCTGGTTTATTTAATTAAGCTTGAAAATCGACCTCCCCCTACCATGATGGATTTATATCAAGGAGGGATGCAAGGATAGGCAATCACGTTTACTTGAAATCCGTACATCAAATGAAGTATTACGTAATTCAATAGTTTTCTCTTCTTTGAAAAAATGCATTTTTCTAGAGTAAGATGTTTGATAGAGTTATCTAAGTGAGACTCTCACAATTAGGGGGAAGCATGTCGTAATTGTGACGTGCTCACATGAATCTCTACATCAATTAAAGAATTAAATAGTTTACTAATTTTTGCTTTATCTTGAAAAATATATCGTATGGAAGTAAGATGTTTGTTAAAATTATATAATCAAGTGAGACATAAATTAACAACAGCAAAAGACGCCCAGTAAGTAAGTTAAAATAAGATATTCGACTTGCTAATTGCCTCAAAGAAACCAAAGCAATTAGCAATATGGAAAAATAAAACGTACAATAAGTTTTGTCATTCTATTCTGAAAGAAATTCTAAATCCGTCATAAGGGCTCCCGTAAAAGAAGAAGCCTATCAATGGGATCACATGGATTTAGTGGACGAGAAGCTGTGGAATATTGGAGATTTGGAGATACCAAAACGATAAAAACATTTAATGCATACATATCACAAGTAATTGAATTTTTTCCAAACATTCCATATATGAAGAGAGTCATCGATCAGACAGCAAGATTCGAGAATCCAGAAAAATGATGGGTTGAAGACAATTAATATAAAATGGTTGGTTCAATGGTTCCCATCCCATATGAGTTCTCAGTTCATTGTACAACTCGATGATCAATAATTTACTTAATTAATATGTGGGCTTCTCTTCTGGACTGGATTTTAATTTGGAGAATGTCTATCTCCATGTACACGAGGGGTTCCTTCCTGCATGGTTGGATACAACTGGTTTTCATAAATGCATGCATGCCCACCAACTAGTACTACTGTCACTCAATATGTGTCCATTTCTTTCAATTTCTAGCTTTTCATTACAAGTTATGGCTACGCGTTGGTCTAAATTAATTAAGGAAGAGAGGACTCCCTCCACATTTTGGGCTATATGCAAGATCACCATGAATTTAGAGATGTATGTCCTGCAAAACTTTGTGTCGGTTACCTTCATTAGTTCATAATTCATATCATAATATTCATCTTTATATCTATATAGTATTAGTATATACAGAAAACTTCTAAAGAGGGTATTTTCTTTTTAAGAAAAAGGAGGTCTTCATTCAATGTGCATGCTGTACATTTCATATATGATAATAGTACGTTGAGCTTTTGGGCTCATTTCAATCGATCAAAAGTCTTCCCTTAAAAAAAATATATAGTTAAATTGGAAATCGTTTAGTTATCTAGTTATTTTATGCAAACGATCGATGTACTATATAGATAAAGACAATTTAGAAAAAAAAACTGAATAATTTTTGATTCATGACTCATTTCTTGTATATATGCATGACCGATTATCGAAAAAATACTAAAAAAATGAACAATTGTGAACGAGGACACGGATGTCGTTGTTATTTGTTATGTTCTAGTTTGAAGTTAGAAACTTCCCAGCTGGCTATGTATAATCATTTTTAAAAAAATATTAGAACCATCGGATTCAACTTAAGCGCGTTAGTACTTGGTGAGCTCAACTACCAAAGTTATACTATCATATATATGTACATATAAATTCTCTAAATTAAACAAAAATGTATATATAACTAAATTCTAAGTTTCTGAAACTTACTTAATTAGAGTATGTAAATGAGATCGTGCATTAACGCCTAGGCCTGCATAAACGAAAACGTATAAAAGGTGGGTGGGACTGTGGGAGTGGCCCTAGTGCATCAGGAGGAAAAGCCAAAAGAACATCAAACTCCATTTTTGAAAGTTTTATGGTTCTGGACAAAAGAGAAAAGGACATTAGGGAATTTCGATGTCACAGGCAGGCTGAAAGTGACGGCGTGGCTACTCATTGCTACCTTCACTAGTTAGTGTTTTCCTTAAAAAACGACGAGCTGATGCAGTCAAAACGGTCGGATTCAGACATAGGCTAGCTATTGGCATCTCCTGAGGCGCCGCCACCTTCAAGTATTTCACTATTTCATTTCCTAAATGACAGACTTCTGCCTCCATGTGTTTCACGTACTCGATGTAAATTAAAACAGCTTACGATGCTTAAGCCCAAATGAAACATTACTGTAAGTATATATACAACAAAAGAATCGATTCATTTATGTAGTTACTACCATAAGTCAAATTGTAAGTGGAATATCCCATGCATTAAGGGGGTTTTACCATATATGATCAAAATTTTCTTCTCCGTTTCTTCTCATTACCTTTTTTCTAACAAGAATTAAAAAAAAATCATCTAATTGTTAAATTGTTATTAGAGTTTGAATGCGTGCAGCCTCCGGCTCCCCCCACCTAGGGTTTCTATGTTTCTAGAATATCATCGGAATTTCCAATGACAATTGCAGAGATGATGACACGTTTAACCTCCGGCCACCTTGGCTCTTTGAAATTAAAATGGGGTTCTACCCTTGAATGCTTTTGTTTCTCAGCATCGATCATGGTACGTAGAACTATTTTTTCTCTAATGATCGAATAGCTGTTGGGATTTTATCGTTGGTGTCCGCTGCCATGATGATCGACCTGAATGCATTCCGGTGTAGCACAGATCTCCCAAGCCCTTGCATGTTCTCGATCGGTGCGGACCAGCATCCATGTCCATATAGCTATTTCATCAGCAGTTTCAGAAACCATCATCGTTCCTTAGGATTTGGTCATTGTTTCTAGGGTAGATGGATTTATTTATTTATGTTTTTTTTTAAGGTTCTTTTGTTTTGATCCGAAAATGCGCTTAAATTAATCTCTGAGGAGCTCTCTTCCTTCTATGTATTTTTATAACTGGAGCAACAGTCGGCATTTTGTTTATGAACTAGTTAAGTAAGACATCAGTGCATCTTTCAGAAAGAAGAATGAGATATTTTCTTACTTTAAAATAAGCCTGTAGAAACCAACATTTTCTCTAAAAACATAAAAGATTTAGAAAGAAAAAGGATTCTAGTTTCCTCGATAATTTCTTGAATGAGTCCTTGTTGGATTTATTTTTTCTAATATATATTTTTGTTTTATGAATTTTTGCTTAAATAAGGGTTTAATAACTATAGATTTAGAAAGAAAAAGGATTCTAGTTTCAAGTAAAGATCACATGCAAGCTATTTATAGAGAAGAATACAATTAATAATTAATTAAACATGTGAAATTAGTTCCAAGTCGCCTGAGAAATATAATTAAAGAAGTTAGATTTGGATCAACTAATATTCGGCACAAATCCTAACTGAAACGAACACTACACGTACACCATTCGATTGCCACCTCTAATCCCAACTTTCATTAATTGTTCATGCTAAGCTTTACTGAGTAACTCTATAAAGTTGTTTTGTATCTATTCGTTAGCTTTAACTAGCAAGTTATTGTTCTAATCGGTCTTGCCTGACAAATTAGAAAGAATCCAGACATGAGATTTCACAAGGTTCAATTTTAACACAAGGATACCATACTACCATATATAAATGAAGGAAAAATGCTCATGAATGATGCACAAGTACAGTGACGTGAGGGTCCTTTTAGATTTACAATGGTCATTCAACTCTAGTAAATATACAAAACCCTACATGTCAATTGACAATTGTCATTTACCCCCAGAAACAAATTAAGCATAGAGCTTTACGATTATTGTATAGGGCCAAAAATAAATTATAAACCTGATTGAAGTGCTTTAAAGCCGAAAGAAGAATATCTCATTCGCATATTATTAAATACATTATACATCCATGCCATTGGAGCAAATCCCTACCATCCAATCTTCCATCCCATCAAGAAACCTAATCACCACCCTCAGTTCTGCCTCTCAGTTCTGCTATAAAAGGGTCTCAAACTCTCAACCCAGCAATATCATTAAGCACACAAAGAGCTAGCCTAGAGCAACTCATTCATTTCTGAATTCTAAGCTCCTAAAAATGCAGAACAACAAGGCAATAGTGGAAGCTCTGTACAAGGCATTGGCCCAAGGCCAAACCGAGACGGTGGCGAAAGTTCTAGCCACTGACATTGAATGGTGGTTCCATGGGCCTCCGCAGTGCCAGCATATGATGCGGGTGCTCACAGGGGATTCCGGCCACGTTGACTTCAAGTTCGAGCCGAGGAGCGTCACGGAGATTGGTGACTACTGTGTGATTGCTGAGGGGTGGGAAGGAGCTCAGGCGTATTGGGTGCATGTGTGGACGATCAAGGAGGGTTTGATCACTCAGTTCAGGGAGTATTTCAACACGTGGCTGACTGTGAGGGATCTGAAGCCGCTAGGGTGGAGGGAGAGTAAGAGCTTCACTGTGTGGCAGAGCATGCCAAGGGACCTGTTCCACCGTTCTTTGCCAAGCCTTCTGCTAGCTATTTAGTACTAATTAATTAGAGTAAGACTATTTGTTGTACTTAATTAGCAAGCAAAAGATGAGAGAGGGAAAATAAGGGTGCTGGTTGTGGTTGGAGGCTCTTGGATCAACAATGATGATATGGCAAAAGATAAACCCTTAATCTTTGCACAATCTATTTCTTAATTAAAGAGGATATCTTAATCTTTGCAATCATAATAATGGTGATCGATACTCATAACCCTCAATGCAATGTTGAGGATATCAATATTTCACGCTCCGTTGGTCTAAGACCGGGTTCTCCAGACATTTCAGGTCGTTGTCATGGCTTTGTTTGTCTAATAGATGGATTAGTAAGAATGTTTTCTTATGCAACATAGAAATCAAGGAATTCGAGCTTCTTCCCAAATTGGTATGAATTTATCTATTTTAGTCACTTTTCGTGGGACCCACAATTATTCTGATTCATGTGCATGTTAGTAAACACAAGAAAACTCAGGAATGAAAATCAATTCATTTATTCTCATACCCATTCCAAGTAAATAAACATGTCATACGATGAATGAATGTCAGAATATGATTTATTTTGATTCAGAGAGGGCAGAAGTAAACACCATGGGCAGTCAAGTACCATGTCTTTTGGTCTCCTTTCCATGTAGTTTTAGGGAATTAATTACTAGTGGGCAGATGATAAAGAAGACAAAGTAGTCGTGGGTTTTGGTGTATTCCATAATATACTGCTACCAGAGAGTTTGCAGGGGACAAGAGACTCTTCTGGGAGTATGGAAGTGAATGGAACGAATCCATTGCTCTTGTCTCCTAAGATGGGTTCAAAACTCAGAGAACTATGGACGATGGATGACTTTCACGGTGTTCACGGTTTCTGGACAAAACACTTCACAATGTCCAAACCGGGCAGTTGGGAGAGCATGAGCTTCTTATGGTAGCGAAAGATTGATGCTACCTAAATGGCATGAGTATCTTCCTATTCATAGAGCATTTCCAAGCTAATTTGTCCATGTCTAAGAGCTTGAAAGTAGCAAGCAAGCCTTCTTCGCCTTGTCCTGAATAGAGATCTATCTAGTATTCGTCTGATAAGCGAGACACTCCGAATGGAGAGACGAGATATTGAAATCTTTGAGAATTCTGGAAAGCAGCTGGAAAACTTTGAGGAAAGAATTAATGACAACGGATAAGGAAGAGAAATAGAACAATTGGGTGACCGGCCAAACTTCCACACTTTCTTCTACATGGAAAAATAAATGAGACATATTATGAATAGGTACGGCATCATTATTGTGAGGCTTTGCCTTGATTTGAGCTTTTCCTCACTACATTACAAACATCTGCATGTCTTCTGCTTACCATACAATACATTACAAATATCAACATTGACGGAATGGTGCCCCAAGGGCAAGCCACCTAAGAGTTTATGAGGAAAAAAGTGGAGATATTGACAATACTAAGAACTGTATATGGTCCTCTCTGATGCCAAATCAAGCAGTGTCCGGAAGAACTGGTGAGGATACATGGGTGGTTCCTCTGCTAGTGCCTGAGATGTACAAGAAAAGGTCTATCTGGTTAGAAGTTCCTAGTAAGTGATGATCGATCTCCATTGTTTGTATGCATCATCTGTGTGCCCTATGAAATGTAAACCAACACTCTCATTGTAAAGAGGTTCAGTTGGTCATCCTATTCACAACAAATTTCAAGCTTCCAAACTAAGTTTGAAATACCATACGTTCTGGATTACCAATAAAAGCTTTTATTTTGAAAAATATGTGTGTTTCCATTAATGCAATGCAAAACCAAAATGAGCCGATTCAATTTCCCCCAAAAGAAAAATATGTGTTTCCAAATTGAATACCTGATGAATCAGAACAGTGGAAGGCGTCATTCCAGGCACTGTATTGACCTCTATAACCAGCACCTAGGAATAATGAAATTGACAAAGGAATATCGAAGAATTCAACATTAATACACACTTTTATGAAGATAGCAAAGGAAAAAGAAGTAAATCATGAAGGATGTATTTTATTTCAAAAATCTATATTACAGAACAAAACAACAACCAGGTTCACTGGTGTCAAGGAAGAAAATCTGATGGTTTTAGTTCACAAGAGAAAAATTCCATATAAGCTGGAACATTGCTCATGTTTCAACATAAGAAAGAAGGAAAAATGCTTGTTTAAGATCTTACCTCTCCACTATCCACATTGACAAAGGCATCAATTCGTGAAAATCCTTCTAATTCAAGAGTGTTTGCAATTATTTCAATATGTTGTTTGCATTTCTGCAAGGCCTCGTGGCTGAATTAAGGAAGAAAAAAAAGAAATTAGAACAAAGATTCCAACAAAGAAAGTAGAAGACAAAAAGATTTTTAAGTCAAACATGAGACAGGTTTCATACATTCTGAAACACAATAAGCAACCTAGTGCCGAAGTTGCACTTTAAATGAAATCAAGAATGACACTGAAACAACTAATCTCAAAACCTTACAGCCTAAGTATGGAATTTGTTTCAATACAGCTCTAATACCCAACTTTCATTTATCTAACAGAACGCAGAGGAGACATGTTATGCATGAATGGTGTTATGAGGAAAGAAAAAGGGAAAAGAAGAATGGAGAATGAAGAGCACCACCAGCAATAATATGGCTCCTTTGTATAAATTGTTATGTAAAACATAAAATACTAACTCATTCCTCCCTAAACAATACTCTCTTAACAAAAAGAAACATCATTCTGAAAATAAAAGTTGACAAACCTAATGATCGATGACGGAGGTGGAGTAAGATTGATGCCAGTTCCACCTGCCATGCAAATAATTTATTATCAACGAGATGTCAGCAGGAAGCTTAGAAAGCATAACCTGAACTATGGAACAAAGAATAACAACAAAAAAATCTTACCTTGAAATTTCTCCTCGAGTGATAAAATATCACCACTCTCCTTCACGGTGATACTAGGACTCAACGAGTGCATTAATCCTTGTTTCCCAATAACACCAACAGTTATTTCAACCCATCTACTCTGTCCATTCCACATGAGGTGATTTCCATTTTCATTTATGGACTTCGATGAAACAATTATATCATCCGTATCAATAAAAGGTTCAAAGATTAAGAGCTCTGGAGGGGGGTTTGGCATTTCGATCGTTCCGTGTTCCTACAAATGAAAAACCAAGATCAAAACTCGAAGAAGGTATTTAGATCATATCTTTTATTCTTCCATAGAATATAAAGGATCACCAACGTACTCATCCGAGATGGAGATGTCAAATTCAAAGGCAAAACACCACTTCATGAGAAGAGGGGAAACAAACAGATACTTCTAATGATTAAAGATACATAAGGCTTATCTATTGTTCGAGGAAGCCAGAGAATGGAAGGACAACTGAATTAGCAAAGATCAAATCACATTAACAGTTACTTGAAGGCACCTGTGCAAAATTTCATACCGCTCAAGGAACATGCTACATTCTAATTTCTCAATTTCACTGATGCTATTTGAAGCAAAAATTATTTTTATGAAACAAAGATAAATTCAGTTGTGGCTGTGGAGTAACATTACTGTTACATATGATTTGTTAAGAAAAAGGAGTTAAAGAACATGTGGAACAATTATACCTCAAACGAGATGCCAAGAAAGGACAGAGGTCACACTAACAAAAATCCATAATTAAGACTATTCTATACCTTTGACAAACTATTAGCGGGAATCCGAAGGAGACGGTCCTCCAATGCTTTTGCATACACTGAAAGGTCTTCATCACAGCTGAATGCATAAACCAGAAAGAGTACATCAGAACTCCATAGGAAACATGATATTGAGTGAAAAAGGAGTTTGTTAGTAGAACTATCATTGACCATCTCATGGAAAGCAAAAATAAAAGCGGATAAACCTACCATAACCTTGCAACTCCAGTTGAGCATCCATCTCTTGCCGGTTTAACACATAATGTTTCACACTGAAGCTTGGAGGTCAATTCATGCCATACATTTGGTATTGGTGTACTAAGGAGATCATCTCTTCTTCTCGAATCTTTGTTTATAGTAAGAATTCCCAAGTTCGACAGCTGTTCATTAGAAGAGATCAGAATGCTTTTCTATTGAGCAAAACATGTGGGTCATATCAAAACATAAACAATATAAAAAAAAGCCCAATTCCTCTTGTTGGACATGTACTTATGTATTAATTAGCGTACATGTTTAAGAGCAACTGATGTTGCGACTTTGTCCATACAAATCTTTGAAGCCATAACACCAGGACCTTCAATTGACAAATAAAAAAGATGGTCAGCAATGAAAACTGAGACAAGAAAATCCTTGTAAACCAAGTCTGGATTTTAGAATAAACCTGTATGTGGAATTCCTTCAGCCTCCAACAAAGACTGAAGTGTACCATCTTCACCAATGCCTCCATGCACTATAAACAATTATAAACATCATAAGTACTTTCAATTTTGATTCTGATCTCAATGCAAAATTGTATAGAGCCTGGTCACATGCTTATATATTGTTCTTTGATTCTTACCACTTGTGATTGTAAAAATGGTTAAGTCATACAACTTGCAAGTATAGAAACCAATTAAAAGTCATACCTGCCAAGGCTTAGGATTTAAGGGGTTATGTCTATTCAACTAATAAGTAATAACTGAGTGAACCATTTGATATTATTCTGTTACTAGCTAAAACCACTCTACAATTTCTCTGTCGGCAAAGATATTCATGACGCAATAAACTGAGAAATTTGTTAAGACACTCACATGTGTCAGACACTAATAATAATATTGCATAGTTTATGATATACTGAGAAAATTAAATGCTACTATTCAATCACGACAATGGTTAAAAAATTAAACCTGCGATAAATACTGTTGCCTGGACTTCCTTGGCTAGCTTGATCCACTCTTCAATAGAAAATTGTACAGGCAGTTGATCAGTAATATCAAATCCTGTAAACCAAGAATGTTTCTTGAAGCCTTCCATGAGATCATGAATAACTCTGTTCCGTAATTGAGATGTAAGTGCAGCTTGGTCCGGTTCTATTGCCTCTACGCATGCAGCAAGAACTTCCTCCGTGGTGTGTCTTAGCACAAGAGAATAACTGTTCATGAAGAAACCATATTAACTTGTATAAAGCAAGACTGTATTGGAGAAGAGGGCCTGTTTACTATATCCCTATGGTTTATATCAAAAGATGGTGAAATATAATTTATAAGTAGCCATGGAACTTTATTCTCACCCTAAAATGTTTTAATGCATCAATGCTTTTTGTGTGGCATTTTTAGATATCTTGGTTTCAAGGTATCTGCATAGCAGATGATACAGTAGTAAATAACTCAAGATGTTGATAGACCTTCTAGAGCATATGTAGAAGCACGTGGAGAATTAACTGGCTCATGTACTTCAAGAAAATAATAGTTCTCTATTTCACAAAAAAGATTTTTAGGTTCGCTGATGGATCACTACAAGGGGAAAACAAGACAACACCTCTAATTTTCTACGCCATTTGTCTCATTAAACCTGCTGCAGAGAGAGAGAGACTTACGGTAATGACCAAACTGTGTTGGAAGTTGCATCAACTTTGTTTTTGTCCATATCAATACTAGACGAATATCCATTTGCGGGGGCAAGCAAGCAAGGAAGTACTTCCAGCTGCAGCCAGCAAGATTGTCAATTTCGGGCAAAATCATGCCTATCATGCATTTGGTTAAACAGAAAAATACTTTTAACTACAATTGCTTATCTATACAATGAGTTAATTCTAGGTCCTTGACTAGGTACTGAAGATAGTCTCAAGAGCCTTGAAACTGGAGCTGCTAAATTCTTCAAACACAAGATTGTAACTTTGACGTAATGTTCCTCTTCCAAAGGAAAAGCAATGAAAGAAGATCATGCTTATACCATCACCTTATAACTTTTGAAATACAGATTTTATCAAAATTTCCCTCCCCCTTTTGGAATATTTCTTCACATCATCTTGAAAAGTTAATTAATGTCCCGCCCTTTGAACATTACACACTAAAATATTAGCATATCCAAACTATTGAGCCATTGTACATTTGGTGATTTGGAAAATGAAGGTCACCCTGAATTTGGATACTTACATCATCAAAAGCTTGCAAATTGAGCCAAACATTTGTTCCGCTCATAAGAGATACTTGCCTCTCTGACGTGTCTCCTCCAAAAATAACAAAAATTTTCTTAGTGCCTTCCCAATTGTCTTTAAGCAGCGGGGATTTTAATCTTCTAGGCAAATCACCGGACACGCCATCACAAGATGCAAGATGCGGAAATCGCAAACAAGCATGATTAATAATGCTCCGGAGAATATTTGAATGAGAAAACCCAACCTGGCACCAAAAAGGATTACTGTAACAACTACTGTGTCAACGGAAAAAAAATAGATGGGGGTGTGGGGTGAATGTCATCCACAACAGATTTTTTATATTTTCATTTCATGGTTTGGCTATTTGAATATATATCATGCGTTGACAACAAGAGCACCCCTATAAATAATCCTTAAAAGCATATAAATTGCCACAACAACAATGCTAAAGATGCTGCTGTTGTAAAGATTAATGTAAAATTTAAGATATCATGGAATTTTTCACATTATGTCAAAATGCTTAAACGGTGACAAGCCATCAGTCACACCATATAGAAGCAAAAACGACTTCCATTACAAACCAAATTACAACCGAAGTACCTTTGAGGCTTGCTGAAATAAAAAGCTGGTCTGCTCCATACCACTAATCTGAAAAATTAAACAAAGATAATATGAAAATCTAAGAAGAACAAACACCTAGCATGCATATCATTGGGTGAGTAGTCACCCTTCTTACCAGGTTAATGTCAGTGTATAAGATAGTACCCATCTCAGTCCTTCCAAATTTGGTATCTGGTGATGACGGTACATGAATAGAATTAGGCAGAAACCATCCATCGATTCGAGCAAAGTCACGAAGGCCAAGCTTTTGGAATAACTGAGATGCTCCATCTCGAATATTTTCGATGACATCAATAGGAAAACGAGGTGGAGTATGATAAGCAACCTGTTTGGTATGCATCAAATGAAAATTAGAAAGATGATACAAGAGAAATTTTGCACATCACACACTTAAAGTCCTGAACACTTTCAAATAGATACAAACATGCAGACATATACACCAACAAAGTATGTGATTCTGTAAGGTCCACGATTGGTCAACCTGTTGTGTTGGAAGATATTTCCTGCGGTAGTTGAAAATTGCATCCTTCTCTCTAACATCTACACTACCATGGAATTGAAGTTCCACCTGGTCATTTCAAAGAATAATATTAAGCCAAATACTCATATTACAATATCTGCATACCTAGTGTACCTACATCATTTCTACAATGGATGGTAATAATGTCCACAATACTTCAACCTGTTATTTGTAATACTATAGAATGAATCAAACAAAACCATGGAGTATTCATACCTCAGTTGGTAATAGTACAACAGGATGAGAATCTGTACCATACCCCACATCAAGAACAATTGCTGTAAACTCACTCCCTCCTTCAAGAAATATTTCAACAAGAACTTTGGAATCAATTCCCTGTCAAATAAAAGGAGACCAATTTTCATAAGGGAAGACTTTCTACTCTGAAGTTTCTAGCCACATCTTTTCAAAAATTAATTTCAGGTCCAACACGGTCCATAGTCATCTCCAAACCAACATGGTCCAAGTTCATGCATGAACATAAGATTTTCTCAAAACATTTGGGAGAGTAAAGGACTAAAGAAAAGAAATCCAAGAAAGAAAACTACCTCTGTAATAATTGCATTAGCCTTGCTAAGAGAATCAGCAAAGCCATATGCAACTGTAACACCAATGCTTGATCCCGCTCGTGCTGGTTTTACCTGACAAGTATTAAAGAGGGTATGTATCAAAAGCAGACCTAACAAAAAAACTATAGCACTCTGGGTTTTTTTTCATTACAACACTAGATATGCCTTACCACAACTTTCCCCGAGTTAGGATCCAGTTGATTTTTTGCAAACCACTTTGACAGTTCAGATTCATCTGCTTCACTTCCCTGTATGTCATTAAAATAAGAGAAACTAGAGGAGCAAATCAACAAATACATAAACCATAATTAACTAAATTGTAAACTATTGTAATGCTTTATCATCATTCCTTAATAACATATCTTAGATATCCACAATTGGTGAGTACAAACATCAAAAGATCAACTAATGATGTCATAAACCACGGAAGCAATCCATGGACGTAAGTCACACAACTAGATAATTCTAGGTGTTAGAAATGTCACAACTTATTCACACAAAATATGCATGATGGTGATCACTAGTGGTTCTAGACAAAGAAAAGTTTGAAACAAGTGTGATAATTTATTAGCACACAATAAAGTTGAGATAGTACCTGTACTAAACAACTTGGTACAGTTATGAATCCTTGTCTGCTGAGCTCCAATGAGGCATTGTACTGCCAATAACTCAACAGAAAAACAGTTATTAACTTATTATCATCTTCTTACATTTCCTATTTATATATACACATAATATAATAACAGTCACTGTCAATTAGACATCTCATACAGTCATACCTTGTCGAATGCTTGACGACACTCATTTGATCCCGTGCCAACAAATGGAATGTTATACTTTTCCAACACCTCCTGAAACATCATATTTGAAAATATACATAACAAAGAAAAGGAAAAAAGAACAAGAATTTCAAAAATGTGTGTTGTCATGGTAGTAAAGGTTGTACTATACTGCACCTGAATGCCACCATCTTCACCAAATTGACCATGTATGACAGGAAACACTATGTCCACAGAGACAGCAAGGTGTTCCGCGAAGTCAGACCAAGACTTGAAACCTTGAGCAAGGCTGCAGAAACATACACTTAGCCAGCTAACATACTTCCCTTTCAAGAAGACAGAAAATTGGTGGAATTTAAAATTTACGAACTTACCTTTCGAGTTTGAAATCAAAATCCGCCGGAGTGTTTGAGTATACCTGTCAATGTGCAAACTTTATAAACGGAAAAATGAAACAATTCCGGCAAATTTCTGAGCAAATGCAAGTTATACAAACCTACCTGAGCAGGGGATATTGCAAAGGCATTGAGGGCAGAGTCAATGTAGTAGCAACTCACGTGTAAATCCTCCCCCTGATTCAAAACCAAAGGAAACAATTTTCTTACTGTTTTGGTTTCTATTTTTCAATCCAAACAGAACTCATTTTGATTTTCCGAATTGCAAGTAAAGCTCAAGAGTGAAGAAGCTTACTTGTATATGATCGATTACCGATCTAGCAGAGTTGAGCGAAATTCCACGCTCCGCCGACGGACCTCCGCAGATGACCCCGACTCTCAGAACCCTATCCTTCTCTTTCTTCGTCTCCTCTCTCGCGATAACTCCATCCTCCACCACCTCCGCGGCGGCACGTGGAACTCCGACGCCACGCCACCGCGTAGCATAACTTCCCAAGCTCTGCTTCAATCGCAGTGAGTTGAAATTCGGAGTGTACAGAAGCGGCTTCTGTGCGGCGTCGTTTTGGTTGGCGCGAAGAAAAGAGAGGCTCGAACCGAATGCGATGGTTGCCATCGGGAAATGATCGGGGAGGAGCGAGTGAGGGAGAGCAAGGTGGAGTGGGGAAGAGCATCGTTTTATTGGTTGGTTTTTGTTTTAATTTTTTTTTATTATAAGATTTAAAAGAATAGTTTCAGGCGGCAGAGCAATGCCAAATTTGGAGGGAGTGCGTCCTTCCCAGTGGCCGTTGGTGGTTGTCCTTTCTGGTATTAAAGAAAACACTACCACATTTTGTCGCTTATTAATTTTTAATTACACATTTTGTCTCTTATTCAACTATAATCACTGTTTTATTTTTATTGTTGTCACCTTATATATGGAAAAAAAAAAAAAAAGACTCAAGCTTGAAATGTTGCTCACCTATCCGTTAGGATATTGAATCCGATTGCTCTCTTTTAATAACGGCTCTGGAGCGTACGGAGGAGGATGTTTCGGAGGTAGGGAGGATTGTAGAGAATTAAGGGCTGACATTCTGTCATTTTCTCTTTGTCATGTTTTTCAAAAAGCAAATGGTATGGCGCATAGACTCGCTTACCTTGCTTGTTATTCTATAAAAGATTTTACTTCTCTAAATGAGACTATTGCTATTATTTAGGATGTACTGTTTGAGAATTTTAATGGTGGTAGGGATGCTATTTCGTCATCCCCTGTTGTAGTCCTCTTAATATTATTAACGATGTTCGAAAAATTCTCGTTTAGGTCCGATTAATCGCTGAAAAGTACCCTACCAATTCGATTTTGCCTCTATTGGCTGGGCTAATCGATTTTCTAAAAATCGGCCAAAAATCGGCCCAAATTGGGATTTAAAAAAAAAATCATTTTCTATATAGAGATATATATTTCAAACTCAATACTCCTATATGCTAAAGTGATTTACTGCAGCCCTTTAGCAGATATTTGAGTGATATTTAAAACATTTTTGAAACTAGTTTTGACGTACCAATATATGCCAATATTTATCGATATTTCAATCACTACCCGAAATTTCCATCGAAACCTAAATTGCAAACCTTGACCTGAAAGATTTGAAACTCGGACATTTTCGAAAGATGACATAGAAGGCTGGCTAGCTTTATCTGAAACTCGGGGTGAAGGTTTGCAAACCCGAGCTAGCCAGCCTTCCATGACTAGGATGAAACTTAAATTGCCTTCTATGACCCGAAATTCCATGACTAGGATGACATTGGCTTGCTAAGTAGGATCCCAAGATTGAGCCCAGTGCTTTGACCCAAATAATAAATCGAGTACAGTGTTGTGGACTTGTGGTCAGCTTCTTGCACTTCCTACACCCAACATTGGATCTCACTTTCAGGCCCAAACTTAAGAAAAGTAAAATACCTTCGATAGTCTGTAACCATTTCTATTGTTTTGTTAGGTGATTTGTATTGTTTTGTTATATACATGCAGAATAACAGCTGCTTCGTTTACCTGTAACTATCAATTTATTAGTCTTCTGAGTTGTAACAACGTTCCACAATATCTTAGCTTTAGCTAGCTCATGCATGCATGTTGTTTCCCTAAAACCACCTCAATTATTTGGAAATTAATCTTAGAACAACTGAACCACTTGATAATCTGACTAGCTAGTACTAGTGATGGTTATAAGGCACTAATTAATTAAGCTAGTAGTGTTCTTGGTACTTTGGTTGGTTGTCTATGGCTCTATGCTATTCGATCGATATCCTAGTCATGGAAGGCTGGCTAGCTTTATCTGAAAGATTTGAAACTCGGGCATTTTCGAAGGGTTTTGGAAAATGACTAGATGCTCTTATTATAGTCTTGTGTTTCTTCTTTCAGGTATATGCTAGTGACTTTTGTCCATGCATGGACACTGGTCTTGTACATGTGTACGTTTCTTCTTTCATATACTTAAGTTTACTTTTGAAAGAGCTGGATCGATCTCCCATCATGTGATATATATATCTTAGACTTAGAAATAGTGTGAGATCGATATGTATGTATGCGCGGTCTTGTACATGTGTTTCTTCTTTCATCTACTTAAGTTTACTTTTGAAAGAGCTGGATCGATCTCCCATCATATATATATCTCTTAGACTTAGAAATAGTGTGAGATCAATATGTATGTATGCGCTACAGCCTGTTGATTTGTTCGTTCTCATATATACTTGTTCAAAGAATGTGAAGCATCTATATATCATGCCTCACACTTATTTTCTATTAATTTTTCTTGTTTGATGGGATAGTTTGTTTATCCTGTTTCAGCAATTACGTGTCCTCTTGTAGAAATAGGAATATCCATCCCCCAATTCCCTGCTAATTTAATTGATTCTTGCCCATGGTTTTCCTCACCAACAAACTTGAGAGAAAGATCAAAGATATGCATACCTTAGGATTGTTGGTAATACCTAGCTTTCTTGACAAAAAAAAATTAAAATTGTTGGCTTCACTCATGAAATGTTATCGTGTATTCAATATTTTAGATTCATCATGCACGTCTGTTACCACACGTGAAATCTTGATTACATTTCATTTTTTTTCTATTTATTTCACATTCCTCATCGCTTAAGATTTAAAATTTAATTTTTAGGATTTAGAAGGAACAAAAAAATGCTTTAAACTCTAAATGTCTTGGATCAAATTTCTGATAAATTCAATGACACTAGTTTACACATTTATTATTTATAGACAATTCTTCATGATAATGTAATTATCAGAATGGTCAATTTTATTTGATGATATATATATATATATATATATATATATATATATATATATATTATCAAAGGGAAATTTATTCAATAAACTGTATTGAATACAACACCGACTGAGGGCTTACATCCACAATGACATACATTGATAAGACTCATACTAAAACTAGATATCCTCACTCGAAATAGGAGAAATATATTGAGTCAAAGAATCCAAGCAGAGACAAGAAAAGACAATTGATGGCGCCAAATTGACCACAACTAGCATTAACTGGATAGGTGTGACCGTGTGATGACCAACTAAATCCTGCTGGATAACCCGTCCAAGCATCTAAAATTAACACAGGCTGAAAAAAAATTGCATGGCCAAAAGCTGGCAATGAATTGGATCTTATTTGATGATAGTTAAATAATAAACTGGTATATATTCAATTAATTTTTTTAGATTACCCTTTTAAAATGAATGAATCCAAGATAGGAACTAAAATTACACTAGGGCTGTCAATTTTGACATGACCCAATAACACGACTCGAAACTCGCACGAAATAAAATAGGTTGAACCCGCACGATTAAAAAATGGGTAATTTGCGGGTCAACCCACCAAGACACGTTTAATAAACGGGTGTGTTTAGGGTCAACCCGCTAACTCGCAAATCATCCGCATAACCCGTTTATTTTATTATATTAGGTCAAAATTCAAGAAATTTCACGTGTTTATATGCTTGTATGGTATTTTTTCTACTTAGTGTAAGTCATACACAAAATTCTATAGTGATAATTCTTGTGAAATCATATGTCGTGCATTTTATAACCTAAAATTAGTTAAATGGGTCGACCAAACTCTTTTATATGTGTGAAATTGATAAATTATTATTTATTTTGGCACAACTATTTTACTAAATGAGTTATATGGGTTGGGTCGGGTAACCCGTTTAATAAATGGGTTGGGTTTGAATTTGAATTTTCCGACACGTTTATTAAATGAGTCGGGGTTTGAATGTGCATATTCCAACACGTTAATTTATACCTTGATACGACCCGAACCCGACACGACACGACTCATTGACAGCCCTAAATTACACATCAAAAGCATAAGCAGATTACACATCAAAATCATAAGATATCGAAAATATTGAAAAGAAGATTGCAAACGTACACTTCTGTAGACTATCATATATATGCTCCACAATTATGTTACAAAAGCCTAGGTCAAACTATTCGAGTGAAGACAAGAAAAAAGATGTACGGCATAGAAAATAATTCCTGCTTTTCCGCTTGATTAGACAAATTAGCACACTAGGGATGCTTGTCACTCACTTAGTCACTTGAATGGTGCTCCTTGTCAAGCTCTACTTAATTAGCAGGATTCATTAAATCTTTCATCACGAAAAACCCTATAAAATTCAACCCTTCGCATAAATAATTTGCCATAAAAGTATGCACTAGGGTGTAGTCCAGTTGGACTAAAGTAATGGTACGCTTAACACATACCCGAATTCGAGTTTCACCTTCTCCATATTTCTCGAACTTTGAAACCCCCTCCCTCTCCTTTTAAAAAAAATTGTCAGAAAAGTACTTCTTGAGTATGGGTCGTCGAATCGGGTTGAATTCGGCTCACCATGCGTCCATACCACACCCGATCCATTAACGGTCACAATTATTGATTCTGATCGTAACAAATTTTATTTTGAAAAGACCATAAAATTATCGATTTATCATTTTGATCAACAATAATTAAAGATGAAACGCAATCAGCTCTAACATTTTTCTTGATACGAGCATGAAAGAATGAAGTATCTTAATCCAAAATTGAGTAGCCACTCAACCATCTTTAGGGTTAAACAATGTAGTCTGGACATGACTTTATTTCGTTGTTCTGTACTTTAGAGACAACATTTTTACAGGTTCATAGATTCAACTTCTTCTCTATATTTGCCTAAACATTAATCAATTAAAAATCGGGTAAGTTTAACAGTCTATACCAGACCCCTTACGCCATCATGACGATGGTTTATGCTGATCAGGAAATCAAGCTATAGTTTTTGCAGTATCTTCTAGACTCGATAAAGTTAAGTACAGGATACAGAATAATTTTAGGGCAGATAACATGAATGGCCCCAGTTTCAGATTATAATAATTATTAATCTTCTTCTAGTTTTGGGGTAAGGATCGTTCTCAATCATTTAAAACTGCAGCTAGAAATTAAGGAAGCGCTATATACTTGTGTTTTCGATTTACCATTGTCAGCAGAATCGGTAGTTATAGTGATTGAAAGCATTTATTTTTATACTCGGGAGATCGATCGATCTTAGGTTTTAATTCCCCTCTCACGTACAACATCGTCTGATCGATCCAAAGCAAATAAGCAATCACCTTCCTTACTCAAAACACTTCATATATAAAAATGCAAAAATCAAAGAAAATTAAGCATACACAAGAGTTTCTAAGGGAGTTAGGCTAAAGGCCAAGGCAATATGTTCCATAACTTTCTTTGAAATAAAAGACTACAACAAGAGCAACTGGACACGTACGCTAAACAAGTTAACTTGCAAGCTTTTTTCATCTATCTCAGATATGATTTTTTTTTAATCGACCACTAACTATATATATAATTAAGTACATAAACTCCTTTATCAATATATACAATGTGATAGGTTTCACAGTATATTTATCAAATTTCCTTTGAATAAACAGAATTATATATATATAAATCATATTGGTTTTTCCCACTGCAAGGGTTATGGTGCAAGTGCATGCAAGTGAGATGTCCATTACAGACGATCAGTTGTTTAATGGCAGCTTTACCGACTTCCATACTTGTCTCCTCCTTTTCCTGTGAACCCACCTCAATAACCACTCGGTGCTTAATTAAACTGAATTATTATGTTAACACACACCCCTTTTCACCTGTTAATTATTATTTCTTTTGTCATGTGATGTCAAGTATAGCTTACAAAATTGACATGACTGGATTAATTTAACCCTAATTCTCAAAAGACATTCCAAAGTGTATCTTACCTCCACTGCTTTCCCATCAACTAAATTTGGTATGCTTCTTTTTAATTATTTGTTTAGATTTGTCTCTACTACTCACATCTCTATCAATGTCTAAGTGGAGTGGAATGCCAGGTCAATGGGATGCATCCCAACATTTTATAATTCATATTTCTTTGATAAGGTCCAAAATGCATTAGTTAGTATTTGATTCAACGATCCAAAACAATATTATGCAACAAGACTAGCCATCGATAAAGTTGTTGCTATGGTTGGACCAAAAAAGAAATCGATAATATGGTTAATGTTTTATGAGCATAACAATTTGGTTAATCAATTATGGTGACAGTGCCCTAACGATTTGGTGACATTGCCCTAACGATTCAAAAAGTAGTTGTTATTCACTCCCTTCAAAAAGTCATTTCACATTAATTTCAAGTTTAATATTTTGGTGACATTTGCCCTAACAATTTTGTAAATAAATTAGCGGCGATTTCACTAACTTTCGTTTGGTTTGAAAAAAAAAAACGAAGTACAACACGACGACTTCTATCATTTTTCACCAATTGAACCAACCAAGGATCGGAGTTCATAATTTAGTTGATACCATCATTACTTAGATATCAAATGTAAAATGTTCTTGCATTTAGTATTGGAGGCTGGCGCAGACGCACTTGCTACATGTCTCGTCATGCTTGGTTCAAAGAGTTTTGTTTTTTGAAGGATTGTATATATATGTGAGAAACTTACCACATTTATCTATTGCAAGTTTGCAACTAATTAATCAAAAGCTCTAAATATTAAACCCTTACGTTTTTGTAATTAACAGTCAATCAATCGACTCAATCTTCTAGATCTTACTCAGACAAAATGCATGTTCATGCATGTGTTAGGCATCCGCCTCAATGCTTTTAAGTTCTTTTTCGATCTCCAAATTTGGTCTAAGCACTAACTAAGATGTCTAAAGATTTACATTATGTAGAAATGTAAATCTTACTTTGAAACAATTATTTGGGGGATAGCTATACCTAGCCTAGCAACGTACCTAGCAATCAAAAGCCAGAGAGATATATGCATTCATGCATGTACAAATATTATATGTGAGAATGTGGAGTGTTGTCCCACATTGGAGAAAAGGGACCTTGCAAATGTGTTTATAAGGATTTGGGCCTATCCAACCATTGCCAATTGGTTTTGGTTGTGACGCCCAGATTACTTTTTCATGGTATCAGAACTGCAGGTTTGCCCGCGTGTGAAGCCAAGTGGCCACACGTGCTCCACGTCACCCAATATAAGTTGTCCACGTGTTTGGCTTGAAAATTCGCTACACGTGCGGGGGCGTGTGAGAATGTGGAGTGTTGTCCCACATTGGAGAAAAAGGACCTTGCAAATGTGTTTATAAGGATTTGGGCCTATCCAACCATTGCCAATTGGTTTTGGTTGTGACGCCCAAATTACTTTATCATTATATCTGCCTATTTAGCTATTACCTTTTCTTTGGGACATGGCTTGCTCTACAGATTAGGTATTGGTTTTGGTTGTTTTCCGATAGGCTGCTCGATCAAGATTTCCTCCATCCTCTGAAAGTGAACATGGATGTCTCTACTCATGAATCTCTCTATCTCTCTCTCTCTCTTTGTGAGAGTCATAATCCCATCCTTAATTAGTTACCCCACATGGTCCCGTTAGGGCAAGGGGCCGGGTTATACCCCATTTGTTAGGGCAAGATCAAACGCACTCACTGTTGTGATATTATTGATTATTAATTTGATTATATATACAACGGTGACCAGAAAAAAAAGCTGGAAATGCTGCAGTGCCTTTGATATCCTCAGGCATATTGTGCAGCAGGAATTAAGGCGTGCATGAGACCTACCCATAAACAATGACACACGTATATTTTATGTTCTGGTAAAAAAGCAGGAAGCATTGCGCCAGCCGCACGAGAAAATTAATTTTTCTCATCACGTGTTAGGTCAAACATAACAATCTTTAATGTCTCAATTAATTGTAAGCTAAACTAATCTAATAAAGTTAGGTACTTACTTAATGTCATGAACCTTCTCTATTAAGAATGTGATAACAACTTAACAAGCTTTCTACGTGTTGTTTATATACGTACTTTAAAGTCATTTTTGACTCGCAACTAATTTCTCTTTGGAAACATAGGAGGAATTGTACATGATTGAAAGGAGGATAAAAGCTACCAAAAACATTGAAACTCTTAATTCTAATTAATTAGCATCTGTTTAATTAAGACATGATCAAGAAGAGAAGCATCTAGCACATGATCACATAGGGAAGTGCACTTGGAAAGAGACTTGATGAGCCAACTTGATGGGGAGTTGGGTCTACAGATAATCAGTACAATCATGAAGTTTTAATTTAAACTTACTCATCACCTAGACACCTACTTCAACAACGTACAAGAAAAAGGGTAAGAACAGTGTCTTGAAGAAAACACAATGATTATTCGGAACATTCGACGTCTATTAATTTTTGAAAAGATTTCAGTTAATTCCGATAATACAGATCGATATATATTTATTCCTGAATTTGTGTCTTCTTCTCCATGCCAGTAGTATTTTTTTGTATTGGAAACGAATTTGTCGCAGAAGTTGAGACAGGTGCAATGTTGATGATGAAGACGGATGGATAACACACGCATGTTCTGTGGCAAAAGCAGCAGCCCTCCCAGGAAGTATGGACCTCAAACAAACCACTAGCTGTTGCAAATATCATGGAATCCTGAAATTAATTGCGGGCATGCAGGTCCCTGTTACGATTGTAACATATCTGGTTCATGTCCATTTCTCAGTACTGTGCAGGAAAACTACTCAGGTTCCGTAACGCTAACTTAGGCAGTGGCACAGTGGCGATATATTGAGTACGTTGCAAAGGTAAATTAATGGGGAAATAATAAGGGCCATAGACTCTAGTACTCTACTGGTTCCTGCATAAATCTACCAGTGAGGATAGATACTATTTACTCCTAATTAATTAATAGTTGTACCCGTACTTTTCTTTACTTTTAATACCTTAATCTCTCTTCTATAACTGAATATACTTACGTGTTGTCCATTTGGACTACTGATAATGGTTCGTGAGGTACGTAGTTGCTGCTAATTTACCCAAGTGTAAATTTCTTTTGACAAAAAAAGAAAGAGTGTAATTTTCTATATTATTAACTAATTAACAGGGAAAAAGTATGTAACTGATGGAAACTCATCTAATCTAATTAGATAGCTAGTATGTAGGACAGCTGTACGTGGTAGTTGAATCAAAGGCAAGAAGCATATATATGATTTATATATCCATTAATATATTGCAGCCTCTTGAGTATGATTTCAAGGACATTGTGCAGCTAGCAGTACGTAGTAGTGTTAATGGCGCTGAATTGCTGTAATAAACTTAGGTAGTTATACTATTAATGCAGCCAATATCTATAATGTGAATACCTACTTTGTTATGTATCAATAAAAATGATCGATGACAATGACAGCTCTAATGCATTATCTCTTAATTAATTGTAACTTTGTTAATTTCATCCAATTAAGTATGAACTAGTTGAGGATACAGAAACACACTTTGCTAGGGCTTTTTCTAATATTGATTTTGGGTATCTGGTTGGAAAGTTACCGTCTTGTTTAGTTATATGCACAGACACTCCAAATCCTTTGTTTAAAATAAATACAAAGGGTTTCTATGGACAGTGATCATAATCCCATAATCTCATTAAGAAATTTGGTCACAATGCAAAAGGCAAAAACTCAAGGGTACTGCCAAGAAAATGCACTGGTAATCACCACTGTTGATGCTAGGTGGTTTCGACACAGATAATTTAGACAAATAGCGCAGTTTGTTACCAATACCACACTAATTAATATTCATTGTACGTAATATCTGATATTGAAAAGTATATACTAGTACTAGCTTAGGTAATAAGTGATCGATGGTGATGGTGTGGTCCTCTAATTGCAAGATGTTTCACAATCTGTTTGGACTCCAAACCCAAACTCATATTAAAGGGGGTCCCACAACCAACTAAGACTTGAAATATTTCTTGCTTATTTCTTTCTCTCCATACCCAACCTTTAACACACCTCATACTCATTTGCCTCTCGTTATAAATGGGTGTGCTAGCAGGACAGCCAAGTGCAGATCATGGGTGTCACAAACTCACCCTTTCTTTCTCTCTTTCATTAATTCTAGCTCTCTCTCTCTCTCTCTGGGTTGTATATGTGCAGAGAAGGGTAGAGCTTTGTAGAGCTAGCTAGTCTTGGTTGTGGTGGCAAATATGAGAAGGTGTGAGTTGAGCAAGATGGAGAAGCAGGGCACGTGCATTTCTAACTCATGCGCATTCTTTCTTTCCCTGGAATTAAAAGTTTCCAACTTTTAATTTGCTGATATGAGATCTCATATATGCACGATCCTGCAATGAGTTAGTTCTTCATGTGCCCCCCTTCCCCATCATGACCACTATACCTTAATTAGCTAGTATCAACACAGAAGAACCATGCATGCAGACAATTCCATTCAAATCAGAATGCAGAAGCTTCGATCAGTAAGTTCAGGAGGGTCATGATTCATGCCTGTTTTCTTAATTAATTAATATTCACTGATCAGGTCTATAGATATATAGTGCATAAGTAGGCCTTGATATTTACTTGGAAAATAATAAATAAAAAAATCTATTGGTGTTGAGGAAACTAAAATGGTAGGATAATTATATATATGGTAAATTTGCAAGGATAAAAGAAAAGCTAATGCGTGTGTTTGTGCAATGAAGGTTTTGAAATGGAGTTATGAGCAAAAAATATATAGTTCTTCATGCGTCCTTCAGGTTTTCCAAATTTCTCTCTCTCTCTCTCTCATACATATAAATTCCTTATAAGCTTGTTTTGATGCAGTAAACACAATATCAATTAATGCAGAAAGAAGAATACTTTAATTTTGGGTTCCAACCGTGATCTAACAACTAATTTGATGTCTACCTTTTCTTCTATAACATATATATTGCTTTTAATCCTTCAAAGTGGTATTGAAGAATTAATTCTTTGTTGGGCTTTTCTTGTCCGGAGTATGAGGATATATAGCTTTCCAAATTAATGTGGAAATGCATATGATGCTTTTGGAAAGGAGAAACCATGGAGCTAGCTTGCAGGATCTGACTAGTCACGTACCATAATGGTTATATATGAAGATCATTTACAATGATGGTTTAGCAATATTAACTGTGATTTCTTATTTTGATTGGATGAATTAAATAAAGAGGAAAGGAAAGTGGATCCTTTCTCAGTTCTCACTGGGTCTAAGTTTATGTCTTCTGTTTCCTCTTTTTTTTTGGTTGGAGCCCTTCATATTGTTATGGTGGGGAGAGGCCACGGTGTGTGGGGATTGCATTGCAGCAGATTCATTGCTGTCATTCTTCATTCTTGTGCCAATAATGATGAAAGCTAGCTAAGAGTTAGAGATGCTTCTACCTAATTAAGTACTGGTCCATACATGATTTTCCAAGATCGAACTCTTATGGTTGAACTCTCATTACAATGAATGGACAACTTAATTGGTGCCACACCACCAGGGATCGACAACTAAATTTTCAGGCGATATTATAGAAGTCCTTCTACTATGTTGTACAGCATGCGCACTTTTGATCGGCGCCAAAAAAGTCCGGTTTCTTCTAAAGTTATAAACAAAAGCAAGTTTTGGTAAGGCAATATATCACTTTTTCTTTTGTAATTTACCTAAAAGGTGATCAACTTTTACCAAGAACTTGAAATTGAACATGACAAATATTGCGTGCATCATGGCAAGCATTGTAGAAATTTCCCATACTAGAAATGTGTCTCTATTCAGTCCTTTATACACTTTCTCTCGGCCATTGGAATAACAACGATAAGCTACACATAGACGATATCTGCAACATGTCTCAACCTTAATTGGTTTCTAATCCAACTATCCAAGTCAATAAAGTCATGTGCAATTTCTCTTTCATTTCAGATGGGATTATTATTGTTGGTTTCTAATTAATGTGCTTCTTAGAGAGTTGGGGGATTAATGTGGTCACTCACTGCAGCAAGTTATGCTCACCGCAGAGATAAGCCCTTTTCACACCGACAATATTTTAACGTTCTGAAAAGAAGACAAACAAGAATCTTTGGATGCCTCAATCATATCACTGAAAAAGTGTTAAAGCCAGCAAATTGTTTGTATTCACTTTTCATTTGTTGGTTTTACTTTCTGAGTAAAACCAAATGGCTGCAATGTTTTCCACGCACAAGATAGAGACTTAACTGAGCAAATCATATCTAGCACTTTCTTCTCTGAAAGTTTTCCATATCATTGACTTGAAAAATTCAGATTGAATCAGAAAGTAGAAGGTTTGGTTCCTAATGGGCCATGCTTAGCCATTGATTAAAGGAAATTGGGGTTCAATTTTACAACACTGTTCTGGACCCAGGTTAAACTTACCAGAGAAAAACGAAATAGAAACAGAATTGTGTTGCAATGATAAATCTCATCTATCTGCTACATTTATTTCTAGTAATTGTGGAACAAAAATCAACTCAAACGTCCGCAACAAGGCAATAGATTCGTAGTCGCTTTTGTTGAAATTTTCCATCAACTAATATCTTTGTCAACGAAGCTATCAATTCAAGCTAAGCGGTTCTGGTACAGAAAAAGCCAACAGCAACAAAACACCAACATAAGCACATAGCAGTAAGGACAGAAGATTCTAAACATTCTTGGACACTGAAATGGACAAAAGGCCAGCAAAAGTGCAGTGCGCTGAGTCAGGCTAAATTGCCTATCTTCAGAAAAAGGTTAAAAGAAAAGGTATCTGATGCACATGGAAGCAGCAACTTCATCTTCACCTTTGCATTGTGTAGTTGAAATCAATCAACTCTGGTTATGGATTCACGACACCAACTAAAACTAACGCATTGTTTTCACCAAAAGAAACAACGCATTGCTTGTATAGGTCGACTCAATAATCAGCTTCAATTGGCTTTCACCAAACCATGCCAAGTAGTCTCTCCGGAACAAGGCTAGTGCTTCCCCGCCATGTTCTCTCCAACCACTTTCTTCAGCAATTTCATTGCCTTACAAACCAGGCCCCTTTGGCACAACCCATGAATTATCTCATCAAATGTCGAAACACAGAGAATAACTTAACTCGCATTTCCTCCATAAAAACACAACCTTCATGGATGTCACCTTTACAAAACAGACCATCCAGAATTCTCTTCTGTGTCTGCAAATTTACTCCAACACCCTTTGAAGTCATCCCACTCACGGCAGCTTCCAATTCTTACATAACGGCCTTGAACAAATTAAATGTTATAAGTAATCAAATTAGGCTTGTAACCCTACTGTTCCACACAAGAAATCATCTCCAATTCAGCTTCGACATTATTTTGCTTACACAAACCATTTACATACACATTGCAAGTACAAACATCAGGAACCAAACCCAACAGAAGTAATTCATCAAACAGCTCATCTGCTTTCCATAATTCCTGTCTGTAATAACACCTTATAAAATCATGGTATAGCAAACAATATGAGGTTTAATTCCCTCCACTTACATCTTGCACAAAACATTTGAAGTGTCCAAACCCCTGCCTTGTTTCACCAAAAACGTAATCATATAAGAGTGGTCGATCATACCAGGACAAAACCCATTTCTCTTCATTTCTTCCAGAAAACCGACGACTTCAAAACCAGCTAAATCCTTTTGTTCACACAGTGATGACAATGAAAGTTAGAAAATCGTCACAACTAAATCAGAGCCATTACGGATCATGCAACTCATTATCTCAAACTTTGTGATGTCCATGGGAATTCAATAAACTGAAGTCGTGGATTCAATCCAATACACAACTAAAACTTATGCATTTTTTATGGAGGCGGTGAAGTTGGGTTCACCGAACCAGCATAAGTAGTCCCATCTAATCAAGGTTCAGATCCTGAGCTAAGGAGTAGTGCTTCCCAAACCCCCAGGCACAATCTTGTCAATCATTTTCTTCACCAATTCCATTGCTTTACAAAGCAGGACCCTTTGGTACAACCCATAGATTATCTCATCAAATGTTGAACAACAAAACTTGTAACATTTCCTCCATTAAGGCACAAGCTTTATGGATGTCACCTTCACTAAACAGACCATCCAGCATAATCCTATATATCTGCAAGTGTATCCCAAACACCCTTTAACGTCTTGTCGCTCACAAGCTCCCTTGCCCTACTTAGCTCCCCATTCTTCCATATTGCCTTCAACAAAATGTTATAAGTAATCAAAATAGGCTTGCACCTCAACTCTTCCATACAAGAAATCATCTTTAATCCTGCTTCCACAATGCTCTGCTTGCACAAGCCATTTACATATACATGGCAAGTATAAACATCACGAATCAACCCTACACAAGCAATAATCAGACAGCTCATCCGCTTACCCGTAATTCCCATTGGCAATAATCCCATGTAAAACATGCTATAAAAAACAGTACGAGGCTTAACTAGCTCCACTTTCTTCTTACAAAAAACATTCGGAGCATCTAATTACTGATCATTCCATTCATTGTCTCAATAGCAGTAACATCTGTTTCAGCTTCCATAGTGTAGGTGAAGTGAATAAACTATTGTTGTGGATTCAATTCAATAAACCAACTAAAACTAATGCATTTTTTGTGTACATGAAGTCAATCAACTTCAATTGGGTTCACCAAATCAGTCCAAGTAGCCTCTACTAAGCAAGGTCCAGTTCCTGAGCTAAGGAGTAGTGCTTCCCAAGCTCTTGCCCCAGGGGCGACATTCTTGTCAACCATCTTCTGCAGCAATCCCATTGCTTTACAAACCAAACCTCTTTGGCACAACCCATAGACTGTATCATCATATGCTGAACAACAACGACAGAGAAACTTATCCAACATTTCCTCCATAAAGATACAAGCTTCATCAATGTCACCTTTACAAAACAGACCATCCAGCATAATTCTATGTGTCTGCAAGTTTACCCCAACACCCTTTAAGGTCATCTCACTCAAAAGCTCCCTCGCCCTACAAAGCTCCCCATTCTTACATAATGCCTTCAACAAAATGTTATAAGTAATCAAATTAGGCTTGCATCCCAGCTCTTCCATAGAAGAAATCATCTTTAATCCAGCTTCCACATTATTCTGCTTACACAAACCATTTACATACACATTGTAAGTATAAACATCAGGAACCAAACCCAACACAAGCAATTCATCAAACACCTTATCTGCATTCTTGTAATACCCATCTGCAATAACACCATGTAAAATCATGGTATAACAAACAATGTCAGGCTTCATTCCCTCCACTTTCATCTTACCCAAAACATTCAAAGCATCCAAACCCCTCCCCTGTTTCACCAAAAACCTAATGACATTAGAATAGTCCATCATACCAGGACAAAACCCAACCTTCTCCATTTCTTCCATAAAACTCACAACCTCAAAACCAGCCGAGTCCTTTTGGTCACACAATGATGACAGTATCAAAGAGCAAATCCTCACATCTAAATCATACCCATTACTGATCATGCACTTCATTATCTCAATGGCATACCCAATCCTCCCAATTCCACACAAAGCAGTAATTAAAATCCGAAAACTTGATTCTTCAAGTCTAATTCCCATTGCTTGGCTGTTCAGCAAAATCTGGGGCACCATTCTAAGGCCTTCACTACTCCCACAAAGCACCAATAGCAACGAGTTGAGCGACACCGCAGAAGGGTCACACCTAAACTTGGGAATTCTGTAAAAAACATCAATGGCATCCCCAATTCGATTAGCACGGCCATAAAATCTAATAAGATTGGCGAAGATCGATTCGGGTGGGTGGAATTTTTCGACGAATTCAAGGCGGTCAAGAACAGAAGGGATGTGGGTCAATTGGGAGGTTTTGGTTAGGGCTTTGATGACAAAGTTGTAGGCTTCAGGAGTTGGGTCACAGTTGAAGGTGTTGAAGGAGTGTATGAGTGTGGATAGAAGATTTTGGGGTTGGTTTAGTGGTGGTGCTGATTGTTTGAGGGTTTGTAATGCTTGGTGTTGATTGAAGAGTCTGTGCCATGTGGTGTTGTAGGGTGAGACTGGCCATTTCCTGTGTTTTCTCAAGAAGAATTTGCTTCTGGGATTCAGGGAAGAGGTTCTGACCATTTTTTATTTGATTCAGAAAATTAAAGAGGAAGGTTAATGGGATTTAAATCTGCTCAAAGTCTCGTTCGGATTTTGTGGTTCCCGCAATTTCTTCAAGTTCTAGTCTTTAAGCTTTTGAAGCATGGCAAAATTCTATATATACTAAAGTTGGGTTTCGCGCTACTGTAGCTTAGTAGCAGTGCCCGGACGCTTTTGCCCCTGCTTAATGATTTTCTGGCTTTTCCCCGTTTTGCCCCCTCCTCTTTCGTTTCCTTCGCGCGTCCCTGTTCTGGTTCCCAGAGAGAGTTCGTTTCCTCTGGACGAGTTTCGTTGGCTGAGGACGATGCCTTTGGGGATATCAGTGGAAGGAGCCGATCTTCACTGTGCAAGGTCCGTCTCAGGCCGTCGATTTTCTTATGGGATGGCGTGCTGCAAATCCAGCCGTGCGTTTGGTAGTTGTCTTCGCAGAAAAGTGGATCTCTTCCCATTTTTTCTTTGGGTTTTGGGTGGTTCTGTTGCTGCCGGCGATCTTGGCTTCGATTTGATTGTGCATCCTTTGAATTCGGTAGGTTGTTGATTAGATTGTTAGTTTCTTTAGTTCCTTGCATCGATTTGGTTCTGTCTATTAGATCGATCAACAAAATATTTCTTTCATTAGAACTACTAATTTTGTTAGAACTAAAATTTTTGGAATTATTTTAATTTCTTTTGTATTTTTTTTTGGATTTGATTTATAATCTATCAGTTAGATTCTGGTTTTGTACTCTATTCTAATCAAGTTACATTCTACTCTTATAAGCTGCAATTAAATAATGAATGAAATAATTACATTAGTTCTTAGAAGCTGAATTTCTGGTTTCGTACTCTATTCTAATATATTTATAACTTCAATAATCATGTATCAAAAATTCAAAACTGATGGGTAGATCGTCCATACACAATAACCCCGTTCATATTAAACAATTGGCTTTAATATTCATATAAGCTATCATCTAAAGTTCCAGTGTAAAAATCTTCATATTTTTTTAGAAGTAATGCTTGCCAAAAGTGGATCGAATATAATGAGCTAGCCAGTACTCAGTAGATGGTAAATCATTATCAAGCTGTTCTTTGTTCTGCAAAGATGCAAAGTTTATGACGAAGCTCAAAGAAGCAACATATAATCTACCAAAACAAAAACAGGGAGGATCAATAACATGATGTTGCAGGGAGATTGTAGTTGTTAGTACTCAGTAGTATATATATCATGTCTCAAAGAAACAAAATCCAGTAACTATATCAGATTGTGTTTTTTTCCTCTTTGTCATACTCTTTTCAATCGAATCATCATCCTTTACTCCTTTCAGGCTCTACTTGATACTCCTCAACCTCTACAGCTGGTACTTTGTGTTGTTGCTGAGGGTGTGATGAGGAAATAGTAATTGAGATACTCGAGCTTCTATTGCCGGTGAGGTCTTGGACAAGCGTCTTGAAGCTTGAGCAGTAAGTGATGTAGACTTTATGCCGCAAGAGTCTAATCAAACTGTTAAACTCCTTCTCTTTCTTAGATATTTTCACTGTGGTTTGGCTTACTTTCTTCCTGTGCTATAGTTCCTAATTGTTTTTTCAGGAGGCAATAACAGAGTACAAGGGCACTGTTATCACAGTTTCTCATGGCCGATACTTCATAAAGCAAATAGTTAATAGAGTAGTGGAAGTTAAAGACAGAAGATTGCAAGATTATGCAGGCAATTACAATGTAAGTAGTCTTTACCCTCAGTTTACTTGGGGCTTGAAAGCGTATGATGTCTGGATAATCCTTTTGTTTTAAAAATAATTGTTTTCTGAACGAATTTAGCTAAAATTAGCAGAACCAACAGATTGATGACTCACCCTTAATTATAGTCATAGGATAATTAAGGGTTTAGGGATTGATAAGGGATTGATGACTCACCCTTAACTACTGGAATCATCTTCCTTACAATTCTACTTAACTGTCTTAGCTGCCTGCCTAGGATTCACCACCCAGATATTATGCTAAAGCGGATGCATACATGAAGACTTTCAATGATCCTAGGGAACGACCAGTAGTATATATATCATGTCTCAAAGAAACAAAATCCAGCATAACGGACCAGGGTGAGACAGTTGTATATTTGAGCACGCCATTCTGGTCGATCTTATAGGTTGAATAAACATTGGCTAGCTCTCTTAAAATAAGCTAGCTTTTGGACATAATTTAGAATGACCAAGTGAATTACTGTTTTAGTACAAACTTACCCTGGTGGTTGGAAATTACAGAAGAACTACGGAAGACTGTGCAACAGGTTATATGTGAAAATGAGCAAGAACGCCCCGAGTATAAAGAAGCTGTAGCGGCAATTACTGAACCTCTAAACTGGTAAACATTTAACTTTTTCTCAGTGACTTTGTAATTTCTTTAAGATTTTGGTTTCTCATAGGTGCTTTAGCATGCATGTCTTATGATGGACATTAATTTAAATTATCTAAATCTCTTTCCATAGTTACTGCAAGTGCATCCAAACACCAAATTTCTGGGGAGGAGAGTCGGAGCTGCTGGTTTGTACTCTTGACTTATACATATATATAAATGTGTGTGTGTGGGTATTTTGAGCATCCCACTCTTCAACCTTTTTTTCATTTGTTCCATTTCGTCACCGTATGTGTTGATGATAAATATCATTGGATTACTATCACCGTATGTGTTGATGATTAATATCATTGGATTAATATCACCGTATGTCTTATAACCTGAGTCTGTCAATGAAGAAATACCTTATAATAGGTTTGCCTTCTGTTTTATACTCATGTTGTAATGTGGCTTAATTGATTATTCATATTTTTATAATCATGTCAAATTTTGAGATTCAATATTATTCTTTTATTTTTAATTCAAATTCAATATTACTTTCATATGCTTTTCACCCTATATTGAATTAAGTACTTTATATATTAAATCAAATGCCAGTTAGTCGAGGAAATGAAATTCCCTGTAGAGAATGTTTATAATCACAAACCTGATGAATATAGGGTTCCTCTTTAATCTAATACAAATTAAGGGTAAAGCTTTGGCTGACCAGATGAAGAAGCAGGAGGGTCTTCCTCTTTAATCTAACTCTCAGTTCCCTCAGACTAAGCAGCGGGTTATGTTCTGAAACAAGATGGATAAGAATAACCCTTGAGACGGGTTCTGTGCTTTGGGTATATCTAAAGTTTAATCTAGGGTATGTAAATTTTTTATTTCTAGGGGGGTTTAATCCTTTGATATAAATCAAGATGCACATATCCTAAAAATATGTATGGGTAATTCCGTAATTGTTGGGTTTATTAATACCTCACAGAAGAAGCTAATGTAAAAGTATTGTTGTTTAGTCTGCTAATTTATAAACAGCAGGAAATATTGGGCTGGGAACTAAAAAATTTGGCTTATTTAAATAAAAAAATTTGTACGGTGAAAGAAAAGAGGAATGTGTTGTTTTCTGCCATTGTGTAATAGATTATTTAGCATGATTTAATAATGTGCATCCAAGTATTTCTATTTGTTCTTTATCATGTTTTTTTTTATCTCTTTTCTCATCAGCAATTTGGTTCCTCACGGCAAATTACTTAAATTTACTTTGATTTTCAGAGATTTTTGGTTGGATTTGCTTAAGGCGAAGATTGGTGTAAGGTTTCAGTCATCCTTCTTCAAGCAATCATTGCATATCAGGTCCGTTAAGTTTTCCTTTTTTCATTATCCAGTAGTTAAGAACTTTGAGCATTTGGGTTTTCTTCATTTTTCTCTATATGGTATTTTTTTTTTGTCAATCTAATGAGGTTTTAAAAGGAAAATGATCTATCTTTCACTGTGGAAGTTCAAATAAATTTACAAGATCATATACAAGCTGTAAACCATGTGTATACAAATAAGTTCTGCTTGCTTAAGTTTTTATTTTTATTTTTTTCCCCTTGATTATGTAGTTAACTAGGTTTGATAGATTTTTGTTAAGGTTCCAAGGAACATAAGAGAAATTATTAAATTCTAAAGATTAAAGAAGAAAAATTAGTTGACCGCCTTTCCCAACTTCAATTCTTATCATTGTACATTACCAAAATCAGTTTGATTGATGCATTTTTGTTTTAATTTGGTTTTCAGAATATATAAATTTTTCGTACCATATTGTGCCTTGCTTTTGTTGATCTTCGATTTGAACTAAGGGGTCTTTCTTTTGTGTGGTTTTCCTTAGTGGGTCAGTGCATTTGTGTTTAAAGGAAGGAGCGTTTTGGAGTTTCAGAGAATTGGGATTTGGCTATGCAGTTTTTAGTGAACCCAATTTGACTGAGCAGCTATCATAGTGACTTGGCCGAGATTGGAATCATTTTGAGAGGTATGGTTTCTTCAGCTGAAATGTTAAATATTCAGCGATGTCTAACCGTTTGGATTTGGTTAAAGCGAGTAATTAGCACTGATTAAATTAGATGTGCTTTTGAGATTTGGTTTAAGTTGTCTTGCTAACTGTTTGGCTAAATATTCAGCCGATCTTGGCTTTTCCGTGCATTTGGTCAATCTATTTGGATTTGGTTAAAACGAGATATTGTCATTGTTTAACTAAGATATGTTTTTGAGATTTAGTTTAAGTTAGATAACTAGAGTATTGTGAATTAAAAGCAAAATCTTGAATTCAAGTTTTGATTATAACTAGAGCAAAGATCTGTAGCATACTCTGTTCTTTTTCTGTAATTTATTATACCATGAATAGATTGTGCAACATTATGATTTTAATTGGCCCCCTTTTCTTTCGTATAGTGTTTATGCTCAACCGTCCTACTTGCTAATTTGCATGTCTGCAAGCTGCAACTTTACAAAGCATTGATAGCAACTATATCTGATAAGAATGACTATAACATGATATATTTGCTTTAGGATACCAAATGATTTCTTATATAGTGATAAAAGGACAATTATGAAATTATAATGTACATTACTTAAACAATCATATATCTCCCAAGTTGTTCTCACTCTTATGTATTGGATCTTTATTTGGTGCTTATCTGCATAAATGGAGAACATCATTTTCTCAATATAAGTAAGCCGCTTCTGACTTCTGAGTAAAACCATATGGATGCAATTTAAATATTCCTAGCATTGATACTAAATGTTATATATGAAATTAGGGACACCATTGTTTGGATTTTTCTGATTTCCAATCTGAAATTACCTGCTATATTATGAGATTAATATACTAAATGTGAATGTTAGGGTTGTTTCGAATGTTAGGGTTGTTTCGAATGTTAGGGTTCAGGGAATATGGCGCACAGGTTACTCTATATGAAATTAGGGAGATCGTTGTTAGGATTTTGCTGATTTGGAATATGCAATTACCTGTTAAGCTGCTCGCTTATGAGATTAATTTACTAAATTTGACTTTTTATGTTGTTTTGAATTTTAGGATTTAGGTGATAGTGAAAAGGAACAATGGACATAGACAGTTTTCCTTCATGAGTGTGATCTGAACTTTTGGTTCAGTTACTTCTGTTTGATAAAAGCATATCAATCTCAAGAGACAAAGAGAAACATGCACAAAGATATGAATTTATTTATACGAAAATATATCTTCAGACTACATTTGCTTTTACTTCAAAGATTCAAGAAAATAGCACATGCCTCATTATTTTAGTAGAACATTAGTTGTTAAAATAAAGTTTTAGTGAGTCGATTCAAGGTAATACATAGTTAATAATACTACTTTCTCACTTTCACTTCCGTCTCCTACTTTATCTGCTCTCCATCTCTTTAATCGAATATGTTTATGGGCTTGCCTTCTTGATTAGTTGTTATAATTTTTCTTAATGATATTGTATTGAGATAGGATTTAAAAGTATATGTATGAATGTGATCAAAAGTTTTTTATAACTGAGTTGATGTCGTTGCATTAACAGATGCCATTTTTCAATTTTTTAACAGAGAAATGAAGACTTCTGCATTTGACAAAAAACAAGAGCCATGAAAGATTTGACTGCAGAAGAAGATTTAGCAGTTTGTATATATGTATCTAAACAATGAGCAGTTCACAACACTTCACAACATTGCTTAATTAACAAAACGTTTTTGAACTTTGCCCTTGCATACATATTTTCTGTGTAACTTAAGCTTGCTAAACAAAACATCATAACACTGTATGCATTTCCTATACAATTTTCATGCTTTCTCAATTTTCTGTATGTTTATAATATTTTCTACATATGCTAAACGCTTTTTAACCCCGCAGCATCGCGCGGGCACCAGTGCTAGTTGTTACTGGGTTCGGGTCAACCGCGGGGTGGGCGGTCTCTACCCGTATCTTTTTTTCTTTTTCTTTTTCTAATGCTCTTTTGGTGTGAATGTAAAGAGTTCATTTACACAAACCAAATCCGATAAATTTGGAATCCATTCATAAGTGAGGTGTAGGAGCTAAATTGGATATCGAAAATAGAGTGAAAGTCGGTCATGGCATGTCGGCAAGAGTGTTCAATTTTTTTTTTTTAGAAATCTTGTTAACTTTATCAGATGAGTTCCATTTTTGAGTCTTGGTTGACTCTCTTGAGATCCCAAGTGAGGTGTAGGAACTAAATTAGAGGTCGAAAATAGAATGAAAGCCGGTCATGGCTTAGTTTGTGTGATCCGACCATAAGTTCAATTTTTATAACACAAATTATTTAATACAAGCGGAACATCAAAATTTATCGAGACTCCGAATATCGAGCAAACCTATCACCTCAACTTCCTTGATCATTTCTTAAGCGGAAATAGAAATTAATGTAACAATATTTTTTTTGTTTTAACCTTTTAGGGAAAGCAATATCGATAGACACAAGCGACTCATTCAACTTGTAGTAATAAGCACGTTATTCATTGATTTCGTATTGTAATTTTTTATTTTTGAACGTAGCAACTGAGAAAAAAGAACAAAAGAAGAAACTATGGGGCAATACATATTTAGGATATCTCACCGTAGTCAAGCCACATATCATCTAGAAAAACCGAGGTTACTTGAGGAGTGGTCAATCCAAATGAAGAAAACTACTGTCCTCGATCATCAAGATAAGAAAAAAGAAACAAAGGAAAGACAAAACATATATACATGGTATAGAGAAAAACTGAGGCATTTACAGCCCTCATATACATTTCAGTTTGACTAGCCTTCCGGTGACAATTTCTGACCTAGCAATGATCGAGATTCCGTTTTCTGTTTCAGCATTAACATAATGTGCAACTCGATCAATATATAATATTTTCCTCTGTATCCTAAATTTTAAAATCAAAGTCTTTGGCGTTATTTTTTTGTGGTACAACATGGGTGACTCACACCAGCCCTAGCTAATTGGTTTCCATGGAATAAGATACAACGTACCGATGGACTTGACAAAGATGAATTAGTTCAATAGAAAATTAGCCTAACATCTCTAGAATATAGTGTTGTTTAAAAGTCTCTAATGTCTTTGTATTGACTTAGCTCACGCGCTCTGATACCAGTCAATGTACGGAACACGTTTTGGCCTCTCACCAACTTGTTCAAATGATTATAATTTAAAAGCTAGGAGATGTGTGCATATATAGCACCCCCTCAATAAGCTAGAAACCTCAGTTCGCACTCATCTAGATTGGCTTTCGATTAAATCAAAGTACAGGGGTGTTCATCTATCTAAGAGATTTCTGTACGTTAGTTATCGATCATGAAACAAGCAAGCGCACCACCAGCAGATGCTAATCCGAGCGCAAGCGCAGCACCGATAGTATACGCTAATCCTGCCGTTGCGATCATCAGCCCTCAGTTCTGCACTCCTTACCCTTTTGATCTTGGAATTGTCCGAAAAGTTCTAACCATAACCGATGGAAACTTTGTAGTCACGGATGTCAATGGCAACACTGTTTTCAAAGTGAGAGGAGCACATTTAAGCTTACGTGACCGTCGAGTTTTACTTGATGCTGCTGGCTATCCCATTGTAACACTCCGAAAGAAGGTAAGATTAGTCAGCTGCGTATCCATAATTTTTTTTTAATTTCTTTAATTAAATGGGGGGAAAAGTCTAAAAAGCGCACTGAAATTGTCTTAGCGCGACAACATGACTTCCTCAAACCCTTATTCTTGTCCTTTATTAAGGCAATTCTACCAACATTTTACCCTCATAACGTTGTAAAAAAATATAAGCTGAGGAATTTTTTCATAGCTAATTAACCAAAGATTCGACTGGGTCGAGTACCTTATACACTTATCCTCTTAATCCTTGAGCTTAGTAAGAATAATTATGCCTAACAAAAAGTCAAAACTAATAAGTAACTGGCTCATGTATTCAATTTTTGTATGTATATATAGTTGAGGTCGGCACATGAAAGATGGCAAGTTTTCAGGGGAGATAGCACAGAATTGAGTAATCTGGTATTTAGTGTTAAGCAGTCTTCAATGGTTCAGATGAAGACCAAATTGGATGTTTTCTTAGCAAATAACACAAGAGAGTATGCACCTGACTTCAAGGTTAAAGGAAGTTGGTTTGAACGATCTTGTGTTGTATATGCTGGCAACTCCTCCACCATTATTGCCCAAGTAAGAATATCATATATGAATGAATATATTGTTTACTTTTGATCGATCATTTGGTTAATTTAATATCGAGAACACCGAGATTGATTAGATACATTGTTTGAATTAATCAATTGATTAATTTTGCAGATGCATAAGAAGCACACAGTTTCAAGCGTGTTGTTTGGGAAGGACAATTTCATGGTCACAGTATATCCTGGCATCGACTACGCTTTTATCGTCGCGCTTATTGTCATCCTCGATGAGATCAATGCTGATTCTTGACCATGAAATAGAAAGGATTCATAATTTCATATATTCATATGTATTTGCATGCATTAATTTTATGTTATTGAACAAGATCGATGGTGTGATGGACTTGACAAATAGTATTTTGTAATAACATTTCCGACCCTCTAGATCGAATGCTGCTTCAAGGTCTCCAATTCCATCTGTTTGCATTGACTTCACGACTTGCTCTAGATCCATTCTGTACGTAATAGTGTAATGAAAACAAAACACAAAAGAAAGAAATTGAAAAGTTCAAGTTTAAATTAATATTGTGTTGAAGGAAACCTACTTTGTGTGTGCCTTGTCAACCTAGGATTAGATTAGTTAGTATAGCATATGGATTACATATTGAATAGAAGTCCTATTGGGATGTGGATTGTACCCTTTGTGTTTCTCTATATATAGAGGCACCTATTCATTAATAAAGTGATGATCTATTCCTGTGCTATTTACTTTGTATTTACTTTCTGTCTTGTGGTTGTATTTCATATTCCCTTAAACACGTTATCAGCACGAACCTCTAACCCTGAATCAAAAACCAGAATTCTTGAGCATAGCATCCTGCTAGCGCCAAAACCCTAGAACCTCAAAACCCTAGGGTGCGCCAGGTGAACAGTAGTCGTGAACAGTGCGCGTGAACAGTATCGGATGAACAGTACCCGTGAATAGTACCTCCGTGCAATCTCCTCTAGTTCAAGAATCTGCCTGCACAGAACAGTCAACTTCGATAGTGATTTTCTCCCTTCTTCACCGTTGGATTAAGCTGAAATTTGGACGAGAGCTTCCTCCGTGAGTCTAATACCCCCAGTTAAAAATTCAGCCAATTCGGACCGTTGGATCTCCGGATATTCGATTCTGAAGCAGTGGTACTCAAGATAATCCGAGAAAAAGAATACCAAGTAAGCTTTTATAAACGTTGCTGCTTTCTGAATTTAATTCAACCTTCTTTTTCTCCGGGGACTTGCAACCTCCCTTCTTCTACCTCCCACCTTTCTTATAACGTGGGATAATATACGAGACTCGCCAAACTATGAGAAGCATTAGGGGAGTGATCGAGCTTCATATCGCTTGCGGTATGTGTAAGTCATGAGCACCTCTAATGTCATCATGCTATTGGTGATGACCTCAAGAGCCGAACTGTGGGGGTTCGAGCTAATACTCCGGATGAGGAATCCGTAGAGAGAAGAGACCTTGAACGAGGAGTTCATTGAATGATTTACCTCCGGATGAGGAATCCGTAGAGAAGAAACGACCTATGGTTCATGACTTATTCCCAACTAGGCTCACCTGCTTAGGTATGATGTCTAGGTAAGGAGTTTGAGATAAGTGGTATTAAGAGAGCTTGCTCCACCGACATCTCTTATAACTTACCTGGTTATATCTGAGTAGAGCTACCGAAAAGGTTTAAGGTTATGACCATACGACACCAAAGTTTCACCTAAATCCAAAATCCTTGGAAACGTTTCTTGGGAGCAAATATTGCTCAGAAACCCTCTATTGTTTCGTGGGAGTATTAACTCCGAAACTTACCCTTCATTGTTTCGTGGGAGTAATGACTCCGAAACACACCACATTCTTGTTCTCCATATTCTTGGATGTCGAACATGAATGAACTCGATTTTACTCCATTGGATTCTGCGGACATTAGATTCTGAGATGGGCTCATGATATCCTAATGTACCTATTCGCACAAGAGCTTCTAGCTCGAATCCATGAGCGTTGTTTTGAAGAAACCGCTCTAGACCCTCAAACTGTGATGTACAATGCCAGGTTATTTTTTTCCTGATGAATCGCCATATGGTATGGCACTCCAGTTTGAGTTCATGAAAGAGGTTAGCGCTAGAAGCGTTTCATGAATGTTGTGGTAACATTCATCATTCCGAATTTAGAAGCATAATGGACTAATCTCCGCTTCTCTGACTTTGAAGAAGTCATGGGATATAATTCGGAAATTCTCCGCATCAAAGACTTGATGCATCTCTGTGGATAATCATCACAGATGAACAATTGATTGAGGAATCTCTCACCACCTTCTCCACCTCTGCCTTGAGGAAAGGCATGACAATGATGGCGCCCCTATGGGAGGAAGCCACGAGCAAAACCCTAAATCTAGGGACGATCCCGGACATTTTGGTCCGTAGAATCTATTTGCTTATGAAGGTGATCGCCATAAGAATAAGCGATCATGCGAGCATAGGGCCGCAAAAGAGTGAGAGAAGACCGCCATCCCTATAAGAAGGACACCGCCGGTCACCGCTGGTCAGCGTTGTTGCGCCACTAGTTATGGCAGCACCGCCACCGGCCAAGGTAATCTGCCACCGTCTTAGGGACTGTGAGTACTGAGCCTGTATACCTCAATCAATGGAGAATCCTCTTCATGATGTCTATTAATGATATGGAGCGTCTGATCTATGGGCCATAGTTTGCAATACATATGAAGATGTAACTGCAATGATCAAGACGTCGAGTTTAAGGGTTAAAGACTTTGGAAGCTGATTTTGCTCAAGTCTTCATGTTTTCCAAGTTGATGATATATGGCATGTTTGCCAAGACATTGGATTTAGTTTTGATTTAAGATCAAGATGGAACTTTGAGTGTAAAGCCTTGGCTAATATCTTTAATAAAATCTGAGTTGTTTTCGTAGCCTCGATTTTAATGATGAGCTTTTAGGAATGAGTTCTGGAGAACTTGAAAGTCTCGCAAATAGCAGAACCACGCATGTCATATTGCGTCATAGGCATGATGCCTACACATTCCTCTGTGACTACGATGGCAGGACCATCGAATCTTGTGCAAGGAAGAGGATATGTCCAATTCCTCTTGCCTGATAGCACCTTAATAGATGTCACAAATGCTCTCTACGCTCCAAGAGGAAATAGAACTCTGTTGAGCTTTAAAGATATAAGAGCCAATGGTTTCCATGCTAAGATGCATGATGAGAATGGAAAAGAATTCCTTTGCATTACCTCTAATGACTGCGGAAGAAAGCGCATCTTAGAGAAGCTTATGTGTCTCTCTAGTGGATTGTATGCAACCACTATCCGAGCTATTGAATCAAACAATGTCATTTGGGATGACCTCTTGGATTCAGACACATATTGGCTTTGGCACGACAGGTAGTGACATCCTGGTCGTGATATGATGATCCGTGTATTGAAAACCTCACACGGACATCCATTCTTTCGAGCTAATTGAAGCATGAATCGAAGAGCGATTCAAGGAGATGAGACAGTTATGAGAAAGAGCAAATTTGCCACTGTCCGACGCCATACGATCGATCGCACGATACCTGCGATCGATCGCAACCTTCCAGGCTGCGTCGTTAACAAACCCGAGAGCTCGGACGATCGATCGCATCCCCCTGCGATCGATCGTAGGTTCCTTCCTGTACGTTTTCTGGAACCAGAGAGCCCGGGCGATCGATCGCACATCCCCTGCGATCGATCGCATGTCCCATCCTGCATTGTTTCAGGAACCCGAGAGCACGGGCGATCGATCGCACCCCCCTTGCGATCGATCGCATAGAACGAAATCCTCTCTCTCGGATGTGGACAATTCCTCCTATGCTTCTGAAGCTCCCAAAGCAAAACGCTCATTATGCAAAGCGTATTCCTAAGGGAAATAAGGACTAAGATCGTCCTATGCAAAGGATTCTAAAGTGCTTCTTCCATTCTTACAGATAATCCAAGTGGATATCTGTGGACATATTCAACCACCAAGCGGGCCATTTATGTATTTTATGGTGTTGGTTGATACATCGACATGCTGGTCACATGTCATGATGTTGTCCATTCGTTATGCTGCTTATGCTAAACTCCTAGCACAGAGTATTCGCCTGCCGGCTCACTAACCGGATCATCCCATTAACTATCAGGCTTGATAATGCTAGCGAGTTTACATCGAAAACTTTCGATGACTACTGCATGGGATAGATGTTGGGCATCTAGTCTCACATGTGCAAACCCAGAATGGTTTTGCAGAGATTGTCATTAATATAATACAAATGGTCACGACGACATTGGTAATGCGCACCAATCTTTCTCTCTCTGCCTGGGGACACGCAGTATTGCATGCAGCTCTGCTTATTCGTCTGAGGCCCATCACCACCCAACTTTTGTTCTGCGTTACAGCTAGTGACTGGGTACGAGCCAAGCATATCGTACTTACGCATATTTGGGTGTGTTGTTTATGTGCCTATTACGCCGCCACAACGTATTTAAATGGGTCCTCAGAGACGAATGAGTATTTATGTTGGATTTGAGTCTCCAACCACAATCCGCTATGTAGAACCCTTGACAGGCGATCTATTTGTCACTTCGATGAGACAGTCTTCCCATCGTTAGGGGGAGATAAGAACGTACACGTTCAACAGGAACGACTGGAATTGTCGTGGCATGTCCCCACTCTGTCTCATAACGATCCCCCTACTGCAGAAAGTGCGTAGAATTATAGATCTTCAGAAAGTCAGAGATTCTCTTCCTGACGCTTTCTTAGATCTTAGTGACTAGATCATATATACCAGCTGTAAACATGCCTGCAAGGATGCAAGTGCCTGAACAAGGACTTGGACTCAAAGCCGCTATTGCAGCTAACCCTATGGGAGGGACAGCTGGTGGCGCCACTGCCAGTAATGGTGGTGATGTGGCTTAGGCCGTGGCTCCGCTGAGGAAGCGTTGGAGGCCACCAGGTTCGAGGGATTCGCGCACTAGGGAATGGGCTGCGATGGCACCTAATAACCCTCTCATCATTGATACTCAAAATCCGTCCATGAAAACGTTCCGGATTATGGTTATGTCCAAAAGACATCTTCGGGGGACGCCCTGTCGCTAAGACCTATCCGTGGGAACCTAGAGATCTCGATTAATTACACTAGTGTACATGAGACGTGGGATAGAAACTCCATCACAATTGATGATGTGTTTGCATATGCTTGTGCACAAGAGTTCATTGAGAATGATGATATTGAACCTCGCTCCGTTGATGAATGCCAACGTAGAAGCTTATTGGCCTAAATGGAAATATGCGATCCAGGTTGAGTTGGACTCACTAACAAAGAGAACGGTATTTGGGCCAGTTATGCCAATACCTTCTGGAATAAAACCTGTTGGATATAAATGGGTCTTTGTTAGAAAGCGTAGTGAGAGAACGAGATATAAAGCTCGCCTTGTGGCGCAAGGCTTCTCACAACGCCCTGGAATCGACTACGATGAGACATACTCTCTCGTAAGGGACGTCATAACGTTCTGCTACCTTGTCAGTGGTAGTTTCCGAAAAACTGAACATGCAGCTTATGGATGTGGTCATAACATATCTCTAAGGGGATCTAGATATGGAGATTTATATGAAGGTCCCGGATGGGCTTCATCTACCCAAGTCAAGTGGCTCTAGACCACAGAGCACGTTTGCAATAAGATTGTAACGTTCACTATATGGATTGAAACAATCCGGACGGATGTGGTATACCCGTCTAAGTGACTACTTGATTGGAAGAGGGTATGTGAACAATAAATTATGCCCCTGCGTGAAAACAAGTTCTGGATTTGCAAGTGCCAGTGAATACTTGAAATCCGTGTTTGAGATGAAAGATCTTGGGAAAGGATGCTCAGGAGATTTAATATGGATAAAGTCCATTCTGTTAGCACTCCCATGATTGGTCACAGCCTAGATCCAAGAAGGGTCCGTTTCGCCCAAGGGATGATGGTGCATACGTTTTAGAGGCTGAGGTACCATACCAAAGTGCAATAGCGCATTATTGTACTTGGCACAGTGTACAAGACCCGATATCTCCTTTGTTGTTAACTTGTTAGCTAGATTTAGCTTTGCGCCCACGCAACGCCATTGGATTGGCATAAAGACTATCTTTCGTTACTTGAAGGGTACGATTGATATGGGCTTGTTCTATCCCTACAGAGAGTCGAAACTAGGTGAGGAACCTATGTTTGCTGCGGTTGAACGACCCGGGCATCCGGACGAGGACTTACCGTCCGGATGGAGCACAAAGGGCACGTTACCTGCATAGAGGCATGAAAATATGGCAAAATGGGTGAAGAACCCGTGCCTACCGCCATCGGGCGATCGATCGCAGGATATGCCACGATCGATCGTACCGAGCTTCTGCCGTCGAGCGATCGATCGCAGAATGTCACGATCGATCGCACGAGTGCTGCTGCCCATTATTCCGAAAATCTTTGTGATGTTTTGGTGGGTTTTGCTGATGTTGGGTATCTCTCTGACCCATATAAAGGTTGTTCCCGAACTGGTTATGTCTTTACCATGGGTAACACCACGATATCTTGGAGGTCTACTAAGCAGACCATTGTCGCTACTTCTTTGAACCATGTTGAGATTATTATTCTCCATGAAGCAATTCGTGAGTGTATATGGTTAAGGTCCATTGATACACATATAAGAAGTACATGTGGTTTGAGGTCAATCACTGATGAACCTACATCCATTTATGAGGATAATGCTGCCTGCATTGAGCAGATGAAGCAAGGTTTCATCAAAGCCGACAACACCAAGCATATATCGCCTAAGTTCTTTTGTAATCAGCAATAGCAGAAGTTCCTTAAGATTAAAGTGAATCAAGTCCGTTATGAGGACAATGTGGCTAACTTATTTACTAAGTCACTGCCTAAATCCACATTTGAGAAGCATGTGAAAAGCATTGGTTTGCTTAAGTTATCTGACCTCCCATGATTGTGGAAATCAGGGGGAGACGCAGACTTCAGGGGGAGTCTGGCGTCCATGCAAAGTTTCCAAATGTGAAGGGTGTGTTGTACTCTTTTTCCCTTCGACCAAGGTTATTTTTCTCCCACTGGGTTTTTGTTACTTGGCAAGGTTTTTAATGAGACAACGTGAGGAGCACCACCTAGTGTTGACGCCACAAGGGGGAGTGTTGAAGGAAACCTACTTTGTGTGTGCCTTGTCAACCTAGGATTAGATTAGTTAGTATAGCATATGAATTACATATTGAATAGAAGTCCTATTGGGATGTGGATTGTACCCTTTGTGTTTCTCTATATATAGAGGCACCTATTCATTAATAAAGTGATGATCTATTCCTGTGCTATTTACTTTGTATTTACTTTCTGTCTTGTGGTTGTATTTCATATTCCCTTAAACATATTGGTTTTTAAAAGATAGCTAATTAATTAAGTAGAAACTCATAATTTAGAACATAATAAAGTTGCTTGAATTTCACTAAAAATGAACCTGTCATGTAAGCAGAATCGTTTATAATGTCACAAATAATTTTGAGATTAGCTCAAAAAAATTGGAAAAAAAATGATCTTTGAGATAAAAACATCCCTAGTCCTAGGGCCATCTTTTTAAATTTTGAATTAAAATATAAAAAAATATTGAAAAACGACTTTTACCGATGATCGAGTCAAGGATGTACTGTCAAATTAATTCAATAGTTTTTTTTTATATTTTAATTGTATGGAGTTAAGACTATCCAAATTTGATTGCAGTAATTCTTTCAATAAAAGCAAAGAAGGAAAATTTGATTTCAGTAATGTTATAAAGCTTGAACGTGAACAATACAAACACAATAACAAGATGGGAGAATGACTTAAGTTTTATTCAACAACAACTTTGGCTTACAAGAACCCTATCAGAAATATCAAAGCAGCACGTACGTTAACAACTAACGAACGTGGTAATTAAATGAGCTAGGAAGGAGTCAAACATAAACTGCACTACCCTAATTAACAAATAGGTAGGTTATTAAGAGCAAGATAAACCTTAACAGAAAGTCCCTAAAAACCTGACAAGTAAATCTTTGCAATTAAGGCAATTTCAATTTAGTGCATGCATTTGCTCTTATCTTCTAATATGGTCATATATCTATTTATCGCTCTTAATATATATGCAAGGTCAATTAATTCAGAATCCCACCTGTTTCGATGACCACCTTTACTATCGACATTATGATTCAACATATATTCAAATTAAATCAACCTAACCACGTACCACCTTTACTTCAGTTCTGTTCTTATATATGTTCTTCAGAGATCGAGTTACACAAAGACGTAGTCTTCAGACGACGGATCGATCTAATCTAAAGGTGAGTGACTCTACACCTTAACCTAGAAGTTCTCTTCATCAATTCAATTAGTACATATAATTTTCTATGAAATCTCAATACTCATCCAAATGGCCTTTCCATAAATCAAAATACAGGTGTTATAAATCTCAGATTTTTCTGTTATCATGGCACAAGCAATCATCGGCCCTCACTTCTGTAGTCCGTACCCTGTTGATCTTGGAATCGTCCGACAAGTTCTGTCCGGCGACTTTGCAGTCAAGGATATCAATGGCAACACTGTTTTCAAAGTCGTCAAAGAAGCATTTTTGAGCTTCCGTGACCGCCGAGTCTTGGTTGACGCTCATGGATATCCCATTGTCACTCTCCAAAAGAAGGTAATTAATTAGGGCTTTATTCTTTAATTATACTTAATTGGTTATGCTTCACTAGCTATATCATGTCACTGACTCATGTATTCGATCTACATAGTTGCTGAGTACACATCACAGATGGAAAGTTTATAGGGGGGATAGCACGGATTCGAGTAATCTGGTATTTAGTGTTAAGAAATCTTCAATGCTACAGTGGAAGACGAAATTGCATGTTTTCTTGGCAAATAACACAGGAGAGTATGCACCTGATTTCAAGGTGAAAGGAAATTGGTTTGAACAATCCTGTGTCGTATATGCTGGGAAATCCAAGTCCTCCAACATTGTTGCCCAAGTAAGAATATGATGATCGACCACTGCTAAATTTAATTATTTCCGGCGAAAATTACCGAGACTAAGATATTAGGGAACTAATTGTACGTGTAACATTGCAGATGCATAAGAAGCACACAGTTACAAGCGTGTTGTTTGGGAAGGACAATTTCATGGTCACAGTGTATCCTGGCATTGACCAAGCATTCATCGTTGCACTTATTGTCATTCTTGATGAGATGAACTCCAGTGGTTCTGGTTCTGGTTCTGGTTCAGGCGGAGAATAATTTGCGCATTTGCCTTTGTGTTATTTAGTCATTCATGTACGTATAGTTTGGCTTGATCTATTATATATGTTAGTCCGGCCAGTTTGACAGTAATTCCATTAATTGGACCCCTTTTACTTCTCAAATATATGAGCATCATATATGGTTAAGAGCATGTAGATGTGTGGTTCGACAGTGAGATTAGTTATAATTCAGATATCATTTGTGAATTAATTTTTCTCAAAGATAAATTAAAGGGTAGCTAGCTCCATTTTCATTGACTCATGAGTGACTTCTTATATAGATAAGAACAAGTTTCAAGTGAATCTAAGAATTGTCTAGTTAATTAGATTAAAATGTAACCGCAGAAGCTTTTTTTTATTTGTTTCATACCTAGATACTGAAATAAAACATACAAGATACTGAAATATGTTATAAAACCACCCGTCGAAATGCTCGATCGAAATGGAATCAAGTTTCTCATTGATAGTTCCTCTATATATAGAGGTGGACAGACATACATATACGGTACTGTACATATACAGTATCTACGTATTATACATGATTTATAACACTCCCCCTTGGATGTCCACCTATCAATGATGAGGTGTTGGACGCGCTTAATTGTTGCCTCATTAAAACCTTGCCAGGTAACAAAAACCCAGTGGGATAAAAATAACCCTGGTCGAAGGAAAAAGAGTACAACACGCATATGTCTTATAAAATATGTTTATGGATACTCCCCCTAATGAAAATCTTCAAAAGATTGAAGTCTCCCCCTGATGACTGGATGATACATCTGATGACTTGAAAGTTGGAACATTCTGATCTCGAGTCATTGATCTCAATCAGATGCATTCTTGGTTAGCTTCATGAAAGACAAGTATTCTTGAGTCATTGGAAGGAAGTAGCCAATGATGTTTGCTTCATTGATTATCATGAATGGTACGGTACTTGTGCCAAATGAAGCAAGCAGCAGTTGATCAGTATCTTCAAGTTGGGGGAACTTGAACAAAGCATGGCTAGGAAAGATGAAGACATTGTTCATCGTCTGTTTCACTCATGTTAGAATCCCATGGCTATGCTTATGACATATTTAAATCGAAAAATCCAAGCATGGTAAGTAACATCATGCAATATTAATCCACAAATAAAATAATGAGAAAACACACTTCATTAAAATAGAGAGGGTTTAGAAACACTCATTTATGAATGGGTTATGATCAACCATGAGATCAAGGGTTTAGAAACATTGTCGACATATCGAGATATATCGGTAATTTTAGGGGTGACATGATATCACTTTAAAATCAGTGAAAATTCGATGGGAATACAATTCGAATTTTATTCCCTCGCTGAACCAAGCCAACTCCCAAATTAATTATGTTGGGTTGGATCCTTTAAACTTTGGGCCTTTGGAGAAAATAGGTCACGCTATTTGGCCAATTGGGCCTTAATTTGGTAGGCCTTGATTTTTTCAATCTTGTCTAGGAGGATTGGATCTCGAACCAGAGCATCTTACCAGTTACCACACATTTGGTTGAGACTGCCTTTCAATTTGTGGTGGATCCTATTTCCAATTAATGCTCCAACAATGAGGTTAGAGGTTCAAGTCCTCATTAGGATAAAACTTCATTGACAAGTTCCATACATGCTCTTTAGGAGCTCTAATTAAATTCATAACTTTTCCAAAAAGTTTGAATATGTTGCAACATTATCATAAAATCAAATTCGATCTTTTAGTCTCGTCATTGTACTCATTGAGGCAATTTAGATCGTTCTGACTATAACAGAAGATGAGTACACATGAAATTTAGACTTTATAATTCCATGAGTGAGCTTCAAGCTCTTTCAATCTTTCATGGATTTATTCTTGTCAATATGAATCCTTCAAGGATTTCAATTAAGCATTTAATATGCTTATAGTGATACTTTCTCTTTTAGGGATTTTCCTTTGAAAATATGCTTTTGTATCCATTAGTAAATTGTTTCCGGGTGAAACACAATTTTCATATAAAAGCATTTAGTTATCTCCTCAATATACAAACAACAACATGCCATAAGTCCCTCGTCAATATAATGGCTATATGACACTGTACCTATAGAAATGTGGTCATATGTATAATAGGATAATATCATAATCTCATATCTCAACTTGAGCAATCTTGTGTCAGAACTAGCGATGTTATTTCAAGTTGTTACAAACACCTTATTAACCTTCTGGGTTAACAAAATCTTTAACTTGGTGTTTGAAATATAGGTTCAAGTATTCTACGTTTTCACATATTCAAAAATATACTGGAATTGCCTCTTTCCAGTTTGGCCAATAATTGTGTCGACTTTGGTGTGAAAACGGTATTCATAGCCCTTGATGATTCTAGTAGCTACTATAGATAACATATATCATCAATTTAGTGATCCCACTATTCTCACATGCATGCATTAGCTACAAATAGCTCATTAATATTGGGTACCCATGCCTCTTCAAGGCTTTCATCTTATTTCGACAGACTTCCTTTTCAGGACAGTCATATCCTGATGAATTCTTTTGAGAATGTGGATCCTTTAAGTATAATCTCATTTTGAGCATTATAGGGCTTTGAATGATCTCCACTTCAAGGGAATCAAAAACTTTAGAACCTAGAAATGTCACGCCTTTAGGCGTCAGACATATAAGTTACACCAGTTTTGGTGAAGTGTCCTACCAGAACATTATCTCATATGACATATTCACAAACATTTTATGTGTAGTCTCATTTAGAGCACTAATATTATTTAGTGACATTTTCTTCAGGAGAACCATGTCACTTGGACCAATATCTATTATCATTTAGATGTGGTCTAGATTGTTTGTGCAATTTTGTCGTGCTTTAGAGATTCAATCTAAGCAAATGCCTTTGCAAGTAATATCCTTTGCATCTCAGGTACAAAACTTGGATATTTTGAACCTACGAATCTGTCACGCTTTAGGTGTGCAACATATGGCTCCTTTGGCCGCCACATTATTTTCTTCCACTAGGGCATTAATTTTTGTAGGTGCATTTATTGTGTATAATCTTGTCACTTTTGCTATATCAGTAAATGCATTAGGCATTAATTGTGTAGTAATATTGAGATGAGACATAGTGGGTTCTTCCCACAACAATTCACGACGTTCATTAGGAACAATCATTTCTCCCCCTAACGGCGGGAATATTGTCTCATCAAAGTGACAATCTGCAAACTGTGCAGTAAATATATCATCTATCAAGGATTTCTTTTCTCCCCCTAATGGCGGGATTACTGTCTCATCATGACCATTTGCAAAAATACGTTAAGGATATCACCATATTTAAGGTTTCAGATTTCAATTTAATGGAGGCGAGTCCAAGTCATGATATCAATATTTGAGTTTACTTATGGATGGTTAATATATTCCAAATAAGAAAGCAGCAATCTTCTCCGATATATTCATATTGGAGGTATTTAATGCAATGAATATTATATTCGGTAATCGGTAACATGATAAAAGTATTCCGGAGCCATCGATCAAGATCTGTAATTCTTGAGATGATTGTTACCTAGCTTTAGTAAGCATAAATTGTGAAAAATATTGACAATTGCATTGGATTATGTCCATTGTTGCATTTGATGTATAACAAATATGTTTGTCATCACCAACATCCATAATTCAAATCCAATTTACTTATGAACATGAGGTTCATTTTATTGGCAAATTAATGGTTTCAACTTCATTTGCCAAAATGATATACTCGAATTTCGAGTTTGAGGACTGCGGTCCATAATTGAAGATCAAGAAACATGAGGTTTCGATCTTTCAATGTATAATTCTTGAGGAACATGAGGTTCCTAGGTAATTGGATCAAGAAACATGTGGTTTCGATCTCTCTTAATTACCAAGTTCACAATAACAAAAGTGGTGTACCACTTTGCTAAATCTTATGATGAAACTACTCGAAAACTTCAGGCTCGAGTCTTCACAATTAGAACATGTCAGGTTCTAAGAGTGGAATGAACTTTCTAGTTCACATTATGCTTATGAAATAAACATAAATTAGATAAAATAACCATGTCACTTGGGCGGGTAAGATAGAATAATAAATTAAGCTAAAAAGAAAACCACCATCTGGGTGATAAAACCGTTGTATGAGGTTTGAGCATATAATATTCAAGCAATTAAGCGTAATTAAATGAATAAACATAATTTACGTGATAAACGTAATTAATATTCATAGCTCAAAAATCACACGTGGAGGGAAAACTGCTTCCAGGGGTTCTGGAGAGTAAACCGCGTCCAATGGTTCGAGCAGACAAGTAATTGAATAAACATAATTAAATAAATGTTGCTCAAAAACCACACGCAGCAGGTTATTCTGCCATTGAGGTTTGAGTAGTTACGTAACTAAATAAACATAAATTAAAATAAACGTAATTAAATAAATGTAGCTCGAAAACCACCACTTGGAGGGTAAGCCACGTCCAAGGGTTTGAGCAGATAAGTAATTGAACGTAATTAAATGAACATAGCTCAAAGACCACACTGCCGTCTAAGACGTGCTTTGGGGTTTGAGCGAATAAATAATTAAACGTAATTAAAATTGCAGGAGGTGAAAACCTTCCATATACGAACGTATAAAGTAAATATGGAGGATGTGAAACCTTCCATATACGAATTGCATATAAAATAAAATGGTAGGAGGTTAAAACCTTCCATATACGTTGAACATTTGTGTCCAATATTTTGTAGTGAAATTTCGAGTTCACTAATTCTCCAAAATAATCCATCAATTTAAGTTCAATTTAATAAAATAATTGGCCACATAGGACGGATGGATTATAAGTCATTCACTCAAAACTTTGGATTCGAGGAAACCAAAGTGAAACATTGGGTTCACTTTTCTTTTATACTTAAGACTACAAATATTAAGTCAAGTAATATTAAATCACATATATTCTCAAAACTTCATTAAGTTGAGAAATAATAAATTACATGTGCTCTCGAAATTTTATACTCAAAAATAATTAGGCTCAATAATTTTGGCCTCAAAATAATTTACTCGAAATACTCAAAATTCGAGAATTTTAGTGCTCGACATCTTGTCAGCTTTTCATTTTCCGTTAATGGGAGTGGGGTGACCATTTTGTCAAAACCCTCATTCTTTTCTTTTTCTCTTCTCCCTTCTTTCTTTTCCTTTTACTTTTTCTTTTCTGACTCACTCTTTCTTCTGTTCCTTTTCTTTCTCTTTCCTTTCTGATCGGCAAGGACTTTACCTTTTGCCTTTGCACTTATTTTGCCTGTTCTGTTGCAATTGCATTTGCATCAATGTAATCAATCATTGGCCACAAGCATACAATTTTATTCTCCAAAGTTGAATGCTGTTCTCCACAATTAGAATAACTGATGCCAGTTTATTAAATATATGCATCAGTGCCGTGTGGAAACAACCGAAACATTGTTCCATTACTTGGAAATTTGAAAACATTTCCCTGAGACTGCACCCAGTTAAACAGCTTTCTCAACATATGGGTGCAGGAACAAGACAATGCAATTTTTCCTCTTCTGGAGGATTGTCTTTCACTAAAGAACATATTTTCCCTTGAGAAATTTATTGTTCAAACTTGCTCTTGGCAAGGAGTATATATAACCTCTGTACTGAACATCACAAGGCTTGAACTCAATGGTAGCAATTCAAGTTAGCCAAATTGCTGAAAATAATCTTCTCCATGGCTAAACATATTAAAGTGAGGATGAGTTTTGTACAACCTCAACCTCAAACAACATATAATCATCTCATTAAATCAATAAAATACCTGTGAACAACAATCAAGGAGCAGAGTATATAATAATGAATTTAAGAAAATTTTCATTCCTCTTGCTCACATATATTTATAATCAATTTACCAGCCAAACTCTTGAAGAACAATTTCATTATATAGGACTAGCAATATTGCTTTTAATTAGCAAAGCAAAATGATAAACATAGTTTATTATTGGTCATCCTTACCAATTCCAAGCAATATCTGTCAGATTGCATTATCCTCCAAAATTGAGGAAGACATCTTGCTCTGATTGAGAAGTACCACCAGGCATCACAGCTTTCCCAAGATTCCAAAGGGGTATCTGCAGCATGGTAAACAAAATTCAGTTAAAGAGAAAGTGCATGCAGATCAAGAATTTTTCTTTTATTTTTCTTCTCCCAAAACTTTCGGTGGGAACATGGTGGAAACCATCAATCATAATTAATAACACCATATGAAGACAAAAGTGAAAGCAAGTATAATATCAAATGAAAGAATATCATCATGGCCGTATTCAACGAGGTGAGTGAGCTGCAAGGCTCAGTGTGCTCAGAGTAAATCTGATTGAGATCCTCTCCTCCCCCTCTGCGTTTATCAATCAACCCAGAAGCAAGTAGTTTCTGAGGTTGGGTTTGTTTCAGGGGAGATCGGTGAAGCTCTGGGCGGTGGAGGTGAGCACCGTTGAAGTTTCGATGACGGAGATCGAAGAAGGCAGAGCTTTGGGTGTCCAAAGCACCCCTGCCGGAGAAAGAAATGGCACGTGAGCCTTCTCCCGACGTCGACGGCGGACGCGAGGCCCTGGGCTCTGCTCGGACGAGGCCGGCGAACCGGTCTGTGCCGGCGGTGAGGCACGGCAGTGGCCGGAGCTTGATCGGTGTCGGATGGTGGATCCGATCTCACACCTTGATATCTTCTCTCACTCTCTCTGAGGTTTAAGAAATCTCAGTTCTTTTTAATTTTGGATTAGTAGTTGATGTTAGACAACAGAGAGATGAGAGATCGATACGGAAGAAGAAGAGTGAAGCTATCTACGAATAGGAAAGGAAGTGCGGAGTTGCGTAGCTCTCAGACCATAGAGTGAGAGAGCGAAAGATCGGAGCTCATAGGAGAACTCGTGCTGATAACGTGTTATAAAACCACCCGTCGAAATGCTCGATCGGAATGGAATCAAGTTTCTCATTGATAGTTCCTCTATATATAGAGGTGGACAGACATACATATACGGTACTGTACATATACAGTATTTACGTATTATACATGATTTATAACAAAATAAAAATTATCCCAAAAAAAAGAAGATGCTGAAGCACAATAGACCTTGATGTGGGCTAGGGCCTCAGCCTCGGTTTAGATGGGCCGGCCCGAGCACAACCTGAAGCCCAACAAGACTATCAAAAATGGGCCGGACTGAAACACCTCTGGCCCAAAGAACATGGAACAGAATAACAAAATCATTCCTCCACAACTCAGTCCCACCGCCTGCAAGTTTACTCTTTCCTCCCTTCATATTCAGACACATCAAAAGATTCCCGCGCCCACAACTGGGTCAACCCGGCCAAAAGCGACCCACCTATAAATAATAGACTCGGTGATCACAAATTCACAATCCCTCCAAATTAACCGATCGAAAAGTAGTAGTGATACGATGTCATCGTATGCTGTGCCGGTGCCTGCGGCTGGACCGAGCGCTCAGCCGCTGGCTAACCCGGTGACGGTGGTGAGCCCGCAGTTCCAAGCAACCTACCCTGTGGATCTGGTCATCACCGAGAAGACGCTGTCTATCAAGGAGGGTGCTTTTGCAGTCTCCGACTTGAATGGAAATCTCATGTTTCAGATCAAAGGTTCCTTTTTCAGCCTTCATGATCGTCGAACTTTGGTCGACAGCGCCGGTACTCCAATCCTCTCTTTCCGCCAAAAGGTTACTTTTTCTTACCATCAACCAAAACCTAATTAATTACTGTTTATCTATCTAAACTGCTATAACTATAAAGCTTGCTTTGGGGATTTTCAGATTCTTTTTTTCATCTTCTTCTTGTAGATCCTTTTGGTTGTACAAACCAATTAAAGAGAATGATCGATGACCTTGTTTATGTTGTGTTTTCCTCATATCAGATATTGACGGCGCATAGGAGGTGGCACGTATTTAGAGGAGAGAGCTCAGACGACAAAGATCTACTCTTCACTGCCAAGAAGTCATCCCTTTTCCAACTGAAGACGGAATTAGATGTGTTCTTGGCTGGTAACACTACTAAAGAAGAAGCCTACGATTTCAAGGTCAAAGGAAGCTGGGGTGAAAGATCATGCACCATATATAATGGAAACAACACTATCATTGCACAAGTAAGAACAACTCACATCCAATATTCGATATCATCAATGTATATATTATAGCTAGGATGATGATCGATCAGTTAACAATATTCATTTAAGTAACGCTAGCTAGCTGATTGATGCATGATATTTCGCCCAATTAATGCAGATGCACAAGAAACATGATCTTAAAAGTGCTTTCTTTGGAAGAGATGCGTTTGCGGTGACTGTGTATCCTCATGTTGATTACGCCTTTATAGTTGCTATTGTGGTCGTTCTTCATGAGATTAACATGGACAGAAGTGGGGAAGACTAAAGCTAGCTAGCTGATGCTGCTTTGTTATATACTTAATTATGTGAGCAGATAAATAAAATGATTGTTGTCACTTAATCTCTTGGAATATATATATTTACCAAGAGTACTTCACTGTGTGTTCTGGCCATCTAGTACAAATAAATAAATGATTTGGATTTCTACTTTAATTGTGATGTAAGTTGACTTGATCTATCATATATGTTACTTTCCCTTATATATAGGATCTGTAACTGGTTGAAGTTCTTTCCCTTCTTATTTAATTTATCGGAATCAAAATATATCAGTACGTATTTATAAAGAAAAAGAAATATATTCCAACAGAACATAAAATATATATATAGGAACAAGAAGATCGATCGTATCAAATTAAGGATTGAAGTGAAAGGATGATCCCAAAGCAATGCATGAAATGAAACTCAGCTAGTTTGTCTCAAAACTCTTGTGCTGTTGTAGCTAGCCTCTCTTGTGTGAGTGTAAGTGTAAAGTCTGTGTGTGGCAATGTCCTATTCTGTGCCTATGCCTTCGGCTGGACCAAGCGCTCCACCCCTGTCGAACCCTATAACCGTGGTTAGCTCACAGTTCCTGGCATCCTACCCCGTGGATCTGTTCATTGCCGAGAAGCTGATGACCATTAAGGAGGGGGCCTTCTCCGTCTCAGATGCTGATGGCAAAGACATGTTCACTGTAAAAGGTTCTGTTTTCAGCCTTCATGATACTCGCCAATTGCTTGACAGCGCTGGTACTCCTCTCCTCACCTTCCGGCAAAAGGTACATTGATTAATTTTCTCTTTCTTTCTATTTCTTAATTACAATTGAGTAGTATATATGTTCAACTTTTCAAGCAGAACCAAAGTCTTAATTAGTGAGGGAAAATGAATCCCATGAAACTTGTTCTCAGCCTTATGCTTACCAAACATAGGAAATATGATATAATTTCCTTTTCCAAAGCCAGAAATCCTCAAACCAAACGAAGCCTAATTTTATACGTTATGTGTTTGATTATGATTTTGTAGCTCATTGTTTTTCGATTCAGATTATAACAGCACATAGGAGATGGCAAGTATATAGAGGAGATAGCTCCAACAGCAAAGATCTACTTTTCAGTGCCAAGAAGTCGGGGCTTATCCAACTTAAGACTGAACTAGATGTGTTCTTGGCTACTAACACAAAAGAAGATCAGCATGATTTCAAGGTCAAAGGAAGTTTTAGGGAAAGATCATGCACCATATACAATAAAGATAACACTATCATTGCAAAAGTAAGATTACTAGTAATTCATCAACTTCTTTTCTTTTTTCCTTTCTTGGTAAGCGAATATGGAATTGATGATAACTCATATATATATATATATATATATATATATATATATATATATGCAGATGCACAAGGACCATGGGATTAAAAACCTTATGTTAGGAAAAGATGTGTTTTCGGTGACTGTGTACCCTCAGGTCGATTTCGCCTTCATAGTTGCTGTTGTGGTGGTTCTTCAAGAGATTAATCAGGATCGATCAGGAAAAGATTGAATGAAGCCAATGATCACATATATATATATTCATGTCGTAACTGCTACTTGAAACAACTTCTTTACAACTGATCGAATAAATGATTACCCTAAATCTATGTCGCTTGAGCCTGAAGTAAATTGAAATTTCATGCCTTTTGAGAGAATAAATCATTTAATGTACGTAGTCATAAACATGTAACTTCATGATTCTTAAAAGTTATTTTCTGTGTAGGATGTACTGTTAATATTGTGTATCATTTCATTAAAGAGTAAAACCCTAATTTGGTATCCAAACTATCACGAAATGCACTTTTTGGTACCCACAAATGCTTAGGGAGTCTAATGGTACCCAAACTATCACTCCGTTAGTCCCAAATGGTACCTCCGTCCAATTTTCCGTTACAAAAAAAAAAAAAAATTCATCAAGTTAGACCAAAAATATTTCACTTTTTTTTGTCATGGGCACTTTGGTAAAATCACTCACTCTTTGTGTTTTTGGCTTGACTTGATAATTTTTTTTTTTTTTTGTAACGGAAAATTGGACGGAGGTACTAATAAGGCTAAAGGAGACATAGTTTGGGTACCACCAGACTCCCTAAGCATCTGTGGGTACCAAAAAGTGCATTTCGTGATAGTTTGGGTACTATTTGGAGATTTTACCCTTCATTAAAATGTCGCCGCATGTTTGTACATGTAACCTAGCTCGTTCCGGTGAAAGTGAAAGTGTGAAACTATACACCAGATACAGTGATACACAAAATAATTGTTCGCTTTTCTTGTACACTGTGATTGCATTTGCTTGTGGACCAATGTCCGAATTGAAAACACAAGAAGTACTCTCCATTAACTTGACCAAAGCGATAAGCATTTAAAAGAATCCAAGCCAGTCCAACTTCAAATGATAAACTGACCACAGATTACAAAGGCACTATTACTCATCGTACACTATGATTGCAATACTTGCCTGTACATGGACCAATTTCACAAATGAAAACACAACCTCTCGCATCCATTATCTCTGCCAAAGCGAATAGTCTTTTAAAAGAATCCAACCATTCCAACTTCAAATGATAGACAGACCACAAATAATTCAAGTACGTACTCATCTTTGAAAGAAGAAACGAAAAACACATGTGTACATATTATGATCCACATAGCTAGACATAATTATTTATAGTGGAATGAAACTGACACTTCTGAAGTCAATCTGCATACACATGATTGAACACAAAGGCACAAAGCAACCTGCATATATAATGCAGATACATTGAAAGTAATTAATCATATCAACCCTCAACTTAATGTTGCCTAGCTGTCACGGTGAACCGCATCAAGGATCACAATAAGCGCGACGATGAATGCATAGTCAATACCAGGATAAACTCTGACCATGAAATTGTCCTTGACAAACAGCACACTTTGAACTGTAAGCTTCTTATGCATCTAACTAATTAAGCAGTTAACTTCATAAGTACGCATCACGTACATATCTATATATACAAGCTCACTCGCCCTCCACATGGACCGTACCTGTCCGGCCACACCCGTCACACGCCAAGCATCAACGCGGTGGCGCCGCCGGACAAGCAAACGTGTAGCCTCTGTTTTCCCCAACCCTAACTCGCTCAAGAATATTCTAAAACAACAGTCCAATAACTATATTAGTCCAATAACCTATTAACCTACCGTCGCATATATTAGTCCAATAACTATAGTCCAGTGCTCGTATAGTTTGTTTGACCACACCAAACAATTCAAACTGTCCAAAGTTGAAAGTAGTCGGGATGTTCCGGTTGAATCAGAATTGAAGCAAGTCTTCAAGCTTTCAAAAACAACAGGTACGTTTTGTTATTATTATAGGCCCTTTAATTAGCACTTACGTACCGTCCAAACAAATCGCGCGTGTGGTTGCTATTCGATCAGTAATTGGAAGCTGATTAACATTAATTAACTGGGATCGACGTACAAATATGCCTTCTTGTCATAATCTGGTCTGTATCAGAACGTACTAATATATATGTACATATGTTGTCGAAACTCTAATAAACAGGTGGAGCTAGCTAGGCTTCTATATATTTTCTTGACACCACCTAAACGGCTTCAGACAAAAAACAGGACCAAACCCTTCTTAGATTCTTATTCATATATACAATGTGTGAATTATTTATATCAGTTTAATTTATCTTTGGAGAGGAGGGACGTGAAAGCAAAAACTCCGTTAACAAAAGTAGATTAAGAGCCAAATATATATAAGATCAAAGAAACAAAGATGAATTAAACTATGGGGTAAATTAAACTCGCGAACTAGGTGAGTCTTGTCTGTCGCTCTTAATTTCGATCTGATCTTCTTAGGTCTCCGAGCAGAATTCTAATTTCGATCTGATTGTCATAGAGTGATATCTAATGGGATTCCAAGCAGCGTCAAGTAATTAATTAAGACTCGCTCGCCGGTTAGTAGCGTCTTCACAATTATTCTCAGTCCTAAACCAAAAACAAAGACATTTTGTTAACTTCGAAATTTATCAGCGTCAAGTAACATCATGATGCTAGAAAGAACTAATTTAATGCACAAGCTTGTCTTGTAATATTCATATGGAGTTAATGAAGGCATGTCATAATCATATATATGTGGGGTTTTAAAGTTTATTTTACAGGGGAATAAGTCGTTGATATTTACAAATTAAAAACTTGGAAATTGACGTCGAACTTCTAGAATGCATTCTAAAATTTCTCATATATATAATTAGGTTATTAAGGTGATCCAATGTGGTTGGTGTAGTAGTTTTGACACTAAAATTGTTCCATAAGAGATCTTAAGTTCGACTCTTTTTGAATATCAGGTTGGTGTGGGGTGAGGGTGTGTTTGTTAAAAAAAAAAAAATATATATATATATATATATATATATAATAAAAAAAAAAGACTATTAAGGTGTACGTTAACTCCTCTTATAGTTATATATTAATCTACTCTCTTGCTTTCGTCTTTCCTGATCCCATTCTGTACGTTATTAATATTGTTGAAATGGATGTGTCTTCGTCAGTATTGAAGGGAAAAGGCTGCACAAGGATAAAGAAAATGGCAGGGAATGGGGATGGCGATGATGTTCTAGTGGAATAAGAATTCAAGCAATGCTAGCTGATCCAAACAACAAAAGATTGTTATTATATATATATATATAGAAAATGTAATATTCTAGCTTCAAGTTAGTGTTTTTTTACATTACAATGGTTCAAAAAATTGTAAGGGTCTGAAGTGCCCTTCACTCGTGTATATGCTCGTTTATGTATCTTAGCAGTTATGTAAGTAGAGCGAATTGACACAGAGAAACGATATCAAGTCACACATTTCAGCTCGCAATTGATAATAGATTATCTAAGTTTTTTTCTCGTGAATTAATGACAAAAATAAGATTAATTAAAAGACTCATTCTCGCATAGTCACAGCATATCTCTTATTATTATTTTTTCCCTCGCATGTAAAGCCTCTCTTACGCATCTTTGTCAAATATTTTGGCATCATAAACTTGAGAAAACATAACATGTGAAACTTTTTCATAATTTACCAGAAATCTGATTGGAACGTACAAGGTTGTTTTCACTCAACGTACCCCTTAAATCCACCTCTGATTGAGATAAAAAAAATTCTTCGAGATTAACACCTTTAAACAATTAATGAGACAATTAAACACCCTCTGAGCATGAGGATGAAAAAAATGTACGTAATTCTTTGGGAGAAGCACGATCCACACAAGTCTTGTGGTTATGCAATAATTGGAGGCTGATTGTACTTCACATCAATAGGGACAAACATGCATGCCTTCTTATTTCATAGTGCTGGTTCGTATCACAGTTCATATGATAGCTAGGAATTAGAAATGTCCACCACTCTCTACTTTTGGATGACTTTAGGGACCACTAAAAATATATTGTGATGTAGCGAACTGATTATGACTTCTACCAGATTAATTAGTACTATTTGAACCTCCTAGAAGTATCACGGACCCTTCAAAACTTTGACCAGAATGTTGTGAACAAAATTCTTTATACTATTGAGTTGAACCTTCTGCTGGGCATTATTGAGTCGTGAAATAATGCTGGTTTCACGTGTTCACTATTAGGGTTTATGGAATTCTCTTCACATAGATATTAGGGTTTATGTGAAATATTGCAAATCCGAGTATGACTGACTCTACTCGGCCTTTGATTTCTACTCCACGACTTAATAACTTTCAAGGCAAGAATGATCCGAGTAATAATGGGAGTTTTGCTGCTTGAATTGTAATCACCCCCACGCCAAATTAATATTATGATCAATAATAAGGATCCCATTTCTGAAGTCAATGGTCTACAGGACCTAACCACTAATGTTGGTTCCAACTTTAATTTCAGTGCGGGAAATGGGAAATTTCTATATATATATTTCATTATATATAGGGATAGACATCATCCACTATGTTTACTGGCTCCATTAGTATGATCATTATTGATGTTGTTTTTCTTTTTTAATATACACAGTATCAAAGATTATGTACATAAGCATACCCAACAGCAACATTATTTTAAAAGGGATGGTGATCTCAATGTTTTTTTTATATATTTAACCCACTTGATGGAAGATAAATAAAAGGATCTTGCTAGGAATACAATTCCAAATGCACGCAAGAATCCCATATTACCATTGATTGAAAACAAAAGGAGTGAAGCTGCTACTACCACCAAAGTGATAATTGCATCCACTTTTTCAAAACTAATGATCGATAATCAAAACTTTTCGAACTACTAAACTAGTGGAAAATCAATTAAGAAAACCGAGCGGAGTATAATCGCCCCTTGACTAGGGCATTACCATGGATAACATCTAGACAAGAAACCAACTCCTACACCTTCGTTTTAGCTCTATCAAGAAAACCCTAATTTTAGTATAGAGTTATTCGTACGTGTTTCGCCTTTACATTTCTATACTTTCGTGGTATGTCAGAGTGCACTTAAGATTTCGAGAACATTTTCCTCACATTGATCTACTCATACATTCTTGTGGTGTGTAATTCACATCTTGAAAGTTTTGCGCAATGCCATTCTCCTATGAATATATGTGTTAATTTGTCTTACTTCATTTGTCTTTTACATTTCATTCAATAATTAAAGGGTTAAATACATGAAAAATAAAATATAAAATGAAGCTCTTAGCTAGCCAAGTAAGAGTATCATCTTCTTCCCATATTATAGCATCAATACTATTCATAGAAAAGGATCTTAGGTAATTGAACAAGAAAAGACACCAAATCCCTTGGTGGAAAACCTCAATTAGTTGTTCTTAGCCAAAAAAAAAAATAGACCTCAATTAGTTTGTGTGCTTTTACAAAAAGTGGCACACACACATAAAAAAAAAAAAAAAAAAAGGCCGTCCCCGATATAGAGACCTATACTGCTATACAATAGTGTCTTCTTATCCACAAAGTGAGTTCATCTATTATTCCATTCTATGACTTTTCAAGCTCATTATCACCACCACTGAGAAACTACATGACCTTTACAATGTATTGAGGATCACAGTTGAAAATAGTATTATAAATAAATAGAATAAAATAAAATTGGAGAAAAAATAAGCAAAAACACTTGGTATAATGACCGCATGGGAGGAGGCGAGGAGCTATGGGGCACAGCTCTGAACACGCGTCGAAGCCACGTGGCGCGTGAGCTTGGTGAAATACCAACTTATAGTCCGCAAAAGCATACGGAACTTGGCTAACAGTTTTAGGATTCAACATAAAAGACGCAGAGAAAAGCATAATTATCCAAAGCTTTTTGGTTAAGAGAGAGAGAGAGAGAATTCAAAGCTTCAATCTTTTTCTTCTAGGGTCTGAAAAGATTCCAAATTTCTCTAGGGTTTCCAAGTTTCCAAGCAAAAAAGCATGGCGGGTGAATTTTTCGGGAAAGTGAGGCGGTGTTGATTGTCCTTTTTAAGGTGTGATTCTCGTTAAATTGGTCACTCGGTGAAAGTTTCTGCTGTACCGGAAAAGTCAAAGAGAGAGAGAGAGAGAGAGATGATAATAGCGACGTCATCATCGTCGTCTTCGTCTTCAGCCACTGTGGCTGTGGACAAGGCGACGAGCGATCTTCTGATAAGCCCTGATTGGACGATGAACATCGATATCTGCGATTCCGTCAATTCTCATCAGTGGTAATATATGTGTCTCAGAGCTCCTTCATTATTCACTTTTTTGGGGCTTCGTTTTGGTTGACTTTCATATGTTTGGAAATTTCTATGCTTTTGACGATTATCAGTTTGATATTTACCTGCTTAATTCAGATAAAAGTTGCTCTTGATGTTTATTTTTTATTTTTTACTTTTTCCGCTAGGAGTTGTTTGTGTCTGTGGGAGTGTGAGTTTGAAGCTAAAGTTGGAGTAATACGAGGATGTTGATATTTGGATTGCTTAATATGAATTTCAGAAACAGAGGAAATTGGAAGAAAATACTCTCTTTTCTTCACTTTTTGTTTTCATCTTAAAATTCTAAGTTTCTACAGATTCTGTAGATTTCTGTTCTTTGTGTTTCTATAAAGGGCATTCTTCCTCCTATTTCAATTTCCTAATCTGTTTGTGGATTTGTTTTTTTTAGCAGAATGGTTTCACTATTTATTTTAGAAAAAGAAAAATATTGTTAGTTATAATATAAAGCTAGATCATCATTTACGCTCCTCCATTGATGTGTATGTGTTAAATTGCTCAGGCAGGCAAAAGATGTTGTAAAAGCTGTAAAAAGAAGGTTGCAGCATAGGAACCCCAAAGTTCAATTCCTAGCTTTGACGGTACCTTTTCTCCGAAGCAATCTATCATCTTTACACTTCCAATTTAATCTATCTGCATGTATTTCTTTCATTTCAGAAGTCAAAATGTTCTTTCACTTTTAGTTAATTGTGTGCTAAATCTACTTTTGTAGCTGTTGGAGACGATGGTGAAGAACTGTGGTGATTATATCCATTTTCAAATTGCAGAGAGGAATCTACTAGGGGAGATGATAAAAATCGTGAAGAAGAAGGTAAGTCTGGTAGATGCCATTGTCTGGTCGAATATTTGGCCTAGTGGCACATTTTGGTTCTGAATTTTGTTTTGGAAGCTTTTAATAGTTTGTTTCTGTCTCCCTCTGGAGCTCTTTGTTTCCTTTCATCCATGATAGATAGCTTGAGTCTATGGAAACCAGGTCATGTTTTCTATCAACGATGTAGTGCAGTACCATTACTCTAACATATATTATCATGATAGATAGCCTTCAATATTGACATTACTACCCTGAGTTTTATTCAGAAGTCTTTTTCACATTTGCATTTTTTGATGGAATTTTCATACTGTTTTATCCTTTTAAGCCATATTCTGTGATCCTTAGTGTTTTGAGGGCATGATTTTGCAAAATCCAATATGTTTTTGGAGTGTGTGTGTGTGCGCGCCCGTGATATTAGAATGATCAAGGCTTAAATGGCCTAGACTTGGTGGTTTTTTTGGCTTCCTGCGTTTTACAAAATATAAATCTAGTGAAATTAACACAAATCTTGAGGTTGATGACATGTTGGAATTGTCCCAATGTTCCTTTTATGACATTCCTTCTATGCTTGATTTTTCTTTTCATGCTTTGATACATCAAAGCCTCTTTCCTTGTATTGGCATTGTTAGTTGTTGAACCTTCCTCTCCTACATGATGCATTTTATTCTTTCCCTTGTTCTACTTGACATCATATTTCTTCAGTTAAAAAGTCTTTCTCACTTTAAAAATATATATGCATGGAATTTCAGACAGATATGCAGGTAAGGGATAAGATCTTGATTTTGGTGGACTCTTGGCAAGCGGCATTTGGTGGACCTTCAGGAAAGCATCCTCAGTACTATTGGGCATACGATGAGCTAAGGGTATGCATTTAGCAATCCGGTTCAGCTTTTTCTTTTGTTTTTTACCCTTCAGGTCTCCTGCCTAGTTTGGTATTAAAAATTAAGATTGGATACATATATATATATATATATATACATATATATATATATATATATATATATATATATATATATCCAATGTATTAGAACCTCCAAAGTGCTATGTCAGAAATGTCTTTCACGGATGTACTGATATATGTTGGGTCGTAAATAGGTGACATGTCAATTAAAGAATAACAAATTCTTTTGTGTTTAACAGTACCAAGTATATATACTTTTATACTCAATAACCGTGCAATTTCTGAATGACAGCGGTCTGGAGTAGAGTTTCCTAAGCATTCATTAGATGCAGCTCCAATGTTTGCACCACCTGTTACAAATACAACACCAAGACCTTCTCAAGCTGGATATGGAATGCCTAGCAATTCCTCAAGAAGGCTCGATGAAACGATGGCTACAGATATCGAAAATTTAAGGTGGGTTTGGCATTATTGTCAATCCCTAAATGTCCCTTGTGTTTCCTGGTTCTGTGTTTAGTAATGCTCTTGTTGAGGACTGATTTCTTTCAAAAGCTCCTATTTTTGTTGTTTCTCATCTACTTTTGTTGTCTGTTTCTTATTTTATAATTCTTAGTTTGTCAAGCCTGGATTCTATGAGGGATGTTATGGAGCTCTTAAGTGACATGCTGCAAGCTGTGAACCCTAATGACCGACTGGTATGGAGAATGATGTATTCAACTTTGTGCTCATAACTCATGGGTAAGATGCTTACCTTTGTGTTTGTGTCTGTAGGCTGTAAAAGATGAAGTCATAGTCGAACTTGTCAACCGGTGTCGTGCCAACCAGAAAAAGCTGATTCATATGCTAACTACAACTGGGTTAGTCTCCTGCAATCTCCCTTTTGACTAAGCTTTGTTTTTTCTTTATATGATTAAGCTCTATCCTCGCTGAAATGTTTGATTTATTTTCTGGCACAATATTTGACATCATCTTTCCTGCAATGTGCAGAGATGAAGAACTTCTTGCACGGGGTCTTGAATTAAACGACAGTCTGCAAAGTTTGCTTGCAAAGAATGATGCTATAGCTTCTGGTTTACCTTTGCCAACTACTAACTTTAGTCCTCAACAAGCTGAAATGCCCGCATCCAGTTTCAAGCACACTGAAGTAAAAGAGTCCAGCACAAGTGACTCCAGTCCAAGACCTAAAGCTAGCCCCTCTGCACCAGCTGTTACGATGAGAAGGGTCCAATTTGATGAAGACGAAGAAGAGGAAGATGAATTTGCACAGCTAGCTCGAAGGTTGTCTATGACTCATCATTCTCTATTTTCCCTCTTCTTCTTTTTTCTTTTTTTCTTTCTATAGGGTCATTAAATTGCATTTCTTTTTGTGCCGGGGCTTTCCAACCTTGTGTAATAGAATACAGCTCCATTACTCTTGGCCCATTTTAATTAAGCACCTTACTGATAACTTGCATGGCCAATGAATGGTGCATAAAGTAGTGTGGATGTACATCCTCTGATATATTTCAATTTGTCGGATTTCATTCCTAATTGTTGCTTGTTCTATTGAATGTAGGCATTCCAGGCAAAGTACCTCCAGGCCTACTGAAAGCACACCTGGTGGCACCAATGAAGGTTTGGCATTGGTGAGCGTAGATCCGTTTCCATCTTCATCAGTGGCCTCAACATCTGTCCCAAGCAACGCGTTAGTTCTGTCTGATCCAGCTGCTCCAACTAAGACTACACAAGAGCAGAACATAATCGACCTACTGAGTATCACTTTGTCGACAACAGCAGTCTCCAGCGACACCCCTCCCCCTCCTGCAGCATCTATCCCTCCCCCTCCTCCTGCATCTATCCCTCCTCCTCCTCCTGCATCTAATGGTAACATGCATCAGATACCTGCCTCCCCCACTGTAGAAGGCAATTCCTATCCTTCTCAAGCTTATCCTGGAAATCCTGGGCTGGGATCCTACAACAGCTATGTTGTTCCTTGGGCACAACCTCAGGCCCAACTCCAACAACCTCAATTCAGGCCGCAGCCACAGCCTCAGTTCCAGTCACAATTTCAACCTCAATATCCCCAGTACTCTTCTGCCTACCCTGCTCCACCATGGGCAGCTTCTCCTGGTTATCCTAACAACCAAAATCATTTGTCCACCAATGGTACGTTTTTGACTCCTCGTGCCAACACCACAGCTTCTTATATGCCAGCGCAAGGAGCTACACCTTTACAGCAGTATAATTCGTTCCCTGCGAGAGGAGCCACTGGGTCAGATAACCATGGAGGTTTTCCAACAATTCCTGGTCCTAGGAGCCCTGCACCCGCTGCAGGACAAAAGCCCTTCATTCCCTCGTACCGATTATTTGAAGATCTGAATGTTTTTGGCAATGCTGACGGAAAGCTTAAGGTGGCAAAGAGCAACACATCATCTGGCTTCTCGGGAACTCCAGGCCAAGGTATGGTGGGTGGGAGGAAATGAAATACTGGCTTACAGATTTACACCGTATGTGAATATATGTTCTACATCAGTATCTGCATCTTCTATTTTGGATGCACTCGAAGTTATTTAGGTTGGCACGGTTGTAGCCTTGCAGTTGTCATTGTCAGCAGACTCATTGCTTCCAAGCCTTGCATTTATTAAACGTTTTTCATTACTAGCATTGTGAACTGAAAACCGATTTGTATTAGGACAGTAGTTATCCTCTCCCTCTGGAAACTCCTATTTCCTTGTCTCCCAACTTGCGTTCTATCCAGTTTCTTTTTATGTCGGAGCATCCCAAAAAGATGCCACTGCGTTGTGATTCTGTCGAGCAGATTGAGTGTACTTTTTTGTTTTTACCATAGAAAATTAGAAATGGAGTTGGATATGTACTCCCAAGTCAAATAAAATGAAAGCCTCCCAGTCTGGGGTACACGGTGCTAAAGCCTAAAACTAAAACTACATGTAGATCTCATCCTTTTCTCTCGATCCTTATAGTTTGCTCCGTAGCTGCTAAGCTCTGGTTTCTGGTGACTGGAACTGCCAAAGCTCTGGCCATGGCTTTATCAAGAGAATAACAAGCTGGTTTTCTCATGGACAAGACAATTACGTCGATACCATAAACCAGACAACATAAAGGAATTGCTCCACCACAATGAAATAATGAAAGAAAAGTAGTTCCATACCTCCTTAATTAGCACGCATCCTCCATTTTGATTATTTCAGGGACCCGAAAAACCACAGCTTCCTCCGAAAACACCTCCCAGTAGTCATGTATAAAACCACAGCTTCCTCCGAAAACACCTTTCGGATTGTAGTGCCATATCCATTGATCAGTGTGAGTTACACTACCCAAAGGAATAAAAGAAATAGCTTCAACATCCTCCCCTACAAAGCAAGCGCGCAAAACAGAGGCACATTCCATTGACAACTAGGTAAAACCAAAGGTTCTTGCCACCCAAGGATCATGGTAAATCTACTTTCTCCCCCATCAGATACTCTTCATTTCTCGGGACTTTGTAATAATGCAGGATTTTGTAGTCGCTAATTTTATTTCTCGTTTCCTCATTCATAAGTGGAAAACCTATATAAATGTTCTTGTCCAAGTTTTGATTTTTTGTGATCCACTGGGTGCAATCGAAAGGTACACCAGGTCAAACATATTGAAGAATTAATTACAACAACAAGTTACAGGATGGCTAATTCAAAGGGAAGAGAAATTCACAAATTCTACGAGTACAAGATGACACGGCGAGTTCGTTGAATACCGCACATTTCAGGAGACCATCTATACGCAACACTAGGATTATGATCATTAAAAGTGTGTTGCATTTACAAATTGGATCAAGGGATGGAGAAAAAAATGAACACACGAGAATGAGGTAACTAAAAAATTAAAAGGATATTTACACACATTTACCCTATATAACAGATTATTTTCCAGAGCCCCCAATAAATATGCAGGAATTGCGTCCCCACCAATGTGACCCTTTTACACTGGAGGCTAATGAATATTATAGCATACACGTAGTAGAGAGCACCCTACCGATACTTCCAGAACTTCAAGATCCATTGACAGCGAAGGTTAGGGCAGTGGAATGTATCACACAATGGTCCAGATGCACCATGTAACCTTCAACAGCAAAATTGCAATTGAAGTTCCATCCGCTTGCACTGCCATGAAGGGAAGGCTTATCAAACCAATCAGAAGAATTTGCCTTATCATCTACCTTCAGCATTGTCATCGGCATAGATGGACGCGCAAGCATCTGCAGCACCAGCAGCAAGCAGTACTTCATAGGGATGGAAGGCTAGGCAACTAACAGGACCAATTTTTTGGGCCATAAAGGAAGGGTAGTATCTTATTGTGCCTAATTGTTCACCCTCCAAACTAAAGACTTTTATGAGCTGTTTGGCTGAGCCACTGGCAATCAGCGGAGCATGTCTATGAACAGCTAAAGCAGTAAGTGAACCCCTGTGAGCTTCGATTGTCAGGTAGGGATCTATATTATTTCTAATATCAAGGAACTGAATGTCACCAGCCTGACATGCACTAACAATCTGTATGAAGGCAAGAATGTCAGTTAAGCTTCACTTCACACAGATATAAAAATTATAAGCAAGCTGCAAGAGTTGGTGGATGCTGTGAAAATAACTTCAAAGCCAATGACATAAAACGGGCTCCTCTTACCTTAGAAGGATCAAGCCCTGGTTGAAAGCCAATCCCCACAACTCTTTCTACCTTCTGAGTGTTCCCAACAACTCTTTCTATCTTCGGAGTGTTTCCTACAACTCTTTCAACCTTTTGAGTGTGCGGCCGCATTTCACAGACAAGCCTAAGTATTCAGAGGCACAAGAAGTAAATGAATGACAAACTAGAACAAGAAAGTTCAATACAGAGCTAAGCTCAAATCCAACAACAGATGTTTAAATATAACGGACCAAAAGTAACAGTAGTGATAGCATACGAGGATAAATCATTAGAAGTCGTATATGAAACAACAGTAACAGTATCAAAGGCAGAACTCCATTACTATATTCGCACCATGCAACAACAAGAATTTGAGTGCTTACTTTTCAGGAGTTCGCACGTCATAGAGCCTAACAGAACCGTCTGCAAAACCAGCTGCAAGTTGACTCCCATGAACTTGAGATGCAGACTGCATAGATAAAAAAGGATAAATCATTGTCGCATTCATTTTTCCCCAAGCATATTACATATATCCTAACAAATCATAACTTTAAAAAGGTTCCAAATAAATTCAATACACCCAATTATAAGCAAGCCAATATAATCTAAAGTGATGAGGTGGTAAAACTCACCAATGCTGAAATGCTACAATCCGATGAAGAAGAAAAAGAATTAACAAGCTGCTCTTTATCGAGATCCCAAAGCATAATGGATGATAGTTCACCAGAGGCATACTGATAACAATGGACAAGCAACAAAAAATAAGAACGAAGAAAGAAAGACAAAACTTCCATCAGTCCTAAAGCATAACAACTTAAGAACACAAGTACCAGATATCCAGATTGCTGTTGCCAATCCACAACAGCATTCAAACTTCGCACGCCAGGTTTATGACCTTGAATTGAAGAAAATGCAGTAACAAGCTTCTGTTTACCCTTCAAAGTATAATCTTTCCAAATCCGAACATTTCCATCACCTAATCATATGATCAAAGAAAAGATGCAAAATATTTAGAAATTTTCATTAATAGACCCCTTCCTGACCAAGAAGTTTATATCTCTTAGTGTAGAATATTACTTGAAGCAGCAAGAAGCAAGCTGTCATCAAGTTCATTCACAAGGCAGAGCTTGGAGATTCCTTTGTCTGGAAAATCATGGTTATCAAAGCTGTTCAGAAGGATAGCCTCCTTAGCTTCTTGGTAATTCCATACCCTACAAAGCAATAAAAACCAAATAAGTCAGTGGGCTGAGGGTAATCAAAAAAATATATCCCATAATTATATCATACAAAAAAAAAAGAAAAAAAATAGAGAAATGTACTTAATGGGACCTTAGTTGTGCAAACACAAGGCCAAGGGAAAAGAAAAATGATAGAATAGATACAAGGCTTACTAGTTCACAAACATCTATGCGCTACCTAACAAAATCAAGCCATAAATCACATGTACATGTTATATTTGCTGAAGATAAAATTGAATAAGTAAGAACCTACAAACCTGATTCGTTCATTCTCGTCAGCCGCGATTACAATAGGAGAGAATGGTTCCAGCAAGATGGTTTTCGTACCGGTTTCAAATTTTGTGTCCCAGCTTGCAATTTGATTATTAAGCTTCCTAACAGCTAACCAATAACATAGAATATACATTAATTCCACTACCAATGACCAACATGTTATCAAAAAGGGAAAAAGATATTGACAACTAAAATAAGATTAAAGAGGGAAACCAACATGAGTGCCGACATTTAGCAATGTGCTCCATGGCAAAGTTTTCTCTCTCCTCTCTTCTAGTTAATACTTCTTTACTGTCATCTGCCACTATAAGAAGTGGTTTGGAAAAGTGACCGCAACTCCAATTGTAGATTGTTGATTGTGGAAGAAAGCTTCGTTCGGAAGAGCCAGAAGTTCCTCCAGAACCTAAAAGGGGGTCGGCTAAACCAGAATCTGGACTCATTAGATGAGGCCTAAATTCTAAAGAGCAGACTCTTCGCATTCCAGTTAAGTAATTTGGCCTAGGAGGGCTGACAGGAGGAGTTCGGAATGTTAAAGGCAAATGACCTGTCCATAGCATTGCATAACTAAATAAGTAAGACAAGAAGTGCATTTATAGATTAAATTGACACCACAAACAATATGCTGTCAAATAATGGAGCTGAACGTCAGACAAAAGGTAAAAGAAGCAGCATGCAATCCTATTAACTTCAAATGATCCCTGCAATTATTTTTTAATTTTTTTATAAGGGGAAGCAAATGAACTGTAAAAAAAAAAAAAAAAGTAATTTCCCATATGGTTTTCGCCAGAATATCCTTACCTCCATTCATATCAAACCAAGAAGACGATCGAGCCAATCCAGCAAGACTTGGACTTGGAGATGCTGTAATGGATTCACCAGGACGAACACTGTTAACACCAGATCTTACAGGTTTCGCCACCACTTGTTCAATCCCTATAATGGCTAACACACGGCGACCAATTTTTGCAATGCGTGGAGATGGATCTTTGGCTAAGGTACACATAGCCAATACACACTGAGAATACATTGCATTGTCCAGAGGTTTTGGTGTCAAATGGTTAACAATGCCATTGCTCCCACCATCATCTAATATTCCAGAATCAGAATGATGAGATGAATCATCAGACAATGGAGATCCATGCATAATTCCAGAACTTGCCAGAGGACTGCTGGTGGAAACTCTTCCATCTCGAACCAATGAGTTGTCATTGCCCACTCTCAAAAGTGGACCAATTTGAGAAGATGCACTACCAGGACCTTTAATACTAACCAAAGCCGGAAAAGAAGTCAGAAGAGAATTAGACTGTGGTTTCCAATATGCAGCAGCAATTGACTTTAGGTGTTTGTTGTGTCCGAAGGCAAAGCGTCCGAGAGCTGTCAAGACGAAGAAGAAACCATACTCAAATAATTCCCACTTGATGTCTCTTCATTATTAATCACTGTAAGCCTAAAGCTTGTAATAGAGATGGAAAGGAACCTACACTAGGTATTTAACTGTTAACTAGTAATCAAAAGCACATAACTACCCATAAGTAATAAACGATCTAACCCATGAATAAGAATATAAATTGACTAATACATACCGACAGCAACTTCTGCTCTGACCAGAGGGCTTCCATCTGAAACAACACTTAATAGGCTTCTAACGATACTAATTTCAGCCCTAATCTTTTCATCATCATCATATTCTTCATCTCCACCATTGCCATCTCGACATGAGCCCGACCCCACATCAAGCAGAGTACCCAATGCGAAAACAGCAGAAGCCCTCACCTGACATGAAACAATCTCAATGACTAAATTACAGAATATAGACGTACAACCCAAAATTGTCATCTGCTATAAACAAAAACAGTCTGCATGGCAAGAATGTATACCTCTGGTTGGGGCTCAGCAAGCAGGGGAGCACATATTGCAGGGGCATCTGCCTGCAAACCAAATATCTGGGCCTCTGTGAAATCCTCCCATAGTTTCCCCAGACAGAGGCAAAGCCACTGAAGAAATAGGGGTTCAGTTTGTGTTTCATTTGGTGTTGGACCCTGAAGGTGCTTCAAACAAACATGGATCAAACCTGCTTCAATACAAGCCTCCTGGCCACGTCTATGCTCATCAACTATTACAGCCAAAACAAAAGCAGCCATGGCACGCTGCTCTGGATATGCTTCCATGCTATCAAGAAACCTGATGAAATATGTATGACCTCCATCCTTCACTAGATCAACCTGACATGACTATGAACCAACAAAACAGAACACAATTACTACTAAGGTAAAAAAGGCGCAGTATTATATGAAGCAAAATGGGATAGGAACAAATTTGGTTGATATAGTATGAAAAAAAGAAGGATGTGCCTTGCACATAAAAGATAATAAGGGTTTGGAAATCTAGACATTGATGACTAAGACTATTATAAGTCAAAAAAGTAACATCATGACAGAAAGTGAGTTTCAACATCTGATGAACATGTCATCACTGTAAGTATCTGAACAAGGAATATACTGAAGAAATCTAGATATACCTTATCGAGTGCAAGAATTTTTGTCCAAATAAATACAAGAATCTGTCTTAGTTCAGGTGTCATCGTTTGCAACAGCTTCAGTACATATGGAAATATTCCAACAGACAATGCCTATAGAACAAAAATGTGATTCCAAATGAAAATCCCTTATTACTCGAAACCACCAGAGAGAAAACACGAAGGAACAGAAAACCCACAAATCATACCAGATCTACAGCCCAGGGTCCCATATCAAGGAATCTTCCAAGAAGAACCAGAGCTCGAAATCGATGGCATTGACTAAGTAAGACCTACAACAAAGATGGTGTTCAGGTTAAATAAATAACAGGAAACTCAGGTGAAGAATGAGCAAAATAATGATATAAGAGACTTGAAAACAATGCAAAATTAGTCGACCCGAATCACACTTTTCATAGCAAATTTACCCAACACAAGTCCTTGGGTAATAAAAAAAAAAAACAGAGCAAATTTACCAGCAAGGGACGAAATAGTAAAATAAAGATAAGAAATTAAGAAACTGTTTTTCCCGCACCTCCGCACATTTCAAATCATTCTCCACTTCCTTTCTCTTTCTTTTTTTATTAAAAAAAGAAATCCTTTCTAGTGCTTTCTTGTTTGTAAAGCCACTTGGCATGCTCAGAGTGAAAATAAAAATATCAACCAATACTACCTGAGACTACCAGGTCATTTCGCCCAGTAAATTTACAGCTGGCTATAATGAATATATATATATATAACCAACTACATAATGATTAACACAAATTTCTATCAAATGCCTCACATGTGATACCTGGCGACTGGCATAGTAACAAACAATGACCGATTAACCAGCCTTAAAAACCAAACCTCAAAATATTAACATGATTTATTAGTGTATATAAATGTGAATCCCACAAGCTTTTATTCAACCAAAACTAGTAAGTGACAATTAAAGCATCAGACCTGAAGAACAATAGGTAACTGCTCTGGTGGTTTCTTGTGTTCAGACCCATGGTCAAGCCATACCTCAAAAGCAGTCAACTGCTCAGTGAAAAATGGACTTGGCTGGTACAAAGCAAAATATGACAATCAAAGTCAAGTCAATAGGATACACACCAGTGGACAATAAATCCACACACAAATGTAAAATAGTGTACTCATGATATAAATCATTCAGCATAAAGCCATTGTCATATGATTCAAACTGCATCGCATACAAGATGCATCAAAGAATAGGAAAATTGCACCTGAGATCAAGAAGCACACCTGAAACTCAGCATTTGGATCCTCAACCAATAATGGAAGCTGAGAAAGGCATATCTCAGCAGCCATGTCCCATGCATCCCTGCAGAGTGCATAAGCAAAAGTAAGTATTGATTCAAAAGCACATACAGCATTACTTATGAATTATATCCTTTAGTACCACATGTGGTGCTGATGGGTTGGAGGCAACATTGGATGAGAGATTGGAGAGCAATTTGCAGATCGCATAATCCGCTCTGCAAGTAAAAAGTTTCGAAATAGGCTGGCAACTAACAGATCTTGTCTGAATAGTCTCTGGAAAAGATCTGCAAAACAGATAGATGTACCACCAAAAGGAGCCAAAAATAAATAGCTTACTCGAAGATATTTTATATGATACACCACAGAGGCGTACACCAGTGAATTGAAAAAATTACCATGAGGGAGTACATTCCATGCAATCGTGTCAGTAACAGCAGTGAAAATCCAGTTTAGTTCACCCAAAAGAGTTTTTCGGTCATTTTGACGACCAGGGATTTTATCTATTAGTGAATAATCAAGAGACTCATGAAGTAATGATCGTGTGCAGAACCTGAGAGAATAGAAGACAGTTAAAGAATTAGTGTCCCCTATTAACATATGGATTTTGCCAAATCATATAAGGCAGGCTAGAAAATCAATAACCAAAAAGTGAAGTATCTAATTTGAAAACCGGCAAAAGTAGTTGAAAAAAGAATCAGCAACAGTTCAAAGCATTAACCGAAAACAGAAATTTACATCCACACACAAAAATTGTCAGCACAATGCAGAAATCAATGCATGAAATTTTTAACTGCATAACACTTGGCCAATCAATAAAGTTGGAATGACAAATTAACAGACAACAGACATAAAGAGAGAATTATACAGTTAAACTTCAGTGCATATCCCAGCTCAGAATATGAATTGCATCAAATAATGCTAAAAAAAAGAATGCAGCAATGCAGTGGAAATATTTATGATTTCCACTGCATGACAAACTAACAAAAGGCAAATAGGCAAAATAAGAAAGCATAAATTCAGCGCATATCCCAGCTCAGAAACTGAATTGAAGCAAATGATGCTTACTGCCGAAGGCACCAAACCTTGGTATATCACTTATCTATAATAAGGAGCACTGTAGCAAATAACTATAATTGACAACAATTGCAGTATAATGTTACTTATCTTTAATAAGTAACGAAACATATGCCACCATCAAACAAAATGTAGAATAACATAGCATGCCCGAACATAGCTAGGTGATAAACAAATAGTGAAAGCATGAGATACTATACTTATAGCCATAGTGCTAATAGTATGACTTCTAATAGCAAGATAAGCTTAGATTGATAATCAGAACGCCTAACAAGGAAGGAAACAAGTCTCACCATCTTAAAGCCATCTTGATGGGAGTTGTGAGGCAAGAAGTAAAGACATCAGCAGGAAATTCAGCACTCTGTGGAAGAGTCTCGTGTGCTTCACAAGCAGCAAGCAGGATACAATCTCTTGGAGATCCAGAGCTAGAACCACCCCAATCATGAAGCTGAGCCGAAAAGGGCAGAAAAAAAAAAATCAAACATTACATTTGAGGTCTAGACTTCTAGAATAATTGTATCGACTTTGCAATAATAAAAAACATAACTTATCAAATTAGTAAAACAATTATAACTAAGTGGTTGGATACCTCGATGAATGAATTAACAATCATGCCAGCAGCAGAACAGTCAAAGACATATATTGAAGGGGTCTTCAACCAGGAATCAAGATCACTAATTGGCAAGGGGATGTACTGTGTATAACTCTGCACCCAAAAAAAAAGTTAGGTCTGAGGGCAATTTCATGTTAAGATTGAAACAGAAAGGCACAGCAGGCTTCAAATTAGTAAAAACCTTATTAAATAGCCAAATTTCACCATTAGCAGTTGGCTTGGGTACACCATGACCATTATAATGAAAAAGAACTCTCTCAGACTTGGCATATTTGCGGCATGTATTACAAAGTTTCTTAACTTCATCTACGGTAGGATCAAGCTGAACCCTGTATTTAGCCTGTGAAACATCGTCAGACTAAATTGATACTCGATGCAAAACAAGAAAAAATACAAATGCACCAGCCAAATCATTCTCACCCTTGGTTGCCACCTTTCATACTGTGTACTCAAGTTTTTCCCGATTGATTCAAGAGCTTTTTGAGGAGCCATAGAAAATGGATCTGAAATTAAAGGAGAAGAAAAAGTGAGCAGATTTCTACCGGTATAAATGAGAAATTCGACAAGGAATAAATTGCAACATGAGGAAGTAACAAATAGAGGGAACACAATAACTGTCTCAAATAAATTGCAAGATAGGTTTATTAATTTACTTATTGCTGGTACAAAAATAGACTTCCATCGAGGAATATTACATATTTGATGAAAGACTTAACCAGATTCAGCAATATCAACTACGATAAAGGATGCTTTGAGAATTAAAAGTAATGGAACCAAAGGATCTAGGACACTAGCATACGGTACCAACTACTAAAAACACAATATACCAACCCAAAAGGGGAAACAAAAAAGTTAACAACCAATACACAACCAACAAAGTAAAGCAATAGTAAGGATCAGCAGTGTAAAAGCACCTATCCAGCACTCCATTCGGGCACAGGGTGATATCTTAATTACATCGGGCGGATCAACGCTAATGTTTAAGCATAATACTAGAGCTACACATCCCGTCTTCATCTGCACAGAAGTTAAAAGTTAAACCAAAGCAGTCAATACATAATGAATACAATTTTGTGAGCAACTTCAATAAGACACTAAAACAAGAAACTAAATTAGAATATGAAAATTTCCGAGTAAGAATCATTTAATATTTTGGAAATTCCAGGAAAAGAGCATCGTTCATTAAGGCAATTTCCATAGCAACAAAATTGCGCTTTGCAAAAAAAATATATATATATACAAAATCCTTCAACAATGGAAAGTTCACTATTAAAACACGGTTACACAACCACGTGTTAAACCAAACCAAATGAGCAACAGGTGGCCACTTCATAAAACTCCCAACACGTCCCAATACTCTACAGTCTATTAGTAAGAGTGGTTTCATGGCTCCATATTTTCTGTAGAAAATACAATTGACACTACTTTGCAACAAGAAAATGCGTAAATTTTAATTTATGTTATCCAAATTTAGATTTCTTTGTATCAATTTCATCTCACAGTCGCGGCCTACTATACAAGGCTGGAGAGGTTGGGCCATATCAGTATGAGCCCTGACTTCACAGCACAAGCATTTAGTGACACTTAGGGTTATAACATGTTTATGTTTGTCAATATCGCGTCATTCTAGTAAACCAGGAACTCTTCAACCAACATTGACAGTGTCATGAACATAGGTTGGGCACGTAGGCAACAGTTCCATTATTACCTCTAATCACCTACACTTATTTTGACTAACGCCCACAGATATATCTCAAGGTTCAAACAGAGATTATTTAGAAATCCCCAATACTATCAGGAGTATACCCTTACATTTTAAATATCCCTGTCCAATACCATCAGAAGCATATCACCAATACTTCTGAAATCCCTTGGTCTCAGTAATAGAAAGTGAAGAAATTCGCATCAATAATTAGACATTCCTAAAGCCGTGCATAATATTTTCTCACATCAGAGCTCACCGACTGTAAGATTTATGAAATCCCTCGGTCTCAGTAATAGAAAATGAAGAAATGGGCATCAACAGTTAGACATTCCAAAAGCCATAGATAAATCTTTGCCCCATCTTTTAGAAACTTATCTTAAAAAGAAATTGTCACATCTTTGCAGGAGATCTGAATGGCTCACCAAGGCAACAAAATCTAGAAAGTAACCCTCATTGTGAATTTAAAGCAACCTAGGCCTTTAAGAGGACAGGAAAAAGACAATTTTACCCCACAATCAGTTCAAGCAGTTTGTAGCTGACACCTGAATTGTGAACAAGGTGGCACCCAGTGTGCTTACGTGCTTTGGCAGTTTTTTTGCTTTTGCGGAGGACTAGATTGAATTTATCCACTAATGTGATGGATATCGAATTCTCAACGCTAAGTACTAGACATTGACAAGCTTTTCTAGCCCATGAAACTAGCAACGGTATTGATCAAAACCAGATTCAAATTCATTATGCTGGATTGCAACATCAAGGGACATGGAAATTATAAGATCAAAGGAACCAAAATTAGCAACAGACTGTTAAAACTTCTAGCCACAGCACCAATTACCTAATTTTACACTCTAATATATTGATGTTAAAAAAACGATGAAGAAAAAGTATAATTGATCAACTTTTCACATCACAAAAAACTCAAACTAATAGGATTTATCTACGGCCTTACTCTCTGAAATAAGTAACTAAACAATTTTAGTGAAAAAGAAGCCATCTTTTCGGCTTTTCCGACCAAAACAGCAAACAAATATAACTGTAATAAGGAATTTCATGTCAATAATCATACAATTAGCAATTAAGCACTCCAATAATTCGATTTTCAACATCAAAATGAGAAAAATGAAGGGCATCTGCAGTAAAAAAAGAAAAGAAAAGAGCTTACTCGGTCTTTAGGCCGCCATTTTGAAACGAGGCCGCTAACGGATGGACCGGTGGGCATGCGAGCCTCGAATGCGTCGTGACGAAGTTCACACAATACAATGGTTTGGGGCAAGTAAGCCATGCTTGTAGTGGTTGTAGCCGTGGCATTTTCATAACTACTGCTGGCAGTCTCAGATTCCCTTCTCAGCGAGTTCAAATCACCGTCTTCGTGGCTGGAAGCGCAGTCGTCCAAGTGATTCGAGACGACGACCACCGAGGATTGCGAAAACCTGGAGGCCATTAAATCCCCCAATGCCATTCAAATCCAAAATTCCCCGAACACAAACAGAACAGCAATCAGCTTAGCCCTAATTGAAAAACCATGCCCGAAAGAGACGGAACGAGTGAAATCCTAACTTCTAGTGGGATCAAGAAGGCGGGAAGGAGTGGGTCACAGAGTGTGGTGTGAGGGTCTAATCAACAAAGCCGCTAAACCAGCGGCGCATGGAAATTCGCCTGAGGAAAGACAGAGAATCCAGCTCGGAAATCCCCGGTATACGGGTCTGAAAACCCTAGAAACCCTAGGAGAAGAGGAGGACGATGGAGGCGCATATAACAGTGGCGGCAGAGAGAGCGAGAAGAATAAAATAAAATAAAAAAATAAACTCTCCAGCAAGAAAAATATGGGATTTGTTTCTTCAATAGCGCACAATTGGAGGAGAGAGCGTGTCAACTGTCAAGTGTGCTTTTTTTTTGTGCTTTGTTCGTGAAAGATTTTGTTTCCTATTTTACTTCTCCCCCCAAATCTTTTTCGGGTCCGGGTTCGGGTCGTCCCGTTTTCCAACTTTCAAGTACATTACGTTATTTACCCTCTAACCAGAAAGCGAACGTTGGTTTTTTTACCCAAATTTACCCGTCACAGCCAGCTCAGCAAGTCGTACTGTTTTACACCAAGTTTCTTTTTTCCCTTATTTTGCAAAGTTGTATTATAGTACACGAGTTTGTTGTGGCCTAGTGGGGCACTGGGACTGTCCTTCCCAAGCATTTACATTTATGGGGCTACTTTAGGACTCTATTTTTATTTTTATTATCTTTAGAAGAAAAAAAAATACATATGAGATATAGGAAATTAGTCAAATTACCCTTCTTGCTTTTCTATGTGGTATCCCCAGGTTCTTTTTCATTCAATAGAACTGTGTGAAAATTTGTGAGTCGGAATATTTTTCTTTTAAAAGAAAATATTTCATTTATGCCTACGTATTCTAATTTTCTAAATAAGTAAAATGTAATGAGAGTTAATGACATATTTGATTATCTTTAAAACTTAGATACTTATTTCCATTCTTTAACACTACCATTAGTAGTAACCCTACACATAACAAGCATATTCTTGTCCTTTTTTCTTTTACAAGCATATTCCTGTTTTTTTTTTTTGTGAACTTTTTTTGTATCATTTGGCAGCATATTCTTACATACCAATGCATAACATACGCTTTATGAGAAATATCAAACTTGGTTTTGTAACCAAAAATAACATTTTTTACTTTAACCAAATCCTACATTTATCACAAAACTTTTTGATCATGTAAGGTTGTCAAAAGTACTCTCGAATAACTAAAGAAACTCTGCATTTTTGTATAGGTTGCACTTTTGTCAAAAGTTATATCTTTGATTCAATCATGTTTGTAAAGAAACATAATGTATAGTAATATAGTATAAATTCAAAATGTTTTATGCCGAACTTAAAGTGACATCAATTTATGCATAAACATAATTTCAAAATATAAAAAACAAAATAATGAGATTTAAACTCGAAATTTAATTCAACGTTGTAGATAATAAATATTTATAAAATAATATAAATAGCCTGTTGATGATGACGAGCAATGCCAAAAATGATGACTAAACCGCTGCCCATAGAGAAAAGGATTAATAGTAATAAATGAAAAAATGCTAACGGTGATAAGCTTGAGATTAATGTCTATTTGGCAGATATGCTTAAAAATGGATTAACACAAAAGCATTATGCCGTGACGCATGTATTGTGACCTCACTGTGTCAGTATCAATTGCGCATATATGTACAAAGCTAGGCTTAGATGATTATGAAGCAAAAAATAAACAAATTAACCTCTGATTAAATTAGCATTCCTTAATCAAGCATGCTTAAGCAATAAGCAGGCCGTCCACGTGTTGGCTGGTGTCTCATCCACTGTCCAAATTCCCCAGAGATTTGATAATAACAGGTCGGTCACGACAATAATAATATAACGAGCCACATACGATTAAGACTAATTCAGAAAAATGTCAGAAATGGGGTTTGATTAGGTGTAATGGTACTGGAACACGTGCATTGAAAACGAAAGGGGTAGTGACGTCTTTTGGCTCAGAGGGATAAAGAGCTTTACAGCTTTGCATGGATATGGAAGGAAAACAGTTAGTTGAGAAAGAAACTAGCGTCTTTGCAGTATAGGGAGGGATGACGGTCAATTTCCGCAAGGTAAAACAAAAGTAGAGTAATTACTGTGTGATTGATATAGACGGGTGAGATTTCGTGTTGGAGGTAGAGACGGCATTTCATGGTGAGTTGACAATGGTGATTGGTCAATGTTGGGGATGAGCTTTTTGACAGGGTGAGGGTGACGTTGAAATAAAAGGACCAAGAGTGGTGTGCATGCTGAGTAATTGGTTGTTTTTGGTGAGACAACACGGGAAGTAATTGCTGAGTTGATTGTTTGCGTGTGGATTGTGAACACATAACGTTTGGGTTAGATCGAGAACCTATCATCCAAATTTTGACCTTACTTGAAATGGAGATGAGATCGATGGATCCAAGACAAATTTCCGAATGAATTAGGAAAATATTACTATGTTAATGTCATTCCTCATATCATAATATTATAATTTGGAATGCATTAATTTCAGAATATATATATATACACACATTATTTTTTTCATATATTTAGGTTTTAAGGGAGTCGAACGGCGACAATCTTTCTTCATCGCGGATTTGAAGTGTTGTTGTCATCGGGTTACTAAGTGTTCATCATAGCACTAATTGCAGCATGGAACAGTTGTAGCCGAGGTGGAGCAACAACGTGACGTTGTCTACTTCGGATCGGTATTCCCTTTGTTGACTTAGACTATTGTTGCTACACTGGTGTCCTACTAGAGTCAAATCGGGGACCTCTGGGTCATCCGCCTAAGGGTGCTGCCCTGGTGACATCTCGGGTGGCTACTCTTGCGATCTCACGAGGAGCTGCAGGTATGCAACTTGGAGGCTAGGATCAAAATTGGGCTAGAGTCCCTTTTGAGCCTAGTTTTCTCTTTTAGGTATAGTTTTACCAACTTAGGCTTTGGGATGCAGCGGCATGGTGTGTTTTGACACCCTCAGTTATCACTGAGTGCCCGACTTGGTGAAGGTGGAGGGTTGGTTTCTTGAGGTCCACCACTTCCATGCCGCAGTTTGAGCCTATGAATTAGATCTTAGATTCTTAATGTGAGTCATTTATATATTGAGTGGTTTCGACGATCGTTGCATGTTGGCGATTCAAGATTTTGTTTAGCTAGTTAAACTTGAGATCTAATATTTAGTTTGTAGACTCATTTTCTTATTTTTGCAATTAAATGAGCTTTAGTACAGTATGTTGTTAACGGACAATTTTTACTAGTTGATTTTCCGAAATCAAGATTACGTAGGAACGTTGACCAACTTTAGTTTGGATTTCATATGTATACGTAGTTTATAGAAAACTCTACTTCTAATTCAAGGGAAAAAAAAGTGTTACGTTCTTATATATCGCGAATATAGTGTGGAGTGTTTTTTTTTTTAAAGTGGAGTAAAGTGCTATATTTCAGGACGTACATAGTGTAGAGTTGTGCCATACATGGTAAGCAAATCCAAAAAATTGTTCATTCATTAGACAAGAATTCCATTTTAACAGTTTGCTTTGGCTCTCAAATATGTCAATGCCAACTCTAATTCATGATACTTTTCGTTAGTGAGTCGCTCCATAACACAAGAATCTCTTTAAGATAGAAATTAATCATGAACTAAAGAAGTTCAAGTGAAGGCAATACGTACGTTGATGTAATGCCAGATAGAGATGGAAGTAAGAGCATGTGATGTTTTTTTTTGTGCAAAAAAGTTTAGGTAAGAGGGAGGCTTCCCTACACTACCAGGGCCAGGGCAAACCCTGCGACCTAGGCCTGAAGGCTTTGGATTTACAACTGGAGAGAATTTCACCACGTTTACTAAGAGGTGGCACCCTCCATGGAGACCTGGAGGCTTATCTCCAAGGATACCACATACTCACTCAGAGGCCTAAAAGCACAGGGACATTTTCTAGATTACCCACTAATGAGAGATAGTTAGTAGCGGGAATCAAACTTGGATGGGGGCTACAACACAAATCCGTCCATGCCAACTGAGCCAACTCTCATTGGCGTAAGAGCATGTGATGTTTGAGGAAGTGTGATACTTGCAAATAGAGTAATAGACTAAAACAAAATATTTGGGGGTATTATCCAAAAAAGAAAAAACTAAAAGGAAAAATTATTGTTCAAGTAAAATAAATAGGCAGACAAACTTTTCCATCCCCAAGCGAAAAGTTGAAGCAAAATGTCTTCTTCTTCTGTTTTTGGTTCAAGCAAAATGTCTGTATGGGCGACTGGTAGAAGCTACCTATAAGCCATAATGAAGTTTCAGTTTATTGCGGTGGCAAACTATCTAGCAATGGCTCGTGGGGTCTCCATACTCATGTTTCTCATGGCTTAATTTGCAGCAGCGAGGTCATTTTGCTGCACAAGCTTAATTGGCCACCACCCCTAAGCCACTAAACATACAGTAGGGCAAGCAATCGAATAAAGCATTGGGTGTGTGTGGGTCTACAAGAATCAAGGTGAGGTAGACTGAGGCGTATTGCGAATCATCAAGTCAGTGCCTTCCCTCTCTCTCTCTCTCTCTCTAGATCATTTTAAAGAAGGGACAGCCACCAAACAATCATACAACCTCTCCCAGGAGGCCAGGACCAAAAGGAGAACGGTTGACCTAGAAACCCCTAAATAATTGATCATCACCAGCTAGCTAGCTTTTCTCCATTGCTTTTTGTGCAGCACCACACCCCTCATTTAGGGTGTGTCCCCTACAAATGTGGGGTTCATCCTCATTTTTACACGAAAAAGATCCTACAATCCCTTGTTTCATTTTTTTTACTTGTACAGCGCTTCACGTGTGTTGGGGAACATTTTATAAAGGATATATAAATATGCCTATATGACTCATAGTGCACTAGTGCTATTGCTGTGTCATTTCCTTCTTAGTGTTCTTTGACCAACTAAGTAAAAGCTGAGGAACCAGTTAGGTTTTTTTTTTTTTTTTGTGCAAAGCCAATGACCGTTGATCTGGTAGTACTTACAAGTAGGTTATTTGGGTTCAGATTGCTGAGGTCAGTGGTGACGTTATCACATGTCACCATGTTCAAGGATTTTTGAACCTGTTTTGGTGCTTCCATGTGTGTGACTGTGTATGTGATTTGGGATATGTGGTGCATGCATCGGACTATAATATTGGGGAAAAAAATGAGAGCTGAAAATAAAATAGACATTCATATATATACCTAATATTTTCAAAGGTCAAAGGATTTGATCAGGCTCAAATCATAGTGTTTGAAAAAAAAGTTGAGAAACACATCCGTCTTTTGGTCGGTTGGGTGTCATGTCTGTGTTTTAAAAACTACTTGAAATTGCAATGCACTCGAGGGGATGTTGTGTTTTGCATCAAGTTTGGTTCTAAATAAGGTCTCATTAGGTTAGTCAGTACATTTATTGGAAACTTGGTCATTCCTCAACCATTCCACATGGCTCTAGTATTGCTATGCGTACTTTTGTGGTGGCGTTTGGTGGCGACTGTTTCAAGACTCATCTTTTTTAGAAGCCTTTTGTTTCTTCTAGTTTTGTCGGATTTGTTGGTGGCTTCGTTGTTGTAGGTGTTGTGATCCTTGATGGTGGTGCCTATTGGTGCTTTGCGGCTGAAAAAGGTTGGTGGTTGTTAGATATGGCTGCTAAGGTTTTCTTTAGATTAGAGAGCATGGGTAGTTTATGCTTGGGTTGGGGCTTTTGGGCATGTTATTACTTGGGTCCGAGTTTGGGACTCTGGTGGATTTAGTTCAAAAGTTTGGGACCTGGACACTTGGGTGGAAACAATTTCCGAACTTGGATCAAAGACATGCATCGGCTAGCTTAGACATGCCAAGACCGTGAGTCTACGGTGCTTGTTAATAAACAATAGTAAATGATACCTCTTTAGGCAGAAAAATTACTTCTTTCCTAGCTAGGTGGAGCATCTCGTCGGTTTGACTTAGGGATGGTATAGTCGTTTGTATCACCACATGTGATATTATTTTTTTTAATCTTTGCACCAATGTTGCTAGCATCACGATATAATTTATTTTTACTAATGTATATTATCGTCTTCTCCCTAAGTTTTTTGGCCCAACTGACTCATAAAATAAAAAAATCATATATTTCTTTTAACTTTAGTCACTACTGCAGTCACTACTAGAGTGTACTAGAGAAATATTTTAAGAAGCTGTAACGGGTCAACCCGAACACCCAAAAGGAAGATGAGTTTGGGTATTTTCATATGACAAACCCGACCGGCTCCCACTAGTCCATTCTTAACGCGGGAACCCTTGAAAATCTCAGCAGAGTTTGCCAACAAAAAAAATCTCAGCAGACAAATTACAAAGCCCTTTTCCCCATTCTTGAGCTCGCGTCCAAAGAAGAAGAGGCATCATCCGTAAACCATTCTTCCACAGCAATAACAAAGTAAGTCTTCCCTTTCTCAATTTCGGTTCATCGTGTGAATTTGGGTGTTGAAGAAGAGGCATCATCCGTAAACCATTCTTCCACAGCAATAACTAATAGGGTATTTGGATTTGGGTGTTGTAGATTTTGGGAATCGGAATCATTAGTGTTTCTTTATGCTCTAGTTAGTTCTCAATTTAGAATTCGAATAGTTTATCTTTTACCGAATTCAAGAATTTGGATTATAATAGTTCTTAATTTTGTAGAACAATCTGTTATTTGAGCTTACGAAAAGTGGATGAAGGATTAAAACTTGTAGATGATTGCATAGTGTAAGTGGTTGGATATTGAGTTCCATTTTAAGTTGTAAAACCGAGATTCAACCAGATTGGCGTTTTGTATTGCAACCAACAAGTGAAGCATAAACTGAGTCGTATTTGCGCCATTGGTACCAATCCATTCATTTAACTGTGGCCATGCTTCCATTAGTTATTTCATAACAAGAAGATGGGCCACAGTTGATTTAATGCCGAGGATTTTCATTTTTCACACAATCCTTTGGTATGGATTTTCAATGAAGCTTCGAAATAACAGTATAGTTGGCTCAAGGATCCATGGTTCTATTCTCTGTTGCTTAATAGGTTTCACCAGAAACAAAACACTACTTCTACCCTTCCTTTGTATTAATATTTTCCAGGAGTTTCTTTTGTACCCAAATATTGTGTAGGATTTGAGTCTGATAAGTGATTAGCCACATAAAACAATGAAACCTATGCAGATTGTCCCTTTTTCTCTTTTGCCGAGAAGGTTATCACTTAGTGTTGGTTGAATTCCAATTGCTTTAGAGTTCCACTTTATCTTTTGAGATTAATGTATAAATCATGCATGCATTTGTGATGCTTTCTATATTTGTTTGAGCTTTTTTGGTTAAATTAGTAACTGAGTTTTGTTTGTCAGCAGCAGCTTAGATTAGCAAAGGAGAATTACCCCTGGACACTCAGCTCCAAAATGCAAAGTAGATTCGATTGGACCGCCTACTTGGAAACCCTAATTTGTTGGACTTGCTTTGGTTTCTTGCTTCTATATGGTGTATTCCGGTGGAAATCCAGAACTTGGAGAAGGTATGTTTGATTCTTGTTTTGAAATTTGTTTATCTATCTCCGTTGTATACACTATTCATTGCTTTCTTGTATTTCCAGTTTGCAACTTCTTCAGGAAGCCATCAACAAAGAGACCTTTCAGAAAGCGAACTGCTGAAGCTGAGGAGGATGAGGAATTCTAGGAGTGCATTATTACCAAGTCAAAGAAAAGCTGCAAAGCCTGATGGCAAGTTGTTTTTTTAAAGTTGGCCTGCATCTGATGATGGCAAAGTAAATCTTGAGTTCAAGTCTTCAAATGAAATCCAAGTTGAACATGATAGCCGAGCAACAGTGACTCTGGAGACTGAGACTGAGACAGTTCTCTAGAGATGCCCGGGCAGTTTGCGAGAGAGTTCTTAAGCAGTCGGAGGAGGCCTTGAAAAGGACGGGAAAAAGCACAGGCAATGAAAAACTGTATAAAGGAATCCATGGATATACTGATCACAAGGCTGGGTTTCATAGAGAGCTAACAGTGGCCAGTGAGAAAGCAGGAGGTTCCCATGGGCCTCTCAGGGCTTCTGCTCATATCAGAGCTTCCACACGATTTGATTATCAGCCAGATATCTGTAAGGATTACAAAGAGACTGGTTACTGTGGGTATGGAGATTCCTGCAAGTTTATGCATGATCGTGGGGACTACAAGTCTGGCTGGCAGATGGAAAGGGAGTGGGATGAAGCAGAGAAAGTAAGGAAGAGAAATTTAGTTGCTTTGAGTGAGGCTGGCGAGGAAGTTGACGATGACGATGACGATGACGACTCGTTACCCTTTGCATGTTTCATCTGCAGACAACCTTTTGTTGATCCCGTTGTAACTAAGTGCAACCACTACTTCTGCGAGCACTGTGCACTAAAGGTAAACCCCTTTTTCTTAATGTTATCATCCTTTGTGTTTTCCGTTTGTGTTCTTTACTTGTGCTTTCTAACCTTAACTGCTTTCATTCACAGCATCATTCAAAGAACAAGAAGTGCTTTGCGTGCAACAAGCCTACTCTTGGCATTTTCAATACAGCTCATGAGATACGCAAAAGGATGGCCGCGGAGGGTAAATGACTGTTGTGTTACTGCATTTACTTATTGATCGTTTTGCTCATGTGAGCTGGAATATTTTTCTTCTCCTTTTGGCCTATTGTTGAAGAGAAAGTTCACTTTCCACTGGAAAAGATAAATTTCAAGTTGCATCAGAATAGTGGCAGACCTAGAGGAAGATTGGAGTACTGGTATTAGTCAATGTACATTAATTATGCACGATTCTCGATATCAATTCCATACGATCAGGACGTACCAACTACCAACTGCCATCGCAGGAATTGGCTGCCCAAAACTGAAAACTTGATCACTTTAAATTCATCACATTATGAAGCTGTAGACGGTTAAATTTGTAACTGCGTCAACAATCATCTACAAATTTAAGAGATTAATCCACTCATGCATTAGTTATGAAGCTATATTAGGCTACTCGATTAGATAATACATCAATAATCATGCTTTTAGTGCAATGGCATGACACAACACCTACTTGATTTGAAGATTGAATATGAGTTCTCAAGTATGGAATTTGCAAGAAAGCGTTCTTAAGTACGCAAATGAGCTCTCGGAAAGGATGACAACTGCATTGGCAATGAAAAACTCTTATTAAAAGCTGAGTAAAAAACCGCTAAAAATGACGGGATTAGTAGAATTATACATGTTTATTTGCTAATCGGAGATATATTTTCACATTAGTAAAATTCGGCAAGAGCAAGCATGCCATCATGATCCATTTTTATTCAATTTTTTCCGTGCTATAATGTCACCATTTATAGAGCATGATTTTTAGAATTTGTTTTAAGTGACGAACTCAAAAATCTTGATTTTTTTAATGATTTCCCAGTTTTCCAACTTAGGAAAAAAAAATACTTCCAATGCCGAAAAAATTCTGAATTTTTTTGGGAATATATTACATTATTCTTCCCCTTGCACTTGAATTTGCATTAAACTTCCTCTCGAAAAAAAAAAAATTATGAGCTTTTGTTTCTCTCCCAAAACTGTAGACTATAGCACACGGTTTTTTGGCCAAAATCGCATGTTCTTATTTTCTCACCAAAATTTTCTCACTCTCAAATCATGATTTTTAAGCATTTCTCGAATTGACGGAACACAAAAATCTTCACCCAATTTTTTTTTTCTATTTTTCAAAGTGGGAATAATAGAAAATTCATAAAAAAGGGTCAACATTTTATAGTTTCGTCAATTGGAATATTTTTAAAAATCATGCTTTGCCAATGGTGACATTATCGCATAGTGAAATTTCAAGAAAAAATGGTGTTAACAAGCATGCCATGTGTGACAACATGACATCTCCAAATATGTCAAACCATGTCAAGTCCTTTTTAAAAAAAAAAAAAATTTCCCTGCCAGAATCTCAACATTGGTAAAACATAATTTTTTAATTTTTTTTTAATTGACGGAACTCGAAAATCTCGACTAATTTATTTTTTTATGAATTTCTAAAGTCAAATAACTAGAAAATTTAAAAAAAAAAAATCCGCAAAAGATTTTCTTCTGTTTTTTCGGTGTTTGGTAAATCAACACTATATGGGTTCGTAATAGTTAACAAAAGGGCCAATAGCTGTTTGCATCACTCGCTCAAGATGTTCTACTACGAAGCATCTATCTCCCTGAGCTCTCCGATCTCGATGCTTTTCTCTTTCACATTCTGAATTCTGGAGCGCCATCTCCCCTTGAGCCGTTGAATAATTCACGATGGCTTTCATGGCGGTCTTGGAGTCAGATCTTCGCGCTCTCTCCGCCGAAGCTCGCCGTCGCTACCCTGCTGTCAAAGACGGCGCTGAGCACGCAATTATAAAGGTCTCATTCTTAAACTGGTAATCATATATAGATACATGCATGTAATTGGTGATTGTTTAATTGCTGGAAATTCAAAATGCTTGGTGGACTTGGAGGAAATGAACGAAATGAAAGTTAGAAGTAAACTAAAATAGTCACCGAAGTTGATCATATTGTAAGTAAAGGAATTGAAGTTTAGTAATGCTACCAAGTTAATCTTATTTTATGAAATTGAAGCTGAAATAGTAGTTTACAAGTTAGAGGACAATTAGGAAAGAAGTAGTTCGCAAGTTACTGTTATGCAATCTATCTAAGCTTTGCATTTCTTTGTATGTTTAAAACTATAATGTGTGCTGAATTTGAGTTCTACTCATTAATTCTTTCTGAGAGCTAAATGGAACCCTTTTACTGTCCTCGTTATTGGCATTATTAAATTATTGTTAAATGAGTGGAAGAATCTATTCCTAGTCTGCTGGGATTTTTATTGTTTGCTGAGTTTTACTTATTGGTTCTTTCTGAGAGAAAAATGGAACCTTGTTAACTGTCCCTTTGACAGTTGCCCTTGAAATATGGTTAAATTAATGCAAGTATTGCTATGTATGGAAAATTCTATCCCTAGTCCATTGGGCTTTAAAACTATATTATGAGCTGGATTCTACTTTTTAGTTCTTTCTCAGAGCAACATGGAGCCCTAGTTACTGCCCCTTTCTTAGTTAACAGGCAAGTATGGTTAAATCCATCTATGCAAATTCCTAGTGCGTTGGGTCTCTATAGTATTACGCACTCTAGTTTTCAATGAAAGAAGTGAAATTTCATTAGTTGGTTTTGACAAGTGGCCAAGGTTGTTTATATGTCTGTCACTGTCCACTTTGCAGCTTCGTTCTTTGTCAAGTCCCGGTGAGATTGCTCAAAATGAGGACATATTGAGAATCTTCTTGATGGCTTGTGAGGTGAAAACTGTGAAGTTGAGTGTTATTGGACTTTCTTGTCTACAAAAGCTAATATCTCATGATGCGGTTGCTCCATCAGCTCTATACGAGATACTTTCTACACTGAAAGATGTAAGTTCATTTTCATAATTGGCATTTATGCCGTACCCAACTTTTAAATACGCCCAGAGACAAATTTTGGAGCGAAATGGAAATTTGATAATGAAAAAGTAAATAATAATCAAATGTAAGCGGGAAAGAGTATTCTGTGAGCTGATTGTGCATATCAAGCCTGATTCTTATGTTGTTGTTGTTGACTCTGTTAAATGGTTCTTTACATTTTAGCAGCTGCAGTTTAGGAGTGTTTAGCGTTTCTTTCTTTCTTGGGTGGTTTGTTAGAGGGCCTCGGGGCTTTGTTTTGCTATAGGTTAAGCTTGTTTCCTTCCTGTTAATGTGGATTTCTTATCCACTGTATTGTATTCTTTGGTCTTTAAATAAATTTGTTTCTTTTCAAAAAAAAAATGGTTCTTTACATTTTGCTACTGTCATCTCTTTCATCTCCTGCCTGCATGTGCATGCTTCTTCTCATGACAATAGTTGCTGTCAATAGAGATTGGCAATGTTAAAAGCCCTTTCATTTATTATAGCTTTCTACAAGAATGGATCTTGCCTGCTCGAGTATTATTTTGAAAATATTCCATGCTTTCACTTTTTTTTTAATTATTTTTTATCAGTTAATTGTTTGAGTTTTATCCCCATGAGATGAGCTCAATTTATATGTCAACATTAATATTCTTTGAAGTGCATACTTTGACTTTATCATTGGATAAGAAAGATATTTGTTGCAACAATGGCGAGTATAGACAACTTTTTCCAACGATAATCATGCCACTGCCATTAGAATTTTATGTTTCTCATGATAAAATAAGAATGCCACTGACTGTTGAGCATAGTGCAAGCATCCCCCCTCCCCCCCCCAGACCATCGACACCGAAGATATAGCTGATGCATGCATTCCAGCTCTTGGTCATTCTATGCGTTTCTTTTTTAGTTGCTATAACTTAAGGATTAGTATTGTTGCTCAGTTTGCTAATCCCATTCCTTGAAACCTTACATGCTTATCTGCTTCTGGCAGCATGCTGAAATGGCCGATGAGAGTGTTCAACTCAAGACCCTGCAGACTGTATTAATAATATTGCAGTCGCCTTTACATCCTCAGACTGAGGTAAGAAGCACAAGTTAACATAACTTTTTATCTTCCTATTTTGAAATATTTGTTGGCATTTGATTATGCTATTGCTTTAACATGAATGGGGACAGAGAGAGATATTTATGGTCAGTATAATAAGAAAATGCTTTCATTGCATCCCATTGCTTCAGCTTTGTTTGCCCCGTTTTGTTATTGAATGGTCAGTATTTTTAAATTGAATTATGTTGGGGGCCTGGGGCATCATACCCGTAATTGTTTTATAACATACAGGATGATATGGCTCAAGCTCTTGGTATATGCCTTCGGCTTCTTGAAAATAACCGGTCCTCTGACAGTGTGCGGAAGTAAGTTAAAATTATCTGGACAGTTTCAAACTATCAATTGTGGTTGACTCATCAGTCCTGTTCACTACTCAGTTGATTCTTTACACTGTTGTGCTCAACTGCCATTGGATTTAAATCCAACAGTGGAGAATAATGAGGCAAATAAACCCATTCCAACTGTTTTATTATTTTCCACCGTTGGATTTAGATCCAAGTGCAATTGAGCACAACCGAGTTGGTGAACAGGACTCGTTGACTCATATACCTTTTTTTTTTTGTTAACTCTGTTGATGTTTTATTCATTTTTTGCTGCTTAGCCTACTTTATATTTGCATACATGTTATCCTTCTTTTCATTCTGGAATGTCTTTTAACGTGGAAGATTTCCAGTACTGCTGCAGCTACTTTCAGGCAAGCGGTAGCACTGATTTTTGATCATGTGGTTTGCGCTGAGACTCTTCCTGCTGGCAAGCTTAGTTCTGGAGGTTACATCTCTCGGACCAGTCCAGTTAGTGGTGATGTTAGTTGCAGCATCAATCTTTCAGAGTATGTAAATATTTGTAATCAACAGTTTTGGCTTACCGCTCTGCAATTTTTCTGCATCAGTATGTCACTCAATTATGTTTTTGGTAATGTGTGACGAGTAAATATGCCTGCAAAGTGTACTTTCTCCATATCTCTGTTTCCATCTGTGGTATTGGGTTGAAAAAGGAAAAGTTTCTAGATGGATAGAACTACTTACCGGCATGGTTACACTTTGGTTTCAATATTTTCCCTCTACCATAATCATATAACAAACCCAACATTGACAGGTCATTGGATGAATGTGTTTCTGGACGGTCATCATTGATGAGGGAGACCCTAACTAAAGTTGGAAAGCTTGGGCTTCGTCTGCTTGAAGACCTGACAGCTCTTGCTGCAGGTGGATCTGTATGTGCTGATTTAAAACTTATAATGTTTCCTTAGAACCATAACGAGATCTTGCTATGCGGTGTTTGAAAGTTTTGGGGATATTAGACTTGTTATTGCGTTGTTACTTTTCCCATTTGCCATACAAATATACATGCAGTTATCATTCACGACGACATTGTATTAACAGGCATATGTAAGGGTGGATGATATATATTCCTTTTTCTGACAGGCAATCTGGTTACGTGTCAGTTCTCTACAACGGTCCTTTGCACTTGATATACTGGAGTAAGAAATCTTGTTACTAGCATCTTTTTAACATAGTAGTAGATATGTATGTCGAAGTTACATCTCTACTATTTGTTTAAAATATGCTCTTCCTTCTTCTCATCATATTGGATCTGTTAGCTGTTGTGAAGTGAGGCTGGCTTCTAGTGTTTTCTGGTTGCTAGTCTCTGTGTTTTATTCTCAGCTCTAGGTCATGGACTTCTTTTTCACTACTTGTATTGTTCTCTGCTGTTTTAAGTAAAATCATTGTTTCTTCTGCAAAAGAAAAAGAAAATCTTTGTCCATATTATGAAACATATACCTACAAGATGTATATTTTTTTTGGCATATGTGGAGGAGGAAGATGGCGCAGAGTTCTGGGGTTAAGTAGGCTTGAAAGAAATTTGAAATTCACAGGGACTTTGCAATTGAGAGTTTGAAAGAAAATTACGGTTCTCTTCAATTAAATGTACTCGTTATGTATTCTCCAGGTTTGTCCTGTCCAACTATGTGGCTGTTTTCAGAACCTTGCTTCCATATGAGCAGGTGATTTTAATCGATTTTTGTATAAGTACGTCCCTTTCATTTGATGTATTTGCTAGTAAGATTTTCATAGTTGAAAAATGGCTTGGAACTCAACAGGTTCTGCGTCATCAGATATGTTCGCTTCTAATGACTTCACTTCGTACCAATGTGGAGGTAATTCTATTTATGTAACTTGTAGTGCAATTAATCTGTTCGGGGATTTTAGTGCTTTTGAAGAAAACTTCACTGTGGCTTCTCTAAATCATGTTTAACGTTGAATCAGCTTGAAGGGGAAGCTGGAGAGCCTTCATTTCGTCGCTTGGTCTTGCGGTCAGTTGCCCATATCATCCGGCTTTACAGTTCATCCCTTATCACTGAATGTGAGGTGTGTCCTGTATATGATTGTCCTAACCAGGAAATGACATGCCATTGAAACTTTAGGAAAGATGATGCAATAATAGTTGAACAAGAGTAACATCCATTTGAAGTTTCACAAAAAAGTTCTATTAAATTCATCTTTGGCCTCTGTGGTCTGCTACTGAGTAGTCAAAATTTGGGGACAAATCCTTTCCATTTTCATTTAATACTCTCTTGTTTCCTTTTGCTAGCTTTTTGTTTCATGATCAATCTAGCTTTTTGTTTCATGTTTTAGCATGTTACTCGTAACTCCTTATTCTTTTCTCACAAGTCACCATTGATATTAAGGATTCAAAAGTTGGAGCTTATCTGGAGCTTAGTTTTCCTATCAATGTACAACTAATAATTCATTATGTTTTTGTTGTCCCCTCCCCAAGTCCTTTTGCTTACTTATTTGTTTACTTATTCAAATGCAGGTCTTCCTTAGTATGTTGGTGAAGGTCACATTTCTTGATCTGCCATTATGGCATCGTATTCTTGTTCTCGAGATCCTGAGGGTAACTTTGTCATTGCAGCATACATACATTTTTAAATCTTCGTTTCTTGCATTACATGTGAGACATTAAGTGGTCCTTTAGTACTGTGTGAGAATTTTTTAATGTTCATAGTTTTGACAGGGCTTTTGTGTGGAGGCAAGGACATTGCGGATTCTTTTCCGAAACTTTGATATGTAAGTTTGCAGTTACCTATCTATACTTTTCTAATTACTAATGTTTGCACTTTTTATTCTTTGGTCTATTGGATGAGTGACTTGTGTACAAGGGATATCATATTTTATATATGTATTTTGCTCTATGCCATTTGCTATATGCACAGTGGTCCCTCCCTGTTTGGTATAAATTTCATTTCATTGATCACAATTTGGCTCGGTCTATTTTCACAAGGAATTGTTGCATGTCTAGCTAGTGTGCAGACCTCCTAATATCTTTTCATGTATGCCAGAACTTTGGCTCAGACTGGAGATTTCTTTAATCTTTTCTAGGTTTAAGCGAGCAATAATGATGTTTCTTTTACCCTAAGTTAAGTGTGTGGGGAACTCCTTGTTGACTGTTTTCTATTTTTCTTTTTTCTCTTTTAAAGAAAGTCCTAATTCTCATAAAAACATCATAAGTTAAGCCTGGGCTATGATTGAATTTTAGTGTGCTTGAAGACTAGACTAGACCTTTGAAGGTCCAGGTCATAGCTAATTCAAAAATCAAATCATTTTTTTATCTTAATATATTTGGAGGAACTTCCTTCTGATTGTTTCTGTGATGTGTTAATGTTGGCATGTGTTGGTGAAAGTATTGGGACGTACGCATAAATAATGCTGTGAATAATAATTGTTTGATGTTGGGAAGGTGGTAGCCCCACTTTTACCAATTATGCTAATAAGTTTGGGTCAATTGAAGTTCCTCCTCATTGGTCAGGAGGCAAGCATTGACCTATTTAGGCTATTATTGGTGGTTAAACAAAATGTTGACATCTATGAACAAAATGATTATTCTAGGGGAATATTTATCATACTAACTTATTTTCTTTATAATATAAGTTATGTTTCAAATCCAAGGATCTAAAGTGAGGTTTCTCATCGTCATTTTAGGAATCCCAAGAACACGAATGTTGTGGAGGGCATGGTCAAAGCTCTTGCTAGAGTTGTTTCAAGTGTACAGGCAAGATATTATAGTTTATCCTCTGTAGCCATATTGTTTAGTTGTTGGTCAAAATGGGTGCACGCAAGTTTATTTGTACAGCTTGAGATGGATAAATTGCGTTTATAGTAATTCTACTTGTTTATATGTCTTGAGACAGACTGCACACCATGTCATGAAGCATGTTTTGAAACAGGCCTCTTACATCTTACATGTGAAGTCAAGCTTTCCATATCTTTATTGATATAGTTATGAACACGTTCTAGTGTACAACTTGCCTCACCCAAGGATTTCATGTCAGACCTTGTTAGTATTTGACTATTTGTATATCATTGTAGTGAGGTTTGTCTGCAGTTTGCAGTGCTTTATCTTGTCAGCTCGTTTGCATCCCAAAATTTTATAATGTAGAGGTCTTTGTGTTTTTTACTTGAATAAGGCACATTTTCATTTCAGATAATATAAATAAACAATAATGTAGATTATCGCCACCTTGCATACATGTATTCCATTGGCTAAGAGAAATCTAAACACTATAGGTTCAAGAGACTAGTGAGGAGAGCCTGGCAGCTGTTGCAGGGATGTTTAACAGCAAAGCTAAAGGTAATCACATACTATGTTGCAATTTGTTTTTTTCTTTTGAGTTATCTGCTGCATCTCTGTTTTGAGGACTACTTGACAACTGTGTTTGTATTCATCTTATATTTAATAAAGTCTGTTTTTTTTTTATATTATTTTTTATAAAAAGGCCTAAAGTCTTGTTGGGCCAGGCTTACAATGCAGGCTTTGCTCAAGCTAGATATAGGAATTGCGGTGACCTACTTTGTTTTTAAATATCATGGACCAGTTGAACTCTTTAAAGCATTGATTTGGACTGATCCATTGGTTCTGGTCAATTTTACAAGCTTAGTGCTCGCTTATATTTAATACAACCCTTAAATTCCCTTCAGGGCCATTTGCGCTTAACGCAAGCTTTTAAATGCCCTTAAAGACCTAAAGATTTGTTGGGACAAGCTTACAATGCAGGCTTGGCTCAAGCTTAATTAGAAGATGAGTGACACAACTTTGTTCTTTTAAGTACCATGGGCTGGTTGAACTATCTAAAATAACGAGAGCGATCCATGGGGTGTAGGTCACCTTTACAAGTTTAGTGCTGGCTTATTTCCATTACAAGTCTTTAAATGCCCTTAAGGGCCTGATAGTTTATGGTCTGCAGGGTAGGCTGAAGCTTAATACAGGAGCAGGCTGTCCCAACATTTTGTTTTTAATATCTTGGGCTGGGCAAACATCTTTATAACACTGCTTTGGAGTGAATATCCATTGGGTCTGAGTCAGTTTTATAGTCTTAGTGCCTTATCACTAACACAAGCCCTTAAATGCTCTGCCCTTAAAGGCCTCAAGGTTTTTATCTTACAATTCATGCTTGGCTTCATAAAGGGAACAATGTGCGTTAAAGGTGGATTATAAGTTGATTAAAAGGATATTATTTGCTTGATTTGATATATGTGATACAAATATATAAAGCTAGAATAATATTGCACTTCATCACTTGTTCTATTCCTCGATGCATAAGATAACCACATTCACTTCATACAGGAGTCGAGTGGAGCCTTGATAATGATGCATCCAATGCTGCAGTGTTGGTTGCAAGTGAAGCTCATTCTATAACTTTGGCAGTCGAAGGGCTGCTGGGTGTTGTCTTCACAGTGGCTACTTTGACAGATGAAGCAGTAGATTCTGGAGAGGTATTTATCATCTTATTTTGTACATTCAAATATTCTTAAGAGCCATAAAATTAAGAGTAACATTTTATGTGACAAAGCCCTGTCTACTAGATTGAATCCCCCAGATGTGATTATGATCCACCTGCAAAGAAGACTGGTAACGCTGCTTTTCTCTGCCTCTCAATGGTTGATTCATTGTGGTTGACGATACTAGATGCATTGTCCTTTATTTTGGCAAGGTTAGACTCTATTTGTAAAGCATGTAGAGAGATTAAATGATGCTTTATTTCTTCGAAGTTATAACTTTGTTGAAATTAACTTTGAATTGAAGGTCACAAGGCGAGGCTATTGTGTTGGAAATACTGAAGGGATATCAGGCCTTTACCCAGGTAACCCCCCCTCTTTCTACCCCAAATGTTTTTCAAATGATGGGTTTTGACTTTTAACATGCATACAGGCATGTCAAAGTTTCATGACAACTTCTTTCTAAATTGTTATAAGTTGATGATGGTTTGGTCTATGGCAATACAGGCATGCGGAGTTCTCCGTGCTGTAGAACCTTTGAACTCCTTTCTAGCATCTCTTTGCAAATTTACGATCATTTTTCCCATTGAAGCAGAAAAAAGGAGGTAACCATTTGTGATGTTGAGGTGTCTGTAGAAATGCTTGAAAACCATTTTGTTTCATCTTTTTTAGAGTAATCTAAACGATAGGGTGTTGATTATTGAAATAACCAACTAAATGTAAATCTGTTGGGACGGTTTTGCTCCAAGACTTGTGTGCCTTATCTTTCTAGCTTAGATATCTTGTTTCGAGTACCATCTTAGTTAGACAACTGACATCATTGAAGATTACAGCAGTACTTTACAATCTCCTGGGTCCAAACGCTCTGAACTAGTTGTTGATCAAAGGGAAAGTGTTGTTCTCACTCCCAAGAATGTCCAGGTATATAGTTAGGTTCTATAGTATATTAATTTGTGTATTTTATTTCTGTATACAATGCTATTATCAGAATCTTTCCTGGTGTTCATAAGTAATTCGTATTTCGTACATAGATATTGATAACAATTTTCTCTTCCTATTCAGGCCTTAAGAACTCTCTTCAACATTGCTCATCGATTACACAATGTGTTGGGCCCATCCTGGGTTTTGGTATGTTGGTGTACTTTCATGTTCGTCCTGAAAAACGTAGAATTCATACTCTTATCATCTCTGGCAATTTTCTGTAGGTATTAGAAACCCTAGCAGCCCTAGACCGTGCAATCCATTCTCCGCATGCCACCACACAGGTAATCTTGGCAAATGCTTATCAATAATTCTTGCAGTTCAGAATTGTATTGTCTTGATATATGGAGGAACTGAATATTGAGAAATTGTATGGCCTGTTCTCTGATTCCACAAAGAGTCGTTCATTGTTTTTAAACCTATACATCTCTATTTGAAATTAAATGGTGTTTATGTATACAATTAAATGTTCAATAATGCATTTTGATATGAAGAAGCATTGGTTGGTCTCTCTTACAATGTACAAACTATCATTTAAAGAAGGTTCAATCCTAATGGCATTCCAATAATCTTCTGGATAGTTAGTTGTGATACTTGAAATCAGTATGGCCTTAAAGGGGGAGGATGGTATTAATTGATGCTAAAATCTTCCAGTTCAATTTTGCTGATGGACATAAGGATATCAAATGTTTGAACATAGTCTCCAATGGTTGAACATAGTAAAGGCGGGGGGAATGCTTTGGGGCTGGGTTACTCTGGAGGGGCCATATTGGATTGGGTGGTGTATGGAAGAAGCAAGGTCTGGTCGTTCAGTTACTTTTAAAAGAAAAAAGATTCTAGTTATAGTTGTTTATTCTCATACAGTAATTTGCTAACCCGATATACTTTCTGTTAGCTCCCCGTGTTAGATTTTAATCATGTTAGTTTAATTGTTTTGGTTTGATAGGAGGTGTCCACGGCTGTGCCTAAACTTACAAGAGAATCATCTGGTCAATCCAGTGACTTAAATATTCTTTCTTCTTTGAATTCTCAGGTAAACCATGAAAAATCTCCACCTTTCTGATAGCCCTTCAAAGTAGTATTCCTCTGGAGACTCTTAGGAAATTCATTTGTTCAGTTTCAAGCTTTTCCGTTTTCCCGTCAATGTACAATGCAGTGTTTACTAAAACTATATCCGTTAAGTTCTTTTTGTATTTCCCCCTAATTTTGATATTGTTTATTTATTTTTAATTAAAAATACAGTTTTTGATCAAGTACAATTTTTTTAAATAGAAAGCTGTTTGGGTCCATATGAATAGTTTTTATATTCGTATACATGTGCGCATGTGTTGTCTATCACTATCTACATGGTCTGACTTTATGCTTTCCTCCACTGTGCAAAGCTGTTCGAGAGCTCAGCACTAATGCACGTATCTGCAGTAAAATCCCTTCTTTCTGCACTGGGCCAACTGACACAGCAATGCATGGCCGGGATTTCGAGTGGGTCTGTACCCGCATCAAGTCAAAAAGTTGGAAACATAAACTTTTCAGTGGAGAGAATGATATCCATCCTAGTCAATAATTTACACAGTACGTAATGCCAGTGAATCTGCAATATATAGTCTTAATTTAATGGTTTTCTGTTCAGTGTTTGTATATTAATCATAGAGGTTAGTCCAAAGGAAAATGCTTGGTGTTCTACAAGAAACTGATGTGGTAATAAAGTATGCATGCCATGTGTTACTCACAAACTTACCAGTTAAATAGTTAGGTGCATCCCCTGTCTTTTTGTAATCTAAAATGTAGTAGACATGTAGTAATTGTTTAAAAATGTTAATATCTTCACTGATATAAATTCCTTTGGTTTTTGTTTTTAAACATTTTCAAGTTTTCCCAGAATGTTCCCATCTTTTCGTACTATTTTTTTTTCCAACTAAACTTTGTTTTAAGTATGAATCTTTTTCATATTCATATTTCTTACTCATACTTATTTGGGACATACAAGCTTTATAGTATCTTAAATCCTACTTCGACTTATTTTATCTGTATATTTAGTTCTTATATTTATTTATTTATTTGTTTACTTATATGTATTTGTTTATTTTAAACTGAGCTGTTGTTCAGATTCATTATTGAATTTTTGATATCAAATCTGTCTTTACTGACTTGTCAAGGTAATTGTTCTTATGGATCATATTCAAACTACTATGACAATGGTCCCTATAAGACTTGGTTTCCAAATCTTAATATGTATAATCATTATCATCACTTTGCCCCGTCATTTAAATGACTGTAAGTAAGTGGGTGTATGATGTATACTAGAATCTTTCTAATTGGATGTTTGTTATGTGAATGCATGAAATTTATTGCTGATTTGATCCATAATTGGCTTGCTTCTGTATATCTTTTCTGTATTGCAGGAGTGGAGCCATTGTGGGATCAAGTTGTTGGCCACTTTCTTGAGGTGATCAGAGTTTAAATTTTCTTATAATGCATTGTTCTTACCCTATTCCTGTCCTCCTTGACAGCATTTGTATATCTTACAGCTTGCAGATAATTCTAACCAGCTTTTACGTAATATGGCCCTTGATGCATTAGATGAATCAATATGTGCTGTTTTAGGTTCTGACCAGTTCCCAGACAACACAACAAGCAGATCCAATGGCTTATCTCAGAGTGTGAGAACTTTCACCTCCTTATGGTTGGAAGCTCTCTCTATTCTAGTGAAAGTAGTTACTGACCTGCTTATCATTGTTATACCTCTACAGATGGAAACTGGGCTTACAAATTTGGGATCACTTGAATGTGCTGTCATATCTCCACTAAGGGTTCTTTATAATTCTACTAGTGTTGACTCACGTATTGGATCCTTGAAAATTCTCCTGCATGTTTTAGAGGTAATACGTAATTAACAAGAACTCATTTCATGTTTTCTTTCATATGTGTATCTTGATTATCAGCCATTGTTCATAATGTCTTCTCACTGACTCCATTAAATTTTTCAGAGGCATGGGGAGAAATTACACTATAGTTGGCCAAATATTCTTGAAATGTTGAGGTTTGCCTTAAGTTACTTTTTGTTTCCAGTCATCTGTTCTGTTTGTGGTTCTATTTGTTTCACTTCAGTCTCATTCTCTTGCTTTGAATATATTAGTTTAACTATTATTTATTTAATTTTGTAAGGTCCGTAGCAGACTCTTCAGATAAGGAACTCATTACTCTGGGCTTTCAGGTTAGTAAAAGATTTGAGCTATTTGGGAAATGAATTACGTAATTTATTGTAGCTTTCCATATGCTACACACACATGCACCGAAACCGAAAGGACTTGATTTATTCGAACCGAACGTCTGTGTTTTATATATAAAAATGGCTATTAAATGGTGCTGTTAGAGTCGTACTCTTCTGCATTTCTGGGGGTAATTCTCAAGACCTAGTCTGAGCCCTTACACATCATAAATGCTTTTGGGGTCATCTTCTCATCTGATTTTGAATCTTGTTCTCTCATGGTATCTGACGCAGAGAAATTGTTTGACAACTAGTCTTTGGCCAGAAAAAAAAAATCAGATTGCAGCCTCTCTTGCGTCTTTTTGCCCAATCATTTATCAACCTCTCGACTTCAATCTCTCTCTCTCTCTCTCTCTCTCTCTCTCTCTCTCGCTTGTTTATTACTAGATATCCTTTGTGTTTGCAACCTGACAGGAGCTATTGCTTCAGTCCAACACAATAGTGCTACAATGAGAAAATATTTATTTAGTGGTCTTGTCGCTCATGTAGATCCAATTTCACTTGCATGTTCTTTTTTGTAGAGCCTACGGGTGATTATGAATGATGGACTTTCCACTATACCTGCAGACTGCCTTCAAGTGTAAGGGTCCAATCTTTGGCATTGCTACACATATGCACACACACTTATGCATAGACATAAATATCAGTGGATGTATATAAATAACAATTGCTTAGCGTTGGTCCTGCAACATGGACAACTATTATTACTAAGGCTACCCAATTTAGAAACCTCTTGATTTCTATGTTGCAGATGTGTAGATGTGACTGGAGCATACAGTGCTCAAAAGACAGAACTGAATATAAGCCTGACAGCAATAGGCCTCTTATGGACAACAACTGACTTTATTGCGAAAGGTCTGATCCATGGGCATGGGGAGGAGAAGGAAACAGGTTAGACCACTATTGTTGCCGTCAGCTCATGAATTATTTTTGTGTTATACTTGCGCGTAAAACTGATTAAAGCCTGAAATATTACAGGGATTTCTGATGTGCATCCTATTCTAAAGCAATTGGATGGTGAAATACCAAAAGAACAAACAATGAATGTATCAGATGCCAATGATCAAGCTCCCATGTTAAATATAGTTGACAGTGACAGGCTGCTTTTCTCTGTTTTCTCGTTACTTCAAAAGCTTGGAGCCGATGAGAGGCCAGAGGTGGGAAACATGTCTTTTACATCAACTTTCCTTGTTCATTCTCTGCGAGTGGTTTCTCAATTTGGCATATGGTGGTGTAACAAACTTCTATATTTCTCAAAAATCTACAAGAATGTGAACTTGCGTAAGAAATTTCATTTTTCTATCGCAAGGTGAATTGGCAATGCATACTAGTATGCTTGAATTCTATACAGCATTTTGGAATCTGTTTTTGTCTTCATTTGCATTGTTTCGGTAATTTCTTTTTCTTAATGACATAGAATGCAACCTTCTTCAATGCCTTGGACATGTGACAGTATAGATGATATTGTAATTCTCTCTTAAGCTTTGGCTATATACACACACACACACACACACACACATAAAGATTTGAGTTTTTGTTGCATTTTTGTAATTCCTTTAATACGATACAACTACCTTTCTTCAACATCATACTCATCCCTATCTCCCTCTGCATACTCATCATACTTATCTCTATCTCTCCCCCTTTATTTAGTTTTCACACCTTTACTAATAGCCCCTCTCATTGAGGAGTTTGAGCAGTATTACGTACAAATTTAATAGCTGTTGTATTCCACCATTAAAACTGAACTTTTTATTTCAGGTTAGAAATTCAGCGATCAGGACATTGTTTCAGACACTTGGAAGTCATGGGCAAAAACTTTCGAAAAGCATGTGGGAAGATTGCCTTTGGAATTACGTGTTTCCTACACTTGATCGTGCTTCTCACATGGTTTGTTAAAGTGGTTGTGAAAGATATAAAAGACTTGTTTGGTCATTTACTGTTGTGATTTAAATTGTTTGTCCTCAGGCTGCAACTTCATCAAAAGATGAATGGCATGGGAAAGAACTTGGAACTCGAGGAGGAAAAGCAGTCCATATGCTCATACATCATAGGTATATAAGTTTAGAGATCATAAAGTTATACTCTTTCCGTTCTTTGAAAAAAGAAATACTACTGAGTCAGTAGTACTGACAGATAACTAATTAACTATAATTCATCAATATGGAAAAGTTTTAGAATCATTTATCAACTTTATTTTTGAATGAAATTGCAGTCGCAACACAGCTCAGAAACAGTGGGATGAAACATTAGTACTGGTCCTTGGTGGCGTAGCCCGTATTTTACGTTCATTCTTTCCTTTTCTTAGAAGTTTAAGCAATTTCTGGTCAGGTAAGTTACAGTTGAATCTGATAGATAAGATATTTGTTGTCATATTGATATTGATGTCAATCCCACAAATAACACCTGATGTTTCACCTTGCAGGATGGGAATCTTTGCTTTTATTTGTGAAGAATAGTATATTAAATGGAAGCAAAGAGGTTTCTCTTGCTGCAATAAATTGCTTACAGACACCTATTCTTTCTCATTCTTCCAAGGTGATGATAATTCAATGAACTAGGTTACTCTTATGTTTGTGAATTAGGTTCTTGTAATTACCTCTTGTCTTTTCCTAATTTGGCTGTTATTAATTTTTTTTTTTGCCTTCTTTAAGAATGAATAATAATTTATTATAAATGAAAAGTAAAGTACAGAAATTGACTGAGAAGGTGTGCATCTATACTTAAAAAGTGAAGGAGGGATTACAAAATAAACATAACCTTCCTGCAATTTTATGGGAACAATCTATAGAATGCCATATTTATATTGGATGTCAATCAGGGGAACTTGCCGATGCCTTACCTTGAATCAGTACTTGATGTTTACGAGCTTGTTCTTCAAAAGTCGACAAACCTGACGGGTAATGCAGCCAGCAAGGTGAAGCAGGAGATTTTGCAGAGTCTTGGTAATGCTTTAATTCAACTTGACTATTCATTATCTTTTTGGTCTTTTAAACATACATGAATGGATGGGTGCAATGTAATATCAATCCAGATATATGCCCTGGTTATCTTGGATTAAACTCTAACATCTCCACTGTTTGATCTGTGGCTTAGCATAACTGAACAACCAATTTTGTGTTTGCTACTCTTTTCTTCCAATTAAGTGAACCATCTTTTTACTTGGCTTTTCAAACTTCTAACAGGGGAACTATATGTGCAAGCACAAAAGATGTTTGATGATCGGTTGTATACACAGTTGCTTGCAGTCGTACGCTTGGCTATTAAACAAGCCATAGGTGCCAGTGATAACTGCGAAACTGAATATGTAAGTGATAATTGCTTTCTTCCCCCTCCTCTCCTTTGAACTAACAACCACTCATACATAATCTAGTATAATTTATCACCTCAAATATAAGTAGCTCAAGAGAGCCCTGTATCACAGTCATGGCTGTGCTTCTGAACAGTGGATGCTCTCGTTGTAGCTATCAGGAAAGTTTAGACTATACATTTTTACTAGCAGCAGTAACAGGGAACAAATTGACAAGGTTTTCATCTATCCTATATGGCATTCTGAGAAATATACTTTCTTACTTTTCTCCAGGGTCATGTTCCACCTGTACTACGTACCGTGCTCGAGATCCTTCCAATGTTATGTCCAACAGAGCACATTTCTTCAATGTGGCTTATTCTTCTTCAAGATTTTTTGCAATATCTGCCAAGATTGAATTCTGCTGTACAAAGTGAGGAAGATGATGCAGAGGAAGCTAGCACTAGTGACCGAGTTCCAGGTATAAAATTGGGTTGTTTCCCCATACATTTGACTGTCAACTGTAGCTAAAGAAAATTTTAAATTTACTTTTGCAGATGCTCACTTGAGAATAAAACATGAAAGACCTAATGGGACGGCTTCAATAACTCCAAGAGTAGGAGATTCTCCTAGTTCTGGATTAAAGACATCTGTAACAGCCGGCACTCCTAATTATATGTTTGCGGAAAAGCTTGTTCCCTTGCTGGTTGCTCTTTTCCTACAGGCCCCAGCAGTTGAAAAGTATATCCTGTATCCTGAAATTATTCAAAGTCTTGGGAGGTACTGAAGGCTCTTTGGTCTAATGCTAAATTTATTGTGCTGTGAATAGAGTGCTTTAGAAAAGGTTGACAGAAAGGGACATTTAACAGAATCTAGGTGTATAAGAACTCTGTAGAAAGTGAAAAGTTGGGAAAGCCCTGCTGTAATCTGCCTACATCTACGGTTCTGAGGACCTATTAACTATCCTTATTGTTAAAGACTATCATATGTTCAGTTAAAAATAAAACAAAAAACTTGAATTTTTGGGAAGGTTTGGTCGGATAATATCTGTTATTATTGATCTTGTTTTTACAATTAAACTCCTTTTGACTAGCAAATGACAGCATCAGGCTTTCTTGTCAGGTGTATGACTACAAGAAGAGACAATCCAGATGGTTCTCTTTGGAGATTAGCTGTTGAAGGCTTTAACCGCATTCTTGTTGATGATGCCAGCAATTCAACTATAAATGCTAGATCAGATTCAGGTGCTAGTAAGCCTGCAAGAGCACGTATATGGAAGGAAGTGGCTGATGTTTATGAAGTATTCCTTGTGGGTTATTGCGGCCGAGCTCTTCCTTCTGATTCCTTCTCAACTGTGGATGTAAAAACTGATGAGTCCCTTGAGATGACTATCTTGCAGATTCTTGGCGACAAGATTCTGAAGTCACCAATTGATGCACCTATCGATGTAATTTTCTCACTGACCATAATGCTGATAGTAGATTCTTATATTTTATTGTTCTAACAATCTACATATTGCATGCTGTTTAGTGCTAGTGCTCGGATGAGTTAATAGTAACAGGGTTCGGATGATGGTATTAACATCTTTATGCATATCATAGTGTTGATTTCTGCTGTAGAAAATTATAATAATAACTGCAAGAGGGGCCGATTGAGATTGTTTGAGCAACTCACGTAATAGTTGACCTCTCTCCAATTTACTGAGTAGCTTTATCAAGATCAGAAGCGAATTGTGCAAAGGCCTCTAATTCTTCAAATTGCGCCAATTCCAACCTCTTGTGATAAGAGCCTGATGGAGGGTTCCAATATCTTGTCCTAGTTTGTAACCTCTGCTGGTTATTTTGGTCATATATGGTTTATTTGAGTTCAAGATTTGAGCTCATTGTCTACTGGTGCTTGGTTTACACATTTACCATCCTCTCCACATCTTAATCATGATGTAAAAGTAAAAGTACAAATCACCTGCATGGGGTCATTTCATTATGGGTCTTGCACAACTAACTGGGAGTCATGTGTGGATTGCAGCCATTTACTTTCTTTTATTTCATTATGTTCTAATAGAAATGCTTTGATTTTGACAGATTTTGCAGCGTCTCGTTTCCACCTTGGACCGTTGTGCATCACGTACTTGTTCTTTACCTGTTGATTTTGTGGAACTTATGCCTTCCCACTGCAGCAGGTTTTCCTTGATTTGCTTACAGAAGTTATTTTCCTTGAGCAGGTATTTTGTTCTATGGAGTTATCTTCTACTTATACTGTACCTTCCGATAGAGTGTTGATTTCATTGTTGCTCTAACTATTTATCATGTTGTAGTAATGGTCGAGTGGTTGACCATTTGAGCTCCTAGTTTATTTTGGAACACCATATTCCCGCACAACCCGTCTTTTGTATTCCTCTTAGAACTTATAAGTTGGAGGAGTATACATTTTCTTGCATTTTTTTTTTTTTGAAAAGAAACATCTTTATTGAACCAGAAGCAGAAAATACAAAGAAAGTGGACAAGAGATCCACAAGCACGAAAAAAGAAAACAAAAGAAAAGAAGGAGAAAAGAAAAAACCCCTAAAAGAAAGAAAGAGAAAACTCCCAAAAAAAACTAAACCCTAAACCTAGACTACAGCAGCCCTCCAATCAATTAAAATTAAAGAGGTACTATAATCCCTAAATTCCACTGAAACAGAAGCCCATAACGCTGCCAGGTATTTCACTCTAAGCCAAAGTTCCTCCAAACCTACCCCTCTATAATCTTCAAAGATTCGTCTATTTCTTTCCATCCAAATCACCCAAATAACAGCTAGAACACTGCTCCCCCAGAGAACTTTAGCCTTTTTGCCTGAGCCGAAACCTAACCTTCTTACACTTAAAAGCTCATGACTCCCTGCTAGTGTAACCCAATTCAAACCAGCCTCCATAAATAACCTCTCCCACAATTGAGAAACAACTTCACACTGCACAAAAACATGGTCTCCACTTCTTGCATTTTAAAAAGATTAGGAAACAATAGATGACTTAAAAAGAAGAGTACAATCATCACAGTAATCTTTCTCTTCCCCACCCCCTCCCTCCCCCCCCCCCCTTTTTTCCCCTACTTTAAACCTCCAAACAAAGAAAAGGAAGGAATACGAATATTTTATATTTTGTTCCATTTTCTTCCAGACTCCTAAACATACATACTATTAAACGTTGAAGTATAAACCTGTTTACATCCATTTTATTTTTAATAAGATGCCTTCTCACCGTATATTATGTTATCAGTTATGACATCAGAGAACATGATTGGAATACAGCAAGATCTGAGGTGAGTAAAATTGCAATCATGGTACTCATAATGAGATGTGAATACATCTTGAGCAGATTTCTGATTGACGAGAATGACTTAGGTACGTAACTTGTGTTAAATTCTTTAAAGTTATCATCCTACTCTCATACTTTGTATAAATTTTTTATTATCTTCTACTGTCATGTGTCTCTTAAGTTCATTTCACCTTCCTGATTGTACACCCTTGAACCATCCAACTATTTCTGCAGGTGGACGCCCATTGCCAGCAGCAAGGCTTGAAGAAATCATATATGTTCTTGAAGAGTTGGGCCGACTAGTAATTCATTCAGATACTGCATCAATTCTTCCCTTGAAACCATATTTGAAAGGTGCCCTATCAAGAGAAATGAATTATGACAAGCGTCCGCACCTTCTTGTTCTGTTTCCATCCTTTTCTGAGCTCACAGTATCAAGGTGAGAATATATATATATATAGTTTTTACCATTTTGCCAAAATGATTAATTATGGAAAAAATACAAATGGTAGTGTTCAGAAGTGGACAGTGTAATATGGGCAGAGCCATTTACTCCCAGTCAGTGTCCATAAACCTTATGGCGTTTGGTTCAATTACATATTACGGAGTCATAAGCTCGTAGAGCAATTGTGAAGCTGACCGCACACTAATAATAGCAAAATTCTCTTTTAGGAAATACTCGAATATGTCATAAAATACTTGGCAATGAAAAACATTACAATATAAAGCATACGCCTATACATGAATTCTTTGTAGCCTCTATGCTAGTGTAGACCAGTGTGCTCACTGCTTATTCTTTTGGATCATTTTGTCGAACAGAGAAGCAAAAGTAAGAGCATTGGTGCAAGTCTTATTTAGACTCGTTAGCAAAGAATTGTCACTTGAAAGAGTTTCTTTTACCAGTCAAACTGCAGAAGAATCTCAAAGGACACAGCAGTTCTAAGTTGGTTCCGTTATCTACAATGGTTTTACTTTGTTTAATACAAGGTTTGTTGAGGAATATTTTTTTTTTGTCATCCTCAATTTTTCATTGTTATATGGTTTGTGTACATTGTGTCAAATTTGTTGTATGAAAACAGTTACCACAGCGTGATGAGTGTTGAGGAATCAATTTTCGATTCTTTGGTGTAAAAGGCTGTAAAGGGTTCTCTTAATTTAATTTTTTGGTCAAGATTTCTCTTATTCAGAACACTAAAAAAGCTCTGCCAAGCCTTGCAAGATTGTTGTTTGGGATTGTTAACAGGAAGAATCACAACAATTGCATATGTATAATGTTCACAGTACGCTGAATTACTTCACGAGGTGTTTTACTCGAGTATGATCGTCCTGGTTACCAACTTAATAAATTTGTGTGGAGTATTTTATAAAATTTATGATCCAATTGGTTAGGGTAGTTGGACAAGATGGCTCTACGGTCACCAGTGCAATTTGATCACCCATCCAATGATCCAAATGCAGTTTCTCAATAAATAAATAAATGTGAAACTCAAAAGTAGCGGGAATCTGGAAAGCTATTAAATGTAAAAACTAAAATCTAAGAACTAAAAAGTAGTGCACATCAGTGGCGGTTATTGATTAATACACTCAGTGACCCAGACGTACCACCAAAAAACAAGAGTAAAACCCTCATTTGGTATCCAAACTATCACGAAATGCACTTTTTGGTACCCACAAATGCTTAGGGAGCCTAATGGTACCCAAACTATCACTCCGTTAGCCCAAAATGGTACCTCCGTCCAATTTTCCGTTACAAAAAAAAAAAAAAAAATTCATCAGGTTAGACAAAAAACATTTCACTTTTTTTTGTCATGGGCACTTTGGTAAAATCACTCACTCTTTGTGTTTTTGGCCTGACTTGATAATTTTTTTTTTTTTTTTGTAACGGAAAATTGGACGGAGGTACTAAGCAGGCTAACGGAGACATAGTTTGGGTACCACCAGACTCCCTAAGCATTTGTGGGTACCAAAAAGTGCATTTCGTGATAGTTTGGGTACCATTTGAGGATTTTACCCAAAAAACAAAGTAGGGAAAAGGAAAGACATCTACAACAAAATAATATTTTGAAAGTCTATTTGAAAAAAAAAAAAAATTGGGAAGGAAATTTGAGTTTGAGATCTCATTCACTATTATAGAGAAAAAATATCATTGGAATAACTGCGTCTCGTCATTGAGTCTCTTCCAATTATATACAAAGACATGATACCAAATGCCACCAAATCATAAAATAAAATGCACACAGTGTCGACATCATCCGAGGAAGGGTTTAGAGAATGGAGGCATGGAGAGTTATATATACGTTACATGGACAAAAATATGAGTCCATAATGTCAACATCTTCATAGGAAAGCTTGTTGCTCTCAGATCGATCTAGGCAATTACGTTATTAGCCCTTGATTCTTTATGAGGAACTGAAGAAATATAAAAAAAAGTTTCATCTCTCTCATGCAAGTTACACAAGAGAGGACTTTGATCAAGTACAGAAAATGTTTAGATCTCGGTCAATAAAAGAGTAGGGTATCTCAGTAATTAGACCTTCCACACATCGCATATTGTTTGGTCCTGTACTAATAAGCACTACACAATTAGTCCACACATGACAAGAAAAGCTGAAATCTAGCTCAGATCATCGGCAAATAGCAAAGATGGCTAGATTTAAGGATGCAATGTCGATGTTGGTGTGTGTAATTTTTCGGAAGAACATACACCTATATCGGGAATTCGCCGTCTTAATCATTGACTTGGTTTCTGTTGTAGCATCCACCATCCAAGTTTCTGGCTTCATTTTCCTGCAAAGTACTACAAGGGATGTTTCTACAGGCAGCAGGTACTCATCCATGTTCGCTCCACATGATCATTAGTTCTTTTTGCAGAATTCATGATGCTTATTTAAACTGTAAGTGGTGGTTTATCAATCACTGCTAACAATCTGGGGGTGCTATGAGCTAGTTATTTTAGATTCAATTATCAGTACTTTTTTGGCTACACGTTGAACGCTAGCTGCTAATAATGAATGTATGATTGTTCTATATTCAAAATAAGATGCATTTTTTTCTTGGTTTCGATCGGATATGATTGCCACAAAATTATACATGGGGTTTTATATAATGCATATATATTTGTCTATCACTACCAAGACATTAGTATGGAAATTAAAGAAACTCAATTGTATATTTGACTATTTGTATTCATCATGTGAAAGAGACCTAAAAGTGAAGTTAGTGTCATCCATATTTTCTTTCGGCATGAGCAATGCTTTATATATCACTTTATTGAAGCACATTTTGGGGTTTATAATTAACCTAGCTAGTGCATCAACCATCACTCGATCTAATCCACCAGTATCATATATGCTTGCAGAATGAAAAAATATTCCATATCTTTTATGTTTAGCCAAATTATTACGTTCGTTTCATCTAGAAAAGAAAATGGCATATTTTAAAGATATTAGGGTAAATTATGGCATATTTTTAAGATATTGGAGAAAATTAATACTTGGAGTAGAGAATTGGGTTTATTTGAGATGTATTTTCAATTGGGTTTATTTTGCGGCCAGTTGATTTGGGGCAAAATCGAATTTGGAAACCCTAGGTTTGTTGCTCATTCTTCTTTTGAGGAAAAGATTGCGTCTCATGATCTGTAGCCATTAGAATCTTATGATCTTTGATATGAATAATTGAATAGATTTCTTGCTGTGAGTTTAGTTGTAGTTTTTCAATTTGAACGAGGAAATGAAGATGGTTTTGACTTCATAAAAAAAAACGGTTTCCCTGAAGTGATGATTTTTTATTTTAGTTATTGCAAAAACGGTTGAAATTGTAATTTGACATTGTGCTTGGATAGAGAGGTTATTACTTTCATCTTCATGGTTCCCTTGCATTGGTTTCGTTCCATATATATTGCTAGAATTTACTTCATTCTTTTTGTACAAAAGTTTTCCTATATAGGCTAGGAGAGGATAACTAGCAGGATACCGACTGATAGCTTTAGATGTCACTTTCATCTTCATGGTTCAATGAGTTTGGAGATGGTGAAATAAGCAGCGGCCACAAAATATTCCTCTGCTTCCTTGCTTTCCTCACAACCATCCTTGTGCGTTGCCTAAGGACGCTATTCATAGCCTTCAGATAGTTGCTCGAGTCATGGTCCCTTAGAATTGTACCTTCTGAACCATAAGATGTAGGATCGCTTAGTGTTTCTAGCGGATGTGGGGAATTCAAAAAGGCACCTGAGACACCTGAGAATCCACATTGGGTACTGTCCAAAGCATAGAGGGCACTCCCTATAGGGAGTAGAGGGTGTGGAGGAGATGACTCTTCATCAGGTTGTAGAATGAATAGTTTACCCATAGGAGAGTACAATATCTTCTGCATAGAAAAACGTACTTCAGATGAGTTAAGTCCACATATAACCGCATAGATTTCTGGAGGATTTTATGAATTTATTGTGGCGATTGATACTTACATTCTTTGTTAGACAAGGGTGTGACTCAAATGAACCATGTAAACGCTTGAGAATTGCTGCAACATGATTAGGGTAGTTGGAGGAGAAGGATCTAGGGACAATATCTCTATGCAGGATAACACAATGGATGTGATCACACTCATCCAATCCTAGTTGCTCAAATATTTTCTGGCCTCCACAGAACACATATGGGGAGCCAAATGATACACCAGGCAGAAGAGTGGAGGGCTTGACGAGCTTCCTAGTCAGAACCATCAAGTGGACTAAAACAGAGAGGCTTCCTCCAAGACAATGGCCAGTAAATTGAAGCTTCGCTTGCTCCCCATGTCTTGCCAAGTGGTTGATTATTTTGGGTTTGAATTGCTGGTAAATTCTCTTTGCCAGTTCATAAATTCCTCGGTGAACAAGTACATTAGTCCCCTGCACAAGGATAGTAGTTGGGTTTAATTTCTCATATTCTATCTTTCCTTGACTGGAGATTTTGTATTTATCTATGCCTACCTCAAATTCAGTCGGTTCAAATAAGAGGTATGCCTGCCAGGATGCAAGGGAGTCTATACCCTGCAAGTCAAGAAACACAAATAGCATCCCAGCTAAATTGGAGAGCTATTGCTAAATAATGGTAGAGTAATCAATCGCTTATCAGACAGTGTGGGATGAAGTGCTAGGATATAATTACCTGAATCACAAAGAAACGAGTACACGTAGTGGGATCATCACAAACCAACCACTCACAAGGTAAGGAGTGGAGTGACTGAACGTCCTTTGCTGCTTCTTGTTTTTTCTTATCACCTGCTGCAATCATTAACGTCATTGTTGATGCTGTAATGGAAACATCTATCTCTGACTTATGATCTTGGGGTGAGCTCCCTCCTTCATTTCTGCATGATTTCTCTTCATCACCCTCCTGCTGTGATTTGGATTGTGAGCGGAGATAAGCTGCGGCCGAGGCCATAGCATTCTCTGAAGCACTAGATTCATTAGTAGAGTCCTGATCAAGTTTTGGTTTGATACTCATAAGTCCATCTGCCTTTGCTTGCTTATCTAATGAAGATGTTACAAATTGTAGGCCATAGTATCTCTTTAAATCCGTGGCCTGCGCAGTAATAGTTACCAGGTCGATCTAGTTAGCAAATAACTGTATTATGAATGTAAATAATGTTGTGAACTATATGGTTAACAAAAACATACCTTGATCTCTGGTATCACATAAGCTATGTTGCACAAGAAAGCTAGCTGAGAAAATAGTTTGGTATCTGACCATGGTACTCTAACCAAAAATCTCGAGAAAAGTTCACGATCATATGATCTGTATCTCATTTCTCCATCACCATCCTCAACACCTTCATCCTCATCACAATCGTTGTCTTCACCCGCGACCTCTTTTTGCTGCCAAATATTCCTCCAGTTGTTTCTGAGTTCCACAAGGCTCTCCATCCAATTGTATTTCTTTATTTCCTCTCGTTCACTACTCTCCCCAGAATTCTCCACCATATTCATGTCATTCTCCACTACGTTCATATGCTTACTCGAGTCTGGACCAAAGGAATATGATCTTAGCAACTTTGGGATGATAGAACCCGGAATTTGAAACGAGGAAATTTCCATGGAACGACTGTTCTTTGGTTCTGGTTGTGTTAATGTTGCATGGATAGGATTGACACAGTAACAAAGATGTATATCTGAATAAGACCTTCGGATACTAGCTCGCTTGTAAAGGTCATTGCTAGAGTGTGACCGGCAAAGACCATTGTACTCTTTGAAGATATCTTCTGCCCTTGAGGAAGCCAGAGAGCTAGGAATAGTTAATGAAGTCAATGCCATGGTTGTACTGCAAATTAACTTCTGGCAATTGACTTTTATAATCAGCTATCAGCTCCTTGATCACAACGGAAGTATTAGGAAACTACCACGGTAGACTTTTGGATGAGAGGAACACATATCCTATCCGATATCAGATATAATGTATGTCTTCTTGTACTTGGAATGAAGAGGGTGTTGATAACTCCAATGGCTTACCTTGGTTTAACCAACAAGAATCTCGCCAATCTTTAAATTCTCCAACCTCATCACTATCAGTGCTCACAACCTTTACTAAATGTTTTACATCATTTTCATACTCGCTTACAGATAACCACCAAAATGCATTTGAAAATAAAATGAAAGAAACAAAAATCTGAAAACTTCGAAGAAGGTCACAGAAAGTGCATAAATTAAAATTATGACATAGGGCATATGTTTATATGGAGAGAGAAACCCATAACTATGAGTTTGATAGAACAAAACCAAGCAAAGAGAACCAGGGTATCAACTGCGTGAGAGACAACGAGTTGTTGGCTCTTCGTTTTTCAGGATCACAGAGAATTATTGAAGCTCAAACCTAGATATATTTATAATCTCACAACATAAAAGTACAGCGGTGCTTAGACCGATTTGTGAATGATTCATTATAGACCTTTATCTACAATTAGACCGGAAGCTTCAAACTTTAGATATTGTGTAGTCCATTGCATCCACAAGAAAATCTGCAACCAGAGGATATACATCACAATTGGTACTGGAAATTTTGGAATGACATGCATGTCAGTCACTAGTATGTATGCTTGGATTTTTACGATGCTAGGAAAAATAGTATACCTGCATCTTCCTTGGTGAAGCACAAGGGAGGTGTGATTCTGAAAACATTTCCATAGAAGCCGCCTTTTCCGATCAAGACTCCCAAATCTAAAAGTAAAATGAAAGACAAGGTAAAATGAGTTGTAGACCATGTAAATCAAAGCCTAGATGGAGATTAAGAGATTTACACACACCTTTCATTTTTTCCATCACATGAATAGTCTCAGCCTTGGCTGGTGTTTTCAGTTGACGATCAGTGACGAGTTCAACTCCAAGCATTAACCCTTTTCCCCTCACGTCCCCAATAACTACATGAACAACCATCATGGGAAATTGAGATAATTAAACAGCAGAACAATGGCATAGAGTTCTTAATGCATAAACAAAAAAGAGTAAGAGAGTTTACGTTCATATTTGTCCTTGAGAGCAGTGAGCCTTTCTTTCAGATATGAGCCCACAACAAACGCATTCTCCTGAAGTCCTTCTTTCTCGATCACTTTCAGAACCGCCAGTCCTGCAGCTGTGCATACAGGATTGCCACCGAAGGTGTTAAAGTAATTGCGTCGAGTCAAGACCTGTGCAACCTCAGGAGTGGTTACCACAGCACCAAGAGGAATGCCATTTCCAATGCCCTGTAGATGCCAGCAAATTAGAAAAAATTCAAAACACAAACCCTGGCTTCTTATACAGCATGATGTTGCTTGCGTAGGAAGTTAATGGGTGATCAATGGATTTATAGAAAAGAATAAGAGTTTAGTTAACCTTAGCCATTGTCACAATGTCAGGCACAACACCATGGCCCTCAAAACCCCAGAAGTTGCTTCCTGTGCGAGCAAAACCAGACTGGACCTCATCAGCAATGAAAAGGCCTCCTGCTTTCTTCACACTATTATACACGGCTGGCAAGTAACCCGGGGCCAATTCTACAATTCCACCTACTCCCTATTACATAATACATATATAAGAAAGATAAGTAGGAATCAAGTAGTATCAAGTAAGAAGATGGTTAGTAATGATTTGATTATGAGGTATGGTCCGTAAGGATGATATACATACCTGTATGGCTTCAGATATAAAAGCAGCAACATGGCCAGAAGTTCCAAAGTCGATGAGATCTTGGACATCTTTGGCATACTTCTCTCCATCTGAACCAAACACACCTCTGTATGGGTCTGGATTCATGGCATGATGAACTCCACTCTGTTGGTCAAACCAATATAAATCCAAAGTTGACACTTGAGCATAACCTTTTATTCAATTTGGTTTGACATATCTACACCCTCCATATATATATTTACAATTCCAAATACAAATTCCAGCAATCCTTTATAAGTTCAAGTTTATGTACACAAGGAACTACCCATGTGAGAAATTAACTATAGATATAAAAATAAACAAACTTCGTGGATTTGCTTTATTTTAGCACAATTTATGGAGTGGATTTAGAAATGAAAAATATTGGATTATGTGACAACATTGCATTGTGAATTTATACGAACGGTTAGTTTTGTATTATAGAGTTAACTAATTCATTCAAAAACGCTATTTTATTAGACATAATTATTTAAAAAGAAAAGTAAGATAAAAGATATATTGGGTCACAACCCAAAATCTTCATTTAGATGCCGAAATACATTTTATATATATATATATATATATATATAAAAGAAACTTTTATCATGTTGTCCAAGGGTGGAGCGGTGGAGCCACACTTGGGCTCATCTGGGCTGTAGCCCGGGTATAATTAAACTATTTTAAGCTACTCAAAAAATTTAGCCTACTATACTCTCTCAATTTCAGCCAATTTTTTGTTTAGTCTACCCTAATTGATTTTTCTGACTCCACCATTGACGTTGTCATTCCACACCCTATTACCATATTTTTATCCTATGATGCACTGAATCTATACCCCAACCCAAAAGAACCGAGGAAAAATATTACTATAAGCACTGATCTGGATTCTGGACATTGTTAAAAAAAAGAAACAGAAAAAACACTGATCTGGACATCCTTATCGTCTAGTCACATATATAGTGGCTCTTCAATTATTTATTTCCAGGAAGATATTATGGTGGGTTCATTGCCAATATCATTGAAGTGTTTGGTTCATCGACGTAATCTAAAATGTCCCAAAACGTTAGGTGGTGTGGTGTCAATATCCTATAGTGGGGGGCTCTCCTTGCAACAGATCATATATTAACATATGTAAAGCTTGTTGGCCATTATAATTTCATAACTTCACGTGCTTGGTACCCAAGTTTTTTTCTGATAGGTTAGGTCGGAGGAAATGAAGGATGAAGTGACTCAAAGAAAGTAACATTTTTATCGGCCGCTAAAGTTAAGTGTTGTGGTTCCAAATTTTACGATGAAGTGACTCAAAGAAAGTTACATTTTGTTTTTTACAATTAGTAATTAGGTAAAATTTTCTCATTTTACTAGAGTGAGTGTGAAAGTAGAATATGGTGAGTAAGTACCTGAATGACGTTGAATTTCCAGTTGGCCTGGGCGGTGGCTCCCATAGTGCCAGCAGCGTTGCCATGATATGCGTTTCTCAAAGAGATTATGTCATGGCAACCCGTGTACAGCCTCGCTATTAACATCGCCAACTCGTTTGCTTCCGTCCCTGAATTCGTAAAAAACACCACCTACACATTTCATCAACACCCAAATTCAATCACCAACCCCAAATCCGACAAATAATACACATGAAAAAGAATAATATTTCCACTCTAATATACAATCTTCACCTACTCCTTTTGTGCGTGCGTGATTTGAAAATGACAAAATTTAAAATATTTAATTTTTCAATTTGAAGATGATCGACTCTCTGACCTAACTTAATCTTAACTCACACTAATTTTTTAATTATGAGTTTTTTGTTGGATTTGCTCTTCAATAATGACTTTCTCGATCTTGAGTGAAGCAATACACTTACTAACGTACTAACTTGATGCTTCATTTACATCGTGCATACTATTTTTTGCAAGAAACTTAACACAAAAATTCTATCTTGTTTCAGGGTATCAAAGAATCCGCAGCTTTCACGTGTTTGGGAGTAACAGAAAACATGTTCAACAATAATCTTCTGCATAAATATATAATAAAAAATAACTCTTGGGTTTTTCGATAATTGTCAAGAAAACGTATTAATCATGAAGGTAAACGTCATGGGTGTGGATTGTGACCCATAACAAAAACACTCACCCTCCTCTTCTTCACTGATAATAACAAGTCTCTCTTCCCAGAATTGCTATTACTTTAATTTAAAAAAACGTGGGCCGTCAGATTATAAAATAATTTCTAAGCAGGAGCGTCGTACCTTGAGGTTGGCGGGCAACTTGGAAGCGAGCGCCTGAGCGAAATCGCCGATGGCAGGATTCAGGTAGAGAATAGTCGAGTGCTGTAGTTTCTTGGTTTGGTTGACTATGGCCTCCACCACATCAGGATGGCAGTGGCCGCAACTCACCGTAGCAATTCCTCCGAACCCGTCCAAATACCTCCGACCGTTGTCATCGAACAGGTACTGCATCTTCCCGTTCACTATATTCAACTGTACGTCAAGCCCACCCAAAACGTTAACGAAACGAAACAAAATCGAAATCAAAATAGAATTGAATTGCTTAATCACATCGATCACGTACGGGTTTATCGTAGAAGTAGAACATGGAGGGGCTGAGGTACTCCTTGCGCTGGGCCATGATCTCCTCTGCGGTAGGACCGGTGTAAGGAGGAGGAGTGTAATCGAACGGGGGCATTTTCGGAATATTCTCGGCCTCTTCCTTCTGAGCCGCCTGAGAGAAACAGCAGCGTTGCCATGGTCGCAGATTAGATAATTGTCTCGTTCCCGAGATTACCCTGCTCCCTATAAATCCCTGCATTTTTAATTCCTGGTATTCCGAAAATGCAGGGACTGTTGGTTGATTCGGTTTTTTGCTGTGGCTTTTTTTTTTGGCCTGAGAGAGTGAGTAAAACCTGAATATATATGGAAGAGGCTAAGAGCTAAATTAATAATAGAGGAGAAGACGGGGAGGGGTTTATATAGGACGTGGTTTGGTTTAGTAACCCCCCGTGAAAAGTTACAGCTACAACTTACCGGTGGTAAAGAAGGAAAGGGAGGAATTAAAATAACCAATCGCCATCAATGTACGTACGTGGTAAAAATGAATCTGGTCTGTGTAACGCTGCACATTCCGATCACGACTTGTTTTCCTTTTTGGTGAAAATGAAATGATTCATGAATTAATGTCTATATATATGGGATATGCTGAATCAGATTAATTAACCCCCCAAATAATACAGATTGTAGTTGCTATTTAGGGTTCAAATTAACGTCTTAAATTCAAGATTTTTTTCCTCTTTGAGAAGATGCTACGTATGCATCATAACATGAATCTTACTCTCCATGATTTGGTACACAAAGTAAACCTGTATTTGTTCTTCGTTTAATGATCAACTTAGTTTAGAACTATGACAACACACATTTTTCTTCATTTAAATAACTTTTGAGGTAAGTCATATCTATAGAGAGACAAATAGTGTAGCGCATAATTTTTTCTCACCTACAAATTATGTTTGGTTGATTGATTTTCTAATCTAACTTAGGATATTCTTTTGATGCTTGTAATGTAATTTTGATACGAGATTTGGATATTACTTCCAAAGACGTATACAATGAAGACCTAGAAAGGTCACTTAACCTTTTTTGACCAAAGAAAATGTTCGTTATTTTTTTCCCCTCTAGATACGAGAGACATTCGACTCATTAACCTTCTCAACTAATGCAAAACGTCCTTCCCGTTTGTGTCTTACCCTTACAGTTTGTCTATTAGATATTTAGATATGCATAATGTATTTTACCCATTCACCATCTTAAGGAAAGATGTACAAAATACTAAATTCATAATTTTTTCTATTTCATTTTATAATTATTTTAGTTTTTACCCCCTTACATCTCCCATTGTATTTTTCAAAGATCTGATGACCTAGTCTCCTACTAAACTCAAATCATAAAAGCGACATTTCCCTAATATACATAGAAATTGAAATCAACACATTAATATTACGTAGTATTTAGTAGTTATCATACTCCCAACACTAGACTTGGATGACTCTTGACGATTCTTTATTTTTTTTAATAATAATCATTATGATCAAACAATTTTTTTGAAGCACGAGGATGAAAGAAAATGGTGTCATGCTTTAGAGCTTCCATAGGAAGGTCAATGTGTCTATCAAGTTAATCTTTTCAAGGACTCATCGATAAATAGTCACATAGCTCATACTCAGAGATGTTCCATTTCCAAGGACTCTGATATATATTGCAAACTTTCATGTGCTTGAAATTTGATGGGTGTATGAGCCAATTTAAGAAACCTAATCTTCATTTGCAACACCCATTATAGTCATTTTCCCATGAGATCCACTCAAAAAAACCATACATGTGTGATGTGTCTATGCAATTTTAGACAAACAATAGCTCCCATCCCAACCAAACAACCTTAGTCAGTCATCATGCAAGTGATATTTCATCTTACAAAGCACTTTGCTCCAATAATATGGATTTGTTTAGCTAAATGAGGACATGACAGTCTCCACCATACACATTTTGGCTGATCCAAAAGTGCATTTAGCCAATAATTGAAGCTTAATCAAAGTTAGTATTATCAGCCAAATGAACCTGGTCGAAAATTTGGGCAAGATGAGATTCACTACGAACTGCACCTGTTCATCTTTAGGAGTGACGACACAATGAATATCTTTGGAGAATCACTAGTGAGGTGGGGGGTAATTAGGTTTGGGGTTTCCGGGTGCCACAAAAACTTCAATTATGCTGGGGTAGATATATTATTGGTCATATTCTAAACTGATTAAGAATTATAAACAATTCAATACATTAATCAAGCAACTTTGGAGTTGTGGCCATGGTGAAGCAAAGCAAAGCAATAATGCACATATACTACTATAATCCTTCAATTAGATAATGATAAAACAGAATGACCAAGTACAAACGAAACTGTGCTAACACAGAAGTGATCATCATTACGAACAAAATGGATTTCGACATCCAAGTTAATCAGATGGCACCCTTGCGTGAATCCTGCGTAGGATTTCCACATCTCTATCATTGAGGCAGAGCTATTTTATATTAAGTCACTCACAACAACAATACTACAGCACTCCATAGACATCCCATTTAGACGGCAACCATCCCCAAGAAATTTAATCAAAGAAAAAGGTGCGTGTTCAAGACTATCTCACACTTGATCAATGGCTTAGATCGTTATATTGCAAGAATATATGACGAAAACAAAATAAAGTATACGTGAAGTTCAGCAATGACAAACAATGATAGTCAGAATATTGAACATAAACATGATGGTTTAGATTGGTACATTTCTGGATTATTTTCCTATATTATCATATTATATGATGACAGCAAAAAATACATATAAACGTTAGATGATAAACTCATCAACTCATAAGATTTCACCGATGCAAGAAATGACAATCTATATCCAGTCAGCATACTCAACATACGTAGCATAATTGATGCTCAAGTAAGTCGACAGAGGGCAATGGACCTACGTCAGATCAAAGTCCCCATTGTTTTTAGGTATGTATGTATCTTATCTTGACAACTCCAATTAGATTCCTTGCATATGTGGCTTGATTTTTTTTATATACAAGTACCCTAGACTATCCAGGCTTCTGACATGTTTAAGATTATAAAAAGCTAGCAAGGAGAATTTATATTATCTAACAGGACAATACTGATGCATACATCCAAGTAGCGGCTGAGAAGTAGAATAATGTTGACGGTATCACTGAACTCACACTTACGGTATTAAGCTAACAGGAAAATACTGATGCATACATTGTGTTTGAATAGAATATGAAGCTCACAAATGAACCAATCAAACAGGTGCACTGCCAAAAGAACCTTCTAGGAGAACACATTAAACACAATATACAAACGAGAAACTAATAATATACCTGATAAAGAAGATAAGAAACAGACCATCAACATTTTGGAGAAAAACAAAAAAACAATTTATAGTAAGATGCTACGTGAATGATTGAGGCCTCTAATTTGATATCGGTGAACAAAACAAGTTACAATCACAGCGTAACTCACAAAGAAGATTGAGATCATACAAAATGTGTTTAAAATTAGAGCAGCAATTACTTTATGCTGAATGAATGAAACAAGTTGCAGTCACAGCGTAAATCTCAAAGTCGAACTCAATTAGTAATTCGTTATAAACATAGTTTATAAGAGATTAAGAAATCTTGAGAAGGCCATCAGCTACTAGATATATTAAAATTGTATTACTCCACCCTCTGGAATATGATATTAGATAATGAATATTAAATTTTGTATACAAGAAGTGAAGATGCCAAACCTGTGGTTACAGGTGAAGGGTCTCTAATACTGTCTGAAGGTAAGATTTAGACGGCCAGGACGAAGCCTAGTTTCTTCCAGCAAATTATCTGGAGCTGAGTTTCGTATGATGGATGTCACACCATGAAATATATGTCTTGAAGGACCACCGAACATTAACACATCTCCTGATTCCAAAACAACATTCTCTGCCTTTCCAATCTCTCTCGTATCCCCATAAAGGAAATCTGCTGAATCACCTATAGAAATGGAGACGACAGGTAATCCTTCTTGGAGAGACTTTTTGCTTTCATCACGATCCTGAAAATCAAAACTTCGTCTGAGCACAAAAAAATTGTTGAAATAACTATTGCTTTTAAGAAGATTCAGACTCTTGCAAAGCAACTCAAAGATATGAATACCATTAACCAAAATAAACTGCATTGGAGCAGGCTTCACAAGACCATAAACTATTATTCAACACGAATAAACTAATATTTATGTGTAAACCTAATGTATAGATATGCTCATTCAAATCAACTTAGGATTTTTCAATATTCACATAAAGAGTTTAAAAGTGTATTTCCAATTTTCCATAAGGTAAATACCTGATGAAGACCGAGCCTCCCACTGGTTGTATAAAAGTTGGCGATGCATATGTTCGGAGTCATTGAAGGGAGCATTTTTTCTACACTGCTACATCTGATTTTATCTTTGATATGGGCATGTGCCTCTGAGATTGCTCTTTTAACCAATAACTTAAATTCATGAGGAATACCAGGAGGCTGAGTGCCATCTGTTGGTCGTATATTGTCATATTTCCTCGTCTCAGGATCCCAATTCAGGCCAAGGCACATCATCTGCAGACGAAGTTTTGCTCCATGTTGGAAACCTGGCTGATAAAACCCCCCAGGACCTAGACCGAGCTCCTGGCATGTCTTTACAATTTCAACCTATAAATTTAATTATTACCAATGTATTAAAAACAAGTTCATGGTATCCAAAATCAATTTGCAAAGAATTCAAAATGTGTCTCTACAGATCAGAAATGCAATACCCCAAAAGTAGGGGAGGGTGGGGGTTTGCAGCATATGATCAAACTCAGATAGTTTTTTCAGGATAGCCATCAGAACGATAAACTTAAATGTTCAAGTTAGGAGTCACTAATTAATAATTATATTGTTGATCAAATGCCATTCATCGTGTCTAGATAAATTGATGCTCTACTAGGCTACCGCTTGTGTTTAGAATTACTAAACTCAGAATTAGAAGTGAAATGAATACCTGTTCACTTAGGGTGACATAATTTTTCAATAAAACCATCCCTGGCCTCAGTACTATTGGATCTGTGAATTCCACCTTGTGTTCTGGATTTGCAAATTCCACCGTGTCCTCTGCTTCATTCTGGGTTCCCATCATTCTTGCATGAAAAGAAGCTTGAAGAGCAGAATTGCTCCCAGACAAGCATATATCAAACGGTTCACAATTATGCAAACCCTTAGAACAATCTGAATTCTTGGTAACAGGGGCATATTTCAAATTCTGTGGCACAGAATGCCGCTTTTCTGCACGAGGATGACGCTTCCTTTTCATTCCAAATTCTGTAGGCAAAGAACATTCACGCATTTGGCTTTTCCAATCTGGCATCGGACTCCAGCTCTCAAGTTCAGTTTCACTTATACTCTTCGAATTTGAACTCATACTAGTATCGTCCATATTTTGCTTCAACACTAAATCAAGACAAGATTTCATTTCATCGAAATGAATATCAGCACTTAGTGAAGAAAATTGCTTCTTATCAGCAGGAGCTGATGTAATTGCAAACCTGATTAGCTTGACATTACCAGAACTATCGTAACTAAGAATAGGAATCGTTCCAACCTTTAATATCTGACAATTTCTGTTTCTTCTATGAGCATTTCCATCCTTAACTCCAGCTGAGACCTATTGAATTTAGAATGGCAAACAGTACTGGATTTTAGATAGATGGTACCAACCTAAAGTTGTACAAGGTTCATGACTGTGCTGCTACTAAACCTTGAACAGTAGTGTTACATGTACCACAACTAGTTGCATAGTATGAAGAATATTTTTGATTTTTCACAGCAAAATAATAAAAGAACACAATCAAGAGAAGAACTTTACCAAAAGAAAGATTGAAGAGAAGAACATACGGAGTCGCAGGAAATTACGGAATTGCCACCGGGGGTGGCGGGTGAAACTGGTGCCTGAGAACTCGTATTGAACCAGTCGTTCCTGGAATTCATTTTTCGCGGTGGAGAATTTTGGCGGGGAGGGAGAGGCTCCGAGAATAATGAACGGCGAAGAAGGGCTGAGGAGAGAGGCGTTGTGCGGTGCAAGAGCCACATATTCGAGCCATTAATAAACCCAGAATCTTGATCGCCTCTGCGTATTTAATGGTGAAATGGAGAAGAGATTCAATGCTCCTTTCTTGGCTGTGGCGGTTACTATTGGCCAGCCCAGTCCGTTCGGTTCATTGGGCCGTCAACGATCTGCTCAGGAACTGGACTCGGCCCAAAAATGTGGCGGGAAACCTCGAAAACAGCAGACGTCATTCAAGCGCGAGAACTATGTCAGCAAATGTTTCTGAGACGTGGATTCCACCATGGTTGTACACGTGGCCACTCAAAACCAAAAGGATCCCAGCCTTTTTGTGCCTGCTGCGTGCTGCCCACCAAAAGAAATGCACTCGATTAACACCCAATTGGGTCCCCGATCGCAGTTTCTTGGTTGGTAGAGGAAATTTGGTAAAACGGTGACACTCAAAGCAAAGCAATTAGGGAATCCTGGGTTCTCCGACATAATTGAGACCATGGTGTGCTGTTTGACATGGTGTATCGGTGTTAACATTGGAAAAGGGAATTGGAAAAAACAGTCAACTCGTTAAATAAGTAGGTGACCATTTAACACAAATTTTATGTCATTTTATCAAAATGGCTTCACGTGGACAGAGTGTACACAAGTCTCCTTTACTTTTAACAAGAATAATCACAAAAATTTGAACAAAAAAGAAAGAAAGAAAGAAGAATAATCACAAATCCTTAACTCCAGCGTGCCATGAGTAACCCCACATTAAGAAAGCAAAATGAAAGCTCCACCCCTTTGTCGAAAAGTTCCAGCATTCCTGCTCCTGCATACCTTTTCCTTCTCTGTCGACTCTCATCAATTTCTGCAAACAAAACCTTAATGGTTGCTTTGCAAACCCACTTACATAATTTCCACTCATGCTGCTCTGCTACTTGTTCATTTCTCTCACTCTTTTGGTCACTTATGGCCACTCCAAGCCAGAAATTCCAGTTGGCTACAACCTCACTTTGGCAGTGCCTGTTGAATACAGCATGGGATTCATTGGAAGAGCTTTTCTAATGGAGAACAATCTAACCATACCCAGTTTCAAAGCTTCATTGAGTGTTGAAGCTTTGAATGGCAAGTACTCGTGTTCTTTTGAAGTCTTTCTTGGAAGTGTGAAGGTGTGGAATTCTGGCCATTATTCTAAGTTTTATACATCCAATATATGCGTCCTTGAACTCACCAATGATGGAGATTTAAGATTGAAGGGTCCAAAAGACAGAGTGGGATGGAGAACTGGGACTTCTGGACAAGGTGTGGAGGTAAAAGATCAAAATTACCCAGAAAAAAAAATAAATGTGCACTTTTGTTTATAATATGTGACCAAAACATGAGTCTTTTTGTTACATTGTTGCAGAGATTACAGTTACTGAGGACAGGCAATCTAGTACTAGTTGATGGGTTAGACCGGATCAAATGGCAGAGTTTTAATTTTCCTACTGATGTGATGCTTTGTGGTCAGAGACTTAGTGTGGCTTCACGCTTGACTTCGTTCCCAAGCAATTCGAGTTCATACTACTCGATGGAAATTGAGCACAGCAGGATGGCTCTCTACTTGAAATCTGGTAAGAAAAACTATTCATATTGGGAATTTAAGCCTTCCAAGAACAGAAACATTGCTTTTATTGAATTGGGTTCAAAAGGATTAGAGTTATTCAGTGACAAAGGTAAGAAAATCGCACAGATTAATCCGTCTGAAGAAACAATTCAGCCCCTGAGGTTTATGGCTTTGGGGAGCCAAACAGGGAATTTGAGGCTTTATTTTTACTCACCCAGCTTGGAAAAATTTGATGCTTCTTTTCAAGTACTCAACACAACATGTGATCTTCCTTTGGCTTGTAACCCTTATGGCATTTGTACCTTGTCAAGTACTTGTTCATGCATTCAACTTTTGACGAAGGAAAATGAGACTAGTACTCCTAGGACTAATTCTAATTGCATTGAAGGAATCTCATCAGATGGGTTTTGTGGAAGAGGAAAGGCAGAGATGCTTGAATTGGAGAGTGTTAGTAGTGTGCTAAGGAGTGCTCCCAAGATAGTTAATGTAAGCAAAGAAGTATGTGGTAAATTGTGCTTGGAAGATTGTAACTGTGCATCTGCATTGTTCTCATCTGAAGAATGCTTTCTCTATGGAATGGTGATTGGAGTCAAACAAGTTGAAAAGGGAAGTGGGCTGAGTTACATGGTTAAGGTTCCAAAGGGATTAAGTCATGGGGGTCATGGAAAGTCCAATGTGAAAAAATGGGTGTTGATCTTGGTAGGAGTTGTTGATGGGGTGATTATTCTAGTTCTCTTTGGAGGGCTTGGCTGCTACTTGATAAGAAAAAGAAGAAGACACTCTTTACCTAATGGCCATAACAATTGACAGCATTTAGTACAAGGTTCTTTGTCATTTAGAATTCAAGGCCATGATACAATTTTTTCAGTTTTCCTTTTGACACAATTTTTGGATGTTTTTGATTTGTCCAAGAGAGAAGCAATCCAATTTTGTTCAAACATTACAATACAACAGCTGAAACATTTCAATATACAGAAATCAAACTTCGAAAGAGCGCAGAAGCAGACATGTCATCACCTACATATTCCATATACAAGTTTCAGCTGCAAGCATTACAGCTCAACCAAGTCTGATAACCAATTTGCAACTTTAGTATTACCACTCTACTCACATTAACTATGATACCATTTTGATAATATAACCAAATATTTTAATTGTAACTAATTATGTTGCAAGTGTAACAACTATAAGTGACAGTCTTTGAATGAAATGATAAACCTTGTAAATACCGCAATCATATAGCCTATAGGCTAACAACTAACATAGCCTGTAAAGTGGCCAAGACTCCAAGAGTAGCAGCATGGCATGAAGCCCCAGTTATATATAAACAAAGCTAGCTGATCCTTGGTTTATCTATCACAGTCCACTGGTATGTTTCCCAAGTAAACTGTAGAAGAAGAAGAATATATAGAAGGTCTAAATAGCAGCAACAACATTAGCAAGCAGGGTGTAACACGAGTAGAGCTTTATTATATATGTAGATACAGGCGCTACTAATTACTAATTACAAGTTTTTGCTAGTGCGAAGAGAAAATCGAAAGGTGCACAAGTGCTCATATGCTCCTAGATTCTCTCCGATCAGAGCAAGCACAAGCTTAGATCACGTTAAATGCTGCCCCGGAATGGTCCAGTTTGGCCAAGTTCCATAAGTTTCAAGAAAAAATAAAGCAGACAATTAACCTTTCCACTCCCGCTGCAGATGAGAATGGTGGCGGGAAAGGAGGAAAAAGAGATCATTCGATCAATATGAATTCATCGAGGAGTGTATACAATTTTTTTTAGTTAGGATAAAAGATGACAGCACACATCTTCTTCACGTCCACAACCAAATTGATATTATAGTAAGGCAGCTAAAGTTAGCAAAGCTTGGTAAACTAAAAGATATCAGCATCGATGCGAGTTCTATTCGCACATAGCTTATTTATAGTCCCCTGGCCCATAGCTTATACCATTGGACTTTTCTGATCACACTAACTTTTAAAAATTTCAATTTACTCCAATATCTTATATCTATAGCTCAGATTTTAAGGATATCTCATTTTAATTTCCCAAAACAAGCATAATGTGACTTAATCATAAAAGATGTGAAATAATTTTGGATGCATATCTGGTTGGATCAGAATAAATAACTACGGTGGATTCTGTATTTTTAATTATATACCTGGACTGTGTATAAAAAATGTGATTGGACTAAAAACATGACTTCTGTTGAAAGAAGTAATAATTGAATGACAATGGCTTCATGAAAATAATGACTGATGCAGTAAATGGGTTGATCGGGTAGATTGACAATCATTTGATCGAGAACCTTTGCATGCTGATGAACAATTAATACATAACCATTGATATCATGAAATCTTTTTTGAATGCTGATGAACAACACATAACCATTGACTTCTTCAATTAAATTAACTTTTTTTTATTGAGATCGTGGTATCCCAAAGATTTTATAAACCCAATGACTAATCCACTCGAGGTAGTGTCACAAGCATTCCTCCCCTTGCCCAGCCACAAAATAAATTGAGATTTAACTCCAATCTATTACATTCACGCAGTCTAAAACAGAATTCTGAAATATTAGCCTGAGCTAATAATTGCTTGATACCTTGCACCACCTCACCATTAGCAGCCCAACATACCAAATCAGCTAAGGACAATAAGCTAGCCACTCCCAAAGATCCCAGTCGACCACTGCTCGTAGAAAAGTTTCTAGCCCACAATTCAGTATCAAGAGGGGATATACATTAGCCATTGTTCTATCTGCCAATGCACCCATGAGGCCATGAGCAATCCTTCATGATTTATAATCACCACACCCAACCCTCTAATCCCCACACCCTTAATCAATAGCACCATTACAATTAATTTTGTAGAACCCAAGCGGTTGGATTAAAAGTACAGTAGAATGAGAGTGATAGTTTTAAACTTTAAAGTATGTTATATGATATGACATATTTAAGTGCCGGAAATATAAAAAAATCTTTGTCCCAAAAAAAAAAACAAATGAAAAGATCAATTTCCCCAAACTAGCATAATTGGCCTAAGGCATATATAAAATTAAGATGTGAGATAATTTGGCCTATATATATAAATTCTGGTTGAACAGATACAGCTATGGTAGATTCAGTATTTCAATTATATATATGCCTCGACTATGTTTGAACTTTGAAGAATGTGATTAGACTAAAACATATGATTTCTGTTGAAAAAGGTAATAATTGAATGACAATGGCTTCATGAAAATCAATAATAACTAATGCATGACATGTATGATCAGGCAACGTCTCCTTCAATTGAAGGTGCACTAGTACTCAATACATACCATATCTGTACAAGATTGGATCACGTCCACGACCCTGGACACGTCTACTTTGATCAAGTTCCATGAGTTTTATGAAAGTATGGAGCAGCAAATAATCAATCAACAAATTCCTAAGTTTGATGCTACTTCATATTTGTATATATTAAGCTGTTTTAAGTGCTCTATCATTAGAGTACTTATAATTCTCATTCGTATTATTGGTTCAATATCAATATTCAATATTCAATATTCACAATTCAATATCAGTACCTAAACACAAATGGTTCTTGATTGATATTGAACCAATAACACAAAACACAAAATTTTATGTACTTATAATTTCAATTTACCCCAATATCTTAGTCATGGAGAAGAAATAATCAACTACTGCCTAAATTTTAAGTATATCTCATTTCAATTTCCCAGACGAGCATAATGTGAGTGAATAAATAAAAGATGTGGAATAGTTTTGGATGCATATCATTCTATTAATTAATTCTCGTTGATGTAATTAGGCACGGTAAATTCTGTAGTTTCAATTATATACCTCCATTGTGCATAAAAAATGTGATTGGACCAAAAGCATATGACTTCTGTTGAAAGAAGTAATAATTAAATGACAATGGGTTCATGAAAATCAATCATGACTGATGAATGAAATGTATGGGTTGATCACTTGATCTGTCATTCTTACAGGCCACAACCTAACATGGAATGAAATAAGATGCAGACAGGGGCATCCAATCCTAGATTGACAATTATTCAGTATCAATCAAGAACCTTCACTTTAAATTAAGTGAAGAACTAGGATGCTACATAAACTTTTTAAGCCACGAATGAGATTAAGAAAAAAGAAAACATAAGCAATATGTCAAGCAATGTAATTTTTCAGATAAATACACCACTTCCCAAGCAATATATTCGAGTGCAATTAATGTTTAATAACACAAATAAATTAAATACATTCCCTCCTTGAAAATATATAAGAACACTTTTGATTTCTTAAATGTTAAGGAAAGAGGGATATATATGGAACACCAGATTAACACCTTATTCAAATCTTAGGGTCAAGAACCATCATTTAATTTCATAATATCGAACCATATATATCCCTTTATAGGATGCTCGTCCACATCATGATTAGTATACATGCATGGTTTCTGAAACCCTAATAAAGAATGAAGGCGACATGCATTTTCAAAGAGGTTCCAATATATTGTTGCCAATATCTTCGGAGTTGGTGGCCTATCGTCTCATAACCTATCTAGTACTGTTAATTAAGTTGATCATATCAATCATAAAGACAAATATTGCTGCTGTCACTTTTCCATTAACTCGAAGTGACATATTAGTCCTGGCTCCTATTTTGTGGGCGTTCGATGGATATCAAAAATATTTTCTCTTAAATTAGTCCTCGAAAGAGGATATGTTTATCTTTCTATGTGCACGTTATGATCGAGATCATTCACTACTATAAGTTAACTTTGTACTCATGATATATATGGATGTTGGAGCTAGAGCTATCCCACATGTGAGGAAAAGGGACAAAAATGGGTTGTAAATATGCCCCATGATCGAGTAGTTCTAGAATTCTATCTTGGAGTGTATTTTACAAAACATTTTTGTCCCGTATTATTTTATGTGGGTATGTGTTTCTATCAAGAATATTTCTCTATTTGACTACATGGTTTAATTAATATATGTGAGATTGTTGTGTTTCCTGACTAGAACCTTGCCCGTGAACACTTGATGCCACCAAGCTAAGTTACTCTCACATCACAACAGAGTTCTATGTCCTGTACGTACTCATCTATCTGCTGGTCACCTGGTCCCCAGTCCCAAGCTAGTGACTCGATCCATCCATCAATTACAACTGTACGTAAGAATTAATGAATGGTAATCAAACCATTAAGATAAACAGTACATATATACAAACTCAATTAAGATTCAAGATTTCAAGCTAGCTTTCAAGCTAGCTGGTACTAGCTAGCTAGATATACATATAGTTTGAAGCCACTGCTGACTCCTGCCATATATATATATGCAAGAAAAACTTTTTCAAGACCATTCATTTTTCAATTAGATTGATGGAGATCTACCAATTAAATCTATCAAATACTATCCTATCATATGGGAATTGAAGCACGCTGTGAATTCTTTTGGGTATGTTCTTTAAGATTTGTGGTTTCGTCATCGTGTACTCCACAAGTACTTCTGAGGGCAGCATAAATGTAGATTCTGGAAGAAGGGAACCACTAGGGCACATGAGGGTTCTCCCCCTACCCTCACATTCTTTCTGTCCATTATTTTGCTCAAATATATGCTATTGTCTTTCATATTTTCCTATAGGCCGGGTGTGGGGACTGTGTTCGTTGAATAAAATGCTTCAAAGATATTAGGTAAGGTCATACAAGAATCATTTGAAAGCTTAAACTGAGCTCGCGCCAAAAAGAAAATCTTAGATCTAATGTAGAAAGAAAACATTTCATAATCTATGGTTTTCCATGATGTGAATACATTGACTGTAAGCTCGATGTTCGCATGCATGTAGCTGTTAGGGATTGTGCAAAGCCTTGATCGCTTATCAGAGAATGCTGCTTATTTGAAAACCATAGATTATGATTTATTTATTTTTCAATAACAGGAATCGCGCATTGCAACTAGGTTTTTGCCCTCCACTTAATTTTCAAGGGATTGGAATCTCGTTATGTAAGAAAAGTATGTCCAGAAAAAATAGGGATTGTCACGAGACAGGTTTCCAAATTTAGTACTATTTGTATTAATATCAGTATTGTCTGATAAGACGTCCAATCATGCTTCTTCAAATGTATTCTTCCTCACAATTCATTACATGCAAAAATTAAAATATAATTAGGTTTCTAGCAAAAACGTGTACAGATCAGCATATTTTGCACCAGACAATTCTCATACAGTAGTACAGTACTCTCTTGATTATGATGCACTCAGATTTCCAGGTATATTTTTTGGAAATATATATTACGTTAAAGCTTGTTGTATTAATTCTATGCTCAATTCTGCAGAGCCTGTGATCAGTATCAGTTCAAAATAAAACCCTAGCTAATTAATATCGGTCATTATTTAAGTTCATTTCAGTCCATGTTGGGTATGTAAATATGAAATATTGGTCATCATTATTGTAACATTACTAAGTTCAAATTAGAGAACTAATTAATCAAATGGTAGCTAGTAATGCACAAGTTGTATTGTTCAAAAAAAATAAAATAATGCACAAGTTGTACGTCATCAAGATTTTTGTTACTTATATAGGTCATAGGTGGCGCTTATTTCTTTTCTTTCAAAACAGTAGCACTTTTTTTGTTTGATTAGTAAAATGTAAGCGATCGATCATCGATATCTGCATGATCAACACATTCCTACAGTAGTGATAAGGTGGCTAGCTTTAAGTAGTCAGCCTCAACTAACACAAAGTCACAAAGATTGAAGACCCGCTGTGGAATTTCCAAGACCAGTAGTACTGAAGCTGGCCAATTATCAGTACTAGAGTACTACAGTGAGTCACTTTATCCAGTTGTTTGTAGAAAACAACAAATGGCATCAACTTCTCTTCAAGCTTATATAGCACTTAATCATTGCATAAGTCAAGCTATAGCTAGCTAGGGATCGAGATGAGCATGTGCTGCATGCTGATTATTCTCTTCCAAGTTCAAATGAATTTGTTATACGTACATATTAGGGATATGTATTATGCATTTATATATATATATAGGGAAGTTCTACAATACAGAGATGTATGTCATACCTTCACTTACAGATATAACAACAAAATGTGTTGTCATTGTTGTAACGAGAGTTTTTTTGTTGTAATATTTGTTCTATTAGAGGTAATTACTCAAACTACGACATTGTTACAAGTTTATGAACAATTTGTTGTCAAAATTGTAATTTTGGTTCAATTATATGTAAATAGTGTAAAACGAATGTGATAACTATGTTGTCAATGTAGTAATTTTACTTCAGTTACATGTAATTTTTTGTTCAAAAAAATTGTAAATGGAGGTATGACATACATTACTGTACCACAGTCTACCCCTATATATGTAGTTTCTCCACTAAGGAGATCCTTACTTTTTAAGGTGTGGAGTTTTGATCTCAACCGTCAGATCAGATAATTTAAAACATATCTGACGGCTGAGATCGAAACTCCTTACTTTAAAAAAGTAAAGACTTCATTACCTGAGAATCATTATATATATATATATATATATATATATAATGCATATATATGCTTGAACAAAGGATGAGTAAATTGAGTTAACCTCATCAAAGAGCTTTTAAAATGTATCATTTGATGTATTGAACCATAGGAGCTTATAATATATATGGTAAAAGTGGGCAAAGAGACAAAGGGCGGAGCAGGGTATGCAGGTTTTTGGTAGATTGTTTTGTTGTGATGATTACAGAGCTAGGCACACATGTGAGTATATATATAGCTGGGGGAGGTACTTGATCATCTGTTTGTGTGCAACTAGATCGAACAATAGTGAAGCAGTAAATTGATATATAAATTTAATGCATATGATTTTAACGTACTCTAAATCAATCTCGGGAAGTTTGGCCTTATATATATATATATATATATATATATATATATATATATATATATATAGGAAGTTCTACAATATTGAGAAGTATGTCATACTTCTGTGACAATGTAGAATGTTGTCCCACATTGTGAAGTAATCTGGGAGTCACAACCAAAACCAATTGGCAATGGTTGGATAGGCCCAAATCCTTATAAGCACATTTGTAAGGTCATTTTTCTCCAATGTGGGACAACACTCCACATTCTCACACGCCCCTGCACATGTGGCGAATTTTCAAGTCATACACGTGGACAATTTATATTGGATGACGTGGAGCATGTGTGGCCGTTTGGCTTCACACATGGGCGAACCTGCATCTCTGATACCATGATGAAGTAATATGGGAGTCACAACCAAAACCAATTGACAATGGTTGGATCGGCCCAAATCCTTATAAGCACATTTGTAAGGTCCATTTTCTCCAATGTGGGACAACACTCCACATTCTCACAACCTCCACTTACAGATATAACAACAAAATGTGTTGTCATTGTGGTAACGAGAGTTTTTTTTTTTGTAATCTTTGTTGTATTAGAGGTAATTACTCCAACTACGACCTTATTATAAGTTTATGAACAATTTGCTGTCAAAGTTGTAATTTTAGTTCAATTATATGTAAATAGTGTAAAACGAATGTGGTAACTTTGTTGTCAATGTAGTAATTTTACTTCAATTACATGTAATTTTTTGTTCAAAAAAATTGTAAATAGAGGTATGACATATATTACTGTATCATAGCCTACCCCATATATATATATATATATATATATATATATATATATAATATAGATTCTCTAATAGGGAGATTCTTCTTAATTTTATAAGATGCGGAGTTCTAATGTCAGCTATTAGATTAGATCGTTTAAACGGATCTGAATGCTTTTTTATTTTCACCATGTAATTTCATAATCGGAATCATATATTCATTCTCTATTACATTGCACGAATGAATCCTTAACAAATTAACTAAATCGGAAACTATTTAGTCATTTGATTATTGTCATTCTCATTCCAATTTTATTCAACAAAGACCATATATAAAAATTAGGTAGGTTGTGGTACGGTGATGTATGTCATACCTCAATTTACAAATTTTTTTAACCAAAAATTACATTTAATTGAACCAAAATTACTACTATAACAACAAAGTTACCACATTCGTTTTACAATATTTACATATAATTGAACCAAAATTACAACTTTGACAACAAATTGTTCACAAACTTGTAACAATGTCATAGATGAAGTAATTGCCTCTAATATAACTAAGATTACACAAAAAAAAAGACTTTCATTACCACAATGACAACAAATTTTGTTGTTATATCTGTAAGTGGAGGTATGACATATATCGCAGTATTGTAGAACTTCTCATATATAAAGATTTTCACTGTGCTTTTCTTATGATCGATCCGAACCATATTTTCTAGATTACATTTTGAATTACTTCAAAAATTTAACCAATTTAGTCGTCTAATTGGTTCAAATAATTAATCATAGACGATTTTGGAAACAACTAGCTAGTTCTACGAGGACTCCATATATCAAAGTATGGAACCTCCGATTGATCAGGAAAAAAAAAGTATGGAACCTCCAGCGTACGGCTAGGGCTCGCATTTAGATTCGACTCAAAAATTAAGGAAAAGTTGAGATCAATTTAGTTGTTTGTAGAGATGATATTTTGTAATGTGTAATCTCGAAAACGAAAGGTTCAAAGTATGAGATACATACACCTGAGAGATCAATTAAAAGAAAAAAGAGGTTCAAAAGAGAAGATTCATACCCCTCCTCTTTTTTCTTTACATTCCGTCACCACGTACTTATGGCTAATTCCCATAGTAGTATTGATGGAGTTGCTGAGTTATAAACCATATATTATAGCTTGCTAGGCTAAGTGGCTGAGTTGTCCAGGTCTTTAATTAGTGTTGATGTATATACTATATAAAGAGAGCGGCACTGATGCAGGCTATAATTAGCAGTGGTTTGCCTTGAATGATTGGATCTAGCTCGCTTAATTAAAGAATGAAAAGAGAGTGCATGGCACGTGAAACGAGCCAATGTTTTTCTAATAGGGATTAGAATGATTATGGATTTGTTTAAGGTGATTAACTAGGCTTAAGTGAAACAGTTAAACGCGTAGAATTAAGTAGAGAGATTAGCTTGGATGATGAGGAAGGGAATCTACACGTGATGGGATGTGTGTGTGTGTATTGTGTTGTGTTGTGTTGTGGGGTGGGAGATAATGAGAGAGGGAGGCATCGAAAGCTGCGAAGCAAAGCGTCAAAGGTTGTTTAGCTGTCAATCCTTCTCCAAGCCAAACACTAGCTAGTTGCTTCACGGGCACAAACCTAAGCTACCACTACTCTCTTCTCCCTTTCTCTCTTTCTTTCTCACTTCTCACTTCTCAGTATACATGTTGCGTACTACTCTCCCTCTCTAATCGATCGCCCTCATCGTTTTGTCCCTTGTCTCTTTTCTACACTCCATTGTCTTATATATATTTTTTTAATTAACTAAAATGCCCTCAATCCTATACTTGATTATCCACTCAAATCAATCTATGTTATACTATCGTATGATTAATTTCTTTCGTTTTGTACATGATATTGTTATTGGGTCTCTTCTTTTATTTGGCTACATTTGTATGTATGTTGTGCATCATGTTTGTAGACTTGGACATTTGAGTACTAATATATATATATATATATATATATATATATATATATATATATATATGTTTGCATATATACTTGAGTTCTTTCCAGTAATACCATACCAGAAATGTCCTCTGCGCAAATATCCAAATAATATTAGAAATAAAAAAAAACATATTAAACTCATTAAATTTGTTCATTAAACGATGCATTAGTATGTATACTGTATACATGTCCGATTAAAAAATATAAATGACAGAACAGGCCTAAAGTTGAATAATTTGAGCAGTGCTACATTGTGAAAAAATTTGGTTCGTTAATTGGTAAATTAATTAACAGAGAGAGAGAGAGAGAGTACATCAAGAAATGTTGAGATTTTTCGTAATCAATTGAATCATATTTTGTAAAAAAGATATAACAAACTATACTATTATTAATCCAGTGATAAATATTGAGCATGGCATATGCATGATTTTTCTAACACCATTATATATTTCTATACTATTAAGTCCAACCAGCAACGATATATCCATGCTGCCATACAGATACTCCCACTCTTGGCATAATTAAAAAAACAGTTCATGGTACGTACCGATGTACCGTATGCATATAATATTAATCCAATTAATACTAAATTACTAATTAATATGATATACACAATTAAATTAAGAAACAAGGCCAATTACGTAAATGCACAAGACCAAAAAAGCATAATATTAAGACCACAATTAATATAATATTAATCCACTTTTTTTTGGGGGGGGAGGGGGGAGGGGAGGGGAGGCACTCATGCAAACATTCCCTCTTTACAACGCGCTTCAAGCCTCTCTATATAAGAAAGAGGAGAACAAGCTCGAGAGACAAGACAGAAGAAACAAAGAGAAAATTAGAGCCGCTAGCAAGCAAAGAAAGAGTTAGCCAAAAAAAAAAAGCAAGCAAATTAAGAAAGCATGAGTTCTTCTAGGGAGCGAAAGAAGGCAGCTCTGTATCAACAACTTCGGGCTGCCACCAATTCCACTGCTGTAATGAACTGATCGATTCGAGTTAATTAAGCATATTCACTTACGTAGGCTTAGTATTTTAATTTTTTACTGTAATTTGTAAAGTCAAAACCTATCCGATCGATTATGATCGATCCAATCCATACATCTCATGTATAATATTTCACTTTTCCTCTGATATTCATAATTTGTTGCTGTTTCTGTGATTTGGCAGATGAACAAAGCTTCAATTATAGTTGATGCATCCAAATATATCCAGGAGTTGAAGCAGAAAGTGGACACACTCAACCAAGACGTTGGAACTTCGCAAAATACATCGTCACCTGTGGTATTGCATTTTCAATTAGTGATTATTAAAAAGTCTTGTTTTGTTTAATTTGAAAATTTTATTTTATCGGGAGTTTAATTTGAAAATCAAACGGCATGATATGTGGAATTCTTAATTCATTCAATTCTTACTACTTGCAGCAGGTTACTGTGGAAACCCTAAAAAAGGGCTTTCTTATTAATGTGTTGTCAGAAGAGAATTGCCCGGGTTTGCTCGTTTCGATTCTCGAAGCCTTCGAAGACCTGGGCCTTGATGTGCTTGATGCTAGGGTTTCTTGTTCAGACAGTTTCCAACTGGAAGCGGTTGGAGGAGAAGTAAGAATAGCTAATCAATTTTTGTGTTAGCTATATATCGCATATATAATAAGCCTATAATAATTTCTTTCATTCCCCGTAGCCAATTGATTGGGAATATATTGTTGTGTCACTTGTGTGCATATATATATATATATATATATTCATAAGTACTTTGTAAATATATATCGTAGGTTGTAGAACCATCACGTGTGAGTTTGTACATCGCGACTAACCACACCTTTGGATGCCTTATTGCAAGTACGTACTGACACAATATAACGAGTGGTAGCTAGGCATAACTTGACTTCATGACAATGAAAGCCTCCCTTAATTCATACCAATTTGCAATTTTCATTTTTTTTTCCAATGTTGTTTTAAGTTGATTGAAATCAATGAAGGAACTTAATTGGTATTATTGATTTTGTAGAACCAAGGACAGGTGGATAGCATAGATGCACAGGTGGTGAAACAAACAGTGTTGCAAGCTATTCAGAACTGGAACCAGAACAACTACTGATCGAGAAAAGATTGATGGATCCGAGCTATGCTATCGCATACATGTATCTTTTTGTTCCACCTAATTAAGCCCTTTCTTTCTGCTTTGTCCTAGCTAGCTAAGCTGCTAGAACTCTGTTCAAGTCGATCTTCTACTCTAAATCAAAGCTAGCTACACCACTAGCAAATTGTTCAAGCAGACCACTAGCAATTAAGGAGAATTAAACTGTTGAGAAAAATTACTACTGCTCCGTTTCAATTTTGTTGTCAACATGCTGTTCCATATAGAATAGCTTAGCGTACTCTTCATTATGGCTTCTCCTTCATTTATCAAATAAAATTTTTAGAATAATGATTATAGTATAATTAACTTAATTGTCACATGATCTATATATATGGATCTTTAATTTCTATTCTGCAGCATATAGATTCTTAATAGAATACTTTGAGACATAGAAATAGAAAGATCAAAGATCCATATGGATGAGAGAAAAAAAATTAAGGATTCTAGTGGAGAAATTATTCCCTCATGGGAATAGCAAGTAGGAAATGAACTAGTTTGCAGAGGTCATGAAGAATCCAATGAGGGGGATAAAGAATAAAGATCCACATTCAAACATAAAAGGACCATATTTTTAGGCGCGTATATGATTTTTTTGATCGGGTATTTGTAGGTATATATAACATATATATATATATGTATTTGTATATAGAAATGACTCTTAAAAGATATCGATGAGAACTAAAAGAAATAGTATATATATACATTGAAATCCTGAAGAATAATTTCTATACACATAATTTCTCATCGATATGTTTTTCAATCGATCCCCTCGCAATTTTTTTCCATGATTGAAATCTTGAAGAATAATTTCTGCATAAACATTTAAAAATTTGAAAAATGTTTGACGATTTGATTATAAAAATGATCAATTTATTGTATTATCTTATATATTAAGCAAACACAGTATAATGATGGTTAAATTTTTGAACTTCCTATTATGCCAATGACTTATATTAATTTGTAAAATATAAGTATTTTATCAAAAGAGGGTAAAATAGAAAAAACTGGCATTGACCATAAAAAGTGGAAAAAACTACCAACTCTTTTTTTTTATTACAAATATTTTTTTGTTACAATTAATTTTGTTATTTATTATTTCACATTTTCTAAAAAAAAAAAATCAAATGGCACGCACGGAATGCATGTCAAGAGGCTAGTGTATACTGGAAATACTTTGTCAGACTCGTTGGTTCTTTTTGTTAAATGGTATTTGGGAATTGCTTGTATTTCATTTCATCAGGAGGTACAATTATATACTACAATAAAACATTTAACTACAACATTCTTTAATGCTAAATGATACCTACTTAATAATGATGTAACCCTACTCTCTTCTTTACAGCTCATGTTAACACTCCTCCTCAAGTTGGTGCATATATATCTCGAATGCCCAACTTGTCCAGTGAGCTGTGAAATACTTTACTTGAAACGGCTTTAGTCAAGATATCTGCAAGTTGATCCTCCGACTTCACATGTGGCACATCAATGATCTTTGACTCCATCTTTTCCATGATAAAGTGTCTGTCCACTTCAACATGTTTAGTTCTGTCGTGCTGAACTGGATTGTGTGAGATGTCTATGGCTGCCTTGTTGTCACAATATAGGTTCATTGCTTGTTTAGGCTGGAACCCCAAGTCTTTCAATAAGTTACGTAGCCATAACATTTCACATATCCCATGAGCCATTCCTCTGTATTCTGCCTCTGCACTAGATCTGGCAACTACTTTTTGTTTCTTACTTCTCCAAGTGACAAGATTACCTCCTACAAAAGTAAAGTATCCTGAAGTTGATCTGCTATCAGTGATAGATCCAGCCCAATCTGCATCAGTGTATCCAGCAACCTCCAAATGATCGTTCTTTGAAAACATCACTCCTTTACCTGGAGCTGACTTCAAATAACTGAGGATACGATATACTGCATTCATGTGGGCTTCACTTGGGGCATGCATAAACCGGCTTACGACACTTACGGCATATGCAATGTCAGGACGAGTGTGTGAGAGATAAATGAGTCTACCAACTAGTCTTTGATACCTTTCTCGGTTAGTAGGCACTTGATCAGGATATTCTGCTAACTTGAGGTTTTGCTCCATGGGTGTATCTGCAGGTTTGCAAGCCAGCATTCCTGTTTCACTGAGAAGATCCAAGACATATTTCCTTTGAGATAGGAAAATGCCTTTGTAATACCCCGAAAATTTCCGTATTATTTTTATTAAATAGTTCGTGAAATTGAAGTGAAATAGTGTGATTTCATATTTTTAGAGGTTTTCGTCGTAAAACGATAATTACGGTGGTAATTATAAGTTACACAAGGTTAATTAAGGTAACTTTTTATCCGTTGAGAATCTGGGAAAACTTCCTTCATGAAAGTTGTAGACCTCGTCGAATCGAGTTCATAGGAATTTGGTTCACCGGAAATGGACATCGAATGAAGAAGTTATGGCCGTCGGAAGTTTGACGAATTTCTATAAATAGAATGTTGGGATTTACTGTTCACCCGAAAATCAGAATTAATCCCAGAAATGTACTGTTCACGCCGTGAACAGTAACCAGAAACTTCCTCCGGTGATTTCTCCCTCCTCCGGCCACCAATTTGTGTGAGACTTGTCCCAATCTGTTTGTCTCTTCATCCTCTTCGATTCTATACTAGTTTCATTCATTGATTTTCAGTATAGAAAGAGAAATCAAGAAAAGAAAAAGGGGAAAAACGCTGCCGAACTGTTCATCAGTTTCTGGGCAAGTTTCCGGCCAAATCGAGCCACCTTACCTACTGGGCTTTGTAGCCCTTGCCAGGGGCTTTCCAGCAACATAAAATACGCCTCAATCGGAGTTCGGACGAAAGAGAATTTTGGATTTGAAATCCTAGGGTTTCGGAGCTATCGAGGTAAATTCGAGACTTTCTACTTTGAATTGGGCCTTGTGGCAGTTATGAAAGTTGTTGCTGGTAATGTGTAGAACATTGTGTTAAAATTTCATGGCAATCGGAGAAGTTTGACCGGCGGCTGGCCACCGTCGGTGGCGGCGCGTGGCGGCGCGTCCGGCCAGTTCCCGGAGAAATTCTTTCTCCGTTTGGCTTGTTTCGTCGATACGAACAACTTTCGTGTTTTGACTTTTGTCAAATTCGGTCGTTTGACCGATGGTCAATTAACCCGATTAATCGGATCGTACGATTTACGATTCGAGAGATCCGACCGTCAGATGATCATGAAATTTGATCGTAGGGTTAGTATTGTGATTATAAGCATGTTGGACCGTTGGATTATTGAAATTATATCGTTTGATCAATGATCAATTATGCATTGATTATGGATCGTTAGATCCGTGATGATCCGACCGTTGGATCATCACCATTTTTGGATATGATGTTAGGATGCTAGAAATAAGCATGTTGGTAGATTTTGGAAGTTTTGGATTTCGTGTGGGACCCGTTGATGAATAGTAGACGTGGGACCCACGTTGACCGACGGTTGACTTTTGGTCAAACTGTCCCGAATTATGGTTATTGATGTCTAAGTGACATTTGAGGAATAATGTAACGTTTTGGGAAACTATGATATGCTAAATGGAAAATTGCATGTTCATAGGTATTTTGGAATCTTGAAGCTTTTGACTAGCATTGTCGATTCCCGGTTACTATTTGAAGACGCAGCAGGATTAAGAGGTGAGTGAATCTCACGATACTTTATATATGAATATTAATTCATATTGGGTTGTTTGCAAAAATAAGTAATTATATTTATTTAAATGATTTTGTGATATATAATTAAATAAATAATTTAATTGATATATCAGTTGTGATTTTGGTGTTGAAACAATAATTGAAAATATTCATTTTATTGTTTTGATTTGTGAATTTTGTGGGAACACAATAATTCAAAATAAGATATTGTGTTTGCCTATTTGAATGATTTTGGACAAAGTAAATGGGTGAAAAATGGTAGCCCATTCAGTTAGAGCTCTAGACTGTGTATTACTAATAAAGGAGGGGAAAAATGGTACTCTCGCTTTATCCGTCCGTATTGTTTGATTAACTTGATGTATTAAAAGGAGAAGAAAAATAGTATTCTCACTTTTAATCAGGCGAAGTTAAAAATAACTTGATGTATTAAAATGAGATGAATCTCACTTTTAATCAGGCTAAGTTATAAATGATTTTGTGTGAGTAAAGATCGAGGGTTTATATTATTTAACATACTGCATTACCCTGGTATTAACATACACGTTATGGGGCGTGTGAGGTTAAAATACGTGTTATGGGACACGTAGGTTCAGTATATTAGATAATACGAATCTTCCGGATTTGAAATGGAAACTTTGGTTTATAATTGATTATTGAAAATAAAAGAATTCAGTTTTTGGGTAAACATGTATTCGGTGTGAGTAAAACGTAGTTCACTCATACCAGCTTCGTAAGCTGACCGGGTTTGTTGATATAACCCGGTACACTATTCCACGGTGTAGGGGTTATACCTGCAGGTTAGGATAACCAGGAGAAAGCAAGGTTGCATTAATTTATTGGTTTATAAGACTTCCGCTGTCTTGTAATAAATTACTCTGATGGATAAATTAATTAATATCTTGTAATATCAATTTATTATTTAATTTATGGTTTGTAATATGTAACCCTAAAGAATGGGTCATCATTTACATTTGTTGGGCATGGAGTATGAATTGTTATACTCGAATTAAAAGAAAAAAAAATTCTAGTGCATATTTGTATTTGATATTCCATGTAGTCACGTTCCCGAATTGGTTTGTAATTAAGGGCAAAATGCCCTATTAATTGATTCGAAAATCGGGGCGTGACAGCCTTCTTTTGATCTAGCCACTTCAATGCCAAGAAAATATTTCAGTCCACCTAGATCTTTCATCTCAAATTCAGATGATAGATAGGCTTCCAGCTTCTTCATTTCTTCCTGGTCATCTCCTGTTACAATCATATCATCCACATAGATAATCAGGGCAGTCACCTTACCCTTTCTTCGTTTCAAGAAGAGAGTATGGTCTGAGTTACTCTGCTTGTATCCAAATGCCTTCATGGAGTGACTGAATCTTCCAAACCATGCTCTAGGAGATTGCTTGAGTCCGTACAAAGATTTCTTCAATCTACACACCATTCCTTCTTGTGATGGTGCAATGACTCCTGGGGGTAGGTCCATGTACACTTCTTCCTTCAAATCTCCATGTAAGAAAGCATTTTTCACATCAAACTGCTTGAGGGGCCAATCCAAGTTGGCAGCTAGAGACAGTAATACGCGAATGGTACCGATCTTGGCCACTGGTGCAAATGTTTCCTGATAATCAACACCATATGTTTGAGTATAACCCTTGGCAACTAATCTTGCTTTGTACCTGTCTAGTGTTCCATCAGCAGCGTATTTCAAGGTATATATCCATCTGCACCCCACTGTTTTCTTTCCTTCAGGTTTGTGTACTATTTCCCATGTGTCATTCTTCTCTAATGCTTCCATCTCAACCTTCATTGCCTCTGTCCACTTCGTATTAGCCAAAGCTTCCTGCACTTTATTTGGAATAATAATAGAGGATAAATGAAGCACAAAAGACGCATATGACTCAGATAACCTATGGGATGACACATAGTTACTTATGGGATATTTTGCTTTGGTTTTTGGATCTGGTTCATATTGAACTTTAGGTTTCCCCCTTGTTGTACGAGTAAACTGATACCTGGTGCCTGCATTTGTTTCACTACTTGGTCTTGTTTCAGGATTGGTCTCAACATGTATGTCAACACTAGACTCAAGTTCAGGTATATGTTCATCGTCAATGACATTATTAAATTCAAGTTCAAGATTAGAGTTTACCTCAGGAGCATCCACAGGAGAAGACATGGTCATTGGTGTAGTAGAAGTAGGGGGGTCTTCAGATGAATCTGGTAAGGGCGAATGAGGTTGATCATCATTATTTCCTGGTATTTCTTGTAAAACAGTTCTTTCATGCACAACAATTCCTGGTACTTCTAATGTTGAAGAAGACTGCTTTTCCACATATATGCTCTCCCCCTGAAGAGGAGTCTTCGGGAAGAAGAAAATGTCTTGTTCACAAAATGTCACATCCATTGTGACATACAATCTTTTTGTAGATGGGTTGTAGCATTTGTACCCTTTTTGAGTAGAACCATAGCCCACAAAAACACATTTCTCAGCGCAAGCATCCAGCTTTGTTCTGTGATCTTTAGGAATGTGTCTATAGGCTATACAACCAAAGATTTTGGGCGGAAGAGTATGAAGTGGTGGTAGGGTAAAAAACTGGCCGAGAGCTTCAAGTGGTGTTTTTGGGGTTATCTGGGCATCCGCATTTGGGGCTTTAAGGGCTTGTGTGGGCAAACGATTTAGGAGATGGGTAGTGGCAAGGATGGCATCACCCCATAGGTATTGGGGCATGTGGGCTCCTAAAAGCATGGAACGGGCTACTTGAAGAATATGGCGGTTTTTTCTTTCAGCCACACCATTTTGTTGAGGAGTTTGAGGACATGTGGTCTGGTGGATAATGCCATGACTGTGTAGGTATTGTTGGAGGGAATGGTTCACATATTCACCACCATTGTCCGAACGGAGGACTTTGATGGGAGTTTGAAACTGGGTTTGGATCATGGTATGAAAACGTTGGAACACAGAACAAACTTCTCCTTTATGCTTCAATAAATAAACCCAGCAAGTTCTCGTGCAATCATCCACAAATAAGAGAAAATATTTCATACCAGAAGGGGTAGCCGGACAGGGTCCCCATACATCTGAGTGAATCAAGTCAAAAGGCATATCACTGCGAGAATTGCTCAAGGGATAGCTGACACGATGACTCTTTCCTTGGATGCACGTCTCACATTGAAAATCGGACTCCTTACAAGTTTTGAACAATGCAGGAAATAAACTCCTCAGATAGCTAAACGATGGATGTCCCAGTCTTTGGTGCCACAACCATATCTTTTCTTTTTCTTTTTCTGTAGAAGTATCTTTCTGAACATGATAGACGTCACTAGCACGACGGTCTTCAGCATGTGTCATTTCCATGTAGTACAGTCCCCCCCTCTCTATACCACGACCAATGATTTCTCCTGTGAGGATGTCCTGGAACACACAACACCATGGAAAAAAGGTGACACAACAATGTAGTTGTTGGGTGATCTGTTTAACAGACAATAAATTATGTGATAGAGAAGGTATCACAAGAACTGTATCAAGAGTAATCGACGGTGTTAATGAAGCTGACCCAACACTAGTAACAGGGTATGAGTAACCATTGGCATTGGTAACTTTTGACTTAGAAACTGAGGATAATGTCTTGAGGTTTTTAGGATCATGAGTCATATGATCTGTTGCACCAGAATCAATTATCCACGTATTTTTCCGAATAAAGTTAGAAGAGCTAGAGATGTCGTGTATACCTGAGCCGGGTTGGCAAGCATATGCGAAGGCAGAAGCGCGATGAAAATATGGGTTTACCTTGTCGGTTGACAACATCCTTCCTTTTTGGGTTGACAGCATCTTGTTATCACTAGGCAAAATATATGACTCCACGACAGCCGCAGTCTTGGCCTCCTGCTCTCCACTTTAAAACAAAAAAATGTTTTGATAGAAGTGAGCACGGGCTCTTTTTGTCCCTTCACTTTCTTCTTTTCCTCTTTCCTTTTTCTCTTTCTTTCAAAGGACCACTTCTTCTTTTCCTTTTTTTTTTTCCTTTTTTTCTGATTCTCTTAACCACCACGTGCAAAGGCAAAGTTAATTAAACATATGTTTAATTAACTGCACACTTCTTTTCACAGCTTTTTCTTTTGCTTTGGGCTGATTCCACTTTCACCTTTTTTTTTTCTTTCTTTCTTTCCACCAACTCCCTCTCTCTTTCGGCTCCTTTGTTTCTCCCGTGCAATTGACAAGCAAGAAATAGGGATCACTTTTTCGATGGGTTTTGGATCCGGCAAAAATACTGACGGAAAATATGGTTCTTGAAATGTGACCGGTATGCAGCAGCGGCAGCGGCGAGTGGTAGCAGCAGCGGCAGCGGCGAGTGGTAGCAGCAGCGGCGGCGAAGGGTAGCAGCAGCGGTGGCGAGATTCGGAGCGGTAATTTTCTGAGTTCGATCCTTGTCGAACTTGGTAGCAGCAGCCGTGGTAAGATTCGCAGTGGTGGAACAGGATGTAGTCTGAGTTCGATCCTTGTCGAACTTGATGTCTGGGTAGATGAAGGACAGAGTTCTTTGGTATTTTCTGGCAGTGGGTATGATCAATCACGTCCGGTCTGGAACGAGCTCGAAGTCACTGGGTGGGTACTTGAAAAACAAAAGGTATTTGTATTGGTATAGTTTCTGGTACTGGTGTGGATATAGTTTCTGGGTATTGGTATTAAGAAGAACAAAAAGTTCTTTCTTGGTATTTCTGGGCAATAGTAGCAGGATTAAGGTAATTGAGGTATGGTTAATGAGGTAAGATGAAGAACACTGACTTCTTCTTCTTGGTATTTCTGGCAGCGGAATATGGGTATGGATAATCAAGAAGTGATTATCGGTCTCAAGAGCGAAATTGCTCTGATACCATGTTAAATGGTATTTGGGAATTGCTTGTATTTCATTTCATCAGGAGGTACAATTATATACTACAATAAAACATTTAACTACAACATTCTTTAATGCTAAATGATACCTACTTAATAATGATGTAACCCTACTCTCTTCTTTACAGCTCATGTTAACACTTTTCATACATATATATATGATGATCTTGAATGAATTCAGATCTAATAATTAAACAGTTTCAATCATTTAATTAAGGCCCACATAGGATACCTCTTGCAATTGGTTCTCATTTTTACAATACTTGTGGTAAATGGTAGTATATGTTTGCATTGGGGATATCTAAGGCTCTGATATAATGGTAGTAAAATAGTAAATAGTAAATGGTAAATGGTGTAGGGTAGGATTTTTGACTTAATTGTGGCTTAATTTCCCTTTGGATAAATGGTAGTATATGTTTGCGTTGGTGAATAGATGATATCCGATCCATCTGACAGTAGACCCGCGATTACCATCACAACCCCCAAGATCTAGCGAAAAGGAGGAATGCGAAATTAAAAAGCAGTTTTCTCATGGTGGAACCAAAGCCAAGATCTAGCGAAAAATGATATATATTAAAAAAAAAGTTTTGGCAAATTAAAATCAAAACTAGTTAAAGTAGGAAAAATTGCTTGAGACATATTTTAAAAGGGTTAATACCTATAATGGTACCTGAAGTATCACAGTCTGGACCAATTGATACCTGAAGTATCAAAATGGACAATTTGGTACCTATAGTTTTCCTCCGTCACCCAATTTGGTACTTATGTCAAAATTTCCGTTAAGTTGGTCCAATTACAAGGGTAATTTTGTCTTTTCATTATTATATCTTTTAAAAATCCATATGACCCTAACTACAACTTTCCCTCTATTTTTTTTTCGGACAATTGCAACTTTCCCTCAAAAAGACATAATATTGTCCTAATAAAAAATTATTATTAACACATCCCAAATTGTTATTAACACACCTTTGTATTTTTAAATACAATTTTCTAAACAATATAAGAGATTTATGAATTATTTGTATAATAAAAATAAATTAAAAAATACAAAAAAGTGTGGTAATAAAGATTTAAGGTGTGTTAACATAAAAAAATTTGTACCTTCAATATAACCAAAAACTCAAAAACCTCATTTACGTATATTGAAGGTACGCTATTTTTGGGGTTTCGGGTTTTAGAGTTTTGGTTATATTGAAGGTATAATTATTTTTTTAGGACAATATTATGTCTTTTGGAGGAAAAGTCTTTGATTATGAAGGGAAAGTTGTAGTTAGGGTCATAGATATATTTTAGAAATATATAATAATGAAAAGGCGAAATTACCCCTGTAATTGGACAAACTTAATGGAAATTTTGACAGAAGTACCAAATTGGGTGACGGAGGAAAACTATAGATACCAAATTGTCCATTTTGATATTTCAAGTACCAATTGGTCCAGACTGTGATACTTCAGGTACCATTATGGGTATTAACCCATTTTAAAATTGGATAGCCAAAATAGCTTTTTAGCTAAAATTTATTTAAAATATCTACCATTGTTTTTTTTTTGATCGAATGCGACAGATTGTATTAAACTAAAAATAAGTACAACTGATAGATGTAGAAACTACATCAAAGGTAAAAATGATGAAAACAATACTAGAAGTATCTGGATGCAAGAACGCATAGAATATAGCACTGGATGTAAGCCGGGCGATTAAAAAGTAACCGATGGTATGACCGACCATACATATTCCACGCAGACAAATACGTCGAACAGAGAGAAATCTTCCATCAATGTAACCGGTGGTATGACCGACCATACATATTCCACACAAAAGTAATACGTCGAATAGAGATCAATCTTCCACATAAGTAACCGAAGAACCAAAGATTAAGAGATAAATTCCAAAGCCTAGCAAAAGGGAGAGGCCCGATCAATTTTCCTGGATCCCAAATATAAATCCAAACAAGAGCAGACCCATGAACCACTGCCAAAATCCACCCAACAAGGACCAAGCCCAAATCTGAAAACCAGAGCAGACCCATGAACCACTACCATTGATGGTGATGCTCTAAAAACAACTTTTTATTTTAACTTTTAGCTATATTGCTCCTAAATGTAGAAAGTGAGAGAGACTCTCTATTATTTTTGTAAATTTTAAAACATTCATTTTTAGTTATTTTATGTAATTTTTAAATACACTTAAACTATTATTTTATTGGTGATTGACTCTCTTTATGATTCCTCTTCTTTAAAAAATAAAAATAATAAAAATTATTATTTTATTCAAAAAATTATATAAATAAAAAAATAAGCCAGAGACGTATTAGGTCAATGCCAGAGTATTACATACACCAGGAGACAAACTCTGGAAGAAACCTAACTACTGCCTAAGCCGACATTTGGCCATCACCGGAACACGCCCTAGCAAATAATATTCATTCGATCCTGGGTTACACACTTTATTTAGTGACTAAAAAATAAAAGTTTGACCTATATGATATTACATGGCGCAAACAATTAAACTAGTAAATTCGCCTAAAGACCACAATTGGTGTGCATCATTACTGGTCAAAATGGGATGAGTCTGCCACAAATATAACATCAAAAAGACCAAAGAAAACCCCCTCTGAGAAACCCAAACCAACCCAGGCTCAATTCACAAAGAAAGGGGAGACTATGCTTAAGAACAAAGGCCCAACACCCAAAATCCTTCCCTGCAAACTGTACGCAGATGGCATAGAGCCCCCGTGAGGAAGGAATTTAGTTAACATTGGAACTGGAAGCCACAATCAAACCTGCCCTCCGAAGAGGCTCCGATATCCAGTGGTCGACCACATCCCTCAGCCATGGAGAGGACGCCGTCACCTCTACTCTCGAAACCTAAGGTTTCGCTCTTCAAAACTACTAGCACTATTGCTATTGATTAATGAATTCCAAAATTTATTCACTAAATCAAGCTATATTTTAAAATTGGTGGGGAAAAATTAAATATTTAGCTACTTTTACTAAAATTTAGGTAAAAAATTGGTTTTGCTAAATTTAGGTTCCTCAGCCCGCTTCACAACAATCACGCATGAAAAATCGACTTTCATTATATTTCCAACTCCCACAGTTCATTTATTATAATGAGCTCAAAAAACGAAAATATAATCCTTTTATATTTTTTAAATTACAAAAAAGAAAAATTGAAGATCTACTTTTCCTTCACAAAGATGTCATTGAGAAAGTTGTTCATCGTCTTTTTTTTTCTTTTCTAATGCTAGCTGAAACCCAAATTATTACTTCCGACCCACACAATATGACACGATAGTTGTTTTCCTTAGGATTGTGACATTTTTCTCGGCACCTGAGCGAAGAATCTCAGAAGATTTTGAGGATGTCACTTTTGCACCACAAATATGTGCTATATCACAGGTTTTTTTGCCATGGGAGCTTTACATCAATCACGTATGAAAAAATGACTTTCATTTTGTTTCCGACTCCTATAGTTCATAGAATAACGAGCCCAAGAGATGAGAACAAAAATCCTTACATTTTTTTCAAAAAAAAGAAGAAAGAAATTCAAATACCCTTTTTCCCGACAAATAGTTTGTCGGTAGAAGTTGTTCGAATTCTTTATCATTTTCTCTTTTTTGAAGCTTGCTAAAGCTCAAAATTTTACTTCCGACCCACGCAATATGACGCTGCAGTTGTTTTCCTTGGGATTGTGACATTTTTCTCAGTACCCAAACAAATAATCTTAGAAGGTTTTGAGGATGTCACTTTTTCACCAAAAATATGTGCTATATATTGCACACATTTTTGCCTCGTCCAGCTTTACACCGATCACACATGAAAAATGACTTTCATTCTCTTTCCAACTCTCCTAGTTCAAATAGAATAACGAGCCCAAGAGATGAGAATATAAATCATTTTGCATACCCACTTTTGTAGACGAAACAGTCGTTGGGAAACTTTGTTAATTGTTATTTCTGAAGGTTTCGAGGATGTCACTTTTCCACCAAAACTATGTGACACACATTTTTTGCCTCGATCCGCTTCACACGACGCACAAAAAAAATGACTTTTATTTGACTTTGAACTCCCATAGTCTAGTTCCAATAACGAGCCCAAGATATGAGAATAAAAATCAATTTATATTTTCTAAATTATAAAAAATTGAATGCCCACTTTGGCTGACGAAATAGTTGTCGGAAAAGGTGTTCATTGTCATTTTTTCTTTTCTAATGCTAGCTAAAAACCAAATTGTTACTACTGACCTACGCAATATGATGTTGTAGTTGTTTTCCTTGATATTGTGGTATTGTTCTCGTCACCCATGCAAATAATCTCGGAATGTTTTGAAGATGTCACTTTTGCACCAAAATTACGTGCTGTAGCACACGTTTTTTGCCTCGTCCCACTTCACACCAATAACACACACAAATGACTTTAATTCTATTTACAACTCCCATAGTTTATTTAAATTTACTTCCAATAAAAATCACTACAATTTGTTCAATTTTTTTTTAAATTTGAACAAATATAAAAGAATTTTTTTTTTGGGGCTCTTGTGCTCATTGAATTAAACGATGCAAAAAAACTTTGGCAACACATTGGCCATCGAAATTAAGTTTTCGCTTGATTCGGTGAATTGTGCCAAATTGAGAAATTTTTTTTTATTATAGCACATAATTTTCTTGAAATATGGAATCTTTGAAATTCTCAAGATCGACTTGCACAAGTGTCCACAATTATTTTAGGGACATAATGAAACTCAACGCGAGACCTTACGAGCGCTAGAAATATTTTTATTTTGTCAAATAACAAAAAAGTGAGGAACACATGTAGAGACGAACCATTCGTCGCTGCAGGTTGTTCAAAATAAATTTTTTTTTTATTTGAATAAATGTAAAAGGATTTTGTTTTTGGGGCTCTTGGGCACAATGAATTAAACAATGCAACAAGAACTTTAACAATGTGGCCATTGAAATTGAGTTTTCGCTTGATTCAGTGAATTATGCCAAATTAAGGAAAACTTTCATTTTTTTTAAAGGAGGACTGAAAAACCAAACCCTAAACTATTATTAATAACAGGACTTAAGCTTATAGGGGTGGATAAATTTCCTTGGCCGCGGGAGTGATTACAACGATCCTCGAAAAGTACGTCTTGAATAATAACATGAGCCTCTTCTGACTAAAACTCTAAACCTGAGAGCTAGCAAGGTGATCAAGGAAAACTTTCTTATTAGCACATAATTTCCTTCAAATATGAAATCTTTGAAATTCTCAAGGTCGGCTTATACGAGTGTCCAAAAGTATTTTAGAGGCTCAATGAAACCCAACGCAAGACCTTATGAGCACCAAAAGTGCTTTTTTTATTTCGTCAAATAAAAAAAATTGTGAACACCTGTAGCGACGAACCATTCGTCGCTACAAGTTATTCAAAATTAACATATTTTTTAATTTGAATAATTGTAAAAGGATTTTGTTTTGGGGGCTCTTTGGCTCAATGCAAAAGAAATTTACAACATATTCACCATCGAAAACGAGTTTTCGCCTGATTCGGTGAATTGTGCCAAATTGAGGGAAACTTCTTTATTATAGCACATGATTTTCCTTGAGAAATAAAATCTTTGATATTCTCAAGACCGATTTGCACAGGTGTTTAGATGTATTTTAGGGTCTCAATGAAACCCAATGCGAGACCTTACGAGTTACGAGCACCAGAAATGCTTATTTATATTTCGTCAAATAAAAAAAAAAAGTTAGGAACACCCAAATTTTTTTTTTAATTTGAATAAATGTGGAAGAATTTGTTTTGGGGCTTTTGTGCTCAATGAATTAAATTGGCAAAAGAACTTTGACAACACATTGACCATCAAAATCGGTTTACGCATGATTTGGTGAATTGTGCCAAAAGTTAGGAACACCTGTACCGATGAACCATGCGTCACTATAAGTAATTCAAAATTAATATTTTTTTTAATTTGAATAAATGTAAAAGGATTTTGTTTTGGAGGCTCTTGTGCTCAATGAATTAAACAATGCAAAAGAAGTTTGGCAACACACTGACCATCAAAATCGAGTTTTCGCATGATTCGGTGAATTGTGCCAAATTGAGAAAAACTTCTTTACTATAGCACATGATTTTCTGCATAAATGTAATGTTTGAAATTCTCAAGACCGGTTTAAAAGAGTGTCCAGAAGTATTTTAAGAGCTCGATGAAACCCAACGAGAGTCCTTGTGTCACGCCCCAAACCCGAGACCGATATTATATTGAAATATGGTACCTGAATTTGCGGTGTGACTAAAAATTAAAAACAAAATAAATCAAATGAAACAAATATCTAAAAATACTTCTATTTGAAAACAAAATCGTTATAATTTTACAATACCAGAGTTTAGCGGAATAAAAGACATTTACATTTATTGAATTAAAATCATAGTAGAAAAACATTCGTTTATATGTTCATCCCGTTTTTCCCCAAGCATCGTAACCTGAAAACAAAAAGGTGTAGCATCATGAGCAACACAGGCCCAATAAGTACAGCTTACATTCTTATATTAATGTATCTTATAAGACATCAAAATTGAACAATCAATCAAAAATATACTAAGAATATTTTATATTACTTAGTACCAATTTTATCAAATATAATCTACTTATATCAAAAACGTATTTAATCCAAATAATTCAGTCTCAAATGTAATAGGCTGATAATGCATCATTGGTGTATCCCAAAATAATATATGTTCGATCAACATATCAAAATATCAATATATCACAAGTAGATATTGATTATCTCTAAACAATGTATGCAACATAACATATTATCAATATGTCACGAATAGATATTGATTATCACTAAACAATGTATGCTCAATATCATAACAAAATCACAAATACATATTCTAATATTAAACATGTATTTTTTCTTCTCAGTGAATGTTTTAGATTTAACTGGTAGTAACAATTCATAAGCCCCCAAAAATTCTCAAGTCCAAGGTACAAAATACCAAGCGTGGGTAAAAATCCGCGTACCAATTGTACGAGTAAGCAACAGCATACTGATTTGCACATATTTGTTGTACAAATTGCATTCCTAATCACGGGAATTAAGCTACTCCAAAGGCCATTTGTTATGTTTAATGTGTGTTTTCATGTTTCTAGGTTAAATTTGTGAGTTGGAGTAATTTGGCACAAAAAGGTGCATTTTTACGACATTTGGCGCATTTCCGAGAAGAGGACGGAAAGTCAACCGTGGCTTTCGGATATCAAAGATCACACGAGTCAACATTCGGATGATGATGCCAATAAATACCTTGAAGAATCGGAAAGAGGAAGAAAAATGATTAAATTACCTTTCTGGTGACTTTTCCGGCGAACCACCACCACAAGAGGCGGCAGCACCGCCGAACCACCACCGGAGCACCACCACACATGGAGGAGATATTCAAATCACATCATGCATAGGGCTGCTGCTAGGGTTACATGCACTCTAGTGGAGAAGAAATCAATTAATACTTTACCCTAGTGCATCCTTAAATTCCTCCCATGTATTTTCCTTTTGCACTTCTCCATACCTCCACTAGGTAACCTTGGGGGCTGCATTAGACTTGTTAAAAACCCTCATTTCTGATGAGGAGGAGAATCCTTGACTTGAGAACAAACCCCTAAGAAGCTCTCAAGCTCCCAAACACTCAAGAACAGCCTCATTTCCGTCCGGATTCCATTAGGGAATCCGGACGGACCTTCCCGTCCACCTACTGAAATAGTCCATTTTCTCATAGTTCTGTCCATTTTTTTGGACTTTTATCCTTCATGAAAGTTGTTCCTAAGGCCCTCATTTACCTTACGTACCAACTTTCACCATCGTTTGTGCACTCACATGCTCTGAAATCATCAAGAACAGCAAGGGTCTGCAGAGAGCCTTGTAATTTGGAGCAAGAAGGAGTGAGGAGAAGAAGAGGGTGATGCATGGAGCAGCTAGCAACTCTTGGGGCAGCAAGGGCCTGCTGGATGTCTTCATGAGAATCTCTCAACCTATCTTTACTTTTGTTTTGTTCAAGCATGTGTGTATAAATTCTTATGATTGGGGACTAGGGTTGTATGCCCTAGTTCATTGATGATGGATTGTATAACTTTGATGTTTATTCATGTTGATTGATGTTTGGATATGTTCATTGCCTATTACAACATGTGTTAGATGCTTGCTTAGGAATCTAATCAATTAATGAGCATGTGTTTAATCTATCTTTGTTTGAGTTTGTGAGATTGATTACCTTACTCACTCTAGACAATTGACATTGAGCATGATGAGGATTAATTTGTGATTGACCTTGTTTGATTTCCTAAGTCTTGGTGCTTCAACCTTCCATTCACTCTTGAATGAGAAGACTAATTCATTGTGAACCATTACTTGGCACTCTTGTTAACTTAGAAGACATGGTCCTAGAACCTTATCAAGGGTAGGATACGGAAATTGATCCACTATCAACTAGGTTTTATGTGTTATTCCTTTGATGCATGTGCTTCAACCCTTCATTCACACTTGAATGCAAGGACTAAGCCTTATGACCCTAACAAGGCATAAGCATACCATAGATTGCAAAACACATGTGCATAACATTGTATGTTGGACTGTGGGGATTAATTCATGAACCTTTTCAACATGTGTGTGCTTGAAGTTGTTAGTTCATTAGATATGAAAACTCAATCATTCTACCATTCCTATATCTTTCCATGTTCTTCCTCTTACTTTTAGAGTGCATTAAGTTTGTTAGCTCAATCACTATTGTTTCAATAAGTTTACTTCTTGCATTTTACTTTCATTGCTCACTTATTCACAAAACACAAAAATATGAACACTACACTCATTTGTATATCCACTACACTTTGCATCCATCCATCTCTTGTCTCATCATTTTAGTGCTAGAAACTTGGTTATCACATAATTACCGAGTGGATTTTGGGCCTTTCAATCCCTTGGGTACGACAACCCCCGGTCCTTAATCTATACCATCCCCTATCTTTGACGATACGAAGACATGAATTCAACGCGAAACTATCGTCTCGTCACATACCAAGGCCATCACCAAAGTATGTACACTCAAGGTCGGCAATTCCTTCCTATGAGTCTAATAGTGCACTATCTGTAGGGACTTGAGCCCATAGCTTAACTACTCACCACAAAAATTTACCAGTAATTCACTTAAGCACGGGGGTTGTTCCATACACCCGGCTTCACAACTTTTTGTTCATAATTATATTTACAAATATAGTTTTCAATTAAGACAAGTTATAGATCACAATATATATAACAAATAAACATAAATATAGATCAAAATCTATATATCAAATATGCATGAACATATATAAAACAAGATATACATATGTACATAAATGTAAAACATAAGTAATTAAACTCATGTAGTAAACAAGATCATAATTTATAGCAAATAAGCATAAACATATGTAGAACAATATATACATATGTGCATAAATGTAAAACATAAGTACTTGAACTCATGTAGTATACAAGAAACATAATCTATAGCAAATAATCATAAACATATGTAGAACAATATATACATATGTACATAAATGTAAAACATAAGTAATTAAACTTATGTAATAAATAAAATTATAATCTATAATATATGTAGAACAATATACAAGTAAAAATAAAAGACAAGCATTATATAAGGAAATCAGATTATTATTAATATTTTAGTCCTTAAGTCCAAAACCATAAAAGTTCATCAATGATTCTCCGATTAGAATCGTCAAACTTCAAACTTCGTTAAATTGTCCATCGCAAATCCGATTTGAGCAGGTCAGTACACCATTTCGAAGGGATTTTCACAAGGAATCCAATGGTATAGTTCAAATAAATATTTCCAGAATGTCCAAGTCCAGAATTCAAGATTAATCAAAACAGTCCAGAAATAAGTATACTCTGTTTTAACCCATTTTACCTAAATTATTACGTACTGTAATATTGGCCATTAATTGTAATATTCTCCAGATTAGAAGTTCAAGTTCTAAGCTTCGTTTTGATATAAAGATCACAAAATATGGTTAAGAGATGAGTGAGTTATGACCACTTGAAATTATGAACAACACAAGAGGTTTTACAGTGAGTATACCGGATTAAAACTTAGATACAGAAAGTTTGGCTCGTTAGATGATCATAAAATTTTAATACACAATAGAAGACACAATTTGGAACAACTTTCATGAAGAAGTCCAGATGGTAAAATGATCGGAAATATGTGTTTAAAGGTTCCCAAGTAGGCTGCCGGAAAAACTTCAGAAAAGAGGACTTAAGTTTTCTATAAAACTTATTCCTTTCTATTTTCTTCTTGATCATGCATTTTGATGAATCTTAAAGATAAAAGACTATAAGGATGTATTCTGTACTTACATGAATTTCAAGGGTAGGAAGATGGCCTCGATACGAATCCATAGGATTTCGCGGATTCTAATTCGGAGCTACGGATCGTAAACAAACATTTACGGAAAGGAATTGGAGAGATTAAGCAAGAGAGATAGAGATGAGCTAGAGAGAATGAGGGAGAGAAATTAGAGGACCTCTCGGAGGAATGAAGAGGCAAGGGTGAAGGGTCTGATCATGTTTAATTATAGAGGTAGAGAACCAATGACAATTAGCCACATGTCATCAAATGATTGGTACAATTGTCAAGCCACTTGTCACCAATAAAAACTTGACAAGTGTCTTTTGACTAACACTTCATGATGACATCATCATCATGACATCTGCTGCAAGCCTTGCTCACTAAGTCTTACTTCCGGCCAATGGTGTTGCGCCACATCACCATTTAATTCCCTTTGTATCTTAACTTCAAAAATTCACTAAAAATAGCTCGGGAGCCCGAAAAATTATCCGAAAAAATGCTACGAACTCATGGTGACGTCTACTTCCTAGTTGTGACCTCAAAACTAAAATTTGGGCAACTTCAAAAAATAGGATCTCGCACATATCCAAATAATAGAATAAACTTCCGCTGACCATAACTCTTTCGTATGATATCAGAATTTAGCGTGCCACATGTCTATGAACTCATATCGACAAGCTCTACAACTTTCATGAAGGAAGTTATCAGAGAAAATCTATGGATAAGAAAGTCAACTTTTGACCCCTCGAAAATAAAACGTTTCGAGTAAATATTCGTTCCGAAATGCTTTCACTTCACAAACTAGACAAGAGAACTAACATCTATTCCCTTTATTAAATTTCAAGAATATTCAAGAAATTAAATACGAAAATTCGGGGTATTACACCTTGTGAGCACGGAAAGTGTTTCTTTTTTATTTCGTCTAATTAAAATGAAAAAAAGTTAGGAATGCATGTGCTCGCTACAAGTTGTTCAAAATAATTATTTTTTAAAATTTGAACAAATGTAAAAGAATTTAGTTATTAGGACTCTTGGACTCTATGATATGCAAATGAGCATTGACAACACACTGTCCATCAAAATCGAGTTTAAGCTTATTTTGGGTGAATGGTGTGAAATAGAAGAAAAATTCCTTATTATAGCACAAGATTTCCTTGAAATATGGAATCTTTGAAATTCTCAAGGCCGGTTTGCATGAGTGTTCAAAAATATTTTATGGGCTCAATAAAACCTAATGCGAGACCTTAATTACGAGCACCGGAAATGCTTCTTTTTATTTCATCAAATAAAAAAAATGAGAAACACTTATAGCGACGAACTGTTCATCGCTACAAGCTAGATGTTCCAATTTTTTTTTTTAAATTTGTATAAATGTAAAAGGATTTTATTTTTTGGGCACTTGGTATCAATGAATTAAACAATGCAAAAGAACTTTGACAACACATTGGCCATCAAAATTGGGTTTTCGCATGATTCAGTGAATTGTGCCAAATTGAAGAAAATTTTCTTACTATAGCACGTACATGATTTCCTTCAAATATGAAATCTTTGAAATTCTCAAGACTGGTTTACACAAGTTAGGAGCTCAATGAAACCCAACTCGAGACTTTATGAGCACCGAAAATCCTTTCTTTTATATCGTTAAATGAAAATAAAAATAAAGTGAGGAACACCTGTAGCGACGAACTATTTGTCGCTATAGGTTGTTCAAAATAAATATATTTTTTTAATTTGAATAAATGTAAAAGGATTTTATTTTTGGGCTCTTGGGCTCAGTGAATTAAGCAATGAAAATGAACTTTGCAACACATTGAGCATCAAATTCAAGTTTTCGCTTGATTCGGTGAATATATTGTGCCAAATTAAGGAAAACTTCTTTATTATAGCACATGATTTCCTTGACAAATGAAATCTTTGATATTCTCAAGACCAGTTTGAATGAGTGTCCAGTAGTATTTTAGGAGCTTGATGAAATCCAACGCGAGACATTACGAGCACCAGAAATGCTTCTTTTTATTTTGTCGAATAAAAAATTTAAAAAAAAATTAGGAACACCTGTAGCGACGAATGGTTCGTCGCTACAAGTAGTTCAAAAAAATTATATTTTTAATTTTAATAAATGTAAAAGGATTTTGTTTTTAGAGCTCTTGTGCTATTGAGCAATACAAAATAACTTTGGCAACACATTGGCCATCAAAATTGAGTTTTCGCATGATTTGGTGAATTGTGCCAAATTGAGGAAAACGTCCTTACTGTACGACATGATTTCCTTCAGAAATGAAATGTTTGAAATTCTCAAAACTGGTTTGCACGGTCCAGAAGTATTTTAGAACTCAACGAGAGTCCTTACGAGCACCGGAAGTATTTTTTTTTTAATTTCGTCTAATTAAAATAAAAAAAGTTATGAATTTTTTTTGTGAAAGGAAATAAGGGCCGGTGCGGCCGCCCTCAAGCCTTAATTAGTAATGAAACTGCAGAATACAATAGGGGAGACATGATGCATAAACCCCATTTAACATTAAACATTGAGAGAACCTCCAGAATAATAGCAGGAGTCTCCACAAATCCTATGTATAGGTTCTTGGACTCTATGATTAAACAATGCAAGGAGCATTGACAACACACTGTCCATCGAAATTGAGTTTACATTGAGTTGGTTACCCAAGCTTAGCCCCTCAGGTTTCACTCTTCTCATATATAGTACATTAATTAGTACGTATTAGGCACTTATAGGTGGACGATTAATAAACCAATCACCATGGCCGGGTGTGTTAATTATCAGGGTTACTTTTAGTAGTGAAAGGTTGTTTCTTTAGGGATCGAATTTGCGACTTTTCGAATATCTGGTTCCAATGTGGAAAATACATTACAGTTGAGACGATGCAAAATACAATCAACCGGAAAAAGAAAAATTGACTATCACATTCCTGTGTTTTAGCAAATTGGCGCAAGGCATCAGTAGAATAGTACGTAGTTGGATCCACAATGCCACTCTGTGATGTTTGTGGCTTCAAGATAATCACTGTAAATGGTAGCTAAGAATGCTGCATTGACCACATACTGAAGAGGTTTCGGCCTTCCAGCACTCAACTGGATCAAGTCCGAGTAAGATATATACATGTAACTATAAGAATGTTAGACTAAAGCCTAGCTACGCTAAATCCACATGAACTTGGAAGAGAATATATAATCAGCATGCAGCACATGCTCATCTCGATCCCTAGCTAGCTATAGCTTGACTTATGCAATGATTAAGTGCTATATAAGCTTGAAGAGAAGTTGATGCCATTTGTTGTACGTTTTCTACAAACAACTGGATAAAGTGACTCGATCAGTAGTACTGATAATTAATTGGCCTGCTTCAGTACTACTGGTCTTGGAAATTCCACAGCAGGTCTTCAATCTTTGTGACTTCAATTGTGTTAGTTGAGGCTTTGATCGAGAACCACTCCTCATCAATTCCCTGAGGAAATGTGACAAGTCAGAGAGCTTCTTAATTCAATCCACTTTACTTACAGTCTCCAAACACTCTTTGTTGTTTCCACTTTCCACCACCATTAATAGTGACAAAAGCAATACATCAATAGAGTAGAGTGCAAGTCTCAGATATGCAGAGGACCACACCAACACAGAGGACCAGATCAGTATTCACGCCACGTAAATCCACACAGCAAATATGTCCAAATAATTATTATACTCCTTTAAGTTTTGGATCCAGATAGTTCTCCGTAGTTGTATAAATATCAAGCATCACTGTGAATTGTTACAAGGGAAAATATCAATACAATCTTATTCTTATACCTTTTCAGCTTTCTTTCTCTTGCTAAATCTCTTTAACCAAACAGAGACCGCAACAGATTCCGATGATAACGACCAGGCGCAGTCATCTTAATCCGGGGTTTGGGAGGTATTGGAAATCAGCTATCCTCATGTTCCTTCCCAATGGGAGGCGTGGGAAGGAGTTATTTCCAAGAAGATCGAGTTCAGTGCAATGGTACGTGGTAATAGATATGTAAGATGGTTTTTTGAGTGATTACATGATATCCTCATATTTTAGTTTCCTCCAATTTGATTCTGGTTCGTTCAAGTAAAGCTCTGATGAGTAAAAGAACGAATCAGTTGTAAAAGCAAAACCTCATTCATCAGAATCTTACGCGTCTCTTCCAGAAATAAACTAAATTAAACACAAAACCAAGAATTAGTATTGCAAAATTAGTAGCAAATTTGAATATATGAAGTAACTATGCAAACATATTTGTATTTCTTTTTATAAAAGTTTGCAATAATTACTACTTTTTTTTTTGGTTGAATGCAGTAACTATTAATCATTTTTACAGTGACAAAATTTATATCATGTGTTTTTTTTTTCTCAGATCTCTTACCTCCAAGGGCTAGGTGGAAAGTTAACCACTAAGATTGTTGGCCTTAAAAGCCTTATTAATTTCCTTGTAAGTATATCATATTGTCAAGTCTATTTTGCATACATTGGAATTGTCGAACTATATTTTTTCTTTTTCTCAATCATGTTGGTAGCTGATCATCTGTACGTTTTATGTTTAAATTAGGACTGCTTATTGTTGTGCTTATATTTTTTTTTTGCTTAAAATAATTGCAGTAAATTGAGCCATAATGTTTTGAGTGGATCAACAACAGATGGACTTGGCAAGATGGCCGGAGTCGCTGAAAGTCCTGTGGATTTGAGGTCTCTAATTCATGTGGTCCTAATTTGGAGGCGTGGAAAGCCCACAAGTTTTAATTCTAATAAAAAGATATGCTGAGATGGGATTAAGGATTACTGGAATTAATAGAAATTAGACACGCAACTACGCAAGGGATGTTGAAATGGTCGAAACAGTAACTTTCGATCAGCATATGTAATCAATAAAGTCACCAAATTTGTATGAGTAATGTTCATCGTTTATTGATTTTAAGGTTATGCCTTAGCATCTGGTTTTCTTTTCTGTTTGATCTTCATGTGGTGTTCAATACATGGGTTGTTTTGTTGATCATAAAGTCACAAAATTTTTATGAGTAATGGTAAAAATGAGTAATAGCTACTAAAAGAACCAACAAAGAGGCTCATATGAGTAACAGTAAAAAATGCGTTGTTTTCATTTTTACCCATCATTGTTACATAAAAATGGGTGAGAGTAAAAGAAATGAAAACAAAGAGGCTTCAATCCTTTGATTGCATGGTCTAAGTGAACTTCCATTAACTATTTTTGTTATAATTGTTTGATATTAATCAGTAATTACTTTGTTGTAAATTTCACTTTGATTCACTTGTAGTCCAGGTTAAAGATTCCATTACAAAATAAATTCAACATGTTGCTTACTGCCAAAAGAAAAATAGAAAATAATTAAGCATGCATGGGACTTGCCTCTTGGTACAGGCCAGGCTTGGCTAGTGGTATTTTAAAAGCATGACACAGCGTAATGACAGGAGATCTATAATTAATCTATTCACTACAAAAACCTTATGCCTCTAATTACTCGCAAAAATACAAAAGGTTTAGGTACACCCTATTAAAAAGTCTATATTTATTGTTAAGCGGACAATGCATTTTATAACCTAGAAGTTAATCTAAACATTAATTTTTCTATGATTTCTTTTCTTAGTTCTCATATTGAAACTTTGTCCTTTTGTAATTATCAGCTAGCCAGCATCTTTGACCTCTTAAGCTATTTGGAAGAAGATGCAAACCATATACTAATGATGTGATTACTTGACCTTATCGAATATCGATCCCATTTCAATATATTCATTATTTTGAGTTTTTCTACGGTATGGATTATTCAGTATTCATATTTTCAACATATTTAATTACGCATCATAATTTGAGCTATAATATGCGTTCAATATTATTGAATGAAGTATGGCTTGTATATACGTGTGTTGAGCATTTAATAACTGAGTGACATATTTGAATATGTATGTATTACATAAAACTTTGAGTATTAACACTAAAATCAATAAACGATGAACAAAGGATCGGTACCTTATAAATTGTAATGCAATGTTTCATATTCGTGATCGGATATACTCTCAAGTGCACTACCAAACATGAAAAATGGATCTGATTCCTTGTTAAGTTTCAAAATCTCGAAAGACACAATGCTTGAAAGCCAAGGAATAAAACATGTGCTATATAGTGTATTAGTGTGTACAGCTTTAGTCTCCCCAAATCAGATAAATTAGATGATTGAATACAAATTTAGCACTAGGGCTAGGGAGTGTGAAAGGTACTCGATCTTCATCAGATCATCTAATGTTTGTTTAAGGTGCCGTACCATCACCAACTAGGTTTTGTTCGTTTTCCATCTGGGCTGTACATGTGAACTTGCATGTGAAAGTTCTGAATTCTCTAATTTGCCCTCGATTTCTCATCAACATATGTGGGACGTCTCATATATACAAGAACCATCGAAATGACAATGGAGGGTTTGGATTTATTACGTATTGGAAGTTTAATGGGGATGGTTGTAGAGGAAGAAGAGGTCACGATCGCGTGGCCCGATTTGAAGTTTAGCTAGCTAGCTAGGGCTCTCTCTCTGTCTGAGCCGCAGAAGATGGAGACCACCCAATTTTCTATTCAATTGGTTCTGATCGAATAGATCCAAACAGATGAAAAACTAATAGGGATTCTCTCAGCAAATAACAACAAAGTCAGCAATATCTTTGTTGTATTATTACTAATTAACACTGCAGTCTTCAATTTTGCACCACGTAACAACAATATTACTCTCACTCTAACTGCACCAATTATCCAGATGATGATCATGAATTGACGATGCTATCTTCATAAATTCAATGTCATCATCATGTTCATGAATCACCATCATCATTAATTAATATATAAGAGTGCTCTGCCATTGCTGTTCCAGTGAGCGTCTGGCACAGAGAGGAGAAGCGTAAGAAGCTGAAATGGAGGAGGTGAGAGAGCCCCTACTAGCCCATGTACAAGAAAAGCCTTCTGATCATTCTCAATATGATCCTATTCCTTCAATTCTTATCAGATATCTATACATAGGCCACTTTTTGGCCAGATGGGGTGCCAGGTTTTCCTTTCTTTCATTTCTTTTCTCCTTTTATTGTTCTAGTTTTTAGATTTTTTTTCTTTTTCTTTTTTGGTTGGAGCTTTTTCCTCCAACTCTCAATTGGACTTTCTTCATGATATTGAAATGTGTGAACCTTGAAAAAAAAAATCTTATTATTATTTCTTACTTTGCTGTTGAAAGAAATATGAAGTTGAGCAACCACTAGTAAAATCAGTAAATGATATTACAGAAACTAAGTTGAAGATTTTGAACATGTTAACCTCTGTCTCCATATTTTAGATCTAGTGCTCCCAAATTGATTGTCTATACCATCAAATGTCTTCATCAAGGAACAAATATGCTAGCAAGGTGTCAAGGTTTGGATCCTAATAAAACTCATGATCACTATACTTCTACATATGTAAACAAAGATTAATTATGCTGATGTAGCAGTAGCAAGTTTCCTACAGATCAACCTAGAAGCCTAGTTAATTGCATGAGGTTAATGATATGTTTAAGAAACTCAAACTTAGACCTCTATGTGTGTTTGTGTCCCCCTTATGTCAAATTGAATTTGGTCGCTCTGATTGTTAAGATTGATTTCGCGTGTACTATACAAGGAGAAAAAAACCAGGCTGCTAGTTTTTTTGGAACTTTTAACCTTTTTTATATTGTGCAGAATGTGGGAATTCTCTGTTGGCTTATACATGATAAACGTTTGGCCAGACTCTCTACTCTTTGCTGCTACTTATGGTGTGGTAGAATCAGCCTCTACAGCGATTTTCGGACCTTTAGTTGGACAGTGGGTGGATAGATTCTCAAATGTAAAGGTAGGCTTATGAAATAAATCCTATATCAAAATACAGATGGGGAAAGAAATGAATTGCTTATACATAACTTTTACTTCTTCAAACCCTATGAACAGATTCTCCGCCTTTGGTTGGTAACACAAAATCTCTCTTTTATGATTGCTGGAGGCACCGTGATGGAGTTACTGGTCTACTCAGATCTAAAGCTCACAAATTTTAATGCCTTCGTCTTACTTGTCATATTAACCAACATCTCAGGAGCTCTTGGAGTTCTCTCCACTCTTGCTGGTACCATATTAGTTGAAAGAGACTGGTAATTGTTATCTTTCATGAATATCAATTTACTTTTGGATTGGAGTAATATGAAATTGTACTATGTTATTATTGTGATGTGATCTTCCAAATTTATTATACAGGGTGGTGGTGATATCAGAAGGGCATTCTCCGGAAGTACTGACAAACATGAATTCGGTCATTAGGCGCATTGATCTCTTCTGCAAACTATGTGCTCCTGTGCTAACCGGCTTCATCATCAGCTTTGTATCACTAAAAGCTTCTGCTTTGACTCTAGCATTATGGAATGTCATATCTGTTTGGCTGGAATATTGGCTTTTTATTTCTGTGTATAATGGGATTCCAGCTTTAGGCGAAAGTAGCCAGAGGAAGATATCAAGACCTTCTCAGAGTGATCTTGAAGGGACTAGCACATCTACTTCTCAGGAGAGAAGTAGCTTTCTTTCTAAAGATGCAAATGATTCAGAATACGCAGAGGAAAGCTGTTTAATGGGATTAATTAAACTAGTCACAAGGATCCCTTATGTTGGTGCTTGGAGAGTGTATTTGCAGCAAGATTGTGTACTACCCGGAGTATCTCTGGCTTTGTTATATTTCACTGTCCTCAGGTAACAACCCTCTAACAAGTTATATTCTTCTGTCAGAATGTAAAATATGTATTTTTGTCCACAAGACCGCACATTCAGACATGATTCTACCTAATCAACGGTCAGGATTCAGTCCGGTAACATAACAAGCCAAACTGTCGGACAACAGAAAATTTACCACCTATCAAAAGTTATTATTACCTTTAATTGGCACCACAAAGTATTTTGTACAGTGCAAATACACCTAATGATTATATTTGCAACTTCCCCTAGTAGTTTGCTTTTTCCTGTGCTTGTGGCTTTGGTTTCATAAGGTTCTCACTAAATCTTGTTACTCCAGCTTTGGAACATTGATGACAGCTACCTTGGAATGGGAAGGTATACCTGCATACACCATTGGGATTGCCCGCGGAATAAGCGCTGCAATTGGAATTGCTGCAACGATTCTTTATCCAATCTTGCAATCGCATATTTTAACACTTCGAACAGGACTCTGGTCTACCTGGTCTCAGGTTAAAACTTCAGTATATAAAAATACCAAATTCATTTTCTTCAAGTTGCATTTTCAAATGCTAATCTCTTTTTATTCCAATTTCTTTAGAACTGTTAGCTACATGGTAACTTCATAGTTTATTGTTCCTACATGTTACTTATTTACCCTCATATGTCTGTATTTTCGTTGTTATAATACAGTGGACATTCCTCCTACTATGTGTTGCTTCAATATGGATCAGTAATAGCCTTTTGTCAGCATATATGCTAATGGCAGGAGTGGCTACTTCTCGGCTTGGATTATGGATGTTTGATTTGGCTGTAATCCAACAAATGCAGGTTAGCTAGCAGAACAAAATTATCTGATACTATCTTGTGGGATTACTTTGGTTGGTGATGAAGGTATTTCATTTGTTTGACGTCTTACGATATATAAATCTTCTGGACAGGATCAAGTACCTGAATCGGATCGTTGTGTAGTGGGAGGTGTTCAAAACTCCCTTCAGTCCAGTATGGACTTGATGGGTTATGTCATGGGAATAATAATATCTAATCCACAGGTGATTAATATTTCAGTATCTGCTCCATTTATAGTTAAATTTACTGATGGCATGGCCCAAAAATTATCATATTAGTCCAAGAAAAAACTGTGAAAGCTTAGCCTTTCCTTGCATTTCAGACGTTTACAAATATAGCACTTGAGCAGTGCTCGAAACCCTCTCGAGTAGTACGTGCTAAAATCCCCTCGAATAGTATTCGAGGGGACTCAAGGGCTCCTCGAAGGAGGTTCAAACACTGCTCCTAATGAGATGAAATTGGATTAGTATTGAAAAATTCCTTAAGCCAAGAGCCTCAAGACAGCTTTTGTCAATTTCTTCTACTTTTGTTGTTCAGGAATTCTGGAAGTTGACTTTGGTGTCGTTTGCTGTGGTAACTTTGGCTTCATTGCTCTATACCCTGCACCTTTACCGCGTCCGAAAGCACCTCCTTCACTTTGAGAAATTAACTCCCTTTCTCAAATGCTTCACGAGTTCACAATCTGCAAATTCATAATAGGTTGGCCTCCGCCATTTCACTACTCTTTATTTTCACTGTTGTTCATATTTCACGTAATATATGTAACTTCTAAGTTGGGCCTCCATCATGCTGCCATGTCTCATATGTATATTAATAGTGATTGTATTCAGATACATTGGCATGCTTACTTACTTGGAATGGGTATGAGAATAAATGAATTGATTTCAATTCTTGAATTCTCTTATGTTTACTAACATGCATATGAATCGGAATGGTTGTGAGTCCCACGAAAAAGTGATTAAAAAAGAGAAATTCATTCCTGAATATCCAGAGTTTGATTACCAAGGAGGAGTAGGTATTAGGAATGATTCTATCGGAATGAGAATTCTGATTCATTCTCATTTTCATTCCAAGTAAGTAAACATGTTAGGCTTTGGAAGGAGAAGTCTCGGCATTAGTGTGTGTAGTTTCATTAATAATCTTTATAAACCAATGATAACTCTTCGCTTATCCAATTCGAAATTAATAAGGCTCTAATTTAAGCCACTTCTTCCAACAAACGCAATGTCCTTCATAATGTGGCTAACTTTGCTGGTGGAAGATGTCAAACTTGATATCCTTGCAGTCTTTATATCTGTAGGGCCAAAAGTCCATATAATCATATATATATTTTAGGTTTGGTCATGTTTTTGATGTTGAATCTCTGCTAGTCAGCATAATTGTCCAGTAGATCGATTGTTTTGGTCAAAACTTGGAAAATGCATGCAGTCAATGTAATCCGTACAATGGGGGTTGTTGTTGGGAAATTTCTATATATATAAAAAAAATAGAGCAAAAAGCACATATCAATGCATTTTTCAATGACCAAGACATACATGTTCATGGGTATGCTTTTTTAATTTTCTACCTATCGACTAATATAAAGAGGTCCTCCATGCCGTACATTTCTTGTTCAAGTCTCCAACATGAACAAGAGTCGTTGCTTGACTTATTATCAGTTAACTTGAGAGAACATTCAACATAAGGATCAGTTTGTTTGTTACTTTGTTAATACTGATTGAGGTTGCGCACAACTATTTGATCTATTGGCATAAGTTTTTCATTTGTAAGTGAGAGGTTTTAAGTTCGACTCTTGTGATCATAAACTTTTGTTGATAATGCTTGATAACCGTAACATTTATTATCAAGATCCCTTATGCTTCAAACTTGAGATTAATGAAAAGTGAGGTTTATGAGATTGGGCTATGTTTAATTAGGCCGGGATTATGTTTTTAGTACATAATATGTTGGCTTTAATACTGCATGCCCTGTGCTCCAAATATGCTCAGGGACGCCCCTATGTATTTATGTTTAGTGGCGCCCCGTCTTTTTCAATCGACCAAAAATTAGTAACTACGTGTGTAGGATACCAACAGATGACTCTTCACTTTTCTAATGCGAGATTAGCAAGGCTTTAACTTGAGCCATTTCTTCCAACAACACAATGTCCTTCTAAAGGTGATAAACTTTACGGGTAGAAGATGTCAAACTTTATATCCTTGCACGTACAGTCTATACTGCAATGTTGCTGCCAGCAGTGAGGAGGTAGCTAGATCGATCTGTAAAAGCCAAAAGTCCATATATTTAAGCTTTAGTCATGTTTTGGATGTTGAATCTCTGGTAAGCATAATTATTTTCCAGTAGATCATTGTTTTAGTCAAAACTTTGAAATGCAGGCAACGTAAACCGTACAATTCATTCATGACTTTTCTCAAGTGCAGAAGGCACATATCAATTGCATTTTCAATGACAAGGATTATGATCATATATATGCTTTTTATATTTCTACCTGTCGAGTATCTACTAATACAACGAGGTCCTCATTGCCGTACAATGGATTTTTATTTCTTTTAGGCCAAGTCTTCAACACGAAGAAGAATCGTTGCTTGACTTATTGGTTTACTTTTTTTTTTTTGGTTAATGAAGCCAAGACCCTTTAGGGAAAAGAAAAAATTCAAAAGGCAAAATAACATAACCAATTGAATTAAAAGTTGAGACGCACAGTTAGCGTTCCACACTTCTTCTCACTCAAAGCCTTAGTCGTACTCGTCCTTAATGACGTCCACGACTCCACGTCATTTTCGATCGACCAAAAATTAGTAGCTACGTACGTTGGTACGTGTGTGGGGATCCAAGGCACACAACGATCAATGTGGTCATTTTCCCTAATATAAACGAAAACGATTGTTAACTAGAACTGTCCAAATATTCAATCACGTGGTGGGAGGTTTATGTTCATGACATTTGCCCTACAATTAATTAGTACTCAGTACTCACCAACTCCTCACGGACCTCATCAAGTTTTCCACAATTATTGGTTTCCAATTCCACTATATAGAGTATACTATTTTATTTTAGCCAATAAAAAAAGAGTATATTGATACCATATGCAGTCGAACAGATCTATTTTTTGGTGTATATCATACTCTCGATTGATCTATGATTACAACAAATGAAAAACATAACTATCATTTTTTTTAATTAGAAATATAACTACAAACGAAAATCTCTACAACAACCTAAATTTGAGGAGTCAAAAATAAAAGCTAGGCGCGCCGAAAGAGGCAGGCTTTGTTTTCAAATTCTATAGGTCGAGTGGTTATGGCTAATATTTGCAATGGCGTTAGGCGTCAGCAGTGAAGTTGGCTTCCCGAAAAATATGACTAAACTGAATGTCTTGAAATTGAGAGGCAAGAATTTGAATGTCTTTAACTAAAACCTTGAGATCGAACATTTGTTCAGCACACAGTTAATAATAAGTTTAGAATCACCTTCAACCTAAATTTTTGTAAGATTGTGTAGAAGAGCAGTACAAAGACCTTCACGAAGGTCTAGAGCATATCTATCATTACATAAGTGTTATTTTATAAATTGTAGTGTGATAGAAAATCTCAAGTTCGGGAAAAAAATTTCGATAGGGCAGCTGTGTTACGTGAATTGTGTAGTTGCCAATAACAGAGGGACACGTAGGCTATGAGAACTACAAAATAGTAAAAAAAAAAAATAGCAACATACTTAGCCTCTTGCATGCGCCGTTTCATCATGTGACATGACTATCGATCGTACTGAGCAGTTTCTCCGGAACATATATTATTGATTATGTTTGGATTTTGTTTCTTTAATTTTGCTTAAACTTACGAGTTACAATAGATTTAGCTAGATGATTTTGACTCTTGACTCGATCACCAGATAGAGAGAGGTGAGACGAAGGTACCTTGCTAGTTGCTGCCGTACTACGATATATATTGATCTAGAACATGATGGAAATTAATATAGTACTATAGTGAATGAGTAGTGACTTGGTCATAGGTTATATGCATGGTACAATCATGAATAGCCAAAACTGAATAGCCAAAACTCTACGTTTTATATTCATATTCAATATCAGACTGGGAAGGGACATTGAACACTTCACCACCAAAGTCCAAAACCAATCCTAAACCCTAAACATAAAGTATTAAACTACTGCATGAATATATAGGCAAGGGTAAACTTCGATCAGCAGACAATTATTTAGTGCCATATATGCATGTATCCAATGCCATTGTTAGATTAGTTGATATTTTTCAATTGGAGATCGATGAGCTTATTATTATGCTTCTGGTGAGAAAGAAACGCATACCTAAATGACAACTCAATCTATGTATGCTACACTGATCATATGCATAAACTTCTAAGTCAAAATGATTATAAAATTTGTCCACTAAGCAATATTTAAGTCACTGATCATAATCATTTAGCGTACGAACATATGTACCTCCTGGCATGGTTACTCTCGACGGTTCTCGATTGGTCTTTTTTATAATGCAGTAAACTTAATTCTAAGAGAAAAATTATATTCTAATCTTAACTTAATCTTGTAATGGGGAGCTTCTAATTGTAAAAAATTTCATATTTTAAGAAAAAATGTGGATATTTGTATTATTGACTATTTCTTGTTTTTCAGATTAGTCTTCAACTAAAAATCAATGAAAATTACAAAGTCATTTGATTATCTAATTGTGACCGAGTGTAACTTATATACTAACTTGTACGGTTAACATCCGTACAATTGTTATTGTATTCCTAATTTTAATTTTTGAATAGTAAAACATCTACTCTGTCCCATCTAAAAGAGAAGAAACTCAATCATACAAATTTTTTTCTTTGCTTGACTATGTGGCCTTAGATCTAGAAACACAAGGCTAGGAATGTTTTAACGCTTAAAAGTCATGGGTTCCATATGATTTATTTTATTTTTATTTTTTCAAAACGTAACGTCGACAACGTACGTTAACGTGCTAACAACGACGTTTTTTGCAAGATAGAATGGGCTCGACCACTTGTTCGAAACTTCCAAAGACAGTAGATGACAGAGACAACGGAGATCCTCATGAAAAAGAAAGGCACACCAAAAAAAGCAATGCAGGTGAGTGACTCGACAAGAAAAGATGTGTTGTACCTCGTCGAGAGAAGACGAGCATAGTTGATAGATTTGGTGACTACTTGGCTACAACAGTTGCTAGGGTTAATTTGCTTTGGATGCCCCTCACGTTTATTTTGTTGACCTAGCATCTTCCGCTCAAATTTTACCTCATATTTAATCTTAAAACTAAATCATAATGTTTAAAGTAGAATTTCCTCAAAAAAAAAAAAAGTAGAAACTCGGTTTCTTTATCGCAACATGTTTTAATTACTTATACCGAGTTTGAATCGTCTCTTCATTTTTCCAAAAAAAAGAGAAGGTGAAATCAAATTTACCTAATTCCACATATTATATTGTGTTTTGCCACTCAACCAAAAAAACCTAACTTTTAATTAAAATAAAATAAAAAGATCACAGCTAGAAACCTAACTCGAATCAGATGATGATCCTGTTGGTATGAATCATCATCCCATAATAATTTTATCCGAACCAAAATATTCTATATCATTTCTTTATTCACAGGCTTTACCCTATCGAGAGGAATTAATAAAGAGGCTTAAATTGTGAAAATGGCAGGGAGTGGTAATATCGAGAAGAGTGAGGGCAATATAGGCAGTAGAATATTAGATAGGCCTGCATCAGTCACAACCTTCCTGACCGAATATCTGAAGCCCCTTTTTATTTTTTCGCTGAAAAATGAAAGGACGAAGACGAACCGTTCTTATCTGAGTAAGGTGGTACTACGCCAAAGCATCTATATAAGTACGGCCATATCTGCTACTAGAATATCTTATTTTCCTTGCGTATTTTATTTTTTATTTTTTATTATTTTGATTTGTCAGGTTGTACGTACTGTCCGCACTTGAATCTGTCCTTCCTCACATAGGTCCTCCACCAAATAAGCTGCTCCTTTTGTGATAAGAAAACGACTTTTAACTACCCAACCTGCCCCCCTCGTCCTTCCCCAATTACCATCCGTCCTTACCGTCCTTCCCGTACGGAGTCGTCTCCTTTTACAACCTAAATGACTTTAATACCCTCGCTTTTTTATTATTATCAGTTTGTTATCTTATCTAGTTAAATTCAGCATGAAAAATACCTATGCTAACAAGAAAATACAATTAAAATAAAATATCCTCTCAGAAGTTGATTATTCCCTTTTCTTAAAAAAAAAAAAATTGATTCTTCCCTTGTATTGAATATCTTTCGGGAATGTAATCAGGTTGCACAGGCTTTAACGAATCATATCTTTCTGACAATCTGGTTTGCGGGAATTTGGATTCATTCCTTTATTCTTACGCATTGTCATATCGACCGTTTAGGTCTGTCAAAGTTTCGTTTCAATAATTTGCTCTCTCCTTTTTTTCAACAAAATCTGGAGGTAAATCTATAATGACATTCAAAATAGGGTAGATCTTCATGACCTAACATTCATACAATATGTGACTTAACAGTGAAGGTAACTGAGATAATGTAGAGATTTTTATTTTCTTTTGTCTCAAGAAAGAAAATGCTTATTTCAATAAATTATAATTTATCATTGTGGTAATCTTATTTGACCGAAAGGAAGGGTAAACTTGTCCATTCAAAGGGAAACAAACAAAAATAGGAACAAAACTAGTACGAATTCCCTCAAGGTCATTAGAGTAATTCGGTTCTCCTTCATCTTCACTCCCTCCTCAGCTCTACCCAACCTCCAAACAGAAAACCAGAATTTGCTACCAACGGTTACTTGAAGGCCTCGAAAACCCATTATTCTCCATCTCCGCCTATAAATAAAACCTCTCATTTTTTCATCCAAATCGCAACAATCAATTCACGCACACAGATGACAACAGAGCTTAAACTCTCTTCTTCTTCCCTTCAATCCATGAAACGCCAAAAAGCCATTTTCACTTTCGACTACAACAACTTGTTCCATTTCCTCTCAGATGAAATCATCTTCATAATCCTAGACTTCCTCAGCCCAAACCCAATTGACAAAAAGTCCTTCTCTTTAGTCTGCAAGTCCTTCTACTCCATAGAATCCAAACACCGCAGGACCCTGAAGCCTCTTCGCTCCGAGCGCCTCCCCAGAATCCTGACCCGGTACCCATTTGTGACCCGAGTCGATCTCACGCTCTGCCCTCGGATCACAGACACTTCCCTCACCACTATCTCTAATGCGTGCAAGTCCAACCTCCGATCGATCGATCTTTCGTGGTCCAAGTACTTTTCCGGAGCTGGGCTGCAGAGTTTGGCCCTGAATTGCAAGAATCTAGTGGAGATTAACTTGTCGAATGCGACGGAGCTCCGAGACTCGGCGGTTGCGGCTCTGGCCGAGGCAAAGAACTTGGAGAGGCTCTGGTTAGGGAGGTGTAAGCTTATTACGGATATGGGAGTTGGGTGTATAGCAGTTGGTTGTAGGAAGCTGGAATTGATTAGCTTGAAATGGTGTCTTGGTGTTGGTGACTTGGGTGTTGAATTGCTTGCTCTCAAGTGTAAATACCTTAAAAGTTTGGATCTCTCTTACTTGCCGGTAAATTGCTAGTGTTGATTTTGATTCAATCTTTAATCTCTGTTTTACCTAATTTGAAGTCTCATTTCATTTCATGCTGATTCTGGTTTTGCAGATCACAGATAGTTGTTTGTCGTCGATTTTCAAGTTACAGTATCTTGAAGATTTGGTTCTAGAAGGATGCTTTGGCATCGATGATGACAGCTTTGCATCCCTCAAACATGGCTGCAAGTCGCTAAAGGTATCTATTTTGCTTAGCTGGTTCAATTTCATATGCCCTCTTGTCTTGGGCATCTTTTATTTATAACATAGAATTGGTATAATTAGATTATATATGGATTCCATTTGTGCTTCTGAAAAGTTTAAAGCCTTTAACTTTTAATTATCCCAGAAATTGGTTGGTTGGAACAAAATTAGATTGGATTCTAGGTTGTATAGACAATCTTAGCCTTGAGATTTTATATTTCTTACTAGTTGTGAAAAGTTTAGTAATGCTTGAATAAATTTTGACACTTGAACTTGTATTACCTTTGACAGAAGCTTGACATATCAAGTTGTCAGAACATTAGTCACAACGGGTTGGCTTCCCTAACTAGTGGTAGCGGCAGAGTTTTAGAGCAACTCGTATTGTCACACGGCTCTCCTGTAAGTGTTGAATTTCTGTGTTTTTTATTTTATTTTTGAAACCAGTTATAATTTGAGTTTAAACTCACAATTTGCACTCTCGTGGCGCTGGTGTTTAGGTGACTCTTGCTCTTGCCGATAGTTTGAAAAAGCTTCCGATGTTGCAGTCAATCAAATTAGATGGTTGCTTGGTTACTTATGCTGGACTGCAAGCCATTGGAAACTGGTGTGTGTCATTAACGGAGCTGAGCTTAAGTAAATGTCCAGGGGTGACTGATGATGGTCTCTCCTCCCTTTTAACAAAACACAAAGATCTGCAGAAGCTAGACATCACATGTTGTCGAAAGATAACTTATGCTTCAATAGATCACATAACAGAATCATGCACCGCACTCACTTCTCTTAGGATGGAGTCATGTACCCTTGTTCCTAGAGAAGCATTTGTCCTTATTGGACAGAGATGCCATTTTCTTGAGGAGATTGACATAACAGATAATGAAGTTGATGATGAAGGTAATTGCCTAACTCAATCTCAGTCTTATTAAGCACTACTGTCGTTATTCGCATGCTTATGTGTCTTCTATGTGTGCAGGTCTGAAGTCCATCTCTAGATGTTCTAAACTCTCCAGCCTAAAACTAGGAATTTGCCTGAACATAACTGATGAGGGAGTTGCTCATGTTGGCATGTGCTGCTCGAAACTTGTAGAGCTCGATTTGTACCGGTTTGTAGTTCATGATCCATAAACTTTTGTCTTAATTATTTTGTTCCCTTTCGTTGTCTAGATCAAGCAAGAGAAACAGTAGAGTTGTTGATTCCCAAACATTTTATGAAAGATGAGAAGTAGAATGTTACTCTCTTTGAATATTACTAATCTTGAAAGGCTCTGTGCAAAAGTGTACATAAATAATTAAAATATGAAACGGATCCCAACTTCACTACAAACTGTTCTAGATTTGTGTAATAATTGTTGATAGACTGACATAAGAAGGAATTAATTTGAATCTGTATTTTTTTTTTTGTTTAGGTGCACAGGAATTTCAGATTCAGGCATTTCAGCCATTGCTCGTGGTTGTCCTGGACTCGAGATGATTAATATAGCCTACTGTAAAGACATTACCGACAGTTCACTAATCTCATTGTCGAAATGCTCAAGTTTGAACACAGTAGAAAGTCGAGGATGTCCTCTTATCACATCTTTGGGTCTAGCAGCAATTGCTGTGGGATGCAAGCAACTGGCCAAGCTGGACATAAAGAAGTGTTTCAATATCGATGATGTTGGGATGATCCCGCTTGCTCACTTCTCTCAGAACCTTAGACAGGTACTCTTTCTCAGTTCTTTTGCTTTCCTGGGAGCCGAACAGTTGGACAGAGAAAACTTTTATTTTACCAATTCTTTCATCTGTTTTTGCAGATTAATTTGTCGTATACTTCTGTTACGGATGTGGGGCTGTTTTCCCTTGCCAGCATCAGCTGCCTGCAGAGCTTAACCATCTTGCACTTGAAGGGCTTGACTGCTAGTGGACTTGCAGCTGCCCTATTGACATGCGGAGGGCTAACAAAAGTAAAGCTCCAGGCAACCTTTAAGTTATTGCTTCCCCAAGCTCTTTTCAAACATTTAGAAGCACGTGGTTGTCTGTTTCAGTGGAGAGATAAATTTTTTCGGGTAAGTGTGCTTTTGTGAATTGTCAACCGCAAACACTAAACTTTCCAATAAATGTAGTTAGTCTAATTCCATCACAAACCTTTTAAGTAACTGCAGGTCTGCAACAATAGTGTATTCATGCCTTTATGCACTTAGATATGTTCTTGCTATCCAGTATTACCAAAATGCATGCTAGCATATTGAGTCAGATTCGTTAAATTCCCGTTTCATGTGCAAATTAAAATTAAAAATTGTTGTTGTTATTATTGTTGGTTATTGTATTCACAGTAGTTTGTGTAATCGACAGGCTGAACTGGACCCTCAGTGTTGGAAATTACAGTTGGAAGATACTGTACCATGAGTTTTTTCCCACGATCCTTTCGGTTGAGAGGCTTAGACTCTTTAAACTCCTCACGGTGAAGGAAGGTCAAGTCATTCGCTTACCGGAAGATACGAGTATATATACAGTTGATACAATGTAGCACTTATATCAGCTTTTTGCTTCAAACAGTAGCTTTGCTTTGTAATCGATCCCTTCCATCAGAATCTTATAAACATGTATAAAGAAAGGTTTAGAGTGAAGGGATTCTTTGGAAGTTGAGTTATGTATTCATTTTTACTTGGTTCACTTCTTGTACTTGCTTCTAATGAAAAAGCAGTGGTGTCGTTGTGGCTTGCGAAAAACACATCTTATTTCATTCAGTGACTAACAAATGATTTGCATTATGCTAAGATCATGACTGGAGTTGATATCAGTGGAAAAGAAAGAGGGTCTTGTTAAAGAAAAACCCTTTGCTGTCAAAAAGTAAACAAGGAAACAAAAAAGGACAAGAAATAAAAAGTATTTCCGGTGCCAGGAGTCGAACCTGGATCTTAACAACCAAAGATTTGTATGAGCTACACCGGATTTGATAACACAAGGATTTTCAAATATATAAATAACAACGGGGGCCTTATTGCAGTCAAAAAGAAAACAAGGAAAACAAAAAAGAAGAAAATAAAATAAGGTCCTACCGGGAGTCGAACCCAGGTCGCTGGATTCAAAGTCCAGAGTGCTAACCACTACACCATAGAACCATTTGCTTTAGAAGGAAATTATTCTTACAATTTTAATATCTAACAAATGATATCAATTACAGAATTTACTTACCCATCCTTTTCTCTAACAATGTGGATTTGTTTTAAGCGTAACCTTTAGAGCTTATAATAATTCATGAACATACAAGTGCTTCTATAAATCCACGAAACTCACCCAAGCAAAGTGCAAATAACTTAAATTTACTGTCATGTTCTCTACATTAAATATAAAAATTTAACCTCAAATTAATACCTATTAGAATACACTAGGGGTGGCTTTTTTGGAATTGAAAACCGACAAACCACACCGAACTGACAAAAATTAGCTGAAACATAACTGAACCGATGCTTGCGGTGCGGTTTTCGGTTAGTGGTTATGATAAACTGGCAAAACCGAACCGAAATATAATTATTTAAAGTTTATATTTTTATTTTAGGAGGTTAGTTCTTTTTTATTTTCAATTCTCTTTGACATTTCAATCGGTTCACATTAAAAATTTCTATATTGATATTATTTGGTTAATTATTAATTATGTAAAATAAAAATTAAAAAAGTAAATTTTTTTTATATAGAAATAGGGGTCAAATCATTAAAATTAATGCGGTTGAAATTAACCGACCGATATGCCGGTTAACCGAACTTTCTTTGTTGTTTCAGTTAGTACAAAAAAATTAAATCGATAGAATCGAGTTCACCCTTAGAAGTTAGAATACACTCTATGATATACGAATTATTTGATAAGTCTACAAAAAGACTTTATACATATAATTATATAAAATTTAGTAATATACAACGTGTCTAGAATCTCAGATACATCATACAATCCAAAAAAAAAAAAAAAAATTGTGCAAGATTCGTAAAAGACTAACATCCTTTCTCAGATTCGCAAGTAAAACAAAAAAAAAATTAAAATTAGCAAAAAAAAAAAAAAAAACCCCAAATGTCCAGCTGCCAGTTCCAGCTACAGAACTTCTTTCCCCAGCCGCCAGTCCAAGCTTACGTGGCCAGTCAAGTCAAACCCACAAGGTCTGACCAAGAACAATTTTTCCACAGTCAAACTTGCCCTCGATACCTTCTCAGAAAGAGCGTGAAGACTCTCAACACCACGCAAACACTCCCACCTCGTCATCTTCGTCACTTGCATAGTTGCATTCAACCCCTTTAAATACACGTATTGCCTCTTAATAATCTCATAACACGGCTCGCCATGACTTCTTCCTTCACTCACCTCCTCACAAGTAACATGAACATGAACAATTTTGACCAGGACAGAACCGGCAGCTGGAATTGGGGACTCTCGGACCGAAACGGAGACGAAGTTCCCAAATTCAAGGCACTCCAGCCACCTTCACTGCCTCTCTCCTCTCCCACTCCTGCTTCCCCGTCTTCTTACTTGGTTAACACCCCTGCTTTTAGCCCTACTGATTTTCTCACCTCGCCCATGATCTTCGGTAACTCAAATGTAAATCGTTTTCTAGCGCTCTTGTTTTGTCATGGTTGTTTGTTTTGTTAGGGTTATTGGGTTGTTTTTGGTCCTCAATTTTGATGATGGTGTGTTTGTTTTTTTCAGAATCTTCCGTCTCCAACAACCGGAGCTTTTTCGAGTCAAGTTTTTGATTGGATGAGGAATAGTAAGGACACTAACCAGCAAGGAGTGGACAAGGCTGATTTCTCATTCCAACCAGCAGCGGCATCATCTTCATCGTTCAACCTTCAATCTTCTTCAAGCATCGTTTCATCAGCGGTAAGACTGATTTGATTCTTTGCTTCTTATCCTCTAGCTTATGTGGTCCTGCCTATTTTTGAATTAAGCTTATTAATTCTGAAATTGCATCATTTTTTGTTAACAGGAGGAATCATTGAAAAGTCAACAGCAGCAATCATGGGATTTCAACAAAATCCCAAGGCAAGAAGAAACCGCAGCTGAGAAACCAGAAGTGAAATCCGAATTTGCGCCAATTCAGAGCTTCAATGCTGCTCCCAAGTCTGATTACACACATTGCACCACTCATTCGACTCAATATGTGAGGGAGCAAAAATCAGATGACGGGTACAATTGGAGAAAATATGGACAGAAGCAAGTCAAGGGTAGCGAAAATCCGAGGAGTTATTACAAGTGCACATTTCCGAATTGCCCAACAAAGAAGAAGGTTGAGAGGTCATTGGATGGACAGATCACTCAAATTGTGTACAAGGGAAGTCACAACCATGCTAAGCCTCAGTCCACAAGACGATCAGCTTCTCAACAACAATCGCTTCAAACTTCTTCATATGGGATTTCTGATCAATCTGCCTCGACAATCACCCATCCGAAAATTGAAGCTGTTACGTTGCAGGAGGATTCTAATTCAGCCTCAATAGGAGAGGATGAGTTCGAACAAAATTCCCCCATAAGCAACTCAAATGGAGCTGATGATGACAATGAGCCTGAGGCCAAGAGATGGTAAGTTCATTCATAAAATTTTTATGGCATTTGTATCTATTGTACCTAAAACTGCATTGAGTTATGGTACTAATTTTTGTTTAATTTTCAGGAAGGGAGAAAATGCAAATGAGACATATGCAGCTTCTGGGAGTAGAATTGTGAAAGAACCTAGAATTGTAGTGCAGACAACAAGTGAGATTGATATTCTGGATGATGGGTATAGGTGGAGGAAATATGGACAGAAAGTAGTGAAGGGAAATCCAAATCCAAGGTACAAACACATTTCGAAACGCTGTAAATGTGTTCGAACACTTCATGAATTTGGCTGCTTAACTAATCGTTTCGACTACTTTTGAATTTATAGGAGCTACTACAAATGTACTTCTACGGGCTGTCCGGTGAGGAAACATGTGGAGCGAGCATCTCACGATATGAGGGCTGTGATCACAACTTACGAAGGCAAGCACAACCACGATGTTCCTGCAGCACGCGGTAGCGCTGGTTATGGTGCCAACACTAGACCTGCTTCTGATACTAACAGCAACAGCAATGTATCGGTGGCAGCGGTCAGGCCGTTGGCCTTGCCTACTCATTCTAACAATTTGAGCTACCTCAGCTCCCTTCAGAAGCAGCCAACATCAGAGAGTCAATCACCCTATACTCTCAAAATGTTGCAGAACTCAGGAAGTTATGGATTTTCGGAGTTCTAAAAGCCGAGGAAGCGGAGGATGACAGATTCTTTTGGGATCGAAACAGGACTTAGAGATGAAATAGGCTAGTTTTTATTGTATAGTTCCACGGTTGTATAAGGGCTAATCATATATAGGGTCAGTTGTATTTGTTTATTTGTTTTGAGGCCAATTCAAACCTGCAAAAATTAAATTGGCCTCATTGTTTTTGTTCCATGTTATTATTTGTCAAAAAAGAACAGTAAAATAACCCGTTGAATGATACATTTACCTTTGTTACTTAGTTTGAATTCCAACAAGTGACATTTAAGATTTCCAAGTGATATGTAATTCCAACTGTATCTTGTATAAGGAGCCAAACATCTTCTTTTTCGTATGGTGGAAGCAAACCAAAAGTCTCGCACTTTCTGGAAAGTTTCTAACTTGCTTTACAACTTCTTGAAAACTTTGGCAATATTTCAACAGGACTTAATTTGGATAATGAAAACTTGAAAAGAAAGGTAAGACTTTGTTATTGAACAGAAGAAAAGTATGTATTCATGTGTAAAACAAGATGTACATCTTGTCATATTATGCACAATGGCCTAATGCCTGAGAACACCGCAAACAAATTCAAGAATTACATGAACGACTGTGAACACTAAGTACTCTCTTTGCAAAGTGAATTTACACGCATACACAAGAAGAAGATAAAGGAAATCAAGTTTGTAAAGCAATCAGATGTAAGATTGAGAAGATAATTTGTGCCCGGAAATGAGGGCCAAGAGTGCAAGGGTAACGAAAGCAAGAAAAGCCATGCTGATGGAAGATGCCAAGGCGTCTGTAAATATGTTGTCTTGTGATTCTCTCATTCTATTTGTCATCGGAATTGCTGAAGATGCTGATGATATCAGAAGGTATGCCATAATCTGCAGCAAGCAATAACCCACAAATGTTGTCCATGTCAGTCTCAAGGGTACACTTTAGGCTCTTTGATTACTTGGCACTGATGTAAAATCGTGCTCCTTTTACAAGTTTCGTCATCTGAAACTTTTAAAATAACAACGTTCTTTTCCTCTTTAAAATAACTGGAAGTTTGGAACTTTACGCAGATTCATCATATGCATAGCATGACAGTTCAGTTTTTCCTAGAAAAAGTGCATTGTATTCTGAACCTCCTTAGGCTTAGCCTTGATTGATAAGTTTATTAACTGATTATTGCCATTAGCTTATAGTAATCTAAGTAGGCTACGATTAGCATGACATCATTAAAGTCAAAATTAGGTGGGTTTTTTTAGAGCAAAATTAAGTAGGTTCAAGTGTTCAACATATATAGAGGACTTTACTAACTTGAGTGTTTAGGGACGTGCTTAGGCTAAACAGACCAAGACCCAAGCCGCCCAATTGGTGAGAGAGAGTGGGGAATTGAGTTAGAATTAAGCTATGGTTCGACTCTTTTGTGTTTTACCATTTAGGCTTCTATTATACAATCAATAACTGAAAAAAATATTCTTAAAAACAGAGTGTTCCAGCTTCTAGGACACATTATTATTACGAATGGTCAACGTATTTATTTAGATGCAATCAAAAGTCAAAATATATAATAAGGCAAACCTGATCTCCGATGAAGTCGGCCAAGGCCGACGTCCGGCGCTGAAACATTTCTTTCCCGGTGGCATGTCTAAAAGCTTGTAGGCCTGTGTACAAAGTCGCCAATATGGCTATTCCCAACAAATACCTATAATTCACAATAACATTCCGACCAATCATAATAATTTCATGAAGTTAATTAATACAAATGATGAAATGAATTGATGAGTGAGATGACCTGTATTCTTCATATTTATCGAACTCTTTCCAATCGCCGTGTTTGTTACTGGCCATGATGATGAAAGCCAGCAAAGAGAAGACGAGAGCCAGTCCTCTCAACGCCAGAGAGCCTCTTCTCAACAAGTCGTCTCTCTTCCACCGCCGTATGATCCCCGCGACCCCGAACCCGGTTCCAGCTGTCCGGGCCTGCTGGGCCGGCGCCTCCGTTTGGTTCTCCACGTCAGCAGCAGCCGGTGGGGCCGTCGGCACAACCGGCGGAGGTCCTTGTTCGTGTTTCGGCGAGGCGTCGTCTAGATTCGTCATGAATTGGGTGCGGATTGGTCTGGCTGAGAATTTGAGTTTGGGAGGAGGAAGGGAATTGGGAATCGAGTGGTTTGTTTAATTAGGGAGTGGCGAGTGCCAAATCGAAATGACAAGTCAGCCTGTTCTGTTACAAATTGTAATTGTGCTATGTGATTTCGACACGTGGCGAAAGAAAAGATGGCGTGGGAGGTAAGGTTCACGTAGTATTGTTGGTGGGCGATTGTAACCAAGTAAGCTTCCTGGCAGGGTCTAGGGGACTCGTGTTCTGGATGATTCCAAAGGTTACTGACAAGATTCTTTAGGGACTTGATTTTTGTATTAGTGAACTAATTATTCATAAACATGTAAAGGTACATTCTAATCCTTCAAAGGCAAATTCAAACATTATTTTTCTCAAAGAGTCTTCCATTCACCCAAGTACACGGTATAGCTAACCCAGCACTATCAAACCAATAGGTAAGGTCTTGACTCTTAAGCTCGTAACGGTTGACAACTTCAACTCCCACCCACTTGATGAAAAAGAAAAGGCAAGTTGACATGCATGTGATTGATATTATATATAACAACATGTATAGAGCCATAAATTGTGCATGGAATTTACTTATTGGAAATGAAGCATGCTCGTAAGTCGTAACTTAAGTCGAACACATGTTTGTAGAAATGTCTTAAAAAGACGATGAGAGTAAGGAGATCAACGCGACTATGCGAGATTGCAAGATTTAACCTAATTATAAATCTCGAGTTTAGACTTAGGCTAAGTTGTGCTATAAAATATGCCGAACTTTCAGCTTTGATACAAATTGGTGGGCAATGAAATTCACGTGGCCCATTACTCGTGATGCCACACAACATTGATACAGTCCCCACCTTAACCTCCTAGGTCCACATTCTCGGGTTGGCTCAAACTCAATGGAGTTTTCCAAGTGTGTGGCTTTATCCAAAAGGATATTATTAGTAGTGTGTGGCTTTGCCGATTGACATTTTTCTTACTTTTGGGCCGGGCAAAGCCGGGTCTAAAAGGCAAAACAGGGCCCAGGTGGGTCATTAAGCATTTAAGCCCAGAGTAACAAAGATTAGTTTGATGTTTTAAACTTAGATGAGGAACCTGATTTGACGTCAACTCACATTTCACTTGAAGCAAAAATTGGTTTTCATTTCCAGTGGCGTACGTTATAGGGGAGATAAGATTGGGACAAGACCAAATTATTGGCAAATTAGGGGTCCTCTCTTGTTGTGGAGGCTAACATGCAATTATCATTAGCTTGAAATAGAAAGGTGGAGACTCGAGAGCCACTATCCATCCATCCATCCATCAAGAAAACTAACTCATTTGCATTCATAGAAATATCAATTCATTTTAATTTCATAGCTGTACTTCATTCCCTTTTCTTGATTTCTAGCTACTCTGTATAACATAGACATCAAGATCATGTGATGTGAGCCCATTGTATTGATCCAAATTGCTTCTAGGATGTGACCTGTATTCTTCATATTTATCCAAGTCTTTCCAATCGCCGTGTTTGTTACTGGCCATGATAATGAAAGCCAGCAAAGAGAATTCCAACGCCAGTCCTCTCAATACAGGTCATCCAAATTGCACGCAGAGGAAAAACGAGAAACAATATACTTTAGTCACTTTTTTGGGTTACAATGTTCTTAGTTGATTGAAATTATTTCCATCTAAATGACCCCCAACTAATTTTTTCTTCTATTTTTATCTTATTTCGTCAATGATTCGAATCAAACACTTCATAACTAGTCTCGAAAACATTCGTGTTCAAATTTTTTTTTTTTCATTTTCTTTCATTGCGGGAATTTTGCACCAAAGCAAAAAAAACATTAAATTTTTATGGTATCTCTTCATACGAAGATGTCACGCTCCGGACTCGGTGTCGGTGGATTTTATGCACCTAAATTCAAATTCGAAGTGTGAGTGTTCAAACGTAAAAATAAAATAAAATACATGAAAATACGTTTCTGCTGCGCACTCTGATCTAATTAATAATTACAAAATTCTTTATAAATATACAAATAAAAACACCTCGTTCTAAGCTTGTCATTCTAGGCTCATCTAATCATTTCGATTCTCGATTCCAGAACCTGCAAAATCTGTAAGGGGGTGAGCTCAACCAGCGGCTCAGTAAAGACATCGACCTTTTTATGTCATTATTAGCTATGTGTCCACAATCAATTTATCAATCAATTAATCAAAAGACAATACATGAATATCATGTTGACTCATCACTTTCTCATTAACTCAAAGCTATACTACATTTCTCTTTTGTTAGTCATCTTGTTATAGTTCTCGTTTCGCCAATGTCAATATGCCCGATATGATCATTTTATCAACCTCGTTGAAAGAGCTTCACTCCCTTATTTGTACACAGTGGGCTGACATTCTCTGGTTAACTCAACTACACAAATAAAGTTTTTCTCTCTCAATTCCTCTGGATTACAATATTTCTCATATGGATCTGTACTCTTTTCTGGTCTATACACAATACATATGTATGATGATTTAATGTTATTGCTTATAAAATAATCTCTCATGATCACATGCTTTTATAGAAAATGATAACATACAAATATTTCATTTCAGACAATACCATACAATTTATGTAAATCAATAATTAAGCTGATTAACATTTTATGAAAAGTTCCCAGAGAATCCCTACCTCAATTCCAAAGAATTGCCGAGCATGACAAAAACATTACGAACCTCTTAATTAGGACCATAAAATAATATCTCCCTAATCTAAAATTAGAGAGCTTCTCTAGTGAGGACCACTTCAATGAGTACAATTAATGGTTGTGATATCTATTTTTCGATCACATCTCGACAAATCAACCGTTCAATATTAAGATATTCATGAGTAGATCACTTCTACAAATTTTCAACAAAATTTGAAATCGTTAAGGTACCGAACTAGAACAAATAAATGGACGAACCAATCTGTCAATTTTGAACCATTCATATTCATAAATGGTAAATCACAATTATAGATGACTTAACGATTTCCGATTTCATTGAAAATTTGTAGAAGTGATCTACTCATAAATATCTAAATATTGAAAACGGTTGATTTGTCGAGATATAATAAAAAAGTAGGTCTAATCGAAAAGTCCTCAAGTGGTACTCATTGAAGTGGTACTCACTAGAGAAGCTCCCTCTAAAATTAACCCCTCTCTCTCTCGTGCTAACTTCCTTCTGTTTGCTTTCTTCTCATATTTTTCAATCTCTACATGCTCCTATATATATATATATATATATATATATATAGTACTATAAAGACTTGGGCCTTAAGCTTAGTTATATAACTATATAATCAAGAATGTGGTGATGTCCATTTTGCATGAAGTGAGGTGTCGCACAACCTTAGGATTAGTATTGATTATAATTGCAACAGCTCATGATATAATCAAGAATGTGGTGATGTCCATTTTGCATGAAGTGAGGTGTCGCACAACCTTAGGATTAGTATTGCAACAGCTCATGCTTCCAAAATCAAATTTGAACACATCCTGCTACAATTATCCTTGAGGACCAAGTAGTTACGTGCAGGTGGCATATATGAGATAACAATGATATCAAATACAACATCTTATGCTTGGCCTCTACGTCCAAGTGTCCAACTAACTACTTCTATGATGATAATGATAAACTATAGCTATAAACTTTTATATCAAAAATTAACATGTAATATAATATTTTATCTAAAGAAACATAGTAAAAAAAAATATCATGTCTTTAAATTAATAAAAAAAGGTGAACCAAAATTTATCAAGTTAAAATTACTTAAATATTTATATTTGTTTAAGGGAATATGAAATACAATCACAAAGCAGAAAGTAAAGAACAGAGCAAATAGCACATGAATAGATCATCTCTTTATTAATGAATAGGTGCCTCTATATATAGAGAAACACAAGGGTACAATCCATATCCCAATAGGACTTCTATTCAATAAGTAATCCATATGCTAACCTAACTAAGATACTCCTAGGTTGACAAGGCACACACAAAGTAGGTTTCCTTCAACACTCCCCCTTGTGGCGTCAACACTAGGTGGTGCTCCTCACGTTGTCTCATTAAAAACCTTGCCAAGTAACAAAAACCCAGTGGGATAAAAATAACCTTGGTCGAAGGGAAAAAGAGTACAACACACCCTTCACATTTGGTATAGCATGGACGCCAGACTCCCCCTGAAGTCTGCGTCTCCCCCTGATTTCCACAATCATGGGAGGTCAGATAACTTAAGCAAATCAATGCTTTTCACATGCTTCTCAAATGTGGATTTAGGCAATGACTTAGTAAATAAGTCAGCCACATCGTCCTCAGAACGGACTTGATTCACTTTAATCTTAAGGAACTTCTGCTATTGCTGATTACAAAAGAACTTAGGCGATATATGCTTGGCGTTGTCGCATTTGATGAAACCTTGCTTCATCTGCTCAATGCAGGCAGCATTATCCTCATAAATGTATGTAGGTTCATCAGTGGTTGACCTCAAACCACATGTACTTCTTATATGTGTATCAATGGACCTTAACCATATACACTCACGAATGCTTCATGGAGAGCAATTATCTCAACATGGTTCGAAGAAGTAGCGACAAGGGTCTGCTTAGTAGACCTCCAAGATATCGCGGTGTTACCCATGGTAAAGACATAACCAGTTTGGGAACAACCTTTATATGGGTCAGAGAGATACCCAATATCAGCAAAGCCAACCAAAACATCACAAGGTGTTTGGGAAAAGGGGACGTCAGCTTTTCTGTCCGTCGGTCGACCGTTCGACGGCCGGTCGTCGACCGGTCGACGGTCGTCAGTAGGCACGGTGTAATACCCCGAAAATTTCACTATTATTTTTATAAAATATGTCGTGAAATTTGAAGTGAAATGGTGTGATTTCATATTTTTAGAGGTTTTCGTCGTAAAACGATAATTACGGCGGTAATTATAAGTTACACAAGGTTAATTAAGGTAACTTTTTATCTGTTGAGAATTTGGGAAAACTTCCTTCATGAAAGTTGTACACCTCGTCGAATCGAGTTCGTAGGAATTTGGTTCACCGAAAACGGACATCGTATGAAGGAGTTATGGCCTTCGGAAGTTTGGAAAATTTTGTATAAATATTGGGTATTTTTCAGAAATTTCATTTTTGCCCGGATCTTTCCGGAAACTTCCGAAAAAGCTCCCAACGGACAGAACCTTCGGGCGGCGCGTGGCGGCGCGTCCGACCTCCGATGGCCACGATTCCGGTGGCGCCGGCTTCGTCTCCTCCCCCTCTTCATTTCCCGTGAAGGTACCTTCCCCAAATTCTTGACGGAAAGTTGTCAACCGGAGCCGACAGTTTCTGCCAAAAAGGGGAAGCTTTCCGGCGACGTTTCCGGCCACCTCCGGGGATGAGACCTGTTGGGTTTTGCTCCCCTCCTGCCCAGCAACCTCCCCATGGTGGTGGATCACGGCGGTACGGCCTAGATCGGCGGGATTGAAACTTTGCACTTTTTGGATCTAAAACTTGCCGACACCGATTCCGGCAACTTCCACTCCGATCCAGACTTTGAGGTAGTTACTAAACTTGTTGGGATTGTTGAGATGTACATGCTGGTAAAATTTGGTGTCAATCGGAGAACTTTTCTCCGGCGTCTGACCACCGCCGGTGGCGGCGCGTGGGCGGCGCTTCCGGCCGATCCAGGAGCAGTTCTTTGCTCCGTTTGACTTGGTTCGTCGATACGAACAACTTTCGTGTTTACAGTTTTGTGAAATTCGGTCGTTTGAGCGATGATCAATTAAGCAATGGTTATGGATCGTTAGATCCGTGATGATCCGACCGTTGGATCATCACCATATTTGGATATGATGTTAGGATGCTAGAAATAAGCATGCTGTTGGATTTTGGAAGTTTCAGATTTGGTGTGGGACCCGTTGATGAATAGTAGACGTGGGACCCACGTTGACCGATGGTTGACTTTTGGTCAAATGGTCTCGATTAAATGTTCCGATGTCGTAGGAGACATTTGAGGAACATTTGGATTATTTTGGAAATGTATTATGCTAATTGGATATTGCATAATCATAGGTGTTTACGAGAAGTGTAGCTCGTGCTTGTCGATTCCTGGTTACTATTTGAAGACGCAGCAGGAATTAGAGGTGAGTGAATCTCACGATGTTTTTATATATGAATATTAATTCATATTGTGTTGTTTATGAAAATGAGTAATTGTGTTTATTAAAATGATTTGGTGATATATAATTAAATAAATAATTTAATTGATATATCGGGTTTGTGATTTTGGTGTTAAAACAATATTTGAAAAATATTCATTTTATTGTTTTGATTTGTGAATTTTGTGGGAACACAACAATTCAAATATGATATTGTGTTGCCTACTTGAATGATTTTTGTCCAAATGGACTGTCCTGGGGACAATGGCAATGGGTGAAAAATGGTAGCCCATTCAGTTAGAGCTCTAGACTGCGTAGCCCGTATTCATTGAAAACAAAGATGAATACTTTATGTAATTAACTTGATGTATTAAAAGGAGAAGAAAAATAGTATTCTCACTTTTAATCAGGCGAAGTTAAAAATAACTTGATGTATTAAAAGGAGAAGAAAAATGGTATTCTCACTTTTAATCAGGCTAAGTTATAAATGTTTTCGTGTGAGTATGGATTTTAATTATTATGATTTACAATTCTTAAAAAGAATGAAATCATAACTTTGGGAATTGATTTTTGGGAAGATTTATATTGTTTAATATTCTGAATTACCCTGGTATTAACATACACGTTTATGGGGCGTGTGGGGTTAAAATACGTGATATGGGGCGCGTAGGTTCAGTATATTATATAATATAAATTTTCTGGATTGGGATTGGATTTGGAGATTTATGGAATTTCTTTTAAATAAAAAGAAATCAGTATTTGGAGAAAATGATTTGGTGTGAGTTGATTTGAGATTACTTCTTTAATAATTGAAGTAATTACTATTTTGATTTACAATTCTTGAAAAATATTGAATTGTATTTGAAGGTTTAAATGATTCTTTTGAAAATAAAAGAATTTGATTTTTGGGTAAATGTGATCGGTGTGAGTAAACTGGGATCATTCATACCAGCTTCACAAGCTGACCGAGTTTGTTGATATAACCCGGTACACTATTCCACGGTGTAGGGTTTAATCGTGCAGGTTAGGTAACCAGAGTTGCATTGAAGGTTTGGTCGGTAAACCGTTATCGACCATAAGTGTTATTATTTGACTTCCGCTGTCTTGTAATAAATTTACTCTGATGGATAAATTAATTAATATCTTGTAATATCAATTTATTATTTAATTTATGGTTTGTAATATGTAACCCTAAAGAACGGGTCAGCATTTACATTTGTTGGGCATGGAGTATGCGTTGTTGTACTTGAATTAAAAGGAAAAAAATTCTAGTGCATATTTGTATTTGATATTCCATGTAGTCACGTTCCCGAAATGATTTGTAATTAAGGGCAAAATGCCTTATTAATTGATTTAAAAATCGGGGCGTGACAGAATGGTATCAGAGCAAAACAATGCTCTAAGGAAGTGATTGAGCAATGGAACGCTCTACGGAAATGAAACGAGTTGTTGAGTTGTGAAGTGAAGTTAGGGTTTAGAGCTTAGGATCGGTTAGGGTTTGACGTTAGGTTCTTAGATTCATCCAAGTGATGGTTACTTCGTATGCTTAATAGCGCACAGTATTTATCGAGTGATGGCCCGACCGCGGCGGATCCCCATCATGTGCTCTTCAGTGCTGTTGTGTTGTTAAGAATATAAAGTACAAATTACAATTCCTTATACGGTAGTCTTACATGGCTACATTCCTAACTCTCTCAACCGTACCCTGGATCAAACGACAGACTTGATCCACTGACCCTTTTTTATTCTTCAGCAACTCAGTAGAGATCTGTGTTGCTACTGTTACTAGACAACCAATGTACGGATTGTCTGAGACCCCTTCTGTTCTTCCAGCAGTAGGCATATCTGGTAGAATTGAAAAACCTGAAGTTAGGAATACAATTGTACCTAACTCACAACCACCTAATAACTTCTGGACCGTTGACTGACTGATAGAGGCATAAATCACGTATGACCCTGTTGAATCAGTACAACTTTCTTGGAGTACGTAGGTGTCGTCGATTTGCATCAAGGTGACACAGTTGCGTGGGTCTTGACCCGTTGTGATGTGTGCAATCTCTTGGACTGTCTTGCCCAATGCTTGGTGGTCCCACTGGTTCCGAGTTTGTACGTCAGTGAAGAAGTCAAACAGCTTTCGGTGAGAGACATGATGTTGGAATATTGCAGTTGCAGTTCGAGTAAGACCATGAGGCTTATTCGGCCTATTCCAAATTTTGTTAGTGGAGACTCTTATCCCTGAACCCCTGAACTTGGTTTGTTCAGCTACCTTCCATTCATGAGCAGTAGAGTTGCCGATGCCTGTGCAGAAATCCGTCACTAATCTGCATGCCATCTGCAACAAGTTTCTTCTTCCTTCTACCGATGGTATGACACAAAAGTCTTGAGGTGGATGAGTGACAGCCGCAGAATAGTTGAACCGTTCTGCTTGCCTCTGCAATATTTCTACCCATCGCCTTGCTCCAAAGGCTAAGCCTGACTCCACTAGCGTTCTGTATGTTTGGTGCATGAGTTGATCTCGTACATCAACATGTTCCACCCATACGACACGAGAGCTGCCGTTGAACAAGTCTTGGATTAAGCATCCGGATGGACGCTTCTTGCATTGAGATCTGGGGTGTGGACCCAGATTTGAACTTAACCCCTCCACAGAGACATCAACTATGGCCCAACTCTGTTCTGTTTGTCGTTGACAATAACGAACAAAGTGAGTGACACGAGTGGAAACAGATGGAGTGGTTACCTGGAACTCAGCAGTCATGACTTGGATGGTGTCGTGGTAGTTTTCAGCAGTCCCTGTTGATAAGACATCAAGGATATTCGCCCTTGAAATGATGCTACTGAATATGGTGGACCATTGGTCCACATCCATGGAAAAATTCAAGAGTACGACAGGACTGAGAGGAATAGTGGCTGTGTAGCGAGAAGCTTCGGTTTGGAAGTTAGTGGGAGTGAGATCAATACCGTTAGTGAAGATTCTCTTGTACTCTGCTTCATTCAGGAACTCATGAAGCGTGGCTGAGCTGGATTTGAGTGCAGAGATCCACAGTGGCGCATCAGCAGATGCCATGATGATTAGCTCATCTCTGACCGACACAATGTGTAATACCCCGAAAATTTCGATACTATTTTTATAAAATAGGTCGTGAAATTTGAAGTGAAATGGTGTGATTTCGTATTTTTAGGGGTTTTCGTCGTAAAACGATAATTACGGTGGTAATTATAAGTTACACAAGGTTAATTAAGGTAACTTTGTATCCGTTGAGAATTTGGGAAAACTTTCTTCACGAGATTTGTAGACCTCGTCGAATCGAGTTCGTAGGATTTTGGTTCACCGGAAACGGACATCGTATGAAGAAGTTATGGACCTCGAAAGTTTGACGAATTTCTATAAAAATGATTTTGGGATTTACTATTCACCAAAAATCAGAATTTCCCCCAGAAAATTACTGTTCACCCGTGCTACAGTAACCGACCACTTTGACCGGCGATTTCTCCCAATTCCGGCCATCTCCGGTCATGAAATTTGTCCCAAAATGTTCACCACTCAAAGCTCTTCAATCCTATACTAGTTTCTTGCCTGAAATCTAAGTATAGGAGGAGGATTCAAGAAGAGAAAAGGGGGGCAAATTATGTCCGAACTGTTCATCGTTTCTGGGTTTGTTTCCGGCCGATTAGACCTAAGCTACTCACTGGGCTTTGTAGCCCATGTCAGGGGCTTTCCAGCAACATAAAATACGCCTCAATCGGAGTTCGGACGAAGGAGAATTTTGGATTTGAAATCCTAGGGTTTCGGAGCTATCGAGGTAAATTCGAGACTTTTTACTTTGAATTGGCCCTTGTGGCAGTTTTGAATGTTGTTGCTGGTATTGTGTAGAACATTGTGGTAAAATTTGGTAGCCATCGGACCACCTTGACCGGCGGTCTGACCACCGCCGGCGGCGGCGCGTGGGCGGCGCGTCCGGCCAGTCCAGGAGCAGTTATTTGCTTCGTTTGACTTGGTTCGTCGATACGAACAACTTTCGTGTTTTGACTTTTGTCAAATTCGGTCGTTTGATCAATGATCAATTAAGCGATAGTTATGGATCGTTAGATCCATGATGATCCGACCGTTGGATCATCATCAATTTTGGATATGATGTTAGGATGCTAGAAATAAGCATGCTGTTGGATTTTGGAAGTTTCGGATTTTGTGTGGGACCCGTTGATGAATAGTAGACGTGGGACCCACGTTGACCGATGGTTGACTTTTGGTCAAATGGTCTCGATTAATATTTCCGATGTCCTAGGTGACATTTGAGGAACTTTGGATTATTTTGGAAATGTATTATGCTAATTGGATATTGCATAATCATAGGTGATTATGAAAGGTGTTGCGTACACGCTTGTCGATTCCTGGTTACTATTTGAAGACGCAGCAGGAATTAGAGGTGAGTGAATCTCACGATGTTTTTATATATATGAATATTAATTCATATTGTGTTGTTTGTGAAAATAAATGATTACATTTATTTAAATGATTTTGTGATATACAATTAAATAAATAATTTAATTGATATATCGGCTTTGTGAATTTGGTGTTAAAACAATATTTGAAAATATTCATTTTATTGTTTTGATTTGTGGATTTTGTAGGAACACAACATTTCAAAAATATGATATTGTGTTTGCCTATTTGAATGATTTTGGACAAAGTAAATGGGTGAAAAATGGTAGCCCATTCAGTTAGAGCTCTAGACTGTGTATTACTAATAAAGGAGGGGAAAAATGGTACTCTCGCTTTATCCGTCCGTATTGTTTGATTAACTTGATGTATTAAAAGGAGAAGAAAAATAGTATTCTCACTTTTAATCAGGCGAAGTTAAAAATAACTTGATGTATTAAAAGGAGATGAATCTCACTTTTAATCAGGCTAAGTTATAAATGATTTTGTGTGAGTTTGTTGAAATTGCTTCTTAAATAATTGAAGCATTGATAAATGAATTACAATTCTTGAACAATATTGAATTGTATTTTGAAGTTTTTACTTCTTTAAAAATTGAAGTAATTATTATTATGATTTACGATTCTTAAAAAGAAAGAATCATAATTTTGGGAAATGATTTTGGGGAAAGTTTATATTGTTTAATATTCTGAATTACCCTGGGATTAACATACACGTTTATGGGACGTGTGGGGTTAAAATACGTGGTATGAGGCGCGTAGGTTCAATATATTTTATAATATGAATTTTCGGGATTTGAATTGTTTTTGAAAAGTATAAGTTACATATATTTGTTTAAAACAAACTATATATGTATATTTTGTTAAATGTTTTAGGGTGAGTAAACTTAGATCACTCATACCGGCTTCATAAGCTGACCGGGTTTGTTGATATAACCCGGTACACTATTCCACGGTATAGGGGTTATACCTGCAGGTTAGGATAACCAGGAGTAAGCAAGGCTGCATACATTTGTTGGTTTATAGACTTCCGCTGTTTGTGATAAACTCTGTTGGATTAATTACTTAATATTTTGTAACATCAATTTATTATGTAATTTATGGTATGTAATGTTTGACTCTAAAGAACGGGTCAACATTTACATACGTTGGGCATGGAGTATGTGTTGTTGTACTCGAATTAAAAGAAAAAAATTCTAGTGCATATTTGTATTTGATATTCCATGTAGTCACATTCCCGAAATTGATTTGTAATTAAAGGCAAAATGCCTTATTAATTGATTTGAAAATCGGGGCGTGACACAATGATTTCAGAAATCTTAGTTGTGTCTGCCACAACAGATGCTTGTTCAGGTTCTGAACGGTTGATGTTGTCTGGTTGTTGTGTAGAAGAAGAGTGAGGTGTGGACGACATACACTTTTGCACGTCTTTCCTCATGCGAGACTTTTCCCTTGGACCGACGACTGCAGGAATTGGAAGAGTCTGAGGTTGTGGGGTAGTCTCTTCAATCCCTTTTAGTAGCTCACTATTGGGAGTAACTCGTTGTCCGCAGTGGTTGCAGTTGATTCGGCTGAATGCGGCTTGGTACTGACTAAGTTGAGCTTGAAGCCCATTGATTTTCTGTCTCAGCAGAAAATTTTGTTGACGAGTTGTTTGGGCAGGCGCTTGGGGTCGATGCTTTATCACCCAGGCAGAGACTTGTGTAAACGTTAACTTTATTTGGTCACCCAAATCTTGTCGTTGTTGAACAGTTGGCTTTGGAAAGGCCTCGACGAAGTCCTTCAACGCTTGGACTTGGTGTTTGGTGAAGCTCTTCCTCAGTGGAATACGTTTGGATGAACTAGGTTCAGCTTGTGGAGATGATACTTGTGGACTTGGGGCTACTTCAATGGCTTCGTCTTCTGCTAGAAGCATGTCTAGCATGTCGATATCGTTGTTGAATTCGATTGCTGGTGAAATTATTTCATCTAAGCCCTCAAAAAATTGGCTTTCAGAGGGATCAGATTGAAGTAATTCACTGAACGAATTCACTTTGCGTGACATGTTTGAGTTGGTGTAAATTTCTGAGAAGTGGGGTGAAGAAGTTCTCTTTGAAAGAGAAAGGAGGTTATAGCACTAATGGAAAGTATCTGTTAGTGGATGCGTAAGGGGTATATTTATTGTTGGTGAAGGATTTGAAAATTCAAAAGCAAAAGTGAGCGGCTGATTTACAGCTAATTGTCGGAGACTTTGGAGATCGTGGAAGATTATTTTTCCCCGATGCATGGATTTTCCAAATACAGTTCCACTCTTGTGAGACCTCATATCTTTTGAGGAATTAATTATACGAAAGTTAAAGTAAAGAGTCATTATGACCGGTGTTAGTGGAAGACTGAGTTTTTGTTGATTAAATCTTGTGGAATCTGGTATCGTGGGCGATACTTTTGAGTAATTGAGACAGATATGAGCAATAATTATTCTTAGTGGGTTGCCGAGTGCACCGCACTTACATTAAAGAAAGGTTTCCCTTACGGTGGAAAGTTGTGTTTAAATACATAGGATAAGGAGTCGTGTTGCTTAACTCATATCTGATTTCAAACAAACACATCTCAAAAATTTCTCTTGCAAAATGGTGAGCAAAGGAGAGTGCAGCAAACGTTCCAAGAACACTGAATGGAGTGAACTTCCGGTGGAGATCTGGAAGTACATATTCCAGTTGGTGGCTACCGCATCCCTGCAGAGCACAATGGAACTCCGTTGTGTCTCGAAAGACTTCAAGGAGTATGCTGACAGTTGGTCCACTCTTGCGGCGATCGACATGGATGGGTTCGATGGTGGATCCAGACCCACTGGTTCCATAGAAGCGGATCGGCAAGTGCGCATCTTCGCAAATCGTTGCTGGGAAGCGAAGAACCCGGAGTCTCTATTCCGAATGGGAATACGAGTACTTGTGGAAGCGGCCAACATACCCTTAGCCCTGGAGTACTTCGATGCAGCATGCAAACCAGGAACTCTATATGGTGCACGTCCAAGTTCGGTGGTAGGTCATCATGTTGCGTTTTATGCAGCATGTATGATTAAGATGATATTGGGACCACGAGCCAAGCAGCAGGAAGTGGTGCAGCAACTGTGTGAAGCCCTCGACTGGTGGAGAAGTGGATGGAACATCTACTACTGTAGACAAGAAGTCGAGCGGATGATGCATCAGGCTGAGTTTTGTCATGAGCATCTACTATTGTATTTTCCGTCGATTACTGCTTTTCTTCCCGCCGGTAAATGTCTTACTTGCGGTGAGTCAAGTTTTTGGCGTCCTTTTGGCCAGGACATGTGGGACGTGGATGGAGATAGGCATGCAGCAAGAGAATGTTGCGACACTTGCAAGTGTTTCGTGGAGGCAGCATATTTCTACCAGCTGATGATGTATGGGATTCCGAGACATCCGGCCTCTTATCCACGAAGTCACTACTGGAGGTTTAAGGATGGATTCTGGTAGTGTAAGCCCTGTGAGGCAATTTAAGAATTTGTAATAGAAGTGTGTGCAAGTTGTTTTCTAGTTGTACTTGTGGTTTGATGTGTACTGCCCGGTTATTAATGAATAAAACTTTGGATTTTGGAATCAAGTTGTGATAACCATGGGTGTACTCTGCGTCCTAATTTCGGGACGAAATTCCTTTAAGGAGGGTAGACTGTAATACCCCGAAAATTTCACTATTATTTTTATAAAATATGTCGTGAAATTTGAAGTGAAATGGTGTGATTTCATATTTTTAGAGGTTTTCGTCGTAAAACGATAATTACGGCGGTAATTATAAGTTACACAAGGTTAATTAAGGTAACTTTTTATCTGTTGAGAATTTGGGAAAACTTCCTTCATGAAAGTTGTACACCTCGTCGAATCGAGTTCGTAGGAATTTGGTTCACCGAAAACGGACATCGTATGAAGGAGTTATGGCCTTCGGAAGTTTGGAAAATTTTGTATAAATATTGGGTATTTTTCAGAAATTTCATTTTTGCCCGGATCTTTCCGGAAACTTCCGAAAAAGCTCCCAACGGACAGAACCTTCGGGCGGCGCGTGGCGGCGCGTCCGACCTCCGATGGCCACGATTCCGGTGGCGCCGGCTTCGTCTCCTCCCCCTCTTCATTTCCCGTGAAGGTACCTTCCCCAAATTCTTGACGGAAAGTTGTCAACCGGAGCCGACAGTTTCTGCCAAAAAGGGGAAGCTTTCCGGCGACGTTTCCGGCCACCTCCGGCGATGAGACCTGTTGGGTTTTGCTCCCCTCCTGCCCAGCAACCTCCCCATGGTGGTGGATCACGGCGGTACGGCCTAGATCGGCGGGATTGAAACTTTGCACTTTTTGGATCTAAAACTTGCCGACACCGATTCCGGCAACTTCCACTCCGATCCAGACTTTGAGGTAGTTACTAAACTTGTTGGGATTGTTGAGATGTACATGCTGGTAAAATTTGGTGTCAATCGGAGAACTTTTCTCCGGCGTCTGACCACCGCCGGTGGCGGCGCGTGGGCGGCGCTTCCGGCCGATCCAGGAGCAGTTCTTTGCTCCGTTTGACTTGGTTCGTCGATACGAACAACTTTCGTGTTTACAGTTTTGTGAAATTCGGTCGTTTGAGCGATGATCAATTAAGCAATGGTTATGGATCGTTAGATCCGTGATGATCCGACCGTTGGATCATCACCATATTTGGATATGATGTTAGGATGCTAGAAATAAGCATGCTGTTGGATTTTGGAAGTTTCAGATTTGGTGTGGGACCCGTTGATGAATAGTAGACGTGGGACCCACGTTGACCGATGGTTGACTTTTGGTCAAATGGTCTCGATTAAATGTTCCGATGTCGTAGGAGACATTTGAGGAACATTTGGATTATTTTGGAAATGTATTATGCTAATTGGATATTGCATAATCATAGGTGTTTACGAGAAGTGTAGCTCGTGCTTGTCGATTCCTGGTTACTATTTGAAGACGCAGCAGGAATTAGAGGTGAGTGAATCTCACGATGTTTTTATATATGAATATTAATTCATATTGTGTTGTTTATGAAAATGAGTAATTGTGTTTATTAAAATGATTTGGTGATATATAATTAAATAAATAATTTAATTGATATATCGGGTTTGTGATTTTGGTGTTAAAACAATATTTGAAAAATATTCATTTTATTGTTTTGATTTGTGAATTTTGTGGGAACACAACAATTCAAATATGATATTGTGTTGCCTACTTGAATGATTTTTGTCCAAATGGACTGTCCTGGGGACAATGGCAATGGGTGAAAAATGGTAGCCCATTCAGTTAGAGCTCTAGACTGCGTAGCCCGTATTCATTGAAAACAAAGATGAATACTTTATGTAATTAACTTGATGTATTAAAAGGAGAAGAAAAATAGTATTCTCACTTTTAATCAGGCGAAGTTAAAAATAACTTGATGTATTAAAAGGAGAAGAAAAATGGTATTCTCACTTTTAATCAGGCTAAGTTATAAATGTTTTCGTGTGAGTATGGATTTTAATTATTATGATTTACAATTCTTAAAAAGAATGAAATCATAACTTTGGGAATTGATTTTTGGGAAGATTTATATTGTTTAATATTCTGAATTACCCTGGTATTAACATACACGTTTATGGGGCGTGTGGGGTTAAAATACGTGATATGGGGCGCGTAGGTTCAGTATATTATATAATATAAATTTTCTGGATTGGGATTGGATTTGGAGATTTATGGAATTTCTTTTAAATAAAAAGAAATCAGTATTTGGAGAAAATGATTTGGTGTGAGTTGATTTGAGATTACTTCTTTAATAATTGAAGTAATTACTATTTTGATTTACAATTCTTGAAAAATATTGAATTGTATTTGAAGGTTTAAATGATTCTTTTGAAAATAAAAGAATTTGATTTTTGGGTAAATGTGATCGGTGTGAGTAAACTGGGATCATTCATACCAGCTTCACAAGCTGACCGGGTTTGTTGATATAACCCGGTACACTATTCCACGGTGTAGGGTTTAATCGTGCAGGTTAGGTAACCAGAGTTGCATTGAAGGTTTGGTCGGTAAACCGTTATCGACCATAAGTGTTATTATTTGACTTCCGCTGTCTTGTAATAAATTTACTCTGATGGATAAATTAATTAATATCTTGTAATATCAATTTATTATTTAATTTATGGTTTGTAATATGTAACCCTAAAGAACGGGTCAGCATTTACATTTGTTGGGCATGGAGTATGCGTTGTTGTACTTGAATTAAAAGGAAAAAAATTCTAGTGCATATTTGTATTTGATATTCCATGTAGTAACGTTCCCGAAATGATTTGTAATTAAGGGCAAAATGCCTTATTAATTGATTTGAAAATCGGGGCGTGACACACGGGTTCCTCACCCAATTTGCCATATTTTTGAGACTCTCTGCAGGTAACGTGCCCTTTGTGTTCCATCCGGCCGGTAAGTCCTCGTCCGGATGCCCGGGTCGTTCAACCGCAGCAAACATAGGTTCCTCACCTAGTTTCGACTCTCTGTAGGGATAGAACAAGCCCATATCAATCGTACCCTTCAAGTATCGAAAGATAGTCTTTATGCCACTCCAATGGCGTTGCGTGGGCGCAAAGCTAAATCTAGCTAACAAGTTAACAACAAAGGAGATATCGGGTCTTGTACACTGTGCCAAGTACAATAATGCGCTATTGCACTTAGATATAGTACCTCAGTCTCTAAAACGTCTTCACCATCATCCCTTGGGTGAAACGGATCCTTCTTGGATCTAGACTGCGACCAATCATGGGAGTGCTTAACAGGATGGACTTTATCCATATTAAATCGCCTGAGCATCCTTTCCCAAGATCTTTCATCTCAAACACGGATTTCAAGTATTCAGTGGCACTTGCAAATCCGGAACTTGTTTTCACGCAGGGGCATAATTTTATTGTTCACATACCCTCTTCCAATCAAGTAGTCACTTAGACGGGTATACCACATCCGTCCGGATTGTTTCAATCCATATAGTGAACGTTGCAACCTTATTGCAAACGTGCTCTGTGGTCTAGAGCCACTTGACTTGGGTAAATGAAGCCCATCCGGGACCTTCATATAAATCTCCATATCTAGATCCCCATAGAGATATGTTATGACCACATCCATAAGCTGCATGTTCAGTTTTTCGGAAACTACCACTGACAAGGTAGCAGAACGTTATGACGTCCTTTACGAGAGAGTATGTCTTATCGTAGTCGATTCCAGGGCGTTGTGAGGAGCCTTGCGCCACAAGGCGAGCTTTATATCTCGTTCTCTCACTACGCTTTCTAACAAAGACCTATTTATATCAACAGGTTTTATTTCAGAAGGTATTGGCACAACTAGCCCTAATACCGTTCTCTTTGTTAGTGAGTCCAACTCAACCTGGATCGCATATTTCCATTTAGGCCAATAAGCTTCTACGTTGGCATTCATCAACGGAGCGAGGTTCAATATCATCATTCTTAATGAACTCTTGTGCACAAGCATATGCAAACACATCATCAACTGTGATGGAGTTTCTATCCCACGTCTCATGTACACTAGTGTAATTAATCGAGATCTCTAGGTTCCCACGGATAGGTCTTAGCGACATGGCGTCCCCCGAAGATGTCTTTTGGACATAACCATAATCCGGAACGTTTTCATGGACGGATTTTGAGTATCAATGATGAGAGGGTTATTTGGTGCCATCGCAGCCCATTCCCTAGGGCGCGAATCCCTCGAACCTGGTGGCCTCCAACGCTTCCTCAGCGGAGCCACGGCCTAAGCCACATCACCACCCTTACTGGCAGTGGCGCCACCAACTGTCCCTCCCATAGGGTTAGCTGCAATAGCGACTTTGAGTCCAAGTCCTTATTCAGGCACTTGCATCCCTGCAGGCATGTTTGCAGCTGGTATATATGATCTAGTCACTAAGATCTGAGAAAGCGTCCGGAAGAGAGTCGGCGACTTTCTGAAGATCTATAATCTACGCACTTTCTGCAGTAGGGGGATCGTTATGAGACAGAGTGGGGACAGGCCACGACAATTCCAGTCGTTCCTGTTGAACGTTCACGTTCTTATCTCCCCCTAACGACGGGAAGTCTGTCTCATCGAAGTGACAAATAGATCGCCTGTCAAGGGTTCTACATAGCGGATTATGGTTGGAGACTCAAATCCAACATAAATACTCATTCGTCTCTGAGGACCCATATTAAGACGCTGTGGCGGCGTAATGGGCACATAAACAACACACCCAAATATGCGTAAGTACGATATGCTTGGCTCGTACCCAGTCACTAGCTGTAGCATAGAAAAAGATTGGGTGGTGATGGGCCTCAGACGAATAAGCACAGCTGCATGCAATACTGCGTGCCCCCAGGCAGAGAGAGAAAAGGTTGGTGCGCATTACCAACGTCCTCGTGACCATTTGTTGCTATTAATGGCAATCTCTGCAAGACCATTCTGGGTATGCACATGTGAGACTAGATGCCCAACATCTATCCCATGCAGTAGTCATCGAAAGTCTTCGATGTAAACTCCCTAGCCTTATCAAGCCTGATAGTTAATGGGATGATCCGGGTAGTGAGCCGGCAGGCGAATTATCTGTGCTAGGAGTTTAGCATAAGCAGCATTACGAAAGGACAACATCGTGACATGTGACCAGCATGTCGATGCATCAACCAACACCATAAAATATATAAATGGCCCGCTTGTTGGTTGAATATGTCCACAGATATCCACTTGGATTCTCTGTAAGAATGGAAGAAGTACTTTTAGAATCCTTTGTATAGGACAGTCTCAGTCCTTATTTCCCTAAGAAACAAGCTTTGCATAATGAGCATTTGGCTTTAGGAGCTTCAGAAGCATAGGAGGATTTTGTCCTGTCAGAAAATTTCTGAGGACAGTCCCAGTCGACCGTTCGACAGGAATGGTCGACCGGTCGACGGTCGCTCCCTGGAGGGGGTTCGATCGTTCGACAGGAAACTCGAACGGTCGACGACGCACGCTGGACGAGGTCGACCGTTCGACAAGAAGAGATCGAACGGTCGACGGGCGGCGGACATAGGCACTTTTGCCTTTTTTCATATCTGTCTCATCTCCTTGAATCAACTTTTGATTCATGCTTCGATTAGCTCGATATGATGGATGTCCGTGTGAGGTTTTCAATACACGGATCATCATATCACGACCATGATGTCTTAATCTGTCGTGCCAAAGCCAATATGTGTCTGAATCCAAGGGGTCATCCCGAATGACATTGTTTGATTCAATAGCTCGAATAGTGGTTGCATATAACCCACTAGAGAGACACATAAGCTTCTCTAAGATGCGCCTTTTACCGCAGTCATTAGAGGTAATGCAAAGGGATTCTTTTCCATTCTCATCATGCATCTTAGCATGGAAACCATTGACTCTTATATCTTTAAAGCTCAATCAAAGTTGTATTTCCTCTTGGAGCGTAGAGAGCATTTGTGACATCAATGTGAGTGCCATTAGGCAAGAGGAATTGGGCATATCCTCTTCCTTGCACAAGATTCGATGGTCCTGCCATCGTAGTCACAGAGGAATGTGTAGGCATCATGCCTATGACGCAATATGACATGCGTGGTTCTGCTATCTGTGAGACTTTCAAGTTCTCAAGAACCCATTCCTAAAAGCTCATCATTAAAATCGAGGCTACGTAAGCAACTCAGATTTTATTAAAGATATTGGCCAAGGCTTCAAAGTTCCATCTTGATCTTAAATCAAAACTAAATCCAATATCTTTGGCAAACATGCCATATTTCATCAACTTGGAAAACATAAGACTTAAGCAAAATTAGCTTCCAAAGTCTTTAACCCTTAAACTCGACGTCTTGATCATTGCAATTACATCTTCATATGTTTTGCAAATAATGGCCCATTGATCAGACGCTCCATATTATTAATAGACATCATGAAGAGGATTCTCCATTAATTGAGGTATAAAAGCGCGGTACTCACGGTCCCTAGGACGGTGGCAGATTGCCTTGGCCGGTGGCGGTGCTGCCATAACCAGTGGCGCAACAACGCTAACCGGCAATGACCGGCAGCGTCCCTCTTATAAGGACGGCAGTCTTCTCTCACTCTTTCGCGGCCCTATGCTCGCGTGATCGCTTAATCTTATGGCGATTACCTTCATGAGCAAATAGATTCTACGAACCAAAATGTCCGGGATCGTCCCTAGATATAGGGTTTTGCTCGTGGCTTCCTCCCATAGGGGTGCCATCGTCGTCATGCCTTTCCTCAAGGCAGAGATGGAGAAGGTGGTGAGAGTTTCCTCAATCAATTGTTCATCTGTGATGATTTTCCACAGAGAAGATGGAGTCATGAACGTTGTCATAACGTTCATGAAGCGCTTCTAGCGCTAACCTCTTTCATGAACTCAAACTGGAGTGCCATATCCATATGGCGATTCATCAGGAAAAATAACCTGGCATTGTACATCTCAGTTTGAGGGTCTAGAGCGGTTTCTTCAAAACAACGCTTATGGATTCGAGCTAGAAGCTCTTGTGCGAATAGGTACATTAGGATATCATGAGCCCATCTCATAATCTAATGTCCGCAGAATCCAATGGAGTAAAATCGAGTTCATTCATGTTCGACATCCAAGAATATGGAGAACAAGAATGTGGTGTGTTTCGGAGTTAATACTCCCACGAAACAATGAAGGGTAAGTTTCGGAGTTAATACTCCCACGAAACAATAGAGGGTTTCTGAGCAATATTTGCTCCCAAGAAACGCTTCCAAGGATTTTGGATTTAGGTGAAACTTTGGTGTCGTATGGTCATAACCTTAAACCTTTTCGGTAGCTCTACTCAGGTATAACCAGGTAAGTTATAAGAGATGTCGGTGGAGCAAGCTCTCTTAATACCACTTATCTCAAACTCCTTACCTAGACATCATACCTAAGCAGGTGAGCCTAGTTGGGAATAAGTCATAAACCATAGGTCGTTTCTTCTCTACGGATTCCTCATCCGGAGGTTAATTTGTCAATGAACTCCTCGTTCATAGTCTCTTCTCTCTACGGATTCCTCATCCGGAGTATTAGCTCGAACCCCCACAGTTCGGCTCTTGAGGTCATCACCAATAGCATGATGACATTAGGGGTGCTCATGACTTACACATACCGCAAGCGATATGAAGCTCGATCACTCCCCTAATGCTTCTCATAGTTTGGCGAGTCTCGTATATTATCCCACGTTATAAGAAAGGTGGGAGGTAGAAGAAGGGAGGTTGCAAGTCCCCGGAGAAAAAGAAGGTTGAATTAAATTCAGAAAGCAGCAACGTTTATAAAAGCTTACTTGGATTCTTTTCTCGGATTATCTTGAGTACCACTGCTTCAGAACCGAATATCTGGAGATCCAACGGTCGGAATTGGCTGAATTTTTAACTGGGGGTATTAGACTCACGGAGGAAGCTCCCTTCCAAATTTCGGTGTAATCCAACGGTGAATAATGGAGAAAATCGATTTCGAAGTTGACTGTTCTGTGCAGGCAGATTCTTGAACTAGAGGAGATTGCACGGAGGTACTATTCATGCGGTTTACTATTCACGGGTACTGTTCATCCGGTACTGTTCACGCGCACTGTTCATCGACACTGTTCATCCGTCACACCCTAGGGTTTTTGGGTTCTAGGGTTTTGGCGCTAGCAGGATGCTAAGCTCAAGAGTTTTGGCTTTTGATCTCAGGGCTAGAGGTTCGTGCTGATAACGTGTTTAAGGGAATATGAAATACAATCACAAAGCAGAAAGTAAAGAACAGAGCAAATAGCACATGAATAGATCATCTCTTTATTAATGAATAGGTGCCTCTATATATAGAGAAACACAAGGGTACAATCCATATCCCAATAGGACTTCTATTCAATAAGTAATCCATATGCTAACCTAACTAAGATACTCCTAGGTTGACAAGGCACACACAAAGTAGGTTTCCTTCAACAATATTTTTTTTTTCTAAACCAAAACCAAAAAAATTGGAATCTCACAGAAGATACGGGTAAAAGGCTAGTAATTTAGTAAATCATAAAAGCAAGACGCGGTAGGTAGAAAAAAAGTTATATGGTCCCGTCACTCCATGTGGCATATGTGACGGGCCATTATGATTGGTGGCTGTATAATAAAATAATTAATGAGTAATAAAATATTGAGTGGAGAAATCATAAATTATTGAAGCCACCAATTATAGTGGTCTGTCACATATGTCACGTGACATATATGACGGGACTATAGAAAAATTCCTCGCGGTAGGTGGCGGGTGGTGTGGTGACAGTGTTGCATACTTCTTAGTTCTTTCGTGGTGGTAGGAAGTCGATGTTGTTGGCGTTGTGGGCAACATTCTATCGCTGTGATTTTTTATTCAGACATAAAATTTGGGTCAGGCCCAGATTCATATCTAGGATCCGGGTGAATCCAGGTTGGGCTCTTGAATTTGTGTCGGATTCGAATATGGTTCTTGTTTTCCATGGGTAGTGAGCTTAATTATCTCCTCACTAACTGAGTATAAGTTTTGGCCATCTGGTTTGATATACGAGTTTGAGTTTTACACATTAATTGAGATGTACTGCATAATGCATACCTTTAATGAGGTGATTTTGGGTTAAATTAACTACATAGTCTATTCCATTATGTAAACCAACAAAATAAAGGGAGGGAGAAGGAAAAGAGAAGTAAAGGGAGAAAAAGACCCCCCAACAACATAGTCTATTCCATTCTGTAAACCACATAAATAAAAGGGGGTGACAAACGCATCTGGAAACTTCCTCCTTTTGGAAAGGAATAAGAGAAGAGAGGATGACATATATTAGATAACGAGGCCTTTGGATTTATACTCAAAATGGGGTCCTTCTTTTTACAAAGTTTAGATGCTTCTCTTTGTTGATTAGTTTGTTAACTCTCTTTGATCATTGCAGTTGGGACTGTATGGAATTGTACCTTTCGTAAGCCTTGACTATGAATATAATGACATAAATGCAAAGAAAAGAAAAAGGAATGGATTGATGTTAAGGCCTAGTAGGATGACACGCATATATTGTCCATAACTAACTTCATGTTGTATGTAAAATTATTCTACATAAATAAATGATCAAAGAATAAGCATGCCACGAGTTGTAAATTCATATGCTTTACATTTGAACATTTGATTTTCTTTCGATCTCATTTAACTACTATGTATGATTTGTTAGTGTTACATACATTTAAGAGATGAGGTGTAAATTTGGAGTAATTATCCCATTTAGCTACATATGATCCAATATAAAAATCTAGTAGGTATGAACCTGTAAAAAGAAAATCCTATGACTTTTAACTATACTTGTTAAGAGCATTATTTCATACATGCACGGTGACCGTTTGTTTATCCATAATCTATTTCTTGCAAGAGTTTTCTAAGATTATGAGTTTAAATTTACTCAATTGCAATATTTAGAAAATATTGCGTGGAGTGGTCGTGCCACGTGACATGTCCGCCCATTAATCACGTTCCAAAAATACAATCATCTACGTTTAAAGTACCTTTCTTAAAAAATAAAAAAAATAAAAGCGGAAAACTGACGTGTTAATGTGTTATGATTGGCTAGTTGTACAAATCCGACCGCCCGACCGCCGGGCAGATGATCTCCTCCAAAAATGCCACTTATTACCCCAACACTCAAGGCACAGATAAAGGCGTAAATCACTGAATAATGAGTGAGGAAAATGGCCAGGTTGAATGAGCGTGATGATGAGATAAAAGTGTCAATTTTACTAGGACAATTACACTCGATAAGGAGTGAGAAAACGACGAGAGAAAAAACGGTTGGGGTGCGCAAAAAGAAACGAGCCAATAAGGCCGTTGAGTCCGGCGTCGGGTGCACCACCCCACCACCGCGGTTCACGTGTGGACCTCCCTCGCTCTCTATTCCCTTTGGCACTTTCTCGTCTACGCTACTAAACGCCGTGCCGTGTGAGCCTACCACACATACCACCCCCCACGTCTCCCGCCATGCCAGCTCGAATCCATAAATACCAGACCAGCTGTCCAATTGTCAAGCTCACCCACACGTGTCTCATTCCCGCATACCTATGTGGACCCAAACCCAAACCCAAACCCAAACCCAAACCCTCAACAATGGTCCAAATTAGACGGCGGCTATAAAACAAACAATTCGTAACGGCTACTGCGGCGGTCGGTGCGTCCCATCGGAGAGGTTTTGGCAACCCGTGGGGTATTGATCCAAGAAAGAGCCCGTGGGTGGGCCGACCCGTGACCGACTCATCCGGTGGTCTATTACTGCACCAATCATTATTTTTTACTTCATTTATTTCCTAAAATATTAAATCTGATATAGTTATAGTCCTGAACTGACTCACATAAATTGCCCATCAGTTCCCAGAGTTTGACTAGTGTTTGTTTAGTAGTAAAATAACTTGAACAGATGATGCTCAAAATGGTGTTAATCATAGATTACATTATATAATCAGTCTCTGTTTTTTTAGAAGGATTCAGACCATCTCCCACCATAAGTTATAATTTCAATTATAACCTATAACCTCTCCCACCATAGGTTATAGTTCATATCCCAAAAAAAAAATTTGACCTAGCCAAATTTCATAAGCCAAATTTGGCTTATGATTTCATAGGTTATATTGATGGCCCCCACATTATTTTATTGTTTCTTTTAACTTTCATATCTTTTTATAATAGTTAGGTTATAACAATTTTATTATATAATATTTGATATATATATATGTTACAATTTTTGAAAATAAAATAAAAAATACATATGTTTACAATTTTATAAATAATTGTGTTTACAATTTTATTATAAACTGAATTACAATGATCAATGGTTTCATTTGAAGATAGAGAGGAGGATGACACTTCAAATAGATCCATTGTATTTGTGAGAAAGATTGAAGAATTTTGTATAAATTGATAGATGATGGAAATTGTGATAATGTGCAAGTTTATATAGGAAATTATTTTCTTTTTAAAATATGTAGTTGTTTTTTTGCTAATTAAAATATGTAGTTGTTAACAATTAATAAATATTAAAGTTTAGCCTACCATGGCAATGCTAAACCAACAAAATAGGCTAAATAAGAATATTATCTAGTATATTCCATTTTAGGAAGGTTAAATTTTAACTTATGGTGGGAGATGGTCTCAGTCATTTAATAAGAATCCATTTATTGAGATCACATGCTTGTATGGTAAGCAATCAGTCATTTGATAAAAAAATTAGACACCAAATAATTCTGATTAGCCCTACCATTGAGCCATTGATTCATTTGATTGTAAAAATAATGCATTTTTCATAAATATATTTACCAAAAAAAGATTAAAAACACCCATTACAGAATCCATGAGGACATTGGGAGCCCTTTCATTAATATAAGAAAGTAAAAATTTAATTTATTTTAAATTCCTATGTTGAATGCAAGTATAATCTACATTTTGGGTTAGAAGAGCTCATGAATGGGAAGTTATTTGAGTAATTTAAGGAAGTAAGGGTTAATAACATATAAATAGTACTCTTCAACTCTTACGAATTATGCAGATTTGTCACTGGAATATTTTTTTAATTTTGTTAAAGTACTATCATACCTTATTTCGCCTTAATATATTTGTCATTTTTTATAGATTAATATACTTGTCATTTTATTATAGAAGACTAGAAATGGCAACACATTATAAGGGTGTGAAAGTGGGTAGTTTTTTGCCTTTTTGTTCCTAACAGTTGACATTTTATACAAAGTTATTTAATATTTTAAGGTTATTAAAATAATAAAATTCGGTTATAATTGACAAATGTTATTCTTTTAAATATAGTATAGATGAACATTTTTAGTTACACAATAATCAAACCTCTTACTTATCTTTTCCCAAACTCATCTCTTGGTTTCTTGATTTCCTAATCCTCACTAAGTAGTCAAGTATTTAAGTTCACCCCAAAAGTCTTAACAAAATTCAAAACTACTCAATATATCTTTTGTTCAAAAAAACTATTTGTACAAAGTGGTTATAATTTTCCTCAAAAAACAAATGAGAAGCGTTTTTTCTCTCTGTCTTTTCCCGAGCGGGTGTTATAGAAGTGGTTATAACTGTATAATTTAATTTCTGATTCTATACCAGAGTCAACCCCTTCCGTTATCCCAATCAAGACTCTGTCTATCCCTTGGACCTTGGCAGGTTAGAATAAAACGTCAGCATCAGGTATTCCATTTTGCAATGGCAATCTCGATATTTTCAGGTAATCCAAGGCCAATGAAGTGCCTCATACCATTATTTATTTGTCCCTTTAATTTCGCCAATCTATATCTTATAGATTATGCTCCTTTTTTGTACGCGTGTAACCGGCTATTCCGGTAACCCAAACGGCGTGACCGCGTCGTCATTCTCTTTTATCAACTACTCCATTCCCTTCTCCGTTCTCATCAATAACAGTAGAATACCTTCTTCCCCAACAGTCCAAACCAGTCCTTTCAGTTTCAGGGAGCCTCAATAACTGTTTCCCAAACTGAAAATGTAAGTTCCGATTTAACGAATAATCGAAGGTTGCACCAGCCATGTCTTCTCGTTACAACCCTCCTCCTGCCCCTCACATATTTAAGATCTGCAACTCTCACTTCTCAGGTCAAGCCTTGATCGGTGCAAACCACACCTCCGCTCGATTCTGCTCCCGCTAAACCATTCCCTCTCTCCCCTCCCAATACAATTCTTTGATTTTTGAGAATTTTTTTTCGATTAAAGTTGTAAATTTACAGACATGGAGCCCAAGCCAGGCTTCCTGAAGAATATTCTGGTGCGGTGTTTCTTGTTCGGCGTCGTTTTGGTACTGTTCCGGTTCGCCTACGTCATCACCATCACAGGCGAGTCGTGTAAAGTCGGGAACTTTTGCTTCCTCAATCTCCCGGAGAATATCAACTTCGTCATAGCCAGCACCGGAGCTTCGGCAGCCGTGGCCGCAAACGGCGCCGTCTCGACCAATCCGGAGGGTCCGAAGCGGAACGATATCTACACCAGCAAGGACTGGATCAAGGCCGTCCATTTTTACTCCGCCGTTTTCCAAGATCTGATCTCCCAAGGGTTTCTCTCACCGAAATCCAAGTCCCTGTGCGTGGAGACCCCGACGGGCCAGGACGTGTACGCTTTGAAAGAGACGGGCGTGAAGGACACGGTCGGTATTTTTAAGAAAGCCTCGAGGCCTTTGGTAATTCCCGGTGAGGCGCACCGGATGCCGTTCGCTGACAATTCCTTTGACTTCGTTTTCTCCGGCACCGGCCGGCTCGACAAGTCGCCGAAGGCGGCGGAGTTCGCCTCCGAGATCGTACGGACGCTCAGGCCCGAAGGGTTTGCGGTGGTCCACATCGGAGCAAAAGATACATATAGCTTCCATTCTTTTATTGATTTGTTCAATTGCTGCAAGTTAGTTACTTCACGCGACATCGACGGGTTCGATTCATCGATGCCGCATATACGCGAAATGGTACTGAGGAAGGAGTGTGATGCTACTGAGATTGTCAAGGTTGAGAACCCCGGTGGTAATTCCGGTAATAAGTGCTCGGTTCCTGGGCATAAGCTTGAATTGGTCAGGAAAGCCGAGCCAATCATTCAAGTTGAACCCTTGAAGCCATGGATTACTTTGAAGAAGAATATACAGAATGTGAAGTACCTTCCATCGATGGTGGATATAAGCTTTAAGAAGAGGTATGCCTATGTTGATGTTGGAGCTAGGAGCTATGGTTCTAGTATAGTCAGCTGGTTCAAGAAGCAGTACCCCAAACAGAACAAGACCTTTGAAATTTTTGCTATTGAGGCTGATAAGACTTTTCATGATCAGTACAAGCTGAAGAAGGGTATTACTTTGCTTCCATATGCTGCCTGGGTGAGAAATGAGACCTTGTCTTTCGAAATCAACAGTGACCCTGGTGAGAAAGTGAAGGAAAAAGGTAGAGGAATGGGGAGGATTCAGCCGGTGAAGTCGGCCAACGGTGGATTTGATGGTCAGGTGGATAGGATTCAGGGGTTTGATTTCGCAAATTGGATGAAGAATACCTTCACAGAGAGGGATTTCGTGGTGATGAAGATGGATGTGGAAGGGACAGAATTCGATTTGATTCCGAGGCTGTTTGAGACTGGAGCAATTTGTTTGATTGATGAGGTATTTCTTGAATGCCATTACAATAGGTGGCAGAGGACACGCCCTGGTGAGAGAAGTCCAAAGTATGAAAAAACTTATGGCCAGTGCTTGGACCTGTTTACATCACTAAGGCAAAGTGGGGTTCTTGTTCATCAATGGTGGTGACATTACAGGTTTCTTTGATTCTAGTCATACTCTATTGTCTTTTGTAATTTTGTTTACAGAGAAAAACTCAAAAGTAGTTTATGGTTGTAAGAGTTGCAGCTGAAAATGAAAATTTCATTACTTCTTTTAGTCCAGAAGAAGACTTCATCGCTTTATTATATATTACAGACAATCTGTATTGGTTACACTTGATTTGATTTGTGTTTATCATCTTCCCCATAGGTAACTATAATTTAGATTGGTATTGACTATTTAGCTATTGATTGGAACATATGCTTACAATATATGCAGCTTGCATTGCTAGAACACTTTCTTCTAAATAGACAGTGGGGTTGGGGTTTTTTAAGCACTAGGAATGTTGAGAGCAAACATTAGCCTGCCTTACATGTAGTAGACATGTTTCATTTCTAGTGAACTATTCGTACTTCATTTCACATTGCAGAATCTAGTTGTAAGATTCATAAGCCTGACTTATATGGTTTCAAGTAGTGCAGTTTTTGTCCCCTGGAAAAGGTAGTATAGTTGTAAACTTGTAATAATGTTTTTATTAGGTAAATTCGACATTTTTTGCTGAATTCTGTTGGTCTAGTTTTAGATGCCTTAAAGTTTCTTTTCACTGTAGAAGTCCAGCAGTAATAATATTGTCTGTTTAGTGTAGTAGTATTTGTAAACGAAATCATTCCCATTACGATTTTGAAAGACAACCAAACGAATCTGAATGACCTTTTGTTCTCTTGCAATATTGTTTCATGTTGCATCTCTTGTCTTGGTGAGTTGTAGGTTTGCCGGAAAGTCTTCATTTGTGGCTCAAAATAGGAAGCTTCTTCAAGCTCGTTTTGACTTATTTGACTCAATTCATTGGCTCACCGACTTGAGCTTCATAATTGGTTCAATGCCAGCAGCTTGTTCTTTAAATAACACTGCATGTTTTGGCAAGTGCACATGGCATTAGAAATTGAGCATATGATTTGTTTCACTTGAATTATGTCCTGCAATGTATGGATGAGACATTTTATCAAACACTTGGAGTTCAGTAAAATGAATCCGAAAATAAAGAAAACAAAGATTCTGAGTAACTAATGAAAACCAATGCGAATTTGCTACCCTCAGTCCCCTTTGATGGATTGTCCTAAAAAAAAAGTGGAGTATAATTTGAACGAATCTTGCTAGTCATGCTATCTTCATTTCATAATTTTCAATCAATAAATCAAGAACCGATCGTTGTAACATACTAATAAGTTTGGGAAGTAACCACATATCACTAAACTTTCATGTTGATTTGTTGCGGACATGAAATTCAATTTTTTTAAAAAAAACATGAATGGCATTTGTACACTGCATGCATTTAAGTATGGTCGTAATCTATAAATTCATAAGATTAAAGTTTTATCGATAAGGGACTGTTCCCAACAAAAATAAAATTAGGGAGTGTTTATGCAGACATGGTGAATTATATAGTAAGATATTAGAGGAAATTAAAAATATAATTATGAGTAGTAGATTTATTAGTTTAAATTAGATTGTCATCATGACTTGCGTCTTTGATAAATGTCCTTTAAACGAGCCTATATCTAAACACACTAGAGAGAAATGGCAGTGGGAAATATAGGAGATGCCAGGTTATTTAAACGAGCCTATATCTAAACACACTTGCGTTTTAGGTGTGTGGTTGAGTTTTAGATCACGTTACTAGTACTAGGTTGTAGTGGGCGAGTAGAGGCGGAATTATAGGAGATGCTTACTCTGCTCTGTCGGATATTATTTGTTGGCTGAATTAAAAAAACAATAAGACACAAATCACAAAAAATATTGGCTAAGCTGTGAATGTGGACATCTATATTCCGGAGCATTACATCCAACTAAAAGTCTCGACGGTCTTTTCACTTAATAATTTTAGAAGCAACCGATAATGCAAACTTAGCTAACCTATGTGCCATTATAAGAACGATAGACTTGACAATGTACAACTATACAACCATGAGATGTCTAGTCTACATGTTTCGCTTGATTTATACTTATTATGGAGTGCATGCAGATGACTTTAGTTATAGCATGCATGTTTGAGTAATGAATATATAGGTTGCCTTTTTATAGCATAACATGCAACTTTTGGACTTATCAAGATAAATGACATCCAATATATTAAACAATAGATAAGAAGGATGGAACAACTTTTGTTATACTATTCAAATATCATGATCTATTCAAATATCACGATTAATATTAACCATGTCAAGTTGTTCAACAATATAACATCAATTTTGGATAAATGTTAACACATGAGGTATAGATATGCATTTGACCAAAAAAGAGTACGTTATAGGTACGCAAAGACATTCATCGTATATATGCAAATATAAAACTTTCCAACCCATTTTAGGAAGAGCATTATCCAAACGGGGAGGAGCATGCAGCTTTTTATTCTCTAACCAAAAGACAGAAACATCGTGATTGGTTATTATTTATATCATTATTGTTCTTTTTAATTCATTGATGTTAGCTATCTGAAGCTTAAACTTGGGAGCGCCATAAAGTTAACTTTGTGCTTATTTCTCAGAATTTGCATTCAGATGCTTTGTTAATTACTAAGGATCAACCCCATTTGAGGTAGGCATGCATCTGATTTCTCAAAGGCGAAGGCTTTGTTTGAATCGGTTGTTCTATTCGACATTCTACTTCTCCTTGTTTCATTTCTGGTGAACTCTTTGTAAGAAGAATGTCAATTATAACTTTAAATATATGGGTTACATTTTAAACCCTAAAACTTGCACTCATACTATGATTACTATCTTCATTTTTTTAATTTTCAAACAAACAAATGAGAGCATTCGAGTAAGTTCACAAGATAACCATATCAGTGAAATTTCTTCAAGCTGAACATGTGAAAGTAAACTATTCAGTTTGTTATGGACACGAAATTCATTTTTCTTTCTATGAGAAAGTCATTTTTAGACGGCATTACTTGAATATGCATGATAGTTAAGAAGAAAAAAAAAATTATCATTTGAATATAGTTAGCTATGTACATTTGTTGCACAAGGTCTTAACTCTAAAGTAAGATATATTTTAGAGGAAACTAAAGATATAGTTATGAGTAATACATTTAATTTCAATATATCGACATGTCATCGGAAAACTCAAAGAAAACTTACAGAACAAGAAGGACCAGAATTGATATTTGATGAATTTTGTTACAACTTTAAGCTAGAAAGCGCAGAATTATGCCATATGTAGACTAGCTGTAAGCCACTAACTTAACAAATTACAAGCTTAACTAACCATGTGATCAATTAGAGCTAGCAGCTAAGAGCTAATCAAGCAAATTAGGTTCTTAAACATATATAACACCATCATACTAGCGTCTTGGACCAGCCATAAGCAATTAATGCTTTGAGCTTTGTGCATCCATCTATTTGCATAAAAACTGCAAAATTGTTATAATTGGTGTTATGTGTGTAAATGATTAATTGATCTCATTATGTACTTGAATGTTGAATCATACCTAATCTTCTAATGCTTCATTAATTAGAGTTCTTCAAATATAATTTATAACCCAAGGAAACTAGATCCTGTTACAGAAAGAAGCAATTCCTATCGACCAAAATAATTAGAGTTGTTGCATGTTGTAACTGTTTTGCAAGTTTGCCGTTTTGCATTGAAAGGAGAAGTAATAAAGTGATATTCATGCATGGCGACATTTCTGCAAATCAATTAATAATGCAAACTAAGCTAACATATGTGCATAAATGACCATCTACCTGGAGTTGTGGTAATTACTATACTTGGATTTTCTTGGGAGTACTTCAGCACTTAAACCCCTCGCTGGCTCAGTCATAAGTTTGTTTTCTAGATAAAGAAAAGGAGAAAGGCTTTAATGGTGTGCTGGGTTGATGATCGAGTAATATTACATCCAACTTTTGGTTTTGGACTTATCAACAATAAATTAATCATCATGCATAATTCACACCGGCCTGTCACACATTGTTATGATAATCATCTGTTTTATAACAAATTAACAATATATTTGTGTATCCATCAATATTTAGAGAATGATTTTTGAGGGCTCTTACAAGTTTATATACGACAATATTATATTTGAGCTGATGAACTAAGCCGATCGATATCAATAATTGTATGACCTACCACCAATCCTAGTCTTCTCCTTCTTAATATCTTTCACTTTGAAAATCTTATCTGGAAACTAACTAATCTAGCTAGTTGACTAAATAAATGAACCACAGTGGTGTGAGAATACATACTGTTTTGGGGTGTACAGCTAGCTCACCAAAACAAAATGGATTTTTAAGTAGTTCTGATTAATTAGTTGAAGGTACAGATATGCCGGCCTTCGATCGAGGGGTATGGAGTTAGTAGTTTGTTTACTAATTTACCATTATTACTTGATAAGTACTACCAACTGTTTATGGTAGATAATTACGCAAAAACGGAACAAACTTTAGCCAAAAAGCTTATTGTATGAGGGATCGAGTTGTTATACTCCGAGATCATAACGAAGTGTTTTAAACATCCAACAGTTAACAATATAACATCAATTTTCCATAGATACAGATGCATGTCACTTTTAGCACTAGATAAATATGTGGTGCGCGCACTTTAAATAGAATCCATCTTGTAGATATAAGAAAATTTAGGATTCTCCAAACCATTTTCCCCAACAAGAACAAGGGGATTATTGTTGCAGCCAGCTCTTTGACTTAAACATGCGTTGAGATGAGCACGTCGAAAATCTAATACCAGACCCACAATATCCAAACATGCAACTTTTTGTTCCCAAATTTTCAATTTTTGTGTTGCGCTCTTGATCCTCAACCAAAACACAGAAAATCGTGATTTGATTATTTTTTTAAATCATTCTTGTTCTTTTAAATTCATTGATGCTCATTCTTGGGTCCATATATATAGCCTCCCATCACCTTTGAATCCTTTGATCTCCTCGACTTGCCTCTTCATTCGACATTTCTGGCTTTTGGGTCCCCAGGGAAATTCAGCTTCATTTTCTGACATTTCTTCAGCTTGTTTGGATATTGGTTGAGGTCGGATTATAAGGGAGTCGAACCTCTGACCTAACCTTATTCCGAAGATATGGGAGCTTGCTGCACCAAAGATGCCATGTATTATGGTGGTAACATAGAGGATGATCGTTATTATATGGATGATACTGAATATGAGGGTGACGATGATGGGAACAATATTATAAGGTATGGAGACGATGGGGCCCGCATAAGAATGCAAGGCTCTTCTAGGTACATTTCAATGTACACCCAACAAGGAAGAAAAGGGATCAATCAAGATGCCATGACAGTTTGGGAGGTAATCGAAATTTGATAATTTTTTCTACATGAAAGCTCATCTTTGTCAATTTTTATGTTAGATTGATTCTTTTAATTTTAGTAATTTCCCCCCTTTTCATTGTTTATTTGCTTTTTGTTGGTTTCTTCCTTTGTGGTGATACTGATGCTTTGTGGTCTCATACCCTTCTGCTAAATTTGTTCTTGTAACATGTCCTAGTTTCTTTACCATTTCATTTGCTATTATCCATGAAATTCTGCCTAGGAACCCCCTTATACCCTTTGCTACCATTTTCTTCCATTAACAAATCCGTTTATATAATGTTTCATCTCTATTCTTATTAGGACTTTACTGAGAAGGACATGTACTTCTGTGGTGTGTTTGATGGCCATGGCCCCGATGGTCACAAGATCGCGCGATATGTACGCGACAATTTACCTTCAAAGCTCTCTCAAGTCGTCAAAATTTACCAGCTTAACACCGGCATTTTCGCTGATGCTAATGTTGCTTCAAGTTTTTTCAATCATGAAAATAACAGGGACCCCAAAGATAAAGGCAGCCAAGATTTGTCTCTTTCTTCATGGGAAGCCAGTTTTGTTAAATCATTCAAGGATATGGATGAAGAGCTTAGCCACGACTCAACCATCGATAGCTTCTGCAGTGGTTCAACAGCTGTAACTCTGGTTAAACAGGTACCACACAATTTGCCACTCAAACTTGCATTACAAGAAAAGCAATTGAAACAAAAAAATTTCCTTTTTCAAATTTATGCTGTTTGAATTTTCAGGGTGACCACTTGGTAATTGGGAACTTGGGGGATTCTCGTGCAGTTCTTGGCACTAGAGGAGAGAAAAATCAAATAGTTCCTGTCCAACTCACAGTTGATTTAAAACCGGATACTCCAAGTGAGTTTAATTCTGCTCTAACATCTTCTTCTAGCTCATGAGCAAGTGACCAAGTTGTTATTAGTTGTAATTGGCATCATCTTCTTTCTTTCGTTATTGACTTACTCAGGTGAAGCGGAAAGAATTAAGAATTGCAAAGGCAGAATTTTCGCGGTTGATGAAGAACCGGAAGTGTACAGATTATGGATGCCGGATGAGGACTGCCCTGGTCTAGCAATGGCAAGGGCCTTCGGAGATTTCTGCCTCAAAGATTATGGCCTTATCTCAACTCCTGAAGTTTTCTACAGAAAGATCACAAGCAATGATGAATTTGTGGTCTTGGCAACTGATGGGGTAGGAACAAAAACTATGTTACTTGATGACCAAGTTACTTAATTGGTAGTCAAGTGGAGAAATTGTGAAATTAACCTGAGTACTGTTAATTAAGAGTCACTAAATTTGTTCACCAAATGATGTGCTTTTTGCAGGTATGGGATGCGTTGACAAACGCTAATGTGGTAAAGATAGTTGCTTCCGCAAAGAAGCGATCCACAGCAGCAAAGTTGTTAGTCAAGCGAGCTGTTAGAGCATGGAAAAGAAAATATCCAGGATCTAAAATTGATGATTGTGCAGTTATATGCTTGTTCCTGAAAGACCAACCTTGTTTGACTCATTCCATGCCTCATGGGAGCCGGGGCAAAGTAAATGATCCAGAGCTTTCAGTTTCTTATTACAGCTCTAGATCCAACATTGCAAGCGATGGAGGAGGCACCGAAATGACTACGTCTGTCATGAATAGCAAGATCTCAGAAGATTTAAAAGATGGGTGGAGTGATCTCGATGGTGCTACAAGAGTAGATTCCATTTTGAATGTTCCCCCATATAATAACGTACTGACTTGGCGGAAAACATCAAAGGATTTTGAAGAGGTTGAAGCTCATTAATCTTTGAAGCTGGACTGAAAATAACGTCTTAACAGAATGGTTCGCAATCCGGGGTGAAAGAATCAACCATGCCAGTTCAGAACATTTCCAACTTCTTTCTGTAAGTGCAATGCCACTTCCTGCCATATATGAAAGAAAACGTGCAACCAATCAACCATGCATGAATTCTGAAGTAGAATTGTTTAGGGGAAATTGTACATATGTCTTTGACTAGTTACTTAGAAGCAGTGCAATTTGAATAATATATGGCTACTAAATCATAAACCTACATCTTTGTACTAAATATATATACATGTTTGTATATTGTCATATAGATACGTACCCATCTATTAATCACACTTCATTTCTTTCTAAACCACACTGCAAGAGCTAGGCTTAGAAAGTTATTTTGTAAAAGGCAAACTGATTTCTCATGTCACGGATGCAAGCGTGCCGGTAGACTCTCAACATTAATCTTCAATAAGCAATTCTCGCTTTGAAACTAAGAGCATATAAATGCAACAGTAAAGGCTAAAAGTAAAGGCCTAAATTAAAATTTAAGGCCTAAAAACTACAATATTCATAGTTTTAGAGTTATTTACAATTTTATGTTTCCACCAATGAGGTCTAAAGTCTAAGTCTAAGTCTATATTTATTTTTGTATTAAATATGGGTCATTTTATATATACAAAGAGATATAGTCAATTGATTTAGTGAAACATGTGTTGGGTCTCGCTAGTACAGTTTTTACACATCAACAAAACCTAACAATCAGCCACACATGATTGATGTTGCCCACATTTTAGACTAGCCTCAAGCTCCGTTCAGTTTAGTCTTCTCCAAAAACCAGCCTGTGTTTAGCCAAGTCTATATATAATGGTGTTATTAGAGCATGTGCATCCATAAAGCTTAAAAACTAAAGTCTAAACTAAAATTTAAGCTCCAAAAGTGACAATATTCATCAATTTAGACTTCTCATCACTTTTGTATTTCCACTCATAAGGTCTAAAGTATAAAGTCTAATTTGTTAATCAACCTTTGATTCCTATCACTATTCAATCATGACCGTTGATTGAAAGTTTAGCCTAGGTTTTGAACATGTTCAGTTTAGCCTTGGAGAAAGGCTGACCTGGATATAGCCTGGTCTAAATTAACACCAATGGAGATGATTTTTTTGTAGTTTTAGCCTAAATTATAGTATAAGCTAGCCTATACACCTCCCATTGTGCATGCTCTTAGAACTGCTTTGTGCTAATTTGTGGTGGAACATTAGAGAGGAAGTCATTTGTGCTTCCAGGGATAGTCAACAACAACCAATCCAGTGACAGTTCTAAAGTTTTGTTAATTTGATGTTTCTGCATTTGTAATAATGTTTCCAACTTGAAGAGAAAAAATTTCAAAGTATACATAACAGTACGTTTGGAGTAGTTTAGTTGTGAGGGAGGTTTACGAGGGCAGAAGAGAACTTAGAAGTGTCATCTGATCTAATGTGACTACTTCTACTAGACATGCCTTCTTTAGTTTAGTTGCTTATTTAGTTTTACATTTATCTTTTTCATCATAAAATGGCTTCGAATTTGAGATGTCTTCCAACAAGGGGAAGATAAATAATACTATAATTTCAGTGGACTAGTTTGTTTAATTTCCAATTTCAATAAGAATCTTTATAATTTCAGTGGGCTAATGCATAAAGAATCATGGGTTTGATACTTCAAAGACTTGTACTACATACTTCCCAATTGCTATGCCCACCCAACCACCCCTGACTTTTTCAGTTAGTATTCTCACAATCATATATTAAATCCTGAAGCAATACTTCCAAAAATCCAGTACTGAGTCTGATGAAATATCTTTCATGATTCATCCCATCCCCACCTTCTGCAACCTTTTGTTAAACCCAACACACACACATCCTTGAAAATCAAACACAGACTGTGACAAGTAAACAGAAAATCCCATTCAAGCTCCATTCACTATTACATGTGACCACCACCAGGTCACCAGACCAAGCATTTCTAAGATTTCTTTTCTTAAAGAACCACTGCCAAAAATAAAAAAGCAAAGGCTCCTCCTTCAATACCAAATGACCAAGACAATAGAATGTCTCTCTCTCTCTCTCTCTCTCTCCATGTTGAGTTGTTGACAAACAACAGTATTTTAGACAGGTGATAACCAAAGTTACTATGCTTTCCCTTTATACTAAGCAACAACATAAAATCCACCATTCTTATACATTACACTAGTATTAGACTAAAACAAGGTTCATAACCTCAAAAAGCACATAGAAACCAAAATACAAGAACAAGCCTTACACTACTAATTATATCATAACTGGAGTTAAGCTTAGCTAGACAGAGGCGGATTTCCGGACAATGTAGCGATATGCAGCCACCTTTTTTCTCCGGGAAGCTGAGTTGTCCACTGAGAATACCATTTTTCCGGCTTCTCTTGGAGTGAAGGAGTTGTGGATCGCTTCTTCAGATGGTGTCACTTTTCTTGGCTTCTCCACTGCAACAATGTAGCTTCCTTCGGCGCTAGGTACAAACTCAGCACTGTACTCCAAGTCCCACCCTCCCACAACTATGTCCCACGTAATTGTTGCACCAGCCTAATCAAACACAAAGAACAAGAGAAATTAACCAACCTAGTTAAAACTTTACTTCAAAACTTTAAACAAGGGTTTTAAGAGGATTAGTGAACCTCAATCCCCTCAATCTGAATGTTAACTTTCTCTCCTCCTTTGACAGTGAACTCCGAAGCCGGTTTTGGAGGATCGTTTTGCAAATCACTGGGTCGACTCAGTCCACCATACTGAACTGGAACGTCCTCAGGCCTAATAAATCTGTTTCAGAATACAAGGAGCTATTTATGGCAAGTGAAAATCGACTTAAAATAGCAAGGACAGAGTAGCAGTGCCGATCTGTTTAAAAAGTCAAGAAATGAACAACAAAATTCAAAACCAAATATGGCAAAAACAGTGAGGGAATCAAAACCCAGTTGGGAATCTCAATGGCTTTAAACAAAACGAAGGTAACAACTGACCTAGTAAAAGATTCTCAATCAATTAACTCGCAGTAAGATGAGTTTTTCACATCAGATAACAAGTACACAACAGAGTGGTAATTAAAGGACTCACTTGTAGAGTGTCTCAGCAACATTTCCTTCCTTGGATATCACAAACTTGCTCTTAGTTCTTTGGGTCAGAAACGGACTGAACATGGAATACAGAACACTGAAGTACCATGGTACATTGATGAAAATCTGAGCCCAAAACAAAAAACCCACATCAGAAATTAGAATCCCACATCAGAATTAATTAAGTAGCCATGCCAGATGAGAATTAAGTACCTTGCGAGCCACCATTTCTGGGTAGTTATCTTGAAAGAGCGAAAGGATCTGATTGGAAGCAACCCTGAGCTCTCTTTTGGGCATGTCCTTGAGATCAGTGACTTGGATGATAGAGTTGATCCCGCCGGGCTTAAAATGCAAGACGTTTATACCCTTCTCGAGAACCTGAACTCTCCACCTCAAGAACTTTTTGAGCTTGTGTTCGTCCCCGAAAATCCTGTCGTACATGTCCTTGTCCTTGAAAACCCCATAGGCATTATAACAAACAGGGTGTCCGCACCGATCGAAACCATGCATATAAGCCACAACGCCTTCGAGCTCTTTGAATCCCAAGTCCTCCTCGACGACGCCGTCTGCTCCGAACTCTTTCCTCCACGCCAGGCACTTGCTCAGCATGTTGAAGGCGTCGGCGACCCGGAAATCTCGGGCCCGAAGAAACTTGAGGAGGATGACGTCGGCCTTGTCGTCTCCGGCGAGCAATTTGACTCCCCACATGGAGCCATCGCAGGAGTCGGAGGCCGCGAGCTTGTCCTTGAGCTCCTGAAGCGCTTTCTTCTCGGAGGACTTGAGCTGCGAGACCAAGTAGGTGTCCTCCTTGAAAGACGGGGTGCGGAGTGTGGCGACCTCCATTAGAGATGTGACGAAGCTTTTCTTGGAGGGTTTTGGAGAGGCCAAAGGGGTTTGCTGGAGAGGGATTGGAGATGAAGAGTCCATTATGAGCCAGGCCCAGATGGAATCTCAGGTCAGAAAAATGTGGGCAAGGGCTAAATTGGGAGAAGATGGATCTATGAGTGAAACAATAATGAGGGGTGGGTTGGTTGGTTTTGAGAAGAAGAAGAAGCTCTGCTTTCGATTCTCTGAAAGTTCAGTAGCTTCTGGGAGTATGACCGCAGAGGACGAGGGAGGGTCAGAGAGATGAAGAAACAAACAAACAAATATAGGATCGATAAAGACAGGGATTGAAATGAAATAAGAAAGAGAAAAAGAGAGAGATGGGGTTTGAGGGTTTTTGATTGAGCCGCGATTTTGGTTTGAACTTTCAAAAGTGGCTTTAGTTGGTTTTGGAACAAGAGCGCTTCAAGGGGCAGATTTTGAACGGAGGGAGTGGGGACACGCGCTCGTTTCAGCGGGTGCGGCTACGGTTTCCGAGGGAAAAACCAAGCCGAGCCGGAGCGGAGCCGTGTGGCTTGGGAAGGAGAGAGGTGGAGTGAAGCGATGGTGATAATAATTGAGGATTTTACGGTGGGCGTATGAAGCGGGGCACGGGTTTGGGTGCGTTTTACTGGTGGGCCCACCGGGTACTGTTGTTTAACCTTCTTCTTTTCCCTTTCTGTGGGCCCGGATTTCCACCCCCACGCCTTAAAGCTGCAAAGAGGACCCCTATTGTTTGCTATTTTTTCTATTTATAAGTATTTTCTTTAAGATTTAATTATTTATCATTCCATTGTCCAAAAAACAAAAAATTATTTTTCATCCTATGCAAGGACTATGAATCTATGGATGTGTAATTACCACAAGACAAGCTGGGTTGGAGAGAAGTTGTGTGGTTCTTTCCAAGCAGTGAAAGCAAGCATCTGGTTGCTTGGTGAAAAGGTGATAGGATTCAAAAAGAGAGAGAGTGGTAAGAAGATAGGAAATTATTTTATGCACTGTCCGTGCAACATCACGTTCAATCTCAGCCGTTCAAATAAAGATTCAACGGTTCAGTTTTGTTTGACTAATTTGATCATAACGGTTGACCGTTAAAAATCATGATCGTGTGCACCTCAGCGCTACGTGCATGTGCACGTTCCGTGCATGGAATACCTTCCCTAAGAAGATGGATAAAATGTGAGGAATTAAGGGGTTTATAGAAATAAAATCCCCCATAAAAAGGAAAACAAATATTTTCAATTGTAATTGAAAAAAAAAACATTTTCAACAACTAAAAATAGTTTTAAATAGAAGTTTTGGGGTTAATTCAAGTGGTGAGGAAAAATGAAAAATGAAGTTAGAATTAGATTAGATCAGGAGTTCGATATAGTCCATACAGATATGAGAAACATTTTGACCACTAAACCGTACTGATAGTTTGATTGGCCGACGTCCAATAAATCGACGTCATCAATTCAGTTGTGGTTCCTAATTCCAGAATACCGAAAAGCAACTGAACCGATCGAATTTCAGCCCTAATATCTCAGTACAAGTCATTAAGTGGCATTCTAGAACCCTAATGCTGACAATCAAAACCTCTCGCCCATGGATGAGAAAATGGCAACCTGCATATCGATCTCAGTTCACAATCATTACAGTGTGCCACTATCTAAACGACCCAATCCAACCTTAGGGGAAAGGTAATTATTTCAGTTAAAGAGTGCAGTAGTGGGTCTTTATAGTAATCAAATTGTTCCTTAAACCGTCATCTTTACTTAAGCTAATCATTCACATTAATCTTATTGTTCCTCATTATAGCACCCAAGACACATAACAGTAATTTCCATTTTGATCATAGACTTTTGCACCCTTGAGCCAAAGCTTTAGCCTCCTTTACTACTTGTTTGTTTTAGTGTAGCAAAAGAAAATGTGAAAGCATGACTTAAATTGAAAGACTGGGGAAGGGACAGAACTTTGAAGCCCCACTTCTGGAGAAAACCCGGAATACTTGCATCGGATTCTGAAACACAATAGCGACCCAAAATTGAATTATGTATGTTTGTAGAATTGTAGGTAGGGGATGAAGTTGATGACAATTTTTTGGGATCCGATTAAACAAAAGCAACCTACTTAGGCATGGTTGTCTAGGACTTTAATTTCTACAGCAAAATTCAAATGTAGGACACGGGTTGTATCCCTCCAGGGCTCTATAGGTTCTGGGATTTGTACATGGATTTGGTAAATCCTAATACGTAGGCAACATTATCCCAAAAGATGATATAATGGTTCATATGGTTTCTGTGTTTTTAACCCAGATTCTGTATATTGTCATATTTCAAGGACAGCTTTCAGATTCAGCAAAGAGGAGGAAAACTAAAGGTCAGAATTAGTGTGAAAATTCGGGAAAGGTTTACATGTTTAATACAAGATTTATCAAAGTAACTCTTTCTTTTTTGTAAAACCTTTTTTTTTAATAATCACTTTTGACCTCTGCACAATCTATACTTGATTAAAGAGGCTTTAATCAAAAGGTACGTATGAACTGGTCTTAAATATACTTAATTACCAGAGATGAACAAAACTGTCCCAAATATGCTTTTCTGTCATATTATCTGTAATAATTGGGTTAGAGATCGAGGAAACCAAAGTATACTACTTTGTAATGTATATGCTCTTTCCATGTCATTGATCTTGTTCTAATTTCGACAATATTTTCAATAAATTTTGAAATTTTTTAAACGTTATCTCGACTGTTCGCCGACACAAGTTAAGTATTGTTGTGACAATAATAAAGTTTGAAACTCGATGTCTTTAAATGAAAATTTTTAGGCTCCTACATACTTCATTGTTTCGTGACTAGAAGTCACCCACTTATTATCTTATTCAAACAAAATTTAAAATTGATCACTAGATTAAAAAAATTAATAAAAATATAAACAGCACAAAAAATTTTGAAAATTTTGCAAAAAGCCAATATTTTAGGGAGACATAAGTTTCTTATGTCATACTGTCTAAACAATGATACTTAAAGAAAACCTTTTAAAAAACTTGAAAATGTGCGATTGACATGTCTAAACTAAAACAATCGTTATTACTCTAACTAGCCTTCCTACACGCACCTTGTGCGTGTGTGCGTGTGGAAGGCGACGTTCGTGCATGAAAGAAACGTTATCGTTTATTTAGTTTTTTTTTGCATTATTTATTCTTCGATTTTGTAATAAAAAAATAAAAAAAAAATAAAAAAAAATATATAATAATAATAAATAGGGAAGTGGGCAAGTTGGTGCGGAGTCTTCATAAATATGGTTTTAATTTTCTTTATTATACTATTTACTGTTTTGCCCTTACTTTATTTAAGTTTATATATTAGCTAATATAGTTTAAGAGGGACAAATCTTGAGTTTTTGAATGTTTACCAAGAACCAAAATTTTTCCATTATATATGTAGATAATACAAAATAAGAGTGTACGTGTTTCTACATATTATTGGTAATTTGTTTAATACTCAAATAGAGACTCAAATGTTTTTCCCTAATAACAGCATCTCCTTGATCTGTAACCAAAAAAAAAAAACATCTCCTTAATCACAGGGAAGTTGAGCCAAATCCCAATTTAGTCCAATTCCAAAAGGGACAAGATAGCCAAGATTCTTCCAAAGATATGATCAATCTTTCAACTCTTTTGTCATCACAAGTTTGCCTCCAAACTTCTAAAGTGACTGGACTACATTTTTTAAAAAACGAGGATCAGACACAGACATAGACAAGAAAAGAAAAAAGAAGAAAAGAAACAAACTACTTAAAGATAAAGTTTTGAAGAAGTGGACAGATCTTTACCGTCTTCTTCCACTTGTCAGTTCTTCGTGTTTAATAGGCAAAACCTCAGAAAATTCAGAAGATAAGATTATGGGATCCATTGGATTACTTGATTAAGTGGCAATGGAGCTTTTATGATCTGAAACTGAATTGAAAGTGAAAACTCAGTCATTTCTTTTCTGTGTTGCAGAGTAGTACTTGTTGTCCCTATTATATGTTGAACTTATACTATGGTTGCAGAGGTGCAGCACAAAAACCCAGAATTTGGAGCCCTCTTTTTGGTGAAATGTTGGGACTTGGTTTTTACACCGATTGGGGCACCAATGATTTGGTCTGGGATATAAAAGACGTACAACTCTTGTGTGCACAAATTCATTAAACTGTGGTCACATAATATTAATTTTGATCTTTGTAAAGTTTTGAGTGGGTGATCGATATATAATTGCTGAGGCAATAATTGTACTATTGCATTGAATATGGTGGGTATATGTTTGTCAAAGAATCGAAGACAGGAATTTCAAATTCGTAATGAATTCTTCGTACTAGTAATTTGCTGAGTTAGCAGCTTCAGTCTGAACTAAATAAGCTGAAGAAATGGGGGATTACATTTATTTTTGCCACCAACAATTTAACATGGATTGATTACATTTTGGACTATGATGTTTTTTACCCTGAAGTTTATTGTTCAAGTAGTTCATGTTTCATTTTCCAAAACAAACAAACATTTAGCCTAGTTGCGAAATTTCAGATGTCAGTTGCGATCGTTTCATAGAATTTCGGATGATGTTCAGATGCATTTCGATCTTTTTATAAAAATAAAAAGCAAGATATTACTTTTCGGTTTACTTTATAGAGAAGTTCGGACTTGCGAAACGAGATGGTACACATAAAAACGCCTTAGAATGCAAAATATATTAGCCTCCATCGGTTTAACTTGACATCCCGACCAAAAATACATCCCTAGAAATAGGCAAATACCAAAAATTCAACGATTGATTGACGTTTGAGAATGATTGATGCTATAGAACGTTGTAACAAAACGCATGGCCTCGTTAGTAATGAGTGGATGTAATTGGATTTGGGGGCAGCCTAGAGCACATGGCCGGGTAGAGAGCTTTCCTACTCATGAGTTTAGTAAATGAAAATGTTACTGAATATATATATAATTAAGCAAGTGATTGATTTGACGTAGAGGTAACTAAACACTGCCATTACCCATTTCTTTGACCAACCAAACCCAGAACCTGCCATGCATTTCAGTTCGTATTTCACTATTCCAACCTCTCACAGGTGACTCATCATTACAAATTTACAGTGACTCGAATACAGAATGAGGACACTACGTACTTTCCCTAGCTTGATGGCAATCGCCTATTCAATTCGTACGTAGTGAAAAGTGAAAGGCAAGCTAGCTATCAACCTTTGCGATAATCTTGATGAACTACGTACTTGCTCTCGGACTTTCTATCTTCTAACAGAATATCAAGAACCCAATAGTTGAATAGTCTATGTAGAAATTTGGTGGTTCCATTTTATTTTTTATAGCCTATATATACCCAAACGCTAATATATACTTAATTTGGTCTGATCAATCTTAAAATGAAAAGAAATTAATGTGAAACATGTAAAGTACTAATTAATCAGGCAATAATTAAGAAAACAGAGTACGTACTGTAGAAACCCAATAAGCAAGTCCTCAAAACAATTATACTTAAAGGAGGAAAATCGATCAGACCAGTCCCAAATTAAAAAGAGTCTAATTAAGGTCTGCAAGGCACTCGATCTCGATCGATCTAGTTCTATCATATATCGATCCTTTGCTTTCTCAAGTATAAGCTTGAAACGCAGCATCATAAATATAGCAAATCAAGGTTCGCAGCCAAAAAAAAGATGCACCGGGTGATCGATTCAAGTCTTTCAACTTAGGATCTTGAGCTGTAACACTAGTGTACATAGAAACCCAAGATTAGGCACCATCTATATATATTTAGCTACAAAATTATCGCTCAGATTAATTAGTAATCAAATCAGAAAAACCAACAATGCATGCACGTATCAACACTAAAGAAGTGGGCCGGCCTTTCTCAAATTTTCTGTAAATCCATTCACATTATACCAATCCAAAGGAGGGGCTTCAACTCAGTGTTGAGTAAATCCATAGACAATGGCCCCATATGCTGTTACTTCACCTTTTGATTGGCATGGGGAGTGAGTTTGCAATTTGGAATACGTAGCCGATATCAACGAAGCTAATTCCTTTTATTGTTGATCGAATTTCATACTTACTAAACCCTAATATTCTCAAGTGTTCCATGTGGAAATTTCAAGTGCACTCTAAATTGTAGTTGCATGTAAGATATATAGTCTGCTCGTTGAAGAATACTATCAACACCCGTATTAGCTGGAAAAGTGACAACAACATATAAAAATCAATGTTTCCTGTTAAAAGCATCGACTTCATAATGCAAACTCTTCAATATATTAGGTTGGGGAAAATTCATGTCAATGTTGTTTATGGTGGATGTACATCCATCTCATGCATTTCAATTTGTCATCGAATTGCATTTTTGTTCAATTTGTCATGGAATTGCATTTAGGGACTTCAATTTAGTCTAGAGCTCCCACAATTACTTTTCTCCACAAACTAGGGTTGTTGTAACCATGCTTTGTCATTATATAATATTTTTTGTGACTAGCTAACATGTACAAAACATGATTCAAGAACATTCCTTAATTTTAAGATTAGTAATTCATTAATTTAATCCCATTGACTAACCCCAAAAATATCTTCATCCCATTGACTGACCATTTGACTCATTTTCCACTCTGGTCATACAGACCTTGACCGCCCTTGGATTTCAAATTATTTTTTTCCATACGCCTTGATCGCTAATGTGCGCCTATGGGTGACGTGGCACCTTTCTTGTTTGTTTCTCAAATATAACTAAAAGCTCCAGCACCAGCTCCGTCCTGCTTGGCGCTCTGGGTACTGTTTTGGGCAAAAACCCTTTCATTTTTCCCTTAAACCCTTTTTATCAGAATCGTTTATCTCTCTCTCAATTTCTCTCTTCCTCTCACACCGACTCACAGACCCACACAGATTTCTCTGTTCCATCGCATTTCTACATTGAAAGGTATGCAAAATGTTGGGTCTTTCTTGTTTGATCGAGATTCTGAGCTTCCATTTTGTTAGCTAGTCACCGAGCTTCGTGGATTTCTAGGGTTTCACAGAGCTCGGTTTGATTAGGAACGAAGAATTTTGGTTATTGAGTAGAAAACTGTGCTTATGCCGTTTCACTTCCTTTTCTTAATGGCGTTTTGTTTACTTTCTGGTTTCGAAATGTGGAAAGATTTTACTTTTAGGGTTTGATCAGTGCAAAGAACATAGTATGAAGATGAAGGGGTTTTCTCTAATAATCCTGAATTCATTCATTTATTTTGTTGCTTATTACCGTGGGTTAAAGGCGTAAACTTTAAATTTTACCTGTATTAGGAAATTGCGTATGTGGGATTATACAATTTAAAAAAGAGGATTAGGATTCAGCACATGAAAACTACATAAGATTCTCCATAAGGCCTTCTATCTCCATGCCCCGTTGCATTTGATTGGAAATTTTTGATGCATTTCATGGTCCTCAACACTGATTAGTATACACCCTCCCAGTCCTGTATCCTTCGTAAGTGTTAGCATGCGTTGTATTATATATAGTTATATACACAAATATATATATATATATATATATATATATATATATATATTTGTGTTTATGGTACATGACCTTTATTTCTTATTCAGGTGTATGATATAATTTCGTCCTGTTTCGATCTGAAAATGGGAGCCGGGAGGAAAACCGAGACCTATACTCTGCCTCCTAATCAAGACCTGGTACCCTATAATGTGTTTGCAAGACATTTGATGAAGAATCACCTAGGTGCAGTCATCTTTGGGTGCAAGCACAGCACCATGAATGAATGTCTATCCAAACAACTCTTTGGTTGGTATCCTGAACTTTCTGCATGCTTTGCTCCTAATTTTTGCCTTTCCTGTTTTCAGTTTATAATTTGGTTCTTTCAGGCTTACCGGCTCCACACCATGTATATGTGAAGAATATTGTACCTGGCTTACCACTATTTCTGTTCAACTATAGTGAGAGGAAGCTTTATGGTATTTTTGAGGCTACTAGCGAGGGCCAAATGAATATTGACCCATACGGATGGACCACTGATGGGTCAGGGAGAACCCAATTTCCTTCACAGGTGCTAAATAAAGTTTCTCCCATAATTGCTGTAATTGTTGCGAGTTATAATTTCACCTTAGATGCACAGTGTCTTGGTTAAGAGAAGGCTTTACTGATATTTTCCTGTTTTCTACTTTAAGGTTCGGATCCGTGTCCGGCTTCAGTGCCCACCACTGCATGAAAGCCAGTTTAAACCTATAATTGCTGATAACTACTTCAGTCCACATCATTTCATGTTTGAGCTTGACCATTTTCAAACAAGAATGCTGCTATCTCTGCTAGAACCGTTGGCAATTTCTCCAGGTAAACCAATACCACAGAATACAATGAAGAGGGAAACTGACTTTCGAGCTATTCAATCATGTAGTGCAATCCAGGAAGCTGAATCGCATAAACCACCTGGCTCAAGACTGATATTGGCTCCTGCAACTTCTGTACCCACAGTGAACTGGGAAACTGATTTTCCAGCTCTTCCAACACGCAAAACAATACAGAAAGCTCAATTGCGTAGACCACCCACTTCAGAAGCTGAGAATTTGAATAGCTCAAGTCTGAAATTGGCTTCTACAACTTCTGTAACCACAGTGAACTGTGAAACTGATTTTCCTGCCCTTCCATCACGTAATACAATACAGAAGAAAACTGCATCGTGTAAACCACCCACTTCAGAGGCTGTGCATTTGAATAGCTCAAGTCTGAAATTGGATTCTGCAACTTCTGTACCACAGAAAAGAGTGGGGCTGGAAACCGATCTTCCAGCTCTTCCCTCACGTAGCACAATAGAGGAACCTGAATGGCCTTACCAACTTACTTCAGAGGTTGAGCATGTGAACAGTTTAAGTCCGAAATGGGATTCGATATCTTCTGCACCTCAGAATACAGTGAAGTGGGAAGCCGATTTTCCAGATTTTCCCTCACTTAACACAATACAGGACCCTGAATGGCTTGAAGCACTTATTTCAGAGGCTCAGCATTTGAATGGTTCAAGTCTGAAATTGGATTCTGCAGCTTTATTTGGAACCTATGGTTCCTTTCAAGCTCTATCAGATGTGAAAAAGGCTGAGCAAGAGGAGCTTCACCCAATATACACAAAACTGAAAGAGTTAAATCTTCAACATCATCTCCACAGTGAATGTCAAAACATGCCTTTCTCTGGAGATGTAGATAGCGAGGAGAAAAGGGCAGAGAGTCCTTACTCCTCGTCTGATCAGAAGAGCGGAGAGAGCTCTTGTTACTTTTCTGCGCAGAGTCCTGGATCCATGTTCTATCCGTGGATCATTACTAAGGTAAATGATTATTTTAGTAGTCCATAAGTTATAAAGTTTAATGTTTACTTAGTCCTGTTAGTTTCTGTTTTACTTGCAACCACTCTATTATGTATTATTGTGTTTGTACTAGTTGCTTCAAGAGGTGCAAGAGCTGAAGGCTTTTAGGACTGCACAGACTAAGAAGATGGATTATTTGGAGGATAAGCTGGTAGTACAATGCTGTTTTTGTTAAAAGATTTCTTTACTTCTGCTTCTTTACCTCATTTCTTCTGCCGATTCATCGAAACAAAGTTAAATATCATCATGCATTAGGGAAGCATTTACATCACCGGCACTGGACTGGTTCAAGGCATTTTGATTCATGTTAAATTGGAAGTCTTCTTTCTTGACATTTCAGGTGCGGGCTGAGCTTGAAATTCAACAGTTAAAGGACTTGTTTGTAGTTGGAGTCTGAGTCTACACCCTCCATAGCACATATCGATGAGAAGGATATTGAAGGACTGATCGACTGACTGACGCTGCCGTAACGCTGCCAATGCCACTTGACTAAACCACGCTGAAGAAACTACGCTTCTGTTTTTGGTCTGTATATATGACTAAATTAACTCTTCAAGGGCTCAAGGCTAGGAAGCGTAGAATCGTTGAGTTGCAGCATGACTTGTTTTGTGTAGATTAGCAACAAGAAGATGGCAAAAACTTACCTTGATATGCTATAACAAATTAAAATGTAAGAAAAGAGTTAAAACTCTTGTCTCGGTTGATGTCAACCCAAATGAAACCGGACCAGATAAACATTCAGTGTTCACACAGCAGCTACATATAGCTCAGACTAAATACAGCTGATTAGGGTATTAGGCAATTAGGCAACGGTCGTCTAACAGTACCCTTAGAGATCATCACAGGTCCCGTGGTTTACATCAGATGACATAATCACCCTTAACGTACATCAAATGATACAACTATACTCGTAACCTTATTCTCCATATGGGTGACAATTCGTTTCACTGGTGTGTCGTGCCATAATGTTTTTGTCGAAAACATACACGTTTGTTAGAAGCTTGTTTATTTTTTAATCAACAAACGGTCGTCTGTTGAACTCAGACCTCTCACTCACAGAAAATGTTAATGTAGAAAATTATCGTTTTAGTTGTTACGAGTATTTAATTATTTGCAGAATTCACTACAAAAGTTTTTCTTGTGGTTTAAATCTTTTGTCATGCAGAGGACTGTCACTTCAGTCACTTCACCTTTTGAATGGGAATCAAGGACTTGATCTAAACATACAAAGATTCCTTTTCTTCACAAATTTCAAGCCTTGCCAGTTGCCACCATTCCCTGTCTTCACAAATTATAAGCCTTATTCCTCACACTATATTTGCCTACACATATAGACTGCATGTGACATTTTCAGTAACATATTAGAGCATGTGCACCCATGGGCGTTTAGACTAGTTTATACTAAATTATAAGCTAGTCTTTCCCAAACACACATGCAGCCAACTCTTTTTAAGCTAGGCTATACCTAAGCTAGCATTTCCAAGAGGCTAAACTTAGCCTCACCAAAAGCTAGGCTAAAGGTACTAAATTGTGTTAAACTTGTTTGAAAACAAAATTAACAAGGTAGATTATAGACTTTAGACTTTATGGATGGAAATACAAAAGTGATGAGAAGTCTAAATTGATGAATAGTGTCACTTTTGGAGCTTAAATTTTAGTTTAGACTTTAGTTTTTAGACTTTATGGATGCACATGCTCTTAGATATTATATGATAATTAATTAGGATATCTTTTTCAGTTTTTCTCACTCATTTTATGAGATTTTTTCTCACCAAGACCATTCACTTTGTTTTTAAAAGGACCACAAGAGAATTTTTTTTTTTTTAAGTGTTTACTGTTGTTGAGAGTAATTTTATTCGCAAGTACTGCCCATTTTCTAACATATAAAATCGGTCATACTATTTTCGTACTAGCTAAAAAAGGATTGAGGCTAATATGCGCCGGGTGTAGTGGATTATCTCTTGTTTGTTTCTGTATAGAGTAATACAAGTAGTGAGCAAAGCTCACTTCTTCATTCCCTTTTCGCGCTCTCATCGCAAAAAAACCCATTCCTCCCCCATAAACCCTCATCAGCCTCGCTCTCTCTTTCTCTCTCAGACACACACACAGACGCAGGCACAAATTTCTCTCTTGCTTGGCATTTTACATATAAAGGTATGCAAAATGTGGAGGCTATCTTCTTACCTTCTTGATCATCTTGTTTGATTGAGATGATGGGCTTTACTCTTTTCAGTTAGTCGCCGAGTTTGATCGATTTCTAGGGTTTATACGAGCCTGGGGTGATAAAGAAAGGAGCTTTTTAGCTCTTTGGTTGTTTAAATACAAAAACGTGCTTGTGCGGTTTTTGCATTCCATGGGTCTTCAAGCTTTTTGGTTATTCAAGTACTCGAATGGAAATTTATATACTTTTTGGTTTTCAAATGCGGATGTTAATTTTGATTTCAAATGGGTTTTCTCTGTAGTTCTGAATTTGTTTATTTGTTGCTTTGAATTTCCGTATGGTGTTGTGTTATTAAAGAGTTGCCTCTGTGGGTTTATGCAATCCAACAAAGTGAGTTTTTTTTTCTTTTAATTTGTTAAATTTTTTCAGTTATGGTAAAATACCTGTATCATAGTCTCCTGTAGTTGGACTTGGTGATAGCACTTGAATATAAGCATTGCTTTATAACATTAGAGACTAAAATTTATATACAAAATTACTCGTAAAGGATGTTGTCTGTGAAATCTTGAAACATTGTTGATCGAATTTGTATGACATACTGTGATTGCATGCCCATGTGTCTGAAGTATGTTCTTCATATGAGTGAATTAACTAAGAATCTCAGTTCAGTTCCTCTAAAGCCTTCTTAAATGGTCAAGATAATGCAGTTTATATTTCATGTTTATGCATTTCTTTTTTTCTCACTAAATCTGTTTTCTGATGCCTCTCAATTTGCAATGTTTCATTCTTGTTTCGTTGGCCTTCCTTTTAATTGTGTTTTATTCATATTTGTACCATTTTGTTCTTATTAAAGGAATTCATTGATGAGATTAATTGGTTTTCTTGTGTTACTCATTGAAGTGCTTCCAATTATGGCTTGTCATCAAAGGAAAAAATAATATCAATAATGAGTTGTATCCCCAATTATGTTCTGTATGTCTTTCTGCTTATAAGATTAGAAGAAAATTACAAAAAGAGGGTTAAGAACTAGTACACTGGAAGTATAAAAGATTCCGCTTAGGCCTCTTATCTCCACGCGGCGCTGCTCTGTCAGGCTTACAGCCAAACAGTTGAAACTAATCAGTAACTGCTTGTTGTATTGTGTACTTGTTGACAGTCTACTCATATGAAAAACGTTACTGATTTCTGATGCATTTCATGGTTCTTAGCACCGATTAACAAGCCCCCCCCCTTCCCAATCACGTATTCATTGGTGTTAGCCTGCATTGTATCACAAATATGACTGTTTATGGTACATGATCTTTATTTCTTATTCAGGTTTATATTATTATTTCATCCCTTCGGGATCTGAAAATGGGAGCCGGAAGGAAGACACAAACCTTTCCCCTGGCTCCTACTCCAGACCTGGCACCCTACTCTGTACCTGCAAGAAATTTGAATAATAATCACCTTGGTGGAGTTATCTTTGGTTGCAAGAACAGCACAATGATAGAGTGTCTTTCTAAACAACTCTTTGGTTGGTATCCTGAATTTTCTGCATCTTTTGCTCCTAATTTCTTTTTACCTGTTTTCAATTTTTAATTAAGTTCTTATATGATTTGCATTATTTAAACAATGGTCTAGTGGTATTTGGTATTGGAGTTCAATTTCCAATTCTTCCTTAGATTCGGTTTTAGTGAGCCCCAAAATATAGTAGCCCGTTTGATTGGGTATGCAAACTGCTGCAATCATAAACTCTTTAATTGTTGGTTTTGTCCATTATTTGTTCTGATTTCTTGTTTTAGTTTTAGTTTGGTTCCAGAACTCATGCGATGCATACAAATTCTTTCAGGTTTACCGGGTCCACACTTTTTATATGTGAAGAATATCAGTCCTGGCTTGCCACTCTTTCTCTTCAACTATAGTGAGAGGACGCTTCATGGAATCTATGAGGCTGCTAGCCATGGCCAAATGAATATTGATCCATACGGATGGACAACTGATGGATCAGTGAGAACCCAATTTCCTGCACAGGTACTAAATAAAGTTTCTTATAATTGGTTTAATTGACCTGAGTTATAATTTTATGTTAGACACACTGAGTCATAGTCAACAGAAGGCCTTCTAGACTGAGATTTTTTTATTCTACCTTTAAGGTTCAGATTCGTGTCCGGCTGCAGTGCCAACCACTGCTTGAAAGTCAGTTTAAACCAATTATTGTGGATAACTACTACAGTGCAAGTAAATTCTGGTTTGAGCTTGATCATGCGCAAACAAACAAGCTGATGTCTTTGTTAGCATCTTGCGCAATCGCTCCAGGTACTTCTATACCACGGAAGAGGAACACTGATCTTCCAATGCATCCCTCACGTAAGACAACAGTGGAAGCTCAGTGGCTTAAACCGCTTACTCCTGGGGCTACAACTTTAGGTGGAAGCTACAATTCATGTGAAGATGTGAAAGAGGTTGAACAAGAGGAACAGCACCTCATATGCATGAAACTGAAAGAATTGTCGCTTCAACGTGATCTCAACAGAGAATGCCAAAACATGCCTTTGTCAATAGATGTTGAAACTAGTGCTATTGTTAATGGAATGACTGTAGAGGACAGTTGGAATCCACAGGAACTATTGGGTTTAGTGGAGAAGAGGGTAGAGAGTTCTCATTCCTGGTCTGAGCAGAAGAGCGGAGAGAGTCCTTGCTCCTTGTCTGCGCTGAGTCCTCGATCCTTGTCTGACCAGTCAAGAATCGATAAGGTATATGAAAATTCAGTAGTCCATAAACATCCTTGTTAGCTTTTGTTTTATATCGAGCCACTCTATTAATGTATTATTCTGTTTGTACAGTTGGTTCAAGAGGTGGAAGAGCTAAAGGCTTTCAAGAATGAACAGACTAAGAAAATGGGCTGTTTGGAGCATAAGCTGGTACTTAATACAGTATTTCTGTTGAGTATTCTATATGTGTGTATATATATATATATATCCATCTCTCGACCTGTTTCCTCTGCTTATGAAAAAAGTTAAATAGCATTCATGCATTTGCTCATCACTGCACTGAACTGATTCAAGGCATTTTTATTAGACCACCTCCTTAATTATCGTTATCAAGCTTTAATTCCCACAATCAACTATGTCTATATTCATTGTATTCGGTAGCTGTTCATAATTATGTAAATTGCTTAAGTTTAGGCCTTTGATTTCTTAGCTGTAGGCTTTTGATTGACATATCAAGAAATAGAAGGATTATTTCATTGTTAATTTGGAGTTATTCTTTGCTGGCATTTCAGGAGCAGGCAGAGCTTGAAATTAAACAGTTAAAAGATGCTATGAAGTTGGAATCTGAGTCTACACCCTCCATTGCACATATTGATGACAAACAGGCAGAGTTTGGGATTCAACAGTTAAAAGATTGCATGAAGTTGGAATCTGAGTCTGTACCCTCCACGCAGCATATTGATGAGAAGGATATTGCATCATGCGATATGTTGGATCTGGATCCTAATGAGTCAATATATCTAGTAGGAGGATATAATGGTGAATCATGGTTATCGTCGTTGGATTCTTATTATCCTTCTCGGGATGTGATAAAATCTCTTAGACCAATGAGCTCAGTTCGTTCATATGCTTCTGTTACACAATTAAATGGCAATCTTTATGTAATTGGAGGTGGTAATGGTCTTGTGTGGTATGATACAGGTATTAGGTCTTTCTCACTTTTAAATCTATTTCTTGTTGGCATTAACTTTTTCCTAACTTTTCTATGGTCCTTTTCTGAAGTTGAATCCTACTGCCCTGCTGAGGACCAGTGGAAACCTTGCCCTTCTTTGAGAGAGAAAAAGGGAAGCTTGGCTGCAGCTACCACAAATAACAAAATTTTTGCAATGGGTGGTGGTAATGGAATTGATTGTTTTTCTGATGTTGACATGCTTGATTTAGATGTTGGACGATGGATCCGTACACAGTCAATGCTACAAAAGGTAAAAATTGTGGTTTGTAAGAAAGAAATACTATTATTCGTGGTTCCTGATTGTGCTGCTTTGTTGTTCCAGCGATTTTCTCTTGCTGCAGCAGAACTAAACGGTGTGCTTTACGCTACTGGTGGCTACGATGGGAATGGTTATTTGAAGTAAGAAATTACCTTATTGGTCATCTGTAGTCAACACTCAACACTATGCATGAACTGTATGTGTATACTCATAAGTATGACTTTATCTTGTAAAGGAACATATACATATACTGTGCACATTCAATTAGTAGCTGGTGACTTTTGTTGTTTCTAATCAGATCTTTTGTACAATGTTTATCCAGACCTGTTGGGAAGTTTTTAATGTCATTAACAAAGTTTTTGGATAAAAAAAATAGGAAGAGGAAAAGGAATTTGTCCAAATCAAGAAAGAGGAAACTTGTGCCCAGAGCGACTATAAATTTAACTTTTAAATGCTTGGATAGGCTATTACATGTTAATTTTATAGGACTCCTGCTTCTGCATTGAATTGCAGTTAATTTTGTATACAGTCCGGAATGTTATCTCATTTGTCAAGTTGGTTGCATTTATTCATCCTGTTTATCAGCACAGTGTCCCAGTTTTTGGATAGATCGGATGAATTGTCTATTTTAAATCTAGGGACACAAAACTTACTATTGTATCCTGAAACATGCCTCTATCAATGGTTGACATGAACATGTTCATCTCAGGTCTGTTGATAGATTTGATCCCAGAGAGCACAGTTGGAAGAAAGTCCCCTGTATGAATTCAAGAAGGGGTTGCCATTCATTGGTTGCTTTGAATGAAAAGTTGTAAGTACCTTTCTTTGACTTGACTTAAACATGGATGTTCCTGTAAAACATCCATGAAAGTGTACACATAGTTTGGTATGAGAGTTTGGCATAACTTAGACATCTACTGTAGTTCTTAATCCTGCTTTATGTGGATAAGATATATTTCGTTTTCAATTAAGAACATCTTCTTAAGTAATTATTACAACCTTTTGATGATGAAGATCTCTACACAAAATAATTATTGCCCAGTTGCCCAGGAAACTTTAAAATGTAAGAGAATCAGTTATTTGGTTGAGGTGGCTCTGATCAGATCCACCCTTCACCTCGAGAAGAACCATCAGATATCAATGAGTTAAAGAATTATAAACTGGTCATTAGTCTGTAATTTCAAGTTTCACTTTTCTCTTGTTGATTTTGGTGTTGAACTTATTTCTTTTTCCTTTTTCGGGTACACATTTTTTGCTTTGACATTTATGATTATGGACTTCTGCTTTTGTAGGTATGCTCTGGGTGGTTATGATGGAGAGACTATGGTGTCAACTGTAGAAATTTTTGACCCACGCCTTGAGTCATGGATGCCCGGCCAACCAATGAAATATTCTAGGGGATATTCGGCTGCGGCTGTTGTTAATGATACCATCTATGCAGTTGGAGGGGTGAAAGAGGGTGGCAGCATTGCAGAGACTGTAAGTTACATACAGTCCTTATATATAAATGAACAAGACTTTTAGGTGGTAATTTAACAGTTGAATACAACATAATTGTAGATTGAATGCTACAAGGAGGGGAAAGGTTGGCAAGAAATGAAGGGAGCAGGAGCGGGAGCGGTTACAAGGTGCTTCCTGTCAGCCATTGCTTACTCGAGCTGATCGTGATGTGACTTGCGGTTATATCTAGTCGGAAACTCATTATCTATCAAATTTGTTATAGAAAAGCATGTACATGCTACGTGCATATAGTAAGGAAGGTCCTTTGTGGTTCGAGATGGTGTTTTGGAGATCAATGTTGTAAGATTCATCTCAAAAAATCCAGCGGTGGAATACTGGAATAGAGACCAGAAATATCAAAGATTTTGATGCTTTGATATGAGAAACTAACCGTAGGCATTCATGATGCTATTATATCTGGTAAAATATGAGATCGTGTTGTTTATTATACTGCATATATTATACTGGACAAGTAGTGCTTAATCACTGCCTCATCATCCTTCACTATATGTAGCCTCTTACTATTTTCAGTTTTCCATTCCCAAATGCACTAGATCTCCAGTTGGTGAACTGGGCAAAGGATGGAGATAAACTAAACAGAGTACTATCGTTCAAATCAAGTCTTCAATTAGCACAGAAAATGAGACAAACTACTCGATCTTTACTTGACCATAGAAAGAAAAACTTCCTTTTCTCGGCAAAGATATGTTAGCTCATGTCTAGGTCCACAGCGTTTGGGAGAGGACACATCCTCATCCTCATCCTCAGACAAACATTCCATACAAATGCAGACCCTGATTGTAAAAGAAAATGCTTTGGGGGTTTTGTAAAAGGGTGCAGTAAACGTAACTATTCTAAGGTCATCACAGCCTCCAAAAAGGTTTAAATCCAAGTAGACAAACTGAGCATCATCGATTCCATTTGCAGTCAGTTTAACCCATAACCTGCTTTCGACCACAATGTTATGAAGAGTGATGTGGCATAGTATACCAACGGGCAATCCTGCGACAAATCGAAGAGGATGTTCGTAGTCATTATCAGGAATGTCCAGATCTGCCTTTATGTGCTTTAGTCTACCACACAACACAAGCTGCTTGAGGGAGAAACTTTCCAGTGCTCTTCTAAAAAGACCAAGATTACAGAAACTGCCATTGGGAGAGGTCCCGCTTTCAGATGATAATTTTCTGACTTCAATTGTAAACCTGGATGGTTCAACAGTTTCATCTTGAAGGAGAGATTCCACATGTGACATTGTATGAGAGAGCTTTCTCAAAGTACCAAGACGGCAGCAAATTTCAACGTTAGACAGTTTGAGCACACAAGTCACAATTATCAGCTCCAAGATATGCAACTCTTCCTCTTTAGACAATCTTATAAACGTAGTCTTCAGTTCACTAAGCCTCGCGTCTAGCTTTCCCAACACAAAGTCCAAGTTTCCCATCCCGCAAGAAGGAAAGTGTCTTGAAGGCAGGAAGTTCACCCATGCCTTTGCAAGCAGTTTCATTATCTTGATATATTGCATTGTAAAGGCAAAGACACTAGCAGATGCAATAGAGCCAGTCGTGAATGTTGCCAACTCTTCCCTGCAACTTCTGCATGAGGTCATGTCACAAAACAACAAATGAGAACGGGGTTTGAGAAGTTCTGAAGAAATATGGCAATCAAACAACACACATGAAACAGTGAAGGATGTCCCAAACTTAAGGACATAGTTAAACAGATAGGCAAACAGTTTATGGCAATAACATGCAATCCCATAAACCAACTCAATCTCACTAGTCGATGCATAATCTCAAAGCATGCATATTTTAATGGTGTCTATATGGTTACAAATTAAGAAACTGTCTGTATACACTATCATTAGTTTATAGCTTATACTAAGAAGACCAAACAAAATTTGAAAGAGGCCTACAGAGGAGAATTATGTTCTGTTTCTTCTTTTTTCTGTTTTAAGGGGGGGGGGGGGGAGGGAATTAGATTATGTCAACAGATAAGGAAAAACAATGGTAGGAGTGTAGAACCTCAAAGTCCTCAGTACTTCATTCGTGAATCCAGACTGTACAAATGGCCAGATATCCTTCACCTTTGCAAGAACAACATTCATTGACTTGGTCACTTCATCATGCACCTCTAGACGGTATTCTACAAGTGAAGTTCCAACCTCCCTTGGTTCCTTAAATGTTGAAGACAAAATATCAGAGGTTCCATCTCTTTTTTGTGGCAATGGCATTGCAATGGAACCAGATAACTCCCTCGCTGTGAAATCAAACTCGATATCATATGGTCCCAAGGATCTACTGCATTTAGACAAGTAATTCAATAGACCATCTTGATGCATAATGTCACTCAAAGCATGAGAAATCCTTCCCAGGTACGTAACTGCATAAGAAAATATACTAGGTGGGATGCTGCAACCATGCTCTTGTGAAAGTGGAGCTGAGATGGCCAGAACTAGCAAGGCGGCCACCCTCACATTATCAAAGCCTAACTTGCCATTAGACATTGGCTCCATCTGACAGATAGAAAAGGGCAATAATTATCAAGTTCCCAATAGAAACTACAGTTGCACATAACAATGAAAGGAAACTAAGGAAAGCATAAGAAAAAAAATTTAGAATTTCAAGACATTTATAGATATAGGTAAATTCCCAAAGCCTGTGATTCAGTATCCTCCTTGGTGCTATTCTGCACCATGCTTCAAATATCTTTTGACCATTGAGAAGAATAAAAGCTTTATAAAAAAGAGTTTTACTATGCATTCGGCTCACATACTATCATATGCTAGATCCAGCTTCATATCTTTAATCACTGAGATTTGAATAGACCCTGACAGAAGCCCTTCTGTCTGTTACTAAGCAGGAATCAAATTCTATTTGGGTGCCACCAAGGCTCTCAAGAAAGTTGGGTTGAGGTGTTTATTTATCTAAATGAATAATGACCCTGTGAGAGCATGCTAACCTGCGGAGAAACCTCCTCAATAATGTGGACCACAAACTTTCCATGATTTCGTCCAATATGAAACAAAACATTTAATATATCTGCTTCATCCTGGAAACAAGCAAATTGCATTAGTTGAAGAAAAAATAATAAAAACCAAAGTTTTGAAATGACCAAGTTTACTCCCTATAAATAGCATGATTAAGACGACCAAGTTCACTCCCTCATGCTAGTTTTAAAAGAGAAAATCTGCAAATTCTATCAACAAAATGTCAATGGAAAGCTAACCTGTGGACACATTTCCAAGTTATCTAGAAGGGCATCAATAGTTGATCTAAACAACTTCAAATCCGGCAGCTTTGCCAATTTAAGTATTTTCCTTGCAGCAGTTCTTGTTAGGGTATTATGATCAACCAAAGTGCCAAGAAACTGCAAAATCAAATAACAAAGAGACAAATATTAGGCAGTCTGTACTTCAGTCGTTTCATGAAGTCACCTGATGCAAAGAAATAAACATGTGTTTTACTGATTTCTTACAAGGAACATATAAAATTATGGAGAAAAGGATAATACCAACAATGAATCAAGAAGCCACAAGATAAAACATTAGCAATTAACACCCTAGGGAGGAGAGGGAAAAATATAGACATAAACAGAGGTTTATGATTGAAAGAGATGTATAAATAATGCAAAAACTGAGGTTGGGAGTTAAAATGATATATAATAAGCAGAAGCCTTAAAAAGGATCGTGCCACCTCATAATTTAGATGCAACTTGATATCATAAACAGTAGTAAATTGAATTATCAGATATTAAGTCACTTATTCTGTATAATTACAAGATTAACAACTGAAAGTTACAGAACATACCATATGCATGTGTTTTTCTTGCACCTTCAGATGGCCAAAGGTTGCCATTTGATGCATAGTTTCAAAAGCTTGTAACCGCACACTCATTGAGTCATCATTCAGTACATCCATCAGTAAGTTCAAGGCTTCTCCAGCAAACTTGGAAGAGAGTATGGTCAGTGTACCCAAAGAATGACATGCAGCCTTCCGTACCTTCAATTGATGAAAAAGAGTTTATTACTCCAAAGCACGCATTTTATAAAGTTCCTTGCAAAGCAGATTCAAAAGTTACCTCATGGAATTCATCCTCCAGTCCATGCATGAAAGCTCCAGCAACAATAGAGCCTGATAGTTTTAGTTGTTCATCGGAACACTGAGCAAGAGATTTCTTTTCTTTCGTTGCCACCAGGACTTTCTTTGACAGGGTTTGCAAAAGAATGTCCTCGGATACCATTCCTATCTTCCCAAGGGCATGAAAAGCTTCAATCCTGACCTCCATGCTCATGTCTCTTGCCATTGAACAAATCTGGAAACATAATCAATGCATGAGACATAAGGGTAGGAACTGTGCATAATGCTGCTTAAAAACTCTGACACTCATTGAGACAGAATGATAGGGAGGGAAAATCCTACCATTCAACAATGCAGGATAAAAGGGTGGTGATTTCCTCAATGATCTCCTAGAGAAAATTGACCGGAATAGGTTAGTGAACCTTTTTGGACAGTAATGTTTATCCTTAAGAGGCTTAAAAAAGTTTAAATCAGCATGCACGGAACCTAAATTGAAAAGTTTATAACTTGATGACAGTAGTCTGTAGAGACAGAGCTCAATTTCAAAGCATAATGCCAGAACTGAAGTAGAATCCATTAAATGGTCAATTATCTTAAAAGACTTCAACCTTGACAAATTCTAGTAAGAAATTACCTTGACAAATACTTCATCAGACCAATATGCTTTCATCTCCAAATCGCAGGCCATGAGCATTAAACCCCAAGCAAACACCTGTGTATTCATTCATCCATGAAGTGTATAAAGCTCGTTAGCACATAACAGTAAGCATAAAGATATCTAATTAACAATTTAACAAAGCTCACCGCTTGAATTGCAGAGGACCTAACGCAGTCTTCCATGTCGTTTAGAAGCTCAACGGCACGGAAGTAACAGCCTCTGATCATGTCACCGTCCTCAATAACGCCGGTCTTACTCAGACCAAAGAGTCCGTCCAACGCCGCTTTCCTCACATACGGATACGGATCCTTTGTAAATCCTAGAAACAGACTTGATAACAAATAAGGCTGTACACCGAACCTCTCGGCGTTTCTGAGGAGCCATGGCCGTATGGCCGCAGAGGGACTAAAGCACAGCGAGGCGAATAACCGGTCGTCAATTTCTTCAATAGCGGGGGCTAGGGTTCGATTGCTCTCTGCAATCGAAGCCAGTACATCCAGTGACTCGGCGGCGACGCGGGTCGACTCGGTGGAGACGAGTGAATTGGAACGGACGGAGTCGAAGACGAGGCCTGACAGGTGGGTGTGTCGCGAAGCCAGGTCTGAGAGGAGCTTGAGAGTGTGGTGGATTACGAGCGGGTCGCGACTGAGTTGGAGAGAGCGAGTTAGGGTTTCGAATATAGAAGAAATTGCGGGCGCGGGAGTTGAGGGGTTGATGATCAGGGATCTCAGGGAAGCTAGGGTTTCAGTAGAGAGAGGTTCGTTGGGTGAAATTGATGGGAGGTTGAGAGTGTAATCGCACGCGCGGGGCACGTGGTCTTCCATTGCAGAGACGCTCTGGTTCTGCTAGTGCTAGTAAACTCCAGAATTTCAAAGGAAAAACCCCGGGAAGAAACAACGGACATTGTAACCCGCCGCTTGGACCGGGTTGTGGGTCATGGAAACCCGCCGCTTTTAGTAATTTGATTTTTTTTTACATGCCAAAAAAAAAATTGAATTTTTTGTGCATTAAGAATATCTAACAATCTAATTGTTAGTCAAAATATTCGGATCAAATTATCGCATCAAAGGCCACGATCATTTGTCTAGTGACATTAAGGTTGATATTGTACAAGTTAGTAGTGGGTCACGTGGGCTATACTTGTTCGTGTATATCATGATATCAAAGTGGGGGAAGTCTTACAAATGAAAGTAACAAAATAAAATACAACTAATTATAAATAAGTGGTTTACTATTATTTGACTCAAGGTCTTTTGGGTAAAACCTCATACCTAAGTTGAGGATATGCCAATTTCAATTTGTAGTGAGCCATGTTTGTTCGTTGATTATCAAAATGACTTGATATGAAAAAAATAAACGCAGTACGATGCAAATAAAACAAAACTGGCTTATTTTTTTTCATTGGCATGAATTTGTCATTTTACCAGTAGGGTTAAAAGTGTAGTCATTGATGATTAAAGTACATATTGAATTAAATAAAACTTAGGTCCCACCTAAACCAAGTATAAACAAATAGATAAATGAGTTGTAAAATCTAGGAAATTCTGCCATGCACCGAACAATTAGTGTTCGGACACGTGGCAGGCATCCAACCCACCCCCACCCCACCCCACCAGCCCCCCTGCAAATGCATCCCCACCCTCCCCCCTCCTTCTCCCGTGTACTGATGAAGCACCCGTAAAATCCTAATCGCAGGGTCCGATCACATTGTTTGGTTAAGTTAATGGTTTGCCTAATTGTAGGCTCCGATCACGCTAGTTCTAATCATATTTGAATAGAACATGAGACACACACTACGTGTGTTTAACAAAATTGCAAGAAAACTTAAGATAAGACATACATAATGCGTGTATATATGAGTGAAATAGATAAAAACTAATCGAGCCAACGTACAACATATGAATGAAATGTTGAACCCTCGACCATACTATATTATTTTTATTAAAAAAAAAAGAGGAAAAAAATTATAAAAAAAACTCTCAAATTGTTCCCACTAATTTTTGACACCGACGATGTTTCTTTTATGTAAAAAAAAAATTAAAGTTTATCAAACAAAGAAAGAAAAGAAAAGAAAAAAGAGTTTCAAAAGTTGAAGACACCAATGTTGCATTTTCCAATACTCCTCTTCGCCATATATGGTGATGATTCCAACCAAATGATCATAAAAAAAGAGTCTCATACCGAATTATGAGCCTTTTTATAGAGATGTTGAGATGATTATATGCTATACTCATTAGGAATTAGGCAGAAGAAATTTGCAAACTGCAGAGCTCATGACACTTCTAGTGTAATTAGGCTAAACCATTTCGTTTTGGACAATTTTAGGTCATATAATAACTCAGACATGAACCGAACCACTTTTGAACCCCTTGGGCATGCTTAAGTTTACTTGTATGGAGGTCAATATTGGTTTCCTCAAAACTCTCGAAGATGGTTAAATTCGAGGGCACTCTATAACTTGTTGTGTAAAATACTTTTTTTTAGTGTTCAAATTTGTAAAGAGAAATTTTATTCACACACCTCTATATACTAGATACACACCTCTTTTTTCCTACAATTTACATAAGATTTTGTGGGTACGTAAAATTACCAAAAGAAACATTTATATATTAAAACTAAAGAAACATAGTTGAAATAAACAATCTCGCGTTAGAGTCTTCTTCTCCTCTACGAGAACGACGTGGATGAAGATTGAAATCCCTAAACCTAAAGCACGTACAATATCGTTTAGTTTACAGAAAGAGAAGAAGAACACAAAAGCTTCAAACTGATGTTGGGGTTCTTTGCCGGCTGCTCAATTGGTTAAGTTTTTTACTTCTTTTTTTGTGCGCCATTCTATATATGCTGATCAATTCTTTGATCAGCCATTCCTTCCATGATGAGTAGATGATGAGAAGCCATACCCCTAATCTTCCATGATCAGCCATACCCCTAAGCTTTCATTCCCTAAAAGATTATCTTCATAAGATAATTCTTTGATCAGTCATTCCTTCCATGAAGAAAGATTATGTTTAGCCATACCCCTACTCCTAATCTTTCATTCCCTAAAAGATTATGTTCATAAAAACGCTTTTTGTTTGATCTTGAAATTATTCTGTTGGCAATTGGATCTAGGATTGATAAGAATTATATTTGACTAAATTCTTGTTACTACCCTGAACTTTAGGGGTGTCATCAGTTCAGTCCTTGTATTTTTAATTTCATCAGAATAGTCCCTGGACTTTTAATTTTCACCCAATAGATCCTTCCGTCCAATGGGGACGTTAAGTTGCTGACGTGGCGCTCAATTGGGATGTGAAATACCCATGTTGCCCTTGGTTTCCTTTTACCCTCTGACTTTTCTCCCTCTATCGTAAAAAAAAAAACCCACTCTTTCTTCTCCCCTCTTTCCCCGACAGCCCGACCTCTCCCTTTGCTTTCTCATTGTCACAGCAGCCGCCGCCATCTACACCACGAGCCTAGCTCGTCGATCACAATCAATTGCCCAAAGAGCCCAGTCGTACGCCGCCGTTACTCTTCTCCCCGACCTCTCACTCTCTCTCTCTCTCTCTCTCTCTCTCTCTCTCTCTCTCTCTCTCTCTCTCTCTCTCTCTCTCTCTCTCTCTCTCTCTCTCTCTCTCCGAGCTCTCACTCCCTCTCCCCGAGTTCTCACTTTCTCTCCCCGACCTCTCTCTCTCTCTCCCCGACCTCTCACTTTCTCTCCCCAACATTGGGCTCGGTCAAGGGGAGGCCGGTGAGCTGCGGTTGTGCTCGGAAGTCGGCGGCGGGAGGAGAGAAGTCAGATCGACTTTCTCTCTCCTCTCTGCGTGTTTCTCTCTCTCCATGAAACAGTCGGCGGCGGGAGGTTGTGGCGCAAAGTGCTGCGGACTGAAACGGCGGCGCTGGGCTGTGCAGGGAGGAGGAAGAGGCGCGGCCGATTGGGTACGGCGGTGGCGCAGGGAGCGTCGGACAGAGCTAGGCCGATCTGGGCTCGGGACGAGAGAGAGAGAGAGAGAGAGAGAGAGAGAGAGAGAGAGAGAGAGAGAGAGAGAGAGAGAGAGAGAGAGAGAGAGAGAGAGAGAGAGAGAGAAGAGAAGAGAAGAAATGGAGGAGGAAGAAGAGAGGGAGACGAAGGTGTCTCTCACGGTGACAATGAGAAAGAACAGGGAGAGAGAGGTCGGGGAAAGAGGGGAGAAGAAAGAGTGCGTTTTTTTTTTTTTTACGATAGAGGGAGAAAACTAGAAAAGTCAGAGGGGAAAAGCAAACCAGGGGCAAAATAGGTATTTCACATCCCAATTGAGCGCCACGTCAGCAACATAACGTCCCTATTGGACGGAAGTTGGACGGAAGGATCTATTGAGTGAAAAGTAAAAGTCCAGGGACTATTCTGATGAAATTAAAAATACAAGGACTGAACTGATGACATCCTTAAAGTTCAAGGTAGTAACAAGAATTTAGTCCAATTATATTTGTAAATATAATTAATTATAATTGTAAGTAATTAATTAATGGATAAGTATTAAAGTTAAATAAGTAATAACCATTGAGTGTATTTAGTAAATAGGTTGTGTATTTAAAATTAGGGTAGTTTAGGAAGTTTGGGATTGTGTATCTAATAAATTGTGTTTCAATAAAGTTAATAAGTGGTGTATTAATAATATGGTGTGTATCTAGCATTTAGTCATGTGTGAATAAAATTTCTCATTTGTAAAAGACTTTGAGATCTCTAGTCTTATTGTGTTTTGTTTATTTTCCTTTATTTTTTTTATCATTTTCAAAATTGTCATACACATGTCGGCCAATCACAAATCGTGGCCCGTAATAATATTCTAAGAAATCATCACATGCATTCATGAAATCATAATACTTTATTAGTGGAAGTGGTGTAATTTGCTTTCTTATAAAAAAGATGGGCATATATATATATATATATATATATATATTTTTTTTTTTTAGAATTATATATTTAATTATTTGACCAAAGTATATAAATATATAATTCGATAAGATAAGACATCATATTATTCCAAACAGAAAAAGATAAAGAAAATAAAGAAAAAGATAGATGTGCAGTCATGAGTCTAAATCACTGTTGTTTGTTTTCTCGTTCTGATTCGTGTATATATATGATCAATCGTTCTGAACTTCTGATATATACATCCCACCTCTCTCTCCTTCTCCTTAATTGCCTTGTCTGTGTGACTGTATAAGTAAACTGTAAAGTCTAAACCATATAGCATGGAAAACGTGTATATATATATACAAGTAATTAACCTAGCTAGCTAGCTGTGTCCCGACCCAGAGTACTAGCAGCTAGCTATCTTCAGGTTTTTTTTTTTTACTTGCTTCCAACTATATATAATAGTCGATTAGTAGCCTTAGGCGAAGATTCAAGTGGGATGTTTTATTTAGCTACTTGTAATTATACTAATTAAGAGTTGCTATATATAATCCGATCTAAGCCGATCTCTCACATACTCGAAAGCCAAGAAGAAGATGCCTTGCCTTTACCTCTCCACCAACGTGAGCCTAGATGGAGTTGACATTGGTCCCATCTTCTCCGAAACCACCAAAGCCATCTCTGCCATTACCGGAAAGCCCGAAAGCGTAAGTTCTCTCTCTCTCTCACTCACTCTTAGCTCGATCGATCTTGTTCAATTTCATGTGCTCATATGGCGTTAATTTACAGCCAAATTTAGCCAAGCATAGGAAATAGGAAACGTTGACTTGCCTTAATAATACACAAGTAGTTGTTCTAGGCCCCCCACTAATTGACCTTCTGTAGCCATAGCCATACAATTCTGGGAAATTTCAGTCGAGCCTTTTTCTGTACGTGTTTCGCTTTTTTCAATCAAAGTCTGCTTGATCATTGTTTGGTTTGAGTTCCTTGCCTAGCCTTGGCCTTTTTTTCCAATAAATTTGGTGTACCAGATTTTTTTTTTTTAATTATTTTGTTCGAATATAGTATTTGATAATAATTGAAAAGAACTGGTTTTTCTATATGAACGAAGATGGGTCAAGGTCTCAACTCTCAGCCATGTAAAATTGGAGTTTCTTGGTTCATTCATTTGCACATGGCGGCTTGACTTGGGACCCATTCCTCTATGCCACCACGTTACAAAGTCAACTGTAGTAGATGAGGGTGATCGATCATGTGCAAATCTGAAATAGAGTAAGAAGAGTTGAGATACTGTTGGAATGGCTAAATCTTTTGTAGGCTCTTCTTCTTCTAATTCTTCGCCGCACTACTGAAACTCCGGCAATGATGGAAGGTGGGGTTTGCAGTAGTGATGGATCCGTGCATCTTTCCTTGGCGCGTTATAGAGAAATCCGCACCCCAACTTCTTTTGCTTGTCTAGTTTTCTTTCACTTAGCATCTTAGATTCAACTCGTCGAACACTATCTTACATTTTCCTCACTTACTTAACATTTCTTGTTCTTGCTTAAACCTAATTTTTTCGGACATTTTAACAAACATTTACTCTTCGAGCTCATAAAATATAAACTAATATTCGTTCAATTGATTTGCTAAAGTTGCCTAAACTGACATCTTCGAGAACTACTAGGTGCTTTTTTATCTTTGTGCTTTTGTTAGTTAAAATTTCACATTCTTCCTATAGTAGCTAGCACTTGAAAAGTGTTTTATCAAGAAGCATCTAATGAGTCTGCTTGTTTGAGATTGTTTTTGGAAACCCAAAAACGCATTTGAATTAATTGAAAAAAAAAATTATAAATATAAAAAAAATTGAAAAAAAAATAAAATTTTTCTTAGATAAGTTTTAGAAGCACTTGCACTAAATGTGCTTTTACTTGAAAGTGCAAGTGCTTCTTTGTACAAAAATGCTTTTACTAAACTTAAAAAATTGTTTTATGCATTTTAGAAGCAATCTTAAACATGCCAATGTGTTTTTTCAAAATTAAAAAGCACAAAAAAATATGATTTTATAAATCATAACCCACTGTTAATTATATATAAGCCAAACCTATTTGATTATTTGATTATATATAACCCACTGTTTTGGCTCTTCTGAAAAGTCTGGAGTGGAGACTAATGCGCGTTTCACTTAAACTCTCTAGTACCACTTGATGAGTTGATGGCATTATAGTAATGGGATATCATCTTTCCACTCAATAACGATGGGTGCTTAATCCCCAAGTTGGTGCATGCGCCAACCCATTTGTGCCTAGTTTGACTCTCATGCACTGTTAATTAATCATCTAATTGCATGTTTAATTCTTAATTAATTATGACGTGCAGTATGTGATGGTGTTACTCAAGGGATCAGTTGCCATATCATTTGGTGCGAGCACTAGCGAACCGGCCGCGTACGGCGAGCTAGTGGCGTTGGGCGGCATTACGAAAGCCGTGAAGAGGCAGCTGATCGCTACGCTCGGCACCATTCTGCAGGACTCCAAGCTCAGCATCCCCAAGACTCGGTTTTTTCTTAAAGTCGTTGATGTAAGTACGCCTAGTGGATCCAAACTCTGATGCATGTAATTGGAAATTGCTTTTGTAAAAGATTGGCTTATTGTGCGAAGAAGAAGTACGATATGGCTAAGGTTTCTGTCCTTTGTTGGCCAAAGAAATAAAGGGAGCTGGCTTAGCGTTTTATGCTTGGCTTCAATACTTGTCGTGCAAAACTGACCGAATATTGTGAGTAAGTACCAATGATTTCATCTGATAAAATTGGGATGACAGAAAAAGTTGATCAATAATTCAAATGGTCCTAAAGTTATTTGTAACTTTTTGTCAATGCGCAGCCCAAATCATACATAATTGTAAGGTTGTCATTCTCGGAGCGGAACTAAAGTTTTTTTTTTTTTTTTTTTGTCAAAGTTAGAAATTTAATTTGGTGATTTGAGCTGGGTATCTTTATACTGTACTCCACTACTGTTTCCCTTTATACATAGCATACAATAAGTCACCATAAACGAGATCAATTGGCTCTCCATGTTGTAAATATATGTCTGTCCACGTATGTACATGTATGTGTATGTCATTTGTATGTCTACAACAGTATGTACGTATACATATCCACCTCTATTTATAGAGATACAATTAATGAGAACAGATACTTCAATCTCTCCAAACTCATTTCCTCTGTGTTTTACAACACGTTATCAGCACGAAAGGTTCACCTTGAGCTTTCCTGCTTCTCTCCACGAGCTTCAGCTGCTTCACAGCTCCTTCCTTCCCTCTCTCCAATTCCCTGAGCTTTCTTAGCTTCCCTCACAGAGAGAGAATGAAGTCTTCCTTCTTCTCTGCTTCATCCTCCCCTCCCATCTCAACCCAGCTATTGGGTTCATCAATTTCATGGAGATGAGAGAATGAGACTATTCAGAGAGAGAGAGAGAAAGGAGAGTGAGAAAGGCACAGACGGAAGAGTGATCGGATCGAGCTGGCTCCGGCTGCTGCCATGGCTCACCGCCGGCACAGACGGATTCGCAGCCACGAGAGGAGCCGAGCCCAGGTCGCGCGCCAGCCGGCGACGTCGGGAGATGGCCGAACGTGCCATTTCTTCCTCCGGCAGTGGTGCTTTGGACACCCAGGGACTGCCGTCGATCCTCTCCATCAACAGCACTTCACCTTGGGTCACCGCCAATGGTTTCGCCGGCCTCCTCTGAGCCGAGACCAAGGTCCCGTGTCCACTGCTGGCGCCGGGAAAGTCACACGCCATCTTCACCTTCGAGGAAGGTGATCTGGACACCCAAACTCTTGCACCCTCTTTGATCTCCTTTGCACCACCACTACGGCTGGGCTTGCTGACCTCCAACTAGCCAAGATCAGGGCCCCCAGTCCGCCGTAGACGTCGGGAGCAGCGTGTTCGCGCCGCCGTCGGTCAAGCCAGAAGCTTGATGGTTGGGTTGTGTAGGTGCTTGGTGATTATGGCCCACGACCATACCAGAAAAAAGAGGGAAAAGAAAGCCAAAATGCAGAGGCACTCAATCAAATAAAATGAAAAGTGGGTGTATGATTGAGTTAGTGCCATGGTGGGTGTGGCAGGTTGTCAAAAGAAAAGAAAAGAAAAAGGGGTTTTCTTTTGTGGTTGGCAGGCCATGAAGAGATATGGCACATGTGCATGCTTAATTAGATATCTTTAATTGATTATGGGTAAATGGTATTATATCCATACGCATGTGCATGCACAAGTGTGCATCCAGTTCTTCCATGTTTGGTTAATTAAACCAATTGAATGTCCCAGTCCGGCGTGACTGAGGAGAAAAGAGAAGAATTTCCAGTCCGGCGTGACTGTAGAAAATGAAATAGTTTCCCAGTCCGGCATGACTAGAGGAAAAGAAAAAGGGAAAGCCGACAAGATGTCAGCACCAAAGTTTCTCGAATTTGATGTTTTGAGAACACATGTAATTTATTGACTCAACTTAATAAAGTTTCGATAATACATGTAGTTTATTATTACTCGACTTAATGTCTGAAGTTTTAATAATTTCGAGCGATGTCTCGTGTATAAAAGTGAAGTGAACCCGAAGTTTCACTATGATTATTTCGAACCTGAAGTTCGAGTAATTAACCGCTCAAATAGCTGGTTATTTAATTTACGTTAATTTAATTTACGTTATTTCATTTACGTTATTTAATTTACGTTTAATTATTTACTCGCTCAAACCCCAAAGTACGTCTTAGACTCTTAGACGGCAGTGTGGTATTTGAGCTATGTTCATTTAATTACGTTCAATTACTTATCTGCTCAAACCCTTGGACGTGGCTTACCCTCCAAGTGGTGGTTTTCGAGCTACATTTATTTAATTACGTTTATTTACTTACACGCTCAAACCCTTGGTTGTGGTTACCCCCCAGAATCTCTGGAAGCGGATTACCCACCTCGTGTAGTTCTTGAGCTATGTACGTTTATTTCATTATGTTTAATTATGTCTAATTAATGACATGCTCAAACCCCGAAGCACGTCTGAGACGGCAGTGTGGTCTTTGAGCAGTGTTCATTTTTATATGCAATACTTTACATTTTATTGCAAGTATTTATTTATTGCTTTATCTAAATATTTATCGCAATATTTATCGCAATATTTATCGCAATACTTATCATACTCGAGCCCGAAGTTTCGAGTAGTCTCATCATAAGACTTAACAAAGTGATGGATTAAACTCACTTTTGTGATTGTGAGTCTGGTAATTAAAAGAAATCGAAACTTGCAGTTTCTTGATCCTTAATTACATGAGGGCCAGAAGATCCCTAATAATCATACTCACTATATGAGAACCTGGTGTTTCTTACTCAGATATTGATATCATGAACCAGAAGTTCATTGACCAAAAGATTGTGTTGGCTTAGCTTCAACCAATTGATATCTTTACACCTGAAATGGTGATTTCTTTTACGCATTTTTGCGATTGGTTATGATGAGACAGTAATCCCGCCATTAGGGGGAGAAAAGAAACTCTTCAAAGGTGATGCTTTTACTGCACGGTTTGCAGATTTGTGACAACCACCATGCGGACATTACATGGTTTTGGTTGATGCACTGACAAAGTGGTCACATGTTACACTATTGTATGGTTGAGGCCTAATGTTACCTAACCCTATTTCGCGTTACAGCTAGTGACTGGGTACGAACTTGGTGTTTTGCACTTACGCGTATTTGGGTTTGCAGTTTGTGTGCAAATTGTGCCGCCACAAATATATAAATGGGTTCTCAACAAAGGATGAGCATATATGTCGGTTATGAATACCCATATATTATTCCCTTGACAGGCGATCTCATTACCGCAATATTTGCGGATTGTCACTTTGGTGAGACATTCTTCCCGTCGTTAGGGGGAGATATCAATGTCACTGTTCGTGAAGAACGATGTGAATTGAAGTGGAATGTCCCCACTATGTCTCATCTCGATCCCCAAACCGCACAATTTGATAGTGAAGTGCGATGAATTCTAGATCCATTGAGTGTAGGCAAATACTACTCTGGTCTAGACAAAGTGACGAGATCACATATACCTGCTGCAAAATGTGCCTGCAAGGATAGACGTCCCAATAGGACGTACTGTCATCCCTGAAGGATGCAACGTTCCGTAGGATGTGTCGTCCCAGATGGACGAGGTATGGCCCTAGTGGCTAACCAGTCATATACCAGTGGCAATGTGGACCACTAGGTTCGTAGGACTTTTATCCCTGGAAGAGGATAACTTTGGCACAAACAAGTCCTCTTGACATCGCGATCTTAACCGATCAATCTCACGAGATAAATCCGGATTATGGGTCCGTCTTAGAAGAGACGAAGTTGGGGGACGCTCCAACATCTGAACCCATTCCTGAGAATAGAAAAATCTCGGTAAATGCATGCTTATGTGAGATCTGGTATCGGAATGAGATTATCATCGATGAAATATTTGTATTTCATGGTAGCTACCAAAATCATAAATAGCGATGACATCGAACCTCACTCTGTTGATTAATGTCAACGTAGAGTCGACTGGCTAAAAAGGAAAGAAGCAATCCAGGTTGAATTTGATTCCTTGACAAAAAGAAAGGTGTTTAGGGCTTGTCGTTCCTACACCTCCCCATGTTAAACCTGTAGAATTTAAATGGGTATTTGTAAGGAGGCGTAATGAGAATAACTAGATTGTGAGATACATGACTCATCTAGTAGCAAAGATTTTCTCTACGCCCTAGGATTGAGTAACGAAGAGATGTATTCTCTCGTAATGAACGTCATAACGTTCTACTACCTTATCAGTTTGGTAGTTTCCGAAAAACTGAGTATGCAGCTTATGGATGTGGTCACAGCTTATCTCTATGGGGATCTTAACACAGAGATATATATGAAAGTTCCAGAAGAACTTTAGGTACCTGATTCAAATAGTTCCAGACCACAGAACACGCTCTCCATTTGTGTGAGGCGTTCACTTTATGGATTGAAATAATCCAGACGGATGTGGTATAACCGTCTAAGTGAATATTTGATCAGGATGGGATACTTGAATAAATGAGTTATGCCCGTGCGTGTTTATTAAGTAAACAAGTTTCATGTTTGCTATTGTGGTTACTTATGCTCATGACATAAATGATATTGGTCTCATGAAGAGATTAAAGAAACCACATAGCACTTGAAGAAGGAATTCGAGATGAAAAAATCTTGGAAGAATGAATTCCTGTCTCGGCCTGGAGATCGAGCACCGTGCAAATAGAATTATGATCCATGAATCGAATTACATCCTGAGGATGTTATGGCGCTTTAATAAGGATAAATCGAGCCTTTCGAGCACGCCTATGATTGTCTATAGTCTAAATCCTAAAAAGGACTCATTTCGTCCCGAAGACGATAACGAAGGGACATTGGAGCCTGAAGTCTCCTATCTAAGTGCAATATGGGCATTATACTATATGGCCCAATGTACTAAACTGGACATCTCATTAGTTGTAAACTTAGCTATGTGCCAACTCATAGTTATGGGAGCATGAGATTTCTGCTCTCACAATAGCCATTGGAATGGCATGGAAGACATTTTCCACTACCATAGGGGTATGACGGATATAGGCTTATTATATCCATGTGCATTGAGGAATGGATCAAACCCCTTTGATCTTCAAAATGATGCCCGCCTTGTTGGATATGCTAACATATGTTATCTATCATACCAGCATAAGGCGCGTTCCCAAACTAGTTATGTTTTTACCATTATAATACATCAATGCCTCAGAGGTATATGAAAGAAACCCTTGTTTCTACCTCTCCGAACTATGCTGAGATTCTAACTCTTCACGAAACAGTTCGTGAATGTATTTGGCTGAGAGCCGATACCAAGCATATTCGAAGTTTGTGTGGACTGATTTCCACCACTGATGAACCGATTATGATTCACGAGGACAATGCTGTTTGCATCGAGCATTTGAAGTATTCATAGGAGTCGATATCAGGGGGAGTATCCTGAAGCATACTCACTTGACCATCGTGTACTCTTTTGTCCTTCGTCCAGGATTTATTTTGTCCCACTAGGTTTTGTTTCCTGGCAAGGTTTTAACGAGGCACATCTTTGGCATGGTCACCCTACTCATATTGCATCTTGAAGGTGCCTTGATTCGACATATATGCATTTGCTCATCTTTTTTCCTTCGACCACGGGTTTGTCCCATTGGGTTTACCGGGCAAGGTTTTGGTGTAGCAACTCGATCTAATGCATTCCAGTCCCATAGACATGCATACTATCTGCTTATGATTCTGTTAATAAGAAATTTTCTAGTGTGCAAAAGCAGATATCTGTCGTAGATTTAATATCAGTGAGATGGATAAAACTGATGAAAGATAACAACATGACGGCTGCCCCCAGGAATCAGCAACACGTCTTCTCTAAAGAGGATCTTAGTGCCAGGATACTATCAAGACTTTCATCAAGGGAAACATCCAGAAGTATGTTTCCAAGGATCTATGCGCGTTGTACTCTTTTTCCTTCGACCAAGGTTATTTTTATCCCATTGGGTTTTTGTTACTTGGCAAGGTTTTGACGAGGCAACAATGAGGCGCATCCAACACAGTCAATTTTCAAGTTATCAAATGTAAACTTGCAGTCATCAGGGAGAGCATCCAGAAGCATGTTTCCTAGGACATATGCGTGTTGTACTCTTTTTCTTTCGACCAGGGTTATTTTTATCCCACTGGGTTTTTGTTACCTGGTAAGGTTTTAATGAGGCAACAGTAAAACGCGTCCAACACCTTATCATTGATAGGTGGACATCCAAGGGGGAGTGTTGTAAATATATGTCTGTCCACGTATGTACATGTATGTGTATGTCATTTGTATGTCTACAACAGTATGTACGTATACATATCCACCTCTATTTATAGAGATACAATTAATGAGAACAGATACTTCAATCTCTCCAAACTCATTTCCTCTGTGTTTTACAACACTCCAAGGTTTTTGAAGAGATTTTTTACACGCATATCTTTCGAGAAACAAATTTCATAGTATAATACTTAGTCAAGATAAGAGTCATGAGACATTCAGCCGATAGGACTCGTCATGGACTCGTAACTTTCTTTTAAATGTTATTTATGTGTTTATAATTTTGACATGTTTTTCACTTAGTGCCTAATGAAATATTTTTCTTTTTAGTTTGCACCGGGTCGTTATTGTCCGCTTAATTATGGTGATGTATAATTAATAGTTGATAGTATGGCAATTTTGTCCGCTTTAGTCATGTTGGCTTCATTATTGTTGCTATCATGTTGAAGTTAGCATATTTGCGAATAGTATTTGCTGAAATTTTGATGTAATATTAAATTTTATCTATTTCATTGGTTCATTTGATAAAAAATAAAAAAATATCATCGTTATTGACTTATTGGTACATATGCTCTTAGTGCTTACAAAGCACCACACACCATCATTATGTCCTTCTATGTCTAAGAGATTGAGGATATATACCAGCTCTTAGTACTGCCTAAATCCCTTGAATAAAATAGAAAGTAAAAATTATATGGGGCACACCATTTGGTTCCCAATCAAATGAAGCACTAATTCGTGTGAGGCACATTGAGATAGCAATTGATGAAAAACAACTAGAACGCATCAAGGCAATTGCTCTGAAACTCTACATGAACTGAACCACGTTGCAATGTGAAAGAAAAAAAAGTAAAACCCAATTTGGTACCTAAACTATTGCGAAATGTACTTTTTGGTACCTACAATTTTTTTTAACCCAAAATGGTACTTGAATTATTGCGCCGTTACCTAAAATGGTACCTCCGTTAACTTGGTCGTTAAGTATGGTCTAATTATGTACCATTTTGGGTAATGACACAATAGTTCAGGTACCATTTTGGGTAAAAAAATATTTGTAGGTACCAAAAAGTACATTTCGTAATAGTTCAGGTACCAAATTAGGTTTTTACCCTAGTCCAATTAGGTAGCATTTTTCATCCAAATATGTACCACGTAGACGAGATGGATCGAGAAAGGAGAGAGAGAAGAGAGAGTTTGACTATATTTGAGACCTAGATGAGAGAATTTGGGCTGGGCCTACTGTATTTATTAAAATAAAATTAACTTTGGAACCGGACGGACCTTGCGAGATTTAGAAATCAAGAACCGCGTTTTGTCCCTTAAAAACGGGACGGTACTGGACGGGATGAAACAGTGAAATTTAATTTTCAATCCCGTCCCGTCCCGTCCAGCCTCGGGACGGTTCAGAATCAGGTCGGAATGAGCCATTCGGGATTTTGTGCTCAGCCCTAACCAAAATACAGAATTCGGATCGACGGAATGACCCGCTCTAATTGTATCTATAAGAATTGAGACCTAGACTGAATTTTTAAGAATGGCCTCAGCCCAAAACTTGCCCCAAGTTGAGTTATTGGGCCAAACCCACTTCCATTTCTTAGAAAGTTCTAGACTGGAAGAAGGGCATTTTGGATAATCTGTATTATGATATTATCTCTCTCCCGGGGACAGAGGGCTTTTGGTGAGTTAAAAATTGCAGAGCAGCCAAGAGGAGTCGAGGAGACGAAACGATGCCGTGTTTGAACATTTCAGCCAACGTGAGCCTGGAAGGAGTGGACACCTCCTCCATCCTCTCCGAAGCCACCTCCACCGTCGCCAAAATCATCGGCAAACCCGAGGCTGTATGGCTCTCCCTCTCTAAATTGTTTACATTTTCTGAATGAAGAACAATTTTGCAGGTAGAAAAGCTTAGTTTTTGTTAGCTATTGTAGAATCAGTTTGGTTATTTTCACTGTTTGTTCAGGAATTCGGGTTAGGCTTAATTTTAGTGACACTTGAAGAGCTGGAAAATTGGGAAATTTCAGTAGGTCTTGCATGTTAGGGATTGAGATGAGTTTGGGGATGATAATGCCTCTTCTATATTTCTGGCTTTGCTTGCCATAAAAAGGAATTGACTCGACTCAGAATAGAGAATAGGGGATATAATAGAATTTCAGCTTACAGGTATGTTAATATCCAAGAACTCAACCAATGTGTCCTGAGTTCTATTGTTGAATTAGTTGAGTAAGTATGACAGTCCACTGATATTGGATGAGAATCTTACTTTCTAGATTCATATTGGTGTTTTTAAGACTGTATTCTATGTTGCTCAAGTACTTGTTTGCTTGAAGCCTTTTTAACACTTTGGGAAGGCAGTGTACCTTCGTTGTCGCTTGCTTTGTTTGCCATAGAGAAGGGTTCTCAAACCAAATTATGGGCATTTGGTTCTTTATTTTTTATGGAAGAGGATAATGATATCCGACACCTCGCCCATAGTGTCCTGAGTTTTGGCTCTTGAATTAGTTAAGAAAAAGTTTCACTACCGTGGATGACTATCTTACTTTGCTTTAGATTTAATTTATGGTGATGCTGTTCTACTGTGTATTCTATTTTCCCCCATTAGTTGGTTTCTTAAAGCTTTATAACTTTTCTCCCCCTTGTTTAATTGTCTTCAACCGTTATCTAAATCACGTGTTTGTTGATATGCAGTATGTGATGATTGTGCTGAAGGGATCAGTTCCCATATCTTTTGGAGGGACTGAGCAGCCAGCTGCTTATGGTGAGTTGGTCTCCATTGGTGGACTGAGCCCTGATGTGAACAAGAAGTTGAGTGCTGCGATTGCTGCAATTCTTGAGTCTAAGTTGTCTGTGCCCAAGTCGCGATTTTTTCTTAAGTTCTATGATACCAAGGCAAGTCATCTCACCTTTTTGAGTTTCCACAAAAAGGGTCATTGACAAATTGTCATGCATGCTTTTTTTCTCATTGCATTCTTCCTGTTTGTTTAGGCCAATCAGAGTCAAGAATATGCACAGTGTTTGCATGCTTTACACCAGAACTAGATCATGTAAATAAGTCTTTACTATTTAAAACTGCATAGTTCCTCTTAGCTATTCTCAAGAATCAAACTCATGTTTATTGAGCACTTATGCTATGTGTTGCCTCTTTTAATGATTCTGATGCTTTGTTATTTTGCAGGGTTCCAACTTTGGATGGAATGGATCTACCTTCTAGAAGATGTGTTTAGGGTATCCTAAATGCGAAAAGAGAACTTTATTGCTAGTGGTGATTTGATTTGGTATCATATGATACCGAGAAGAATGTTGTTATTTTCTGTATCTGTGGCTCTGTGCTTAGTTAAAACCTATTGGAACATTTAAATGCCTGTATGCCTGCGTTGGCACAACTTACCGTTCTTGGTACTATAAGTGATGTTATGGTGTGTGTTGCTTGCTATCGTGCTTTGAGGTTCATCTGGTTCTTGTCCCACCATGCTTAGCTTGCAATTTTATATCTTCCAATTACTTTCATTTACTTCTTCATCTACTCCATCCTTGTTTAGACTCTATTGAAACGCTATAGGTGATGTTGTTTGTAAAACCTCTAGTTAAAACCTTGACTAGCAAATGCATTATATCTAGTGTCATTTAGGATATCATGTCTGCTATGTAGCTGATGATCTACTACTGATCTAGTGTTCTAGTGGAATATTGTTATACTTTATTAATAGAGATTCTAAATTGGTGTGAAATCTAATTTAGGGGTTTTTAATCAGAGCCCCTTGTTCTGGAAGACTTTTTCTTTGGGACCCTTGTTAATGTTAATATTCTTATTTTGCGTCCATTTAATTCTTCGGTCTTCTTAACAGTTAGGGTTATGCTAGTTTAATTCAAGTTGATTAACTTGCGAGCTTCGATTTGCTCTATATATGGTATCCAATGGTATTCAGGGGCCTTAAAGTAAAATAATAAGATTAATGAGCTGAAAAGGTAAAACAAACTACGTACAAAGTAGGTATTATTTTAATTTTGCCTCTATATAGAAGTATTCTAGAAAAATAGAAAAAAGGAAATTGAGTGGAAGAGACTTTCATTGACTCGTTGCCGTTTCTAGGCCGTCCATTTCGATTAGGACGATCTGTGGTTGAATTCAGATTGGAGAAGATACATATAGAGTCCCCCCGGGACAGTAAATGAAATTTTAACCAAATAAAACCTTTTTCTTTTCACCGAGAAAAGCCTGGGTTTAACTTTTTTCACCCGGGTTTGGACGGCGAAACCGTAACCATTAAGCAAAAGAGGAACCGTAAAACGTCATTCTCTCCCTATTTCCATCGACTTTCCTTTCCTTGAAAAATCAATCACATCTCCCTCCCTTAAAAACTCCCAAATCTCACAAACCCTTGAGAAATTCAGAGTCTCAGATCCGATCCACCGACAATGTCAACCACCGTCCCACCCGTCCTCCCGATCTCCACCACCACCGCCGCCGCCGGCTCTGTCGAGTCGCAGGGTCAACCCCCGATCGCCACCCCGGCCTTCCGCGCCTTCATCAACCACATCACCGACACCGTCCGCAACGGCCTCTCCCAGCGCCGCCCGTGGGCCGAGCTCGCCGACCGATCCGCATTCGCCAAACCCGAGTCGTTCTCCGACGCCACCGTCCGCGTCCGCAAGAACTACTCCTACTTCCGCGTCAACTACCTCTCCGTCGTCGCCCTCATCGTCGCCGTCTCGCTCTTCACCCACCCCTTCTCTCTCATGGTCCTTGTTGGCCTCCTCGCCGCCTGGCTCTTCCTCTACCTCTTCCGTCCATCGGATCAGCCCCTCGTCATCCTGGGCCGGACCTTCTCCGACACCCAGACTCTGATGGGCCTCGTCGCGCTCAGCGTCTTCGTTGTGTTCCTCACCTCCGTCGGATCCGTCCTCATCTCCGCTCTCTTGGTCGGAGTCGCCGTCGTTTTCGCTCACGGTGCTTTAAGGGTTCCTGAAGATCTCTTCTTGGATGAGCAAGAGACTTCAGCCTCCACTGGATTCCTCTCATTCCTCAATGGCGCCGCCTCCAATGTCGCCGCTGCCACCGCCCCTGCCATTGCTGCTCGCGGTTGATTTCCTTTCCGGTATAATTAGCTTTTTCTGGGAAAAGAAAAAAACGTAATAAAGTTGACAATTTTGTCCTATAAATATATATGTATGTAGGGTGGGTTTATTGGTGCAATTTGTATGGATCTGTGTACCTTAATTCTGATTTAGATGTTAGCAAATTCAAGTTTTTCATTCTTGTTTGGTTGGATCTGTCTATCAGACTTCTGTTCCTTTTTGCTTTTATTTGATTCAGATACAAATTGTAATTGCCACATATCATTGATATAAACGATATTTTTTTTGTTTTATTCTCAGCAAATCTGGGTAGATAGGCTTGGTCTATGTAGGTAGTTGATCAACCATTTTAAAGCTACCACAGTTTGGATTATGCATTTGTTCTACTCTGCAAATCGGGATTATGCATTTGTTTTATTCTCAAATGATTGAGAAACGCTCAACACTTTTCCTTGATGGATGTTTTCTAGATTTTAGGTTATTGATTGCTTAATAAGAGCTGTGCATTGTTAGAAATGTAGTGGTTGTTAAGCAATCAATAACATAAACTGACCTAAGAATGTAGCTACATTGGAATTCAGATTTGTTTTAGTTACCATGTAGACTGATGAGACTGATGCACCAGGTTGTTAGTTCTTTACCTGGTCAAATTTTAGACGGTACGAAGCATTTTTGTCAACATAGATGCGTATATGGATTACGGATACGTAATGTGAAATTTCAATTGATCACTATGAGAGTTCCCAGGATAGAATGCAGTATATGGATTCATTCATATTAACCTAGTGCAACACTAACAGAAATGTCGATATCCATAGTCAAGGGAGCTTTATGGGAAACCATGAATGACATGTAGGTAGTTTCTCATATTAGATTGTAAATATGAAGATAGAAATAAATCCTATGCAGGTCGTACATGTTTGCATCAGGGTTTAAGTTGGGAGAGGAGATTAAAGGGATTCAATTGGTTTCAAGTCTTGTGCTAGCTAACTCATGTATGTGGGATTAGTTTTAGTTGAGTTCACTCCATTCAGAGTCAGTTGGATTCTCATCTCTAAGGTACCCTAGTTTCTTTAAAGGGGTTAGAACTTAGAAGGTGCCTTTATCATCATCGTGGAATTGCCAGTGCTTGTTACAGTAGCCAACTGTTTGTACTATAACCGGTCCCCAAAAATCAATTTAATCAACTCCAGCTTTTTTTTTTGTCTTTCAATGTTGTTCTGGTAGTTGTTCTTGATAGGATTTTTGAAGGTAAACATTTGATGACATAGCACAGAAAATGTCAGAATGGAACAGTTATCTTACACCAGCTCAAACAACGACAATGTTTTTAATCGACACAGAGGTTAACATGCTCTCAAAAAGACAAGCTAAAAGCTTCATAGTAGTCAGACCAAAAGAAAAAAGCTTCATAATACAAATGATTGCCAAAGCTTCATGTTACCAACAAGGTCATTATGGTCTTTTCGGCTGTAGTGGCACTGTGGCAGCAATTTGTTGTTATTTTTGGCCTGAAGTGGCAGCACGCTATAGCTTTATTATTATTATTCTGGCCAATGAAATATAGCCGTTGGAGAACCGCCCCCATTGAAGACCCAATTTCAACCCTACCGTTATAAGGAGGACGTGCATGATGGGAAAAAATAGCCGTTGCCATTAACAAAGATGAAGATGCCTCAGGAGTCAAGACTCAAGACATTGACCCCATTCCTCACCTGACTCTGTGTCCGGCCTCATCTCAGCCCTAAACAATATTCTTTTCCCTGTCTCCACCTTCACTTAGATCCCCCAACTGCCTCCATTATTTTTGCCTCCTTATTTAGCTTTTCATTCCATCACACTCTCTCTTCTAAGAAGGAAGAGAACGAGTAGAAATCAAAACCCAATTCTGTACTCATCTCTCTTCTACAAAACTGAAACCCTTTTCATGTTCATTAATGGAAAATAAGTTCATCTATGCCTTTCTCTTTGTTCAGCTTCTGGTTCTCACTTATAGACCTGTTTTGGGCGGAGGGGATGGTGTACTTGTCACCAAAGCTGATTATCAAGCACTTCGAGCAATCAAGGGCGAGCTCATCGATTTCAAAGGCGTATTGCGCAGCTGGAATGACAGTGGCTATGGAGCTTGCTCAGGTGGGTGGGCAGGAATCAAGTGTGTCAGTGGGCAGGTCATTGCAATCCAGCTTCCATGGAAGAGACTTGAGGGTCGAATCTCCGAGAAGATAGGGCTGCTTCAAGGGCTTCGAAAGCTTAGCCTGCACGACAATGTTTTAGCTGGCCCTGTCCCTTCGGCTCTTGGCTTGCTCCCCAATCTCAGAGGGGTTTATCTCTTCAATAACCGGCTTTCGGGTTCTGTCCCTGCTTCAATTGGTAACTGTCCTCTTCTTCAAACTCTTGATTTGAGCAACAATTCACTTAATGGCTCTATTCCTCCTAGTCTTGCAAACTCCACCAAGTTGTTTAGGCTCAATTTGAGTTTCAATTCACTTTCTGGCTCAATCCCAACTAGTCTCACCAGGTCAAGTTCCCTAATCTTCCTTGCACTCCAACACAACAATCTCTCTGGTTCTATTCCAAGCACTTGGGGTGGAACAAACAGACCTTACCACCTTAAGTTCTTGACCCTTGACCATAATCTCATCTCTGGAACTATTCCAAGCTCTCTGAGCAAATTGGGTTTTCTTGAAGAGATTTCTCTGAGCAATAACCAGATTACAGGAACCATACCCAATGAGCTAGGGGAGCTCACTATGCTCCAGAAGCTGGACTTATCCACTAATGCTATTAATGGAAGCTTGCCTTCTAGCTTTTCTAATCTCTCCTCCATTGTTTCATTAAATCTAGAAGGCAATCACCTTGATAACCAAATCCCAGAAGTCCTGGAAAGATTGCATAACCTCTCAGTACTTAATCTGAGGAGTAATAAGTTCAGTGGTCATATTCCAGCTTCTATTGGGAATATCTCTGGGATTTACCAGGTTGATTTATCCGAAAACAATTTCACTGGAGTAATCCCTGCTTCGTTTTCCAGCCTAGCCAATCTAACTTCCTTCAATGTTTCTTACAACAATCTCTCTGGCTCAGTCCCATCTCTCCTCTCCAAAAAGTTCAACTCCAGCTCTTTTGTGGGGAATCTTCAGCTATGTGGGTATAGTGCTTCAACTCTGTGTTCTTCTCCCCCACCTAAGAATGTTACAGTTCCATCAATAGAGCCTTTGAAGAAAAAGCATCACCACAAACTGAGTACAAAGGACATAGCTCTCATAGCAGCAGGTGTCGTCCTAGCGGTTCTGCTTCTACTGTGCTGCATTTTGCTTCTATGTTTGATCAGGAAAAGGTCTGTATTGAAAGGAAACAATGGTAAAAATGCCAAGCAATCCGCTGCGGGGAGCATTGACAAGGCAGTTCCTGCGGGTGCTGTGGTTTCATCAGGCGGCGAAGCTGGTGGGAAGCTTGTACACTTTGATGGGCCGTTCGTGTTTACAGCTGATGACCTGTTGTGTGCCACTGCGGAGATAATGGGGAAGAGTACATATGGAACAGCATACAAGGCAACATTGGAGGAAGGTAATCAAGTTGCAGTGAAGAGATTGAGGGAAAAGACTACAAAGGGTCACAAGGAGTTTGAAACTGAAGCTGCAGCAATTGGGAAGATTCGGCACCCGAATCTCCTAGCTCTTAGGGCCTATTACTTGGGTCCCAAGGGAGAGAAGCTCCTTGTCTTTGATTTCATGCCTAAGGGTAGTCTTGCATCATTCCTTCATGGTAAGTTAACTCAACTAGGCTCATGAATTTTCTAGACTAGCTATTCTTGATGCTGATTTCTAGACTAGTACATTTGAAGTTCTTGTTGGTCCTCAGTTTCATCTTAAGTCTATCGATTATGCAGCTCGCGGACCAGAAATGGTCATTGATTGGCCAACAAGGATGAACATAGCCGTGGGAGTCACAAGAGGACTATGCCACCTTCACAACCAGGAAAACATCATACATGGGAATCTCACATCCAGCAACATACTACTTGATGAGCAGACCAACGCTCACATTGCAGACTATGGCATTTCGCGCCTCATGACCCCCGCTGCCAACACCAATGTGATTGCCACTGCAGGAACCCTCGGCTACAATGCCCCGGAGCTCTCAAAGACCAAGAAGGGAACAGAACAGACTGATGTCTACAGCCTTGGGGTGATCATATTGGAGCTCCTGACAGGGAAATCACCCGGGGAGCCAATGAACGGCATGGATTTGCCGCAGTGGGTGGCGTCGATTGTTAAAGAGGAGTGGACTAATGAAGTTTTTGATTTGGAGCTTATAAGGGATGTGCCAATCATAGGTGATCAGCTGCTTAACACATTGAAATTGGCTCTGCATTGTGTGGATCCCTCACCGGCCGCAAGACCAGAAGCTCAGCAAGTTCTGCAGCAGCTAGAGGAGATTAAGCCGCCAGAGGCGAATGTTGCTTCTGCTTCTGCTGAAGAAGGAACACAAGTTGAAGTACCAGCATCAGCAACCTAGTAAACTAAAGAAGGTTTCTTTTCATCAATTAATTTGTTACTAAAGAAGGTTTCTTTTCATCAATTAATTTGTTCAAAGGACTACACTAGAGGGATTTAAATTCTTTGGTAAACTAGTATACGTATATATTGGTTATTGTTTGATTCTTTTTATTGAAGATAATAATGTAATCTTTCAAGGTTGTGGCTCAATATGCAATTGCAGAAATTTAAAACTTACAATAGCCATATCGGATTTGCCCTTTAATTAATTGTACAGCCAGCTATCAGCTTTTTTTTTTTTTAGCAAAGAAAAAATTTATTGAATGAAAAAAATACAAGTAGGGGGGACAAGAAGCCAAAACCCCATTGAAAAAAGAAACAACAATTCAAAAGACTAAACCAAAACTTATTCATTAATAACCAAAGCCAATTGAATTTCCACATGCATCAACAATGCTGTAGTTGCGGACCACTCGACTCCGGCAAAGAGTTTGAATTTCCACATGCACTACTTGCCCCACTTCTTTTTATCAACTCCAAGCCGCACAAGGTCAATTTCCATCATAGCATTTTCTCCGAGGGCCAATATCTCATACTTGGTCCAAATTAATATATCATGACTACTAGCTTGACCAGCAAAGGTTTAGACTTTAGAGATGGAGCGAATATTGCTTTCACCAGCTAATAATATCTCATGGAGTGGAGGCCTTCTTCCATTAGTGCGTATTTAACCAATGCTGCAGGTGTTTGATTATGATTTTTACATGAACACCCACTCAAGTTTCAACTAGGCGGCCGTGATCATCATTATTTATTGTGTAAGTGCGGAAAATAATATTCATTGAATTCTTCCTCTTCTGCTTTTAACATTGGAATTTTCAACACCTTCCCACCCAGAAATTCAACATCAACATTTGAACTGGAAACCCAGAGCACTTCAGTGTGACTGTTGGGCCAAGTCTTTTTCCTTTCCCTTCCATCCCATTTTTGTTTTTGTGGACGAGTTCTCCAATTCCACCTTATAAAAAGCCACGTACCATAACCATTAGAGTTGTCCACTAGCTTTTCCTCAGTGTCTCTAAAAATCTAATCCAAAATGAATAATTTGCTACATTTCTTCCTCTTCTTAATCACACTCTGGGTCAGTTTCATCATCAGCCCTGCAGTTCAAACCAAGTGTATTCCAGAGCAGCAACTATCATTGCTCCATTTCAAGAACAGCCTGGTATTCGATGCCTCTCTTTCCTCCAAGCTTATTTCCTGGAATTCTAGTACAGATTGTTGTTCTTGGGTCGGCGTTACTTGCAGCACTAATGGGCGAGTTCTGGGTCTTGACATCAGCAGCGAATATGTCTCAGATGGAATTCACAATTCCAGCAGTCTCTTTCATCTTCCAAATCTTCAAAGCCTCAATTTGGCCCACAACCAACTTGGCAGCTCAATTCCATCTGCAATCGGCCAGCTCATGAATATGAGGTATCTCAATTTATCTTTCAATGCTTATTCAGGGCAAATTCCCATTGAGATTTCAAGCTTGACGAGGTTGGTGATTCTTGATATTTCTAGCAATTACGGCCCGCTAAAACTTGAGAGCCCAAACTTACACATGTTGGTTGATAACCTCACAGAGCTTACAGAGTTATATCTTGATGATGTCCAAATATCAGCACAGGGCAGTGAGTGGTGCCAAGCCATATCATCTTCCCTTCCCAACCTCAGGGTGTTGAGCTTGATCCATTGTAATCTTACAGGCCCTTTTCACGAGTCCCTTGCTAAGCTTCAGTCGACTCTATCCGTGATTCACTTGGATAACAACAATATCTCTGCGCCGATTCCACCATTCTTTGCCAACTTTTCAAACTTGACTTCTTTGAGTCTCTGTCTTTGTGAGTTGCAAGGAACATTTCCCAAAGAGATCCTTCAGTTACCTTCTCTACAGAGTCTCAGCCTTTCAGACAATTACAAACTTCATGGTTCCTTGCCAGAATTTCCAAACAATGGATCTCTTCAGAAGTTGGATATAGGCTGGACAAAATTTTCAGGGTCATTACCAAACTCTATTGGCAACCTCAAAATGCTGTCTGCCATATGTATTCAAGGTTGCAATTTCACCGGATCAATCCCCAAGTCAATGACAAACCTTACGCAATTGATTCATTTGGAGATGCATGAAAACAAGTTTGAAGGTTCAATTCCGTCATTCAGTAGGGCCAAGAATCTGGAAATAATAGACCTTTCACATAATGGTCTAACAGGTAATCTTAATTGCACCCAGTGGAGAAACCTTACTAACCTATTCTTTTTTGACTTGGGTTTCAATATGCTCGATGGGAATATTCCATCGTCTTTGCTTTCTCTTCCCTTGCTGTATAGTCTGGATCTTTCCGACAATCAATTCTTTGGTCAATTTCCTGAAATTTCTAATCTTTCATCCTGCTTCGTCAAACTTCTTGATTTGAGTAGCAACAGTTTGGAAGGGCCAATCCCCATGTCTATCTTTAATTTTCGGGGTCTTGAGTCTCTTACTCTTTCTTCAAACAATTTCAGTGGCACATTTCCTCTTGATGGTCTTCAGCAGCTAAGAAATATTTCTAGTCTTGATCTTTCACACAATAGCTTGGTTCTTACCCATGATGCTACCAATTTCTCATATTCCTACTTTCCTCAATTTGAATACTTGAAGTTGTCTTCAGGAAAGTTGACAACATTCCCTGAATTCTTGAGAAATCAATCCAACTTAGAGTTTTTGGATCTTTCAGATAACCAAATTCATGGCAAGATACCTAATTGGATTTGGAGGTTCAGTAATCTCTATGATCTAAATCTTTCGTGCAACTCTCTCAAAACTCTAGAAGATCCTACAATCAATCTCACTTCTATAATATTCCTTGACCTTCATTCCAACCAGCTTCATGGGCAAATCCCAGTTTTCTCATCCCAACCGTACTATCTAGATTACTCAAGGAATAATTTCAACTCTAACATACCGACTAACATTGGAGATATGCTTTTTGAAACTAGATTCTTCTCTGTTTCGAGCAATAATCTTCATGGGATCATTCCAGGATCAATATGCAATTCACAGAGCCTTGAGGTTCTTAATCTGTCCAACAATTCCTTCAGAGGCACGGTTCCTCACTGCTTGACTACAATGCTCTCTCTTACAGTACTCAATTTGAGGAGAAATAATCTTTCGAATGTTGAGAACTTGTCTCCGAATTGCAGTTTACAAACTCTAGACGTGAGTGGAAATCACATAGAAGGCCAATTTCTACAATCTCTTATCCACTGCAAAAAGTTAGAGGTTTTAAACCTTGGACAAAATCATATAAAAGATCCTTTTCCATGCTATTTGAAGAGCACATCAACCTTGCGTGTCCTCGTCTTGCGATCCAATAAACTTTATGGAAGTATTGGATGTCCCAAGACTTATGGCACTTGGCCAATGCTTCAAATCATTGACCTAGCTCACAATGACTTTAGTGGTGAAGTACCATGGAGAGCTTTGACAACCTGGCAAGCAATGATGGCTAACGAAGATGATTCCTCATCAAAGCTCAATCATCTTCAGTTTCAAAATGATCCTATCCGAGTTTATTACCAGGATGCAATGACAGTTACTGTGAAAGGCCGAGAGTTGGAGTTGGTAAAGATTTTAACAGTCTTTATCGGGATTGACTTTTCATGCAACAAGTTCAATGGATCCATACCCGAGGAAATTGGAGAACTCAAATCACTATATGTCGTCAACTTGTCTAATAATGCTTTCACAGGTGCAATTCCATCATCATTAAGTAATTTGGGTCAACTAGAGTCCTTGGACCTCTCAATGAACGATTTGAGCGGGAAAATTCAACCGCAACTTACAAAGCTCACTTTCCTTTCATTCTTGAATCTCTCAAATAATCAACTGGTGGGCCGGATTCCGACCGGTAACCAATTTTCAACATTTCCAAAAGACTCCTATGAAGGCAACAAAGGATTATGGGGACCTCCTTTAACAACAGAAGTGTCGTCACCACCAGCATCAAATGGAAGCCATCCAAATTCTGGAGATGAGATTGATTGGGATATTATCAGTGCTGAAATTGGATTTACATGTGGGTTTGGAATTGCCATTGGATCACTTTTGTTTTGCAAGAGATGGAGGAAATGGTATTACAGAGCTATGTATAGCATGCTTCTCAAGATATTCCCTCAGCTGGAGCAAAGATTTGGTAATCACAGGAGACATGTTTACATAAGTCAAAGGTACTGGAGACGCTGAAATGGCTCTGAAGAACCTGACTCTGTTGTTGGCCTCGGTATGTGCTTTTTTCGATCTGCTGTTAATTTGGGGAAGACTTTGACTTGTTCAACTTGTAATGATCATGAATTTGTGGCAAACTTCTGTATATGTGCATGTGAAAGAAATGTGAATTTTTGGCTGGTCTTGGCTTGTTTTTGCTTTGATTTTTAGCTGTTTGTTTTGTGGTTTCTTCGTTTTGTTCTTCTTGCTCTGTTTTCTATGTTCTTATCCCACAAGTCCACAACCAATTCCATTAACATGAACTCCACGTAACAACATTACCTTCTTTTTTGGTCAGAAAATAACTGCATTACCACTCAAAAAGTACCAAAAAAGACATGATCTTGTGGAGGAATAATACCCTCCTGTAATCCGTTTCTTCAAAACCTTCAATCTTAGCCCAAAAGTGAACCAATGGCAAAACAAAACCCACATGTAAATGTAAATCAGTAAATCCAATGGCAAAAGTGACCCAGCTGGAACAAAGATTTGGTAATCGCAAGAGGAAATGGTATTACAGAACTATGTATAGCATGCTTCTCAAGATATTCCCTCAGCTGGAACAAAGATTTGGTAATCACAGGAGGCATGTTTACATAAATCAAAGGTAGTGCTGACGTTGAAATGAGGAAGAGCTAATTTTATTTTTTTTATATCAAATGAAAAACTTTCATTAAAATGCTTGGTCAATTACAACCATAGGGGTTAAGGTAGCCTCAACTAGTGCCACCCCCCTTACATCAATTATTAACATCTACTAGAACACCTTCTTCTAACCATGGAGGTCCAACCTCCTTCCAAAATCTCTTCTCTACAAAAGAAAGAGACCTCCGAGCAATGCAATGGGCAACTCGATTACACTTCCGAGGAATCTTCCGCCAATTAATAACTTCAAACTTGGGAATTAACTCTTTTATATCATCAAAGATGCAACCTTCCATACTCAAGTCCGCCTCCTCAAGATTAAGATCGAGCAGTAATGACATTAGCAGCGTCACATTCCAATTCAACTCGTTTTAGCCCCTCAGAGAGACAAAAACGCAGCCCATGGAAGACAGCAAGACCTTCAATAGCAAGGACCGAAGGATTACCTGGGATTGGTATTGATCCGGCACCAATAAGACCACCTGCATCATTCCTTACTACAAAACCAACACCAGCTTTCCTAGCCTTAGAATCACAAGCCGCATCAGTATTAAGCTTCACATTCAAGCTTGAAGGACGCTGCCAGTTCACCTCAGTAACACTCTGACCCTTTGGTAACCCGGCCAGGACTTAGATTGGGCATTTGGGCTGATTGAGGTTACATATTATCTTAATTTTATCTCTTGGGTCGCTAGTGCCATTGGGTCACTAGTGCCAGTTCACATTCATGCAGGAAGAGCTAATTTTATCAACATATTATCTTAATTTCTTGTCTGAATTTTGGTTTTTACAGTGATCCTAGATGAGGTTACATCTTCTGATGTATTAACATAATTCTCTTGGATCAGGTGGGAATAAAAGAATTTGGTTTAGTTCTTTTTAGCCGTTTCGTCATGCTCCCCAATTCGAGGCCTCTATGGGGTTAAAGAGATCCTCTACACACCCGGAAAAAAATTCTTTAAAATCTTAGAATGTGTCATTTTCATTGTAATCCGTAGGCTATATAGCACACGTATTTTTGACCGTTTCGGTATGCTCCACAAAAATTTAATACAAGGCTTAAAGTCATATACAAATTTTATTTAGTACCCAAAGATGACTTTTAAATACTCGCGAAAATAATTTTTTTTGTTAACATAAGAATTAGAATACATATGGTGAAACAACTTTTCTCGACGGAATATTCATCGGCAAAGGTTGTTTTCTAGTTTTCCTTACTTTCAAATTTTTTTACTTTGATTAACCTATCATTTTCTTGTTCAAAATGATGTGTGATATGATACTACTAGGTTAAAGAGATCATTTAAGCACCAAGGCCAAAATTCATTAAAATCTTAGAATGTGTCATTTTCGTAGGAATATGAAGGCAACACACATATTTTTGGCCTTTCAGCATGCTCCACAAAAATGTAATAAAATTCCCAAAGTCATTTAAATATATAATCTAGAACCCGGGAAGGATCTATCAACACTTGTGAAAGGAAAATTTATTATTAACATAAGATTTAAAAAAATAGATATAGTAAAACAACTTTTTCCGACGAATATTCGTCGGCCAAGGTTGTTTTCTAATTTTTTTACTTTGATTAACCGATATTTTTTTTTTCAAAATGTGATATGATTCTGTAAGGTTAAAGAGATCCTCTAAACACCTGGTAAAAAATAATTTAATATTAGAATGTGTCATTTTCATCGAAATCCGTAGGCTACACGTATATTTGGTCGTTTCGGCATGCTCCATACAAATTTAATATAAGGCCTAAAGTCATTTGCAAATTTCATTTAGTACACATAGAGGATCTTTTTTTATTTATTATTATTAAAAGAACTAATTTCATTAGATTGACTTCAATAATACATAGAAGAAATATGCTAACATCAATATGATTACATCAATAACGAAACCAACATGGCTACAACGGACAAAAGCCGCACTAACAACTATTAATCCGACATCATCATAATTAAACTTGAACCCTAACCAATCTCACACAACCCAAAACAACAAAAGCCCTAAAAAAACTCATAAAACTAAATCATGATCATCACCACAAATTGAAGCAACACCGTCATAGATATCATTGCATCTAACTAAGAAGCCATTACAGAACAGGAGCCGGATCTGAGAATGACTTTGTCTCCAATGATCCAACTGCGCCCAATAGCGAATTGCCCAACAAAGAGGATCTTTCAACACTTGCGAAATGAAATTTTTTTGTTAACATAAGAATTAAAAAAAAATACATATAGTAAAACAACTTTTCCCAACGCAATATTTGTCGTCAAAGATTATTTTCTAATTTTGTTTTTTTGTTTTACTTTCATTAACGTACCTTTTTTTTTTTTCAAAAAGATATGCGATATGATTACACCTGTCACTTGGTAAAACAATTCTTTAAAATCTTAGAATGTTTCATTTTCATCGGAATCTGTATACTACAGCACACGAATTTTTGGCTATTTCGACATACTCCACAAAAATTTAATACAAGGCCAATAGTCGTTTGCAAATTTCATTTAGTATCCAAAGAGGATCTATCAACACTCGTGAAAGGAAATTTTTTGTTAACATAAGAATTAAAAAAATACATATAGCATAACAACTTTTTCCGACGCAATATTCGTCTGCAAAGGTTGGTTTCTAATTTTTTTACTTTGATTAACCGATTTTTTTTTTCATAAAAATATGCGAAATTATTCTATGGGGTGAAAGAAATCCTCTAAACACCAGGGAAAAAATTCTATAAAATCTTAGAATGTGTCATTTTTATTTGAATTCGTAGGCTATATCACAAGTATTTTTCGCTGTTTCGACATTGATTCTTAAAAAAATACATATGATGAAACAACTTTTCCCAACAAACTATTCGTAAAAACTTTAAAAATTCACTCCACAATCCACATGACCTCGTTTCCTTTGTGATATTTTTTTAAATTTTAAGTAACATCGGTTTTTTTTTATTATTGGAATAAAAATAATATAATATTGGTTTTAACATAATACTTAACCTTGTACCGAATTCGTTCCCGTATTGTTTTTCAGTTTGCGATCCCTCTCTGTGTGTGTGCTGCCAAATGCAATGGAAGATCATTCCGTGGAGAAAGTAGCCATATCAGGGCCAGCCCTCGCCTCCATGATCCAACGCTTCTCAACCTCCAGAGGAGCCGTTGACGGCTTAATCTTCGGCCACGTCAGCCACATCGCCCCCACCCTCACCGACGACGATTCCTCCACCTCCACTCTCATCGCCACCGTCACCGGCTTCTTCTGCTCCACCTCCTCCCTCTCCTTCTACACCTCCTCGGGCCGGGTCGACCCGGTCGCCCTTCGCCGCCTAGCCCAAACCCAATCCCCCTCCGCCCACCTACTCGGCTGGTTCTCCGGCCGCCGCAAGACCCATCTCCGACCCTCGTTACGAGAATTCGCAGTCTCCAACTCTCTCTCCTCCAATCCCAAACTCTCCTTCCCAATCCAAAACCCTCCGGGGCCCATCGCCGTCAATCTCAAACCTTGCCTCTTCCTCCTCTTCGCTTCCCCAATCCCCGATCAGACAATCCACACCCACGAGTACCGGGCCTACCAGTTCCGTGAATCCACTCACTCTTTCGATCCCAAGTCGATCGACATTGTCAACATTGGCCCTGCGTTTCGAGGCCACTACGGCGCTTTCAGTCCCAACTCGCAGTTTCCCAATTTGCCCTGCGAATTGAGGGTGTCGCCGATGAATGTGGACAAGGGCGAGGAGAGTTTAGTTCAGTTGAAGCATGGTTTGAAAGAGCAGAGTGAATTGGATATGTGCGCCGAGGGGTTAGAGTTGAATAGCCTCAGTAGGCTGATGGGTTCGGAGGCTGTGAGTTACACTTCTGGGGTGGAGGACTTGTACGAGAAGATGCTTGTGAAGATTGAGAGCTTGGCCACGCAAGTTGAGAACAGCTCTGCCAAGATTCGTGAGCAGGTAAGCTTTACTTAAAAAGATCATGATGATTACGAAAATTTAGCAGCTTTTTGGAGGATATGGGGTTTAGTTAAGGCAGTCAAATAGTTACTGAAATTTGCAATGTTGGGTTGTATGCTAGGACTCTTTTAGTTACTGAATTTGAGCAGGTAAGGCTTGCTAAAAAAGACTATGATCATGAGAATTTAGTAACGTTTTGGAGTATACTATGTAAAACTGGATGGGGTTTAGTGAAGGCGGTCAAATAGTTACTGAATTTGTGCAAGGTTGGGTTTGTATGCTTTAATTCTTTTTACCTTTTCGATGCTTAATATTGTCAATTTCTGTGCTCTGCATACCGGGACAAACTTTTTCAGGAAGATCATAATAGGAAGTTACGGTACAAAGCTGCTAGGACTGCTGGATTGTAAAAATTGCTGAACTCTTGCGTGTTTTATGCTTATGCTTATGTAAGGTAACTTTCTTTTCCTTCTCCTTAAGAAACAATAACCTATATTAGTAGTTGAAATTTTTGAAACAGTGCCAATACTTTTGTTATATAATAGTTTCAGTTCATAGAATTTATGGTAGTTTTAAAGTAAAAACAAATACTGAAGTAATCGGATGCCCCCAATTACTCAAGAACATAAATGAGCGTATTGCTGGTTTGTTTGAATAAAATATCTTGTGTCTTATAGTGTATCAAGTAGATTAGGATTGTAGTGGTTGTTCGCATGTGTTGTCATGCTCAGTTTCCATATCCATCCCTGTGCCAAGTACTGGGTATTAAGTTATAATACTGATAGTTGTGAGACCCTGGAATCAGAGGAAGTGTGTCAAAGCCCCTTGCCTGTTGATCTAGAGAGGATTGAATGTGATCTTCACTTACTCTGGTACCAATCTATACAAGTCCCTTTAGTTTCTGAGCTGTAAGAGGGTGTATAGAAAGCTTAACTTCACATTATGGATGGCAATATACTATCATGTTTTGCATTATTTCCAAGTCTCAATAATCTGCTTGATGTTTACTTCTACCGCCTCATTTCATGCTTCTGAAGTTTTCAACTTTGCATATTGAAACTTTCTGTATTGCATTTGAATTTTAAGATTTGCCTATTTTTCGTTTGAATCTCCTCTTATTCCAGTACATATTCAAAAAGGTTGAGCTTTCTATGTCTCACCTTGTCTTGCTTTCATGTGGAATTCACTTGATACAGGAAACTGCCTATACAGGAAAGTGCCTGCCCCGATCTGGTAGCTGATGTATTCGAGATTTGGACTCATGGCATTGCTTTGGATGAAGAACTCAGTCAGATGACTTTTGAGATGATGATGATGATTTTTTTGTACTACTATGGTTAGTTTCTCGGGTGGTCTTGAAGATAGGGATGGCTTGGACTGCCTCCTTTCCGCTGTGAGGGCACTTGCTATATTAGCATCAACTGTGTATTATCATCCATGCTTTTGCTGGTATCTTTTATCAGTTCAGAAACTCATTCCCATTAGTAAGAGGAGGAAGAAAGCAAGTGGATTGTACAATCTCTTTCAAGTTTCTCCTTCCTCTGCCTATGTTTTATATTTTCTTTTCGAGCATACATAATTGATAGCCCAAAGTTTCATAATTTGCCCCAAGCTATGTGGCTGGCCTATCTTCATCCCATAGTGGCCAAGAAGTAGTTACAGACCATGAAGCTTGCCAATTGGAGGGTAAATTGGTCATTTCATTCTCTCTCTTTTTTTTTTTCTTTTTCTTTTTTCCTATATGATAGGATGATGAATTTATTAAAAAAAAGATTTGGATCCTCTCCTTGGTGCGCCTTTTTGTCTTTGTTTTTCCTTCATTCCCAAATCAATAATTTCTCCATCACTCATAAAACTTAATTTCGAACATGCATTACGACATTGTTGGACACACATTAGACCCCAAACCTTAAATCCCTCGCCTACGGATGCAGATGCTACATAGAGATACTAGATTTAGATTATATACAACCCCATTGGCCTATACTTTACAAATTGACCAAGGAACTAGTAACTTGGGGACGAAGGTTTGGAGCTTTTAATCCCAGCACCCCCTACAACTAAAATTCTGATGCCATGAGCCGATTGAAAAGATCATGGCATTCATGAAGTCGGTTAATTCTTCGTTTCAAATTATATTTTGAGGTTCATTCGAATCCTGTACCACCCTCTTTTCCAGACGCCGACAACCTTCCGTCCTTGCTCCTCAAACAAGGAGCGGAGATCTTTACTCCTTTGCCTCATTTGCTTGCACACCACTGCCATACGCAGTCTTGAATCAAATGGATTTAAATGGCGGACGTCTCTCTTTCGCTCATCTGCTTGTTTAATCTAACTTATGGCCTTCGGCTATATTTATGTGAACTTGTAATGTCACCAAAACCACTAATTGAATTAGTAGATTCAGCTTTCGTGGAAGAACTTTGGTTCACTCGTTTGCTCTTTACTATTAACTATAGAAGGTTCTATGATAGGTAGAGTCTAGAGGCTCTTGTCTCATTCTTGAACAAACAAAGGACCAGTTTTCTTTATTTCCACATATGAAGAACATTCCATTTTACCCTATTTTAGACAAATTATTTGCCCCAGAATGGTTTTTTTCTTCAAATGATGATAAAGGAAACACATGCATGACAAATGTTTGACTTTTGTTTGAAAAGACTTTTTTTTTCCATAAAAACTTTTCAAACTTTGGTTAAAAATAGGGATTATATCACCTTTAGTCCCTGAACTTTGACTCGTTCGACACTTTCGTCCCTAAACTTTGAAATATATCACTTTCGTCCCTGAACTTCAACACCGACTATCACTTTCGTCCCTGACCGGAAAAAAATGGTGCAAAACCTATGCCAAAATGTTCGCACGGATGAGAGGAGTAACTTTTATAACTGGGGCTAAGCTCAATTCGGCCTAAAATGGCTCGAATTTAGCTCGAAAGCCGGTGGTAGCCGAAACTTTAATTGTAAAATTCTCCGCCGTCCGGCGACGGTTTGAGGCGAGGTTGGTGGCGTTGAACTCGCCTCAAGGAGGGCTTCAAAGCCCAGTATGTGGTGTCGTTCGAATTGGCCGGAATCAGAGGTTTATTCGGTGAAAACTTCGGTCAGGGACGAAAGTGATAGTTTTTTTCAAAGTTCAGGGACTAAAGTGATATATTTCAAAGTTCAGGGACGAAAGTGTCGAATGAGTCAAAGTTCAGGGACTAAAGGTGATTTTTTCCCTTAAAAATATTATAAGTTAAGAAGGAAAAAAATTATGGCAGGGACACGAAAGACAAAGAAAAAAGTTGATTGAAAAAAATTGCTAGCATTTCTCTTCTTTTTAGCATTCCTCTTCTATGTTGAGTTATCATAATAATTTTAAAAAAATTTACATTCTATAAAACAAACGTATGTACGTGAACTTACCGACGAATAATTCGTCAGTAAAAGTAAACTTTAAAAAAAAACTAAAACACTTTTCCCGACGCATAATTCGTCGGTAAAAGTGAACTTAAAAAAACAAAAACACCTTTACCGACGAATATTGCGTCGGCAAAAGGTGTTTCATAAAAAATTTATTTGATTTTCTTATTAATTTCATTAAACTAATTAAATTTCTCAAACTTGGATGATTCTCTTAGTCTATCATATGAGTTTTGGGAAATGAAAATTAATTAAAATAGTGATTAAAGCTAAGGAGTCGATGTGAAATATTTTTCAAAATGAACAATTACTCCAGTCCTAGGCAAATCATGAAACAAATTTCATCTAAAATATAGCTGTACGATAAATAACCAAAACCAGTAGCAATCGAGAGACATACAATTGTTGAAGAACAAGGACCGAAAAAAAAAATTAATAAACACAAACACAAACACTTTTTCCGACTAATTATTCGTCAAAAAAAGTAAACTAAAAAATAATAATAATAAATAAACAAAAATATTTTTATCGACGAATAATTCGTCGTAAAAGTAAACTTTAAAAAAGAACTAAAACACGTGAACCTACGAGGGTTGCAAACCTCATATAACTTTGGTTTGCCTCGAGTCTCTGAAATCTCATAGACAACAACTCATCAATATCAAGACTGATAAACCCCAAATTCAAACACGTACGCACTCATCTTCAGCTGCAACTAATTCTAGCTAATCCTTTCGTTTGAATTTATTCGTTGTTGTCAGTGGCGGAATTAGGATTAGAAAATGGGTAGGGCTAAGTTTATATGTATTGCCCGAAGGGCAAATTTTTTTTTTGCCAAAGCCATATGTTACTTGGTGTAGTTGCCGAGTTGCAGAGAAAGACTCAGTGAATGTTCAGATGTTCTCATGTTCTGTTCCTGGGAAATGGAATTGGTATAAATATAATGAAATTGAGGAAATTGAGGGCTTGAGCAGTGGCACCTCAAGCCTTGGAGGGTTGGAGAGGAGGCTGAAACTCTGGAAGACACAGTGAATACTGAGGAAGAAAAGGATGCGGCACCATCACTGTACTCTAACCTAACAAATTTATTATTATTATTATAGGGGTGGGCTATTAGATTAGTATCCCTATACTTGTTAATTTTTTCCCAAAAATCTTGTCTAGGCTGCAGCCTAGACAGCCTTCCATGTAGTTACGCCACTGGTTGTTGTTCATATCGTTCATATTCGTTGTTGTTGTCTTTGTGTCTTTTGTTAATTTGTTGAAGATAGTGTTTGAAACTACACCACTCATAACAATTGCATAAATACAAGTCTACTGTTCTTAAAAAATATATATATAAAAAGTCTACTGCTCTTCAATCAATCAACTAATTCAACATTGATGCAATTTTCTGAACAAGTGTGCAATAAAAACTAGAATAACTCATATATGATAAGAATTAAAACGATAAACAAATATACAAAATTTGGTTATTGATTGAAGTAAAAAGTTGTAAATATATCATTAATATTGTGGAGGCGCATCACTTTCCCACGAGGTTAGTACCACCCTTCATCATGTATATATGAGCACCTCACAACTCACAACTAACATTTCATTGATTCTTGGCCAAATCATATGATTTTTTTCTTGGCTGGAGGGTCTAATTAACCTTGCAACATGTATTGAGATTTTGAAATTATAATCCTGCAAAACTCTATAATTCATAGAGGTGATTATTTTTAATTTTTTCTAATATCTTATTTAACGCATGATCACAAGATTACAAGTCTAATGAAACATTTTTAAATATATTGATCTATATGCTTGGTGAGTTGGTGTATTTATGGTGTCTAGTCACCTTGAAGGAAGATAACTTCACATGAAATTCAATGTAGAAGAAATGAAATGTGTTCGGCTATTAGTCCATATTCACATATATAACATGAATAATAGTAATGATTTTCCTTGTGATTCCGTATTAATTTTCTCTTTTTAAGTTTTAATCACTATTCAAGCGTTCTCCTTCTTTTGCTCAAATATTATTTATTACCAAAAAAACATAAAGAATTTTGGAAAACCATTTTCTAAATAAAATAATGGGATTCTATGACATGAAAAGGAAAGGTGATAGATGTAACCAAAAAAAAAAGGAATAGGAAAACCCAAAAGGGCAACTCTTCTTCGTGACCAGCAAGAAAGCGATACGTCCTACGTGTCACAAACATAGACCCGCCCCGCAAATGACCAAATGAGGCCTACAAATCAGCCACGTCATCAGTGAGCTATATCCATTTCAGAATTTGTCAGAAGCATTTCTTCGTCCCCAAGTCATTAGTGACGATAAAAGTTTGTTCAAGTCAGAAGCGCAGAAACTTCGTCACGTAAAGCCTTATAGCTGAAGGGATAAACCCCTGATAAACCCTTCTCCAACAAGGAAAATTATATATTACTTTTCCATATTCGACGACTGGTCCAATTAAGAGGAGTTGAATAACAGAGAGAGAGAGAGCTAGAAATACAAGGCAGATAGAGAGACCTTTCTTACTGATTCTGAAATCGCAATGACGGCTGAGGCTTCTGACGGGTGAGTTCTTTGTCACATGTTCCTTTTTCTGTATCAAAATTGATTTTGCTTTCATCTAATTTCATCTGGGCTTTTGCTTATTTTTCATCTCTCATCTGGGTTTTTGCTTATGACTCTGATTTTATGTTTTTTCTATTCCTTATCATCTATAAATGCTTATATAAGAAACGATTATGTGCTTTGGGGACTCAAATCCTTTCATTTCATTTAGACCCTACTTTGAAATTTATGTAAATTAGCTTTGGTTGTGCTTATTTCAGGGATAGAAAATTGGGGAAGAGGCCCAGAGTTGATGATACTTTGGTTAAATGGGACAAGTACAATGAAAATTTTGATTTTGCAAAAGATGGATTGGTGAGTCGAAGGCCACGTAGGATGGCAGCCATGGGAGCCAGAAAGGGTTGTATGAGAGGAAAAGGGGGGCCTGAGAACTCATATTACAGTTATAGAGGTGTTAGGCAGAGAATTTGGGGCAAGTGGGTTTCTGAAATTCGAGTGCCAGCTAGTAATAGACATGTTGTGTCATCGAAAAAGGTTACTCGTCTTTGGCTTGGTACTTTTAATACTGCTGTTGAAGCTGCACTTGCTTATGATAAAGCTGCAAAGACCATTTATGGTCCTTTGGCTCGCCTTAACTTCCCTGAATCTTCAAAGACATTTTCGGATGAGTCTACAGAATCATCCAATAATGCCGTTCAATTTGAGGATTGTGTGGGTGAAGAGCCAAAGCAGGAATATGAGTTGTTTGATGCAAATGTAAGAGAGCCTGTAAATGAATGGCATTGGGAAGCTAGAAATGTCAAATCCGAATTGGAAATGGAGGACGAGATTGTTAAAAATGATGTAGAAGTTGAAGCACTCGCTATGAACAATGTAAACGAGTCTGTAGATGAATGGCATTGGGAACCAAAGTATGTGAAATGTGAATTGGAAACTGAGGACGAGCTTTTTAAGAATGATGTTGAAGTTGAAGCACTAACTATGAACAGTGTAAGGGAGAATGAAGATGTATGGCAATGGGAACCTAAGTATGTGAAATGCGAATTGGAAACTGAGGACGAGCTTGTTAAAAATGATGTCGAAGTTGAAGCAGTCACTACGAACAATGTAAGGGAATCTGAAGATGTATGGCATTGGGAACCTAAGTATGTGAAATGCGATTTAGAAACTCAGGACGAGCTTCTTCAAAGTGATGCTGCAGTTGAAAGACTTGCTATGAACAATGTAAGAGAGGAAGAATTTCAAGCTGGGAGTTATGTTGGCAGCTCCAACCATAGGCATGATAATCATTTGGATAATGATCCCCAGATTGTGAAATTTGATTCAGTACCTAATGAGAAGCCTTATACTGATTTGGAAATTTCAGAGATTCTTTTGAGGTACAGTAATGATTACTTATATACTGAGCTTGTAGATGTGAAATGCAATCCAAGAAATGATTGCAACCCTTCAAATGATGTTACAGTTGACACACCAGTAATGAGCAACCCCGTGGAGAAAGAATTTGCTGTGATTCTGGAATCTGGAGACAACTATCTGCATAATGAGCCGATAAATGTGGTGGCAAGCAACAATCTGGTAACTGATTTGGGTGAATATGAAAACAATGAAGTTCAGGGAGATATTGCAGAAACTACAAAACTAAATGGCCATAATGGCTTTGATGATAATAATGCTTGCTTGCAACATGATGCACAGATAGATGTGGCCTACAGTCCAAGATCTAGCATCAAAGCTTCAAATGATATTGAAATGCAGAAAGAGATCAACGACAAACTTGGCTACTTACATACTTGGTCTTCAGATGAAACATATGGCATTGAGCTACATAATCGCCCTAACCAGTTGCAGACAGCAGATGGCCTACCAGGGAGCTTGAATTATATGGAAGAAGAATGTTTAGGTGTGGATTTCAATTTAGATATATCGAGTCAAATTTATTATTCTGATGACTTCGAAGAGAATGTGTTGCCTGATTCATGGTTCCCATACTCTTAGGGAGGCTCTAGCTAAATTGGATTCTTGTTCATATTGTCATTTGATGTGGAGATATATAGTTCCCGCAGTCATCTTTGTTCATGTTATTGCAAAGGAGTTCTAAGCAAGACGTTTGGTATTCTGGTGCTGCAGTGCTTATACAGATTTACTGTTCATTCCTGTTACAAGAATATTATTTTTGGGAATTCAAAAGACTTGACAGGAAGTTTCTGAGATTTACTTCGATCAAACTAGGAGACCGAGTTGTATTTTCTATTTTTCTTTTAAAATCTCCATCTTCCATTCTGATGGAAAGTTGGAAACTGTATTTTCATTTTAGAATCCTTGATATCGTTTTGTGAACATTTGTAGGTGTTGGAATGAGTTCAATTTCTATAAAAAGCATAAGAATAAACTGTTATATTACAAACCTCCTTTAATCACTAGCTTTGGTTTTGATTTGGATGACACTGAGGTTACCTCTCTTTTTTTTTCTTTTCTTTTTTTTTGAGAAAAGAAGTTGCCTCATGTACTTGTTTTAACCTGGTAAAAATGCAGTGAAGAAGCATATACCGTATACTAACCAAATGTTAGGGTCAAATTATTTATCGCTGCATAGACCAGATAAACAACAATCAACTCAATTTTTCTTGGGAAAAGAATGTATACCTTTGGGGCTGCAGTTGAATATATTTACATACAAAAAACCCCAGAATTACAAGAACCTGGTGAAGTAAGCAAGGGAAGAAATTTGGTATGGAACTCTTGTCAACTTCTGCACTCCTTGCATGTTAAATCCAGTAAGTTGTCACTAAAGCCAATCTCTTGTTGATCCAGCTAGCTAGTCTTAGTAATCAGATAGGCCTTGACCACTGCGACATAACCCATGTCATCACCGGAGCACAGATAAAGGACTCCATAAGCATCAAACTTTGGCGAAGTTACTTGTATCCAACAGCCCCGACGGCATGCAATGAACGTAGGAGGAGACTAGAAGTTTTGTTTTCCCTTTACTAGATAATCAACAATACATCTCACTAACTTTCCAATTCCCTTCTATCCCAGACCAGCTTCCATGGTCCACTTTTTGTACCCAACCTGCAATGAAATAACATCAGGAAGTCGTAACTATTTTCAGCTTTGAATAGGAGGCGTATATGATTCAAGCACATTTCAAGCCAAGTACTCTGGCTATTCAAATTTAGATCTAAGTAGGTTTCTGAAAATAGTTGACAGTCTGTGGGTTTACCAAATACCCGCATATTACATCAATACAGACCCTCTAAAACGTGAAAGGGGGGTGCCAAAAGTACTCACTGCTACATATAGGTGGTCCTCAACAAGTTAACATAATGTACGACATAATTCCAAAATTTTATTTAAAATTTTAAAAGTTGATAACCTGTTGCACCACTAATTAATAAAAACAAATTACTTGAGTTTACAAAGAAATGATTTACCTCCAAATTCCAGCTATTACACGCAATGCCATGAAGAGAAATAACCCTGCCCAGATTCCAGCAAGACCAAAAGCAGGAGCAGCCAAAAGTATGAACACAGAAGAAATCAGTCCTACTAGCACCTACTCATCACAAATGAAGGGTTAGAAAGAAAAACATACCACATATCATTGATTATCTATTCATGATATGATCGGGGAATACCATCGAGTAAGCAGCAAATTCAAAGTCTGAAACTCCATAGTACAGCCCATCAAGAACAAATGCTAGAGCATTTATCGGCTGAGATCCAGCAACAAACTGACAAAAAGTCTCCACATCAGTTATGTATAGCAGTATTTATGTCTACTGATTACAGGCTGCAACTAATGTACACATGACTCGTATTCAAGTAGATGATACCACATCTATAGACTAAAATATAAACTTTTTGACCCCCAGATCATAAGGTGCAGCCAATAGACCATTTGAGAAATTGACTGGTAGTTCATTTCAGAATTCACTAAATGGCACATAGGTTGTAACTAGTTCAATGTTCAGATATGTAGTTACTTACCAATATACCAGACCATGCAATTGCTAGAACTGCTGAATCTGTGCTGAACAAGCCAGAAAATGGTTTAAAACCAATGAATAAAATAACTGCCAAACCAATTCCCATTACTAAACCAAGCTGCTCAAAATCCAAAGAATTCTGGGTTAGCTGTAAGAAAAAAGGAGAGGAAAAAAGATCTGAATTTATGATGAGAATGGCACAAAATATCCCAAAATATTATCAACCTGTAGAACTTTGTAAATCACTTGGCGTGCTTCTTCATAATTCTCTTGGGAGTAACCACTGGCAAGAAGTGTCTGTGCAGAAACACCATCATAATGATAAAATTAGGATATTTCAATCAGCATATGTATGACGAGGATGAAGAAAAGCAGCTATAAAACCAGAATAAATTGTTCCACGACAGAATGCTCCTATTATGTTCAGTTTAGTCTGCATGATTTGATTTATGTGATATGACACTTGTAGAGTCAAGAATGCCACACCTGACCAGCAAGAGCTAAAGCGTCAGTAAGCAAAGATACTGCCAGCCAAATTTGAATGCAAATCTGATGACCAGCCATAGGTATAGGGCCCTCCCTAGCTGCCATGGATGTGGCTAGTGTCGTAGTTACAACGACTGCTAAGGTTCTGCCAATAAGAAGACCCCCTGAAAATACAACAAACATGGTTAGAATATTGAAACAAACATATCTATATACAATAAAGAAGTTCAAAGAACCTACCAGATTTCAGATAACGGACAATTCTTCTCCCATCAATATTAGTAGGGATAAGTAATATTTGACTATTCAATTTCGAGAGAAGAATACCAGCAATCAAATACCTTGCAAAGAATAGACATTAAAAAGTTCTGTTAGTCTTAGAAAGCATACAGACAGAATTTAACAAAAGGAACTTCAAGTTGAAAATACACCAGTATAATTAAGTTTACCACATCATTGACGTACTCAGAAATCACAGTAGAAATTGCAGCACCACCAATGCCAAGATTAAAAATAAATATCAATATGGCATCCAGTACAGCATTAAGTAAATTGCCAGCACCTGAAATCAAACAGCAGATATTGTTATTAAATCTGCTAGAGAGTAGAGAATATAATTAAAAGATATCTCCAAGACAAGGCAAAGCATATATGTGTAACAATGATGATTATGCACGGTACTATGTAATCGAAAATAGAACGGTATAAACTCCTACAAGATCACATGCCACCAGATACCTCATCAGGCATTACTTTTTCATCACTTGAGAAAAAAATAAAAATCATTGGCCATTAAGTTTGACCATCAGCAAATGACATCATGTGATTATAATTCTTTAGTCCTTCAAGTAACATAACAAGGAACTCATATAAACATGATAGTTGCTACCAAGTTACTAACCTAAGGAAAAGTAATGGAGAGCTAGGGGAATCTGGCCAGTTGAAAGAGAAACTTATAGTTGAATCACAAATACACACAATAATACTTACAAATGGCAAACAAAGGTGTCTTTGTGTCCTTAAATCCACGAAATGTTCCTTGTGCAGCGAGTGCAATTACAATTGGTGGAGCACCAAATGCCCTAAGGGAAAGAAACTGCTCGGCAGGTATCCGCATTGGTGAATCCTATAGCAATAAAAAATCTCAATAAAAATTCCAGAAACATCATAGGTCGTTACTGACATTAACATACAATACATATCCCATAGTGGGAATTCCGCCTTCTCTTTGTTAAACAGTCTACTCTGAATTCTTGAAAACTTTATCAATTCAATCTGAACATCATGATAGAGCCACTATTTTGCTGTGTGAAGAAAATTGTTTACCATATACTAGTAAAAGTGCCATAGTAAAAGCTAAATACATAAGTAAAAAAAGTACAAAGACAGAAGAAACAAGTGTGTATAATCAAGTCAAAGTAAGAAACTATATCAAGAAAAGAAGAACTGAAGTCATAGCTGGTTAAGTTTGACATACAGCAGATATACCCATGACATTCATCAAGACTCCCGACCCAAGAAAAAGTGCAACAGCTTCAGCAATGCCAATGCTAGCTGCAAGAGCCAACGAAGTAGACGCCGAGGGAAGGAGCTTCTTGCTTTGCTTGTCATCCTGGCAATCTTCAAACCACATTCTTGATTAAACCAAACAATACTACAAATATGGCTTAGTTTCCTAAAAGAAAAAAAAGAAAAAGTAATTACCATCATCAATCTGTTGAGAATCATCCTCTGCCTTGCTGACTAATGCTTGCTCTTCGGCAACGAAAGATGTGGTGATGTTGAGCAATGGAACGTTAAACAACTTCGAAACCAAATTGAATACTGAAGCAGACACACCAACTGCTGCCAATTCCACAGACCCTACACAACCCAAGAATCATATACAACAACTCAGTTCATAAACAAGCTCAAGCAATTAGTAACCTCATGAGCTTAGTGATTAAATTACCTAAATGCCCAACAAAGGCTGTATCAACTAATGAGGCGATAGGGTCAGCAGCCAGAGCCAAAGCAGCAGGTAATGCAATTGATAAAATGTCCACCACAATCCCATCAAACTTGACACTCTCATCTCTGTAATTTTCATTCCATTACCAAAAAAAAAAAAGTGATCACTTTACTCTATGAACATGAAATTGGGACACACACAATTTACAGCGTACCTTAAAAAAGACAATTTGGAAGGCGGGGTCGGGTCGGGTCGAGTGGCCCGTTTAGGTGCGATAGTGGGCTTTGGTTCCTCCGGCGAACTTTGCAAGGAAGTACTGTTGTTCTTGGGAGACGTGGATTTGAGAAGGGTCCGGAGGCCGACGGAGCGTTTTGGGTTTCTGGTGATGAGTGATGGTTGATTGGTTTCTGACGAATATATGCATAGAAATTTGTGCGAGAGTGAGAGAGCACTCGCCATTTTGAATTGGTTGGAGAGATTGATTGAGTAGTTCTGGTTCAGTTCCTCTGCAACCATATGTTTTTGTTTGCGTCGTTTTATCTATTTTGTTGTAACGATTTTAACGGACAGGTTCGCGCTCAAGAAAAATAAATATCTTTTTGTACCAAGTACAAGTTTAAGTACAAGTGTAAGTAATAGTACAAGGCCCAATAAACAAGAGGCCCAATGTTTATGCAGCCCAGGCATAAATTTACTTGTGTGTTGCTGAGATTTAAGTAGAAGACTCTAAAACTCATTTACTTGGGCGGAGAGTCTTTAGTACACGAAGTGTACATGCACGATGCAATCTGAGCCGTCCAAATGTTAGAAAAAAATATAAACCCATTTTTCTGACCTGATTTGGACGGCTTAGATTGCATCATGTATATACACGCTGTGTACTGAATAATTTTCCTTACTTGGGTTACATGTAGATATTCAGCAAATACAAGCTCAGCAGGGTATGCAATTATGAGGAGCCAGCATTCTTTCCCCATTTGCCCATTCCATAATTTGCATTACTTCATTTGTGATTTGTGAAACTTAGTAGTCAAACTTGGACAAGTAAACTCTTGATTTTACACATCACATAATTTGCTTTTGTTTTGCTCAACAATAATACTAAGCTAATTGGCTTAAAATGAGGTTAAAGCTCATCTCCATTAATCTCTTTCATTCCCAATATAGCCAAAGTAGCTACATAACCCTTTTAACTTTTGATACAAAATACAGCACAATTACATCCCATCATATAATGTTATATGTAAACCCAACAAAGTATCAGTAGTACTTGGCCAAAATTAAAGAAGCTGTAGTACTGATGAAAGATATTTTAGTGGAAACCAACTGAAATTGTGCGCTTTCCTGAAAGAGGAAACAAAATATCAGAGAGTACTAAATGGGTTAGCTAAATTTTAGGCAGTAGAAAACAAATTTCTGAGACCCTGACTTATCACCTGCTTGGGTTGGGAAGTAGTCAACATCCTCCGGTCCAACTCAATTCCATGTGATCCTTCAAATAATACTCATCATTTCTATATGTTTGTACACTAAAAAGTACTCTGGAAATAAATAGGTGAGGAAATGAAAATGAAAATATATAGGAGCCTTAGCTTTTGGGGGTCCTATGCAAATTAAATACCCAGAGGCTCTTATGGAAAAAGGCGCAGCTTCAAATTGCTTCCTGAATAAAAGAAAATGAGGCAAAGAGAGAATAAAACTGACCCAATAATGTCTAATATCTTAGTGAAACTCAGTCTGCAGCTGTTTCAGATTTGAAGTAGATCTTATATATGCATATTATTGGGTTATGAATAAGACCAAACAGCAAATTTGAGCACCACATGAACCACACATAAGAGAAGTAGTAACAAATTAAGAGAGTAAGTCGCAAAGTTAAGTTTGTTGAGGCAAAATAGAGCAAGAACTGCAAGAGAGATCAGAGTAAGAAGAACCCAGGAAACCCAGGATGGATAGCGCTATATATGGTTAAGAATGAAACCAAAGCATAAATGGCGCTATCCCTCCTGAGCTTTACAGATTCTTCCATACTTTTAACACCATGATCAGCTAGGTAGCTAGCAAGTTAGAAGAAGAAGAAGAAGAAGAAGCAGCTAACGAGGGTAGGGTAGGGTAGGGTAGCCCTTTTACCCAGATAATGCTATCTAGCTTAGCTTAGCTTCTGAGTTCTGAAATATATTGATTATGGTAAGAGAGGTTGTGAGAAGGGAAGGGACTATTTATAGCAGAGCAGCTGAGGATTGATTAGAAAGGGTACGTGTAATGTGGGGATCATCTCTCTCTTCTTGAGCCATTAAAAGCTTCACAAAACTACTACTAATTTCACAAACCAAAACTAAGCTAATGGTGTTTTTGTGTAAAAGACAAAAAAAAATTATGGTACAAAAGTTTCCAATTTATGATCTTCATCATCGCCAAAATTTACATTTTCCTAATTGTTTGGTATCGGTCTAAAACTTTTTCATTATAGGAAAAGGTCTTTTTGTTTTTAACTTTTCTGTTTCTCATTTTAAAAAAAACGCTTATACACATAATGGGTTTTTCTTATTTTGTGCGTAAATACATTATGTAGACCAACTCTATGTAACGGTAATCCAATTTCATGTAGTAGTGCGTAGATTGATTACCACTTGTCTACTATAACATTGAAATGGACAATTAACCAGCATAGGTTGGGAAGTCAATACAGTCAATCTCCATTTATGTATTGATCGGTTGGTTAATGCACAACATTGCACTGCAGAATTTCTCATAACATGTTGTACTAATTTCATATTCATTTATGAAAAAAAATATTATGTAAGAGGTTTTGGATAAGTCCAACACTTCCAAAATAGCAATTCTTTTATGAGAAAACCTGGACATGAATGTGTGTGTTTCCAATTGCACGTAACAATAAATAAGCTCTTACAATTAACCCGACACGAGTATTATTACCACGTTCTACTGTAAGTCACTTGCTTTCTGTTTTGGCACAAGTGAATAACTTACTTTCACAGCAGTGAAAACTTGATGAATAAAGAAATGAAAATAATGTGCTACACAGCTTTTACAGTCTGACTCTGACTCGGGCCTTGGAAATTGAATCGTCCCGACTTTCATTTTCTGCTACCCGAAGTCCCAGACTGCACTGACCTTTACTACATCCCCAGAGAGAGCAGCGTCCACAACCACCACCACACATTCTTCCCCAGTATACCCCTCTCCAGTTTCTCTTTACTCCCCAAGTACTCGGAGGGTGTTTCAGTCATTCCTCCATTTTTGGCCATGATGCTTTTTCTAGCTAAAGGGTTTATGACTGGGACCTGCCTTACTGCTCCTGGTTTTGGATCGCTGTATTCACTCACGAGTCCATCTCCTCCATTCTAAGGTCAAAAGTCCCCAGAAATATATATTACTTTGACTATTCTCTGCCTTTGTTTTTGTATTTTCTTCCAGATTTCATTCCCGAATATATCTTTTAAGGGAAAGAATTAACAATTATGCACATTTCTCTCGCTCGATCCCATAGATTTTTTTGTCTTTTTTCAGTTCCTTCGAAACAATTCATCGAACGACTTAAAAATATCATCTTCTTTGCATTATCTTTGATTTATTTAATTTTACTTATCTTTATATATATTTTGGGATATTTAGATAAACATCATTTTCACTTTTATTTTCTAAGATATAGTCCATTGATTTTTTTGTTATTAGATTTAATCCAATATTAAATATGAGATGCCACATAAGATATTTTATTGCCATAATTTTTTAATTATTTACAGACTATGCCATAATCAGAAATATTTAAATACAATATCAACATTTAATTTAAATTCCTATAATTAAGCCTAGAATTCAAATTTTAGTTATTACTAATCTATAATAAATGAAAATAAATTCGTATAATAAATTTTATCATTCAAATTTTCATTACCTTAATTAGTTATTGATAGAATAATCGAAAAAGTAAAAGTAAATTACTAAGTTTAAAAATTGTTAATGTATAAAATATGTAACTAAAAAAATGTATAAAACTATATTACTGATTAAGTTTTTCATAAAGAGGTAAATTATTCATAAAAAGAATAGGTAAATATTTGATTCAAAAAGTAGGTAAATTGTTCATTATAAAAAAAAAGTAGGTAAATTGTTCGTAAAATAGTAGGTACGCACATTATAAAAAAAAGTAATATGTAAATTAGTCATAAAAAAAACTAGGTAAATTATTCATGAAAGAGTAGGTAAATTATAAAAAAAGTAGATAAATTGTTCATAAATTAGGTAAATTGTTCATAAAAAAAGTAGGTAAATTAACAAGATATGATACTACAATGCATCGTTTCAAATTTAACAAGATATGATACTAAAAGTAACGAGAAAAAGTATATAATTTGAAATCAATATGCATCAATTATCTATACCAAAATAAGCAAAGACAATATATATATATACCACAACAAACTAAGAAATATGTACCTATTAATAATATACCAAAGAAAAAATTATGAAACATACCTTGAATATTGAAGAAGATAATCAAAGAATTGCAAGAACCGAAGAACATACAATATATACAGAAAACAAACACTATGAAGATCGAGATGGAAACAAATCCTAATAAATAGTACTATGACTACTATCACATAAATCTGAAACATAGTGTTAAATTTTTTTTTTTTTGAAAATAGCATAAACTTTATTAATCAATAGAGGATTACAATCCTTAATATGGGCATCCTAAAAAGGAGCAGTACAGACCACAAAAGTGGCCTAATCGATGAGTCTAAACTTAAAACTCTAATCGATGATTCAAAACCTAGAACAATACATACACCGTGCATCACTGCTGTCAACAACCAACAGAAAAATTCCGGCAAGTATTGCCATTGAGACCAATAAATCCAATCTAGCTCAAGGAGAACCCATAAAAAAAGAAAGTAAAACCACAATCGAAACTTGCACAACTGATCATGCTTATTCTTAAATAAGAAATTAAAAGAACCCAAATCAAATAACCAAATCTGATTTAGGTTAAACTTTAGCAGCGCCCCACCAGTAATAAGGTCGCCGACTTGGAACACTAAGGCTGCTGAGCCTCCAATACCAAGCACCCAAAACTCACCTGGATCCCAGACCTTGAATCCTTGAATTTGATTAACACCCAAAAGAACCGGCAACGACAAGCAGAAAACCAGATCTAATCGGGATGCCAACCATCTTTGATAGCCCAAGAGACGCCATGCAGGAGCATAATCACCAAAGGCCTGAAAAAAGTATGACGGACAGAGCCGTCCTTGTGAGTGAGAGAGGCAAAAACCATCCTCACCATAGAAAGCCGCACTAGCGATTGCTGACGGCACTAGAATTTGTGCGATAAACAGTATAGAAAGAAGCCAGAGGCTAGGAGGAAAGCACACAAAGGTGCTGCTGGATTTGATGCGCACAGAGACGCTATTGAGGAATCTCATGGGGGCTAGGGTTTTGCTAGAGAGAGGACTCTCATAACATAGTGTTAAAATTAAAACAAAATGATTATAAATATAATCGAGACTCAATTATAGGGAGGAAATAATTTTATTTCCAAATGAAAAAAGTCAATGTGTGTTTAATGTTTAATTTTAATTTTTAACTTATGATATTTAAGTTAATGGGCATTTTGGGTATAGTATAATTTGCCAAGTTGACTCATCGAACCTAAAATGGAAAAAAATCTACGTGGCTCTTGGTCAAAGGACTAAATCTAGGAAAAAAAAGACACCCGAATTTTAATTAAAAAATCAAAAGTGGGAAGGGCTTTATCCTAATTTCTCCTTATATTTTCAACCAACTTTCTAAAATATTGAACGTTTTCTCATCTTTGCGTACCCGTTACTCCACTTGACAATCACCACGGTTTGTTATTGTTCGACTATTGTCGAACATTTCGAAGATAAATCAATGTGCCTTACATGCAGTTTTCCAAAATCAAAATCAGAGTACATAAATTTGAAAAATGGTGAGTATTCTGAATACTTGCTTATGAAGTGACACGTGACACTAAAATATAATATATATATATATATATATCTGAAATTTTCTCAGGAAGCTTAATATTTTCAATCTACGCTATCAAATCCTAAATTTCGGCTTGAAAATTAATTTCAACAAAGATCAAATTACCAATGTAGGCAGATAATTGTCCAATGTTGAAAGTTTTTCCTTCCGACGACTAGAAGAAATTTTAAAAGTTCTAACAGGTTCTCCCTACCCTCCAAATTATTATTTTTTGGACAATTCTACCCTCCAAATTATTAAGTGTTAGATTATATGCATCCTTTTCTACTAGATCTAATAAATGATTAGTCTTTGCTCAATGATTATAGTGTTATATATATAGTACATTGACTACATGCATTCAAGGTTGCTTGAATTGGAAGGTAGAGGACTTGACAACTTGGACTTGGACATTAGATCTGATATCTACCAGATTTGACAACCTCTTTTCGAAACGTCGTCGGTGTTGTATATGCTAGCTAGATCGAATTTGAACAAATACATGCATGAAGTTGCCCTTCCCTTCTAGATTAATTAGCCCATGTTTAATTCGATTCTCCCTAGCTTTCTTAATTGTGTGACCTAAAAATCCTTCTTCTTCTCATAATCACGTCCCCCCCCCCCTCGATCTCTCATATATCTTTAATTCTTACTCTATCTCGATCGATCTCTCATATATCTTTATTATCGGAGCATCTTCCATTCACCTAGGTTAACTTCAACATTGCCACGAAATATCATAAAATGCCACGATTTACCACGAAATGCCATGAATTACCAACCAAGGTTGACTTCAACCTAGATGAATACAAGTATTATCGCTTATTATATGCATCATCATTCTCCTCTAATCATCATCAGCTATTGTTTAAGCTGCAAATATTCCCCTTTTGTTTAAAAAGGTTAGCTTAAACAAATGTAGCTGGGCCATGAGATTGTCAGTAAAATGATGAGTTTTGCTATATATATATACAACCAATCCCCTTAATTAAAGATTGCAGGGCCAGGCAGTAGTGTTAGTGAGGACAGCGGTGGTGGTGGTAGCCGTCGACGACTCCATCAGGACCATTGATCGGCTATTAATGTGGGAAACGCAGGGCCATAGATCGATCAATATCCATCCTCAGGGTCCAGCTAAAGTACTCTAAAGGTTGCAATGGCGCACGTACAGCCAGTTATATTCATCAATTCATGAGTGTTTGAGATAAAGTCGGTTTCAGAAATCTGTTTAGGTAAGATATCAAGTCATGACTTTGCTGATAGGGTTTTCTTGGAGAGCCCTCGTCAACTGAATATCTTATTAAATCTATTTTAAAATAATTTTTTTTTAAAATTTCTTTGTCAATAAATATTAGTTTTAAAAATAAATTATATCTCTCTAAAACTTTGAGTATGGTTGGAGCAACACTTTGATGACTCTTAAAATGTAACTTCTACTTTAGGGTTTAGCTATTTTTTGGACAAATTTGACTGAAATAATAAAGAGTATTATCGGAGATACTCTAATGAGTCAATAATAAGTAGATTATGTGGAGAATATGTATGTGAGATGTAAGACATTGGATAAGAGTATATACATATTAAGCCTCTTTACTAGCTTACTATATTCTCTGTAAAATGGGTTTAAATATTGTGATAGAATGTTGTCCCTAGGCTATAAACAACGGCCTAGCTTCATGAGATAACGTGCATATGAAACTAACATCCTCATTAAACGCACAAACATGAATAGAGAGAAAATTAAGTGAAGCTCCACTCTGAACATTTCAAACCAACAAAGCAATTGGAAATTCAAACCCACGAAATACTGTTTATCAAACTAGTAAATTACACCAAAAATAAAAGCGTTAAAAAACGAATAAGTCAACAACGTTTATCCAATTAATGCGAGAAACTTGTTCAAGATAATGTTCGGAGTCCGTGTCATCGACTCATGTGCTCCTTAATTTGCAAACCTAAGCTCACCTAGCTGCACCAGCACCATGCACTGTTTCGCAGTTAACTGCTATCCCAGCAAGTGCATATTTAAATAAGTAAGACAATCTTTTCCTTGATCCCGTAAAAGTGTGATCATCATCTTCTTCCAAACTGAAACAGGACAAACCAATCTAGTGGCCATGCAATGGAGATCGAAAAGTCAAAGAGTCAAAAGCGGGGATTAGGTTGTGTATAAATGAAACCATCATAGCTAGTGTGGTGTGGCCCCAAAAGCCCAGGATTTGTGCTGTTTGGCCATACCAGTTAAGTTGAGCAGGAAGAGGTAAGTAGGAGGAGCAGAGACATCTTTTGGTGGTATTTAAAATTGGATCTTGTCCTCACATCACTAATGCACCCAACGCCACAACCGGATCAGGCGCCCCATCTTCATGTCATCCAGGGATTAATAACAATATAAATGATTTTACAGAGGTCCCTCTGCATTTCATGTAATCATGCACCAGCAATAGGACCGCGGCGAATTCAGAAATTTATGTTCGAATTTATTATTTTTTTTCCTACTGATATATAAAGTACATTAGTTTGATACAGATGTAAACTAGCTTCATCTATTAGTAGACTAGCTCGGCTTGATATTGAACTAGTTTACCTCTATATCGAACTAGTTTACTCGATGTATCGATACATTAATTAATTAATGTATAGTAAATGAACCCTATATGTTTTTCTTATTTGTTATTATTTTTATTTAAAATGAATTTAAAGGTAATTTGTCAAACACTTTGTGATCTCATATTTAAAGAGTATAATAAATTAAGTGTAAGAAGATGTTGGACATGTGCATGCCTAGGTGAAAAAGTTCGAGGGGTAGGTGATTGCCACGATTATGAACAGAAAAAACAAATGATATATATTCTCTCAGTCTCTACTATAATAATCCATGCTTGAACTATTGAATGACATGAGTTTTTTTCTAACTTTCCATTCATCTGTCTCATTAAATGACATGACACTTTCTCATCCTTCCGATTTCCTTTTGAATCCAAGCATGTTCAAGCTTGTACATATGATATTCATAATGGCCGAAGGGTTATTGCATGCCTCAGCTTGTCCCTTAAAGCTGCATCACATCTGACTCTCCAGTGTGGAAACTGGTTCCATCTTCTTTATTGTGTACGCAATGTTAGTTGCTCAGGGTCAGAGTCGATGATGATCACTATGAAACCAATTTTTCTTTCTATTAGTTGTTCTTCAAATTGTTCGAACTTCGAATGGGCAAAATTGCACCCCACATTTCATATTCAAAAGACCAAAAGAAGACGCTTACACTTCCCAGCATTTATATGCATTCACTGCTGCTGGACTAGATGATTACCTAAACACTAGTATACTTCTAAAGATTCGAATCATGTAAATGGCACTAATGATTTTGAGAAAACAAGGCAAACTTGTGCATGAAACCATTACGAAGGCCTTAATGATTGTGCATTTGTTTACAAAAAATGGTATAGCAACTCGTTCCATACATCAGGTACACCAGGCAAGCACCAGTGTATGCAATCAGAGTAACTTGGGGGGTTAGACAACTGTTCAGGCCTCAGTGCCTCCCAAAATTTCCGGTAAATGGAAGGATGACCATCTTTCCGATACTCTGACAACTGAGTAATGTTAAGAACTGAAACCTTTGAACTCAACTTACTGAGGACGTTCTCCACCATGCTCAAAGTAGGCAGATCAGAACCACTTCCCCAGTATCCCACAAACTCAATGGGGGATTTCTCATTGTAACAATTACCTTCATTTCCTGGATTCCACTCTCGACTCCTGCAAGTACAGGAAATTACATATTGGATAAAGGTGCAAAACAGATTCCACAAATGAGACTATTCCAGTTTCAGAGAGTTAAGCAAAAGATGTAGGAAATTGGGATACTCTTTACACTAGACTAATATCAGGATGTTGTATACACAAGCCACATTTCAAAAAAATGCGTAATGTTTAAGCTATTAACACAACATTGGTCCACAATGTGAGATTCAAATGTCAATGATTTTTCAAAAGAATTTACAAAATTTGAAGGTTAGGTTATGGTGCATGTCCCACATATTCAGAAAGAAGTGTTCATAAGCAGTGAATAAGGATCTGAAGCTAAAATGGTCACACAAAAGAGAAGTAGAAGGAAACTCATTGAATTGAGAAAACTTCATGAATGAACAGCAAGCACCAATTCAAGTTGCAAAGTTTGGAGAGCAGTTGATAGTTAAGTTTAAAATGAACTATACTGTTCTAATGACTGCTTCAAGCGAGACTTTCACTGTAACTTGAGTTTCAACTTAATTAAGGACTTGTTCATATACCAATTGTACTTTCACTGTGAGGTCATACCACAACTCTAGCTTTAAGTGCAAGAACGCATACAGGTTGAATACCTGTGTGACAGGTCCAACTCCAGGGGAGCCTCCATATCTTTATGGATTTAAATGGCAGAAGTTCTAAAGCTGACGAGTGTATGCATCAATAATGCCTAATTGACCACCTCATTCAAGTCTAGAGAAGCCTATATTTTTTTTTTCAGGGTCATGGATGGTGAACTAAGATTGAAATTTTCATTAGAAATAACAGCTAAATTAGGGGATTAAAAATAATATTGTAGGAGAGATTTGTGCTAACCAGAGATGTGTAGGAGACATTGTGACGAAGAAGACCCGCTTCTTGAGGGGATCAACTTTAGAAGCCCAGTCTGCCCAAGCCCCCATGGCCAATTCCATGGCTCCTAGACCATCTAATTCTTCACACACAGCATTTGCTTCACTGCTCCATCTGTATGAATTGGAAAGTCAGATCGATTAAGATACCGTTCATTGTGTTTCTATATATCGCAGTTTTTCCTAAACCGAAAAGTGGATGTCATTGCCATACTTACAAAAGCTTAACTGGGCCTTGTCTCCACCACAGGTATGAATTGAAAACCAATATGTCAGCATTCTCCCATATTGATGCATGTTTAAGAACTGAATCTGGACGGATTATTCGATCATTCAATCTGTGATTCACTGGGTCATCAGAATTAGATTCTACAAGAAGAGGGGCCCAAAGAAATTCCACAGTAGCATTATATTCCTGCAAAATGACACAAACAAATCTATGAAGAGAGATGTTTTGAGATACTCAGCATATAAATCTGCTACACCTGCAATGTACTCAGTACTCACATACAAGGATAGCACATCCAAAATTACACCCTAAATTTTAGGTGTGTTTACCTACTTTGATTGTTACTAACTAATACTGTGCAACCATTTATAAAACACATTATTCTCTTGGACAAGAGCATAGTTGCACCAAGACCCCAAGTTGGCATTAAGGCTTGGTTTAGTTGCAGTTATACTCTTAAATAGGAATTCTGATTACCTCTGCTCTGAAAATGGTAAGAGCGGCATTGGGTGACATGGATCTCTTATCTGCTGGAATCACTGATTGTAACAAACACACCATTGATATCCATTGCCCTCTGTTTAATGAATCCCCTACAAACATCAACCTTTTGCCTCTCAACTTCTCCCACATTTCAATCACATTCCATCTACAGAGCGAAAAGAGATCATCCATCAATGAACCCAGCTACTAAATTATAAGGAAACTCAAAGTCAAATATTACATGCCATTATTGGTTTTATATTAGTCAAGACTTTGCGCAATTGCTTTTGAGTTCGATAACATCAAAATGAGTTCCAGTTACATACATTCATGATGATTCATTCATCTTCAAGTTTCTTGAAAGTGCTTTAAACCCCTATGAAATTAAATGCTTATTCAACAAGCAAACTAAAATTAGATGACCCTCCAATTCCAAACAAGCAAACACAGCAATGAGCCAAGCATTATTAACAAAGAACCTCATTGAAAAAAAAAACTAACAAGAAAGAGCAAGTCTTTACCTCTTCAAGTTGCAATTATGGGGTTGCCATCTCCAATACTGATACCCCAAATCAGACCTTCCATGCTTGTGACACGACAACTGGTCCGACATGTAAGGGCACTCCGATTCATTGTACAGCGGATACGAAGAATTATCAAACACCCATTTGCCGGAAAACACGTCACAGCTCTCCAAACTCTCTCTCCGGCGACCGTACTCCGGCGTAGGATGATCAGTCCACGCAATTTTCCTACCACTGTACTCTCTGGTGGAGTTGCATGTACTGAATCTGTCCAAAACCTCTGAAACACACAAAACCCCACCTCATCAAATCAAAGAAAGACCACTAATTTAACCACCCAGTAAAGAATTGATCAAGAATCAACATAAAAGATTCAAACTTTACAGCAAAAACTGGCATATATACCTGGAGCATGGTTTTGATGGCTAAGACGATTTGGCTTTACATAAGTGACTGGAATTTGATGGCGTGTAGCACGATCTGGGTTTTCTTGAATTTGCAAAATGCTGCGTTCATTGTGGAGAATCGAGAAGACTAAGAACAGAGAGAAGACGAAGACCAGTAGAGGAAAATGGGTTTTCTTTCTGTTCCACAACTTCATTATGAAGGACTGAGGTTTGCTTCGTTTGGAAATTATTGACCGGAGAATTGAAAAGAAAAGAAAAGAAAATTAGAGGGCTTTACATTCCTTAAGGGACATCATTACCATCTGAAAATAAGCGAAATGTATTTGGGATTTTGCATAATCATTTGTCCTAAAAAGTGATAGGGTATGATAGGTATTAGGTAATGAACCTTGTGTGCCAGAACAGTGTATCATTGTCTTATAATTACTGAGCAGGTTTGGGCCGTGTGGTCATCATCAGCTGGATTTGTTTGTGTTAATTAAACAAGACCGGTTCATCAATCATCACCTCTTACCTAAAGTGCTATATTATAATTAGCGTATGGGATTTGTATTATTACAAGAAATTAAGCATAATAAACAAAGTCGTCTAACTGGGTTTAGGTACGTGAAGGGCGGGACTAAAGTAAAGTAAGATTGAAGATTGACCGAATAATGACCAACTTTGTTGGGTTTAAGAATTGTCTGTACTCTGTACAAATGCTTTTAGAGATTTCAAGGATCAATCCTGGCCGGCACACAAACCTCTTCTTCTTTTTTTGACATTAAAATCTACTTTGTTTCGTAACCCATAAATAATTTTCAATTTCGTTAATTTTTGAGATGATATTTATAGAGTGATTCATAAGTAAGATGAATGTTTTCTATTATGTATGACATAAAGTTAGAGAATATTGGAAGGGGATGATCTCTAGTAATTGAGACGGCTAATATAACCTACCAAACTAGATTTGTACGTATCATATGGGTAATGTTTTATAATTCATTGAAAGTTCATGTCATTACTTAGTCTCTAAATCAAAGTATGTCATTGATTAAATGTAAGCATAGAGGAGCTGATCCCAATGCACATTCCAACATGAAACTACTTAATTAACAGCTTTAATCACCACAATCTAGTAATATAATATACAAGGTTAAACTGTTATGTTGTCAGACATGATTCACATATAGACTACAACCAGCTTAAATTACATTCCCAAGTGCCTAAAGTATACTTAATTCCCTGCTTAAGTAAGCAAGAGAATGAAAATATATGCATGTGATGCTTAAGTGCTTAAGCAGTTGACTTGCCTTGACTTGAGAAAATATACCTTTGGTAAGTGCATAACTGGTTTAACATTGGACCTCCCAATCAAACCGACAAGGTATTAATTTAGAGCCATCTCGTGCACCTAATTAACTTCTTTGTAAATTCCAGCGGGGCTTCAAAAGATTCCCAACTTATTAATCAATCATTGCCAGAACAAAGAATTGTAAAATTTAATTAAGAGGAAATTAAGTCTAAAGGGTTGTTCTAACTTCTACCTACTTAACAGATAAGATTCTGATACTGTGTATATAATAAGTGTTTGTTGGTCGGAGGTCATGCAATGCATAATGCAAAATGCTTACTTACAAGTCTTTAATTTTGTTCTCCACCAAAGATAGGATCCAAAACGATAATGTCTGCATAAGTCCAATGCCTGCCTGGAAATGCGTTTCAATTGTCTGAACTCTAACTATCCGATCCGATCCGGTAATCGGTGATTCAATTCACTGGTTTGATTCCATTAGCAATGGAGCCCTACATATGCCTTAATTATATTGATTAATCAAACAACAAATAGCTGTATTCTTTTGTGTTGCCAAGTATTTTAACATTTAGTTGTTGTGATCATAATTATATATACCTAAGCATAGTAGACGGAAACATGACAAAACTCACAAGTGTGACAGCGTCAAAGATTCTATTAATGTCCTTTATTTATCTAATTTTAAGTCCGGGAAGAATATTGTTAGGAAATTGCTGTTTGATTAGACACTAGGTATATGATCATCAGCATTTACACACAGAACTAGACTGTGAGTGTTACTGAATTACTGAAGCCAACATCTCGAGATTCGTTCATCCAACAACTAAGGAGAGTGCTCTGTTAACGATTTACGGAGTGAAAGTTCCTTAATAACGATGTTACATTTAAAGTCTAAACATACCAATACGCCATATTCTTAGCGTGAAAAAAATGTCTTACAACTAAACCAAATGCTTGCTTTCAATGTCAATAATAACTAGAAGTTGCAAATTGAATTCAGTCAATCAATTCAACCGACTTGCAAAGTGAAAAACACAAAATTGTGATGTTTAGATGTAACAAATAGTTGAAGCTTTGATCGATCACGAGTAGAATCTCAGTTCAAAATCTCATGTCATTTTAATTTTATTTATTTATTTTGTTATTTTGGAGAAGACCGAACTCATAATCTACGTACCCTAATCGAATTTCAACCTCTCTCATGACTTGAGCCAACCCCAAGGGTTTACACATTATAATTTCCTTTATAGTTGGACAGGCCAGATAACATTTGTGTGTTTTACTTGTGTTGGACTGTTGGTGTATGATTAAACTAAACCGTACAAGATGGAAAAACAAGATTGATCTGTTTTGAAATTCATTTCCAAATGGAAGTTATGATCCTGTCATTGATGAAAAATATAAGCATATAGGAGCTCATTCCACACGTCTGGCACTCCAGGGAGGCACCAATGTATACAATCTGCAAAACTGCTAGGGTTTGCTACTTGCTCTTCTGTTAGAGCATCCCATTGCTTCCTATAAATTGATGGATGGCCTTCTTTCCTGTACTCTGAGAGTTGTGTTATGTTGAGCATTTGCACATCCAAACCTCTTGTTTTCAGCTCACTGAGCACATTCTCGACCACACGCATCATTTTCGGATCCGACCCATTTCCCCAGTACTCCTCCTCCTTAATCAGCTCTGTTTCTCCATAACAATTCTCACCATTTGTCACACCCCATTCTTCAGCACTACATTAGGTACATGACATTTTGTGTGTTAGACCACTTCCGCTATATGATATATTGTGTTGTTAGTTTATAAGTCAAAATTGCCCATTTAGACATAATTTTATAACGATTTAGATTAATTACGATCTGATAACATAACATATCAACTATTAAGCTAGCCGGCTAATAGAGTCTTGAAAGAAATATATACCTCTGGTGAGTAGGAGACATGCTAACAAAGAACAACTGGGTCTTGTTTGGATTAACATGGACCTCCAACCAATCCGACCAAGTCTTTAGAGCCATCTCATACACTCTTAGCATCTCAACCTCTTTATAAATCCCATCAGCGCTCCCAAAAGATCCCCACCTTAATTTATCATTGCCAAACAACACAATTGTGAATTTTAAAAGCAAAGCCAAATGGGGTTGTTGTTCTAACCTCTACCTAATGCAAAGTGTACTTACAAGACATTCATGATAGGCCTTCTCCACCAGAGATAGGAATTGAAAACGAGAAAGTCTGCATCAGTCCAATGTCTAGCATGCTTTTCGATTGCCTTAACCCTAACTACCCGATCCGGTAACCGGTGGTTCACTGGGTGATCTGAGTTTGATTCCACTAGCAATGGAGCCCAATAGAACTCTATTGAGGCATTGTATTCCTTAAGCACCATTAATTAAGCAAATATTAGCTGTTATGATCGATGAGAATCATACTTATCTGCAGATGAGCAACATTCCTAGATGAACTTCTATTTAAACGCATAACTCTGATTGACATTCTAAAAGCATATCAAGCATCTCGATAGAAACCATTCCAAGTGTACGTTTTAAGATGATGATCCCACTAACGTATTTTTGAGTATATACATGTTAGATTTTGCTAATTATGCACCATACTCAAATAAAATTAAGGAACACCTACGTACCATGCCCAAATAAATTTGGTACGTAGAAAGAATATATAGGAGATCGAAAAAGAAACTTACAATGGCTTTGAAGGTGGTCAAGGAACCATTGGTGTGCATGGATTTGAGCTCTGGAGGAACAGCTGACTCGACCAGGCAAACCATGGACACCCACTGATTTCTGTTCAAAGAATCTCCAACATACACAAGCCTCTTGTTCCTTAGCCTCTCAAGCAGCGTTGTGGCATTGAACCTAAGCTTATATGTTTTTACATGAAAACAAACAATCCCACAAAGCTCAAAAACTGCCAATTAGAAACACAACCTCATTATCCTGCTCCCATAAACAAATCAAGAGAAAAATAGATGATTGCCTTTTTGGTCACGTTGTGAATTTTTCTCAGATTTCAATTTTCATCACCATGTTTTCGATTTGGCATGTAGAGTCGGCTTTGAGACGAGTCAAGTGAGGTGCAACCACCTCCATTTAGAAGACCCAACTCTCAAATACATGACTCATTTAGTTGAAAAGATACAAGAAAAATTAATAGATATGCTAAGCCAGCCCTGATTTTGTTAATAGATATTAAAAGAGATTTGAAAAAAAATAATAATAATAATAATAATAAGGAAATGAATTAGGATTGCGAATGAAATTAAACACGCAAGCGAAATTGCCAAAATGAAAACACAATGACACAAAATTAAAACAGGAGCAAAACATAATAGCGACTGAAAATGCATGGACGCAAACAAGAAATTGAGAGAGGGATAGGCAGAGACCTAGGGAGGTCACATTCATGGGGTTGCCATCTCCGGTTCTGAAAGCTCAAGTCTTTTCTCCCAAACTTCTCACAAGCCAATTGGTCTGACATATAAGTACACTGTAGCCCCTTGTATAGAGGATAAGATTGGTTATCAAATACCCATTTCCCTGAAAACAAATTGCATCTTGAACTTGGGTCCCCAGAAGTTTTCACTATAGTAGTAGAAGCAGTACATTCTTCTAAAAATTGTACACCATATTCTTGGGTGAGATAAACAGTGACAACGAGAAGAGTTGCCACAAGAGCTGCAATGAGGAAATGCAAGCTGCTTCTGATTGATCCCCATGGTTTAGGATTGGGAACTATTTGGTGCTTATGTTTAGGCATTTGGTAATTCATTTGGGATTTGGCACTTGTATTTGGCCTTGTCTGATCTGCATGTCTGTGCTCTCTGTTTTAGTCTCTCATCCCTTTTAATTGAAGCTTCCAAGTGGTGGGTGAGAAACATTTTTCCAGAAGTAGGTGTATTGCATTTCTTGGTGGTTAATTTTCTGAAAGCAATATTACTTTGAACTGGTTAGTTTGTGCAAGCTAGTCTGGTTTGAATTGTATTTCCAGCAAGGTGTCTAGGCTAAGCAAAGTCTGTAACATGTTGTTTTGGAAAAGTTTTGGTGAGATGTTGAACACTAACTGAACATGTCCATTTCTCCATTTATCAACATTAATTTTGCTGCAATTAGCAAATAACTAATTTCTAGCTCTACAGTTACTTTCAGATTCAGTTGCCCACTTTGGAATTAACTTGATATGGCTGGTTATACTACTACGTCAAAGTCTAGTATTGACCGGTACTAAGCTTTAAGGACATGAATTCTAAAAAATTATAATGAAGTGATGCTTGTTATCTATATTTTGAATTGAATCGGTCGAAACATTTGTTGCTTAGTTGATAAGTTATGTCGAAGTTTAGTGCCTTGTATTATGATGACAAATCAATAATACGAAAGATTTATAAAAGATCTTAAAAATAATGTTATTGACACTCCCAAAAAGTCATTTTGTAATCGCTACATTATTTGTGAATGTTTAAGAATAGTAAAATATTGAATTAGGGGTTTTTATCACAAATGGTACTTGAACTTTACGTGAATTATATACATGGTACCTGAACTTCACTTTTGATCACAACTAGTACCCGAACTTTTCGTTTTCATCTTAAATGGTACCTGAACTTTTCGTTTTCATCCTAAATGGTACCTACAGTCAATTTTCAGTAAAAAAAAAAAAATTTGAAAAAAAAAAAAAACTCTCTCTCTCCAGCCGGAACTCTCTCTCTCCCGCCGGAACTCTCTCTCTCCCGCCGGAACTCTCTCTCCTCTCCATCGGCGCCGCCGTCAACCATCTCCAATGACCACAAAGTTTATATCAACATGTAGATAACAATCCAAGGATGAAATTATGTAACTACATCAAGGTGAGATTCAAAGTAGATAGAGAGATATTGATGCCGGAAGTTCCAAAAATCGAAAAGTCGACGACCTCAATCCTCCACGTACGGCGGTCAACGTTGAAAATTGAGGGTACCACGAGGTTGCTGGGATGGAGGGCTTCAAAGCCCAATAGGTTTGGAGGATCGGAAGTGGCCGGAGGTGGTGGCGCCTTATGGTGCAGAGGGAGAGGAGAGAGATTACGGGTGGGGGGGGAGAGGGAGGGAGAGAGAGAGAGAGAGAAAGAGAGAAAAAAAAAAAAAAAAAAAACTAAATTTTTTTGTTTTTTTTTTCTTTTCAATTTTTGACCGTAGGATGAATTTGTTTTAATTTTTTAACGGTAGATTTGACGATAGGTACCATTTGTGATCAAAACGAAAAGTTCAGGTACCATTTGTGATCAAAAGTGAAGTTCAGGTACTATGTATATAATTGAGGTAAAGTTCAGGTACCATTTGTGATAAAAACCCTTGAATTAGAGTGCAGTGCGACTTTCTAAGATTGTCAATGACATTTTTCTTAGTTAGTTCATCTAAATTTAATGAATCCAGCTACCTAATGATCTATAATTAAACAAAAATGTGGACTCAAAGTTGTTTTGGGAACTCTCAAGCATGTAAGGTCAAAACAGATATAGGTGCCAAAATTGATACTTGTGTTTGTCGATTTAGGTAATTTGATTGGTTGGTTGGCATCTCCACAACCTCATTATTTCGTTGTCGTAAAGGACACTTGATTCTTGTCAAAAAAAAAAACCTCGATCAGTACGATCGTTAGGCTCATCAGCTCATGCATTCTTCCCTAGTTAGAGGATAATTTCTTTTACGACGAAGTGGTGTTAGCTTAGTGGTTAGAGCATCCACTACCTAAGATCCAGGTCATGAGTTCGAGTCACCATGGGGGTAGGAGTGAAATACTTTGATCCTCTTAAAAAAAAAAAGAAAAAAAAAGAGGATAATTTCTTTTATATATATTTTGATAATTTTCGACAATGCGAGGAAAATTTCTTATATAAGTTTTAATCTAACCTTTTTTTTTTTATTGAGAAAAAGATGATAAGACTTTGCACCGTCAAATCTAGAATGATATTAGAAAAGGAACGAAAACAAGCTAGGATTGAATGAATTCTACTATTCTTTGCATGTTGTTGATGCTGTAAATTAACCATACCTTCGATCTTGTAAAACCAAAATCCGCAACAAAATTCATTTTGCGAGAAAATTGATTTTGTCGTGGTCGCGGTACAAATTAAGTATGTGTAATAGTCACCCTAGCCGGTTTAGTTTTACTATAAAAAGAAAATAACGGTGGTAGGAGCTAGATTCAAAACTGGTCGGTTGTTGGCTGCACAGTGTCTTGGCTGCTTTAATATGCTCCTAGCCAAAGAAACTTGTTTTCTAACCTAACCTTGTTTTATAAGAGTGAAAACCTTACGGTAAATTAAAGAAGACGTACCCTAATACGAACATTAAGTTAAATTAATCTGAGCCGCTCATCAAATGATCGTTCGTTCCTGGAAGTCTATACCTAGTTCTCAACTAATTAAGCTTACCATATGCTACTGTAGGTTTCCCTCGATCATGACAGCAAGGTGGAAGGCAAGCAATGCATAAACAAGAGGCCCATGTTTAATTGTTGCAGCAGATTCTGACATGTATAATTATATGAATTAATAAATTAGCTTAATTTGTTATAGGAAGTTATAGCTTAGGTAGCTAGCTAGGTCTCGATCATGATGATCGATCGAGTAAAAAGCTAGCTAGGTCAAGTCCATAGAGCTAGGAAGACCCATATCTGCGTTGTTGCAGTCAGCAGCAAGAGAAAGAGAAACAGAGGATCAAGGAGTAGGAATGGGTCATGATCGAGAGATGATGATGATGATGATGGCGTAAAGACATTGAAAAAAGTAGAAAGACAAACGCACACGCGGGGGCGGGACTATCATATCATATCATATCATATCATTAATGAAAAGCTAGCAAGCAAGCAAAGCCTTAATAGGCTTCCACTTGCATCCTCCCTTTCCTCATTTCCTTCCTGCAACTTGCAACAAACCAATAACTCTATCCATCCATCTACTCCGTCCCATTCAAATTTCAAAACAAGGATCCAGCAACTTGCACCTTGCTTTTGCATGGAAATGTCTCTTTTTCTCAACAACTTGATGGAAAAACAAACTCTTATTAGCTGTCCTCTGCTGTACGTTCCTTCCTTCTTACAATTCAATTCAACTCAATTCAATTGATTCCCCGTCACGTTCTACACTATTTTTTAATGCCCATTCTGTCTCTAATTTGCTCGAAACTTCAAATCGACCCTCCAAATTTCTACCAACATTTATGGTTCCTCTCTACGTTCACACAAACGGACAACTACCTACCTTAGCTTAACCTAAGCCTGCATGCATGTGATCATACAGTGTCCATGTACCATACTATACTACCATTCTTAATTTATTACTTGTCATGTAATAAAGTGCTGGTTCCGCCCTATTTATTAATTGTTGAGTCCTCATTATAAGTTACTCATTATAAGCTACTCATTGGAAACTCGATCCATCTCTTTAAAAACTAAACTAAACTAAACGGCTCCGGCTTTGCAAATCATATAACTAATTTAATTCTAAACCACATTATCTACTTAATTTGAGTAGACGCCTTAATCAACTTTGCTCAAGTGGGAACTAATTACTCCGTCGTCAATTAATACAACCACTCTAATTAAGTACTTCGCTGCTCTAATGGGTAATGACTCTCCGTACAGTTTTAATTGGTCTTGATGCATGATCGATCAGACTTCACAGCTACGAGCCTGCCATCATTAATTTTTAAGCAATTAACACAAAACTCGATCTCTACTTAGCTAGCTTCGATTCTGCTGTACCTGTACGTGTGTGTTCATCGATCAGATTCCTGTGTTGGCTAGCTTTGGCGTTTATTGCATGCCATTACGAGCCCAGAAACAAATTGAATAAACAACGAACACGTACAGAATTCAAAACTAAGAATTAAGATGGAATAAATAAATAAGGTACGTACTAGTACTAGTACTACTATATCACATTACATATTAAAACTTGCTGTGACTGTTTCATCGGATACAAAACGACGCCGTACCCTCCAACGGCAAACACAGACATTAACTCAGACAATGATGTTGGACGAGAAACTAATAAACTATGTATAAAACCCAGAACACCAAAAGCTAAACCGCTGCCTAATTCAGGTGTTATCTATATTAATAATAGAAATCATTCATTAATTAAACAAACGATTACTTGGGGCACACCGAAGCCGACCTGCTGCTGTTGTTATTGTTGCGTCGCGCTAAATTCTCGGCGGTCTGAGCCAGCGACTGCAGGTTGCACCGAACAATGGTGTCCACAAAGTTACACGTGTCGTCCTTGGTGTTCCCGGGCGGCACGTCCACCACGTACGACTCCACCACAACCGTCCCGCCGCCCGCGGGTGACGCGTGGAGCGTGGTCACCGACTTGTAGTTCGACAGCCTGTGGTCCCCGCCCACCATGCTGAAGCTGATGACGTGGCTCTCCTCGTCCAGCACGTCCAGCCTCTCCGTGCTGTTGTTCGCCGGAAGCCCCGAGATGACCTGGACCTCGCGGAGCGTGCCCACGTCGCCGTCCCCCACGATGACGTGGCAGCTCTTGACGAAGTGCTTGTACGCCTGCGGGTTGTCGAACCGCCGCACCACCGACCACACAGTGGACACCGGGGCCGCGATCTCCTGCGTCACGGCCGAGCAGCACTTGTCCGTGCCCACCGCGTGCGTGTGGTAACGCGCCACCACGTCGGGGATTGGAGCCCGCTTCTTAATCATCATCCCCGTATTCGGCGCGGTGTTGACGCGGTGGAATAAGAAAGAAGATTTCGGCGGATTGGGAGGCATTTGATCGATCGATCGATCGATCTCTTTCTTCTACACTAATTTTGTTGGTGATCTTATTATGAGGGAGAGAGATGGGTTGGTTGCATATTTCAAAGGGAGGAAATGTGAATATTAAATTTGAGGAGAGTTCATGTGGGATGATAAAATACAAGGCAAGTTGGTCCTTGATCAGCAAAAAAGGAGGAAAAAACAACCACCAAGTTGATGGTGATGAAGTTATCAAAATACCCCTGCCCTTGTAGTTTTAAATATTGGCTTTGCTTTTAACAACTTGACCCTCTTGATAAGAAAAGCATTTTAATAAATTATCATATATTTCATTTTTTAAAATATCCTTCTCTCAACTTAGGGATTTTGAACCAAGTATTCTACTAACAAAAGGTAATTAAGCACTTAATTTACTTAGATGCAGTGTCAACAAGTCCCAACTTTTATCTTGAGATTCTTTATTCGTTAAGCCCCACCATCTGGTTAAATTAACATTGCAATTCAGTGTATGCCCCTAAATCCGCCCACAGTTTTTACGAGGTTACACGCATTACCCAAATTAATATTTTTAGCTACATTTTCGATCTAGTCAATCCGGCCAACTTAATTTATCCAATACTAACTTAACCAGCCAAAATTATTTGACAGGCACCACCCTACTATTCCTTACCTCGGACATTTTGTAGGGCAATTAGACCCCAGATTTCCACCCTAGCTAGCATTCTATGAGTTTCACATTGTTGAAATGTACTTGTCTCGGTTCCTACATGAACATGCCGGGTCCATTGCCCACCGGCCGGACCACAAGTTGTTGGTATAATAGAGTTTGTTTCAATTCTGTAAGTTTAATTGGTCCAAACATCACTTAGTGAGAGATGGTGGTCCTTCGGATAGGAACAGAGCAACCTCCAGATTTTGTAATGGAAAACCCTAGAGTGCGTAAACACTCCAACGTTTGAAGCTAGTATAAAGTTAATCAATATTCTTGGTGAAAGGTTTGAACGTTGAATATGTACTAAAAATTGAGAAGATGTATACATGAGGGGGGTTTTAGGTCATTGTAGCAGGTTGGTAATCTTCGGGTGATACAAATCCCAAAATAGAAGGCAATTGCCAAATGCCAAATAAATGATCAAGTTGATGATCCAAGGGGGGATAAGATAAGAAGCATTTTACACAGTCACAGACCCAGCAGATTCTGAATGTGAAGACAAATTTGAAGAAGGAAAACTTGGACCAAATTCCTTCCTTGCTTCCTTTAATTTAATCATCCATTTGTGGTTATATAAATACAAAAAAATTCCCAAGTTATTCATATTTAGCCAGCGTTTACTCTTCCATGCCTTTATTATGTTACTTGAACGTGACTTAGACCACTTTAGCCAAAACTAATTATAATGAACATGGTATTACATGTATATATTTCATTTTCTCACCCCACTTGGTTTCTTTAAAAATATGCTTTACTATTCAAACTTCTCCCTTCTTTTCTTCTAGATCGATTCTCTTCCTCTGCAAGGAAATTGCATATAACACCGGCTTCATTCCACTTGACATTTTTTTAAAGCATACACAACTTGTATTATATATGGTGGGCAGCTGTATCGATCCTTTCATATATGTATAATTACGTAATTGACATGATAATTGCCTCTAGTTGCTATTATAATTAAACTTGTTAAATTTGTTTGGTATTTCAAACAGAGTAAATATACAATGCCCAAGTTGTGATTACAAATGGGATTAATCATATAAGATTATAAACCCAGCCATCTCTCTAGGAAATAGCAAGTAATTGTCATGTAGTTTCAAGCCGGTTTTCAATTGGTATTGGGCCGGTATAATTAAGATAAAAAAAAAGATTGTATTAACTTACTTTAGAAGATGATGAAGATGTGTACAACCTCTTTGATTCAAACATGCGGATTAAAGGATTGATCATGAAAAGGTATTTACAAAAAGTTATTATCCAAAATATCTATTTTGTCGTTGTTATGATCGATTTCTTTATTAAGTTTTATTCGTTCGATGTATCACTTTGAGATAATTCTTTCTTTTTGTCGTTTTGTTTTAAATTATCTCTTGTTTTCTGGTAATGCGTCCTACTTTTATGACTGAATTGAACTCTTTTTGTCGTTTTCGCTAAAAAAAAAATATCTATGAAACAATTACGTGCATTTGATCAAGAAATTTAAAAGATGAGGTTCTCTATCTATGCATCGGATGCTCAACTTTTCCAAGATTGTGATGCTAGATGATATTAACTCTCTTTTTTTGGACAATAGATGATATTAACTTTTAGAGGAAAGGAAATGAACAAGCGTATATATGTTGAGGATTTGAAATATTCTAGTTAACTATTAATCCAAGCTAGTAGTAGAAGACGTACTATCAAAGGAATGCTGTCAAGATTGGAAAGAATTATTAAGAATTTAAAGATAAAACTAGTTCCCAGCTATATTAGTATCTTTCTGAATTCTGGAAAAGAGCAGTGGGATTCATCGATCAATTAAGTTGCTGAAGTTAATAATTGTGTAGAAAATTAAAGCTGGCAAATTAAGCCTACGTACGTATAAGTGAGGTTACCATGATGCATGGTATATATACACAGATACAGAATGATCATATTTGCTGGGACATCGTTCGAATCGTTCATTGAACCAAACTACATAATAAAATGATGGAATAATAGTAGGCTGAGCTTACACGTACGTACGGTGAGTCAGACTGAAATGGAAGGTGTGGAAGAACGAAGAGAGAGTGCTTCAAGGAGAAGAAATGTGATTGATTATACTAAGTAAGCCGAGCTACAGTTAGTACTGTGCATGACGTGGCTTCATATGACGAGTGGCGCCCATATATCGAGCAATGCATGCATGCACAGAGACACTACTCTACTCTCTGTTCGTTTAAGCTAGTCAACATGCATCTGTATAATGAAGCTTAGATTCATTAGATTACAGCTGGACGTTATCTACCTAATTAAGGAACTGCATGCGGATTATATTTAATAAGTTCCATCATTGCATCGTCGTATATTCATAGCCATGTGGTAATCAGTAAGCACTACGTACTGACGTACGTACATTGTAGTTTGTATGTTTGCTTTCGATGAATTATATATGTATAATTGAGTAGCTAGGAGTGAGTGACCTTTAAAGGCCGGGAAGGGCTAGGGTCGTTATTCGTTAATCAACTACCTAGCTAGGTATATGAGGTTTCCTTCTCCTAGCTGACTGGTGTGTGCATTTCCAAGCAAACCACAGGTATCGAGCAGTTGGCTAGGAGAAGGAAAAAACAACCACGTACAGACGTACTGAAATATTCTAACTATTTCAAACTCTAAAATACAAAGAATTAATTAAATTGTTTTCCCTAAGCTATATATATATGGTGCGTCTTTGTCGATCAGAAGAATCTGGAACGCTCTAATTAAAGGTAAAGAAGAAGAGGGAGGGTGTTAACGTAAAATAGATATCAATATGCAGAGGATAGATCGAAGACATATCATACTTGACCTTTAAAGGCCAGGAAGGGTCAACCAGCTATCTATCTTAGCTAGTTTATATATGATCGATCTCATCTCATGTGCTAATTAAGTTCTGGTGTATGCATTTCCAATTCCAAATTAAGAAACGTACAGCAGGTATCTATAGTATCATTTAGAAATGTATTTCTGCGGAGAGAACGGAAAAAACAACCATCGATATATATATTTTACCTGTTGGCAATAAATTCCAGGCCTAATGGGAATGTTAATTCCAGGCCTTACGGATTAAGTGAGAAAATTATGAGGATGACAGCTGATAATTTTCCTTTTATCTATTCATTCTATTTCAAACTCCAATAAAGAAGAGCCCTCATAAAATATGTAAAAATTCTTCCAATTCTCCCTATGGACATATCACGTATTCACGTAGATCAAATTAAATCCTTCTTTTATGGTTTTACCCATAAATTTTGATACGAGACCAACGACTTTTTCACTAATTAGTTATCACATTTATAGTTAAAATACGTGAGTATTTCTTGCCCAAACGACGATATATCCTCATCTATAGTCACAAACGTACTCACCAAAGCGTCAACAAACTTCGGTTAGTGCCCACTAAAAGTGATTTTGGTTTCTATCAAAGGAAGTTAATATTCACGACATAAGTACAATGACCTTCCATATATGCCATTGATACTAAGAACAAATTTTGCGGACATCAACCAAAATTTAAACTAGCATTCGAACGAGCTAGGCAAAGTTGTGTGTGTATGACTCTTTCATCGCGTGTGGTCTAGCCGTCGGCGTGTTATCAGAAGAAACCGGTTTGAAACCTAACGTATTCTGGAGATGTGCAAGTGTGTACGTTTTTAAGGTGAAGAAAGTTTAGGTGTATATATATAGATATGTGTATTTAGTTAGCGCGAGAGTTTTTCTAGCATGTTTTTCTACATGAATTTTGAACGTAATCACAACTATATATATAGGATTAGATCGAATTCAACGAGAACACTAAAACTAAATGGAACACTTTGTTCATGAACGACACGCCGTGCGATCAAAAGAAACGAACTTTCGTGCCAGCAGGATTGTTTGAAACGTGTGGATAGAAATCGTTGTCGAAGCTTCCAACATGGCACAACGGTCCGAGTCAGCCTAGTTGAATAATGCTAATTTCCCAAATCAAAATTGAACGAACCAAAACCAGAGGTGGGAGATAATTCCTGAGAATCAAAAAGTCACGCCCACCGGTCCTTTTCTCTCTCTCGCTCTCGCTCTCGAGATCTCAACAATTTTGATCGGTTCCTTCCACCGCAATCCGAAACACATCGCCGTCGGCGAGAAGAGAAAGCAGAGCGAAATTGCATGGATCAGATTCTGAACAAGGCGGGCTCCTACTGGTTCAGCCAGAAGGCCACCAAGGAGATCTCCTCCGTCGGCGATGATATCAACGTAAGCGCGCTTCTCTCCTCTCTCTCAATTCAATTCAACTTGTTTGATCTGATTTTGGGGTCCTAATTTTGGATCAGCAAGTTGAATTCTTCACCTGCTTAATTGCTCTTGTGTAATTCAAATGGAGTCATTAAGATTAATCATTCCTATAATTGTTGTTAATTTGAATCTTTGGATGATTGGATTATGAGATTATTAAGATAAATAATCTTCTGTTTTGGTTGTTTTTTAGTCGCATTAGTTATTTAATAATTTCTTTATTTGAACGAATTTTTACACTGACATTGTTTGTGTATTTAGTCATTGCAATCCAGTATCGAAGGAGGAGCCAAATGGTTGGTTAATAAAGTCAAAGGTTAGTTTTTGCTGCTTATTCTGTGTAGTTTCTTTGCTTGCTGCAGATTGGACAAAATGCATATATGCTAACTTGTATTATATGGAAAGATTGTTCTTTTAGTTGCTTTGCTTCATGATAATCCTGCTATATTCTCTTATTCCTGTTGTTCTCACATTGGCATAAACTTTTGGAAGTTCGGAAATTGCAATAGCCAATAGGTTTGGCAATGTTGACATTAGTAGTGTAGTGCAGTGTGGTTAATAGGTCTGAGTTGCGAAAATGAGACTGAGTGAATTGCGATTAAAAGGCTAAAGTAAGGGCTTTACAGAGCCATGTCTAACGCGATGTGGTTGAACTTTTGCACCATATGCTTTAAATGTTTTGTTGGTTTTTGTTGCTTAATGCAGCAGAGCAAATATGAGTTTATGACCCTTTTGATTCGGCTTTAACTTGGTTGATTTTTAAAAAATGTCCTATGTGGAATAAAGAAAGGGACTTTAATAATGGGGTTTCTTGAAATAACATAAATGTAAGTAAAAGAATCGCAGGGTGTAATATAAGTTGTATTTGTGCTGCTAGGGAGAGGGGAGGAGTACTTTTGTAGTCTTGATTATGGATTTTATCTTCCAAAAAGAAATCTTTTTCTTTCATGTCGCTCACTTATTCGATGTACAGCTTAGCTGATTCCCTGTTAATACTCTTTCAGACAGTTTACTTGTTCCTTTCTCCTTTTTGGCATGACCTGAGTCATTGGATTGGCGAAGTAGATTGCAAAGAATTGATTAGTCTTGTTTAGGTCTTTGTTAGTTCTATGATTGCCACAACCTTATAACCAGTAAGTGTTATCTTAACAGGATCAATGCAAAAGCCATTGCCTGAGCTTCTTAAAGATCATGACCTTGCAGTAGGAATCTTTCCTCGTGATGCTACCAACTATGAATTTAATGCGGAGACAGGAAAACTTACAGTCTACATACCTGCAGTCTGTGAAGTGGGCTATAGGGATTCATCTGTCTTGCGGTTTTTCACTACTGTAACTGGATACTTAAAGAAAGGAAAGCTAGAAGACATACAGGGGATCAAGACAAAGGTGACCTTACTATGGGTAAAAGTGACCTCTATCTCGTCCGGGGGATCAAAGCTCAATTTCGCAGCTGGGATGAACAGAAGCAGGAGCAGAGAGGCTTATGAGGTTTCTAGAGACGGAATTACCGTAGACAAGTTTTAAAATTGTCAAAAATGCTCATCAGGGGTTGTGTAATTCTAGTTCTTAGAGCTATTGGCTCATGAATGAACTATCATGTTTCTTGTGGATGTTGAATGGTTGTGATGTAGTTAATAATGTGTTTTGTATGGATGGTAGAAAATTATCATAAAGGGCAATTCTGCTTCGCATGGATGGTCTAAAATCAATTGTATCGTTAACCCTCAACAGGCTGCAGTATGGAATGTTTTCTGTTTGGATACGAGTGCTTGCATTATTGCACCAAGTACCAAATAGCTCTCAACCTCCAAACCAAAATAGAGATTAGCCAAAACAGTGCGAACTTGGAAGTTGGGAAATGATCATTGCCCCATTAATTGATCATATACATATTATTTGAGCACATCCGTCAATCTTCAGTATATACGCATGCCTATCTTTCCAGCTGAGGAAACATACATTTACATGAACAAGGGAGCTGACATCGAGTAACTCAGGTGCATATGAAGTCCAGCTGCTGCTATAGTGTAGAACCCGGATTTTGCATATGCAGATTTGATGTCACTTGTCGCTGTCATTGAGTTCTTGAAAGAAGGTTTTTGAAGCTTCATAAGTAGACCAGCAAATTGCAGCTGCAGGGGCATGGAAGAGCATCCTGGGAACCCAACCTCTCATAAGCCCGCGATATCCATCTTTGTTCACGACGCTTCGGATAACATCTCCTATCGAGCTACTCGAAAATCTATCACATCCACAAACCCCCTGCATACAAAAATAGTTAAACCTCAAGAAACAAGATGGTTCCTATAAACTTTAGGCCAAGAAAACCTCTCAAACCAAAGAAACCTTAGTAAACACCATATTAGGTTTCTAGCGCTCTGGATAGAAGTAAACTTGTTAGCTAAGTCGACTAAATCAAGAAGCTTTCAGAGTCATGATTTAGGCTTTGTGCATTTAAAATTTCCATGCTTATAATTATAATCGTAAATTCTATAATAGCTATTTTTAGTGTGTTGAAAAACACATGCTCCGGAAATGAGAGTTGTCTCACCTGACACTGCAATTGGGTTTTAACAACATCAAGTGGAGTCGTCACAGCAGCAGCCAAAGCTCCGGCAGCAGCTCCGGCGGTCGCGTGGACCACCAACCTCTCGTCGCTAGCGCTCTCCGGCGACAGCTCACTCAGCCCCCTCTTCGCAGCCTCATACGTGGCAAAATGAACCGCCGTAAACGGCGCATTCATCACCACAGTGGTCTTATACGACTTGTAAAAAGCCCCAACCCCTTCTTCCACCAAAACCCTCCTGACACAGTCCCCAACGCCCTTGTACGGACTGCTCTGTAACTGCAGCCTCTGCTTCACCATATCCATTGGCGTGATCACCGCGTCGCTCGTAACGGTCGCGCACACCCCCGAAGCGGCGTGCGCGGCCGAGTTGTTCGGGTTCCCACGTGTGAAGTATTCTTTGCAGAACTCGTAGACGGAGAAGTAGACTGCGTGGGCCGGGCCGGCACCGAGGCCCATTGCGCCGATTCCGCGGTAGAGACCGGCCGGGCCTTCGAGTTTGAGAATCGAGCCCAGGGCTTGCCGGACTCCGACGGGATTAACCGAGAGGGAGCCGCCGAAGATCTGCATCCGGGTCTTGAGGGTGTCGACCGGGAACATGGCCATGTGCTCGACCGAGCCGGCGATGGAACCGGCGATCATGTACTGCCAGAACTCAAGGCCGTCGTGGGCGGAGGATATATCAGGTGCCGATATTTCGGGGTGGAAATCGGTTTTTTGGGATTGAGAGAGAGTCCGAAAAGTTGGGGAGGCATCGGTGGACATTGTGGTGGTGGTGGTGGTACGTGGATAGTGGAGAAGTGGGAAGGAGAGTTTGTTTAAAAGGGAGAGTGAATAATTTGGGTCCGGAAATCACTTTCGGGTTGAATGGGGATTGGGTTGTCTCCATGCAGAGAAAGTTTTGGTTTTTTCGGGGGAAGATTTTAAGAGGAGTGTGGCCGGTGTGGGATGTGTGAGAGAGAAAGAGACTGATCGAATTGGACATAGATGATCAGGAAGCAGAAAGAAAATCATACATGAGAGTCAGAGCCGTCTCAAACTTTCTGGAGGCCATGTGCGAAAATTAAATTGTGGCTATCTAAACTTAATCTAATATGAAAATGCTAAGAAGAAAAAAATCGAAGGCAACAAATTCATAATTAAAACATATATTTAAACAATCAACCTATGAAATTAAACTTAATTTGAAATAATACATCATTAGAAGACCCAACAAAAGTGACCGAATATTATGTGACATAATCTCTCATTTATAAGTGGGAAATCATGATTATTCGGCCTAAAAAAATTACAAGAAAAAGCCTTCACAAAGCATGACATCTTTTTCCAACAATGTTGATTAATATGAACATCAACCTCACTCCTAATTAACGTAGGTAAAAATTGCCTGTAATTGAGCAAAAATTTAATGACTAATGGGTGATTTGTAATGCAATAAATAAGAGAAACAAAAAGAAGAGAACTGCGTGTTTGTTAGAGAGAGAGGTCTGAATGTTATGTATAGAGGATTAAAGGGTTAAGGAAAAACAAAATGCGACCCGAGTTGGATGGTTTTGTCAGGGAAAGAAGTCTATGACATATAGCATATAAAAGGACTTACAAATAAATAAAATTACAATTGGGCCCCTGAAACTTGGGGTCCTGTTTCTTCGCACAGATTGCACATGTGCAGAGCCGGCACTGATGAGAGTTAAAGTAGAATCACAAAGATCTTGTTTTGAAACTGAGAGATTACGTAGTGCCTAAACGGTACGTTACCGGTTTTCGATCACTTCAAAATTAAGTAGATTAGAGTAAGGACTAAATTCAGTTTATCACCCTAAATTTTAGACCGAAAATCATGTTAGTCTCTTCTATTTCAATTTTATCAATACGTAACACCTCTATACTTACCAATTTAATCAGTTTTGTCTAACCGTTAGTTAATTCGTTAATTTTGACCGTTAAGTGCTGACGTGACATAAATGAGACCCACATTTTGATAATGTGGCGATGACATGGAAATCCCAATTGTTAGCCAATCAATTAATTTTGGGGGTAAAAACGCAATTTGATACCTAAACTATTGCGAAATGTAGTTTTTGATATCTCCGTTAACTTGGTCTTTATGATCCAATTATGTATCATTTTGGGTAATGACATAATAGTTCAGGTACCATTTTGGTAAAATAAAATAAAATTTGTATGTATCAAAAAGTACTTTCTGTAATAGACTAATAGTTTAGGTACCAAATTGAGTTTTTACCCTAGTCTAATTAGGTAGTATTTCTCATCTAAATATGCGCAACGTAAGCGAACTTAACGACTAAGTTAACGGAGGTACCATTTTAGGTAATGGTGCAATAGTTCAGGTACCATTTTGGGTAAAAAAAAAATTGTATGGACCAAAAAATTCATTTCACAATAGTTCAGGTACCAAATTGAGTTTTTATCCTAATTTTGGAGTTCATTTTTGCTCACACCCTCTAGTTAAGTGGTGAGCATCATATCCCTTTAGATGATTGACACCTATAAAAATTTTAATTAATGTTAACTTATGATTAACTTTTACATTTATTTTGTTTTTAAATATTTGTTTCTTTACATCGCTTTCTATATATGTTTCTATATCTTCCAATCCATTCTCCCATCCCTCTTTCTTTATATTTAGTTATCATCATCATCAATTACCGTTCAATAGAAAAAAGTTACCAGCATCAACAACTAATATTAAAAAAAAAACAAAAAAAAAATTAGGAATATAGAGAATTAAATTAATCACAATTCTCTCTCCTCATTAAAAAAAAAAAAATATTTAAATAAAGAAATAATATTTAAAAACAAAATAGATGTAAAAGTTAACTATGAATTAACATTAATTAAAATTTTGATAGGTGTCAATCACCTAAGGGAATGTGATGGTCACATCTTAACTAAGAGGTGTGAGCAAAAATGAACTCTTAATTTTGACCGTTAAGAGCCGACTGGGTATTCTACGTCGCTACCAAGTCACCAAAGAATGGGTCACATTTGTGACACGTCAGCACTTAACGGTCAAAATTAACGGATTGACTAACGGTTGAACTAGACTGATTAAATTGGTAAGTAAATGGGTGTTGTTGATGAAATTGAAAAAGCAAGGAGGGACTAATATAATTTTTTGTCATAAGTTCAAGATGGTAAACTGAATTTAATCCTTAGAGTAAAATGTCATTGTATAATGGTGTTCATCATACAAACTCATAGGCATATTCCTTTGGGAAGACCACAGTTGTGTGAGTTCTTCTCAGTCGTAAACATTGAAAAGCAAGTCCATTAGTTTGAAGACAAATGGTGGGCAAAGGGCTTGTGCTATCCACAAGCTTCAATCTCTGTTTCTGTCCACATGCAAGCACACAAGTCTTTATACCTCAATCAGTTACCATCACTCTCAAAAAATTGGCGGTTCAGTTCATCCCAAAGCTGAATATCTCAAAGGAATGATCACAAGATGAGGCTCCTATTATACCTGCGATGGAATTGCTGCGTGTCAATTCACGAGAACTTCTAACATGTTTTCGAAACTCGTGTTACTTTTGATTTTTAACTGTTGTAATGAATTTTTCATTAAATCTAACGGTTGAAAATTTCGGAACATCATATGTTCTAGAGAAGCTTTTTTGTAAATTAAACACTTTTGATTGGATGTACATGTCGACATTTCCACAAGGCCAAAAGCTGAAGTTTTTGACACTATCATGCATGTATGAGCTAGAAGTTTACACTAAGAGATGCAGCTTAGCTAGTTGCACCTGTCATTGTAGAGAGTAAAGGTTTGCCTAATTGCCTCTCACTCTCATCCCATAAGACAAAGCTCATATCAAATTCAACCTAGCACTGCTATATGGTTATCTATTTTTCAGATTCCTTGCGTAATTAACTAGTATATGAGCTAGCTAGCTTGTCATCTGGTAAGGTACTGTCCAAAGCATTTGGACTCTTGGCACGCACCAAAATTCATAGTTAGACCACACCAGCATCTATTTGTACTATTATTAATTATTCTTTTATTTAGATTACTAAATTGAAAAAAGTAAATAAAATGATTAAAATCCAAAACGAAAATGAACACATAAACACAAAATCTATACCATGAGAGGAATAGAGGAACTGATTCTCCACAATTTAATTTCCACTAGAACACACTACCAAATCAGTTGCTAGAGATGTCGCAGTAAAAATCCATCGTTTCGTTCTCTTTCCTTCGCGCAGCAATCGATCAGCCAACACGCATCTCTCTAACGGTAAGAACCCATCCTCTTCTCCGAGTTCTCTTCTTTTTATATAGTGTTAATTTGGGTACTCTATTTTTCTTAAGGTTTTATTCAAATTTGGGAGTTCATGGATTGTTTGATTTTTTAGGGAGGTGCCATGCGGATTTCTTTGAGGATAATATAATCTGTTCTTTGGTTGACTGGTTCCCATTGATTTGTCATATATCGGGCAGAAAATCAAAGCTTAATATATACAGTGTAGTGTTCATCTAAGGGATACATTTGAGTTCAGATCCTCTGTTAGTGTCTTAATTGTCAAGTTTAAATCAGAATCACACATCATTGTCTGTTTTTAGTGTTAGTTGCTCAGTTAAGTCGTATTGAAAAGAATTGGCTTTGGTCAAGTTCTATATTTGTATGCATGTATGAATTCTCTAGGAAGTTTGGCAATCGGGTACTTTAGAATTGGTTTCTTGGATTGAGTTGAATGATAATGTTCACCGTAGTGAAAGAGGATTTCCAACTACAGTGCAATTCTTAGTTGAGCATAAGGATTGAGGTGGGTTTTGAAATTGAAGCCAAAGTTGAGTGTGTGGCCGAGAAGTTTGCCACTGATGCATGTGAAGCAAGTGCCTTGATTGCATCTTCTGGTTTTGCATATATTCATCCGAATACATCATGTTTTGAATTTTTAGTATTGAGGTAATGTTGTCTTCATAAGGATCCATTGTTTTGTGCAATGGTAAAATTGTTGGCAATGACAAATGCAAGAGTGTGGGTTTAGTTTTTGATAGCAGCCGCAATATGCAAAAGGTAAGGACTGCATCTGACTTCCCCATTGCATGCTTACCGCAATTCTTCATTACAAGGAAACTCCAAGAGGTCATAGCATTCTATTGTAATTCCTGGTTTCTTTCTGTATTATATTCCTTGCAGTTTTAGTGCTCTGAAGCCTTAGTTTGATGTCTGTATAAGCATATGATTGTGCATAGAGTTGTTGCTTTCCTCTTTAGTTGTTGGGTAGAAGGGCCGAGCTTAGACAAGTAATATGGGTCAGTAGATAAAATTATCTTTGCAGTTTTCATTCTTTCAATGCTTGATTTAATGTCTGTATACTGAATTAGTTATAGAAGGAATTGTGCTTGCATTTCATTGTATATTGGCATCTTGACATGTCCATATGTTGGTGTGACGGGCATTGCACCTGTAGTGCATGCAGAGTTTTTGCTTTATGTTTAGTTTTTGTTTAGATGGGCTTAGCTTAGGTTAGTAAGTAATATTGGCCAGAAGGTAAGTTTTGGCTTAGCTATTAAGGTTATCTCTAAAGACAAATTCCTCTTACTATTATTGGCAGGTATCGATTTACTCCTCAAACAATCCATAAACCCCGGCCCTAACGGGTTTTATTTTGTATTTTTTATGTTAAATTGCAGATTCAGAGCGGGTATTAGTTCATAATTCTCTGTGCCAACTCAGCAGCTACAGCAAAATACTTGATGCTGATTTCAGTGAAGAAAAGAGGAGATAAACTATATAAGCTGGCTTTTCAACTGAGAATGGGCAGCTGGCTTATGAGATAAGCTGTTAAAACTTGGGGTATTTCCCAGCACTATCTGAGTTCCATGCTCTATTAGAATTATCTAACTAAGATAGCCTATTTTTTGAACAATCAAGTTATTTTAGGCCGCTGCTATGAGCTTCATCTTTTGTTTTGGATGATTTACAATTATGATATTGTACTATTTACAGCAATATATCATCTATATTCTCTGTCCTTTTAAGTTTAATTCAGTACTAATAATTGAAGATAATGAAGACCATAGTAAAACTTTCAATTCAAGTAACAAATCAAGTATAACGAAAGGTCATCTTAGGTATAGACCGACATCTGGCCTATTAACAAATCAAGTAAAAGGTAAAATAGTCCGTTCATTTCCTTGCCCACTCAAATCCATTGTAAACTTTACAAAATTATTATGTCTAGTCGCCTGGTTTGTAAACATGTAAAGTAAGCCAGTGATGAATCATTTCACTCCTATTTCCATGAAAAGAAAAAATTTGTGATAAAATTTCGGATTTATACAGCTTGAAGTTTGACATTTAAAAAATTAAATATGTGATGATACACACATAAATTCTCTTATAAAGATGTTCTTACTTTGTAATATGCGGAGTTTTGATTTCAACTGTCAGATCAGATAATTTAAACGGATCTGACGGTTGATCAGATCGTTTAAACGGATCTGACGGTTGATCAGATCGTTTAAACGGATCTGACGGTTGATCAGATCGTTTAAACAGATCTGACGGCTGATCAAATTGTTTAAACAGATTTGATGGATGAGGACAAAACTCTGCATATTAAAAAGTAAAAATCTCTTTATTAGATAATCATTTACGATATACAATACTATTCATTCGGGAGAACGTTTTGAGTGTTTTGCGCACTAGTGCTCTGAATTTTTTTAAGACTACAATTATAAAGGATAAGATGAAGATTTACAGATACAACGATTCAGATTATTGCTAACATACATACTTACATAGTATTTTGAGCATCGTAGAATTTTCCTTCATTCAATGCATATAAATAGATGTCAATATAAATGTGATAATAACAGTCAACACCTCCTTAGTCCTTACCCAGACGTATGCTGAATTACCCAGACGCGTGATTCTGTGACTCGCCCATTGAAAGTCCCTATTTTGACGAAAATGCCCTTTGAAACAGTTGGCAGCTGTAAATCGCGCGTACTTCTGTTTACAACACTCGAGCGAGTGAGAGGGATTGTGCTCGCTCGAGGGATTGTGGAAAAGAAAGACAAAAGTTTTGAACTCTTTAAATTTGCGATGTGGAACGGACTTTCTGGTAAGATTCCTCGACTCTAGTGGCTCTGGATAGAGCACACGAGGTCGCCACACGCCATTACACGTGTTCAGATCCCAACCCTCCACATCAAGCCTCATCCTACCGCTCAGGATAGAGCCCATGCCAGCTGGAACGCCTCTGTATCTCTTTATATGCCCTCAACACACTCCCAGCCTCTCACCCCATTTCTTCTTCACTTCCTTCCCTGTCCTTCATTTTCTGTGTTCTTCAATCTGATCATGGCAATGTCTGTGAGGAGCATTTCGACTTTTTCGATCTCGAACAAGCAAGGTGGGGATGGTGGTGCTAATATTAGCAGCAGCAGCAGCCTCTTGTTTAATAGCTCAAAACTTGGATCTTCCTTTTCTTCTTCTTCTCCTCTAAGTTTTAATCAGCAGGGGAATTCGAAACGCAGAAACCTTGCGGTTTCGGTTTCTGCGTCGAACGAGCCTCTGCTGACTGGTGTTGTGTTCCACCCATTTGAAGAGGTCAAGAAGGAGGCTCTTGTTCTCCCTGTGTCCCCTCAGCTTTCCCTAGCTCGTCAGGGTTTTGCAGACCACTGTGAATCTGCAATCAACGAGCAGATCAAGTAAATTCTGTCTCTCGATCTATATATACATATCTTGTTATTTTCTCTTCTAATAATTCTCGATATTTTCTTATCTATGTGACATGTTATGTTATCAAATTAAATTTAGACGATACGTTTTAATATTTTAATAGTCGTTACATATTAGATTAATAGTTTGATAACATAACATGTCAGACTATCTGACAGCGAATTCAAGATTATTGGTTGTTGTTCTGATTATATTGTTTTTGTTTGTGTGACAGTGTGGAATACAATGTGTCATATGTGTACCATGCCATGTTTGCATATTTTGACAGGGACAATGTTGCTCTCAAGGGCCTTGCCAAGTGAGTAACACACAAATCCTTTAGATCCCTCTACATAAGTTAATGATTTTATCATGGATTAGTATATGATTCATTTTGTTCCAATTAGGTTTTACAAGGAATCAAGTGAAGAAGAAAGAGACCATGCTGAAAAACTGATGAAGTATCAGGTACGCAATTCTCACCAAGAAGATATGTGGTTCCCCCTTTTTTTTTTTCTTTTTTTTTTCTGGGTTCTTGTATTGGAATATCTGATTATCATGAATTTTTCGCAGAACATACGCGGTGGAAAAGTAAAATTACACTCTATAATACATCCCCCTTCAGAGTTTGAACATGCAGAGAAGGGAGATGCATTGTATGGTAAGAAAGATTGTTTTTATTCCTTCTCCATTGTTATTTGTTTTCATGTAGTCTCTTAACAATTATTTCGGTACATATTAGAGTGAGAAGGAGCCCTTCTTTAGCTCAAAAGTCAAAACCAATGAAATCTTATTTTATTTTCTTAAGAATATTTTTCATTGTTTAATTATGTGACTGGCCAAGTTAATTAGCCTCTCATTTGACTCAAGTGTCATTGGTTGCTTAATGCAGCTATGGAATTAGCTTTGTCTTTGGAGAAGCTGACAAATGAAAAGCTCTTGAGCTTGCATAGGGTACTTAATACGTCTCTATCATATGACTTTTTTTTTTTTTTTGAGTTCATTAGTACAATTCGTGGTATCTGATTCCCATTTGATCCTTTCTTTCTCATTTCAAATTTTCCTAACTATAATCTATACTTGTTTTTATTCTTGATCAAAAATAGGTGGCACAGGATAACAATGATGCTCAATTGACTGATTTTATTGAGAGCGAGTTTCTTACTGAGCAGGTGAAACACATTCTCTACTAATCAGATTTGGTTGTTAACCATTTTCTTAAATTTAAGTTCTTAACATGGAGGTTGACAGTTGGTGATTATTCGAACACCGACTAATCATTTTTTTCATGTACTTAATCTACAGGTTGAAGCCATTAAGAAGATGGCTGAATATGTTACTCAGTTGAGGCTGGTTGGAAAAGGACATGGTATGAAACATATTTCACTGTTCACCTTTTTCACAATCATATTTTACTTTCAATTGAATTTGTTTCTCATCTTCTCTTGATTTGTAAACTCTAATGAACTGTTTGCGGCTTGCAGGAGTGTGGCACTTTGATCAACAGCTCCTTCATGAAGACTGATGCTCACTTTAAATTTGCAGCTGGTTTTACTACTTGGTTTTTTTTTTTTTTTTTTTTATGTCTTGAAGTGCTTTTTATGCATAAATATGTAAAATTACGGTTGGCGAAATCTTGGATCGAAGGCATAGGTGGCCTTCAACTTATCTAGTGAATATGTGATTTGAAGTTCAGAATTCATGAATCCTTGTTCAAATGAAGTTGGTATCATTATATAGTGGAACATTTCAAATGCTCATTCAGAACACTTATGTTTTAATACTCAGATGCTGATATAGTAATATTTACATGTCACATCCTCCAGAAACTCAGATCGATCTTTAATCGAAGCGATCATAGAAACATCAAAAACTAATTACAGAACTCATGTACTAGGATGAACACAAAATCTCCAATAAGTAGAAGACCTCTTCCTCCTTTCAGTACTGTTCTTTGAATTCTGAGGACAAGAGTGAATCATCTCCCACATCACTTTTATATCTGCATATTCTCCACAAGATTCAATGTCTTTGTACAAATTTACCAATCCATTCCCATTTCCTGCAATTTAATTTCACCATAACTCAGAGACATAGACAGAGAGAGAACAAATTGATTTTATGAAACGAACTTCGAGCTCACCTTTCGGTTTGTGCCTTGAGCGCGAAGTAAGCTTGATTAGAAGACACTTGGTTGGGATGAGGAAAGACTGCTTCAAGCAAAGCCAGGTTTTCCAAGCCACCATCTTCAAACGCTTCCTATTCCTTCTCTTCCTGCTTCTCTCCATTTTATAAGTTGATTTTTCAGTTGTGAGGCTTTGAGCCTAACTTCCCCTCACTAAAATACTAATATCTAGACAAAACAACAAACTGCATATAGACATAGCACTAAGTAACACCCATAAAGACATAGGACTGTTGTAGGACTCTGATTGGACCATTACGCATTCAAGTGTTTAACCCAAAATTAATGCACTTTTGTTTTAAACCTTGAAGGCATATATCATTTCATTTGTCAACTGATTTAAATCAATCAGATCAAATGGGTCTGCTTAAAAATTGCTATTGCGTAATGGGTTTCATCTCTTTTAGGAAATGGGATTACCCAAACTAAGAATCTAACTTATTGTTTGAGCTATATGAGAAAACATGTAGATGGGTGTTAAAAGAACCGTAAAAACCAAGGTTTGGTGAATAACAACAACAACAGTAACTAATTTTTTTGAAGCTTATGGTAGAAGGAGAGATCTTTATTGGGAAGAAATGGACCGTTGAGTAGGAGAGTCCGTTTGTATTTTGCTTTTCCCAATTATCCAAGTTTCCAAGATTCTTAGTTATATAATATTGGAGGAAGGTAGTGTGGGGTAGTGGTCAAACGGTTAGTTGGATTTTCTTTCAGTACCATATAGTTTGTTCCCTACACTTTGTTTTTCTAATTGGGTCCGTAAATCTACTTAGTGTAATTACATGTCACTATAGCGTAAGATAAACACTAATAATAAGCAGTGATCCTGAGCAAAAAGTTGGGGAAGATAATAGTTAGGAAATGTGTAACAAGGCAATAGGCTGCATAGCTTTTCTCTGGTTTGGTACTGGTGCTAGTAGTGGAGGACTGAAGCATGTGCCATGCACATGCAACCGTTTCTGGTGGATGTTCATGTGGTGGTCTTCAACTACACTCCATGACATTTCACCCACTGCCTCTAATCAATTCATGATGATCACCCAAAATCTCTATCATCTTTTGAGAAATGAAGATTTTAGGCTGCAATATTTGGATTTTGATAGGGATCTAAATTATGGTGCTGCATGCATATAGGGATATGGACAAAAGGCACACATCACTGGTTTACTGCAAAGATGTTTATTCAATCAAGCCAGTATCCAAGAGACTGAAATAAAATAACCATTGGTAAATCTTAACTTTCTCCTAAAATAACTAGAACCCTAATGAATGTTGATGATTCTTTAGACAGAATAGGGTTGAGACTAGAAGCTGAGTTACATATGATTCATGATTCAATAGGAACTAGAAGCCGAGTTATAATTCATGAAATCGGATATGTCCAAAGATTTCATTTTCCCCTTTTCAACTGGATTGTAGAGGCAATTGATCATTTATCTATAATGGTTATAGGACATTGATGTAATTTACTACAAATAAATTGAGCAAAGAATTGATAATTATGCTAAAGCCATACTTGGAGGGCTTTGAACATAAAGGCTCTTGAAACAAGTAGCTTTTAACACCAAATCATTGATGGAATTTACTTAACAACATTGACAATTTAAGCAACAGCAACAACATGAATACATGATAGTAAAAAACAAAAGAACATCGATCAGCAACAACTTGTTGTAGTCAGTCAGTAGAGGCAAACAAGATCTGCTTAGTCTTTGACAATGGAGTGAAGAAGAATGGAGGCCTCATCAGTTGTTGGAGCTGCATCATCTAGTAATTAGTAAAATTAAAGTGACAATGTCAATTCACAGTCGCAATCAAAATTATGTAGTCATTTAGAGAAAAATTGACCGACCTGGAATTGATATAGGCAAGTGAGAGACAATGTTGTCAATGAGGCCTCCTCCCCCACCACCTTCCTCCTCATCCATCTTCAATCTCTTATTTCCAACATCTTTCACCTTCTCTGCTTCTTTGTCTTCCTCACTTGGATTAAAGAAGTTGGAGATGAGATTGGAAATCACCCCTCCTCCACCATTTTCACCACAACCCACATCTTGCTGATCTGTCTTACCATTTACTATTTCACCAGCTTCAACGTCAACTTCATCTTCAACTTTTCGCTTAGTAAACTCCCCTGCTTTAGTACTCCTTGGTGACACCAAGTTGATGAAGTTGGTTATAAGCCCACCACCCTTTTCTTCATCCTTATCAGCTTCTTTATCTTCACCTTGTTCTTCAGCACCAGAGCTGAAAACAGGGATTTTCAGGTTGTTGATGAACCCATTTTCTGCTCTCCCTTCACCTCCTTTAGCTTCATCACCAATTGGGCTATGATTTGAAGGAGGCATCAGGCTCTGGCTCTCAGATTGTGGTATAACATCATCCATTTCTTTCTCTGTTTCTCTTTTGGGTTTACAAATATCTCTGTTTCTTGTTTGATATTTCTCCGAGGAGCAGTTCATGTAATGGGGACAAGCGTCCTCTCTTTTAATAAAGAAGCTCTGGTCTTGTTACACGTACTTCGTAACTGTTGTCTCATGGAATAGTATGGTCAATGAGGAGGAAACACGTGTCCTAGTCTGAGCATCTAAGGTGTGTTCCCCCAAAAAGGTCGGTTGGGGAAAGCTATCCTTGTCGGACTCGGCAGTCGGCACCGTAATATTTTTTTTTTGAACAAAGTCGGCACCGTAATTACTTTGGATAAGATAGTTTCCAATTTTTTTTTAGAGGTCGGGTTTCTGTTCTTGTAATACACAACAACAGGATTTAAGTGTAGGATTAAACGCTTTTAATGAGCAAATAACTACTCGCAAGCCTCGGAACTCATCATTTGGCCGAAAGAGAGATTCGAACTTGAAACTTCAACGGTAGGATTAAATGCTTTTAAGTTTTAACCATAGGTAAAATGTGCATATCCCTCCTTAATTATGACTCAAATTGCCATTACTATAGTGGATTACCATAATAAACAGATAATTGGACTCTTGAGAATTGCACTGGATTAACAGAAAGATCAACTATTTGCCATGGTATTAATGTTTTATTACAAAATTGAAACTTGAAGAGAGGCTGTTACAAAACTTACAATCTGACTCCTAGTGAAAGGGGAAAGTTCTCCATTCATATCTAGCCTTACCATCCTTGCATGCATTCAAAAGTCACTTTCTATTCTCAAATGGCTGCCTCTTTCTCAGTCCAGTGTCAAATGCAAACGGAACCACGGAAGATTATATATCGAGCCATGCAATCTGAATGAATCATAAAAAAGAAAATATGATTTGAAAGCAGATCTTGTACAAAAGTTGGCATGAAATAAAGGGGGAATTTTGGGATGTTACCATTCATTGCATGGAAATACGATCAAGAGTAATTTTAAGGATCAGTTCGAATTCCACCGAAGGATTTTTCCAGCTCGGCTTGCTTCTCTGCCGCTCTTCTAGCCTTCCGTCTCTCATTTCTTGCATTAGCATCAGCTTGGACTTTCTCCATTACTTTATCGAAACCAGGAATTGTTCTTTCCATTTTCTGGTAGACTCGGGTGCTTAGGTTGGAATAGATCCTATATAGTCTCTGAGCACACAAAAACACAAACAGATTCAATAGAAGCACATGAACCTGCCTAAAGAAGAGAATTTATACAAAATGAACAGAAACCACCCATAAAAGGTATTTATACGGAACTCAAGATCTTAGAATGTTTTGACAAAGCATCATAGATCCTTTTTTGTTCCCTTGGGTTACGAGAGTTTCTCAGAGACATACTTCAATTACAACTATCAGGATTTACAATATAACAAATTAAAGAAAACTTGGATAATTGTTTTCTTTCACAATGATAGTGCATGTTCTTTGGTTTAACAATTTCTTGCTGAAGTTGAATAAAACTCAAGAAAACTAAAATTAACCAAGCTGATGCAAGAAGCAATTCTGTACCTGGACATCCATATTCCAAGCTCGAATGTATGGAGGGCCAGTTGTGTATGTACCAAGAGGTTCGCGGTACCACTCTCCCTCATAAGTTATTTGATCCATTGCTTGTTCTACACTCAAAACCTCCCATGGCCTTAAACCAGGGATAATTCTAGACAGCTCAAGCCTGCTCTCACAAGAAGACAATGTATTAGTTAGAAATAAGAAAAAATAGTTGAGGTTTTACATATAGGACATCATACACACAACTGCCACATACCTAAGATCTTTAGGAATGTATTTGTTTGGCATGTGATCCTGTTCCAAAATCGTTGTTAACTCAGAGCCACTAGCCCAAAGAAATAACGCATGACTAGGAGTTCTAACACCCGGCCAAACACCATCATTAGCTTCAAGTACTGCTAAGTCACGTCTCTTGCTTTCTACAGCTTCTTCTTGTAATTGCTTATAGGTTTTATCCTCGAATCCCTTCAGTGGAACCCAGGGAGGGATTCCTTTCTGTAGTTTGTGAATCAAAGCAGTTGCAGCGGCACCAAGTCTAACTGCGGATCACCCAATCATAAGCCAAGAATCAATTTATTGAAAACACAAAAGAAAGTTGGTAATAGCATTCCTACACGTTTCATGCATGGAAGAATGCTTCTCATAGTTGATAAGTTCCATGCAAATGACTTCATATAAGCATAGTAGTATACAGCTGACATGCTTATGGAGATGAGACTTATAAAAATGGATGTTGGCACATTACCTTTCATAGCTCAGAGGTAATGGAATACCAAATTAAAGGGTATGGGCATTGTGTCCCTCCTATTTCTTGAAAAAAAAAAACAAAAAAAAACAGCTGAAAATTAAAAAGAGATGTGGGGGGAAAGGAAACATTTAGCATACCTTCCCAGGTGGCAATAGCAGGTTCCAACCCATAAACCATGTGAATCGGAGCCCATTCATCCATATCCTCGCCCCAAATGAATGTATGTTTATCAATAATCCCAGCACCCCAAGCCGTTTTTAGGGTTATAAGCTCCAATGGACCTCTTGTTCGACCCAAACGGTCCTTATAGAACCACCCACCAGTCTTCATGGCAACTGAATCAATGTAACATCAATATTTTAAACATATGCATAATAAAGATCAAAAGAACATCATGTTTCCTGTCCAACACCCATACACAATACCAGCAATAAGTCTAAATGGAAGAGTCATGCTCCTACTCTAATAGTTAAACCACAAGAATTTCAGATAAGACCATCAATAACAGCAAACGGAGTAGAGCATGAAAACGAATGAAAGTATGCAATGCACTTAATTAGAAGCAAGTGAAGGTTGTATTATGCATTTACCTAATTCCTCTATTGTGATTAAAATTTAAGTAAGCCAATTCTAGCTATCAAATTTCACAAACTCAAAAGCTATCACCAATTCTAGCTAAAGCAAACTTCAAAACACATTGTTCAAATTAACATAAGCATTCACCACAAAGCTTGAGTACGCAAACTTACAATCATAGTAGCGCTTCTCCAGCCTCTTATAGCCAATAGCCTGAGCAACATCAATGGGCCGGCCGGGCGGGTACGGCCTCTGGCGGAATCCCCAAAGCCCAAAAAAGAACTGCCTTGCAAAATCCCAGAACTTATCATCAGACTCCTTCTTCGTCCTAATTGCCTTCCTCGGCATGGGCCTTCCGTCCGGCCCAATCACATGAGGCAAAGCTTGCCACAGCTTCTTATCCTCACTCCTGTACGGCTTCTCATTCTCTTTCAGCTCCATCTCATTGATTTTGTCCGCAATTTGCTCAGCTCGAGCCAAGAACTGAACCACCGGGCTCGCCCTGAACTCCTTCCAGAACTTCTCGTTCTCCCTCAGCTCCTCCTCAGTTGGGTTCTCTTTCTTTTCCCAAATTGGGTCGTCGTTTAGTATCTTGTCGACCTCTGGTGTGTGCCTGTAATCGGGTGAGTTCTCGCATTCCCAGAAGAACTGCTCCAGCAACTGGGTGTAGTGCCCTGGTTTCTCGGGCTCGGATTCGGCTTTCGGGTCGGGTTTTTTGGGGCCTTTGAAGGGGTTTGAGAGGCTGAGCGAGGCGAATTGGGTGGTGGTTGGGGTTTTGGGGAAAAATGAGTCGGCGAGGGAGAGGAGGTTGATTGGTGGGAGTGGGTTTGGGGGTTTTCTGAACCAGCCCTCGAAGGGGTTGAAGTTGATGGACGCCATTGGAGGAACAGAGTCTAAACCTGAGAACTTTGAATTCTGGTGATGTGGTTTTTGACAGAGTTGGAAATGGAGGACATAGGGAAACACAGTGAGACTGTGAGGGATCCGGATCCTCTCCTCACCAAGGGGATCTCTTATTTCCCCACCAAGAGATTTTTTACACTTTTGGGATGGGGTATGAGGTTTAGGAAAAGTGCAAGAAATCTTGGCCCTCCATTTCGAGATCTCTTGGTGGGGAAATAAGAGATCCCCTTGGTGAGGAGAGGATCTCATTCCGACTGTGAGAGGGTTTTGACTGATGAAGTGGATACTGGTCTGAGTTGAAGAAGCACCTGGGAGGCCTCAAACTTATTTGGGCCTTAGTTTAGGCCTGGGCTCAACTTAATAATATTTCAACAAGCTTCAGCATTGTTTTTCAGAGAGATTGCATCTTTCTCTTGTTATGAATTGTTATTAATATTTTGTCAAAATTAGTTATTTAGTTGTGGCATTGACAAAGTGAGATGAAGCTACATACACATAGATTCAACCTAAAGTTAAGAATCAGAATTCTTACATGGCAGGCAACCGATCCTTTATTTTATACACAAATAAAAATATTTCGTTTCAAAAGAATGTCCGTAAATTTTAACACAAGTTTGCGTAACAATATAATGTCCCAAAAAGTTTAGATGGGATACAAGAAGTGTGATTCATCATCATGATCGTTTGTTAGGGTCGAAATTTCACGTTTTCTCCAGTCTTTTCTAAACTTTCTGCACATCAACCCTTTTCCTCCTGCTGGTTATGGACAGATGGGGAAAGAATTGAAAGTCAAGCAATCTCATGGAGGCCTTTTCCACGATATTAAAGCCACCATATCCATATCCATCACCAGAACCTCAGAATTCCTTAGCGTCTTGAAGGGGGTAAGGAATTCCTTAGCATGCATGTACAAGCTAGCTCGTTCCCTGGTTATTTCCTCGAGCTATTCCACAATTAATTATCTGTCTTAATCAAAATGTTTGATATACTTTACCAGAGTAAGTACAATTACTTGACTTCGTTGAACGGTAGGAATTTAAGCTTTTTCTACCGTGATTGTAAACTCGGGCTCTTTTGCAAGTTAATTAGAGTTTGGTACGTTGGTCAATGTTTAAAAACTCTACTTTGACTTTAAATGGCGGTACGTAATGCAACGATTAGTGATAATTTATAGTTTAAAGTTTAGTTTTTGCTTTAAAATTATGGTTTTGGGACTAAGCAGTGAATGGTGCAAAATAAAGAAGGAAACTGCCTATATATGAAGTTTTGTTTTCTTCTTTGCAGTACACAGAGCAACCCTCAGCATGAGGTTTGTTAGTTGCAGTTAATGCATAGAGAAATAGAATCCAGCGGAGGCTTTTTAGGTGTTGTGATTCGAGATGGATATGAGATCGTGCCTGCGGTGAATTAAGAGGCTGATTTTCTGGGGTACGTTGAACTTCAAGTTTATACATGTTGTTATAAACTTAATTGTGTCATTAGCAGATCCGGTCTGAGTGTTACAAGGTATGATTTAACTTTTCTGTTCTGAATTTGCCACAAATGTCTTGGAGCCCTAATTCATCGATCAAGACGTACATCAACTCCAGGTTTTGGTTTGATGAACTATCTTGAGCTTCCATATATATCAACATCTACATCAACTGAATTAAAGTAGGGAATCAACATTAAATAAAAACAGCCTTACGTAGGTACAGATGGGGAAGACTTCAAAGTCAAGCAACCACAAATCTCATGGAAGCCTTTTTTCCACGGCATCATTTCCATTACCATAATCTCAGTCATCTCATATTCTTTCTACTTGCCTGCTGAGTTTAGTTACTACTAAAAGCAAAATTTGCAAATAAACGGATGATATAACTCAAATTACAACAATCAAAAACCAATTGATATATGATAGTTAACACACTATCTTAAACTTCTATATATTCTAATGACCCCATAAATCAACGATTAGCTGAATTGTTTAGTTATAAACTTATAACTTGGGCAATAAACAAACTAATGCAGATTACAAGAATCAAAAATCCATTCATGAACCGTAAAAAAGTATCCTTGTACTTTCTCATCAGCGCATAACACAAATTGTTTGCAAAAGTACTTAACCAATGTATAAGAAATCACAGAATCGACAATAGCACACAGTGAGTGTGACTCATCATCATCCGTTTTCTTCCCGTTGGTTTCCTAATTTCAGTTATTCACTGTTAATACTAGTCACCAGAAGCAAAGTTGAAGAAACAGCATACTTCAGACAGATAGGGAAGACTTCTAAGTCCAGCCAAACCACAAGGCCTTTTGCCACGAAATATCAAAGCCGCCATTCCATTACGAGTCCTCAGTTTTCCTCAGCGCGACTAAGGGGGTATAGAGAAGTCACCGGGTCATTTCTCTTGAGCAATATCAAAATTCCAAAACATTACACCCTGAATCCAATCATATGATTCAGCAATAAACAGTTCCGATATATTCAAAGCACCATGTTCATTACCATGAGAAATTTGCTCTTCTTATGGTTTTTCTTGATACCATTTCACTATGTTACACTCGGTGCCCATCTATCTGTGGTCTCTGGCCAATGTTCCAGCAATCAGCAGCGATCTTTGTTGCTCCAATTGAAGGACAGCCTCACTTTTGACCGTGCATCATCTACAAAGCTTGTGAAGTGGAACAATGACTCAGATTATTGTTCTTGGGAAGGTGTCTCCTGCAAAGGGGGTTGTGTTACCCATCTTGACTTGAGCAGCGAATCGATTATAGGTGGACTTGATAATTCAAGTCCTCTTTTGAGTCTGCAATACATCGAGAACCTGAATTTGGCGTATAATAACTTCAATTATACTCAGATTCCATCCCAGTTCAACAAGCTAGCCAGTTTAAGTTATTTGAATCTGTCAAATGCTGGCTTTGCAGGGCAGATTCCGATTGAGATTTCGCACTTGACAAGGTTGGTGTTTCTTGATTTATCTACCCTTTACTTTCCCGGAACTATTTACTTTCCCGCACCTCCTTCACTGAAACTTGAGCATCCAAATTTGAATTTGCTCGTTGGAAACCTTTCGGAGATAAATGAACTTTATCTTGATGGTGTAATCATATCAGCTCAGGGGACTGACTGGTGCCAAGCAATATCATCTTCATTGCCAAACTTGAGGGTGTTGAGCTTATCCGCTTGTAATATCTCAGGCCCTATTCATGATTCATTGTTGAAGCTTCAATCGCTCTCAGAAATTCGTATAGAGAGTAACAATCTGTCTACTACAGTTCCAGAGTTCTTGTCAAATTTCACAAATTTGACTTCCTTACGCCTCATGAATTCGGGGTTGTACGGTACATTCCCAAAGAAGATCTTCCAGATACCTACCCTGCAGATTATCGACTTAATTGGCAATCAAGAGCTACAAGGTTCGTTACCAGACTTTCCGAAGAATGGGGCTCTTCGGTCTCTGTTCCTAGCCAGGACAAGTTTTTCAGGGTTATTGCCGGAATCTATTGGAAACCTCAAGATGTTGTCCAGAGTAGATCTTTCATATTGCAATTTCACTGGATCAATCCCAAAGTCAATGGCAGGCCTTACAGAACTGGTTTATGTGGACATGTCATCGAACAAGTTTAACGGTTCAGTTCCATTGTGGAGCATGGCCAAGAATCTGACCGACTTAAATCTTTCGTACAATGCGCTAACAGGTCAGATTAACTCTACTCGCTGGGAGAACCTCAAAAATCTGGTGAATCTCAACTTGGGTGACAATCTACTTGACAGGAGTATCCCGCTGTCTCTGTTTTCTCTTCCCTCACTGAAGAAACTACTACTCTCCTACAATCAATTCTCTGGCCAATTGCTTGAATCTGCCAATATCTCTTCCAACTTACTTGACACCCTTGATTTGAGTAGCAATAACTTGGGAGGGCCGGTACCCAGGTCTATCTTCAATCTCCGAGGGCTTAAATTTCTCTCACTTTCTTCAAACAACTTCAGTGGCACCTTCCCTCTTAACAGTGTTCAACAGCTCAAAAACCTTTCCGGTCTTGATCTTTCATACAATAGTTTGTTGATTAGTTATAATAGTACCAATTCCTCGCAGTCTCCCTTTCCTCAGATTACCACATTGAAGTTGGCTTCTGGCCAGTTGACAACATTCCCTGAATTCTTGAGAAATCAAACCAGGTTAACCAATTTAGATCTTTCACAAAACCAGATTCATGGAGAGATACCCAACTGGATTTGGAAGCTCAGTAGTCTCGGTCAGCTGAATCTTTCTTGCAATTCCCTGGTAACTCTAGAAGGTCCTTTATCCAATCTTACTTCTAGTTTGTTTGTGCTTGACCTTCATTCAAACCAGCTTCAGGGACAAATCCCAATTTTTCAACCATTTGCCACCTATCTGGATTACTCAAGAAATAATTTCAGCTCTAGCATACCGGATGACATTGGTGATTTCCTTAATTACACTTTGTTCTTGTCTCTTTCAAGCAATAACTTTGAGGGGAGCATTCCAGGATCAATATGCAATGCGGCAAATCTTCAGGTTCTTGATCTGTCCAATAATTCTTTGGGTGGCTCCATTCCCCAGTGCTTGACTGCAAGAAGCGGAGCTCTTGTAGTACTTAATTTAAGGAGAAACCAACTTGTTGGCACTATTCCTGATAGATTTCCTGGCCATTGTACTTTAAAAACTTTAGACTTCAATGAAAATCGTATAGAAGGTCAGTTTCCAAAATCTCTAGCCAATTGCACAAAGTTAGAAGTTTTGAACCTTGGAAACAATCAGATAAGGGATACATTTCCTTGCTTGTTGAAGAACATATCCACCTTGCGTGTCCTTGTTTTGCGATCAAACATATTTTATGGATACATTGGATGTCCCAACCCCATTGGTCCCTGGCGAATGCTTCAAATTGTTGATATTGCACACAACAACTTTAGTGGTCAAATACCAGGAGATCGCTTGACTACCTGGACGGCAATGATGGGCAACGGAGATGATTCCCAGTCAAGGATCAATCACCTGCAATTTCCAGTCCTAAAATGCAGTGATGTATATTATCAGGATGCTATAACAGTTACCACCAAAGGTCTAGAGATGGAGTTAATCAAGATTCTAACTGTCTTCACCTCTATTGACTTCTCGTGCAACAATTTCAGTGGATCAATACCGGAGGAAGTGGGAAAATTGAAAGCACTCTATGGCCTCAACTTGTCCAGTAATGCTCTCACAGGCGTTATCCCGCCAGCATTGGGTAACCTCACACAACTTGAGTCCTTGGACCTTTCGAACAACAGCCTGAGCGGGCCAATTCCACCAAAACTTACAAGGCTTACTTTCCTTTCATTCTTGAATCTCTCACATAACCAACTGGTCGGGAGCATACCAATTGGTAATCAGTTTTCAACATTTGATGCAGCTTCCTTCGAAGATAATGAAGGGTTATGTGGGTCACCTTTGCCTGTAACATGCAGCAATACCAGTGACTCACCAGATTATGAAGGAAACCATTCAAATCGTAGACCTGAGATTGATTGGGATCTTATCAGTGTTGAAATTGGATTAACATTTGGGTTGGGAATTTCCATTGGGTCACTTTTGTTTTGCAAGAGGTGGAGGAAGTGGTATTACAAAGCCATGTATAACATCCTTTTCAAGATATTCCCTCAGCTGGAAGAAGGATTTGGTGATCACAGAAGGCATGTTTACATAAATCCAAGGTGGAGGCGTTGAAATGATCTTGAAGAGCAATGCATATTATGCACCTAGCTGACTCCCTTTTTGGCTTCTATTAGCACTTGTGAAATAAGAAATGGGATTAATTTTCTGTGCTTATTTCTCTTTAATGCGTGTTTACTGTATTTTGGGATGGTCTTTTTATCCTTTGATTTCTGCTGTACTATTGACATTTTGAAATTCCCATTTCGTTTCTTTAAGTTCACTCAGTTTACATTTGTGTGATATTTGGTATTGATATTCTATACCAAATTTATTTTTTCCCAAAATTAAAAAGAAAAATCTATGTTATTTGGTATTGATATTTGGTATAATTTTTTGGGATCTCTAGCACAACTTTTTTTTTTTTTACAAATTATATTTGGATTCTTTAGCTGGACGTGTTAGCCAAGTAAACGGAAATTAAAAGCTTGTCTCATCGAAACATTACCCAACTTTTTGCTTAAATTTTATAGTTAAATGATTATGATATCATCCATGCTAATTATCTAAAAAAAAAAAGGACTTAATTAAACTTTGATCTCTATTACTACAAATGGAGCGCTTGGGGAATTAAGTTTCATAATACAAGACATACATGGGGAATTAAGATTAAGACATAGAAAGAGAGTGAGGGCAATGGATTTATTATTCGGACCAATTAAATTTCAACATTAAGTTAGTTATTAACTAGCTTAATTATGACTAACTAATTCTAAGACAAGGTACGTCGTGGAGATGGATTCTCTGCAAGTGCTAGAATCAGCTGAGTTCTTACAAGGGTTGCCACGTAAGCAAAAAAAATCAAACGGCTAATAATAATAGGGGATGAATCTGCTTCTTCATTCACAGCCCTTTGATTTTTCTTTGCTGATGTAGCAGCCTCACATTGAAGCTATAGCAGATCCTAGGATTGGAGACTATAGCAGACGATCCATGTCCTTGAGGACACGTGTCCAAATTGTGTGCTGGGTGTGTAGTGCGCTTCGTTACTGGGTAGAGACCAAAACCCTGGTGCCATAAACCCTCAGAGCTTCAGCTCCTCTCAGAGAAATTATTCTGTGTCTCTCCATTTTTAATAGAAAGCAAGAAATTAACCCAAGAAGGTATGAATTCTCAGTTCTTTGCTTTTCTTGTTTCTCTGAGATACCCATCTGCATTTGATGTGAAATTGAGATGCCCAATTGTGTGTTTGTTTCTAGAGCTTCTGATCTCTTTTCTTTTTGATCTAGCCAATTTATATTGTATGAAGGGAAAGATACACCTATTCTCTGTTCTTTGCTCTATTTGACTTGACATTTCAGGTACCCACATGTTTGTTTAATTCTAAAGTTTCTAGAGTTTTTTGTTTCTTGTGTTTGTTTTTGGCCACCAATTTATACTTTAACAACCAAAAGATCCGAAGGATACTACTGTGTTATATTTCTGTAATTTATTATGCTCCATTTCCTATTTGCTGATATACCTATATTCCAATTTATGTGAAATTTGAGATGCCTATTTATTTTTTTATTTTTTTTTGGACCTGATACCCATTTGTTTGTTTATTCAGAGTTTCTAGATTATTTTTGTAGGCATGTCTTGTGTTTATATGCCTCCGAATGATGAATTTGGTAAATGTTTAGATTCTTTGCTTAGGTGTAGTTTGGCCTCCCTCTTTCTTATACTGTCAATCTGGCTTCTATTTCTGCCTTTGATGACTTGTTGACTAATTATTAAATGTGTGCTTGAATATGGGTGGTAATAAAGCGGTTAAGAAGGAAGTGCTGTGCTGGATTGCTAGGAGTGAAATAGTTTTTGAACACCTAATAATCTTATTGGAGTCATTAATAGGATTGGAGCTGCTGTTTCTGAGTTTTTGAGTTCTCTATCTTGCAAGGAGGGGTTAGTGGATTTTGTAAAGGTTGATTCTGTGATTAAAATTTAAAATACTGTTTGGAATCCTCCTGATGAGGGTTGCATTAAAATAATAAAGCTAATTGTGATCATGTGATGGGGTTGGTGTGCAAGGAAGGGAATGAATGTTGCTGGAGTTGGAGTCTTAATTGGCTTAGTCTGGTCAAGTGGTTCTTTGCCACTGGTTCTTCATTAGTTGCTGAAACTTATGCAGTTGTTGAGGGTTTGGCTTTAGCTAAAGTCAGAAATTTTTATAATGTGGTGATTGAGATTGAAGAATGACGGGCTTCCTGCTCCACCTAGGAACACTGATGCTGCACTTTTTTTAAGCTTTGTTCATCATTTGTTTGGTTTTGTTGCTTGGTTGGTGCCGTTTTTGTGCGGCTTCTAATGAAAGTTGTCTTGTTCAAAAAACTTGGCTCCTCGGGGATTCAGACAAGTATTGTGAGTTTTTTTATGGGTCCTTGACCAACAAGGACAAATATAGGAAAAATTTGCCCACCAAGTTTTGCTACAGTAAAAATTTGCCCATCAAGGACAGAAATATTTGAAAATTCACTGTAGCGGAGTGAACAGTAAAATTATTGACCACAATAATATTATTGAGGTCAATAAAAACTTGCTGAACGTTCCTACATTTTTATTATTGACCACAATAATAAAATTTAGGAATGTTCAGCAAGTTTTTATTGACCTCAATAATATTATTGTGGTCAATAATAAAAATTTAGGAACGTTCAACAAGTTTTTATTGACCTCAATAATATTATTGTGGTCAATAATAAAAATTTAGGAACGTTCAGCAAGTTTTTATTGACCTCAATAATATTATTGTGGTCAATAATTTTACTGTTCACTCCGCTACAGTGAATTTTCAAATATTTCTGTCCTTGATGGGCAAATTTTTACTGTAGCAAAACTTGGTGGGCAAAAAATTGCCACGTTTGGACCTATGGGGTATTTCCCTTTTTTTTATTTGTGCCTCTGAGTTGGGACTTTAATTACTCTGTTTTAATATGTTGTTAGCCCATGGACCCTTCCCTCGCTTGTCTCCGCAAACTTATGGCTCGCGACACCGCTCTGAGTCTCCTCAGGGATGCCAGTGCTAGATTGGATGCTGGGCCTTTTCTGCGCAGACTTGAGATAGACATTCAATTCTATGAAGATGCCGTCGAAAAAGACCAGCAAGAGTTGAGTGGCTTTCGTAAGATTTCAGTCCAAAAAGAGGATGACATCAACAAAGTAATCTGGTTCAGGCAAGTGACAGCTTGGGAGGGACTGGTGGACTTCCGACTCAGTGATCCGGCCACAGTCCAAAAGGTCATGGACCTTGCAGAAGCAGCTGACATAGAAGTTCAGAAATATATGAGGCGTGGATGAACATAGAAGAAGCTATCAAGTCTTGACAAGAGCTATCAATCTTACTTCCATAAGTATATATCCAGTATTCAGTACATTAATTTCTATTGTGGCTATGCTTTTTCTTAAATGACGATCTAGATAATCGACTGCTTGTAACATGGTAGAACCATTGTTGCTAAGACTTTACATGGACATTTTATGGGTTTACTGTTATGATCTCTAAAAATTGGATGTGGTTGACCCTTTGCTTCAATGCGTCTTTGCTACATAACATGAGTATTTTGCTCAGTTATTCAAGTTTCTGGTTTCTTAGTTAGCCATCCTAGCTAAATGTGTAGAGCTCCAAAGAAAAATTGAGCTTCTGATTATGACTGTATGATTAACCATGTTCTTCCAAAAATAAACTAGAATTAGTGAGAAATTAAAAAAAGGAAACACAAGGATAAGATAAGGCCACCCAACAACCCCAATTGACAGTCTATAACCCACCATAAAAAGTAGACAGTTACAAGCATTCTATGCAGCTTAAATCCCAATGAATAATAATATTCAATGCAACAATTGCTACATATAACACTCACACCCAAACTGTTCCAATCCAATCCAAGACCAAATGGGTTTTAGCAAACTGTTCCTCTTCCTCTTATTCTTTTCAATCCCATCTCTCTCTTATGCTGCTGAGAGTGTGTCAGTGACTCTCTACTACGAGACTCTGTGTCCCTACTGCGCTGATTTCATAGTGAACCATTTGGCCAACATCTTCCAGAATGGGCTCATCTCCATCGTCAATCTCAGAATGGTCCCTTGGGGCAACGCTTGGCTCAATTCCGATGGCTCCTTCGCCTGCCAGGTCATTCTTCATCTTGTTCCACCCACTAGCTGGCTACCTCATTCTCTCTTTATTTCTTTACGACGTCGTTTTTAGCGTTGTCTCTGTGTGTCATGAGAATTTTTAAGCCGCCGCTTTGTCTTTCCATTTTTTTACCTCTTTGTTTTAGAATTACATTTTTACATAGACTAATAGAAAAAATGCTCAAGTTTGACGTAGTTGCACATTGTCCCCTCCATGGTAAAAAAGTGAGTCTACGGGCCTTAAGAATCTCTAAAATGTCCAACACTATATTGTTATAGTGTTTTTTTTTTATCAAACAATTAACTGCACAATGACCCCAACACTGTAAGGGTGTTTTGGACATTTTTGTTATTGATGCTTGAGCTCCCAATGAGGGGTTAGTTAAGTGAACCATATTAAATTTGAGGGGTTGATTTTGCGAATTTTCAAAGCATTAGGGGTCATATGAAAATGCACTAAACCTCAGAGTGTGTTGGTCCAAATTCTTAATTGGCCCTAGGAAGAGGGTGCTGCTTCATTGCTAGGGGGAGTAGTGTTTGGGGGAGTGGTGGGGTGCATTTGCAGGGGGAATTGCAGGGCAAGATGCGCATTTACCACATCCAATGGTTGATATTGATGGTGACCCCCCCGAACATGCCATGTTCGGATCTTTGCAGAATTTTCCCCTAGGAAGAAGTGAAATCAATTTTGTAGCTCAAATGTAGTTTTCTTTATTTTTGGTTTTGAAATTTTTTGTGTTTTGCAGCATGGATCAGATGAATGCTTGCTCAACACAATTGAGGCCTGCACCATTACCATCTATCCCAATGTGGTAAGCTTCTCAATGTCCCCTACAAAACAGACTTAAAAAATGTTGGTTCAAAACATGCATCCCAGAAACTTTGGTTTATAAAACTAATCACGTTGAATCAATTCTACTGCAGAATCGGCATTTTACATTCATCCACTGCGTTGAGCGGCTCACATTGCAGAACAGACACAGCAAATGGGCCAATTGCTTTGAAATGTCGGGGTTGGGGACTGTACCTATCGATTGCTACAACAGTGGATATGGTAATCAGGTCAGTTCACTTTCAGTACTCCCATTTTGTTCTTGGTGTTCTTGAACTGCTTCATTATTTGAAGTTGACAAAACTAATCTCCATGGATTGGCAATTTGGCATTGATACATAGATCGAAACAAAATACGCTAAGGAAACTGCTCAGCTTAATCCCCCACATAGATTTGTGCCATGGGTTGTTGTCAATAATAAACCACTTGCAGAGGTTAGTCACTCAATAATCACATTTCGGATCGCTTATTTTAGTCTCAATTTTTCCCCATCATGACCAATTTTGTCTATGTAGGACTATGAAAATTTTATGGCCTATATCTGTAAGGCTTACCAGGGAAAACCTCTAGAAGCTTGCAGATCGATTCGTTTCAAGACTGAATCGACGGGTCAAGAAAAGTCGGTTCCTCGAGTTTGCCTTGCAGAACAAGGAAGAAACTCGACATCTTAAGCATGAGGAGCAGAAGATGTGGCAAAAAGCTTTCATTGGCATTCCACACGATAATTGAACCTAATGTTGGCTGATATGACATAGTTGAAGCTGACCTATAATCTATTCTGGTCTGATAATGTGTTGTGTTTTGTGTGTTTTTGACTTTTTTCAAGCCATGTATGTTAGTTCTTAAATATTCTTGTCAAAATCTGAGGACTTTTCAATGCCACCATAATGTATTTATGATGGAGATGATTAAGTTATGGCAAACTGATAGCAGTAGGTGGTTGTGCCATTGATATTAATCCCTGCTGATCATGCTGGTCTGTAGCTGATCAAAACTCAATAAAGCCTTTAAGATTTACACACATGGTATGGTCCATGGTTGGATGACTATTTTGCCCTAAATTCTAAAACAAGAAGCATTCATTTTCTTCAGATACTTGTCCAAAGATATGATGATCTGTCCATCATTAATATCAGAGTACCAAACACAACAAGAATTAAAAAGAGAAGATGAAAATTACTTACTACTATTACATATGTACCACACTTCTCTGCTCTGAAACAGATCTCAACTGCAAAAATGGCCTCTGCTCATTTATTCTTCACTTGTCTCATTACCTGTTCAATGTTCTTGATCACATATCCATCTCATGCTGCTAATCATAAAGTTACTCTTTCACTTTACTATGACTCTTTGAGCACAAATTGTTCTACCTTCATTGTCAAAAATCTTGCTCAAATTTTTGATGATGATCTCATCACCATTCTCAATCTCAGACTGGTTCCTTGGGGTGATGCATACGCCAACAAATCGAACAACAACACCGCTTTCTGTCAGGTTTGTATTGATCACTATCCTTACTAACTTCATGGGTTTTAAGTTTTTGCATCATTGTTCATGAAATCATGAGAATGATGCATATTTTTTTTTTCCTTCTGTGTTAATTTTACAGAATGGGCCAGATGAGTGTAAGCTGAACTCTCTGGAAGCATGCGCTATCGATGTTATGCATGATGTGGTGAGATAAAATGAGTTTCAAATGGATAGGTATATCAATTAATTGAGTTATAATTGGCTTAAAAATTTGTGGCATATTTGAGTTTGTGATGCAGAACAAGCATTTTGCTTTGATTTACTGCATAGAATTTCTGGCAATTGAGGGAAGGCACAAGGAGTGGGAGACTTGCTTCAGTTCATTGGGACTGCCTCAAAAACCCATTTTGGATTGCTACAATAGTTCAAATGCAACAAAGGTTTATTAATTTGATTTCATAGTACAAGAATTGATGATGATTAAGTTGTGCATTATATATGTTTGACATTGTTGGATTAATGCAGCTTGAACAAACATATGGCAATGAAACCATGCACCTCAACCCACCTCTTAAGTTTGTACCATGGCTGGTTCTGAACAATCAACCCATTGGAAATGTTGGTCCTCTACTCCTCTCTCTCTCTCTCTCTCTCTCTCTCTCTCTCTCTCTCTCTCTCTCTCTCTCTCTCTCTCTCTCAAAATTAACTTTTGTCTTAATGAATGCAGGACTATGAAAATTTTGCTGCCTATGTGTGCAAGGCTTACAGAGGTAACATTGTGCCCATGGCATGTCAATCTGTGCATTTGAAGCAAAAGACAGAATAGACGACACACTTAACTCAAGCAATCAAATCAACCAGAATATCAAATCTCAATCCAGCACCGTCCGTTAATCCAACAAAAGTCAAATCAGATTGCATAAGTCCACTAGTTGTGGATCTATTGAGGAAACTGATCCCGTTAGATGAGGAGTTCTAGCTATGCGGGATTTGCTGTTGTTATTAGGAGATATGCTTTACCATATTTAGTCCTACAAGTTAGGAAACCAGCTGTATATAATCTTGTAACCATTGTCGAATACAATTAAGAAAATATTCTCACACTATCGTTTTCTTTATGGTATCAAAGCAGTGCTCTTGAGACCTAAGATTTTCACACCAAAAATAATACCTCATGGCTGGAGACGAAGAACAGAAGTCCGACGGACCACCGCCTCTGAAAGGCTCAGACTCCTCGAAACATTCTGCACCATGGGAGAATGCAAATCATCCACTCTACATTCATCACTCCGATCAACCAGGAACTTCTCTGGTTGCGCACATGCTGATGGAAGACAACTATACCAATTGGGTGCAAGCAATCACAATGGCACTCACAATCAAGAACAAGAAAGGGTTCGTAGATGGGACTCTCACAAGGCCAACTCATAATCCTGATGAACAGAACCAATGGGATCGTTGTAACACCCTTGTGAAAGCATGGTTGATTGCAGCGATGTCAAAAGAAATCTCTGGCAGTGTTATTCATTGCAGAGACGCAAGGGGCATGTGGCTAGAATTGAAAGAGAGGTTTTCTCAAACCAACACCGTTTCTTTGTTTCAAATTGAGAACGCCATCCATGACTGTGAACAAGGAACCACCTCAGTCACAGCGTTTTTCACAAAACTCAAAACCTTGTGGGATGAAAAAGATTCTTTGTGTGCTTTTCCTCCTTGCAGTTGTGAGGCGGCAACTGAGGTCAAATCATTCATCGAAACACAGAAGACGATGAAGTTCCTAATGGGGCTTAATGAGAGTTTTGCACAGCCTCGAAGTAACATCATCGGCATGGACCCCTTACCAACCTTGAACAAGGCATATGCAGCAATCTTGCGCCATGAGAAGCAGTCTGAAGCTTCCATGGTAAAGACGATCCCGTCATCAGAGGCTTCGGCTTTTTCGGTGAAGAAGAACTCTCATGACTTTTCTACTGCAGATGGAGAGACAAAACATTGTGAAAAGTGCAATATGCACAATCACAACACCAAGAATTGTAGGGCACATCTCAAGTGCACCTACTGTGGTGGTAAAGGTCACACCTATGACTATTGTCGCCGGCGTAAGAGGATTATGGGAGAAGGACAAGGCAGCAGCTCAAGAGTCAATCACGTAGGCTCATCAAGTGAAGCCAAGGAAGGTGCTGCGAATTTCCCATTGTCACAAGCTGAGTGTCAACAAATGATGGGGCTGCTAAGCAAGATTAAAGTAGCAGCCAACAGTAGCAGTGATGGGCAACAACTCTTGGAGATGTTGAATCCTACACATCAGACTTCGGCTAACCATGTTGGTAATGTCCCTCATTTTGATGAACTCTCAGGTAAAACCTTCTGCCCCCCTCGAAATAACCAAAATGAGATATGGATATTAGACAGTGGAGCCAGCGACCATATAGTGTGTAATTCAACTTACCTCACAACCCTTAAACCCGTACATAACCGTACCGTAAGGCTACCTGATGGTACTATCTTACAAGTCTCCCACATTGGCACAGTCTCATTCACCTCACATTTTGTTCTTCAAAACGTGCTCTGTGTCCCATTGTTTCATTTAAACCTCATCTCAATCAGCAAACTTGCCTTGGATTCCTTTTATATCACCATATTTATAAAGCGAGTTTGTTTCATACAGGACCTTCAATCGGGGAGGATGATTGGGACGGGAGCTGAAAGCGAAGGACTTTACTGTCTCAATATGCCCAAGGAAGCAACGTGCAATGTGGTGAGAAACAGAACACATGACTTATGGCATCAGCGACTTGGACATCCCTCTAGCAAAGCATCATCTTTATTTCCCTTTCTGCAAAATAAAGCTCATGATACAAGTCATTGTACGGTTTGCCCTTTAGCTAAGCAAACCAGAAAACCGTTTCCCTTAAGTGTTTCATCAAGTATTTCTTGTTTTGATTTAATTCATGTTGACATATGGGGTGGCTATCATGTCCCTTCTCTTTCTGGGGCACAATATTTCTTAACCATTGTTGATGATCATTCTAGGAGTACTTGGGTCTACCTCATGCATCATAAGTCCGAAACAAGAACTCTACTCATCCATTTCATTAATTTAGTCGAAAATCAATTTGGGACAAGAGTCAAAGTGGTTAGGAGTGACAATGGTCCCGAGTTCAAATGTGCTCAATTTTATTCTTCTAAAGGCATTTTACACCAAACAAGTTGCATCAATACGCCACAACAGAATGGCATTGTTGAGCGTAAGCATCGGCACTTGTTAAACATGGCTCGTGCACTACTCTTCCAATCACACTTGCCTAAAGAATTTTGGGGAGATGCAATTCTTACAGCTGCATATTTAATAAATAGGACACCAACACCCCTCTTGCAAGGGAAAACACCATTTGAAATATTGTTTCAAAAGGAACCAAGTTATTCTCAACTTCGTGTTTTCGGTTGTAGGTGTTTTGTATCTACTCATCCTCTGCGTCCCAGTAAGTTCGATTCCCGCTCAGTAGAATGTGTTTTTATTGGTTACCCTCATGGCCAAAAAGGTTACAGAGTCTATAGCTTACGGGATAAGAAAATCTTGGTGTCCCGTGATGTAATCTTTTTCGAAACAGAGTTTCCTTATCAAGATAAGACTTCTACTCCGCTCTCGACTTTGACTCCTACTGATTCTCAAACATCAATTCTTTTATTTCCTTCTTCTCTTGGCTCACCTCAAATGGATGATGATCACGCCTCAAATCTCCCCACATCACCAATTAATTCTGATCCCATTTCTTCCGCTGACCTTATCTCCCCACCTCTTCCAAACAATTCGGACTCCTCTCCTCTAACCACCTCGGACTCCTCTCATCCTACATCCTCCACAGACTACTCCATTTCGGACTCATCTAGTCCGACCGCACCAGTCGCTACACAGCAGCTACGCCGCTCCACTCGTGCCACCAAACTCCCGACCACATTGCATGACTTCCACGTTGAGGCAGCCTTGCCTTCACGCTCTGCTGCTCCGTCGTCCTCCTCGAATGAAGCTACTGCTCCTCCAGGTACTCCCCATTCCATTGCTAATGTTTTATCTTATGATAAACTCTCTCATTCCCATAAAGCCTTCACTGTTAACATTAGTCTCGAAAAAGAGCCACAAACTTTCTCTCAGGCTATACTTGAACCTCGGTGGAGAGAGGCTATGAACAAGGAGATTCAGGCGCTCCAGGATAATGGAACATGGAGTTTGGTTCCTCTACCCCCTCACAAGAAACCAATTGGGAGTAAATGGGTTTACAAGATCAAATACAACCCGGATGGCACGGTGGAACGTTACAAAGCCCGTTTGGTAGCAAAGGGATACAGCCAAGTTGCCGGCATTGATTATCGAGAAACTTTCGCTCCAGTGGCCAAGTTAACTACAGTCCGTGTTCTTCTCAGTCTCGCTGCCTTGCAGGGTTGGCATCTTCACCAATTGGATGTCAACAATGCATTTCTTAATGGTGACTTATATGAGGAGGTGTATATGACGCTTCCTCCCGGTTTCGGACGAAAGGGGGAGCATCGAGTCTATAAGCTCCATAAGTCTCTCTATGGACTCAAACAAGCATCAAGACAATGGTTCTTAAAGCTAGCTGCAGCTCTTAAAGATGGCGGGTTCAATCAATCATGGTCAGACTACTCGCTTTTCATCCGAAACCATCAAGGCAGATTCACAGTTCTCTTGATATACGTTGATGACGTTATAGTGGCAGGAAACAATTTACAAGATATATTGGCAACAAAAGAGTTTCTTGCAAGTCACTTCAAACTTAAAGACATGGGGCAGTTAAGGTACTTCCTTGGCATCGAGGTAGCACGGTCTAAGCGAGGTATTGTGTTAAGCCAACGAAAATATGCACTTGAAGTCCTTGAGGATGCAGGTTTTCTAGGAGCCAAGCCATCACGGTTCCCTATTGATCAAAACCTAGTACTACGACAAGATGAAGGTGTTGAGCTCAAGGATGCATCTCAGTATCGCAGGTTGATTGGGAGACTTATTTATCTCACAATAACGAGACCAGACCTTGTGTACGTTGTCCATATTCTAAGCCAGTTCATGGACAAGCCTCGGCAGCCTCACCTTGATGCCGCTCACAAAGTGTTGAGGTATTTGAAGCAAACGCCAGGACAAGGGATATTACTGCCTTCTACGGGACAACTGAAACTCAAGGCCTACTGTGATGCGGATTGGGCGCGTTGCAAAGACACCCGGAGATCAACTACTGGTTATTGCATTTTTCTAGGAGATGCACCTATTTCATGGAAATCAAAGAAGCAAGGAACAGTATCTCGTTCTAGTGCAGAAGCAGAATACAGGTCCATGGCAGCCACTTGTTGTGAGATTACATGGATTCGAAATTTATTGAGAGATTTCAATATTAAGCATGCTGATGCAGTAAAGCTCTTTTGTGATAATCAAGCAGCAATTCATATAGCATCGAATCCGGTGTTTCATGAACGAACAAAGCATATTGAAATCGACTGTCATGTGGTTCGTGAAAAGGTACAGAGAGGACTTGTTAAGACCATTCATGTCAGAACACAAGACCAGCCAGCTGACTTATTTACCAAGCCATTGAGCTCGAAACAATTCTCTGTCCTCTTGAACAAGATAGGTGTAATTAACATACACTCTATCTTGAGGGGGAGTATTGAGGAAACTGATCCCGTTAGATGAGGAGTTCTAGCTATGCGGGATTTGCTGTTGTTATTAGGAGATATGCTTTACCATATTTAGTCCTACAAGTTAGGAAACCAGCTGTATATAATCTTGTAACCATTGTCGAATACAATTAAGAAAATATTCTCACACTATCGTTTTCTTTAGGATCATTATTTTTTTCAATCTCTCATTCTATTCCATGATCATAGTTTCTGTAAATGGTCTCTCTATTTTTATGTCTAAAATGTAAATCCATAGTCATAAAAGTGAAAAATTTGTATCCTAGCCCAATGGTTAAAAGGTTTCGTATGTTTAGAGGGTTTTTGGTCTTGATGATCCATGTCCTTTTGGGGCTTTCTTTTGAGATTTCAAATGTGGTTTCGATGTCTCATTATAAGAAAGAAATGAAACTATACATTCTCATAAATTTGATTTTAATTAGCATTTACGGATTGCAATTTCCTCTTTTGGTATATATGTTAAAACTTAGAAACACGAAATTAGCAATGATAAGAGGAAACAATCTAGGAAATTAGAAGTGGGGTCATTTTCTCATTTATCAGTTATCACACTTGCGCTAATATTTTATATATCTAATGTTTTCATATGTTTTTGAAAATAGAGTGCAAGTGTGAAATGTGTTGAAAAATAGATGTCAAAATCACTTCCCAAATAGAAATTGAGATTTCCATTTTTAATTTACACATTATAAAAAAAAAAGACAAAATGTCATTTTAATTTACACATATGGATAAAATATTGGTTGATTTTCCTTTATCCTAAAAAAATTAGTTGATTTATATGAAATTTGCATACGACATGCGTTCATTATACGTTTATTAATGATTGATCTTTTGAGATCGATCATATGGAAGTTATTGAACTTACCGAATTTGCATTGTAAAGTTCGAGATCATCTAAAAGTTGAAGGTGTGTGAAATCATATGACAGTTTTTAACTTAAACATGGGTGGGCGATTGTTTTTTTGGGCAACAAGAATTTCATTAAAATCGCGGGAACAACTACACCAGACTTACAAGGAAAACCAGCAAAAAACACGAGAAAAACTTAAACAAAGATACACTATACTACTATAACGACAACAAACTTAAAAGAAAAGCAACAAGAATTTCTCCGGTAAGAAGGAAATACTATGATAAAGATTATACTACTAAAGAACAGAAACTAAGCATCATCCATCGATGGAGCTGCTAATCCATGATGGTGAACTGCACCAAAGAAAATAGAGGGTGACAACTAATTTTCAATATCCATCTGCTTTTTAGCTTGCATTGCAAGGCAAGTCAATCCGCCGCAGCATTAGCCGACCTGCTCACCAAAATCCAGCTGCAATGCCTGAAAATTTTCAAAAGAAGAGAGTAGATTTCCTACCGTGAACAGGATATGTATTATATTATTCCTAGTTCGGGTACTTATCCTTTCCCCAGCAAAATAAGGATTCTTGTATTTAGCAAGAAAAAAAAAAAGGAGAGGAAAAAAAAAAAACGAGTGCTCGAGTCTTATAAAGGGATCAGTGACGGTTAGGGCTTCTGCATCATCGTGTTTACCAAATCCCGAAACTTCCGCATATAATATGATTTAGTCCAAATTTCATCAAATCATTGTCAGAATTTAGTGGCGCCACTTTTGAATTTCAAATTCCGCCCACAGTTTCCGTAATCTTGGTTTCCCACGCACCCATTTAAACACACCATTTTCTCTCCATCAACGAATTTAGAAAAGAGAGAGAATCCAGAAAAAAACAGTGAGGGTGAGCTCTGAATCTTGCGATGGCGGCGATTTGCAGAGACGGACTATTCTCACAGGTTTATTACAGAAAGCGGCGGATGGCGGCGATTTGCAGAGACGGACTATACTCACAGGTTTATTACAGAAAGCGGCGGAGGCAAGAGAAAGGTGGTGGTTTAGTGGAGAAGGGCGAGGGTATTTTGGGAATTCAGAGTGAGGAAGCAAAAGGGGAAGAAGACGAAGAGTCTAATCTGACTCTGGCCGTGATGATGAAGAAGAAGACTGCTTCTGAAACAAAGCCGGTTCCGTTTGAGGGTTTAGAGCAGAAAGATTTGATCTTTGATGATCAAATTGGAGGGCAAAATGGGAAACGTGAAGAGGTTAAGGGAATTGATGAAGAATTTCAAGGAAATGGTGATGTGGGTTTTGCCAAAGAGGGACTGGATGATGAAATTGAAGAGGGTTTAATGAAGAAGGGAAATGAGGTTGTGGAGAAGAAGAAGAAGGTAATACCAGACGTGTCCACAATGTGTCATCAATGTCAGAGAAATGATAACGGGAGAGTTGTTCGTTGCAGAGGCTGTTTAAAAAGGGGGGAGAGAAAGCGGTATTGTATTCCTTGCATAAAGAATTGGTATCCCAATACATCAGAGGAAGCCATTGCTGAGGCTTGTCCTGTTTGCCTTGGGAATTGCAATTGCAAAGCGTGCTTGCGCTTGGATGTGCCTGGCAGGTGCTTGAAGAATCGAGAGATTGGGGAAGATGAGAGACTCGAGCACTGTAAGTATTTGGTGAATCAGTTGCTTCCTTACTTGAAGAGGATTAATAATGAGCAGGTGAGTGAGATGGGGTTTGAGGCTAGGAGACAAGGGTTGGTGGATTTTGAGGAGCTGGAAATCGAAAAGTCTAATTGCCGAGTTGGTGAGAGGATGTATTGCAACAACTGCAAGACTTCGATTTTCGACTTTCACAGAAGCTGTCCTGGATGCCAATATGATCTGTGTCTCATGTGTTGCCGCGAGATTCGAGATGGAGAGTTAAAGGGAGGTGGGGAGGAAATGGTTGTGAACATGGGAAAGATTGTTCAGAGGAATGGTGTGAGAACCAGGAGCGTCAAGTCTTCTTCTTCAAAGCCAAAGTTTGAATGGAAAGCAGATAAAGATGGAAGCATTCATTGTCCCCCGGAGCACATGGAAGGTTGTGGTAAGTGTCCTTTAGAACTTAGATGTTTTTTCCCTGGAAATGAAGTCATGGAGTTGGTAAATAAAGCAGAAAAGATAGATGAAAGTTATAAAATTATGCATGCTAGCAGTGAAACTAGTTGTTCATGTATAAATCCTGTGGATGATGTTAAGTCAAGAAAAACAGCTTCTAGAGGTGATTCGGAGGACAACTATTTGTTCTGTCCAAGGGCTGAAAGTATTCAACCCGAGGATTTTGAGCATTTTCAGAGGCATTGGATGAGGGGTGAGCCTGTGATTGTGAGTAATGCGCTTGAAAATGGTTCAGGTTTGAGCTGGGAACCATTAGTCATGTGGAGGGCCTTTCGTCAAGTTAATAATACTAAGCATGATAAGGATTTGGAAGTACAGGCCATTGATTGCTCGAATTGGTCTTTCATTGATGTTAATATGCACAAATTTTTTACTGGATATTCTGAAGGCATGTTTGATGCAAAACATTACCCTAAAATTCTAAAACTTAAAGACTGGCCGCCCTCCACTGAATTTGATAAGCGTCTTCCTCGCCATGGCACTGAGTTTGTGTGTTGCTTGCCTTTCAAGGAATACACTCATCCAACCGGTAGTACCCTAAACCTTGCTTGTCACTTACCCAAAACAGCTGTTAAACCTGACATGGGGCCCAAGACATACATTGCATATGGGATTGCTCAGGAACTCGGATGCAGAGATTCTGTGACAAAGCTTCACTGTGATATGTCTGATGCGGTGAACATTCTGACCCATACTGCTGAAGTGACCCTTAAGCCTGAACAGCTTGCTGCTATAGAGGAATTGAAGAGAGAACATAGGGAGCAAGACCAAAAGGAGATTTTCCGAAAATATGGTAAAAGTGGAAGTGAGCCTCAGGAAGAGTTTGATGATGCAGGTGAGGGAGCTGCTCTTTGGGACATTTTTCGGGTACAGGATGTTCCGAAGCTGGAGCAATATATCAAGAAGCACTACAGGGAATTCAGGCACATACATTCTGAACCATTGCAGCAGGTGGTTCATCCGATACATGATCAGACTATTTATCTGACTGTGGAGCACAAAATGAAGCTGAAGGTGGAATATGGGATTGAGCCATGGACATTTGTCCAAAAGCTTGGTGATGCTGTGTTCATTCCCGCAGGCTGTCCGCATCAGGTGAGAAATTTGAAGTCATGCATTAAAGTGGCAATGGACTTTGTATCCCCTGAAACCGTTGGTCAGTGCTTTCGGTTGACAGAGGAGTTCCGCACTCTTCCGCCAGACCATAGGGCAAGTGAGGACAAGTTGGAGGTAAAGAAAATGATTGTCCATGCTGTCTTTGATGCTGTGGAGGAGATTTCTGGTGAGAAAAAGAGGCCTAAGCCGAGGCGCAAGGGAACTAGAACTACTGCCAGGCGTAAGGCCCAAGTCTTTGATAAAATTAACAGTATCTGATCTTAGTGTTCTATGCCATTTTGCAACATATCTTGTGATATTATAACTGATGGTTTGTCCTCCATGTTCAAGCTAGTTTGATTCTTGTTGCTCAAGATGTTCTTTAAAAGCATTAAATGGTTGGGTTAATCTCTGTACATTTCTGTTCTTCAACTCAGTTTAGCCTAAAATCGCAACCAGTTCATAGAATCGGTTATGAGGGAGAATCACAGGTATCTCTTTCACTCTCTCTAGATTCAAAATATGTGCTGCCTATAGAGATAATGTGCTGCCTATAGATTCATCATCGCTGATTTACTAGTCATATATAATTGTAACAGTAATGCTAAAGATCTTTAATTTATATATCATAGTACAAATATTGTTTGATTTGTTCAAACTGCTGCGTGCACTTTATATCTTAATTAGTTCCAACAAACAAAGCAATTAGCCAACTAATAAGCTCTTTGCTAAAGAGAGGAAGATTAATTTTAGTAGGAAGTGTCATACACATCCCACAACGTTAAAGGGATATCAGGCACTGCACACATAAGACGGGGGATTTTATTTTCCTTATAGTACGTAGTGGGGATTTTTCTCAATCCTCCAGTCTAGATTCCTTTTTCTTGTAGGTGTTGCTCTGTACGAAAAGACAGGCTTAGCTTCTTTCATTGTTGTAGCAAACAGAAGAGATGTTGCTTTGGGTTCTATTTTGTCCTTTAGAGAATTTAATCAGGCAGGGCAGGGCATATCTTATGCAATGCTACTTATATAAATTTCTATTACAAAGTTCTTCATACTTGATTAAGGTTCTAAAAGAACCGAAAGTCCAATATCTCATTTTTGTAAATGCATCCTATGTGGTTCTCAAATTAAAGATGACTCAAGTGATGAGGGAGGGTAGACAATTGGGTTTGAATTAGATTAGGTCAGCCGTCAGCGGTTCAATCCTCTCCAATGTACTAAAAAAAAAAATTAAAGATGAAATAAGACATTTATATGCAATTTCACTTGAGGGCTCAATTTGTATTACATTATACATTGTTGGTGAAACCCATATCATTTATCATTGGTAAGATTTTTCTGGGTTTAGAGCTATGATCTCTTATAAGTTACAACTCACCGACCTAAGTGGAAGCCAAAAATGGATGGTATCAAGGCATTGAGGGAGGGCTATATATACTTCATTTCATGCGTTATCGGTCCTTTTCTTGTTCAACTTTGAGAAAGTCCATCATATCTAAACAACCATATTTGGCATGAAAGGCTTTATGTGCATTTGCTCACCTTTCTAAAATTGTAGTTATAGTAGGTGAAAGTGTTCCTAAAACTTAAGTAGCTTTGCTCAATTTTTCTACTCCAAATTGTTAACTAATTAAAGAATGCATTATGCATATCAAACAGAGGTATAGACTGACTGCATGTGGACTTGCCCAGACTGCAAGTATGATTCAAATAATATACATAGTGGATTGTATACGCCATCATCATCATTTCATCAAGTACTATAAAAGTAAACCAAACCATACCTACCACATTGAAATATTTCCCATATAATTATCCATTCATCCATTTCACCCTTCAATTATCAACTAAAAACAAATGAATTTAAGAACATCGATCTATGCATTAGTAATCTCTGATCTTCACATTTTGCTAACATGAGAAAGAAGTGCAACTTCCACCTTCATGCTTAGGTGGTCACGAGTCATGACTCATAATGAAATCAAATAGGGATACTATGGTTAGTACAAGTACAGCAACAAGTGTGTTCAAACTAAAAAGCTTTGATTAGTAACTAATGGCTCCTCCTAAGTTCTTTTCCCTTCTTGTTCTAATTTCGTTGCTGTCCACTTATGCATCTTGTTCTTCTCTTGAAGATCATAGCATCAATGTTCCATCTGCTATGGAATCCCAAAAGTCTGCATTGACCCCTACAGACGATCAGAAAGTTAATCTCACACTTTACTATGAAACTTTGAACCCAGATTCTGCTCTATTCCTAGTAAAAGATCTTAAAGGGGTTTTCGATAACGATCTCATTACCATTCTCAATCTCAGACTGGTTCCTTGGGGCAAGGCACATACCAACAAGTCTGACAATGCCATTTTGTGCCAGGTCGTCCTATCTCTATCTCTATCTTTTTCATAGTTAAGTATGCATATTATGTTCCCTATATGTACATTTCTTTGTTTCATTAAGATCTCAGCAAACAAATGTTTTTCTTTAATTGTTAATTTATGGTTAATTATTGATGACATAGTGCTTCCTATATATACTGTGCAGAATGGCCCAGATGAATGCTACTTGAACACTATACAAGCCTGTGCAATCGACGTCTGGAGAGTTGTGGTAAGGCCATCTTTCAACAATGTTAATCAACTGGTTGTCGGATTTTCCTTTTATTAAGCTGGTATTGCTAAATATCTATGGTTGTTGCATTCTCTTAATTTCAATGAATATGTGATATGCAGGACAAGCATTTTGGTTTTATTTACTGCATAGAATTTCTGGTCATAGAGGGAAGGCACAAGGAGTGGCAAAGTTGCTTTAGTACATGGGGATTGCCTCAAAAACCCATCATGGATTGTTACAATAGTGGAGATGGAAAAAAGGTAATTTTGATTTCGTAGTAATGTATAGTCATTTCAACAAGAGTTCATGGAAATTCTATTGTTCTCAGCAGATAATTAACTGATTATATATTTTGAAATTATTGGAGTGCAGCTTGAACAAAAATTTGGTAATGAAACCAAGCACCTTAGTCCACCTCTTGGGTTTGTGCCATGGCTGGTTGTGAATAATCAACCAATTGGAAAGGTTAGTCCTCTCTCTCTCTCTCTGATTTCTCTAGCTATCTCTCTATTTCTCTCTATCTCATGTCACATAACATTTTCTTGCCTCCATTAATAATGCAGGACTATGAAAATTTTGCTGTTTATGTATGCAAGGCTTACAAAGGTAGCACTGTGCCCATGGCCTGCCAATCTGTGCACTTGAATCCAAAGACATGATAGGCGCGCACAAGTATGATCGATGCTCCCATTTGATATAAAAGCCTCAAAATGATTAGTTGATCTATGCTATTATGATCAGATTGGCAACATCCCATGTTTCTTAGTATAATGCAAAAAATTACTTGGCAATATTTGCTTTTTATTTCTGATTCTCTGAATGGAGGATGTATGAATAAGAATTACCAATGTGAAAGCAAACCTCCCTAACTAAGATTTACCCCCTTTGAATGAATGTGTAGGAAATAATAAGTAATTGCTCGATCTATAAGAAAAAGGCAAAGCTAGTAATCAAACTTAGGATTATACTTCAAATTAATGGTTTTGAGTTGGTTTTTGGTAACAAATTTATTAAGATAAACCTCATTTTTTTTGCTTTATAAAGTGGACTAACGACCCTTCGTATATTGTTGCAGAAATCCATATCATTTAGACATTTAGTACAACCAGTCTTGTACCTGAAAATATATATCTTCTAGCTACGTTGCCTCATCAGCTAACCATTTATAGAAGGGGTTTGATGTGCATTTCCACGCCGTTGTACATTTAAAAAAAAAAAAGTTCGATCTGAAGATTGGATAGCTAGCTTTGCTCAAATTCGTTTTCTTCAATTTCTTGGCATTCCAAGATGTTAAGGTTTCAGTTGCAACCATCCAATGAGTGCGATGCAAAACCAAATGCAGAGTTGATCAATTATGTAGATATAGAAGATGGTTTTATGCATGTAAAGGTTGGAAACCCTAGCATAAGAGATCGATTTGCATTTCTCAAACCCTCCCAATCCTTGCTAGTAGAGGTCGAATTACCTCCTAATCCTAATCTCTATAAATTGAGAAGTTCCCACGTCGTACATAGTTGTGGATCTAATATATCTAGAATTTTGAATTAAGTAAAACGTGCATAAAAGCAAAGCCACACGTATATACTCTTTAGTACTGTGTGTACGTTCAACGTTACGTCGATATTGAATAAAGTGAGAGTTACCAATATATGGCTTCGTCCCATACTACCATATATTCATGCTTCATCAATCCCACCAATCAAAGGGAATTGGTGCAAGCATCTTGCCCATACCTAGAAGTCCTATAACTCTATAAGCCATAAATAATCAACTATTAATTCAACACGAACTCGATTATATAAATATCGAATTGAATAAAATTGCTAAAATTTTGAGTGAAAGATTGAGAATTTACTCGTACAAAAACTGAAGAAAAGAAACCCTAAACAAAAATTGTAATTAACAATAAAATAATTCGTTCAATTACCGCAAGAAATAATCAGATTGAGGAAATTGACATGAGAGACTAGGAGAGGCTGGAGAGACTGAAGGAGATATTTTACTTTTGACCTTGTGGTAATTGTACTATCGTATACCTTGTACTATGGTATATCTTGATGTTTTGAGTTTTTTTTTTGTGTTGTTATTAACACACCCCATATATATATATATATATATATATATATATATATATAGGGCTCTTATAACCTATGCAGCTTATGAGTATTTTCTCAGTTATCCAACTTTTTGGTTTCTTAGCCATCCTAGCTAAATGTGAAGAGCACCTACGTACGCAAAAATAAAATAAACATTAGAAATGAGAAAGAGAAGTATGGACTTGATTTCATGTAAATGTAAATATATCCTTCATTCTGAGTTGCAATATTGATGCAATACTCAGGTATGTCGATGCAGACAAAATACATAGTTTGAGAGTATATAAGAGGATGATCAACCTCATGAGGCTAGTCCCATATGGAAATGCTGATCATACCATAATTATAAATAACCAAATATCATCATTTCAACAAAAACTCAATTGACGATTCATAATAATTTAACATGGGTTAAATTACTATTATTTTTTTTCCCACGTCACGTAAGATGAAAAAGTTCACACTTTTTTTTTTTTAAGAGGATCAAAGGATTTCACTCCTACCCCCATGGTGACTCGAACCCATGACCTGGATCTTAAGTAGTGGGTGTTCTAACCACTGAGCTAACACCACTTCGTCATGAAAAAGTTCACACTTAATTAGTTGATTGCATGTTTTGTTTGCTTTGTGACTTTAAATATTTTGTTGAACATTTTATTTTAATTTCTTTATATTTTCTCATCCCGAATAACTTCTCATGTCTATCCCTAAGTTTTTTCTTCGCATTTTAACTTGTCACTTGCGTTGCCAGCAGGGGTTGGCAGAGTTGGCAAAGTGGCAAGGATCTTGCCTTGGTTGGTACCCCCATCCAAGGTTCGATCCCCAACACTCCCAACTAAAGCCCTTGCTGGTAGGTTGCTGAGTGCTGGGGTCTTGCGAGACCCATGTGCACACTAGTGAAGGCGTCATCTTCCAAGGGAGCCTGGGCTCAAGCAGCCTAATTGATGGATGCATGCGAGTCCTACCACCTGTCACACAATGTGGTAGTGTGAACTTTGAGACATTGCGGGGTCTATCTACTCCTACCATTGATAAATGGTTCTGAAGCCAGATGTTAGTTAGACTCCTGCATACAACAAGTGATTCATAATGTTCATAGACTAGTGGGGCTACCTCCCCCTCCCCTAAATACCTCTAAGATTAAAACAAAAAAACAAAAAAAAAAACAAAAGCTTTGCCACTTGCGTTGAGAGCCTTAATGAAAAGAAGAAAAGAACTCGTACGTAACTGTCAATGACATCACATTGCAATACATGTGTTCTGACTTATGACTTATGACTTATGTGATATCAAGTAATTAAAACGTGCATTACTATAAAGCCAATCCCGTACAGGCCCACAACCAGTGTCCTTAATATTCTCACACTATACTGAAAGCAACCGTAGCTCTAACTTTGTCTGCCATAATTAGTATGGTGCATCTACTAGGTTATTCTGTGTTTCATACATATGAAACCGTAAATCCTTTGTTTGTCATAATCCAATCCCTTGAGTCCCGTTTTGAACTTCTGAGCACAAGCATAATGCATGCGCAATTTTACAATCGAGCTGATAGTTCATGTCGTCCCACTTTTCAACTTGCTTAAGCATATGAATACATGCATGGCTCATATCACACAGCTAGTTACATATCTTTATTTTATGATAAAATAATATGAGCGTCACAACTAAAATTAATTAGCGATAGTTGTAGCTAAAAGCTCAAATTTTTATAAACACATTTTCAAAATCTTTATTCTCCAATGTGGGACAATACTCCACATTCTCACACGCTCCAGCACGTGTGGTGAATTTTCAAGTCATATACATGGACAACTTATATTGGGTGACGTGGAGGCTAGGCATGAAACACATGTGGTCACTTGACTTCACACGTGAGCGAACATGGCTCTGATACCATGACAATATAGAGAACTTGAAGAAACGAAGACTTATATTGATATATTGAGAAACTGTTATAACAAAACTAAGCAAAAGAGATCGATTAAAGAGGAGCAGATGGATGCCGAGTGTTGACCAGCTGTAGCTCACTAACCACTTCTCTAACAGATCACAGCTAACTTAAAAAACACGTGATTAATAATACATGCATGAGCTAAAACAAAGCTAATTATGAGCCAATTAAGCTGATTGACACCTTCATCATAATATTTCAAGCGCAATTTTATATAAGAATGATGGAGACATGCACAAACGTAGTACGTATGGCTCATATCACATTTCACACAAGCGCAATTTAAAATTCCTATAAATATATGGCTCATATCACACAACTAGTCACATACCAGATAATCCCAGCTAAAAATTAATATATGGCTATTCCTAGTTCTCTTATGCGTACTGCTTCCGGCTTTCTTCAACTCAATTCGAAGAAACCTCGAGACCCATTTCATCATCTTCCTCCTCCATCCCAGACAACATTAACCTTTTCAACCAGGAAAGTACTTAGGTCAAATACAATGGCTACTCTCACCCTCACACGTACCCTTATCAATGCACCTACCATAGGCATTTCACAAACTTTCACAAAATTGAAGTCACAAGGCAAAGTGGCATTCATCCCCTACATCACCGCCGACGATCCAGATCTCTCGACAACTGCACAAGCCTTGAAGCTGCTCGATTCTTGCGGGTCAGACGTAATCGAACTAGGAATACCCTACTCCGATCCCTCACTAGACGGTCCGGTCATACGCGCTTCGGCCTCATGCTCCTTGGCAGGAGGGACAAACTTTAACAACATCATTTCAATGTTACAAGATGTCATTCCACAACTGTCTTGCCCTATCACTTTATTCTCGTACTCCAACCCTATTATCAAGCATGGCATCGAAAACTTCATGTCCACCATTAGCCAAACCGGGGTACGTGGGCTTGTGGTTCCAGATGTTCCTTTCGAAAACACACAACGTATGAGAAATGAAGCTGCGAAGAATAACGTCGAGTTTGTGCTGCTAACCACACCAACTACTCCAACAGGTCTCATGAAAGACATTGTTCAAGCTTCGGAGGGATTCGTGTACCTGGTGAGCACAGTGGGGGTCACCGGAGCTCGTGCACGTGTGAACCAACAAGTTCCGAGTCTTTTGAGGGAGATTAAAGGGGCCACAAGCAAGGCGGTGGCAGTTGGGTTCGGGTTGTCAAAGCCTGAGCATGTGAAACAGGTGGCTGAGTGGGGGGCTGACGGTGTTATTGTTGGTAGTGCCATTGTTAAGGTCTTGGGTGAAGCTAGATCGATCTCCTTTGCAAGGGTTGAGAGAACTTGAATCTTTTACCAAGTCTTTCAAGTTTGCCCTCCCTTAATGACTTGTAGTTTATGAGATCAAACTAATTGCCAAGATCAAACCATTTGACGAGACGATAATTTCGCGTTGAAAACATGTCTACGTATCGTCAAAGATAGGGGATGATATAGATTAAGGACCGGGGGTTGTCGTACCCAAGGGATTGGAAGGCCCAAAATCCACTCGGTAATCATGTGGTAACCAAGTTTCTAGCACTAAAATGATGAGACAAGAGATGGATGGATGCAAAGTGTAGTGGATATACAAATGAGTGTAGTGTTCATATTTTTGGTGTTTTGTAAATAAGTGAGCAATGAAAGTGAAATGCAAGTGGTAAACTAACTAAACAAGAGTGATTGAGCTAACAAACTTAATGCACTCTAAATGCAAGAGGGGGAACATGGAAAGATATAGGAATGGTAGAATGATTGAGTTTTCATATCTAATGAATTAACAACCCTAATGAAAATGCACAACGATTGATTAAGAACCAAAATCCGTATCTTAGTCTTATTAGGGATCTAAGACCAAGTCTCACAATGTATCCCTCTTGTCAATTACGATTAAAGAGTGACTCTCAATCAACTAGCTTAACCATTGTCCGGTTCTTAAGTTCATTAAATGAGGCGTAAAGCTCATAGACTTAGGATTTCAAACAAGCTAAGCCAAAGTTTAACTCATTACATGCATTGCCAATTGTCTAGAATTTAAGGAGGTTATCAAGCTCATAAACTCAACCAACATAAATCAAACACATGCTCTTCAATTGATAACATCTCCAAACATGCATTCAACATAATTAAGCTAGACAATGAACATGTTCATAGCACAATCAAACATGAATAAACATCAAAGTTATACAAATCATCATCAATGAACTAGGGCATGCAACCCTAGTCCCCAACATAAGAATTTATACACATATGCTTGAATAAAACATAAGTAAAGATAGGTTGAGAGATTCTCATGAAGACATCCAGCAGGTCCTTGCTGCCCCAAGAGTTGCTAGCTGCTCCATGCATCACCCTCTTCTTCTCCTTACTCCTTCTTGCTCCAAATTACAAGGTTCATGCAGACCCTTGCTGTTCTTGATGATTCCAGAGCATGTAAGTGCACAAACGATGGTGAAAGTTGGTCCGTAAGGTAAATGGGGGCCTTAGGAACAACTTTCGTGAAGGATGAAAGTCCAAAAAATGGACAGAACTATGAGAAAATGGACGATTACAGTAGGTGGACGGGAAGGTCCGTCCGGATTCCCTAATGGAATCCGGACGGAAATGAGGCTGTTCTTGAGTGTTTGGGAGCTTGAGAGCTTCTTAGGGGTTTGTTCTCAAGTCAAGGATTCCTCTCTTCATCAGAAATGAGGGTATTTAACAAGTCTAATGCAGCCCCCAAGGTTACCTAGTGGAGGTATGGAGAAGTGCAAAAGGAAAATACATGGGAGGAATTTAAGGATGCACTAGGGTAAAGTATTAATTGATTTCTTCTCCACTAGAGTGCATGTAACCCTAGCAGCAGCCCTATGCATAATGTGATTTGAATATCTCCTCCATGTGTGGTGGTGCTCCGGTGGTGGTCCGGCGGTGCTGCCGCCTCTTGTGGTGGTGGTTCGCCGGAAAAGTCGCCGGAAAGGTAATTTCATCATTTTTCTTCCTCTTTCCGATTCTTCAAGGTATTCATTGGCATCATCCTCCGAATGTTGACTCGTGTGATCTTTGATATCCGAAAGCCACGGTTGACTTTCCGTCCTCTTCTCGGAAATGCGCCAAATGTCATGAAAATGCACATTTTTGTGCCAAATTACTTCAACTCACCTAATTAACCTAGAAACATGAAAACACACATTAAACACAACAAATGGCCTTTGGAGTAGCTTAATTCCCGTGATTAGAAGCACAATTTGTACGTAAAATACGTGTAAATCAAGTACCACTAAAGGTCCTAGAGGGGGGGTGAATAGGACTTTTACAACTTTTTCGTGTCAAATCGTTCTCAGGGATAGCAATACTTGTGGCTATCCTGAATCACAATTTTACGATTATGCAAAGTAAAGTTGCAGTAAAGATAAAAAAACACAAAGACGTTTTTTACTCGCAGAAACCCTGCAACCAGGGAGAAAAACTGCGTGCCCCTAACTCTTGAAGGGCAAAACTTTCCACTATGTAATTCAACACTTCTTACAAGTTTGTAGCAACCTGGGATAGTTAGCCGCGCTTCTATCCTTCCTAGACTCTTCCTAGTCTACGACCTGTTCTACCTCACTTGTCTCTAAGTGCTTACATATGAAAGTTTACAGAAGTTTCCATCACAGAACTTAGCTACTTATCAACTAATTCTTTGTGGACGCTTCTCGGGTTGTTGCACTACCAATCACGACCTCATGGTATGCAAATGCGATATGAGTTTTATGAAAAGAGTTTTTGTTCAAGCTCTAAGATTTACAATCAACAAGGAAGACTTAGAGCACAGCTGAACAATGAGAAAGACAAATGAAACTCAGAAAATGTGCTATGACAATTTTCACAAACAAAACAACCAAAGAAGCAAGGAGCACCTAGCTTCATATTTATAGGCAAGGAGAGGCTCATAAGGGAGCATCCACATAAGCCCTTATGGTCAGAAATTTCATGGCCTTTTCGTTTGGCTGAGCAACAAGCCAACAAGGTTGACAATCAACCCACACAAAAAGCATGAAGAAAAACTTTCCCAAAATAGAAGACTTTTCAAATAAGAGGGAAAAGGTTTTGCAAAACTTATCCAAAGGGTTTCTGATCACATGTGCACAGCAAAACAGCTTTTCCCTAGGCACTAAACATACCCCTAGCAAAAGCATAGGTTAATGTATCATGAAACAACTAGGCATGTGACCTAAGCATGTGAGCCCTAGACAACTAGGTCATGGGTTGGAAAAGTATACACACAATCCCAAACGTAACTTGGACACCAAATCATAAGCATAGCCAGCTGTTTAGAAAAGCAAAATATCTAGAAAGATTAAACCTTCACATGTAAGATAAAGTTCAACTTTCAAGATCATTTTGTCACAAGGCAGTTATTCTGGGAAACAGGATAGGAAGCAATTCTGCTATCCTCTGTGAAAAACAATGAGATGCATATGCATGATTTTACCTGAGTACCATGAGATCATGTTGGGCCTTCTCTTGGACTTGGGTCTTCAGACTTCTTAGTCAAAGGTTGTGTTTTGTTCAAATAGAGGATTGCCAACATTTTTATACTTACAACCACAGTTACTATATATCCTAGCCATTGATCTTTATTTGCAAGCTTCTGTAACATTATGGTATGGTATTGGATATAGTGGACGCAGTGGTTCGGGTTTTTGGACCTAATCGCAAACTGTACCTATGTCATTAATTAGTTGTCCAGATTTCCAGGTCAAAATCGGCCGAAGATCTCAATGCTGACATAGTCAGTTTAGTCGATGGCAGTTTTGGTGCTGTTTTCGGTGTTTCACAAATCTATCGAAGAAAAAAAAGATCAATATTGTCATATTGGTTTTCAAAGAAAATTCTGCAAGGCACCTTATATGCTGATAGTGACGTGCACTGGCATTCTACCATATGATTAATCCAACGATATATAGATCAAAATAAATTCAAACAAAATTGTGTTAGTTAGACGTTAAGGTTAACGAAATCATGAGGTAAAAAAACAAAAAAACATAGCGACTTCCTTACCTACTTACAGCAACACACACGCTCTCTCTCCCCTCTCCTTCATCACCGCACGTCCGCACCAGTTGAGCCAAATATCCAACTCTCAGTCACCCTTTAAATCCCTCATCCACCATATATATACCCACTCCCTAGCTTATCTCTCAGGTAGGGCTGAGTGATTGAGTGTGAATGAAAAAGGTTATCCATGTGCATGTTCAGGAAGGTCCTTATGCAGGTTTGCCATTAAGTTGGTCTGGCAGAAAACTAGAGATGACACTAGATTTTATAAAAATAGGGGTGGAAGGTAGCTCAGTTGTTTGAACTTTCCTTAATTTTTTTGTATAAATGCAATTATTTTTTCTATTTTTTTGTAAAGAGTACGTAGTTACGTACCTACCTAAGAATTGTTTTTTACCTGATCTCACGGATGAGTCCCTTTTTTTTTTTGTTAAATCTGATTAACGTTGATATTGAAAGAAAAGTACGTGACGTCATCATTTTAAAAAAGATACTGGTGCCTTAAGCACCTGGTTCCCTGAAGACACTCCCTCTTGTTGTCTCGAGGTTCATGTTTCTTTGGGATTCTAGTTGCTACCCAGTAGTGTTGGGCTAATTCTTTGGTATTATTGTGTCCAACTCTCGCGGAGCGTGACCTTTTGGGTCTAATATAAGGGACTTCTTAATCCTAAGATCTTTTTGTTCCTCAATTGTTTGGAAAATTTTATTGTGCAGTGCAATCTGCTTTTTAAAAATACAATTGCTTATTAAGAGGGAACAATTTTACATGTGAAAATATCGTTCACAAATCATCAATTGGATTTTTAAAATGAAATTGCTCCTTCTTAATCAATAATTACATTTTTAAAAAGCAGACACTTCTTGAAAATAGAAAAATAAAACTACTACATGTTGATATAGACTATCCTCATTCCATAAAAACCAGCAGTATTGCTCGCCTAGACACTCAATTGTGGTGCTCACAGTATAGTAGTTCATCTAGAACTCATTGAAACAATAGAGAACAATCTTCACCAACTTGCAGGGAATGAAAAAAAGTTGATAGAGAGCAAGAGCCACCCTCCGCATCAAACCACAAAGAATTCAATGTCAAAGGAAAAGCATTATATGCCATCTAAATGAGAAATGTTAAAGCTCTATCATGAAATTATATGTCTTCCAAATTCTGTAGTTACAATCTTATAATTAATTGGTTGGGTTAAGTTCAATACCTATCTACAATATTTGCAATTCTAAACATTCCTATTTAATAAAATTGCACCAAAGATTGAACGAATGAACAAACAAATGAATATAATGCTAAGAAATGAATATTTCATTGATGGAAATCGATCTAGATAGATTTCAATTGTCAGCCTCGATCTCATGTTTGTACAGAAATAATTAAGTATGATAACATGCAATCCATTAATTTCAGACCACTAATAGAGATATGTATGATTGCCATAAATTTGAACAATGTGTGACATGCATGAAGGGCATTTGGAGTTCTCTATTCGTTTCTACAGTTCCGATTATGTAAACGCTTCCCTGCGTTTGGTTTATAATAACTCAAAACCCAAAACCCGGCCAAAACAGCCCCAACGTACACAACCCAAAAATGTCTATTCGAAGACTATACATACAACAATATGAGGATCAAGATTAAACATGAAATATATTTTAGGTGATAGTAAAACAAAATTACTTAGTTTGAAACAGGCTAAGCTAGTTCACTGGACTAGTATACTATCTATATAAACTAAACAGAGAATTCAAATGACTGCTCTGCCAGATATTATCCTTGGTATATCACACTTTGAAAGAGCTGAGTGAATCTAATTAAGTGCTATATTTCTCAAACCCTTTCGCCTCGAATCCTCGATCTCTTGCCAAGCATAAGTTTTTGATCAAGAGAAAAATTTAACTATACCTATGCTTTGTGGCTAAATCATACTCTTTTTAATTATTAAACATGGAATTTTGTATTAAGTAACTTTTAAAAGGGGAGTTATTACAAGAATTATTACATGACAAATACATGTGTTATGTGATATCTCAAGTAAAACGTGCATTACTATAAAGCCACCATTTTGTCCAACTTAGCTCTAACTTTGTCTGTCTCTGGAAAGGTATTGAGTATTAACTATTTCTAGTACATAACATACATAATTGCGTATTCGACCTTGCAAAAGTCTTCATTACTAACCGCATAACATTTATTTCACGTTTATGCTGTTGTTATTGTTTTTTTTTTTTTGGGTCCTTGACCATCAAGGACAAATATAGGGGAATATTGACCATCCACTCTAGCCAAAATATGCGGTGCCCACCCGGCCCATTTAAATTCGAAGCCCACGGAAAATTACCAAAATATCCAGACTACTTTCCTTTATTACACAATGCCATTGCCATTTCTCTCTCTCCCTTTCACGTCTTCTTTCACGTCTTCTCTCTCTCTCTCTCTCTCTCTCTCTCTCCCCCTTAGTCTGCAACGGCGGCTCTGGTGGAGCTGGGCACGGCCTGGAATGGCGGTGGTGAACTGAGCTCCACGGCGGAGCTATCTGGGTGTCGAGATTGAAGGATCACGGCGCACCGAGCTGGGATTGGGTCGCCGGCATGGTCTGTTGTGGTGTTGGGTGCCCAAATCTGATTGGGCTATGGTGGATTGCACGGTGGTGAACTGAGATCCACGGCAGAGCTATCTGGGTGTCCAGATTGGTGGATTGATGATGGGTTAGTTGGTCTAGAAGAACTTGTTAGAATCAACAAACAATGAAATGTTAATGATTCATCAAATTCTAATCACTGATGTTGATTCGTGTGCAGGCCATACTTGTTAGAATCAACAAACAATGAAATGTTGTTGATTCATCAAATTCTAATCACTGATGTTGATATTCTCAAAAAAAAAAAAATCACTGATGTTGATGAAAACGATATGGAAGGCAATGAGGACAACGAGGAAGGCAACAACAACAACAATGGAGAAGAAAATGAGAATGAGAGCGTTTTTGGTTGGGCTGGACAAATATTACTCAAGGCAATGCAGCTAAAGTCATTTTTTAAAGATGACAAGGAAGAAATTGTCGATCCGATGAGGACAAAATGTTTTAGAGTATACAAGATTGATCCGGACAATAACAACTTTCGTAGGGTACAAAATTTAGGGGACCAAATATTATTTCTGGCAGAGGATAGTTCTTCCTTGTCCCTTTTAGCTTAGTGATTTCAAAGAGTTACGAGGGAATTGCATCTATTTTGCAATAATAAGATGTAGGGTGGATTTCAATTAATTCTGCACTAATAGATAACTAAAGCTTATCTATCTAATATGAATACTTTGCTCTATTTCTTCTTATTCTTACTGATCATGGTCACAATCTTCCTTTGTTTAGATTATTTTATTGACCTCAATAAAAAAAATTATTGACCTCAATAAAAAAAATTATTGACCTCAATAAAAAAATTTATTGACCTCAATAAAAAAAATTATTGACCTCAATAAAAAAATTTATTGACCTCAATAAAAAAAATTATTGACTTCAATAAAATTTTACAAAATAGCTAGCAGTATTTTATTGACCTCAATAAAATTTTACAAAGTAGCTAGCAATATCCTAACCAATAAACAAACACAAAAGGTGGGATGATGAATTTTGGAGTAGGGGAATTAGTGCATGTACAATATGTGATGGACCATCACTTTCGTTTAAGGAGCAAGTTCTTTCTGTGGTAGGAGGGAAAGAATAAAGGAGATCACATTTGTGTATTTTATTGACTTCAATAAACTATTTTATTGAGGTCCATAAACGGTTTTATTGAGGTCCATAAACGGTTTTATTGAGGTCAATAAAATTTTATTGAAGTTGACAAGAACGCTAGAATAGCAACGATGCCGTATCATTCCCGAGCTTGAATATTCAACGCTGAGAAAATTTAAGAAAATTGTGCAAAAATTTTTGGACGGAGGGAAGTGGCAAACATATTTTGCTTTGTCTTGTAATATAATGCAGAGCTCTTCTCTCCAAACAATATCCAACGATCATAATCTTTAAACCCTGAAGCATAATTGACTAATCGCTATCCCAATCTACTCTAAACCACATTGCATTTCACTCTACTTATCCAAAACCAAATCCCTCAATGCACAAGCAAATGAACGAAAAAAATTTAGGAATCAATACTTTCCGTGGTAGGAGAGAAAGAACAAATGAGCATCACCTTTGTGTATTTTATTGACCTCAATAAAATTTTATTGAGGTCAATAAAAATTTTTATTGACCTCAATAAAAGTTTATTGGTCAATAAATTTTTTTATTGAGGTCAATAAAACTTTTTTTCTTTAGTATTATTTTATTGACCTCAATAAAATTTTATTGAGCTCAATAAAATTTTATTGAGCTCAATAAACTTTTTTATTGAGGTCAATAAACTTTTTTATTGAGGTCAATAAAACTTTTTTTCTTTAGTATTATTTTATTGACCTCAATAAAATTTTATTGAGCTCAATAAAATTTTATTGAGCTCAATAAACTTTTTTATTGAGGTCAATAAACTTTTTTATTGAGGTCAATAAAACTTTATTTCTTTAGTATAAAGTTGGAGATAGATATAGTCTGATAAATGAAGAAGACGAAGAACAAGAAAGGCAGTGCAGTGAGCATGGAACTCTCGCCTTCTCTACATATATAGCACTGCAATACAATTGTCTCATAATAACTTTCAGCTACGTTTTATTTCCTAAATCATTCGAAATACATATGGGGCAATGAAGCACTATTGTTAGTGTGGGTGTTGGTGCTGCTAGCTGCATGAAGACATTGCCTTATGGTTGTTCTAGAGTCCTTCTAGCTTATTATTTTTTTTTTACCAAAAAGAAAAGTGGTACTATAAATATAACATCGCTGGAAGCTCTTATACATGAAAGATCCCATTTTTATGGACTTGGTCACACCAAGGCTTGCCCAGTATACATTTGTCCAGTCAAAAGCTAAAAAGAATTACACCAAAAAATAAAAACAAAACAAAAAGAGTAGCATGTACTTTTGTGAATCACCAAGTCCTCACATGGCTAGCTGCAAATTAAAGTATTAAACAACCTTCCCTTCTTTCTGATGATGATCCTCATGGTGATCATCGCATACTTAGATAGCTCCTGAATACTTCTATACTCACTCGCTCCTATCAACAACGTTCTCATCATCCTCAGAAACTAAGGTGTGTTTCACCTTTTGGGTAGTGTTCTTGGCATTGTCATAGGCACTATCAATCATACTCTCTTTTGCCAAGTCTATCAAGTCCTCTGCTACCTCTGTCGTTTTCACCGTGCCCTGTCTCGCAGTATCTGCTACAAAATCCAGTGACTCCACTCATGTTATCAATGGTCACATCTCATACGTGTTCTCTGCTCAACAAGTTGCATTTGCAGCCTAACTTTGAGGACATCTGCATCCCAAATTGAGACAAATATTAAATATTTGCTTCTATAGACCAATCTGAAGCTTGATACCAATTTCTTCATATAACTGATGGCTCAACCTAATCTATTACCAAATTTTGATAACAAAAACTCTACGAGAGATGGAGCAATACCGATTCGATTGAGACAAACCAAACCAAACCAAACTTTGAACATGACAGAAGGCTATTCATAAATCATAGATGATAAAATTCAGCTAATGAGCCATGACACTATGCTCACATACAACTTTCATAAGCATCAATTTCAAGCAACACAACTAAGATTATACAAATTGCAACCAAACAAACATATCGGAAGCTGTGAAAGCGAAACATTAAATTTATTTACTCTTTGCTTTGAGAAATTACCTAAAGGGTGAGTTACTGCGGTAGCCACCGCAACGGAAAGTCCACTTGTACCGAAATGAAAGGCAACACCGGACGGTGACACCAATGCCCAGTTCTGCTTCTCATCCGTTTTCATTATCCCTGGAAATTTCAATAAAACGTTGAATAGTGAAAACAAAATTTCTGTTAGAGATCTAAAATGCTAGGGATCCTAGAAAACGCTAGGTTCTGCGTCAAAATATAACCTACACATAAGCCCTCATCTTTCGCCTCCCGATCCGGTCACTGCCTCCAAACCGCCGCTTAGAATCGCGTGAAGCTCGCAGGCCCACTTGTCTTTGTTGTTGCTACATCGTCCTGCGGTTGGTTCGGATCCCACCGGCGATGTCTCCGGCAGAAGCGGCGTGGTGGTGTTGTCACCGCTGCCGCCATTGAAAGACGAGGAGATAGTCGATGCCGAAGTGGATGGGCTCGATTCTTCTCATATGAAGAACAGAGGTGGGTTCGTTGCTGACGAAGCTGCTGTTGATGAAAAGCTCCTCTTCTTCTTGTGGTTCTGGTCACAAATTGATGAATGAACATTTGCCGCTGCAATTTCTAAGACGTCAAGGTCAAAAGTGTCACAAAAAATCACCAATCAATATTTTTGTCCTTGTTGGGAGTATAATAAGTTTAAGTTATGCCTGTTGGAAAATATTAAAAACTCCCAAACTTAATGGGAAATATAAGGTGAAAATTAGGACTTATTGGATATTTCCCTTTTTTTTTATGAGAACAAATGAAATAAAGGGCTAAGGAGAAGAGCTTCGAAGACAACCAATATGTAACTGATTTAAAAAAAAAAGTATTTGAAGCAAAGGGGAGAGACTGATTGACCGGTATTTATAATAATATAAATAACAAAGTTTGCCTTTTTAAATATGTACTTGAAACGGATATTTAAATCAGAGGTAACATGAATTTCACGTTTATGATGTTAAGAAGGAAAAAAAAGTGTTTCACGTTTAATTATTAAGAGCATTTTTGTTCACCTCCCCTAGTTAAGATTGAGGCTCACCTCTCTTCCACAGCTTGACATGTGTACAATCTTAATCAAGGTTTAGATTTTTCATTAGACTGGACAAATAAAAATCTAGGTCAAATAAAAATTAAATGAAAGCACGTATATCATGTTTGACCATTGGGGTCCCACTTATCAACTAGCTTAGACTATAAATATATGGCTCCCATCACACAACTAGTAACACACATACCAGAGAATCCCTCGGATAAAAAATAACCAGAGAATCCCAGCCAACACATTTTTGCTCAATGGCTATTAGTCCTAGTTCTCTTAAACTTACTACTTCCGGTTTTCTTCATCTTCAAAACCCATTTCATCATCTTCCTTCTCCATCCCAAACAACATTAACTTTTTCAACCAAGAAAATACTTGGGCCAAATCCAATGGCTGCTCTCACCCTCACTCGTGCCCCTACCAATATCCCTACCATAAGCATCTCGCAAACTTTCACAAAATTGAAGTCACAAGGGAAAGTGGCATTCATCCCCTACATCACCGCCGGCGATCCAGATCTCTCAACAACCGCGGCAGCTTTGAAGGTGCTCGATTCATGCGGATCGGACATAATCGAACTCGGCCTCCCCTACTCCGATCCATTACTAGACGGTCCGGTCATACGTGATTCAGCCACCCGATCCTTGGCAAGAGGGACAAACTTCAACAAGATTATCTCAATGTTGAAAGAGGTTGTTCCACAACTGTCTTGCCCCATTGTTCTTTTTACATATTGTAACCCTGTTATCAAGCATGGCATCGAAGACTTCATGTTCACCATTAGTCAAGCAGGCGTACGTGGGCTTGTGGTTCCGGATGTTCCTTTTGAAAACACACAAGGTTTGAGAAATGAAGCTGCGAAGAATAACGTCGAGTTGGTGCTGCTAACCACACCAACTACTCCAACAGGTCGCATGAAAGACATTGTTCAAGCTTCGGAGGGATTCGTCTACCTGGTGAGCTCGGTTGGGGTTACAGGAGCTCGTGCACGTGTGAATGAGCAAGTTCCGAGTCTTTTAAGGGATGTTAAGGAGGCGACAAGCAAGGCAGTGGCGGTAGGGTTCGGGTTGTCAAATCCTGAGCATGTGAAACAGGTGGCGGAGTGGGGAGCTGATGGTGTTATTGTTGGTAGTGCCATTGTTAAGGTCTTGGGTGAAGCTAAATCTCCTTTCGAAGGATTGAGACAACTTGAAACTCTCGCCAAATCTTTCAAGTCTGCTCTCCCTTGATGATGTATATAGTTTATATAGGAGACCAAATGATTTACCAAGAGTAATTAATTTCTGATTTCTGTGCAGCTTATGAGTATTTGCTCGATCAGTTATCCAACTTTTTGGTTTCTTAGCCATCCTAGCTAAATGTGAAGAGCCCTACGCAAAAATAAAATAAGCAATAGCTAGAAATGAGAATTAGAAGTATGGACTATGGACTTGATTAATTACATGTAAATCCTTCATTCTGAGTTGCAATATTGAATTATTGATGCAATACTCAGGTATGTCTGATGCAGACAAAGTACATAGTTTGAGTCTATATATAAGAGGATTATCAACCTCATGATCGAGGCTAGTCCCGTATGGAGATGCTCATGCCATAATCATATATCAATTCAACAAGAACTCAATTGACGGTTCATAATCATTCAACTTGGGTTAAATTACTATAAATTTTTTGTTCCCACCCAAGATGAAAAAGTTCACACTTAATTAGTTGATTATATTGTTTTGCTTTTTTTTTTTCGATGATGTTAGATTGTTTTGTTTAAAGTATTTTGTTGAACATTTTACCTTAATCTTTTTACATAATTTTCTCAACCTCTCATGTCTTTTTTTTTTTTGGACAATCAACCTCTCATGCATGTGTATACCTAAGTTTTTTCTTGGCATTTTAACGTGCCACTGAGAGCCTTAATGCATGAAAAGAACAAAAGAACTCGTACGTATCCGTCGATGACATCACATCACAATACATGTGTTGTGTTATGTGATGTGATATCTCAACTAAAACGTTCATTACTATAAAGCCACTCTCGTACAGTCGCACCACCGTCCTTAATATTCTTACCTTACACGTTTTATTGAAAGCAACTGTACGTAGATCTAACTTTGTCTGTCATAATTAGTATGGTACGTGCATGCTAGGTTATTGTGTGTTCCGTATATATATATATATGAAACCTAGCTTAAATCCTTTGTTTGCCATATATAATCCAATCCTTTGAGTCCCGTTTTGTTTTGAACTTCTGGCTTCTGAGCACAGGCATAATCCATGTGCAATTTTATATAAGAATGATGGAGACATGCACAAACGTTGTACAAATTGAACTTATCAAAACGAAACATATATGGTTCAATATCTTCCAATCAAAATGGGCATTTTCCTACCTCACAAAACTTGGGCAGAGATATTTTGTACTCGATCTATTGGGACCATTGGTTGAAAATATTGAAATATATAGTCAAAGTTCCATATTACGGTGCAATATCCTTATGTACGTCATTTCTTTTTAATTTGACCTTAATTGCACATTTATTTCACGTTTATGTTGTTAAGAAAAAAAGAATTTCACGTACGTACGTTGAGGTTTCGCATTAATCGAGCTGCCATTTCATGTCGTCCCACTTTTCAACTTGCTTAAGATCGAATATAAATATATATATATATATATATATATATATATATATATGGCTCATATAGTCATATCACACAACTAGTCACATACCAGAGAATCATATCCCAGCTGATTAAACATCTTTGCTCATTCATTAATGGCTATTCCTAGTTCTCTTAAACTTCACTACTAGAAATATGGCTTTTAGTCACAACCCTATTGGCCACATATCAACTTCCGTGGCTTATATACCATCAATAAACACGAAGCATCGTGACAAAGTAGCAATCACAAAGTAGGCACAACAAGTCGTGACAAAATAGACATTCCGTGCCCAGTTTGAATAGCATAGCCACAACTGTCGTGGCAAAGTAAGGGTTGTATGAAAATAAATTCCCACAACCACAAAATTTGTGGCAAAATTGGACTCAATGTCAAACTTGGGCACGGATTTTCCATGGCTGGTTTGAACAACATAACCAATTAGCTAGCTAGGTCAAATACAATGGCCATGCCACTCTCACCCTCACACCCTTATCATATATATACATATATATATATATATATATGTACGATGTCTCTTTCTGTATTGGAGCCTTAATTAGCGTAGCTAGTAAGATATAGTATCACGAACGTTCGATATAATCATGATAATGTTCATTCTACCCAAGGACCAAAATATCGATGGTCCGAAAAATGAAAATTTTGATATCGGTAAATGTTTAAAGAAATTTATAGAAATTTGGAGAAAAAAATATAAAAATCTTAAATGGAGCTTTTTGAGATATATACATAATCGATTATCTATTGTATTTCAAAAACAAACGTTGAACACACTTTATTGCATAATGAGTTGTAGTAATCTTGCTTAAATTCATGTGTGCTTAAATATTACTCAACACATCTCAATTTTTATTTCTTTTTCTTTTTATGGCTTTCATTAGGTCCCACAAATTTGGGAGACTTGTTCTGTTGCACTCGTTGCACACCTTGAGAGCCGGTGTTGCTAACCACATTCATGACTACAGGAGATCTCATGAAAGACATTGTCCAAGCTTTGGATTTAGGCATTCGTGTACCTGGTGAGCACCGTGGGAGTTACCGGAGCTTGTGAGCGTGTGAACAAACATGTTCCAAGTCTTTTAGGATAGATTAAGGAGGTGACAAACAAGGTAGTGGCGGTTGGTTTCGGATTGTCGAAGCCTGAAGGCGGAGTGGGGGGATGATGGGTGTTATTGTTGGTAGTGCCATTGTGAAGGTTTTGGTTGAAGCTAAGTCTCCTCCGGAAGGGTTGAGAGAACTAGATAGATCAGACACTATCGCCAAATATTTACGTTTAATTACGAGATTAAATATTTACTTACCAAGGTTAATTTCTCACTACTGCAGCTACTGTCATGTACTTGAAAATAAAGAAGTAGCTAGTACTATATATAGCATTACGCGCGTACATATAGCGTGTACTTCTTTAGCTAGGTATATATCATGCATGTACGTTCGAAATAATCAAGTGATACATGCTCACAAGTTCATTTCTAGATTTTCGCTAACGTACGCTCCCTTATATATTCTTTGCAATAACTCGATCAAACTGGTCCTGACGTTCACAAAACAAAAGAGTCTATTTGGAGACTACATATATCAATAGATCGACAAAATATTCAGCAAGAAAAAAGATATATGGGGCTCAAAATGGAACGTGAATATTCCAAAAAAAAAAAAAAAAGTAACATGAAAACAAATTTTAGATGATAGATTTTAAAATGTTTTGATAGTTTCACTAAGATGAGATTTTGATAGATTTTAAATTTTAGTGATCACTCATTCAATAGAGGATTAAATGTTCAATTCGTACTGTAATTTACTCGTTCTTAATTTTTTGGTTGATCAATGAGTTTAAAAGGTTCGGAGTTGTAACCGATCGATTTGCATAATTTGCAAGCTTTTGTAACATGATGATATGGTATTGGATAGGGTGGACTCGGTGGTTCGGGTTTTTGGACCTAATAGCAAACTGTACCTATGTCTTTAGTTGTCTAGATTTTCATATCGAAATCGGCCAGAGATCTCAATATTGACATAGTTAATTGGGTCAATGACCAATAGGGTCATATACTCTATAGAGTTGCCTAATAAATCAGACAAAATAAAAATTTGCCCAATAAGGTCATATAATGAAAAACAGGGAGCAATATGACCTTTCTATACAACATGTTTTATATAATTTACGAAATATGCCACTGACTTCAAACCCACCCAATTATTGTTTGACAATAATTGGTTTATTAAGTGACAATAAATTTGTTATTGTCAGATAATAACTGGTTTATTGAGTGACAATAAATTTGTTATTGTTAGACAATAAATTTGTTACTGTTAGACAATAATTTGTTATTGTCAAACAATAACTGGTTTATTGAGTGACTCTCTCTCTCTAACCAGGTCGAATAAACTCTCTCTCCCTCTCTAACAAATATCCAACGACTGATAATAGGGGGCAAAATTATCAAGTAAAATTGGGTTGAGCTATTAGAAATAACTTGTTGGGAAATAGTATGACCTCTTGGGCAAAATACCAACCTTATTGGTATATGTTAGGAAACCTAAATCTAATTGGGAATATTTTTGAAATTATTGACCTTATTGGTAATTTTCCTTAGTTAATTTAGCTGGCGACAGTTTTGGCGTCATTTTCGGTGTTAAACAAATCTATCAAGGTAAAAAAAGAGAGATGTATATGGGTTTTTAGATTTAGGGTTTAGGTTAGAAGATCCGGAAGTAGTTTTCAAGTAATATGCGGATGTAAGTAGTTTTCATGTCTCTTTGGGACTTTAGTTGTTAACACGTTAGTGTTGGGCTGATTCTTTGGTCTTATTGTGTTCAAATCTTGCGGAGCGTAATCTTTTGGGTCTAATTTAGAAGACTTCTTTAGCCTGGAATCTCTTTGTTCCTCAATTGTAGACTCGTTTTAGTCACCTCTCACGTGTAAGTTCATTGACCTGTTGGGTCAAGCTTAAGGACCTTGTAAGTCCAACTCATGTTGACACCTCTTGTACGTGTGAAAGTTCTGGCTAGGACCTTGTAGGTAATATGAATTGAATTAGGTGTTAATTAAATGTCATTATTTGATAACAGCTTCAAATTCTGGCATAACCCATTATATGCCATCTGAATGAGTAATGTTAAAGCTCTAAATTATATATCTTCCAAATGCTATAGTAACCATCTTAATGACTTGGTTGGGTTAAGTTCAATACCTATCTACAATATTAATTTACAATTATAAGGATCTAGATTTGAATTGTCAGCCTCGATCTCATGTGTTCGTACGTGTGCAGTAATAATTAAGTATGACAAAATCCATTTCAGACCACTAAATAGTAAATACAATATGTATGGTTATCATAAATTTGATCAATATGTGGACTGTTTGACATGCATGAAGGGTATTTTCTAAACTGAGTATAGAAGACAAAGCATCCCTCCATGTAGTTTTCCTACGTAAACAGACTAGCCAAAGTTGAAAGTTGGCTAATTTTGAAGAAAATAATGGCTCAAATGGGCATTAAACTAAAGTTAAAAGTAACTTTAACCTAAATGACTAGCTATATTTAGCTAGAAAGAAGAGAAAATAACTTAAAAGCTAAATTGGTTACTACGTTGAATTGTTATGATTATATTTTATTTCAATTTTGTATGTAATTTTAAAAATAATAAAATATTAAATTTTCACCTAAAATGGCTAACACTGCTGCAGCAAAATTCTATGTGTCTAGCGATATTTAGCTTTTTCACCATTTAACTAGTAGAAATGACTACCACCGTCGGGCGTCAGAGATGCTCTGTATCCAAATTTTCAGTTAATTTCTTAGCCATCCCAGCTAAATCTGAAGAGCACCCACGAATGATGCATTAGAATGAGAAAGACAAGTATTAATTGATCTGATGTAAATCATCACAGCTTCATGCCGAGTTGCAAACAAAATACAATGCAATGGTTGAGTCTATAAGAGGATTCTGATTCTTAAATGCAATGGTTGGACAAGTCAAGACTCAAAAGATAGTGCAAAAACACCTTGACTAGCTCCTTAGCAAGTTTTCCATCATGATCAAACACATCGAACCTGCCCATGCAAAAATGCAATTAATATGATTATCATCTCGATCATTCATCCACTATCACCTTCTAATTATCAAGTAAACCATATGAATTCAAGAGCATAGTATTAGTCATCTCAACACATTTTGCTAAAAAGAGAAGAAATACAGGTGAATGTCACTTTCATGATTAAGTTGGTCATAAGCAACTCATAACTCGCAAAATCAAGAGGGCCATTATGGTCAGCTAGTGCGCACATTTTAACATTAATTCGAGTCCAAGAACAGCTATATATTTGCATGCTTCATGTAGCTTTGGGGTACTACTTGCTAAGCATTCAGTAATGGCTTCTCTTAAGCTCTTCTTCTCCCTTATTGTTCTAACTTCTTTGCTCTCCATTCATGCACCTTGTTCTTCTTTCGAAGATAATTTCATCAATGTCCTTGAATCCCAGAAAGTTAACCTTTCTCTGTATTACGAAACTCTATGCCCATCCTGTGCGACCTTCATTGTAAATGAACTAGCAAATAAGGTATTTGAGGAGGATTTCTTGAGCATTATCAACCTCAGGCTAGTTCCATATGGAAATGCTCAAGTCCAGCAACCTAACAACACCATCGTTTGCCAGGTCACATTTCCCATCTTCACCATTTTTTTTGTTTTGCTTCTGTGCTTGCATAATTGCATAATTGCATTTGCTTCATACTCTGCAGCATGGCCCAGACGAATGCTACTTTAACAGTGTAGAAGCCTGTGCAATCCACCTCTGGTCAGACGTGGTAAGGCCATCTTTCTATATATCTATATGGCTTTCTTTACCATAAATCAAAGATGAATTTTTCAGCTATCACATATTTTTTACGATTACATTAGATATTACAAAAATATTGTAACAGTAAGAAATGATGTGATCGATAACTTACAGTGTTCCAGAACAATGTAGATCTGGTTTTAATTGATCTTCTTCACATCGCCACTTATTTCCCTTATCTCTGATGCAGAAGGGGCATTTTAAGTTCATTCATTGTCTTGAGAGAAAACTCATTGAAGGAAAGCAGTCGAAAGAAGATGCTTGGGTATCTTGTTGTGTACAACTTGAGATGAATCCGGAACCTTTGGGAAAATGCTACCTCAGTGGATATGAGAAGAAGGTTAACACTATTTATTTCACTGCAGATTGTAGTTGTTCTTCGTACAAGTTAAAGCTCATGGCTACATATCCCAATTATATTGCTAATCATTTACCAAATGAATGGGATGCAGCTTATACTACAAAATGGTAATGAAACAGACCACCTTGTTCCGCCTCATCAGTATGTACCATGGGTGGTTGTGAATGAACAACCGCTGAAAGATGTAAGCCCTTGCTGTCTCTCCGTATTTCTCGTTATCTCTCGATCACAAAAATTATATTATTGAACTCGATCTTTATATATATGGATCGATGCAGGATTACCTAAACTTTGTGAGCTATGTCTGCAACGCATACAAAGGAAGTCCGAAACCAAAGGCTTGCAGATCACATCCACACACCATCAATTCAGCTGGAAAGGCAAACTCAAGCCCAGAAGGATGCTACAAAGGTGAAGAGAGCGGGGGGAGCTGAAATTTTATAAATGAGGGTAGACTTTAGTCTGATTCAATATGGTTCTGCAACATCCATTTGCTCTGTGCAGCATTGCTGGTCTACTAGCATAATAAAATAATTGACTAGCTTATGTTTAATTAGTTTTTCAAGATCATTTAGGCTATGTATGTTTGGTTTAACTTCGAATTAATGAAACTAAATATGGGTTATATATGGGTATCCATTGAAGGCAATCTGATGAAAGAAGCTGCTAGCTTGGACATCTTGTTGTCAACAACTAAGGATGGATCCAAAACGTGTATCAGATTGCTACAATAATGGACATGAGGGAACAGTTAACACTAAAACTAATTAGGATTAATTACAAAAAACTCCCTCAACTATAGGGTCATTTCAATTTCATACTCAAATATCAAATTTTGTTATTTTCATACCTCACGTTTGATTTTGCTAACGAATTCATACCTGGGAGGTATTAATTTGTTAATTATTCCACTAACGATTTCATACCTCTAAGGTATGAATTCGTTAGCGAAATCAAACGTGAGGTATGAAAATGACAAAATTTGATACGTGGGTATGAAATTGAAAATGACTCTATAGTTCGGGGGATTTTTATATTTAATTCAACTAATCATCCATCAGTCAATCCGTTAACTTTGACCATTAAGTGATGACGTGGCATGAGTGAGGCCCATTCTTGACTGACTTGACAGTGGTGTGGCATGCCCAGTCATCAACCAAAACTGACTGGGCATGCCACGTCACTGATGGAAGGACTAAACTAATTAAATTGAAGAGTATAGAGGTGTTTATGATGAAATTAGAAATGCAGAGACTAACATGATGCTTAGTGTAAAGTTTAGAGGGGTAAATTGAATTTAATCATTTTAAAAAATACTATTTTACATAAAAATCATGTGCTATAATAAGGAAAATTTTCTCAATTTGCACAATTGATAAAAATAAGTGAAACACCGATATCGATAAACAATGTGTTGCCAAAGTCCATTTGCTTTGCTTAATCATAGAGTCCAAAAGAGTCCTAATGAGTAAATTCTCTTACATTTCTTCAAACTTAAAAAAAAATAAAAAAAATTAACACTTTTAGCGACGAACTATTCGTCGCTAAAAGAGGCTCATAACTGTTTTTTTTATTTTTTTATTTTTTTATTTGATGAAATAGTTAAAAATAACTCTTTCGATCCTCATAAGGTCTCACGTTAGACTTCACTAAGACTCTAAAATAATTTTGAGAACCCGTACAAACCGTACTTGAGAATTTCAAAGATACCATTTTTCATAGAAATCATGTGCTATAAAGAAAATTTTCTCAATTTGACACAATTCACCAAAGTAAGTGAAAACTTGATTTTGGTATACTGTGAAAGCCAAAGCTCGTTTGCATTGTTTGATCATATATTTTATGATCCCCAATAACTAAATTATTTTACATTTGTTCAAAGTTAAAAAAATATTATATATATTTTTTATTAAATTCAGTTTACCCCTCTGAACTTTACACAAAACATGATGTTAGTCCCTGCACTTCTAATTTCATCAGAAACACCTCTATACTCTTCAATTTAATCAGTTTAGTCCCTCTTTTAGTGACGTGTCATGCCCAGGCCAGTTAGCTTTGGTTGATGACTGGGCATGCCACGTCAGCCAAAAATGGGCCCCACTCATGCCACGTCATCACTTAACGGTCAAAGTTAACGGATTGACTGACGAAGGGACTAAACTGATTAAATTGAATAGTATAGGGGTGTTTATGATGAAATTAAAAGTGCAGGGACTAACATGATGTTTGGTGTAAAGTTCATGGGGGTAAACTGAATTTAATCCTTTATTTTTTTTTTATGAATTTTCTAGTTTTCCGACTTTTGAAAATTGTAAAAAATAAACGAGTCGAGATTTTTGCCTTATGTCAGCTCGAGAAGTCCTTTCAAATCATGATTTAATGGTGGTTAAGTTTTTGTGAGAAAATAAGAACATGCGATTTTGGTCAAAAAAATCGTGTGTTGTCCACAATTTTGAGTGAAAAACCATGATTTTGGAAAAAAAAAATTAAGAAAGAATTGGGGTTATTCTCCACAGTGTTAAAACATCATACTTGAGTGAAACCTCGTGAATGAACCGCCAAAAATGCCCACGGTTAGTGCCGAACGTCAAAATATGATGGAAGTATAGTTTGTGACCGGGGTTGTCGTACCTCGGGGATTGGTGGCCCAAAATCCCCTTTAGTAAATTAGGTAACCTAGGTTTCCTAGCACTAATGGTGTGTGATTAGAGGTGGATAAGATGTGTGAGGTGAATAAGTGCAAGTAATGTAACTAACCTAATGAAAATGAAATACAAAGAAGAGGAACATGGATAGATAAGAAATGGTAGAATGATTGGGAGTTTCGGGTCTCTCCCTAATCCATATTGATAGATAGACAATCAAATTCACATACAAAGCCAAGTTGATTAATGGATCAAATCCCGTACCCTAGCCATGCAATGGTTCTAGGGCCATGGTCTTCTCTTTTGTATCTTTGTGCCATGCAATGGTTCACAATGACTCTTAATTTAGATAATCTAAGCCATGCAATGGTTCTCAAATTACTAAACTAAGGCTAAGGGCACTAAGACCTAGGGATCCAAACAAGACATGCTCATTACATTCATTGTCCATTGTCTAGAAAGGGTAAGGTTACCAAGCTTACACTTTCATACCAAGATAGATCAAACACATGCTTAAGAATTGGTAGTTCCTAAACAAGCATCTAACACATAACAAAAATAGGCAATGAACATACCCAAATGGAAAATTCTACAATACCCAAAGCACTAGTGCTCAGGCATGTGAGCAATAATCTGGACCTTTGGATTTGTAAATCTCCATCTTGCCCCTTATAAGTGAAGTCTTAAAAAACCCTGAGCACTAGTACCCAAAACACTCAAGACGTTCCCTACCCAAATACCAACCAACATGTATATATATAAGAATCATCCAATCCATCATCAATGGACTATGGCACACAACCATAGTCCCCAACCCTAACAACTACTCACATATACTTAGAATGTACATCAATAATCTCAAGATTGACAAGTTAAGAAATATATGAAAGTAAATAGAGATAGAGGAATGCTCAATGAAGATAGTGGCCCCAAACTTGCTGTCACCAAGTCTTGAAGCAAGCTCCTCATGATCTCCTCTTCTTCTCTTAGCTTCTTCTTGTCCAAATCTCCAAGGATCTTGATGTTCTTGATGTCTCCAAGCTCATGTGAGGTAGAAGTGATAGAATGGTGGAGAAAAGAGGTTAGGAATATAGAGGAGGGTCTTAGGAAGAAGTTTGGTGAAGGAAGGAAATTGATTTGAGGGGTGGAAGGATGAGAAAAAGGGGGAGGAAGGCCGTCGGGCGACCTGTCGTGAACAGTACCGCGACCGGTCGCCCGGACGGCAAATCCAAGTGATTTTGTGACTTTTGGGGAGAGAAGGAAGAGGAAAGGTTTTGGGAATTTTGGGGTGGAGGCTAGGGTTGATGAATGGTGTTATTCTCCTTGAAAATGGAAGTGAAGATGAGTATATATAGAGGGAAAGAGAATGAATTGGAGGGTGGAGATGATTGGAAATGATCTAATGGCTAATAACTAAGATTCTAAGCTAAGGAAATTACCTAAAAGGCTAGAGTAGGTAGGAAAGCAAAGAAGAGAGAAAGGGTAGAGAGATAATGTATTTATGGACAAGAAAAATCTGATTTGGGAGGTGAGGAGACAAAAATGTGGTAGGGGAAGGCTAAGAGACAAATGGTGATTAAAACATTAAATGATTTGTCTCTATTTTGAATTTGAATTTCAAATCACTACCAAAGTATCTCAACTCATCAAATGATGCTCTCCTAGCTGAAATGGGAACCTTGATGGAGAAGTCACGTCTCGACGCAGTCGCCGTTTCCTCGGAGTTAACCATGGGTGGGCCCGAGGTGAGTCACGGTTGACTTTTCGGGGCCAAAAGTTGACTTTTTGGGTTATTGGCCAAAACTCCGGAATGATCTTGTGCTCCACTTCCGAGGCTTGATTCTTGTGATCTTGATGCTCAAAAGTCACGGTTGACTTTTCGTCCTCTTCTCGGAAATGCTCCAAAAGCTCTCAAATTGCATCTTTAAGCTCCGGATTACTTCAACTCACTTATTCAACCTAAAAACAATACAATCACACATTAGTGATATTATTTGGCTCTTGGAGAAACATTATTCAAGTAGTTAGAGGCATGCTTTGTACGTAAATTACGTGCAAATCAGTTAGCCTCACTTGCATGGCCTACGTTGGCCTCGCTTGCAAGGGCATCGTCTGCCTGGCTTACATGGCATAGTTCGGCCTCGGTTATCTGGGTATCGATTGTTGGCCCCGATTTCAATAGCATTGTTGGCCTCACTTGCAAGGGTATAGCTGGCCTGACTTGCATGGCCTAGTTTGGACTCGCTTGCGTGGCCTACTTTGGATTCAGTTATTTGGGTATCGATCGTTGGCCTTGGTTTCAAGGGTATCGTTGGCCTCGCTTGCATGACCATCATTGGCCTCGCTTGCAAGGGCATTGCTGACCTGATTTGCATGGCCTACTTCGGCTTCGCTGTATTGCCATCTAGCTGTATTGCCATCTTTGGCCTCACTTGCATGGCTTAGTTTGACCTTGCTTGCGTTGCTTATTTTGCCCCGGTTATTTGAGTGATGAATTTTTTAGTTTTTCGACTTTGAAAAATACTAACTAACCGAGTCAAGCATTTCGAGCACCATCAATTGAAACACCTTTTAAAAATTATGTTTTACTATTGGTGAAATTTTGGCACGGGCAAAGTTCCAAAAAAAAAAAGGAGTTGCATGGTTTGGCACCTCTATGCCAAATCTTGTCAAGACATTTTTTTCTTCAAATTTGCCCATTCCAAAATTTCACCATTGGTAAAAAATAATTTTTATAAGGTGTTCCAATAGACGTAACTCGAAAATTTCGACTTCTTTTTTTTTTATAAATAATTTTCTAGTTTTCTTGCTTTGAAAAATCGTAAAAACTAAACGAGTCGAGAGTTTTGCATTCCGTCAATTCGTGAAGTCCTTAAAAATCATAATTTGAGGGTGGTAAGATTTTGGTACGAAAATAAAAAATGCCGTTCTTGGGTGACAACGTGTGGTTGGACTGCCAAAATCAAACACGATTAGCTTAACTTGCATGCCATGATAGCCTCACTTGCATGGTCAGCATTAACATTATGAAGTTTTTATGCCACAAAAAAGACTTTTTAGTGGGAAAACATGTTACAAATTGTTAGTACATAACTGCACATCGAAGACACTGGAGGACGCTATATAATTTTAGCACCTCTAGTCATTGTCTGAAGTCTAAACAGCAACTCTAGCCGATTACAAAATGGTTGTGATTTGCAATTGCATGCCTCTGTAAATTTATGGTAGGATATTTGGATACACACAAGGGTCAAAAGGGCAATCCCTTCAAGAAGAAGTATCTTGTATTGAAAATTTGAATTATACGGTTCATTTAGAACTTGAATGAAATCTTGCGCAGTAGTTGCAGCAGAAATAAAGCAATATTCATATGTGTAATACAAACAAAGTACAGAGTGATAATATAGTCAATATACCACCATCAGTTATTCCACTTCCAATTTTAGGACTGTTTTAGAGGATTGAAAGAGATCAACATAGAAAAAGTGGAGAGGGGAAAATATCATCCTACTTTAATATTAAAAAGCATTGTATGAAGAGTCATCATCTCTCAACATGTTTAATTTTCTAAAGTGAGAATTGAGAAAGGTGACTTACGTACACTGCTCAACTCATATGTGGCCAACTGCTATATAAGTGTAAACTTCAGAACAACTGTGCAAACTGCTAAAAAGCAAGCAGTGATCCGTAATTAATGGCTTCTCATAAGTTCTTCTCCCTCATTGTTCTAACTGCTTTGCTCTCTATCTGTACCAACGCTCTTTCTCCTAAGGAACTCCAATGCTCTTCTCAGAAGGTTCACCTGACTATATATTACGATACTCTTAGCCCGTCCTGCGAGGAATTCATTGTATTTGAACTCCCAAAGGCATTTGAGCTGGATTTCATGCCCATTATCAACCTCCGGCTAGTCCCTTATGGAAATGCTTATATCCAAGAACCCAACGACACCATCATTTGCCAGGTGTCATTTCCCACCTTCCTCATCTTTTTTTTTTTTTTTCCTTTTATGGTTTCTTGACATGGTGCTTCATATGTATATACTCTGCAGAATGGCCCAGCTGAATGCTACTTGAACAGTATAGAAGCTTGTGTAATCAACATCTGGCCAGATGTGGTGAGCATCTCTACAAGTAACGGCAACCTATCTGAAATATTGTTTCTCTTTTGCACCATAAACAAAAGCTGAATTTTGTTTCTCTTCACAGTTTTTCCCAGTATAACCTGTAACGACATGATTGCAATTTGTCAAAGAAACTACCATAAATCTTACACGAAAAGTTGAAATAGTGAGAATGATATGATAGCTAACACAGTTTCAAAGATATGAAAAACAGTAGATTTGTTCTTACTCGATCTTCATCATCTCTTTAACTGTGATGCAGAATAAACATTTCAATTTCATTCACTGTGTTGCAACACAAAACTTGGGAGGAATACAGTCAAAAGCATATGCATGGAAATCGTGTTCTAAAATAACGAGGCTGAGCGACAAACGTGTCTCAGATTGCTACAAAAGCGGATCTGTGAAAAAGGTTTACAGTAATTAGTTCACTGCCTTTTGTTTGTTCTTACTTCTTAGTATATGTAGATTTTCACACATATGTGTATATATGTTTTCCAACTCTATTGCTGATGATCAACAACAAATTCAAAATATTAAATTGTCCTGCAGCTTCTACTACGATACGCTAATGAAACAAAGCACCTAGATCCTCCTCATACAAATATGCCATGGGTTGTAGTCAATAAGCGACCACTCTACTATGTAAATTCCTACTCTCCATCTCTCTTTCTTTTTCTTCTCACACACACACACAAACGAAGTAATAAAATCTTCATATCTGTATGCAGGACTACAAGAACTTTGTAAGGTACGTCTGTGAGGCTTACCAAGGCCATCCTAAACCATCGGCTTGCACATCACTTATCTTCAGCTCGGCTAAAAAGTCAAACTCACGCTTCTATATATATTTGTTTCTGCTGCACCTTTTGTTCTGTGCAGCATTCCTAGTCCACTAGACTTCTAAATAATATACAATCTTAGATGTAGTGTTTTAATATCATTAGTTTTGGTGATGTAACTTCAGTTCAACAACGACGTATCGAATAAAACTGAATCGGGGTTACAAGACATTTAATACACACCACCACCTTCATAATTTCTGGTACAGCATATGGGGAGGGATAATTCCTTATTTCTTAAAGCACCATGATCTGAACGGGAAATGTTACAGTTCTATCATGCAATCATCCTCATAGAAGTATAACTAAGATGAGAAATAAATGTTTCATTGATGGAAATCTGGAAGTGAATTTTCAGTCTCTCATTTGTGTATTAAGTATAATAACAATCCAGTTCATAATCACAACTACAAGTTTGTTTTCCACTAACGTGTGAACTTTAAAGGGTGTTTAACTGAGTATAGAGGAACTAGGTCCTTTTTGAAACTGTCAAGCAGAACTATCAATTACAATTACTCCCAAATACACCCAAGAGTGAAGTTCAACAACACCATGACATGAAACCATTTGGTTGGACTTAAATGATTTACAAATGAGACTTTTTGTAAAGTGGTACGACAAATTGTATCTAACAGGTCCAACAAAGGAGTTTCAACATGGTATTTTTCTGGGTTTAGTGTTATGATCTCTAAGAACTACCTACCAAATATATAATTCAATCAACAATTGAGTAGGTGCAACTAAAAATGAATGGGGTTGAACCATTGAGGGAGTGAATACTTGATTTGATATGTCATCAGTCATTTTCTTGTTGAAGTTTGAGCAACTCATTATCTAAATATCCATCAACTAACATTTATAGAAGGATTATGATGTGCATCCACAGGCCTTTCTAAAATTATAACTATAAAATGGCTCTTAAAAATTTAAAGTTATGTAGCTTTCCTCACTTTTGTCTTCTTTGCATACCTAATGTGAAGTGCACCCACAAAAATGCAACAATATATTGACTTGATTTATATGACTGCTTGCTGAGTTGCAATGATGCATTATTCATATGCATGATACAAAGAAAATACATAGTTGTGATTCTTTAAAGAAATGGTTGGACAAGTCAAGACTAAAAAGATAGTGCAAAAAACTGGCACTTATACCACTTCCAATTTTAGCACCGTTTTAGGAAATTATAAAGATGAACATAAAGAAAGAGAGGAAATGAGTGTCCTACCCTTAATTTGGCAGAACTGCCTTACCCACTGAAAGGTTTTCTGTGGACAAAAACCATCGCCTTTTATTTTTCGACTTAATGGCCTTCTTAGTCCACTTTCAATCACCATCAAACAGCACCTGCCAAAGCAAAGATGTCATACGATTATCCATTCATCCACTATCACACTCCAATTACCAACTAAAACAAATGAACTTAAAAGCATGGTATTAGTCATCTCAACACTTTTTGCTAAAATGAGAAGAAATACAGGTGTGCCACGGTCAGTTACACATTTTAACATTCAAGCCAACTATCAGTGTGTGGCAGCTATATATATGCATGCTACATGTAGCTTCAGTGTACTACCTGCTAAGCATCCAGTAATGGCTTCTCTCAAGTTCTTCTCCCTTGGTTGGAGAGTCTCCAGGAAAATTAAAGTTAGCTGGAAATCAAGTTGGCTAAGTTACTCAATTTCTTGTGTCCTCCAATATATCAAAATCATCAACTTAAACATAAGTAACAACCATTCCAAAATGACTTCAAGTGGCACCAACACCATCAATAATCAGCTTTAAACACGTGCTTTACAATGTCATCATAAATTACAAAATGTCAAAAGATTTCTTTAGAAACACAATGTCAAGTGCGTAGAACAACATAGATGAATCAAAATAATATTGCACAATATTATACAAACTATCTCAAGGGGAAATGTGAAAGATCTATTATGGAGTTATCATCTTCCAAATGCTATCACATGTTTCATAGGCGGTCATCTTTTCTGCGTCAATTTGAAAGTTCTGTACCGCTTTCGTATCCCTATCCACAATATCTGTAATTTATGGCTTAAGGAGAACAAGTTCATTGCAATACTAACAACCTCTCAAATTTACAAAGCATTGCATGGTAAAAAAATGAACGGACAAATGAATGATTTATTGTTTACACATATTATATGTATGTGATAACTACTAAATAAGATATTGCAACAGTAGGATACAGCCCAAGATTCTTGACTGATCATCCAGGTTTGGTATAATATTTGTAACAGAAGCATACATGGAAAGCTTCCTCCTGCAGATACAAGAAAAACAGTTCATTGAAGGAAATAGAGAAATGATTTGTCAGTCTGTCACGACTCATGAGTGAAAGAACAGTGAAAACAATCCACTTCATGACTGCGCATGTGGGTGGTATTAATTCGATGAATGATGAATGTTGAAACTTTTAAGGGTGTTTTTATACCTAAGTATGCAAGAAGATTCAGTACATAAAAGAGAATCCATAAAACACTAGCATCAAACATATAAGCACTTACTGCGCCCTGAATTCATCTTGTTTCTGTTTCTTCAACATTTTCTTTTTTTCCAGAACTGCAACCCTTTGGCGTTCCAAATCATCAATCTCACTGTTGATATCTGTGTTGAAGGAAAGCAAAAGCAAATCAATAACCATTGCCGTCAACCTAAAATCTATAATCTGAAAGAACATGCTAATGAATCTACTTATCTGAGCTCCTCCATAAGCAAATGTTCCCGGTCAACGCCCTCATCTAATTCTCTTTGAAGAAGGTCTAATTCTTCATCAGCAACCACCTCTGATTTCGCCTCCTCAGTTTTCTTCTTGCAAGCATCTACCTTTTTCTCATAATCTGCTTCACATATGAAACTTGTCAATGCAAACACCGAGTCACATATGAAGTTATGAACTCACTAGCTCTGTCCTCCTTTCTTTGCTCCCCATTGAAAGAAATTTGTAAAAGGATAAAAACATTACGTTTCAGTATTTGATTTCCATTTTAGAGACCAAGTCTGAGCTCCTTTTGTGGCATGTTAAAATACAAGGATGACAAGGATTACTATTAAGCATGACTCTTTTCTGAGGATGCCCTTTAAGGACTAATGAATAGCAACTAAATAGGATATAAGGAAGGTTTAATCATCTGCAAATTGCTGCAACCCAGATGGCATAATCAGTAATCTATTACTTTTGAATATGGGAGATTATTGACTAATGTTGATCTCAAGTGCCTTGTCTTCCGTTGGGCCATGTAGTCCTCTTAAATACAAGGATACAACTAATATATTCTTGTATATATTTATATATTCCCCTGAATTTAGTCTGTATATCTTATTACTAGTTTGAAGATATCACCTGAACTCCATGGAGACTAATATAGTCTAAAGCAATTGCCTAGGGAGAGGGACTAATTTTCGTCCGTATTATAATCAGCATATTAGAACAATTGTATAGAAAAGTACTCATCTGAAAGTAACTATGATTTCTTATTGTCTATGCTAAGCTCGTATCAGTGTAGCAGAAGCATTGAAAGCATGCATGAACTATGAATGTGTTTCCTTCGTTTTGCCTTATCCGTTCCAAATGTTGTCAGAAAATGGATCTATGAAGTTATGAACTGCATATGTATGAAAATTCTGCATACAGACTAACGTGTGCAGCTACAGCTAGCTGTCGAAAGTAATATAAGCAAATTCACATATAAAACTGAAAACTTGATTGCACATAGGTTATATATGTATCGTGATTTCCAACTCATTTTGTGAGTTAGAGAATCAAAAATGCATATTTATATTGTTTCATTGATCAAACTAGTTATGTATATGATCTGCTGCAGAATCTGCAGGTCAACCGGGATTAATTTGAAGTCATTGTTTTTTCGAAGACACAGCCCATGTGTCTTGATTAATGTTAACTCTTTGTAGTTACTTAGTTCTGCAAATGGAGAAATTATTATTCAGACACTTACTGGTGTCAATGCATACAACACCAGAAATCTATGCTTTCAATAAACAACAAAATACACCCAGTGGGTAAATTCCCTGAAATCTAAAAGCCCCCATGCTTTTACTTTCCGGGTAAAGCCTACAATTTGATATGGAGCTCTTGTGAATGCGTATAAACTAGAACCCTAATCTAAATCAGCCGAAAGTATTGCTGGGCTTAGATTGGAGGATTAGAAAGTTAGAAACTTGAAAGTGGCAAAAGTAGTCTACGAAATGAAATTGTGGGTCTTCAACAAACAGAAAAGTAGGAGAAGAAACGAACCTCGAAGCAAGTTCTGAGCTTCAGCGAAATCGGCATCGGAGGACGAGCGGAGGGCGTCGGAATGTTGGAGGCAGTGCGTCAGGTGGTTGAGGTCTCGCTTGTCCTTCAAGACCTCCACCAGGTCGTCGCTGTAGGAGATCAGCTTCTGGATGTCGATTGTTCCAGAACCGTCCGCCATTGCTCACAGCTTCTTTCCAATATTTCGAATTGAATTTAGGGCTATGCAATCACACTAGCGCGAAAAGTGAAGTGAAATTAAATGATATCATGCTGTATAGATGTTTCAATATATATATTAATATTATTGAGCAAGATCTTAATATCGACGTCGATATGTCCGAGTGGTTAAGGAGACAGACTCGAAATCTGTTGGGCTATGCCTGCGCAGGTTCGAATCCTGCTGTCGACGGTTTATTCTAAGTATTTTTTTTCTTTGACGGGACCTTCAATGTTACATCTTTAACCAAAGGAATAAAACGACACCGTATGGTCTAGGCGGTGTGTTACTATCCCTGACTAGAATCCCCGGATCCAAAAACACCCTCAAAGGAAAGGACATCATTTACCCCAATCCGAGTCCACCTTTCTCGGCCCACACCATTCTCTCTCTCTTCTTCCCCACTCTCTACAAAGAGAGATGAACCGCGACCTGAGGCTCATCGCATCTCTGAGCTCAAACCCTAACAAAACCTGAAAGCAACGCTACCTCTCAAAATTCTCATCCTTTGCTTCTCTTCCGCAAGTTCTTCTCGGTATCTTCCTTGCTTCACTCGTATGATTTTCATTTCTACTTTTTATTTTCACTTTATATATATATATATACACATATATTCTTGATCTGTCTAGAAAGTTTTGTAAACGATAGATTTTAGATCAGAGTAGCATTTGTTTGGTTTCGGAGTAAATACCAAAAGAAATCCGTATTTTTTTTTATACTGTTGTTGTAAGAAAAATGAAAGCGATGAAGAATTTGAAGCGATCTTGTGGTTTTGTGCTTGAACTTTTTTATGATATAGAATTGTATCGTTTCTGTTTGTTTCCTGCGGTTTCCAGAGGCCAAACACCGTGCTAGGGTTTGGTTTATAGTGTGGAATTTGAGTCTGATAATGGAGTTGTGGTTTGGCAGTTCATCGCACTATATGCTTCCTAGAAAGAGACAAGTGGGCGGAGAGGTTGTAGTACAAGAAGAAGGGGAACCAAACTTCGCCAACGAATCTCCGATCAAGAAGCTTTGCACTGACGACTCTAAGGGCACCGACTGCAAAAACAGCAACACCGGTAACAACAACAGCAGCAGCAGCGTCAAGCCGCCGATCATGGCATTGGGGAACGGGAATTCAGGGGATATCGATGAGGATCTTCACAGCCGGCAGCTCGCTGTGTATGGCCGTGAGACTATGAGGCGGCTCTTTGCCTCAAACATTCTTGTCTCTGGGATGCAAGGCCTTGGCGCCGAAATTGGTATGTGAAAACACTCTGTTTCTCTGATTTTGATTTGTTAAGATGTGGATTGTGTTTGATAATATTGGAAAAAGAATGGCAGTGTTGGTTTGCTACTGTTTTCCGTCATGCATGTTACGAAACAACCGATAATGAGGAAGTACATTGAAATATCTTGGCTTTTATTCATGAGTTCTCCATTTTATTGCTTTGGTGTGAATGACCTGATTAGAATGTTGTTGTCATTGTTGTATTGTAAAGATTGGTTGCTTGTATGGTATACTCAGCAAGAGCTCAAACAGAGCACTCTGTTAATTACCGCTTTAGATGATTCATTATAAAAATCCTGGTGATACCTGTAATTGGTGAGTCTGTTGTTTATGTACTGCAAATTGTTTTTATTGCAGCAAAGAACCTTGTTCTTGCCGGTGTCAAGTCTGTGACCTTGCATGATGAAGGCGTTGTTGAGTTGTGGGACCTGTCAGGCAATTTCTTTTTCTCCGAGGACGATGTTGGAAAGAATCGGGCCCTTGCTTGTGTCCAAAAATTGCAAGAACTAAATAATGCTGTGCTCATTTCGACTTTGACAACTCAGCTGGCTAAAGAGAAACTTTCTGATTTCCAGGTATTCCCTTTGTTTCTTTGGTACTGATTTTCTTGTATAATGTCTGCTCATTATTGTTTATTTCAAATTATTTAAAAGCTTATAGTTCTCTAGATATATTAAATTTTCATTATAGTCAAGTCAATCAATGATCTTGAATATTGTACTTTGTGCTTAAGGTGCAAAATTTTTATTATTTCAACCTTTCTAATAATTTCATTTTTGAATCTCAAAGCTTTTCGAAATACTGTTTGTAGTCAGAAATCAAAATAGCTTAACCGATTCCTTTATAGTTTTGTTTGGTGTGAAGGATGTAAATGGGCTATTGGTTCGTCCACTATCAAATAATAATATCAGATGCTTAAAATTTCAAAAATGGAAAGAGGCACGCGAGCACAAACATGTTCTGATATTGCTAGTAGCTACAAATCAATTTTGTGATTGTGTCTTATCTTTAGAATAATGGTGATAGTTCTACATGTATCAGCTTTATATTCTTTCATTATCCAGTAGTCAACTTTAAACTGTATTAAGCTTGGTATTTGAATTCTGCAGGCTGTAGTTTTCACTGATATCAGCTTAGACAAAGCAATTGAATTTGATGATTACTGCCATAATCATCAGCCTCCAATCTCTTTTATCAAATCTGAAGTACGGGGCCTTTTTGGCAGTGTATTTTGCGACTTTGGTCCTGAGTTCACTGTTCTTGATGTTGATGGTGAGGATCCACATACAGGCATAGTCGCATCAATTAGCAATGACAACCCTGCTATGATAGCATGCGTTGATGATGAGAGGCTTGAGTTTCAGGACGGGGATTTGGTTGTGTTCACCGAAGTCCATGGAATGACTGAGTTGAATGACGGAAAGCCAAGGAAGATTAAGAATGCAAGACCATACTCATTCACAATTGAGGAAGATACTACGAATTATGCACCTTACGACAAAGGTGGTATAGTCACACAGGTGAAGCAACCCAAGGTGTTGAACTTTAAACCCTTGCGAGAAGCAGTTAACGAACCTGGTGATTTCCTTTTGATCGACTTCTCCAAGTTTGATCGTCCACCTCTCCTGCACTTGGCATTTCAGGCACTAGATAAGTTCATATCACAGTGGGGGCGCTTCCCTGTTGCTGGATCAGAGGATGATGCTACAAAATTTATATCATTGGTAAATAGCATCAATGATAGCTCGGCAGATGGGAGGCTTGAGGAGATTGACCAGAAGATTCTTCGTCATTTTGCATTTGGTGCTAGGGCTGTGCTGAATCCCATGGCTGCAATGTTTGGTGGTATTGTTGGACAGGAAGTTGTGAAGGCCTGTTCTGCAAAGTTTCACCCTCTTTTCCAGGTAATTAACTTATGGATGCCTTTAAAACTTGATGTCACAACCAAGCCTGCTTGAATTTTCTTTGCAAGATTGGTTGGCACTGTGTTTAGATTTGAATCTTTGACTTGGCCCTAATAGGTTGGAGTTTTTATTGAGATAATTTATTTATTTTATTTTCCTTGTGGGCAGTTTTTTTACTTCGATTCGGTTGAATCGCTTCCAACAGAACCCTCGGACCCTAGTGATTTGAAGCCTCTAAACAGTCGTTATGATGCACAAATTTCCGTATTCGGAGCCAAGCTTCAGAAAAAGCTGGAGGATTCAAAAGTGTTCACAGTTGGATCTGGTGCACTAGGATGTGAGTTTTTGAAGAATTTAGCTTTGATGGGCGTTGCTTGTGGACAAGAAGGTAAGTTAACAATTACAGATGATGATGTCATTGAAAAGAGCAACCTTAGTAGGCAATTTCTCTTCCGGGATTGGAACATTGGGCAGGCTAAATCAACAGTTGCTGCCTCCGCTGCTGCGCTGATAAACGGTCGTATCAATATTGAAGCACTGCAGAATCGTGCAAGCCCAGAGTCTGAAAACGTGTTTGATGATACTTTCTGGGAGAATTTGGATGTTGTCATCAATGCTCTGGATAATGTGAATGCTAGGCTTTACATTGATCAGCGGTGCTTGTATTTCCAGAAGCCACTTTTGGAATCAGGTACCCTAGGTGCTAAGTGCAACACACAGATGGTCATTCCTCACCTGACTGAAAATTATGGAGCGTCACGGGACCCACCTGAAAAGCAAGCACCTATGTGCACAGTTCATTCATTTCCTCACAACATTGACCACTGCTTGACATGGGCTCGATCTGAGTTTGAGGGTTTACTTGAGAAGGTCCCAGCCGAAGTAAATGCCTACTTGACCAATCCTAGTGAGTACACTTCCGCAATGAAGAATGCTGGTGATGCTCAGGCCAGGAATAACTTGGAAAGTGTCATTGAATGCCTTGACAAGGAGAGATGTGATACATTTGAAGATTGCATAACCTGGGCCCGTCTAAAGTACTGTTCTTACTTGTTTATTCAATTTATTTTTATTTTCACTAACCTTCATTCTGGATCTAATGCTTTGTCCTTGATGGGAATCAGGTTTGAAGACTACTTTGCCAACCGTGTGAAGCAGTTAACATATACTTTTCCTGAGGATGCTACAACCAGTAGTGGGACCCCATTCTGGTCTGCTCCTAAGCGTTTCCCTCGCCCACTGCAGTTCTCAGTGGATGATCTCAGCCACCTTCAATTTATACTGGCGACATCCATTCTACGAGCTGAGACATTTAACATTGCAATTCCTGATTGGGTCAAGTCTACTCAAAAGTTTGCTGATGCTGTTAACAACGTGATGGTACCCGAATTTCAGCCCAAGAAGGATGTGAAGATTGTAACAGATGAGAAAGCTACAAACCTTTTACCAGCATCGATCGATGATGCTGTTGTTATCAACGAGTTAGTTATGAAGTTAGAAAAATGCAAGGAGCAGCTGCCACCGGCCTTCAAGATGAACCCTATTCAGTTTGAGAAGGTTCGTGTTTGATTATTTTCTGCTTGAGTAGAAATTGGTATATCTAGTTGGCCATCACATTTATTAGATCATCTCAGGCTTGCGGCTCCTTATACAACAGCGTAGTTGCTATATTGAGCTGATAAGTTGATTCTGTTGGAAGCTCATATTTGTAGTGGAGAATATGTTTGGTAATTTCAGCATCTTCAAAACTTACTTTAGGTCTTTTGTTATGCTTTCTAAAAGTATATAACATATAAAGTTTGCAGAACTAGTTATAGTCTCTGGATTAATGAGATATCGACTTTTTAAAAATCTTTCGTTCTTTTGTTTGTTAATTTCTAAACGATACCAATTTCAGCATCTTCCTAAACTGTTACATATAAATTATGCAGAGCTAGTTCTAGTCTCCAGAATAATGAAATGGACTAATTAAATATATTTCATTAACACCAAAGAGTTGTTGGTCTAGCAGTCAGGCCCTTCGGTTTGCTCCCAAGTGGTCTGGGTTTCGACCCTCTCCCATGGTACCCACCTAGCAATTGCTAGAGTTTCCAGTTTCCCAAATGTTGTGGGGTCAGGCGGGAAGCCTAGGGATTAGTCGGGTCAAAGATTGGATACCCTAGTTTCTAAAATATATATATATATATATATATATATATATATATATATATATATATATATCATTAACATTGTTGATAAATATGTTTGTAAATACTATATAATCATATTAGTTTCACCTCATGCATTAGATCTGAATATTTTAAGCTGCATCATGACTCGTTAAGGTGTGGGTGGCCTAGAGATAAACATTTTTATTGGTACCGGAAAGAGATTTGTTCACAAGTCGTCCTATATGTTTTCTAGTGTTGTTGAAAGTATAGTGGAAGTATTTTTCTTCACAAACATGTACATATAACTGATGTTAGGACACTTTTCATATGTTTTGAATATGCAGGATGATGACACAAACTATCATATGGATGTAATAGCGGGATTTGCAAATATGAGGGCAAGGAACTACAGCATTCCTGAAGTCGACAAGCTGAAGGCCAAATTCATCGCAGGTAGAATCATTCCTGCAATTGCAACGTCTACTGCTCTTGCAACTGGTCTTGTCTGCTTGGAGCTCTACAAGGTTCTGGATGGAAGGCACAAGATAGAGGACTACCGAAATACCTTTGCCAATCTTGCTCTTCCTCTGTTCTCCATGGCTGAACCAGTACCTCCTAAAGTCATCAAGCACCAAGATATGAGCTGGACAGTTTGGGACAGGTGGATTATAAAGAACAACCCAACTTTGAAACAACTCCTTCAGTGGCTCAAAGAAAAGGGTTTAAATGCTTACAGCATCTCTTATGGCAGTTGCCTTCTATATAACAGCATGTTCCCTAAGCACAGAGAGCGCATGGACAAGAATATGGTGGATTTGGCTAGGGATGTGGCAAAGGCAGAGCTGCCTCCATATCGGAATCACTTTGATGTGGTGGTGGCCTGCGAAGATGATGAGGATAATGATATCGACATCCCTCAGATATCCATTTACTTCAAGTAGGCATTTTTGGTTGATGAGAGCTAGTCAAGAAAGTATGCAATGTTTAGGATGAGAACTCTGTTCCCTAAAAAAATGAACCCTGTTTCTAAATTTGAGTTTCAGTTTATATAATCTGACAGATAAGATATTTCCTTCTATGCGTGTTCAAAGATGTTTAGAGAAACGGCGGTTTTCCAATATTATTGCTTGTGTTAAACCAATGCCGGGTTGATGCTATGCAGGTTTATATGCCTATACCTTCAAATTTCACTCATTTATTTTCCTGTTGATAATGTGCTCTGATACAGCATGCTGGTGAATAAATCGTGTAGTTAAGCTTTATGGCTGATTTTATGGCTCGTTAATTGTTCCTATTTTGTTGTGGGAGCCTGGGAGGTGCTTGGCGACTTTTCTTCTTTCGTAAGTCTAAGCATCCTTAGAACAAAAACAGATCAAGCTTATCTCAGTGTTTCTGTGTGTTTAGAATGTCACCTTTGAATCTTTGATGGCTCAATCCCTATTTTCATAACAGAAGTGATCAAATTTAATTCATGAAAAACTCAACAAATTATTGCTGAAAAAACTTTTTAATTTTTGAGAAGGTGACATAATAGTTTCCCCAGGCTTATAGAACCAAAGTTATAGTAAACAATCCGTCAACTTATTAGTTGATGTTCTTCTATACAACAATAAACATAATCAATCTGTACAGCAACATCTTAAGGTATGTGCAGCATGTTGAATACATGGATTACATGCCGTTGCTGAAATAAATTTGAGAAGGAAAAAAAGAATAGTGGTCTAGTTTTAGCTAGCTTTGGTTTTCCCAGGTTGATACTCTAACCAAAGGAGTTCCTCTCCATTCCAAGACCATCTCATTCCCATTCTGTCCTTCAATTCTGATTCCATAGGATCTTTCATCTCCCACAATTTCCTTGGCTTCCATCAAATTCTCTTTGCTCAGTCTCCGTCCCTCCAGCCCGAACGAAGGCTGAACATGGCAGTCTTCTTTCATTTCTCTCCACTTCTGGAACCAAGCTTGAGAAGAGACACAAGGTGCTAGAAATATGCATTCCATCACCATTCTTGCTTCTGCTAGATGACTCGGGAAATTCAACTCCATCGACTCTAACAAGGCTTGGTAATGCACCAGATTCCCATCGAAGTACGAACTGAAACTTGAATTATCTCCAAGTTTCTGACAAGCATCTCCATCACCAAGGGTCACAATTCCTGCTGTTTTTCTTGTATTGGAGTTCCCAGAATTGGCCAACATATCCTTGGCCAGTCTCTGAAACTCCATTACATGACTTCTACTTCTTCTTCTCCCCATGTGTGGAAGCGAAACCATACAGTTGAAGGCTAAGAATTCTCTCCCTCCACCTCTCTTTTTTGTCTTCTTTATCTCACCCACCAAGTCCTCAATTGCTATTTCCTCCACCTTCAAGTTTAGGCCAAGAGATCTTGCATGACTCTGGAGTTGCTTCTTTGTCTCCTCAAATCTCCAGTGTGGAGGAGCACAATCACTCTCTTCCTCTTCCCATTTAATTGCTGTCACTTTAAGTGTTTTGAGTCTTTGTGCTAAAGCCTCAATAATTTGAGACAACTGCACCCCTTCTCCCATGTCAAAATCCACTATGTGAACTGTCTCTGCATCCACTGGAATCGCCTCTAGGATTGCTGAGTTTGCTGCGTTGTGAGCAAACCTCCCATAGGGAAAGTTTTGGTAGAACAACTTAAATGCAGGCTCAAAGTTGTTGAAGGATTCTTGTTTTATATAATCGTCAGCCCCTTGTTGATCATCAACAATTTCTTGACATAAGTTGAATGCAAGACGCTCCAAAGTCTGTCCAATCGGGCTGACTTTCTCACTGATGCATCTGAGAATCACCTCCTCTAGCACCTTCTGTCCATTCTCCATGGATTCTGCATAAGCCCTGAGAAGATGACGAATACTCGATTCGTTATGGATTTCCACCTCTGATCTAGGCAAAGTTGGTGATGTTTGGATTGATGTTGAGTCCATTGATGATGCTTCAGAAGTCACCAATGAAGTTGGACTCCACACATCATCTCCTTCAATAGAGAATTGCTGCAAGGAAACTTGCTGCGAAGGAAAACTCCCTTCACTCCCTTCCAAGAAATTACCATACAAACTGTCTATCATCAAATTAGGGTCAAATTCTTCCAAATTCATTGGAAAATCCTCCACTCGTGATGTGATTTGCATCAGATCATCACCAGAAAACAAGGTGGCAAAAGGGTATGAACAAGTTTCAGATAAGTCAGAAAATTCATCAGAGTTGATGAACAGAGAAGAAAAATCTGAGCTACCCATTTGAGTATTCATGAGATCAGATTGATCAAAAGGTGAGTTTATCAAATTTTGGAATGGCCAAGAAGGCTCAAGAAGTGTAGAATACTCCATCTTTTGTTTTTCTTTTTCTTTTTTTTGATGGAAGTAAAGGGTATGAAGATGAAGACTTCGTGTTGGTTTGAGTTGAAAACGAGTCTGATTGAGTCTGTATATAAGCTGATCAGGAGCGATATAGAGACAAGATAGCACTTATAAAATACCAGAAAACAGATGAATATTATTAAAAGGGAGAATTTCCGATCACTATCTCATTATCTTCAAAAACAAATAAAGAAATAAACAACTACAAATACAAATCTCCATCACCTACTTTTCTACAACTTCATTTCAATTAGAAAATGGTTCCCTGCTCAAGTTTCTTCCTTTTCTTGGCAGTTTCTTGCAGGTGTCTTACATGTTGCATGTATTCTTTGTTTTTTAATCAAGAAATCAGCTAGAAAGATTACTATTCATGTTATCAGAAGTTTGCTGATGCTGTAAACAAAGTGACAGTACCCAAATTTAAGGCCACGATAGATGTGAAGATTGTGACAGATGAGAAAGCTACAAGCCTTTTACCATCATCAATTGATGATGATGCAGTAAGTTACCATTGAGCTGGTTTTGAAGTTAGTAAAATGAAGGGACCAGCTGCCACCTGCCTTCAAGATGAACCCTATTCAATCTGAGAAGGTTTGTCCTTTCATCCTTTTCTCCTTAAGTAGAAATTGTAACAGTACAATATCTAGTTGGACATCACATTTATTAGATGATCTCAGGCACAAACTTTCACGTGGACGTAATAGCTGGATTTGCAAATCCAAGGGGAAGAAACTACGCTTTTCACATTGCAACTTCTACTGCTGTGGAAATTGTTATTGTCTACTTAGAGCTTTATAAGGTTCTTGATGGAGGGCACAAGATAGATGAGGACAATGATATTGACATCCCTCAGATTTCCATTTACTTCATGGAGGTATCTTAGTCAATGAGACCTAGCCAAGCAAATCAGTATGCAATGCTTAGATAAGAACTCTGTTTCTTGAAAAAAAAAAACCCTGTTTCTAAATTTGAGTTCAGTTGATAAAAGCAAACATATGAGTAATTTCTTTCTGTCTTCAGATATATTCAGAAAACTGCCCGTTTTCCAATATTATTTCTTGTGGTTAAACCAATATTGATTCAATGAGTTCTACTTTATATGCTTATACCTTTGAAAATTTTGTACTGATAGCATTATTCAACATTATGGTGACTGAATTGTTTTGTCAAACTTTCTGCTGATCTATGAATTATCATTAACTTTTCCTGCCTTTTTCCTTTTTTCAAACTTAATTTTGATAGGCCAATAGTGGATATTACTCAATCTGTGTAGGATGTTCACCTTTCATAGGGAAGGCTTAAAGAACATGCTGTTATACGCAATAGTAATCGAACTTTTCTCCCTGCATTAAGCATCCTTAGAACCATAAACAGATTGAGCATTATTTGTCAATGAAAGACATAAGTTTCATAAGACACAAGTGGTAAAAAGTTTGGTTTATCACTGTTTTCAACTACTATTTTACTGGATTAGGTTATAGCTTCAAAATCTCTCTGTTGACTTATGACTTATAATAATTGATAAGTTAGTTCCTAAGATCATTTAAGGACATGTCAGTTTTTACCAGGCTAATAGAGCAAAAATTATAGCAAACAATCTGTCAACTTAGTTCATGTACTTTTTTTACAACATCAAACACAATCAATCTGTGCAGCAACTCTTAAGGTATGTCCAGCATGTTGAATACATGCAGTTGCTAAAATAAATTGGAAGATTTAAAAAAAAAAAAAAAAAAGGAAGAAGAATGGTCTACTTTTAGCTAACTAGCTTTGGTTTTCCCAAGTTGATACTCTAACCAAAGGAGTTCCTCTCCATTCCAAGACCATCTCATTCCCATTCTGTCCTTCAATTCTGATTCCATAGGATCTTTCATCTCCCACAATTTCCTTGGCTTCCATCAAATTTTCTTTGCTCAATCTCCGACCCTCCAGCCCGAACCATGGTTGAACATGGCAATCTTCTTTCATTTCTGTCCACTTCTGGAACCAAGCTTGAGATGAGACACAAGGTGCTAGAAAGATGTATTCCATCACCATTCTTGCTTCTGCTAGATGATCTGGGAAATTCGACTCCATTGACTCCAACAAGGCTTGGTAATGCACCAGATTCTCATTAAAGAACGAACTGAAACTCAAGTGATTTCCAAGTTTCTGACAAGCATCTCCATCACCAAAAGTTATAATACCCCTTTTACTAGTCTTGGAGTTCCCAGAATTGGGTAACAACTCCTTAGCTAGTCTCAAAAACTCCATGACATGCCTTCTGCTTCTTCTCCTCCTCATGTGAGGAAGCGAAACCATACAGTTAAAGGCTAAGAACTCTTTCCCTCCACCCCTCTTTTTTGTCTTCTTTATCTCACTCACCAAATCCTCAAGTGCTATTTCTTCCACCTTCAAGTTGAGGCCAAAAGATATAGCATGGTTCTGGAGTTGCTTCTTTGTCTCCTCAAATCTCCAGTGTGGAGGAGCACAATCACTCTCTTCCTCTTCCCACTTAATTGCTGTCACTTGTAGTGTTTTGAATCTTTGTGCTAAGGCCTCAATAATTTGAGACAACTGCACCCCTTCTCCCATGTCGAAATCCACTATGTGAACTGTCTCTGCATCCACTGGAATCGCCTCTAGGATTGCTGAGTTTGCTACATAGTGAGCAAACCTAGCATAGGGGAAGTTTTGGATGAACAACTTAAATGCAGCCCCAAAATTCTTTAAGGATTCTTGTTTGAGATAATCGCCGCCTTGTTGATGTTCATCAACAACTTCTTGGCACAAGTTGAATGCAAGGCGCTCGAAAGACTCTCCAATTGGGCTGACTTTCTCACTGATGCATCTGAGAATTACCTCCTCTAGATCTTTGTGGCCATATTCCATGGCTTCAGCAAAAGCTTGAAGTAGATGACGAATACTCAATTCGTTATCGATTCCCTCCTCTTCTCTAGGCAAAGTTAGTGGTGATTGGATTGATGTTGAGTCCATTGATGATGCTTCAGAAGTCACTATTGAATTAGGACTCCATACATCATTTCCTTCAATAGAAACTTGCTGTGAAGGAAAACTCCCTTCACTGCCTTCCAAGGAATTACCATAAAAACCCTCTATCATCAAATCGGTCTCAAATCCTTCCAAATCCATTGGAACGTGCTCCACTTGGGATGTCACTTGAATCAGATCATCATCAGAAAACAAGTTGGCAAAAGGGTATGAAGAAATTTCAGAAATTTCAGAAAATTCATTTGAGTTGATGAACAGAGAAGAGAAATTTGAGTTATCCATTTGAGTATCATCCATGTTGATGAAATCAGATGGATCAAAAGATGAGTCTATCAAATTTTGGAATGGCCAAGAAGGCTCAAGAAGTGCAGAGTACTCCATCTTTTGATGAATAGTGAAGGATTGGAAGATGAAGACTTTCTGTTGGGTTTGATTTGATAACGAGTCTGATTGAGTGTGCATATATATACAGTGATCATCCACATTCCACAACATAGAGACAAATTACTATATAATACTAAAAATATATATATATTATTTAAAAGGAGAATTTCCCAATCAATCTTATTATCTTCATAAACAAATACCAATCTCTATCACCCACTTTTCTACAAAATTCATTTCTAAAAAGTTCCCAGCTCAAAGTTTCTTCCTTTCTTGGCAGTTTCTTGTTGAGTGGCTTATATGTTGCAATGTTGCATGTATCCTTTGTTTTTTAATTAAGAAATGAAATTGAAAACTATTCCCCATGTCTTTTCAATGTAATTACCTATCATTTCATAAGAAGTATAAACCTTAATTAACAAAACAATTTAATTAGTGACTAATAGTTCCCTGACATTATAGTCCTCAATATGAAGAAGAACCAACAGTATGAGTCCAAATGGGGGACACAGTGTTCTGTTCACCCGTCCATACAATGACGTCCATACAATGACATCTGGCTGTTATGCCATTGATCAGAGAGCCTAATTAAAATTAACTTAAGAAGTGGTTTACTTGTGGAGGACTTTGTGGTCATCATCAACATATTTCCTCTAAACAAAGAACAAGCAGATAAAACCAATCAAGTTGCATGTAATCCTCATTATCAAACTTCATTCATAAATTATTTATGCAAAGTTTGTTTTCAAAGTTTCCCCTTCATTCATGTGCAAGAGGTTAAGATTAGCCCCCATCTCACCCTAACAAAAAATATGAAGAAGGAAGTATGTCAACATTCTCTCATCTCATTTTATATATAATACATCACATCTGGTACATCCTCCATTCATCTCACAGGCCTGCAATATCCATATGAAGTTTCAGTCTTTTAGCATACCATAAAATATTATTAAGAAATTGCACTAATCATAATTAATTAGCACAATAACTACGTAGCTAGCAAACAAGTTTCTACTTTTTCTTCTCCAAAGTCTTACGAACTTCAGTCAATCCGTTTGAGCTAGCAGCTAAATTAGAAAGGTGCATGATAATGATAAGGATAAGAATCATGTTAAAAATTTTAATGCCGAAAGAAGGAGTTTGACGCAACTTCATGCAAATCTTACAATTAATCACCGAATGTTGTCTTTTTACTGTTTAACAGCAGTGATTAATCGCAGATTGCAATACTATATTTACAATTTAGGTTGAGGATATTACTTGTTAATTTACTGTATGTTGTCTAGTAAATACCAATAGAGGATGAAAGAACGAGAGCTTGACGCAACTTCATGCAGATTTTACAATTACCAAATATTGTCTTATTACTGTTTACAGTCGTGAACTAAATGATTAATTAGTGCAAATAGCAATATATATATCACATTATCCTTATGATCAGGATAAGCATTGCCGTCGTTTCTGTATATTGAGATTCTGCATGCAGCAGAGGTAATATAGAACCTGAATCCCTTGTTTAAACTAATTCAAAGAAAACTGTATCTTGCTGATCATAGGCTCGGGTGAATAATTAATTAAGTGTTTAGAACGTGTATGCATGGATAGTTTGCAACCTTAGAATCCCTTCCAACTACCCTGCTTCTTATCAGAGTTGGGATAATATTGGTCTTGTAATATGGCCAAAAAGATTGAATTAAACGTCATAAATTATTCCGCATACAAGATCAATGGATAGCATTTCAGGATCCATTTGATGATTAGTATATATATATCGGATCAAATTAAGTTAGGTTATCTAGATTGGATTTGTGCAAATTTGAAAAATGCGGGCGCCTATCATTTACGGCTGCTCTACAATGTAGTCCAATGATATTCATATTTATTATTTAATTATTGTACGTATAAACTAGAATCATCTGCAAAAAAATTAACAAAATCCAAAAAATTATAGTCTTGTAAACACTGCATGTCTGGCAATCAAGCTAAAATGACAATATGGTAATTTATTGATTTCGGATTTGGTTGATTTTTGGCAGAAACGTTATACTTGAAAGAGACATACAAATTAAACGTACAGTTCTGATCATTAGACTGCTTCATATAAATTAGACATACGTCCACATACATTTTTAAATTTGCAGACATCCAGTAACCTATATCCATATAATTTGTGTGTATATACCTCCTCAGATTAAATATAGATAGACAGATTAGATGAGATACATTGATAGAGATATTTACATACAATATCTTGGAAAGATCTTTTTCGTGCAAAGATCGATGTTCAAAGCATGAAGGTCTCTACCAACTACTATTGGCAGCATTGAAACACGTAATTAGAATATTCTAATTAGTATTACATATAGACTATAGTGACTTATTAGTAATGACTGTCATGGAGTTTTCCTACTTTGGAGGCCACAAAATGGTATCTTCCTTCATCAAATATTATTACATGACGATGAGTAGCGTGAATAGTGATTTACCAATATACAATTAATGTTTTGTAACTATCTGGCTATATATCTTCTTCGTGGACCAATTAATATATATTAAGAAAATCCCTTAAAATGTGGACATATATAATATTATTATATCAGCGTCCAAATTAAGTTTAACAGAATCATTAAACATCTTAATTTACATGTCAATTTCATTTCGTTTTGGTTTTGCGCCATGTGAAAGTACGTAATAATCTCATGGAAAATTCTTGTATGGTTGTGGTTCTCAGGTGTATGTCAATCTTCAATCCTATCCTTTGCCAGATCGTTCATGTTTTTATCAAGCATATATACATACATATCATGCGCGCAGATTGTATATTCATCTGTATATTTGTCCTTAAGTAGTTAAAAAATGCTTTCTTGATGCCAGGATAATGTTTCTTGATCAAAAGAAACTAATCTCTGGTATCCAAACAGAGAAATGTCCATGTAATCAGTCAATGAATAAAACAAACTTCCAAATCATGCATGTTTTTTTGGTCAAGACCTTTCTTATCCAAAAGGCTTAATCATCTTGATTTCTGGTTTTGAAGGAAGGTAGATTCTTAAGACAAAACTGATAGTCAGTTAAATAATCAAGTACGTTAATTGGGTCAAGTTTTCGGCTGCGAACGTTTGCCTTGTCTGTTTATTTGATATACATCGACACTAATTTCTTATTACCTACGATATCAAACTTTTACTTGGAACCAGGTTTTTATATAATGGAATATCATCAAAGTTTAGAATAAATGATCAATCCTAATATAAAATGTGAAGTCTTGGCTGTTTTTTTTCTACTGTAAATTTGACTGTTATTTTAATAAAAGTCTGGCAAAAATACATAGTAGAAGCAATAAGGCATGCGCAATTAATTCAACAGTCAATGTGTTGAAGAGTTTGCTTGAACATTACATGAGTTTTGGAATCTTTACTGTACTGATTTGTTATGAGGTTTCAGGGGAAGGCATGCCTTTTATTACAAGCAATGAACTATTTGTCTTGGCCTTAGATTCCCTTTTTGGGCGGAGTAGCTATGGGAAATTGGGGATGTTGTTTTGACTTAATTGCCCCTCACTCACTGGTTCTGATAATGACATACAGTATAAACGGCCCGGCAAAAACTTCTATAATTGGGTACTTTTGACTCAGTTTGAGACCCTTAATTTATCGAATATTCCGGTATGCGTTGAACGTACTAGAACATTATTTCAAAGCCAACTATGGAATTGGAATGCTAAATAGCTGATTAAGATCACACACGCATAGTTGACTTTGACATGGGAGCTAGAGAGATGAATGATTGAGATTCTAAGGTTGATTGAGGAGGTTAAGCAAAATGATAATTAGTATACAGTAACAGTATAGTATAATAAACAGCAACGTCTCAACACGTCATTGGCTAACTGCAGAATAATATTTGTTCAAACCAGTTTAGCCAAACCTTCTAGACTCCAACTACAACCATCTAATTCATTCAACATATTATTTTCTGAGTTTCAGACTTTCAGTTTAGCTAGACTTCAGACTTCAGAGGAATATTAGTTGCCTTTCTCTTTTATTTTTCCTTTTCAGGACGGTTTTGTGATAATTAATTAGACACACAAGTCTCAAAATTGAAAATAATCGTATAATTATTATCAAGACAATTTTCGTAATAATTAGACATTTATTTGATTCTTAATGGATTGACAATTACACGTCGTAGAAATGATAAGTGAATTTTTTTTTTCTATCATGTGACAAGTGTAATCTAGAAAATGAAGTATTTCAATGCGAGGTGGGTACATGCACTCTACTCCAGCCCAAAAACTTGCGCCTTGACTTAGCTAGCTCACAGAGTCACAGGCCAACATCATTTTCCTTTTTCTTCCAATTCTTTGCGTAATAGTATTGTTCCTCTACCTGTGATAGCAGTCATTAATTTAATTTTGTCCCAAAGAGTACGTATTCTAAAGCAGCCATAGCCAACTGTATCTGGAGATAAGCACTTGTGGTAGACAAGTCTTTAAATAAGGTGATAAGCACTACTCGAGTCCCTTTCTTCTATGACGTAGAGAAAGGTTGAGCAAGTCGACAGTGGCAACATTCTTCCGATAGCATTGTTAGAAGATTCAAAACTCCTCCCCAACGCGGAAATTGTGTATATATATATAATTTCCATTAATCCCATTGACTTTGACAGTTTAATACTGCAATGTGCTCAAGAACTCAGATTTCCCAATGAACTGGGTTGCTTACTATTCTTACATCAAGCTCTGGACCTTGACCATTTCAAGTCCTTCTTCACCTTCTTTTGTGGTACTTAAAGCTCTTGTACTTGCCTTTACAATTCAAACCCCAAAGTCCAATGGCTTTAGCAATTTCTTTAGTCCTCCTCCTCTTCCTTCCCATTTGTTCTCTTGCTCAAGGAGACAAGTTCTTGTTCAATGGATTCAATAAAAGTGATGAAAAGCTGAATCTGAAACTTGAAAGAGCTTCCATACTGCTCTCTCGTATGATCAGACTCACTGACACAACACGTGATGTTATAGGCCATGCATTCTATAACAAACCCATAACCATGTTTGATAAAAATTCCTCTTCATACCCAAATGCTTCTTCTTTCAGCACAGAGTTTGTTTTTGCCATAGTCTCCCCAAGCTCCGGCCCAGGGGGCTTTGGCCTAGCCTTCACATTATCTCCCTCTCCGAGTTTCCCTGGGGCTGACACCGGCCATTACTTCGGAATTTTCAATTCTTCAAACGACAACAAGTCCTCTAACCATATCCTTGCAGTTGAATTCGACACGGTAAAAGGTGTTAAAGATAACTCCAATTCATATGGAAACCATGTTGGTATAGACATCAACAGCGTCGTCTCTGTGGATTCCCGCCCAGCTGTTTACTATGCCCCAGATGGAAATAGTTCAGAAGAATCAGAAGTGGACCTGGAGAGTGGTGATCGTATCCATGCTTGGATAGACTATGATGGCAAAGCACAACTTTTGAATGTGACAATATCTCCCATAGATGAAGAGAAACCAACCACACCCCTATTGTCCTATCCTTACGATCTATCTTCTGTTCTTCAAGAGACTATGTATGCTGGCTTTTCGGCATCCACTGGTGATAACCAGTCGAGCTCTCATTACATATTGGCATGGAGTTTTGCAGTGAATGGAATTGCAAGTAAACTCGATCTTACTCAGCTTCGTACCCCACCAAAAGAGAAAAGTTCATCATCCTCTTACAGTCGCCCAATCAAGGCTCTTATTGGGGCCTTATCTGCTGTGGTCTTCTTGTTGTTGGCAATTTTGTTCCTCTTTACATTGTATAGAAAACTGATGCCCTTTGAGACTCTTGAAGATTGGGAGATTGATTGTCCTCACAGGTTCCGGTACAAGGATCTTTATGCAGCAACCAAGGGTTTCAAGGAATCTGGTGTGATTGGAGCTGGCGGATTCGGTGCAGTTTACAAGGGTGTCATGCCTTCTACTGGATGTGAAGTTGCCATTAAGAAGATAACAAGAAATGGGTTTCAAGGAATGAGGGAATTCGCAGCGGAGATTGAGAGCTTGGGACGGCTAAGGCACAAGAACCTGGTCAATCTGCAAGGCTGGTGTAAGAAAAAGAACGACCTCCTTATAGTCTACGATTACATTCCAAATGGAAGCCTTGATACTCTCATTTTCCATCCGAACGACAACTTTGTGTTGAGCTGGGAACAAAGATTCAATATCATCAAAGGCATTGCCTCAGGATTGTTGTATCTTCATGAAGAATGGGAGCAAGTTGTGATTCACAGAGATGTGAAGTCCAGTAATGTCTTGATAGATGCTGAACTGAATGCTCATCTAAGTGACTTTGGCCTTGCAAGGCTATATGATCATGGGGAAATATCACACACCACAGGTGTGGTTGGCACCATTGGGTACATTGCACCGGAATTGGCTCGAACAGGGAAGGCCTCAGCATCCTCAGACGTGTTTGCATATGGCATTTTGCTCCTTGAAGTGGCTAGTGGGAAAAGACCAATTGGCCCGGGCCACTCAGATCAGTTCATATTGGTGGATTGGGTGATGGAACATCATGAAGCAGGTCACGTGCTTGACACAGTCGACCCCAAACTGGGTTCAAACTATGTTGTGAAAGAGATGGAGCTTGTTCTGCAACTGGGTTTGCTTTGCTCTCACTTCAAACAAGAAGCTAGACCTACTATGAGGCAAGTAGTGCGATATCTCAATGGGGATGAGCCGCTTCCTCCTGTTTATAACTGGGACCTTATTGAATCTGATAGGGTCAGTGAAATGAACTCAAGATTTATGCAGGCCATTTCTTCTGATTCGATCATATCCTATAAATCAACGTCCTTCAGTGGCATCTCTTCGAGTTCCATGGCCTCTGGCAGATAACAGCTCTTCTCATTCTTATAGTTTAATAGTTTCAATTTATTCTTCAATTTTTGTTACGTTCAGAAATCAATATAGAAACATATTTTCTGGTAAAGGACATTACTAATGTACCAGCTGATGCTCTCCAATCCTCGAATTTACGTGTGCATTTAACCCACTATTAAAGATTAGAGACGATTTAAAATGTTCAAGCTAAAATCACTAAATAGGAACAAAGCATATATCTATCTACATAAAAATCCAAAAATCCAAGCAAGACCAAAACGATACAGAGAACTCGATCAAATCAAGCTCATGCTAATCAGCAGGACAAGTATAGCTCATGTGCACAAGGAGAATTGTGATGGACTAGGGGCAACATCAGTGCCCACAGAAAACATACTTCATAACATTGATTCATAGGCTGTAATCAATTACCATAGGCTTAGAGTTTAAGCATTGCTGACCTACACATATCCCAAATATGAATAGGATCAAAGAACAAGAAAATAGAATGAGAAACATAGGTTGACTCATCAAACCACTGATCAGTGGATGCATTACACTAAACAGAGTTCCAGAACAGTAATAACAGGCTACCTTCATGGTGGCCTCAATAGAGTTGATTCTCAAAATTGAAAACACAAAAGAGAGATTCATACATGATCTAAGCAACTCCTAACTTCCTCGACACCTTTAATACTTCACTGAATACCAGTAGCAAATATCATTTACTTACAAAAGAACCAGCCTTGACTCATGCAACCATGATACTCCGAATCCTCTCCTGAGTCCAAGTAGCAGTTTTCTTCAGGTCATCATCATCAGATCCAAGACACTCCCGCAAAAAGTTAGCACAGGCTGTCAGGTCCTGAAACAGTGCCTTTGTGTCTGTGCCAAGAACATCTGCAAGGTCACCCATAACAGCAGCTAAAGCTTTTGTCAGATGGACATCACTGCAAAACAAGGAACACAACCCATCAGAGAAATAAATCATATTCATATTTCTAACCAACACCAGAATTCTGCAGGGATAAAAGAGAGATAGATATATATATATATATATATAGAGAGAGAGAGAGAGAGAGTGAGAATGATACCTGTGTTTCTCCTTCAAAACCAATTCTATAAACTGCCAGAGATGTTGTGCATATGGAACCATGACCTCAGACTTTGAATTCTTAAAGCCCTGAAGTATACCAGAATAAGCTTCAAAGATGCTACACTTAAGCTGGTTGCCATACTCCATTAGCTCATCATCATTGAGGTCCATCTGAGCACAGAGCTCTGCAGCTCTCTGCATCACTGGCACTGCATAGGGAACATACTTCTCAAATTTCTCCTCTATTGAGAGAGCTATGTCGCCAAAGACAGAGAATATCGGAGGCTTGACAGACCGGTCGAGTGCTTCACTAGAAAGATTCCTCAACAAGTGGTGCATAATTCCGTCACAATATGGTAATACCTTGTCATTCAAGGCACGAACAATGTCTCCAACTACACCAACTGTGATAGAACAGACTTGATATTCCTCGAAATTTTGCAAACCCATCTCCAAATACTTGTAGAAATCAGGAAGGTACTTCCCGAACTCAGGTCCAGTTGCATGAGCAAGGGCACCAATAGCAAGCATTGCTTCCTCATGCACCGTGGAACTTCGGCATGCAAAGACATTAAGAAACAAAATCATTATCTGGTCTGCCTGTGTCAATATAATGGACCTGATTTCTAAATCATCAGTACTGCTAACTTTCTGAATTATAACCTGGAGAACCCCACAAAGAGAAGCCTGCAAGTCTGCTTGCTTTTCCTTGTCATCTGATGATACAATCTGAAGCTCTAAAGTCTGACTCAACTTCTGCAAAATCACAGGTAGTAGTTCTCGCATAATCTGTGACGTTTCTTTAATGTTCGAACACCTCACTACCTCGTTCAATGCTTCATAGGCAGCAGACCTCAATCTAGAATCATCCACATCTGCACGACTAGCAGCAAAAAGAAGACTTTCAATGATCCTAGGGATATATGGCGTAAAAAGAGACGAGTGCCTTCCAGCTTCCTCATACCCCTCAGCAAGTTTATAAATTGCCCAACAGACCTTAACTGCAACATTTGGAGCATCCTTAATGCTTTCCAGCAATACATCCACCACTCTTGGAAGGTTATCAGTAGAAATCACAGAATATCCACCAGCAGGACAGTGCAAATACTCAAATATACGACTGAGAGTCCAAGCAGTAGTGTCCTTGACCTGGTTGTTGACATCATTCATTAACCTAAGCAGTAAATCTAAACCTGAACGGACCAGTACTGATAGACTGTCAATGGTTGGGCCTTCAAGGATTGAGCCAAATGCCATAGTAGCTGCCTCCCGACAATGCCAATCTGGTTTCACAATGTTAGCCTCCACAAATGGCATCACAAGGGGTAGAATTGCATCCCCAACAGTTCGGGCAACAAGTCCTAGGCACGTCCCACCAGCCATTGAGATATTCCAAATGCTGTCATCCTGGTCAACATTTTCTTCCTGCTTCAACAAAGTTTCCAGCATCATTGGAACTAAAGAAGAGAGAGATTTTTCTATAAAACGTGAATGAGGCGGCCCAGAGTCGCCACTGTCAGCACTCTCATACTCTTGCAATTCTATTTCTTCATCACAAATGGAGCTCCAAAACTCGATTGCTTGGAGGGCAACATCCTCTACATCCCCTTTTACTGCATTTGATGTAAGCTCAAAGAGAGCCTGCATGTAAGTCTCAAGCATGTGATAGTACATAGAAGCAATCGAAGCAAGACACTCAAAGGCAACCTGCCTAATCTCTGCCTCCTTCGACAAGGCCGTCTCACAGACCATCTTCATGATGTAATTTCGTTCCATCTCATTTTCAAAGTTTGTCTCAGCAAACTCCAACGCATTATATAAAGCCCTTGTTGCAGCAAGACGGACTTCGGAACTGTTCTCAGCAAGATTCATTCCTTGGACTACAGCTGTAAGAACAGAGTTCACCTCGTCTTGCCCAAGATCACGATGGGATATCTCCTCGCATATATAACCCAGCGTTTCCAAGGTTGACTGTTTCAAACCTGCAGAGCTGTCTCGCTGAGTCATGTTATTAAGCAGATATCCAATTAGCTCAGGCCACTGTTTCCGGGGAATGTCAATAGAAGCAACTTTGGCAAGAACTTGGGCAGAAGTGTGCCTTGCCTCTGGCACTGATGACCCAAGTGTCTGTAAAAGTGATTCCTTGATCTGGGATTTAAAAGCAATATCAACAGCCATCCATTGATGAGCAAGATGTTCCCTTGTAACAGCATCTTTGGCATCTAGTGAGTTCTTAAGAACAATACCAGCCAACCTACGGGATTCAATTGGCTTTTCGTTGTTTGCTAGCTCAACCGACAACGCCAGAAGGAAAGCAGGAAGGTTTTGCTCTTGAAATTGCCTAAGATTAGACTCTGCTTCAGTACGAACTCTTGCATCGGCTGATTGAGCTGCCAATAGATACTGAGTGATCTCCATGGCCATTTCTTTCCACACTGCCACAAAGAAAATCACCAAAACAGATATATAAGAATAGATAAGAATACATGAATTATTGCATAAAGCCAATGAAACCAAGACCACATAAGAACACAAAAAACTCAGGCACTCAAAAAAAGAAAATAATGATTTGCAACAAGAATGATTACAAGGCTGTGTTATAATATGGATACTGTAGATAGCACAGCATTCACAAAAAATTTCTTTCTCTGTTTGAAAGAAAGTATATGCAAATTATCCAAAGAAAAGTTCACGCATATTCCTTATGGCTATACCACTATACCACTGGTCACTGTCTAAGGATCAGAATATACAGAAAATTTAAGAAATACGTAAATCTACTTAAAATCTGTTAAATCCATAGAGAAAATACACATCTAAGGAACACTTGAAAGAATCATTAAACACTTATCTAGCAGCTATAGAGTGAAACAGAAACCTCCAAATAAAAGTTAACAAGACAACCAATAATAATAGTACTTCATATGTATAAATTGTGAATCATGTATTTCCTGTTATGTACCAAATGTGATTTAAATCTCACCCAATAAATGCAAAAAATTGACAAACCCAACTAAATGAAAAGTATCAATTTCTGTGGTACAGTGTCATGACATCACAAGTTCTGGGTGTCCAAAAGCTTTGTTAGTCATGATATTCAATCTATTTTAGCAATCACACAAAGCATCATATCAGAAACAGCGAAAAATAGCATTTCCCCTTCTTCTCATGCAGATTTGCCTGATTTATAAAACGATATCTACAAAGTTAGCATAAGAACATCATTCATATCCTTTGAATATATTTCAAATCGTTAAACCCTAAAAAACCCCCAACATAGCATCATCCACTGTGCAATTGAGACTAACATACAGTATAATTTAGTCATACTCCTATTCAAACCCTAACAAACCGCATTAGACAAAGTGAAAACCCTAATCGCATTGAAGCATAGCAGATACCAGAGCGATATGAAAATCCTAGACCCAATCAACTCCAAACATCAAAAAGCAGTAGATCTACAAACAGAAATATGAAATAGAAGCCATATATTGAGATTGTGCAAAGATAAATACCTCTAATAAAAGCAGATGAGGCAGCGCGAGTAAAGTAAAGCTCTAAAACCCTACTCGACGGGCAAGTACGAATGGATACTAGGATGGTTCTCCCTCAAGGTTGCGTCGAATCAAAGCACAGAGAAGGAGAGAGAGGCTGAGAGACAGAGGGCGACGGCGCTTGGTTTAGATCCTATCGCCGATTTATATAGAGAGAGAGCTCTGTATTTCGAATGCTGTGAAGAAGCGGGAGGGAGACGATATGGGTCGCCAATTTGTGAAATATGACTATATAAGAACCAACGGGCAGGGGTCTGTGCCTGCCCGAGCCTGCCCGGGTTAACCTCCTTGGAAACCCTAGGTTTTTTTGAAATCTCTCACGTGTGAATGGTTGGTTCGTGTGGACCGTAGCGTTTAGAATATATCAAATTTCAAATACAGTTTACCATGTCCGGTCATGTGACTCATCGGCCATCGATCGTTCACAGATCAAGGTCATGGATTTTAATTTTCAATTTTTTGATATTCAAAAAGCTACCAAAATTATGAGTGTATTTTAAGGTTTTTCAACGAGAGAATGAAATAAAATAATTGTGACAGAATTTTGTATCGAGGAAAATGAGTGATTCAACTTATTCATAGATCTATAAAAAGATATTAAAAAATAAGATATGATTGGAGCTTTTTTATTTTAGGTATAAGATCGAATGCATTTACGCACGGTTGGACAACCAACGATTCATGAGATGTGAGCAATATGAATTTTGAGAGCATTTACGCATGGTGATAGAATTTTGTATTGAGGAAAATGAGTGATTCAATATATTTATAAATCTATATAAAAGGATTAAAAAATAAGATATGATTGGAGCGTTTTTATTTTAGGTATAAGATCAAATGCATTTACTCACAGTTGGACAACCAGCGATTCATGAGATATTGAGATGTGAGAAATATGAATTTTGTAAGCATTTACGCACAGTGACAAAATTTTGTATCGAGGAAAATGAGTGATTCAATCATTTCAATGTATTTATAGATCTATAAAAAATGACTTAAAAAATAAGATATGATTGGAGCGTTTTTATTTTAGGTATAAGATCGAATACATACACGCACGGTTAGACAACCAACGATTTATGAGATGTGAGCAATATGAATGACAAATTCAACATATTCTATGATATCATAAAATGGTTTTAATCAATTAGTGTTTTTTTTAATGGCTAGATTGGTAAAGATGCATCCACACACTTTTGGCATTGGTGGAACTGTGGAAGTACATATAGGTTTGTGTGTACCCTAGCACCCACCTGGGTGCATCCTAGTTATGGGAGATTGTGAGTAGTTTTTTTTTTTGTTTTATATTATTATATTAGAGAGAATCGAACACTTGATCTAATTTAATCTTAACATAATTTTCACCATAAAATGAAAATTTATGAATGTACATATTGGCCACCATAAAATGAAAAATATGAATCTTTGGCTTACAACAAATTAAAAAATTCGATTACGCCACTTAACCGTTGATAATCCAATGACTGTAAGAGAATGCACTCTTACATACTCGTTCTCTTATATCTCATATACACGTAAAGAGAATTTTCTAAAGGATTGGATTAACTTTGCTTGCTTATATGAATGCCATGGCATGTTGATGAGAAATGAGACGAGCAAGATGTGGAATTGAGTACAAAATGCCAGTGTATGGTAGCCCTCAATTTTAAGCTATTCGATGTTGCCATGTTCTATTTGTACATTATATCTGAAAATTGAAACTGAAATTGCCTTGTAAACGTACACACCAAGCCATCATTTAGATTGCAGTTAATTTCCCTGCTTGTATATAATTCATGCACCTATAGGCTATTCCATTAATCCAATAGGCAGAAGAGCAATACTTAGGTTCACCCCCTGGGTGAACCTGCTCGTTCACCCCCCTTCCCACTTAACATAGTTGCACTTCATAATTTTATAATCCAACCGTTCATATCATAACTTATCCTTCATAGATCACCTCTGCAAAAAATCAATCGAATCGGAGATCTTTTGGTCACTCTAATTATTGAAACAAATGAACGGTTCTAACAATAATTACTACTATTATGATGAACCGTCTATTTATTTCATAAGAATGAGTAACCAAAAGATCTCCGATTTGATTGATTTTTTGCAGAGGTTATCTATGAAGGATAAGTTATGATATGAACGGTTGGATTATGAAATCATGAAGTGCAACTATGTTAAGTGGGGAGGGGGGTGAACGAGCAGGTTCACCCCAGGGGGTGAACCTGAAAATTTTCCTAGGCAGAATGAATGTACATCGAATAAACATTTTGACAGATCTATAGAAAAAATCACAAGCCAAAAGAAGAAATTTCATAACTATACTATACATCAAGTACTACTAAACCTTGTAGCTAGCTTATGCTTATGATCTATAAATGTTTTTTTTTTGTGTTTTACACTAAACTGAGATTGTTGGGAACTCACAACAGGGCTCTTTATTCCACAGAGCTTATGCTGCTTCATGCGCCAAGGGAAGAAACCACAACCCTTATGTGAAGAGTATGATTGGCCAACTGTTTTCGAAACACAAGCCTCCGGTTCCGGGTAGTTCCACGGATAACAAAGTTTCTCGTTTGAGCTGATCTGGGATACACTTAGATTTAGAGCAGATGAAGCAGCCAATGCAGCGGCATCTGGAAGAAAGCGCTCGATTATGAAATTTGGAGACAGTCGATCCATTTCTCTCGCCTCTTGAAGCTTCAACTTCAAAGTATCTATGTGAGCATGTTCTCTCTGTGCTTTCTTTTCCACAATGTCTATTGCCTCTGACAAGGAGAACACGTCTATGGCATCCGAGAAGGCTTCATTGTCGTAATCAACATCTTCAAGATCATTGTAGTCAACAGCGCGAAGATCATCATCAACATCACCATCACATCCATCATCAAGGTCATGAGGTGCCTGCTCATTCTCTTTGTCAGGGACAACAACGTTAGTTGATTCAAGAGGCCGGTGCCAGTGCCACCACCCCGGGGGCAGCTTTGGCCGCGGTGTGTCACCATCATGGTTATCGTCACCGGTGTTGTTCGGGTACTTGGACTTGCCTGGAGCTTGTTCCCAGGAAAAGGGAACTCTGTCTTCACTTGTGCTCAGCGACCTGCCGTGTAAACTTGTGCTGCTGGAGTTTCCGGGACGCCTTGTTGAGAGGAGTGGTGCATTGAAGTTCAGCATTCTAGGACATTCTGATTCTAAAGCATCTTCAACTCTTACTTCTAAAGCTTAAGTTGAGTGATCAGGAGGAAATGGTAGAAGGCAGTTGAATGGAAATAATGGCAGGACAGTTAGAATTTATGAGTATCTCATGCAGTCCGTGGAAGCTGATATTCACTTTAACATGGTCACAGGTGAGAAAGAAATACCCTTTTGTTTGAAATTTACAGGGAACCAGTAGCTCAACACAGGTCTCTACCTACATTCTTCAAATGGAGATCATCCCTTGACTTACAGTAACGCTTTGCATAGCTGTTAAAATAGGTCAAAATAGGGACGTTTCACTACCTTAACATACTGCATGGTCTACAACTCAGTATGTGTATGTATTCATTGCCACATGATATCAAACATAAACATAGTAAAAGATGGAGGGGACAGATAAGGATAGGAAAGAGGCCTCTGTGAATTTTGGCACCGGCCCTTAAGCTTCTGTGAAAATAAATAACTTTCCGGTGTTGGTCATAACAGAAAACTGTGAAGCTTACACAACAAATGAGAGAACAGAATGACAAGATTACAACATATTGCAAACTGCTTGGCCAAAAACCACACATGGCAGAGACATCTAAAATTGGACACACTCTCACACACATCACAAGCTGACATTATCATGTACAAGATTCTTTTCGCCGTGGATACTTCTGCTCCCGTCTTTCCTGGAGTAGTATATGAGACAGTAGCAGCAACGAGACTGTGCTCTACTTTAATATATAAATCGATGCAATCAAATAAACAGTTGACATATTTACATGCTATCTTGCTCCTCTATCTTCCATTCTTTATGAGCCCATATTCTCTCTTTGCTCCCACTTTTTTCAAATCCCTTTTGAAGGCCATGGAGATGTACAATTGGACTTTCTAGAGACAAAATCCAAGAGATAAACTATGCTGACAATTGCTGGCCTTGCCCACAGATCCGGTAGCAACAGTGTGATTGCCCCCAGAAGGTAAAGAATAATGGCTCTGTGATTCTCACCTTTGTTGTTCATTTACACGCTCCTGTGCTTTACCATAGAGTTCATGAGTGTCGGCATGGTTGGGATCAAGGCAGAGGGCTGCTTCACAGTCTCGGACGGTGGAGACAAAGTCACTCATTGATTCGTGGAATGCTGCTCGAAGATGTAGCAGCTGCAGGTCTGGCCTGAAAGCTATGGCCTTACTTAGTTCTTCTATAGCTTCTGCTTCTTTGTGGTCGTCCATCAAAACTGGTGGCCATAATTTCCATGTTAGTAATTCACACACAGCCGCAAAGACAGCATTATCTTTATTTTCACTCTCTTAGACAAATTCAAGGGTTTAAAATGTACAAGTTTGACAGCATTATCATATGAAGCATATAACACACCACAACCTAGGTTCCACCAGAACATCAACATGAAGATGTTCAATAGGTTTTTTATTTTCTTTTTTCTTTGTCAAGGTATCTTACAGTTTGGTCAGATAATGACAAATTTCTAGTTGCCAAATCCATCAGTATGTTAACTGTCATTGTTCAGTTTACAATAGAGATATACTACTAAGATGTCGTGTATGCAAACTAATACAATTTCAGGCAGCGGGCATAAGTGAAAGCCTAGGTAGACAAGGTAGGCTCAATTACAACAGATTAAAACATTTTGCAATAAAGAATAGATAAAGGTGATTAAAAAACTGAGAAAAAGAAACTTAGGTCAAATGACCCAGAATAGAGCCCTGTAAACTGTCCAAATCATACCCGTTGAAATTCAATCTAACAGATGGACCACTAGCCCATCTGCTTTTAAACCTACACATGTGTATTCTAGTTTCTACGTAACTGAATCGACACAAAGCAGCTCTACACTAAGTAAAGACCTAGGGATGTGGAATCAATAATCACAGGCATCTCGGTATATTTTAATAGTAGCAAAAACAACACTCGTGCACTAAGACTTATAAATAAACAATATTTAACTCCCAATTTAAAAGACAAGGACTAAGCAAAGATGAATGATAGTTGCAACATACCTGCTGCCCTATATCTGTACGGATATGTCCTCAGGGGATCTAATTGTGTTGCCATGCTTAGATCACTCTTTGCCATGTCACGGTCACAGTATTCTGAACGTTTCTCATAAGCTGATGCATTGTTACGAGCCTTCTCTATCAGCTTCGTCATCTCATCATATGCAGCTTTGCGTTGATTTTTTAGATGATATACTCGTGCTAGACCCTGATGTGCACGTGTATGTTTAATGTTGAGTGCATTAGTGTAGCAGTCAGCAGCAAGATCCAGCTTATCAGAATCTACGAAGACACTTCCTAAATTATTTAGTGCCTGCAGGAAAACAGAACTACCAATCTCAATAAATTGAAGTTTAGATGCCAAGATTAAACATTATTCCAAAGGTCATTCACAACTTACTTGTCCTTTTCTAAGGCCATCTGAAGGGCATCTAAGTGCTTCCTCCAGAAGCTGGATCACATATGTTGAAGACTCAGAATCAAGACTCGAGTCTGCCAAAGCATAAGCCTTGAGGAAAAATGCTTCAAATGATCTTTGAAGTGAAATAGACTCCTCGGCCTTTGCCAATGCTTCTTCACGATGGCCAGTGTCATACAATATCCACCCTTCATAAACAAGCCGTTCATGCTCAGAACTAGAATGGTTTCGAGCCAATCGCAGACTATGCATAGCAGACTTTTGACAATTCAACCTACAAATATCAGTAACATCAGAGATGCTGCTAGAACAGACTAATATAACAATTAAGGACAGCCAAAAGCAAATAGTAATTGGATTAAGTGGATTAGTATCCTTCTGTATGATACATCTTAGGATCACACGAGGCTTGCCCAACAAGCAATATAAGCGAAAAGTCAGGTACATACATTTCCCATCAACAGAAAGTGACATAAAATTTCTACGCATGTCAAGAACTTAAGATGTTATGGACCGAATCAGCCATTTAGAGGAAAATGATAATGTTGATATTCACAAAAGCCATTAATTAAATATACAAAGAACACCACAAACAAATGTACCAGTCTTTCCAAAGTCCTACTTACCGCAATAGAAGGAGAGACTGCCTAAAGCGTAGAAGGCTCTTCCCAGGGTCATTTGCCAACATATGATGTACAACAGCGAGGGAACCAATATCATCCACAGAGGACCATCGATCATATAGTTGCATCCAACAATCAGCCTGACCCCATTGCTGAACAAGAGGACGGAGCAGCTCTACTAGATGGTCACCATGCATTTTTCCATGAAACATCATGTAACTTGGGTCCAAAGTCAAGAGCGCCCGGACATCTCTCAAAGCTCCTTCAAAATCCTCTAGAGCAATTGAAAACCAAGCCCGCAGTTCAAGACAATCAGGGGTGACCTTAAAACTAATAATCTTATTGATCTCTGTGATGGCTGATCCAATCTGGTTCTCTTCCAATAGAGAAACAGCCCTAAACTTGTATGGATAAGATAGAGTTGGATCCAATTGGGTAGCAGTGCTCAAATCCATCATCTTTTCCTTTCCGATACAGTATAGAGAACGCTCCTGATACATCCACCCAACTGGTGTATAATCAGAAATGAGAGAGTTCATCTGCTTGTACGCTACATATTTATGGCCTCGCTTGTATTTGGCCCTTGCAACACCCACCATGGAATAAATATGACCTGCCTCAATGGCTGCTTCGAACCAGCACTGAGCATCTTTATATTCTTGCCTCTCAAGCATCACAACACCCAACTGGTGAAATGCAAGTTGCTTCTCCCAACTTTCAGTAGCACACTCTACCAGCCTCTCTAGAAGCATAACAGTCGTGTTTGATTTCATGTCTTCCTCCATGGCAATCTGGCTCAAGAAATAATACAAAACAAAAGAAGAATGCCCGGTCATAGCCAATCTTTGCCTAGCTTCTGAACTACAAAACAATCTCATCATGTTAGGATTGTGCACCGAACTCGGAAGCTCTCTCAGAAACACCTGCAAACAAGCTGCCACTAGAAGATAAGCAGTCTCCTCCAATCCATAGTCAATCAGCAGCACTGCGTCCTCCAAGTCGCAAACCAGGGCAGCCAAATGAGCATCACAAGCTGACTTCAGCTCATCACAACAAAACCTGTTTGAAAATGAAAGCAGGTCCAAAACAATACGAACTTCGAAAGAATCCAACTTTCCAGTCCTGCTAAATATCTCCACTGCTATCATTGCCTCTGAAGAGACCCCATTCTGTGTGAAATTTATCTTCTCCCTCCTCGTCTCTATGAAGCCACCATACAACATTGTCCTAAAGGGTGTCGATAGCGATGCCATCTTGTATCTAACACACATAATCTCAGCATCTCCAATACAAAATGACATATCAGCATCTTCTTCCTCCGAAGTTGAGCATTCCTCATCAGCCATCACAACATCTACATCCTCATTTGCTTCATCGCAAGCGGTCCGAGAACACCCACAAGAATCAAAAACAGACTCAGGATCATACCCAGCTACCAAACTAGCCTTAGGACATTCAACGTTTCTGCCACAACAATCCATCGACGACGACCCAACAAGCTCGTCCTCTCTCCTCTCATACCTCAACCACGCCGCGAGCACCACCTTGGTATGCACATCCACCGCGTGCTGTCTCGCCGACCGGAGACTCCGCCGGAACAGTTTCGGATCGGAGAGACCCCGAAAGATGGCACATTGCTCCACGTACATCTTCGATTTCTCAAACTGAGGGCAATTCTCAATCCTACGGTAGACATCAGCGAGGGTTTCCACGAAATCAACGGACTTGAGGCAGGGCTCGATTTGGGGTTCGAGGAGATCCGACGCCGGAAGCCCATAGGGAAGAAGACTTTCGAGCAAGGCATTGTTGCCGGTTGGGTTTGGGGCTTGGAAACTCCAATTCGATCTGGATCGAACTGAGTTGACCCGGCTGTGAGGAACCTTGTCTCCTACACCACCTCCACCACCACCACCGCCACCGCCATTGGTGGTGGTGGATGGATTAATGGCAAACACCTGGGTGCCCTTACACCCATCCATGATCTTCAAACTACGCATTGTGGTAAATATATTGTGCTGCATCTTCAATTACAATAAATTTACAGCCTTCCCAAATCACCCTCAAAACCATATAATTTTCTACAATCAAGCAAACAAATCGAAAAAGTTGGATAATTGAAATAATCTACCTCATGCCCAGCAAGCACCACCGTTCGGGCACCCGGAAAAACACAAAACTGGAGGTGGAAACGATGGTGCAGCACTGCTGCAGCCAATCGTGGGTGGGGAAATGGCACTGGGTATTTTTTTTTTCTTTTTTTTTGCTTCTCTAATTTTTTTTTGTTTGTTTCCCAAGAAAATGGAGAGAAAGTGGGGGAGGGGTGTTGTTTTTGGGAGAGAACCAAATGTGGTGTTGTTGAGGTGGAGGTGGCCGTTGCAACGGCCACGCTCTCGTTCTTCTCTCTTTTTCTATTCTCCCCAAAGTCTATGTATTTCTCTGATCCTTCTCGTCTTCTTGTCCATCTAAATATGACCTTTCTTATTGGTCTTTGTATTTTTTACATGTATTTTTGTGTGTAATAATTGGAAGGGTAATGTGTAGTGCAGAGGACATCAGGAGGAGAGGCGCTAAAGTCGGCCATTGATGCCTCCATTAGCATTTTATCTTTTTCTTCTATTATTGTGTGCAATGTTTATTCCATTCTATCCCCCTGTCTTCTATCTTTCTCTATCAATCTTGTACAGACCCGCATTTTCTGGACCTTTTTCAAGGACTGATAGCTGCTAACGCTTCATAATGGCGCGTGGGGGAAGGTACACATCAGCTGGTTCAAGGAACATGGTTGTCCACGACCATCATTTCGTTATACAATGCCAACATTATGTGCCTATAAAAAAAACATATGCTGCTAGCGTTATCCAAGATTAAAGTCAATATATTAAAGTCAATATATGTTTGTTTGGAAATCAAAATGTAGGGTTGCTTTTAGGAGAGCTTCTTGGGTACTCCTGGAGCATGTGCTCCATACAACTGTTTTAGCGCGTGTATGACACGCACCGTAAGTTTTTGACGAACGTTTGTGTTATGAGTTGGTCAACAAGTCAACAGGTCCAACTCCTTAATTGACTTTTCCTTTCTCTTTTTTATTCTGTTCTTTCTTTTATCTTTTTTCCTTCTCTCCTTCCCGTCTGTTTCTTCTTTTCTTCTTTCTTTTCATCTCTTCTCTCTTCATCCCTTGCTTCTCATTCTTCCTTTTCCTGGCCGTCAGAGCAGAGAGAGAGAGAGAGAGACGGCATGGTGGTGGTGCGGCACGGGTCGATGGGTGCTGTAATGAGCTCGTCGGCTGCTTGGGTGCCGGCAGCTGAGTGAGCTGCTGTGAGAGGAAGCTTGGTGGTGCCCATAATCAACGGTGGCGGCTTGTGCAGCGATCGAAGCTGGGATCGACGACAGGTTGGGCGGCGGCTTTGAAGCGGCTTGAGGGAAGCTATGCGGCCCGGGAGGACTGGGAAGCACGGCTGTGATCATCGATAGCTGGGTGAAAAACCATTAATTGTTCAGGGACAAGACCCAGGGATCGAAATTTGGATTCATTCAAATTAACCAGAAGCGGTGGCCCAGAACATCTTTTAACTCCAGTTTGAGTTCATATTCGACAGATGAACTCGAGCGACATTTATGAAAATGATAGGTCAGGAATACTTACGAGACAAATCGGAAAGCCCCAATTCACGTCTGGTCAACAACCTTGTACCATAGATCTGCTTTTTTTGTTCTCCGTCACCCACTACCGCCGTTAGTTTACAAAGGAAGGGTAGGATGAAGCCAACGTCTGTGATCTAATCTTGTCAATATAATAATTGGAGTGTTTCCTTCACGCGTTGAAAAGTCAAAATGGAGCATGTGCTCCAGGAGCACACAAGAATCCTTCTGCTTTTAGATACTTATTTCCACTTGAATGCACGGTAGATGATTGAGTTGTAGTTCATTTCTTTTCCTTTGTATTAGGCTAAAAGTTATGAATAAATTGCCTAGTTTAAACATGTCAAATAACACATTTGTAGTTTGAAATGTTAGTCAAATTTGACTTAAACAACAATTTTATACAATTTTCATAAAAAGACTTGTGTGAGATCTAATTCACAAGGGTGGTATTTTATAATTTTTAAAAAATAATTATTAGATTCAATCTCAGGGCGAATGTGTTAGTTCATCCTAGTAGTGATTAACGAAGTCTCACTTACACTTTCATAATCAAAGCCGTTCAAATGCTAAATCACCATTTAAATAGAGAATTGTTATTAACACACCTCAAAATGTTATTAATACACCTTTGCATTTTTAAAGATAATTTTTTCAAACAATGTAAGGGTGCCATGAATAATTTATATAATAAAAATAAATTAAAAATACAAAAATGTGTGTTAATAACAATTTGAGATGTGTTAATAACAACACTCTTTAAATAGGGATCGCTTGATTACTTCATACCTGAACTTTAAAAGATGGGTACATATACTTAAAAGGTACATTTAGTAAAATATCTTTGTTAACATTCTTTTTTTTTTAGAGAATTAAAACTTAAAATATCCTTTGTTAACATTCTATTCAAACTTCAAAAAAAAAAAAAAAAAACTTGATAGTATCATCCGCTTGACACCCATTTGATGAAATAGTTCTTCATTTATCGCAATAACAAGCAAGTGTTTTTATTTGAAAAAAAAAAAAATTATGGTAACTTTGGTCATCTTTGTCGAAAGAGTGCGAATGACTTTTCAAGAATCTTTTTTTTTTCTTCTAAACCCATTTCTCACCAAGCCCAATATCACAGAAACCACACCCCTCCCCCAACTCAGCCCCAAGATCTTAGTCGGGATGAGATCCAAATGTATATTCTATGGGCTTTTTTTTTCCTATGGCTTGTTGAAAGGCATTCTGCATTCCCTTCTAATTTTAAAACCCAAAATTCCTATACGGTTGTTATATCAATTCTTGAAATGAAACCTAAGAGATGTATGTTATATTGTACGTGGGTTCAAATGATCAAGGACATCCTCACTTTTATTAAAATGATATGTCTTCTCTGAAAGTGGAATCATATACATATGACTTTGTGTCTAAACCCTAAACTAAAGACATGACATTTCAAATTTTCCCGTACTGTTCATGTTTTTAGAGAGGTATGATTGGAGCCCTCGTTCTCATGCTCATATTTTAGTTTCCTTGCATCTGAATATGTCTTTTGTTCTTGGATTGCTCTCTTGTTTATCCGTCCTGAATCTATCTCGAGTGTAGTTATGTGTTTTGCTTGTGCAATCCAAATTTCTAAGCTTTTTTTTTTTTTTTTGGAGTTGTGTGATTTCTGAATGCCTTGCATGGATTTTTGCTTCCTCTTTTATATATGCATGCTAATAAATGAGAAATCAACTTGAAGAGGCCATTCCATCCTAGAGAGATGTATTCACAGCCACCCTATAAAAAACTTGGCAAATTAGAAAAAGTTTAAGGAACGAACAATAGGAGACAAATTAGAAGAGATATATATACGTACACATAGCCACCCTATAAAAAACTTGGCAAGTTGAAGGAACAATAGGAGACAAAGAGGAGGAGGAGAAAATCAATCCTTCTCCTAGTAACACTAGGAAACCCTGCATGCAGACCAAAGAAATCAATCCTACAGGACAAGGCCGGAAACTACTTCAGTGCCTTTTTATTATTAATACCTAGCCGGCAGTGTCTATATACCTATATATAGCATATGCATTGTAACTCATCGATCATTATTGGTTTGTTTTCTGTCTTTATTCTCAAGATTAAGTTGATATATAAACATGGAAGAAGTTGATGATCGAAGATTCAGTTTCAGAGCTCCCGAACGAAATCATATGGTCAGAAATACTCCCAAGGCTACCAGCCAAGTCCCTGATGCCCTTCATGTCTATAAGCAAGCCTTGGTCTTCTCTCTTCCGCAACCCTTCCTTTGTAACCGCCCACCAAAACTTCCAGCAGTACTGCCCCAACAAGCACATGCTCTTTCATATGTTACTCTATTTCTTTTTCTTTTTCCCGCCATTTTTATACTCACAACATAGAAATATAATAGCTACTTGTTTCATTGTTACTTTAAAATATTGGTGGAAATTAATATTATACCTTGAATCCTTCACGCATTTCAATCCTCCATGTTTAAGGTTAGTTCAATTTCTTATGGGATGCTTCTCATAGTTCGAATTTTGCTTTTCTTGGTTCCATCAATTTATGGTTTTTGATTTCCTGGATTTAAAAGTTTGATTCTAGGTACAATTCTAAGGTGTCAAGTTCTTATGCCTGTGTTTTGTTTGTGAAATCTCTTGGTTCTTAAAGTTAAGAACTTTCATGGTAATTTACTGAGAGAGATAGAGAGAGGTTCAATCTCCAAAATGTAGGATTTAAGTGATGATAGATCGATGGGAAAGCATAGATTCTTGGGGTTAGATGTTTTATGCCTATAATTGTTGGTGTAATATTGATGTTTTGGGTCCTATGATTCTTGGGGTTATGTTTTTAATAGCAATATGCAGGTATCTACCAGCATGCCATAGCCCAGGAAATCATTCTTTTTTGTTTTTGGTTAAATTGAAATCACATATTTTAGTTCAATCAGTTTTTATTACAATTAATGTATAATGGGCTTATGTATATGTCGTCAATGCCAGGTTAATTTACAATAATGGAGGCGCTTAGTGGATTCTTTGAGGATATGAGAAAAGGTTTCAATTCTCATGCTTTGAACCAGGAGTTTTTGCTCATGATGGTTTGGATTTGCGTAGGTTAGATACGGCTTGGCTGGTGTGTTAGATCATGCTAAGTGTCATATGGTTGGGATCATAGGATTGAAATTTGAATGTCAAATGAGAAGGTAGACTCTTATTTACTCTTCAGCATGTTGTCTACCCTTAGCAAGAAAAGTCATTGGTGGTAAGGATTTTACAAACCCATGGAAGTTTAATTTATATTCCCAACTGTGCAAGTCTTTCCAGATCACAACAACTTTCATGAGAAGACTGAAGTTCAACAATTTTTGTAGAGTTGAGTTGAGTTGAGTTGAGTTTTGGAGAGCAAGTATATGTACTTCAAAACTTTATTACCCGTCTCTTGCTTTGTTGTTTATTTTGGTTGAGTGGGGATACGAAGGCCCAACCTGAATTGGGTATTAATTGTAGAGTTACGTAGCTAATGGAAAATACTACACTTAATATCCGAAAGAATTTTCATAATCTGCATTCTTCGTTCTTGGAGATCTCATCTGACTTGAATGAAAATAATGAATCTCACTTGGAATCGCTATTAGAGGGCCCATGTGAATGTGAGACAAGGAAGCATTGTCTACTGGCTTACTGAATTATTTCTTCATTAAGAACAAACATTTTATTCTATTTGTCTAGCGGATAGACACAAAAATAAACAATTAATTGTCTCCAAACACTAATTTTTTTTTAAATTAGATTTTATTACTAAAAAAAATTATCAATAGAGAAGGAGAACATGAAATCAAAACTTTTTATCGGGACGAAATTTACTGAACTTATTATCGTTCAACGCGTCATCACCCTTAGCGAAAATGAGTGCAAACTAATTCGACCTCTCTAATAATTTAGAAAGTGATCAATTTATCTCATCTGGGTATAACCTATAATTTTACTGCTTATCTAATCTAATTAAGAAACGCGAAGAGGATGTCTTAATTAATCTACACAAGTTTACAGTACTTGTTTTATAATTCTAGGATGTGGGTGTACCTATCATATCCAGGTAGGAAAGAATCATTGTAGGTATTAGGTGGACCATTGTCCAAAAAAAAAAAAAAAAGGTATTAGGTGGACCATGGATCTAAAACTCTAAAAATCTCAAAATCCAAATGTGGTCAAAAACCCCTTTCATGCATATTGCAAAGAATTAGGTGCCAACATTGACTATGAGGAAGAGTTAGAGAGAATAATGACAATGGGGGAATTGTGAGTTTGTTTGGGAAAAGAAAATATTGTGGGAATGCTTGCTAGTCAATCTAATTGGGAAGGATGAATGAACACTGCTCTATGCATATAGTATTGTAGATTTCTGACATTTGGAGTATAATATGTGCATGGAATATGGTTCTGAATTTGTATTTTCTCGGCTACAGGCAATATTTTAATCAAGTGTGAAAAGGGAAAACTTCAAACTTAACTAATGTCACTAGCAAGAATCCATGGATATCTTTTTCTTCACGCTCGATCCTAGCTCTTGTCCAAATTAGTTTAAGTACTCCTCTATTATTAGTACAAATTATTATAAATTTAACATGAACATAGGTAGAATTGCATGTGTACAAATCCGGTTTAGGTATGACTGAGTGTCATGTCTCCAAATTGTTCCACATTGAAAAGTAGAATATTGTAACATTGTATATGTAATTTTTGATAGATATATATTTGTTGTTAACCATCGATCTAATGAGTGTGAGTTACACAAAGATAGGATGTGACTATGATACACACTGTTGATGTGTGCTTAAGTTTTTTAGAACCCGTAATATATAAACTCTCGGTTAACAAACTCGCTCAGAAGGATGAAATGGCGCGCTACCCGTTTTGTATAAAAAGGAATTCTACCTATAAAGCCATTAAGCCATGATCTAGAAACTACAAAATTAACCTAATTTTTTTAGCAATTAGGGTTAAAGAAAAGCACATATATATTAATCAAAGTGTACGTTATAGATTATTTAATAAAAATACATGGCAATATGACATTAATTCTTTTGTGGAGGGGCATTGGTCAATGACTCGATCATTGTCTTTCTAGATGATTGGTGTGCGCTTACCTTCAGTTACTTGTTGTCCAAATTAATGATTATGTTTTTCTACAATTAAGAAAATAAAATATCAACGTACGTAGTAGAAGCCTGATGATATTATAATGTTTCTGAAAATCCAAGAAAATGTCAAAGCGTACGCAAGTGATATTGGAATTAAGGAATAGGTAAATATTAAGCTTGAATCATCTGCTCAATATATATTTGACCGATCCCTTTCATTGCATGCTCCCTTCAAGATTAACAATTTAACATACGTACGTAATTAGAATTTTAGTAGGTTCTAGTACTGATGTAGACATCAATTTTGAGTTCATACGATGATAATGCCATATTGCCATAGAAACGTAATATCCTAATAGCATAATTAGGATATTATGCCCTAATTATTCAAATAATACTAATGGCACTCCTTGTTTTTTCTTCCATCTAGCACGTACTTCAATCTAAATACATTATAACTCTCATAAATATATTCGAGTATTGTAGCTATAACGCTTCACTAATGTGCTAAAAAATGTATCAATAAATTAATTTTTTGATCATATGTACCACAAAAGATAAATTTCTGAATCCATCGGCCAATGTAGAATTTGAACACATCATAGACATTAAGTAATTGAAGAAAAAACAAATTATAAATTGGGGATCGGATATTCGTATTTGTAAAAGAATTGGGATTGATGAGACTAAGATGAAGAAGACAAGCTAGCCAACGATAGGTAAAATGTAGCATTAGCATTAGGTATACGTGGGTTCCATAAGAATATAAGATGGATGACGAGGAGACAATGAGTATTTACCTTTGACGGGAATAAAATATATCATTATTTAACTAATTAATCATATTTTACTCACTCACATGCTCTGCCAACCATGCATACGTCTTGAGATGTGAATATATAGACTCCATCATATAATAACAACAGTACTAATCTTTACACTACTTAAAATATAGATCTAATCCATTTTTAATTATTCTCTATACTATTTATGTTATATTCTGCTGTCATATATGTTTTTCTCCTTTCATATATATTATACTCAACGGGACGCATAAGTTTTTTGTACATAAAATCATGCAAAGGGTCATATATATATATATATATATATATATATATATATATATAGAACGTACCTAATTAGCAAAGAAATTCGATCAGGATCGATGACCCCCTTTACATTATATCACTATGTTGTACTTCTATAATTTCTATTATATATAACAAGAGACAGGGCCTGGTGGAATCATGCATATATATGCTTCTATAAGCCTGAGGGAAGTCTATATGATCTCTTGTATGCCAAAATTAGACACTTTGTATGACATACAACCCAAGTAATTAGTCACCCTTTCAACAACTAATTTTCGTTTTTCTTCCCTTCTTTTCTAATTCAACTCAATCAAATTTCACATATATCAGGCACATCAAGTGCTTCGATTCCTTGGTGATTATACGTATGCATTGGATGAATTGGTTGTTCTCAATCAAGGGTAATGCGGTTGCGGATATTCTAGAGAATTATGGAGCTGATCATGGAGATCATTATCGGAGGGCATGCGGTGCCTAACTTTGTATCTCGATTGTATATATGGGCGGGACTTACGTGAATGCACGCACTTCCTTTCGTTTTGCTTGAGTTGACTGTTATTACTTGTTCGTAGTTCGTTATAATGTTTGTACAAGAGCATTGATTCTGCTAATAAAAAGAGAAACTATGGTTCAGGTTCATGGAGGTTTTAGGAGGGTTTGTCTTCTACTCCACTTAGAGTTTTAATTTTGTTATCCCAAGAGGTAAGGCTTTATGTCCACCTCTTTATTTATACTTCTCTAGTTCTCTTCCATTATTGATTAATAAGATATGGGCATGAGGGAGCTAGCTTGGACGATTTCTTTTTTTGGTCGAAAGAGATCTTTGAACGATTGGTCCTTCTTCTTCTTCTTTTTCCCAAGAAGAGAGTAAGCGCTAGAATTCACCTCCAATTTTATGGTAAATAAATCACAAATTACATATTTCTAATATTTATTGAAAGTAGTCCAGAAAACTTTGCAAATAATAGGATGTTTGACACGTTTTGTCCACAATAATCGGTCCATATATGCAAATATAAACAAGATTTCTTTAACATCATTCAGATTAATAGTACAAGCAACTACCATGGATGTGTGTATATGAATGCATTATATATATATTGCATGCATAGAATAGTTTGTTGAATTTTGGAGAAAATTGACATACAACATATAATTAATCGTCTGGACCCTAGACTCCCATTCTCCCAATGGAACCAAAGTACGTAGAAAATGTAATTACTTGTAAATAAATTGAGTGGTATAGACCCTATTGAGGAATGAAGCGCAAGACCTTCATGAAAAGACCGGTCTATAAATCTACTTTATTCAAATTAAAAGTCCAACCTTTCTCTTATCATGCACATATAAAATTTGCATGGTCTACATGTAAATGCACTAGTCCTGCGTTTTAATAATACAGGTGGGAACACCATCCCACCTACCAATTAATAGCCATTGGAGCAGTTGCGAAATTTCTTTGAAACTTGAAAATGCCACACCATCATCATCTTCATCTTCTTCTCTTCATCACAGATATTTAAAAGGCCGGCTTGCATGGGAATCATGTGGTGCAGTGCAGACCTTGCTTCACATAGCATAAGCAGTACATATAATATACCATGCATCCACTAATGTATTAGCAGTAGTACTGGTGTGCATAAAATATATACGAGGGGCAGAGAGACCCCTATAAGAAGACAGACATCCTCATTCTCAAATAATGGGTTAGATCCGCATTAATAGGCTCACGTATTCTCATGCAAATTAAACTATGCCCTAAAATAGAAGAAAATAGGGACAGAGGCACTGTTGAGGGTTGACCTCACAGGCTAAGTGTTGGAGTGAATCTTTTTGCCTCCCAATAGTTTAATCAAATTGGGTTTTTGTTTGTGTTCTTGTGCTGGTGTTTATGTGTTTGTCCTCTCTATGGTGTGCTTTGAATTTGAGAATTTTTCTTCTTAACTTAAGTTCATTCATATATGGTTGCTGCCCCTTAACCCTTAAGTTGTTGGACTTAAATGATTGTTAATTAGTCAAGGTATATAGAGAGTGTACATAGTTGAAGCTTAACTATAAATTAATTAGGAGGATATATTATTTTGAGCAAATTTTAATCATAATTGTTTAGACAACAGATCGACTAGCTTTTTTGTTTCACATTTACAGACTAATATAAGTACGTTGGTTTCACTTCTGTAAATCGTCAGCTAATTAAGAGTTGTAGCTCAATGATAATTATTCCCATGAGAAATATAAAGTTGACATATAACCAGTTGCAGGAACCCCGTGACTAAAAGAAAAAGAAAAAAAAAAGCATTAGCTGTGCCTTATCTTGTTGACCCCAATATTCACGGCCTATAGAATCCCATGGTCTCATACACGTGGGAGGAATGAAAAAGTTCTATTGCTACTTAAAACCATGGACTTTTAGTTCGAAGCTAGCTATACCTATACCACAAGATGAGTCTCGTATATTTACATACACAATGGAGAAAGGGACTTAATACTAGGAAAAATTATTCTATATTTTGGAATTTCCAATTTATGTTAGAAACTCCAAAAGTTGAGATCGATCAAATGTTGTAGTTGAGTAAGGCTTTAAATATTGGTATTGGTAGATAAATCAGTAATTCATATTTACGAAAAATATCGAATATTGTTAATATTGATAAATATCCGTAAATATCAATACTTATAAATTTGTTTCAAAAATATTTCGAATATCGCTCAAATATCTATATATATGGTGAAATTACATAAATTTTGACAATAATTTCGATTGTTAGAAAATATTTAAGTTCCCGTAGCTGACTAGCTATGCAACTCGATCTCAAGATTATATTCCAAAATCAAGTTGTATACCATCCAGTTTGCAACCCTTTACTCCAATAGAAATGTACAAATAGGAGGATGTACGTAGCAACGTACTGCATATAAGCAAGGGCTTTACCCTCCTTTTTTTTTGGAAGATAAGCATCGATCCTTCATTCAAAACCCTATGTTCTCGATCTTTAATTTGCTCACAATAACATTAGTAATTTGTTTGGGGAAATATAACATGCATTTATGTATTATTATTCTTATACTAATTTGGTTTTGTAACTTTTCTTTCACCGTTCTAATTAAGACTGTATATATATCTCGATGTATGTTGATTTCGGGATTCCAAAGGAATTTTCATTGTTATTTCATTTCCGACATAAGAAAAAGAGCCTTCTTGATTTTCGAAGTTTTCATATGTAAAAGCTTGAGAACCTAACAAATTTGAAATCCAACCAATACTAAAGAAACTTCTTGCCCTAATTGTCCAAATCCCTTTTTTTTTTTTGGGAAATAATTTCCATATCTAAATCAGATATTCACACGACATAAATTTAACAACGTAGAATTCCAATTAATTAATATCCAGTCATATATAGCCTCATTTTCTGCTTCTGATTCTTTCCTTTTCTATTCATATATAACATAAATAGTGGGTTGAGTCTCTTACGTATATAGGTCCCTTGATGGGAATTAATATAACAGCTACGTGTACTGTCCAATATTTTGCCCTCAGACATAAGAAGCCAGTGTGGAAAAACATAGAAAAGGTGACGTACGTGGCATGAACAAGTCTCAAATCTCAAGGAACCATCCCCGTGATTCCCGATCGAAGCCATATACAATTATACAAACATATATCATATTATCTTTATAATTTATTTATTTTTGAGTTATAAGGGAGATCGAGTCTGCATCAGCAACAGCTGAAACACACATGCATCAACCACAACCAGCCTGCAGAGTTTAAATGATTGATTCTTTTCTTCCTGTGAAACTGTGAATTATAATGGTCTCCCCAACTTCTACGACACATTCAATTAAAAGTTCCAAAACCATGCCCGCCACCAAACCCCAACAAAAACCACTTGATTTATTATTTGCTTCCATTAATAAAAATTAGTTGAAGATGAATTTCTGTTGAGAAAAGGAAACAAAATATATAACTAATTTCTTTTATCAGCTGAAAATTAAATGTCAAGGTTGCTAAGTTTCAGAAGTTTCCAGTGTAAAACATGAATTTTCTGGTCATCAAGGGGAGTTTTAAGTTATCCTTTTGGTAATTGCGTTCTTGATACGATGTTGTTAAGTTATTATAGGAAGTTTATAGATGCAAAAAGTATGATACTAGCTAGGGGTAAAATTGATTACATATATATGGCTGCTTATGAACGTGATTATTATATACGTACTAGCTGTGTTAATTATAACGAAATGTGCTTGAAAGTAAAAGACTAGTACTGTCAAGAAGAAGACTGCTAGTTGAATTTCTTTAAGTTCAAATGCGCGTAGTTGTATATCAAGAGTACGTTAAAGATGAATTTTTGAGTCTTCGCTGAAAATAATAACACCTACTTGTCTAATTAATATATACAATTTATGAAGTTTTTTTCCATGGGGGAGATTAAAACTAAGAGATGTAGACACGCATAGTCGCAGCAAGTCTACCTTATTCTTCTCTTGTACAATTTAGTTAAATCATTTTAGCACTTGGTCTCATAATTATCTGACAAGACAAATCCATGCATAGGAGGAGTCCAAGCTCTTTCATGACATACCATACCAGAAGTACGAACGAGGGCAGTTGCTTGCGTTCACTGTACCCCTCTAAATCATCCCCTAGCCTGCGCATATACTGTACCCATTTTTCAAATTAATTACATTGTTCTTTTATTTTATTTTTTTGTTTTAACAATGGGGTAAGCCGTAAGCATTTTGGTTTAGGGTTTAGTTGAATGAGTAGTGTAGAAAGTGACATAGTTTTAGATACAATTATCAACCCACGAAAAAATAATAATAATAATAAAGTATTCAGACTCCATATTCTATCGGTCTAATTGGTAAGCACATTTATTAATTTATCTCGAGTTGGAATTTGATTAATATAAAAAACGAAATGACGAATTGGGCTGCGATAGAAATTATTCCACACAAGAAATATTGTTATTTCTTGCATTGCATGGCATCCATGCATGCATCCCATACCCATTGACACATGTATGCATCATGTATATAAAAGTTAGATGCCTACCATAGAAATGCATATAAGTGAATAACTCATCTTTTTTACCATATAATATCCCCCACAGACAAAACAGAGAGGAAGAGAGAGAACAAAGTTTTTCTAGGGTTCCGCATTTCTCTTGTATTGTAATAGAGCTGAAGTACTGATATATATCCTCAGCTATTGTCTTCCTCAGTTGATGGACTTCGATGTCTCTTTTGCTGTAAATAATACATCTCTCTTTCCGAGCAATTAAGCATGGGGCTCTGAGGAACAAAGAATAGGGACAGCAGCAGCTGGCATACCATAAAGGTGATGATCATCGACTTTCCGATCCATCAAGCTACCCAGAAGGCTCTAATCCCCAATTATCTCCTCCACTCTTAATTAATCAGCAAAACCTTCTCGCCTTTTTCTCTGTCTCTACTTCATTAGAGAATCTATGGAGGGGATGAGCCAGGGCGAGTCTGAGTGCTCGAAGACAAGTCCCTCTGATGACCAAAATGAAGAAGGAAGTGAGAGTGGAGAGAATTACGGTGGCGAAATTAGTAAACCGAAAAACAATGGAGGAAGCTCGAGCAACAGCACAGTTGAAGAGAGTGATCAGAAAAAGGGATCAGTGCGACCCTATGTTAGATCCAAGATGCCAAGGCTCCGATGGACTCCGGATCTTCATCTTCGCTTTGTTCACGCCGTGGAGAGGCTTGGAGGACAAGATAGTGAGCTCTATTATACACTCAAGTCTCTTCAATTTCTTCTCACTCGATGGATCGATCCATGCCATCGAGTACTATTCAATTTTGGGAATTCAATGAATCTTATTATACTTTTGTTTGATGATTTTTGGTGCAGGAGCTACACCAAAGATGGTTCTTCAACTGATGAACATCAAGGGGCTAAGTATTGCACATGTCAAGAGCCATTTACAGGTTAGTAAATTGATTAACAAATTTAATTAACCTATGAATTTCAAATTTGGTATTCATTGTAATTACGTAGCATCAAGCAATTAATCCGCTTGTTTTCTGAAATTACTTCCTGTTTTTCATTGTATAGATGTATAGAAGCAAGAAGATCGACGACGCAGGCCAAGGTACAAAACTTCCCACCTTGATAAATAGTTGATACTCCTTCTGATCCTAGAACGTACTAGGGTTTTTATTGGAAACATTTCCAATTAATAGTTAAATTAATTCACATGATTCTTTGTTTTAACAGTGATAGCAGATCAAGGCCATCATCTTGTTGAATGTGGAGATAAAAATATCTACAACCTCAGCCAACTTCCCATGCTTCAAGGATACAACAGAAGCCACATGAGTACCAGCTTCAGGTAATTATAATTAATAACAGTTTTATTAAATTCCAATTTCCCTAGCTAATTTTCTTTTATCCATTAAACGAATGAATTAATTTTCGTAAACTACTCTTTCTTTGTTTTAATTTCCCAAGATATGGATATGGTCATGCCAATTCTTGGAGTACTAATGCTTATGAGAACTTGAGGCATCCAAGAAATGCTAGTGGAATATCTCTAGGCACAATGGCTGAGAAGCTCTTTGGTAGCAGTACTACAACTAGCAACTGGACTAGTACTTCTTACAGCAATTTCCTCACAACCTCCGAACAAGTCCCGTCTTGGATAACTCACACACTCAAAGACGAATGCAACCAATTGTATAATATCCGTCGACAATCCTTGCAAGCACATCAGACCAGGCTGAGTCTCATTGATCATCTTAATCCCACAACCCATGTGCAACCCAAAGCAAAGGATTACTTCACAAGTTTGAACAGCACACCAACTAATCTACAAGAGTTGAGAACGTTGAAAAGGAAGGCTTCGGATTGCGATCTTGATTTAGATCTGTCTCTCAGGCTAACATCGAAGAAGAACGACGAGAGCCAAAAAAGTACTACTCTGAGGGAGGATGAAGTTGATTGCACTAGTCTTTCTCTGTCATTGTACTCACCGGCATCGGCAAAACTCAGCAGGGTGAAGCAATAAAATCATTGAAGAAGATAGTAAGGAGCATATATGTATGCAAAGTGGGAGCTATAGCTGAGCAAGTACTCTGGATCTGACTATATGAATGAGACAGTATTCTAAGTGAGATATTGAGGTACTTGCTCACAATTACAGTCTTATGCCTTGTTATTCTGATTGTCTTATTATATTGTACTAGTACTGTCACACATACAAATTAGTTTGTTCCTGCTTTTCTTGTTTCTTCTATATTTGGTTGGCTGATGCCTTCTTTAGCATGATCAGCTGCCTATATATATCGAACAAGAATCGATCCATCGCGATCAGTTGGAATTTGGTACAAAATGCAGACCATTTAATGTCTCATATATGATTGACATATGCTTTATTTTTTGTTAGTTTGAAATAGATATGAGCATCTGTACGTGTCTATTCATTAGCAGATGAAGTATACTTTTGAATTAGGATGGCTCAAGTCACAACAACCATGCATGATTACTTTGCTTTGGTAATGGCAGTTCCTATCATTTTTTTTTTCTTATCAACTTTTTTTCGGTAATGAAGAAACTCCCAAGAACTTAATTAATCACGATCGATCTAATACACGTAATTACACATAATCATGATCAGTTAGGTATGCTGATCAGTGTATATATGTGGAATAGAGTGTGTGTGGAAGTGGTCCTTTTGTAAGGTGGGAGAGGCCTCCTTCTCCTTTGCTCAATTTCAATATCGGACCAGTTACAAATAGCTAGTGAGGCTAACTACATGGTATATATCGACAAGCAGGTAGAAGCTACTGCATGCATGGATGGGATGGGCGAGTATCAAGGGCGTGCAGAACTATAGGGGTTGGTTCCCTTGGGAAAAAAACCAAGTAATTAATATCCCCACTTTCCTCAAAACAGCTCATCCGGCCGAATCCTATTTTTACAAAAAATTAAATAAATAAATAAAAAATATTCAATTTGTACTATAGAATTCGGCTGAAAAACTAAATAATTGAAAACGTTTATCGCACGCACAAACACCGTCTTTCTAGACGCTTCCACACGCGCAAGACGCGTGTAGGAAGGCTAGTTATAATTGTACGTAGTTGATATATATTGGTACTACTGAAGAAATGATGCCAAATTGGCAATGCATATATAATGGGAGTAACTTTTTGAGAGGAAGAAGATAAGAGAAAAATAATTATAAGAACGGGAGAGAGAGAGAGAGAGGAGAAGGCAAAGAGAATTTGGTCGGGCGGTGAAGTTCAGTGTGTATATTGGTTGGTGAACCAGTTTTGGATATAACCACCGGTTTGTTCAAGCCAAAGTGCCAAAACCAATACCCGAATCAGCAATGAAACCATCATTGTACGATGGGCAGTGAGCTAGGTTCAGTGGATATCGGTGTTTAATTGTTTATGTTCCAAAATGCCACCCCTACGCCACCTTTCCAAATTTAGGGCAAAAAAAACTTTGATATATCATGCATTCATGCCTTCCGTTAGATATATAATATCTGACCAAGCTAGCTAGGTAATTAATACTTTATTAATATCAAGATGTAAATTAAGTTTACAATGAGCTAGGGGGAGATAAGGCCTATACCCCTCCCAAGAGAAAAAGCAAGAAGCTAGCAAGAAGGAAGAGAACCCTCCCAGCGGCACAGAGCATAGCAACTACAAAAGAAAAACAAGAAGAAAAACTGCGGCAGAAGACTCATGGTTGACATGCTAGTAGGATTCGCATATCCTCCATGGCCTTACCCTCCTCTATATTATTGTGAAAAGCCTTCTTGGATATCAGGACCAGCAGGCTCTGAATGTTCAAGTAGTACGAAGCCAGAAGAAGATTGCCGAGCATGGATTTGTCAGTCTTGACAACGAAGTCTTGGTCCCACGCCTTGATATCGTCCTCGTTGACCACCTTCTCGTCGTCAACGTGCTTCTTGCAGTACTCGATAACCTTGTCCAATACCTTGTGAGTCACCTTCCGGAGATGAATGACGTTGTTGCCGTTGTCCTCATTCTCCATTATTTCATCCTCATCCTCGATCATGTTCTTGATCATCAGCGACTTCTTCGCCACCGCTTCTTCCACCTCAAGAGTCCGTCCGTCCAAGCTCTTTAGAGTGATCATCTTCTTTGACGGCATGGTTGTGAACAAACCACACAGGTTTTCTTGAAACGTAACTGAAAGCAATTAAGCGCTCGCTTTTCGCAAAGATTGGTGATTATGATTAGGGTTGTAAGATAGATGAGATCACTTGGGAAAGACTTGGTGTTATATATCTTTTAAGTCGGTTACTTTAGAGTAAGTCCGTTTAAGGAAACCAATAAATATCTTCTATTTTCCGGAAAACTACAAACTCTATGCAAGGGCTCCACATCCTAATCGAAATGTAATACAAAGTTGGGTAATCGAAATAGATCACTTGCCCTGCTTTTTTATTTCTTCTATTTTCACAATAGTACTTTTTGTTAGTTGGGTAATCGAAAATAGGGCTCCAAAAAGCACATTTCACAATAGTTTAAGTACCAAATTAGAATCCTTTGAATTATCTCAAAGGAGGTAAGAAAAGTAACTTGCCAAAATTCAAAAAGCATAAACCAACTAAGGAGCTAGCCAAAGCTCCTTGGGATATATCAGTCTCTCCCAATCCTTATTAAAACAATGTTAACAGTAGATCGAACAACATAAGTTGCACTTAATGAAAGACTACAGAAATCAGATTTTACGGCTCCCATACATCAGATAGGTATTACCTAGATCTGGCAGAGCAATAATATCCGGCAATCCAGAAAATATAGGATGGTCATCTGGAACAATGCGGATTCTACTTGGTTTTGCTCGCGGCTGCTGCGTTGTACGGATCTTACTCAGCCTATCTCTTTCCGCCATTAGTGCAACAGACTCAGCTGCAAGCAGATCATCCAATATTAGTTAAACACACACGCACACACACACACACACGTATATATAATCCATTACGGTATTGGTAATGGATATATGCATACCTTCCTTGGAATCCTCTTTGTTCTCAAGTACTTGAACGCTCTCCATCAATTGGGAGGTCTGGTCTGTTGGTGAAATCCGCTGCAGCTTAGCCACTTGTGGCTTTAACATGGCAAATAGAAATTTCATGTTAGTATTGGTTTCGAGTCGGATCGATTTTTGGTTGGTTCAGTTATGTACCGTCTTATTTATCAATATCACCAAGTCAATTTAGTGCCCATTATTACAAACCAAAACTTTCGAAAACTTTCGGTTTTTAAGCCCTTGGGGTTAGCCCAATTGGTGAAGGGAGGGAGGGGGCATAGGGGTAGAAGTTCAATCCCCCCCCCCCAAAATAACAAAAGAAAAGAATCAGTTTTCAAGAAAACAGTCAGACTCTGTTGAACCAATCCGTTTTGTATTTTTCAAAATTACTTTTGGAGATATTTTCAGTAATATAAGACATGTGCATAAATTAATTTTCTTAATTTTTAATTTGGCATTTTTGGGTAAAAATCTATTTAACATTTTTTTAATAGAAATCGAAAGAATTTATTCCAAAGAAACTAAGGAATACAAAAGGTGGAGACAACACCCCTAAGTCCCTAACCTCAGGAGGGGCATCCCCACTCCAAACAATATAAGACATGGATATACATTAATTTTTTTATTTTTTATTTATTAAATTTGGCATTTTTTGGGTAAAAATCTATTCAACATCTTTTTTTGAGAAAAAACGTTGATCGTATACATAATGAGTGAAATTACAAATAATGACTCACTCTTGAAAATTATCACAAAAAATGTTATTTACATAAGCAATCTAACCCAATATTGAGCACCTTTTTTTTTAATAAGTTTTGTTAGAATGTTAGCCCGTGGAAAACCGATAAATTAATATGGTAAAACTTAAGCAAATCACGACACAACCCTTGTTCTAAACTTCTAATCACGCCAAACAAATCGAAAAGAAAATATTTTAATAACTATGATAGTTTACGCGTACTTGTTCAACGTCTGCATCTCTCTTCAAACTTTCCTTTGGGGGATCGCATCTTCGCTCAGCTGCTCGCTTTGCGATTTCTATGCAAATCCAGCAACTTAAAAAAAAAAAAAGACAAAGCTGAAATATATTAAAATGAGAACTGAAATCAGCTAACTACAAATTAAAACATAAAGTATTACTGATCATAGACCTTAAGTCCTTAACTTGCACGTACAATACAAATATGAAATTCTTTGAAAAAAAAAATACAAATATGAAATAGCAAACTCACCTACAATATAAACCCTCATCATCATGTGCTTGAATTTGGGTTTCATTTGCTGGCTGATCCGGAATTTCAGTCATGTTAAAGGGATTATCGTGGTGCTCTGCAGGAGTCCTTGCTGATTTTGAATCCATTTGCAACTCGTACAGGAAGGTGATCGGAAAATTTCTTTTACCTGTATACACAAACAAAAGGATAAACAAATATTGTATAACCGACCATGACATACTAATCAAATTTATTAGCTAAAATCAAAGAACAAAAGAATCATGAAGACACACGTGCTCACTATGGTCTGTTGGAGCAGATCTAGAGAAGCAAGTAGGTGCATTTTCATGGTTTGCCTAGCCTTCTCTTATACAAGTAATTTAGCCTGGTGCATCTAGGTATACATGGAAACATATCCAAGGCATGCAGGTATATTTGTGTCATGACAACGGCTACCCCTCACACGTTCAATTTACGTGCCCCGGCCATTGATTTAGTTCTGCAAAACGAAAATTTGAATTCGTATAATTTGTAGCATAAGGGTATTTTAGACAAACAACATTTTTCGTCAAAAAACGATTTATTGACAATACCAAATCGCGACACATGTTTCTTAATTTAGCGTTTCGATGGATTTGGCCGAAAGATTACCAAATATTCTTGTAATGTGATTTACACGTGACATGTAACCAAACTTAACAACGGACATCTTTTAAAAGACTCAAAAAAGAGCGGAGTCTTTCTAATTTCCTCACAGAACCTTTATACAAAATACTCTTTATTAGTTACTCTTGTACTTGAATCTAGGGACGGTACGTCCTGAAATTTTGTGGACCGAACTAAATCAATAGCCGGGGCACGTAAATTGAGTCTAACATGCTAAGATAATATACATAAAGAGTACCTATAGATGCCGGGGAAAAGTTACTGGCATCTTTTGAAAAGCTACTGTCAACGAACAGAAAAGTTACTATCATTCTCCAGAAAAGCTATTGTCATTCACAAGAAAAGTTACTGTCATCTTTTGAAAAACTACTGGCATCTTCCGAAAAGCTACTATGGACGAACCAAAAAGATACTGCTAGAAAACTGAAAAGCAACTGCCCCGACCGAAACACACCCATTTTCAGGCCAAACTCGACCTAGTCGGATCTCTGTCGTTCGACACCTTTCGATGGCGGGCCAATGCAGATGTGTTCCTCTCGCCGACGAGACTCAACCTATGCCCATGGATCGTCCATCCGAGTCAACTCATGCCCTCTCTCTCTCCCTGTGTTTGTTTTTTTTTTTTTGAGTTTCTAAGTTCTTCGCCCATTTTTTATATATTTTTATTAAAACATATGAGGAAATTCTCGAAGGTCGGCTTATCTCCTAACTACCCCATAAACATTATAAGAACCTCATTTGTCTTTGAAAATTTTTTAGAAGTCTTATTTTTTTTTAAACTTAGAAAAATTCCGTATTATAGTTCAACGATTTTAAAGAAAATGACGTTTTGAAAAATTGATGAAATACTTCGAGTGTGTTCTAGGGAGACATTTGAATCAATAGGGGATACAAATTTATTTACTACTCTTTTAAGGCTGGAAGTGATTGCTTGATTTTAAAATAATAATAATAATTCAAATTTTAAAAAACATAGAACGACCTTTACCGACAAATGTTTCGTCTATAAAAGTCTTCGACAATTTTTTTTATTTCCTTTATTAAAATCTAAAGAACACGGAGAAATTCTCTATTACCATATACCCCCCATGACCATTTAAGACGCTTTAGCCCCAAAAAGAAGAGCCAATAAAATTGTTGTATATGTATTTTGTTTCCTTCATTTTTACTAGGGTAAGAGGAGTCAAACTTTAGATCCTTGCAAACACTCCTGGATAAAATTAAATGTTCTACCGTTAGACTAAATGTTAATCACCGCATAGCCATATATGATTCTAATGCATATATATTTTAATTATATTAAAAGATGTAATGCGTACCCATTAAACATATATTAGAAGTACCAAGAAAAATTCAAAGGCTAATCTAAAGATAGTTATCGCACCCATTAATCACTAGCTTCAAGCCAACAACTACAAGCATTAATTAACTCCTCAAGAATGGATAGATCCTCATTGACGAGACTGATTCTTTGCGTAGAGAAAGACTACGAGAACGATGAACAAGGTGGCGAATAGCAGGACCAGAACCAGCAACAAAATCTCACCTTGGAGAGCGAATTTCGGGTTACCGAAAATGAGAAGTTCATCAGCTTGAGACTTGTTGGGGGTCAAAGAAGGCGAGAACGGAGCAATACTTGCCATGAATGAAGATGGAGCAATACTTCTTGTAAGTTCTCTTGACGAAACAGGAATATATAATTAGTCTCTAGATCTTGTGCACACTGAGATGGTAACTGGGAAGGCCATTGCAATAGCTAGCTGCAGATATATAGCTGTGTATGTTAATTATGGAGGTAATGTTAACACGTGAAAAATGATCAGCCGACACAAAAGAGTACATATATGAAGGTACATATAGATGGCATATCATACAATAGCTGTTTTTTGGATTTGGCTAGCCAATTATATGTGATATTCGAGATTTATAATTACGTAAAATAAAGAACTTGTGGCATAAATTGATTCGAGATTCTCATTTTTTTTTAATTTATTCACATTTTGTTTGATTACACTGGAATGGATAGAACCCTGACTTAACTCAATTTAATTTCCGCTCTCCCTCACTACTTGTGCTAACCCCATAATTGACATTCATATAATTAAGCATCTTTTTATACAACAGCTGTTTTTAGGTTTTGGCCAGCCAATTATATGTGATATTCAAGATTCATAATCAGGTGAAACAAGGAATTCCTTTGGCATAAATTGATTGTCACTTAACCTAAGCTACTTTTAGCATAAGTTTTTTTTTTTATATAGAAAGCGTCAATTCATTGATAGTGAGAGACAATAATACGCACAATGACCACCCATATGGGCACGAAAGAAATAATCACCGCCTAAGTAAAACCGTCTTGGATAGCGCTATAACTCAAGTAACACAGTAACCTAACGCACTTAGGACTCGAAAATAATAAACTTTGACTGGAAACCTAACTTATTAATCTGTAACTCCACCCTACGTAGAAAGAGAGTCCACATACTCTGTAAAACAATAAAATAACATGCCCTACTTTTAGCATAAGTTGAGCATGATGTTAAATTAATGTGACCTTAATTTTTTTATGGAAGAAAGTAATTAATATTAATAGTAAAGATGAACAATTACAATCGTTGAAATGTGACATTACTTGAAACGAATTTTTTTTCTATGATCCCGTCACGCCACGTGGCAAATGTGATAGGTCACTATAATTGGTGACTGTGTAATAAAATAATGGTGAATAATAAAATATTGAGTGGAGAAATTATAAATTATTGAGACCATTAATCATAGTGGCCCGTCACATATGTCACGTGGCGTAACAGGACCATGAAAAAATTCCTCACTTGAAACATGTAGATTATGATATGTTGGGAGTTCAATCTATGACAGAGGGCTGAACTGAATACACTGTTATTTTCCTGATCATGGGTTTAAGTCTATGCTGGGCTTTGGAATGTGTAGAAGAGGTTGACATTCTTGAGGTTTAACCGTTTAAGCTTGTTTGACACTTGCTGACCAAAAAAAAACCTGTTTGACACCACCAAATCCAAATAATAGCCCAAGCTCATAAAAGGGATTTTGAGGAAATTCAATCGAATTGAATTGAAAATCAAATATCTAATTTCTCTTGTTTATAAAAAAATTATTTAACTAGATAAATATTCTCTCGTCTATACTATATTTAAGAGAAACAGGCTGTGTCAATCATAACTAAATTTTTTGATTGATATAACCCTCGTATATTAAAATACATTACAAATAATTTAATCAATAAGGGTAATAGAGTCAAAACACAAAAAGTGAACAAACAAAAAAAACTAAAATAGAGAAAACTGACACACATCTCCATTGTCACACTAATAAAAAGAAAGCCGAAACATGTCAAACCTTGTCAAATATTTTTTTGTTTTTGAAATTTTCCTCATCCATTATCTCACCATTAGTAAAGCTTGATTTTTAGAAGGTGTTTCAACTGACGGAACTAGAAAATCTCGATCCTTTTATTTTTTACGAATTTTCTTGTATTCATACATTGGAAAATCGTAAAAAAAAAATAGGGTCGAGATTTTGCGTTCCATCTGGTTGAGAGGTGCGTAGAAATCATGATTTGAGGCTATGAAGATTTTGGTGAGAAAATAAGAACATGCAATTTTAGCAAAAAAAACCTTGTGTTATAGCCCACATTTTTGGCATTTTGGGTGAGAAACCAAGTTCTCGAAGAAAAAAAAAATTAACAGAAAGTTTTGGGGTTGGTCTCCACGGTGTTAGAATATCGTTTTTAGGTGACACTGTGTTGTTTGACCGCCAAAATTAGACACAGTTAGCCTCGATTTCATGGACACGGTTCAGGGTACGAGGACAAAAATGACACAAATTAGAACAAAAAGTGCTTGCCCTTAACTGTAAACTGATGCACATGAGCATTGAAATAGGCATATGCATTTGCTCTGGCTTGGCCACAAGAATGAGCGAGGGCAAGGGCTTGGCCAATATAATGAGCGAGGGTAAGAGCTCAGTCACTAGAATCGGCTGGACCATAAAATATTCATTATAAGGTAAAACTTTGTACGAATATACTAAGAAAAATGTAATCTATGACAAAAAAAAATGGCTTGACATGATTTGGCACGTTTAGACGTGCTGGTATGGTGTTGATCTGATGCGTTGTGGGGGAGAGAGAGAGAGAGAGAGAGAGAGAGAGAGAGAGAGAGAGAGAGAGAGAGAGAGAGAGAGAGAGAGAGAGAGAGAGAGAGAGAGAGAGAGAGAGAGAGAGAGAGATTGGCATATTGAGTTTTCTTCTGTCAAAAAAATTTTGTGTTGTCCACGTGGATGTGGCCTTATGGTTGGAGAGGATCTCATCAGCCATTTGTTATCTGTGTATTGTCTATTGGCATTGGACATCTCCTACAAACCCAGATCTCAAATCCTTAGGTCTTTTTATTATTTATATATAATTATAATTATATATTATTTTATTCACGTTTCTTTACCATCATTTTTTTCAAAGAAATAATAATTGAACCAGATAAATATCCTCTCATCATTTTTTTAGAGAAAGAGAATTTATTGACTGATGATGCCAATGTTATGCCTCAAGGGTGACATAGTACCATAACCTCAGGTACAATTACAATAATCTTCATAGAGAACATTCCTCAATAATAGAGGGTGTCTCATCTAACCAAAGGTCATCAATACAAGAGAAAACACACAGCTTCTGCTGCTGTACTCCATCATGTTTGTCAGTCTGCTAACATAGTGGGCCATCTTCTAGCTAATGAAACTTGTTCTAAGTTTCTAACCAAGGGGTGTTTGATTTTTTTGTTGTAGCTCCTTTGTGTGTGGAGGAAGCATTATCTCATGATTGTAATGATTCTTAATTAATGAATTTATTCATTCGCTTCAATAAAGAGAAAGTAACAATATGAGCCAAACGATGGACAACATAATTTGCTTCACTATAGATATGTCGAAAGCTAAGGGAATAAAAGGCTGTCATATAAGCCATCAAAAATAAGACCCAAAGCAGACAAATCCGCACCTGGCTTAGAGAGAGCATTTATCACCACAGCACAATAACCCTCAAGCTCAACTCATCATTTAATTAGGTATATGCATTCAACTTCATTATGCTCATTCTCTCTGCGTTTGCTGCACAAATGTCCTCCTTTGCTGCGTTAGTTTGCTGCCATTGGTGGTGTAATTTTACTGGATACTGAAGCAAGAGGTGTTGCAGTTGTTTGTTGTGGCATTTCCTCCCAAAGCATTCTGAGATCCGGGTGATAGCGGGTTGCTGTTTTCCTTCTATGTGATAAATTCACCGGTTACATGATGATGAGGAGGGGATTTAAGTTAGTTTCAGCTAGCTATTTTGTTTGTGTTTTTGCATTTTTGTAATGTGGTTGCACACAATTTAGCTAGACGTACTTGCTTTAAATTGTCGTGAGTTTATTGTGGGATGAGGCTAGCTTTTATCTGATTTTGAGGAACCCCTTGATTTTTCATCAATCAAAAGCTTTGGTAATCAAAAAGAAAAATAGAATGAAATAAAAAATATGCTCATATGGTATCATGGTTGGGACAAGTTGTATAGCATCCATATCCCATGTACCAAATTATCACAATATTCCCAAGTCATTTTCATGGGCTTAAAATTTCATTCTCATGCAGGTTTATTTCAGATATTCTCCAACAGTCCATTCCTCTGGTCCTGTAAAGTTTTTCTTCTTTGGTAAATGGAGGGTTGGATTCTCCTCTCAAATTTCCTGTCTATATATTTTATTACACATGCAGAACATGTACATTGTAACATTGCAGTTGGCCTAAAATTATAACATGGCTTGTATAGTTCCTCCCCCTCTGTGCCAAACAGAGGATTTGGGAAGCCAAACGCTGCAAAGGCTTGCCAAGCAGCTTCAGTTTTACACGCCACCCAAAGCACTTGATGAAGTGGAGGAGATTAAGGACCATGAGAAAAATGAAGAGCTTTCTTGTGAGAAGCTGAGACAGAGAAGAGCAGCTGTTCTGATATGCATCTTTGAAGGTCCTGAGGGTGAGCTAAGAGTTATTCTCACTAGGAGATCCAGGAACTTGGCCTCACACCCAGGTAAAAACTGTGCGACCATATTCATCTCTTTTGTCTTTGTACATTTTTGAAGTGTACAAGGTAGGTATACGTCTCAATTTAAAGCAAGGACTTGGTCAATAGAACTCTTTCTAAGTTGTTTTGGAAACAGGTGATGTAGCATTGCCGGGTGGAAAAATGGAGGAGGGAGATGTAGATGAATCTGCAACGGCGCTAAGGGAAGCCATGGAAGAGATAGGCCTAGATTCGGGTCTAGTTCAAGTTGTTGCAAAACTGGAGTGCTTTTTATCCCAGGTATAAATATACATAGATGTCCATTTTCCTATAAATGCGTATTACTGGTGTCTTTGCCAGGAGGAATTTTTCAGTGTGACCGTATGGCAATGTGACGGTCACATCTAGAATTTTTTCCTTTGGAGGCCAGATCCTAGAGATTAGTTAGTTCTTAGTGGCAATAGAGGGTAGAAATATGAGTTAGAAACTTAGAATTATGATACATTTAAGCCGTAACAAAATTTAAAAATATGTTTTGTAACTTTTGTTACATCAATTATATATGTAGAGCTCCATGGGACCGAAAAAAATATAGATCTCAGATTGGGCATTACCACTCTCTTTGCACCCAAAGCGTGCTTCAACGGGTCGATATGAGAGTTGTGACTTGTGAGAATCACCATGAGATTCACATGTTGCTTGGGCTAGACTTTGCCGTAGTGTGTCTTGGTTCCATAGATCTATTCTAATTTAACCAAAAAAAAAGAAAGGGAAAGTTGTTTAATGATGTAGCAGTATTTCAGTCATTCAAATCGGAGCTTAATTTAAACGTCATTTATTTCTAAAAAGTAATAATATGACATTAATTTACACAAATACGAACATATATAGTTTTTAGTGAACAAATTTGATGTATGCATTAGCTATTATCAATTCAAACTAACTAATGAATTATACTAATGTTTGTGGTATTGTGCAGAACCTACTCACAGTTTTCCCTGTGATTGGCCTAGTATCGCGGATAGAAGATTTCAAGCCTCTACTTAACACTGATGAAGTTGATGCTATTTTTGATGTTCCATTGGAGATGTTTCTCAAGGTCATGTTAATTCCCATTGAACTGAGCAAGAATATATATACATGATGTCAATGTGTTGTTAATACTCTCTACTTTTGTGTAATGCAGAAAGAAAATCACAGATTTGAGGAGAGAGAATGGATGGGATGGAAGCACATTGTCCATCTCTTTGATTTTGAATCAGACCAAGGAGAGTTTCTAATATGGGGATTAACTGCAAGCATTCTGATTAGAGCTGCCTCCGTTATCTACCAGCAATCACCATTCTTCCAATCACATCTCCCTGACTTCCAAACTTTGCAAAAAGCCTACCATGGTGTGGACTCTAATGTAGCATGATACTAAAAAACACTTGTAATAAGACTTTTGTTGAAATAGCTAAAAATGCTTTCTGAACTATAGAAACATTTCTCGTTACTTGCTTGAGAAGGCCAGGTATTGTAAAGTTATATGTGTCGTGATCGTGATCGGAGTTTAACAGAAACTTCTCCAATTGCTTTGATCATGTTGTGGTAAAATGTAAGCATCTTCTCAAAGATTGAATATTGAAAGATCTTCTTTTCTTTGAAGATCTGAGAATAAATAATAACAGTCAAACAATCAACTGCAGCATCCTTAATTGTACATAAATACATGTAGATAAGAAGACTTAACATCTGTCCCCCTTGTACAAGTTCCGTACCTTGACTTGGTCAACTTTAGAAGCTTCACCTTATTTTTCATGGCCGAAATTGGTGCTCAATTCCATTCCGGCCACTTAGTCAAAGTCCACCTCCACTCCCATTTGAAGACCAATCATCAATGGAATTTCACACGAAGCTACCAAGGAATACAGATTGAGTTTCAATCACACCAACCCAACCACACATATATACAGAAGCTTCACAAACTAGTACTTCTTCCAAGAAATTTTGGCCATGGCAACACCCATCAGTTTTGCCTACAGTGAAGTCACGCCAGCAGTCCCTGCATGGCTAAACAAAGGCGACAACGCCTGGCAGCTCACCGCAGCCACCTTGGTTGGGCTGCAGAGCATGCCGGGCCTCGTCATCCTCTACGCCAGCATAGTCAAGAAGAAATGGGCCGTCAACTCAGCCTTCATGGCCCTCTACGCCTTCGCCGCCGTCCTTATCTGTTGGGTCCTAGTCGCCTACCGCATGGCCTTCGGCGACGAGCTCCTTCCATTTTGGGGTAAAGGCGCGCCGGCCCTCGGCCAGAGATTCCTGATTCACCGAGCCAATGTTCCCGAGAGCACACATTTGCCGAGCCACATGGTCGAGCCTTTTTACCCCATGGCCACGCTTGTGTACTTTCAGTTCACTTTTGCTGCCATCACGTTGATTTTGCTGGCTGGGTCGGTTCTTGGGCGCATGAACATTAAGGCTTGGATGGCTTTTGTCCCTCTTTGGCTCATCTTTTCTTACACTGTTGGAGCTTTTAGTCTTTGGGGTGGAGGGTTTCTCTATCAATGGGGTGTCATCGACTACTCTGGCGGTTATGTCATTCATCTTTCCTCCGGCATCGCCGGTTTCACCGCGGCTTATTGGGTACGGAATAATGGCAATTTTCTTCTTCTTTTTTTTTGACTGAAAGTTTGACATGTTATGATGTGACCATGAGTAATAGTGGATTGAGGGTAACATAATATGTCAGTGTCAATTTGCCACTGTTTGTAGGAAATGTTTTTGTTAGAAGCACATACATATCTCGTATTAGAATTAAATGCACTTTAAAATGTTCCCGTACTTGAGAAACTACATGATACACACGTTTAGCTACTCATGTCAAACGCTAACAAAATGGCTTTCACATTTTAAAATTTTTCCATTTTTATAGCACTATTTAACACTGCCAAATCAAACCACATTTAATGTCTTGTTCAATAAATGCATCTCATTTATCAATTATATGTTATAGGTTGGTCCAAGGTTGAAGAGTGATAGGGAGAGGTTTCCACCAAACAACGTTTTGCTAATGCTTGCCGGAGCCGGGCTACTATGGATGGGGTGGTCAGGTTTCAATGGTGGTGCACCCTATGCCGCAAACATCAATGCTTCCATAGCCGTGCTGAACACAAACATATGTGCCGCCACGAGCCTTCTCGTATGGACTTCTCTAGACGTCATGTTCTTCGGAAAGCCATCGGTGATCGGAGCCGTTCAGGGAATGATGACGGGGCTTGTGTGCATTACGCCAGGAGCAGGGTTGGTACAATCGTGGGCGGCCATAGTGATGGGAATTGTTTCTGGAAGCATTCCATGGGTGTCGATGATGGTTCTTCACAAAAAGTCTTCCCTATTACAAAAGGTAAAGGTTCCTAGTACTCTTGTGACTCTTTAGTCTTGCTTTCATACTTTTTTTCGCATGAGCGTGATTCACATTATGCATCACTTGAGGCTTGACAACTCCACTAGCTTTGGGCAATGACTGCTTGTTCCCACTCTATACAAATAGTTTTTTTTTTTTTAAATATTTTAATTTCTTTAAATGTTGTGTTTTATTTTTTAGCTTTAATTTATTGATCTAGCTTTACCAATTTTCAAATGTTCTTCCATTTAGTCATCAACAAATCATATATAGCACTACTTCATTTCTACAATACTAATTAATCCACTTGTCTCTTTCTCTTATCCTATACTTTTCGTCAAGTGCTAAATTGACCGAAATGACAATCCAAGGATTTGATTTTCTTAGAAGATTTCATTAATCCCGATCCATTTTTAACCATGAAATTGCAAAGAACATATATACAGTGTAGAGTTATTAAATATTTAGATGTTGTCTTGAAATTTTCGAGGAATTTCAATTTGAACCTCAAATGTAAGAATAAAAGCTCTTAACCATGACTGACAAACATTTTGCATCAAATTTTTGGCAACAACATATTAATAACATTTTGACAATTGGATAAAATTTACAGGTAGATGACACCCTAGGCGCATTTCATACGCACGCAGTGGCGGGGCTACTTGGTGGACTCCTCACCGGACTCTTTGCCGAGCCAGCTCTCTGCAGGCTCATACTGCCAGATAGCAACAGCAGGGGTGCATTTTACGGTGGAAAGGGCGGGGTCCAGTTCTTGAAACAAATTGTGGCAGCCATGTTTGTGATTGTTTGGAACATAGTCTCAACCACCATTATACTTCTGGGTATAAGACTCTTCATACCTTTGAGAATGCCTGACGAACAGCTTATTATTGGAGACGATGCTGTCCACGGAGAAGAGGCTTATGCTCTTTGGGGTGATGGAGAAAAATATGACCCAACTAAGCATGGTTGGAATACATCTGTGTATGGTGAAGAAATGGCACCGTCTACGTATTTCAATGGGGCAAGAGGTGTCACCATTAATTTGTAAGCCATATGTGATCACATGATGTTTATTTTTCCCATGATGACATATCAATGTGTCTGTGTAAGTATAAATTTTGGATATGCTTGTGAAATGCAATGATCATAGTGTTTGTTGTTATCGTGTTTGTGTTTGAGGTGAATCTAGATCCTCTACGTATCTTATTTTTACTGTACTTTTAATCTACGCTTCTTATTACAAATCTCAAACTAACCTTGAATCAAACTATTCTAACACAAATTTAGCGCAACCAAACAACGAGATAGTGAGATAATAGTCAAAAGGAACAATGTATGAAGCTATATATGATCACACTCTGGCCTTAATTATATAATTAATATGTACGTGTGAGTAGAAAATTCGAATATGCTTGTTGAATGCATAATTTACTATCTATGTTCGGAGTGCACATAGAATCTTGATTCTCTACTTGTCTAAATTTATTTAACTTGTAATCTTTAGTTTATTTTTACGATTCCGAGAATATCCCCAAATCGAAAAGATTAATCATAATCTCTTTAATGCAAGGTTGTAATTGAAAGTCAAATAATGAGAATAAGAAAAAACTCACTTTAAATTAATATTAGTTGGATTCCGAGACGAAAGAACACCCGTTCTATTAAAAAATATATCAAATATTTCGAAAAAAATAAAAATTATAGACACAAAAATTTTCGTTTTAGGGTTGGTCAAATAATAGTATAATACCAAAACATAGTATGGAATCTATTTCGAATAGTAAGCAACTATTTCCCTAAACCCTACACAAAGTTTACTGCAGCCTAGCAATCACATCGTACAGTAAGTCAGCAATAGTCAAAAGATTAAAAGTCAACAAAAATGGGTCCAGAATTTGACTAACTAGGCCAAGATCGTCAGGTGATGACTAATCGAGCAATAAACCTAAAATACATCATTCTTTTTGGTTCTGATAAAGATAAAATATATCATTCTCAGTGCATAAAATCTGACTCATCGTGTTATGAACGATCCTCCTGAATTCATAAAAAATCAGTAGTGTGAGTCTCACGGAAGACCCCACCTCGATCACACTCAAAACGCTAGCAAACCTTATCATCATAAATATGCTTTCTCCAATATTCAACACCGTCCTGGATCTCTTTATCCATAACCAACTGTTCTCATTAATATTCGAGATTGCCACCAGGCCACTAGTTCAGTGGTGGCTAAGGGTTACCAGTTACCACCAAGCTTCAATAATTGAAAATTTTGGAATTAAAAAAGTACCCTAATAATTGAAAAGGACGAAAGATTCATAAAGGTGAATACGAAAGATAATCATGCAACGGAAAATAAAAGATGAGCAGCTTAACACGCCCAATACAATCCAAGATGTACCATTTCCATCCATTCTTACGCAGATGGTAGGCTCCTATACGGTCATCAAGTCTGTTATACAGTAAAACTAAAACTACGTAAATAAGGCACCAGTGCCGAAAATAGCTATTTTGAATACCAAATATTCTATGTTCCACAATGAATTTTGTAAACCGGGATAAGTCGAACTTTTCACTACTCAAACTTCTCCCAGTCCTGAGTTACTTCTGTTGACGATGGCATTGGGGTTGGGGCACTCAGGCTACCCACACCAGAGTCAAAGGTCTCCCATTTGGTTGTTACTGAGACAGCATTGCCATTTTGAGAAGTCACACCGTTGCTGTTTTGAGGAGTCACACCATTGCTGTTTTGAGAAGTGACACCATTGCTGTTGTTGTTAATCGGATTGGAGTTCCTCGCCTTCAGAGTGTCCAGTGTATCCACAAGGTTCTGGACACGACGTACCTGTTTAAGAAAGTTATATGACAGTCATAACAGATAACTAATGGTATATGCAACTTCAAAATTCTGAGAAAAACGTAATAAACAGACTCTAAAGAACACTTTTGAGGGAATCTGCTAATGTTGTGGACAAGGTAAAACGAGATAGCGACACCACCAGAACTTGTAGTGCAGTGGTAACTCATCCCCTTTACAAGGGAAAGTTCTAAGTTCGACTCACAATGGAGTACATAGTTGAATCTCCGAAGAGCGGTAAGTCATTGAAGTTGAGCCTTGAAAGACAATAGGTACAAACACATTGCAAAGGCAATCATATGTCCTATTCCAGCGTAAGACATTTCAAATTGCAGAACCAGCTGAGCTTGCAATACCTATGCAGGAGTTTTCCTCACAGATCCCACACCACCCAGAAATACAAAAAACCTGGTGAGACTCTGTAACTGACAAATGTAGAAGCCTAAATAGAATCCTGATAGGGTATGTTTTAATTGTCTCTGCTCATCTTTACCTTAAACCAATCTCTTCTAATACTTGGCAGCATTGCCATCTTACCATTGGAATACATCAAAATTGACACATTAAATGCTACAATAAGAGAAATTTTCACCTGCGTAACATCCGCATTCTGCAACCCCTCAACGTGGTTGATCATGTTGACTTCATCATGTGGTCAACGAAATCAATGGATGCAAGGATCCACCACATCCCGCAGGTGAAAATTTTTGTTACAAAAGTATGATGTACATTGTATAAAACATTATACATTATTTTCCATGAGAACAAACAAAAAAGGTGGCGATTGACACCAAAACTAAACAACTTGAAAATCAAATGATGCAAGTCACATTTGCCATTTAGAAACCACAATGCGCTTAAAGATACAAACCTCAGCTTTCCGTTGCACTCTAGCTTCTCCATCCGCTTTAATTCCATCCAGTTTCAGCAACTGCCTCATGAGCAACTCTGTTGATACAGCAAACTCCTTATCGGAAACCTTGGTTCCACCATTGACAGCCACATCCAAAGCAGAAACCTAAAAAGAAAAGGTTAACAAGCAATATGAGTCCCATAGATATCTAGCATTTCGGTGAATGAACGGATACATGGACTCACCCTGTCCGAGAGGTTATCAACCTCGGCTCTGACTCCAGCAATTGCTTCAAATGCCTTTGACATCTCTTGGCTCTTAACTCCAATCTCTCCGGCATCAATTGGCATCTCATTGCTTTCGACTCCAATCTCTCCAGCATCACTCAACATCTCATTGCTCTCATTCAACTCCCCGACGTTTTTCTCTTTGCTTTTTGGGTCCTCCAAAAGCATAACCCTGGAATTATCCTTCACACCCGCCATGTCCAAATGCTCCTCATCCTCCTTCTCTTTCCCCCTGAACAAGAGCTTCTGCTCTTCCGGCTCCAACCCGGTCTTCTGTGAAAGAAGACTCTTCAATTCCCCTGTCATTATTGAAAATCCAAAACAATCAAACACCTTATAATTTCACAACTCACAAGTCACAACTTAAGAGTGTAATACAAGTTCAAATCACAAAACCAACTATAACAACACTTTCATCAATCATCAACCAAAAGCTATCTGACCTAGTTAGTTTAACAACCAGAATCATTGCAAAAAAAACCCTAACTATTCCAATAACAACACATGTAATTGAGTATTTGACAGTGAAGTTGATCAAAATAAAATGCAAGGGTGAAGCAGCAATACCGAAGGTGGAGTGGGCCGGGAGAGAGAGGACGTGGTGACCCGGGCCGTGAGAGACGTGGATCGTGATGATGGGCCCACGAGAAGCAGCGGCGGCGTCGTCGTCTTCTTCACGCCGCTGGACCAGCATGCCACCGGGTCGGAGCTCCCAGTCGATCTCCTCGTTCTGAACGGGGACTAGCCCTTTAGGACTTGAATTCTTCTTCAACATGGTCGAGGAATCGAGTATTGGTGTCTCCGAATGGAAAACGTTTGGTGGGTTTGAGAAATTGGGGGTTAAAACAAGGGTTTCTAGATTCACAGTGGTAACTCGTAATTTGGCGGGTGTACAGTGTAGTGAGTTCCAGAGGTTAACGTGGCGCTCTTCGTAGATAACGGTGGCATCGCCACGTAGCCCAGTGGATATGGACTATGAGCCCAAAGTAAAAAAAAATTCATTGGACCTAAGAGAAAGTAAAACTGAGAGAAAATACTCTCTTTTTTGAGACCAAGATAGAGAGGGGGGCTGCCAGTTGGTTTTTGGAGACAAATCATAAGAATGGTGCTAATTTTCATGTTCCTTTTAGTCTCGTTTGGTTTTGAAAATAATGGAAAAAATTGGATTCAATTGTCAATTGTTCCTATCGGAAATAAGATTGACTAGAGAAAATACTTTTCAAAAGATAAACCGTCTATTACTAATGTGTAGTATCTATACTATTGTTGAAAATGCTCTAAATCTTCTAATACATGACTAAATAACTTAATTTGTTGTATCTATATTATCGCTTGTATTAAATGGTTATATTAGTTTTGTATGTTTTTGTAGTCTTAAAATTCTCTTGGAAGACTTGTGAGGTTAGATTTTTTTTGTTGATCGAATGCTACAGATTTTATTGAACTTCAAAGGATACAAAGAATTGGTAAGATACTCCTAATCTCAAAAGAGGAAGCACCTAACCAAACAACAGACTTACGAGAGATACAAGCATAACGAGCACAAACATGAGCCACTACATTAACTTCACAAAAAATATGAAAATGGGAGCTAGGAGCTCAATAAGAGTGATAATGTCATCATAAATTTATGAGGTTAGATGATGATTAATCAATAAATTTATTTATTATTCTAAACAAAAAAAATGAATTTATTCATCATCCAAAGCATAGAGCTTGAGCTCGAAGCGATGGCCATGCGAGGGCAACTTTGGTCCGCACCACCCCGGAACCTTCAGGTCATTGATACCCTCTTTGATCCTGCTATACTGCTCGCCCATCTTATTCTCTTCTCTCCCTGAGAAACCCTCCGGCAGACGCTTCACACCGGACGGAATGTTCACCACCACCCAATTGGTGAACGGCACTATCGGGTCTTTCAGATCTGGTGCATCAATGTCCTGCACCACGAGGGCTAGGTTCTTGGTCCCTGGGGGCACGTTGTAATGAATATCGGGCTTTCGCTCAAATTTGGGACATTGTTGTTTTGTTTAAATTGTGACGTGAGTCTCATGATTTATTGTACGTCAATGTTGTAGTCGAGGTCAAGTTGATCGACTCTAGCTAAATGGTTTGGTAATTTAAAAATGAGGTATTTACGAGTTTTAATTACTAACAAATTAAGTATACCAAAGTTCAAACTTGTTTGGAATTGAATGAACCAAAATCAATCGAGTTTAATTAATATAAACTCTGAACTGTAACATGCTAATTACACTCGATCTTAAGTTGCTTCTGAATTTCTATCGATGGGCCATGCACGTCGTCTCTGGTTCAATAACCAACACCAGAGAGTAAACAAAAGGAAAGGACAATAATGTTTTCTCTTTTCTTTTTTAAAAGAGAAAGGTTCTGATTAGATTAGACGATTATGTAGGTAAAGAAAAAAGGGATTAAGGGTACATAATTTGCAATTATTAAAACGCGACTGTAGCCAACTGAGTAATGGTAGTGCCTCATGTACTGACAGATGCTCATTTTGAGTGGTCTATTATGATAATCGTAATGGTGTGTCAAATCCCTTCTGGGGCTGTTTGACAATTTTAGGGCATGCGCTCAAAGTAAAAGTTACACAGAATCAGACTGGCACGTGTTGTCTTACAACGAGTTTGAAAAATTTCTCACATGACAGCTTTGTGTATCATCTGGGTGACTTGGTGAAGTGAAAATGGCAGACTGAGTACGTAGTAGTAGTAGTACTATGAGGACAAGTTCCTGTTATGATACGTCTCCATTCTCATCTTCACGGATGGTGCTTTACATACGATGTAACTTGTAGGGTACGTTGAACATAATTGAATTCTTTTCTTTGTTGATTAATAAGTCACATTTTATTCCCACAACGATATTGTAAAGGGTTAGTCCATTCTGATGTTCAACAACTAAAAGATTAGGGTTTATAAGAATGAGATGTACATTGAGAATGACCCCAGACTACAGGCCAGCTGGGCAGTTGTAGTCCATGGTATCTAACATACTATTATATGATAAGCAGTGGTGTTCAGTTACTTTTAAAAGAATTATTAGTCAATAATGATAGAATCTATACTCAAAGAAAACAATTCCAACTTGTATTAAAAAGTATTATTTCCATTACAAAGAATAACTTAGATTAATTTTGGGATAAGTCGGCAAAAAGGATGTGTCAAGCACAAGTCAACGTCCAATATTAAATGCAGAAAGGGATGTGAAGAAGAAGGGTTTGATCGAGGAGTGTAAGAGTGTAAAACCAAAAGGAAAGGAAATAGATCGAGCTAATTACACAGAACAAAGATCGATCCCCATGTTTCCCAGCCGTACGTGTAACTGTTGCTCAAAACTGTAGCTGCACAGTAACCCTGTAAGCTAGATGGGATTCACCTTAAAAAAGATAAAAGCATTCGTGCCGGGCTCGTAACAGTCATTTTCTTCTTCAAGGACGACCTGAACAGTGAATCATGATATCCATTGCCAGTTTGCCACTCTCCATGGGACCCAAACTCGAACATATCAAGTACTGGCTATTAATCTGCAGGTTACCAACTCTACGTCCTCTCAGTTCTGTGCGATCTGTACGTATTGTGGAGTAATCTTTTGTTTTTTTTTCGTCATTTGCAATTTGCTCAATCTACTCTTGCCAGATATTCATTAGGTTTTTGTATTTGTTCAATGCAAGTTAAGAACCATATGTAGTACTACACTATTTCATGGAGCATGAACACGCGATCTAAACTTATTCGTCTTTGGAGATGATCGATACGTATTCGGAACTTTTAACGTTACACTTCATATTCCATATATAATACGTGATTTTAACTACTTATTTGTGTTTCGAGATGATTATATGCATGCAAAGTTTACCTTAACAGCTTATACATAAAAAACGGATCCGGCTCATATGAAGTCAAAAGTTGTGAAGATAATAATATTTGTACCATCTAAACAATCTAATGACTTGCAACATGCCATGTCAGCTAGGATTAGTATTTGTGTTTTTCTTCTTCAAAATTGACGTTAACGTGCATGCCGTCATCTCTCTCATTGCGGCCTCTCGGCTTATTAATTTTTCTCCTCGATCTCTCTGTGGGTTTTTGCCCTATCGATCGTTCTATACTCTTTATCAATTAACATATATAACATGCCTCTTATCCACCCATGGTGTCGTCATTGTACTTTGGCAAGCTTTATGTGATGTTTGTTTATTAGTTTTGATAAAACCAGTTGTGAATATACTAAAATAAAAACGAATGAGAAAAAGAATCTTTGAAAATAAATTGATGCCATTACAAGAATAGAAGAACGAAGCTAACAACATCCAAGTCTTTTTCCTATATCTAATTGATGAATCCACGATGCTTGTGGTTCAGATAAGAGTTAATGAGATTATTTTATGGGTTAATTTGATATCATTATATCATCCAAACTTGTAAAGAAACAATAAGGATGAAGGTGGATGAGATTTCAGTAAATGATGGAATTGAAAGACAGGCAAAACGAAAGAGATAAACAGCAAGAGCTCTTAACAATAGTTTAAGGGAAAAAATAAAAAGTAATCTTTGTTGACATATACGGCTTTTTGGTTATCTAATTATATTTTTGAGATAATGCATGTAGATTTTATTAACTTCAAAACTTTTAACTTTAGAGGAGCCGGATTTATAAAAGACGATTATAAGTGATTTATGTTTCGAGATCATTATATGTATTGGAGTTTACTTTAACATTTTATACATAATGATTAATCTTAACTATTTTGTGTTTTACGATGATTATACTTATTTAGAGTTGCCCTTAACACTTTATACATAGTAAGACATGTTAAGTGATCCACATTTACCTTAGCACTTTGTACATAGTAAGCGATGTTAAATAATGGGGAGTGAAATTTACACCCCCCAAATTGTAATCCACACCCCCACTCACTTATTTTAATATTATCTATCCCACACTCTTCTGAACTTCCCAATATACCCCCCTTACGTCAGAATTTTTTTTTCATACCTCTTTCAGCAGAACCAACCGAAATTTAAAAAACTCCTCCAATTTGCATGAGATGAGATTCGAACCTCTCACCCCATGTATGCAAGTTTACACCTTAACCAACCCAGCACAAGCTTCCCACAATATTACATATGCAAAACATAATATTTATAAGTTACTAGTGGCAAACCAGACCCACTTGTCCACTCCTTTACTTTATTTATTGATTAATTTATTTTATATTTAAACATTTATTTCTATTTAATTTTCAAAAAATTCTTCTTCGTCTTCATTTTTCTCCTACACGCATCATTCGGATTTGTTAAAAAACATTCATTTGTTAAAATATCAAAATAAATTACATACCCATAATCAAATCATAATTAATTAATATAAATAAAAAAGGAGACGAAGAATATTTTTTTAAAATAATAATATTTTTTTAAATAATAATATTTTTTAAAAATAATTGATTAATTCATTTTGTTAAAGTATCAAATTACGTACCCAAAATTAAATAGTAATTAATTAATATAAATAAAAAATGATACGAACATTTCGCACCCATATGACATTTGTAGGAGAAAAAAGAGACGAAGAAATTTTTTTTTTAAAATGAAATATAAATGGATGTTTAAATATAAAATAAGAAAATAAATAAATTAATAAATAAAGTAAAGAAGTGGACAAGTGGGTCTGGTTTGCCACTAGAAACTTATAAGTATTATGTTTTGTACATATATTAGTAGTAGCGACTTGTGCTTTGGTGGTTGAGGTGTAAGTTTGCAAACATGGGGTGAGAGGTTCGAATCTTACCTCATGCAAAAATGAGGAGTTTTTTGAATTTGGGTTGGTTCTGTTGGAAGAGAGGTATGAAAAAAAATTCTGACGTCGGGGGTATAATGGGAAGTTCACAAGTATGAAAGATAAATAATATTAAACAATAATAGTGGGGGTGTGGATTACAATTAGGGGGGTGGGGATTTCACTCCCCTAAATAATCTATATTTTGAGATGATTATACATGCTAGGAGTTTATCTGAATACTTCATACAAATAACCACGTAAGACGCGTTTGGGTGGTTAAATATGATTGCCCTTATGTCCACTCTATTTCGAAAAATCATTTGGTTAATTGGAATTTAGTGGTAATTAGGGCTAAAGGAAAGTTAACACTACATGTTACATGAATGAGTATGACTAGATAGGCTGATGACCTAATTGTACCAAATAGTTGGAGAAATTAAAGAGAATTTTATGTGATATATATGGTCAATGTCATGAATCATGATCACCTCATACATCAGCTAGCACAAGTTTGTGACTGATGCGTGGTTGTCGAAGACAGATATAAAGCAGGTAAATTTTTCATCAGTTGGCACTTGAACAAGTAAAAAATAATTAGGGTTCTACCTACCCCATTCTGTAATCTCCTCAAGTGTCCTTCCCTAGGGCTAGGGGTCCCCAGACCCACCTGCTTTGCTTCTTTTGATTTTTATTATTTCGTCCCTCGTTGCTTTTTTTCTTTTTGTCTTAAAGGAAAGTTCCAATTCATCGGGTTCCTATGCTCAGTGCAAAGATGAATCTGCTAATTTTACTTTGCCAAGCGACTGAAACAGAGCTTGTGAAAAATGAGTCGATGCATGCATTTTTGAATACCCAAAAAGAACAGGGCACAGACATATTTAGTGTTCTGATATACGGTCCAAATCGTTTTTCCCGTGCACAAACACAAAACAATGGAACTTAATTAAGCCAAGATTAGTATTTTTTTTTTGTTTTTAAAATAAACTGCCAAGAAAAGTTCTAGTAAACTCGAGACCAATGATACTGGAGATGGATGGAGCCTTACCAAGACTGTCCTCTCCACGACTTAAAAATTTAATTGAACTGTAATTAATTTTATATGTTTTGGTTGAAAGGTCTCTCATCCTCCAAAAAGTTTAGTCACGATTGTTCATTTGAATACCTCTCCTCAATTTAGATTTATTTGACAAATTGTATTTGTACGCGATTATAGATAACAATCTCGATCATTAGGCTAAATTTTCGTACATATGATGTTAGAAAGTATTGTAGGAGGGCATTTCAGATGGTTTGAATAATGGTTAGTAATAAGATAATACAACTCATTAGTAAACTAATGATTAGACTGACGATCAGCAAACTAACCTTCTTTTTAAATTATTAATTAGCATGGGGAATTGGGTTAACTAATATTCACTGCAACTTCTTGGGGATCTAGCTTGAAGTTTTCTTCAAAAGAAGCGCTAATGATAAGACCTCATGCCCTTTTCTTTTTTATTTCTTCTTAAAGGGGTGTTACTGAGGTGACATGAACAGTGCATCTTTTTCAGCAAACAGTGTATAACCTTAGGATAAAAACTATAAAAAGCATAAAACCGTACCATTTAAAAGCCCGGCAGCGATTTGGTCCTCGGATTTATACACCCACCTGCAACATTTTATATGTTACATCTCCCACTTAGATTTCACAAAAAAAAGACCCCCACCCTAACCCTACCCTCTTCTCTCTTTCCCTTCATTCATCATGACCAACCCAACAAAAAGCCAAGTTGAGTTTTTGACTCCAACCCAACAAAACAAAACAAACAAAATAACAAATCAGTGAAAGAGTCACTGTTCCAAACAAACAAAACTTACACTCTCCTTTACCGAGTGGTTAAGGTCACTGTTCCTTTTGTTTTAGGGTAAGGGGGTCCCTTGACTCCCTTTTGTTTGAGGAAGATCAGATCATCAGAATTCAGATCAAGTATATCTACCAAATGTCAAGGAAATAAAGCAGATGGGAAATCTTGCGTACTAGCTAGGGCTAAAGCTAGCTTGAGTAAAAGAGTCTCTCCTGGGCCTTCTAGCTGGGACTATGACCCTAGATATCTAAGGTAGACACCCGAATCCTGGGCTAAAGATTGGCTGACTCATATGACGACATCGATCTCATTCATTCATTCATTTAAAAACAACAAAATCAAAAATTAATAAAATAAAAAATAAACAACACAATGCATCCTTCATCTCCATCTATATAATAAGACTGTCCCCTAAAGCAATTACCCACCACCAATTAGCTAGGTTTGTTTCCCAAAATGGAGTACTATTTCTCAACAAGCTCAGATGGGTCTAATTACTCTTCCTCTTCTGTGATCAGCAACACCAACAACATTAATGGGCGCAACAACAACAAAGACAAGATGACCAAGAAGGGTGCTGATGGTCATGATCAGAAGAGCAAGAACAAAGTGAAGCTGTCGACGGACCCGCAAAGCGTGGCTGCCAGGGAGAGGAGGCACAGGATCAGCGACCGGTTCAAGATCCTGCAGAGCTTGGTCCCCGGCGGGACCAAGATGGACACTGTGTCCATGCTGGAGGAGGCCATTCACTACGTGAAGTTCTTGAAGTCCCAGATATGGCTTCACCAGACAATGATCAACTTTGAGGGAGATGATGATATTCAGTACTATGATCATGACCCCACATCTGAAAATGTGTTCCAGCTTCCGGCTTATCATGGCCATCCAGTTGGTTCTACCATTGATCCTCATCATCAACAGGCTTTGTGCTATGGACAGAACAGTTTCGTTGGGACTAGTTCGGTGCAGCCATCAATACCGTCAATGCCGGAATATTCTAGCTTCCAAGGTCTAGAAGCCATGCCTAACCTTGAAGCCTATATGAAATATTATAGCTAGCTTAGCTTAAGCTCTGTCTCTATGGGTCTGTGTGTGCTTGTTAAGAAGCATATTTATGTACTAGTAATTAGTAGTTCTGGGTTAGCTAGCTAGCTGTGATTTGATGGTGGAGGTGGTAGTGGTGTATTTTATAACAAGATTAATTGATGTTAACGAATTAATTGTCTGTGTTGCTCTAAAAATAGCAAAAGAATGTTCTGTCTGCTCATCTTGTCTAAGAAAATTAAGGGGTTCATGAGGCTGCGAATGATCCTCAAAGCGCTTGTTTATCCAGTGGTTTTTAGGATGATCGAGTAGTAGATACATTGCTAAACATGTTTTAGGGGAGTTTTCCTTGTTTATCGAAATGGTCGCCACTATTTGATTCACTGTGAAATCATTTGGTATTGTTTTCGATCATTTAGGTCCCCCAGTTACCCAAAAGATTACTAGTTATTAACACGGACAACCCTCCACAAGAAACTGCCTTTACCTCACGAGTCACGACTACACCGCTCCATCAAAGGAAATGAAGTATTCCATATATATTTGAGAACTGTTTGGTTCTTCTGCGTATTTTTGCAATTAATTACATTTGTCCGCGAGTTAACTTTCCGATAAATATGTTTAAACGAAGTTTTTTAATACTAACTAACAACCTAAAATATATCGGCTAAAAAATAATGCCACACACTGTGGAAGATAGGTTTCTTGAGGGGTGTCGTACGTGCCATGTGGGGTGTCAAACTCAAACTTACTACTAACATAACAATGCGCAAGGTGAATTTCTTCGGTATTTTGCTTCAAAGTTATGAATCTCACTACTAAAACAACATATTATGATTGGAGAGTCGAACAAGTCACGCAGTTATGATGTATGGCTTTACTTTTATAATCATTGCGTAAAAATGTGTTAACTGAAAAGTAATTTTTACCTTCAATTCAAAAACTCTTATTTGAATCAATTTAATTGGAAGTTGTAGGTCTAGCAAGCACTAAGAATTATCTGTACCATACGTCATTCTTCAAATTAGTATCCAAGGTTTCTTTCAATCCTCTGGCAAAAAAAAAAGGTTTGTGTTCAATCAAAATAGTACTTTATGTGTAGCTACATCTAAGTAGCACCTCCACATGTTATACTTAATTAGGGTTCATGTCATACGTTATCTCTTATTTTCTATATTCATTATCACAATTGACTATTTGCTCAAGAAAATCTAGTGAAACAAGAACAAAACATGAGAATGTTAAAAAAATTGAAGCTCCAATTTTTTTGATGTCGGGTACTAGTTTTGATTGATTGATTGGAGCTTCTATCTCTTTAAACAAAGTCCCAAACCGAGTGAAACAAGAACAAAACATGAGAATGTTGGAAAAATCGTTGCAACCACATAAAGTATGTGTACTAGTTTTGATTGATTGGAACAAAGTGGAGTAGGGTATATGTACTGCATCCAAACGCATGCTTAAAATATGTACTAGCTCTAGTAGATTGATTTTATCACAAGTTCACAACATAATGCTCCGAAATTCCAATCCCGGATAATGGTACTGTTAATTGGTATATTTTACCCACAATGTTGGATGCGATCTCAAATTGAAGCCAATGGCCATTGGGCTGGAGTCCCGGATGTTTCCAAGGTATTTTTAAAGCCCACCGTACGGCATTGGTTGTAAGAGCACAGTGGTAGCGTTCCAATCTTCACGTTAGAAAGAACAGGAGGAAAGTGACCAAGTTCAAGCTGGGCGTGCAGGAATCATGTTCTGCACTGTGCACATCCCTTTTCACAAAGCAGAGTGACAGCATTAATGGCATGCTTGTGTTCGGGTATTGGACCCTTTGATTCTGTTAATTTACAACCTTTAGATACTTGTAGCGTTTTAGTAGTTTAATGCTCTCTACCTGTTTGATGAAATTCCTGGCTGAACATTATCAGCGTCAATCTGTTATTCTTGTTTCCTGTACAACACCAAAATAGAGAAACGCAGTTCGATCAAGGTAGACAGGGACATTATCTCTAGCCCATGATGATTACAAGATTATGTACACAGAACTTGTTCTTGTTCCCCACACTTTGGGTTGGTAACTATGAATGTATGTATGTATGTACCAGATAAGTAAAATATGAAGAAATAAAGGAGAAAAGAAAAGAAAACAAAATGAACATTTAAAAAAAAAAGTTTCTATGGAGAGAGTGAGGAAGAGGAGGAAGAAGAAGATGAAATTGGTGGTGACAAATGGCATGTACAATTTGGGTCATGGATGGCACTCTTCCTACTCATATCAAGTTTTGAACAAAACACACAAAATGGACCCTGAAATCCTTTGTCTTCTGATTCAATCTCATCTTGGTCATAGTCTGTGAAATACATGCTATCATCTTCAGAATCTTCTTCCCCATCATCATCATCCCATTCATGACGAGTTCTGTAAGAGAATCCCATCATTGGAAGAATTACCAGAAGAATTTTATCAATGCTATCGTCCATCCAGTTTCTTCCTTCCTCCCACAACAGTAAGAGAATAGCAACCACTCCTGCTCCCACTCCGAACCCCAGTCCAGTATATATGGACTCCCAATCAAACCCAGTTCCCGACTCCTTATTGTTGTTGTTGACCTTGGATGCTGCATCTGGTGAGTCGCTGGTATTGCTGCATGTTACATTCAAAGGTGATCCACATAATCCTTTATTACCTGCAAAGGAAGTTGTTGGAAATGTTGAAAACTGGGTACTGGCTGGGATCTTCCCGACCAGTTGATTATTTGAGAGATTCAGGAATGACAGGAAGGTAAGGTTTCCAAGTTGTGGTGGTATTTCCCCACTCAGGTCATTCTTTGAGAGGTCCAAGGACTCGAGTTGTCGCAAGTCTCCTAATGATGGGGGAATAGCGCCTGTGAGAGCATTACTGGACAAGTTGAGGATATATAGTGATTTGAGCTCCCCCACTTCCGTAGGTATTGATCCATTGAAATGGTTGCACGAGATATCAATAGAGGTGAAGACCGTTAGAATCTTGATTAACTCCATCTCAAGACCTTTGATGGTTATTGTTATAGCATCCTGATAATATACATCACTGAATTTTAGGACTGGAAATTGCAGGTGATTGATCCTTGACTGGGAATCATCTCCGTTGCCCATCATTGCCGTCCAGGTAGTCAAGCGATCTCCTGGTATTTGACCACTAAAGTTGTTGTGTGCAATATCAACAATTTGAAGCATTCGCCAGGGACCAATGGGGTTGGGACATCCAATGCATCCATAAAATATGTTTGATCGCAAAACAAGGACACGCAAGGTGGATATGTTCTTCAACAAGCAAGGAAATGTATCCCTTATCTGATTGTTTCCAAGGTTCAAAACTTCTAACTTTGTGCAGTTGGCTAGAGATTTTGGAAACTGACCTTCTAGATGATTTTCGTTGAAGTCTAGAGTTTTTAAACTGCAGTCCCCAGGAAATCCATCAGGAATAAGGCCAGAAAGTCCGTTTCTCCTTAAATTAAGTACTACAAGAGATCCACTTATTGCAGTCAAGCACTGGGGAATGAAGCCACCCAAAGAATTATTGGACAGATCAAGAACTTGAAGATATGACACATTGCATATTGATCCTGGAATGCTCCCTTCAAGTTTATTGCTTGAAAGAGAAAGGAAAACAGTGTCTCTGAGGAAATCACCAATGTTAGTTGGTATGCTAGAGCTGAAATTATTTCTTGAGTAATCCAAATAAGCGACAAATGATCGAAAAACTGGGATTTGTCCCTGAAGCTGGTTTGAATGAAGGTCAAGCATAGACAAATAATTAAAAGTAAGATTGGATAAAGGACCTTCGAGAGTTACCAGGGAATTGCAAGAAAGATTCAGCTGACGGAGACTACTGAGCTTCCAAATCCAGTTGGGTATCTCTCCACGAATCTGGTTTTGTGAAAGATCTAAATTGCTTAATCTGGTTTGACTTCTCAAGAAGTCGGGAAATGTTGTCAACTTGCCAGAAGCCAACTTCAATGTGGCAATCTTAGGAAAGGAAGACTGCGAGGAATTGGTACTATTATAACTAATCAACAAACTATTGTATGAAAGATCAAGACTGGAAAGGTTTTTGAGCTGTTGAACACTGTTAAGGGGGAAGGAGCCACTGAAGTTGTTTGAAGAAAGTGAAAGAATTATAAGCCCTCGGAGATTGAAGATAGACCTGGGTACCGGCCCTTCCAAGTTATTGCTACTCAAATCAAGGGTGTCAAGTAAGTTAGAAGAGTTATAGGCAAATTCAAGCAATTGACCAGAGAATTGATTCTCGGAGAGTAGTAGTTTCTTAAGTGAGGGAAGAGAAAACAGGGACAATGGTAAACTTCCATTGAGATTATTGTTACCCAAGTTGAGACTCACCAGATTTGGAAGGTTTTCCCAGTGAGTAGAGTTGATCTGACCTGTTAGCTCATTGTACGAAAGATTTAAGTCGGTCAGATTCTTGGCCATGCTCCACAATGGAACTGAACCATTAAACTTGTTCATTGACATGTCCACATAAACCAGTTCTGTAAGGCCTGCCATTGACTTTGGGATTGGTCCAGTGAAATTGCAACGTGAAAGATCTACTCTGGACAACATCTTGAGGTTTCCAATAGATTCCGGCAATAACCCTGAGAAATTTGTCCCGGCTAGCAACAGAGACCGAAGAGCTCCATTCTTCAGAAAGTCTGGTAACGAACCTTGCAGCTCTTGATTGCCAGTTAAGTCGATAATCCGAAGGGCAGGTACCTGAAAGATCTTGTTTGGGAATGTACCATACAACCCCGAATTCCCGAGGCGTAAGGAAGTCAAATTTGTGAAATTTGACAAGAAGTCTGGAACTGGAGTAGACAGATTGTTACTCTCTAAACGAATATCTGAGAGTGATTGAAGCTTCAACAATGAATCATGAATAGGGCCTGAAAGAATACAACTGGATAAGCTCAACACGCTCAAGTTTGGCAATGAAGATGATATTGCTTGACACCACTGAGTTCCCTGTGCTGATATGTTTACACCATCAAGATGAAGTTCGATTATCTCCGAAAGGTTTCCAATGAGCAAATTCAAATTTGGATGCTCAAGTTTCAGTGAAGGAGTTGCGGGAAAGTAAAGAGTTCCGGGAAAGGTAGATAAATCAAGAAACACCAACCTTGTCAAGTGCGAAATCTCAATCGGAATCTGCCCTGCAAAGCCAGCATATGACAGATTCAAATAACTCAAACTGGCTAGCTTGTTGAGCTCGGATGGAATCTGAGTATAATTGAAGTTATTAAACGCCAAATTCAGGTTCTCGATGTATTGCAGACCGAAAAGAGCACTTGAACTATTAAGTCCACCTGTAATTGATTCGCTGCTCAAGTCAAGATGGGTAACACAACCCCCTTTGCAGGAGACACCTTCCCAAGAACAATAGTCTGAGTCATTGTTCCACTTCACAAGTTTTGTGGAATTAGCAGGGTTAAATTTGAGGCTGTTCTTCAATTGGAGCAACAAAGATTGCTGATCACTGGGACATTGGCCAGAGACCACAATTATATGGATCAGTGAAAAATAGCAAAAGGGTATGAAGAAAAACCATGGAAGCAATGGAATTCTCATTGAAATCTGGGAAAAGTGACACCCACACAATACTGAACAGAACAGGCTAGGATTTTATCAATGGTTTCATGAAGGTCAAGACACATAAACATGACCCTTTGGCCCCTGGATTCGAGTCTTGGAAAACCAAAAATCTAGCAGAGTTGGCACGGAATGAATACCAGAAGTGGAGAATGGGAGGAAGGAGAAGATGAGAGAAAATATGTGATTGGTCAGAAAGGAGACTCAGAAGCGCGTTTTTGTTTGTATTAATGTGGACTAGTTCCAGGGGCGGCCTTTCTTTATTGTTTTTGACTAATACCTTCTGACAGTAGCAAAGTTGCAAACTTGGAATATTCAAACCGAACGTTGTCTGTTACCAAACTTAAAAAACTGACCAATATGCTGGAGCCTGGATGCAAGGCGTATTTCTTTCACTCCAGCCAATCATCATGATTTAAATAATAATTAGGTTTTGAAAATAAGTAGGACTCATTTCATGTTTAAAACGGTAATTTTTTTTTGTTAGCAAATTTAAAACGGTAATTTAGGTCCTAAATTAATATATGTATGTGCATGTGATCTTTGGATTTATGCAGCATATATCTTCACCATTTGGCTTTTAAAATTTGCATGTTATTTTGAATGCGTCACTCTCATAGTGAGAAATGTAGATTTAAGTACCAAAAACGTGGATATTTTATATGGTGTGAAAGCATCGATAAGTCGGGCATCTTGGAGGTCATGGGAAATGGACAGAGGCTAAAATATCGGGGAAAATATGGACATTGATACAACTTGCAATATAATCATGGAAAATTTTCAAACTAATTTCAGTGCATGTCACCCATTGAAAGATAAAGCCAAACAAGTTGGGCACTTTAATAATTCTAGAGCATGATTCAAAACCAAAATACAGTAAACACACATTAAAGAGAAATAAGCACAGAAAATCCCATTTCTTATTTCATATGTGCTAATAGAAGCCAACAAGGGAGTCAGGTGCATAATATGCATTGCTCTTCATAATCATTTCAACGCCTCCATCAATTTCAAGACCTCGAAGACTAAAGATAGAGATGGTTACTGGCCCTCCCAAATTGAGATTCACCGGATTTGTTCGTGCTTTTCACAGTACAATTAACCTGACCTTCTAGCACATATTTAGATTTGAGACTTGAGTGGGGTTCACATATTTATGTATAGTCATAAACACCTGGGAGTAAATTAATTGCCAGCAGATTAGGGCTTGTTGTATATGATGGCCGGTAATTAATCTTATGTATTCAGTCAACTAATTAATGTGGTTTTACCATTCTAAGCTCAAAACCATATATACCATTCTATGAACTAATTATGCCTAGTGTTTCAATCTTCTTTGTACGAGGAAGATCGATGATCAACAGTCTGCAGATGAGCCGCGAGTTGGTTTCACTTTCTCTTTTGTTAGCTTTTTTTTGGGAGTAAACCCAAAAAGTTATATATTTCATAAGCTTCCCTAGCCTCATTCTTGTAGCTTAAAGAATGAAAATTGTTGAGACTAGCAGAGATTGGAAAATCAATCGGCGAAATAACCATGACCTGCAGCCTAGCTACATTGGAATCTCGTTGCAAGGAAACAAGTCAAGTCAAGTTAAATACGAACTAATGGACATGGTGGAAGAAGGTCTCCATGAGATAATAATAATTTGTTCATTGATTATGACTTGACTTAGAAGCAAGTCTTTCCCTAATCTTTTGTTAGTGGGAAAGATGGGAGTGGACCGAAGTGGTCAGAAAAGTAAGGGCTATATATTATTGCTAATGGCTTGGCGGTGGTTTTAGTAATCAAGCTATTGCAATTAAGTTCAGGACATGCAATGATTTCAGCTCTCCAATTTCCTCAGGTTATTGATGATTTGGTGAACTTGTTGCATAAGAAGGCTGGTGAAAGAGATTTAGAATCTTTACCAGCTCCATCTCTAAATCTTTTCTGGTCAAGGTAGTGATATATTTGGACCAAGTATGAGATATTGCTCAAGAGAAAAACTGAGGTGCTATGATGGAAATGGACCTTTGTGGTTGCTTAATTGGGTTTCAAGTCTTCCCTATTCCACCACAAGACCCTGTCTTTTCTGGTCCTTTGGGAGTGATAATGTAGTTCTTTTCTGACCCAAAAAAAAAATGGTAATGTTGTTATGTTCATGTTAATGGAATTGGTTGTGGAATAAGAACAGAGAAAACAGAGCAATAAGAACAAAACGAGAAACTACAAAACAACAGCTAAAAATCAAAGCCAAAAATTTCACATTTCTTTCACAAGCACATGCACATATTGACAAGTTTGCCACAAATTCATTACAAGTTGAACAAGTCAAGGTCTTCCCCAAATTTAGAGCAGAAAATTAAGCAAACTAAGGACAAGCCAGCCGAGCGAGGGACGTAATTTTTTGTATAATAAATCGTCTCAGGGCGACGTGAAAGTTATTTGTTGCTTAAACTTGATTGAGACTGTTGCATATTGTGGAATTGCCGTAAAGATTGACCAGATCACGCGTATGCAGTAAGCCAGTAAGCCTTTAAGAGACGCTAAGTAAGGAAAATTAAAGGGATTACAGGGGCTATAATCTAATGATGGTTGTTTTGTTCAAATAATGTTGCTAATTTCCTACTTCTTTTTTTTTTTTGATGAAACGAGTGATAGAAGAGGAAAAACCTCCCTAACACTCAAAATTAATAAACCAACAAGAGGAAAAACACAGGAGGGGGACCTAACCAAAACCTCCTGAAGCAACAATCATAAACAAACAAATTAACGAAACCTAAATTGAGGAAGACCCAAAATGTCACTATTACAATACGACAAAAGAAAAGGGGGAGGCGTATCCCACCATTCTTGATCAGTTAAAGATGTCCCATGATTAGCTAAAGCATCTGCTACCTTATTTCCTTCTCGGAAGATATGAGATGATCGAAATTGCATCTGTGAGATCCTGTATACGCAGTTTAACCAACGAGTTCGAAGTTGCCAAGGTACAAGTGAAGGAGAGCGAATATAATCAAGCACAAGGGAAGAATCAACCTCTAGCCAAATGTGTTTCCAATCACGGACCCAAGCAATCTCTATAGCTTTGATGACAGCCATTACTTCTGCTGCAATAGAACTAGGAATATCCAGATTAGAAGCAAAGGCACCCAGAAACTGACCTTTATAATCACGAAAAATTGCACCAAATCCTCCAATACCCTCTTCATGTTTCCAAGCGCCGTCAGAATTAATCTTGATCCATCCAATAAGCGGGGGATGCCAATTAACCTCAACGACTCTAGGAGCACGTCGCAATCTGCAACATGCACCAAAACTCTTCAAAATACGAAGATCTTGAATCGTATTATGCATAGTACCCGTTGCTAGTCGGCTAGCCGCTTGAATATGCCCAGAAATTAGACGACAAACCGTCGCAACTGCAAAATTTCTGCTCTCAAATCTGACTTGATTTCTAGCATGCCATAAAAACCACAAGACAGAAGTGAAGCATATTAGCCAAAGTTCCTTGAGCTGGGGACTTTTCCCAACACTATTACCCAAATTAAACACTTCTAGAATTGTAGGAGGAGCCACACCAATTTCAAAAATAGAAGTGAAATAATTCCAAACTGAAGCCGCAAAAGAACAATGGAGGAAGATGTGATTTAAAGATTCAGTACAAGCACCACAAAGGTCACAACGAGATGCCAAAGCCACCCCTCGTCTTTGCAAAAGATCATCCGAAATTACTCTACCCCGTAAAACCTTCCAAGCATGCAAAGACATTCTAGGTAAAATAAATTTAGACCATAAATATTTACCCCATGGCACCAAATGAGAAGGTTGCTGCAGAAAAAGAAAGGCCTGCTTAGCAGTAAGGTCTCCTGAACAAGAAAATTGCCAAACCAATTTGTCCTCCACCATAGGATCCATTGCAATAGGAACTTGATTAATCATATTGCACAATGCCGGGAAATGAAAATGCAAAAGAGGAGGAAAAATCCAAGAGCCATTATTGATATAATTAGAAACCAAGGAAGAATTATCCTTCAAAGCACCATGATTTCCAAACAGATCAATAAGAGGCCGACCCAAGAAGTTGTCCCTCCAAAAAGAAATTTTATCTCCAGAACCAATCAACCATTGAGCATTGTCAGTCACCACACCCCAAAACTGACGCACCCCAGACCATATAGAAGAAGGAGCATAAGAACGCCGTCGAGAAAAACGACTCCGAATAAACGAGCATCCCTCAGATGCAGAAGTGTAAATCTCCCAACAACGCTTGAGCAAAAGGGACCGGTTTAGAATCACAAGTTGCTTAAGCCCTAAACCCCCTTCTTTAATCGGCTTGCAACAAGACTTCCAAGCTACAAGCGGGATTCCACGTTTATCAATAGAGCCAGACCAAAGAAAATTACGGCACCAAACCTCAATTTTTCTTAATAAAGACACCGGCCATTCGTACACTTGAAATGTGTAAACAAACATGCTGAAAATCACAGATTTAATTAGTTGGAGACGACCAGCCATTGACAACCCATCCAACTCGACAATTTCAACCTGATTTTGTCAACAAGAGGTTGGAAATGCGCTACACGAGGCTTTCCATGAAATATTGGAGCACCTAAGTACATGAAAGGAGCAGTACCAAGCGGAATACCCAAGAAATCTGAGATTGAATGACGTCTACGATGCACATGCTTACCAGTGAAAACTTGGGATTTGTCCTTATTAATGATTTGGCCAGAAACACCACCATACTCAACAAAGAAATTCAAAACCTTCGATAAATTCCGCTGATCCCCCCGACAGAAGACAATAACATCATCTGCAAATAATACATGAGAAGGAGCAAGAGTGCCTCTAGGAGAAGAAATTCGTTGCAACTGCCCAGAAGAAACCAACATTGTAAAACCCCGGCTAAGAACCTCTTCTGCTAAGCAAAAGAGCAACGGAGAGAGCGGGTCACCTTGCCTCACACCACGCCCACAAGAAAAATAACCAACTGGCCTACCATTAATTAAAAGAGAAAGTTTGGCAGATACTAATAAAGCTCGAACCCATTGCACAAAAGTTGCATGAAAACCGAAAGCTTGAAGAACATGCAAAAGAAAATCCCATGAAAGTGTATCAAAAGCCTTTGTAATGTCTGCTTTAATGGCTACATTTCCCCCGTGGCATTTAGAATCCAACAGATTAAAACACTCAGAAGTCATCAAAATACAGTCCGATATATTTCTGCCGGCAACAAAAGCATGTTGCTGAGGAGACACAATACGAGCTGCAATTGAAGACAATCGAAGTGCAAGAATCTTTGGAATAATCTTGAAGACAAAATTGGTGAGAGCAATAGGACGAAATTGCCTTATAGAGTCAGCATTATCCACCTTTGGAATTAGAATAATCAGTCCTGAATTAAAAGATGTCGATAACTGACCATGAGTGAAAAAGTATTGCACCGCCTTGATCACATCTGCACCAACAATATCCCAACAAGAAACAAAAAAATGGCCATTGAAGCCATCCGGACCCGGAGCACTTTCAAGATCCATTGACTTTACTGCTGCCCAAATCTCCTCCGGCAAAGGAACTATAGTAAGAGCATGATTTTCTTCATTTGTAACCATAGATGGAATTACCCGAGACACCAAACCAGCATCATGATAATCTGCGTGCTTTGCAAAGAGATCCGTATAATAACCAACAATATGATTTTGAATAGATTGAGGGTCATCAAGGACCTCATTACCGTCCCTAAGAAAGGTAATAGAAGAGCGATTACGACGCGCCCTACAGATAGCATGGAAAAAAGAAGAATTTCGATCTCCATCCGACAACCATCTCAACCTTGATTTTTCTTTCCAAAAAATTTCTTGAATACGAATAGAATCACTTAAATTTGCTTGCAGCTCATTCTCCTTAGCAAAGTCCTCATCAGTTCCACCAGAAGCTGCAATATCACTTTGAATTTTGGCTAGAGCCTCAAGGTCTTTTTCCACCTTACGGTGAACATCACCAAAGACCTCCCAATTCCAATTTCGAAGAGCTTTCCTTAAAATGCGCAGCTTATGTTGAAGAATAGTGAATGGGCAACCATAAGAAGATGCAGAGAGCCAACAATTCTTGACGAAGTCCATAAAATTCTCATTCTTTAACCACATTTTTCTGAACCGAAAGAGACTAAAGTGTGGCCCTGTAAATTTAGAGAAGGACATGAGCAATGGGTTATGATCAGAGCAAACTCTAGGAAGAGTACAACAATCAAATTGATCCCATGCATCCAACCACTCCAAAGTAGCAAGACATCTATCTAAACGTAACTCAACATTTCCACGAAGGCCACGACGACGCACCCATGTAAATTCAGCACCTTTAGTATCAACATGAACAAGTTCACACACATCTGACATCGCCTGAAATTCTTCACACGAACGTCTACAAATAGTAGCACCCCCTTTCTTTTCATGAGCACCGAGAACTGCATTAAAATCACCAAAAACTATCCATGGACCAGAAACAAAACGGCCCTTGACCTCAGTGATATCTTCCCATAACTGTCGGCGGCCTGCCATTGTTGTACGAGCATAAACGGCAGTAATAAAACAATTAACTGAATCAAACATGACCTGTAAAGAAACCTGCTGATCAGAGATAAATAAAACCCGAACCCATGGAATAAGTGAAGCTTTGCACAAAACCCATAGGTTAGGCAATGAAGAACCCCGATCATTAGTACAAACAGCCCTCATGCCTAAAGAATGCCAAAAACAGGCATTAATAGAATTCAAAGAAACAAAAGGTTCAGCTATACATAAAATCTCAGGATGGTGAGACCTGACGAATTCCTTTAATGCATCTTGAGTGGGGACATTAGCAATGCCCCTTAAATTCCAATAAAGAACTTTCATTGAGTATTGCCCTTTATACGGCGAAGGTAAGCCTCCCGGCTCTCAGCATTCACCGCCTTTCTTGTAGACTTACGACGAGCCTTAGAGATAACTTTGGTAAATTCAGGGGCTGCTTCCTCCCTCTCAGTAACATCATACCAATTATTAGTAGGATCCGAAGAACAAACATCCCGAGAGGAAGTAAGAGAATCTGAAACAGACTCAGCTTCGCTCTCTGAAACCTCTGTCCCATCCTCACTAGTGTTACCAAGCAAATCATTATTATCTTCAGCATTAACACCTTTCTCAGGAGGAGAAGCACCTTGAACCGCCTCTAAATGAAGAGCAATAACATCAGTATCCTCTGAAGAAAGAACATCCTGAATAGTAAGGCCATCGGGCCCAGTAGGAGCCACAAGCATAGCATTCCCAGTTGTCGGATGCTCTACCAACGTAGCTACTGGTTGCTCACAAACCTGAAGCGTCCCCGTAGGCACATGAAGCCCGTCCTTAAGAGGTGGAGAACGACTCGCAAAAGAAGGACCTTCCCCATTATCAACAGGAGCATTTAGGGGCTCAACTCTTCCCCTTATCAACCTGATCAGAGGCCTTAGGCACATAAATCTGTTTTGTTTTCCGACGACGCCTCTTAGGCTTGCGCGAACGACCACGCTCCATCTCTTCCTCCACATGACCAGAGGCCACATGCTTATGCACAAGTTTACAAGCCGTAACATTATGCCCCACATTACCACAATGTGAGCAGAGATGAGGAAGATGCTCATATTCCACTTCAGTAATCACAGTGTCCCCATTTTTGCGACGAACAACCAATTCATAAGGAGGATCAATGGATAAATCAATGTCTACCAGAACCCTTGCGAAAAGACCAAATTTGCGATCTAAGGTATTCAAATCAATTTTCACTGGAACACCAACGCCATTTGCAATTTCAAAAAGAGTGAGGGGCTCCCAAAACTCAAGTCCAAGATCCCAAAATTTAACCCAAACCTGAGCATTAGTGTTCTTCTGGTGCGCAGGGGAAAAATTTGGTGTCCATCTCATAAACCTCAATATCCCAGGCTTAAGAGCAATAGCTCCCTTCTCCCAAACCACTGAACGAGCTGCATCTGATGAAAAACTGAAAGAGAAGTAACCCTTTCCCATAGGTATGAGTCTCCATTGGCCAATCTGGCCCCAAACCAATCCAAGCTTGCGATACAATTCAGAGGGAGAATAGGGTTTCTCATTGGCAGACAAATGAAGACGCCCCAACAACATATGCTTGCATTTCTCTAAACCAGATTGATAACCTTCCTCTGAGATGGTAACAGTTGTTTTCCCCTCATGGATTACTGGCAACGGAAGATTAGCGATTGGAATAACCGGCGTCGCCGTCACAGCCGCATAAGACCTGGGCAGAGCAGACCCGGTCTCATCCAAGAACGACCACGGGCAGATTGCAGACATACTTGATGAAGAACGAACAAATCAGAGCAAAGAGATGAGGCTAAAACAAGTGGGAACCCTAGAAACGAAAAACCCTAGCAGAGCCATAAACCCTAATTTCCTACTTCAATTTCTGTGACTATTGACTATTGAGTAATGACTGACTGCTCTGTGTCCGGGGGTTATAATGTTGTTGAATTTCTGGGTTGGAAGAGATATGCTATGCTCAAGTTCAAATGAAGGGTTCATTGCATTGCAAGCTTTCTATTTATAAACATCAGCTTGAACCTATGCATGTAAATTTAACTAATCACTATATATGAATGTCCCCACTAATATTAAACAGTTTGAACAATTCATAACAAGAGATGGATGCACCGGAACAAGGTAAACTTAGGTCACTATTACAAAGATGATAGGGCATAATTACATTAAAATGTGACAGCAGAACCACATTTCTTATTTTTGGATATGGAAATCAAGGCTGAGCCCAGGCGTAATGAAATCAGCTGCGATTCATAAACATTTCAACGACTCCTGTAATTACCAAATCTTTCTTCCAGCTGAGGGAATATCTTAAACACAATGTTATACAGAGATCCGTAATACCATTGCCTCAATCTCTTGCAAAACAAAAGTGACATAATGGAAATTCCAAATCCAAGTGTAAATCCAATTTCAACACTGATAAGATCCCAATCAATATCATCTCCAGAGTTTGGATCGCTTCCGTTTAGTGTTGGGGGTGAGTCGGGTGACAAACCCGCTGTGCTATCCACCGACAAAGGAGGCCCCCATAAGTCCTTATTTCCTTCAAAGGAAGCTTTTGGGAATGTTGAAAACTGAGTACTGGTTGGAATCTCGCCCACCAGTTGATTATATGAGAGATCCAAGACTGCAAGAAATGTGAGCTTTGTAAGCTGTGGTGGAATTTGGCCGCTCAAGTTGTTCTTTGACAGGTCTAAGGACTCGAGTTGGTGCATGTTTCCAAATGATGATGGGATTCCACCTGCGAAAGCATTACCAGACAAGTTGAGGACATATAGTGACTTGAATTCTCCCAATTCCTTAGGTATTGATCCGTTGAATTTGTTACCAGAGAAATCAATCAAGGTGAAGACATTTATAATCTTTACCAGATCCATCTCTAAACCTTTGCTTGTAGCTGTTATTGCAACTTCAGTAAAAATCCCAATCCGAGTTCTACTGCCAAGATCGTACATAAATCCAAGATCATCAAATGGGTAATCATCTACCTCAGTCATCATTGCATGCCATGTTATCAAAGATGTTCCTGGTATTTCACCATTGAAATTGTTGTGAGCCAAGTCTATGATGTGAAGTACTGGCCATGTGCCATTTGTCTCCATACATTCGATGGATCCATAAAACTTGTTAGATCGCAAAACAAGGACACGCAATGAGGACATGCTCTTCAGCGAGCACGGAAAGGTATCTGTCATCTGATTGTTTCCGAGGTTTACAACATTTAGAAGTGTGCAGTTGACTAGAGATGTCGGAAACAAACCTTCTATGCGATTTCCACCAAGGCTTAGAGTACTTAAAACACAATATTCAGGAAATTCAAAGTTGGAAATGATTCCAGTAAACTTGTTTCTCCTTAAATCAAGTACTCCAAGTTGAAGTTTAGACAAGCATTCTGGAATCGTACCACTCAGAGAATTATTGGACAGATCAAGAAGCACAAGAATAGTGGCATTGCATATCGATACGGGAATAAGCCCCTGCAAGTTATTGCTTGAAAGGGATAAGAACCTAAGGTTAAGAACATCACCAATGTCAGTTGGTATGCTAGAGCTGAAGTTATTTCTCGAGTAATCCAGATAAGTGGCAGATGGTGGGAAAATTGGGATTCGTCCCTGAAACTGATTTGAATGAAGGTCAACCACATCCACTACAGAAGTAAAATTATGTGAAGGAGCTTCTAGAGTTGCAAAGGAATTGCAAGAGAGATTCAGGAATTTAAGTGAATCGAGGCTCCAAATCCAACTTGGTATCTCACCTTGAATGTGGTTTTTTGAAAGGTCCAAAGAGTATAAGCTGGAATGATTTATCAAGAAATCTGGGAACGCTCTTAACTTGTTAGAAGCCAAATTCAATAGTCCAATTTGAGGAAATGAGGAGGATGAGGAATTGGTACCATTATATAAAACCAGCAAGCTATTGTAGGAAAGATCAATCCAATTAAGGTTTCTCAACTGTTGAGGACCATTGAAAGGAAAGCTACTGAAACTGTTAGAAGAAAGATAAAGCTGCGAAAGCCCTCGAAGATTAAAGATAGAGACTGGTATTGGCCCTTCCAAGTGGTTGCTACTCAAATCAAGGGCGTTCAATAAATTGGAAGAGATATTGGCAAATTCAGGGAGTTGACCAGAGAATTGATTGTTGGAAAGATATAGTACCTTCAAAATGGGAGGAGAAAAGATAGATGATGGAACATTCCCAATGAGTAGATTGGACTGAAGCATTACACCTTCCACATTAATAAGGTTTTCCCAGTGAATGAAATCAATTGGACCACTAAACCTATTTGATGAAATGTCCAAATTAGCTAATTGTTTCAGGTTTCCCAGTGAAACTGGGAGGGAGCCACTGAAATTGCAACCTGAAATAAAAATTGTGTACAACATTTTTAGGTTGCCAATGGAGTTTGGCAACGACCCAGAAAAGTTTGACCCTCTTAGTAACAAGAACCGAAGAGATCCATTCTTCGGAAATTCTGGCAAGGAACCATGAAGTTCTGGATTATCCATAAGGTCAATAGATTGTAGAGAAGGTACCTGAAAGATCTCTTTGGGAAATGTTCCTTGCAACCCACAATCATAGAGACTCAAGGAAGTCAAGTTTGAAAAACTTGCAAAGAATCGTGGAACTGGACCCGAGATATTGTTCTTATCCAATAGAATCACCGATAGAGACTGAAGCTTAGCAAGAGACTGATCAATAGGGCCAGAAACACCACATCTGCACAAGCTCAACTCCCTCAGTTTTGGCAATGAGTAGGATATCGCTTGACACCAGTTTGTCCCATGAGCTGATATGTCTACATCATCAAGATATAACTCTTCAAGCTCTGTGAGGTTCTGAACCAGCATGCTTAAATTCGGGTTCTCAAGTTTTAATGGATCTCCAAAGTAACCATTGTTAGAAATATCAAGGATAACTAGCTTTGCCAATTGTGAAATCTCAATGGGAACTTGCCCGGAAAAAGTACCACGAGATAGATTTAGATACCTCAACTTTTGAAGCTTTCCGATGGCAGATGGAATATGAGAGCCATTGAAGTCGTTGAAGTTGTAATCTGAGGCCAAATTGAGGCTTTCAAGATGCTGAAGATCAAAGAGACTGCTCGAATCATCAATGTTACATGAGATAGATTCGCCACTGATATCCAGACCAATTACACCCCCATCAGTGCTGCAAGTTACACCAGCCCAATAACAGCAGTCGGTACTTGAATTCCAAGTTATAAGCTTGGAGGAAAGAGATGAATCAAATGCAAGGCTTCTCTTGAAATGGAGAAGTGATAGTTTCTGATCTGCATTACACTGGCTGTGAACTGCAGGGATGCTACTAACACAGCAGGTGATTAAGAGTAGGAAGAAATGGGAAAAGGTTTTCATTTTGAGTAATCTTTCAGAGACGCTGAGGGAAAGTAAGTAGCAATGGTTGTGGTGGCTCTTTAATTAATAATGGTTGAATATATTGGAGAAGGTTTCCATGAGATTTGATCTTGGCTTGACTTTTTAAGTATTTCCGTATTTTAATATTACAAGAGGCGGGAAATGTTGAAACAATGCAAAGATGAATTATCTGTTTTCATATTTGTACGTATCTTTTTGAGTTGGGTGCCAAGATTGGATAACAATGTATCCTAATCAGAGGGGTCAGTTGAGCTGAGGGACTAACGCAGCTAGTCAACCTTCAAGAGATTCATGACTTGTTAAATTTTGTCTTGGTCATTCTTTTATGATAAACCTATGGAATTAAATTACTAAAATAAAGCAACTATATGCACCAAATAAGTGCTCAGAAATTTCTCCTCTAATACCTTTATTATAATTTTCATTCTTAAAGTACGGAAGAAAATAAGTACAAAACGTACAATTTAAACAAACGAAGATTTTGACCATGATCAGTAAGAATAGGAAGAAATGGAGCAAAATATTGATATTGGATAAACAAGCAAAGATTTGCTGTTGTTACTTGAATTGTAAACAACCAAAAAAAAAAGGAATTGGATGTGGAATAAGAACAGAGAAAACAGAGCAAAATGGAGAAAACACATAACAAAACAGTTAAAGATCAAAGCAAAAACAAACTAAAAGATGCATGATTAATTAAGCAAAACAAACCTGGTTAACTCAATGTGCAAACAATTCTAATTGAGAAATGCAAAGGACTCGTTACCTTAGTGTTTCGATTTGGGTGAGGAAACTAAAAGCAACTGGGGAAACAAACACCATGAGATAGTTTCATGAATTGGGTCTTCCATATTTAATGGTCCAAAGAAGAGCTTAACGTATTTTAATATTACAAGTAGGCGGGAAATATTGAAACAACGGACTGAATTCAAAATGGTTCAGAGAAGAGCTTAACGTGATGAATGGTCTGTTTTCAGGTTTCTACGTATCTTTTCAAGTTTGGTGCCAAGGTTGGATGACAAATCAATGAATCTTAATCAGAGGGTCAGTGATCATATGACTTGTTAATGAACCTTGCAATTGACCTTTCAAGTTGTTAGAAACAAAAACTTGATCGATAAACCACAAACCCAGCAAGACCAAATTAAAGAATCAACATTATTGCCATCACCGTTTCTTGTGTTTTGTTTTGTGTATGAAATCATATACAAGTAAAGAGTCGATTAATTTTTTGAATAAATGTGACCATAAAAAACAGAGTTCTTAAGTTAAAAAAAGACAACAGTAAGAAACAAAAATGCGGAAATTATATAGTAACTAAGCAGATGATGGTAGTGACTTGTCTGAGGTTCCCAATTAGAAATGCTAATGTTGAATTTCTGGGTCAGAAGAGGAACTCGATCGAAAGCTAAAGCATAGCCCTGGCAATCAAATAATAAAGCTTTCCATGTAGTTTTGGGTCTTATGCAACTTCTGTTAAAATTCATCCAATATTAATAGCGTCTTCTTGAATTATATATAAGAAGGATTGAAATGCACGAGCTCTGTTTCTGAAATAGTTGTTTACATTATCTTTACTCTATGTCTCTAGCTTCTGCTTCAACTCACTATATTAATGCCGCAGCTAATCTCGAAGTTAATATTGAAAAATTCAAGACATGAGTCCGTGATGTGATCCGTTTCATCTAGATCATCAAAGACTACTGACAAATCTATAGAGAAGTGATCGAATGCAAAACTAATTAAAACTACATCATGAGATCTTAACTTCTGCCTCAGTTAAACCATTTTTGAAAGCTCCATCCAGTCTAATCTTATGAAATTGGTCTCAAGTTATGCCTCCAAAAATGGTCTTATGTTATCTGCAACCTGACCTGCCATTGCCGAACTGAGTTGAGCAGTCTTCCAGTTGGGCAAACCAAGAGATCGATGTTGCCATTGCTGGTTTGATGAAGTGTGAAGCTTTATTCAGGGGATTGCAAACCTCAATCAGATGATAACTGATCTCCATATCGATGTTGCCAAAAGATTGAAAAACAACACAGTCCCCATCACAACTTTTTGACTGTGCTTTTGTTCTTTAACTTATGGTAGTCTTTAAAACAGATTTAAAGTACTCATTCAAAGCTTGGAGTTCGGTATGATTTAGTACAACCACAAAAATACATAGAAAAATGTGTTGCAATCACAATACTAGACAACATTACAGAAAGGGTAATTTGAGGCCATATTCCACACTGATGAGAACAAACGTAACGGCTAGAGCACATTTCTTTCACATATCACATTCACATGCACATATAGAGAAGTTTTCCAAAATTTGTTACAAGTTGAACAAGTCAGGGTCCTTCCAAACAGCAGAAAATTAAGCAAACTATAAGGAGAAGCCAGTCCAACATACATGAAAGATACACAAAAACAAAGCACATACCTTATTCCTTATTAGCTAACCGAGGCCAACAACAAAGTTGGGTGTATTGCTCTTCAAAATCATTCAACGTCACCACTACCTTTGTTTTATGTAAACATGTCTTCTGTGATTACCAAATCTTTGTTCTAGCTGAGGGAATATCTTCAAAAAGATGTTGTACATAGTTCTGTAATACCATTTCCTCCATCTCTTGCAAAACAAAAGTGTCCCAATGGCTATTCCAAACCCAAATGTAAATCCAAGTTCAACACTGATAAGATTCCAATCAATCTCATCTCCAGAATTTGGATGGCTTCCGTTTAATGCTGGGGATGAGTCGGGTGACAAACCCTCTGTGTTATCCACCGTCAAAGGAGGCCCCCGTAAATCTTTGTTTCCTTCAAAGGAAGCTTTTGGGAATGTAGAAAACTGAGTACTGGTTGGAATTCTGCCCACCAGTTGATTATCTGAGAGATCCAAGACGGCAAGGAAAGTGAGCTTTGTAAGCTGTGGTGGAATTTGGCCGCTCAAGTTGTTTTTTGACAGGTCTAAGGACTCGAGTTGTTTCATGTTTCCAAAGGATGATGGGATTTCGCCTGCGAATGCATTACTGGACAAGTTGAGTACAATCAGTGATTTGAACTCTCCCAGTTCCTTAGGTATTGATCCGTTGAACTTGTTACCAGATAAGTCAATCAAGGTGAAGACTTTTAAAATCTTTACCAGATCCATCTCTAAACCTTTGCTTGTTGTTGTTACTGCATCTTCAACATACACATAAATCCCACTTTGACTGCCTTGATTGTACGTAAATCCAAGGTCATTAAATGGGTAATCATCTCCGTTAGCCAACACCATTGCATGCCATGTTGTCAAAGATGTTCCCGGTACTTCACCATTGAAATTGTTGTGAGCCAAGTCAATTATTTGAAGTACTGGCCAGGTGCCATTGGTCTCTGGACATCCAATGGATCCATAAAATTTGTTGGATCGCAAAATCAGTACACGCAAGGTGGATATGCTCTTCAACATGCATGGGAAGGTATCTCTTATCTGATTGTTTCCAATGTTTAAAACCTCCAACTCTGTGCAGTTGCCTAGAGATTTCGGAAACTGACCTTCTATGTGATTTCCACTAAGGCTTAGAGTTTTCAAACCACAAAGTTCAGGAAATTCAAAATTGGAAATAATTCCAGTAAAGTTGTTTCTCCGTAAATTAAGTACTCCAAGTTGACGTTGAGACAAGCATTCCGGGATTGTGCCACTCAGAGAATTATTAGACAGATCAAGAAGCTCAAGACCAGTCGCATTGCATATGGATACGGGAATAAGCCCTTGCAAGTTATTGCTGGAAAGGGATAAGAACCTAAGGTTAAGGACATCACCAATGTCAGTTGGTATGTTAGAGCTCAGATTATTTCTCGAGTAATCGATATAAGTGGCAGATGGTAGGACAACTGGGATTTCTCCCTGAAGCTGATTTGAATGAAGGTCAAGCAACTCCACAACAGAAGAAGAATCAAGTAACGGAGCTTCTAAAGTCTCAAAGGAATTGCAGGAGAGATTTAGATATTTAAGAGAATCGAGGCTCCAAATCCAATTGGGTATCTGGCCTTGAATATGGTTTGCTGAAAGGTCCAAAGAGTATAATCTGGAATGGTTTCTCAAGAAATCTGGGAATGTTCTCAACTTGTTAGAAGCCAAATCCAATACTTCAATTTGAGGAAATGAGGAAGATGAGGAATTGGTACCATTATGAACAACCAGCAAGCTATTGTATGACAGATCAATCCTCGTAAGGTTTCCCAGTTGCTGAGGACCGTTAAAAGGAAAGCTACTGAAATTGTTAGAAGAAAGAAGAAGCTGCTGAAGCCCTCGAAGATTAAAGATAGACACAGGTATTGGCCCTTCCAAATTGTTGCTACTCAAATCAAGGGTTTGCCATAAGTAGGAAGACATATTGGCATGTTCGGGGAATGGACCAGAGAATTGATTGTCTGAAAAAAATAGCCCTTTCAAAATGGGAGGAGATAAGATAGACGACGGAATACTCCCACTGAGTAGATTGGATTCAAACAGTAGATATTCCAGATTAACAAGGTTTTCCCAGTGAATGAAATCAATCTGACCAATAAACCTATTTGATGAAATTTGCAAATCAACCAAATGTGTTAGATTTCCTATTGAAGCTGGGATTGATCCAGTGAAATTGCAATGTGAAATGTCTAGGTCGGACAACATTCTGAGGTTGCCAATGGAGTTGGGCAATGAGCCTGAAAAGTTTGACCCACTAAGAAACAATATCTGAAGAGATCCATTCTTCGGAAATTCTGGCAAGGAACCATGAAGTTCTGGATTATCCGTAAGGAATATAGTTTGCAGAGAAGGTACCTGAAAGATCTGTTTGGGAAATATTCCGAGCAACCCACAAGACATGAGACTCAAGGAAGTTAAGTTGGAAAAACTTGAAAAAAATCCAGGAACTGGAGCAGAGATATTGTTGTTGTCCAATTGAATCACGGAGAGAGACTTAAGGGTAGCAAGGGAGTGATGAAAAGGGCCAGAAATACCAGTATGGGACAAGCTCAACACCCTCAGCTTTGGCAGCGAGTATGATATGGCTTGACACCACTCAGTCCCATGAGATGATATGTTTACATCATCAAGATATAACTCTTCAAGCTCTGTGAGGTTCTGGACCAGCATTCTCAAATTCGGGTTCTCAAGTTTTACAGGACCTCCAGAGTAGAAATTTTTCGAAATTTGAAGGATGACCAAATTTTTCAATTGTGAAATCTCAATGGGAATTTGCCCGGAAAAATCACTGAGAGATAAATTTAGATACCTCAAGTTTGAAAGCTTTCCGATGGCAGATGGAATTTGAGATCCATTGAAGTCGTTGAAGATGTAATCTGAGGCTAAATTGAGGCTTTGAAGATGTTGGAGATCAAAGAGACTGCTCGAATCGTCAATGCTACATGAGATAGATTCGCCGCTGAGATCCAGACCAACCACACGCCCATCGGTGCTGCAAGTTACACCAGCCCAGTAACAGCAGTCGGAACTTGAATTCCAAGTTACAAGCTTGGAGGAAAGAGAATAATCAAATACAAGGCTTTTCTTCAATTGGAGCAATGATAGTTGCTGGTCAGCAATACACCGGCTGTGAACAGCAGGAATGGTACTAACACAGATGGTGAATAAGAATACGAAGAAATGGAACAAGGTTTCCATTTAGGGTAATATTTTTCACAAATTTGAGAGACACCGAGGGAAAGTAAACAAGTAGTAATGGTTGTGGTGGCTCTTTAATAATGGTGGAATCGCAGAACATCTCCATGAGAATTGTCTTTGGCTTGACTTTTGAGGGCTTCCCCTATCTACAAAACCCATTTCACTACATGTAACCTGCTTCACTTTTAATTCATCGTTGACTAAGTCACGAGAGTTCTGAAAGCAACAGGGGAAGAGAGCTTGAAATTTCATCCATACAAACTTATCGCTCGACTTTTAAGTCTTTCCCTTACAAAAGCCAAAGAAAGCTTCTGTTCCATGTTTGACTTTCAAGTTTTTAAGCTGGGTGCTAAAATTGGATAACAGTGGACTCTATTAGTTTTGAAATTGGTTGAAATTTAAACCTTTTGCCGTTCTCCTCAACAGACAGAGCAAACAAGAAAGCAAATATCCAAACAAAAGCTAAAAATCCAAACCCAAAACAAGCGGGACCCAACAAAGAAGCAAGATTAAGACTTTGATTCGATGTCATTACCGTTTTTGTTCTGGAAATTATTCACTAGCTAATTTGTTACAGAACAAATTAATTAAGACATGCAAAGGACTCGTTGCCTTACGATTTCAATTTCGGTCGATGTTGACTGAGTTCATGAATTTGGTTGTCCATTATACTGATGGCTTCAAGCTCTGGCCTTTGGGTTCCCATTAAGCTGGAGATAAATCCCATAATTCTGATGGTGAAATTGAATCGCTATAAACGACGTCGTGCTGCTCAAAAAACTGTGTTGCACAAGTTTTAAGGAGGAAAATGATCCGAAAATCTCATTCTTTTGGGGAAAAAAAGGGATTTTCAATTTCTCTCAGACGGACCCGCTGCTGCTTCCGGTGTCCGGTGACGGAGCTGCTCCGGCGGACGACGACAGTCCATGCGTGTTTCAAAGCAAACCCAAAACGGTAAGCAAAGCCCAAACCGTAGTTTTGTTATTCTTAATTCTTATTAATTAGCAAACGTATGCGATTTTCATCTTATATTGGTCAAATTTTCCAAATAACTATGATTAGCTGTGACTAATTAAGTTCTTTGTTTTTTGTTTTTTAGCAATAATTAAGTTCTTTGTTTGATGCCACCAAGCTTATGTTTGTATATGTGGTAGTATTCTTTTACCTGTGGTTTGTATATACTATATGTGACGTAGTATGCTGTTTGATGCTGTTGCAATTCACAGCAAGTTGTAATCTCATCTAGGATGCACCAGAGAGAGGAAAAAAAAAAAAACAAACCCAAATTTAGAACTTGATTGACACAAATGAAAACTATCTGATAAGTGATTAGCTCTTCTGCCTCAGTAAACGAGATTGAAGTTCCATCCCAGAAAATCAACCAGAACATTACATATAAACCATCTTGAAAGAAACAACAATGCACCTTACAAGCCATATCTTAAACCAGAATTCAGAGCCAAACCAAAGTTTTAAACATTGCAAACCAAAGCATCATAAACTCGCGAAGTATAAAGCCTGAGCTATTACGAATTACGATTACTTGAATAGAAAACATAAAAAAAATATGTTATCTCAAGCATTATAAAACCAGAAATTATCGGGAATGAAGGATTGCAGCTGCATGACTCTCTTCAGAATCATTTCAGCTTCTCCGCCTCTGATTTATGTAAACATGTCTTCTGTGATTACCTAATCTTTGTTCCAGCTGAGGAAATATCTTAAGAAGGATCTTATACATAGCTCTATAATACCATTTCTGCCATTTCTTGCAGAACAAAAGTGACCCAATGGCAATTCCAAAGCCAGATATGAATCCAATTTCAGCACTCAAAAATTCCCAATCAATCTCATGTCCAAGATGTGAATGGCTTCCTTTATTTGTTGGCGGTGACAACCCTGTTCTGTTATCTCCCGTCAATGGAGGCCCCGATAAACCTTTATTACCTTCAAATGAAGTTGCTGGAAATGTTGAAAACTGAGTACTGGTTGGGATCGATCCAACAAGTTGATTATAAGAGAGATTCAGGAATGAAAGGAAAGTAAGTTTTGCAAACTCTTTCGGAATTTGCCCGCTCAGGTTGTTCTTTGAGAGGTCCAGGGACTCGAGTTGTTGCAAGTTAGCCAATGATGATGGAATTTCACCAGTGAGAGAATTACTGGACAAGTTGAGAACATAGAGTGATCTGAGTCCTCCCATTTCCTTAGGTATTGATCCGCTGAATTTGTTGCAAGAGAAGTCAACTGATGTGTAGATATTGAGAATCTTTGCTAGCTCCACTTCTAGACCTTTGCTGGTGATAGTTAATGCATCCTGATAATACACCTCACTGAACACTAGCACCTTGAATTCAGGATGGCTGAGATCTGATGGGGAAGCATCTTCATCAACCATCATTGCCCGCCATGTTGTCGTACAATTTCCTGGAATATCTCCACTAAAACTGTTGTTAGCTAGATCAAGAATTTGAAGCATTGGCCAGGTGCCATTAGTCTTTTGACAATCAAATCTCCCAAAAAATTTGTTGGACCGCAGAACAAGAACGCGCAAGGAGGATATGTTCTTCAACAAGTAGGGAAATGTATCTGTCATCTGATTGTTTCCAAGGTTCAGAACCACCAACTTTGTGCACTGGGCTAGAGATTTTGGAAACTTGCCTTCCAGCTGATTTCCATTGAGGTCTAGAGTTTCTAAGCTACAATTTCCAGGAAATTTATCAGAAATGCTGCCCATAAGGTTGTTTCTCCTTAGATTAAGTACTGCAAAATGACTTGCCATTGTATATAAGCATTCGGGAATCTTGCCACTCAAAGAATTATTGGACAAATCAAGAACCTGAAGATATGCATTGCATATTGACCCCGGTATGATGCCATGGAAGTTATTGCTTGAAAGAGAGAAGAAACTAGTGGAAGTAAGGAAATTACCAATATCAGTCGGTATGTTAGAGCTGAAATTATTCTTCGAGTAATCCAGATAAACCATTGGTGATGAGAAAATTGGGATTTGTCCCTGAAGCTGGTTGGAATGAAGGTCGAGCACAGACACAATAGAAGTAAGATTGGATAAAGGACCTTCTAGAGTGATTAGGGAGTTACAAGAAAGATTGAGTTGAACAAGACTACTGAGCCTCCAAATCCAATTAGGTATCTTGCCATGAATCTGGTTATCTGAAAGGTCCAAATTGATTAATTTGGATTGGTTTCTCAAGAAATTAGGGAATTTTCTCAATTTGCAAGAAGCCAAATTCAATGTCCTAATAATAGCAAAGGAGGAATACGGGGAACTGGTGCTGTTAATCAACAAGCTATTGTATGAAAGATCAAGTATTGAAAGATTCTTCAGTTGCTGAAAGCCATTAAGCGAAAAGGATCCACTGAAATTGTTTGAAGATAGTGAAAGAATCATAAGCCCCCGGAGACTAAAGATAGACATGGGTAATGGCCCTTCCAAATTGTTGCTACTCAAATCAAGGGTGTCCAGTAATTGCGAAGAGATATTAGCAAATTCAAGCAATTGACCAGAGAATTGATTGTTAGAGAGTAGTAGTTTCTTCAGTGAGGGAAGAGAAAACAGGGACAATGGAATTCTTCCATTCAGTTGATTGAAACGCAAGTCCAGATTCACCAGAGTTTTAAGGTTTTCCCAGTGAGTAGAGTTAATCTGACCTTCTAGCTCATTGTAAGAAAGAATTACGTCGATCAGATTCCTGGCCATACTAAACAATGGAACTGAACCATTAAACTTGTTCCTTGACATGTCCACATAAACCAGTTCTGTAAGGCCTTCCATTGACTTTGGGATTGGTCCAGTGAAATTGCAATATGAAATATCTACTGTTGACAACATCTTGAGGTTTCCAATAGATTCCGGCAATGACCCTGAAAAGTTTGTCCTGGCTAGGAACAGAGACCGAAGAGCTCCATTCTTCGGAAAGTCTGGTAACGAACCTTGCAGCTCTTGATTGTTAATTAAGTCGATAATCTGCAGGGTAGGTACCTGGAAGATCTTCTTTGGGAATGTACCATACAACCCCGAATTCATGAGGCGTAAGGAAGTCAAATTTGTGAAATTTGACAAGAAGTCTGGAACTGGAGTTGACAGATTGTTACTCTCTAAACGAATATCTGAGAGTGATTGAAGCTTCAACAATGAATCATGAATTGGACCTGAAAGACTACAACTGGATAAACTCAACACCCTCAAGTTTGGCAATGAAGATGATATAGCTTGACACCACTGAGTTCCCTGTGCTGATATGTTTACACCATCAAGATATAGTTCATTTATCTCCGTAAGGTTTCCAATGAGCAAATTCAAATCTGGATTCTCAAGTTTCAGTGAAGGAGTTCCGGGAGAGTATTGAGTTCCGGGAAAGTACAGGATAGATAAATCAAGAATCACTAACCTTGTCAAGTGCGAAATCTCAATAGGAATCTGCCCTACAAAGCCAGCATTTGACAGATTCAAAGAACTCAAACTGGCTAGCTTGTTGAACTGGGATGGAATCTGAGTATAATTGAATTTATTATACGCCAAATTGAGGTTCACGATGTATTGCAGACTGAAAAGAGGACTTGAATTATTAAATCCACCTCTAATCGATTCGCTGCTCAAGTCAAGATGGGTAACACAACTCCCTTTGCAGGAGACACCTTCCCAAGAACAATAACCTGAGTCATTGTTCCACTTCACAAGTTTTGTGGAGAATTCAGGGTCAAAAGTGAGGCTGTCCTTCAATTGGAGCAACAAAGGTTGCTGCTGATTGCTGGAACATTGTCCAGAGACCACAAATATATGGATCAGTGAAAAATAGCAAAAGGGTATCAAGAAATGGCATGAGAACAGAGGAATTGTCATCGAAAACTCTTAATGTGTGATACAATAAAGAACTGAATAGGCTAGGACATTAACAACGGTTGCATTCCTGGGGCGGCCGGGCTTCCATGAGATTTGTGGTTGGCTTGACTTTGAAGTCTTCCCCATGGAGGACTTTTATACCAATCTCTAATGACCCGCCATCATCTGACATGCTCTGCTTGCATGGCTCTTCTCCCTCCTATTCATACGAGTAATATTGGACGTTTATGTTTGATAGTGAAAAGAAAATTAAACAGATGAGAAACCGTTTGAATGTTAAAACCGAATGAGTAATATTTTCTTAATCAATATCGCACTTTGCATTATGCAGTGTGCTTAATTACTCCCAAATCTAAACTCTCGTGAGAAAAGCCTCCATGGGATTTGTACGTGGCTGGCTTGACTTTCAAGTCTTTCACTATCTATCTGTTAGTCGTTCTATTGAATATTGACCGATGACTGACTGATCTGCAAGTGGGAAAGACCGAAGAGAGCGTGAAATTTCGGTGCAAACAACATCAGAGCCAAGCTAGTGGATGATGATGATCACAACACCGTGCTCGATCTAAAGCTGAAAACCTTGTATTCCTGGGACCTAGATTTTGAGGACATGCAGTGCTTTGAGTTCTCCTCTATTTCCTGAGGACCTAAATTTCCTAGTTAGGTTTATGTGATTTTTGTTCATGTATCTTTTTGGTCATAGAGAGGGCTTTTTCTTTCCCCTCTGGAAAGAGACTAAATATTCCTCCTGATATTGGATGAATAAACTTGTAGTAAAGCTTTCCAGGTAGTTTTAGACTTTTAGTCCGGTCATTTTGTTACATATGTAACTTCTGTTAAATACCCTTATGGATATATATTCATCAAACTACATACATTAGAGGGATTGCGTGGCAATGTACTAGTTCTATTTCTTGAATACTTGTTGTCAAGGATGAATTTTTTTTTTTTTATAAAGATAAAATATACTACAACACAAAATTTCGGCTATAACTAAAACCTAATTGGTCAAAGATGCAAGTAGAAGAAACCTCCTAACCCAAAGGGATGGAGTGGATCTATGCATGTTATTAGCTTTGAAATCCCTTTGAATTTGGATTGGAATTTAGAAAAGAAATGAACATAAATGTACACTTGAGAAATTGGCAATAATGAGAAGAGAAGAATGACACTTTCTAATTACAAGGAAAAAGGAGAAAAACAAAGTTGTTCAACCAAGCTTTTCCCATGTAGAACTTGTCAATGGTAGTCTTACTTATTTTCATACGTTATATAGTCTATATAGGATTACATGATTTTCATATCAAAAAAAAAAAATATATATATATATATATATATGTAGTATTCCAGAAATGACTACTTCTCATTATTCTCAAAAAAAAAAAAAGACTACATCTCATGAATGAAACCAAAAATGTCACATGAATTTTATGTGACAAAAATATGTTACGAGTATAAAATGTATAAGTGCCACAGTAAGGGAGCTAAACAATTTGGCATCCACGTGTCACGCGCATTAAGAGGTTTTTTCCAACCAAATCGGGGCGGGTCAATCTTCGGGTCTATAACCATATTAAGCTTATGCCAAGCACCGGCAATAGGTGGACCAAGGAAAGTTGAGTTTCAGCCCTGAATTTGAAAATTGAAATTGAAGGTGACAGAGGCTTAAGCTAGTTAGAAATTATGGACATGGATATTGATGAACCAGCCAAAGGTACGCCCTTTTTCAACACTGCGATTAACTGTTTTAGGGTCGTCACCTTTGTTGATCATATAACCCTAAGAGGCTTTCAACATTTACTTCTCAACAGGCGAAGAAGGAAAGCCCATCATCGTTCTATTGATCGGTGCACCTGGTAGCGGCAAGTCCACTTTCTGTGAACAAGTCATGAGCTCCTCTACTCGTCCCTGGGTTCGCGTCTGCCAGGTATCTCTCTCATTGTCTTCTCTTCTGTTGCACACATTGTGTTCGATGAAATGCCTCACTGACTTCTGAATCAATAATTTGAGGACTTATCGTAATGTGCCTGAGTAAGTAGTGCTGTTTTTCATTTGGGTTCTTTTTTCCTGTTGGTTAGATTTTTCCTTTTTATGTTATCTAGGATACTATCAAAAATGGTAAAGCCGGAACGAAAGCCCAGTGTATAGACAGTGCAAGGAGTGCATTGAAGAACGGAAAGAGTGTATTTATAGATAGATGCAATTTAGAGAAAGAACAACGTGATGAGTTTGTGAAGCTTGGTGGTCCCCAAGTTGATGTTCATGCTGTGGTGCTTGATCTTCCTGCTAAGCTTTGTATATCACGGTCTGTGAAGCGAACTGGTCATGAAGGGAACTTGCAAGGTGGAAGAGCTGCTGCAGTTGTGAATAGAATGCTGCAGAAAAAAGAATTGCCTAAACTGAGTGAAGGGTATGGTAGAATCACTTTTTGCCAGAATGAGAGTGATGTTGAATCTGCCATTGGTACATATAGTGGACTCGGTCCGTTGGATACACTTCCCCATGGCTCTTTTGGTCAGAAGACCCCGGGTGCAAAAGTTCAACTTGGTATAATGAAGTTCTTAAAGAAAACAGATGTTCCTGCTAATACTGAATCGACTTCGAAGAATGTTCAGGATTCTGATGCTTCTCAAGTTACTGGGAAAAGGGATACCAGTTTGAAAGAAACATGTTTGGCTTCTGAAAATGCTAGTATGGAGTCCAAGAAAGGTGAAGAGCCTGTCGTAGGATCTGTTGGCGTTGATGTCTCTCTTAATGATGCTCCCACGCTGGCATTTCCATCTATTTCCACAGCAGATTTTCAGTTTGACCTTGAAAAGGCATCTGATATTATTGTAGAGAAAGTTGCAGAATTTGTAAATAAGCTTGGAAATGCTAGACTTGTTTTAGTGGACTTGACTCATAAATCGAAGATTTTATCCTTGGTGAGGGATAAAGCTTCACAGAAAAACATTGATTCCAACAGGTTCTTCACATTTGTAGGAGATATCACTAAGCTTCATTCAGAAGGAGGTCTACTCTGCAATGTAATAGCTAATGCTGCTAACTGGTAAGCATTAAAAATTCCATGTCAATGCAAAAATTTCTCTGTGGTGTTAATCCAGAAGATTGAAATGATAAACCGGAGGTTATTAGCATTTTTCTCCTTTGTCAATGATATATGGTTTTAGTAACATAGAATTATGCTGACTAAGGATTGCATCTGTTGCCCACTAAGTTGAGTCAGTTGCAGTGTAAAGGTGGATATATATATATAGTCTCTTCACCATTGTTATCTTTATGAATGAATATAGTGATACTATTTTTCTTAAATATGAAGTTGATCAAACAAATAAACATGCAGGCGACTTAAACCAGGAGGTGGTGGTGTCAATGCTGCAATCTTCAATGCTGGAGGTCCAACCTTAGAGGTTGCAACCAAAGAACAAGCCAAATCTCTGTATCCTGGGAATGCTGTGGTTGTTCCTCTCCCTTCAACTTCTCCCTTGTTTTGTAGGGAAGGGGTAACCCATGTCATACATGTTCTTGGACCCAACATGAACCCACAGAGACCAAATTATCTCGACAATGACTATAGTAAAGGCTGCAAAATTCTCCATGAGACTTACACATCACTTTTTGAAGGTTTTGCATCAATAGTGAGGACCCAAAAGAAGTTACCCAAGGGAAGCATTGAAAACCTTCAGACAAAGCTGTCGAAGCCACAAGATCGCTCCGAGAGTGCTTTAAAAACTCACTCAACAAACAGCGATCAAAAAAGTAAGAGAGAGGATCTTCATGAATCTGAAAGGAGCAAACGGAGTAAAGGATATCAGGATGAACCTGAAAATGTCTCTGCTTCTAATACTGGTAAAGTAAACCTGAGCAACATTAAGTCTGATGGAAGCAAGACCAAATCCTGGGGATCATGGGCTCAGGCTCTCTATAACATTGTCATGCATCCAGAGAAGCAGAAGGATGTTGTACTAGAGATATCAGAGGACGTCGTTATACTAAATGATCTTTACCCAAAGGTATGTCACACCTATTATATTCTTGATCATCCACATCTATGCTTTAGCTGGTTAACAAAGTTTCGGAATTCTGCAGGCACAAAAGCATCTACTGGTGGTAGCGCGAGATCATGGCCTTGATTGCCTGTCAGATGTACGTAAAGAAAACCTTCAGTTGCTAAGGACAATGCATGCTGTTGGTTTGAAGTGGGCTGAGAAGTTCTTGCATGATGATTCAACATTGGTCTTTCGTCTTGGATATCACTCGGTATGCATGCTACTTTGCTTGGTGTTTTTTTTATTACATTTGTTTTCTCTTGAAACTGTGCCTTGACCTGGTTGCTAAAGAATTGGTCAGGTTTCTTTGATATCAGATTAGGTTTAGATAATAGATATAAATTCTTTAGAAATGTGTGTGTCTTCTCCTCCTTCATTGTCCCATTGCTCTTGACAATAGTATACCTGTCCCATGAACATATTTCTGTAGCATAATTTGGGGGCTGAAAAGCGAGACTGCCTAATAAGCATTTGGGATGTCTTCTTGTGCAGGCACCATCAATGCGACAACTGCACCTACATGTGATCAGCCAGGATTTTGATTCAGCTCACTTGAAGAACAAGAAACATTGGAACTCCTTTAATACTGCTTTCTTTCGAGACTCGGTGGATGTACTAGAGGAAGTCAGTAGTGACGGAAAAGCAATACTAAACGATGATGAGAGTCTGATGTCTGTGGAGTTACGATGTAACCGATGTAGAAGTGCTCACCCCACCATACCCAAATTGAAATTGCACATTGGCAGATGTCGAGCCTCCTTCCCAAACACCCTGCTCCAAAATGGTCGTCTGGTAACCGCACCAAGCAATGCTAACACTGATCCATAGGTGTGTACAAGCCAGAGTATCTAATTGAAATTTTGTTGAATGTACATATGAACTAGATGCTTTTTTGATGGCCCAAACTGGTTCCTCGTTATCCTCTTTATTCTATCACAACGTGGTGTTTCTGTCTCTAGAGATTTCGTTTTGTTCCTATCCAACAATGTAAGCTAACCTATCAAACTGACTATGTTGAATCAATGAGTGAGCTAGACAAAAGAACATGAGTGATAGGAATTGATGCTTCAACGCACCAGCTCCCCCAATTTCATGGTCTATCATCATAAAGGACAAAGAAAAAAAAAATCACATCTTGTTGGTCATGGGATTCTATATGCCTTTTTTTTTATCATGTATTACATCTGCAACTATAAATTAGTAAGAAATCCATATCCGTCAAAGTTAAATCTTTCAGTACCAGATAAAAGTACGAGTTAAATACTTATAGCTCCTCTCTACCCTTTCCTTCTCACAAGGCACTGAAAGCTCCACAACACAAACCGACACTAGAGGATTGAGGCTACTCCATCTGTGCATAAATTGACAATGACGCAGCAATTAAGGACAGATTACAAGTTGATTTAGATTAATAATTTAGGTCAACGAGTGCTGGCATATGACGACAAAGTGGCGGCAAATGATAATTTGATAGGCCTTTAAACAACGCTGTCGTCTCACATGGATCTGTCATCCTAAACGTGTCAAGGTATGCCTTGTTTTTCCACAAATCATTTAGAATCACAGAAATTAATTAGTTGAAAAATCCGATGATACTAATATTCAGGAGGGAATATACAGAAACAAGAGAATTGCCGAGTAAAAAAAAAACTTAGAAACACACTGTTCTCAGTTAAAAGGAAGACATGAGAAAATCTCCATAAGAAGAGCTTGGCTTAATCTAAATTTGTGAGGGCGAAAATCACTCCATTAATGAAGGCCTTCATGCCATAGAAGAGTTTTACTGAGGATTAGGTGGGCGGCTGTTGGCAGCAGAAACCCTAGACCCCCACTCAAGCAACTCTTTGCTGGTATCATCCTTGTGAACAATCACCTCAATGAAGCACAAGCTATCCTTCTTGGGTCCATTTGCAGTCTCAATTGCTTCAATCAGATCCTCTTCGCAACGCACCTGAGAGATTATATGAATTGGTTACAATCGAGTTTTATGATCCGTGAAGCCGCTTAACCAAGGGGATTAAGGCAATAACAAAATGTATTAGCAAACTGACCTTGGTTGTCCAGCATTTGCCCTCCCCATTGTGGATTGCATCAACAAGTCCAGTGTAGTTCCAGTTCTTGATCACATTGTATGGTCCATCATGGATTTCCACTTCAATGGTGTATCCGCCATTGTTTATCAGGAAAATGATGGTCCTCTGCCCCATTCGAATCATTGTTGACACATCTTGAGCAGTCACCTATTAGGCATAAACAAATGAATGTAGGAAATTATTGTATTTCTGCTTTTGGAATCACTTGATAGTTTTGCAGCAATTTTTTCACACAGAAATGTCATATATATTTCACATTTTAAAATCCAATCTCTAAAATCACTTTGGCTATTCCAGAATTTGTGAGTCTAATGATGTGATCAAAAGTGCATACCTGGAAGCTGCCATCACCAATGAAAGAAATCACTCGCTTCTCAGGTACAGCCTGAGCATAACCAAGAGTTGCTCCAACTGACCAACCAATTGATCCATATTGCATTTGGAACTCATACCTGCAAATCCATTTCCAATTGCCGATTAGAATCATCAACATTGTAACAGAAAGAAACATGAAAGATCAAATTCTCCCAAAGACTTACCCGCAGCCAGGTGGCAATTTCAGCTTCTGGCAGTTAAACCATGAGTCCCCTGTCTCGGCAATCACAGCGGTTTCAGCTGACAGCATCTTTTGAATGTGTTGGAACAGAACATTAACCCTCAAAGGTTCTTTGGGTGCCGCCTTCAGAGGGTGCCCATCTGGCACAAAGATCCTGCGGTAGTTCTCATGAGCGGTGTTGTTATGTTTCAGCCTCTTTGCAAGACCTCTAAGGAAATCCTTCATCAGAATACAACCAAATGTAGGGCCATTCCCTATTGTCACGCGATCAGGCTGCACAATGATCGCCTTCTCTTTCTTGAGAAGGAGCGAGTACCCAACAGAGCTGTAGTCATTGAAAATCGGCCCAGCAAACAAGTAAGCATCAGCAGACTCCACAATCTCAGCACAAAAGGCAGTGCTCACAGCACCCCAGTATGTTCCAATGAAATGGGGGTGGTGCTCTGGCACCATGCCCTTTGCTGATGGCATCACAGCCAGAGCAAAACCAGAAGCATCAGCTAGCTCAACAAAAGCATCACCGGCAAGTGCAGCTCGCAGTTTGGGCCCACCCACCATAACAGGCTTCACTGCCTTGTTCAAGAATTCTGCAGCTGCCTCCACTGCAGCCTCTAAGCCCATTTTATTGCTCAATCTGTAAAACCAAGTAACAAGTTACATAAATCTCACAATAAAAAATTAAAAAGTCAGAATCTTTCTACATACACTTTCATCAAATGAGATCAAAATTTACCTTGGAGATAATGAAAATGGAACAGGTTCAAGGCTAAAAGTAGGATGAGGAATCCCAGCCAAGTTACAGCCTATGCTGATATACACAGGCTTGCTTTCTTTCAAAGCAGTCGAAATTGCCGTATCAATCAACTCATGTGCATCCTCCAGATTATTCACCACAGCCTAGTAAAAACCCACATACCAAAATTAGCATACTTCAAATCCACGAAAACCCAAAATAACAAAAAAAAAAATTCAAATCAAATCATTGGGTTTCTAAAAGACAAATCAAACCATAGATCTTCAACCAAACCCACTAAAACACACATACCAAAATTAGCAAACTTCAAATCCAAGAAACCCCAATACAAAAATCATATTATTGGGTTTCCAAAAAGAAATCAAAGTACAGATCTTTAACCAAACCCGCTAAAACATACCAAAATTAGCAATCTTGGTCTCTTGGAAAAAGAAAAGGCAAAGATTAAATTTAAAGTTCATCAATAAAATAAAATAAAAAACCCAAAATGAACCTGAAAGCAAGTGACGTTCTGAAAGCACCGAAGCTCTTGGCTAAAGTCAGGCAATCCAATAGTATGGTGAAGAATTCTGTTAGTTCCATAATCATTGGAGTTGGGCCCTCCAACAATACAAATCACCGGCAAATTCTCACTGTACGCTCCGGCAATCGCGTTCAACAAACTGAGCCCACCGACCGTGAAAGTAACCACACACGCGCCGACGCCACGCGAGCGCGCGTAGCCGTCAGCGGCGTATCCGGCGTTGAGCTCGTTGCAGCAGCCAATGTTGGTGAGTCCGGGCTCGGCGATGAGGTGGTCGAGCAGGTTCAAGTTGAAGTCGCCGGGAACGGAGAAGACGTCGGTGACGCCGATTTGGACGAGTCGGCGGGCCAGGTGGCGGCCCAGAGTGGCGTCGGCCGAGTTGAACATGGTGGACGGCACCGAGTTCTGGACTGTTGAAGCGGCGCCGGTTGGTAAACAGCCCACGTCGTGGTTCTCGGCCTTGCACACGTCGAGTGCTCCAATCTTGGTGTCCATGGCGGATTAAAGATCGAAACTTTTGCAATTAAAGATTGAAACTTTGTGATGAGAAAAGGGTTTAAGAGAGAATTGGGATTTGGGATTTGGGATTTCGGTGAGAAATGGGTTTATGTGGAGGTGGGGTTTTATAGTGAAGGTGACAAATGGGTATCAATGGAAGTTTTACTAGGGGCTGGTTTTCATGTGATCGCTTTTTGTAAAGCCAGTGGGTGGCAGTGGGTTCTTGAATACAGTTTTTGGTGAGTGAGTGGCAAGTAAATATTTTAATTGGAATTCTAGTTTTCTTTAGAAATGACTAGAAGAATTCTAATTTTCCAATTAAATCTTTTCTTTTCTTTTTTACCAAGAACATTTATTTTTTTCATTTTGGTGTTTTCTTTTGCCAAATTTCATTTTGGTGTTTCGATGGGAAAGGACTACAAGAGATCTAATTTCCCAGTTATTCTCTTTTCTTTAGCACCAAGAAAATTAAATATGCACTGTAATCTTTTCTGATTTTGAATTTTATTAGAGATGGAAAATTTTGATTTTGATTTTGATTCTATTTTCAGATAGAAGTGCAACACTTCTTTTGTTTCGCTCATTTGGGTTGGAAATGTCATGGTGCAAAAACATTGCACGTAACATGCATGCCTCTTTTGAATTAGAATGAGGTCATAAATTTTAGATGGTTTTTTTATTTTCATAAATCTTTTTGCAATTCCCATTATATTACTTTTTATCCAAATATTGGGGACATAATGAACAAAATGTGGACATTTTGATTAAAACAATTGGGGATGTGGTAAATTATGTGATATGAACAAAGGTCAAAATTACACTTAAACTAATTTACAGCATAAATAACTGACTTCAAATACTAAATTATTTCTTTCATGAAAAATAAAAATGATGTAATAAGTATATCTTTGACTGGTTTTGGTTTTCTGCTAGCTATGCATGCATTGATTGGTGGACGTAATTTTCGTGGTCCTGAAGAAAAGCTAGTCAAACCGTCAATCAATGATTAACTGTCAAATTAATACAGAAAGATCAAACTAAAATCCTAATCTTAGCTGTAATCTGGTTTTTAATTTGGGGTTCAAGTTGTTTTACAAAAATCAGAGATTCTAGTCCCCCTCGCAGTGAGTACGTAGCACGTTCCTATCCCATTGGTCACTTTCGCGCGTTAGCGAGGAAGACTTAGATATTCATACGACGACGTTTGGTCGATTAAACTGGTGCGAATACTATGAGCAAGGGTTTCTGAATGTCGGAGTCCACGGTTCTCTGAAAACCAGTTGACGGTAATTACAAAACCCAGGCTTTCTATTTCGGTCATTTCAAATTCCAGGTTTTGGATCATTCACAATGCAATTAAGAAAATAGTTTAAGCAAATGGTATGCATGCTGCCATTGCAGTGAGACGCTTGGTGGGTACTCTGCCCTCATAAGACAGGTTCATCCGATTAAAGCAATCAAGAGCGGAATGTCCAGCACGCTCGCAAATTTGACAATGCACACGGTTACCAGTATTGAAAAATGACTCAGTAGAGGAGCCATGACCAGGTTGCACTGAGAAAGTAGCACTAGTGGAACCACCACGAGGAGGAAAAGATGAACGCCCACGTCCATTACCATGAGACCAATCACGACCGCCACGACCGCCGCGGCCAGTGCCATGAAAGCCACGACCCCGGAAAGTTCCACGAGGTCGAGAAGCCATGAATGCAGTGGTACCGGAATCAACTGCAGCAGAAAGAGAGTGACTTGCCATTCTTCGTTCAGCACTCAATAACAAGGCCTCCAAGTCCTCATAAGAAATAGGAGTATCTCGAGCTTGCGCCGAGCTGACGGTCATCTCAAAATTAGGTCCAACATTGTTCATCACGATAGACACAAGATCATTGTCATCGATTGGGCTGCCTGCAAGAGCGAGATTATCGGCAATAGAATTAAGTTTGTCAAGATAATCAGAGATGGATAGATCACCCCTCATTGTTTTGAGCAGTTCTCCACGCAACTGAAGGATGCGGTTCTGCGAGGAAGACGCATAGCGCTTCTCCAAAGCCACCCATGTGGTACGAGCTGACGTTGAACGAGCAACCGTTGACAGCACGGTCGGAGTCAGCGAGATGTTGATCCAACTAAGGATGAGCTGATCTTGTTGGATCCAAGCATCATATTCAGGATTGACAGTGTCAGTAAGTTTGCCTTCTTTGTCCTTCAAAAAACAGGGAGGACAAGGGGAGGAGCCGTCAACAAAACCCATGAGGTTACGACTCTTCAGTGTGGGGGTCATTTGAGCAATCCACAAAGGATAGTTAGAACGGTCCAGCTTGATAGACAACATGCTGGAAACATTCTGACCAGCAGTGGACGAGGAAGACGACGAAGCACCAGTTGAGGAACCCATTGAACTCGAACAGGATCAGGAAAAAAAAAATGTCGATTAGACTTTAGGGCTTTGATACCATAAAGAACTATAGAACCAAAGGTAGTTCAATATATAGAATAACGAGATTACATGACTCTTATATAGAGTCTGTACAAGAAAGGATAAGTACAAACAATAGAAAGAGATCTATTCTAGATAATTACAGAGAGAATGAGATATACATCTCAAGAGAACTATGAACAAGTAACAGAACAGATAAGACTACTGAAGATAATTATACATGCTATGTAGGGGACTTGGAGGATAGCGTTGGATACTGATGAGGAGTCTTGAGTAGATTAGGCTTTGCATGGGAGACAACAATATTGGGCTTATCATGCACACGTACCAAATGACACGTTGGGAGTTTCATGTGGCTCAATCCCACGCACTAGCTAATGTAAGGTTTGGAATATTAAAAGTTTAAAACCCTAGCTACCACAAGCATTTCTGTAACTCTTTAGTCAAAATATATTACTGTAAATATCAATGTTACTTTTTATCTGTTTATAATAATTAGCAACAAAATCAAAATAATTGGGTTGTATAATGTGAGTCACATGACTTGGCTGATATTATGCATGGTGAAACCAGAAAAACACAGACACGTATAGTCGTATATATCTAAAAGTCAAATGAGGAGGACAAATTAAACAATTTTTTTTTTTTGGCGAGAAAATTAAACAAGTTTTAACGTGTAACTTGCTTTCAGACCAAAAAAAGAAAAAAAACAAAACGTGTGTAACTTGCTTCATCATTTGTTGTATGCAATATATTCCTGGGAGGATTTATTGTTGTTTGATATTCCTGGGAGCTTTTAGCGTGGGGAATATGTATACTGATGCTACGTAGTCCTCGACCAAAACGGAAATAATTAATACTAGCTAGGCACATGCATGGAAGTGGAACACATCCCTAATATTATTATGCTGTGACATGCTCCGATCCCGAAACTTAAGGGTTATTAATTAATTGGCCACTACACGACATGACTTGGATAATAATAAACTTGGTGTGAACTTTTGGTACCAAATATATCGGCACCGAATATACCGGCACCAGACAAACTAGTATTGTCGGTGTCGGTGTGGTTCAGTCATCAGACTGGGGATGTCCGTTCATTTCTCTTCGATCTTCCTCTATTCTTTTTCTATATCATTGGCTTTCTTGTTGGGTAAATTATCATCTGAATCTGTAACACATTGCAGGTAGATTTGAGACCAATATGATTCCACCCCTACGCATAGTCGAAAGACATCAATCGGTTTTCGATGCATTTTAAGGTCTATTTTTGTGGTCCTAAACCCTTAGTACTCTTAATCAAGAGTATTTTAGATTTAGTGAACCTTTGTAGCTTACAAAGTATTTATACTTTTACTACAATGAATTTTCTTACATCTAAGACATTTAATGGTTCTATTGCCAAAAAAAAAAGACATTTACGGTTTTACTCTCTTTGCTATACTTTTCTATCATGCAAATGTATGTGTGAAGATTTCTAGTGTTGTTATTGAATTGTATTTTTGATTTAAAATTGACTTGAAATATGTGAATTCCATTGTTTTTGCTTACTCTGTAATAATATATATATATATATATATATATATATATGTATAATGATTCTCAGGTAAGGAGGTCCTTATTTTTTTAAGGTGCGGAGTTTTAATTGTAGATGTCAGATTCGTTTTAAATGATCTGATTTGACAGCTGAGATCAAAATTTCGCACCTTAAAAAAAAAAATTCCTTAGTAGAGAAGCTCTATATATATATATATATATATATATAGTGAATGATTCTCAGGTAAGGAGATCCTTACTTTTTTAAGTTAAGGAGTTTTGATCTCAGCCGTCAGATCAAAACAGACGTGTGACCCAACTGTCATATATGTTTTAAATGATTTGCTTTGACGACTGAGATCAAAACTCCTTAACTTAAAAAAGTAAGGAGCTTCTTAGCAGAGAAGACCTGTATATATAGTTATAGAGTGTATTATCATGTATTCTTTTCTTTTTTACCAAGAACATTTAGGGGTTGTTCGGTACCGTTTTACAAAACTGTTTTTTGTATTTGCAATATGAAAATGCAAGAAAAATGCATTCGGCGGTCATTTTTGAAAAATGAGATTCAAGAAACAAGGAATACAACTCCTTAATTATAGTGTATATGTTGAAAACGATCAAAAGACGTTTTCATTGTTTTGAAGAACAACTCTGTTCTAGTCAAAGCTGAGAGAAATAAGAGAGTGCGCTGTGCGCGAGAGGACTGAGGGAGAGATGAGAGATGCGGCTCCGAAGATTCACGGCAGTCTATGGGTGTCCAGAAAGGAGCTAGTGCGGGTTCTGGAATTGGAGCCGCTGGAAGAGGAGGGTCAATGGAGCTGGTATGGGCAAAACCAGGCACGGCGTCCCTGGGTTTGAAGAACAGGTGGTGCTTGGCTGGAGGTGATAGACGGCGGTGACTTGGGTTCTGTAATGGTGGCTCTGATCTTCTTCCCCGTCCCCTCTGAACCCATCTCCTCCGCCGCCGATCTTCTTCCCCATCCCCTACTGAAATTATAGACAGGAGATCGACTACATTTTGATTGAATGGCTTCCTATTTCCAGGGACGAGGTGAGAGAATGGCGTCCCTGGGTTTGAAGAAGAGGTGATAGAATGAGTATAGACAAGTGAACACAAGATCATGGGCTCAACAAATAGTAAAAAATTTAGTTGGCCGCATCTTGATTATAGAGGAGCTTAATGCTTGATTGAATCAGCTTGACAGCTTCCTATTTCCTAAGCACGTGCGACCAACTAAATGGGCAAGGTAGCATGGGCAAGTGAACACAAGATCATGGGACCACCGAACACATTCTGAAATCTCAAAAATACAAAATTTAACTACTCATTTTCATTTAAAAAAAAATTTCAAAAATGGTTTTGTAAAATGATACCGGACAGGACATAATTTTTTCATTTTGGTGTTTTTTTTTTGGCCAAATTTCATTTTGATGTTTAGATGGGAAAAGACTACAAGAGAATTTCCCAGTTATTCTCTTTTCTTTAGCACCAAGAAAATTAAATATGCTCCATAATCCTTTTTGATTTGGAATTTTATTAGAGATGGAAAATTTTGATTTTGATTCTATTTTCAGATAGAAGTGCAACACCTCTTTTGTTTCGCTCATTTGGGTTGGAAATGTCATGGTGCAAAAACAGTGCACGTAACATGCCTCTTTGAATTAGAATGAGATCATAAATTTTAGATGGTTTTTTTTATTTTCATAAATCTTTTTGCAATTCCCATTATATTGCTTAATATTGGGGACATAATGAACAAAATGTGGACATTTTGATTAAAAAATTGGGGATGTGGTAAATGATGTGTTATGAACAAAGGTCAAAATTACACTTTAACTAATTTACAGCATAAATAATTGACTATATAATCAAATACAAAATTATTTCTTTCATGAAAAATAAAAATTATGCAATAAGTGTACTGTATACCTTTGTCTGGTTTTGGTTTTCTGCTAGCTATGCATGCAATGATTGGTGGACGTAATTTTCCGAAAGAAAAGCTAGTCAAAGCGTCAATCAATGATTAAACGTCGATCCTAATCTTAGCGGTAATCTGGGTTTTGTATTTGGGGCTTAAGTTGTTTTACAAAAATCAAAATCAAAATCAACATCAAATCCTAATTCTAGTCCCACTCGCAGTGAGTAGCACGTTCCTATCTGATTGGTCACTTTCGCGCGTTAACGAGGAAGACTTAAACATTCAATACGACGACGTTTGGTCGATTAAATGGCTGCATTATCGGTGAGAATACCATGTCCATCAGCAAGGGTTTCTGAATGTCGGAGTCCACGGTTCTCTGAAAACCAGTTGACGGTAATTACAAAACCCAGGCTTTCTATTTCGGTCATTTCAAATTCCAGGTTTTGGATCATTCACAATGCAATTAAGAAAATAGTTTAAGCAAATGGTATGCATGCACACGTACCAAATGACACGTAGGGACTCTCATGTGGCTCAATCCCAGGCACTAGCTAATGTAAGGTTTGGAATATTATTAAAACCCTAGCTACCACTTGCATTTCTGCAGTAACTCTTAAGTAAAAATATATTACTGTATATAACAATGTTAATTTTTATCTGTTTATAATAATTAGCAACAAAATCAAAATATATAATTGGGTTGTATAATGTTAGTCACATGACTTGGCTGCTATTATGCATGGTGAAACCAGAAAAACACAGGCACGTATATACCTACAAGTCAAATGAGGAGGACAAATTAAACAAGTTTTAAGGTGTAACTTGCTTTCAGACCAAAAAGAAAAAGAAAAGAAAAAACGTGTTGCTTCATTCATCATTTGTTGTACGCAATATATTCCTGGGAGGATTTATTGTGGGAGTTTTTTGCGTGGGGAATATGTATACTGATGCTACGTAGTCCTCGACCAAAAGGAAAATAATTAATACTAGGTACATGGAACACATCCCTAATATTATTGTACTGTGACATGCTCCCCAAACTTAAGGCCGCTACACGACATGACTTGGATAATATGAACTAGGGGATGTCCATTCATTTTTCTTCGATCTTCCTCTATTCTTTTTCTATATCATTTGTTTTCTTGTTGGGTAAGTTACCATCTGAATCTGTAACACAGTGGAGGTAGATTTGACACCGATTCCACCCCTACCAAGAATGGGTGGCTGAGTCAAAAGGCATCAATCGGTTTTCGTTGTATTCTAAGTTCAATTTTTGTGGTCCTAAATCATTAGTACTCTTAATGAAGAGTATCATAGATTTAGTGAACCTTCGTAGCTTACAAAGTATTCATACTTTTACTACAATGAATTTCCTTACATCTAAGACATTTAATGGTTCGATTGCCAAAAAAAAAGAGACATTTAATGGTTTTACTCTTTTTGCTATACTTTTCTATCATCCATGCAAATATATGTGTGAAGATTTCTAGTGTTGTTATTGAATTGCATTTTTGATTTAAAATTGTCTTGAAATATGTGATTTCCATTATTTTTGCTTACTTTGTAATAATATATATATATTTATAGAGTGTATTGTCATGTATTATTTGTGTTTCCCACAGAAAAAATATAATAATATTAATAATTTGAAGAAGAAAAAAAAGTTTCTTGGAAATATTTTTCAAATCATCAAAAATAGATTTTACATTCGTAATACACGTCTCAAATTTCAATAAACTCATATTATAGTACTTGTAATGACTTCGAAACAAGAAACTCTCAAGTGCGATAGTACATGACACGTCAGCTTCCTGATCACGTACACATGATATCAGTAGTTAGAGGTTTCATATGCGTGTTTTGTTATATGAAGGGAATGTAGGTACGTATTGAATATTTATATTTGTCTGTAATTTATTTAGTGGGTCGGACTTGGACCACATGGCAGTGTGGCACGGCCGCCCACACATGACTTTTTCCTTTGAAATGTACCAGGTTCTTGAGTTTAGTGATAAGGGCTGGGTGGGCGGCTATTGGTAGCCGCAACCCTAGTCCCTAATGCAAGCAGCTCTTTGCTGGTATCGTCCTTGTGAAGAATCACCTCAATAAAGCACAAAAAATCCTTCTTGGCTCCGGTGGCCGTCTCTATTGCTTCAACCAACTCCTCTTCACACAGCACCTACAGTGATATATAAATTCAATCCGTCATTATTATTTGTAAAGTTTGCAAATATATTACTTATTTACACCAAATAGCATAGTTCATGCATGAAGAATGTAAATAACAATTTGGCAAACATGGATCACAAGATCGATTTCTCAAGCTATTTCTGGATACGAAATTTGCCTCATTCGGTGTCTAATGTAATATGTTTTGATAACTTGAATTTGGGGTGTCTTAGAGGCTCCTCTCTCTCGTTTGTTCTTTCATTTTCTTATAAAAAAAATGTAAATAACAATTTCCTAAAGTAGAAATATTATTGATTCAATTCGTTAGTTAATTAACTAACTGATATATGGATCACCTTGGCTGTCCAGCACTTGCCCTCCTTATTGTGGATGGCATCAACTAGTCCAGTGTAGTTCCAGTTCTTGATCACATTGTAAGGTCCATCATGGATCTCCACTTCAGTTGTATATCCACCATTATTCATCAGAAATATAATACTACTCTGCCCATTTCGCAGCATCGTCGACACATCTTGGGCAGTCATCTATGAGACATGTACAGTAAATTAACACGTACATCAATATGCGTGTGAAGTTGTTATTGGCTTGAATCAAATTAATTAATGAGCATGCACGTACATATATACATTAGGTGCTAGAGAGAGAAAAGGGACCAAACTTAACCCACCTGGAAGCTCCCATCACCAACGAAACTGATCACTCGCTTGGTAGGTGAGGCCTGAGCATAACCAAGAGTTGCTCCAACTGACCAACCAATTGATGCATATTGCAGCTGGAACTCAAACCTACAAACCCATTATCAAACTTCAAACTACACTCAGAGACATATAACAAACATCAAACTACAAACAAACAAACAAAATGCTAGGTGATTTTATCGTCATCTTTAAATTATAAGATTTGATTTTCATTGAACTTTTTCGATCTCCAAGGTTTTACCGGCAGCCTGGCGGCAATTTCAGTTTCACGCAATTAAACCACGAATCCCCGGTGTCCACAACCACAGCTGTTTGACTTGACAACATCTTCTGGATGTGTTGGAACATAACGTTAACCCTCAAAGGCTCATTGGGAACACACTTGAGAGGTTTCCCCTCAGGTACAGAGATCCTATGATAGTTCTCATATGCAGTGGCATTACGCTTGAGCCTCTTTCCTAGTGCTTTGAGGAAATCCTTCATGAGAACAGACCCGAATTCATGCCTGTTTCCTATTATAACACGGTCGGGCTTCACGATGATGGACTTCTTTTTATTGAGAAGGAGTGAGTTCCCGATCGAGGTGATGTCGTCAAAAATTGGTCCAGCAAATAAGTATGCATCTGCGGACTCAACTATCTCAGAACAAAAGGCGGTGCTCGCAACACCCCAGTATGTCCCAATAAAACGGGGATGATTCTCCGGCACAATCCCTTTTGCTGCTGGCAGAACAGACGTGGCATAACCAGAAGCATCGGCCAGTTCAACAAAGGCATCGCCAGCTTTTGCAACTCGGAGTTCGGGACCACCTACCATAACTGGTTTCACTGCCTTATTCAAGAACTCTGATGCTGCCTCCACTGCAGCCTCTAAGCCCACACGGTTACTTAATCTGTATAACCACACAAACAAATGATTCAATGTTTTATATAAAAGCAAATGGAAGGTCAATTCTGCAGCAACTATACCCTAAAGTTCAACATAATTTTTTCTTTCCTCGCAGTCAAAATTCATACCTGCTGCCGGTCTGGGTTAAAGCCTGTTGCCAGCAAAAAGATTTTGTTGCTCATAGTTTTGACTTGTTTTTTTTTTTTTTTTGCTCATTTATGAGAATACATGTTTTTGTAAAACACTAATGTTGTAGACTTTATTTTGTGGAACTGTTTTTGCGCTTGGATCATTTAACTATTAAATCTTAACAGTGTATGATTTTAAGAGTTTACAGTTGCAGCAAAAAAAACAGGAAAACAAAAATTTGATGGAGACAAGGATTTGAATCAAGGTACTTATGAATGCATTATAATTAACTCTTTGGAATACCACGATATCGATAAAAAAAAGTGAAAGCATCATAATTAATGCTCTACCAATTGAGATGCATCCCTAATTTGAAATATTAATACACTTTCATCATTATTAAATCTTAACGGTGTACGATTGAGTTTATAGTAATAGCAACGAATAAGATCTTAGAGTTCTAGAGCTATGACTTGCTTAATCAAATTTGGAAATTATTTGGTTGCGAAAAAGTAGAATTCTTAATGTCTCGTCTTAGAAGCATCTGCCTACTTGACACTTCACAAAAATTTCTATTTTACAAATCCAAAAATAAAAGAAACGTACTGCCAAAAAAATAATGGGACTGGTTCCACGGGGATAGAACATTTTTCTTAACATGTTTTTCATTATGTTCATCTCAGAAAGTGTCCACAAAATTTATTCTAATTTCCTAAAACTTCTTGTGCTTCTGATAAGAACGTAAACTCATGGAACCCTTGATCTAAATTATAAGTTTTGTTGTTGGAAAGGAATCATAAGAGTTTTACCAATAAAAATTATACATTGAAAGTAGATTAGAGGATCCAAAATTAATTACCTGGGAGACAATGAAATTGGAATAGGCTCACGGCTAAAGCTAGGATGAGGAATCCCAACCAAGTTGCAACTTATGCTGATATAAACTGGCTTGCTTTCTCTCAAAGCTGTTGAAATTGCGGTATCGATCTTTTGATGTGCATCTTCAAGATTGTTTATCACAGCCTAACAATTAGGCCCACATACAAATCTGATTACAAACTCCGAAAAATAAAATATTTAATTTGCAAAAGCATTTACATTATGTTAAGCTAGCATTCCTTTCTTTAAAACTGTCAGTTGTGTGCGGAGACTTTGTTAATAAACCTCATCCGATAGTTACTTTTTATGAAATTTCATCAACTGAAAGATGATGAAAGGGGTGGAGCTCTTCTTAACAAAATTTCATAAGAATATCCTAGCTCACTCCGACTACTCTAATATGCAATATAATTATCATAACCTATATTTTTTAAAATGACATTGTCTTTCAAGAAATTTGATAGAGATCATCTTTACACGATCACCTTAGCGCGCATGGTTCCACGTAACACAGTACAAACCTGATAGCAAGTGACGGTCTGAAAGCACCTAAGCTCCTGGCTAAAATCAGGTAACCCAATAGTATGGTGAAGAATCCTGTTACTCGGTCCATAGTCATTGGAGTTGGGTCCTCCAACTATACAAATCACCGGCAAATTCTCACTGTATGCTCCAGCGATCGCATTCAGCACACTGAGTCCGCCGACAGTGAAAGTCACAACGCACGCGCCGACCCCACGAGAGCGCGCGTAGCCATCAGCAGCATAGCCGGCATTGAGCTCATTGCAGCAGCCAATATTCGTCATCCCCGGTTCGGCGATGAGATGGTCTAGCAGGACCAAGTTAGAGTCACCGGGCACAGAGAACACGTCCGCCACACCGATTTGGACGAGTCGGCGAGCTAGGTAGCCACCCAATGTGGCGTCGGGCAACTTGAGCGGGGTAGCGGAGGTGGAAGCGACGCCGTTTTGAGCGGTGCCAACAACGACGTCTTTGCTTGAGGCGAGGTTGCACGCTTCCAGTGCTCCATTTCCAATTTTGGTGTCCATGGTTTCTTGAGTTTGACCATATTTAGAAGTAACTGTCATACATCGAGGTTTGATTGAGATGGGATTTGGGTTTTGATAGAAGAAGGATTGCGGTTTTTGTTGAGAAATGGCTTTGATAGGGCTTGGGAATAGTACAGAGGACACCATCTTTACGGCCATATATCGATGGAGTCTGTGTGGTGACAAATGTACAGAAAGTACGTTATCTAATGATGAAGAAGGAGGAGAGTGGCCGGGGATTATTTATAGAAAACGTATTTAATTGGTCTGCGGATCCCCCGGGTGGCAGACATTAATTCTTGATGAATACAATTAATGTTTGATGCATGCAATTAATACAGTGTCAGTGACGTCATACTGTCATTAGTTGATAAGAAAACCAGGGACGGAAGTACGCTAGCTAGGGCTGTATGGGCTACAACTGCAGCCTCCCCAAATGTTTGGTAAAATATTAATTTGTATTTAGTATAGGGTTATTAATGTTATAGCCCCCAGAAAAAAAAATTAATATATAGTGTCAGTGCCATTAATTGATAAGAAAACCACCAAGATCTGATCTTATATAATGTAGATTGATGTGCTAGCTTCATGAGAGCAGTGATTTGATGTGCCTGGAAGCTCCTATCACCAATTAATGCAATGACTTAACTATAATCTTAGAGATATTTCTATGTGTCTCTTACGCTATGTTAAATATGTGATTTTTCAATAAAAATTTGTTTAAGTAAAATTTTTTTAACACCTCAACATTGGGTAAATCTTAAACTTTATCTTAAACTCCTAAAGATCTGTGTCCAATGCTGAGGTGTTAAAAAAAAATTCTACATGAAATACAATTACACATGATATAAGTATGGGAAAGTCAAAAAAGACAATTCACATCCTAATATGAAAGTCAGGAAACAAAAACGCATTACTACTAACTAGTAACTAGGTACGATACCTGTAACTTTCACACAAAAAAAAAAACATACTAATAACTTATCGTACGATGTGGCCCATGATGTTTCTATTAATTTAGAATGGTTGAGAAAAACTATACTGTTTGTTTTTTGTAAGGGGTAAGGTTTGTTTCCTTCCCATATCTTGATGTACTTTTCTTTTTTATTTTTCTTTTAATAAATTTTTCTCGTCTGCCGAGGTTCGCGAAAAAAAAAAAAACTATACTATACTTAAAAAGTATTCTTGTTAGTGTTTATCATAAATAATTAAAACTATTTTCTATGTAGAAGTATTTTAATTTCGGTATTTCTTGAAAAGGTATTGAATCATTGAACATTTTTTCCACACATTTTTCCGAACCATTATAATATTTCTATGCTACATATTTCATGCATGCATGGGTTTCCATGCACTTCAATGGTATATCCGTATAAAATTATGTTCCTCTGCCCACTTCTAATCATCTTTAGCAGTCACCTACATAGCAAATTAAGTACATGCACACTACTAGAATAAAGGCCTTTAGGGACAAAGTCATTGGGGACTGATTTGGATTCAGTCCTCTTAATTGAACATGTGAAGTTACTGTTTACTCTGGGACTCAATTACGTCCCCAATACTATTAAATACTCATCTTGCCCTACTTGGGAACTAAAATCTGTCCCCTTGTTTATATTTATTTTTTTCTTAATTTAAATTTAATAACTTTCATCTTTTAAATTTATTTTTCTCTCTCAAAGGGACAGATGTGCGTCCCTGGTAATAGTTTTCAATTTTTTTCCCTTTTCTTTTGCCTTCCAAAACCGTATTTCTTCTTGGATTGTTCCAAAACCGTATTTCCTCTTGGATTGTTCGTCTCTCTCTCTCTCTCTCTCTCTCTCTCTCTCTCTCTCTGTGTTTATCAAATCAGTTCACTGAGACCAAAGCAATTAGTGTGAGAGTGGATCCAAGTCTCAGCCCCCCAAATCTGAATCCAACCCTCATCGACTTTTTCTTTGATTTATTGATAGATCTAGAATGGAAGATCTAATTCACTCGTTGCCTGATCAGATTTCCCCTTTGTTTCCGGCGAAACCCGCGTCCTCCATCCTTCTGACATTCAATCTCGCGTATGTCTCTTGCCATTTCGTTTCGTTTCGTTTCATTTTCTTTTTTGATTTCAGACTAAGTTTCATTTGATTCATGTTTTTTTTTAAATTTATTTTTCCCTACATGCTGGTAGGTTCAAAGTCCAACCCATCAGTAGCTACCACTCCACTCTCCGTGGCTGTTAAAAAAGGTTAATGTTTTCTCTGCATCTGTTGTGTTTGGTCTCCCTTTCATTGATTTTTGGGGTACTCTTTCATTTTTTTTTACTTTAATTTTTTTTTTCCGTATCTTCGTTGATACATATTTCAGGCTGTATTGCTTTTTAGTTGCTGATGGATTGGAATTTGATTGTGATTTTGGTTTTTATTTATTTATTTATTTTGTTATACTAGCATAGAACAACACCAGTGGTCTTTGGTTTTTACATAGGTTACATCTTTTAACTGATTGATTTTGTTGTACGTAACCAACTGAGGGCCTCAAATTAAACTTGTTCCTTAAGTTGTCATGTGCCTCACTCATTATTGGATAATTGTTGCAGTTTTTGTACAACTGGATCGTTTCTATATATTAATTAAGATCATTGTCTTTTCCTACAGGTATTGAGGATTCAAGTCTTTTAGTATGCTATTGTGTTCAATGCAGATGCAGGAGTACTCTTTAAGCGGATCAGAAGTGCCAATGGATTTTGTTTCAACGATGTGAGCTTGTTATAAAATTTAGTATTCTCTTTATTTTAATGATCAAGTACTATGATATTTCCTAACATATAGTTATTCTAATTTCGTACTAGTTTCATGTCCTCTGTATTTTAATTTTTTGATTTCCTGCTGTATTTTAGTATTTATGATATTCATTCGTGTTTTTGTGATTAGCTCGTGGGTTCCTGCAAATTCTATATATCTATTTTCGAAGGGTTGGTATTGCTTCGAAAGGGTTTCATATATAGATCAAATACTCTTATTTCTGTCTTTCTTTATGTGCTCTTTGTTTGGATTTAATAGATGAATTAATATCTTTCCTTATTATTTTTTAGGGGATATATTTTCTTATTTAAGAATGGGTAATCAGTCCTTATCAACCCGTGCAATCAGTTTCAAGGTTGGATGGCTTTTGCTTAGTCATATCTGCTAAGGTAGGGATGCAGAAATCTTCTTTTAGGTATGTTCTTCAAAACTTTAGCTATGCATTTAGTTATTATGTAAACAAATATTAGTACCTGTTTAAGTTATTAAATTTCCATGTGGATGAATTATATTTTCGTGTTTTAGTTGTTTTATGACTTCAACTTGCTAGCATGTGTTTGTTGAATCAACTGGTGGTGCGTTGATTCAAACTTATTATTTCTGTTATAATAAGGTTTCATTGGTCTGTTATTGATCAACTTTGCAAGTGTTACTACTCATTGTCTCCTAAACTATTGGTGGTTTTATGCTTCTGCTTCCGTTCAGTTCATTACTGGCTTTTATTATGTTTTTAACTCTTTCAGTATGGAGTTTGTTCATTACCTAGTATGCACTTCATCAAGGAAGAGGTATATTATCTCATATATACCATTAAGTTCAAGCTTTAGCAATAAATATTAGGTAGCTAATGCTAATGATTTATTAGTGTCAATTAGTACTTGTTTCTTACGGTTCATTTTCTCCAATTAAAATTTGGTTATGACAGTGAAGTTTCATTCTCAGGAATTTGCAAGTGTTCTGCCTTTTGAGTTTAACTCTCAGGACTTTGCAAGTGTTCTTCCAGTAGCTCATTGTAAGAATGGTAATTCATGTAATTTGCTCATTGTATACAAATATATCCATTGGTAGTTATATAGGTGGATCGTGGATTCTGTTGAACTCTCTATTTGACATTTTTTATGTGATGACAGAGAGCAGCCAAAGTTAAGAGGTGTATAACGAAGCGGTGGCAGAGAAATAGCTAGGCAACGACAAAGCTAGCTGCTAACAGTTAGGCAGCTAGCGGTTTAGGATTTTTAATTTGTAATGATTTAATGGGTGGGAAACATGTGGAATATGGATATATTTTTTTTTAAAATTCATTTGGATTTAGGGACAAAAATTTGTCCCTCAGTTTATATATATATATAAAGGAGAATGTACTTATCCGTATACTTGCAAATGTATTCCTTCCAACTAGGACAATTAAATGGTTTGGTAGAAAAAATGGAAAATTGAAAAATAAGAGGGATGAAGTAAGGTTATTGTCCCATTAGATCAATGGAAACCTCTATAGAGGATACCATTGATGCATTTGTGGCTGCATGGGTCTCCATTGGTGGTTGGAGACAAATAATAGTCCCCTTACACCACAAAGGGGACTATTAATTAAAAGAAGCTAGTGGCATATTTTGTAGTAGTGGCAGTACGTATTAACAAAAGCTTACATACTCATGATCGATCAAACTTGCTAAAATTAAGTAAATTGCGCTTGAATTTTGTACAATAAACACATGAACTCGGGACCAGCGTACGTTGGACCCATTTAGTGGTACCATATATAGCTCTCATAGTAATTGTGGAATGGAAAATACTATAGAAGAGACAATTCTCCCTATGAAAAATACCATATATAAAAAATATCATATATATAGCTCTCTTGAATTCTATATTCTCTTGTATAGAAGAAACAATTCCATCCGAAAAATGAATTGTCTCTTCTATACAGGGGGTTCATTCAAATTCATTTGGATGAGAGTATTTTCCGGGTGGAATTGTCTCTTCTATACATGGTACGGTGGCTAAGCACAATGGACCTAACAAGGTATGAGGTTTCATTTTCAGTAGTGTGAATATCGTTGATAAGAAACAATTCATCTACCCAAAAGCTTTGCTTGTGTAGTTGATCAGTACCTGAAAGCTCCCATCACCAATAAAAGCAATTTGACTCGCTTCTCCGGTACAGCCTGAGCATACCCGCCAAGAGCTGACCAACTAATTGATCCATATTGCATTTGGAACTCGATCATAGCTACACATTGCAAATCCAATAATTAGATCATCATCAAACTCAAACTACTCATAAACCCTAAACACGTACTACATTCCCTTGCTGGCATCCACGTGGAAATTCCAGTTTCTGGCAGTTAAACCATGAGTCCCCAGTTTCAGCAATCACAGCTAGTTGTTTGACTTGACAACATATTTTGACTGTGTTTGAACTGTGAACATAACATTAACCCTCAAAGGCTCTTTGGGATCACACTTGATCCGAGAATTAATGCCCATCAGGAACAAAGTTCATGTTGTAGTTCTCATAAGCAGTACGTGGTATTGCGTTTGAGTCTCTTTGATATATAGTGCTATGAGAAAATCCTCCATGCATGACAACATAACCTGGTCCAGCATATTAGTGTGCGTCTGTTGACTCCACAATCTCGGCACAGAAGGGAGAGCTGATAGCACCCCAATATGTCCCAATGAAATGGGGATGGTGCCGGATCACAGCCATAGCCAGGGCTGTCCTAACCGAACCTGAGGCCCAAGGCAAAATTATAACCGACGCCTTACCTAATTTGATGGTAGATATTTTCTTATTATATATATGCGAATATATATTGTTAATAAATTTAAAATTTTGTTAAAAAAAAAAAAAACTTTAAAATCGCCATTTCTTCATTTATGTTATCAAGTGAAAACAATTGAAAAGATAGAGCAAACGATTCTCTAGCTCCCAACGGAGAAAAAAAAATGATGGGAGTTTACACTCGAAGAGTACAGAAAATGCACGGTGAGATTTGGCACCGCACGACCGTTCAGACTGCAACCCCATCCAATTAAAGCCTTGGGAAAACTAGGACAACAAATATTGACATTAGCAAAGGTCTTCCTCATTTCTTCACATGAACAATAAATTACAGAGTTTCATACAACCGAATGTATCAGACTCTGATCACTGCGGCATTACAAAAAGCCACTATTGTAGGGTTCTAACGTACTTATAATATTGATGACGATCCTCCAGTCCTCATAAGTTGTGGAATCGCAACCAGGGCCAAAACCCATATGCTTCTTGTTAACTCTAGTCTAATTTTTTTTTTCTTTGCTATAGTTATGTACATAATATGATTCAAAAAAACAAAAGAAAATTATGTACATGGCAGCCAGAGCCTATGTCCAGACTTACTTTTCACTCACTTGAGGACGGGTCTCTGTCGTGTTTTGGTAAACCGTATGTCCCCGTTAAGAATCGAGCTAATGAACTTCTCAGATTCTTCCGTAGTCATTTCACCCTCAAATGCTGCAAAAGTTCCCTTCCGAGGTTTGTAGGCCACCAAGACCTTATCTAACGCTTTAAATCCTGCTTTGTCGAAAGCATTTAAGAATGATGCCTGCTTGGTGGCATCCAAGAGTGTGTAGGAAATGAAATCCCTGCCGTGCAGGGAGTTCTGTCTTCTTGATAATGATTTCTGAGAGACCTGACTCAAATTAAATAGATCATATATAGTCAGGTCGTTTGGATATCCAATATACCAAACAAAGGAAATACAGAAGACAGAGAAATTCATTGGTAACATGAGAGAAACCAGATGTTTAGAATAGTAGTGAACCTAATTACCGAACAGAGGAGAAGTATACTCACCGTGTTCAGAATTGATTCCAACTTCTTTCTTTCTTTGGAAGATCTGAATGCTCCAATGATGCAAACTGGAATTTTGTCACCACAGAGAGCATCAAAATTATATTCTGTCAGTAGAGGTATCTGATTCTCCCCCGAATCAGTTGGTGCTTTCTTGGCCCGACCTGAAGCTGCCTTCTTGTTCTTTTTCTCAAAACCTTCAATTAAACCACTGAGATCATGAATTGCTGATTTCAAATCTTTAACAGTGATGCCTGCTTTTAAGACATGCTTCTCCCCATTTGATAACCAACCAACTATAGCTGGTAGTGCATCAACTCCTAGCTTCTTCACTGTGGGATCAGAAGCATCGTGGACCTGCATCATTGCAAAGTTATTACTTTGAAGACAAAAAATAACAACAGGTAAATATAAAATAATAAAGGTTGCAACAACTAAACATCTTTTTTCCTGAAACCCAAAAATGATTCATGTTGTCGAGGAAGTAAAAGGTCCTCTTTGCTATGCTTTCTATAATCCTCTACACAGCTTCATTCTTTCTAGCAGATTCTCATGTTGGATGTCTAGAAATTGTTATACTAAAAAGGATGGTTAACGCAATTCAGCTCCAAGCCAAAGACACCAGATTCGTCTTATATTGGGAAGATTAAAAAGGACACTGAGTAAACTAATCCATTCAACAAAGACAACATACCTCTACATCATAGAAAATGAAGCGATTGTGATACAGTCCGCTGAGAACACGCCAGATAACAGGAGTATCTTTTTTGGTGGAGAGAAGGACCACAGTAGGAAATTCATCAACTGTGACAGAGGAAGACTTTAAGAAGTTCAAGTCAACCCTCTTTGAAAACCTTGGCAAATGGTCTTGGCAAAAGGATTTTAAAGGCTTAGCACTCCAATCGCCATTATACTCAACCAACAAACCCCTCTCACTCTCTTTGTATGAATAAACAAATACCCTGGGCATTCTGCGTGGATATATGCCAAGGTCCTTACAGAGAGATGGCTCTGTGTCACAGTTTATGCTTCCAACCTGTCAAGAACATGAAAATTTGAGCATATGTGCTTGTCAATGGAAGATCAGATGGTAAGGAATGCATAAGCACATACCTTTAAAGCACCCTTCAGTGACCTGGCAACGTCCTCTATCATAGATTCAACATGCTGATGCCCCTTCAAAGAGGTTGTAAAAGAGAACAAGAGCCAAGTCATTCCTTGGTCAACTATTTCTTTCTTATAAACCTGTGAATTCACGGCCCTAATGCTCTTCGGAGTACTCCGTGAGCCAGGTTGATCCCTGCTTGAACCACTGAAACCACCAAACTGACCTCCACCTCCAGAATTATCCCCAAAAAAGTTTGAGAAAATGTCGTTCATACCAAAACCGAATGAACTTGGACCACCACTGGGGCCACCAAAGGAAAAGGAGAACGACTGGGAACCTCCCTGCCCACCCATGCTCTGCCAGTCACTTGGTCTGTAGCTAAACTGGTTGTGTCCTGGTCCACCATTGGTGAAGTAAGTATATCCACCATGATCCCCTGGAGAACCAGCTTGAAATCCAGGATTGCCCTTTTCATCGCCATACATATCATAATTTTTTCTCTTCTCCTCATCAGATAAAATCTCATATGCTAGTAAAAGAAGAAGAAATAAATCAACATTTCAAACAGGAAATTGATAGAAAAGAAGGTCTACTCAAAAGAAAATCCAAAATCAGGTTTTCTACGCAAGTACTTTAGTAAATGCATCTATATTTATTTCTTGTCCTTGAGACAAAGCTCAGAAACCACGAGAGTTAGACATGGTAGCCATTCAGATAAGATCATTAACAAAAACTACTCAGAAAACTATTTGAGCTTGAGCGTGAAACAAGATAAACTCTAACAGAAATGGCAAGTGGAAAGGAAACAATGATGGAAGAGAAGTCAGAAGTTTACCATTATTTATCTCAGCAAACTTCGCTTGAGCTCCCTTGTTTTTATTCTTGTCCGGGTGATATTGAAGAGAAAGCCTACAGGGCATAATTCAAGTGAAATTAGTAAGATAAATGAAATATTTACATCTTTAGTCCATTTTAGAGAAAATAACGAAACTGTATTTCAATATTGGTCATTAAAATCAATTAGAAAAACTAGAACGTATTAAGTATGTAACAAATTAAACAAAAGAAAAAATGTTCTACTTATTCTGATAACTAAAATGTTCTAAACAAGCATGAATGATGTATTCCAGATCAACAAATTATCGTCCTATATAAACACTCAACACAGAATCACCAACACAAACTGCCATACCCAATGTTAATGGTTAACCCCTTACTCCACATCTACTCAACAAGGCCCCAGCTGAACAACTAGATCATAATGCCAGATTTAGGCTTGAAAAGGCACATTTTGGCATTTGAGCCAGCCCCAACTGAACCAATAACAAACTTGTAACTAATACATAAACATATCACCAATCAGTTTAGAGGTCACATCAAGTTAAATGTCCAGACAATTGACCAAACTGAGTCCAGTACAAATAATCAAGCACATTACAGACTTGCTTTTTCATGAATAATTATGAGGGTTTACAGGAACATACTTGTGGAAAGCTTTCTGAATTTCACGTTGACTTGCATTTCGCTCCACTCCAAGAACCTGATAAGAATTCAAAGTTGATTTCAGAAAACGGAGAATAAGTAGAAAACTAAAGGTTCACCGGTAAAACAAAACGCTGGCATAAATTCTATTCCTTTTGCCAATTTACCACAGCATCAGTGCTAAAGGTTGCAACTGTTCATCAATATTCTAGCAAATTTCTTCTCCTTAAATATCAGAATCCAACGCTTCTTTCGTTTCGTAAATATGGAGGGACTTGGTAATTAAATTCCATACTCACAAGCATATATGATCCTAATCGCATTCCATATATTCACATTGAACTAGAACAAGGAAAAAAGAACAGAAAAAAATTGAGGGAATGAAGAATTAGAGAGCCGTACCTTGTAGGGGTCTAAGGTTTTCGCATCGATGGTTAGTAGGACGAACGACGCCGACAAGATGATCAGCGATACTAATCGCCGGTTAAACATATTCGAATCCAAGATTCAGACTGAGATTTTTGCTTCGCGATTAACAAATTGGGGTTTTCTTGGTAAGGATGGGCGAGTGTACGATTTGAGACAAGGACGGTGAGATTGAAATTGGGGGCTTTATAAATGGGTTCGCGGGTTCCGAACAAATCCAGATTCTTCGTCTTCAAGGCCGTTAGGAACACGTGGCGTTATGTTGTCTTCCCACGCAAACTGACCAATGGCAGAGTTCCTGATTGTCTGTGGCAGATTGATGATTGTAATGAGCCAGTGTTAGAGCGACACCTGTCATGTTATAACATGAATTTGTTTTTCTTTTTTCTCTTCCGGTAACAACCCCTATGGCCCTATCAAATATTTTCATCATCAAGATACATTCATTCTTTCCCATCGAAAAAAAAAAACCAACACACATTCAAACGGTGGCTCGCTTGTCACTTTTGAATTTGTTTTTACCATATATCGGAACTCTTTTAGAGTTGGATTCATGAAAAATATTATTGAACCGAACCCTAACCATCTTCAAATTAAAGAAACAAACCCTTAAAGGTAAACAGAAATAGGGTGTCGGAGTTAGTCGACCAAACCACATTCTCTGACCTCTCCTTTCTTATTCGCTTCTCATGTGTAGTGGATTCATAACAGATCTTCTCTCCTTTCTTATTCGCTTCTAATGTAGTGGATTCATAACAGATCTTCTCTCTGCCAAGAGAGAAGCAGAGAGAAGTGACCCAAATAGCGGAAGACTAACCAAAAACAAAATTTTCTACACTTGAAGCCCTCGTGAGGAAAACACCCTAAAGAAGAATAATTTTAACTGTCGATTTTTATATTTATAGGAGTCAAAATTAAAGTCTAAAGACCAAAGCATTTGAAGATACAAGAAAGGAGAATACTGGAAAAGCAAATTAGAGAAATCCAGCTAGAAAAGTGAACTATGTATTAAACTAATTCATATCCAGACAGATACAAGGGGGAGAAAAGACCAAAACTGAAATATGATTCGGTAACAATAAAACAAGCTCATCCTTGAGTTTCAGCACCATTTGTAGCATCCATTGGTTCAGCTTCTGTAGAATCCTCTGGTTTATCACCCTTCTTACCTACAATGTGCAAAAGCATCAGGAACCAAACACTAAAAACTCTCCGGTCAATAATAGACCTACTTGCTCAACATTTCTCTAGCTTACCTTTCTTCTTCTTTCCACCACCTTTCTTCTTTGTCTTCGTGCCCAAAGCCAACCATGCTTTAATTTCAGGATCATCTACTTGCTTAGTGGATTGCAGCTCCTGTAGGGGATGAGATGTAATCCGGTCTGATCCATTTGGCATTAGCAATACAGTGAACTTGATATGAGCAACAAAATCACCTGCAAAACCATCAATTCTTAAATGAAGCTCAACTTAACCTTTAAGGGTAATGGAATCGGGATTTCAAAAAAGTGGGAAGATTGTTACCAGGCTTCTCATGCAGGACCGGATATGGCTGCAAAAGTTCGTGGTTGACGCACTCAAGTAACCCCAGACGAGCCCTTTTCTCTTCCAAAGCCCTAAGGACAGTAAAACAGACTATTTTTAGAGCAAAAATAAAATCAACAGAAGTTACTAGTCAGCAACAAGATAAAAAAAGTTTAACATACCTTGCAGTGAATGGCATGAGGGGGAATTTCTGGCTAATTTCACTGAAAATGAACCTAGAAGCTTTCATCTTCAGGTGATAGCTCTTGTCCACAGCCCTCTTGTATATAGTTGTCTGCTTCTCATCCAGCAGCTTAGGCTGCAAATCAACATAAAACATTTTGATGAGAACATCATAATGTAGAATATCTAAAACATTTTGATGAGAACATCATAATGTAGAATATCTAAAACATTTTGATGAGAACATCATAATGTAGAATATCAATGCTGGTTGGGCTGATTGGGACTCCTTCATTACCTTTCCTTCGCCTGTGCTTGCAACTATATCAATTGCATAAACTTCATTCTCCTCAAATTCTGCCTCCTCAACTCTAGTATCTGGATTGGATACGCTCAATATGACCTTGTTTGCATCTATCACAAACTGCTTCATCTGATGGCTAAGAACACCTTCAACAATTTTGCAATCATAAGCAGCAGCAACCTTTTGTATCGCCTCTGTTACATCTTTGTTCTGTAGTCACCAAAAAATAGAGATATAAACAATGTGATAGAAAACACATGAGAAGACTAAAAATTCTGTTTCACTCAGCAGACATCTTGAGTGGGCGTGCGCATTCAAATTTAAGGTAGATAAAGCGTGATGTAGAAAACATGCAAACCATCTTCATCACTGGAACACAATACAACAATTTCTAAGATAAAATTGATGTGCACAAGGAAATTTCAATATTCAATGCACAAGGAAAACAATTCAACTGAAAAATTGCAAAGCAGAAAAATCTATCAGAGTAACTATGACAAAAAAGCCTCACTTGGATGTTGGTCCATAGCTTTTAATAGTATTCATCATACAGAATCAAGGAACTTTACCAGTGACTTGTTTTAGAAGGAAAGCATGGGAAAGGGAATGGCAAAATACAGTGCTAAAAGAAAATACAATTCTGACCACACATCAATTATAAACACATGAAAATCATCAGTCAATAATTGGAAGAAGAAACATGTAAAAGTCAGACAAATGGCACAAAAAGGTACATGATGCTCCATCAGTGTAACTATGACAAAAAAGCTTCATTGGATTTAACCCATAGCCAGTGATAGCTTATCATCATGGAGAGATATCATGTTTATTGAAGAGATGATCATAAAACCATAATCCATGAAATAAAAATGAAACAAACACACCACTGTGACAGAACACTCCAACAAACAAGGAGGTATATCCTAGGGCACTACAGTAATGTTGGGCTAGATAGGACATCAAGAATGTACAAAAAGACAAGCAAGTACAGCAATAAAAGCACATCCACATCCAAGCATAATATAGGTAACAAGGAAAAAGAGAAGATCAATAAAAAATAGATCACCTCGGGAAAGTTGCCTTTGCAAAAATATTCTATCCTAAGAGGCTACAGCAATGTTGGCCAACAGAGGACATTAAGAATGAACAACAAAACATGTCAAACCAAAGCAGCCCATCCATAGCCAAGCATGATATAGGCAACAGGGAAAAAGAGGAGATCAACATATCATAATCACCTCGGCAAAGTTGCCTTGCAAGTATATCAAATTCTATAGGTTACAGTATTGTTTGACCTTAAAGAACATTAAGAGCAGAAAAAGAAAACATATCGACTCACAGCTTGTTCACAGCCAAGGATAATATGGGCAACAGGGAAAAAGAGGAAATCAACAAAATCATAATCACCTCGGCAAAGTTGCCTTGAAAGTATATTCTATCATAGACGATTAAAGTGATGTTGGCTCATAGAGGACATTAAAAATGAACAAAGAAAGATGTTCACTCACACCATCCATAGCCAAGCATAATATAGGCAACAGGGAAAAAGAGGAAATCAATATAGATCACCTCGGCAAAGTTGCCTTAAAACATCATGTTTCAATTGACTGACATTTATAGTCGTCGTTCTTTGACTTGTTCCAACAAAACTAATGTTCTGTGGTTTGACAGTCACTCACAAAAACTCCTCAAACAACAGTGACTACTGAGAATAAAAATGGAAAAGAAATGCCCCTTCAGTGTAACTATGACAAGAAGCACCATTTGGATCTAGGTCCATAGCTCACACTAACAGCTCATCATCAGGGGGTACCATAGACTTAAAACATCAAGTCAAGGAAAAAAAAGGCAACTCTTCATTCAAATTACAACTTGCACCTATAAGGCCGCAATGTTGTAAAGCTTAAGAGAAAGAAACACATTAAACCCATTCAAATCAAACTACAACATACAAATCTATTTCACACCAACAATGTAAAAACCAAACAAAAAAAATGCAAATCCGCATCATCAAGCAAGCAGGTATACTACTTCAGAAGTAGAAAATATTGATAGTTCACAAAAAAATTACCTTTCTTCCTGGCTTTACAAGCCTCAAGGCAACTTCAGCAGCAGTGTTAGCAGCTGCAATAACATCTGCAGCCCTTCCTGTAATGGGCCCTGCTTGAAGAGCATGAGTATGAGCGACTATGGCTATGAACCCATCTATATGACAACCCATATCACTGCAGAAAAACAAAAGTCCATCACTATGCTGCTACATAAGTTAAGCCTCATCTAATGTACAGCATTCTTTAGAAAATATGGCGAGGGTTCTGAGTCGAGGCTTACATCTTTACAATATCCCCTTCTTCAAGCAAAGTCTCATCACTGGCCAGTGGAGAGAAATGACATACAGTGTTGTTCACAGAAATGGAAGTTGGGAAAGCAACACCTCGCTCAATCTTCTTCTTGACATTTTTGTACATGTTACCAGTTTGCCTTCATAACAAAAATAACACTATCCATAAATGATCACATTACTAGAGTGAATAATCAACACAATCAAACAACATCCTTGTTAAACGAAAACAAAAAAATTCAATGCCAACAAAAAAAATTACTTACTCTCTGATGTATGAGTCACCAATCTCACAAACGTCCACAATCTTAGCTTTTGGCTTGCATTCGGATATTACTAGCTGCAAAGCCTCTGCAAAATTTCGCAAAATCAATATAATCGGCCATAAATTAACCAATGATGGACACAAAAGTAGATTATATCACAGCAAAACCAGCATTTGGTCCATTGCATCAACTATCATATAGATAACTATCACATTCTAATGTGTATGTATGAGATAAAGAGCGAGAAAATTACTGTTAACAATCTCAGCGGCACTCTTGTATTTGGTGACCACTTCTGGAGAGGTGAGATCCAACTCCTTCTCCTCCCTCTCGTCGTCGGACGACATGGCTTCAAAGCTTCGAAAACCGTAAGATTCTAAAACCTGAAATCAAAAATGAAGAATGTTACAACTGAAACCAGCGTCGTATAATTGTTGCGAAGAAGAAGAAGCAGTTTGAATGGAACGAATCGATGAGCTAATACGGGACCTGAGTGGAAGAAAATTTTGAGGGAGATGATGATGGAGGCGAGTGCGGAGCTAAGTTGAGTGTTGGATTAGGGTTTATTGGCAAGAAGGGAAGGGAACAAATAGGACCGAATGGAGGTGGCTTACTAGAAAACTTAGGGTTTCAACATATGCGGCTGCGTTTGCTTATATAGGATTCTTTGTCGCTGCTTCTTGTAGGGTTTTAATTTTTATTTATTATTATTTTTAATTTTTATTCAACGTTATTACTTCTTTTACATTTTTACACCAGTTATTGCTTATTGTTCTGATTTGTTCTTCTCTTTTTGCTAACTACTAATTAGTATGGTTGTTATTGTTTTTCCTCCATACTTGGGAGGGCGAATTTTAGGAATGGCAACAGAGCAAAGCGGGGCGAGGCGAGGCATGGCGGTTTTTAGCCTTATTATTTTTCGTCCCGCCATAATTTTGATTTCTTCATCCTTACTCATTGATGATAACATCTTCATTCTTAACACCATCGAGAAATGGTTTCACAATCCGGCCTTGTTTAATTCGCGAATTTGAAGCTTGGAAAAGACAAATAGACTATAGAGAACGGACTAGGGTTATTCACATATTTTTTTCGTCCCGCCAAAAATTCAAATTTTACCTCCGCTCCTTATTCATTGAGGGAATCGTTTTTAAGAAAGGTTACCATTTGGCATGCATGCTCGCAAGGAATTTCCATGGAGGAATTCTCCATACTAAGGAAGTAAGGATGGACAATGATAGTTATTTCTATAATCTAAGTTGAGTAAGTAAATATAATATAGAAATAAACATATAATTTACGTATAATATATGATCTATATACGTAAAGTAAATTTCAATCTTAAACTATTACAATCGGAAATATCAAATATGTATAGAATTGGACGAGGAATGTAAAACGGAGATAGAGGAGTGGGCAAAGACTTTAATCTCTGCCCATACCCAATTTGGGGATGAAAATAACCCGCCCCATTCGAGGCAGATCCACGAAGGGGGTCCGATTGTTGGAGGAAATTTTCATCCTTATTCCCTTGTGACGAGGTGCAGTGATGAATATAACCTACTATAATCATGCGTTGATTTTATGGACCTAATGGAAGCTGATGAACAAATTCATGGAATAGCATTTGATGGACAATAATCATACTAGACTTATAAGTAGTGGTTTATCAAGTCAATTTGTTCGGAGAATTCTGTTCCTTTTCTCATCTAAAATGAATATCACATTGACAAGTCAATCAAGTGAATAACAAGAAGGTGGTGTTGAACGTTAACACAAGACACATGTGAATACTTCCTCACACTCATATTGACCACATCAAGGTTTGAAAAAAAATTCTCATATCCAAAGCCATGCTCACTTTTTTCTCGTTATGAATTTATTTCTACAATAGGGCCGTTCTGCCTCTTAAACTAGAAAAGTTGCTGATGAGATCTTAGAAAACTGGTACTCATTGGAAAAACCAAAGAAGCTCAAAGAAAAATGCTAGGATCTAATATAACTGAAGAATCAATGCTTGTAATGGGATTAAAAACCAAAACAAGCAAACCAATGAGATGATACCTACAAGGGTGAAACGGGAAGATATCGTTTCTCATACAATCCTATTACTTGATCAGCCACAGCCCACATAATGGCCTGCCCAGGTGGTATCCTCATGAGCCGCGGCAGCAGTCCTTTCCACAAGGCAAGAAGCCCTTCCTCTGCATATATTGTCCTGATGGCATGGACCATGCCTTTGTATTTCAACTCGCCATCACCTCTGCCCTGAGCCATGAGCCTTGTTTTGACAACATCAAAGGGACCGGTGCAAATGGGACCTGCTGTTCCTGCCAGGAAGCCTGATATCATAGACTGCCATGGCAGCAGGACTCTCCCATCTCCTTCATGTTTCTTCCACAAGAGAACATCAAATGCATTTTTGGCTGTAAACATGGCCGCCTGGTTTGTCCCATTGCGCATAACAGTTGGGGAAGCCCCCGACCAGAGCCCCCGGAGGCCTTCCTCCCGGATGATCGTACGAGCACAGTGTACAGGACCCTTGTACTTTAGATGCTCATGACTTAATCCTCTCTGTTGCTGCAGTCTAATTTTCACCACCTGCACCAATAAAATTTCAAAACTTCTTAGCTCTTCCCACTATCCTCATCAAGCTAATTGTTATAGATAGTGAACATGCACCCATCATCCATGTTTAAACCGATGCAAACAATGAGGAAAAGGGATTTCATAAGTGTAATGAGCAATTCAAAACATAAGGGGGTGTCCAAATAATCTAAGCTCTTCCCCATTAGCTTAGTCATACTAATACTAACCAAGCATACATGTCAAAACCACTTACATTCAAGAAAATGACTTTTATGTGTGTAATGAGCAATTCAAACACCAAGTTGCTTCCCAATAATCATAGCACTCATTCATACATGTTAAGAACCGATGCTTACAATGAAGAAAGAAAATGCCATTTCTATGTGTACTGCGAAATTGAAAAAGTGAAGGTTTTCTCCAACCAAAGGAATTAAAGCGGTATCTTGATCTTCCCTGAATTTCTAAGAACCAAGGGCCCTGCTTTTAAGCACCATTAACAAAGATTGTTGACCATTGTGGAGCAAAGGTATCCAAATTTTGCAGTTCATGAACTCAACTAAGCCACCATTACCATAACCTCCTCTACAACTTCACAAGGAACAAAGCAATGACCCGGAAATGGGAACTCTACAATTTACCAATCAAAACCCACCATGCAAATCCAAGGATAAATTGCTGAGATCCAAACAGACACTTAAAATTCCAAAAGCAAGCATGGTCTTGTAGCAAATGCAAATTGAAAAGCTGAAAACAAGGGCACTGACCTCAAATGGAGTAACGATAACTAGAGCTTCGAGAACTCCGGCGCCGAAGCCAGAAATGAGCCGACCGTGATTGCTGACCTTCCCGGTCTGAGCGTCCTTAAAGGCTCCCTGAAGCACCGCATTGGATCCCATTCGCAGCGCATACTTCAAAGTAAGATGAGTAGCAAAGGGAGTCAATCCCTTCCAGAGAGCCCGGACGCCTTCGGTGCGCGAAACAGTGACGCCGCAGTGGATAATTCCCTTGTAGGTCCCGGTCCGGTCCAGCTGCAACCGCGTCTTGATGACGTCAATGGGCTGCAGACACGAGGCCTCCACAATCCCGCCGAGCGAGCCGGATAGGGCCTTCACGTAGGGCGGGATTGGCTTCTTGGGGGTTTCGCTCCGGTTTTCCGTCATTTGCGGCGAAGTGAAATCTGGGTTTAATTTGTTGAGCAAGTAGAAGAGAGATTTGGTCTCTTTTGTCTTCCCTTCTTCTCCTAATTCCGATCGAGTGAAGACTGGTGAAGACGTTCTTAGCTTCTTCAATGGGACAGCGTACAGCTGATGTGCGCAGTGCAAGGCGTGTGTAATAATAATACTAAATTTAGGGTCAAATGGGGTGTACATGGAAATTAGAATACAGAGAATCAAGTTTAAGCATAAAAAAGATAACCACCGTAAGTGGCCTAGTGATTCAGCGATCACAAAGCTGTCAAAGTGGTCATGCACTATGCTGCAATGTACAGTTTGAACATTTCATATGCGTCGCAGAAATTAGTTAAAAAAAAAACATAAAAAAAATGGTGAAAGGGAATGCGAATCATTTACCAGCAGAGACGTCATGACTATGGGGTGTGAACTTTCAGGTGGCTAGTGTTGTTTGTTTACCAAATGACCTAAATAGACTTGGTACGACTTAGGACTGCTTCTAAGAGCCCATTCGAGGCCCAAATCTGCCTTATACCTAGAATCCATCAAAGAAAAATGCTTGAAATCCCAAAATATATATATGGGATTGAATTTGCCACCACTAGTTCCTCGTATGCAAATGAAAATATATTTGAGTTCAAATAAGAACACAACTACTTCCTAGATATATTTGATCATACCACCAGTACTACTTCCTCAAAGAAAAGGCTAAATATCTAAACCTTTTTGTCATCTGCATGCAAAGCCTTGATTAATTATCTGGGTGTTGAAATTGTGTTAAATACTGTCCACATATTGCTGAAACCTGAAACCCATTTCGTAGTATTGATCGATTGTGCGCTATGGAAGCGAACACTTTGATGAATGTGCATGTGTAAATGCATTAAACTAATTTGATCTGAGTCCTCTTAAATCCGAAACATCAATTGCTGAGTGTATGATTATACTTTTAGCTATGCATGCAATCTGAATAGAGTACTGTAATTGGAAACCAATTAAATCAGCCCTGCTTCAATATATAGCATTCATATATAGGAAGATGAGACATGAGAAAACTACATGCAGGTACGAATTATATATTAGAAGGGTTTGGATCGTGACGAGAACGATCAGGCCAGAGAAAGGCACCCATGGCAAAGTCTCTCTTGTACGCCAAGTCATGACCCTGCGCAGACAACCCATATTCGGCAAGAAGGCAGTCGAGCTTCCGTTCCGGCATGTCCTGGTAGTCCTTTCTGCTGTACCTTGGATAGTGAAGGGGCATCCGGAAGTTACTCACATTCATCTTTCGGCTCTCCATGGTCTCTTTGAATTAGCAGTAGTTAGTACGGATGAACCTTCTGGTTTATGTTTTTAGGTGGTGTTATGAATTCGATCGGTGTTTGTAAATGAGCTTTATATAGAAAGAGACTCGATGAGAGTTTAATGTTTAAGCTAGGCATGCAGGTTCAAGATCGAGGCACACTACTTAATTGTTCACATGGATTGGTTGGCATACCTTCTCAGAGACTCATACCATATATAGTTGTTAATTGTGTGCTAATTCAGTCTGCAATATGTGATCTTCGATTGCGAGAACAGCATGACTTTTACGTACTCGAGCTGCCAAAGAAGGGTTCGACCAACGTTGCATGAGACTCTCAAAGGCCAAACAATTGGCTAGATTTCAATACAAGTCCATTAATTTGAAAATTAAAATTAAAAGAGAATCACTTTTACCGACGAATATTTCGTCAGTAACGATGTTTCAATAATTTTTTAAGTTGAAATCACTTTTACCGACAAAAACGCTTTTACTAAATTTTAAAACGTTTTTAAGCATTTCAGAAGCAATCTCAAACATACATAAATCGGTAAAAATGTTCCCTACAATTTTTTTTTTGTTTTTATTTGAACCCGATAAAAAAACGGAAAGGGTACTTTTAAAAAAAATAAAATGGAAAGGGTACTTCCGTCTGAGGAAACACACTCTATCTTCTTATGTAATTATTTATTTTATATGCCCTAGCTCCGCTAAGTTTTGGTGGTTTTGGTATTCTTTCCTTTCCTACCCTCTACTTTTATAGGTATCATGATTATAGTGTGAAGATCGATCGAACCAACAAAACTAAGATGAATCTTCTTCGAGAGAAAACAAAGCTCAATAGCAACAGAGTCATAAACTTGAGCATGGTATTTCCGTTCATATTTTCATTAAATGTATCAATATGTATGAGCCTTATGTCATAAACCTTATGGCTTTTTATAGGTACACTTATTTTTGGTGTCTTTCTAATTTTGGTATCACTTTCATTAGTTTACGACTACATGTCTACGTGTACAAATTTTGATGAGATTCACATATTCGGAAAACTATGAGATACTACGAGTACTAATTTTGTTCAATTTATGAGGTACCATATTAGACCTAACCTCAGAATTACTAGATCGATCATTCTATCTGTTTTCTCTGAGGTAACATGGTTAGTCTTCATCAGGGAATGACCAAAAAGCCATGCATGGACTCGTGTCATTCTTGAAAATCTTCAAAGCATCTGCGTGTCATTAATAGGATAGCCATGCATACATCTCTATACTAGCTCCGTCAGCCGCGTTTACTCCAATACGTGTCAGTTCCTCCTTTCTCTGCCTCTTCACACACCTTTGAGAAGCTCCTCTATAAGACGGCATTGATTTCCTCCGAGTTCAGGTCATCGTCAATTTGAAAACTGCATATATACATATATATACAAAGTGTTTGTGAGAAATATTACAAGAAGGTACAAAAGGTGTGAGAAGTAATGGCATCAGAACAGGACTTGAGGGATCCAAAGAAAAGGGCAGAGCTGGACGAAAGAGCAAGGCGGGGAGAAACTGTTGTTCCTGGTGGAACTGGTGGCAAGAGCCTCAAGGCTCAGGAGCACCTTGCTCAAGGTACGTACCTATATATATATATATATTAGTCTCTTTCGGTTTATATATACCCGCTTTTGCTATATATGCATGTTGTACGTACTTTGTTGGATGAATTAATTAGTTCCGGCGAATTGTGTGTGCTTAATTAATTGCTTTGGTATATATGATGATCGAACTAGGTCGACAGAAGGGAGGTGAGATGAGGAAGGAGCAGATAGGTCAAGAAGGGTACCATGAGATGGGCAAAAAGGGTGGACTCAGCACCATCGACAAGTCCGGCGGGGAGCGTGCTGCGGAGGAAGGCATTCCGATTGACGAGTCCAAGTACAAAACTAAGAATCGCTGAAATCATCAACACCCAACTTGATCGATCCAGTTTGTACTATATATAGGATAATGTATCATATATATATATATATATTTTGTTGTCTGTTTTTGTATGTGTGTAGCTTCTTGTCCAAGTAAGAAGTGTAGTTTGTTTCTAGGGGATAAATTAATAGTTTGACCCTTGTCTCTTTATATGTAACGTTGGACTTATTTCCAGTATTAGCACTTTGGTTTGAGAATCAACCTGGTTTTTTGTACTTGATATAATTCGTATTTTCAGGTTCCTCTAATTATTATAATTACACCCATCAAGTTAGAAGTTTAAATTATATATTTTATTTTAATATCGAGAATAAAACAGTTAAAATATAAAACAAATACATAATAAAAAAATTAACTTAATTTTTTACTCTCACAATCTTAAAACTATCTATCCCACTCTCACACTCATAAGGTGTGTGACAGTTCCTTGTATATGTTTAAGTATAAGTTTTTGGGAAAAAATCAGCAAATAATATAAGAATAACATATATGTGAAAGAAACCATTAATTGCAAACACTAAAAAGAAGCCAGCACATTCGCAGCAAGTAGATGATCCATGGCGACTAAGGTAGACAGAATTTAAGTTTTCCGGGAACTGAAACGAAATTTGCATAAGATATCTGAAGAGACTATTTGCGTACAATTCGATTGAAAAGAAAATAGCTAATGATTGTGTTGTATGCAAGGCCGGCAAAGAACTAGTACTCTAGTAGTGGTGCATGTCATGCATGGTTGTATGAGAATACAGAATCAAACTACATTATTTGGTTGATGTATAAATAAAAACTAGATAGTAATCCTAATAAAGAATCCAAGTAGACATTAAACCCGTAACCAAGTAGAAAAAAAAATATCCAAGTAGAAAATCTCTTTTCTTTTTTAATACTCACCTAGTCACCTCCTAATTGATATTTTTCTTTAAAAAAATGAGAATAAAATTATATTTACGGCCGTGTTCCAACTTCCGATGAGGAAATAGATAATAACGAATAACAAGCAAATTTATTGGGATATGTCTATTGTACGTACAATCATGCATGCTAAATATTGATATGCAGGGTCATTAGATAATATATTTAGCATGCAGGGTCATTAGATAATACTATATTATTGACCGCATCCTCATATTATGCTAATTCAAATATAAAGATCGAAACTACATGGTATACATGGAGTATATTAAAAAATTTCAATTTATTGATGAATAAAGTCTTTGAGCAAAACTGTCGAGTGAAAAAAATGTGAGGAGTCGGTAAAGGCGGTGACTCCAATATTACAATTCCCTCAAAGGCTCAAACCTATCCAAAACCCACTTTACGAAATAGAACCAAAGGCAAATCAGTGCGTCGACACCAAATAGCTATGGACTCGTGTCACGCTTACTGCATCACTGGACTGACCAAAGCACCTAGGTGGCGCTGTGGCATAGCTCAACACCTCCCCATCAGCCGCGTCTACCTTACTACGTGTCAAGTCCACTCACTGCATGATCATCTATTCATCTACGTAACATAGCTCTATATATATAAAACCATGCGCGCATTTCCTACCAGAGCAACTCATCGTCAACTTGAAGTACTTAGAAAAGCAGCTATAGTTTGAGCAGTAGTACGTGTTTGTGAGAAGTAGTGAGAGAATGGCATCGGAGCAGGAAAGAAGGGGTCCACAAAAAGGAGCCGAGCTGGACGCCAAGGCGAGGCAGGGAGAGACTGTTGTTCCAGGTGGAACAGGTGGCAAGAGCCTTGAAGCTCAAGAACACCTCGCTGAAGGTACAATTAATACATACATTAATTTTCACTGTGTTTGTTTATTTTCATGTGAATGATCGAGCTTTGATTTGGCATGGGCTAATAATTAATGCTGTACGTGTTTGTGTGCGTGGTGGCCGGTGAAGGGCGCCACCGCGGAGGCGAGATTAGGAAGGAGCAGCTGGGACATGTAAAAACGAGTGAGAGTGAGAGAATGGCATCGGAGCAGGAAGAAGGGGATCCACAAAAGAGAGCCGAGCTGGACGCCAAGGCGAGGCAGGGAGAGACTGTTGTTCCAGGTGGAACTGGTGGCAGGACCCTTAAAGCTCAAGAACACCTTGCTGAAGGTTCAATACATACATACATTTTCACTGTGTTAATTTGTTATCTTTCATGTGAATGATCGAGCTTAATTTTAATGCTGTGTTTATGTGCGTGGTGGTGTTGAAGGGCGCCACCGCGGTGGCGAGACCAGGAAGGAGCAGCTGGGACACGAAGGGTACCAGGAGATTGGCCACCGCGGTGGTGAGACGAGGAAGGAGCAGCTGGGACATGAAGGGTACCAGGAGATGGGGAAAAAAGGAGGACTGAGCACCAAGGACAAGTCTGGAGGAGAGCGTGCTGCTGAGGAAGTGATTCCGATTGACGAGTCCAAGTACAAGAGTAGGACTCCTTGATGTGCATGTTCATTCCTCGACTTCAAATTAAGCTCAAGGCGGCTTCTGACTAGGCTTTTGTTTCGAGTTTTTTTGTTTTCTGTGTTTGCTGTAACCTAGAGTACGTTGTAGGAATGGTCCTAGCTAGTGTGGCTTTGTTCCCTCTGTAGGAGAGGCTACTGGGTGCTTTTGTTTTTGCATGTTGTCCAAGTTTGTGCTCTAGTTGCGTCTGTAGAGTCTAAAAGGGGCACCTATGTGGGTGACTTCTTGCTGTACGTTCGTGTTTTTATTTCTGTGTGTTAACCTCGTTTGAACATCCTTCAAAGTTTCCCATTGCGTTTCTTCCATCTATACACGTATAGGGTGACAGATCTCTACAAGCATAGGGTGAATTCGATGAGGTTCTGCATCTGAATTAATCAACTTAGCAATTCTGTGGAAGTTTTGCTAGCTTCCAATTCTAATTATCAACCAATCTTGTTTTATGAAGGAAGAACAGTACAGTTAAGAGCTCCTCTAGTATGGAACGTCAATACTGGAAAACGGAGTTTACCTTGACAATGTATATAGTCATTCAAGTGAAAACAAAGTCAAAACGATGAGGAACATTTATTAGAATAAAGTACACAAGGAATTGGGAAATGTAGCAGGTTTCTGCTTTCGCAATGGTTTAGTTGAGTGAAATCACTGAGTACCATATTTACAACAAAAACTTCCTATTACGAGAGTGAAAGAAAAAAAAATAGTGGAAAAATGATATTGTTTCAACGCAAAACTTTCTTACAACTAGGCAATACACACTGAGCAATAGCAGTTCTATCTTGATCGGCAGAGTACTGCATTTGGTGGTTGTGGTTTCCACTCCTCCTCTTTTTTTTCGCTTTCCGAAAGTGCCATGCCGTTCAAAATATCAATGACTGGTTGCTAAAGCTGTTACCAGAAGACCAAGTACAAGAAATGGCTGCGCACTGGCCTGAAATAGACAAACAGCAGATTTGAATACGTCGAGACTTGAGTGATATCAAAAATGGAGTTGGATTATATTGAACAAGACCACTCGAGAAAGCCAACTATTGTCTACACAGGCTATTTGAAGCTCATATGACAAGAAGGGGCTGAAGGGCACATGTTATAGCTGATAGGGACTAAATGCTGGTCCATCTTCTCAACTGTATAATCTTAGAAAGTTCGGTTTAAGATTATGTCTAGCTCAAAATAGACTATGAGAAAGGGACATTTATCACAAAGGACACTTTGACTAAGCAAGTGATATCATCATATTGGAAATAATGAAATCCTCGTATTGATTTCATTAGCATAATGCCTTATCAATCAAAGTATACTGAAAAGGTAAATACAAATCTCTTCTTTTATATTCATAAATCTGTTGAGTAGGGAAATGAAAGAATACCTGATATTTAACATCATACTTGACAGGGTCTTTGAGAAAATACTTGAACTGCAGGGCATAAAATTTGGGATTAGCAAGCACTAAAACTGAATGGGGTAGATAAAAACTAGTGCTCATCAATATCTACATTCTAAACTTAAGAGCATAATACATAACCTTCAAAAAATAAGTATAAATAAAATTGGCATTACACATTTCTCAGTTCATTGAATCAACAATTTTTTTTTCCTATGATTTACCTGAAAAAAGACTTGGGGAGCTATCAAAGCAACGAGAGCTAATGCATAGTATGGTTTACCAGCCCCTAGCAGATAACCTGCAATCATCAACAGATGGCCCAACGAGGCAATCTCAATAATAAAATTAACTGTTTTATTTTCCAAATCATCCGGGAGAACTTGGTCATCCTAAAACAACATAATAGACAAGTCCAAGAATCACAAAAAAACAACTTCAACAATTCCAATCTCTTTATAAATCAAGATGTTATACCAGCAATTGATAGCTGAGTTATGTCGATGGCACCCACGCAAATCCATTTTGCAGCTTCGGAACCAAAAGCTACAGGGAGTGACTGCAAACAGCATCACCATGTGTAATGTTACATCGTCCAGCACCTAAAGTTGTTTACAGTACTGTAATATAAAATATAACAGACCTGAAGTCCCAGTGCTCTATCTCCTTCAACACTTTTGAAGTCATTTACAATAGCAATTCCCAACTGAAATATGGTAGCAAAGAAATATCAATGTTAGTTGGATTATAGTAGGTAAATTGTAAACACATGTTAAGATATTTCTTTCAAAAACATACCCCAGCTATGCTGTACAAGAGTGTGAGGACAACTATGTCAGGTGTAAGGGTTCCAAATAATGCCTGACCAGCCCACCTATCAATAGGAGATTGAACCAAAATTTGTCACGAAACACAGTGGACATCCAAACCAGCTTCTAGCAGTTAACCAAACTACAAGAATATAATGGTGATGGTTCTTGATTATCTAGAAGACCTGGACTATTACACTAGTTAAGTTACAAAATTGGCCTTCATTCCTAATAGGAATCCAATCCATTGGACGAACGGGGATGATAACCATCCAATTCAATGCATTTCTTGGGTGACTGATTATCTTATAAATTTCAAACAAAATATAGGAAATGCTAATAATTTTCCCAATCTTATTTACAAAAGGATCTCCGAATCAAATCACCACTAACCTTTATATGAATCATACTAATTCTAATAATTTACAAAAGAACACCATCATACCATGGCAAACCAATATAACTTGCTCCAAGAGCAAAATTGCCAATCCATCCATTTTGTTTCAGCTGCAACAAATCAGGAAGCTCTGTCAGGGCTTGAGCAAAGTTTCTTCTGGAACATCAAAGAACTTTGGTAGTTAAATGCAGGAAAGAAGGAAAAAATTAAAAGAAAGCGACTACCTTTAAAGGTGGAGCAGAGTAAATGTATGATAGCAAGGATCCACCCAGAGCAAGGTAAAAAATTATTGGGAAATCATGTCCTGCCTAAAAAGGACACCATTTCATCATCAAAAATCAAAATCCATCTAAATATTTTTACGAGGGTAAACAAGAACCAGTCCACCACCCTTTACATTACTTACCCACACATCTAATATACCAGCTGAGATAAGACCTCCTAACAGCAGTACCCAGATTTGAGTAATAACCTGAGGGAATTAATAAAAATAAAAAATAAAAAAGAAGAAGAAGAACAAGGTCAAAATATTCAGTCACTGCCCATCGTTATCCATACATAGTTCAGTAAGTTACACCCTTACCTCATTCTCAGATATTGCACCTGAGGGAATTGGACGATAAGGTTCATTGATTGCATCAATCTCTCGGTCATACCAATCATTTAATGTCTAAAGAAATGACCAGGGAGTTATTAGAGTACAAATCTCATTCAATCACAAGCAAAACTTAAACTTTTCACCCCCTAGAAAGAGTACCTGTGTATAGCCAGTGAGAAAAGGGCCAGACATTGACATACAAAGTATAGATTTGGCAACATCCTCCAAATTCCAATGAAAATTTCCTGCAACATGGCAAAACGGACTCAAAAGTAATTTATGGACAGAGAGAAGAAGTGTTGTAAGTATCACTAAAATTCCATCAGTACTTCTTTCAAGAAATAATAGATGGCCTCCTATGAACTTTACCACTCACACACCATAGAGTAGCATAGATGCTCTTACTAAGTTATTGTGAAGTGGCAGTTCTCATCCTTAATGTCAAGGGATCCCGAAATCCAAATAATGACGACATTTAGTAGAAAAGAAAAGTATTCTGGCAGTTGTGTGGTCTTTAAGAATGAACAAATAAACATTAAAGTTGTGGTTAGTAAAATATTTTAGCGTTAACTGACCAAATCAAAGACAATTTCAACAATGTGAGTGAATGGTATAATAAGGATTAACAGCATATGCACCAGTAATATGGCAATATTACTGCAGGAACTTCCCAAGTTCCTGAAAAGATATGAAAAGGCCAATTGGGCAGGCGGTTGTTTTGCATAGGAAGTTGTTTGTACAAGACATCAATAGCTAGATAGACAATTGCCACTCTTGAAACCAACATTATAAGATAGCTAGAAATTATGAAGTCCTATACCCTCAGGAATAAGCAAAGAGCATACCAGAGGCAGCAGCTCCGCAAACTACTCCCCATACCAATGGAGGCCAAGTAACAGGCTTGGTCAGCTGAAGACGAATCTTCCATTTATTCTGCACAGTGAAAATCAGCCTCGAGTCAACTCTTGTCCCATATGGTTATATATTTATATCAACTTAATATCCACTACAAGAAGCATATCAACGAAAACTCATAATCCACCTATTTGTATATCATTATTTCCATATTGAAACAGTTTCCATTGTGCAAAAGATCAATAAAGTTGAATATTTTTTTCCAGCTCAATGAAACTTAAGCTTCTAGCTTCATGTGAATATAACCAAATTTATGCAAGTTCACCAACTCGCACAGAGTGAAGGTATTAAAAGTTGCATAATCAGCCAGCATTGATGACTTACAGTTTCTTGAGAAGCTCCTTTAATTCCAAGAAGCTGATTGAAGCTCGAACCACCGCTAGCCGGTGCCTTATCCGGTGCCTGAGATTTAACTCCTGAAAATAACAAACATAGCAACCATATAAAACCCCAAAACCTTTCATTACAATCCACTTTTATTTTATCAAAATCCTTAAAAAAACAGGAAAAAAATCTATAGAAGCTCAATAGGATAATACACCTTCATCTGTATCAGTCTCTGCAGCCCTAACTGTAAATCTCCGCCCTGAAAAGTTCACAAACTCGTCTCAGTATAACGACAAACATATGATGTGAAAGTCAATCACTGAATCACACTAATGGAATTAAAATCTGAAATAATTGAAAAATATGCTTCTTTATTTCAAACATTCATTGGTGGAATTTGAATTTTTTTTCTGCAACTAAACGGAGCGCAAAGGAGTGAACTCACTGGAAAATGAAACGGAAATCGGCGCCAAAACGGACTGAGTCCGAACTCGGTTGGCGTTGGTGTTCGATAATCTAACGGACGACACCGTATTGAGTACAGACGCCATTGATGATGGTGCAGAGAACTTAATTTGGCACCAAGCACGGAAAGGAATGAAGAGAGCTCAGTGAGCGGACTAACCGATAACTCTACCTGTGAGAAATGTTTGAAGAAGGGAGAAAAAGAGGAAGTATATGGTGTGCTGTGTTGTACTTAATTTAAGATGCACTCACTTACGTGGTGACGGGTGATTGGTGGACTTGACTGTAAACTTTTGTTGGTGCCACGATAATTAAATTAATCCTCGGACCAGTACAATCGATGGTCTCTGTCTCCGTCATGACTCATGACTCATGTCAATGCGTAGAAAAGAAACTAAAAATAGTAAATATTGGTTTTTTACTTTTTACATAAACTCGTTATTAATGAGGTAATTAATTAATTAATTCACATGGCTTATGGTTTCTATATGAAGCTCAAGGAAGCTTTGGATTCCAGTCTAGTTCATTCGTTATATTAAAGCATAATATTGTATTTAACTTAGAAAGATAGTTTTGGTAACCTAGCCGACAGAAAGAGAGAGTTAAAGTTACATTTTGAAGGTGGGAGATGTGCTTTGAATGAAATAAATTTTGATGATTGTTGAAAGTTGAAACTAGAGCTTTCATTTTTTGTGATGGCTTGATTTGGGAAACTAATTCGTTTGACGGTTTGAGAAGGTAATTTTATCAAAACGAAATGTGTTTGCTTAATTAGACTATTTGCTTCACATTTGTGTCTACAAAGTTCTCGATCTTACAAGATGAGTTTAGTATGGTAATGAGTTTTGTTTTCTTTTGAGAATTACTAAAAAATAGTAATTTGGTCATGAAAAGTGGAATGTCTTTTTTACGAACATTGACAAATCGAATAGGCGAAATAGTTTGAAATCCCACATTTCAATATTTCATCGTCCATAGGTATCTAAAATGTGACATTTCGAGCCTGTGCCTATCCAACACGAGAATGAAATTTTATCTCTCAATTATTTATGTGTTTGGTTTATTGATTGTTTAAAATAATCAACATTGTGGAGGTGACGAGTTCAAATCTCATTTAAAAAAAAAAATCAAAGATGTGTGAGGTGAAAGGCCTATGGCTCCTTTGGTTGGGCCTGGGTAGCACTGTCCAGTATTTTTTGAACAGCCTAAATTTAGGCCCGAAAGACTGAAAGAACTCATATGACTTCTCTTTTATTTTTTTTATTTTTTTACGTCAGCTATGCAACAGGCCCAAAAATCTTGCAGCAGTTGAGGAATATCACTCAAAAAGTTGCTCTCATTCTACCAAACCCTTTTTCCTAATTGAAATCTTTGTGAAAAAGGATTTTGGATTTTGGGTTCAAGAAAAGGGAAGAGCATGATAAAAACTTCAAAAAGTAATGTTGGTTTACTACAGAAATCGTGATTCCTAAGTAGGCATATTTATCTAATTTATAGAGAGGGTGTCACTCTTGCCCACCTGTCCCATAAATCCTTAGAGGTAGATACTTCATGGAAAGATTGTAGGCGGAGATCTTCGTATGATCCATGACCATCTATCATTCAGTTTTTTTTTTTTTTTGCTGAACAATTTTAGACTCCCTTGGAAATGAAAAATGTTCGAAATTTAATTACTTGATGCACATTTGGTCGTCATACTCAATAATAGTAATAAAGTATCTCATTGTTTTTTATGACGTACTATTAGTGCGTTATTGATGAATCCAGCTAACTAACCACACGACACAACGGCCCCAATTCATCACTGAATTCTCATTGTATTACGTCAAACTTAATCGGTTGAACTTCTACTATATATGTCTAGTTAAGTTCGAAGACAACATAGAGGAGGGTATCTCCTAGCCTGCTATTCAAACAATGGATCAGTGAAAGATTTCTCATATTTGACAAAAGAAGGATAAAATAAAAAGTTGTTTTCAAAATCTCTCAGGCATCCCTATTATGATTATTATGGTATCAAACATTGTCATGTGAGCAATAGAATAATTCGATCCTTATGCCAAAAGAGATCACTATTTTCTAGTTTTCTCTCTCTAAATCTCTGTTTTTTGGGTCATAAAATTCCAAATCCTCTACTAACAAAAAGTCTAAACTGAATATGAGTCCAAAAGCTACCTCCCTATAAGGAATCTTCTGCCAGTATAAGAAAAAGGTGCTCTAACAGTCCACAATTCCCACAGTGCTTCTGTAAAAATTCGCTCCTCTATTATATATGCTTCGTGGGAATGTGATTCCCAAATCCACCCAGAACCTAATTAAAGCAACCCAAAAGATGAATATTATGGGGATTTAATTTCCCAACTAAAAGGAATGAGCATTCTGCTGATTCTGAGGCTAGCTATTTGGCAACAAAGAACCCACCTTTTTTGGTCTGAAAACCTACCTTCTTTTGGTTGGAATCGTTGCATGGAATCAAACCAGCATAAGATTAAATTAAGCTAGCTCCAAATTAATGAAGCAAAAACAGAGATATCATTAGCTAATAGCCAAGCTGCTTTGTAATTAGCATCAGTGTTAATTAGTTTGTACCCACTAAGAGGGAAAAGAAAAAAATAAAGATACGTCTTCTTCAACATATGTATTTTCGAAATTATAATATATATCGACTCAAAAACAACATCAAAAGTCATTTTTTTTTAAAGTATCCTATCTACACTCGCTAAAAAGTAGTAGGCTAGGGTTGCATTTGTAGCCTTAAAGCTACTTATTTTATGTGTACGTTAATATGCTTGTCAATTTCTAATGGTACTTTTATAGTTAAACAACTTCAAAAGGTCTTGGCCAAAAAAAAATATAAACAACTTCAAAAGGTTTAGGAAATTTATTTTATTTTTTGGACAATAGGTTTAGGAAATTTCTAACGTATTTGCGAAGTGGAAGACACATATCAGTCCTTGTTATGTAAAGTGATGAGCAAGAGATTACAACTTTTCCCAAAATTTCAATTCGCTGAGATTAGTTAAATAATTATTTATACCCTACGAGGATAACAAGGTTCACACAAGAAGTTCAAGAACAATGTTCTATCGTATGTATTATCGTCAGACAATTACATGTCATGTTCTTGGTAATTTACAAGACATGTCATGATATGTTCTTGATCATATATATATATATATAATGACTATTTAGGTGAAATCATGATGCATGTCCGAATATGTAATTTTGATTAGTAATCCTGATCGATAACAAATTCTTGGTCCGTTCCATTCTTGTGTAGGTACTTCCGGTGTTAACTAGCATAGTTATCGCTTGAATCTCTCTGAAATATGAGCATTTCTACCTATTGCAAATTGAATTTGAGTTGGATGCTCTGATTTAGTTTGTGAATTTAGTTCGTTATTCCCCTCATATATGAGTGCATGTGCGAGTGTCGAACATGAACTTCTTCATCGCTTGCTAGTTAGTACTTAAAGCTAAGGACTAAATTCTTGTTACTATCTTATATTTTATGAGTCTAATCAGTTCAGTTTATGAACTTCTAATTTCATCAAAATGATATGTGCACTCTCAATTCTCATCCAATAAGTCGGGAAAAGATGTCGACTTATTGGATAAAGATTGAGAATGCAGAGATCGTTTTGATGAAATTAGAAGTTCATGGACTGAACTAATTAGTCCCATAAAGTACAGAGTATTAACCATAATCCTAAAGCTAAAGGCTCTAATTATTACATCGTTTACTTGTTTGTCTAATTTCGATGAATAATTACCTATTATTTCGAAGTCCGTTACATGGTACACCAATAATTTGTCTAGCTGCAACTTTTTCGTATAACAAGGTTAACTCAGCTTTTCATCTATCATTCGTGGAGGTAGTACGTGCTTCCTTCATATAATTTGTTATTCTTGGTACCAAATATTTTAAATTTTGTGCCGTGGTCATATACGTACGTAATGCCTGAAGTGATAGGATAGTAGGGTATGCCAATAACTTATGTTTGTGGCGACAAGCCTTGATGGCAAGCACTTGATCGTCTTAGCCAAAAGGTACAAAATCATATCACATTTTCTTGGTCACTGCTGACAAGATCCAATCTATATCTATATTGCTGGCTTACCTGCTTTCATCTTCCCCAAGGCAAAATCAAAACTATATACCAAACCTCTATTATTCCGTTAACAAAAATATCTCTTTTTAACCGAAGTTGTCACTGATCTCGTAGTCTCACCAACTAGTGGTCAACCCTAATCAGTATTAAATCATATAACGAGGAGTTGTTACATACAAAGTGTTTCGAAGTATTGAAACTCGATAGTTCGATTTGTTTAATGCATGAGGCAACTTAAAGTATTGACTAACTTAACAGCTCACGTTTTTAAAATTTCAATACTCCAGAGCATTATAGAACATTTATCATATGACTACGAGAAAACTAATAAGAGATTTATAACTTTTTTCCTTAGAAGAAAAAGAAAAGAAACTCTTGAATACATTTTGGCTCCACACTACACCAACTTGACTCTTATATATGAAACTTCCTGATATTATCAAACAAAATGAAATCTATGAAAAATTAACTTTGCGGCTAGATCCCGCCACTATACAACCTTGTAGTTATGTATAGAGTTGCCCAATACAATCTCCCCACGCGTATGCATGGTAGTGACCATCGACCAAGTGTGAAATTGGCAATTGGCATTGATATTTCTCATCCTCGTACTTTTAATAAACACATAAGAAGTAGTCATGTATCAAAATCATAACGCTTAGTATCTTAGGTAAATAAAACTTGCCACATTCATAAGTAGTAGTATGAGAATAACTTCAATTCTTTTCACTCTTATGTTTGGTAATTGATACCCTTAAAGTGAGACGGCCCATTAACTAACATTTTTGGGTTTTTAATCAATAATTAAAAATACCAATTTATAGTTAAATTATATACTCGAGACACATTTACATACCTACAATTGAGAAATGATAAATATAAATAAACTCTAAGAGATATGAAGATTCGTTTATCCACCACATAATCGAGGTACGCTTACATTATTGGAATATTTTATGTGATTACATAACCCAAAAATGTCGAAAATAAAATTTCAACGAACCACATGCTATGTACCCCATTTCCTGGATGACTTTTATCACATTAGTATTACCAAATTGGGTTGGGAAGAATGGAATTAAGATTGTAAACACTAATGTGGGATTTACGCATCCCCTTTGAACATGTGCCTGGAAATTTAACAAGAGCAAGTGATTTAAGGCATATCTTGGCGCATATGCATGGATAACGAAAGTGACTCTACAATCCACGCGGCCATTTACACCTCTTCCTATCCAAACACACAAAGCACCAAACCCCGCATAACAACAAAACCAAAAAAAATAATTAGTGCCAAAATAATTAATAAAAATTAAGCGGCGATAAAAAGCAGCAAAGCACTCAAAATTAATTATTTCATTTTCTACTACGACACTATCACCTCGCCGAGAAATTTAAAAAAAAAAAAATGAAAATGAAAAAAAAAAAACAGAGAGGAATATGTTCTCTCTCCCTCTCCCTATAAATACTGTGCTACGCTCAGCTGTCCCGAAAAAACCAGAGCACTCTTCTGTTCTCTCCTCTGCTGAGCTTCAGTAGGGTTTTGTATTGTCTCTTTCTAACCTGAAATCTTCATTTTCGGGACCTTGACCGGAGATTACGCGGCCAGAGATGGAGTCGTATGCGGTACATTTGGCCATGGCGGCTCTGGTCGGAGCTTCGCTGGTGGCCGTCTCGGCCTACTACATGCACCGGAAAACCCTAACTCAGCTGCTCGAGTTCGCGAAGACGGTGGAGAGGGAGAGGGAGGACAACTCCGATGGTGGCGCCGACTCGCCGCAGCATATGAAGAAGCGTAGAGGCCACTCGCGGCGCAAGGGTAGCGGATATTACCGGCGTGGCTCGGCGTCGTTGCCGGACGTTACGGCGATTTCCGGCGGGGTTGACGGAAACGGAATGGTTGACGGTATTCCGGCCGGGTTGCCGAGGCTGCACACGCTCCCGGAAGGTATGGCTATGCCGTACTTCTCACCAGATTGATCAATTTCGCTAATAATTTCATGCTTTTGATTCCATACTAGTGTGACACGCGGTCGTTTTGGAGTTGGCTTCGGTCTCTTGCAGATATGGATTTCTTTAGGATTATCAATGCCTCAACAGAATACCTCCTTTTTAAACTACATACTATGAATATTGTACGATATGGCTCCCTATGCAGTGAAATGCTAATAAAGTATTGACATAGAACAAATAGTAGACTGTGTCTGCGCACCTCTAACTATCTACTAAATTGATGATACACACATCTGATGAGCTTAAATTATCCACAAGTCTTCATATATCCTAGTCGAAATTGACAATTGGATTTCCCCTTTCCTCTTAACAATTTAGAGGACATCATAGGCCGTAATATGGTGGTAAAGGACTTCACTGAACTTAATGAGGAACTATTTGGTTTCACAATGTAATTTTTGCGTATGAATTGTGTAAATGCTCGGTGATAAAAGTTTTCTCTTCATTTCTTGCCTTTGAGCAAGCTCTTAAGATTACTTTTGCCCTCATATGAAACTTTTAGTATTAAGCAACAATACAAAGATTAAGTTTCATAGTATGTTGGTTTTGGAAAATAATCTTTTATTTCCTCCATGATAAATGTCAGTTTCTTTTGGTGGTTAAGTACAAGTTCTTATGTTTCAGGAAAATCTGGTGAGCTTGTGGGTACTAAGAGAACTGGTATCAGACCAATTTCTCCCAAGTCTCCAGTTGCAAGTGCTAGTGCCTTTGAGAGCGTTGAAGGTTCGGATGATGAAGATAATATGACGGACAATGCTGCACTAGGAACTGTATATCATGCTAACGGAAATGCGGTGAGTTTATTTGGCTCCTATGCTTGGTGTTTGTGTAAGTCAGCGGGGGAGGTGCAAACTGCCATAACCTCTCCATATATAAGCAACATGCTGCTGCTGTTGTAATTTACTTTTGGTGGAAGTTTATCCCCAAGTTTTTTTCTTTCACAGAAAGTGTTTCTGTTAATTTCTTTTATAATCTCTTATTGTTCTCTGAAATTGCATTTGGAAATCACTTATGCAGGGGCCAGATTTACCTAACCATGTTAATACCAATGGAGAGCAAATTGCTATAGCTACTTCAAGTATGATTAGGTCCCATAGTGTATCTGGTGATCTGCATGGTGTTCAACCTGATCCAATTGCAGCTGACATTCTAAGGAAAGAGCCAGAGCAAGAAACTTTTGCACGACTTAAAATTACTCCTACTGGTATGGCTTCCTCTTATTTCCTTTCGATGTACTCCTTTTTGGTTGTTTCATTTTTTTTAAAATATATATGTACAGAGTTGTGTACATGTAGAAGGGTTTCATATGGACCCCACTGTGTATTATTGAACACTGCATGTTGCTGCTAATTAAATAAATCTACTAGAAGTAGTGCAAGATGAGGAATTCTAGCGAACTTGAAAATCAAGATTACCAAATTCTTGCAGAGCATTGACATAATAACTGGATTATCAGCTATCTTTTGATGGTTGTACTAATGTGGTCTTTTTTCTTGTAGTTGTTCTTGAAAGTGTTTTATTGTGGCTTGTTCTATTTATGGTCCATATCTAAACAGCTATCCTTCACTAATTACCCTCCCTTATTCACCGTATTCACGGATTCTATTTGTTGGTCTTTAACGAGTTACTGATTCAAAAATAGTGTGTTTAAACTAGTATTAAGAAGTTGATGTTGTATGTAAACTCAAAACTTGAGTGTCAGGATAAAATTTCATGGTTCTCTCTTTCTTTCTATAATATTACAGAATTACCATCACCTGATGAAGCAGAGGTCTATGTGGTTCTTCAAGAATGCCTCGAAATGCGAAAGAGATATTTATTCAGTGAGGCAGTTGCTCCGTGGGAGAGAGAAGTTATATCTGACCCCAGTACCCCAAAGCCTAACCCAGAACCATTTTTTTATGCTTCTGAGGGGAAGTCTGACGTAAGTTTGAACTTGTGAATCTCATATTCTAATCTATAAATCAAGGAGGTTGTGTTTTTAGTTTTTTTCAATTAACATGCTCCTCTTTTATTCTTCAGCATTATTTCGAAATGCAAGATGGAGTAATTCACGTGTATCCAAATAAAGATTGTAAGAGGCTAAGGATTCTTATTCCTATCTAGCTTTCTAGTTTGTCATGGATTGGGGATTCCTGTTCCTCTTTAGAGATCTCAACGGATGTTTACTCTTTCCCCCTCTTTTGCAGCAAAAGAAGAGCTTTTTCCTGTTGCTGATGCAACGGCCTTTTTCACGGACCTTCATCACATACTTCGAGTTATTGCAGCAGGGAATATCAGAACTTTATGCCATCATCGCTTGAATCTTCTGGAACAAGTAAATAGACTTGTATTTAATTAATGGTCATTCAAATGCACGCAAATGCTCTTATGTATGGAGAACAAGTAATAGTTTTCTAATAATTTACTTGTATACCATGTAGAAATTCAATCTTCACTTAATGCTTAATGCGGACAAGGAATTTCTGGCCCAGAAAAGTGCTCCACATCGTGACTTTTATAATGTTAGGAAAGTTGATACGCATGTTCATCACTCGGCATGCATGAACCAGAAGCATCTTCTGAGGTTTATAAAGTCAAAGTTGAGGAAAGAGCCCGATGAGGTAATTTGAAATTTCAATGCCAATATTTTGTCAAGTGATTCTTTCTTTCCTTCATTTCTATCAAATGTGCTTAATCCTATCAAACCTTAGTCTCCAAAGATGCTATGCAATAGTCGCTTAAGGATTAGCTGTAGTGAGATTTATATTATTTGTTATGACTCATCTATGATATTCACTGATGGCTCGACTTCGTATACTTTTCTATTCAGGTTGTAATATTTCGAGATGGCACCTATTTGACCTTGAGAGAAGTTTTTGAGAGTCTGGATTTGACTGGGTATCTCTTCTGCCCCATTTTCAACATATTTGACTTCTTATTCATGTTTTTATACTATTTTTGTGAAGATGCACTACATAAACACTCTTCATTTGTATCAACAGGTACGACCTGAATGTGGACCTTTTGGATGTTCATGCAGACAAAAGCACATTTCATCGTTTTGATAAGTTCAATCTGAAGTACAACCCCTGTGGGCAAAGTAGGCTCAGGGAGATTTTCCTTAAGCAGGATAATCTTATCCAAGGTATATTTTGTTTGTTGGCTTACTTACTATTTTCTTATAGTGAAGAATTGGATTCTCAAGCCATGGCTTTTGAGAAGTTATTTCTGTCAAGTCTTAAGGCATTTTCATGTTGAGTGTGGTCTTATATTATTTTTTGTTGAATAGGCCGTTTCCTTGCTGAGTTGACAAAGCAAGTGTTCTCTGATCTTTCCGCAAGTAAATATCAGGTGCTTCCTTGCTCTGCTAATTTTGGATGGGTTTTAGTTTTTTTTTTTCTTTAAATCATTAATTGTGAAATATGCTAGACTGCTAGTTACTAGGGGATTAACGCTCCAAAATCTAATTTTTTCATATGCTGTTGTTAGAATGCGTGCCTTCTTAATTTCCCAATCTGTTGGACGCAAGTGCTAGTCTTTTAACCACTGAGATATCTGGATGAAGTTTAGGTTTCTGAATTATCCTTCCTCGCCCTGTCTGAATGTTCATTCTCCTTGATGTGGAACTAATGACCACTCCCTCTCCATTCCTTCTTACTGTTTTATGTATCTCTTGTTATTTCTCTGCGTGTCCAGATTGGATCCTTGCCTGATGCTCTGTTTTTGTACTGCAGATGGCCGAGTACAGAATATCAATATATGGCAGGAAGCAGAGTGAGTGGGACCAAATGGCTAGTTGGATAGTGAACAATGAATTGTACAGTGAAAATGTTGTTTGGTTGATACAGGTAAATGCAAGATATTTCTATGACCTTTCAGAAATAGGTCCTATGTATTTGGGAGTTATAAGAATGTTTAATTATATGGTATTTGGGAGTTCTGTAAAAATCTTGAATTCTTACCATGCAACTTTTATCTTCTTTCAGCTGCCACGGCTGTACAATATATACAAGGAAATGGGGATAGTTACCTCATTTCAGAACATTCTTGACAATATCTTTATACCACTGTTTGAGGTTACCATAAATCCAGATTCCCACCCACAGTTGCATGTTTTCCTGAAACAGGTTTGCCATCTCGTCTGCCAAAAGTTCAATTTATCTTGTAGTGTTTTTTTCCCTCCTTCTTTCGGTGAATGATTGAACTTGTAGGTTAAGTAGGCTAATATACGTGCTCAGTATCGATTATCGAACGAAAGTATTTAAAACTACCTTTCTTTTATGATGCTTTAGAATAATACTTGTATCGAGTTATCGTCACTGGTTTTTACAAGTATTCTCCTTGATGATAAAGATAATGATGGGGCGCGAAGCTAGTAAGCTACTGGTTTGTGTATATGAGCGAGCTACAAATTTGTTTAATTTCAATTCCTTGCTTCCTCTCATCATTTTTTTCAGTGGGTATATTATATCAAATTTCTGAGCTACTATCTCTCTCTTGCGTTTATGCATCATTTATCTATAAAATCCATGTTGTCTCTGGTTCATATTTGTCCTGCTTTTTGGTATTCTTGTACATATGTATCCCTGTGTGTAGTTTGACTTAAACATGTTTGGATTTTCAGGTTGTTGGGTTAGATTTGGTCGATGACGAAAGCAAACCTGAAAGACGGCCCACAAAACACATGCCAACACCAGCACAATGGACAAATGTTTTCAATCCTGCATTTTCCTACTATGTGTACTATTGTTATGCTAATCTGTACACATTAAATAAGGTATTTGTTCTGCCATCAGTAAACAATATTTCACTTTCTATGTGCACCGCATATATAACCTGACCTCTAATTCCTATGTTTATTCAAATAACACAGGTGTGTTTTAGGATATACTGTCCCCTTTTGTATGCTTATCCTTGATTGTTTACCTAATTCTGTATTCAGAATTATGAAATTCAAATGGATTAAGTTATTTATTTATTTATTTATTTTCTTCGTGGGTGATAGTTTCATGTCCATTGGTTGCTATAGTCTGTCTGAGATTTCATGAACTTTGAATGTTATTGCTTCCTGTACATCGCTTGCTGGCGTATTTGCTAACATATTTTGATGCTTCTTTACAATGTTTTTGTGCTTTGCTTTTCTCGCTCTATCCTGACTATGGTTGCGTGGTATATTTTTGTTCAATATTTATTGTCTTCAAATGCTGACCTATTGGACTTTTGTTTTCAGCTTCGTGAATCAAAGGGCATGACAACTATCAAATTCCGTCCACATTCTGGGGAGGTATTTATTAAAGATATATTTTCTACTTGAATACAAGTATTACATAATATCAGGTGCCTTACACAAAATTTTTCAGGCTGGGGACATTGACCACCTTGCTGCAACGTTTCTCACTTCGACTAATATTGCTCATGGAATCAATTTGAGAAAGTCTCCTGTGCTTCAATATCTGTATTATCTAGCTCAGGTCAGAAGAGGAAGACTTAATCATTCATATAGCTGACTTTATCTTTTTGCAATTTCTCATTGGCTATTCCTGTTTTGCTCATCAGATTGGTCTGGCTATGTCACCGCTGAGCAACAATTCATTGTTCTTGGACTACCATCGGAACCCTTTTCCCATATTTTTCTTACGGGGTCTTAACGTCTCCCTCTCTACTGATGATCCTCTCCAAATCCACTTAACGAAAGAACCTTTGGTAGAAGAATATAGTATAGCTGCTTCTGTAAGCTCTCTCTGTCTCTCTGTCTCTCTGTCTCTCTGTCTCTCTGTCTCTCTGTCTCTGCAGAACTGAAAGGAATGTATGTGACAGCTCAAATTTATTCCTTTACAGGTATGGAAATTGAGTTCATGTGATCTATGTGAAATTGCCCGTAATTCAGTCTACCAATCAGGTTTCTCTCATGCTCTGAAGGTAAGTTACTATGCTACATGATCTAGTTACTGCTCGTATTGGAACATACCAGAATTATCCTATATGAAATGGTTCTAATATTCACTTAATTTGTGCAATAACATCAGTAGTTGAGCTTATTTGAGCTTTATTTAATTAATTTTTAATTTTTTGTACGTCACATCCGCATTATTATGGATTAGCATATAAAGGGTCACATCTTGCTTGATTAGTCTATCTGTTGTTGAACCTGAGTCATCTATATTATTCTTCAGTCACACTGGATCGGGAGAGAGTACTACAAGAGAGGACCAGATGGAAATGATATCCACAAAACAAATGTGCCTCATATCCGGGTGGAATTCCGTGAAACGGTGTGGAAATTTTCCTCTCTCCTCTGATTTCAATTAACTTGTTTGCATGATCTCATTCTCTCTCTCTCTCTCTCCCCCGCGCTTTTCTCAAACATTTTAATTGAATACCTCATTATCTGTTCGAAGATGCATAAAGTTGTCTAATAATAGCACATGAAAAGTTAAGAATACTGGAAAAAAGAACTTAAAAATTTACCGATGACACTGCAGATCTGGAGAGAGGAGATGAAACAGGTTTATCTTGGCAAGGCTATTATTCCCAGAGAAGTTGACAGATAAGGTCCCAAGGCATGTGCAACTTTGATACCACACCGAAATAGTAATTGTAGAGGTAAAATTCTTAACATCTGAATATTGTATTTTCTACTTGCAAGTTGTGCAGACATGAAATGAATTGTATTCTTCAATTTTTTATAGGTGAGGAGTTTTGCGCTCATGCTTATACTTGTGATCATAGGATAGCCCATGCAAGCTGAGAATTGGCTTGGCAAAAGGCAAAAGGCGAAAGGCAAAAGAATGAGGTGGAGATGTGTATGCTGCTGCTGTCAAGATCAAGAACTCTGCACCATCTCGGGTAGAGTTTGGGTCAAGAATACAAATACGGCTTCATAAAATAAGTAGTGATTTTCACATGAAGTTAATTAGTGTTAATTCAAATTTTAGACTTGTATTCTGAATATTATACCTATGTAGGAAGCTTCTATGGTAAGAAAGGAGAAAATGCACTTTTCAATGGTATAGAGGTTTTATATTTCATATTTAATCTTAATTAAATACAAGCACGATAATGAATTTGCTGTGGATGGACCAAATTTCATCTACACCATCCCTGTTGATGTATCAAACTCGACAGATTTTAAAGCAAATCTCAAAGACGTTCCGTTGCCCAGCAGAGTTTGTTTTTGGAGTGTTGGAAGTTGTGGTTTCGAAGGTAGAATAGAAACCTAACAACAAACAAAGAACCATTCAAGATCTGCATTCACCTTAAGACCCCAACCGTACTTCCTTGAAACCAAATAAGTTGTGATAGGATGATCAACCCCTCGGATAGGATCCAAGTTTCTCTGCTGATTTTACCAGTCTACACTGTTGCCAGTTAGATGACCATACCCATGCTTGAAGAACCAAGAAAAAGGTTTTTCATCGACAGGGAGGACATCTCGGGTTAATATTTATGGTCCAATTTTCAACCTACAAACTCTCATTTCACAATGGAAGAGTCTGTTCTGTCCCATCTCAAAGAGGTCTCAAAACTGACACTAGTCAAGTCTCCAACAACAAATAAACAAGGTCACTAACTACAAATTTATTTCAGTAAAGTTTTGACGAGGGACACAAGTAGCTTGAACTCGAGATGGAGATAATAAACTATTCAAGTATACAAGTAGGTTAACTAACAAACTAATGTGCATTTAGATGCACATCTTAGAAGTATCAAACAAAGAAAGGAAAAAAAAAACCATCTTAGAACCACTATTTGCTCCCATATAGCTCTTAAAGACGGCAGATCAAAAAGGATGTATACAGATGGCACAATGACACAGCTGCAATCACCACTTATGTCTTACCGATCTTTGAAAGACTGCAAACAGGAAAAGAAAGTATACAACATTAGACATATGTTCTCAGATACGGAAACCTTCTTTTGAAAAAGGGCAACGATACTCACATCAAAGTTTTTAGAGATATCCTTCATCTGCTCAGCAAGTTGTTCCTTCTTCTTGGCAGCTGCAAAAGCAACCCATTTTAATTTAAGCACAATAAATACTCGAAGGTGCAGCACAAGGACAAGCTAATATTGTACTCACCCAAATTTGAGATCTCATCCATCTGCCTTGATGTCCTCACAGCAAACCTCTGGAACGATTTGCTGAAAACCAGAATAAATTCAAATATAAGAGATTTTTTGTTAGAATCCAACCCATATCCAATGTCTTTGCTGAAGACTTCCAGGTCATCTAGTACATATTTGTCATTTACAATTTGTACTTCACAACTCAAACAAATATTTCACAGATTGGAGAAAAACTAGTATGCAAAATAATCTAAACCACATGCATGAACAGAGTATATCTAATGACATGGAAATTGGCGGTTAATTACTCCAGCATAAATCAGGACTTGTCCACATGAACAAAACAAGAAGCTGCTATATAAAGTGAAGCTGCTGGCGGTTAATTCACTTCGAGTATGTATCACAATTCGTAACAGTATGTATCACAAGTTTACCAAAAACATTGGTCACAAGCTTGAAACTTTTTTAAAGACAATAAGAATTGGGATGCATTAAAGAATTCTCAATAATTTTTGTTTTGTGTGTTAATGATTCATGATGATGACAGACAGAATACACCAAAGGAGAAAGTAAAACACCATGAAAAGAACATTCACCCAGCAATGCAATAATATGGCAAAATATTCTCAACACTCCAAATCTGCAGTGTATTAAATGTTACACTGCAGGAGAAAACAATCTCCGGAGGGTTTGAACTTGTTTCGCTTCGGAGAGCCTACCAATCAGGAACAAATACAAAGGTCCCGCTGGCCTTTTGAGAAGCTTTATCAACCAGCTCAATACTATTAGCGATTAGCAGAGCAATAGCGGAACAAAACTAACATAACATATTCCGATCACAAATCACACATCATAGAAAAATGAAATACAAAAATTTCCTCAAGCATCCAAAGCCGCAGCGCATGAAATGTTGCGCCACAGCTGAAAAAAAAAACCAAAATATTGTACGCTTGAGAGCTACTTTCGCTTCTTTGGAACGAGCCAATCGGGAATAGAACGATCCTTGTGGCCAGAGATGAAGCTTTGACCAAATAAAATTACCAGATTTGATAAAGGAGGTGGAGGTACCTGTTGGCGAGGCTATCGACCAGAAGCTCATTGACGAGGTATGACATAACTCTGTGAATGAAATTCCCACCACCGGCCATGGTTGTATATTCTGATCAGATGAACAAAACAAACAAAGAATTGGGTAAAACCCTAAAACATAAGCCTCAGCTTCGACCGGAATTTGAGAAATTAGAACCCAAAGAAAGTGAAATTTGAAGCCCGATAAAGATTGGGGATTTAGAAACCCTGAACCTCGTTGGCGTCCAAACAGTTTTCTAGACTTCCCAATTTCTCGAATCTCCGAGAAGCAAGAATGACGGCTTCAGCTCCGTTATGAAAGATGGGAATGTACTATGTAGACCAATGTTCTATTCTAGCTTCGACTGGGCTCTCCACATTAAGGCCCAAGGGCCACAGTATATATATACATTTTTTAAATTTTTATTCTATAAAAAATATGTAATACTTTTGCCGACGAATATATCGTCGGCAAAACTGTTTCATCAATTTTATATTTTTATTTTTGTTAATTTTATCGAACGAGTTTCATTTTCGAGTCTCAAATCAACCCTCTTGCCATCTTATATTCCTATATGAGGTGTACAAACTAAATTAGATGTTTGTCAAGGTAATGTACTAGCCCTCCTGGCTAATTAATATGATCTAGTACATTACTAGTTCTGTAGTTCCCTAGATGAACCCTAATTCTTTACTGTTGAGTTATGCTACCAAAACAGAACTAAGACTATACAAACTAACAAAAGTAACAAACTTGCTTCAGCAGCTTTGCTGTGCATTTCTGTTCAATAAAATGTGACTGAAAATTTGAAACAATTAAGAATCCACAAACCCGAAACTTTGACCTTAACAAGTGGTTACAAATTTGCCAAAAAAATTTGATTCCATGTATCTGGAACTCCTGGCAGACACCAATGTATACAATCTGAGTTGTGTAGCACATCAGCCTTCTGTTCATCAGTCAGTAGCTTGCCTCCAGTTTCAGTGTAAACTTTAGTGTGAGCGTCAACTCGGTAATCTGACATCTGTGTTATGTTAAGAACTGATACAGGAACTTTCATTTTCTTCATTACTTCGACCACCACGCGCATGATCTTCTTGTCAGCACCAGTTCCCCAGAACCCCCTTTTCATGTAAGGCTTTGTTTCATTGAAGCATTTCATCCCTTGGGGATTGTTCCAGTCTGCACTCCTGAAAATAATATATTCGAGTTGTTAATTGGTAATAACGTACATTTTTAATATGTGCTACGTTTAGTACGTACTTTAGTAAAAAAATGTTCTCTTGCTAGATATTTGACATATTATGGACGATATGTGCTACTAATCAAGAATTCGCTCGCTTGATTAATAGTCCACATTCGTAGTCTTGCTGCATATTATGCCAAACAATTCGGAATGAGGACATTTCAAATGCATGTAATGCTAGAGTTATAAACTAGTAAAAATACTGAATCTTGATTTTCTTCTGTGCTTGAGAGAGAGAGAGAGAGAGAGAGAGAGAGAGAGAGAGAGACCTCATGTGTGTAGGGGACATAGTAGTGAAAAATACACGAGTCTTGTTGGGATCGACATTTGAGTCAACCCAATTGGCCCATGTCTTCAATGCTATTCTGTATGCAACTGGTGCTTCCAACTCTTCATACCCTTCTTCCCCGTTTGGAAATGAACCCCAACTGCATGTGTTCAATTAGACATTGTCTCTTAGATGGATCAATCTTAAATGAAGAAGGGAATGCTAATACTCGATCGCGGAATAGTTAAAATTTTGTTAGCTGGTTGCAGAGAGATACTTACTATGACTTGATTGTAAAGCCACTCATCCACCAAACAAAAGTATTGAACACAAGGATATCTACTCCAGTCCAGTGTTTGGCATGCTTGGCAACTGAGTCTATTTTTAGTATTCTTTCCTTTGGATTTCCTACTATATGGAGGTCAGAATTGGACTCTACCAGAAATGGATCCCAGTAAAATTCAATTGTAGCATTATACTCCTGAAGACAGAAGAGTTCAATTAGCTTGATAAATGAATTATGACATAGTAATTATTCAATTTTCTTGGTCTAATACAGAACAAACTAAGACATATATACCTTGGCTGTGAAGACTGAAAGAGCGCGCCCCCGTCGCATGGACTGTTGGTCTTGAGGTATGATGGATTCAACCATACAGACTAAAGATTGCCACTGTCCTCTTTGCAAAGAATCCCCAACAAACATTAGCCTCTTATTCCGAAGTTTCTTAAGCGCGAGTTCTGGATTAAATCTATACAAGAAGTATATATATCTGTTAGATTAACAGAAACTCATCATGCAGAAGCATATATAATAAATAGTTGCGTACAATATATATATATTCTGCATAAACTTGCATCTAGCGCCATATCATAAGCTGTCACTTGCATGTATCAGCAAAATGTTTTATTCATGCCAATTATAGTTTTGGCATGTCAATCTAGATAAGAATGTACGTTGTCGCTAGATTGTCAGTGTGACAACTTAACGAGTCAGATATCTAACAAGAGAACATTATAACAGATATATCTGTATAATAACTGCTACTGTACCTAGGCAAGGTGCAATCTTCTGGCTGCCATTCCCAATGCCGGTAGTCAGAATCCGGCCGTCCATTCTTGACACAAGAAACTTGCCTATCAAGATACGGACAGCTTCTGTCCGAGTAAAAAGGCTTGACAGAACGGTTGAACACCCATTTTCCATTCTCAACATTGCACTCCTCTGGATCGAACACGAATCTATCATCGACAAGTGAATCATCTATCTTTTCCTCTGTGACATTTCTATCTTCTGTTATTAGATAGTGATAGTACAACATATATTAGAATCAACAATGGTGGAATTTCAATACGAAAAAAATGAATAATAAGAATTGATACCGCAGCTATGACACTTACTAATTTTGGTGACAGATGCTGCTCTTCTGGAACAGGATTTATGCTTGAAAAAAGGGTTGGAAGAAAGAATGATACTAATTCTTTCAGTATACAAAAGACTGATGAAGGCAATAGAGCAGACCATGATAATAGGAAGATGTAGCTTTCCTCTAAAGCCTTTCATTGTGCCTGCAGTTGGATACTGTCCTAAGCTCATGGGATAGGACTATATGAATTGGTGCGCAACAGAATGATGAGGACTTGGTGATTGTTTTGATTTTGAGGGATATTTTATTATGGATTCTTGAGTAGGAGTAAAGCTAAAGCCTTGTATTGGTTGGGTTCCTATCTCTTTTTAGAGTATTTAATGGAGAAGTTAGGGGTAAGTTGCAAGGCTAACATCCTTGTGTATATAGTGGAAGCTAACTGTATGATGATCCAACAACTATTCTATTGCTGCTTTCATATTCATATAAACCATTCAAATTCTTCATTAGGTGGCTAACATCCTTAATTAAGCTGCTTTTGTTTTTATATAAAGGGTAATAAAACACGGCTCTCTCTTTCTTATAACTTTTTCCTACGACATCATCATGTATATATATATACAAGGACATCATCATGTATATATATACAAGGACATGTACGTCTCCATGCATGTTTTGTATTGGGTCAGTCACTAAGTAGCTTGAACTCTGTTTCTGATCTGCTGGTTCTAATCAACACTGCGTAACATCAATTGTCTATTTTCTTTCCTTAAAACAGAAAAAAAAAAAAAATTCTATTATGAGGTTGTTAAGGTTTCAGACCAAGAAAAAAAGGTTGTTAATGTTTAAACATTCATTGAAATGATATTTGGAGGCATGTTAAGGTCAGACTGCTGATTTCTTTGTAGCAGTATATCAGTAATCAAATATGATATATCTGCTTGCATACATGATTATCGTTACCTCTCAATCAAATATTCAAACCCACTCAAACTTTAATTTGGTCCCAAAGAAGGAAAAAAACATGGGCCAAAGGGTCTCTCAAGTTCAACTCCTCGCGTGTTGATTGTGTGACTAGTTATCAGGAAAAAATCGGAACTCACTATTTTGAATTAAATGCTCCAAAACTACTAGAGCTATAAATTTCCGCCTTTTTATTATGAGACACTTTGTTCTTAAGAATTTTTTTTTTGTTTGAAAATGTTGATGTGGACATGATAACCCCCCCAACATGATGGAAGAGATCCTGGATCAAATACACAGCAGGTGTAATATTCTGAAAACTGATAGATGTTGACTGAACATCCTTTACAAAACACAAAGCTGCTGTTAGAAGATATTGAATTGGGTGACTGAAAAAATTGAGAACACAATGAAGAGAAACTTCTGACCCATAAAAAACTATAAAGCCTAAAGTAATCCAGCATTAACATATCTCGATCACTTGAATATAGGGTGACAACTTGTGAAGGTTATGATGCAGTTTGCGTGGAAATTAAACAGATCGATGAAACTGACCATTAATTTGCATCATGTTCTTGTGAGACTAAAGTCCTAGCATCTCCATCATTGCCTACCAATTTGCTGAAATTTTACTCCAACCCCTTCATATCAACTTGAATAGTCAATTATAGCACTTTTTCTTTTGCTGGTCAAGTGTCATAGCACTCGTATATATACACTAGTTGTGGTAGAACTCACTGAGCTAGGAGTATCATTAGGTATTCAAATTCAAAACTTCTTTCCACGATAAAGCAACTCAAAATAGCATGACAAACCCTTCACATGCTTGTATAAAATGAAAATGAACTTATAACTTGATGTCAATTACTAACTAGATGCGTATTCATATGTAAATGTTCTTGCTTTTCATTTTGATTATAAATTTGAAACTCATCCAGAGTTACGTAATTGTCTACTGAGCGTTGTTTTCTAATTATGATTACCGGCACTGGCGGAACATAGTGAAGGCAAAAGGGGGGCCATGGCCCCTCCTACATTTTTTAGACCTATAGAATTTTTCTATTAAAATAAAGAGAAATTTTATTCACACATGACTAAATACTAGATACACACCCCATTATTAATACACCACCTATTAATTTTATTGAAACACAATTTATTAGATACACAACCCCAAACTTCTTAAACTACCCTAATTTTAACTACACAACCTATTTACTAAATACACATCACACATCCTTTTTCTAAATACACAGACAACGTCTGTTTCAAAAAAAAAAAAGATGCACGATCTTTGCATACCCATCTTAGATTTCCATCTCGTTTAAGAGAATTTCCTTTGCATACCCATTTTTGCAGATCAATGGTTGATTCATCTACTTTGCAGACCCAACTAGCCTCTGCATGATTCATTTACTTTGCAGATCAATATATCGTTGGGTAGTTTGCAGATCAATCATGTTTCTGCATATTATTCAAGCTATGATTGATCAAGCTAGTTTGCAGATCAATCATTGGGTAGCTAGCTTGAATAATCAACGATTGAATCAAAGGGTTTTTGCAAATCAACGACGATCCCTATTTAAAAATCAGTTCTAACTTTGGAAGTTCATCCATGAGTGTGGCCAACTGTTTCTGATTAGGGTTTTCAATCTTCACCCACGTCGTTCTCGTAGAGGAGAAAAAGACTCTAACGCGGGATTGTTTATTTCAACTATGTTTCTTTAGTTTTAATATATAAATGTCTTTTTTGGTAATTTTATATACCCACAAAGTCTTATGTAAATTGTAGGAAAAAAGGGGTGTGTATCTAGTATATAGAGGTGTGTGAATAAAATTTCCCTAAAATAAATTATGGCCCCCCCATATTTTCATATATATCTATGTATTTGAGTAGTGATGACGTTTTTTTCATCAATTCTAAAGATCTATCTTTCTAATTTTTTTTCTTTACTTCTTATTTATCTAATTATCCATATAATAGTCGTCATTCGCTCTTCTCTAAGCTCCATTATTCTGGTGTAATGATGATAATTTTTATTTTGGCCCCTCCTACCGGAACATCCTAGTTCCGCCACTGATTACCAGATAGTTGTGATTTGTGAACACTATGAAGAACAATTTTTTTTTTTTGGATATCAATACCCAGCCCAAGATCTACGGGTAACCCAGTTGGTTAGATCCGAAATCGGAACCCGTTTGCTCCAATAATAAATTAATAATATCTGATAGTTGTAACCAGAAGTTGGTGCCCGACCTCCACTCTCTCCAACTCATCTCAATGGCCACAATCATCCACCTCTCTCCGATTCACACTTCGTCTCTCTCTACTCGCTTATTCTCATCCCACTCTTCCCAAAATACCCCTAACATCTCATTCTATTTGCGCCCCAAACCCCGCTCCTTTCCCTCCATTTCTCCCAAGCCCTACACTCCAGCCAGGCCTCGCGCTTTGGTTGTCACTTCCGCTGTTAAGAGCCTCTCGGAGACTGACCTAGTCTCCGTTCCGGCGGAGGGCGAAGAAATCGCCGGAATATTGCCGTCGGAGACCGGCGTCTACGCCGTTTTCGATCAGAACGGTGACCTTCAGTTCGTCGGCTTATCGAGGAACATAGCAGCGAGTGTTCTTGTTCACCGGAAATCTGTGCCGGAGCTGTGCCACTCCGTCAAGGTACGGACTTTTTTCTAGTCCTATTGAATTTTCGAGCTTCAATTTGTTAGTAATAGTCCTATTGTTTTGTTCTACTTATTTCGCATCTAATTGAGAAAAAAATAAATAAATCCTGGTTTGTGAAATTAGTCATCCATAGTATTCAAGGATTGAATCAAATTTAGTGAACTGAATCAATTCAACTCAATTAATACCAAATGCATCAAAAACAGGTCTGGCAGCATAACATTGCCTTTTGGTGTTTCTTAGTGAGAATAGATGATGTACATATATATAAAGGCATAATCTGCACAGTAGTCTAATAAGATACCAAAATAAATTTATGATAAAAGGTGCTAGGCTGCTATCAGTGCCTTCTTTATGAAATAAATAATGCACCTTTAGAAGTTTAAGTACAATGAGAATAACCAATTAATACTCACTTTGTTATGTATGTGTTTGGACAAGGCATAATTTGGTGGAGCTGTGTCGATTTCTGCAGAGTGTATAATCAATTTTGTGATGTTGTTCTGCTAAGAGCCTAAGAGTGATTGTATTGTACTGTAGGTTGGGATAGTAGATGAACCAGATAGGGCGGTTCTAACCGAAGCTTGGAAATCATGGATGGAAGAACACATAAAAGCTACTGGGAAAGTGCCTCCAGGTAATGAATCAGGCAACGCCACCTGGGTCCGGCAGCCACCTAAGAAGAAGAGGCCTGATCTGCGGCTGACACCAGGTCGTCACGTGCAGCTGACAGTTCCATTGGAGCAACTCGTGGATCGTTTGGTGAAGGAGAACAAGGTCGTGGCCTTTATCAAGGGTTCGAGAAGCGCCCCATTGTGTGGTTTCTCGCAGAGGGTTGTTGGCATTCTTGAAAATCAAGGGGTGGATTATGAGAGCGTTGATGTGCTTGATGAAGAGTTTAACTCTGGATTGAGGGAGACTCTCAAGAGCTATAGTAACTGGCCTACTTTCCCGCAGATATTTGTGAATGGAGAACTGGTTGGGGGTTGCGATATTCTAACCTCCATGCACGAAAAGGGCGAGCTTGCTAGCTTGTTTAAGAAGTGATTGTTTGCTAAGTTTTGGACTCTATGTAGATCATGAAAACTGTACTAGCTAGGCAATTCATGTTATAAGTGCTTAGTTTATGCAGCATATTTAGGCCTGTAATCCATAAGCTGCATCTATTGAGAGAAAAAAGGGTTCAAGTTGGGTGGAGAAAATTGATTATTGATCGAGTTGGATTGAGAATTTGTCTGTGCATCTCCTATTCGTTTGGTCTGCTCTCTTGGCTTCTTTAGTACCAAAATGGCTTTTCCTACTCGATTTGTTATATGTATTGAAAACTGCAAGGCCTCCATTTGGTTCGCAGATTAGAGGTTTGAGAATCAATTATTTTTTCTTTTCTATGTTTGGTAAGCGTTCCAAAACACACAATCCCAAACTATATGGATCCATTTTTTCTTTTTCACCAAAACATGAAAATAAGAATGAGCGTGGGGAATGAAACTAACAGATTAACACGTTCAGCCTCCATATATGTAATTAAACTTCCTCACACATTTAATTGAATTGTTTTTGTCCAAACAAAAAAAATTAATTGAAGTTTGACAGTTGAGACTGTTCGTTGGTGGAAATACGTGTAGGCAATGCCAACTGTCTAGTCTTTCCTTGCCCGTCATACCATCTCAGAAAACTGACACTTTGCGATCTCCGAATAACGCCACGTCATTCACTCCTGTCACCTCCAACGCCACCGGTCTGTTACTAATTGCTACAAAATATCCAAAATCATTTATTGACCTCAATAACAAAGACAAAAATCATTGGACCATCCCAAATCCATCGGGGGTAATAACGTCATTTTCATTATAGTCCAGCGGCACCTCTGACGAATCGTTAGCTTCGTTACAAGTTAAAATATTTCTAAATTTGTAATCAATCATTCTGTTCTTCGATCAATCAACGAAAGCGATCATATTCTAGGGTTACCGGAATCGTGGAAATGGACGGTGGATCATCTTCTTCTTCTTCTTCTTCAGGCGGAAAGTTCAAGCTCTACGAGGAGCTGGAATTGCAGGAGTTTCAGGACAAGTTCGTGATCAAATCCGTCGAAGCTCCCGATCAAGGCTTCTCGATCTGTCGCCGCGACGGAACCATTGAACCACTTGATGGTAAATAGCTTCCATTTTTCTGTTTGAATTGCTTTATGTTTTGTTTAGTTGTGATCGAAATCATTTTTCTCGTTTTTCATTACTCAGGTGATTCTTCTTCTGCAAGGCCACCCAAAACCTCTACAATATATGGAGTGGTCGGAAAGATCGGGTTACTTGCAGGTAATAACTGCCCTTACTCGCTTTTATGAGCTTTTATAAGCTTTTAAAGTGAACTATGAGCTTTAGATTCTGAACGTGCATCGAGTCTTGCAGGAAGAAAATGTGGGTTTGTTGCTAATAGTATGTGATTCTGTATATTGAATTTGGTTTTAGAAACTTGCATCAATAAAGTTTCTACGTTATAATATGTTGCTTTGCTTCCAATAAGAAAAAATGTATTGTGTTTGGTGCAGGTAATAGCTGCTCTCAGCCTCTCACTTGCTTTTATGAGCTTTTCTAAGCTTGTAGAAGTCAACTGTTAGCTTTGATTGCTGAATGTGCAATTAGTATTGCAGAAAGAAATTTGGTTCTGCTGCTGATAGTATATGATTCTGTATATTGAACTTGAGTTTAGAAATTTGCATTTAAAATTATGGATTGAGATAGTTTCCGCGCAATAATGTTTCTTTGCTGAATTTTTGTGTTTGGTGCAGGAAATTACTTGCTTGTAATAACTTCTCGGATGGAAGTTGGGAAATTTCTTGGCTTCCCTGTTTATCGAGTGACCTCTATGAAGTTTCTGTCTTGCAATGAAGTGTTGAGGCTCTCAACTGCTCAAGAAGTAAGGTTTTGTTTCTTTTGCTTCATATAAAAAGCAAATGTGAGTGTTTCTTGGAGTTTTATTAAAGGCCATCTCTTTGTGCAGAAAAAAGATGAAGCTTACTTCATGGCTCTTTTGAAAACAGTCCAATCAACTCCGGGGCTGTACTTTTCATATGAAACAGATTTAACATTAAAGTAAATTCTTATACCTAGTACTCGGCCACTATTTTAAGTACATCACCACTGTTACCATACTTGTTATGTGATTTTTCTTAACTACTGTATTCAGATTCAGATGTGTATCATGTCAATTTCTGCTTTTTCTTTTTCCCAGTTTAGTATCATGTCAGTTTATGCTAATTATTTGTGTTTGATCATTTCGATTTTCGACCAGCTTTCAAAGAAGATGCAAGTTGATGGAAGGTTGGATGGCCAAACCAATATGGAAGCAGGTTAGTTGGAAACTTGGTTAATGGATTTATCATGAATTGATTATTCCCTCAAAGACTAGTGAAAGTAATCCATGTCACGTATCAGAAATTCATAATCTATGACTAGTAAATGATTGGTCAGGATTTCTTTATGTACGTGTTTTCAGGCTGACCCTCGATTTGTTTGGAACAAAAATCTTTTGGACGAACTTATCGAGTATAAGGTAAGATTTTCCTTCTGTCATATTAAGGCATTATCAGCTAAAAATCTTGGGAGTCTTTTCTCTTCTTTCAAAGATAAAGCATCTTTACTTATTTATATCTTTAAACAAAGTATTTTCCAAAAGTTGTTAGTTCTTCAAACTCACAATTTTTCTTTTTCTTATGCACATTAATTTTCTTGTGGCAGCTGGACGGGTTTATTATTTCTCTTCTACAAGGAAATATCCTCATGTCACCGATTTCCTATGTCTATTGCTTAAGATCCCCCCTCCTCTTCCACACATGCACACACAAACACCGCACACACATTTGCCCCCACATAATATATTCAGTTTGGGAATGGTTGAGCACTTGAGTGTGTACCTTAATCAGGTTTAAGCTTCCAGACTGCACAGCTAAAGTTAAAAGACTCACCTGTCGCACTTACAATATTCTCAAGGAGGTGTACTCGTCGTCTAGGTAGAATTTCATAGAGATTATTATTCCTTTTAGTCATTGTTGTGTCTATATCATTGAGTTTTGAAAGATCTAATCATGACATTATCATATGGCCACATAGGGACAAGAATGTGGAGAAGAGGAGCTAACCTTGAAGGAGATGTAGCTAATTTTATTGAAACTGAACAATTGGTGGAGTTTGAAGGTTTTAGGTCCTCGTTACTGCAGGTAATTCCCATATTTGGGTTCAGAAAATTATTGTCCTTCAAGATTATTGTACTTAACAGTTCCATAACTTAATACGGTTTGGTTAGTTACTATTCTGTTCCTTTGTCAAAATACGACACCAACCTATACCTTGGGATCATTATACACTTAGTGAAATAGTGTTGGGTGAAGATGAAACTTTTTGGAAAAGTATAATCTGTTCTCTCTACTGATCTAAGCGATATCAACGATGTAGAGTTTTTTTATTTCTGCAAGTTTATGAACTAGCCCTCCTCATGAATGGAACTAACACTATGCATCTAGAGATACTTTTTGCACATAATACTTTCATACAACACATACAAGCTATTTCATTATCAATCCTTAATACTGATAATCCATGTTTTATGTCCATATCATACATTTGTTGTCATAATTTAGTATGAAAAGACTTCAAAGAAACTCCATTGCACGTTTTCATGTATTTCAGATTCGAGGTTCAATTCCAATTCTTTGGGAGCAAATTGTTGACTTGAGCTATAAACCACGACTTAAAATTATTGATCATGAGCAGACGGTATATTTTTTTTTTCCCAAAATAGTCTTTTCTTCTGGCTTCATGATGCAGCTCCCTTGTTAGAGTTCTTTTGAGATTTTCTGACATGGCTACAGTCAAATGTAGTGGAGCGCCATTTTCATGATCTTTTCCAAAGATATGGAGAGACAATAGCAGTAGACCTAACTGATAAAGTAAGGTTTCTTCTTTTTTACTTTTTACATTGAAAAATAAATCTAGCATACTAATTCAACTTCTGTGTAAGCTATTCATGAAGTAGAAATCTTTTTTTTTTTTTATAATTTTTCCCAGCTGGTTGTATGTCCCTATTTTGAACTTTTTTTTTTTTTGTCTTTATTGTTAATTTGTTATGCAATATTTAGGCTGTCTCATATATTTGAAATTTATATACTTTTTTCATTTATTTATTTGAAGCATGGTGATGAAGGTCAACTAAGCAAGGCATTTGCTACTGAGACGCAAAATCTGCCAAACATGAGGTGACCATTTTCACTTTTATGTATGTAATTATGTTGAGATCCTCAACTGATTAAACATTTTCACTTTTACTATATAGTCAATTCTAGACTTCTAGACTTCTAGTCTTCATTTGTTATTATTCTTACCTGTAACTACTGATTAATCTTTAGTTGTCTTCCTTTTAGGTCATTTATATTGTGTTGTTCATGTCAACTGTGGTTTCTTGCCCTAAATTATTTGTTGATTGGCTATGGCAAAAATTTCAAGGACTGATATCATTAAGTTGCTTTATTTGTTTGTGGCAGATACGTTCCATTTGACTTCCATCATATATGTGGCAACTCAAACTTTGAAAACTTAAAGTTTCTATACGAGCAACTATCAGATCTACTTGAAAAGCAAGGGTAATCAAAGCAGATAAATTCTTATGCTCAATATCAGATTTGATTAAGTATGCCATAATCCAGGTATGCTGGCTATCTGTAATACTGTTTTTAATCATTACTCTTCCAGCTGAGCAGATACTTTCTCATCGATGCGGAAGGAAACATACTGGAGGAGCAGAAAGGAATTGTCAGATCTAACTGCATTGATTGCCTCGATAGAACAAATGTTACCCAGGTTTCTAAGAGAATTATCTAGTCTAATTGCTTGTCATGAGTTGTAATGATAGCATGCCACCATGAGTAAAATCAGCTTTAGTATAAATTGATCACTGCTTCCTCCCAATGTAATTTGCAGAGTTACTTGGCTCAGAAGTGTATGGATGCCCAATTGCAGAGGATTGGAGTGCTTGATTCAACTGAGTCCATCTCTATGTTTGATGAAGATTATCAAATATTTAGAACATGTATGGATTTCTTTGTGTGATATATTCTACTTTCCATTATGAGTCAGAAGTTGTCTATTATTCTGAACTCTGTTGCATTAGTGTGGGCTGAGCATGGTGACGAGATAAGCCTCGAGTATGCTGGGACTTACGCCCTGAAAGGTGACCTAGTTAGGTAATTTCAATCTAAAACTATGATTTTCAAGAATCATTGTCAATCTGCATATATTTTTATAGTATGTGACTATGTTCTGGATCCACATTATCGCAGGTATGGAAAACAGACATTTGGAGGAATGATTAAAGATGGGATGAGTGCTCTCTCAAGATATTATTTGAATAACTTTCATGATGGCCTCCGGCAGGTAGGCTAGCCGCCTCTCTTTCTCAAATGTATAATTAGTCCTCATTTGCATGAAATAGTGATTGCTAGTTAATCATACATGTTTAACTAAGTTTCAACCATGTTCAGGATGCTGCGGATCTTATTAGTGGCCGCTATGCTGTTAGGAGGGATGGTTCACCATGCCAGAGTGAATCTTTTTCTGTAAGTACTATCATTCCAAGAAATATAAGTCCTAAAGTATAAGATATCTGTGTCATTTATTCAGTTCCTGTCACAGTTGGTATAACAAGAAAATCTTTTCGATTCATCTTAATGGAAGTAAATGAACTGACCTGGTCACTCTTAGAAGATAGTTACCAAAACCTCTATTTTTATGTTATGATAGTTGGGTAGTAGGCCAAGGGTTCTGCTTTGAAGTCAAATTAGTTAGAAACCTGAGGTCTTATGAGGTTTATCAATGGATCCTATTCATGTATGAACAAGGAAGGAAAAAGTGAAATTTGATTCTGGCCAGGTTTCATGCTCACTTCGCCTGCTTGCCATTTAATTGTTGTTAGATGGTGCCAAATGCAAGTGACCTGTGCCATTTTTGAGATGACTTTTTGAATCTATGGTCGAATTTTGACCGGATAAACGGTATATTGCAGTATCTACCGGTGGCAGCTTTGCTAATTGGAGGTTTGACGCTGACATCATTCACACTTCAGCAAGGTATTACTGTTATTATATTTCTGTCTTGAATCGTAACACAGTGGAACTTTTTTCTTGGTATGATAGTTTCATTCAATGTTCACTATCAAACTCAAAGTTGTTCAAATCCTATCTGATTTGCAGCAGGGCGAAACGCCCAGCAATTTACGAGTTCTGTACTGTGGGCCGGAGTGACTGCGGGAGTAGTGGCAGTGGTGAAAGCAAATGGAAGACAGTTCTGTTCTAGACCTCGCTTGTGCAGACTTGTGTAACGTCTGAACTGTGTTGCTGTTTAAATTGTAGTTTTGGAAAACACTGCAGAATTATGCTTCTACTGTTGTTTTGGGACTTCTAAATTTGAGATAGAGCTACTAGTTGTTTGTAAGAAAGTGCCATCTGAATTTGTAAATCTCATAACGGGAACTAGGTTTGTGATTGACCCAACGAAAAAAGCCTATCCCTATAAGAATTTATGGCTTATTTACTTACTTGAAATGAAAATGTGAATGAATCAGAATTCACTCCTAATACCTACTCTTTCTTGGTTATCAAACTCTGGATATTTAGGAATGGTTTCCTCACTTTTACTCACTTTTAGGTGAGACCTACAACCATTCTGATTCATATACGTGTTAGTAAACGCAGAAGACATGAATTGAAATCAATTTCTTCATTTACATTCTCATTCCAAGTAGGTACACATGTCATTGATTTGTGGGTTTTGATTTACCTTTTCACAATTGCTAATTGAAAAAACCTACCTCAATAGGAAACACGGGTGGCTAGACGTGAAGCTAAACCGGACATACGTTTTGTCAAATATAGGTTGAATGACAAATAACGAACATACATCATGTAGAAAAAAATGGAATAGTAATAGCATTTAGAGCCTAAAAAAGAAACAAAAAAAAACAATAAAATTAATAGGGGCTCAAATTGAAAAATTTCTTAGGAAAATAAAATTTGCTCTTGAATTTAATTTTCAAAAACTTCAAATTAAAAACTAAAATAACAAAAAGAATTAAAGAAAACCCGCAACGACGTCGTCCGCTGCTGGTTTGGGATTTTGATACCCAGATTTATAGATTTGTTTACTTCAATTAAACCCTCTTCTCTATTCTCTGAGTCAGTCAGCCGTGCCCTACTCCACCATTCCCAATCTCCTCCTCCTGTAAAGAAGCAGCTCCTCCTCTGAGTCCTCTCCAGCCTCGGTAAGAATTACTTTTAACTTCTCGTTCTGCTTAACAAGTTTTCCTGCACTTAGAAACTGCTGCGTAACTTTGATTTTTCTAACTATGAATTAGCTTCTCCAAATGCGCATTTGATTTCCATGTTTCTGCGTCTCATTATCTTCGAATTTCTGTTCGAATATGTCTCTTCTGTTCAGGTTATGAATCTCTTTTCAATAATGTGTAGCGTTTTTTTGCACTCTTATTCAACACATGTCTGAAGCTCAAACTTTACCTCCTGTGAAAAGAAAAAATAGAAATTGGGAATTAGATAACCATCACAAGCACACCCGAAGAAGATATTAAAAAAAAAAATTGGCGCTTTTGGGTGTGTAAAACCTAAACCTAGAAAGAAGAAGAAACATGTGCTTCTTTTTGTTATTATATGGGAAAATGTTGTTTTTGATTCATCTAGATAAAGCATTTCCGGGTAGTGTTACGCCCTTTGTTAGTTGTTGCCCTTGATGAATTGATGTTATACCACGTCTAGTTGATTCATTCACCATCCTACTTAATTTTAGGTTGCATGGGTTGTGAATAGAAATATTCAGGCTAAATCTTGTCCGGCTTCATAGGGTTATAGAGTGATACAGTCTCTCTGTCTCCATCATGGCTTGTTCCCTGGCTCTCCCAATTCCCGTCTTGCATTCCCTGGGCTGCAATAAACTTTCGTACCTGAGCAATCCCTGCATTTCCTTGCCAAAGCTTGGCTACGGTTCACTGAATCAGAACCAATTTCGACGATTGTCTTCAATCGATGGAAACAACACTGGTAATGGTTTGTCTGATGCTGAAAGCTTCTCCACTAAACCTGAAGTTTCAAGTGGAAATAGTGATAGTAGTCAAGGAGGTGCTGCCACATCCAACGAGATTTTGAAGAAACTGAGGAGATATGGGATTTCTGGATTGTTGTCATATGGGTTATTGAATACTGCCTACTATCTTACGACATTTCTCATCGTGTGGTTCTATGTTGCTCCAACACCTGGAAGGATGGGTTACCTCGCAGCCGCTCAGCAATTTCTTAAAGTAATGGCCATGGTGTGGGCTGGTAGCCAGGTTACTAAGCTTCTACGAGCTGGAGGAGCCCTTGCTCTTGCTCCTTTGGTAGACAGGGGATTGTCTTGGTTCACTGTCAAGTTTCATTTTGAATCTCAGGGAAAGGCTTTTGCGGCAATTGTTGGAGTTTGCTTTGGACTGGCCATGGTTTTATTTTTTGCTGTAACATTGCTTTGGGCTTAATGCTATTTCTGGTCTGTTCTCACAGGGTTGTATCGAAGTTATCCTCTTATGATTTTGGCATCTTTAGAATTCCTGTCCTATCTAATCCATTCTTTTGTTGTTACTTCCTCCACCAGCTTCTTGTATTTTCACTTGCTGCACGCTGCAGTACTGCTATTAATTCAAGATTCAAGAACCCTCCAGTTTCCCTTTGAAAAATAAACATCAACATTCTGGCATGAACAGAAAGTAGCAGATAGTTCTTTTTCCATTGTTACTCACACGACACACCTACAATGTTAATTACTGAAATTTACAGATATGCACATTGGGTTGGTTTGGCATCTTGAATTTAATATTTGGATTATTCGGCTTGCAATTGTTGATGAACATATCTGATACAAGAACGTGTTACTGATGTTAGTGCTTAAACTGTTTAAGACTGTTGTTTGGAACTGTCACTTTTATTAGCATGGCTGTTGATTTTGGCAATTTATCTGGACTTGTGCTCTAATTTTGTAAACAATTTATCGATAAGTTTCACTAATCATTTTTAGTTTCTATCTTATTGATTTATAAGCTACGATGCTGGTGCTTGTTCTGTACTGTCGAAAAGCTTTGACATTGGTACTTATGGATTACAATTGCAGGACCAGCATAGTGTTGTTGCAGGAACATGGCGAAGCATCATCCTGACCTGATTATGTGTCGGAAACAACCAGGAATAGCTATTGGAAGGTTGTGCGAAAAGTGTGATGGTAAGTGTGTGATCTGTGACTCTTATGTGCGTCCCTGCACGCTGGTTCGTGTCTGCGACGAGTGTAACTACGGATCCTTCCAGGGACGTTGTGTTATCTGTGGAGGTGTTGGAATTTCTGATGCTTATTACTGCAAAGAGTGTACGCAGCAGGAGAAAGACAGAGATGGGTGTCCGAAAATTGTGAATCTGGGAAGTGCCAAAACAGATCTATTCTATGAACGGAAGAAGTATGGTTTCAAGAAAAGGTGACCATTAGAAGGAGAAGTTTCGCTTAGCTTCCCGAGATCATTTTGTTGTGCTCAAACATTGACGCTAGCTTATATTGCTATCAGGTGGTTTTGCTTAGGAAATGTTCTTATTGCTGCTTGTATTTGTCTTTATGCATATTTGACTGTTCCAGTGGTTGGCTCTTTTGGTTGCATTTTCTTGTTGGATATGTTTCCATGGTCAGTCGCTGGCATCTAGCTAAGGAATGTAAAATGTTGAATGACTTGTTGATCTTTGTTGTCACACAATGGCTATCCAGGTTTATAGTTTGGCAGAACTTCATATGTGATTTCAAATGCCATTGAAGAACTCTGCATTTTCTTGGTAAATCTATCTTGGTAAGCACTAGAGCTACAAATCTTGGTAAATCTATCTCATATATTTTACAATTATGTAGCACAGTGAATTTTTGGCATGCCTAAATTGAGAGATGCGGCTGCTGAGGTGATAAGCACAACAAGTCGGTCTATTTATCTCCTTTGTTGCTATCTATGTATTAACCAGCATTGGCTGTTTCAACATCTCCAATTGGCTACAACAGCAAATCCTAAAAGATTTAAAAAGACGTAAGAGCAAAAAGACACACCGTTTCGTCCCAGTTGGTTCACGTAAGAGCTAAAAGACTCACTTGGAAGTTGGAACTGCCCTCCTCCTTTCTCTGTTCTTAGCCATTGCCATGTAATGTAAATATTACATCCTTCCTTCTGAGGGTTTTTAACCCTATTGAACCTGATGACTTTGCCTCACAAAATATCTCCAGTTTGCACCGTTGACACGTGTTGCCCAGTCAGCCAAACCCGAACCCGAATTGCCAAGCAGCATTGTCATTAATTTCTTAGCTCTACAAACAACCCAATATATACGTTTGTAATTCTCGTGGTGTCAGCTCAGCTCAGCTAAGCTGACACCACTAGTCGACAAGAAACACCGACCGTCAGTTATCGGCCCTCTCTCTCTCTCTGTTTGTTGGGTGTCTCAGTCTCATCTGTAGTGCCGAAATTTAAGAGTCGGTGTCTCTCTTTTTTGGGTCCGAGAGTCGGTGAGACTGCCGAATTTTGGGCACCGATTAACCATTTTATCCCTCCCTCTCCCTAGTCCCTAGCCTCTTGTATAATGGCGTCCATTTCCCCACGTGTCCTTTAAGGGACTCACTGGATCTGTCTTCTTCCCACAGAGACGTGAATAAAGTCCTTGGCCTCGAAGTATCCCATCACCACCGTCGGCCTTATTTAAACCCCAAACCCAATTAAAACCCCAATTTCTCTTGTCTCTGTACATCATCCTCTGCTTTGCTTCTATGACCTCATCCTCCTCCTCCTCCTCCTCCTCATTCGAGACATTCTTCGAGGGCTGGCTGGTTCGTCAAGAGCACTACTTGGACGAGCTCCAGTCGGCCCAGCGTTACTCCCATGAGGCCCGAGACGACGATCTTCGAGATTTAGTCTCTCGGATCCTCCTCCATTACCAGCAATACTACGAAGAAAAATCCAGAATTGCGCAGCGCGATGTCTTTCTGCTCTTCTCTCCCACCTGGTTCTCTTCCCTCGAGCGGGCCCTGCTCTGGATTGCCGGCTTCAAGCCCGGTCTCGCATTCCGCCTCGTCTCGGACTCCGTGCCCGACTTGTCCGAAGACCAGCGGCTCAGGATCACCCGCCTCATGGAGGACACCCGCCTCCAGGAGCGGGCGCTCAACGATAAGCTCGCCAAGATTCACGAGAGCGTCGCCGCCCCACCGCTCATCGACTTGACGCGTCGCCACGCGCGGTTTGTGGACAGTGAGATTGCCGTTGCGGAGGGGGAGGAGGCGGCGGCGACCAGAGCATTGAAGTCGGCATTGGAGGGCGTGGTGGCGAATGCCAATTTGCTCAGGACCACCCTAGCAACGAAATTGGTGGACATTCTCAGCGCTACTCAGGCTGTTAGGTTCTTTGTCGCCGTCGCTCAGTTTCAGCTCAAGATTAGGACTTGGGGTCTGGAAAGAGACGCCCAGAAACAGCACCAATCCGGCCGGCGGTATATATAGTTGGCCGGGTATCATTAGCAATACAAATAGATTCATGTTCAAGCTCAAGTGTAATCTAGCTTATTAAATTTCATTCTTAGAATATGTTCCCCAATTTTCCAGGCAATTTTTGAATATGGGGATGTCTAACGGCTTCTTTTTGCTGCGGAGGAGCAGACATTTAGGAATAGGAAAGTTACAAGCTTGCCGCTTATGACTTTTGGAGCACTCAACTGTCACTTGTTTTGTTCATTACGCCTCAACACAGACTTTGCTTCTGTTTGAAGATATACATGACTGGAGTTGGTTGGGGTCAGAGGCTTTGGTCCATAGACAGAGCCGTGCAAGTTGCAACCTTGACTGGACCACATTTCAGGAAACTCTTCCAAGATTTTTGTCCTTTAATGGGTTCCCCAAATTGATTGCATACTTGCCCAAAAAATAAAAATTGATTGCATACACAAACCTGGTCCTCAGCCTCAGGCATCGGCTAATAGGCCTCTTTATTTTCTTTTGTCAACTATTCAACACTTTGTATAAACAATACAGTCTATCTTTCTTATTTAAACAGTGCTGACATGAGCTAAACTTTGATAGTTTTCAAGAGAGTTGAGATTTAGAAAAGTAATGCCGCTACAGGCGGCTTCGTTGGCGCAATGCAGCTGGTTTGAAGCTGGCGAACCCAGTGATTTCCCTACCTGTGACTAAGCTATTGATGTCATAGGTGCCTTCGTAGGTGTAGATGGGTTCCAAATCACAGAAGGCCTGCAAGGTGAACCAAAAAACAAAGATGATCAGAAAGTGATAAGAGTTATGTGTGTATATAACAAAATCAGTTGCCAACATAGAGCCCCTCACTATCATCTTTAAGATCTAATGCAATCAGATTCACTTCCTTCAAGCATAAAGATTCAAAGTGTTGAACTATTTTTTTAATTAAGAACAAAGGATTGGGACCTATCATTGCCTGCATCTAATCAAATCCTTTTCCGTCCAATATATAAAATCTGAAATCAAGAGATGAGAATGAAACCTTTGCAACTTGAAAATCAGATAAAATTCCATTGCCGCCAAGTAATTCCCTCCCTAGAGCGACAGTTTCCCTTGCCTTCACAGTTATCCATGCCTGAAGATATACAAAAGTTTATTAAGGATTGGATAAGAAACAAGATAACTGAATACATCACAGGATGCAATTTTGTCTCACCTTCCCCATGCTAGCCTGACCCGGAGTCATTTTACCCGTCTCATACAACTTGCAGAGGCGCCAACCAATAAGTATCATTGCTTGAACATTACCCAGCATATGAACAAGCTTCTCTTGGTTGATTTGGAAAGCTGCTAGGGGTGCTCCAAATTGTTTCCTCTCCTTCAGATACCTTTCAATCCCTTAAAGCTCAGACTAGGTAACATTGAAAGCTTGAAAATACACTTAACGACAGACAGGAAATATTACTATACCTGTGGCACATATCAAAGACACCCATAGATATACCAATGGGTTGCCAGGAAACCATGACACGTGAAACAGCGAGTACCTGTTTTCCGTAGTTTAAAATAGGCAACATAAAAATAATTAAGTAATTATTAACAACATTCATCTTTTATAATAGGAAACAATGAATTCATAGAGACATAAATATGTGCCATTTGGACAAGTGTTAGAAATGAGAGAACATAACAAGGAAAACCTTTTGAAGATTCACTAAAATTGAATAACTGAATTGAGGTCAACAGAGTAACAAGTTTGCTCTATGAAAAGAAGATTCCGAGTTTAAAATGTTGTGTTAGTGTTATTGTAATATCAAGCCGTAAATCTCAAAGGGGGACATAGAAATATGCACAAAGATGAACCTCTAATGAGGTTTATGATGCTATCTTTAAATTTTGCAAAAAAGCAAATATTCTCTCCTGTTTTCTTAGATAATAAGGTCGGATATGAAGTAGAGTTTTATTCATGCTCAAGTTGCACAAAAGATAGAACTTTAAGCAACAATTTATTTTCTTACAGATTGAGTCCACTCTCTCTCTCAAGAGAGAATGCGTGTGTTATAGCAGTAATATGTTGTGATGAGAAACTGTATATATATGTATGCATAAATATAGAGGAAACACACCATCATTGATGTGTCTTGTTGCATCATACCTTGTTGGTATCCTGAAAAGAATTCACACCAGGCAACCTGTCCTCATCAGGGACAAAAACTTGTTTTAAGATAATATCTCCATTTTGAACCATGCGCAAACCAATTTTATTTTCTATTTTTGTAGCTTTCAGTCCAGGGACATTCTTCTTTACTATATATCTGAAACAGAAGCATAAAAAGCATTCAGCACGAAATGCTGACATGGAAAACCATCATGCTAATGTTTGCATAAACTTGAGTGTCTAAATACCAATGCAATGTTGAGAAAATGAGAAAAGAATGAGAAAGAAATTATTCTGCACTTCAGCATGACTTTGAATCTGAACAACAAGTTTCAGCATGACTTTGAAGCTTAACAAACAAGTTTCAGCATGTATAGAGAATTTGTTACGCATTTATCTTTTACATACCCATTGATCTGATTTGTTGTTGTATTCCTAGCAAAAACAATTAACACATCAGCAAAGGTAGCGTTTCCTATCCAGCGCTTTTGTCCGTCAAGTATCCAACCTCCTTCCACCTAATAATCCAAATGACACAAGAAGACGTGATATAGCATGATATACAGGACCTTAATCATAGTTTTGAATGGACACAGAAGCTAATAGTAACAAAAACGAAAGAACAGTATACTGCCATTTAACAGAAACAAAGAAGCAGATGGGAAGGTTGAGAGTCTTGACCTTTGTTGCTGTTGTTTTCAAGGCACTTGCATCACTTCCATAGTCGGGCTCAGTCAAAGCCTGTATCATACAGATAAGCAGATTTGAGTACCTTGGCATCAGCATAAAAAGACGTAAATACATATTCTAAATGCTATACCCGTAAAAGAGCATCTTACCCAACATGCTACGGTGGTTAATTCAGCCAAAGACGGTAAATATTTCTGCTTTTGAGCCTCTGATCCACATAATGCTGTTCTTGACAAGCCGGAGAAAGTTATACTAAGTCATGACTTATCAACAGCATTGTTTGTATTTGGGTGCAAGAAAATAAATTTTATTCCTTTTTAAAGTAAAAAAGTAGTAATAATTAGTAGAGTGACAGTGAAGCATTTGGTTATTTAAAAACAAGAAACTCCAGAGTACAAGATTTTCCAAATTCTAACCAATAGTTAACATTGCTAGTGATGAATGAACTAGGATGAAAGTAGAGCAGCTAGCATCAACTCTAGCAAGTTCTGCTGTAGCAATAGCACTTCCCGTTATAGAAAGACCAGGACACCCATAACCCTGGTTGCAAGAAGGTCCAAAACAAGCTTAACAACCCATCCACAAATCTTGAACAAGAGATATAAGTCATATAACAATAACAGATAAAAGTATCCATTAGCTACCTTGATTGTGCCCCCAGCAATTCGCAACGCACCAAGCTTTGGAATAATATGAAATGGAAACTCTGCCTTTTCCCAATACTGAAAAATCAAAATTCCCAGATATATCTCATTGTTTATGAATTTGAATTTATCTCAATTATAGTCTACTGACTGTTTTAGCTTTATAAAATAAGTACACAGAAACATATGGCTCTCTCCTGAAAAAGATCGACTTTAACAGAAGGTATACCTCCGCCATGATTGGAGCTACTTCTTTCTCTACACACTGTCTTACTCTCATCCTGACAGCCTGCTCCTCAGGTGTCAATAGATCATTAAACTGATAATAGTCGGAAGCTGCAAATTTTCAAGGTCACGAGATAATAATAAGGGAGTTAATCTTTGAAATTACCTAATTGCCTTATAACTACAAATGGAACTTGCAACCAACCAAAAGCCTTTCAGTGGGCAGCAAATGCATACTTAACAATATAATCACTTACATACATGAACATATGCACAGTTACTCGCACCTTTTGTTGCTAGACTCTCAATATGGAGTATGCATTCGAACAAGAATCTCACAAAATACCAAGTCCACATGCTAGATTGTCTTGCAAGTGAGAATTTCCGATATGCATACGCGTATTTATTCACAGGTATCTATATATGAATGTATGGTGATGAGTATGATTCTTACTGCAGGGAGGAAATATAGACGCCGGTGTTGCTTGGGGAAAAGCAAGGGAGACATCCAATGCAGGTAAATTGAAATAAGTAGTCCTCTCATTCTTGTTAGCATCATCTGCAGTACATGAGCAAATTAACAGCTATCCATAACCCAACAGAAATTACAACACAATACCAGCTGATCAAAATTACAGAATAACTAAATCAACAACGAAATGAGTAATCACTACAGCAAATTTAAGAAGGAAACAAAAAGAAACCCATTTTTTTCCCAATCTCAAACTAAACGTCTATTAAGTGCTATAAATTAAGTGAGCCATTGAATACAGAACTGATTGAACTTCATGTTTTTACATCTTCTGGACCAAATAAATCTTTGATCCTTCATTTCTCATCGGTTAAAGCTTCTGGAAAAAAGTAAATTAAATTAATTGAACTGAAAAAAGTGAGCGAAATAGCTCATTGAACTGAATCGGGATTACCTTGGTTTGAAGGTACTGTCATGGTGCAACCTTGAAGATGAAATAGTGAAGAGGGAAAATTAGTGCTTCAGGTTCGTTCTGGTCAGTGGCGATATTGTCGAGCTCCAAACGATTTCAAGGTTTATGGCGGATCAGTAATGAGATAGAGTTGGCACGCAAGTCTATGTTTTTATACGTCATCGTTATTGCCAAAAATGTAATTATCAGTCATCGCCTGTTATTGGATATCAAGTCGTTCCCCGTCTTGCTCACTTTGGTTGCAACTTCATATTATTATGTGGTCTGTTATCAGTTATATCATAGCGATTACCTGCTTAACCATAATCAGTGATGACATGTGTGAAGTTCTATCAAAAAAAAGTCTCGGCATTTTTAGTAGTCAACAATTCACTTATGTTTTGAGATTCGATTTACAGTATATTAATGTATCACTTATATTTTGAAATTCGGTGAAAATATATTAATATATTGTAAACCGAATTTCACAATATATTAATGTATTCGATTTACAATATATTAATGTTTTGAAATTCGATTTACAATATATTAATGTATCTCTTGTTGCATTTTACAAGTCTTGATACATATGAAGACTAATTCAAGCTTGTCTACCTCAATATTCTCTATATCAAACTAGTTTACCTATGTATCAAACTAGTCTATTTGATATATTGGTACATTAATATATTTTATAACTTTTTGTGTTTCAATGTGAGAATTTTTGTTTTTACTTTGGATATATAATTATATATGGAGCCACACAGTTGCTATTGTAACGACGATTAACCTTTTTTTTAGAAGAACCATTTCTCACTCATGAGCATAGTTAGTAAAATACGGGACGGGTATTAAATGAAAAAAATACGTATTGTATTATTCGGACGATTTCATTTTATAGTACGTTGAAATTTGGCATAGTATTATTTAATTATTTATTTATTTTTAAGTATTTAAATATCAATTTATATTCATTTTTGTTAAATTACATGAGCAAAAATAAGTAATAAAACGTGTTTAATACGTATATAATATTTTTTTGCTCAAAAATACGTGTATTTTAACGAATCTTTTTGTATTCGAAAATATTTTAAAAAAATACGTGTACGGGTACTATTTGCTAATTAACTAACTAGGCTCATGAGTGAATCATATCATGGTGGCCACTTTTTTTTTTTTTTTTTAGAGAACTCCCTTGGCACTAGACCCAAACTAATCGGAAATATTGTTAGAACGGGAAAAGGTTTAGTTTCAGCCGCAAGATTTGTAACCAACGGGTTGGAATGCGTGCAGGCAACGTATCTTCAGGTGAAAAGCGAAGGGTAGTTTTGTCCGCTAGGTCCAAGTGAGCTGTCGGGTGCAGAAAAGTCTACAGAGATCCAGCCGCAGAGAATAAAATACCCATAACCAAGCGGGCTTTTTCCATTGACTGACCCGAAACCAATTTATAGCTCTCTCTACGACTACGAATGTCATCGGTTTGATCACTGAAACAAACAAAGAAAAGATAGAAAGTCTCCTCCGATAGAGCTTCAAATTCCGATAGAGCTCGTTCGCTATGTTCGCCAAGCGACTCTTACAGAAGGCCGTTCAACATCACCATTCTCAGGTAATCATTTTCCGACCAATCGATCGCCGCCACTTTTTGCTACTCTTCAAATTCATGTAAATCAGCAACTCCTAACTTCAACTATAGCGGAGATTACCTAGGGTTTCAAATTTGCTAAAGTTCCCGTCTGTGTTGTTTGGATGAATTAAATTTTCATACTTCACATTCATTTCCGCCGTAGTCTTGAGCTCAAGCTCTTGTACCGACTCTGAAACAAAATTTGAATTGAATTTTACTATTATGCTTCTGATTGTTCAGTTATGGCATGTGTTTTTCAGGCATCGACATTTTGATTGATAATGTTGAGACTTTGTTTCTTATTTTTGTAATTGTTGATTTCAGCATAATTTGCAACAAGACAGTTTGACGTCAGCAGACTTGGACCTGCGAGTTGCAGTTCACTATGGTATCCCATCCACGGCATCCATTCTTGCTTTCGACCCCATTCAGCGCCTTTTGGCCATCGGGACATTGTGAGTTAAAATGCACCTGTTTTCTCTTCCCCCACTTTCCGCATTCGAATTCACAGAAATGGGATAAGCATTGTGTACCCATATGTATAAGGTGGCTTACTAGTTGTTACTAAGCATTGTTGTTCTGCATTTCTTAGCATGGCTGTTAATTTCTGTGTGACCATAAGTTGTGAAGAACATTCATGCCTTCTTCCCCCCTCTGCATTGATTGCGGTTTTATGTGGGGGCTATTCAATGGAAGATACATATGTATTTTTGGTGAAACCTGTTGTGTACAGATGGAAAAGAAGACAATGCAATACCCCTACACCCATCAGCCAGAGACTGCTTTGCATGTTAACTTTAATGCACAGTATATCTTCCTTCTTAACCCAAATCATACACTACATTGTGACATTTTTGCTTTCGATACTATTTTTCTGATAGGGATGGGAGGATTAAAGTAATTGGTGGTGATGGTATTGAAGGACTTCTTATATCCCCAAAACAACTGCCTTACAAATACATTGAGGTATCTATCTGCACCATCGATTATAAATTTTTCCAGTAAAATCTTTTTTATTTTTTTCGCCTTCCCCTAGTTTCGTCTTATTAATACAAGATCTATAGTATAGCAGGGTGATCTATTCAAGGAATCTTTCTCGAGGTTCTCGAAATGAGGCTGATAATTTCTCTTTCATGTGAAACAAATCATTAGAAATTGTTTCCAAGATATCGGGGAAACCATTGTCTATTGGCCTTATTTTCTCTTTTTAATGCTTGGATAGACGATTAACGACCATGCATATGGTGTGTGAATTTCCAATGAACTTGTCCAAGTGGTGGGAGATCTGATTGGATCCAAGTACAATGTTCATAATGTCACTGAATATTTTATAGATATCTTTTTAAATTACAAAGAAAAAGGTCTTTGCCTTGAGGTTACATTTATGCAAATTTTTGTTACACCTTTTCCTTTCAATCCAAAACCACCTTAAATACTCTTCTTCTCTATTACTTATTGATTAAGCAGTAAACTAATTTTTTCTGTATTTTTGGCAGTTTCTACAAAACCAGGGTTACTTGGTGAGCATCTTAAATGATAATAATATTCAGGTATTGATTCTTTGTCAACTGTGCACTGTCTGTTTCCCATGCCAAACTCAACATTTGTGTCAAACATGAGAACTCTGTTAAAATAGTTCTATACTTCTATGTCATGCATCCTTCTTAAGTTCCTTTTGGCAATTATCAAGATCAGTGTCTTTTAACCAACTATTCAGCATAGGTGTTAGTGCTTGTGGTTCCGTGGTTGTATTCATTATGTTTACCAGTATAACTAAATCTAGTAAAGAAACAAATCAAGATTGGTATTTATCAAAAGTGGTGATAACATTATAGAAGCAGGTGATAGTTGATGGTACCAAAGGCTTTTAACTTGGCAATTGTATTTGATAATGAAGTGCTAAGAATTTAATAGGAAGTTCTTACTCATGTAACTAATTTTTTCTTAAAAGTGATCAGTAAGTTCTCAATTTTTGGCAGGTTTGGAATCTTGAGGGCAGATGCCTAGTTTGTTCTCTAGAGTGGGAATCAAATATAACTGCTTTTGCTGTAATCCATGGCTCCAACTTAATGTATACTACTGACCGGAACAGCTTTTTCAACTATTTTCAGTCATCTATTTATTGGCTGGAGAAGTGCACTTGATAACCTGTTTAGTATATTACAACTGGCAGGTATGTGGGCGATGAGTATGCTCTAATGGCTGTTGTGAAGTATGATGCTGAGGAGGGAAAACTTTTGCAGTTGCCATATCAAATTTCTGCAGATTCATTAAGTGGTAATATTTTTATTTATTCTCTTTGCTGGTTGATAACTGAAGTGCATAATTGGAGAATGAGTTATCATTTCTTTTGGTTCATATTAGCTTCCTCTGTAATGTTACTCTGTGCCACTGAATTGTTTGTTTTTCTTTTCTTTTTATTCAGATCTATCTAGGATCCCATATTCAGTTAAATCTCAGGGTTTGATATGATTTTTTTTTTTCACTGTATCAGCTAAAGTGTTTTTCATACCTTGATTTTGTCCTTTTTGTTTATTTTTGTTTCTGTTCTGTTTATGTGACCTTTCAGTGTTAACATGTTTGCGAATAAAATCTGTAACTGAGAAAGATTTGGATTTGGATTTCAGAAGTTGTAGGGTACAATGTGAAAGATGGTTCTAATATTTGTCTTAATAGTTTACCATATAGAGCTGTATGACCAGGTGTTGTCTTCTTGTGGTGAAGTCTATCAATATTTCTAACATATAATTATTGAATGTGGGATTTCTATTTGCTTCGATTGTTACCTCATGCAAATGTTCTTTGCCATTATACAGAAGCTGCTGAGTTTCCATTTCCTACCGACCAACCTATAGTTGGACTTCTTCCCCAACCTGGTTCATCTGGAAATAGGCAAGATATAGTATTGTTTAAAGTTTCTCACATTACATATCTCCTTTGAGAGCGAAACAAATGGGTCTAAGTTTTGCCAGAATAATTATCTATGCAGGAAATTGGTGTTAAATTAAGCTAGTATATGAGTTGCTTTTTATCAGTTAAGAATTAACTGGTAACTGTGTCTAATTTTCATAGAAAACCATGTATTTCAGTATTTGTCATATTACCATCTAATGGAGCACTTTCTTCTTATAAGATGAAGATATTTTGAAACCAACAACTACTCTCACCAGTAAATGTATGCAATATTTTTCATCTCAAGAAGAGCGACACTTCAGCTTTTCCTGTGGTCAAGGAGGTTGTCAGAAAGTACTTAGAGACTCAGGAGAAAAATAAATAATAGTGTTACAGTGTGGACCTGATGGTAGTAACATATGAAGAATATTTAACTTTGGCTCCCTGCTGATTTGAGTCGAGGCTTATATCATATTACTGGAGAATGAAAGAAAAAATGATGAGAAATATTACCTTATAGTTTATCTATGCAGTTTATTAAATGATGAGGGTTTTGTTATTGACAGAGTACTGATCGCATATCAAAATGGGTTGCTTATTCTTTGGGATGTTTCTGAGGCTCAAATTGTTTTTGTTGGAGGTGGTAAGGATCTCCAACTAAAGGATGGAGTTGTTAAGCCTATGGATGAAGTCAGTATAGATTCTCCAGAAAATACAATAGAACATCAACTGGGAGAGAAAGAGATAAGTGCTCTTTGTTGGGCATCTGCCAATGGATCCATTCTGGCTGTGGGATACGTAGATGGAGACATTTTGTTTTGGAACACGTCATCTGCTACTTCCTTTAAGGGTCAACAAACATTGTCATCATCTAATAATGTTGTTAAGTTACGATTATCATCAGCAGAGAGAAGACTTCCTGTCATTGTCTTACAGTGGTCCAAATTGAATAAATCCCATAATGATTATGATGGTCAACTGTTCATCTATGGTGGCGATGAAATAGGATCAGACGAAGTTTTGACGGTGCGTCATTTGTTTATAGTTCTTTGACCCCCTTTATGTTTTTTAGTTGCAATTGAATGTAGTCACTGAAAATTTTATGGCTTTCTCCCAACATGTAAAGTATCTATCCAAGCAGTGCACTTCTCAAGAACATTGCAGCATACCTAGAAATAGTAAAGACTTGAGTTTCTGAGTGAAATGATATCTTGAAACGATAGAATTGGTTTATATGCCAGATGATTTTCAAATAAGAACTTTTTCACATTTTGCCACATTATGCAGGTTTGATTTCTCTTCTTCTACCCTCTGCTCTGCATGCAGTTTTTTGCCATGCCTATTTTCCAGTTCTGATTCTGGTATTGATTGGTTGGTTTTCAGTGTTATAATTCTATCCTGGATGCCTTTGGCATCTGAAATGTTATTTAGAATGTTGCCTGTGTCATCACTGTCATTCCATCACTTCAACTGTTTAGTAAAGTCGTACTTCACTGCTCTGTCTTGGCTTTGAAATATACTGGCATTCAAGATAGGAGCTGATGAGATTCTTTCTGTTCCAGGTGTTAACTCTTGATTGGTCATCTGGGTTGGGGAATTTAAGATGTGTTGGCCGTACAGACCTTACCCTGACTGGTTCGTTTGCAGACATGATTTTATTGCCACAGTCTGCAACAATTGGGGGTAATCACAAAGCTGATGCTTTTGTATTAACAAACCCTGGGCAATTGCATTTTTATGATGATACTAGCCTCTCAGCCCTAATATCCCAGCAAGAAAGGAAACCATCTATCTCTGCTTTGGAGTTTCCGGTGGTGATACCTACCGCTAATCCCACCATGACTGCTGCAAAACTTATTAGGACAGCGACTGGGGAGAACTCATTAAAGGCTCTATCAGAGGTATGACATTTTTTTTTTCATGTATGAGTGGTTCATATATCTTTTCCCTCCGTTTATATATCCCCCATTAAAGCTCTACCAGAGGTATTCCATTTTTTTCATTCATGAACAGCTCATGTTTTTCTCTTTCTACATCACATACTTTAATTAAATCTCTCAGATATCTTCAGTTGTGAACCTCGGCTCATTACCAACTTCAGTAGATGGTACAAAATGGCCCTTGACTGGGGGTGTGCCCAGTCAATTGTCTCTTTCGAAGAATAGTGATATCGTGCGAGTGTATCTAGCAGGATATTCAGATGGATCTGTTCGGATCTGGAATGCCACCTATCCACTCTTATCTTTTGTCTGTGCTTTAGAAGGCGAGGTATCACCACTCTCACAAATTTGAATTTACTATTCTTATAAGAAAAAGTAAACATAAAGTGATAAAACCTGTCTTTACTATAAAGTAGACATGTTTGATTCCAAATTATCTCCATCTAACTGGCAGGTGCAAGGTATAAAAGTGGCTGGTTTAAGTTCTCCAGTATCAAGATTGGATTTCTGCATCTTCACTTTAAATTTGGCTGTTGGCAGTGAATCTGGTTTGGTCAGATATCTATCATTATTGAATACTATTTTTCACTTCTAAGTTTTACTATACTGATTGTCTTTCTACTAACGTGTATAGGTTCGTATTTATAACCTCAAAGGCTGTTCAGATGGGATAGAATTCCTCTTTGTCACTGAAACCAAACGTGAAGGTATGCCTCTATGTTCTTGACTATATACAAATGTTTTAATTTTTTTCATCACACAGTCCATCCGACGCAAAAATACGTTATACTTTCTATGACCAGATCATACCATTAAGCATTTAAGTTGATCTTGAAGTAGTTTTTCTAGAGCCTTTGTTTTATTAAGTTAACAGTGTTATAACTTGTTTAATAGTTCACAGTATTAAGTTAACAATGTTATAACTTGTTTAATAGTCCACAGTTTGTCTCAAGGAAAAGGACCTCAATGCATAGCTATTTTCAGTCTTACTAATTCCCGAGTTCAAGCACTACAGTTTGTGAAGCATGGAGGTAAACTTGCAGTGGGATTTGAATGCGGTCATGTAAGTATTATTTTAGTATCGTTTGTTCATTGTTGTTAATAGTTACCATAATTTATGTTTTTATCAATCAGAAGGATTCTGAATCTAATGTTTCCATGTCAGGTTGCAATGCTGGACACAAGTTCCTTATCCATATTGTTCTTCATAAAAGATGCATCTTTCTCTAGCTCTCCAGTCATTTCAATGACTTGGAAAGAAATTACAAATCCTCAAGGCCTCTTGAAGAGTTCAAAGCTCTCAGAAACAAAGGCACCAGTTCACCCTGCAGAGGAAGTAATGTTCATCTTAACCAAAGATACAAATATACATTTAATTTGTGGAAACACTGGTAACATGATCATCCCTCGGCCATGGCACTCGAAAAAGGAGTCAATTGCAATTTCAATGTATGTTATAGGCAAGTACAGATTTCATCTAGGAAAACACAAAACATTTGTTATTTTTTTTTTTACTTTTTTTTTTTCACTTAATAATTAGAGAATTCTGAGATTTTTTTTTTACTCCAGATGGCAGAATTTCTGCCTCTAAAGTATCTGATGCAAATCCACCGGAAGAGGCCTCAAAGGATACTTCAACAAAGAATGAGTCTTTGGCAGGCAGTTCTCCAATTTCTTCACTTGAGATGGAACAGGACTATAATTCAGAAAATGCATACTCTGAAGAAAGATTGTTGAATTCACTGATTTTGCTTTGTTGTGTGGATTCTGTGCGCTTGTACTCTACAAAATCTGTGATTCAGGTGCCTGTTGTGTTGCCTTTATTCATATTCGTTACTTTACTCTATTGCCTTTATTCATGTTTACTACTTTATAATATTTTTATAAGCATGCTAAGGCAATGTGGTCTTGTTAGGGAAACAATGAACCCATTCGAAAGGTGAAACATGCAAGGCCTTGCATTTGGACAGCAACTCTGAAGAAAGTTGAAAAAGTTTGGGGATTGACTTTGCTGTTACAGACTGGTGAGATTGAAATTAGGTAAAGTTTCTCTTTTGTTCCTTGCATCAATAATCAACAAAATACAGATTATGCAGCATGAAGTGTCTAATCAATACCTTATCAGTGCTTATTAAAGTTCCAATGTTTCTACAGGAGAATTAATTTCTCCCCTCCTGTTAGGATAACACATCCACCTAGCATAAGTGCTTGTCTATTTATTGATATTGTTGATATCTGTGCATTCGATCATTTAATGAAATGTTCATACCTTTCCATGGGCAGATCTGTTCCTGATTTAGAATTGGTGAAAGAAAGCTCCTTAATGTCAATTCTAAGGTGGAATTGTAAGGCAAATATGGATAGGACAATGAGCTCTGATGATGCACATATCACACTGGTAATGTTGTCGTCTTGAAAGTTTAAGAAATGTCGGATTTGCACTTAATTTCTTGCTGTTAAATCAATGCATGACTGATGCTGAGGATTTTCATAGGCAAATGGGTATGAAACAGTATTCATCTCTCTGTTAGCTGCTGAAAATGATTTCAGGTATGTTCTTTTTTCTTTTCTTTGTTTAAATATTAATTTAGCTACTGGTGCCATGATTGAGATATGAAGTCGAGCATTAAAGTTTGGTTTATGAATTGGTAGTTAAAAAAATAATTCCAAAACTTTTGTTTCTATAGGATTCCAGAGTCTTTGCCCTGTCTCCATGATGCAGTTCTTGCAGCTGCTGCAGATGCTGCATTAAGTGTCTCTTTGAATCAGAAGAAGAAACAGGTTTAGAGAAAATAAAATTTAGTTTTTTTAGGTTTTTATTTTGTGAAGAATTCATTGTGTTGCATTCGTAACTTATCTTTTTCTCTACAGAGTACTGCCCCTGCGATATTAGGTGGTATTGTCAAAGGCTTGAAAGGGGGAAAAATGGTCCAGAGTGGAGATTCTACTGCAACTCCTAAATCCACTTTTGATCATTTAGAAGGCATGTTTTGGAAGCCTCAACAGTCGGACTCAGTCCCAGGTTTGGATCATCAAGAAAATCTGGAGCTTGATATAGGTCTGGTGCTAATCTACCTCGACCTTTCCCCTCCTTTTTTCCATCTCCCAGTTGAGTCTTCACTTTTTTGGGTCAACCTTTCATTTTTAAACTGAATTCATGCTTTTGGTATAGATGACATTGAAATAGATGAACCTCTACGCATAGCATCTACTTCATCAACCCATGATGTTGATAATAAAAAGAGAGGTAATTTCTTTTGTTATATTTGACCCATGTTTTTGTAATATTAAAAAGTACAACAATAATGTCATAACATTTTTGTACTGCAGAAGGGGACTCAGAAAGGGATAGATTATTTCACGGTGGGACTGGTGATGCAAAGCCCAGAGTTAGGACTGCTGAAGAAATTAGAGCTAAATATAGAAAGGCTGAGGTAATGTCAGATGATGATAATAGGTTTATATGATAGATAAACCACTCCAGAAATTAATTGTCTTCTCTTATATGGTTTTAGGATGCTTCTTCGGTGGCTTCTCAAGCAAGAAATAAGCTCATGGAGAGGGGGGAAAAACTGGAGGTAGGTGGAAAGATTTGAGAAACTAATGGCTTCTTATTTCATCTTTCATAAAATGGAGAATGTTGTGATACTGTCGCGGGGGGTGAGGTGGGGTTGCCAATGTAAACGCATTAGTAGCGATATAACAGAATTAACCATGATCACATTTGTCCAGATAGCATACCTTCAACGAGCAAATGTTTAAACGACTCCTAAACTAACTAGCTTCTCTTTTTCTTCTTTTCTAAAATTTCACTCGTATCAGAGACTCAGCAGGCGCACTGAGGATCTACAGAATGGGGCTGAGGACTTTGCATCAATGGCAAATGAGCTTGTCAAGACGCTAGAAGCTCGAAAATGGTGGCATATTTAAAAAGTCTCACTTTATTTTGCATTGGCTTCAAGTTTTCATATTGCGGAGTTGCTGGTCCTGTCCGAGAGAGGGGAGGAGATTCTGAGGTACACGAAAAGACAAGTTCATGCAAGTAAGGGACATCTTCTGCAGCTTGTGATCCAGCAGACATTCAAAAGGTTCGTGCATTTAGTGTATAGAAGTGTATTTGTCATGTCATTGTATGTTGCCTTTGATGCAAAGTAATTTATCTAGCAAAGCAATTCAGGTTGATAGGCTTAGAACATTGGAAGCCGCATTTTTTTTTATACGTTCATGATGTAAAAGAACCATATATGCAAAGTCAATAATCATCAACTTTCGTTGCCATTTGATAATTTTTACAACTCCATCATATGTAACATGTAATGCGAACGAAAAAAAAGGCAGCCTTGCTCTCATAGCAGAGAAAAATAAAAAGATGCTCGAAAATCAGTCATGTACAGTAGTATACGGCATATCATTTGATGTCAGCATTTCTAGTTTTTCTTAAACTACCAAGCTTCTTCCCAACAAGATCCCTCAACTCAATTTCACTGGGGAACCTCTGCTCCTTCAACTTTGAAAAGACCTACGATGAAGATTGTCAGATAGAAACCGAAACCAATGAACCACACTCGGATCTAAATTTGCTGCTAACTCAATCAAGCCAACACTATGTATGCAATACAAGAGAGGAGAGGAATGAATCATACCAATTCACCATTACAGAAGACTTCAAAAGCTCCTGTACTTTGAAGGAAGGATTGGATGAAGTTTCCCAAAAGCCAAGTGCTCGCAATACTTCCAAATCTATTAGCTTGCAAGGACTGGTACCAAGAAGGTGGTGGCACCATCCCCAACCTTTGAAAAATTTGCTCACCACCAAATATCGTACCGACGATTCCAACTTGAACAACTGGTACCAATTTGCTCAACAGGCGTTTTGGAAATGAAGCAGGGTGGTTTGCTAGTATTACAGTGATCCCAGGATAAGATGTTGCCAACATGTTTTTCATTGCTATTGCATTTCCTCTGCCACACAATATACACAAGTAAATTTAAGTAAAGAAAGGATTTTGATGAGAATAACTAGCCTTGTCGCGGAATCACTCCATCCCTACGGTGGCAAAGAATGAAACCAAGGAAGATATATCAATGGTAGGGAAACCTGTAAGAACAAGTTGTGCAAAAATCAATGTTGATGGTGCTTCCTATGCCAGTTTCTCCAATGCCATTGGATTTCTGCAGTTGAGCAAACAAATCATAATCAGAAAACTTTCAGCATATATGACATGATGTGTATATGCAATGTCTGCATGTGTATAAACATTGAAAATGCATTTTGGGGTTTGAGAGAGAGAGAGACCTGCTGAACTGGGAATTTAAGGGGCTCTTGGAGAATCTGTTGCTGTTGGGTTTGGAGATCATGGTTATTATCTGGTTCATCGGGATCATCAATCTGGTGATAATGATACTGTGTAGGTTTGGGAGGTCTAGGTGTGAAAAGGTTGAAAATGTCTCTGCAGAACAGAAAGATTGGTAACGCAACCAGAACTAACTGAGCTCGATCCATTGGAGACCGGAAGTTATAGAGAGACCCAAAAAAAGAGAGTGATTGTCTTTCGGTTTCAGGCAACAACAGGATGCCAAGGCCTAGGATTCACCTGCTCATAAAAGCTTGCTGATTAGTAGGATCTTCCTTTTTCTTAGTAGTGGAACATGGGAATGATTGTGCCAAATGCAATCATCCAATCCTCAAACACTTGGTTGTAGTAGTTAATCTGCTTGGATTTTATTTGCTATAATTTATTTGAATCAATTCTAGCTGTAGATTAAATATAAAAATTATGAATTTATAGTTGTGACACTACACACACTCAAAAAGTGTTATGAATTTTTCTTTTACTCACACACCTTTAAATTTATAATACACGACTATGATTAAAAATTAAGCAAATTCTAATGCACAAAAATCAAGTAGATGATTCAATATCCTAAAATTTACCATTTTATTGTGTGTTCCTTTCTTGGCCAATGATTTACATGTCACACCAAACTAAACATGTTAATCATCTTTTATGTTAAAGGGGATTTGATGTAATTAGGAGCTTAGTCTTCCCACCCACCAATTCTCGTTGGTATGATGAAACTTCAAAGATGTCTAAGCAGGAGTAGAACACGGAGGCATAGACTTGGCCTAACTACTAGATTTAGGTCCTATGGACATAGGATGTAGTCCATGTTTTGAAGGGCATAGTGTGCATATTTCACGGGTGCATCTGTAGTGCTCGGGGTAGCAATACCCAGGGTGAGGCTTGCTTGCAACTGACAAGGGCAAGATGGAGAATAGCCAAATTTTGTGGTTTATATTAATCCTAACATCCCGAACATGACATGTTCGGGGAATTGTAGAATTTCTTATATTTCACACTTCATTATATTTGTGCTCCTTTTTTAGTCAATGCCCTTGTACCTTTCTTATTCTCCTCACACCAAAACAAAATATGATGCAATCATACAAACTACTAATTATAATTCAGTGCACCGTCATTTTCTCTTTTATAGTACTATGTCCTGATGAGGATGAGAATTTTGCAGCATTCTCCTTGCAAAACATGTGAAACAATTAACCCCAACATGTATAGAGTGGTAAAACTGTGAAAGTAATAAATCCCAAAATGGTAGGAGTAAAAGGTGAAGCATGAAATTCTCACATGGGCAGCTTCTACTACAATACCTAATTGTGTACACTAATACAGTTTAAGGAACACAGAAATGTCAGAACCTTAAATGAGGAAAATGACTTGTGTACCCTACCAATCAAAATAGCCCTTAACAGGTCAAAGCAGAACAGTAAGGGAAACAAGTCCAATTCCCCACCACCAGCCTAAAATTGGAAATCATGGTCCAATTTGAACACAAAAGTCTTGAGCCCCGGTGTGACCCTTGGCCTCGTTCTTAAACCCTCCTTCGTCATCACTGATCAAAAACAGAAAAACTCGAGAGTCCATATTCAACGTTCAGACTCTGAGAGAGAACAAAGCATTAAAATAATGGAGCAAATTCTGTTATCTCATATTGCTTCATTGAGTCATTGAAACAATTTTAAATCGCAGATATTTTGTGTTTCAACTTTCAACTCATCTTGTTCTTTTTCTCCTTTGCTTCAGCTTCAGGCATTCTCTCTCTTAAAAGCCTGAGGGAGGCCCAGAACTAATACCCTGGTGTGTTTCTGCTCCATCTGGGTCTCCAATGGCGAGTTGGGTCCTCTCAGAATGTGGGTTAAGGCCTCTCCCTCAGATTTTGCCGAGGCCCAGAACCAGAATCGCCGCAAACCCAATGAAGCTTCAAACTTTGCAGACAAACAAGAAGAACATCACAGATCTCGGATTTGGTTCGACCCAAATTTCCAGTGGGTGCTTTAGAAGCTGGGGCTTGAAGGTGAGTGCCCCATTGAAAGTTGCTTCTACAGAAGAAGAAGATGACGAACAGAGTATGAGAATCAATGGCGTTAATGGAGATGAAGAGAATGAATTCGATCCGGGTTCACCGCCACCGTTCAAATTGGCAGAGGTTAAAGCGGCAATTCCAAAGCATTGTTGGGTTAAGGACCCATGGAGGTCCATGAGCTATGTGGTTAGGGATGTGTTGGTGGTTTTTGGATTGGCTGCAGCTGCGGTTTATATAGACAAGTGGTTCGTTTGGCCTCTGTATTGGGCTGCTCAGGGGACAATGTTTTGGGCTCTCTTTGTTCTCGGCCATGATTGGTAATCACTAATCACTCCCTAATTTGTAATTGTTGTTTTGGTGTTTCAAATTTTGATGTAAATTTGTGTGTCCTGGTGTGAATTGTATGCCTGGTTTTTTATTGTGCAGTGGACATGGAAGCTTTTCAAACAATCCCAAGCTAAACAGTGTGGTTGGGCATCTCTTGCATTCTTCAATCCTTGTACCTTATCATGGATGGTATGTTCTTGTTGATGGATTAATATAACATGATGCATTTTCAATATGAATATTGGTTTCATGTTTTTGATAAGACCATTATTCTTATTAAATTAGCATTAGCATAACTAGCACTAAAAGTGTGAAATGATGATCGGATTGTATAGGAGAATTAGCCACAGGACTCACCATCAAAACCATGGACATGTTGAGAATGATGAATCATGGCATCCGGTTCGTCTTTTTTCCTGTGTTTTATGACTTCTATGTTCTTGTTCATCTCTTGTTGAAGCATACTGGGTTTCTCTATTTGTCTGAAGATGATAAATTTCAATTCTTGCAGTTGTCTGAGAGAATTTACAAGACTTTGGATAAAACAACACAAATGTTGCGGTTCACTTTGCCTTTTCCCTTGCTAGCTTACCCTTTCTACCTTGTAAGTTTGTAGTTCTTTGAATGTTGATTCGGCCCAGATAATTAACGGAATTAGTAGCTGATTATTATTGCTTTTCTGTAGTGGAATAGAAGTCCAGGAAAGACTGGGTCGCATTTTGAGCCAAGCAGCGACCTGTTTGTCCCCTATGAGACGAAAGATGTGATCACTTCCACTGTATGTTGGACAGCAATGGCTGCTTTGCTTGTGGGATTATCATCTGTAATTGGTCCTATTCAAATGCTTAAGCTCTATGGCATTCCCTACTGGGTAAATTCCACATCTTTAATCTTCCTGTTGGTCTACATTACAAGCAGGATTGCTTTTCCTAATCCAATCAAAGAAGATATGTGTGATTCTGCTTTAATATTAGGTGTTTGTCATGTCCTAATCCAATCAAAGAAAATTTAAATTTGATTCTGCTTTAATGTTAGGTGTTTGTCATGTGGCTGGATTTAGTGACTTACTTGCATCATCATGGTCACGAAAACAAGTTACCATGGTATCGTGGAAAGGTACAAAACTGTTGCATTCATGATAAGGATTGTTTCCTTATTACACCACAACAGAGAAGAAATCTCCATGGAGACTTTTTATCTTGTATTGTTTAAGCTTGTCATAGCAGCTCAGCCAGCTCTTTCAAGATGTTGATATTTCTTCCTAATCTTTGATAGGAATGGAGTTATCTGAGGGGAGGACTTACGACACTTGATCGTGATTACGGATTGATCAATAACATCCATCATGATATCGGAACCCATGTGGTCCATCATCTCTTTCCGCAAATCCCTCACTACCATTTAGTCGAAGCAGTAAGTACCAACTTCATTGTAAATATACTCATACCTGCATGTGTTTGATTCTTTTGTTCTTGAACTTGTAGACCGAGGCAGCCAAGCCGGTGTTTGGGAAATATTATAGAGAGCCGAAGAAATCAGGACCTCTACCGTTTCACCTACTTGGAAGTTTTATAACAAGCTTGAAAAAAGACCATTATGTCAGTGACTCTGGGGATGTTGTGTATTACCAAACTGACCCTGAGCTTAGTTCAAAGTAAAGCTTCAATCTTTAGTTAAGTAGAAGACCACAAGAAGAGTTTCAAGTTTTTGTTGCAGAGGAGAATCCATAGGCTTGTAGTATTTCATTCTTTGTAGAGAGCAATTAATCTCTGCGGCAAATCTATAGTGCCTTGTAAAACAAACATTCAAGAAAATTAAATGGAAAATAATTGAGGGAAGTAACGATCTTATTGTGCTTTTGTTTGGAATTAGTGAATGTACCCAGGATTCTCTTTGGAAAGTATGAGAAAGTGTAAATCATGTCACAACTTTACTTTGATTGGATGAACCCATCAATTCATGTGTAATCTATTAAACGTCATCGTATATAAATTAACAGAGATTTATATCACCTTTAGCTGCCGACAATAATGGCCGAGTCATTTTCTATAGCAACAAGAACAGTACCTGTACTTTCAAAACCAATCAAAGAGATACCCATTTTTTCGAGAACTGTCAATGTTGACGGGATGACAATAGAAGACTACTAAAGGTACCCTTTTGATCGATTTCGAAAGTTAGGTACCAAACTGATGTATTATGCAAATGTTATTCGAAGGAAAAATGAAAAACCTCTTGAAACTAAGAGCAAACAACCCTTGAGTTGCTTCTCCACATAACTCATTGAAAAGCACTTCTAACTAGTTTGTTACCTGTAACTTCATGGTACAATTCTGATATGCGTATACGATTGTGACAACTCTAGAACAGTCATGTACAAAAACACTTTCAACACAAGCACTTCCTACATAGCCACTCCCAAACACACCCTTCATTTTTGATAAATGCAAACCTCATCCAAATTATAAAAGTAAACTAAACACTTTGGGTCTGCCCATGTGGCAATTCCAGTGTTTGCATCCTTGAACCCAATTTCCAACCCATGTGGATAGGACTCTACAGCCCATCTATAAACTAGTACAGTACCAAACCAAACTGATTCAGTCAGTCAGCAAAGTCGGTCAGAATCGAACTTCGTACTAGACCATACATTGTTGTACCTTAGACTAATCAAAATAGTCAACAACTTCGGCAGAGATTGAACACCAAAATTGTAATTACTGATAGACCCATGACGAAATAACACCCACGCGTCTTTCTATCATTTCCCATCCTAGTTTAGTAGTTCAATGCTGGCTTAGCTATCAAGGCCAAAATTGGCAAATTCAATTTAATTGCATGGCGAAACAACACGTTCCAAACGCGACCCGAGAGCGCGTATCTCCACACACACCATTTCCTTCTAGCTTCCGATGTGAATCCGACGACCAAAGTATTCAGCTTGTCCTCATTAGTCGTCATAAGCCATTAAAACCTTTTTCTCTTGCTCTCAAAAAATCACTTTCCTCATAAACCATCTCTGCCTAGCTTGTCTCTTGACAAATCACATCAACAATGAGTGAGAACTCTAGCTGTTTCAATGGCATCTTACGCCGGCTTTTATGCACCGGAAGCGTTCCGACTCACCCGTCGGATTACATTTCAGAGTCTAACCCAACCCAGCTCGCTAATCCATCTAAAACTCCAAACCATGAGCCCAAATTCCAACCTTTATCTTCGCCTTCTGCTTCAGCCTCGCCTGGAATAGTGGCGAGGCTAATGGGGCTGGATTCACTGCCGGAGACGAGTTGGAAAGGAAGAGCCCCGGATTCGGTTACCAGAAGCAAGTCAGTGAGCTTTGCAGATTACTTGCTGGATTTGGACTTAACTCCGACCCAGCAGCACCGCCGGGTTCGGACCTCCGTTTCTTTCCGGGAGGTTCCGGCGGTGCTGAATCAGCAGCAGGGTCATGAGTATCTCGTGGTGTATTTGGATAAGGCGGAGGAGTTTGGGTCGAAAGTGAAGAAAACAGGGCAAGTGAAACAGGGGAAGGAACAGAGGAGTAAGAACAGAGAGACTAGTGAGCTGATTAAGAAGAACAAGGAGGAGAAAGTAGTGAAGAAAAAGAGCAGGAAGATCTCGAAGTTGAAAGATGAGCCTAGAAGGGAATGTAGTACTCAATCTTCAACGCTTCGTCGTAATTGCAAAGGAGATGAGGGTTTGGGGTACTCTGTTCGACCTTATAACAAGGTTGTGAACAAAAATGGTGGTGCAAATTTGAAAGAAGGTGGTGGTGACCATAGTCCACTGAAGAAAACGACAACCCAGAAGAAGAAGAAAGTGGTGGTGGAACCAAAATTCAAGAAGGGAAATCATCAAAATGCAGCTAAGAAAAGAGAGGCAGTAGATAGTAGTTCGCGTTCAGAGAATTCAAGCCCTGTTTCTGTTTATAATATTGATGACATTTTGATCCAACATGAAACTTGGTTATCAGGTTTGTTACTTACTAGAACTTAAATGGGTTTTATTTAAATACCTTATGAAAATTCTATGACCGATTCTGAATTTGTGTGTTTTGGTTATTGTTTGTTTCAGAGTATTCAAGTCCCATGAATTTGAAATCCCAGATGAAATCCACACCAAAAGTTTCTTACAATGAAGACCCTGAGGTTAGAGCTGTTAGAAGAAAAGATTTGGAGCCAATTAACAATGAAGACAGTGGAGATTACACTGAGCTTATGGCGAGCAAAATCTTCAGATTGACAGAGGAAGAATTGAAAGAGTCAAATTGGGTATCAAAGAATGTGGTTGAGTATGAAAGATTTGAAGAAATCTGTGTGGAATTCGAGGGGCTGATCCTTGATGTGCTATTGAACCAGGCCATTGATGACTTTGTGAAGATTTCTTATGAAGCTCTGTGTGCTCAAAAAGCTTGAAGAAGAAGCTGTCTCAAAATCTGTACGTACTAATAGACTTAATAATAGTGTATTAGTACTCTCCTCTTCAAATTTCGATTTGAAATCCCAACTTTGAATTTTTAGCCATTTTGGTTTGAAAGGAGTTCGGATAATTGAGGCTATGCCTGCAAGGAGCAAATGGAAAATTTAATTTCTTGTCCCCTGCACCCCTAGAAAAATAGACATAGTTTTTTCAGTCAAAATCTAATCAATTTGATTTGATTTGATGGTATGATTATTTTTCCTATAGATATTTGAATTCTCAAATAATCATTTTATTTTTAATTTATTTTGCAGAGAAAGATAATCAAACAACAATGTACTCCGATCTTAAGTCGAGTTAATTTGGATTGCAATTTACAAATCTACAGTTCTACAAACCAACATTAGATGGAAATTTCTTAGTGTCTAGGCTTGGTTTGGGAAGTGAGCGTACTTTTGCTTTGTAAATTTGTCTCTTCTAGTAAAAATTTAAAACAGAAGGCAAGCTCGAGTTAAATTGCGTTATAAAGTTACAAGAAAACGAATATCGTAAACAAACTTTCACTTCCAAGAAGCTGCTATTAATGTGTAATCCACCACACCACTTAGGTGAACAAATATAGATTTGCAAATTTAAAATCGTTTGGCAATATTGTAAACACACCCTAGAAAAGGTTGGTAGGTGGATGCTATATTACTAAAAATATCTAGACCAGTCATCATAGCAAAATCACAATCACCCAATTGCACTATTATTATGCCCAATGGTATTATATGAGCTGAGAAAGCAGAGCCTTCTAGTTTGTGTGTTTGTGAGATGGAATGGACTAATCGGAAATTGAAGCCAGCTGGGAGGCATATACACATGCAAAAGTTCCATGACGACACGAAGAGTGCCCAGCAAGTGTTCGACGAAATGACACCATGCATAACCGTGTTACATCAATGTCATTACTATCATGAAGAACAGAGTGTACATTTCCAAGAAGAAAATAACCGATCCACAAAGATGAGTAGTAAATGAAATAGACAAGGAGAACTACCAAGAAAACGAACATTCATTGAAATGGAAACCTAGAATTCTGGGAATTCATCAACAACCTTCTTAAAATGCAAAAGGCATTGGGACTTGAAACGTGCAGGAAATTTCTCATTGATTTGTTTATTTGCCACAGAATGCGATCAGTAAATCTACATGGGAAAGAAAAATTCAAGAAAGACACCGGAGATCTCTTTATGATAGGTACTGAAAAAACGGGATGTTGTATAATGCTTTAGAGCATCAATGATTCTTAACTCGATCAGGTGCAGTCCAGCAGTTGAAGTTTGAGGAGCATTGATGCTCTAGATTATTATAGAATTTCCCACAAAAAAAATAAGCTTGACAATTGGCATACATAATGATACATATGTAGTATAAGTACTTGTACATGTATATTTACATGGCCACTAATTAATTCTCTTCCAACAAGTTGGGTTGATCATCTTCTACCAGACCATAAACCCATGAAAAATCTGGCTGGTTATTATTGAAAGCCCATTGTGAGCTCTGAGTTACTGTGGTTGATGAACAATAAGGTGTAGGGGTAGTACTAGTACTAGTAGAAAAAGTACTAAGGTTTTCCCCATTAAGTCTATCAAAGTTCCCATATTGGTTTTCATCACCAATATTGGTGCCACTACAAAACTGTGGAGAAGAACTAGGCATGTACCCAATGAGAGGTTTCTGCTGCTGTTTTTGCCACAAAGTTTGCATCATAGAGTGAGTTGGGTAAATGGTGATTGGGTTCTTTGCACTGTTAATCGTGAGAGCACTAGAGGTGTTTGCTTTTAGTGGTCTGAGAGAAGGCACAAATGGAGCAACAGTTGGAGCCATTTTGTCTTCTTCGATCCTTGTGGGCATAGGAACAATCCTGTCTCTTACATGTAGTCATGTACCAGCAATACCGGGTCCGAAACAGCATAGGATGAAACCTTTCTTCTAAAATTCCATGTGCTTGGTCATCACCTTGTGGGCAGAACCCATTCTTGAACTCCAAGCAAGGGACACAGCTGTACTTGTGGCTGAGCAAGTCTCTTCTTCCCAATTCGCCGACGTGGAGAAAAGGGCATGGCTTTTTTGGGAAGTAACAGATACTTCTTTGGCAAGTTTTGACTTTGTATACGTACATTAGGAAATGGGGTGTTCTGTTTAGCCAACCATGGAGGTGAGAAAAAGATAGGTCTGCATGGTCATCTGCAATTGGTGCTTCTTCTGCCTCTTTTAATTTCTGCATTTGTTAATTGCTGTTAATCAAGTTCTTCAATGCTTTTATTTCTGCTTCAATGAAGCAAAGCCAACAGATAAACCAGACTCAACTAGAGGCAGAAGTGCAAGTTTTCTATGTCTTGCAAAGCCTAAAAACAAAAACCAATTCTAAATTTAGCCAACCAATTAATCTTAGCTAGCTTGAGCCACAGCTACATAACTTTAACATTTCCCTTATTCTTCTTTCAAATAGTAATGTTTAAGAATTCTGCAGAATACAATACCATAAACTGAAGAGCTTCTGCTCTATTTATAGCTACGTCTTTAGTGTCTCCTCAAAATTTTGTAAAGTGTAATTTATTATACATGAATATATATATAGACAAAACCCTTTTAATTTCTTTTACCAAAAACAAATAAACCTTTCAATTTCAATAGTTACCATCTACCTTTTGATTTGTTTATATTTTCTCACCTTTCTTACCCCTAAACCTAGCACATATGATAATATATAACTATTTTCCTCCACATCCTGAGTTCAAATGCACCAATCAGGAGCTAACTTATTGCATTCTGCAATTAATAAAGAAGGGCCATAGGTCAAGAAGCCTTTGCTGACCTTTTTGATCTCTTATTTTGGTTATACAATCAAATCCTTTTATTTAATTACTTTTTGAGAGAAAAATTACTCCTCAAAATTATATATATTTGAGTGTATCATTTCACAAACTCAAAGTTAGATTACATCCCTTGAAGTAATGGAATAAATATAATTAATTAGGCATATTACATCTAACTACTGCCAAGAGTTGAAAGCAGCATTACATATTTAACAATTGTCATGTAGCTGGAAATTAATGTATTAGTTAAAATTACTTATCCAGAAGGTCACATTCTTCCCAACTCGTCTGACTGTACTTATAATAATTTTTTTGTATTTGAATTCATTTTCTTTTCCTAGAAAGTAGTCCTTATATACATAAAAAACAATCTTTCATGATCAAGTTAAGAGACATCATATTTGTTCCAGAAGTTTGAACAAAAGAGCAACCAAAGGCAAGTATTAATGCCAAGAAATTATGTATATTCTTTCACAGCACCGACCACATCTTCACGTCTAACAACCCTATTAACAAACACTGTCCTCGTTGAATCAAAGGTTTATATAGGGTTGTGCTTCAAAGCTATTTCAATCATTTAATATTTCCTAATTTTCTCTTAAAGGAAACTTGTGACTTTAATTTTTTTTTTTTATATTATAGAACGACCGGTAGACGGCAACAATCGAAAAGATGACCTCTCATTTACAAAGAGGAGACTTATGCCATTAGATCAAAATGGTCATGAGCACTAAAAGAGAGTTCCAAACTTTTGTTCTTTTAAAAAAAAAAAAAAACTTGGATGTTGTTAATTAATGGAATAAAATGAGAATCATTCATATTCCTTTTTGGTCTTTGGATCGGAAGTTGACCATCGAACATTCGGAATTAAGTTTGAAACTCCTTGATATATTATATTCTTGCTCATTTTGCATATTCTCATTACTTAACCTTGAAATATGTTATTGTGTTAGAAAAGTTTCTAAAAAAGGGAGCGCCGGTCTCTCTCTAACTTTAGGGTTTAGGGAGTGTCGCGTCTCACATACTTTTATCTACATATGGCCATGATCGAGGCCATGACTGCCCGTCTCATGACGGCCCTCACCCTAAAGAAGGCAATGACATTGTTAATCTCATTGGGATTGGTGAGAAACCATTGCACAAGGACGACCTCTGCCTTGTTGGGCGCCTCCTCACCGACAAGCCACAATAATACATCCTCCACGGAGGCCCTTGATTTTACGGCAACTCTATGGTGGTTTTGGGCTATCACAATTGTGTTGCCGATGTGGCTTTTCAGAAACCGGCTTCTCTCAATCTAACGATGCTAAAACTCGTCCTTTCATCCTTGGGGACATTTGTGAGTCTTGACCATCATACAAGGCTGGTCCATAGTTTTCGGAGGCCTAGTGAAATAATTCAAAATTATATAAATATACTAGTAAGAAAAAAACTAACTATTTTTTTAAAACAAATTAAACAACCTGAAAGACTTCCTTTGTATTGTTCCAACTTATATACTCACAAGTCGCAATCAAATAAAATCTAAATAATGTTATATATAGATGCTCCATTTATGTATCTTATGAAAAATCTTATAGAAAAATCAGATCTTTTAAAATATGGGGACTTTTTCGTGTCCTTTGGAGGGAATGTTACGACTTATATACAAACTTACAAACTAGTGTGCGTCGAACAAGAAGATGGGAGCTTCACATGGTCCTTAATTTAATAATTAATCTCATAAAGAACAAAAATTTGATGAATATTAATTATTGCTATAGTTGACATATATAACAAATTTCCCCAAAACCCAAACAAAGTAGTGTCACGTTGTATGAATATTTATATTGGAGTGAGATAGGCCATCAATTCAAGCCGGTTACGTTCCCATTAGCCTTGACCAAATCAGTGCTAGCTCTTCATGATCTTCTACATTTGTCTCTCAAAGTCCACTAATTATAGAACCTGCTACAATCGAATAGTCTTCTTTATTTGATACAAAATTAACTACACCAGACTACTGTAGTTGGGGAGCTTGTTCAACTTAATTTCCTATTAGTTGGAAAGATCGAGAGCAATTGGTCAAAGCTTGGAAATTCCCAGGCAAGACATTCCTTTACATTTATTAGTCGCAAGATAATAGACTTTGAAGAGACCATATGGCAACTTCACGAGATATATACAAGTATTTGTTTTGGGTATATAATCCTCCTAACTAGGAAATCTTGGATATAATTGCATGCACTCGTTTATCAACATGTGTTCAGCTACTTTGGTTTGGTGGGATTCGCCCCCGGCTTTGGTTGTTTTTTTGTACAATAGGGATTTTATGGGACTCCCTAATTTTCGTCGTCGGTAGATTGTCTTTCTCTTTTGACTTTCTTTTTTACGGGCTTGGCTTCTTGTCCCCCCCCCCCCTCTCTCTCTCTCTCTCTCTCTCTCTCTCTCTCTCTCCAATCCTTTGTTTTTCTTTCTTCTTTTTAATAAATTTGGGAGGATGATATTGTCCTCTCTTATTCAAAAAAAACATGTGTTAAGTAAAAGATAAATATTAACAACTTTCTCCTTCTATAAACAGAAATGATGTTTAAAGAACAATTTAAGTATATTCCGCGACAAGTATGAGAAGAGATCGAGAATGAAGAATATTGATCGGAAGTTTAGAACTATAGAAAAGAGAAAGTTTTAAGCATTCTTCATCAAGTAAATCCAAGTAGGTTATTGTATTCTAATCGAGTATGAAGATTTTTTTTTTAGTATAAGATCCTACTAATAATTAAGAATTGCAGTAGGTGATGAAGGAGGGTTGAAAATTGGGTTAGAATTAAGTTAGATTAGGAGTTTGATTTTTCTCCAATGTAACAAAAAATAAATGCAAAGTTGACACAAATTGTTGAAAGGAGAAACTTCTTAGCATTTTTCATCTAATAAATCCAAGTAGGTTATTGCCTTGTAATCGTAGGATAAAGTCAGGGACAAATACAAACCCTATTCTTTTTTATTTTGAAGGAGAATTCAAAGTTAATTAAGACTCCATATAATATTATTATTAGATGAAAATTATCATTATACTATTGAACATAATTATGGTTAAAAGGCTAAGTTCATTTCAATAGTTGTGCATGTAAAATCTAACCACTTGAATCGAATACATGCAATACCTAGAACAACATGTATCAGAGATTCAAAGTAAAACATGCATGAGAGCTTCTAATTAACACACTCGAGAAAAGAAAAGAAAAAAGTCAGGATTTTCTTCAAAATTAAAAAGGCCGAACAAGAAAATACACTCTTGGTTAAATTGGATAAATTCAACAATTAAAATTAATGAATAATTTATAGGACCAAGCCCCACTTTTACTACCTAGAATTCTCGAAACTTTAGGACCGGTCCTAGTTATGAGATGACAACTTTTCAAGCCAAAAAAGGCAATGCACGGTAACTTTGTTGGAAAATATGTACGAGATCTCGAATCTGCTGGCGCAATGAGATCGATCGGTGGTCCAATATCCAACAGATATGATGATGATGATGATGAAATTGACCACTACCAATGAATTTTGAAGCTTCGATCTCTATCTATTTCTCTTTGACGGCTAACTGTTACAATCATCGACCCAAATATGCGTCGGTGAAAAACGCATAGAGTTTGTATATATGCCAGAGAGGCAAAAACAACACGGTACCGTACGTATAATAGTTAGCTGGACACCTCAATAATCCAAATCAATGTGAAACTTGTACACCAAGCACATTAGAAAAGACATAGCAATATGGCATATATTAGCTGTAAAAATTTATTGCAATCGGATCTGGCTTGTCCTTAGTGAATAATGGCCGGTTTGGGATAGACGTGCTTAAACAATATGTTGAACCGATTTTTATAAGTTGCCGAAAAGGGTTTTGTATATATATTTTCTCCGATAAGTTGCTTAAAAAAATATTATTTGTTAAGTATGTTTTCAAAGAGTTTTGTAGTGCCAAATTGACCCTAAGTAGAGAGAAAGGTACAGCCTTATCGAACATTGTTCAATTAACAAAGATGTAGATAATGGCGAATTGAACAATTTAACTTTAGAAGATTCCTCAAACGAGGGTCTGATATCATATTAGACAATTATTAGTGATCTTCGAAATTTAAAATAATTGTAAATAAATCAACAATTTAAACCAAACTAAGAATACCAAGCAACCTTGCTCAATAAACTCCTTGACTATAGATTTTTGGGATAAAATTGGTCGTAGTAGCTGGTTGAATTTGCTAGAAACGGAAAAGGTGGGACATTTTGAAATAGACAAATAGTACATGCCATGTACGGTGTCAAACTAAGCTCTATTCAACAACATTTTAAATTCAAAACACACATTATATAAAATACACATTCCTCCCCATTATTCAAAACACACATTATATAAAATATATATATATATATTTCGTTTTTCTTCAGTCATAATTAATGTATATATATTCAGCTCGAAATTGGTGTAAATGCTAGAATGTCAAAGAAGAACACATGCAGAGTCTGCAACACGAGTCATAGACCCGACGAGTTCGGGAAATTACTTTCACCTTTCAAGTGCCAAAGTACAAGTAATGTCAAATTTTGATAGCTCAACAAACTTAAAATTCATATATAGTACATCGTACAAGTTTCATTAGTTTAAGCAAATTACATTTCCAGAAGTATTGATAAAAACATTACTACCCGACCGTTATATATACTACTGGACAAAATTTGGTAATGAATATCGATTTGATCAAGATGCAATACTAGGGAAAAAATTTAGGTCCAAACCAGGTCGGACTTGTATGTCCAATCTCTATATTATTTGCATACATTCGGCAAACTAGTCTCATGATCTGAATCGTTCATGTTTTAAATTAACCTTTAAAGATTATGTTTGCAAAAAATCATCTAAATTGAAGATCATTAACTCATCCAACTATATCAAACAAATAAACGGTTTTGGTGAAAATTAATATTTTCATGACCAACCGTCCATTTGTTTGATGCAATTGCATGAATAAACGATTTCCGTTTACGTTAAATTTTTGCAAAGATGATCTTCAAATGTTGATTTAAAAGATGAACGGTTCAGATCATGGGAATAGACCATTAAATGTATACAAATAAGAAAGAGTTCGGACACTTAGGTCCGACTAGTTCGGACCTAAGTTTTTTCCCAATACTAGTGAGAAAATGTTCTTTATTCGACAATATAACGTGTTATGTTATCCGAATGTCGATCTAAACCACATAGTTAGATACGATATATTTAATAATATTCAATGGTTTATACTTATCGACAGGTTACATAACATGCATTCGGACCACCCAAAAACATTTCTACGTACGTACGTAAACATATATTATTTCAGCGCGTCATATAAGCTATGTATTCGAATCCTCGATATACCGCCATAACATCAAATTATGACTATTTAACCATCTTTCTATATGGATACTAAATTATGAGGCCTAAACTTTGAAAACCTAATGTATATCTAAACCCCAAATGACGTCATTTTGGACATAAATATGTAAGAACAAGATTAATTATCAGCAAATGGTCCTATTTCATAAGGTGAAAATTACATAGAAGTGAAAACTAAATCTTCTGTCCACAAGTACTCATCCCGGCCAGCCTATTTCATATATATATATATAAAATGATTCTCAGGTAAGGAGATCATATCCTTACTTTATAAGGTGCGTAGTTTTGATCTCAACTGTCAGATTCATTTAAATGATGTGATCTAATAACTGAGTTCAAAACTTCGCACTTTATAAAGTAAGGACCTCCTTAGTAGAGAAGTCATGTATATATATATATATACTCATATATATGTATAATGATTCTCAGGGGCAGATGTACGTCCTTACTTTTTAAAATGGAGAGTTTTGATCTCAGCTTGAAGAAAATAAATTATCCCTCAAAACAGTTTCAAATTAAGAAAAAAGTGATGCACTTGAATTTCACCACCTTAAGAAAACCGTACACATCAATCATGGAAATGAAAACAGAATGGAATTAAGAAGACCAATGTCAGGAATTAATAAAGAGATTCATTAAATTGAAAGATGTGTATGAAATCCATTTGAAACCAACACATTAATCCCAAATGAGAGTTCTTCCTAACTTCGATCTACATGCAGGCTAGCTAATTGAGAACAACTACGAACCTCTCTCTAGCTCAAAGCTAAAGCTGTTTACATATCCCCCCTATTAAGCTTGTCTAGCAAAGCAGTGAGTAGTGCATCCCTCTTCTCAGCCCTAGCTTCCTCTCTCATCCTCCTTTGCTCTTCTCTCTCCCTCCAGCTCCTCTCCATCATCAGCCTCTCATTCTCAAGAGCCTCCATTGTTTGCCTCCACTCGTACTCCCTCTTCCGCCTCTCGTTCTCCCTCGCCTGCAACTCCTCTCTCCATTGCATGTCCAGCCGAAGCTGTTGCTTCATGAAATCGTCCAATATCTCCTTCGCATTGTTGCCAACCACACCCATCCCACTAGCGCTGCTGCTTCCAATGTTGCCCATCTTCATCACCTTCTTCTTCTTCCTCGCCGCGATTACCTTCTCCCCACCCTCTTCGCTGTCCTCGTTATCCTCCTCATCCTCCTCAGAAGAAAGCGAAGTAGCCGCTGCTTTCTTCTTTGACCCGCTTGCAGCCCCGGCGCCGTCGGCTTCCGCCCACACCATTCTCTGGTCCCTCGTAGCCATAATCATTGCCAGGTCGTTGAAGAACGGGAATTGCTGCCTCATGGCTTCCGCCTCCGAAGTCTCACAACCCTAAACATCACCACAAAATAAGAAATATACACCCAGCCACTACTTAAACCCAAAAAATGTTATTCGCACTCCCAAAAAGCTTATGACACTCAGAAAGAAGTGTAAAAATACTGAACTCCAGTTAAACTCGAGAGCCAAAATTTTGAAGAATTGGGAAGGGACAAGAATAAGGTAAAGCAAACCCATGAGAGAAATAATATTGTTTATCTCAAAGGGGTATTCATTAATTTTGATATATATAAAAAAAAAAAAATGATCGAAGAAGAAGATTGAATTAGGTTTTGCAGATTTAGTAGTTTGAGATTCATAGGGTAGCATACCTTGTAGCGGGTGACGAGGTTTTTCCATTTGCATTTGCACTGCTCGGCACTGCGATTGTGACCCTTGTCCTTCATCTTGGTCGCAATCACTTCCCAGAGTTGCTTGTTTCGTTTGGTCTCCATGAAGGTCTGATCCAGCTCCGCTCTGATCATAATCAGCTCCTTCGTTTCTTGGATGCTCCATTGGGGAAACCTATCGCTGGTGTCCACGTGGACGGTGATGGGAGGACTGAGATGATGATGCTGGTGAGGAGGAGGAAGGACCTGAAACTGCTGTTGAAGCTGAAACTGATGAAGTTCCTGCTGCTGCTGCTGCTGCTGCTGATGAAGATGGTGAGGATAATGACCGTCCATGGCTGACTTATAAAATCTTGAAAAGAAAAGAAAGGGGTAAAGCTTATAGATTATGTGTTCATGGTGGTGTGAATAATAGCAGGTGTGAATCTGAAAAAAACAAACACAAACCAAAAATCGATTTGATTTAATAAACTATTCCTTCAGATTTGATTTGGAAATTCACGAAAGCTAAGAAAAGTTTTTTTCTTCTTCTCCGCTGGCCATCTTTTCTCTTCTTCTTCTTCTTCTGTCTATCTATCTCAGTCTCATCTGTCTACGCGGAAACTCTTTTCTCTGTCTCTCTCTCTCTCTCTCTCTTTTTTCTTTTTTTTTGTGCACATCCCCATTTGTTCCCATTGCGTTTACGTGGCGTCACGCTGACGGGAAAAATCTGAAAGGTGCTGTGCTGGACTTGCTGGGCCTCTCTTTATTCTCTGCACCCGGTTCTTTTGAAAATCTTACCCTGCAAGCCTAGCTCGTTAATTATTTGCTAAAATATCTTTTGGTTTTTGCTAAATAATTCAAATTTTTTTGCTAGTTAATCCTGATTTTTTTAGCTTTCTGATCCTTGCTTTTTGAAGCGTGTGAGGGTGACAAGAAACTAAAGAACGGCTTTGAATCTTTGATTTCCAAGCTTCTTTTTGCATGAAAAGTGCAAAAGCTTGTGCAAATCTTATATTTTAGTTTTTGTTTTCAAAGCTTTATATATGTTGATGATAAAGAAATTGAAGTTTTAAGTTCAAATCGTCGACCTCCTATCGTTTGTAGAAATGGCGCGAACTAATTAAAACGTATATATTTATATTTACAGTTAAATAATTAATTAAAATATTTTGGACTAAATTGTTGTTACTACTATGTATTTTAGGGGTCTAATTAGTTAAGTTCTTGATTTTTTTATTTCATCAGTTCAGTTCATGCACTCTTAATAAGTGACACGTGTCGACCCATAATAGGTGACACGTGTCCTAAATGAACCTATTCGATGAGAATTAAGAATGCAGAGACTGAACTGATGAAATTAAAAAGTCAGAAACTGAACTGATTAAACTCCTAAAGTACAGAGTAGTAACAATAATTTAATCTAAATATTTTCAATCATACTTACTTCGAAACTCAATTATTTTCAGTAGGATCCAAAAAATAGTACACATTCATAGGAATAATTAAATATTAGGATACATTTATAAAACAATTATATATTAATAGGAAGAATTACTAAATAATAATAATAATAGTTACTAAATAATTAACTATCTTTTTTTTTCTTTTAGAATGAGAAATTTTATTGAAATTTTACTCAATAATTAACTATCTTTAGAGTCTGAATCTCTATGGGCCGTTATTTTTCTAATCACCTACGCGTTATTGTGCCATGTCACACGTGGCGTGCATGCAGATACGAGAAATGAGAAATCCCTGGGCCCACCAGTCTTTATGGTTCACATTCATTGGGGGTTGGTGCGACCCATTCAAGTCCTTACCAAAAATATTTGACCCGAGAAGGTAGTATTCGACCAATAGAAGCAAGCCACGTCATACACAGTGCAGGCAAGATTACCAAATTGGACATGGAGACACACAGGGGAATGGCCGCCGGAGAGGGCACACCGACTTAATTTTAATTGGTAAAAATTAAGAAAGAAGTAGTAAAACGTTGGTTGTTCATTGACCATTTGGTATTTCTATGGTGAGACCACCATAAAAGCCAATTGTTTTGAAAGGGGTATATAATTTTGCCATTATCTTTGACCAAAAAAGAAAAAGAAAATAACCGTACCATTATCTTAAATTTTCTCATCATTCAAATTTTATTTAATAAGAAAATCTTATAGCATTCATGTATCACATTTACTCATCTTATCGCTCACATGAATAAACACTTTGTTATTACACATGTCAATCATTACTAAACGAAATTAAAAGTGAGCTCTCTTTTAATAAATAAACGAAACACACAACAACATCATGTAATAGCAGTTTCAACAACCGTATCTAAACTCGACTTCGGAATCTTCACCTATTTAATGGTGTAAGATTTTGTTTTAATTAGGGGTAATTTTTGGAATAATATCCTTTAGCATTAATTATTTTGTCATATATACTTGGTGCTCTTTGCAAATTTTGCCATAATAAGAAAATTTTATTGCCCTAAGAGCATCTTTAGCAGATTCTCTATTTTACCTTTTTAGCTATTAATTTTAGAGCATCTTGAGCAGACTCTCTATCTTAGCTCCTTAGCTATTTTAGAGAGCATGTTTAGTTTTTCAACTATTTTAGCAGCTGTACCAGCCTCCTAAAGTGACTCTCTATTTTAGTTTTTAGTTATATGACTCATAAATATAGAGAGCGAGATGAGACTCATAAATATAGAGAGCGAAATGAGGCTCCTAAATATAGAGAGCGAGATGAGGCTCTCTATTATTTTTGATCATTTAAAACATTCATTTTTAGTTATTTTGTGTAATTATTAAATACACTTAACTATTTTTTATTCATTAATAAAATGATTTAAATTCAATACTAGCTAAATTAGATAGCATTGATGTAGACATATTTTCAAACTCGCTAGCCAAAATAATTTTTTAGCAACTTTAACTAAAATTTAATTAAAAAATAGCTAGCATTGCTAAAGATGCTCTTAGCTTTTCTACTATTTTAGCAGCTGCATCAGTCTCCTAAGTGGCTTTATATTTTAACTTTTAGCTATATGACTCCTAAATATAGAGAGCGAGATTATGCTCTCTATTATTAAACAAAACAACTAAAAAATATATTTTAAATTAACAAAAATAATAAAGAGTCTCATCTCGCTTTCTATATTTAGAGCATCTCCAACAACTTCTCTAAAAAATCTCTATTATAGAGATTCAAAAGTTAAAATCTCTATAATTTTTCTACCTTATCTCCAACAGTTTCCCTATCATATTCTCTATAATTTATTATCTACAATTGAATATGGTAATATTTTTTATTTAAAAATGTATTCAAATAATTTATGGTGCAAATGAATATAATTTGAAGAGAGAGAAGAGAGAAGAGCATTAAAGATTCAAAAAATATGTTTCTCTATAATTTTAGAGTTTGCTGTAAATATAAAGATTTTTATTCTCTCTCTACTCACTATCTCTAAAATAGGGATAGATATAGGGAAGCTGTTGGAGCAAAAAAATGTTCATTTTCCCCTAAACTAGATAAAAAACAAATTATAGGGAACCTCTTGGAGATGCTCTTAGAAGTCATATAACTACAAGCTAAAATAGAGAGTCATTTAGGAGATTTGTGTATTAGCTAAAATAACTGCAAAGCTAAACATGTTCTCTAACATACCTTCAAAACTAAAACAGATCGTCCGCTAAAGATGCTAAATGGAGAACATACCTTCACCTACTAGTATTATAGAAGGGGTAATATATTATATAGGGAATTAACGAAAATGATAGTAATTTTTTGGCTAAGCGTCAATATTTGTAGTTGAAAAAGGAAATGACTTTGACTGCTGAAAAGGGTAGTATTGTATGATATTGATCTTCAAACTCAAAGGGTATTATAAAAATTCCAAGACTTGGGTTGAAAGTAATTTGAATTTTGAAGTGTGTAATGAACAAGTTATTGGGTGTGCTAAAAATCTCATCGTGGCTTCATATATATCAATCCGATATGGGATCTTGTCACAGTTGCCGCAATTAACGAAACAATATTTGAATAATCAAGGGGGTTGATCACGCATACCACGCAGTGAAGTAATCAAAGTCAAATCCAAAATTAATTACCTGAGGGCTTTACCTAGCCTGTACCAACTCTCAAAGCTAGGTTTTGTTTGGTGTAAAATATTGAATCATGTAATCACATGGCACTTATTAAGCGACCTAATTGCCATATTGAAAAGCTCTTTTTGCATACGCTTGGTCAATGGCGAATTCCGAAATTTGTCTTCTTAGAAGTGGATATGAAGCCGGCTTTCAAACACCAACTGGCAAGCGAATGCGATCAATCATCTTCATTGGGTACCCTAGTGTATGTACGTCAATCCACCAATGCGTCCGATGCAATATCTCTAGCTAACACTAGAATTGGACCCTAAACACATCAATGGGAACGCTTGATATAGCAAGACCCTCGTTGATCATAGCCCTCCTCTATCCTCCAAAAAGAAAACCCCTAGAAATGTCCAAAGATTAAAAACGATCGAAGAGACAAAGCGATCTTTATAATCATCCTCATCAAACCCTAGCCTGTTGTGATAATAATTACCGTCTTAATTACCAGCAAAGTAAAGCTCTCGTACTTGGCAAGGCTGCGTCAAGTTAGAAAACATGACGAACCATCCTACGCAAAATTGAAAGAATACTACGTAGTTATTCTCTGTTTTTGATTGCGATGCTTTGAACTTAGTCGATTGCACACTTTAGACTTTTGTTTAATTCCTCCTCAATTATGGCATGGGTGGTAGTCCATCTCATCATTTTCGGGAAGAATTAATTACGTGAGTCGATCATCTTGGTAATCCAAAAGTCCAACGAGGGAGCTAGGCTTTCAAGTCAAGCCAAATTAATTGTAGGCAACTGATCTAGTTAGCTGGAAGAACAACACAGATCATATTGTTGCTTGCACATCACTGTCGCTGGCTTGCATGCTTATATATATAGTTATATATATACATGCAGGCTGCAGGCTGCAGCATATCATTGCAGCTCCCAAAAATGGGAGCCATACACGTACTTTTACATTCTGATTTCACATATAAGCTAGATGTGAAAAATCATAGTACGTATCTAAACGTTAGGTCTAAAACCAACCGTTGTACTTTTCAAGCTTGAATTTCAAGCTCGTTGAGTCGCGGCGGAGTTACGAATTTGTCGTATGTAATAATAGGCCATGATCAAGAATTTCTAAAAAAATTTGTATTATTTTGACTTAATTTTCTGTGTTTGATATCTAGATTAGAAAAATATCAATGAAATATTCTTTATCTTTGATAATTGATCACACGCATCACACGCTATCAAATTTGTCAAAAGACTTAACGATATTTACGAAAATGCCTAGTTAGTTCGTAGGTTGTCTCTACTATAGTTTTAGATTGAGATTTGTTCTCAACTCGACTCAAGCATACAATTCATTGTTCTAAGAATTTGGTTTATCGGGAATGCGAGAGCCGGAAGTGCTAGGTGGCACAACACATCCATTTTTCTCCGGCCATTGGGGGTTACACAATGATGTGGAGCACTCAAAAATTCCCATGTGTCCGCTTCTCTATGCTTTTTCTACTCCACGGCGAAATCAACACCCCTACAAGGCTACAAAAGCGACCACTTACCCATCACCACCGGCCCAATCCTCGGAGGCGGCGATCTCGGTCTTCTTTGTCAACATCGACACTAGTCCTTTGGTGGAGGAGAGTGGTGTGGCCCGAATACTGGCGAAGAGAGCCGACAGATACTAAGAGAGTTGACATGCATGATCACCTCTGATGGTGGGTGGTTGGTGGTTTTATTGAATTATTCACTTAATAATTTTCAAAGAGAAAATAAAATTAAGTGGATATTTGGGTACTCCACATGATCACTCTTACATAGAATTACAACAATTACCATTCTCAATACAAGCTTGGGAAGTATGATTAGAGAGTTGAAGGAATGAAGTCCTAGCTAGCTTTCACGTTAGGAATATATCAATGAATCATTGTCATGACTCATGGACATGACCTTCGATCTTTTCATACTTGGCTAGACGACATGATCGATCAAGTGATCGAGTCGTGGATACAACAAGTTCATGCCGTATTACACTTTTGGTCTGAATTTTATGTTCGTCTTCATTGAGCTATTTCCAATAGATGACATGACAGTATGATATACGTGTATATATATAAACTCTTAAATTGGACGTGTTGCATATATTTCTTTCATACCATATATGGGGTTTTAATAGGGGCTTTACTTGTGTTCACAATTTAAAGCCAATATCAACAAGTCATGATAATCATCTTTAAAATGGAGGGTGATTCAAAATGAGGGATTCGAGCGTGAAATTTTTACAAAATTACAAAATACTAATAGAGACGTACACCATGCTAGTCGATCGACAAATATCTTCACTATTTGTTACTAAGAAATTTTTTCAGCAAAAAGTGTGTTGATGTATTTCGTGTTTTAATATTTAACCACTCATTTAAATGTCCTTAATTCTTCAAACTACATGAATAATGTACTAGTTTGACAGTCATAATACACATAGTTTCCTTTGTTCTTAATGAATGGCTTTTTGTTGTATGATCTCTTGTCTTTTGGCATTTCGGCTGCACTCTAGCTTTACTTTGTAGAAGCACTTTTGCCATAATTGCTTTTTCCTCAAAAGAAAGTTTTGGCAATACCACACTCGAGAACTAGCTAGTTATATATGTTGGATATCATCTTTGAAACTTGTTGTGTGTTGGCTTTATTTGGTCCTCCGATGAGGGGACATGAGAATATTTCTCTCACACTTTCAGTCTCCGATGGATTAAGACTGATTAGAGATCGAGCTTAATAATTCAATTAATTCGGATCATGAACCCGATCATTTTCTTTACCAGCCCAATCAATTAGAAAAAGCCTTAACCAACGGACTCATATCTCCTTGTAGGAAACGTTGGAAACTTATTTTTTTGTAGGAAACGTACCGATTATATCCAACTCAATTAGAAACTTCTTGTTAATGTTTTTGTAGGAAACGTTTTTCCACATTGGCGTTTCTCTAACACTTCTAATCAACTATACCAAACACAACTTATTAAGACACTTTTGACACTTCTATAAACATTGTCAAACATTCTCCAAATCGATTAACACAAAGCGTATTATACTCTTTATGATTTGTCTAAACAAATACAAATTTCTAGTTGGGTTAACACAATTTCAGATTGAACTTGTTGAACTTATAGCCTACCATGTAGCTTAACTTGTAAAATATTGCTTAGGAAAGTGGAAAGTGGGCAAAACTCCCTATTTTTTTTTTGTTAAGGAAGAAGGATCATAGATGGAAATACTTGTATCCGGAAAGGAAACGCCACTATATCAATACTATATACGTCACCATGTCAAGCGAAATTCAAATTGAAAATTAGAATTTTTTATGTTTGTAAAGATTCAAACCTAAAATGTTTGAGTTTACAGTTTGTCATTTGCTCCGATTAATTAGAACATTTATACCCGCTAATACTCATAATTTAACACATGCCTTGATTGATAATCTACTTTTATTTAAAATTTATTTGTTTGAAAGATTATTTATTAATTAGTATAGGAAACGTTTTTCCTCATTAGCGTTTCTCTAACATATAACCCCTTCTAATCAACTATACCAAACACAACTTAAGACATTTTTGACAACTTAAGCATTGTTAAACATTCTCCAAATCCCTTAATACAAAGCGTATTGGCAAAAAAAAGAAGAAGAGTGTATTGATAATGTATTCTTTATGATTTGTCTAAACAAATATAAATTTCTAATTGGGTTAACACAATTTCTGATTGAACTTGTTGAACTTATACCCTAAAATTGCCATTGATTAATCATCAAATTAATGAAAAAAAAATCTCTAAAATTGCAAAAGTAAACTTGTGTTGTACAACATATTGGACCCAGCCCACATTCAAACAAAATGATCAAGTTCTTCTCCAATCTGAGGATGCAAGCAAAAAAAAATCAAAAAAGTTGAAAGTTGTTGGAGGGTCAAAATGAGACCCACTCACTCATCAGTCTTTAATTTGAGAATTGAATCGAAACTAATGAACAAAAGAGGGAGGCAGACAACAGGTCCCCTTTTAATCTCTAATGCTCACTAATAAGAAAGACAGCATTGCAGCATCTTCTCTTCTATCTTCCTTTTGTGTTTGGCTCTTTTCTCAGTGTGGTCAGACATTCTCCTTAATCTTATTTAAGCACTCAATATAATTGATTATTATAAGTATTGCCCAACACACTGCTACTCTTTGCATCTGAACCCTCCCTCAGTCCCTCATCACAATTATCCAGTCCTAATCTAGTAATCTACACTTCCTCAAAAATCTCTAATCATTAAAAGGATGCAACAAAATATCTTAAAACATTTTTTTTTCTTGACATGCTTCCCCATTCAAGTGTCATTTGACCATTCTTTAAAACTATGTAGAGGATAATTAAAAGAAATGAATGATGCTATTTAAGGTAAAGGAGAGGGTGTGATCGATAGATATATGACACATTCATCACAAGATTCATGTAAATTTTTTTTTATATATTTTTAAATAAAATTATTTGTATATGTGTGGGCCCCATTTGAGTCTATGAGTGGGGTGGAGTGAAATGACAAAACTGACCCACATGTAATCGATAACTAATGACGACGTATACTTTGAGTAAGTTGAAATTGACAAAATGAGGGTAAAGTGACAATTTTTACTAACAAAAAGGGACTAATTGTAGTAACTACAAGTTTGGAATATAAACTGTCAATTATGGTCAATTTCAATGGACATTTTAGCACCAAAGTCTTTTAGCACCATAATGTCTGAATGAGAATACAGTGAAAATTAGTTTAGTAGTTCTCATTCCTCAATGCTCAAAATTTGTGTATTTATTCCATCCAAAAAGAAGAATGATGAATTACCTAAATAATAAGCTTGAAACAACACCAAAAGTAATAAGTCACATTGGGGCACAAATCAAAATTCATAAAGAACGTGAATAATTGTTCGAGTGAAATGATAATTGCAAGATAAGTCAAATTTAGCAAATTAATTAAGGAAGAATTTTAGAAGGGCCACCGGCAGTGGCGTAACCAGAAATTTCGTCTAGGAGGGTCAAAGTTAGATAATTATTAAATTAACTGAGAAATAAATTGATCCAAGACCACAAAGACCCATATTCTTTTTTGAAAATAGGAATAAAAGACAAAATTTACTAGCGGATTTAATGCATATTCTTCCTAGACCCATAAACGACAAAGACCCATATTCTTTTTTGTGGTCTTTTATTCCTACTAGTAAATCCGCTAGTAAATTAAGTAAATCCGCTAGAAATAAATCCATATTCTTTTTTGGATTTAAAGACCAATATTAAACTTAATTATGCAGAACATGTCGAGGCTATGGCTGTTTTACTAGCCTTGCAGTTTGTGTTAAATCATGGCTTCCAACCTATCACTTTGGAATCAAATTCCCTTACGGTGGTCAAGGCTTGTCAATTTGCTTCACCAAACTTGTCTATGCTTGGACGTATTTATGATGATATTGCTGCTCTTCTTCTTAGGCTACCAGGTACTTTGGTTCACCATGTGTATCGTGATGCTAATGCAGCAGCTCATCGCTTAGCTCGTCAAGGTTTTTTTTCTTCTGGCCTTTTATCTTGGATTACTCATCCTCCTGATATCCTTATGGATGTCATATTTAGTGATTGTAATCATTCTTGAATTCAATAAAATTTGTCGTTTCCTCTTAAAAAAAAAAACTAACTAAAACTCTCGTTCAGACCAAAAAACAAAAAACATCTAGAGTTTTTGGTATTTGTATAGCAAAAACATGAGATTTAATTGCTAGAGAAAATTAAATGGGAACAATTAATTATTATTTAGTGGATGTAGAGTTAATGGCCCAATAGTTATTAAATTTTTAGGAGGGTCAAGATGGGTTAACATGTCTACCTTTCTAACATACAAAACTATAAAGAAACACAATTGATAATTGTTGAGGAGGGTCACTTGACCCCTCTCATCTCTACCTCCCTACGCCCTTGGCCACCGGTGAAGGTTGCGAGCCTCCGGAACCCTTGGGCTAACTGAAATCCTGGGGTCGTGTAGTCATGATGCCCACATTTTTAGTGGCGAGCCACATTGGGGACTAAGGTCGCCACGGTCCCTCCAAGCCTCTATGTCACTATGTGACTCCTCTTGATTGGAAGTTTTGAGAAAATATGTGATTAGTCTCCTCAAAATTTGCAAGTCATCTCCGTCATTGTATATTTTATTTTTTGGAAGGTCGAATATGTTATATGGAGTCGTTTGCAATTCGTTTGTATCCATTGTTTTAGTTGTGCTATGAGCGATTACTGTCCAACTAGTGTAGTATCTATTTTTGGAGCTCTCTTTTGTATTACTACCATTTTGCAATGAATTGATCTTTCCTCTTTTAGAAAAACTAAAGCTAGAAAGTAAAACCGGAGATATTCTACATGGCAATACATACACTAAAAACGAGTAAATTGCATTCTCGGTATTCAAAATTCGTGAATTACTCCATCCAAAAAAAGAAAAAGAAAAATCATGAATTACTTAAAGAAAAAGCTTGCAACAACTACTGACATCTTAAAGTAATGTACTAATGTTCCATATTGAGAAAAAAATCAAAATTTCAAGCAAGAACCTGAATGGTGAAATGATGATGGAGATAGAAAACCAAATTTAGCAAATTAATTAGGAAGAATATTGGAATGACCTGAAATTGAGGGGCATCACAATAAATTTGAATAATTTATGAACCCCTATCATTCTGTCTGTTTCTCTAGTCCCTGGCCTCTGGCTCTAGGTAGGTGTGGGTTAAATAATAAATATTACAGAAATGAATTTAGTTAATTAAATCCCAAACCCAAGGCCAGCAATAAACCCTCCAACGGCCAACCCAACCGTCCTCCTCTCTGTCTCTCCTCCGTCCCGTTCAAATTAAACCCTCCTCAGTTAGCCGACAAAAGTAGCAGAACCAAATAAGAACATAAAATATTCTCAAAATGTTATAATTTTTTTTTCATTATAAAAAAACTTCGAAATATAATAAATAAATCTCTCCAAAAACCACCATCACTCTCACTCTCTCAGCTCCACAACGACGGTACACCGTTCCATTCTATACACTACACCTCACTGTTTCTCCTCACCTTTTTCTCACTCTCTCTCTCTCTCACTCGGTTTGATTTCAATAGTGCCATCTTTACTCTCTATTCAGGCTTTGGGTTTCGGCATTATCATGTGAAACCCTAGCCTAGGGCTTGTTAGGGTTTCAGTGAGATCCGTGGAGTGGTGGTACTGAGCGCGGAGGGTTTTGAAATGGGAAATTGTTGCAGATCTCCGGCCGCCGTCGCTAGAGAGGACGTGAAATCGAACTTCTCCGGCCACGATCACGGCCGGAGGGACTCCAATGCCGGCAAGAAGGCTCCGACGACCGTGTTGACCGGCGTGCCAAAGGAGAACATCGATGAGAAGTACCTGGTGGATCGGGAGCTCGGCCGCGGCGAGTTTGGGGTTACCTACCTCTGTATCGACCGGAACTCGAGGGAGCTCTTGGCCTGCAAGAGCATTTCGAAGCGGAAGCTGAGGACGGCGGTGGATGTGGAGGACGTGAGGCGCGAGGTGGCGATAATGAAGCACTTGCCGAAGAATTCGAGCATCGTGAGCTTGAAGGAGGCCTGCGAGGATGACCACGCCGTGCATTTGGTGATGGAGTTGTGCGAGGGCGGTGAGCTGTTCGATCGGATTGTGGCGAGGGGGCATTATACAGAGCGAGCTGCGGCGGCCGTCACCAGGACGATTGTTGAGGTTGTGCAGCTGTGTCACAAGCATGGAGTGATTCATCGGGACTTGAAGCCGGAGAACTTTTTGTTTGCCAACAAGAAGGAGAATTCACCTCTCAAGGCCATTGATTTCGGGTTGTCTATATTCTTCAAGCCAGGTACGAATTTGAATTTAGGGCTTTTGATTCTGCGCTGTTAATCTTCCAATTGAAACAATAACTGGTGTGTATAAATATGTATATCTGTATAGTAACTTCAAGAGTTTGATTTTGACTTCTGCGGAGACTCAGTTGGCTTACTATTTGTGGCTTCGTCTATTTCTTGGATTATTCATCTTCGTTGAATTTATACTTGTGTTAAATTTGTAGTGTTTCGTAAAGCTTGAACCGTGGTTGACCAGAATTCCTTTAGTTCTGTAGAGCACCTGAATCTTTATTGTTTATTCTATTGCAATACCTCTTGTGTTTACTGCTCTAACGTGAGGTGATGTTAATGTACCGTACACAAATGGATGCTGATGTGGCTCTTATTTGAAAAAAATCATATATCAAGGTTGTCATCGTTAAGTTTTAATCTCAGGTTTGGATGCGCAGCAAAAGCATTCATTTCAGCTTGCTACAAGTGGAAGTTATAGAAATATAAACTGGTTTAGCTTCATTTTCTCTTTAGATATGTGCGTTTATATGGGTGATGTGGGGAAAAGATAAATTAGCTGGGGTTTTTGTAATGCAGCAAGGAATTAAGGGAATGGCACAGATCTTAGCAATAATATGGAAGTGAAAGAGATGAAGGACAAGTACAGTATGCATGGTTAACATAATAGATTCTAGTAATGCACTTGTAATCTTGTTAGAGTGTCCTTTTAGAGTAGTTGCACCATAGTTGCAGTCAATCCTATTCTTTAGTTTACATTTCGCTTTGGATGACTTTTTATATTGCTTCCAAAATTTGTTTCTTGATCTTAGGTTCTTCAATCTTGTAGACTTGTGTGTATGTGAGAAGAATAGTGCTAAAGAAACCTTTGTTGCTAGCAGCTGGAAGTTAAATTTCTCTTCCCAAATAGTTGGGAGGAAATGAAATTTTATATTGGTGCTATGTTGAAGTAATGAAAAAGCTTGAAAGAGTTCTTTAAAGTAGCTAGCAAGAGAATAATGTAACAGCTGAACGGACCATTAAATTGAGAAAAACATCAATGCAAATAGTTTTGAGATATTCCAAGAGATTAGATACTTGGAGTACCGGAACAGTAAATGTCGTTGAGATATTCTGAATGGTCTATCATTTTCACTATTTATGCTAATTATTGTTGTTGTTGTTGTTGTATGTAATCCTAACTTTTCCATGTTTTAGGCGAGAGGTTCTCAGAAATTGTTGGAAGTCCATATTACATGGCTCCTGAGGTGCTCAAGCGGAATTACGGGCCAGAAATAGATATATGGAGTGCAGGAGTTATACTCTATATTTTGTTGTGTGGGGTTCCTCCTTTTTGGGCTGGTAATTATATTTCCTACTTTCCTTCTTTCTGTTCTACCCCTTTAAGCTTCCCTCTTTCCTTATGTGTGTTCTTTCTATGGCCTGGTGCTAAATTTACTTCTCTTATCCCTTTTCTTTGTAAAATTGGCTTTCTATTTAAGTTTTTCACATCTATGCAGAGTCTGAACAAGGGGTTGCACAGGCAATTCTTCGCGGGCTGATAGATTTCAAACGTGATCCGTGGCCGAGTATTTCAGAGGGTGCCAAGAGTTTAGTGAAGCAAATGTTGGAGCCAGACCCAAAGCTAAGATTAACTGCGAAGCAAGTGCTTGGTATTTTTCATCTCTTTCTGACGCCCCTTGTGATGAAAAAAGGATGCATTGAATGTTATCGATATGGCAATTGAGCAAGCCTTATTTGTTTATTTATTTATTTATTTTTGTTTAGATCTTTTGGCTTGTGTGCATCTCTGCATAATTGGTTAGCAAAAATAGGCCATGGCTATTTGTGCCAACTTACATCAATATGTCCTATGTTAGGATGTATTATACTATGGAAGTATGATTTTGTCAGCCATTTCTTTTTTTCATCTTGTTATATTTAACTATTAACCAAGTACTACGTGTAGAAGCTGAAAGTGTATTTAGCTTTATCTTATACCTGATGTCTGTCTGTTCTCTTTTCCCAGAGCATCCTTGGCTCCAAAATGCTAAGAAAGCTCCTAATGTTCCTTTGGGAGATGTTGTCAAGTCAAGGCTTAAGCAGTTTTCCATGATGAACAGATTCAAAAGAAAGGCTCTGAGGGTTAGTTGACTGCTTGTAAAAACTTTCTTATGTTTCTTGTTTGGAGTAGTATGTTTGAATGTATGAACTATTTATCTGAACTTCAAACAGGTTATTGCTGATTTCTTTTCCAAGGAAGAGGTGGAAGACATTAAAGAGATGTTTAAGAAGATGGACACTGATAATGATGGCATTGTTTCAATTGAAGAGTTAAAATCGGGACTTAAGAATTATGGATCACAGCTTGCGGAGTCAGATGTTCAATTGCTTATAGAAGCCGTGAGTATCACTTCTAGTTTCTTTCATTAACTGTTGACTCCAGCATGACATCACCTATTACATAATCTTTAATGCATTAAACTTAAGTATCATAGTAATTAGACAAAGGCCACCTTATCCATTTTTTAGAGAAAATAACCTCATATTAGTATTAGTATTAGAATATCAGATAGAGCTCCTCCACCTAAGTAATAACCTCATAATAGTTAGATTGCTTCTTAGGCTTTTCTTCAAGCCCAAATTTTTTTTTAGCTCATTTAGGACATACTTCACTCAGGCCTATTCAGTTTTGGGCCTCCTCACTTACAGCAGGAGGTCTTGCTTTGTCCACCTCATTGACATGTTCCAGCCTTTCATAAACCATTAGTCTTTTGGGCTTCGGCAACTAGTGTTGTGGCCTGTAAGCTAAAATTCGACGAGGATGATAGGATGTTCAACAGAATAGTTCCATAGCTTAGACATAGTCTTTGGTACAAGTCTTAAATGAACTTCCTCACCCAATGACATAAGTTATTGGTTAGATGTTTGCTACTTATTGTTTCTCATCGAGGCAGTTCTTAAAACGATTTTTCATGTGGATATAACCTTCTTTCACACCGCTTAGACGAATTCTAAACTCAAAAACTTTTGGAAACAATTTTCTATCTTGATGGGAAAGGTATAATATCGTATATGTATTTGTATGGAAAAGGAACAATAGGAGAAAGTGATGATAAAGTGTGTATGTTGCCCATTTTGGTGTCTTGTTAGATTAATCTACCATCGTGTTGTATTGATCTTCAATGGTCCTTCTTCTGGCAACATCTGTCTCTTGTGGTTTTGATTGGGTGAGTTTGTTGTAACAGGTTGATACAAATGGAAAGGGAACCCTTGACTATGGAGAGTTTGTTGCCGTTTCCCTCCATCTACAGAGAATGGCCAATGATGAGCATCTTCATAAGGCATTTCAATACTTCGACAAGAATAGCAATGGCTACATTGAGCCAGATGAACTGCGTGATGCATTGATGGAAGATGGCGCAGATGATTGTACAGATGTAGCAAACGACATCTTTCACGAAGTGGACACAGATAAGGTGAGGGTCCAGGAAGTTGCCTATGACCCAACTATGATATGGCGGATGACAAACTTATGTGACTTTTTTTTGGGTTGAATGCAGGACGGGCTTATCAGTTATGACGAATTTGTTGCTATGATGAAGACCGGGACAGATTGGAGAAAGGCTTCTCGGCATTACTCAAGAGGGAGATTTAACAGTCTAAGCATAAAGCTGATGAAGGATGGTTCTATAAATTTGGGCAATGAGTGAAAACATAGTCGATAAAGTGGGTCGTCAGATTATTGATGCAAAAGAAGTAGTGGATCTTTTCCTGCACATCAGCTACTTGCTTTCTTTTGTGATTATTGTTGGAGTCCTTTTGATTTAGAGATGGGGCTCGTTTTTCTTCAGTGCCATACAAGGATCATGGAGGCCGAATACGAGCCTTTAATTGTGTAAAACGTGTTACCTAGTAGGTATGGCACATCATGTATGATTCTCTCCTATCTTCACTTCTAATCTTCTGTAGCTGTATTTTGGTTGATCATATTGGATTGAACTGCCTTTGTAGTGTGGTATACTTTTAAAGAAATATGAATGCCGGGCCGTCGTGTTCTGGGCTGCTTGTTTCATCATCTTTCATACTGTACCGTTGTCGGTGAATTGTTAAAACTTCAAACCCGTCCAATTGTACCAATTCCTCCAGACTTTGTGAATGAAGCCCCAACTGAACTTGGTTATTCAGTATGTTCTTTCTTTAATCTCACTTTCAGTATATGCTTCTTCACCAATATTTTTTTTGGCTACTGTATAATTGGTATGGTATTGCAGAAACTCAGTGATATGCCTCAATTGAGCACGAGCTTGAGGGCTCGTATCTTAGAACCAGTGCTATTGCGTAGGATTAATGCCACAAATACTACAAGAACCGGTAGTACTTCAAATACAAATTGCTCATTAGGGTTCCAATGACATTATACCACCGGCCAATTTCTGTTGAAAATGGACACCTACGACGCAGGAGTACTAGGGGTAGGATGCAAATGAGCCGAGACAAGGTGAACATTGAAGTGACCAGGCTTGCTTTGGCTTGCCTCGAGCTCAAGCTTCAATTCTCTTTTTCAGGCTCGAGCTTGGTTCGACTCGGCTAAATTGTAGTACGAGCTTCAACTTGAGCAATGCTCGACTTGCCTCATTTGGCTCAAAGTTGAGATCACATCAGACTTGGCTCGTTTGGCATTGGAGAATAAAATTGGATTGCCGTATCAAATCCTATGAAATCTATACAAATAGATAGGCAGATCAGATATATTGCACATTACTGAACTTCTGTAATTCACAGGTATGGCAAGGGTAGAGCCTTGTTTCAATAATACCAGGCTAAAGGCAAAACACGGATGCATAACAAAACTTCTGAATCTAGATAGAAAGGGAACTACTTGCCAAAAAAAAAAAATAGAAAGGGAACTAAAGAAATTACAACCAAAACGGATGATACATGAACAAATTCCATGAGTAAACACAAACAGCCACAGCCATATCACTGTAACCTCCCATTGGCATCTTCTCTAGCACTAGAACTACCTTGACCATTTGCAGCCTCGGGACGAGGACCTGCGCCTAGCAGCAATGGAGGAGCTTCTTTCTTCTCAGTAATAGGTTTTTTATCAGCAGGATTTGGAGCGAGTGCTCTAAGGGCAGGTTCAAAATGCTTGCTTGCAACATCAGGTGGCGGCGCATCTTCCCCAGGAAGCACAAGAAGCCCCTTTTCACGAAGAGAAGATGGCTCGTTATAGCAGGCATTCCATAGGGAGTCTACCAGCTGCCTCTCCTCTCTAGCTGCTCCAAGATCTTCAGGAGACATCAAGCTGATACCTTTAATTCGTTCTTCAAGTAGCTGCTTCAATTTCTCATCTTCTTCAGCTGGCGTAACCTTGGCGTCACCAGTTTTCTCTCGAGCAAGCTCAAGAAGGCCCCGGAGTGCAGCTTCTCGCACTTCTAGATCTTCGCTGGAGGCAAGGTGCACCATTATGCGTGGAAATCCTAGGTCACTTATTATGTTGCAATCAGAACTATTCTCGCGCAGTAGGAAAGAAATTAAATTCAGAGCTTTCCTGAAAAACAATGGTCACCTTTTAATAAGAAATGAATCATTGCAGAGACTAAAGGTGAGGCAAAAGAGATGGCAAATAGTGGCAGAAATACAAAGAACTGAAGATAAAAGTAAATTCTTGTAACGTCATTACCTCTGAAATCTCACGCTTTCAGTACCTAAAGCATCTCTCAAGCCTGCATAACCATTGGCCAGACGAAATGCAGTGATACCTGGTTTGTTGTCCCGGATTAAAGCTGAAAGTGATTCATTTGCAAAGCATCAGGGCACGACAAATCAGGCGCTTCTAAAACTTAAGCACAATAACTTACAGGGCTAAGCAGCATACACAATTCATTGTATTACTATAATCAGGACTTACAGGATATTGCACCAAGAGCTTTGGTTCGAACAGTGACATCAGGATCCGATGTGAATAAAGAAAACAGATATTCCAAGCCGTTTGCTTCCATAACCAGTTGTTGGCTCTTGGGATTGTTCTGCACAATCGTGGTCACAACTTCCGCAGCCTTGGCTCGAATATTAGCATGGGAATTCTTAAGGTAACCGAGTAGAGGGACCAAACCACCAATGGAGTGAAGATCTATAACAGATAAAATTAACATGCCAGTACATTATAATGATCATCAACTTCATGTACAGTACCCAAATATCAATATGCAATGAAAAACACACCAAAAGTTTAGTTCAAAACAAAAAAGGTAAGACATTTACCATTGGCCATGTCAATGGACTCAACATGCTCCTGCAACTCATCCAACAAATCTGCCAGGTTTACAAAGAATTAAGAACAAGAACACTATGCTATAGTTCAAAAAGTAAAAAGCCGAAAACTTGAAGGAGTATTTGTACTAAAGAAAAGGAAGAAATGAAATACCTTCAATGTCAGCAGGAGAAACTCCTTGAGCTTCCAAAACCTGCTCAGGAGTTTGCATTACAAGCGTTATTTCCTTCATCCGCTTCACAACGTCAATGCTCTGCGCTTGCATCGCTTCCATAAACCATTTTCGATCCTCATCGCTACAGAACACAACCATAAACCACTCAATTTCATCTCAATCATAAACAAACAACACACACAAATATATACAGAAATTTGCAGACTTAGTAGGATTTTGGGAGCGAGAGCTAAAGAGGTACCTCAAATTGCGATTGGGGCGAGTGCCATCGGAGTGAGCGAGACTCCATTTGAGCAATCCTTCCCAGTTGGGTGCGTCGCCGGCCATTATTGCTTCGTCTAGGCAGAAGAAACCCTAAAAATTATGTATTCGCTTCTGGAAATTATGAAGGAGAATTTTGAAGGCACCAGCTTGGTCTTTATATAGTTTCGACAGTAAATGTAGAGCACCGCTTAGACTCCGAGTTCCCGAACCCTCTTGAATGGTCTGGAACTCCCAGACTCAAAAGTTAGAACTTAGAAAAGAAGACAAGAAGGGCACCGATGGATTGGGCCTTGAGGCCAAGCAGATTTGGTGGGCTGATGTTCAGAGGCCCAATGAGTTCTGGACAAGGTGTTTTCAATTTTTGATTGGTGTTATTATATTTTATTTTTTTTCAAATCAAAGGGACAGAGGATTGATCTCTCTCGGCCATTATTACCATACTAAGGGGTGGGTGTTAATATGGGCCAAGCCCTACTCAAGCCCAAACCCAGACCTTTAGTCTTGGGCTTGTCCTGCCCAACGATTTTACATCCCCCAGTTAACACTCTTGGGAAGGCTCTATATATATATATGGAAATTTTGCTATGAGGTATTGTACTTGTTGCTATGATGAAAACCGGGACAGAATAGAGAAAAGCTTCTTGAAATTGTTCAAGAGTGAGATTCAATATTAGTCTAAGCATTAAGACGATGAAGGATGGTTCCCTTAGGTTTGGGGAATGAGTGAAAATAACATAGTCCACAAGGTTGGTTGTTCTTATTGGATTGAACTATTCTACTTCAGATCGAGAACTATGAAGGTCTTGTACGGTGTGTATCTTCTCGACTAGACCACCATGTCATCATTCAAAATAACTTGGAGCTATAACTCATCAATACCTCCAAAAGGGCTTCCTGCTTAATATATGATGTCCTAAATTAACTTATTCTAAGCAGTTCACAGTCTCTTAGGGTTTAGGCCACCAACATTTTTGTAGAGATAGAACTGCCTCATATATATCTCCACTACTATAAATGGAGGCATAAAGCTTTGGTGTTAAAGGTTTTACCAATTTTTTGATTACCACAAATACTCTTCAGAATAAAAAAAATTTCTCATGATAATCATTTAAAAGGGTTATTATAGTAAAAACATAAATATTAAAAAAAAAGAAGGAAAAAGTGGGTGAATGAAGATTTTCACATTTTTTCTTCCTTTCACAAATAACACGTGCATCGCACGGGTATGAGACTAGTATATAGTATTGCAGAAACTAATAGCCCTTGTCTGAAATAAATAAATAAAAATCTAATAGCCCTTAACAGAAATTGTTTGATTTACTTTCCCCACAATTTCTCTTACTGGAGACTTCAAAATCCCATAGTTAATTTGATTTCTTGCAAGATATCACCCTATTGGTTTTTCTTAATTTGCTGTTCTTTTACATCGATTTTGATAGAATGAATATTCAACTTTTTCTGAATACTAAAAGACTCGTATGAAAAGAAAGAAAACAATTTGACTACTTCAGTACGTGTTATCGTTATTAATATTACTATCCTCGTTGGTCCAATGCATATATGCACTTTGTCCTCCATGTTTCATGTAATAATATTAATTTAAACTGTCTATATGAGGAAACAACTGAGAAACAGGACCAACACTTCTGTGAGTTATATATGTCACAATTTGCACATAAATTTCTCGTTTTGTTAGGCTCAGCAGCCACAGCTACAGTAAGCCTCTATCATGAAAATATATGCACAAGATAAAGATGCCAAATGAGCAGGCCATCTTCATCTCTTCATCACACACGAACTGTTTTGTCCCCATCTGTGCCAAACTCTATAATGTAGCTAGAGTCTATACGTATTTATACGCTCTTTGATAACTTTATTTGCATATATATATCCTTGTGTTTTTATCTTTCAGAGATTAATGATATCTCCAATTTATATATGGCTGCTATCTGTTGCTACTTAATTGACTAATGTTGTTTACCAACTTGTCTAAGTCATCACTAGAGCAGTTTAGCTAGTGAAGCACCAATTAACACGTTTTGAAATTCTTTCTAATTCATATCTTGATCTTGGTACTGTGATGTTTTGAGTGGATATATACCAGCTTTTTTTTTTTTCCATAGACAAGTCAACATGATTCGACCAGTCCCTGAGTGGAAACCTCAGCTCGTGATACATGCCCAAACAAGAAAAAACATGATGATAAGAATAGCATGCATCTTCTAAAGTTTGTCACAGTACGTGTTGCTTCAAGTTCAGAGAAACAAATTAAGATGATAAAAGTTTTGCTACTTGAATTGGTCGATCAAATTAGATTGCACTCTCAGACAGCCAGAGAAAAATGAATGATTTGGCTGAACTGAAAAGCAGTGCAAGGAAATTGGTCGAATTGAACGAAATTGCCTTGCTTTTTCCAAATGGTAGAAAATGCTGCAGTTCTAAGTGTAGCACGTACTACTCATGTAATGCTGATTATGTAACAGTATAGAACTTCAGTAGGCAGACAACATAAAAAAAAAAAACACATTATATTTACCAACACAGCTAGATGCGTCACTAAAGAATATTGCGCAAGCTCCCATTATGCTCCAACCAAAACCTAATCCTATCTGCTGCGATAGCTCCCTCACTCCGGCGGACAGAGTCTCGATGACTTTGTCCTTTTTTTCAATCAAGATTATTAATATCTAATCAATGTAATAAAGACATAATGAGATTTGCTTTGATAAAGGAATAAAAAATAAAAATGATTAGTAAATTGTGTAGCACGAATTTCTCGTCTTGTTAGGCGCAGCCACAGCTACAGACAAGTAGAGCACTGAGTCCCTATATATCATGGAATATATGCACAAGTTAAAGATGCCAGTTAATAGTCCATCTTCTTCACCACACATATATACTATTAATTTTGTCCCCATAAGTGCCAAACCCTATATTATATCAGTTTGTTCCTTAATAGATTCATTATTTGCACCCTAGCTTTTTCTAATTCACAGAGATACAGATAATCCCCAATTTGTGATTGGTATCGTGTTAAATGATAAGAATATGTATGGTCCCTTGACCCTTGGGGGAAAGCTAGCTCAGTAGTGATAAATCCCCCAAGTATTGTCGACTGTCCCTATAGCTAGCAAGCTCTGTCCCTTGATAATAAAAAAAAAAAAAGCATGATGGTATAATATCAGAAGATGCTAAAGCTGCCATGCATGTTTTCATCGTGGGGTTACTTCAAGTGCATTACACACCAGTACGTACTACTGCAAATAAAAGCCACACGCACACTTACTTTTGCATAATTAAAGTGAATATATTCTCCTAATTCTTGTCATGCATAGTTAACTTTTTAATTTACCAGAAGGTTTGTTAGGGTTTGCAATAATTATGAGCTTATATATATATGTCCGTTTATCACGCATTGTTTCCTTCAAAACGTGAATAATGTTCAATTCTCTGAGTTCACACTGATATATATATAGCTCCAAATCTTCATCAAGAGCGAGCCTTAGGGGGTTGAAATTTGATATTCGATCTACCTGTCATGGGGGCATTGTTTTTCAGTACCTCCAATATCAATTCTGAGAGGAATATCAAGTTTGAACTCAGGGATTGTAATGCAGGACTAGGCTAGGTTTAAGAAAAACAACAACAAACACAGACAGAATAAAATCAATTTTCCGTACACATTGTCCCTAAGCTATTTTTTTCATTGCTGCTGCCTGCTGAATTAAATGGCAGGCATGGAAATTAAATTACAGTGACAGTTCATGGGACCAAAGGATGCGAATGCCGCGCGTTCAGCCCTACCATATGCAGCCATATGGGATGGGAGTCAGGGAGTGGGACTTCACGTGAGAGATTGTGCCCTACCATATGTGATATATTGGAGGTTTTTCAACGTGCATGCTTTCTAGCCCTGGCTTACAGAGTTACAGAACATTACAAATTTGATTAAGACCATCAACCATCTGTTTGATACCTTTTTCTGTTTATAAACAAACTAAATAAACACTCATAAGCTTCCAAAAGTACCAATCAAACCCCCCAAAAAAATCCAGATCGACATACTGGAAGTGGATGCCAATGCTTTTTGATAAATACAAAAGGTATTAATATTCTTCACCCCAAAAAGGCAATATATGTTTAGTAGGCGTGTAAAAGCTGTTTATAAGATAGGTTTTAGGTGTTAAAAACAAGTTGCATATATATATAGAGTCATTTTCACGTGTGGACGTAAAAACAAGTTGCATATATATATATAGTCATCTTCCCGTGTGGACGTCCACACGTGAATTAAAATGCGAACATTCTCATCTCAACCAATTGACAACATAACTCAATCATTGGAATCGCTCACCGTTTAGATTTATTTTCAAGAATTATCCTGGCAAAATATCAACCGAATTGGATATTGTTCGGTCATGTGTTCGTTGTATAGTTTACAGACAAATAATACAATCCCTCAGATAAAGCTGAAACGATGAATGTGGTAATCAAATGGCTAAATAATTTTCAATTTGAAAGTTCTTTTTATCAAAATGATCCTTGAAGAATAACCTAAAATATAGACTGTTTTGATCATTAGTTTGCACGTCGCAATGAGGATGTTCACATTTTAATACAATGTGGACGTCCACACGTGAAAGGGATTGATATATGTGTATATATATGTATATATATATACACACACACACACACACACACACACATACATACAGGGCTTCTCCACTAAGGAGGTCTTTACTTTATATGGTGCGAAGTTTTGATCTCAGCCCTCAGATCGATCAAATCATTATATATATATACAAGACTTCTCTAATAAGGAGGTTTTTATTTTTTAACATGCAAAGTTATGATATTAGCCGTCAGATCCGTTTAAATGATCTGATCTGACAAATAAGATCAAAACTCCACACCTTACTTGAGAATCATTATATAATATATATACTTGTTCAAGAAAAGCGTCTACAAACTAGCTTGTCTATTTTTTTTGCGTCATCATTTAATTCAAGGATCAAAATTATTTACTTTGTAGTTCGTTCACTCAGTAATGCAAAAGAATCGATTGAACCGGAAGTGATTTTAATTTTAGCCATTTAATTACTATCATTATCATCTTAGTTTCTTTCGCATCGTCCATAGATCTTGCACGTGTATATATAGTGTATACACACATATGTATATAGGACTTTCATACTGTCAGGGTTTAGGGTTGCATACATGTATATGAATTTAGACCGGAAAAAGTAAGACACATGCATCTAATTAGTAATTGCAAAGACTTGAAAATTTACACCATTCATGCATGTGATATCCAGAAACCATATGGATTAAGCTAGCTGCTGTTTGAAAAAGGCATATGACGAAGATTGTGTAGAAATTTTATAAAGTCGTACGTGATGGTTCCTAAGTGTGTGATATCCCTGAAACCAGATGGATTAAGCTGTTTGAAAAAGCATAAGACGAAAATTGTACGCATCATCTTCGTACATGGTTGGTTCAAAAATCCCTGAAAGTGACTGATTCTGATGTGTCGTGGAATTGTAAGCCATAGCAATTTTTCATATTATGATATGATGAATTGCATCACGTGTCCAATTAGAAATATCATTTCATTATTGGATTTGAAAGGTTCCCTGTGATTAGATATGTGATCCTATTGACACCAACTTGTCAAGAAGGCGCGCAATATGACCAGTAACCTAGCTAGCTACCAAAGAATAATGTATGTTCTACGTCATAAGAAAGCCGGATGATCTCATTACATTGATAACGAAGCATTACAGATAACCCATGAAAGGCATAGGAAGCTCTCTATCAGGATGGTATCAAGCTTTCGTATATATTGTCAGAGAGAATTAATGGAAAAGATTATAGATCAATCAAGCTTAATTTCTTATGATGGTGTCAAGCTTTCGTATATATTGTCAGAGAATTTGTATATTAAGTTATTTTATTGTAAACGTACTCTCTATTTTTAAGCTTTCTAGAATGTGAATCTTATACTAATTACATGGTTGATAATTAATACTTTGACTGAGTTTTTATATGCGAGCGAGATTCTAGAGGATTATCCCAGTCTTTAACTGAGTTTATATGCTTTGTTTTTGGTTTGTGAGTAAAAGAGTTGTGGATTCACCCCACCTATTCAGTTTATGTAAAGTCGATCGAGCATGACAAAATGCTGGACGTATGGTAATTCCCTTCCGACCAGAATATATAAAAGATCCCATTGAAGCAGCAATTGTGCACCTTTACATTTAGAATAGTACGTTAAATCTGAAACCAGGAAATAATATTGGGTTTAAATACGTCACATTCCTCTATATGTACAATTTACAGTTGATAAAATCTTGATGCATAGGATATATGCATATCTTCTCTCTCTCTCTCTCTCTCTCATTATATGACACCATATATGCATCAATATGTTGTTGTTGAGAAGTCTACCTCCACCCAATGCGACTCTATATACATACATGTGTAACCAAACTTCAACTTCTTCCCAGCGACTCTTGCACCTAATCATCTTAATGTTAACTTAATTATGAAGAGTGACTGTAACTCTGTCAGCCATGAGCATATCAGAAGAAATTAGGGTTTATATTTTATATATCTTATTTTCTTGTTTTCTTGTTTGAATAATACTCAAACCTACCCTACTCGTTTTAAGTCCTCTCAAGCTTCTCAGCCTCCAAGATTCCATAGTAGATGATTAATTATATATGCTCAAGTTGCTCAAAAGCATTTAAAAATAGCTGTCTCATTAGAATCAGTTTTGTTTTGTTTTTGTTAATTTCTTTGTATTTTTGGAAGGAAGAAATTGATATAGTTAAGTACGTACATACTTTGATGTACAACGTCACAACGATCAGCTAGGGTTTTCAGACCAAATAAAATGGGCTGCCAGGATTTGTGTCTCCACCTAAAGCCGCAAAAATCTAGGCATACACGCACCTCCGATCCTTATCCAGTTCCATCTATGTTGTAAAATGCGTCTATATACTTAAAAGGAGCTGTCGGCTTTGTGAGCACAATCTTATATTATGCATAAAAGTGAGTACCATTTAAGTTACGATATTAGCCAGAAACAGTTTTAAATTTTAAATAACCTAGCACGTGTCCTTTTTAAAAGATAAATAGAGTGTCATTTTCTGTTGTATCTTCCAATATTTAATGTTGTAGGAGACTAGGAGGTCACAAACTCCCAACTATAAAATTGTAATTTTCCTTTTTTATATCATTGATTAAATAATACCTAACTGTACATGCATGATACGAGAAGATTGCATGAGATTTCTTAGAAATTATATATAGAAGTGATTCATCCTAGTGATTGATTTAGTAATAAAATAATATTTTTTCCAACAAAATGTTGGTACAAGTTTGAAGTTAAACTCGATCACTAGCTATTTTTTATCCTACAATATGTTTAGAATTTGGTTTTAACTTTTTTCTTATGGCTCATCATTCATGAGTAAAATTGGTTTTGCTGGTTTCAATGACAATATTTGCCAGAATTTTTCTGTTGGAGCTGGAGATTGTTGACGACAGTGATGTACGATATATGTATTGTTCTAAGTTTATAATCATTGATTATGTCACTTTTGTGGTCTGTATTGCTCATTTTCAAAATGCACATATAAAGGATTGTAATCCCTTCTTAATTAATGAAATTTATATTTCTCTAAAAAAAAAGTAAAATACAAGACTTAATTGTTCTACGAAATGGCAGAGAAAAACTAGAAGTGGCTGGTCAAAGACTTAAAATGTAATGTACGTAATATATAGTAGCTCATTCTCTTAATTTACTTTACAATGTAGAAAGTGCACATTATGGATGGGATGATCTCTAGCTACTTGGTTTATATAAGTAGTTGTTTAGTCCAAATCACTGCAATAAGCTTTGTCGATTAAAAATGAAAAAACACAAAACCAAGGTTAAAGTCGGCAGAACACAGTTTTAGAAAAAAAAAAAAAAAAAATTGAAAATAGAAGAAAGGAGAGAAATAAATAAAACCTATTCTGAAAAAGTCTTGTCGTCTTGTCGATCGCTTCTGGAAGACACAGGCCACAGGGTATGGGGTTGATCTCATCTCATCTCCATCATGAATAATGTCGCACGTGGTTTTTATGTTTTTTTTGGCCAATGTTTCCCACGAGATGGAAACCTAAAAGCCTTTCTCCAGTCATGTCGGCCAAACATTATCTTAATTTGGCCTTTGGGACTTTTTGTATTATATTTTACTAAAGAAAAATATCTAATATGTCTTAATTTTCACCATATATTTCTCTTGAAATTTGAGAGAGATTTTAAATATTTATCAATAAGGTTCTATTATTTTATTCTCATCAGGGACAAAATATGCAAAGCTTGATCTGTTATGTTTTTTTTTCCGGATATTTTTGTCATTTGTTCATCGTGGTCGAGCTGCACTACAAACAAATCATCATGTTCAAATTTCAACTTCCACAAACATCGATCAAATGTCGAATCAAAACTTAAAAACACGTAGAGCTCAACAAGAGGGTCGAGTTTCATACCTACTTCATCAACAACAAAATTTTATTGCCCCTCAATAAAACCTACAAAATTATAGCCAAAATGAAAGATCTTGAAGAGACTAACGACTTTATACCTTAGAGTTTTTTCAAATAACCGACAGTTTGGCCGGAATTTGAAAAGTAAGCCGGCGGAGGTCCGAAACTTCCGATCAATAATTCGACCACAAGAGGTAAAGATTTATCTCGGGTCTTAGTGGGTTTTGTATGATTTTAAGAGACGAACAAAGCCCAATAGATCTCCTCTCTCAATTTGGCCGGAGTTGGCCGGAATTTGGAAAATACTCCGAAACTCTCAATAAAATATGTCAGTGGCAATTTCATAATATTTGTGAAATGGGAGTGGCAACATGTATTTTTTTAAATTACGTAGGGACAAAATAGTAAATTCGTGTCCATTAACAATTAAAAGGACCATATGGGCAATCTGTTTTTTGGCCAAACTCAATGGGAAATATTTTTCCTGTTTTGGACCTTATGGTCAAGGACCTACTAATTGTAAGGTAACAAATGCTTTTAATGACGTTGATATTGCTTTAGCTATTAAGCAAATATAATTAGTAAATTAGCACATATATAATTGATAAGATTGACCAAACTCTCCAACCCCAGATATTAATGCTTGCGGCTTTTGTAGTTCTGCCTAGCTTTGTGAGAATAGTCACAATTGTTAGATGGTTTTCCTATGAGAATAGTTACAAATGTTTCCTTTGAGAGCGAAGTGCTTTTGTTAGGTTATAGGTTTGCTTACGGGATCTAGCTGCAATTGTTGTCAATGAATAGTATTTGCCAAAGTTCGGTTCTGCCTAAGATATATACTAGCTAGATTACAGAGTTTATGTTTAGTGTATGTACTATTTTGGCCGTCGACTTTGATTTCATCATTAATGCAATCATCTTTCTTCTAAAAAATGGAGAATTACTCATTTTATTGAACTCATCTTTGATTTCATCATTGTAATTTACAAAAATAAAAATTAAACAAGAGACTAATTAGACATTATTAGTCGTTTAATTAGTGGATTACAAGAACCAGAATTGCGTCTAAGGAATCAACGAATAAATAATAATTCCTTGATATTCATATTCACTAAGGTAAAAGACATTAATAGTCGTTTAATTAGGTGGATCCATTCTTTAATTACGAATAAGTTATTTGTGGTTCAGTATAAAAACCACACACACACACTAATTAGTGTAAATAAACATGCATGATGCATGCACTTGTAGAAGACATTCCATGTGACAACCAAGTCAAAAATAAGCTTTTCTGGTATGAAGCAAAAATAAGCTAATTAAGACAGGATATAATAGGGTTTTCTGTAAGAAAACTCCAAATTAAAATTTTGCTAGGGCACCAAACATAACAAGCAATAGCTTATGGCTTAATTGTAGGCTTGTAGCTTTGTGAATATGAATATCAAGAAAAACGAGAAAGCAAGTAATTAAAAGAGAAAGGAATCTGATGGATGATCGTACATATAGAATATAGGAATTGCTAGTTGTCTGTTTACTTGTTTTTATCAAACTATAGTGTGAAATTGGTCCACAAATTAAGAGCTTTAGTATGTGGAGGATATCCATTTGATCTCAGCTAGATTAGGTACAAGAAAAAGAGTAAACGCATGCAAAAAAATATAGAAAGATAATTCTTAGATTCACCGTGAACTTGCTCATTCACGTATTTTTACTTTATTTATTTCATAATCCGAGCCGTTTATTTAATGAATTACACTTTAAAGATTTTCTCTACGAAATTTTTATTAACTCTAAATTGGTTTAACTATCCAGTTGTATGAAACAAATGGACGATTGTATAAAAAAATTAAGATCATGAACAATCTATTTGTTTGACATATATATATATGGATGATTAAATTCCAATTTGATTGAAATTTTGTAGAGGTGTTCTTTACATTATGTTTCAAAAATGAATGGTTCGAATTATGAAAATTTAAATAAAATTATATAAATTTCGAGATTGGGTGAATGAGCAAGTCCCAGTATGGGATCGCCTTCCACAGCCAAACCAAAAGGCGAACCTACGAATTATCTATATTGATACTATTACTGAGTAGTTTTCAAATCTTGATCATAAAAACGGTGGCATATATGACAATCTCTCAAGTCTCAACTAACTGTGGATCATAAAAAAAGGTCGCAAATATTGCCATTTCTTGAATTATAGTCTTGCAAGTGGCAATGTATATATGTTTTTAAAACTTTACACCAAATTAGATACATGCAAAAATGGACTTGGAGATACCTTTCCTAAAATATGAAATTTTTCACTAGTGTTAATTTTTTTTTAGACATACTAGTGTTAATTAATAAATAGTTGGTGATGTAACTATAATGTGAGGTTAGAATTTAACTCTTTTCAGATATTGCTAAACCCTAACCGTGAAATAAGACACAAAAAAATTATAACATTAACTACATATCAAACAACCATTAATTGATCAAATTCATTCAAAATATTCCATAATATCTCTCCAAAAGACTAGTAAAGTTCTGGAAAGCAAAGACAAGCACACGAGGTGGATCCATATATAAAATATTCATTGCACGTACTAGCTGCTTCTTGGTAAACCAAACATCAAAAAGCAGGTTAAGGTCTCAAACTCGTAAAGCCATATATAATCTAGGTCGACCACAAATGTAGGTCTACAACACTATCAAATTAAACAACTCCGCAATTGAGCTGGCTCTTCACGTAAAAAGTAAAGTCTTAATATATTAAATAATTTGTTATTTCATATTTATTTTAATTTTAATGTATTATGATGAGAACATCAAGTTGCTCACGGCGCCGAAACTAGATAAGCTGGCTAAAAGCTACCTAGCTAGCTAGCTCTCCTTTCCACTCTTTATATAAACCTCCCAACTCCTGGCGTTGTACATATCGACTCTAAACTCACAGTTCACTACTACTGATCTCTTCCATTCTCTCCCTCTCTCAACGTACTTGAACGATGATGAAGTGTTTGCAGAGCTGGCCTGAGCCGATCGTCCGGGTCCAGTCCCTCGCCGAAAGTGGGATAAAAACAATCCCGGAGCTCTACATCAAGCCCCCTTCCAAACGACCCTCGACCTTCACCCACGAAGAAGCCACCGTCAACATCCCTGTTATTGACCTGCAGGCCCTGGCCGGAGGCGACCAGGAGATGCGCGAGACCACGCTGCGCCTGGTCTCGAACGCCTGCAGGGAGTGGGGGTTCTTCCAGGTGGTGAACCACGGCGTCAGCCCCGAGCTGATGAAGCAGGCGAGGGAGACGTGGAGGGAGTTCTTTGAGCAGCCGCTGGAGGTGAAACAGGAGTACTCCAACGACCCGACCACGTACGAAGGGTACGGGAGTCGCCTCGGAGTGGAGAAGGGGGCGATTCTGGATTGGAGTGACTATTTCTTTCTTCATTACATGCCTCCGGCGTTAAGGAAACCCACCAAGTGGCCTGCTCTCCCATCTTCATGCAGGTACCATTCTTTTAATTTCTTTTCTTCAATTATTTTCCTTGTTTACTGTTTCTCTTCTTTCTTTCATTGAAAACGTGTTTTTTTTTTGGGTTTAGTATTATACTGATAAATTCACAAACCTAATCTTCCATTGACTCTTTCCTATGATATTCTGTGACAAAAACGTTGTATATACGCAGAAGTGAGCAGTGTGAATTTTATAATAAGAGTTGCTCATCATTACCTCATAGTTGCTCGTATGTATATATAAACGACTGCGCTTAGCATACGTCTCCAAAGTTATTAATTGTACAAAATTAATTAACTTCTTTTTTCATCCTTTTTTCTTATATAGGAAAGGAAATCAAGTTAAACCTACCATCTTAATTACTATAAGAGAGACAATTAGGTAGATTTCTGTTCACATATTATTTGGCAAACTGAAAATTATTGTTTCCAAAAAGCAGAGGCGGGCATGTAGTCCTTGGCTGGTCTGTTGCCCTGTTCTTCTCCTTATTAATTATGAAGTTAACTAATAGCCAACATGGGGATTTAGAACCACAATTAAGCACATGGTTTGACACTAGGACATGCAAATGCCACTTTTCCTTTAAATCAATAGGAAAATTCCTTCAAAGTCTCCAACAAATTAAATAAATGAACATTTCGATCAATAATTGACTTTAAATTTCTGTACTAACGTTTAAGAAATTATTTCTACATAGGAATTTGATCAGGCAGGCATGTACTTATTTCCTAACTGAGTTGAATACTATTGTAGGAATTTGATTGAAGAATACAATGAGGAAGCTATTAAACTATGTGGAAGACTGATGAAGATGCTGTCACTAAACCTTGGGCTAGGGGAAGACTACCTCCTCAATTCTTTTGGAGGAGAAGAGAACGTTGGGGCATGCTTAAGGATCAATTTCTACCCAAAATGTCCCCAACCAGACCTAACCCTTGGAATCTCCGCACACTCGGACCCCGGCGGCATGACCCTTCTCCTCCCCGATGAGGCCGTGGCGGGACTTCAAGTTCGTAGAGGTGACAGCTGGGTGACTGTGAAGCCCGTCCCAAACGCATTCATTGTGAACATGGGAGACCAAATACAAGTTCTGAGTAATGCAATATACAAGAGCGTAGAGCACAGAGTGATTGTCAATTCAGTCAAAGACCGAGTTTCTCTGGCCTTGTTTTATAACCCCAAGAGTGATCTGCTGATCGAACCGGCCAAGGCTCTCGTCACCGAGGACCGGCCGGCTCTTTACCAGCCCATGACATTCGATGAGTACCGCATGTACATTAGGACCAAGGGGCCTTGTGGCAAGGCACAAGTTGAATCCTTGAAAACCCATGAATAACGTACATCTTGTATGTATTTGCTTAAAACATGAATATGAAGGTTAATGTTCGTAGTTGCCCTCGAATAATTAATTCTGAGTTTGATGTGTCAAATCAAGTTATATGTTTCAAAGAATTGAACTACTTGAATTATTGCACCTGACCAGTCAATGAACAAATTGCAGGCATTATGAATATATGATGCGACTTTCTCTCTTTTCCATTTGCCTTCCTAAAGCTAGGCATACGTAAAATATATGCTGGCTACGCAAATTAAGGAAACAAAGTGAATCATTGAGTTAATTGTAGGGTTACAAGATTGAACTTCTTTCCTTTCCTTTTGTAGTAATTTATTTACGACCAATATATATTCATTATGGTATATATGTAAGAGTAAAGATACTACATTATGTGAGAATATGAAGTGTTATCCCACATTGGAAAATAGGGATATTGCAAATGTGTTTATAAGGATTTGAGTCTCTTTAACAATTGTCAATTGGTTTTGGTTGTGACGCCCAAATCTTTATAAACAGATTTGCAAGGTCTCTGTTTTCCAATGTGGGATGACACTCCACATTCTCACACGCTCCCGGAACTAACCTATAGTTTTGTTTTGTTTAGGGGGCGGGATATGGCATAGGTTTAGGAAAATGGGAAAGAAAACAAATAGATTTACCCTAAGGATTTAAATATTTCTGAAAACAACCAAAAATTTTGTTGAAATTTGCGTACTTTTATCTAATCGATAATTAAGTGATATTCAAAATATTTTCGAAATTAACTTATAAATACCAATATTTATCTTTATTTTAACCGATCAATATTTGATATTTTCATCGATACTTCCGTAAATATGAATTACCGATATATTTACCGATATTAATGTTTAAAACGTTGTGCATATGTAAGGGAATAAAGGACGAGAGAATTAAATTACAACGCATAAATAAACAACTTCAGTAATTGGTAGGGGAGTACTGCATGTGAGATGATTTTAATATAGTTGAAAGGGAGTAATTTGTCATTTACTCAAATATTGCATGCCCCCTTTTACATGACTAGTTACCAACTCAGAAACACACAGGTGGACCATTGGTACCATATATTCTCAATCATGCTGTAGTCGATCATATATGGTCCATCCAAGTCCAAAAGTTATTAGCATAAGTTTCATATTGTTTCAAAACACACTTGGCCTTTTTTAACTCGTCTTCTTCAACTTTTGCTACGCAATAATTGGTGGTTGAAATTCCATTTTCATAGATACTCCACAGACGCGTCAATCCAATAAAAAAGAGAGAGAGAGAGAGAGCTATCTTGGTCCCAATTAAGATGTGGTTATTATGATATTTGATTCCATGCGTACTGATTTTAGATTAACAAAAATACGGGTTTCTGTGAACTTAATCCACGTACTTAATTTGTGTTTGTGCATATATAGCTTGGTGCCAAAGACTTGGAAATTAAAGTCATGACATCGATAGGTGCCTTGAGGAAGATGAAATATTGAGATGATGTAAAGAGTTGGTATCGTTTTTATCATACTCTATAAGAAAGGAAAATAAGCAAGCACGTTTGTTTAATGTTGTAAAGAGTTTTCACTTTACAACTTTATTACTTCGTCACCAAATTTCCCACTACAATCTTAGCACCCTCGTGCCCATTACAATCAAACTCATGCATTAGTATTCTGGTTAACTTTCTGTGGACTGTATTTGTTTCTTTGGTCAAAAGTTCCACAGAGTATATATAATTAGACCTTTTCACCAACTCTATAAATTATGATTGCCCAACTCAAAATTTTCTTCCTAGTAAGGCTGTTTAATTTTTTTTTATTACCAATAAGTCCACTTATTCAAAAGAGTTGTTCTATTGATATCTTTTAATTTGGTATTTGGTCCTCCTTCTTTTTTCTTTTCTTTTTTATCACCAAACTTCCTCTTTTGCTCTTATTTTACACTCACCTCCGATTGTCTTTTCTTTACCACCAAATCATTGGAAATTAGATTGAGAATTAGAGTAAATTAAAGAGAAAAATTCATAAAAGGGTATAGATTGATTAATTACCTTAATTATTCCTCAATTTTCTTCTGTAAATTTTGAGTTTTAGAGTTTGAGGTCGGAGTTAAGGTAACAAAAGCAAGCAGGGATTGATTATTGTGAGAGAGGTTTGCTTATTGATGGTGGTGGAGATATATAGGAGAAATGGAGGAGGAATTTGGTGCATTAATTCCAAAAGCAAGCGGGGCACCAGAAGAGAGAAGAGACGATCCGTCATGACCTAAGATTGTGCATAGAATTAATGTTTTATACATCAAAGAAGACGAAGAGTACGTATATATACACGTACATGCAATCTATAGATCGATATATGTATATATTTACAATTACTAGTGTGTAGATAGAGGCTGGGTTACGTTGTCATAGCTTCTCTTCAACATGACTTTTCTTTTTAGGCGCGCGCAACTTCGTCTTCTTCTTTTTTTTTTTTTTTTTTTTTCAATTTTAAGAAGGATAAAATGGAGATTGAATTCGTTAAAAAATTAGGGGAAGTTCAAATACTAATTTAAAATGTATGAATAGAAGCACTCTATTGAAAAATAAAAAATTACAAGCTAATCTGAAAAATTAATTCATACCTTTTAAATTAGTAAAATCACATTTTAATGTATGAAAAGCAAACCCTAAAAAATTAATAAATAAAATCACATTTTGATCTGCATATTTTGATTCAAAGGTGGCTCAAGCAGTGGGATATAGAACGAAGTTACCAGAAGCCCGATTTCCGTATTTCAATACCGACATACGTGACCAAGTCCTCTGCTTGTTTGATGTTATTTTGGTTCATGTTTAGTAATTAGATGACTGCTTAATTTGGTATTAATTATACGTAGTTAGGAAAATTCTCCTAATAAACTCATATTCAATTCTTTGTTTTTCATATGGTTGGAAATCAATTACGAGTATTGAAATATATGATAAACTCTCTTTCTTGCAAAAGAGAACCCTAGGGTTTTCTCTCCATGAACGGTGCCGTTGCGGCGCCGTTACCAGTTCAAGGGCCTCTTGCCTTTGATTTCAACGGTCGTTCTTGGGCGACCAAATTATCTCCATATCGCCTCTTTCTATGGTGGTCCAGAGTGGTTGCGTCAACTCTCATGCGGGTGGGAGGTCCGATGGTTCTTCGGCTGCGCGTGATTGGGTTGTTCGTGGTTGCTGTTATTGTCGGGATCACGTTTCAACGTGTTCTTCCCGATTTTCTTTTTGATTCTCCGACTTCAGATCTGGTGGTACCACTCCTCTTCGGATCTCGCCGAACTGATTGGGTGTTGGTGCCTTGTCTGTTGGGTGTCAAAGATTTACAACTCCAAGGTTTCAAGGTCTGGGATCCGGGAAAGTTTTGGGTGCTTGGTTTTGACGGCTTAGCAGTTTTGGTCTTCCAAGTCATAGATCAAATTTGGTTCTTTGATTTGGGTCAATTTAATTTCTTGCTTAAGAATAAGCATGAGCAATTATGCAAGTTTAGATTGTGGTTTTACTTTCTTTTTCCATGGGTCCTAATGAGCTTGATTGGATTTACTGGTCTCAATGACAATACTTGTCGGAATTTTTCTGTTGGAGTTGGCGATTGCTGACAGCAGTGATGCACGGTGTATGTATTGTTCTAGGTTTCGAATCATCGATTAGATTTCTAGATTTAGAATCATCGATTAGGCCTCTTGTGTGGTATGTATTGCTCCTTTTTAGGATGCCCATGCTAAGGATTGTAATCCGTTATTAATTAATAAAGTTTATGTGTTTTCCTCAAAAAAAAAAATTACGAGTATTGAAAGTGATTTGTTTTTATTTCGTCAAATTAAAAAAAAAATTAAGAATACCTATAGTGACGAACCATTATGTATACTAGAAGTGTTAAATTTTTTTTTTTAATTTGAATAAATATGAAAGGATTATGTTTTTGGAGCTCTTGGGCTCAATGAATTAAACAATACAAAACAACTTTGGCAACACATTGACCATCAAAATCGGATTTTCGCCTGATTCTACGCATTGTTCCAAATTGAGCAAAACTTCCTTAATTTTTTTTTTGAAAGGAAGAAAGAATTTTATTGAGGAAAATTTCCTTATTATAACACATGATTTTCTTAAAAAATAATTTTTTTAAAATTCTCAAGACTGGTTTGCATGGGTGTCCAAAAGTATTTTAAGGACTTGATAAAACCTAAAGCGAGACCTTTCGCACCGTAAGTATTTTTTTTTATTTCGTCAAATTAAAATTAAAAAAAAAGTTTGCAACACCTGTAGCAATGAATGGGTCGTCGCTACAGGTTGTGCATAATATATATTTTAATTTGAATAAATGTAAAAAGATTTAGTTATTAGAACTCTTGGACTCTATGATTAAACATTGCAAAAGACTTTTGCAACATATTGTCCATCGAAATCGGGTTTTCGCTTAATTTGGGTGAATGATGCGAAAGTGAGGAAAAATATTTTATTGTAACACATGATTTAATTAAAATATAGCATCATCAAAATTTTCGAGGCTGGCTGAGCGAGTGTCCAAAAGTATTTTAGAGTCTCAATGAAACCTCACGGGAGACCTTACGAGCTCCGAAAGTGATTTTTTTTTATTTCATCGAATTAAAAATAAATAAAAATTCAGAACACTTGTAGCGACGAATGGTTCGTCGCTACAAGTTGTTCAAAATTAATAATTTTTTTAATTTGAATAAATATAAAAGGATTTTGAATGACCTATAGCGACGTATCATTCGTCGCTACAGGTTGTTCAAAATTAATATTTTTTTAATTTGAATTAAAAATAAATAAAAATTCAGAACACTTGTAGCGACGAATGGTTCGTCGCTACAGATTGTTCAAAATTATTTTTTTTTAATTTGAATTAAAAATAAATAAAAATTCAGAACACTTGTCATTCGTCGCTACAAGTTGTTCAAAATTAATATTTTTTTAATTTGAATAAATATAAAAGGATTTTGAACAACCTGTAGCGACGAATGGTTCGTCGCTACAGGTTGTTCAAAATTATTATTTTTTTAATTTGAATAAATATAAAAAGATTTTGAACAACCTGTAGCGACGAATGGTTCGTCGCTACAGATTGTTCAAAATTAATATTTTTTTAATTTGAATAAATATTAAAGGATTTTGTTTTTGGTGCTCTTAGGCTCAATGAATTAAACAATGCAAACTAACAACTTTTGCAACAAATTGTTCATTGAAATCGGTTTTTCACATGATTTTGTGAATTGTTTCAAATTGAAGAAAACTTATTTATTATAGCACTTGATTTCCTTGAAAGAATAAAATATTTGAAATTCTCAAAACCGGTTTGCACGGATGTCGAAAAGTATTTTAAGGGCCTAGTGAAACCCAACGTGAGACATTACGAGCACTGAAAGTGTTTTTTTTTTATTTCGTTCAATTAAAATAAAAAAAGTTAGGAACACTAGTAGCGGCGAATGGTTCGTTGCTACAAGTTGTTCAAATTAAATATATATTTTTTTAATTTGAATAAATGTAAAAGAATTTAGTTATTAGGGCTCTTGGACTTTATGATTAAACAATGCAAAGGAGCTTTGACAAGATGTTGCCTATCAAAATCGGGTTTTCGCTTAGGTTGAGTGAATAATGCGAAATTAAGGAAAAATTTATTATTGTAACACATTATTCAATTAAAAAATAGCTACATAAAAATTTTCGAGGCCAATTTACGCGAGTGTCCAGAAGTATTTTAGTGTCTTAATTAAACCCTAATCGAGACCTTAATAATAGAAGAAAAGAATATACGAAATTTGCAAGTGAATTCCTTGGTGATTAAGGTAACAACAAAATAAAAGAATATTAATTATATACATATCGATTTTCTAATTATATAAATACAATACCATACAACGTGTGTTTGTTTCAGAAACAAATACGTACAGGATTAATTATATGCTACCCCAAATCAAATCTTTATTGATACATGTTTGCATTCGTTGGCCCTAGGAAAGTTTTGCCAAGAAGCTAATGATTTTAATTATTATTTAACATCAACCAATTACTATACTAGAGCTAGGGATATATTTTGATTGCTTCCACAGACTGAAATAGAACAAAATATATGGAAGCAAAAAAAAATATTCCTTTTGTTTTAGCAAAACATATATATGGCACCCATCAAAAAAGAACATTCTCATTCCAAAATTTATTTATAGAAAGCTGGGGACTAAAGGCGATGTGCAGGCTCCAAAGTTCCAAGGGAAGCTGATGTGATCATACACCGCAGGATATGAGGAAATATTGGCAGTTTGATCCTCAAGGATATGAAAGTTCCACGGCATGTCGTCGTTTTGATTAGGTAGCCTTTGCTTCTTCAAAGCTTGGAATTCTTCTCCAGACGATTGAATTTCTGTCTTCTCAGCGTCCGAGTCAGACCCTAACTCCTTAGCATTTGATTCTGAATCCTCACAGAGAGAAGGCAGTGATTTTCGAGATATGGGTTTCCTAAGGATCGGACGGTTATCATTGCGACTACGATCTGCTGAGATTTTATCAAGGAATCTTCCCTGTGCTTCAATTTTTTGTTTCAAGCTCTTGTGCACCTTAAAATAGATAACCAAATATTAGTATACGTACTGTACGTATAGTAATTTTTACTAATTTTTTTTTTTTTTTTTGCTGTTTGTGCTTGTAGTTGTAATTTGGAAATGATCGAGTTTATACCTCAAGTTGATCACTCAGTCTCCTTTGTACTTGTATATGCATAAGATGTAACGCTTCATTTAGCTGAGCAGCACTGAAAGTACGTTGTTGAAAACAAAGCACAAACGTAGGAAATTAATTAGTAGTTATAAGCAAGTAAATAATTCATATAATTAATCAGTTATACATGCATCATGTAAATTCTTGTGATTTCTGAAACTAATGCTTACGATGTTGTGCCGAAATTAGGAAGTATTTCTGAAATGTTTTTCCTCTGAAGATTGCCTGCTTCTGTGGAAACAAGACCACAATTAGATAAAAGCAACAAGCAGTAGGGTAAAGAAGCCATCAAAAACTATCAACTAAACTTTACATGGGACGAAAAACAGTACTTAATGAATAAACTTACTACTGGTAGTCTCTGGAACAAATTTTGAGATCCTGTACTTCTGCAAATTTATGAAAAAGAAGAAAATTCAGATACCATAACCTTACTTTAAACTTGGCCAAAAAACGTACAACCGCAAGATGAAATCAATAACTTCCGGCCCTTTTCCTTACATTTTGAACTTTTGTTTCGGCTTTTTTATTACTGGTACTAAATGACACTTAGGCATCCAAGCCAGACAGTGGCAGGCATAGCCAAAAATTCTATTACATACGGAATATAAATCGTAAATAATTGGATAGATTAAAAATTAAACTAATCTAACCACATGAAATCATGTTGATTCACAATTATTCTACATGCACATGTTTACAATCTCCTTAATTAAGCAAGGAATTTTCATAGGGTACGTGTCTTAAATATATTGAGACTTAAATCAACTAGTAGAAAAATGATCGAAGAACCAAAGGAATAGAAAGGCGAAGAGGAAAATGAGCGTCAACTAATCCTTAATTGTGAGCCTTAATTAGGTGGCTCCTCCGCCCTGGCCTGAACTCAAAATTATGTAAAGCCCTAAAGACTGAAATGTTTAATTTATTCTCTTATGCAAAGTTTTACATTTCTGATATGAGACATTACTTTCAAGTTTCAACATGCACTAAACCCTAAAGACTGAAATTAATTTTCTGGTATAATCTAGGATATATCAAGCAAGTTAATATCCAGAAGCAAAATAAGAGAAAGAAATATGTGTAGTACCTGCAAATGGCTTTTGATATGGTAGATGGTCAATCCAGATACTCCCATCGCCTTCAGAATACCCTTTGGTGTTGCCCCTATAATAATTTACCAAACATATATATTACATACATAAGATAAAACGTACACAAGCCATGCCTGCATGAAGATCATGAAATTAGTACTTAAGCTTAGATTTAGGTAATCAGCTAGAGAGACTTACTATCAGGGCCACCAAGCTTCGTAACTGCGTCGACGAACGTATCGTGTAGCTCCTGCGTCCAACGCAACCGTTCCTTGTTCCCTGCAGAGACATCTGAGCATTTACTCGAACCCATTTTTCGATCAGCGAAGTTGATCTACAGCTGTTATGGGAGGAGGAACTCCAACCATGCTTTGCACTTAAAGAGCAGCACTTAACACGATGATTACTAAAAACAGTTGTGCACGAAAACAAATCTCGATTAGGTGGCGATGTAAACTATGGTGTTCTGCTTCGTTTCGATGCCTTACGCTGTCTATACTGTCGGAATAAACTAAGAAAACGCATGCAGAGTCAGAGTCCAACCATTTCAAACTTTGAATTTTTTAAGTGTCTTTATTTGTAGGGTTATGTCTTAAACCGTTTAAGTCAAATATTTCAACTTATAATCAACTTCGTAATTTGCTTGTTCTATTATAGTATTATGTCCCCAAGCCTTTCATTGTATTGGTCAGAAACTTAATAATTTAATTAGCAGGAAAATAAATAGAAACTCTATCTGCTTTGCCTGCTGTCAATCCTGTCATGTTTGTAATTTACTTGTACTTACAGAAACAATAACACGTACAGATTAATTAATTAAGCAGAAGCTTTGTTCATCTGTATAATATTATAGTAATTGACCAAGTCAACCCCAACCCCAAGCGTCAGATCAATGGGCTGTTTGTTTTTCCCACTCAAATTCCTTAAAGAATTAACCATTGCCTTAAGGCCCAAATATGAGTATCTACGGAATCTAAACCCAGTTTGTCACCCACCCATGATTTGGATCTCAACTTGTTAATTAATTTGTACTTGTTTCAATCTAGCTACCTCACCTTAATTTATAATAGAATAATACTAAATGTACCACATTTTGATTTTTAGGTACAACCGAAAAATCACCTTTTATGTTATTATTTTTAGGTTTTCTTTTATCACGCAATATCGAATGGTATAAAACTCGACTAGGATTAATATTCATTTTGGTTGGTACAGACGTACAGTATTACAATGAAAAGGGATATTGATGCCGGTTAGCTTGTCAGTTTGCTATAACAATTCTTTACTCAGGTTAGCAACAAACCCAGCCATCCAACCACATTATCGAACCCACGATCATTAGAATTTTGACATTCAAAACAAACCTAAATTCCAAACAGAAACCGAAAATGCAATTGAATGCTGATTTGTTAGCCAAGGATGGTTTTCTTAGACAGCCCCTTGCACACTTGGTGCAAACTCTGCATGATGATATGGCTGGTGTTGATCATGTTAGATTTATAGGCCCTCATGGCCTTGCTTAGTTAGTTTCTTTTGCTTTTGGCCTCTGGGCTTCCTTGTAACCAAAGAACAAAAAAGCAATTGATCGTTTAATCAGGGTGAAGCAGGGCAGGGATACCCAAACTCCATGACGCCAGAATATGATTCGGAGACTCTAAAGTGATCACAGATGCATGTAAATCCTGGCTTAGACTTGATTCCTGTGAATTGTATATTTCAAGCAAGCTACTGATAATTTGTCACTTTCAACTTAACCATTCTGCAATACGAAACATAACAGTAACACTAACAAGAAGCAAATGTTATTCGTACATTGGTCATAAATTAATAACTGGAAGATAATATAAAGCCGGAGAAATGTTTCATGGGGGAAGAAGGCAGACTTCAACCCCTTTGAAAAAGCATCTATTATAAACAAACATCACAACAACAAATTCATTACATTAAATAGTGACATTTCTATGCTACTCTGTCAGCCACTGAGACGACGGTGCGCCTATTTGTCTTCCCCTCGCAGGTCCAAGCAGCCACTACTGCCTGCTCCTTTTCAAGCTGCAAGACGGGCATTTGTATTGCTTGATGTTCTCGGCCTTGGCAGGTGTGATCTTCACGCATTTGCCGTGGAACCATCTTTCGCAGATGTCACAGCCAATCCAAAATTCATCTGCATTGTAATTTCCGCCACAGCTTCCGCAGAGAGTTTCGCTATGTTCGTCATCCTCCTCCTCAAAACTCTCATCTGCAAGCTTAGGAGTGCTTTTCACTATTCCATCACCAGATCTCTGCAGAGAAGAGACAACCAATAGAGACTACCAATGAGAAATTACTTCTAACAGAAAAGCCGTATCTTGAACAATAAAAAGGCTCAACCATCTCACATAATGCACTATTGAAAAGCAATTACAACACATGACATCATTGAGTAGACCCATATCAGCAGTTTGTTTCTATAACAAGAACTTCTTTCACATGACCAAGAATCTCCATGAAAAGAAAGCACAAAGTTTATTAACCAAGTGAAAACACTACAGGGGATAAGGAAAAGGAAAAATATATTGATCCATCTGACCTTTGTGCTGCCTCGGGATTTGCTTCCGCTATCCACACTAGGCTTGTCTTTAGCGGGTTTCCTATCCGTCACAACCTCAAAGACGGTAGGCAGATCATTGATCAAGCTAAAAAGTCGTTTCCTGCCACAATCCAGGACAAATATCGATGAATAAAACAATTAAGAGCTCAAGATGCATAAGGACACATCTACAATGACGTTCCAGTAGTATGCCAAACAGTGACCGACATTACAAAGGTGAGTCCTACAATAATTTTCACTATGGTGGTTTTTTGCAAACTGCCAAAAACGGAGTTGTGCTTAAAACTTTTCAATAACTGTAATGGACTTTATTTAGGCTTAACCTTCAAGTTAAATATAAATTGAAAATGGAAGATGGCTAACTGACTTCATCTTTCACTATCATCAACAGAGATGGCCAACACTTAAGCATTGCTCACTCATGTTGGAATAGCGTACAAGATAATTGGAAAACAATGCAGAAAGCTAATTTACACCGAGAATCTAAACATCTTGGTTCTCAAAAAAATTCACAAACACGGAAATAGAACTAGTATTTGCTCATCCATGGCATACAAAAAAATTGAGAAATAATTCGCATTACAATCAAGTAATACCTTTCATCTGAAATATTAAGCATACGTACAGACAACATAGAAATAGGAATACTACCCGTTATCTACAGCATACATGCAGCAGCAACCAAAAAAACAAGGATACCTCTCATTACGATTAAGTTGTGCTCCAAAATAGAAAGCAACAGAGAGCAGCCAAGAATCACTATGAACAGCAACCAGGGAGAGCCAGTCCTTGCGGTTCATGCCATCTCTTGCAAAATTGATCCCAAGTGCTGGCTCAGGAAGCTCCGGCGGGACTTCCTCTGCCGGAAGGGTCACTTCCCAGGTTTCATTCGGGTGTCCATACAGACACAAATTCTCCTTTTCTAAACACCAACAGGGGAAAAACAAAATGAGTTTTGCCTTCAAAAATTTGTTTTGAACTTCCACCACAAAGATAGCATTTCAATTTGTAAACATTAATCCATTCAAGCACCAAGGGGAAACCAAATAGTAAACTTAGCATTCACCAATAACTCAAAAAACACATAATGTACACAAACTCCATACCACATCTCACCTATACCTACAATTAACAACAACAAAAATTACATAACATAGAAAATTAGAAAGCGGAAAAATAAAAATTAAAACCTAGAATTCGAGATACCGAAAAGCAGTAGTCTGATCTACAATTAGGCATTACCTGGATCACAGAGTCCATAAAATTCATCGACATCTGCGAGAAAACAAAGAGGCAAAAAAGTCAGAGTCGTTTCGAAAACATATATTTTCTGGTGAGAGAGTGAGTGAGAGAGAGATTGGAGTACCGTAAGTTAGAGCACGGACGACGGCGGCTCTTCTAGCACCGTAATCCTTGAAGATCTCCTCGACGGTTCTGGGACTCGTGGCCATCTCCATGGGATCTAAACGGTGCGTTTCGAAATCGGAATTGGTGAAAGGGGTCGAGTCAATTGGGGCGAATTCGAATTACAGAGGGGGATGAGTGAGAGGACGAGGACAGATCGGAGAGAGATGCATGAAAACGTGCGAGAAGAAGAAGAAGAAAAGAGTTTAGGTCGTTGATACTTGATAAAGCCACTCCTTCCAGTCCCCCGAGGATGAGAGAATCTAATAAATACCAGTTGGAAATTGAAATTACTATTTAGCACGGAATAGCTTTATTTAGATCAGAACTGCCTCTGTACTTATTGTAATTTGCAAGTTTGCCCCAGGTTCAGCTGGTTTTTATCACCTGTGTCCTCGAGGTTTGAGGGCAATGGCAATTATGTCTTGTGACAAATTGTGTCGTGTCTCGTGTTCATGTTGAATACAACCACCCTCAAACCTTATTTCAGTTGGACTTTTGTTTTTGAATTTTCATACAAATTCAGTTAGATAAAGTTTATCGATGAAAAATCTAGGGACAACCTCTGTTTTAGTGGGACTTCACAAATTCTCTCTTGCAGTACTTATCTGTTAAACGATCATAACTTTCGTTTTTAAGTTTTTTTTTTTCAAAATTGATTAATGTAAAAAATTAATCAAATAAAAAATTATTTAGTCATTTAATTATCATCATTATTTGCAACTGCCTACTGAAACAAATGCTAATCGATAGTCATTAATGTATCGTACCAAATTTATTAACCGAAAAAATTAAGTTCGCATTAAAGTATAGCTTGCATTTCTCCATATAAAATTAGATAAGATCCCAAATTCAATTTCTTCCTAAGAAACTCAAAGCACCATCGCACAATCTAGTATACCCCTAGATTGAATTCCAAGTAACAGAAACAAAACGACACGACCACAGAACATCCAAGTTCTTGACAACCTTAAAATTCAGTTTTGTATGCCAGGGCCCATCGTTGACTCACTCTCCTCAACTTTTTGTTCATTTCACCAAAAATTCATCAGAGTAAAATTAAATTGACGAGGATAACACACTGAAATAGACAGGTAACAGTTATATAATAGATTTCTTCCATTCATCACCATAATGAACAGCAAAGAGTAATGGATGTGACCAATATACCCAACACAACAACAAAGCACAGAGAGATCGGCAGAGGTAGAAGTAAGAGGAGAGCAGAAGAAAGAAGGAGGAAACACCATGGAGGAACTCAACAAATAGTATACACATTACAACGGTAAAGAATGTTTCGTCTATCCAGCATTTCTACTAAGTCAACAAAGATCGGAACAGAAAGGAATGTGGAAATCAACATGACCTTCTAGTCAAATGTTCTTGATCGAATCCTCAAATTCACCAAGGCGTGAAATTCCTTTCCAGAATAAATACTAACAAAGAAAACAACCGCAAGATGCTTAAACAAATTTCATAGAGGGTAGCGAGAGCTGCCGCCAGTTTTTTGTTTTTACGATGTTAATAACCTTTTTATACCGGTTTTCTGCTCTGAGGTAAGCTTGGTAGGGAACTTAATGTTGAACTTGACTCTCAAGTTTCCCTTTTTGGAAGGTTCCTTGGGGATAGGCATCCCTTCCCCTTTAACCACTTCTTCATAGGTGGGGCTGATAATGGAATTGATAGGGACTGTGAGACTTCTCCCATCCAGGGTTGTCAGCTGTGCTGTGTGACCTGTCAGAGCTTCGGCAAGAGATATCTTCTGAGTGACAATAAGATCGTTCCCATCCCTCTTGAAATGACTATGAGGCTTCTCATCAATAATAAAGACAAGGTCTGCTGGTATAACACCTCGTTGTTCATTCCCCTTCTCTGGGAAAGTGATTTTTGTGCCTTTCTTCCAACCTGGCTTGATCTCAATTGTAAGAATTTCCTCGACTGTGCTTGATCTCCTGTACAGAGAAGAAAGAAAGAGAAATAAATAGCATACAGATCCAACATGGACATGTCAATATACATCCTTTCTGTTTTAATTTTTAGTCTAAAATGGATGCAAAAGGTGAAAATTCCACACCTGGAAGGTTGAAAAATACATAATAGCCTTTCTAATCTTCTAATGACAAGACCATCAACCTAATTCATTAAGGCTGCGATAACTACTGAAGATATTCTCTGCAACATGGACAGTATTAGATAATGCTTTTATACCTCTGTCAACAAGAACATGTATCTAACCAGAATCATGTTTTACATATCCACCATTACTAGTACCAAAACATTAGGTTCCCCCTTAGCCTAAAGACACATATGTCACCAGAATGACTAAATTTCATGATTTAACCCAAACACTGCCAACAGATACCATATGTACATGTGCCCCTCCCAGGGTCCAAATAGTAACCGTAGGACCCAAGATGTTTTATTGCACCAAAAGAAAATGCAAGTAGATCTGTTACAGATACCAGACTAGTGACAAGGATTGAATATGAATACATAACAATAGTGAGTGGCAACTCTTGAAAGTATAAGCAGGCATAGGAAACATTACACATAAGAAGCATTCACAGAACATGACTGCATTAAAGTTGGCGCTCTGCATCATTTTTCTATGATGTAGACAGTGAAGCTAAAGGGCATCAAATACATATAAATATGGGGTTTTTTAATCAACAGGTAAAAATTCCCAAGACCATTTCACACTGTTGTCTAAAATATTTGTAGTCTCAATATAGATGAAATATTTAGTAACAAACAAGAACAAAAGACAATAAGACAATTTTTTGTTGCCAAAGAAAGTTCAGTATTCTATAAAGCTTCTTCAAGCACATGATAGTATCCAAGGAACTAGGAAAACCATAACTTTGTCAGTCAGTCCGCCTAAGTTTATGTCTTCATCAGCTTTGCCTATCAAGTTAAAGTACCTCGCAAATCATCGCTCAAGAATAAACACCTGCACAAATCTCCTACTCAGCGTGCACATCCTAACACCATGTATTGGAATCTTCATAGCCTTCTTCTAGATAACACCACAGTAACTTAATAAGGATTAAAGCTTTGTTCAGTTTCACCCAATGCTATTTCTTCATCAGCTTTGGCTATCGAGTTAAAGCATCTTACGACTTATCATAACACCTACATAAGTCTCCTATTTAACCAGTGCAACCTAACACCATGTATTGGAATCTTTTACAGCCACCTACAAGATATGTCTAATTTTTTTTTTAATGGAGTTCAAAATATGTTTCTAATTTGATAGGTAATACTCTAGTTATATAAATATGTGAGATGAAACCAAGAATCACTAATCACTCACATATGATTAGTATCACTACTAAAGCCTGCTGAACATAACACTTAATGAAGGGACTACTATGGTACTGAAAAGAATGATGATATAGGTGTAACGGATTTGTTGCACCACTAATTGATTGAAATAAATGAGATATATCAAATAAAAGAGGCGCATCTTGTCAGGTATTCCATCTCTTGCAGCCAAAACTACGCACTAAATTTATCACCAACATTCCTACTCAAAACAATGATCAAATCAAATGAGAACAGAACTCGGGGAAGGCAAATAAACATGATAATGGAAGCACAAGATGAACTTAAGAACATCAAGCAGAAAAAGTAGTAAGCATCAGTCATCAAATCATCACTCACTTCACAACCACATGAAGAATGCTAATGCAGATTGTTCAAAAACTGTCACACTGTGCAACCATACCAACAAATCAAATCAAATGCATACTGAGCTAGCACAAAAAGACCAATGTATCAATCCTATAACAGCATGATAAAAAACAAGTAAGTAAAAGAAAAAAGGTACTTACCCACTAGAATCAGAAACATCCCTAGAAATCTTCATCTTTTTGGTGGTGCCCTTATACAAGTCCTCCAGAGTACAAGGCAATGTCCTCTCTATAGGAGGAGCTTTCCTGGCCACATTTGCAGAGGGCTCTCCTGCGCCTCTAAACTGCGCGAATATGTCATCCCCAAACATGCTCCTCTGGAACGCAGACCCACCCGCCCTGGACCCGCCAGCCCGGCCCATGTCGGGCATGCCTTGTCCGAAACCCGAAAACCCGAAAAACTCGGAGAATATATCGTCCGGGTTTCTGGTATTGAACCGGAACATGGTCGGACCGCCGTCCTGCCCGCCCGGATGAAAGCCGGAATCCGGAGGCGGTGCTCCTCCCTTCAAACCCTCCTCGCCGTACTGATCGTACACCGCTCGCTTTTGGGGATCACTCAAAACCTAATAAATTCAATAGAAACAATTGAAAGATTGAAAATTGACGATAAATCTCAGTCTGGAATTTTGGGGAAAAAAAAAAAACATAACAAGTGAAATTACATCGTAAGCTTCGGAGATTTGCTTGAATTTGGCTTCGGCGGCCTTCTTGTTGTTAGGGTTTTTATCTGGGTGCCATTTCATGGCGAGCTTTCTATAGGCTTTCTTCAAGTCATCGTCTTTGGCATTTCGTTCAACTTGCAGAACCTTGTAGTAATCGACGCCCATGCCTCTCTGCGTCGTCTGTCTCGAACTTTGTGTGTGTTAGAATTGAAACCTGAAAGGAAGAAAGGGTTGGATTTTTGAGTTTGCGTTTTGGGTAAACCTGGGACTTGTTCTTCTGGCCGGAGTTCCCACAAAGGCAATGGTGGTGATGTGAGTTGGGAGTCATCAGCAATAATGGACTTTTTAAATGGGCCGTCATCAACATTATAATTTTTCTGGAGTAGGTAACCCGGCCCAATTTGAGCATCAAATTCCAATTTGTTAATTATTGAGAAACAAGAATCATACTTTTAATCAACAGCTTCCATGATATAATATTTAGAAACAAAATATGTTGTCTTCCACCATATTTAGAATCATACTCTTATGTACAAAGCGAAATTAATAATTTCGGATCACTGCATATTCGTGGTACGTGCTGATATGATTGGTTTATGTGGCAAATGCTTTCCTTGTTAAGTATAGATTCCAAAGACAATCTTGTTGAGAACAAAGTACATTGGAGACATTCCTGGTATGGTTCTTCAAATATGGAAAGTTTTGTCATAGTGGAGTCACTAAATATCCTTGTTGCAATTGTTGCGTTCCCTAATCTATTGTGTCCTACATTGTTTGATATACTTGTTACGTCTGACGCGATGTCGAGTCAGCCAAATTTCATTTCTCTCACACTTTAGAGACTCGCATTGTCAATATTAGTTTCCATTTTGTTTTCGTTTGATGGAGGTGCTTTTGGAATAGTTCTTCAATAGACGACATCATGTATAGTTCGTTATTTCGGGTTTTGTGTGTTTGATTTGGGAGGATTTGTCATAGGTTGAGGGTTTTCATTGGCCATTTGGCATATTCAGGTATCAAAGGTTTTACCATTTGTCCAAATCATTTAACAATGTCTTCAAGTTGGTTTGGTTTTAAACTCGAGTGTGTTCCTATTTCGTCATTAATTTAGGTGTTGATTTTAAGTCTTGTTTTAGATGAATGCCTTTTTCAATATCATTTACTAAGAAAAAAAAATACCATATCGTACTTTTAACAAAATCAAAAAAGAATTTTCGAACTGTTTTTATTTTATAGTTTTTTAGAAAGTAATAATTTTCATTAATCAACTGAAAATCAATTACTAACAAAAAAGTTATAATGGCTTCGTTAAAAGCTCTCAGATATCAATCGAGCAAAAGAAAAAGGGTATACTATAATCCAAAATCATAATAAATTCAAGCATCTCAATCTCAAACTTAAAACCCTTTTTCTAACAAATGTAAAAACTAGAAATAAATCAAAACTACTTACTATAAATACCACAAGTCCATAATCACATCGAGATCTTCCCATAGTTGTGGTATAAGTCCTTTGCGTAAATGCAAAGTAATAAAAAAAAAAGATCTTCTAAAAAAAAAAAAAAAACAAAGTAATGAGATCCATCAATTCCACCCACCACAGCAGATAATCCCTTTTCCCGTAATGACCAATTTAACGATTTTGCTGAAAACAAAAAAGCTGTTGAAAATAAAATAAAAATAAAAATAATAAATACTACACTATGCAGCCAACCACTATAAATAAAAAAATTTAAAATTGTTTCCCTTTTAAGAAAAAAAAATTAAATTAAAGGGAAATTTCTCGAGAGAGAGAGGCCGAGTGGGGCTCTGTATCAAATTCAGTGTCGGCTTTGGCGGTGGATCGGTGTTGGGTATGGCGTCGATGGGCCAGGCCGGCGAGGTGTACGAGCCGAAGCCACTGCAAGTATGGCGAGCTCTGATGAACTGGTTGGGCTTCTTTTTCCAGATAATCGTTCAGATCCTCAGAGGCGCTCATTTGCTCTCCTACGTCCCTCTTCTCGCTTCTTCTTCTTCTTCTTCTTTCAGGCCCTTGCCCGTCTCCGAAATCCCTCTCAACGACACGTCGTCCTCTGCTCACGCCAGCCTTGAAAACGGCGTCGTACACGTCGATCACGGCCTTGGAAAGCTCACGGTAATGCGCATCTTCGATTAAGCTCAATTGGTATTAGGATGCGGTTAGTTGTATGAAAAATCAACCTGGGTTATTATCAAAACTGTAGCTTTTATTCAATTGCACGTGAATTATCGAAGGGAATTTGATCATCCTAGTGTTGTTAATTTGCTTCTCTACAATTAAGCTAAAAGGTTAGGAGTTTTTAGCATTGTTAGTATTTTCTGAACTGGTCTAGTTGTTACTGCCAGCGATTTGCACAATGCTCCAGTTTATGGTTATTGAAGTTGAAACTAAATGCTTGGTGCAAAAATTGAATCTAGTCTTTGGTAGTATGGATATGCTAGATTGCCAGAGTGCTGGGTTTTAATGTGGATCTTACAATGTGTAGGTAGTTCTTGACTTAGATGAGACTCTAGTATGTGCATATGAAACATCTACCTTGCCTGCTATTGTTCGTACTCAAGCAACGGAAGCTGGGTTGAAGTGGTTTGAGATAGAATGTGTATCTTCAGACAAGGTTGGTAGTTTGGTACACTTATGATTATGCTCATTTTATTTTCCATTTACTAGTATGCTTAATATCAGGGTTGTGTTTAATATTATCTTTCTTTGGGTTGAAGGAGTCTGATGGTAAACCAAAGATCAGTTATGTGACAGTGTTTGAACGTCCTGGTTTGCACGAGTTCTTAAAACGGATTTGTGAATTTGCTGATCTTGTCCTATTCACTGCTGGTCTCGAAGGTTTGCTGGTTTATCGGCTTTACAAATCTACTTTTGCTCAGTTTTGTGATTCTTAGGATAATACTCCTGGTGCTACAGGTTATGCTAGACCACTCGTTGACAGAATTGATGTGGAGAATCGCTTTAAACTTCGTCTTTATCGGCCTTCTACAGTTATCACGTAAGTTATTCATTGCCCTTCTGGCAGAACCCTTCCTGATGTGAGCATGCCTATTGAGCAATTTGTCAGTTCTAGTATATTCTTCTTGGGCCCTTCTGGAATTTTATTGGGTGTTGAAATGAATGCATTATATCTCATCTGGTGCACATAGAAAGATAGAAAGAACGCTATGAAAACATATTAGCACATAGAGTCCTGATTGTTTTGTTTGCTCATTTTCTCAAACTTGTCAACAATGTGAACAAGTGCTAGGCTGTAGAGTATAAAGCCGTTATGTTTCAATGTTAAGCACTATATGCGCTTTAGTCATATATTCTATGCAAAAGTATTTAATTATCAAGCTTGAACCTTGGAAACATCTCTGACGTTGTGTAAACAACAGAGAAAACCGGGAACATGTGAAAGATCTGTCTTGTATATCGAAAGATCTCTGTCGAATTGTTATTGTTGACAACAATCCGTTTAGTTTTCTGCTGCAACCGTTGAATGGAGTTCCATGTATTCCATTTTCTGCTGGACAGCCATATGATGATCAGGTAATGATTTGCTTACATTTCAATGAAAGTTTTAAAGAATTATGTGAAACATGCTCTGATTATATCCTCTGCATTTCATTTCTTTCATGTGAATTGCATAGCTCTTGGAGGTCCTGCTTCCACTCCTCAAGCAGCTCGCTGTTCAAAAGGATGTGAGGCCTGTGCTTCATGAGAGATTCCACATGCCCGAATGGTTTCAAATGCATGGAATTACTGTTTCTGGTTAGACAGTTTGATGTTAGCTAGAATGCTAGATCACTATTGGAATTATAGCTGCAATCTGTCTCGAGGAACCCGACTAGATACATGTTGGGTGGAAGCATTTCTCCAGATCGATGTTTTATATTCTTGTATAATTAGTAGAGTCCTTCTCTGGTTCTGGCCGTGAAAATGCACAAGTTCATGGGATTATCTGCAAGGGCAACAGCTTCAATTGAATCTATATTAAGAATGCTAGTCTTATGGTAGAGTTAACTCCAATTCTTTTGTGATTAAACGATATTCAATTAGGCTATAGTATTGATTACATTTGTTCTGAGAACTTTTATTGTTAAGAATTAGTGGAGTTTGTTTTCTGAGTACGTTATTTCAAACTGGGGTGAAACTGGAGTGAAATTGGTAATTTAAGATGATGGCATCAGTTTAATTAGTCCAGTAGTGAAAGGTTCATCAAGGTCAAAGCACTGCGCTGCAGCAATGTCTTTATCAACGATGCAAACAGAAACAAAGGAATAGCTTGCATCCGTACAAGGTTCTTCAGCAGAAAACAAAATCATTACAGAATGGCAGTACAAAGTAAAGAGTGTTTTTCTGTTTGTCAATATTTTCTTTGATCAACCTATGCCACTATTTCACATTAAAATTATTGTCTAGTTTAAGAATGCAGTAATTCTATGATACATCCCAGTGTGACCGGTTTTGCCCATTTGATTAGATATAACACAACATGACCTACAGAGTGTGAATAGTACTTTGGGAGCTTCTCCACGACTCCACCCTCTTGGTAGAGTTTCGATGTCAAACTGGATGATGTTGCAGCCTTTGTCAAATCGAACTTTGATGGCTCAGTTAAAAATGTCGACACCTATTAATCATCGCCATGTCGAATTCTGGCCTATGGACAAATGTTTTTTTTTTGGATAAGAGAGAATAAATTCCGCCCCCTCAAGAAATTTTGAAGTTAGTGTACAAATAGAAAAGAAAGCAAAGCTCGATCACACGAACCCATCTCACAACTCGTCAACCAGTTTATCATCAATTAGTCTTGAGAGCTTGGAGGCTTCATATTTAACTTGGAAAATCGATCTGTACGTTGGATTGGTCTTGACCAAAATTAACCTTTCTTGCGGGTATACTTCTCTTGGAATTTTGGACTGAGACTGATATTTGTAGAGCTTACTCACGTGTCTAAAATAGGATGTGGTGAAGAACATCCCCCCCCCACCTATGCCCCATGGCCAAGTAGCCAACTTGTAGGTTTCTTGTTAAAGCTTTTAGTATACCTTTTTTCTTTCTCTTTTTGGCGAGGTGCTTTTTGTAAATGAGTGGTTCTGCATTATTTTTTGCCATGAAACTTCCAACTCTGTGCCTTATTATTTTCTCTCTACACCTCTTCTTCCTCTTATCTCTTTTACTGTTAAGATTTCAAACTCTAAGAAAAATACAGCAATCTGGATACAATCATGATCCAATGATTTCTAACTAGGTGAGTACACAATTGAAATTTAAATAAACGCCGAATTAACCAATTAATCATATTTGATAAACACATCGACTTTTCTTATTAGAATAGCTTGCATGTAGATTTCTTTAAATATTATTGTTACGATTAACCTTGAGTTTGCTTTCTGACCTGTAATGAATTATTTAACCACTACGATATATATTTCAAACTGAAGTAAAAGTTAGTAACATGAGACTGCAAAAGTTCAACTAATGCAGCAGTTCAGTGGTTTTTTTTTGTAACAAAAAAAAAAAAGTTTAACTAATACAGCAGTCAAAGGTTTATCAAAGCCAAAGCACGAACGTTATGCAGCAAAAAAAATTTGGGCAAAAATTAGAAATAGTCCTTGTGGTTTGGGGTATAATCACTCTTATCATAATTATTTCATTATGTTCAAACCCAAAATGATAAAACTTTTAACTTTTCTTCCCAATCAGATTTTTTTTTTGTTCCTCATCAATCCATTTAAATGGGTAGAGTGAGAATTTTATTTATGTTTCTTTATTGACCCTGAGTAAAATTCAATAAAATGTTCACTGACTTTCAATAAAATCCTATGAAACGTTTACTAACCCTAAATAAAATTCACTAACCTCTACTAAACACTGTGCTAACCCTCAATAAACACTTGTTGTCCTTATTGAGAGATTCAGAGATTATCAAAATTTATTTGAATTTTTTTTTATTATAAATTTTAGAGTTATTAGCTTCTCGAAGGCAAACACTTGAGACTTTAGTATTTGACAGTTGAGTGTGTGTACAGTATTGCGGGTCTAAGTTGTGAGTTTTGACCGCGCAGCTAGTTGTCCGTCCTAATCACTGTTATTAACAAAAAAATGGAACTTTCTGAACCAAGACTGTCCATAAATTTCACGCATGTTTATATAGTGTTTAAGCATAAGCAAGCAAATAGGCTACAAATTAACCAAAACGCTTCGATGGCCAGTTCAGATGCAGAGGCTTCGATGGACAGTTCAGATTCAGTGGCTTCGATGGCCAGTTCAGATTCTGACAATCGTTTACTGATCCACCAAGAAAGGTACTACGTATGATCGATCTTAATTACTTACTTGCATGGTCAATTTCTACTTGTACATGCAGCATATATATATATAAATATTCCCTTAATTAATTGTCTGCTTATTTTACAGTACTGGTGATGGTGATGGAAGTGGCAATATTGATTTATCCAAGTCGACGGCAGTTCATGCTGCGTACAGTTTTATCATCACATTGCTGGTCTCTCTAGTGGGACTCAAGTTTCTCGGTTCCGGCACAAATCCGTTCAACACTCATCCATGGACCATGTGGCTTTTCATAACGACCTCATTTGCTTACTTCATTGCCCTATTGGCGGAGATAACCATCGGTGGAGCTCCCACCACATCCAACTTGTTCAGGTACTTGTACTTGATTTCCGGAGCTGTTGCCTGTGAGTTACTAGGGTTCGTCCTTGTTGGTCCCTTTGGATTATTGCTCATGAATCCCACAGTATTCCTATTCATTGAGCTCATACGCCTTATAAACCAAAAAATAATTACCCCGACCACCACTCAGCAAAGTACCGAAGATGTCGAAGTTGGTGAGATTCAGATGACGATTCAGAGTTCAGACTAGATTATACGTACATCTCGTCTTTTGCATATTCTTATCTTTTGTAAGATTTAATTTGTATATATACTTGTTTTTTTTTTTTTTTATCATCTTGTATATATATATACTTGGTAAAATAGCATCTGCTTGTATATTTACTTGATCATCTTGTAAGATTCTCGCAACAAGTTGTTTAATTGTTACTTTAACTGGTCAGATATTACTGCTTGACCTTAAATTGGTTCCACAGTAAATTGGTTGTTATTGTTTAGTTAATAACAAGGTAAATAATTGAGTACGTAACACAGATAGAGCTAGCGTTAGGGAGTGTACGATTGTGAGAATCTCCATCACCTACGAGTTTCTTGACACGATTGGAACCAATTTGTCAAACAGTGACGGAGCTAGCAGAGAGCTTGGCCAGCTCAAGCTGGTTGCAATGACTAGTGGTTAACTTTCTAGTCTTCTAAATCGATAGCACACACCTCGTCGTACTTAGCTGGCTAGCTATATATTTATTTAGTATGCTAGTTGATGGAGATTCTCACAATCGTACTTACCAATCGTGTCACGAAACTCGTAGGTGATGGATATTCTCAAAAATTCTCATGATGGAGTCATGGAGGTGTGTGTGCATGTGTGTTAAATATGACGTCTTATCAAAAACAGAAAAAGAAAAATGCAATAGTCAAATGCTTATCAAGGCCAAAACACTAACGATCTATTTAAATGGACAGAATTTTCCCCCCCTTTTTTTATTGACCTTTAATAAAATTCACTAACATTTAGTAAACACTTTTCTAAATCCCAATAAACACTTGTTGTCCTTATTGAGAAATTCAGAGATTGTCAAAATTTATTTAAATTTTTTTGTAATTTTAGACTTATTATTAGCTTCGATCTGGAACTTAAATGATAGGAGTCGCATCGAAAAAAACTGCGCGTCCATAATTAAGAGTCGTGCGTGTCCAAGTTGTGAGCTTCTGGAACTTAAACCGCGCGGCTTGTTGTCCTAATCACTCTTGTTAGAATTGCCCACTCTCTAACCTCATGATTTCATCGATCAACAACGCATGTTTGTGTATATTTAAGCAAGCTAAAAACAGGCTTGGATGGCCGGCCAGTACGTTCAGTTCAGATTCAGAGGCTTCGATGGCCAGTTCAGATTCAGAGGCTTCGATTGCCAGTTCAGATTCAGACAATCGTTTACTCCACCAAGCAGGTAGGTATGGTAATTAACAAAATCTTAATTACTTGGTCAATTTCTACTCGTACTAGCAAAATAATTTTCCCTTGTCTGTCTTATTTTACATTGTACTAGTGCTAGTGCTGGACGTGGCAATATTGATTTATCGAAGTCGACGGCAGTTCATGCTGCGTACAGTTTTATCATCGCATTGTTGGTCTCCCTTGTCGGCCGGACTCAAGTTTCTCGGTTCCGGCAGAACTCCGTTCATAACTCATCGATGGACCATGTGGCTTTTCATAACGACCTCATTTGCTTACTTCATCGCCCTATTGGCGGAGATAACCATTGCTGGAGCTCCCACCGCATCCAACTTGTTCTGCTATGTGTACTTAATTTCCGGAGCAGTTGCCTGTGAGTTACTGGGGTTGGTCCTTGTTGGTCCCTTTGGAGTTTGGACTATTGCTCATGAATCCCTCCGTATTCCTACTCATTGTGCTCCTACGTCGCATAAACCAACAAATTACCACCCAGCAAATTACCCAAGATGTCGAAGTTGGTGAGATTCAGATGGCGAATCAGAGTTCAGACTAGATTATCTCATTTTTTGCATGTTCTTATCTCTTGCAAGATATTTGTATACTTGTTCACCCTTCAAATCATCAAGTGTTTTTTTTTTGGTATATAAGAACTTATATGCAAGCATCAATAAGCTTGGTTTACTACCTGTTCACTACTAGAAGTTTCTATATTGTTTTTAGCAGTTCACTGCCGCAACAAGTTTTTTTTTTTTTTGGCAATCAAAGTTCAGGCAGGGGAGAGGTTGCTCTCCCTACCAGGGCCCCGTTGAACCAGTACCACCACCAAACCCCGACTTCCAATCTGGGGAGGACAACCAGCATATTGCAGATTTGTGGGGGTGGTAAGACCCGCAGCAGCCCATAATCCCCACAGGAGGTAGGCCCCGCAGGAATCCACTGTAACCAGTTGTTTAATTGGTCCTTTAACTGGTCAAAAAGTACTGCTTGAGCATAGTTTTACCACAGTAAATTGGTTGTTATTGTTTAGCTAATAACAAGGTAAATAAATTGAGTACGTAACACAGATAGAGCTAGCGTTAGGGAGTACTGTACGTACGTTTGTGAGCATCTCCATCACCTACGAGTTTCTTGACACGATTGGAACCAATTTGTCAACGTGAAATGGTTGTTTGTAAGTTGTAATAATCCTGGTGCTACAGGTTATGCTAGACCACTCGTTTGTAAGTTGTAATAATCCTGGTGCTACAGGTTTCACTTACCAGTAGTGAAAGGTTCATCTAGGTTAAAGCACTGCCCTGCAGCAATGTCTTTATCAATGATGCAAACAGAAAACAAAGGAAGGAACATCTATCCATACAAGGTTCTTCAGCAGAAAACAAAAGCATTACAGAATGACAGAACAAAGTAAGAGTGTTTTTCTGTTTGTCAATATTTTCTTTGATCGATCATGCCACTATTTAACATTAAAAATTAGAGAAAATTAAATTAAAGAGACGACACAACCAAATTAAAGAACATTTCATGCTCATTAATTTTTGGTTGTAGTCTTTATACTATAGGTTTCCAAGATAAAACTCATTTGGTAGGCAATTGCCAGAATTCTATGGTATATTTTTCATCGTCGGCTTGAAACCCTGAAACTGCCGAAATTTTGGACTTTGTTGTTCACAAACTCTGTCCCTTCAGACAAGGGAGACCAACAATGCGATGATAAAACTGTACGCAGCATGAACTGCCGTCGACTTCGATAAATCAATACTGCCACTTCCAGCACTAGTACTGTAAAATTAGACGTACATGCAAGGGAAAATTATTTAGGGCTATGGTGCATGTTCAGTTAAGTAGAAAACTAGAAATTGACCAAGTAATTAATATTTTGTTACCATAAGTACGTACCTTTCTTGGTGGAGTAACCCATTGTCAGAATCTGAACTGGCCATCAAGGCCTCTTAATCTGAACTGGCCGCCATGGAAACCTGTTTTTTGGTTTGTAGCCTATTAGCTCGCTTATGCTTGAACGATACAAAACATGCGTGCAATTTATAGAAAATGATTAAATACAGAAAGGTAACATTTCCATTTACCAAATTACCCTCGTAAAGACACACGGCCGTAGAATGGCGCCACGTGTAATAAGGTGACTTATGCGACTATTCTAGCCTAACAAACCAAGAAACACCACCGTCTACGTGGAGAGACATGAGGATTTGATGAGCAATAATCCAAAGGGACCAACAAGGACGAACCCCAGTAACTCACAGGCAACTGCTCCGGAAATTAAATACAAATACCTGAATAAGTTGGATGTGGTGGGAGCTTCTCCAGTAATGGTTATCTCCGCCAATAGGGCGATGAAGTAAGCGAATGAGGTCGTTATGAAAAGCCACATGGTCCAACCCAGCCTCGCTAGCTCATCGATCATCACCAACCCAGCCTGTCCTCGATCTCCTCCTTAATTCCTTCCCAACTCACCATTATTCTTATTATAATATTACCTCCCATTCTCTCTCCTCGCCGGCGGTCACCATTATTCTTCCTCAAAAGCCGCGCTGGGCCCGAATGGACTCCGGCCCAGCAACAACTACAGCCGTCCCACTTCGGCACAAGGACAAGCTTATTGTCATCATGGGAGCCACCGGAGCCGGAAAGTCCCGTCTCTCAATCGACCTCGCCACTCACTTCCCTTCTTGCTTCGAAATCATCAACTCGGACAAAATGCAGGTCTACAAGGGACTCGACATCACCACCAACAAGATTCCAGTTCCCGACGGACGTGGACGTGGACGTGGTGCCTAACTTTCTATCTTTGCCCAATTACTGTCATGATGATGATGATGTTGGTTTTACTTGGTTAATTTTCTGTCTTTCCTCTTTTTGATGATAATGATAATGATGATATGATTTTGTGTTTCCTTGGATAATTAAGGAGACATCAACCCAGAGAAAGCAGCAATTGTACTTGAGCTCCGAGGATATGGCTACGGCGCCGCCGCCGCCGCCTTCGAAGACATCTACACCCGGTTCGACCCGGTCGACGAGGAGGGCGTGAATTAGAGAGTTGGACCCACCCACAAGCATGGGCACTTTCCGCCGAGAAGTAATGGCAGAAACGGCTTGACCGGCGAGTTGTCGAAACTCGGCGGCGGTGAGCTCCCGGTCGAGCGGGTCGAAGTGGCCGAGGAGGTGGTGCGGAATTCCGAGGCCGTCGGGAACTAGAATCTTGTTGGTGGTGATGTCGAGTCCCTTGTAGACCTGCATTTTGTCCGAGTTGATGATTTCGAAGCAAGAAGGGAAGTGAGTGGCGAGGTCGATTGAGAGACGGGACTTTCCGGCTCCGGTGGCTCCCATGATGACAATAAGCTTGTCCTTGTGCCGAAGTGGGACGGCTGTAGTTGTTGCTGGGCCGGAGTCCATTCGGGCCCAGCGCGGCTTTTGAGGAAGAATAATGGTGACCGCCGGCGAGGAGAGAGAATGGGAGGTAATATTATAATAAGAATAATGGTGAGTTGGGAAGGAATTAAGGAGGAGATCGAGGACAGGCTGGGTTGGTGATGATCGATGAGCTAGCGAGGCTGGGTTGGACCATGTGGCTTTTCATAACGACCTCATTTGCTTACTTCATCGCCCTATTGGCGGAGATAACCATTACTGGAGAAGCTCCCACTTCAGGTATTTGTATTTAATTTCCGGAGCAGTTGCCTGTGAGTTACTGGGGTTCGTCCTTGTTGGTCCCTTTGGATTATTGCTCATGAATCCCTCAGTATTCCTACTCATTCAGCTCATACGTCGTATAAACCAACAAATTACCACGACCACCCCTCAGCAAATTACCCAAGATGTCCAAGTTGGTGAGATTCAGATGACGATTCAGAGTTCAGACTAGATTATATATAGGAAAAAACTTAGGTCCAACCTGGGTTGGACGCGTCCAGTCCGACCCCCTTCAGGTGGCCAATGGGTGAATGACACCTGTAACTTTACCCTATTTTTTTATTCTTACCCATCACGTGCTTCTTCCACCCCATTTCCCACTATTTTTTATTCTTCCCCATACTTTTTTATTACTTTTTTTTTACGGGTTCCTCTCCCCTTCTCTTCTTCTTCTTCTTCTTCTCTCCTTTCCGGCCAGCTATCATCTCTCTCTTCTCTTTCCGGTCAAGCCAACCCCTCTCTCTCACTCTCTCTTCTCTGGGTTCTTGGTGATTGCAGCCGCTGTGCTGCGGCTGTGCTGTCTTCAATTGGATTGAGCAGAGGCGGTGATTGGGCGTCGCGGCCCAGCAGAGAAGCGGCGGACCAGAGAGATATGCAGCAGTGATGCGGCCCCGCACCTGGACAAAGCTGCGGGTGTGGGTTCCCAGAGAAGAGAGAGTGAGATAGAGGCGGCTGTGCTGTCTTCAATTGGATTGAGCAGAGGCGGTGATTGGGCGTCGCGGCCCAGCAGAGAAGCGGCGGACCAGAGAGATATGCAGCAGTGATGCGGCCCCGCACCTGGACAAAGCTGCGGGTGTGGGTTCCCAGAGAAGAGAGAGTGAGAGAGAGGGCTTGAAATCCTCTGTCCCCGATACCCTGTCTCCATCCCTGTCTCCCTATCAAATATTGCCACGTGTCCCTCACAATCTACTCAGCTTAACACTCCTTAACCAACTACTAACCCCCGTTAAACTAACTCTGTCATCCTCTCTCTCTCTCTGCAACTCCTCCGCCATAAGAAATAAAAACGGCATTCTTGATTCTTCCTCTGTCATCACTTCACCACCAAGCACCAACAAAGAGATGTTTTATATCTCAATAATCAGAAACAAAAACTGAAGTGTTTCGTTTAGGTGGAAGTGTTTCGTTTTGTTTCCTCTTTGGTGGTCTGGTTTTTCCATGCCTTTGTGCCTTTCTGGAGCTTGCATGGTTCCTTAATGATTAAGTTCATTTCCAAAAAAAATACAAGTGGATGAAGATGATTTAATAACTAATATGTTTCAAAGCAAGAAATCATGTCCACTCTCAGTGGCGGATCCAGGATTGATTAGCAGGGGGGGCACAAAGTAAATAGCTAAAGAGGCGCCGCAGGCGAAAATTTTTTTTGCTTCTCCGATCTCTCTCTCTCATCCCAGACCACCACCGCATCTCTCTCTGCCCAGTTCACCGATACCAGAAGAATTGCAAATCTCATAAGAAAGAGTGATTGAGTGAGAGACCAATTGTGAGAGTGAGAGACCAATTGACAATTGTGATTTGCAAAGAGGAGGCTGGAGGTGCCGCAAGCCTGCAAGTCTGCAAAAAGCCAACTGGGTTTTTTTTTTCTTTTGTTGAGTTATTAGGTTCTGAGTTTCTGACTGCTTGACTAGGTGACCCCTAGGTCCCAGCCTTTTGCTCTTTTTTTTTCTTTCCTGCTTACCCAAACGACGTCGTTTTTGGATATTCATTAATTGAAATGAAATTGGCCAAAACGACGTCGTTTTGTTGAGTATTTTATAAAAAAAAAATTCCAGATTCATCTTCAACCTTTGTTTCGCCTGGGTTTGCCCCTCCTCAGCCTCCTCCACCATTTTTGCCAACCTCAAGCTCCATACTTCAAGCTTTAGGAACAAAAGTTGAGGGGGGGCACTTGCCCCCCCTGCCCCCCCCCCTGGATCCGCCACTGTCCACTCTCTCTCTCGGCTTCATGAAATCATGTCCTCTCTCTCTCTCTGTGTCCCATACCAAGATCTTAGTTTCAGAGCAGATGAATCAAATCCATGAAAGAACAGTTTTTATTTCACTATAATCAAATTCGGTTGAGCCACAGAGATGAACAAATTAGGAAGGATCTTTTGTTTCTGATGGTGGAGGAGTTGCAGAGAGAGAGAGCAAGGTAAAGAGAGAGGAAGAGTGGAAGACAAAGGAAGAAAAAAGACGAATCATGGGTTTAACTTTTCAGTTTTTTAATAAAATATTGAGTTTAACTTTTTAATAAAATAAGTTAGTAGAGTTAGAGTTAGTTTAACAGAGGTTAGTAGCTGGTTAAGGAGTGTTAAGCTGAGTAGATTGTGAGGGACACGTGGCAATATTTGATAGGGAGACAGGGATGGAGACAGGGTATCGGGGACAGAGGATTTCAAGCCGAGAGAGAGGGGTTGGCTTGACCGGTAAGAGAAGAGAGAGATGATAGCTGGCCGGAAAGGAGAAGAGAGAGATGATAGCTGGCTGGGGAGAGGAACCCGTAAAAAAAAAAATAATAAAAAACTATGGGGAAGAATAAAAAAGTATGGGGAAGAATAAAAAATAGTGGGAAATGGGGTGGAAGAAGCACGTGATGGGTAAGAATAAAAAAATAGGGTAAAGTTACAGGTGTCATTCACCCATTGGCCACCTGAAGGGGGTCGGACAGGACGCGTCCAACCCAGGTTGGACCTAAGTTTTTTCCTTATATATATATCTCGTCTGTTGCATAATCTTATTTAATTTGTATATTTACTTGTTCACCCTTCAAATTAAGGTTTTTTTTTGTTAAGAACTTATATGAAAGCAGCATATATCCATCAATAAATCTTGGTTCACTTGTAGAAGTTTCTATATTCTTTCTATCAGTTCACTGCCGCAACAAGTTGTTTAATTGCTCCTTTAACTGATCAAAAATTACTGCTTGACCTTAGTTTTACCACAGTAAATTGGTTGTTATTGTTTTGCTAATAACAAGGTAATTAATAATTGAGTAACAGAGAGAGAGAGAGCCAGCTAGATCTGCAAGTGGGGTGGACGCTGCATGGATTCTCTTGATAATAAAAGGTCCATGGTTCGAACCCCGGCTTGTGAAAAACACTTCATGGGAAGGAGAAATACCAATGTTGCTCTCCTTCCCTGGAGTGGTTGCCCACTTGGAAGAAAAAAAAACAGAGAGAGCTAGCTAGCGTTAGGGAGTGTTTGTGAGAATCTCTATCACCTACCAGTTTCTTGACACGATTGGAACCAATTTGTCAACGGGAAATGGTTGTTTCTTACAATTATCCCTTGCATATAATTTGGTGCAGTACTAAGTTAGTACTCTGCTTAGCATATAATGCTATTCTGTCACCGTTAAAAGCATCAAGAAGAGGAAACTCTCTTCTACTCGATTTATGGTCATATTATTTATTAATTAAGTAGCTAGTTTTTCTAGTTTCAAATTAATGGCCTGTCAAGCTGTCGGCAATGACTAGTGGTTTACTAGGTAGAAATTACTGATGAGCAAATCAAATTAAAGCCCGTTATTGATGGATATATAGGTGGTAAATGGCATTGATTTTTGGTTTCTGTATTTGTCTTGTTCCAATTCCTCAAGCTTGGTCTGTTCTGACCCAAGATTTAGTCGAGTTTGCTTTCCGACCAGTCATGAATTTTTACACCTTGGAGTATATTTCTTAAAATTTCTAGTTTGATATATTTGCTCAGGCAAGTCATGCAGAATATCCCGTGATATTTCAAACTAGAGTAGTTAGTAATACCAGCAGTCAAAGGTCAAAGTGCTACCATCCAGTAATGTCTTCATCTATGATGCAAACAGAAAACGAAGTACTAAGCTTGCACCCATACAAGGTTCATCAATAGAAAACAAGGCCTTGCAGAATAACAAAAACATTCAGCTAAAGTTGCATGATATTGGGTACTGAAAACGCTACCAATTCCCCTCCATAAATGTGGATCAGTACACTCTAATATTGTTACATAAAAATTTCTCATTATTTTCTATGATCAACCTATGCCTAGTAGCTGTTTCAATATTTCAATTTAAAATTTAATGTCTATTTTAAGAATGCAGTAATTCTTTACTACGTCTCTATGATACATCTCCATCTGGTCGGTTTGGCATTTGATAAAACACAACATGACTGCCTTGCCTTGCCTTCCCTTCCCATCAGCGTTTGAATAGATTGTAGCATATTTACTTGTATTTAGGAGCTTAGAACTCAGCTGATGCCCTCTTGGTGAACTCTCAACGTCAAAGTTGAAGTTGACTTGGCATTTCAACAAGCACTAGATGATTCTTCTTTCGATTTCTCTGTGACTGCCTCCTTATCTGAGTTGCTTGCATCCCCGGTATTTGCCTGACTTGTTTGTGCCTGAGAATCTGAAACAATTCCCAAAACTACCAATATAGACCTGAAAAAGAAAATATCCAAACCAAGTTCCAAAATTAGCTACTGAGCCTGCCTCCACCAAGAAATCCTTAATGTCAAATGAGATAGATTTTTCATTCACCTTGGTAGTGAAGATCTGATGTCTGGTTGGCTAGCATGGGCGACCAAGGGTGCTTTCAGAGCTGCAGTTCTCTTCAATGCATTTTCTAGCTGTGCCGGAGGTAGCTGAAAGACAATTACATAGACACCATTGGAACTCATTAGGATGTGAAAAACAGCAGTTTCTAAGAAAAAAGTTGCTTCTACAATCCAAATCTACATTCTAAGATGAAAAAATAGGTGTATAAATGGGAACTGTCCAATAAGGATAAAGATTCGACATCACTCAGCAAGAAAAGTTGTAAAAAGAGAAAAAGGAAGAAAATTAAGCCAATTAGAGACATAAAGACAGAAAAATAGGTTGAAAAAGAAAGGAAGCAGCGAATTTCAGGTATTGCTTCAATGTGTGAAATCTTAATCAATATAACAAATCCTCCAACCCTGGTATAATAAGGCCTATTTACATAGGCAATCACCATAGTAATAAAATAACTATGACATGATATTCTGAAATAGAAAATCACAAGTTATCATAATAATTAAAGCTTCAATTTAATTTTTATAGATATAGACAAAATAAATCTCATTTTAAACTTGTGCCGCAATTTAACTCTGGTGCAGAACTATAGTAATTGCAAGGAGAATGCAACAAGTATGCACCTGAAGCAACACCCCAAATGACTGAGGCTTTGTCAAGAATGCGCACTTCAGGAATCCCACCCACAACTTTGGGTATTTCCATATCTGTAACAGTTCATCAATCGCATTAATAAATTAAAAATTAGAAATGACAAGCAGCAAGCTTAGGATACTAAAAGCTACCTGTTTACTCACAAGTCGAGAGAGGATCTCCATTATAAACTCCACCTACAATATTTGTCGGTAAAGCAAATCGACAATCAGTAACTTGTTATATGTTAAAAGTAGAAAGTTGGGATAAATTTCTCTTTTAAATTAATGGTGAAACTGATGATATCAAGAACATCTAGCAGATTTGCTTTCTTCCCAGTGGGCTTCCATGAGTACTATACACATATATTTTCACACGCACATAATACTCAACTGACACTGATACGAAGAACTGGGGTCAAAGACTACAATTGTAATAACATTAAAGTAATTGACCACGAAGAATTCTTTGTTTGCTTAGATCTATTTTGGTCCGTTTACTTTGACAGACTTCATAATCATTTTACCCAAAAAGCCAAATCAGAACTACAGAAATTTCACAGTACAAGAGAAATACTGAGAAGATACCTTTTTTCTACAGATTTATGAGGACAACAGCACTGTCTGATCATTTAGGTTTTATGAGAGCAGGGATGGATTAATGTAAAAAATTCTTTTCAGCACCATATGCTTTACTCTACGATTGTGTGATGCAATCTAGCTTAGATGTGATCCCATGATCTCTAGCTCTACGAGTGATGCTTATCTTACCAGTGCAGGAAAAGCACCTATAGCTTGCAATACTGTACGCATGAACAGTAAAGGAAGGGGAATCTGCTCAACCTGCAAGTAAGAATCTTGTTTATCGTTAACATCTGCCCAAAAGCGGTGGTGACCAAAAGTACAAAGTTCCCAACAGTACAAAGTTACAAACCAATTGATTCAGAACTTTAGCAAGAACTTGCTGGTTGAATATCTGTCGCTGCTCAAAGCATGCATTGCATGCATCTGTGACCTGCTTGTAGAAAAAAAGTTATTCAGCCATTAATTATTGTCCCTTAGAACGACTTCTAGCCAAAGAAAACAAAAGAAGACATGCCTTCTTTAATGGAATTCCATCTCTGTCGGGATCAATCCCATGGATAGCAATCAAGACTTCAGCTGGAGCAAGAAGAGGAACAGAATGGGATGATCCCTGTGCAAGGACGATTGAGGATCAAGAAGAGAATAACCACATACTTTACAAGCATATCGGTAGTCTTTTTATGAATTTTTGCTCACAGTAAAAAAACAGATGCACTTCGAATGCTTAGATTGCCAAGATTTAACAAAGGAAACATTACCTGTAGTGTGCGAGTTAGTGCTGCTTGGAACTTGTCCAGGGGAAGATTCACAAGTTGGGGAAAGATTAGCATAACCTAACAAAGACAGATGTATTAAGCATTAACAAAAGAAAAGCTTGGCCGACTGAAAATCTAAATCAATGTAAAGCATCATTAGAAGTATAAATAATCAAATGAAAGTTTGTATACTCAGAATATACACAATACAAGATACAGAATTGCATGTGAGTACAGCATGTGCAATTATGGCAGTTCTTTGAATTGTGTGGAAGGGGAGGAAGTGAAGTTCCCAAGGGGAAGGAGCATATCATTGGTGTCTTTATGGTTCCCTCAGTTTAAAATTCATCTTGATTGGTTGATAGCAATGAAACAATTTATAATGGGTTTCTTGAAATTTTCAGCATTCTATTGGGCAACAGATGTGGAAAAAATTGTTTATGTCAAGTACAAAAAGAAAAAATTAAAAAAAAAATTCAGAATCAACCAAGTTATTTGTAATCAACAAAAAAAAGAATCAACTAAGTTATTAAAACTTAAAATGGCTCATCATTCAGCATATACCACATGCAAGTTAAAAATTTGGCAAAAAGCACAGATTTATAAAAACTAAATGTCTAAATGCACACTAAACTCCACGTCATTCTAAAGATACATTCTCAACAAAAATACAAATGTGTTGATGATGAAATTGTTTAGCTAGATACCTATAGCTCAACCACACACAAGAAGTTCATATAAAGAAATGTGTAACAGGTAACACCCACACAAACACAGAGATCACATAGTAGACCTAATTAGGAAATGAGAGTGAATGGGAAAGAACCTCGTCTTTTGGTATAAATGGTAATATCGGAATGAGAATCTCTATATCCTGTAATTGTTCAAAACCAACCATATATTAGTTAATAGCTTCAGTTCTTCACAATAAGCATTGGAAACTGTTCAATATACCTTCAGTTTTGAATCATATAACTTCCTAACAGTAAATATCAGCTCTTGAGAGGGAACTGCCCCATCTGTCAGTGTATGCAAAACCTGGGGCAATTAACCAAAGGGCTGTTAGGGTTTTTTTTTTAACAAGGCAGTTAGGGTTAAAAGGTGTTATTTATCAATGGATAGTGTGGACAAAACTATAATGTTAATAATAGAAAACCTGCATCAGGAGGTTCTCGCTTCCAGCTGGAGGGTCTGAAACAATATCGAGAAGATCTCGTGACGAGCCCATTGTACGCACTAGTTTTGGAATATGATGACTAACTGCCTGCACTGCACCAAACAACTGATAAGAAGAAACACCACATGGGGCAATAATTGCAAGCACTATGCTGATTTCTACATCAATAAACCTGCTTAACCGCCTTTGATGCATTTCCATAAACAGCGAATATTTGGCGAAAGAGAGAGTGCTTCTGTCAATCAGATTACACAACTTATGTTAACTTCAACAAAAATTAATAAAAATTGAAAAAAAATCACTGAATGTACATTAGAAGAAACTATGTTTTAGATATTAAGATAAAATCACACCTTTGTACACAGAGCAAAATACAATGACAAACACCGCTCTGCCTCAGCAATTGAAAGCGATGACACACTTTGAGAATTGCATGATTGATGAGTGTCAGAGGAGATACCTTGGTTGCCACTCACTGCTGGAGGTTCATTTGAATGTTTTTCTGAGTCAGAATCCTGTGAAAATAAAATAAAAATTAGATGTTAACTCTCCAAATCAAGTTAATAATACAGTGAAACCCCACATCAGCAATGCATAGATTAGAACCTTTTGTGATTCAGCTTTTGATCCATCAGCATCTGTTCTTTCAGTTGCATCATCAGTTTTTACACTAAGCAACATTTCAATTGCAAAATCTTCTATTCGCTTGGCAATGGCTGACAAAGGATAAAGCTTGTTTGCAACCTGTTAGATGAAAGAACCCAGAGAAAAAACAAAGTTAGAATCAAGCCTCTTAATCATCTCTAATAGGGTAAGTTGCGAATAAGTACCAGACGTATAGCCTTCATACGCACTTCCTCCAGATGATGAACTGCACTCTTTCAGAAGACCAAGAGAAAAAAAAAACAAAAAAAAAAACAAAAAAGTCAGGTGAAAAACCAGAAGAATTAAAGTACTTCAAGGATACACAAAATGGTATACAAGGAATTTCAGAAACGAGAGTAATTTATAGATAAACAGAAGGAACCTGTAAAGCAATTTTTAAGCAGCCATCTCGAAAAGGAGGCCTCAGTAAAATCAGGCTCCATACAGTACTGAGACCTTGAGTAACTCGATCCCCACCTTGTATTTCCTTCTCAGTTTTGTCGGAATTTCCAGGTGAACACATGCACTCCAATAATTTCAAAACTGAATTTGGTAAAGATGGAACCTCACCGAGCAATCTACTTAACGATTTGTCTGATGCTGGTAAAGAATCTCTAAGTGTTTCTACCTGCAATGACATATAAATTATTTAGACAACAGAAAAGAATTCAACAGTGAAAAGGAACATTTCATATACAGAAGCAGCATAAATAAACTGAATACATATAGAGATGAGAACAGACCACAGTCAAAAGGAACATTTCATATACAGAAGTAGCGTTTGTAGAAGAAAAGAAATCGTGTTCCACTTCTGCCTCTCCAAATAACCTGTATAGGACACGCAACGTCAACTCGTGTCCCTGAAGAGATCCAGCAATTACTGTTAGCTAGTATACATGTAAGACAACACAAGAACACATACAAAAACAGCTATCATCCTATTATTCTCATTTCTTTTTTGAAAGGACTATTACCCTTTCTATTAATAATTATTAAAACATATTTAGATAAGTGTGCAGTTGTGCACCAGCGATGCACTGACTATCATCTGAGAGATCTTTTTTACACTGACAACATCTTGTACACTCACCAGGTATGTTTTTTTTCTTTGGTCAACACTTAACAGGTATTAGTTCCCATAATTTCAGCACCCAAACAAAAAGAAGAGCAAGATAACTCAAATGACAGCTTCCATTCCATATTAAAGTACCATAAATTAACAGTTAAGCAAGTCGATTTAAAGAATGAACAAAAGAGAACTCTTCCCACAGTATTGCAACGAAAAGCAATATCTAAGACTGAAAACTACTACTCAAATTCTCAAAAAGTAGAAAATTGTTTAAGCTTGCCTAAAACAAATCATCCTCTTCCTCAAAGCAACTGTATGCAATGCTAACAGATATACTCATATCTCCATCCATTGTATTCAAAAGACCAAAACTGAGTTCTCAATTGTAAATTTGTAATAAACCAAAAGTGCAATCTTAAACTATCAAATTACCCAACACAGTTCATAAAAATATATAAGCAAATAGTATTCAAATAACCATCAAAACCCATGCAAAAGAAGAAAACCAGTAGCAATGAACAAAACTTAAAATATTGACTTGCCTCATGATTCGTATAATCTGCCAAGATATGCTCCTGCAGCAGTTTCCAGGGGTCTAACTCCAAGGGGAACTACAAAAAGAAATGGTTAAAGAAAATTGAGTTCAATAAAAGAACACAGCTTTCAGAAGATCCTCACGGACACTACTAGGATACCTTACAGTTAGACTTAACTAAGAAAGAACTAATTTCAACTCCTTCCCCCATCTCAACAAAAGCCAAATAAGAAATAAAGGTTTAACCAATTATATCCAAAAAATATTTTAATGTATAAATAACAAACTTAGCATTCAAACAAGGAACCGATACCCTCAGTCCCTCACATGTGTGTGACGCAAATTATAATAGCCATCATTAAAAAGCTAGATTTATTACCTCAACTCCTAAATGTATAAGGAGAGAGCATCGAATTTGTGAACCTCCAGAAACTTCAATCTGCTTGTATGCCTCGATGATGCGGGTAAAAGCCAATTTCTGTAAACGATCGTTCTCTTCATCAGAAAGGATGACAACCGGTGCCGACATCTTGGGCAGGACAAGATGATGGGACAACCCAACTGATGTTGCTGTTGAAGAGACCAGGCTGTTGACATCTGCAACAGCTGCTCTTGGGCTAAGCTCCTCGGACCTATCGGCCGACAATGAAGGAAGTATATTAAGCATTGACCGCTGACACGAACTGCTAGCTTGCTCTTGACTGGCATCTTCAACATCCATGAAGGCTGATGAGGATGCGACCATGGGTTCTGATAATCCACTATTACAAGCAGAAGAATCGAGCCCAGGTATTTCACTCTCAAGACCTTCAATGTCATCGACATCAGACGGAAGAGACGGACAATCATTCTCCATTTCAGACGAAAATACATTAGATGAAGCTGGTAAACCAGTAGGCAACATAGCAGTTTCAGCTTCATAATCCATGTCAGTACATGGAACAGCATTATCAGCTACAGCTGTTACCTGCTCTTCCTCCGGTTCGGATTTCTGAAATTACCAAAAACATTGCCTTCATTTATACACCTTTTTTCCCTAGAACTTCAGCAAAAGCAAAAAAAAAAAAAAGATAAAGAAAGAAGTTGAAACCAAAATGAGAAGAGAAAACTACCACTATATAATCAGACACTGACTGATGAGCATCTAGAAGTGCAGCTATTGGAGGGAAAGTACTTGTAAGAGAGAGAACATCGGCAATAAATGATGGGGGATATTTAACTCGAGAATCACCGCCAACTATACCCATGTTTATTAGAGACACATCATCACCTTCAGATCCAGGAAGATTGGGAGGAAGGTTGCACATGTTAGCCATCACTACCTCAGCTAGCAAGTCAGCAGAGAAACTTGAGATAAGAATCTCTAAAGAACCAACCGCTTTTTCACCTTGAGCAACCAATGCGCCAAACATATCAAGAAGTTGCTGCACAGGTCCACTATCACCATCTCCTCTGGAAGTGGCAGTTCCACTTGAAGAGATGTCATCTTGAGATCCAGAAATATTCCTATCTAAATCTTTGGCTGATTCCTCTGAAACACTAGGTGTTGATTTGATACGCTTTCCAGACACGTCTTCATCCTCAGAAAGTTCAGTACTGTCCAGTGCTCCTAATCGTTTCCTCCCAAAATTACTTTGCGCAGCAGTAGATGTTCTAACTGTGGGCTCCTCTTCCTGCAAAACATCCATGCTCAAGAAGATCAAACATACGAATATGCCAATGTGGGCATGGCAAGCATATCAACTTTATATGTGCATACCTACGGACCTAATATAAAAGGGAGAGGAGAGGTGACAAATACCTTAATAACTGGTGAATTGTTTTGACCCTCTTCCACACTTCCATTAATGTTGCAAACTTGATGGATGGCCTGCTCTACCAACCCTCCAGCTTTCATCTTGGTCAATGCCCCAACTAAACGATCTCGCCACTACAAACAGAACGCTCAATTGTTTATGAATCCTTTAATATCAAGTAAATATTTAATGTATTTCTTATAGTATGGTATTGAACAATATACCGGTGCAGCACCCTGGTGAGTACATTTTAAGCAGGTGATGAAGGCATTTTTTAAGGCATAGTGTGCTCCTGAGACACGTATCCCATTAATGACAGCAGTTGAGGGATCAAACCCAAGTAATACAGGCAAAATGCGACCATAGAATGCAGGCCTACTCTTCGCAATTGCTGAAAGACTGTCAAGAAACATTATACAGAGTATAGAATAAATAACAAATTTAAAGTAACAACAGTTTTAGCAACAGTACATACAAACTCAACCAATTATACAACCAAAAAGAAAAAAGAAAAGAAAAACCCATTATCGAAAGGTAGTGTTTGTAACTGGGAGCACTTCCTAGAACCTTTTTTTTTTTGTTAAGAGAACTCTTTCACTGGAAATTATTTACAGAATTCTGAAAACCATTACATTTTCACTAGTTTTGCATTACACTCATATACCCACACTTTTAGAGGAAGAAAAAGCATATGACCAAAGAAAGAGGAAATACCTATTAATAAGCACAACGATCACTAAGTTACCAAGAGACTTCACAGTTGGGAACCTCAGTTGATCAAGCAATAAGCCCAAACTTTGACTAGCCTCAATTGACAAATTTCCAACATTGAGTAGGGGATGACCGCCACGAAGCCAATATATATTAAATTCCACCAAGTGTCCTACAAAGAAGACAAACATCCTTTATAAGCAAAAAAATATGTCATTTAATTTCTGAACCTGAAGGCAGAATTAAAGTGTAATATCAGATTACCTTCATGAGCAGGGGGTTCTTGGGAGCCATTAGGATCAGGAGTATAAAGAAGAATAACTGCCTGGACAAATTTCAGTGCCAGCAACCTTACTCCACCACTTCCTGGCTGATAAACATGATAGGATGAATTAGACCACCCACAATGAAAATCCATTCATATGCCGTCATAAGAATTATTGCTTACCCGAAAAGCTATTGCGAATATTTCCTCCTTCAACTTTAGCATCCATGACCATGATGACTCAAGCAAACTATCCAGCTCACTAGAATGTAGACCCTGGAACAATAATAATGACATAGTACAAATCATCACTGAAAATAATATGAACTACAGCAGCGGCAACAAAGACTCTATTTGTATGCACTATATATAGTTAGTTCAACAGATAAAGTTACCTGAAGTGCAACCTTCTCTAGAACGCAACGAAATAAATCACTCCCGCTAGTGATCGCTTGTCGAGCCACAGCTGGTGTACCATCACTCAGAACATTAATTAGCGAAGGCACAATCTCAGGTAAGAAATCTACGTGCATCAATCCAATTTCACCGAGCATTCTACATTTGAAGCGTAAAACAATTCAGAGATGAAGAAATTAAACGCGGGAATAGTACAACTAGGGTTTTGAGAAAGCTCACTCAGTCGCAAATTTGCGAACCGGACTGAACCGGTCGGACTGAAGCTCGAAGAGGCGAGGAAGGAGCTCAGAGATGAAACCAGGGTCTCGCTGGAGCAAATCTCGCTTCAATTGGCTTAACCGGTCGAGCTTCGATGGTATGTCAGCGGCAATGACGGCCGAGTCCATAAGACTCGCGAGCCTTTCGTTGGAATTCGCGGTGGTCATCATCATCATGCCCACCATTGCAGAGCCGAAACCCTAATTTTGTTACAGTTCGCACTGTAAGATCATGAAATTTATGCGCGCATCGGATATGGGGTTTTACCGGTTTAGGTTCGAAGGGAAAAACGGAGAGATTTTAAATGTTGGCTGAAAAGTACAAACAAAATTCGCGGTTCGTTGACGACTCACGACCAATAGAGGTTGTACTGTTTTTTCTTCTTTTCAATTTACACCCTTCTTTTAAGAGTGAATTACCAAAACCACCTCTAAATTGTAGTATCAATTTCCCTTGGGTACCTGATTTTCGATAAATTGCAATGTAAAACCTAATTTGTGAAAAATGTTTCATTGCCACCCTCGGTTAAACTAACCATCAAATTAACCATTCAATGCCAATCAAAAAAGTTGCAACATCAACTATTTACTTCTATTATATTCCAGAGCATATGATGCTCAGAAATTTTTAGCCATAATATATACATTTTCACAAAATTTAACTGTTTAAAACTCAGAACATCACATGCTCCGGAGCATGATAGAATTTTCGTATGTTATAACAGTTCATAAATTGTATTGTAATAAATTAATGGATAAGTAGTCTATATATTTTTGATGTTGAAATTGTAAGTAATGTTTGGGATATTACCTAAGTTCAAATTATTTTGGACCTAACCCTCCAAACCAACGTGAATAGACGAAAGTGTAGCATCCATATCATAAAGTATTGAATAGCTATACAAAATTATAAATGAGCCAAAATTTAAAAGCACCAATTACTATCTCTAGCCTTACACATTGCAAGTAGTAAATGCGATTACTTTCACGTTTGTTAAAAAAATATTTCGAGGACCCTAGTGTATATTTTCTAGTGACTTGCGGGCGTCGTTGTGTAAATATGGACGCCGAAAAACAAATTAAATGTCAAACAAAATAACTAATTACTCGTGCCTAATGTAAAAGGCTCTTTCAAATATGAGCTTTAAGATAGTTTTGCCCACTGCTCAAAATAACTAATTACTCGTGCCTTGCCACGTCATCAAGAAGCGGTTACGCCTTGCTCTAGAACAATAAGCAGTTGCGTGCGTCTGCATAATATTTTCATGTACTGCTCATTCTGAATGTCAAAGAACGATAAATACATTGATACAATTCGATCTCTCAAGAATCCTCACTCTCTTTTGTCACTGTTATCGCTTTCAAGCTCACACTACTTCTTCAACCTCACTAATCAATCCCAGGTTTGTTCTAATCTTTAACGGGTTTAGGGTTCCAATTTCTTGAAGTTCTGATTCTTCTTAGTTATTACATTTATAATGTAGCTTTACTTCTTCATTCCGTTATCGCAGACAAACAAGAATGGCTTGTCCAGCTCTGAGCCTTATGAGAGCAATGAAGCACCTTGACCGAGCACAGGAGCGACTTAACGGTGAACTTTTCCGGGAAGCTGGTGTTGTTATGACCGAGGTGATACAAGAAATTGAGAAGCTTAAAGAACTGATCAAGAAGGACTTGGCTGGCAGGGCGTGGTGGGAAAGATTCTTGGCTTGGTGTGCATACCAGGTGACTAACCTGGTATTAGGTGCTTGATGAAATGTCAGTATGTCACAAAAGGAAGCTACAGATTTCCACTGCAATGTGTAGTTTCAAGTAATATCCGTTTTGTGCATATTGGGTGTTTGATGAACTGCCCCTAATAGAATGGATATGTCAAATGTGGCATGGCTGAATGTGGAACAGTCCAACTTATTTACTATTGAACGGTTTCTTTTCTTCAAGTCTCAAATTTTGTTTGTTTAGTTTTGCATGGTTTGAGAAATGGGTTATGAATGAAAAAAGGAATTTGGAAGTGTAGATGATGGGTTTTGATGTTGATTGTGGATGATCTATATGAGGTCTTAAGTGTCATAATAGAATCTCAATTGTGTAATCAATGTGATTTATTGAGATCTAGATGGCTTTCATGTGTTTTGATGGGGTTGGCAGGTTGAGTCAACCAAATCAAAGACCCCATAGATTATAGAATATAGTCCACACTCCACATATAGGCTAGGCCATTAACCCCACAAGAGAGGAACTAGTGTGTCCCATCCTTCACCAGAATTATGAACCCCAGAAATTGGTTTTTTGTGCTCAGGACTCTTTCCCTGTTGGTCTTTTTTACATGTGTAGTGAGAAACTTTGGTTCTCGGTTTGCACTGGGTCATCTTCTGCAAATTGCGAAGTGCTTTTGTACAAAGTGATTCTTGGAACCAACTTAGGACAATCAAAAACGTCCTAATCAAAAACTTCATGTATTGAGGCACATAGTGCAAACAACTTTGGACACATTATTAGGTAAGACGGACATCAGCTAGGTCAAGAAACAGAACTATATATTATGAACGGATGAAGAAGAAACAGTTGGACTCATTGTTGAGTGTGGAGTGTGGATGGGGTACTAGCTCTAGTTGATTTATGTGGTCAAAATGCCTCATAATAGAATCAAAATGATGCAATTAAATATGGTTCTGTACGTTTCTACCCTATATATATTTTATATATATTTTAGTCCACCTCTAGAGAAAACTATTGTGTGGCCCTTCCTTCACAGAATATAAACCCCATAATGTGATAAGATGAATTGAAGAAAGATGGTGGAATTGGGTCTTTTTCTCTGTTGTAGTCTGCAAATTGCTACAAATGAACCAACTGTTCCTCAGCTGGTTTGGCTATCAGAAATTTGAAGGATGCATACTAAGTAGAGATTGTAATCAGCAGCTAGAAGAAGAAACAGAAGTTCATATTATTAGAAACAAATTCAAATGCTACAGCTATTAAGAAGTAGCCAACACAATTTCCATTTTTTATATGTAACTAGTAAAGTCCCCATCACTCCTAGAACATCATCATCAACCTGATTAATACTAAGACCAAAATTAAAAACAACTTCACTTCCCAAAGTGAACAAACCAAGTTCACTTTTACTCGGAACGATTCGCAAACCTTTCGACCTTGGCATCATTCAAATTCAGCCCAACCATAGCCTCACCCAATCCACAGCTCACGTCCGCGAGTATAGTCGGGTCATTGTAATGGGTCACAGCCTGCACAATCGCCCTGCCCCGCTTCACCGGGTCGCCACTCTTGAACACACCCGACCCAACAAACACACCATCCATTCCCAGCTGCATCATCAGCGCCGCGTCAGCCGGCGTCGCGACTCCTCCGGCCGCGAAGTGCACCACCGGAAGCCTCCCGAGCTGCTTGGTCTGCATCACCAAATCGTAGGGCGCGGCAATCTTCTTCGCGAAGGTGAAGACCTCGTCATCGTCCATGTTCCGCAAAACCCTGATGTCCCCCATCACCGACCGGACGTGCCTGACCGCCTCGATGATGTTCCCGGTGCCGGCCTCCCCCTTGGTCCGGATCATCGCCGCGCCTTCCCGGATTCGCCGCAGGGCCTCGCCGAGGTTCCGGCATCCGCAGACGAACGGAATCTGGAAGTTGTGCTTGTTAATGTGGTTGTCCTCGTCCGCCAGAGTCAAGACCTCGCTCTCGTCCACGTAATCGACGCCGATGGCTTCTAGAATCTGGGCCTCCACGAAGTGCCCAATTCGGGCCTTTGCCATAACGGGTATGGTCACGGCCTGCTTAATCTCCTTGATGAGTTGCGGGTCGGACATACGGGCCACGCCGCCCTCAGCCCGGATATCAGCCGGGACCCGCTCCAGAGCCATGACGGCGCAGGCTCCGGCCTCCTCGGCGATTCGGGCCTGCTCCGCGTTCACGACATCCATGATGACGCCGCCGCGGAGCATTTGGGCCAGGCCCACCTTGACCGCAAACGCGGACTTGTTGCTGCTCTCGGTGATTGCGCCGTTTCCGTACACCGCTACCACTCCGGAACCCGCCATTTCTAAAGAGAGAGAGTGTGTGAGGGAGAAGAGAGAGAGGGAGTGAAATAAAAATGGTGGCGAGGGTTTTGGGATGTGGGGGTTTATATAGGGTGGTGTTTGAATGGTTCTAAAATAAGGACGGATGGATACGACGTGACGTCAAGTTAAACGGTGCGGTTAGGACTTGGGTTTGATTGTACCCGCTTGATTTGATTTGATTTGATCTGACGGTTAATATATTTGGAGCCCAGATTAGCTAGCGTGGAGTCGTTCGCTGGGTAGTTGGGATGTGGGGTTTTATTAGCCACGCATTTTAAATTTTTAATATGCCGCATAGTTTTTTTTTTTTTTTTAAAGGATAATGTGCCGCATAGTTTCGCTACGTGGGGAATAGGGATTCCAGTAGTTGGAAATCAGAATAGTAAGACTGTGTACCTCGAATCTAAGAATTTTGTTTTTATGTTGGTAAAAAAAAAAATTTGTTTTTATGGTCTATAATCTAAGGATTTGTTTTTTGTTTTGGGAATTATGATTCCATTTCCACAAAAATTGTATTTCCTAAATTTATTATATACGTTGTATCATGATGGCTGTTGACGAGTTCATTTTTGCTCACACCTTAACTCATTTTTGCTCACACCTCTTAGTTAAGGTGTGAGCATCACACCCCTTTAGTTACTTGACACCTATTAAAATTCTCATTTAATATTAACTCATGGTTAACTTTCTTATCTAATTTCTTTTTTTTAATATTATTTATTATCTATACAACAACCAAACCCACAATTCTCTTTTTCTTTTAACACATTTAACCTGGTTATTGTCCAAAAAAAATACATTTAACGTGGTTAAATAGCTGAAATAATTAATAAAAAAATTTCATTCTCTATGCTTCTTCATTGTTCTACCTCTTTCAAATCCATGAATCAAAGATTCAAAGCTGATACACGAATCAACCTCATTTCTTATGTTTCTTTCATTTCCTCTTTATTTGTTACGTAAAATAATATAATTTATTTCCTCACACCAGATTCAATCATGAATATTTATTTTTCTGCAAAAATATCATCATGACGAATTTAATCATCCACCCAAAAACCCAGACCCATATGTATTATGAATTGTATATTTCAAATATATATATGGATATAGAAATCAAAGATCCTATATTGAGAATTACATCTGGATATGGGTGTCAAAAAAATGAAACCATTAGCCCCAAGCCAATATGAGAATCGTTGAATTGATCTAATTAAGAAGATCTACCTAAGAATTAATGATGGAATACATTTAGAGGAACAATAGAAGAAGAAGAAGAAGCCATATTCGTTTTTTTTTTTTTTTTTACGATGATTAAAACGACTACACTAACTTGACTTGGAGTGAAAGTGGTGTAAACAAGGAGAATGAAGGGTTGCAGAATTGGAGGCTGAAGCCAGCCGCAGAGGATCTGATGTGGCTCAGGTGTGAGAGGGTGTTGGTGTTCGTGGCGGAGGAGGACCATTTGAATGGTGTGGGGAGGATTTATGTGGGGGAGTTGAAGAAGAGTGGGTGGAAAGGTTGTGTGGAGATGACACAGAATCTAGGCAAAAACCATAGATTTGATTCATTTGAAAGACGTATAACGATGAAGAAGCAGAGTTAAGGACATAGAGAATGTATTTTTTTATTAATTATTTCAAGCCATTTAATGTGTTAAACGAAAAAGAGAATTGTGGGTTTTGGTTGTTGTATAGATAATAAATAATATTAAAAAAATTAGATAAGAAAGTTAACTATGAGTTAACATTTAATAAGAATTTTATTAGGAGTCAAGTAACTAAAGGAGTGTGATGCTCACACCTTAACTAGGGGGTGTGAGCAAAAATGAACTCGCTGTTGACACATTTGAATGATAATTAGAAAACTAGATACAATGGTCATTTCTAAACTAGGTAATTCAATGAAAACCATTTTAGCCTAGAAAATAAAAATGTGAACTTTTCTTCAACTTATGCATGCCTTAATTCTCAAGTAACAATTTTTTAAATAATTAAAATAAAAGATAAGACGATATCGGTCTCTCGTTAGTGATCTTTGTACGAGGGATTTGCCTTTTCCTAAAGAAGAGAGTCAAAGAGGATCACTACACTTTGAAAACTCACCGCCGCGGTCTCAAGTCACATGCACTAAATAATCAATTGCTCATGACTTGTAATAATCCATGTGCTTGAGTTCTTCAAAGTCACTTTTGACCGTACTTGATTATATGTAATACCACCAAAACTCCTTTTGAAATTCACTGTGTCATTCTTTTTTTTTTTGGAAATTCACTGTGTCGTTCATTGGGTGAGGCAAGTTGGAAGAGAAAGATTAGAAGAAAAAATATCTTGCATTCCTTTAACTAGAATGAGCAGGAAATCACAAAGGCATCTTCAACGTTCCTCATTTTTCATTATTTAATAACGTCATCTTTCTTGTTCGCCAAGCCATAAGAGGAAAATCACAAAGGCGTCTTCAACCTGCCCTCCTCATTTTTCATTATTTAATAACGTGATCTTTCTTCTTCGCCAACGCCGAAGAGGCAAAGACAAGAGCAAATCATGTTCCACTTTCGCCTTTACTTCCACTGATGCACAAGTTATTCAACCCTATTATAATAATTAATCATGGAGTCACTGAGAATCTTGTCCTCCCTGAACTGCCTATGGCTGTGAGCCTATGACACATCAATTAGTTATTTGTCTGTACCTTTTTTATCGTCAAAAATGTTGCTGGATACTCGGATGATATCTTCAATTCGAATTTCTCTTCCTCTTAAAAAGGAAGGTATTCCATGCACGGAACGTGCACATGCACGTAGCGCTGAGGTGCACACGATTATGATTTTTAACGGTCAACCATTATGATCAAATTAGTCAAACAAAACTGAACCGTTGGATCTCTATTTGGACGGCTGAGATTGAACGTGATGTTGCACGCACCGTGCATAGAATAATTTCCGCTCTTAAAAGTAAATACATGAATATATAAAAGCATCTTTTAGTAATGTTAGTTATTTTTAACTAAATTTTAGCTAAAATAGTTAAAAAATTATTTTGACTGGCTAGTTTAAAAATACGTCTGCACCAATACTTTATATTTAAGCTAATATTAAATTTAATTTTTAATGAATAAAAAATGACTTAAGTGTATTTAATAATTACACAAAACAACTAAAAATGAATGTTTTAAATTAACAAAAATAATAGAGAGTCTCATCTCGCTCTCTACATTTAAACATGCTCTCTAAAATAGCTAATAGCTAAGAAGCTAAGATAGGGAATCTGATAAATATGCTCTAAAGAGCATCTTTAGCAAGACTAGCTATTTTTTAACTAAATTTTAGCTAAAGTAGTTAAAATTCTCTTAGCTCTTTAGCTATTTTAGAGAACATGTTTAGCTTTTCAGTTATTTTAGCACCTGCACTAGCCTCCTAAGAGCATCTCCAACAGTAAAACTATTATTTTTAGCTAAATTAGCTAAAAGTTAAATATAACTACCTAAATTTTAGACTTCTGCTCCAGCAATGATACCTATTTGTAAAGTCAATTTAAAATTTTTTTTTTTTTAAATTGAAAAGATAACAGCTACAACAACTAGTCTACAGCTTTTGTTTTATAAGACGTATTGTTCATCTTGAACTATCTCCCATTCTCAACACTCCAGACGACATGTTTGCATTTGTGAAGATGTCATCATTATGGATCAAAAAATCATCATTAGGTGTTGATCCTTTGTTGAGGAGATTGGTAAAATATGAAACATTTTCAGAACCCATCTGCACGTATCATCAAAAGCACACAAGTTGACAGCATATCTTGGAGAAAAGAAAAGAAATGCAAGCTGGTAGTGGAAACAATGAAGCTGGTAGTGGAAACAATAACTAATATTGTTTCATAACAATATGTATCTAATTATATGTGTAAAACACACAAAACTACGTACGTAATTATGTGTTTTTAAGTTGTATATAATACATGGTTCAAAACATCATCTAAGATACGTCTGGTAACAATGTAAAACATACACAAACACATATTATCTTAAGCACAATATTACACTTTGCCACACAAGGCATCAATTCACTCCAGAAGCAGTACCTTCCAAGAGAAGAAGGGATTCATATACGAAAAACTATAGTCCAAAACAATAAGAACTAAAATGAAACCCCACAATAAAACACAAATAAGGATTTTCACTTAAATGGTTATATATTTTTGTCTCTTAGGCATTTCAACAAACACATTGTAGTCAGAATATCTGACCTGATCAAAATGAGAATGGAAATCTCCAATAGCCGATGAATTATCACAGCAAAGATCAAATTGTTCAAGACTCCTTTGAAAACCGTATCAGAAACAAATTCAGAAATCCCATTAATAAATCAACTAAAGTACAATCCAAATTCGATCATCAAAAGAAATTCGAAAGATATAGGAACCTGGGAGATAAAGGAATCATAGAGATAGGGAGAAGATAAGAAAGAGAGAGAGAGAGAGAGATATGAACCCACCAGCAAAAATTGGTATTCCCAGAGTCGTTCTTCACTGGTGTAGGCTGATGAAACTTAAAAAAGACGTGGAAACAACGTTGAAACTGAAAAATTGGAACGTTGGAACTAAAAAATTGGAACGTTGGAGGATTTGAGTTTAAGTTAAATTCTCTCTCCTATTTTGTTAAATATAGGTAGAGAATTTAGCAAAAGTTAAATTTAACTTTTGTTTAGGTAATATGTTGGAGTCCTATTTTACCTTAAATTTAGTTAAAATTTAAATTTATTTTAAAATGGGTCATCTGTTGGAGATGCTCTAAGTAGCTCTCTATTTTAACTTTTAGCTATATGACTCCTAGAAATAGAGAGCAAGATGAGGCTCTCTATTATTTTTGTTAATTAAAAACATTCATTTTTAGTTGTTTTGTGTAATTATTAAATACACTTAAACTATTTTTTATTCATAAATAAAATGATTTAAATTCAATACTAGCTAAAGTAGAGAGCATTAGTGCAGACATATTTTCAAACTTGCTAGCCAAAATAACTTTTTAGCTACTTTAGTTAAAATTTAATTAAAAAATAACTAGCATTGCTAAAGATACTCTAAAATTGAGAGTTTGTTAAAGATGCTCTAAGAAGATTGAAAATCTTAAGTTAGGCGGATCCGACTAAATTGGTCCAACCGGCCAATAAAAAAAAGAATTATAAACCCCAAAACTTGGTCGGACCAAACCAATCGTGAACTCATAATTATATTACTGTTGGGATCCCCAGGTTTAAACAAAGAATCAGGGAAATTAGAACTGGCCCTTGGCCTAGACTAGACACAAGCAAGTATGCAAGATAATTATAAAGTGCTCCAGTAGTGTTCTGCTTAAATGAAGAAGCCTAGTTCAAACCAGTCACAGCCTTTAGGCTTCTGCATCAACAGTTGGAGAACACTAGCCCTACGAGTACATGTCTCTGTGTACATAAATGTACCGTCTATGTGAGTATAGAATCGATCACTGTACTTCAGGAGGATTGATCCTTCCTCTTACATGGCCTACCATCTCCTCAAATGTGAGATTGAGGAATTAGCCAATTTCATAAAAGCTGCAGTGTTTCCAGACTTATGAGGAAGGAGCAAGATTAGTGAGGTTTATTCATGAAACTGAGAACTGGTTGTTTTCTTTAAACAACGAGGTCACAAAATTAAAATACATGAATTCATCTCTGCACTCCTAAAAAAGTGGGTAAGCAAAAAATATACATTCAACATCACCACTGTTACTACCGGGGAAGATTGCAATAGGAAATTGAATAACTCAACGCCCAACCTATAATGTGGGAAAAGAATAGATGACACCTTTGAATTACTTATCCTATTTGGGCGTATTGAGAATTTCTATACCTGGAAATAATATTACACAAAGGAAAGCCGCTGAAAAACCACAAGGCATGGCAATCCACCCTCAGAAACTACCCAGATAACCAGATAAAATTAGCTTGAATTCCATTGAAAGGCAGTAAACGCAATGGCACATGCCAGGCCTTACAACAAGGTGTTTACTACTTTATACTGTAAAAATCTTCCTCACCTTCTTTATATTTCTCCGACAAATTGGACAAGTAGCAGCTGCTTCTGCTATCCTGCAAAAATTGAAACAAGGAATTAATCATTAACGTGGATTCTGTATAGGATTCTTAAGTGGCCAAAATGGGTGCCAATAGCTGCAATTCTAATAATAAGACAATAAAGAAGTTGACTTCACAATGATAAAAGCCAGATTGTTTGGCTAGGTTCAACAGTTTTGACAGGATTGCAATGCTGTGATGGACTAGATTTATTGTTTCACCTTAAAATTAGAGTCGACAATAGTGTGAATCATATTAAGTGCCTAGCCCAAACATATTGATATTGACCTCTACAATGTGAACCTAAGAACTATCTGCAGTTAGGTTGGGAATTGGGATATACTTGGAATCATGTCAGCAATGGTGCTTCGAATTGGACAAAATGAACTTACATCATCACATATTTTCCACTAAGAATATATCTGAGAATGCACAAACCATATCTAGTATCTACACTATTGTAGTATAAAAAAACTAATTTTCTTCAAAAACAAGAAGTCAAAGATGCCTTTAGTTCTCTGGAAGTAGAAGTCTCTAACTTGCCTCTATTAAGGACTTACTTTTGCGAAACCTCTGGTGCAAAATATTGCATTCTTCATCCAAATATGATGCATCAAACACCGTCTACTAGTACATTTCAAAGCTTGTACAAACCGGAACTAGGAACTAGGTGTGTACTAATGGGAAAAATGGCCTCATTAACTATGCTAAAAAGTATGTGGACTGGTTGCAGGGATAAACATAGAGCTTCAAAATTAGATATGACATATAGAAACAGCATAGAAGAATACCTCGTCGCGCATTCAAAGCAAGCCACACAGTGCCCGCATGGGAGGAAAAAGCAGTCCCTAGGAGCATCAAAGCAAATTGCACAAAGCCGACGAGTATTGTTACTTTCACCATCTCTTAGTGACTTTCCTTCAAGAGAACCTGCTGCCACAAGGTCTTCAAGATCCCCCTCATCGTTCGAGGCAGAATCATAAGATGAACCCCAACTTGATTGATCATCATCTTTGTATGAAAGCAATGGGGCTCTTTCCGGTCTGAACTGCTCATGTTGTACTCTTATTCCATCTTCGTTACAGCGGAACTTGTTCAAGAAGTTGAAGGCCAGTAACATCAGTATAGTCATCCCCCCTGCAGGTCAGAAAATTAAATATGGTAGGAAGACTAACATATAAGGTTCCACTATGAGAAAAAATAGGAGAATGAGCCTACCTATACCGATGATATATGTGGCCCATCTTGGTCCATATGACAGTTTGACATACTGGTTGTCTATATCCTGGAGCAACCGAAACAAGTGTAAACGCCAGGGGTAAGAACCTACTGAATAAAAGTTTTCTATGGTTGCATCTTTCTTATATAGTCAACTAAATTGAAGCCTTACCTGCTCTGGACCAGGAGAGGTTAGCACAGCAACATTTCCTTTGGGAAATAAAATTTTCAAACTACAGGACATATCTGTGAAGGTACACTTGTAATAAGCTTCACTTGTATCATACAACAAAGCATTCACCGTGAAGTTTAATTGCACCTGTTATGATTCCAAGGGAATAAGTGTGAATGTGTGAAAAGGTAACATCACAACCCCTACAGTGAAAATTACAGATAATAGCATTATGCATTATGAAGAGGGGGAGGGGGGGGCAAGGGATCCTTCTGTGGAATGCTCTTGAGGGCCTTATATCATCTTGAAACTCTAAACAGTCACATTCAAAATACAGTTTTGCACTCTTACTCTCACTCCTGTCACTTACTTTAGCTGTATACTGGGCTTATCTTCGCTAACTAGTGTAAACAGCCCTAAAGTAAAAGCTACAAGTAAATATTTATTTCAAACGACCGTAAATGTTATAAGTACTATTTCCCAAAAGTATTACCAAGTTAGATGAGCACTAACCATAACAAAATTAGGAACGCAATTAATGCATTCAAATTCCCAGGCTATAATTATTTTACATGATCCACAATTACCTCCACATCCTCATAGTTCAGATTCCCCACAGAAATATAGTAAATATAAGAAGTTGAAATGTCCTGCTGAATCATGCCACTTCCTGTGAAGAAGCAGTTACCAACATCAGTTTAGTACTAGTACCTAAAAAAAGATGAGAAATCATATTTCTCCCCTATAGTCTTACCATGAATGAGGTTCCATGACAATGTAGTATTAGGATATGTTGGTTCTTCAAGCCACTGAGAAAGGCCTTCTTGACCTGCAATGTGATAGCTTCAGAAGGCTATTGAGGTTCAATGCAGTTTGCAATCAGTTAAAAAAAATGCATGAAAAAGTGCAGAGAGAAATTTCCCATTATGCACAAAGAAATGAAAATAAAGGACAAAGAAGGTAGAGAAATGTGGCAAGAATAATTGGTCCAACAACAGGCTGATTGTGACTGCAGATCGTGGTTCCTTTAAATGACTTGCTATGTACATAATGGCACTAATAGGTATAATCCATCATTATGAGTAGAGGAAATGACTGCAAAAGCAGCCATCGCCAAATTAAACACTTTGTATTCCATCTGCCTTAATGGCTCTGCCCCTTACACTGATCAAAACATACTCAAACTTACATGAAAAAGACGAATGAAGATATTAAATTTCCATTCCTGTAATAGTAAAAATGAAGTGCAGTATGGATATTTTTAAAATTGAGAACAAGATAAACTTTGGACGGGAAAAATGAAATTTAAAGATGTACCTTGAGCAATTATAAGAAAAATAGACGTGCTAGGAGAGGAAACGCTGTATGATATACTCATTTGAGACCCCTTATTTAGGTAATATATCCACTCCTGAAGAAGACGGAAAGAGTAAATTATCCACACCTAATCTACAGCAACTAGATTAAAAAATTTAAAAATTGTTATCAGAAAAGGAAAATTACATTCCACAGAAAGCAAACTTGCCTTATGAGAATCAGCTGGAACTGAAGCACTATGCGTTTCTGACCAAGTCGTGGCAGTACCAAGTGATGGAATATTATAGAAACCATACAGTATAGGCCCAGGCCTTGATATATTCAGCTCTTCCACCTAGTATAAACCAACCAATTAACCCACTTAGATAACCACACAGAACTAAACAGTATGCACCAGTAAAATACAGTTAGTCCGAAAACTACCTTTATAGACTGCACAAATATTGGGTTAGGTTGCAGAAGCATTGAAGTATTAGGGCCAAGCTCTAAGGTCGAAGACCCGTAGACTCCCAAAATCAAAGTCATCGATACTGTAACATTCAATTAGCATCAAATTATTAATAATCGGAAAATTATCATAATGTTAAAAGAAAAGAAAAAAATTGAAAATTAGATACAAACCAAAGAACCAGAAGGTGAGGAGGACGATGATGCAGGACCAAGTATCATCCCTAATCACAGAAGCTCTCTCATCGAATCCCGATAAGTTCACTCTGTAAGAAGTGCCGATTTCGTTGACCTCCAGCTCAGGATGTCGGAAATTGTGGTGCTGGTGATACTGATTATGATCGTCCTCTTCTTCGCGAACATGCGAAGTGCTCGAAGACGACGTCGCAGCACCCGAAGTGTCCCTATGGATCACAGCATCAGTAGAAGAAGACGGAGAGGAGGAAGACGAAGAAGAAGTCTGAGGTTCTTCCATTTCGAGACACCAGAAAAGTGAATGAAGGAAAGGAAATTGAAAGAAAATAATTTCAGAAACCCTAACCCTAAACCAGGGTAGAGAGTACCGAACCTGAGAGGGTCTGAGAACGAAGGTCCATGGAGGGGCGGGTGAGTAACCGATCAAACTTACCAATCAGTCTTCTAGTGAGAATGGTAGTTGCGAAGAGCGACGGTTTCTACTATCAATATAGCTGTGCTTCCAGCTAATAGGATTGCGCCAACTGGACTAGTGCCGCTTCACTTGATAATTAATTAATTATACCTATTAGTGCCATTTTGTACATAGCAGGAAAATTATACAATACCCAAAGCATTAGTGCTCAGGTATGTTAGCAATAATCTGGATCGTTGGATCTGTCAATCTCCACTTGCCCCTTATAAGTGATGTCTTAAAAAAATTCAGAGCACTAGTGCCCAAAACACTCAAGACGTTCCCCTTTTTTGTACTTTTCCATCATCTATTATGGTCGGAATCTCATTTATCTTTTAATTTTTAAGATATTTAAAAGTAAACAAATTTTAAGAGGCTTTTTGAAGAATTAGTGGTTCTATTTTCGGTTTTGTGAGTCAAAATTTTATCGCGAGTGTAAGAAAATGATGAGTGCTTAATTATAGAATAAAATGTGAATGATACGTGTTTAATTAATAGTAAATTACTATCAATTTGGTAAAAAGGGAAAGGGAAAACAAGCGTCCAAAAAAGGTCCAACCGAATTGTTTGCTGAAGAATGAAACTAGAACCTCTACCTAACACATAAAGAACCTAGCTTCTATAGTAGATAGTAAAGAGCAAATTAACTAGTGAACCAACGTGGTTGGACGAAACTAAATCCCCTAATTTAATTAGCGGTGTTAGACGCAGTATTAGATCACACAAATATAGCCAAAGCTAGCCTCATAAGCGCGCGTTCTACCAAACACAAATATAGCCAGGAGACAAAGTTAGAAGAAAGACGCCATTTAGGTCCGTTTTGATTCAAAGACTGCGTACGTATGAGAGAGGTGCGTAAACAAATGAGGGAAAGGAGTAAAGATCTCCGGTCCTTTTTCGAGCAAAAAGGATGGAGGATCGTCGGAGTCTGGAAAAGAGGGTGGTACAGGATCCGGATGAATCTCAAAATATAATTCGGACATGCACCAAGAATTGCCATGTTCGACTCATTCCCTTAACAAAGGTTATATGCTTAATTTTGAGACAAAGTTATAACTTTAGTTGTAAGAGGTCCTGAGATTGATAGCTTCAATATAATCCTTCTGTCCCCAAAGTTATTAGTTATTTTGTAAAGTATAGGGTGTGGTTGTACGTATCTCTGTGTTTGCAATTGGATCCCATGTAGGGGTTTTAAGGTTTTCGGATCTAATGATAGTCTAGCTAACAATGTTGTAAATGACATACATTTTCAAAATACTGTATATTGTATGTTGTCCTCAGAATTATGAATCCGAAATGCATGTATTTGTTCTATAGATTTGTTCCATTAAAGTTCGTTGTAGGGGTACAATAAAACCAAGATCAGTCGACTATTGATTTTTTTTTAAAATTATTAATTTTAAACCGGCAGTGATTATTTGCGTTTGGATTTCACAAATTGAAACCTGATATTACACAAAATCTCTATACCAAAATGTTAATATGTGTTCCAAATGGATCGAATTCATGTATTTTGCATTATTGATCCTTTTTGTTGGATTGATAGTTTACTAATCAAATCCCTAGCTAGATCGAGTTCATCAACTTCGTCTATACTAGGTTAATTAGTGGCAATATAAGCTCAAAATGTAGGGGTTTGTTATAGTGATCAATTTCCTTGCTATATATATATATATTAACAGCCTCTGTAATTATATTAAAAAGAAGAAAGCTAGCATCGACAAAAGAGGAGGCCCGAAAAGCCCCAGTCACCCGTTGTTTATGTAATTATGTAAGTTACGTGAGCAATAGATGATAAGTAATTGTGAGAAGGAAAGACGTGTAAGGCCTTATAAAAAAAAACGTGCACTACAACTAAAAGGGCTTGTGGGGACAAATATGTGTTCTTGTTGCTAGTGTTCCTATTGTTTTTCAAGGCTAAATTTAGGCACAGATAGCCTAATAATAGGAACACTAGCAACAGGAACACATATTTGTCCCTATAAGCCCTTTTAGTTGTAGTGGTGTAAGCCAATTGCACTAAAGAATTTGTGGGAAGATTGACAAATTTTCATGCCACTCTAAGGTTTTGTTGAACTTAATAAGCAATGTATATCATCAAACTCTAACTTTTGTTTTTGCTATATATCATCAAATTCCAAATGCTTTTATAGAGCAAATTAATTAAGCTGAAAAACAAGGGAGGTTATACCCTACTAACAACATAGTTTAGTTTTTTCAGTCTTAACTACATTTGACTTATAATTTTAGCATTTTAATTGAAGCAACGGCACTTGGGCATAGTACCCATTAACTATTCACAGCAACAGAAAAAACAGCCCACCTCATTAGTATCACCAATTCTCCGATCCAAAGCAACGTACGCTTTTCCAGGAAGACTATTACTAAATTTAGGAACAGGTCAGAGTGGTGATATTTCAATAGCTAGCTAGCTAGGTATCCAAAACTACGAAGGAGCTGAAGATCGAAAGCTAGCTAGGGGCACGTACGTACTCCTCGATCGATCTTTTGAAATCAGATCGATGGGAGAACTGCAGGTTAAACATGATCATAAACCCAGCCATAAAATGAAAATGGCCTTTGTGATACAGAGAGGAAAGGTTGTCACATTGTGCAAGAAAGGATGGTACACGGTCCGAACCCGTCTGAAAATATAACAAGCGCGCACTTGCAGTGATGCAGAGATCAATTTGAATGCAAATTTTTGGCTGCAGTATGATTCTTAATTACCATGCTAGCTAGCTAAATTATGTTTTGTATGAATATTATATCGATTGGATTTATATTCATCTGCAAATATAGTCAAAGACTGGATCAAAGTACATGTTGATGGCGCCAGGTACGTAGGTCAAGGTTTTTTTGTGGGAGATCGATGAGAACGGAGACTTATCGATCGGCTGCTCAAGCTCGGTCATTAATTTTAGGGGGTTTTAATTAATTCTTGGCGGAGCTGCTCGCCGGCGGTGATTATTGCTGGTCTTCAATTTGCTGCTGATATATCGACCTAATATATTGTGACAATTTTAGCAATGGCCACGCTAGTAAAGGGAACGTACGTTCTCTAGTAATCGCCCCCAAACATAATCGGATCTACCTATTCAACCAAGTCAAAATGATACGGATCAAAGCGCACATAGTGGTGGCTAGCTACTGAGTACTGGCTAGGGCGGCCAAAGCGCACGAAAAAAAAATGGTGGCTATTCTGCGTTATTATCATTATTTTTGTGTAGGTGCAATCAACCAAGCATGAGACAGATCGATGCTCAAGAGTTTCTACGGTGTTAATGGTTGAAGAAGCGGCGGCTTTGATGGCCGGTGTTCTAGCTTGTTGAGGAAACAAAAGACTCTGTTTAGCTAGGTTCTTGTACGTGCGTGTTGCATATATATATATATATATATATATACATATATGGTTTTAATTCCTTGTCAATTTCGTAATCGTAGTTGTAAGGTGGCTCACTAATTAGTAGCCATGGACGACATGCCTTGACCTAATTGAGGATGGAGGATGGAGGATGGATCGATCAGATTGATTTCATTCTGCATAATTGTCATGCACGATCATCTTTCTAGTTAATCAATGTGTACGTTCGATTGTCAATCATAGTTTGACACTTTGACTTTGATGTTATATTATGTTGTTCGACTATCAATTATAGCTATATTCATACGATAATTTCTCCTCATCAGTGTTGTTGTGCCCCAAGTGTTAATGTTAGATTTCAATGAAAATGGTGAAATGAAATGCTAGTATGGTATAAACATTCAGCTCGTCCGAAACCCCTTCACCCTCGATCCGAGGTGGGCTCGGTGGCTTCAAACGGGCTGAATGTTTGAGTTTTCATCTACTACTAACTCATTTGTTTTGGGTTGGTGATCAACCCGCAGTGCACAAGCTTTCACCGATGAAAATCCAAGCATTCAGCTCGTCTGAAGCCAAAAAGAATTCTTTGCTTTGAGCATATTAGAATAAGACATTCTCTACTACAAAGCTCCGCACTTTTAAAAGTTGCAGAGTTTTATTATCAACCATCAGATCAAATCATTTAAATATATATAAATAATGATTCATAAGAGGCCGATATACTCAATCCAAGTTGTAAATGTGAAAGCCAAAAACCTAGAAATTGTTCATAAGTTGGATTGTTTGTTTAATTTTACAATTGGCCAAAAAAAATAGTGATAATACAATTGGCTAAAAAAAGAGTTATAATACAAATTGATAAATTTTTTTTTAAAAAAAAAACAATTTAGAAAACATTTAAATTCGAGATTCTTGCATTATGGGAAATCACACGGTTTTCTTCTCCGCGGAGCTTACAAGCCATTCTTAATTCCTTGAACCGGCCTCGCTTCATGTAGCCAGGCTGTTGAGTGTTTGTCACAGACAACCTGTTCATTTTACGTTAAAACCCACTCCTTCTCACTTGCCACCTCCACTCCAAATCATCAAAACAACCAACTTTCCAAGGACAGAAATGTAATTCCAATCTCAATCGTCAAAAACTCCTCCTAACAAACCACCTCACCGGAGCCAAACCTCCACCTCTTTTTCCCCTTTTTCTCCCTTTACTCTGCCTTTTTTTTCCTTTTCAAAATCGCAACAGATCCGTTCGAATTTCCAAACCCTAATTCGTCAAACCTTTCGATTCGATTTGATTCGAATCGGGAGCTGCTGAGGGCACGATGGGGGATTTCAATCTCGCTCTCGTAATCGTCGCCATTGTACTGGTTGTCGTCGTCTTCATCTTCAATGTCTACCTTCTCGTGAATTACCAGCACCCTGACGACAAGAACCAGGCCTACTTCCCCAAATTCGTGGTCGTTTTGGGGCTCTCCGTCGCCGCAATTTCCATTCTGATGTTACCGGCCGACGTGGCGAACAGGCAGGCTTGTCGCCACGCGTTATATAATGGCGCTTGTAATCTCACTCTGCCAATGAAAGATCTCTGGCTCGCCGTGTATATCCTTGACGCCGTGCTCGTCTTCCTCATCATCCCCTTCGCCATGTTCTACTACGAAGGCGACCAGGACAAGTAGGTTCTTCTAGGGTTTTTGATTAATTATACATAAACCGTATAAATGTTCGTATGCATTCAGCTTGCCATTGCGAATTTGTAAATTGGTGCTCGTTTTTGTATGCAGGAGTGTTGGAAAGCGGATTGGAAGCGCATTGTGTTGGGTGGGGGTAAGCGCCGTTGTGTGCGGTCTCGTTCTCGGAATCTTGTACGGTTAGTTCTCTGCACTCGTCACTTTCATTTTCTCAGCTAGAGGAATTGTGCTTTCATGGTCTTGAGCTCTATTCTTTTGTATTGTGCTTCACACAGTGTGCTGTTATTTTATGATTCTTGTCTTGTGGCACATATGACTCTGGTTTGTGTATCAATTCTTTACCATTTGATGTCATATCAGGGCTTGTTGGGAAGGTGGACTTTACTGTTAGGCACCTCTCTTCTTCCACAGCTTCCTTTCCTAGTTCATGGGACTTTTCTAGCAGTCAACAATGTCTCAGTGGCTCAAAACAGGTTTGAACTTGTTTTATGTATTTGATCGGTTCTATTATTGCGTCAAGTTGGTTTTTCTGAAGTGACTACTCACTTTTGAGGTTATCACTTATATTTCTGTTAATAGAGGTTTACATACTCTTGCTCATTTTGGTGCTTTGTCTCCTGCGTTTCTTGTGCCTACAGTGCGCTGCATATACTGCAAGTGATGCATCAAAGAAAACATGGACCATGCGCACTACCTTTCCAGAATATGTTGTTGCTCTTGCTACCATCGTTGGATCTGTACTTTTTACTGTAAGTTCATTCTTGGAAATCTTTGTTCTTGAATATACATGCGATAACTGAGGAGTAGTTGCCCGTAATATGATAAGTATGAGTGTCAAGTACATTTAGATGATGAAAGGAAGTCGGTTGCTTTTGTTTCACATCTTGATAAATAGTGTATTTTACTTGCCGATTGTCCAGGGGAGCAAAAAACCTATCAGGAGTTGATTAGACCTCCTTATACCTTTTGCATGGTAAAATGTATGCATGTACATGTATTTATGTGCATATCTAAAAGTAGTATATGTATGTGTGTATAGTTAAAAATAAGTTTATGCTGATGTTGTTATCTACTATCCCACTTTTCTATTAATAAACAACAATTACCATCTTTCTATATTGCTCAGATATTTGGTGGTGTCGGGATTGCTTGTCTACCTCTAGGACTCATATTTTCATTCGTCCAGCGTCCAAAGGCTGTTATTACTCGGTCACAGTATATCAAGGTTACCATCTATCTTGTGGGTAAAGTTTATGATGATTAATATTTGCTTGTTGTGATTACTTATTGATAGTTTTTGTTGTTACTCTAGGAAGCAACCGAACTGGGTAAGAAAGCGAAAGAATTGAAGAAAGCAGCCGATGCACTCCATCAAGAAGAAAGAAGCGGCTCTAAGGGTAGAAAATGGCGTAAAAATGTAAAGGCAGTAGAGAAGGTATATCAATCTTTTACACAAGTGTTTGTTTGCATTTAGGCATCAGTTTTTTATGTTTGCTTTGTTGTATCAATCCTGAACTATGTGGCACCTATTATTATGTTCTTGGAAAGAGATTGCACATATCATGTTGGAGCCCTTAGACACCAAACGTTAGCTATGAGGCTTCAGTGGATCTCAAAAATTTCCTCAGAAAAAAGTTTAATTTATTCTCTGATGCTTTTGTATTTTCTGTTATGAGATGTTAACTATTGCTTGTTTAACAGCTTAACCTTTAATAAAAAAATTAAAAAAATTAATGCTTGCTTGACCTCGCAGGAGTTGCTTCAATTAGAAGAAGATGTAAAACTTCTAGAAGAGGTGTATCCTCAAGGAGAGCAGGTAAGAGACCATTAACCATGCTACCTTCTGAGTTTTTATATATTAAAATTGTTTCGCCTTTCTATTATTAATCCTCTTATCTCGATTCAGGCTGAGACTGCTTGGGCTATGACTGTTCTTGGGTACTTGGCTAAGCTTGTGTTGGGAGTTTTAGGGTGAGTACTGATGTTATCCATTTAATCATTGTAATGAGTAGATGTGCTTAATGCTTTACATACTTTTGGCTTCCTGAGATTGATGAGAACTTGAGATGGGATGGATATTTGGGAGAGAGGAATAGGGAAAGATTATGTTGTGGAAGAGAAATTTAAGCACTTGGGATAGTTGGTATGCATACCTTCCCTTTTGATCAAAATCTTGAAGCCAATAGAAAATCAGAAAAATTAGATTCAAACTAATTGAATAATGAGAACCATGTGGAATGTAGAATTATCTGATTTTGTTTATTATGAAGTAAACTCTATTCATGACTCTTGCAGCATGGACTGCCATAGCTTTCATTTTCTTGTGTCATGATTCTTTGAAGGATCTTTACAAGATTTCTAATTAAAATCATTTGCCTGTGTTTTGCAGATTGATTGTTTCAGTGGCTTGGGTTGCTCATATCGTCATATATCTATTAATCAACCCTCCACTTTCTCCTTTCTTGAATGAGGTTTTCATCAAGCTGGATGACATTTGGGGTAATTGAGGATATATTCTCTTGCCTCTATTTTCTTATCTTTTTTTTTTTGAATAATCTATTTTCTTATCTTAAGGGATATGATTTTGATATGCGTATTCTTTACCAGGTCTTTTGGGCACTGTTGCATTTGCATTCTTCTGCTTCTACCTCCTGATTGCGGTCATTGCTGGGGCTATGATGCTTGGAATGAAATTAGTTTTCATTACTATACATCCCATGAAGTAATGAACTTTTCTGTGTTAGCCTTATTTACTCAATGTTTCTAAAACACCTTTAATTGTTTGTCCCCAGAAGGCTCTGTTGCTCATAAATTAATTTAATTGTTTCAGGTGGGGGGCCACTCTTATGAATTCATTTTTATTCAATGTGGCACTCATTCTTCTTTCCTCCATCAGGTTGGTATCTTTTATCCTTTGTGCTTCTCCTTTGCATTGAAAAGACATGCATGCACGGTAATGTATAGAATACTCTACAGCCAGATGAAAGTCTACGGCTTTAAAGCTTTGTTATGACTATGAAAATCATGAGTTCTCCCACGTCTCACATAATAATTACATGTGCTATTTCTGTACCACAAGATTTTTCAGTTCATTGCTTCAGTACTTATCCATGGTAAATCATCTGTGTTTTGTTAAGATGTTTGGTTTTGGGATGCTGAGCTGCTGGAAATTTATCATAGTCAAATAGCATGTAATATTTTCTTCAGCTTGGCTTAGTGGCACAAAATGGGAATTGATACCTCAATGGCTTGATAGAGCCATCAGATTTTGAAACCTCTGACAGAAAGTTGAAGAATGCAGTGTGGATTTAAGACTTATTTGTAGGGTTAGTGGAAATATGTTTGAAGAAATATGCTTGTAGATATTATAGCTTTTGAAGTGGCTACAGGGAGTTATTGTACTGTCATACATAGAACATTTTTGACCGAAGATTTCTTGAAATCATGATTGTAAATTTTGTTGATTTTTGCTGTTTCAGTGTGATTCAGTTCAGCTCCACAGCATTTGCTTACTATGCTCAAGCAACTGCAGCACAAGAAATATTTGGTCATACTTTGGAATCTCTTCGCGGAATTAGATTTCTGTACAAGTGAGTTGTTTATTCGTTTTCAGTTCTCTCTCTATTTAGGCATGTGTGTTCTACTGATCTGGTTATGCATTTTGATTATTGCGCTGCAGGTACAATGTGTTCCAAATTGCATTTGTTATTTTGGCGGGATTGACCCTTGCGTACTATGCTGCCTTTGTACGTTCACAAACCAAAATCTCTATTTCAGGGTAGTTTTCTTTTTCTACATGCTTCTAAGTAAGCCATTTCTTATTTGCTTTAAAAATTTCAGGGATGGAGAAGGAAAAAAACTAGTGGCAGGTTCCAACTTTCCTCTTAAGTTCCATTTTACCTGAAAACAACAGCATGCACCCATCTGGAGCTTTTGGAATTCTCAGTTTTTGCATCTCTTTGCGGATTGATTTTCACATGCGGATTTGTATGCCTAGTTTTGTTCGACATTGAAAGCATTGGTGCATTAGGCCGATATCATCCGAGTTGCATTGGATTAGTGCAGGGGAAGGGCAGGGGAAGGAGCATATGTTCATTGTGGTTGTTTTTTTTCCCCTTTGTATGTATTATTCCTTTACTTGACTTTTGTTTTATACTTTGGATTGGGCTTGTAATCTAATTGTCCTTTGCACACGTAAGAACCGAATTTGTAGACCTACCCTTGATGTAATATAACCTTTGAGAACAAAATGTTGTATGAGCAGTCACTTATTTCATGTACTCGTAGACTTTCATGTATGCTTTATAACAGTAAGGTACAAATTTTGTTTTTCCAAACCACTCCGATTGAGAGTTTACGATGATAGTTTTTATTGATTAATTTCTATTATGACAACAGAAGAGAGTTTGAGGGGAGAGAGGTGATTACAATGTTATTAACATAACTATGGTTTAAATCTTTAATCCCCATTGCTTTAGTCCAGCAAGGCCGTCATCGTGACATTGAAAGTTGTTTTCCCATCAACACCGGCCGGGGATGATAGCGGAATCCTCTTCGAATTCAGTTGCCAATGTGTTCCATTGCAGGCCGGGTTCCCAGTCTGCCTCTTCAAGGACCTTCAGTATCTCCTCCACCACAACCTTGCTCCCCTCAGATGAGAAATGGATTCCATCCCTGGACCGAGTTGTCAAGTCAAGCAAATATTTCACACTTGCTTAAAACCAAGAACTAAAAACATAAGCTACAGTTTGATATAAAACTCACGTAAAGCACACAGTTGACCAGTCTTTTCTTTTCTGCATCGAAGTAAAGAGATCAACAGCCTTGATATCCATCTCTCTGCACAACTCTACACAAGCATCTGAATACATCTGGCACAGCTTGTTTGTTCGACTCTTCTCCGGCATTATGCCACTGGTTTCGGTTTTCGGAAATCAAAAGAAAGGCCTTGGAAGTCTGAAAAATGAAAGGAAAAGAAACAAAACACAAATCATCAATCATAAGCATGCACCTGAAAGCTTTCTGCATTTGTTCCTCGTTGACAGGAGGAGCAGTAAGAAATATAAGGCGAGTTTTCTCCGAAAGGCTCTGTACATGGGTAGCAATCTTCCTCATGTTTTCTACATATTCTGGAAGAGGTACATGAGGGCCTAAACCCAGTGGATCGGGGAGCATTGAATCATTACCACCAAAATAGACTATGACCAAAGAGGGCTGAATAGTAGCATCCTATGTACGTGTGTCAAACACAATTACAAAACATCAGCCTCTGCACGTATTAGAAAGGATTTAGGGTTTAGAGTTTAGGGCAGTAAGTGGAATACCTTGGGAAAAACTTGCCCTAAAACCTGCAGACCACGCCTTGAGTTCCAACCAGCGTAGCCACGCACAAGTATGTCCGCCTATGCACACATTCACAATGTACTAAGATCAGTGATGCCATTAACATGAAGCTTTATATCGGACTCGAAAATGTAGTTGACAACCATATCACCTTTAGGCTAACCAAATTAAAGAGGGGGACAAAGGATCATTTTTGCATATAATTAACGCAGCTTTTCAAACAAGAAAAATACAAGTCACTCAAAAGGAATAAATAAAATGAAGAGACGTCAAATCTTGCATACACATTGTTCTTAGAATCTTACATATATATACATACCAATGAGACGAATAAGCTTACTATCTATCTCATCATCTGATGTAAAACTTGAAAGAAAAAAAAGCTGTCCCAGATCGATAAATCTAACTTTTTATCTATTATTCATAGGATCTTTCTTTCTTTAATCAGTTCTTTAATCCTTGTTGGTTAGTAGTAAAATAAAACTATAAAAGTATGGTGTTGCCATTACCAAAAAGTCTCTCAATAATGACCAACAATGTATGTCAACTTTATACATCTTTTTTCATAGTGGAGACATAGATAAATATATAGTAAGGTGAAAATGGAAAAACTCTCTTTCGAACAATAAATAATGATTATACCATACAATATATATCAATCTGACCATCAGAAAATTAGAACTAATATTATTATCATTTCCACTATAGAAGGAAGCATAAACAAAACTCAGCAACATCTTTGATGACTGTAAATTGTTAACCTATATGGCCAAAAGAAAAGGTGAATTAGTAACCATACAAATAAAATTTCTGGTTCGTTAGTGAGTGGCTTATAATTGGCCAAAAAAGAGATAACAAGATCATGCATGTAAGATCAAAAAAGAGGATGCATGCATGAATAAAAGCTGAGAGAGATTGATCAACAAACATGGAACCCACCACTAAACTTAGATTGATTGCCCATGTATGAACTATGAACTTATCAACATGAAATCTCATATTTAATTGACAAGAAATGTTGATTTTCCTAAAAAACAACACAAGGAAAAAAAAGCTTATCATACTTATTGATCATCAAGATCGATCGAATTCCATATAGCCAATATATATTATAGAATCCCAATAAGCTAGAAGTTGAGGAAATGGATCAAACAATTGTTAGGAATTAATCAATTAATTAATATTAGAGTTGGATAATTAATGAAGAATAATCAAGAAATTAAGTAGTACCTTACGAGAATACAAGTCAGCAAGAATGGCACCCCAACCTCCATTGCTGAAACTGAACTGGACGATGGACGAACCAAATAGCACAAACTGAGGTCTTATTGGTCCCACCATCTCTCCCTCTTCCTCTAGCTAGCTAACAGAGTCCAGGCCCCATCTCTCCGACTCTAGCTGGCTAGCTGTTACTGGATGTTTTGTTTCTTGCAGTACTGATCGACAAGCAAAGCTCTAGAATATATATATATATATACAAACATATAACAAAGACCATCCCGTTCATCATCGAAAAAAAGAGACCATCCCGTTCGTAACGGGTAAGGACGGAGTTATTTATTTTTTTATTTTTATTTTTTTGAGGAAAAGGAGTCAAAGGACGGAGTTAGGTTTGTTTTCATTTATTTATTTTTATTTTTATTGAGAAAAAGGACGGAGTTAGGTTTGTTTTCACACTATGTTGTTAATTTAGAAAAAGAAACGTTGTTCCAGTAGAATGTGAATTGTTTTCCACATTAAAAATATATTTTCATATAAGCACTTTTTTTTAAAAGAGCATAAACTTTATTAATTAATAGAGGATTACAATCTTTAATATGGGCATCCTAAAAATGAGCAGTACAGACCACACAAGTGGCCTAATCGATGAGTCTAAACCTAAAACTCTAATCGATGATTCGAAACCTAGAACAATACATACACCGTGCATCACTGTTGTCAACAACTAATAGAAAAATTCCGGCAAGTATTGTCATTGAGACTAATAAATCCAATCTAGCTCAAGGAGAACCCATGAAAAAAGAAAGTAAAACCATAGTCGACAAGTTATGGTAATAAGGTCGCCGACTTGGAACACTAAAGATGTTGAGCCGCCAAAATCGAGCATCCAAAACTCATCTGAATCCTAGACCTTGAATCCTTGGATTTGATTGACACTCAACAGAACCGGCAACGACAAGCAGAAGAGAGGACTCTCATGGGGGCTAGGGTTTTTTTGTTCTTCATTATGTGAATTGGTTTATTGTGGTTATCGATCTTAATTGTTATGAAACAATATCAAACTTGATTGACTTTTCGCAGAATTCCATAACATAAATGATATGTTCCAATTAATTATGAGATATACAAACCAAATACACTCGTACAAGCTTTGGAAATATATGGCTTAATTCCCATTGCCTATGAAGAATCGTTGATTCAATTCAAAACATTTGAGTTCTTGGCAAGGCCAAGTATGGTTGAAATCTTAATTCCCATTGCTTAATCCCCACTGCATGAGTCTAGCAAACCCTTCATCGGAGAAGTTCATAGTTTTTCCGTCAATGCCGACCAGGTCATAAGGGGAATCCTCTCCAAATTCAGTTGCCAATGAGTTCCACTGCAGGCTGGGTTCCCACTCCGCCTCTTTAAGCACCTTCAGTATCTCCTCCGCCACAACCTTGCTCCCCTCAGATGAAAAATGGATTCCATCACTGCACCAAAAATATTATACATCCATGGACTTAAAAACGTACCAATGATTAACGCGCGTTCAGTCAGTGCGTGGAAACAGAATTAACTACGTACGTACTATGAAATATATCCAACTTACGTAAAGCAAGTAGTTGCCCAGTCTTTTCTCTGCTGAATTGAAGTATAGAGATCAACAGCCTTGATATCCATCTCCCTGCACAACTCTACACAAGCATCTGAATACATTTTGCATAACTTGTTTGTTCGATTCAGCTCCCCAATTATGCCACTGGTTTCGGTTTTGAAAATGGGAAAAAAAAACACAAGCTCTTAAACTCTGAAGAAGGAAAGGAAGAAACACAAGAGAATATCTTATCATAAACACCTTAAACTCTCACGAATTTGTTCCTCGTTGATAGGAGGAGCAGAAAGAAAGATAATGCGAGTTTTCCCCGTAAGGCTCTTTAAATGGGTAGCAATCTTCCTCATATTTTCTACATATTCAGGAAGAGGTACATGAGGGCCTAAGCCTAGTGGATTAGGGCGCATTGAATCATTACCACCGAAATAGACTATCACCAACGATGGCTGAATAGTTGCATCCTATGTTCAACATGCACAAATATACAACATCAGCATCAAACCACATGTAAATGATGTAATAGAAAAAGAAAACATCAATCTCCAATGCAACAAGCACGCACTGATTAAATGGAATAAATTTCTTGAACCTGAGACTGATATATCAAGTCAGTAAGTACAGAATACCTTTGGAAAAACTTGCTCTAAAACCTGTAGAGCACGCCTTGAGTTCCAACCAGCGTATCCTCGAAGAAGTATATCAGCCTATGCACACAAGATGCAATTTACATGAAACCATATATTGGACTCGAAAATGTAGTAGACACCAACATCAACAATAGGCTAACCAAAAGAGGGAAGACGTACAAATTAAGGGTTTGAGCCACCAAACATATTGATAGAGAGGGAAGGTACATGGCATTATTACAACCTAAAACATGTTTCAAAGATGGATAAAGAAAATGGACAGTAAAAATCAACCATGGTAAGTAGACCCTTGAGGAAAGGTACGTAAAATCTAAATTGGGAAAGGAAAATGTATACAGGTATGTTTTAACAAATGAGTTGAATGTGACTTAAAAGGAACAGATCGATCATATATATTAAGAGTCAAATCTTGCACACACGTTGTTCTTAGAATCTTACATAATAAGCTTGCAATATTCCCTTTAACAAAGAGACAAATAATTGAGCTTTACCATGTGGATCGATCGATCATCTGATGTAAACAGCAGGAAAGCACCCACTACCCAGAAGATTAAACTACTTGCACAGAGAAACACTCTCAGATAATGCCAAACTTTTCATCTATTAGTCTTGGAACCTTTCTTTCTTTAATTAGTTCTTTAGTGCTTGTTGGTTTGTACGTAGTAGAATAAAACTATACGAGTATGGTGTGATTGGTGTACCCAACTCCACATTACCAAAAATTCCCAATAGTGGTACGTGGTCCATTTCCTTCTCTTCTCTTGCTTACATGTTTAATGGAATAATAAGCGATTAATCGATCATTACGCATAGATCTAGACTCAGTTCATCCGAAAACTTCAATCTAGCTACCTGAGTCTTCACAAAGAAGAACATGCAATTGGCCCCCAAAACTTAAAAGAGACGGAGAATTAACCAAGAACGTATATCATTCTTATACGTCTTTCATAATTGTGGAGAAATACATAAAGATAGAAGCTAGGAGGGAGTGTGAAATTCAAAGGGAAAGAAAAAGAATCCATCTTTGAAACAACAAATAGATTGACCGACAATGGATACCAAACTTATTCGTGGTGGAGAGTAGAGACACGGATAGAGTGAAGGAGAGACAGGATTAATTGCAAAGGAGAAAAAGAGAAAAAGGAAAAAAAAAAAAAACATTTTTCAAACAATAAACAAGATCGACTCGACCCCAAAAGCATAACTTATCGCTCCATAAAATGCATGTATATCCTTTTCACTGTAGAAGCATAACAAAACTCAACAACATATTTGATTGCTGGAAGCAAAACCCAATTATTAAATGTTAACGTACCATAAGAAGAAAGCTTATAATTATGGTTCATCTATATATTTGGCCAAATAGTGATAACAATTATTCAATTAAGATGCATGCAAGATAAGATGCTGCATATGTGCATGAATAAAGTTGAAAGAGATTGATCAAGAAACATGGATCCCACCACTGAGAAATTATGGCAATCACCCATGTATGAACTAATCAACAAGATTCTCATCAGCCTTGACAAAATTAATATCTTTGGCAAAGAAATGTTAATTTTCTTCATCGAACAACATAAAAGGAAAAGAAACAGAAGCCAATTAATGATATTCACTGATCATGCATCAACGATTCCCAATCCAACTTTTCCATAGAAGCCCAGAAATTAACAAGTTTGATGAGGCATAGTGATGATTAACAATGATTGAGAGAGAACATATACAGTACCTTGCGAGAATAGAGGTCAGCAAGAATGGCACCCCAACCTCCATTGCTGAAACTGTACTGAACGATGGACGAGCCAAACAGCACAAACTGAGGTCTTATTGGTCCCACCATCTCTCTCTCTCTGATCACTGATCTGTAGGTGTTACTGGCATGAATTCTCTGTTTGTTGCAGTGCTCAAGGCAAGGACTAACGTAATATATAGGCCGCTTTCTCGTTCCTAACGGCCAAGGACCGACTGGCATGGGGTAGGTCTGTTTTAAATTCGTTTTGACTTTTCACTATACAACAACAACAATGGGCACGTAGTACTTACTGTTTGGTTTTATTTCGCTTTCTAATTACTTCGGTGTGATACTCAAGATCACGCGACCAACCAAAGAGACGAGTAACGCTTGAAAAACCTTTTCACTTTTTAGATTTTTTTTTTTTAGGGTTTAGGGTTTAGGAGGAGGCAACAAAATTTCATTAATATTGGAGCCTCTCCCTAGTCCCTACAATGGTAATTCACCACTTACAATAACCGAAAGATGAAAAACATAAATTTTGAAATAGCAACATGAAATCTAAGTAAAGACGCACCAAATTGCGAAAATTTTCCATTGTGCTAACGTACCCAATTCTGAAACGAACAATGACTAAGCCGCATTTTATAAGTTAGACGAAATGGATGTCTCAGACATGAATACAGGCCAAGTATGCCACAGGCCCACAGCCTTAGTGGAGCCATAAATTCAAACTAGAAATTTAGAGCACCTCTACTTTTTCCTTAACCTCAGCCAAACTCCGGCACTTCCTCCAAACCAACATATTTTCTCCAATCATGTTAATTGATTAAATACTGTGGGCTGGGCCTTGCTTTGTCCATTGTACATGGTCCACCTTTTTTTGGTGGGCTTTATGGGCCCTTGAATAATATCCTTTTCCTGTGGTGGGTTTACTATTCCATTCTTTCCTGAAATTGCAAAGCAAAGCAAGCAATTCTGAATTCCTCTGAGGTTTGCTTTCTGAGCAGAAGAAAGACGACGATGGACATAGCTCTCTTTTCCCCATCTTCGCTTTTTGCCAACGAGGATGACACTTCCAGTGGTATGTACACTCTCTCGTTCTCTAAGAAAACTCCCAATTTTGGTTTGGTGAAATATTTACTTACTGGGTCTTGTTTGCAGGTGAGGAAGACACAGAGACCCAGCAAAGCTTCGTAGAGAGGCGGCACGAGTTTCCTGGAATGGTAAATATCTATTCCTTTATGTGGTCAACACCCAGAAACGTAATTTTGACTTTCATAGGTTCCACCTGTTAACCTCTTGTTCTTTTGTAAACTTGTATTAATCTTCATACTATGACATTTGATTTTTCCCTCTTGAAAGTTTTGAGCTTCAATGTGTGAGTTTCCACTATAAAGCTGTTGACAAGAAAATGCTGTTCATGATCTGTTTAGGACATTTGAGCTTAGTGTAACTGTAATCAGTAATCACGATAGTGACAGAATGTGGAAACTGTGCACCAAATGATTATCTAATGAAATGAAATTTGCAAACAAGTTAAGAGTTTACATGTTCGATTCTTCCCGAGTCTATTTTAGAATGTTGTTGTCATTAAAATACTGTATTTGATTCCTTGGACTGTTTAGTTTGTGGTTACATAATTTCAAGCTCTTGAAACAGATCTTTGAATGTTGGTCTGTTGCAGGAGTTGATCATTCGAGAATTTTCGTTTCATCAGCTGAATGCCAATTTACTCTGGCCCGGGACATTTGCATTTGCAGAATGGTTAGTTCAGCATAGGCCATCGATTGAAGGACGGCATTGTATTGAACTGGGCAGGTATTTCTCAATGCTTTCACATCCATTTGTTAGTGCAATCATCTACTCCTGGCCTGGCATGGGCAAGAACACTTGAATTCTCTCTTCTTCATGTTTCTTGCTTTGACCTTGGGGATCTGAGTAATATTTGCATCATGCGGATACTTATTTTTTATTTTAATCATGTGGTGTACCTTGCCTTATTTGTAACCTGAACCAGTTCCCACACTACTATCTAGAAGTTTGTTTACCTCTCGGAATTGTTAGGAAACAAACACTTGGCTCCGTGCCCGTAGTTAGAATGATTTCTTAGGAAAATTTTTGCAAATATGTGTGCCATGTCTTCTTATGAACCCCCAGATTCAGAGTGCAACTGTACTATTTTTTTTTCCCTCTAATTAAAGGTCCAAATGCTTTGAGGCTGTTACCTGTTTCAAACATGATATGTCTAGTTCATAGTGATAAAATTGAATTTAACTTTTAGTTTTTGCTTTTCTGTCCAATGTTCTTCATTTCATACTATACCATATACATGAATGTCTTCTCTTTATCTGTAATTAAACTGCTTGATATACCTCGAGTTTGATTGTTTGTCAGTGTCTGCCGATGTTGATTTGTCTGCTTATTGGCAGTGGTACTGGTGCGTTGGCCATTTTCTTAAAAAGATTGTTCAATCTCGACATCACTACATCAGACTATGATGATCAAGAAATTGAAGAGAATATAGCTCACAACTGCAGGGTAAATGGAATTACACCTGTCCTTCCTCATATAAAGCGTGAGTTCTGACATTTATGTTATTAACTACTGTGGAGTCTAAATTTTGGGTCATATTTGCATAAAAAGATTTCGTTGGATGATCTATTTTGGTTTGAACTTTTGTTGTTGTGAACAGTTGAAAACATTTTCCATATCATAAAAAGAATTTTAAAAATCATCTGCCGAGGCCTTCAAGACAATCTGATACTGGTGCATTTTTTCATGGGATCTGCCTTGTAGTCTACACGTGGATCATGTGTGATTCGTAGTTTTGTACCATTCAAATTTCACTTTCTTCACTCTTGCATTTTGTTTTGTGTTTTATTCGACTTTGATTCGCTGTGCAAAAGAACAGGATAATTGTATTGGCATTCTAATTGGATGGTGCTGTTTTTGAAATATGTAAGGTAGGGTTTTGTTAAATTCATGAAAATACAATTTTTTTTCAGATACATGGGGTGACAGCTTCTCGACTAGTGATCCAGACTGGGACCTAATCATTGCGAGTGATATCTTATTGTGTAAGCTTTCTTCTGCATTGATTCATTTTTTTTTTCCCCCCTTAGAAACAATATGCAAACTGTCCCTTTTTTTTATTGCTTGCAGATGTGAAACAGTATCCAAATTTGATAAAAACTCTTTTGCTTCTACTCAAATCCTACAAGCCAAAGGATAATGAATCACAGCCTCGAGCAAAGGATGAGCCGAGTGGTGGTACTATTCTGGAGAGGCTATTAATTTACATAGTTGATGCCTAAAACTATGCTTATTCTTATTTACTTGCTCACAGGACAACCTTTCAGTTTGCCCCGGCCGGCATTTCTGATGAGTTGGAGACGCAGAATTGGAAAAGAGGACGAATCACTTTTCTTCACCGGTTGCGAGGATGCTGGTCTTGAAGTTACGCATCTGGGATCCCGCGTTTATTGCATCAAACCAAGAGAAACTACTACCAATGGTGACCAAATAGTGAATTCTGAGAAGCTATACTTAGCTTAGAATTATCCATCTTGTTCTCGTATTGGCATGCCCATCATCCTTTTCTTTGGTGGCTGATATTTTCCTTAGAATGTGAGTGATCTGCAATTGGCATATTGGAATTAGGAAGTGGAGGGAAAGAACTAGCCTTGAAAATGGTTTTGTATTCTTGAGCACAATTGTGTTTTTGAGCACAATTGTGTTTAGCGTGTGTAAGATTGTAACAATTCTCTGATAAATGATTTTATTACATATTATTTTTTAATGGTTTTCCAATAATATTCCTGTAATAGATGGATGGATGATAATCCCTATCAAAACGATATTCTAGCAGAAGCACCCAAAAATTTATTAATGCTAATTCCCATTAAGTCGTCACCATAAAACTTCAACAAACAAATACAGGAATCGATCGAGCCAAAAAATAGAGAGATTATGGTGGAAGGTGATTTTGATGGTTAATGGCCCCAAAACCAGTTGTGCTTCTCTGCAGGGAAGATGTTGGGCATAACCATTTTCCATGGTGAATTAGAGCAAGAATTTTCTTTTTTGGAGAAAAGCTGAAGCAATTACAGAAGAAGGTTAGTTGATCCACACTTTTTTCTTTTTCACTGTTCTTTACAGTGCTGTTATTGTGTTTAAGCCACAATTTTTTTTTCAAACCAACCTATCAATTTACACATTGATTTCCTAGCTAACATGATGGGCCATAAATTAAAGGAGACACATATTGAAATCCTCTATTTCAAATTCTTTCACACTCGGGATGGATTATGATAGAATTTTCTTACTCTAACATGCATCATTTACCAAACCACAGTTATGTGAGCAAAATGTTTTGGTAAATATGTCACTGCTAATTAAACGAAAGTGAAGGCAAAGGAAGATATGGGAGGGAACCTGTGATGAATAATACTATATTGCCTTTGCAAGAGTCTTGTGTTCTATTTTATACATCACAATATCACATCAGACAATTGAGATATTTATAATGCATGCTTCACATTGAAATATTGAACAAGGTGAGACAAGCTTTTCCTTGTACTTGGATATGAAAACAGGAGCTGTCCAGATTGTACATGAGATAAGGACTGCACCCTAATGAAGTGAATAGCCTGTTGATGTGAATCATTAGTGCTATTACTATGTCATACAATGAATTAGTAAAATGTTTTGGTATGTGTGTCACTGCTAATGTCATACACATGGGGTGCTGCTGTACCATTACGTCCATTACAATGAATTCTCACAGTTACCGACAACTTTATACCAAAGACCGAAAGTTGGCTCTCAACCTACCAAAACTAACTAAAACAGAAAATTGATTGATTTTCTCTGTTCCAGTTTTGGCTGTGGCACCAAATTACAACATGGATTCGAACCAAGAACGCCTCTTGGAAACTGGCAACGTCAAGGGAACGAGTAGTACTGTGGAGGAGGTTCAACATGGCATGACTGCTAGACAATTGTCATCTTCTTCTCTGCGAAACAAGTCGGATCTTACACTACTACCTATTGTTAGTGTTCAAAATTATGGCAAGGTTGGGAAGGTACTGATTAATCTTCAGGTTGTTCTTCTGGGGACCAAGCTTTCGGTTCTCCTTCCCACCATTCCTCTAGCCTTTGTTGCTGTCTACTTTGGATTTGGAAAGGTCAGATCAGCTTGTTAATATTGTATGCTTAGTTCTCGGTAACTTCTTAATTTATAGCTAACTAGTTGATGTGGAGATAATAACATATAATGTAATGTAGATCACTAGATGAACCCATAATCAAAGGAAGGTTATTAGTTAAAATCAATGTACGGATTGAGGGCTCATGGCATTTTTAGAAGGAAGCACATTTGTTCAATAGCAATTTCATTGGAAGCGCTTTTGTTAATTGGTAGAAGCACTAAAATTTTATTAGATCGAACTATTGTTTCTTTAAAAACACTTGAGAAAACTTGTGAGGTGTTTCTTAACTTCTCTCATAACATATCTAAGTTTAATCTCAATTATCCATTCAAAATTTTAAGGTCAGCATTAATCTACCTCAACACAATAAGTATTTAATAATGACATGGGTTGAATATTTAATAAGGATCCGGATCCCCTCATAATCTAATGACCATGTGCTGAAAAGTGCAATTTTTAAATATTTAATAACCATATGTTGAGGTAAATTAATGCTGACTTTTAAGATTTTGAATGGATGACTGACATTAAAAACATAGGTAAGTTAGGAGAGAATCCAAATCCTTTTATCAAACGCGGCTAAAAGCCCTTTTGATAATTTTTAGGTACACCTTGATAAATAATCCTTCCAAGTATTCTCTTTTTCTTTTTGACAGCCCTGGGTTTTCTCTATGAGCTTGCTTGGACTAACCTTACTTGCTGAGCGGGTCAGCTTTCTCACAGAGTAAGCCATAATACAATTTCTTATAATTAATTACACTTAACCGATCAAATGCTGATTTTACACAGTTCTTATAGTTAATCCCTTTCCACTCGCATTTTGTTTTTCAAATTGCAGACAAGTTTCATACTACACTGGTCCTACAGGTAACTATATATAATTCCATTTTCCCTTTTTTTAATTTGTTGGGTTGAATCGAGTAAAAAACTCTCATTGACTCTAGGCTCACTTGATTTGATATTGTTGTTGTGCAGTTGGAGGGCTTCTAAATGCAACATTTGGTAATGCCACAGAGCTGATTATAGCAATTTCAGCTCTAAACCAAAACAAAGAACAGTTGCTCAAGTACTCTCTCTTGGGTTCAGTTCTTTCGAACCTTCTTTTAGTCCTCGGAACCTCACTTTTCTGTGGCGGCCTTGCCAACCTCAGAAGTGAGCAAAAATTCGAAAGAGTAAGATCCTCATCACAATATGCAATACCCAACACGCAAAAGTCATATATATACTTTCGTATTTTAATTTTCTCTTTAATTCATCAGAGGCAGGCCAATGTGAACTCTCTCCTTCTACTGCTAGGTACATTCTGCCTCATGCTGCCTATGTTGCTTAAATATGCTGGGGACTCCGCTGTAACAGAAGGCCAAACACTTGAGCTCTCGAGGGCCATTAGTATCGTTATGCTGATTTCGTATGCAGTATACCTGTTCTTCCAGTTATGGACTCACCGCACATTTTTCGAATCAAACCAAGTAATTATCCCTGAACTTCTGGTTGCAATGCTGAAATATTAATTGCTGATGTATTTTCATGATTTGACTCTCTTCATATAGGATGTGATTTGTGCACTACATGCAAAATAGCTTCTACAAGAAAAGCAAGTATTCTTATGCAGGAAGTGAAATAAGGAATAAAATTATGCTAAAAAAATGAATTATAGTGGTTAAGGGAGATTCACAATGTTACCTATGTGGTAAAAAAAATTCTGAGCTATATAACACCCATTGTTTGAGTCCCATTACTAATTTTAGTCCGAATCCTTAATTCCGTCAAATTGGGTCCACGTGTGCATCATGTGCATGGGTAAAACTATCGCGGTCAATTTTCTCATATTATAGATCCTTAGGTTGAAAAGATGATTTTGTCCATGCACGTAAATGTAGGTGAGCCCCTTTTCACAGAAGTTTGACGAAATTAAGGTTGCGGACTAAGACTGGTAATGGCACTCACCCCAAAGGTGTTCTTAGGAATTTTTTTACTACAAGGCCAGGGTAACATTGTGAATCACGACCCACCATAACGACGATTGTGCTATACTCTCACCAAACTATCATTAGAGTTTAGTTTAGATGAATTGATAATATATGCAACTGATGATCAGGATCCAAATGATGATGAGGATGAGGATGTGGCTGTGGTGGGTTTCTGGAGTGGATTTGTTTGGTTATTTGTTGTTACAATCATCACAGCTTGGTTGTCTGAGTATGCGGTTGGAACAATTGAGGTATCGATCATTACTACTATCTGTTGTTAAACTAAGAATGTACACTTTTAACATGCACTGAAATTCGGATTCCTAACTATATTAGGATGCATCGAAATCTTGGGGATTGTCTGTGAGCTTTCTCAGCCTCATCCTGGTACCAATTCTTGGAAATGCAGCAGAGCATGCAGGTTCGATCATATTTGCATTGAAGAACAAGTTGGTGAGTAATAATAATATATAGTGATTAATTTAGCCCAAAAAATTAATTATATATACAATTCTCTTTTGTTTTGGGGATCGAGTAATGAACCCTACATGTTTTTCTTTTGCAAAATTGCAGGATATATCTTTAGGAGTCTCTTTGGGGTCTGCAACTCAGATCGCTATGTTTGTGGTGCGAATTCACATTCAAAGCTAAAACTTCGATCATGAGTTCTTGAAGCTTTCTTAACTCCCTAAGCTAACATTATGAAAATTACTCAACACAAACTGTTATGTGTGACTCAAATTAGGTGCCATTGTGCGTCGTTGTTGCCTGGATAATGGGCATCAAAATGGATCTTAACTTCAATCTCATCGAGACAGTGTCTCTTGGTCTAGCAGTGATCACCACATCCGTTGCTTTACAGGTAATAATCTTCACTCATATACATTCATAACGTCCTATACATTGGAGTCTTCTAAATTCAAACTTTGGTTTTACAGGATGGAACTTCCCATTACGTGAAAGGGTTGGTTCTCATTCTCTGCTACATTGTTATCGGCATCTGCTTTTTTGTATTTGAAACACCAATGGGTACGTAAGTAGTGAGTTACTGGCTAACAAAAACAGAAACCACTAACCCTTTTTCAATCCTTGCATAGAAATCATCGATCAACACGTATAAATCATAATTTCTTTTCCACAGACGAAACAAAAAGGATCAACATGCACTTGAGATCGAGTTGAGACTGAGACCATGGATGCATGAAAGAACAGGGGGGAGGAAATTTACCTGCTTGAAGTCAGATCAAGCTAACTATTTGAGTGCAGCTAGCTCCCAAATGTGGCCGGAAACAGTGGTTTGCCATTGATTGAGATATGATTGTGGTTCATGTAAAAGATTGAAGCGAGTTTGGTCGCCAAGGAATTAGTATCAACTTGTATATATGGATCTCTCGGAATGTTTATAGCATGTCCTGTTTCAGTATTATACGGACGTATTGCTAAAATGAGATGTACTCCGACACTGTTTGGTCTCACTCGAAAATACCAAAAATACTCCCCCTTAACAATTGTTTACGTTACAATTAACCTTCTATATATTGACAGGTCGAACCAATAAAAGCTAGGGTTAGACGACCTTACGCAAGACGTACTGTCTTCTGGTCATGACTCTGACAAGAAACAATTAACCCACTCGATCATGGCAGAGGGTTTTTCTTTTTTTCTTTTATTTATTATTATTATCACTAATAATTTTTTTTTTCAAAGATGAAATTGTGATGATGATCACAATTAGTAGTTTCTCATGAGGGGTGACACTTCACGTACACCATAAAATTGCCGTAACGGGACTGTTGGTTTAGGTCTAATTCGGTCGGCGGTTTTACATGTACGACAACCGGTTTAAGCCACACAAAAAAATATTCAATCTCAATCTCTATTTCTCTCTTCACTTTCTTGATCTGCCTCTTCGATCTCTTTTCTTCATCTCTTTTTAGGTTTTATTATGCAGACTTAACGTGACTTGGATAGATCCAGTTACGATATGGGAAAATATGGTCGCAATATCGACATGCATGTCTTGTGGTTGTCCGGCCAGGTAGATTTGGTCCCAATTCCTTGATATCTCTCTCCGGCCAGAGCGTCGTGGGTTAACCGATCGAGCTGTCAAGTTTCATCTCGGCGTCGGAAAATACAAATCCAACACGGGGATGCAATGCACCGACCAAGAAACCGGTCGAACCAACCAATGCCAGCCATATTCCTTGCAACATGCGAAAGAATTAATAGAAAGACCTACGACAAGTAATACACTTAATACCATATTGGTCTAGAAATAATTGAAGCCCACAACCAAGCGTAAACCTCAATGACCATGAGTCCATGACAATTGACAAACAACTAAAAAGTATGGCACCGCAAGATAACTACCAAACTGCATGTAATCTGCTTCTGCAACATCATAATTTTTTTTCTTTTTCATTTTGCGTTATTAATCACTCAGGATTCATAGTTTAGTTCTCGGGATCTAGTTATTCAAAATCTTAGAGCAAAACTCTATAAAGCTACGCTTTGTAATTCTAAACCCTAACAGAATGTGGTGATATATATGTCATATAACATGTCCAAGCATGTCATTAATTTGCCATGTGACTTAGTAACTATATATATATATAAGTTCAGTCCCCTTCACATGCGGACGTCCGCACATAAAGTAAAATGCGAACATCCTTATTGCAAGTGCAAACCAACGATCAAAACTGTCTATATTTTAGGTCATCCTTCAAAGATCATTTTGATAAAAAAAAAATTCAAATTGAAAATTATTTAGCCATTTGATTACCACATTCATCGTGTCAACCTTATCTGACGGACTATATTTGTTTGTAAACTATACAACGAACATATGACCAAACAATTTCCAATTCGGCTAATTTTTTGCAAGGATAATTCTTGAAAATAAATTTAAACGATGAACGGTTCCGATGATTGAGTTATGTTGTTAATTGGTCAGAATGCATATGTTCGCATTTTACTTTACGTACGGACGTCCGCATGTGAAGGAGACTGTATATAAGTTAACTAATAAGTTTTTATCACAAAAAATTAATGAATAAATTGGTGCTTCAAACAATATTATCGATCAAAAATCTAGAAGTTAAACACAGTCAAACGAATTCTCATGATCACTATCTCAAACGCGTTCGTACGCCTATTGTGTGACTCAACCTTTGGTAATTGACTTTGGTTATTAATTAATAATTTAATAGGCTTTGGTATTGCCTTTTAAATTATTATTTCTTTTTTCAATGAGATTTTAGCTTCTGGTCCTCCTCTAGTTGTACTCTTTTTCGGTCAATAAATCTTTCTTTTTTGCCCAAAAAAAAAAAACTTGCCTTGTTTCCACTCCAATCTTCTCGATCATTGTAACCATGTTTCTCTAGCTTCTTGATTATATTGAGTTATTGACTCCCATTCCTTGCCGTCCTACATACATGCATTTTCCTTGGCCAATCTGCAGTAGCGTGTACTGATGTTGATGCATGCATGCTCGATCACGAGCGCCCCTTTAATTGTGTGACTAGCAAGATCTTGAAGTACTTATATATAGAGGACATCTTTGGACATTAATTGATATATCGGATTTGACCCATCGTGTATGATATATCACATAAGTTTTGAGTGGTAACTAGTTCATAACACCCTTTGTACTTGTTGCACAAAATCCAAACCCTAAATTACACGGCTCTTGCTATTCCAAATTCCCAATTCCGTACTCTTAATCAACACATATTGTTATTCGGAATGATATGAATTTTTTTGTGGCTGCCTTTTGAGGAATAATTAATTGAAATATATATAATAACTACTTACCAAGCAATAATTCATCGAATACATCATTTAAAGTGGTCACCTATGTATCGGATATTCGGAATAACTCTTCCTCAACTAACCTAGACGTAGAAGTTCTGGATGAAATTTTTTTTCTCAACAATCTAATTAAAATAAAATAAAGGCTAATTTTGGCCTTACATGTTTTGGCTTTGACCCATAAATTCTACATAAACAAAGGCATAAATTTGCGTGGTATATAGCTCATGAAAGCCTTTGTATTATTATACATGAATACATGATAATGATGTGAATCAAGTAGCCGAGTCCAAATCATCCGTAAAACGGTTCCGTACTCCTAATTAATTACCCAGTCTTTGACACAAGAAGCCATCTTTGACACGTAACAAACTAACACCACGTACTACCATTCTATATGCAGATCCAAAGTCGATATGAATTTTTTGAGGAATAATTGATCTTAATTTGTCTTCTTTTTCATGCTGAAAATCCTTCTCGTCGATCTAACTTATTGTACATAATGTGTTGTCAAAGAGTTAGCTAGCTGTTAGTTAAAGTCACATGCATATATGATATATATATATGGACCAAGCAATTAGCAACTTGAATGCAAAAACCGACCAAGTACAAGGCATATATCGACTGATTCCACTTGTACAGTTGAACTGTTAGAGCTCGATCCGGTATATATAATTAGTCATGTATACAGTATATAGAGAACTCATTTCAAGAAAGACATCCTCTTTTTAAAAGAACTAAGCACGCCTTCATCCACATCAATAAGCTAATAATTAGAATCATTCATATATTTCATTAATTAATCTTCTTTTTAGGATCATTTTGACAAAAAAATTATTCAAGTTAGAGATCTTTTAGCTATTTGATTACCCTGATTACTTTAATTTGTTCGTTTATGAATTCTAAGTCTAATAGTTGACTAAATTAACTATCTCCGAATCGACTATTTTTTACAAGAATATTTCTTGCAAGTGATTTTGAAAAATGAATGATTAATTCCGAATTATAGTGCATGTTGGTCGGTTGAGGATCGGACGTCCTTAATTACTTCTTTTAAACAGATGATGTCCTCATCTTTCGAAGTGAATTATGTCGACAATCCGATACAGAATAGTACTAATTAACTCTCAAAAATAGAACTAGCTAGAAGATCAACATCAAATTATGCAACGTACCTGAAGATCAGAATACGACACTTATATGTATACGTCTATATATGAAATCAATGTTTTTGCCAAATTTCCCAATAGAGAAACTTCCCGGAAATTTCAGGCAGCTCAATTATTTTGATGTCCCGCCCACAATCACAGTTCCTTTCATTCCTTCAATACAAAATCATGCAAGATCAGGATTGATCGATGTGATCGATGTGATGAAGATATATATAGGATTGATCAATGTCCGGCCATAATATGTTGTTATAACTATTATATATATATATAGATCCATGAAGCTTCGTGGAAACTGATCAGTCTTAACTCTTGCTATCTAGCTAGGGTTTCACAGACCACATATATACGAATGTGGGGGCATTTATAACTAACTGCGTATATCTTTATATATTTATATTACTGGGGTTATCTAGCTACAATAATGTGATGAACATCGATCAGGAGGTGGAGGTATAGCAGCTTTATGATATAGAGTAGTGTTGGGCCATACGTTCAATTACCATGCTGAGATATTATTAATGAGGATGGGGACAAAGCAGTATTTATTAATTTCAAAGACCTCTTTATTTCCTTCACCGGCCAATAGAGGATCGATGGCGATCTGGAAATTTATACCAACCAATATAGAGAGAGAGAGACCGCAAATTAAGGTAGTAATTAAGTTAATTTGTTGTCTGTTTTCAGAGAAGATGGATGCAAATCGAAAGAAAAATCAAACACTTGGATTTGATTGTTTGATGCAGAAATTAAAAGTAGAACTTTAGAAATTACCATGATATGGAAATCTACTTGCACTAGTGCTATTCAAGTAAACCGTAGCTAATTAATAAGGTCGTGTAAGAGGGTGTGAAAGAAACTTATAACCGTAAAAGATATATACGCACGCAATATCTATCGCATAAATTAATATAGATGATTGAAAGAGTACGTACTTGATCGAACATAGATAAATTATTGACCATATATAGAAGTAGTACGTACTAATAGTAAGCAAAAAAAATGAATACAATTAATTAAACCATGCATGCATCTAACCAAATATACAGAAAACCTTCAAAGTTCAAACCAATGACCTTGAGTAGTAGTAGTAAAAACCCCTTTAGAACTTGCATGGATAGCTGAAAATATATGCAGGTACCACTGACAACCTAAAACCTCAATATATATAGTAGGCACTAGGAAAGTTAATTTGTCCTCAAACACCAATATTACCACACGAAGTTTCTTTCTACCTTCCCTACTTTGGAAGTTTGTAACTTAACTTTGCATCTTTGCATCTTTGTACTGAACTACCTCAAATTTCAGTTTTCTTATTATTGCTGTACTTCTGTAAGTAGTAAATCAAACAGATGTCAATTAAAAAATGAAATAGAAGAAACGTACAATTTAGTTTCTGGCCGGATTGATCATACACTCCATGTGAGTCTGCCATTTCTAGCTGGGTCATGCAGCCCTAAATTAAGCTTTGGAAAGCAAAGCATAACCGTCTGTTTTGTACTACTCGAGGAAATTAGAATTTGAGATATGATCCAGGGAGTTTCGACGAAGGTTCCCATAGCTAGCTATGGTCAGTACGTTATACCTACTAATTAATTCATTGATTATTTGTTTGATATATATATATATATATATATATATGGAAAAAAATCACCTTTAGTCCCTCAAGTTTCACCCGTTCGACACTTTCATCCCTGAATTTTGAAAATTGAGGGACTAAAGTGTCGAAGGGTGAAAGTTGAGGGACTAAAGATGATTATATATATGATTGGCATTGATTGGCTAAATACTGTATACAGAGTAGACATATGTGATGACAATTGTATGATCATGACCACCATGTCATTATCAATTTCTTGAACGCTAGTAACACTCTACCAGAAAACCAACAAAAAAGAAGAAGAAGAAGAAGAAGAAGGCTGTTCAAACGGGTTTTTAATTTTATGGTAACTGTTCGATTGATCTTTGTCTTCTAAGGGGTTTGCCAGAATTCCTTCGAGAACTACTGCACTAGCTAGCTAGTACATATGCTTTTGTCACTAGCTTGTCTGTCAAGTATATATACATAAATAGCCTTGTAAGCCTTGGCTTTACGTCAATAAATAAATGTAATGATATTTGTTCGTTTGGGAGAGTAAGTATCGGACATGAAATACTTACAATGTACAGTACAATAATGATATATATATTTCGACTGTTTTCAACCCTAGTACAATCATTCAATCAATCATCACACCTTGGCATGCATGTACAACACAAATTATTTTTTTTTATCGGTCAAGATAAAAGAAGATGTTTTTTTAACCAAATGAAATTTTCACTTATTTCTCCAAAATATAGTGTCGGCGAATCCATTGAGGGTCTTGTTCTTGTGTCCCCAATGTGGTGCCTCGCATAGAAAGCTGTCATGTTAGCTCTTGATGAATGAGGATTCGTCAGGAGATCATTGTTGTTCATATTGTGCGTTCGTTTTCTCTCTACAATGTCGTCTCTCATTGAGAACTAGTTGATTTTGTCGAATTAGATCCATGCGACGAGTTTTTGATGGGGTATTCTTAATTCTTGTCTACTTGAAACATTTACCAACACTTTGTTAGAATACCACTAGACTAAGTGGTAGTTGACAATTCTCCATTTTTGATTGTATCAGTCTTTGTGGTAATTTTTCCTTATAAAAGAGGCTGCGTCAAATGTTTAAGAAAATTATTTATACCCTAGTCATTTCAAAAATTTGTGAGGTTATTACAGTAAATGTGAAAGATCTGATTTTTGTATCCTATATTATATTCTTTGTTTTTCTCTTCTGTAACTTCAAATAATTCACCTGCTTAATATACTGTCATCTTCTCATAAAAAAAAAAAATTCGTTCACCTATGTGTGTCCCCATGGGAAATTTTCAACTGTATTAATTTGTTTTTCTTTGTAGAAATCTTACCTAATTTATCCTTTAGTACTATTCAAGATTTTCTTTTATTTATTTTTTTGGTTCCAAGATTTTCTTTTATTGTCTAATGTCTACTATCAAAACGTTTCAGTCTAACGTGACACGATGAATCTCTGCAAAATCCGGGATAGGCAAAAATGAAACTTCGAGGAAGCTGCACACTGCAATTTTCGCTTGCCAAATCCCTCACACAAAAACACACCACTCCTATTTAAACTGTGCACCACTACCCATTTCTATATCTCATTCAGAGAATTATAGCTGCATAGCTTAGCTAGATTCTATTACTATATCATTGTCTTCTTCTTTCTGTACTGTAAAACTTCCCTTTGTCCTATTCTGGTGTTGCACTGACATGGCTTCGAACCAAGAACCATGGCTGTTGGAAAATGGCAATCCCAAGGGCTTAACCAAGGAGCACCGGTCTGGTCGGACCGCTCACAACAGGTCCTCCTCTTCACTGAGGAAGAAGTCCGATCGCACCCTCGTATCCAAAATTCCGTGTTCGCTTCTTAGGCAATTCCTGGCCAATCTTCAGGAGGTTATTTTGGGGACTAAACTCTCCGTTCTATTCCCAGCCATCCCGGCAGCCATCGTGGCCGACTCTTTTGGCTTTGGAAGAGTGAGTACAAACCCTAATTAATCCTTAATCGTTAGGGTTCCAATATAACAGTGACCCTACAAAAATGATATCAATTCATATGTTATTATACATGCGAAAATGTTTACCAATAAGCGTATCGCGATATATTGTAGGGGATCGAACTCTTGACCTAATCTAGTACCTATCGGCTTGTGATGTTAACGGTGAACTAATTATTATTATTATTATTATTAATTTCATAATTGTGGCTCAAATTTACATATTAAAAGAAAGCGAAGATGCCGCGCAAAACTAAAATTTCATTGAAGGATAAATTTATATTTTTGAAATTGAAAAGGAAAACTAATTAATTGCATGCGTTTTGCTTCCTTTTCTATGGCCATTAATTAAAAGTTTCTGATTATATCTGCCTGATTAATACAGCCTTGGGTCTTTGCGCTGAGTCTAATTGGACTTATGCCGCTAGCAGAACGTGTCAGCTTTCTCACAGAGTAAGTGCAATTTTCATGCAAGTTATTAGTTGACTAATTTCTAATTACCATGCCAATAAATTGATATATTGAATGCAAAATTAAATCTGATTACATTTTCCTTTTTGTATTTTCCGTAATTGCAGGCAAATTGCTTATTTCACCGGTCCAACAGGTAATTAATCCTGAAGTTTACATGCATATATATATGGTAAATGATTAATTGATTATATGATTAATTAATTATTGATTTAATTTGGTTAATCAAATTTGCAGTGGGAGGGCTTCTGAACGCGACATGTGGCAACGCCACGGAGCTTATCATAGCCATCTTTGCTCTGAGCCAACACAAAATAGCGGTGGTGAAGTACTCTCTTCTGGGTTCGATACTCTCCAACCTTCTCTTAGTCCTCGGCACTTCTCTGTTCTGTGGCGGCATTGCCAACCTCAGAAGTGAACAAAAATACGACAGAGTAAGTAGTTATACTTATCACGAATACTGCTGTACGTACGTCAATTTAGTCTATCATATCAATGCCTATCTCATGTTTGGATAAACTACGCAGAGACAAGCTGACGTCAACTCATTGATGCTGCTGCTGGCGCTGCTGTGTCACTTGCTGCCACTGCTGTTCACGTTCGCCGCAGGGCCGTCCGTGGCCACCGTGGACCCCACGCTCCACCTGTCTAGAGCCAGCAGCATTGTGATGCTAATTGGATACGCTGCCTACATTGTCTTCCAGCTGTGGACTCACCGCGAGTTATTCGAAGCTGAAGAGGTAATTAATTAGTTGATTAATTACTCTATTAACTGTTTGTGTTTGTGACGTGTCATTTTGTTTCCTTAGTACTAATTTGTTACGGTGCTATTGGTTAGGACTCCGACAGCGACGTTGTTGCTGAGGAGGAACAGGCTGTGATTGGATTCTGGAGTGGGTTTGTGTGGCTGGTTGGAATGACTGGAGTCATTGCGTTGCTGTCCGAGTATGTGGTGGGAACAATTGAGGTAATAAATCGGACCTTGCCGGATTATAAGAATTTATATAATTAATCAATTTCTTAATTATAAATGTAAGTGACCATTTAATTTGATGATGAACAGGAAGCATCAGATTCTTGGGGGTTGTCTGTGAGCTTCATCAGCATAATCGTGCTACCTATTGTTGGCAATGCAGCAGAACATGCAGGAGCTGTCATTTTTGCTTTCAAGAACAAGCTGGTAAGTGATATGTACATGATTCACATTATTTTCTTCATATTTTTTTTTCTGAACATAAATTTTACAAAAAAGATTATGATATGTTAACATTTCTTATACATAATGAGAAGAAAAAATATTCAGTAAGATTAATAAGGGTCGTCATTAGAGTAAAGTAAATTCTCGTTTGAGTAATTAAGTCATAAAAGTAAGTGGTAATTATAATATTTGACCACTTGATGTGTTACCACTTCGACAACTCATGTGGTAAATACGTAAAAGTTTTTCTTAAGATAAATAAGATTTTAATTAGAGTAAAATAAGTTTTCGTTTGAGTAATTAACCCTAAAAATGATAAATATTGTATATATATATATATACTAGCCTTTCTACACGCGCTTTGCGCGTGTGAAAAGGCTGCGCTCGCGCGTGCGATTGTTTGCACAATTTTTAGTTTTTTAGACTTTATACATTGCAAAAATGAATTTCAAATTAGTGGTCGAATTTACTCCTTTATAAATATATGAGGAAGTTGTCGCACCGGCTCTTCCTTTAAAAAATATATATATATTGTGTTTCTCATGTGCTAATTAACATTTTTTATTAAAAAAAACATAAGATGTAGTAATTTATTTTTTGATAATAAGATTTAGTATCAAAAAAGATTTAGTGACTAATTATAAGTAGATGCATAAAAATAGTAGATAATGGGTCAAACATTGATTATATAATAAAAAAAAAAATATGTAGTGGATAGTGGGCCCACATTAATAAATATTTTAGTTAGTGCATTTACTATTTTGTTCTTTATATATGAAATTTAATTTTTTGAATGATATATGTTTGGAGGGGCATTTTTTGATTTTTAAAAATTTAACCAAAACTCATGTTTTGGCTTTATTAATATAGATTTGTCATATATTAATATATATTGTAGAATTTCCTATTTTCTTCATATTTTCTTTTTTACTTCTGAACATAAATTTTACTACTCAATCACTTCTCCTGTAATTACCTTCATAATTGTGTATTCGGACAACATTAATTAATGTTAAACCTCATTTTTTATTGAGGTGAAACTCTCACTTGTATTCATGATGCGCGTTTACAATGCGGTCTATAAATGTGGTTGATTGATTTTCTGAGTGATCGATGTCTATAAATGTGGTTGATGAAAGCATTGATCATGTAATTATAGTAGATCTCATAATATATCAATTACGGCTTCTGAATATATTCTTGACACAAATGCAGGATATAACTCTGGGCGTTGCATTGGGTTCTGCAACTCAAATTGCCATGTTTGTGGTAAGAAAATTGGATTAATCAGTATTGCTCCCTAGCTATGTAGCTATACTACCTTTGTTTTAAAAATCCAGTTATTCAAATTCCTTGTAAATTATGAATGTGCAGGTTCCATTTTGTGTCATCGTAGCTTGGATTATGGGGATTGACATGGATCTCAATTTCAGTCTCCTTGAAACTGGCTCTCTAGCTTTATCAATCCTAGCCACAGCCTTCACATTGCAGGTAATTAAGATTAATTAATCACTAATTAATACTATATAATACACATTAGGGATATAAGATTGCTAATCTGAGTCATTTTAATTTGCATGCTTTATATATAGGATGGTACTTCTCACTATCTGAAAGGATTGATTCTTCTGCTGTGCTACGTTATTATTGGAGCCTGCTTTTTTGTGTCCAAAGCTCCACTTAGTAAGTACTCAAAACTTGATCAATCTTTGCTGACTAATATATTAATATAACAATTGATTAATTATCTAAAACTACTGAACTTAATTCTTTCCCATGTAGATCAACCAAACAGTGTCAACTTTGGACTTCCAACTTCAACTGAAGCAGTGTTCAGAGCTTAAAAGGGTAAGTTCATTTCTACAAAGAAACTAATATATGTTTAAGTGTTTAACCCACGAATTAATTGATCAATCTTTTGTATATGCAGATTTTGGCCTTTCAGCGATCAACTACAGCAACATGCATGGAATCTTCAACATGCCTTTTTTCATACTTCATCGATTTTGATTGTCCTATATTGCCTGCCGGAAAGCGAAAATAATTACTTCATACTTACGAACTGGGACACCTTAAAATTTATATATGGTGGAGTTGGTAATGTTGAAGCTTGATGACGACGGGCTACACCATACAGCATATGTCATGCATGTATAGGATATCAGATTGTTTTTCCATCTGTTTTTTTTTTTTCTCATTTCATTATCTTTGCTTTTGTAATGCAATGAATAAATGGAAATGTGTTGGTGGTGTGGGTTTGCAATCAAATTAAAGTTTTTCATCTCAAGTGTGTTATTAAATCTAAATTAAGTCTCCTCAACGTTATCCACGACCATTTGGTGTAGTGGCATAAGTTTTTTCTTTAAAAGTAGGAGGGTATGCATGGTTCAAGTCAAAGAGTGTAGTAAAAAGAAAAATAAGCCAACTCACTGTTATATATCGCCAATTTGCCGATATATCAAAATAAGTTTAAGATAGTAACTAGTCAAAATTAAGGGGGGTGTATTGTATTTAGATTTATGAGGACTTTTTTTAAGTGATGGATTTAAAAAGAATTTATGGATTTACAAAGTCTATGGAATTAAAATCGTCAGATTTATCAAATCTTTAAAATTCTATAGATTTTAAAACATACACTTGTATGGACTTGTAAGGATTCTCGTAGAATTAGATAAATTTTTATACTCATCATTTTATCGACGAAAATACCTGATAAAAGCCTAATAAATAAATAAATTGCTTAGCATGAAAACTTTCTAACTTCAAAGTTTCATATATACCAAAATAGGAAAAAAAAAATAAAAAAATTCTCATCAAGAACAGATCATGGAGTAGAGGAAAGAAGCCGCTCATATTCATGAAATATCAATTACTTGCGATAATTACCACCAGACTTATTTTTTTCCCTCTATTTCATTTCATGCTTTTAGTTTCTAGATTTATAAGTACATTACGTTATAGAAATTGAAGCGTTAGATTTTTTTTTTGACTCTAAAAAAAATTTAGTTTTTTTATTCGTTTCGTTTGGTAATAGAAAAATATTAGATCGAGAAAAATAAATTTAAGAGAAATGTGAGTTTGAAAAAAAAAAAACATGTCTTGCGACATTTTTATTTGTTACTTGTCATAAAAGTTTATGGGTAACGTCTATTTCTTGTGTTGTATGTGATTACGTCCTTAAATAATATGTGTGTGTGTGTGTGTGTGAAAGCGAGAAATGACAAAACATAAATGAAGAAGAAGATGAGAGAGAGAGAGAGATAAAAGTCACACGAATTAAATTTCCATAGCATATCATAGCTAACCCAAAAATTACATTCCAAATTAAGTACATGTATGTTGGTGACAAAATTCGGATAAGACTTTCTCTCACCACAAGTGTTGGACTGGAGCGTGAGATAAATCGATAGTGGTTGTTGGCTAATGCCTCGAGATATGAGGCAGCTCGAAGTATGAAGTAGCTTGAGGTGGGGGGGGAGGGGGGTACTTGCAAAAACCCTCCGATTGATGCCTAAATGAGTAATAGTTTTTGTAGTGAATAATGAACTTATGAATGAATCAGTCCCTACCTGGTTAATGGAACTATCTATTTATATTGAGTGAGATCTTGTCAATTTGACGGTTACGGCTTGGGCGCAATTTACTCTAGGTTCCCTTTAGCCGCAAGTCTCTCGAACCGAGACTTGCGCCAAGCGCATAGGGGCAACATCCAATATGTCGAGGCCACGTGCCCCTCGAGGTGGGAATGTAGGACTGTAGATAGTTCTGTTTTTAGATGCTGCCCCTAAACCCTTATGTTTTTGTCTCTTGGGGTATGGTGTTTGTCCCCCCCTTTTTGTATTCTCTTTTCTTTTTAATAAAATTTTAATTTTGCCGTAAAAAAAAAATGTAGGACGTAATTACTAACAGAAATTCCACTTTTTCTCTAGTTGGGCTTGTTGGCCACAGCCCACACACTTAGTAATTAGGATCCGAATTTTTACCTCCCACAAGACCCTTTTGTGTTCTAACAAAAAAATGCAAGCAAAAATTAGATTCATGGAGAACAACATATGAAGAAAATTGTATTTCGTGATGGATATGTGGGCTTTAGTACCAACGGCCCAAAAAAGCCCGAGATCTAAATAGCCCAATAAAAGAAATGAATCAGGGCCCAGCCCAAAACCCTTTTGACAAGTGGATGGTGAATCACGCGCACTTGTTACCAAAATTAAACCCGCCTATAGAACAGAGTGAGTCGGAACAAAGTCCCTTGTTCTCTGCAACTGCCTAACCTCCTCCCTTATCCCTTGTTCACTTGCTCAATTCCCAAAAGCCATGACCGAAGACGAGCCCATTCTTTCATGGCGGACCATCCCAGCCCTAACCTCCTCTCATTCTCTCCTCACTCAGACCATTGACCACGAGCCCCTCTGGAAGACCACGCAGCTCACTTACGGTGCCCCCACCGCCGGCAGTGGCATTCGCTGTAAATTCGCCTGCCTTTCGGTGGCGGAAAAGCGAGAGCAGCACAAGGAGTTCGCCCCGACGGCCGCTCAGCTCCTCAAGCATCCGCTCGCCATACTCGCTTGCGTGCCCAAGGACGTCGCGCTCTTCTGCGCCGGAGCCGTCGCCGGAGCCGCTGCCAAAACCGTCACGGCTCCGCTCGACCGCATCAAGATTCTTATGCAGGTGTTGGTTGACTCTTTCTTCCTTTGATTTTTGTCGCATTTCTCACAATTTTGTAGCTCTACGGTTGCATGCGACGTCGCATTTTGGGTCCGTTTTGTTGCTGTGGAAATGCAATTTGCATGTTGAAAATGTCTAATTTCCAGGAATATAAGGAATACAATGCTTTCTGATTCTGGAATATAAGTGCAGTATTTTGATTAGTATTATGGGGCTAGTTACATTGTGTTTTTCTATTTCTGACGTGCAATATTTATACTTGTTATTGGGCACCAGTATTCTGCATTATTCTTTTCACTTTTCCTAAAAAAGTAGTAGCTCAATTGGATTGGTTCAGTCTCTAAAATAGGTTGAAATATTTGCAGACTCATGGGGTGCGAGTTGGACAAGCAAGTGCTAAGAAGGCTATCGGATTTGTTGAGGTATATTATGGTTCGTCCTTCCCATACTAAGCTCTGCCCACTTTTCTAAAATCATGAACTATATGCACCGGTGTCACACTCAAATGGCTGTGACCAGAGATTGCAGACCTGAAATGTTGATAGCATGCCGGAATAAACCTAATCAGTACATATTGCTACTTAGTTTGTATTATTCTGGTTTATGGATTACACATATTATAATTATGTTGATTTATAATATATTCGAATACATGCATGATTTATTGTTTTGTAAGATTCTGTTTATCTTCATCATCATGCCATATGATCATCTCCTCATACTTATTGATGGTGTATACACTTCAGGCCATAACAATGATAGGTAAGGAAGAAGGGATTAAAGGGTACTGGAAAGGCAACCTTCCTCAGGTTTGTTGCTGATTAAATTTCTTATTTAGTGAGTCTCAAAATTTTACTTTCCCAGGCTATGAAGCTTTCTTGAGTTGCATTTTTATTGAAAATTCATTTTTGGTTAGGTGATACGGATTATCCCTTATAGTGCTGTTCAGCTTTTTTCTTATGAAGCTTACAAGGTAATTCTGAATCCAAATTTAAGAAAACCCCGTGCAACATCCATGTATCCAAAACTAAAATATCTACCTTTTGAATTTTATAGAAATTCTTTACTGGAAAAGATGGTGAGCTCTCTCTTCTTGGAAGACTAGCAGCAGGGGCTTGTGCAGGGATGACATCCACTTTTGTGAGTAATGCCATAGTGGATGTGTAACATTTGAAGTTCAAGAGTGTTTTCCTGTTATGTATAGCATTTAAACATGTACTCTTTGCAGGTCACATACCCATTAGATGTCCTGAGGTTACGGTTAGCTGTTGAACCAGGGTACCGAACTATGACCGAGGTATGATAAACCTGATCATTTTAGTTATGAAAAGCCGCCCTTTTCTTTGTGAACATGAATTTTGAAGTCTTATTCCAGATTGCCTTAAACATGCTTAGAGAGGAAGGATTTGCATCCTTCTATTATGGTCTTGGACCTTCTCTTATTGGAATAGCTCCATATATAGCTGTCAACTTTTGCGTTTTTGACTTGTGAGTCTACTCCTACCTCTTTTTGTTTTACGCTGAAAGAGAATACAAATAGTGTATTCTATGTTAGTCATAGTCTTCTTTGGATGACAGGGTAAAGAAGTCCTTACCAGAGGAATTTCAAAAGAAAACTGAAGCATCTCTGTTAACGGGCTTGGTGTCGGCTTCCCTTGCCACACTCACGTGCTATCCTTTAGACACTGTGAGAAGACAGATGCAGATGAGGGGCACTCCTTACAAGACGATTTTGGATGCCATTCCAGGTAAATTTATGTTATTAATTATTTTACAGTCAGCAACTGGCATATAAGATGACCAGATAGTGTCAAATACTAGGCATTGACAATTATGAAATTATAATGTACATTACTTAAACAATCATATATCTCCCAAGTTGTTCTCACTCTCATGTATTGGATCTTTATTTGGTGCTTATCTGAATAAATGGAGAACATCCTTATTTCTCAATATAAGTAAGCCGCTTCTGACTTCTGAGTAAAATCATATGGATGCAATTTAAATATTCCTAGCATTGTTTTGATGTCTTCATTGACTCAACTTGATACTTTGTTTCACACCACTGAGTTAGGATATAAGTTTTCTCCATTGATGGTCCTTTGTCAGTTTGTCCTTTTATCACTATATAAGAAATCATTTGGTATCATAAAGCAGATATATCATGTTATAGTCATTCTTATCAGATATAGTTGCTATCAATGCTTTGTAAAGTTGCAGCTTAGCTCTAGATTGTATCTTAGTTGGATTCAAGAGTTGGTATATGTATTCCAATATTTTGTACGTAGTATTTATTTGTGCTTGTAAGGAAGTTACTTTTTTGGCTTCATAGATAAAGTCCTTGAATCTAAGTTGACGTTGCCTGTGCAGGTGTTGTGGCTCGTGATGGACTCATAGGCTTGTATAGGGGTTTTTTGCCTAATGCTTTGAAAACTCTACCAAACAGCAGGTTCGATGCGTACCTTTCTTGCTTTAGTTCATCTTAGAATTTGTATTATCTGGTCCTTAGCTGCAGCAGTTGTGAATGCCTTGCTGGGGCATATGTGATTCTAGCTTTTTTCCTAATCCCTCAGTCTTCTTGTATCTGAAAGGAACCTACTTTGGTTGTGGAAATAGAGAGGACCCTCCTTCCTTTTCCCTGCATGTCAAATGATTTCATTCATAACATTAACTTTTGTTTATTGTTCCCTGCTTGTGTATCTATCTATGCGTTTACATTATGGTTGGATAAAGTTCACCAGAGACATAACTCTATAACTCTATTACCTGATGAAATCTCCCTCTTTCAAATGCAGCATTAGGCTTACTACTTACGACATGGTCAAACGTCTAATTGTGACCAGTCAGAAAGAGTTCCAGCGAATTGTTGAGGAAAATTGCAGTAAACAACAGCAGAAGGCTAGTTGAACAATCCAACATTCGGCCTCCCCCCCACAACTGTATTGAATTAAACTACACCCGCAGTAGGCTTATCTTTCACCAAATTTTGTTGTCGATATTATATTCACCGGGTGTCGTCCTTGTATTGGTGAAAGACTGAAAATGCTTTCATATTACTTAGAATTTAGATGTCCAGAGTGAATCCCAAGGCTGTGTTTTGTAGGACAATCATTAGTGCTAGTTAGGTTGCCAATCTTTTGTGGAAGTTGTGTTCCACTGCGCTATGCGCTATTCAGTCCTGTATGTCATACAGGGGCGGCCCTGAGTATGATCGGGGTGATCGCCCGCACAGGGCAGCTGAGATGTAAGGGCATCAATCAATCAATCATGTATGGCTTTATATATATAACATAATAGTTTTTAAACGGCTGAGTACGGCCAAAGGAAAGGAAAATATTTTATAAGTGATATTGCTTTATGTAATATCAATATTTAATCACCTCTTTGGCTCTTTCTTTGTAGAAGAAGAAAAAAAAAATCATTTCCTCAAAAAGTCAAAATCACTTCTCCTTTCCACAGAACGCCGAATCCGTTATTCCCAGACAGACAGTCAGATAGACTCAAAGCTTGGAGCCTTGGAGAGCATATCAGCATAGTTACATGAAAGGCATCAACATTTTAGTCTGCTCAGGGCACCCTAAATCATAGGGCCGCCCCTGATGTCATATGTAGATGTTGAATTCGCTAGGCATTCATTGACCTGGCCTCTTTTATTGTAATAGAACAATCATTTGGGTAATGGAAGCTGTTGTTAACTTACTATTATGATGTTCCTGTACTAATTGATTGTGCATGCAATTGAAGAGCAAATAAAAATTTCCTAGCCCAGTGAAACGACGACGTTTAGAGATGTCCGTACATTTTGGGTGGTAGAGGATTAAACAACGGCGCGAAGATAGACGCCCATTTTCCGTTAAATCAGTTGGGAGGAGCGTAAGAAGGTGAAGAAGACGACTGAGAATGCCGTGCGGCGCTGTACAACTGTCGCTCCCCACTTATGTTTTGGAGTCTTCTAGAAACACTCCGAATTTCAGAGCTTTCCACTCTCGAATCGCGTGCTCCTCCTCCTCCTCTTCTCAATCCGGCATTCCAAAAGAAGATGATGAAATTGCAAACCAGGCCAATAATGGCAGGTAACGATTCATTCTCTTCTACTCTGTTTGGTTTCCAAAAGAAAATTGTGAATCGGTTTTGGTCGAGGTTTATGAGACGGTGTCGTTTTGAATTGCTTCTAACAGGAACCGAGGCCAACCGCATGTGATCTTGGTAGAGAGATATGGAAATGGCACTGCTAAAAGGTCCTTGCTTTTTACTATTTGAACCTGTCCATTTTATAATCTATGTAGTTAGGCTATTTTGTAGACGATGATGATCTTAATGTCACTTTGTTTCGAAATGAAAGTGCATTTCTAACTAAAAGATTTGCAATTTAACATTTTGAGGCTCCAAAAGTTTAGGTTGTGAGGTGCTTCTATTGAATTGTGGTTTCACAAGCAGGTATGTGGTAGATGATGAATTGCAAGTACAAGCATTTATAGAGGAACCCAGTTCAAAAGCTAATACGTCTCAGAGCCCGGATTTCTCCAATACAGAATTACCCTGGCTTCCGGATATTGTCAAAGATTTTGTTTTTCCTGCAGGCTTCCCAGGTGACTAACATAACTTTGTTTTCTCTTCATTTGGTTTCTTAATGGCATGTGTTTGACGAATAGACAGATTGTTAGCATTTTATTTGTAATGTCTAAAGTGTAGCCAGAGAACAAATCATATTCAGAATACTGTCTAATTTCTATTTTTTTTTTCACTCTGTTGCAGGATCAGTTTCTGATGATTATTTATTGTACATGTTGTTACAGTTCCCTACCAATGTTACTGCATGGATTTGTCACACCTTAGTCACATCAAGTCTCCTAAAGGTTAGTAGACCGTCTTCAGGGCATTATCTTCCGTTTTGCAAATACAGTTTTGCTTTTTAATCATGCACAACTCGCAGGCTGTCGGTGTTGGATCTTTCTCTGGCAGTACTGCTGCTGCTTCGGCTGCTGCTATCAGGTGGGTTCTCGTTTCCACTTGCTGGATGTTTAATTTTATGGCATCACACATGCAAGTTCCATATTTTCTTTTGAACTACTAGGAGTTGAATCTAAGACCTGTACTTAATTCAATTCACACCTAACCATCAGATACTCGAACCCTGAGGACATCATTTATTTTCAACTTGGTTTTTTAAGGCAAATTTTTTATCTGTAGAGCAGCATTTCTACCTCAATTCTTTTAATTGGACTGAACTATAGGTTATAAGATTTTTTCTGCAGATGGGTTTCAAAAGATGGAATTGGAGCTGTTGGACGCTTATTTATCGGTCTGTCAATCATAAAGAGAGCTAAATGGAGTACAAGGTTATGTTCTGTTTTTTTTCACTGACTGCTACTCTCTTTTTCAGGTGGGCGATTTGGAAATCTTTTTGATGATGATCCAAAGCAGTGGCGCTTATACGCAGACTTCATTGGCAGTGCAGGAAGGTTCGTCAAACAGACATTCTGTTGTTTTGGATAAGTGAAAACTGTGAAATGAAATGGGTTATTGGGTCATTGAACTTTTAACATATTATGCAGCATTTTCGATCTTACTACACCGTTGTATCCTGCCTATTTCCTGCCATTGGCATCTCTCGGAAATCTTGCCAAGGTATTGCACTGCTGTTTTACATAGGTGACAGCTGATTAATTGTAGACCACTTATGGAGCACTAGCTTCTATCATCTCTTAACAATTGATCACATAAGTTACTTTGTCATCATATGGTAGTAAAGTTTGGTTCCTGAATAATTAGGCGTTGTTCCTTCTAGCCATATTATTGCATATCTGCATCTAGTTGATCTAGACAATGACTATGGATCCCACCATTTACATGAATTGGGCATCTAAACAGGCTGTTGCAAGAGGACTAAAAGATCCTTCATTCCGTGTGATTCAAAGTCATTTTGCAATTTCAGGAAATTTGGGAGATGTTGCAGCAAAGGTAATGTAAGAGAAACTTCTTCAATCAAACTTCACATAATAAGTTAATACACACACACAATGAGAGTAAAACGTTATTCTCATGACTTGACTTTGTTTTCTGTTTTAACCTTTCATGAATCATGTTTGTTCTCATTTGAAAAAGATAATACTCTTCTCATAACTGATTGATCAAAATGTTTCAGGAGGAAGTTTGGGAAGTAGCTGCTCAGCTGTTTGGCCTTGGTTTCGGCATCCTGTTCCTGGTATGCTATTAAGTTTCTCAAGATGGTCTTACTGTTGTATCTCTATATATAGGGAATATACCAGTGAATAACTTCTTCCTTTGATGTATTTAAATAATTTAGAATCGTGAATGCAGGATACACCTGGCCTTGTAAGATCATACCCAATTTTGGTAACAACATGGATGGTCATGCGGCTTCTGCACCTTTGGTTACGCTATCAATCACTTTCAGTTCTCCAATTTAACTCAGTACGACCGTCGGATATTCATCTCTCTCTCTCTCTCTCTATCTCTCTCTCTCTCTCTCTCAGGCTTTCTTTGCAGGGAAAGTGAATAATTTTGACATTCGACTTTTTAATTGTTTTATGCACACACATGCGCTGGTCAGTGAATGTGGCTTAATTAACGAACTGTTCCTTTTGTTTTACTTTACTTGCAGATAAATCTCAAGCGTGCTTGTATATTGGTAAAATCGCATGTATTAAACTCTACTGTTCCCGGTAAAGTTTATAATTTTTCTGGTCCTTTGCTTATAAAAGTTGTTTGTGACACGAGAATGACCACTTTCTGGTAGTTTCATTTAGGTTGTGTTGATTGCAATAAGGAAGAAAACATTTTATTGTGGCCAAGATTCATGACACCCCGAATTACTTTTGGTGTGCCCTTGGAGGAGATGATTTTTGGGGAGAGAGCTGCTTTGATGGTATTCCGTCCTATATTTCCTTCCTTGTATCCATAAAGATTTAATTGAGCCATTAAGAATACTGAAGTACTTTTCTCTCCATAATATTGGTGGAGCATCATAAAACATCTTCCTTGACAACACTTATTTTCTTGAGGGACCATTATGTTGCCTTTGTTACAAGATAAACACCTAAGCTTTTCATCATCATACCTAGGCTTCTCTATTTGAGTCATACTGAACTGCGAACTCTGGAAGCAAGACAAAGTAAACTCAGCAATAAAAGTATTATCCTTTCCGACTAGCTTATTTAGGTCTCTTTGTGGAAGATATGCGATAATTTATGAAAGTCATGGCTATTTCGAGTATGCTTTGAAGCTATATTTGCAAACTCTGGGTCATAGTGGTCGGACTTGGTGTCTGCAGAAGAGATAAGTAGAGGACTGTGTGATTCTCTGATTATTTTCACTATGAGTCGAACTTTTAGCAAGTCAAATCTCCTCTACTATTTTTCTTTCTAATTATTACTATCTCTTCTCGTGCTTTGTTTCCTTGCCAAAGTGCAGAAATAAATTCCCTGCTTACAAGTGAATATATTTAGATTTAGAGATTATAATTTGAAAAAAAAAACAATATTTAATAGGTTAGCCTGCATAGACGAGGCAAAACATCTAAAGTATTATCTTAAAAGTGAAATCTGGGCTGGTGTGTTTATCAGTAGTTCTTATACCCTTCCTTTATTCTTTTCTTTTCTAACAGGTTAAGGCACTTCTAGAAGCATATGCAAAGGAGAAGTATATCCTTGTAGTGAACCAACAAAAAAGTGACTTTGAGGTCTTTGTCTCATTTAAGGTATGCATCGATAGTATTTGCAAGGATTTATATAAGATGAGAATCGAAGTTCAATCAACCTTGATATTGTGCAAAAATGCAGGTGGGTGCTACAAGTATATCAGTTTTACGAAGTGTATGGCAAGCTTATTGGTTACATGAAAACTGGAATAGCTCAGGTAATGCGCTCGAACAGCTTGCACAAAGCCGGTTGGAGATGGAAGATAGGTTTGAGGACTTCATCCAACAGTTAAATGGAATTGGATGGGATACTCATCAAATTAATTTGAAGGTCCCCAAGGAAATTTCCCTCGATGAATTGAGCCCCATTTGAGTTTCAAATATGGGTATCAGAACGTCTTTGCAGCAAGAAGACATGTGGATTTGCAGCCTGGTTCTTCCATGTGCCAATATTTCCCAAGAGCAAAGAAGTTGAGCCGCGGAGGTCATTTGGCTAGATGTTGCTTTGACTGGAATCTGTTCTCTCTCAGGGTTGGTACTAGTTGAGTTCAGATGGAGTGAGATTTTTGTGTATATAGAATCATAGATGAGTTTGGATCCAACGCTTCTCTAGTTACATTGATTGTGTAGTGAATCTCCTAAATTTTGCAGTAGTCATCTTGTTTTTTTTTTTTTTGAAGCTATCTGGTAATTGTTCATGTAGTACTGTGATCATAATGATCGGCAGTGTCGAATAAAATCATTGCTCTCTTCTCCTAGGTACGGAAAGTGGGGTTCGATTCTCCTTTGAAGTATGGACCAATCGATGACTTTGATGGTACTATTTCCTGTTTGTTGATTGATTGAGATGCCGTTGGCATTTTGGAAGATGGTTGAGTTTTTGTGGTCTCCTATTCATGACGTTCTTAGATAAAATTTTATAAATTAGGAAAATATTGAAAGGGAAAACGTGTAATTTTGCGTTTGTGCTTTGATGACGAGAAAATTTTCACTTCGACTGTCTAGGGTTAGGGTTTAGGGTTTAGAGTTTACTACGTGGTAGTGTGACGTTGTGACGAACTAACAACATTAATTTTTTTTTTGATACGAAATTATTAAGACTTGTTTTCATGTCTTCTCCAATTGATTAGGGGTAGGGGGAAGGGCAGCCAGTGACATCAATAGAATTAAGAGATCACATCCTACCATATGGTATTGTGTTGTCAACTAAAGTATGTACGTGTTGGACCTCATTAATTAATTCAATCTATTGGTAATAATTATTGTTTATGTTGCACTCAATTAATTCCACACTCACACACAACTCCTTTAATTGTGGTTTCTTATTCAAGTAAAAGAGGAACTTTGCCTTGTTCTTAGCTCAAGTTAATTTGTCGACCCTGCAAGCAAAGAAAATGGTAGCTCCTAACTCCACGATTCCCTTATTCTGAAATCTCTGAGGATTAGTTGTCTTGTCATTTTCATCCCACCTATGATTAAAAGTTCAGTGTTCCTTACATTTAATTTCAGTGTTCCTCTATGGTCAACTTTGATAGCTAATATAAGCTACTAGCTAGTCATGGTGACTCGACTGGTGGGAGTTCTAATTTTTAGGTACCCTATGTATTTTCAAATCTTTGATGTTCATACTTCATATATCTTACGCGAGGGAAGTTGGCTACGTTGTAACCCTCTTGGATGCATTTATGCTATGGAACAAGAACATCTTTAGTGTATTAGTTGTCCCACGTATATGAGCGGATGTTCAAGTAACATGTGGGACAACCACTCCACTAAAGACTTACTCTTATAACATAAGCTATTATGTGATGTATACCAAATAAATAGGTCTGTCGTGTGACTCGTGTCACATACAATTAACAGACAGTCTAAACAATACTCGATATGGTCGACTACTTTCTCCTACCAAAACACACTAATACTTGATGAGTTTCCAAACAATTGTATTAGTGTACAGTGCCCACTATGTACATTCAATTAGCATGTTAGTAGTCATTGACAAAGTAATAACTTCCATTTATGAACTATTACCCAAATAAGCTCCATCCCATTTATGAATTGGGCGGAATTCCATATTATATGTGAAGAGATGAGTGACGCATCTTATTGCTGTCAATCAACATTTGGTCTAATCATTTTTATGCAATTTTCTGTGTGATAGATAACCATTTCTACTATAAAGGACTAAAAGCATTTGTCACCCAATTCTCAGTTAGTCCAATCCAGTGATAAAATGTGACAACTTGAGATGCAACTGGACCTGCACTTTCCTTTTTATAAAGTATAAAGTAGCATGAGCAAAAGTAGATATCTTAATTTCCCTTTAAATAAAAAAAAAGATACCTTAATTTAGTTCTATCATTTATTTGTTTTTGCTACGTGAATTAAATTAACCCAAGTTGGTGGACTCTACATTTCTAAATTAATAGGACTTAGAATAATGGAATACAATTCTACAAGAAACCTCTAGTGAAGTCTGAATAAATATTCTTACATTTGAAAACAACAATGGAGAATACCAATCAATCACCATCATTCATTGAGGTGGAGCATTATCATTCGTATATCCATAAGCAACATATTACTAAAGCTAATCAATCTTTTGAACGGTTGTACCCCTAATGATTTTTAAACTTGTTGCCATCAACTTATCATGAGCTAATCCATTGTTTATATTGGAAAATACAAAAGTGGTAAAGTTAAAACTTGTTGAAAACTTAAACCTCTTCACTTACTCCATGGGGCACCAAAGTGCAAAGGTTAATTTAGACACATAAATAACTTATTTCCTAGTTCTGATTGAAAAAATTCAAACTTAGCACCTCATGTAGTACGGTAAAGAACATTTTTTGAGCTATCCAAGTTGATTTAGAAAAAATAAAATAAAAAAATTTGTCTTGATTGAATCTTGACTCTCAAGACTCTCTTTAAACTATTGACATATTAGCTTACCTAAAATAAGTATAAAAATAAGACAAATAATTTCAATGTATAATGAACCAAGATTTTAACATAAAACGAATACAATAATAAAATTAGATACTATCGAATTTTAATATCAGAATAGTGTGGATCCCTCATAAAATCAAAAACTGATTCATAAAAAATTAGAAGATTTTTTATTTATTTAAGGACGTCAGAACATATACACATTGGTATCCTAGGAAAGTCGAACCCAAAATCTATTTTGGGCTAACCTTACTGTCAAACAATTACACCAATTACCTTAGATAAAAAAAAATCTCAAGTTTAATACTGAGGAAGTTAGGCATACTTGCATTCTTATCTCAATCTCATATTGACAAGTAAGCAATTTTTTAATGGCAATTCCTTCCAAGTAAATAATCTAATCATTGTAACCAAAAAAAAAATGTAATCATTAATTCCTTTGGTAATAATTTTTGTTTTTTGCAAACCGACGCTTTTGGCAAAGAGGAAAAGAAATTATAATGGGACACGGTGGGGATGTGGTGGGGTCCATATCTTACCAATCACGACACGTCGCGCTAAAATAATCACCAAGAATGGGTCCCGCAACTAACGGTTGAACCAGTTCGTGCATGAAAGCCACGTGTGGACAAGACCGCTACCGTCATCCAAACCTTCACATTTAGCACTCACCTGTGGATGCACGGAGATCCACTACACCCCACTCCCCAAAACGACGACGCATCAGCTCAGCGGTGAGCTAAAAATTAAGCTCTCTCTCGCGGCGGGTGATGATGAGTTTGTCATGAATACCGAGACAGAAAGGAGGGCAAATCGGTCATTTCACGAACAATAAGATAATCTAGCTCTTTCTCCTTCTTCTTCGCATTGATTTATATAAACCGAGAGAGGGGGAGAGACATAGACTGTTACGTGTGCTCTAAGCGAAAGCCAAGTAAGCCCCACCGCCCCCTTCTCTCTCTCTCAGTGTTCTATATTCTCTCAAGCTAACGCTTCAGCAGTTACAGACCCAAAACCCCAATATATTTTTTCTTCAATTTTTTAATTTGAGACACAGAGAAGGGATAGGGTCGAATTCTGGGTTTTGGGTGGGAGAGTGAGTTTATTAATGATTAGGGTTTTTGATGGGAGAGTTTATTGGGTGAAAGAGTGATTAAGGAGCCCAAAAATGCGAAAGTCTTTCAAGGATTCCCTCAAGGCACTTGAAGCTGATATTCAGTTTGCTAATACTTTGTAAGACTCTTTCAGTCTTTTTGCTCAATCTTCATCCATAATTCATCTCTCTCTGTTAATTTGTTGGATTTTCCGATTCTGGGCCGTTCCCGTTTTCTTTCTTTTTCGTGATTCTGATGGAACTCGGTCATCTTGGGAATTCGATCTGTCTAATTTTGCTTTCAAAATATTACTTCTCTGTTTCATGTATAATTTGTGTACCATTTCCTGTACTATGCAAGATTAACTTTACAGTTTGTACATGTTGAACAACTGCGTATTAGTATATATGATTCTGCTCACAACTCACAATTCACACTTGCTTATGAATTGGAGGCCGAATGCTATGAATTCATACATATTTATAGAGTTTTGCTGTATAAGGCTCAGTATATCCAACCTGCCTCTTTTCTTTGGTGGTGGTTGGATGATGCTGAAAGAGTAACAGGTTAATTTGTGCTGATAGAACAGAGTATTAGGAGGGTTTAATAGAACAGGTTTGAGCTTCTTAATTTGAGTTTTCTCTTAACTTGTTTGGTGGGTTTGTCAGCTGCAATTATTTGGTGTTTGCTACTATGTTGTTCCTCTTTTTTCCAAATTAGGTAGAATAATTTGGATATATGATAATATCCTTATCCTGTTTTCGTGTCAGCCAATGTGAAAACTTTTGTTGGCCAAATTTTGTTTTCATGCATCATTTATTTTGGATTTTTGTGAAGGGGATAGGAGAGTTTGCATCTTGCAGATTTCATCTATTGTAACAGTGTCTCTAAAACTTGGAAGTATGTATCTTGGTGACACAGGGCGTCTGATTATCCAAGAGAATATGATGGGGCTTGCCTCCAAATGAGATTATCATACAGCCCCGCCGCTCAATTCTTTCTGTTTCTTATTCAGTGGACTGATTGTCACCTTGCCGGCACCTTAGGATTGCTTAGAATTCTTATATACAAGGTAATTTGCACTTTTTTCTACACATAATGCAATGTTACTTTCAGCTTTAGTTAATTGATATGGACCGCTCTATATATCTAACATCTAATATGATGTAATGGTTAAAAAGAAATGGCACCTTGTTGTCTTGGGTATGAAAATGTCATTTTGATGTGATGGTGTCAATTTTGTCACAGGCATATGAGGATGGGAAGACCACCATGTCAATTCATGAAAGAAAAGCTAGTTTAAAAGAGTTCTACAGTAAGTGAAAGTGAAGTAAACTTGTATTCTTCTAATGAAAGAAAAACTAAATTCTATGAATTTACTGGTTAGCAAACCCATTTTGACTATTCAAAAAACAGGTGTAATATTTCCCTCATTATTGCAACTTCAAAGGGGAATGACTGATGTAGAAGAGCGGAAACAGAAAGAAATCTGTTCCAAGTACAAGAGAAAAGATGAGATGGACAAAGGAAAGCTCTCCGAAATTGAGTTAGAGCGAGAAGAAGAATGTGGTATTTGCATGGAGATGAACAGCAAGGTCGTATTGCCGAATTGCAGTCACTCTTTGTGTATAAAGTGCTACCGGAACTGGTAAGCAGCTGTTACTTTATAAACCATGTTCATTCTTTTCCCAATACTTCTCAATTAGCCAATTGGATCCAAATTTCCTTGCTGCCCTTGCACAACTTTTGATGATTCAAGTGATTTTTCACTTTCACATAGACTCATGGCCCTGATACACGAGCATTCATGATCTTGATGAGCTGAACTGATTGTAGAGTTTCCTTGGATAGAAGCGCTTCTGCAAGATTACTAAGACATAGTATGAATTAGGAACAAAGAGCTCTTTCATTCTGACGTGTAAAATGACATGCACCAGGATAGTAACTGGCTTTTGTAATCTTAATCCAAGATATCTGTTTGCTTAACATATCAATGGCAAGATTTAAATCTACAGAGCTAAAAGATTTCCCTTTTGAATTTGTCTAGGCGGACACGCTCTCAGTCCTGCCCCTTCTGCCGGGACAGCCTCAAAAGAGTCGACTCATCTGAACTTTGGATCTATACCAGCAACAATGAGATTGTTGACCTGTCTGCAATCGCTAGGGAGAATTTGAAGAGACTATTTATCTACATTGATAAGCTGCCTCTCCTTGTTCCAAAGCATGGGGTTGTTTCTTATGACCATTCATCCACAAGGATTTTTATGTAAATGTTTGTATAGTCTTATTATAAGTCCTATTTAAAAGGGCTGGAAACTTTTACCTATACTTGACACCAGGTTGATTGTATGTAATTCTCATTCCATTCTTTTGCATCCTTCTAGTTTATATTGCAAATTGTAAGTAGTATCCTTCGCTTTGACACATTCTCGTGTGTATATCTACGAAATATGGCCCAAATCTAGAAATCTCTCGAGAATTAATCTTCACTTACTTTTCTCCACACCCTTTTCAAACACTGATCTCCAAAATCCACTTCTAAACCTCTTGAAAACCCAAGATCACATCGCAGAATACAATCTTCCATACCATCCACACGTTGTAAAAGATCTGAACGATAAAGAATAATTTTCTGCACCAAATAAGAATGACTAGGAGGGTTGTAATCAAAACTTAGATGGTAAATGGGGAGGCAAAGAAAATCGAGGACAAGAGATTTTAGGTTGCAAATTCATGCATCTAAAACCCTTAAAAGAGTACATTGATATTAAGGAAATCATATAAGCTAAGGGTATTGCTTCGGCTCCTGCTTAAATAAGTAATTCTATTATATCGACATAGCAGTTCAAAACAATTGTTGTCTGTTACCAAAAACACCATGCAACCTGAGTTTACGAAATCCAAAATCTACCCTAACCAAAATAACCATTGTGCCAAGTCGAGGAGTTGCAATTTCAGTCGTCATCTTCCTCTTCTTCACCCTCGTCATCCACCTCTTCCTCCTCCGCTTCCTCCGCTTTTGGCTGCGCCTCCTACAAAGAAACAAGGCATCACGATTGCATCAGAACAACTATGGAAGAACAAAGTAAAACCAACTGATAGAATAACACACTACATACAAATCACATGTATTTTACATCTCAACGAACATCCCAGATTATGTTGAGGTCATGGTAGCATCTATAGTGAAGTATCAATTTATGTACCCTAATACCACCTACTCTCTTCCTTTCCTTTTGTTGGTACTTCCTACTTGTTTCAACATTGCCATCAGGTCTCAGAGGACATGTAGTTCAATCATAAATCATTTTCAGTAGACTTTTTGGACTATTCTCCACTTTTTGTCTCCTATGCCTTTCTCACTTTCACTCACCACCTGGAAGTGGATGACACCAAACTAAAAAGACTCATTACATAACAACCCAATTGGAATTTCGGAAACCCAATCCAGATCATGCCACTGGGAGATGAGTTATGTGCTTCTCATAACTAAATGAAAAGGCATTACCATGAGAAGAAAGCAAAACAGAAGTAAAGCCAAGAAAAAGTAGTATATAAAGGACTACCTCCCCACTAGCCTCATCATCTTCATCATGCACTTCAGATCTTGACCTCTCTGACTCTTCATCGCCATCATCAGTTGCACTCTGCAATGAATAAAAAGACAAAAAAATAAAAACTTGTTAATAACAATCTTAAAGAACAGGTAACAAGCCAACACATCCTTCCTCTAATTAGAAGGTTAGAAATGGATATACCCACCAGCTTTTTGTCGTAGATTTTCATCTGCTTTTCATATTCGGTCTTCGCTTTTGCAGACTCGGCTTCATAGGGAGCTTTATCCTTTCCAAGCATAGAGACAAATAAAAGTAAGTGCCAAGCACAAAATTCGCAAGAATCAAGTTGGTATCTAGGCTAATCAACACCCTGTCTTCTATATCTCCTAACTTCATTTAGAGGGGCATCCCAGCATACAAATAATAAACCAACCAAAAAGAGTGGTACAATCTTTTGGAAAAGACAAACGATATAGAAGTTTTATTCACAAGTTAACTTGTTGGAAACAGTACTACAAACAATTACAAAAGAATAATACTTACTGCATCAGACAGGGATCTCCACTTTTCTCCTCCAGCTTTTCCAACCTTCAAGTTGAGAATACAATAAACAAATCAGTTCTCTTTCTAATATAGGACAAGAGTAGACTAGAACCATTAGATCAGAAAAAGTCATGCATCACTTACAGCTGCTACACCTTTCACATTAGGGTTCTTTTTCTTGAACTCCTCCCTGAACTCACCACTATGACATTAAAATACAATGATTTAGAAAATCTACACAAAATAGCACAATATCAAATGATATCACTAACTAAAGTATTGAGAAGGAGATACATACAGGAACACGAAAAAGGCACTGGGTGGCCTCTTAGGCTTGTTGGGGTCTTTCTTGGCCTTCTTGGTCTGCTTGGCCTTTCCTTTGCTACTCTTATCAACTGGAGCAGCAGCCTTTCGTTTCCCGACTCTCCTGAAATAAGACATGGACCAAACATATACACACATGTATCAGCTAATAGCAGAACTAAAGCTCAAAAACAACGGCCATGAAACTGACACCTCACCAGAGATGCTTAAGCAAAATAAATTTTAGAGAATCATCGCGTCCTACAAAAACCAAACAAGTGCAAGAATTGTGTGTAAATGAAACAGAGAAAGCTAACTAACCCATCATCCACAGGTTTCAGGGCCCTTGCTCCCCCCTTTGCCTTGGCCGGCTTCATTGTTCCGAGATTAGCGTCTGTATGTCAAAATAGAGTTTAAATCATCTGCTGGTGTCTCAAAATATGAGTAAAAGGGGTTAATTAAACAACAAGTATAAATTTGTCAACAGTCACACAAATTAGTTCAAGCAACCAAGTCAAGAACGCAGTATTCCAATCATGCAAGTCAACGCGCCAATCATACAAGTCAACGCGCCCATGCCGGCCAATCAGACCGCATGCATTCATTCATAATCATAAAACATACTAACATACATACATACATGCATAATCAACAGTAAGATGAGACTATTAATACTAAAATCATTAGTATTTATTGTTAGAAAAAAAAAACAAATTCCACTCCAAACTTAATTTTGATAAAAATTAAAATTATTCAAACTTAATCATCCAGTTTTCACAATTCACAACCACTGAACGACTGGTAATTGCAAAATTAAAATCAACTACTCAACCAACTACAAAAATTGACATAATACAGAGAGAAACTCTAAATAAAAATAAATAAATTTTTCAATACGAACATGACCAAAACCAGCCAGTAAATTTTGAGATAATTTCATTCTCCGGCAACCAAACACTGATTTTATTTAATTTCTCCGCAACCAAACAGAGCTTTTGAATTTAATTTTAATTTTGAATGATACAGCGACTGAAACAGAAATAGATCTGAAAAAAAAAAAAAAAAGCGTTACCTTTGAGAGGAGGAATCTGCCGCAATTCGTCTACGAGAAACACAAAAAACCGCAAAAGCAAAGAGAATTAAAGATTAGCGAATAAGAAAAGCGTGAGAGATATACAAAACAGAGAAGGAGAAGAAGGAGAAGAGGAGGAGGACTAAGAGAGAGAAGAGGGAGAGGAACCGGAGCAGGCGGTAAACCTAAAGAAATTGGCGCCGCAAGAGTCAGCGCGAGAATATGCTTTTACCTACTACACCCGGTTTCCAAGGGTTTCCAGAAGGCGAGGGTTTTTAAAGACACAATCAACGGGGATATCTTAATGTGCGAGTGAGTAGGGCAGAGCCGCGAGATCGATCAATATCGATGATTGCCGCCAAGTTATCCCCTACAGGCAAAGACAAGGTAGGTATCTTGTGGCGCACCCGACACGTGTGGCAGTGTCGCGACGTGGAGTCATCTTATACAGATTGCTGGGGCTCATAAGTAATCTGGCCCAAGAAATAAAGAGTAGCCAATTGGTTGGGCCTGAAGAAGCTTGTAGAAAATCAGTAGCCCAATAAAGCCCACAATGCTCCAAACTGAATGTTTTTATTTGCAAGAATATTTTTGTAGAAAGCAGGTTTAGTTCTTTTTGCTAAATGCAAAGCACTCAGGATAATCTGAAGGCGTTTTTGCAAGTTCTATAAGCAACCTCAAACCAGCCCTATATAGTATGAGTAGTGCTAGAGATACCAAAATTTCATACCAAAATTATTTACCAAATGATGTGTCATATGCCACCTAATTACCACAAAAGGTGTTATATTTCAAACATTCAATGACATGGAAATTATAGTTTGTTTTGAAAAAAATAAAAAAGTCTACGGTTTGTTTTTTTTTCTTAAACAATTATCAACAATCTCCCCACACACCGCCGCAACATCAACCCTAGCACTGCACACCACTGGTATTGAATATATAGCTCCCTGTACGTAAGAAGGGATAGAGGTGATGGGCAAGTTCAATGGGGACTTAGGGAGGCAAATAGAAATAGGCCATTTTTAAATGATTATTGATCAAGATGAGTGCCATAGATAAATATCAAACCATAATAATGATCTCTACATCACTTCAGTTCACATTATGTTAGAAAATCATGATAATTGAAAAGAGCCTCATATCTTACAGAGGTTTGAAGTATTGGGTGGAGCCATAGCGGCTTGGTGATTACGGTCGGCGGTGTGGGTTGGGAGTTGGGACTGCTGGGTTCCTCATCATCTTTTTTATTTTTCTTTTTGATAATTTTTTTTAATATCCATGTCATTCAAATTTTTGAATATAACAAATTATGTGGCAGATGACACATCATTTGGTATAATATTTTGGTATGATATTTTGGGATCTCAAGCAATTTCCATATAGTATATACTTATCTAATGATCAAGGCCATTGGCATTTCTATTTTCTATCAACTCCTCCACCAATAGTATGCAACTGAATGAAGAAGTGCTAGTAGCCACAAGAAAAAGCAGGTAGATTTTCTAGTGGGTGCGACCACAACCACAACAATGGTCAGTTTCACTGAGGACTCAATATCCGGACCCCACAAGGGCACCATCCGATAAGGCGAGGATAAGGCATAGAGCCTGAATACCGTCAGATGGATACTCTTCCCATCTCAACGGTCTCAATCCCGCCCCGCGGATAATCCTTTAAACCTTAATAAAACGTATCCCTCCATTTCCGAAAATAAATCCACCACTCTAGACTCCACCCAACCCCCGGCGTACGTTAGCCATGGCCGCTACCACAACTGCCGCCGCTACATCCTCCTTTATCGGAACCCGCATCCCCGACGTGTACTCCAACTCGGGCCGCGTCCAGGCCCGATTCGGATTCGGGAAGAAGAAAGCCCCCAAGAAGTCGGCGAGGCCCACTTTCTCGGACCGGCCTCTCTGGTACCCGGGAGCCAAGGCCCCGGAATGGCTGGACGGGAGCTTGGTCGGCGACTACGGCTTCGACCCGTTCGGTTTGGGCAAACCCGCCGAGTACTTGCAGTACGACTACGATGGGCTGGACCAGAACCTAGCCAAGAATTTGGCGGGAGATGTTATTGGTACCCGTACCGAAACCGCTGACGTGTCCTCCACACCGTTCCAGCCCTACTCCGAAGTCTTCGGGTTGCAGAGGTTCCGTGAGTGCGAGCTCATCCATGGCCGCTGGGCCATGCTCGCCACCCTCGGCGCTCTCACCGTCGAATCCGTCACCGGAATTACATGGCAAGATGCCGGAAAGGTAAACTATGTTTTAGATATATCAGTAATTCATATTTACACTAAAGAAACATTGTTGAGCACTGAAATTTAATTTATTATGATTTATCATCAGGTGGAGCTTATTGAAGGGTCGTCTTACTTGGGACAGCCCCTTCCATTTTCACTGACCACATTGATCTGGATCGAGGTTCTGGTAATTGGGTACATAGAGTTCCAGAGGAACGCAGAACTTGACCCGGAAAAGAGGTTGTACCCGGGAGGCAAGTTCTTCGACCCATTGGGCTTGGCTGCTGACCCGGAGAAGAAGGAAACACTTCAATTGGCTGAAATCAAGCATGCACGTCTCGCCATGGTTGGGTTCCTTGGATTTGCTGTGCAGGCCGCTGTCACCGGAAAAGGCCCGCTTAACAACTGGGCTACCCATTTGAGTGACCCGCTCCACACCACCATTATCGATGCCTTCTCCTCCTGATCGAGCTGCTTGAGTTAATTAGCTGCTGAATCATCATGAGTTGTACTACTACTGCTTCTTGTAATTAAAGATTGTGAAATATCATGTGATGAAATGATCGAGATTACTACTTGTTAAATGATCCACTAGATGTTAATGGATCGAGTATCAGAGTATGTATCCTACCTGGTGCTCCTTGTCATGTTTGCTTAATTTAGACCACATACAACCTCATTAATGTTGATCCAGTGGAACATTTGGAAGAAGATAAATGATCTCATCGGTTTTAAGATGTTGTGACGTAGAAATCTATTGGACTAGATAGAGTTAATGACTTTGGGGGATTAGAGTTAAGAATTGCCAATAAAGCATAAAAACTTCAAGTAAATACAACCTTCATTTTGGCAAATTTCCTTGTGAAAATCAAACGGGTTCATTTCAAATTTTGTGACCAAGTAGTTTGAGACTAATGTTATGATGGTCTTGTAGTCATTTGAAAACATGTACGGATTTAAGAAAAAAAATATGTCGACAATTTATTCAAGATTTACAATAATATAAAGGAGCGCTCAAATACTATTTACATGTGATGTTATGAATTAAAAGTATCTATTAGAGATATTCGTTAAACTAACTTGTCATATAGTGATGTTTTTTTTAGAAATGTATAATCATTCATTTAAAACCAGAGAGAAGCATACATCAATGAGTTTTTCTATTGGGACCTCCAAATTTGCTCACTAGACCTCCTTCTATTTTGAATTATTAGATTACTTATTTATCCTCGTATAAAATGACAGATATGAACAATAAATAATAAACCCAACACTTTTTCTATAAACTTCCAATTTAGTTTTAACGACAAAAACCCTAAATTCTCATCTAGGTATACGCACGTGATTTCTTTCTCAAACAATGAACACTGAACGGCATAAAAAGTTATAATTGATTGAAATAAGTTAATCTTCATTTATGGAGACTCAATTCATGGTTTCGAAACCTTCAAACAAGGTATTGATTGATGATATCTACTGTATTGTCATCTAGGTATACGCGCACGATTTCTTTCTCAAACAATGAACACTGAACGGCATAAGAAGTCATAATTGATTGAAACGTTAATCTTCATTTATGGAGACTCAATTCAAGGTTTCGAAACCTTCAAACAAGGTATTGATTGATGATATCTACTGTTGTTAATTCATAATATTTTTTTTTCTCTGGTGTTGAAACTTGATCAAGGAATATATCCCAATCTCGTAATGAAAATATTAAGTTTAATGATCAGTCATCAAGTTTCAAGAACTCTCTTGAATTCTCACTTTACACGCAACACCCTTTTAAAATTTTAGTTCGCAGATCATAAGATTTTACTTGACAATTTCTGTTTGATTCATCAACGAAAGTTTTAGAATTTTTTGGTGAAGTTTTTTGGTTTTAACAAAAAAAAAAACAAATGGAGGTGTAGTGAGTGAATTATAGGTATAATGAGTAATTCATTGTTTTTTACATAAATTATAGAACTAAGGTTATTTTGAAAATTCAAAGAGAGGTCTAGTGAGCAAATTGTTTTATTTAAAAGAAAAAAGGAGGTGTAGAGAGTATGAGAGGTCTAGTGAGCAAATTTGGAGGTCCCAATAGAAACTCTCTACATCAATTCATAAAAACCAGCTATTATATCATGCTAGGATCTAAAAAATAGATAAGCAAAACTCATTAAGTCTAGAAAGCTCGACTCATATCATCGAGCCTACAAAAATAAAACTTTTACGCTTCTAGAAGGGGAAACACAACTACAAAAATCGTCTAAGCACTCAATTATGGTACAACTTCATAATTGTCTTCTAAATGAATCAAAGCTTCAACTATTGTAGGCACATCACCACAACAGAGGCAGATCAAATCTTCTTCTCCTTACCCTTACTGCAAAGGGAAGGAGTTGGATAAGTGAGACGCAAAGGACCAGTCTCCACCTTAGCCTTGATCTTGTTAGCTCCAGATTTCTTATTTTTCGCACCAACATGTAGACTCCGTTTATTAGAGCATCAGCAGTGGGGACTCATTTTTTGGACCCAAATATGGGTCCAAATTGACCGTAATCCAAATTTGAGTCCATCGGAATAGTGAATAAAAGGACTTACTTTTTTGGGTGCCACAGTGGTGCATGACTCATTTTTGGATTCATATTTTTGGACTTATATTTTTGGACTCAAATTTGAGTCCTAAATTTGAGTCATCTCCACTGTGGCATATAGATATTGGACCCAAAAACTCCACTTGTTCTCTCTCATTGATGAATCATCAATTTCTCTCTCCAAAATCCTCTCAAATTAGTTGCACATGGGGGGACCCACAAATATAGGTCCAAAATTTTTGAGTCCAAACTGGACCTATATTTGGGTCCAAAATTTAGGTCTCCGACAACTATAAGTCCTACTCCTCCGATCCACTGTGGGTGTTTTTGGACCCAAATATAGGTTTTGGACCCAAATTTGGGTCCCCATTGTGGATGCTCTTAGGGTGTGACCTCCAAAAAAAATCTACCGTCGGCTTGATTTGGATGTTTTTAAATTGGGCTTCCAATAACCATTTTTGCATCTAAACGGCCCAATTTGGTGAATAAGTTTTGTTCCTTTGCAACTTACTTGAGCCTAAAGTTTCTGGTATAGTTGAAAACCCAAAAACACATTCCACACTTGCTTCTCGGCCTTCCCCGAATCACGCGTCCCCAACCTGCCGCCTCTTTGCTTTAACAAGACTCCCACCGGCAAAGGCGGCTTCTCCGACAGCTACCCCGATAGTCTCCCTCGGCAACTACACTATTGGTACTTCTTCTCTCTCGTTTGTTGAATGCACATAAGGTGTTCGATCATTTGCCTCTGAGACAATAGATAGTGTTTTGCTTTGTTAAATCTTTCTCGCTACTCCAATATTCCAATGCTAGTCCATTATATTTAAATATTTCGTTGTAGTTTTGTTTTAATCGTTAACATGTCTAATTGTCTAGCCAAACTCTCTGTTGCTGCATTTCCCTTCGCCATTTTGAGTATTTCAAAGTATGATTTGTTTGTTTTTTGTTCTGCAAAAATTGTGATAACTGTTTCAGATGCTTCCATTCTGCTTCGGCATGTGAGTATCTGCGGAAACCTGGACATGGGTACTCAGAAGGGTTTGTGGAATTTTGCCAACAAGTTTTTCACGGTTGGGGTAGTGGGTCTCTATATTTCAGATCGATTTGCGAGTGTTGCTCCGGTGCGGGGTTCCTCTATGTCCCCTACATTAAATCCTGGAACTACTAAATTAATGGGCTTGTCAACTGGTTGGTATCTTAAGAGATGTCTCAAACAAATTGCTTTTATGCGCATTGTGATGCTTGATTTAGTATAATTATGATATTGTTGCAGATGACTATGTTTTGGTGGAGAAAGGGTGTCTTAGAAACTACAAGTTTTCTCATGGTGATGTCGTAGTCTTCCGGTATGTCTTCTCCCAACCCTGCTTGGGTACCATTTGTTTATTGCTTGTGAGTTATAGTAAGGAGTTAGGTTTGTTGCTACATTTTGCAGCTCTCCAAGTAATCACAAAGAGTGTCATATAAAGAGAATAACAGCCTTACCCGGTGAGTGGATTGGAACTCGTCGGTCCTATGATGTGCTGAAAGTTCCAGAGGGGCATTGTTGGGTTGAGGGAGACAATTCATCTTCTAGCATGGATTCAAGATCGTTTGGCCCAGTAAGTTATCCTTGCTGCTATTTTTGTGTTCTGAAAATAAATTAGTTTAACTGTTTGTATTACTTATCATCATGGCCTATTTATATTAGTTTTTTTGCCCAAAGAAGTGAAACCCACTGAGACTTGGTGTTTGAAATTGCTTATGTATTTTAATGGCAAATAAGTGAATAACTATGCTTGCTTATTTCCCATTCTAAAATTCTCAATGGGGGTTAGAATAGAGATCGTTGGCTTCTCCTAGCTGCTAGCTGCTTTTGTGGTCATTGTAAAACATTTTCAGCATCCAAGTCTTGTATGAAGTATGTTTGGCCTTTCCTTTCAGAAGTTACTTTAACTTTTATATACTTGATGCAAGCATGCAGCTTGCAATAATGACTTAGCTCATCAGATTTCAGGGTATAGTAATTTGCAAATGTGGCTAACGTGAGACTTTCTTCTATACTTCTGTCACTTTGGCTAAGTTAAGCTATTCTTGGCAGATTCCTCTGGGTTTAGTTCAAGGAAGGGTGACCCACATTGTGTGGCCTCCTCAGAGAATAGGTGCTGTTGAGAGACGAACGCCGCAGGACACAATTTCTCCGTTATAGTTGCACATCAATTTTTGATACAAATTTTTGCGCGAGAACATTTCTTCTTCCAGATTCCTCTTATTTTTGCCATTTTGCCATAGCAGCATTCTTTGATTACATTGTTGTTTGTCAACAATATTCAAATACTGCACATTGCAACTTCTTGATCAAGCATAAAATCAAACACAGAGGTCCAACCGTCCAAGACGATTGACGGTTTGGTCTTGGTTTTCTTTTTGGTTCTATATCTAGCTATTTTTGTATTTGACTATGGATCATCAAGCTGACAAAGCTATGTTTTGTGCTAAACTAGAGATTGGTTCCCAAGTAATTGTTTCTGTCGAATGGTTTTCTTAATGTGGTCATTTAGAGGTTGATTAAAGCTTGCTTCTATACGAATGTTATTGTCTTATGTAGTACCCAAATCAATAGCTCATAGTTTGTGGTTGAAGCACTTGGTTTCCTTTACCACATTGCTTTTGGAGTGATCCATTGGAGAAAGAAAGAAAGAAAGAAAAGGTTACAAGCATACAATGCTGGTTGGATTGGATGTATAGCCGAGTAAGCCGACCAACAATCACAGGTTGGCTGTTGCCTACTTTCTACATTACAAGATTAAAAAAAAAAAAAAAAGATAAAAAAGGGAGAAAGTAGAAGCATGTAAGGCTACCCAGTCCTCTGAAATTGTGAGACCATTAGATCTGATTTTTCAGTGGCTGGGATGGGTTTCTTTTTCTTGGTCTTGTCATTACTGTGAAAAGTTTTTTTGTGCCGTTTGGCGCTTTCTTGGGAATTGGTCAACTGCATCATCTCTCTGTTTTTTATATTCACCAAGAGGAGAGGCACTACCGCACAACTGAGGTAGGGTTTTCACTTCTGCAACCCAATTCATATAAGTTGCTTTTTTTTCACCCAAATTGACATTTCCCAATTAACACATGAATGATCAACCATCACCGGAAATTATTCTATGCACGGTCCGTGCAACATCACGTTCAATCTCAGCCGTCCAAATAGAGATCCAACGGTTCAGTTTTGTTTGACTAATTTGATCATAACGGTTGACCGTTAAAAATCATGATCGTGTGCACCTCAGCGCTACGTGCATGTGCACGTTCCGTGCATGGAATACCTTCCCCAATCGATTGATGTTGTTGTATAATTTTTTGGTTTTCGTTGTTTTTTATTTTGTTTTTTATGTGGTTGTTTTTCTTCTTTATTTTTCACTCCTAAAGGAAAGCGATTCACTGATTAATGGTTGTTTCAAGGATATTCAAGAATTAGGTAAGGTCTCTTGTTTGTTAATATAATTTTCACCAGCAAAGAGAAAAGAAAAAATAAAAGCACTAATTACCGGAAAAACATTAGCATTAACTAGGTCTCTCAACAAGTACATATTTCGAAAAATTACTATTAATTGAAAACCAGTTTGCGGTTAGCTTAAATGGTCAGAAATACGGTTATAATTGTCTGAATTGTGATAAGTTCGATCTCTTCTAATATAATAAAAAAAATTCCTAAAGTTTGGTGTATTTTTAATCAAAGTTTAATTTTTTAAACAGATCAGATAAATCTAACAGTGCAGTTAGAAAAATATTTATAAAAAAAAAAAATATATATATATATATATATATATATATATGTAGAAGAGCCCTCGCTCCTCAGAATTTGTACTCCTTCCTGTTTAAAACAAAATACGTAGGGCGCACTGGGCAGGTCCTCATCTCAACTCAACGAAAGGTTTCGTTGCCACACTCTGCTCTCTCTCTCTCTCTCTCTCTCTCTCTGTCTATAACCGCCGGTAAAGATCAGATAAACCCAATATATACTCTTCCTCTTTCACATTCAATACCTGCATTGTACAGCACATTTTCGTTTTCATTTCGTTTCGTTTCAGGTTGATTTTCTCAAATTTTATTTTACGTAATTTCTGGGTTTCGTTGTGCGATGCCAATTTGGGTAATGTGGGGGTCGATCTCTGTGTTTCTGTAGGGAAAAGAAATCAACAACTGTAGAGGAACAACGACATGGGAAGGCTGTTTCTCCTCACTCTTGAAGGACACGTCTATAGCTGCAAGTTCTGCAAAACCCATCTTGCTCTTGCTGATGACATTCTCTCTAGGGTCTGAAATTCTCTTCCTCCATGCTTTTTTGTTGTCGATTCTTGTTTCTGTTCTTGAATTTACATAGTGATTCATGTGCTCTATGTTGCATTGATATGGATCATGTAACTGGGTCTGGGTGACAATTTTTGGATGAGAAATTAAGGGATGGCGTTGGTATGCTTGAGAGCTTAGTTTTTTTTGGGTGTGCTCTTTTTATGCTGAATACCACTGAATAAAGAAACAAACCCACTTAAGGATTCTATGAGTTAGATATTGGGGAGGTATTGTATTGGGTATGTCTTGATTTGCCTCATCCATTGTACCATAGCACAATGCAGTTGGTTGCTTCTGGGTTCATTCCCTTGTCTTCTTTTGTTTGTTTTCTTTTTCCAAAAGATGCTCATTGCTGATCACAATCAACTTTGGCTTCTCCATGTATAATGCTTGAGATTAAGAACCTTGATTAAGGCCATTCTTATGAGATTCTATGTTCAATTATACAATCACAGAAATACGAGGGTGGGATAGATTCTTACTTACTGGAGAATAATGCAGTAAATTTTGTCCAAGAACTCGATCTCTTATTCACTTTTCCTTGATTTAGTTGAATTCCACCTGTTGTCTATGGTCTCTAATATTTGATCAACAATTTGTTTGGTTCAGAAAACCTTGGTTTTTATTCTCTCCAGAAAACCCTTGGTTGTTTGAATCATTGTTGACCATATATGGAAACCAAAGAGGTCCTGTTTCTGCTAGCTCCTTAAATGTTGATTTTCCCATTTGACACCTCTAAAATGCTGTTTAATTATAAGTAGTCTGAATACTCTATAAACATATGCATCTATGGTTACACATGTTCTGATTATGTAATCCCTCAGAGGGTCTACAAAGAGTTTCTCTTGGTTTGTAATAATTTATATTTTTATATTACATTTTTCCACTTCTTGCTGATATACACAGTTCATACTTTCTATTTTTGGTTCAAATGCTCTATGCTTGATATCAGTAGTGATCAGCGACATTCTAACACTGTGATTGTCTTTGTTGCAGTCTTTTCACTGCAGGCATGGAAAGGCTTATCTTGTTGATCAAGTGTAAGTGTAATTGTCTTTTATTATTGACTTTGGTTCCATCAAGCTATACATGCGCTTGTATCTACATATTGTTTCTGGATAAGGTCATAGGATTGTGAGTTTAGATTGTTCTCACTTATGTCAAAATTCTTGTCATTTTATATCCACACATCGTTTCTCAGCCATCAAATAATGAACTGACTTGTAGCTGCATGCTGTGAGCCTGTGACGTAGGCCAGATAAAGATCATTCCCATGATGAATTTTGAAAGCTCACTCGAGTATGAAAAGGAGAAAAGAAAGAAATTGTGACAGTGCAGCCATTCATCTTATGAGCATTGCCCTTTCAGAATTTACTAAATTACTTCCTGGTTCTCTTATGGGTGGATGCAGTCGAGTCATAAGGATTTGTCTCAGTCACATTTTTATTCACTTTCGTCCTCCTGCAGGCTTATGCATAACTTGCATGGTATGCAGCTTGCATATGATGCCTCAATTAACCTTTTTTTCTCCAATGTATGGCAGTGTAAATGTCACAGATGGAGAGAAAGAAGAGCGGATCATGATAACAGGACTACATACTGTTGTAGACATCTTTTGTGTTTCATGTGGCTCAATTGTGGGGTGGAAATATGTAAGATACTCTTTAAAGTTGTGGTTGTTGAATCTGTATTCTGTAGTTCTTATCACCAAAGGTGATTGTATTGAAGTTTTCATTTTGGTTATCAATTCAGGAGGCTGCACATGAGAAAAGCCAGAAGTACAAGGAGGGGAAATTTATCCTTGAGAGGTAACATTAAGTAAATGTCTATGGTTTGAAGGAAGAATTTAAAGTTCTTGCAGTGAATTTTTTGTTGTTGAACAGATTCAAGATTCTTGGTCCTGATGGAAGCAACTACTCCATAGCTCAGGAAGCTCAGATTGGTGGAAGTGATGGTGATGATGCTTGATTTACCATTCATTCAGGAAATTGCACTATTTCAATGTATATTCTTTGCAACCTATTTTCTTGATTGTTTATGCTATCTGGATGGGAATTTTTTTTATTCTACTCATAGACATGAAACTGTTGGATGATATTCTTTGCAACCATTGTATAAATTGTTTTGGAACATGGTCATTTTCGATATCGTAGTTGGTCATCCAAAATTCTTGCAAAAAGTTGTGCGTATCTGATATTCTATGGTGCTTCTGCTTTCTTCACTTTGGCATATTCAAATTACGCTTAGACATGCTCACATCGTTTCAAGTTTTCATTACCTTGAACCGACACAGGTAACATTTCCTCGCAAGTGAAGAAAGCATAGGAACCAGTTTCTGAATTGCTGGAGACTTCAGAGCGTACTCTGCTCTCTCTCCCCTGCTGACTTTTCCAATAGTGCTTCTCATGTTCACGGCGAGAGTTAAAAGAACCAATTGCATGCTTATCATGTTCTTTTATCTCAGACTCTCAGGAGTAGAAACTTAGCATAATGCATTTTTTTTTCCAAATAGAAAAAAAAAATTAGTAGTTAGGGAGAAAGATTACTTGTTGGGACATATAACTGGGCATTGTTAAAGTGTTGCTCCAAAAATGCTGAGTCTCGGTGTTTATCGATTGAGAATTTGAGACGAATATGATCGATAAACACCAATGACTCAACATTCTATGAGAAGCCTTTGTATACGAGCAAGAGGTGATGCGAGTAAAAATTAAACATATTAATCCCCAATGCAAGTCCAACTGATCGGATCATCCAAAATTAGCTCAAAACTTAACATCAATATTCTAAGAGAACCTAGGAGAGATGTCTTGTGAGAAAAATTTAGAAGCACTAGATGTGAGAGATGTCTTGTTTATTTGATCATCATGCAAACTCCTTTAGAAGATAAGATCGATGCTCTTTTTTTGAAGCTTTCGTGAGAACTCAAGCTGCCAATTATTGTTGTTATATACAACCTCGGCTTCATGTGCTGTGGACCTTTATTCTTTTGGTCTGTTGGTCTTGGAAAGTTCCATTCTCTAACAGTGAAAGACACTGGGTCCTTACGCATGAGGAGGTATGGGTCTTGAACACTGAAGCGTGGTACATGGCCTAGTACTCGGACATAATTTCGTGACCAACATTTCTTTGGTATTTTTTCTATTTTCAAGTGAAAGATATAAACAACAAAACTTAATTTGCTGGATAAATAGCGGCTATATTGGCCTGGCTAGGTGCCCAATTACAAAAGGTTGTAGAAATCCGAACCAAATTGCCCCTACTCCTAGATTTTTTTTTATGGTCACATCACGCCACTTGACATGTGTGACGGGCCACTATCATTGGTGGTTATGTAATAAAATAATTAATGAGTAAATTATAAATTATTGAGACCACCAATCATAGTGTCCTGTCACATATACCACGTGACGTGACGGGACTATGGAAAAATTCCTCCTACTCCTAACTCATTCAAGTTTCTTAAAATCTCTCCGGTTTATAGAAATGTGAACCAAATCTCCCCTAAAATCTCTGATCCTATCAAGTTTCCTACACCCTACGTGTTTCATGCGTCATGTGTTTAATGTCTTAACCGAATCAAACCGAACCGTATAAGATGAAAGCCGGCCGGAATCGTACTAACCTTTTTATTGGGCCTCATACACCATAGGTTCTTCAAAAAAAAAACACCATAGGTTACTAAGTACTAACCAATCAAAAGAAAGAAATCCTTGATTAAAATTAAATTGGAGCCCATTACCAAAATTTGAATCACACGATTTACGAGGAAGGCCCAGCCAATGCCAGTCCCTGACTCATTCCTTTAATTGTTTCCGACCAAAAGCAGTCGTCCGATGAGGAGTAGTTAATCTCGAGGAATGGAATCCAACAGCCCACGTTAAATCCGGGCATCTTTTGGACGACAAAGTTTGAATTAAAACTCCTCTCGGCGTTTGCAAACGACGAGTCAGCGACTCACCAGTCAAAAGAGGCGCCAGCATGTGCATTACTGCGGAATGGGGAATGTTTCCCCTTCGATTTAAATCTCATTCGCGGAAACGGGTCTGTCATTGCACTTAATTACAACATTGCCACTAGAACCGAAACGTCATTAGCTTCCAATTTGTTCACACCTACCCTCTAAACAATTTTGGCAAGGTGGCGTTCAATGTGTGTTTGAGAATTGAAAATGTTATCTATGAGGTTTCGGAGATTGCAAGTCATATAAGTATTGTATTTTCAATCTTATTTTTCTTTGTCAAAGAGTATGATTAACGAAAATGTAGGAAGAATCATAGGATGCATAGTCTAGTTTATAATTAAAATCCACTTGTTTATTATCAAACTAGTGATAGGTACTTATTGATTGATTAGTTTTCTATTGTTTTTTAATCTTTATCTTTTAAGCCAAAGTCTTTCCATATTAGGTATCTGAATGATCATACAATAATCTAATGTCAAATGACCCTTTTATATTGAATTAATTGGTGACTAATTATCTGACGAATTTTTAAAGTCTCAAATTTTTTATGATTCTTCCCAACAAAAAAAAAAATCTTCACATGCATAATGGAGTTCATGTCTATGTATTTATCATCATAAGCCAACCATGTACAAGGATTGCGAAAATTACATCATAAAAAAAAATAAAAAAATAGAAAATATTAGATGCATAATGAAATTGTAATTCACACTCTTTGAATTTTAAATGTTAGAATGACACTCTTACTTACTCACGAACTATTCATCGAGATTTTTAAAATTCATACTAAAATTTCACTAATTTAAAAACCAATTTCAACTCTCATACATCCCATGAATCTACCAAAGTACCAAGCAAAAAATCTTTTACATGCATCATGAAAGTTTCATGTCCATAGATCATGATCACAAGCCAAAATTTCTTGCCCATAAATGATCAAGGAAGGCCAAAACAAAACACAGTGGCATTCTCGTGAATATCCTCCCATCTCAGTCCATCTACATCGTCTTTATAAAATTTCCATTATCAACATTTAAAGCCTCTGGTCTAATTTATTCCGTCGTTTTTTCAAAAATCTGAATGCTTCCAAAAACAGAGACGGTGTTCTTGGTCCGCCATTTTTGTCCAAGCAATTACTAATAATACAAAAACGAGCACCTGAAATCTCAGCTCCTCTGTCTCCACCAAAAGCTCCTCCATTTCTCTTCTTATACTCTCCTTCAACCTCTGTGTTGGTTAGTAGCTTAGACTAATCAGGACTGAAATGGAAAGAAGCTTCGGGAAGGTGGTCAATGCGAACGACAGAGACGAAGAGCTCGCTCTGTTTCTCGAGATGCGGAGGCGCGAGAAGGACAAGGAGAAAAATGGCAACTTTCTCCTCCTTCCGAACAAGAACGGCGACGAGCTCGATGCTGCTGCTCCTCTTGGTACGACGCCGTTTGGGTTTTAATCAGTTGTTCAAAGCTTCAGTCTTTCTTTAGTTTAATTTTCTTGTTTGGTGTTTGATGTTGATGATGGTTTTGTGCAGAGTCTGATAAGGCTATTTATAGGATTAATGGGTCTGTGGCGCCGGAGCGGAGGAGTAGAGTGGATGAGTTTTTGAATTCGGAGAATGAGAAATCTGAATACGATTGGTGAGTGAATTCGTGTAAAGCTTAAGTCTTTGATTTTTTTGCTTGTTTTCTCAGCTGATTGAGTGGTCTGATTAGGAGGCATTGTGCAATAACTGGTTGAATTGATGAAGAAACTTGTTTGCAAAAGAAGGGTTGGGTGGGAATTGGAATCAAATTTTGCTAGGACTAATGGATTGGGTGCTGCTTAGTGATAGAGATCTAAACTTCTTAGATATCTTACTGAGTGTATGAAAAACCATGGAGATTTCTGTTTCTGAGGACCATTTCATTGGTTAAGATTACATATGGTTCAAATTCCCTATGCTTTTGGTATGGAATCTATAATGCAATGTCATGTCACTGGTGGTACTGTATTTATCGACAAACTCTTTTATGTTATCCAGGCTAATTACTCCACCAGCTACCCCACTATTTCCATCCTTGGAGATGGAACTACAGAAAACTTCAGTTAGTCATATTGAGGAACCTAATGTGCGTGATTCCGCTCCTCCGAAATCTAGGGTAAGAACTCTAGCCAACATAAGTTCTGCATTTTAGTAGCCGTGGTCAATTTTTTGATATAATGTGCAGCATTCCTACAATAGATTCAACTGTGTTGCAATATTGTTCTTCTATCATATATTACTTGATTATTTGTCCTGCTTAGATCACATCAGAGTTCTTGGACTTGAATCTTGTCTTCAGCTTTGTGTATGCCTTAGTTGGCATATGGTATTCTATTGTTTATTTTTGGAATTTTGGTTTTACTTATCAATTATGATTTGAAAAATGGCGCTACAGCTAGCAAACATCAAGTTAGATCCTGCTTCAGAGAGCAAAATAGCATCTAAGCATCCAACATTGCCATCCCGACCAAATTCTTCCAGTATTAGTAACAGGAGGTCCTCGCCATCAAGAGAGCAAACTGCTGCTCCTCGTAGATCTGCAACACCAACTGGACGGCCCACATTACCTTCATCAACCAAGCCATCAAGATCCTCCACACCAAATTCACGAACCACCTTACCATCCGCTAAGCCCGTGGCTCCTCCAGTGCGGTCCTCAACTCCTTCTAGACCCACCACTCGTTCTTCTACACCAACTGGCAGACCTTCTGTACCAGCTTCCAAGACAACATCAAGATCAGCAACACCAACTCGTCTACCAAAGTCATCAAGTACACCTGCACTATCTGCTCCTCCTGGTCGATCTTCTTCAGTACCAAAGTCAGGTCCCTCAAGTTCAAAAAATCCCGTGTCATCACGCGGAAGTTCTCCAACTGTAAAATCTAGGTCCTTGAAATCATCAGATGTGCCTGCTTTCTCACTTGATGCTCCACCAAATTTGAGAACCACTTTGCCACAAAGGCCAACTTCAGCCTCTAGGGCTCGTCCTGGGGCACCAAGTGTTAGATCATCTTCTGTTGGAGCTGTTTCTAATGGAAAACCTAGACAGCAATCATGTTCACCTTCTAGAGGAAGGGGTTCACATGGCAGTGCCACTACTAATGGGTACTCTCATCGAGTCATAAGTAAATCATCTTCCAATGACAGTGATGATGTAAACCCTGTACTTATGGGGACCCAAAGTGTTGAGAGAGTTGTGAACCAGAGGAAACTGGCACCACCAAAGCAATATGACCATTCTACTCAGAAGAATCCTGACGGGAAGTCTTTGTCCTCTGAAAGCTTAGGTTTTGGAAGAACACTTTCAAAGAAATCCTTCGATATGGCTATGAGGCACATGGTATGCATCACTTTCCTTATTCAACAGCACACTTATCACTTGATGCATAGTTAGGACTTGGGACTTCCTTCAGCTACTATAATGATTAATGGGATAACATGCATAATTTTGGGCATTGAAACCTTTCAATCCATTCAATGTTATCCAGCTTATGATTAGTGGGATCTATAAAATATATACTACCATGACAGGTTTAATCATGTACAGTGGTAATACCAATTGATTTCATTACATATTCAATTGAACTTCTTGTTTCTATAGAAGCAGTATATAATTTGACTTTGGAATTTGCTTCTGCAGGAAATAAGGCGAAGCGTGCAAGATAACCTGCACCCTGTTCTGACAAAAGTTCCAGCTTCTTCTGTGTACAGTGTCCGAACAAGACCAACAAAAAGCAAGACTACTAATGCTATGGACTCTCCTCTTGCCACATGCAGCAATGCTAGCTCGGAACCAAGTGTCAACAATATTTCTGCATACTTTGAAGGGTGTGAAATTGAAGACGTTGATCATGGAAGTGAGAGAGGAAACTCCTCTCCTGCAAGCCAGCAAGGTAGGTGACCATCGGTCCTGGTTTATTGGCTTGCATCCATCCTTGTCATTCTCCCACCATTATTATTTTACGCAGTTGCCTTCTCTGCTTGGTATTTAAGCTCAGCTCATCCTCGAAAGGAGCTGATGGTAGAAGGCAAGCTACACTACTGTAAATTTTAAAGAACTAAGCTTGAGAGTGCATGTCTTTTCTGAACATGCCTGCAATGTTTGTGGAACAAAAATCAGGTACATTCAATCGATGAACCATACTTTGGGTCATCTGTTAAGCTACTTATTAGCAATGATTGTTTGTACTAGATTTTTATCATTGAAAATTGAAGATCTCCTTCAGCTTTTACATTTGCTGCTCATACTATGCAACTCATTCTGGTAGCATTGGCTAGATAGTCTTTGGGCAAATGAAACTTAATAATATTAGAAATTCTGTATTTCGGGTCTTAAAATTTGCTTATGCATCTTAACACTAGATAACCAAAGGAGTAATAAGATAAAAGAGCTTGCTTGATGTTCCCTTGCACAATTTACTTCTTTTGTGTTGGCTTTGACAACCATAAGAGAAATGAAGAGATGTCTCCCAACCAAAGAAAATAAAAAGGAAGAAATAGCAAGGCAATCTGGTAAAGGGTGAGGGTTTCTTTTCTCTCTTTACATCTAAAGAGACTTCCTCTTTTTTTTTTTGATCAAGAAAAGACTTCCTCTTTGAATCATTTTGAATGAACCACAAGAGACAAGGAAAAAAGAAAAAGAAAGAAAAGAAAATCTGGAAAGAAAAAATGGTGGATAAAGAATTGGCCGAAAAAGAAGAAAGTATATTTAGTCAGAACCATTTGCCTCCAAAGGCTTCATAATTCAAAAATCAACTTTCTGTTTTTGCTAGAAGTTTAGGTCCAACTATCGTAGAAAGAACGAGGATTAACTTTGTTGCATGTCCTTTGAAAACGTTTGAATAAACAACTATTTGATGCTTTCAACAATTGGTGCCGTCCAACCTACAAGTGGCTGTGGATCATTGATTCATATGAAACTTTGAAACGATTTGTATACTTTGGTGTGATCTTCTAATGTTTGCCAAAAAAAAGTGTGGTTTGACTTACTATTCATTTACAATGAGGAATATGATTAAACTACTCAACAATCTCTTGACAAAAAAAAAACTACTCAACAATCTCTTGACAAAAAAAAAACTACTCAACAATCAACATCAACATAAAATAAAAGATTGATGCCTTGCCTTGTGGTACATTACTACATTATACTCTATAAAGTTTCATAATGCAACGCTATGTTTACCAATTTATTTTTTCAAGTTGTTAGTTATAGGTCATCTATGGTGTATGATGTCGCCGTTACCATTTTTTTTTGCCTCGTGGTGTACTGGAGACCATTTAGCTCAAATTAGGTCCTATTGGACTAGGGAAGTTATATTAGGCTTGTTGGTTTAACTTTCTTTTATAAGTAGGTTATTTATGACTCCGATGTGTATTGCTTCATATTGCTTGTAATAGTTTATTTATTATCAATGAAATTTTTGATGTGTTTGGTTGATAAAGAGAAAAAAAAAAAAAGTTTGGAACTTCAAGCATTGTCTGTGACTCTATCACTTCCCTACCAAAAAAGACATAAAAAAGCTTTTAGTGGCGCAGATGAATAAACTTTTGACTACAAAACACGAGCAAACCCATAAGTCCCTCTCTAACCCACGAAACCCACTTCAAATTTTAGCTCTTCTTTTCTTAATTCCATTGTGAATGGGAAAACAAAGGAAACAAAGAAGGAAAAATAACAATGTCACCATCAAAGCCGTCCATGCCTCCTTCCACTCGTTTCTGTTAATACCATACTTTTGACCCTTTCCGATTATCTAATTCTCTTAGCATTCATTCACTAATCCAATTCTTATTTCTTATACATATTCATACCCAATCATGGATTTAAATCATTCCCATTTAGCCTTTCCCAAATTCTGTGCCTATGAGCTATTTGGGTTTCAGTTTCTGCTCATAAACGCCCAGATAAGCAACCCTTTTGGCTTTTGGCTGTTGGAGAGCCAATTCAAGTTCAGGACAGCTTTCCAAATTCCAAGTAATCTCATTTTTTATGTGAATTTGTTACCGGGCTTTTTTTCAGTTACAATTTGTTACCAACGTTTTTTCATCAAGTTCCCAGCTTTTGCTTATTTAAATTTCACTTCATAGATCTGAGTAATCATGTTTGTTTGTGTCTTTGTTAGTTCTATTTAGTGGGTTGCTGAATTTCAAGCTTGCTTTGGTTTAGGTTATAAGAGGTTTAAGGCATGCATAAGAAGACATGTGGTTAGGGGAGTAGAGACTTCTAATTGTATGCTGCAATGGTTTATAGTTGCTTTGGTGTGCTCAATTGTTGCAAAGAAGAGAATGCTTTGGAACCTTCTGGCCAAGCCCAAGGTAAGAGAATGAGTAGGAATTGGTCTTATTAATATTTCAATTTTATTAAAATGAACTCTTATATTGCAATAGGTAAGTTCCTTGCAGAAATAGCTTTTGGTACTTTATTGAATTTCAAAATCGGACAAAGTTTTTGTCAGGTCGATGCAAAAGGGTTTTGTAAAATCTCCAGTTTGGACCTTTATACCTTTTTCACTTTTTCAGTAGGTAAATAAAAAGTTAAAGTTTGTGGGAAGATGGCTGCAAAATGCTGCCACAATTCCGAGCTTGTAAAGCTTCTCATTGCTATATAAGAACTCTCACATCTAGAAGCAAGTTGCAACACTTCCTGTTGATATTGGATCCGTTGATATATATGAAATTTGTAGATGTTTCTGTCCAAGAATCATTTTTGTTTCAGTATGGACTATGGAACTGAATTATGGTGACAAAGCTAGAACTTGGAACAGAAAAAATATCAAGATTTGTATATTATTCAGTGTCTTTAATTTTCTACGTTTTTTGTTATTTGATATTTGTTCACTTTTCGACCTTTTTGACCATCTATTCAACTAATGAACTGAAAAATAATATGAAGGAAATAAGAAAGATTAATTTTTGTATGTGGGTGTTTTAGGCTAGGTTATGTTGTTGAGTACATATGCATGCATCAGGTCTTTGTTAATGTTTCATGCTGTTTCTGAACTTGATAAATTGATCATTCTCACTGGAGTTTCTATGTCTGAATGTACTGTACTTTAGGGATTCCCACCAACAATGTAAGACTCTTTTCATACAATTCATTGAGGTCGGCTACTAGGAATTTTCATCCTTCAAATAGGATAGGTGGAGGAGGCTATGGAGTTGTTTATAAGGTGAGATCAATGAACATTATATTTGTTGTAGATGCATTTGTTCTTATAGCGACACCCCATTTTCTGGAGAGAAAAGTTTCAAATACACACACAGAGATTAAGAGAAACTCTTGTAAGTACCTTAATAAGGAGCTAAAATAAGTAGCAAGTTCTAGACCGTGAAATCTCTTTATAGCAGCCAGGATTCAAACACTCAATATATGAGTGTTTGGATCCCACTTTACATGACATAAAGGTCTTAGATTGACTACTTGTTTTAGTTACTCAAATTTGAGAGAGAGAGAGTAGATTGCAGACTGCTTTTGTATTTCTTAAATTCTTATACTGCTGTACAATTCATGTATTGCAGGGAGTTTTAAGAGACGACACTCAAGTTGCGATCAAGTGTCTTTCTTCAGACTCTAAACAAGGAGCAAATGAATTTTTGACAGAGATCAACACGATATCAAGAATACGACACCCAAACCTTGTTGAGCTCGTTGGTTGCTGCGTCGAGGGCAACCACCGAATATTGGTATATGAATATCTGGAGAACAACAGTCTTGCAAGTTCTTTGCTCGGTAAATAATAGAATTTTAAAGTTGTATGTTGGCTCAGATTTCTTATGGCATGAATTTAGATGACTTTCAACCCTTCTTGCTTCTACATTTTTCTATCTTCACATTTTAATCTTATCCTTTTCAATTTGTCATTTCTTTGAAAGATTCATTCAAGATATATTTTCTCTCCAAGAAATAGTGTAGTCCGTAATCTTTCAAAAGGTCAGTGCGTGCTAAATGCAACAACTATTTTGACAGGTTCAAGAAGTAAACATGTTTCTCTAGATTGGCCCCAGAGAGCAGCGATTTGCCTGGGTACAGCTACGGGTCTTGCATTTCTCCATGATGAAGCTGAACAACATATTGTGCACAGAGATATCAAGGCTAGCAATATACTTCTCGATGAAAACTTTTGTGCTAAAATTGGAGATTTTGGGCTGGCAAAACTTTTTCCTGATAATGTCACTCATCTAAGTACTAGAGTGGCAGGAACTGTGTAAGCTTCAAAAGTTGTTTCTAAATGCAGCGTCATTGGGGTTTTCTCAATAAATCAGATCATCAATTCAAGTAGTAATTTATCTAATGATCTGTGTCTGCAGAGGATATCTAGCCCCAGAGTATGCACTTTTGGGACAGCTTACAAAGAAAGCCGATGTGTACAGCTTTGGGGTCCTCTTGCTTGAAATTATTAGTGGCAGAAGTAGTAGTAAAGCAGCATTTGGTGACCAACTGCTGGTTTTGGTGGAATGGGTAAATACTCGAATCACATAAACTGTTGATGTAATACTTACAGGAGTTATATTCTGATTTCTGAGACTGACAATTATGTAAATGCTTCTGCAGACATGGAAACTAAGGGAAGAAGAAAGGCTCATGGATATTGTTGATCCAGAATTGACTGCATATCCAGAGGCTGAGGTAATGCGCTTCATTAAGGTTGCGCTATTTTGTACTCAAGAAGCTGCGCAACAAAGACCGACCATGAAGCAAGTAGTGGAAATGCTTTCCAAAGAGGTACAGCTAAATGAGAAGCTTCTAACAGAACCAAGGCCGAGGCGGTATGGGCCTCAACACGGAGGCGGTGCCAGTTCGGAGGGATCATCGTCTTCTCAGTCAGATAAACGGATGAAATCATCAGCAAATCCTGATGTAACTTCCACCCACTCGTATATTTCTGATCCTCAAACACAAATGTTTCCCAGATGATTATTCTTTGGTTGTCACAATAAATTATTGGAAGCTTGCAAAATTCGCAGTTTCTTGACATCTTCTCCTATGCTGAGTAGGAAATGAGACAATGTTACAGTATTCGGGCGCTTGATTTATCTTTCCAAAGTAAAATAAAATGATATATATTTTCTACATTAGAAAGACGGGTTCTTAGAAACCCTTCATGATGTGCAGAAAATTGAAGACTTAAATATTAACAAACCCATTAAAAGAAGAACAGGCTCATAACTTCAATGTTATGATAAAGTCTAGATCACACGATCTGTAAGCTAGCCACAGCCAACTCCTATGGTTTTGGGTTCATGTGAGAAGGAGGGGGACTCTGCTTAAGCTTCACAAGAATCTGACGCATCCTTGAAACGTCGGTGGGCTTCCCAGGTTTCGGCCCATGAATCACAACAATGGAACCCTTCTTTGCTTGCTCTTTCTCTTTCTTCCCCCTTCTCTCAATTGCTGCAACCTCACGAGGAATGAGTTCCGCAATTGCTTTCCAGTAATTCTTCTCCGCTTCTGCGTGGAATTTCTCCTGGTTTTCCAGAAATACCCTCTCGATTTCTCTGTTACAAGCTTTCTTCTTCTCAACGTTGAGCTTCCGCTTCCGGTAGAATTCGGTTTTGTACGCCTCTGCTTCTTCGATTATCTGCTGCAGCTTCTCTTTCTCCTTCTTCTCCTTCTCCTCCAATTCAATCGCATTCCGCCTGCATATTATAACATCAGCCATTACGTCATCAATCAATAATTTCACTGGAAACTATTCAACTAAGTAATACTCGCTTACCTCCGCCACTCTCTCAGAGCAAACCCCTCCTCCGGTTCGGAGGTTCCCACGCCGCCACCAAAACCGTTCTTCTTCGAGAATACTCCGCCGGTTAAATAGGCCGACGCCGGCGATTGAGTCTCCGGCACCGCCTGAGAAGAAAACACATCGTCTCCGGCGACGTATGGCGCGGGCGAGTCGGTGACGGAGTCGGCGTCGAAGTTAGAGAACGAGTCGAATCGCTGGGAGGGAAGGCGAGGATCGGAAGCCATGAATCCGTCGTCGAAGGGGCGGGTAGACCCGGATCCGAACGATGACATGGATTATTTTCTCTCTCCGACCCCGGTCTAACGGTTTGTGTGAGTCGCTTTGGGTCCTCGTTTCGAATCTTTTAAAAGCGCTATCACGCGGGGAATATCAATATTCTACTACCAGATACAGAGTAACTGGGCATGCTGTGAGCTTCTATTGGCTGGAATAATAAGCTGCTGAACAATGATATGTTATGAGAAGCAAATGGGGGAGTGACACGTCATTGTTGTTTCTTGATTCTCGAGAATCTTCATTCTTGTTCATGTGTGGTCGCATGGATGGCCTATGATCACGCTCGTTTTGATTAAGACGTCAAGGTCAAATCTCATAATGCAACTTTTCACTATAGTAATTAGTAATTACCCTTTTTCTTGGACTCTTATTAGGACTATTCTAGATGTATGATGCAACTTCGGAACTTCGGCAATAACATTTTATTTTAGTTTGAAAAATGCAATCAGATGTTCGTAGTAGTATAAGTGAATCAAAATAATAAACTATTTTTTCACTACCTATAGGTTGAATTTAGGATTCGTTAGACTAGAATGCTTAGAGTTAAGATCACTGTTAATAAGTGCTAGAAATTGAAAGTAAGATTTGCCATTTGGATACGAAGTTCAATTTGGGAGGAAGGGAGGGGGTGGGGTGTGAGTGTTTATCCTTTATCTATATAGAACTCAACTCTCAATGCTTCAGATTTTGACAGAATACAAGGTGAAAATTCACTAAAATTGTAAAAAATGAGATAGCGAGCAATGACACATAAAAACACTTGTTCATATGTTTGCTCCAAAAAATAGTTGATGAATTCGACAGTCATTGCCATCTCCTCTCACAACATGTATCTATCTATGCAGATTTATCATGCATGTTGTGTGAGAAAACGACACTCGAGCTCACACAAACTTCTCCTTTTAGAGAGGCTCTTGAACAAGCAACTGAACTTGGATGTTAGTTTCAAAGAGCCCTATAATTTAGTTTGGAGGCCCATCTCAATGGCTGAATGAAGACCATAAAAGATAGTCCACAATTAAAATTGTATTTATTAATTTGTATATTGACACTATCCTTGTGAGTCGCGACTGTTATTAGTCTTCAGCTGAGAGAATCACAGGGGTTTAAAAAGCCTACGCGCGATCCAACGGTCAAGAAGTGGACCTTCAAAATCAAGGCCTTCTCCCCATGACACGCGTCAAACTGTTTTCGCATCTACCCGCGAAGGGCATGGCACACAATGACGACAGGTACGTACAAAAGGGCCATTCCGTAATTGCAGACGTTAACTGATCCTTTGGGCTATATATACACATCGCACCCTCATTGTTTGAAACCGTAGGCATTTAGATTTTCGAGAGGGAGAGAAATAGAGAGAGAAAGAGAGAGCGAAGAGGTCTTAGTGTGAGAGGAGGAGCAGATAATAGTGAGCAAAGCTGGAAAATTACTCCAATTTTTTTCATAGAAAACCCCCTGATCTTTCCAACATTTACGAATTTGCCTTCTCTCTTCGCGCTTCCTGTCACAAATTGATCTGAATGAGCAGTTTAGGGTTTAAGTCCGTGGTCTATCACGGCGAGCTGTGTTTGGGAGAGCTGGATGCTATTCCGGTGGCGGAGGGGAAATTTCAGTTCCCAAACAACGAGATTCGAATCCACCGCATCTCGCAACAAAGTGAACGCTGTCCACCCCTCTCAGTTCTCCAAACGATTTCCTCATTTTCGGTTAGATGCAAGCTCGAATCGGCCTCCCCACTTGAACAGCCCCATTTGATCAATCTTCACGCCTCCTGTTTCTACGAGCTCAAGGTCCACTTAATTGATTGTTTCTGATTTTCTCTTTTGTGTCATTTGAGTTATTGCTTGAGATTTTCCGTTAAGTTTCTGAGAAAATGTGTTTAAAAGTTCCAAACTTTGTGGATATACATTAATTGGCTGAAGTCTTTAGTTAATGAGGTAGTAAAGTTGGCTAATTTAATATCTTAGAGGAATGTGATCTAGGTTTTCTTGTGAATGTCTTCAACCTTACTAGGTAACCAAGCAGTGTAATAACGGAGTGACTTGGTTTTGTTGTGCAGACGGCGGTAGTATTGGTTGGGAACGAAGAGATTCACTTGGTGGCAATGCCAAGTAAGCAGAAAAAGTTTCCATGCTTTTGGTGCTATTCGGTTCCTTTAGGTCTATATACTGCTTCTCTTGGAATGCTGAACCCCAGGTGTCTCTCAATTGTATTTGATCTCGACGAGACTCTAATTGTTGCCAACACAATGAAGTCGTTTGAGGATAGAATTGAGGCTTTACGAAGCTGGATTGCACGAGAAAGTGAAGCGTCGCGAATAGCTGGAATGTCTAATGAAATGAAACGGTACATGGACGATAGGTGGCTGTTGAGGCAGTATATAGATAATGATTGCGTGGTTGATAACGGACAGGTGTATAAGATTCAAATGGAGGAGGTTCCTCCACTATCAGGTAACCACGAGAGAATCGTTCGGCCGATAGTTAGATTGCCAGACAAGAACATCGTGCTCACTCGCATCAATCCCGAGGTTTGGAAGACTTCTATGATTGTTTGTTTATCTTTTTTCTATTGTTTGTCTCTGTGGATTAGGAACTGTAGGAAGTTTAGATTGATGGAAGGCAACTCATAATAATGGATGCTTTGCATTGAAGATAAGGAAACAGTTACATACTGAGGTTTAGGAAGATTCAATAGCTCTATTATGTTGTGCATAAGAACATTGTCAGTCATAACCAGGAGTTGAAAACACCAAGTTAGAGATAGATTGGGTGCATGTTAGGGCTGTACAAGAATTGTGTGCATAGCTGAGGTTTATATTTTTTCATTTGAGGAGGCGGTGTAACTGCTTATTGAACAACTTTTGTCTGTTAACTTGTGGGTCCTTTTATACATGCACCCATTTTTGTGTGTGTGTGTGTGTTTTTTTTTTTTTTCCATCTTTCCATAATTCATTTTGCCAATTTGAGTAGTCAGATACTTGTGAAGAAGTTATTGGACAACATATTCTTAAAAAAAAAAAGGTTACATATAACTGATAGTTGATACTAGCGCATAAAAGGTTACGGTATACTTCATTTGTCCATTGCAGGTTCGTGATACAAGTGTGCTTGTGAGGTTACGGCCTGCATGGGAAGATTTGAGAAGTTATTTAACTGCAAAAGGACGCAAGCGGTTTGAAGTTCATGTCTGTACCATGGCTGAAAGGGACTATGCCTTAGAAATGTGGAGGCTTCTTGACCCAGAAGAACACCTAATAGGTTCCAAGCAACTTCTCGACCGTGTTGTTTGTGTCAAATCAGGTAATCAACCCATCATAATAGTAATATGGTAGCTTATTTCATACCTGGTCTTGGTACATGCTTATTTTCTGTTGAGCTGTGTAATACTAATAAGTGGAAGTTTTTATGCCATTTCTACAAGGTTTTAATATTTTCTTTTAATTATGTCAGCATTATTAAAATGGAATCTAATTGTATGAAATGTAAGTCCTTGGGGATGGACCTGATGGTGTAACTAGTTGAAGCTATTTCATATCTTGATTAGCTGGTTTAAAATATTGGTCAGTGGGGTAGCCGTTTAGTTTTCTTCTAAGTTTTTAACATTTTATGGGTTTTAACTTATCAGGTTCGAGGAAATCTTTACTCAATGTCTTCCAACATGGAACATGCCATCCAAAGATGGCAATGGTTATTGATGATCGTTCAAAGGTCTGGGAAGATAAGGATCAACCTCGAGTTCATGTAGTTCCAGCTTTCACTCCTTATTATGCTCCTCAAGCAGAGGTACTAAATGTTGCTTTATAAGATTCTTCTTGATATGAGTTTGCTTTTGTATTTGGAAGATTTTTGTTGAGACAAGTTATTTTCTTTCCATTCCATTCTTTTTTTCACTTGGTTTCTTTAACAGACAGCAAATGCCGTTCCTGTCCTCTGTGTAGCAAGAAATGTTGCATGCAATGTCAGGGGCTGCTTTTTCAAGTAAGATTAACATTACGTTACATTGTTAAATTGTAGTAAATGTGAGTTTCAAAGAACTTGCTTTCTAAGTCATTTTGTAATCTATAATGCCACTTGGTTCCAGAGAGTTTGATGAGATTTTCTTGCGAAGAATTTCTGAAGTTTTTTATGAAGATGAGGTGGTAAATTTACCTCCTTCTCCTGATGTGAGCAATTACTTGATGTCAGAGGTATGTGAATTGAACATATGTGATTCTTAATTAATTGATTGAAAGTTAGTATCCCTGTATACTTTCTGCTATCATCTAATTGCTTTCGATGTCAGGATGCTGGTTTTGTACCAAATGGAATTGCTCCCCTTAGTGAAGGAATGAATGGTGGTGAAGTTGAACGGAGATTAAACCAACCTGTAAGCTTTTCTTTCCTTGCTGCATATGGCTTCTAATATTGTATTCCTGTTGTTGCTTTGTGTGCTGTGCGAGCCATGATGATTTGTGCACGTTTTTGAACAATTATAATTCTTCTCAGGATGATAAGGGTGTTATGGACTCAATGGCTCATTCTAATCATGCTGAGTTAAGATCTGACAACTCCCAGAAACCTGTTGCAACTGTCCTCAATGTTCCTGGTGCAACATCTTTGAGACCGGTCATGCCTACTCAGAGTATGGGATTCCTTTGATACTAGTTTTATAATATCATGATTTTAAATGGTGCTTGGTATTGTATTGCCTACACTGTATACTAATTTGTCTTCGGTTATGCCTCAGAACCTAGTTTGCTTGGACCCCTTATTAGACGAGACAGCTTTTACGATCGCGAGAATAACATGAAGAGAGGACTCCTTGGTACAAATCCTTGCCTAGATATAAGGAGTCAAAGCTCTGGTGAACCTCCACATTTATCTAGAGTACCTGCACAAATTTCAGCATCTGCAGTACATTCACAAGGAGGATGGTTGGTGGATGATGACAAGAAAAGAGGACATTCCATTTTTCGACCTCCTGGTTCTGCTCAAGAGTCTGATGTCTTAAAACCTGAGAAGCTGGTTCACCAGAATCCTTTTAGTCCTGGTAAACAGGCCTCTGCTCCCACTGGTTTACTCTCACAGACATCTGATGCAAGGAGGGAAGAGGTTTGTTCTGAAATTCTCAAAATTCATTTAGAATCACTCACTGGTTTTGAATTTTGACAATTATAATTGAGGTATGGAGTCTAAATTTCCTGCCTGTCATTACTTGCTCTATTTGCAGGTTAACTCTGGAAATGATTTCCAAAAGCAAAATCTTCCTTTTCCAAGTCCGTTATCAGGTAGGTGAATTTATTTCACATGGTACAGAAGCTCATATTATTGGAACGAGTTGGATGATTCACATTATAAACTGTAGTTCACTTTAATTTTTTGTTGGAATAGGGAATAGTAAGCTCTTGCCCAGAATGTCCACTTGATATATTATGATGCAATATATGCTTGCAAGTCAAAGCCTCTTGTTGCAGGAGTCTGTTATTTACTATTAGGCTATCATTTATACATGAGACATTTAGTAACTTCATCATGAAATTTTGTTAATCAATTGGAAAGAATAACATAAATTTGTTAGATCCATTCATAATGTGTGGGTATGACCACTAAATTTAACCTTTCTTTTTAGTTAGGAAGTTTAATTAGGCTTTTTTTATTGTCTCACTCAGCATTGAAAGTTTTTTTGTTTTTTTAAAGAGATATTATATCTTATTATTACATGTCTTTCTATCTTATTATTATTCATTTGTGATTGATACTTGTCTCTTTATAATTGGTTGTTTGTGCAGAGGCTGGTGTGTCTCAGAATCAGGCATCTTCTTTTATTAAAGAATCTGGAAAAGTGAACACGCTGCCATCCCCTTTATCTATTGGAGTGCTGCAGGAAATCGGACGGAGATGCAGCTCAAAGGTATAAATAGCTGAAGTCCCCCCCCCCCCCTTCTTCTATTTTTTTTCAAAATTTTAATGGAGTTCATCATGTTGTTACACAGGTTGAGTTCAAAGCTGTTATAAGCACTAGTAATGATTTGCAGTTTTCTTTTGAGGTCAGTGGAAGTCCCAATGTATATTCAGTTCTGTTTCAGCAGTTTTCACCAATACTTGATGTATATTAACAGAGTTTTTAATTATTCAATGAATATTTGATTGAATTATTTAATTATCACCCACAGATAATTTAAAATGTTGTCTTATGGTGTGGCGATTCTGAATATAAGCCAGAAAATATTTTTTTTTCTTTCGTTCTTTCTTGGTTTTTAGTTTTGGTGGAATGAATTAAAAAACTTGGAAATGATTTGAAGTTCATTTTCTTAATTCGTTTGTTGCATTTTGCATTTAACTTGGTATATTATGAGAACCTAATCTTGTATCTATTTTGGACTCTAAACCTTTCTCTTAAAAAAGGTTCTTTTCACTGGGGAAAAGATAGGTTTTGGAACGGGAAGGACAAGAAAGGATGCTCAACAACAGGCTGCTGAGAATGCACTTCACAGCTTGGCTGGTAATATTATTCTCGAAGCCACATTTCTCTTTTTTCCCTCAAATCTATCTCAGATTTTTTTGTTTTTTGGTGTTGTGTGCTGGTTTCACTTATACAGCCAAATGTTAAATAAAGATATGTTTGTAACTTTTTGTTCGTGGAATTGCAGAAAAGTATGTTGCATATATCACACCTCATTCTGGAGCAGTGGACAAAGATTTTGATAAACTCTCTCTTGGAAATGAAAATGGATTTGTATGGGACACAGTTGGTCCTGGATCAGCTGAGGTGCTAATGGAAGATGGATTGCCAAAAGAAAGTACTTCTGAGGTGGGTACTTGATGATGCTTTCATTACTTGATTTGATTTTCTATGTTCAGAAACATAGGTGATGCTTGGATAAAGGGTATGTGGGCAAGAATTTTCCAGATCAGGGGTAGTGGTTTTATAAGGAAAACCACTCCTACTTTGAATTTTGCATCGCATGAAGATGTGATGGCTAAACACTGAAAGGGGAGTGGCTTCATGTCAGCTAATGCTGCCTATAGGCTCCATTAATTCCTGTTTTGAAAGGTACGGGCTTTGGTTGTCTGTCCCTCATTTCTACCCATTATCCAAGTATTCCCATGTACTTGGTTTGGCTATTTTCATTTTATGTTGTAAGAAGTTATAATAACTACACTATTGAATAAATATAGTAAACAGGGTTATTTTAATTTTTCTTTTTCTTCCCATGTCTTTCTACCCAACCTCATGATTGCCCCACTGCATAGAGATTTTAAAACATCTCGCAGATTCCCCTTTTCCCCCCAAATTATGTGCTGGATCTAACTTGTTCTATGCGGTGAAACCATTTTCTTCCTTTAAGAGTGAAGTTTCGGAACCATTCAATAACTCCTTTTCTGGATATTTAGAAACCACTAGAGCTCAATCTAGTACATGCAATCATAATAGATTTTTGTCCTCAGTTGCCTGATTAAATTGTTCAATGCTAAATGCTCAGGCATCTGAAGGTGAACCTGGGAGTTCTTCTATTGTGGTGAGTCAGCAAGTTCAAAAGCGTGCCAATTCCCCAAGGTAACGGAGGCAATTTTTGTCCCCTGTTTGAAATTGAGCCATCTCTGAAAAGTTGTTATCTTTGTTATCTTCTGGAATAGCTATTGGAATCTGCAGCTGTATGATTGACTAATAGTAGATGGTCTTATACTGTCTTGTGGCACTATGTTGAATAATGAATTAAATGCTCCTAATTCATGAACATGCTTTCATATGCTTATTTTAGTAACTACATTTGCAGATTGCTACAATCTGTTTCGAATAAAAGATCCAAAGAGGAAGTATTGGGTGGTCCACGAAGCCTATCATATTCTCGGCTGAGGAAGGGCCCTAAAGTCAAACCTCGCGACTAAAGTCATTTCATTTCAATCAAGGCTGCTGCTAGTGCATCTTCCCTCTCTTGGAGAAATAAGTGGATAATCCCAGAGAGGTCCAGTGGCACCATCTCTCTCTAGCACCGTGCTTTATAATTAGCGGACACACAAGGAAAAGAAAAGAAAGAGGAATGAATGGGCTTTCGGGGCATACAACTTGGCATCTTATACTATTCGAAACATCTCTTTTCCCTTAGCATAGTTGTTTTAAATGTAGCCTAGGTGAAGGAGTAGTTGTAGTTTTGTTGTTGGAAAGGTGGGCTATTATTTTATTTTTCACTTGCGCCACCTTTTCCGGCTTACGTGGTGATATTCAAGTTGAATGTGGGGAACTGGGAATTGTCATCGGTTCTTGTTTAGGTCAGGTCATCTTAGCTATATACATGTCAATGTCATCATCCTGTTTCTCCCTTCTGAGCATCTAATGTACATTTGACTCTTTACAAGTTTCAGTTTTCAAGATACTTTTCTTCCAATTTTATTTTTCATGCATCTTCAGCCGTTTGATAACATAGTGCATCAATCATATGGGCAATTCTTTCCATGTATCGGTTGGAAACAAAGGCCCCTCAAACCTGGCCAAGGGGGGTTTGAACCCCAGACCTCCTATTATCAGGATGCAGGAGCAGTTCTCTCCTAACTTGAATGGTACAAGTTTGCCAACTTAACCACACCAAGTGGTTAGATTCCAACGTTATTTGTATGCATAGATTTCATTACGATGTTAGTTTTCACAATTTCTGTTATAATAAATAATGACACAATGACATGATTCGTAATTTCAAACAGTTGATTTTCTATATGTAATCCAGTGGAGGAGACCGTGCAGGTGACTGACATATCCAATATATAATTGGAGCTGCACTGATTGATTGGGACTACAAATCTAACAGTCAAACACTGATATTCATCCTCGAATTCAGGCAGAAAAGCACCCAATGGCGTACGCTATATATCCACAGTCATTTGGAACTGAGCATATGATTCTTCCAGGTAGTTCGTTATCTGTGTTCCACTTCCACCCTATCATAATGTCTTCACCGTCAGCATAGAGATTAGAGAATTGCATGCAGTTAAATATGTCGCACTACTTTCAAAATCACTTCGAACTCCTTTCTTGCCGGGTACATGTTACTTTCAAGCAACAGTCAGCATTTTTATAACCGGTTATGTACAACCAACCATGTATCTATCTTTCTCATACGTGCTATGCTAGGTCACGAGAAAGATTGACATATAGTTATATACATTGAGTGATAAGGAAGATTTCGAATTCAAGCTGCATTTTTACTGAATTGGAGGATATCAACTCGCTTCATTTGATGACAATATCAGACAGAAGCAACAAAATCCTGAAATCTTTACACAATCAGCATTCTGGAGAAACTTTGCAAAATCCTACATTGGTACAAATCCTCATTCCACATATCAATTTGTGTTCATGACAGAAAAATAAAATAATCTGCTCTAATTGGGAAACAGTAAGATGTCCTGCTATACACATGACAAACCTAAAAAAAAAAAAAACCTTGGCACTATTACAAAATAGGCACATAGTTGATCTGTACATACTACATACTAATGCAGGAATTATAGAAAAAGTGCCCTTCTCCAACGCTCTCTGATCGCCACCACAAACCTTCAGCAACAAATCAGGAGTCACAGGCTCAAATGAATTCCAGAGGTTTTCCACAGTAGATACTAAGGCAATCTGAAATTAAACAGAAGTTTCTGCAGCATTTTATGACCCCATTGCATGTCATTGTTCAAGACATCATAGATTGGCTCTGAGTCAGACTGTTCTGCAGTTTCAGCAGGTTGAGGCTTTTGCTTGAGTTCTTCATCAAAATTCACTTCATTATTGTCGAACATGTCAGTTGTTTCTGCTTGAGGTGGGCCATTTTGTAGGTCAGACACAGACTGTTCTGCCTTTTCAGCAGGTCGAGGCTTTTGCTCAATTGTTTCTGCTTGAGGTGGTTCACTGTAAGGTTCTTGCTTCTCTTCTAGCTGATTTCATTGGTTTCGGTACATGAAAAGCAACAGAAACAAGACATCAACAATAGCATTAACAAGGATGAATAGCTATATCAAATTTTGCTGTTGGAGAGCATTACATTATTGCCATAGCACTGATAAAACATTCATTATGAGAACAAGTCTAACATTTATCAGTATCATACATCACTACACCAAACTCACAATATACAGTAGTCAAGTGATGAGTGGTATATGTACTCATTCACATGTTTGTACTGAAAATTCGACTATATGGAAATCCTCAGGGTTGCCAGCAGAAGAAAAGAAACAAAAGGAATGCTTGATAGATCACTCAAGTCTCAATAGAATAATTTCGCGCAATTTTACACTGAAATAGGAGAAACTTGTCTTAGGCTTTCTATTGCTTGAACTGTTGTAGCATACAACTTTTATTACAAAAATGTAGTGTTAAACTTTGTTGACTGCTGATGGTAAGAAAAATACAAAAGCTTCTCATCTTTAAGGATCCTCCTTTTCATATCTATGACAATTTAAATGACTGTTAATATTGATGAAATCAAATATTCGCCTCGTCATACATCAAGTTCATGACCTTTTCTTCATAGGAACATAGATTCAAAGACAATACAAGCTGTAACCAAAAACTATTTAGTAATATAGAATCTCCTAGCCCTGGACAACTCGAGATTTTTGGAAATGAAATGGAGTGTTATTTCAGGCTGAGGTAGATGCAGTAGAAGAAAATGAAAAAAGACAAAAAGAACTTCACTCTCATCAAGCAGTTACCTCTGGCATATTAAGTTCCTTAGCTTCATATGCTCCAACCGAGCCATCAAAGGTCATCGGTTTCTCAACTTCCTCTTTGTTTGCTTCTTCAGTTGGAACAGCTGGTGCACGAGTCAAGCCAGGTACCAGAACAGGTCCTTCTTCTTCATAGTTAATTAGGCTTCCCTCAATATCCAAGCTTGTGAGGTTCCTTGCTGTTGCAGCTCTGCCATTATTTCCAAAAATGTTGTCGGCCACCATCATGTCGTTGGAGATGGCTGCAGAATCCGCGCTTGGGAAAACAATTCTCTCTTCATTAAGCACTGTAGTTCTTGCTACCATTTGTTCCTCGTATGGTTCCATCATTTTCTTTGGCCATTTCGGGGTTATATTCTCAGAAACAATAGTTTTGGGCTTCTCTTCTGGGACATAAATGTTATCAGCAACAATTTGTTCCTGGTATGGTTCCATTAACGGTATCTGTGCTGGATCAGTGTAACTATCAACAATGGTCGGCTCCATGTTCATATTAAACACAGCCTCCTCCTCTTTAGGATATGTCAAGTTCTCAGCCTCCGCAATTAACATATCCGAGTTGACATTAGAATCCTCAATTTGATTATAACCTTGTTCTTCCTCTGTTATTTTCTGAAGTTCAGCATCTCCCCAATCTTCAAAAACAGTGATAGTGTTCTTAGTGTCCCAGGTATGGAAAATTCGATCTGGGCCAGGTTGCCACAAGATATTCCCTGCGCTTCCTTTTAGTATGAACTTGAACTGGATTGATTTCCCAACTGGTATATCCTAATTAAACAAACACAAAGACATTAAACCCCGAATTCAGTCCACTTAAACAGACAAAACAAAATTGGTTCTTTGTTGGATTTATACTCACCAGCTCAACAGACCACACATTCCCATCTGACCAGTCCATCGGTATTGCGCTTGAAGGATCCCATAAACCGAGCATAGGATCATCCCCTACTATGAGAAACTGCTGACCAAAGGAGCACTCTTTCTGCAACTGGAACTTGACATGCATAGTTTTTGTTGGATCTGCACAACATGGAAATGCCATTGAGAACTAGCGAGTATATGCAGCCATTTTTTTTTTAGAGGACAAGAACTTACATGCTTCTTGAATTTGAGCATCTGTAGTCTCCAATTCTGCCTGCATAGAGAACACTCAAAAATCAGACTGATAATTTCAAACCTAAATAGAAACCAACCCCTCATGATCTTTTATGCAGAAATGGAAACAAATTCATTAAACACAAACTTTAAATTATGAAATCCTACCAATTGTCTTATATGGATAATGTTTAAAATCCTGAAAAAGAAAGAAACGAGGTTTGACCCTTCTTGTTTCTTCCCATTATTATATGCAACAATTCTTCTACAACATGATCAAGCATGCCATTAAGAAAAAGGGAATCATAGCAATATTCCAAAAATTTCTAGGCAACATCAAAATTCAAAAGCAAAAGGCGATCATAAAAAAAACAGAACTTTATATATCATACAGTAGAAATTCAAAAAAAAAAACGAAAGGCAAATCTGTCTCAAAACCACCAAGAAATGAAAACATGAGTCTACAGAGAAAGAAATGAATTCCACCTGGGTTTTTGATGAGAGACAAACAACAGGTTTAATGGGATTTCTCTGTTGAAGAAACGCCACCAAATTCAAGAACCCATTTTTCTTCTGAGGCCTGAAAAAGCAAGCTTGTTCAGCCCTGTTCACCAAGCCAGCCTCTCTGTCCCGGTAAATTTCGAAGACCACACTCGAACTCGGAGTCGCCAACGTTTTCATAACTCGGTCTCCACTCAGTCACTGAAACAACAAACTCGAAAAGTGGATGCTTTGATTTTGTTTGTTTATCGGGAGGGTCGCTGTCACACCTGTTCTGAAGTGATCCACTTCTGGTGGCTCTTCTATTTTCGTGAGTAGTGAGAAGGAGAGGTTGCCTTGTTTTATATAAATATTGAGGTGGGGACTAATGGGGATGATAAATGAGCGGATCCGGTTCCACGTGGCGTGTCGACAGGTGGCACCCTGGGCCTGGGTTGAATATGGCTCTCCGCTCAACGTGAGAATCTCAACTAACAGTTGCAGAGACATGAATGAATGAGTGATTGGAATTCGGAGGACAGACTTTTATGGAAGTGTGGCTTTTAGCGTCATACTCCGTGATCGTTGCTTTCAATCACCGCCGTTGGTTTCAGTGTCAATAGTAGGCATTGAAAGTGGCTGATGCATCGTCGGTGTCTTAATTGGGAGAAGTTTTTGGGACCGGCGGTCGTGTGACGCGTGCCACGTCCAAGGGGATAGGGAAAGTGTTTTTGGTCTTTCGCATTATAAACAGGAAGGTGTTTTAGGTAACGAGTTTTCATATTTTGGAATGAGATTGTTGTGCCGGACGTACTACGACCGTTACTTAAAAGAAACCGGTAATTAACTTACGCAATTATTTTTGTTTTGCTTATTTATATTTTTAGGGTTATCGTGGTGTTAACGACCCGAGAGGATGAAATCGTAGTTAATCGGAACAAGTCCTTAGACTAGGTGTGTTATTGTCCCAGACAATTAGGAAGTGCCTACAATTGCCCATTCGCCCAATATCACTCAATATATATATATATATATATATATCAGGGCTTCTCCACTAAGGAGATCATTATATATATATGCCTGAATCATCATTAAAAAGCAAAAAAAGATGGCTAAAATCTTAAGAAAACACCACTCTGAGAGTTTTTTCAATCTAGTTTAACTACGATTTTCTTTCTATATTGAAATTTTGTACTTATCTTTAATTTCAAAATTCTCTCCGCTCGACAGACTAGTTTCTGTAATCCAAGTCTACTATTTCAAAAGTTACTTAAATTTATTCAAAATGTGTCAATCACCCATCATGTGAGCCAAAAAGTGAGATCGAATGATATTTTAAAGGGTGCTTGAACTCGGGGAACACTTAAATATCGAGCGGATTTTTTATATGAATTTTCTTATTTTCCGACTTTAGAAAATCGTAAATAAAACAATTGGGTGAAGATTTTTGAGTTCCGTCAATTGGAACACCTTATAAAAATTATTCTTTACCAATGATGAGATTATGGTAGGGAAAATTTTCAAAAAAAAAAAAAAAGGCTTGACATGGTTTGACCGTTTGACACGTTTGAAGGTGGCATGCTGAAAGATACCAAACCTTGTGAACACCATTTTTTCTTGAAATTTTCAGCTGCCATAATCTCACTGTTGGTAAAGTTTGTTTTTTTAGAAGGTGTTTCAATTGATGGAATCAGAAAATCTCGACTCTTTTACTTTTTACGAATTTTCTTGTATTCCGACTTTGAAAAATCATAAAAAAAAATCGGGTCAAGATTTTTGCGTTCCGTCAGTTTGAGAAATACTTAAAAATCATGATTTGAGGTTGAGAAGATTTTGATGAGAAAATAAGAATACGTAATTTTGTTCAAAAAACCGTGTGCTATAGTCTACAGTTTTGGGTGAGAAACTAAGGTCTTGGAAAATAAATTTTTTTTTTTTAGAGAAAGTTTTGGGGTTGGTCTCCACGGTGTTAGAACATCGTTCTTAGGTGACAGCGTGTGGTTGGACTGCCAAAATTAGATATAGTTAGCATCGCTTGCATGGACATGCATGGTTAGGGTACGAGCATCAGAGCATGAAATTGCATAGATTAGGACATAGAGTGGGTAAGGGATTGGGCACATGCATTTGCTTTGGCTTTCCACAAGAATGGGTAAGGGATTGGGCATGACAACTAAAATGAGCAAGGGCAAAAGCTCAGCCACTAGAATGAGTTGGACCATAAAATATTCATTATAAGGTAAAAATTTGCACGAACCCTAAGAACATTGTAATATATGACCAGAAAAATTTTCAGAATTTTTCCAGCACTGGAAGTGTTTTTTATTTATTTTACAAAGTCGAAAAACGGAGAAAATCATTAAAAATAAACTGATCGAGATTTTTTAGTTCTGTCAATTGGAACCCCTTCTAAAAATCATGTTTTACCAATGGTGAGAGTATGGTACGAGAAAATTTAAAAAAGAAAGGGGTTTGAGACATAGTTTGGCATGTTTGGAGGTGTCATGACATGCTGACACATGTCAAACCTTGTACGAATTTAAAAAAAAAATAGGGTTGAGATTTTTGCACTTCCGTCAGTTCGAGAAGTGCTTAAAAATTGATTTGAGGGTGAAAAAATTTTGGTGAGAAAATAAGAACATGTGATTTTGGCCAAAAAACGTGTGCTATAGTCCATAATTTTAGGTGAGAAATCAAGGTCTCATATTTTTTTTTTTAGAGAAAGTTTTCGGGTTGGTCTCCACGGTGTTAGAATATCGTTCTTGGATGATACCGAGTGGTTGGACCGCCAAAATAGGACACAATTAACCTTACTTGCATGTCCATATTAGCTAGCCTCGGTTGCCATGTTAGCCTCGCTTATGGTTAGCTCGCTTGCATGGCGAATTTGGAATATTAATACATGCATATTGTGATTTAAATCATGTGTAGGAGATATTCAAGTTTATTATTTCATCCAAGCCTAGGCCACAGGAATAGAAGCCTTGTGCTGCAAGAAAGACAAAATGAAGGCTGGTAATTGAACATAAATCATTCGCTTTCTTAATTTCAGTACACTGTGAACAAAAAATTAAGCCTATCCCGTTCTTATTTGCCAAAAAAAAAATTTAATTTCTTAATTTCAGTCAACAGTCACCGAAATTGAAATTAGGAAAGCAACATTGAATAGAAATTAAATTCCAGGAAATTCCCATGTGGTTGGCTTTCTATTCAATGTTGAAAGACAAAGCCAACCACATGGGAAGAATTGAAACACAAAGCCAACCACAGAGGTCAATTTCCTAAACAATTTATCTGATTAGTCAATTATCCAAGGCAAATATCGTGGAGACATTAATATTAAGGCCACACAATCATTACCAGCAGTTCTTCACTTTACTTGGTCGTTTATTTCACTCGATCATCCCATAAAGATTACCCAATTAAAATGAAAACGTTCCTCCCTTTCTTCCTTTTCTTGATCACTGCAGTTCACAGCCTGCAGTGCAAGGAAGACCAGCAACTATCATTGCTCCATTTCAAGAAGAGCCTTGTATACAATTCTTCTGTTTCCTCCAAGCTTATCTCCTGGAATTCAAGTACCAACTGTTGTTCTTGGATCGGTGTAACTTGCAGCACTAATGGGAGTGTTATCAGTCTTGACATCAGCCGCGAATCTATCTCCACTGGAATTGACAACTCCAGCAGTCTCCTTGATCTTCAACATCTTCAAAGCCTCAATTTGGCCTCTAACAACTTCGTTGGAACATTTCCAAAAGAGTTCTTTCAGGTACCTTCTCTAGAAACTCTTGACCTTTCTGATAATCCAGAACTTCAAGGTTCCTTGCCAGAGTTTCCGAAGAATGGATCTCTTCGGTCCTTAATTCTAAGGGAGACAAGCTTTTCAGGGCTATTACCAAACTCTATTGGCAACCTCGAAAAGCTGTCCACTATAGATATTGAAAATTGCAGTTTCAGTGGATCAATCCCAAGGTCAATAGGAAACCTTACACAACTGGTTAAATTTTCCATGTCTATTAACGACTTTAAAGGTCCAATTCCATCATTCAGCAGGGCAAAGAATCTGGCAGTAATAGATCTAAGTTTCAATTTTGGTCTAACTGGTCCTATAAATTCGACATGCTGGGAAAACCTCACTGATTTGGTCAATCTCACCTTGGGTTACAATATGCTCGATGGGAGTATTCCATCAGCTCTGTTTTCTCTTCCCTTGCTCTATAGTCTCGATCTTTCCAACAATCAATTCTCTGGTCCATTTCATCAAATTTCTAATTTCTCTTCCTGCTTTCTGGAACTTCTTGATCTGAGTAGCAACAATCTGGAAGGGCCAATCCCAATATCTATACGAAATATCAGAGGGCTTCAGAGTCTTGGACTCGGTTCAAACAAGTTGAATGGTACATTTCCAATCAATAGTCTTCATCACTTCAGAAATCTTTCTTATCTTGACCTTTCACAAAACAGCTTGTTACTTAGTCCTGATGCTACCAATTTCTCGTATTCCTCCTTTCCTCAGTTTAGAGTCTTGAGGTTGGCTTCAGGGAAGTTGAGAAGTCCATTCCCAGAGTTTTTGAGAAATCAATCCAGATTGACGCATTTGGACCTTTCCCAAACCCAAATACATGGCAAGATACCAAACTGGATTTGGGGGCTCAGTAAACTCTATGTCCTAAATCTTTCTTCCAACTCCCTGAACCTCTTAGAAGGTCCTTTACTGAATCCAATGCCTTCTACTCTACGCGTGCTCGACCTTCATTCCAACCAGCTCCAGGGGAAAATCCCAGTTTTCTCATCACCTCATGTTTTTGCTCTAGATTACTCAAGCAATAATTTCAGCTCTAGCATTCCAGCTGACATTGGTGCATATTTCACTAGTGACATTATATTATTCTCCGTTGCAAGCAATAACCTCCATGGGATCAAACCAAGATCAATATGCAATTCGCAATCTCTTGAGATTCTTGATCTGTCCAATAATTCCTTGAGCGGCAGCTTTCCTCAGTGTTTGACTAGAATGAAAGCTCTTGCAGTACTTAATTTGAGGAGAAACAATCTTAGGGATTACATTGCTGATAAATTTCCTCAAAGTTGCAGCTTACAAAGTCTAGACTTAAGTGGAAATCAGATACAAGGCCAGTTGCCAGAATCTCTAGCTGACTGCACGAAGCTTGAGGTTTTAAATCTTGGAAACAATCAGATAACAGATGCCTTTCCATGCTTTTTGAAGAACATAACTACCTTGCGTGTCCTTGTTTTGCGATCCAATAAATTTTATGGACGCATTGGATGTCCCAAGACTAATGGCACTTGGCCAATGCTTCAGATCATAGACCTAGCTTACAACAATTTTGATGGTGAAATACCAGGAAGATCTTTGTCTACCTGGCAGGCAATGATGGCTAACGAAGATGATGCCGCATCAAAGCCCAATCACCTTCAATTTCATAACCAGTATTTTCGTCAGATTTTTTATCAGGATGCAATTACAGTTATTATCAAAGGCATAGATGTGGAGCTGGTAAAGATTCCAACTGTCTTCACCTCAATTGACTTCTCATGCAACAAGTTCAATGGATCAATACCCAAGGAAATTGGAGAACTCAAATCGCTACTGTTGATACCCGTATACTACATACCACCAAGTATAATCAACATACTCTTAGCGGGCCCACATGACATGTGGGACCCCGTCCATGACATGCGGGACCTAGCTCGACACCCGAGCTACCTCACCATGGTGGAAGCCGACCAAGACCTCGCCGGGAGGCGTCCCTACCATGCTCGCCAAAAGGGTTCACGATAAGCAAATAGGACTAGCATCCCACATGGGAAATGTATAATAGTGAGGGAGCTTCCTTGTCTATAAAGGAACACCTCCCCCTCTTAGTCATGGATCCCGAGTCTGATCCATGAGCTTTTTATCCCATCACATGGGCATGTACTTCTCTAATCAGACATAGTAGACATTCCAAGTGGACGTAGCCTCTCCTCACGGGAGAGGTGAACCACTATACTTCTTGTGTTATCCTTGCATGCACAACACTTAGTCTCTACACTAAACACTCGTACTGTTGTCTAGGCCGACTGGCCATGCATCAACAATTGGCGCCGTCTGTGGGACTCCATACAAAACGTCACGTTGCTTGGGCATGCATCAGCACTAGCTCGCCCAAGCATCCATGTTGCTTGCCCGCCCGCGCGCTCACCTTGCTCGCCCATGCATGACCACGTGGTCCCTTTGCATGCAATTGCTCAATCATCAATCATCATGCCCATGCAATTGATCAATACACCCACCGACTCGTGCTTAATTTGGTCAAACTTGTAGGCCGGTCAACCTTGATCCAACTCTCCTTAATTAAGGAGCTCATTCATTCCTTCATTGCACCCGTGCAGCAAGCTCCACCATGATCTCATGATCACTTCATGCAATCTTAGCTTCTCCCAGCTGAACCTGCTCACTTCAAATTGATCAGCTCAACGGCCCAACCCACTACCTTGGGTGTCTTCCCGTTCATCTTCCCCAAAGCTCCTCTACACGCTCACCTGCAAGCTTGCCATCGCTCTCGTCCGAGCTCTCTTGGCCATCCAGCCAATTGCCCGTTAGGCCTCATCTTCCCCAAGCAGCAAAACAGAGCAACTGCTCTTTACACCCAGCCGGCCTCATCTTCACTCTTGTTCGAGCCACTCCAGCTCAGACCCGGCCGTGCCGACCCGTTCGCACAACTCCCAGCTCTCCCGCACGGTCACTTCTCGCCCAACCACCTGGAGCTCATTCCTTTGGACACCCGCCCGTGCAAGCAATCTTCTCTCTACACCCGGCCCATGGAGAAAATATGATCACCGCACTCGTGCAGCTATCCCGTTCTCTTCTTGATTAAGCTCACGGCTTAATCAGAAACAAGAGGCACGTCCGGGCAAGTTCACTCAATTCCCCACAATTGCAGCACAGCACCCGAGACCCTTGTCATCAGCCGGCCAACCCAAAGCAGCTTGCTTATTATCATCCCGGCCGTGACCCATTTTTACTCGTGCTTCACGCTCAATTGCAAAATAGAAGCTTCAGAGTTACCTACTCAAGCAACGCAGCGCTCGGTCGACCTCTTTGCAACAGCGCCAGTCCAATCCGGCCATATCGGTCCTCACGTGACCTCTCGATCTCGACCGACTCCTAGCAGACTTCATCGGAGCGTTTGCAAATACAACCAGAACAGAGCAACTGCTCTGCACACCCGGCCGGCCTCATCTTCACTCTCGTCCGAGCCTCTAAAAAAAAAACAACAACAGCAGCAGACAACATTAACTACTTTGTACACCCGGCCGACCTTCTTCGCTCGTGCCATTCTCTCTGCTCGCCCGGGCTAGAAAACCCAATCCGGGTTCCCAGGCTATTCCTTCAATCCACAGAGCTACGCTCGATCGAGCATCCTTGAGCTCGCCCGTGCAGCTCCACGATCGAGTACCGCTCGACCCCGCCTCAACGTTCACCACCTCGGTCCCGTCTGAGAACACCTCAATTCAGAGCCAACTACTCTGGACAAGCGGCCGGCACCATCAAGTTCAGTAGCCCAACTCGCTCGGCCACTCCGAGCAATTCAATTACCCCACACTGAGGCTCTCGCCCGGGTCAGATCATCATCATCAACTGATCTCACTGGCGCAATCTCAGCAGCAGCCGGACGGCCATTCAGTTTCAAAGCTCGCACGACGTCCTAGCTTCTCGCTCGATCAATACCAAGCCGGGCATCCAAAACATAGCAACAGCCCTCGCCCGCACGCTCCCAAGCAGCTGCAATTATCAAGCTTCAAGCTCGCTCGACCCATTTGAATTGGGTCTCGTCCCGTTCAGTCATTACCTCAGATCTTGCTTCTCTACTCTCGGCTCAACTCAACCAAGGGACTTGGGAGACTGCTCTGTACACTCGGACGACATCATCGAGTAGCTCTCGCTCGAGCTCTCAGCCCGCTCAGGTCTCGCTTCGAGTCCTTGATTGCAGTCTGCAATCTGCTATGGGCACCCCACCGCTCACTCTGTCCTCTTCTCCGAGCCAATTGAGCCACCAGCGCTCTCGTCCGAGTCCAAACTCGTGGACACGACCCGGCCGACCTCTGATCGTTCAATCGATCAATCAACGCCCAGACGACAAGCTCTAGATCGACCAATCAACATGGTCTGAGCAATCAAGCAAAATCCAGTCTCTCGCCCAACTGCTATGGACACCCGGCGGACCTCTGACCATTCAGTCGATCGTTCCACACCCGCGCGAGCACCCAAAACAGAGCAACAGCCCTCGCCCGCTCGTTCCCAAGCAGCTGCCAACTTCCATCTTCAAGCTCGCTTATACCCATCTGAATTGGGTCTCGTCCCGTTCAGTCATCATCTCAGCTCTTTCTACTCACAATGGCTTCTCGGCCTTGGTTCGAGCTTCATGCCCACTCGATCCGAGCTCTCAATCGAGCACAGCGTACCCAGAACAGAGCCATCGTTCAGAGCCCAGATGCCCTCCTCTTGTCCATTGTCGGTCGTGCGGTCCGAGCAAAGCAAACAAACCCAGCCGGGTCATCTTGCTTTCGTACTCGCCCGTGCGTTAAAAAAAAAAAAAAACGAAAACTGGAACTGGGGGACTGGCCATGGTCTTGGGCTATACAAACTCGTCCGTGAGTTTTCAAAAAGAAAAAGAAAAGGGAGGAGAATACCCACTTACTTTGGGCACCCGTGCGTGTACTCTGGGCACCCAACTTGCTCACTCTCAGCAACCGCGCGCCCTCCTTCTACAGATAAGTTCTCATCAATTATCTCATGTAACATGTTTCACATGTCTACAATTACAAGTATAGCATGCTTCTCATACGTCCTTGACTATGCACACCCGAACATGCCTATCAATTGAGCATATTATATTATCTATACAAAGCATGTCCAGACATGTATATAGATGACAGAATATTATCATGTGCTTAGCTTTAATTGTTAAGTTATCACTTGCATGCCCTTATATATGCTTACATTTGTTTCAAGACTCACTGCACACTTACGTTGCAAACTTGAAATCACAATAACAGTATAAACAGAGCATGCATGATAACTGCAATTTCACAAGCTCACATGGCTTCCGAGCATGCCAAACATTCACAAACAGTTACTTTATCAAGCTAAAGTAATTACATGATTTTTACAAACTTGTGTACTAATCATTTACTTTGTTTTGGAGGATTTTCGATCGCTTCAACCAAGCATGCTTTTGGTTCGTTACACCATGACGCTTCGCTCTACAACACTTACGCCTCTTCCTATCGGCTCCAGATAAGTTCTCACAACATGCTTCACTACTTCTAAGCATGCCTACATTATGTGCCAATACCTGCTAAATTATGTTCACAATATGCTCATGCACTATGACATATTGCACATATAAGCATCTGCTATACACATGCTCACATTTAATTGCACTCCAATTAAACGCTTACATATATGCATCATTCCCGATACTTAATGGAACATGGAATTCTTCAGACATTGTTGTTCCAATAATCGAATTCCTTTCATGTTCCATTAATCATATCACTAAGGGACATGGGGGACTACCGCTCCTCACACATGCATAAATCATTACGCGCACCTTGCGCATAGCGTACAACACGCTCACACATAGTAAACTCGCTCGGATTTACTCTGACAGTTTCTTACTTGGCCCAGTCCAAGTAAAGACGATACTATTACTAGTGATCGTTCGAGCATGACCTCGATGCACGAGTTTCCGACTCTCTTCAAATGCTCGGATACATTTTGTAAAAATATTGACTTATTTTTAGTCCAATATTGGATTATTCAAACCATTGTCTCCATCTGATTATATCCCTCGGATACTAATCACCAAGATGGAACAAACTTAATCCTTTTCGCATTTCCCTAAAAATAAGTCAAAATATTTCACCTCACGGGTGAGATATACAATTTTCTTTAAGGAATCTAAGCCTCGCACCCGTGCGAGCCACATAGTCGTTCGACTATGGTAATTAAGCCTCGCACCCGCGCGAGCACCATCAGCTTTTCAGCTATGGGACCAAAGCCTCGCTTCTGTGCGAGAATCATAGCCCTTCGGCTACGAGATTCACGCCTCGCACCCATGCGAGCATCGTATCTAAAAACCATAGGTTTGGTTTTTAGCTACGGGATTCATGCCTCGCACTTGTGCGAGGACCATGGCTTTTCAGCTATGGGCCCCAAGCCTCGCGCCGTCGCGAGCCAACTCGCTTTTCAGCTCTTGGTATCCTCGGATACTCATCTCGCACCCGCGCGATCAGGTGCTCGCACGCACCCGAGCTTCCGAGCTCCGTATCCCGAGGGATACTCTCATCGCGCCCGCGCGATCCAGTGCTTTTCGGCACTCAGGCTTTTCAGCTCAGTCATCCCACGGGGCTCGCACTCATGCGCACTCGGCCGAGTGCGCCCAGGAGCCGCATACGCTTTTCAGCTATGCACCCCTCGGATGTACTTTCGCACTCGTGTGAACAAAATCGGTTCGAACCTTACGGCCGTACGAGCCTATTTGCATCCGTGCAACTGCCATACTTAGAGCCACAGAAACTCGTAAGGAGGCATCCGCAGACGTGCGGAAATATAGCTATTGCGCATCACAGCTACAAGGCCCGTGTATCCTTCGCATACACGTTTTAAAGGCCGCCTAGTCTATTCATCCTTTCCGACTTCCGTCATGCGGAACTGGGGGACTCCCGGGGCTAGTCAAACAAGGCCACTATATCCTTCGCATATAGTTCACGGCCACCTACTCTATCCATCCTCCTCGACTTTCTTAAAAGCGAAACTTGGGGGACTGCTGGGATTAGGTAACTCAGGGCTGCTATATCTTACGGATATAGCCTACAGCCACACACCAGGCTACCGTACCTCTTGGTTACGGCAAAATGCCACTAACAAACCCGCCCGAGATAGTCTCACTCGGGTTTAAGGGTACATCCCGTCTCAAAAACTTGGTAGGGGTTTAACCCGTACGGGACTACCGTCGCGCATACTACAACCCGGACGGGACAAGGCATGCTTGTCCCGAACGATGTCTGCGCGCGTGCTTTTTAGGCATCATCGAGTTCCACACTCACGCCCTCACTCGCCTTAATGGAAAATTGAATTCTTCTATCAGCTACTGTTGTTCCAACAGTTGAATTCTTTTCACATTCCATTAATGCACTCAAAAGGGCTATTACTCGCTTGAAACTCACGTCTTTCCGACAAACAAGCTTTTCGGAACTACGTCTCATGCGCACTTCACACGCATATCCAACTTGCACAAACATGTGTAACACGATACACGCAACACACATTAAACGTGCACACTCTACAATACATGCATCATTATGCACCTTACATTTAATATATCCATGATATATTATTTGTACATTTGACTTTTACGTCACATTTTGATTGCCTCGTGCAATCCATACTTGCTCCATGTGTACCTCACATGTTTTTCTCTCTTTGACAGGAACTATATGCAGCTTGCTCGTATCTCCTTTTGGCAACGACATGACATGCTTACTTGGCGAGATCGACTTGGCGCGGCTCTTCTTCCTTGAGGACTTGGGGGACTATGACATGTAGGACCCTCGCCCGTATGTCACTTATACTTGGCGGCATCAGAAATAGAACTCCTCAACCAAGAAGACCCTCTTAGACTCTCTTACTCGAGGACTTGGGGGACTTGTTGATACCCGTATACTACATACCACCAAGTATAATCAACATACTCTTAGCGGGCCCACATGACATGTGGGACCCCGTCCATGACATGCGGGACCTAGCTCGACACCCGAGCTACCTCACCATGGTGGAAGCCGACCAAGACCTCGCCGGGAGGCGTCCCTACCATGCTCGCCAAAAGGGTTCACGATAAGCAAATAGGACTAGCATCCCACATGGGAAATGTATAATAGTGAGGGAGCTTCCTTGTCTATAAAGGAACACCTCCCCCTCTTAGTCATGGATCCCGAGTCTGATCCATGAGCTTTTTATCCCATCACATGGGCATGTACTTCTCTAATCAGACATAGTAGACATTCCAAGTGGACGTAGCCTCTCCTCACGGGAGAGGTGAACCACTATACTTCTTGTGTTATCCTTGCATGCACAACACTTAGTCTCTACACTAAACACTCGTACTGTTGTCTAGGCCGACTGGCCATGCATCAACAGCTACATCTTCTCAACTTGTCCAATAATGCTTTCACAGGTGAAATGCCATCATCACTAGGTAAGTTGCAACAACTCGAGTCCTTAGACCTCTCGCAGAACAACCTGAGCGGCCAAATTCCACCACAGCTTGCAAAACTTACTTTCCTTTCATTCTTGAATCTCTCAAATAATCAGCTGGTCGGCAGGATCCCAACAAGCACCCAATTTTCAACATTTCCAAAGGCTTCCTTTGAAGGAAATAAAGATTTGTGGGGGTTTCCTTTAACAACGGATAACACGACAGGGTTGTCACCACCAGCATCAAGAAGAGGCCGTCGAAATTCTGGGGATGAGATTGATTGGGATGTTATCAGTGTTGAAATTGGATTTACATTTGGGCTTGGAATAGCCATCGGGTCACTTTTGTTTTGCAAGAGATGGAGGAAATGGTATTACAGAGCTATGTTTAACATCCTTGTAAAGATATTTCCTCAACTGGAACAAAGATTTGGTAATCACAGAAGGCATGTCTACATAAATCAAAGGTAGTGGAGACGTTTGATCTGATTCTGAAGAGCAATGCATCTGACTCTGTTGTTGGCCTTTGTTAGCTAACAAGCTAGGAACAAGGTATGAGCTTTGTTTTCATGTATGTTGGGCTGGCTGTTTGGGGAAGATTCTGACCGACCTGTTCAACTTGTAATAAATTTGTCGCATGGCAAACTTCTCTCTATGTGTATGCGAATGTGAAAGAAATGTGCTCTAGCTGTTTATGTCAGGAATAATGTCAATATGTGTCGTGGTAACATTTATGTGATACTGTCGAGCATCATGAATTTAACACATTTTTCTATGTATTTTTGTGGTTGTATAGAATTTATACCCAACTCCAAACTTTGAATAATTAGGTATTTTAAATATGTTTTAAAGACTACCATAAGAGAATGAACAAAACTGCAGTTAACAAGTTGATCTCTAGGTTTGCAGTCCCATAAACAACTACTTCTAACTTACATATTTAATTAGCATCCTTCTTGAGATATTCCCTCAGTTGGAAGAAAGATTTGGTAATCACAGAGAAGTGGAACCGAGTATTATTGCCATGGGAGACTCCACATCCACTACTGAGGTATCAAGTGATACCTCAAGCCCTTTCTTCATTCACCACTCGGATCACCCGGGGATGAATCTTGTTTCCAAGCCACTCATCGGCAATAATTATAGCACATGGTCTCGTTCCATGCGAATCGCCTTGAGTGCCAAGAACAAGCTTGGTTTTGTTGACGGAACCACGAAAAAGCCATTGGGAAGTAAGAAACCCACTGACTTACCTCTTTGGCAGCGTTGCAATGATATGGTACTTTCCTGGCTCTTGAACTCTTTGAGTCCTGAATTAGCCAATAGTGTGGTGTACACTGAAACCGCACACGCCGTTTGGGAGGATCTCCGAACCCGATTTTCACAGCACAATATCCCTCGAATTTTCGAGATTCAGCGCGATATTGCCCGTCTCTCTCAACAACAATCATCTGTGTCTGACTTCTACACTCAATTGAAGAGCTTGTGGGATGAGCTGTCTTCTTACAGTAGCCATAAGAATTGCTCATGTGGTGCCATGGATGATCATAATCAAAAGGAGGAGCAGAACCGGGTTATGCAATTTCTCATGGGGTTAGATGATTCATACGCCGCCGTACGTGGTCAAATATTACTTATGAAACCTCTGCCTTCTGTCCTCACCGTCTACTCCATGGTGAGCCAAGAGGAGAAGCAACGTGGAATCACTGCAGCTGCCCATCCAAGTGTAGAGATAGCGGCAATGGCAGTTCAAGGCTATCGTGGTAACCAATTCAGCCATGGTGCTCAAGGCAGCCGCAAACCATTGCATTGTGATTATTGTGGGAGAGATGTAAGGGCAAAATATTTGCTATTGGCTATTTCCTATTTGACAAAACCTCTTCTCTTGTATTAGCAATTCTTTTGTATCATTGCTAGTTTGTTTTAGGGATTAGAAGTCGTGGCTTAGGTTGTTCTTACTCGAGATGGTTCATGAAGACGCCATTCTTATCCGGTCTTTTCTCCGGACTTCGATCATTAGTCATCGAAGGTTTCGTTCAAGCATCTCAAGGTATGACTCATGCATATGCACATGCACTTCATTGTCATTTTGTCTTCCTTGTTGTCCTAGGTTTATCTAGGTTGTTTTCCTTTCACTTATGATGTGAATCACATAAGTATAGGATGCTTGATTGCCACACTTGTGTCTTGTGTCACAAGTTTCGAGTGCTTATTTTGTATGCATAGTTTCATACATTTGAGTTTATGATGTTAGGATTGCTAGATCTTCTTATAGATTTGTTTTGATTAGCATTCCTTTATGTTTAAGGCTGTTTCATGCCTTGCGATCGATCGTCACTGTTCATGCGATCGATCGCACCACGTGGCAAATATGTCCGTTGGATTTTTATGACCGTTGCAGTTCGAAATATGTCAGTTGGGACTTTTCGTGCGATCGATCGCACCATGTTATGCGATCGATCGCAAATGAGGGTTTATACTTACAGACGCTTCTGGTCGTTATTTTTGCACTACGCGATCGATCGCATCCTTACGGGCGATCGATCGCATAGTAATGTCCAGTTCTCTATAAATAGAACGTTGGACGATTCATTTCGGTTAGAACTCTTTCCCCATAGTCGAAAATACACTTTGAGAGAGTTCTTTGATATTGTGAGTGATCCTAGTTCCATGTTGTAGGTTCCTCACCTTAATCTCCATCTATAATCCATTGCTAAACACTTTGATTTGCATTTATATGCTAGTTTAGCCTATGTTTAGGATTTAGGAGATTCTATTCGATTCTAGCAATTGTTCCATGTTGAATTGCTGAATTGAATGATTGAATCTATATTCAATCTTCTTTGTTGTTTGTTTGTTTAGCTAATGATCCTTGTGATTAGTTAAACAAACCCTTGAATCATATTCAAGGCTTTTCAATTCGGTTTGGTTAATGCAAGCAATTGTTCCTTGTTGAATTGCTTGTGTTAATTGAATTGAATTCATTCATTCATACACACACACACTTGCATAGTCGGTGTCTTGCAGTTGGAGGATTCACGCCGGTGAAGTTCGATCAATTGGAGAAGCTTGAGGTGGGAGCACTTGAAGAGCATTCGGAGCTACACAAGGTTAGAGCTGCCACTAGTCATAGGGTTGATAGTGTAGAGTTTGGGACGGAGTTCCCCCTTGTACGTGTTGCCGTTTGGCGTTTTCATAGTGTTACACAAGAGCGTGGGGTACGGCTCCCCTCCGGTTTTCCTCTAGAGGTAGAGGTTCCGGGTGACCATATTGTGTGTTGCTTGTGTGATTGTTGATATCTATTGTATTGTGCTTAATTGATTAGCATATTGTGTGCTTGTTCATACATAGATATAAATAGACCGTGGAGTGCTTAGGATTGTTTCAATCAATTGTGTTTATTGCATAAGTAATTGTATTGATTGAACAATTGTTGTTATAGGAGAGTTAAGTTTAATTTGTTCAAAGTTGTGTATACTCTCCGATTAGTGTTTAAGACGACTTCCGTTATTGGGACAATCCGGGTACACCGGAATTTCAAGAGATCATCACACCCGCGAAACTTGCCATAAGCTCCATGGATATCCAGAGGGTCATCGTCTCCATAAAACCAACAAAGGAAATGGCCGCAGCAAAGACGTGAAGCCAGCTACAAATCATGTTCAGTCCACCACCTCCTCACAGCCTATGTCACCCATGACATTGTCTCCTGAGCAGTTTCAACAGTTCCTTTCCATGATGGCAGGCAAAACACCCTCTGAGACTCAACTCAATGCAGTCACAGGTTTGTTTCCTCACCATTCACAAGAATGGATTATTGATAGTGGTGCCACGGATCATGTTACGGCACTTCCACTATCAAATTCAACTGTCAACAAGTCATTACCACCAGTCAAACTCCCAACTGGTGAACGGGTTTCAATTAGTAGTATTGGCAATTTTACTTTTGATCCCAAACTCTCTTTGACTAACGTTTTACAGATTGCCTCTTTTCTTGTCAATCTAATCTCTGTTAGTCGTTTAACAAAATCTCTTCGTTGTTCCATAACCTTTTTTCCTGATTTTTGTATCTTGCAGGACCTGGAGACGAAAGCGATGATTGGTTGGGGTAGACAACGTGGTGGACTTTACTATCTCACCACACCTCTCAATAGCCATGCTCATTCACATTCACCTCATAGCATTAATTCTATCTCTTGGCATCATCGTCTTGGTCATCCCTCTACCCAAAGACTTCAACTCTTAGCTAAGAAATCTTCAGATGTTTCTTTTCATTTCAGTAATTCATGTGATGTTTGTCCATTGGCAAAACAAACTAGATTGCCCTTTCAATTAAGTCATATTTCCAGTAAATGTGTCTTTGATCTTATTCATTGTGATATTTGGGGACCTCACAAAAATTCTACATATACTGGGGCTAGATATTTTCTAACAATTGTTGATGATTTCTCTCGCACTACTTGGCTCTATTTAATGAAACATAAATCTGAAACACAGTGCTTGCTTAAATCTTTCTTCGCTTACATTGAGACACAATTTCATCACAAAATCAAGAAAATTCGCACTGATAATGGGAGTGAGTTTTTGTCCCTTCATTCTTTTTTCACTGAGAGTGGTGTGATTTTTGAGCGTTCTTGTACATACACCCCACAACAAAATGGGGTAGTTGAACGAAAGCATCGTCATATTTTGGAAGTAGCTAGGGCCATACGTTTCCAAAGTCAGTTGCCTTTGCATTTTTGGGGGGATTGTGTACTCACTGCAGTGTACATAATTAATCGCTTACCAACACCTTTGTTGTCCAAAAAATCACCTTTTGAAGTTCTTTATAATCGTCTTCCATCATATGCTTACATGCGTACTTTTGGGTGTCTAGCTTATGCCACCAATGTTCAACCCAATCATAAATTTGATGTACGAGCTAGAAAGTGTGTCTTTATAGGTTATCCACTTGGTCAAAAAGCCTATAAGTTATATGATCTTAGTACTCAAAAGGTGTTTACAAGTCGTGATGTGGTCTTTCATGAGTCCATTTTTCCCTTTGCCACTAATCCCTCACTATTGCCATCATCAACCCCTGTATTGCCCATTGTCACTAATCCTCCTCCTCAGTCTCCTATTCCTGACTCGTCTGACCAGCCCACTTCTCCTTCCATATCCCACTCATTGGACACTCCTTCTCCGCCGGTCCCAATTATGGAACCCGACGTTCCAACACTTGCACATAGTCCTGACACATCGGGCCTTCCCTCCTCACCAGTCCAAATTACCGAGCCCATCCAACGTCGTTCAACCCGCTCTACACAACGACCCCTTCATCTCAATGATTACATTTGCTCTCACGTTTCGTTGTCTTCTCCAGCCGATGCATCCACTCCAGGTTCTTCTTCCCAAGGTACTCGTCATCCTTTATGTAATTTTATTTCTTACCAACATCTCTCTCCTTCTTATCAAAGTTTCCTTGCCAATATTACTACTCCTGTTGAACCTAACACTTATGCAGAGGCTGTTGATGATCCTCAATGGCGTGCGGCTATGGACTTGGAAATCCAAGCCCTTGAGGCTAATCAGACTTGGTCCTTGGTTCCGCTCCCCCCTGGGAAGCATCCAATTGGTTGTCGTTGGGTTTACAAAATCAAGCACAGGTCTGATGGCACCATTGAGCGTTACAAAGCTCGTTTAGTAGCCAAAGGTTATACTCAGCTTGAAGGTGTTGATTACAAGGATACTTTTTCTCCCACTGCAAAATTGGTTACCTTTCGTTGTCTCCTTGCCCTTGCGGCAGCTTCTGGGTGGTCCCTCCATCAAATGGACGTCCACAACGCTTTCCTTCATGGTGATCTTCATGAGGAGATCTATATGGTTTCGCCTCCTGGCCTTCGGCGACAGGGGGAGAACTTAGTATGTCGCCTCCATAAATCTCTATATGGGTTGAAGCAAGCCTCTCGGCAGTGGTTCTCCAAGTTTTCTGAGGCTATTCGCTTAGCTGGTTATACACAGTCCAAAGCTGATTACTCTCTTTTTACAAGGAAAGTTGGTGCCTCCTTCACAGCTCTCCTAATTTATGTTGACGATATCTTAATCACTGGTAATGACCTGACATCTATTGGTGCCCTTAAATCTTTTTTGAATAAACGCTTCCGCATTAAAGATTTGGGTGATCTGAAATTCTTCTTGGGTATAGAGATAGCCCGCTCCAAAAAGGGGATCTTTATTTCTCAACGAAAATATTTGTTGGATATTCTGAAAGATGTGGGTCTTTTAGGAGCACGACCAGCTGGTTTTCCCATGGAACAAAATTTGAAGCTACTTCCTGATAAAGGAGACTTACTTCACGATCCATCCAGATATCGAAGGTTAATAGGGCGGTTGATATATCTAACCATTACCCGACCAGACATTACATTTGCTGTGAATACATTGAGTGGCTTCATGCAACAACCTCGCAAACCTCATTATGATGCCGCTCTGCGTATTCTTCGATATTTGAAGAGCACCCCAGGTCAAGGTATTTTATTTTCATCTCAAAGTCTTTTACGGTTGAAGGCTTTTTGTGATGCCGATTGGGCAGGTTGTCCGGTGACTCGGCGTTCTACCACTGGCTATTGTGTTTTCCTTGGAAATTCTTTGATATCATGGAAGAGCAAGAAACAGAAGACAGTCTCCTTATCTTCTGCAGAAGCAGAATATCGATCTATGGCAGCCGTTTGTTGTGAGCTCACTTGGTTGCAGAGTCTTTTCCGTGATTTACGTATAAAAGATGTGAGCCCTGCATTGCTGCACTGTGACAACCAAGCTGCCCTTCATATAGCCGCCAACCCCGTCTTTCATGAACGGACTCGTCATATAGAGATTGACTGCCATTTTATTCGAGACAAGATTCAAGAAGGAAAGGTAGTCACCAAGTTTGTTCCGTCTTCCGAGCAAGTAGCGGATATCTTCACGAAGCCTTTGGGAAAGACTCAATTCCAAACTCTGCTTGGCAAGTTGGCAGTTCTTGACATTCACTCACCCACTTGAGGGGGAGTATTGAGATTATAATATTTCCCACCTCTTGGCATGTGCTATGCAGTTCCTCACCATACTCTGTCACTCCGCATGCTCTCTGATTCTCCACCAATTAGTGTTCACCACCTTGTATTATTCTCTATGTCACCAAGTAGTTATTTTACTATTCTCTCTACCCATGCTGTAGTTCTTATATATATACACCTCCTGTAACAATTGAACTCAATTAATTCAATATAGAAGATTCTCTTCTTTCATTCATTTCTTTACAAGTATGAAGAGTAATGCAGCTGGATTCAATTGTGGACGGAGACAACTCTAGAGTTCTTTCTCTTAGTAATCTGCTTCTGCTGTCACATTTTAGCTCAATTCTGCCTCTAGTCATCTTTGTAATATATATGGTCACACAAAATAGTGGAAAGCCAGGCCATGAAATGTAATGATTAAATTACTCACCTGAACAAGTAACAGAACAATCCCGTTCTTTTCAGTTCTTTGATTTCCTCGGCATTGTCATGTCTGAAGTTTCACCAAGAAGCATTAACCATCCGGTAAAAAGAGGAAATGATACTTTTCATTTGAGGTAGGCACAAAAATTTGGAATCCGTAGCGATACTTATTCCACAGTTCTTAGTAGTTAGTACAGACCGAGACAATTTAAAATTGGCTAATCTAACTTATGCTCAATGCAGGGATCACATAATAGTAGTAGAGCAGCTTGATATTCTATCCGAGCTAGTCTGACTAGGAGTCTTGAATTGTAGCTCTCCAAGTCATAAAGTGCTGCAGAATTTGTAAACAACACCACCACCGGATAACTTTGCCATTGTCCTATCTCAACCCAAGTCCACCACAACTTAAACTATTGAAGTTGGCGACCACCCTAACCAAAACCAGTAGGCACCAATCTAGGAAACTTCATAAGATAGCCCACCATTCTGGTCAATGTTCTTTGAACCATTGTGTGTGCTTTCACACTTAGAAGGGATCACGAGAAATATATGTGGGTCTTTTTAAATTACAAAATGTTGCATGGTTTATACAAGGAAGGTGATGATGACTGCAAGAAAACTAGTACTGAGCTTAACATGGTTTTGAGTCCTGACAAGACAAAATTGTCACCAAAATAAGGACCAACTTGCACTACCTTCCAAAAGGCAAAACTCTTATTTAAGGAGAATTTAATTCCCTCCAAGTCAAAGATTCAAACATTGCCCATGCTTCTTAACTCTTAATAAATAGTCTCCTTTTTCTCCATCACTTGGCTTCTCAGAACTCAGAACCAGCAAGTTTCAATGGCCCTTTTTCTTCCCTACAAGACTTCAACACCACATTTCTTAATTTTCTTCAATCTGCTCATCCCATCTTTGTTCATCATCACCTTCTTGTCTTCACCATTTTCCGCTTTTGCAGCCACCGCCATTTCCAATTCCAATGAGACCGACAGGCTCGCTTTACTCGCCATTAAAGCTCAGATTATAAAAGACCCAAATGGCATTTTGAGATCATGGAATGATTCTCTCCATTTCTGCAACTGGACAGGGGTCACTTGCGGTCTTCGTCACCAAAGAGTCATCACCTTGAACTTGAGCTCGTATCAGTTACTCGGCTCACTCTCTCCTCATATAGGAAACCTCACTTTCCTTTCTGGTCTCAACCTTGAACTCAACAAATTTCACAGTAGTATCCCACAAGAAATTGGCCATTTATTCAGGCTCAAATACCTTAACCTCTCCAACAATTCATTTTCTGGGGAAATCCCATCAAATCTCTTCAGATGTTCTAGCCTTATATGGCTTCGTTTAGGCTTCAACAAGTTGAGTGGGAAAATCCCATTTCAGCTAGGCTCATTGCAAAAGCTAGAGAGAGTTCAACTTCACTATAACAACCTCAGTGGACAACTTCCAAACTCTATAGGCAACCTTTCCTCAGTTAGATCTCTGTCTCTGGCCGTTAACAACTTGGAGGGAAAGATACCAGACTCATTGGGCGGCTTGAAGAATTTGGAATTCCTTGGATTTGGGGTCAATCAATTTTCTGGTATGGTCCCATCCTCAGTTTACAACCTTTCTTCTCTTACAAAGCTTAGTTTACCATATAATCAACTAGAGGGGGTTTTGCCTTCAGACTTGGGCTTCACTCTTCCTAATTTGCTAGTCTTAAATTTGGGTCACAATCTTTTCACTGGAAGATTACCAGCATCATTATCCAATGCATCAAATCTTCTCGAATTCGATATAAATGGGAGTAATTTTACTGGAAAAGTTGCAATTGATTTTGGAGGCTTAACTAGTCTATGGTGGCTGGTGCTTGCTTCCAATTCCTTGGGAACCGGAGAAGCAAATGACCTGAGTTTCTTCAACTCTTTGAGTAGATGCAGGAACTTACAAATTCTTGATCTAAGTGATAACCAATTTGGAGGGGTTTTGCCATATTCAGTATCAAACCTCACAAACCAACTTGTGTCATTGAGACTGGGAAGAAATCAATTATCTGGAAGCTTCCCTACTGGAATATTTGAGAACCTTGTTAATCTGACTGAATTGACAATGGAGAAAAATAATTTCAGTGGTGGGATTCCTGCCATTATTGGTAACCTATGGATGCTACGGCGATTAGATTTGTCTGAAAATGAGTTTTCTGGCCAAATTCCATCATCCATAGCCAACATGACTCAATTATATGCTCTCTATCTTCAAAAGAACCACTTCATAGGTCCCATTCCTTCAAGTTTTGGAAACCTTTCATACTTGCAAGAGCTAGACCTTTCTAGAAATTACCTTAATGGAACCATACCCAAAAAAGTAATGGCTCTCTCTTCCCTAACCATTTCTCTCAACCTTTCTCAAAACCAATTCACTGGTTCCTTGCCCTCAGAAGTTGGAGCCTTGAAAAATCTTGGGTACTTGGATTTTTCTAAGAATAAATTGTCAGGAGATATTCCCAGTAGCCTTGGTAGTTGTGCATCCTTAGAACACCTTCACTTGGAAGGTAACTTCTTTGAAGGAATCATTCCTTCATCTATTAGATCATTGAGAGGTCTTCAAGACTTGGATCTTTCACATAACAATTTATCTGGCCAAATTCCTGAATTTTTTCAACAAATTTCCCTTGTGAACTTAAATCTTTCTTTCAACAATTTTGAGGGTCAAGTGCCAACAGGAGGAGTTTTCAAAAATGCAACTGTCATTTCAATAGCAGGGAACAAAAAGCTTTGTGGAGGCATACCTGAATTTCAATTGCCAGTTTGCACTGCTACTAAGCCAAAGAAAAGAAAGATGTCTCAAGGACTCAAATTTATGATCTTATTGCTTTCTGGACTTTTGGGGTTAGTTTTGATCATGTCTCTTCTAGTTATCCATCGGATAAGGAAGGTGAAAAAGCCGCCCTCTACAGAAGCAGCTTCACCAACCAAAGAACTGCATTTGAAGATATCCTACAGAACTCTCCATCAAGCTACTGGAGGGTTTTCTCCTGCTAACCTAATCGGTTCTGGTAGCTTTGGTTCAGTCTACAAAGGAATTCTTGATGAAATAGTTGTCGCAGTAAAGGTACTCTACTTACATCAACCAGGAGCCTTAAAAAGCTTCTTAGCTGAATGTAAAGCCTTGAGAAACATTCGGCACCGAAATCTTGTGAAAGTCTTAACTGCTTGCTCAAGTCTTGATTTTCAAGCTAATGAGTTTAAAGCCCTTGTCTATGAGTATATGCCCAATGGGAGTCTGGAAAGTTGGCTACATCCAATTTCAGAAGCTGATGACTTAAATGGTGAACTGAGGATGCTTAATCTTCTACAAAGATTGAACATTGCCATTGATGTGGCTTCTGCTCTGGATTATCTTCATCACCATAGCAAAGATCAAATCGTTCACTGTGATCTGAAGCCGAGCAATATCCTACTCGACAATGATCTGACTGCACATGTGGGTGATTTTGGGTTGGCCAGGTTCATTCCAGAAGCTTCAAGTAGATCTCATCTCAATCAAAGCAGCTCAGTAGGACTGAAGGGAACTGTTGGGTATGCAGCACCAGGTAATTAACTCAACTCTAATATGTTTCAATTTTTTATTTTTTTTGAAAGGGCATTTATTTGGCGACGCATATGTTTCAATTCTATTCAACTTTTGTTAAAGACCAGCATTCTTGAAGAAAGTTTTGAAAATGTTCACTATTCAATTGAACTAATCACAAGAAATTAGAACCAAATAGGCAAATACATTGATAGTTATAAGTTGTTCACTTGTAATAATCAAAGCTACAAACATGTAGAGTATGGCATAGGAAGCAAGGTTACAACTTACGGCGATGTGTACAGCTTTGGGATACTCTTGTTAGAGATGTTCACAGGGAAGAAGCCTACTGATGACATGTTTAAAGACGGACTGCAACTCCATAATTTTGTTAACAATGCTTTGCCTGAACATATATCAGAAGTGTTAGATCCATTATTTGTGGAAGGAGGGGCAGGAGACGATGATGACTTAATTAGTGAAGAGAAACACATTGTGGGGCAGAGAAAAAATGACCTAAATCAAGAGTGCCTGATTGAAATACTCAGAATTGGAGTCGCTTGTTCAGTAGAATCACCTAGAGGGAGAATGGATATCAGTCATGTTGTTAAGGAGTTGCAGTTAGTCAAAGACACTCTTATTGGATCAGAAGTGGACTAAAGCCAATGCAGCAGCTAAACTCTGTCCTAACCAAATCAGGTGTATGGTTCTTTGTGTAGAAATAAAAATTAGGAAGCTCCAAGCATATCCTCTGTTTGAATATGTAGATAGGGTTGTAACTGAATTTCATGCCTGTTTTATGTGATTTTGTACAAATAGTTACTGCCATTAATTTTTCTTTAAAAAGAGACCACTTAAGCTACCCCCACTAGTTCAATAAATTTCATCTAGCGATAAGAACCCTTTATTTTATTCTTTTGTTTGGGTAGGATTTACAGAGGAATTTGAACAAGTATAACATGGGAACGCAATGTTCAAAACAATGGCAGGAAACAAAAAAATGAAAAAAAAAAAAACCAACAAAAACCAAATAGCAAGGTGCCTTGATACAAATAATATTCCTACTCAAATATACACACACACACACACACATATATATACTCTTTTTTCCATATAGATGAGGGCATATATAGAGATAGGTAACAAACTTGGCTTATCTTCGATACCTCTTGCTGCTGCTTCTTCTTCAATTGGTCTTTCATGTATGTCATTGCAGGATCTGTCATCATCATCCTCGTCATCTATCTCAAGGAGCAATGAAAGGTCAACTACGTCCATGACATGATCGGGCAAAGCCATGTCTGTGAATTGGTGAATGTTTAGATCATCTTTGAAAATGTCATCAGTAGGTCTTTTTCCAGTGAACATTTCTAGCAATAGTATTCCATAGCTATAAATATCTCCCAGAATGGAAACTTGACCTCCCATGCCATACTCTGCCATTCAATGCATAAGTTAGGAAGGATATCATAGTCAAACGTTAAGTTCGTATATCAGACATTGGTGATACTTCTTTTCCAGGAAAAACGTGGCAGACATCTTTTTACTAATAGAGACTTAATTTGAATTAGTAAGGAGAAAGAAATGAGAACTGTAAAAATTCGTACCCGGAGGAATGTAGCCTATGGAACCCTTTAACCCTGCAGACATGGTCTGATCAAAACGTAATCCGATTCATTTCCAAAAGTGAGTAGTGCTGCAGATTCAAGAGCTGTGTTCTGTTCATGCCTTAGAGAATGAACCCAAGAATCAATTTCAACAAAACCTGGCTAGAACGAATACATGAATTATTCATCTGTTTCCAAATACAGGTTTCACTAAAGGAGCAAATCATTTCATTTACAGGAAAGTATAGCAAAGAACTCCAACACATAAAAAAACTGAAAAAAAATCTCCTAGAAATGGAGGCTGTTTCTTCATTTAGGTGAATCATATTATATTATATTTATATTAATACTCATACTAGAGTTCTATCCATAGGGCCAACCAGTGGTGCAGGTTTTCAATTCCATTATGGAGATTACATTTCTAGTTGGGAACTGGGGCACACTAAAGACTAAGGGCACCTTGAATCATCTAATGACTTTTGGCTAGGTGAGATGGTGAAATGTTCTTTAGCTATTTAGGTATAGTGTAGCAGACAATTAAAAAATTGAAAGCTCCAAACCATGTCCTGTATGTGCTTTTGTGCTGCCAGCTACTACCATATATTAGTTTCTGCTAAAGATAATCAATCCTTTACTTTTAACAAGCGCAACATAGGCATGGCAATTACTCAACCTTGAGAGCAGTAGCAGAAAAAGAAAAACCCACTATAAGAAAAGCGCAAAATAGCAATGTAAAGTATGAAAATTTCCCAAAGCTGAAGAAAAAAGTTGCAGTCTTTACCTTGCTAATTACTATATTTTGCCTCTGTTTCCAATTTTGCAGGACGAAGCCTCTCTCACTCTCTCGCCCCTTTAAGCTTTCTCTTGTTTTTCTGAGCAAGAAAAACAAATGAAAAAGAAACTTGATTTTACTCTAGCGGGTGCTACGGCGTCGTTTACTCGCTCACAAAATCCCAATTTAATAAATTTACAGACTCCAAGGAGGACTTGTACTTGTTGATACCCAGGTATCAATTTTTATGCGTTTCCATGCTATATAGGGGACTTTTATTCTTCAATCTTAATGCATCTATCATATTCATAAGCTACACTAAATTTTATTGTCATTGTTTTATTGCCTGTGAAAGATTAAAAGTGACGATCTTCCTTGTTCTACTATATATAGTGCAATTTAACCTTACATGATGGTTACATTGATACAGATAATATCATTATTGAAATACATATAATTTATAGTCAAGACTTGGGTATATATTGACGAAATCAGGTGACAAACTTGGTCTTCTTTGTCAATTTGAGATATGAGTCTCTAATTGCATTCATCTTGTTCACAACCACATTCATAATAATACGCTCTCTTGGTGATATTGCAGAGCATAAGAGACCTACCTGCACCACGGAAACCAAGCATTCCTCCAATCTTCTTGCTTTGACTTGGCCTATATCCTTATGCCCAGCTATTGGCCTTTCTTGTATATCATTGCTGTATTTGTCATCATCATTATCCTCATCTGTTTCAATTAGGAGCAATGAAGTGTCAACTATGTCCATGACGCGGTCGGGGAAGGCCATGGCTGTGAATTGATGAATGCTTAGACCATCTTTGAACATGTCGTCCGTAGGCCTTTTCCCTGTGAACATTTCTAGCAACAGTATCCCGTAGCTGTAAATATCTCCCAGTATGGAAACTTGGCATCCCATGCCATATTCTGCCATTTAACACACACATTAGGATGTCAGAGTCAAATAATGTTTCATCTTTAGATGTTAGTTCGATTGGATTTTGCTGCTACTTCGTTTCCAGCAATATAGAGGCAGTTATGTTTGTGGCTATTAGGAATAGGAAAAATGATAATTATAAAACTCATACCTGGAGGAATGTAGCCTATGGAACCCTTTAGGCCAACTGACATGGTCTGATTTGTGGAGGCTTCCAAGAGGAAGCTTGCTAAACCAAAGTCACCAACATGGGCTACCATATCTTCATCAAGAAGAACATTGCTTGGCTTTAGATCACAGTGAACAATGGATGTTTCACAATCGTCATGTAGATAATCTAAGGCAGAAGCAACATCAATGGCAATATTGAGTCTTTGGATAAGGCTCAATCTCTTAGTTTGAGATCCCTCTCTTGGATGCAGCCAAGGATCTAGACTTCCATTTGCCATGAAATTGAAAACTAAACTTTTGAAGTCATTACCCTGATTATCAATGCTTGAGCAGGCAGTTATGATCTTGAGAAGATTACGGTGCCTGATACTTCTTAGTGCTTTGCATTCATCGATGAAACTCTTGGAAGCTCCATGTTGTTGAAGGTTTAACACCTTAACAGCAACTACCATTCCGTTAGTACTGAGTACTCCTTTGTATACAGAACCAAAACTTCCGGAACCGATCAGATTGTCCACAGAAAAGCCGTTAGTTGACTTAACAAGTTCCGAGTAAGAGATACTTGCATATGAATCCTCATAAGAAGATGAACTTAGAGGTCTACCTCTAGACTTTTTCATCATTGAACGTGCAGCAACCAAGCATGAAAGAGCAGTTAGTAATGCAATTGCACAAGTTAAAGGGATGATCACTTTTGGGGCAAGTAGTCCCCGAGATGAATGAGGTTTTCTGCTGGAACATGCAGGTAGAAGTAATTCAGGGAGGCCACCACAGAGCTTATTATTTCCAAGAATTGAGACTCCAGTTGCATTTAAAAAGATTCCTTCTTTAGGCAATTCACCCTCAAAATCATTTTGAGAAAGATTGAGATACTTGAGAGCTCGAAACTTGCCTAAAAATTCTGGAATCTGTCCAGATAAGTTATTCCTTGAAATATCCATCTCTTCCAAGCCTCTTAACTTTTCCAGAGATTGAGGTATTTCTCCTTTGAACTCATTACCTTCCAAATGCAGGCTAACCAAACTATTACAACTGCCAAGGGTTATGGGGATTTCACCTGATAACTTGTTTCCTGATATATCTAGCTCCGCAAGATTTACTAAAGCACCCACTTCATCAGGTAGTGAACCAGTCAAAGAATTTTGAGACATGCTCAAAGAAATTGAAAGGGATGAAAGTCCTATTACCTCTTTAGGTATGGTGCCATCTAAATTGTTACTAGAAAGGTTGAGTATCAATAGATTTTGGCAGTTTCCAAGACTTGGAGGTATGCTTCCCTCAAACCTATTCCCCTCCATGAAGAGCCTTGTCACCAAAGTCAAGTTACCTAGGGAAGATGGGATTGGCCCTGAAAATCTGTTCAGATTCAAAGACAGTCCCCCTAACTTCTGAAGCTTCCCAATTTCTTTAGGGAAACTACCAGCGAAATTGTTGTCTCCCAGTAACAGCTTGGTTAAGTTTATCAGATTTCCAATGCCGATAGGGATGCTTCCATGTATCAAATTGCCTCCCATTGCAAATATTCTCAGTTGGGTTGAAAAGTTGGCTATGGATTCTGGCAATTGTCCTCCAAGACGATTACGGCTAAAAGCCAACACCTCAAGCTTAGTACAATTAGCCAGGAAACTGAGAGAATCAAGGTCACCAGCTTTCCCACTTCCCAGTGAATTGTCATCAAAGTTCACTCTAACTAACCTTTCCAAACTTCCAAGATTTTCAGCAGGGAATTTCCCAGTGAGACCATTTTCTGCAAAATCAAGAATCCGAAGTCTAGAAGCATTTGACAACGATGCTGGAATACTTCCTGTGAATTTGTTGACACCACCAGCAAATTCCTCCAGATTAGGAAGAGTAATGCCAACGTTTTGTGGTAGCTCTCCATGCAGCTGGTTGGCAGTAACACCAAACCTGTATATGGAAGAAATATTATAAATCGAAGAAGGGACCATACCAGACAGATTATTCTCCCCAACTATGAATGTTCCCAGGCTTGTCAGGCGCCCGAGCTCATTGGGTATGCTTCCTTGTAATTTGTTGTCACCAAGAGAAAGACTGTACAAAGATGAAAAGTTTCCTATCCAATCTGGGATTTTTCCAGTAAGATTGTTACCCTGAAGCCATAGATGAGTTAAATTCAGTAATGAACTAAGTTCATCTGGGATCGACCCAATAAGCTCATTGGAAATAACATTGAGCACTCTTAGTTGTGTGCAGTGAGATATATTAGTTGGAATTTTCCCTCTGAAGGAATTGAGAGACAGATGAAGCAATTGCAGGCGTAGTAGACGACCCATTTCTTGAGGAATTTCACCATGAAAGTTGTTGTTGATGATGTTGATTCCAGTGAGATAAGAAAGATTTCCTATAGAAGGTGTTAGGGACCCTGCCAGTTTTTTATCTTCCAGGCTCAAACTCATGACTCTTTTGGTGGAATTGTTGCATGTGACGCCTACCCAAGTGCAGAAATGGATGGAATCATTCCATGAGCTCATGATATGGAGAGGATCTTCAGTGATTCTTTTCTTGAAGTCTAGCAGTGCCAGGTGATCAGATTCAATTCCAAAACTTGGTAGTGTTGCAGATTCTAGACCTGAGCTTATGCACAAAACAATGAACACGGGAAGGAATTGAAGCAATATCGACCTGCAATGTGCTAGTGAATGCTCCATCATGTTCTAAATGCAGGTTTCATACAAGGAGCACACGAAAAATTCAAGGTACGTTTCATATAAATGAAAGCATACAAAAGTAAATCTTTGGCATGAAACAAAATGTCAATTGCAGGACCACCTTTGTATCTGCAGGCCCTACCATTCTGGTCCAATATTTAAATTTCATTATGGAGATCAGATTTCTAGTTGGTAAGTGGAAGCCTAAGAAAGTTGAGCTGTCCTACAACATGAATGATCTAAAGACGTTTGGCAAGATGAGTTGGTATGGAGTTGATATCAGATTTTAAGCGCAACTAAAAATGAGTACTTGGTAATAACCACCAATTTACTTTCCATGCGTAAGGATGATAGGTGATTTGCATTTATTGTTTGCATACTGAATTAAAACTAATATTGCAGCAAATTTGACTTTGTGGTGGTGACAAGTCCACGATTATGAACCAGCTCCATGGCCTTGATGCATCCTCACACTTGGTCAGTGCTTCGATCCTTCTCCATCTAATTATTGATATGTCTTTGTTGGTGTAGTGTGCTTGTATAGTTGTATGCCCAAGGTTCCTTGATACCCACGTTTTTCTATATTATGCCAGACCCTGGTTCTATGCTATAGCTTATATTGGACCATCACACTGCATGTTTCAATCTTCATGCATATAATACTCATTAGGTACTATAACACAATACTTTTTCCCCTTTCCAAACACTAAATTTAGATCCTTTCTTCAATCCAAAGTGAAATTCTTATTTTGATATAACTTTTATCTATTTATAAGTAGTAGAAAAATGGCTGAGAACATGGCCAAGAAGCTAGATGAAAAGACAATATGATGCATTTGGAATAAACCAAGATAAATAAGAGCGCGCTTCAACGGAATAGACATTCTTCCCTTGTTCTGACATATAAAATGCTGAATTTAATTAACCTTAATTACATGATATTACATACATTGATAGCTTATATTTGATATAGATAATATCCTTGTTCAGATAATTTCCTGCATATAATATAGATGAGGATATTGAGATTTAGTCACAAACTTGGCCGTGCGTACTGTATATATCTAGCTCCTTCTTCTTCTTCTTCTTCTTCTTACTTTGAAATAGGACTCTCTAATAGCCTTCATTTTGTTGACGACAACATCCATAAGTATCCGTTCTCTTGGTAATATTGACGAGCATAAGAGTCCAATATGCATCACTGAAATTAAGCATTCCTCCCTTCTTCTTTTGACTTGCTCAGGGTCGACCTGATGTCTTGTTGGTCTTTCTTGGATGTCATTTCCTTCTCTGCCCTCATCATCATTCTCTTCATCTCTTTCTATGAGCAATGAAGGGTCAACTACGTCCATAACATGGTCAGGCAAAGCCATGGCTGTGAATTGGTGAATGCTTAGACCATCTTTGAACACATCATCGGTAGGTCTTTTTCCTGTGAACATTTCTAGCAACAGTATCCCATAGCTATAAATATCTCCCAGCATTGAAACTTGACCTCCCATACCATACTCTGCCATTCAATACATTCATGAGGAACTTGGTCAATTATCTTTGGAATTTAGATGTTATTTCAGATTTTTAATGAGAATCATAAAACAGGTCAAGAATGTTATTTTATTTTCCAGGATAAAAGAGGGTTATCTTTTTTATCAACTAGTTGTTAGGAATAGGAAAAAATAAAAATTTGAGAATCATAAAAACTCATACCTGGAGCAATGTAGCCTATGGAACCCCTCAGCCCAACTGATATGGTAATCTCGGAGGAATCATCTGATGTTTCCAAGAGGAACCTTGCTAAACCAAAGTCACCAACATGAGCTACCATATCTTCATCAAGAAGAACATTGCTTGGCTTTAGATCACAATGAACAATGGACGTTTCACATTGGTGGTGGAGATAATCTATTGCAGAAGCAACATCAATGGCAATGTTCAGCCTTTGGGTGAGGCTCAATCTCATACTTTGAGATTGCTCATCATCTCTTGGATGCAGCCAAGGGTCTAGGCTTCCATTTTCCATGAACTGGAAAACTAGACTTTTGAAGTCATTACCCTGATTATCTATGCTGGAGCAGGCAGTTACGATCTTAAGAAGATTGCGGTGCCTTATACTTCTTAATGCCCTGCATTCAGTAATGAAACTCTTCGATGCTCCTTGTTGTTGAAGGTTTAATACCTTAACAGCAACTGCTGTTCCATCACTAGAGAGTACTCCTTTGTATACAGAACCAAAACTTCCTGAACCAATCAGATTGTCTATAGAGAACCCGTCAGTTGATTGAACGAGTTCTGAGTAAGAGACACCTGATTTCCAATCCTCATAAGTACGTGATGTTACATATCTATCCCTTGACCTTTTCGCCATTGCACGTCCAGCAATGAAGCAAGAAAGTCCAATTATGAATGTAACTGCACAAGTTAAAGGGATTACCACTTTTTGGGAAAGTATTCCTTGATATGAATGAGGCTTTTTGCTGGGACATGCAGGTAGAAGAAATTCTGGAATGCCACCACAGAGCTTATCATTTCCGAGAACTGAGACACCAGTTGCATTTGAAAAAATCCCTTCTTTAGGGAATTGACCCTCAAAATGATTGTAGGAAAGATTGAGATGCTTGAGAGTTCTAAGCTGGCCAAAAAATTCAGGAATCTTTCCAAATAAGTTATTTTTCGAAACATCTATTTCTTCCAAGCCTCTTAAATCTTTAAGAGATTGTGGAATTGTTCCTTCAAAATCATTATCTTCCAAATGCAGGCATTCCAGACTAATACAACTCCCCAGGGTTGTGGGGATCTCACCTGATAACTTGTTTCCTGATACATCTAGCTCTGCGAGTTGCACCAACTTTCCCACTTCATTTGGTAGTGAACCAGTCAAATAATTCCTTGACAGGCTCAATGAAATTGAAAGGGATGAAAGCCCAATTACCTCTTTAGGTATGGTGCCATTTAGATTGTTCCTGGAAAGGTTAAGTATGAGTAGATTTCGGCAGTTTCCAAGACTTGGAGGTATGCTTCCCTCGAATTCATTCTGCTGCATGTAAAGCATTGTTAGTGAAGTCAAGTTACCTAGGGAGGACGGGATTGGTCCAGACAAAATGTTAAGACTCAAAGACAGTCCCTCTAACTTCTGAAGCTTCCCAATTTCTTTAGGGAAACTACCAGCGAAATTGTTGTCTCCCAGTAACAGCTTGGTTAAGTTTATCAGATTTCCAATGCCGATAGGGATGCTCCCATGTATCAAATTGCCTCCCATTGCAAATATTCTCAGTTGGGTTGAAAAGTTGGCTATGGATTCTGGCAATCGTCCTCCAAGACGATTACGGCTAAAACCCAACACCTCAAGATTAGTACAATTAGCCAGGAAACTGAGAGAATCAAGGTCACCAGCTTTCCCACTTCCCAGTGAATTATCATCAAAGTTCACTCTAACTAACCTTTCCAAACGTCCAAGATACTCAGCCGGGAGTTTTCCAGTACGACCATTTTCAGCAAAATCAAGAAGCCTGAGTCTAGAAGCATTTGCCAACGATACAGGAATATTTCCTGTGAATTTGTTGACACCACCGGCAAATACTTCGAGATTAGGAAGAGTTATGCCAACATTTGGTGGCAACTCTCCATGCAGCTGGTTGCTAGTCACAGTGAAGTAGTATAACGCAGAAAGATTGTAGATTGAAGCAGGAATTGTACCAGAAAGATTATTAACTGCAAGTACAAATCTTCTCAAGCTTGTTAGACCCCCGAGCTCACTGGGTATGCTTCCTTGGAGATTGTTCTCTCCAAAAGAAAATGCATATAAAGAAGAAAAGTTTCCTAACCAAGCTGGGACACTTCCTGTGAGATTGTTTGTATCAAGCCATAGATGAGTCAACTTCAACAGTGAACTGAGTTGGTTGGGGATTGGTCCAATAAGTCCATTCGTACCAAGATCAAGCACCCTTAGTTGGGAACAATGAGATATATTAGTTGGAATTTTCCCGCCCAAGGAATTGGCCATCAGGATGAGCTGTTGCAAGTGTAGTAGACGGCCCAATTCTTGAGGAATTCCGCCATGAAATTTGTTGTCTGTGAGGTTGAGTTGAGTAAGATAAGTAAGATTTCCTATTGAAGGTGGTATGGAGCCTTCCAATTCTTGAGCCTCCAGGTTCAGAATGATGACTCGTTTGTTGGAAGGGTTGCATGTAATGCCTACCCATCTGCAGAAATGGATGGAGTCATTCCATGAGTTCATGATATAGAGAGGATCTTTAGTGATACTTCTCTTGAAGTCTAGTAATGCCAGGTGATCGGATTCATTTCCAAAAGCGGGCGGTGTTGCAGATTCCAGACCTCTGCTCATGCCTAAAAGAATGAACAATCGAATGGCTTTAAACAAAATCCACCTACAATGAGTAGGTGAATGCTTCATCCTGTTTCGAATACAGATTTTAGGTACTCAGCAAATCAAAAGCCAAGTTTCATTTGCACAAAGAAGAAGAAGAGATTTCTATTTTCTATTTATTATACGAGCATTAGTTAACAAGCTAGCATTGCTGATAGTTCAAAGTTTTAATTGCATTATGGAGATCAGATTTTCAGTTGGGAAGCAATTAATATCTGATGTCTTGTTGGTATCTGGAGGGCCCAAATTTTAATTCCTTCCATTAAGGAGATCTCATCTTTGGTTGGGAACTGGTAGGCACTCGAAAGACCAAGGCATTGTACAATGTAACTTATCAACCATAAAATCACTGTTGGCTTGTTGATCTGATATCGATATCAGATTAGCGAGCGTAATTCTCTGTATAGCTCCAAAGAAGGTATGATCATTTAGACTTATTGCTTCTGAACCATTATTGCTTCTGATTCTTAGGTATAGAGTTGAGTAGTTGACATTAGCTCAAATTATTGATATGATTGACCAAGAGTTTCCAGCTCATACGACACATTGCTGTCTGTTTTATCATTTCTGTTCATAGAAATAGAAGAGGCATATATAAGTCTATAATAGTAGGTAACTGGAGGAAGATCTTACATACATGACCTGTAACTAATCTATGTTATACCTTCGTTTTTTTTTTCTGGTATTACTGTTAATCAAGAAGTTATGCTGTACTCACAAGTGGTCATTTTCGTGCAGGGTTGCTGCCCATCGATAGTATTGTAAGTTCCAAAGGACACTTTTTTTTTCCGTTAAATAATCTTTAAAGAGTGATCTAGATCATGAGCGATTCCGATCATGAAACTTGTGGGATGAGGAAGGAGAAGGAGAGAGGTCGATGTCAAAGTTGTTTAGCTTAATTAGCATGCCAATTATTTAGATCATGAGCGATTCCGATCATGAAACTTATGGGATGAGGAGCTGAATATGTACAGTGCTTTATGCAGTTGAAAAATTTATTGTTCTTGTCAAAGCCAATTATTCGACTCATTAGAAATTTAGAAGACAAAACTCCATTATGACAATACAATATCATAGCCTGTCTAACCAGCTATTGGCATAGTATTATAATACATTAGTATTCAAAGTTTCAAACTGATGTCACCCATATTGGGGGAAATTCTGCCATATTTGGAGCATGTCATGCTTGGGCACGTGACATGCTCCACAACCCTTGGATCCCATCTGCCCCCACCCTCCCCCGCTTGCAAATGCATCTCGTCTGCCGAGTACCCTATGCCCCGGGAACTGAAGCAGCACCCGTATTTTGTAGAATTTTTTTTGGAAAATGATAGATTAATTCTACATCTTCGTGAGGGGAGATCCTCAAATTAATGGCCTAATTATGGAGCTTTATTGTAAATACACCACGTACACTTCACGACTACAACCTCATTTTTTCTTTTTTAAGAAATGACAAAATTATATTGATACTTGACTGTAACCCTGCTATTTTTTTTCTTTTTAGCTTTATATCTTTAATGTATCCATTATAGCTTTATTTCCTTCTCGAGGACTGTACTTGACTACGACCTTATTATTTATTTTTTGGTTTAACTTGCAACTTATAATCATTGAAATTCTCATAAAAAAAAAAACTTATAATCATCGAAGGAATTTGATGCAAATTAATAACTAGTAAATAATTCAATAATAATGCCCCTGATTCCCCTTCTGCTGAAGAGCCTCCACATGCAAATATACAATCACAGAGAATTGTCTTTCTTCTTCGTCGATCGTCGTCATATATCAAGCTGTCATGTTTGATTGTTTAGAAAAGTTCACATTAATTAAAGAAAACTTACTTGACTTTATCCGTCGTGTTTGAGAATTAATATATAAATTGCTCGCAAAGCAACAGGGAATGTCCCAATCAACTAGAAGGTATCTCTTCTTTGGTCTAACTGTATTTTACTCTATCATTTCCGGGTCATTTGTTTGCATATTATCCTCTATTTTTCAAATCTTCAACAACCTACTGTTTTAAAATTGTTTCACCTTCGTACTACCTCTGCCACGTACTTTGATTCTGAATTTAGTTGTCAATGGAAATATGACATATTTTCTGGAAAACCGATTTATCACCAAAATAATAACTATATATTTATGGAGTTTGTACTTTGGTTTCGTGTTCTTGTCAATGCCCGATTAGTACGTGACTGTGAGAGTAGCGAAAGTGTTTTATATTTCTAAAACGGGTCCGGATCAAGGGACACATATTTTTACACATATTTTTACTTCTCTCCAAATCTAACGGTTTCATGTCATTTGTCAAAACTAAACAGAACCGTTAGATCTGGGGAAGAGTAAAAATATGTGTCTCATGATCCGGAGGCTTCTAAAACAATTCGTTTGCAAAGTACGTATATAAATTTAAAGGCAAAAAAAAACCAAAAATCCTAATTCGATATAGCTAAACTAACACAAAACATAAACTAGTAAAATGTAATTAATGAACCCTTCCTTTTCAATTATTGCGTTTTCGATCAGAGGCTTATCCTCAATAGAATCCCATGCAATCACTAATTAAAAAGAAAACAATGTTTTGGCACGATTCAGTCAAGTCTGTATATATTAACATGTGACAAAAATGCAATGGCATCTGTTAGGCTGTTACCAATACTATTGTGGTAGAGACATCTCATCTACCATAGCATAAAATATAAACGTTTCTAACGTACAGCCAAGTGATCACCAAATAATGCCATAAGAATTACTTGTCGAGAAGTCGCTGTAATATATCGACCCCATTCTTGAAAAATATCCGATGGATTATTTTGTCAGCTAATTCTACAGGGATAATTCTCTTCATACTTTTTTTTTTGGGACAATGAATAATTCTCTTTATACAGTCTTCAAGTAATGATTCCTTTTGCATGAGAGTTTATAATCTAGGACCATCGATTGTCAATTGGTTTTATGTTTGAATGTATAGATTAATTTCTTCATGGTATAGTTTCCCACTTGTGAGTATCAAGGGTTATACGAACTCTACGTCACTCAATTTAAGTTGCACACGTGTTTTGCTACACATCACTCACATTAAAATGTAAAACTTTCCACAAAAATTTAGAAATGTCTAGATCGATCTCTTCACTTATTATCGATTGATTTTGGATCAAATACCTGGACGGAATAGATATTGAACTTAGGCAGGCGTAGAATTTGAGAGGTGGGAGGAAAACAAGAACAAAGAAATTTTTAGCAGCATACCCTTTTGTCCGGTATAAATTAACCTTGATACACCACGCTAATGTAGTTATAAGAGCTGAAGCATATCGATCAATTACCATGTAATGTGGTAAAAACAACATTACTCTTAATTATCTAAAGGGATTTGATTGTTGGTGAAGGACGCCAGAGAATAAAATCTTTGGAACCCCAATGGAAGAAACAGTGGGTTCTCCCGTATATAAATAAATATGTGGGACAAGAGAAGAGGAATAAGGAATAAGACAGAACACAATTCTAGACTTGATTAGTTTTATGAAGCTTATGCAATTTTGACCACAAAAAAAAAAAATAGAAGCTTATGCAAGAAACCCCTTCCTAGGTCCACAACAAGAAGTGGACGCATGAGGAGGAAATAGTACCAAGAGCATGGCAAGATCTCTAGCATATGGCGAATGAACGGGAGTCGACCTCCATACTTTATGCGCGCCTTTTATGGTTTGCAAATCAATGATAGAAAACCATCAATCTATATGTAAGAGATGATTCATGTCAAAAATGGCCGGTAACTTATAACATGTTGGTTATTTGTAAAATCAACATCATAGATGTTATAGATTCGAATCTCATATGAAAATTGATGAGATGAGAATAAAAAAAATGATTCATGTCAGAAATTAACTATATTTCTTTTTCTCTATGGTTATCAAAGTGGTAGAAAATTGTTTAGTCATTCGATTATCATTATTTTCAACAGCATTTATCTTCAGAATTTGGATAACCATATAATTTTACAAATATAATGGTTGAAAAAGAGTTAATAAAGAAGATTTTGATCATTAAATTAGACAGAAGAAACTGTGCACAGAATTGATGAAAAATTCTCATAACATATGAATGGCCAGTTAGGTACCTTCTTATCTTTATGAAGTCATTGAAAATTTTGCACACCCGCAGCTAGTAATTAACTGGGGAAAACTGCCTGAACATTAAATAAGATGATCATTTTATTATAAGCGTCCTCCCTAATTATTATAAGCGTCCAAAACAATGCTCAGCGTAGTATAGGCGGCTTATCATTTTATTCAGCATATGACTCTTACCCAAAACTCCAAAAGTCGCATATTGACTGCTTCAACCCCAGACGCACGCCTAGTACAGAAGAAGCCTGCAAGGATTTCTTTGTATAAGCGTGTAACGTCTAATACTTTGGTCAATTCGCCAATGTTTTTCTGGAGATATATTTCTTCACCTTCACTTCTCTCCCCATGCAGCTCTGATAATGATGAGTAGCCGAATCGACAGCCGCCTACTTAGCCTTCCCAAATTCCATATCTTCTGTACTCTATCACTTGCTGCAATCATCTTCATCATCTATGCAGATGGTATCATCTATACTGATTCCCAAAACTCAGTTGAGTTGAAAGATAAAGCTGTTTCTCAGTTGCTTCAGACTCATAGCGTCGAAAGCCAGTTCATCCAGTCTGATGTAGCTCGCAAAGCGCTGCGCTCCATGCAAGAAGAGGTCCTTGAAGTTGAGAGAGAAGATACAAGTCCTGTTGTTGCTCCTTTCAACGTCACAGAAGAAGAGAGAATTACTTGGTTTCGGGGGAAGCTGCCCCAGTTTGTGATTTTCGATTCAGACGAGAGGGCGCTGCAGTTTCATGGTAGAGTTCTTGAATTCTTTGACCAGGAGTGTGAGACTCGGTTCTTCATGACATGGATTTCGCCTGCAAGGTCTTTCGGAAGCAGAGAATTCTTGTCAATGGAGAGTGTTTTCAGAGCTCACCCTCGTGGTTGCTTGATGATTCTCTCAAGATCCATGGACTCCAGGCGCGGTTACAAGGTTCTGAAACCGCTGCAGGATCGCGGGTTCAAAGTCAATGCAGTGACGCCAGACTTGTCATTTCTGTTCAAGAACACCCCAGCTGAGGCCTGGTTTGCTGAGATGAAGAGAGGCAACAGAGACCCTGGTGAGATTCCATTAGCTCAGAACCTGTCTAATTTAATAAGATTAGCAGTTCTATTCAAGTATGGAGGTGTGTACCTGGACACGGATTTCATCGTCTTGAAATCATTTTCGGGGTTGAGGAACTCAATCGGTGCACAAAGTATGGATGCAGTGTCGAAAAACTGGACCAGACTAAATAATGCAGTTCTGGTGTTTGATATGAAGCATCCCCTGCTGCACAAATTCATGGAGGAGTTTGCCTTGACTTTTGATGGAAATAAATGGGGTCATAATGGACCCTATCTTGTTTCTAGAGTGGTCCGGAGAGTGGAAAACAGACCTGGATACAACTTTACAGTCCTGCCTCCTATTGCTTTCTATCCAGTGGATTGGACAAGAATAGGGGGATTGTTTAAGAAGCCAAAAAACCAGGCTTATGCTAAATGGATAAACGCAAAGCTGCTTCAGCTTAGTGGGGAGACTTATGGAGTACACCTATGGAACAAGCAAAGTAGCAGAGTATTAATCGAAGAAGGAAGCATTATGCAGAGATTAATCTCCGATCACTGCGTCATCTGTAAAGACATATATAGTTCTTAAAGAATCTTCCTAGCTAGAAATGGTGAAGCATCTTCAACCTGTGGCAAAGTCACAGACTGGAAATTGATACCCTCCTATTTGTTGGTATACTCTGTTGCTCGAATTAGCTATAGAAGTTTCCTTCAGTTTTTGTTTCTTTCATATTTTTCTCATTTGGTTCTTCCTTGCATTGTGAATTTTTTGCTCCAGTGTAAGTAAATCATCAGTTGTATGTAAATCTCAGATTCTGTAAACAAATTGTGGTAGATATTCCCAGTTTGGATATGTTAATGCTTAATAGAAGCTAACCTTTGTTATAAAAATAAGAATTTCTTGTATTACAAGTATTTTCTTCTACAAAAAGCAATCCTAAGCCGTCTCAACCTAAGTCTCAATCTAAATCTATATCCACCGCATCTCCATTTGCCAAATCCTGGCAATCTCCTAAATGACTTTTTCCTGGTCAACTTCTGTTTGCCAATTCTTACCTTTTTATTATGGAAGTCATCGCCTTCGCCTTCGATGAAGCTACCATCTGAAGCGAACTTACTTTGCCTATCAATCCTATAATCATTTCTGGGTTCAAGCTGCGTGATGGATGGCCAGGGATCATGAAATTCATTCTCATTGTCTGTATCACTGCCCCAGAGAAGGATAGGCTTAATTACAGGTGAGCCACTCAAATCATCAAAATGATTAGCCAGACTTGTATGCTCCATCTCAAATAATCTCTTCAAGGATGTGTTTCCTCCTTTCATCAAACTTAGCAAACTGCCACTTCTTCGAGCTGAAGAAAACGAGGAACATGAAGCAGCTGAGGAAGAAAAGGAAGATGAGGACGATGAAGATTGCCAAAGTGCTTTCTGATGCTCTATAATCCGCCTTATCCTATCTTTCTGAGCTTCTGGATCAACATAACAACCATCCTCGTCATTCTTCTCTTCGACTATTTCTGATATTATCAAAGACGTGTTTCCTCCTTGAACCAAACTTAATGACCTGCTACTTTTTTGAGACAAAGAAAATGACGAACATGAAGCAGCAGAGGAAGAGGAGGAAGATGAAGAGTGATAAAGAGACTTCTGATGCTCTATAATGCGCCTTATTCTTTCCTTTTGAACTTCTGGATCAACAAAACAACTGCTTTCGTCATCCTTCTCTTCAGTTATTTCCGATACCATTGTAATCCTAAAGGTTTTAGGTATTTGGATTACAGAAATGGGTAGACAAGTTACAGATTCATGAAGAAGTACCAGAAGAATGAAGGAAATACCATACATATGGGACTAAGGCGGCAATAACTCCCTATAAACTATAAAGAATGTCGAAAGCCGGCGATGCAAAACAGTTTTCTACCAGGTGCTTCCAAAAAGACAAGACTGAACAGACTAATCCAAATTTCAGACAAATAAATAAATAGCTAAATCATAAAGCATATCTTAGAATGTGTCTCCATAAACTACAAGGAAAAGAAAACTAGGTACCAGATGGAAATTGAATCTCAAAGCTTAATTCATTAATAGGAAGGCAGACCAAAAAGAGTATTCATCAAAGACTCATCAAATAAATCAAACTCAAGGTGCATACAATTACACTTATAAATAGAAATGAAAGAGATTGGCATCAGCCATTAGCTAAGACAAGGACTCATCAATTTCAACCTTGACAACTGAATCGTCCTCAAACTTATCTTTCTTAGGCGGAGCCACCGGTACCGGAACCCTAGGTGGTCCACTCCCTTTGTTCTTGTTCCTTGGCCTCGCCTATAGTAAACATTTTTAATTTTTTCAGAAAACATTCAAAATTGAAATTAAAAGTAAACAAATTTGTAAGAAATTGATGATGATGATGATGATGAAATGGTCAAAATCAGAGAGGACTTACATTTCCAAAGGAGTGATTGAAACGCTTTCCTCTTTCAGTTTTCTTATCGCCTCTGCCACAGTACACTGAAGAAGCAGAACACAAAAATTAGGGCACATAGAACTCTAAACACACACAGAGCGAGAAAGGGATTGAAATTGATGTGTACCTGAAGGGACTGACGGAGTAGTAGCAGTGGAAATTGAGAGCGAAGCAGTGGAAGAGGGGAGAGAAATGGCTAGGGTTTCGGATTGAGAAAACGAAATGCGAGAGTTAAGAGCGAGCGATTGAGAGGGGATTGGGAGAGCTCCGAGTATGAGTGACGCCATAGCTGAAGCTCTGAGAGTAGCGGATAAGGTTTTCGAGGGAAAGTGTTCCGTTTTAGAGACCGTTTGCTTGGTTCTTGCATATATTAGTCTTCGTTCACATTTCAACCCCGAAAGGCCCAAAATGAGGATCACACACAAGGCTGAAGCCCAAACTTATATTGGGTCATTGCGCATTGGATTCAATGATTTTGGGACAACAATGCATGAAATAATAAGGATCCGGATCCTCTCCTAACCTAAGTTGTCTCCTAACCTACCTAAGTTTTTGACTAAATGAAGACACGTGACAATTATAAGATCATATGGTTTAAATTGAATTCAAATTGAATTTGTCTTTCTTTAAAAATAATATTATTTTTGTTGACTGTGTTTTCCTTTTGTATTCTTCTCTTCCTCTACTTATCAGTTATCACTAATCCAACTCATGGCTACTCTTATGCAAGGTTTAAAATATCGGCCATGGAAGATATATCGGGAGGTTGAAAAAAGGACATATCGGTAGATATATCGTTATCGGAAAAAAATATCGGAAATTTTTAAAATATCGGAATTTTTTTTTAAAAACCTTTTTTTTATTCATTAAGTTTATTTAAATATTTAACAATATGTTACAATAAGATAGATATAGCCATATACAGTAAAATCTCGATAAATGAATGTTCGATAAAATAATAACCTCGCTTAGATAATAAAAAATTACAGTCCCGACTCGGGTCTGTGTATTAAAATAATAATTTCGCTTAATGCATAAGATAATATTTTTTTTAACTTTCCTTGGGGCCCATCGAATATATAAATTAATAATTTATTAAAAAATATTAAAAAAAAATTCATAACGCATATAGAAGAACAAGTTGACATGATTTTGAGTCTTGTAGATTGTTTATATAGAGATAATATTCTATGTATATACATGGGCATTAAGTTCTAAACAACTTTATCTTCTAGTTCTAGGAACATGTATAGGAACATGTATGTACATGTATCTGTAAAACTCTCATATCTTCTTATTTTTAATGTCTATTAGAAAGTTTGATTAGTACATGGATCTATGACTATGACTTTTCATAAAATACATGTATATAGTTGCTTTGAAAACAGAAAATTCTTCATAAATTAATAAAATATTTATTTATCGATAAATTAATAAATTGTTCATTTATCGATAAATAAATAATCTCGCTAAGATAATAATTTTTTCTGGTCCCGATAATATTTATTTATCGAGGTTTTACTGTAGGCATATAGCTGTCAACTTCACATATAACATGAATTTCTACCTGGTTGAAAGGATGCTCGCCCGTTAAAAAAAATACAATAATCGAAAAAATAATTAGAAAAGAATAAAAATAAGATAGAAAAATAAGAAAAGATAAAAAATAGAAAAAAATATTATTTATTATTTTAATTATTTATATCCCTCAAATTTTACAGATATATCGCGATTTTTGAAGATATATCAATATCGGAGACATTTTGAAATGTCGGAGATATTTCGAAAAATCGGGAGAAGATATGACTTTCCCCCCAAAAGATATATCGCTCGCTTGAAAAAGGGATATATCGGGGGATATATCGGGATATCGGCAGATATTTAGAACCTTGCTCTTATGTGCTTTATCCTCCATTCTCTTTTGTCCCGTCCTCGATCGTAAAAGTATGAATTTTGGAATTCCTTCTTGGTGTTGCTATTTAGTGTTAATGCTCCATCATTTTCCTATTATCTATTCCAATATATGAATTTACTCAGAAAGACTAGTAGAGCTGGTTTGATGATTCTTCTTCCCTTTTTTTTTTTGCACAAACTGAGTGTAGAGGAGAGGAGAGAGGTCTAGAGTTGAAGGAAAAAAATAGAAATGGAGAAAATTAAGGAGAGGATTAGAGCATTTTCAACAAAGTAGCTTAAATGAGATTTTAGTAATATTTTAACTAATTTTGCATCAAAAACCAGCTCCAGCAGAATAGCTAAAGTAAAGTTAAAAAAATTTTGTTGCAAATAGACCAAGCGATGGAACGCCAACACGGCCGTAAATACTCTATATATATTAGCGGGAGAATTTTGTTCACCTACTCAATTGATTTTTTACTCTGTTTTGTTCAATTGTGTGACTGGATCTAAATTCAAGAGTGGAGAATAATGAGGTAAATAGAAGAAATTTGTTTGCCTCATAATTCTCCACCATTAGATTTAGATCAAAGATAAATTAAGCACAATTTAGCAAAAAATTATCTAATGTCAGGTAAGCTGATCGAGCAAAAGTTGTAATTATGAATGAGTTTTTTTTTAATCATGTTTTTGCTTTTTAACAAATAACATTACTATTGATATATGGACTTGAATTTGTAATACATGACTAGGATGAATCAAAATAAATCCTAACAAACACGCATATGATCGAAGTTGTAGGGTAGACCATTCTCTGAGTTGATCATTTTCACTACCAGTTTTCCTACAAGCTTCCACCTCTGTTTCTTGTCTATTTGGTTTGTGAGAATTATTCGACGGAGCTTAATATATTGATTTTGGCCATGTCATTTGATAAAGTAATCTAAGCATTACATCTAAAATCAATTGAGAATGGGTGGAGTTTGAGGCCCAAATCCTTATAAATTCTTAGACAATGTTGTGAATTTTTCAATGTTGGGATACATTTCACATTCTCGATCAATTCCCCTCTGAAATTGATTGCAGTTGGTGGGAAGTTGAGTTTTATTTGGTAGAAGATTTCAATTAATACATACAATTGCACATGCATAAGCTAGTCGATGTGAAAGCAGAAATTACCGTACAAGAGGATATATGAAAGTATGAAACTGAAATAAAATAAAATTTTAATGACACCGGATCCCACCTTCCGGTGAGAATTACAAACTTGAAGAGCTAGAAAACAGCGTATGATCAGCTGCTAGGGCCGCCTAGGCTTAATGGTATAGTATGCTTGTAAGGCAGTGAGAATTAGAAGAGCAAACGCAGCCAGAAATGATATGAAACTCCAAGTACTAGAGAAATAATTGCTATAAAGCAGCTTCATATCTCTTAAAAATCTCAGTCTCAAAGATATTTGAAGCTTTCTCAAATTGCAGCATGACTTACAGTAGTCGTCCACTCGGTCGCACAATGTACCAAAATAGAAGTCGTCCTTGCCAAAAACTTCATCTAAGATACTTTGGAATTGAACCAAGTATTCTTTGTCTCCAATCCTCTCGTACTGTATGATCCCTTTCTTCTGAAGCAATTTGCTATCCTGGGAGGAGCGGATGAGGCTCTTCATCAGGAAGGCATATGATGTGACACCACGCGTACTGCCAAGACTGCATTGCTCGTAAGCAATCAGATTCCTGAAGAGTGAACTCGTCGTCTGGTGGATCAACAATTGGGGGATTTTGATCACTCCGTTAGGAGTGAAATCTATTTTCAACAAATCGTGATCCTCAGTCGGCTGATTAGTTTGAAACTCGATTCCAGACTGCATAAGTTCCGACGCGCAATACTTGAATCCCCAGTTCTGTTTTTCTCTTTTAAATTTGCTTTTGCTGAACAAAAGGCATGAACAAGTTTGTTGCACTGCAGAACGATGTCCATTCTCCGAAACCGATTCCATATTGACCTTGACATCATCGGCCTTAGCTGGTAAGAAGTAGAATTTGTGCAAGAGATCAAGCAAATGCTTGAACTCTGTTCCCCCAAGCTGATCTTCTTGTATTGGCTTTAGGCTCAAAGGTTGAAAAAATTTGAGAGCAAGGATAGCAACCGAGTTTGGTGCTTTACTCTTGATATTGATCCTGAGACGAGCCTTCATAATACCATACAATTTTTCGAGTACGAAGAAGGGAATTTGGTTTTCAAGTAATGCCAGATCGTGCCTAAGCGCGGCGATCATCCAAGCACTTTCAAATATTGGATCAGCTCCATTTTCTGCCTGTCTATACTCTAAGTACTCTTGGTCGACATACCTTAAGAAAAGTTCTAGTATGAAGCAACCATCAAGTAACATTATTTCCATAAGCTTTTCATCCTTGTCCAGCTTGATCTTTTCAGCGTAGCATCGACGAACCTCACCCTCTTTATCAGAAATAGCATTGATGTACTCTTCCAGGCATTTGCGAAACTCTGTACGATCACGATGCTCTGTTTGCTGAAGAAAGCATAGCATGTAACGCCATTTATGCTCTCTCATTGCAGCTACGAGGTCGGGGTTCTTGTGATGGAAAGGTCCGATTGAGACGACGCGAGGGTTGTAGGCATCCTCCTTCACTTTTCGAAGCTTACTTGGAACTTTGTAGATGCATATGTCCTCTGACAGTTTCACAAATTGGAGCTTTCCTATAATCTCTTCTGGTGTGATCTCTTCGCTTTCATCTCCGCCTTCTTGTTGCCAAGGCTAGGCAAATTAATTAAGCACGAGGAAAAGAAAAGGCTAGCTAGTGTCAAAATATATAAATAAAAAAGAGAATGAAAGAGAGAGCTAGGGAGAGTAAATTAATTACCTGAACTTCCTCGTCGGATTCACTCATCTTTCCTTTGTGGTCCGACTGCTATTAAATCTAGGTTGAGCAAAATTGAAGATTGGAGGTAAGGAATTAAGAAGAAGAAGACACAGTAGAGAGAGACTTTGTTGTATCAACTGTGAATGGCTGGCACTAACATCAGTGATCGATGACCCTATTTATGGAGGGTATTCCAAGCATCTATTAATTTCTTACAGCTAATAGAGCTTAACAAATTAAACTTTCCTAACTGTCTGGTAAAATGGAATTGCTCACCACCTTCAGCCTCACCGACCAGTAATCAGTCTAATCTGACCTTCCCAGACAAAGTGAAATAGTGAATACTGAATATCAATAAATTTGTAGTCCAACTCTGAAGATAAAATGAAATTTATAACATATATATTAGGGAAAGAATCACCTTTAGTCCATGAACTTTGACTCATTCGACACTTTCGTCCCTGAACTTTGAAATATATTACTTTAGTCCCAGAACTTTGAAAAAGACTATCACTTTCGTCCCTGACCGAAGTTTTCACCGAATAAACCTCTGATTCCGGCCAATTCGAATGACAACACATACTGGGCTTTGAAGCCCTCCTTGAGGCGAGTTCAACGCCACCAACCCCGCCTCAAACCGTCGCCGGACGGCGGAGAATTTTACAATTAAAGTTTCGGCCACCACCGGCTTTCAGGCTAAATTCGAGTCATTCTATGCTGAATCGAGCTTAGCCCCAGTTATAAAAGTTACTCCTCTCATCCGTGCGAACATTTTGGCATAGGTTTTGCACCATTTTTTTCCGGTCGGGGACGAAAGTGATAGTCGGTGTTGAAGTTCAGGGACGAAAGTGATATATTTCAAAGTTCAGGGACGAAAGTGTCGAACGAGTCAAAGTTGAGGGACTAAAGGTGATTTTTTCCCCATATATTATATAGTTATATTATATATTGTCCCACACCTAACTCCTAAGTCTCCCCACATATCAACATGTTAGTTATTGGTAACCTTACATGTATATATTTGTTTGTATCTGACTGATCGAGCGCGCATTCTACCCGCGCGGGGGTGGGGGTGTGGTGGGGGGGGGGGGGGGGGGGGGGTTCATGGTGGCCAATCATTTGTGCCCAAACGTAATTGTACTATCATCAATCCGCGGAATTGCCAAATGAAATTTATTTTCAAATTAGTATATGTCAGATTTTGTCATCGGCTAAATTAGTACACTCGTTCATATTTTAGTTAAATGTGAACAAGTTATACGCACATGGCTCGTTTTTATGTACCATTATTAAAAAAAATTTACTTTAAGTAACATTTTGCCACCTTGAGAGTTAACTCCTTTTGAAAAGAATATTTGTGTGTTCATTTCGTGATAAATTTTATGAAAATACGCATATCACAATCGCTCACTTCTAGGAAGTCATTGAATTCGAAGTATTAAATTCAAAATCCTTTATTGGGGGTTGGGGGTTAGGGGTTAGGGGTTGAGATTTAAAATAAAAAATTGTCAAATAACTATAATTAGAAGGCAGGTGGAGTAAAGGGACATATGATAGCAAATTGGGGGCAGCAAATTTGCTCCCAAATGCCACCATAGATTCTTTATTTTGGTCTAGAAGAGCAGGACATGTCGGAGAGTTGCTCAAGATGGACACTACAATATCTTGTTGTAGACCTTAAGAATCCCTTGTCTATATCTGCATATGGATCGAGATTCGAGCAATTTTAGTACTTTGATTGGTTAAGCCAAATTCTTGATTACTTTGATTGGTTAAGCAAAGTCTAGATTTGATCAACAATATGCCAATTAAGTAATTCTAGGGAAGGAAAGTCAAATTAAGTGAGCGATGATGTAATTATTCTGATGTAAACTTCTCAAGGCTCTGTCGAGAGTCTAGACAATGCAACTCAACTTGCTTGTATTTTAACGTCAACAAAGGAGTAATTAACAAAAACAAAAATCAAGATCGACTTTTTCCCATTTGAAAAATGGAAAATGGATATCAACCAAAACTTCTGAAATCTTGATTATTTTGTGTTCATAAAAAAAAAGGCTTAATAGCCAAAATGCCCCCTAAAGTTGGCCATAATTGTCAATTTACACTCCGAATTTGTAATTGAGGAAATTAACCCCCTGAACTTGGTAACAATTGCCGATTTGCACCCTATTTGTCAAATCCAACGGTTTCCATCCAAATGAGGGGTAAATAGTCTTTTTATAATTTTTTTAATAAAAACAAATATAATTAAAAAATAACAAAATCGAAAAATAAAATTTTTTGTCTCCTCTCTCTCCCTGGAGCTTTCTCCGGCGATTGCTTCACCGTCCGACCACCATTGACCTCGATACCAGTGTCATTCTCTTCGTCTCCACGAGATCTTTATCCCCATACCAGGTTTTCTCACCGAAAATCAGTGTTGAAGGAGAATCGAAGCATGAACAATCGGCATATTCTCCGATCGTAGATCTTGTTTTCCGGCCAAATCGACGGGCTTGACCTAGTGGGCTTTAAAGCTCTCTTCAAGGCGAATCCAGCGCCACCAATCTCCTCCATTGATTCTTCCTAGATTGGGAGATTCTCGGATTTGTAATCTTAGAGCTTCGGAGCTTTCGATCCAAATTCGGGCTATTTGAGGTCCAATCATGGTGACCAATCATTTGTGCCCAAACGTAATTGTACTATCATCAATCCGCGGAATTGCCAAATGAAATTTATTTTCAAATTAGTATATGTCAGATTTTGTCATCGGCTAAATTAGTACACTCGTTCATATTTTAGTTAAATGTGAACAAGTTATACGCACATGGCTCGTTTTTATGTACCATTATAAAAAAAAAAAATTACTTTAAGTAACATTTTGCCACCTTGAGAGTTAACTCCTTTTGAAAAGAATATTTGTGTGTTCATTTCGTGATAAATTTTATGAAAATACGCATATCACAATCGCTCATTTCTCGGAAGTCATTGAATTCGAAGTATTAAATTCAAAATCCTTTATTGGGGGTTGGGGGTTAGGGGTTAGGGGTTGAGATTTAAAATAAAAAATTGTCAAATAACTATAATTAGAAGGCAGGTGGAGTAAAGGGACATATGATAGCAAATTGGGGGCAGCAAATTTGCTCCCAAATGCCACCATAGATTCTTTATTTTGGTCTAGAAGAGCAGGACATGTCGGAGAGTCGCTCAAGATGGACACTACAATATCTTGTTGTAGACCTTAAGAATCCCTTGTCTATATCTGCATATGGATCGAGATTCGAGCAATTTTAGTACTTTGATTGGTTAAGCCAAATTCTTGATTACTTTGATTGGTTAAGCAAAGTCTAGATTTGATCAACAATATGCCAATTAAGTAATTCTAGGGAAGGAAAGTCAAATTAAGTGAGCGATGATGTAATTATTCTGATGTAAACTTCTCAAGGCTCTGTCGAGAATCTAGACAATGCAACTCAACTTGCTTGTATTTTAACGTCAACAAAGGAGTAATTAACAAAAACAAAAATCAAGATCGACTTTTTCCCATTTGAAAAATGGAAAATGGATGTCAACCAAAACTTCTGAAATCTTGATTATTTTGTGTTCATAAAAAAAAAAGGCTTAATAGCCAAAATACCCCCTAAAGTTGGTCATAATTGTCAATTTACACTCCGAATTTGTAATTGAGGAAATTAACCCCCTGAACTTGGTAACAATTGCCGATTTGCACCCTATTTGTCAAATCCAACGGTTTCCATCCAAATGAGGGGTAAATAGTCTTTTTATAATTTTTTTAATAAAAACAAATATAATTAAAAAATAACAAAATCGAAAAATAAAAAATTTTGTCTCCTCTCTCTCCCTAGAGCTTTCTCCGACGATTGTTTCACCGTCCGACCACCATTGACCTCGATACCAGTGTCATTCTCTTCGTCTCCTCGAGATCTTTATCCCCATACCAGGTTTTCTCACCGAAAATCAGTGTTGAAGGAGAATCGAAGCATGAACAATCGGTATATTCTCCGATCGTAGATCTTGTTTTCCGGCCAAATCGACGGGCTTGACCTAGTGGGCTTTAAAGCTCTCTTCAAGGCGAATCCAGCGCCACCAATCTCCTCCATTGATTCTTCCTAGATTGGGAGATTCTCGGATTTGTAATCTTAGAGCTTCGGAGCTTTCGATCCAAATTCGGGCTATTTGAGGTCCAATCAAGCTTCAACTCAGGTATTGGGATGAAGAGCTAGAGGAGACGAAGAGTATAGTACCGGTATCGTGGTCAATCGTGGTGATGAAGCAATCGCCAGAGGAAGCTCCGGGAGAGAGAGAGAGAGAGAGAGAGAGAGAGAGAGAGAGAGAGAGAGAGAGAGAGAGAGAGAGAGAGAGAGAGAGAGAGAGAGAGAGAGAGAGAGAGAGAGAGAGAGAGAGAGAGAGAGAGAGAGAGAGAGAGAGAGGATAATTTTTTTTGACCAAAAAAAATTTTGGATGGAAACCGTTGGATTTGACAGATAGGGTGCAAATCGACAATTGTTACCAAGTTCAGGGAGTTAATTTCCTCAATTACAAATTCGGAGTGTAAATTGACAATTATGGCTAACTTTAGGGAGCATTTTGACTATTAAGCCAAAAAAAGATGATTATCTTGACCAAGACAATAAGAGTGTTTTTATTGAGACCTCCAAATTTGCTCACTTAACATCACTCCATTATGAATTATTAAATAACATTTATAACCTCCTATAAAATGACTATTAAGGACAATAATTATACCAAAAAGATATTATGTTTATTTTCTCTAAAGTTTCCAATTCAATAATATTAGATTGTATTCTTTATTATTTTCCTTATCTATTTTCATTTTCCAATTTCACTACATACTCATTAAAACATTTATATATATTTAATAAGAATTAAAACTATGATAGATCATATGACATAAAAATTTGTATCATTTGTTGAACGCATATTGGTGATAGAGAACAAAAGAAATTCTACTATAACCTAAATCTAAGTCTATCCATTATATTTGCAAAAAAAAAAAAACTAGCAATTAAAAAAATATATAAAATATTTAATCATGAGGTACAAAAAATAGAGGAAAAAAATAAACAGTAAAAATAAATTATTACTCTTTTTGTCTATTGCACAGCTAAATGAGAAAAGAATAGTTAAAAAAAACAAAGAATAGTTCATGCTAAAATATTTTCTTGTTGATTAGAAATTAATTTTTGAAACCCAATACCTTATGTTTGATTTTTTTTATTGGATAAGAGATTTATGTTGTCTGATTTAGGAATGAACATTTAATTAAGATTTATAGAGTAATTATATCATTGAAATAGCTAAGTTTTTTATTTTAAAGATGAAAGTTTTTTGCAAATTATATGGGTGAGGTTATTTGAGAAAGTTTAGTGAGGTTTAGTGAGTAAAATTTAGTATTTAAAAATTTATTAAGAGGTGTAAAAAGTATAGAGGTCAAGTAAATAAATTTGGAGGTTCCAATAGAAAAACTCAGACAATAATTGAGGAGTCATAGAAAGTTATGATATGTAATGCTCTCTCATCGCGTCTGCATCTACTAGACTACAGCTGTGTGCGTTCTGAGAGGCCATCAATGGCGCACAAAATCAAAGGCTGCAACCAGTTCGATGAAGATGATGACGGCCGAACTAAAGATGATGACGGCCACCTCTCGAAGACACAAAAAAGGGATTCCAATGATGGCGCCTCATGGAAAATGAGCGAAGAACAGAGACACTACTCCACACGCTCTCTCTACATGCCAACCATCCATTTGCAACAAAAACTGTGCTGCTCATTGCCAGAGTATGAGGCTAGATCAACTTATATTTTTATTGTTTTCCTTTTCCATAATTAAACTTATCACCTCTGGTTTTTTATAATCAATTGTTGACAGAGATGTAAACTGAATTATACAATCATGTGTTGTACTCAATATCAAGAATACTAATGTATATGAATTTAATTTATATGTTAGAGAAAGAAACACAATTACTTATACAATTATACATATATATTGTTTTAAGCATAAAACACTTATCTTTATTATCTGCCATAGAAAGTCTTCTCCTCTTAATCAATCCTGAATGCAAACTCACAATGGGGCAAAGTATATTTATTGCTATGATTGATAGAGCAGGGACCTTTAGGCTTTATTTATAGGTTTAGAACAAGCACCTCCCATTAAGGTTACAAAGTCCTAATCCTTCTACATTTAGTAAACCAAAATCATGTACGTAATGGATTCACCATTTACACAATAGATCATTACAACCTTAACAATAATGACTTAGTATTGTTATAGATCATAACGTAGTAGAAATCCTTGATGCTTATCGATTACTTAATCTGCTACAATTAGAGTCAAGTTGTAGCTCATGAAGGTAATCATGTTTTGTCCATATTTACTCTTACATTCTCCCACTTGGACAAATCATGTTTACAGCAACAAAAATACTCTACAACCAGATTTAATAATCACTGAAGTGTGCACAAGATAAGCAAACATTTCTCAATCTACTGTAAAGCTAAGTCAAGTTATAGCTCTCTGCATTGGACTAAAGAAAATCATATGTTTATCTAAACATAAGCACTATTTAACCACATTGCAGTAACCACAACCCACAGTAGCCATTTAAGGTACATGTAAATACTGTAAGTATGCTTAATGTATGAATCAAAACAAAATTCAGCATACAATGGTCCAATATCATGTTCTGCAATTTATCAGAACTAAAACAAATTTGGCATGTTCAATGAATGAATTAAACTGAAGTGAACATTCCATAGTCCAAACTTAAGGATTCTGCAAACTTATCAGAATCAATGAACTGCTTCTGATGAAGCTTAAAATAACAAGACTTTTGATAGCATATAATCATATCTGCATATGCATGCCACATAACATAGTGTAGCCAATTACTCGAGTATATAAAATAAAGATGCAGAACACAAAATATAGCATCTAAACTCAAAATCTTGTATTGAAAATAAAGACTGAATAGGAACTTCAAAAGGTTAATGATATGAATATAGGATCAAGAAAATTTACCAAGTACATCCCTACAGCAACAAGTTCTAAAGATTACCAGGATAATTAAATAAACATATACTCCCACTAATTCAGGGCATTTAAAACATCTAGCACTCCCAGATTCTTCACATGTATAAAGGTACAGCGCCGCTAAAAACTTTGGCAAATGAATTTACCAACTGAAAAAGGTGTACCTATTTTAATAACTGAAAAGATTGAGAGAAGAACTCTATTACTGGGAAAACAAGAAACGTGCATTTAATTAATGTTTCTCTTATGCTCAAGTGCCAAAAGAAAATGGTTCAAATAAAAGCAACATAATTTGCTTCACAACCTAATCATGGTTGTAGAACCGATCACTCTATAATGCCATTGACAATCTGAAAATTATATTGACAGTTAATAATGCATGTCAGGTCTTCATACCGAAAGGGCAAAACAACCATGTAACAGATTAAAGATCAAAATCAAGTACATGCTTCAGGTAAATATAAATATAAGGCTAGTAAGGAGATTTAAATTACCATATAATGGAACTCAAAACAACATACAAGTCACTTTTTGAGATTTTGAGATATTTTTCCAGCCTCAATAAATTCATAAAAGATTGATCTATGCCATAGCAGACAACCAGACATAACAAAATCCATAATTGATGATTACGTACACTTTCAGGCTTCTATATAAGCCAAGACATAGAGATTTTCAAAACCAGAATATCAAATAATATATTCAATCAGAAAATAGATAGAATATCACTTACTACATCAATGACAACATGACAATATGCCATAGCTTTAAAGTTCAAAACGTATTTACTCCCACTGCTCTGTAGATATATGTATTCAGTAAAATGACATAAAACAGGACATATGCGATAAAAAGCCCAAAGCCTAAACTTTGTTTTCCACTGCACATGAAAAAGATTATGCTGCACATCCTTGGATTAATTAAGTGTGAAAGAAAACACAGTTGGATTAAATGGAAACTTTTGATCCATATAAGTATAACTTAAAGTGTCTCTTAAAGGTCACAACAATTCATTGAAAATAAATGGGTTCACATTACCCCTGTAACATACAGATGGGATGGGCTGGAGACACCCTATAAAGATTCTTTCTAATTGTATTGTACACATCAATGGAATACATAGATTTGGTCAATAATGTATTCACCTAAACAAAAACTGCGACCAAGAAACAACTTAAGATAACAGTTTGGCGTTGTGCTGAAGGTAAACTTGTAGGTCAATAAATACGCAAGAATAGCTAATTGAGAGCTAACATATAGTGACTGTTAATGATAATGGACAGAGAATATGAGTATGATACATATGAGCAAAATATAGGCCCTTAGAATATCCTATTAGCTAATTTGGTGCCGGTATGCTATATTCATATGATACTAATATGGTGTATTAACATACTGCTTCTGTTCCATTATGTTATTAACCAGTTTGGCATATTAAGTATTTTTCTGGTGATGTTATCAGCTTTGGTCAATTCTTATACTCCACCTCTGTAGTATACTTATATTATCAGCTATTACTTAATTAAATATGCAAAACAAGAAAACTATAGCAGCCGACTTTATGAGCATGATAAGACCAGATTAGTTTAAGGACAGAACATAACAAATAAAGTGCATTCTTAGTAAATAGTAACTACAATGCCTGTCATGTTATATCACACCCTTTTTCTTTTTCTTTTTCTTTTTCTTTTCCTTTTTTTTAAGCATGAAAAATAACATATTCTCAAAAGAAGTCACAAATTATACATGCATATTCTACTAACAGAGAAATACCTTTATTTCCCTTAGATATTAATAAATGGGAATAATATCAAGTGCTATTTAGTTTACCTAAATATATAAATAGAACATACTCCCCTCTAAATTAAGTTGTTTCCAATTTCAAACCGCAAGTACATGGATTTAGTTGCAATAGAAAGAACAATGTATATAGAGACAATTACTTAAGCACTATACAATTTGTGTTTACCCTTAAACAAGTAAAACTCATAGTCCTGCCAAAAGCAAAAATAGTTTTACTTAATGAAGTATTTGCCAAGAGTTGTACTTTCAATAGGCCATTTGCAAAACATTAAAAGCAAAATTTCTTGAGAAAATGAGCAACGTTAATTAAGCAATTAGTATGACTCATAGTAATTTTGTCTTCCAATTACTGTGAATAAATATCAAAATATATTTTCTTTGATAAGTACTACTACTATCGTGTTTATAAAAAATGATCATTGTTTGAGGCAGAAAAGACTAACTGATAACAAATTCAATTGTAAAAACAAGTCAATGCTTAAGAGCTTACTATGTAGAGCACATGCATGGTATCAAGTACTTGAGTCTTAATAATGTATTGACCAGCAAAACAAACAAAATCATCCACACCATGAATGAACATGCACATGCATGCGAGAGACTGCAGACAAAACCACTAAGTAGTAGTAGCAAGCTAGCCCATTTAAATTCTAAAACCATTAAACTGATAATATACATACAGTAGCTTTAGTTTATAGGATTCATGAATGGTGAATCATAGATGATCAATGTCATTCTTATTTTGTCCAATATGATCATATATATTATCATGCTCTAATGACAATTGCATGAGTCACCAGAACCTTGTACTAAAATTTGATATAGAGGAAAGAAAAGTGAATTTAGTCTCTTGGGAAATCATTTTTTAAAAGAAAACACATCAACCAAAATAAAGAATTGGTTACATGAAGACCCAGGAATGTAATGTAGTCCAAATAATAGATAAAAGACGCCCAAGAAATATATGCTAACATATTAAGTTTGTCATGAATTCAGGATCAAATGTGATAAAATTATCTTGACCAAAGTTTGAAGCAAACCAACACTTAACCATACAACATATACATATATAATGTAGAAACAATAATGCAGCAAACCGTATGTAATGTATATAAATATATACATAGGAAACTCTAGAGTAATTTTCAAACTATTAGAAAATTGGATGCTTCACAGCCTAAACAAAATCAGGCATGCTCAACTTCTTTTAAAATAACTCGTTTCCCCCTTGCGGCCTTTAATTTAAGCTAATCAAATTTGACTGAGAGTCAATAACATTAACTTAATATTTTTCTTCTTCTTACAAGGGAATTTAACAAAAACGGTTTTACTGAGAAAGTAGTCTTAGCATATTTGCTGTCATGCAACTACTTTTAATTTATGGGTTGGTAGCAAAATAATTGCGTTTCAAATACTTAATCTGTTGGCAGTTCTATAGAACATCAATGGTAATTAAGCAAAACGTCCCAATTTTTCTTTTTAGTACAGCAATACAACAAGGGATAAAACACACAACCAGCATTCCAAAAGCAACATCATCACTTTCAATCAAATTCATAGTATACATAGAGACTTTATAAGCTATACAAAGTATTATTCTCAAGGACAGTGACCATTTCATTAAGTACATATGATTGAAAAATAATTTCTTTATGAATTTGATGGATGAGCAAGAATCCTTCCCCCCTCTTAAGTATAAACCATTCATGGGTTCAATTTTGGGAAAAACTCATGGGAATGGTATTCAAAGCTCAAAATATTAAGATAATGAAAATTTAACAGTTCCTAAACATTAACAGTTCCTTAATTATATTAATCCTAGTTTGAAAATGAAGCACTAGGCATATAAGATTGAAGAGCCCCAAATTAATACTTTATGTGTCTGCCTTACTTATTATAGCAAAAGGACTTTAGACACTGCTGAATCACATAACTAAATAATAAAAATCAACATTTGGTTTATTAGGATAACACCTATATTCGGCAAAAATTTCCTAACAACCTCTTAATGTGATTTTTATCACTTATTATGTGCTAACATCAAGGCTTAAGAATAGTGAAAAATAAAGCCTCCTATGGGAGGAAAAGAACACAGATTCTAAGTCTCAATATTACAAGGTATTGGTCTAATACTTATGGCTGAATCAAACTTTCTAAACATATGATTGCTATGGCAACACTTAATGCCAGAAAATCTCATGCATCCTAGACCAAGAAAACAATTTTTAAAGTCTTAGTTGAGTTTAATGAAATAATGGACTTCGTTCTGTATATAAAGGCTCAAATATTTTAGCTTATTTAGGAGAGAATACTAAGCTCAAACAATTATACAGAACATGGTATATGAATAACTAACGCAGCAAAGCATCAATACCAGAAATCATAAACTCAGGAAGACATATATTGCATTAATCACATACCAAAGTGGCATCTAATTCAATTCATAAGGATTACCACAAGCAATTAATTGTGATCAATAGCACATCCATTAGAAATATGAAAGAACTGCATACCTTGGGCTCCTTCAAACGTTAGCTCCAGTATTGAACATAAAACAAAAATTACAAAGTAATTGATATTTACAGAGCTAGGGTGCTGACTATAATCGAAGCAAATTTTTATGAAATCCTTTTTGTTTAAGGAAAAACATGATTCGATCCTAATCAAAGCCCTAGATTAATTTGAAGGTTCGTGCAGGAGAAGTATAAATTTTGGGTAAAATCTGAAAATTTAGCTGTTGTATTTCGACAACAGTTAACCAAACGAAAGCGGAAGCATGAAGACTTACATATAGAGCCAAAATTTTGGGCCTTAAGACTGAATAAGGCATGGCCTTTGAAGTATAGATTGTTTTGTAAATATTTTATTTTATTTTATTTTTCGTCCCCTCTTAAGAACAAAACAATCATAAAATTCATATTTTTAACATCGAAGAGATTCTTAATTTGAGCACAATGGCTCTGATACCAAATGTAAACTGAATTATACAATCATGTGTTGTACTCAATATCAAGAATACTAATGTATATGAATTTAATTTATATGTTAGAGAAAGAAACACAATTACTTATACAATTATACATATATATTGTTTTAAGCATAAAACACTTATCTTTATTATCTGTCATAGAAAGTCTTCTCCTCTTAATCAATCCTGAATGCAAACTCACAATGGGGCAAAGTATATTTATTGCTATGATTGATAGAGCAGGGACCTTTAGGCTTTATTTATAGGTTTAGAACAAGCACCTCCCATTAAGGTTACAAAGTCCTAATCCTTCTACATTTAGTAAACCAAAATCATGTACGTAATGGATTCACCATTTACACAATAGATCATTACAACCTTAACAATAATGACTTAGTATTGTTATAGATCATAACGTAGTAGAAATCCTTGATGCTTATCGATTACTTAATCTGCTACAATTAGAGTCAAGTTGTAGCTCATGAAGGTAATCATGTTTTGTCCATATTTACTCTTACAAGAGAATCACCAGTATGGTTCGAATGGAGTTGCAGTACAAGAACATCGAGCTTCAGGGAACTCGAGCAGCTTGCGAAGATTGATTGAGCGAGTGATAAGTGAATTACCTGATAACAACAACATAAACCCAGAAGGAGGTATTTAATTGGTTGGTTGTGCATCTTAAGAGTCGCTATTAAGTTATATTTATCTTTTGCAATCAGGAAGATATTATTGCATTATGTTCATGTAAGAAATAATGTGAACTTATCGATGATAAGTGTGGACTACAATAACTTAGCTACCTTATTCGCAGAATAAGTAATTAGACAATGCTTAAATCATTCCACACCGTGACCTTTGTTAAGTATAATCAGTACTGAATGTGGTATATATTGTTGATTACTTAAAGTAAACCTAAAAGCAGTGTCGGCTCTGGGGCAAGGCAGACTAGGCCTGCGCCTAGGGCCCCCAAGCTAACGGGCCCCCAATTTTCAATATTCTTGTAGAGTTTTTCTTAAGAAAAATAAATAAATATATATAAAGAAACTATTTTGGTGATAAAAAAAATCTTCTACTCGTTTTTAAATTTTAATTAATTTGATTGAATTTGTGAGTTTAATTGTTAAGAAGAAAATTAATGAAGAGATTTAAGAATTTAACTTAAGTATTAATTTTCACGATTTTAAAGATGTCTAAAATTTTTTCATACTCTACACAAATTACTCCGATTAATTGAATAATTATGCATTTCTCTATTTAATGACCCATTTTTTTATACCAAAAATAAATGTATACAGTTAGTTATATAGAAAAAATTAGGACTTAAAATTTCAGTTCGCCTCGGGCCCCGAACATCTCAGGGCCGGCCCTGCCTAAAAGTACATGGAAACAAGATTGACAAGCAGGCCTATATTGATTAGGACTAGGAATCCTTTATAAAGGGGTACCTAGTCCGTGATGCTTATAAAAGTCTTAGATCCATGCTCTATCAATCACCACGCTATTCATAAACTCAGCCTCATAAGAGTTTGCATACATGATTGGATGGACAAGAAGATCTATCATGACTAATCCAAAGCCAAGTTATATTATTCATACATAAGCACATTTATATTGACTACAATGGCCAATTCAAGTTAGTAAAATTGTCTTGTTGCATAATAACTTACAAAACTTATTTTTATAAATTTGTTTGTGTAAATGTATTCTTGAATTGAACACAATCTATTTATTCAGTTTTACAGTACATTGATTGCATTATTGCAATCACAACATGTCACTATTGTTTCATCTAAATGTATTAGTGAAACCCCTTTCTTTTGATTGCTAATTCAGTTAATATCATTATTATTGTTAGTTAAGATCCACCTTTTGATCCACATAAATTGTGAAAGCAGATTGATTGATAATTAGATCCATTAAGATTCATTGTATATCCTTTACTGTCGTGAATGGTTAGTACAGTAGCAAACTAGCAATGAATAGAGAAAACGAAAATGGCAACAATGAAAATTCCATCGAACTTTTTCAGAAGGTCCAGTTTTGACTCATACAATTTCACATTATTATGGAAATTAAGCATAAGGATGATGAAGTCATACAATTCTTCGAGAACAAACAATGGGATCTGATTTTCAAGCAATGTAAGATCAAGCCGAAGTGCTGAGATCATCCAAGCATTTTTCAATATCACGTCATCAGATTGTTCCTCTAGCTATGTGAACTTATACCCAGATGACTGAATACATAAAGCAAACTATGAAGATGACAATATGAGTATAGAAAGACCATGGACTTGTAATATGGAGCCACTTTTTATGACTATTGGAAATTTGTAGTAATTGACTCAGCTTCTTATTTCTCATTGGTAGGCACCTTGCTTTCACTGTTTCACAGCATTCTTCTTAAGGCAATCCAGGTTATTTTTATTACTCGTACTCCAAAAAAATTTATTACTTGTACTCCAAGCATTTTTGTTATAAGTATTATTACTTGTACTCCAAACCTTCTTGATTAATTTATTTGTAGAGGTTAATTGCGTATAAACAATTGAAGCCAACGGAAAGGAGAAAGGAAATCATATAGCTAATGGCAGTTGTTGATTGAAAGACCAGTGTGGAAAACAGAGTCCCCTGTTACCACCAAAACTATAGACTTCAATTCCTCGTAAGATCCACTTCAATTTCATAATGATTGTATACTCAATGGATTGTCTTAAAGAGAGAGAATGCTATAGAAGAATAAAAAAATAAAAAATAAAAACTCTTCGGTTCTTGCATGTTTCTCAAATCTCCATGTAGTTTTTTCAGAAGATCCACTTTTGGCTCCATACAACTAACTACTCATAAATTGTGAAATTAGAAGGATGATACAGAGTAGTCATTTGTACAGGAAGAAAGTCTAAACATGCACATATATAACTGACTAAATAATGAGACAAGTATTAGTGAGGGCGGACAGTAAAGTATGTTTGTATGGCGGTGAGAATGAAAAGTATAATGGCTGCAACGAATGAGATCATACTCCATGCTGAGTAGAAATAAGTGCTATAAATGTGCTTGATACCTCTGCGAAACCAGAACTTACCATGGTAAGTATTCACTTTGTCACACAAATCACCAAAATAGAACTCCTTCACAACAACTTCATCAATAATACTTTTGAGTTGCGACAAGTAGTCTTCTTCTCGTATCCAATTGGAACTTATGATCCCTCTTTGCCTAAGCAGTTTGATATCCCGCGGCATGCGAATGAGACTCTTCAAGAGGACGGCGTATGATGTCATGTGATGCAGACTGCCGAGGCTGCATTGCTCGAAAGCAATCAGGTTCCTCAAGAGTGAATCGTCAATGAACACCGGAGGAATTCTAATGACTCCCTTCCTGAAAGTTATGTTCAACAAATGGTCCGCCCTCTGCTGCTTCTGAAACTCGATTCCAGCCTCCAAAAGTTCTGAAGCGCAAAAATTGAATCCCCATTTTTCAGTACTGCCAAATACTGGTTCAGGTCTGGAATGATGTTTCTTTTCAGAAATCATTTCAATCTCTATTGAAATGTCACTGTTACTTGGGAGGTAGAATTTGTGCAAGACATCAAGCAAATGGCTGTACTCCGTGCCCCAATCATCTAAGAATGCCTTATAGTTCATAGGTTGAAAGAAGTTAAGAGCAAGGCCAGTGACATAGTTTGGTGGACTATTCTTTAGATGAGGCTTGATGGCATCATATATACGTTCAAGAATAAAAAAGGGGATCTGGTTTTCGAGTAATGCTAGATCATGCTGAAGAGCCGCGATCATCCAAGCACTATTGAATATTGGATCAGATTCATAGTCCAATGTCATATTCAAGTGTTGGTCATACTTGAGGAAAAGTTCGAGTATGAAGCAACCATCAAGTAACACAACTTCTGCAAGCTCCTTGTGGCCCTTGTCTTTGTGGCTGATCTTTGTAGCGTAGCATCCGCGAACCCGTGAGTCTAAATCAAAAACAGCAGTCGTGCACTCCTTCCAACATTCTAGAGACTGCTGACGATCTTCGATTCGCTGAAATAAGTCATGCATGTAAGCCCATTTATGCCCTCTCATGGCTGCAAGGTCATGGTTGCCTAAATGCAAAGGACCAATTGAGACAATGCGGCAGTTGTAGGCATCATCCTTCACTCTTCGAAGTTTAGTTGGAACTGTGTGGATGCTCAGACAACTAGACCCCGTTTCCACCTTGCGGTGAAGCCTCTCAGTAATCTCCCGATGCCACTCTTTCTTCTTGTCAATTGCTTCTACTTGCTGTTTGAATTTGTTTAGTATGACAAACAAAATGTGAATATGAAAGAATACACATATATATATATACTTTACTCTTTGTTGCCAAGAAACACGAATTTTTTATTTCTGTGTATGCTTAAATTAGCCTGTGGAAGGCGATGAGTGTGGTTAGAGTTTTGGCCCTTTCGGCTCATCGTATCTGTAACCGCTTTGGGGTTAGGTTTTATGTCCTCCATGTTTGTTGGGATGTGCGTGGTTCTCTAATTACTCAAATTGTGGGTAAGAGAGATACTACAGCTTGTCACTCCTGTTTTATGTAATCTTTCAATTTGAATAAAGGTTTCTTCTTCTCAAAAAAAAAATTATGAAAGCTAGAGAATTTCCCCAGAAAGTGGGAGTGCATCTACAGTGCCCGGGGGAGGAAGGGGGGAAGGGTTAGGATGCATTTGCAGGGGGGAGGGTGGGGTAGAGAACTCAATCCAAGGGCTGAGGTATAACTAATTTAGACTCAATCTTCATATATAAAGCACATATATTAGTACAAGTACGTTAACTAGTAGCAATAATCAACTGTCAAGAAGCAGGAATTTTGCGTTTGACCATATAACATATTATACTCAATCAGACGACTCGATCTTAGAAATTAAGAGAAGCTCAGAAATTGTATCCTACCTGAATTTCCTGTTGGGATTCATTCATCTTGGCTGGTTTTCCTTTGTCGTCGGACCACCAATCTGAGCTTTATCCCCAGATCACTGATATTGACTTTAATTTATAGCCCAATTATGAACATGGATATATTATATATATGATAATAGGAACACTCTAACACAGTACTGACTCCAAATTAATTGTACTCTGGCTCCACCTGTGATCTGTACCTATACGAAATTGAATAGATGCATCTGACTGATTCTGAACCACCACCAAAGGAAGAGGAAAAGAATGGCCATATCTGTAACTAACTATTGCGGAACACTTTGCTTTCGGATATCCGTACGTCAAATTAAGCTCATTCTATAGACTTGTTGAATGGTAGGCACGTATCTTCGAAGCTACTGTAGTACTAATCAACTAGCTAGGAATCGCTCATTGGAACAGATCATTAACGATGCCTTAAGTTGTACGTAGTGCACATAATTTCCAAAAGACATTAATCCATTTCCGGGATTCAGTTTTGGTTCCATACACAAATACATTTTGAACGCTGAAAGGATGATACACAGGCATGTCTAGTCTGATGTGAGATGGGACTTTTTTCTCTTTGTTTTTATGTTGATCAAATCGTCACTTAAAACCTTCTACAGTGAAAAACCGACATCAAGGAGGAAAAGTACCACTTTCCGATCATCGCAATTTTCAACCGAACTTATTCCGATCATCACAATCTTCACCAAGTGAAAGAGAAGAAATCGATCAGTTGAACGTCATGGTAGGAAGCAATATCTTGGCATCCAAAGGCAAACTAACAAAATCAGTAAGGGAAATCAAGTCAATATTGCTTACTCAAGTAATCGTACTCGTGCACGTTTCAAATGAAAGACGACAATTTGTTTGTATCTGCAACCTAAACCACCCAACTCGGCATATAAATTATGAATGGAAAAGAAAAGATATTACCCAAACCCAATTTGCTTTGAAGGCCCAGCTACGAATCCAATACGAAGACAGCCCATTTAGAAATTCTTTTCGTTATCGAACCCATGATTAGGGATGACAATTCCTCATTGGGTCGGGTACTCATTAGAGCCCAGCCCTATTAGCGGAAATTCGGGGACAAAGCGTGCATTACTGCATTAGGGATAGAAAGTTCGACATAGTGGACCTGAAAAATGTGGACGATTTTGGTTAGGTTTCAATCAAAATCATGTTAAGATTCAGTGGATGGTCATCGAATTAATATTCGGTGGCCTTGGACCGCAATTTTTCATAGTGTTTAGCAGTCTCCTACCAACATTTATGCAAAAAAGGCAAGTCAGGCGACCAAGCCCTAGGAGGAGGAGTAGGAGGGGGTTGTGCTAGCTAGAGGATTTCTACTGTAAAGAGCGGCACGTGATATAGGGGACTCCACGTGCAACCCATGTGGAAATGGGGCGGATCCACGATCCATTATCTCATCTCAACTCTCTAAGGGAAGGAATCTAAGGTCAAAGGTAGCCATTAAAAAAAGTCCACATACAGCCCTTGAGATCAAGCCACGTTACATGACCCATACCACTTTGGAAACATGCCAAGTAATAATGACACTGAGAGAGCCATACCAAGCAGGACAACAAAATCTTTAAAAAAAATCCACCCAGAAAAGCTGGAAAAAAAGATATACCTAAAAACATATATATTTGATTTAATTAATTAACCTATGCTTTGATAGGAAAAGGAATCATCAAGTCATCAACACAACTCAACACACTATTTCATAACTAATTTAACAAAAAAATAAAAAAGAGAAAAATCCAACACACATCACATGTAGGGGGCAAAATATTACTATTTCCCCATGTATGGTACAAAATATGAAGAAGAACCAGATCTACTATTTTCCCACATCATCTTCAAGCTTTTGGGGGTGAACAACTTTTCAGTGATGTGGGGCTGCTGCTACTACTGGTTTTGGAGGCTTGCATTGATAGCACTTTGCAAACAGCCCAAATGTGTCAATTTGCCTCACAAAGTTGGTCACGCTGGCCCATCCACCGAACCCAAACCCGACTATCAGAACCCACACAACTATGAATGAGTTTATCACAAACATGGCTGTCCAGCTTGGTAAAAAGAAGGGTGGCTTCTCTGCAGCATTCTGCAAAACACACAGTAAAAACAACAAATTACCAAACCTTGTTGAATTTCCATAAAACTGAACTGGGTTTTTTGGGTTGATAGTAGTTTTGGACCAAATTAAGTCACAAAAATGGCCAAAACTTGTATAGGGCCTCATCCAAAAAGGGTCAAATCAAAACAGCTCATGTACTACACTCCCAACTGTAGCATATAACTAAACGAAAGGGACTGACCACCTATCTCAATTCTTCTCGTAACATTTCCAAATCGAAGCCATAAATGTTCTTTGTACCCTTGCTGCTCCGTTTCTCTCTCTCTCAACTCAAACTCTAGAATGTGGGAATTCCCACTCACTACATGTACAATGACCCAGACACCCCCACCAAATCAAGATAATTACATGTTGCCACTGAACAAACAATACACTGCATAATTGTGCGCAAGTAAGTATGTTGTAAGAGTTAGTTAGGAGGTAGATAAATTTACCTGTCTGGCAGAGGCTTTTCTATATGTGAGCATATGAGCCAAAGCTGGAATGATGTAGACTGTGAAGCTAACCAAGAGAGCCCCAACTGCAGAGTTAATTGGTCCGAAAAATGGGAAGATTATGGCCAAGAACCAAATTGGGATCACAACTGGAAGCCTAGCCAATGCCCTCAAGCAAATGCTTCTTGTGTCATGCATACCAATCATCTTCTCCCACACAAAGTACAATGGTGTGCAAGCAAACCCAAATGTAATAAACTGCAACAGTTTTACCAAAAATTACAGCGTCAATTACTGTAAAAAGTAAAAACAATGTCTGCTCAACGACGGTGAAAAATGAACCTGGTGAATGAGCATGAGTATGACAGCAGCATCACGCCAGGCATTCTTGGGGAGGAGAGAGAAGGCGTTGGAATGGTTGAGAAGCTCATCACCAAAGGCCCAGTAAACGGTTGAAGCCGAAGGAATGGTTAATGTGAAAACATAGAGTGTGGCAAACAAGTAGATGTACTTGAATTTTTGTGGCTTCCACATGGCATGCATGATTTCCCTGCAAAAATATTTCACACTTCACTGATGAGAAACTCAGAATCCATTCACATGAATAATTTAGTCCCAGTTGTATCTATATCAAGGTCAACAGGAACATGGGGAACCATATTAAAATCAAGAAATTGACCAGGAGCACCCTATATGCCATATCTTCAGATCTGTAGCTGATATGTGAACTGAATAATTAAGTCTCTAGCTATCATAACAATAAAGATAATGAAAGTCTCAATCACAGAAGAACTATTATATGACACCGTCGAAGACAATTAACTTGAATGGGACTCGTTACTGGTTACCAGACTGAAACACAGAACATGCATTGTTTTGGTAACAAAAAACTGGGACCATTATTTACCGGCCGGGCAATTTTAAGGGGGGTTAACTGTTGTTTTCCGAGACCAAACAAAAGTGGATAGGATTATTTTGTCTGGTGGGTCTCGAAAACCAAGAGGCCGGCAAAAGCTGCAAGGAGAAGCCGTGTAGAAGCTAGTCATATTATAATAGTGGGGGGAAAGAGAAAGGCTTACACTGTAACAGCATGGCCACCAAAGGTGTATAGTATGTTGGTGGCGCCGGTGAAATACAGCACCATCTTTTGGGGAGCCGAGTGTGTCACACCTTCAGTCTGCAACATTTTTCACCCCACAAAAGTTTACTTTTTACCCTAAAGGAATAGTGAAAAAAAGTAAGCATCTTTGAAAAGGTCTAGTAGTGGGTTTTTACCTGTCCATGAACAGCAGCTGCTATGGTCAAGTACCAGGCTGTGTAGGTGGTCATTCCAAGGCCAAGGAAAGACCAAATCCTATAGTTATGAAAAGACGGTATGAACACTGTAGTGGCACAGCAAGCTCCGAAGATATAGGTCCAAGTCCTCTTGTCCAAATTGTCATTGATGTAATATATGTTGCTGAGAAACCAACACCACCAACAGTTAAAATCACAGAAATTTACTTGATTCGAGAGTAAAAATGACAAATTAATAGAAAGAAATAAATAAAAAAAGGATTTACCTTGCACAAGCAATGAGCTGAATGACAGATCCAAATAGGAGGAAAGTACAGTTGAAGCCGAGCCCCACTGCTTTCCAGTAAGGACCAAGTAACCCATCAAGCACTTCAAACCACTGCAGCAACCCAAAAACCAAAACAGTGTTTGCTTTTAGTGGAGTATTAAAAGGAATTTTGGGCACTGTAATTTCAGATATCTTGCTTTAAAGACTATGCCAATATCAATGGTGGTGGTGGTCCTAATAAGAAGCACAGTGTCACCGACCTGGATAACATGGTTCTTGAAATTAACGTTCTCTTTCTCCTTCCTGCTTCGGTACTCTATGTATAGCACACTGATTAGATAAGCCGTCCAGCTTCCGACGATTCCATAGAAGAGCTGAAGCAAGATGCCTGATAAAAGTCCGAGCTGGGAGAAGGAGTAGGGCAGTGTCAGTAGAACTTGAGCCACCTGCAAAAACAACAAACAAATCAGACCAAGTCCGAAATTGGTAACATTATTTTAGGTCCAAGGGTTTCTAGTGACTAGTACTTGATTGGAGGCACAGCTGAACCAAGCGTCCCAGACAGAGCCGCCGTGCCAGAGAAAATTCTTGACGCTAAACAATGAGGCATTTTCTTCTTCTTGTCTATTTTCTTCTGCTCCCAATTCCTTTCCTTCATGATCTCCTGCCTCGCTAAAGTTGGAGACTATTGCCTCCTCTGCTTGCTTCTGAGGCAACATTGTGGTAACGTCTAAATCCTGGTAGATCTGAAATACATAAAAGACAGTAAATGAGACAAAAGCTTGTATATAAAATCAAACGCAGCCCCAGAAAACGAAAGCCAGTACGACCCCAGATCCAAAAACACAGAGAAAAATTCCTTCACAGGACTAAAAAAATTGAAACGTCCATAGAAACCCACAAAAACTAAAAACAAAGACTAACATGGTCTACAGGAACTAGCTGGCTAAAGAGAACAAACCCAATACCATTTTTAAACTACCATACCTTGCTTGAAATGTCACTTTCTCGATCTCTATCTCTCTCTCTCACTCTCTCTCGCTCTGGCTCTGGGCTAGTTGATGTATCAGTTTTTCCTTGCTTTCAGATTGAAGAAAAAGCAAGACGGATTAGTGTTGTTGTTGGGTTTAAGAATCCTCCGTTCCAAGAATTGGCAGTGAGAGTGTTCTTAAATGCAGCGTTGAAAAATGTTTTTAATAAATAGAAAAGCGCTTCTGAAAAAAGCAGCTCTGCGAGAGCCTTAAATGCGCCACCAATTTGGTCAGTGAGAAAAGGCAGAGCCGAACCCGAAGGCGGCGAGAGCCCAGAAAAGCAGGAAAAGGGTGAGTGGTGCTTCTTCAAAGGTGAGTGGTGGCAGAGGTTGAAGAAAAGACCCTTTTCGCTCTTATTCTAGTAAATGCATATAAACAAAGCAATAAATTGCTAGGTAGCTAGCTTGTGCTTTTTCCTTTTCCTCTCTTTGGCTTTGGGTTTTGAGATGGGAGTGAATAAAGGATAGGGTGAAAGAGACGAAGCCCCTCCCCAATTCCCTCTGTATTCCAATATGGATTCGATTCTTGGGTGACAGAGAGTTTGGAGATCAAAGCGAGTGGGACGTTGTTATGATCAGTGAGGAAGGACTAAGAACTCCATTAAACAATGCAACTTCCCTTTTATAGCCCGGAGAACCGCTTCAACGGCCAACACTATATTTTAATCTTTTTTTTTATTTTATTTTTTCAAAAAAGACAATGATTATTAAAGAAAAATTCACCTAAAACAAATCCAACTTTTTTTTTTCTATATAATTTTTTTTTTTTAGGGTAAAAGATAAATCATTAAATTCAAATTCAACCGAACTAGGTCAATATCAGGGTATTACATACTCCAGGATCGAAGCCTCGTAAGCAACAATATTGCCTAAGCCACAGTTGGCCTAATTCGGGAACAAGCCCTAGTAAATAATACACATTTGATCCTGGGTTGCACACTTTACTCAAGTGACTAAAAACAAAAAACTATAGCATATCTAATAGTATATGACTCAAACCAATTAAACTAGTAGATTCGCCTAAGACCACATCCGGGTGTACAAAACTACTAGCAGAACAGAGACGAGTCTGCCACAAATATACCATATGAAGGGCAAAGAAAATCATCAGCCCACCATAACCCGTCCTTGAGACTAAACATAAACGAAACTCCGAACGGCAAAAACATCACCAACTTTGACCTAGTCGTCAAAACCACACCCCTGTCGTGCGTCACCACTGCAATACCGAGATCCCAAACCCACCGGAACGGATCCCATAGTCCACCATCTTGATCTGAATCGGCAAAGATCACGATGCCAAAACTACCACGAACAACAGCAAAGCAAAGATCACCCCACGCCATACCAGTAACCGGCAAACCCAAATCACCACTGGCCAAATCACGCCAGCGAAGGAAAACACCACGAAGAACACCACCAGAAAGCCATCCTAGTGACTCTCGCCTCCCCCTGCAGCCATCAAGATAACAAACAGGGCCGGTCATGAAAATAGCTGCAGCAAGCCGCAATTGTCTCCACCTGCACTCTCCGACCATACGAACCAAAGGGGAAGAACCATTAGTCGCATGGTGAGAGAGATCTGTCACGAGCACAAGAATGATGGCGACGGCTAGGGAAACTCTAGAGGGCCGCCGCGCTTGTGTTCGCATTGTTACATTTTTTTTTATATAGGAATTAGATCTATACCAAAATGATAAATTGTCAATACCAAAATTATTCAAATTCAAGTCCTCTTTTATAAAAAGTACATAAAAATATAAACTAGAGATTAGATTTTTTTTCATCATATAAGAAAAAATAATAACAAATTAGCACTTTTCGCTTATGAAAATAATCATACAACCAATCACTTAAGAGATATTGACTACTGTTTTGTAGTTATCTTGAGATTTTAATGTGACATTTTATGAGAAGGAATATTTCACATTTCCAAGAGTGACATTTGTGGACAACGGATCATAATTTACACTTTCTTTCTCTTTATGACATCTATTTAATTTCTCATATTTATAGTAGTAGTACTGTAGTAGTAGAAATTCTAGTATATATGCTTTTAGATAATGATGGGCCCAAATATGAGTCAATAATTCCATTGAATTTAATTTCTCAATTAATTCTGGGTTCTCTTGCTTTAATTCTCCAGACTGAAATTTAACCCATTGGAGGCTCCCCAACCAAGAAAAATACCCCAAATCCCCAGTCACTGACTCTCCAGTCTTCATTGTTTCATGCCCAGAATTGATTGTGCTTCACGCTTCACAGAGGGTGAGTGGGTGACGATACGATAAAGATTTTTCTCTTTGTTTAAATGGGCCGCCCAATTTATCCAACCGGTGAATATTGGAGCCACATTTACTTCTATTTTAGGAAGTCTGCTCAGCTCGACGCAGCCGCAGCCGCAGCGCATGCATATCTTTATGGCCAAGTTGGCTCGAGCCGCGCCATCATGTCCCGGCCACGCTTTTAAAGATAATTACACGCGCGCATGACTACCCCACTTCCCGCCGGCTCATCATAGATAAAACTGCCTCTTTTTATCAGACGGCTCAGAGCGGTCCACTATAAAACAAATCATCACCGTTAGTTTTTATCTCATGATTCAACTTTATTTCATTTCATGATGAAAATGGCTGGGTAAATATCTAATAATATTGGCGTATAGAATTTTGCTTGCAAGCTTTCTCTCAAAAAAGTTAATTATGTGATTTCCGTCACATAATTTGAAATACATATTTATAATATTTTGTTCAAATTACAAAGCGAGAATCTAATGTAAAATGTAGAAAAAAATTCTTATAAACGGTATAATAAAAATTATAAGGAGATCTCAAGTATGCTCAAGTAGGAAGAGGAGAGTCTAGCGGCAAGAGACTTTGTGTGTGTTCAAGCTAATCCCCATCAGCATCATTCGTGTCCAGCATGTGAAGACTATTGTTGCTCATCTTTTTCATTTTGTTGTGATCGCTTGCTTTGCATCAATGCTTCTATTTCGCGATTAATATCATTGTTCCGATAGAGAGATCATTCAAGGTATGTGATCTCATGGATCTTAGTCCATCTCGGTGAACAAGATAGTCAAGCAGGCACGCCCGATAGTTAATGTAAATGTCTGTGCAATAATATCCCTGCCCAATATCTTGAATAGACTTGCAATAATTCGTTGGTATCATATTTCGCAACGTTTGTGCACTCTAAGCTTCACAACAAATTGTTTAAAAGTTCTCAAATTATACAACCATTTGAATGCAAATAAATAACTAAATTTTATCTTAGCTCCCAATAATACCTCAACATAATTCCCAACAAAAAAATTGAAAAATATTTTACCCTCCCTAAGTTGACAATAAATAAAGTTATATACAAGTCTTTGCATGCAAGGTTTAAAATTTTGGCCGTAGAAGATATATCGGGAGGTTGAAAAAATGACATATCGGTAGATATATTGTTATCAGAAAAATAATATCGGAAATTTTTTTAATATCGAAAAATTTTTTAAACCTTTTTTTATTCATTAAGTTTATTTAAATATTTAACAATATGTTTACAATAAGATAGATATAACCATATAGGCATATAGTTGTCAACTTCACATATAACATGAATTTCTAGCTGGTTGAAAGGATGCTCGCCCGTATAAAAAAGTACAATAATTAGAAAATAATAAAAATAAGAAAAGATAAAAGATAGAAAAAAATATTATTTATTATTTTAATTATTTATATCCCTAAAATTTTACAAATATATCGTGATTTTTAAAGATATATTGATAAATATCGTCAATATTTGAAACATTTTGAAATGTCGGAGATATTTCGAAAAATCGAGAGAAGATATGACTTTCTCCTCAAAAGATATATCACTCGTTTGAAAAAGGGATATATCGAAAAATATATCGAGATATCGGCAGATATTTAAAACCTAATTGCATATTTAAAAGCTTGAGTAATCATGCTTAAAATCTTTCTTTTCTACTTGGCCTGACATTCTTAATTGCATCGAGTTTGCAAGTCAAAAAGGAAAAGTAAGAGATTTGTGGACGAAGGAAAAGAAAAAATAAAAGCAAACACTTGGTGGCGGCCGCAACGAAATAGTTAAGAGTTGGAGGCGGTGGAGCCCCAAATGCACCACCACATAGTTTTGTATCAAACGGACTGAGAATCCATGTAAAACGGGCAAAAAGTTATTAAGTCACATACATTCCGTACAAAACCCCCACGTTGCACGTTTAAACGGAGATTTGTTGGGTGGGTGCGGGTCACGGTTCAAACTCTTGGCCAGCCGTCGAGGCCCAACCCCATACGAGAGAGTCGTGTAAGAATTATTTTTAACTTTGGGGATTAGTTTAGTGGGTGAAGTAATGATTAGTGAACGGATTTTGACGCGACTAAACTAATCAACAATTATCTCAAAAAAAAAAAAACTAATCAACAATTATCAAAATTTGCGGGTCCCGTTCCCCAATCAGCATCTTGTCTTTCTTTAACAGTTTTTCTTCCTAGGGTTTCTGTTCATTTGCGAAACCACAAATCCTTTCACAGCAGATTTTTGTGCTCTCAAGGATGATTTGTAGTATTGGCTTCCAGCTTAATTACATTGAACCAACCATCCAAGGGTAAATGAAGACTATATTTATAGATTGATTTCATCAATGTGATGGTTGAGGAATCTCACTTATTGATGTATTTAATATAAGGGGCTCCATGTCCTTAATAAAATTCCTTTGGTTGTGCTATTACAATTAGGGTTTGCCATAATGATAGTTTTTTTTTTTGTTTTTAGGATAAACGACAATTTTTATTCTCACTCACACTTATTATTAAATATTCTGAAATGCTAGTGAGATTAGAATGTGTGACCTCCACAATGCAAGTCACAGCTTACCGACAATGTAATCCGGAGTAAACATGCAAATTAACCGAACACTTTGTCTCCAACTTAGCTTGTATTTGGGATTGCCCAAAAACGCTTTTGAATTTATAAAAAAAATTGCAAAAAAAATTAAATATGTCTTAGGTGAGTTTTAGAATTACTTGAAAGTGAATTTGAGAAACATTTGTCAAGTGTTTTTGTCAAATTTGAAAAGCGTTTTTGGGCATATTAAAAGCAATTTCAAAGAAGCCTTGAGCAAATTAACAAATAGGATATGACCATTTTAGATATTTTTATAATTCGTCTAGTCTTGTCAAAGAAGATCAATCGGATTATTAACGATTCGGATTACTTGCGCTTAGTAATTCTAGCATAAGATTTATGACATGTTTACTTACTTGAAATGAAAATGAGAATGAATCGGAATTCATTCATAATACATACCCCTCTTGGTAATTAAACTCCGGTTATTCGATCATGAATGAATTCATCACTTTTACGTAGGATCCGCAATTATTCTGATTAATGTACGTATTAGTAAACGCATGAGAACTCAAAAATTGGAATCAATTCCTACATTCTCATTAGTAATCCGAATCGTTAGTAAACTGTGGTTATATATACCCATATTATTCAATTGTTTTCATTTGCCTTTTCATAGTTCCTAATAATTACTTCTCCAAAGCCATTGCGTATATATAAAGACGTGGAAGTTAATTTGACACGCCTTCCGTGCAACAATTTGCACACTCATTTCGGTGATATATAATTGGTAGAACTTGTAGCTTTCCGTATTTCTCTTGCTTCTTTTACTGTAGAACTATTGTTACAGCTCATACTTTCAAGGAATTAACAAAGTAAATTTTTTCGTATGGTGTTAAGTGAATTGATAATGTAATGATCAGTTAGTTAGTGGAGCTAGATTTGGACTAGTACTTAAAATATTGTAGGAGAATGCCTTTTTCTATCAAATGGAATCTTAAATTAATATATAGGTAAAGTAGAGGGATTTAGGGTTTGAGTGGGGGTCAAAACATTAAGCCGAAGATGGAAAATGCCTTTAGGTTGATTGATTAAAGAGGCACTCAATGCATATATCCACTTAGCCTTTTGCCCTTAATCTTTTATGGAAGGTCATGTAGGAATCCCCCTCTGCCCCTTCACACCGATGCTTAGTCATAAGACTCATAAGGACCATTGTATGTTTTTTTTTTTTTTGAGGAAGATCCTATTCAAGTGCACCTAAAAATCTAAAATTAGGATAATGTAGTTACTTCCAGTCAGATATTAAACAAATTAAATTATAAAACCAAAATTATTAGTTATTTCGAATTCACTTTCTATATTAACCTATCCTATCCTTTTCCAAAACAAAAAATTTAACCTATCCGATCATCATATGCCTACAAAAATTAAACATGGGTCATATAACTCTTGGCTTTCATGAATTTTTCTTATGAGTTATAAAAATCCAACACTAGTCTACAAGGGATTGAATGTGTGATATCACATTTCACCCTAGACTCGAACATTGTGGCACTCGATCGGACACCTTCCTTGACAACCTATTTCACATAACTTCATTAATTAATTAAAAAATTCATTCATTCATTAATTTAAAGCTTCATTAATTGATTAGGATAATAAATATTTCAAAAAATAAAAACAGCATTGGATCGGTTTTAAAGCCATTATACTCTACCAAAACAAATCATTAGAACAGTCTAGAGAATTTTAAAATCCGCTGGAATAAATTTACGTAACAAAACAAAAAGAAACTGCAATACGATATCAAAACAAACAAATTTTGATTGATCAATTAGCAAACTAATAAACCTCAATGATATTTATTTGTTACTGTAATGAAGTGTATGCTTCTAAGCCCTTTAGGGTTAACGTAAGTGATGAGGAAAAATAGGGAATTAAGTTAAGATTATACTATATCAGTGGTTTGATCCCCTCTAATGTAACAAAAAAAAACAATCTTTAAATCTTTAACCTAGTGTTGATAGAAAATGACATTACAAAATCAAATAATCTCCACGATATCAATGCAATTGAACGATTTATTTCCTTATTAGCAATATTTAAATCGGAGGAAGTGGGGAAACTCTTCCTACAGCTAATCCCAATGATCCGGTTATGAGCTCATTTGTATGATAAAATGAAATAGCAGTATAATCTTTTCGTCGGAACGATCAAAGTTTAAGGTGACCCCTAACTCGAATAGATGAAACATTTTCACATCATTTGACATGTAAATTTGAGATTCCTAATAGTATTTATTGTTGATCACTAGCTCCTCTTCAATACATTAACATATTAATACATTAGTTACCAAACTTCCATGCAATGGTGTGGTTGACTAAATCAAAAATTGATTTACAACTATAAAAAGTTTGAAATTAATGAGTGAATATGTTAATGTACTCGAGACTTTATCCGATACTTGTCACTTGTTAGTACTATAGGTCCTACAACTCTTCAACGGTCATTAATTAGGCAAGTGATAGAATTAAGATAGGTTTTTATGAAGTAGCTAGCAATTAGTGTGGTTTAGGATCCAAAGTTTTTAAGAAGAATATTACGCTTTAATAATTGATGATAAATGACCAGACGGGGATAAAGTGAATTCGGATAAGAGTCGAACCAGTGCTACATTATGCTAATGTTACATGGCCATGGACTATGGAGTAGTCATGGACCCCTCTAAAGAAACAGACCCCTCATGAGAATTTAGGCCACCATATATTTACATTGGTCATAGTCTCATACCCATCAACCCCATAAATGGCTACCTACCAAATTTCACAATTTCAGTGTCACCGGCCACCCCTTCCCCACCCTTAATTCTCATTCATCTTGATACGAACGAGTATCTACTATCTAGGGGTTTATACATATAGATTGACACTTTAATTCCAAATTTAAAGCGCTCCAACCTAGCCTTCAACATTATCTGAACTATATATATATATATGGTCAAGGAGAGCATAGTATATATGGTCTATGCCAAGAATATGGGAGATATGTTAGTTTACAGTAAATTTGGTCTGGCTATAGGCTAGCTAGGTTTATAAATCATACTTCTTGTCGATGCTAAAATCCTACGAAAATTTATAGAACATTTGAAATGATTGAGGAGAACCTAAAAAAGAAAGAAATGCTTCGTATACTCCCTCCACGTGAAATGGACTCATTTTCTTTTATAATTAAAGGTGAGGGAATCTTCTTGACCATGTTATTCGGCATTGCCTACTGTATAACTATTAATATAGACAAAATTATCAGTCCTAACAATTATATTTATTACATATGCATGATATGAATCATATGATGATTAATTATGTTCACAACTTGCTAATTAAACAGTGTTATAGTCTTAATTAGGTTATATAATTCAAAGGAATATCTTAGCTTAACTATATTTTGCATTTTTTTTAAAATATATCATATTTTTCACATCGATCGTACTATGTTGTTCAAACAGTTTTAAATTCTTCTTCACTATATGAAGTTATATTTTAGCTGAATTGCGGAATTTGAGATGTTATAATAGAGCGTATTTTTTTTTTAATATGAAAAAACTTACAAACTTGATCGCATCGGATCTTATGATACATAGGGAGTAGTTTTGTCTTAATATGAAACGAACCCTTAACCCTTTTGCATACCAGGCTGCAAAGTTGTGCTTTGGTGTAATAGAGAGAAGAAAATGCATGATACATGAAAGTATGAAACCCAAAGCATAGCGATTAGCGGCCACCATTATTCATCCGTACGTCCACTAACAAAATCGTTTATCAACTCAATTGACCACCAAAGACAGATACTGCCGCAGTGCCGCTACCATTTTGAAAACTAGCTAGAAATTACATTCACAACCATGAGTACTCTTTTAGTGCATTTCTTACGAATTGGTTGTCAGTCACCACACGCATGACTTTAAGGAATCAAATCGAGCTCTATACAGAGAGTTGTGACGTGCGTCTTATCTTCATAGTTTCTGTTTGGAATAAGAGGAAGCTCCTCCATGCATGATTGGTAAGGTGCAGAGCCGTGTTTATAATGATCTTGATGTATTTTCTTGATTCTTACCGATGAAAAGTTTGTTAATGTAAATGAATCGAAAAGGAAATCTAATATAATTTTTAGATAAATTGATTGTAATATGCATGAAGCACATTGGTTATTGTGTTATTTCCAAAAAAAAATTTATTATTATTTGTTTTCATACAAGTAGTAGTCGTTGAAAATTGAGTTAGGACTAGACTAAGTTAGATGTTCGATTCCCCCTTCATTGTAACTGAACCAAAAAAAAGTAGTCCATACTAGAACTCCATGATGCTCTTTTATATGATTTTTTGAGTTGGCCAAGTTAATGTCAACCATACCCAAAATTCCAATAGGGCAACTTCAATCCATGTCTATCACAATCCATGGGGTCCAAAATTCTCATTACAAGCATGTAAGATGCCTGCCACTAAAGCAAACCACACCCAAATTCTCCCAAAAATATACTCTTGTGCTTCTCGTATGCTCATGCATCAGCATGACGAGTTGGGCATGCATGCAAAGGGAATCGCTTTGTTTCGTGTTATTAATGAAACTACAAGAAGAAGCTTTGGAGATCATCATGATGATATATATGAACAAATTATGAATACAGAAACAAAGAAGAGATTGATTAGAAAGAGCACACTCAACATGGTGTCTTAGCTAAGTGGGATAAAAAAGGTGAAGCTTGTGGGTTTCCATATATCCGAAAAGGTGTTACATAGGTTTTATTAGAACAATTTGTCAGAGGATTGTTTGGGATAAGTATATAAAATACATAAAAGTGAGAATTAAATATAAAAGTGGTAGGAAGGCTAGCTTCTTCTGGTTTCAACTATAAAGCTTTTTCCTTTTCTTTTAGAATCTTTTTTTTTTCTTGGATTGGTGGGGGTAGGAAGAACCCTAGGATATGATTTATCTCTTCTCCTAACGCCTGCTGTCCCGAAAAAGACTACTTTTAATTGAGAAAATGATTTTTTTTTTAATAATGACATATGTTGCTGTTCATTGTCCTTGTGTCAAGAAGGAGCATACAACGGGTCAAATGGAGTACTTGTTTGAATTATTTGATGTGTTGAGAACTTAATTCTTTGGGGGGACTGCGTGATTCATATAAATCATAGCAAATGTTTCATGCTCTGACCGTCAAACTAATACCACAAAATAATCATCATGGAAAACAAAATCTATATCATGAATCATAATCAATGCTTTGATGCATGTCTCATTAATTGTAACATAATAGTGTAGAGACTTGAACACTTCAACGCATTTTGCTCAAGCATTCCTAGTTCCTTTACCCAAATATTTAGAAAACTATTTTAGGGATTTGGTATTATTATGAAAATAAAAATAGATACAAACAAGTAAACAACAATAACCACGTCTCAAAATAAATTCAAAAAAAAAGAAAAAAAACATCGTCTCAAAATATGACATTGTGTATTATGCATGATATATATAACACAATTTGATTGAACTTGAGATATCGGTTGAAACACAAATTTAACCGAAACCTACTGAGGCTGCGGTTAACCGACTACCCTTGAATTGATATCGGCTCCCAATTATGGGAAACCGACTAGCTACTATTGGTTTGGTTTCGGTGAAAGACTCCAAATAGCCAGTTCCAAACCGTGGCCAACCCTACGATCTACAAGTATCAAACAGCAACAAGAGTTGAGTTAAACTAGAGGAGAATGCTTATGGATGCGGTGAAAATTATAAAACACAGACAATTATTTAATTAGCTGGGACGTACGGCCACTACTTAGCATTGCTTAAACTCGATCCCACATAATGGTGGTGGTGGCGTCAGTGGTGTTTTTGTATGCCAATATTTCACCGACCAAGCCTGTTCTGGATTTCACCCATTCGAAGCAACTATGATTAATTAATCTAATTACACACCCTAAAATATATATTAAATGATAACCATGTTAGTATTTAGAACTTCGAGTAAAATCATAATAACATTTGACTTTCTCCCTTGTCTCTTAATTTTCGATCTCGATCTTGTAAGTTCATCATCATCCTCCTTCTTATGCTTGCTTTCTAAGTTCTTATCGATCACTATACAGTATATGAAAACCAGTTTGCATCCACAAGTATATTTATAAAATATCTAAAAGATTTTGGGTTTATTTCGTTGTATTCCTTGCAGGTCACGGTCTTCTAGATTTGCTATTATATGATCATGCAACACATTTAGTACTCATCTAATTAACAAAGTTGTCAACCTTTGAGGCCATTTGTTTATACATTTCATTTGATCATATGGCCGGGTTGGTGTAATGTGTACTTTACGAAGAAGATAAAACCTATTTTACAATTTAGCAGCCGGAATTTTAGAAAACAAAATTATACTTTATTGGGGGTGTTGGAAGTACTCTGTAGCAGTACCCTTTTCCCCTTAAGAGTTCCCACAAGTACACTACTATTCTAAATCCTCGCTTCTTTTTTAACATTTTTGCTAACTGTGAAAAGTTTCTGAAGAATTATCTTTACACTCAAAAATATCAAAAGTTTTTATACAACCAAAAAAAAATTATCAAAAGTTTTGTAATGTTTCGAAATTACAATGCTTTCTCTAATCTTGGCCATTACTAATTCTAGTAACATAGACGGTTTAATTTTGGCCGGATATAAGGTGGGGAGCACAAGTGCGAGAGAGTACTATATATAAACTCTCCACTTAAATTATATGCTTCAACTTTTTTTTTTCTTTTTTAAGTTTTTAGTTTTCTAGTTTTAGTGAAATATATTCACGTACATATTTAGTTCGACTAAGGTGGTGTTTTTCAATTAAATGAAATTCTACATAATAGCAGAACCGCTTTAATTAGCAAATGGGATAAAACCATTTAGATATATTTATCGCCTCTTGGTTCAATTTCTTAAGAGTCGGAGTAACGTATTTGATTAAATAGTTCAAAAGCGAGTGTTTGCATCTCATAGATTTTTCATTGGGTTACTAGCATATATTTTTACACTCACTCTCTAAGTATCATAGTACAAATTAGCCAAAAAAAAGAAGAGTATCATAGTACGATAACCAAGTCGAGTAAACGCCTTCTTATCATGTATTTTCAAACAAAAGCAAAATTTTAATACAAAATAAAGTTTATTTGAGAGCTTCTTCATCCAAAACTTACGAAACTCTTTTTTTTTTCTTTAATCTATCACTGATGTACTACATAAACTGCAAATAAAAACAAAATAGCATCGAATCTCAATTGGTAGTGTTCATTTGTTCTTATCCGAAACCATTATGAAATCTCCTACAATTAATCATTCCATCTATTTCACCCAACTTGTCCCACCCCAATTAAGCCTTGAAAAACAACTATATATTGCCCAGCTAGAAGCACACTGTTAGGCCATCACAGTCTCTTGGCTCAATTTGGGGGTCCATCGGTGTAACCCTAACAGAGACCATGCCACCGGGAAGCCTACGAGGACATTGTGCGTATATATATGGTGGTGAAAGCTGGGAAGCATTGAGCCATTTAGAGTCTTGAGCCTGATAAGCATATATATATGGGTGCTGTTATTCAAACCATGAACCATTGCTTCCCCATTGATTTGAAGCTTTGAAAACACCAGGCTGCCTATGTCGGCGGGCCACCGATCTTCTTCCACGTACTGATCATTATTGCTAAACGCGGAGATCAAGCTGGATTTGGCATCCTATATATATCTAGCTATCTGAACCACCAAATTGTTTACGTATATAGTACTGAAAACATTGATAGCTAAGCTAGCATTGTGACATATCCTCGATTATTTGGGACTAGTTATTGCAATTCATGATTATATATGGTACTCCAGAAATTTTCCCAACTTTGTAACTTGGTCCCTCCTAAATTCAATGTGGACCGTATACGCTTATTCAATTTAGGATATCAATAGTCGATCAAACTATTGAGAAAAAAAATGTATACTTGACAAATTATGTACACAAGCAAAAGAAGGTGTGAAAGATTGAGGATTTATGTCTCGTTGTGCAAGAAATATTATTTGTATACATGCACTTAGGTGCTTCTATATATAAAGTTTTTTTTTTGGTCCAAGATTTCATGCGGCAGCTAATTAATTAATTAATGTTGTAGTGAACTAGTGATTGTGGAAAAAAAAAATGTTGTAGTGTTAATTATGACATAATTCAGCTCTTTCTAGTAATTGAGTTTAAATCCACTACCATGTTAGGAATATAATACGTATGAGGTTAGTTTTAAACTTTTAATTAGTAGCTGACTTCATACGTACATACTAGCCTTTACACTCCCTTGTATGTAGCTAGGTCTTTTTCCACCATCAAAATCTATTTAATTAATTGGAATCTGTAGCTAATTTGATACCACCATAAAAGTTTGACAAAATGCAGACGCTGAGTTTGACAATTAGAGAGGCCAAGCTAGCTAGAAGTAGTAAACTCTTGCAGACATGAAATATTTCGAAAGGAGCTAGGTAATAACAAGGCGTTGGATTAGGAGAATTAAATTCTGGATTCTGGAATGCCTAACTTTATGCGTACACAGGCATGTGAGTGAAGGTGTCGGAGAGCGTGACATACTGACATGGTATTAGAGCTAATTAAGCTAGAGCACATGAAATTAATTTAATTTATATATGCATTTCTTGTGTGAGAGGGATCGATCGAGATGAGAGTGAGAGGAGCTTAAGTTGGGTTTGGCCCTCGTTCCACGCCGAAAAAGAGGCTGCCAAAACTGGTTTAGCTTCGAGTGTTTCCTTCTTAATTCATATCATATGGTGAGTGAGAGAGAGAGAGAGAGAGACTGAGATAATTGGTTTGTGGTCAGAGATAGGTTTCCAGAGGGTTCAGTGTTTCTTGTTCTGAGACCATGTGGGACTCTAGCTCCACTTGCTTCTAAATTTGATTTCCCCAGCTTAATTCTTAATCTGAACTCCAAGCTGATAACCCTTTTTCTTTTACAATCTAAGCTCCACATGTTGTTGGGGTCTATTTTAATTAGAACAGATCTGACAGCAAATTAAGATGCAAATTATTCACGATCAAAACCCTGCTACGCCAGACTAACAGAAAAACCGTTGGGAGTTTATATAAAATTCACACCAGGATCATGGGTATGTTACAGATGTAGTTCTTAATTAATACTAGTTCTCTGATGTAGCTGATAATTATAATTAATATGATTAATTTAACAGTTTCGAGTTAAACATGATTAGCTAATTAGACTAATAATAAGGAGCTACGTAATCCATTCAACCTTCATGATGAAACTAACGTGCATATATAAGTTTATATTATAAGTTTATATATATATGTATTTATGAAATTCTTTTCTCCTTTTTTTTTGGATATATTTACGAAATAAGGGAATCATGCAAAAACAAGTAAAGCTACAAATTGCACATCAACTTTTATTCGACTAGCAAATACTTGAATATAAAAAAAAATACAGAGTACTGTTCTTTTAATTTCAAGCGAAAATATTTCCAGACAAAAAATTAACGGTATTTCTCTTCACAATAATAAATGAGGGTTTAAATTCTCATCTTCCAAAATAGCAAAAGAAAAAAAAATCTCCTAAGCCTGCTCTTTGTCAGGTACTCAGGTAGCTAGGACTAACAATTGCAAAAAACATTTATGAAACATAAGTATAAATATGAAATAAGGGAGAAAATTTCTATCAATTTTATAAGATTGTGAAACAATATATACAATTGTGCACATGATCATTGATATTTGATCAGTTACGTAATTAGACTCAAATATCCACTTTGCATATATACAGAAATTCCGCTCAGCTTCTTAAAATTAATTAAGAACAGAAACTTGGATTAAATATAGTTTTTGTACTTTAATTAATTCGACTACTTTGTATATGCAACAATATATATACCTAACTATTGTGGCCAAGCTTTTCTATGACATGCAGCTCACTGAACTTGTGCCCCCTACAACAAGTTGCATCCATACTTGGTGGTTAATTTGTTGTAGTTGTTATTTTAGATACCAAAAACTAGGAAGATCGGAGGCTGATTATGAATACGTTTACATATATACTTAATTATACTAGGCACTTACATGATTAGTCATAAGACTTCAATGTCATCAACTATTTCAGCAAATCCCTAACGAATTAGAGGAAGAAAAGCAAAGGGAGTTGGGAGAAATTCAATAGGAAATTATTAGGTCATTTTTTTTTTGTCAAAGGAAATTATTCGGGAGACTACCTGTAATATAGATTGGTCCCTAGCGAGCCTAGTAATCAACATTCCCCTCTTACCATAGTTTGAATCAGGTAAATTCATATCTAAACTCTAAATTTTTATTTTTTAATATACGAATGAAATTTATAATTAAGGTTAAAAGTGAAAATTAACTCAATAAATTTCTCTTCTAATCATAAAAGAAGTGAACTCTAACTCTTTTGTTTTAATAAAGTAAACTCTAATTTTGAACGAATAAAACTCTACAATATTATTTGGTGGACAAATTTAAAATCTTTCGCCACAGTAAGTTGAAAATTGTGCACTAGAAAACTACCTACATATTTCTAGATAGACACTGTTCTTCCAAAATGCTATATACGAGATATGTCCATGGCCAGCTCTGACTTGTTTAGGTCTTTGAAGAAAATTGATGGCACATCCATCTCCAAAATATACGAAGAAACAACACTACTAGAATTTACCCTTTTAGTCACAAAACTATAGGTTACAAACCTTAAAATTGTGCCCTATTGTAGGAATGGGTCACACTTTTTGTAATTCCGTCACCAACCAAATTAAGCTCCTTTCACTCTCTCTCTCTTTGACCCTAGCTTAGTAAACCAAGCACTCCATTTTGAAAAAAAAAAAATAGAGGCACAAATGCATTTCTCTCTGCTCTCGATCCCCTTTCTCTTCTCTGAACTCCTCTACTCTCTCTTCGACAAAACCAGTTGAACCCATCACTTCGACCGCCTCTAGGGTTATTCGATCTGGATTTGAGGGTTTGGGGAAACAGCGAACGGAACTAGGGAAGCAAACCATCTTTGCTAGCGAAGGGAAACAACGAGGTTTGAGGGTTATTCGATCTGGGTTCTTCACTAGAGGTTGTTCGGGTTTAGGGTTCTTCACCGGGGTTGTTTGATTGGGTTCTTCGACGGTGGTTGGTGGCTTGAAGACTGAATTGAGCACCATTGGAAAATCAAAGGTTTGTCCTTTTGTTTGGGGTTTCAACATTAATCTGATTTGATTTTTGCTGTTTAGGTTTGAATCGAACCAGAATAGGTGATGGATCCCATTTGGTAAGGCCCTGTCCTCCTCCTCTCTATTTAATTTCCATCTTCATCTTGTTCTGAGTCGGGTTATGAGCAGGATTGGATTGTACGACATCATGATTGAACGGTTGTAAGGCCCTCGATTTGTTCGATTTCTAGAGTTTTCATTTTTGTTACTTTTTTGTTTATTTCTAAATAGTTTCGAACACAGTTCCAAATTGATTCCTTTTGATGACAGAACCAGCTAATTGGAAGACTTTCCTGTCTCTTAAAGATTGCTGGGTTTGGCAAGGACCTTATCACGAGTCCACTTTACTCTTGATCTTCATGCATTTTAAGTTTTCCTTTGTGTCAATATTAAGTCAGGACATGTGGGCAACTGCTCTGAATCTCCATGTTTTTTTTTGTAAAAGTAATATGTTATTCTTTCTTTTCCACAGGTGCTTCTGTACTGCTAGCAGAGTTAGCAATGGAGGCTGGTTTGCCTAACGGTGTATTAAATATTGTTCATGGAACCAATGTATGAATGCAGCCAAACTTTTTACTACCCATAACTGTACTTATTTTATTTTTGCCCAAGTAGATGGTTAGGTGCTCTTTAGTTCTTATGTTTGATCTTTGACTGATTTTCATTTTGAAGACATGAGAATCTGTATTGCATGAATTTTTTTTTTCTTTTTTCTTTTTCTTTACTTTCGATCTTTTGGGTCTATGCTACTTGATATTGGTGAAAATAAAAGTAAAGGGATACACAAAAAGAAGATCCTTGACTTGCTTGGAGTTACTTTTTTTTTATTTTTGTGACAATCATCAATGTTAACCCGACAATAAATGGGAAGTTAATGGCAGCTTTGAATTCCTTTTCTACAATGAGAAGCTTTTCCGCTTCTTGTATTAAAAAGTAATTTATGCTATCCTTAGACATGTAAATGTAGTTTGCGCTTACATGAAGGGTTTGAATGAGAGAATGTTCTTCTAGTTACTGAAAGAGTGAGTGAACAAAGGTTTTCCATGGGTTTGGTGTATGTAATTTAATGCAATTGGTTCTCATGGTGAAGAAGAAATATTGTCCTGGACAAAGGCAGGAACTTGGCTAACCACGAATTGTGTGGTGCAATTTCTCTTTCGATATATGATCTTTGGCTTTCATCTGTAAATATCTCAATATTTCTATTAACGTACCATATGTAGTACAGTTTGGTTCAAATTTGGAATGATTGTTCCAGAGGCATTATATATTTGAATTTTTGGTACTTAGATATAATAAGGTTGCTACTTTCAAGACTTGGTTTTCCTAAATGTATAGTACTTTGTGGGCTTGTGGCAGGATATTGTTAATGCAATTTGTGATGATGATGATATCAGAGCTGTACCATTTGTGGGTTCTAATACAGTAAGTTTCCTCACCATGATTGCATCCTTTCTCCAACTTCTGTATTGTATTTATGTATCATCCATTCATTTTATGATGATTATTTGCACGTTAATAATCCGATTAATCCTAGTAGTTGGAACTTTCTGGTCAGTATAGAGTTTAGTCTGCAATTGAGTTGATAGCCCTGTATATGAAGTTAATGAGGATTAGTATAGACTTGTAGTTTGTCTGTGGAAGTGGTTTTCGTTTCAAACTATAGCCGCAAATATGTCTAATTTTAAGCATGGGAAGCTAGATTGAGTTTCAAAGTAATACTTATTTTCAATTGAATTGACTCTTTAAGTATATTTCTAGAGTTAGAGTAGTATAAGTTTATCTGTGGGATTAAAATTCCAGTTTCACCTTGGTTCTCAATATTCATTGTGATTGGTGGTATGCTTTTACTATCTTTGGCAGTATAGTTGTTGTAGCCATTTATAGAATCAATATGGTTCTAGTGTTTATGCTTGTTCATAGATGAATGGTAAATGTGTTTATGAGTTTGTGTTCACTTATATTTGGGTTTGCTTATTTATTGGTTGTTGGCTGCCATTTATTTATTTTGTTTTCGTGTAGGAATTGTTGGTTGTTGGCTGCCATCAACCCTTTTGCTGCATTGGTGTATTACTTCGACCTGTTGAATGACATTAACATCAGTCCTGGAATGAAGAACATTATCTACTCATGTACATTATATTCACATGCAGCAGTTGCGCATGTTTTTGGAATGTTTCACTCAGTTTTTGTTGTATATATTATAGATATTTACCTTGCTAAGATGCTTTCTTGTGTTTTAAACTTTTAATGTATGGATGATTGAGAAAATGCTTACCTTTTGGTACATTTGATACTTTAATATACATCATTTGATGTTGCAATCAGATTCTTTACTGTTCATTTGGTACTAAATGTGATATTGAAGGTTTGAAAATGATAACATAGTGACGAATTATTTTTGTCACCCATAATGTCAAATTTGGCGGCAAAAATTTTTTTGGCGCAAAAAAAAAAAATTGATGAGATTTGAAAGAGAATGGGTGACGAAATATCAGGAATTAGGTGACAGAATTATTTCGTCACCTAAACCGTTTTAGTGACGAACTTAGCATTTCGTCACTCAAAGGAATCAGTGTCGCAGTATAGGTGACGAAACTGGTGACGAATTTTTTTCGTCACCCAAATGGTTGAGTGACGAAAATTTCAGAATAGGTGACAAAAGTGGTTTGTCACTGATTGGGTAAATTCTAGTAGTGCAACCAACGGTGGTGGTGAGGATTCGATCGATCTCTAGCTCCTACAAGTTAATTTGCTAGCTATATGATATGGGATCTCAGCATTCACCCAGTTGAGTTGTTACTTCCCATCAATCTTTTCAGTGCCTCTATCTCATCTCATCTCTTCTGCACAATATGGTGGAGCATGACCAAGCCTAGGCACATCTACAGCATGCACTTTGAATATTTATGTTGCTCTGAGAATCTAGCTAACTAACTAAGCAGCCCTTAGTTTCCTTCTTTCTTTCTCATGATTTGGATTCTCCGCACTCAGCAGACTTATATTGTCAATATTAAGCACGGGCTCGGGTATATGGATATATATGATAAACTAGGGCAAGATTGGGTGCATGCCTGGGACCCGTAATCTTAAGTATAGGCATTGATATATTCATTGGGCTCCACTAAGATATGAAATTTATATAATGGCCATAGTGATTTGTGAAGTTAATGCTTGCATCCCACCACCCTCTCCAACTTGACTGAGACCGTCACATACGTACCCTAGCTAATGGCTCTGGCCCTTGCTTAGCTGTGAAGGGATAATGGGGATAGAAACCCTTACCCTATCTTTTACTAGGTCTCAAGCGTGTACGAGATGAGATTACCATTTCACCCCTGACTGGTGCGAGAGGGCTCCGATGTCTGTATGGGAAGCAAAGGGAGCAATTCTGGGATTACACTCGTATGCAGTGTGGGGAGGGGTTGATTTCTGTTAATAGTTTGGACGGGACGAAGACAGACATTCGAGGGGGACCCCCGTGCTGCTCACGTGCTCCCCGTCCTAAGACAAAAGACAGCTGCCCAACAAACCATCCTCCACCACGCACCCAAGCTCCTTACTCACATCCACCTATCCTGTGCTGCCACTTCAATATAGTCCGATGACCCCCACGTGAACTTGTATTTAGGTTTGAAGGGGTCTATCATCTATGAGACTATGAGACTATGAGAGGAATAGGAATCCGGTACTCCCGGAGCAACAGTGCCGTAGTGACAGAGAGTAGTGGGATCATTCGGCTCCACCTCTCAATTAGTCAATTCTACACGTACAGGAAATTAAGTATATGTAATTTTTAGGGTTTTTATTAAGGATAGGGTCTAAATTTTCAGTGACCATACTCGTTGGAAAACACTCAAATGGGTACTTAAACTTTAGCAAAAATTGATAATCCATCTTATTAGTAGGAGAGTTCAAAAATTAAGGAACTACATTAATAAGTGGTTGTAGGTAAATTAATTATTAATTTTATAATAAGTCTTATAGTACTAGTAATCAATCCATGAATCAAGGTTTTCGTTTTTTCATTCTTTCTTCTAAGAGGTTTTCGTTTTAAGACATAAAAATTAATTTTTATTTCCGTCCATGTATTATAGGTAAATTACGTATGAGGAGCCATTTTTATATATAGTTGTAGGTAATTAAATTAACAATTGATATTTATGCTACAGTGCATCGTTTCAAATTTAACAAGATATAACACTAAAAGTAACGAGAAAAAGTATATAATTTGAAATCAATATGCATCAATTATTTATACCAAAATAAGCAAAGACAATATGTATACCACAACAAACTAAGAAATATGTACCTATTAATAATATACCAAAGAAAAAATTATGAAACATACCTTGAATATTGAAGAAGATAATCAAAGAATTGCAAGAACCGAAGAACATACAATATATACAGAAAACAAACACTATGAAGAGATGGAAACAAATCCTAATAAATAGTACTATGACTACTATCACATAAATCTGAAACATAGTGTTAAAATTAAAACAAAATGATTATAATTATAATCGAGACTCAATTATAGGGAGGAAATAATTTTATTTCCAAATGAAAAAAGTCAATGTGTGTTTAATGTTTAATTTTTATTTTTAACTTATGATATTTAAGTTAATGGGCATTTTGGGTATAGTATAATTTGCCAAGCTGACTCATCGAACCTAAAATGGAAAAAAATCTACGTGGCTCTTGGTCAAATGACTAAATCTAGAAAAAAAACAAACACCCGAATTTTAATTAAAAAATCAAAAGTGGGAAGGGTTTTATCCTAATTTCTCCAATATTTATCTTGACTGATAATTTAATCGGAGGAGATTAGGAGACTTCTATTACAAGAGATCGACTGAATGGTACCACCTAGACTAAATGTTAGTCGGCAAACCAATTTAACAACGTAAATGGTCATTTAAACTTAAAATTAGACCTTTGAAAATGAAAGTAGCACCTTTTATTTTTTTGAACAAAAAACAACACTAGATGCAATTTATGTTCCCTAATACTTAATAAAAGTTGTAATTTGGATACCTTGTTGTTGGCACTTTATAGAAATGCCGGATAAAGTTTCACGTACATTTGCTAATGAAACCCTTGATTATGCAGTTGCCAATTAAGTATTTAAATTAAGAAAGACATGGAAACCAAAAGCTAATTAAAACAACGTACAACGAACCAATTAATTAAAAACAAAACGACTTGTCCATTCTAGTAATAGAAACCGTCCAATTTGTAATCATCTTTTTTGACTCGAAGATACCATGAAAACATGAGTGGATCTTTCACTGAAAGATCGATCGAGTAGTTGCTGCAAAGATTAGGCACTCAGAATGGTCTCCACACGTGCAGCATCTTAATTTGAGTCCAAAGTTTATGATGATCGAGCCACGTATACAAAGCTTCAGGACGACTTCTTTTTCCCCTTTGCTAGTCTTTTCTAAATTTCCTACAGTTTACTGGGTTGGTATGGAACTTTGATGTGGCCTGGCTAAGGTTGAAAGTCTCTTAGCGCTCATGCATTTGGTTACAAAAGCAGAACGGAAAGGAAATATTTTGAACACCTTTTTTCTTTCTTTTCTCTTTACACGCGAGAAACTCTATCCCTCAACTTTTTCCTTTCTCTTTGCTTTCAGCTCGATCGTGCAACAATTCTCTCCCTTTTTTTAAGGTTTTACACATCATATAAATATACAAAGTTAGTTACATCTTACTATATTATGTTTTAGATCAAGAATATACGAAACTACGCCTTTTGGTGTTGATAAATCCTCTTAGAGTTCGCAACGGTTTAAAACGTGCTCAAACAATTTTTTCAACCACACTAACACATCGGTGCAAACCATACTCAATGGTTATGGTTTAAATATGATTAAGTTAAAATTTGTTGGGCTTAGAGTTTAGACTAACGATCAAATTGACGGATATGCCAAATTATAACTAATTAATACATACATTGCCTAACCAATTAAGTTCATCTTTTTAACTAAAAAAATAAAGCTGGAAATAAGGAAAAGTATTAACTTCGTATATATCGTTGATCTATTTTTGTACAACTCAAGTCGATAGCACTCAAAAAATATCTTAAACAACTAGTAAGCATAGTTTTGCATTGGCTAACAACAATAGGCCGGGAAACATGACCGGTCTTGCATTCTAGTGAAATGAAATGAAGATTTAAAGTGTTTGCTGCCTCCAACCCAAGTTGTTTTTTCTTGTCTTCCCACTATCAGTTGCCACCTTTCAATTTCTAATGCAACCTAGATTGTGGCAGACATCAAGAAACCCATATATAGGGCAGGGGAGTCACCTTGAAAATTTGGGAACACAAAAAAAAAAGATTCCAAGCAGAGGGGTCGAGAAGAAAACTGCATAGTGGAGAATCCAACCACATTTCAACATCTATCTTTTACATAATTGGCTCACTCATCCTTTGTTTGTAGTGCATCAATAAGAGACTAATGAGTTGTGAATTCAAATTAATACATATATAGAAGAGAAGCTGGAAGACACTTTCCATCCATTTGACAAATCTTATAAAAAAATTCGATTTTGGGCTTTTTTGAAGTGGTTTTGTTATTATTTTGGGCTCTTCATAGTTGTGTACTTTATTGTTATGGGCTTGTTAGGCATTTTGGCCTTTAATCAACTTGCAAGGAACCATTTCATAAAGCATGTCATGTAGGTGTGCTCAAGTCCACTAATTGGTTTGGGTTTGACACTACAATTTCTGGTTGTTAAATTGTTTGGAGTCATAAGTTCTTGAGGATTCTGAAATTGGTGCTTGTAATCAATAATATAGTGTTATAATCTGTTTACCGGCCTAGTGAAAAAATTGGTACCAAGGAGTGACAAAAATATTCACGACTGGGATAGATTCATAGATTGGAGTTCGTGTCATCCAATGTCCCCCAAAGAGGAAAAGTCGGATCCTAATTTTTCTTTTCTCTTAATGTGAAGTTTTCGTTAGTAAAAAATCATCTTGCAAAAATGGGGGAACATATAGTCTGTTCCTTCTTACGACGTTACTTGAAGAATGTGATTAAGAAAAACCCTGGACGAAGATGATGCAGCGGAATTATAACACGTTGGAATCCACCAACTGCAATCTTGAATCCACAAGATTAGGATTTTTCGAATTCACGAGAAGTCTGGAATCCACCAGGGAAATTTTTTTTTTTTTTTTTTAAATGATTTTTTTTTTTTTTTAAGAGGATCAAAGGATTTCACTCCTGCCCCCATGATGACTCGAACCCATGACCTGGATCTTAGGTAGTGGGTGATCTAACCACTGAGCTAACACCACTTCGTCAATCCACCAGGGAAATTGAGTAAACTCAAAGTTTTATTAATAATCAAAGATAAAAGATAGGTTAAGCAACCAGTTAAGGATGCTTATATAATGAAAGAAACCCTAGGGCTCTAACAAAAGGCCTAATTAAGCCCACGGGTTTAATTAAAAATAAAAGTAACAAAACTAGAAAAATCCCGAAAACTAATTAAATTACTAAATGCCGAATCGGACTTAGTAAATCAATTTATTAGGCTTAAAACTGACGGGGCTCACTAAAGTGAGTCTTGTAGATCTCGTGATTCCCTTTTCGAAAAGGTATCATGAGTCTGAAACAGACACTGCATCCCAAAGTTAAGCCAATCCAGATTCCCAGTCCAAATCCAACTTTTCGCGAGAGTCACCTAAAAAGTCCAAAACCACAACTTTCTAAATATTCCAGAAGTTAGCAATCTCATAAACCGTGAATTGCCAATTATCCAATCATTGCTCTTGATTTTGCGCCGCTTCTTTATTTTAATCCTTTTAGGGTTAAATTGACTCATTTATTGTCCTACATCAGAAGATAAAAGAATAAGTTGAAATTCAAGGTCAACCACAATTTCACTCAATAGTTACAAAACAATTTATATGTTAAGTTGTCATACCTTTTGTAATTTATACATTCGAGGTCAGCTGAATTTTCTAGATTTTTCTTCTAATTTGGCGTTTTTTTTCAAAGAAAAAGCCAACGGAGTGGGTGAGATAGATCTCTCAAGACTCTGTTGATCGGAGATGGATCTTGCACGGTCTAATCTGTTGTGCTTTCTCATTGAGAGCTTGATCTGTGTTGCATTTTTATGCCACTATGAGAGCCTCTTCAGTTGGACCGCTTAACCAGCAAGCTTATCAGATTGGTCATTTTCATTCCGCCACATAGATAAGTTTAAAAGGGCTGAGAGTATTTTGGTATTTTTATAGGACAAATTAAACAAGGATCATATTAGGTGTAAGATATTGCTTCTTGTCTACTTGTCGATCCGTGATTAGGTTGTCTAACCAAGAATTGGCCAAATAATATTGTACAAGACTTTCTCTTAGACTGTTGGGCTTTAAGATTGTAATCCTAAGCCTTCCGTTCTCAATCTTTTCTCATAATGACATTTTTTCCAAGAATGAGGAATGGATCGATAGTGTGTACGTAGCTTTACCAGTTGAGATTTGAGAATAGCTATCACTTTATGACACCCGAAAAATGAGGTGTGGGGGGAGGGTCAAACTCGCCACTCAAGGGGATCATTAGAGAGATAAGAGTTGATAGAAAAAAGGTCGCACTTCAAGGAATCCACAAAAAAGATAAGAGTTTAGGGATAAAACTTGTCACTCGTAGGAATCCACCTAGAGATAGGAGTTTAAGGTTAGGAAAAACCTCTCTTCACGAAACTAAGTTTATAAATATTTTATGAAAATATGAGTTGCCTTTTCATTCATGAAGATGAGTTTAAATAGTAGTCATGGAATAACCCTCCATGAATAGGTTCATCCTTAATTAATATATGAATCTAATTAATAACTTTGAACTAAGCATAGAGATGAATGCACCAAGTCCATACGTATTTGCTCCAAACCTTAGATAATTGCACCAAACCTTTATTCATTTGATCATGCGAAGATTTGGCTTGATTTGATGGCCAATTTCCGTGTCATACGCTTTTGCTGTGCGGAAACTCGTCCTCGAGTTCTCTTTGATAATCGTTGCCACGAAAATTGAAAAACAAGTTGCGGACACACCATAGGGAACCTCTCCTTGCGAAGATGAATCCACACAAAATCACCATCTATTGTCTTGAATCCCAACACAATCTTTCATTGCTTCAATTCATTTCTTGAACCGTTAGTTTGCAATTGAACATTTCCTTTCCAAATAAATAAATACTTGGAATATTTTTTCAATGTTGACTTGAAAGATTTCCTCTTCATAATTAACTTCATCAACCAAAGACTTTGCTCACCATTCTCGATCCGATTGACAACATCAATTAATATCTTCGGAATTTACACAAGAAAAATATTAACGCCAAGAAAATCAACAAATATCTTCGGAATTTTTGGGTCCAATGCGTCAACTCCAAGTTACTTGACATCTTCATTGTTTGCTTCCATGGCCGAAAAATGACCAAATTTTATTTTGCTTGCAATTCCTCCGGACTTCTCACTTGTATGAATCGCCTCCAAGATTGAATCTTCCTCATTAATATTACTTTCAACCTCCATACAATTCTCATGCCAAATTTCATCATCAAAATATTCATCATAGATAGGTGGTGAAGTCCAATCGATTTCAACACTATTCTCATACTCATTTTCTAATTCGAAAGGAAACAAATGATTTATCTTCACATTTGAAACTTCCTTGAATTCAATGAATTTTTTTATCTCCAATTCGGATTCTTCAACAAACCTTGCGGCCTTCAACTCATCTATCCTTTGAGATAGAAACTCTACTTGTCTGCATAGTTGCTTAATGTCAATGGTTGGTTGCCTACCACGTCCACCACGAAGCCCATGACTCGCCATTGGAAAAATGAGGTGTTTTTTTTTGGGGGGGGGGGGGGGGGGATAAAACTCTCTGTTGCTACCATTTCATATCTGTCCCGGTACAGACCCCAAGACGGGTCAGGAGTAGCCCACCATCGCTGAACAGCCCACCTCTGGGCCCATTACATCTACTTACTCGGTAGGGATCCCCTACCGAGTGCACTGCCTTGACAACGCCCCAGCGGCCCAGGCAACGCCCCAGCGGCATCTACTTACTCGGTAGGGATCCCCTACCGAGTGCACTGCCTTGACAACGCCCCAGCGGCCCAGGCAACGCCCCAGCGGCATCTACTTACTCGGTAGGGATCCCCTACCGAGTGCACTGCTTTGACAACGCCCCAGCGGCATCTCTCCACTCGGTAGGGATCCCCTATCGAGCCCACTAGCAAAGCCCTGGCGGTACCCCAGCGGTACCAGCAATACCAGGCCGGGTGTACCGACAACAAGCCTTCCCCTCGGCCTTACAGGGACATCTCTCGACCCGGTACCGTGGAACACACAGTCCAGTCGGTACCGGCGCAGCCACCTGGCAGCACGTGCTCGTCCACTGCCTCGCGGATCGCACTAAAGAATGCCCATACCGCACTAGGCACCGCCGTCCCTCGACGCGCGTGTCGAGGTAGTGGAGTAATAGAGTATTCCCTCGTGTCATGGGATGTCCCCCACGCCAGGGAAGCTTGTCTCCGACCTCAACTCATATATAAGGAGTCTTCACTCCTTATTCAAGTAAGTTCTCTCCATTCCTAGAAACTCTGCTCAAATCCTCTCGGGACTAACTTGAGCGTCGGAGGGTCTTCGGTCGGTACACGCCGGCCTCCCCTGACCTCCTTTGCCCTTTCAGGTACTCAAGTGCACTCCAGGTGCGTCCCTACCGAGCAGCTGGGAAACGGTAGGAACAGTTTGGCGCCGTCTGTGGGAATAAATTTCCACCACTTAGTAATAAAAGCACCCTCACCCAGTGAGGTACTCTACCGGTCAAGCTATGACCAAATCAGCAGGTGATGGCTCACAACCCGCCAAGCAAAGTAAGAAGTCCAAGCAATCAAAGGACACAACGACTATTGCTGGTCTTGAGCCCCTCCACGAGGAAACACCGGCAGCAGTCCACTCCACCGAGTCGGAAACCCCTGAGTCCCACCAGATCGAATCTTCGATGATGGCCAGACTTGAAGCCATGATCCGGGACCTCCAGGAGAGCAACGAGCGACTACGCCGCGACCAACTCGCGGCGCAAGAAGACAGTGCCCGAGAGATCGGCCTGCTCAGGGAGCGGCTTAGCCTCGAGCATACGCCCAATCACTCGGTCTCGACACAGCTGGGGACCGAGACCCCTCTCAAACCGGCAGAACGCTTGCCAGCCAAGCCAGGGCGTGTGACCAGTCACCCCCAACCGGCAGCATCGACGCCCAAGGTCTCGTTTCTCGATGCCGCGGGAGTGGTCCACTTCCCGGACGAAGACGGGACCGAGGATCACGTTGTGATACCAGTAAGCGCGCCCGCCATAAGTACCAGCGCAGGCGCAGGGGACGAGGGCGCATTGGTCAACCTCTTCCGGGAGCTCAGCGACCGACTCAGAAGGGTCGAGACCGGCGGTGCTAAAAGTGCACCCAGCCTCGGCATAGCCAAGAAGCCAGTCGGTCCGTTCACCAGGAGGATCCATGAGCACAACCGGGACTTCAAGAGCCTGAAGATGGACTCCTATACCGGTAAAGAGGACCCAGTAATGCATGTGACCGCGTTCCAATCCGCTTACAATGGCAAGGGCTATACTGACGAGGAGTGGTGCCACGCCTTCGTCAACACCTTGACTCAGGAGGCCATGTTGTGGTTCTATCAACTAGAACCGGAGTCCATAGACAGTTATGAGCAACTAGTCGAGGCTTTCACCACCGAGTACGCCACGAAGTCCAGCTTCTTCTATTCGGTGGGAGAACTTACCGGCTTCCAGCAAGCCAGCGGGGAGCGACTGGCGGATTATATGGAGCGGTTCAAAGCTGCCTACCGGCGCTGTACCTCCAAGGACGATGTCCGTGCGGCCCAAATCTTCCGAGATGGCCTACAACCGGACGAGTTCCTCAGAAAGCTCAATGCCACTAGCGCTGTCCTCACCTACACCGAACTCATGAACCGAGCAGGGCAATACGCCCGGAGCTACTACCTGACCTACGAACGAAAGTCTCAGCTCAACGCGATGCACAAGGCAAGCAAGGCCTCCGCAACCACAGCGGACCCCATCGGGGATAAGCGGAAGCAAGAGCAGGGTGGTGGCTCACGGCCGGACGACTCTCGGCAGAGCGACAAGCGCAACAAGTTCAACTCCTACCGAGGGGGTAATCGCGGCAACAACTGGGAGAACCGCGAGAACAACCGAAGGTATGATCCCCCCAACCGGGAGCGGAATCCCCAACACCAGGCTCCCCAGAGCCACCAACAACGACCGGTATATCAGGTCGGTCCCGGCTATAACAAGCCCAGGGAACAGTTGTACTCCGACCAACGAGGGCAAGGGCAGTACTCCGGTTACTCGGACCGCGGGGAAACCCAGGCCCATCCAAGTCAGTGGCCATACAGCCAACCCGCCGGTATTAACCAGGTGGACGACTCAAGTCAAGGATGGACCGAGACCGGGTATAACCGGCACCCCAAGAAGAAAAGTTCCTGGAGGCACAACCGCCCCCAGAAGCCCAGTAAGCAGGACGGTACCGACGACAGGCTGCTAGTCTGTACAACGTTCAACAAACCCTTGAGGGACATCTACAAGGAAAACCCCCAGCTTTTCCCCCAACCATGGGCGAAGCAAGCATACGCCGGCAACCGGACTAATACCGGTAAATTCTGCACCCACCATCAGTCCGGGACCCACAACACCGATGAGTGTCAGACTCTCCGGGACGTGGCCGAGCAGCTATACCGAGACGGGAAGCTTGGCCAATACACCGGACAAGGCAACCGGGGTTATCGGAAGGAAATCTTCACCATCAGCGGGGGGCCGACCTTATTCGGTACTTCACGATCTGAGCACAAGTCTCACGTGAAGGAGGCTAAGTAGCACCTGCAATGTTTCTCCGTGCAATCCGCACCGGCACAGAAAAGGCCTAAGCGAGACCCGTGGAAGATAGAATTCTCCAACGACGAGGAATCCGGTATCGTGACCCCTCACGACGACCCTCTCGTAATCTCGGCCAAGGTTCACACGGACCTGATGCACAAGGTACTGGTGGATGGCGGTAGCTCCGCCAACATCATTTTCAAAAGTGCCTACCTCAAGCTGGACCTACCGCTCGAGAACATATCTAGGACGGTGAACCCGCTTATAAGCTTCTCGGGAGATCTGGTCCAACCTCTCGGTAGCATCTGGCTCAACGTGGAGGTCGGCCAGTACCCCAGGTCCCGAAAGGTATCTGCCCATATGCTGGTGGTAGACTGTGAATCATCCTACAATTTCATTCTCGGTAGGCCCATCCTTTGCCAGATCAAGGCCTGTGTGTGCTACTACTTGCTCATGCTAAAGTTCCCTACTCCCGTTGGAGTCGCCTCCATCAGAGGAAGCCAGCCAATGGCCCGGTCGTGTTATGCTCAAGAAACTAAGCCACGGCGTCCCTGCCGGGACGTGTGCAATGTCACTACCGGTGACAGAGCAGCCACGACCGACAGGCCGGATGACCCCAGGGAAGGAGCAGTAGTCCTGCAGGGCAAACCCCACGAGGAAGTAGAACACATCGCCCTGTTCCCCGAACAGCCTGACAGAGTTGTCAAGATCGGCACCGGCCTACCGGTAACTCTCCGGGGAGACCTGATCAAACTCTTGAAGGACAACGCCTCAATCTTCGCCTGGTCCTATGCAGACATGCCCGGTATCTCCACCACCATTATCTCTCACAAGCTTGATATCGACCCCGCCTATCGGCCGGTACGACAAAAGAGAAGGGTAGGAGACCAGGAGCGATACGAGGCCATGAAGACGGAAGTCGATAAACTCTTGAGCATCGGTTTCATCCGCGAGGTCCAGTATCCTCGGTGGTTATCGAACCCGGTACTAGTAAGAAAGCCCAACGGGAAGTGGCGAATGTGCATCGACTTCACCGATCTGAATCGGGCGTGCCCCAAGGACAGTTTCCCCTTACCGAGGATCGACCAGCTGGTGAACTCTACCGCTGGGCACGAGGCCCTCAGCTTCATGGACGCCTACTCAGGCTACAACCAGATCAAGCTCGATCCCGACGACCAAGAGCACACGTCCTTTGTGACCAATCAAGGTCTTTACTGCTACAATGTCTTGCCCTTCGGGCTGAAGAATGCCGGTGCCACATACCAACGGTTAGTCAACCGTATGTTCTCCAGGCAAATTGGCAAGACCATGGAAGTGTACGTGGACGACATGCTCGTCAAGAGCGTCAAGCAAACTGATCACATCACCGACCTGCAAGAAACTTTCTCTATCCTTCAAGACTATGGGATGAAACTCAATCCCGAGAAGTGTGTCTTCTGTGTCGGTGAGGGTAAGTTCCTCGGTTTCATGGTCAGCCACCGGGGGATCGAAGCGAACCCCGAGAAGATTCGAGCTATCCTGGAACTAAAATCTCCTAAAACCTTCAAGGACGTCCAAAGCCTCAACGGCAGGATCACAGCCCTCTCCCGGTTCATATCACGGTCTACCGACCGGTGTGCTCCTTTCTTCAAAATACTCAAAACCGGGAAGAAGTTTGAGGGCTGGACCACCGAGTGCGAGCAAGCTTTCGCAGCCCTAAAAGGATACCTGGCAGCAGCTCCGCTACTCAGCCGGCCAGTGCTGGGGGAACCACTGTTCCTATACCTATCGGTATCTAGGACGGCAGTGAGTTCAATCCTGGTCAGGAGCGACAACAAGGAAGACTTACCGGTGGACTACGCAAGCAAGTCTCTACTGGATACCGAGACTCGGTACCCAGAGATAGAACAGCTCGTCTTGGCACTCATGGTCTCAGCTAGGCGGCGCCGGCCTTACTTCCAATCTCACCCCATTGTCGTCCTGACCGACCATCCACTGCGGATAATCCTGCAGAAGCCTGAGGCATCGGGGAGGCTCACAAAGTGGAGCATTGAACTCAGCGAGTTTGACATAGCCTACCGGCCCAGGCCGGCAATCAAGGCTCAAGTGTTAGCAGACTTCGTCTCCGAGTTCACACCCGAACACGCCAACACCAATCAACAGCCATCGGCGGAGAAAGCGACTCCCGCCGAGGACGCCCCAACTACCGTTGGTGATCAGTCATTCAATCCAACCATACCGGTCTGGCAGTTGTACGTGGACGGCGCCTCAAACACCCACGGAAGCGGGGCAGGACTCGTCCTCATTACCCCACATACCGAGAGCCCCGACACATCTCACTTGGAGTGTGCCCTCCGGTTCAATTTCAAGGCTTCTAACAACGAAGCCGAGTACGAGGCACTCCTGTCAGGCCTCAGGCTAGCCGGCGATATGGGAGCCAAACAACTCCAAGTCTTCAGTGACTCTCAGCTCATCGTCAACCAGGTCACGGGGGACTACCAGGCAAAAGACCCCACTATGTGCCGGTACGTGACCTTGGTAAAAGACCTCGCACTTGGGTTCTCGTGTTTCAAATTAACAAAGGTACCAAGGGATGAGAACCAACGGGCTGACGCCCTAGCCAGAATAGCTTCCGCTATTGACCCCAACCCAGGGGCCTCGGTACCCATTATTATGCTGGAGCACCGCAGTACTGAGACGACACCCGTCGAGGTGAACCACTTGCGTCTCGAAGAAGCAAACTGGATGACACCAATCCTAGAGTACCTGCGAGATGGCTCCCTCCCGAGAAATAATGATGAGGCAAAGAAAGTAAGATTCCGGTCCTCCCGGTACCTCATCATCAACAGTCATCTTTACCGGCGAGCCCACTCAATGCCATACCTACGATGCCTCGGACCCACCGAGTCCCGGGAGGCGATCAGAGAGGTACATGAGGGCATATGCGGCCACCACCCGGGAGGAAGAGCGATGGCTCACAAGCTCGTTAGGCTTGGATACTACTGGCCAACCCTCCTCCGGGATGCCGTGTCATTTACCAAGAAATGCAAGTCCTGCCAGTTCAACGCGCCAAATGTACCGAAACCATCCCAGCCACTGGAAACGATGGTCAACCCGTGCCCTTTCGCACAATGGGGCTTGGACCTAATCGGGCCAATGCCAAAGGGTACCGGCGGTGTTGAATATGTGGTTGTCGCCACCGACTACTCCACCAAGTGGACAGAGGCCAAGGCCCTCAAGTCCATCACTTCCCAGCAAATTCAAACATTCATCTGGGAAAACGTCATCTGCCGCTTCGGTGTCCCTCAAATCATTGTCACCGACAATGGAAGGCAATTCGATTCCAACTCCTTCAGGGAATTTTGCCGGTGCAAGGGCATCACCCTTTACTTCGCATCGGTAGCCCACCCCCAGACCAACGGTCAGGTAGAGGCAGTAAACAAAATCCTGAAGAGAACAATGAGGACCAAGCTGGGCGAAAAGAAAGGCGCATGGCCAGAGCTGCTACCGGAGGTACTATGGGCGTACCGCACCTCATATAAGGCTGCCACCGGAGAAACCCCGTTCTCCCTCGCTTTCGGTGCAGAAGCTGTAGTACCGGTTGAAATTAATTCCACAACCCACAGGATCGACACTTTCGATCCAAACGAAAACGAAGAGCAGTTGTGTCTCAACCGTGATCTACTTGAGGAACGCCGTGAACAGGCCAACCTCCGGAACGCAGAACACAAGAACAGGCTCAAACGCAAGTTCGACACAAAGGCAAAGGCCCGGTACCTCAAGCTGGGGGACTGGGCACTACGCCGCGTACGATTAAGTACGAAGGACTCTGCAGCCATGACGTTCAACCAAAAATGGGAAGGCCCCTACCGGGTAGTCGAAGTTGTCAAGCCTGGAACCTACCGGCTAATGGACTCCAACGGGTACACACTCCCGCACCCATGGAACATTGAACACCTCCGCTACTACTACCCGTAGGTCGCGCCCGTAAAAACACCGGAACACACCGGTAGGAGGGTCCACACCCCCTAACGAAAAATCAGTACAACGGATTGGTCGAGCAGAGCTCCCACCGGTACTCTTGTAAAAGCCCGGTCACAGTCCGGCCAGGAGCAACGACTTCTGTTCATATATATCAAATCAATCACTTACAGTCGATGAAATGTGAAACTCTTATAAGTCATGTGGCCGGTACAAGCGACCCCCATGCCTAAGTTTCTGCTCCTATGCTCCTATATTAACATGAGGCCGGTACCAGCTACCCCCATGTGAAACTCTTATAAGTCATGTGGCCGGTACGAGCGACCCCCATGCCTAAGTTTCTGCTCCTATGCTCCTATATTAACATGAGGCCGGTACCAGCTACCCCCATGTGAAACTCTTATAAGTCATGTGGCCGGTACAAGCGACCCCCATGCCTAAGTTTCTGCTCCTATGCTCCTATATTAACATGAGGCCGGTACCAGCTACCCCCATGTGAAACTCTTCTAAGTCATGTGGCCGGTACCAGCGACCCCCATGCATAAGTTTATGCTCCTATATTTTGACATGCAGCGTGATCCCCGCGACACCCATGTGCAATATTTCAAAACATGAGGCCGGTACCAGCTACCCCCATGCGAAACTCTTCTAAGTCATGTGGCCGGTACCAGCGACCCCCATGCATAAGTTTCTGCTCCTATATTTTGACATGCAGCGTGATCCCCGCGACACCCATGTGCAAAATTTCAAAACATGAGGCCGGTACCAGCTACCCCCATGTGAAACTCTTCTAAGTCATGTGGCCGGTACCAGCGACCCCCATGCATAAGTTTCTGCTCCTATATTTTGACATGCAGCGTGATCCCCGCGACACCCATGTGCAATATTTCAAAACATGAGGCCGGTACCAGCTACCCTCATGTGAAACTTTCTAAGCCATGCGGCCGGTACCAGCTACCCCCATGCATAACACCCCCCATGCACACATCCACGATGCCGGTATCAACTACCCACGTGAGATGAGATAAAGAAAAGTGCAAAACATACCGGAAGGCAGACTGAAAATTTCATAAAATAAAGAAGGCGAAGCACGCCATTATTCGACAGGAAATAAAGGCCTTATGGCCAACAAGTACTAGCTCCCGAGAGAGCAGTCCCCACCGGGACGATTGTTCAGAAATGGGTCGAAACACCCACAAAAAAAAAACAAAGATTACAAGGCCCTTGGCCTATACTACCCACACAGGGGGACTTCATTCCTGCTGCTGCTGCTGCGCTGGTTGGCCAGAGTTACCGGCTTCTTCGTCGATCTCCTGGAGGATAGATTTGTGCTCATCATCAACGAAGTCCTCGGTGACGGTTGGCACCGGGAGTCGAGTCCAGTCTTGGGCCGGGAAGGCATCCTTGATCTTGCCAAGAATGTAAGCTCCACCCTCCATATAGGCTGTGGCCTGCTCCACAGCGCGCTGCCGGTCACGCCGGTAGGCCATCACAGCCTCCTCCCTGGCCTTCCCGACAGCCTCCTCCAGCCGATTGTCGAAGTCGGCTTGGATCCTGGCCACCTCAGAAGCCACAGCAGCCTTGGCCTTCTCCTCAGCCTCTTGCACAAGCCTACCGGCTTCCTCCTTGACCTTGACAAGCTCAGCAGTCGCCTCCTCCTTGAGCTTGTACATGGTGTTGTAGCCGGCCTTCATGTTTTCGACCTGCCCACCGACAGAGCGTAGCTCCTCCCAGTACCGGCGATCCAGCATCAGCTCCTCGTATGCCAGCTGCAAAAGCATACACATATATAAGTGTCTGGCGCTTCAAAAAAAAAAAAAAAAAAAAAAAAAAAACAAGACGGTACCTTCTGCTTGCAGTGAAAGAGGAGGTCCCGCTGCTGCTTCATTGTCATGGCCGGCAAGTCAGCCAACTTGGACAGCGGGAGAGGGTCCAGCAACGCCTTCCTGGCACAGCCAAGGAACAACTTGGCATTCTCGGACTCGACCTCCCTGCCAAAGATGGCATCAGACCCGGTACTGCGGGTAGCCAGGGCGGTACCGGCACCCTCCACGGGCCCTTCAACTGAGGTCTCTGCCACCGACACCTTCTGCTTCTTCCGGTGCTCCCTCACCTGTTTGACAAACTACAAAAGCATAAGTACCGGCAGGGCAGATAAAAATCGCAAAAAAGGGTAAGCATGGGGTTTACCTCTTCCCGAGCCGTCCTCTTCAGGGACGCCACAGCCACTTCTGTGGAAACCTCGGTCTCAGCAGTTTCGGGGACCCCCGAGTCCTCTCCCTCCCCATCAGCCTCAGCAGTGGAACGCACCCGCTTGGCCTTCTTCTTCTTCCTCTTCCCGGAAGTATCAACGCCAGCGCCGACAGCCTCCACAGGAGCACCGGCATTCTCCGCAGCGGCCAGCTGGGCCTCGGGAAGTGGGTTTTCACCCACGGCCTTCTTCAGCTGGTAGAAGTCCTTGCGTTCACGCACCATGCTTTGCTCGTCCCCGAGTCGACGATACCGACGGAATTGAGGCAAAACTGCACAGCAGAATACCGAAGTGAGATTCCAAAATATACGAGTATGCATACACAAGTATACATGTGCTACCGAGAGGAACTTACAGGGACACGGGATCGGTGCTAGGCCCGAGAAGTGAAGCGAGTACCGGTTGAGAAGAACGGTGGACCTCCTCAGGACTATCGAGATGTTCTCCCGGATCCACTCAATTTCTTCCTCTTGCCTCTCGGTAAGCTTCCTCCAAGATTGGTCAGCTGCACAACACATAAAAAACAAGAGGTTAGTACCGAGAGACAAAACTTGGCACAATTACAAGTATCAACTCGGGAAGGCTATCAACCAGGAGCGTCTCTAAAGCTACAAGGCACTCTCTTCAACGGTGGGTCAGACCCCTCGGGAAACTCCCACTGACCACCAACGAAGAAGTATCGGTGCTTCCACGTCTGCTGGGAGGTCGGGTTACCAAACACCAGCGGGTCCCTGATGATCTCCGGGCTCCCGAGCTCATGAGACTCGATGTCGGCCTCACCGGCCATACCTTCCCGAACGAGTGCACTTTTCTTCAGGCAGCACCGGGTCACCTTCTTGTACTTATGAACAAGGTCCATCAACTCAGTGTCTCGGGGACACTCTGCACAAGGCTTTCCTACCGACTTGGCCTTGTACCAACCCTTATCAGTTTTCGAGTGCTCCTCCAGGGACCACTGGCTGAAGAACACCGCCAAGTCTGGCTCGCCGAAACCACAGTGCCGGTACAGGGTATAGAGCGCATCAAGACACCGCCAGGTGTTGGGATTCAACTGAGCAATGGCAAGGCCAACCTCGGCCAAGAACCTTTGCTGGTACGATGGCAACGGAATCCGTAGGCCCTCCCCGAAGAAGAATGGGTGTACCAAGGTCTCGCCCGGTATCACAGACTCACTCCTCAGTTCCCCCTTCTCTGGCAGACGCATGGTTACCGAGTCCGGAATGTTGAATGCCTCCCTCAGGGCCACCAAGTCATCCTCGGTAGAAGCACTAATTTTCAGGCGGTCTACCGCAAAACCCGCAGGTACCGATTCCTCTGGTACCTCTTCCTCAGCAGTCTCTGCCTCCGACCGAGACTCTCCTCCTACCACCTCGGTGGCCGGCACAGAACTACTACTACCGGGAATAAACTGACCGTCCTTGATTGTGTTCAACGGCTCTAGGTCTTCACCGGTAGTGATGCCCCTCATCACCGTCTCGAACATGCTTTCGATGCGGACGGTGCTGGTTCCGGACGAACAGGACCGAGTCTCGCTACTGCTACTCCCGGTACTAGAATTCACATCGACAATCTCCACTGAAGGAGACCTCTCTGGCTCTTCACCAGAGAAGGCGTTGCCGCTTCCTACACTTTGGCTCTCCGAATCAGACATCTGCAAGAGGTAAACTAAGTTCCTTACCGGGACGACAATCCTATGCCTATGCAACCTAGCTCGGTACTAAGGTCAGACACCGGTACGCAAACTACGTTACAAAAGCAAAACCACATAAAGATAACACAAGAGTTCTCGGTACTTACACTGTCAAACGGCGGAAGTCGAGACAACGGTTGGTCAAATTGAACGCTACCGGCAACAGGCTCTCACACTCTCTACCGACAGGTTTCAGAGCTCTGGAATGAAAAAATTCAAGAATGAGGTGAAGTGAACTCTCTTCACCCCTATATATATAGCGGGACCTGGGACATCTGCACCGTACGACACCAACCGTCGCTTCACAGGATGACGACACGTGTCAATGCAACGGTTGAACTCCCCATGCAGTTCCAAACCGCCCGAGAGGCGACACGTATCGCCCCACTACCTCGGCAGTTATTGCCCCACTACCTCGGCAGTTACGCCAAGCATACCAACAGGCACGACCTTGGCAGTTCCCTTAGAACTCGGAGCGGTTACAACTCCCTCCCGGGAGGAACCCCTTGTTCGGGGACTTGGGGGACTACGTGGGCCGACCCTAAGCGCCGCGGCTGCCACACCGACACTTGGCTACGTCCTGATATGAACTTGTGGACTAAGTCCCCGACCAAGCACTTCCTCTTGCTCGGGACTTGGGGGACTTCTGTTGCTACCATTTCATATCTGTCCCGGTACAGACCCCAAGACGGGTCAGGAGTAGCCCACCATCGCTGAACAGCCCACCTCTGGGCCCATTACATCTACTTACTCGGTAGGGATCCCCTACCGAGTGCACTGCCTTGACAACGCCCCAGCGGCCCAGGCAACGCCCCAGCGGCATCTACTTACTCGGTAGGGATCCCCTACCGAGTGCACTGCCTTGACAACGCCCCAGCGGCCCAGGCAACGCCCCAGCGGCATCTACTTACTCGGTAGGGATCCCCTACCGAGTGCACTGCTTTGACAACGCCCCAGCGGCATCTCTCCACTCGGTAGGGATCCCCTATCGAGCCCACTAGCAAAGCCCTGGCGGTACCCCAGCGGTACCAGCAATACCAGGCCGGGTGTACCGACAACAAGCCTTCCCCTCGGCCTTACAGGGACATCTCTCGACCCGGTACCGTGGAACACACAGTCCAGTCGGTACCGGCGCAGCCACCTGGCAGCACGTGCTCGTCCACTGCCTCGCGGATCGCACTAAAGAATGCCCATACCGCACTAGGCACCGCCGTCCCTCGACGCGCGTGTCGAGGTAGTGGAGTAATAGAGTATTCCCTCGTGTCATGGGATGTCCCCCACGCCAGGGAAGCTTGTCTCCGACCTCAACTCATATATAAGGAGTCTTCACTCCTTATTCAAGTAAGTTCTCTCCATTCCTAGAAACTCTGCTCAAATCCTCTCGGGACTAACTTGAGCGTCGGAGGGTCTTCGGTCGGTACACGCCGGCCTCCCCTGACCTCCTTTGCCCTTTCAGGTACTCAAGTGCACTCCAGGTGCGTCCCTACCGAGCAGCTGGGAAACGGTAGGAACACTCTCCACTCAAGGGAACCACTTGAGAGATAATAGTTCATAGAAAAAAGCTCGACACTTCAAGGAATCCACCAAGAAGATAAGAGCCAAGCTCGCCACTTCAAGAAATCCACCAAGAAGATAAGAGGTTAGGGATAAAACTTGTCACTCGTAAGAATCCACATAGATATAAGAGTTTAAGGTTAGGAAGAAGCTCTCTTCACTAAACCAATTGTTTATAAGTATTTTCTGAAAATATGAGTTGCCTTTTCATTCATGAAGATGAGTATAAATAGTAGTCATGAATAGTTTAAGTTTAGAACCATATATGAATCTAATTAATAATTTGAACTAAGCATAGAAAATAAATGAGATGAATGCACCAAGTCCATAGATATTTACTCCAACCCTTAGATAATTGCACCAAGCCTTTATTCATTTGACCATGTGAAGATTTGGCTTAATTTGATGGCCAATTTCCTTGTCACTTTATCTTTGTATTATTGTCCCCTAAATCCTGAAGACTAACTTATCCTAAATAGTAAAGAATAAGTGAATCTTCCCCTAAACCTAAATTATCCCTTAATTAGTGTCATTTAGTTGTGCTATATATAGAGAGAATTTTTTTCTACTTCGGAACTCCATATTTTTAAAATCTTCTATATATATAGACACACACACACACACACGGGCGCGTCAAAGTTCTAACTCATCCTCATCTATTATCATTTTTTTTAACAGAACTCTTTTGGTCGTACTAAAATTAATTTATTCCAAGCTAATAATATGCTTGGATTGCAAGTGAGATGGTTGTAATAAAATTGAAGAGAATATGTAGTTATATCATCATTTGCTAAAAATGAAAAGAACAACTGAAACAAGCGTATACCCGACAGTTACAACAGCTCTAGCTAATGCCCAAGATAGTGAAACCTATTAACGTCTAAATGTCTATCTCATGAAATCGGCAATTAAATGATCGACTAATTAATTAGGTGAGGGAGTGACTAGTCAAGCTTAGGGCAAAGGGCATGTGCCCTTAGAGTCCCTATGATCGATAATGTCTACGTATTAACTCTTCACAATGTCCTCGGATGTGACCTCCATCCATCCCTAAACCCTAAAATCCTAAACCGTTTCATTTTCCATGTCTTAACTAAACCGCCCTTTTAGTTATGTTTAGGTCCCCCAACTAGCTACTTCTCATATTTTCTTTTATCTAATTAACTCTTTTTTTTTTTAGATATTTAAGCTGATTAATCATTGTTCGTCCAAAAAAAGAAAAGAAAAAAAAAGCTGATTAATCATTGTAATGGCCAGGGTGCACACTACTACAAATTAAGTTTATGGGGACATACATTTGTCCCCTTTATGGAAGTTTCTATAGCCCCTATTTGTCCCCAAAAGCTAGATGTGGGGACAAATATATCTATTTGTCCCTAAATTATCCCCATAAACTTAATTTGTAGTAGTGGTGATACATGTAAAATGCTAAGCCGTCTACAATGATTTGCCTACGCGTCTTCATTTTTGTAAGTAATTACAAATAAATCATGACATTTATTTACAACCACTTTAATCATCTATTTATGATTATGAATTATTTGTAATTAAGTAGCCGACTTCGGCTACTAAAGCTTATGAATTATGTTTTTAATTATTTTCTGTTATAAACTTACAACAATAAATTATGTTTTTATTTTCTGTTATAATCAATAAATGATGTTAATTTTACAAGTTCAGGAAAGTTAAGGAATGTGAACAAGTTAAAACATGAAAGAAGAAGAAGTTTACTAGGCTTAAAAATTCAGGGACTTCTAGTCCTTTTTAGTAATTGTCACAGATTCACAATTGGATCAGACATTGAATTTTCATTTTACTAATTATTTCTCGGTTTCAGGGTTTCGTAAAATATGATCTTTGTATGCTAAATAGTGAATATGTGGAATTGCTTAGATAATAACGGCGAGTAATTATGTGTAATTGACTAATTGTGCTATCCAATTAATAATATTGATGTTTCTGCTAAAATTATATATATAATATCTATATATAAGGGTTTCTTCCTTATTAGAGAAACTCCAACAATGTCTCTATATTTAGGTTTTTTTTTAATAGAAAAATTGGTCATTTTGCTCCAACATGTAAATCATAAATTATTTACCTGTTAAGGAGAATGAAAATACAAAAATACTCTCACAATGTTAAGCCTAACGATAGGTAAAAATTTTAAAAGTAAGAGATCGACTATGACTTTACCTAACATTTAAGGAAAAGAAATACATGAAGCTTAACCAAAGACGAAATGCAGATTGTCCACAACAATGAATTGACTTTTGTCTTGTTGTCACGTAGTTAGAGTTAATTAAGACCTCTAGCTTCCTGTCTAAGCAATCTTTAATTATCGAAGTTGTCCACAATCTTTATAGTTTGCTAACTTTGCTTGATCTGTTCATTCATACTAAGTGGATTATATTATGATCGAAGTTGATATTTCCAAAAGAGATTGGTAAACAACATATCTTTTTGGTCTCTCCTTAATTATATACAAGTATTTCCCAGACAGCACATGTATTATGAATTGAAGTAATTCTTACTCTTTACTCATCCATTACACACTTTCCTCTTTCAACATTTTACAACCAAATTTGGCACTTAATTGAGGACAACTGCGTACGTACTGTCAAGACTACTAGCTACCAAAGTTAATACCTACCTGCAGCTAGCACAACCACTTAAAAACGTGTCATGCAACTAATTGGTTATAGCTAGTTTTTAATTAGTGTATTGAATTACTTCTTTAGCAGAGTTAGGGAGAAGACTAGATTGAAATCGTGTTGTGAGAAGCAAAAAGATTAAAGAGTTTTTTTTTTTGCAAATGAAACCCAAAGATGCATGGGGTAGAATATTTATTAAGTTTAGGGATCAGTATTAATGATATATAAGAGAATTAAAAAATGACTCACCTATAACTTAGGGCAAAAACTAAGATAAAAATGAATTTTTACTAGATTCGTTAATTGCAACTATCGGGAAAAGACCAAACATTAATGAAATAATGTATATATGCAAGTATGTATATGTGTTTTTCTAATAAAATTAGTCACACGTTCTCATACAAGTCGTTGGCAAACAGCAGCTGATAATTAATATTGAAGTATGGAGAGCCGAACAAAAGACTTCCTAATCCCAACAACAAATTCCGCAACTGTTATGGAATCAATGTATCAATTATGTGGGTATATATGATTGCTTTCAAGCTATCTGTTTCTTGAGAGAGAGAGAGATTGAGTACTGAGGGGAAAGAGGCCGGGTTGGTTAATGTTGGTATCTACCACAAACTTAATTAAGAAAAGAGTTTTGGATAACTGTTTTTGTTCATACATACATATGTATGCATACTAATCAAGTGTATAATAGAAAAATTAACACCATATATAAGATTGGAATAACAGAAAAATAAAGAAACAAGACAGAACATAACTTGTAGGTTGTGCATATATACTTGTTGCGATGACTTCGTGAAATTAATTATTATCGATTCCAATAGTCCCTGATAATTTAAGAAATCGACTGAGTATCAAAACCCTGGCCTGCCAACGTAAGTACTAGAGAATAGACTATATCTAGGAGCCTCCATCGATCAACTACATTAATTTGAACAGTGCACCATTATCAAATTAATAATAGACAGATTTCGATCGGTTGGGGACTTGGGGATGATAATGATTCAAACTAGAACAATTGACAGCAGCATTAACGCATAAAAACTCCATTAATTGATGTTTATACCCTATACCAGACTCGCACATCGATCAATTGCGACCATATATATGCATTGCATCAATCACAAATTAAAAGTTTTTTTTATTGACAAAATTAAGAAAAATCTTCAAGATAGCTTTAAATATTTCTTTTTTTTGGGCATACAATGCTTTAAATCTTCATCAGAAGTCTGTTAAATGTACAAAAAATCACTCATTTTCATGCTGAATTAATTGGTCGACCTTTAGGGTTAGGGCGCCAGCATTTACTCACGAGGAGGATAGTGGAATGTACAAAAGTTGAGTTATCCTTGCCAAATGCCAATATCAATTTTTGGTATGGTTGCTAATTAACTCTCCTTCTTGTCACTTGTCTAATTGGGAAATAAGTGTTCTTATTGATAATAACTATAAATATTCACACACCCGACAAGTGTGGGAATGAAGGTACCTAAAAAACTTTAAAAAGTGAAGAAGTTGGTGGTCAAACAGTTATGCAAAAATTTTTTGTTGGTTTTTTTTTTTCTGCTTTTATGATTTGACTTTTTTACCCTTTTTAATTAATTGACTTTTAATATATTTTAACAGGGTTAATACCCAAAATGGTATCTGAAGTATCATTGTACGTTTGGACAATTTAGTATCTGAAGTAACAAAGTGGACAATTTGGTACCTATACTTGTTCTTCGTCTTCTCATTTGGTACTTCCGTCAAAAATGTCGTCAAGTTGGTCACATGACGCTCATGCGCCCCAAATTTCAGGGGTATTTTCGACCATTCAGTTCTCAAATATTGGGGGTACGTGCTATAATTTTTTTTATTTGGTCATATTATATTAGTATAATATTAATTAAATAATAATGTGTTTTAAATTATAAAAATTAATTAAATAATTTTTTTTATTTTAATATTATTTTTCAGCAATGAAATAATTATAGAGTTGGGTGAAAAATTAGAGGAGATGGAAGAAGTTAGGTGTTAAAAATTATAAGGAAATGAGTTGGTATATTTTTTGGGTAAAACACTGTTGCAACGGGTATATTTTTTTAAATAATTTTTGGTGGTTTTTTTTTTCGGGTTAAGATTAATAAATAAGATTTACTTTAAATACAAACCGTTAAAAATTATGTTAAAAAAAATATATATGGGCCGTCAGTATGATGTTTTTTTTTTTATAAGAACAATATGATGTATTTGGGAGAGAAAGTGGAAGGTAGAGTCAATGAGGTGAATTTTATAGAAATATGAGATTGAAAAGACAAAGCTATCCATGAAATTGGTCCAACTTAACATAATTTTTTACAGAAGTACCAAATTATCCACTTTGTTACTTTAGGTACCAAATTGTCCAGACCATGATACTTCAGGTACCATTTTGGGTCTTAATTCTATTTTAATATATGAGGGGCATTTACGTAAAAAAAAATTATTGTTGACAAAACTTCTTCTCTTAATAATAGTACGGATAATAGAGTTACGTATGTGTAATACCCCGAAAATTTCCATACTATTTTTATAAAATAGGTTGTGAAATTTGAAGTGAAATGGTGTGAAATTGTATTTTTAGAGGTTTTCGTCGTAAAACGATAATTACGGCGGTAATTATAAGTTACACAAGGTTAATTAAGGTAACTTTTTATCCGTTGAGAATTTGGGAAAACTTCCTTCATGGAAGTTGTAGACCTCGTCGAATCGAGTTCGTAGGAATTTGGTTCACCAAAAACGGAGTTCGTATGAAAAAGTTATGGCCGTCGGAAGTTTGACGAATTTCTATAAATAGAATGTTGGGATTTACTGTTCACCCGAAAATCAGAATTTATCCCAGAAATGTACTGTTCACGCCGTGAACAGTACCAGAAACTTCCTCCGGTGATTTCTCCCTCCTCCGGCCACCAATTTGTGTGAGACTTGTCCCAATCTCTTTGTCTCTTCATCCTCTTCGATTCTATACTAGTTTCATTCATTGATTTTCAGTATAGAAAGAGAAATCAAGAAAAGAAAAAGGAGAAAAACGCTGCCGAACTGTTCATCAGTTTCTGGGCAAGTTTCCGGCCAAATCGAGCCACCTTACCTACTGGGCTTTGTAGCCCTTGCCAGGGGCTTTCCAGCAACATAAAATATGCCTCAATCGGAGTTCGGACGAAGGAGAATTTTGGATTTGAAATCCTAGGGTTTTGGAACTATCGAGGTAAATTCGAGACTTTTTACTTTGAATTGGCCCTTGTGGTAGTTATGAAAGTTGTTTGTGGTAATGTGTAGAACATGCTGTTAAAATTTCATAGCAATCAGACAACTTTTGTCCGGCGGCTGGCCACCGTCGGTGGCGGCGCGTCGGCGGCGCGTCCGGCCGGTCCAGGAGCAGTTCTTTGCTCCGTTTGGCTTGGTTCGTCGATACGAACAACTTTCGTGTTTACACTTTTGTGGAATTCGGTCGTTTGATCAATGATCAATTAAGCGATAGTTATGGATCGTTAGATCCGTGATGATCCGACCGTTGGATCATCACCAATTTTGGATATGATGTTAGGATGCTAGAAATAAGCATGCTGTTGGATTTTGGAAGTTTCGGATTTTGTGTGGGACCCATTGATGAATAGTAGACGTGGGACCCACGTTGACCGATGGTTGACTTTTGGTCAAATGGTCTCGATTAAATGTTCCGATGTCGTAGGAGACATTTGAGGAACATTTGGATTATTTTGGAAATGTATTATGCTAATTGGATATTGCATAATCATAGGTGTTTACGAGAAGTGTAGCTCGTGCTTGTCGATTCCTGGTTACTATTTGAAGACGCAGCAGGAATTAGAGGTGAGTGAATCTCACGATATTTTATATATGAATATTAATTCATATTGTGTGTTTGCGAAAATAAATAATTATATTTATTTAATGATTTTGCGATATATAAATTAAATACAGTTTTAATTTGATATATCAGCATGTGTGATTTTGTGTTAAAACAATATTTGAAAGTATTCATTTTATTGTTTTAATTGGTGGATTTTGTGGGAACAATATTTCAAAAATTATGATATTGTGTTTGCCTACTCGAATGTTTTTGTAGCCAATGGGTGAAGGTTAGAGCTTTAGACTGTGTAGCCAATGGGTGAAGGTTAGAGCTCTAGACTGTGTAGCCAATGGTGAAGGTTAGAGCTTTAGACTGTGTAGCCAGAAGGTGAAGGTTAGAGTTCTAGACTGTGTAGCCATGTATTCATTGAAAACAAAGATGAATACTTTATGTAATAAAGGAGAAGAAAAATGGTATTCTCGCTTTATCTTGATGTATTAAAAGGAGAAGAAAAATGGTATTCTCGCTTTTAATCATTTGAAGTTGATTGTGGTTTTGTGTGAGTATGATATGAATTTGCTTCTTAAATAATTGAAGCATTGATTTATTGAATTACAATTCTTGGAGAATTATTGAATTGTATTTTGAAGTTTTTACTTCTTTAAAAATTGAAGTAATTATTATTATGATTTACGATTCTTAAAAAGAAAGAATCATAATTTTGGGAAATGATTTTGGGGAAAGTTTATATTGTTTAATATTCTGAATTACCCTGGGATTAACATACACGTTTATGGGACGTGTGGGGTTAAAATACGTGATATGGGGCGCGTAGGTTCAGTATATTTTATAATATGAATTTTCGGGATTTGAATTGTTTTTGAAAAGTATAAGTTACATATATTTGTTTAAAACAAACTATATATGTATATTTTGTTAAACGGTTTAGGGTGAGTAAAACTGAGTTAACTCATACCAGCTTCGTAAGCTGACCGGGTTTGTTGATATAACCCGGTACACTATTCCACGGTGTAGGGGTTATACCTGCAGGTTAGGATAACCAGGAGTAATGCAAGGCTGCATATATTTTGTTGGGTTATAAGACTTCCGCTATTTTATGCTTCGCACTCTGAAGATTTATTTATGTAATATTTTGATGTATCAATTTATTATATAAATATTTGGTATGTAATATTCGACTCTTGTATTGAGTTTGAAATTACAATGTTGGGCATGGAGTTGGTGTTGTGTACTTGAATTAAAAAGAAAAAAATTCTAGTGCATATTTGTATTTGATATTCCATGTAGTCACGTTTCCGAATTGATTGTAATTAAGGGCAAAATGCCTTATTAATTGATTCGAAAATCGGGGCGTGACAGATTGGTATCAGAGCAAAACAATGCTCTAAGGAAGTGATTGAGCAATGGAACGCTCTAAGGAAATGAAACGAGTTGTTGAGTTGTGAAGTGAAGTTAGGGTTTAGAGCTTAGGATCGGTTAGGGTTTGACGTTAGGTTCTTAGATTCATTCAAGTGATGGTTACTTCGTATGCTTAATAGCACACAGTATTTATCGAGTGATGGCCCGACCGCGGCGGATCCCCATCATGTGCTCTTCAGTGCTGTTGTGTTGTTAAGAATATAAAGTACAAATTACAATTCCTTATACGGTAGTCTTACATGGCTACATTCTTAACTCTCTCAACCGTACCCTGGATCAAACGACAGACTTGATCCACTGACCCTTTCTTATTCTTCAGCAACTCAGTAGAGATCTGTGTTGCTACTGTTACTAGACAACCAATGTACGGATTGTCTGAGACCCCTTCTGTTCTTCCAGCAGTAGGCATATCTGGTAGAATTGAAAAACCTGAAGTTAGGAATACAATTGTACCTAACTCACAACCACCTAATAACTTCTGGACCGTTGACTGACTGATAGAGGCATAAATCACGTATGACCCTGTTGAATCAGTACAACTTTCTTGGAGTACGTAGGTGTCGTCGATTTGCATCAAGGTGACACAGTTGCGTGGGTCTTGACCCGTTGTGATGTGTGCAATCTCTTGGACTGTCTTGCCCAATGCTTGGTGGTCCCACTGGTTCCGAGTTTGTACGTCAGTGAAGAAGTCAAACAGCTTTCGGTGAGAGACATGATGTTGGAATATTGCAGTTGCAGTTCGAGTAAGACCATGAGGCTTATTCGGCCTATTCCAAATTTTGTTAGTGGAGACTCTTATCCCTGAACCCCTGAACTTGGTTTGTTCAGCTACCTTCCATTCATGAGCAGTAGAGTTGCCGATGCCTGTGCAGAAATCCGTCACTAATCTGCATGTCATCTGCAACAAGTTTCTTCTTCCTTCTACCGATGGTATGACACAAAAGTCTTGAGGTGGATGAGTGACAGCCGCAGAATAGTTGAACCGTTCTGCTTGCCTCTGCAATATTTCTACCCATCGCCTTGCTCCAAAGGCTAAGCCTGACTCCACTAGCGTTCTGTATGTTTGGTGCATGAGTTGATCTCGTACATCAACATGTTCCACCCATACGACACGAGAGCTGCCGTTGAACAAGTCTTGGATTAAGCATCCGGATGGACGCTTCTTGCATTGAGATCTGGGGTGTGGACCCAGATTTGAACTTAACCCCTCCACAGAGACATCAACTATGGCCCAACTCTGTTCTGTTTGTCGTTGACAATAACGAACAAAGTGAGTGACACGAGTGGAAACAGATGGAGTGGTTACCTGGAACTCAGCAGTCATGACTTGGATGGTGTCGTGGTAGTTTTCAGCAGTCCCTGTTGATAAGACATCAAGGATATTCGCCCTTGAAATGATGCTACTGAATATGGTGGACCATTGGTCCACATCCATGAAGAAATTCAAGAGTACGACAGGGCTGAGAGGAATAGTGGCTGTGTAGCGAGAAGCTTCGGTTTGGAAGTTAGTGGGAGTGAGATCAATACCGTTAGTGAAGATTCTCTTGTACTCTGCTTCATTCAGGAACTCATGAAGCGTGGCTGAGCTGGATTTGAGTGCAGAGATCCACAGTGGCGCATCAGCAGATGCCATGATGATTAGCTCATCTCTGACCGACACAATGATTTCAGAAATCTTAGTTGTGTCTGCCACGACAGATGCTTGTTCAGGTTCTGAACGGTTGATGTTGTCTGGTTGGTGTGTAGAAGAAGAGTGATGTGGGATCGACATACACTTTTGAACATCCCTCCTCATGTGAGACTTTTCCCTTGGACCGATGACTGCAGGAATTGGAAGAGTCTGAGGTTGTGGGGTAGTCTCTTCGATTCCTTTGAGTAGCTCACTATTGGGAGTAACTCGTTTTCCACAGTGGTTGCAGTTGATTCGGTTGAATGCTGCTTGGTACTGGCTAAGTTGAGCTTGAAGCTCATTGATTTTCTGTCTCAGCAGAAAATTTTGTTGACGAGTTGTTTGGGCAGGCGTTCGGGGTCGATGCTTTATCACCCAGGCAGAGACTTGTGCAAACGTTAACTTTATTTGGTCACCCAAATCTTGTCGCTGTTGAACAGTTGGCTGTGGAAAAGCCTCGACGAAGTCCTTCAATGCTTGGACTTGGTATTTGGTGAAGCTCTTCCTCAGTGGAATACGTTTGGATGAACTAGGTTCAGCTTGTGGAGATGATACTTGTGGACTTGGGGCTACTTCAATGGCTTCGTCTTCTGCTAGAAGCATGTCTAGCATGTCGATATCGGTGTCGAATTCTAAAGCTGGTGAAATTATTTCATCTAAACCCTCAAAGAATTGGCTTTCAGAGGGATCAGATTGAAGTAATTCACTGAACGAATTCACTTTGCGTGACATGTTTGAGTTGGTGAAATTTCTGAGAAGTGGAGTGAAGAAGTCCTCTTTGAAAGAGAAAGGAAGTTATGACACTAATGGAAAGTATCTGTTAGTGGATGCGTAAGGTGTATATTTATTGTTGGTGGAGGACTTAAAAATTCAAAAGCAAAAGTGAGCGGCTGTTTTACAGCTAATTGTCGGAGCCCTTGGAGATCGTGGAAGATTTCTTTTCCCCGATGCATGGATTTTCCACATACAGTTCCACTCTTGTGAGACCTCGCATCTTTTGAGGAATTATTTATGAGAAAGTTAAAGTAAAGAGCCATTATGATCGACATTAGTGGAAAACTGAGATTTTGTTGATTTAAATCTTGTGGAATCTTGCATCGTGGGCGATACTTTTGAGTAATTGAGACAGATATGAGCAATAATTATTCTTAGTGGGTTGCTGAGTGCACCACACTCGCATTAAAGAAAGATTTCCCTTACGGTGGAAAGTTGTGTTTAAATACATAGGATAAGGAGTTGTGTTACTCACTTCATATCTGTTATCAAACAAACACTTCGACTAAAATTTTCTCTTACACAATGGTGAACAAGGGAGAGTGCAACAAGCGTTCCAAGAACACTTATTGGAGTGAACTTCCGGTGGAGATCTGGAAGTACATATTCCAGTTGGTTGCTACCGCATCCCTGCAGAGCACAATGGAACTCCGTTGTGTCTCGAAGGACTTCAAGGAGTATGCCGATAGCTGGTCTACGTTGGCGGCGATCGACATGGATGGGTTCGATGGTGGATCCAGACCCACTGGTTCCATAGAAGCGGACAGGCAGGTGCGCATCTTCGCTAATCGATGCTGGGAAGCGAAGAACCCGGAGTCTCTGTTCCGAATGGGAATACGAGTACTCGTGGAGGCAGCGAACATATCTTTAGCCCTGGAGTATTTCGATGCGGCATGCAAACCAGGAACATTCTATGGTTCGCGTCCCAGTTCAGTGGTAGGTCATCATGTTGCATTTTATGCAGCATGTATGATTAAGATGATTTTAGGACCACGAGCCGAGCAGCAGAAAACGGTGCAGCGACTGTGTGAAGCCCTCGACTGGTGGAGAAGCGGATGGAACATCTACTACTGTAGACAAGAAGTCGAGCGGATGATGCATCAGGCTGAGTTTTGTCATGAGCATCTACTGCTGTATTTTCCGTCGACTACTGCTTTCCTACCCGCCGGTAAATGTCTTACTTGTGGTGAGTCAAGTTTTTGGCGTCCTTTTGGCCAGGACATGTGGGATGTGGATGGAGATAGGCATGCAGCTAGAGAATGTTGCGACACTTGCAAGTGTTTCGTGGAGGCAGCATATTTCTACCAGCTGATGATGTATGGAATTCCGAGACATCCGGCCTCTTATCCACGAAGTCACTACTGGAGGTTTAAGGATGGCTTCTGGTAGTTAAAGCCCTGTGAGGCAATTTAAGAATTTGTTTTAGAAGTGTGTGCAAGTTGTTTCCTAGTTATGTTGTGGTTTGATTGTACTACCTAAGTTATTGATCAATAAAACTTTGGATTTTGGAATCAAGTTGTGATAACCATGGGTGTACTCTGCGTCCTAATTTCGGGACGAAATTTCTTTAAGGAGGGTAGACTGTAATACCCCGAAAATTTCCATACTATTTTTATAAAATAGGTTGTGAAATTTGAAGTGAAATGGTGTGAAATTGTATTTTTAGAGGTTTTCGTCGTAAAACGATAATTACGGCGGTAATTATAAGTTACACAAGGTTAATTAAGGTAACTTTTTATCCGTTGAGAATTTGGGAAAACTTCCTTCATGGAAGTTGTAGACCTCGTCGAATCGAGTTCGTAGGAATTTGGTTCACCAAAAACGGAGTTCGTATGAAAAAGTTATGGCCGTCGGAAGTTTGACGAATTTCTATAAATAGAATGTTGGGATTTACTGTTCACCCGAAAATCAGAATTTATCCCAGAAATGTACTGTTCACGCCGTGAACAGTACCAGAAACTTCCTCCGGTGATTTCTCCCTCCTCCGGCCACCAATTTGTGTGAGACTTGTCCCAATCTCTTTGTCTCTTCATCCTCTTCGATTCTATACTAGTTTCATTCATTGATTTTCAGTATAGAAAGAGAAATCAAGAAAAGAAAAAGGAGAAAAACGCTGCCGAACTGTTCATCAGTTTCTGGGCAAGTTTCCGGCCAAATCGAGCCACCTTACCTACTGGGCTTTGTAGCCCTTGCCAGGGGCTTTCCAGCAACATAAAATATGCCTCAATCGGAGTTCGGACGAAGGAGAATTTTGGATTTGAAATCCTAGGGTTTTGGAACTATCGAGGTAAATTCGAGACTTTTTACTTTGAATTGGCCCTTGTGGTAGTTATGAAAGTTGTTTGTGGTAATGTGTAGAACATGCTGTTAAAATTTCATAGCAATCAGACAACTTTTGTCCGGCGGCTGGCCACCGTCGGTGGCGGCGCGTCGGCGGCGCGTCCGGCCGGTCCAGGAGCAGTTCTTTGCTCCGTTTGGCTTGGTTCGTCGATACGAACAACTTTCGTGTTTACACTTTTGTGGAATTCGGTCGTTTGATCAATGATCAATTAAGCGATAGTTATGGATCGTTAGATCCGTGATGATCCGACCGTTGGATCATCACCAATTTTGGATATGATGTTAGGATGCTAGAAATAAGCATGCTGTTGGATTTTGGAAGTTTCGGATTTTGTGTGGGACCCATTGATGAATAGTAGACGTGGGACCCACGTTGACCGATGGTTGACTTTTGGTCAAATGGTCTCGATTAAATGTTCCGATGTCGTAGGAGACATTTGAGGAACATTTGGATTATTTTGGAAATGTATTATGCTAATTGGATATTGCATAATCATAGGTGTTTACGAGAAGTGTAGCTCGTGCTTGTCGATTCCTGGTTACTATTTGAAGACGCAGCAGGAATTAGAGGTGAGTGAATCTCACGATATTTTATATATGAATATTAATTCATATTGTGTGTTTGCGAAAATAAATAATTATATTTATTTAATGATTTTGCGATATATAAATTAAATACAGTTTTAATTTGATATATCAGCATGTGTGATTTTGTGTTAAAACAATATTTGAAAGTATTCATTTTATTGTTTTAATTGGTGGATTTTGTGGGAACAATATTTCAAAAATTATGATATTGTGTTTGCCTACTCGAATGTTTTTGTAGCCAATGGGTGAAGGTTAGAGCTTTAGACTGTGTAGCCAATGGGTGAAGGTTAGAGCTCTAGACTGTGTAGCCAATGGTGAAGGTTAGAGCTTTAGACTGTGTAGCCAGAAGGTGAAGGTTAGAGTTCTAGACTGTGTAGCCATGTATTCATTGAAAACAAAGATGAATACTTTATGTAATAAAGGAGAAGAAAAATGGTATTCTCGCTTTATCTTGATGTATTAAAAGGAGAAGAAAAATGGTATTCTCGCTTTTAATCATTTGAAGTTGATTGTGGTTTTGTGTGAGTATGATATGAATTTGCTTCTTAAATAATTGAAGCATTGATTTATTGAATTACAATTCTTGGAGAATTATTGAATTGTATTTTGAAGTTTTTACTTCTTTAAAAATTGAAGTAATTATTATTATGATTTACGATTCTTAAAAAGAAAGAATCATAATTTTGGGAAATGATTTTGGGGAAAGTTTATATTGTTTAATATTCTGAATTACCCTGGGATTAACATACACGTTTATGGGACGTGTGGGGTTAAAATACGTGATATGGAGCGCGTAGGTTCAGTATATTTTATAATATGAATTTTCGGGATTTGAATTGTTTTTGAAAAGTATAAGTTACATATATTTGTTTAAAACAAACTATATATGTATATTTTGTTAAACGGTTTAGGGTGAGTAAAACTGAGTTAACTCATACCAGCTTCGTAAGCTGACCGGGTTTGTTGATATAACCCGGTACACTATTCCACGGTGTAGGGGTTATACCTGCAGGTTAGGATAACCAGGAGTAATGCAAGGCTGCATATATTTTGTTGGGTTATAAGACTTCCGCTATTTTATGCTTCGCACTCTGAAGATTTATTTATGTAATATTTTGATGTATCAATTTATTATATAAATATTTGGTATGTAATATTCGACTCTTGTATTGAGTTTGAAATTACAATGTTGGGCATGGAGTTGGTGTTGTGTACTTGAATTAAAAAGAAAAAAATTCTAGTGCATATTTGTATTTGATATTCCATGTAGTCACGTTTCCGAATTGATTGTAATTAAGGGCAAAATGCCTTATTAATTGATTCGAAAATCGGGGCGTGACAGTATGTGTTGCAATTAAATTGGTAAGAATTCGTGTTTAAAGACATTGAACATCGAAAAACTTTAGTACACATCGTGTACATATACGACTTTTACTTGATTACTGCATAATTGAGTCATGAGCCAAGCTTTAATGACGGAGGAGGCCGGCGCCTAAAAACTAAAAAGGTGGACTAATTAAATGTTATTGCTGGTGTTGGTATCGACTGCCAACTACTCGCACCAACTGCCCTTAGTTATACGTCAAAAAAGTACATCCAAATCTAGCTAGCTCACAATTAATCCCTTTAACAATAAAAATGTTAATTACATTCGCACAAAACTTATCCACTGAATTTGTTTAACCAGTGGCGTGCCTAGCTCCATGTATGAAGGTAGAAAATCACGAATCATTTTTTTGATGAGAAAAAATCACGAATTATCTCAATAGGGGAATATGATTGATAATATTGTTCATGAGGCTAGGTTAAAAAAAATGATGTAAATAACATTCTTGTGGTGAACATTTTAATTCGACTTTAGTCTAATTCTTTATTCGTGCCAAACTAGCGTTCAAATAAACTCACTTTCAGACCAGTACTATATGCCAAATTTTAGTTGAAGTACGAATAGGCAGACGGCAGACCAGTACCATATGCCAAATTTTCGTTTCACTCTCAGGGTCCATTTAGAATGAAGTTAAACGAAATTAAAGATCTTTAAGTTAAACAAAATTTTAGTTTAAATCTAGATTCAAACTAAAATTTCTACACTCACCCAAAATTATTATTTTTTAAAGAATTTTTTACCAAATGGAACATTTTGAGATACCAAATATATCTTTAAGCCTAATATTTAATATTCACCAGCCATTGAATTTTTGAATTTGGTAAAACATAAATTTCTCCCTTCATTTTGAATCTTGATTGCTGAGATAATTAAGTTCTAATTATGAATTCTTCATTCTATATTATCATATCAACATTTCTCATGCTGAAGGAAAATGTCAAGAAAAAATGAAAAGGAATTCATGCTTTGCCTATCTCTTTGTACTTGCATATTTTTGCTTCTTAGCTCAAGAGTTCCAAAGTTTGTCTATCTTTCATTTCCGTTTATGTAAATACCATTGGTTTTCTAGTTTTGGTGTTCATGGTGCTTAGTGAATGAGGTTTGTCGAATGTTATTTGTATTCTGTCAAATGTTTCTGCTATGTTTGAGCTCATCTTTTACTTGTTTTCCTTAAAAATTATTAATTTACTTACATTATTTTCTTATGAAATTAATATACCTATATTATTCTTATGATTTCAGTAAATTGGGAGTGCTCCTAGATTAACTATGTAAAAGAAGAACAACAGAAAGGAGAAAAAAACAAAATACAAAGTCAATTAATTGCTTAACAGTTTCTTCCACGTACCCGAATGATAATATTTTCCATCGCATTAGAAACTTAAAATTTTGCCAAAAAAAGAAACTTACAACTTGAACAACATCTTTCTCCCTCCTTTTAAAACCCCCCCATCTCCTTTCCCCTCTACATAACATAAAGAGCTTTTGCTTACCAGCTAGCTCTCACCCCACACACAAGTTTTGTGACAAAAACTCAACCCCACACCTCTCTCTCTCTCTGGTGGCCATGGGCGCACAGTGCCGTTTCGAGCCAATTTCGAGATGCAACACCGAGGGACGATCGAACCAGACCGTGGCTGCAGACCTCGACGGCACGCTCCTCGTGTCCCGAAGCGCTTTCCCTTATTTCATGCTCGTTGCTCTTGAAGCTGGCAGTCTTCTAAGAGCCCTTATACTACTAGCTTCCGTCCCCTTCGTATACCTCACCTACTTGTTCATATCGGAATCCGTAGCAATCAACACCTTCATCTTCATTTCCTTCGCCGGGCTGAAGCTCAAGGACATTGAGATGGTTGCGAGGTCTGTCTTGCCCAAGTTTTACGCAGAAGACGTTCACCCGCAGACTTGGAAAGTGTTCAACTCGTTCGGCAAGCGGTACATAATCACTGCCAATCCCAGAATTCTCGTGGAGCCTTTTGTCAAGAGCTTTCTTGGTGCTGATAAGGTTCTGGGGACAGAGCTGGAAGTGACCAAGTCTGGGAGGGCAACTGGGTTTGTTCAAAAACCAGGTGTTCTAGTCGGAGAACACAAAAGAGAAGCCATCGTCAGAGAATTCGGCACTGACTTACCGGATTTGGGTCTCGGAGATAGAGAAACCGACCTTGATTTCATGTCCCTTTGCAAGGTAATATATGCTAATCCTCATTCATGATTCCCCCGCTGATTTGTTTACTAAATAATGAGTATAATCTTGCATACTTATTTGTTCATCATTTATTAATAATAATAAACTGTTATATCATCTCGTAGAAAAAGTTCAGTGAGAGGGGCACCGGGCACATGATTATTATTTTTTGATCATTTTTGCTTTTTATTTTTTTGGGCTCGGCATTCAAGTTTGTACTTTGTGAGCTGTTTCTTAGACAAATATAACCAGTCGAATTTAAAAGAAAACTACTATGCCATTTATCTAGGTTTATACAAGTTTGGTGAGAGACATAATGACAACGATATGATAGGCAATGCTTCTTGTATTATTGTCTTTCTACACTATTTTACATGCCATCTGTTTTTGAACATTTACAATACCATTTTTACTCATTTACCATTGTATCCAACTTCTACTTCATTTCTTTAACTTTGAGATCTAAAATCTGTGATTCGTGAAGTACGTACTAAAAGAACATTTATTTCACATTGTGTGATAACTGACACCCCCATACAATCTTCATGTTCAACCCACTCTCTCTATTCAATCCAATTAACTCATAGTTTCGTACATCAGGAAAGAAATATGAGACAGTAATTTACACTTGATACATCATTTTCATCATTGAATTCTTAAGCACCTTCCTTGTGCCTTGTACCAGCTCCGTTTCTCCACAAGCTAGCTAGTTAGATAGTTTAAGTATTATGCATATCTCCTAGCTGGTTAGGTATACTCAGTTTTTTGTCTTCTATTTAATATAAATTTTTCCTATACCGGCGCGGCGAGATTCTGTTTATAACAAAATTCTGTTAGATAGCTTGAGTTTTGGAGCTTCTTTCTTCATAAGAATATATAATCAAACAATATTATTTCCCTTGCTTAACAATATGTATGAGTTATATATATACTCACGAAATTCCAATATTTTGACATGTTTGACTTGTTAATTTTGCAGGAAGGGTACATGGTCCCTAGAACAAAATGTGAGCCATTACCAAGAAACAAGCTTTTAAGCCCTGTCATATTCCATGATGGCCGTTTGGTACAAAGACCTACCCCTTTGGTTGCCCTATTGACCTTTCTATGGATGCCAATAGGTATAATCCTATCCATTTTAAGAGTCTACACCAACATCCCATTACCTGAGAGAATTGCTAGGTACAACTATAAGCTTCTAGGGATTAAGCTAATTGTTAAGGGCAACCCTCCACCTCCACCCAGAAAAGGCCACCCTGGGGTCCTGTTTATCTGCAACCACCGGGCAGTTTTAGACCCTGTTGTCACAGCAGTGGCACTAGGAAGAAAAATTAGCTGTGTCACATACAGCATTAGCAAGTTTTCGGAATTAATCTCTCCGATCAAGGCTGTGGCATTGACGAGGGAACGAGAGAAAGATGCCGCCAACATCAAGGCTTTGCTTGAGGAAGGTGACCTCGTGATTTGCCCGGAAGGGACTACTTGCAGAGAGCCATTTCTGTTGAGGTTTAGTGCACTGTTTGCCGAGCTAACGGATAGAATTGTTCCGGTTGCAATTAACACCAAGCAAAGTGTGTTTTACGGGACAACAGTCCGGGGACACAAATCGTTGGACCCTTATTTTGTGTTCATGAATCCGATGCCGACTTATGAGATCACGTTTTTGAATCAGCTGCCGGCGGAACTCACTTGCAAAGGTGGGAAATCCGCGATTGAGGTGGCGAATTACATTCAGAGGGTCTTGGCTGGGACTTTAGGGTTTGAGTGCACAAATTTGACTAGGAAGGACAAGTATTCTGCGATTGCTGGAACAGATGGTAGGGTTATTACTTCATCCAACAAGGAAAAGGAAAAGGAAAAGGAAAAGGCGGGTTTGATCAATTAAGTTTACCCCATGATGATCATCAGATTTGATCTCTCTATTGTTTTCCAATATCTTCTCAACTTTTCTCACAATAATGAACCTGATTGTTACAATTATTATAAAATTAATTAGTACTAATGTGCATTAATTTTTATGTTGTATTTGGCTTGTTGCATCCACCTCTTTTTAAATTGTATTACAACTAGATGACAAATAGAGGAAACATCACTATTGTAGCATTCAACTAATATGATTGCTCTTATTAAAAAAACAAATACGATTGTTAAATATATATTCATTCCCCTCAAAAAATCTGTTAACTTTTAAATATATAGGAAATTTTTGTTATGAAGTGTTAAAAACGAGTGAGTAGGTTTAACGAGATTGTGAGAGATACTCTAGGTGGTTAAGTGGTCAAACCCTATCGGCTTTTTGTTTTTGTAGTTGTGGTGGGTCTGGCAGCTAGGCCAGTGTTACGATTAGGTGACCGGTATATAAATGTGGCATTAAAGGGATTGTTGTGTCATCAAGGTCCAAGCTCAAAACAAACAGACAATATCTGCATGTCTAATAAAGAACTAGAGTTTATTCCTGACATTTTTGGTGGAAGGCCGATATATATAACAATTACTCCTGCAATATTGTGAACCGAAATTTGAGGATTCTCTGTACATTTCTCTGTTGCAAAATTAGCTTGAATATATAATCGTATATATATATATGTATATACCTGATTGAATTCCTTGTATGCATGATTGGTGTTCACATGATCATAATTTAATTGCCTCCAATTACCAACAACCAAATACCGATTTGTATTAATTAAGAAAATTTCAAGTATTCATCAATCCCCCATTTCCTCTTCGCGTGACAGTTTTATGCAGTGAGTATCAGGAATTAATTCGCGATTTCGAGTAGGGGATATATTATGGGAGTTTATGAATTAACTGTTGGGTTTTGGCGATTTCGTTGAGTTAGTTTCGATAACATATATTGTGTTTAGTTGTTGTAGTGCTATAGCACAAGCCTAATTTTTGGAGTTTGTATGTTTTATCTTCTAATACGGTTCGAGGATGAGTGAGAAACTAATTATTAGTTGATGATGTACTAGTCCATATTAATTGATTGAATCGATCTATCACCAATTTGGCACAAATTCTCTTTAAAGATCAAAAAGACATTGCCCTACTATAGAGTGGACGTGTATATATGCATGAAGTTGAAAGCACATTGATGGAGTCCTCTCCTCACCAATAAAATACGGTCATGACTTAATTTCAATTTAAATGATGCAACACGAGCACAATGTAAATTAAGGGATCTATATATAGATGGATAATTAAACTCAACCAACATTTAGTTATATTAATTCAAAGTCGACTATGCAATGTTTATTGGAGGCTCACCCAAGAATAGCTAGGCTAGCTGTGCAATTATGGAGTTTTTGGATGTGGTCCTTTGGAGTTTTAATTTACACATGCACACAGACAGACACACACACACATATACTCTTTATATAAATAAATAAATAAATAAATAAATTTTACAAGCTAGCTCGGACTAAATTGGTGTATGTATGAGTATGACAGCACGGACTGTGTTAAGTAGTCCATAACAGTAGGGCTTATATTAATGATGTGAATCTGGCGTGCTGGGACCTTTCCCCCACAAATAACAACGCTAGTCTTAAATTTCACATGCATAGTCATGTTCGAGGTTAGGCTAGCCGGCCTTTGAGTTTGGTCACCAGCTTAAATTCGATCTCATCCGATCCTCCAAATAGATCAGACTGCATATGCAGGCTGTTTTACAACGCGCGCGTACTTGATCGACGCTTTATCTTAAACAAGGAATTAAGCAGTACGTGAACTCAACGCATGCATGTTTTAGTGGATATATATATATATATATATATATATATATGCTGAAATATATAGTGAAACTCAAATGATCGAACTAGCTGGATCCAGGTGGTCAGTAGTCGTCTTTCCCGCGTACACCCACCCATTACTTAATTTGATCTGTATCAATATTGAATGAGGACGATCGCCCTCACTTAATACCTCTTCTAATTAATGAGGGGTAGTATAGTCCAGGCCTGATCATGATGAGGATCGAGGATGATCAGCTAGATCGAAGAAGATGCAGCCTGGCACTGCCAGTACGTAAATCCCGGATTGATCCATCAGTACGTCGCTGGTTTTGTTAATATATATACCATTTTGGTTAGGGTTTTGTACTCTACAGTAATAGGCCGGCGGCCGGCGACTGTTTTTCACCCCAGTTTATGAGCCTGTCATTGGCCCACCAAAACCTGCACACAATTAACTGTGTAGGTCATATGCCAACTAATCAGGCCAAGTAATTATATCTTTGACAGTCCGTAATTAATTTAATGAATGGTCCTCCCTCTCACGGTCTCACCTCTTTATTATAATAATGCCATAATGGCCCCTCGTGTCCACACCTGCTCTTGGGCTGCCGTCCTTCTTTTAGGTGACGAGCCCACTTTTCTGGGCTCATGTGTGTGGGCTTGGGCCTTTGGGCCTTTTGTGTTTGGGGATGACACGGGCTTGAGCTGAGAGGTCTGTCCTAGTTGCTTTTGGGCTTAAACCAAATTACAAAGTCTATCTTCCTGTGGGTTGGTTGGCCCAACAAAGGCGCGCTTTGACAAGATTACCGCTATAGTACTCAAATGACCAAAAAGGGCTTTTGTTCTCAGTTACCACATTTGCTCTATTGCTCCTACCTAGGGGTTACCAATCTTCAACTTCGCGGTCGCTAATGGAAAACGGGCATCTGGAGACCAGCACCGGGCATCGCACCGACGACCGCATCAAGCTCAACGTCGGAGGCAAGCTCTTCGAAACTACCTTATCAACGATCCAGGGAGGCGGGCCCGACTCTCTCTTAGCCGCCCTCTCGAGCCGGACCTCCGACGACCCCGACCCGGTTTTTATAGACCGGGACCCGGAGATCTTCTCAGTTATACTCTCTCTTCTCCGGTCCGACGGTCTTCCTTCTACGGCTCGCCGATTCGCCAGGCAAGAACTCGCCGATGAAGCCCTCTACTATGGCATCGAGTCGCAGCTCAAGACGGCGATGTTGCCGCCTCCCTTCTCCGGAATCGATGCCTCCATCGTCACAACAGTACATCCCGCTTCCGACGGTCTCCCATCGGCGATCACAGCAGGCGGCGACGGCTCCGTCTGGATTGCCCATGGCGGTCAAATATCCAGCTACGATTGGAATCTGAGCCATGCCGGAACGATCCGAACGCATTTGGAGGACATAAACTCAATTTGCCGAGTATATCCTGAAATTGCTGCCGTAGGGTCCCAATCCGACTTCGGACTCCACTTCTACGATTTCTCCGGTGTGCGAAACATGGGGTCGATCCACTGGACCGACCCGGCCGATCCGAGAATCTTCAAGTCCCGAGTTACGGCCATTTCGAATTCGCCGAGCTCAGTCTTCTCTGCTTTCGATTGCCCGCATAGAGAGAACTGCATCCTCGTGATTGACAAATCGACGCTCAAGGTCGTGGGTGAGCTGAGCCGTCAGTCCGGCAGCTCCGCGAAGAACTTAGCTGTCGGAAAGCTGACGTGGTTGCCTGAGACTGGCTTGGTTGTGGGTAGCTCCTTCACTTGCGGTGCGTTTGGGTACTCCGGTTATATCCGAATGTGGGACCCGAGGTCCAAGGAGGTGGTTTGGGAGACGAACGAGCCAGGCTCGGGACGGAGCAGTAGGTTCGGGGACTCCTTCGCGGACGTTGACGTGGACGTGGATGAGTCGACTCTGTTCAAGGTCTGCTCAAAGTCTGGAGATTTGGCAATGGCAGACCTGCGTAATTTAGGGGATGATCCTTGGGTTTATTTACAAGACAAGGACCCAAGCATGAGGAACACAAAGGGAGGTGCCGATAGCAATAGTGTAATTTGCTGTTACAAAAGCCAAGCATTTGTGAGCAGAGGAGGTGCATTAGAGGTATGGTCCAGACTGCCCAAAGAAGAAAACAGGGTGGATAGAGAAAGTGAGGTCTGTGAGGGGTTGTATAGGAGGAACTTTATGGATAAAGTGGAGGATGCTCAGAGAGGGATTATAAAGAAAATTGAAGGTGGTGGGAATAGGCTCTTTGTTGTTAGAGAAGAGGTGGAAGGTATTGAAGTATGGGAAAGCTCTCATTCTTCTGGTGCAATTTCAGTTTTGTGATCCAAACTAGGCTCTGTAATATCAATGTGTTACTGTACCATGTTTTGAATTTGTGTGCAGTTTGTTACACATTGTCTGGGATTTCGCTTTCTTTCTTCCTTTTATGGATGAAATATTTAGATGTCTCATTTACCTCTTCACTCATGGCTCAACTCTAACTAGTCCAAGTCAAGCCTTTTCCTTTTGTATTTTCATGTCCAAAAAGGAGTTACCTTGAAAGCAAGTCAGTTTCAGGGAATGTCAACTATATGAGCAGTTTGCTTCTCTTATGAAGCTGTAGCTCTTCAAATGAATGGAATGGAGGCTTTCACTTAGCTCAAACTCAGAGGGTTTGAATTTCGTTATGTAAGCACTTTGAGTTCCATTTCTCCTCTTAGTCAATGAAGCTACTTTGTTTTGTTTGCTTGTTGGTATCTTTATCTCCCTGCTCGGAGTTCAATTCTGCAGAAGTGAGGGCCAGTAAACACATTTTGGGGCAATACAATGTGCAGAAACTTACATCAATGACTTTATTTGCAATGGATGGTAAGTAAAACCATTTTAGGACTAATGCTGTTCGTGTCGTGTCTTAGCATGACCCCTGTTTTAGCTTATTTCCCTCCGAATTGTTTTCGTAATCTTATTTTTGAAGGTCGATTGTTACTTTTGCTTGGCAATTAGTACTATTAGTAGTTGATGTTTTTCCAGTCATTCTGGGGCAGTTATGTAAGGGGCTTTCTTATTTGCATAATATGCTCTGTGGATGATGATAACATATTTCAATCACTGCCAGAGACATTTTTGTAGATTGCAGTTATTAGTTATTGTTGCTTTTCAGTCTCGTCCGTCTTAACTGCAGTAAGTTCTTGTGCTTGATTGCAATACTATAAAGAACTAGTCTAACAAGGCTCTGCATAGTGCTTCATTATCAATCAATGAGACTTGGGACAAGTTTGTACAATTAACGCAGGAATAGAGTTGCGCTATCATAGTTCCTCCTATTGTAATTTTGATATTGCCCAATGACAGGAGAATGTCCTCGAGTGTTTCTGTTTAGTACTTTAATTGTTTTGTTTATCTGGTCACTGGAAAATTCATGTTTTTTCAGCCCCCTGTGAGTTTATCTGGTCACTGGCAAATTTATGTTTTTTTAGCTACCTGTGATCATTACAAATAGGAAGAATTTTTGTAACCAAGGGGTTGGGGCTTTATATCAATGCTCTGCCAGTACTTTGCAAGGCTACAAGAACCTGCAATCTATTTGATTGTGAGTTCAACTGTGACAAACAGAGAACCTATTCTACATGGTGTTGGTTCCTTTCATCTAATTTGATAAGCAAATTTCGTGAGCACAATGTGAAACTGTACTTTTGATGGCTTTGTTTGGGCAAGTTGAGCAGGCTTCTGCTCCATCTAGTTGGAGCCACAACACTAACATACATGGAGCCATGGTCTTTTTGGTTTATGTAGAAGCTAAATGTTTCATGGTGGCAAATCTTGTCTTCCTTAGTGGGTCATTCTTGTTAGAACAAGTTGTGCTGTAGGGAAGCCTACTAACAATTGTGTCGGGGTATTAGTAGCCTGTGCCTCCAAGTTTTTTTATGCTTCTCACTTTTATGAAAAATATGATGCTGATCTTCTTTGGAACCCTACACCATTGCCTGAGGATTGAATTCACTAGTTCTTAAATGCAAAGACTGTTCTATCAAAGTTGCTATGTATGAATGATATTTTCCTTCTTAAAATGCAGGGCTACTATATATTGCCAACCCATACAGGCATACACTGAGAGCTTGATGGAACCTTTGCAGTCACTGACCTGGAACTCTGGAAGAAACCAAGGTCATCGTATGAGTGAATCCTATGTGCATCATCGTCATTTTTGCCAGTCATCGTATTCTGCTGGAAATCCTTTCTCTTAAACACGCAACCACATGAACTACAATGTTGCCCATCTAGAGGTCCTCTGCCCAATTGCAACTCATAATTGCCGGTTATGGCAAATCCAGATGAAGAAAGTTAGCTCCCCCGGTTGCAACTTCACAAGTTATTGCTTAACAAGTGAAGTGGATATGCAGAGGTCAGATGTGTTAAGGAACATGAGTTGATATAGAGATCCATGAGATTGTCCTCAGGAGTATTTTGTGGCTTGCTGCTTACACACATCTTCTCCTTGCAGCTATCGAAAGAATTGGGTGATATCAGCTCTCAGCTTTGCTAGTACTTTCAACAATCAGCCTGATTATCCCTCAACAAGAAGGTACATGATCATGATTTTCTCCATGGTTGTTGGTTCATTAGGAAGAGGAATTTTGGGTTGTGTTTCGATGATGCATATTGTAGATGAGGTTGAAGAAAGAGGAGCCAAGTTGGTTCCAACTTCCCAAACACCATAGAATGGACTCAATGGAGTTGTTGGATAATTATAGAATGTACATGGTTGTGGGTGTTGTCAGTGATGTTTTGTAGATCTTGGTTAAATGTTTTACATGATTCTGAAGCATCAGCATATGATGACACCTTAGAGTTTTTTGTATTCAGATATTGATCTGGATTATTGCAGTTCATCTGGTATGGCTTGAAGTTAAAAAAGTTAAGGAAATGCCCGAGTATGATGAAACTACTGAGCTTTTTTATGATAATGTGCAGTGTGTTTTTTTTTTTTCTTGAAAATAAATGTGGTTAGAGGTTGATCAATAATGAGCATTCTCGAGAACCTGTAAATATTATTTCTTCCTAATCCAAAAAGAACATTCTCGAAACAGTAAACAAAATTCTCACCCAAAAAAAAACACAATCACAATCACAAGCGAAAAAAAAATAAAAAATTGGTTTGCTGCTCAAAGGGTCCCTCCCGATTGTAACCAAAAAAAAAAAAGGGTTGTCCCTCCCGAACCTCCATCCTTGATCCTTCGATGGCAAACCAAACCAGCAAAAGAAAACCAATAAACAAAAAGCCAATACAACATCATATCCTTAGAGTAAATATATTGTATTTTACACATGTTCAACCATGAGGTGTTGAGGTGACTTCAGAATAAGTCGCACTCTCTCTTTCTCCTTTCCTCGATCTCTTTTATGGCAGTGGTCTATTGCTCTTGCAGTGATGAGCTTTCCTCTTTCTTAATTAAGAACATCCATATATAGTTCCTTATATTTTTGGTTAAAGAAGAATCAGAGTACTAATTTAATTGACACCTTAAACAAATTTTGGCTAAAAAAATGACAATGAGGATGAGCCAATTAAGAAAATCAGATGTAAATATGTAATCATAACCAAGACAAGAAAAAACCAGCAACCACAGAAACATCCCCGCACTTTGTAACACTGAAACTGCTACTGGCCGATGTTTGATTAAGGGTACTGCTATTTCGAGTACTCAAAGGAAGTTTCAGCTTGCAGTGAATATTGTGAGGGCCATAGTTGTGAAACTTTATCTTGCCCAACCTGAGTTTTACCCGAAGAGCAAGCACCGCATCAATACTGTAAACGCCGGCAGCAGTCTCCTTGTTAAACTCGGAAATCTCACTTTCCCCAAACTCCATCACCTGCTGCCCTTGAACGATTACACGGCGCAAAAAGGTCGTGTTCTTGTGGCCTTGGTAAAACGGCACTGTCGAATTAGGCAAAGTCACGAGAGCAAACCTCTTATTTTTGTAGTTACCAACGACTCGGATGCGACGGTAGCTGATGCCGACTCTTTTGTTTGGGTTTCTGATTGTGATATTGAGCGCAAGGTTGTAGTGGAGGGTGGTGGTGTTGGTGAAACTGAACTGAGTCAGAAGGGCATCGGTGACTGTGATTTTAGCGTTTCGGGGAAGCACGATGACCCCTACGAAAAAAATGCCTATGAGTGGGAAAAAGAGCGAGCCACAGCAGCCGCAGGCGCTGGATCTTTGTACTCCTTGTCGAGCCATTTCTAGCTGGTAGTATCAGAATAAGGTTCGCTTAATTAGAGAAATAGAAGAAGGTAGTTATAGAGATTAATGATCGAGCTAGAAACTTATTAACAAAGACTTTCTTCGATCAATTAATTTCCTATTCTCTCCTCCTAATATGTGCTAGACTTGAAGCAAAAATTATAATAACTAACAAGTTTCAATATGATATAGGATTATAGGACGTCCATTGACTTCAGAAATTAATATATTGCAAGTCAATTGTACTTCGATCTGTCTTCAATTCAGAATAATAAACAAGGAAGACGACCTGGACTTTGGCAAATGTAGTGCGGATACATCATTTCCAGATCTACACATGCATTCATATCTTGATCAAATTTTAAAGAGGAATGCTAGTTGCATAGAATTCCTTTTCAACCTTCTCCTTCTTCTCATCTCGTAATGTAATATTTTGATTTTAATTATTTTTTTGAATCATTCTTTGAAGATATTTTCTAACAAAAAAATAATAAACAATTAAACAAATTGAAGATTATTTCGGTCAATTGATCCTATTGTAAGTTTGTAACAGTCCAAAATTTACAGTGAACTGTCCATTTGTTTAATAAATTTCTATTACTAAATAGTCTTCAATTTAATTATTTTCTTTTTTCATGTATAATCCTTGAATAATGATCTTGAAAGTTAATTGCTTCACTCACTTTCTAGTCTCTCAAATGCGCACTTTGTTTAAAAAATAGTCACTAAAGCCGGCCACTTATTCTAAATTAGCTAATTAACACATGCATGCTAGCATATTTTGAGCAGAATTACTTTAATTCCAACTTGTGTAACTATTTTGTGTCTGCAAGTCAATGCTAGGTGACAGATCGCAATTGTAGGAATGATATTTTCAAGGACTCAACTACTCAAGTTGTAATAGTTGCCCTTGTCCTATAAATTGATATTTGAGAGCAAATTAAGTACATGTTTAATTTATAAGGTTATATGGCATAAAAGCCATATGGCTTGAGGCCTTAAAATTGCGCAATTAGATTTTCGAATCCATGGCATTAGATTTTCGAATCCATGTTTCATCTCGCGGGCAGTCAGGCTCTTAATTGCGCAAGAAATGCATGTTTTCTTTGCGCAAAGAACATGTTAACTTTACACACATAGCTCCAAACGTTTACAAAGAGTTTGGTTAGAGATTTTTTTTTTTCAAAAAAGGAGAGAACTTATATTAAAATGAAAAATGAATACAACCAATAAATGTAGAAACTACATCAAAATAAAAAATAACAAAACTAAACCTAATGAGGACAAAACTGAATGCAAGATAAGTGCATTTTCGGCTGAAAGTATATATTAAAAATTGTTGATGAAAAACGTTCACAGCCTAGTTTCTAGTCTTTTTTTAATGGTTTAACCTCAAACTCAAAGAAAAAAAAAACGCAACAATCCCTCATAAAAAAATAAAAATCTGTATTTTTCTTTTAAAAGATAGCCGGCTCAACCAGCTAGATACCAATTAAACTGCAAAAGATACCAATTAATTAAACTGATCAGTTGGATAGCCCATGCTATTTTTTATTAAATCCATTTCCATTTCCTTTACGAATTCTCCACACTATTTCCTTTTTAAATTTTGTTCAAAAAGGTCAAACAAGGAGCCCATGCAAAATTGTTGGGTGCTGATACTAGAAGCTAGGCATGGAATAACTTTTCTTGGGTATATGCAACTATTAATAAGAAAAGACTTCTGAGTATATATTAATTGTATTGATATTCCAATACAAACAATTCTGCATTAGGTGGGAGTAATGTTAATTAATTAAGTCCATCTCTTCTGAGAACTAAGGTTAGGTTAGAGTTAGATTATCATTATATATATTAGTTATATGTCAAAGGCTAACATAAAGTAATGACATTGATCATATATATAATTCAATTTATAGGACAAGGGCAAATTAAGATTCAGAATAATGCGAGATGTTTAATTTATACTAATTACTTGACTTGACTACTTGCACCAATTAAGCTGTAACCTTTTTCTTATATATAATGAGTTTACATGGAGGCCTAATTTGCTGATATTGATTTCAAATTAGATGTGTTCGAATTATATGTGACACCGATATTATCGTGTAATAGCTGTGATACTAATATATAAACATTTGAGATCAAACTATGCGGATTATGTCTTGTTAATTAGTTCTCATTTCTTAATTATAAGCCATGGACATTTGGGTAATGCTTTCATCAGAATTATATATACGTCATCTCATATACGCATAGACTTTCATTAAGAGAGGTTGCAAATATCATTTTAGAAAAAGCTAGCTACTTTGGAACATTTATTTTATTTCTTCGTTGATTTTTTTCAATACAAGCATTTGTGCATTAGGTGGAAGTAAAGTTTTTCTATTAGGATCGAGACAGTTTTTAGATGATGGATGTTATTATTTTAGAGTGATGCTAGAGAATCTAATTAAGGCCGAGACAGCTCAAAGCATATATAGTGGCAAGTGCCCACAATTAGCTAGAAGCTAATATTAATGAACTAATGATATTTCAGTTCAAGTAACAACAGCTTAAAAAATGATTCATAACAGAGAGATTTCTCATTGTAGTTTCTAGTCATTCTATATATATATATATATATATATATACTTTTGAAAGACTTCTTAGCCGGCTCAGATTTACACTTTCAGACAACGTCTATAGTTTGGGAATTTAAATTCGTTTACTTGTATATTTTGAATCTTTGATCACGTATACACCACATACGTACGAAACCATTTCATATATTAATCTGTAAGTTGAGATCGATGATTCCCCACCCAAATTAACTTTCAAATGGAAGTCAAGAAGACAAAGAAAGCCAACTAGGGCACATTAATTTGGTTGATATCATTTTGGGGAATTAATTGATAGACTAAAAATATTTAAAATGACCAAAGCTAGCTTCCATATATGTGAACCTTCGGTCCTTTTGTCTTTTATTTTTTAAGCCATAATTTCTCCAGATCGGAAGTTGCTTCGTCTCAATTAAACTTAATTAAATTTGTTAATTAATGATAAATGCAAAGCAGCTCGAAGCTGCTGGAGGATATATAGGCATTCATTTTTTCTTGGATCATGCGGTTTTTTGAATGTTCAGATAAAAAAAATATATGGTTAAGAATGTAATAATCGATCGGCCAGCAGTACTTAACCTTTTGATTTGTTGATCATAAAATGGCATTATAATTAGTCAGACAACATACCGTAATCTTGTGAATTTCAAAGTTTTATTCGTGATAGAAAAAAAGATTACAGAGATAACGGAAATGATTCAGCAAATCCATGTGAAGTCCAAAAGGATACCAAAATAATACAATTAATTCAAACTGAAACTGAAACTGAAACTGAAAGCTAGATATATAGCTAGCACCGATGATAGCTAGCCTAGCTCCATTATTCATTACATGCCAAATTAACTGAAACTGATCGGCATTAAGAAAACAGAAATCATCTCCTGCGTCTTCACTTTCCTGTGTCCGGCAAACAGGCGCCGCAGCAGAAGCCGCATGTCAGGATAGCAGCACTGCATAAAATATTAATTAGGGTTTAGAATACGTAGTTACCCTTAAAATTAATTAAGAGAAACATACAACTATATATATATATAGGGCAGTGATACATGTTATTCTATACACTATGATCACGAAGAAGAAAAATTTCGAGTTTTGAATTTGCTGTTAGAATCATTAATTTGATCTTAATTTTAATTATTTCATACGTACTCACCTTGTTCCCAAAATCCATATGCCAAGAAGGCCTATGAATCGGAATAAACCGCCAACAACCTGTAGGATAAACTCACACATCTCTGATCTTTCTTTCTCTTGCGCACTCAAAATATATGCAAATGAAATATTTGAGCTATAGAATGAATGAATATGCACTCCTATCCTCCTCCATTTATAGTCGACAGTCGACACTAGAGAGAGAGAGAGCGCTTAAAAAACTAACCATCTAAACCCATTTGTTTATTGACATCATATATAGGTAATTAATTAAGCTTAATTAGTTCACTAACCAAGATGCCTATCTTATCATCTTATGTATACCAAAGAAAAGAAAAGAAAAGAAAGATTATAGGTGCATTGAATCCTTGTCAGCTTCTGTCAAAATTGTTTAAGCTAGGTCAATGGGACACCTGTCACTTGTTGAGTGGTTTTGGTAAGGGTTAATTTGTTAGGATTTCATTGACAATTAGTCTGAAACTATTTTCTAGCTAGCTTAACATGTTGTAAAATCTCATAAATAATCATTCATCCCCTTCATTAAATTTTTCATTGTTATAGCTAGATTTCTTGATACCAATCATCTACGGACTACAAAATCAAAAAAATATATGGTTATGACTTATGATCGAGAATTCGAGATTCCAAGTTTAAATTCTCCCTCCCCCTAGCATATTAAAAAAAATTACTATTATCCACAAAAAGGTATTTACTTATTAGGAAAACAGTTAGTGTTGTTAGTTTATTTAACCAAGGCCTAGAAGTAGAAGACCTGCCTACCAAAGCTCCCATAGGATCGATGCTTGTGTTTCTCAGTCCAATTTTCTAAGTGTAAGATCATTTTCCTTCTTCAAATCCAGCTACCTAGCTAGGCTGCAAATCAATAATTTGTAGTCATCGTATGCAATAATATTTAACTAATCTGTTAGTCTTTATTAACTCATAATTTGTTAGTCTTCAAAGTTCAAACAAAAAATATAAAAATTGGCTAGTATAAGCAATATTCAGCTGCGGTGTCGCGCAGGATAAAACACTGGCACAGGATCAACATCAGACGGCATTTGGCGCAGTACTGCCTGAAAGTCCCAATAACTCTTGTAAAAATCGCAACTTTTCAGCTTCTCGGGGTTTTACTATCTCGGGGGTTTTAGACAGAAAGAAATCCGAGTCTCACCGGAGCACAGATCGCCATGGACGTTATCAAGACGCAGCAAATATCAGCGAGGTCCATCGAGAAGGTGATAGTTCACCCGCTGGTGCTACTCAGCATCGTCGACAACTACAACCGCGTCGCCAAGGACACTCGCAAACGAGTCGTCGGTGTCCTTCTCGGTAGTACTTATAAAGGCGTCGTCGACGTCTCCAACAGCTACGCAGGTCCGCCAATCTCAATTCCTCAACTCATTTTACTGCATTAAATTGCTTTTTCTCCAGCTCCAAATTTACTTTCTCCTCAGGCTTAGATCCGAATTTTAGCATTTGTGATTTTAGAATTCTAGGTTTTGTTGAATCGAAAAGTAGGGGGGCCAATGCGATGAGGCTTTGGAGTTTATTTTATACTAATTGAAAATTTGAGTTTGAAATTGCCGAAGATTTGTCCGTAATTATATGCTTAATGCTGTTTTTGTAACGTTCAGTGCCCTTTGAAGAAGATGAGAAAGACCCTAGCATTTGGTTTCTTGATCACAACTATCATGAAGCAATGTTCTCAATGTTCAAGAGAATCAACGGTAATTTCTGTTCAACAATACGGATGCTTCCTTCTTCTTCTTCTTTTTCTGCTGGTGCTGTCTTCTGTGAGTTGTTACTTGTTAGTAATCTCGGCATATGAATGTCTGTTAAATTTCAGCGAAGGAGCACGTTGTAGGTTGGTATAGTACAGGGCCGAAACTACGCGAGAATGATCTTGACGTTCACAGCTTATTCCATAAGTAAGGTCATTTAAATTGGTATACTGTGCATGTAGCTGCATTGTGCATTGTCCCACATTGCTTTTGTTGTTTTCTCTCCGTCTTTACTACCTTCCGTCCTTATGTGATTGTATTCAATGCATGACTGATGAGTTTTGCACATTGTAACAATTTTTGATGGGAAGTATGGAACGACCATCATGGTTTGTCATTTAGATCAATGAAGGAATGATGTATAGTATATACTATTGGAAAGCTTGGAATACATGACTGTTGTGTTTATTTTTTATTTTTTTAAATCACGTTCTTTACCATATGTAGCTATGCCCCGAATCCCGTCTTGGTCATTATTGACGTCCAGCCAAAGGAGCTAGGAATACCCACCAAAGCATACTATGATGTCGAAGAAGTTAAAGAGGTAACCTAAGACCATAGGTTTACAAGTCCTTTTCTGGCCACTATCCTGATTAAATGTTGAGGAACAAAGTTATTATTACATGTCTATTTCATATAGCCTCCAATATAGCTAACTTAAACTTGATAATGGTTACAGAATGCAACTCAAAAGAGCCAAAAGATTTTTGTTCATGTGCCCTCTGAAATTGCTGCTCATGAGGTTGAGGAAATTGGTATGTGATAGGATGAACTTGCAAGCTGATGACATCTTTTTCCTGTGAGTGTTTTTATTAAACATAAATATACTAATTGTGGTTATTTTTAAAATTATCAACAGGAGTGGAACACTTGTTAAGGGATGTGAAGGATACAACCATCAGCACACTTGCAAACGAGGTTTTTCTTTATATGTTTAATTTATTTTTTATTTTTTTCAGAGGATGAAGTCAGTTTGACTTTCAACGAAAGAGAAAAGTTGAGAACTAAATCTATATTGATGTTGAAAGCATATCTGCATTTAATGATTGTGAAGAAATACATATACCTTTCTTTATCTACAGGTTACTGGAAAAATTACTGCTCTAAAGGGTTTGGATGCACGGTTACGAGAAATACGTAGTTACCTAGATCTTGTTATTGATGAAAAGCTTCCACTAAATCATGAGATACTTTACCATTTGCAGGTACACTTTCTTTTCATGACTTATTTGTATTACCTTTCTCTCATTATGGCTACTGCATGTGGTTTATTGTTCATACTAGTAACTTTTATTACCATTTTTAGATTTATTTATTTTAAATTAATCCTATTAAGACAGCGACTTTATGTTTCCATGATTTCCATGTTTTGTTTTTGTTAAAATTTCAGGATGTGTTCAATCTACTTCCAAATCTTAATGTGGCCGAGTTAGTCAAGGGGTTTGCAGGTATACAAGCGAAAATATCTAGTGTTTTGGGTGACACTTCTGATTTAAATTTGGTTTTCTGATGTATATTTCTCTTCTCTTTGCAGTAAAAACAAATGACATGATGTTGGTTATATATCTTTCTTCTCTCATCCGTAGTGTCATTGCCCTCCACAACTTGATCAATAACAAGGTACCATACCCTTTGTAACTCCTCTTCCTGTTCTGTTGACCAGAAGCATACAATGTCACCAGCACATGTTTTGATTTTGGTTTTGAGGGTTTAGATTCCTTTATTTTCTCCCTGCTCTTTCACCTCTCTGAGCTGCACTTGGGTAGTCTTTCACCCCCTGTTAAGGTTTCTTTTCACTGGAATGCATTGTTGGTTGGTCCAACAACCAGTTGGTTCAATGATCGTCACTGCTAGCAAGAAAAGTGAATAGTCACCCCCCCCGGAAGATTATGGTCTCCTCTTTTTTCTTTTCAAAATTAGAAAAATATGAAACTATTCTTCTCATATATAAAAGTTAAATACCAAAACTATTTATCTTGTAAACACTCTTGCAATAGTTCAGACACTGAGTGGTGGCGAGTTGCTCCTCTACTTATCTTTGTGCGTCTTAACTGATGATAATATGCCACCTTAGAATGGACTTGAAGTGGCTATACAACTAAATACGTAGTACTTTCAACTCCTGTAACCCCAGAAGATCAGATTAAAACAGGAGTATTGAATGCGATTGTAGTATGATACTTTAGAACTGAATTAAAACTCTAGCCCTGTGGTAGATTGAATGATGTTTATCTATGGTTTCTGGTTTTTCAGATGCTAAACAAAGAACACGAGAAAGCTGAGGATGCGAAGCCAGCAACAGTCCCATCTGCCGCTGGAAGCTGAAAGTCATCAGCCGTGATCATATTGGAGCCAATTTGATTCTTTTACTTTGATAGTTTCTATTGAAAATTTTGTATTCCCAATATAGACACAGTTTTCAGGTTGAGATATCTTTGTCATTGATTTGTTGTAGGATGTCATTAACAGTTTTAGCATTTAGTACGATGCTCAGTTACACTGTCACAAGTAGAGACTCCCGCCAAATTTATCGATTGACGATTGTTTGCATGTGTGTGATAATATCTCCTTTATCTTGTTGGGTTCCAGTCTTCCACCTTGCTGGTTGTTCATATTGTTACGGTCGTTTTATAACGCCGTCCATCATGAACAGTTTTGAGTTTGCTTTGGCAATGGTATGAAATGCTTATGTAAGAAGTAATGACACGTTTACTTACTTGGAATGGATATGAGAATAAAGCAATTGATTCCAATTCATGAGTTCTCTTGCGTTTACTAACATATACATGAATCAGAATGATTGTGGGTTCCACTTAAAAGTAACTAAAAAAGAGAAATTCATTCTTGAATATCCGGAGTTTGATTACCAAGGGGGTAGGTATTAGGAATGAATTTCGATTTATTCACATTTTCATTCCAAGTAAGTAAACATGTCATAAGAAGCAAGATCTTGAACGGTCTGGCGTCCCCCATCGGAATACATACACGGGAACTCCTTCGGAGAGCACTGGCTTTCTCAAAGTGCTTCTACGGCCTCAAAATCGACTAAATGCTGTTATTGACAGAAACCTTCATACGTTCAGAAACTGCATGTCGTTCAGATGATAAGTGTCGAAATGAAACGGCACAGCGTTATTTGTATATATTCAATCATTAACAGAAGGTCGTGGTGGCGGCAAGGCACTAGTCACTTACCCTGGTAGAGAGAAACAAACGAATCAGAGGGTTTAGGGTTTTCCGGCACTGCGCGTCGGAGCTCGACCAAATCCAAATCTAAATCCCCCATTCCGTTTGTGAAGCATTGAGATTAGTATTTGAAAAGAGATGGGAAAAGCTTCAAGGGATAAGAGGGATATCTACTACCGAAAAGCGAAAGAGGAAGGCTGGCGTGCTCGCAGTGCCTTCAAGCTCCTTCAGATCGACGATGAATTCAATATCTTCGATGGAGTGAAGCGCGTCGTCGATCTCTGTGCAGCCCCTGGTAGCTGGAGTCAGGTATCACATAATATTCACGATTTCCTATTCTCCTCTCGCTATTCACTAAAATCCACTTCCAAGTTCCTGAATTTGATGCGAATTATGTAGGTTTTGAGTAGGAAATTGTATCTCCCAGCAAAGCTTTCATCTGATTCTAAGTAAGTTAATCAACTACTAGTAGAATCCCTTATTCTTCCAAGATGACCAAGACCCTAACTTTCTCTGAGTTCTTGTTTTCAGGGACGGGGATGTGCCCCTTATTGTAGCTATCGATTTGCAGCCAATGGCTCCAATTGAAGGTGTTATTCAAGTGCAGGGTGATATAACTAATGCACGAACCGCTGAAGTAGTAAGAATCAGCTCTGCATTTCTACATTCTGTGCTGTAAATGTTTTGCATCACGGAATGGTTTTATGTATTGTCATTCATTTTTACCTGGACTTTTGTTAATCGTTTTAGGTCATCAGACATTTTGATGGTTGCAAGGCTGACCTGGTTGTGTGTGATGGTGCTCCAGATGGTACGCGACACTTCTGGTTTTATTGTCCGCCTGATTCCGGCTTTCTTTGTCATTACTATCTCTTTAAGCTTGCCTTATTTTAAGCTCTGATATGCAGTTACTGGCCTACATGACATGGATGAATTTGTTCAGTCGCAACTGATACTAGCAGTAAGTGTCTGGAAGTCTTTCAAACGCAATTTATAATCATAAGTTTGTATCATAGTTACCTGTCACATGGTGCCTATGCTTGTTAGTCTATATTGTATTTAATCTTCCTAACATAAATATGTCATTTAATCTGTATATGCAGTTGAACTTTGTATTATATTGACAGCTAGTGGATCTTCCTTTCAGGGTTTAACAATTGTTACTCATGTACTTAAAGAAGGTGGTAAATTTATTGCAAAGATATTCCGTGGAAAAGATACAAGTCTTCTCTACTGTCAGGTAGCTTTGAAGCTCCCAAATTTGGGTGCCTAATAGAACTTGTTACAAGTTTATATTTCTGCATGTTATTATGGTGTTAAGAACTATGTTTTGAATGAATTCCCTTGTTTTTTTCTTTTTCTCATTGTGTTGCAGCTGAAAGTATTTTTCCCCATAGTGACTTTTGCAAAACCAAAAAGCAGCCGCAATTCCAGCATAGGTAACATATTGGTCTTCATTTTTTGCCCTTAGTAGCTTACATTCTGGTTTCTTCTCAATCCGTATGTGCTTCTACTGTAGAACGTTTGCCATGGAATAGAAAGAGTCTTGTTGTCAACTTCTTAAGATAAACTTGTTTAAGTGAACAAAGAATTTCGCCATGTTTTAGGGTTGTATGGACATCCTTCTGAAGAATTGTTTGTGGTACGTAGTTGTGACCAACTATTTTCATGGTATGTGCAGACCCCATCTTCTGGATGTATTGGGTAATTATAGGGATAAATCCCTGGGGTAGCCAACCAAAGACTTGTGGCTGGGCTGGAACAGAGGAAACAATGTGAAATTGAAATGTTAGAATACACAATATCACTGCTGATATAAATATCATTGATGGTATTTGAGGCAACAGTCAGATTGTAGCTTTCTGTTCTTCCTGTTTAACCTGCTATGCCACTTGGAAAATAAAATAAACTTCTGGCACCTTTAATGTTGTCTAAAATTACCATAAAAAAAAAGGGATTGTGAGAAGAATCAGGGTTGTTTTTCTTTGGTTATTTGTATTCTGTGAATTCAAGTGCAGTTCTGTTCTAGATATATAAATGCTGCATGAAATAAAGAATGATCTGCACTCCATGTGTTACAAAATCCCACTCCCTCATAAAGGGCATACCGCATGTGGTACAAAATACTGGATATATTAATAATATGACCTGGTGGTATCCTTCTTTTGTGTTGCAACTAATGGTTGTTGTTTGTCATACAGAGGCATTTGCAATTTGTGAGAATTATTCTCCTCCTGAGGGATTCAACCCTAAGGATCTGCATCGCCTCCTAGAAAAGGTGGGAAGTCCCTCAGGAGCAGATGATCTAGGTATGTCAAATCTTCCAAATTGAGATATTTTGGCACATAACATAATTACAATTTTGATGGGCATTTTTAGAAATTTTTATTATGCTTAATGGACTCTTACAGACAGTCGCAGTTCAACTGAAGCTTAACAGATTCATCTTGTTTTTAAATTTTGGTTGACTTGTTCTTATATTGTATCAATTAATGTCATTTCCTCCTTCAACATGGCAGATTGCAGTAGTGGGTGGTTAGAAGGACCGAATAAGGTGTATATCCCATTTTTAGCTTGCGGTGACCTCAGTGGGTATGATTCTGACCGTTCATATCCGCTGCCAAAAGATGCCAATGGAGCTTACCGGAGCTTGGATCCTGTACAGCCCCCAATTGCCCCTCCTTATAAGAGAGCTCTAGAACTGAAGAAAGCTTCCAGTCAGGGAATAACAGAGCATGAGAACTTTTCCCTGGAACCCTGAACACAATAGTACATCGTTATCTTTAACACACAGCATCAAAACAATAGTGATTGTTAGATGTCATATAACTTAAATTGCAAATGGGTATATGTCCCAATAATTTAGAGAATCATTGATCTTTTTCCCCTTTTTGTTGTTGTTGTTGTTGTTGTTGTAACAATGTGTAAGACTCATGGATATCTGATTAATCTTGAATTATTTACTCTAATCTAGAGTATGTTCTTAACAATGCCTCGAATTTCGGAACAACACAATCATAAGTTGTCTTCTGATTGTTGGCTTTGTGCTTCTACTGTCCACTGGAATCTACAGGGCAAATTAAGCTGCTCTGCTTTGTTGGGTCAAAAGATTCAAATAAAGTAGATATAAAGTCGGATATTCGCCGAGGTTGAGCAACTGTGGTCCTGACATCGACTTCTGAATTCTGATAAGGCAAAAGAGGCACAGGACTCAAGGCCTACAGCCCATAAAATTGTCAGTATTCTTCAGTTGTTAACTTGGTATCATGTTTGGTACCAGTAAAAGATTCGAAAGGTAAGTTTCAACTTGGAGAATTAGCAGTCATTAAACATCTATTTTTATCATTAACATCTCCATTAGATTGTAATGCATATTATTTCCACTACTTTCTATGCTTTGTTAGACAATTTAAGGATCTTATGTAATTCTTACTGGACTAGTTTTCTTTCTGTATTTTCTGCAGAGCTTCAATGTTAACATAGCATCTGCTTAACATAACCATGCTCCAGGGTTAACACAGCACATATATTGTTATATGTACACACGTATATACACGTATATATATATATATATATATTGATTCAGGGATTACTCAAAATCATAAGAAATTATGTAAGATAATTCACACCAGATTGTGTGACACTCATTATGTATCTCTCTTCCTACATGTTACAGATGAATTTGTTCATGCAACAACCATAAACTCTCTCCTTTTGTTTTTCTCCTCTTATAAACATAAATATCTTCTACAAAATCTAGTCAACAAGAATTTGAAGTAACTGAATTTGATCTCTGCAGAGAAGAAGCAGAATTCAAGAACTCGATGCAATCCTCTAAAGCTTCAGCTCGATGAGACTCGATGGGATCTGATACAGACCTTGACCTTGTAAGGTTAGATGAAGACACCTTACGTGAACTCCTCTTTCTTGCAGACATAACTCTCGCCACCTTAGCCCTGAGTCCGCGTAGAAATCTAACGGGTGCAGAGAGTGGTTTTGGATCTTTGAGCAGCCTGAAAGCCCAAATTCCAGTGTCCCTGTTCCTGGTTCCACCTACTCTGGTGCCACCACCCTGTTTCAGGTACATGATTGGCTTATTATCATACACATCAGGACTAAAACTCACTCGCTTACTAGCTTGCCTTGACATAATCTTAGAGAGAAAGAAGAACAAGTGAAGGAAGAAAGCAGAGAACTTGAGGAGAACTTGAATTTTTAAGCAGAGGAGGCAGTTGGATTTGGTTGTGGGGAGTATTATATATATTTGTGATGGGATTGATATTGTGGAAAAGAGAGAGAAGGAAAAAAGAATGAAAAAGATAAAGAGAGGAATAGGATTAGTTTCAAACGAAAATGATAAATCGTAGTCTGTTTGCTAAAGCATATGCTGGTTTGACTGCAAGACCAAGCAAGCGTTTGGTTCAAGCAGTGACTTAATTCTTATATGTGCATGTCCCATGCACATGGCGTATGTGACGTAAGATTCTATTTAGCTCACATTCTCTGCAGGCCTTCGGAATTGATTCAAGTATATTAAAATGAGGGGCCAATAATTACCAATCTGGAATTGATTCTATATTATAGTAGTAGGTATTGTGATGTGGGGGCCTGGTATGAACAGCAGGAAATTGAATCTAGTAATCAGTTGGGATGATTATGATGAGATCAAGAAAATGAGAAATGGGTTTGGTCAAAAGTGAAGATTAAAGTGGTGGAGCCATTAGGGGAGGAGTGAGGTTTTAGAGGGGAGCAAGAGAGACAAGCACTTGATACAGGTGTCCCCATCTCCCTTGATTCTGTCTAAATCTGATTCTACCTAGAAACCAAGGCCTATTCTTTGTGTGTGTGACTGTGAAACTGTGAAACTGTGAGTAAGAGGAAGAGAATCTGTTTGAATTATGTTGGAGTGAATATTACTACTTTTTTTTTCTCTTCTTTTTAACCTCTTTGGCAGGAAAAAAGAAACTCATGTCGTAGAATCTGTTTGCTGGAATGTGTTCTTTTGACTGAGGTGATAAAAAAGGCTCTTCCCAGTTCCCAATAAACGTGGATTGCATATTCAGTCAAGAACACATTCCATTATTTAAAACACAAGGAACCAATATTTCATTGGATTCATATGGTGATGCTCCTTTCTTTAGTCTCATCAATCAGTTTCTCATTATTTTGTGGCTAGTTAAGCTCCTTCATGTGTTAAATTCCAAGTCCAAGTCTTCTACTTATGTTTCCCAGCAGTCATTGCATTTGGATGGAAGAAGTCAAAACTAGTTTATCAAGATGCTGCAGATGCTAAAGTTGACCATGACCAAGTAGACTTCATAATTTTATATGTGCCTAATTCATAATGGCAAAGATAAATACACACTAGCTACTTAGCTAGTAGTCTAGTACTGCTTCTAAGTTCTAACAGTAGGTGCATGCATGGGCCTAAATCTTTGGTACAAACATTGCAATATAATTTAGGGCTGACTTACTAATCTAAGTTTGGTTATTCTCTAACAGGCCCTTATTAATGTCTTGATAGGCTGGGCATAGTCTAGCATATGGTACCCATTGTCACATCACTATATCAAATAGGTCTGGGATTCTATGGGCTCCAATCTCATGTCCATTTTCATTGTGGCCAAGAAAAGTAATCCAACAGCAGCTAATTAAAGCATAAGGATTTGCTGCCAAATTTAATCTCCAACAGCTTACTCATCCTTTCTTCCTATATGACCTGAACCCTAATGTATTTTCTGCCAAATTTTAACTTCAACAGCTTACTCATCCGCTTCCCTATATGACCTGAACCCGATTCGGTTTGCCGAAATTCATTTCGTCGCATAAAGTTCGGTGTTTATGTTCAAAGTTTAGATCGTAGAGTTTTCGACATTGGCTTGAGATATACAGTTTGTTCACGAGTCTTTTCATTGTAATCTGTTACCAAGCATCATTTCTACAACTACTCTCTCTAATTGCCCATAGTACACATGCTAGTTCTCTAAAGTTTGATATTTTTATTCTCTAAAATTGCCCATAGAGCTTACATCAATGTTTGTTTTCTTCACCCAAGAGAAATAGAAAAATCCCAAGCTGGTTGATGTTGCTTTCAAGCAGATTTGTACGCATTTGAACATCTTAAATGTTATTTGATATACACCAGCATATGTATCACGTTACGTAATTAAACAAGTTTAAATTTAATAATTATAATTCTGACGAAGACCACTTAATAGATGGAGAAGCATTTTATATCTTTATTAATAGGAATATCTTATGATTCTAAGGATATTTTCAGAATTCCATTTATCAACACCATTGACTAGCACAAGTGCTTCAAGAAAAATTGGTTCGATCATGCATTAAGTATCAATGTTAAACGTAAGGTTTGTATATGAGATGAGACTTACGTTTGGATGAATTATACTATAAGGTTTCAAAGGGGGTCCTGCACTCGTAATTAAGCACATTTGGCGAATCCAAAGGGGGTTAGTGAATGTAATCGCCTCCCTGTCCTCTTCTCTCAAGTTATTGTTGAGCGATGAAAATGCTTAGGAGCTTCATGTATTTTGAGTAAGGGAGACATATGCAAAGGCTAAGACAAAATATTTCACGAATTGTCTCAATGGAGTTAGACTAATGACTCCGATAAATAAATAAGAAGACAATGTCACCTAAACAAGCAAAATAAATTGGTGTACGGAACTTCTCCATCTAACTAGTACAAGGAAAAAAAGTTCTCGCAAATTAAACTTCTACATTCTTTAGGTATTCTAACAATTACTTTTTTGTAATAAATTTTTTAAACTTGATGCATAGATTTCTCCATCTTTACCGATTGAAAAACTTAAAACATCACATGCTCCTGAAATTTATGAAATACTTGAATCCTAATTCCATTGTCGACATATGCATGCGGTTGTTCAAAGCCATATTTCAGAATCTTTAAAACGAATTATTGAACCAAATGAGCAATCTCGACCTCGAGGCCGAATGATTGAACCAAACGAGCACTATCTGGCCAAAAAAAACACAGAAGAATCAAATGAGCAGACCAACTAATAAACCACCATGAAAATGCCAGTGCAGAACAACACACGTTCTATATTTTGGGGGGACCCAAGTAAAAGAAAAGTGCGGATTAAGATCTCAATTTTTCATAGGAGAAATTATTGGTGGAGATGTTTTATACTCGAGTGTAAAAACAAGTATTTTGACAACATAGCAATTGTATCTAGTCACTGTTATACGGTATGGAGGTGAAACCTTACTACCTAAGCTCCGGTTTTACTTCATACCAGGGGATTAAATTTTTTATTTTTACTATAAAGACAAAATTGTAATCAATACACTACTGTAATCATCTAATAATGCGTCATGTTTTAGTCGGATGTGAAATGAGGTAAACGGAAACTTAATATGTTAAGTCATGTATTTACTTTCAAATTTAGCGTGTGTGCTAATGGACACTGCTTTGATCTGTAAGACTGTAACATATTTTTATAATGACTCATTAATGATTCGACTTAATACTGTTTGACCTAGATATCCAAATTTTTTTGCGAGAATTTTTGGCGCTCTTATCTTGTAAATAATTTTATCATTTTAGAATATTCCTTGTGCTTATTTTCTTTATTCGATATTCCTTCATTTTCTTTTCCCTAATAAATTGAATTATGCACACAGATTTTTTGTTGTTTCCCTTGTCGAATTGTGCAAGAAATCCACCCAAGCGTGTATGAAAGGAAGAAGAGAAACTGAAGCCATCGGAGGGCATATACTAATAGACCTTCCCATTCGATACCTCATTTGAAAGAATATCCATTGTTAAAGGTCCATCCTGGTCTTTTAGATTCCTCCCAAATTATTCACCCACTTCCTCTCTCCACATGCACCAACTTTTCAAATTTACTTAATAAAATCGAATCAAAATTTCCATCAAAAGCCCCCTCCAACTTATACTACTACACTCAATCATCAATTCATCACCATGCCCTCTCCTTCTCTCTCTATAAATCCCTCTCTCTCTCCTCCCTCTTTCTCCACAGCCACCCCCACATCATCTTTCTCTCATTCTTCAGCTCCCGTATTCCTCAAATTCCCAAGCAGCCAATACTCTAGGACAAGACCCATTAGCCTTTTTGCTCATAGAGCTCGATTGGAAAGTAGAAGACTTGAGCTTAGAGCCAGCAATATGACGATTACAGAGGTTGCTCATGAAGAAGAGGAAGAGGGTCCTCCTCCTTATGTTGAATCGGAGACCAACTCGAGGCCTCGCCGCATTGCTCTCTTTGTTGAGCCATCACCCTTTGCGTAAGTCTCTGCCTTTTGCTTCTTTGACTTTTCTTGTAAAGAACTAATCTTGCTGTTTAGTTTGACTGCATCTTCAATTTTTGAGATACCCATCTTTGTAAAATGATCTATTTTGTTGTTGTTAGTTATGGGGTAGTATGTTCTTAAGCTTCATTAAGTAAAGTTTGTGACTTTAGGTTGTGCCATGGCATTGGATTTGGATCTAACCTACTCTAGCTATAGCTAACATGTGTTTGATGAATTGACTATGAGGGTGTGATATAAGACATTTTCGGTTCCTTTCAAGGTTATACATACGTCATTAGCTCTAGCCACAATTTGGTTGTTTCAGTTTGATTGATATCGAATTAAGTGTTGATGCCATGATGTTTGCTGCTGTTTTAGTTAGTAGGTTCAGCTGGTGTTAATTTAGGGCATGTCTAATGATTTAGTGACCCTTGCCTTCTGAAGGGTAATTGGCTCTGATGGTTTTTCTACTTCTGGCTGGCATAGGCATTTGAGATTACATTTTAATGAGTAATGAGCAGTTTTGGACTTTTTGCGCTTAGCATTTTAGTGTGGAATATATTTGCTCAATTTTTGTTGATTCTGGTAACATAATTATCTCATTTAATTTTCTGTTAGTGCACATTATTGTGTTATTTAGGCAAATCTAGCTGCTATCACTATGAAATGTATTCTCCTTGTGGTGTCCTAGTACAAATGTGCTAAATGAAAGAGTTATATAATTTTCATTTCTAAAACTATGAGTCCGCCTTATGATGATTATCTCTTTTCTGAACATGCTTCTTTCAAAGTACTGAGTAAGTGGTTCTCTGGAAATTTGTAGCGTAGGAAATATAATTTCTCTAACTTTCATTCAACTCCAATATGGTTTCGAAGAATGTCAATCTACTGTAACACAAATAGAAATATATTTGGCTCTTTTGGCTGATGATTCATCAGTCCTGATAAATATCCAGTTGATATGAAACACAAAGCATTAATTTTGTTGTGTATCTTGCAGATATGTTTCCGGGTATAAAAATCGATTCCAGAATTTCATTAGGTACTTGCGTGAAATGGGGGACGAGGTAAATTCTTTATATCTCTACGGTCTTGTATTATATTACTATGAATGTCCTTAATTGAACCTTTTTAGAGTATGCAAGTATAACCTGTAAACTTATGAAGCTTGACAAACTTGAGCTCAGTCTTGCATTAGTGCTTCCTTTTGCTTATTTCCAATCTCATTATTATTATTATAAAGGTCTCTTTTTATGCCAAATATGTCTTTATGTTATAACCAAAAAAAAAATATGTCTTTATGTAAATATTGACACTTTCTTACTGATACATGATATAGGTGATGGTTGTGACAACACATGAAGGAGTGCCTGAGGAATTTTATGGAGCAAAATTGATTGGATCCCGAAGGTAGCTATCTCAGTTCTAATTGTTTAATGCATAAACGAATAGTTTGGCTAAAAGTATGCCAAACTTTTTTTTTTCCTTTCTATTACTTTTCCATCTCTCTCTATTTATTTATTTATTTTTGTTTCTTTCCATTTTCTCTCAGCTTCCCCTTCCCTTGGTATCAGAAGGTGCCCCTTTCCCTTGCACTCAGTCCTAGAATAATTTCAGAGGTTGCCAATTTCAAGCCTGACATCATACATGCATCCTCACCTGGAATCATGGTATGCATTTAATTTCTTCTTGTTCTTTTCTTAGTAGATTGATTATGCTGTTTCTTTTTCTTTTGTTTTCCTTATTCTGGATTGATTATGCTTTCTTTATTACTGAGACATAAGAAAACCAAAGGTAGATGACAATTACCAAAACTGTATTGTAGGTATTTGGTGCTCTCATCATCGCCAAATTATTGTCTGTCCCCATTGTGATGTCTTATCATACTCATGTGCCAGTGTGAGTTCAATTCTTTGATCTATTCCAAGTTTTCAGCACATACTTTGTCGGATGATGTTGGATTTTGATATAACCACTTATTAGAAAATAAATAAACCATAAAATATCATTGCTGAGGGCTAAACATTGGTTTCTTTTGGTATGCAGATATATTCCGAGATACACCTTCAGTTGGCTGGTGAAACCCATGTGGATGGTTATAAGTATGTAACATTTCTTCTCTAGGCTTTTATATTTATATGATACCAGAGCTTATTATTGACTTGTAGTTTGTTCTTATCAGAATTCCTGCACACAGCTGCTGATCTCACACTAGTGCCATCAGCGGCAATCGCTAAGGATCTCCAAGTTGCTAGGGTTGCAGCAGGTGAATATAAATCTTATACTTAACCGTAGTGCATTGACCCTTTTGTTTTGGTTCTCTATTTTCGCCTCTCATATAGTAATTTCATTTGATGTCTAGAATTCTAGATTCCATTTTCTGAATTCATTGACTGAAAAAAAAAAAAAACAATCTCCATCTAACACTATTTTAAACTAATTTCATCATTTTATTGCTTATTTTCAGCTAATACAATTCGTCTTTGGAATAAGGGTGTTGATTCTGAAAGCTTCCATCCTCGTTTCCGTTCTGATGAAATGCGTTCAAGACTAAGGTAGCACCTCTATTCTTCATTCATGTCTCTCTTTCCATGGTGATGGAAATTATCTTAGTACCTGTTTATTGTCCTGAACAGCAATGGTGAACCTGAGAAACCTTTAATAGTCCATGTTGGAAGACTTGGAGTTGAGAAGAGCTTGGATTTTCTAAAAAGGTAGTGTCCTTCACTCTTACAAATTTGCACTCAATGGCAGGATTTCTTTTGTTGCAAAATATAGAATTGTAATGCTTTTAACCCAACCCAAGATTATCAAATCCCTTGAAAACTTTTTCATTTTGGGACCTTTCTGTTTATTGCCCCTCCTCCAAATAGCGCTGGCCTTGCATATCTGTTTTTATGTGTCGCATATTGTATTAGAGTGACTTGATAATTCATTGAATATGAATTCAGATTTATCAACCAATTAGACCATTAACATATCTGTCTTTGCCATGTGTTGCAACTTGGATGTTGTCGGATATTGTACTATTCTCGTCTTCAATTAGTACGATGTTTTATTTCTTTTTTGAGTAACTATCTGAGATAAACCATTGTTCCTTTAACAGTGTCATGGATAGGCTTCCAGAAGCACGAATTGCTTTTATTGGAGATGGACCGTACAGGTATTATTCTGGCTATTCTGGCAAATATTGAACTTCTATAATTCTTAACGAGTAATGTGTTCATCCAAAAAAGCTGATACAAAATCATACAGCAAGATGTTATTGGAGTTAGAACCTTCAGTTAGAAAGGGGAAGGGTCTTTCCCAATAATCATTATAGTCGTATGTTAATCTCGAACAGAATGCAAATTACTCGATGTAAAGTTTAGACAATCATGGAAATCACCTACACTCGATTAATTGTATGGCCTGTACTTTGGCAGAGCGGAGCTGGAAGAATTATTCTCTGGCATGCCTGTAGTATTTACAGGAATGTTAGGAGGTGAGGAGCTCTCTCAGGCATATGCCAGCGGGGATGTTTTCGTGATGCCCTCGGAATCAGAGACACTTGGGCTCGTTGTATTGGAGGCTATGTCTTCAGGCATTCCTGTGGTAGGAGCTCGCGCCGGTGGAATCCCAGATATAATTCCGGAAGACCAGGAGGGGAAAACAGGCTTTCTCTATAATTACAACGATCTTGACGACTGCTTAAGCAAATTGCGGCCTCTGTTGGAGGACAAGGAATTAAGGGAAACAATTGGCAAAGCAGCACGCGAAGAGATGGAGAAGTATGACTGGAAAGCAGCCACTCGAGTGATACGAAACGAACAATACAATGCTGCCATTTGGTTTTGGAGGAAGAGGAGAGCACAATTCTTGAGACCTCTGCAATGGCTGATGAAACGTATCTTCCCACAAACCCCACCAGAAATCAAGTACAGATGATTCAGATCCGAGTGTGTTCAGTACTGGTTGCTTGTAGACTTGCTTCAAAGAAGTTCGCGTGGATTGTACCTGTGATCATTGCAATAGATTCATTCAATTTTGTATATATACTGGAATTGGACCCTCTATTTTTAGTCAGTTGTGCTGTTTCTTATGGAGAAACTAACCCTTGCGCATTTGTATATGTAAAAACATACACAAAACTTCATCCGTTCCTAAGGTTGATCATTTGAGGCAACAAAATTACCATATTACCTACCATCGTGGCAGTTCTGACTAAACTACATGAAGAAAGGGATAAATGCTGTATTAATTTTAAACAGCAGACAAGATAGAATCAGTCTCCAACCTTATGACAGAATTCAGCCGCAAGTTAAAGCAGACAAGTACATAGCTTCAGGAAAAGAATCAACCTTAACACGGCCCAAGCCTTTAGAAATATTCTTTGATCAGATAAGGTTAATATATTAGAATCGAAATACTCTAAGTTTTTAACACTACTCTCCGGTGTAGCTCATTAATATTCTCTAAAGGTCTTCATCATCGAGTCTTGGTTATGCTGATGTTCTGGTAGCAGAGACTATGGCTTTACGTGAAGGTCTTTGCCAAGCTGTTTGTAAGGGTTTCTCTAATTTTCTAATTGAGGGAGATTCACAAATTCTTCTTAATACTATCAACGGTAAAATGATGGCTCCATGGCAAATCCGAGTATTGGTCCAAGATATTCTCAAACTAGCTTCTCAGTGTGATTAGATTAGATTTTCTCATATTCTACGAGAAACCAATTTTCTTGCTGATGCCCTTGTTGCTGTTGGTCATGTTGATGGTGCACAAGTAGTTTGGGAGCATTCTCTTCCCAGTTCTACTTATCAAGCTTTTAATCTAGATTGTTCAGGTGTTGGACGCCCTCGTGACTCCTCTTTGTAATTTTATTTTCCCCATCGAATCCTAGCACCGGAACATTATTTTAATATCAGCAATCCTTTTAATTTTATAATAAGCCCAGGACTTTGAAAACGTATAAATACTATTAAAGCAGTAAATAATCACAGGTTCAACTCCTGACACTACCTCCTATTAGCAGGATGCAGGAATAGTTCTCCCCCAACTTGAATGGTACAAGTTTGTCAGCTCAACCATACTAAGTGGTTTCCGTCTCTTTGATCTTTGATTGGTTGAAGAACCATTTAGGATTAAATTCACCACCAACTAGAGTGATGGGAAGGAGTAGATGCATGCAAGAGAAAGTACCCGAGTACCCGCAACCTAGCTATATGCATGGTTTAGAGATAGGCAAGGCCATGGACCACAGTATCCCAGTACGTGTTTCATCCCCTTCTACTTCCTATATGGGATTGAATTTGGACGATTAAGGTCCTTCTCATCGTGTCATTGTCCTAAGAAATTTCCAGCTTGTTTCTGGCTTGGACGATTAGCTGAAGCACCTTCCGTCATTGGCCGGTTATAGGGTTCCCAGCCAAAGCACTTAATAAATGGAATTAAGAGTATGTACGCAGTTAATTACCTCACAATTAGAGTTGATCGAATTTTCTAATCTTCAAGCCTCATTTGTATAACAGCAAATTAAGAATGGAACTTGTCGAAAGATACAAGATGATGATCTGACGGGACTTGAATGGTGATCGAGAAGGGTTATCTGAAACATGTACAACGTACTGATAGAGTGCATCTCCTCCTCTCAAAGCTTTCCAGTACGGTACAATTGATGTGCAAAGCATTGGCGACACATGCAGTACACACATGCCTGCATGAAAAATGTTTTGGCAATTGGGATTGAATGCATGGTTGAGGTTGAGATCACTCTGACTCACACGGATTTGCGGGGGCCATTGTGAGATATGATCGATCCTCATGTTTCTGCATCACTGGGCTACGTCTTGTTCTGCCCATGCACTTCCTAGCTTGCTATTACAGAACCAATGAAACCAAAGCCAATGACGTGCATGGCCATTCCACCACTTAATTTACTATCTTATAAATACATAATGCCATATATATATATATATATATATATATATATATATATATTGTAGTTGGACGAGTTACACTGTAAACAAAAGAAACTCTTCTATGAATAATGAAGTTGCTTCAAAATTAATTATTAATGTTTTAGAATCATTTTAGAGTGAAATTTATCTCGCAATGCTTGCCTTCTGAGGTGCAATTGCTCATTCGAGTAAGTTTGTTAATTAAGGAACCATGTCGTGCTGTGTCATGTCAAATATTATTTAAAAAATTTAAGATTTAATTTCAAGAAACAAATATAAATTCATGCAACCTTAGGTAAATCCTGAGAAAGTGGGAAGTAATCAATCACTGACGTATGTATTGATGCGTACATGAGATATTATTACTATTCTATGATATACTACGTACTCAATCATCCACTTTACCAAAATCATTGTCCTCGTTAATCATTAAAAATAGAGCTAATTTGAGTATTTCTACCTGCTTCGGAGTATGTGATGTTTCGAATTTTTCAACCGTTAATTAAATTTATTTTTTATTAAATATCTCACTTGAAAAACCTGAAGACTCCGGTCAAATCCATAACGACGGCTAACGCCTAATGTACGTTGGTTCCTAGTTCCTAGTTAGTTGAACCATATTTTTGGTACAAACACATTTCAAAGACAGAAATTAGGAATCCATAAGTGATTGGATTATTCGCACATTTCGTCACGTGGAGCTTAATTAACATATAGTACACATCACCACACTAGTTGCCAAAACGTCGCTGTTTCAAGTCTCATCACAGCCATCAACCAGTTTTGACCCATTTCAACTTCCAACACCGAAACGGATTAACGGTAATTTGAACAATGACGGTGACGGTGATTCCCTCTAAACCATAGCCGATACATATTGCATGAACTCGGTATCGGACTCGAGGCCAGCCATTGTCTCCGGAGCCAAAACCACCTCAAGATCAACGCTACCGTTCCCGTCTCGTCCCGGAAAGGCCGATATCTTGCCGTCGAATTTATTGGCCCTCCCGCTCCGTACGGCCAATGGCCTGCCCCACCCGAAATCATTGTTGTACATCGGAAATCTCGGCGAGCTGCCCATCGTCATTGATGCTCCGTCGAAGTTCCCCAGCGGAAACAACCTCGGCGCGCTCTCCCAATCCTCTACGCCGCGGCGCACCGTGTCGCTGTCGTGCGCCACCACGTTCTTGTGCAGCAGATCAGCGCCCCATCGCAGATCACGGGACAGAAGCTCGCCGACGGTAGCAACGGTCGGGATGCTCTGGATCGCGTTTCCAAAGTAGTGCGAGTCCAGTTTGGGCTCCAGCCTGTGCCGGCAGTTCACCGCCATCCGAAACGTCGTAGGCTTGGACGATTCTAAATTCCTGACACGTGTCACCGAACGCCAGAGCTGCGCGCTCAGCGACTGAAACGATGAAATTTCGGTCCGTGTTTTCGCGCCATTTTCTCGGGGAACGGTTATCCAGCTGTCGTTGCTTTCCTTCCCGAGAATCTCGGACGGTTCGGAAAAACCGTTACGGGCGATGTTATTGGCTCTGAATTTCAGTTTCAGAATTGATTCTCTGCTGAAATGGAAAATTCTCTCTCGTAACGGCTCGTTGCCGGAGAAGGTGACCTTGGGGCCACCTTCGGGCACCTGAAGCACCGCCGATGAGTTGAAGACGGTGTCGCGTGAGAAGTCCGGCGATTTCGAGATTTTCTTGGCGCCTCTGTTTATCTCCGCGAAGGTGTTGAAGAAATGCCAGAAGGAAGTCCCGTCGGTGACGGAGTGGTTGACAGTGCAGCCGATGAAGACTCCATCGGCGAGCTCGGTGACCTGTACGGCCGCCAAGGGCTTGGCGTGGCCGGAGTAGCTTATGGTCCGGTCAAAGGTGAAGAACTCCTTGAAGCAATGGGGGACGTCGGAATTGGGAGGCAGGACGCCGTCAACCGTGAGGTGTTTGGCCTTGGCCTGGATGAAATCGACGCCGGCATCGTTGCAGACGATGTGGACGCGTCCGTCGGAATCCGTCTCGAAACGGCCGGCGAGAGCAGGGAAGTGACCGAGAGCGACGGAGAGAGATTGTTTGAGAGAATTGAGGAGGTCGTTGATGGAGTATGGCGGAGAATTGAGCAGAACTCCCTTCTGAATGTAGTGGCAGGAGAGCATGGGAAGGTCAGAGACAGAGAGCTTCAGGGATTTGATTGTGGATTTCTGGTTTGGATAAATTGTGCATCTTGAAATCACAGTCGCAGAAGAAGAAGAAGGCATTTTGAACTGGTTATGATATTTGGTGGGCTTTGGGATTTTGTGCGAGTGTGACTGAGCTAGTTGGGTAGTGAGGGGTTTATATAGGAGAGGATATGAGGTAGGATTCATGCACTTGCCTCCTACCTTCGTCTTTTTCTTTCTTAGTTGCCAATTAATTATTTTGTATATATCCATGAGTTTACAGTATTTTACTACGAACAATGTACGAGACAGGGAAATGGTTACGAGCGTGCCAAGAAATATACTAAGCTATTGTTAGGGTAGGACACGTAACGCATACACATATTTTGACCTTGGAGTTGGGGCAGCTGCCCATTTTTGTATAGGAAAATTAAGACCAATTAATTTTGTGGGTATTTGAACACAAATTAGTCATTAGCTGCATGTTTTTTTAATGATGATCACAGTATGTAATGTAATCTTCAGTGACTCATGTGCATGCCAAGATCTTTGGGAATTCGGATTTGTTCCCTGATTTTTATTGAACAAACATAGTGGTCCGTCGTGGTGTGCATTCTCATGCAGATCTCCAACTTCATTGGGAAGTAACAAAAGTTGCCTCAATTATCGGTCAATCTAACGTACGACCCTTTTAGGTATGAGCGTTTCCCTAATCTTAGCCGTTAATCAATTTCATAGTATAAACGGTTTAATTTTGCTCAAAATGTGAGAAACACTAATGCTAAGAGGATCAGAGGACTATAGAAAATCTTAAATCTATCCAACAACGACTCTTACAAACTTCTGCGAGTTAGTGAGTATAAACTCAAGAAATCTCATCATTTTTAATTGTAAACACTAATTAAAACGCTAACTATGTTTATGTACACAGAGACAGAGTTCACCTGTATGTACGGTATGCATGTGAACGTCATAAACATAGCCGTATTGCCTGCTATATATACATGGTTGCTTACTAAGGATGTGAGCCAAAGTTGTTCTTGTTAGAGTTTTATTTGGCAACTAATTTACTTATTCTCAGTATTAGAGACATCACAACACTTTGCCCTATAACAAACCCGTCATTAGTCGGCTTATATTCACATATTATATATATGTACAAGAGATTCGATTTTTTCACATAGGACATCACATCATACGTACAAAGACGTACAAAGTCACACGTGCTAGAATTTTGCTTCTTAAGGGGAAGCCCGTTAACATTTTTCACTTGGCTTTTCCAATTCCCTTTTTTTTTTTGGTTACAGGCTTTTCCAATATTCCCATTGCTATCACTGGTTCAATACTACTGCGCCCGTTTCCTTTGACCCTAAATGAACGTAAAGACCGTGTTAAACGTGAAGATAGTGTTTTGCCTTCAATAAACCTGTTTCAACAATCTCTCTTTTGTTCTGTTTTGGAAACTTAACAAACTTATAACCCGAAACAGATGGAGAAAAGGGAAAGTACCAACAACAACTCTTAAAAAGACTCCTTTTTTATCATTCTGAATTTGGATACACATAAGGCAATTAAAGTGTATAGGGCAAAGTGTTGTGATGTCTAGGATTTATACATAAGGAAAACACTTTGCCCTATAACCCTAGACCTAAGGGGTATGGTGAATTTTGGGTTTAGAGTTGAGGGATTAGGAATATGGTAGATTTTAGGGTTTAAGGATTACGAGTATGGTGGATTTTAGGGTTTAGGGTTTAAATTTATACTCTATTTATATTTTAGGCTCAGGGTTAGTACTTTTTTTCCCTTTTGTATTTTAGATTGCAAGTGATAAATTGATAAAATCATAAATTTAAATCAAAATTTGAGAAGACAATATTGGTTTTGTCATATTTGAAATATTAACATGGATTTAAAAATATATTTTATTTTATGTGACATGACATAACACATATGATTGAGGCCTGCACATCTTAAGTCTTAATGAAACCCCATAGCATTGCCCTAACTTAATTGATGCACCTATCTTTGGAGGGCTAAGTTGAAATTAATTTGATAAAGAGTCCTCACAAACTAATTAAGCTCGTTGTCGACGTCAAAACTAGTCCGTTGACAACGTTCCAAACCTCTCTTGGCCTAGAGTCTAGAGCTTGCACTAGGGATTTGATCCGTAATGCTACTATATATCATTGTACAAGTAACAAATTTGAACACTCAATGAGACATCGGTGTGGCCTCAGTCAAAAACTCTTTGATGGTCATTTGTGTATGTATTTATGTTATCAAAATGATAGAGGAAGAGAGGAACAGTAATTAACATTCCCTACAATTCTACATGAGAAAGAACTTGTTTACTTTTGAGTTTTTTGAGCGTTTTATGTTGAATTCCTCTGATGCAGAACAAAGTTTGAAGTTACAGATTTTGTCGAGCTTGGTGATAGTGAAATTATTGACCAACACATTTGGATAATAGCGTAAATATCAACTGATATATGCATAGAATTTCGTTATTGATATTTAAAAAAATCTTGGAATAAAATCAACTAAAATGTATTAGAATAAAATATCAGAAAAAAAAGTTGTTACTTGTCAAAAAGGGAACTTCGAGACTTGGTATATCATCATATTGGTTCATCATCAACATTGTTCATTGCATGTTCTGACAAGGTGATGTTTAGCCTTTTGAAATTAATTAATTACTGATAATGATCGTCCAAATAATTTGATATATAAAATTAATCTTAGTGCACCTGGACATATCTAAACAAGATCTAATTAAGTGACAAAACATTGTCCACTTTGATGGGACCTTTGGATGTAACGATAACTGAGAATGTAACCATATACCTGCTGCCAATTATTTGGTTTTTGTTCAATTATGTTTTTATTTGATTACAAAATAGGACCAAATTATTCACAACTTTCTTCCACGGTTCCACCATTGATGGGAAATCTTAAGGCTATGTTTCAGTGTCCAACAAAGTAATTGTACTAGCTAGCTGAAAATATATATAGGAGAAAGTCACAACTCATAAGGACATTGGCTGTCTGAATTGCATTGGTTAGGTTCCATTTCTATAATTCTAAAGCCTGGATCGGACTTTAGTGATGAAATGAGATTGACACAAGTCAAATATGCAGTCAAACCCACCTGGCTTTATCCCATTAGATCCTAACTGATACTAAAACCCTAATAAGACAACTGTGCATGATGTAGGAAACGTACAGTTAATCCATTTTCTGATCGATGTTCATGAATCTGATCACGGTAGCTTGTGTTTTTAACCTTATCTAACTAAAATTAAATTCACTTAACTCCATCACTTGAGGTGAATTAGCTATTGATAACATCACTACTGGATAAATTTCTTCAAAACTATGCATCTAACATTTACATAAGCAATATATATATAAAGGGTTGTCAATGGTTAATGTATATGTATGTATGAGCCTGACAATGGACTATATATCCAGCAAACTTGTCCAACTGTCGATTGTGACAACCGAAGCTAATATTTATGAGATACGAGTCTTATTTTTACGAAATATGTGATTGGTAAATTTTATACATATATATAAATGATCTTCAAAGCATATAAACAACGATAGAGAAGAGCGTTGAATTCACCGAATCAAGTTCTTTTCGATCATGTCCTCCTCATAAACTGATAAACGTGAGGTGGAGAGAAGAAGGATCTCAACCTCTACCTTTTTTGGAGAGAAAACACAAGACGACAAAAGCCAAAGATAAAAGATCATCTACTTTTCCACAAAAGAAATGATTGATGGATTGTTGATATATATTGTCCAATTATGCTTTTGACAAGATGCTAATCCCCCACTAATCCTGGTCTTAATTTGGTGCTTCCCACATACTTTGGTGTTCATTATTAGATTAGTCAATGATTAGTTGGACATTGGTGCATGAATGTAATGATAAGTATTGAGAATCATGGCATCTAAAGCTGTAGCAATGATACTAAGAGGGATGCTCGAGTGATTATATATTATTAAGGGAAAGTTCTATAGTACATGCTTTTTTATTCCTATAACTGTATAAGTGATCATATTCATCACATATGACCCTGTACGTACTTAAAAATTGCTATGAATTAATTCATTGTTTTTGTGTTTACACAATATCACATTTGATACATTTATAACATGTACTAGTATCTTTTTATTTATTTTCTATCATTTAAGTGTTCAACAACTTTACGTATTATGCCTTTTTTTCAAGAGTGTAAGTGAAAAGATGTTTATCATAATAGATTAAAGAGACTTTGATGAAGATAAAAATAATTCAATGAGAAATGAGGAATACCCGATTAAAGAAGTTAATTCAAGATGTTCAACGAATTACTTGAATAAAAAAAAACAAATTAAGGGGCAAAGATAACTAGGCAATACACAAGTAGACTTCTTGATCAAATATTCAAAAATTCATGAATCTGACACTTGCTAGAAACCCATTAATGAAAAGTTCAATGATTTGCTTAGCACCAAGAAAAAATCATTGGTTTTAGTCACTGCCAAACTGACCAACCATGCATCCTAATTTCCAAAAACTTAGGTGAGTGACAAGCTGGCACAACCCACATCGATCCACTTTTCTGTTTTCTCTTTCTCCCCATCTCTCTGTGTGCTTGTGTTTAATGGTATCTATAAAACCAAGAAGTAGATATTTATTAGAAATATCAGATGCAATGTTTCTGTTCAGAATGGGGACAAGATAGCACAGTTCATGAACAACGAAACCCTCAGTAGTTGGCAATGCATTACGTACAGGTTTAGGCACTCGTATCGATTCTTGGCAATTAAACTGAAGTGAGAGCTAGCTACCAGTTTGAGTGTTTTGCCCCAACCAAACAACCAAGGCCCAGAGCAAGTCTGGCACACGTAAATAGACTTGTTCTGGCTGCTAAGAAGTACCAACAAATCCATGTGGGGGTTGTTGTTTCCCACTCGCCCAGTGGACAATTAGTGACGGCCAACTGTAGGAGCGATAAAGATAGTCACAGCATGACAGCAAGAGCCAATCCCATTAGCATTATCCATATATGGGAGGGAATTAGTTTGAGACTTTTAGTACGGAATAGTGTTTGGTTGAATTGTATTGCATGCGAAGACTTTTCGTACTCCACTAGAGAACATGCATGAGTTGAATAAGGTCTTGCAAGGTCCCCTATCGGGCTAGCTTCATTATTAATTTCACATTAAGAATTAATATTGGAGGTGGTGACAAATTAAGGTACGCGTTCTCTTTCTGCATGTTTTTCTTGCAGATCGAATTAACGATATCGAGGAAGCTATGAGGAAATGATCGATTTAGTGCGCTTGTTGAACTGTGTTTTCTTTTACGGCCTCCTCTATCATGATTAAGTCTCAGAGTTTAAATTTAAATTCCGGAGTTCGAGTTTAGGGCGATGGATGTTGTGATGCTCCTGTAGTCAAGCTCCTCGGATACTGATAAAGGTTTGTTGTGGGCGGGATTGGGTCAAGATGATGGCGGGCTCTTCCTTGCGATCCTCGACTCCACTCGTTCTCGCTTCGTTTGCTTGTCATGTCTCGCAATCGGATATGGGACCGTGTCTTGAGACCTTAGCGTGAGGAAGTGGTTTTGGTTTTGGTTTTGATTTAGTTCCACCAAGGCATGGCGTTGTTCATCTTGCAAAATGGTCTATTATTATTGACAAGTTGGAGATATCAGAGCCTCTTTTCAACATGGTTAGAGAAACATTTTTATGGCTCTCTAAATGTAACTTCTACTTTAGCTCTTTGCGTATTCTTTTTTTCGATAAATTTAATAAAAAAAAATATGGAGTAACATTGGAGATACCTCTTAGGTCCCTAGATGATTTGAGTACTAAATTACTAATTGAGTTACTATTATTAGTTGGTGTGAGAGGTACAAAATCTAGCAAAGCCTTATATGGGGAAGGGCAGTCTTGAAACAACTGGTCTACAGTCTCCATAGGGCAAATATCTTGGATTCTTGAAAGTCTAGCAACTTAGCAAAGTCACCCAATTGCCCAAAGCAAAAAAATTTATAGAGAGCCCGTGTCAGTGTTGGACGAAATGTGTTTATAGAAAGTGCGCGGGCAAAAAGGCCTTCAGTACGGTTTATAAAAACTAGAAAGTGGATCAAATTAAGTTAGACAATTGATGGGCTGGACTTGGAAGATGGGTCATCTGTTCTACAATTGATTTAGGGCACATTATGCAATATGCATATTACGTGACAAGCAAATGGAAAGTCCAAACTACCCTAACTAGGAATAAGTGATCTTGTTTTATGTAATTTTGTTTTTATATATACAACAACCACTCGTCCGCGAGTCGAACTTAAGACATAAATTTCCTGCCTTCAAAGTCATAATCTCTCACATGCAAAGGATTGACATGATACAAAGTCGGAACTAATCGTTAATCATGAAATCTCAATCTTTTTTGTGATAATTAATAAATAAAACCCTAATTTCTTAGAAAGAAACTCACTTAATTAATTGAGAGTACTCGAAGTTTGGACAAAATTAGACATGATATTTTAATATTGGGTATTGTTATTAACACACCCCAAATTGTTATTAACACACTTTTGTATTTTTAAAGACAATTTTTTTAAACAAAATAAAGGTTTTATGAATTATTTATATAATAAAAATAAATTAAAAATTACAAAGAAGTGTGTTAGTAATAATTTGGGGTGTGTTAATAATAACACCCTTAATATTTTATAGAAGTTATAAACTCATAATCACGGGCCTATAAGGAGTTCACAGGATCTATATAGTGGGTCTCTATAACCCATCTCTCTAGTTTTTAGTAGATTTTAATCAACTATGATCAAAATGTTATTTTAGTTACTTTTTTTTTGGGTGTTAAATATCAGTTTCGTTGATTATGTGAGGAAACATGTAGATGACATAGAAAGTGGTCTCATGAAAATCTTGTCCGAGTACAACAATTCTGAAGTCAAGGAAAAAGAGTACAACATACAAATCCTTTACAACGAAAACAAAAAAGGATTGTATTAGAATCTTAAGAAAGAGAACGAGCTATCCATTTTCATAGTTTAGCCATCAAATCCTAATTTTTTTTCCTTTACTAAGTAGGGATAGTGAATAAGTCTACAAAATTGAGAATAACGTTATTATTAATATTTTGTTTTTCAAATTCAATATTTTGATTTCACTAGGAGTTACTTTAATTTTCCTTACTGATATAGATATTTCTACACACCAAATCGATGCACAAAAATAACCTATTAATTACCCTACTGTGGATAAGAATATCGAATGTAGTATGGAAAGTAGGGATCGTTCCCGCAAGAGAATGAGACTCGAATGCAAATTAAGACACTAAACTATAACGACTCTAAACTGACCTAGAAAGGAAAATACGAACAGCAGACAACCTAAACAGACTCTGATTACTATGAAATTTGAACACAAGAAACTAGACTCAATAAGACTGACTCTGACAAAGTTTCAACGAATTCTAAGAAGTTTAAGACTACGAAAATAAACCTGCAAGAGCAGGGCAGAATTGATGTACGAAAATTAAAGAGAAACCAACAAAGGTTTTGTTGTGAACAATGATGATGGAATAGCTAGGGAAGAATTATCCACCCTAAACATTCATGTTAATATGCAAGGTTCCATACAAATTCCCTGATTCATGGATGACGATGCTCAAGATAAGTCAATGACATGTTGATCAAATCCTATTGCTCTCTCGTAGTTGGTATGTTAAGTGCATGACATGTACTCCCTAACTTAGTCCTTAACATGTAACCTAGAATGGCATGTTCATAGATTCAACATTCAAGAATCATTAAGCATAAAGAGAACGAACATCACATCGGCCATAAGACATGGCATGTATCTTATGTAACCGAGAAATCTAATCACATGAATATGGTTTACCTATTCATTAGCTACTTGGGATTATATGATGATATGGCGGTCCACATATAAATCCTAGCAATAGAACCCTAATACATGCATCTAAGTAGGCCTCCAAAGAAACACATATAAAGATTCATCAATGAAAAACCAGTGAAAAGATAATCATCCAATCCATAGGAAATTTATATAAAATAATCAAAGCATCTTAACAATCATGTTCAGGGCTTCAAATAGCCCCTAACTACTAAGGAAAATTAGCTACTCATAGTCATAGTAGCAACAATCAAAAATATAATAAAACTAAAGAAAGAAAGAGAAGAAGAAAGGAACACGGCGATGCTTCGGCTCTCCACGTAGATGATGATGTCGACTCTTTTCCCGGCTGATTAAGAAATCCTTAAATACCCCAAGTTAGGGTTTAAAACGTCCACGGCCCAATAGGAGTCGAAGCCCATGAGGAAAATCACAAATCCTAAATGAATTAGGTTTCCAGATTCGCGCCAGATTGACCTTCGCTCACTTAATCAGCCATAACGTCTTCTAGACAACTCCGAATCACAAACCGTCAGAAGTTCCTGAAACTAGGCATCCGGAGCTTTCTATCCATATATAGTACATCTTCTAGTTCATTTTGAGCTGCTCCCAGTTCTCAATCGAAGTAGGCTGATCTGCACAGGCAGATTCACCAATTTAGCTTTTAATCTCCACTTTTTGCTTCTTTTCATCCTCAATGCTCCAAGAGTCCTATAAAACATAAAACGACATAACTAACTCGAATAAAGATTGAATGTGAGAGAATTAATATAGAATTAAGCACAATGGAGCACACAAATATGCTCCCATCAAATACCCCCACACTTAGCTTTTGCTAGTCCTCGAGCAAAACAACTAAACAGAACATAAACGAAGACTCAATCTACACCTTCCAACATTTATCTCAGAGAACCATACAAGTCAATAGCATTAAGAATAGTTTACTCATCACATCAGGTCCTAAAAACTTCATTCAAAAGTTAATAAATCCCCACAACCATCATGCTCAAGTGTAGTGTGTGAAATAGCCAATAGTTAACACAACAAACCAAATCTCAATCAACACGCTTCAGCCAAGTATTAACTCCATCCTCACAAGGATAATCACTCTATTTTCACTCAGATTTTCTGGCTAATTCTCATGCATTCACTCAAGTTATATGTGAGAGGAATAATGTATACAAAACAACAAATAGCTCACATATGCATAACAAGAATAATAGCTCTTTCTGAAAATTTAAATATGATCTCATGAAAGGAATATCAACTACTTGAATGAATAGAACACATGCCATAGGCTCACCTCTCAACACAAGTCTCCACAAACCGAAAGTGCAACTTCCAAGATCAAAAGGTCTTAATTGGGTTGTAATGGGGCCATGGGGTTAAGGTTTAAAGAAACGAAGGGATACGAAATAACAAGATCCCTAGAAATTAATGAGACAATATCAAGGACTTTGAAACCCATTTTTCTAATACTTCATAACTTCCTATGGCCAAATAGCCTCTTGTTGGGCCCAATACGTCATTCTAACTTGTAACTTCCACAAAACAATATGTAATCAAAATTCAAGAGCATTTAACTTTATTTTTTCATTCTTATATGCCAGACACATATTTTTTTCTCTTCTTTTTCGGCATATGAACTTTTTTTTTTTTTATCTCTCTCTCGAATCTGATTTTGTACAATAACAACTCCCCCACACTTGTTCTTTGAACAATTCACAAACCTTTGAAACATTAAGAAAAACGAGAAGTCACCATCATTGTCTCACTAACTCCTAGGAATAGGGAAGGATAAAACTATACTAGGCTTAGGGTACCGTGATGTGGTTAACAAAGAAAAGGCTCACATAAGGCTCAAAAGGGGTTAACTAAGGGATTGATGATTAGGGACACAGGCTTAATTTGGCTTTGGTGGAAGATCCTAGGTGCCTTAATCATATCCAAGTTATTGCACATTTCAGCATAAAGTTTCAAGAGGTCTCAAAGTGAGTTCTAGCAATTAGTTCACAAATGCGTCGAATTCAAGTAATCAATCAAGCAAAGAATAATGAGATCATGCAACGAATTAATCGACAAGAAAGCAAGAATTAGTGTATAACTCTCCAAAAGAATAGCAATATGGCTCAAAACTCACAAAGGTTATACAAGTTCATACAGGGCCTAACATGCTTTTCTCAATCCAATTCATCACATTAACAAGGCTATAAGTGCATAAATAGTTCAAGCATGACAATCATAAAAATCGATTAACCAAAGAATAAAATTTAGACCCAAAGCAATGCTTAAACTCATCTTTAGCTATTGAAATCAAGTTCAATTCTCATCATTGTATTGGAAGGTATCCTAAGACTCAAAACAATACAAAACAAACAAACAAACAATGACTTTTTTTTTTTTGGATTTTTTTTTTCCAGTTTTTTTTTTTTTTTTTTTTTTTTTCGTCGGGCTGTCGACCGGTCGACAAAAAGTGGCGACCGGTCGCCTGGGACCAGGGAACAAACCGTCGTGCTCTGGACGATGCTCGACCGTTCGACAAAAGGGGTCGACCGGTCGACTGGGAGTTGCGAAAAAAGTTTAATTTGGGATGAATTTTCAGAACACAACGACCCGATGACACTAAGACCTTCCCCCACACTTGAAACAGGCATTGTCCTCAATGCAACAAGACATAAAACATGCAACAATGCAAAAGATAACAAGGGAAAGTGACACAATCACACAATAACAAGCAAAGAGTTGAAAAGAAAACAATAGAAGAGTAAAGAAAACGTCCCTGATTACTCCTCCATACTTGGGTTGCCTCCCAAGAAGCGCTTGAGTTAACGTCATCAGCCAGACGTAGCCGCGGTCATATGAGGGTGACCATTCCACAATCCTTCTTGAAGTTGGGAATGAACTTATCTAAGGAAGAAGTATGACCAATGTTAGAACAAGAGAGAAACTCAAAAGTAGGAACATACTTTCCTTTGTCAAGTGGCACGGCGTTGAGAGTGGCCATAGTTACAATAATGCCCGGTTCTTTACTCGTGACTACTCCCTTTTCATCAAAGATTGGCTTTTTTGTGGATGAATCATTAGGGTTAGCCTGCACAATTTCATTAGTCTCAACAAAATCAATACTTGGAGAAGAATCATAAGTAGGGTACCTCATGGCTTCAAAGATGTTGAAGCCCACAGTCTCTCCAAGTACTTCCATTGTCAATGTTCCTTGAAACACATCAATCTTTGTATGAGCTGTGGCCATGAAGGGCCGCCCCAAAATCAATGGCAAAGATGTGGGCATAGGTGCGTCCTCCATGTCTAACACAAAGAAATCTGCCGGTAAAATCAAACCATTCACATTCACCAACACATCCTCTATCAAACCTCTCGGATATGTCAATGAACGATCCGCTAGTTGAATTCTCACATTAGTCTCCTTTAGCTTGCCTAAATCAAGTGCTTCATAAACAGAATAGGGCATTAAATTAATAGAAGCACCTAAATCAAGCAAAGCCTTTTCAAACCTGTGTGCACCAATGGTACATGGAATCGTGAAGCTTCCGGGATCCTTAAGCTTAGGTGGTAGCTTTCTTTGAAGTACAGCAGAGACTTCCTCACTAAGAGCTATTGTTTCATGTTCCTTGAACTTCCTCTTGTTGGTACAAAGTTCTTTGAGAAACTTTGCATACCTTGGAATTTGCTTGATAGCATCAAGAAGGGGAATGTTGATTCGGACTTCCCGGAAAGTATCCAATATGTCTTTATCGCTTTGCTCCTTCTTTGATTGCATGAACCTACGAGGAAAAGGAATAGGTGGAACATGAACATTAGAACCATTTTTACTTACCTGAAGAGGATTAGGTGCGGATGACGGAGCCGAAGCAACTCCTAGTCCAAATGGAATTCCAGATGTTGTTGTTGCTGCCTCGGTCGACCGTTCGCCAATTTCCGTCGACGGGTCGACATTGCTTCTGTCCGTGGGTCGATCGGTCGACACTTTGGTCGACCGTTCGACTGGAGCTTCTGTCCGCTGCTCTTCTTTGCTGCCCGGTGTTTGACCTCCCTCTACAGCTTTCTTAGGTCTTCTAATGTGCACCGGCTCCTCCGGGAGTTGTTTTCCAGTCCTCAATGTGACAGCCATAACCTGCTCATGGTGAGTTCCTTTAGGATTAACTTCTGTTTGAGATGGAAGCTTACCTGGCTCTCTTTGAGTAAGTTGTTCACACAACCGACCGAATTGCACCTCAAGATTAGCAATAGACTTGCCATGATGTTGCAATATGCTCTCAGTTTTCTCCTTGAAAGTCTTATTGTCCTGCACGATAGTTTTAGTATCATTGGCAATAGAAATCACAAGATCCTCAAGCTTACCTGAAGATGGTTGAGGTGTTGGTCCTTGGTTGAATCCAGGAGGTGTATAAAAAGAGGTGGACGCCCCTTGTTGTTTGTTCCACCCAAAGTTAGGATGATTCCTCAAAGCCGGATTAGAATACACATTAGAAAAACCAGCTCTCCTTTGTTGGTCAGCAAAGCTGATTTGTTCTTCACCTGAATTTGGAAAGGAATACGGACAATCTATGGTTAGATGATCACGAATGGGACAGATGGAACATACCTGAGCTGATACCATTCCTTGAGCCGGTGGAGACATGGCTTGCATCCATGCATCAAGCTTCTTTTCAATGGTAGAGATTCTATCAGCTTTTCCTCCCCAAGAATTAACTTCATAAGCATCCTTGGTCCTTGCTTCTTGAAACCCTTTTGTAGAGAATTGTTGAGAATTCTCACTCAAAGTCTCAAAGATATCAAAGGCTTGATCACTGGTCTTATTCATGAAAGCGCCTCCACATGCTGAATCTACAAGGGCCTTGTTTGCATCATTCAATCCCTCATAGAAAAATTGAGCTTGATCATCCTTAGAATAGCCATGGTGAGGACACTTCCTTAGCAGCCCATTGAAGCTCTCCCAAGCTTCACCAAAGATATCCCCTTGCTTATGTCGGAAAGTATGAATGTCTCTCCTTAATTGCCTTGTTCTTTGAGCAGGGAAAAACTTGGTGATGAATTTTGTGGATAGCTGATCCCATGTTGCAATAGTATTGGAAGGCAATGAATTCAGCCACCACTTAGCATGATCCTTCAAGGAGAAGGGAAACAAGATGAGCTTCAGCTGCTCTGCAGTCAATTCGGGAGGAAATTGAGTTCTACAAAGGTCATAGAACTCTCTCAGATGGTTGTTCGGGTCTTCATTCGGCTTGCCATAAAAATGAGGGACTGAGTTGATAAGCTGTGGAGACAAACTGAATGAAGTACCGGCGGTAGGAGTGAATGTGATGCACGAAGGTTGTGCAACACCCTGAGGAACAAAGGAAGATTTCAATGGCTTTGGTTCTTCGGCCATTGCGTTGACAGATGGTGTTGGCTCTGGTGTTTATAAACTACAAAACAAAAGAAACTAAACGTTAGAAACTATTAACAAAAACAAAAACAAAAACAAAAAACAAAAATTTGCAATCAAATTATTCATTCCCCGGCGACACGGCGCCAAAATTGATATAGATATTTCTACACACCAAATCGATGCACAAAAATAACCTATTAATTACCCTACTGTGGATAAGAATATCGAATGTAGTATGGAAAGTAGGGATCGTTCCCGCAAGAGAATGAGACTCGAATGCAAATTAAGACACTAAACTATAACGACTCTAAACTGACCTAGAAAGGAAAATACGAACAGCAGACAACCTAAACAGACTCTGATTACTATGAAATTTGAACACAAGAAACTAGACTCAATAAGACTGACTCTGACAAAGTTTCAACGAATTCTAAGAAGTTTAAGACTACGAAAATAAACCTGCAAGAGCAGGGCAGAATTGATGTACGAAAATTAAAGAGAAACCAACAAAGGTTTTGTTGTGAACAATGATGATGGAATAGCTAGGGAAGAATTATCCACCCTAAACATTCATGTTAATATGCAAGGTTCCATACAAATTCCCTGATTCATGGATGACGATGCTCAAGATAAGTCAATGGCATGTTGATCAAATCCTATTGCTCTCTCGTAGTTGGTATGTTAAGTGCATGGCATGTACTCCCTAACTTAGTCCTTAACATGTAACCTAGAATGACATGTTCATAGATTCAACATTCAAGAATCATTAAGCATAAAGAGAACGAACATCACATCGGCCATAAGACATGGCATGTATCTTATGTAACCGAGAAATCTAATCACATGAATATGGTTTACCTATTCATTAGCTACTTGGGATTATATGATGATATGGCGGTCCACATATAATTCCTAGCAATAGAACCCTAATACATGCATCTAAGTAGGCCTCCAAAGAAACACATATAAAGATTCATCAATGAAAAACCAGTGAAAAGATAATCATCCAATCCATAGGAAATTTATATAAAATAATCAAAGCATCTTAACAATCATGTTCAGGGCTTCAAATAGCCCCTAACTACTAAGGAAAATTAGCTACTCATAGTCATAGTAGCAACAATCAAAAACATAATAAAACTAAAGAAAGAAAGAGAAGAAGAAAGGAACACGGCGATGCTTCGGCTCTCCACGTAGATGATGATGTCGACTCTTTTCCCGGCTGATTAAGAAATCCTTAAATACCCCAAGTTAGGGTTTAAAACGTCCACGGCCCAATAGGAGTCGAAGCCCATGAGGAAAATCACAAATCCTAAATGAATTAGGTTTCCAGATTCGCGCCAGATTGACCTTCGCTCACTTAATCAGCCATAACGTCTTCTAGACAACTCCGAATCACAAACCGTCAGAAGTTCCTGAAACTAGGCATCCGGAGCTTTCTATCCATATATAGTACATCTTCTAGTTCATTTTGAGCTGCTCCCAGTTCTCAATCGAAGTAGGCTGATCTGCACAGGCAGATTCACCAATTTAGCTTTTAATCTCCACTTTTTGCTTCTTTTCATCCTCAATGCTCCAAGAGTCCTATAAAACATAAAACGACATAACTAACTCGAATAAAGATTGAATGTGAGAGAATTAATATAGAATTAAGCACAATGGAGCACACAAATATGCTCCCATCACTTACATTTAGAAGCAGCTAGAAGTTTACGAGCATGATAGAATATGCATGGTTGAAATAAATATTTATAATTTTTTCATAAATATTTATTTAAGAGCTAATTTAACAAATACATTGAAAATGCTCTAGAAAGCCATTCAAGCTATTAGCATGCATTTTCTACATATATGATCGAAAATTTGGCCGCTAGCTCAAGTTGAATAGCTCCCTCTACAAGTTGAAATTTCATGCAAATAAAGCTAGGCCTCACAAAGAGGAGCCATAAAGGAGTTGCTTAGTTTGCATCAAGAAATAGAAGACATGACAAGGAATTGCACCCTAACTATATATACGCCTCAAACCAGATATACCAGCTCAGATAATCACTTTTGGTTTTGTGACTTTGTGTATTGCTATTTCCCAACAACCACTTTTCCCAATAGAAAACTTAGTTTGTATTATTTATATCGATCTTTAATTTGCTGATTACTAAGTATATAAAATCAGGTTTCGTTTGTTCGGACGCAAACTGTGAAAGCTGTTTTCATATGTTCATTGGTTATAAAGACATATATATGAAATCTCTAGCTTCCACTTTCTTCCTACTTTCAATTCTTTACTGGTGATTAATTATATATATAAATTCTCAATCATCTGTGGACCAAACCACTCTGATCGCACCATCAAGTTTAAACAAATAACTCCACGATCGAACTACTCACACACTCACTGAGCTTTTTAATTTCCTTTTCGATGCAGCTACAACAGTAGTACTTAAAAAACACTGTGACCGAATTTTAGTACGTTCTCTTTAACTTTTAGAGTTTTAGGTAACAAGGACAATCTTCACTAGCTAGCTAGTTCATGGTTTTCAAATAAACAATGTAAACCCAATATAGGTATATAGATTCCTCTCAAATCAGATGTGTTGTCGTATTGATCGAGTAGAGTTGCATTAATTGTTTTTTTTATTCTCTCGTTCGTTACATATCTTTAAAGTGAACCCTAAATAGATATAATTACTGCACATTACACGTATTAAATTTCAAGTGTTTTATGTCAAAAAATATTTTGAAATCATAACACGTTCGAATATACAGCTTATCTCATACTACGTACCTTTGACCTATTAGGTACTGTGTAACCTAATTAATTTAATTTTAAACCTTCATCACATCACTGTGAACCCTAAATAGATACAATTACTTACAAATCACGCGTATTAGATAAAATCAAGTGAATTACGCCAAGTACATTATGAAATTAACCATAGGATGTTCGAACTTACTGCTTGCCTCATACTCACATTTTTACTAGTCCGGTACCATGTGACCTAGTTTAATTTTAAGCCTTCATCACATCACTTTCTCATCAGTTCCAAATTCTTTAAGTAAACCCTAGATGCATATACTTTTGCTAAGTGTACAACCACTCACTCATATATCCATCATGTACAAAATTGCTAAAGTAAACTCTAATTATATATATTTACTTGTAAATTACATGTATTTAGATAATAATGTCTGAATAACATATATTTAAATTTATCACTTGACTCATGCATACTCAATTTTTACTCATTAAAATCCGTGTGGCCACCGCGTGGTGTTACCGATTTTTTATTTGCACATGACACAGGCATGGCCTCATGGGCAATTGAAAGTTTGAAAACCACTGGAGAAAAGAATCAGAACATTTTTATAACGAGACATTGAGACATTGAAGGAACACAAGAAAGCCAAAAAGTAATGTGGGTTGTGAAAAGACTAGGTATGTGGTCATAAATCAACATAAAAGTTAACGAAATTAGAATAAAGTGGCCAAGAGTGCTTTCCTAGGCAACTTGCAAGAAAGTTGCTTCTTCTTCTTTTTTTTTTTCAACAGGCATTTTTGTCATTTAATTGATCAAATTTTTGTTCTGTAGGATGCTTTATAATTCATATTGCTCATGTTGCCTCCAAGTATTTGTTTAGTGGGTAGGACCAAAATAATGTGTGCAAGCAATATGGTGGGCACTATGCTTTTCATGAATGAAGGTTGCAAAAAAGCAACAAATAATAATGTTAGTGCCAGCAATATTTACAAACAGTAAGCAACTTAACAATGGAGCCGACATGGATATATATATATATATGGGAATAGGGGATTGCATTACCCTTTGGGGTTTCTTAGGTTTGCAATTTAATCATTTCATTCCATATATTCACATACAATTTGACTCTGTGAAGGTGTTTTTATAATGAGAGTGCTTTCACTTAATAAAAAGTCAAAATATTATTTCTTCAAAGAATCTGAAGCCCATTTTGAAGTTCAAACAAAATGATCCACCCGACCACCCTCCATATAAAAGAGTGATTAGTTAATAATTAGATATGATTAATAATAACTAAATATCCAATAGAATTGCATACAGCACGTCTTTAGTGCCATATAGTGGCCTTTTGGAAGTTTCTGTATATCTAGAGTGGTAATGATATGGTACTTAAGAATCATTAATGATTAATCCATGATTATTCCTTTGGTGATTACAATTAATACTTATAGTCAACCAAATCCAAGTCCCTTATGCCACTGACAATTCTGGCCTTCCTCTTTCTTTGGGGGGTAAGGTTGTACGGCTCTAAGCTCTTTAGTTTTGGTTTGTCCTTTTATAAAGTAATCTGTAATTACTGTTGGATTATTGGGTCTGATTATATTCACAGATATATATTAGCTAGAGGATCTCCTTCCACCCTGAATATATAAAAAAATGTTACTCAAGATCGCAAAAGATCGAACCAAGATGAAAATGAAGCATGAGATGCTTGAATTATATATAGTGGCCTTTGGTCTTGGCTTTGAGTCAAGAATCTCAAGATTGTGATCCAATTATGTGCAGTCAGATGCTTATATAAACCTTATTTGTCATAAATCTGTACTACATGTTGGTTTTTTTATTCAAATGGTACAGTACTATTATTCTGCACTGAAAGTCTGAAACTTCACTGTACACAAAAATCTTTAAAATCAGATATTTCAGAAGCTGCATGGATAGTTGTTGTACTTGGAGAGTTGTCATTTATTTTTGGGTACCTTCAAAGTCACTTTTTGCAGGAAACTATCATAAATAGAAATATTGCAATCACATATATGCAAATTAACTCAATCTGAAATTACTTTCTCAGTTCTGACTATTCTCAAACTCCCCAAGGACAAAACCAGAACATCACAAGGGATAAAAGCTCAAGCTTCATATAAACAACCTCCTTTTTTTTTGGGATAAATACTTCAGAATTTGAATTATACTAAAACACAAGACGAACTAATTAACTGCTCTCTGTAGAGTCTAAAACTAGGTACTAGCTCAGTCAAAGTCCTGACGATCAACTTGTTTCACAATAAACCACAATGTAGCAGCATGGATGGATCGAGCAATCCGAGATCTCACTAGATTAAGTCTGGTATTTCGATACGTCTAGCACTCCAAAACCTCCACTCTATGCATATATATAAGTTCACTGATATTGCATCTGAAATCGTGCATTGTGATAACCCAACTGAGATCCATGAAGATCATTGCCACTGAAAAAATCTTGCTCCTCAAGCTTAGGTACTTGTGAAGAAATCCCGAAAAAAGGTCCAATGATTGCGTTACCATTCATCGAATTGAAGACCATATGCGGTCCCTCATTCGACACTTTCCAGTCCAACTGCTGCTTGCTCACCTTTGGATGCTGCTGTGACTGAACCACAGCTGCAGAATCATGATCTTGTGATGGAGGACTTTTAGTTGTACTCTCTGATGACCCAGATTTGGTGTCTGAGAGATTAACGGTTGTGATGTCATGGATGCTAGACCTTCTCTTGTCTTTGCCTCCTGTAAGTTGCCTGATATAGTACTTTTGAGCATGACTAGCTACTTGAGTAGGTGTCCTTGTGGTCACAAAATTTCTAGAGATGTTTCTCCAGTCTCCTTTACCATACTTTTTAAGTCCCATCAGAAATTGCCTGTAGTACAGTTTGTCAAATAACACTACATCAAACGCTGCAGAACGATCCACTATTCCACTAGGACACAAGCCAAAAAGGCTTCATAGTAAATAATCCATTTCTAAACAATATAGTACTGTTCATCTGTATATTAAATTGCAAGAACTAATTAGACCTAATTTGCTGCATCTAACGGACTTTTAACTCAAAAAACTATGTATCACTAAAGCTCTTAATACCATTTAGGTTTGTTCAACATTGATCTTACTATAAGCTATATATGAACAAGCTAGCCAGAGAACAAGTTTCGACAGAAGTTCAGTTCTAGCAAAACTCAAGCTCCAAGCTTTAATGGGTCTTTCCTAAAAGACAAAAGCTTTAATGGGTTTCAAGTACTTGCTTTCAAACATCGAAACTCGATCACTCACCAGAGTAAAAATGACTGAGATAAATAAGCATGATATCCAGAAAAAGGTATTTAAGTAAGTACCTGTGCTCTTCTTCAGTCCATGGTACACCTTTCTTTCTTTCTTGATCAGACGGCCGAGTCGACGAGCCTCTCTTGCCACCAACACTATAATATTGCTTCAATCCATCGAAGCCTTGATCGTTCACCCACTCCAATGTGAAAGGATTACTAGAATACCCAGGAATTGGGATAAGACCAGCCTCAATATCACTCACATCTTCTTCCAACTCCTTGTATTGCTTGATCACATCGCCTACGGTCTTTCCGGGGATCGAAGAAGCCACCTTTAGCCATCGATCGGGGGTGTCCTTATCATAAAGAGCAAGAGCATTTTCAAATCGCTTGTTCTCTTCTGCGGTCCACTCTGCTCCTTTGCTTTCTTGAAACAACCAATTTGAGGTTTGAAGATAAGAGGCTGGAGATAGAACTTCCATTCCCCTATACATGATGGTTCTTATACAAGTGTTCAATTGAAACACATAGCAAAGAAAAGCAATGGAGTCACTTTGTTTCTCTCTCTTTGATATGTTGCTCAAAGAGAGAGAAAACCCAGATAGGAAATGCAGAGAAGTGAAGGTTTTTTTTATGAATTAATCAAGGAAGAGTAGCATTTGAAAGGGAATCTCAGTGTGCTTTTGAAACAAGCATAAGTTGAGGAATCTAAAAAAGGGGCCAACTTTCCAAAACACAAGGGGGAAATTCGATAAGCAATTTGAAAAGATTAGATCTTGGATTGTCAAGGATAACTAGAACCCCATATCAGATTCAAAGGCACAAAGATCACAAAAGGAAAAAACCCAGATCAAGTTCAGGGAAAGTGAGATTTTTTATAGAGAAAAATGAAAGTTTTATGGAAACCCAAGAAAAGAAAGCAAGACCCAATTAATTCAGGAAACTAGAGAAAGGAGAGTGATGCTGCAGAGCTGAAGAAGCGGGATTTGGGGGTGAAGGAAAAGAAGAGGTGAGAGCATGAAAGCAGTGAATACCAGAGGTAGCTATTTCTCTTTGTAGTGATTGAGTTGAGAGACAGGGATCTATGGAACAGGAACAAGTAGAGGGAAGAGTGTGAAAAGGAGAGGTCAAAGTTGTTGGGTTGTGATTGGTGGGTATGGTGTTTTGGGTATGAGAGAGAAAGACAGATGCCCAACCAAAACAAAGTGTGGGACTTGAAATCGACAGCCTGTGATTCGCTGATTGGCGACCCAATGTCGATGTGGGTATTTTGGTAATTGCGGAAAAAGCCAAGGGAAAAAAAGTTTTCTGTGTGTGTGTGTGTTTTTTACCTAGAGGTGGGCAACCCAATAAAACGAGGAGAACTGAGGCCTGAGGGGGTCGGAATTTGGCTTTTCATCCGTGGTGGGTTTGGAGAATTTACAGTGGTGTCAGTGTCAGTTTTTTCTCGTGTGAGTGCGATTTTTTAAGTTTCAAAGAGGTCGAATTCTTTAACGTTTTCAAAGCCTAATGAGGTTTCTAAAATTTGTTCCGGATAGTGAGAAAATAGCCCGTCATCGAAACTCTAATCGTTGGAGTGATATTTTAATAAAGTAATTAAAAATATTCAGAAAGACTTTTGCCAACGACCGTTTCGTCACCAATAATTATTTACATATGTATTTTTTTAATTTCTTTATTAAATTATTTTTCTTTCTTTTTTGAGCAAGAAACGACAATTCTTTTCATTAAATCATATTTTTTTGGGCCTAAATAGATTAAATGATATAAGTCGCATATGGATTGAAATGTCCCTGAACACCCATTTGAAGGATCTCATCAATTTTTTTTTTTTTTGAGGAAAACACAGAAACTTTATTAATTAATAACGGATTACAATCCTTAGCATGGGCATCCTAAAAAGGAGCAATACAGACCACACAAGAGGCCTAATCGATGATTCTAAATCTAGAATTCTAATCGATGATTCGAAACCTAGAACAATACATACACCGTGTATCACTGCTGTCAGCAATCGCCAGCTCCAACAGAAAAATTCCGACAAGTATTGCCATTGAGACCAGTAAATCCAATCAAGCTCAATTAGGACCCATGGAAAAAGAAAGTAAAACCACAATCTAAACTTGCATAATTGCTCATGCTTATTCTTAAGCAAGAAATTAAATTGACCCAAATCAAAGAACCAAATTTGATCTATGACTTGGAAGACCAAAACTGCTAAGCCGTCAAAACCAAGCACCCAAAACTTTCCCGGATCCCAGACCTTGAAACCTTGGAGTTGTAAATCTTTGACACCCAACAAGTAAGGCACCAACACCCAATCAGTTCGGCGAGATCCGAAGAGGAGTGGTACCACCAGATCTGAAGTCGGAGAATCAAAAAGGAAATCGGGAAGAACACGTTGAAACGTGACCCCGACAATAACAGCAACCACGAACAACCCAATCACGCGCAGCCGAAGAACCATCAGACCTCCCACCCGCATGAGAGTTGACGCAACCACTCTAGACCACCATAGAAAGAGGCGATATGGAGATAATTTGGTCGCCCAAGAACGACCGTTGAAATCAAAGGCAAGAGACCCTTGAACTGGTAACGGCGCCGCAACGGCACCGTTCATGGAGAGAAAACCCTAGGGTTCTCATCTCATCAATTTTATTAAAATGTCATTTTCTACAAAATTGGGGGACTATAGTAAGAGATTTTCTAAGTTTCAAAGAAGCCGAAATCCTTAACATTTCCAAAGCCTAATTAATGAGGTTTCTAAAATTTGTTCAGGCTAAGTTAGAAGATAGCCCTGTCATTGAGACTCTACTTGTTGGAGTGAGATTGTAATAAAGTAATTAAAAATATTCGTGAAGAAATTTACCCACAACGTCTTCGTTGGCAAAAATTATTCACATGTTTTTTTTTAAATTTCTTTAATAAATGATTTTCTTTTCTTTTTTGAGAGAGAAATGGCAATTCTTTTAGTTAAATCAAGAAAAGTTTTTTCCAGGCATCAATAGATAAAACGATTTGATTCACATATGGATTGAAAGGTCCCCGAGCACCCGCTCGAGAAATCTAGTCAATTTTCTAAAATGCCGTTTACTTCAAAATTGGTGAAGTATAATAAGCGATTTTCTAGATTTCAGAGAAGCCGAATTCCTTAATATTTTCAAAGCCTAATGAGGTTCCTAAAAATGGTCAGGAATTGTTAGAAGATACCCCGGTCATCGAGACTCTACGCGTGGGAGTCATATATATTTTGTTACTAAATATCATTTCTTTCTTGAGTATTGATACATTCTCTCTAGGTTTCAAATGAATTTTTTAAATGACTTTGAGCCTTCAATTTTTTTTTTTTTGGAGCATGCCGAAACGGCCAAAATGTACTATAGCCTACAAATTCGGATGAAAATTACACATTCTCAAATTTTAAAGAATCTTTGTCTGGGTGCTCAGAAGATCTCTTTAACGTACCCAATGGAATCATATCGCACATTATTTTGGACAAAAGAAAGATATGTTGATCAAAGTACAAAAAAATTAGGAAAAAAATAAGTTCTTTTACATTTGTTGAAATTAAAAAAAATTATTTTCAACAACTTGTAGCGACGACAACTAAATTATATTAATTTTTTTTTATTTTAACTTGACGAAATAAAAAAAAAAATTCCGGTGCTCGTAAGGTCAAATGTTGGATTTCATCTAGACCCTAAAATCCTTTTAGATACCCGTGAAAACTAACAATTTCGATGACTAATGTGTTACCAAAGTTCTTTTGCAATGTTTAATTTATAGAGTCCAAGAGCCCCAAAAACAAAATAATTTTACATTTGTTGAAATTACAAAAAAAAATTGTTTTAAACAACTTGTAGCGACGAACGATTCGTCGCTAAAAGGTATTGCTAAATTTTTATTATTTTTTATTATTTTAACTTAACTAAATAAAATGAAATACTTTAGGTGCTCGCAAGGTTAAGCGTTGGGGTTCATCCAGACCCTAAAATCCTTTTTGACACAAGTGCAAACCGGCAATGAGAATTTCAAAAATTTCATTTTCCAAGGAAATCATGTTATAATTTTCCTCAATTTGACACAATTCAACGAATAAAATGAAAAACCAATTTTGATGGCCAATGTTTTTCCAAAGTTCTTATGCATTGTTTAAGTCATTGAGTCCAAGAGCCCCAAAAATAAGTTCTTTTACATTTGTTGAAACTATAAAAAAACAAAATTTTGAACAACTTGTAGCGACGACAACTAAATTTTATTAATTTTTTTTTATTTTAACTTGACGAAATAAAAAAAAAATTTCCGATGCTCGTAAGTTCAAATGTTGGATTTCATCCAGACCCTAAAATCCTTTTAGACACCCGTGAAAACTAGCAATTTCGATGACTAATGTGTTACCAAAGTTCTTTTGCAATGTTTAATTCATAGAGTCCAAGAGCCCCAAAAACAAAATCATTTTACATTTGTTGAAATTACAAAAAAAAAAAATGTTTTGAACAACTTGTAGCGACGAATGATTCGTCACTAAAAGGTATTCCCAAATTTTTTTATTTTAACCTGACTAAATAAAATGAAATACTTTTGGTGCTCGTAAAGTTAAGCGTATGGGTTCATCTAGACCCTAAAATCCTTTTTGACACCCGTGCAAACCGGCAATGAGAATTTCAAAAACATCATTTTCCAAGGAAATCATGTTCTAGTTTTCCTCAATTTGGCACAATTCAACGAATAAAATGAAAAACCAATTTTGATGCCCAATGTTTTGCCAAAGTTCTTATGCATTGTTTAAGCCATTGAGTCCAAGAGCCCCAAAAATAAGTTCTTTTACATTTGTTGACACTATAAAAAAAAAATTATTTTGAACAACTTGTAGCGACGACAACTAAATTTTATTAATTTTTTTTATTTTAACTTGACGAAATAAAAAAAAAATACTTCCGATGCTCGTATGGTCAAATGTTGGATTTCATCCAGACCCTAAAATCCTTTTAGACACCCGTGAAAACTAGCAATTTCGATGAGTAATGTGTTACCAAAGTTCTTTTGCAATGTTTAATTCATAGAGTCCAAGAGCCCCAAAAACAAAATCATTTTACATTTGTTGAAATTACAAAAAAAAATTTGTTTTAAACTACTTTTAGCGACGAATCATTCGTCGCTAAAAGGTATTCGTAATTTTTTTTTATTTTAACTTGACTAAATAAAATGAAATACTTTCGGTGCTCGGAAGGTTAAGCGTTAGGGTTCATTCAGACCCTAAAATCCTTTTTGACACTCGTGCAAACCAGCAATGAGAATTTCAAAAATATCATTTTCCAAGGAAATCATGTTCTAGTTTTCCTCAATTTGGCACAATTCAACGAATAAGATGAAAAATGAATTTTGATGGACAATGTTTTGCCAAAGTTCTTATGCATTGTTTAAGTCATTGAGTCCAAGAGCCCCAAAAATAAGTTCTTTTACATTTGTTGAAACTATAAAAAAAAATTATTTTGAACAACTTATAGCGACGACAACTAAATTTTATTTATTTTTTTTATTTTAACTTGACGAAATAAAAAAAAATACTTCCGATGCTCGTAAGGTCAAATATTAGATTTCATCTAGACCTTAAAATCTTTTTAGACACCCGTGAAAACTAACAATTTCGATGACTAATGTGTTACCAAAGTTCTTTTGCAATGTTTAATTCATAGAGTCCAAGAGCCCCAAAAACAAAATCATTTTACATTTGTTGAAATTACAAAAAAAAAAAATTTGTTTTAAACTACTTTTAGCGACCAATCATTCGTCGCTAAAAGGTATTCGTAATTTTTTTTTAATTTTAACTTGACTAAATAAAATGAAATACTTTCGGTGCTCGGAATGTTAAGCGTTCGGGTTCATTCAGACCCTAAAATCCTTTTTGACACTCGTGCAAACCGGCAATGAGAATTTCAAAAATATCATTTTTCAAGAAAATCATGTTCTAGTTTTCCTCAATTTGGCACAATTCAATCAACGAATAAGATGAAAAATCAATTTTGATGGCCAATGTTTTGCCAAAGTTCTTATGCATTGTTTAAGTCATTGAGTCCAAGAGCCCCAAAAATAAGTTCTTTTACATTTGTTGAAACTATAAAAAAAAAATTATTTTGAACAACTTGTAGCGACGACAACTAAATTTTTTTAATTTTTTTTAATTTAACTTGACGAAATAAAAAAAAATACTTCCGATGCTCGTAAGGTCAAATATTAGATTTCATCTAGACCCTAAAATCCTTTTAGACACCCGTGAAAACTAGCAATTTCGATGACTAATGTGTTACCAAAGTTCTTTTGCAATGTTTAATTCATAGAGTCCAAGAGCCCCAAAAACAAACTCATTTTACATTTGTTGAAATTACAAAAAAAAAAACAATTTGTTTTAAACAACTCGTAGCGACGAATGATTCGTCGCTAAAAGGTATTCGTAATTTTTTTTTATTTTAACTTCACTAAATAAAATGAAATACTTTCGGTGCTCGGAAGGTTAAGCGTTGGGGTTCATCCAGACCCTAAAATCCTTTTTGACACCCATGCAAACCGGCAATGAGAATTTCAAAAATATCATTTGCCAAGGAAATCATGTTCTAGTTTTCCTCAATTTGGCACAATTCAACGAATAAAATGAAAAACCAATTTTGTTGGCCAATGTTTTGCCAAAGTTCTTATGCATTGTTTAAGTCATTGAGTCCAAGAGCCCCAAAAATAAGTTCTTTTACATTTGTTGAAACTATAAAAAAAATTTATTTTGAACAACTTGTAGCGACGACTACTAAATTTTATTAATTTTTTTTATTTTAACTTGACGAAATAAAAAAAAAATACTTCCGGTGCTCGTAATGTCAAATGTTGGATTTCATCTAGATCCTAAAATCCTTTTAGACACCCGTCAAAACTAGCAATTTCGATGACTAATGTGTTACCAAAGTTCTTTTGCAATGTTTAATTCATAGAGTCCAAGAGCCCCAAAAACAAAATCATTTTACATTTGTTGAAATTACCAAAAAACCAAAAATTAAACAACTTTTAGCGACGAATGCTTCGTCACTAACGGTATTCGTAATTTTTTTTTAATTTTAACTTCACTAAATAAAATGAAATACTTTCGGTGCTCGGAAGGTTAAGCGTTGGGGTTCATCCAGACCCAAAAATTCTTTTTGACACCCGTGCAAACCGGCAATGAGAATTTCAAAAATATCATTTTCCAAGGAAATCATGTTCTAGTTTTCCTCAATTTGGCACAATTCAATGAATAAAATGAAAAACCAATTTTGATGGCCAATGTTTTGCCAAAGTTCTTATGCATTGTTTAAGTCATTGAGTCCAAGAGCCCCAAAAATAAGTTCTTTTACATTTGTGGAAACTATAAAAAAAATATGATTTTGAACAACTTGTAGCGACGACAACTAAATATTATTAATTTTTTTTATTTTAACTTGACGAAATTAAAAAAAATACTTCCGATGCTCGTATGGTCAAATGTTGGATTTCATCCAGACCCTAAAATCCTTTTAGACACCCGTAAAAACTAGCAATTTCGATGACTAAGGTGTTACCAAAGTTCTTTTGCAATGTTTAATTCATTGAGTCCAAGAGCCCCAAAAACAAAATCATTTTACATTTGTTGAAATTACCAAAAAAAAAAAAGTTTTTAAACAACTTTTAGCGACGAATCATTCGTCGCTAAAAGGTATTCGTAAATTTTTTTTATTTTAACTTCACTAAATAAAATGAAATACTTTCGGTGCTCGGTAGGTTAAGCGTTGGGGTTCATCCAGACCCTAAAATCTTTTTTGACACCCGTGCAAACCGGCAGTGAGAATTTCAAAAATATCATTTTCCAAGGAAATCATGTTCTAGTTTTCCTCAATTTGACACAATTCAACGAATAAAATGAAAAACCAATTTTGATGGCTAATGTTTTGCCAAAGTTCTTATGCATTGTTTAAGTCATTGAGTCCAAGAGCCCCAAAAATAAGTTCTTTTACATTTGTTGAAACTATAAAAAAAATTATTTTGAACAACTTGTAGCGACAACAACTATATTTTATTAATTTTTTTTATTTTAACTTGACGAAATAAAAAAATACTTCCGATGCTCGTAATGTCAAATGTTGGATTTCGTCCAAACCCTAAAATCCTTTTAGACACCCGTGAAAACTAGCAATTTCGATGACTAATGTATTACCAAAGTTCTTTTGCAATGTTAATTCATAGAGTCCAAGAGCCCCAAAAAAAAAAATTGTTTTAAACAACTTGTAGCGACGAATGATTCGTCACTAAAAGGTATTCCTAAATTTTTTTATTTTAACTTGACTAAATAAAATGAAATACTTTCGGTGCTCATAAGGTTAAGCGTATGAGTTCATCCAGACCCTAAAATCCTTTCTGACACCCGTGCAAACCGGTAATGAGAATTTCAAAAATATCATTTTCTAAGGAAATCATGTTCTAGTTTTCCTCAATTTGGCACAATTCAACGAATAAAATGAAAAACCAATTTTGATGGCCAATGTTTTGCCAAAGTTCTTATGCATTGTTTAAGTCATTGAGTCCAAGAGCCCGAAAAATAAGTTCTTTTACATTTGTTGAAACTATAAAAAAAAAAATTATTTTGAACAGCTTGTCTAAATAAAATGAAATACTTCCGGTGGTTGTAAGGTCAAGCATTGAGTTTCATCTATACCCTAAAAATCTTTTAGACACCCGTACAAATCGGCAATGAGAATTTCAAAGAAGTCATTTTCAATGAAATCATGTGCTATAATGATAAAGTTTTACTTAACGTACAATTCAACGAATAAAGTGAAAACCATTCTCAAAAAAACGAATAAAGTGAAAACCAAATTTCGATGACCAATATGTTGCCAAAATTCTTTTGCATTAATTAATTCATTGAACCCAAGAACCCCCAAAACAAAATCTTTTTACATTTGTTCAAATTATTAAAAAAAAAAAAAATTCAACAACTTGTACCGACGAATACTTCATCGCTACAAGGTGTACCTAAATTTTATTAATTTTTTATTTATTTTAACTTGACGAAATAAAATGAAATACTTCCTATGTTCGTCAGGTCAAGCGTTGGATTTCGTCTAGAACCTAAAATTCTTTTAGACAGCCGTGCAAACCGGTAATGAGAATTTCCAAGACGTCATTTTCCAAAGAAATCATTTGCTATAATATGAAAGTTTTTCGCAATTTGGCATAGTTCAATGAATCAAGTGAAAGCCCAATTTCAATGGTCAATGTGTTGCCAAAGTTGTTTTGTATTTTTTAATTCATTGAATCCATGAGCTCCAAAAAAAAAATCATTTTACATTTGTCCGTCACTACAAGGTGTTCGTAAATTTTTTTTATTTTATTTTAACTTGAATAAATAAAAAAAAAACTTTTGGTGCTCGTAAGGTCAAGCGTTGGGTTCCTTTCAAACCCTAAAATCCTTTTAGACACTCGTGCAATCCACCATTTAGAATTTCAAAGATGTCATTTTTCAAAGAAATCATGTGCTATTCTACGGATTCCGATGAAAATGACACTTTCTCAAATTTCAAAGAATCTTCGTCTGGGTGCTTAAAAGGTCTTTAACCCAATGGAATCATATCGCACATTGTTTTGGACAAAGAAAGGATACGTTGATCAAAGTTAAAAAAAAATATTTGTCTGCAAAAGTTTCTTTACTATATGAAGCTTCTCTAGTGAGAACCACTTAAATGAGTACCACTTGAGGACTTTTCGATTAATGGTTGTAATATCTATTTTTCGATTACATCTCGACAAATCAACCGTTCAATGTTAAAATATTTATGAGTAGATCACTTCTACAAATTTTCAACAAAAATTGAAATCGTTAAGGTACCGAACTAGACCAAATAAATGGACGAACCAAATCTGTCGATTTTGAACCATTCATATTCATAAATATCTAAATATGGAACGGTTGATTTGTCAAGATGTAATCAAAAGTAAGTCTAATCGAAAAGTCCTTAAGTGGTACTCATTATAATGGTCCTCACTAGAGAAGCTCTCTATCTTTTTATAGTTCTTTTACTATATCTTTTTATAGTTCTTTTGTTATTAAACATTATTTCTTTCTCAAGAGTTGATAGATCCTATCTAAGTTCTTAATGAAATTTTTAAATGACTTTGGACCTCGAATTATTTTTTTGGTAGAGCGTGCCGAAACGGCCAAAAATAGTTGTGCTATTGCCTTCGAATTCCGATCGATGAAAATAACAAATTCTCAAATTTCAAAGAATCTTTGTTTGGGTTCTTAGGAGATCACTTTAACCCAATTGAATCATATCTCACATTGCATGTTTTGGTAAAGGAAGGATATGTTGATCAAAGTAAAAAAAAAATTAAAAAAAAAAATTAGGAAAGACTCATGGCCGACGAAAGTGTCGTCGGCACAAGGTGCTCTACTATATATTTTTTTTAATATTGTAATTCCATGATTTGAACCGTTGATGTTATAAAGCAACCTTTAAAGATAATTTTTGCCAAAAATAAATCAAATAGGTGATCGTTGACGTGACGATAATTTCGCGTTGAAAACATGTCTTCGTATCGTCAAAGATAGGGGATGGTATAGATTAAGGACCGGGGGTTGTCGTACCCAAGGGATTGGAAGGCCCAAAATCCACTCGGTAATTATATGGTAACCAAGTTTCTAGCACTAAAATGATGAGACAAGAGATGGATGGATGCAAAGTGTAGTGGATATACAAGTGAGTGTAGTGATATGTTTTTGGTGTTTTGTGAATAAGTGAGCAATGAAAGTAAATGCAAGAAGTAAACTAATTAAACAAGAGTGATTGGGCTAACAAACTTAATGCACTCTAAATGTAAGAGGAAGAACATGGAAAGATATAGGAATGGTAGAATGATTGAGTTTTCATATCTAATGAACTAACAACTTCAAGCACACACATGTTGAAAAGATTCATGAATTAATCCCCACAGTCCAACATACAATGTTATGCACATGTGTTTTGCAATCTATGGTATGCTTATGCCTTGTTAGGGTCATAAGGCTTAGTCCTTGCATTCAAGTGTGAATGAAGGGTTGAAGCACATGCATCAAAGGATAAACACATAAAACCTAGTTGATAATGGATCAATTTCCGTATCCTACCCTTGATAAGGTTATAGGACCATGTCTTCTAAGTTAACAAGAGTGCCAAGGAATGGTTCACAATGAATTAGTCTTCTCATTCAAGAGTGAATGGAAGGTTGAAGCACCAAGACTTAGGAAATCAAACAAGGTCAATCACAAATTAATCCTCATCATGCTCAATGTCAATTGTCTAGAGTGAGTAAGGTAACCAATCTCACAAACTCAAACAAAGATAGATTAAACACATGCTCATTAATTGATTAGATTCCTAAGCAAGCATCTAACACATGTTGTAATAGGCAATGAACATATCCAAACATCAATCAACATGAATAAACATCAAAGTTATACAATCCATCATCAATGAACTAGGGCATACAACCCTAGTCCCCAACATAAGAATTTATACACACATGCTTGAATCAAACATAAATAAAGATAGGTTAAGAGATTCTCATGAAGACATCCAGCAGGGCCTTGCTGCCCCCAAGAGTTGCTAGCTGCTCCATGCATCACCCTCTTCTTCTCCTTACTCCTTCTTGCTCCAAATTACAAGGTTCATGCAGACCCTTGCTGTTCTTGATGATTCCAGAGCATGTAAGTGCACAAACGATGGTGAAAGTTGGTCCGTAAGGTAAATGGGGGCCTTAGGAACAACTTTCGTGAAGGATGAAAGTCCAAAAAATGGACAGAACTATGAGAAAACTGGCGATTACAGTAGGTAGACGGGTGGTGTCCGTCCGGATTCCCTAATGGAATCCGGACGGAAATGAGGCTGTTCTTGAGTTTTTTGAGAGCTCTTGGCTCAGCTGAATGGGGGGCTACTGAATGGATGCCCTAATGAGGCAACAACAAGAGTATAAATAGGCAAAGGAAGGGAGAATGAAGGGTTAGGATGAGCTAGGGTTAGATCTAAGGGTTGGATGAATTAAATGAAGGGTAAGGAAGTAAATCCTCATGTGAACAAAAGGAAGGAGTAATTAATGGGTGACCTCACCAAATCTAGTGTGGTGTAGCTGAAAATTAATTGCACATGTGGATGAGTCACAAGGTTGACTTTGCCCTGACTTTGACCGCGACCTTCGGAGTTGACCAAAGGATGATTTTGACCAAACTTCCGGAATTCTTCTTGCAACTCCTTTCCGGGACTTCATGCTGACTTGTTGACGCTCATAAGTCGGGGTTGACCACGAGTTGACTTTTGGTCCTCGGGTTGACTTTTCGTCCTTTAGCCGGAAATCCACAAAAGCTCCCAAATTGCACCCTTTTGCTCCCGATATCCATCCAATGCTCGATTCACCTTTTCTCGGAAGTGGTTTAAATGCGCCAAAATGCACCATATTGTGCCGAATTACATCAACTCACATAAATAACCTAGAAACATGAAAACACATATTAAACACAAGAAAAGGCCTTCGGAGAAGCCTAATTCTCATGATTAGGAATGCAATTAGCACGATAAATATGTGCCAATCAATCGTTAACATTCTCATGACCAAACGTCTATTTGTTTGATGCAATTGAATGAATAAGGATTTCTGTTTACGTTGATTTTTTTTAGAATTGATCTATAAAGGTTGGCTTATAAGATCGGCAGTTCAAATCATGAAATTACACTACCGAAAGTATGTAAGTAAGAGAGAGTTTGGATTCATGTGTCCAACGTAGGTCAGACCAGAGCTTTTTCCAAGGTGGTTAAATAGATGAAGCGATTTAAATCTCATAATGATTGAAAAGTCTCTTTGAGCACCTGCTCGAAGAATCTCATCAATTTTTGAAAATGTCATTTTCTTTAAATCTTGTGGACTTTTAGGAAGGAATTTTCTCAGTTTCAGAGAACCCAAATGTTGGAATTTAATTGTTATTTTCTGTTTTGAATAAGTCGTAGTTGCAAGTCCTATTCATTTGAGATTTACTGGTATTGACCAAGTGTTTAGGAGTCCTAGAAGTTTACGTTGTTCAGTAGTAGTGGATAGGTTTGTTGCTGTTTTTTCTCCTTAGTTTGAGTGAAAGTGGTTCTTGTGGACTACTATATATGTAACTGGAAGAAGTTCAATGAAGACACAAAGTTTCAGTCATATTATTCATTCATTGTTCTGAAGTTTTTCCTAGATATTTCAACACCAAATTCCACAACCTTTCCAAAGCCTGTGGTTTGTTTTCCAACTCCCCAAAACAAACTAAAAATACAAATTGCGAGATGGTAGAAACCTCCCATAAGTTTCACTAGCTAGATCATGTGCATCCAATTAACTTTAATAACATGCATCATAAGAGAGAACCTAAGATGAAACTTGAAATCCATATATCATAACTTTACATGACCAATTCGGCAATACATATAATTCTTGAAAAAAATTGATATTTTTTATATTTGCAATAACCAAAAATTTATTCAAAGTTTCTTGAGCAAATTCTTTCATTTACTCAAGCAACAATTTGAATACATGAAATATATATATTAGCATTTGTTTATTTATCGATCCTCTCTTTTGTTCTTCTTCTTGATCATATGTGCCTTTTAGTCCGCACACTTTCTTTTTGGTTAGATCGATCTCTCTATTTGCAACGTACATTAGATGTTCTTTTGGCTAGAAATTTAACATGTTGGAAGATCCTTTGGAGGAGGTAGAAGTGATTGATTTGGTCCTTTGCCATTGTCCACCAAAAATGCCATCTTAAGCCCCCATGTTGTGTGCACTTCCAAATGGCAATGCATGAACCAAACACCTGAAAAATAATACACAGAAATTAGAAAAACAGATTTACAAGCAACTAAAAATTGTCCCAAAATGATGAGGAATTTTCTACGGGTCGTCACACGCGACATTTCTCTGAGAACATGCACATGAGTGTGTGATTACTTAACATAACAACGGATTTCAAATGCACGTACGATGCATATATTAATTTTTTCTGAAAGGTGATAAAAGCTTACCTGGATTATCTGCGAGAAATCGGATGGCTACCCAACCACCAGATGGAACACTAATTGTGTTCCTTTCAACAGGATCAACAAGATTGAAGTTCTTAGGATCTGTCTGGGGGTTGTAATTGCCAAGTCCCTTGCCAACCGCAAAGAAATTGAAACCATGCAAATGGACTGGGTGGTTCTCAGGGGCTATAATCCCAGTGTCTTGCAAAACAAGTTGAACAGTCGAGTTATAAGCCAACCTATAAACCTTTGTCCCATTTGTAGTCGCCAAACTTGAATTTGCTGGTAGACCTCCAGAATAATTGAAAGCATTTGGTGGGTTACCAGGAAAATCAGCGGTGAAAACCCCACTAGTGTTGAAAAAATGTGCTTGAAGCAGAGCAATGGTTGGCATAACAAATGTGACATTGTTAATACTGGCCACCGCACGGCTTCCATTACCGGCTATGCAACTAGGACATGGGTTGATCCCTAGCCCAACTGTGAACAAAAGGCTATGGTCAATTTTTAAGGGGACTTTTGCAGGAAAGGTCTTTGAATTAAGGCTTCTGAGAGAGTCGGTAAAACTGTTGGCGACTTGGGTAGCGTTTTGTGGAGGTGGGCTAGTGAGAGTTGTGGGTGTGCTAGAAAGTGTGCCTGAATAGTGCAAAGTGGCAGTGGCGGTGAGGTTGTCTACGGCAACAATAGGAGTGTCCATAAATGGGGAGGCGGTAACCAAGTACTTGCCCGAGTTTTGGTTTGCTGTGATAAGGGCATTGGTGGTTTGGCCGGGGGCAATCACAATGGTGTCGGTTTTGAAGGGTTTTACATAGGTGGCATCGACTTCCACGATTGTCAATTTGTGTCCGGCAATTTTGAAGAAGAGCTCTTCATTGAGCGCAGCATTGATGATGCGGAGCAAGTAGGTCTTGCCGCTTTCGACAGACAACTTAAAGCCGCCTGCATTTTATTGGTATATATTAGCTATTTGTACGTTTGGCAACATAACACGTTAGACTATTGATGTTTTTGCTTTAAATGAATGTTATATCAAGCAATATTTTAGTACCCTGTGAAGAGCAATTTGGAGCAACGGAGCCTGGATGACCGTTAATGGTGTGAGCATCCGATACATTTGGTCCTAAACCGCTTTTGAGAGCTTCATTTATCACGGCTTCGGTATCTGATTTCCACCATTCAGCTGAAATTTGTACACATTTTTTGATTAAACTAAACCCAACATAACCTGGAATTAATACGTACGCTACTGTTTGAAATTGAATTTATAAAGAAGAATCTTACCTAATACAACAGGAACTTCCTTGTAGGGTGTTGGGAAGGGATAAGGCACACCACGCTTGGGCAAAATGACAAGAGCACCATGGATTGTGGACCTTAGCCAGAGAATATGTGCATGCCAAAGAAGTGTGCCTCTTTGGCCTGTGATGGTGAAGTTGTATACATAGCTTTGGCCTTGAGGAATTGGGCACTGTGTGATGTATGCGGGTCCATCTGCCCAACCGGTCCGGATCTGCCGGATACCATGCCTGCCGGACAAAAAAGGAATTCGGAAATTAACTAGAAGTTTTGATTAAAAGTTAATGGAGGGATATATCATATATGAATGGTATGAATTCTCACCAGTGAATGGAAACGTTGTAATTGACATGGTTGGTGACTTTGACAAGAACGGTGTCGTCTTCCCTGGCATAGAGAGTTGGCCCTGGGAAACGACCGTTGATCGTTACAATTGGCTTGGTGGAGCATAGTCTGGTAGTATTTCTCAACACCACCTGCATACGTTACCAAAAGATGGCCGAGTCAATGTTACTCTACATTACAAAGTAGAGTAAGAAATACTGTACATCATTTGGTAGAAAAATGATCGAAGGTGTACGTGCCTTTTAGGTTTTGAGGTTGTACCTTCCATATGCACTTTTAACTTTTACACTTATATTTTTTGACTTATCAAAATAAAAACTATATATTCAACTTTGTAATAATTAGGCACACCCTCTTACCTAGCTAGCTTTTAGTTTAAGAAATCTATGTCTGAGATTAAAATGATTATGTGGTTTCATTCGAAATCTCTAGCTATGGCATAACCAACATTCATGGTATATATTTATGAGTGTTATTCGCAGTCTCGAAACTAATTAAGATCGACATTCCACTCATTTTTCGAATGTTTTTAAATAATAAATAATAACAAATATAAATTTTTTGAGAGTGTGAATAACAGTTGTCTATATATACATCAAGTAGTGTGCAAGTGAATATTTGTGATTGTCATTTATTTCTCAAAAGCTTTGAACGTTGAATCAAGAAGATCTTCATTAAGTTGAACACCAATCATCTTTAGCATGTCTTGGAAACCTTAATTTGATTCATAAGAAAAAGCACTTACATTAAACTTGTAGTGTCGAACCCTGCTCTCAACCAAAGCCGGAAGAAGGCAAGCCAAGAGAAGTAGAAGAACTCGAATCCACGATGCCATGTTTCTTTCTGTGCAGTGCAGTAGTACCAGTTAGTAGTACTACAGATAAAATATCTCTGGTCTTGGTTTTGTACTTTTGTTTGTGTTGATACGTTGCTATATATTCATGGTGACAGGCCAGCGCAATTGCTTATATAGAGTGACGAGAGACATAAGCTGCAATGTCGATTTCTTAGGTTAGGTGGACACAATAGCATTCTTTAAAAACAAGATTTCTTAAGCCTAACCAGGGTTGTTTTCCCTGGGATTTCTTAGATATTACATAAAGTTCTTGATTGACCACTGTAGCTGTACGTCTATATTTTTGGTAAAACAACAGTTTACTCGATCATTAAATTCCCTCTTATCAGATATCAATATTTTCTTTACTATTTTGGTTATTTGGTTGGATTTTCTTATTAATTTGTTTGAGACTTGAGACAACCAATTAATTATGTCCCCCACTTGCTTAATTATAATTTTAATAAATTTAACTCAAAATCTTTGTTTGAGAGCTTTTTTGGGCAACAACTGGTAGGACAAGGGATGCTTCCATTATATGTTTCAATTTTCTTTGGATGATACATTATAAAGTTTACCAAGGAATATGATTAGAAGAGCAATACATAAATATACAGAAGAGAAAAGTGGCTAGCCAGGTTATATTTTGTTACAAATTAGGTTTAAGAAGATTATGATCGAAGTCAGTTATATGTACATGCGTTTTTCAAATTTATTCTATTATTTAAGAGAAGACACTTTCCTCTATTATTAGAACAAAAAAAAAAGGTAACAAATACCACAATGTACGTCATGTTCATCTTAACCAACCGGCTTTCTTGTGCACATTCAGTCATTCATGATCCAAGGGTTTGCATAGGTGTACGTATGCATCATAATTAGTGTACATAGGTAATTAATTTCACTAGAGTTAACTTAATCAATTCTAACCTTCTGTAATTACACACACGCACACACATATATATGTGTGTGTGTGTGTATGTATATGTATATATATAGGCCAGTGTACGTATGTGCATCATAATAAGTGTACGTACGTAGGTATTTAATTTCACTCAAGAGTTAACTTAATCATACACACACACATATATATAGAGTAAGAGTAATGAAAAGCCAAATACATATGATGGATATGATCGAGTTGGTGAAGCTAGCTATGTAGTTTGTGGTTATTGTCTCATACGTTTGTTGAGTTGGAGATCGAATTAGTAGCTAGTATACGTGTACGTATCCTAGTAGGATGCTTAGGCATCAAAATAGTGAAAAGGTTGGGAAATGGCTTTCAGGTCACATATCAGATAGAAGCTCCCAACAGGCAACAGCATGGACATCATAGGTTGTTTGAAAGCCAAGACTAATTAAACCAACGGTGGGTAAGTAAGTCCATATCTCATTACCAAGTCTTCATCAACTTTCCTCCCTCTAATTCTCTCTTGTTTTCTTCATCAAGCTAATTCAATTCCTTTCTTATTATGCTTAAGTTTTAATTCTAATTTTCTCCACTTTTAACAATCCCTATCAGTCTATCGCATACAGAACACATGTGAATTGATGCATGTGTGTGAGTATATGTTTCGAAATGCAGGTTAGAATGGTCAACTTGGTTGGGGAAGCTAGATAGTCTTTATCATGCATATATGCTAGCTCATTGCTGGATTGCTTGTCTTCGATATGCTTGATGAAACGTACACTAGCTAGCTTAGCTAGTCTAAATTGTCTTAATCATGCATATAATTCTAGCGATTAATTAACATTAATAATTAAGAGAATCCCTTCCCCCTTTTCTTTGTCCTTTTGAGTTATGACCTATTGATATCAATTGTTACTATTGTACGGAGTGCATGTTGTGATTGTTGTCGATCATGGCCATGGGTTCATGGTCGGTAGAATTTGTGTTACCTTCCGGTACGCCGTACGCGCATTATGCTCAACCCATCAAAGGGTTGACATGCATGTTTCTTTGTATAAAGTATGACTTCGTTGTATTTTACACAAGTGGTTTTGTTTGAGATTGTTTTTGAAGTTGGTAAAAGTATTTTTAGACTATTTAAAGCACTTTTTGCAGTGTTTGGCAAATTTTTTTTTTAAGTGCTTTTGGAATTGTAAAAGCACTTTTTGTGGTTTTTTAATAAGCGCTTCGCATGTGTTTTGTTTGTCTAGGCCTTTAGGAATATATTGAAGCAATTAACTGAGCTTCTAGAACGTGGAGTGCAGGTGGTTTCCTTTCACTCCCCCTCATACGTACAGATCATATATTTTCATATATATATTTCCTATCGAAGTTGATCTTGAAACATATAGCTTCCTAACCTTAGAAACTTTCTGATTGACCAAAAAAAAAAAACCTTAGAACTTTCTACGAAAGCAACAAGCTCTCTCGATCTAAGTGTGAAAGTTTTGCTTCAACATTTTCAGATGAAATCGTGTTTTCAGTTTCAATGAAAGGTATACTAATTCTCTTCTTACCTATTTTAGTTGACCCATTAATTTACCCTGCGAGACTAGAAATCAATTCATACTTTTGGTTAATTTTTCCTTTTATATTAATGGCATGATTTTGAATTTTGATTCATGCATGGTACTCAATCAACTTCCTTTCCGTTTGTAGCACTAGAAAATAGGACTGACCTAGCTCATCTTTGGTTGTTATATATATAATATATACGCTGAAAGACTAGTTTGATACTTGCTCCTCTTTCATTGTTATACGTATGTACCTGTAGAAATACCAAAGCTGTTTTGTTTGAAGTACACAAAAGTCTTTTAATAAAAAAATTTAAGTATCTTTTGTAAGAAGTGCTTATATTCTTTGAGAACTTCTTTATCTCGGCGACACAACGAAAAATTTATCCAGCACTAGATGACATTACTAACATTTTCGACAAGAGAGGATCGACCTTATGAGAATGTGGAGTGTTGTCCCACATTGGAAAAAAGGGACCTTGCAAATGTGTTTATAAGGATTTGGGCCTCTCCAACCATTGCCAATTAGTTTTGGTTGTGAAGCCCAGATTACTTTATCAGACCTTACTAATGGGAAAAAGAACAGTAAATCTGCCATGACCGGAACTTGTAGCCCTAGTGTTAAAAGCATTTATCGTAACGGAAATACCAAGTTTGATTTCCTCTTTCCGAACTATTACTTGGGCCCCAAAACTCCCAACCGAAAGCGGACTCACCTACATCACGGGCCACACAAAAGTAAAATCAAGCACTATACAAACATATTATTGGGCCTGCCCCTATTGCATTAATCAACTGATGCTCATTCTGAATTCTGTCTCTGAGTGCTTACAAGTTACAACCGACGCCCCATAATACTACAGAGAGCAACGGGTCCTCTGCCTAAGATGGTGTGCCATGAAAGCAAAAGGCTAAAAATCGAGTTGAACTTCAAGGCTTGAATGTGGTTACTGGCTAGCATGCATTGATGAAACACTGCAGCAGATTGGTGCGTCTTAAGTTGACATTTAGCAGTCCAATTTTTGATCCTACCGTCGAAAATGACACAACTATACCTACATTTATAAGTTACATTCAACAATTAATGCATGCAGTTAAAGGTCTATCCATTCGAATCGCGTGCCATGCACAAATGTGAGTTACCATATATAAGATATCATTCGAGTGAACCCAGATTTGAATAAACACTGTGATATAGTAGCCGATTGGATACTAAATTAAAGGTTTTCGTTTTGAACTTGAAGATGAGCTTGTCTCTCACAGCAATGGCAGAAGACGACGTCTACACAAAAGATGGAACAACTGATTACCGTAATGGGCCTGCCATGAAGAACAAAACAGGAACATGGAGAGCTTGCCCTTACATTCTAGGTAAGTAAATGATTTTATGTCTTTGAAATATGATCAACAACAAACGCTAACATTCCTAGCTTGGCTTTTGATTAACAGGAAATGAATGCTGTGAAAGATTGGCCTACTATGGTATTAACACAAATCTTGTTAATTACCTCAAGTTCCAAATGAACCAGAGGAACGTGGAGGCTGTCAATAATGTCACAAATTGGTCAGGCACATGTTATGTGACACCATTACTTGGAGCATTTCTAGCTGATGCATACCTTGGAAGATATTGCACAATTGCTGCCTTCTCCATCATCTATGTTTTCGTAAGTTAACTTGTTCATCAAATGAGGATATATGATATTTATTTTTTCGAGATATCTAGCATGTTATGTTATCAGGCATTTGGGCCACGCATTAGAATTAGATTCATTTTCTGAATATATAAAATAATTAAGAAAGATTAATTTGTTGCAGGGAATGACACTATTGACATTATCAGCATCAGTCCAAGGGCTAAAACCACCATGTGACAAAAACAAAGTGTGCAATCCCACACAGTTCCAAGAAGGAGTGTTCTTTACCGGCCTATACCTTATAGCTCTTGGAACTGGAGGCATAAAGCCTTGTGTCTCATCATTTGGGGCAGACCAATTTGATGACACTGATGAGGCTGAGAAGAAGAACAAGGGCTCTTTCTTCAATTGGTTCTATTTCTCAATCAACATTGGTGCACTTGTGGCTTCCTCTGTGCTTGTTTGGATACAAACAAACGTCGGATGGGGTTGGGGTTTTGGGATTCCGGCTGTGGCTATGGCACTTGCTGTTGTGAGTTTCTTCTCGGGGACTCACTTGTATCGGAACCAGAGGCCTGGTGGGAGTCCCCTGACTCGCATTTTCCAGGTGGTGGTTGCATCCTTCAGGAAATATAAAGAACAAGTGCCTAGGGATAAGTCTCTATTGTATGAGACTGCAGATGAGGAGTCTGTGGTTAAAGGAAGCCGCAAGCTTGATCACACAGAACAATTAAGGTAAATCTGTAAGTTCGTAACAAAGAAAAAAGCATAAGACTGATAACTTTTGATTCACTTCTGCTCAAAATAAGTAACATTTAAGTGTCTGCTTAATAGTTCATACGCACCGATTTCTTGAAGTTTAAGTATTTAGAATCCAACGGTTGTCGAAAATGGTATTAAAACTTTGATTTCAAAGATCTTGGGTGGTATTGCATCTAACCTGTCGATGTTAATTTGTATCTAGCACCTAGGCTAGGGTGGCCTTGCCCCAAACTTGCATGTGGTTTTTTTTGCGGTTTTTAAAAGAATATGAATTTGTGTCATACAAACTTTTGACTATAATATTTATAATGCCCCCCATTTGAATCATTGAGTCTTTAGAAAAATTTTATTAACTCGACTTTTGAGTGTTAGTTTGATATACATTGTTGATTTATTTTGAGAAAGTTAAAGTTGTTACGATATACTAATTCTATATAAATAAGAGTCTTTTATGCTAAAAACATCATATACTATTCATTTGCTCTATCAATTTTTCTTTACAAGCTGCATTTTCAAGTCTTTTTAAAGGAATTTGCCAAAAAAAAAAGTATTTTTAAAGGAATTTGCCTTTTGCAAACTGCACTTTGGACTGACAATGATTTTTTCTCTCTCAGTTTCTTGGACAAGGCAGCAGTTGAGACTCAATCAGACAGAATCAAAGGCTTATCGATGGCATGGAGACTTTGCACTGTGACCCAAGTTGAGGAACTCAAGTCCATCATAAGGCTACTACCAATATGGGCCACTGGCATAATCTTCTCAGCAGTATACAGCCAAATGGGAACCTTGTTTGTGCTCCAAGGCAACACAATGGACCTTCACCTAGGCAACACCTCCTTCGAAATCCCATCCGCCTCACTCTCCCTCTTCGACACCATCAGCGTCATCTTCTGGGTTCCGGTCTACGACCGTGTCATTGTCCCATTTGTTAGGAAATTCACTGGCCACAAAAATGGGTTCACCCAACTTCAAAGAATAGGAATTGGGTTTTTAATCTCAGTCTTTGCAATGTTGGCTGCTGGGACTTTGGAGCTTGTGAGACTCAATGAGGTGAAAAAGCACAATTACTATGACCTCAAGCACATCCCCATGTCAATCTTTTGGCAAGTGCCACAGTATTTCATTATTGGGTGTGCTGAGGTCTTCACATTTATTGGGCAATTGGAGTTCTTTTATGAGCAAGCTCCTGATGCCATGAGGAGTTTGTGTTCTGCTCTCGCGCTCATAACGACTGCGCTAGGGAACTATTTGAGTACATTTCTTGTGACTGTTGTGACTAATGTGAGCACAGGGGATGGCAAAGCTGGTTGGATACCAGATAACTTGAATTATGGTCGCCTTGACTACTTCTTCTGGCTTTTGGCTGTGTTGAGTGTATTGAATTTGGGGTTCTATCTTATGGTTGCTAGATGGTACACTTACAAGAGGGCAGTGGTTCCTAGCCATTGAGCTAATGCAATGTTGTTTGAAGTTTCATTTCTTTTACTTATCAAGCAAAGGGGCCATTTTGATAGTTATGTTTTATTTTTCTTATGAATGTCAAAGTTGGATAGACATGCCTCACCAAATGTGACATTCTGATCAGTTACACTTTTGATTAAGGTTTTCAGTAGTCAAAGCTAATGAGATCACTCACTTGGAAATCTGCTTGATATGATTTTGACCTTCAAGTTCATATATTGAATTTTTTGAAGGTGCATGCTATGAAAGAAGTATTAGCAATGTTAATGATACTGTTTTTGAAGTCCAGGATGCTTGTTCTACGGATGCAACATAAACATTCTATACACAACAAGGGGTCCTAAGTTTGTATACCACATAATATGTAGGTATCACTTCAAAATAATGCTAGCAATTTTTTTCTTTCAACACGATCATTTTTTTCTTCACCTAAGGAGTATATTGTCATGATTGGAATTGTTTATTTAATGACAAAGTTTTCAGTTTAGTTGATTTTTTCTAAAGATGATTTTCAAATAATAATTTAGAAAATGAATGTTTCCGATCTTAAGAATGAAATAGATTTAATAGAATACATGTGGAATAAGAAAGAAGACGAAGAAAATTGAAAGTAAAGTTGCTAGTATTCATCCTTCCTCTTTTTCTATCTCTTTATTATTTCTAGATAATACATGTGTCAATTTACCCTCTAACTTTTTAATTTTAATAAATTGCACACTATATTTTTCAATTTCTGCCAATTTACCCCATTAATTACCGTCAATTTTTCGTAACTTTATCTAAATTTTTTGTTAAGTTCACCTCATGTGCTAGGCACGTGAGTTTATTTTCATTTTTCATCCCAACATGATATTCTTCGTATTTTCACGTATCTATGAAGTATTCTAGAAACATGTAAAAGTATCGTATTTATGATAAAAAATAGTAAAATACAAAAATACTATGATGTACCTAGCACGTGAGATGAGCCTAATGGAAAATTTGTATGTAATTAATTGCTGAAAATTGACGACATGAGGTAAACTAATAAAAATTAGAAAAGCTAGGATGCAATTTATCAAATTAAAAAGTCGAGAGCTAAATCGACGGACATGATCGAGAAACGTTAAGGGACAATTCAACTATTTTGCCTTATTTCTAATAAATAAATCATTAACCACAATACTTGATACACAAATTTATTTAACAAATTTGGAATCCTGATCATTATTTCCTAGTATAGTACTCTTATTCTACCAGAAAATCCCAACTGTACGTTAGAAATCAAATATAGCTGGGACTGTGCTGTCAAGTGGGATCTCTTTGTTTTCCATTTTTGCTAAGAAAATGGAGATTTTGATAATAATTCCAGCAAAGAGTCCAGGTACAAAGTTAACCTACAAAGTACAAAGAGATCCCATGGATCTCTCTGGTAAATTAGGATATAACCTATCCTCTCATATGTATTGGTTTCACTTTCAAAATCACACACATTCTCTAAAAGGCAGAATCTTCCTAGCCTTTCTAAGATCAAATGGTCAATTTCTTTGGTTCTATTCATAAATGAACCTTGCAAGCATTTGTAGTGCTAGAGTTGTGACGTCGATATACCTCAAACTCATAATGTCTAATTTATGCCCATTACTCTTTTGGACACTACCATATTAACACCTTTTGAGTCTCCAAATCAAAAGAAAATATGAAGGCATCTTTATCAAGCAACCTCATCGATGAGATTTTGTTTTTGGACAACAATGATAGCCAAAATGACATATGTTTTCAAGTTAGATATTGTCACAATTTAATAATTTAATATCGTCACACATTATTTAGTGAATTAAATTCAGTCTTTACATTTCAAAGTATACAACTTACAAACTATGCCAATTACTACTTACAATTGTTTAGTGACTAATATGATATTTAATATCGTCAAATTATCTAGTGAACAAAATTCAATCTTTACATTTTAAAACGAGAGTCCTATTGTAAAAGACCTGATACCAATGGGAAATTGCTACTTACAGTTGTTCACACGTGAGCCATTGATTGAGGTAAGCATCATCATAAGTGTACAACTGTACACTCATCAACGGTTGTCATTCGCTCATGCTGGTAAATATAATAATTACGACGTAAAGACTTAAAATGGAGTACAAGATCGTCTCTGATTCTATTTCTTTCCACATGATTTCGTGGTTCCTTATTTGCGAGTCTGAGCAGGAACCGGGCTAGCTTTTCCTTCTTTAGCTCTGATTCTAAATCCCAATGAAATTCATTAATAACCCTAATCAACATTCATCATAAAGATTCAGTCTTTTTATCGCTCTTTTTTAATTTTTCACTCCAAGCTTCACAGGTATGTGTTATGTCTACACCTCCGTTAGTACTCTGATATTACTCACTCTCTTCCTCTCTCTTTTTCTCTTTCACTCTGGAATTGTATATTATGCTAGCATTCATGTCAAAGATGTATAATTTCTTGGCGTAGAGAATGGTGTGATTTTTTTGTTGCTATCTTGCTTTTCCCTTCAATGGCAATCTCTATGTTATTAAAATGGTAATTGGGTTGTTTTTTTTTTTTTTCCCCTTCACTACAGAATGAAATTTCGAGGCTTGACTTAGTAGTATGAAACTGAAATCCTCTGTGCTAACTTGCCCTAAATTCTACTTTCTTTTTCTTTATTCTTTTGAATACGATAATGGGTCGTCGAGTTCATCTTTTTGTATTGAGCAGCCCCTCTTTTTTCACAATGATAACAGAATGCTTATGCTTCACTCAGCTTCTGTTGATTTGTCTCTTATTTAATTTTGACTAATAAAATCGGGGTTATAGGTTGAAGATGAGCGTCTCTAGGATGTTGCCTAGTGCTATTGTACAGATACCCTGCAATTTCTTTATGAAAGTTGAAGAAATCTGTTTGTCTAATTTGTGCTTAATTAGTATACATTATGTCTGCTCATGTAGAATGAATGAACAAGTTGAATTCAGGGAAGGAGAAAAATACTTCAGTATATTATTGGTGGACCCCATTGTTAGAAGTACCATTTGTGCCATATTAGTGTTCATAATCCCTTCTGTCTTTGAAGTTTGAAATCAACTTTCATTAGGATTTTGAGCACCTAAAACTACAGGCTCTTTTGAGTCTTTTACCATGTGACATTATGTATGCCAGTTTTTGAGCCCTTCTTCTTGTAAAGACAAGTGCTCTATGTACAAAGCTGCTTGAATTACACTTATCATAAACGCTATTTGAAAAAATAGACAGGTGGTTTGTAAGGTTGGCATTGATAGGTCCAAGTGCTTAGTGAAATAAGAGTTTTGAGGATTTAGAATTGAGTAAACTTTCTTTTCAACAACCACACTAAGATTTGGATATGTCCAAGGCTCCAAGCCACTTCTCACTTTCAAAATTGTCATGATTCACTCTTATCTTGGCTCTTATATATTTTAGATGATTTTGTAGGTGAGTCTCTGATTTTAAATAGCAAGCAGAACAAGGCCTGGAAGATGGCTATGGCGGAAGATGAATTTACACAAGATGGCACTGTGGACATCCATAAAAACCCTGCTAATAGGAGGAAGACTGGAAATTGGAAGGCATGCCGCTTTATTCTTGGTATGGTACTTTTATTGGTTATATTATGAATTGAATCTGTTTTGAAGTCCTTGTTGTTGTTTTTTTTTTTTTCCTATTTTTATCCTTACATGATTCTGCTGCAGGAAATGAATGTTGTGAAAGATTGGCATACTATGGAATGAGTACCAATCTGGTGAACTATCTTCAGAAACAACTCAGCATGGGAAATGTCGCTGCATCAAACAGTGTCACTAATTGGTCCGGAACTTGCTATGTCACACCATTGTTAGGAGCCTTCCTAGCTGATGCATACTTGGGAAGATATTGGACAATTGCCATTTTCTCAGTTATATATGCACTTGTAAGTTTTCTCCGAACAATACTCTTCTCAGTGATGGCATTACTATCAATCGTTTTAGTGCTCATGTTATTCAATTTAACATTGAGATGGTAATCTAATCTGTGTCTTGTCAAATCATATATATTGATTATTCGGTCTTTTTCTTCTCTTGTTCCCCCGAAGTTTTTATCAAATTTTTCTCTAGATGGATTTTTGGTTGTTCGTATGTTCTGCAAAAGGCTGAATCTTTAGATATATATTGAAGAATCTTAAGTTTTTGTGCAGGGGATGACATTCTTAACACTGACTGCATCTGTCAATGGATTAAGGCCATCATGCGATAACTCTGGTTGTCATGCAACAACATCACAAAGAGCAGTCTGCTTTGTAGCTCTGTACATGATTGCACTTGGTACTGGTGGAATCAAGCCGTGCGTCTCATCTTTCGGTGCAGATCAATTTGATGAAACAGACAATACTGAGAAGGAAAAGAAGAGCTCTTTCTTCAATTGGTTTTACTTGTCAATCAATATTGGTGCACTAATTGCTTCCTCGGTTTTGGTCTGGATACAAATGAATGTGGGATGGAACTGGGGTTTTGGAATCCCAGCAGTTGCAATGGGCATAGCAGTTGTGTTCTTTTTCTTGGGTAGCCCATTGTACCGGCTTCAAAAACCTGGAGGGAGTCCCCTTACAAGGATTATTCAGGTCATTGTTGCATCCTGCAGGAAATTCAGTGTAAAAGTTCCTGATGACAAGTCTCTTCTCTATGAAACTAGAGATGCTGAGTCTAATATCCAAGGAAGCCGCAAGCTTGAGCACACGGACAAGTTAAGGTAAGCACAAACCCAACTAAAATTCAGTAAGCTACTTCCAATAATTTATGGCTTATCAGATCCAATCTTGATTTACAACACACTATAAGCTGTTTCTGATTCTCAGCTGCTAAGTTTAATTGATTAAGCCTATTATCCATATCGTGTCAAATTTCAGGTTCTTTGACAAGGCTGCTGTGGAGGACATGAAGGACTTGAAAAACTCATGGAAACTCTGCACAGTTACTCAAGTAGAGGAGCTCAAGGCCATTATCAGGTTGCTTCCAATATGGGCATCTGGGATAGTCTTTGCTGCAGTTTACAGTCAAATGAGCACAATGTTTGTTTTGCAAGGCAACACAATGGATCAACATATGGGCCCCAAATTCAAGATTCCATCAGCATCTCTTTCCCTCTTTGACACAGTCAGTGTTATTTTCTGGACTCCTGTATATGACCTGGTCATTGTCCCATTTGCAAGAAAGTTCACTGGTCATCCAAGAGGTTTCACCCAGCTACAAAGAATGGGCATTGGCCTTCTTATATCCATATTTTCCATGCTTGTTGCTGGGATCTTGGAGGTTGTTAGGCTTGGGATTGTGCAGAAGAACAACTATTATGACCTCGAATACATACCCATGTCAATCTTTTGGCAAGTTCCACAGTATTTCCTTATTGGGTGTGCAGAGGTTTTCACATTCATTGGACAGTTGGAGTTTTTCTATGACCAGGCACCTGATGCTATGAGAAGCTTATGCTCTGCACTATCACTTACCACTATTGCATTGGGAAACTACCTCAGCACTCTTCTTGTTACCATAGTAACTAAGGTTACCACAAGGAATGGAAAGCTTGGTTGGATTCCAAATAACTTGAACAGGGGCCATCTTGACTATTTTTACTGGCTATTGACCATTCTCAGCATCGTCAACTTCCTTGTGTATCTCTTGATTGCTAAGTGGTATACTTACAAGAAAGTGTCGTTTCCGGCGACTGTGCAGCCTCGCTGATTCAGCAACAGGAGGACTGGCACCTGTGAATCTGCTGGCTGGTCTGCCATTCTAGTTTGTTTTTCTGTCATTTAAGGTTTGCTTACTGAAAAATATGGTTAGGGATTTGTGTGTTAATTTCAAAATAGATTACATGTGTTTGTTAATCGTACTCGATTTCTATTGAATTTGATATCATGGGCACTACTAAATTGGTATAGGCTGATATGACCAAAAATAAATAAAGATCCTCCAAGAAAATTGGTGTTGGCTGAAAGTTATCATTTATTTGGTAAGCAGATTTGAATTAATGAATAAAAGAAAAGACTGTAATTGAATGAATACATGGAGTCATGGACCACTGTCCAAAACCTTGAAGACATAATGAGGTGACAAACTCACTCTTTATACAACTATTTATATCTAGAAACACTTTACACTAATGGATAATGCAACACCACATGAGAGGCTCAGAAGGACTTCAACTGCAGATATAAAAAAATATCTCTCCTCTCTATTTCTCCCTCTCCTTTTTCCAAAACTGAATCCGATAAGATGATTGCCCTCAAGCACATTCAAACCTCTTTCACCGCCACCAGACATACTATTTTACAGTCGGGAAGATTGTCCAACACGAAGAATTCCATCTTGCGCTTCAGCAAGTCCAATGATTCCGATTCCGAATCAGAGACTCCTTCGCCTGAAGGGGATACTCGCAAGCAAGAGCTGCTGGTGAGGATAGCAATGCTTCAAGCTCAGAAAGTCCGTCTTGCGGATTACTTGGATGAAAGATCAGAATATCTCACAAAATTCGGAGAAGATGCCACTGCTGAGTTTGACAAGATTGGAGAAGACGCCCTCAAAGGACTGGATGAAGCTAGTGCTAGGGTCTGTTTAAGTTCCTAATCCATGCAATGCATTAAAGATAGAAAAGTGATATAAAAATCTTTGATAATCCAATTCTTATTCATTTGTGACTAGCAGATAATGGAGAACATGGATAGCCGCATGCAGGCATTTGAGGAATCTACAGGAGTGAACATATCGGAGATTGAGGAAAATGAAAACGAGTTAGCAGCATTCGAAGATCAGATTGAAAAAGGCCGAAATGAAGGGTTATTTTTCAAGAATCTGACGCAGGGGAAACCAAAAGAAAAAGTATACGCTACAGAGGAAATAAAGAAGATCAAGGAGCTTACTAAAAAAAGTGCAGGATCAGAAACTAGGAGGAATATTTACCTTGTATTAATCGGCCTGCTACTCATAGAAATTGTTGACTCTTTCATCACTTCAACGCCCGATTGGAGAAAAGTTGCAGTTCTCGGGGTAATTTTAGTGGGTTTGGTTTCTCAGTTCATCTATGAACAGAAAATGTTATCAGAAACAGAAACAGCAGAAGAGAAGAAGACAGAGGAAGAAAGAAGGTGATGTCTTCCCTGCCCTTCAAGGGAAAGTATTATGCTGTACACTTATCAAACTTCATTATATTAGATAAAATATAGCTTGAGTTTACACGGATGATCTTTTTTTCCAGATCAAGTCAATTGTATTAATAAACAAAAAGTATATAGCATGAGAACACACTACATCCATTCACAAGTGTAGCCTATCTTGAAAATCTGAGAAACTAACTTCACTGCATACATTTCTAGTATTTACCCACCCAAAAAGAAACTGAAAGTAGTCTGTCAGCTGTACTGTTGCCCAGCTAAACAAATATAGCATGATAAATAACACCAAGTAAATCTCACAACTTGGAGGTGATACATCAAGCTATTTGCTTTTGCATCATCAAAAGATGATCTTGGTGATACTACTGCTATCACCAAAAACCATATATGATGCTTCTTGAAATCTTGTTATTCCAGTTGTCTTAATTAATAAAAGATTTTCGATATGAGCGTTTGTATGGTTTAAAACTTACTAGTGCAACAAAATGCAGATAGACCCAAAATTGAGAACAGAGTTGCTATAGACACTAAAAGATGGCGGGGAAGGTTGGTGATCTAATTTCTAGAAAACTCATACTTTTGCCACATAGTGATATGAAGTCTTGTCCAGGATCCATAAAAAAAAATAAAAAATAAAAAAACAACTCAGCACCCAACCTGCATCAGGAGCTGCCAAAATTCAGGTTTAATCAAATATAGCATGTACAATAACCCCAAGTGAATCTTACAACTTGGGTTTGATACATCAAGCGATTCACTTTTGCATCATCAAAGGATCTTGGTGATATTACTGGAATCACCAATAACTGTGTAACTGAGTTACCATATATGATGCTTCATGAACTTTTAATTATTCTAGTTCATGCCTCAAGTAATTTTCATTAATAATCAGCTTCTGAATGAGAACTCAATGCCTCAACTTTTAATTAGTCTAGTTCATGCTCAAGTTCTTTGTAAACCCACTAGTCTGGAAGAAATGCATACTGACCTAGAAATGAGAACTGAATGGCTCTAGACATTAAAATCTGGTTAAAAACATTATTAAAATTCAGGAAAACTCACGCTTCTGTCAAATAGTGACCTGAAGTGTTGTCCAGGATTCGTAAAAGAACTCAGCAACCACTGCATCAAGAAAGAGCTTTGAAATGAGAAAGTAACACCTCCAAAAAACAAATACAGGCAGTGTGATATTCATTCATACCTTGCATCACTTTCAAAAGAAAAGCATGCTCTTCATGAAGAATATACAGATGTGCATATCCATTATCAGTAGATATCTTGGCATCTAACGACTATCCCAAGGACATATTGCCATGGATCTCTTCAAGCACGGTGTGGTATTTTAAAGCATCCCAATTCCTAACAAAATTTGAAAAGAGAATAAAGTAAAAACTATGGACTTCTCATCCTAAGACTTCAAAGGCTGCAATGCATCTAATGACATGAGCAAAGAAATGCAACCAGAGTAAAACTTACCTTCACACTACTTTAAACCCACGAAGACTGCGTAGTGGCCCCATTGTTGACCACTGCCCTAACAAGTATGTGCCACGTTATATGAGTTGGAACAACTCCATGATGCAAAGCCTTTTCTAAATACCCAACAGCATCTGATATTCTACTGCATGAACAAAGCCCTTTTAGAGTAATATTATAGGAGATTATATCTGGTTGTAGCCCTACCTTTAAAATGCGAGCCCAAATTTGTGATGCCTTTCCACAGTCTCTACTTTTGTAAAACCCTTCCATTAGGGTGTTGTGCGTCACAAGATTCGGTACACAGTTCCGACACCCCATCTGATAAAAAAGCTGCAAAGCACATTCAGCTTTGCCTGCAGAGCATAGCCCATGAATCATAATGTTGTACATAGTTACATCAGGCTCGAATCCCTTGTCAAGAGCTTGATTCCACAAATTGAGGGCCATGTCAATCTTCCTGCCTCGACAAAGGCCATCAATTAACAAGCTATATGTGATCACATCTAGCTTCCAGCCTTTCTCCAGCATTTCCCTCACAAACACATATGCGTCACTAAATCTTTCCACTTTGCATAGACCATTTATCAGAGTATTGTAGGAGACAACATTTGGAGTGCAATACTTGGTGGACATTCCCCTAAAAAAGTAAATCGCATCTTCAAGTTTGGAAGCTTGGATAAAACCATATATTAATGAATTGCAAACATGAGAATTCGGTTTATAGCCACACTTAGCCATCTGATCAAGTAGTCTGGCTGCTTCATCTAGTCTCCCTTCTTTGCATAACCAATTAATCAATGAGGAATATGCAAAGGCATCAAGATCAGCTCTTGCATTTTCTGCCTCTTTTAATATGCATAGAGCCTTGTTCAAGTACCCATTCTTACACAGTCCATGAATTAATACTCCATAGGTTGTGGAATCTGCAATGCAAGCCTTCTCATGCATCAATTCCCAGACGGACATTGCTTCCTCCACCTTCTCATTTTCAAACAACCCTTTGATCAATATGTTATAACTCACAACATTACGACAACCATCCTTCTCCATCACCTCCCACAACTCAAAGCACTTTTTAATCTTCCCTGCTCGGCAGAAACCATCGAGCATTGCATTGTACATAACCACATCCGGTGATACTCCCTTCTCAACCATATCTTTATAAACGCTCTCAGCCTCGTCCACATTCCCTGCTTTACACAACCCATGAATCAAAGAACTACAAGTGAACAAATCACTTCCTCTTTCATTTTCCTTCATCCTATTCCATATCTTCAAACTCTCATTGAACTTCCCACATTTGCACAAACCACTAATCATGACATTATAACTAACAACATTAGGATAAGCCTCCGAGTCCATTACCAACCTCTCCCAAATCTCATTAGCATTCACATAATCGCCTTTCCTGAAAAACCCATCAATCAAAATATTGTAACACATCACATCAGGACTAACCCCTCTCTCAGGCATTTCATCAAACACCTCCAATGCATCCCTCAAATTCCCACTTTTCGCAAGCGCATTGATCAATGTCCCGTAGCTAAACACGTCAGGCTTCAAACCCTTTTCCCACATCCAATTCAGCAACCCTCTGGCCTTCTCAAACTGCTTCTTCTTGCACGAAATTTTGATCAGTGTGTTATAAGTCTGCAAATTCGGCGACAAGCCCACCGTTTCAAAATAAGCGAAAAACTGCTCAGCTCGGTCCCACTGGTTGGACTCAATAAAAGCATTGAGCAGAGAATTGTAGGATCTTATACCAGGCTTGCACCCAAAAATTTCTTCCATTTGCTGAAACACGTCCAAGGCTTTATCGGGCATTGAGTTTTTCGCATAGGCTTTAATCACGGTCAATGCCACATCCTCGGGGCACTCGCATTTCTGGGTCCGAATCAGTTCGACGACCCGACCGACGTGGACCACGAGTTTCGGGTCGATGAGTCGGCGGAGGATGTGGTGGAACACGTCGGGTGAATTGGTGTAGTTGGGGTGGCGAGTTGCCGAGTCGAGGAGGGCGAGTGCTGAGTGAGTGTTCTTTTCGGCTTGGAGGAGCTTCAGAACACGCTTGGGGGAGAGAGATTTGGGGAACTCGACCATGGCAGTGGCAGAGACGTAATATTTTGTAGTTTCTGTATCTCATTTTTGTGGCATGCTTTAGAAACTTAGGTCGGAGGAAAGGTTTTTGGGGTGACTCCAAGTCTGAAATGAATGAGAAGCGGGAGACAGAGCCATAAGCTTTGGATTTTGCTGGGTCTTGTAGTGGGCCGAATGCCTAAGTGGCCCGTAATGAAATGGATAGGCAGACTGACCCAACCTGACCTATTCCTAACCAGGAAAAGAGGTAGAACTATGAGTGGAAATGTAACTAAAGTACTCGACTACACTCGTGAGCTGTGGCCAGTTGAGAATTGGTAAAAATTAATATTGTGGATATCACAGGTTCGAATCTTACTGGCATTTTGGGATGTGTGGGGTGGGGATAAAATTTGTTGCTTCTTCTAAAAAAAAAAGGCTTTGGGATAGATATGTTTGTTCTACTTGTTCATTGTAAACCTGTAATGAGAATTAACTTGATCACCGTAGTTGTAATTGCTTCAGTAAGTTGTTATGAAGCTGAAGATTCTGCAATGGAGTTACTAGTTGGATTAGTGCCATCATCCTCTTGATGTTTATGACTAGGATGAGCTCTGGTCAAGATCACCAGCCAAATTAAAGCCCATGTTCACATTAATAAAGAGCTTTTTTAAAAGCCCAATAAAGATGACAATAAGATATAAAACTTGAAGCACCTACTCACCTAGATCACCAAAGTTGGGTTCCATTCCATGCCCAAAAGAAATTTGGAAAAATTGGGATCTTTCTTGTGTGAACTCTCTCTTTTAAGCACACCCTTTCCAAGCATACTTCTCCAGCTATCTCACAACTTTATCACTAAAAAGAGAAAGGGCAAAAAAAGCAAAGACCATCTTTTTCTTTTTTACCCTATCCCTTCACCTTTGAAAAAAAACCCATTTCTACTGATGATTTTCATGCAATTTAATACTAAACTATAGGGCTTAAGTTCCTTTTTTCTCTTTTAAATTGTAAATTTCAAGGCATGGCAGTGAGCTGAGTAGGATTGGCTTCAAAGCACCTAAGATCTGTTTGGAATATTTGTAAATCCCTAAGAAGTGTTTTATGCCTAGAAATTGCCCTGTTTGTATGCTTCTTTGCCTTTGTCTTGCTTTAGTAACATGCCAAACTCTACATTCTTTCTTGGGATTCCTTCACTCACTCTACTTTGTATAATCATATGGTTCTTTTCAAGGCTATGATAGGAATTCCCATTTGGAAATTTTAGTACAACCAGTAAAACCATGATAGACCTAACTCCTGTGTAGCCTTATTGCCCTAATTTAGAGTCCAATGATGACCATCCTTAGTCACTATGAAGTATGAACAAGCCCCATAGGTTGCATAGAAGACATAAACCCAATTAAATCTAAATACCCATTAACACAATCCAAAAAAAGTCAAAATCTTTTGGTTGAAAAGATGCCATGTGGAGTGATTAGCGGCACAAATTAATGGGGACATATATTGATCATGTAAATGTTTTGAGAATAGGATATAGATTAGTACTCCTTTGTACAAAATGTGATGTGAATGAAGTTTAAGCAGGCATGTTGGGTCCAAGATGGAGGCTTTTGTTTAAAGTGGGTGATCATACATGTTATTCATGGTTTTTTTCTTTGACAAAAATATTGGAAAAAAAATCAAAAGCCTCTGATTTGTATGTGTGTGGGGTAAAGGACTCAATTAGAGTGTCCTTTTTGCCTTCATTTTTCCCCTTTGTAATGATGAGCATACCTTTTTTTTTAACCCTTTTTCCACAATTAAATGTAGAACTATGTCATATGACTCATATCTCTTATTTGATTAATGAAAGGAAACAATAGAAAATTAAAATCAAAATCAAAAGAGATAATTAAGTTCGTTGATAACCGATGTAATTCTGATAGAAAATGTTAATTTTATTAAAAATAAGACAATAAATAAATATAATGATCCATCGATCACTTAATAACTTGACAAAAGTTCTTACTTATAGTAGTGTCAAAATAAACTCCAGTCGACTCTAATTTTTTTATAAATTTGTTGTTGGATCACTAGAACTATGTGAGTTGGAGAGAATCCCTTTATTAGTGAATACATATGATTAGCATAAGAATGGAGAATAATGAATGATCTAGGTGTATAATAAGACAGCATTATGTCAAATTATGGCTTTGGCGAAATTTGTGGAATTCATGGGGGGTGCGCATGCATATGTGCATGTTTATCTTTGCATTACTTGAGTAGCACTAGCCAGCTCAAATCTGCTTCAAAATAATTACTACTTATGATTGAATGAGAAAGGTCATGAACTTTATGGTGCTGAGGTTGCTAGCTGCTTAGCATGTCATCTCTCATAATTTCCCACAATATTCCACTTAAATAAATTAATCACCGTTTTTTTTTTTGGCTTCTAGAAAAGATAACGTATATATATCGATCAAGAAATACCGGTACGGTGTTCGTCAAACAATCTATGATGATGAAATCATATTCCAAAGTTTAGAAAATGGTGTTTCGATCACTTCATTAATAGGAGACACATTTTAATTTTGCAATTCGATAAGCCGATTGTGGGTAATTCGATAATAATCTAATACGAGATTATTTGGTTCGAATCACAAATTAATATAAATGAGATCGAAGGGGTGGGTTGTAGGTATATAAATATTGAATGATGAAAGAGACATGAATTTCTGTCATTGTTTTCATTAAGATCGAAAATGACAAAATTATAAAGAAATGAAGGAAAGCTATTTCTCACTGCATAAAGCATCGGCGTAAGGGGGGAGACAAAAACTATTAGTCTGACTATAGAATCTTCAGTTCTTGGCAAAACAACAGAAAACAAACCTAAAGAAAAATTGCAGTGTTAACATCCATCTGTGTTAATCTTGGCAATTGCATGCATGCTCTCGAATAGTTCTAATCAGATCCTTTCCATGTCATATTGCATACAAAACACAATGACACAATAATGGACTGGCTTCGTTTCAGAGACACCCTATAATTTATTTACCCTAGTGTTCAGAATTGGCAATCGGAATGTGTAGCTAGCTATATATATATATATATAGCCTTGCTACGTAGGATCGATCATACAATGATTTCGCACTAACAAAAGGTATAGGGGAAGAAAAGTTTGGCTGTATATATTCATCCAAAAATAGAGGTTTTAAATTCAAAATCATGTCACCACATAATATGTTCAAATGTTTCAATAAACAACTGAGAATATGTTTGAAAAAATAATGACTCAAGGATACAACAAGTAAAAGTGAATATTCTCATAATAACTCACGGCAAAAATTTCTAATTAACTTTGTCACTAAAAGAAGGGAAAGCGAAAATTGCTTAAAATACATGATTGATTTGCTAGTATTGAGAATTTTTTTTGGGAGGGCGATGGGTTGGGATTAATTAAGAGCATTTTTAGCAATTAGCTATTTTTTAACTAAATTTAAACTAAAGTGACTAAAAAGCTATTTTGGCTAGCCAGTTTGAAAATACGTCTGCACCAATACTCTCTACTTTAGCTAGTATTGAATTTAAATTATTTTATTAATGAAAAAAAATTAGTTTAAGTATATTTAATAATTACACAAAATAACTCAAAAATGAATGTTTTAAATTAACAAAAATAATAGAGAGCCTCATCCCGCTCTCTATATTTATGAGCTATATATATAGCTAAAAGCTAAAATAGAGAGCCACTTAGGAGGCTGGTGCAGCTGCTAAAATAGCTGTAAAGCTAAACATGTTCTCTAAAATAGCTAAGGAGCTGATAGAGAGTCTGATAAATATGCTCTAAGTGAAGAGAACTAAAATGAGAAATAATTAACCTCTTATACAACCTAACCCTAATTATTGGTAAACTCCTCATCAACTTTAATTTAGATCTTGTTTGAAATCTAAATATATATATTAATGTTTGAAATATTCATGCTACATATATAGTACATATATACATTAATTAATGAGGACGATGGATGAGGAGGTGCATCACAAATTCAAGAAATGGTACGTGCAATGCAATAGACCTTTCAATGATTGATTTGAGAAAGACCTATACAACGGGAGCGTCTAGATTACACCAAGCTTTTAGTGTACCATAGACGGCGTCAATACTGTAGCTCGATAAAATTCCGTTTTTGCCCTCAAATTCGCATCTGACTGGGCGAAGAGAACAGAGAGAAAAGAAGAACATAGAGAGATGAGTTCTGCAATTTGCATCTGATCTGGGTTTCCGGCCTTGTGCTCATAGCAGATCCGCAAAGACTGATCTGGGTCAAAGAGTACTCATAGGAAATTAATTAAATTCATGATTTTGTTTTCTGGGTCAAAGACTGATCTGAATCTCTCTGACTGTGTCAATCAAATCGTTTCCTTTTGGTGCTTCCGAATCCAATTGAGGTATTTTTCTTTCCGATTCATCCTTCGATTAATTTAATTTGTTGGTGGGTGTTGATCTCGGATCGGGGTTTGTTATTGCGTGAATTGGATTCGAATTTTTGGGTGGGTTTCATTTGGGTCCGAATATCTGATTTTGATTCGGGTGTTTTTCTGGGTTTTCAGGTTTGAGATTACGTGTTGCCATGGCGTCGAAACGCATCTTGAAGGAGCTCAAGGATTTGCAGAAGGAACCGCTTCCCTCTTGCAGTGCTGGTATTGGCTCCTTTTGCCTATCACCAGACGAGAGAAAAAAAACTTGGATTTGCAGTGCTCTTCTTCCAAGTTATTTTCAGTAGTTTTCGTTCTTAGTTGAGACATGGGTCTGTTGGTTTTGGATAGATTTAACATGTACCCTCATCCTCATGTGATGCAAAATGAAGAGCTTGAAGGTAGTACGTGGTTATTTCCGAAGATCATCCCTGGATTACTCTGTCCACCACCAACTCTGTTTTGGGTCACAGCCGTCATTAACCCCCTAACCTCCTTGATTGTTGGTCAAGGAAACATGAACAAGAAATGAACCCAAGCAAAAGAAAGAATTGGAACAACAGACGAGAGAAAAAAAAAACTTGGAAAAGTTTTCCGGGTTCAACCATTCAAGACTTCTCACGGGGTAGTGGGAGGGCAAAAAAGAGAATTTTCTCTCAGCAATTAACTGCCGTTAGTTATATTTTCCATTAAAATAATAGCCACCATGAAATGAACGGCTGGGATTTCGCCATCTATGCCGGTACACTAAAATATAGGTGCAATCCAGAATTCCTCCTATAGAACATTGTCGAACTAGTTTATTCCTCAACACATGCAAAATTATATATATATATATATATTTGGTGGGGACTATATTGTAGTGGATCAGTATTGTCACAACTTTGAAAATATGAAGCCACAACGTACAAACAAGAAAACATTACAAATAGATTTCGCATCCATTCAAAAAAGCTAATTTGAAACCAATGTCTACGTCTGCATATATATGCTGGAAAATAGGAAATATTAATTGTGGCTAATAAAACCAAAAATTGAGCTACATATATAGATATAGAGGGGCCACAGCCACTCCCATGCATGCATGCCCACAATAGGAGAGCATTTTTGTCCCCAAGATCGATCAAAATCTCTCTTCTGTTCTATTCTTTCCACTACGTGCCCACTATAATATATGGACATTCATATGGGGATGAATTATATATATCTCTATATTCTACCAAACAAAACCCTAGAAAGACAAACCCGGCCTACAATATGTAGAGAGAATATATATTGATGTGAGAGAGAGAGAGAAGCTATATATTAATTTGTTTCTGGGTAATAGTTTTCTCTTCTGTATATGGCTTTATTATAAAAAGGAAAAGGTAAAGGTAGGAGAGGACAGGCTCGCACTTTACGCCTCATTCCATGCACAAATGGATTTGCCCTAAATGATCGATCATCTCCATGACTCTGTTCTATTGTGTTCTGTGTGACCAACCCAGAAGGGCCACCTGCGCGCAACACCATGAAGCTACCTAGCTAGCATTCATAGCTATCCCAATCCCATGTGAAGCGAGTAAGACTGGGATCGATTAATGGGGACCTCGTGATCGATATGTGCGAGGAGAGTAGAGCTTGACCTAGACGGGGTGGCGGGACCCAGTAGCTAGGGAGGAGTACTGGTGGCCGTGGCTGTGCGTACGTGGTTGAGCCGGCGGGTTATTATCTCGTGACGACTCAGCGGTGGGGAAGGTGGGGTCTCGATGAACAATTGAAGAATGAAGACGCATCATTCATCTTCACCTTAAAAGTGCAGATGGGAAAACAATGCACATTCTTGCATAATAAATTAATAAGTGAAAACGTGTTATAGTTAGTTCTATCGATGATCGATTTAATAATCAATTTTTCTTTACCACAACTTCAATATTTTTATTTCTTAAGCAATGTTGTATTTCTTCAATGTAGGATACACTTCACATCTCAACAACGACTTCGAGTTTTCAACCTACGATAGTAGTCTCAATTGACATACTATAATAAGAGCTACTAAAAGTTTATTAGTATTCTCTTAGTCAGTACGTGTCTAAAAATAAAATTCTTAATTAATTTATTTTTAGATCTAGATATATTCAAGTGTTTACGTTTGACACGATTTGTTTTTTCCCCATCGGATTTGATTGATCAAGATTTCTTAATCATTTTTTCACCCAATAAGAGCTACTATAGACCAAAAGTTATTGGTATCTTGAAAAGCTACTACAAAACTAGTTTTGCATCAAATCAAAGAGAAAATGGTCACTGCTCCAACGATAATGGGAGGGGCTAGATTTAAAGGAAATGTAACGAGTAAATATGTAGGTCTTTTACAAATATTTTGGCAATCTCGCAAGATGGTTGGGTGAAAAATATAAGATTTGTGATTAACTATACAATAACAAATTACTTTTTTATGTAAACAATTTGGTATCAAATTATACAAGGCATTAAATTATCAGAAAACACACAAATTAAATAACCATGAAAATAGTTGTAAGAATTTTTTGTTGGCTATAATTTACCCCAATCATTTTATAAATTTGAATAGTTTGATATCATATACCAATGTGATCTTTTGCTTTATTTTCTTTACTTTCACAACTTAACATGTACAAACATGCATCGCATCAATCAACAATCAATCTTCAATTCGCGTCATTTCTTTTTTCTTTTCTCACCACCCACCCCAATAAACCTTGGTTGCACAGTATTGTATGTTGGATCTATTAATGGAACTCTGAAATTTCTGATAAAGCAAACCCAGGTAAGCTTTTGACGACAAGTTCGAGTTTCCCTTTTTTCTTTTATTATTTGCTCAAAAACCATATTAATTATATTTGTCCCCAAATACATTCTCAGTGATATTCATTGCATGCAACCCAATCCAGTACGTGCCAATGATTTCAGGTTAATAAGCATTTTATGCAAGCAAGGTGTTTGTGAAAATGCCTAAGAGAGAAAAGATTTGGAATTTTCATCCTTTTTTGAGGTTTTTCAACCAAGGTTTCGCAAAAGCAGATTACCCTTTCGAATAAATGGATCGGGGGACCGATGGCTTTCGCCATTTTGTAGAGTGATTCCATTTTGGTGTTTGCTCTGAAGGACTAAGCTCTGAGAATCTTATATATATACATATGCGCTATGCAGAGTAGTACTGTGGTGCAGAGCACGCATCATTCACACTTTTACCAAATATATAAAGGCAGGCCAAGCTAAAGCAAGAACCAGGCTCAAGTCCCATGTCTCCAACCCAAACTAAGAAAGATTCACACGACGTCATGCTAGCTCTGAGAACCTGAATGAATAATGCCGAGGTCCAGAGGCATGACGAAAACGGCCCCGTTTTGACATTTGTTTGGTGGTGTCTGTGTTTGTGACAAAGAATTGACAACAGGTGCTGAGAGAGTGCAACCCATCATTTTGTTTTGTAGGTTTACAACATAAAAATTAATCCAAGTGGGGGAAAGCAGAAAACATTAACAGCGAGGAATGCGATGGGAGCTAATTGGGAGGGGAAAATTAAAGAAAGCCGGAAAAACAAAAAGAAACCCAAAACAGGAAAAAGGGAAAGGAGGGAAAAGAAAGAGAGAAAGAAAGCGAAATGTGAGAAAAGAGAGAGAGCTCTCCCTCAGAAACCAACCCTTCTTGGTGATGGCGTGGTTTGCTTTTGCTTTTTTTTTTTTTTTTTTCTCTCTCTCTCTCTCGACAGGAATCTTTGAAAATCCAAAGCACCTCTAAAAAAATACAAAAAACAATTAACAAAGAAAAAACAAGAAATTATTAGCTACAAAACAATTTGGGCACATAATCCCTTTTGACCCTTTTGCTGATGAAACTCCCTTCTCTGGCTAATACACCTAGGAAGTGAGTTGTGTTCCAACTGGGTTTTGTTGTTGTCATGAGCTTAGAACCATGCAAAAAAGCCAAAAACCATTAAATGCAATAAAAAAACAGGATTTTTTTTGAAATTTTCCAACTGTTTCTTGGTTATTGAAAAATGAGAGTACTTATGAATAGTATATTAGCATTTATAATGTGAAATTACTTTGTGCACTAGGATGTAGTTCAGTTTGACTAAAGCAACGACCTGCCCAGCATATACTCGATTTAGAGTCTCACACATTTCATATTTCTCGAACTTTGGAGCATCCTCCCCTCCATAAAAAATAATAATAATAATAATAATGTGAAATTACTTTTCATGAGCTTTCAAATTTGTGAAATGTGTTGTTTAAACTTTATTAGTGTAATTGTAAAAAAAAAATACGTAACACAAAAAATTTAGAAAGTTTATACATACTCTATTTTGAGACAATGTCGACAAATTAAAGTGTGTAATACTGAATGATGAATAATATTCTAACGTCAAATGTACTCTACATATTTCCCTTCACGTGTGATATCTGAAGGATATGGATAAATTACAATATCTTACGTACATGTAGATAGCTTGCTTATATAACATTTTTTAATGTAAGACATAACATCTATGTGACAATTTAACATTTCTAATTTAAGACATAAGTTGTACTTTTTCTCACATGTAACGGTTTTGAGTGTTGATAAATAGATCGCGGGCAGAACAATCAGAACAACTAACACGAATACGAATGAAATTAAATATCAGAACGCAAAGTTAAACATTTTAATCTGGAATATATACATTAGTGTATACCACCATTATTATCGTCTTGTGGCAAAGAGGATGCTAACCATATGGTAATGGTTACATAAATACCGAATGTTTAATGAGTTTTCAGTCCAACAAACTGAAAAACTTGGTAATTATGTTGAAAATTTACTGTAAAAATCTTGATTACATTGTGGGATAAATAATTTAAAAACAATAATCATATCCAAATCAAGTTTTTGGACAAAAAGCCAGTTGCGAAATAGAGGCTAGACCCCTATCACTGACCTCGATTAAGGATTCGGTAGGCAGAAAATTGTCTTTTCACGAGCGAGTGGGCCCCCAGAGAAAGAGAAGTAAATAAATAAAGCCACAAACAAGAGACAGACGGTGTTGGGGGCCCTACATTACTATATTTCTCTTTTTCTACTAATTCACTCTCTCTCTCTCTCTCAAAATTATTTTTCCTTTTTCTCTCATACATTTCTTCTTCTCTTCTCTGTCCGTTGGAAACAAACAGTACTCACTCCTTCCATTTCCATTCCATTGCTGCTTCTTCTTCTTCTTCACAGAATCCACAGTCACTCTACACTCCCACTCACTCTCTCTTACTCTCTTAACATGAGCAGAAGCAGCAGAGTGGGAATCAAGGACAAAAGCCACCGCCGGTTATGAATCCCAGCACAGACCCACCACCACAACCGCCACAGCCCCACCGTCCCTCTACCTCCTGCGACCGTCACCCGGAGGAGAATTTCACCGGCTTCTGCCCCTCATGCCTCTGCGAACGACTTGCCGTTTTGCACCCTTCCACCACCTCTTCCTCATCTCGAAAACCCCCAACTTCCTCCACCGCCGCCGCTGCCCTTAAGGCCATTTTCAAGCCCCCCATTGGCGGTGGCGGGGCCTCCAACGGTAACAAACCCCGACCCACCACCTCCTTTTTTCCGGAGCTCCGGCGCACCAAGTCCTTCTCCGCCTCGAAAAACGAGGGATTCTCTGGAGTTTTTGAGCCGCAGAGGAAGTCCTGCGACGTTCGAGGCCGCAACACTCTCTGGTGCCTCTTCAATCAAGACGACGGCCGGAACCCCAACAAGAAAGAACCCACCTGGGGAGCTGCCGGGCCTGAGATTGAGGTCGAGACCAGGAATTTAGCTGGGTCCTCTTCTAGCTTTCGAGGTCCGGTGTTCGAGTCCAAAGAGGAAGAAGAAGAAGAAGAAGAAGACGAAGACGAAGAAGAAGAGGAGGAACAGAACCAGACAAAAGACGACGGAGGAATTGGGATTTCCGAGGAACCCAATGTGGGAAATGTGATTGAAATCAGAGTTCCAGAAATCGTAGAGGAGGAAGAAGAAGAGGAAATACAACAACAGCAACTCTACCAACAGCAACAGCAACAGCAGCAACCAGAGCCAGTACAATTTCAAGAGGAGGAGTTGAAGCCCATGAAGGACCACATAGATCTCGATGCTCAGACCAAGAAGAGGGACCTGAAAGAGATTGCCGGAAGCTTCTGGTCCGCAGCTTCGGTGTTCAGCAAAAAATTGCAGAAGTGGAGGCAGAAGCAGAAGCTCAAGAAGCGGCAAAACGGCGGCAGATCGGCCACATTGCCGGTCGAGAAGCCCATTGGGAGACAGTTCAGAGAAACCCAGTCGGAGATCGCCGATTACGGCTTCGGTCGACGCTCCTGCGACACGGATCCCAGGTTTTCGCTCGATGCGGGTCGGATGTCGCTCGATGCGGGTCGGATGTCGTTCGATGACCCGAGATACTCGTTCGACGAGCCTCGGGCTTCGTGGGATGGGTACCTCATCGGAAGGACTTGTCCGAGAATGCCCACCATGCTCTCGGTGGTGGAGGACGCTCCGGTCGTTGTTTCAAGATGCGACGCTCAAATTCCAGTCGAGGAGCCAATGAATCCCATTAATGAAGAGGACCCGGTTCCTGGCGGGTCGGTCCAGACCCAAAACTACTACACGGACTCTTCATCTCGGCGGCGGAAGAGTCTCGACCGGTCCAACTCCATCAGGAAGACGGCAGCGGCGGTGGTGGCGGAGATTGACGAATTGAAGTCCGTTTCGAATTCGAAAGTGTCGCCCACCACAACTGCCGACTACCATGGGCCTAAGCTGGTGGTTCCTGATAGAGATTTGAGGGATTCAAACTCAAACTCTCTGCGTGATGACTGCTCCGAGACCTTCGAAATGGCTTTTCGTGGCGGCGACCCGGTGCTTCGCGGTGGTGATTCGGTGTTTCGTGGCAGCGATTCGGCATCGGTGGTTGGAAATGGGAAAGAGTGTAAGCAAAAGTCTCGCAGGTGGAGCAAGGCCTGGAACATTTGGAGTTTCATACACAGGAGGAGTGGGAACAAGGAGGATGATGAAGATAGGTATAGTAGTAGACCAAATGGGGTAGAGAGGTCATTTTCGGAGTCTTGGCCGGAGCTCAGAGGCGGCGGGGAGCGCAATGGGGAAGCAAAGGGTTTCAATCCCAAGATTATGAGGAGCAACAGCAGTGCTAGTTGGAGAAACTCACATAGCTTTGGAGGGGGTGGTTTTGGGAGTATGAGGAAGAATGGTGCTGTTGAGCCAAATGTGAATGGAAATGGAAATGGAAATGGAAATGTGAGTGGGAATGGGAATGGGAATGGGAATGGAAGGAAGAAGAAAGAAGAGTTTGTGCTGGAAAGGAATCGGAGCGCGAGGTATTCCCCTAATCACATTGACAATGGACTCTTGAGGTTCTACTTGACGCCGATGAGGAATAGCTGGAGGAGTGCAGGAGCTGGGAAGAGCAAGTCGAATCAAGCACATTCCATCGCCAGAAGTGTACTCCGATTGTATTGAAAAAGTGAAATTGAGGGTTGGGCTCATAAGGTGTTTGTTCTTTGGTTTAGTTTAATGTTGTTCCATTTTGCTGCATTTGTTGTGTAAAACCACACAAGCCTAATGCATTCTTGTTGGTTGGTTGGGGATAAAAAAAGAAGTAAAAGAAATCACTTTGAAATGTTTCTTTTGCATCTGAGTACCATGCATCTGCTTCTTATTCCATTACTCAAATAACAAGAATTTCAGTGTTTTCTGGGTTTGATTCATTAGTTTAATCCCTTTCTGGGTTTTTTACTGGCCAGAAACAAATTATGGCAAATGCAATGTGTAAGCAAATTGGGTTTTCTAGGACCCAATTTGTTCCTTGTTCTTCTCGTCTGAAACAGAATTTGGTCAGTGGCTTATTGGTGAAGAAGACTGAAGGAGTATGCAGAGTCTGGTTGCCTGAATTGTTTGGCATCTTATACATACTGAAAAGAGCAGTAATATTGAGGGCTATTTGTCCCAAATTAATTGAAGCAATCATTCATATTGACTATTGAGTAAGATATGGTTTTTGATTTTTATTTCCTGTGGGAGCCAAGCAATCAACACTGTGGCCCAGACTGTAGGCTTTGGATTTAGTCCCTCATTGAAAATCACTTGCTGGCTTGCTGCTTGCAATAATATATGCGATGGCAGTTGCCATCTCAGATGGAATGTGGAAACCTAACTGCATATGCATAGGTGAGCCTCCCTATAAGACCCCACTCTGATAAAGATGGAGCTCAATGCTGGTCATGGTCCTGCTCAAACAGTTGGATGTCTCCATATATGCATGTTTCTTCTTGCATTGCTTTTGTAAGTAGCGCTTATTTCAGTAGCACAAGATAGTAAAGTGCAATTTACAAGCAAGTGAAAATTGAGAAAATGACTTTTTGAGAAAATACTCTTTAGAGAAGTTCTTCCATAACTGAAAAAGCACTTTCAATTATAAATCTAAATACAATATTACTAACTTTAATCCTTATTTATGCGGAACGAGCCGGAGTCTTTGGACTTGTTCACTCTACTCGCTAACTTTACTCGGATTTGATCTTGGATTAGCAAGTGACTTAGGAAGTGGTTACAAGCTATTAAAATGGAAGTCGGTCTCTGGAAAATGCAGAAGCACAAGGTCAAGTTCACTAGTGGAATGAGTAAATGGATGAAATCCATAAAAGCAAAAGTCCACAGAAATCCAAAAGCTGGTATCAGATTCGAATACATTAAAATTGCCTAAAAAAGAGTGAAAGTTATTTATGATTAGAGGGTGGAATAAGTTGTGGTATTTACATGAATTTGTTAATGCAGAGTGGAATGAGAAATGATTGACTTATCTGAGTCTTTCTTTTTCAGTGTAATTACGGAAGTATTAGTGAATTCTTATGCTATACTAATACAAACTGTAATCTTCATCAATTAGAACACCCAGAACATACATTGACCAAAATATAAAGTGAAAAGTGAAAAGCCTATAAAATCGGTGGCACTGGGAGCTTGGCAAGATGAACTTTGACCAGAAAAATTCACAAAGTTAAACAAGATGGATCTAAGCACATTGATCGACCCAAATCCCATAGTCAAAACAAGAACTAAACGATGGGGCCACTAGCATGTTATAAGGAATCAAACCGATCAAAAAAATGTTTGGATTCACTAGGTTTGAGATCATTCTTTCTCCTCTGTATATGCAAAAAAGCTCCATGATCAACAGTTTGGCTCCAAAGTCAAAAGGTGATCATGAAAACATGCTCCTTCATGGAGGAGATAAAGAAAGAAACCAGGAAAGAAAAAGAGAGAGAGAGGCCCATAATCCAATGGTATGTCTGAGACTCATCTCAATGTGGAAGTGGGTGGATAATGATTTGTTTAAGGTAATGTGTGAAGTTATAGGTCAAACGTTGTGTGAAGCTATATGTCAAACGTTGTAGGCTCATGTCTGCAACTTAGCCTCGGCGTTTGTCTGTTTGCCCTTTCACCATTCTTGAAATTATGAATATGGAGTTGCGGGATGTTATACGGTGCTCTAGAATTTCCATACTCTCTATCTCATGTGCTATCTAACTATTGACCGGTTCTCCTTATTGGCTTGGAACGTGATTACTCGAGGGATATTTTGTTTTTACTGTAGGATCTACCTAATATTGGACTTTATGTTACCCTCCTAACTGAGGAGCTGGTAACTCATACTTGTGCCACAAATTGTTTCGGTGTTAAAAAGAAAATATCTAATTATGATACATTTTTTTTTAACTTCATTTTGCCGAGACAATTTTATTTTTCCAATTTTCTTTCTACTATGGGACTATAAATCAATGTATAACAATCAATATAAAAAAACTTCTAAAGCAGAGTTTTACTGTGAGATGCTGTAAATTTTTATATGCTACAATATTTCTTTGTCTTCAACTTTGGCTCATATTAGAAGCATATGAATGTAGGGGCTACATTTAAGAAGAAGATAATTCTTAGGTTCACCCTTCACTATCTTGTAATTAACGCATTTTCACGATTCAACCGTTCATGTATTATAACATAATATAGATATCATTTCTGCAAAAAATCAATCAAATTGAAGACTTTTTGGTCACTTAATTAAGTGAAATAAATATACGGTTCATCATAATAGTAGTAATTATTCGATTGATTTTTTGTAAAATTATAAGATAAAAATACGTTAATCACAATGAAGAGAAATTCTTAGGTGGTGAACAAAGAATTAATTATTCTTAAGAAAAACTTTATACTTGAAAATATAGAAAATCTAAAAATTTATTGTGTGACAATAAAATAATTTGAGTCGATAATTTTTTTTCTCATCCGGTCTCTTTAAATGGACCGGCTGAGAACAAATTATTAAACTCCGGGAGAGAAAATCTGCGCTAAAAAGAGTATATACTAAAATGTATTATTGAGATTACAAATGGTGCATATAAATCATAAAAATTAAACTGTAAAATTCAAAACACGAGCGAACTTGAAATCTAAAACAAAAAGACCAAAAATGCAATTGTCTTCATTTGGACCTTCAAATAATTGTCAATTGCCTAAATGGACCAAGATTGCAAACAAAATTACAGTGCAAACCGCATGTAACAGAATCGCCATGTACAAAACACAAGGCTGCAACTGAAATTCAAGTAAAATACAGCGCCAAATCTACTATTTCCTTTGTCTAGTCATCATCACTATCAATTTCATCAAGGGAAGACCTAGTTTCGAGGCTCATGCGCCTAGGTATGAACACGTTATAGTAATAACTCACAAGGCTTTTCCTGCGTTTATTAGGAAAACGCTTAAAGGCAAGCTTCCAAAAGCTTGCATCATCTGATAGTGGATTCTTTCTCACAAGAGATTCGAAGGTTCTTTGTTCTTTCAAAGTCCATGACTTTGAGGCAAATTCTCCCATTTCATCAAACTTCCAACACCGGAAGGCAGGACCAATTTCGGCTTGCAAACGCAGTCTTGCTTCATCGATGTGGTGTTTGACACAACCAACAGATCCAGGAGAGACACAAGAACAAGAGTCAGGTCTCCCTTTTCCAATAGCTTTCGTATTCATTCCTGCACTTTTAATCCCTTCATTGGGCCACACTTGCGTGCCCAACCACCTCGACACTTTTGAACCATCACCACCGTAAAGATTTTTCCTATCGACAGGACCTGTCCACTCTGGAACTTCAGCCTGAAAACCAGGTCCAATAGGAACAGATTTTCGATAATACTCACCATCTGAAAATAGCAATGTCAATATTTCTCGAGTCTTCGAATTTCTATGGCTTGACCTCAATGAAGATGAAGAATGAGCTGAAGGAATGGATTTTGGAAGATAATCATTGCTGGAAATCAATAACCTCAAGGCTCTTTCGAGTTCTGAATCACACTCGTCTAAACTCGAAGAATCTGGACTATTGGCTGAATCATTAACGTTCATAGAGGTTGCATTACAGAGGTTGGAGTATTCTGGACTTAACTTGTTTGAACCATGGTCTGACTCATTTGTATCAACAAAGGGAGAGGCAGAAAAATCCTTGCGGGAATTACCATATTGTTCCATATCATCCACAATGGTCCAACCATGGGCTGATTCATTCGTATCAATTAAGGGGGAGACAGGATAAACTTTGCACGATGGACCATATTTTTTCAGATAATCCAGAATGGTCAAATCATAAGCTGGCTTCAGTCGATATTCATCCTCAATTGTCAACAAACTTCCAGAACTCTGTGAGTTACAGACAAGATGTGGTTTGAAGATTTCATTGTTTTCATTTGTGTTGGTTAAGCATGAGAAAGAATGGCCTGTACGAATTCTCTTGTCTCGATGATCATCAGATTTCTTAGTAGCCATTCCAGAAGCGCCTACGTATCTGCTACCTTTTAGGAACTGGTCAAGTTTTCGCTTACTCTGTAGGAAAAAAGAAAAGGGGAAAAAGAAGGTGCTTTCAGAAAATTGGCGGTGAAGAATGAAGTTCATGTTACGAAATAATTTCTTTAACTATTTCCTAGAACTTTAAAGAACTCATTTCAAATTCAACACAGTATCTCATTCACACCATTCAGCTTCAGATGTTGATAAAGAAAAACACTAGACAGTTGTCAAAACTAAGCAGAGGTGACATTGGCAAGCAGGAAAAATGAGGATAGGATGATCGGGAAAGATATGATTCGTAGATTAGTAGATTACAGATATGAAACAGGATGAGTTGGCATCAGTATTTTATACAACTAGATGTGTTCTGCAAGCTTCACTTCTCCACTAGATAACTATAACGTAAATTGGAAGGTTGAGTTGCAAGGATTTGAACTCGGTGGTCTGGACACTTTAATACTATTCCAAGTTGTTTAAAGCTAAGCTGTTCGTATGTGGTCAACTACTGTTTTATCATACTAAAAGACTAATATGAATTAGTTGATCAAAATCATTTAAAGGTAAGTTTTTAGGATGTGGTCGACTACTGTTTATTATTTTGACATAGTAATACGGTTTAGTCAAATAAAACAACTATGTATTTACTATTTATCACTGATCAAACAATGTTGATGAGATGATTGAAAATTGAACATACCCGAGGACAGACTTCATTACCACGAAGCAGAAGTTTCCTTACTTCAAGACTCTGCTTCCGTAATTGTCGAGTTGAACCTGGGGATGCTTTCGGATCACTAGGGTCCAATGCAAGTCCTTTCAACCACCCCAAAGTGTCAGAATCAGTATAGATACCAAAAGACGATTTCCTTTCTTGCAGCTGATCCCCCACAGGCAAAGAAGATTTCTCATCACTCCCGCAATAGCCAAGACGGCTATGACTTGTCGATAGTTCCATTTTAAATATTATGCTTCAAACATATCCTAATCTTTCTCATCACCCCCTGTACCAAATTTTCCCACCTTTAGCGTTGTCACTTTCTACCTTATACTCAATGCAGCAAAACATAGTAAACAAATTCATATAAGTGATTTCAATAGCAATAGAGATTGACGAATCACAATGGTCATTTCTACCTATAATCCATTGCTTTCAAGCAGTGTGACCTTCTATATAATGAATTTAAAACTGAATCACTCATTGACAAGTACAACTGAGCCAAGATGTTAGAAAGAACCCTTGAAAAACAAGTGTTCTATGCGTGGTCTAATCTCTTGATCGTCTGAAGTTCCAACATGAACATAAGTTCCATACAAACCATACTTAGACCTGGGTGGAATGACTACTCATTCATCTACGAGACTTCCATTCAGAAGCACAAAAGACCAACTTGCTTGGGCTACTCCTAGTCCGCATTTATCTTTGCTCGAATCAACCCAATTGAGATCAGATGACTCACGTATCTGAAGCCATCAAAGTGTTCACTCGGACGTCACACCTAGTGCAAATGCCCCTAGTTTGAATCAACCAAATCCAAGATGAGCCGAATGGACCAGGATATTTGGTTTCCCAAATAACGAGAAAATCAGCTATTTGATCATCACATCTCATCCAATTAGGCCACTATAGTCCTAATTCCTAAACAGAAACCTACCCTTTTCGGATAAGAGAGTGCTTTATTTTACATGAGAAGAGGACTAAGACTCTTGTTCCTAAATCTAGTGAAACTACAGTACTAGAACGAAGATCCTCCCCTCTAAATAAGTAGACTAGCAGAGGGACTAAGACTCTCGCCAGCCAATTTCAAGATTTAACATTATAAGCAATTTCTATTTTCATCGAAAAAAAGAATCTCGTTCCCAATGAACTCTTTGTTATTTCCAAAAACAAATATCTTATTCATTTCAACCAAGATCCTATAAGCTTCCCAAACTGTCATATTCAACTCCAAGTGTCTCCTTTGTTTCTTAGGAATCATAAATCCATTGGTTGGAACAGGAATTTTGAAAAGAAATAAAATCCAACAGTCTCAATCCAGCATTTGGAAATGTCTCTATCACCCCACCAAAAGAAATTTTTTTTTGGAAGCATAAGGTAAGGTTATCATTATAACTTCTACAAACTTAAAGTCTTAAACCCAAATAATGGTTTTAAGCCTTTAGGATATCCCACCTCTTCTCTTGGGTATGCAAAACCTCCATTTTTGAATGGATAACAAACACCGAATCAAATCAAACATTAAAATGCACGTAGGGATTCAAAATTAAAAAATGCCGCAACTTGAGTCCTAAAAAAGTTTTAGTTCAGAACATCTTTTTAGCATAAAATTTAGGAAGTATACTGTCGGAATTTTTAAATATCCCTTAAAACTTTTGCAGACCTACAGACGGAAATCTCAAGAAGGAGAGCAACATCCAAATCCTAAAGTGGATCATTTCTATAATGGCTTCGGCATCTTCATCAAGTTATAATTATAATCACAAGTTCACAACAATGATCGTTGGCCGAATTACACTACTGTTTAGTGGTTGGATTCTCTACTAATTAAGACTTAAGAGCTTGAGTAGTTTTGGGTTAAGAGAGAACAACGGCTTACTCATACAACTGGAGGGCTAACCTTACTCGGTTCAGTTTGCGACCACCATTAATGTGTTGAAGAAACTATGTGGAAAAGGGAATCGAGTGTGGGGTTTGTGAGTGCATCTTTGCATGCAAAAGTAAAATAGTAAATGTACCTTTGGGGCAGCCGAGTAGTACGGTTCGGACTCTGTAACTCTGCAGATTCTGGTTTGTCCCTCTGGTCCCTGGAGAAACATAAAATTGGAAAGAAAAGACTATGAGGATGGAAACAAACCAATGTACATAGGCTGTGTAACGTAGCAAATTTTTTTTTTTTTTTGAAAAAAAATCACATATTTTTTTTGTTCTTGAGAAAAGATTTCATAATAGTCAAAATGCTAAAACAATACAAAATAACCAAAATATAGAGTACCACGGAAATATCCAATATCCAAACACCAAAATTTTAGTGAAGATATAGAAAAGATATCAAATATCGACGAAAGTTATAAAAGAAATTTTGGTTAAAATTTCTTAGAATCAATTAAAAATGTACTAAAACAAAACATTAGAGGTATGCTGCATAACGGTACTAGTAGCTAGAAAATGGACATTAAAAAGAACAATATCGAGAATATTATCGACTTTTTTACTCAAAATATTGATTCTAATGACAAATCTCTAAGCACTAGAAGCCCCTCTTGACAAGTAGATCGAGTTCATTTAGAACCAATCTAAGCACTATAAGCCTATATAAGACTAAGAAAATACCTCGTCGCTTCCTAGAACGGTATTACGACACTAATTTGCTCAAGCGCACAATTGTGTACAAACATTCTAAAGAAATATAGAAGAAGAACACACAACCGATAAGCAAAACGTAAGCAATGAAAAGGAATAAACCGAAAACCCTAGACGCTTATCAATCAATCCCTAGTACATTAAGAAATCATGATCCATCTAGATAGGACTACTCTTATGAAATCTGAGCCTAAGATGCCAATGCCTTGGTTGGGCTTTCACGTCGAGCCTAATTCGGATGGCGGGTCTGCCATGACACAACTGCAAGCTAGGGATACCAGCAAGCTAGGGATCACTTGTTTCATTACATGGGTTTATTGTTGAAAATACTATGGTATTCCCAACATAATCCAAATTTTTGTATTGTTGGATCCGATGAAAAATAATCTAATTATGTAAAAAATCAGGTATGTCATACTATGAATTACCACAAAATCCTCTAGGTTAAAAAATCTCACATATAATATGCATTTGGTGATAAAAAAGAGAGTGACAAAAGTAAGGTGGTTCCTATGAACTTGGCTATAATATATCGAGTTATGCTAAATGTATTCGGCAAATCTCTTAAAGAATAACAAATTACATATAAGGTTATTTTTGTGTCCTTAATTTCTTTTAAGTCACCCTATATGTTGTTTCCTCATAAGCAATGTTCTAAAAATAGCTAGGTAGTAGTCGGACGGCGGGGAGGGGCCTAGCGTCTAGGCGGGGACTTGTCAGCCTAGTTTTTTATTTAATTTTAATTTTATTATACAATATATAAATAACTAAATAAGAGTCTACTTAAAAGTTAAAACAAAAATTGTACTTGTATTGAGAAACATAAACATGCAAAATAAAATGACATAAAAAATATTATAATTGGTGGAAAATATAGGGAAAAAAATTCTAATTTTTTAAAACCCGCCTAGGTCCATCTAGGTGGATTTGCAACTAATCGAGGCGATTGACCTCTGCCTAGCATCTAGGCGGGAATTTTTAGAACACTGCTCATAAGGCAGGTAGCTTTTTGTTTCGAACAATAGTTTTTAGATTCGGGTCAACTTTTAGGTCGAGGCAGTAGCTTTTTGATATGGGGCAGTAACTTTTTGGTTCAAATAAGTAGCTTTTTAGGTTGGGGTAGCCTTATGAGCAGAAGATTGTTACTATTTGCACACTTCAAAAGTCAACATATACACTCTTCATTATTTCATATGTTTAGTCAACTCTATTACGTAAATCGTCCATATTACGCTCCTTCAAAGGGAGTATATTATATTTAAGCCAATGAGAGTATCAAGAACAATTTACATAATAAAGTTAGAATAAATGAATAGAATAATAAACGTGTATGAATTGACTTTTACGGTGTGGTAAGCCCACATGCATTAAGAAGAGAACAACAAAAAGTGACGATAAGCATATGAGAAAACTAAATGGCAGCGTCAGTAAAACTTTATCAAAAGAAAATGTAATGAAACAAGACCTAATAGCCTCTAACAGACTAGCTAAATTGAGATTTTAGTAATAACTAACTAATTTTGCAACAAAAATAACTCCGCCAACTAGCGAAAAGAAAGTGAATTTCACTTTTGATTGAATGGCCAACTATATTTAGCTAGTGAATAGTGCCTAGCCAAAATTCGTTCATATCTTTCTCTCATATGTTATTCTCTTTTTGTCGACATGTCAATCGATAAAATAATTAATTATACTATATTAGTTAAAAATAAATAGCATGTAGAATTGTAAAACAATTAGACATAAATAGCCAAGCTATATATGTTTTGACTCAAACGATACTATTATTGTTGGATGAGCATACGTTAGCATCTCCAACAAAGTAGCTAAAATGAGTTTTTAGTAATATTATAGCTATTTTGTATCAAAAAACAGCTCCAGCAGAGTAGCTAAACTAAAGTTAAATTTAACTTTTTGTTAAACTAGTAGCTAAATATAGCTAGAAAATCTGTATTTAGCTATATTTAGCTATTAGTTTAACAAAAAGTTAAATTTAACTTTAGTTTAGCTACTCTGCTGGAGCTGTTTTTTGATACAAAATAGCTATAATATTACTAAAAACTCATTTTAGCTACTCTGTTGGAGATGCTCTAAAGTAGCTAAAAAAGAAAAAAGTTATTTTAGCTAGCTAATTTTAGAGCATCTCCAACAAAAAACCTATTTTCACTAAATAATATAGCTAAAAGTGAAAGATAGCTAGTTAATTTTTTACTTTGGCTCCAGCAGATGATAGTTATTTGTAAGTTAATTTAGGATTTAGTTATTTTCTCTCCCCCATGTAGCTAAATATAGCTATAGATTTTGGCAAAAACTAAATTTGACTTTCATTTAGCTACTCTGTTAGAGTGAAAAATTGTGTCAAAAATAGCTAAATTTTAACTTTTTTGCAAAATGACTAGTCTGTTGGAGATGCTCTTACAATATATCTCTAGTAGTAACTCTCTACTTAATTTATATTACCTTTTAGATTAAGAAAAAAAATACACAAACAATTAAAATGACTGTTTTAAATTTAGCAAAAAATAATAGAGAGCCTTTCTTGCTACAATATCTCTAATATAGGGAGTCATATAGCTAAAACTAAAATAGAGAGCCATTTAGAGAGGCTGTTGGAGACTAATTTGTTTAAACGTGCAAACATAGCTAAAGAACCAAAATAGAGTCATTTAGAGAGGCAGCTGAAGATTGATCTTTCTAAACATGCTCCCCAAAATCACTAATGAGCCAAAATATAGAGTATGATCTAAGAGAATGAAAAAAGAGTATCACACCCTATTAAAGCATTAGATTGAATCAAAATTTCATTGAATCACCTTTATTAAATAAGAAGGAATATATCAAATTAGGATATTTTGCAAATATGATGAATAACTGCAGGCCTAGAACTTGAAAGGATATGATAATCAAACCAAAATTGCAAAATAGTTCTCATAAACAATCCCTCATTACAAAAGAGGATATTTTATTTATTTATTTAGGACGTCAAAATACACACACACACTGGTATTTTAGAGGAGTCGAACCCAAGATCTCTTTTGAGTGTTAAACCACTACACCAAACCACCTTGGATTACAAAAGAGGATCTTATACAAACATTTATCAAATAAAATTATTTGAGACAAAGAAGTAGGAAAATTATTAAACCAGACACAATTATAATCGTATTGATAACCCAAAATTAAACATGTAAAATAAGATGAAATACCATAAGTCTATATCTTATTTGGCTGGGATTAAAACTATAGTCTTGACAGCATAAGGCATATTTTTTTTTTTTGTGTTTAAGGGTGGATCTGAAGGATGGTTCGCATAAGAGGCTTTGCAGATCTATACAGAAGAAATTGAGGGGGTAGGTAGTGGAGGAAGTATTGCTTTCATTGAATTTCAAAAGTATAAAATAAGGTTCAATACATACCTCTTGTAATTGTTGAATGATGATCTCAATCCCTTTTCTCTTTCTCCTCTCTAACCTCAAGTTGCTCTCAAATAAAAAAGCATAGTTAACTAACCTTTTTATATGGGACTTGGAGCAAAACCCTAATCCTATTAGGGATTTAGAGGTAAGAAGAGTAAATTACACAAATAACCTCTAAAATTTAATGTGTTTGAATATATATCAATATCTCATTGGTTAGGAAAAAAAAAAATCTTATTAGCCAAAAAAAAAAATCTTAATTTTTTTTGAGAGAAAAATAAATAAATCTTAATTTTAGACCCTAAAAAAATAAATAAAAAATCTTCAAAATTTTCTTTTAGTTGGATAATTGTTAATTCTAAATATCAACTAGGTGACTACTTAGTAATTTATATTTTGAATTATGTTCGTTAGGTGAACAAAACTATTGAACTATTGTCATATTATTTAGCAATGGTCTTGTTCGATCACTTGGTCACATACCCTTGAAATTAAATCTAAGTGTTTTAATCTCGTTCATTGAATTAAATTCAAGGGTGGGTGACCAAAAATTCTCTTCCTAGTGACTAAGTAAATACTACTGTATTTAAAGTATCTCAAAAAACTTCCCTAAAAAATTCATATTATAGGTATTCACAAAGCTCACAAAAAGGTAGTGTCTCGGACTCTCAGTAAGTCTTTGGGGTCAACCCAAATTCTTCATTTGAAGGAAAGTGAAGAATTAGGTAAGAAGTTTTTTTGTGATCAAAACTACTGCAAGACAGCATTACTATTAATTGCCTAGTATTAAGGCTATGGTGATAATGTTATATTCGTTTAATTTTGGCCATACTCTAGAGTTAGGTCCTCATTTACTTTCAAGTTTTAACTTAACATCTATATTGACATGTTATTTAATAAACAAAATTAATGAGTTAGAAACCAATGGCAAGAACCACCCACATATGTAATCGAAAGAAAAAAAAAACACTTGCTGCATTTTCCTTTCAAAACCTAACATTTGATCACGATCTGCATGACCTCATATTGACGGCTCAAATTTAGTCAAAATCTCAAAGTGTTTCAATGGAAGTAGTAGGTGAGTCGTTTGAAAGTGTTAGGCAATACATTAAGAAGTCTAGTTCTCCATACTCTTCTTCTTCCTTTGGTAGATTAGGCCTTTTGGTTTGATAGTTCATAGTTATGTTTGTTTTTAAAAGAGGATGTTGCATCTCTTGAAAAAAAAAAAAGCAATCTTTTCCTTTGGATTTTCTCCATGAACTTTTTTCTTTCTTTCTTTTGAATCTTACATTCTTACTTGTAATTGTTTTGATATTTATGTTGATCGGCTTAGTGGCCTCCCAAAATAGAAACCTCCAATTATCAAACTGTTTGATAACAATTTAATTTCGTATATTTTTTTATTTAAAATATATAAAAAAGTAAACAATTGTGATTAAATTTTGACTTTATGACCTCTCAAAGTTATGGAAAAAAAAATTTAAATGAAACGATCATGCTATGTGACACGTTTGACCCACCAATCATAAACTTTAGACGAGACAATTATTTCATGTGACAGTTCCGACTCACCAATTATAAAATACAACATCAACTTTTAATACCCAAGTCCCCCGTGGTGGTCATCTCTAACCACAATCGATACCTTCTCCGAAAAAATTTTAAGTGAGCCTGTCACTCCACGTGGCATATGTGACGGGTCACTTTGATTGGTCAATGTATATAAAATATTAATTAAACAGTTAGTGAAAGAATAAAATATTTAATACATAAAATATAAAATATTTAATACATAAAATATAAAATATTCAATGAACCAATCACATGACACCGTCACATATGTCACGTGGAGTGACGGTACCATAGAAAAATTCTTCACCTTCTCCTATGTTAGAGTTGGAAGTAGCTAGCCAAAAAGCTGTTGGTGGCTACCTGGGCACCGAGGTTGGTGAGAGGCTGGAAGCAGAGCAAAACGTGTTGCCACGTAGGAGTCTTTAGATTTTTCCCATTGATTTCGACTATTTAAGAGTGTAAAGAGGAAGACGATTCATTCTCTAGGGCCATTCCCTTTCTCACCAACCCCAAAACTACCATTACTTCATTTTCAATTCTCTCAAATAAGTTTCAGGCCCCTCCCATTTCTTTCTCAATTCCCACCACCATTAACATAATTTAGTACTGCACATGGTTTCTATTTAAAGAGTCGCCCTCTTTTAAAATTCTGTACATTAATGATTTGATTACACATTTTTAATTTGTTGATGGGTCGTCCCTAAATATTCTCTCTTATTCTCTCTCTGTTACTGCCATGGCGGCCGTAGCTCCTGCCAAATCTGTACTACATTCCTCAAAACCTAACCCGCACCCTTCTCGTTTCTCAACCTCCCCATCAAATTTGATCAATGCAAGAACAACCCAGTTGGTGGAGGGGTTTAGGCCTAGATTGGTCCTCCAAGCAAAACCCACAAAGTGGGTGGAGGGTTTTGGTGGCTTAAACAGAGGATCAAGAACAGAGCGGCTTCAGAGGAAACCATGGGTGGTGACGTGTACAGCCGAGGGCATAGAGAGGGGGATGTTGATTGGGAGAAGAGAAAGAGGAGGAGGAGGAGAAGCTAAGCAATTAGTGAGTGTGCCAGAGAGGTTCAAGGTGGTGGCTTTATTGGCTTGTGTGATGTGCCTTTGTAATGCTGATAGAGTCGTCATGTCTGTGGCCATTGTTCCACTTGCAGCGCAAAAGGGTTGGACCAGTTCTTTCTTGGGTGTTGTTCAGGTATTGCTCTAAAGTCTAAACTTTTAATTGAATTTGTCAGGGAGAGTTAAATTCCATTGCTTTTATACCTTTTTGGATTCAATTATGTATCAAAGTTTGTTTCTTTTTCAAAGTAGATTTGGTCAATATAGGTGAAAATTTTCTTTACGTATGGTGCTTGAGTGAGTTAACAAGAAAGAAAGACCATGAGAATCTGGTGGGACCAAATACTCATGAATTGTCTCTCACTTCTCGGATTGTAAATTTTGGATTTCATTACCAGAAAAACTTCTTTCACAGATGTTATGGTGGTTAATCTAACATGGTCAAAATATATGGTCGTCGAGCATTGCTCAATGAATAGGGTCTGTGTCAAGTTATATAATAGATAGAAATTAACGTCCGCTTGACCGTGTATGAATGTTGGAAGTTTGGAACCAAATAGCAGACTGCTAAACTCCTCTAAATTGATCAGAATGTCAGAAACTCAGGAGAGTAAAAATGATTTTCTGATGGATTGGATTTCAAATGATGACATCATTAAGAAGCTTTTTTTTTTTTGGCTTTTTTAATTTGCTCTGTTTCCCTTCTTATTCTTATACTGACAATTAGTATGTGAATGATGCAATTTCTAGTCATCGTTTCTATGGGGATATATCTTCTCATCAGTAATCGGAGGAGCCTTGGTAGACAGATATGGAGGGAAGCGAGTGATGGCATGGGGTGTGGCTATGTGGTCTTTGGCCACTCTCCTCACTCCCTGGGCTGCCAACCATTCCACAACCAGTCTCTTGGCTGTTCGTGCCTTCTTTGGACTCGCTGAAGGTGTAGCCCTGCCTTCCATGAGCACCCTCTTATCAAGGTAATGCCTCCTTAATCCTTGATGATTATTATTGGATTGTAATAGTTACAATAATGTTAGGGTCACCAAGTTTGTATACCAAATGATGTCTTACTACACCTGGATTTGAATAAATGAAACACTGACACCAAATAAATATGGGGAGTGTAACTGTACTCAAGACAACTAAGATATGTTTATATGTGTAATTTGAGCAGGTGGTTTCCAAGCCATGAAAGGGCCAGTGCAGTTGGAATTTCTATGGCTGGGTTTCATCTTGGCAATGTTACCGGCTTACTACTAACTCCAGTCATGTTGTCATCAATGGGAATTGGTGGTCCCTTTATTCTCTTCTCCTCCATTGGACTGCTCTGGCTGATAATATGGGCCTATACAGTCACAGATGATCCAAGAGAGAGTGATTTCATCAGCAAATCAGAGCTCCGGTTGATCCAAGCTGGAAAATCTGATTCTCCACTGAGCAATGACAGGTTCCCACCTCTGCGGCTCCTACTATCAAAATTACCAACATGGAGTATTATTTTTGCCAACATTACTAATAATTGGGTGAGTTTTCTTTACTAGAAACTTCTAGTATAAAGGAATATTGATTTTATTTAGTGAAACCTTGTAACATTCTGAATTTTATCATAATTCCCTTTTTGTCTTTTTCGGCATTGGTTCATCATCATGTTGCAGGGATACTTTGTTCTGCTTTCGTGGATGCCTGTTTATTTCAAGACTGTAAGTTCATTTTTCTTCATCTTTGTTCATGGTAAAATGATTATTATAGCATAATATAGTCCAATCAGATTATAGCATGCACTGCCCACCAAAATCTCAAGTCCTAGTTGAACACTTCTTAGAGCTTATATAGTGAATTTATCCTTTAGTCATTTATGTATGATAATTATGTGCTAGAAATGAAATCGTAAATTACTATCCTTGGAAATAATGTACCTTTTCTTTTTTTTTTCCTACTAGGTCTTTAATGTAAACTTGAAGCAAGCAGCTTGGTTTAGTGCTGTTCCATGGGGAACAATGGCAGTTTCCAGCTACATTGCTGGTGTAGCATCAGATTCCTTAATCAAGGCAGGCTACTCTTTGACGTTAGTCCGAAAGATCATGCAGGTATCTCTTTTGGGTGATTTTAATTGAATACAATTTGGAAAGCTAAGTCTTTGCATCAAATGCTGATTTAAAGAGAATAAATTAAGTTGTTATGCATGTTTTCTTGAGAAATTACTATGTTGACACATATGTATGCAAACAGTCCATTGGTTTCATTGGGCCTGGAGTGTCATTGCTGTGCTTGAACTATGCCAACACACCCACAGCTGCAGCGGTACTCCTCACAATAGCCTTATGTTTGAGCTCTTTCAGTCAAGCTGGCTTTCTTCTTAATATACAAGTAAGTTCTACCCAACTAATGATCATATCAAAAATCGTCAAATTAATGCAGTAGATAGCTTCCTATATAATCAATTATCGCCATAAAGTGGTGAACTTAATTCCAATCTGATCTCCTGCTTTATTTGATCAGGATATAGCTCCTGAATCCGCCGGATTTCTCCATGGTAAGTTCTTTCTCCTTTGCCCGGCTTGGAAGGATTGTATTCTATTTTCCTCCTTGAAATGGTTGGTTAGCTGATAGTCTGATACAGTGACATCTGTATGAACAGGGATTTCAAATTCAGCCGGAACATTTGCAGCAATAGTCAGCACAATAGGAACAGGCTATTTTGTACAATGGCTGGGATCGTTTCAGGCATTTCTTACTGTCACGGCAGCTCTCTATTTCATGACAACCATCTTTTGGAACCTTTTTGCTACTGGAGAGCGAGTATTCTAGACTGAAATGTCGAACAATTTGCAACAGTAGATTATCCATGCGAGTCTGTTAGGAAATCGATTAACATAAAATTCAATTGGGATATCAAGATTTTGGGTAATTTATTACTTAGTCAATATTCAGAGCGGGGAGGGATTTGATCAAGTAAATTACAACCTTTGGTGAATGCAAACTCATGTTAATGTTCTGTGCTACGTCTGATGTTTCAGTTCCTTAAGTATATATATATCTTAGATTCAGTTGTAACTACTCATACTGATCCAACTAGTTCATTCCGGCAAATTGGTTATGCCAACTAAAATACCATGATCAACTGTCATGAATTTTATTGCTTTTAATACCATGATCAGGATGGATTATATTCTTTTTCTTCTTATAAGCAAATAGTTCCTATTATGACTAGTCAGCACAATAAGAACTGGTTACTTGGTAGTTGGTACAATTATATGGCTGGGATCGTTCTGTACAGCACTCTGTTTCAAGCAACCTTAATCTTTTGTTACAAACTTACAATTAAGACCAAATCAAAGTTGAACAAAGAGGAAATCTATAGGAGAACCCTCTGTTTCAAGCAACCTTTACCAGTTGAACATAAAGTTAATTTGGGTGTGAAGACAATGTCTGAACAGACAACAAGTAACCATTTTCATCCCCCAGAATCAATGTTTTTGAGAGAGAAAAAGAAAGAAAGAAACAAACTTAATGACCAGGTATTTGCATTAATTTTTCAATGACAAATTTACAGTTTAGTAAATACAATTCCCTTGAAAACAAAAATTCAAGAACATTAAAAGCAACCAAGAAACTTAAACAGAGGCAGAACTTGATGGATCACGTCCTTTTTTTTCTTCCTTTTTCTGGTCTTAAATCACTGTTTCCTTGGACCGACCGATGATGATACTACGTTGGCGCAGTTTTTCCGGTGCTGTGCAATAAGAGGGTACATTTTCTCCCAGGCCTTGAGCGTGTGATTTTTATAGTCCTTGGCACCAGTGATGACAACTTTGCCGGAAACAAAGATAAGCATGACAACCTTGGGCTTGAGAACCCGATATATGAGCCCCGGAAAACACTCCGGATCGTACGTGGCACACCCAGGAGGCTTGCAGAACGCATGAAGAGTCTCAAGCCTGATCGTAAATTTGACATCGCAGGATGCCACGATGTTCTGAATCTTGAAATCCTTGAACTCGGCCGGAACCCCTACTTTCTGGACGATTCGGGCGTACTTCCTCGCCGCAACTCTCGCTTGTTGTTCGCTTTTGGCGCCGGTGACGACCATCTTGCCGGAGGAGAAGATGAGAGCGGTCGTTTTGGGTTCCCGGATTCGCATTATGACGGCTTGAAAGCGGTTGGGATTGTACTCTGAGTTTCTTGCCATGCTGGCAATCTGCTTTAGATTCACTTTGCATCCCAAGTCCACGGTCGAAACTATATTCTGGAGAATTGGAAGAGGGGGACCCGAATCCGAATCCGACTCCAACATCATCATCTTCGATCGATTCACAAAAGCTCGATCAAGAAATAATCTTGAGAAAGTGGGAATTAAGGAAAGACTGGATGAGAGTTTAAGAAATCGGAAGTAAAGTGGGAAAGACTAGCTAGGTATTTATGCACGGAGGAAAGGCCGACTTGTAGTAGGAACTGTGTTTCCACGTCCTAGAGGGAAAAGGAGTCCGAATGCAATGGGGAAAGAATAGATGTAAAAGACTAAACTACCCCTAAAACACAATAACATCATAAGAATATAATCAAATTAGGGATGCACTGTTGGCCTGTTGCATCTATGATCCATGTACTTCATATAGCTAGGACCTGGTTGTATCATGCTGCCATATCCTATAGGTTTCTTAATTTTCTTCTTAGTTTTGATCTTTCAATTTTAAAGACCCTATAATAAGAGGTCATGGACCTCCAATTAGAAATTAGTTGCGTGTTAATAACTTGTATGTACCTTAACCAAAGATACAAAGAAAAAGAAGAAAAAAAAAAGAAAACCAAACAGTTTTATATAGGGTTTAACTTTAGAGAATTTTGATATTGCAAATAAGACAATGTCGCTAAAACCTCTGCCTTAACCTACTTGTCTTGGTGTTTCTTTCCATCTCTCTTGCCTAATTTTGTCATCCTTTATTTAGCTAGAGAACTTTGAGAAATTTATTGGGACTAACTGAGATTTGGAGAAGCGAGGAAGAGAGCAGTCAGAAGTAACTAAAGTGAGAAATTGTGTGTTTTAGGGCTTCGATGGGGACGTTTCCCGAAACCTATAAGGTTAAGTGGAGTTTCGCACATTGGCAAAGATGTGGAATCAGAACCAAAGTAGCAGCGGAGACATGCCTTCTCTCTCTCAATTTCGATATGGCAAAGCTAGGTTAATTCACAACTACAGCCAAACCAAGTACCATTTCAACATATATATATAGCCAAACCATCCCAAGAAAAAATAATAAACATGAAATAAGCAGTCACCCAATGCCTTAGTTCGAGTTATAGAAAATAGAAAGTAGCTCGCATTGAGCAGCAGAAATTGTGAATTTGTGACCACACATAACTTGTTCTTAAAGTCATGCATATCCACATATATATGTATATTCGCCTCAAGATCGCAAAATTTATACCTGGTTTTAGTGCCAACAACAAATAGACCAAAAGAGAGAACAAACCTTGAACAGGAGTTGTCATAGCTCCCATCAATTCAATTCCTACTTTCTCGTTTCGGATTGCAACACCTAGGCCTCTTCTTTTTTTCATTCTTCTCAACCGCAGCATCAGTGTTTAGTTTATACCAACCAACTCTCTTTCCTTGCATGCAGGTTGATTCATGTACAAGATCGATGTTGTCAAAATTGTGTCTTACAGCCATCTTCAAGCCAATATACAAGAACCAAAGTTCAATTGTAAAATTTTCTCTCAAACCAAGATTTACTAAGAAAAAAAACATTGTTCTAATCTTCACGACTAAGCTTTAGTACTCCAAAAAGTGGAGGAGATCGATCATCTTAAAAGAACTTGATCCACCTTTGGTGACACTATCACGAGCCACTTTTGAAATAGCATCCATTGTGCTCTGAATCTCCTTCCTCTTAAATTCCATCAACCTTCTTATCATGGTCTCAATGTCGTTTCTGTCACAATTTTCTTTCAATTGAAGACCAACCTTCCACTTCTCACTAACAGTTCTGCTAATAATGTAATGATCCCCTAAATTAGGCCAACAGATCATGGGAATTCCCGCTACAATGCTCTCTAGGGTCGAATTCCAACCGCTATGGCTCAAAAACCCACCCATTGACTTGTGGGCCAAGACTTCCTCTTGCGAAACCCAATCCACTATGTACCCTCTTTCTTCGGTGTCCCTTTGGAGACTCATAGGAATCGGGTCCCCACCCAAACCCGAAGTGATGTCGGACCTTACGACCCACAGGAACGGGTGCCCAATATTGACCGGACCATAGCAAAACTCTATGATCCTGTGTACATGTCAAGGTCACTAAGGTTTCAAAGCTAACATAAAGAACTGATCTGGACGGTTGAGAGTTGAGCCACTTCATGCAATTAAGGTCCCCATTCCAAAGACCACCGTGGGATGCTAACGATCGTTAGACATCGCCAATTTGAGAATGTAGAAGAGTGGAGAGGGCCAAGAGTATAAATTTTCGGAAACATGTGGGCCATATGAGAGAGACATGGTGCGTCAAGTTCGTAAATAGTGTCGAGGATTATAGCTGAAGCTCGTTCCTATGTTTGGGTTTCGTTGATGGCGAATTGAAGACCAGGGTGGTTTGAGTGTTATATCTTGCAAAATCCGGGTAAATCGACACGTCGCAAAAGACCTTCCATTTTGGTGACTCAGGTAATTTGACTAATTTCCACATTCATGTTGTCATCTGTTAAAAAAAATATTTTATCATATGTTAAAACTCTTATTTGTTAAGTTCAATTAAACTACTTGTTAATGGTGGATAGTTTGACTAAGATCTTCTATCCCAAATCCTCTCTAATCATGTTAAACAACATATATTATACGTTGAGATTAAGTTTAAGGCTTTTAAGGCCCAGTTTGGTAGAGCTTAACTTATTTTTAAAACAGCTGTAGCTATACTGTGAGAATAATCAGCTGTGAAATTTAGTAGCTGCGTGTTTGGTAAATTTTGTTTTTAAAAGTACTGTGAATACAAAAAGTAGTGTTTAAGTGTTTGGTAAACTTTAATATATGTAAAGTCAAAAGGGAAAGACAACAAAAGCTAGAAGCTGCTTATAGAAGTATCAAATTATCAACTTGCATAAGTTACATTGGAAAGTGTGAGATTTTTAATTAAGCTGCTTAATTTTGTTTTACCAAACAACTCAAGGTGTTTAACTTAATAAATAATCAACTTATTTTTTAATTTAAGCTGCCCCAAACTGGGCCTAAGTGAGTATGAGTTTGAGTATCAGAGTATGCCAGGTAGAGTTGCCACTTTGCCTTAATTAATTACAAGTTTTAATTGCTTTTCAATAAATTAAAAAAAATATTATTCTGGTCTTCATTACTCTCTTTGCACAAACTGATTGATGCTTCCATGCAACACGGTTGCAACGAAGGAGCAGGTGTGGCCGCTGGATCCATTTGTCCATCACAAGACTGCTCTGCCATCTTCCTTCTGAGGAATTTTTTTATGATACCGTCATGCCATGTGACATATGTGACGGTGCCATGTGATTGGTTCATTGAATATTTTAGACTTTATGTATTGAATATTTTATTCATCCACTAACTGTTTTATTATTATTTAATATACACTGACCAATCAGAGTAATCCGTCACATATGCCATGTGGCATGAATGGCTCACTTACAATTTTTTCCTTCTTTCTATTGCCTAATGTTGTCATCCTCGATAACAGGAAAATTGTCTTCATGACTTTTTTGCCACATGTAGGTTGATGTCTTCATTGGCCGTTTATTTTTTATGAATTTTCTAGCTTTTCGATTTTGAAAAATTGTAAAAAATAAACGAGTCGATATTTTTGTGTTCTGTCTGAAGGAATGGATGGTTTTCAAAACTTTTTATTTAGTGCGGAATTAGTTTAACAATTAAACTACTAATTAACCATAAAATCCATTCCATGTCCCTTGTGATCTTGGCTTATTTATGATACATATAAACATGGCATAATTATCAAGAATAATCAAAGAGGGAGTTCTTGTTCTACTCACCCTTGAAGCGCGAATTTAATCCGATCCAAGTGAACCACCAAAGTTCCTCTCCTTGATTTCTCCTTGAAGATATTTCCTCCACCTTGAAGCACCTTAGAATGTCAACTCCTTGAACACCTTCTTGTGCTGGAATTTTTCTTCTTGATGTATCAAGAAAGCCACAAAAATATATGGCCTCTAAGGATCTTCACCTAAGTGGATGTGAGATGAAGAAAGATGATAGAAAGAAAGAAGTATGCAAGTGTTCTTCCTTTCTATGTATGGCAGCCCTTAATCATGTGTGTAAGTGAGAGAGAGCTGTTCTCTTTCAATGTATGTCAAACGTAATGCATCAAAATGCATTAATCAATTATATAGTCATCCATATTATTAAATAGTTAGAAACCTTTTCTAATAATTAATTAATGGTGACATATTAATTATCTTATCACACATGGCTGCCATAGTTATGCTCTTGGGCTAATAATTTGGGCCTTGGGCTTTTGCTAAGTCTTACTTGGTGAAGCCCAAGCCCACACCTAAAAGGCTCGACAATCGTTTAGGCCCAATAGCTTCAGTTTTACCCGAGAACTTTAATTACGTCTAAATAATTAATCTAATTAATTATTTAGTCATAACCAACTCTTATTTAATCTTCTTCATATACTATCTCAATGATCCACTTATATGGTGTGCGATCTCTTAGGTTCTAATTAACGAGGCAGTGAAGTTTGTAGAACTATTCTATTTTGTTTACGAATCAAAACTCCCTTTTGATTCTCCCTTTGAATTAGGATTATAAATATTGATCAATCCTCGGGGACTTCACAAATCATGAGTGATGTCTTGCAACATATCATGACTACCCAAGTTAATATAGAATAGTAAAGAACCTATTCAATTGGAATTACAATACAATACGGTCCTTCTCTAATACGATGTTCATAATCATATCATCGGGGAATGGAATTGCTATGTCAATCCCCTAATATGATTTCTATTCTTATGTGATTCTGAGAATATGATTAGAAACTCTTTTTCTAATCTTATTCAGTGCTTTGGCCAAAGACTAACTGAATCACATCTTTGAACATACTCCTCTTTTACTCAAGGATAGAGATTCCTTATTGTACACTCTCATGTCTCTATGAGCAAATTGATTACTCCAATGAATGCATTGATCATATCTGTTAAGCGACATAATATTTATTGCATCATCAAGAGTTAATCCATTTACTCATAAGACAACCATGGTGCCTCAGGTCAAAGGACTAATTTGTATTATTGCAATTTAGAGTTCAAGTTTGACATGTAAGTAAAACTCCATACAAGAACTCTAGTGACCGCGTTCAGTGTACTCTTAAAGACAAGAGCACCCACATACTTGTATTAGTGTCTCCACACGAATGACTAGAGACTTGTCATCCTCCCTATTGAGCATACATAATATGTGCTAGTCTTTCCGGGTTATCAATGTCCAAATGATAATCCTATGACTATGAACCTTTTAGGATATGAGTGTAAAAGAGTAAAGGTCTCACACATCTAACTCCTTAGATTACTTTCTCTTTAACTCATATTCCTTGGACCTTGTTCAATCAAATATTAAAAATATGCAATGAACAATAAACTTGCCCTTTTGATTAATAATAATTACAATAATAATTACATCAAAATGATTGTTTTAGGACACAACTCCTTCAATCTCCCACTTGTACTAAACCCAATCAGCCATGAAACGTACACCCATCTTCTCAAGATGTCGTTCCAGTTGAACTTGTGATAAGGGCTTAGTGAATGGATCCGCTATGTTATCAACAGATGCTACTCTGAGAATGTTAATGTCTCCACTTTTAACAAACTCTCTTATGAGATGAAAGCGTCTTCGAATGTGTTTGGATTTTTGATGAGACCTTGGTTCCTTGGCTTGAGCAATTGCCCCATTGTTGTCACAAAAAAAGAGAGGAATTGGTGACTCAATGGTTGGAACAACATCAAGTTCAGTTATGAACTTCTTCATCCAAACTGCTTCCTTGGCAGCCTCTGCAGCTGCAATATATTCTGCCTCAGTAGTGGAATCTGCAGTAACACTTTGCTTGCGAGATCTCCAGCTTACTGCACCTCCATTCAGGGTGAAGACAAATCCTGATGTGGATTTACTGTCATTCACATCAGATTGAAAATCTGAATCTGTGTATGCTTCCACTTGCAACTCTGATTGCAAATCACCTCCTCCATAAACGAGGAATAAATCCTTAGTTCTTCTCAAGTACTTAAGGATATTCTTAACAGCACTCCAGTGTTCTATACCTGGATTGGACTGATATCGACTAGTTATACTTACACCATAACTGATATCAGGTCTAGTGCATAGCATCGCATACATGAGGCTCCCTATTGCAGATGCATATGGGATCTTACTCATCTTCTGCACTTCCTCAATTGTTTGTGGGCTCATTTCCTTAGAAAGGTGAATACCATGTCTGACAGGTAGAAAACCCTTCTTAGAATTTTTCATGTGAAATCTATTCAACACTTTATCTATGTACAAGGATTGGGATAATCCAATTAACCTTCTAGACCTATCTCTATAGATTTTTATCCCTAGTACATATGAAGCTTCTCCAAGATCCTTCATAAGGAAGGTCTTAGATAACCATACTTTGACTGAAGATAACATTCCTACATCATTCCCAATAAGTAGGATATCATCCACATAAAGTACGAGGAACACAACAGCACTCCCACTAACCTTCTTGTAAACACATGGTTCATCCATGTTTTGTGTGAAACCAAACGATTTGACTGCATCATCAAAACGGATGTTCCAACTCCTTGAAGCTTGCTTAAGTCCATAGATAGACCTATTAAGCTTGCACACTTTATGAATGTTATCTTTGGACACAAAGCCTTCAGGTTGATCCATATATAGATCTTCCTCGAGGTTGCCATTCAAAAAGGCAGTCTTTACGTCCATTTGCCATATCTCATAATCATAGTGAGCAGCTATTGCAAGTAATATCCGAATAGATTTAACCATGGCAACAGGAGAGAACGTATCTTCATAGTCAATGCCCTCTCTTTGCTTATAGCCCTTTGCCACTAACCTAGCTTTGTAGGTTTCTATTTTACCATCTGAGCCTATCTTCCTCTTGAAGACCCATTTGTTTCCAATTGGTCTAATACCAGGTGGAGGGTCAACGAGAGTCCAGACTTGATTGGTATACATAGAGTCAATCTCGGATTCCATGGCTTCATGCCATTTCTTTGAGTCAATGTCTGACATTGCCTCATTATATGTAGAAGGATCCTGCAAGCTTTCATTATCACCAAGAAGATTTAACTCTCCAAGGCTTTCATGACGCAAGCCATACCTTATGGGAGGTATCCGGATCCGACTAGATCTTCTTGGAGTTTGTGCTACAGTTGGTTCAGGAATTTGGTCATCGAGCAATGAAGTGTTGTCTTGTGGCGTTTTGGACACTTCCTTGAGTTCTACCGTTTGCTCAACATTCCTATCAAGGACGTAGTCCCTTTCAAGGAAAGTTGCATACCTGCTGACAAACACTTTTTGTTCTTCAGGTTGATAGAAATAATATCCCAAACTATTTTTAGGATACCCCACAAATAAACACTTGCTTGATCTAGCTTCAAGCTTGCTTGCTTCTAGTATTTTTACATAAGCTGGACAACCCCAAATCTTAATATGATTTAGACTTGGTTTCTTCCCATGCCACATCTCATATGGTGTAAGTGGAACGGATTTGGAAGGCACTTTATTTAACAAATAAATAGCTGTTTGAAGTGCATATCCCCAAAAGGATATAGGTAAATCAGTATAGCTCATCATGGAACGAACCATGTCTAACAAAGTTCGATTTCTCCTTTCAGAGACACCATTTAGTTGTGGCGTTCCAGGAGGAGCCAATGAAGAAACAATGCCTTCTTGTTTGAGATAATCAATAAACTCATTACTTAAGTATTCACCTCCTCGATCGGATCTAAGGGCTTTAATACTCTTGCCGGTTTGTTTCTCAACTTCATTCTTAAATTCTTTGAACTTTTCAAAGGCTTCAGATTTGTTCTTCATAAGATACACATAACCAAATCGAGAGTAATCATCGGTAAAGGTTATGAAGTATGAGAATCCACCTCTACTAATAGTGGACATAGGACCACATACATCAGTATGTATTAGGCCTAAGAGTTTGGTAACTTTTGTTCTTTGTCCACCAAAAGGAGTCTTGGTCATTTTGCCTTTTAGACAAGACTCACAAGTAGGCATAGGATCAGATCCTAATGACTCAAGATATCCATCTTTGGATAACTTGTGAATTCTATCTTGGCTAATGTGACCAAGTTTTAGGTGCCACATCTTAATGGGGTTAACCGTTTCTCGGGATCTCTTAGATCCCAAAGCATCTTTCTTCACACAGTTAATACTAGCATCCAAAAATAAAGGAAAAAGACCATCATTAACATTAGCATGACATATCATGCGTTTGTTCATAAATACAGAACCACTTAGTTTATCAAATACTACTCTATAACCATCCTTCAAAAGCATGGATACGGAGATAAGGTTCTTTATACAAACAGGAAGATAAAGACAATTCTTTAACTCTAATGTTTCTCCGGATGGTAGCTTCAAGAGATAAGTCCCCACGGCCTTGGCGTCAACCCTTGTGCCATTTCCCACACGTAGAGGGATCTCTCCAGCTTTAAGCTTCCTTACTCCCACTAGTTCCTGCAATGAAGTGCAAACATGGTGAGATGCTCCTGAATCCAATATCCAGGTGGAAATATTATTAACTGTTAATACTGATTCAATCACATTGATCATACCTGCTTCTGAAGACTTGTTTTTCTTCAAGGATGCAAGGTAAGCCTTGCAGTTCCTCTTCCAGTGCCCTTCCTTGTTGCAAAAGAAACAAACACCTTTTGGTTCCTTTTGTTCCTTCTTCTTCTTCTGGATTCCTCCCTTAGTCTTTACCACTTGTTTCTTCTTCCCTTTGCCCTTGCCTTTCGACTTGGACTTGGATGAAGATGCAATGGCAATGGCCACACTCCCACTCTCTTTCTTGATCTGCTTCTCAGCTGTTACCAGCATATTGAGAAGTTCAGCAAGAGTATGATTCATTTGCTGCATATTGTAGTTCATTATGAACTGAGAAAATGAATCATCTAGGGAGGATAAGAGAAGATCCTGAGCTAGCTCCGCATCTAGAGCAAAACCTAGGTCTTGAATTTGCTCAATAAGACCTATCATTTTGAGCCCATGTTGATGCACAGGCACACCCCTTACTTGTTTTGTCCTTACAATATCATTGACGACACAGAAGCGCACGTTTCTATTCCTCTCACCAAACAATTCAGTGAGATGGAGCAAAATAGCAGAAGCGCTATCCATGTTCTCATGTTGCTTCTGAAGCTGTGGGTTCATGGATGCAAGCATAACACATTTAGCTTGTGTATCGTCATCCTTGTGTTTTTGATACGCAACACGTTGCGCATTGGTTGCATTTGCAGCCAAAGGAGTGTGAGGGGGTGCATTTTGTAAGACATAAACGATCTTATCGAATGTCAATACAATTTTTAGATTACGGAGCCACTCATTGAAGTTTGGGCCCTCAAGACGGTTCTCGTTAAGAATTTTGGTGATAGGATGTCCCGACATATTGCAATCTATATAACATAAAACAAAGCGAGTTAGATTGATTGTATAACCATGAGATTCGGGTCTTAAGAATCAAATGGTACCTCTCACTATTTTTGGCAAATTCTTCATCCCTCAAAGAATTCGAGAGTTTATATTGGAAACTCTTAGTGAGTATGGAAGACTCATTTCCACTAAACCAACCGCATCATAATAGAACTATAGGTCAATTTAATTTTCATGAGAGGATACTCTTATCCAATCACATCAAATGTGAATATCCATAACTTCGGCCTCTAGAGTAAGTAAGTCTCGCCATAATAGGATATTGACAACTCACTCTAGTCAAGTTATGCCCATCATCTCATGCAAGTATAGGGATCCAAAATTAAATCTCATCATAATAGAATATTGACCAATAATTGTCCCCTACCTTACAACATCAAATGTTGAATAACCTCTTTTCGACGCTCTTAGCAAGGAATACCCCCGGTCGGATGATATCCACAAGCAAGAACCCCTAATAAGAGATTACAATGATGGAAGGCCACAAAGAAATATTCATAATACTTTCTTCGTTTTCAACTTAATATCAATTTGAGGGAGTTTTAGGGTCTCGTCTTTTATAATCATATTATTAACAATCACATTGCATTTGCTTTGATCCTAATACGATCACTAATTCATTATACTTGATTAAAAATTTAAAGATACTCCCACTAATTATTTTCGGAAAAACAATTTGATTTCATCAAAAACAATTTTCAATGAAATCAAGAGAAGTATAAAATTACTTAATCAAGTGTAATGGATATGCAATTATATTAGGTCATATAGGATGATTATGGACTTGTAGTTTGATCCAATCATGAGCCAACATGTTGGATCTAGGTCATGTTTGGGTGGTTGATTTTAATTACGCGTAACAATTACGAAAATTAAGTAACTAAGCTAAATTAATGAAAAACTATCACTAATCTATTACACTTTGCACTTGAACTCCTTTCAAGGCTAGATGATTTCGAACTTCTTGGATCATCCTTAAGTGCCTCCATCTTCGATTACAAGAGTGGATAAGGGGCATACAAGCTCCCTTTTAATTTAATCAAACTTGAATAAATTAAACTACTTAGTTACACAACCAAATGAATTAATTACATAACCCAAATGAATTAACTACTTTAATTACATAACCACATTCATTCACAATGAATAGTCGGCCAATCTCATGCTCAATTATATTAGGCCTTAGTCCATAATCATCCTTTAATTAACCAAGATTAATTAGGTTAATTAAACAAGCATAATTAAACTAATCACATTAGATTAACCACTAAATTACTTTAATTTAAACCAAGTAAAGTGATTGAATGATTTAAGGGATGGTGTCTTACACCTTTCATCAAAGAATAGATATCATCAACTTTTGATGAATTAATTAGGGATAGTGATTTATCCTATTCATTATTTATCACCAACTTTTGGTGAGTGGAAAAATTATGAATTATCACTTTTGTATTTTATCACCAACTTTTGGTGAGTGGAAAATATGGAAATGATTTCTTATAATTTTATCATCAACTTTTGATGAGTGGAAAATTATAAATGATGACTTACATATTTAATCACCAACTTTTGGTGAATGGAAAATATTGAAATGATTATCCAAATTTTTAATCATCAACTTTTGATGAGTGGAAAAATATGAAATTTATTTTATATCATCACAAACAATTAGGTAGGCATCAATCCTAGACTTTATGAATCAAAATAAAGAAAATAACATAAAAATTGGCTAGTTCATAACTAGCTTAAACATGTTCCAAATCTGGAAATAAAATTCCAGATTTGTGTTCTTCCATTGAACACTTGTTTCCTTTATTTTTCAAGCCAAAAATCATGCATACCCAAAAGTATATTTATCCTAACATGTTTCTATGCTTAACATCTTAATTAAGAAACATATAGGAGCTCTTAACACATATCTCATATGCATCAAAGTTTCATAAACTTGAACCATTTCCTATATGCAATTTCTAGAAACTTTTTCCAGCATAAAATCTACCTTACATCACATGCTTCATAACTTTTATGCTAAGGCAAATTTTATGATCTAAATTGCATATCACCCTAAGCTTAATAAAATCACTTCAACCAAAATACTTAGCCATGTTTATAACATATCAAAATTAAGCCAATGGCTCTGATACCAATTGAAGGAATGGATGGTTTTCAAAACTTTTTATTTAGTGCGGAATTAGTTTAACAATTAAACTACTAATTAACCATAAAATCCATTCCATGTCCCTTGTGATCTTGGCTTATTTATGATACATATAAACATGGCATAATTATCAAGAATAATCAAAGAGGGAGTTCTTGTTCTACTCACCCTTGAAGCGCGAATTTAATCCGATCCAAGTGAACCACCAAAGTTCCTCTCCTTGATTTCTCCTTGAAGATGTTTCCTCCACCTTGAAGCACCTTGGAATGTCAACTCCTTGAACACCTTCTTGTGCTGGAATTTTTCTTCTTGATGTATCAAGAAAGCCACAAAAATATATGGCCTCTAAGGATCTTCACCTAAGTGGATGTGAGATGAAGAAAGATGATAGAAAGAAAGAAGTATGCAAGTGTTCTTCCTTTCTATGTATGGCAGCCCTTAATCATGTGTGTAAGTGAGAGAGAGCTGTTCTCTTTCAATGTATGTCAAACGTAATGCATCAAAATGCATTAATCAATTATATAGTCATCCATATTATTAAATAGTTAGAAACCTTTTCTAATAATTAATTAATGGTGACATATTAATTATCTTATCACACATGGCTGCCATAGTTATGCTCTTGGGCTAATAATTTGGGCCTTGGGCTTTTGCTAAGTCTTACTTGGTGAAGCCCAAGCCCACACCTAAAAGGCTCGACAATCGTTTAGGCCCAATAGCTTCAGTTTTACCCGAGAACTTTAATTACGTCTAAATAATTAATCTAATTAATTATTTAGTCATAACCAACTCTTGTTTAATCTTCTTCATATACTATCTCAATGATCCACTTATATGGTGTGCGATCTCTTAGGTTCTAATTAACGAGGCAGTGAAGTTTGTAGAACTATTCTATTTTGTTTACGAATCAAAACTCCCTTTTGATTCTCCCTTTGAATTAGGATTATAAATATTGATCAATCCTCGGGGACTTCACAAATCATGAGTGATGTCTTGCAACATATCATGACTACCCAAGTTAATATAGAATAGTAAAGAACCTATTCAATTGGAATTACAATACAATACGGTCCTTCTCTAATACGATGTTCATAATCATATCATCGGGGAATGGAATTGCTATGTCAATCCCCTAATATGATTTCTATTCTTATGTGATTCTGAGAATATGATTAGAAACTCTTTTTCTAATCTTATTCAGTGCTTTGGCCAAAGACTAACTGAATCACATCTTTGAACATACTCCTCTTTTACTCAAGGATAGAGATTCCTTATTGTACACTCTCATGTCTCTATGAGCAAATTGATTACTCCAATGAATGCATTGATCATATCTGTTAAGCGACATAATATTTATTGCATCATCAAGAGTTAATCCATTTACTCATAAGACAACCATGGTGCCTCAGGTCAAAGGACTAATTTGTATTATTGCAATTTAGAGTTCAAGTTTGACATGTAAGTAAAACTCCATACAAGAACTCTAGTGACCGCGTTCAGTGTACTCTTAAAGACAAGAGCACCCACATACTTGTATTAGTGTCTCCACACGAATGACTAGAGACTTGTCATCCTCCCTATTGAGCATACATAATATGTGCTAGTCTTTCCGGGTTATCAATGTCCAAATGATAATCCTATGACTATGAACCTTTTAGGATATGAGTGTAAAAGAGTAAAGGTCTCACACATCTAACTCCTTAGATTACTTTCTCTTTAACTCATATTCCTTGGACCTTGTTCAATCAAATATTAAAAATATGCAATGAACAATAAACTTGCCCTTTTGATTAATAATAATTACAATAATAATTACATCAAAATGATTGTTTTAGGACACAACTCCTTCACTGTCAACTCGAGAAGTTCTTAAAAATCTTGATTTGAGTGTGGGAAGATTTTAGTGCAAAAATAAGAACATGCGATTTTGGCCCAAAAATCGTGTGTTATAACTCACGGTTTTGTGCGAAAAACTATGGTTTCGGCAAAAAAAATAAAAATTTCTCAAAAATTCTCTATTGGTAAAACATGTTTTTTAAAAGGTGTTCCAATTGACAAAACTCGAAAATCTCGAATCGTTTATTTTTTATGAATTTTCTAGTTTTCCGACTTTGAAAAATCGCATGGACATCCTTAGCATGGACATTGACATTGTTAGCCTCTCTAGCATGAACATGCATCGTTAGTTACCCTCGCTAGCATAGGCATCGTTAGTTATCCTCGCTAGCATAGGCCTCGTTAGTTACTCTAGCTAGCATGGGCATCGTTAGTTAGCCTCGCTACTATGATCATTGTTGGAGGTGTCGGGGGCACCTCGAGATGCCTCCTTGTAAAATGCACTTTTTCCTTCAACTTTATCAGTGTCAAAACTTTACCATTGCTAAAACATGATTTTTAAAAGGTGTGCCAACTCACTTTGCTTGAAAAAACCAAACTCGTTTTTAGTTATGATTTTTTAAGTTTTTCGACTTTGAAAAATCATAACTCACAAACGACTCGAGCTTTTCGAGCAAAGTCAATTGGAAAAGCTTTAAGAATTATTTTTTAACATAGTTAAATTTTTGTCACGAACAAAGTTGAAGGAAAAATAGGATTGACATGGTTTGACACGTTTGGAGGTGCCACGGCATACCCTTGCATGTCAAACCTTGCCAACCCCATTTTTCATTTAACTTGTCCATGCCAAAACTTCATCATTGGTAAGACGTGATTTTTAAAAGGTGTTCCAACTGACTTTACTCGAAAATCTCGAATCGTTTATTTTTTTTATGAATTTTTTAGTTTTCCGACTTTGAAAAATCGTAAAAAATAAACGAGTCAATATTTTTGCATTCTGTCAACTCGAAAAGTCCTTAAAAATCACGATTTAAGTGTGGGAAGATTTTGGTGTGAAAATAAGAATATACAATTTTGCCCCAAAAATCGTGTGTTATAACCCACGGTTTTTGGTGAAAAACCAAGGTTTCGGCAAAAAAAAAAAATATCTCAAAAATTCATCACTGATCAAACATATTTTTTAAAAGGTGTTCCAATTGACAGAACTCGACAACCTAGCTAAGTTTATTTTTTTTATGAATTTTTCTAGTTTTTCGACTTTGAAAAATCGCATGGGAATCGTGGGCATCCTTAGCATGGGCATAGGCATCGTTAGCCTCTCTAGCGTGGACATGCATCATTAATTACCCTCGCTAGCATGGGCATCGTTAGTTAGCCTCGCTAGTATGGTCATTGTTGGAAGTATCGGGGGCACCTCGGGATGCCTCCTTGTGAACTGCAATTTTTCCTTCAACTTTACCCTCGCTAGAACTTTCAGTTCGGTTTTTACCCAAAACTGAACTAGAACTTTCGGTTCGGTTTTTTCATTTCAAACACAAAACCAAGGTTGTTCGGTTCGGTTATTTTTGGTGCCGTTTTCGGATTTTTTTTTTTTAGAAAACTATTAAAAAAATTTGACAAAAGTTTATTGGGCAACAATAAACATTCTCAAAGTTGCTTTTACTTAATCTCAATAGAGAATTACATAAAATGTAGACCTCATAATTGATATTTTTAAGTGAGAGAATAGTCCCTTTTATACAAGAGTATTATTCTTGTTTTGGAATGAGACATTGATATTTTTTTTTTGAGGTTATTGATATATTATTATTTTTTCCCTTCAAATTACTATTATATTCTATTAGCATCTTGGCACGCACTCACGTGCTTGCTAATATTTAAAAAAAATTAAAAAGTAAAACTATTAAATTTTGTGATAATTTTGAATTGTAAAAGCAGTTATTAATTGCTTCCTAACGTGTGCTGTTTTTTTGTTGAAAACAAATGATTTGCAATTTCTAATTTTATTATTGTTTTAGCCTTCTAAAATGATTATTATTATTTAAATTAGAAAATGCACACACCCCATGGCTGTGATTATGTGAAAGTGGGTAGAATATAATAGTAGTTTGAAGGGAAATTTTTTTTATAAATAAAATAGAGGATTAGGCGATATCAGTCATTTGTTAGCGATCGTTGCATAAGGCGCTACCCTCCCTTTATAATGGAGAGGGCCACTACACCCGGGAACCCACCGCCAGTCCCTCCATTTTGTTTTATTAAAGTAAGAAAAAGAAAATACAAAAAAAAAAGTATTCCTTCTAGGGTTATATTACTGAATTTAGTGAAATTTAGGAGGTTGTGATTTCGATCAAGTACCAAGTGAAGTTTTCTCTGGTGTAACAATGGCTTGCTAGTATGTTAATAAGTCTTTAATTATGATAAGAAAAGGGTTATCGAAAATTTAAAACTAAGTAGCAAAGGGAGGGACATGCCTCCAATTTTTCAAGTTTCGATCGGTGTGAGACGAATTACAACGTATAACATGCCACCTTCAACTAATATAGAGCCGGCCAAACCATCCTAAGAAAAATAGATAACATGAAATTAAGCAGTCACCTACTGAAATTAAATTTTGAAAAACCCTAAGAAAAATTTGAAACACCAGAACGTGATCTGCTTGCAAAAAACACTATATATAACATCATAAGAATAATTAAATCAGGCTGGGATGCAACCGGTATAGTTGATCAAGTATTAATGGTACGTACATAGGCTTAAAGAATCTACTTCCCCCCACCTTCATATATGCATTAAGCAGGCACCATCAAAATCAAGAAAAGGGATCAAACAACAAAAATTCAACAAAAAAGTGATTTTTTTTTTGGGTTCGCTTCAATCCGTTATTAATGTGTAATTAAAGTAGAAGATCTGATATTTTCTTTTGATCGAACCATATATATATATATATCCGCCTCCCTCTTTTGGAAGCTGATTGATTGTATTGGCTTTTCTAAACCAACGATAAGTTGTAACCAAAATAAAAATAAAAACGGCACTAGCGATGGCAATGGGTCGGATCGGGGTTGGATATGTCATATCCATCCTCAAATCCAAACCAAATATTTTACCCAAACCCAAACCCAAATCCATTCTTTCCCACACTCATTGGGTAACGGATATCCAATCTCGCCCAATTTACTCATACTTACGGCTAAAATATTAATTCTATTTAAAGAATTCTAAACCAATTATGCTAGAAATAAAAATTAATCTACACAATAGGCTAATTACTCCACAACCTCACACATATGACGTAGTTTTCAAAGTTCAAAATGAAAAATTACACAATCCAACCATAGGAAATAATCCAAATAAAATTACATAATCCCAAAATAGATAATGATCCAAATAAATATTTTGGGGCGGGGGTTCAGGTTGGGGTACAGGTATGGATATGCTATATCCATAGCATACCCAAACCTGAGTCCGAATTTTAAAATATACTCAAACCCAAACTCGTTACCCATTTTTCGAATTTAAACCCAACCCGAATGGGTCGGATATCCGCAGATACCCAAACCCACATGTATTATTGTCATCCCTACTGAAATCCTGGATTTGATATGTTCTTCCTTGATTTGGCTTTCCATAACTTTAGCTTTCATGATAATTTTCTCCACAAAAGTGTCGCCTCGAGCACTCGAGTATATTGCGAGCATCATATCCTGCCCTAAGAATTTTGGTGAGATCTCGTCGACTAATGGGTGTCAGCACAAGGGACACAAGTGGCAGGTTAGTAGCCACAAGACAATGCAACTTTTGTGATAAAGGTGCGAGCAGGGCAAGCGAGCTATCTTCTTCTCTCGATGATCCTCATTCCCTTGTCCTTGTACAGCAACAAAGTGGGTATCGAGCTATCGAGCTTATCCTTACAAACGAAACACGGCGTCTGCCTAGTAGCACCTTCCAAACTATCAAGTGACATACACTCCAAAGTGTATATAGGGTCGACGTTTCTATATGTTTCCATTAATTCCCATGTCACCCACGGATCCTCACTTGACGGCGAGACAAGGACACATCCTCCTGACTAGTACGTGCTCACGGTCACGTCCACTATGACCACAGTAATAGGCAAACGAGGGACAGCCTCGTCAACCACCTCAAATATTTTTGCAATAATAGCGAGCTGCTCTTCTTCTGGGACACAAAGTTGGCACAAAAATCACACAAAGAAGAAGAAGCATCCTTGGTCTCCTGATAATCTATGCTGCTTGTTTTTACCCCATGACCAAATCTCTACCTTACTCCTTTTTGTTGTCCTCTCATAATTACTACCTGCAGCAACCTAGCTCACTGATGAACCCATCACCAGAATTAATATTATGTATTGGACGACAATCGGTCTCCAGGCTCATCGATCTATGATCAACAACGACTCAACTTTCAATAGAAAAGCCTTAGATCGAGTTAACCAACCCTAAACTTACAATTAATAGAAAGGCCTTTTTTTTTGGCTTATACAATAGAAAAACCTTGAGAAAGTGGAACGAAAAAACTAAGATTTGGAGAAGCGAGGAAGAGAGCTATTTATGCACAGAGGAAAGGCCGACTTAATTGTGTTTTAGGGCTTCGATGGGGACAGTGTTTCCGCGTTCAAGAGGGAAAAGGGTGTGTCTGCAATAGGAGTTGAAAGACTAAACTACCCCTAAACCTACAAGGAAGTCAGAACTTGAGTAGCAGCGGGTACATGCCTTCTCTGATCTCTCTCTCAATTTCGATACGGGAGAAAGTACCACTTCAACATACGGCCAAACCATCCCAAGAACAAAAAAAAAACATGAAAATAAGCAGTCACCTAATGCCTTGGTTTGAGTTGTAGAAAGTAGAAAGTAGCTCCCATTGAGCAGCAAAAATTGTGAATTTGTGATCACACATAACTTGTTCTTAAAGTCATATCGACATATCAATCAGCTGTTTAATTTTAAACATTAAACAGCATCATGCAAGCAATCTCTAGTAAAATTATGGTGTGTTCCTTTCTTTAAGATAAAATCTATGGACAAGGCAGCTTCTATTACAGACCAAACATGTATCGAAAAAAAGAAGCAACTCAAACTATATGTCCAGACTCAATTAGAGGAGTTTAATGCTGCAAATAAGATGTAAACATAGCTAGCTAAAGCAAAGAAGATGTAAATTAACACCATCAGTCACAATTAATTCAAGTTCATATACAAAAAGTTGTCACTGTCATCAACATATTTGCAATGGATTAACGTTCATCATATAAGAAAACCAATTAGTATGCAATCACTACTTTGGAGAATTTTGATGTTGCAAAAAAGACAACGTTGCTAAAACCTTTTCCTCTTCCTACTACTAATCAGACTACCTTCTTATCTTATGTTTCTTTCGATCTCTTGCCTAATTTTGTCATCCTCGATAACAGGAAACTTGTCTTCATGACTCTCTTGCCACAAAGGGATCGAATGATGCTGCTAATTCGGATGGACAAACATCTTGTTCCGTTTCACTTCCCAACGAGATTCCGGAGTTCCAATATGAGCTGCTACCACATAAGCTGCAGGTAAATTTGCTATCCTCTGTGATAACAGGAAACTTGTCTGCATGACTCTTTTGCCACAGACGGATTGATGTGTCAATCCAACTCGGATGAAACCAACGAGCCGGTGACGTTCCAGCAGGAGCTGCTGCTGCAACCACCGACGATGGATCATCCACTTGTTCTTCAACGCAAGTAGCTCCCGACTGCTCTGCCATCTTCTTCTGTTGCCCAAGTGATGTCACAACTTTTTTCCGCATACAGTTGGATAATGCCTTCCTCCGCAACTTAAGCCTATCATCTTGACGAGGGACCCACCTAATTTTTTTTAGCATCCTCACATCTCTGTCAAAAAGGTTGTCACACATTACTTCATCATTAAAGAACCTGCTGTGTATTCGCTTAAGATGTTTAAGAAGAAATGCAAGAGAACCAGCCCCGTCATCAGTTTTCAACTCACAAAGAGACTCGTGTTTTCTCTTGCCACACCTTTTTTTGAAGAAACAATACTTACGCAGTAGCACTATATTATTTTGATTTTCCTCCTTCCATCCATCTAGTTTATCATCAACCACCAAAACAGCAGACTCTTGGCCAAGCACAAGATCAAGACACTTCTTTCCTTGGTGGGTGCTACAAAAATACTCGGGCGTTATCACTCTACGACCGAAGTACTCATTTCTAGGATCGAGTAGCTCAACAATTTTCCACACTAGACATCGAGGAGCATTTGTGTATGCATAAATTTCGAAAAGGGCACTGGCTTCCTTCAGAAAGGTTCTCAGAAAAGGCCTGAACTTGATAATCATAGGTTTCATTTCGGGAGGAACTTGCACTTTGAAAACATCTTGCGGATCAGTTTGGGTCTTTAAATATTCTTCTTCTGGGGTCAGATCACTGAGATTTGTGTGAGTCAGAAAGGTGTGATCTAGATTAATTACCAGGTGGAGTTTTCTGTGGAGTAGCATTTTGTCAGTGTTGACCTTGCGTAAACGGTCAATGCATTCATCACTTAGAGTGGTGAAGACCCCCTCATGTAGGAAACCGAATCTCTCAGCAAAGTTGGCACAAAAATCACACAAAGAAGAAGAAGAAGCAGAAGAAGAAGCATCCTTGATCTCCTGTTGATCTATGCTGGTTGTTGTTCCCCCATGATCAATCTCACTGCCATTATCAGACTTGTTATGTATTGGAAGACAATCGGTCTCCAGACTCATCATCGTCATCAATTGATAATCAACAACTTTACTTTCAGAGTCAAGCAATGTACTACAAAAGAAAAGTCTTAGTTACGGGATGTGCGGGCTAGCTAGAGTTGCAGATCGAGTCCATCATAATATTTAGTATCTATACAGTTTAAGATTCCAAAGGGTCAAAGGTATATCTTTTTGAGTTTCCTTTTGGTTGTTGTTGTTGGAATGAAACAAATCTTATCCTAATTAGACGTCGGATTCCAAAGGGTCAAAGGAATATCTTTTTTGAGTTTCCTTTTTGTTGTTGGAATGAAACACATCTTGTCCTAATTAGACCCATATTTGATCTTAAGAACAGATAAGTCATAATAAGATGAGAAATTTCGTATTCTTGTATCTCCATTCACAGAAAATTAGAACGACCCACAAAAATTCAGATATGCTAGTTATTCTACTATTCTCAGCTCAAAAAAATTCACAGAATTAAGTATTAAAACTAAAAGCTCATTCAAGAATCCGACATGCTTCCGAACCAAACCAATTTCAATCGGTTTAAGAAAATACAATACCTCATGGCTGAAACTTAGGATGTCTGATCAATCAGAAAGAAATTACCGTAAGGAAAAAGAGGCCTCGTAAGGTTTCTGGCGGCCACGGAGCGAAAGAGTATGAGGTGATGAAGTCAAGAACTGCCTGAACTTTATACATAGGTCGACGTTAGTTCAGTTGGATTTTAGATCCGACAAGAACGTACTGAGTTTGGGTTGGACAAGTTAAGTCCATGTGGGCTTCGGAATACATACTTTAATCGGTAAATTCTCAATTTTGACCTTTTTATTGTTAATAATTTTTTTTTTTCACCGAACCAACGATCCACGGCCCGTAGAGATGCCAGAAGTACTGGCCCATCGTCGGAAGTTAGGTAATATCAATGTTTTTTCCAAACTAGTCTTTGTCAAACTTTCTCCCCATAAGCCTGTGTACAATTCATTGGTGGCTAAGACCTTGGCAAATAGCTAGGCTCAAAGTTGTACGTCCTTCCAAGTGTAATATTTCTCTGAGTTTTAGAGTGCCTTAATTTTATAATTTATCCCCAAATTAAGGGCTTATAATAGATGATATTATTGTTGCATATATTTGAATGAATCCATGTGATAAGAGGGAAGAATATTGATAAGTGAGGAGGAAAAGCTGAAAATTCTCCCGTGCCCAAAAGCTTTCAATGTTTTATATATGAGAAAGCGTGAATATGTGCTCCCAAAAGCTAAAATATGCGCTGTATGATTACATTTTTTAGGGGTATATATATAGGAAAAATATATATCCTCATTCCTTGTATCAAATGACCCTCTACAACAAATAGAAGTACATGCATATGATATAAAATAATATTCCACATTGAAAAATGTCCTCATTTCTTCTTCTATCAAGTGACTCTTTCTCTCTCTCTTCTTTCGTCACCAAGCATTACGCTGGAGCATAAGGGGCTACATCAAATGCATTATTGTGTACGTTTTTCGATCTTTTGTATATATAGTTTGAATGTTTGATTAGGTTTAATCACTTGCTAGCCACGGGTTTATGCATGTACACGTACTCTCTCATGCATGCATTTAGACATTAATTAATTTGACGTGGGAAGTGCGTAGGTTATTTTGGCGATATCGATCATTATGCATTGCCAAAGATTACGTTAATTTCAAATGAGATTCATCATGTATTTCGACCATGTACCATTAAGCTAGCTACTTTGTTAAATGTATATTAATTTGAATGAGAGACTTTTAGCCCTTCCCTTCCTTGAGATGTGATAGTACGTGCTGATCCCTAAAAGTAGTTTTACTTTTCTATCCAAAGAGAGAGAAAGAAACAACCACCGTCTTTCTCCCGAGGTCACGTGATCCAGATTCTTTTTGTTTCTTTTCCATTTTCGTCCATCATGTTTTTTTTTGCCTTTTTAAGGAAACAACGTATTTTTATTGAGAACAAAATCCCTCATTGGGATTGGGCCACGCAGCTAATTAATAAACTAGTATTACTGCTTAATTCTTGCAACTTGCCCATTGTTGCTTGATTTAATTAATCTTTCTAGCTAGTCAGCACCTGATGATTAATTACAAACACATCCTGTTAGCACATACTGTATGTAACACCTTAATTAAGCGGCCGTTTAGATGTGTTATTATTAACGGGTGTGATGATCGATCGATCTTAAGTTTTTTTCTCATTAACACTCTTATTCTTTCTATTCAAATTTTATGTGAAATTAGTTTAAATGAAATCATCTTTGCCGATCTAATCATTTTTTTAAACATAAAATTACGTATAATTAATGGTACAACAGAAAAAAAAAATATTACTTAAGTAACAATCATTCCGGTGATAGTAGCCAGGCTATAATAGTCTCCCTTTTCAAATATTCTTTAAATAAACTCGGGCAAGATATTCTTTCAAAAAAAAAAAAAAAACTAGGGCAAGATATATGTATTGATTTCTCATGGACTCACTCACTCTCGATCACCGAACTTAGACCAAAAATTTAAATAAAGAACATATATCGATCTTTCTCTATCTATCAGCTAGCTTGCTTCAAATTCCACTTTGTTGACAACTTAATTCCGATGACTGTAAATTTATTAATTCAAAATCAATAAATAGTATTTGAAAACGTACAGAGAAGAAAAGAAAAATGAAAAAAACAAAAAAACAAACATTTTCCTATGATATAGGGACAACAGAATCACAATCCCAGAAAGAAACAAATAAAGTTTCTGCTCTACAAGTTTCCCCTGCACCATCTACTTTATTAGAACTTTTCTTATATGCATCCAGAAAACATCCATATATGCATTAAACTAATCTTCCATCTTAAACATCTTGTATGTCTAAGAGTTAGTATTTTATTTTGGCAAATGGCAGTTATTAGTTTAATAAATTAAGCTTGTGCATGGCTGCATGGCAGTTATTAGTTTAATCAAGGAATGTCTGATGATTAATTAATTAACTAGCTAGGGCTAGGGCTAGGCCGGGGTAAGACTAATTAATAAGATTATATGGTATAACTAATAATTAACTCTGTAATAACTAGAGTCTCAATTATTTTGAAATTAGCTATTGTGAGATTTTTGAAGACACTTGTAACTATTACTTTACAAAAGATCGATAGTGAAAGGTTCTTTTTTAAATAATAAAAACTTAAAAAAGCTCACAGAGCTGCGAAACCCTAGAGGTACGTACTCTGAGCCATTATCCGCATATATCGCTACTGGTAGTGGCCAAGCAGAGATATATACTCGGTAAGAAAACTGCTGCCAGACCAGAAGTTGGACTCTGCAAAAGTGCATGCAGACAAAATTACATTTATTACATGTTCTTCTATTTTTATGCAATTTTCATTATTTGATTTTAATTGTGTGTATCGCTAATACATCTCATTAATAAATATATAACTATTAGACATACATCGAGATAAAGAGAACTAGAACGTAAATGCATGATTTGAAATTGTTAAAAGAAAAAAAATGGGTTTTTTCTGGGGCAAGTAAAAGAAAAATAAATGGTTCGCAAGAAAAGAAAAGAACCCGTACATACAATTTGATCTGCAGAAACGCCATTGGGAACCAAAGTCTGGCAGGGCAGACCAAGCAAAGCCACAGCCAATTAATTAAGCAAAAGGCAAGACTATGGGATACCCAAAGATGCATTTTAGAAAACAGAGATAACAAAATAACCCATATGCGCTCATAGATCTGGGTTAAACCCTAATATATTCTTAAAGAGAGCTAACAAAATAACCCATATGCGCTCATAGATCTGGGTTAAACCCTAATATATTCTTAAAGAGAGCTAACAAAATAACCCATATGCGCTCATAGATCTGGGTTAAACCCTAATATATTCTTAAATAGAGCTAACAGTAGTAGTCAATATATATATATAGCGAACCCATAAATCAAGCCATCGAGTCATTAGTCAGAGGAACCAGCATCAGATGTGTCTGAGTGAGAGTCTGGATAATCCCCTTCATCCTCGGACATGTTGTCCGCATCCAAGTACTCGGGCTTCTGCTTTTTAAAATTTTCTTCACGCTTTTCTTCTGTTTTCCGGGCCCTCTTTATCCCAGCCCTCGCCTCTTTGATATTATCCGAAGTGGCCTTCTCGAGTGCGCGGTTCAACCGGGCTCTGCTGCCGGGTTTTGGAGCTGCTGGAGCTTTACGGCCCTCTAGTGGTGCTGGTGCCTGTGGTGGTGCCGGTGCAGGTGCAGGTGCCGGTGCCGGTGCTGGTGCTGGTGCAGGTGCCGGTGCCGGTGTTGGTGCAGGTGCCGGTGCCGGTGCTGGTGCAGGTGCCGGTGCTGGTGCAGGTGCCGGTGCTGCGACAGTAGGTGTGCCCGAGACGGCGACAGCAGTGGAGCCTGAAGAGGCGCCGACAGAAGTGGTGCCTGAGACGGCGACAGGAGTGTTTGAGCCGGAGACGGGAGGAGTATCCCCGTCGCCGCCAGGCACAGTGGAAGAGGCGAATGGTTTGGGTGAAGACATTTTTGTGGTTTGGTGAGTGTGTGTTTCAGCAAATGTCAGTGGGAGGCTTGGGAGTGTCACTCTGTCTTCAACTCTTCATTTATAGGGGAAGACGGACCTAGGTTCATGAGGTTCCTTGTGGGACCACATACTTTTTAACTAAAAGTTGATTCTGTCATTGGTTATATACTTTGAGAACCCAAAATGAACCCAAACATCCGGGGTAGACCAATTTGTTAGCTATTGCAGATCCTTGTTTAGTTTGTAGGTTCGATTTTCACCTTCCTTATGTTTGTTGGCATGTGTTTCATTTTTATTTTTGAGGATGCTACAGAATTGGGTTGTATCAAATGCCCACTGGTTGGCCTTCTATACACCAACACCTACATATTCAAAGAACAAACACATGGTTCAAAATATAAAAAGAACAAACACAAAAATGAATACATTTGTATACAAACTTATGATTTTTTCTTTCCCGGGGCTAAAAACGAAGCAGCGACAGAAGAGCACAACATTGATGAAGAGAATTAAGATAAACCTATTGTTTATGGGATCGGAATAGAGTGGAAGCCGGAAAGTTCATGACATCCTAAACTTGAAATTATGAAATGTTCATTAGTAATAATGTAATATAGAAAAAGTGTTTAAATCATTTTATTGTCTAGCAAGTTTGAATCACACTATTCTCATTACATTTTCCTAATTAATTCTTTTAAATTTGTATCAAAATTATGCAAGTTTGACTACTACAAATCTACATTGCCATGATACAAGCTAAACTATGTTTTGCTAAGATTTGTGGATAATTTGGAATTAGTGAAACATAAGTGAGGATAGTTTTGCTAATCATTTACAACTACGTACGTACCTAAACCTAATAAGGTTCATCTAAATGGAAATTGACTCCTTTTTTCAACTAATTTTTTTGGGTAAATTTCTTTTTTTATAATTGTTCGATCCATAATTCCTCATCCCCAAAACCTTACGTACACCCCTCTTTTTTCTTCTTCCATCCACTTGGCCCACACAATCTCTCTCTCTCTCTCTCCTCCTCTTCTTTCTTTCCTTCCTTCCACCCCTTATGCTTCCACTCCATTCTTATCCAAAACTCACCTTCCTCATCCTTTCCTAGTTCTTGATTTCTTACTTCCCAAGTTTTCAACCAACCTTTTTGACCAATATAAGGAAATTCCCTTCCTACCCTCACATTTCACCCAACCAACCCAAAAGATCGATCATTTCACCCTAACCCCCCCCCCCCCCCAACACACTCTCTCTCTCTCTCTCTCTCTCTCTCCATATATAATAGAGGACACCCACTTCGCTTTCTTCTCAAATCCTTTCTCACACTACGTACCTAAAGCGCGCCTTCATCAGTGATCACCTTCATTCCTTGGAGTCCTTTGGAGCTTAGATCAAGCTTGGAGTTACCATACATATATATATATAGAGCTTAATTTGAAGCATAAGGAGCTTATGTTCTTCATGTGCATGTATTATTGTATTGTGATGTATACCCTAGCTATGTGTAGCTATATTAATGAATTAGCTAGCGGTTGCTTAATACCCTATTATGTTAATTTGTAATGAATATTTGATGAATTTGTGGTGATCGAACAAATGTTTATCGGTTGATGTACATGTATGTTTGATGATTTGGATTGATCACCCTAGTAATTTGGAGGTTAGGGTTGAGGTGTAACAAAAATTCCCAATTAAAGCTTCTAGTGAGTTTAAATTGTGATGTTTAATTTAGTGGCGTAAATTAATGGACTTGACAATAGATATGATTTCCTTGTGTTTCCATATATATATATATATATATATGCTAAGGAGATCCTTATTTTTTATGCTACGGAGTTTTGATCTCAACCGTCATATCATATTACTTAAAACGGATTTGACGGCTGAGATTAAAACTTCGCACCATAAAAATGTAAGGACCTCTTTACATGAGAATCATTTTATATATATATATATATATATAGGAATTAAGCCATCTAGCTAGCTAGCTTCTTGTTGAATCGATCCCTTAACCGGAAATTGGAATTGGACCAAAACACGAGGACAACAATTATTTTAACCCGATATATAGCCAGATGCTTAAAAAGTTAATACACCAAAATATGTAGGCCGGGGGATCATGCTTACAGTTTAGAAACTGGAACATATCGGACATGTAGTTTATATGTATATATATACTATAGCTAATTAATTAAATTACCAAAAGATTTGTTAGCTGACCCCCGCCGTCCTCAAATTTCAATATAAATTAGTGAAAGAGTTTAGTGAGCAAAATGAGGGTTTTGTTTGTAATTTTTGAACTTAGCCAAACACGACATTTCATACACCTCGATCATTTTGATCGACCTTTCGAACTTAACCACATGACTGAAATAGAACGTGGTACTGTGGTAGCAAGGAAGAGGCATCTGCTTGCTTCAGTTGTAAATTCTTTTTAATTAATTTCTAAGTAGCAATGTATGTTCCGGCCGGCAGTTAAATACTAATTAATTAAACGCTTTGTATTACCATAATTTTCAAAAAGAAGAAAAGACCGGCCACCGACTAAGTGGCCGGCAATGATCCCCTACGGGAAGGCTGAAGATCATTATAGATGGAGCCTACAGATAAGCGTGAGCAATATCGTTTGATGAGGAGATGCAATGTGATATATATGATGGATGCTATTCTTTGTAGAGATATAAATAATAAATTTCCAGGTAGACTTGGAACTTGGATGGATAAAAATTCTATTGTAAAAAAAGAAGAAGATCGAAGAAGTTCATATCAAGATTTCAAGGTTTATGCTTAAATTTAGAAACTGGACACATACTTACATACAGTCAATCCTGTTGATATATGTTATAAATTTACCTAAATTAAGTATGTATTATCTACAAATTTGTGATGAAATTTATAGGTTCGTAATACTGAGTACTGACTGAACAATAATAATCAGCATTGCACTAATGGCATGTCTATTTAGACAACCAAAATTACGACGAATATGGGTGGAAAGTGAATGCAAGTTTAGATATAGACTACATTTCCTTGAGGATCGGAGAATAGGGTTTTAGTTCCTTCTTCCTTTCTTTCTTTCCTATTCGTATATGTGTTGGCAAAAAACATATATGGTATAGAAAATAAGTACTTTTACGGTGCAGCTAGCTACTTCAAGCACTAAGGGGATGTATTCCTACTGCATCCATTGAAACTAGAACTGAATTCAATTACATCATTTTCGAACTGAATACCAAAACCCACCAAGCCCTTGAAAAGATCTCCAAATAAACTTAGTATTCTACAATATCATCATGTACCCCTAACCTAGCATCGATCCTTTCTTTTACTATTAGTACGCATCTTCCATTCTTTGATCATCATCTTTTCGTCACATACACATTCATTGCGTTTCCAAACACCCGCAGCAGGATGAAGGGCCTTTGCCGTATGCAGGCATGAACTTCCCATTTTGATAACCAGCCAGGAATTGATAAGCTGCCTGGCCAGGTGCAAGCTTTTTGATACAGAAGGGATCACAGCAGAACTGCTTTAACAGAACGAAAAAAAAAATGGCAATTTTTTTTTCACGCACAAGACACCCTGGGAAAGAGAAGAAACATGACAGAAAGCAATGGGTGTGGATTTTATTTTTTGAGGAAAAATATTGACAGGCACCAACATTAAGAGAAATAAACAAGAAAGTGAAAAATGAACTTAAAAAAAAAAAAGAGTTTACATGAAGGATAAAAGGACAGCATAATCAAATCACTCATAGACTAATAGTTCCTCAACTGTTCAACTGTTCATTAATAAGATACCCCAAAATTGGCTGTGCGTGGAAAATTCGCTCTTTGCATACAGCAATTGAGCAGCTAAAATTTAGAAAATACTGCTATTCCAGACCACAAACTAACATATATTGAATTAAAGAACCAATTCAAACTATATGTCAAGACTCAATTAGAGAAGTTTAATGTTGCAAATAAGATGTAAACATAACAACTAGCTATAACAAGTAAGATGTAAATTACCACCGTTAGTCACAATTGAATTAATTGTGATGTCAATCACATACTCAGATTAACACTCATCTCATAAGTGAAAAAACAATTAGTCTTAAAGGTCAATAAATTATACAACCACTATAGAGATTTTTTATGTTTCAAATAAGACAATGTTGCTTATACCTCTTCCTCTTCCTACCACTAATCAGACTACCTACTTGTCTTCGTGTTTCTTTCGATTTGTTGCCTGATTTTGTCATCCTCGATAACAGGAAACTTGTCTTCATGACTCTTGCCACAAAGTGATTGATTGAAGCTGCTTCAGATGGACGAAGATCCTTTTTTCTTTCCCTGCCCAACGAGATTTCAGTGTTCCACTACGAGCTGCAGGTAAATTTGCCATTCTCTATAACAGGCTTGTCTTCATTACTCTCTTTGCACAAACTGATTGATGCTTCCATGCAACACAGTTGCAACGAAGGAGCAGTTGTGGCCGCTGGATCCATTAATTTGTTCATCACAAGACTGCTCTGCCATCTTCTGTTGCCTAATGTTGTCATCCTCGATAACAGGAAAATTGTCTTCATGACTCTTTTGCCACATGCAGGTTGATGCTTCAATCCAACTCGGATGGACCAAGAACTTGTTTTCTTCCACTGCCCAACGAGATTCCGTTGTTCCAACATGAGCTGCAACCACATGTGTGACCGATGGGTCCACTTGTTCAACACAGGTAGCTCCCAACTGCTCTGCCATCTTCCACAACTGAAGCTTATTGGCCTGAAGAGGGTCGAAAGCAATTTTACATCCCTTCAAGACGTCCCCCTGAAGGGTTTTCAACACCTCCCTCACATCTCTGTCGATAAGGTTGTCACACATTACTTGATCATCAAAGAACCTGCTGTGTATTCGCTTAAGATGTTGTAGAAGAACTTCAAGATAAACCCCTTCATCAGTTTTCAACTCACAATGAGACTTGAGCTCGCTGTTCTGTTCCCCCTTTTCTCTAAAGTACCGATACTTACGCATTAGTACTATATTTTTTTGATTTTGCTCCGTCCACGCCTCTTGTTTATCATCAAGGATCAAAACAGTAGACTCTTGGGCAAGCACAAGATCAAGACCCTTCTTTCCTGCATGGGTGCTACAAAAATCCTCGAGCGATATCACTCTACGACCAAAGTACTCATTTAAAGGATCGAGTAGCACAACCATTTTCCACACAAGAGATCTAGAAGCATTTGTGTATGCATAAATTTCAAACATGTCACTGGCCTCCTCCAGAAAGGCTCTCACAAAGGGCCTCAACTTGAAAATCATATATTTCATTTTGGGAGCAGGAACTTGCGCTACGAAAACATCTCGCAAATGATCAGGAGGATTCGTCATTTGAGTGTCTAAATATTCTTCTTCTTCTGGGGTCAGATCACTGAGTTTCGTGCGAGTCAGCAGGGTGTGATCTATATTAAGTACCAGGTGGAGTTTTCTGTGGTGTAGCATTTCGTGAGTGTTGGCCTTGCGTAAACCTTCAATTTCATCATCGTTAAAACTGAATGTCACGGCAAAGTTGGCACAATGATCACACAAACAAGAAGCAGAAGCATCCTTGATCTCCCGTATGCTTGTTCCCTTATTAATCTCTACCTTATGCATTTTTGACCTCTCATCACTTCCAATCTCCCTGTCACCATCAGAACCACAATCCATTGCTCCAGAATCCAGTGATCTCTTATTGCTGCTACATGATCAAGATCTTAATTTCAGAGTTAACCAAGAAAAAAAAAATCTTGCGGGATTTGGGGATTAGGGATAGGGTGAATGATAATAGTTATCTCAGAAATTTAACAGAAAATAATTGAAATTTCTTCACAATAACAGAAAATTAGAAACCCATAAAAATTCAGATACACTTGTCATTCTACTTGTACCAGAAATCATATACAAGTCTTAAAACTAAAACCTCATCCAAGAATCAGACATGCTTCCAAACCAAAGCAATTGCAATCGAATTTAATTTCAATCAGAGTAAGAAATACCTCTTAAGATTTCTGATCCACCCAACGGTTTAATCGCCTGCAAGCAGAGCTTCGTTACTTAAAATTGAAGAATCCAAATGAAATTAAATCACAAAGAAAGAATTGCAATAATAATTAAACCCCCTATTGCGGTTTTCATTCTCGGGAAACAGAGGATTAATGATCAAAGAACTGAACCAACAGAATCCAAATAATAGAACGACTAATGATCGAGCTATGACAAGAAATAGGAGAGAGAGATTACCGTAAACAAGAAGAGGCCATCGTTAGGGTTTCTGGCCGCAACGAGCTTTATATAAGGAGCCAAGGAGGGAAAGACTGAAGTGAGAAGGACTAAAAAAAATTTTGAATCGGGGAATCCAAATAATTTAATCGGTGCATCCTTACTAAAAATCGTACAAAATTCCTAATCACATTAGAATTTCCTAATCCCTTTTTTTTTATTGAATTTCCTATCCCTTGTTTAAATTGTTTTTATAGAATTTTAGACTTATTGATAATTTCTCTAAAAATCTTTTTTATCAATAACTTAAGGGCTTGAAATCCTTTTTGGTATTTTTCTTTATATCAAGTGAGGTCAGACTTTATTGAATAAATATATAAATTACAAGTGAAAAATGCAAAAATGCATCAATAATAAACGAAACCGCGCCATCGCCACCAGAAAATTTGGCGAGGACAACAAGAGGCAGGCCGAAACCTGCAAGAGACTCCATTGATTGGAGTAGGTACATGGTACGACGGACCCTAGAGGGGCGTCATTTCCCGAAGCTCTAGCTGCATGCTCAATATCCAAAATTTTAATGTGAACCAAACAATATTCAAATCGGTTTCGGTATTAGATGTACTAATAATTAAATTGATCGATGGGTGTGTTTCTCAAAAAGAAAAAAAGTTACGATACATTGCTTCTTTTTAGTTCTTTTGTCCGAGCTGCTAAGGAAACCTTTATCAACTCTTATTTCTTGCTCTCTTTGGGGCATTTTGGGTGTCTTTTGAAAACTATGGTTTGGCTGAACCAATTGGCTCAAACGTAGTATATATGAAATTATGAATCAAATTGGAGCTTAGACATACTTGAGATTACAACATATATTAAAGAAAAACTCAAGATTAAATTAACAAATGAACATTAATAGTGAAATCCATAAACCAATTAGCTAGTTCCTTAGTTACTAGTAGTATTACAATTAATTTTGTACGTACTCAACTATGTGTCAAAGGCCGGCAACACTTGAAATTTGCAAATCGATTGTATACATGATTTTCGATCAACTCTTCAAATCTAATGAAGTAATGATAGAGAATATAATTTGCAGCTTGAATCCAATGTGGAGAATTAATTATGTTGTTTGATCCCACTTTATTTCGATCACACATATATATGTGTGTGTGTGTGTGATTTGATGGAACCAGGAACCACTACTTCTGAAGAACAAGCTGCTCCCAACTTCTCTGCCATCTTCAACAGACTAGTTAGTGCTTTTTTAAGTTAATTAGTGTTTAGCAGCTAATGGTGTGTTTTTTGTGATTATTACTTTTAATTAATTATGGCATTCATTTTGGTCATAGGAAATTTGATAGGAATAGTCAAGGTACCTTATAAACTTCTTCTTTTGTTAGTTTCTAATTGATGTCCCTGTTCCTATTTTAAATTCTTCATTGCTAAAAAAAAAGAAAGTATTCCTTAGCTTCTAGGGTCATATTACTGAATTTTAGTGAAATTTAAGAGGTTGTGATCTCGATCAAGTACCAAGTGATCGAAGTTTTCTCTGATGTAACAATGGCTTGCTAGCCTGTTACTTAGTCTTTATGATACGAAAGAAAATCAAAACTAAGTAGCAAAGGGAGGGGACATGCCTCCAATTTTTCAAGTTTTGATCGGTGTGGGACGAATTACTACGTTTAACATCCACCTTCAACTAATATATATAGAGCCGGCCAAACCGTTAAGAAAAATAGATGACATGAAATTAAGCAGTCACCTAATGAAATTAAATTTTGAAAAAAGTACCACCTAGCTACTCTAATTAAGAAAAATCTGAAACACCAGAACGTGATCTGCTTGCAAAAAAACACTATATATAACATCATAAGAATAATTAAATCAGGGATGCAACCGGTATAGTTGATCAAGTATTAATGGTACGTAGGCTTAAATAATCTACTTCTCCCCACCTTCATATATATGCATTCAGCATGCACCATCAAAATCTAGTTTGAATGAGGAGCATAGCTAGCTAGGGTGTACTGGTGTTGGCGGAGGCACGGCTATGAAATTCAAGAAAACGGCCATAGCTTTGAAATCTTCTTCCTTAACTTGCTTTCCCATAACTTGGCTTTCATGATAATTTTCTCCACAAAAGTGTGGGCAACAAATCGGTGTCGGCACAAGGGACACAAGTGAGAGGTTGGTAGCCACATGAGAATGCAACCTCTGTGATAAAGGTGCGAGCAGGGCAAGCGAGCTATCTTCTCTCGATGATGATCCTCACTCCCTTGTCGACCTTGTCCAGCAACAAAGTGATCAAGGCTATGCGTACAAACGAAACACGGCGTCTGCCTAGTAGCACCTTCCAAACTATCCAGTGACACACACTCCAAAGTCTTAAAAGCCTCATAAACCTTACTAACATAAACTGGAGGAGGATAATAGTTGACCATAGGGTCGACGTATGTTTCCATTAATTCCCATGTAGACCCACGGATCCTCACTTGACTGCGATCCTGACTAGTGCTCACGGTCACGTCCACTATGACCACAGTAATAGGCAAACGAGGGACAGCCTCGTCAACCACCTCAAATATATTTGCAATAATAGCGAGCTGCTCATCTTCTGGGACACCCATCCTGGAAAGATACCCAGCCATGACCTTTCTGTACCCGCGTTTAATTCGGTAGGATAGTTTGACACGAGAGATAGGAACCGACATTTGTGTTTCGATTACGAGATGTGGTCTACCAGCATAAAGAAAGCGTCCTAAGTTGAAGAAGCTGAAGAAGCTAGTGGGCTGTTTTGTAGTAGTGCTTGCACCACCGCTTAGGTTGAAGAGCCTTAGTTTGATGGGAAGCATGTCCGAGCTGATTGGGATTACCGTGGGGGAAAGGGGTCTGCTTCTTTCTTCTCTCTGTCTTGCTCTGCTACAAAAAACATGCTTCTCCATCATCATCAACTGAAATTAATGGAGAAAAGAGATCGAGTATCTTATATATGGTACGTACGTAGTGGTGAGGGAGATCGAGGTCTAGGAGTTTATATGTATAGATGCGCGCTTAGCTAAACCTAAATCTACAAGGAGGAGAAGCCTTCACCAACAAGGACGTGGGCTGTTTATTTTGTTGAAAACATATGATTTGCAATTTCTAATTTTATTATTGTTTTAGCCTTCTAAAATGATTATTATTATTTAAATAATTCAATAAACAAGGGCATAATGAGAGTTTTAAAAATTTAATCATTCTTTAAGGGAGTTTGCTTAATATACAAGGCCCGAACTATAAGGCCGGCTTGACAACACTTAATTTTTCGTGACTTTTTGTGTCGTGCGTAAAGGATTTTGACTGATCTTGTGATATATATTAAGTCTCCTTGGAGGAGACCCTAATTAACTTGTTAAGCCTCGCTCATTTCATGCGCGCAAACACACTTACTGAGATAAATCGTTCACCCTTCAAGGCCTACTTGTATATATAATTGTTTTTTTTTTGGTGATATATATATTGTATATATAATTGTTGATATATTTTTTTTGTGTGAAAGATATAATTGTTGATATATATAAACACCTTTTCCACAAAAATTCAATCAAACTTAATTTGCCCATCAAAATCCTTATCCAACAACCAAAAATATTATAGAAGCTGGAAACAATTGACATTCTAATGAAATCAATAAGTTTATGAATATGAAATGGGGAAAATGATTGTTGGCCTCAATTGAGGCCTAACAATTGTGGCATCAATCCTATGTGGCATGCCACATAACTAAATATCAATTTAAAATTTAAATCCACATAATATATCTTGCCACATCACAATCTTACAATACCAATTTTAACCTTTTATATTTTCCTTTGAATTTTATTTTTTATAAACTTATTATCTGCAATCTAAACTCAAAAAGCAAACAAAAATTAATAACCTTTAAATGATTTCAATGAGAATCGAAACTTCAACTAAGAGTTCGCAACTTTATTAATAAACCAATTAACTAGCATGCTAATCTTGATATAAATACACATAAATTGATATGTATCTAATTGAAATAATAAAAGCAATAGGTAATGAACATTAAATAATTTTAGAAAATAAAATCGTAAAACCATAATAAAAACATACAAAAAAATGAATTTTGTGCCAAGAACCCATAAAGAATTTGAACTTTCTTTAACAAAAAAAAAATTGGACAATTCTTTTTCCAATCAAAAATTGATTAAAAGATAAATTTTTATATGAAATTATAATCGTTTTTCTTGATCCATCTTTGACCCACGTTGCAATGTGTCTTCCTCATCATTAAGTAAGAAAAAAATAAAAAATAAAAATTAAATTACAAATCGACAATGGTTTACTATTTTGATCAGGAAAAATGTGCTCATATATCTATATATTGCAAATGAAAATGCAAGCTAGTACATAACACCCTAGTGCAAAAGGAGTTAAGCATGAGAAATATAATAAAAGATTCCTCGAAGGAAGTCCTTCCTTGAATTATGATGTTTTATGGTTGTTACTTGTAGGGTTTAGGGTTTGTTATATTTAGGGTTTAGGGTTTACAGTTTGTTGTATTTGGGGTTTAGGGTTTGTTGTGTTTAGGTTTAGGGGGTAGGCTAGGTTTAGGATTCAAGTCTCAAAAATTTAGGGTTTAGGTTTTGTGGTGTTTAGGTTTTAGGGTTAGGTTTAGGGTTCATGTCTCAAAATGTAGGGTTTAGTCTTATTTATATTCTACTAATTACAAAGATTATTGATTGAGTCATTTAGGTCAGGTGGTTTAGGTTTGAATTGTGGATTCATTGTGACCTAAGTTCGAATTATATTTTACAATTTTTATGGAATTTTTATGGAAATTTTTTTTTGTGGATTCACCTTAGATATTGGCTTGTACTTAAACATCTTAGCTTTTAGTTCCCCTATACCTTGAAGAACAATGTTAGCTTTCATTACCTATTTCTTTTATTATTTCAATTAGATACATATCAATTTATGTGCACTTATATCAAGATTAGCATGTTGGTTAATTGGTTTATTAATAAAGTTGTGAACACTTTGTTAAAGTTTCGATTCTCATTGAAAGCATTTAACGATTTATTAATTTTTGTTTGCTTTTTGAGTTTAGATTGAAGATAATAAGTCTATAAAAAATAAAATTCAAAGGAAAATATAAAAGGTTAAAATTGGTATTGCAAGATTATGATATGACAAAATATATTATGTGGATTTACAATTTAAATTAGTATTTAGTTATGTGGCATGCCACCTAGGATTGAGGCCACAATTGTTAGGCCTCAATTGAGGCCCTCTATCATTGCTCTATGAAATGGTTTGCTCCATCTTCTACAAGTTCATATCATTTTCTATGTTAAAAACTGCAAGGTAAAGTTTTTTAGTGCACTTTTTCACTACTACGTACGTACGTACTATATATTGATTACTGTTGTTCTTTCTTGTGCTGTTGTAGTTAATTTGGCCAATTATGAATTGAATATCTGTCCAAGTTTATTAATCTAACATCCTAAGTAACCCAACTTGTGTCTATCAATCAAACTCAAGGTTTATGTCTCGGTCATTCTTAATTTATTTGATTATAATGTCCCATTCTTATTATTTCTTCTGGCCAAGAAATTTTGCTACATATATATTCATCTAACGTACCAATGGGCTTAATTAATTATTCTGGTAATTAAAAAACATATGAAACAAGAACAATTAATAAAGTCCTATATATGATTAATTACTTGAATTAAACAGAACTAAGTGCATGCATCATCCTTCTAAACATATATATATTCATCCAATTTATGTTACATGCATGCATACAAATGGCATGGTCGCATGGACTTGATCTTCTCCATGCCAAAACCACATCGATCTACAAATAAAGAAGTTAATTGTTTCAATATTCCTCTGAAAAAGATTGGATGCACACTCGCGCTCACATATTATTGTAATAGCTTAATCACCATAAGAAAAGCTTGACCAGCTGGTTGAATATGTTGCTATCTTATAACTGCTGGCCAAAGAATTTAGCCACATTTTCATTTACTAGGTTTGGCCTTTTTTCCTTGTTGGGTTTCCGCACCATAAGTAGGGTTAATTAATAAAACAAGCTAGATCGAATAACAAGTTAACAACAATATAACACAACCGGATGAGCAGTCCTATCATTTTAATTAAATTTACATCGATCATAGAAAGATAAAGATAAAAAAAAAAGTACTTGATTGATTCTTTTCTCTTTCAATCAACTATATCAATCTCCATCTGTACGTATATACCAAGAAAATCTCAACATGCAATGAAACTTCGTAGTAAGCTAGTTCCTAACGGAATCATGCGATGAAATCTCTTTGATCGAATCATGTTAACTGGAGCTAGCAAATCAAATCTATCACTGAAGTTTTCAGAGATCCATACACATTGACCCGTTCAGTGAGCTAGATTTAAAAGCAAATATTAATTGTTGTGCTGTTCGTTGTAATTGATTAATTTGGACAATTTCTATATGAATGTTTATCTTAATCGATCTAACGTACCAATTAACCTGTGTGTATATTAATTAATCGTATTCGTATATATTTGTTCTGAACAACAAACTCAAGGTTAATTATGAACTTATGACCCATATCTATAATCTTTATATATTTAATTAATTATAATGTAATGTACAGAGAGTTTGAGGGAGGTGAAATATGCTTCATGTATCATTAGTGATCGATGTAGCTGACCAAGAAATTTCATCCACCCAATGGGCTTATTCTGGTAAGGCCAGTAATGAAAAGGAACACCTCCGGCCAAGACAAATATAGTACATGGCTAGCTTCAGTAAAATTTTAGTTGGAAAAACTCTGGGGGAAAACAAGTATCAAACAATGACCATATTATTGATCCTGTATAATGTAATTCCATGAATGGAGAGATAGATCTCTGCATACATACAGTCAAAACCAGATCGACGCGTAGACAGAGAATCAAATCTTGATCTAAATTCGGAGATATATGCTAGTAATTAAAGATCGACTGTAGTCCAGCTAGCTAGAAATCATGATATTGCATCAAGCAGACACACAGCTATATATGTACTTAATTGTTACTGAAAATGGGAGATAGTTTCAATTCGGTCAACAAATATTTTCCTGCAACAACTCAAAATTCAAAAACCAGTCCACCTCCTCCTCTCTTACACAGCTCTGAAGAAGGATTTAAATTTTAATTAATGTTTCTCTTAAACCCTAATTAACCTACCTTCACAATCCGATATGGCTTATGGATTATATAGGGTTAGTTAGTAATTTCAGTTATGTAAGATGTTTCTAGCAGCTATAGGCCCTAATCAAGTCTGCTCTTCTCCTAGTTTATATCATTTTCTATGTTAAAAATGTAAGGTAAGGTTGTTTAGTACACTTTTTCAGTACTACTATATATTAATTACTGATGTTGTTGTGATGCTGTTGTAGTTAATTTGGCCAATTTCTGTTTGAATATCTGTCCAAAGTTTATTAATCTGACACTCTAACCCAACTTGTGGAATTTTCGCAACTTGTGTCAATGAATCAAATTCAAGGTTATGGGACATTTCTTTATTTAATTATAAGGTGGCAATAGCATTCAAAGAGAGTGAGAGAGCTAGCTAGCTCATAAGGAAGTTTAGGCCAAGAAATTTTATTGGCCAAGAAATTTTCTCCAATTGAGAGCATTTTTCATCCAACGAATGGGCTTATTCTGGTAGGACCACTAATGAAACAAGAACAATACAGTCCCATTTTATTTATTTGAATAAAATAGAATATTCAAAAGATTAAAAATTATTCAATTCTCTTATATTATGTTACAAACAAGAAAGAAGGAGCAACAAAACTAAGATGATAAGTTCGAAGTGACTAGTCACTTTGGATTTGGAGGAGACCTTGTTGGCTTCTTTGATCAATCAAACCACACACTGAGAGTAACTGTTCAACCTTCCAACCCCTACTCTGTTTAATTGTTGATACAAACACCTCCACCACCAATTTCCTGCTCAATATTTTGGTCAATTCCATCCCCACGATCATTTCTCGATACCCAGAACCCAATTAGCCTCAAAACCTTTGAATTCCTTGAAAACAATCAAAATCCCTATTTGGGTATTCATCAGACAAGGTTTTTCTCAATTGGGTCACTCTTCCTTCACTTGAAAGACATGAATTTCAGGAGCTTAGATGAGTTCTGGGCCTTCTACATGAGCCAGCACTCGAAACCATCGACAAGGCGTTTGCATTTTGTGGGTACTCTCGTTAGTATCATCTTCTTGATTATCTCGGCTCTGTTCAATTGGTGGCTTCTGTTCTTTGTGCCTCTTTCTGGGTATGGATTTGCTTGGTACAGCCATTTCTTTGTTGAAGGGAATGTTCCGGCTACGTTTGGGCATCCATTTTGGTCTCTGCTATGTGATTACAAGATGTTTGGGTTGATGCTTACTGGGAATATGGACAAAGAGATCAAGAGGCTTGGAAAGAGGCCTGTTTTCTAATAGCTTAAGCTCGTTTGTAAGACTATCAATTTCTGCTTTTGTAAGCCTTTACTGGTCTGGTTTGAGATTATTAGTACCTATATTTCTATTGCTCTGTATTTGACCATGTTGTTTCTAGTCATCATTATTGAGTACAACTTGAGCAGGGAATTCTGAAATCGGTTTCTGGGTTGTGTATCTTTGGTTTCAATCTTATGGCTTTTTACATCAGTATTAAATCCGTTTAGATTTGGTCTGCAGCTTAGAGCTCAAGTCCACAAGAAACATGGTGGTTACACCTTCCTTTGGCACTTGCTTTTCAGCCACAAATAGAATCATTCATTTTATCCAACAGTCTTGGAGTTGCCGACTATTTTCTTAGTTACCAATTGACATGGCACAAGATAGCAATTTCTTCTGATAAATGAATGAGGTTCACAATGAGCCTATAAAGCTAAACAGAGTTGCGTATAATAGACTATTATTACTGATTATCAAATTATGAAAATTTACTGTTCAAAATGCTAGAGGATCTCTAAACAATAGAAAACTTGGATTTGGTACTCATTTCTGTTGTCCTAACTCATTTCAACTATGTTACAAGTTCCGACATCTATTGCTCAACACTTGAATTTTGGAGCCGAACACATATCTATAACTGCATCATAAAAGATGTTCACTGAAGTACCCAATGCTGCTGTAACCACCATTGGTATCTGGGGTTGATGCCTATCACAGTTCTATGAAGCTGGGGATGTGTCACGTTTTGATCAAGGTAGAAACTTTAGTCGGTGTTTCGTGAAAATGATGGCAAAGGCATAGCTTCCTGGGGACGAAGGATCACAAGCACACCAAACATCCCCATCATTGGCAGGACAAGCAGCCACTTCAACAGTCTGTAGTAATACATATGGAATGTGAGGGAAAAGTCATCTGAAAAATAGAGTCCATTCTTGTCGACCATCTCGACCACAACAGTCCCTGTAGTCCTTACACCAACTGTTGGAAGCTCTATACGATACTTTCCAGGACGATTGAAGGTCTGGTTTCTCTTTATCCTTCTCTCTCCTTGGTAATTACCAGGAACCAACAAGGTTGTCTGCATGGTATAAAAAAAAATGACCGAGGTTCATAGATATAAGTACATACATAACAAAGGAAGAGAATTTCAGGGCTGAGCAGTCGACTCCAGCCAATACAATCCGGTGGAAAGGAACAACTTACTGTGACATTGTATGGTGCTTGCAACCCAGATGGGTATCTATAGCCATCTATGATCTCAATCTCCACCCAGAAGTTCTTGCCCTCTTCATCACGAAAAGCTCTTGACGAATGTGAAACAAAGATACCTTGACGGTTGTACCTACTTGCAAGATGATTTTTCCCTTGACTAGGTAATCTCCATGCCTGAGAAAAGAGACAATGCTAAAATAATTACAAACCAAAAAACAAAACTAAACAGAACAGAAGAAATCATCCAAAAATCAGCTTCAGAGCTATCCTACCTTGAGGGGATGATGTGAAGCAGGAGTCGAGAAGCAATAGACATTGCCATTCATGGTTGTAACAATAAGATCAAGATCATCTCCACCGTCAACATTATCTGCCAAGACCATGCTATATCTGTCACGCAGAGATTAGAGTATCAGGCAACTTTGAGACCCAAAGAAAAATGTATCGGCTATGTATAGAAAGAGGGAACATTAATTAAAGATTTATGATAATGAAGGATTTCAAAACATCTTACGAGGTTTCACCAATATCAACAACATCTGCACATGCTGTTGGTCCATCAATAAGGTACAAATAGCCATCAAATGATGTTGTGACAAGAGTGAGTCCCTTCTTCTTCTCTCCTTTTTTACTTAAATCAACTAGAAGAACTTGACTCATAACTCTCCCATGAGTTCTATATGGATAAGGACGAACAATCGACCCATCTTTGCCACTAAGAACGTATATGTTCCCTGATAATGTTGGAACCACAACATCAGTACGGCCATCCCCATCAACATCACCAATAGTGGGACCCTGAGGAACACAATGAATGTACATTAGACTGCATTACTATGTAATATCTTCTTAACCTCACACAGGACCAAGAATAAGCCCTGTGTTAATGTTTCTCAAATCACATATCTAGAACCTCAAAACGCCAAAGCATTAATATACAGCAACCAAGGGGCACAAGGTTCGTAAACAAATGAAAATATAAAATTGGTGGACATAAAATTTGTAATGATAAGCTATCCAACAAAACAAAATTGTAAACTAATATCTTCAGGTCCAGAGCAAAACAAAATCAGAATTCAGAAATTAGTTGACCAACTATAAGGCAATAGACTGTCACCATATATGATACACAACTTAACATCAATTAGATATCTAACTACAACTTACCTGGGGAACTAAACTCTTAAGATGACTTTCCCAAATTTCTACTCCTTGAGCAGTCCATGCAGCAACATTTCCATGAGTATCAGTAGTCACTAGTTCAATTTTTCCATCATCATTAATATCAGCTGCAACAACAGCTCCTTGAATTTCAGCCATTTCAAGAGGAAACTTTTCCCTCACCTTGCCTGAATATAAGAAACAATTTAGTTTCCGAATCACAAAACAAAGATTCCTAATCAAATTAAAGATGATCCAGCATCTTATATAACTCTCCCAAAATTTAAAGCAACTCATGTCATAGTTTGTGCTAGAAATGTCAGCTACCCTAGGATTGGCAATAAATAAAACTGCAACCTTAAACACATTTTCAAAATAATAATATTAATAATAATCAGTATGCAAAGTTAATTTACCATGATGATCCAACACATAGAACAAGCCAAATGAAGTTCCGACAAGAATGTCCAGGTTCCCATCACCATCCAAATCAATGACAGTTGGAGAAGAATATATGTAAGCACGGAACTTATCAGTATCTGTACTCAGATCTAGTTCAGCAGTCCACTTTACTTGCTTCGTGTCAAGGTTGAAAACAACAATTGAACCAGCTACATATTTTCCAATATCAATGCCACCCAGCTCCTTCATATGCTCTGGGTTGTCATAATACCTGCCAACGTACAAGACGACTAACTACTCTGAGACCATCAAATAAACAAACACCATATATGATCTATATTTCAATCAGGAAAATATCTTAAATTGATTTCGCCAGAGAAAGGAACTTAAAAAGGTGCCTACAATTTCTCCTATATATACAGTTATCCGTAGACGGAACCACAAAAATAGCAAATGTCTGTCTCACAACACAACCTACCTACTTTATCCTTCTGATTCATTTACACCATATCAAATGATCTCATCAAGTGTTTCTCCTGGTTTGATACAAATAGTTTTGTAGTTTTGAGCAAATAACTAATCCAAATATGGATATAACTCTTATTGTTAAGACAATATTCTTTCTTTCATAAAACCTCTAAAGTTCATCGCCTAGTACTCGCTTTACCAACTATACTACATAAAGTCTCTAAAATCAGGAGGTAAATACTTCTATTGTCAAAATTAAAATGTTGAAGGTTATGGAATTGATTCCACTCCAACAAACAACCATCTTTTTTTAGTTCAAAGTCAAAGAAATAACCATTCATCATTAATATATGAATTCTAACAATAAAAAAAGAATGAGATTTGACACTATGGAAGAGGACTCACTCATGATCAAAAAAGTAAGAAACGGCAACAACCATTTCTGATACTCCATCATTATCAATGTCCGCTATGACCTGATGAAATTAAGAAGTGCATACTGTCAGCCAAACTTTGCATCTGGCAAGAAAGTTTAACCATAAATAACATACATATATTTACATGTATGCAAGTCCATGATTATTTAATTGGTGTGCTAGTGTGTATCTATGTGTAAGAAAAAAATTTAAAGTGAAAACTCACAGGAGTGCACAAGATGTGTGCATCAACATTGACATAATCCTCTACTTTCTCATGTTGCTCTTCAGTCCACTCCTCATCTCCCCACATTGATTCATCAACATAATCATCATAGTCATAGTTATACTCATCGGCCAGTTCATCATTGTCACGGAGTAACTCAAAAGATGAATCAGCATCCTCTTCGAGAACTCCATCATTTTCTACAGTTGCAACAGGAACATCCTCACTATTATCATTGGATTCAGAACCACCATCATGTGATTTGCTCGAATTGTTGTCTTCCAAAAGCCGTCTACCAGAACTAGTTCCATTCTCGGTATTAACAGTTTCCACAGACACATTTTTGACGGAAGAATTATCTGTGCCTGTAGGCCGCTTGATGTCTGTTTCTATCTGACTTGTGTTTGCTTTCTTCTCAACCTCTGAATTTGATGCATTCACCATGCTGAGGTGGCTTTCGTTTGTAATAGGCGCTGAAGTGTTCAAACCAGGATTATTTTCTTTTGAAACAGTAGTTGAAGTATTTATATCAGGATGGCTTTCTTTGGAAACAGTATTTGAAGTGTTTAAACCAGGATGGCTTTCTGATGCAACAGTAGTAGAATTGATTATTTTAGCTGTATTTTCATCCGTTTCTACAAGACAACAAGCAAGTGAAGGCATGGTTAGCTCCTGTGAACAGGAATACTTTTCACAATTATATAAAGTCAGAAAATATTCCAAGGGGCTCAAGATTCTCATCCAAAACATCTTAAAGTGGATATTATGTGTAAGGACCCAAAAGAAAATAGCAGTTACTAGAATATGCAATTAACTTACGAGGATTTGAATTCATATTAGTAGCTTCCATGACAAGAAGGTCATCATGAACATCTGGATGGGTACGATCCACGGGATCTGGATGCAAACCCCCGAACCAATTCTTTTTAACTTTCCTACGAGGTACTACCAGTTTATCTACCATCATGTAGCCTGAGACCCTAAAAGAAAACATATGTAAAATAGTTATGAGTTTATGCAGGCTGATAATGATTAGGCAGAAATGAAAATACAGAATTGTGTTACTATAACAGAATGCCACTCATACAAGTAATACAAATATAATGTGCAATTACCTGAAAAAGAGAACTTCACCATTGTAGGTTGCTAAAGCTATTTCTCTCACACCATCCTTATCAATATCATACAAGAGAGGACTTGCATGTACAGTTGACTGATGGAAAGCAGGCCAACCTAATAAATCATATATGCAGATACTTATAAGAATCGTTTAACCAAACTTCAGGACAGCAAACCGAAAAGAAAAGATGAAATCCTTCTATACCAGGGAGCTTGTCTCCGTCGGAACCTTCTAACACTTCAAGATAGTGAACAAAAGATGGAACCACAATCTCAAGCTTTCCATCACTGAAAATAGCAAAAGAACACAAATGTAGTAGATTTCACTCAAATGTCAACTGTAATCGGTCCTCCCCTTAATGCTCTCAAAAATGCATAAGCAAAATACACTAAAATTGCAACCAAAACACAATTCTTCTTTACCTATTAATATCGGAGATCAATGGCGTAGCATATATACTAGAACTAACTTCTGTTTGCCATCTTAGCTCCAATTTCGCAGGGCACTGTGTATTCAACAACGCATCCTCATCTCTAAACATATACAGAACCATTTCAATTCAATACAATACACCAAATGCCAATACAAATCCGTGCGATTAGATACTAATTAAAGGTAATTAAGACAGGTAACATACATGTTTGGATAACCAAGGGAGTCGTCGCTGGCCTCTCGTTCCCGGAATTTATTTTTCGCCGGCTCATCGCCGCGAACGAATTTGGAGCCATCGCAAAGAATAAGACAGATCAGGAAAATCACCCTAATCCCGTTGGATTTCATGTGATCTTCTTCGTATAAATCAATCCGATTGCGTTGAAATTCCTGCGGAGAAGATAAACCCTAGCTACTAACTAGGGTTCTAAGCAAGCTCGGAGCGATGTGTCAGTAGTTGACTACTGAGAGAGTGTTGGGGGCGAAGAAGAGAGTCTTAGGACATCGGTGGGTACAGTCAACAGTCGAGGACTGAAAATGGCCCTTCGGATTGAGTAAACTACGATTACGTGCGAGATGGAAGCTGTTTTAAACGTTGAATGGAGATGATGTTACAGGATTCTGAGTCCGGTGACCGGTAAAATGAGCACGGCCGGTGCGTGTCACGCGCCAATTAAGGAACGTATTACTAGTCCGCCTTTGCCTCTGACTCACCAAAACTATTAGTAGAGACTAGAGAATACTAGACTGTAAACAGTAAATATTAATGACTGTTACGCTGTAAGATAAAAATCAAACAAAAATCTGAATTTGGTTTTTTCTTTCGGTCTTATAAATCTCAAATTCATCGACATTTTGGAGCGCATTGAAGCATTTTGGTGACAATAACTCTGATCTTTCTGGGACCTCCATTAGTTTGTTTTGGGCAAAAGCCCAGTTTAGCAAAGAAAAAGAAACCGAGTATTAAGCTCATAATTCATCGACTATAACACCAAACAAGCATCACCAAATGGGATGAACGCCACAATAACATCAGGATGAGCTTAACCAAATGCCATAGTCCCAATAGTCTTAAAAAAAAAATATTAGGAAACTTAAGCAAGCGCAGGAAGATTGGAGCAAGTCATTTGCGGTACCTAAAACCAAAAAGTTATATTCACATGAAAGGGGGAAAGGCACAAAACTTGGGTAGTAAAAAATGCCTACATTTTTAAACAGCTTGATAATCATCATCATCATCAGAAATATACATGGCGACACTAACCCTACTTCTCTTCATCTGAACAACTATCAGAACCAAAATAAATCTGACAATAATCCCGGGGGGCTATCTGGTGTGTCCCAAACTGGATCATACAACTCACCAGCACAGCACTCAGTACAATTTATAGCTAAACTTGGCTAGTTACACAAATCCTTTGTGATTTATCAGATGATATCCCCAACTTCAACAACTCTCGGTGACTTGCACTGCAGGGGTCCGAAGGTAACCTTGAAAGGCTGTTGGTCATCCCCTTTGTCACCTTCGTCGTGCTAAATGCTGCTGGGCTGCTTTGCTATCATTCCGTATCCTATCAGCATACATAGGCAGACGAATGATCTCATATATCTCATCCAACAAGACGTCCTCCGTAATATTGTCCTTTATGCTTTTCATAACCTGTATTCAAAGTAGCAACTAATGAGTAGTAGGATCAAACAGAAAGAGAAATAAAATATAATACAATGTGTGGACAGAGACCTTCTTGTAGGTATTGAAATCATTTGGAGTGGATTTATCGGTCCTGACGCGCATACAGACCCACACATTTGTTTCAGAATTCCAAGAACACTCTACTATTTTTCCTGAATAAAATGAGTCATCTGATCCATCTGCTGCACAGGAATACATAAAAGTAGTTATAAAAACCAATCACAACACAATGATGTCTGAAAAGACACCCAAAACAACCTAATACTAGATAGTAGAGCCAACTCGAGTGCAGAAGACCAACTTTATGATGTCATGACATACAAAACATGGGGAAACGTAACCAATAATTAAACAATACGAAAGAAAATATAAGAGTGTCAACTGCTAGAATTAGATATTAGCTAGGCAACCTTCCACATAAAAGCTTATTGATAAGTAAGTTAAAAAATAAATAAAACTATCAGAAACATCAAAGCATGCTAAATGACAAGCAGAATTCGGTCACAGATAAAACATCAAGGGAAAAATAACAGATTTCCAGGCAAGAGTACTGTCTATGCCCAAAGCCACGGCATTAATAATATTGAATCATTTACCAAGGTAACCCATAAAACTTTGAGCAATATTGGAGAAAGCAATTAAAGGAAAAAATAAAACTTTTTGAAAAGGAAACGGCAAATTTTTCTTCCATCATTTTTTACGTAAATCACATAAGACTGACTCTCAACCAACCAATTGGGATCAATCCACACGTAGTGCAAAGAAAAAAAAATTGAAGGAGAACACTCGAACCAATCTCAGTAAGCCCAGTCATTTTAAAGAAGAAAAAAATAAAAACAGAATATAAAATACAAAGACACCTTTAAATGCAACCCTATTTCCTTCCATTAATTTCTTCTTTCCGTGTTCATATAGAAAAAGCAGTTGCCGATCATCATCACCAATCTGTCCACAGAAGTAGCTATATGAGAAAGCAAGGAGGACAATCTTGAGGAAAAAGAAAAAGAAAATGATGTGCACTATCTCACAATAAAGGGGAGAACAACCTCAAATAGAAAATCAACCGAGTTCATTTCAGGATATTTCCACTTTAGAAGTCCTTCATGTGTACGGGGAACATATGGATCATCCCAGCCCTTGCATATAAAAATTATGAATGATTAATTGTTTGAAACCAAATAGAAGTACAATCTGAAGCACATAATACATCCCCAGCCAGAAAAAGGTAATTTTCCTTCAGAACATAAAAAGGTAAAATCTCAGCTTAATCATAAAGCAGAGCGGCTGCTACACACTATTTGCAGCACACAACATATAAATAAATCAACTAGAGTCATGAAAAAAGGGGGAAGAGGAGAGAAAGAGAGTTTTAAGAAATAAATAATCTTGAATCAGCATATATTAAGAGCTACTTTATGGGGCATTGACAAGAGAAATGTTGTTCAATGAGAAGTTTAATAGAGCAGATAATTTGCAATCTTTGAGTACACCTGATAAGGAGAGGAAAGAATTGTTGTAATCATATTTTATAGTCAGTTGATCATTTATGATCCTCAATCACCTGAAAAATAAGACCATCGGCCTCATGTGAAAGCTTTGGAATGAATTCCTTCAAAAGCTTGGTAACTGTAGAGAGCAACCAAAAGTCCTTCCTCCTTACCTGATAAACATACAGAGAAAATCAATCCCAGCAGAAAACTAGTTCAATGAAGTTGAAGTCAACCCAGAGTTACTGATACATACCCTGAATGGTTCTAAGTCATATCTATAGTAAGGATTCCTACTTTGGTAGATATTGTGGCGCTCATGATTCCGAGGCTCAATGACCTCTTTCTCAAGCATCTTCCACCGCTCATAAAAAGGCCGCTGCAACAATTCAAATGTATCAAACCATAAAATACTTGGCTTAACTTTGCCAGACAACAGTTGGAAAAAAAAAAATGCAAACAAAATTGATATTATCTGTAAACAAATAAAGCACAAGATACAATGATTACATCTGATGCACAATTATAAGATCAAAATAGTATGCTGACGCAATTTAACATACTACAAACAACCAGTTATCAATGCATAGATTTAAGTTGGATACAACTGTTACTAAACTGAAGCAGATAAAAACACAGTAATATAATCAAATGGTGTCCCAAAAGTAAAACCTGAAAGATTGAAACAAGGCTACCATACCAAATAAAGAACAAGGCTACAATGAGCACTGTGCGATTCCCAACTAGTTCTAGAAATCTGATACTGCTTCTGTATCAGAAGATTCACCTATAACTGGTTCAAACTCTACAGTAATTATATTACCACCCAACAGTTCTGTGCCAGTTGATACGGGATTTGACATACATAAAGTAATCGTGCCAAAGTTAGACAAAGGATGGACAACACTCCTATAGTCCTACCCAACTCAATTTGGACATGCTCATCCAAACTCTTCCTACATGCATACATCTCACATTGATGTGTCATGATCAGAATCGTTCATTTCTACAACACCTTTTAAAGATCTTCTCTTCAAAAACTCAACTAAATTGAAGATCATTTAGCCAACCAGTTTTCTCCAACAAAAAGACGGTTTTGGTAAGAAGTTAACATACTCATGATGAACCATCCATTTGTTTGATACAGTTCGATGACTAAACAATCTCCAATTTGACTGAATTTTTCGTACAGAAGATCTTTAAAGAGTGATTTAGACAATAAATGGTTCTGATCAAATAACTACACTATATGACGGAAATGGTAAGAGAGTTTGGACATTTGGACAAGAGCATTTTTCATTTTATAACGAGTATGGAGATCGCCTAACCGGGCGAAAAAAAGACAAAGATAAGGGGTAGAACCAAACCTCTATGAGAGATTGATAGTTGATTGCCATCATATCATAGATAAGGTATCTTCTCTCCTGCTTTTGTGAATCTGGCACAGTATCGATTACCATCTCCCCATCCAATAACGTGAAGTGGTGAACCTTCTCAGCTGAACCCTTACAAGCCAAAACAATAAAAAGGTCATGCCAAACTGTGAAGGAAACTCTATTAATCTTTTCATCATAACCTTTCTATAAGAAACTGCAGACGTACATCATTTGTGTGTTTGCAAGGAAACCTCATTTGTACCCTTCTAAAATTAAAGCTCCTATCAATCAAGAAACATCCATCCATAGTTATTAACATCATATATCTTGTTCCATCAGCTTTCCACGTAGCATAATAATAACGTTGCCTCAACAGCTGTAAGTTGTCCCTGAATGTAACAGAAGTCCATTATGAGTATATCAAAATCCAGGTGCAACACCAAGTAAAACAGAACTACCATAATCAACCGCAACTTCTTCTGTCTCATAAAACTTCATATCTACAGCATATAACAAAGTAACAATACAGGTAACATCCAAGTACTTAAGGAGTCATCTTTACAGATAAATGCAGGAATTGGTCATCATCTATCATCTAACACAATCTCACGAGTAGAATAACAGGCAATCAAATGTCGAAACGCACAAAATCTCAGGACAATCAAATTGTATTTCTCAAATAATAACATATTACCAGGTCATTATAGCGATATAGACACATATGCAGGTAAAAGCTAAACAATATATGTTCCTTCAGCACAAAATGAACTACAAATTCAACCCCTACATAGCTCATAAACGTAATACTTACAAAAGTTCAAAATGTCAATTCAAGAAGCATACACCATATTTGGTTATCAATCTATCATGGCCACCAATTTTTTCCCTCACAGATCAAATATATAAAATGCAAAGCAAAAGGCACGCTAGCAAGATACAGTTAATCTCAAACAGTTTTCAACTTATGATGAAATTTACAGGTAGATAAATCAATATTGAGGTAAACAGAGCTGGAGCTTAATGCTGAAACTATGAAAAGTTGAAAAAAAAAAAAAAAAAAACAACAACAAACAAACAAAAACAAGGAGCTGTGATGTTTAACCTGCTAAGAGAAACTGGGTGCGACCCTGGGAACTGTGCATTTCCTCTTTTCTGAAATTGAAGAAAACGAAATTAAAGTAAGGTAAATGACACCAGCAGAAATCAAATCTCAACAGCCAAACTGAAGATCTAGTATATATATCTACAAATAGAAAGTGAAAACCAGCAACAACCAAAGAGATAAATAGTTTCAACATGCCTACCCCAGGAGGCAGCTTAAGGGACTGATAGCAGAACTGCCGCATTGCCTCTTGCTGGTCCCGAGGTATCTCATCACCCAAGATATCATCATTTGTCATTACTCCATCCATATCCTGATTCTCCTGAAATGATGGAGGCGTGTCAAAGATAAATTGAAGACAACAGTCATATAAGATTCTAAGGCGCAAATAAAAATTGTAAAGAAGCAATTATTTTCATTACAAGATCAAACATAAATGCGAGGTTGATTAGTAAACAATGAAACGAATCCTATTGAAGAGTATTTTTGGGACGTAAAAGTTAATCCTCTCTCTGTGCAATGCAACAAACATGAATACACTTATTGTTTACTGGATTTCTCAACCATCATGTCATTCATAAAGCAGAAAATAACATCAAACAAATCAAGTTCAACATTCAACACTGCATACATGCAAAGGAGCAGCTGGACCTCCATCATCGTCATCATCTGCAACTGCTTCACCATTAAGATCAAATTCTGAAGATCTCTTCCATTCTGGAGTTGATGGACAAGCAACCATTTCAGGCTTCCTTTCGTGATAGAACGAGTACAACGCATCAATATAGTCGGGTTTATAGATTCCCGGAGGACGTGCATCAGCAAAAGTTTTTATGGCCTGTGGAAATAGGCAATGCAGCATTAAAAAATAATAAATAAAGCTAAAGAATACAACAGCTTAGTTTAGTTTAAGTTTAGACATTGAAATAAGTTCATAATTTACCTGAGTGACCGAAATGGGTAACGAGCGCATTAGGTAATGGATGATCATATACCCTGTGCGATTGTGCCCATGTGTACAGTGGACAAGAATATACTTCTTGGTGTGTTTCTGTCGGGTCATGAATTGCATAACCTGAAATGAGAACAGCAGAGTATCATAACCAAAACCTTTACTTACTAACCATATATTATGCATATGAGATGTCGCAAAAACAAAAATTGGTAAATAATCAATCCAGTGATAGAAATAAGCAATTGAACAGACAACAGAGAAGTACGTGGGAATCATAACATCTAGAAAAATGCAAAGACAATTAAACTCATGGTGGAGGCATCTCATGGTGGAGATCAAGGGGGAATCATAACATCTAAAAAATAGCAAATACAGAGAAGCATTGTTGGCTGGTTATATGATACTTACCCGGAGGAAAATATCTGTTTCTTGTAAAACCCTTGCATCTAATAAATTAAGCACTAAACAGATTCATCGCTTCACGAAAAAAGAGACAAGCATATGTCAAATAAGAACCAAACCTCATATACAAATTGATTTACGGAAGGGTTGTCAGGTACAGAATCCCGTCCCTTGCATGGAATCTACATCAAAAAAATGATCAAATAAATAGCTGTATAAATGTTACAGACAAATGTACTAAAGTACAAAATTATATCATAATCAACTACTCACCTTGACATGCTTAATACCCTCTTTCTTCAAATCTGTCGTTTGATAGTAACGAGTTGTATTCGTCAAATCAATCACCAAACCAAGCTGAAAAGTGAGTGAAGATAAAAATCATGTTAACCATTAAGAACGACTCTATTAGCATTTCTATTCATTTTAACTCCTGTTGCTTAAAAAAGGATCCAGATATTCTAGCTTTGACAGCATTATAGTAGAAGACACTAAATTTCACTTCTTATATCAATAGAAATTGGAAAAGATATGAAAAATACCAATTCTGAGAATTTGGAAAAGAAAAATAAAAATAAGAGACAACAAGCATTTATAGTTTCAGTATACTTACTTTTCTTCCCAAAACTCTTTGTTGATGGATGACTTGTTTAAATGAATATCTTTTACCGGGAGGAACACAATCATTATATGATTCACACAGTGGCACCTTAGAAGGTATCATGAAACATATTTCTTGACCAGATGACGGGCAATCCAACCAACCTGCATCATGAAAAACAAAATGATTAAGAAAGAGAAAAAAAGATATATGACAATGCCATTTCAGACTAAATAAAATCGCATAGCTCTTTGGGAGCAAATTCAGGACTAGTTAACTTCAAAATCATATAACTGTGAGCTAAAGATCATTGGTCATATCAATTCTACAGCATTTGCAGTGAGCCCACGAGCTGTATCAAAGTTTATTTCTCCTACAAACCCCCTCCATTTCCATATCATCCTTCGTTATCTTCACCCTTATAAATGAAAGTTACAAAAGGAATGCACACAATCCTATCATACAGACATTCCAACTCTTATTATCTGTTTGCCACCATAGAGAAAGAAGTTCTACTTAAGTCGGTTAAAATTTTCACTCCATCCTGAAGTCATCAACAACCACCACCACCTCTCCATCTCATTATCTGAATTAAAGAGCATATCATTCTTATGTATTTGAAACTAGATTCATCCATCCAATACTTGGAGTATATTTTTCCCACTTTAATTTTCCTCAGTTCAACATGTATTTTGTTAGAAGCATCTCTTGCATGAAGTGCAAGTGCAGGATGTGGGTATTGACTCGCCACAAACCATGATGATAGACCAAAGTATCATAACAAGTTCATTGAAAACCCAAAGAAAATCAAACTATCTCGATGTCAAATCAGAAATTTTACGTCCACACCACCAACACAAAGTATTGAAGTTCAAAACTTTCTCACAGAAATATTGGAGGATATTTCAAATACTATAAGCTGCTCAGATTCCTAGCAATACACTCGGTGCAAAGAACATAAGGAAAGGGAGAATCACTGCTTTAGTATGAGGACCACCTCTTGACGTAACAGAACATGTTAAAGGTAATAATCACATTAGAACAGAAACTATAGTGACATATAGAACACCACTATACAATGCAATCCATGGAAATGAAAATATATTAGCAGGAATAATAACCACTACCCCACACCGGATGCGAAAATATAACTTACCAGAAGGGAGCCTTGATGTGTCAACCTTGGCAAATTTTGCTTGAAAGGAATCATATGCAAGGGGTTGAGATACATGCACTGGTCTGTCATCTGATCGTTCTCGTTTCAATCGCTTACGTCTTTCTTCACGCTCCTGATATATGGAGCACACAAAATCAACAGCATGCACACAAATAGGTTTACAAGAAAAATGAACGAGGAAAAGGTCAGGAAACTGTTCCATGGCTACTCCTTGTCCAAACAGGCGTATGCATGGAGGAATAGGATAGAGAAAAAGAGAGGTATAATACTTCTGACTACGGTTTCCCCATATATGAGATACTTAATGCTTAAGAGAGAAAATACAAAAGAAACAACTGTTTGGCACATATAAAGTTTAAAGTGTCAAGATATAACTGCCAGAAATTGTAAATACAGTTGGAGAGAGTAGTACAAACTTTTTCTTCTCTCATGTTATTCTAAATATCCCATGTGTTATGCCCAAAAGGCAAAAACTAAGAGTCTTCTGAGAAGTTATGGGGCATAAATACACTTTCAGAGCTGGAATTAGCAATTGATTGCAATAAAAGAAAAATTCCAGCATTGACAAAGGAAAAAATTAATGAACACTATAGGGACCAACAGATTTCATTTTGTATTCGTATTGTAAAGGTTTCCACCGAGGTTATTGTTTTCTACAACATTTACAGGGAACATAAGATCCATTGAACCTAATGGCCATGAAAACCTAGAAGCTTAAGCAATAACCAGTGCCCCTAACTGCAACAAATAAGAGTAATGCAAAATCTAACTGCAGTCATTTCTATCTCACTGGATCATAATCTATAGCAAGACCAAAAACTCCATGAGCAGGGGTTAAGAGAGTCCGAAGAGAAAAAAAGAATAGTACCCGGCGAGCTATATCGACTGCAGATTCTACGTGTTCTTGTGGTGCACTGTACTCTGGTGCACTGTATTCTTCAAAAGTCTCTTCATCATCTTCAGGTAATGGTGAGGCATTCAAATCCATTGCAGCAGTCATTCATAATCCACCACACTACATTCGCCACCTAGAATCTCAAATGCCCAGAAATAGCTCTCTCGATAACTTGCAACAACTAAACTACCTGTCATTCAAATATTGCATTAAGCCTGGATGACCAACTGCATAATTTATACACATTTTTCAATAAAGAAATTCGGAAACACTATCCATATAAGCAACTAATAGCTAATAATAAGAGACATATATGATACGAGCAGGCCACACCCAAAAATACAACATGCTCAGGCATAAGAAAGCATCAACCCTATGCATGAAATATGAATGCCGGCGAAATGGGGGAAAATTTAGTGTAATGAACTCCTACTCAACATAATCTGACTTGAAAATTTAGCTTTTCCCAAGCCCTACCCAAATGAAATGCCTTCCACTTTGTTATTCTCTCTTCCAATTCTCTCAGCACCCAAATGGTCCAAAAAGCTATAGAAAACCAAAAACACAATCCCTAAATGACGAATTCAAATTCCATACACGAATTTCGAATTCCCTGACCCCTGGAGCTTCAAGTTGCAAGAACTAAAACAGAAGCGAGAAGAGCTCAAACCTCAAGAAACTTCAATCGACGGCCAATTCTGACCAAGAGGACAAATCACCATGCCCCTATAGCAGCTCTCAGAAGCAAATCCCCAACCATTTCGTCCCCGCCGGAGAGAAATTGAAACTTGTACGATGAAAATGAACACAGCAGCTTCGTCTACAAGTTCCGAAAAAAAACCCTATAATTCTATTTTCCCTTGCTCCTCGCAACTGGGAAGCTCTTCTGCGAAACCCTAACGGAGAAGGTTTAGAGAGAAGTAAAGCTTCTTTATTAATCAATCCATGTCGAGAAAGAGAACGAAACAAACACGGAGAGAGAGAAGTATGCACGATTCAGTTTAGAAAAATATCGAATAATTAAAATGAGTATATAAGCGTAGGAGGGTTTATATAGTGGCCGAAAATAAATTTGTGGAAATTGAAGAAAATGACTTTATTAAAATATGGGGCTAAAAAAGTAAAAAGTACCCCAAACTTGCTTTACCATACTAAACTTTTTACCAAAAAATAAGGGCCAAATTCGTAAAACTCTAAACTAAAATTTAACCTTTTTAATTAAGGATGAATTATTTTAAGACCTTTAATTATTTTGAATTCTTATTCTATTTGACTGCTTTTTTTAATTTGTTTTCTCTATGGTTAATTCATCTTTTAAAGTCGGGCTAGGAATCGGCTCGCTACAGTTCGAGTTCGGTTCATGTGTTGTTTTTGCTCATTCGATTCTTATTTGTTAAATAAACGAGCTGAACTCTTTATATAAAAAAAATAAACGAGTTGAGTTTGAACTCTAGTATATTCAGCTTATAAAGCTCACAAAAAACTCGTATATCTTCATAAACCGATTCGAATATGTTTGTGCTTGGTTTGTTTGCTAAAATTCTCGGTTGACAAGGGATGAATATTCAATAGAATACACAACTATTAAAAACTTAACTCAATAAAATATATTTTTCATTTTAAGTACTTTTAAATATTTAAGTGTAAACTATCTCAACCACTACAAGTGGTCTAGTGGTTCAGCGTCTAAGTTGGGAACCTCTAAACCTGCGTTCGAATCACAAAGTTGTCAAAATGGTCACCCACTGTGCTGCAATGCATAGTTAAAAAGAAAATCTCAACAATTTTCTCAGTCGTTGGCCAGTTGTTTCCCAAACTCTACTTAATCACACCATTATCACAAGCATCGTCATATGGACGTCGATCTCTAATTTCAAACACAAACAGAGTGTCAATGAGTTAAGTAGGAGTATGAAATCACTCGCTTAAATATAAGCTACGAACTTGTATCATGAACTTCAACTTATCGAAATACTCATCAAAGTTATTTGATTAAAGTTATGATTTTGTTTATTCCTCTCATGACACACCACGTCATCTTAGATCTTTTTCTAGACAAACCTAGGACCTCCATTTTTTTCATTTTTCTCAATCTATAGTTGAGGAATGTGAAACTTGGTCCGTAATCTATATGCAAATTGCTTTTAAGAATTCTAACTATAAACATCCTGTAAAATAATTTTGAAACTTGAAAAGGGGGAACTGGGGAAGTTAATGCTCAAAATAAATTTACGCAAAATTACCCCGAGTACCAATCTAAATTCTTTTAACTTATAAATTAAAGGATTACAATTCCTTCATTTCCTTGTCCCTCACATTATGGGGAGGACACTTGACATTAATCAAGCAAATTCACCCATTCAAAGGAGTGTTAGAACTTGAAAGCATAATATTTGTTTTTGGGATCAAATACTTTGATAAGAATGTTAGAGATGCTTTTAAGACATAAGAAATGCTAATTGGCACTCATCCAAAATCATTAATGGTCAATTGGTCGAAAAAAAAATGTACGATGAGATTATACATGTATGAATAACGCAAAAAAACATAAATTTGATGATTTTTATCAACTTGAAACTTTGATGTATGTTTTAAAACATAAGATATTATATCGATAAATGAGGCGAATACAACTTAATTACTACTATATTCTATATGTGATATACGACTGATTTTTTATTTTGGGTTAATTTTTTATTTTGTTCAGACGAAATTAAAGAGATAAGAAAGTAGAAAGAGTGAAGACTGAAGAGACCTAGCACGTGATTCATCACGGGACAATGTATCCAAGGACAGAGGACTTTACCCTTTAAAGGAAAGACCTCCATAAGAGAGAGAGGGGAGATGCCAGAACGAACAAGGGTCACAGGATCACAGGATCACACAGTAGAAAGTCATATATATGCAGTACTACTCTGAGAAAAATTAGAACGAAAAAAAAAAAGGCTGAGACATACACGTGTCGTATAAGCGTCCCCCAGTCCCTCCCTAGGATTGGCGAACTGGAAAACGACAAAACTAAAGTGTCCAAGACCAACAGCAAAGATCCTCCTTCTCTACTTCATCTCCAGTTAAGTTACGGACAAAACTCACCAACCATAACCGGCCACGTGGAACGGACTCTTTGGTTTCTTTATCTTTTCCAGAAGATACCGGGCCAGTTTGATACTCCTCTTCTTGTCCTGGGTCTTGATCCTTCCTCAGTCATTTTCAGTGTAAAATTACTCAAATACCCTCAAAACATGCGTAGAGGTCCTTTCGGTTATGCACCACACCACATTGCCTCAATTGTGGGCAGAGAGTCAAAGAGTACTAAGTGGTGCACATGTATGGTTATGGGTTTGAGATTATAACCATAGTTGTCCTGATAAATGTGATTCAAGGCAGTTATTGGACATGGAGGGAAAAATATGAATAGTCTTTATCTTAGAACATTTCGATCATCTGCGAATGGTGGAGTGGTAATAAATGATTTTTATTGACCGATGATGATCAAGACTTGAATGTTATGTTAACTGAAAATTTGCTAGGTATTTGTTTTTTTTTCGGTAATAGCAGCGGAATTTAAATATCATCATATTAAAAATGGTCTATCGAGAAACACAATTATGAATTTTGTTATTTTTTCTCAACAAAATGTAAGTGTACATAAAAGGTAAGTGATTACTCCTAATAGCAACGCAAAAGTAAAATATACGATTATTAATGCTCTCTAGCCATCATCTCTTTTAGGATAAGTGAATTTCAATAATTGAAGAATGACGACTTAAATAAGAGACAATTTGAGGATTTTGAGCGTCTTCTTGGAGTGAGTCGCATCAAATTTGAGGCTGATCAAGTGGTATTTCAGCATCTAAGGGTGCCTTTTGAGGGGTTTAGGGTGGATCTTGACTCTTGAGGGATCATGAACTCTAATTAACTTAGTCTTTGTAGTTTCCTCCAATATTTTATTTAGAATAGTAGTATTGTGATACACATACATGAACAAAATACATATTTAGAAAACTAATTTCCTTAGTTAGTTTGAAACTAGAAATCAAGAAATGTCATAAGGTTTCAACCTACTTTTATATACATTCTACATTCACGATAAAAAGGTGAAATAACATACAATACTCATTTTTTATATTGTAGAATCAATGCGAGTATTAACTAGACAATGTTTCATAAAAGTTTTGCCTACATTAACAATAATTAATCCGTGATTTCTCATTTACTTTTATAATTAGAATTATACAATCAGTCCTGCACTTCTGCTGCATTTGCCTGAACATGTATAACCCTGATGACGTCATTAAATTATAATTAGGCCTTGTGTAATCTACCACCAGCTTCCCCACGGTTGGTAATAGCAAGCAAGTCATCAGGGGATCGATGTCAGACTATGCTGATAATTAATTCGATCACTTGGATATATCGCCACTAGTTGGGTTGTTCAATTGTAGTTTCTTGTGTTTATAATTTAGAGTTAAGTATTATTAATTTATTATTGCACAATTTGCTAGATTAAACGTGTATTTTCATGATTTATTGATTAATATATTTGACAAGTTCATAATGCATAAGTTAATTAATTACATCACGCTGAAGCATTCCATTATGGGAACAAGGCTGACATCACGGTGGGTAGTGTCATGGTTTCGGATTTGAGAGCTTGAAGGCTCTACTGAGTACTGACACTGTAAGTGGAATATATAAGGATTGTTGTAAATTAAGGGAAACAAATTAAGGAGGATCATCTTCTGTAAACCCATTCGCATTAAGTTCACTCTTTGCATGCACTTACATTAAATCTCTCACTAACTTTAGGGACAGAGTCATCCCAGCTGACCAAGTAAGTCAACAGAAATTTAGTACCATTCAAAGTTTGGTTTCTTGTGGGACAAGCACACGTAAGTGGTACCTGTAACTTTAAATTAACCAGGTTCCAAGCTAGCTCAATGCACTGTAATTGTTCTGGCTCGATCATCAGAGAATTACAAGTAGACAAATTAATCTTGGTATGTGCTGTTTGCTATTGTAAAATAGGAGTGATCATATATGAATGCTTGGAATTGAAAATGAGGTTTTGGCCTCATAGTACGTACTGACCTGATCGAGCAAGAAGAGCTAGCTGCAGGAACAATCACCTCTAATTTGCCTTGAGGCAGCAAGAGTGTGTTATCGGAGATGATCGATGCATGTTGATTCGGGCAAGCTAGTTCAGATGGGTCTGAAGATGTGAGGTTTGAGATGGCAGAGAGTGAACTGTAAGCGGTTGAGACTTGAAGATCAAGAAAGACTTGCAGGACCATTGCATGCAGACCATTGCAGGTGTAAAGAAAAGCTGGGGATCGGATGGCCCTGCATCATCAGTACGAGTTATCACAATCCAGAACTGATCGAGTTTCCTGCATAGCTTTGTTGATCGAGCTTTGAGTTTTGGAGTGATCGAATAGCAAGAAAAGTAGTATGTATATATGAACACAAGTGTACGTACGTAGAGCAATCTATGATCATCTTAATTCGTTTCTTTTCTTTTCTTGCGCGCTGTACGTGAGGACTCTGTCAGAAGTATATCTTGAAGAAGTGATAATTAATTAGTCCTTGGCAATGATAATATCTGCAACATCAGCGTATATATATAACCTCGTGCATATTGTTTTGAATAAAAGTTTTGTACTTTCGTTGACTAACTAGCTCATCAGGTGGGGAAATTTCTCACATAATCAACCCAGATTAGGACCCAAATTTAACTTATATCGATTTTAATCGGGAATAATATTAGTTAACAGATCGAGTTAGTAGTTTAGACTTTTTTTTTTTAGAATGGTTAGTAGTTTAGACTACTTTAGAGTAGGAATAGGAGGAATTAAATGCATATATAATAGTGCTCCTAGACCAACCATGGAATACGTACGTTTCAATGCCTCTTGAGATTTGCAGTTTAAAGTTTAAACTGCAAGGATTAGTTACGGTAATGCCAATTTTGATGAATATCAAGTGACTATAGATAAGACTAAACTAATTTACAAAACAGCAGTTTCAGTCTCAGGGTTGTACATGCATGTTTAGGCAAATTCGGCAAAACTGATTGTATAATTATATATATGATTATAATTATAAAAACTAAATGAGAAATCACGGATTAATTATTGTTAATGTAGGCAAAACTTTTATGAAAAATTGCTTAGTTAATACTCATGCACATTGATTCTACAATATAAAAAATGAGTATTGTATGTCATTTCATCATTTTTCTCGTGAATGTAGAATTTATATAAAAGCAAGATGAAACTTTGTATCATTTCTAGTTTTAAACTAACTGTGGAAATTAGTTTTTTAAATTTGTATTTTACGCATATATTTGTACCATAACAATACTGCTATTCTGAATAAAATATCGGAGGAAACTAAAAACTAATTAGAGTTCATGATCATCTATTGTACGTTTTCTAGTGAAGAGGAGTATATTATTTCGAGACTTGGAGTTTAAAGCACCACAATGCTCATCCTACATGGATGGAGGGTCGTTTATGAATTATTCAATGCCATTCCTCATATTAGATTTAGCTGCACCAAATCCCCTTCACCCCATCTTACTTTTTAGATAGTAAATGATTGACTGTTGAGATAAAGAATGCTTAGGATGTACTCAGTTCATGGTTGGATAAGGTAGAAGGTGGACAAATCAAAATCATTTTTTTTTATCTGATGGGGAAGAAGCTCAAGATGGATATTTAGAGCTATCAATTTATATTAAAGGCATTGAGTGATGCAGGGAAACTGGATGAGGTGCTTAATGTGGTGGGTAAAAAGAAGGATGATGAATGGGTTGAATTGAATGAGGAGTTGCAGGAGTTTATTAGAGAGGAACTGAGAAAGGATGGGAGAGAGAATGAATTGGGAATGTGTAGAAGGAATGACAAGGCATAAGTTAAGGCCAAGGACATTGAGTCAGCAGAATCAGCAAAAGAGAAATAGAAGAGCTGCTGCTACCTCCTCCTCACTTGAGTATTCCTAAGATTTAATCCCTTTTCTATATTAGTATTGATGAAATTTGTTCCTCTAGAATTCTGCTTGTGTATTAGAATATTGTAGTTTCTTGTGTTTATAAACTATTTTTTTTCCCTAACCTAGTAACCTCTCAAAACTTCAAAAGCCTTATGTTTGCCCTTTTTCCACTAATTAATATTTGGGGATTTCATGAATGTGATGGGCTACTTTGCAGCCACTATAACACCAACCCACATTGAGCCCAAACTCCAAAGGGTATTGAAGATGAACAATTGAAATCATATATGTCAAGAAATTAAATAGATTATAATTAAATTCATTGCATACCTGTAAGAAAGGGTAGGTGTGAGAGAGAAATATTGAAAGAGGAGAGGGAGGCTGCAGATCACATGAAAGAGCGTTTAGATTTCTCTAATTCTGAAATTAGTAAAAGATTTGCATATTGATGAGCGTGTATTTTACATGCTAAAAGTGTTTCTAATTACTTGAGTTAGACTTTTCCGAGAGCCTATTTGTCTGTTTAATGTTTGTTTTTGTGTTTATAGGGAAAATATGAAGAAAATGTTAAAAGGTGCAAAATTGTAGTTTTTATGCGCATTTCCGATAATTGACGGAAAGTCAACCGTGACTTTGATTGTCAAGATGACACCGGTCATCATTCAAATGTGGAGCCCATAGCATGTACGAAGATTTCGGAAATTATTCCGAATCCCGGCAAAGATTGTCGGCGAACCACCACATTTGGCGGCGCAACCACCACACGCGGTGGCAAAAGACATTTCAAATCACCATTTTATTTTCCCTATTTATTATTGTATTTGTTTATTTATTTATTTTTATTTTCTTTAATTTATTTCTTTTATTATTTATTATTATTATTATTTTATTATTTTATTTATATTTCTTTTATTTTTTTCTGCTTTTGTGCTGTTCTTCCACCACCACCATATGCCAACCACGTAACTTTACAGACTACCCAGCATGGCACCATCATCATAGCTGTCTTCATATACCATCTGCCAGTTCAATATCACCTGCAAGCACAAGAAATCACAACAGTATTCGATCACCCATGGCTGCTTCTCTGCACCCCCAAGATTCTTCTCTCTACACCCAAAATTGGGCACCCACGACGCCGCAGAGCCCACTCCTCTCCTCTGTCCACCCACGGCATCATCAAACCAGGCCCGTGCTTCCTCTCCACCGTAACCCACGACGCCGCCGTGAAACTAAGCCCAGCCGGCGTCGCAAAACCACCACACCAACTGCTGCTCATCACCGATCCTAAGCCCAGGCCCGTGCTCGATCTATCCAGCCACCGCCGGTCATCGCCCAGCGCGCCGACGCCGCCGTGAAGCCTAAGCCCAGGCCCGTGCTCCGATCTGTCCAAGCCTCTGCCCAGGCCCGTGCCTCTGCTGCTGCTGCTCATCTCCGTGCTCGATCCCGTGCTCTGCTCAATCCGGCCCGCGCCTGCACTTCCGGCCACCGCATCACCGAGCCCGTGCTCGTCTCCGTCAACCCAGCGACGCCGCCCACCGGTCTTCTTTGACCCGTGCTCTGCCCAGGTCCGTGCCTCTGCTGCTGCTGCTCATCTCCGCCGCCGAGCCCGTGCTCTGCTCAGCCCAGCCGGCGCCGCTCTTCCTTGCCGCTCCCTCTCTCTCTTGCTGCACGGAATGAGAAGAAGAAATGAGAAAAAGAAAGAAGGACCGGAAAAGAAGAACAGAAAGAAAAAGAAAAGAAGAAAGAAGAAAGAAAAAAAGAAAAGAAAAAGAAAAAGAAATAAAAATTCAATGGGCTTGTTGATCAAACCCATTGACCAGGCACAAGCCCACTGTTGACTGTTGACCAGGCCCAAGCCCACTGTCCACCGTTGACCAGGCCCAAAGCCCACTGTTGACCATTGACTATGGCCTTCACAGCACCTGGCCCATGCCAGCCCAGCTCGGTCCAATTTGATTTGGACACCCGCCACATCCAAAGACGGCTCCGTTAAGCCATGGCTGCGCCTTCCACCCGTTCCCGAGGGCCATGTTCAGTTTCTGAGCATATGGTTGAGTCGTCCACCCGCATTAGACGGCAGTGTCTATTTTCTAGACACGACAGTAACAGTTTCCAAACTCGTTTATTTATTATAATTTATTTTTATTTAATTTGTTTTCCGCATTTAAATATTTGTGAATAATTTTGGAAGTTGTTATTGTATAATTATTTGTTTGATTTTATATTTGTTTGATTTGAATAATTACAAAAACCCAAAAACATATTCTTTTTGTATTTCAATTATTTGAGTGTTTATTTAAGTACTTTATATTTTGTGATTTATTAATTGAATCGAAACCAATTTGGTTCTTCTAAGTAGCTTATGTGAATTTGTTTGTTTGATTCTGTTTTATGGAGAACTTTTATGTGTTTATGTTATGGGGTTCGAAACTTATAATATTTGCATGTAATTGGAGCTAGAATTAAGATTTACGGCTTTCCGGAATCTGATTCACTAAAGTAGTAAAGGCTTTGGACAAAGGTCGGAATCAAATAAAAAGGATTGCAAATAGATGGACTTTTCCATACTAGGTTGTTCACTTTAATTGACAACTCTTTTCTATGCATTAAACATGAATTAATTTACTAGCGTCTAGACTTTGATTGAATGTTTAATCGGTTAATCTAGAGTGCGAATCACTTAGGTTAATTTTCATAGAAAGGTTTTATTTGGGGAGTGATCAGCGTCTGACATTCCACATATGTCAATTTCGGATTCATGACTTAGGGAATTGGTTGTTTTCGATTCATGTTTTAACTCTTATGATTGTAGTTTTGAGTTGTGTATTTAATGTCCTTTTCCATTTAGAATTGTAATTAGTAGTTTAGATAAGTAGTTTAGATTCATTGATTCAATCTTTTAAATCCCCCTTTATTTCAATATGAATATGTATATATATACTTGTATATTTGTGACACTAATTCTTTATAATAATTCTTTGTTTAGGTACTACCCCAATCTCCGTTGTTAACGATCCCTACTTGCTTTATACTACCGATGATTTTAGGGTTTAAATTGATGCTTGCAAAAGAATAGAGCAATTTTTGGCGCCGTCGACGGGGATTGAAAACGTTCTTAAACTAATTTGTGAATAATACATGTTAATAATTGTTGTATGTTACACTTAGTAATTTTATTTAGGTGTTTTTGATTATTTAAGTTGTTGTAAGTTGTAACTTGAACGGAATAGGTAAAGTCCCTTTTGTTAATATTGGCCTAAACCCTTCATTTGTACCTTGCTAAGGTCACTTGAGGTTGAGGGCGGCCTTTATTAACACTTGGAGAATTGTCTAACACCCAAGTGCTTTTCTGAGCTGAGTAAGGGGCACATGGATGGTGTCTAGGTCGAGACCCTGGGTGACAGGTTTTGGATTCAGATGACTATAGACTGACCAAAACCACTATGTGGGAGTAGTCGATAGGGGCCTAAACCTCAATGAGGGAGTAGCCTCCGTAGTACCACTAAAATGAATCCTGCCTCTCGCTTATCTCTTGTGATCTGGCCATTTCGCCTTCTGAAACAAAGGAAACGTATTTGTGTCTAGACATTGTACTTAGGCCGTATGTCCACCTTGAGTTACCTTTCGGAATTTTTCATTTCGCACCTTGGAACTAACGTTTGGAAGTTGAGGCCGGAGAGCCTTGAGGTTGGTGTTTTTATGGTGCATTCCGACTACTTTCGGGAGTTCGTCAAAGGGAGTTTCCTCTCTCTCACTCTCGCAGTGTTTGTTTAAGAAAATAAAAAAAAAATTAAATTAAATAAAAATAAAAAAATAAAAAAAAATTTTTTTGCTTGTTTTGTGTTGTTAAAAAAATAAAAAAATAAAATAAAAATAAATTTTGTTTGTTTTTACTGTTTGTTTTATTTTTGGGCTTGTTGTTTTCTTATTTGGGCCTTTGGCCCATCTGTTTAGTCGGTTAGGGTTACGAAAAAAAAAAAAAAAAGTTGTTATTTTTAGGCCCATTAGTGTAAGCCCACAATAATGGCCCAAGCCATCCCGATGGCCCAGGCCCATTTTTGAGTGTCGGCAGCGAATATTCGTGTCGGCCAGTGCCGCACGTTCATTCACTGTTTACTTTACGACTTTCGCGTAAAGAAAGCCGTAAAGTAAATAAATAATGAAAAAGAAAAAAAAATGTTTATTTAATTTTATCGCACGAGTGAACACTGTTCACTTTGCGACTTTTGTTTACTGCGTCTGTTTGTGTGTGTTTCAAATTTTTGAAACCCTAATTCCCCATCTGCATTTCTCTCTGTATTCTCTCTGCATTCATTCTTCATTGTTCTTCTTCGTTCTTCACCTGTGTTCTTTGTTTTTCCAGAAATTCTTCCAATTCTTCCACCCATTCACCAGAAAAATGGCACGGAAAGTCAATTCATTCAGCGAATTATTTCAGGCAGGCCCTTCAGAGAGTCAAACATTTGAGGGCTTGACTGATATTTTTCCACCATGTGCGTTCAACATCTTCGATTTGAGCATGGAAGCCGTGCCTGATGCAGGTCCAGCTTTGCCGGAGGCAAATTCAGTTTCACCTATTGCAGCTCCGATCCCAATTATAGCTGATCCATGCCATGCAGACATACCTGGTCCATCTATGAAGAAACGCAAGAGGAAGAACCACAACAAGCATCAACTGAAGGCCATGAGGACATACATGTGGAAGTGTCGTTACCCAACAATGGAGCAGAAACAAGAACTAGGTGATCAAATCGGGTTAAGTCTCAAGCAAGTGACATTCTGGATAAAAAGGAACCGACGCCAGAGAAAAACCCGAAATGATCGCCTGGAAAATATTTTGCTGAAGAAGGAGATCGACATGCTTCGTTCTCAGAACAGCCAATTCCTTGAAGCTTTTAGCAAACTCTCTTGTCCTCATTGTGGAGGTGCAGTCCCATTTTCTGATGAGCAACGATTGACAATTGAAGATGCCCATCCACAGCTGGAGATTCATCCGACCTCTTCAGTCGTCGGACCTACTGAGAAGTCAGTATTGCGAAAGGAGGTTCAACAGCTTATGTCGAGATCAACACTCCCTTCTTCTTCATGTGACACAACCATGGATGTTCAAATCATCATGGCGGCCAAGGAAGAACTCTTCATCATGGCCACTAATGGAGACCCCTTGTGGATTTCTGCGCCACAACCCAGCTCATCCACAGCTCCTGAAACTCTGAATCATGTGGAATACTTGCGGATTGTTGCTAAAGGCAGTACTCCCAGACCAAGATACTTCCGATATGAAGCCTCCCGATGCACAGCCACCATTCCTATCTGCGCTATGACCCTTGTGGAAATTTTGATGGATGTGGAACAATGGTCTGCTATGTTCTGTAGCATAGTTGCAAGAGCAGAGCCTCTTGATGACGTACCAGCTACAATACTTCATTGCTACAATGAACGACCGCAAGTCATTTATGCTGAGTTTCAGGTGACATCTCCACTTGTTCAAACTCGTGAAGTCCAGTTTGTTCGGCACTCACACCAGCAAGCTGATGGAAGTTGGATGGTTGTCGATATCTCTGTGGACCGTCTGCGGCCCATTCCAGGACCCAACTCGCGGTCAAGATGCCACAAACTACCATCCGGATGCTTGATCCGAGATTTAGATAATGGATCCTCCCGCATCACTTGGGTGGAACATGTTGATGTGCATGACATAGACGTCAAACCCATATTCAGACCTTTAATGGATGCTGGTTATGCATTTGGAGCCCAGCGTTGGATGGAGACGCTGGAAAGACAAACCGAACGTCTTATATGCTCCAGGTCTACCCACATTCCAGTCGTCACACTTCATATCACACCACCAATGGAAGGGAGAAGAAGAATATTGCAACTAGCGAACCGAATGGTGATCAATTTCTTCAAGGACGTTGGCGACTCCACATTTCACCACTGGGTTGTCACAAATACAACAAGATCTGCACTCGTAAAGGTCAGGACCAACAAAAGCAAGGGTGATCCAGAAAAGCCTAGTGGAATTACCCGTACTGCATCTACCTCCATCCAGCTCCATTCTCATCACACGAGAGTCTTTGATTTTCTCAATGATGTGAATTATCGAAACCACTGGGATAATTTGTCATTGGGTAGATCAGTACACGAGATTGCAAGAATCATCACTGGTCTTGCGCCTCATAATTATGTCACCATCATGTCAATAGCTAATCACGACGACTTCTTCATACTCCAAGAGTGCTTCTCAACTTCAACGGGGTCGTACGTGATTTATGCGCCTATCGATGCTTTGACAATCCAGATGTTGTTATTTGGGGAAGATCCAGATCCGGTTACCATGCTAGTTTCAGGTTTTTCCATTCTGCCTGATGTGTCTACTGCGGGAAGTTTCAGAAGCAGCAGTAGTGATCCTGTGGGTGGAACATTACTGACATTGGTGATTCAGCTCGCAATTGGGTTGATACCTATAAGGAAAGGAGGTGTGGAAGTGGCAAATGAAATAATTCCGAGCATGGTTGAGCGGATCAGAGTTGCAGTCAACTAACCAGTGGAGCAAACGTTGGATGCAAGGCCTTGCTAGCCTTGTTTGTTGGTGATTGTTGGTGACCTTCGGGAGGAATTTCGCGCTTCAAAGGGGAGAATTTCTTTTACTTATCTATTTATCAGTTATATAATTGTTTTGTGCTTAATTCTGTTTGTGTTTTTCAATTCAATAACCATGCTTGAATTTTTCATTTTTAAAGAAATATTTGTCAAACCTTGAGGACAATGTTAAATTCAAGTGTGGGGGGAAAGGAATTTATTTTTGTTAAAAAATTTAAAAATTTTCAAAAAAATATTTTACTTGTTTTTCGTTTTCTACTGTAACAATATATCGACTATATCATACTCACTCCCTTGGTAGCGTTGAACCTACCATTGCACTAAGTGAGTCACTGAGGTCACGTATTGTTACCCAATAAATAAATATAAAAAAATTCTTACAAAATTTTTTACTTCTGTTGTGTGTTTGTTTGTGTTCTGTATTCGTGTTTTCCAATCACAAGGATGATTTGAGCTTATTGTGTTATGATTTTGAAAATGTTGATTATATGCTAAGGCTTTGTGTAGTTTGCTTTGGATTTAACTTGCATAATTTGTGATTGCTCAATATTTCATGTTCACATCACCTGTATTGATTAATCGATTGCAATCCGAGATGCACATTTGACCATGTATTGCCATGCATACCCAGAAATTGTGAGGACTTGAGCACATTGAATATTCACATGTATGCATCTTTCATACATTTACTTGTTCTTCATGAGTGTACATTGCATAAGTTTTGAACCTAGAACTTGCTCAAAGACCTCTTGAAGCGTTTTGTTGATCCACGATGAGTTAGTAATGACTAAGGCATTAGTTGAGCACCATGGCCAAATTGACCACCATCCATCTAAACACGAACTCTAGGAATAACCCTTTTGAGCCGATCACTCATTAGCTTTTCTTTGTTCACCCACATCACCTTTACCCATTCCACCACTTAAACATCATCTCACCCTTGTTTTGTTGTGTTTGCAAGACAATGATAGAGACTTCTTGTGTCCTTTATGCTTGGGAATTGTATGGTAGTATACCAAAAGATAAGTGTGGGGGTGCATTTTTATTTGTTGTTGTACTTGTTTCAAGAAAGAAAGAAAATCAAAAACATAAGGAAGGAAGAAAATTCCTCAAAAAAAAAAAAAAAAAAAAAAATCCAAAAATAGAGTTGTTTACTGTATTGCTTTTGAATTCAATAAAAGGTTGGAGGAAAAATAAGGAAGTTGTTTCGGTTGTAGCATAGGTATGAGTTTCAAAGTCGTTGACTTGTCTTGCAAACATGCGGAACATTTGACATATCAATTCTTTCATTTCATTACACCATTCACTTTTGGCCCCATTACACCATTGACAAAGTTCTTATGATCTAATGATTTGTGGATTAATTGTGAAGAGTTGGTTGATGAGCAAGCCTATGGGAACATTATTTGTGCATTTGTTATGAGAGTAAACACTTAACCCTAAACACAATTGAGCGGAAATATTTAGTGATCATTGTGAGGTTTAGTGGTTAATATTGTTTAGATGTGCATATTGGATTACCTGAGATTGATCATACAGTTGAGATACACACACACACTTCACCCGAGCATGAATGAGATGTGCATGTTAAATACTTAGCAATTTCTGTAAGCCTTGGTATATATTTTTCTTATTCTCCTAATTATAACTCGTGGTTGGAAAGAACATTTGTTGTGTTTCCCTTTCTGTTATTTGTATTGTTCTATTTTAAGTTTAGTGTTTGTTTGAGGACAAGCAAAGTTCAAGTGTGGGGGTGTGATGAGCGTGTATTTTACATGCTAAAAGTGTTTCTAATTACTTGAGTTAGACTTTTCCGAGAGCCTATTTGTCTGTTTAATGTTTGTTTTTGTGTTTATAGGGAAAATATGAAGAAAATGTTAAAAGGTGCAAAATTGTAGTTTTTATGCGCATTTCCGATAATTGACGGAAAGTCAACCGTGACTTTGATTGTCAAGATGACACCGGTCATCATTCAAATGTGGAGCCCATAGCATGTACGAAGATTTCGGAAATTATTCCGAATCCCGGCAAAGATTGTCGGCGAACCACCACATTTGGCGGCGCAACCACCACACGCGGTGGCAAAAGACATTTCAAATCACCATTTTATTTTCCCTATTTATTATTGTATTTGTTTATTTATTTATTTTTATTTTCTTTAATTTATTTCTTTTATTATTTATTATTATTATTATTTTATTATTTTATTTATATTTCTTTTATTTTTTTCTGCTTTTGTGCTGTTCTTCCACCACCACCATATGCCAACCACGTAACTTTACAGACTACCCAGCATGGCACCATCATCATAGCTGTCTTCATATACCATCTGCCAGTTCAATATCACCTGCAAGCACAAGAAATCACAACAGTATTCGATCACCCATGGCTGCTTCTCTGCACCCCCAAGATTCTTCTCTCTACACCCAAAATTGGGCACCCACGACGCCGCAGAGCCCACTCCTCTCCTCTGTCCACCCACGGCATCATCAAACCAGGCCCGTGCTTCCTCTCCACCGTAACCCACGACGCCGCCGTGAAACTAAGCCCAGCCGGCGTCGCAAAACCACCACACCAGCTGCTGCTCATCACCGATCCTAAGCCCAGGCCCGTGCTCGATCTATCCAGCCACCGCCGGTCATCGCCCAGCGCGCCGACGCCGCCGTGAAGCCTAAGCCCAGGCCCGTGCTCCGATCTGTCCAAGCCTCTGCCCAGGCCCGTGCCTCTGCTGCTGCTGCTCATCTCCGTGCTCGATCCCGTGCTCTGCTCAATCCGGCCCGCGCCTGCACTTCCGGCCACCGCATCACCGAGCCCGTGCTCGTCTCCGTCAACCCAGCGACGCCGCCCACCGGTCTTCTTTGACCCGTGCTCTGCCCAGGTCCGTGCCTCTGCTGCTGCTGCTCATCTCCGCCGCCGAGCCCGTGCTCTGCTCAGCCCAGCCGGCGCCGCTCTTCCTTGCCGCTCCCTCTCTCTCTTGCTGCACGGAATGAGAAGAAGAAATGAGAAAAAGAAAGAAGGACCGGAAAAGAAGAACAGAAAGAAAAAGAAAAGAAGAAAGAAGAAAGAAAAAAAGAAAAGAAAAAGAAAAAGAAATAAAAATTCAATGGGCTTGTTGATCAAACCCATTGACCAGGCACAAGCCCACTGTTGACTGTTGACCAGGCCCAAGCCCACTGTCCACCGTTGACCAGGCCCAAAGCCCACTGTTGACCATTGACTATGGCCTTCACAGCACCTGGCCCATGCCAGCCCAGCTCGGTCCAATTTGATTTGGACACCCGCCACATCCAAAGACGGCTCCGTTAAGCCATGGCTGCGCCTTCCACCCGTTCCCGAGGGCCATGTTCAGTTTCTGAGCATATGGTTGAGTCGTCCACCCGCATTAGACGGCAGTGTCTATTTTCTAGACACGACAGTAACAGTTTCCAAACTCGTTTATTTATTATAATTTATTTTTATTTAATTTGTTTTCCGCATTTAAATATTTGTGAATAATTTTGGAAGTTGTTATTGTATAATTATTTGTTTGATTTTATATTTGTTTGATTTGAATAATTACAAAAACCCAAAAACATATTCTTTTTGTATTTCAATTATTTGAGTGTTTATTTAAGTACTTTATATTTTGTGATTTATTAATTGAATCGAAACCAATTTGGTTCTTCTAAGTAGCTTATGTGAATTTGTTTGTTTGATTCTGTTTTATGGAGAACTTTTATGTGTTTATGTTATGGGGTTCGAAACTTATAATATTTGCATGTAATTGGAGCTAGAATTAAGATTTACGGCTTTCCGGAATCTGATTCACTAAAGTAGTAAAGGCTTTGGACAAAGGTCGGAATCAAATAAAAAGGATTGCAAATAGATGGACTTTTCCATACTAGGTTGTTCACTTTAATTGACAACTCTTTTCTATGCATTAAACATGAATTAATTTACTAGCGTCTAGACTTTGATTGAATGTTTAATCGGTTAATCTAGAGTGCGAATCACTTAGGTTAATTTTCATAGAAAGGTTTTATTTGGGGAGTGATCAGCGTCTGACATTCCACATATGTCAATTTCGGATTCATGACTTAGGGAATTGGTTGTTTTCGATTCATGTTTTAACTCTTATGATTGTAGTTTTGAGTTGTGTATTTAATGTCCTTTTCCATTTAGAATTGTAATTAGTAGTTTAGATAAGTAGTTTAGATTCATTGATTCAATCTTTTAAATCCCCCTTTATTTCAATATGAATATGTATATATATACTTGTATATTTGTGACACTAATTCTTTATAATAATTCTTTGTTTAGGTACTACCCCAATCTCCGTTGTTAACGATCCCTACTTGCTTTATACTACCGATGATTTTAGGGTTTAAATTGATGCTTGCAAAAGAATAGAGCACATATTTGCACCGAGAAAAAAAAAATGGTTCGGTTGGGCTTTAAAAAAAAAAGCCCAAGTACTTCTGACAACGAGTTATGTGGTCGGAAGTATTATATATTTTCCGACCACAAATAAATTTTGTCGGAAAAAAACCTATTTACTACCGACGACAACAAGTGTAGTCGGAAAAAAAACTCTTCCCGCCAAAAACTATTTTTTCCGATCAAACTTTCTGCTTTTTTCCAAGAGACAATTGGCCGTCGGAAATAAAAAGCAATCCAAAATCTTTATTCCGACTGACTATTTTTTGTGGTCAGAAATAGTGTTATTTCCGACCAAAAGTCATTGTCGTCGGAAAAAGCTGGTCGGAAAAGACGGTTTGTGTTGTAGTGACTTCTAATTGATTGAATACACAACTCGATCATGATATGATCATATTTGGATTGGATAATAAATTGAAGAATTCATATTTGTTTATATGGAAATGAAGAATCCACAAGTCATCTTGCTATGGTTAAGTAATTGTTTTTACTTTAGTATTTTTGAAATATTTTGTCGAACACAAGACCTCCAATGTTTATTTAGGTTGAAGTGGAAGCCAGAGACCTCTCCACCAAAAGTGTAGGCTGTTTCTTTACTGTCTTTTTACAGTACATGGGTGATGGGTCTTCTTGATCTATCTTGACCCTACTTTATTCTCTCATTCTTCTCCTTAACATTACCCTGACCTCAAAAGCCTTCTTTTTCCCATAATTAATATTGGGGATTTCATGAATGTAATGGGCTACTTTGCAGCTACTATCACACCAACCCACATTGAACCCAAACTCCAAAGAGTATTGCAGCCTAGAGAACACTAACCCAACCAAGTCTCCACAACCAATTGAACCAAGTACTTAACAAGATCATTAGAAGTGACACAAGGGCTAATCATCCTCCAAAAGTTGTACTAATCTGGATAAGAAACTTTGGGACAATAATTATATATGCACCTATCATACTTTCCAAGTCTATTAATTTCTCAGGTCTTTTCATATGCAATTATGCAGCAGTAAATTTGAATTCCAGACGACATGTAAAAAAAACAAGTTAGGTATAATGTAAAATAGGAAAATTACCAATGAGTCAATTTTGCATAGATAGATATACGAAGTCTCTTTTATCTGCATCTGCTTTCGCAAAATCAAAAGCTTTAATGAAACAAATTAAACAACCAATTAATTGCAAACTTTTTCCGTAAACATAAACTAGTTAGGGATAGCTTATTTTAAAGATTTGAGTTCAAACAACCATGTAAAAGTAAAAAATCTAATATGCTCTTTTGGACCATCCGCCTCCCACTTTTGGAAGTTGATTGTATTGGCTTTTGTAAGCCAACAATAAGTTGTAACCAACAAATACTGAGAATAAGAAAAATAAAAATAAAAATAAAAACGGCCCTAGCTTTGATATCTTCTTCCTAAACTGGCTTTCCCATAACTTGGCTTTCATGATAATTTTCTCCACAAAAGTGTCGCTTGGAGCACTCGAGCACATTGCGAGCATCGTATCTTGCCCTAAGAATTTTGGTGAGATCTCGTCGACAAATGGGTGTCGGCACAAGGGACACCAGTGACGGGTTAGCATCCACAAGACAATGCAACTTTTGTGATAAAGGTGCGAGCAGGGCTGCAAAAACGGCTAGAGAAGGAGGTAAGACTATATCCATTTGTCTCTTTTCTTTTAGGTTTCAATTTGCTGGGTTCTGTTAGGTTTCAATTTTCTGAATTTGTTTTTATTTGATTAAAGGACGAGACCAAACGAAAAGAATTTGAGGCTTTTGAACGTAAGGTTGGAGAGGCTCACCTCGCATTTGACCATGATCTAGTTGACTTTTACATTGCAAGGACGAAAGTTGCGAGTTTTAGGGCACGTCTTGGGTCCAATTGGACCGAATTCAAGATGTGCCTGAAGGATTTCATTCAGCATTATATCTTTCGTCATCGGATGCATATTTGGAACGATTTTTTGGAGCAACATCTTATTCTACATGAGCCAGGTATGGCCAAGCGACATTTTGGAAGCGTAGTGTTTTGGTGTCAACGACTTCACTAAATTATGAAGCGTCTATAATGCCCTTCATAATATAAAATAAAAATTATAATAAAATAATTTTAAAATGTTATTATGGTAAAAAACAGAAAAATATAAATATGAAAAAAAAAACAAAAAAAAAAACTTGAAAAGATGGGTAACAAGGATTCAAGGAAAGTATGAAACTTTCACGTTCTTCCTTTTTTCACCAATAACACTTGCATCACACGAGTATGAGACTAGTATATATAGATGTGCGCTTAGCTAAACCTAAATCTACAAGGAGGAGAAGCCTTTACCAACAAGGATATGGAAACAAGTGTTTCAATTTGCTTAAACCACAGACACTAATCCACCTAAACCAAGTAAAATCAGCCCATTTAGGCCCAGCAAAATGTTTTTAAGGCCGACTAAAAAAGTAAAGCTCGAGGCTACGTTTTTGTATATAAAGCACACGACAAGCCTCCCCAGTCCCCACATCATATCATATGTAGGGAGCTTTTGACCTTATGTTCGCAATCTCTTCCTCAAACTTCATTGTTGGTTTTTCTTTTCCTTTTAAAGGAGGATGCCCTATGCAGAAGGTAGAACACTTAGCCTCTCCGGCTGGAGTTTGGGGCATGCGAGAGTTGATGAATCACAAGATTGTGCGAGTGATAAGATGAGAACGGTACAACGATGAAGAATGTTTTTTCCTTTTCTTTTCTTCTTTCTCATCGTTCATATGAAATATTTTTATCTTGATTTTATATTGTCTCATCGTTCGTATGAAATATTTTTATATTTGATTGATAAATCATAGATGGAGATCGAGAAGAGATCAAGATGGAGAAAGGAAGAAGAGGGAGAAGCTGCGAGAAGATGCATTCTCAAGCCGTTGGATGGGAGGAGATCGAGATGGAGAAAGGAAGAGGGGGAAACTGCATTTTCAAGTCGTTGAAGCCGTTGGATGGGAGGAGATCGAGATGGAGAAAGGAAGAGGGAGAAGATGCATTCTCAAGCCGTTGGATGGGAGGGAGGAGACTCCATGTACGGTTGGAAGCCAACGGTTCGTACGAACCCTGAGCCAACTTACGAACCACGAGATTATTTTATGAAGCCTTCAATTTTATAAACCTTCTAGTCACATAATCCCTAGAAGCCTCAATTTCAATTTTATAAACGCTCTGGTAAGATAAAGCCCAGAAGCCCCCAATTACGAGTGAGCTCCTGACGAGCGAGCAACAATGAAATTCGTACAAGGACTGATGAATTTCTAGAGGTGGTTCTTCCTAACACTCGCTGATGTGCAAAAAGGGCTAGAGAAAGAGGTAAGACTATATCCATCTGTCTCTTCTCTTTTAGGTTTCAATTTGTTGGGTTCTGTTAGGTTTCAATTTTCTGAATTTGTTTTTATTTGAATAAAGGGGACGAGACCAAACGAAAAGAATTTGAGGCTTTTGAACGCAAGGTTGGAAAGGCTCGCCTCGCATTTGACCATGATCTAGTTGACTTTTACATTGCAAGGACGAAAGTTACGAGTTTTAGGGCACGTCTTGGGTCCAATTGGACCGAGTTCAAGATGTGCCTGAAGGATTTCATTCAGCGTTATATCTTTCGTCATCGGATGCATATTCAGAACGATTTTTTGGAGCAACATCTTATTCTGCATGAGCCAGGTATGGCCAAGCGACATTTTGGAAGCGTAGTGTTTTGGTGTCAACGACTTCACCAAATTATGAAGCGTCTATAATGCCCTTCATAATATAAAATAAAAATTATAACAAAATAATTTAAAAATGTTATTATGGTAAAAAACAGAAAAATATAAATATGAAAAAAAAACAAAAAAAAAACTTGAAAAGATCGGTAACAAGTATTCAAGGAAAGTATGAAACTTTCACGTTCTTCCTCTTTTCATGAATAACACGTGCATCGCACGTGTATGAGGCTAGTATGTATAGATGCGCGCTTAGCTAAACCTAAATCTACAAGGAGGAGAAGCCTTTACCAACAAGGATATGGAAACAAGTGTTTCAATTTGCTTAAACCACAGACACTAATCCGCTTAAACCAAGTAAAATCAGCCCATTTAGGCCCAGCAAAATGTTTTTAAGGCCGACTAAAAAAGTAAAGCTCGAGGCTACGTTTTTGTATATAAAGCACACGACAAGCCTCCCCAGTCCCCACATCATATCATATGTAGGGAGCTTTTGAACTTATGTTCGCAATCTCTTCCCCAAACTCCATTGTTGGTTTTTCTTTTCCTTTTAAACGAGGATGCCCTGTGCAGAAGGTATAACACTTAGCCTCTCCGGCCGGAGTTTGGGGCACGCGAGAGTTGATGAATCACAAGATTGTGTAAGTGATAAGATGAGAACGGTACAACGATGAAGCATGTTTTTTCCTTTTCTTTTCTTCTTTCTCATCGTTCATATGAAATATTTTTATCTTGATTTTATTTTGTCTCATCGTTCGTATGAAATATTTTTATGTTTGATTGATAAATCATAGATGGAGAGAAGAGATCAAGATGGAGAAACGAAGAAGAGGGAGAAGCTGCGAGAAGATGCATTCTCAAGCCGTTGGATGGGAGGAGATCGAGATGGAGAAAGGAAGAGGGGAAAACTGCATTCTCAAGCCGTTGAAGCCGTTGGATGAGAGGAGGTCGAGATGGAGAAAGGAAGAGGGAGAAGATGCATTCTCAAGCCGTTGGATGGGTTGAATTGAATGAGGAGTTGCAGGAGTTTATTAGAGAGGAGCTGAGAAAGGATGGGAGAGAGGATGAATTGGGAATGTATAGAAGGAATGGCAAGGCATAAGTTAAGGCTAAGGAGATTGAGGCATCAGAAGCAGCAAAGGCAAGGCATAAGTTAAGGCCAAGGAGATTGAGGCAGCAGAAGCAGCAAAGAGAAGTAGGAGAGCTACTGCTGCCTCCTCCTCACTTTGAGTATGCCTAAGATTTAATCCCTTTCTAGGTTAGTATTGATGAAATTTTTTTATGCAGGGAGATCGACGATGTGGTCAACGATGTGGACGACGATGTGGTCGACAATCGATGTCGACGATGAGTTCGAGCGTGGCATTATGTAGGACGATTTCCAAGTGGCCGTCCAATTATGTTTGCCGCAACAACATCTCCTATCATACTTTCCAAGTTTATTAATTTCTCTAGTCTTTTCATATGCAATGACCATCTAATTATGTGTGCCGCAACAGCATCGATCTGCTGCCTATATGCACCTATCATACTTTCCAAGTTTATTAGTTTCTCTGGTCTTTTCATATGTGCACTTATGTAGCAGCAGTAAATTTGAATTCAAGCAAGTTAGGTATAATGTAAAATAGGAAAATTACCAAAAGCTTTAATGAAACAAATTAAACAACCAATTAATTGCAAACTTTTTCCGTAAACATAAACTAGTTAGGGATAGCTTATTTTAAAGATCTGAGTTCAAACAACCATATAAAAGTAAAAGATACAATATTTTATTTTGGACCATCCGCCTCCCACTTTTGGAAGTTGATTGTATTGGCATTTCTAAGCCAACAGGTAACCAACAAATACTGAGAATAAGAAAAATAAAAACGGCGCTACATTTGATATCTTCTTCCTTAACACTTCCCATAACTTGGCTTTCATGACAAAAGTGTCGCCTCGAGCACTTGAGCACATTGCGAGCATCATATCCTGCCCTAAGAATTCTGGTGCCTCGTCGACTAATGGGTGTCGGCACAAGGGACACAAGTGACAGGTTAGTAGCCACATGACAATGCAACTTCTGTGATAAAGATGCGAGCAGGGCAAGCGAGCTATCTTCTTCTCTCGATGATGAAATTTGGGACCTGCCATATCTCCGCCGTTGGCTTCATGGAATCACCAACCCTTCGGCTCACTCTATTCCTCTTCCCCTTTGGCCAATACTCTTCCAACCCAAAAGCCTTATTTCAGTGTGTTAACATCCTGAAGCCTCATCATTCTACAGCAAGACGAGAGTTTATTGTAGAGTAGGATTATACACTGAAGCAAAGCAATGTAGGATCATACATTTCAATTCAGCAATTTCGTAATGTTCAAACAGCACCCAAGTACGGGCCCAAATAAACCATTTCAGATTCAAACAGTGCAGATTTCATTAAAAGTAACTCCCACCATCTGTGGGTAAGGATTTGGATAACAGTGTCGTGCTTTCAGGAACCCCTAATCACTAGGACAAGTAAAATCAATAGCAAAGTGGAAGGCAATTGGTATTAGAAGCAACACAATGGCAAATCCTCCAAAAGCTGTACTAATCTAGATAAGAAACTTTGGGCCAATACCTATCATACAGTTCATACTTCCCAAGTTTATTGATTTCTCTGGCCTTTTCTTATGCAATTATGTAGCAGTAAATTTGAATTCCAAACTCTAGACGACATGTAAAAAAAGGAAAATTACCAATGGGTCAAAAGAATTACAAAACTACTTTAATTCAAATTAACATCGCTTAATTTGCATAGATAGAAAGATCTGAGTTTAAACAGTCATGCAAAAGTAAAAGATCTAACAAATTCTTTTGGTCCCTCTTTTGGAAGTTGATTGTATTGGCTTTTTATAAGCCAAAGGTAAGTTGTAACCAACGGTCAATGAGTCGTAAGTTGGAATATAGTTATGTCCCCTCCTCTTTACTTGTACCTTCTTTTTCTTCTTAATAAAATTCAATAGAGGATAAATCGGGTAGTTCCCCGCGTTCCTCTTTTTATTCAAAAGTTGTAGCCAACGGTAAGCTTTTTAATTTACTTAAAACAACGAAGATGAGAATTCTTTCCCCTACAAGGATTATAGTGTGTTAATAATTAATCTATGCTATTATTATTAGATGCGAGATTGCATCGAAACGATACACTGTGGAAATCAACTTTGCAGTGACAATTAAAAAAGTAACAAGTGGTGGTATGAGGTGTCACACAATTTCAGTGCAAAAATTGATGATAGAGATCAATCCTACATCGAAACTGAGAAGTCCTCCCACCAAGAGCGTAACGAAACTTGCCAAAGATATCAGAAAATTCGGCTGATAGCAAACACACTCTACTTTAATGTTCAAGACGTTTATTTAGCTTGAAGTGGAAGCTATCTGATTTTTCTCCTTAACATTACCCATTTACCCTAACCTCTCAAAACTTCAAAAGCCTTATGTCTGCCCTTTTTCCACTAATTAATATTGGGGATTTCATGAATGTGACGGGCTACTTCGCACCACTAAAACACCAACCCAAATTGAGCCCAAACTCCAAAGGGTATTGCAGCCTAGAGAACACTACGTCCACAACCAATTGAACTTTTGTACTTAACAAAATCATTATGCCTAACTCAAATGTTGATAATCACAATGTGTACACCAAAATACCAAATGAACGACAAATTACAGCACAAAATTCCAATCGAAACCAACCACATTTCCCTTTCTGATTCACTCCCTCCTCAAAGGAATCGGATCCTCTGCTATAAAAAAATTTGTTAGGATATGCTTGGGTTTTGACAGGAGACTGCCACGTCATTATTATACCATCCAAGGGCTGAAGTTTAAGGCTTTCATAAAGACAAACTTGGACATGCAACACCAGATCTTTCTCCCTCTCATCTCTCCTCACTTCCTTTGAAAACCAAATAATCCAGGCCATGTTAACAACCCCAAATTCAAGTCATTAATTCAAGCCGTCTTCTTTTGAAGAAAAAGAAATTTCATCTCAAACCAAAAAAAAAAGAAAAAGAAGGAAGCTCCATCCAGTTTTGAAGCTATTGGGATTAATTTTGTGCATTGACATAAAATTAAATTAGTTCCTCAAGCCAAGGCTTTGATCTCCGAGCGAAGCACGAGCAAGTAAGGCAAAGGCTACAAAAACGGCAATTCAAATCCAATAAATTCTTCCATCAATTACAAGAAAACCAGAAGAATCCATGAGACTTGATAACAACGAAATGGAAAATTAGACAATTTGCATCCAGACCCAGATGATCAAATTGTATGATTGAATCGTAATTCAACTATTCATACCACAAATTGAAGAAGGAAAAAAAAAATTTGACAAAACCCATCAAATGAAATCCAAATAAAATATTCAGAAGAAGGCCATAGACATGAACTCCTCCTCCGAACTCTCCAAATATTTGCTTGGAGTTTGAGATATGGATATGTGGTTGTATCAGAGAACTGAGTTCGACTGCATCACCGATCAAAATCTATGGCAATTCGGAGAAGAAGAAGATGAGAGAAGAAGAGATCTGGTGCTACGTATCCAAGTTAGTGTTTTTGGAAGACTTGTACTTTTAAACCGTTAGATGGTAGAATAATGACGTGGCATTCTCCTATCAAAACCCAAGCAGATCGGACTCGGATCCTCTCCTCACGGAGATGTGCTTTTTTTTCCTTACAAGTTGATCCTGGCCCTCCAATCTGATCTTGCGGCCAGGATTTGCTTGTTTTTTTTTTTCCTTCTTCTCTCTCATCCCCTGTCGTCCCTGTTCGTTATCTCTCTCTCTCTGAAAATCCTAATCCCAATTTCAAGCTCGCTATCGCTTTCTAATCGCCAAGCAAACCTTCGATTTCGATCGCATTATTGGCAATGGCTGATGCTGAGACTTTTGGCGTTCCAGGCAGAGATCAACCAGCTTCTTAGCTTGATCATCAATACCTTTTACAGCAACAAAGAGATTTTCCTTCGCGAACTCATCTAGATTTTAGGTTTTTCCCTAATTTTTTATTTCATTGATCTCCTTCCGAATCAACATGAACAAAGAGTTCTGTAAAGAAGAGTCAATGCTTCAAATTAATAGTTTCTGCAGTTAAAAAAATCGATCTGCAGTTTTGTTCTTTTTTTGGCCAAGAGATCTGGAGTTTTGATTTGATTTTTCAGACGTGGAGATAGATAGATGAAGCGAGGAGAAGAAGCTGTTTCAGATGAGTTGGAAAAAAAAAATTCACTGGAAGAGTGAGAGAGTTGCAGAGTAAGTCTATGGGTTTTAATTTTTAGATGTGGAAAGGAACTAAGGAAGGAGAGAAATTGCAACGTGAGAGAGATAGACAGAGAGGTGAGACTGTTTTACTATTTTTCATTAAAATCTCAGAAAAAAATAGGTAGGAGAAATCACCAGGATTAAGTTGTGAGAGAGAGAGAGGGAAGTTGCAGAGAGAAAGACGGGAAGAGAGATAACGAAAAGGGACGAGAGGGGATGAGAGAGAAGAAGAAGAAGAAGAAGAAAAAAAAAAGTAAATCCTGGCCGCAAGATCAGATTGGAGGGCCAGGATCAACTTGTAAGTAAAAAAAAGCACCTCTCCGTGAGGAGAGGATCCGAGTCCAAGCAGATCCTAGCAAATTTTTTTATAGCAGAGGATCCGATTCCCTCTTCAAAACCCCCCATACCCATCAAACCTTTCTTTTTCATTGCCTCTTCCCCACACTCACACACAGTCATGGCCTCATCAGATCAGACGTTGTTCAACAACTGCCTCCTCGCTCTCTACCTCATAGGACCTCCAACCTTCATCTCCCTCAGATTCCTCCAAGCCCCCTATGGCAAGCACAACCGTCCAGGGTGGGGCCCCACCATATCTCCGCCGTTGGCTTGGTTCCTCATGGAATCACCAACCCTTTGGCTCACTCTACTCCTCTTCCCCTTTGGCCAATACTCTTCCAACCCAAAAGCCTTAATTCTAATGACCCCCTTTCTTTTCCACTACTTCAATCGAACCTGCCTCTACCCACTTCGCCTCTACCGGAATACCACCCGGAAACCCGCTACCGGCGGCGGGTTTCCGGTGAGCGTGGCAATGATGGCATTTGGATTCAATTTGCTGAATGCCTACTTGCAATCCAGATGGGTCTCTCACTACAAGGATTATGAGGGTGATCATGGGTGGTTTTGGTGGAGGTTTTTTGGTGGGTTGTTTGTGTTTTTTTGTGGGATGTGTGTGAATGTGTGGTCTGATAGGGTTTTAGTTGGTTTGAAAAGAGAGGGTGGAGGGTATAAGGTCCCCAAAGGAGGGTGGTTTGAGTTGGTAAGCTGCCCTAACTATTTTGGGGAGATAGTGGAGTGGTTAGGGTGGGCAGTGATGACTTGGTCTTGGGCTGGACTAGGGTTTATGCTATACACGTGTGCCAATTTGGTGCCCAGGGCACGTGCGAACCATAGATGGTATTTGGAGAAATTTGGGGAGGACTATCCCAAAGCCAGAAAAGCTGTCATCCCCTTCTTGTATTGAAAGCTTGAGCTGAAAGCAAGCATTTTCTTTCTTGAGTTGTATTGCTATTTTTCTTACCTGAACGTGTAATGCTTCTAATGCTTAAAGCATTTCGAACTTAAAAGTTATGGAGTTGTTCATTGATGTTGTGCTATTAAATGATGAATCTTTTTGGGTATCAAGTACTAGGTATTAACATCACTTCATTGATTTTACCAATAAGAAGATTCAGTGGACAAAATTATGAACATGGTAATTATGTCGGTTGGTTGGGTTCAAAAGAAAAAGCTAGGCTGCTTTTGGGGTTACCACTTACCACAAGTGTTTTCGCTTGAAAAAGAGGTATCTCAGATTGCGAAAAGAAGTGACTTGAGGAGATCTAAGGAGAGAATTTAAATTGAAATCTCCGGAGCTTGTGATCAACCGTTAAACTGGATCTAACAGTTGAAAGGTAGAGCATGGTAGACTTTTTGTTGACATCTCAAAATTTACTGATTAAAGGTTGAGCTTTCTTAAGCAAATTCTTAAGAAGATAAAGCCTGCATGCTCTAAAGAATAATTGAGTGCCAAGATCAACTTGACCCCTCAGGGAAACAGTTTCTTGCTTAGCAAAAACTGCACATCTTATTCATTATCAGAAAAGTCTTAGCATACCAACAAGGTGCCAAACAGTTTATTCAGCTACACCGCGTATTGCCATAATGATAAAAACAATGGGGATATGAAAGTATTGAAATAATTTATTAGCCTCCCCACACAATCTATACAAAGTGATTCAAATTCTACAACAACAGGAACTCTATTATTCGGATGTCGGAATCCATTTATATAAAGCGAATAGAAAGGCACTCAAGACTCAACTAAAAAAAGGGAACATTAATAAATTATAAAAGCCTAAATAAATTAAACTGTTCATGAAACTGTGGAGCTAACAATTCTCCTTGTTCCTCGTAGATGCAAAACTTGTACACTGTTGCAGGATGTTGTCAATGGATGCTAAGCAGTAGCAATAGCTGAAAGGTTCCCCTATTTGTGCACTTTTCTTTATCACTCCAATCAGTTTTGAACAATCCTCTCCCCGGCACATTATCAGCAAAAAAGCTGTCTAAAAGAGTACTGCAGAAAAGCAAAGCATATGAGTTTTAAGTACTTTCTCCAAAGAATATGCAGAACTGCTAATAAGCTACACATGTAGTTTGTTATTTAACTTTCAGTGTAGTGGCCAGAAAAAAGAAGGAAAAACAAAATGTGTGCAGGTTTCAGACAGGCCAAATTACCAATGATCAAGATTAAGAAAACGGGAAGATGAACTCACATTAAGAAAATGTGTGATTTGCACCAGCATTCAACTCTACTCTAGATTCATCAAAAGACATAGACTTCATTTGGATTTTCCTTTTTCGAACTTCCATCCGATTCTCCAGAAGATTCAATGGTTTTAGAAACCTCAGCCTTAAGCTTCTCATGCTTCTCTTTTAGGTTTGAAGACTCCACAGCTGCTGCCAAGCTTTGTTTGATTTGTTGCTCCAAAGCCACAATTCTGTTTTTGGCCGCTAAATCAGGTGTCTTTCCTGCCTTTGCTACCTCCAACTTTAGTAGCTCAATCTTGTCCTTCAGGTCTGATGAATTGACAACGTTTTCAATCTTGTGATTAATTTCTTCATTCAATTCTTCTATCTTGGTTGCGACTTCTGAGGGCAAAGTTTGCTCAATTGGTTCTTTTGATCTTACCTCAATATCCAACCCCAAGGACTTGAGAACATCAACAAATTCAGAGTCTAACTCTTTCTTCAATTCCAAAATTCTCCCCTTCAAGTTGTCATCCAAATCGTCAAGGTTAGACACCCCAGCATTTTCAATCTCAGCCCTAAGTGCCGCAGCTTTCTCCTTAACATCTGGCCGATCCATGATCTCATTAAATTTCTTGTTAACTTCCTGCTTCAATGTCGCAGCCTTGTTGTTCTTTTCCTCAAATTTATATGCTTTTGACAATTCTTTCAACATGTCAAGTTTATACTTTAGGTCTTCAAAATTAGGAGCTGATGACAGGCCCTGGCTGAATTCATCTCTAAGCTTTTCAAGCTTTTCTTTCAGAGCCGGATGCATGAGTTGGTCCTGTGAATTTAATTTTGAAAATTCTTCGCGCAATGTGGCAAACCTGTCTTTCAAGCCGAGGGCTTTAACTGCCTCAGAAAATTCATTATCAACCTCCCTTTTCAGTTTTTCAATGGTCTCGGTCAGAGGCAACAATGGAGGCTTATCTGAGGATTTCTTCGCGTCCAAAATTTGCTGTTTCACCTTTTCAACTTGACCCTCTAAATCCACAACTGCAGTCTTTACAGCCTTGGGTTCCTCTTTCAATTTCATGTTCCTTTTCTTCTTTGGATCTATAGGGATACCTTCTTGAAACCCACCAATTTTTCGGAACTTCATCATGCGATGCTTTAATAGTGCTTCGGTGTCCATCTTCTTAAGCTCCTAAAAAAACGAAAGGCCTATATTAGGTTAAGACATGATTTCAAACATTAAGTTTTGTAAAAGTAGGGGCACTTACATCCATTTCTTTGTTAATTGCATCTTTGATCTGTTGAGAGGTCCACAAGGAATCTGCATGTGCGCCACCAAGAGGCTCCTGTTAAAAGTAAGAAACAAAAATAGAATCTTCAGAATCCACATCAAGCCATCAACATTAAATGGTGATTACGTAAATAAAAAATTTCATAAATCCGACTCAATCAATCTTGACATATCGATATTTCACATGGCAGGGATGAGATTAGATTAAAAAAATAAAGGAAAAACAGTGATTAGGAGTATACAGATCTGCAAAGTGTGCCAGCAAATGAAGATTAAAAAAAATATACATTTTCATAGATCAGACAATGGTCTTTCTTGAGATATCAATGTTTCCAATGACGGGGATAGTTTGGATAATGTTATCAAAGGGATGAGGTTGGATAGAGAATGTTATCAAAGCTCAACCCATAGGGTGCTACAGAAACATTGGAAGGCCAATGTTACCAAGTTCTCATGCTTCATTTGAATCTCACTTTACTTAAAATACAAGAGAAGCATAGAAATTTGAAACAGAAGGATTGTGATACATACAGGAATGATGCCATCTGCAATTTGCAGCTTGCACAACTCAGTTGCAGTAATTTTCAGCTTCTCAGCTGCCTGCAAAGAAAAAAAAGCTTCCAATAGTCTTTCTCAACGAATCAATTAAAGACAAGACCAATAATAAATGTTGGACAAACCTTTGGAGAAGCTTTGGCACTCTTCCACAAGATTGCTGCACATGCTTCTGGACTAAATATGACAAAGAAAAGAAAACCGTCAGAAAACAAGTTAAGTTTGATGTTTACATAAAACAGAAAGAAAAAAAAAAAAAAAAAGAAGGCAGAAGCCTAGCAGCAATTTACTTAAACAGGAATCAAATATTTGTGAACTAATCATCATAAAAATGGGATTAATTCAGAATATAAGGCCTACAGTCTCTCCTGTCTCTCCCTCCTTACAGGTAAGTGATCTTTAAGAGTCAAAACTTACGAAGCCAAGATATTTAGTACACCACCATTTGAGAATCATCTACTCACACAAAAAAAGTAATGAAAATACATGCAACATTTTCCTAGTACAACTTCCCAAAGAGATTCAACTAGAAAAACCAAACTCAAATTACCTGGCGACATAAAAAACTGCATTTTCAAGCATTAATAGTTTATTAGCACAGCCAATGGCAAGGGCACCACCTGATCCACCTTCCCCAATGACAATAGAAACAATTGGTACCTTCAGACCGAACATAGTCCGCAAGTTGTGAGCTATGGCTTCACCCTGCATATGTGTCATGCAAAAATATTAGATCACCCGTACTAAAAGAGATTCATGTGGGATTGAAAGTAAAACTATCCACATACTTGTCCCAACTCCTCTGATTTAAGGTCTGCATATGCACCAGGAGTATCAATGAAAGTAACAATTGGGAACCCATGGTGATCTGCATAGTACATCATGCGCAGAGCCTTCCGATAACTGTACGAATACAAGTGTTGCAATATTGTAAATTTTTCAGGCATAACAAGTTGAGAAGTTGAACACAAAAACTAATGCCATATCTTATATATCATGTGACGTACCCATGGGGAGTAGGCATCCCAAAGTTACGCTGAATATTCTCCTTCGTATTTCTACCTTTTTGGTGACCCATAAACATGTACCTATTACCATCTATAGTTCCTATACCAGTAACAATAGCAGGATCATCATACCCTGCCCGGTCTCCATGAAGCTCTACAAACTGTGAGTGAAAATAAAACATTTAAAAATACACTCACTACCACCCATAAACCAAGTAATTGACTTGTGTTTTCAAAATGCAAAAGTTAAGGATCAAATTGACAATATGCATAATATCTGAAAGTAAGTGAAGGAATGAGTGCCAGACCTTATCAGTAATGTTAAACACGTGATCAAGGAAAGTTGGCCTGTTAGGATGTCGTGCGATATTCACACGTTGTATAGGAGTCAGATTCAAATATAAATCCTTTAAAGCCTGAAAAAAAAAAAACAAAGGTTCTGATAAGAAGTTTAGACCAGAAACTAATATAGTTATGTAACAACGTATAAAAGTTCTGAGAACAGTTTAGAACCAAACACTAGTCTGTGACGTACCAAGTTCTGTACTTCAGCTTAACATCTTAATATACAAGTTGGGCAGAAATACAGTAAGATTCTCAAGCCATTATTAGAACGTTAACAAACAAATTGTTCATATCGAGTGGCCAATAAATAACGAGGATGGTTCACCCAAAAGAGACAGAAACCAAGGGTTTGTATCAAAAGGAGAAAACAAACAGAAGGAATATAAGGATCATCATTTATATTGCTTCTCTTGTTTACAATGTATTCATATTTATAGGAAACTTGATTGTTATTCTATTCATACATGAGTGCCAGAATGAATAATCTGCTCAGCCTCACATCTGAGTTACAGAAGCTCATGATCAAATGCTAAAATTTGTTTATAGTGCATTAGTTTACCATACATCTCAATAGAAAAGCCATTGGAAAAATCTTATTGATCCGGACAGTGTAAAAGAACAAACATTTGTTACTCCTATCATATTACCATTACCATCTTGTGGACAAATAATGGGAGCTCGTTAGTAGGATTTTTAACAAGTTGCAAACAATCCTCAATTGCCAAAACTAAGAATTGCACTAGTCTCCTAACAGGTATGGACATACAACGATTTTATGATATTATTATGTACCACAGTTGACAATGAATATGATAGTAGGAATATATGAAATGAGCTTGTTTTCAATGCTATAATTACTATTTCTCCCATATCAAGAGCCAAGTGTTTATTATCAAACCTGTTGGTACTTATTCTCCAATAAAATGATTTGATCACTGAAGTCCAGTCCAGTTTCGTTGGCCATCTTCCGCACCTGTCAACAAAAATGTCCGATTAAAACAAAGCCTGGACAGATAACCAAATGAACTAAACTGAGTAACAAAGGATTTACATCGATGATCTTCTTTTCGATATCAGCAAGGGGCTTTTCGAAGGGCAAAGTGACCGGCTTGGGCTTCTCCTTGAGCGGCTTGAAGTGAGAGAGATGAGTAAGCACCCCTCCCTTGACATTGGGATCCGGATCCGCAGGCCAGGGGTAATCGTGCTTCTTCACCTTCCTGAGCTTGGCCACCACCGCAAGGTTCCTCTTCATGCTGAACCGCGCTTTCCCTAGGGCTCTCAGAGGAACACCATTGACACCGTTGCTGGAGCTCCTAAAACCATCCGAAGCCGAAGCAGAAGCTCCGGTAAACGCCAGCGCAGAATGAGCTATAGCAGCCATTGTTGCTAATTCCACCAATCAGATCCTCGCCAAGCCTCAATCTGAAACATCACCGATAAATAAATTAAAGCAATTCTTATAATAATAAACGAAAAATCAAACCAGTTAGAGCCTAATTCGAGCAATCCAATACTGCAGTGAGCTGCGCAAAGAAAGGAAATGAAGAGCATTTCGGGAAATTTTACCTGAGAGGGGAATCGAGATCATGCAGAGAGAGAAAAGGATCTGAGAGAGGGACTGAAATGGGGGCCGAGACAGAGAGGGGAGTATTATTAAGAGCAATGTCGAGGAGAGAGAGAGAGAGAGCTTCGTAAAGACCGTCAAGGAGAACGACGCAGAGTTTTGGGGTTTTGTTGAGAGAGAGTGTGAGTTGGGCGATACTTCTTATGACTTCCGAGTTAGAGTGAGTTGAGTCGAGAGAAAAGGAGAAGGAGCTGAGTTATGAATGAGGGCCAGCTTTTTCGGTTTGGCAGTTAAATAGTGTTTTGCTTACTTGCTTGGCTTCCTTCGTCCAGGCACGTGTGTCCGGGTCTTCTTTCGCACGTGACTCCATCGATGTCTTCGATGTTCTTCTTCCTAGGGCTCTCCCTAGATTTTTTTTTTTATTGGGAGGGCTCTCCCTAGCTACTCCCCCCTTTTATTATATCAGTGACGGTCGGATTAGAGCATAATCATTGTAATAACAGATTCTTTAATACCAAACAATGATTTTTTTTTTTAATACGTAATCAGAGAGGATCGAGTGACTGATAGTTAATTTTGTATTGAAATAAAATTAACCGGTTTACTTTAATCGTCACTTTATATATAAGAAAATTAAGAAAAAGAATAATTTTTTGAAACTTTTAGAAAACACATATATGAGTAGATCACTAGAGAAGCCTCCTATGATATGAATGGAAGAATGACTTATTCACACAATGTTAGCAAACATATAGAATTGAACCACATGCAATGAGAGTAACTCCCATTTTGTCACTCTCATTTCATGTTAGCATAAACATGAACAATCCTAATCCAGCTTAGTGTTTGAGTAGGTAACAGTAAATTGGTTTTGAACTAATATATAGGCTCAAGGTTATGAAACATGGCCAAGAAAAATATGGACAAACGATTGCGCTGGCCCCTCTAAATTTGTAGGAAGTAGCGTGACGTTAATTGAAAATAGAAATGAATTAATTGGTCTTTGTTGGTTAGGTTTGGACTTGGTGGTTTGCAGATTCTGCTACTAACCTACTACTATTAAAATTGCATACTAAACATGCATTGTTTTAAGTACATTGCAATTCACAATAGTCAAAGTTTTGGGTTTTGACACATCTACACCAGGATCCAGGGATATCACTATTCACAATGTCATGCATTTCTAGTTGATTCTCAAACACGGAAGGCTCGTGCATAAAAATCAAAATACAAGTAGGAAAAAGCTAAAAAGAATAATCTTTTGAAAAAAGAAAAAAGGAATGTCCATCTTTTATCGATCAAACTTAAAGCGAAAACTACCTATTACAACATCTTAGAAGATTTCATTATTGGCTTTATAAACATTTAGCTTATGAAACGCCCACTCAATCCTTAATAAAGGAATCAAGCTCCAAAAAACTCTTACTCAAAAGAAATTCACCATAATAGATGTAATTAGTGGCGGAACTATGTTTGGAGCTGACTCGTAATCATCCATATACGACATCGAACTTTACTATTAAAATATTAAGTGATTGGTAAGTCGGATGTGTCGGTGACACGGTGGCCCCACAGAAGACTCACTCTCGGACTGGCTTAACAGAAGCGAGATTAAAGTTTAAAAGCAGAGGCCCAAACTAAACTTACCACGGGCCATGAGCTATTGAGCCTTTTTGCTTTTATCCAGTGCTTGGCTACTTCAGTCACTTCCACGGTCGTCGTCCCTCGGCAGTGTTCTGTTATGGCGCACAAACCGTCAAACGGTAATCTCGAACTTCACCTCTCTCTCATTCTTCGACTGTTTTTTTTTTTTATCTTCTTTCGATGACATGTATGTATTTGGTATGAATTAGCAGATGCTGTTCTTGAGCAGCTGAAGAATGGAATTGCTCAGTTCGAGCTCGTCTCCTCCCCCGTTCGTTCAATTTCAACTTCGAGTTCTCAGGCGAACCCCACGGCGTTATTCGGAGACTACAGCCACCGCTTCTTTGCTAGAATTGGACCCCCACTGTAAATTTCCTACTCAACTCTTCAAAAATTGAATCTTTCATATGCTTGTGTCTAATTTCATCGACCTTAAACCCTAAATCTCGGCTTTTATGTTCTGACAGAGGCAGAGGATCATCGGCCATGAGGAAAGTTGAACGCTATTCAGTTCAGAGAGTTACTGGTGATGGACGCTGTCTGTTTCGTGCACTGGTATTTGAGAATCTTTCATTTAGTTTAGTCCAGAATTACAAACTAGTAATTGTGTTCTCTCTCTGTGTATCTCATTCTTGAATCTTAATCAGGTCAAAGGAATGGCAGCAAATAAAGGGTCTCCTCTTAGCCCAAGGGAAGAGAGAGACAATGCAGGTATGCTTCATTGCTTCATATATGTAAGTACTTATTTTTCAGATTGAATTTCAAGAATGTATAAACTATAAAGTAGTTTATGGAAATCCTTACAGGCACTATTGTATTTCTTTCATTGTGTGATATCTAAATGCATCTACAAATTGGTGGCTAAGGTACCCTTCTCTTTGAATTACTGTTTTAGTACAAACTTACCCTGGTCGTTGGAAATTACAGATGAGCTACGGATGGCTGTGAAAGAAGTTATATGTGAAAATGAAGAAGAACGCCCTGAGTACGAAGCAGCTCTAGTGGCAATTACTGTCGATGAATCTTTAAAACGGTAAACATCTATCTTTATCTCAGTGACTTTGGAAGTTCTTTTAAGATTTCGGTTTCTGATAGGTGCTTTAGCATGTCATATGATGGACATTAATTTAAATTATCTGAATGTCTTTCCATAGTTACTGCCAGCGCATCCAAAGACCTGATTTCTGGGGAGGAGAGTCGGAGTTGCTGGTCTGTACTCTTGACTAATACATATATATAAATATATAAATTTGTGAATTTTGAGCATCCCACTCTTCAGCTTCTTTTTCATTTGTTCCATTTCGTCGTCACCATATGTGTTGATGATTAGTATCGTTGGATGTGAACTGTAGATGTTATCAATCAAGCAGACATGATTTGGAGAGGTTGTTCAGACCAAAAAAAAAAAAGATCTAGGTTGTATGTTCAGTTAGCTAATCATTCTATGAGAATTTAGTCTTCACTATATTGGTCCCCCAGAATACATTTAGATTTTGAATCTCAAATGCTTTTGTCTTGTTTAATACAATAGAAAACAATTATAATTTCACATACTTGTTGCTGTAATGCATTTTATCATCTGTTGTTTCTATGACTGTTAAGTACTCTCTCTCTAATATGGTGTGACCCATGACCTGCAGGTTCTCTCAAAGTTGTGTAGGCAGCCAATCGTCGTCTATATTCCAGAGCATGAGGTACTTTTTTTCACTGAAAGGCTATCTTTGTTGAGGCCATATATCTGCTTAGTTTTAGAGGGTAGGGTAGACTTTGTCCACAATTTTTTTGGGGTGTCATGTTAGACCTTGTTTCTTTGTTTTTTACTTCTTAAATATGTATTTAGCAAAATCGAAGGATGAACATGATAGTCACTTTTAGTTACTGCTGCTGCATCCCATTATAACATATGTAATTTAGGTCATGGGAAGGAGATAGGAAGGAAATAAGGATGGATTGCATTTAAGGAGCTTATATCTCTAGGCATTCTTCAAATTGGATCACATAATTTATGTTTCTGAGTGGAATAGAGTTGAGGGAGTAAGGTACTAGAGATTTATGACAATTATGATGGGTTTTATAACTATAAAGTGAGTTTCATTCTGATTCCCTGGATGCCTGGACATACAACAGGTGGTACAATCGGGGCCTGTTCTCTTATTTAAAAGAAACATAGAGAGAGAGAGAGAGAGAGAGCAAGAGAATATGATGCCATAGCGCAAATGGTTGCTAGTAGTTGGGAGAATAAAATGTAGCAGGCAAAAGATTATGATCTTAGGTCCAAATTTTAAAATTCTGATGAAATCAAACCCTGTTAAGCCAGGAAGAGTCTTTATAGTTCCACTGCTGAGATGCTTAACACTGACATAAGAAGAGCTCCCAACTATTTACTTGTCTGTCTGTTTGTGAATGCACTATCTTCATTCATTTTTTTTTTCCACCTAAGAAAGTAGTACAAGTTCTTGTGGCCTTGGCTGACTTTTTGGCTTCTGGATGTACTTTTAATGGTGAAGATTGTTAGTATAGTACATTTTCTTAGTTATGATTTATATCTGATTTGGCGGCGTTTTTTTCCTTTCAATCAGTGGGGCTATGCATATCTACTCAATGGTCCTTTAGTTGTAATGTTTTGGTTGAATTAATTGCAGCACACAAATGGTGGGAGGGGTTCTGGTTTCATTCCGATTGCAGAATACGGAAGCGAGTTTAGTAAAGGTTCGAGAAACAGAAAGCCCAGGAAGGCTGTGAGGCTCTTGTACAGTGGCAGGAACCATTATGATCTGCTTGTATGAGAGAGACGGAGAGGGAGTGATGCAATGCATTTTGTAGTTGTACTCGAGATAGACTCAATTTGTTAAACGGAATGACAATGCATTTTTTGTTTCTATTAGAACCATTTTTTCTTCCTTTTATTAAGATCCAAGAGAAACGGGGAGATGGGGGACCCTTACTTGATTATAAAAGTTAGGTCTAATAATTGATGTTAGAGTATAAGAGATATCAGATAGGCAATGTCACAATGCTGATGCCTTTTTCTACAATATATTAGATTGTTAGGTAAGGAGAAAAACGAATTATACTAGAGGTTGTGTTTACAAAACGACCAAATGATTTTTGTTGGGTTAACATTTCTCTTGCAAAGGGATCTAAAGGATGGATCGTTTCGATTTTAGCAGCTTGAAGCAAATATGCGTAAAATGTGCAAAAATGAAGATCCACTCTAGCCTTGTATGATTTTATTCTTCTCAATGTTGGAGGTATTTATAATTTTATAAGCAATGCATTGAATGAAACTAGGAAAATAAGTATAGCGTAATCAGGATTAGAAACATAATCTTACTATAAAGTCAGATTAGACTAGATAACATAATTTAACTAAGAAACTTTGATACATAAAAAAACTTGAATGTGTACTTTGTAGTTTCTAGTTTGAGAGAAAAAGTGAAGGAAGGAAGGTTGTGTTTACACGTGTCAGGAACGGTTCGTTGCACGTGGGAGTGAGTCATAAGAAACCAAAGTCACAGGCTCGCACAGTCGCACTTGTTTTAAACACACCACCACCAAGGCAACATATCATATCATATCATAAAAGAGAAAACCTTTCCTTCGATTGTTCGCCTCATCTTTAACTCAATCCAGCAACAGAATCTATCTATCTGTCTATCAATCTAGGGTTTGGTTTGGTTTCAGAGTAAAGAAGAAGAAGAAGAAGAAGAAGGAATCGGAAAATGGAAGGGGCGAGCAACGGAGGGATGCTGTACCACGAGGTCCAGGAGTCGAAGCTGTGCGCGGTGCATTGCGTCAACACCGCGTTACAGGGGCCTTTCTTCTCCGAATTCGATTTGGCCGCGCTCGCCTCCGATCTCGATCGCAAGGAGCGCCAGATGATGCAGCTCAACCTCCAAGGCGCCGCCGGCGATTTCCTCTCCGAGGAGTCCCACAACGTCTCCCTCGACGGCGATTTCAGTATTCAGGTCCTATTTCCCAATCCCAATCCCAATCCCAATTCCATTTCTTTTTCTCTCTTTCTCTTTCTGTTTACAAGAAAATTTTGGATTTTTCTGTCCTCATGGGTTTTTTTTTTGCTGCAACTGCCTTGGTATCTTTCATTTATTTTCTGTTGCTCAGAAAATTTCACAAACTGGTGGCAACTAAATTGAAAGACTCGAAAGATTGTTTCTTTCTATGAACCATAGTAAGATTCAGCGGTATAAAAATCTTGATTACATGGAGTAAAGTGATTTTCGAATTTAACTTTTGAGAAACTGGAGGGGAACTTATTTTCTTCTCTTGCATTTTGAGTCTATGCATTTCTTCAATTTTCTTCCAATTGGATTTCCTTATTTTGCCCCTCCAGGTGATTTATGTTAGTCATTTTCATCACTTAACTGTGAGAAAAAGCCCTATTAGGTGCTTCTTGAATCTTTAGATTGTTATGAAGAGGAGCTCAATAGTCGTTGAATAAGTTGAGGGTAGCAAGCATGTCTTGGATTGTAAACATAAGCATATATCACGCTTGTTTTGGTAGAGCTGATAGTAATGATTAACTAACACTAGCACCAACGAGTCCCATGGTTTGCTCCCATGTGGTCTGGCTTCAAACTCACTCACCTAGCTATTCGTTAGAGTTTCCTGTCTCCTAAAGGTTGGAGGTTCTGGTAGGAGTCTCCATTTTCGCGTCTGTGAAGCAGGTTTGGGGGATTTTTGGGTATGAAAAATGGTTAACTAACACTAGCAGAAGACTTGATAATCAATTATTATGATGTAGTTGTCTATTTTATATGTGTTTGCATTTTGTGGTTTTAGTTAACTAAGTAATGATTCAGTCCTATGGCAGACCCCTGTATTAACAAAACAACTTGGATGCATGGATTTGTACTTGAATGTTTAATTGTGATTTGGCACCTAGTTCCATGTATGCATAGATGTTTTAAAGTTGCGATATTAGAGTTTAGGTTCTCTATGAATGATTTTGATGCTCTGGTGAGTGAAACTTTTATTGTTGATTGAACCTAGGCTATACTTGATACCAAGTTATTGTTTGTCTTTTCACTGTGCTTGCCATGGCCATTCTCAGAGGTTTAATATACTACTTGCCTTGTTGACCAAAATAAAAAAATACTACTTTCCTTGGCTTTCTTTCTTTCTTTCTTTCTCTCTCTCTCTGTTTTTTTTTGGTTGCTAGTGGCTGTTGGATGAGGCAAAATTAGGTTGTACCCCGTGTCGCCCAGTCATGAGTTTCTGGTGGAAAATGTGCTTTCTGTAGGGTTATCTTCTTAGTTTCCATACAATGCATTGCATGTCAGTTGATCAGCTTATCAACACAGCTTGTAAACGACTTGGTCTAAACTTGATGGTGTTTATACTGGAGAGTACAGCTTTAGCTAGCTTAGCAGATTGAGGTTACCTCACCTGACTTATGGGCCTAATATGGTCTCTTCCTGTCAAATCGAGGAAAGAAAAATGTTTTGGATGTGAAGCTTGGAAAATGGCAAACTGAGCTTTTACAAATGTGTTGCACTTGTTTCATATGTTATTTATCTCCAATGGGGTTTCTCCTTTCGGTTTCTCAATATATGTGAATTTTGGCAGTTTACTGTCAATAAGACCCTCCATTTGCAGAGTAATAATAATAACTTTGGAAATTTCTTTGGTTGCATAACGTTATATATGCTTGGCGTGATTTCACTATGGAGCTGTACTTATAATAATGTAGTTTGGTAGTTATTTTCTTTTCATGTTTGCTGTCAACTAGAGCTTTTTCAAATCTTAGAATTTTCATCATCCTTAATTCAGTATGCATTTCATTACACCCATTCATATAGAAAGGATTCCAAAACTGAGAAATGGTGTACTAGCTTAGGTTCTTGTGTCTGGACATAAGCTTTATAAAGATATAGAGGGGAAAAGCCAAATAAGTCAGGGTGTGGATTATAAACAAAAGTATATGGTTGGTTCTTCTTTCACTGTAACTCACTTTTTAATATTAAGTTGTAATAAATTTGTGCTTTCACTATTGTGCAGTATGACTGATGCCAGAATTTACATGATTTGACAAACCATTGAAGTTTTCTTTTGTAGGTACTACAAAAGGCTTTAGAGGTTTGGGATCTCCAGGTCATCCCTCTTGATTCTCCAGTTGCAGAGCCTGCTCAGATCGATCCTGAGCTGGAAAATGGGTTTATCTGTCATTTACACGATCATTGGTTCTGTATCAGGAAAGTGAATGGGGAGTGGTATAATTTTGACAGTCTATATGCAGCCCCACTTCACCTTTCAAAGTTTTACCTCTCGGCCTATTTGGACACGCTAAAGGGCTCTGGTTGGAGCATTTTCCTGGTGAGAGGAAACTTCCCAAAAGAGTGTCCCATTTCATCCTCGGAAGCTTCTAATGGTTATGGGCAGTGGCTTTCACCTGAAGATGCGGAGAGGATAACTAAATCCTGCAACTCCACAAATGCTCCACGTCAGACTCAGAGAACAAATTGGCCTCGACAATCTTCTGAGCAATTCCTATCCACCGAGGAAGCAGAGCTGCTTTCGGAGATGGAAGACGAGGACTTGAAGAATGCAATAGCTGCCAGTCTTATGGATTCTTCCCCAGCCATGGCCAATGCTGAAGCTTCCCCAGCCATGGATTCTTCCCCAGCCATGGCCAATGCTGAAGCTAGCAACCCTCAGAATGAAAGTTCAAACAGCCAAGAGAACAAGATCAGCCAAGAGAACAAAATTGCTTGAGAAAAGTAAAAGTACATTATTTCTTTTAGATTTCATGTTTACTGGTTGAGGACAATGATCTATGATCTATGTCAGGTTAGATAGTTGACTTGCATCGTTGGCACAAGGTCGTTGTACTTTGCAGCATATACATCTCCGTTATACCGTCAACTCGAAACTTAAACTCACATTGTAAAACTAGAACAAATAAGCTTCCACCTTTTTATATTTTTTGGTTGGATAATTACCCTTTTTTAAATTTTGGTAATATTGGGGTTCATGAACTGGTTCTTTCATTTTTTATTTTTCCCTATCAAGTTTTCATAAAGAAATTGTCTCTCTTTTGATAAAATTCTTGCTTGCTTCATTATTTAGGGATGATGAATCATTGAATTGGCTCTTCTTCTTCCTACTTGCAGTTGTTTAATCCTTAATGCAATGAACATAAATAAATGATGGAAATTGAATCTTATGTTATTCTGACTTTCCAAGTTCACGAAGGGTATGAAGTATTTACCGCACAGACAAAAAATGAAAATCAGTATTTACCACAAGTAATCTTTTGAGTGGCGGCAAAATGACTCTTTAGAGGACAATAATACCCTCGAATGACCCTCTGGATACGCTTGAAAACAGAGACAACACTCCATAAATGACAGTAATGCCCTCAAAATTTGGATTCTTTCAGTAACTAAAAACAGAGGTGGTCAGTAACTAGAAGCAGCCGAGCAGCAATTTGGCGGTCAGTTACTGATTCAAGTCCCAACAATGCCTTTCATTGGTCTTAGTATTTCTCTGTCAAACAATTTTTTTGTCAAATAGTTCAAATGAAAATATAGCCAGTTGTACATTGTGGAAGAAAATAAAAGAAGAGAGAAAAAGCCATGAGTGGGTTTGACACTTTTAGGCTGGAAGCTCTGGTCATCAGTATATATACATTTTCGTATTCACATAAAGAGAGAGAATATCGGTCGAAAGGCCAAACAACATTAACCCATTGTTTCTCTTTTACTGTGGAATCATCTCAATTCCCCAAAGCTACATCCTTTTTGGGTCTTGGAGATCTGAATTGGATTCAGATTGTATTTTTGGGTTTTGTCTTCAAATGGGTTCACCGGAAAGATTGTTTCGCCGGCAAAGAACCCTTCATGAGATCCTTGGAGGAGGTCTTGGTGAGTCATCTTCATCTTTTTGTATGAATCTGTATCACTTTTTTGATCATGGATTCTGCTCTGTTCAATTCTTAACATCTTCATATTGGTATTAAAACTGTTATGCAATATTGAGTACGTAAGAGTTTAGCATAAATTTGGGTAAATGTAAACCTTGTCTTTGATTCAATACAAAATTTTGATCTGGTTGCTTTGGATTTAGGATTTTATGGGTCTGATGAGCCTTGCTTTTTTGGGTGATACAGTTGCAGATGTGATTTTGTGGAGGCAGAAAAATGTGACTACGGGGATACTGTTGGTGACTTTAGCTGTTTGGGTGGTGTTTGAGAAGTCTGGTTATACATTGCTATCACTTGTCTCTAGTGTACTTCTCCTCCTCTTTGTCATTCTCTTTCTCTGGGCTAAATCGGCTGCCATTCTTAATCGGTAATCCTCAAAAGAAAACTGTGCTTCTAGACTACAATTACATGTTATTTGGTGCCTTATAACTCAAGACAATCATGATTTGAGCTACTTTGTTTTGTCCAGTTGATGCAATCTCTTCATTCTTCATCCAAACTAACTAACAAAACCAGAAAGGTTTAAGTTTTCATTAAGCAAAACCTTTTTGACATTATAAGAGACTTCTTAGCTCTTAATGAACTGTCTTACAAGTTTTCATCCCAAAATACTGTCAAACTTTGAAGACATGGCAAGGATGATTGGTGAAATACGCTTTTCAGCTACAAATTTTGAGCTTGGTGCAGCATTTTTCACACACTGATTTTATCTGAACCTACTCTGAAATATTAGTTTGAATATGATTGACATATGCCATTGTGAACAGACCAGCTCCACCCCTGCCTGAATTGCAGTTATCAGAAGAAATGGTGAATGAAGCGGCAGCTGTCATCCGGACTCGTTTAAATGCTTTGCTTTTGGTTTCACAAGATATTTCTCTTGGTAAGGACTCGAGGTTGTTTTTCAAAGTAGCTGCTTACCTGCTGCTGATTTATTTTGTTGGTGGCTTGACTGATTTCCTTACTTTGGGCTACACCAGTAAGTTTCATTTTCATGCGATTGCATTAATTCGGAACTCAAATGTTGAAATTCCTTTTCTCTTAATCTTGTTTTCCTCTGCTGCAGGCCTTGTCATTGTTCTAACAATCCCAGCACTCTATGAGAGATATGAAGATTTTGTGGACAAGTATGTCATGATGGGGTACAGGAAATTGCTGCAATTGTATGTTAAGCTAGATGAAGAATATGTAAACAGATTTCAACACTTGGTTCTGGAGAAGAAGAAACTAAGTTGATTTCTCTTTCTCAATTTTCTCTTTTTTGATTTCTTTCGGGTTGAGTTCATGCGATTGAGAAGGCAGTGTGTAGGAGTGTGGTTGATTTTTTTAATTCCCTCTCAAAAATCTCTCTTTTGTTCTCCAAATTGCAGAGATGTCCTGTCAAAAGTGTAATGAATTTTGTATTCTTATCCACAGAACGATTATACGAGAGAGTTGATTGTATACATGCTATCTTTCACTCCAAACTTCAAAATGGAGCCTTTCGTAACTCTAACTAGTGATATTGACAAATTTCCAACATATATTGAGTAATGCGACTGAAACCTGAGCCAAGGAAACAAATACTCAGATAGAGAGACCTTGGACCAAAATAATGACAGCCATGAGTCCCAGTGAGGAAAAATAAGAGAAAATTACAAATATCAAATCTGTTCTAGACTTGGTCACCACCAGTCGGTTATGATTTCTCATGCTGCCAGTCCTAGCTCTGGCCATCTCGACCCGTATCACCATGATAAAACTTGCGTTTGAGCTGCGGGGGTGGAGGAGGCGGAGGAAGCGACATGGGCTGTGATGCTAATATACCTTTGCCATCCCTTGGATCCATAGCATTACCACCCTGGGATGGTTGTTCCATTGCTTTGCTTGTAAGCTGCTGAGGATTGAAAGGCATGCCGCCTTGATAAAATGCAACATTTCCTTGAGGATCTGACGAATTAGGGAAACCATCTGCACTTCCTTGACCCCCTGGTGTAGCTTGTTCAAAAGGAACACCAGCCTGTCCTGCATTCCAAGACTGTGGATAACCAGCTGCAAAATTCATGTTTGGTACTGAACCTGGGGGAAAACCCAACAACGACCCCTGTTCTTGTCCCACATCCTGTGCAGAATCCGGTCGTACCATCTGATAGGGAGCACTATAAAATGGTTGAGATCCATCAACTGGGAAAGGAAAGCCAAATGGAAGGGAGGGCATCATCTGTACTTGATTGGAATTCATGGGAACTGCATAATTGGGGGCCTGAATGGAATGCATGGGTGGATATTCAGAAAAGGGACTCTCGGATATAATTCCTTGCTGCTTATCTGAAAACTGGCCAGATTCCTGCATTGGAGCACCTGATGAATCAAAGCCTTGTTGATGGTAGAGATTGTGGGGAACAGGCCTGTCAAAGCCTGGCGGACGGCTGAGATCTGCTGGGTTAATCTGAATTTGCCCAAAACCTGGAGGTGGCGTAGGCTGCATGACTGGCCTTGGAAGTGATTGTTCTCGTTGAAGACGAGGTTTGTCATCACGGTCAAGGAACTGGGAATTTGAACCAGGAGAAAAGACTGGCCTTGGTGGAGCACGAGCAGTGGATTCAGATGCTGCAACTTGGTTTTTACTCCGGGCTTCTGATTCATTTCCATCCAATTTCTCCGCATTTGGCTGGAGAAGGTATGCATGTGTCTCGTGGATGTGAGATTCAAATTCACTCCTCTTCAGAAAAGATTTGAGACAGTGAGGGGCTGCACAAATGAAGATCCCCTCCATCATTTTGATAGTCTGAATCTTCTGAATACGTTCATCACAACTGTGCAATATAAATCATCAAAATTAGAGGTTCAAACCATTCATGAATTATATCTAACATCTCTTTCTCGAGAAAAACAATCACCATCATTCACTCATTTTCAACAATTTCAGACCAAATTACTACAGAATGCTATTGATCAGTGCTGCGATAATCAGAAGCAGAAGTCATCCAGTAACACACTAAGAAATGGAAAAGTAATCTTCCATTGTTCACATTGTTTTAACATGTCCCAACATTTTGAACCGATTATTGTACAGCAGTGCATACATTAATCTCCTGTACTTGATCAAAACAGTTTATTAATCATGGATCTATTCATATGTATATGGTCAGCTCTCAAAAGAAAACTTCATCGAGTTAGAAAATGAAGTGATCCCAGATGACATACAAATACTACAAGTAAAGAGTAAAAGGATTATAGGACATTATGCCAAAAGTCAGCAACACTACTACTAGCCCAAGAAAAAGGAAGCTTTCGAATAACAAAATGATGCTCTAGTCTGACTATGTGAAGTTCAGAAAAACTTACAGATAGCATATTGAATCACTCCTAGCACAATCCAGACAAAATGCATGTTCACAAGGGCTCTGCAAGAACACAACATAGTTGTTAATCTACAAGAATCAAGTTGAAGACTTAAACTTCTAGCATTCAATTTCAGAGCATCTAAAATAACACCAAGACCCGAATTGGGTTGGTTCACACATACCAGGCGTCCATAGATTGCAATTGGGAAATCACAGCGAACACAAAAGTGGACGCGTTCGCCAAGCTGACGACGGGAGCGGCGACCAATGGTCTTGACAAGAGAAGCGGCGGTGGCTGCTCCAATGCCCTTTGCCACAGGAAGGTCGGCGAGGACGAGGTGGTCAGGGCACGCCACTGTCACAGTCTCCGCCGGCAAGTGTTTTGCACCGGGAGAGCCCTCTGTTGGGGCAACGCTCTTGAGTCGGATCTGAAGCATCGTTCTTGAGATTGAGTTTCTTCTCCCCAATGAAATATAATTACTGCAGAAAATCTCAAATTCCAAACTTGTTTTGCAGAAAATCAAATACAATTACTGCAACCGCAAGCCTCAAATAATGAGTATCAGTTACGGTGGGAAGCCCTAATTCCCAATTCGTATAGAAGATTCAACCCTAAACAAGAAAAAATTGGGAAATTATGAAATAAATGTGCGAATTGGGGGAGGAGATTGAAGAAGGAAAAGAAGAACTGGGGGTGTTTGTTTGGGTGGGTTCAGACGTGAGAGTAAGACGGTGGGTTTCGCGGGAGTGATGAGGAAGAAGAAGAAGAACGTGGTTTATGGGTTTTTGGTGTGGGTTACGCTTTTGGGCTCATCACAAACTTTACTTTTCTTTTTTCTGGCAGCACAAATTTTTACTTTTTTTTTTTGGACAATTGCACAAATTTTTACTTGGGTAAAACATTTTTGGAATTTGCTATATACACTCAAAATCTAGGCTTAATATATAGCCAAACTACATCATCAGAATTGCAAAACTATAGTTTTGCCTCTTTTAACCTAGGTAATTTTTAAAAAAATATTATTATTGTAATTTTTTTTTGCATTATTCCCTAACTTTTTTTACTCGGTAATTTGGTGTCTTGATTTGTTTTCTTCTAATTGAGACATTACTCTCTATTTTTTTTTGTTTATGGTTAAAGACTAAAAAGTAAATTTTGATTCCCGTGGTTTGAGTCAATTTTCACTTTCATTACGTAGTTTTGTTATTTACCACTTGGGTAGCTTTGGTAAATCCAACGTGTGATAAAAGAAATATTGAGACAAGGAGGCCAATCTCTGACCTTCGTCAATGGAATTCAGCCATGGTTGTGTTTGTGAAAATGCATCATCATTCATGTTTTGCCGTCGTTTTCTGATCAATAAGTTGAATGGTGACCACAAAGAGAAAGCACTTAATTGGCAGAGCCTTAATAGACAAATTCACAATTCATCAATATGATGACAGAGGAAAAATATGTAATCCAGAAAACGAATGCTAATTATTTCTAAACTTGTGAGTTTCCAATAAGCAGTTTTCCTTTGGGAGGATTCTTCTCCTCAGCTAGCTAAAATATGCGAGAAAAAAGGTTTATCGAGGGCCTTATTATTTTCTAAAACAACTATTATTTGCTCTAGATGCTACCCCTGCAAACTAAATCCATTCTGTTGCCTTCACTTCTCATTTTGACTCTATACTCTTCACAAACTTCTTAGCCTGCCACAAGAATAAAAGATGAGAAAAGCAATTCAAGCTAATTCAACAGATGGAAAAGAGTCCAGGTTTTTAAAAGATGAAGAAACAGCTACACATTTCGTTACAACTGGTTCATTATCTACACAGGTTTCCTGATTCCATCACATAAATGATATCTACGCTGCAGTTCCCACTGCTATTGACATGAAAGTAGAAAACCAATGCATAGACCAGAACAAAACGCTGAAGGATATACAAAGACAAGGTGTTAAAAAGGTACCTGCTCAAAGGTTAGAAACATGATCACGTTCCAAGATCCTAGCCGTCCAAAATTTGGGATGAAACCCTTATAAAAGGCCAAAGGTCCCTGCAAAACATCAAATCTGTAAATAACAATTATCTGGTAATGAGCCTCTTCAATTAACAAAGAGGTTTCTTGTACGGTGAAGAACCAAAGTTAGAAGGTAGGACCCTACTCTGTCATAACATATATACAATGGCATACACACTAATGCTAAAACGGCTATAGATAATTTCACATGGAAACTACATAGATTAGAATGCTAAAAGCTTTCAAATCTAAACCCATAAGGGTACGAAAAATACTTGATTTTGACACCTTCTGACCTTATTAGAGAAAAAAAATGGTAGGAAATTAACAATATGCTAAGAGGTGTGGGAAGAAAGTTCTTACATCATTCTTTAAAGTTTTGATGAAACAATCAACAGTGTTTTTGTAAGCAGAAGAATCTCCCATCATTCTTGACTTAACCTGAGAAAAGATGAAGAATAAGAAAAAAGAAATTAATCTGAGGTCGCACGCATCTAGAATAAATTTAAATTAACCAGTACATTAAAACATGCAACAAGCTCAACTACTCCACTCTTCACTGAAGTGAACCTACATCGGCCATCCAATTTCACCTTACAGATCCAAGAGTATGACATGATGTCATATAAAAGTAAAGGATAAGATCATCAAAAGAACTGGTAAAAGTATCAACTAAGTGCATCCTTCATCAGACATAACAAATATGAGGGATATTTTTCTGCTAATAAACGTGTAAGTTATTAAGAGCATTGATAACATGCTACTAAAATGAGGACTATTTAACTAGAGAACAATCAGAACACGTGAATAGATTATAGATAGATTACCACATCAACTGGTGAGCCAATACAGACGGCAAAGAAACCTGCCCCCAGACCAGCAAAAAGATGAGTGACAATATTGTCCGTAAACCCTGGAATTTTCAAAAGTGTCTGCAAAGAAATTTTACTCATTCAAAAATGTGTGGCAAGAGTTGTACTTCAAAAGGGAAGATGACCATCGTGATGAGTTTACCTGCTTCACTTGATCATAACTGGCTAGTTCAGCAGCATTGATGATAGCATTACGTGCAATGTTAGGTCCAATTCCAGTCCAGAGAGCCCCAAATCCCTCCTGAATTTTTGCCACATACCCAGGTTTAACAGTCAGAAAATGAACAATTGAATACCGCTCCCTGAAACATTTTTCTTTAGGAAAAAAAAAACTTTCCAGGATAAATGCACAACCTGTCTCACAATGGTGGAATAGGCATTCAGTGCTCCAGAATAGCGCCTTGGTGCACCAGGTGGTAATTTTCCCTCAGCTTGAAGTCTAACTTTCACAAGATCAGTTGGATTTGCCACTGTGATTGCTAGAGCACCTATTTAAGAAAAAAGTACCCACTTATAATGAATCAGACAGCAAAGAAAACAGCATAAGCGATCTTTCCATCTTATAAAGGAAGAAAAGCAAATCCAACTTCCAGCCAAATATATGATAAACCACCACTGAGATAAGATAAGCTGCAATATTACTGCCGAGAAAGAAATGCATATATAGTTTAAAAGGGACTTTTCCTCTTTCCTTAAACCAGCAGAAATACACTGTAAATCCAGTAGCATCCACAACCATGCTTAATTGCTTACCAGTTGTTAAGGCAGCAAGAATTTTCTTTGTTAAAGGAACATCTCCAACAAAGTCATTGCCCACATATAACGTCTTAATCTGTAAAGCACACAATATATATACTAGTATTAGATACCAAAACACAAAGACATCACATACATAAAAGACCCAAACAATTTGCATTTAACAAAAAGTGTCAGGACGTACAGGATCATACAACCCAATTCTCAAACCTCCATACAGGCATTGACGATGCAACCCGGGTATAATTCCTTTCCATAGTGCAGATAAACCTTCTTCCCTGGCTACGGTAGCAACCGTGCCCAGCATGCCCCTGTATTTAGGTAAGGCCACCACATCACCCGCAACCGCAACACCTTTCTTTTGGAGCTGAAGCCTAACTTTAGCAGTGTCCAAAGGAATAGTACATATCTGCACCAAGTTGATCAAAAGCGCACTTAAAACTTAATACATGCATTAAGCAATTAGACACAAACCCATCAATCGTCTGCTTATACTGAATTCTGGGTGTGGTGCAGATCTACAAGACTGTTTGATTACAACAAACTAAATTATGCATCAATGGCGGTATTGGGTCTCCTAAAATCAACCCACAAAGCAAAATTGTTGTTTCTCAAAGAATTACAAAGAAAACTAGCTTCTTTCTTTCATGCACAATTTAAAACTAACCCACATAGCAAAAATGTCCATTCTCAAAGCAATATTAAGAAAATAGCTTCTTGTTTTCATGCACAATTTTTGGGCTCAGCCAGAATTCCATATGATTCAAAGACATGATACATCAGAGACAGACTAGACTCTTGGTTGACTATGAAATCAAAACGTTGAAAATCTAAAAGGGTTCAATTTTTCTATGAAAAAATAGTGCGATCACTGATCAGAACTAGACAGACTGATTACCTCTGCAAAACAAGCCGAAAAGGCGCTAGCGGCAAAAGTTCCGGCGAAGGAAATGTCAGATTTCTTGTTATCCGCCACCATGACTGAGCTGACGACTAAACAAAAACCAGGAGAATTGAGAGAAGAAGAAGATAGAGATGATAATTAGGGCTTTAACACATGAAATGGATAAAGACCAAATTGGCCAAATGGGTTTCGTGCAAACGCGAATCTCGGGAAAAGAAAATCCCAAACCGGAGGTTTTGGGATTTGGGTTTTCTGCCTCTTTCTGGCTTTCGTTTGTTTTCTGTTTCTCCTCGTCATCATCATTTATTTCCTCTCTGCATTTCCCACCTTTTCACTTTTGGAATCTCTGCGCATGCTCATTTGTCAATTTGCTGCACCCACCGAACTTATGCCAATTATTTTTCTCCACGTGTCATTATATGGGTATAAGAGTAATTTGAGAGCCGCAACTGTGGATGCTGATTGACGTGGCGTCTCTCCGTTAAGTCAAATGGGAACTGCCAAATACATGAATGAAGAACCAAATTTGGTGACTAAATTAAGCCCCTAGAAGGCCAAAACAGGAAGAACAAGTACAGGGTACAACATAATAATATATGAATCGGATAATTATTTTCTAGAGGCCAATTAAGCATTTAGGGTGGTCTAATGAAACTCGGTCAAAGGTTAACAAAAAGTTAAACAAGGTCAATAAAGGTCGGGAATTCTCTGCCTCGGCGGTTTCTGTTTTGTATACTGATCTATCTTTTCGCCTTAAGTAATGAAATTTGCTTCGTCGATAAAAAATAGCGACTATTTTTGACTAAATGGATTATGGAGATTGATGTATGGGTAAAGAAAAGTGAATTTTGTAACCAAAAAAAAAAAAAAAAAGTGAATTCAAATGGCAATATGATGGAGTCCAAATGGACCACTTTTGTGAAGGAGCTGAGTAGGCTGATCACTGATGGAAAGGTTCCAATTTAAGAAAAACAAGAGAAAATAGAAATTTGATTTGTTTTTTTGGGGTGTAAAAAATTACAAGACTGAATTTGAAGGTTCCAAATAGGTAGTTGCATATGAGTATATGACACAGTGCAACTGTTTGATGAAATCTTTTCAACTCTCTTTGGAGTTGTGGGGACTGGACCTTTTCCTATGGTGAGATGGATAGGTCACGTTTTGGGCCTTTGGCGAATTCGATGAGGCACTTTAGTATCCTATTCGATCCTCCTACCAACCAATGCATCATTCATAGTGCATAATCGTACAAGATCATGATCTCATCCCTCTTTTAAAAAGAGCATAAAATAAATAGCCCCCTTGAGTTGAATCATGGTTTAGTACATATTGTGAGGTAAGTGAATTTAAAACCATATATCTAGCTTTGTAGAGTATAACTTAGTAGACTAAGTTCTTAAGATTATAACTAATCACGGTATTAAAGTGATTGGTTGTATAATAACTCTTAATCAAGTGTAGCATAGTTTGGTCCGTTCATTCTCGATGCTTTTGGGAGTAGTCTACATCCTCCATTGGGCGGTATGGTTTTGCCTCTTTGGTGTTGTCTTGTGACTCTTGTCCAAATTTTGGCATCTTAAGTCATAACCAATGAATAACGTGTCTTTGGCACTGTTGATCCATTTCTCTAATCATTAGTTGTAGGAGGTCTTGAGATGGAAACCCAACTCTAATCATCAAGCTTCGCTTCTTCATTGGTTTTCAAGGTGTAGGTTGGGCCGGTTCAGAATGGGCCGGTTCTACATGAGAAAGGTCGTAAGTTTGGTATGCACTCTATGTTCATTTTCTAATAACGTAAGTTTTCGAAATTTCGTCATTGTCTAACTGGCACAAATCGCTGATAATTAACTTATGAAATAGTAATTAGGAGATACTTCAGTTACTATTTGTTCTTTCAAGTTGTGTTTAATAGCTTCCAATCATATATCATTGATTCAATTATCCAAAAACCAAAAACATACACTATAACCATTGATCAGACTTTGCACCCAAAATGACGGGGGGGAAATGGCTTTGCATATACTACAGCTGGTGAGCATCTGTATAGTTATTTGTTTCTGGGGAACTTTGTGTTTTACTTCCCAAATAATAGGGCAAGTTAGGAGGAGGGCACAAATGGCATTGGCTCCAAGCATTTGTGCCCAAGACAAATAAAATAAGGTTCACTAATTCAATTCAACTACTCTAAGTCTATACCTCTTCTTGGCTTCACTATACAAAATGACTCCAACAACAGTGAGTCCATAGCCCAACATCCCCATGAATGAAACAGGATTTTTAAAAATCAAAATTGAAACAACCACAGCAACAGCCCCTTTTGCATTCCCCAATACCTGTTCAAAACAACAATACAATAATTAAGACCCAAGACTGAAATGTGAAGAGATTAAGGACCTCGTTTGGCAATGCTTCCGTATAAAAAGTAAAACTTTTTTTGTTCACTAAAGTGCTTCTATAATCTACAAAACACTAAAGTGCATTCTCTCAGATACTCAAAAAGCATTTTTAGTGTTCTCAGAAACATTGCCAAACGGGGTCTAAGATTGTGGAATTTGGTTTATTGTTATTCACCTGGAGGGTCAAAGCGCTTGTGTGTTTGGTGACCAAGAAGTTGGTCAAGTTGACAAAATAAGCCAGAGAAGAATTGAACAAGAGGTACCAAATTAGTTTGATATCTTTTCTGGCAAGATCTAATGTGATCCCAACCACATTTTTCTCCATGATTATTGTTGCAGGAAGCAAGCAAATTACAGCTATTGGTGCCATGTACAAAAGCAAGTTCATTGAGTTCAGCTTTTCCCTGCAATGAAGGATTGGAACTAATTCATTCTAGTCTTGTAACTATAAAATGATCCCATGATGGCAACACAGAATGAAGCAAAGAATAGTTACCCATCAGAGGAAAGCAAAATTTCTTGAAGCACTGACTTGAATGCCCTTGCAGCTGTAGCAGAAACACACATAATAAACCCAAAGAGATGGAAGCTTGGTTCACCCTAAAACCAAAACAAACATTTCCAGTTAGATGGATATCCAAAATGTTCATCAAAAGAATAAGAGAAGGGTGAAAAATTGATTACCCCACTAGCAATGATGACTCCTGCAACGACCGGAATGAGGGTGCTGTAAGTAACCCACTCCTCCCTCTTCTTGATCATAAAAAACGCCAAAACCGCGGTGAAAAACGGCGTGGTGGCGCCAATCGCCTGGTTAAACGACACCGGAAGGTACCTCAACGACACGTTCCCGCACACCACCGAGAAACAAAAAACGACACTGAGCCCCGCGATCTTCGCCAACTGAATCTTGGACCTCACGCTCTGCATAGGAACCACCCTCATAAACGCTATGGCCACGTAGCTGAGCAGACTACACGCCGTCATGTGGCAGAGGGTCAGGAAAATCGGGTACTTGAACCCGTAATTGGTCAGCAGGTACTTGTTCAGGAGGAGAACCCCGATGTTGGAGCCGTACCACGACGCGACCCACCCGACTGTGGTCCATGGGATCGGGGTCGGGTCGGCAGCAACCATGGATTTCGGGATTTTAGTGATTAAAGAAATTAAAGTTAGGAAAGGTGGAAAAAGGAACCGAAGAATTTAAGAAGAGCCTTCAAAGAAGGCGCGAGCTTTGAAACAGAGGATGATGAGTCGTAACGGTAAAGGGTCTTCTCACGCCGGTCGCATTGTGAGTGGGGCCCAGGTGGATTGTTTCTTCATCGGACGGTTGCTGTGGACCGATCAAACACGTACTTGTCAATTATGCGCACCGTTTCCACGCCAAAACGGAGGACCTTTCCAGCATTTAGGACAGTGAATAATGCATTGTAATTACCAAAATAGACGTCGTTTTTTGAATAAGAAGAGGACTTGCCGACCTCTGATTCTTAAAAAGACAAACGCCGGCGACTATGGGTTGGTTTTAGATAAGGACTGGTTTCGTTTGGTCTTTAGTGCTGGGCAAAAGGGTCTTTCAAGTTCAAGTTTCAAATAGAGAGACCGAAACCAACAGAGTTTCAGATATGCTAGCTACTCCGATACAGATTTATATTTTCGAAATAACTAAGTTCATAAAGTTGGGTTTGATTTTGCATTCGAATCCGAGTCTAATACAATCGTGTGTCTATTTTTCGTTTGGAAAGAATTTTTTCTATATTTGAATTTTTTTTTTTGACTGTATTTGGCTAAAATATGAAAAACAGTGAAAGACCCAAAGTGGAACCAAGAGCAGAAAAATTAGCTGTGGAAGTGGAACTGTATTGAGAAGTAACAAAACGTGCAAGAACACCTTCCCGCTAAAACCCAACCACCACTAACTAATCTTAAAAACTAACCAACTGCTTAACAGCCTAACCGCTCAATTATGCCATGTTCTAATATTATTTGTTGTATCGGTTCCATTCCAATAGGCTTTGTATGTGCCTATGTAGTGTTTTGTTTCACTCAAAATTTTATAGTGACGTGATGTATCAAATACGCCTAATAATTTATCAATTTGACTATCACTCAAATGACGAAATATATCGGATACACATAATAATTTGTTCTTTTGACCATGGTTTCTTTCTCCCTATGACACTACAAAAGCAGTAGAAGAATTAGTGAAATGGCGAATGGACTTGAAAATGCGCCTAGGCAGCACCAAAATGACGACCAATGTCGTAGATGCCTCAAACTGTGGTGTAAATGATCGATATTCCATTCTGTAGTTGCAAAGCTCTGGGGGTTGAGTTTTGCAGGCATTGACCACTTAAACCTTGAGGAAATTAAAGCCATCATCTATCATTCAGTCATGAGGTCAATCCTTGGACAAGACCAAAAGGTGACACTAACCATCGCACTTATTCGCACCCCCTCTTGAATGTTGACTTTTAAAGGACACCAGGTTTAACACCAAGAGGAGTCATGTCCACAACAACAGGTGTTAGTTAGCTGATTTGTTTGTCAAGGAGATTAGGGTCCTGATTCGATTGCTTGGCGATTCACAAGAGCTAATTTGTTTACAACCTATGGTACGTAGTGGTGAGAGGTCTAGGAGTTTATAATAAATAAATAAAATGCTAGTAACATTTTTCTATTTCTCCACCAAATTCATCTTTTTCTTTTCCCAACACACGGTATAATATCAAGAACGGAACCATTCATTTTCAAGATCATCTTTGTAAAAGATCAACGATTTTTTATTCGATTGATAGCTTACATAATTATATAAATACACTATAGTATGAGAAGAAAAATGGAGACAATTGTTAGCATTTTTCATTTAATATTGGGGGCATTGGTGAACAGTAACATGTAGAAAGTTACATATATACCAAATAAGTTGACTAAAACAAGAATGTACAACAAATTTTCAGATTGTGTATGGATTCCATCATATTGCATAGCTTAGCTAATATACCTAGTCTAAGTTTGGTAAAGTGCACCCACCAAATTTAAATTTCTCACCGAAACGAATATTTGTACAAAGAAGAATATTCACTAATTCAAGTGTTTTGATCGATCCAGTCTGATTAACGAAATTCGGCGAGGATCTCCTCCTTTTACTGATGTCCAATGGGGCTGGTAAAAATTTTCGAAATTTCTATACCCTTTTGAGTTTTTCTGTTAATTCTAATTTTCTTCCAGTTTTCACTTTGATTGTAATTTGAATGTGTTGAGTGTTGACATGAGAAATTCAGGTTATGATTGCATAGCTACATCACATGGCTATTTTTTATGGAGGACATGACCTAGCATCTTGTAAATTAGAAAGCACCTTTCGGTGAAGATGGCCCCATAACAGCTAGAGAATCTATCCACAATTAATCTTTGTTGGTTGGAAATCTATCTATAATTCCAACCACATCCGCAAGTCCAACCTAATAGAATCATAAATTAATAGAGAATTTTTCATCCCTCTCCTACTTGTCTTCAACTCATCAAGCACTCTGTTCTTTGTATCGATTCCTGACTCTCTCTCTCTCTCTTGGTTAGGGATCCATGGCTGAATTTCTTACTTTTGCTGCCCAGGAAATGCTGACCAAAGTGGCTTCACTTGCCGCTCAAGAGTTCAGTCTTGTATGGGGATTCAAAGGAGAATTAACAAAGCTGCGTGAGTCACTTATCATTCTTGAAGCTGTGCTACGAGATGCCGAACATCCAAGACAAGATCAGGGCGAGGCTGTGAAGCTCTGGTTGGAGAAGCTTGAAGACATAGCTCATCATGCCGATGATGTGTTGGATGATTACGGATATGAGCTTCTTCGGCGTAAGGTGGAACTGCAAAACCAGATGAAGAAAAAGGTGCAACACTTCTTTTCCCTCTCCAATCCCATTGTATTTCGTGTTAAAATGGCACATAAAATTAAGAAGATCAATGCATCTTTAGAGAGTTTGAATAAAATGGCCTCAAATATTGGGTTAGTTGCTAATAAGCCATCTTTAGAGGCAACAACCTCCCATGATATAAGAATTGACAGGGAAACTGACTCGGGCTTTAAAAAAGATGAAAACAATATCATTGGAAGGGACGAGGTTGTGTCAGATATAGTGAAAGCCTTGACCAACTCAAACAACAATAGGGAAAATGATTTTTCGGTTTTGGCCATCGTGGGAATGGGTGGCCTTGGAAAGACAACCTTAGCAAAATGTGTATATCATGATGATAAGATAGAGCAGCACTTCCAAGAAAAAATATGGGTTTGTGTATCTACCCCTTTCGAAGTCAATTCGATTTTGAGGGGGATCTTGGAATCTCTTAAACCCGAAAATGCTGCAGTCCAAGCTATAGATGCAATGTGTAGAATTCTCAAAGAAAAGTTGAAAGAGAAAAGATGTCTTCTTGTGCTCGATGATGTTTGGAACGAAGATGCTCAAAAATGGGATGATTTGATCAGTCGTTTGTCTAGAGTTACTGATACCCATGGAAGCAACATCCTTGTCACTACCCGCAGTGACAAAGCTGCAAAGATCGTGGAGACTCTTCCAAGGTTTGATTTGACAAAACTATCAAACGATCAATGTTGGCTCATACTAAAGGATAAAGCAATTCCAATTGGAAGTGCTCCTATATCTGAAGATCAAGAGAAAATTGGCAAGGAGATTGCGAAAAAATGTGGAGGTGTACCATTAATGGCAAAGGTATGTTATATTATCAATTTGTTGTTTTTCCATGCCTTCGTTTTATTCTTATTCTCATATGGTATCAGAAAGTTATATTGCACTTTGGTGAGTCATCTTCAATTGAACCAACTCCTTATTGTATATTGTTATTACTTTTAATTTTGGCCTATTATTAACCTATAGAAATCTAACTCTCTTTCTTTTGGATACATTTTTTTTGGTACAATCTATGTAAAATATAACTCATTCACCAACTTTATTATAGGTTTTGGGAGGTATGATGCGCTCTAAAAACAGCGATGAATGGCAATCAATTGTGAAAAGTGCTATATGGGATTTGCCGGAAGGAGATGATAGAATCTTGTCAATTTTGAAACTGAGTTTTGATGACTTGAGATCCCCATCGTTGAAACAATGTTTTGCATACTGCTCAAAGTTTATCAAGGATTTTGTATTTGAAAAGGATGACTTGATTCAAATTTGGATGGCTCAAGGATGGCTTCACTCTTCTTCCGACAAACATAATGTAGAGATGGAGGTTAGAGGTAATGAATATTTTCATATTTTGTTAGAAAAGTCCTTCTTCCAAGATGTCAGAACCGATGGCCGCGGTAATATTACCAATTGCAAGATGCACGATCTTGTCCATGATCTTGCAGAAAGAGTATCCAAATCGAAGAACTTGCGTTCACATTTTTGGAATGGTGAAGCTCTCGGGAGCACCTTACCCCGTTTTAAAGCTTTACGTGTCTTGAATTTATACAAGGCAGACATTCAGGAGTTGCCAATTTCAGTTGGAAAGTTGAAACACTTGAGGTATCTCAATGTTATGAAAACAGGAGTCAAAGCACTTCCCAAATCTATTGGTCATCTTTATCACCTACAGACACTGAAAATGCCTTATCACCTTGATGAGTTCCCAAAGGAAATTGCAAATTTGATTACCTTGCGACATGTTTATTATGGTAAACATGTGAAAGTTCCGATTGGGATATTAGGGAGATTGACTAATCTGCGATCATTACCCTTTTTTAAGGTGGGTGAGGAGACAGGTCCTGGAATTGAAGAATTGGGTGGTTTAAACGAAATGAAAGACACCTTATCTATTTATGGTCTGGAAAATGTAAGAGATGGAGAAGAAGCACAGAAAGCAAATTTAGCTGAGAAGAAACATGTACGCAAATTAGTTCTTAGATGGAAGCTTAGTAGACCAAGCAACAATGTTGACAATGAGGAAGATGTACTAGAAGGGCTGCGACCACATTCTAATTTGGATTTTTTGGAGATTGAGGGGTTCATGGGTGTTAAGTTTCCATCATGGTTATTGCTATCCAACAACTTGAAAGAGATTGAATTATTTGAGTGCAACAAATGCGAAGGAGTCCCAATACTTGGCCATCTGCCCAATCTTGTACATGTGAAGATGAAGAGGATGGAGAACCTCAAATGTTTGGGGTCTCAGTTTTATGGCTATGACCACATTTCCCATGCAAAGGCTGCTTTGTTCCCTGCACTGAAAAAAATAAGTATTGTGGAGGCGAGGAACCTAATTGAATGGATGGAAGCGCCAACAGATAAATTGAGGGTGTTTCCTTGCCTTGAGCAGCTGATTCTAAGGAACTGCAACAAATTGACAAGTTCTCCCAGTCATTTTCCATCTCTCCAGAAGTTGAGGATAGAGAACATGGATAGCTGGATGCCGATAGCAAGCATTGTAAGCAGCCAACTGACCACTCTCATTGATCTCGGAATAGTGGGGATAACTGGTCTTACTAGTGTGCCGGAAGGGATGTTAAAAGCAAACAAGAATCTTGCTCGTTTGTGGATACAAGGATGTTCTGAGTTGACTACTATAGCTCCCCAAGGGTTAGAGGTCGAGTCACTTCAGTCGCTGCTTATTTGGAGATGTCCTAAGCTGAGGTATTTACCTGATGGGCTACTACACTCGCTCTCTCTTGAGCACTTGGAAATAAGAGATTGCGAGAGTCTAGAGTCCATCCCAATCCCTGAGCACGGTGGTCTCCCATCTCTCCACACATTCCGGATCTATGGTTGTCCTCAGTTATCCAGTCTACCGGAGGGGCTACAATACTGCACATCTCTTCAGTATTTGGATATAGGGAGCTGCTCTAAAATAACGTGCATTCCAATTTCATCTGAGGGCCTCCCATCTCTTTGTGTATTATCAGTCAATGATTGTCCTGAATTATCAAGCCTTCCGAGTGGGCTAGGCTACTGCACATCTCTTCAAACCTTGGAAATAGGGAGGTGCTCTAAAATAACGTGCATTCCAATTACATCTAATGGCCTCCCATCCCTTCGTGAATTACAGGTTATGGATTGTCCTGAATTATCAAGCCTACCGAGTGGGCTAGGCTACTGTACATCTCTTCAGAATTTGTCAATACAAGAGTGCCATAAGGTTACATCCATTTCCATCGACAGTCTCATATCCCTCAAATCCTTGACTATAGGTAATGTAGAGTGTCTTTCAACTTTACACGTTGGCTTCACATCCCTTCGGGAATTGACAATCGGCGGTTGTAAGAGTACATGTCCACAATTTGAGCTACAATTTTGTGCCTCTCTTCAAATCCTCGTCTCTCTTCAAGACCTGTCAATTAGAGATTGTCCTAATCTAGAGACTATTCCAAGTTTAGACAAGCTCACATCCCTCCGCTCGTTGGAGATTTCTCGGTGTTCTGGTTTAAAATGTCTTCCCAGTGGGGTAGCATCATCCTCACACTGCCTCAGCCGTTTGAAGACATTGAATATTGGTCCTTTCTGGGCGGAGCTTGATTCATTCCCTACCATTCAGGTTATACCACAACTTGAAACGTTGAGCTTGGAGGGGTGGCCTAAGCTCAAGTCTCTGCCTGAGCAAATTCAACACTTCACTTCTTTAACAACTTTGTGGGTAGAGTCGTTTGATGGTTTGGAGGCTGTTCCAGAATGGTTGGGAAACCTTGCATCTCTTGAGTACCTACGTATTTACAATTGCAAGAATGTGATATATCTACCTTCTGTTGAAGCTATGCACCGCCTCACCAAATTAACTAACTTACAAATCTGGCAATGTCCCCTTCTAAGTGAAAGATGCGCGGAGGAGAGCGGCCCAGAGTGGCCTAAGATTTATCATATTCCAAGCATATCCAGTAAGTCTTTATTTTTTATTCTTTTTCTTCTCACTTGTCCTAGCTATATGACATTTGTTATGTATGTTGTGCCTCTCTTTCTTTTTGTTTACATCACTCACCAGGTTGGGTACCTTGTTACCTGTCATAAAAATCGAGTGACAAGAATGCTTTGCTTGGGCTCTTTCATCGATCTCACTCTCATTAATTAGACATGTTGTTCTCATCTCGATCTGCTCGTTTTATATATAATCACTCAATTTCGTTGAATTAAGATACAAGTTGCAACATTAGTTGGGGAAAAAATAAAAAATAAAAATTTAACTATGATCGAGTTTCTGAAGTTATTTACTTGTTTTTTATTAGTTTATTGAGAGATGGAGGTGGTTGCATGAACCATTGAAGCTATGTGACATAGCAGGAATAGGAGGGGTGTATGTCAATAAGGAATAGCTCGGCATTGAAAAAGGGTAAGCTAGCTATGCGACACCTCCTAGTCTCTTATATATCATGTACGTTTCTTCCTACCCTCTCTGATCTATCAACTTATTAATTTACTCCCTATTTATGTTGTATCTGCAGGATTGGTTCTTAGAGAAAGTTAAAAACGTCGTTTTTTGCTCGTGTTGTTGTAGAAGTATCAAAATGCACTCCGATTGCTAGAGGTATAAATTCATCTCTGTTGGTTGAAATTTGCGAATGAGAGTATGCTTTAATTGGGTTTATTTTCAATTTATTTGAAGTGCATGATCTTAATTGTGGGCAGGAGGTGAATAACACAGAGTCAAAGGATTTTCATAGTTCGATTGAAACTGATAGCATATGGTTGGAAAGAAACTCGATGCCAGTTCGTCATTATGTTTCCAATCCGCAATCAGGTTTCAGATTTATGGAAGAAAGCGTTCTCCATATGAATTGTATTCAAATTGTGATTCAGGGTTTAGTGTAGAGGCAATAAATTAAGCTTTGTTGTAACCGAAAGCAGTATATATTTAGTGTAGGCAAAACTATTCTCTGAGCAAAGGGACATCATATGAATGATGATATTTTTATTTTTTACACTTACACAAGCAGGCAATTGATGTCCCTGTTCACAAAAGCACATTTTCATCATTTCAGGAGATGAAGCACATTTTGTCACTTCAGGCTTCATTGCACACAAAGTTTCAGATTCAAATTCAGTAATCCTTTCGTACATTACCAGTTGCATGAGCAAGAAACATTAGCAACGATTACTTGGGAAAACAACTGGGACATATCACAATAGGGATGGTTCTCTTAATAAATAACAGAACTAAAAATTGCTGCAGAACACCTATGTATAGCCTAAAATTGTTTGGGCGTTGGCAACAGAAAATTCTACAATGCTGAAAGCACTAGTGCTCAGGCATATCAGAAATAATCTGAACCATTAGATTTGTAAATCTCCATCTTGTCCTTTTTAAGTGAGGTCTTAAAAAAATCCGAAGCACTAGTGCCCAAAACACTCAAAACGTTCCCGTTGGCAACACCAAAGTAACTTTGCATTATGATCCATTCATATTGATTATGCAAATATTTTGGTTAAAATGCAAAACGCAAAGAAGAAGACTCAACACAACAATAAGTCTAGCAACAAACATTTAGATAACTCAGGTTCCTCCTCAGTACATTGAGTTTTTGAAAGTTTGAATCTAAACGAAATAAAAGCAAAAAAGCAGCTGCTTCACTCCAAATCCAATCGGTCATCTACATTAGCCTCATCCCTGCATCCCAAAAAAACAAAAAGATCTGTTAGATAATATAGCTATAACTACAATGACAATGCCAAACTCTTAGGGTATTGGTTATTCACAAAAGAATATCAACCCAACTTCATATAATTATTATTAGTGGGAAAAAAAATTTGTTTTGGTTATCGATCAGGATGTCCCAGAGGGACTGCTAAGTATGTGAACAGCAATAGAATCCAGTAAAATTTTCATAGCAGAACAGAGAACTTACTAGAACAAGTAAATGATTCAAACAAATTTTTCTAAAGCGATTCGGGTTCAGGAAAAGACCCCAGATCTTTGATTCAAACACTCATTATTACTTAATTTTTAAGCTTAGTTCAATGTGTGACTGTTCACAATCAAGTGCATCGATACAAAAGTATCTACTTGAGCAATTTGCTTTTAACAATCAAGCAACAGAATATGGACCATATAGTTCAAATCACAATGTTCAAAGTGTTTCAAAGCACTGGTTCAAACACCAAACTTCTGAAGCAAAACACACGAGCACATCAAAAGAATAGCTTTCGGTGAAAGGCAGAACTCAATGATTCAAACTTTCAATCAGGGCAAAGACCCCAAAGCATTAACCAATAAACAAAGCCCATATAATATTCCTATCAAATAATCTTTGGTCAATGGTGATTGCTAGCTTAAACGGTTTGTTTTAAAGTAAGCAAGAAAATACGAATTCCATCCTGTTGATTCAGGATCAGGTAAAGACCCTAATTTGATTCATACACTAACCATGTTGATTATTCCTTGGAACTATACTAACATCAATTTGAACAATTTTCTTTCAAGAGAAATGAACCATAACACCTCAAATCAAACTGTTCTACAAATTCAAATAACATTGGCTCAAATCATCAATGCTCAAAGAAAATACATAAATCTCTATTGGAAAGAGAGTAGTACCTCAAATGTTGCTGGGATACATGAAAACCCTGACTCTGGATCCCTGTACAATTAGAGCAAAGCACGATTCAACAAACTAAGCCCAAACAATCACACCAAGCTAATCAAAACAGCACAACAGAAATTTCATAAAGCAAAAGACTTTACCATGGATTTGGGGGGAAGATTGGAGGTGAACTTGGCGCGAACAACACCGGTGTTTCCATGAGGCCTAGAGACCTTGCCCCAAATGCAACGGTAATGGCTCCCGTTCTTCTTTACCTTAGCCTTGTAAATGTAAGCCAACCGTTTCCCCGCGTACCATGCCACCTCCTCCTTGGTGTTGACGTTCTCGATCTGAATCAAGGACGTGTTTGGGTACTGGTTCGATTTCGACCTGGACAAAACAAAACCCTAAGTCAAATCCAAACAATCCCTGAGCTTAAATCACATATAAGTAAGTGGCTAGAGCTTTGTTTTAGTACCTCTTGTATCCGAGGACGGTTCCACGGACGTAGAGTCTGCAGAGAAATAGAGAAGCAAAATGAATTAGATTTCAATCTTAGGGTACTTGAAGAAATTACTGAAATGGGGGATTAGGGATATAGAAAGAGGGAAACTTTGAGTACCTGACGCGCTCTCCTTGACGACCCTTCACCATTTTCGAACGAAGCTGCGGGCTGCTGGTGTGAGACGGAAACCCTAAACGAAGACTGCTAAAGATGAGGGGTTAAGAAGCTTATATATGGCAAGAGGAACTATATAGTGTGAGTGGGTGTTGGCTATTTGGAGATTGCGTTGATTGATCCTCACCGTCTGATTTCAATGACATACATCAACTAGATCGGCCCATTCTATTATAGGCCCAAGCTCACTCTTATGGCTGCACAAACTTTAATGATCTAGGTTTTATTAAAATTTTGACTTTTGCTTTGAAGCCTGCAACCGCAATAGGGTCACACAACTCGTGCCCAATGTCCGACCCGCTTATAAGAATCGCCACGACGGTCACAACAAAGGAGCGACTCCGAACTCGATATCCGGGATTGAGAGAGTTACCATTGGTAACACTATTAGTATGTTTATTTACTTGGAATGAAAATGTAAATGAATTGAAATTCATTCATAATACCTACTCCCTTTGGTTATCAAAGTTCGGATATTCATGAATGAATTATTCACTTTTATGTGGAACCCACAATTATTCTGATTCATATACGTGTTAGTAAACGCAAGACAACTCATAAATTGAAATCAATTCATTCATTTTCATTTTCATTCCAAGTAAGTAAACATGTCATATAATTGGCTAAATACACACCTCTTGTTCACGACAGTTACAACGACTTGGTTGATTTTTATTAATGATAATCTTTAAATGCTTATTTAAAATATGAACTATTCAGATTATGAAATTAAAAAGTAAAATATATGTGAATAAGGGAGAGTTTGGTTGAAATTAAAAAAAATCCATAGATTAGGGACCCGTTTGCAAGTGTGGAAATTTGCACAATGGTCCGTGGACCTCTGGTTGATCAGCGATTAGTCGTTTCCCGCTCGATATGACACGCCTCGTCTACGACAAACCCCCAATGTGATAATTTGGTTTGACTCGATTTAATTTCCTTACTGGCGAAGCAAATCTCACATTATTAGTACTCCCATCTCCAGCTCTCTTCCTCTATCTCTACTCAGTACTCACACACAGACGATGGAGCAGCCTCTGCTATCAGGTACATTCTAATTCTCATTGTCTTTAATTTCCTGAATCCATAATTGTGGGTTATATTTGATTTTTCGTTTTGGGTTTTGTTTCTGATCACCGTTGATTGAAGAACAACGAAGTGAATCGGAGGAGAAAACGAGCGAGAACTGGAGCTCGTACCAGTATGTGGGGAGAGCTGGCTCTGTGATTCCGACGGCTTCGTTGGCCGGAACTGAAGTCAGCGTCGAGGAGATACGGTCAGCGGCTGCTTATTCTGATCACTACCCACCTTCTCTCCATAGCGCTTTGGTTGGTTCGCCAGAGCCTGATCCTGATGGTATGCAAATACATGTACAGTTTTTTCCATTTCTGATATGGGTTTTGAGTTTTGATTGATGGGTATTAATCATTTTCGAGGTTTATGTGAGATTGCTTCCAAAGATTTGATATTGGTAGCTCAGTTCCTTGTTTTGTTCTATTTCTATTATCTTTAGCTTCCGGGATACGTTTGTAGACAAATGTACTTGGAAAGATTGAAATTTAGCTCTCTAGTTAGTTCGAATTGGGACAAGGAAAGTTTCTACTTAATTAGTTCATCTAGAATAATATGGCTAAGTTCATGAATTCCATGACATATGATGTTGGTTTTACCCCTTTTCTACTTTCTTGATTTGGATCTTTCATGGGACAAAAAGAGGGTTATGATAGTGGACTTACTTTAAAACAATCAATCGTTGTTGTGTCTCTTATTATTTTCTCAGATATAATCTGATGGATACAAAATTGTGGTCCTTTGTCCTTTGTTGTAGAGCAATCTGTTGTGTACCAAGGTGGATATGGAGGAGGTGCTGGCAGCACCACTAGTGAATTTCATAGGTATGTTTTACAGAATGCACCTATTGCTATGGGATTAAAGTCATTTGAAATTATGAACTGATCATGCATTTAAATTAGCTGGTGGAACTGGTCACACATTAAAAGGACTTCCAATGAATTCGTATTCATATCGTTTTGATTGTTTCTTTAAAAGTCGAAAACTTGGAAATGGCTGATAATCATGCTGAGGTTCAGCGGATGCTAGGGAGCAGTCCCTCTATTTCTAGAGGGTTGCTGTTCTTTGTCATTTTTTCAAACGGGTTTCATGTTTGCCTAGTCTCACCCTGTTCCCTCTTGCTTGCACTAGAGATTCTGATGCAGTCTTTTTTCTTTATTCTCTAAGTCTAACCTTCTGTTATTCACTTTTTCCTATATACATATATAAAGGTACATTGACCATTGTTGCATTGCATGTTGTCTGTGAAACTTATCATGGTATTTTTCTCAATCTCGTTATAGTTCAACAACTATATTGTGCTTATCTATTTTAAGACTGAATGTTTATGTACAGGCAAACACTGGATGAGGTAGAAATAAGAGAGTTGCTCATTGATCATGTTGGCCATAGATGCTGTTGGGGAAGTCGTCCCGCTCGAACCTGGAAAATCCAGAAACTAGAAGATTGCAACGTTTATGTGGGAACACTAGATACTTTCATTGAGGAAAGGGAAACCATAAGAGAAACAGAGCCATATCAAGGTGGCCATATTGATGGAAAGGATAAGGGACCAGAACTAGGAATCTGGGAATTGGATTTGAAGTCTCAGTTTCCCGTTTTATTTATACCTCACAAAGAATCACGGGAGATAATTCCTCATTCAGAGTCCATTGAGAAATGCTCAGGTAATGGTTCTGGAAATAGGAAGTTGGCAAGGTCAATGAGGATGAACTTTTAACTATAAATATTTCATTATGTCTTTCTTTTAATTCTCTAAGATATATGTAGGTACCTCTTCATCATCTTATTTCTATTGTAATAATTTATGGCATAATCTAAGCAGTAAATCGTTCCCATACCATCAAAGATAGTTTTTTTGTTATGATCTAACAAATGTTTGAAAAAAAAAAAATTGCAGGTTGTGCAGGAAGAGGAGATACTGTGTGTCTTAAATGCAATGCAGATCAGGAGCCTGGATTCTACAAAGAAAATCAGATGGCTCAGTGCTCTGTTTGTTATGGAAGGGGTTTAATTGCCCATAAAGATGGAGCTGACTCAATGTGAGATGCTTAATGTTTATGTCATCTAGTTTCTAGCTATAATATGTGAACTCCAGTCTAACACTTTCAAGGTTTGTTTTTTTATGCAGCCTTATCTGGTTTACTGTATGAGCCTTTTGATTTCTTAAACAGGATACACATTTACTAAAATGTTTGTCTATACAGATGCTTGACCTGTGATGGTAAGGGACAGATTCCTTGTGCAACTTGTGGATCTCGTGGTCTAGTTAAATGTTTGACATGCAAAGGAAGTGGTTCTCTTCGGTCACGTAATGTTGCCCTTGTTAGATGGTATGTAAGTTACTTTATGATACATATATATGTGCAGATTATGTCCCTTAAAAAATGCTTTAATATTTCACCGAATTTTCTTGCCACATATTTGAGATGGTAAAACTTGGTCACTTATTACTTAGAAAACTGGGGGCATTTATTCTCTCTTCATTCTTATTCTATGTTCGAGGTCATCAATTTTCCATATAGCTCCATATTATTATGGCACCTTGCAAATATTGAGTTTTTATTTTCTCTATCTTCTGCTTATGTAAGAATTGTCCTGCGTGAATATGAATGAAGTAAATTGTAAACTCTGTCACAGGAAGACGCTTTCAACCAGAAAGGTAAGTGCAACAAGCGGAGCAGCATCTGTTCCAGACGATGTTTTCCACAGAGCCAAAGGAGTCCAATTGTGCAACACCCAGGCATATCAGTGCACTCCAGCCTTCTTTGCCGACTCTTTCTTCCTCAACAAATTCTCATCCGAAGTGATTGCAGACAGACCTCCTGTGCCTCTCTCTGCAAGGGTCATAAGCGAAAGGCATACAATATCAGTGGTTCCAGTGACACGTGTCACCATGGCTCATCGCAGTCGATTGTTCAGTTTCTACATCATTGGGTTTAGCAGGGAGGTGTACCTAAAGGACTACTATCCCTCTCGGTTTTGCTGGGGGTTGTGCCCTTGCTTGGAGTGGTTGAAGTTGTAATGTTGCAGATATAATATCCTCAAGAATCAGACAACTATATTGTATCATCATCCTATCATATTTGTGAGTGATTTGCTCGTTTTGGTGAGAATAAAATAGTGAGAGTGGAATTTCGAAAAGCACCTGGTGAATAATAATTTATGTGTGAGGATTGTCTTTAGTTTAAATTCTTCGTTACCGTTTGTAAAGGTGTTGAATGCATTGAAAATGGAAGTTGGCCAAACTCCATTTTTGCCGATATCAATTCAACGTGTACTTTAACCTAACTCTATGTGGAGTCGGTTCTTGTTTTGTTATATCAAATCATTGAAAGAGAATAGAAATAGTGAGAGATTGGAAAATGTTGGTATGATGCAATTCTGTGAGAGGCAAACTCAAATGGTTGAGAAGCACCAACTTAAACATGACGGTGACACCAAAATCTGTATGGACTCAATCAGCTTTGTAGTTTGGTCCATGGAACATTGAGAGATCTTCCACTTCCAACCCCACATGTCAACCACCATCTTTTGATTAATGGAGCCACCATTTTCCAAGTTCCTTCCAATTTCTTGTGAAAATTCCGTGATTCACATGGAGCCATCGTAGCCTTGGTCCTGTTAATAGCATTTATACACTGAAGCGTTCTAATTCTTTTTTCTCAAAGATAATTCGAGATTTATATATGTACCAACTAGTTATTCGTTTAGTGACATTTTTTTAGACGTGTGTTAGAACAAGAATTAGTGCAGTTGTGTTAGAACATTCACCAAACAATGTTCTGTTAGACGTGTGGACCCTAATCACAAATCATTTGGTTGTTCTATGATTCCATACAGAACATTTCTAGCTCATATCTTTTTATTCATTTTCTATTCTTTAAAAGGACAAAATGTTCTAAAAAAAATACCCAGGAGACCCAATCAAACATTCTTAGTTTCTTAACATGGACAGTTAAAAACAAAACAAAAAAAAACATGGTTCCTGTAAATAAAGTAATATATCTAATCTTACTTGATTACTATTTTCATTAGAAAAATACAAAATATAGCCACTAGATTTGTTACTCTAACAATGTGTTGCAAACATCGTTATAAATAACATATTTGATGAGCGTACAAGTGCCCACTACCATTTCGTCCATTTTGACTTGCACTTTCCTTGCCACCATTTTTTTGAGGTCCATACCATGAACTATGTTTAGTTGGTGGAGTCTTTTGGTAAATTATAGCCATGGCATGAAAAATGGCTAGTTGGGTACGCACTAAAACATAAAAGATCAGTTCTTTGTGACATATTTCTAGATTTTAGGCATCACTGCACCACAGTCATCTTCTTAATGCATTCATAGCTTCCACTAAATCTTTCAGTCCACTTCATCTAGAATTTTTGCCACTTAAATGTGAAAAGAAAACTAATTTATTTTTATTCTACCCACAGAATCAACTTAGTAATATAGTATCCTCCTCAAAATTCTATTTTTCTGGTTTTATTTTTTTAATGGGCCAATAATTTCTTATTGCTTAAGATGGACCAAAATGACAGAATGATGATTCATGCAATCCCAAAAAACGACAGAACGTGCAAGCTCGACAGACTTATATAATTAGCTTTCTTTCCGCGTTGAAATACTCGTCCATTTGGCACCGCTTGATTATGCGAAAAACGGCACCGGCAGATTGAAGAGAGATGATTGTGTACAGTCCTGCACCACTCGTCACCGTCACACCAACCTCATCGTACAAATCGCAGTGATTGAATCAATCTTATCTCTGAATCAAACGGCTAGAAATCGGAAGAACGTCATAATCGTATCTAACGGTCAGATTTACATGTGGCGACAAGAAACGATGCGGCAGCCGACGTCATGTGTCGTGTCTTATACGGAGAGATGGCTCGTGACCGCGCCACGTGGCGTGTTGAATTTGGAATGTCAGTCGGAGGCTACGTGTTTGATGAATGGCAGAGTGACAGCGAAGCAGTTTCGAGGGTCGATGAACGTTCCAAACAGAGGAGGTACGAAATTGCACGGCAAAATGTTGGGACCAAAATACCCTTCATGGTAAAAACGGATTGGGCCAACTGATCTCCCGCCGGCGTTTTAACCAATAGTCCAAAACATCTGATTACTTAATTAATAAAATGTATTTAATAATAATAAAGAGGCTCAAACTGCTCAAGTAGTTTAGGCGTTTAGCAACAAATTCTATCAAAATATAATTAAGGACAAAAATAACTTGTTCATGTTTGCCATGAGGACAAATTTGTTTGGATTACCGAAGGTCAATGATGACAAACTAACTTATCCGTTTTAGTTTTTATTAAATTGTTAAAATGAGGAGGATAATATATATATTTGTTTGAATGTTTGAAATAGACTTCAACAAAATAAGAATTGTTGAGCGCGCGAGACATACGTTTACAAAAAAAAATATAGAAAGATGTTTTACGAATTTTTTTCAAAAGACCGAGACGGAAGAGTCAACAAAAGCTAGCCACGTAGGTTGCTAGTTTTTGTTCCTAACAAAAACAAAAAACTTAAATTTGGCACTTAACTTATCAAAATTAAGACAAACACATTTAAGAAACGCCATAAATAGAATATTATGATAAAGCAAAATAACTTAATTAGAAACAAGTTGCTTGTAGATAATGAATCTAGACAATTAAGTTCACAACAAATTCGTGCACCCACGTCTTAAAATTTGCAGAGAATCATTATATTTGATGGTTAATACTATGCATCTTATATAAGCAATCGACACAAAACATGCACGATAAGTATTCCCAAACAATTAATCAAACACATTTAACCATACTAGCTTGTCACACCTCACATGGAAAAGAAAAACATTAACGGAAAAACATTAATCGGCAAAGAAAAACAATAACAGAGATTTAACAAAAATAATACACTAACAAATTAACTTCATGCGAAAGACTTGAATCACCAATTCATCACTCGCGATTAATTTAGTAAGTAAATTAAATTATTCTTGGTATGAATACAAAGAATTCATTAATGGAGTGTAGTGAGTAAATTTAGAATTATAGTAGTAATTGTGTGTTTTTAATGTGAATTATATCATCACGGTTATTTTAGGAATTTATAAGAGATTTAATAAGCAAATCTTGTATTTTAAAAGCAAAAAGAATGTGCAAAGAGTATAACAAGTCAGCAGGTGAGAAAATTTGGAGGTCCCAATAGAATTTATTTATTATAAATGTCTAATGTGTACACGCACAAGGCAAAGCATGCATATCTAGCTATCATATATATGTCATTCTTTCTGCTATGAGTCTCTTTTAATACTTGAAAGATGAACTAATTGAAATGACGATTACAAATTTGAGTGGATCGATGTCTCTTTACTAACAATAATAATTAGTGCACGTCTTGCTAGATTTTGGAAAAGGCCGCGGGTAGCTTTCTTAGGACTAAAGGCACATAACCATACTAGCTTGTCACACCTCACATGGAAAAATACGCAAACGTAAGGGATGGTCATCTAGCTAGGTTCCCATATGATGAATTATTGAGTATACCCTAAAATTAGGATCCTTGTTAATTATTGATCTTGGTGGGGAGGTTATCAAGTCCAAATCATGTAACTATATGGCAAAGGAATCAAGGGTACACCTTCCCTTTTTAACTTTAGGGCATTGGTTTATAAACATTTTGAAGCGGCAAATAATTAGTAGGGATAAACTAAATTAATCTCCAGTGAATTTGCCTGATCAAATCCTTTGAATACAAGAAATTAACGACTTAGTAAAGACATTTGTATAAGATACTTTACCAATGTACGCAGATAAAAATTCAACTAAAATACTTTTATATTTTATGATGCACTTGAAATATTTGCATCCGATTTTGTTTGTTTGGGAATCCATAGATTTACTACTAATTAGCTTTCCGTTCACTTTTGCCCATAAAAACAAAAATAAATGCTAAGACTACCTTGAAATTAGCAAGTCGTGTTAGTATATGAATACTAATCAACTATTACATAACTAGGATCGTTAAAACTGTATTTTATTTTTTTGAACAAAAGCTAGCACTCATACATATTTCATACAAGAAAATGTTGATCCTTACACTATCTAAATTATAAACACAATTCAAGGATTTCGTAGCGAAAATATAAGGAATTAGTTTCCACATGAAATATTAGTTGAACCGGTTTAAGTGTGATTTGACTATGACATGACCTGTTTAAAAATTACTATTGGGTGGGTTAAACTTAAACAGTTACCCTTGTTGAGCCTAAACCGCCGTCATTTTAACTGTACATAAAAAGTTAAAAAATGACCGTTACAGGTATCTAGAAAATATTGGTAGGGTGAATTTAGTAAACATGTTTATATTTAATTATTATTTATTAACCTTCATTCCGCGGGATACAGGTGGATTGGTCAAGCTGTGTGGGCTCAGAAAGATTTTCACTACCAGAAAACGATTGGGACCGTAACAAACTCGTCAGGGCTAAACTCGTCATTCCTAGTGTCTCCTTTAAGCTCTCTGAACGATAAAAACCGGTCTCTCTGAGAAACGAAAAATTTAACAACAATTAGACAGAGAGAGAGAGTCTGAGAAAGAGTGGGATTGATTATGAATATTGAATTTCAATAATAACAATAAAGATTATTACCACCACTTTATACACACCTCCTCCTTTCTCTCCTGGGCCGCTGCCCTAAGATTTCGGACCCTTTTCCCTCGACGGAACCCCGCAATCCCCAACCGTCGTTTCCCTCTCTCATTCTTGTTCTTGTTCCTTTCTTTCTCGGAGAAACAAATCTGACATCGTGCGGCGCATTTTTCTCAACCACAACGTTGGTGCCGGCCGGCAATGTCGTTGGGTGGCCAAAACAGCTCGACCAACAGTAGCCCGAGCGCCGCCTCCGCCGCCATCGCGCTGCCCACAACGACCAGACGACGCGTCGCGGACGGCTTCATGGACGCCGCCTCCGCCGTACCGACCAACTACAACGTTAGCGACATCAACGCGGATGCGGACGAGGACGAGGAGAGCGACCCCGACCGCAACGGCTCTTCCTCCATCTGCGGTGCCGGGTCCCACCACAGCCACTGCCATCATTATTCGCACCATCCCTTGATCAAGTATCTGCTGCTTCGCAGGAAGGTGTTTTTCTGTGTTCCCGAGACGTGGCTGTTGTGGACGGCCGCGATGCTCCAGTCGTTGCGATTGGGGAGGAACGTGGGCCGTAAGATCTTCGCGGCACTATTGTTAATGGCAGTTATTTCTGTGTTCTTGAAGTTCTCGTTTTTAGGCAGCCACGTGGAGGTTGTTGATCGGAAGAGGACGGAGGGTAGGCTGTTGATTCTGAAAACGTTCAAAGATGATTGGGCGGTGGCTCAACGCGCCGTCACTGAGAACCAGGCGGCCATGCCCAAACGTGTTTTGGAGAGAGTGTCATTCTCTGAATCTTCCCTTCCCAAACGTCTTTTGGAGAGGTTGCCTGTAAGTCAATTTTTCTTCCATTCTAGGATTAAATTTTTCATTTTTAACTTCTAGCCATTATTTTTTTCTTTTGGTTTGTTTCCTTACAAAATTTTAGAGATTTTTTATTTAACTTTTACTTGCCATTTTAGTGCTCAATAACTTTCTGGGCTTCTTTTACCCAGAAAGAAACTTTGTTTTTTTGGTTAAAGGTTTTATATTTGTCTGCTTACTTTTGATGCAGACCCTTTGGACTTGCTATGTTTGATGGATTTAGTTGAAAAATTCAATGCCTAAAACTTAATGAATTTTAAAGCTTTGTTTTTTTTCCTTCCTGGAATAAACGAGTTATTTTGATTGACTTTCTTACCATATTATGCTCATTTGGCTGTTAATGCTCCATAACTTTCTGGGTTGCAATTTGTCACCACATTTTGGGTACAGACCCCCTTGGACTTGATATGTTTGATGGGTTTAGTTGAAAAATTCAATGGCTATTTTAATATAGATGTTCTTTTTTATGGCTTCATCAGTTTGTCGCTTATGGGATTTAATGCTGTGATTCATTGGTATTGATGGATAAATCTACTCTCTTTTACAGATTCCAGAATTATGGATGAAACCAATCAGTGACAATTTTGATAAATGCATAGCTCGACCCAGGAATCGGATAAGTAAGTTTATTTGTTTCATTACTGATTTTGTCAAGCACGTTAGCATTAATCAGCTTTAATCTGACTTTTGTAAACATTAATTTTCCTGCAGGAACAGGGTCGAAAACAAATGGTTATCTGCTTGTTCATGCCAATGGTGGATTGAATCAAATGAGAACAGGGGTAAGAGTCCTTTCTCAAATCTTTCTTACAGTATATAATTTGCTCAATCCCTAGTTTACTAGTTTGTTACAAGTTTTTGGAGCTGACATGGTAACCCAATTGATGTTACAGATATGTGATATGGTAGCCGTTGCAAAGATAATGAACGCTACTCTGGTGCTTCCTTATCTGGACCACGAGTCTTTTTGGACTGATCCAAGGTAACTTTCTTTCTGGGCTGATAAGAGTTGTCGGATGGGAATGGCTGGCTACTCTTTCAGTTTATTGATCAAATACTCTAATGTATGTGCAGTGATTTTAAAGATATTTTTGACTGGAGACACTTCATGAACGTATTAAAAGACGATATTGAGATAATTGAGTATTTGCCGCCCCGTTATGCAGCGAAAAAGCCTCTTCTGAAGGCTCCCATCTCCTGGTCTAAGGTTCGGACTTTACTTGAAGAATGTATAGGACTTTTGAGTTAATTGTGTAGCTTTTGGAATTGTATCTAAGATGATGCTTCATATGCAGGCTAGTTATTACAGAAGCGAGATGATCCCATTGTTAAAAAAGCATAAGGTTATAAAGTTTACGCACACTGATTCGCGACTTGCTAATAATGGACTTGCAAACTCCATCCAAAGGATGAGGTGCCGTGCCAATTATGAGGGTCTCCGATATGCCAAGGAGATTGAGGATCTTGGGAAAGTTTTGGTCGATAGATTAAGGAACGATAGCAATCCATATATTGCTCTTCATTTAAGGTACCTTTGTTGTGTGAATTGTTTGGTATTATCTAGTTATATTGTAGGTTATAACAGTTCAGCTAAGTCAAACAATTCTTGATTGCAGATATGAGAAGGACATGCTTGCTTTCACTGGCTGCAGCCACAACCTTACTGCAGAGGAAGACGAGGAACTTCGGGACATGAGGTACAGTGTTAAACATTGGAAGGAGAAAGAGATAGATAGTGAAGAGCGACGAATCCAAGGTGGATGCCCATTTTCCCCTAGAGAGGCAGCCTTGTTCCTCAAGGCCATGGGATACCCTTCGACAACGACAATCTACATTGTTGCTGGGGAGATATATGGCAGCAATAGCATGGCTGCGTTTCGCTCTGAGTATCCTAATGTCTTCTCTCATAACACTCTTGCAACAGAAGCGGAGTTAGAGCCCTTCAAGCTATATCAAAATCGCCTTGCCGCCTTGGATTACATTGTAGCACTAGAGAGTGATGTCTTTGTATATACATACGATGGAAATATGGCTAAGGCAGTGCAGGGACATAGAAGATTTGAAGGATTTCGGAAGACTATTAACCCTGACAGGTTGGTTCTCAAACCAGGCATTTTATATGTCACCCCAAATTCTCTACTTCTTGCTTCGAATGTCATCTAACATGTCATAGTTTTCATTTCAGACAAAATTTTGTGAAACTGTTCGACCAGTTGGATAAGGGTTATGTATCGTGGGAAGAATTTTCTACGGAGGTTCAAAATCTGCATTCTGATAGGCTGGGAGCACCATATGTTAGACAGGTAGGAGAGTCACCCAGGTTGGAGGAGAATTTTTATGCAAATCCCTTCCCTGGTTGCATCTGTAACAACTCACAGGAGCAGATTGCTAGCCTGAAGTCCAACGAGAGACGGAGCATAAGTGTTTCATCGCAAAGATAAGGTGGTAGGTGATAGTATGTGGCTCATACTGTGAAAAGCACATATCATTGCTCAAATGGCAGCAAGCTGATATAGGGCTTTGGAATGAAGTGCTTTTTTGCTCATGCCAGAAACTGTACTTGCTTACCGAGTCGACAAGTTTGGAGGCTTCCTTTGTGATTTGCAGTACAAGTTTCGGTTATGTTGTACCTACAGGCTACAGACTTAGCAAAGAGATTCAGAACGCAGAGAAGGCAGGGGTCGCGTATAGTTTAGGAAACATCAGTTAGTTTCATTAGCACACAGGAATTGCCGTTGTCCAGAATGGAGTTATAGTAATTCATTAATTCATTATTCTTTCCTTGATTTGGTCTCAAAATTGTGACAAGTGAGCTCGACTCCAAGTTATAATAGAATGTAATTTATACAAGTTATAATAGAAGAACACTTTCATTCATTTCCAGTCTTTTATCCTTCCTTGGACAACTTTTATGGATTCAATCAGCCATAGCCAGATATAGACTTTCAGTATATTGTGACAATCAGCCATAGCCAGATATAGACTTTCAGTATATTGTGACAAACTTTCGGCAAAAACTTCTGGGAAACCTTGCTATCTTAATAATTGAAGGGACAATGAATATTACAAAAAACGTGTTACTACTGCAAGTAGATTAAAAGCCACTCCTCACCTACAAAATGCAAAACACAACAACAATGGCCTGCCTAAGAGTGATGTGAATTGAAATGCTACAAAGTTGACAAGTATACAATTGATAGAACATTTTCTTAATAAACAAGACTATACTTGAGGGCTTGGCTCTGCACTACCACATTGAAGGTACATAAACCTGCTCCTTGAGATTTTGAGTCGCACTTTCGGTAGGAAAACCTCTAACAGCACCAATTGTCCACTGTGATATAATTCCTGCTGCAACTGCAAAACGAAGCTGCCTTTCACAAACATCTTGATTTTCATACATCTCTGGGAAAGTGGTCAGCTTTCTCATAATCGCAGCGACAACAGCATCACCAGAACCAGTCCTATCACAAGTGAATGGGGTAATGAGAACATCTTCTGTTCCAATCACAACACCATCGAATGAAGGGGAATAGTAATGAATTCGAAGCGTTCCATCTGTCACAAACAAAAACTTAAGTTTATCATGCCACAATGGAGCTATTTCTTCCGGAGTGTAATGGTAATAATCTCTCCGCTTCTTGGTTTGCTCAAAATTCTCAGCATAGTATTGTGGCCTGTAATTTCTCTTCCTCTCGTAATAGTCTTCATCCAAAAGAAACTCCAACTCTTGCCTCGAAACCTCTATGATGTCTGCCTCATTCCAGGCCCTCTTGATAAATTCCCTGGTCTCGTCACGCGATTTCCACAATGGCAATGGCAAATTCAAATCGAAAAACACAAGCCCCCCAAACTTTTTCGCATAAGATATTGCTCTGAAAAGGGTTGGTTGCATTGGAGCAGATGTCAAAACTTCAGAACTAAAGTGGAACATTCTAGCCTGCACAAGACATCAAAACCCTGCTTAAACACTAAAAATCCATATCCAACAACAATGTGATTGAATAATAATGGTTTCCAATAACTAAGATAAACAATGTAATACCAAATGCTCGAATAGGCATTTCAACAAACACATTCTGTGCATACCTCTTTGAGCACAGAGAGGTTGAGCTCGGAGCGAAGCAAAGAGTCTTCGGCGGACTCTTTGACCGTCTCCGTCCACATTCTCTCATCATCAAACTTAATCTTCATGTAAGTACGGGCAGTCCTCGTATTCGAATCGATCTTCACGCCACGTGTCTGAACCTTCTCCTTGTTCATCATCAGCAGCACCTCACTCCCAAAATCATCGGCCCCAACTTTGCCCATGAACGCCGCTCTCCCGCCGAGCCGCACGTGCGAAATGGCGACGTTGGACGGCGACCCTCCCGGTGCCCGCGAAAACTCCGGCGGATCCCACTGGAGCATCTTCCACTGCGAGTACATGTCCGGGTGCATCGGGTTATCGGAGACCCGAACCGTGGGAACGAACTCTTTCTGTGCCGCACCGAAGCAGCAGACTAAGGGAGGGTCGTCGTACGGAAAATCGATTCCGTCATCGAAATCTTCGAGCTCTGAATCTGAGATTTCAGCTTCTACTGGGCCATTTTCGACCTGGGCTTTTTTCGAGCGCTTGGTCTTCTTCGGTGGAGATGTTGTTGAAGCGGAAGTTGAGCCCTTTTTCCTGCCTCGGCGAGCGGGTTTCTTGGGCTCTTCAATGCTTCCATTTTCTTCGCCGGAAGCTCTGAGTGGGTTTAGCTTGTGTGATCTGAAAGGTTTAAGCTTGAAAAATTGAAGCTTTAGAGGTTCAGAAGCTTGTGTAATTAAGCTTCTGGGGTTAAGGACCAGTGGGCGAGAGAGTTGAAATGAAGCCATGGTTGAGCTGAGGTTCAGGGTTTATCCATCTTCGCCACGGCTACTTCCCTCTGTAAAATTTTATCGGGTCGTGATATATTGGGTCTCATAGTCGGGTCGGGTTGACACCAGATGAGTAACTGCCCTCGTCACTCCATCAATCCAAGCGCTCCACGTGGAGAACTCCACAGCGTTGGATCAGAAGTTACATAGGGATGATGACGTCACTCCATGATTGCTTAAATCCTTTCCCGGTGGCGAAGCGAAAGGGTTTAATTTTCTGTGTCGTCGAAACCAAGGCCAAAGCTTTAAACGGAGCTAACAAGTTCTCTGTAACTTGTTCGCAGTCTCGCCGGTAAGTTTTGAATTCTGTAAGCATATGTTCAATTTCGATCGTTTTCTATTATTTAAGTTTGAAATTTCCATATCTGGTTTGGTTGAATCAAAATTGTCTATTGCTACAACTCTTATACCTGTTCATGATTTGGATTTTAATTTTGACCCTTTTAAATCTGAACTAAAACCCTGTCTGTGATGCAGAAAATGGGTTTATGGACTTTGATTCAGGGCATGTTGCTATTTGCAAACGGATTGGCAATTCTGAACGAGGATCGGTTTCTTGCTCCGAGAGGTTGGACCTTGCAAGAAGTTCAAAGAGGAAATAGAAGCACGATTAAGGGCCAGCTTATAGGGCTTATATATGCATGCCAATACTTCCGATTTGTCCTCATGCTCTTCAACTTCATAACTATTATCCTGAAGCTTTTCTATGGGTGAGGCCTGTGTTTGTAGTTGTAGAATCTTTACAGGGTCTGTGTTTGTGTTTGATTCTTGGGTTTAATCCCAAATGAAAATTCAGGAAAAGGGTCATGATCAGTTGGTTAACTTTGCAGTATTGTATCTTATGGGTGTGCATTTGGTCTGTGTAGTTGTTGTTGTAGACTGAATATAGTTTGTGAATTGAATATCGCTTTTCAAGGTTTACCCTACTCTTGTCTCTGATTTGTTTGTTTGGATACACCACTAGAATTACAAGTCGCTAGCTCCGGCCAATTTCAATTTTGACGAATAATCTACTTACTATGGCATTTCTCAGATAGATGCAATATAGTCCTTTGAAAGGTGCTTCAATGCATTGTTAGATGAATTTTAAGAAGACATTAAATTACTTGGTGGCATTGAATAATCTGCTTCAATTTGCTAAAACCAGCTGGAAAACCTACATGTAGTGTGAAGTGGAAAACTCTAATCTGCATATGACTAGTCTTATTCATCTGAGAAGATACTCATTACATATTACAGAATGTGAACAAAAGCAGCACAAAAGGACCTAACTCACTCAACTGGGATCATAACCCCATTAGTCCTAAATGCAGGCAAAGTCCAAGGTGGGTTAAACCTTGCCAGCAAATACTCCCCCACAATCTTAAACCCATCTTTCTCCAAAACCCTCTTCAGCTTCTCCACCCTATTCTCCACCACTTGCTCCGACGCCGCTCCCCCAAAAGTCACCACCCCATACTTCCTCTCCCCCTCTTCCCTGATCACCACTCTCTCGTCCACTGGCTTTGGCGCCTCCTCGGCCTTCTGATACTTAGCAGGCAGCAGGAATTGCATTGTCACCGTCTTCGTGTCCCCGCCTTCTTTGGTCACCACGGGAGCTGTCATGGCGATCTTCTCAGCTGAGCTCTGTTGGGTTATGACTGGAGCTGTCATTGCAATCTTCTCAGGCTTGGTGTTCTGGGGATTGCCGAAGGCGCCTATGTAATTGGCCAGCACAGCAAAGCCTCCATCTCTGTCGCCCTTGAACTGTGATGAATCATAGGTCACCTGGGCTATCACTGATGCTGCATATTGCCGGATTTCATAATCAGCTGTGGATTTAATGACTTGGTATTTGGGGGTTTCTACACAAATTTTTCCAAATACCATTCCCATGTTGGAATTTGGTTTTGAAAAGTAGAGAGAATGCGGATGGAATTTTGGTCTGGATTGGTCCAATGTATCTTATCTATTTGTATTGATCGATCTTGCTTGGCGAGAAGGTTTTCTCTTTTGCTTTTGCTTTGTTTTATTAGATTGCTTGAGCAAGAGGTTGGAATAAACGAGTGGCTGATTTTGGTGATGTACTCGTGGACACTGTCTGGCCACCATTTTAATTGGCCTGTTTCTGGGCCTTTTGGCGCCGAATGTAAACCAACCTTTTCTAAATCGGCCCAAGTGCCAAACAGATCGTTAGGGTTAGTCCAAATTCCAATCACGCCCCTATAAATAGTCTTCGAATACCATCATTGCATCGCATGATTGTAGAACCGCCAATACCCGCCTCACCTTCTTCTCTTTCCATCAATTCTCTAATCTTTCAAATCGCAGTTTTGTTTTGATTTCCATGATTTTCTACGAGCTTTTCGAATCTTGTACTATTTGCTTGTTGAATTTTCAATTAGGTTTTCTTGTTGAATATATCATTGTTTGATTTTCGAATTATAGAACGATTTCAACGAGCATCGGTGATGATTTTCTTTAATTCGTTATCCTTGCACTATGATTGCCCGTGAAGAAAACTATGGGGAATTTGAATCTGAGATGCTTTTTCCTTTTTTTTTGTTTCATTCTAGTTTTCATTTGATGATCGAAGCAATTAATGTGTTTGTTTTACCATATGTTCTTGCTCTTTCTGGATCGATGATGTTACTAAAATCTGCGTTATCTATCTGCAACTTCCCAGAATTCATTCTGGGAATTGAAGATAATTTGAAGTTGCTGAGATCTGATTACGTTTTTTTTTTCACTGTTCTTAGTTTTTGGTTCTCAAGTGTTTACTCTTTTTAGTTTTACAGTTCACATTTTGGTTTGTGGGATGTTTCAATTTGCTTAGTTATTAGCTTCTTGAATTGAATGGAGAGTAAAATAGTACGATTAACTTCTGGGTTATGAATTATTTGCTCTAGTCTAATAATGAATTATTTGGTTCCGGCATTGCCAAATACATTAGGTAGTTGTTTAATCAGAATTTTAGAACTTCCCCCTTTTAAATATGTAATTCCATCAACCTTTTAGATAGAGCTTTATAATCGTGGGCTTTTTGCCTCCATTATATCACAAAAATAAAAGAGACCTCTATAATCTTGAGAATGTTTTTTTTTATAATAATTTTGAGCAACTGAACTAGTGAAAACGGCCCAAGTAATTGAACTAGTGTAGCTGTATAACAGTGTTGAGTTTAACGGAAATTATGGGGCAAAATTTTTCTGATAAAAAATAAAAATGGGGCAACATTTAGATGGAAAAATATGTGAGGATAAAGCTGTTACAAATCCTACCACATCTTTCAAATGGAAGTAAGAAATCAAAGTTTGGTCATAGGCCCAATAGAGCATGATCCAGCTCTAAATGTTTAAATTTCAAGTCTTGGTATTTAAGTGGTAAAATGGGACTAAATAGCACCAATGTTACAAACCAGCCTGAGAATTGGCCAATAATAAAATAATTCCCAAAAATACAAAGGGAAAATAAAAAAAGCAGTGAAACTGTGACAGGTCTAGTTTATTTGGACCTCTATATCGAATTTATTACCATATACAATAATTGAGGAGACCATGGTTTTGAATTTATTTAATTGCAAGCTTGGTATTTTCAAAACTCTATCTGTCTCAATCCCAAAAATTTAAAAACCAGAGCCAAAAAATTCTGGCATCCAGCCTGGTATTTCAAAATTCAAATTTCAAACCCAACCCCAACCCCAACCCCAAATCTCGACCGTCCATTTCCAATCCGCTTCAATAACCACAAATCATTTCCCGCTTTTCCATTCAAATCCAACCGTTGCAATATTTTTATAAAATCCCAACCTGTCCCCACCCCCTCCCTCATTTCGCTCTCTCTTTACTCTGCGATTCTCTGAGTCGCAAACCCTAACCCCTCAATTTTTTTTCAATCTCCGATTGTCGAGTTTCGCTACCAAGATGCGTGAGATTCTTCACATCCAAGGTGGCCAGTGCGGCAACCAGATCGGAGCCAAGTTCTGGGAGGTGGTCTGCTCCGAGCATGGCATCGACGGCACCGGAAGGTACGAAGGTGACTCGCCGCTTCAGCTTGAGAGGATCAATGTCTACTACAACGAGGCCAGTTGCGGGAGGTTCGTGCCCAGGGCTGTTCTTATGGATCTTGAGCCTGGTACCATGGACAGCGTCAGATCTGGACCTTACGGTCAAATCTTCAGGCCGGACAACTTCGTCTTCGGCCAGTCCGGCGCCGGAAACAACTGGGCTAAGGGTCACTACACCGAAGGGGCTGAGTTGATCGACTCTGTTCTCGATGTGGTTCGCAAGGAGGCAGAGAATTGTGATTGCCTACAAGGTATTTGATAAAATTACTGACCGAGTTCTTTTCACTTTCTGTGTTTTTATTATTGAGATTGGGGTTCTTAGGTTTCGTTTGTTTGGATTGTAGGGTTTCAGGTTTGTCATTCACTTGGAGGAGGTACTGGATCTGGTATGGGAACGCTGTTGATTTCAAAAATCAGAGAGGAATACCCAGATAGAATGATGCTCACTTTCTCCGTCTTCCCCTCACCTAAAGTCTCTGATACGGTGGTTGAGCCCTACAACGCTACCTTGTCTGTGCACCAGCTTGTTGAGAACGCCGATGAGTGCATGGTTCTTGATAACGAAGCTCTCTATGACATTTGCTTCCGCACACTCAAGCTCAGTACCCCAAGCTGTAAGTTCCAATTCCGATTGTATTACTTTGTATAATCTGGATTGGGCTTCTGATATATGTTTATGTTGGTACAAACTGTGATATTCTTTAATTATTGAATTGGGATTGTGATGTTTGTGTATGTTGGTATAAACTGTGATATCCTTTGATAATTGAATTAGGGTTCTGATTTTTAATTATGTTGGTACAGTTGGAGATTTGAACCATTTGATTTCTGCTACTATGTCTGGTGTCACTTGCTGTTTGAGGTTCCCTGGGCAACTCAACTCTGACTTGAGAAAGCTGGCTGTCAATCTCATCCCGTTCCCTCGTCTCCATTTTTTCATGGTGGGTTTTGCTCCTTTGACCTCTCGCGGTTCACAGATGTACAGAGCCTTGACTGTGCCAGAACTCACCCAGCAAATGTGGGATGCTAAGAACATGATGTGCGCAGCTGACCCTCGCCATGGTCGCTACCTCACAGCCTCAGCCATGTTCAGGGGCAAGATGAGCACCAAGGAAGTTGATGAGCAAATGATCAATGTTCAGAACAAGAACTCTTCATACTTTGTGGAGTGGATCCCACACAATGTCAAGTCCACTGTTTGTGATATCCCACCCACAGGCTTGAAGATGGCTTCAACCTTCATTGGAAACTCAACTTCAATTCAGGAGATGTTCCGTCGTGTGAGTGAGCAGTTCACTGCTATGTTCAGGAGGAAGGCTTTCTTGCATTGGTACACAGGGGAAGGCATGGATGAGATGGAGTTCACAGAGGCTGAAAGCAACATGAATGATCTGGTTTCAGAGTATCAGCAGTACCAGGATGCAACAGCTGAGGAAGATGAGTACTATGAAGAGGAAGAAGAAGAAGAAGCTCAGGAGATGTGAAGTGATGTTCATCCCGAACTGGTGGTATGCGTGAAGTGATGTTCATCCCGAACTGGTGGTATGCGTGAAGTGATGCCACAACTTCCTGTTGTTGGTCTTATGCAATGCCATGGGTTTTTCCAGTAGCTGTAGGTCTTAATAGTTGTTAAAAACTAAAGTTGCTTTCTGCATTTTGTTATTTGTTGTGTATTTGGGTAAACTCAGATCTGTTATATGGTGATATTAATCGTTCTAAGAAGTAGCAGCATGCTCTTTTGGACATCAAAATCTACAGGGGTTGTCAATTGTTCTTTAGTTATAGTTACTATGTCTTTTGATGAATCACAAGATCTTGGTAGTCATTATCAAGTGCAAATTTTGAAGGTAATAGCCTTCCTAGTAAATTTTGAAGGCAAAATGAGGGAAAGAGACGGCCTTTGGAGTGATTGCATGAAATGGTGAAACTTAAAGTTGATGAATATGTCATAGGTCATTTGAACTAGAATGAAGTTGAACAATATCGTTGATACCCAGTTGGTTGTTGTTTATTCTCATATGAGCAGTAAAAGGCAATATAGACTCAACAAAATCACTTCCCATCCATCATTTTGAGTGCTGAATAAGTCTCTTGTTGGATGAGAGTTGCAGACGAAACTTGAGGTTATGAGGAACAATAAAGTTGTAGATAACAGGATCTATACTACTACAGGATTGGGATACCCTCAATATGCAAAGAGGCTTGCAGAAAGTGAAAATGCTTGACATGAAGAAAGTGCAACTCTTCTTGCACATAACAACACCAACAACTAAGAGGCCGGTGTCTCGGATAAGAACAGGCATTTACGGTTGCTTAAGTATCAAAACTAGCAACACACTATATGGCCATTAACAGGAATCTGGACAGCAAAGAAACAGAGTAACCTTTTCATCCACATGGACAGCGGAGAAAGGCGAAATTGATTTCAAACAACAGCTTGCAAACAATTTAAGCAGTTACCAGCACCATGGGGAGTTATTTAATAGAACAGTGGGGTTTCAACCATGAATGTTTCATTCAGTTCAAAGTGGAATCCCACTGCTCCGAAATTAGAAAAACTATGCACCAAACCTACTACATTTTGACAATCTACTACCATGTTACTACAACTACAAGTAATAACACAAGAAAACCTGAAAATACATAGCAAAACAAAGGGAGAAAAGAATTACTGATTTACAACACAACACACAATAGCCTTCTACTGCTTTCCATCTTCGATGGCTTTATCTACCTTCATTTTCTTGTACTCGAATTCTTTGGGCTGCATAGCATATTCTTCTGGCACCACCGGACGCCTATTACCAAAGATTCTCCACAAATGCAGCACAATGTATGATGCCAATGCTCCACAAGCAACGCCGAGAACCATTGCAGCAAAAGCCCTCAATACACAATCCTTTTTCTTCTCAACTATCACAGGCTTTGAGCTCTTAGAATAGGACTTAGGATCTAGTGGCTGTGAATGCATCCAGTCCGGCACATGCCTTTGCTCAAAGCTCCATGAGTATATGGAACAAGTTTGAGAAGAATTCCTATTCAGTGCACTTAAGCCCACAAACACCTTCTCATCTCCCCACATTTTGGACAAGTCAATTGGGTACCATAGCAAAGGATCAGCTGGCCTTAATTCCCCCAATTGACTCAATCTCACTTCTAATCTTTTCGAACCAGCTTCATAATCAATCCAAGCATTTGTTGTGTTACCACTAGTTAGATTCAATTTGATAGTTGAAGCATTGTTTACTCTAGCTGATACAGCACTACCCACATCAATTCCCACATGGACCTTCTGAACCAGATAATCATACTTAAATTTAACTGCAACAACCTTGAATTTACTTTTCCCATATCCTAGAGAAAGCCCAAAAGAGCTATTACCAAACAAGCTAAGATTGAAACCACTTGGAACCATAACAAAGGCCAAACCATCCCCCTTTTCTTTGGACATAGACAAAGTGAAGTGAGTGGAAAAAGATACTGATTTCTGAGGTTTACCTTCACCAAGCTTGATGGGTTTCTTGTACATGACTCGCCCAGAACTTGAGGTCACTGAACTAGTGAGCTGAACTGCATAGCCACCATTAACGATCTTGGCATCTCCATACAGAGCAATATTGGACTCAAAGTTTGGATCTTTAGCAAATTTAGTGAATGAAAATGAGGAATTAGAGTCTGCAGCTGAGGTTCTGAGGAAGAAAATGAGCAGAGCAAAGGCAGCAAAGTGGCTGGAAATGGATAATGAGACCATGGCTGAAATGGGTTTGAGCTGAATCTGGGTGTGGAGGGTTTCTAGAGAGGCAATTGCATCTTAAAGGTGAATTATTTCTAGGGTTTGAAGGTAGAAAGCAGAGGAAGAAAGTAAAGAATAAGGGAGGGGTTGGGTTGGAGGTTGTGAAAATTAAATACGTTTACTCGTTTCTGCAAAAACTCTGATCACTTTCTTTCAGTGGTTGCTGACTGGGGGAATATAATAAAGGACTTTTTGCACTTGTGCACTTCTACTTTTCTAAAATTTCCAAGGGGTACCATGACTATCTAGTCTTGTCCTAACTAGCTCAAGGACTGGGAGGAATAGAGACATAGATTAAACTAACTAGCTCACAAGTCACTAGTAACAAAAATGGGGATGAAAACAAATGTGTAAATAAGCAAAAGGACTGGTAAGGTTTGCATAATATCTTAAATCTTAGGGTTGCAATTGTGAATATACCTAAAGCAATAACCTTTATTACTAGGGACAGCTGTGTGTAGAAATTTAATATGTGCAAGCGAATCCCACTACCTCTCTTTCAATTTTGGTTTTTGTCTGGACATGAAAAAGCTTGCGTTGTGTGGGAGAGAGGAGGTGGCTTTGTGGGTTTGGGAAGAGGAGAGGACTGAGATTTCTGAATTTGTTAAGGGGACCATTTGTAATATGTCAAGTGTTGATAAACACTAAACAGAGTGGGTGCTGTGCATTGTGTCTACTTTTGCAAACCCTTTTCTGTATAAAACTAATGTGCGCGTGCTTTTTGTATTCTCCTCTCTTCTCCTCTCTTCTCTTGGACAAAACAAAAGCATGGCGGATGGGTTAAACAATAACATTACATTCATTAATGAACTCACTGCCTCACTGTAAAACAAGAAAACGGGTCTCTGTTTAACGAACCTTCTTCAATTTGGACATATACCATGTTACATTTCGGGTTTTTTTTTAATGACACTAAGACAAGCAAAAACGACTGCATCTATATAACGAAGGATGATCCATAAAATTTGCTTCACGAAATACATGTTTAAAAGAGATTATGGTTAATTGTTGAGCAAGATGTTGAGATATCTCTCATAAGGGTCTTGATTCTCAGGGGCATATGAGCAACTCCATTTATGTAGGGTGCATCTTAGAGGGTCTTTCTGATAAAAGAAATACTTGGAGGGTGTTTTTTTTCTATTTTGTTTTTAGGTCCTTACTATGGCAGGAAGCATATATGTGTAGGGTATATATGCATTTACCATATGGTTGCAGTAAATGAAATCAGCATTTTCAAGTTTTACAATTCTGGGTCGAGTCTGAGTCTGAGTGGTACTTGTTGCATTGAATTGCCTGCTATATATCAATTACTCTCCAATGGTATGATTCGTGATCTTAGTACTTGGTGACAGTACATTATCTTTAGGTTGGTTTTATAATGCAAAGGATTTGAAGTATGCATTCATATCAGTATGTAGAACCACATATAATGCAAAGGATTGGAAGGGAGACAATGAGATGAAATGAAGTAAATAGAAGAAAGGGATAGTTCATAAGGGTTCACTTTCATTTTGTTAATGTTTCAACTTATTTGGTCCCCCTTTCATTGTGCCCTCTACAAAATTCACTGTAACTAAAAAAGCAAAAAGATTGTATGCTCGGCCAAATACACCCACCTATTTCAAAACACATTAAATGTGTTAAGACTGACCTTTTTATAGACCAAAGAATTATCTAATTATACATTGATTTCTTAAGGTGACCAATTAACAATTTGGTGTTGCGGAACAGCTTGCAAACATTGCCGAACTATATCATCAAAAGCAGTTTCACACAGCTCCTTTAACTACCGGAGCATGTCTTTCTTAGATTTTTTTTCTTATTCCCTAACACTTAAAAGGCTTACATACCACCGATCTCAAAATAGACACTTGAAAAAAAAATATTAACGGTAATGAGATATTGAGATATATACTTGAAAAAACTCTTCATCCTAAGTTTGTAATCCTAGCACAACATAGAAAGAAGCGATATATACTATCAAAGAGAATCCGGAAGGCAATGACAAATGGTGTAGCCTCCTCCCGGCCTCTTTTTCGTCCTATATTGTTTTCAAATTTAATAATATATTGGTTACATTCCAAATGAATTTTATAAAATTGCTAATAAATCAAGAAGGACTCGATTGGAATCGATTGTAAATCGCTTTCTTCTAATTTTCTCCAATATCTTAGAAATGTGTCTCCACACGTAATAAATTTTCTCATAAATTTTTTTTTTTTTTTGTGAGTTACTGCTCTATTTGTAACCCTTGTTGAATATTTTCCCCAAATATTTGAATATGGTTATCGCTGGTTAGAACAAGCTGTTGCCAATGCCAAGAAAAATGTTAATGTTCGATCAGGTGAGAATCTTATGACCAGGCATATCACGTAGAGATTATAGAAAATCAATTCATATTATGTACGATACCTAGTAAATGGAAATAGAAAATTAGAAATAGATCAGTTTGAAGCTAATACTTACACTAGCTACTGGTTTGTATATGCCTGATTTTGTGATATATTGCCGTGGCTAAAATTTAATTCTATATATAAAAAAAATCATTTTAGGGTAACAGTATATAAATTTTTTGGTAGTGTAAATATTAGTGTATTCATATATATCATGCATGTTGAGTGAGACAATGAGACGAAATGAAATGAATAGAAGAAAAGGATAGTTCATAAGAGGTCACTTTATTAAAATTAAAGGTTCAACTAATTTGGTCCCCTTCCCATTGTGCCATATTCAATTGAGACAAATTCAAAATCCACCACATAGCTGGAAAACTCAAACATGTTTCATTCGATCACCATCGATCCATAATCTGTATGCATGGCCAAATTCGATCAGTCGCTATTTGAAAGCACATGGAATAATGTGTTTATTTCTTTGTTAGGAAGGAAAGGAAGAGGTTGTGGGGAGCTCTACTCTTTAGTGGTGAAACCTAGCTCGCAACGACACGAACATAGGGTACGTTAATGGCGGAGTCTGTTCAACTTCGGTGCCGGCCGCGCCGGCTGTGTTGTCCGTGATGAAGTTGGAGTTTTCTGGGGCAATAAGTCTTATATGTTAATTTCGAGTATAATGGCGGAGGCTTAAGACCTCCGAAGTGGTATCGTTGCTTGCGTAAACCATGGTTGGAGGAAAGTGACGGACTATAGGGTTTCGATGCTAAGCTGTTGATCGATCATTAATTTATACGATATGACATGAGACTTAATTAATCTGCAAAGAAACTTAATTAACATAATAAACATAATCACACAACGCTATAGTGCAAAAGTCAACTAAAATTTTCCTACTATTTGGATACTAATATATTGCAAATGAGGTGAATTCTTAGGTTCACCTAAAAATTATCCGTGAACTATGTGTTCATAACCAATTGTATGAAACAAAACAACAATTTTAGTAATAGTTGTTTTCTTCATTTTATATGTATTTCAAGAATCTCAAATCTGATTTATAAATTTTCACCAAAATAATCTTTAATGATAATTTAAAACACAAACCATTCCAATGATAGATTAATAATCTTCATTTTATTCGTTTCAATGGAAATGATAAGAGTAAATTTGGATTGTTTGGTCTCTAAGTATTGTCAAACAATTGCTGTCAAGATGCATGTGTCCTTTTTGCACAAAATCTAAGACTTAATGGACTAGTCGATCTTAATGCCATAAGAGCACTTGAACAAGAATATCTCTTTTTTTATTTTGGGCAAATGAACAAGAATATCTGAATATATTTCTCAGAACATGATGTACTGGAGAAACTTACAAGTATATGTAATCCTGAATCCTGATAACATGCATATAATTAATACTAATCATAATACCATCGAGTGCAAAAACAAACAAGATTACAAACAAAAGTGCTTAATTTCTTGCTTGTGTTCTAAGTTCTTGCGAATAGGATAAGGACGGAGCACCATTTAATTGGGGTACGTACGGTAGGTAGTGTTACACATTATAATGAAGCAGATGGATCATAGAAATAACTATGCAGAGGAACTTTATCTAACATTATATATAGTAAGCAATAATGCATGCAAAGGAAAAGTAAGGTAATTAAGTGGACCAACTCGATCTGGATTAATTGTTATCTTCTCCGGTTTGTAATCCAAAGTATTATATATATGAAAGAGGAGTCTGTAAAGCAAATCAATGAAGAATACTTTGAAGTTTGGAGGGTACATTAAAGTTCCTTTGGTTCTCGAAAAGATTTCAATGATTCTTCGAGCTTTTTCAAGATAGTCAACATGCAAATTAAGCACCCTATGTGTGTAGAATCTCCCCACTAATTTTATTTTTTAAATGTGATTTATGTTCATGTTTTGTATCGTATTATAGTATTGATGCACGCAAAATTCATATACCTACAAGAAGAAAACATTGTGTGTTCATTTGAAGCAAAATTCATACACGCCTAAGTAAACCTCCCTCGCGTTGTGTTCCTCAAACAATCACAAGTACTGCCTCACAACATCAGCAATGTACATAAACCAATTAGAATCGTTGGCCTCTATTAGGCCACAATAACTTCGTTTTTGTACCTACCCATGTTATTAGCCGGTGATTGAGAGGAGTAGAATTGAATTGATTCATTACATATATAGATCTTGGAACGTTCTTGTTGAGGCAATTGAGCCACTGATCGAGCAAGAGAGTTCTAATTTTAATTTGGTGGGATTTTTCTTCTGAAATTGATTCAAAGCATAGCCTGATGTTGATGAACGGAGTGTGAGAACTCTTTTCGCTACTATTCACGAGGAACCCATGAAAGAAGTTGCATGGATCCAGCAAACTTGCAGTTTAGTGTTTGAGTGTGGACCTTAAACACAGGATTTGTCACAATGAAATTAGAAATAATTCTCTTTCAGTTTTCTCCAATGTCTTAGAGATGTGTACGTCTCAACAAGGAACTGTTTTTCATTTGAAGTTGAAATCAGCAAGGATTTTTTTTTCCTGCTCTATTATCTCTTGCCCTTGTTAAAACATGCTCCCAAATATTTAAATTTGGTTATCACAAGTTAGAACAAGGTGTTACCAACAAGATGTTTAGGTAGGTTTGTTAATTATGACCAGCATATCATGTAAAGCTTACTAGAAAACCAATTCATCACATTTAAAGTATGGAATTGGGTTCACAAAATTAGACAAATCATATTATGAACTGTAAGTATAAAATTTGAAAGAGATCAGCTTTGATGTCCGGAGATGGTGCAATATATGTAGCTAAAATTTACATTATTGTGGTATAAGTTGCCCTTTTGGAACAAAAGGAATTGTGTGGTGCAGGTGAATGTGTGGCATGTGGTATTGTGGTGTTTAAATAACATTTCATGAAATATAACATGCATTTGGAAAATCAATTACCCCTAGCTCACACATGCACAGACAAATTACCAGATACTATATAGGACTGATATTTACCAGATCCAGATGCTATATAGTTCACCAATTTATGCAACTCTTCCCGGGAAGAGAAACAACAAACGCCTCACAAGATTAATAATTTTACTCCACAAAGATCCTGAAAAATACACCTCCTCACCACTCTGTTTTACTTTCTCTCTTTCTATCGCAACATGGTTAAGTTAAAGTTTTTTCCTTTTTGGTCTGAGACTCTGAGTTAACAAGTTGAGGTTTAAGATGCCAACTTAACCATCATATCCTAGAGCTCTAAAGGATTTGTTGATGTCAACTTATAGGAAGTGAGCAATTCTTCTGATCTACCTGGTCATATCTTCTGTGAGTACAAGCAGAAATATTTGCATCCTCAAGGCAATTTTTTCATTGACCCGAGTAAAGAATCTGGACAAATTTAAAACAAATTTCAAAGTGTCCAGGAAGAAATAGAAACCTAAACGGAAAACCAGTTTAACTCGATACACTGAGAATTTCTCACAAATCACTCAAAATGCAGCATAATTAAGAAAGGTTGGTAGTAAAGGGGTAAAGCATCAAGGAGGAGGCCAAAATGTGACCTAGGTAGAACTAGGAAGGAAAGCCATTTGTATTCTGAATGCAATAGTCTACGGACTCAAATAAGGTAGCCAATTCCAATTCCAATTAGCTTGGATTGAGGACTTACTACAGTTGGTGAAAATCTCCACAGTAATTACCTATTTACATGTGATTTATATTCCTGTATTGTACAGTACTCTTACACCAAAAAATTCATATACCAGCAAGAAAGCATTGTATGTTCATTTGATGACAAAGCAAAGACAAAAGCATGCTTCATTTTACTTGTACACAGAAGCAAAGTTATTTGTTGGAGGCACTACATTTTTCGTCAAAAGAAAGTAAGATATATCCAGGGAAAGAGAGGAAAACATGATTGAAAAACTTACCCCTTACAATTGATTAAGATTACTGATATTTACAAGGTCTCTGAAACAATTTCATTGACATCTATATCTACTAAACTTTCTTTCCCAAACAACGTAAATGCCACGGTCGCCTGCAAAATGAAAATTGATATATATTTTTTCAGTTAGGTTGCCAGAATATAATTTTTCTATTTCAAGCATCGGGTCAAGATCCTTGAGTGAATTAATGCATACGGAGACACTACAATTTCAGCCATGCATATCCCAAATAGGAATGCATGCATGCATATTTCCTCAATCAACTTAATGTCTAATAATTCACGCCATAAACAGTATACCTTTTTGGTTCTGCGATTCAGCTTCTTCAGGCTGCCTTCAAATTCTGCAAAAGTCCCAGATACAACTCGAACAGTAGAACCTGGGACGAGTTTCTTATCCTTTGCCGTAGATGAACCATTTATGAGAGGATCAGAAGCTTTTCTGGATCTCCTTTTGGGTTTAGAATCTCCAGCAGATTTTGCAGCATCACTGGAATTCAGATCATCCATATTCACCCCAGAGCTGAGGGCTCCTTGTTGCTGCTCTTGTTGAAAAGCTAGTTCAGCTTTTTCTTGTTCTTCCTTTGCCTTTGTGAAGATAGCTTCCATGTCAAACTCAGATACTGGCCTGGGTCTGTTGATCTGTCTTTTCCTGTGCAGATGAAAATAACACTTTCTAAATACTTACTCGAAAATTCACAAGTGCACACAGTTTTACACTGGCACGTACTTAAGGTGGCCTCAAGAATGTGAATCAACAGAGAGTAAAATGGATGTAACAAAGGCCCAACAATGCCAGTAAACTAAAAAACCCCAATGTAGCTTCGTATACAAATCATCTGTTAGGCTTCATATTAGGAAAGTATGCAGTCATAACATGGCTATAAAACTTCATATATTTGTTGTACCATACCACCATACAATATTACAATGAAACCAGAGGAGTTCAACTAGTACTAGACAGGGTCTAATCCTGAAAATCACAAATTCAAATTTCTATCTAGGATTTCTTCATATTTCATTCATCAAGTAAAATTCCAGAATTACGCAGGTAAATTACACAATATACAATATAAATATATTCAATCGTTTAGTTCATTTCACACAGCAAACCTACCAGTAAGAAAAAAAAAACTCACGTATTTCCAACCTTGGCACCAATAAAGCCACCAACTCCATCCAACTCCGTTACGAAGTCATGTATCTCTTTGTCCAAGACACACCTCAAAAACGCACACCCTGGAAATAGTGGTTTAGGTTTCACCGAGTAGGTACCATTCTTCAATTTCCTCCTCTCTTGTATTGATGGAGCATATACCTGAATCAAAGCAGCAAACACTTAGACATTTACATTATGAATTTGGCAACATACCCAGAAACCAAAACTTCGAGTTGAAGTGAGTAATACCTTGAAATCAATATGTGGGTAGTTCCTAGCGAGCAACCTGGCGATTAATTGAGCGGTCTCCTGGCCCTTGACTCGAGAGACTCGAACGATCCACCATTGTGGGCCTTCACGAGCGAGGTTGTTAAGGTTGAGCTCTTCTTTCCAATTAGCGAATTTCTGGGTGGGCTTCTCCAGAAGCTTCTCCTCCACCTGTTCTTTCCAGTTGGTGCCGGCTTTGCTCTCTCTCCTCTCGTTTCTGAGCTGCCTTCTCTCTCTGGCAGTGAGCTGTTGTTGTTGCTGTTGGGTAGTGTTGGCGGTGGATTCTAGAGTGGCGGAGATGGAGAGTGGGAGTTGGGTGTGTTTGATTGTGGGGATAGTGATGGGAAGGCAAGGACTCCATTGGACAAGTCCTTGTGTCATCTTCAAGCTTCAGACTTCAGAATGCTCTGAAATCAGAGAGATAAGGGTCGTTACGAATTTTCGTTTGGGTCGTTATATATGGTTTGTTGGGGCCAATTTGGGCTTGAACCGAATGGGCCCGATTGTTTCATCAAAAGAAAAAGGCCCAATAAAAGAGTCGAATAAAATTATAGGACACCGCATGTGGTCAACACTTGGCAGAGAATATATACATTTCCCAAAATATTTCAAAAACTCCCGCGTCCCCGAATTGTTCATCTCCCTCCCTTGTTTTCCCCAAAACTCCCTCCTTTTTAGACTCAACCCCCATTTCATTTCTCTCAGATCTGAACCCATCTCTGTCCAAGACCTAATTTTTCTTCTTTTCTCTCCCATTTTAGAATAATGGCGAAGCAATCTAGAGCCAAGAAATCGGAGAATCTGGGCAAGGGAACCGTCACCCCAGTCCAAATCGCCTTCCTCGTCGACCAATATCTCTCCGATAACAACTACACCGGAGCTCGCTCCGTTTTCCGAACTGAAGCTTCTTCGCTTTTTTCCAAGTCCCCGATTCGAGAGGTACCCACTTTGTTTACGCCCACAATTTCTTCAGATGGGTCTAAAAATTCTTACATGTTTCTGATTTAGGGTTTGTTTGGTTTTCTGATTTTGTCAGGTGCCGAAGAGCTTGCTGAGTTTGTCTGAGATTCTGAACGAGTACATAGCGTTGAAGGAGCAGAAGGTGTTGTTGGACCACGAGAAGGTTCGGGTGGAGCAAGAGAAGAGCAGGGTACAGACGCTGTTGAATGGTTTGCAAAGCTCGATGAACATTTACAATGCAACCGGAAACACCCAAATCTCTACAGCTTCGGATGCCGCACCGAAACAGATGCTTATGGCTCCTAGCTCTCACCCATCTAATGGGTCTTCTGCAGGTACAATCCTAACCTATCTGCTTGTGTTTGTGTTTGTGTTTGAGAAAATTCTTGAATGAATTCAGAACGATGTTGCTTGTGGTATCTGAGATCTTAAATGTACCAATTTCAACTTGTAACTGCTTCATTTTGTGTGCATAAACAACTTATTTGAACCCATTGTTAACCAATTAATAGAAGCTCACATGCCTCGACTATAACCTGTAAATGGAACATGAACCATGAATGTGTGATTCAGTGTTTATGTTCTCTATTGCTGCCTCTCAGTTATGTTTTTTTATCTGGTTGTGTTGGTGTTTGAGAATACGCTTTAAAGAGTAGAGAACATAGTGGATGCTGTGTGTTCTATGTGAGTGCTTAGATGAACCAATTTCAACTTGTAAATGTTTCATTCTGTTTACCTAAACAAATTATTGAACCCATTGAGGCTTATACCATACTGAGTTAACAACTTAACAGAAGCTCACAAGACTAGACTGACTAGTCACTCTATAATCCAACATGAGTCATGATTGTATCTATATGCCAACTGTTGAGTATTTATATTGTCTTTAATGGCCTCTCATTTAGCATTTCCTATGCACCAAACACCAGTTGTTCATCCAGTGGCCACACCTACCAACACCAACTTGGGGCCTGCAAATTTCTGCTCACCAATCATAAGTAACCCACCTGCAACTAAGAGAAAGGGTTCTAAAGCTGTTGCCGATGCCCCTCATGCTGCTAAGAGATCTCGTGGCAAAGCATCTGCCAGTAAGATTCCAAACAAAGGTATGTATGTTGTTCAAAGTTGTGCTGCTCTGCATCTGATTTATGTTAGTGAGTAATTATTCTTGTTGATCTCGTGCATTAGCAGGTGAAGGAACACTTCAAGCATTAGGTAATGTACTTAATAACCAAGGAAGTGCCCCACCCAATTTAGTTGTTCAATCATCACAACAAAACTGTGCTCCCAGCGGGTCCTCGGTTCAAGGATCCTCTGTGGCCAAATGCTTGTTCAACCAGCCTTCATTTTCCATTCCCAGCAATTCTTCTGTTCCTCAAACACCTCCACGAGCAAATTCGTCTCAAAGTGATAAATCTGTGTCTCCTGTTGAGAATTCTGCCATTTCTAACCACAGTAATAACAATTCTCCTCCTGAAATCAGCGCTAATTGCTGCACTATATTTTCATCCAAGAGAGTGACACTGACCCCTAACAAAGCTTGCTACACTGTGGAAACAAACCATTGCATTTCTTCCTCACCTGCCAAGACAAACTCGAGGATGTTAAGTAGGAGGGAACATGTAAAAGGGAGGCTAAACTTCGATTGTTCTGATGCGCCAATGGGTTTGGACAAACCAATTACTGATGAGATTTCAGCTGACAAACCAATTACTGATGAGATTTCAGCTGACAAACCAATGACTGATGAGATTTCAACTCACAAGCCAATCACTGATGATATTTCGACATCTGAGTCTGAAAAGGAAGTTGACATTTTTGACATGGATATGCCCAACTTCGAAGCCCTGGGGGTGGATTTCTCCTTCACTGAAATGTTAGGTGAATTTGATCTTGATTATGGAGAACTTGGTTTCACTTGTCAACCATCTTTGGGTGCTTCCATGGGCACTGTTTCAGGGTATTCTTTACCTTACATAAATCTCTCCATTCTTATATTCGCTACTGTTAAATCAATTGAGTTCTCTTTCCTTATGTTCTGTTATGTTCTACAAACTCTACGCAGGTCATCTCATGAAAATATGGATGGTAATGAGGGGGCTAATCAAGTTATGTCAGAATTTTCATCAACTGTGACAGAAGTACTATCAGAGAAGGGCATCAATGCACAAGGTAAATGAACCACTTGTCTTGTTTCTTTTCACACCAAAAAAAGAGAGTAAAGAACCACATACTGTAATATTCTATAGTTTCCACACTGCTCATGCATTTTATATTAACTGAAGTAATTTTGGGTTGTTCGCAGGGCCTGATTCGATGACAACGATGAAGTCTGTGACTAAATGTATCAGAATTATAAGCCCAGGTAATTTTGTCTGTCTTTTGTTATGCTTCTTCTGATTTCGATATAGCAGTCTACAATTACTAATACATGTTCCTTTAGAATTGCAGTGAAAAAACGTGGAAGCTCTCTGGATCAGGAGAATGGTACTGAGATGAACTGAGTGGTTTGTTGGGATGACTCTTAGGCTGACAACGCATCTTTAACTATGTTAATATTTGACCACCATGTTTAGAAGCTAATACCAGTGCAGGTTTAGCGTCAAGACATCTCACAAATTCCTTAGGATTATATCTAAGTTTCTGGTTAGTATTATATTTCTAATGAGCCCTGAAGTAGTCTGGGCTTACTAGGCTAATGGTTTGTACTTGTTCAGTATACAGTTTCTCACCTTAGGCTTGTCCATATTTGACTAAGCTATATTATGGAAGTATGAACATCCGTTGATAGAATTCTTATTCGTTAATATGTACTGAAATGTTAATCATGGAAGTTTGATTTCAAGAGCAATATTGCACAGAACTGAGTTTTGAATGTAAGAACTATCCTTGTCAACTACTACACATGCCCAGTTTAAGATCTGGTTAGAATGTTACTGCCCAGTAGCAAAAGAATTGGACTCAGCATTGAACATAAGTAGACATTTTGTTTAATTGAGTATTCTTTTTCATGAGGAAAACTCCCACACAACATTATCTTCATAAACAAAATTATTCTCTTTTGCTGTCACATTCTGTTCAAGCTAAATACTTCTCCAACTTCTCCACCTCGTCTACGCTTCCAATGTAAAGTGGAATGCGTTGATGAATCTGTCATAAGAAAAAAAAAATTCTAGTCATCCAATTTACCAAGAGATTGATATGCAGAAACTCACCATCTATATGTGATTGTACTCACCTCAGTTGGCTGAATGTCTAGTACTCTGGCATGGCCGTCAGATCCTTTCCCGCCAGCTTGTTCCACTATGAAACTCATCGGTGCACACTCATACAATAGCCTGAGCTTCCCATTCTTGCTTTTCTTGTCTCTAGGGTACCCATAAATGCCACCATAGAGAAGTGTTCGATGAAAGTCCCCAACCAAACTGCCAATGTACCTAGCAGAGTAGGGCTTGCCACTCGGACCTGGGTCCTTAAGGTCATCAATATACTTCTTTAACTTCTCATCCCACAGTTGATAGTTTCCCTCATTGAAGGAGTAAATCTTTCCAGCTTTGGGTATCTGAACTTTTTCTTGGGTCAAAACGAATTCCCCATACATGGGGTCCAAGCTAAATGCATATACACCTTTCCCAACTGTAAGCACAAAGATCACAGAGCTTGAATACATGCAGTAGCCAGCAGCAAGTAGGTTGCTTCCCGGCTGACACACACTCACTACGCATTTCTGTGCAGCACTGTCAAGCTGCAATGCAACATACAAAGTTTTCGGTTATGGCTCCACCAATAAATGTTCATCAAACGGTGTGTCAAAACTAAACTATGTTGAAAGAGGCTCACGACACAATCCTATCATTTTGGCGAAAAGATGAAAGGACGGAGTAGTGGACTTACATTTTCGTCATCAATGTCTGCTAGGCACTCGTCATTTGGGCTGTATATTCCGAAGATGGAACCGGTGGAAACTGCAGCATCAATGTTGGATGATCCATCAAGTGGGTCAAACACCACAATGTAGTTGCCTGAATAACTCTCTTCCACAGCCACCGGCACATCCTCTTCTTCAGATGCTATAATCCCTGTTCGTCCACTCGATCTTAAGCAGTTGGAGAAAACCTGTCAATACTAAATAATCAAACTCACATTATGAAGACCGGTGAGACACAGAAACATAGTTTAGTTGGGACATTTTAGTTTTGGTTCATGTGCCTTGGTCAGTTTGCACAATTTTGGTCCTATTGTTTAACCACTTTGCAACTTATAATAGACGAACGTGGTTCTCATGCGCAAGTTAATTTGTTTTCAATCTAAAACGTTAGATAGGACCAAAAACATAGAATCAAAATTGCAAGCCAACCTCATAGGACCAATAATGCAGTGTCTTTATATTATTACCGGTATAATGGTATAATTTCTGGGAACTTCCTATTATCAAATTCACTAATATATATCCTTTTTACTATTTTTTGAACAATAATCCGTTGTAGTCTAGTTGGTATATTCGGCTCTCACCCGAAAGACCCGGGTTCAAGTCCCGGCAACGGAATATATATTATTTTTTCCGACCCCCCTATGTTTTTATTTCTTCCATAAAAATCACTAATTACCAGCAAATTGAACAATTTAAACCCAAGCCAACCTCATTGGAGACAACATCCAATTTCTTCTGGTCCTCTCCTTGAATGTTCACAGCACCCTGAACACCAGTCAAGTTGGAAATGCTAGCCCTCTGCACTAGAGAAGCAATCTGCTTGCACGCCAAGGAGATGCTCGAAAGCACAATGGTCAGCTCCGCATCAATGTCACCCTTCTGTTCTTGCTCCAGCAACCAGCTCGTCAAGGTTGTAATCTGATACCCACTTTTCTTCTTGGGCTCAGTTTCTGCTGCCACTGCCATGCATTTAACTCCAGCATGCCTATTTCTCTTGCTGCTGTTGGGGTTTGTGACGTTGGTTGTTTTGGAGCCGAAGACGCATTGTTGCAGAGGAGAGAGCTGAGAGATGGAACGAGAGCTTGAACAGAGGAGCTGGGATGATGATGATGGAGTTAATGCTGCTGCAACCATGGTTTTGGTGGTTGCGATTTTGCTCTGTTTTCTATGTAATTTTGTTCCAAGTTTTTGGGTTTTGATCGATTTGTTCCTTTTAGTTGGATTGTATTTTGCATCGAGTGTGGGAATGTGAGGTTGGCAACAATTTCTGTTATTTTTCTTGTTTTGTTGGGGTCCCACTTATCTTCCTTTCTGGTGTTGGGTTTTTGTGTGATCATGGATGGTTCCTTGCTTGGACTTCGAGGACAAATAACAAGTGGAAATGCAATTCGGGATAGTGGGTTGGATTTGATTTGATTTGAGTTGGGTTGGAGGGTTGGCCAAGCCCATCCTTGAGGAACCAATTATTGGACCAAGTTGGGATCATTTCATTAGTCATGTTTCTAAGGATATTGGTTCACTGATTTCGACGACTCAGATTGCATCATGTATGTACACGCCGTATACTGAAGAATTTTTCAGTAGTGACTCGTTTTACACCATTTGATGTGATAGATGTTTCTTCCATAGTTTAAATATAACAATTCAGCTTTCTGCTCCAATGTGAACTTGTTTTTTGTGCTCTTTTTTATGATTCTTGTCTAATTAGTGTAAAGAGTTTACTTTAAATTCTTCTTATATTTGATGGAAAGAAAATATAAATGATTTGTTGAGTTCAAATAGACAACAATATAACAACCCTATTTCCTCAAAACATGAAAAATTTTATTATTTAAATCGACAAGTATGTCTTTCATTGCCGATTAAGATATAAATTGTTTCTTTGTTAGATTATCAAATGTTCTAAATAGTCAGTTAGTCTTTTAACATGAATGATTCGTTAGTTATAATTTTTTTTCAAATATGTTAATTGTAGAAAAAGCTTATGCAAATAAGTTGGTTTTGCCAGACCAAAAAAAAAAACAAGTTAGGTTTTGGAAATTTCTCCTTCTTTTTGCCCAAAGACCTAAAGGAACCCAAGACATGCCTCAAGGTCATGCATTGATGCACATATATATTATAGACATAAGTAATGTCGAGGTACAATGAATAAGTCAGAGAGCACACTTGGTTGTTTCTTGGAAATGGAAGCAATAGATCATGGGTTCTCATAATCTTAGACTCAAAACATAGACTTTTTAGGAACGGATCAAAGAAATTAATAACAATTAAATTAACAACTTGGCTACTTTAGAAATTAAGATAAAGAAATGCACAAAGTTTACTACTAATATATATAGTAGCAAATGGAGCAACTTTTGCAGATGGAAGACTTCTCTTAGTATTGACTATTGATCTTCAATTATCTCCCTCATTATTAATTCCATATACATTTGACAAATCCTTTTCTTGATGTATGCTCTACTGCCTACTTGATTCTCCTCTGATCATTCCATACATCCTGCCACGATTCTCTCCTTAATTGAAAGTTGAAACCCTTTAATTCTTCTGGTATTTTTTTTAATTGAAATTTTTTCCTCAGTTTTGCCCTTTTAAAGTAGTTAGCATGACTTCCAATATCTTCTTCCTTTCCCAACCAAATAGTTTGAACTTTACAGAAAAAAATAAATGTTCATGGGGAGCAGTAAAAAGCAGCAAAGAGAAGGGTATATAGATTCCTTTCTTTACTCTAGCTTTTACCATATTCAAATTTCATTAACAGACGGAATGAATAATCTCAAGGGACTTGGAAATTTAATTTACATTTTTTATTGGTTACTAGACAGGTGAGATTAAGTGATATATTGATGTTGCTTTATTGATAATTAATTATATATTTATATTAGAAGAGGGGGATCGATTTAAACTTAATTAAGACTTGTATAATATTAGTAAACATTTTTGATTACTAAAGCTACGAACCAATCCCTAACATTAGAATACATCAACGTACCCTTTCCTTTTCTTGTACAAGTTTAAGCTAGTCAGATTAATACATAATCTTGTCACTTAAACTTTAATTAATCCATGGAAGCTAGATGGGTGATAATGACGGAAGTTCTTCTTAATTAGTTCTTACATTAAAGTTCATAAATTTTAAAAACCATTCAATTCTGTCACATACTACAGTCACATCATGCATGGTAAATTAGGGTTAACATATCTTATCTGATAAGACGTATAATCAGAGCCCATGAGGAGTGAAATAATGAGAATACGTACCTTGATTAATACGTTTTTCGGTCCATATACACCTTGATTAACTCATAGTTAAATGAGGTTTGAACATTAACACGTACATTCTCTCTTCCTTGATCAAACAATTAATAACGTATGTTTCAAAAAGTGATTTCTTAATTTGATCGACAAGGATTAATATTATATGTGTGAACTAGGTATATATATTTTGCGTGGAAGAAACTTCACAGCAAAACAGTATGGTCTGCAGGCCAATCGATCTGAACCTTCTTAATTGGCCTCTTGCTTTTAATTATTTCAAACAATTAATTAGGGTTGCTGCCAAGTGCCAAAGGCTCGGTTAGGAAGACCTAGACGGCTACGACTTCCTTCCATTTGAAGCAGAGTGAACCATACACTGTTTGACACTTGGAAGCCCGGCCAGCTGTACGTGGTTCGGTGGATGTAAACAAAACAACCAAACGTTAAGATTGCCACAAAAAAAACGTTAAGAACGATGACTTTAATCAGTTTGGCTATATATCAACATTGTTCATATAGCTAGGGTTCGAATCGTCTAGGTCGGGATGGCATGTATATCACGTCAATATATATATGATCTAGTCTTAGTCTTTTAGTCTTAGTCTTGCATGTTGAGGCAAAAATATTGGAAACGTGTATTTTGGTTACAAAGTGAATTAAAGGTCAAGCCTACTCAGAGGGTTTCTCTAATTTATTATGGAAAACAGGAGGTGGAAGAAAGCGAGGCAATTGCATTTGTCATGTCGGTTGGTTGGTTCGGTAACAAACTAACAATCAACCTAAATTGACTATATATGCATGCATTTGCATAAATGAAGACATAAAAAAGCTTTTCGAAACTCAAATAATTACAAGAAAAAACAACATTCTATTATCACCGGTGTATCATATAATCTACGTTTCACTATTGGATCAATAGATTGCATGTAAGCAAAAAGATTCAGAGATAATAAAATGTAGAGCATATCATATAGATACACAAATAGTAGAATAAGCACCGGAGAAAAAAAATTATTTTCTGAATGAACAAAATTGTTTAATGCGGGAACTCAACCTTAATTGAGTACATAATGAAAACCAAAAAGCTTTTCGAAACTCAAATAATTACCATATTATACAAGAAAAAACAGAAATTCTAATGTCACTGATGTTTCATATACTCTAAGCTTCACCGTTAGATACATAGAAAAGATAGATTCATAGATGATAAATTGATTAATCCTGAAACTCGGCTGTTAGAGAGCATTTATTTATATATGTGTACATACACAAGATTTAAGTTCGAATCTTCATTCTTCATAGCTCTAAGCCTCCTTTAACATTGTGACCCACAATAAAGAGTTGATTTATTTATTAGGGTCTAAATTAATTTCCTCTGATGGAGCAATAGTTAGGAATTAGACTTCTACAAGCTGCTGGAAACTTCAACATATATGATAGGCTATTCAACACGTCTTAACTAGGCGTCAATAAGACAGCACGTATAAAACAAACCAAACAAGTCAATAACAATGAAGAGAATAATAATTACTTAATTAAGAAAACAAAAATTAAGGACAGCAAAAATTAATTAATATTCAAAGAGGATCGATGTCAAGTAATACTTTCACACCAATGACCAACCTCTAAGGTTTGGAACGCGCGTCCTGGAATATAGACTCTCGTTAATATTCAACGGAGCCAATTACTTCAAGCAATTAAATTCAGAGCCTTAAGCCGGTGGACTCCTCTCTATATATAGCTCATTCAACCTTTTCAGTTTCATAGTTCACAACATCTTTACCTATTCTCTCCGGATATACACACCCTCCTCTATTCTTTCATTTCTCACAAACAAAACAAATTTGTCTTAATTCTCTTTTGTTTGTCAAAGGAATATTCAAAACCTCATGGCAGCCAAGCTTCTATTGGTTCTCTTCCTCTCCTCCCTCTTCATCCATGCAGCTCTAGGTACATAACTTTCTGTTTCCGAACATGTTTAAGTGCGGATCGACCATAATATCTGAGCGTTCAAAGATCGAAGAAATGACTCAGAATAAGGACATCCACACTTGAACCGGCATTTATTAATTTCCAAATCTTAAGATATATTTTGTGACGTTGTATTGATTTTTCTTTTGGTTGGTTATTCAGCTGCTTTCGTATGTGAGGATTTGCCAAATGATGTGTGCGCATTTTCGGTGTCATCTGCCGGGAAAAGATGTTTAATAGAGACAATGGCAAAGAACGACGGAAGCGTAGAGTACCAGTGCCGGACATCGGAGGTTATGGTTGAGGGTTTGGCCGAGTACATGGAGACAGATGAGTGTGTGAATGCTTGTGGTGTTGACAGAAAGTCGGTCGGAATTTCCTCCGATGCCCTCCTCGAGCCTCAGTTCATGGGCAAGCTCTGCTCTCCCAATTGTTACCAGAAGTGCCCCAACATTGTTGAACTTTACTTCAACTTGGCTGCCGGAGAGGGTAAGTTGCCTAATTTATAATATTGTTTAGTTACTTTAATAATTAAATCCAAACATTCCTTTTCTTAGGACTAAAACAAAGTAGAACAAATATGTAGTTTGTTCATAAAGGCACCTAATTAAGAATTTTTCTAGATTTCTTGCTTGGTGATGCTTCCCTTTCATTCTCTGCCCATGATGGTGTTATGATACCTTCCTTGTGATAAATACTTTCCTTTTCATTAAAAAAAAAACATTTAATACATTTTTAATTAAATGGTTGAATTGTCATTCTAATTAAAGGGTTGATTAATACATGGCTACATGCTTATTGATATGTACTTGATGTTCTTGAAAATCAATAAATTAATTAACTTAATGTTCTTGAAAATGCAGGAGTGTTCTTGCCTGATCTGTGTGAGAGACAACGTTCCAACCCTCGCCGTGCCATGATCGAACTTATGAGCTCCGGCGATGCAGCCCCTGGTCCTGTTTCATCAGAAGACATACATGCTGCCCCCGCCCCCGGCCCCGTTTCATCAGAAATTTACGCAGAAGCTCCTGCTCCTTTCTAATCATGCTATGTGGTTTCTTCATCATATAATTTCCTTTTCAATATATATTAGTGTAAATTGAGCGAGGAATAAATTTTAGCGATAAAAGATAGAGCTAAAGGGAATTTGGGTACGTTCATTTTCTTTGTGGATGGGGGCTAAATTTGATGAGATTTACGACATTTGCTCGAGAATTTATTGTATTACTCATTATACAAATCGCAGATCAATACATGCATGATACAAAAGGTTCATGACAAAAAGAAAACAATAAGACATGCAGCAATGGTTCTACATGTGTTTCTCCGAAGCTTTCACTTTAATTCTTTGTGCTCTTTAGTTGATGATCAATAAAATCTATTTTCGATCAATACTATGCTGATCGAAGCTGGTTAACTACCAATCATATATTGCAATTTATTTTTGGTTGGCCTAGATTGACTTCACTTCCGGCTCATTTTAGACCGAGTAATACTAGCTAGAGTTAGATATCATAACATTTTTTAAAGTTTAGTTCCCAAACCTATAACTATATGGTCTAATAGCATAAGATTCTGTTTTGTAAATAAAAGGTCTTGAATTCGACTAACCATAATTATTGTGTAATTCATTGGGAGAGTTGGGGAGACTTTTGCAAATAGGTAGAGTATTGGGTTTTTTTTTTTCAAAATCAAATCAATATTCTCAATTTCTCATTAGATAAATTTCAAAGTTGTCATTAGAAAGAATGTCAAGTTCAAGAAGACAACGAGCAACCAGTCCACAAGTTAAATTAAAGCAGACAAAGGTCGCATGACAAATAAAAAGTCTACATCATCAAAATTAAACAAGATCTCTAGCCAAGCTCATAGAACTCAAAAGAACCATATCTAATTCATAGCTATATACAGCCACGAATCGAGACTAGAAAACAAAAACAAAAAATCAATCTCCATGTGAACTATTTTTTTTTCAATTATAAATTTGGGGAAATATTTGAAGGAATGGAATTTCTTACATGGATTCAAAAGTTTAGAAATTTTTGTTGGTTTCGCTAGAATTATACTCTTTCATATTGATTTATGCATACTCCAATTTCCCAAAAAGATGAATAAACAAAAGAAGCCACTTTAAAATTAAGATGATCATCACAATTACTTACTAATGAAATCTCAATTTGTGATGAGTTAAGTGGCTTAACTTGTACATAGATAGTGCATTTTTTTAAGGAAAATTATCACAAATGGTACATGAACTTTACTTCTATTATATAGTTGGTACCAGAATTTCATTTTTGATCACAACTAGTACCTGAATTTTTTTACTTCATCCTAAATGGTACCTACCGTCACATTCCGTTTATCTTTTGTAAAAAAAACAATGGCATTATTTACAGCAAAAGACCAAATTACCTTGGAATAAAAAAAAATCTGGAGTAGCTTGTTCTATTTTCCTGAGCAAAACAGTGCACTTCGGTAGACAATTTCTCTCTTTTAAACTGTTGGATGGAGCTGTAATTTTATGAAATTATGTCTCTGGGTGTCTAGTATCCATTACAGCATAATCGGACCGTAGACGCTTCAGTTATTCAGTTCCAAATGAGCACAACTCGGAGCTGTGTCCAAAATGCCTTTGAAAACGGAGGAGTTTTGTCAAAAATAACCTTGAAATTTGGGTCACGGGGACGAAATGTGACGGCATGTGCCATTTAGGATGAACTCGAAAAGTTCAGTACCGGTTATGATCAAAAGTGAAGTTCAGGTACCAACCATATAATGAAAGTGGAGTTCATGTACAATTTATGATAATTTTTTTTTTAGTGATTAGTACCATAATCCTTCATATTTTATACATTCTTATCAACAATGCATCATTTCACTCAAACGTTGTCACCTCTCAAAATAAAGCACGAGACGATAAAGATTTAAAGTTCAGGTGGGTTCTTACTTCAAGAGTTCAAGGAATAGCTCAAAGTTTTGATTAGAACAATATAACACGGAAGCAAATCAAATATACTAAATAATTACTTAAAAAACTACAAATATGTAGATTTGAAATTTCGTAAAACCTATGGGTCGAACCTTGTCGAAGTAGATGGGCTACGTAATGTGGAAGTCAAGCCAAAATGTTACTGGGCTTATAAAGAAATATGATATTTCGGTCGAATTGGGCCTGTAAAGAAATATCATTTGACCTTTCTATTTTTGGTTGTCATGATTAATGATATCCTATAAGAAGCTTAAATATAGCAATAACACGGGCCAGCTTCCCCAAATATAGAGAAAGCCTTAAAATTTAACGGAGCCAAATCAAAAGCAATTAAGAACCTTAAGCCACTGCCCTCCCTATATTTAGTTAATTTATACCTTCATCGTTAACTCCTTCGTATATATACAAACCTTCTCTCATTATCACTCTCTCACAAACAAACTCCCTTTAATTTGTTTGTCAATTAACTCCGCATTCTCAATACACAATCTTCAAATTATCCACATACATGGCTTTCACATCAATGAAATGTCCTTTGGTTCTCTTCCTGTCTTCCCTCTTCATCCATGCAACCCTAGGTGAGCTTATATGCGAGGAGTTACCGAATCATGTCTGCGCATTTTCGGTATCATCTTCCGGGAAAAGGTGTCTGTTAGAAACAATGCCGGCCGAAGATGGAAGCATGGAGAAACAGTGCAGGACATCGGAAGTTGTGGTCGAGAAGATGGCTGAATACATAGAGACGGATCAATGTGTCAAGGCATGTGGTGTCGATAGGGATGCTGTTGGGATTTCCTCTGATGCCTTCCTTGAGCCTCACTTCCTTGACAAGCTTTGCACCCCCGATTGCTACAAGAAGTGCCCCAACCTTGTCGAACTCTACTTCAACTTGGCAGCCGGAGAAGGTAATTAAAATCAATAACTTTAACATGGTATCAGAGTACGTAGACTATTAATTCATCATTTACTTAAAATGCTATAGCATGGAAATAATGTTTATTTTTGGTAAATGATTTTGCTATTGCAGGAGTGTTCTTGCCTTACCTATGTGAGAAACAACGTTCAGAACCTCACCGTGCCATGAGGGAATTTTCGAGTTCCGGGGCTGCTGCCTCTGGCCCTGCTTCAGAAGAAATAGAAGCAGTAGAGTTCTATGATGCTGCTATGGCCCCTGGTCCTGCAGCTTCAGAGGGACAATCAGGAAACTTGCACGAAGCGTTTGCCTAAGCTCCCACGTACTAGTTAAACATGCTCTACGGTTTTCTTCAAATCATTTCCTTTCGAATATTAGTGACAAGGAATGAGTTTTGAACTTTTATGAGAAAAAAAGAAAAGAAAAAAGGAACGGAGCTGGAATACTAGTAAAAATAGGGCAAAAGGGAATAAGGGTTCTCAATTGTATTCATGCAAACGTACTTTTTCAGAGGTACGTACTATTTACCCCAAAGGCTAATATCAGATAAATATATTTATTGAGGCCTAACGATAAAGGGCCTCAATTGAGGCCTAACAATTGTGGCCTCAATCCTAGGTGGCATGCCACATAACTAAATACTAATTTAAATTGTAAATCCACATAATATATCTTGCCACATCATAATCTTGCAATACCAATTTTAACCTTGTATATTTTCCTTTGAATTTTATTTTTTATAGACTTATTATCTGCAATTTAAACTCAAAAAGCAAACAAAAATTAATAAATCTTTAAATGCTTTCAATGAGAATCGAAACTTTAACAAAGTGTTCACAACTTTATTAATAAACCAATTAACCAACATGCTAATCTTGATATAAGTGCACATAAATTGATATGTATCTAATTGAATAATAAAAGCAATAGGTAATGAAAGCTAACATTGTTCTTCAAGGTATAGGGGAACTAAAAGCTAAGATGCTTCAGTACAAGCCAATATCTAAGGTGAATCCACAAAAAAAAAATTGATTTTTTTGCACCTCTAGCAAGCACAAAAAAAATTCCATAAAAATTGTAAAATATAATTCGAACTTAGGTCACAATGAATCCACAATTCAAACCTAAACCACCTAACCTAAATGACTCGATCAATCAATAATCTTTGTAATTAGTATAATATAAATAAGACTAAACCCTACATTTTGAGACCTGAACCCTAAACCTAAACCTAACCGTAAAACCTAAGCACCACAAACCCTAAACCCTAAATTTTTTAGACTTGAATCCTAAACCTAACCTACCCTACCCCCTAAACCTAAACACAACAAACCCTAAACCCCAAATACAACAAACCGTAAACCGTAAACCCTACAAGTAACAACCTTAAAACATCATAATTCGAGGAAGGACTTCCTTCGAGGAATCTTTTATTATATTTCTCATGCTTAACTCCTTTTACACTAGGGTGTTATGTACTAGCTTGCATTCTCATTGGCAATATATAGATATATGAACACATTTTTCCTGATCAAAATAGTAAACCATTGTCGATTTGTAATATTTTTTTTTCTTACTTAATGATGAGGAAGACACATTGTAATGTGGGTCAAAGATGGATCAAGAAAAACTATTATAATTTCATATAAAAATTTATCTTTTAATCAATTTTTGATTGAAAAAAGAATTGTCCAATTTTTTTTTGTTAAAGAAAGTTCAAATTCTTTATGGGTTCTTGGCACAAATTTCATTTTTTTGTATGTTTTTATTATGGTTTTACAATTTTATTTTCTAAAATTATTTAATGTTCATTACCTATTGTTTTTATTGTTTCAATTAGATACATATCAATTTATGTGTATTTATATCAAGATTAGCATGTTAGTTAATTGGTTTACTAATAAAGTTGCAAACACTTTGTTGAAGTTTCAATTCTCATTGAAAGCATTTAAAGGTTTATTAATTTTTGTTTGCTTTTTGAGTTTAGATTGCAGATAATAAGTCTATAAAAAATAAAATTCAAAGAAAAATATAAAAGGTTAAAATTGGTATTGTAAGATTGTGATGTGGCAAGATATATTATGTGGATTTAAATTTTAAATTGATATTTAGTTATGTGGCATGCCACATAGGATTGAGGCCACAATTGTTAGGCCTCAATTGAGGCCAACAATCATTTTCCTATTTATTTATCGTACATTTCTTCTCCAAATCCTTATATTTTGCAATACAGTACTGCTAATTAAGATTCTTTTATTTATCTTTAATCAATACTTCTTCTGAGTTCTTCTTGTTTTTTATGTCCTCGTATATTAAGATCTCTCAAAGTAAAAATTACAGAAGTATATATCAAAAAAGAAAAACATTGTTATTACAGTCAAAGAATGTTGACCACTTATTACAATACAAAATATACAACTGACAATGACATTATTGGGTATATCCTTATTACAAACTATTTGCAATCCGATCGAATACAAAGAAATTGATAACCAAATAACTAAGGGAATAACGAAATATTTAATAAATTAGAGCAATGACACTGTTTCTGTTGGGATGATCTTGATTCTTGAATTGGAAGAAATTAACATTGGGGTAGATCAAGTGGTGGTGGTGGCAAAGTAGATGAAGGAGTTGGTCCATTTTCAATCTCAAAAGCCATGGCCAGACCCCACGGCAAGTGCACGTCCAGATGACAATGCATCATCCATACACCTGTACAGTTAAAAAAATTAATAAGAATCAACAATTATTAAACATAAGAAATTAATAACTATATATTGTTCCAAAAAAAACACAAGAGCATTTAATTAGGGATTAACCTGGATTATTTGCTTGAAATCTGATCACAGCCCATCCTCCAACTGGAACACCGATTGTGTTGCGCACTTGTGGATTAACAAGATTGAATTTTTTGCTATCATTAATGGGGTCATAATTTCCAAACCCTTGAGCCAATACGTGGAAGTTGAAACCGTGCAGATGAATAGGGTGATTCTCAATCGCTAAAAACGCTGTGTTTTGTAACACAATCTCCACTGTGGAGTTGTACTTCAACTTCTTGACTTTGGTCGATTTTGGCGCGAAGATCAGGTTTATGTCTTGGCTGATGTTCGAGTCCGTGTAGTCGAACTTGACCGGAGGATTATCGGGAAAGTCAGTGGTGTAGATCCCGCTGACGTTGTAAAAGGATGCTTGCAACATAGACAACGTGGTAGGGAGTTGGAATGACTCGTTGTTCATGCTCGCAGACAATCTGTTGTTAAGTAGTCCTCGACATGTAACACCTTCGGAACATTGATCTAGATTCACACCTACTGTCATAAACATGTGTTCATCCACTTGGAGCGGAACTGGGACCCACTGGGGCCCACCCGCTAGCCCGGTCAGATTGCTGGAGAACTTGTGGGCCGTTGGCGTGTCACGAGGGTTGGGTAGGGTTGGCATGAGTGGGGCGCTTGATGACGTGGAGCCCTCGTAGACGATGATGCCACGTGTCGTCGTGTTAGGAAATGGTATGATTGAGCTAGCGTAAGTAGCGGCCGCCATATAGTAAGAGCCCAGGGGCTGGTTGGCCGTGATGAGAACGTCGGTGGTCTGACCCGGTGCGATCACAATGACGTCGGTGAGGTAGGGTTTGGTGTAGGTCGCGTCGATGGCTACTACTGTCATGTTGTGATTGGCGATCCCGAAGAAGAACTGGTTATTGAGTGCAGCGTTGATTATTCGGAGCATGTAGGTCTTTCCCCTCACCACCTTCAGCTTATATGTCTCTGACAAATTGATGATAATGCATCGTGTTATTCATTATGCAACACAAAATGAACAAATTAAACTAACCTGCCCGCACATATGGTTTGTTGTGTAATTGGAAATATTACTAGAACAAGCATAAAGTTTTTTTCTCAAAACATATTTGTTAATTCCTTCTGATGTAGGTTAGGAGAGAAGTGTTGTACATAATCCACACATACAAACAGTTTCCATGCAATTAGATACGCAGGGGCGGAACTAGAGTGGGAAAGTTGGGGGGGCCAATTAATATATAATTTTTTATTTTATTTTTATAATATTTTTATATCAATAAAAATTAAGAAAGTAACCAATGTGGGGTACAATTAAGCCAAATTGGGGGACAAATAAGAAAGCTAATCACCTGCCTTTCATAAAAATATTAAACGTGGAAGACTTGGGGGGGCCAATTAATATATAATTTGCATGTTTACTCCATTCAATTCAACTAAACATATGATCAGTATACATTTGTTAAAAATCAAGGGGGGGCCAGGGCCACTTCAGGCCATAGTGTAGGTCCGCCACTGTAGATACGTACGATTTTGAGAGCAATTATAGAAGTCGCCAGGTAGTCCATTGATCGTGTAAGCATCGGAATTGTTCGGAGCACCTCCGATGGCTAGTCCTTCATTCTCAACGTCGACGACATTAGCATTCCACCACTCTCCTGCAATTAATTGCATGCATATGTTAATTAGTTTTTTTTGGTTTTTGTTTTACCATGATTCCCGTTAATGAGTAGTTAAAGGAAATGAACAATTTATTAACTTCTTGATTATTTAATTACATACCTAACATAATGGGTACGTCCTGGTAGGGTTTAGGGAAGGGGTAGGATCGACTGGATTTCGGGTGGATTATGAGGGCGCCATAGACGGTTGCACGGAGCCATGACACATGTGCATGCCACCAGAGAGTGCCTTCCTGTCCGGTGATGTTGAATCTGTAGGTATAGTTTTGTCCAGGAAGTATAGGGCATTGGGTAACATATACAGGTCCATCTGCCCATGCACTCAGAAGCTGAAAAATCCCATGCCTGCATATTGAGAGAAAATGAATACAAAAATCTATCATCCAAAAAACAAAACGAACATTCCGTAGTCCAATGGTGCGTACGTGGTTTGACAATGTTTCAATAAATAAATATTTATTCATGTTTAGATTAGCTTAAGCGCGCTATAGTAGGATTGACAATTAATATCTGAAATTGATTACAACTTTAACATATTATATATTGTTGTGCAAGAAAAATGAGAGCCTCGCTCGATCATTTAGACTTAATTATATATATGCCTAGCTAAATCTTAATGAGCAAGGAGTAATCACCAATGAATAGTAAGGTTATATGGGGACTGGTTGAAGACGTGGACGACAAGGGTGTCACCCTCTCGTGCCCTTATTGTTGGACCTGGATACTCCCCATTAACTGCTGTTATCAGTTGATCATGGCACAGTCGCGTAACAGTCAAGTTGTTCACCTGTATTTAAACAATGGAAATCAGAAATATACTGGCAGTCTGGTCAATGCTGCGTAATATGTTAAATTGTCCGGCTAGAGAAAAGTTTTGCTGGTTTTAGAACAGCATTTTTGCCAGAAGGCAGAAATGGACAAGCTGGAATTAACTTTGGGGCAAGATCAACTTACGAGAAACGAATGCTCGACTATTGCAGCAGAGGCAACTGAAGAAGCCAACAGTGCCAAGGCACAAGCTAGCACGAAGGCAAAGCGCGCCATTCGGCCGGGAAGAAAGGCTAGCTGGTTAGGAAGAGGTTGATATAGATATAATGAAGAGGGAATGAAGAAGATCGACTTCTGTATAACACAGAGATAATGAAGTATTTCTGTTACTCTTGTGAAATATGAACAAAGACGTGCATGCATGTCTTGTATATATAGGCATCATTGGCAAATACTCACATTTTCCATGTACACAATTGCGTGATAGAGTATATTGCTAATACAGTTTATTGAAAATTTCAATGGATTTGATTAGAGGACTTTGAATTGAAAATGGCGTTGCGTTACCAGGGAACTTTTGTTATATATATCCAGCCAACACCTACTCTGGTAATTAAGTTTGGTCATCGATCAAACAATTTTAATTAATTAGCTTGAAGCTAAAGATGATGATGAGCAATTAATACATATATATGTACGTACTAGTCAGAAACTTGGTACGTTTTAATTTCAACAAAACAGCTAAGCTATCGCAGCCCTATAACTTTTTGAATATGATTCTTTTGACTGTGGCTCAAAGTCCCCTTGGTAAACCTAATTCTGTAGGCACACGTTTGTACTGGTAAAATTAGATTTCGATTTGAACTTTTGATGTATATCTATCCACCTAAGTTTAAATGAGATTGATCACATATATAATACAGCATGCAGAACAGATTTAATTAATTTGTAGGGGATTCTAGCTAACTAATTAATTATTAACCAAGTATAACATTTTTCTATGACAAGGATTCTATACAAATTTTAAACCCTAAACTCTAATTCTTGTGAGAATATGAAGTGTTGTCTTACATTGGAGAAAAGTGACATTGCAAATGTGTTTATAAGGATTTCAGCATATCCAACTATTGCTAATTAGTTTTGGTTGTGACACCTAACTAGATTACTTCATCGATTCTAAAGAAACAAGCTATGTTAATTTGAGTTAAACTTGGAGAAGTCTTCTTTCGTTTTACGATGTTGAAGTAAGACTAAGCACATGCTTATTATTTTAGGTTGGAACAAGCCGGGAACAATTAGAAAATAACAAAAAGAAAACCATTCATTTTGAACAACAAAGAGCAATAATCAAGTTTGACAACGGGTTTAATTTGTTTTTGTCCTTCCCTAGTGATGAGAAAATAGAATCAATATATGCTTGTAATTTTCATGTTCATAATGCATGATTAACCCTAAACCCTAGCAAGCTAAAATATCTAAAATTCAATGCATGTATTTAGAACATATTATAATGAGTTCGATCGTGACCTTTTTCCAAACCGTATCTAGCTTCATATATTCCTTGACTGCATGCAGGCTCCTAATTAATATATGAATGTAGCATTAATCAACTAATATATTATACAACACCTGGTAGAATTTAACAAACTTCAAACGTACGTTGCACGTTCTTACATCTAGAAGTTGCTGCTTGGATACTTAGATGAGGCTATTACTTTATCTTTAATCAATACTTCTTTTGAGTTCTTTTTTTTTTTTTGTCCTCGTATATTCAGATCGCTCAAAGTAAAAATTACATAAGTATATATCAAAAAAGAAAAACATTGTTATTACAGTCAAAGAATGTTGACCACTTATTACAATACAAAATATACAACTGACAATTACATTATTGGTTATATCCTTATTACAAACTATTTGCAATCCGATCGAATCCAATGAAATTGATAACCAAATAACTAAGGGAATAACGAAATATTTAATAAATTAGAACAATGACACTGTTTCTGTTGGGATGATCTTGATTCTTGACTTGGAAGAAATTAACATTGGGGTAGATCAAGTGGTGGTGGTGGCAAAGTAGATGAAAGAGTTGGTCCATTTTCAATCTCAAAAGCCATGGCCAGACCCCACGGCAAGTGCACGTCCAGATGACAATGCATCATCCATACACCTGTACGGTTGAAAAAATAATAAGAATCAACAATTATTAAGCATAAGAAATTAATAACTATTGTTCAAAAAAAACAAAAATATAATAACAAGAGCATTTAATTAGGGATTAACCTGGATTATTTGCTTGAAATCTGATCACGGCCCATCCTCCAACCGGAACACCAATTGTGTTGCGCATTTGTGGATTAACAAGATTGAATTTTTTGCTATCATTAATGGGGTCATAATTTCCAAACCCTTGAGCCAATACGTGGAAGTTGAAACCGTGCAGATGAATAGGGTGATTCTCAATCGCTAAAAACGCTGTATTTTGTAACACAATCTCCACAGTGGAATTGTACTTCAACTTCTTGACCTTTGTTGATTTTGGTGCGAAGATCAGGTTTAGGTCTAGGCTGATGTTCGAGTTCGTGTAGTCGAAACTGACCGGAGGATTATCGGGAAAGTCAGTGGTGTAGATCCCGCTGACGTTGTAAAAGGATGCTTGTAACATAGACAACGTGGTAGGGAGTTGAAATGACTCGTTGTTCATGCTCGCAGACAATCTGTTGTTAAGTGGTCCTTGACATGTAACACCTTCGGAACATTCATCTAGATTCACACCTACTGTTATAAACATGTGCTCATCCACTTGGAGCGGAACCGGGACCCACTGGGGCCCACCCGCTAGCCCGGTCAGATTGCTGTAGAACTTGTGGGCCGTTGGCGTGTCACGAGGGTCGGGTAGGGTTGGCATGAGCGGGGCGCTTGATGACGTGGCGCCCTCGTAGATGATGATGCCACGTGTCGTCGTGTTAGGAAACGGTATGGTTGAACTAGCGTAAGTAGCGGCCGCCATATAGTAAGAACCCAGGGGCTGGTTGGCCGTGATGAGAACGTCGGTGGTCTGACCCGGTGCGATCACAATGACGTCGGTGAGGTAGGGTTTGGTGTAGGACGCGTCGATGGCTACTACTGTCATGTTGTGATTGGCTATCCCGAAGAAGAGCTGGTTATTGAGTGCAGCGTTGATTATTCGGAGCATGTAGGTCTTTCCCCTCACCACCTTCAGCTTATATGTCTCTGACAAATTGATGATAATGCATCGTGTTATTCATTATGCAACACAAAATGAAAAAATTAAACTAACCTAGCCTGCCTGCATGGTTTGTTGTGTACGTAATTTGAAATATTACTAGAACAAGCATAATTTTTTTCTCAAATTCCTTCGGATGTACGTTAGGAGAGAAGTGTTATAAGTAATCCCCACATACAAACAGTTTTCATGCAATTAGATACGTACGATTTTGAGAGCAATTATAGAAGTCGCCAGGTAGTCCATTGATCGTGTAAGCATCGGAATTGTTCGGAGCACCTCCGGTGGCCAGTGCTTGATTCTCAACGTCGACGACATTAGCATTCCACCACTCTCCTGCAATTAATTGCATGCATATGTTAATTAGTTATTTTTTTTTTGTTTTACCATGATTCCCTTTAATAATTAAACTCTAAGTAGTTAAAGGAAATGAACAATTTATTAACTTCTTGATTATTTAATCACATACCTAACATAATGGGTACGTCCTGGTAGGGTTTAGAGAAGGGGTAGGATCGATTGGATCTCGGGTGGATTATGAGGGCGCCATAGACGGTTGCACGGAGCCATGACACATGTGCATGCCACCAGAGAGTGCCTTCCTGTCCGGTGATGTTGAATCTGTACGTATAGTTTTTTCCAGGAAGTATAGGGCATTGGGTTACATATACAGGTCCATCTGCCCATGCACTCAGAAGCTGAAAAATCCCATGCCTGCATATTGAGAGAAAATGAATATAAAAATCTTTCATCCAAAAAACAAAACGAACATTCCGTAGTCCAATGGTGCGTGGTTTGACAATGTTTCAATAAATAAGTAAATATTTATTCATGTTTAGATTAGCTTAAGCTATAGTAGGTTTGACAATTAATATCTGAAATTGATTACAATTAACTTTAACATATTATATATTGTTGTGCAAGAAAAATGAGAGCCTCGCTCGATCATTTACCTAGACTTAATTATATATATGCCTAGCTAAATCTTAATGAGCAAGGAGTAATCACCAATGAATAGTAAGGTTATATGGGGACTGGTTGAAGACGTGGACGACAAGGGTGTCACCCTCTCGTGCCCTTATTGTTGGACCTGGATACTCCCCATTAACTGCTGTTATCAGTTGATCATGGCACAGTCGCGTAACAGTCAAGTTGTTCACCTGTATTTAAACAATGGAAATCAGAAATATACTGGCAGTCTGGTCAATGCTGCGTAATATGTTAAATTGTCCGGCTAGACAAAAGTTTTGCTGGTTTTAGAACAGCATTATTGCCAGAAGGAAGAAATGGACAAGCTGGAATTAACTTTGGGGCGCGCAAGATCAACTTACGTTAAACGAATGCTCGACTATTGCAGCAGAGGCAACTGAAGAAGCCAACAGAACCAAGGCACAAGCTAGCACGAAGGCAAAGCGCGCCATTCGGCCGGGAAGAAAGGCTAGCTGGTTAGGAAGAGGTTGATATATATAGATATAATGAAGAGGGAATGAAGAAGATCGACTTCTGTATAACACAGAGATAATGAAGTATTTCTGTTACTCTTGTGAAATATGAACAAAGACGTGCATTCATATCTTGTATATATAGCCAGCATTGGAAAATACTCACATTTTCCGTGTACGTACACAATTGCGTGATAGCTAGAGTATTTTGATAATAAAGTTTATTGAAAATTTTAATGGATTTGATTAGGGGACTTTGAATTGAAAATGGCGTTGCGTTACCATGCCAGGAACTTTTGTTATATATATCCAGCCAACACTTACTCTGGTAATTAAGTTTGGTCATCGATCAAATAATGTTAATAAATTAGCTTGAAGCTAAAGATGATGATGAACAATTAATACACACACATATATATATACGTACTAGTCAGAAACTTGGTTTTAATTTCAACAAAACAGCTAAGCTATCGCAGTCCTATAACTTTTTTAATATGATCCTTTTGACTGTGGCTCAATGTCCCCTTGGTAAACCTAATTCTGTAGGCACGCGTTTGTACTGGTAAAATTAGATTTGGATACTTTTGATGTATATCTATCCACCTAAGTTTAAATGATTGATCACATATATAATACAGCAGAACAGATTTAATTTGTAGGGGATTCTAGCTAAATAATTATTAACTAAGTATAATACTTTTCTATGACAAAAGGGTTCTATACAGATTCTAAACCCTAAACTCCAATTCTAAAGAAGCAAGTTATATCTGAGTTTTTTTTTTTTTTTCTGAGTTAAACTTGGAGAAGTCTTCTTTCGTTTTACAATGTTGAAGTAAGACTAAGCAGTAAGCACATGCTTAATTATTATTTCAGGTTGGAACAAGCGGGTGCTTCTTCAGTACCTGGGGGAAGGAGGGGGGAGGGTGGAGATGCATTTGCAGGGGGGGGTGGGGTGGGGTAAAGGTGGGTTGGATGCTTGCCACGTGCCCGAACACTTAGTATTCGGGTGATTGCAGAATTTCCCGGAACAAGCCGGGAACAATTAGAAAATAACAAAAAGAAAACCATTCATTTTGAACAACAAAGAGCAATAATCAAGTTTGACAGCGGGTTTTGTTTTTGTCCTTCCCTAGTGATGGGACAATAGAATAAATAGAATCAATATATGCTTGTAATTTTCATGTTCATAAAGCATGATTAACCCTAAACCCTAGCTAGCTAAAATATCTAAAAGTCAATACAGCATTTAGAACATATTATAATGATCAGTTCGATCATGACCTTTTTCCAAACCGTATCTAGCTTCATATATTCCTTGACTTCATGCAGGCTCCTAATTAATATATGAACGTAGCATTAATCAACTAATATACCTGGTAGAATTTAACAAACTTCAAACGTACGTTGCACGTTCTTACTGTGCGACCTAGCAGCTCTGATACCATGATGAAGTAATCTGGACGTCACATCGGCGTCACAACCAAAACCAATTGGCAATGGTTGGATAGGCCAAAATCCTTATAAGCACATTTACAATGTCTCTTTTCTCCAATGTGGGACAACACTACACATTCTCACACGCCTCCGCACGTGTGGCGAAGTGTGGCCACTTGGCTTCACACGTGGGCGAAACTGCAGCTATGATACCATGATAAAGTAATCTGGGCATCACAACCAAAACAAATTGGCAATGGTTGGATATGCCCAAATTCTTATAAGGACATTTGCAAGGTCTATTTTCTTCAATGTGGGATAACACTCCACATTCTCACACTTACATCTAGAAGTACGTTGCTGCTTGGATACTTAGATGAGGCTATTGTCTTAATTAATTAGCTGATTATAACGATCAATCATAGTTTTCTTTATTTAATTACAACATCAATTGCTTCTGGAGGGAGAAGACTTTTGAATTTGACAAGATGTTATGATCGTTAATTATTCACTCTGTTGCTTCTGAATCCAACCCATCACAGCTAATTAACTAGCTCTACCTACCTGATCCATCCACAATTTACATTCCTTCATTGACTAATTAAAATCCCACAAATTATTTAATTAAACAAATACATGCGCGCATTCTGATTGTGCAGCAAGACGAGCACTCTTCTACTCGGGTTTTGTGGTGATATAACCATACCCATAATCCCGGCCAGTTGTTTTAATATTGCTCAGGTGACTGTTCAATTCAAATATTTTCCGTTATTATTATTCTTTCTCCAAGCTAACCTTCGTTCTGTATGATTTTGTTTCTAAATATTAAAATGAAGGTTACGTTTTGAAGTTTTCCTGGTCGAGATATATGATTTGGGCAGCCATTGACAAAAATACTTTTCTGACCAGATCGATCGAGTTGGTGATCACTGCCTTGGCATATAAGAAACAATTAAGGAGCATTAGCATTTGTAAGATGGTTGAGTACGTCAAGATTTTCCTCTTTAAGAAACTTTATCATATATATTCGTTTTTGTGTCCCCCATATATTATGATATATATAACCGCAAATTAAAGGGATAATTAGAAAAACTAAAATTAAAAGACCTATATTGATCGAAACTTAAAACTTTGTGAGCTCAATATATGTAACCGCAAAATGTTGTTTTCAATTATCTTTATATATATCATTCATGTGTTAAATTATATATATCGATCTTTAAAATTTAGGGATCGACATGGGGAACCTTGGCGGTGCCTTGCATCCAATGCTAAAGAGTAAAGAAATGTCAACTGAAACTACAAAAATTTCAATGGGCTAAATTGTCCTTCAAGTAAACTAGCTATATCCTAGAAGCTTTAGTCTGGGTGATATATTAGAAGGATATCAAAATCTACACACGCAAAAGACCTTGAATGAGTCTAGCTGCTTGTAGTTGGGAAATTCATTTTCTAAACTTTTAATTTATGTGAATAAGTAATCGTTCTTCATTGTCAACATATATGACCCTTAAAATTCCAAACTGTGTCAATTTTTCTTCACAATTCGATAAAGATAAGTGCCGGGACGTTAAGTGGCAACCATGATTTGGTTACCTTGGTGGTTTTGCGCGTAAAACAAGCTACGTATTCCATGTGATTACTATCAAATGTGTGACCAAACGATCTATTATATTTGTTTCTATTCACATTATTATATTTAATGAAGGACTTGGTTAGACAAGTCAAAACATGCATGTAAAACTCTTTCATTGTGACATTTTTGGAATGGGGCTGTATACAATTGAAGCAACTATGATCACATTCAAAACACATGCATATTAATGTCTTTAAACATGAATACTTTTTACTACGTTATGGTGTAATAGTTGTGATATTAAACAATCGTGTGTTTGATTTATTATCAGATAATATGATGTGATATTAAATAATCGCGTGTTTAATTTATTATCAGATAATATGAAATTCTTAATGATGATGAAACATCATACTTCAGATGGTAATGTAATTATAAACCTTTCTATTTCGAAACTATTCATGAACATATTTTTGCATAATGTAACCAAAGGGCAGGCACCACCATTTCGTTGAGATAAACAAAAGACTTTATCGGACTGGGGGTTTAGTCTGGCCCAAATATGAGCCCGAGATCCTAAGAATGTGGGATTGGGCTGGTCCATTTCATATGCCCTTTAATGTTCACAATGCATTATCATTATTAGAGGATATGATGTCATAAGCAGACCACGTGATGAGGGCACCAAATTTCCCGCCAGTATATGCGTCACACATTGGCGGCACTTTTCGTAACGGTGTGAGGGTAGTTCCGCCATTATCAGCACAAAAATAATTATTTTATATCAAATAAAATTAATAAATTGACCCATCTTACCACTGTGAAATTTCTTTTCTATTTACTCATCGAATTATTTTACCCTTTCGAAAGGCAAGAACCAACAACTTTATGTAATGTATGATGCGATAGATTATCACAATGGAGTGTACATAGATAAAGATGATTCCTGCTACCATTCAATAATTTTTATATTATTTTATTTCTATAAATTATGAAAGAAAAAATTTCGTAATTATATATTTACTATGTAGTGAAAATTTTAACATATTTTTCAACATGTTTTTTGTATCTTTCTTTTGTAAATGTCAAATAGTGAAAATTATATCTTTCTTCAGTCTAGTGATAAAATATTTCTCTTAAAAAAATGTAGCAAAGTTTTAGGTTTGATTCACTCTTGGTTTCAAATAGTACCAACATAAAAACTAAAACCAAGAACTATTTGTAAAACGTCAATATTAAAGCAAAAGATATTATTTCATAATATTTTAAAATTGGGTATTCCAATCAAAATATTTTCCTTATATAGCTCATAATTTTATTTTTTCATTTGATATAGGATTTTTCTTTCTTTGTTACAATTTGACAATGGAAGTTGTGAAGAGGATGCAAAGGTAATTTAGTACACAAGTAGAGAATTTAGTGATATCCCAAAGAAAATTAGAAAATCCCGAAACACTTGTCCTATAATAAATCTAGGCAAGCGGTCTTTTGTCTTGGCAACAGCGAACACTTTTTTGTTTCAGTTAAGTAGAGAGGAATCAGGAATGGAACCGGAAGTGGCCGAGGACAGCGCCGCCGCCGTCATCGAAATCGATGCCTCCGGAGACGACGTCGGAAGCGGAAAGGGTAAGAAGGGCAAGAGCAAAGTGAGGGGGCCTTGGTCTCCCGAGGAAGACGCGGTACTGAGTCGGCTGGTGAGTAAGTTCGGCGCGAGGAATTGGAGCTTGATCGCCCGCGGAATTTCCGGACGATCCGGCAAGTCTTGCCGCCTCCGGTGGTGTAATCAGCTCGACCCCATCCTTAAGCGCAAGCCCTTTTCTGGTAATTAATACTCCCCAAACCCTTTTCAGTTTCTTTAATCAATGTGTGATTTTCAGTTCCTTCTAAAGTATGAATCTTTGCACTTGTTTCTCTTTTGGGTTTTTTTCTGAACGATTTGGGGCTCATTTTCTGATGCTTAATTTCGGTCTATTAAGTTTTAACCAACATTGAGATTAGCTCCAAGATGAGTACTTTTGTCTAAAGAAGTACATATCAACAATTGTAGTTCAAATCAGTAATGGCAATAAGCACTTTTGACAGTTAACTCTACATGTATCATGTAGCATTGCCTAAATTGCGGTTGAATTTTTGTCATAGGACTCAAGGTTAAGTTGATCATTTGAGAGTAAAATGCCTAGAAAATTAGACAAAATGTCCTACATATCGAAAATGTTTGCGGGTTTTGATCTTTTGGGACAATGTCCACAGAGTGGATTTAGTACACTGTACATTCTGTAAGTATTGAGGGGGATCCTGTGGACATGTTCAACAAGTACTCTGATTTACTTCTTTAAAGTAGCATGGGTGTTCAATTATTTAGATATTAATTGGTACTCGCCAATTTGAATTTGAACCAAGGATTATGAATGCAATTACTTCTGTTGAAAAACAAATTCTAAGGTCACATCATTTGACAAGTATCAGCTGTAATCTTATATTCAGATACCACTTTCAACTGCATTGTCGACTGCGTATACTGTAAGCACATTATTTTGACAAATTTGGTGCAAGATTTGCCATCAATTTGGCTTCTAGCAATACCTATGCAGTAATCTGAGTTGTACTACATTGTTAACAGGCTAATTTCAGTTTTGTGGATTTGACCATGACATGATAACTTGCTGTGTAGAGGAATGTTTTTATGGTGGCAAGCATGTTTCGGTGCTTGAGATTTGGACTGTGTCTTGGATGCATTTCTTTTGTGAGTTTATTGCAATCATTACTGGAATTGGATGACGTAAGAAGAGCAGGAGAGAAAAAAAAGCAATAAGTAAAAAGTTTCTAGTTTCTACCCAGTTTTGCTATGTGAAGATGAATGATTCACATGCTGTTTTGTTGCCATATTCTTATTACATATAGTAAAGGCAATTTTAAGTTGTTATACGCATTTTTGGTTATTTGAAACATGCAATATACTGAAATCTGGTGGCATTTAAATTTTCAGTGGCATCACTGCCTGCTATGCTGTTGAATTGTTATGCATTTATGCCTACATCATTCTTCCTGGTGAAAAGGCTGATTAACGTGATTTGTTTCAGAGGAGGAAGATCAGATGATAATTGCAGCCCATGCAATACACGGAAACAAATGGGCTGCCATTGCAAGGCTTCTACCAGGAAGAACAGATAATGCCATAAAAAACCATTGGAACTCCACATTAAGGCGTCGAGATCCTGACAGAATGAAGTCAGAATCAGGTAATATGGTTGAAGATGTTAGCTTTGACAAAACAAAAGCATCGTCTGAAGAAACACTCTCAAATGGGGATGTCAATTCATTTAAATCTACGGAAGGAAGAGAAGTCAGTTCTCTAGAGTATATGGATGATCAATATGAAGACAAGGTGTCAACGGATGGTCAGTACAGTCATGAAGCCAAAGAACCACGTACTCTTTTTAGGCCAGTGGCACGTGTAAGTGCTTTTAGTGTATATAACCATTTAGGTGGCCAGGAGCCTTCAACATCATCCCCAAGGCCGATTCCAGTTCAAGGACCTTCGGTTCAAGTAGCGAAACTAGATGTTGGCATTTGTAAATTGGTCGAAGGAGTTTATGGTGAGCGGTCGGTGCCTGATCAGTGTGGCCACGGTTGCTGTTGCACACAAAACGGCAGCAATGCTCAAAACTCTTTGTTGGGGCCAGATTTTGTGGAATTCTCCGAGCCTCCCTCTTTTCCGAGTTTTGAATTGGCTGCAATTGCCACAGATATAAGTAACCTTGCTTGGCTTAAAAGTGGGTTGGAGAATGGCAGTGCAAGAGTAACGAGTGATGCAGCTGGTAGTATAATATCTCATGGGTCTCAAGGGCAATTGGGGCATTTTGAGGAGAGTCGAATGAACCATCTTTTCCGTCTTGAAGAGAGAAAGGATAGGTTGATGGGCATGAAGACTAATGTGCTATCAACCTAAGACTGGTATACAAAAAAATTTCTACTATCTGAAGCACAGAACTCAGGCTGAGGTTACTTGTTAATTGCATTAGTTAACCAAGAAGATGAAGATACTTGATTCCCAGTCCGAGGCTTCTCGTTACTACTGGGAGTCGATTATAAGGGAAATATTCTATTTTTCTAAAGAAACTTCTCACTGATCTTTGGCCTGGGTCCCTGAATGTTGTACTCATAATAGCTGATGCATAAATGATGGCCTACTTCATCCTCTGGGCTGGAGGCAAAGTTCTGGTATAGAAGTACGTGGTAGAAATTTGTGTGGCTACTTGATGCACTGCCGGAAATTCACAGCTGCATGTGTTATAGTGAGAAATGAAACTTGTTAATCTGGGTATGATAGTACTTTCCAACTCGAGAAAGAGAAACTTTCACTTGTAGCTGCTATAAGCTTCAGAAATCTGTATCATTGTATCATTGTATCATTGTTTCATTGTTTCTGTCTGTTGTGTAACCATAAATCCTATTAGTTTAGTCTATATGATCAAAGTTATCAAATATTACTCCACATCCTTTTTTCGTTGCTCATTAATTCTGTGGAGAATCATATGTTCGCATTCAGCTTCCTAACATTGCTTCTATACAATAGCATCAAAGAAATTCAGGGGCCTGTTTCGCAGTGGCTTTATAAGTACTGGAAGCGTTTTCAAAGGCAGAATTGGTTAAACGTGCTTTTGAGGTTATAGAAGCATTATTACTGCTTCTTGAAGAAGCACTTAAGGTGCTTCCAAGTACATTTACAAAACTGCTATTGAGTTAAAGCTCTTTACACAGAAACATTCTCAAATGGGTGATGACTAGAGTTGGACAACATTCATTGAACTACAAGTTTGGCGCCAAAGCGTGTAGACCCCAGAAGATGGATTATGTTTATGTTTTTATGTCGTCCAGACCTGTTTTTTTTGTGTCAAGTAGCTGTCGCTAAACTGCTCCGGTCAGATATTTAAAGAGAGGTTGTTTTGGGGCAGAGACTGTCTGACTGATAAAAGAAAAAGGCAGAGGAAAGACCCAAATGGAAGAAGATAGATAGAGCAACAGAAGCAGCCCCACCACGACATTGATTACTTGCTCCTCTTTCAATTCTAGGATATAAGAAAGTGGGTCGGTTCCACCTACACATGTGAAAGAAAGCGATTCAAACCGGGTTTTATGGATTTGGTGTTGTTGTTGGGCTTCAAATTATGTTCTCATGGAAGAAAAGCTCTCAGATATGGAATCAAGGATGACCCACGGTTCAAGGAGGAGGAGAGGAAACTAAAGCAAAAGAAGAAAAGTAGGAGAAAGAATATGATTCCAACTCCATTGCTAATTATGCATCTAATGCAATTACGTTTGCATTGACCTTTTTAAAATCAAGCACAAAATAACTTGGCCCTTTATAAAAATTTGGAAGATGAAATGGCACGCAATTTGTATCACTTGATAAATTACATAAGACGTTTGGAATTCTTAAATTAAAAAGACATAAGGAAAAGGGATTGAGTGACAAGACCAATTTCTATCGTTTGTTGCATCATGTTTCAGTTTTGTCCATTCTAAACATGTGTTAAGAAGATAATTTTGAAGTAGATATTCATGTTAACATTAGTTGCATTATAATAATGAATGTGTTTATAATTTTTCATATTTAAAAAGAGAATAATTTTTTAGCGGATGCTTATGCAATATTAGTCATAACAAAGTGATAATTATGAAGAGTGTGCTTTGATTTTTTTTGAAATAAAGATGATTTTGTATTGCAAATCTTAAAAAGAATTACAAACATAAGCAAGGGCATCCTGAACAATAACAGGAGCAATAATTAACCAAGAAAGGTTAATAAGAGAATCTAAAGCTACACCAACCATAAGCTGTCTAACTGGTTGATCGATTACATAGTGTTCGCCCACTTCTTGGAAATAGAAAAATAAAACTACTACATGCTGATGTAGACTATCCTCATTCCAGAGAAACCCGCAGTACTGCTCGCCTAAGCACTCAATTGTGGTACGCACAATACAGTAGTTCAACTGGAACTCATTGAAACAATAGAGAACAAACTCCACCAACTTGCAGGGAATGAAAACAACTAATAGAGAACAAAAATCACCCTCAACACCAAACCACAAAGTATTCAGCCTCAAAGTGAAAAGCGTCTCCTTATTTATTGATCGAGCCAACAAATAGGGTTTTAGAAGAAAAAACCCCAACCGACCATAATTTCCACCTGGATCCCAAATATGAAAACCATACCAAAACTCAAGACCCCCTTTCCCAGCAAAAAGGTGGTCCATCAGAAAGACACAAGCCCCAACCCAAACTGATTTGGACACCCAAAGCACTCTCTGTATCCCACTGAGAGGAAACTGTTCCATCACCAAGCACATAGATCCATAACCACCATTGTGCCACCGTGCTACCACACACCGACGACACAGCCCTTGACGCAGTAAACTTGCTACAGATCGGACATGACTCGATGTGCACAGCGTCCACCCCACCTTGCCTGGAAGAACAGCAGAAAGCAAACGCCTCTCACCCCCTCCTCTTCCCAACCATCCCACCTTACTAGTAAGACCAGCAAAAGCCACAGCCTCACTCAACATTGAGCCGCCAAACCCCCACACATGAAGATCCTTGAGGCGCCCCCTCCGCGGTCTAATCTTCGAACCCAAATCCTCGGACTCAACCATCAGAAGCTCTCCTCGACGAACAGATGTCGTTGGGAAGAAAAACCTAGCACCCAAAGCATCAATCATTGGCCTACGTGGTCGAGCATGCCCACCCAAATCAACGACCTTGAGTGTGCTTTGATTTATTACGTTTAAAAAAAAAAAATTCAATTTTTAACTTTACCACCCGTTTAGAATGATGATAAAATTATAGTCGATTATTTCTTTTAAGATTTCAATTTCTCCACCCTAAAATCATCAAATTTAGAGGTGGATTTTGGCACCAACCAGATTTGGAGTGTAGCTCTTTTCATTGTAGTACCACATTTTCTATATTTGCATTTGTTTTTTATAGCAAAGACTTAACTTTTGTGTTCTTCACGCAAAGGCAGATTACATAAGCAACACTGACCTAGAGTTGGTCCACCTCCAGTCAACTGCATGATGACTATGAAATTTACAAAACAACAAAATGATTTAAAAAAAAAAAAACTAAGTGGGTTATCTACTTCTGGTGTATAAAAAATTCTCAAGGGACTTAATTTCATCAATCTAAACATCTAATTTTTCAGAAAATTAAAGCTTTAATAAGTGTGGCAATTAAGGTAAGACTGACATGCACAGAAACAGTGCTGCAACTACTAGGTTGTATAATTAAAACTTTAAAAGTACAAATGAAGTAACAGTTAACTGAAAGTGCTTGAAGAGAGTACAAGCAAAAATTAGCAAATACATGTCGTTTCTGACACCATTGCCTCTCTCCCTCTCTCTTCTTCTTCTTCTAAAAACATGAATATTCTTTCCTTGCAAGACAATGCTGTCCAAAATTATGTCCTTAAAAAAGAGTGTTGTCCAACTATTACAAGGAGATGGAGAATTCATCAAAATATTTTTGACATAGTTGAAAGAGTACATCGTATAAATTATAGAGGTTCATAAAAACATCATTTTGCGGCAAATAATAATTTAACATAGGACAGATTTACTAAACGTTAAAATTGTTGAAGGCTTTTGTATTTGTAAGGTTTACTTATCTTCTTCAATCTACACCACAATTGTATTTCATGGACATGTTTGTAACACATAATCTCACTATGACAGTATTTGGTATTCTAGTATGGCACCAAATATTCCACTCAGCCTTTTCTTTTTCTTTTTCTTTCGGAAAAGAAAAGAAAAATGGAAATTGGAGTTGTCTTTATCAATGAAATTTCTCTTCTGATATAATCAGTGCACCCACTGCACGTTTCTCTTCCCACCTTCAACTGTCCCCAACTCCTCAGCATGAGTCTTGGGCTCTGAGACCACTCTCTCTGATCATTCTGAAACCTCTTCTTAAATTGATCAGCTTTTTTCCGATGCATTAATTTCTGGAAGCAAATTTCAGACACTAATGGAGTCACCACTGCACCTAATCCAATACCCATTTCTTTAAAACCCTCAAAGCTCCAAGCTTTAATGCTTGAACGCTCTGTTCCTCTTGTCTCAGCTTCTGGGTCTCTCGATTTTATCCTCCAGAAATGTCCCACGTCGATTTAGAGCAAGGAGGAGGAGGAGCTCAAAGCCACAGGCTTTCCTTCTCCAGAAGTGACGTCAGCGGAGACGGCAGCGTCTGCTTCTCCGACGCGGACGACGGGTCGTGCTACTCGCAGTTCTTTTCCACAAACGGCGGGTCGTACGACGAGTACAATTTCGCTGCTTTTGTGTCTGATCCTCCCGAGGCCGGTGTGGTGGTGGGGGTGTCGTCCTCGGAGTCTAGGAGAGACTCTTCGGTCTCGGACTGTTCGGTCCATGTTGTGGAAATCGAGGTTGGGGTACCCGAAATTAAGGTGCATTTGGATAGAGTAGAGAGAGATTGTAGGATTTGTCATCTGGGTTTGGAAAGCAACAGTCATGAATCCGGAGCTCCGATTGAATTGGGCTGTTCTTGCAAACATGATTTGGGCTCTGCCCACAGAAACTGTGCTGATGCCTGGTTCAAGATTAAGGGCAACAAGTAAGTAAAGTTCAAGTCTTTCTGGTAATTCTTACTTACCCACTTAGCATTATGCAAGTTTACATCTTTTACATTTGGGTTGGTAAAGTCTATGTTTGATTTAAGCTTTTACTGTATTTTTCCTAAAGTAGATTTCAATTCTTTTTGGTAATTCTTAGTTACCCAACTAGCAAGTTTGTATCTTTTACGGATTGTATAACATTTGCTTTTGTTAACCGTATACATTAGCCTAGCCCATAATTGATTTATACTGGAAACGTATTTTTCTCAAAGTTGAAGGATTCTATAGTTGAATGATTAGAAGGCTTTATTTGATAGAAGATGCTGCAGAACTTGTGATTGACAACAGGGAAAGTAGTTTGCCAAAAAGACAACAAGGAAAAAGAAAAAGCAGAGGGTAATGGGATTGAATGTGTCCAAGTACAAACGATAATACCTTGCTGCTCTGTCTTTTTCTCAATATATAGGAATCTCTCCACTGCTCCTTTGTGATTCCGCTTTCTCTTTATGATCAAAGTGGAGACTTGACATCTTATATATTGATTGATGTTCCCAATATATTTTTTATATCTTTGGCAAAAGATCAAAAGATTGTTGCTTGGCTGCCGACGCACTAGTATACTATTCATAACTTATATAGTTTCCTCTGTTCATATCATATCCACAGTGCCTATACAATTTAGCCAACATGCTTAGGTGACAAATGACTTTTACATAACACATATATTGAGTATGATAGGTGCATATATAATTATTGGCCAAAAGTTTCGTATCTAGATTAGTAGAGCTTTTGGAGGATTTGCCATATTGATATGGGTGTCACTTCTGATACGAATTGCATTTTACTGTGCCTTATCTCATTGATTTTACATGTCCTAGTGATTAGGGGTTCCTTACAGCTTGACATTGTTATCCAAATCCTTACCCGCACATGGTGGGAGTTACTATTAATGAAATCTGCACTGTTTGAATCTGAAAGGGGTTAAGATGGAATCTCATTATAATAGCTATTGCAATATGATGTAATGCATGCAGAATCTGAAAATTTGTTGGTGCATTCTAGTTTTGGTTAATGTCTGTGGTATGTGTGTAACAAAACTTGTAACGTATGCATTTTAGTGTTCATCAAAATCAAGAAACGATTTCTGTCATGATTAAAAGGAGAATTGCTAGCTTCTCCATTCTCCTTCTCATCCTACGAAGTAGAAGTAGGATCTTGGCTTGTGGTTCTTGATTACTGGTTTCTGGGTTTACAATGTTTTCTTATCAAGCCATAGTCATAGATCTTAGCTTTTTGTGATTTAAGAATCATTACATTATACTGATTTGAGTCTACATGTTGTTTTACTAGGATCTGCGAGATTTGTCATTCAATTGCCCGCAACATTGTTGGGCCCAATGACATCGAGATGATTGATCAGTTGAATAATGAAGCCACTAGTGCCTCAGCTACAGCTGCAGTCTCAGCACCAGGGCCTTCAGCAGAGACTCGAAGCTTCTGGCACGGTCATCGTTTCCTCAATTTCCTTCTTGCTTGTATGGTATTTGCTTTTGTCATATCATGGCTCTTTCACTTCAACGTTCCCTCGTGAAATCTCAGCAAAGAATTGAGACAACAATTGAAAAGAACCAAAAAACAGAGGTGTAACGCTGAGTTTCATGCCCTGCATGCAGTTCACATAGATAGCATACATCTTCATCTGTTGCCTCTAGCTAGAGAGTGTTTGTTGTATCAATATCTGCCTCTTGTTCATAAGTTTAGAGCTTTTATTTAATCATCAGGTCCTTTATATATATAGTATTTATTTCCTTCTTTTTGGGCCAGTATATTTGGTGTTCTTTCAACATTACGAAATTGCTGAATTGTATAACGGCATTACTTGCTCCGGTGTAGAATTAACTTTATAGAGGCGTAGAGAGTCGTTCCTGTATTTGTTTTTCTAGCAAAACAATCTGAGACGCCAATTATTACTACAAAAGAATAATAATTCTACATTTATCTAAGTAAACTATAAACTTTCTTGTCATAAATAATAGTACAGATTAATGAGACAAGAATACAATATCTTCCTGGGTGAAGAAGTTAGGTGTAGAACACATAAAAGGGACAAGAAACAAGGAAATGAAAACCTTTCGAAAATATGCATGGCTTTTTTAATTTCAGACAAACCTAACAATTTGCAAGAACATCTACAACTTGTCTGCCTTGTTTGGAGATATGAGAATGTCTAAAATTCATATGGAGAACGCTTGACAAACAATTAAAATCTGAACTCTCTAAGCAACTTGATTTCCGGATTGGAAAGATAATGACGAACCGGCATTGAGTTTGTTCCAACCAGATGCTTCCAGTATCTCCCCCAAGCCAACTTCAGTGACTCTTTGAAACCATAATTAATCTCATCTGCCATCAAACTAGGAAACTCCTTTGACTCTGTGTTATTCACCTCCTGCCCACTATTAAGATCACCCACAATTAAATTGAAAATTAACCCAATTAAACCATACTCTCATTTGCAAATTTCAACTAACAGAGATGAATTTATACCTCTAGCAATCGGAGTGCATCTTTTCATACTTTTACAACAACACGAGCAAAAAACGACGTTTTTCACTTTCTCTAAGAACCAATCCTGCAGAAACAACATATATATAGGGAGTAATTAATAAATTGATGGAGCAGAGAGGGTCGTAGGAGGTGTCGCATAGCAAGCTTACCCTTTTTCAATGCCGAGCTATTCCTTTATTGACATATACACCCCTCCTATTCCTGATATGTCACATAGCTTCAATGGTTCATGCAACCACCTCGATCTCTCAGTTAACTAATAAAAAACAAGTAAATAACTTCAGAAACTCATAATTTTTTATTTTTTCCCCCAACTAATGTTGCAACTTGTATCTTTAATTCAACGAAATTGAGTGATTATAAAAAGAGCAGATCGAGATGAGAACAACGTGTTTAATTAATGAGAGTGAGATCGAAGAAAGAGCCCAAGCAAAGCATTCTTGTCACTCGATTTTTATGACAGGTAACAAGGTACCCAACCTGGTGAGTGATGTAAACAAAAAGAAAGAGAGGCACAACATACATAACAAATATAATAAAGTCATATAGCTAGGACAAGTGAGAGAAGAAAAAGAATAAAAAAAACAAAGACTTACTGGGTAAATTTGGAATATGATAAATCTTAGGCCACTCTGGGCCGCTCTCCTCCGCGCATCTTTCACTTAGAAGGGGACATTGCCAGATGTGTAAACTAGTTAATTTGGTGAGGCGGTGCATCGCTTCAACAGAAGGTAGATACATCACATTCTTGCATTTGTGAATATATAGAGACTCAAGAGATGCAAGGTTTCCCAACCATTCTGGAACAGCCTCCAAACCATCAAACGACTCTACACACAAAGATGTTAAAGAAGTGAAGTGTTGAATTTGCTCAGGCAGAGACTTGAGCTTAGGCCACCCCAACAAGGTCAACCATTCAAGTTGCGGTATAACCTGAATGGCAGGAAATGAATCAAGCTCCACCCAGAAAGCACCAATATTCAATGTCTTCAAACGGCTGAGGCAGTGTGAGGATGATGCTACCCCACTGGGAAGACATTTTAAACCAGAACACCCAGAAATCTCCAACCAGCGGAGGGATGTGAGCTTGTCTAAACTTGGAATAGTCTCTAGATTAGGACAATTTCCTATTGCCAGCTCTTGAAGAGAGACGAGGATTTGAAGAGAGGCACAAAATTGTAACTCAAATTGTGGACTTGTACTCTTACAACCGCCGATTGTCAATCTCCGAAGGGATGTGAAGCCAACGTGTAAAGTTGAAAGACACTCTACATTACCTATAGTCAAGGATTGGAGGGATATGAGACTGTCGATGGAAATGGATGTAACCTTATGGCACTCTTGTATTGACAAATTCTGAAGAGATGTACAGTAGCCTAGCCCACTCGGTAGGCTTGATAATTCAGGACAATCCATAACCCGTAATTCACGAAGGGATGGGAGGCCATTAGATGTAATTGGAATGCACGTTATTTTAGAGCACCTCCATATATCCAACTCTTGAAGAGATGTGCAGTATTGTATCCCCTCCGGTAGACTGGATAACTGAGGACATTCATCAATCTCCAATGTGCGGAGAGATGGGAGACCACCGTGCTCAGGGATTGGGATGAACTCTAGACTCTCGCACTTTGATATATCCAAGTACTCAAGAGAGAGCGAGTGTAGTAGCCCATCAGGTAAATACCTCAGCTTAGGACACCCACTAATTTCCAGCGACTGAAGTGACTCGACCACTAACCCTTGGGGAGCAATTGTAGTCAACTCAGAACATCCTCGTATCCACATACGAGCAAGATTCTTGTTTGCTTTAAACATCCCTTCCGGCAGACTAGTAAGACCCTTTATCCCCGATATATCGAGATCAATGAGAGTGGTCAGTTGGCTGCTTACAATACTTGCTATCGGCATCCAGCTATCCATCTCCCATATCCTCAACTTCTGGAGAGATGGAAAATGACTGGGAGCACTTGTCAATTTGTTGCAGTTGCTTAGAATCAGCTCCTCAAGGCAAGGAAACACCCTCAATTTATCTGTTGGCGCTTCCATCCATTCAATTAGGTTCCTCGCCCCAATATGTAATGTTTTCAGTGCAGGAAACAAAGCAGCCTTTGCATGGGAAACGTGGTCATAGCCGTAAAACTCAGACCCCAAACATTTGAGCTTCTCCATCTTCCACATCGTCACATGTACAAGATTGGGTAGATGGCCAAGTATTGGGACTCCTTCGCATTTGTTGCACTCAAATAATTCAATCTCTTTCAAGTTGTTGGATAGCAAGAACCATGATGGAAACTTAACACCCATGAACCTCTGAATCTCCAAAAATTCCAAATTAGAATGTGGTCGCAACCCTTCTAGTACATCTTCCTCATTGTCAACATTGTTGCTTGGTCTACTAAGCTTCCATCTAAGAACTAATTTGCGTACATGTTTCTTCTCAGCTAAATTTGCTTTCTGTGCTTCTTCTCCATCTCTTACATTTTCCAGACCATAAATAGATAAGGTGTCTTTCAATTGGTTTAAACCACCCAATTCTTCTATTCCAAGACCTGTCTCCTCACCCACCTTAAAAAAGGGTAATGATCGCAGATTAGTCAATCTCCCTAATATCTCAATCGGAACTTTCACATGTTTACCATAATAAACATGTCGCAAGGTAATCAAATTTGCAATTTCCTTTGGGAACTCATCAAGGTGATAAGGCATTTTCAGTGTCTGTAGGTGATAAAGATGACCAATAGATTTGGGAAGTGCTTTGACTCCTGTTTTCATAACATTGAGATACCTCAAGTGTTTCAACTTTCCAACTGAAATTGGCAACTCCTGAATGTCTGCCTTGTATAAATTCAAGACACGTAAAGCTTTAAAACGGGGTACGGTGCTCCCGAGAGCTTCACCATTCCAAAAATGTGAACGCAAGTTCTTCGATTTGGATACTCTTTCTGCAAGATCATGGACAAGATCGTGCATCTTGCATTTGGTAATATTACCGCAGCCATCGGTTCTAACATCTTGGAAAAAAGACTTTTCTAATAAAATATGAAAATATTCATTACCTCTAACCTCCATCTCTACATTATTTTTGTCGGGAGAAGAGTGAAGCCATCCTTGAGCCATCCAAAGTTGAATCAAGTCATCCTTTTCAAATACAAAATCTTTGATAAAGTTTGAGCAGTATGCAAAACACTGTTTCAACGATGGGGATCTCAAGTCATCAAAACTCAGTTTTAAAATTGACAAGATTCTGCTTTCTCCTTCTGGCAAATCCCATATATCACTTTCTACAATTGATTGCCATCCATTGCTGCTTTTAGAGCGCATCATACCTCCCAAAACCTATAATTGAGTTGGTGAATGAGTTAGACTTCCATAGATTAATAATAGGCCAAAACTAAAAGTAATAACAATATACAATAAGGAGTATGTTCAATTGAAGATGACTCAATAGAAGTGCAATAGAACTTTACTTATCAAATAAGAATAATTGCTCAAAAAAAAAAAGAATAAGAATAAAACGAATGCATGGACCAACATCAAATTGATAATATAACATACTTTTGCCATCAATGGTACGCCTCCACACTTTTTTGCAATCTCCATGCCAAGCTTCTCTTGATCTTCAGGTATAGGAGCACTTCCAACTGGAACTGCTTTATCCTTCAATATAAGCCAACATTCATCGTCTGATAATTTTTTCAAATCACACCTTCGAAGGGTCTCCACAATTTTTGCAACTTTGTCACTGCGGGTAGTGACAAGGATGTTGCTTCCTTGGGTATCAGTAACTCTAGACAAACAGCTGATCAAATCATCCCATTTTTGAGCATCCTCGTTCCAAACATCATCGAGCACAAGAAGATATTTTTTCTCTTTCAACTTTTCTTTGAGAATTCTAGACATTGCATCTATAGCTTGGACTGCAGCATTTTCGGGTTTAAGAGATTCCAAGATCCCCCTTAAAATCGAATTGACTTCAAAAGGGGTAGATACACAAACCCATATTTTTTCATGGAAGTGCTGATTTATCTTATCATCATGATATACAGATTTAGCTAAGGTTGTCTTTCCGAGGCCCCCCATTCCCACGATGGCCAGAACCGAAAGATCATTTTCCCTATTGTTGTTTGAGTTGGTCAAGGCTTTCACTATATCCGACGCAACCTCCTTCCTTCCAATGATGTTGTTTTCATCTTTTTTAAACCCCGAGTAAGTTTCCCTCTCAATTCTTATATCGTAGGAAGTTGTTGCCTCTAAGGATGGCTTAGCAACTAACCCAATAGTTAACGCCATTTTATTCAAACTCTCCAAAGATGTGTTGATCTTCTTAATTTTATGTGTCATTTTAACACGAAATACAATGGGATTGGAGAGGGAAAAGGAGTGTTGCACCTTTTTCTTCATCTGGTTTCGCCGAAGTAGCTCATATGCGTAGCCATCCAACACATCATCGGCATGATGAGTTATGTCTTCAAGCTTGTTTAACCAGAGCTTCACAGCCTCGCCCTGATCTTGTCTTGGATGTTCGGCATCTCGTAGCACAGCTTCAAGAATGACAAGTGACTCACGCAGCGTTGTTAATTCTCCATTGAATCCCCATACAAGACGGAACTCTTGAGTGGCAAGTGAAGCCACTTTGGTCAGCATTTCCTGGGCAGCAAAAGTAAGAAATTCAGCCATGGATCCCTAACCAAGAGAGAGAGTCAGGAATGGATACAAAGAACAGAATGCTTGATGAGTTGAAGACAAGTAGGAGAGGGATGAAAAATCTCTATTAATTTATGATTCTATTAGGTTGGACTTGCGGGTGTTGTTGGAATTGCAGATAGATTTCCAACCAACAAAGATCAATTGTGGATAGATTCTGTAGCTGTTATGGGGCCATCTTCGCCGAAAGGTGCTTTGTAATTTACAAGATGACACATAGGTCATGTCCTCCATAAAAAATGGTCATGTGATGTAGCCATGTAATCATAACCTAAATTTCTCATGTCAACACTCAACACAGTCAAATTACAATTGAAGTGAAAATTGGAAGAAAATTAGAATTAACCGAAAAACTCAAAAGGGTATAGAAATTTCAAAAATTTGTACTAGCCCCATTGGATATGAGTAAAAGAAGGAGCATCCTTCGCCAAATTTCGTTAATCAAATTAGGTCGATCAAAACACTTGAATTAGTGAACATTATTTTTTTGTACAAATATTTATTTTAGTGAGAAGTTTAAATTTGGTGGGTGCACCTTACCAAACTTAACACGGTATATTAGTTAGGATTTGTCATACTCCATAATAAGGATGTAGGTGTCACTGGTGTCACTTCTACTTCCAGTTGTCATCCACACTTTTTTTCCCCTTTCCTAATTCAATCACATATTATTGCTGAAAAAAAAAATCAATTATCTTTCATTCATTTTACATGTCTAAATTAATAATCGGGGATTCCTTCAAGGTTGACATTGTTACTTTTCATGAAATCTGCGGCGTTTGATTCTAAAAGGGTTTATGATGATTGATGAAAGCTAATTTTTTTTTGGACAGTGGGATATGATGAAATCTGATTAGAATAGCTAAGCTATGCAATATGATGGAATCCATGCACAATCTGAAAATTTGTTGTACATTCTTGTTTTGGTCAACTTATTTGGTATATATGTAACTTTCTACATGTTACTGTTCACCAATACCCCCAATATCAAATGAAGAATGCTAACAATCGTCTCCATTTTTCTTCTCATACTATAATGTATTTATATAATTGAAATAGATTTTTTTTTCGGCAAAAGGAATAATTGAAATAGGTTATGTTCACAATTTAGACATTAATTATGTAAATTATCAATCGAATAAAAAATTATTGATCTTTTACAAAGATGATCTTGAAAATAAATAGTTCCGTTTTTTATATTATACCGTGTGTTGAGAAAGAAAAAGATGAATTTGGTGAAGAAATAGAAAAAGATTACTAGCATTTTATTTATTTATTATAAACTTCTAGACCCCTCACCACTACGTACCATAAGTCATTACTCATACTCTTTTTTTTTTTTTGGCAAAACAAAAATTTATTAAAAAGAAAAGAGAATACAAGAAGGGGGGGACAAAGACCTTACCCCAAGAAACAAAAACATATGTAAAGCTGGAAAAAAAACCAAACGTCAAGCAAATCGAAAGTTTGGATGACCCAAACGATCACGAGTACATAAGTCATTACTCATACTCTCTTTTCTCCGTTAATTTCAGTTGTTCATGGAGAAGCATGTTTTTTGTAGCAGAACAATTAACAGTCACAGAGAGAAGAAACATCAACACAAGCAGCTCGCTATTATTACAAAAATATTTGAGGGGGTTGACGAGGCTGTCCCTCGTTCGTTTGCCTATTACTGTGGTCACAGTGACCGTGAGGACTGAGGACTAGTCAGAATGTGTCCTTGTCTGGCAGTCAAGTGATGATCGATGGGGATACATGGGAATTAATGGAAAGATATAGAAACGTCGACCCTTTGGTAATTGACCCATTGGTTATTTTCCTATTTTACATTAGACCTAACTTGCTTTTTTTACTTGTCTTCTAGAGTTTGGAATTCAAATTTACTACTACATATGAAAAAAGGCCAGAGAAAATAATAAACTTGGGAACTAATAAGTAGAAGCAAGATGATGTTTCAGACTCTCAGCTCAGCAAGTGCTTCTGCATATCACCGTGGAGGCATGAAATAATAGTATTAGACGTACGCAATGATCAAAACAAACGTTAAATTTCCAACAATCCTCAGGTGAAGCAAGCAAAGCTTAATAATATACGCAAATCATAACAATAAAAAGAATAGATACAAAAGACTAAACAAGACTACATATATAGTAACGCCCTGGATATCAAAGAAAAAAAGAAAAAGCCTATACACTTCAAGTTTTGTTCTTTTTGGCTTCCAAGTTTGTGCCATCTTTAAGTGTTTCTTGTGCATCATTGTCCATGCCAAGCTTGAAGAGGCAAGCTGCTTGAAGATATAAAGCAGAGGGCCACTCGGGAGAAATCACCTGGGCTTGCATCGCATCCCCAAGGGCTTCTTGTGCCATATCATTCATCAAGTAAGATAGGCAACGTCGAGCATACACGGTGGGTGATACCATTGTCCCGCATTCAATGAACTAGAGAAAGACCAGACGAAAACAGATCAGCCACAATTCGAAAATAAATCTATGTTTTCAAACAGAAGACTCATTAAGGTAACCTGTTCATCGAAAGCATGATTATTATGCGTCATTCTAAGATTAATCCCAGAGAGAGGACTCACTTGTGTATAGGAATCGATTGCAGTTGTGTAGTCTTTTGCTCTAAAAGCTGAATCTGCACTCTTCTTAGAATCCAAGGTCTCCTGCATTTGATTAGTCCACAGCTGGAAAGAAAGCTGCAGTCGCCAAATATCGCAAGCAAAATTAGCCCCAAATTGAATCACCAAAAGAATAAGAAAGAAAATAAATAGTGAAAAATTATATTTTAAAAATGCTTTCACTATTGAACACAGAGTCCTTAGTTCTATCAATTATCAAAGTTAAAATATTTAGGGCTAGAACAAAAAACCTCATTAGCAATTCCCTCATCATCCTTGTATCCATTCTTCTCCAGTATTTCATGTATGGCTGTGAGATCCATTCTCAAACAAGCTTCGCCAAAAGGTGTTAAAGACAGTGGCTGCGTTGAGGATGCAGTTTCTTGTGGTATACCCATCAAAACATAGGATGCAACCTGCTCAAAAACTATGTAATGAGAAATTATACTCCATTTATTCAGGCAGGCTAGCTTTGACAAACTAAACGGTACCACAATTTATGGTGGCAAACTTAAATTCATTTTTGAACAGAATCTTCTCTTCTCCACTTCTTTTATTCATTCAAGTCGGAAAAGAAACGAGGTTAGAATCAAGAAGGTCTAACGTTTTGAGTATCGACAAACTCGAAAGGGTAAATATACACAACTGAAAATATAATGTTTTCTTATTTTGTTGATAATGTACAAGAGGAACCTTATTTATAGGCTTATGTTTCTACTACAAGAGTAACAGAGAAAGTAAGTTTAAATACCAGATATGCACTAACATCCCTAGTGTCGAGGTCAAACCTATGACTAAGTTTTACACATGTAAACTCAAGTTGGTTTGCACTGAAAGACCTTGAGTGTGAGGAGTTGTTAATGTAATGCACATTTCACATGTATAATTAACCTAGACATAAGTTGGGTCTAGATTTCACACTATGTTGGCTATATCCACAGTATTATGAGCCGAATGGAGATACTGCAAAACTGCTTTGCCCATTAGAGATTCTGATCAAAGTGAGAAGGAACAGAGATGGTGTGGCAGTGGGCGCTTGTCCTGGCTAATGAATTAGTGCAGGACACAAGATTCTGAGTAATAATGAACAAGGAAAAACCTATTTATATGCTCCAGAGATCGAGTAGAATAAAAAATTTGTGACATACAGATGATATATATCCAACAATAATGATACAAATCATACCTCTGTTTCTTTCTGAAGTGACATAAGAGCAGTGGCAAGGGACTTTGCATTAGGCCTCTCACGAGCTTCATACTGCAGACAACGGGAAGCCAAGCGTACTAACTCAGTTCCATCATCATTTGAGAAATTCCCCTCCAGAGCAGAATCCATCAACATCAGGAAATTCTTGCCACGAATGAGATCTAGTGCCTTCAAAAAAGACATGCAAATATGTAACCCCCAATTTCATACTTGATCAAGTCAGACCAATATTTGAAGTCATAATGTTGGACCAAAAAGGTGATAAATGGCGACAATTCTTATCATGTTTTACACTTGCTACTTCTGCAATCTCTAAGGGCTAACTTTGAAAGCATAAGGATTAGCAAATTGGAGCATGAAACCAGTTACAATAATTATTAACTGAATAGTACGTTACAAAGAATCCACTACTACTAAGAACCAGCTGAAAGAAATGAAAACTCATTTTGGGGGAATTATCCAGCAGCCACGTAAAAACTAATATACTAGAGTAGTTTAGTTGAGACCAGATGCTTAGACTTCTCTATTTCTCTTTTGGCAGAGGTATCTATTTCAAAGTTCAATGAGCTGTACCTTTCTAGAGAGTGTCAAATGAAACTCACATATTAGTTTTCATTCAATAGAGATAGACAATTAACTCACATGGCTGGGGGGAATATGTTTGCCACTTAGAAGATCTAGCAATAAGGTTCCAAAGCTGTAAATTACACTTTCTTGTGTCACCCTACCTGCAAACCAAAGACACAGCCAGACAATATAGTAGCATTACATCATATAAACCGAATGGAATTCACAATTCAGAGGGAAAAAAGAGATCAACTTTGTGACACTGGTTTCTATGCCTGTCAGCAACCAATTTCGGAATTCATGCATATTAGACATTTCACAAAACATTTATGTAATTGAATTCTCAATTTACTGAAACAATCCCCAAGTTACATTCCAGTTTGCATAAATGGGTCTTAAGCTGTGGTGAGTGTGATTGTGACTAAAACAGAATGTTCAATGTTGCAATCAATAGGTATGTAAAATAGAATGTGACACACTGATCAACTCTTGTAGCAAAAATGTACAATAGTCCCAACACTTTTCTGATAATCATACCTGTCCTGAGGTACTCTGGAGGAGTGAAAGCCAAGTTTGTACTGTAACTCTTGCCATCCCTACTATTCTTCATCAGTCCAAAGCAGGACAGTCTGGGATTCGCATCCTGATCAAACCAATGTGAACCAATGCAAGTTATAAAAAATAAAAATAAAAACCAAATAGCAAAAACAAATTGATTCACAAAAAGAGTTCAACAAACCGATTGACTACCTTATCAAACAAAACCCTGTAAGCATTGAGATCATGATACAATGCACGCCCTTTACCACTGCAATACTCAAGAGCCTGAGCCAAATACAGAGCCACCCTCAACCTCATAGCCCATCTCATGGGCTGACTCTCCCAGTGAAACAAATGCTTTGCCAAAGTCTCATGTGGCATAAACTCTGCCACCAACAACCTCTCATCTCCTTCGCAGCAACACCCAATCAGATTCGCCAATCTCTCACTTCTCAGTGTCCCAACCGATCTTGCTTCCTCCTATACATAATCCCATTTTCAAAAAGCAACAAACTTTATCACATTACTTACATTTACTTGAACTGATAAATTAAAAAGGTACAAACTTTATTGTTTAAATGAGAAAAATATTAAATTACGGACGAGGAATTGGCGAGAATCGGGCCAAGCTAACTTGTTGAAGCGCTTGACGGCGATCCAACGGTCGCTGTTGTTGTCGAGCTTGCCCTTGTAAACGACGTTGGGGGCTTTCTCGCCGTGCTCGGAGACTATGTTGTCGGAGGAGAAGCCGGACGTGGCGGCTTTGAGTTGGTCGAAGCTGAACTCGGTGAAGCTCGGGCACGAGTTTTTGTCGGTTTTGCTGCCCCCATTCTCTGCAACAACAATGAACACAATCAAAGCGTGCTACTTTTTTCTTCATTGAAAAGCAAAAATAGAAACAAAAAGAAAAGAGGAACAAAAAGGTGGGAGCTTGAATGGTTACCGAGGTCGGTGGATTCGAGGACGGAGGGTTTAAGGTGGGAGTGGAACCAGCAGAGAGAGAATCTGGAGCAGCGGGCTCCCATTGAGGAAAGATCAAGCGGTGGGGATTGAGCAAGACTGTGGAAGTGAAGTGATCAGACGGTGGTGGGCATAGCTCAGCGTCTCAGAGCAGAAATGAGGGTGAGTTGTGGATCCAAAGTTGATTCAGTTTTTTCCTTCTCAGCTCTGATCTCTCTGCTGCTGCAAATATCTATGATCTGTTTCAGTAAGTTCAGTAAGGAAGAGGAATATAAAAGAAACAAAATTAAATACGTACTGAAATTGTTTGTTTTTTAAAATAAAATGTATTACTACTATTTGGGATTTTGGGAAGCCATTATTATGATCAGACTCGGTGTGTCTCTCACGTTTTCATGTGTTGGGTATGAGGCTTCCACAGTGTGAGTGTCAGGGGGAGAGAGAGAGTGTGTGTGACTGACTTTGTGTGATGCAAAAATGCAAAGAGAAACAAAAGGAAGGGGACTTTTTTCTCTCTACTTTCTGCTTTCTGGTGGTTTGTCTGCAATGCCATCATTCCTCTCTTTGAGAAAAAATTGTTTAGTGTTTTGGTTAGTGTTTGATTAGTGGTCAAATCAATGGCCTTTTTTTCTTTAACGAGTCAAAAAAGTCAAACGAAGGAATTGATGAAGAGGTGGAGTTGCATTAATAAGATTGGAAAAAAGCATTATCCTTCAAATTAAATTTACTATATAGTCCCTATCAATTTATTCTGTTTAGTAACTTCTTCACTATCATAGGGACCAACTCCATTTATCACCAACACTAAGCAAGAGAAAAAAGTCATTATCAATCTAATTACAGTCTAGTCAAAGTGTCAAACGTAGTAGTTGATACTTAACTAACTACTAAAGGATGATCCTTACTTCCTTAGTGTGACAACGTTGACCCAATTCTGGTCTCTATGTTGTTTGATTTTAGATGCAAGTGCAACATTACTTGGTAGCCGAAGGCGCTTTAATTAGGCCTATGGAACTCACAACGAGTGGACCTTTGTGACATGATAATGGCTAATGGGCTTCATTGCTAATGGGCCAATTGCCTCTGGCTTATTACTAATCCAAGAACCAAATTATTGTATACTAATATCAACTCCAGCTTCTTGTTGGTCGAGCATGTTTAGATGTTTACTAACCTGGAATAAGAGTGGAAAAAATTAAGTCATTCTAGTAATCTAGTCCCTTGTCCGGAGAGATTTTTTGTGTAAGCGAAAATTTGAAGAACTAACTCATTGAGGGAGGTGGGTAATCACTTCTTCCCACTTCGGTTTATTTTTAATTTTGAAGGTGAGGAAATACAAGTATATAGAATCCTATTCAACAATGTATGTGAGAACTGACACTCGACTAATGACTCCGCTATGGATTATATACTAATCTCAACATAGGCTTGATTACTACTTTCTGATCGAACACGTTAGTGATTTAAAATGAGTGAATAAGAAATGAGAGTAGTTTTTATTTATGTAAAATACTTTGTAAACAAACATTTTAGAGATCAAAATATATGTAGAATTCATGCAGGAGTCGGTAATCACACTCTTTTAGTTTAGAAATTAAATTATCGAAGAACATTTGTATTATATTTGATTTTTTAAGAAACACTCATTCTCACTCATATTTTTTTTTTAATTTGAGTAAGATATTTACATATAAGACCTTGAGAAATAACACAAAGACTATAACTAGTGTAACACTCCAATGTCCTCTCTCTCTTCCATTATTGGCCATAACATGCGAGGAACATCCAGCACTAAACTTCACCAATCAAACACAAATCAGCTAATTGTACAAGACAACCAAAATGGCTGGACAGGGTTCCTCTCTTTAGTTTCGAAAGGGTGACAATTCCAAATTATAGAAAGATCGGATCAGAATCGTCTCCTACTTTCCACCCTAGTTTCACACTCTATAGCATCACAAGTCCCATCGGAGTCTTAGCTATTCTGGCACAATCCAACCACATGTTACTTGTATTAAAGAACCAGACCAACATTTTCACATAACTCACCGGAAAATTGAGCAATGCATGATCATCTGAGACACTGTGACCCCAAGTGTTTGTTGCTACATAAGTAGCAACAGTGTAACACGCACCCATATGGGGGTCTATATAGGACCACCACCCCCTTTACATAAAAAAGAAAGAGCATGTCAAGCTCATGATGCCTCATTAGCCTCGCTCATAATAATAATCCATATACTTAACGATGCTCCCCTCAGCTGGTTCTCTTTTTTGACCAGCTTTTGGCGCTTAAATTGCGCCGGCGTGCTTTCTGGTAATAGCAACAGGTGGGGCATTGCATAACTCAGAGGGTGCCCCAGTGTGTTATATATTTGGGGTCTCTATGCTGTCAAGTATATATCACCAGGAAAAAAAAAAAGGTCACATGGGCAAAGAACAATTCGCTGTGATGCAGCTTATATATTTTGAATGGAAATAATTAACAAGGAGACGATATGATAATTAAAAGGATAAAAAAGATAAAGATCTACTTTTTTTTTTTTTGAGGGGAAAGGATAAATCCATTGATTAAACATCATTACAATCAGAAAGCAATACTCCCTCCAACATGGGAGGAGTTACAGTGAAAAACTCAAAATCACGACCTAGAACATAGGCCTCCCTAGCTAAAAGATGGGCCACTTTGTTAGCAGAACGCTTAACATGATGGAGAGTAGCAGCAGACGCTGCAGTGAGTGCATGACGCAGATCAGTAAGAAGAAAACCCAACTCTGACAACTCAAGAGAACCTGAGTACAAAGCTTGAACAAGGACCAAGCAATCCGTTTCAACAACCAAAGGCACAAAGTGATGAAAGTGAGCCTCTCTAATCCCTAGCAAAAGTGCCAGCAACTCACCGTGACTAGCAGAGGAAACAGAAGAGATATAGGCAGTGAAACCACCTAAAAAAATGCCATTGGAATCACGAAAAACACCTCCCAACCCTGCAGCCCCTGTAGCCTGATGAAAAGATGCATCGACATTCAATTTAATATACCCAAGATGAGGTTTCTTCCAACGTGGCTGGGTAGTTGGTGGCAAACCCGAAGACAAAACATGAGCAGCGCTATACTCCTCCCACCAACCTAAAGTCAAAGGCACAATCTCCCCTGAGGTTTTTGACTCCTCCTCCCAAACCATGGAATTACGATTTCTCCAGATAGCCCAAATCAGCATGAGAAGAATAGAAAAAGAAGGTCTGGATAGAAAAGTCACCTGATCAAGCAACCATTGTTGGACATGAGAAGTAGGACTAGCAGAAGGTAACAGCACAATAGGCGCCTGAGCAAGTACCTCAGAAGCAGTCTTACAATCCCGAAGAGCATGCAATGGTGTTTCAACTTCCTCATCACATAAAGGACATTGGGTATCAACATCAATACCTCGCTCACTTAATCTTCCCCTTGTCGGTAAAATATTGGCACAAGCCTTCCAGACACAAATTTTCACTTTACCTGGAACCTGAGCATTCCATATGCCATTCCACAAAGCTGCACTAGGATTGGGAGCGTCAGAATCCTCAGAAAGAACCTGAGCACGAGCCACATGATAGGCTGACTTTACAGAAAAGCGACCTCTCTTATCTGCACCCCAAATCCAACGATCTTCATAGGAATTGGAGCTTAAAGGAAGAGATGTAATCTTGTTAACTATATGAGGAGGAAATAAATCACCTAATAATTGCATATTCCAAACACCAGGCTGTATCAATAGGTCGGAGACAAAATGAACATGTGAAGATGAGAAAGCTGCAAGGTCCTCTCCTGGAAGCCATGGATCATTCCAAACATGAGTAGACAACCCATTCCCAACATGACGTCTAATACCCGCTCTTAAAATCTCCCTTCCATGTAAAATGCTCCGCCAAGCATAAGAAGGAGAAGGGCCTGTTGCAGCATTCCAGAAAGAAGTAGTTGGAAAATAAATTGCTTTGAAAAGACGACATACCAAGGAGGTAGGATTTTGTAGAAAACGCCAACCCTGTTTGGCAAGCATAGCCAAATTAAAAGCAAAGAGATGCCGAAAACCCATGCCTCCCATGGATTTGGGTTTGCATAGAGCATCCCAAGCCCGCCAATGCATTGCCCGTTTATCCTCTGTTCCACCCCACCAAAATTGAGCACATAGTTGATGAAGATCTTGACAGAGAGATTGGGGAAGAAGATAACAATTCATAGTATACAACGGCATGGCCTGTGCTACTACTTTGATCAAAATTTCACGGCCTGCACTGCTCAGTAGCTTAGCCCGCCAACCTGTAAGCTTTTTAGTCAAACTATCTTTCAAATAAGCAAAAGCTTCCATTTTTGATCTGCCCACATGGGTTGGGAGACCAAGGTATTTCTCATGACGAGGAACCTCCTCAACACCCAAAATCTGAACCAAAGTTTGCCGTAGCTGAGTCTCCACACTGCCACTAAACACAACACTACTCTTTTGCAAATTGATCTGTTGGCCAGAAGCACGCTCATAAACATTTAGAATATGCTGGATTACTAAACAATCTTGCGGAGTAGCATTGGCATAGAGCAAACTGTCATCAGCAAAAAGAAGGTGACTAATAATAGGAGCTCCATCACAAACCTGTAATCCAGTTAAGGAACCAGTCGAAACATGATGAGAAATAAGAGCGGATAGACCCTCTGCACATAAAATGAAGAGATATGGAGAGAGTGGATCGCCTTGTCGAAGACCCCGGCTAGGAACCACATGACCCCGTGGCTCCCCATTTATAAGAAAAGAATAACGAACAGTGGAGAGACAAAACATGATAAGCTCAATCCACTCCTTATCAAAACCCAGCCGCTGCATTAAATTAGAAAGAAAATGCCACTCCAAACGATCATAGGCCTTGCTAATGTCCAATTTTAAAGCCAAAAAACCTTCTTTTCCACGGCGGAGATTATGCATATAGTGAGCCAGTTCCGAAGCAACCAAAGTATTATCAGAAATAAGGCGATCCGGAACAAAAGCACTTTGTTCAGGAGCAATAATATCAGATAAGAAAACTTTCAATCTATTAGCCAGAATCTTGGAAGCAATCTTGTAAATGACATTGCATAAAGCAATAGGCCTAAGTTGCGACATATCTTGAGGTTCCTTGACCTTGGGTATGAGAACTACATGAGTGAGATTAAGATCATGTGGCATTTCTCTAGTAGTAAGAAAATGGATAACAGCATTGCTAACATCTGTACCAACCAAATCCCAATACCGCTGAAAGAAGAAAGGAGACATACCATCCGGGCCTGGGGCTTTTGACGGATGCATCTGAAATAAAGCTGTCTTAACCTCTTCCATAGAAAATGGAGCTCTAAGAGAGAGATTCATAGCAGGAGTAACACGAGGCTGAATACACTGTAAGACCATATCCTGGGCAACAGAATCCTGGCTACCCCCTTTAAAAATTTGTTGAAAATAATCAAGGATCACCCTCTCCAAACCTTCCTTAGAAGATTCCCATATGCCATTACAATCTCGCAGACCTTTGATCAAATTTCTTCTCTTCCGATTAGAAGCTTTCTTGTGAAAGAAACTAGAATTTCTATCACCATCTTTGAGCCAAATAGCTCTTGAACGTTGTCTCCAATATGTTTCATCAATAGAAATCAACTCATTAAGCTTACTGGAAAGCCGAACCTTCTCAGGTTGGTCCAAAGGATCATACGGTCGTTGCAGCAATTGATGCAGCTGAAGCCGAGTAGCCTCCAGCTCTTCTTTTCGGTGCCCAAAAACTGCTTTATCCCAAGTCAAAAGTTGAGACCCTGTGTCCTTTATTTTCCTACAAGCTTGCAACATGGGGTTACCAAGTTGAGGTTGAGCCCAAGCCGCCTCCAAAACTTGAGGAAACAAAGAATGAGAAGTCCAAATCTCTTCAAACCGAAAGCGTCTCCGGCGTCGATAGTTCACAGCGGGTTCAGAACGAATTTCCAACAACAAAGGGATGTGGTCTGATCTACTAGGAGCCAAGTGCACCACACGGGAAAAAGAAAAAGCCTCTTGCCATGCTTGAGAAGCCAGACCTCGATCGAGGCGCTCCTTGGTGCAAGAATTACTCCAAGTGAAATTACCCCCAACTGCACCCAAGTCTTCTAGGTTACAATCAGAAATCACAGTACGAAAAGCCTGCATTTGAAGATGATTTCGCAGAGGACCTCCTGACTTCTCGTTCAACGACATGATTTCATTAAAATCACCCATCACAACCCATTTGTCTGAGGCCGGCTGATAAAGAGAGCGGAGAAGATCCCAAGAGACATGTCGCTGACCTGTTTCTGGGTGTCCATAGAACCCAGTAAAACGCCAAGGGCCAACACCAGGAAAGAGGACATCAACGTCTATGAAAAAATAATCAACCTTGCGAATCTGTAAAGTCACAGAATCATCCCAGAGAAGAGCAACCCCTCCAGACTGATTGATTCGATCAAAATGAACAATATGCGGGAAGCCCAGAGCCTTGGGGAGAGTCTCGTGCTGCCGCTTGGTGCAATGGGTTTCGCTCAAGAACACCAAATGTACTTGATGTTTATGGAGTAAGAGTTTTAAAGCATGCCGCGTCTGGCGATTAGCAATACCTCGACAATTCCAAGCGAGGAAATTCATGATAACAAAAAGAATCCAAGAACTGGAAACCTTCAATCACACAGTGGGTGTGAAAATTGCAAGGAAAAAAAACCTAGATGGGGTAGAAACCCTAGCAGAGTGTTTTCCTACTTTTTGGTATAGATAAAGATCTACTTTGCTATGATGGGATTGGTGCTAAAGCTTGATTTAGATTGGATTAAATCCAAATCACCATTCTATTATTCTAAATGCTAGGTCTAAAATCTGCAAAGTATCCAAAATATCCAATATTACATTCGCAGTGTGGGATGTACTCCACCTTGGAGGTATCCAAACTACAAGCATTTCTTTGTGTTTATGTGTTGTAAAGTGGTTTATCCACTTAAAAGGGTGCATAACTAATACAAAGAATAGCATCAAATTGAATATGTAATAGGGCCAGGTATTGAGTGGGTATTCACATTTTTCAACGTTGCAGACTTTTATTGCAATTCAGTGATCAAAATCGTTCATTATTTTAGATCTCTTTAGATAAATTATTCATAAAAAAAAATGTTATATCAAATAGGTAATAGCCGTTTACTTATTATCATTTGTATTCACTTTTGTCTGACATACTATATTTGTTTGCACAGATTAAATGACTGAGCAAATTTCTTAAGCTATTGCGAAACAATCATTACAAAGAAAACCACTTTCACTAATTGATTTATATTGCACAATAACCGGAAAGAAAGAGTAAAAGTCCGCACTTTCTCTCTTTTGCGGACAACATCAACTCTAGATCCAGCCTATCCATCTTAACAAAACTAATCAAGCAGACATGCTGCAATCAGTTTCACAAGACCAACTTGAATTTTGAAAACTCGATTTCTCTGATTGCAAAAGTTCAACAATGAATTTTGAAATGTGGATATCTTGCAATATAATAGAAGTCTAAGAAAAACCCAAAGTTGATAGCGTCAAATGTGATGGCGATAATGCAAAAGACAGGAAGGCACGTTATCCCTGCACGTGATAAGCGGGAAGAGAGGCATGTGAGGTGCTGACTCAGACTCTTCTTTCCTACTCAGATTTGCAGTCCATAAAAAGGGAACTTCAATACAGCTCACGCCAAAGACGTCATAGGACCAAAACCAATCAATTTGACAATAGAATTTTCAGTACACCGAGTGTAGTTACACAGTCTTCCGTCAGCCGTCCGAAAAAAAAAAAATGTTAATCTATTTTTCTGACCCAGTAAAAAAATGTTAACCTATTTTTCTAACCCAGTTTAAACGGCTCAAATTGCATTGTGTATGTACACGTCTTGTATGAAAATTTTTCCCAATTTGACATGGTAAAAAGAGTATTCAGAAAGAGTCAAAAAACCAAGGTAAAAATCATGCAAGCAATAATGCTTATGCTCCATATCTTGTGACATGAGGATGATGGCATTTCCTTTTACAACGTTTCCTGTTTTTCATAAAGCACAGAAGATTCATTCTCTATGAACACTGCAAGTCCATGGTACATGCTGATCATGATCTTAAATAGAACAAAGGAGGACTGCAAAAATGTGAAAAAACTATAGCCCGAATTCCATTTTCATTTCCACTAGAGATACAACAAATCATGTGGGATAGTCGAGGTCCCAAGACTCCAAACCAAACCATAGCCATTTAAGCAGCTCTCCATTTTGCAGCAATGTCGTTCCGTTCTATGCACCGTTCATTGTAGCATCGGCATGCACTACTGTGTTTCCGTCTTCCATAATCTTGCCATTAACTTGAGTTCTTTGCCTCTGGAGACATATAACCACAAACAATGTAAATGCCGGTCCAGATCAGATAATAGAATGATGATTTATATGGAATTGATAAATATAACAAGAGATTCTTATACCCGATCAGCAGGGTCTCCAGAGATTCCATTCAATAGCTTGTGATTCTCTTCTTTACTCTTGCTATCCTTATCCTTCGTGCTTAGTGGTAACAACAGCGATGCAGCTGTCCGGTCAGGTAAATCTGCATTAACAACTCAGTCAGTACCACTGCCCAAGCGACGCCTAACCAAAAAGATCAAGAAATTGAAAGAAGAAATGGAGACATCCTAACCTGCCAATTTCTTGTCGATAAAGAATACAACCAAATTAACAGTGTACCTGTGGGAAACCATATTGTTCAGCCAAATGAAGAACTCAGAAACAAATATTTCATATGCTTAAAAAGATGTATGAACACGAAGAATATAAAAATCTTGTTACCATGCAACAACCACATCAACTGTGTAATGTTTGCGGGATGCCACAATTAACAAACTCTGGATCACAACGAGTAACCAAGCCAACTGCTTTATAAATCTGCCATGATCACAGTGAGTAATCCAGCAGGAAATTCAAAATTAATTAGGCAAAATTCATAAGAAAGACCACTAAACTGCAGCTCTAAGCCAAACACAATGCACTTATATTGAATTCAGCATAGACCAGTAAATCAGAAGCCATATTTACCTTTGTGTACCATATTTCTGATAAGTGCGCACAAAGGTGAGACTAAAGATCATGTGTGATGAAAAAATCAAATCGCCACAACCATATAGTACACCCCGTGGAACTGCATAAATAGCAATTACAAATCAGGACAAAGGACAAGAACCAATATGCCAAATGACCCGAAGAAAATAAGTGAAATTACCGATCACGAGGGCCTCAAATACAGTCTCTGGAGGAGGCAGCCTGGCAAGTTTAGAGCCCTGCATAATTAAGGTATAGCTTCTCACTTAGCTTTATTTACATCGTAGAATATGCTACATCGTCATCAAGACATTAACAAATAAACAATCAACCTACCTCACGACAATGGTAATTTGGACCAGGAAGCTGAGTGGAGTAGAATGTGAGGATTCGAAGAAATTGACAAGTCTGCAACAAACAGTAGCAACTGTGAGAAAAAAAAAAGTAGGGATTTTTTTTTCAGCATTCCCATGCCCAGAAATGGATACTTAAAATTGTAAACCATGGGTTCACTGCAAAAGTTAAAAAGTAATGTCTTGTTTTCTCTATTCCAAACAAAGTTTAACACACCCAACACTAATAAGGCCATAGCAACACTGCCCAACTTATCTTTATCAGTTAGCACTTTAAAAAGATAGAAACTCAGACACAAAACAAGAGAGGCAAAAGTAAATTTAAGAAAAAAAAATCTAACAGAATTCCAAAGATCAAATGAACCAAAAGATCAATGTCAATACGTTTCTCACCAATTTGTGAAATCAGGTACTAGGGTGAAAATAGTTAACAAACCAAAATGAATCATTCACGGAACTAAGCTCTCAAATTCTGTTAATAGGGGTAACTTGCCATTTCAACCAACATTCTCATAAATCAATCCCAATATGCATCCGGATAATCATTTATAGTACAAAATAAAAGTTCAAAAGAAAAACATGAAATAGGATAGGCAAAAATGCAATAATCATCACTTACCACTAAAAATGCTAGAACCCTACACCATATTAGAACTGTGTATATCTTTTTGCTCTTGAAAATGAAAGGATGAAAAGTCCACTGCAACAGAACATGCACCACATTAGGAGAAATTTAAATAATGTAAACAGAACATGCACAAGTGGAACTGCTAGATCACAATAGAAGTGGACAAATCAGATGAAAACTTAAATTAATGATTCAACGAGAAAGACAGCAAAAACGTTGAAAAGGAAAAACAACCATAAAACTGAAAACAGCATGGACGGCAGGTAAAATACCAAGTTCAAGAGCTTCACTCTACAAAAGAGTCTTGTGTAAAACACCCCTAAACTTTTGATATTTTAAAGGATTGAAAAACAGAATAGTATATGCAGAAACTTTAAAAAGGGGGGAAGAACTGCCATGACATATTTGGTTATTCATGTTATCTGCAGCTTAAGTCAGTTGAGCGAATTGGCAATATTAACTTTAGGATTATAAAACAGCTTTTCACAGAGGAAGCTCTTCCAAAGAGAAGGTAACAATTTAGTCGTCAATGCCCCCAGAGATTAAACAGAATGCAGGCACATGACACTATGCTATGAAAGCATTACAAAGATGGCATCAGAAGAACCTTACCAAGACAAAGGATATAAAGATGAAGGTAAACAAGGTTTCACTGATGTAGGCTCTCTCTTCCCCAAGCTCCTACATAAACTCAGAAAGTCAATACAACAAAACACGTAAAATTGAATGTAAGACGAGACTTCGAAAGGAAAAATGCACAAGGTACCAACCGGAAGAAGAAAGAAACCAACATCCTGCAGCGTTGGCCCTGCACGATGTATATAATGAACTCCTCGAGCTGCTAGACCGTGTATGTACTGTAAACAATACGAATTTGACATATAAGACACCCCACACACACACACATAACAAATGAAGAAGCATCATACTCTTACAAATTAAAATGAGTTTAGTAGTCTGATGGACCATGAAAATCAATTACTACATTCATCAATTAAGGGAAGAAAACCAGAATCAACTCAGAAATCCAAAAACCTCACTAGCTTTAACCGTAAGCACCCGTTTAAAACTGACACGAACTTTTTCTGATGCTCAAAAGCATACATCTTCCCCCAAAGTTTATAAAATGTGACGAACCATGACCGTAACTTTTTACCAGTTTCAACTTGCCACTTTCATTTTATCCTTCAAAATGCACAGCCCCTAGTTTTCATTCAAATACGAAAGAGGCAAGTTGTTCCGGTGGTCATCCATCATAATAAACCAAATCCACAAAGAGCTTGCAAATTTCGAATTGAAATCACCTGACCAACAAGACCGGCAAGTAGATATTTCCAATTCGCGGCGAGGAGATTGATTTCGGTGACCAGCTCGGCGCAAATTCTCTTCCAGAGCTTCTCAAATCAAAAGGCAAAAAATCAGTCACAAGCAACAAAAAGCAAGCACAATTTGTTGCTTTTTTAAATTGAAAAAGCTAATAAATGCAAAGCGCAAAAGAGCAAAAGAGAGAAAGAAAACCGACCTTTGACGACTCGCGACCAATGTAAAGCGTCATCTTCTTCTTCTTGTTGTTGTTGTTGCAGTTATTGTAGGTATAACCACCAGTTCCATATTACTTCACAAAGTCAACCTCATGATGATTGCTGATCAGCCGAATCCAAACGGAAAAGGAAGACCTCCGAAACGTCGTCGTACGAGAGCGGTTGCCAATGGATCAAAGACGGAGATCTAAACCGAAAATGGAGAAGACGAAGACTGCTGCCTGCTGCGGTTTGATAGGCTCTGAAACGTTTCAAATTCTTATAAATCGGGAAACGGAAAAGTGAAAAGTGCCTTTTGAATTTTGTGATTGATTCCTTTTTCTTCTTTCTTTTTCTCTGCAATTTCTCTCTCTCTCGCTCTGTCTGTGTGTCTAGTAGTGCTGGGCCAGCACGCGAGTTGAACACGGGGGAGACAGTTGAGAGAGAGAACCAGAACGAATGAGAAAACGATTCAATTCAAAACCAAAACCAAAACTTCCACTTAATTATAAACACAAGGATTTTAGAGAGAGATGGAGACGGCGAGAGAGAGAAAGCACTTTTCTCAAAAGGGCTTTTTTTTCCACTTGTGAGAAATAATCGCCGCTAACGAAACCGAGTGGAGCGAAGCGTGTTTAGTAAAAATTAAATAATTTAAATTTTTGAGAAAACGAGGTGAAAGAGGGGCAGATATTCTCGTTCTCGAAGGTATATATATATATATTTGGTTTTTAAGAAAAGGGGAAAATATTCAGCCAAAAAAAAAAAAAAAAAAAATAGGGGAAAATAGGGCGGCAATTTTGTATTACAGTTTTACTGTGGAAGACTGTGCGGACGCGGAAGAGGCGGTAAATCGTGGTCGTCCGGCCACAGCCTGCATTATTTATTATCTTTGTGTTAAGGGAGAATAGTCACTTTAGTCACTGAACTTTGCCAGATTTGACACTTTGGTCATTGAACTTTCAAAAATATCACTTTAGTCACTGAACTATTACACCATCTATCACTTTAGTACCTCCGTTAGTTTTTTCCGTTAAAACCACCTCTCTCCGTTAAATTCAGGGGTATTTTAGGAATGTAAGACCAAAAAATCATTTCTTTGAATAATTTTTTATTTTATACTTTATTTTGACTAAATAAAAAAGAGACTCTTCATGTCATCGTAAGGTCTTTTCTTTGATTTTATTAACTTTATAAAATAATTTTAGAAATCCATGCAAACCAATTTTTACAATTTCAAATATACCATTTTTCAACGAAAATCATGTGATATAATAAGAAAAAATTCCTTAATTTGACAAAATTCATCAAACTAAGTAAAAACCCGGATTTGATAAACAATATGTTGCCAAACCTTTTTTGTTTTGTTTGAATTTAAAAAAGAATATAATATTTATTTTGAAACACATGTAACGACGAATTGTTCGTTGCTATAAGGTATTTATAAATAATTTATTTATTTTATCATAAAAAAAATTGGGCTTGGGGTTGACGAAAATATCCCTAAATTTAAAGGAGAGAGGTGTTTTTAACGGAAAAAACTAACGGAAGTACTAAAGTGATAGACGGTGTAATAGTTCAGTGACTAAAGTGATATTTTTGAAAGTTCAATGACCAAAGTGTCAAATCTGGCAAAGTTCAATGACTAAAGTGACCATTCTCCATTGTGTTAATTCTGATGAATTAAGAAACTAATTAATCAAGCTAATAAGTTATTAAGTTTCAATGACGATAGTGTCCTCGTTGTTAGTGGGAAATTACATCTCTGGGAGAAACGCTTGGGCTTCCTCGTCCGCTCACTAAATTTCAAATGTGTTGGTTATTTTCCTTTTTAGTATGGGGTAATTATATTTTACAGTTTGCACTTACCAAGTATTAAGTGTTCTTCGTATTACATTGCGATGAAGTAACAAAAGTAACTTTTTACTCGAACTGTCGAAAATTAGTATTTTGACCGGATGAATTTTTGTAAAAGTGTCTTAAAATGAGAAAGGGAAGTAGAGAGTGGAGACAAAATCAAAAGGGGGAAAAATGATTGAGGTGAGAAGTAGTCATTCACTCATTCCCACTAACCATATGCAATCATAGGAGGAATGAAGGTGATTTTCATCGAGTTGATCATCAAAATTAATGTGTATAAATAAATTATATATTGGCATGTTCGAAAATGTGAGATATCTATATTCGACTTGTTTCAAAAATAAAGTAAGTCATGCGAATTGTTGTATTGGTAGAAAATAATATTGTCCACCATTATAATAGCATTTAGGGATAAACGTTACTTTGTGTTTATTTGAAATGAAATTGAACTTTTTAAACCATTAGTGTTATGTAAGCAAATCAAAAACTGTTTAGTCATTTGAGATAAAATTATTTTTCTTTTAGTTGTATTGACAATATTCAATTATTATTCTCATGGGTTGTATTATTCAATACAATTTTTGTGGCTTTCCTAAAAAAAATATGGATTTGAAAGAATGCAAATGAAGTATTCCTCATAAGAAATAATCGATTGCAGGAAAAAAAATATATTGTAGTGTGCAAGAATTATTACTTGGTAGGGTAATTGGAGAAAGGAGGAACAAAAGCACGTGGGACGTACGTGCAAGTATGGTTTGGGTTGATGATTGGTGGGGGGTAAATTTTGATGTGTACATTACACTGTAGGTCTCTCTGACTACGAATTTTTCTACTGCCACTATCTTCCAACCACTTCTTTTTACCATTTTGGTGTAAAGTTACTTACCTCTGGTCTATGATAAGATAGCGTAGATTCTCCAGTGATCTATATGAGATCTAGAAAAAAAAAAAAAAAATCTTTCTATTTTAATTTGTACATTTGTGTTATTAATTAGATTGTACGTAATTGTAATTGGAAAATTGAAGAGATTATCTGTCTACTACTGTATATATTGCCTGATTAAAGTATATAGGTGGTGGCTACTAATGTTATTGCCCAATTGGCAATTCATTGCGAATTTGATTTTTTATTTATTATCATCCACCTAAACGTCATAACATGTCATTGATAGTGGAGTTATTAACTACTAAGAAATTTTTAGATGCGATAGATACTCACAATGATGTGGGATCCCACGATGTGTGGAACCCATTTTCTGCGAATATTTGTCGTATATAAAAAAATTTCTAAGAAAATTTATGCGCTCTTGCAATTGAAGGTCGAAGAAATTTTTTCTCAGACAGTCAGACTCGGTGAACATGATGTTTTTTTCACAAAAGCGTTGTTACAGTGCGATAAACTTTCTGGATGGCAGTAACTTTCAAATTATCGATACTTTCAAGAGCAAAATATTAAATTCACTCAAAATAAAAATCATAGTTACTTCCTCCATGTATTTCTAACATTTATATGTCTTTATAAGGAACAAATTTTTACTGCCGGAGAACAAATTTTACTGCAATCTTACTACTCGTCAGTAGAACTTACTCCAGGGAAAAAATTATTAAAGTTTGAAAGTATAGTTGTTTGAAAATTAACTACATTGATAAATGCATAAATGTTCAAACAACTATCAATGTAATAGTGAAAAATGCATAAATGAAATGATTTACCCTTTTGAATAAGCCTGTAGGGGCCAAGGACAACAAAATGGACTAGTAATTATAAAAGTGAATGGTGGTCAAATGCAGAGGCCGAGGACAATAAACAACAGCCAAGGCGGCTTCTTCCATGTGATAACGACGCGTCGTTGTCCTGCTACTACTGCATCTTCCTTCTATACACGCCAAAAACACGACATCTTCGTATATATATTTCATCTAAATACGCATGTATGGTTCGTGCGATCTATCTAGTTACTTATATGATAATTAATAATTAAAACTAAACTTAAAATTACATTAATTAATCTTATCATGTAGTAGATGACAGGTCAATTACCAACTAATCATAATAATTAATATATGGTCAATATAAACAATTTCAAACAATCAAATGTCTCGTACAAACACTTTTTGACATGAATGATTGTACAAATAATTAGTTAATTTAACTAGCGTTAACATAAAATTCATATGAATCAACGACGCTCAAACTTGCTAGTTTGGACTAATCAACTGTCTTTAGGAATCTATGGTTTTTGGAAGGTGGTTGGAAAGATTTTCAGGGTCCCCAACTAATTGGGACGACTCATGACACAATGGGAGATGCTTGACTCCATTTGTTACTTGTATGCAGGGGTACTATATATGCATCTCAAACCAGGAAGCCAGCCAACAAAGTTGAAGGATCAGCTTGACCTAATTAGGACCACGGAACAGGCCACTTGGTAATTATGCAACATGACCAGTCAATTTCATCACCACCAGAAGCAAATATCTGCATTACGGTACACTGCAAATCTTCGATTGGGGAGATGAAGAAAGCTTCTGGTAGACCACTAAAAAGATCCCCATGGTCCACGATGGTCTTTCAGAAAGCTGTCCATGCATGTTCAAGGGATATACAATATCAAAAATTGATTCTACTTCGTACATTTCACATACGAAGCGTTTTTCACATTACATTTTACTGTTTAAAAATATTTAATTTAACGAGTAAAATGTTACTTTTCGTTACTTTGAAGAGGAAATTGAGACTTTCTGAATAATGTAATGCAATTAATGTAAAGAAACGACTCTCATTTTATTTGAAGGATACAAAATAGAATCGTCCCTAAAAAAATTCAATGGGTTTTCTAAATATGTCATTTCATCCTTAAATCTCGAAGGGCCATACCATTGTGACTTTGGGTGTACGGAAGGTGCCGTTTACAAAACAATACTATATTTCAATTATGTTTGACCCTATCTTATTGACTTGTACAATTTCAGCAAGTTGAGTAACTTGGTCAATACATACATTAAGAAAAAAAAATATGTTGTTTGTATAGCACTCATAGGCCTTGATCAAACATGGCATGTGAATTTTGTATTACTCCTCACCTCCTCCAATTGTGTTTTAAATAACAAGAAAATGGGTTGTCAAAGATGTGAATTTGAGCAATTGAAATTTCCTACCAAAAACAAAGGAAGGAGCAATATCTTATGCTATTCTTCAAGTACAACTTGTCGTTGACAAGGAAAATGATGGGCATTCACATTAGTGTTAGTTTCGTTACTAAGAAATCTTTCTAATCTTGGAAAGTCTTGGAGCCATCAACACCATTGAAGTAACAATCATGCAATACTGTCCCCAGAAGTTTCTTGGAATCCACCTCTTTGTTTCGAGAACGAAAATGACATCTTTTCTGGAAGGCCCAAAATCAGGCCCATCTGTATGGGCCGGCCCATTTTATACAAGCCCAATTTGTTGGTCCCTTCCATCAAATGCCGTACCCACTCCCCCCATATTCACAGTTTCTTTCTGTAGGTGAAGCTTTTGTTATCCCAAGCCATAACTCTTATCCTTACAATTCTGGGTAATATTGCAAGAATACATCTTTATCATGGCGCTTCATGGATCTAGTTTCTGCTTAAATGTGAGTTATGCTTATGCTTTTCCTCTGTATTGGTTTATGTGTATGATTCCCCATTTTGAAAATGCTGGGTTGATATTGTTTAATTAAGTTACCATTCGCCCAAAATTCATGTATGTTTAGTTTCAGAATGGCTTATGATTGATCCAAGAATGTTAATTTATGTTTTCGAAGTGTTGTTCCGCTTCAATTTGATCAAACAGCATGAGGTTTTGAGCAACTTCGAATTTGGAACTACGAAAAAGCCTACCTTTGTTTCTGAATTTCCATGTCGTAATTGAGTGTTTGAAATCTCATATTTGGATTATGAAAGAAACAGAAGCAAAATGCTTGAATTTGCTATTGGTACACTTCTGTATTAATACGTATTGACTATAAATCTCAATGACCAAGGCTTGGAAATTGATACTGTGAGGAACTATAGAATAGGTGACCCATCATACAGAGATTTTCTTCTTATGTAATGTTCAGGATCTTTTAGGATTCACAAGATATTCTTCAATTTCTTTTGGAAGCTCATGATTTACGTTCAATTTTCTAATGACGTATTCTCCGTTGAGGTTATTGAGAATTTGAGACTGATCTTGACCTATATTTTCTAGGGAAATCTTTCCTTTAAGGAGTTTAATAGCTTGCCGTGTGCCTGTTATAGTTCGGGGATGCTTCATCATCTGTCTTTACCTTCAAGGAAATACAATTTAGTTGTAGCAAATACTCTTGAAAGGGGGCATAGATGTCAGTTTTTTCCTGGAGATGGTCGTCTCAAATTCCGAAATGAAAGATACAGTAAGTTCTTCTAGCCTTGCCACTATAATCTATATGCTTATCTTGAATGCCTTTGTTAAGATTTGACCCGTAATATATGGTTCCCCATGGTGTTATCATAGCCTCGAGTCCATTAACCTTCAGTGCAATGTACCATACAATTGAATACTTCTAATCCTGACTTTTTCAGTGCAGCATCCTCTCTTCCAGTGTCTGGTTTGCGTTCATTAAGACCATGCAATGCGAAATGTGATGACTCAAAGGATAGCTCAATTAGCGAAAATATAATATTGGATGCACAAACCTTAACGCGGGATCTAGATATTGCCATTGCAGAGGAGAACTATGCTAAAGCAGCAGAAATTAGGGATAGACTCAGACTTCTGCGGGAGGATAGTATGACTTCTGTTTTAGCAGCCAATGCTCGATTCTACGAGTCATTCAGAGTTGGGGATCTGGCTGCCATGCAATCCCTTTGGGCCAAACGGGATGAAGTATGCTGTGTGCACCCTGGTGCACGTGGAATATATGGTTACGAAGATGTTATGACTAGCTGGGAATATGTATGGGCGAACTATGAATTCCCACTACAGATTGAGCTGAAGGATGTTAACGCCAATGTTAGAGGGGATATGGGGTTTGTTTCTTGTGTGGAATTGGTTAAGACAAAAGGTAGCAGTTGGGGAGGACAGTTTGTAACAAATGTGTTCGAGAGGATTGATGATCAATGGTTTATCTCTGTTCACCATGCTTCGCCTATAGACTTGTGAAGTATGCAGACTCTAATACATATATGATGTACGAGTTTTCTCTCAATTGCCAATTTTGTCCATGTTTGGTTGGCGACTTGTGAACCTCTGTTTACTATACTTTACCATATATCAATTGCAGAATGTTAATCTTATAATCTTAGTTCTGTTCTATAACAGTGGATGGCATAAGCGGTGATTATATCAAACTAATCACTACCTATTCTACTGACTCTTTGTCGAAGCTTCAAATGCGAACTAATATGATTCATTGATGCATGAAATTGCAAGTTCTTCCTTTTTGGTACATATCAAAATGCAAGTTTTAAGTCGACTAGTATCTCTTTTGGCTTAAATATTTGATTATAGACTTGCAGGTTCAAGCTATCCTGATTCCTGATTTTGATTATGATGTCTGCAATTTCAGCTCCAAAAGTGTAGAATAGAAGCTTAGGATCCAATGATTCATAATTCGTATGTCATCTACTCAGCAGAAAACAAGAGACGTCTATACAGAATTTATAAGCATGGAGAATATTGCTATCACGATTGAAATGCCCCTTGCATAAGCATATTTACATGATCAACTTTGAAGATGTTGAAACTTAGTATCTGAGTTTCTATTGAACGACATTTTTTCCTTTACACACGGTAATTTCGGTACGCTAGTACAACCAGAACAGAATTACAATGGTCGTACGCATTTTCTGCAACAACAGGTTCTCTGGTTAAAGTCTCCCCCAAAAAATTCAGCTTGTGTCGATTCACACAACAATCGCTTGTGTTCACTATGAGACCTAGGAGGTCTCTAATGCTTCCTCATTTGTTTCAAGCCTATTGATGGTTGGACTTGAACAACAATCCGGCTTCCTTGGACAAAACTAGACTCTCCCAACAGGGGAATGAGGTGGATTTGGAGCATATTTTGATGGCCCTGTCACCTGGATTCCACTATTTCCATTCGAAGTCGGTTCCTGAGAAACTTTTTCTTCCGACAAATCTGATGTCTTGTGGCTGCTAATTACGACAACACAGATGAAGAATGCTTGCAACAAAGAAATTGATGTATTGAATTCAATTGAGTAGGTTCCATCCTTCCCTGGCGCCAATCTGAAGACTGCCCTGTTTTCATGAGCTTCCCCCTGAAATGAAGTACAAAAACCAACATGTAAATTGGCTAAAATAGCATCATACATTGTGCAGGTAGACAGTGCTTAGCTGAAAACAAAAAAGTAGTACCTCAGCGAAAAGTTCAAAATGATCTGAAATAGAAGAAGCTGTGGATGTCTTGGAAATCTGAGAGCACTTGTTCTGGTTTGAGAGAACACGCAGTTTACAACCAACATCCCAGCCTCCACAATCACACGACCCACCGGATTTCCAACGGGCAATTAATGGTGAAGGCTCTCCTTTATTTGGTGCGCTATGGACGCCGCCTGGAAGTATGACTATACTACTGTCTTCCCAGTTATAAGAGAATCTGTGCTCTGGTGAATACTTGGTGCAGCCCTTCTCCATAGCTTCCTCATTTCTTTGCTGTTCAACATGGCTGAAGTCTTTGCTAGGTATCTTGACAACAGCAGCAGCAAGCTCCCTATTTAGTATGAATTTTGGTGCTTCTTGATTAGCCTGCTGTCTCAGCTCAACACCAAACAAAACAGACTCTCTTACTATATACTTGCTGGAGTCCTGTCCATTAACATCAGACAAATCGGAGGTTGAAACCTTCATTTGACCAATAACGTTGTACGCATAGCCACAACTTTTGCCTTTACTTCCTTGACTCATCCAGCCACCGCCTTTTCTCTTGATTTCATTCACACAGTAAATTGTAAAGTTCTGGCCAAAATCATCCTTCTCAGGTGAATTTTTCATGGTTGCCACAAGACAGTTGCTGCTCCTGTCAACCAAAAATTTAAACAAAGGAAGTCCATTTTTGATTGTTAACTGCAACAATGCTTGGACCCATGATGCCTCACGCTTCTCTTTTTGCAACGAGTGACTGACATTAATTGGCCTCGACACAGTGGTATTAAAATTTTCTTTCAAAGGCCTAACCACTTCAGCAGAATGAACTGGATTTGCCTCCTTGTGCTTCAGAATTGGGTCTAGCAACCTTCTCAACGGGCTAGACGGCCTAGACCTACCTCTGTTATGACTACTTGCTTTCTCTCCCTTTGGATTATCTGAACAATCAGAAGTTTCGGGTCTCACAGGGCCTGACTTGACAGTCATATATGTGGAACTCAACTGTGGTATAGCTGAATTGTCCTTGAAACTGAAACTTCTACTGAGCCTCCCTAAGCTGAAGCTAAATCGGCGATTGGGTGATGGATTTCTGCCTTTTCTAGTTGTCAGCTCAACATCTTCTTGATCTGATGTTTTGGAAATATCGAAACTTGAACTGGTAAGCCTTTTCCCTACAGAAGGCAGTGGGCATGAGTGTGGAATTTCAGAATAGTGTTCTTCAAAGTCCATCTCCTTCGTAGAAAAGTCACCTGAGAAGCTAATCTTATTGGCTTCTGCCAAATGCTCATCCGGCGATGCTTTTGGTTTTGAAAGCTGGAGTACTTCTGGAGAGCCATTTTGGGGCAATGCCTTTAGTGGAAGGAGAACAATGTTATTCTCTTCAACAGGACAAGGTTGATTTATATCTAAGTTTGGCAACTCCCCCACACTTTTCTCAGTTTTCTTATTGCAAGCAATCGCCTTTCCCTTCGAACCGAGTAAGACATCATAACTTTGCGATTTTGACGACAGAGATCCCATTTCGGAAATGATTCTTTCATCAATATTCTTTCTCTTGATATCTGACTCTTGCAACTCCTTTGCCTTCTTGGCCCGACTGTCACAACTTCTCACATCTTCCTTTTGATCGAATGAGACTCCATAATTTTTCGAACTTGTTGTCGCAGTTTCCCTTTCTGAACTGATCCTCAGAGCTGCATTTTTCCCCTTTCCCTTATCAAGCATTATTTCTGAGTGGTTTCTAGCAAAGGCCTTGTAGGAGAAGCGCATCTTTTTCTGCCCATTAATGACATTCTGTGAAGCGGTTTCAGAGTCTTGAAAGCGCACAACACTCTGAGCAGAAGGTTTGACACCCTGGGCAAGGACATCCTTTTGAGATGACTTGAGACTAGAACAACGTGGAGATTGTAGCTCAGGACGTGACCCAGGTCGAACTAGACCAGATGATGTAGATGCTCCTATAGTCCTTTCCAAAAATGAATTATGGCTACCTTTTCCTGGGGCATCCTTCTGCTTGTGCTTCCATTTTTCTAGCCGAGACCAATCTAGAACTCCAACATTCAAAACCTTTTCTTGGAGTTTTTCTCCTCTCTCAGGATGCTGAAGATAACCAGGCAAGTTCGACATGTGCTTGACAAGCTCATCAACTTTAGCAGCTTTCCCCTGCATATTCTGCCTATGCTGATTTCCCAGAGATTTTTCTTGCACCAAGACACTATCATCTACATCTGGTCTCGCTTTATGATGAGAATCATTTCCTGCCGAACCAACACCAGTTCTCACTTTCACCTTTTCTGGATGCTTTGTTCTCCGACTCGCTTGGGGGTGCACAATAGTGTCCTCTATGGTGGACTTGTTCTGCTGATTTGAACTATTTTTGAGCTCTAAACCGAATCCCATATCCTCAGTTGATTCTACAAAGTGGTTTGGTGGACATACATCAGATTGCATTGTAGCTCTGGAGCCTCACAAGCCACCCCATAATGATAATCGGTTCTATCAATTATGCAACCTCAAATTCTGGCAAATAAAGATAACATAATTGTGAGGAACAGTACCCTCTAGTGCCAAATATTATGAAATTCAAAGCCCAAGAATCCAATGCAGATAATGGTAAAGCATGATATAATATTTCGATAAAGGAAAGATTTATCTAGAAAGAAATATAATTATTGGAGACCTTATACAATCTAGTTTCATGTAAATCTTGCTTGAAATAAACGAGAAAGTCCAAGATTATTTACAAGATCAACCATAAGTATCAGATTGAAAGCAAGAAACGGATAGATCTAAGCAAAACTCATACCAAACAAGCAATCACACAACAGAAAGACGAAAAAGCTCAAATCTTTAGGTTCCGTTTGGTTGAGTAGAAAACGGAGGAATGTAAATGCAAAAGAATCAAGATAAAGCCTTAATCACGAGCCCTCACAAAGAACAAAAATACATTTTTCTTTCCTGAAAATCAATATCCTCTGGTTAACTTCTCAGCTACCAAACGGAGCACAAATAAACTAAGAAAATGCAAATGCGGTAGGGATTCAAGTTTACCTCGAAGCTTCTGGAACGGAGAACAAGTTCTCTCACTAATGGGGGAAACGCATTTGCCGAAACTCGTCGATCCCGAAATAGATCCGAAACGTAACAATCCAGCGTGGTGATTGGTGACACAGTACCCCGCGAAGCAACGTAAATTATAAGCAAAGCAAAGAATTTTACCGCCAAAAAAAAGCCAGGAACGCCGCGTTTTGATCACTGTTCTTGAAATCCGCGTTAGCTTCTCTCTGTAACTGTGCGTTTTGCTGGCTCTAGCCGGAGCCGGAGAAGCCGAAAATGAATCAGAGATTCAGAGGATGGAGACAATCTGCAACACCACTGTCACTGAGCTTTTGCTGACCGGTCAGAGAGAGAGAGTGAGAGAGAGAGAGTGTGTGGGCAGGTGCAGAGTGCAGAGGAGAAAATGGCGTTTTCGGTTTTGATCGGACGGTGGAGCGATAAAAGCGGTGTTAGGCAGGAGGCTAGATGCGGTCACATCATGTAGGGGGAGGTGCGCAAGTGGGCCCTACCTGGAGACTTCTTTCCTTATCACTGATCCCGACGGGGAGGTGGGGCCCGTAGGGTTCCACTTGTCTGACGTCAGCGGCCGCTCTGATTGGAGCTTGGTTTTAGCTTTAGGCGCCTGATCTGACCTGTATTTAGCTTAAGATAAGGATTCTTTCGTTCGTTTTTGTTTTATTTGGACTTATGCCTCCTCTAAAATTGACTTCAAATTTGTCACTTTGCCTTTGTAAATTCTGATTTTTATTCTTTTTTTATTTCTAAAAAATTAATTAAAACCCTACCTTTCATAATTTAGAGATTGTTATGAGCATTTTTCTGAAAATAAGGGAATCCTAAACAAATTGGGTATGTTTCTTCATGACTCTTCTTACTAACTTATAGTCCAAATGGATAGGTGATCAACATCTTTGATTAATCATTAGATTCTTAAGCTTTTGCATATAGCCACTCTTTGTTTTGTCATTGATTAAGGATTAACAAGGTAGAGGGAGGCCTACACTTAGAATAATTAAGGGATGTGTGAAGCTCACACAAAATACTTGGACTCTTACTTAATTTTCCGGGAATCTTTCATTCATTTTTCTCTCTTTGTTGGCTTTCTGTTTTTTGTGGCTTGTCCTTTTCATATTCCAACCCTCTTTTCTTAGTAATTTGGCCCTATTCAAAATCTGGGCCTGTATTATTCGTCCTCGCTTTTAACATAAGGTATTGTGTTTGTGGGCGATCTCTCTACATTTTCTCTTTGTAATACCAAATCTCTGATTTTTTTGTCAAAATACCAAATCTCTGATTAAAGGGCAAAGACTAAAGAGCATATCTTAAAGGGAAAAGCTGAAATTAAAATAATAAGCAGTGCAAAAGCTTCTTCTAACTTAAGTGCTTTTTAGGCTTTGAGCTTTGTAGATTTGGCCATATTATGCATCACCCAAAAAAAAATTATTCATGGGGATTTCTTTCACAGATATTACAAAGGTGAAGTGGTCATATGCAGATACATATGCTAGTCCATGAACAAAAAGGGCAAATCTTGCAAGTACGATCTTTTACCAATAGTCTATGAAACTGGGTTGGGCTAAAATTAGTAGACTTGGGCTTAGAAAATCGTTTAGGAATTTATTAGTGTCTAATCATATTCTTGATTGTTTCTTCTTTTTTGTGTAGCTTGAGTTTTAGCAAAAAATGACTACAAAAGTAGAGTTATGAGCGAAAAAACTCATTTGTCCGAATCGATTGGAACAGAATCTGCTAAAGTCTATTTATATTTTTGATTACTTATTGGCTTACTACTATGTAACGATAATATCGTTCAAGATCTAATTACCTTTGAAAAATGACATATACAATGTCAAATTAGAGACAAATGAACCATTTTTCAATGAGAATGTTAGCTCTTTCTAAAACCGTCAATTTTGTTTTGAAACTTTTGATCAAATAAAACCATCAATTTATTTGATGTTTTGTCATTTGTTTTTTGACAAAAATTTCCATAATGTAGATAAGAGTCATAGTAGTTGTTTTATTATGTTGAATTACACTCATGTTAAATGATTATAAACTATTCGATTGAGTTAGTCTTTGGTTGACTGCATGCTAAGCCACGTTTCTCATTGCATTTATTATGAAATCTTTAAGCATAATTGAATCTCTAATCACCTTGAACAACATAGTAAAAATTCAATACCTAACAACAAGCACCCATTCACTACAATAAAGTATAAGCAAATAAGCAATAAACAAAAACTAAAAGAAGTTCGACCAGCCACTTTTCACTGCTCCCACGTACATTCATGAACGTGTTCTATGACATAGAAAAGAGTTTATAGTAGCCGTCTACTGCATTCATGTTAAATGATTATAAACCATTAAACCCTACGTTTGATAGAATTAGTTGTGCTCACATCTTGACAAAAATCCGAAAACCTTAGGTTTGGGGTTGGACCCATGCCAATTATTAACCCTAGTGTTTAAGTAGCCTTTCACCATATATATATCCATTCAAACACGAAGCTTTGGTAAGCTCATGGAGATGGAGATGGAGATGGAGCGGCAGCCACACGTATTATTGTTGCCCTTCCCGGCACAAGGCCACATCAAGCCCATGCTAACCCTGGCTCAGCTGCTCTGCCACGCCGGCATCCACGTCACCTTCCTCAACACCGAGATCAACCACCGCCTCCTCACCACCCAACGCCAAGCCCTCTCCGCCCGCTTCCCTACTCTCCACTTCCACTCCATCTCCGACGGCCTCCCCTCCAATGATGATCACCCACGCACAGTTGCCTTTAATTTACAGCACATAGTCGCGTCCTTGAGGTCCAAAACGGCGCCGCTCTTGCGTCAATTCCTCATCTACCTTATCAGCAAAAAAGACGACGTCGACGAGGACTCTGCAGCAGCAGCAGCAGCTCAGCTGCCTCCTTTGGGTTGTGTGATAACGGATGGGATCATGTGTTTCGCTATCGACGCGGCGGAGGAGGTCGGAATTCCCGTAATTGCCCTCCGCACAACCAGCGCCTGCAGCTTCTGGTGTTATTCATGCATCCCCAACCTCATTCAACAAGCTCAGCTGCCTTTTGGAGGTCAGTAACTGCCTGCCATGCATACTGCCCAATCATTTTTCGTTTTTTTTTTTTTTTTTCTTTTCTTATCAGTATGATCATCAAGCAGCATGTTACATGTTTCGCAGAGGATAAGACTTATGTGGTATACGGCTATCCTAACTTCTAAAAAAAAAAAACACACAAAATGAAGTAGGAAAAGCAGACTCTTTTTTTTATTGTTTTTATTACCACAACTAGATTATAGAAGAATGAACTACTAATTTATCGTCTATGAATTGAACTCACATCTACCAAGTGGCGGAACCAGGATGAAAAATCTGGGAAGGCTAATCTTTAAGTAAATTTTTATACTTTTAGACCAAACCATCAAACATTAGAGAAAAAAATAAACACCCCAAAAATCTTAAACCCTTCAAATATCCCCAAATTGAATTCAATAATTTCAATTACTCAATATAAACAATTTGGGGATATTGAATTTAGTTTGGCCATTTACGGTCAAGGTAAATGAATACAGATTGCCTCCACCATTATATATACATTGTTCATCAAACAAAAGTAAGTTGGAACATTTTGTTTAACCGTGCCTTTTTCCATTCCTTCTCCTCCTTCTTCCTTACTCTTTTTTTTTACCAGCACGTGCTCTCTCTACTACTCTTTTTCTCTTCTCTAATTAATTCTATCTTCTGCTCTCTTCTCTCTCTCTTTCTCTTTCCTCTTCGTCTGCTTTCTCTCTTCTTTTCTTCTTCTCCTTCCTTTCTCTTCTTCCCTTCCCTTTCTTTTCCTTCCTCTTCTTGCCTCCATGTTAGATCTGCAAATCCCTTCCTTTTTTTTTAATGGAAACTATATAGGTAATTTTTTCTTGGCCAAAATCTTGGTGGGCTTCAGCCCACCTAGGTCTCTACATGGTTCTGCCAATGGATCTACCATTTATAAATGAGAGAATCATGATACAACATTAAAGAATCGTGACAGATTGACGAGTTTGTTAGAGCTAGAATATCTAATGACAAATAATTACACTTTATTAGGTTTTAATTTCTCATGCATGTTCCTAACTTTGATGTTAATTGCCCTAATTAATGAAGGATATATATATATAACGTTTTTAATTACTTTGAACAGATGAAGACATGGATAGGATAGTGAGCGGCGTTCCGGGGATGGAAGGCCTTTTGCGACACAGAGATCTACCAAGTATTTGCAGAATACCAACCGACCACCCAGTCATGCAATTTTTCATCGAAGAGACCAAAGCCATAACTAGAGCTTCAGCTCTCATACTCAACACCTTCGACGACCTCGAATCCTCAATTCTCTCTCACATTGCCCCTCGATTTTCTAAAATTTACACCATCGGACCATTGCATGCTCTCCTCAAATCTCGCATCGGGGACGACAATCTATCATCCTCCTCCGCCGCCGCCTCTTTGCTCCAAGAAGACCGTCGTTGCACGACGTGGCTAGACTCCCAACGGTTAGGGTCTGTTATTTTCGTTAGCTTCGGGAGCTTGGTGAAGTTGACACGTGTCGAATTACTAGAGTTTTGGCACGGGTTAGTTAGTAGTGGGACCCCGTTTCTGTGGGTCATTCGCTCGGATGTGCTATGGAGTGACGAGGGAGAGCATATGGGTCACGTGATCCCGGCGGAGCTGGAGATGGGTACGAAAGAAAGGGGGTTTATAGTGGATTGGGCTCCGCAAGAAGAAGTTTTGGCCCATGAAGCAGTGGGTGGGTTTTTGACCCACAGTGGGTGGAATTCAACCTTGGAGGGAATTTGGGCCGGAGTCCCGATGCTTTGCTGGCCCAAACTAGCGGACCAGCAGGTGAATAGTAGATGGGTCGGGGAGGTTTGGAAACTTGGGGTTGATATGAAGGATACGTGTGATAGATCAAAGGTCGAGAAGATGATTAGGGCCTTGATGGAAGGTGAAGAAAGAGAGCTGATTTCAAAATCAATGGATAGGTTTGCAAAGTTGGCGCGAAATTCTATTAGTGAAAGTGGATCGTCGTACCAGAACCTGGAGAAGCTTATTCAAGACCTAAGGAACTTGTGATTTGATAAGGTTACCTTGCTAAGTTCACTCATATTCTCCTTAATTTATGACGCAGGCCCTGCCCCTACTAAATCGTTTTCATTTTTTTTGCTCTCCCGTGTTAGCTGGGTTTTTCTACCCGCTGTGGAGAGCAAGTTTATTGCTGTTTGTGTAGTCTGTTTTCTTTGTATTTGGTTTTGTTCTGCTTTGTGGAGTTTTCTCCCTTTCTCTAATGGAAGTTTCATATTGACAAAAAACAAATGTTTATTATCAGATACTTGCTTGTTAATTATATGTGCTTCTAAATTTTTATATTGGAATTAATTTAAAATGATAAAACTAGCTTATGTAGTAATTTTTTTTCTCCAACGGCTACAGCAACAGACCAAGATAGCTAGCCCTAACGTAGTTCCACGGTTGCAAAGAAGCAATTGCAAGAAGTTCTTAAGGCCACGTCTTACTTGATCACTAGAACTTATCCAAGCATCTTCTCCACCACCGGCCATTCAATCTTGTGTTAAAGTTGCAACATTCTTGTGTGCACCCCTTGGAATTTAATTACCCAAGCTAGCTTTCTCCAATCGCCAAGTGGGTGGCTTGGTGATGCAACCATGCAAGTACTTTCACATGCAAACATGAAAGTCACTATATATGTATTTACATAAGTGTATCGCTTTCCAGTTCTATGTATTCACATAAGTGGTGTATCGTTTTTTTGTAATATCACCCGTTTTAAAAATTGACCAATAGCAATAGAATTCTTGATTCATAGGTTAGTGTTTTTCATAAAAAAAAAAAACAAATAAAAAGATCCATCATGGAAAAATTTAAATAAAATGATATTCACGTGACATATTGATACATAAAATAATCGATCTCTCCCAAATAATGTACTCAGCACTTGAGAAAATTTGAATGGAGAATTTGAAAGGTGTCTCCTACAACGGACATAGTTTGCCCAAGAGCCCGAGACGGAAATCCCTTTTTATTTTCAAAGAATTAAATGTTTATTTTGGAACACCTTTTAGCGTCATTACAGGTGTTTCCACAAAATTTTTATTTTTAATATAACTTTACAAAAGAGAAAACAAATGCTTCTTTTGTAATGCCACCATTACATTTTAAAAACTTGATGAATAACGATAGAATTCTCAATTCATAGGTTAGTATTTTTCACTAAATATAAAACAAATAAAAAAATCGTGGTAAGATTTAAATGAAATAATATATAATATTCACGTGAAGTATCGATACACAAAATAATCGATCTCTCCCAAATAATGTACTCAACATTTGTGATAATTGGAATTGAGAATTTTAAAGGTGCCACCTATATATAGAGGAAATCGTGTGCCCAAGTGCCCGAGAAGGAAATCCCTTTGAATTTAAAAAAAATAAAAAAATTTAAATGGGAAAACATTTTAGCGACGAAGTAGTTTCCACAATTTTTATTTTTAGGACTAAATTCTTGTTACTACTTTGAACTTTAGGGGTGTAATCAATTCAGTCTCTGCACTTCTAATTTCATCAATTCAGTCCATGTACTTTCAATTTTCTTCAAATAGGTCATTTCGTCAACTCTACGTTCAATATCTCCGTTAACTTGCTAACGTGGCACTTAGAAGGACCTATTTTATGAAAATTGAAAGTGCAAGGACTAAACTAATGAATTGAAAGTGCAAGGACTGAACTAATGAACTAAACGTGCAAGGACTAAACTGATGAATTAGAAGTGCAGGGACTGAACTAATTAAACTCCTAAATTTTAGGGTAGTAACAAGAATTTAGTCCAAAATAAAAAAAAATGATTGAAGAACTTTAAAAAAAAAAGTTGGTGAAGGACTCATGTATGCCATATTCTTCCATATATTTCCCAGATATCAAGAAAAAATTGAAATAACTAGAACGCTTCACAAACAAATTAAGCATAGATTTCCCGTCTCCTGAAACAAATAACCGCAATTTCAATGACAGATTCATTCGTAAATCTATGACATCATTATCTCATGGAGCAACTCACTGCCCACATCAAATGTCAAAATGAAATGGGTTCCCTAGCTTTCTCCAATGTCGTGTCTACCAATGAATGAAAAGTCTGGAGTGTGTGTCCATCTATTTGAAATCGAGGAGCAACATCAGGAAGCATGCTCCAAGAGTATGTGACTAGTGAATAAACTTCAACTACAGTTGGATTTCCATTAAAATCTTCATCTAAATCCTCTAACTTGCTGATGTGACACTCGGTGGGGCCCACTAGGGTATGACTTGGCGTGTTATTCTGTGATTAGAGCAAAGGGTCCTATATCTCCGTCAATAATAAGTTTGCTCAACAAAACCCCCACTAGGTTTCGAACTCATGACCTTACTTTTGCCAACTTGTGCTCAAACCACTAAGTTAAGGTTGTTAAGCTATGAAACTTGTCATTGGTTCTCATTATTATATTTATATACTTATTGGTTCGAGGATAAATATGTTAAATACATTATGCAAAATAATATTTTATATAATATATGATATTGTGTTTTTTGTTTGTGTGGAATATATGATGTTTCAAATTTTATTTTTTAATTTCTTCAATAATTTTTTTTTTTTATATTTTGGACTAAGTTTTTTTTACTTTCCTGAACTTTAGGAGTCTAATCAGTTCAGTTTCTGCACTTCTAATTCATCAGTTCAGTCCCTGCATTTTCAATTTTCATCAAATATGTCTTTCCGAGTACCACGTCAGCAAGTTAACGGAGATATTGAACGGAGACTTGACTGAATGACCTATTAGAAAGTACAGGGACTGAACTGATGAAATTAGAAGTGCAAGGACTGAACTAATTAGAACCTTAAAGTTCAGGGTAGTAACAAGAATTTAGTCCTTATTTTTAATATAACTTTACAAAATAGAAAACAAATGTTTTTTTTTTTAAAAAGCATAAACTTTATTAATCAATAGAGGATTACAATCCTTAGTAGGGAAATCCTAAAAATGAGCAGTACAGACCACACAAGTGGCCTAATCGATGAGTCTAAACCTATAACTCTAATCGTTGATTCAAAACCTAGAACAATACATACACCATGCATCACTGTTGTCAGCAATCGCCAGCTCCAACAGAAAAATTCCAGCAAGTATTGTCATTGAGACCAATAAATCCAATCTAGCTCAAGGAGAACCCATGAAAAAATAAAGTAAAACCACGATCGAAACTTACACAACTGATCATGCTTATTCTTAAACAAGAAATTAAAATGACCCAAATCAAAGAACCAAATTTGACTTAGGTTAAGCTTTAACATCGTCCCACCAGTAATAGGGTAGCCAACTTACAACATCAAGGCTGCTGAGCCGCCAAAATCGAGCATCCAAAACTCACCCGGATCCCAAATCTTGAATCCTTGGATTTAATTGACACCCAACAGAACCGGCAACAACAAGCATATTCGAATTCAAAAGGAAACCATATCTAATAGTGGTGTTAACCATCTCTAAGATCCCAAGAGACGCCATGCAGGAGCATAACCACCAAATGCCTGAAAAGAGCATGACGGACAGAGCCGTTCTTGTGAGTAAGAGAGGCCAAGACCATCCTTACTATATGAAGTCGTACCAGCGATCGCGACGGCGCTAGGATTTGCGCGATGAAAAATATAGAAAGAAACTAGAGGGTAGGAGGATAACACACGAAGGTGCTGCTGGATTTGATGTGCACAGAGGCATTGTTGAGGCATCTCATGGGGGCTAGGGTTTAACAAATGCTTCTTTTGTAATGTCACCATTACGTTTTAAATAATGAACAGATAATGATAGGTTTTTTAATTCATAGGTTAGTATTTTTCATTAAAGATAAAATTAATGAAAAAAATTGTGGTAAAATTTAAGTGAAATAATATTCACGTGACGTATCGATACACAAAATAATCAATCTCTCTAAAATAATGTACTCAACACTTGTAAAAATTGGATTGGAGAATTTCAAAGGTGCCTCCTATGAAGAACATCGTGTGCCTAAGAGCCCGAGAAGAATATCCTTTTGCATTTTTGAAAAATTTTAAAAAATTATTTGGGAACACATTTTGGTGACAAATACTTCGTCGCTACAAGTATTTTCACAAAATTTTATTTTTAATATAACTTTACAAAATAGAAAACTGATGTTGCTTTTGTAATGTCACCAATACAATTTTAAAAATTGACGAATAAAGATAGATTTCTTGATTCATAAGTTAATGTTTTTCATTAAAGATAAAATAAATAAATAAAATCAAGGCAAAATTTAAGTGAAATAATATTCACGTGACGTATCGATACACAAAATAATCAATCTCTCCAAAATAATATGCTTAGCACTTGTGAAAATTGGAATGGAGAATTTCAATGATGCTTCCTATGAAGGACATTGTGTGCCTAAGAGCCCGAGAAGGAAATCATTTTGCATTTTCAATAAAATTAAAATATTTTTTTGGGAACACCTTTTAGCGACGAAGTATTCGTCGCTACAGGTGTTCCACAAAATTTTTATTTTTAATATAACTTTACAAAATAAAAAACAAATGCTATGCCACCGTTACAGTTTTATAAATTGACGAATAAAGATAGATTTCTTTTTTTTTTTGGTGAAAAAAGATAGATTTCTTAATTCATAGGTTAGTGTTTTTTATTAAAGATAAAATAAATAAATAAAATCATGGTAAAATTTAAGTGAAATAATATTCACGTGATTTATTGATACACAAAATAATCTATATCTCTCCAAGATAATGTACTCAACACTTGTGAAAATTTGAATGGAGAATTTGCAAGGAGCCTCCTATAAAGGACATCGTGTGCCCAAGAGCCCGAGAAAGAAATCCCTTTGCATTTTCAAAAAATTAAAAATAGTTATTTGTGAATACCTGTTAGCGATGAATGCTTCGTTGCTACAGTAGTTTCTACAAAAAATTTATTTTTAACATAACTTTACAAAATAAAAAACAAATGCTTCTTTTGTAATGCCACCATTACGTTATAAAAAATTGACAAATAAAAATAGAATTCTTAATTCATAGGTTAGTGCTTTTCATTAAACATAAAAGAAATAAATAAAATAGTGGTAAAATTTAAGTGAAATAATATTCACGTGACTTATCGATATTCAAAATAATCAATTTCTGCCAAATAATGTACTCAACACTTGTGAAAATTGAAATGGAGAATTTCAAAGATGCCTCCTATAAAGGACATCGTGTACGTGCCCTAGAGCCTGAGAAGGAAATCCCAAAAATTAAATGATTATAAACTATTCGATTGAGTTAGTCTTTGGTTGACTGCATGCTGAGCCACTTTTCTCATTGCATTTATTATGAAATCTTGAAGCATGGTTGAATCTCTAATTACCTCTGAACAACATAGTAAAAATCCAATACCTTACAATCAGCACCCATTCACTACAATGTATAAACAATAAACAAAAACTAAAAGAAGTTCCACCAGCCACTTTTCACTGCTCCCACAGTCCCACGTACATTCATGACTATGAATGTGTGCTATGATACAGAAAAGAGTATATAGTAGTCGTCTACTACATTCATGTTAAATGATTATAAATCCTACGTTTGATAGAATTAGTATGTTAATTAGTTGTGTTGTTTATAACGCACATCCTAAGATTCAGGTCATGGGTTCAAGTCATCATGTAAGTAGGAGTGAAATTATTTGATCCTCTTAAAAAAATAAAAATTAGTTGTGTTGTTCACCACGCACATCTTGACAAAAATCCGAAAACCTTAGGTTTGGGGTTGGACCCATGCCAGTTATTAACCCTAGTGTTTAAGTAGCTAGTCTCACTCTCACCATCCATTCAAACACGAAGCTTTGCTGAGCTCATGGAGATAATTCGTAATGGTCAAGATAAGCAAACTCTCCACTCTCAAAGTTTGATCTAGCTATCATTTAATTTCTAGCTAGCAAATACTGTGACCAAATTTCTGTACTCGATCTAAAATTTTTCAGAATTGATACATTTCTTCATTTTAATTCGTGCATGCATGCGATAGCCTTTCACTAGCTAGTACGTCCTTTGGTTTTAGATAGCAGAGGGAACCCCAATATCAAATCAGCAGGTTCGACTAATTACAGTAAATTAAACCCTGTTATCATATTTAGTACGTGTAGCTAATTACACTAACAAACCCTAAGGTTGAGTGAAAGAGATTCTTAAAATTGGACAGTTCGAGTAGATGAACGACGTAAATGATTTGGTGGCATGGCCCAAACTCCACGTCGCTCATGAGTTGTCCTCATTGTCGTTTTTTGCGTCCATTATTGCTTTCTTCTACAGAGTTCCTCGATCAGTTTGTATATCAATAGAGGCGGGCCTTAGGTCGATCTAAAGAGTAAAGAGTGGGAGTGAATGAATGGAGAAATCTGAATCTCACGTAGTGATCTTTCCCTTGCCGCAACAAGGCCACATCAAGCCCTTGCTATGCTTAGCAGAGCTGCTCTGCCATGCCGGCCTTCACGTCACCTTCGTCAACACCCACCACAGCCACAAGCTCATGGCAAACCTCCACGCCCTCTCCACCCACTTCCCCACCCTCCACTTCGATTCCATCTCCGACGGCCTCCCCGAAGATGACCCTCGTGAGGTGACCAACATGTTTTTAATGACGTTAAAGTCATCAATCAAGCCTCATTTTCGGGATCTGCTCCACTCTTTGTCCTCCATTAAGATAGCTGATGATGATGGCCGCCAGTTGCCGCCGCCCAGCTGTGTAATAACAGACGGATTGCTTTTCCCTTGTGCGCTTGACGTGGCGGAGGAGTTGGGGTTGCCCATACTTAGTTATAACGTTGCTTATGCTCGCTACCTATGGACTTGTCTTTGTCTTCCCAAACTTATTGAACAAGGCCAGATCCCTTTCCAAGGTCAGCATACATATATCATCTGCAACATTAATTCATTCATGCTTAATCTAATTAATCTGCATATATAGATAAAACTCTGATTTTTTTTTTAATTTAAATTTATTTACATTCTTAGGTCTTGCATAAGATCAAATTATATATTAACAAAAGCTGATATATAATTAAGATTGGATTTAAAATTCGATCCTGTGCATTCTAATTAATATTTAATAGTACACATAAATCCATGATAAACCGACATAAATCATGTGTATCATGTTTTGAAGAAAAATGATTTGGACTTCAATAAAAGACATAGGGCCTGTTTGAGATTGCTTTTCGGAGACCCAAAAGTGCTTTTGAATTAACTAAAAAAATTAATTATAATATAAAAAAATTTGAAAAAATTTAAAATTTGTTTTGGGTAAGTTTTAGAAGCACTTGAAAGTGGTTTTGAGAAGCACTTGACATGTGCTTCCTCAAACAAAAGCGCTTTTACTAAATTTGAAAAGCGCTTTCAGACATTTCAGAAGCAGTCCCAAACAGGCCCATAATGTTTGAAAAATCAAAGATAGTTAGTTGTTGGACTGTCGCTGTTTGATTTTTATACCTGTAGGTCAAAGATAGTTAAGTTCTCGCATATATTGACCAAAACAATAAGACTCTAAAATGTACGTACAATATTGTTTGACAGATGATGACATGAACGTGAAAATTACCGGTGTTCCCGGAATGGAAGGCCTTCTGCGACGCCTAGATTTACCAGGTTTTTGTAGGGTAAAACAAGCTAACCACCCTTCTCTTCAGTTCACCATCAACGAAACTCAAACACAAAGACGAGCTTCAGCTTTAATACTCGACGCTGTCTACGAACTGGATGCTCCAATTCTTTCTCACATGGCTCAAATGTTTCCCAAAATTTACACACTTGGGCCTCTTAACGCTCTCCTGCATTCTCAGATTGGCGACGTCTCGCGATCATTAGCATCACATGCTAGTCTTTGGAAAACCAATCCAAATTGTATGACGTGGCTCGACTCTCAACCGTCCAAATCAGTTCTATACGTCAGTTTCGGGACAACAGTGAAGTTGACGTGTGAGCAAATAATAGAGTTTTGGTACGGGCTGGTCAACAGTGGACACCGATTTCTATGGGCCATACGTTCGGATATCACTTCGGGCTCGGTTTTCGTAGAGCTTAAAATGGCGACAAAAGAGAGGGGGTATATAGTGGATTGGGTTTCACAAGAGGAGGTCTTGGCCCATTGGGCCGTGGGCGGGTTTCTGTCCCACAGTGGATGGAACTCAACAATGGAGAGCATTGTGGCTGATATTCCTATGATTTGTTGGCCCTATTTTGGTGACCATTTCATTATTAGCAGAAGTGTTTGCGAGGATTGGAAAGTTGGTCTTCGATTGAATGAAAATTGTGAGAGAAACAACATTGAGACCACGATAAGAACGTTGATGGAATTTAAAAAGGAGGAGATTCAGAGCTCAATGGATGCAATTTCAAAAGTGGCACATAACAATGTTATCAAAGGGGGATCTTCCCACAACAACTTGGAGCTCTTAATCCAAGACATTAGGAATATGGGAATTTAATTTGCATGGGTGCAATTAAAGGGCTGTTTTGGATTTAACCGATCACAATTTGTTTGTAATTTGATGAACAAGATGAGTGAATTTTGTTTCTTTGGATTTTACATTCCATATTGCATTCCAAATCAAATTCTAATTCTAATTCTTGACATACATATTGCATTCCAATTAGTATGTTTCTCTTTTTTCTTTTGAAAGTAAGAGGGGTTTATTTATTAATGATGACACGGTATTGTACTCCGAGGGGGGACGTACGTAATACCTAAACTATGATGGAATTGATGGCGGTTATGTACTCCTTGCAATATTCTACAATTAGCATGTTTCTCTTACAAAGGCTGATTTTGTTGGCCTCGCAATTGGGCGGGATGGGCTGTTGGGACACTCGTTGAGGGTTTCGGCTCAAATTTGCATGTGTGTTCTTAGGTGGGTGCTGGTTCTTGACCGGCTCACCTCTCATGGATCAAAAAGGCTGATTTTGTTGGCGAAAAAAAAGATAAGGAATTATTTTCTTTTAGAAAAGGGATGTGCACCCTTATTTTCTATAAGCCTAGCCCTTAAGCGTACCAAAAGAAATGTTGCTATAGTGAGAGTCTGGACTCTCCTTTGCCAACTATGTGGCCCAGCAAAGAAATTTGATCAATTTTTAAGCATAGATGTTTATCAATGCAAACGTACAAGTATTGGTACGGTGGAATTTTTCATTCCCTCAACGTTGATAAAGTCCAAGAACTCAATGTCGGCTCTCCCAGAATGAAAGAAGATTATTAAAAAAAAAAAAAAGGTCGAATGAAACCAAGGGCTGGCTTTTTTTACCGAAAACTACCGAACCGACCGATTTCTGACCGAACCGTCCCGAGAAAAAACCGAAAAATTGGCTCCCGAACTTCCGGTACGGTATTCCCGAACTTCCGGTACGGTATTCCCGAACCGAAATACAAGGTTCGGTTCGGTACCGGTACTCCCAAAACAAAATAGTCGGGAATTCCCGACCGACCGACCATATTTACAATTGATATTTTTTATTTAAATTTTTATATGTTTCTGAGGTTTTCTGACCATTGGATTAAAAGTAAAAAACACGGGGGGAATATGGACCGTTGATTTCGGGTGAAACGGTCGAACCCTAGAGCTTTCCCCTCATTTCGCCCGACCCTTCTCTCTCTCCTCAACCACGCTCGACCCCTCTCTCTCTCTAACCCTCCGATAGAACCCATAGATCGGCTCATTTTTCGGCCAAAAATCCTCAAACCACTCACAAAAATGAACTCCCCGAACCGTAATCAACCGTCCATCCAACAAACCCGACCTCGATTCGACATCTAGGTCTTCGATTCTCCCATCTCTGAATTTTCCGGCCAAAAATTCTCAAACCACTCACAAAAATGAATTCCCCGAACCGTAATCAACCTTCGATCCAACAAACCCGACCTCGATTCGACATGTAGGTCTTCGATTCTCCCATCTCTGAAAACCCCAAATTTCGAAACCCTAATTCTTCGAAATTTGGGGCAGTGAGATAGTTCTTGTTCTGGTGTTAACAAGGGCTTCATTTCTTGCATAAAAAAGGTGAAATATGCTTCCTTTTGATTCTGTTTAGTTCTTTTGTTTTCATGATATGTGTTAATTTTATTTGTTAATTCTGTTTACTAACAGTTCTAAGTTCTAACTATTGTTTATTTGGGTTTGTTCATTGGTAGGAAAAGACGACAAGTATAAGAATCCACGAAGGAAGATTTGGCACTGATTTTGCGAAAAATAATTGGTTAGTCTGTTAGTACTATTGTCGAATTGATGATGCTTTTGTGAAAAATAATATGAGGCTGATGATGAATTGATTATATTGTTGTGATTTGATGAGGAAGATTTGAACTGTGAACTGTGAATGTGCATAATGACGTCTAGGGTACATGGTTTTTGTCTAGGGTTTGTGGAGTGTATAGGGTTGGAATGCAAGGGTTTTTGTTTGGCTTTGTGATTATGAATGTGATTAGCTGTGATCTGTGATCTGTGAACTGTGAATATGAAACCATGAAAACAATTTTTGGCTCCTGGTTTTTACTTTGGTTTTTACTTTCTGTTTTTAATAAAAAGGAAAGAAAGTATAATGAACTGTGAATTAGTGAATATGAAAGTGCATAATGGTACTGATGATGAATATGATGCTTTTGTGAATTGATGATGAATATGAAAGTATAATTGATAATGCTTTTGTGAATAACAATATGGTACTGATGCAATTTTGATTATGCATTTGTTGACTTGATTTGTGATTTGTTTGTTGGTAGGAAAAAGCTAAGAAGGGGCTGATCTCGGAGCAAACGTTGATTTGATTTGTCTTTAGGAGCAAACGTTTTGGAAATTTTACGTAAGTTCATCAAACCTTAATTTATTTGATGTGGTATTGATGCATATGTGAATGTATGAATATGTGACTGGTATTGAAAAAATGAGATTATGTGAATATGTGAATGCTTAAAGTGAAAGTTAAATGATATTAATAAACTGGTATTGTAATTGAATATGTGAACTGCTAGAACTGATATTAATCAATTGTAATTGAATATGTGAACTGGTATTAATAAACTGTAATTGAACATGTGAATGGTATTAATAAACTGTAATTGTAATTGAATATGTGAACTGCCTGAATGGTATTAATGAACTGGTATTAATAAACTGTAACTGTAATTGTAATTGAATATGTGAAGTTGTGAATTGCCTGAATGGTAATATGGTATTAATGACTAGTACTAATAAACTATAATTGAATATGTGAACTGGTATTAATAAACTGGAATTGAATATGTGAACTGTTAAAGCTGAATTGATGATGATAAATGATGACGATAAACTGTTAAAGATGAATGGGATGATGAAGCTGATTTGATGATGATAAACTGTTAAAGTTGTGACAAACCCTAATTGTACTTAGCATGCTTAAATATGTTGGGATATTTTAACTTGTGTAATGTGTAAAAGGACTTTCTTTTCTGTAAATTGGATGTGTAATTGTAGTTTTAATTTTTGCATTGTAGTTATGGCTTCTTCAAGCAGAGCTGCAAGTGATGGCAACTCTTGTCCATCCATAACATCTAATCTAGTTAGTGCTGGTAATCTACAGCAACCTGGAAACCCTAACTGTACCCCAAACCTAGATCACAATACACAATTACCCCGCATCCCAGAACAGAATGTAGTGGAACCTGAAAACCCTAATCCTGATCCCACTGGTCAGGATGCACAACCTACAAATATTAGGGCTGGAAAAAGAAAAGCTACTGATCAGGCTGGTAAGGGTAAAGGTAAAAGTAAAGTGTGGGAGTGTTTCACTAGGTGCACTTTAGCTGATGGTTCTGGTAGGGCTAAAACTAGCACTCAATTAAATCCTTGCAAATAAGAATATTGGCACGTAGTAGTATGGATAAGCAAGGGTCTCCCGCAGAGGATTGATTCTAATTACTAAACTATAACGACTAAACAATAAAGTAAAGATTGGGGGGGTTTGTGGTTTTGATTAATCTAAAGAAACAGAAAATAAAACAAAGAGAGTTTGTGAATAATTTAGGGGAAAACAATAGAGAGCAATGTAACCAGGGACATGCTATTCACCACAAGACAATGTTTCATTTATGATAAGCCAATCTATCCTTCTTAGCAATTGAATGTCATTACTCAAGTTAAGCCAATGGTATGTCAAACTTAACCTATTAATCTCTCATACTTGGTATGTTAGATGCATGGTGTTTACAACCTAACTTAGCTTCCAATGAGCAGCCTAGGATGGTATTTCCAAAAGGTTTAACAAATCAGAAGTCATTAAGCACGAAGAGATTGTGAGTAACGCTAGGCAACTTTGATACTGGAGTTGTTCTAATTACCTAGATATTGATTCATATGAACAAGTCAATAATTCATGCGCTACTCTAGAACATGTTATGATTAAGATGATCATGCACACATTCATAGCAATAAAACCCTAGCATGCTCACTAAGTATGCATCCAAAGCAAACAAACATAGGATTTATCAATGAAAAAACCAATGAATCAACAAACACACAATTATCTAAGAAGTCTTGATTGAACCAAAATCATAAAATCCACATGTCTAGGGCTAGGAACAGCCCCTAGTTACTAGAGAAATTAGCCACACATAGTCATGGTGGCAATCACAAAGTTCATATGAAAAATACTAAGAAACTCAAAGATGGAATAGAATCACGGCGATCTTCACCGCTCTCCGTTTACTTTTTGATGTCAAGATGTCTCGATATCTTTCCCGGCTGATTAAGAGATCCTTAAATACCCCAGGTTAGGGTTTAAAACGTCCACGGCCCAATAGGAGTCGAAGCCCATGAGGAAAACACAAATCCTAAATGAATTAGGTTTCCAGATTCGCGCGCAGATTGACCTTCGCTCACTTAATCAGCCATAACTTCTTCTAGAAAACTCCGAATCACAAACCGTCAGGAGTTCCTGAAAGTAGACATCCGGGGCTTTCCGTCCATATATTGTACATCTTCTAATTCATTCTGAGCTGCTCCCAGTTCTCTGTCGAAGTGGACTGATCTGCACAGGCAGATTCACCAGTTTAGCTTTTAATCTCCTTGTTTTGGTTCTTTTCATCCTCAATGATTCGAAAGTCCTATAAAACATAAAACGACATAACTAACTCGAATAAAGATAGAATATGAGAGAATTAATATAGAATTAAGCACAATGGAGCTGTCACGCCCCGATTTTCCAATCAATTAATAAGGCATTTTGCCCTTAATTACAAACCATTTCGGGAACGTGACGACATGGAATATCAAATACAAATATGCACTAGAATTTTTTTCTTTTTAATTCAAGTACACAACACCAACTCCATGCCCAACATTGTAATTTCAAACTCAATACAAGAGTCGAATATTACATACCAAATATTTATATAATAAATTGATACATCAAAATATTACATAAATAAATCTTCAGAGTGCGAAGCATAAAATAGCGGAAGTCTTATAACCCAACAAAAAGTATGCAGCCTTGCATTACTCCTGGTTATCCTAACCTGCAGGTATAACCCCTACACCGTGGAATAGTGTACCGGGTTATATCAACAAACCCGGTCAGCTTACGAAGCTGGTATGAGTTAACTCAGTTTTACTCGCCCTAAACCGTTTATCAAAAATATACATATATAGTTTGTTTTAAACAAATATATGTAAGTTATATTCTTCAAAAACAATTCAAATCCCGAAAATTCATATTATAAAATATAATGAACCTACGCATCCCATAATACGTATTTTAACCCCACACGTCCCATAACGTGTATGTTAATCCCAGGGTAATTCAGAATATTAAACAATATAAACCTTCCCCAAAATCATTTCCCAAAATTATGATTTCTTTCTTTTTAAGAAAAGTAAATCATCATAATAATTACTTCAATTTTTAAAGAAGTAAAAACTTCAAAATACAATTCAATATTGTTCAAGAATTGTAATTCATTTATCAATGCTCCAAATATTTAAGAAGCAAATTCATATCATACTCACACAAAACCACAATCAACTTCAAATGATTAAAAGCGAGAATACCATTTTTCTTCTCCTTTTAATACATCAAGATAAAGCGAGAATACCATTTTTCTTCTCCTTTATTACATAAAGTATTCATCTTTGTTTTCAATGAATACATGGCTACACAGTCTAGAACTCTAACCTTCACCTTCTGGCTACACAGTCTAAAGCTCTAACCTTCACCATTGGCTACACAGTCTAGAGCTCTAACCTTCACCAATTGGCTACACAGTCTAAAGCTCTAACCTTCACCCATTGGCTACAAAAACATTCGAGTAGGCAAACACAATATCATAATTTTTGAAATATTGTTTCCCACAAAATCCACCAATTAAAACAATAAAATGAATACTTTCAAATATTGTTTTAACACAAAATCACACATGCTGATATATCAAATTAAAACTGTATTTAATTTATATATCGCAAAATCATTTAAATAAATATAATTATTTATTTTCGCAAACAACACAATATGAATTAATATTCATATATAAAATATCGTGAGATTCACTCACCTCTAATTCCTGCTGCGTCTTCAAATAGTAACCAGGAATCGACAAGCACGAGCTACACTTCTCGTAAACACCTATGATTATGCAATATCCAATTAGCATAATACATTTCCAAAATAATCCAAATGTTCCTCAAATGTCTCCTACGACATCGGAACATTTAATCGAGACCGTTTGACCAAAAGTCAACCATCGGACAACGTGGGTCCCACGTCTACTATTCATCAACGGTCCCACACAAAATCCGAAACTTCCAAAATCCAACAGCATGCTTATTTCTAGCATCCTAACATCATATCCAAAATTGGTGATGATCCAACGGTCGGATCATCACGGATCTAACGATCCATAACTATCGCTTAATTGATCATTGATCAAACGACCGAATTTGACAAAAGTCAAAACACGAAAGTTGTTCGTATCGACGAACCAAGTCAAACGGAGCAAAGAACTGCTCCTGGACCGGCCGGACGCGCCGCCGACGCGCCGCCACCGGCGACTGTCCGTCGCCGGAAAAAAGTGCTCCGATTGCCATGAAATTTTAACACAATGTTCTACACATTACCAGCAACAACTTTCATAACTGCCACAAGGGCCAATTCAAAGTAAAAAGTCTCGAATTTACCTCGATAGCTCCGAAACCCTAGGATTTCAAATCCAAAATTCTCCTTCGTCCGAACTCCGATTGAGGCATATTTTATGTTGCTGGAAAGCCCCTGGCAAGGGCTACAAAGCCCAGTAGGTAAGGTGGCTCGATTTGGCCGGAAACTTGCCCAGAAACTGATGAACAGTTCGGCAGCGTTTTTCTCCTTTTTCTTTTCTTGATTTCTCTTTCTATACTGAAAATCAATGAATGAAACTAGTATAGAATCGAAGAGGATGAAGAGACAAAGAGATTGGGACAAGTCTCACACAAATTGGTGGCCGGAGGAGGGAGAAATCACCGGAGGAAGTTTCTGGTACTGTTCACGGCGTGAACAGTACATTTCTGGGATAAATTCTGATTTTCGGGTGAACAGTAAATCCCAACATTCTATTTATAGAAATTCGTCAAACTTCCGACGGCCATAACTTCTTCATACGAACTCCGTTTTTGGTGAACCAAATTCCTACGAACTCGATTCGACGAGGTCTACAACTTTCATGAAGGAAGTTTTCCCAAATTCTCAACGGATAAAAAGTTACCTTAATTAACCTTGTGTAACTTATAATTACCGCCGTAATTATCGTTTTACGACGAAAACCTCTAAAAATACAATTTCACACCATTTCACTTCAAATTTCACGACCTATTTTATAAAAATAGTATGGAAATTTTCGGGGTATTACAGTCTACCCTCCTTAAAGAAATTTCGTCCCGAAATTAGGACGCAGAGTACACCCAAGTTATCACACTTCAATTCCAAAATCCAAAGTTTTTATTGATAATCACTTAGGTAGTACACAACACACTAGAAAACAACTTGCACACAACTTCTATTACAGATTCTTAAGATGCCTCACAGGGCTTACACTACCAGAAGCCATCCTTAAACCTCCAATAGTGACTTCGTGGATAAGAGGCCGGATGTCTCGGAATTCCATACATCATCAGCTGGTAGAAATATGCTGCCTCCACGAAACACTTGCAAGTGTCGCAACATTCTCTAGCTGCATGCCTATCTCCATCCACTTCCCACATGTCCTGGCCAAAAGGACGCCAAAAACTTGACTCACCACAAGTAAGACATTTACCGGCGGGCAGGAAAGCTGTAGTCGACGGAAAATACAGCAGTAGATGCTCATGACAAAACTCGGCCTGATGCATCATCCGCTCGACTTCTTGTCTACAGTAGTAGATGTTCCATCCGCTTCTCCACCAGTCGAGGGCTTCACACAGTTGCTGCACCACTTCCTGCTGCTTGGCTCGTGGTCCCAATATCATTCTTATCATACACGCTGCATAAAATGCAACGTGATGACCTACCACCGAACTGGGACGAGCGCCATAAAACGTTCCTGGTTTGCATGCCGCATCGAAATACTCCAGGGCTAAAGATATGTTGGCCGCTTCCACAAGTACTCGTATTCCCAATCGGAATAGAGACTCCGGGTTCTTCGCTTCCCAGCAACGATTTGCGAATATGCGCACTTGCCGATCCGCTTCTATGGAACCAGTGGGTCTGGATCCACCATCGAACCCATCCATGTCGATCGCCGCAAGAGTGGACCAACTGTCAGCATACTCCTTGAAGTCTTTCGAGACACAACGGAGTTCCATTGTGCTCTGCAGGGATGCGGTAGCCACCAACTGGAATATGTACTTCCAGATCTCCACCGGAAGTTCACTCCATTCTGCATTCTTGGATCGCTTGCTGCACTCTCCTTTGTTCACCATTTTGCAAATTCTAGTAGATGTGTTTGTTTGAAATCAGATATGAGGTGAGTAACACAACTCCTTATCCCATGTATTTAAGACAAAATTTTCCACCGTAAGGAAAACATTCTTTAATGCGAGTGCGGTGCACTCAGCAACCACTAAAAATAATTATTGCTCATATCTGTCTCAATTACTCAAAAGTATCGCCCACGATACAAGATTCCGCGAGATTAAATCAACAAAAACTCAGTCTTCCACTAACACCGGTCATAATGACTCATTACTTTAACTTTCGCATAATTAATTCCTCAAAAGATGCGAGGTCTCACAAGAGTGGAACTGTATGTGGAAAATCAGTGCATCGGGGAAAGGAAATCTTCCACGATCTCCAAGGCTCCGACAATTAGCTGTAATCAGCCGCTCACTTTTGCTTTTGAATTTTCAAATCCTCCACCAACCATAAATATACACCTTATGCATCCACTAACAGATACTTTCCATTAGTGCCATAAACTCCTTTCTCTTTCAAAGAGGACTTCTTCACCCCACTTCTCAAAAAATACACCAACTCAACATGTCACGTAAAGTGAATTCGTTCAGTGAATTACTTCAATCTGATCCCTCAGAAAGCCAATTCTTTGAGGGCTTAGATGAAATAATTTCACCAGCAATCGAATTCGACAACGATATCGACATGCTAGACATGCTTCTAGCAGAAGACGACGCCATTGAAGTAGCCCCAAGTCCACAAGTATCATCTCCACAAGCTGAACCTAGTTCATCCAAACGCATTCCACTGAGGAAGAGCTTCACCAAATACCAAGTCCAAGCATTGAAGGACTTCGTCGAGGCTTTCCCAAAGCCAACAGTTCAACAACGTCAAGAATTGGGTGACCAGATAAAGTTAACGTTTGCACAAGTCTCTGCCTGGGTGATAAAGCATCGACCCCAAGCGCCTGCCCAAACAACTCGTCAACAAAATTTTCTGCTGAGACAGAAAATCAATGGGCTTCAAGCTCAACTTAGTCAGTACCAAGCTGCATTCAGCCGAATCAACTGCAACCACTGCGGACAACGAGTTACTCCCAATAGTGAGCTACTAAAAGGGATTGAAGAGACTACCCCACAACCTCAGACTCTTCCAATTCCTGCAGTCGTCGGTCCAAGGGAAAAGTCTCGCATGAGGAAAGACGTGCAAAAGTGTATGTCGTCCACACCTCACTCTTCTTCTACACAACAACCAGACAACATCAACCGTTCAGAACCTGAACAAGCATCTGTCGTGGCAGACACAACTAAGATTTCTGAAATCATTGTGTCGGTCAGAGATGAGCTAATCATCATGGCATCTGCTGATGCGCCACTGTGGATCTCTGCACTCAAATCCAGCTCAGCCACGCTTCATGAGTTCCTGAATGAAGCAGAGTACAAGAGAATCTTCACTAACGGTATTGATCTCACTCCCACTAACTTCCAAACTGAAGCTTCACGCTACACAGCCACAATTCCTCTCAGTCCTGTCGTACTCTTGAATTTCTTCATGGATGTGGACCAATGGTCCACCATATTCAGTAGCATCATTTCAAGGGCGAGTATCCTTGATGTCTTGTCAACAGAGACTACTGAAAACTACCACGACACCATCCAAGTCATGACTGCCGAGTTCCAGGTAACCACTCCATCTGTCTCCACTCGTGTCACTCACTTTGTTCGTTATTGTCAACGACAAACAGAACAGAGTTGGGCCATAGTTGATGTCTCTGTGGAGGGTTTAAGTTCAAATCTGGGTCCACACCCCAGATCTCAATGCAAGAAGCGTCCATCCGGATGCTTAATCCAAGATTTGTTCAACGGCAGCTCTCGTGTCGTATGGGTGGAACATGTTGATGTACGAGATCAACTCATGCACCAAACATACAGAACGCTAGTGGAGTCAGGTTTAGCCTTTGGAGCAAGGCGATGGGTAGAAATACTTCAGAGACAAGCAGAACGGTTCAATTATTCTGCGGCTGTCACTCATCCACCTCAAGACTTTTGTGTCATACCATCGGTAGAAGGAAGAAGAAACTTGTTGCAGATGGCATGCAGATTAGTGACGGATTTCTGCACAGGCATCGGCAACTCTACTGCTCATGAATGGAAGGTAGCTGAACAAACCAAGTTCAGGGGTTCGGGGATAAGAGTCTCCACTAACAAAATCTGGAATAGGCCGAATAAGCCCCATGGTCTTACTCGAACTGCAACAGCAATATTCCAACATCATGTCTCTCACCGAAAGTTGTTTGACTTCTTCACTGACGTACAAACTCGGAACCAGTGGGACCACCAAGCATTGGGCAAGACAGTCCAAGAGATTGCACACATCACAACGGGTCAAGACCCACGCAACTGTGTCACCTTGATGCAAATCGACGACACCTACGTACTCCAAGAAAGTTGTACTGATTCAACAGGGTCATACGTGATTTATGCCTCTATCAGTCAGTCAACGGTCCAGAAGTTATTAGGTGGTTGTGAGTTAGGTACAATTGTATTCCTAACTTCAGGTTTCTCGATCCTACCTGATATGCCTACTGCTGGAAGGACAGAAGGGGTCTCAGACAATCCGTACATTGGTTGTCTAGTAACAGTAGCAACACAGATCTCTACTGAGTTGCTGAAGAATAAGAAAGGGTCAGTGGATCAAGTCTGTCGTTTGATCCAGGGTACGGTTGAGAGAGTTAGGAATGTAGCCATGTAAGACTACCGTATAAGGAATTGTAATTTGTACTTTATATTCTTAACAACACAACAGCACTGAAGAGCACATGATGGGGATCCGCCGCGGTCGGGCCATCACTCGATAAATACAGTGTGCTATTAAGCATACGAAGTAACCATCACTTGAATGAATCTAAGAACCTAACGTCAAACCCTAAACCGATCCTAAGCTCTAAACCCTAACTTCACTTCACAATTCTAAAACTCGTTTCATCTCCGTAGAGCGTTCCATTGCTCAATCACTTCCTTAGAGCATTGTTTTGCTCTGATACCAATCTGTCACGCCCCGATTTTCCAATCAATTAATAAGGCATTTTGCCCTTAATTACAAACCATTTCGGGAACGTGACGACATGGAATATCAAATACAAATATGCACTAGAATTTTTTTCTTTTTAATTCAAGTACACAACACCAACTCCATGCCCAACATTGTAATTTCAAACTCAATACAAGAGTCGAATATTACATACCAAATATTTATATAATAAATTGATACATCAAAATATTACATAAATAAATCTTCAGAGTGCGAAGCATAAAATAGCGGAAGTCTTATAACCCAACAAAAAGTATGCAGCCTTGCATTACTCCTGGTTATCCTAACCTGCAGGTATAACCCCTACACCGTGGAATAGTGTACCGGGTTATATCAACAAACCCGGTCAGCTTACGAAGCTGGTATGAGTTAACTCAGTTTTACTCGCCCTAAACCGTTTATCAAAAATATACATATATAGTTTGTTTTAAACAAATATATGTAAGTTATATTCTTCAAAAACAATTCAAATCCCGAAAATTCATATTATAAAATATAATGAACCTACGCATCCCATAATACGTATTTTAACCCCACACGTCCCATAACGTGTATGTTAATCCCAGGGTAATTCAGAATATTAAACAATATAAACCTTCCCCAAAATCATTTCCCAAAATTATGATTTCTTTCTTTTTAAGAAAAGTAAATCATCATAATAATTACTTCAATTTTTAAAGAAGTAAAAACTTCAAAATACAATTCAATATTGTTCAAGAATTGTAATTCATTTATCAATGCTCCAAATATTTAAGAAGCAAATTCATATCATACTCACACAAAACCACAATCAACTTCAAATGATTAAAAGCGAGAATACCATTTTTCTTCTCCTTTTAATACATCAAGATAAAGCGAGAATACCATTTTTCTTCTCCTTTATTACATAAAGTATTCATCTTTGTTTTCAATGAATACATGGCTACACAGTCTAGAACTCTAACCTTCACCTTCTGGCTACACAGTCTAAAGCTCTAACCTTCACCATTGGCTACACAGTCTAGAGCTCTAACCTTCACCCATTGGCTACACAGTCTAAAGCTCTAACCTTCACCCATTGGCTACAAAAACATTCGAGTAGGCAAACACAATATCATAATTTTTGAAATATTGTTTCCCACAAAATCCACCAATTAAAACAATAAAATGAATACTTTCAAATATTGTTTTAACACAAAATCACACATGCTGATATATCAAATTAAAACTGTATTTAATTTATATATCGCAAAATCATTTAAATAAATATAATTATTTATTTTCGCAAACAACACAATATGAATTAATATTCATATATAAAATATCGTGAGATTCACTCACCTCTAATTCCTGCTGCGTCTTCAAATAGTAACCAGGAATCGACAAGCACGAGCTACACTTCTCGTAAATACCTATGATTATGCAATATCCAATTAGCATAATACATTTCCAAAATAATCCAAATGTTCCTCAAATGTCTCCTACGACATCGGAACATTTAATCGAGACCGTTTGACCAAAAGTCAACCATCGGACAACGTGGGTCCCACGTCTACTATTCATCAACGGTCCCACACAAAATCCGAAACTTCCAAAATCCAACAGCATGCTTATTTCTAGCATCCTAACATCATATCCAAAATTGGTGATGATCCAACGGTCGGATCATCACGGATCTAACGATCCATAACTATCGCTTAATTGATCATTGATCAAACGACCGAATTTGACAAAAGTCAAAACACGAAAGTTGTTCGTATCGACGAACCAAGTCAAACGGAGCAAAGAACTGCTCCTGGACCGGCCGGACGCGCCGCCGACGCGCCGCCACCGGCGACTGTCCGTCGCCGGAAAAAAGTGCTCCGATTGCCATGAAATTTTAACACAATGTTCTACACATTACCAGCAACAACTTTCATAACTGCCACAAGGGCCAATTCAAAGTAAAAAGTCTCGAATTTACCTCGATAGCTCCGAAACCCTAGGATTTCAAATCCAAAATTCTCCTTCGTCCGAACTCCGATTGAGGCATATTTTATGTTGCTGGAAAGCCCCTGGCAAGGGCTACAAAGCCCAGTAGGTAAGGTGGCTCGATTTGGCCGGAAACTTGCCCAGAAACTGATGAACAGTTCGGCAGCGTTTTTCTCCTTTTTCTTTTCTTGATTTCTCTTTCTATACTGAAAATCAATGAATGAAACTAGTATAGAATCGAAGAGGATGAAGAGACAAAGAGATTGGGACAAGTCTCACACAAATTGGTGGCCGGAGGAGGGAGAAATCACCGGAGGAAGTTTCTGGTACTGTTCACGGCGTGAACAGTACATTTCTGGGATAAATTCTGATTTTCGGGTGAACAGTAAATCCCAACATTCTATTTATAGAAATTCGTCAAACTTCCGACGGCCATAACTTCTTCATACGAACTCCGTTTTTGGTGAACCAAATTCCTACGAACTCGATTCGACGAGGTCTACAACTTTCATGAAGGAAGTTTTCCCAAATTCTCAACGGATAAAAAGTTACCTTAATTAACCTTGTGTAACTTATAATTACCGCCGTAATTATCGTTTTACGACGAAAACCTCTAAAAATACAATTTCACACCATTTCACTTCAAATTTCACGACCTATTTTATAAAAATAGTATGGAAATTTTCGGGGTATTACAGGAGCACACAAATATGCTTCCATCAGGTTCTCTAGATAGGGAACAGGCTAAGTGTAATTACTGTGAGGCTGTAGTACCTGCAAACAGTAGTAGAAATGGGACTACTTCAATGTGGCTTCATGGGAGAAAATGTAGGCCAAGTCCTCTGTTTGAGAAAGTATTAGATAGAGGTCAGACCACAATCTCTAGGGACAATGTCACAGGGGCCCCTCAATATCACTCCTTCAATCAAGGAAGGATTGATCAGGCCTGTTTTAAGATGATTATAAGGGATGAGCTTCCCTTTAGACATGTGGAGGGTGTGGGTTTCAAGGAATTCCTCTATGAGGCCCAACCAAGGTGGAAACAACCTAGTAGGAAGGTAGTTGCTAGGGGTGTTTGGGAAATGTACTTGATAGAAAAGGCGAAGATGATGAGTACATTGGCCTGTAATGCATCTAGGATATCTGTGACAATTGATACATGGACCTCAATACAGAATATAAATTATATGGTGGTCACTGCCCACTTTATGGACAGTGACTGGAATTTGCACAAGAGGATCATTAATTTTTGTTCAATAACTAGTCACAAAGGGGAGGATATAGGAAGGGTGTTAGAGAGTTGTTTACGGCAGTGGGACATCACTAGGGTATTCACTATTACAGTGGATAATGCTAGTTCAAATGATGTAGCTGTTACTTACATGAAAAGGAGACTTAGTAGCATGAACACTCTAACCTTTGGTGGTGATTTTTTGCACCTCAGATGTGCATGTCACATCATAAATTTGATAGTGAAGGATGGGATTGATGAATTAGAGGATGGAATTGAGGCAATTTGGCACTGTGTCAAATTCATTAGGTCTAGTTCAAGTAGATTGGATAAATTCAGGGAGTTTTCTGTCCTAGAACACATGAACAAAAATACAAATGTTCCCCTGGATGTCATAACCAGGTGGAACAACACTTATTTAATGCTAGATGCAGCATTAAAATATGAGAAGGTGTTTGATAGGATGTCTTATGACGATCCCCAGTTTAGAGCTTACTTTGAAGAGAAAGATCACAAGGGTAAGAAGAGGGCAGGCCCTCCATGTGAGGATGATTGGAGAAATGCACAAGCATTTGTGCATTTTTTGGGGAAGTTCTATGAGTCCACACTCAAAATGAGTGCTTGGAAACATGTAACAGCACACTTGCTGTTTTCTGAAATGGTTCTGCTGCAAACTGAAATTAACAAAAAAATTGCTGATAGGAGAGACCCTGTTTTGTAAAGGGTTGCCACTGGAATGAAATCAAAATTTGACAAATATTGGGGTAGTTTTGAGGGCATCAATAAAATAATAATCATTGCTAATATCCTAGACCCTAGATGGAAGCTGCATTATCAAAAAGTAGCCTTTGAGACGGTGGGAATGCTACCTGAAAAGGTTGCTGCAATTACTGCAGAATTGAAAAGAATTTTGATGAAGATGTATGACGAGTATAAGGGCTGTGAATCAGCTTCCTCCCAAACAACTGCCGGAGATGGTGTGGTAGCAATGGAGGGTTTAGAATTTGAAGCTGTCAATGACATTCTTGCACATGTGATGCAAGAAAGAATGGAGGAACAAAATGATATGATAAGTAATGAAGTAGACAAGTATTTGGCAGATAAATATGTTCATCCCTTGACTAAGGGTTTTGATATTGCACAATGGTGGAAGGTGAATGCAAGTGCATACCCTATTCTGTCCAAGCTTGCAAAGGACATCTTCGCCATTCCTTGCTCCACTGTGGCAAGTGAAAATGCTTTCAGTTTGGGCAAGAGGGTTGTAGATCCATTTAGGAGCTCATTGACTCCCCAAATGGTGGAAGCACTTGTATGCACAAGTGATTGGCTAAGAGCTGAGCAACCAAACTTTTATAGAGAACCAACAAAGGAGGAGCTGGAATTGTACCAGTCATGTGAAGAATTGGAGAAAGGTAAAATTAAGTATTGTTTTAGGGTTCAGTTTTTTTATCCTTTCACTTTTAATTTGTGATTGCATTTATAGATTATATTACTAACTTGTTTGGTTTTCTTTGATTTCAAGAAACTGCTGCAATGAGCTTGGGGGCATCACCTTTGAATTCAGCTACAACTGCAGGACAATGAGCTTGGGGACTGTATGCAGGGCTGCTGGCCATTAAGTTCAAAATTTCTGCTCATGTTGTCATTTTGATCATTATGTATTTATTTGATTTGGTCCATTTGGACATTTGGTGTTGTAACTTGTAATAACTAAATTTTCACTTAGGTTTTACTTTTGAAGTTTTAGTAGCTTACTTAGTAGGTTAATAACTTAATATTCTATTTGTATTTTTCTAATGTTAACTGTTAGGGACCTAAATGAAAGAACAAGCAAGAATCATTAAGTCTCAATTCTTAAGTTCTTAACCATTGAGTTGAGACTTGAGAGTTGAGGCTTAATGTTGAGGTATTATTCAGGAAACTATGATTGTTTGATACTTGATAGTATGAATTTCATTTTTTTGAATGTACATTAAAAAGTAACAGCCAAAAGAGTTGAAAAAAAATTCGTATTGGGCTAAAAAACTGGGTAAATTTATAGGCCCAAACTCAATTTCGGGAGGCCCATTACCGACCGGAACCGACCGATGAAGTTCGGGATACCGGGATTTCGGTAAAATCGGTAATCAGGACGGTTTCGGGAACAAAAATTAATATCCCGAAAATTTCGGTTCTGTATCGGGAAAGCCAAAAAAAACCCGGTTCCCTAACCGAAGCCACCCCTAATGAAACCTACCACTTACTATATATACAGTGACGTACTGACGTACGTCTTCTTAATGCTAAAATTGGCAAAAAAGTCTTAATTTGAAGTTTCTTCTCGGATGCAGGTTAATTTGTGGAAATATATGCATGACACCGGAGACTTTGGCCGGCTGTGAATGCCTTGTCAACATTACTGATCAATGCAGGTTACATACTCGATCACCTGAAGTTTTTAATATATGCATGGTTAATCCCATTAGCCACCTCTAACAACTCTCTTCTTTTTTGTGCAATTTGTTTCTACCTCGATCACCTTCCTCATGGTATAAATTAACATTCTTAATAGAAATTCCAAGCTCACCGGCCTGAGCTGATCGAGCTCATTTTAATTAAACAAACCTTACACATGGAACCGAATAAGGTTTTAACGGATTATTCCCTTTGTTATTGATTATAAAAAAATTAAGCAAGACATTAAATCTGGCAGAGAGAGAGAGAGAGAGTCAGCAATTAGCTTATCTACCTCTTAAGAATTAATTAATTAATTAGAACAGAATTAGTCCAAGTCTTTACTTGCTTCTAAATACCAAGGAACTATTTATTCAAAGTTTTACCTGCTTCCATGGACATGGCAACTCCAAGACCAGTTCAGCAGTTCGGATGTATGTCTCTCTCTCTCTCTCTCCATCTCCATCTCTCCAGTCTATAAATAGGCTCCATGTAAGATTTGCATCCAACCTCAAATTCACAAGTTAAACACCAATATATACAAGTACTAGCTAGGATCGATGATGAATTTCCCTACAAGTGCTGCTGTTGCCATATTGGCATTAGCAACCTTCCACCTTGTCGCTGCCTCTGACCCTAGTCCTCTCCAAGACTTCTGTGTAGCACTTAACACCACCCAATCTGCTTATGATGCTGGTATATACTGTGTTATATATAAAAGAATTTCGTATTTATCATCTCTATTAAGATTGTTTAATTAATTTTATGTTATCTGTGTGTACGTAATACACTACTTTTTTGCATGGCATGTTCTGATATGCTGTTCCATATATGTATCCATGCAGTGTTTGTGAATGGGAAATTCTGCAAGGACCCAAAGCTTGCAACAGCAGATGATTTCTTCTTTTCCGGGCTACAGATTCCCCGAAACACATCAAATCCAGTTGGTTCCAACGTGACACAAGCGAATGTGCAGCAAATACCAGGACTGAACACTCTTGGGATATCCCTGGCTCGCATAGACTATGCACCATATGGCGGCCTAAACCCTCCCCACACCCACCCTCGCGCCTCGGAAATCCTCGTGGTCTTGGAAGGTACTCTCTACGTTGGCTTCGTCACATCCAACCCTGACAACCGCCTCTTCACCAAAGTGTTGAACAAGGGAGATGTGTTTGTCTTCCCAATTGGTCTCATTCACTTCCAGTTCAACATAGGACACGACAACGCCGTGGCCATTGCCGGTCTTAGCAGCCAGAATCCAGGTGTCATCACCATAGCCAATGCTGTGTTCGGCTCCAACCCTCCAATCAACCCCGATGTTCTCACCAAGGCCTTCCAAGTTGACAAAAACATGGTTCAGTATCTCCAGAAACAGTTCTGGTACGACAACAACTAATTAAGAACATGCATGAAGCAGAAAAGTCCAAGTAATTAACATCTTATGTACCTGGTTGGATGTATTACGTTGGCCATATGTCCTATATTATACAACACATAATTAATCTAATAATAATTAAATAAGACGGTAGTTGCTTATATATGTAATGTACCTCTTCCTCGATCTATCAGTGGATTATATATTGGAATTTGATTAGTCCTATGTGTTCTATCTCTTAATCTCCTACTTGCAGTTTAAGACTATTGACAAAGGAAGGCTAGCTGCGTGTTCTATCCATAAATCTCTTAATTGCAGTTTAACCCTATTGATTGAGAATAATTAGGCTAAAAGTTGAATTACATATATATTCTACGAAAAAAGAGAACTACTACCAAATTGAATCAAATGAAAGGCTTTTATAAAAATTCTCATTGAATCGAGATGGAGAAGTTTTCATCTTGTACATGCATGTCAGATCACAAATTGATAACTAGATAAAATCTCTAAATTGAGAATGCTATTTACAGATCGATCATATATTTTGTAAAATATTTACAATGTTATCAGGAGGCTACTAAACTGATAACACTACACTACCTTTCTTTAGTAACACTACAGTACCTTTCCAATGCCCTGAAAGAGTTGCATTATATTCTAATGGCACTCACATGCTTCCTGGAAGGAAAGGTTATGTACATGTATGTATGTGTAACAAAAAACAAAAGAAAATGAAAAGCCTTGAAGGTTGGTCACTCTTTCTGCCTACTTGAGCTTAGATTTTACCTTGAATATATGTAGAAAACCTTAATGGGAAACTGAAGAGTAGTAATATATAGTTTACAAAAAGTTACAAGTATATAGGGAGTGTACACCGTTGGACATGCATAAACGACTAAAAGTGATTTCAGGATTGTGGAACTACTTAATTTTTAGTGTAATAATTACATGAGGTTGTTTGCTTAATAAGCACTTGCTAGTTGCTACTGATTAATTAATTAATCAAGCTTGACGTACTACATGCAATAATCGTCCAAGTACTATTTCAATTCTATAATACTTAAGCGCATGTAATGTTTAGGATTATTGTCCAAAATAATTGCATATATAATGCATGGTTTTGGATTATACGTACGATGAGCCGATCGAACAATTTATTACCTTTCAACGCCATACAATTTCAGAGACATGACCAGAAAAAAACAAAGGAAAAAAAGAAGCTGAGCTTATCTATAGCGACTGTATAATATCCTTATTCCCTATGCATTAGTACCTACAAACTTAAAATTAACAAATCCTCAAGAGTGAAGATCAGAAGCTAGCTAGCTAGTTAACTCAATGGAGAAATCTCAATCACACGTAGTGATCTTTCCTTTTCCACTACAAGTATTGGTATGGTGGAATTTTTCATTCCCACAACGTTTGATAAAGTCCAAGAACTCAATGTCGGAGCTCCCTTCCCTCCTCCAGAATGAAAGAAAATACAAAAAAAATGGTCAAATGAAAGCTACCACTTTCAGTCCAAAAAAGAAACCTACCACTTACCATACAGTGACGTCTTCTTAATGCTAAAAATGGCAAAAAAGTCTTAATTTGAAGCTTCTCAGATGCAAGTTAATTTCTGGAAATGCATGACACCAGAGACTTATTTGGCCGGCTGTGAATACCTTGTCAACATTACCGATCAATCCAGGTTTATTCTTGGTAACATACTTACCTAAAGTTTTTAATAATATGCATGGATAATCCCATTAGCCACCTCTAACAACTCTCTTCTTTTTGGTACAATTTGTTTCTACCTCGATCACCTTCCTCATGGTATAAATTAACATTCTAAATAGAAATTCCTAGCTCACCGGCCTGAGCTGATCAAGCTCATTTTAATTAAACAAACCTTACCAATGGAACCTAATAAGGTTTAAACGGATTATTCCCTTTGTTATTGTTTATAAATTTATTAAGCAAGACATTAAATCAGCTGGCAGAGAAAGAGAGAGTCAATTAGCTTGTCTCTTAAGAATTAGTTAATTAATACAGAATTAGGCCAAGTCTTTACCTGCTTCTAAATACCAAGGAACTATTTATTCAAAGTTTTACCTGCTTCCATGGACATGGCAACTCCAAGACCAGTTCGGATGTATGTATGTCTCTCTCTCTCTCTCCGATCTATATATAGGCATTTGCTCTATGTAAGATTTTCATCCAACCTCAAATTCACAAGTTAATTAAACACCAATATATACGAGTACTAGCTAGGATGATGAATTTCCCTACAAGTGCTGCTGTTGCCATATTGGCATTAGCAACCTTCCACCTTGTCGCTGCCTCTGACCCTAGTCCTCTCCAAGACTTTTGTGTAGCACTTAACACCACCCAATCTGCTTATGATGCTGGTATATACTGTGTTATATATAAAATAATTTCGTATTTATCATCTCTATTAAGATTGTTTAATTAATTTTATGTTATCTGTGTACGTAATACACTACTTTTTTGCATGGCATGTTCTGATATGCTGTTCCATATATGTATCCATGCAGTGTTTGTGAATGGGAAATTCTGCAAGGACCCAAAGCTTGCAACAGCAGATGATTTCTTCTTTTCCGGGCTACAGATTCCCCGAAACACATCAAATCCAGTTGGTTCCAACGTGACACAAGCGAATGTGCAGCAAATACCAGGACTGAACACTCTTGGGATATCTCTGGCTCGCATAGACTATGCACCATATGGCGGCCTAAACCCTCCCCACACCCACCCTCGCGCCTCGGAAATCCTCGTGGTCTTGGAAGGTACTCTCTACGTTGGCTTTGTCACATCCAACCCTGACAACCGCCTCTTCACCAAAGTGTTGAACAAGGGAGATGTGTTTGTCTTCCCAATTGGTCTCATTCACTTCCAGTTCAACATCGGACACGGCAACGCCGTGGCCATTGCCGGTCTTAGCAGCCAGAATCCAGGTGTCATCACCATAGCCAATGCGGTGTTCGGCTCCAACCCTCCAATCAACCTTGATGTTCTCACCAAGGCCTTCCAAATTGACAACAACGTCGTTCAGTATCTCCAGAAACAGTTCTGGTACGACAACAACTAGTTAAGAACATTCATGAAGCAGAAAAGGCCAAGTAACATCCTATGTACCACGTTGGATGTATTATGTTGGCCATATGCATGTCCTATATTACACAACACATAATTGATCTAATAATAATTAAATAAGACGGTAGTTGCTTATGTAATGTACCTCTTCCTCTATCAGTGGATTTTATATTGGAATTTGATTAGTCCTATGTGTTCTATCTCTTAATCTCCTACTTGCATTTTAAGACTATTGACATAGGGGGGCTAGTTGTGTGTTCTATCTATAAATCTCTTAATTGCAGTTTAAGTCTTTAACACTATCGGTCGAGAATAATTAGTTGAATTACATATTCTACAAAAAAAGAGAACTACTACCAAAGTGAAACAAATGAAAAGCTTTTATAAAAATTCTCATTGAATCAAGATTGAGAAGTTTTTATCTTGTACATGCATGTCAGATCACGAATTGGTAACTAGATAAAATCTCCAAACTGAGAATGCTATTTACAGATCGATCATGGATTCTGTAAAATATTTACAATGTTATCAGGAGGCTGCTAAACTGATAACACTACACTACCTTTCTTCAGTAACACTACAGTACCTTTCCAATGCCCTGAAAGAGTTGCATTATATTCTAAAGGCACTCACATGCTTCCTGGAAGGAAAGGCTATGTACATGTATGTATGTGTAACAAAAAACAAAAGAAAATGAAAAGCCATGAAGGTTGGTCACTCTTTCTGCCAACACAAACTATAATGTTGTTTCTCAAAAAAAAAAACGTTGAGCTCATATATAGTTTCCACCAAGCCCATTACGCACACCTTTGAATTGGGTCATGTCTCGGGCTGTAAATCAACCAATGTTTTAAAAGGTAAAAGGTGTACCGAGACGTTTTCGTCTCCGTGAGGTGTATTATAAAAAGCGTAAGCTTACGCTTTTGTAAAAAAATTATAACAATACAAAAGTCCAGGAGAAAATTCAAATAGCCCAGACTATAGAGAAGCCCAGGTTACCACTTCAGGGTTCCCACACAAAATATTGTTCTTTGTCGTTTCACTTTGCAGCGCAGCAGAAGCCGCGCTATAAACAAACCAGAAATATTTTTTCTTCCTCCTTTCTAGATCGACACCACTAGGGAACTAGACTCGGCTTACCTCAACACTATTCTCTTGAGTCCGTCCTCCCCAGCCAACGCCGAAACTCTCCTTCCTGCTAGCCTTCACTCCATTCCAGACTGCATGTAAGCACTATGTTCTTCTTTTTTCCCGTTAATTTTTTTTTTTGCGTTCATTCCTGCACAAGGCTTACGCTTTTACTTTGTTTTTTGTGCCTTCTGCGTTTTATACACCTCAGACCTTCGCCTTTAGCACCTCTACGCCTAGCCATAAAATCTGACACGATTATATGAATTTTTTTCGCTTTTTACGCCTTAGGCGCGCCATTTAAAACATTGAAATCGACTCGATACAGCTCGAGTTCGTATTGAGTTCGGCTCGTTTTCAACTCGTTTGAACTCAGCTTTTCAATGAATCAAGCCAAGGTTGAGCTCTAGTATATATGCTCGGCTGGTATAGCTTGTATTTAGTTAAGAGACAACTCAAGCTCGGCTTGCTTGTTAAAGCTTGGCTAATTTACTCAAGCTCATTATAAAAAAGCTAAATATTAGATATTTTGTTTTCATAATTTTCATGAACTAGATTTTTTTTTTCTGCTATAAAATCAATAAAATAAGTCCAACTAATAAAATCAGTAAAAATATTTTCTCATTATTAAGTATTAATTAAAATCCAACTAAGTTTAAGCTCGAGCAACAACTGCAAGTGGCCTAGTGGATCAACGTCCAGGTTGGGAACCCCCCTATCCGCGTTCGAATCACGAAGCTGTCAAAGTGGTCAGACATTGTGCTGCAATGCATAGTTTGAACATTTTACATGCGCCACAGGGATTAGTCATTGGACCTAGGAAGCCTTTAGGATATACCTTGACTAAGGTCAAAAAAAAAAAAAAACTTAAGCTCGAGCTCGAGCTTGTTAATTGAGCTCGTTAAGAAATAAAGCAAGCCAAACCAAGCTCAAGCCTTGAAAAAATCTTGCAAGTCAAGCTCAAACACAACAAATTAAGCTCGACAAAAAACAAGCCAAATCTGAGCACTTATTGCTCGGCTCGGCTCGGTTCGTTTACACACCAAGCTAGTGCTAATGTCAATGACTCTGCTTCATCCTTATCCAATATAATAAGGACCATGTCAATGACTCTCCTTCATCCTTCTATAAGCCTAGCCTTTGCCCTTAAGCCTACCAAAAGAAATTTGATCAAATTTTAAGCATAAGATGTTAATCAATGCAAACTTACAAGTATTGGTATGGTGCAATTTTTCATTCCCACAACGTTGATAAAGTCCAGAATGAAAGAAGATTAAAAAAAATGGTCAAATGAAACCTACCACTTACTATCCAGTGACGTCATCTTAATGCTAAAATTGGCAAAAAAAGTCTTAATTAATTTGAAGTTTCTTCTCGGATGCAGGTTAATTTGTGGAAATGCGTAACACCCGAGACTTAATTTGGCCGGCTGTGAATACCTTGTCAACATTACTGATCGATCAATCCAGGTCTATCCTGTTATCTAATGTTGATTAATTAGTACGCGCGTAATCAATTAATATGGTATTCTTCTCTTTAATTGGTAGAAATATTGGAATGAACCATATCGCTAAAAATTGGAACACTCGATTTCCGTTGGTTACATACTTGCCTAAAGTTTTTAATATGCATGGTTAATCCCAATAGCCACATCTAACAACTCTCTTCTTTTTAGTACAATTTGTTTCTACCTCGATCACTTTCCTCATGGTATGAATTAACATATTCTTAACTCACCGGCCTGAGCTGATCGAGGTCATTTTAATTAAACAAACCTTACACAATGCAAGGAACCTAATAAGGTCGAGGTTTAAACGGATTATTCCCTTTGTTATTGTTTATAAAAAAAATTAAGCAAGACATGAAATCTGGCAGAAAGAGAGAGAGAGAGAGAGAGAGAGAGAGAGAGAGAGAGAGAGAGAGAGAGAGAGAGAGAGAGAGAGAGAGAGAGAGAGTCAATTAGCGTGGCTCTTAAGAATTAATTAATTAGTACAGAATTAATCCAAGTCTTTACCTGCTTCTAAATACCAAGGGATTATTTATTCAAAGTTTAACCTGCTTCCATGGACATGGCAACTCGAAGACCAGTTCGGATGTACGTATGTCTCTCCATCTCTCCAATCTATAAATAGGCATTTGCTCTATGTAAGATTTGCATCCAACCTCAAATTCACAAGTTAATTAAACACCAATATATACGAGTACTAGCTAGGATGATGAATTTCCCTACAAGTGCTGCTGTTGCCATATTGGCATTAGCAACCTTCCACCTTGTCGCTGCCTCTGACCCTAGTCCTCTCCAAGACTTCTGTGTAGCACTTAACACCACCCAATCTGCTTATGATGCTGGTATATACTGTGTTATATATAAAAGAATTTTGTATTTATCATCTCTATTAAGATTGTTTAATTAATTTTATGTTATCTGTGTACGTAATACACTACTTTTTTGCATGGCATGTTCTGATATGCTGTTCCATATATGTATCCATGCAGTGTTTGTGAATGGGAAATTCTGCAAGGACCCAAAGCTTGCAACAGCAGATGATTTCTTCTTTTCCGGGCTACAGATTCCCCGAAACACATCAAATCCAGTTGGTTCCAACGTGACACAAGCGAATGTGCAGCAAATACCAGGACTGAACACTCTTGGGATATCCCTGGCTCGCATAGACTATGCACCATATGGCGGCCTAAACCCTCCCCACACCCACCCTCGCGCCTCGGAAATCCTCGTGGTCTTGGAAGGTACTCTCTACGTTGGCTTCGTCACATCCAACCCTGACAACCGCCTCTTCACCAAAGTGTTGAACAAGGGAGATGTGTTTGTCTTCCCAATTGGTCTCATTCACTTCCAGTTCAACATCGGACACGGCAACGCCGTGGCCATTGCCGGTCTTAGCAGCCAGAATCCAGGTGTCATCACCATAGCCAATGCAGTGTTCGGCTCCAACCCTCCAATCAACCTTGATGTTCTCACCAAGGCCTTCCAAATTGACAACAACGTCGTTCAGTATCTCCAGAAACAGTTCTGGTACGACAACAACTAGTTAAGAACATTCATGAAGCAGAAAAGGCCAAGTAACATCCTATGTACCACGTTGGATGTATTACGTTGGCCATATGCATGTCCTATATTACACAACACATAATTGATCTAATAATAATTAAATAAGACGGTAGTTGCTTATGTAATGTACCTCTTCCTCTATCAATGGATTTTATATTGGAATTTGATTAGTCCTATGTGTTCTATCTCTTAATCTCCTACTTGCAGTTTAAGACTATTGACATAGGAGGGCTAGCTGTGTGTTGTATCTATAAATCTCTTAATTTGCAGTTTAAGTGCACTATCGATCGAGAATAATTAGGCTAAAAGTTGAATTACGTATTCTACGAAACAAGAGAACTACTATCAAAGAGAATCAAATGAAAGACTTTTATAAAAATTCTCATTGAATCGGGATTAATTGAGAAGTTTTCATCTTGTATATGTTAGATCACGAATTAAAATCTCCGAACTGAGAACGCTATTTACAAATTATGTATTCTGTAAAATATTTACAATGTTATATTCTAAACTGATAACACTACACTACTTTTAAACTGATAACACTACACTACTTTTCTTTAGTAACACTACACTATCTTTCCAATGCCATAAAAGAGTTGCATTATATTCTAAAGGCACTCACATGCTTCCTGGAAGGAAAAGCTATGTACATTATGTATGTGTAAGTGTAACAAAAAAATAAAAGAAAATGAAAATCCCTGAAGGTTGGTCACTCTTTCTGCCTACCTGAGATTAGATGTTACCTTGAATGTAGAAAAGCTTAATGGGGAACTGAAGACTAGTATATATAGTTTAACAAAAATTTACAAGTATACATGGGAGCACGTACGCCGTTCGACATAAACGACTAAAAGTGATTTCAGGATTGTGGAATTACTTAATTTTTAGTCTTTCTAAAATTACATGTGGTTGTTTCCTTAATAATTGAGCACTTGCTACTGATTTTAGGAACCATTTTTTTTTTGACAATAAACCATTTAAGAGTTTAGTAAAAAGAGATTCTACGTACATATAATTTTAACAAAAATGCTTCCCGCAAAAGCACTTATATATATTCCACTACGGCCCCTTAGTACATAACTAACACCTGCTGTCACATGTCAAATCAGCTAGGTGTATGAAAAAATATATCCAACAATTTCGTATTCCTTTTCTAGTTTGTGTCCCAACTTCCTTTAAAAGGCTTTGTTAGTGGTTTGGTAAGTCTCCTTTCGTCTAGGAATTTGCTTCTAAACGAGTCATACATTGCACCTCCATCACCGTTCCCATTTCCACGTACTCTTTATATTCTGAAATCGTAATCTATATCTATATTAATAAGGGTTTTTATCACAAATGGTACCTGAACTTTACCTCAATTATATACATAGTACCTGAACTTCACTTTTGATCACAAATGGTACCTGAACTTTTTGTTTTGATCACAAATGGTACCTATCGTCAAATCTACCGTTAAAAAATTAAAACAAATTCATCCTACGGTCAAAAATTGAAAAGAAAAAAAAAACAAAAAAATTTAGTTTTTTTTTTTTTTTTTTTTCTCTTTCTCTCTCTCTCTCTCCCCCTCCCTCTCTCCCCCCCCCACCCGTAACCTCTCTCCTCTCCCTCTGCACCATAAGGCGCCACCACCTCCGGCCACTTCCGATCTTCCAAACCTATTGGGCTTTGAAGCCCTCCATCCCAGCAACCTCGTGGTACCCTCAATTCTCAACGTTGACCACCGTACGTGGAGGATTGAGGTTGTCGACTTTTCGATTTTTGGAACTTCCGGCATCAATATCTCTCGATCTACTTTGAATCTTACTTTGATGTAGTTACATAATTTCATCCTTGGATTGTGCTCTACATGTTGATATAAACTTTGTGATCATTGGAGATGGTTGATGGCGGCGCCGAGGGAGAGGAGAGAGAGTTCCGGCGGGAGAGAGAGAGAGGTTTTTTTTTTTTCAAATTTTTTTTTTTTTTACTGAAAATTGACTTTAGGTACCATTTAGGATGAAAACGAAAAGTTCAGGTACCATTTAAAATGAAAACAAAAAGTTCGGGTACTAGTTGTGATCAAAAGTGAAGTTCAGGTACCATGTATATAATTCACGTAAAGTTCAGGTACCATTTGTGATAAAAACCCTATTAATAAAGTCAAAACATGAGTTGTGGTTAAATTTTTGAAAACCCAAAATTAGTCTTTCCTAACCTTTATCACTCAAAATATAAAATTTCATATATCAAGGGCAAAATAGTAAACAACATAATTAATAAATAAATAATTTATAAATAGACCCTACATGGCTACATCCACTTGCCCACTATTCTTACCTTTTTATATTATTATTTTTTTAATTCCTTCATTTATTTGTTAGTTGTTAGGAGCACCCTCTATTTTTTTTTTGTCAATCACTTTGTATAATACAGAAAGATTGTCTATGTGATTAAAAAAAATGTGTCAACATATTACCTTTTTGTTAATTTACAACGTTTTACTTTCTAAGAAGCAAACCGATAAAAATTCAAGCAAAAAAAAAATGTCCCGACATATGCATTTGAATCAGTACAATAAAAATGACATTTTGTACATGTAAGTTACTCCCCTTCCAAACCGATATTCGCACGCGCGAGCGTGACCCTTCCGCACGCGCATAGCTCGTGCAGAAAGACTAATCAAGTTATGATATCCGCCCACCCATAAAGAACGTACGCGAGTGTAAGGCGCCACAAAACTTCTCAATTCTGTTCCATCATAGGAGCTAATTCAAATGGCTGCTTCACATGACAGCATGCATGTTCAGCCACCAACGCCGTCATTTTGCGGCACTAGGCACCGTAGGATGATGATGCACATGACCTTCTACTGGGGAGACAGCGCAGAGATTATGTTCTTCGGTTGGCCCGGCCAGGATGGCCCGGCCAGGATGACCCGGTGATGTATGACGTGTCGCTGACTTTCATGTTTAATCTGTACCATTCATATATATTACGAGTGGATTGCAATTTGGTCTTATAGGTAGTTTGTGTTACTAAAATTATGGTTTAATAATCCATCCATAGTCGTTTGTGGTTCGTTAATTTGATCGTTTGTCGTTGTGTTATGATAAAAAAAAAATTTCTTTGAACACCGGTACAGATTAATTAATTCTTCTCGTTATTATTAACTTTTAAAGACAATTTTATCTAATACGAGTTTAAAAATTTAACTAAAATTGATAACTGTTCTCAACAGCCTAAAAGTGTCATTAAGAAACTTTTTTTTTTTACACAAAAGTAACAGTGTGAGTGTGTGACCACCCCCACCATTAGATAATTTGTAACTTTAAGCCTTTGGCGCATAATACTCTTGCACTCTGAATTTAAGACGTCATCCATCAAAGTTTCTTTCATTAGCTGCTCATATAGCATTCTCCTACTAAAAAGTCAAAACATATAAACAAAAGCTTTAATTTTAGTATTTTACGTTCATCATTTTACTACGATACACATTACTAAGTTGCATGCCGGCCACTAATTAAGAAGATCCAGCAATTTCCTTTTGTTTTTTCTTAGTTGAATATATATTTCTGTTTTGTTTGAAATAAGAAGAACACCTCGTAAGATCCAAAGTAATATTTGAAGAATAAACTCTATGTCAAATGGGCATTGTGTACGTAGCAGCTAGCTAATCCCTCGTAATCACCTCCAATTCCCCAAACTTAACGTACGTTGCATCCTAGCTTCCACCTCTTATATGTTTCTGTGTGCCGTACTATACTATATAACTATTTTATAAGAAAGCCTATCAATGCCCAAACTTAAACTCACTTTCAAAACCAATATCCAAAAAAACTAATCACAATGGACATGAACATGACGATGAATAGTACGACGATGGATATGACTATGCAGATGAGTTTTTACTGGGGCAGAAACGTCACGATCCTCTTCTCTGAGTGGCCTGGCAACCACCGTCACAACCCAGGCATGTATATATTGGCTCTCTTCTTTGTGTTTGCCATAGCCTTTGCTATGGAAGCTCTGTCCGGCTGGCCAACTATCAAGTCCAGCAGAAGTCCGATAGCGGCCGGGTTGACTCAGGCTTCTGTTTACGCCCTTCGTGTCAGCTTGGGTTACTTTGTGATGCTCGCTATTATGACCTACAACATTGGAGTTTTCATCGCAGCCGTGGCCGGCCACACAATTGGGTTCTTTGTAGCCAAGACGGGTGCTCTTGCCATGACAAAGCCTACAGATCCCGAAGCTTCATTCTGACCATTTGTACTTAGATGTTAAATTAGTAGAGATTGCTTCCAAGAAATAATTTTACACTTCAAATCCTTCGTGTTATTTATGTTCAAATTAGAGCCGCTATACATATATGTAATAGGTTTTTTGTGGTCATACTATATATGGATATATGTTATAGGTTTTTTGTTCCAAATTTAAAAGAACTTCCGCAACTTTATGAATTTTGTTGATGGCATGGCCGAGTAGCTAAATTTGGTCGGTGAACATGAAGGGAGTTCGATCGAGCACACGTAATAGGTTGGCTTGAACCAAGTACTTGTCGGAGCATGATCGAGTTTAGCCATGTCCACAACTCCACAAGGTTGCTTAGGGTGAACGAGTGCAAAGAGATAACAAATGTGTTTAAAAAAAGGCTTTTATCTTGGTGAAAATGGCACCCTCGACCTCTCAGTGTTGGGAATTAATGTTTTTTTACTCAAGAAAATGGAGGGTTCTCTTTCTTGACCCGCATCGTTTAGTTTACGAGAATGAAAGTAATTTTTTGAGTTTTTCTATTGGAACCTTCAAATTTCTTTACATGATCTCCTTCTGTTTTGAATTATTAAATTACTTATTTATCCTTGTGTAAAATGACAGATATGGATAATAAATAATAAACCTAACACTTTAATTTGTCTATAGACTTCCAATTTAGTTTTAACGACATAAACTATAAACTATCATCTACGTATACGCGCGCGATCTCTTTCTCAAACTATGAACACTAAATGGCATAAGAAGTTATAATTGATTGAAACAAGTTAATTTTCATTTATGGAGACTCAATTCATGGTTTCAGAATCTTCAAAAAATGTATTGATTGATGATATCTATTGTTGTTACTCTCACTACATTTATTGATCATAACATTTTTTTGTCGTTGGTATTGATTGACGATTAGTTTCGTTAGTGTTTCAACTAACTGAGAGGTTTATGACCGTTTGGTGAAGTTTTCAACTAACGGAAGTTTTAGAAATTTTTGGTGAAGTTTTTTGGTATGAGCAAAAAAAAATTAACAAATGGAGGTGTAGTGAGTGAATTAAAGGTATAATGAGTAAACTGTTTTATTTAAAAGCAAAAAGAAGGTGTAAAGAGTATGAGAGGTCAGGTGAGGAAATTTGAAGGTCACAATAGAAACTCTCTAATTTTTTTTACATTTCTCATGACGTGGGAAAATAAACTTCCCACTTTCCTTACCGATGTTTGGACGAAACGTTGGGAAAATGTAATTATTGCGCAATTAATGCATGGAAAGTATGAGGGAAAATAAATTCCTTGGGATATGGGAGAATTTATTTTAATTCCCCCTATTTTTCCTTATTGCAAGAAAGTTGTTCCTTACCTTTTGCATACCAAACATAGGAAATGAATAACTTTCTTTTCCCAATGTCTAAATTTCGCCAACCAAACGAGGACTTATACGGGGAGGGTGGCGCCTCGTGTGAAGATCGCTAACGATAGATTGATATTGCCACGGCCTAATCCTCTATTTTAATTATAAAAAAAAAACTTAAAAAATATATAAAATAAATAGGCAAGTACGTAGACAAGTTGGTATGAGGCCCTCATACTATTTTATTTAGTTTTTATTATGTTGTTTTACTGTTTTGCCTTTAGTATATTTTAGTTTATATATTAGTTAATATAGTTAAAGAATAGGAGATCTTAGATTTTGGGAATATTTACCAAAAATTCAAGTTTTCCCTTTATATATATAGATTATAAAAGAAGGGAAACTCCCAACTCTCATATGCAAGGAACCCTAAGGCCTCGTTTGGTATACGAAATTTAATTTCTTCTCTCATTTAATATTCTAACGTTATTTATTATTTAATTTCAAAAACTAAAACAAAAAACAAATAATGTGAAAAACTTAAATGGACAAATGACGTCTTTCGCATACGTGAATGATAGTTAAGTAATAGTATGAAATGAGCAAATACGTTGATTACTAATAATGCTCATACTAAAGATTGTAATTTTCTATTGAATGATAAAATTTATGTTTTTTTTTTAAATACGTTGATTAGAAGAAAAAAAAAAGTTTCAGCATTACATTATATATGGGAGCATTCATATATCACTCATTTTGTCCAGTTGTGATGAAAACAGTGATTTTCTGTTCATTGAACCTAGACAAGCATGCGTGCTCCAATCCATGAATAAATATATCCATACCCCCTAAGCTATAAATTCAAAAACTAAACTTAAATAATTGTTATTTTCAGCAAGGGATTAGTCGTGTTTAGAACACATGCATCACTAGCAAGCCCGAAATTAAGTACGTATTAGATTTAAGCTTCTCCTTTCTACCCTTTGTTCGCTCCTTCTGAAATTCAAAGATCATTTTGCAACAAAGCAACTAAGTCAGAGATATGTAGTCATCTAATTGTTAATAAATTGCAGTTTTCTTGTTACTAAAACCATGCATTTATGTTTTTGTATTAGTCAAATGATTAAAGTACTATTTGTGATATGGATCAATTCTGCAAATATATTTTATACTATTTAGAGGAGTAAACGACTTTCAAAGTAATTAAGGTCATTTTTGCAAAAGAATTAATCTTCAAAGGGTAATATAGAAAATAAACTGAAAAAATCATAAAAATGCATTTCATGACTAGAAGGAATATGATGAATGTGCATTGTTGGAGAAAACTTGAAAAGAAAAAAAGAATTACTTTGCATCGCTCAAAGGGCATAATGCATGCAAATTTAGAAACCTTTAAATGTTTTTTATCTGTAAACTTTTCAGCTCTTAAACCTCAAATTAATACCAATTAAGAACCCGTTGGATAATTTACACCCACTTAACATATAGTTTCAAGGGTCAAAACCTGCTTGTCAGTTCCTTCAACACATATTAATTCCATTAATTTGAATATCATAACCATGGCCATTCCTTTCATTCACTTTTCTCAACACCAATAAACCTCCTTATATTATTTTCTTCTCCCACATAAAAAAGGTACCAAGAAACAAACAAAAACCATGTAAAATAAAAAAACAGAAGAATCTTAGCTAGCTATATCTAAAGGCCACTCATCTCTTTAAACCTCGCCATCAACAACATTTTCGTTGCTTTCCAGCTCCTCCCATCATATTATATCCACAAAACATACATCAATGAGCAACACTATTACGTACCTTAATCACTTTGTCCAAAGCCACCTGATCTTCCTATTTAACTCTCTCTTTTTCCCTCTTTCTCACGCTTAGAAATTTTTGATCGATCAAATGTCTCATGAGGTACATGATGAAGGTGGCATGACCATGCCGATGACTCCACCGTCAAAGCCTACGGGCGACCTGAGCAACACATCTGATTATTCCATGATCATGAACAACAGCCTCTACTGGGGCAAAAATGTCACTATACTCTTCTCCGGCTGGCCTGGCCACGACCACCTCGGCATGTATGTCTTGTCTCTCGCCTTCCTCTTCCTCCTCGCCGTCGCCGTAGAGGTTCTGTCCGTGGGGCCTACCCTGAAGCCGACGGCCACTCCTCTAGTCTCGGGGGTCACTCAGACGGGTGTCTACGCGGTGCGCACTGTTTTGGCTTACTTGGTGATGCTCTCTGTCATGTCCTTCAATGTTGGAGTCCTCATAGCCGTGGTGGCTGGACATGCCCTTGGTTTCTTTGTCGTCAAGGTTCGTGAGCTTAACCAGCTCGCCAGCCGAGCCGACTCAGCCGATCCGCTCAAAGTTTGATTTATGAATCAGTGTGTCTTCTTCTTTAGTGCTTGAGTTTTTAATTCAGTACGTTGTGGTTTGTTCTTTACCTTTTGTATCATATTGCCGTGTTTTGTTTGTTTTGATTGGGTTTGTTTCATTTATGTAATAAAGCTCTTTCTGTGGGATAGTTTTTTTTTTTTTGTGTGTGCTTGTTGTGCTGTTGCTTAGCTAGTTTCTTGGAGCTAGCTCTTATTGTATAATTAATTTGCATATTTCTATGGATTATGGAATGTCTTACGTACTGTAGTTAATAATGTTATCAGTGGAATCTTCTACGTACTGGAATTTTCTACCGTATATGCAGAGTACATTCCAAATTGCAATTACCTTTTGGAAAACTATGTTACTTAACAAGAATTCATTTTACTCTTATCAAGATCTTATTTACTACAAAAACCACTTTTTTGCATTGAAAATCCTGGAATTACTTTGAACTACGAGTTGTCATTGAGGTAAAATTTACCTAAAAAAAAAAACATTCTTGTCAAAAAAAAAGTCTGTTACTGTGCATCATCGTCTATACAAAAGGCAACACTTCGGTTTTTTTTTTTGGGAATGACAACACTATTAGTTTATTACTAAGATGTTCAATTTAAAAATATGATCAAACAAAACATTGTTCTCATCGCTACTATATAAACTAGAATCTGTACTTGTTTTCTTTCTTCTTCTTTTTTAATATTTAATATTTGCATAGTAGTAGAATCAACAATTTAAAAAGATAACAAAAATGCATAGATGGCCCAGTTAAATGGAAAATGCACCTTCGATGGTTGTCTGTAGTTGCAATTTAAATTGTAATACCCACCACCGCATCGAGTGAGGTAAAAGACGAATTGGGTAGTAGGATAGGATTTTCTACCGATCCGTCTGGTTTTTACCACATGCTCATGTTCAAAACAGCGTCGTTTATAGTTTGAAAGGTCACCCTTAGTGAAGTAAATAAAAGTTGTGTGATGAGTCGGGAGTGGAAAACCATTTGTAGGCAGAATAATCAAACAATAGGTAGCATGACCCATCTCAATTATTGACCTAGTAAAACACCTCAAAGCTAAAACAGACTCTGTAATTGTGACATGGAGTTCTCTCTCGCAGCCGTCCTTGAGATCCCACTGGTGGTTGGTGACGTGCACTACTCAACATCACTCTGCAAATTCAGCTTAACAGTTGACTGGTTCATAGAGCAATACGCACACCAGGTTAATATAAACTTTGGAGGATTAGGACTGATGTAGCACAAAATCATAGGGACCATTAAAAGTCAACCGCGTTTGTAATTAACTCCCTGCAAGAACAGTCATTTCTGTTTTAACAAAATTTATATCCACTGTTTGTGGAGTATAGAATCTAGAAAGAAGTGTGATTTAACTTGGTATTTGGATCTTTCTGTAGTAGTCTACAATTTCTCTGTTAGTCTTCCAGCAGAACCGAAGGAACCAGTCTAATTAAACCAATGGTTAAGCAAATAGGCCAGACCAACGACGAATGTCACTTTGAAAAGCATGCTGGTCCATTCCAGCCGTCCAAGAACTGTAAGTAATCTAGGCCGGAAGGCTGTTGTTTGGGGGGCTGATGTTTGAGGTGCATCCCCTGCAACTTCACGAGAGGTGCCCAAAGTATCTTCATCTAAATCCTCCTCCTGATCACCATTCTTCTGGTTTTCATCTGCAGTCTTACAGAGATCTTCAGTTCCAACCTCTGAAATTTCCCCTGGCTTCTTGTCAAATAATCCCTTAAATTGTTTCCGTTGCTTCTTCTCAATTTCCTGTTATGTCAATGAAAAGACACGGATGATAATGATATTAAAGAATTTTCTCCATCTCAAACCAAAAATGAAATTTTGTTGCTTCTCAACCCACCTGTTCCTGCTGCTTCACTTTTAGAAGAGCAGCTGTTGCATCTGGTTCAGTCGACTTGTCGATTTGTATCATCTAATAGCATCCAGGATATTTCAGAAATGGATGACAAGAAAATAATATATTGATTGAACAATAAAATACCACTAAGTTCTAAGTATTACCTTGTTGAAGTCACTCTTTGCTTCCTCGAAATCTCCAGCAGCCATGAAGGCCATTCCACGGCGGTAGAGAGCCTTAACATGTCCAGGGTTTGCCTCTATAACCTAGAAAGATCAGATACATCACAAACCAAAGTTAAACAAATTAACTTGGAACTGCAATATCAATTATTTGGACCTCTTATATTGTAATATGTAACAAAAACTTACCTTGTTGCATGTCTCAATGGATTTTCTGCATTCTCCCATTTTAAGGTGGCATGCAGCCACATTCAGGTGTAACAAATTCTTCAAACATCCAAAAAGAAGTGTAAATTATCAATCACCAACGTAAAGCTATCAAATATACAGATTCTGTTGCTAAGTTAGAAAAGATGAAGTGAAGATAATTCAATCAAGAATTAAAAAATTAGAGGAGAACACTAATCCCTTCAAGAAAATAACTAAATATATAGTAACACACCTAACACGCAAAGCAAAATGCTTACCCTCGTATTTGAAAATGTTTTCCCTTCTTCATCATCTTGTGGATTAACATGATTAAATTCCCGAAGCACCTGCATAGCCATCCAGCAGATTGACAATAAAAGCACAATGAGCACATTTTCAATTACTTCTAATAGTTAGTTATATTACATTATTAGATTATCATCAGTTTTTGGAAAAATTAAGTCCAAAAATTAAACTGAGCTAATCGCACTTGCATGCCAGAATACAACTCCTCAAAACATTGACCATAATATGAAGGGCTATTATAACCTCCTACAGCTTATCATTTTATAACAGGCAGCAGACAACTTAGCAATGGGATAAAACAAACGACTGTCCTATGAAAATATTCTTCTATATGAATCACAAAATACTCATATTCCAAAATGAAGCATGGAAGTAAACATACAATACCTTGTCATACTTTGCCTTGGCAAGTTCAAATTTTCCTTCTTTGAATAGCCTGTTCCCCTGAAATGATAATAACATCAGAATTCTAATTTCCCATGATTTAGAGTTCAACTACCCTACTTGATTGATGGGATGCATTAATTTAAGGAGAATTCGATAAACCACTGAAACAACTTGGTATCCTCTGGACATGAAATGCGCAAGCATAAAATGTGCATGCACACAGGGACAGATGAGATTCTGGTTCAATGCAGCAAGCAGTAAATGTTACCAATACATACTGTGTTTCTAATCTTCTCTGCTTCATCCATTATGCTTGTAAAGTCCAAACCAGTCCAATCCTGCAATAGTTTGAAATTAAGCCATTAAACACATGGCTTAGTGCAATACAGAGTGTGTAGTGTGCATTTTGAAAGCATGGTCCTAAAAGAGAAAACTCTCTAACAGATTGTTCAGGTAAGCATGTCCAGATAACCATGAAATGAGATAAACATAGTCATAGTCGCACCAAAATCTAAAGCACCCACAGCTCCCATAATTACGTCTCCCTCTCTTGAGAACCATTAGAGGTAAATGTACAGGAGAATTATACAGCCATTCTTAAAGTTACTTTGAGACAAAAGCTAATTCTCAAAACAAGGTTGATAACCAAACCTCTCATTAGATAAATTAATATCTAGTATATCAAGATGATTACCTAATACTTCACTTATCAAATTATGCAAATTTTTTATCAACCATTCTTAAACAATTTTTTTTTTCATCTCATACTGAAGCAACCACTTGACTGATAGTCAAGAATAACAAACAATTTGATTGCATACCCATAAGTATCCAACAATTATAAATATAAGAGATTCCCATCATTACCATAACAGATTACATTAGTTTAAGTGAAAGCTTCAAAGAAAAGATAACTTTAGATATTACCTTTGGCATCTCGAAACCAAGAAGCTCGATTTCCCATTGAATATGAGCCCCTTCAGGAACATTAGCTGGCCTGACGATATGGGGGAAAAACCAGTGACACATTTGAACTGGATGAACAAAAGAAATAATGACAAGAGACTTCCAATTCTGGCATGAGAGTACTAGTTTAGGATACTGTTTACTACAAATCATAATGAAACGATAAAAGGTAAGCTAGAATTCAATAAGTAACCTAGGAAACTTGTCGTATGCATAATCAGGTGGACATGTAACCAGAGCTATCTCTCCAGGCAGCATCAAACGAACACACATTTCAAATCCCTCAGGCACCTTCATACACAAAGAAAAGTTTCAGAACATTAAATTTCCCACCTAAAGACCGATATCACAAACACAGTTTTAGAACAACTTGAGCCAATTGTATTATGCAAACAAGCCATAAAAGTAGAGAGATACATGTGAATCTGATATTTGAAATACATATATAGCATAACCTGAAAATTAAAGATTAAAACTAAGCATAAATATTTCTCCTCAAAGATGGTGAAAAACTTACAAGGCCTTCTCCAGAACAGAACTCCAAAGGCTGACCGTTGTTGTTAACTCTCGTATCAAAGAAGATTGTCTTTTCCTCATTAAGAAGCATGCCCTTGTAATGGACTTGTAGAAGGCTGTCATGAAGAGGACAATCCATAGGAAACTCACCTAATTGTTCCAAAATATGATAAACACATTACATTTGAATCATTTCATGCCTAAATTTAACATTTTAACATATGCAGGTAGTAGATTCATGAAAATATGAAATATACACAAATAGTACCACTTGGAACGAAAATCCAATTTCTTTTAAAAAATGAAATTCTAAAACCACACCTTTTCCATCACGAATACGCCTTTTAATCAGACGCCCATCTCCAAGCATGTCTCGCACCTTTTAATATATAACCATAAAGTTAGATCAGAACCTCACACTTTCTAACCCACAAAAGAAAAGTCCCTGCCAAACTAGCTACACAAGATATTATCTTGAGACTCTGATTTATGATTAAGAACTTTGCACACCTGAATAAAGTGGACAAGCTCCACTTCAAAATGAACTTCTTCAACACCTTCTACCACAGGCAGGAAAGGAGATGGAGTCAAGTACTGACTGCTAACATATATTATTGCCTTCTCTTGCCGTGTCATTGTACCAATTCCCATCTCAAGACCTTTAGGTACCTAGTTTGTATTCAAACCGTAATAGTTAATAAAACACAAGTAGGGTCCAAATGCACTTTTTTCCCACTCGACCTGAAAACTGACATGGCCTTCTCTCTGTCTATTACACAGTGTTTTGAATAACAAGATAGTGAAATTTGAACCCATCAGGTAAGTCCAGCTAAGAGCAATATTACATGAAACAAAGAAAATGAACGAAACAACCCAAACAAAGTAACTGTTGAACAATAATTCACCAACCTCTGACTTTCCAAAATTAAAGAAAAATGGTTCTCCTTGACTACGTGGAACAATCATTTTCCCATCAGCGGTCTTTGCAGAAATCCTGAGAACAGTCATATACCTCCCTTAGAACGTTTAGGCTTATTTCAATTTGCAGTTCAATAAAGCAGCAGAAAGACTTCATTCATTCATTGGGAAGGGGGAAAACGGGTTATACCAGGCTTTTACTTCATACGGTTCTCTTGGGGATTCCCAACCCTGACCTTCACTTATAACCTGCCGAGTTTAAATAGTTAGTCCATTATGAAAAGAGTCTCAAATATGTGGAAAAAAAAAAGGTACATTAAAATTACAATATGTAAATCATCACCAACCCAAAAACTTCACTTCATAAGATTCTCTCTTGTTTTTCATAAGATTTCATGCCATTTAGTTATTTAATTTGATCTTTAACCTCATAATTCCTAGAACGTTCTTCCATCAAAATTTTGGCATGCTAGACAGTGGCAGTTACAAAAATGGTGTCAAGCTCAATTTGCCACTTGTTTGAGGACTAACTTATGTTCCGATTCATTCACCTATGATATAAAACAAATCTACGGACCACCCCACATCAGCAGAGCCATAATTCAATGACAATCAAGTAGAATTGCTTAAAGCATCTTAGAGCATCAGAATGCTCATAACTAAATCAAACAAAAATGCAACAATATATTATTTTAGTACCTTCTTCACAACTCCCAAGTCATCACTAATGACCTGAAAAAGAACCAAATGTAAATCAATAAAGATCAGAGCCAATGTGAAGTCAGGAGCATTTTTTAGGTATCATAAACCCAATGTGTTGATCACCATCTAATCAGTAGTTTTATAAGCATAAACAATTTCCACAGAAGAGTTTGCAATTTCATGTTTAATATTAAAATCAACATGTGCTAGGTGGAGTTCTACCATACCGAAAACATTATGGTTTAAAATGACAATTTCTTATTCGAAATTCTTGCCTTGGCTTTGAAGAAATCTATCATCTCAATCTCAAAATGAAGCTCATCATCCTTTGGAAAGTCACTGGGAGCTGAAACTGGGCAATCATCCTCACCATAGTGCACTTGAGGTTTCATTTTTAACTGAAACATATAAAAAAATTAAAAAATTACAATCTTAAAAAATAAGCCAAATATCCAAGCAAAATATCATTTCATCAAATAAAAAAGGTCTTCAATACAGAACTGATCTACCCTATAAGTTGCTTCCTCATTCTATTGAAAGCACAATTACCAGATATAACAAAAAAACGACAGAGCCAATTTGGGTACTAATTCACCATTTTGCACACACATTCATAGGCAGACACAAAGCTCATGAAACTACAAAGACATTACCATTGCAATTTCACCCTTAAGCATTGTTGGAATTCCTTCTAGCAATCCAACTATCATCTTGCTCTTGCCCAAAACACGTCTTATGGGGGTTCCCTTGCCTGTTGAGAAATGTTTATTGAATTCAATCAGTGGACTACAAAATTTTAACATTAAACATATTTACTCAAAGTGTAATGAAATGAGGTTTCACAAAATTCCTTAAAAGTGAACGCAAATTTAAGGCGAAAACATAAAGTTGTCCTCTACAGGTCCATTAATCTCTAGGACTTGTTAAAATGTGCTTATTAACACATAATTCAACTCACCACCATATTCTGATCTGGAAGATTCAACAATAACTCCATCCAGTGTTCTAACAGTGCAATGATATATGACCTACAAAACGAAGAACATAATTTGGCTACAATCATTTACTTTCATACAAAGTTCAATTGCTATATTGGCCTAACAAGACGCAATGTAAGCCCAACCTGATCGCCATCTGAAGGTGTTGAATCACCTCCACCAGGTCTGATCACTGCTTTCATCAAGCTTCCAGCCACTATTTTCATTCTCCTATTACCAAACAAAAATCAACGAAATTCGAATAGCATTTCAATCTGCACAAATTGATTATCTAACTTGCTAAATTGAAGCTACCTACCTCTTTTCGTCATCGGTAGGTTCTTTCTTCGTCTTCTCTGGCGCATATTCCTGTGCGGCACCTTCAACTACAGCCATCTCCGATCAACGTCGTCGGAAGTTCGAGAACGATGAAATCCCTAGCCCTACACGAAGCAAAAACGTCCACTTAGGTGAGCCAGTCGGAGTAGGAAGCTCCGTACACTAAATTAGCTTCATAATCACACAGTTTACCTGAAATTCGGATGATTGAGGACGAATCCAGACTGATTGACTCAAGAGTCGCCGATTCTCGAAGCTTCAGTTCTCTATTTGATTTCCAATTTCAACGAACAGACTAACTAAAATGGAGGACGGGGCAGTGGAGCACGATAGTCTTGCCGCTGGTAATTGGTACCTTTATTTACTATTTTACATTTTTACTTTTAAGGACGCTGGGTCCTAGAGATGATACAGTAGGGACGTGCGCGGATGATTACGTCCCGTTTGGCGCCATATGTCGATCTTAGGCCAGCTTGCAACTTTTTTTTTTTTTTTTTTTTTTTTGCCGAACAGCTTGCAACTTATTTGGGACTTGGGAGTCAGTTGTGACAAGTGGCACCACGCTATTGAGAGTTTTGACACTAATTAATTGTAGATTAAAAGTATTATCTACTAAACTTTGATAGGCGGGATTTTGATTTCAATTATTAGGGATTTAGGATGCATGTCCTCAATATCTGAGGAGTATGAGGAGAAAAATTTGTTGCGTTAATGGCAAAGAGTATTACTTTTACATTCTTGATTTCTAGTTTTGAATTTTTTCTCTCTTGATATCGTTACTACCAACTATTTAGAAATATGAAACAAGAAAATGTGATGGTAAAGATGTATATGAGGGTTTGGGTTCTTTATTTGTTTTAGTATGGTCATTATTTTTTTCACTTTTGTCAATAGAATTGATTTTATTGAATTCTATGTTGTATGGAGTAGGGAGTGAGAGATGAACACAATGCACTTAAGAGCATCTTTACAATTTTCAATAACAAAAAAATACTCGTGCATTTCTTTATGATTCCGTATATTAATGTACACAGTTTTAATGCAAGTGACTCGTTTTACATCTATTTTGTCTTTTCCTACTAAATTTCTCTCTAATTGACTCTTTTTCCACCCGATTTAGGTATATATATTTGTATTGTTTTAAACGTTATATTGTGTTGGATAAAGAATTTAAGAGATATCAACTCCCAAACAATTACCATTTCTTGTATTTAATGCCAATTTACTTGAAGTAACGAGTATGACAACCCATAAGTCAAAATTGGTGACCCATGTTCTAGTCTAGGAGACAAAATCAGGCACAAGATAAAGCATTGCCGACCTAGGCTGGTCTAGATACATAACCATATACAAGTAACATCCATAATAGCATCATGAATCCCAGCACTCCACGCTATTCCTATCACGAATCGGCATTTTCTGGTACAAAACCAGGAACTGGTATTGACAACTTCATCCGTTTTGATGTAAGATCTCCAAATGACGGGTCTTAATCGGGTCAGGACGTTTTGTTTGTTGAACCACCTTTCACGAAAGAAGCAAATAAAACACACCTCGATTCTCCTGGCCGATGGTTGATGCTCTATATATGCAATTTGGCCCACCAAGGGAATACAAACAAGTCCAGTCCGAAATTAGACTGGACCGGTGAACCAAAAATGACTGTCAATAGAGGTGACAATTGTAATTTGATCCAGATAAAGGGACTAGGTCTGAGTCTGACCAAGTCAAACTGACAAACCACCACTAAGGACACGTCAATCGAATTCAGGACACCCAAAACCATTCCCAACCGCCAAATCTCGCGCGTGAATGCTCCTAAGTCCTAACCAGTATTAGTAGTAGTGCGCGCCATGTGATAATATTGAAAGACTTTGCATGGCAACTTGGGACGTGGTTGACCACCACCAACCAATGCCGGCAAACAGTGCCTTCTGGCCAAAGCCCCCTATTGGGACCCACCCCCACTCTTTTTATTGATACGCCGAGTTCCCACACCCCAGAGAAATATTGAGAGACCGAGAGAGATCTCAAACGCAAACGACGCTCATTGGCGTTTGCCACGTGTAAAAAGCAGGCCACGCGTTGGTCCCACTAATTAACACCTCGCGACGGGCCTTTTCGGTGGTGGTGGTGGTGCTTCTCTCGTAAGTCTTAAGCCTTAAGCAACACCCCTCGTTTTTCTTCTCTATTTTCGTTTTCCTTTGGAATGTTAATGATTTGTTGATTAGCGACTAATTAAAGGTTTTAACAATGACCCATGAGACAAACACTAAACAATCCAGCTTGCCGGACCTCGAGAAAAGTAAAAGTACTTCTGCAAGCAGCTTCTACTAGAGCTTTTGGAATTGTCACCTAATTACTATATTATTAACGTATTTGCTTTCTGATTAATCTAATACAAATTAACGGAAATTCTGGCATGCACCGAAGCGCATATGCACTTAACTGGTCTTAGCCATTAGATCAGCCAACTCTTCATCCAACCACACACATCCCCTGCATGTACACCGTTAGATCGCTTACCCCTACATATCAACCGTTGGATCGCCCCAGTGCATAAGAGCAGACAAGACTCCCCAAAAACATTAACCGCTCCCCAACACACTAAACCAAGAACTAAGCCCCAACACACTCCCCAAAAACATTAACTGCTCGACAAGCACAGCGGTCAAAAAAATCAAAAATTCCCGATTACCCAAAAAAACAAAATTAAAAATAGAGGAAGAACAGCAAATTTGCAAATACATCCTTTATTATATAATAATAACGCTGCTTGGTCATGGTGTGTGGACCGATTGGAATCAGAAATACACAATTTGAATTTCAGAATTTAAACTCCCACTGATAATTCTAAAGATCCCAACCTATAATCCCAAAAACAAAAACCAAAGAGGGGTCCCCACCACTTCCTCATTCCTTGAGCCCAGCCAGAAGAAGAACAGAGAGGCTGCTGTAGTGCCCACTGCCGCTGCTGCTGGCAGCACCATCTTCACTTTAATGAAACTGGGCATTTATTTTGACCTAAAGCCCCTAAACCCAGAAAACAAACATTTCCTTCTTCCTTCTTCTTTGTTCCAGCATTTTTACCCTGTCCTGTCTTTCTCAAAAACCCTATTTCTTTTGTCCTACACTCCTAATACTATTTAACCCTATTAGCATTTCCTTTAATTCTTCCTAAAACCTTGTTCAATTTCCTTTGTTCCTAAAAAACCCCTAAAACCCAAACACAAACCCAGAGAAGCTAATAAGTCCACTCCTGGGGAAGCCTTATCTCATGGTTCACTGCTGCCTGTGGCTTGATCATACTGCGGTTCTGCTGAGCAATGGCGATGCTGTTATTCCGAAGCCTAAGAGCAAGCTCTGCAATTCACCGTTAACCAAATTAGTAAAAACCCACTAGGTAAAATTTCGATTAGCAAAGAAGTGAAATTAGTTTACCATAGTCGGGATTATTTCTTCCATTGAAACAGTTATAGACTTGGGGCTGTGATTGAACACGCATTTCCTCAACGTTCAACTTCAATGCATGCACTACTTTGGCAGGGACGAAAACCGTTGGGCAAGCTGTAAAAACACATAAACATAACCAAATAGAATGAGCCCACCGAAAATAAATTACAGACCAGACCAGATCTGAAAATCTCTGAGCAATTTATTAACATTTGCACATCAGAACCACCCAGCCCCCTAAAAATCAAAGTTCCCCCGAAAATCTTAATGATGTTGACCAACTAGCTTCAATGAAGAAGAAGAAAACAAAATTTATTTGTTGGGGCTTTAATATAAATAATTTGAAATATAATTGTGGGTGGGGTAGAGTGTGGACCGACCTTGTTTGGGTTGTTGCTTCCTGCCGCGAGGATTTTCAGATGGGGTTCCGATTTGGCGGGGCAAGAACACACCAGTACCAGTGGACTCCTTTTTGGCTCCGACGAGAACGCCTCTGAATCCAGGCCCATTTGGCTGAAACTGCTGTCGCTGAGCTTGTTGCAGAGGAGGCCAAGCAGACGGTGACAAACCCAGAGGCCCATTGTTGTTGTTCCTGACCCGGTTCTGGACCATTGGGTGAGACTGAGTCCGCTGCTGTTGAAATCGTCCGTTGGTCTGAGACTGAGCAAGTACAGCCGAGATTTGCTCCTTCAGAATCTGCTGCTGTCTCAATCGCTCAAACTGTAACCGAAATAGGCACAAATTAGGAGCTGAAGTGCCTAACAAAAATGGCAAAAGTGCTTTTTAGAGAAGTCGATTTCGGTTATTACCTGAGAGGCCTGCAAGTGCTTCTGAGAAAGCGACTGTTGGTGGTGCTGGAGGTAGTACCCAAAATCAGGGACAGTGACTGGAGAGGGCTCTCTTGGAGCACCCAAGATGCCTCTGCTTTTTTGGTTGAAACGCAAAGCTTCTTCCTCGATGCGCATCTTGGCGACTTCCCCTGCAGCCGCATGTAGCAGATCCCATGTGGCCGGCGGCGACTGAGCGTTCGGGCTTCCACGGCTCGAGCCTTGTCCGCCGCAACCACAACCACTCCCAACCGCACACAGAGTGGATTGCGGTGAACCAGACGAAACCCACGGCTGAAATATAGGAAACAGAAACAGAAATCCCCAATCAGAATCCCCTTAAACGCTGCGTTTTGAACTGTGAGACTGGAATTGAAAAATTAGTTTCGTATAGTACCTTTGAGTTGTTCTTGGAGGCAAGAACCGAGTCGTAGAGTTTGAACTCGTCGTCGAGCTTCGAGCGAGCCATTTGGCGAGTCAGTCCAGCAACATACTCTTCCTCATCGCTCTCCGTCTCGCTGGACTCCACCGGCGAGCTGAAATCCGACGCAACACCGAAAGCCCCAAACCCGGCGTAGGGAAACTCGAAAGGAAACAGAGACTTGAAGGCATCACTGTCGGAGCCAAACGAGCTCCTCTTCTGGCCCGCGGAGTCAATCTTTCCGCTGAAATCCATGGTTTCGTCTTCGGAATCGGTGAGAATCTCCTGAGGCAGCCAAAACGCGGCGTCGTCGAACGCATCAGCCATGTGGAAGAAGCCCCTAGAAATAGCAGAGCAAAGACTAAAGAGAGTGACGAAAGTGAGCTATGGAGGTTTGCTGCTTGGTGAAGCTATAATAATAACCTCAGGGTCCCAAAGATATCAAGAAAAGGCCAAGCAAACAAGTGCTGTAGTGAGTGTGCGAGAGACGACTCAGAAGAACAAGAAGGGGGGGGTAGTGGTGAATAGAGAAGAAAGAAACGAAGCCCCAAAGGCCTTTTTATCACACACACACACACACACACCCCTCTCTCTACAGATTAATTAATTATTAAGAAAGAGGTTCACGCGGAACGAGAAGAGCGTGGGAACACGCGGAGACTCCCCAGAGGAGGAAAGGTGGGACCCGGAGAGAGTTGTCACAAACCCACCCATGTGAGTGGGTGATGTGAAAAAATTCTGAAAACCCTCTGCGCTACGTGAAAGCGTGACGCGGTGGGGCCCAAAACGACAAACCTTGCGCCTCCTCACTCCTCCCTGAGCGGTTGAAGCATTATTACTGTCCTCAGTAAAATCCAAAAGATTAATGCTCGGCAATTCTCCGCACTACCCTCCATGCAATGCCAAGTAAAGCAAATCCTTTCTTTGGATCCCCCTGTTTGACCAAAATGCCCCTTGGGTTTTCGATAAGGTTTCGTACTAGCTCGGTCATTTTCGGCTAAAGCCTGCGAGAGGATCAAGCTATGGCAGGAGGCGATCTTTGCGCAGAGGAGAAGGGCCAATGACAAAACGGTTTTTTACAGTAGGTTAGTAATAATTGAGGGGGAGTGACGAATTTTTTGGGCTCGAGTGATTTGATTTCTTGCCCTTTAAGAGTCTCAGGAGTTGTCATTTCTTTTGTTTTTGCTAATAAAGCTGTAATTTCCTTTGAATCACGAGCCAAATCTTCCATTCGCTCAGTTGGTAATCATGTTCTTCTGAAATTAATTACCAAAACAGTTACGCGCTAATCATCACATGTATTAGGTGAATCCTATGTTGTTTAGCGAGGTCATTCTTGATTAAGGATTCTTTACCCGTTTCCTCGTTAATCACCACTAATCACTAATCAGATGATACTTTGCAGCCAAGTATTTATTCTCCTTACATTTAATCACAGTTCGAAAAGACTGTAATGACTCGTTTACCTCTTTCTCTCAGGAAGGAGCAAAATGCTCTTCTCTTGTTAAGGTAATTTAACTTTACAACAAAGCGCGTATAATGACTCATTTGCATTTTATCGTTCCGTTTCGGTTTTAATGAATCATTTCTTAATTCTCAAGAAAAATATTAGATTTTTTGTACAAAAACAATTACAGTTTAACATGAATGCATAATTTATTTTGATGAGTCATTTTACCGACATTTTCTTCCTTCTCGAGTCTTTTTGATTAATTAGTCATTTTTATGGTACATATCAATGTAAATCTAGCCTATTGACTTGCATATCATCTGCAAATCGGAGTTTCCCATTAATTTAACAGATAATTAGATTATCTAATCATACAAGTTGAGTTTTCTGTTGCAGTCTTGTGGGGATATTCCGTATGATAAATCAAATCAACTTCCTTTACACTCAAAAGCACACAAATGTGTGCTGGGACGGTGGACATATCCAATCCACGTTCGGTCAAAAAAGTGCCATTTGTTACAACTCTTGGTACCTTTCCAACTCCTCCTCGCTTATCCTGAAACTTATTAGTGTATGTATGTATGGGATTCGTATCAAAGATCAGAGCTTGAAAACAAAATGAATAAAAACAGAACCATATCCAGAAAAAGGTATTAGGAATTTGGGATGGATAAATTGGAGGTGCAACCATTTGGTTTTTGGAATCAACGTGTTAACAAATTAACGGTCTAGCCACATTGCTACGATAAATGGCCGGCCATATAACCTCTAACAAGATACATGATATGAATTCTGTTTCTTATCTTATTCTTGATATTTTTTGTTCTGATTTAACTCTTTTGTCTTCAAAAAATCGGAACTTTTTGGTGTATCTTTGACTCTAAATTGCAAAAGAGAAGCAAATATCACCATTTATTTTTTAGTAATGTATGGTATAAACTTTTATTCTTTAGTAACATGAAAAATGATATATTTTCAATCTTTTAATCGACATTCCGAAATATGGTAATTTTATTCATTAATAAAGAATCGGAACTTTTTTGTGTATCTTTGACTCTAAGTTGCAAGAGAGAAGCAAATATCACCATTTATTTTTCATATACAACTCGAACTAGGAAAATGCGTTCTAATCTCTCCATTATAAATATCGCTAGTTATGAAAAAATGAAATTCATATTCTCAATGTTGTTCCTTCCATGTAGTGTGGGTGTGACACACAAAATATACGTCTTTCAATTATCGTAAGGAGTAATCTCCAAAAAAAATAAAACTACTAAATGCATATGATCCGTTTACATTAGTGTTACATCGTTTTGTTTTAAATTTTGTTAAATGTTTATTTTTTAACGGTAACCTTTATACTCTAAACTAGTGTTGGATTTAGTGCATCGGTTCGGTTTTTTTTTTGGGCCGAACCGATCACCTCAATTCCAATTTTTCATGAATCGGCATGAACACTTATGTGTTGGTTAATTGATCCCAACACAAATTGACCAAAACTCCCACAAATCCGATCACCATATCTCGATTAGATCTGGCTATATATGAGCTAGATCCGACAATTTCTCGCTAGTTTTGATCATTATAGACATTATCGGTGTTGTTAGATTTCGCCGGTGTTTGGGGAAACCTAACCGTTGACCGAACCGAATCAAAACCGATGAGATGAGATGATTCAGACAAACGTAACCAGGGTTCCATCATATGATTCTTATGACAATTAAGAAGGGGTCACCATTAAAATGACTAAATTCAACCTACCATTCCTTTGCTCATTTTGAATGAACTCCTTTGCTACGTACATGCACCTGCAACGTGGAGACATGAGAAGAAGAATCTAAACTTCTGATGACATGAGGGTAATGCAAAACTCATGATTCTGCAGCTCGATCAACTATCTGTTAATTCATATAATATTGTCATGGTCAAACCGTTTTTTCCCCCTTCTGTTTGTTTTAACGACGACTGAGTTTGTTGATAACTCATTACGGCGCGTCGTTTTCCGTTTGGAAAAGTAGTAGTGCCGGCGTCGGACGACTCATGGACGCATCAGCATGAACTCCTTTTAATAGTGTTGAGGGTTACCAAACTGAGTCACTAAATTAAACAAAACCATTAATAATTAACAAGCTAGTGAATGATTAATTAAGAAGGGACGTGCTTGCTGCTTACTGCTTACTGCTTACTGCTTAAAGACAACTAATTAATATAAAGGGTTAACGCTTGCTTGCTTGCTTGCTTGCTTCCTTTGCTTAGAGTTAAGAGAAAACTAATAACACAGATGACAAAACTCAAAAGACGTGAGATTGCTTCTTTTGTCTTTAGACTCTTTATCATACACCAAAATCTGCTTGAGTCATGTATTAAGAATTTAAGCACATACCGCATAGGCGAACTAGACTTTAGTTTCTTCTAAGCAATTTGTTAAACACATCGTCTTCAACACGTAGAAGGAAAAACAACAAATGTACAGCTTTTAGACACTTTAGTTGCGATGACGAATTGACGACGGTGAATTCACCGGTGATCGAGCATGTTGTGATTACCAAATTCAGTTCTATCATAAACATGCTTTACACCAATGAAATATGAACCCACTTTAATTTCCTTTTGATTAATATTCCAAAGCTTTGATTATATGACTGATGCGCATGCTTTGCCACATCTTTCTGTCCGATCGATCCATGATTCCATGTTCTTCTAGTGTAAAAGCAAAACTTTGCTTCTTCTCATTAGCGGGAATTTTGAACTTTCCCGCCGAAAGAGAAAGTAATTAAACTTATAAAGCTCTGTCATTTTCATAACCTTGACTAATATGTCCATATATTTGTTTGCTAAGGGCTCCCAAAAATGCCAACTCCATTCATTTAGACCGACCACCGTCACCATGTGAATATAAGCTTAGGATGTAGCCAGCCATGTGAGAGACACATCACCAATTAGAAAAGCACAATCTAACCAATTACATTAGATTTTCCACCTACAATATTAGGTAGTTAAGTCTTAACTTGGAAGAAAATAATCACATGCTCACGCCGTTGTTCCATTTGGCTGTTACCCTCAAATCCAAACCCTGAGCATGTGCTTCATCAAACCAAATAGTCATAGCCTTTCCATTGACCAAAGAAACAAAAAAAATGAAAACATTGGCTTAATTTGTCTGGAGTTGAGGGCGTGTGACAAAATTAGAATACAATTTCTTCCGGGAATAATGTGTATGAACGAGTTAGCTACTTGGTTTATTAATTTTAGAGCATAAGAACAAAAAAATGCCAGCCGCTAGCTTCCGGTTAATTTGGTGCAGATCGATGTTTTTCTAGTACAAATAATTATGATACAAATATTACAAAACATAATAATCAGGCGATCTAGTCATGTAGGGGTGATGCACACTTGGTATAAGTTTAGTAGGGTTCATGTTCTTGCTTTTCAAATTGCAAGGAACATGTCTATACATTGTCTCATATATTGAAATCTACTTATAACTAATTAAATAATTGGCATCTTCTCTAGTGGAATGAATGTAATAGTACCCAACTAGCCAATATATCATTTTTGGATCATATTGTCTAGTTTATATTGCGTATGCATGTCTCATTGTCTATGTTTGTGTGCTTATCTATCTTTTTGTAGAGGTATGGGAGTGAATGAGATCCTTAATTTCATGAAATTCCATATCTAAAATGGTTTTTTTTTAAGTACTTTTAGCTATAGGTATAGTGCGATGCCCCAAAACCAAATGATATATAGTACCATTAATTAGTTCCATAGTTTTTCATATACAAACAATATCATACACCTACATTTTTTCTTGTAACACATAATGGGGACATTCCATTTGCTTTTGACATGTGATGGCCCCATAGCTTTGAGGGAGTTTAAGATAAATTTAGGTTTCAATTTGGTGGCGCGGACAAATTTGAACAACAAAGATCATCATGGAACAATATTGTAGTAACATGTTTGCCATGCTTTGATGGTGGTATAATTATTATATTTGCGTTATTTATTTTTTCATTCTTCTAACAAAAATACAAAATTTGTGCTCATACTGACTACGAGAAATCAGCTATTACAGGTAATTAAATTAAACGGTGATAAACATGGAGTATGCCATACACTAATGTATGGTAGAAACTTTTTTTTTTTAGTAACATGAAAAATGATATATTTTCAATCTTTTGATCGACATTCCGAAACATGGTAATTTTATTCATTAATAAAGAACGAGTAGAGAAATACATGTCATAACGAGCAAAAAATGAAAGTAGTGTGGACTGTGAGTCTGTGATTGAAGCCGTGAGTGGAGTCCAGATGGGTGTGTGGGTCTTAGCTAGGGCTGTAATCTTAAGAAGGAAGGGATCTAAGTGTGAATATATATGTTACTCCAATTATATATTTAGGGTTTGAGTGATGCTTAAGCATACTAGCATTGTACTATCATTTTCTCTTTCGGCCATGCCAATAGCATTGTACCATCTTATTTGCTTTTAAATTTTGCCTTTAGTATTTATCAACTTTTTTTCTTCCCTTTCCTTATCCTTGTATTTTCCGAAGGTGCATTATGAAATTACTTGTAATCCTACTTTTTTGTTTTCTTTTGGTGAATCTTTCTCAAATATCTCTTTTTACTATGTAAAAAAATGTTCAAGCTCGGATTTCTCATCTCTAGATATTATTTGGTAAAAAAATATATCGTCTAAAAATTTTTAGAATTAGTCTTCTCACGTGTTCATTTATTTGTTGCTAAAATAACAATGCGCACATAAGAATCTATATATCTCAAAAAGACAAACATGCTGAAACAAAGGGTAACAACTAAGTGGATGAACAAATTAATTAAACTCAAGTGAGCTAGGTAGAATCTAGCTGTTTTGAACTTTGGTCAAAATGGTGGGTGGGTGTGGGTATCATACTCCATGAATGTTTATCCACCGTACGTATTCGTTCATGGGCAGTAGTAGTTCGATCCAAGCATGGATACGCATCCTCCATTATCAATATCATAATGAAGAATGGAGTGTGTTTGGTGGGAAGCAATTAAGAAAGAATCCTCAGATTCACAAGAGACGCTGCTGAGAAATATATGCGAAAGGAATGATGCAGACTGCAGTAAGTACTACTACTCGAGTCAAACCAATGCTATCATTCCCTTCACTAATAGTTAACTCATCGAACTACCTCTTTTTCAATTTTCACTTTCTTTAATTTACCCTCATCGATCCATATAGCTGTGATCATGTGCTGCTGCTTAGGGTTAACTAGTGTCCATCGTCGTCTAGCCATGGCATGTAGGAAGAGACCCTGACATGGAGATGGGCATCTTTTAATTAATTAAACTCCAATTAACTAACAGAAATCAAGGACTAATTACCTTGTGTGGAAGTCCAGCTGTGGATGTATGCATGCAAGTGTTTAAGCAAGCATGTAATAATAATTAAAAACTTGAAAAGTGTAGTAGTGAATGTGCAAAAGTCTCGATGAATATGGAGGCGGGTGAGAAAGAAGAATATCGAGGAACATGTCACCTTGATTAGCGCTCAAGTATGGGGTTTCTGTCTTACGCTTGTCGTTTGCCTTTTTCATTTGCATATAGTGTCACTCTCAGAGACTCTCACTGTGTATAGAAGAGTTTGTGAGATTCTTCTTCGAATTAGTTTGACCATTTGTCTGATCTACTGCACTTGCCCACCAGTTTGACCAATTAATAACCCCAAATTGCTAGATTAATTAAAACCCCACCCCCTGCACTCCTGCAGATCTGCATGCCATTGTCTCTCAGTGGAAACCAGACCACAACAATGAACAATCTCAATCTTGACTATAATTAAAGCTAAATCTCATTCTAATTATCCATTAATAAAATCATCAATGGGGGGTCGCATCCGGGACCCTAGCTAGCTATCTTTGTTACCAAACCTCAGTACAATCATTAGAATCCTTTTTCGGTTAGAAGCCAATAATTAGAAATTAGAAATTAGTAAAAGCATTATAGCAAGCAGTTCGATTTCGTTCCTCCTATTAGCAGTTTGGCTTTTACAAATTGCATGTTATTTGCAATGGGAGAAAGTTGGAGAGATATTGATTTGTATCTTTCGCTTTGTTCCTTTTCAGATTGGGCTTTTAACTACTTTGTATTTTCAAATATCCCAAGTGACATTCACCTATTGTTAGTAGTTACTTATATAGAAGAACGATTCGAATAGGACATGTAATAAAGTTATTTAAGAGCATCCACATCCAAATTTGGGTCCAAAAACACCTATAGTGGATCGGAGAGAGTATGACCTATAGTTGCCGGAGACCCAAATGTTGGACCCAAATATAGGTCAAGTTTGGACTCAAAAATTTTGGACCTATAATTGTGGGTCCCCCCATGTGCAACTAATTTGAGAGGATTTTGGAAAGAGAAATTGATGATTCATCAATGAGAGAGAACAAGTGGGGTTTTTTGGTCCAATATCTATATGCCACAGTGGAGATGACTCAAATTTGGGACCCAAATTTGAGTCCAAAAATATAAGTCCAAAAATATGAATCCCTCAAATTTGAGTCCAAAAATATAAGTCCAGAAATATGAATCCAAAAATGAGTCCTGTACCACTGTGGCACCCAAAAAAGTAAGTCATTTTATCCACTATTCCGATGGACTCAAATTTGGATTACGGCCAATTTGGACCCATATTTGGGTCCAAAAAATGAGTCCCTACTGCTGATGCTCTAAGAAGTACTACATCATACTAGTGCCTAGAACGCGCCTCACACGCTTGCCTCCTCTTTCAGGTCCCTCACTCCGTCCGGCGGCGTGTCCTAGGGGCGTGGTCGTCGGATAGGGACGTTTACGTTAGCCTTTTCCCATTGAGATTGGTGGGCTCTTGATGACTTTCTTGGTTTTTGCTTTTGGTTGAATGATTGAAGGAGAGAGTGCGGGTGCTGGCCAAGGTGGGTTGTGGTTTGGTCTGGTGGGGGTCGAGATCGGAGGGTGGACGGGGATGGTTTTGATCAGAGGACGGACCAGTGGTGGTTGGTTGGGATCCATTGGGAGGCTACGGGATGGGAGTTTGGCAGCTAAGACGACGTTTGGGTCATTTTGGATCGAGTGGGTGGCGTCTGGATCGGCTGATCTAGGTTGGTTTGGGGGAGGGTCAGGGACTGAAGTCATGGGGCTTTGCTTGGGCTCAGGTTTGGGAGTGGTGCGACAAGGGTGCGGCGATGCTAGTAGTTCGACGGGGGTGGTGGTGGTGGGGCTAGTGCTGGGTTTGCATGGGGCTGGGCTAATGGGCTGTAACTTTCTCCTTCTTGGAATGGCTAGAACTTGGACCTGGACCCATTCTTTGGGCTTTTGTTTTTGTTTTCATGTGTTTTGCTTCTTTTACGTACTTTCTAGTAATGGGCCTTAGGCCATTAATAAGTCGCTACCATTTTCTGGTAGGACTAGGTGGGCTCTGTCCCAGTCTTTGCACTCTATGTGCCTTTTCTAGCGTAGCGAGACGGCGAGCCGTTCGGATTATCAAATGGACACAACCTCCTAGTGGCAGGATAAAACGAAGTGTCGACAGATTTAGTACTCGTCGGCAGCATATTGGGAAAGCTGGTCTAATTAGTTTATTATGGCTGTCTATCAGCTTTATCTTTCCGATGTGTCACCATTGTAAAGCAAATGGCGTTGCTCAGATTGCTGGTTTGTCAACCCTTGCTAGTTGGTGCATGTTAGAATACATAGTTTTTATAGAGACTCCTGCTATTATTTTGGGTTGTTCTCTCGATGTTTATTATGTTTTGGGGTTTAGGCATCATGTCTCCTTTTGTATTCTACAGTTTCATTAATCAAGACTTGAGCACAGCCGCACCGGCCCTTATTTCAAAAAAAATAAAAAAAAATAAAACACCATTATAACTCGAAAGTTGAACGCAAACCAAATATAACTAAGATGGTAAATAGGCAACATATATAGATACCAGCATGAGGTTAGATTTCATCTTTTTCAATCATGTAACCAAAATTTTAAAATAAACGGCAAAACTTCATAATTTAATATATTATATACCCACAAAACTTCATTATCTGCTTTATTTCATAATTTAATATATCATACACCCTTTCGTTTCCTTGTCTTCCCATAAGTTGTAGGCACACCCTCAAAAATGCAATGCTAGAGATCCCAAATTTGTATACAAAATTTGGTTACCAAATGATGTGGCACAGACACATCATGTGTCACATCATTAGTTTTCCATTCTTGTTAATTTTCAACATGTAAATAAGATAAAATTATAAATAAAATAAAATAACAACAAACCCTCCAAACTCATCACCAAGAAAAAAAAAATCAGTGTTTTTCTCCCACAAATTAACCACAAATCACATTAATTCTCTGGTTGAATTCGATCAATTGATTTGAACTTGGTATCATAGTTTTACATTTTACATATATATACCTAAATCTAATGTTTACATATCAAGTTTTAGATTTTATATATATACCTAAATCTAACGTTTAGAGTTTCATCAGCAGATCTGATCTATTTGATTGTTGAAGAAGAAGATAGGCCTGATCCATTTAATTGTTGCCATGACAAATCTGATCATTTGAAGAAGATAGGCTTGATCTATTTGATTGTTGCCACGACAAATCTGGAAGAAGAAGAAAAAGGAGGATCAGAGGAGTTTAGGGTGACTTTCATTTTTTCAGAAATTAATATTTTCTAATATAATTTTCTAAAGGAACAAAATTGTATTAATTTAAACTAATTCAATTTAAAAACATGTGAAAATAAAGCGATGACATGTAGGATGCCATGTCATTTGGTATGTAAAATTTGATAAAATATTTTGGGATTTCAAACATTTTTCATATTGGAATCTTTGTATTTTTTTTTATAATCAATTTTGGCCTTGTTAATTACCGGCTCAACTCCATAAAGTCGTAGTATAGCCTAGTAAACACATTTATAGCGAGTAGAAATTACTGGATTAATTGGTTATATCCGAGAATACTAAGCTTTCAATTATTTGGTTAGTTTTTTCCAATATCTTAAACGTAATTACAAAAGTGTTGAAGCAAGAAAAGATCATTTCCCAAATGCTCAAGAGTTGGTACAGATGAGATACTTCATTCTTATTTTCATACTCTATGTGTGCTAATTAATGGTCATCCTACTTTTACCTATATGGTCCTCATATAAATGTGATGACAGCAACAATACAACACCATGAAAGGATAGATATATAATTAGATAAATGATCCGAATTATCCATTTTCTGGTCTCTCTATATAATGATCGTAATTCAAAACTAGTCAAATTAGACCACTAACCTAATTAAGCAGTATGCTATGAATATACAAAACTAGTCAAATTGTAGTGCTTTGAATATTAGCAGTACGAGTGCACAAATAGAAGGCGATCGATCATGCCTGATTAGGGAAACCGCATTACAAACCCTAATTAGAATTATTTAGAGCAAAACCTTAAGAGCAAGCATACTTATTCTGTCGATGTAATTAATCCTTAATCCTCTTCTTTAATCTTTCGTTTCCTTGTATTCCCAAAAGTTTTAGGCATACCCTCTAAAACACAATCATCCAGGAGTAGTGGAGGCATCTCTACATTGGGCTCTTCGTGCTTCTTAATTATCAGTTTTGGACTTGTTGATTATTATTGTCTCGACTCCATACTGTCGTTGCGGCCTTGTAAATGATTCTTCTTCGCAATTAGTAGAAGCATCTCCATATTTCTGTAGAATTTTAAACATTCGATCATCATCCTCATCCTCAGTTTGCTTAGTGTTCTCGAACTGAGTTTTCGTAAGGTTCGGCAATTGAGGTCCATTAAAACGCTTGGCTAATGGAGTCGGTGTTTGTCCCTCAGATGTACGTAGTGGACATTTCTCCGTGAGAAGCAATGCTGGTCTCTCCTTGAGATGCAACAATGGTTTCTCCTTGACACTGATCAGTCTTCTTCTTCTTCTTCTTGTTTGATATTCTCCCATGGTCTCTCCATCCCAAAATAATTATGAAAAAGTAACCCTAGCTTTCTCGAGAAGGTTTAAGATACATAAAGCCTATGGCAGTGTCTTTTATAGGCATATAGGACTAGGAAAATATTAAAAAGACTTATGGGCTTGTTTTGGGCCTTTTGGGCCCTGCAGAATAGACCTTATATATGCTAAATTTTCCTCATACCTTTCCTCAAATTGTAATACAATTTCAGACATGGTCACATGGATTGCACTCATGCTGTCATGCAGCACAAATTAAGTAATATACTTTTATAATTTCTTTTATTTTTCTTCATAATAATAAATTTTATTTATTGATTTTTTTTTTGTCAAGAAATTTTATTTATTGATTTAAGGGACCCAAATTATTGTCTTTCCCAATTTTGGAGTGTAAAATTGAACTGGCAATGCAGCAAAAGGATGGCAAGATCGAGATACTAATCAAGGAAGCGGTGGATATGTTTATATATGTCATATGACAAGGACAAAAGGAAACTTCAAAGCAGCTTCCTTCAAAATATCTCATCTGCTAATCCTCCATCATTTTAAGGCTATCGGATTTATTATTCAAAGGTGAATTTGGTTCACAATTCAAACATATCAAGCTCTCTCGGTCCTTCAAGAACTATCCATCAAACTCCCTTTGATTCTATGACAAAAAAAAAAACTCCCTTTGACTAACAACTTTTACTTTTCCTCCTACTAGAATCATGGAATAATCAACATTAGTTTGAATACTTTAAGGCTTTAAGCTAATTAGCATTCTAATCCTATTTAAGATTATCGTGCGATTGTTGAATGATCGCTTCTCTCTTGAATTGTTCTCGTAGTAACTTTCAAAGAAAAAAAATAAAAAAATTGATTTGTTTTTAAACGAAAAAAAAGAAGTGAATCCCACGATTTAAACAATCTATTTTAAAGACTTTCTTACATATAAAAATTTAGCAAATTTGAAATAGTGATTGGAAATTCTAATTTTTTTTTTTTTTGAGTGAACTCCCGCGGTATTTCAAAGGCTTCATAGGTTCAAGAACTAATTCGCAGTCAGAAATTTTGTCAAGTTCTAATTTCTAAACATCCATTTTACTATAACCGAAACTCTATTAAATGATTATTGCGTGAGGAAATCAAACACAACTTGTAGTTAAAGATCAACAAAGATATTTTTTTTTATCGAAATCAACAAAGATATTTTTTTTGACCGAAAAAAAGAGTCAATTCCACATTTCCACCGTAATAAAAATAAGAAAAATCTCAAGTTGAAGTTGAAGTTGAAATCCAATGGTCTATAATCTATCACAGAAAAGTAAAACCAGCTGTACTTTTGGTCAGCTTTCTTCTTCTTTATATTCGGCTTCGTCTCTAAGCTTCTTTTTAACGTTCACAACTCCACACGGCACACGCTACACTTGTGTCTCATCGTCTGATTAGCAACCCATCTGTTACATAAGGAGCAAGAAAGAAAGACTCTAAGGAAACAGAGAGAGATCAAGATCAGATTCAATGGCGAAGGATAAGACTATTGGGGTGGCTATGGACTTCTCTAAGAGCAGCAAAAACGCTCTTCAATGGGCCATTGACAATCTGGCTGACAAAGGTGACACCCTTTACATCATCCACATCAACCCCAACAAACTCGACGAGTCTCGCAATCGACTCTGGGCTAAATCTGGTTCTCGTAAGTTTATATCATAGCTCAACCCTAAAGCTTGTGTATCACTGAGATGCTAATCTCGTCTATTCCTCAGTTTAAATTTTTATGTATTTGATCTGGGTTTTTTGGCAGCTCTTATTCCGTTATCGGAGTTTAGAGAGCCCGAGGTTTTGAAGAGGTATGGTGTGCAAACTGATATGGAAGTGCTTGATACGATGGACACTGCTTCTAGGCAGAAAGAGGTTTGATTTGTTTAATTTATCCTCTGTTTTTTCTTGTATCCAATCCAATTACCATCTGGGTTTTAATTACGAATCTTTTTTTATATTTGGTTTTGATGGGATTATAGGTGAACATTGTGACAAAGCTGTACTGGGGAGATGCTAGGGAGAAGCTTCTTGAAGCAATTGAGGATCTGAAATTGGACTCTTTGGTGATGGGAAGCAGAGGCCTTGGTACCCTTAAAAGGTATGTAATCTTCATGACTAGAAGATCTGTAATATTCTTTTACTTTTTCCACTCTAAGTTTCTTAATTGATGCAAGATTTATCATGTATGTGATTGTGCAATATATATAGGATTGTACTTGGAAGTGTGAGCAACTATGTGATGACGAATGCTCCAATCCCTGTGACCATCGTCAAGGACCTACACAATTGATGATCAGAGACTTCAATTTTGGGTTCTCAATGATCCAGCTATCATCAACAAACATTGGAGCATTGCTGAGCTTTTATGTTTTACTTGATCTTGGTTTCATGAAATTGCTCAAAGTTATGATTCCCAGATGGATGGACATGTACTCTGTATCTGTGCTTTGAAGAATAATGTATCTATTCCATTAGATCTGGTTCTGTGTATTAACATTTCTTGTCTTACAGTCTTTATGCGCATTTATTCATCTTATTAATTTCTTTGTGTGCCATGCCACAATTTGATCCTTGCAGTATTAAGATCTATGTAATAGATTTCATCTTTACATTGCATAGAAGCAATTATTGGTCTAGTACGTGTCAAAAAAATAAAATAAGAAGAAGTATCAAGTATTGGTCTAGGGTCATAAAATGATATATATCTTGGCGATAATGAGCTCCATACATTCAATTTTGGGAACCAGAACCACCCCACATAAATTATTGAAACTGGGTGATAGATGAGTATGGAATTCTAGTATGATTTTGTATTTCACTGCAACGATAACAACGATGACATTAGATATAAGAGACTTTCATTGACACGTCACGTTTATTTAAAAAATATATCATAATATTACTTCTGTGCAAAAAAAATTAAAACAAGGTGTTTGATGGAATACTTCAAACAATTAAACTATTCGTATTCGATACCTTTCCGCTTCAGAGCCATTTCTACTATGCGACTGAAACGGCTTCCCCAAGCACCAAACAGCTTCACTTCCTCATCCATTACTACAGTACTTAAAAGAGTTGAAGTCTACTTTTCGTTCTGGGTTTTATAGAGGGACAAATGCAGAACAGGATTCATATATGTGATTGTACAAAACAGGGTTTTGCATGCTGGAGAGTGTGGGCAACTAGGTGATCAAGCAATCTCCAATGACCATCGTCAAGGACCAAATTCCAGACCATTGATGATTAGATACTAGGATTTGGGTTTTTAAAATTTATGATCAACATAAACATTGGCATTTCTTTAATTAGAAATTTACTTCATCTTGGTTTCATAAAATTAATTGCTCCCTTTATCTCCACGCACGATTAATGTGTATTTGGGTCGATTGATTCTGGTTTTGTGTTTGTTCTATCATATCCCATATGATATACGAAATTCTAGCATGATTGAGCAACTTTAATTTCAATGGAAACATAGCAAAGATATTACATAAACATACAAGAACTAGATTTATGACAATCTAGATTTATTATTGTATATCATACATAAACATACAAGAACTAGATTTATGACAATCTAGATTTATTATTGTGTATCATGAGACGTAAGATGCATATAAGTCATCTATGGCTTTGGACCAAACCGAGTGCGGAAGAAAGCAATTAGCTTATCTCTAGGAGGCAGATTTTCCTTAATAACAGCATGGTTGACAAACTCATCACTCCATTCACATAGCTTGGGAAGTTTCTCTCTGGTTAAGATCTCCACTCCCACAGTCTCTTGAAGATCTCTAAGCCAGTAGCCTCCTATGAAGTTAGCCACAATGTCCACAAATCCAATGTTCTCTCCGCCAAAGAACTTTTTATCCTTGAGCTCATTTTCAAGTAGTTTCAGAAGCTCACAAGCTTCTTCCACAGCCTTTTCGCGATCCTCGGTGCCAACGCATTTGAATAGCGCAGGCATGCACTAAACACCAACAATTAAACAATTTGACAATTTGTAAAGAAGTTAAGTTAAAGTGTTCGAAGAATTGCCTCAAAGAGACTAAGACCAAATAAATTGAACAAAAATTAGACTGCAACTTTCTTTTTCCACTTTCAAAAAAGAAAAATTCTTTAATCCGACACATACCATGCAGAACTAATTAAACATAAATGGTCAATATAAGCAAGAAATTAAGACTAAATGTTACCTTTTCCTCAATGAACTTAGCCCAAAAGCGAGCCATGGCTCTTTGATAAGGGTCTTTAGGCAATAGTGGAAAGCCCTTCCATGTCTCATCGATGTATTCAAGAATAACAACGGACTCTGCTATAGGTTTTCCATTGTGTACGAGCACAGGAATCTTCTTGTGAACTGGATTGTATTTAAGAAGCAGATCACTCTTGTTGTTCAGGTCCTCTTCAAAGTATTCGTATTCGACACCTTTCAGCTTCAGAGCAAATTCCACTCTCCGGCTAAAAGGGCTTCCCCAAACGGCAAAAAGCTTCACTTCCTCACCCATGATAATACTAAAAGTCCTAAAGTCTTGATATGAGTGAGTTTTTCTTCTGGGTTCTTATAGAGGTTATCAAATAATTAAAGTCAGAGTTTGCTTGGCCTCTACGAAGTCTCTACACTCTGTTGGATAGTTGGTAAGACTAAAATGAAGAGTCGGTGGAGGAAAGATCTATACACAATGCTTGTTTATTGTTTTGGCAATTTTTTCATCCATTCCCGGCACTTTCTTAATTTTGTTAATTGAACTATTGTCACTGCATTCGTCATCGAGTAAATATCTGTTAATTAAACTATTGTCACTATTCGGAATTTTAATTCGTGAGTTTAGCTTTATCTGTTTAACATCCTTGTTTTTTTTGAATTTGACGTCAATATTATTGCAACTTGGGAAGAATTACATTCATTATGAAGAGCCTCACAAATTAAGTACAGAGGCTCATACAACCAAGAAAAATCAGAATCGGTTACAGAAAAGAACGAACCAATTTATGGACGAAGGCTGCCTCTGGTTCGGTTCGGTTCTAGTTAGAACCAAAGGCCTCATCATTTCAAAACACCAAAATCAAAATTAAAACAAGGAATGGAATGTCTCAAACAATTAAACTATGCAGATAAAACTTACGTACGATACATACAAACTTACTATGCAGATAAAACTTACGATACATACCTTTTCATCAATGAACCTAACCCATAAGCGTGCCATAGTTCTATCATAAGGGTCTTTAGGCAAATATGGAACAGCCCTGCTTCCAGGTCTCGTCGATGTATTCCGGTATAACAATGGACTCTGCAACTGGTATTTCATTGTGCAGGAGCACAGGTACCTTCTTGTGAACTGGATTGTATTTGAGAAGCAGAGGACTCTTGTTCTGCAGGTCTTCCTCAAGTTATTCGTATTCGATACCTTTCAGCTTCAAAGCCATTTCCACTATGCGACTGAAACGGCTTCCCCAAGCACCAAACAGCTTCCCCAAGCACCAAACAGCTTCACTTCCTCATCCATTACTAGAGCACTAAAAAGAGTTGAAGTCTACTTTTTGTTCTGGGTTTTATAGAGGTACAAATGTAGAACAGGATTCATATATGTGATTGTGCTAAACAGGATTTTGCATGCTGGAGAGTGTGAGCAACTATGTGATCAAGCAATCTCCAATCCCTGTGACCATCGTCAAGGACCAAATTCCAGACCATTGATGAATAGAGATTTGGATTTGGATTTTTAAAATTTATGATCAACATAAACATTGGCATTGCTTTAATTAAAAATTTACTTCATCTTGGTTTCATAAAATTAAGGGTTATTATTATAGATAGTATCTAAACTTCTCCTCTATCTTATCGATGATACATGAATTTCAATTTTGATCGCAACCGGTACCTGAACTGTTCGATTTCATCTCAAATAGTACCTATCGCAAACTTCCGTTAAGTTTCCGTCCAAAACTGACATGTGCATAGCAGATGACACAGTTTTTAAGGATAATCTTGTAAAATCACTCATTTATTTACTTAATTTAGGTACTATTTGTAATAAAACTCAAAAATAACAAAAAAGAAATTAAAAACTTATATTTTGATTATAAAAATATGGGACTGTTAGAGCATTTCAAACAGATGACTTATTTTAAAATAAATTTAAAATCTAGCTAAATTTAAGGTAAAACTTAGCTCCAACAGATTACCTAAACAAAAATTAAATTAAATTTTTGTTATTAAATTCTCTACCTATATTTAGCTAGGGGATATTCTCTAGTGAGTACCACTTAAATGAGTACTACTTGAGTACCACTTGATTATGGTTGTGATATCTATTTTTCGATTACATCTAGACAAATCAAACCGTTCAATATTAAGATATTCATGAGTAGATCACTTCTACAAATTTTCAACAAAAATTGAAATCGTTAAGGTACCGAACTACACCAAATAAATGGACGAACCAAATCTGTCAATTTTGAACCATTCATATTCATAAATGGTAAATCACAATTGTAGATGACTTAACGATTTCCGATTTCATTGAAAATTTGTAGAAGTGATCTACTCATAAATATCTAAATATTGAACGGTTGATTTGTCGAGATGTAATAAAAAAGTAGGTCTAATCGAGTGGTACTCAAGTGGTACTCATTATAATGGTCCTCACTAGAGAAGCTCTCATTTAGCTAGATAGGAAAGAGAAAATAGGTAAAAGCCAAATACTCCAACGTCTATTTTTTTCAGTTTCAACGTTCTTCTTTTCAATGTAATTGACATTTAGGTAGAACTGTTGGAGTATAAGTAAAAAAATTACTAGTTATATTTAATTTTTAAGCATTTTAGCAAATGAAAATAATTTTTATTGTTGGAGATGCTCTAAAAAAAGAAACTTTTCACTTCAATTACAAATAAAATTACAGAAAAAAGAAAGAATTAAGAAAGTAATTCAAAAAGAAAAAACCATTTAGACAAAAACCTTGACCAAACTACCATTGAAAATGGGCCATGTGCTATGCACATGTCAGTTTTGGACAGATTATTAAAGGGGCGATATGTACCATTTAAGATGAAATCGAAGAGTTCAGGTATTGGTTGAGATCAAAGTTGAAGTTTAGGTACTATCGATGAAATAGAGGATAAGTTCATGTACCATTTATGATAATTACCCTAAAATTAATTGCTCCCTTTATCTCCACACACGATTAATGTGTATTTGGGTCGATTGATTCTGGTTTTGTGTTTGTTCTATCATGTCCCATATGAATGTATGATATACGAAATTCTGGAATGATTGAGCAACTTTAATTTCAATGGAAACATAGCAAAGATATTACATAAACATACAAGAACTAAATTTATGACAATCTAGATTTATTATTGTATATCATGAGATATAAGATGCATATCAGTCATCTATGGCTTTGGACCAAAAAAAGAAGAAGTCATCTATGACTTTGGACCAAACCGAGTGCGGAAGAAAGCAATTAGCTTATCTCTAGGAGGCAGATTTTCCTTAATAACAGCATGGTTGACAAACTCATCACTCCATTCACATAGCTTGGGAAGTTTCTCTCTGGTTAAGATCTCCACTCCCACAGTCTCTTGAAGATCTCTAAGCCAGTAGCCTCCTATGAAGTTAGCCACAATGTCCACAAATCCAATGTTCTCTCCGCCAAAGAACTTTTTATCCTTGAGCTCATTTTCAAGTAGTTTCAGAAGCTCACAAGCTTCTTCCACAGCCTTTTCGCGATCCTCGGTGCCAACGCATTTGAATAGCGCAGGCATGCACTAAACACCAACAATTAAACAATTGACAATTTGCAAAGAAATTAAGTTAAAGTGTTCGAAGAATTGCCTCAAAGAGACTAAGACCAAATAAATTGAACAACAAAAATTAGGCTGCAACTTTCTTTTTTTCGCCTCCAGAAAGAAGAACTCCTAAATCCGACACATACCATGCAGAACTAATTAAACATAAATGGTCAATATAAGCAAGAAATTAAGACTAAATGTTACCTTTTCCTCAATGAACTTAGCCCAAAAGCGAGCCATGGCTCTTTGATAAGGGTCTTTAGGCAATAGTGGAAAGCCCTTCCATGTCTCATCGATGTATTCAAGAATAACAACGGACTCTGCTATAGGTTTTCCATTGTGTACGAGCACAGGAATCTTCTTGTGAACTGGATTGTATTTAAGAAGCAGATCACTCTTGTTGTTCAGGTCCTCTTCAAAGTATTCGTATTCGACACCTTTAAGCTTCAGAGCAATTTCCACTCTCCGGCTAAAAGCGCTTACCCAAAAGGCAAAAAGCTTCACTTTCTCACCCATGATAATACTAACCGAAGTCTTGAAGTTTTAATACGAGTCTTTTCCTTCTGAGTTCTTATATATAGAGGTTACCAAAAGCAGAGTTTACTTGGCCTCTACAAAGTCTTAACTCTACACTGTTGAATAGTCGATAAGACTAAAATGAAGAGTAGGTGGAGGAAAGATCTAGACCACAATACTTGTCTGACAATTTGTTCATCCATTCCCGGCAATTTCTTAAAACTATTGTCACTGCTTTCGTCATTGAGTAAATATTCTGTTGATTAAACTATTGTCACTATTCTGTTAAATATTTACGTTAATTATTTTGTCACTATTCGGAATTTTAACTACCGGTATTTACTAAATACTAATTGGTGATCCACTGTTTTACTGTTCATTAGTACTGTTCATAAGCCGTGAAGCTCGAGCCGAGCTCTCTCTGTCTGGATTTCTCCTTCAGCCCAGCCATCATTGCCGAGAACCACCGATCCCAACTTCACATGGTTCCGATCAGCCTACGAAACGCCGATCACAGTGCCAAACACTCATCACGGTGATTTCAATCACGTTTGCAATCACGTGTATTCAGTTCTCCTCTTCGTCTGCAGACTGATTTAAGGAATTTTGGTGATTGGTTTTTGATTTGTGGAGGTAATGTTCTTTTTTATTGAATTTTTTTTTTCAAGCTTTATTGAAGCTCTGGGAATTAGAAATAGGGGTTTCAAGTCTAAGTAAAATGATGTCAGTTCTGTGATTCAAATTACATGGTTTAAAGAATTGAACTGCTTCCTTAGTTCTTTGATTCAAATTAATGATGTCAGTTCTTTGATTATCTTTGCTTCCTTAGTTCCTTTATAGTATTGAATCATTGGAATAGCTTCTCGCTGACTTGAAATTGGGGCTTCGATTGCTTTCTTTTTTGTATTTTTCGAATTGCTGCGATGCTAGGTGCAGGAGCAATTTTATATACTAGAGAAATTCTAGATGATAAATTCTACTTCATCTGATTTGATCATTCGAGTGAGTGAGCTGTTTAAAAATATGTTTCCAGGGGCCTTTAACTTATTTTAAAAGATTATAGGTTGTTTGTTTGGTCCTATAGTTATTCAGTTTTGATATATGGTACATATGGGCTGTTGTTACTTAGTTTTTGTCATAGTCATCTTTGTATCCTTTCCTTTCTCTAAATCTCAATTCTTTTGTGGCAGCATCAAAGCTGAGTAGCATTATCCGAATTAATCTTTCAGGAGGTAACATAAACTCTCTCACCCTCCCCCCTCCCCAATTTGTTCTATTGTATGAGATTTGATCCCAGGTCAATAATATGATAGGCCAAATGGTGCTGCTTTGTTTGTGTTGATCTTAGTTATCTATCATTTATGTTTCTTTTTTGATGATGTGTGTAAATTGGATGGGAATATGGTGAATCCTATGTTTTCTGCCATTGTGTAATAGATTATTTAGCATAATCTAATAATGTGGATTCAGTGAGTTTTTCTATTTGTTCATCATATTTTTTATCTCTTTTCTTATCAGCAATTTAGTTCCTTACACTAAATTACTTCAATTTACTTTGATTTTCAGAGATTTTTGGTTAGATTTGCTTAAGGCGAACATTGGTGTAAGATTTCAGTCATCCCTCCTCAAGTAATCATTGCATATACAGGTTCATTCAGTTTTTCTTTTCATTATCCTCTCCCTTAATCTTTTCATTATCCAGTGGTTGAGAACTTTGAGCATTTGGGTTTTCTTCATTTTTCTATATATGGTATTTTTCTTTTTGCCTTTTCAATTAATAGAAATTTTGGTATCTTAAGCATTGTGTTTTAACTTTCTCTGATTTTTTTCGCTCTCTCACCTTACTGTTTCAACCATGCACAAAGTGGCGATACTACTGTCTTTCCCTGTGCGCTTTTGAATGGCATCAAATCAGGTAAACAAGTATTCCCTGATCTTCCTATTTTGAAACAAAAAGCCTATTCAATTAACTATTCGTGTTGATTGTTCTATTGTTTTGTAATTCCCTTGGAAACTTTTGTTTGTGACTCTGTTATCATATTGCTTATTACAGATAAGGGAGATTTCATCATTACAGCCAAAACAGTCCCTTATTAGTTTAACTCTTTGTCTGTCTATTTGATTGATTGAGGAGCTAAAAGCTACTGGAAAATTTGAAACGATGGATATTCGTGTTAATGAGGCTGAACATAGCATGGAAATGCATTTAACATATCTTGCTAAAGTTTTTAAGGGGTACCTTTTTCATTTTTATTTTCCTTTTCATGTAGAATAGTTATATATGCAGTTCTATTCTGTAATATAACTTTTGAGGATACTGATGCTGGCACCCAGTTAAAGTTGTACCAATTTTGGTTGGTGCTCTTAAAACTGAAGCAGAAGCCATGTACGAACAGCTCATTGCCTAATATGTAGATGATCCAAAAAATTTCTTCTTTGTGTCATCAGATTTTTGTCATTGGGGATCTCGGTATGTTCCATTCATAGTTTTTTGTACAAGTTTGGTCTTGGTCTTTGCTAGCTATCACAAGTGCCAATGTCAATGCATGTCTAAACTAAATGTTCTGGGTTTAGATACGCTATTTTACAGTGTCATCCAGAGACATACACGTATGCGTGCTAGGTTCTTGAACTTTGTCACACACAGACACATACATACAGCTCTTATGGCAATTGGGAACTTAGTCGTTACTTTTAGAGCTCACAATTTCTTTGGATTATTGCCAAGGAACAAAGCAGTGGTTGGACGCATTTTTAAATATTACTTCCGAATTACACCTCAAAGGCCCAAACAAATATCCTTATGAATGCTTTTTCATGGTTATATGAATTGATATGTTAAGATGATGATTAGCATGATTTGCTTATTCTCCTCTTGCCATGCTTTCTGAACATATGCATGAAGCTGGGCAGATGTTAACTGTGCCTGATCTTGAATTGGAAAAAATAAAATAAAGCAATTGAATGAATTAATGGTTAAGAGTTTTGAGTTTTTGACAAACAAAGTAGTGTTTAATTGACTAACTTCTTTTGCGTTGTCAGATTTCGAGTTAGAGAAGAAACGCAGACAATAAAGTAATGAGTTCCTATACACTAGCGAATCCAGTTTCAAATTCATTTTGGTCTTTTTTGCAATTTGTGTGTACACTTATGATTTCATTTGTCTTTTTTTGGTTCTGGTGTGTTTTCTTTTAAACGAACAATGTCGTGTTATAATAGTTGTGCTTTTTGCATTGGTTGCTTTGATTTAGTTTCAATATAGATTCATTATTTCATTGTATTATCTTGGAATTAGTAATTTTTTTTTCTCTATGGATATAGATTCACTTTTGGATTGAAGTATTTGGCACTTTGCTGCAGGAAGAAGTTTATGTTTTTTATTGATGATTTGTGTTTCACATAGAGGATATAAGAAAATTTGAGAAAAAAAGCATGTGTGTATTTATTTTCTTTCTCTTTTTGGTTATGAGAACAATGTTCTTGATTTGGTTTGGAGAGATCAGAGCAAAAGATTGAAGGGAGTGGGGAGGGGGAACTGGCTTCTTGCTTCATGATTTAAGGACCCAAAGTGCTGACAGCTCTTCTTTATTTTCCTTCACAGTAATTTTGAAGGAATATTCTCCTCTTTGGAGCTTACTTTTTCATATTTGGTGTTCGGTTTGGCTGAAATATTTTCTCGAACAGGTAGCGTGTGTTGGGTATTTTTGAGTAGCCATCGAATTCCGAAAAAAAAAAAATCTTGCCTTTGATTGTCAATAATTATTTCTCTGATAAGTTCTTTTTGCAGGTGTGTAAGGTCACAAACTGACACTTTCTCCTTTGGTTGCCTCACGGTAAAAATTTCTTCATTCTGGATTTGGTGCACAACTTAACCATGGAGAAAGGTTTTAGATCCCAATTTAACTTTGTGCAGGACAGAAGAAGATTTTTTTCAATGCTTTAAAAGCTTGGTTCACCAAAAGATTTTCCTTCAATTGCTTTTTGCTTGCAGGTGTCATTGAAGAAGAAGCACAGTCCTTGCTTATATCAAGTGGCATACTTCTTCCGTCTTCTTCAAGTTTTGCTTCAATATGTGGCTTTTGGATTCGCCAGTTCAGCACACCTTTGACAACAACTTTGTCTTATGCATAGGAGAAAGACATCTTAATTAGGATTTCATATTTGGTCTGCAAGACCACCACCAAGCTTCATTTATTTTTTGTTTTGTTTTTATTTTTCCTTCCAAGTCTCTTAGTTGCAGCATTTCAACATTTGCACAAAACTCACGTTGAGCAAAGGATTGAAGGCAATCTATTAGGACAATGTTTACATTTATGAGGTTTTAAGATCATGATTTGTTATTTTTTGTTCCTTTTACTTATCTGTAATGTATGTGAAGTATCAAATACTTTGATCATCTTAGTAATGCAACATGTCACATATATAATACATCTGATCACATAACACCGCAGCAAAGTGCGGGCTACTTTTCTAGTCCTTTCTAGGCGACGGCAAAATGTGTGGAAGTATAAGACAACTCTCGACTTTCAAGCTGTTGACTTTTTAGTTGGCGATAGTTTTTGTTGCTTCAGAGAAGCCGTAAATACGTCGATTTGGTGGATCGTGTGCTGCAACAGCATAGAGGCCAAACCGTCGAACGATTCAGGTTTTTCTTTTTTCTAAACAGTAGCTATACAAGTTCCATTGACAAATGGATTGAATTTGCAATGAAAAAGAGCGTACAAATACTTGAGTTGCAGTTTCTTAATTGTAAAACAGTTTCAGTATACCGAAGATAACCTTACAATTTCAAAGTGAGCCCGAAATAAAGAAAGTAGTTTCTCCCTAGGAGGCAGACATTCCTTGATGTAGGTATATGGTAAAAAGGAAGTGGAGGTACATAAGTGGTAACCATGTCATGGCATACCTAACAAGGTCACTAAGCAATTGTTTAGGCTTGGTGGATTTATCACTTAGCAATTATTAATTGCTCCTTCTTCCTTTTGTGTTGCTATATATACATGCTTCTTCTTGTGTATTAAACACACAACTATCTGAAGAGCAAAGCCTCAGATATCTCTCTCGCTCTAGTCTCCATAATCACTCTTAGTTCATAGGTTCTTGCATTGTGTACATTAGTGTTTGTTCTAGTAACAATCACTCACCACGAGTTGCTCGGTTGCTGTAATACAATCGGAGGTTCGTCATTCCGCAAGGTATAATTCCCAACACTTGATAACAGCATGGCTGACAAACTCATCACTCCATTCAAATAGCTTGGGAAGTTTCTCTTTGGTTAACAGCTCCACTCCCGCAAATTGTTGAAGATCTTTGAGCCAGCAGCCTATGAAATTAGCAACGATGTCCACCAGTCCAATAGTATCTCCCCCGAAGAACTTGTTATCCTTGAGCTCATTTTCGAGTAGTTTTAGAAGCTCGCATGCTTCGTCCACAGCCTTCTCACGGTCTTCACTCTTCCCGCAAGCTTCCTTTATCGCAGGCAGGCACTAAACACACAAAATCCACAAACAATTTCAGAATTAATTTTGCATGGTTGTAATCAGATTGAGCCCGCCCATAAGCGCAAAAATAATTTATAAATATCATAAACGAGCATTGTGTTATATGAAACAATAAATGTTCTTTTGCTAGACAGCAGGTATGCTTATGTTTGGTAGATATATCGACAGTCTTACAATAATATTAAATTAATGATGCCATATATCAGTTAAGGATAGAATGGGACAATACTAGAAGCTTGTTTGGCAATATAATGTTTATGTTGGAAGCGCTTTTGTTAGAAGCACAACAAAATCATTATTAAAATTTCAGGTAACTGCAAAAATACTGGAAAGCAATTCTCCTTACCTGACTATTTCTACCGATTCAATACTTCATAAAACACCTTTAACTATTGATCGAATACTTCATCGAGGAAGTAAATTTGTACATGTACTTCTTCATAAAATACTTTTAACTATTTCTACCAATCAAATACTTCGAAAAGCTCTTTGAATCAAAGGAGTCCCAAATGGAAAGTAACAAATTTGTTACCTTTTCATCAAGGAACCTAGCCCAGAAACGTGCATTAGCTCTTTGACAAGGGTCTTTAGGCAGTATGGGAAAGCCCTCCTTCCAGGTCTCATCAATGTATTCAAGTATCACAAGAGACTCAGCTATTGGTGTTTCGTTGTGGACGAGCACAGGAATCTTCTTGTGAACTGGATTGTATTTAAGAAGCATATCACTCTTGTTGGTCAGGTCCTCTTCATAGTATTTGAAGTCGACACCTTTGAGCTTCAGAGCTATTTCCACTCTGCAGCTATAAGGGCTTCTCCAAGTGCCAAACAGCTTCACTTCTTCCTCAGCCATATTGATAATTAATTAGTGTTCCTAGACTTAATACTAATTAGTGTTTAGTTGTATATATAGTGCTAAATCTCTCAGAAGCGTTTGTTCTCTAATTCTTTACTAATTAACTAAATACAACTTGGTTTGCATACAACATTTAGTGACCAAGGTGACAACGGCACCAACACAAATTAACAAAGGCAAAATAACGAATATCATAGATGATTTCTAAAGGATGTGGCCGGCCGCTTGTGTCTCGTAGGTAAGACAATCAATACTACAAAACTATTGGTAATCAGTTGCTAATTGTTAATCTTTATTATATATAATTAGACGGGATAATTCATAAGCTAGAGATCAGCAAGTGCCACTAACCTTCTCTGTTGAGTTGTTTACATTTAGGAACATCTTTAGCAATTAAGGCTAGTTATTTTTTAACAAAATTTTAGCTAAAAATTACTAAAAAACTATTTTGGTTAGCCAGTTTGAAAATATGTCTCCACCCGTCCTCTCTATTTAAGCTAATTTTGAATTTGTATAATTATTTTAATAAAGAAAAAATAGTTTAAGTGTACTTAAAAATTATACAAAACAACTAAAAATTAATGTTTTAAATTAACAAAAATAATAAAGAGCCTCCTCACACTCTCTATATTTAGGAACTACATAGTTAAAACTAAAGTACAGTCAGAACCACTTAAAAAGCTGCAGGAGTTGCTAAATTAGCTGAAAAGTTAAACATAATCTCCAAAATAAAGGGTTTGTCAAAAATGCTCTAATTTCTATAATATCATTAGCATTACAGAGTAGTTCCTTCTTATCTTTTAGTAGAACGGTCTTATATATATATATATAAGGCTTCTCCACTAAGGAGGTCCTTATTTTATAAGGTGCGGAGTTTTGATCTCAGCCGTTTGATCAGATCATTTAAACAAATCTGACGATTGAGATCAAAATTCCCCACCTTATAAAGTAAGGACATTCTTCTGTTCAAGCTGCAAATAAGCTTAACAAGGTTGTTGATCAACCAATTACTGCATCTGTGACTTTGGATGTAATACCCCGAAAATTTCGATACTATTTTTATAAAATAGGTCGTGAAATTTGAAGTGAAATGGTGTGATTTCATATTTTTAGGGGTTTTCATCGTAAAACGATAATTACGGCGGTAATTATAAGTTACACAAGGTTAATTAAGGTAACTTTTTATCCGTTGAGAATTTGGGAAAACTTCCTTCATGAAAGTTGTAGAACTCGTCGAATCGAGTTCGTAGGAATTTGGTTCACCGAAAACGGACATCGTATGAAGGAGTTATGACCTTCGGAAGTTTGGAAAATTTTGTATAAATATTGGGTATTTTTCAGAAATTTCATTTTTGCCCGGATCTTTCCGGAAACTTCCGAAAAAGCTCCCAACGGACAGAATCTTCGGGCGGCGCGTGGCGGCGCGTCCGGACTCCGATGGTCACGATTCCGGTGGCGCCGGCTTCGTCTCCTCCCCCTCTTCATTTCCCGTGAAGGTACCTTCCCCAAATTCTTGACGGAAAGTTGTCAACCGGAGCCGACAGTTTCTGCCAAAAAGGGGAAGCTTTCCGGCGACGTTTCCGGCCACCTCCGGCGATGAGACCTGTTGGGTTTTGCTCCCCTCCTCCCCAGCGACCTCTCCATGGTGGTGGATCACGGCGGCACGGCCTAGATCGGCGGCAACGACGATTTGCACTTTTTGGGATCAAAAACCCACCGACACCGATTCCGGCCACTTCCACTCCGATCCAGACCTCGAGGTAGTTATCAAACTTGTTGGGATTGTTGTGATCTACATTCTGGTAAAATTTGGTGTCAATCGGACCACCTTGACCGGCGGTCTGACCACCGCCGGCGGCGGAGCGTGGGCGGCGCGTCCGGCCGGTCCGGGAGCAGTGCTTTGCTCCATTTGGCTTGTTTCGTCGATACGAACAACTTTCGTGTTTTGACTTTTGTCAAATTCGGTCGTTTGACCGATGGTCAATTAACCCGATTAATCGGATCGTACGATTTACGATTCGAGAGATCCGACCGTTGGATGATCATGAAATTTGATCGTGGGGTTAATATTGAGATGATAAGCATGTTGGACCGTTGGATTATTGAAATTAGATCGTTTGATCAACGATCAATTATGCAATGATTATGGATCGTTAGATCCGTGATGATCCGACCGTTGGATCATCACCATTTTTGGATATGATGTTAGGATGCTAGAAATAAGCATGTTGATGGATTTTGGAAGTTTTGGATTTTGTGTGGGACCCGTTGATGAATAGTAGACGTGGGACCCACGTTGACCGATGGTTGACTTTTGGTCAAATGGTCTCGATTAATATTTCCGATGTCCTAGGTGACATTTGAGGAACTTTGGATTATTTTGGAAATGTATTATGCTAATTGGATATTGCATAATCATAGGTGATTATGAAAGGTGTTGCGTACACGCTTGTCGATTCCTGGTTACTATTTGAAGACGCAGCAGGAATTAGAGGTGAGTGAATCTCACGATGTTTTTTATATATGAATATCAATTCATATTGTGTTGTTTGTGATTTTGGTGTTAAAACAATATTTGAAAAATGTTCATCTTATTGTTTTAATTTGTGAATTTTGTGGGAACACAATAATTCTATTAAGATATTGTGTTTGCCTATTTGAATGATTTTGTACAAACGGATTGTCCTGGGACACCGTTAAATGGGTGAAAAATGGTAGCCCATCAGTTAGAGCTCTAGACTGCATATTGTATGATTAACTTGATGTATTAAAAGGAGAAGAAAAATAGTATTCTCACTTTTAATCAGGCGAAGTTAAAAATAACTTGATGTATTAAAAGGAGATGCATCTCACTTTTAATCAGGCTAAGTTATAAATGGTTTTGTGTGAGTAAAGATCGAGGGTTTATATTATTTAACATACTGGATTACCCTGGTATTAACATACACGTTTATGGGGCGTGTGGGGTTAAAATACGTGGTATGGGGCACGTAGGTTCAGTATATTAGATAATACGAATCTTCCGGATTTGAAATGGAACTTTTGGGTTTTAATTGATTCTTGAAAATAAAAGAATTCAATTTGGGAAAATGTTACAGTGTGAATAAAACATAGATCACTCATACCAGCTTCGTAAGCTGACCGGGTTTGTTGATATAACCCGGTACACTATTCCACGGTGTAGGGGTTATACCTGCAGGTTAGGATAACCAGGAGTAATGCAAGGCTGCATACATTTTGTTGGGTTATAAGACTTCCGCTATTTTATGCTTCGCACTCTGAAGATTTATTTATGTAATATTTTGATGTATCAATTTATTATATAAATATTTGGTATGTAATATTCGACTCTTGTTTTGAGTTTGAAATTACAATGTTGGGCATGGAGTTGGTGTTGTGTACTTGAATTAAAAAGAAAAAAATTCTAGTGCATATTTGTATTTGATATTCCATGTAGTCACGTTTCCGAATTGATTGTAATTAAGGGCAAAATGCCTTATTAATTGATTTGAAAATCGGGGCGTGACAGATTGGTATCAGAGCAAAACAATGCTCTAAGGAAGTGATTGAGCAATGGAACGCTCTACGGAGATGAAACGAGTTTTAGAATTGTGAAGTGAAGTTAGGGTTTAGAGCTTAGGATCGGTTTAGGGTTTGACGTTAGGTTCTTAGATTCATTCAAGTGATGGTTACTTCATATGCTTAATAGCACACAGTATTTATCGAGTGATGGCCCGACCGCGGCGGATCCCCATCATGTGCTCTTCAGTGCTGTTGTGTTGTTAAGAATATAAAGTACAAATTACAATTCCTTATACGGTAGTCTTACATGGCTACATTCCTAACTCTCTCAACCGTACCCTGGATCAAACGACAGACTTGATCCACTGACCCTTTCTTATTCTTCAGCAACTCAGTAGAGATCTGTGTTGCTACTGTTACTAGACAACCAATGTACGGATTGTCTGAGACCCCTTCTGTCCTTCCAGCAGTAGGCATATCAGGTAGGATCGAGAAACCCGAAGTTAGGAATACAATTGTACCTAACTCACAACCGCCTATTAACTTCTGCACCGTTGACTGACTAATAGGGGCATAAATCACGTATGACCCTGTTGAATCAGTACAACTTTCTTGGAGTATATAGGTGTTGTGCATTTGCAACAAGGAGACACAATTGCGTGGATCATGACCAGTTGTGATGTGTGCAATCTCCTGTACTTCTTTTTCCAATGCTAGATGGTCTCATTGGTTCCGAGTTTGTACGTCAATGAAGAAGTCAAAGAGCTTTCTGTGAGAGACATGATGCTGGATTATTGCAGATGCAGTTCGAGTGAGACCATGAGGCTTATTCAGCCTGTTCCAGATTTTGTTGGTGGAGACTCTTATCCCTGAACCCCTGAACTTGGTTTGTTCAGCTACCTTCCATTCATGAGCAGTAGAGTTGCCGATGTCTGTGCAAAAGTCTGTCACTATTCTGCATGCCATCTGCAACATGTTTCTTCTTCCTTCCACAGATGGTATGACACAAAAGTCTTGAGGTGGATAAGTGTCAGCCGCGGAATAATTTAACCTTTCCGCTTGCCTCTGAAGTATTTCTACCCATCGCCTTGCTCCAAAGGCTAAGCCTGACTCCACTAGCGTTCGGTATGTTTGGTGCATGATTTGATCCTGTACATCAACATGTTCCACCCATACGACACGAGAGCTGCCGTTGAACAAATCTTGGATTAAGCATCCGGATGGACGCTTCTTGCATTGAGATCTTGGGTGTGGACCCAGATTTGAGCTTAAACCGTCCACAGAGACGTCAATTATTGCCCAACTTTGTTCTGTTTGTCGTTGGCAATAACGAACAAAGTGAGTTACACGAGTGGAGACAGATGGACTGGTCACCTGGAATTCAGCAGTCATGACTTGGATGGTGTCGTGGTAGCTTTCAGTAGTCCCTGATGACAAGACATCAAGGATACTCGCCCTCGAGATGATGCTACCGAATATGGTGGACCATTGGTCCACATCCATGAAGAGATTCACGAGTACGACAGGACTGAGGGGAACAGTGGCTGTGTAGCGAGAAGCTTCAGTTTGGAAGTTAGTGGGAGTAAGATCAATACCGTTAGTGAAGATTCTCTTGTACTCTGCTTCATTCAGGAACTCATGAAGCGTAACAGAGCTGGATTTGAGTGCAGAGATCCACAGTGGCGCTGCAGCAGATGCCATGATGATTAGCTCATCTCTGACCGACACAATGATTTCAGAAATCTTAGTTGTGTCTGCCACGAGAGATGCTTCTGCCACGGCAGATGCTTCTTCAGGTTCTGAACGGTTGATGTTGTCTGATGGTTGTTGTGTAGAAGAAGAGTGATGTGGGATCGACATACACTTTTGAACATCCCTCCTCATGTGAGATTTTTCCCTTGGACCGATGACTGCAGGAATTGGAAGAGTCTGAGGTTGTGGGGTAGTCTCTTCGATTCCTTTGAGTAGCTCACTATTGGGAGTAACTCGTTTTCCACAGTGGTTGCAGTTGATTCGGTTGAATGCTGCTTGGTACTGGCTAAGTTGAGCTTGAAGCTCATTGATTTTCTGTCTCAGCAGAAAATTTTGTTGACGAGTTGTTTGGGCAGGCGTTCGGGGTCGATGCTTTATCACCCAGGCAGAGACTTGTGCAAACGTTAACTTTATTTGGTCACCCAAATCTTGTCGCTGTTGAACAGTTGGCTGTGGAAAAGCCTCGACGAAGTCCTTCAACACTTGAACTTGGTATTTGGTGAAGCTCTTCCTCAGTGGAATACGTTTGGATGAACTAGGTTCAGCTTGTGGAGATGATACTTGTGGACTTGGGGCTATTTCAATGGCTTCGTCTTCTGCTAGAAGCATGTCTAGCATGTCGATATCGTTGTCGAATTCGATTGCTGGTGAAATTATTTCATCTAAGCCCTCAAAGAATTGGCTTTCAGAGGGATCAGATTGAAGTAATTCACTGAACGAATTCACTTTACGTGACATGTTTGAGTTGGTGTAAATTTCTGAGAAGTGGAGTGAAGAAGTCCTCTTTGAAAGAGAAAGGAGGTTATGGCACTAATGGAAAGTATCTGTTAGTGGATGCGTAAGGTGTATATTTATGGTTGGTGGAGGATTTGAAAATTCAAAAGCAAAAGTGAGCGGCTGATTACAGCTAATTGTCGGAGCCCTTGGAGATCGTGGAAGATTTTTTTCCCCGATGCATGGATTTTCCACATACAGTTCCACTCTTGTGAGACCTCGCATCTTTTGAGGAATTAATTATGCGAAAGCAAAAGGAAAAGAGTCATTATGACCGGTGTTAGTGGAAGACTGAGTTTTTTCTTGGTTAAATCTTGCGGAATATTGTATCGTGGGCGATACTTTTGAGTAATTGAGACAGATATGAGCAATAATTATTCTTAGTGGGTTGTTGAGTGCACCGCACTCGCATTAAAGAAAGGTTTCCCTTACGGTGGAAAGTTGTGTTTAAATACATAGGATAAGGAGTTGTGTTACTCACTTCATATCTGTTATCAAACAAACACTTCGACTAAAATTTTCTCTTACACAATGGTGAACAAGGGAGAGTGCAGCAAGCGTTCCAAGAACACTGATTGGAGTGAACTTCCGGTGGAGATCTGGAAGTACATATTCCAGTTGGTTGCTACCGCATCCCTGCAGAGCACAATGGAACTCCGTTGTGTCTCGAAGGACTTCAAGGAGTATGCCGATAGCTGGTCTACGTTGGCGGCGATCGACATGGATGGGTTCGATGGTGGATCCAGACCCACTGGTTCCATAGAAGCGGACAGGCAGGTGCGCATCTTCGCTAATCGATGCTGGGAAGCGAAGAACCCGGAGTCTCTGTTCCGAATGGGAATACGAGTACTCGTGGAGGCAGCGAACATATCTTTAGCCCTGGAGTATTTCGATGCGGCATGCAAACCAGGAACATTCTATGGTTCGCGTCCCAGTTCAGTGGTAGGTCATCATGTTGCATTTTATGCAGCATGTATGATTAAGATGATTTTAGGACCACGAGCCGAGCAGCAGAAAACGGTGCAGCGACTGTGTGAAGCCCTCGACTGGTGGAGAAGCGGATGGAACATCTACTACTGTAGACAAGAAGTCGAGCGGATGATGCATCAGGCTGAGTTTTGTCATGAGCATCTACTGCTGTATTTTCCGTCGACTACTGCTTTCCTACCCGCCGGTAAATGTCTTACTTGTGGTGAGTCAAGTTTTTGGCGTCCTTTTGGCCAGGACATGTGGGAAGTGGATGGAGATAGGCATGCAGCTAGAGAATGTTGCGACACTTGCAAGTGTTTCGTAGAGGCAGCATATTTCTATCAGCTTATGATGTATGGAATTCCGAGACATCCGGCCTCTTATCCACGAAGTCACTACTGGAGGTTTAAGGATGGCTTCTGGTAGTGTAAGCCCTGTGAGGCATTTTAGAAGTTGTAATAGCAGTGTGTGCAAACTGTAACTTCAGTTTCTTTACTTTATGTGTGGTTGTGTAGTACCCGGTTTATTATTAAATAAATTCTGGGATTTGAATTTCAGGTTGTGAGAACCAAGTTGTGGTTGTGTTGTGGTTTGATGTGTACTACCCGGTTATTAATGAAATAAATTCTGAGATTTGGAATTGAAGTGTGATAACCTTGGGTGTACTCTGCGTCCAAATTTCGGGACGAAATTTCTTTAAGGAGGGTAGACTGTAATACCCCGAAAATTTCGATACTATTTTTATAAAATAGGTCGTGAAATTTGAAGTGAAATGGTGTGATTTCATATTTTTAGGGGTTTTCATCGTAAAACGATAATTACGGCGGTAATTATAAGTTACACAAGGTTAATTAAGGTAACTTTTTATCCGTTGAGAATTTGGGAAAACTTCCTTCATGAAAGTTGTAGAACTCGTCGAATCGAGTTCGTAGGAATTTGGTTCACCGAAAACGGACATCGTATGAAGGAGTTATGACCTTCGGAAGTTTGGAAAATTTTGTATAAATATTGGGTATTTTTCAGAAATTTCATTTTTGCCCGGATCTTTCCGGAAACTTCCGAAAAAGCTCCCAACGGACAGAATCTTCGGGCGGCGCGTGGCGGCGCGTCCGGACTCCGATGGTCACGATTCCGGTGGCGCCGGCTTCGTCTCCTCCCCCTCTTCATTTCCCGTGAAGGTACCTTCCCCAAATTCTTGACGGAAAGTTGTCAACCGGAGCCGACAGTTTCTGCCAAAAAGGGGAAGCTTTCCGGCGACGTTTCCGGCCACCTCCGGCGATGAGACCTGTTGGGTTTTGCTCCCCTCCTCCCCAGCGACCTCTCCATGGTGGTGGATCACGGCGGCACGGCCTAGATCGGCGGCAACGACGATTTGCACTTTTTGGGATCAAAAACCCACCGACACCGATTCCGGCCACTTCCACTCCGATCCAGACCTCGAGGTAGTTATCAAACTTGTTGGGATTGTTGTGATCTACATTCTGGTAAAATTTGGTGTCAATCGGACCACCTTGACCGGCGGTCTGACCACCGCCGGCGGCGGAGCGTGGGCGGCGCGTCCGGCCGGTCCGGGAGCAGTGCTTTGCTCCATTTGGCTTGTTTCGTCGATACGAACAACTTTCGTGTTTTGACTTTTGTCAAATTCGGTCGTTTGACCGATGGTCAATTAACCCGATTAATCGGATCGTACGATTTACGATTCGAGAGATCCGACCGTTGGATGATCATGAAATTTGATCGTGGGGTTAATATTGAGATGATAAGCATGTTGGACCGTTGGATTATTGAAATTAGATCGTTTGATCAACGATCAATTATGCAATGATTATGGATCGTTAGATCCGTGATGATCCGACCGTTGGATCATCACCATTTTTGGATATGATGTTAGGATGCTAGAAATAAGCATGTTGATGGATTTTGGAAGTTTTGGATTTTGTGTGGGACCCGTTGATGAATAGTAGACGTGGGACCCACGTTGACCGATGGTTGACTTTTGGTCAAATGGTCTCGATTAATATTTCCGATGTCCTAGGTGACATTTGAGGAACTTTGGATTATTTTGGAAATGTATTATGCTAATTGGATATTGCATAATCATAGGTGATTATGAAAGGTGTTGCGTACACGCTTGTCGATTCCTGGTTACTATTTGAAGACGCAGCAGGAATTAGAGGTGAGTGAATCTCACGATGTTTTTTATATATGAATATCAATTCATATTGTGTTGTTTGTGATTTTGGTGTTAAAACAATATTTGAAAAATGTTCATCTTATTGTTTTAATTTGTGAATTTTGTGGGAACACAATAATTCTATTAAGATATTGTGTTTGCCTATTTGAATGATTTTGTACAAACGGATTGTCCTGGGACACCGTTAAATGGGTGAAAAATGGTAGCCCATCAGTTAGAGCTCTAGACTGCATATTGTATGATTAACTTGATGTATTAAAAGGAGAAGAAAAATAGTATTCTCACTTTTAATCAGGCGAAGTTAAAAATAACTTGATGTATTAAAAGGAGATGCATCTCACTTTTAATCAGGCTAAGTTATAAATGGTTTTGTGTGAGTAAAGATCGAGGGTTTATATTATTTAACATACTGGATTACCCTGGTATTAACATACACGTTTATGGGGCGTGTGGGGTTAAAATACGTGGTATGGGGCACGTAGGTTCAGTATATTAGATAATACGAATCTTCCGGATTTGAAATGGAACTTTTGGGTTTTAATTGATTCTTGAAAATAAAAGAATTCAATTTGGGAAAATGTTACAGTGTGAATAAAACATAGATCACTCATACCAGCTTCGTAAGCTGACCGGGTTTGTTGATATAACCCGGTACACTATTCCACGGTGTAGGGGTTATACCTGCAGGTTAGGATAACCAGGAGTAATGCAAGGCTGCATACATTTTGTTGGGTTATAAGACTTCCGCTATTTTATGCTTCGCACTCTGAAGATTTATTTATGTAATATTTTGATGTATCAATTTATTATATAAATATTTGGTATGTAATATTCGACTCTTGTTTTGAGTTTGAAATTACAATGTTGGGCATGGAGTTGGTGTTGTGTACTTGAATTAAAAAGAAAAAAATTCTAGTGCATATTTGTATTTGATATTCCATGTAGTCACGTTTCCGAATTGATTGTAATTAAGGGCAAAATGCCTTATTAATTGATTTGAAAATCGGGGCGTGACATTGGAGCCTGTGGTTGAGGCCATATGTGCCGAGATACTGGAGCCTTTGATTGAAGCAAATACGGCTGTTAGTCCATCACTGAACCTAGCGGCTCCTATGGATGGTAATCCATATGCTATTTTGGTTAAAAAAAATTTTGAAAGTGCGGTAAATGAAGATATTGAGTGCGTCATGAATGAGTCTTGTGAGAATGTGATTGAGACTTCTCATTCTTCTTCTCACATTGAGGGAACCTCTCAATCTGGAAACATAACTATTGACAATACCCAAGAGCTTATTGTTCCAAGTGAAAATGTATTTGGGGGGATTGATACCAACAAGCTCTCCAGTAGCTGAGAAAGCTAAATTTTCTTGGGGTGATTTGGAAAATGAAGAACCCCTTGGGAATCATGCTCAATCTGATATCCATTATGCTAGTTCTTGGTTTGATGAGAGTGAACCAATTTTGGAATATGAGAATCTTCTTCAAACTATTCCAATCAAAGACTCATCCCAAAAAATTGAAGAACAAACAAAGTCAAACGAACATGCAGGATTGCTATTCCAAACGTGTTCGAACGCCTACTGTGCGTCTCAATCTTTGATTCATTTGGCTATGATTTTTGTCTTTTGAATTGTTATTTCTTTTCTCTAAGGGGTTTCGGCTTCATGTTCCCCCTCTTAGTTGTATTCTTTTTCATTCAATAAATTTTTCTTTGCCAAAAAAAAAAAAGTAAAGACATTCTTACCTGAGAATCATTTTATTATATATATATATATATATTTTTTTTTTTTTTCTTTTTTTAAAAGAGGATCAAAGGATTTCACTCCTACCCCCATGGTGACTCGAACGCATGACCTGGATCTTAGGTAGTGGGTGCTCTAACCACTGAGCTAACACCACTTCGTCATGCTATATAACAACTCATTATAAAATTGTACTAACTTTTATAACAGTGTTCTAAAAGGCTACGCCTAGGACCGCCTAGGCTACGCCTAGGCTATAGGCTCTGAAAAAACGCCTCGCCTTTGTCCTAGGCTTTTTAGGTAGGCTATCGGTCGCCTGGGTGGCGCTTAGGCTGTCTGGGCTGCGTCTAGGCTGTCTGGACGGAGCCTGGGCTGGCCTAGGCTGTCTGAACGAAGCTTAGGCGGTCAGTTTTTTTTGTTTTTGTTTTTAACCAGATTGAATCGATCTGACTCTCTCATCTCTCAATCTCCTCCTCTAGTCCACTAATCTTATCTCTCTCCACTCACGCCGCTGTATTTTCTTCTCTCCACACCCATAAGCTGTGCACGCTTGCCATGATTCTGCCGTCCCTTAGACTGAGTTTGCTCTCCTTCTATCTCTACATTAAATTATTAATTAGTTATTAACTTATTGACTCTTTATTTTATTAGTTTGTGTCTTACCTTTACTCTTAACATTTTGTATAATAATTATAATTATTGAGTAATAGTCTCAATTTCATATTTTTTTGATATGATTTGAACTATAATAATTATTTATATTTAATTATTTTCAAATATTAAAATATATTTTGCATATATTTTTATTAATTAAATGTTTAAAAAAAAATCGCCTATTCCACGCCTAGTCCTCGCCTAGGCTGTCTAGGCTCTAGGCTGCGGGTCATCGCCCGCCTAGCGCCTAGCGCCTTTTAGAACATTGCTTTTATTACAATGACATCATAACGATGATGAGTAGATTAGTATATTACATACCACGTAAAGATAACAAGACGACATTACATAAAGATAACATTGTGGAGATTCACTCAACAATGCGAATTAAAAGATTCGAACCGTTTAGTTTCTACATTCTATATTTTCAAATATCTCTGGGAAAGAATCAGTTAAACTAAAACCCTTTTAATAATTTAATCATCATCATCATAATTACTATCTAGCAATTATTCTTTGATGACAATTAAATGATAAAATGATTTCAGATCTTGCTGAATTCTTAAAAAGATAATCTTTGAAGGAAATTAAACAATAAAACGGTTTAATTTTTTTTAAATTACAATGCATATTGAGCGGCTCCACAATGTGATCCTTTTTTTTTTCTTAATTAAAAGAAGCATAACCTTTAAGAGATTTATTTATATACAATCCAGATTTATTCTTATAGTTTCTTCATGCATGCATGATCATGAAATGCTTGAACCATTTACTTAGAAGTAGCAGTGCTTCCATAGTGAGAATGGAAGAAAGAGAGAAGCTTGTCCTTAGGAGGCAGACATTCCTTAACAGCATGGTGGCAGACAAAGTTCTCGCTCCATTCGCATAGCTTGGGAAATTTCTTTATGGTCAGTAGCTCCACTCCCACAACTTCTTGAAGAACTTTAAGCCAATGGCTTATGAAATTGGCAACAATGTCCACCAGTCCAATACAGTCTCCCCCAAAGTACTTCTTATGCTTGAGCTCATTTTCAAGCAGTTGCAGAAGTTCACACGCTTCTTCCACGGCTTTCTCACGCTCCTCATTAACACTCCAGCAAGCTTTCTGTAGCGCAGGAAGACACTAAATACACAAACAAACGATTTAGTATGCTATGTTATTAGAACAATAATTCTATCAATCTCATCATCAATAAAGTGTCAGGTTGACCGTCTCACAATATAACATAACCTATATAAGGCAACACAACATTATGTTAAGGAAAGAAAATGGATCGAGAATTCTAATTATACCTTTTCATCGATGAACCTAGCCCAGAAGCGTGCCTTGGCCTTTTCACAAGGGTCTTTAGGCAGTATGTCATAGCCCTTCCAGGTCTCATCGATGTACTCGAGAATGACATGGGACTCTGCAATTGCTTTCTCACCGTGAACAAGCACAGGAATCTTCTTGTGAACTGGGTTGTATTTGACGAGCGAAGGGCTCTTGTTGGTCAGGTCTTCTTCATAGTATTTGTGCTGGACACCTTTGAGTCTCAGAGCTATTTCGACTCTGCGACTAAATGGGCTCCTCCAAGTGCCATACAGCTTCACGTCCTCCTCGGCCATATTTGATAACAGTACTTGGAATTAATCTTGAACTATACTCGTGTTTATGTGGTTGGCTTTTCGTTCATGCATATATGGGTTGTTTGAGCTGTTATATATAGAGGTGGGAGGACAGAGTTTACTTGGGCTCTAAGCTTGTTCAATGGTCAACAATCATTCTAAAATGTGCAGTTGGTGGAGGTTCAGTAACTTCTCTTACAATCGCTTCCATAGTTTACAATATCCATTCCAAGTTCTAAATTCATATCTTGTTGCGTAACCCTAAACAGTAAGTAGTAATATATATCGGGGAATACAATCAGCTTCAATACTTGTGCGGTACATATGTGTGTGTGTATATATATATATATACACACACACACATATATGACTCAGAAAATTCATTGGATATATACTCAGAGTTAGCTGAAACATATACTTAGACATGCATTTAACTAAAAATGGGAGTGGCCAAGTGGGTATACAAAAGAAGTTAGGAATGAGTCGTTAACTTTCCAATCAGATAATCCCTCTGTTTATACGTACAAAAACGATAACAACATATATACCGCATAAAACTCCACTGAAACTTATCTGGAATTCTTATTTTTCAATAGAGAAGCAAGTGCTACGAGCCTTCGCCATTGAGTTGACGTAATTACGTGGATCCTATATATATATTTGGATTTTGTAAAGTAGGATTTACTTGTTTCTTGATCCTAACAGTGTTTTATAAATTTAATTTTGGCTTGTGAGCAAAACAAGAAATTGATTCGTAACATATATTACTGTGTGTATGCATGGCAGCTAGTATGGGAACACAATGTGAATTTATAACTCTTAAGTTTATAGCACACAAATAGAATTAACTTATGTAAATCCTAACACACAAAATCCAAATGGAGGATTCAAGTCTAAGTAGTGCATAATTCCTTTTTAATTTTTTTATTATTATCATCTATATTAAGAGAGTAGTATAGCTTGATCATCATGAAATGTCAACGTACTGTATCAAGAGTCTCATTTTCCTCATTGTGATTCATGATTAAAAGATCATAAATGTTCCATGTGTTTGGTTAAGGCCTAGCAATTAGGTCCTGAATTATATGAAAGATTGGTACATGGATCTAATAAGGGCCTAGAAACTGAGCTTATATGTTTTTTTTTACAATATCAACAAGGTGCTAGGAAACCCAAAATTTGATATTGTATTACAATTAGGGATGGCGAGGTCAGGTTTTACCATCACCATCCTGGCACCGCCATTTAAACGTTCAGATACGTACACGAGTCATTAATAACTTCGGAAAATGGGAGTAATAAGTAATAAGTCCGGTGACTCTAAAATATGTTAAAAGTTAAAACACAAAAAAGAAAATAAACTATTCTGAAAGATTGTAAAATAAATATTTTATTTTATTTTTTTCTTTTGGCCAAAGGGGGAGAGAGGGAGGGGAGGGTTTAACTTGAGACCTCGATCTATCAACACTTTGTTATAAAAAAAGGAAAATTACCAATTAGGTTAGTTTTGCTACAAATCTTCCCATTTAGATTTGGGTCAAATTATATTTACCAACAAGGTTTATAAATTGCCCAATAGGTCAGAATAATTCCCAATAAGGTATGTGTGTGATAGCCCAAGCATAATTCGTTGACAATTTTGCCCCTGTGCATTATAGATCTGGAATTCAAGAGAGAGAGAGAGAGAGAGAGAGAGAGAGAGAGAGAGAGAGATGGTCTTCGAGTTTTTGAAGCTGCATCATCTTCTTCTGGACAAGGACAAGGGGCTTCTCAAGGTCTCCGATCTCGAACTCGGCCGCGCCTACACTGTGCCTCTCAAGAGCTACACGCACGAGATCGTAATTCTCTGGTATAGAGCCCCTGAGGTTTTGCTTGGTTCCACTCACTACTCCACCAGCGCCGATATGTGGTCTGTCGGCATCTTTGGTCAGTACTTTCACACTCATACTCTCTTTGATTTCATATGGATTTAACCTTATGCTTTTTCAATTAGTTAGTTTAATTGATCGTATTAGTATTAGATTTATGAATGTGCAGCTGAAATGGTAAGGCGACATACTCCCTTGCTCTCTTTTGATTAATATTGTATGAATTAAACTTAATGCCTTCGCAAGTAGTTGGTTTAATTGATCATATTAGTATTTGATTGATGAATTTGCAGCTGAAATGATAAGGAGGTAGGCGCGGTTCCCTGGTGATTCTGAGTTCCAGCGGTTGCTACACATCTTGAGGTGTTTGTTTTATGTCCTCACTTGATTTGGAATTTTGATTTTTCTGGTAATTGGAATAGAGAACAAGCAATAATATTTACTTGAAACTGTTACTATGGTGTTGGCTGCTAGGAACACCAACTGAGAAGTGAGAAGCAGTGGATTGGCATGTTTATCCACTGTGAGAGCCTCAGAACTTGGCTCAAACTGTTCCTGCTTTGGGACCTGTTATCAGTAAGTGTTCTTGAAGCTGCTCCAAGAATCAACTTGTCATTTCAGTTGTAAAAGAAAAGAATAGAAAAGAATAGAAAAGAAATGGGTTTGTTCAAGCTGGTGTTATATGTGTTTTATGAAAGGGTTGCACTGCTTATGTGTTCTATTGGTGTAGATATACAATTAGGATAGCTTAAATGGATACTTGATAATTTTTATAGCTTTGCTGTGCAAATGTTGAAAATGAAAATAGATGGTTAGCACTTGTTAGAAACCTTTTTAAACTATATAATAAGAACTTAGGCAAGAAGAGTTCTGCCTTAGTATGAAAAAAAAAATTTAGATGATGTAGCTTTTGGGAATAAGCATTAGATGCTGTAGCTTTTGGGCATAAGCATTTGTGTGTGTATATAAAGCATTTGCTTAATAACTTGTAATGCTTATCTTTCTGGAATGACTGCTCCAATAATGAGTAATTGTTTGGTTTTGCTTGGGTTGCTTTTTTCTGGATTTCTATTTGTTTATTTATTTTTTGTTGTTGTTTGATGAGGTGGGTTTTCTCTAGTGCTTAGAGCTTTGCTTTGTATTTATTGGCCTGTGAAGTGAATGATAATTGGAAGATTGATGTTGGGTAAGATGATATAACTCTGTACAGGGGTATATTTTACTTCAAACTAGGAAGACTACTTGAACTACTAGTCTACAAGTAACGTCGGTTTTATAATAAACTCATGTAGTAGTGTTGCTTGCTTATCTTTCAGGCATGGCAGCTCCCATTATGAGGAGTTGTATGGTTTTCCTTGGATTGGTTGTTTTTGGGTTTTACTTGCTTTGCTCATTGTTGTTTGATGAGGTTGGGTTTTCTCTAGTGCTTTGAGCTTTGGTTTGTAATTTTGTGGCCTGGGTGCATTTTGTCCGCAGGTCTTGGTCTATAAACTTTGATGGTGCTTTGGAAAAGAATGGACGTAGGTGATGAGTGGGGCAAAGTTCATGATTCTGCTGCTGTTCCTTTCTTTAGCATATTGTAACCCAAGGCCGTCAAAGCAGAAGCTCTACTTTCTGGGCTCCAGTTCTGCCAATCCTTGGGAGTTTCTAACTTGTTGTGGAAGGTGATACTACTCGGCGGGAATTACATGATTATTCGTTTAGGCATTTAGTAGTTTTGCATCTTTACACAGTGGAGACAGTGCCGATTCATTAAATGTGGATGTTTATTGCATGGAAAGGAGACATGATAGTCATCCGTTTCTGTGTTAACTTTTATGTGGGCTTGATTGAATATTTGTTTTATTGTCCGACAATAAATTTTTATCAAGTGGCAATAAATTTTTATTGAATGACAATAAATTTTCACTTCTATATGGGAATTTAGTTGTTTTGTTTTGGCATGGATGACTAGTTACTATGACAATAACAAGTTTATTGTTCGACACTAACATGTTTATTGTTCGACAATAAACTGGTTTATTGAATAAGAGTATACAACTTATTGTAACTAATGGGCAGAGAATGATAGTTCATCATGAATTAACTTGATGGAAATCAGATATAGTTCGTGATTAAAGTTTAGTGTCCGATACTAACAAGTTTATTGTTCGACAATAATCTTTTAGTGAGTTACAGTAATTTTTATTGAGTGACAATAATTTTTAACTGTGAGTGAAGTATTGAGTTCTTATGTTTCATTGCTTGCACTCTCTGACAATAAAAGTTTTTTGTCTGACAATAACTTCTCACTTTTAGTAGCACTCTTGCACTAACAAGTAACAATAAAAGTTTATTGTCTGACAATAACTTCGCATTTTTAGTAGCACTCTTGCGCTCTTCACACTCAATAAACCAGTTTATTGTCAAACAATAACCAATTTATTGTCACTCAATAAAACAGTTATTGTTCGACAATAATTTTTTAGTGAGTTACAATAATTTTTACCGAGTGACAAGAATTTTTAACTGTGAGTGAAGTCTATGGAAATTGAGTTCTTATGTTTCATTGCTTGTAGAAATTGATTCCTCAAATTACTTTTTCATTCTTGAGAGTATATTTTCTTGTATTGTGTGACAATAAAAATATTCGCGACAAAAATGTGACGTTCCAGATTACTCAAGTTTGAGTCATAGTTTTGTTTATGTTCATCTCTTGTAATAATTAAATTTGTTATTGTCACTCAATAAATCAATTATTATCTGACAATAAACAAGTTTATTGTCTTTTTTTTGTCTGAAAAAATAAGTTTATTGTTTGACAATAACAAATTTAGTGTCTGACAATAACAAATTTTCACACTTTTTGCACTTCATTTGTTGCAACATTCTCTCAAGTTTCAGAGACCGCAACTCCACATGTAATAGTACGTATTGTATTCATGTTGGTTCACGACCAATGCACCAACTTCAACAACTTAATTAGATTTTCCCTTTAGTAATAAGTAGATGATTTATAACTTAAGCCTCATTATTTAAATAAAAGATGATATTAACCCATTCTTCCAATCAGGCTAGCAAAGAAAGAAGTCAAGATACATTGTCCTACAAACAAATTCAGAAAAAGAGAAAACACGGGGCTATTTTTCACCCATGCAAGTGAATACTCTTTTCTAGCAATCCAAACGCCAGTTTAAATACATCCTCCCAGTCAAGATTGTCCTCCCAACACCTAACAAGGAAGAAGGCCAAAGAAGAATTATGATGAGTTTTTATTTAAACTGTATCCAAAGACCAAAATGTGGACGACTATGGACTAAATACTTGTTTTCTGCATCCATATCTCGTCCACCATGTCCACTGTCCACAACCACTGGTTCGGCAACTGCATATTGACAAAAGCTCTGAAACTAGTACACAAACTCGTCCACCATGTCCCACAGCCAAATGAATTTTCATTCCTGCTAAAGGCACCAAATCCCTAGCTTTTCAATTTCACTCATTGAAAACTCATCTCCAAACTCGAATCAAACGCCGTCGGATCCGCCAACGATTCAACTCTTCAGAAACGGAGGTTGAGATCCAATTCCTCGCCGATGAAATGCAAGTCGCCTCGCCAACGCCTCGATCACAATGCCTTCCTTCGCGAAAGGCAGCATCGAAATGAAATCGGAGACGGACGCCGAGGCCACCGTCCGATCCAGCGGTGACTCAACTCCTCAGAAGCGGAAATTGCGATCCGATGAAGCCAAGTCCAGTCTTGTCGCCGGTGAAGTAAGCACGATCACCTCCTCCGGCGTAATTTCGACCTCGGCGTAGTTGGCCAGATCGAGAGAGAATTGGTTTGCTATGATCTGTTGCTGGGTAATGAAGGCGTATCAAATGGTAGTGGTATTTTGTAATTTATTGGAAAACTGTTGTATATAAATGTAACTTGCCTTTTTATTTTTCATTAAATAACCTTATTGGGTAAATTTATATTTTGTCTGATTTATTGGGCAACTCTATAGAATATGTGACCTTATTGGTCACCAACCCTATAAAAAAATGATTTACCACTAAATAAAATGTTTATCGGTGAATAACCATTAATTCTCTAAATGATTTCGAAATTTGGTCGGTCAAGTCTTTAACCTACATTCGAGTTCTTTTTGGAAAGAAACTGACCAGGAAAGGAGGGACAATTACACAAACTTTAACTAAGAATGTTATATATGCATCAACATTTTAAAGCAAAAAGTGTGTTGCGCGCATAATAGGCTCTTTCAGTCTATCACTTCTTTTTAGTCTTTACGATCAGTCCATTAGAAGCAGCTAGCTTGATCCTCAAGTTTTAGTCTTTCCCTCTTCGTTTATTCAAATTAGCAGTACGTCAATAGCAAACAATAGGATCAGTGATGAGTTTATATGGGTCCTCACTAAAAATTGTGAAAGTTTTGTTCCTAACTTTCCTGATATTCTTAGGAATCAAGTCATCGACAGACAGTGGCGGATCCAGGGGGGGGGCAGGGGGGGCAAGTGCCCCCCCTCAACTTTTGTTCCTAAAGCTTGAAGTATGGAGTTTGAGGTTGGCAAAAATGGTGGAGGAGGCTGAGGAGGGGCAAACCCAGACGAAACAAAGGTTGAAGATGAATCTGGAATTTTTTTTTTTATAAAATACTCTACAAAACGACGTCGTTTTGGCCAATTTCATTTCAATTAATGAATAGCCAAAAATGACGTCGTTTAGGTAAGCAGGAAAGAAAAAAAAGAGCAAAAGGCTGGGACAGTCAAGCAGTCAGAAACTCAGAACCTAATAACTCAACAAAAGAAAAAAAAAACCCAGTTGGCTTTTTGCAGACTTGCAGGCTTGCGGCACCTCCAACCTCCTCTTTGCAAATCACAATTGTCAATTGGTCTCTCACTCTCACAATTGGTCTCTCACTCAATCACTCTTTCTTATGAGATTTGCAATTCTTCTGGTATCGGTGAACTGGGTAGAGAGAGATGCGGTGGTGGTCTGGGATGAGAGAGAGAGATCGGAGAAGCAAAAAAAAATTTCGCCTGCGGCGCCTCTTTAGCTATTTACTTTGTGCCCCCCCTGCTAATCAATCCTGGATCCGCCACTGTCGACAGAGATAGCTAGATACCCTTTGTTCTAGAGAACCAAAACATTATCGGAGTCAAGTTGTGTTTCGAAGTCTACTATAAAATACAACAAGCTATTATAATTCAAAACTAGATTGTAACAACAACTAAGAAAATTAATTGGATTATGTTAATTAGCTCGCTGAAAGTTTATACGAAGATAGATAAAATTTCACAAATGGTCACTCAACTATGACAATTTCGACACTTTGGTCACTATACTTTCAAAAATATTACTTTGGTCACTCAAAGTGAAAAATGTATTGAAATTGAGTGACCAAAGTGAAAGACAATATTAAAGTTGAGTGACCAAAGTGATATTTTTGAAAGTATAGTGACCAAAGTGTCGAAATTATCATAGTTGAGTGACCATTTGTGAAATTTATCCACGAAAATATTCAACTAAAATTGGAGTGCCCAAGTGGGTATGTCGTTAGACAAGAAAAATTTATCAAATTAATTTAGAATGAGTCGATCGTCAACTACTTAATTTCCAATATCAGATAATCTCTTTTTCTATCATTGAGAACCTAATTAGCTGCATGCAATTCTTGTTCCCTTTCGGCGCCATTAGCCAATTTCCTATCGAGTAGTTGACATTTTTTTTTATCAATTCCTGTTAGCTTATTAATCGTTCTTAGTGCAACTCCTACTTAATTATATAAGTATGTAACTCCTAAATATATGTTCCATGTGTTTGAGTTAATGGCCTTGAATCATAAGTCCAAGACTCCAGGAGTAGGCTATCCAGAAAGCCATTGTTGCATGGCTCTACAAGCTTTGAAACTAATTTTCATTTGCAGTTGTCTAGAAGTACTAGTTCTCTCCACAAGTTGGATGAGGTGAGTCCCCTTTCTCCTCATTAAAAAAAAAAGAATTAAAAGCTAAAGTTGGCTTTTGGATTTCTAATCCTTGCTTGAAAACCCTAAATCTTCTCCGATCGATGCCACATTCGGGCATCTCTCTAGCCATCGTGTAGATTACATTCATGGCCGCGTGGTAGTGTCCTAGCTAGCAAGATATATGCTAAGGCTTTCATATTCACTACCGCGCGGTAGTGTCACTTTGAGTTTGAAAGCAAGAACTTGGTTCTACTATGCTATGCTTCATTCCCATCATTCACACTTCTAGACATATTCTTTAACAAGGAATCACAAGCTGGGCTTTAATGGAGCACACAAGCTTTAACTAGGATTCATAAATCAACAATTTAAAGCAAAAAAAAAAAAGTGCTGCATGAATCATAGGCTCATAGATATATTCATTCTTTTCTTTCAAATTTCTTTTGAGTCTATAAGAAGAAGCTTGAGTTTGAAGTTTTAGTCGTTCCCTCTACGTTTTTTCAAATTAGAAATCAACATCAAACATGCAAGGTGCAAAGTGGTTGAGAGGAGCCTTTCCTTGTATACATTTCTGATCAGTTGGAACAACCGGCACCATCAGAATAATAAGTTCATGATTCATTACATATTGATTATTAAGATTTATTGCCCAACTATGGATCCCAACTCTTGCAACCTAATTTGGCCATTTTCATGAAAATGCTTTAAATTCTTGATCTGCATAGATGGCTACATGCATATATAAAATTAATGCTTTAAGATCCATCATGGCATCATTAACATAATGAAAGGTACTGCAATTAAAAATCCTTGTTTAAGCATACTTTGAAGTTCACCATATTAGAGAAGGAAATACTAAAAATGGCAAGTAGGGTATGCTAATATAAATGACACCGAAATGCCTAATGAGTTCACAAAAATGTACACTTTTTAAAATAAGATAACATAAATGACACTTTCGTAAAACTTTGGTACGGGATTACTTTTGTTAAGAAAATTAACAATTTGATTACAAAAATATTAAAGAGGTGTCATTTCTTTCCTTCAATTAAATGAACGTTTCATTTTATACATTTTACGTACCATTTTAATAAATTTCATTCTTAACTAGACTGATTAACTCCAGAGTTAGATTATATAAAATAATATCATAGAAAACCCTGTCCACCATACGACCATAACTTTGTTTTGTATTTCCAAAGTGTGTTACCTCTAATCTGAATTTTTTTATTGGTTCGTCTCTGCTTCCAAACTAAAAAGCAGTGTGTTTTTACTGGAATGCCCCGGACCACATCTCAATGGCCAAAACTACTAAACACAATTAACACATAAACTCTTTATTCCATGCTTCTGTTTTACTTTCTGAGTTTCTGTACATAATTAACAGTGAAGGGGTAGAGACATCCTAGGCTTTATATGCGCACTGGATCCCAAAACTAAAACATATAAACCATCCTTTAATGGTGATCAATGAACAGGATCAGTAAATTTAGGAAAGGAAGGGCAAAGCAGTCACTTAACACCAAAACCACACTGTCCTCAAAACTTAGAACCTAAAAACAACATAATCAAGGATAAACTGGTAGAGACATCATTGAGTTAGATCCGTTGATTACACGACTCCCCTAACCTTTCTTTAATATATTTTTCAAACCCGACTTAGATTTATTTATCCCATCATCATTTTTGAATCTTGTTCAAGCAAAGCAAAGCCACAGAGAGAGACAGAGTCACTCAAAGTTTACTGTTCGATTAAATATTTGGAAAGGACAAGAATACGCTCTTCAAAGTTCAAATATGGGTCGCTCTCTCTCTCGCTATTCATGTGTTTGAGCAAGTTTGAGTAATCAAGACCAGCTTTGCTTCACATTTTTGTTCATATATATAAAGAAATCTTCTTTTCCAGATTTTCTTCATATTTTCACCAGCTACCTTTCACTATCAGACATGGTTGAGGCCTCATGGATACACCTTTCACTCACCAAGAGGAAAGAGAAGAAGCCCATCTACAAAATCAACACCAGCAGCTCAAGCTTTGTCTGCCATTGGTGAGGTTCAGAGGCCCCAATACCCAAAACCCATTTTCCATTTTTGGGTTTTGTCTGTCCAAGTACATAAGAAACCTGTATTCCAGAGCTCGAATCTCTAATTCGTGTTGCTTGGGGAGGCTAACTTACAATGGTATGGTAGTAAACAACTCTGCATTTTGTGATTCTCCTGGTTTTATTGAAGAGGGTATAGCTGAAATGGAGGGTTCGATTGAGAAAATTGAAGGCATTGAAGTGAAAAGTGAGGGGTCTGATGAAATTGTGGGTAAAGTTGAGGCCTTTGGAGAGTTGATTGAGATTGAGGAGAAGGGTCGTGAGAGCTGTTCAAGTTCAGATTTTTTGACATCAGAGACTACAGGGCATGAGGAACAGAGTCACAGTAGCTCTGAGGAGTCATCTTCTCCACCCTCATTTGGTTGGCCTGTTCAGAAATCTGAGGCACCAGATTGTACCAGCCAGAATGGGACTGAAGCCCATTTAGGTGATAGGAAATTGGAGAAACAAGGGTCCACAATATCAGGTATTGTCTCTATTTCATTCACAATAAGGCACATAAAGTACATGTTATTAATTGGTTTTGGTATTTAGAATGATTTTGGTTTATGGGATTGTAGAGACTGAGATGATGAAGGAGAGATTTTCGAAATTGCTGCTTGGAGAAGATATGTCAGGTTGTGGAAATGGGGTTTGTACAGCATTGGCTATATCGAATGCCATTACTAATCTTTGTGGTATGCAATTTTAATGTACTAGCTCAATGTCTTCAAATCCTAGCTTGTAGTAGTGTTGGTTTAGCGTTCATATTCTTTGTTCCGTTTTGTAGCTACACTATTTGGGCAACTTTGGAGGCTAGAACCTCTACCACGGGAGAAGAAATTGATGTGGCGAAGAGAGATGGAATGGCTTCTTTGTGTGAGTGATCACATTGTTGAGTTGATACCTTCTTGGCAAACTTTTCCAGATGGGAGCAAACTGGAGGTACAACCTGATCCCAGCATGAATTATTAGATTTCAGCTCCTAATTTGCACTTCCTTTGCACAATTATTTTATTGTTATGATTGATTCATCAAACACCCCTAATTGCCTCCCAACACATAAGATGGTCTAAATCATTCTTAGTACTAAATGCCAGAGTTAGTTGCAGATATTGCCAATTGAAATAAAATTATGAGACCTTGTCATTTTTCTGTAATTTTTAGGCGTCAGTCATAAAATTCTTGTAAGCTCATCGTTGGCACCATTCTAATAGGCATTTAGAGCCGATGGGAATTTATGTGAATTTGAACCATGAAAGTGGCAACAAGCATCTCAAAGAAGGTTTAAAACTCTAAACTGCAAGTCTAAGCCAACAATTTATATGCATAAATCGCAGTAATGAAATGTATATCATCTTTAATTTTGCTACACTGTCGATGATGAATTTGAATTGACAATGCATGCTTATACTCTAGTCTTTATGCTCATATGACTGATGTGATACTATTGTGATTGGCAACTATAATGTGTTCTACAACAAAAATATTGGTTAAGGGGTACTAAATGATGAGTTCCTTGAAATTGTTTTGACTCATTTACACCTCAATTCAGGTCATGACTTGCAGACCCCGCTCAGATCTTTATGTTAATCTCCCAGCCCTTCGTAAATTGGATAACATGCTTCTTGTAAGCTTCTCAAACACTTGTTTATCTGTAAAGATCCAGTTTCATGTGTCCCATTCTAAATCTAGCCAATCTTTGCAGGAAATATTAGATGGTTTTGACGATACAGAATTCTGGTATGTTGACCAAGGGATTCTGGCTCCAGATGCTGATGGGTCAACCTCTTTCCGGAGAGCGTTTCAGCGCCAAGAAGAGAAGTGGTGGCTTCCTGTACCCCGAGTTCCTCCTGGTGGACTCCATGAAAATACAAGAAAGCAATTGCAGCACAAGCGTGATTGCACGAATCAAATACTAAAAGCTGCAATGGCAATCAACAGTATCACTTTAGCTGATATCGAAGTCCCTGAATCATATCTGGAAGCTCTTCCAAAGGTTTGTAACATCCTCAAGATTCCACTAATATGTAAATCCTTAGACATGGTTGTTAAGTCTTTACTTTAACTGGGTTTCAGAACGGAAGAGCAAGCTTAGGGGATGTTATTTATCGATACATTTCTTCGGATCAATTCTCTCCCGAATGTCTGCTTGATTGCCTTGATTTGTCCTCTGAACATCAAGCTATAGAGATTGCCAACAGAGTGGAGTCCTCAATCTACTTGTGGCGCCAGAAGACAAATTCAAAACCTAAAAATATCAATACCAGATTTAGTTCAAAGTCATCATGGGACATGGTCAAGGAGCTGATGGTGGTCGATGCAGATAAACGGGAGTTACTTGCAGAAAGAGCAGAAAGTCTCTTAATTAGTTTGAAGCAACGCTTCCCCGGTCTTCCACAGACATCCCTTGATATGAGCAAGATTCAGTACAATAAGGTTCCAACTTTGTCCGAATCAAAATTTTCTTCTGATCTAGGCCTTTGATTTTTCCTTTCTTCTTACTTAATTAATTGGTCAACTTTGATCTGTGTAGGATGTTGGGAAGTCCATCTTGGAGAGCTATTCGAGGGTTTTGGAGAGCCTGGCATTTAACATTGTGGCACGCATTGATGATCTGCTTTATGTAGATGACTTAACCAGGCATTCCGATCAGTTCCCATCAAGACATTCCGATCAGTTCCCATCAATCTCCAAAGTTAGTGTGATTTCACACAAGGCAACTCCTATTCCGTACTCAGTGCCCATCTCAAGCACTCCATATAAAACAGCTTACGCCTCACCAAACTTTTCACCTGCACAGCGAGCTAGCCCTCTAAAGGTAGAAAGGTCACCATTCATGACCAATGCCAAGATTTCTCCTCAGCGCGGATTGGGCGTAAAGAAAGTTTTGACTGATTATCTTAGTATCGATGCAAAAGGAAAGAATTACAGCAGCTCAACTGAGAAGCCGGATTCAGTATCAGACACAATGCAAGATACTCTTTCATGTCAAATGGGAATAGATTCTTTTGAGTCTTCAAGGGCATCAGGAAGCCCGGAAACTCAGGACTCGGACACACAAGAAAGAATCCGCATTTGAGAGTGTGGAAGGTTTCAATTAGGTTGTTTGAATCTTGTTAGAAGATGTCTGTAATGGTGATGAGTTGATAGGTTCATGATTGTAATGTGCATCCCTTGCTTTTCCAGTTTTGAGTTTGTTCCCGAGTCACTGTTGGTCAAGCAGTGATTGTAAAGAGAGAACTAAATCCTATATACTACTTTGGATAGAATATATGAAGTTTTGTTTCGCATAACGTAAGTTTCGACTAATTATCTTAGTTTTGATGCAAAAGGTTTCATCCATGGTAATAATTACAGTCTAGTTAAATTAATAAGCAGGTTTTTCATGATACATGCATAGGATTTTACAAGTTTGTGCTTTAAGTTCTTGTTAATTCTTATATTGTATGAAGAATAAATCTCATATTTGTCTGTTAAAATTTAATTATTTGTGTTCCCCAGTTCGTGATCCATGCAATACATGATTGATAAAATGCACCTCTAAATGTTTTTACCTTGATGGGCAGTAGCAAAGCTTCTAACTAAGTCGGAGCTTGATCTTCTGCAAATTCAGCTTGTCCTAATTAATAATCGTCATTCATTTCCTGGTCCTTCTCATTGGTACTGCTGGACCATAGTTTAATGGTTCGGTCATGTGAAACAGTTCCATCGGTCACCTGAAACATCCAAAGAAGTAACTTGGCTATCTTGATGCATGCCCTAAAACGCAGTTCATAGCAGAAGTGACATGAAGTTTGAACAACAAAATTTAATAGTAATTTATGTGTATTACGAGGAAGTATGTAAATGATGCTTAGGTTTAAAAAGTTCAGCAGTTTATAGTTTTGGATTCTTAATAGGAAACTTTTTCTAGTATTTTTTCTCCAAGTTTATAAGGTCTGTTCAAATTGCTTAATATATAAAAGCGACTGGACTGATTTTTTTGGCAGTGATTCAGAAATTATTCTTCACCGGCAGGAATAGCTACATCTGCAAAAAGTGAGCAGTAATTAAGAACAAGTGAAAAAAGTGACAAGTGGGGGGCATTCCGAGAATTGAACTCGGGACCTCTCGCACCCTAAGCGAGAATCATACCACTAGACCAAATGCCCATGTTTGTTAGATTGCTACTACAATATATACTACCTGCTACTTAATTATGGATTTTCACAAGCAATTTTATTTTTTTGACATAATCACTCCTGCAGAATGATATTTCGAACAAAATTTTCTTGCTGGATTGTTATTGTGTAAAAGGATATTTAAGTTCAAGTACCTAGTCAAATATAACAATAAATCTACATTAATATTGGAGTGGGATATTAAAATTGTTTTTTTCTTTGGTGGAAAGGAGAGCCAAAACTCCAAAGAAGAAAAAGAGCTCTAAGCAATTACAATGCGAGGCCTAAGAATATTGAAATTGTTGTACATCTATACATGTCTAGAACAAATCGTTTCTGGTTAATGGGATATAACTATTAAGAAGTGCAGGAAATTAATTAAGCCTCTTTGAAATTAAATCTAAGAGAATGGAGTTTTCTGGTTGAGCTAGTGGATCGAAATTTGTTTTTATGCTGGAAGATCAATCTAGTGTGCTATGACAAGGAAGAGTACCTCCCATGGTCGATAATAGAATTTTAGAGAATTGGGGTGAGGTGTCTCAAGTATAAGAGCTTTCAGGTTCTTCAATGTCAATTTTGCTTGCATCTCAATGATATTTATGTTGAAAATCCAAACCCAAATTTGAGTAAAGTGAAGCACCTCACACCAATTTCTGCACCCGAAAGTGCTGATCGATTAGGTAAGCGCGCTGCTTGCTTCTAGTGCTAGCTCCATTAGTGCTAAGTGGGTTATTGGAGCAAGCACATTCTGTGCTCCCATTGAACTATAAAAACCCTAATGGGTACATTGTTTCATTGTGAAATTACATTGTGAGATCTTATACTTGAGCGTTTAGAAGCAAACAAATGGAGACTCCAATGAAGTTCATTTGCATCCTGGGATTGCTTGCAGTGCTTATCAGCATTAATAGGGTTGATGGGGCAAGCCCATGTGGAAAGTCTACTCCAGATGAAGAGGCAATGAACCTTGCCCCTTGCGCAATTGCTGCACAAGATGCAAAAGCTTCTGTTTCTGATGGTTGTTGCAAGCAAGTAAAGAGAATAGGGGCAAACCCTAGCTGTCTCTGCGCTGTTCTGCTTTCCAACACTGCCAAGAGCTCTGGCACCAAGCCTGAAGTCGCCATTACCATTCCCAAACGCTGCAACTTTGCCGACCGCCCAGTTGGTTACAAGTGCGGAGGTAAGTACACCCATCATTATGATATCGTGACATGTTATATTATCAAACTATCAGTCTGTCAATTTTGACTTAAAATTACTGAACCCTAATAATACTATGCTAATGTTGCAGGTTATACACTTCCATGATGGATTTAGAAAAAAGGGTGAAGGACATGTAATGGAGCTGTTGGCTACTAGTGTAACCAAGTAGAGATTACTGCTTGTAATTTGGAAAATAAAGCTAGTAGCTTTTTATCATCTAGTGTATCTTTCTTAGATAAAAAAAAACTTGGCAAGAACTCCCATGTGCTTTAATAATTTGCTCTCTTATTTTTGACACCTACCAGTTTGCTTTTGATCTTACTCTGAAACCCAACAATTAGTTGCTCAAAATAAAAGCTGGAATTGCAAAGCCCTAAATGGATGACAACAAGAACCATTGGAGACAGAGATTCGATCATTAACATAAAAATCAAACCCAACTTTGTACAAGTTTGTGGCTGCAGAATCTTTTGCTCCTCGCATGACACACCTACAATGCTTCCTTTAACGACCAAAACTTAACTGACACAGAAAGCAATATCCCACCAGACATGGGATAAGGACTGCTTTGAACGCTTAGTCCACATTTGGATAGGGAATAACCTCACTGACAATCTCAAGCTCGGATAAGAAAAATTGATAGGACACTTTGGAGGTGACGCAGCTTGACAGGTCGCCAAGATAATTTTGAATTCTGGACCACACCGACTTTGAAGAGTGATTTGGTGGTTAGTAGTACGTGGCACTTCAAAATGGGATCTCAATTTTTAGGTAAAGAAGATGAAACTGAATACTAGAATCATAAACAGAGAATACTCTTCGACTGTCTCAAGGCATATCCACAATGCCCTATTGTGTGTTTGACCATTTCACAGGCACACAGGAATAAGCAGTAGTACAAGACTATCGATCACATCCTATATATAAGACCAGTTCATCAAGAAAAATAAACTTACATATGGCGGCCGTGCCAAGAGTTCTAGTTAATCAGTGCATCAAAAGAGGAAAAACCGAAATGGAAGTGTACTTCACCGTCTTAACTAGTTACTTTCATGACCAGAAAAGAGAGGAGGGAGTCTACAAACCAATTATCCATAAGGAAACAGAGGAAGCCATGAAATTAGAAGTTCAACCATACAAAGATAAACATAACTGAAGTTACTACATATCCAAATCTCCAACTACATTACATGATAGTAGTTGATGAGAAATGGAGATACTAAACGGAACATTTTACAGGTAAACAGAGAGTACTACATCATTCTGTTACAGTGAACCTAAAGAAGATGCATACATACATAAACTGTGGTTTCATACGATCGATTGCTGTGTGGCCGGAGAAAAGAAATCAGCTTCCACAATGATCTGCTGCTGCTGCTACTCTATTTCCTATTATGCCTTCAAGGAATATACGCAAACAGAAAACTATTTCATTACATCAATCTTCAAACTAGGAAAGACACCAAAACATGGAACAATAGTCTTTTAGCAGGAAGTACATGAATTTATTCAAGACAGAATCCATCATGCTACTTAAGCGTCTTTCCTTTTCTTATCAAAATTCATGTGTTTAGGTAAGGAGTGTTTCACGGGGTTTAACCGCCAAAGCTAATCGATAATTTTTGTTAAGCAAATATTCGTTCAGAAGAAAAGAAAGAATTTAGATTGATACTTCAAAGAACGACAGAATTAGACACGCTATAAAACTAATAACTTTCAATTGACTAAGGAATAAGCATGTCAAACCGGAGAGATTCTATTAAGAATGACCACACTTGTAGTTCAGGCAAGCTTAAAGAGAACCGAGGTGAAAAAGTAGATGCCAAAGAACAAGAAATCTCCAACTAATATTCCAATTAAATTTTTAAGATATACCTGGATGAGGATGGAAAGAGAGTCCTTAATAATAGAGAGACCCTACAAATGGAAAATTTTGGAAGAAAAAGCAATGTCAGAACAGTACAGAGAGATTCCCAAAAGGCTTGTTCATGCACTAAAACGATAAACGATTGCAGTTTCTTACCTTGCCACCAGTTTCCTCTGCAAGCAGTGCCATCATCGTCACTCCAATCTTTCTTGAACTGAAACAAAATTGACATAAATCATCATGTTCTGAAATTAAAAAGCAACAATAATATAATGGAAATTCCGTAGTGCTAAATGAGAATTTTCTGTATTTGCATTACGCTATAGTCGAATGTTTAAGGGGGGTAAAAAAAGCTCACCATAGAGTTAATTCCAGGGTTCTGGCTATTCTGGGGATGATTATATATGTCTTGCCCACCATAATAGAGCGATGAACTGAGATGACATGGTTGTTGTACTCTCTGATCCTGATAGTAGGAGCTCATGTCCTTGTTCGGTGTGCTCTGACTCTCACCCTCTTTGCCATAAGAGTTATCACCTGCAAGCACAAAAGATTACAATTTTCAGAGACACAATTCATGTGTTAACCATTCAAACAAAGCCAAGAATTACTGAATCTACAGCTGAGAAACAAGACCAGGTAAAAACACACTAGTGGTTTGACAAAAACCAGAACTAAATCGATAGTACTCTTCTATAATCAAAACAATGCGATCCAGACAGGCCTAGCAAAAAACATTTATTTCTGATTCTAACTACAATAAGCTAGAACAGCCATACAAACCTGGCTCGCCGGATTTGAAGTTCAATGGTTCATGAGTGAGCTTTTTCCGAGCGAGTTCAGAACGCAGAGATTCCCTGCTTAGCACCTACATCAACACCAAAAGAAGTCTGTCTCAGAATCTGGTACAACATTAAGAAAATACTCGTATACAATCCACAGAAAAGAATGGTAAAAAGTCAGACAGGGAAAACCATATTCCGAGTGGTTTTTCAATACAATTTGCAAAATAAAAAACATGCACCACCATTGCATTAAATAATTCAAAACCCCTCGTTAATAAAAACCAATGTAAGCCCTCATTGCAAATCTTGCTTTGATCACTATAACCCAATTCAGCAAAGAAAGAAGAAGAAAAAAGTACTCGTAGATGATGATTGAAAACCTTCACTCAATTTTGGGAGAAAACATAGATAAACCCCATGAAGAATTTAGAAGAACCAGAGCAAAAACAGACACAACTCAATAAAGGCGATAGCTTTCAGCTATATTCAATCCGAAACAGACAGCATAAAATTCGAACACCATTACCAAAAAAAAACAGAACACACCTGCAATTCTCAAATGCAGGGATAACGATCACACAACCGAATCGAATTAGAATCAAACATTACAATAAAATACGCACGAAACATATAAAACCAATTCGGGGATATAGAGCAATACCTTTGGGGACGTGGAGGGAGGAGCGAAAATAGCCCCGAAAATCCCAGATGAAGAAGATGAGTCTTTGGACCCAAACAGCTCAGAAGTGAAGGAAGAAGACGACTCAGCGGGCTTTCTTCCCTCCATTTTTTTCTCTCCGTTATATCCAGCAACCCAAAACCTCTCTTCTGTTTTGTGTCCTGAACAGAGTGTGGTGGTGGGTTTATATAGAAGAACAGATTCCAGAGGCACCGTCACGAGAAGAAGCTTAATAAAAAAGAAACGGCCCCTGGAATTGGTTTCGCTGAAAAACAAAACGAAACGGCGACACACAGAGACGGACAGAGAGCAAATAGAAAACAGAGAAACAAAGAAAAGAGAAGGGGAAGGACACGTGAAAAATCAAAGGGTATCGAGTAAAAACGAAACCGTCGCTCCCACCCAATTTATAAGCCAAAAACGACGCCTGCCCAATTCAAAATTTTCCAATTTTTTTAAATTTTTATATTCTCATTATTTTGAAAATCTCGTATTGTGATGATTTTCTCTCTCGTGTCTCGCCTACGATCTCTCTCTGTTTCCTCTATTTTGATTTTTTAAGGGCCTTTCTTTCATCTTTTTACGTTTCTGTTTCTAGTTCTTCAAGCTGTCCAGAGTGTTACAGATTGCCGCCACGTGGAGATGTGGGTCCTCTGAATATGCCCCAATATATTACTGCCACGGGTACCCTAGTGGATAATAACCACCCTACCCTACTTAACCCCTATTTTTCGACTTTTCCCTCTACTACTCTTTTTGGACAAAAAATAGACTATGAGGTACATGTTCATAGAGGAAGAGAGAGCCAAACCTTTGTAACCTTATCTTTTTATCTTGTCCGCCCAAAACAGAGATGGGTCTTCTTCCACCCTTCCCCTCCCTTTACTTTTTATGAATGGCATTTGAAAGTTAGAAACCCAAAGGACAAAAGAATGATTGTACCAAGGTTTAAACAGTTTGATTTGTTATGTTATCGAACTAGTATTGTTAGTTGTTTAGATTAAGCGGTAAGTTATGTAGACACATACGTGTCGTGTTACTAGACTATTCTCATAACTAATCATCTTAGATTTGAATCGCTTGATATATTGTTATCTTGTTGTTGATTAGGATAATCATTGAATGAAATGACTTTTATCTCGTGAGATAGTCTGATTAGTTTGATACGTTACGTTGTCTAGTAAATATTTTTTTGACAGATGATGCTTTCTATACGCTGACAAGTAATCTTCTGGCATGCATGTTAAGTTAACCAACTAGTTACACGTGTTATTTTGTTTTTGTTTTTATTGGTTTGAAGTTTTATGTCGTGTCAGATTATAAATCAGGATCGATAATCATTTAATAAATAGTAGTTTCTTCCTGTTAAACGGTTGGAGATAAAGTTTACCATATTTGTTTAATGCGTTGTGTCGTGTTGTGTTGTCTAGTCAATGATTTCTTGTCATATGCTTCAGATTAATTAGTCGACAAGTAATTTTCACATACGTTATGTTATATTGTTATCAAATAACTTTCACTTCTTATTATGTTGATTCGGTTGACCTATAATGTTGTGTCATAATCAAAAGATGAATCATGAGAATCATTTAATGAAGGTTAATTTGAGTTTGGTAAACAAGCTAACATATATACGACGTGTTAGCTAGATTAGTTTGATGCGTTGTGTCGTCTACTAAATGATTTCGTGTTTAATTGTTCATATTAGGTTTTTATTCAGCCAATCGCTATATTATGTTGAGTCATAATCAAATAACAAAGACCGCAATCGTTCAATAAAGACATAAACATTTCATAAAGTAATCTTATTACACTACTCGGTGAACAAATCATGTGCTAGATTAGTTTCATGCGTTGGGTCTTTTGTAAATGATTTTTTATCATATCTTTCAAATTAGCTGACAAGTTATCTTCTTACATACGTGTGGTTATATTACCTAACGAAGTTTTACTCTCTCTTTTTTTTTTTTCTCGAATTCAGTTAACGCATTATATGTTCTGTCAAAGTCTAACTACAAATCAAAACAACCATCTAAAAAAATGGTAGTTTGACATTGTAAAAAAGTCTTGCAAACCAACTAATATATTAGTTGGATGCGTTATGTTGTCCAGTACATGATTTCGTGTCATGATCTACATATTAGTCAATAAATTATGTTATCTAAACACTTTCACGGGTAGTTTTGTCGGATTCATTTGAAGAATGGATTTTTTATGTTCTTAATCTTTGTGATTCAATGATTTTTTTTTTCTGGCTGAAATGATGGAAGACAAATTACAACCCAATTAAAAACCCCTAAAGCAATCTTACACACCAAAGGTGTGAAAACTAATATTAGCTTCACAAATAACATGTTTGAAACCACATTGCATGTGATCGATTGGATGATTTGGGTAAAGTATGTTTGAACTTTGAAGCGATTATTAAGCTAATCAATAGTGAGTCAAAGTAATTTGAACCCAAATTTGTATGTCGGAGTAAAAGACAAGTGCTTCGAATGGCTTGAATTTCTAAGTGGGGTTTTGATTAAGTGCGAGTCATACATAGGACAATAGACATGGCAGGTGTAGTCGCTATGTACCACTGAGGATCGCCGCATGGTGTACGAGTGTTCAATTTTATGCCATGTGGATCATCCACGCCCTATAAATTCTGCCCGTATTTTTTTTTAATTTTTTTGATCGAATAAGGGATTACGCGAGATTAGCTTTTAACAAAACTTGTTGTTTTAGGTCGTAAAGTCCACCTTCAAACCCGGCCGAAATGGAGAAATAATAGTCCCACTCTCGGAGCACTCCGCCTGTCCTCATATTTTATTAATAACAAAATAAAAAAGAAATACAACCGATTGAAAATGGGGGACATAATTTCACCCAAAAAAAAGAAAACGGGGGACATAAACCGTACTTTATAATTACAAAAAAAAAAAAAAAACCGGCAATGACATCCAAACCAGCCAAGAAATTAACAAATTAGCAAAATCTTGAAAGACTTTCTTTTTGAAGTAGATTTATATTGGGGTATGTAGATCGTCCCGGATTGTTGAATGAATAATGTTTGAAATTCTACTTTGTCTACTTGGATTCTTTAGTCGAGTGTGCTGCTAGCAAGGGAGTTGGAATTATGGAATAGGAATGTGGTTTCTTTAATTCCAAGGGTTGATAAGTTTCACATTCGTGGCTTCATTGTAAAACCAAAGATAACTATTTAGGGCACGTTGATGCTAGCAAAGACAGTAGATCATTGTCCAAAAAAAAGCAAAGATGGAGTTCGTTAGCTTTTGTTTGGAAATGGCTACGCATCTTCAACTATTTACGGTACTTCATCATTATTGAAAATTTTATTACAATTCACTTATCCATAAATCAAACCCAGGACCTCCCATTTAAAAATGAGAGATTTATGTCACTAGACCAAATTGTCGCGGGTTAATTTTTTTTCTTAATAATACGATTAAAAATTGAGTCTTACAAATTAGTTGATTTGTTTATTAAAAATTAGTTGATTTATTTATTTATTTCATTGTTAAGTGATGAACGTAACCATCATTGTACATTTCCATGACCAGATAATGCACTTAAGGACAATCTATCTAAAGTAAGAACTAAGAAGGTTATCTAACCTAATCTAATCAAATATATGGAATTGGTGTCACCTACTTCCCAAAAACATAATAAATCACACCTGAATTTATGAGATAATGAGATATCGACATACCCTATATCTCATCATCATCTCATTATATGAGATAATGAGGTGATCACCAAAATCACACACTAGATAACAAATACGTTTTTTTAGTGAAAAAGCATCATATATTTATATTTACCAAATCCTTACTGGATTTGATAATATTAAGTTCAATTTCTCAACAAAAAAGTTTTCCAGTCTTCTAGTTAGGCAAGTTTTATGAAAAAGCTACCTATTTTGTGGCTTACATGTTCCAAGGAGGAAAAAAAGTCTCACCTAGTTCATATTTGCACGTAAAGACATTCCTAGAAAGTAGAAACACAATTTTACTGGGAAAAAACTGCCTATATTTGTTTGTTTCCTTCATTTTTTCATTTTTGCCTTTCGGTTTGTTACTAATAATCAAGTAAATTACTCTGTGAGGATACAAAAAAATATATTCTTTGGAGAAGATCGAGAAAAAAAAAACTCTTAAATACTATTTTTTCATGCTGCTTGTTGCCTCTAAAAATACATTGTAGCCTCTCCGAGGCATTTTACAAACACATTTCCCCTATTTTTGTAAGGAACAAAAGTAATTAATAATCGAGAGAATAACCATCGAATATCTTTATAAGAAACAAATGAAATTCGTAGGGAAACTCGTTAATATATAACCTAATGTAATCTTGTATTGGTTGTAACTAGATCATCTCTCGCCTCATTTGGTACATTAGGGTAAAACTTTGGAAACAGAAAATCAAATCAATTATCAAGTAAAATCAAGTGTTAGTAGATTCCATGCGGGTTCAAAATAAACGTTTGAATTTACGACTCATCTCATGCACATGCACGCGCACGCGGATCCATCTATCCATACAAGTTGTTATAACCCTAACTTACATAATAGACAAATCGATGCTTGAGCTGAAAATATCAGAAACGTGAGGGCATTTAATATTACAAGTCTCTCATCACAAAAAAGAAACTGGCTTTGTGCGTTTGGATTAATATCTTATCAAGAAGGGACCCTCGGTCTTCAACTTCAGTCAAAAAGCCAGATCGAAAAGGATAAGTGCTTTACATAAACAATTAGTGTGATAATTAAGAGATGTGGATCAGATCGCAACAACAACCCAATGTTATAATTAATATGTAGACCAGGAAAGAAGAAGAAGAAGAGGATGAGGAGGAGAACAATCACAAAACGCATGCATGCCTTTTCAGCATCAGTTTAATTTGGATCCCCAGGCCATGGATAAGAACAAAAGCCAGCCACAAAGAAAGCAAATAAAAAGGGCCAGAATTCAAAAGACCCACGTTAACAACATGAAGAAGATCAGTTGCCCTAGCTAGCCTACCTTAGCTAGCGAGGCTCGCGTGTGCTTTATACTAGCCTCCAATTTTTGTGTTTGGCTTTACTCTCTAAATTAATTTTGCTCCTTTGGAAATTGTGTTTATTTCAAGAGAAGATGGGAGAACGTGAACCAATTAAACTCTTAACAGAGTTGTGGAGAGTGGAGACTCTGGAGTTAGCGAGTACTAAGTAAAGGATGCTCTGTTGGCTTTCATCACACTTTTAAGTGAAGCAAACATGCACAGAGGTGCATCGATCAGCCATTTGCAAATTGTGTGTGGTTGAACAAAGTTTGCCGATATTTATAAGTCCTTAGGTTTAGTTCAAGTGGTGAGAAAATTTAGAGAATTAGGTTATGATTATGTTTGATCAATGTTTAATTGCTTTCAATGCAACCAAAAATAAAAGAGTTTAGCGCGCCATATATGTATTTTGATGTACTTGTGGTTGTAAGATCCAAAGAGAATAGTCTTTTTCGAATAAATTAAAGTCGGATGTTCTAAAACTACATTTATAACCTCATTTTCTACACAATTGAAATTGACATCACAAAAGCTCCATTTGGAATTGGCAAAACCTCTTTCGGCAGCATTTAGCAAAAAGAGTTAAGAATGATTTTTAGTTATGGAAACACTTTCTAGTGGATTTTCTATAAGCACTTGGTATATGCTTTCTAAAAGAAGCATTTTAAGTGTTTTTACATAAAATACTTGAAATTTTTATAAAAATTTTATGTGCTTCTAACAAAACCGTTTTCGGTAAAAGTGCTACGTACTTATATATAACCAATCTCAAACAGAGCCAAAATTTCTTCATAATTTTAATGAAGAGGAATACCAAATGAATAATGAATGAAAACAAATTAATAATTATATATATATAATCTATGAAGGTTCGTAAGTTGTTATTTACGGTCATTTGTTTACTAACCTACTAAAACTTTGGGGTACAAATTGAATCACATGCTTCGTCCAAAAAAAAAAATTGAATCACATGCACTACTTGAGAGGTTGGATAGTCATTCCTAATTTCCACCGTTCCATTATTTCTTATAGACCCATGACAAACTACTCAAATCGATCAAAATCCTCTATAATTTCTAAAGCAATTAAAAACTTTCACAGAATAACACCATCACATTCTTTAAGCACAGAAGACGAAATTACCTGAGAAAAGCAATGGTTACTCTCAAATGTCTTTCTCATCACATTGTACAAGTTCATAGCACTTAAACATGTCACCCTTCAATTATATATGAGCATTTGTATCAACATATTTCAGTAATCAGGAATCAGTTTGTGAACTCATGACTCAATTCCAAGTCATTTTTGCTTTTGTGTTTCTTTTGGTTTTTTGTACACCAAGACGGGGAACGATTTGATCGAGATGGTGCTTTTCATTATGTTTTGCTGCGAATGGAAAGGAATGGGGAAAAAAGAAAAAGAAAAAAAAAAGAAAGCAAATTCTCAAACTTTACACCCATATTATATAAAGAACATCATAAAACTCAGGAATCAAAAATTACTTGAAAATCCTTCCCAATACATTCCACAAGCCAAGTTAGCTCATCCGAGCTCTAATCAGATTAAAAAAAAATCTTTTTTCCAGACACTAAAATGAGCTACTCTGTGAGCCACATCATTACACTTACGAGGATAAAAAACAACCTATGGGACCTCTAACAACACCAAATTAATAGAATTCTATTCTCCTCCATACCATTCTCTTAATTTTTTTTTCAAGAACGACAAACACTAATGTCGGAGTAATGCTTTTGCCTAAATGTATAAATAATTTTGTTTAAAATATAAACGCTTAAAAGTGTGAATGGTTCCACCTTGATGCTTCTCGATCTCCCCAATTTCTTCCCTTTCTTATCTTATCGATCCATTTCTTTTCATTATAGAATTATGACAACCTACTCAAAATAATAATCCAAATTCTATTGCTTGAAAGTAATTATCTAAAGCAAAACCTTGGTAAAATAACATCAATTATTTTTGGCATAGAGGACGAAGTTACACCCCAGAAAAGCAAGATCGAGTAGTACCTCTCAAATGTCTTGCTCATCACATTGTACAAGTTCATAGCACTTCAATTATGAACATTTGTATCAACGTTTTTTGTCATCATGCAGTCATCAGTTTGTGCATTCCTGACTCAATTCCAAGTCATTTTGTTTCCTACGTACCAAAGCCACTGCTTTCATTTTTTCTCGTAGCACAAATTAAGACAGGCAGTGATTTGAGATAGTGTTAGAAAAGAATACCCAAAAACAATGTAGAGAAAAGTAGCAATGAAGTGATCGAAAGCAACTTCTCAGACATTACTTTGAACTTGGGCCTGATTCAGACCAAAAAAAACACCTAAAATACTTGGGCCTAGTTAGTGATCGCTCTCGTTCTCATTACGTCCATGATTGTATTCTTCTTCTTTAATTGAAGGTCTAGGTTTCCAAATTTTGTTTTAGAATTTTTTTGATTTACTAATCGAAATACCTGGTATCAAATCTTTCAGAACTCTAATGACAATTTTTTTTTTTGGACAATAAAGACAATTTTTTGTTCAATTAAGTGGAGTCTACGGGTTCATAGCACAAGGCAACTTATGACGAGGAGTCTCTACAGGTCATACTTTCATTGTTAGAGGAGAAGACCAAGTCATCCCATTGAAGATATTAAAGCCTGGTCATTTTCAGTTTTCCATTCTCTCAATGTGAAAGACCACATTCAAATTAATATAGGGTATTGTTTAGAAAAGCTTGAAGCTTAAATAACCTAGCCTCAAGTCCTCAACCACACACATGAAGTGATGAAACATCTCTATCAGCATCAAAATTTCCAGGCCACTTATTATAGTTACTCAACCTTCTTTAATAATAACCAGTAACAACAACATATGTAAAACCCAGTACGTACGTAGGGAAAAAAATCAAGAAGGGAAAAACTCTATATAACATATATATATAGGGTATTTACAAAGTTTAGAGAAGAAGAGAAAGCAAAAAACCAAAGAAAAGGGCTTCTGCTTCAGTTGCTAATTATTATGTTGTTTCCAAGGGAGACATTTGAGGCTACTGCAAGAACCAGTCCACCTACTTTTGCATTCACCTCCAACTCCATCGCAACACTCGCAAGCTATTCCAAGGGTTCCAAAAACCTTCGAATATCCTACAATTACACAGCATAACCTAATTAGTTCTAAGTACAAATCAATTTTGAAGAGACAGAAATTATTTGGGAGCAGATCGATGTTGCTTAGTGCCTTAGTTCTTCTTACCTTGCTGTGAGAAGAGGGAAAGTGGCCTTGCTTCAACAGCCAAAGACTTCTCTGATGCACAAGCAACTAGTAGAAGCAACAAAGCTAGCAAAGAGCTACTGCGATTGGAGACACCCATATCTGATCGATCTGGGTTACTTATGGAGTGGTTTACGAGTATTTAAATATCGGCCCCAACAATTATATACAAGATAAACAATGATGGGTTATTTTATTTATATAAGATATAATAGTTGTATGTCTTTGTCAATCTAGAAGGGAGGTTGGCTTTTTGTGGTTTAAAAATTTGGTAAGTGTGGCTTTTTCTGCTTGATTAATTGATTAGTATGTAGATGATGGGCTTCTAGAGTACAATCTGGGCGCGCACTCACACACCACACGCTTATCAAGTTTCTTACGTCTCCACGGGGTGGAGTATCTGGAATTGCATAGAAGCTTCCTTCTTAATCAGTTTCTCAAGTCTTTGAGGCGGTGAGTCAATTTGGGACCCTCCTGTTTTAACCTCTACAACACAAGTCCATGAAGTTTTCGTGGGTTTCATATATATGGTTCATATTTGCATATGGCAATGTTAAGAAAGTGAAAGGAAGTGGCCTTGTGCGTGACGAAAGTTTCCAGGAAAATATAATTACCTATGCAAGCCATTAAAACAACTTTGTTAAACTTATAACTTTAGTCGTCAAGAATATTTATACTCTAAAGTAATCATTAAGAGCATTTACGATTAAATTTGTAAATTTAGTCGTCTAGAACATTTGAGCTTAAAAGTTAAATTTGTAGCTTTAGTCGTCAAGACTACAATCTTAATATTAGTCGACTAAAAGAAATTGACACACCCTTTGCCAGAAGAGGATGCTTGTCGTCCATTGGGTAGGCATTGAAAACCAACTTCTACGTGCTTTGCGTACTAGAGGGGGGATAACATGGAAAATGTGAACAATTGCTACAGGCAAGGAAACTAACTATAATAATTTATGACATAATTTGAACGCAGATAAAATCATAGACAGACTACTGTTCATAATTTGAAAACTGAAACCTACAGAATATGATACTTGAAGCGCATAAAGAGACAAAAAGCTTTTTACATGAGTTGAAGACCATTTACATCATGAACCAAAACCTAAATATGTGTGTTGAAAACTAACTGATCCTTGCATCAACAACAAAAGAGCTCCCACAAAAGAAACTAAGCTAAAGCATTTGACTACACTTAAAAGTTCGAGACTCTCAGATTGGTTCAGTAGCTTCTATATATAGTCCGAACCACTCCCGGGTTGCTCCAAGTCGGGGTGTATCCTGCTTCCTGGTCCCTGTGGGCGCCTGCAACAAATAGATATAATCAAGTATCATTATATGCTTGGTCAAGCAGAAAACCTGACTGACTGACTTGTATATATTTTGGCATGTTCCAAGGAGCAGGAGAGAAAATAGAGTGTGAAAACCAGGAAAAGTTTAACCCAATTTCAATTCCATCAGTATCGCTTTAAGGTCAAATGAGACTCAACTAACTACCAACTAGATGTGATTAGTGATGTCCGTAAAGAAAATTTTCAATTTCGTATACCTTGCAAAATCTGGATCGAAATCAAGAAAACCAGGCGGCCCATATGGATCAAAGCGAGCACCTGGAGGAACACCACTGTTCCAAGATAGATCCAACCCAAAATTAGACAGTATTACAAGTATGACATATGCATGAGATGAGGAGAGTGTCAAAAAAATACTCACGGTGGTCTTTCAGGACCAAACCGAGGATCGCGGGTACCCCTGTTCCAAAAATAGATCCACAAAAATTTAGACAGTAACATCAAGTATACCATATCATGTGACAGAGAAAGAAAGTCTAAAACAACTCACGGTAGTCCTCCAGGAAACCCAGGGAACCCAGGCTGTCCAACGTCACCAAACCTATGATCCTTTGGTCCTATTTTCACATGACAATAAACTGAGTCCCAAAAACTTCACAAGATTATTTTCCAACACATTAAAAGTAAAGAAGATCACATACCTATAAACATGCTTCCATCGTCAAAACTACCCCTGAAAGACAGACATAACAAATGTGTTCAATATGGACAGTTCAGATGGGAATAAATTGCAAGGTTTGCCACACAATCATTTTGGAAGTAAAATACCTAGTAGGGTGCATTCCAGCCCCAGGCCCGGGATAAAGATCGTTACCACCGTCTGGATACCTAGTAGGATACATTCCAGCGCCAGCCCCTGGATAAAGATCATTACCACCACCTGGATACCTATCACCAGGCCCAGGATAAAGATCATTCACAGGTTGATATCCAACTCTGTAAAGCAAGCCAGAATCTAAGAGTAAACTACATATTTGGAAGCTTTCGGCACGATACGTAAAACAAGCGACTCCAAAACAAAATCATCCACATAAACTTTTTACGAGTACAAATGAACATTTTGAGCATCACGCTGCCACACCTCATTCAATACACTTTGGTGGGATATAGTGGATCAGAAATCATAACTTGCAAGCTATTTCAACAAATAATTTTGAAATGCAAATACTTTTGTCCTGTGAAATTTTTTTCTCAATTACTCTCCAAGAAATTAAGAAAAGAGAGGGGCTGCGTTACTCTCAAAACAGGAAATTGCAGTTTGTTGTAAAGAAGAATATGTAAGCAATCCTAGTCAAATCAGGAAATCAAATTAAAGAGGCATAACATGTAGGGAAATAAGAATAATCACCGAGATTAGATGATGACATAAGTATAGCATGCTATAAACAGGAAAGCATTGGCATACACGTTACATAGTCAGTGTTAGCCAGTTAGGATATTTAACAAACCTAAGTCAAGCCCCAACTGCTTGGGACTTACAATCTAAGTTGCTGATCTGTGTTGTCTTTATTAAAATACAGATATAAATGGACCTCTAGGATCATTTACACACACACACACGCGCATGTCTTAAAAACCTTCTAAAATAATTATGAAACCTAATAAAATCTCACAACAGAATTGGACTATTCATGAAGATACATTAAAAACTGAGTTCCTCAAAATTTCCACATGATAAATGGGGTAGAATTATTTGTGTACTATACCAAATTTGTGTGTGTGTGTGTATGAGGGTGTGTGGGAGAGAGAGTAAGAGAGATACCCTGGAGATCCAGCACCATGCCCAGGCTCATTTGCTGATATTTTAGTGAAGTCTGAACTGCCAAGTTCCCTAACACAAACGATAAAACAGATAAAAGCAACATGTTCAGCGGATTCAGTGATCAACAACCTTTGTATGCAAATTTGTGTATCAGGATAACTGTTCTAGCTCGGTCTTAGTACCAATATAGCTTATACAATGCATGTTAGACCAGATAAAAGAAACAAGTTTAGCACCCCATAGTTGGTTGTCCCACAAAGCCCAACAATTCCATAACAGAACCAAAATACGATACAAAATGAAACCCAATGTACCTTGGTGGGTTACTTGTGGAACTGGGTGTGGAAGACCCGTGCAATTTAGACAGTACATGAGTGTTCACATTCTTGACCAAAGTCTCCAAATTCTTATAATGTGTGGAATAATTGTTTCCACCAGTCTCTTCCACATAGTCATCAACACTGCGAAATAGTTAAAGAACACCCAAACCCAATTAAGAACCAAGAATTGAAAGATTACCCAATTGCAAACACACAGTGAAACAGAGGAAAAACCTACTTCAATTCACAGTGGACGTTCTGTGAAGCCCCATCAGCCACAGCATCGACACTCAATGTTCCATTAATAACAAGGCACTTTACCAGAACCTTCTTCGAACCCTTTTCTGGGTTCGCATACACGAATGCGTACTCGTTCTCCAGCTCGTTCCATTGGTCAAGACCCACTTCTTCTACAAAACCCCCAAATAAACAAAACCCAAAATTGAGATCATTTCAGGGTTTAGGGTTTAGGACAAATTAAAGCATAGTTCTTTATAATTTAAAAGGGTGAATAACGTACCGGTTGAGGAGGAGGAGAGGGCATCGGCGGAAAAAGCAGGGCTGCCGGTGGCGATTAGCTCGTACCCGGAGGCAACGAAACAAGCGTGAACGGCAAACGCAACCTTGTCGTTTTTATTGCGGAAAGATGGTCGTGCGGCTCTGATCACCGCCATGACCGACTTGTCGCTGGCCATTGCTTCTGGTTGTTTCGGTGTGATTGATTTCTCTGTTCGGTTTCTTAGAGGAGTGTTCTCGTTTCTTGTTGCGAGGGAAAGCTTTGGGAATTTGGACAACGCAATGTTTGCTGGCCCACTAACCCACCCAAATGGGCTCTTTCTAGGATCCGAACAAATTAAACCATACATGCACAAGGATATCTTGATTAGCACCAAGACAATGCAAGTTAAAACTACTAAATGAGTGATTTGAACAATTTGATCTTCAGGCAAGTTAAGGATTATAATTTAAACATCCATCATTTTTGTTTGTTATGTTGCAAAATGAGGCAGAGAAGCATGTCCTGATCGAAATCCATCAACATGTTGCCAACACTAGCTTCCCTTTTTCTTTATGCGAATTTAAAACTTTACTTTTCCTTTTTTGTAGTTCCAAATTCCCGAATGGTTTTAAGCTCTCATTTTTAGTGTTCGTATATATATACACGAGAGTCATGATCGAGTTCATATGATAACTCTCATGTAAGTAAAATTTAATCTCATAGGTTAATTCATAATAGAACTTTTTTGGGGTTCTTTTTTTTTTACATTCGACGTAATTAATAAAGGCACTAATAATGAGGCTTCAGAATCATTTATATTCTATATTTATCATTTTCTTTACAGTAACATTACCTCAAATCAACACCCATTTACATACACATGACAAAACTAGCTACTAACTTGGGCACCAGTAATATCTGTCTTTTTATGTCTTGCAGTGGCTCTTATGTAACAGAAAACTGCCACCAAGAAAGTGGTGGCAAGCCCTCCGAGAATCACACCGCCTCCGGCAACTGACCTGTCCACATGGTGGTGCTTTAGGTGGATCTCCTGCTCTAGTATACTCATATTGTCTTCAGTCTCTGGTACTGCTTGTGCCTCTCTTAAAGATTGCTCATTGCTTGGGCTTAAAGCTGGTGCATTTTGGTGCTTTCCCATTTTCCTAATCATAGGTGCTGGTGCTTTAGATGGACTTGGAGCTGAAGCCATTGTTAAGCTCACGCAAGCATTTACTAAGATCAAGCAAAGGAGAAGAAACTGAGCCATTAATTTTGAGGAAATGGGGATGTTGAGGAATGAAATTGAGCAATGAGGAATTGAGGATGATGAAGATGGTAGCTTTGAGAGCTATATATATAGGGCCCTGAAATTAATTTTGATTAGGAAGATGATGCTGTAGATCCTATATTCGTGTGGTTTGATAGAAATTTCCCTAGTGTCGGATTCTAGGAATTATATAATCACTCTTTGTACTTTGAACTAATGGGGTTGTCTGTGAATTGGGGAGATGAAGGGAGATTACACGTGTAAGCATTAGAATAATAAGAATACAACTAAGATTTCAATGAAGGGAACAAGATCACCAACATGTTTATATGTCAAGTTGTTATTATCTGAGATTAAGTTGGATTAGTATAAGTAATGTCAGATTTGATTTAAACTAATAATTAAGGCCAGCTACAGTTCCCATGCATAAATCTCAGGAATAGAAGATGGTCAGAAGCTGCTCCCAATTTTTTGTTGGGGATTAATTACATTATTAATCCTCATTGCTGCTTGGGTTGGCAAAAGCAATAGTCTATTAATCTTCAATCCCCATTATCATAAGGGGGGTGATCAAACATTGATTTAGCAGGTCTAGGTAGCTATATATAGTTATATACCATCTAGGTGACTTCATCATTGTCTCCTATATGTTTCTTTGAAAGCTAAAAAAAAACAAGTGTTGTAATTATACTATTGGTAAAAGTAAAATTATTAATTTTTTAAAAGTTTCAAAAAAATTTGCTTAGCCAAAAGAAATTCCATGACTGATATTCGATATTTTCGTGTCTATGTTTGATATGCAATATTGCAACTTATTCAGCCTCTTGTTTTTTTTTTTTTCCATAACAGTGAGATTTGAACTTATAATCTTTACGGTGTTTGTTTTACAAATAATCTATAAACCACGGCTCATCGACAATGTCGATGTCTTGTTGTTGACTAGCTAGCTAGCTTCTATATGGATTTGGTGTCGACTTAAAGATTAGCAGAAGGTGCACGATGTCTGTGAACATCTCAAGTCTTAATAGACATTATATATGTTGAGATTTGAGAATGCTTCCATAGAACAAAGCCACATGCTAAAGAAAATATCTATGCGTTAGCCAAAAATAAAAAATAAATGCTTTCTATATATATATGTTTATGCATAGTCATGTATTGAGCTTGTATGAAATTTGAATTTCATGACCCAATTGAACTTTATTTTTGGTCAAAATAAATCCTAAAGTGGCCAAAGAAAAAGGTAGAATCCTCTATAGTCGAGGGTAATCTTGTAGGAGCCTTTTTAATTATTTACTCAAAAACAAAAGTCATTATCTACGATCTTCATTGTCATTTTGAAAGTGATCAAATATTGATTTATAAGGTCTAGAATTAAAACTAAAACCTACGCCAATCTATTTTATGTGTGATTTTTAGCCTACAAGTGTTCCTACGTACTAACTAGGTCACACCTAGGGATGGCATATGGACAATTATGGGTATGGACAACTCATGAACTCCTCATTCCTTCCTTCCTCTCTTCCTTTTTTAAATAGGAAAGATGAAAATGGAGGATTGATTGGGACATTTGGGTATCCATTGAGTATTTTTGCCATCTCTAGTCACGCGTAGGGATGGCAAATGGTACGGGCGCATGAGCATGGACAACTCATTAACTCACTCAACCCCAAGAGTTTCTTGGTTCAGGCTTCACACCATTGTTTCTCATGCATTCACACTGATCCATATGGAGCAAGTTTTGTATGCATATCTATCGCATGAAAACTAGTATGATTCTTGCTAAAAAAACCATAAGGTTATGGGTCTTTGTTCTACGACACAAAATAAGAGGTGTGCATCGAAGAAATTTGTATTTGAAATATTGGAGAAAACTAATAGCAAATAAGGACAATTGGTGATTTGTATAACAATATTTTGTGTGAAAATTAAAGAATGTCGCATAATAGAAGTAATAACCACTAGTTGTATATCAAAAGATGGAAAACAAGCGAAAACTTATTGCTTATGGTTTGAAGTAGAGCTGAGTGGAGATCAAGGAAATGACATATGTTGATTTCAAATTGTCTACAATAAAACTACTATAGTTATTGTACCATAAAAATATGACAATGAAAATCTATAGATCAAGAAAATGACGGACGTTGGTTTCAAATTGTCTACAATAAAACTACTAAAGTTATTGTGTACCATAAAAATATGACAATGGAAATCTATCTATGGAAATTTGATAGTTGAGAATGTTTTTTTTTTATTCTAATTAAGTGTCAGTTTACACACACGAAAATTTATCTATGAAAATTTGATAGATGAGGATTTTTTTTTATATTTTGGGCGACACACAAAAATCTATCTATGAAAATTTGATAGATAAAGATTTTTAAAAAAAATTTGGGTGTCACTTTACACACACATGTATCCTAGGGCTGCACCAACCAGCTTGAATATGAGGATACATGTGTGTAAAGTGACGCCCAAAATTATATTAATCGCAAATGCTTTGTATAAAATCCGATGCTTTGCACCATACATATGAAGCGTATCCATTCACATACAAGTAGTCTTTCAATTTCTTTAAATCGTTTATGGAAATGTATTCGCAAATTGTTGACGATCTAAACCAAAACATGACCAATATATAATCTTACTTCTTGATCTATCAACATTATGCCAACCAAAAAATTAGCAGAAGATATATGCCTCATGTCAACCTAAACATCTAAAAATCTTAATAAACTCTGTATATGTTGTAATGCTTGCATAGAACACAACCAAATGCTGAAAATGTGGTTTCTGTGTTTAACCCTTCATCCATTCAGCTTTGAATTAATACTGAAACTATGAATGTAACCACATAAATCATATATGATTTTACATATGATATGATGATGATCCTGGAATATATGTATGTCTGCTGAAAATGCATATAACACATCTTAATTTATTTGTATACGGTATATATATATCCTTCATTCCATAGAGTTGGTGACCATTGACTATAACAGCATGGAATCTATAACCTATACATTATGGTAGTGTTTGGGAAATCAGAGACAAGAACCACATGGCACTGCAGGGTTCAACATATTTTAAGCTAACAATCTATTTTAGTTTATGCTTTCATCTGTTGAGTTTGAACACTGAAATTATGAATTTAACAAATCGGCAGGTTAGAACATAAGGAAGCTATTTTTTTTGGTTTTCATAGAGCTAAAGTAAGAGTTAATTTGGGTTTTAGATCAAAAAATTTAAGATGAAACTAGCTCATATTTCTCCCGACAACCTTATTGTCGGAAAAGATGTTCATACCGGCCAACTATTAGATTAACATTTTGTTATGGTAAAAATTAATGACTTCGTAACAAAAAAGAAAATCTAGCTATTTCTTAATTGTATCACTTGTTTTTTTTTTTTTTTTGGATTCGGAATTGCTTAATTTATTAAGACCAAAATCCAAAAGGTTTTTTTTTTTGGACCCAAAAAGTTAATTAGTTTTCTAAAACTCAAACTAATTTAAAGGAACAATTTTATTTAATATAAATAATTGAGTCACGCATCTATTGGCCGGGAGTTCATGTATGGGGTAGATGAGAGATTCCAAAGACATATATATAATTGCTTCACACCATTGTTGCTTATGCACGTACACTGATATCTTTCTGGAGCAAGTATTGTATGTCACATAAAACTATTATGATTCTTGCTATAAATACCACCTAGCGGTCTTATCGATCTGACTAAGAAATGGGAAAAAATGTGTGTACAAACAAGCTAATGTATAATTTGTATGTGAGATTTTGGAGGAAATTAATGGCATATGAAACAATTATCGATTTGTGTAACAACTTTCCATTCAAAAATTAATATGTAACGCACTACTACAAAAATGGTTTATAGGGACATACATTTGTCCCCTTTATAAGGGTTTCTATTGCCTCTATATGTCTCTAAAAGTTAACTTTAGGGACAAATAAATCTATTTGTCCCTAAAGTTAACTTTTAGGGACATATAGAGGCAATAGAAACCCTTATAAAGGGGACAAATGTATGTCCCTATAAACCATTTTTGTAGTAGTGAACGTACAAGACAATAATCTTGGATTTAATCAAGATTATTTCATATGATTTGAAGAAGTAATACCCCAAAAAAATGTGATGGCAAAAACAATCATGTGTAATTTTGATCAACTATACTGAGTTAGTAGGTCTACATAGTTATTATATAGGTGACCTCACTGATGTCTATAACAGAATTATATATAGGATTAATATGATACTTAAAATTTATTCAATAAAGATGCTAATTATGTAAGTATGTCTACCAGTCTGCCAAGTTTTGATTATTTTCATTACATCCGTGGATCAATCGTGTCTTGATCATTTATGCTAGCTCAATTTTAACTTATTAGTAATTTTTATCGTATTATGTATTCTCGTATTGTAATCCATTTGTATTAGTCTCGTGTGCTTTTCACCATGTGATCAAAATAATTCCATTGACACACAATTATTATTTCTATTCCCTTAAATTATGTATGGAATGTATTCCCAAATTCCTGTATTGTCAATCAAATGACCAATAATCTCACTTACCTATCAATATTTAGCAGAAGATTCCTCATGTCTAAGAACAACTCAGAAAACATCTCAAAAATCTTATTATAGCTATAGACACGTACTATATAAGTATATAACTATATATATATATATATGTCGTGATCGAATTGTCCAAAAAAAAATGTATATATGTCATGAATGCTTGCATAGAACATAACCAAATGCTAAAATATATGTGGGTTCTATATATGTTTAACCAACTAAGACATATAATTTTCGTCCAAAAAAAAATAAGACATATAATTATTGTACATATAGAGGCTTCACACCATTGTACGTTGCTCATGCACATTGATCCATCTGGAGCAAGTTTTGCATGCATAGCTATCATATAAAAGCTATAATATATGATTCTTGCTATAAAAATAACCATAGAGCTCTTAGTTTTGCCATAATGAATGAAAATTGTTCATGCACTAAAGGAAGTTAAATGTATAAGTTGTATGTGAGATTTTGGATCGAGGAAATTATTCGTACATAAAGATGCTTGTTTGTGTGATAGGTTTCAATCCGGAAATATATGTTACGTAATACAGATAACATTCATCTGTAGGATATTAAAACACTTGGTGGATGCTGAATTATTTCATATGGTTCGAAGAAACATCATACCGTGACTTGTTCTTCCCCTTAATCTAAAAAAATTGTCAGCCTAACTAGCTCTAAAAAAATTCCCCTTAATATGGTTTATGATAACAAATACAATCACCTGCAATTTTAAATGGTTTATGGTCTTGATTTACTAGGTCTGGTATATGTAGCTACTGTACAGGTGGACTCCATAATGACAGTAGTTTGGACCAATAATATGATGATAATGAAAAGTTGTTAGATAAAGATGTTAATTATGTTAAAAGTTAAAAACTATGAACGTACGTAACAAAATGACTTCAATATAGGAGTTTACATATCATGATCCTCCAATTAATATATTTATATATGTATGTCTGAATAGCACATATTGATTTCTATATGGGAACCTTCCATGGAATTGGCCGGTGACCATTGACTACAACATCATGGAATCTATAACCTATAACTTATGGTAGTGTTTGGGAAATCAGAGACATGAACCACACGGCACAGGGTTTCATCATATTTTAAGCTAACAAGCAACTACGTACTGATCCTGCATGCATTACTGTGTAGCTTCTGCTGCAGTCTTTTATTTCTTTCTAGGAATACAGAGCAATTGTTTAGTGGAATAGAATAGAGGAAAATATAGAGAGAGATCGATACCAATTATGCAGGAAACAATGTTATCGTTCTCTTAGGCCCAGAGCGCATTAGCAGGCTAGGGTGTCCCATTTGGATTACAAAGGTTTCTGTCAGTTACTGTCTCTAGCTAGTAGCTATATGCATCATGTATGGGTTTGCCATTGCATTCATTAAGTTGTTGCTTCCTTCTTCTTTTTTAAAGCAGGGATTGTTTAGAAGAATTAGCTGGAGATATTGTATGTGCCAGCTAGTCGATTAATAGTTAAACCCAGACGAGCAAAATAGATTCGCAGTTTGCACGTGCGCTGAGCGCAGAGGCTCGAACCTCACTGTCAAGAACACCCCAGCACAAGACAAGACCAATGCCAGCCAGCAGTGGCATGCAGATCTTAATTTTCAAGTGTAAGTGTATCTAAATTAATCATTCCCATGATAAAAAAAAAAAATTACAAAAAAAAAAAAATCTTGCACCAGCCGGGAATCGAACCCGGGTCTGTACCGTGGCAGGGTACTATTCTACCACTAGACCACTGGTGCTTGTTGATGTGTTATTTAAGATTTTATATATTTAAAGTAAATTAAATGTCCTTGTTGGGCCGGCCCACATATTTATTACGTTACCCGCTAATATGCGCAGACTCCCTCATCTAAGCTAAGAAGCTAACGGCCACTCATCGACTGTACTACGCCCAACTGGTTCAGTTCTTCATCTTTTCCTTAAACCCCCAATTCCCTCCTATCCAATTTTCCAGTCAGCTTGTAACTCTGATTGGCCTTTCAAAAATGTCAATTTTCCACACCTCTCTTGCACACCAATGCCTCTCTTTCTCCAAATCCCTAACATCCCCAAGACCCCAACCCCTCTCTTCCTCCACACAGACCTCTCCCTTAAACCCCTGACCCCAAAACCCACATTCATCCGAATGGGCGGCGGACCCAGAACCTTCCCGGGCGGCGTATCCAAGTGGCAGTGGAAGCGCATGCAGGCCAAAAAAGCCAAGCAGCTCCTCAAGGCCAGACTCTGCCGCGAGCGCCAAATCTACGAGATGCGAAAGAGGGCCGAGCTCAAAGCCGCCGTGTCGGAGCTCGAGCGGCCCTGGGAGGTCGTAGAAAAACCGCCCAACTTGTTCTCTGTCAGCGCCGACGAGCAAGTCAAGGTCTTGGCGGATAGGTTCCAGAGGCCCGGTGGGTTTGATTTGTGGACCGAGAGGGATGGGCCGCAGTTGTTTCATACCATGGAGGACTTGCCCTCTGCCAGGTTTTTCCCCAAAGGGGTTGTTCATAGTGTGAGACCCTATAAGAGAATTGGGTCTGAGGAATTGTCTCAGGAAGATGAGGGGTTTGGAGGAGTGAAGGAATTGGTTGATGGGCTTAAGAGCAATAGGAAAGTCAGAGTTGGGTCATCTAGTGAATCGGGTACAGAGAGCTCAAATGGGGAGGGTTCGAGTTCGAATTCGAAAAATTCTTTGGAGTTGATGAGTGTGAATGGCCGAAATGGGAAGACGTATAATGGTAAACTGAGGAGGAAGGGGAAGGGGAATAGGGGAAAGGCTGAATCTTCAAGTGTGTTGAATTCTAGAGAAGGTGATGTTGATAGGAAACAGAGAGGACAGAGTCCCATAATGCGCAGTGGCGAAAATCGGCATAATAGGAGAAACGGTGGATTGAAACTGAATGGTTCAGAGTCTCAAGTTTTTGATGGGAGGTCTTCAAGTGGGTATAATTCAAGAGAAGGTGGTGTTGATACAAGACAGAGAGGACAGGGACGCATAATGCGCAGTGGGGAAAATAGGCATAATAGAAGAAATGGTTCATTGAAATTGAATGGTTCAGAGTCTGAAGTTTTTGATATGAGGTTGCGGGAAGACGGAAGTTATGAATTTCAATAGTTTAATGGCCAGCCATGAATTGTATGATCCGAAGAACTAGGAAAATGCCATGCACAATGAACTATGAAAATGCCAAGTGGATGATCCTAAGAACTCAAGATGACAGTGAAGAACCAATTTGAGTCATGCTCAGCTCAGAACAATTAGCCAGGAAAAGGTCAGGCAAAGAGCTATCACTCTCCCAAAATGTATGTGAATATTTATATTTTGTAGTTATTGTATGCTGAAATAGTTGAATGAAAAATATGATTCCAATCAAAGTATAGCTAACAATAATTTTATGGACTATTTGATGATTCTGTTATGTACATTTGTTGCATGACTATGTTAGCATGTTCTGTGTATGCTCTTAGCGTACATTTGAGTACTGATATGCTAAACAACTTGACTTCAAAGCCAAAGACAAAACTTGACACTTAACCTAGAATCACTCTATCCTATAGGACAAATTTGTCACTAGAGTAGAGATTAAAGATGATGTTTAATATGTACTTCATGAGTTGATGTGGGTACTCCATTTACATACTTGGCAAATCTACCAACCGCACGCATATGCACACGCATTTACTTGCCAACTATAGAAGCTATAGGAGTAGCTTACTTGAAACTGCAGATCAAATATCAGATTTTAAGAAAAGATTAACCATTTGACTTGCTCTTTTGAAAAGCGAAATTAGTAACTAGTTAAGGATGAGGATTGATGAACCACAGATGCAGTAGATGTTAGCAGTTCCCTTTCTTGCTTTTCATTGAATCTGTAACCCAACGAAAATACAAAAAATTCTCAGACCATACATCTTCACCATAGATTGAAACATTTATACACACACACACACAAAAAAAAAATTAAAAGGAAGAAGTTTATACCAAAATGAAAGGGTTAAAGGTGTCCACTGGTTAGATATCCTGTGTGTTGCATTAGTAACATGTTCTGTGTCAAATGTGGCTCAGATATGTCAATGAGCATTAACACCTTGGTGATCTTACTGTACAGTAGTTCATATTTGAGATTTTATATCATGAGAAGCCTACTATGGAAACTGAGACTCAGTGTGCAGCTTAATTGTAACTGCAGTTCAAATGTCAGAATTTTAGAATACTAACCCTTTGATGTGCTCTTGAGAAAAAAAGTTAAGTGCTAGAGTGGATGATGATTGATGAGCCATAGAGGCTGTAGATATTAGCAGTTCTCTTTCTTGCCTTTCAGGGAATCTGAAGCCACCACAGGTTGAATCATTAACATTAAAAAAACTTAAATCTGTGTCAGTTTAATTTATACCTAAATGAAAGTGTTGTTTGTTGGTATGTATACCGTGTATCGCACACTGAACATTGCTGAACATTGGCTCAAAGGTTATCTGAATGAGCATTTACATCTTGATGATCTTACTGTAAAGTAGTTTTCCTTTTGAGCTGTATTGCTGGAATATGCCCACCTCTTCACTTCAGTCGGGGCAGGAAAAGATTTCAGATGGATTTGAACAGGCTTCTCATGCGTTTGGGCCCACCCCAGTTCCTTTTGCCTAATGTCTTTCGCGTATCGGCTGTCTTTGAGAAATGTAATGGATAAATGTTGATTTGATCGATTACTTTAGATGATGGAGCCTTTTTGGAGTTGATAATCTGCAGGGAGCTGATGTTGGTTGTTTAGTGGATTGAGTTGGTCCAGGTGGGTAGTGCAGGTAGGTGTTTCAGTGCAGGTAGGTGTTTCATGAATGGTCTAGAATTTGCCGACTCAGTCTGATTGAAAATCTCCATTTGAGTTTATGTGTTGCAGCTATCTTGCAGATCATAAAGCCTGAAACTCTTTGTGGATTTATTTGCTCACATATTATATTTATGGTAGTTGACTAAAGTATTTCTCCTTTAAGCCACGTAGATTTGTATGCAAAAACAGTTGTATAGATGCATGGATCCTGTTCTTGGCTGAACTGCACACCTCATACTTCAATTTATTAGGTATCATCCTTATCCATCTTGATCTCTACATTCTACATTGCCTATTTTCATGGAATATTAGGCTTTGCTCCACTAATGTGATGCTTTATCATCTCTCTCTCTCTCTTTGTCCAGTTTTGAAGATTTGAGATCATCCATGCACCCAGTTCTGATTTCACAAAGGCCAGATAAGATTTGACTATCACGCCAACGCCCAGAAGCACTATAAGCTCTTTAGCACACTTCCCATGATTAGTCTACACAGTCAAACTGAAAGTTTGCTAAGCTTATCACCTCCACACAATTGTAAACTGTAAAGCACAGTATTAGGTTCAGTGGGGTGTGCAGTCATTCTTCCTGCCACTCGAATCAAATCCATTTTAGTGGATTCTATCTTTATTTCTAATTTGCTCTAATCAATTGAGGGTTAGGTCGCTGACTTTTGATGTTTGGTTTGTACTTAAGTAGATAAGACATTGGCTTGTCTGAGACTAAGTAGTCATTACGTGTGTTCTTCTCCTTTGACCATAACTTTCCCCCAGATATTTTGTTCAGATGAATTTTCGAGTGAAATGGAAATTATCCAACATAAACTCTTGAAATGTTTGTTTTACTCTCGAGTGTTGGAATTCTAGAGTTGTTAGATTAGTTAATTATAGGCACATTGCAAAGTGACTAATCTAACAATTTATGACTCCCAACTTCAGAGCACTATAGAATTTTTGCATTTGATGATTGTTTAGGACTTTTTCCAACTCATCCTATACCTTTGGTATCAGAGTATAATAATCCATGAATGGTATCCCACATCAGACAGACTCTGGATGGATTAGGTTTTTGGTTTTAAAAAATCCCAACCAAAACTAAGACAGTTTTGTAATTTCACTTCTGTGTTGGAAGTTTGATGATAAGGATTAAGAAGTGAGGAAAGGTATGAATAAGTTGTTGATATATACGTACGTCGTATCAACACGCCATTGGTGTATGGAAACATTATGCTTCAAGCATTCAAAGAGATATATTATAAGTGGAAGGCGATTATGACCGACCGACCGACCGACTAATTGGTTTACAACTTTTTTTTTTTGGCTAATAACTATACAGGCATGTTTATATTAAGCCATACTAATTAATTTTGGCAATTATATGTTTTAGTAATGACTAAGAGCATCTCCAACAGCTTCTCCATAATTTGTTTTTTCTTTAGTTTAGGGAAAAATGAGTATTTTTTTGCTCCAATAGTTTCCCTATTTTAGAGATAGTGAGTAGAGAGAGAATAAATTCCCTATATTTATAGCAAACTCTAAAATTATAGGGAAACAACTTCTTTGAATCTTTAATGCTATTCTCTATTCTCTCTCTTCAAATTATATCAATTTGCACCATAAATTATTTGAATACATTTTTAAATAAAAAATATTACCATATTTAATTATATATAATAAATTATAGATACGGTATAAAAATTATAGAAATTTTAACTTTTAAGTCTCTATAATCGAGATTTTCTAGAGAAGTTGCTGGAATTGCTCTAATTTTGGCAATTATATGTTTTAGTAATGGCTAATTTGGGCAATTACTACTATGTAACTAAACTTTTAGCTTGGATGTTTCTCTTAAGTTTTCATTTTATTTTTGATGGTGATCCCCTTATTGTTGTCGATGTCTATTAATTTCGTTAATTATCATCATTATCGGACTTGAGTCGAAGAAAAAAGTAGGAAACACAAAAATACAGCTCAGTTGAACAAAAAAGTTTGAACTGGAAACAGTAACCCTAAATGTTTAATTTTTTTTTAAAGAACCCTAAATGTTTAATTAACGAAACAAAATAGCAAAACTAGAGAAAGTTGAAAGGCCGCTAGATTTTGGCCGGCAATTAAAGGCATTACACATGTAAAGGAGAAATATTATATTACCATTGATGATCACATGACTTCCTCACCTGAAGGGAGTGAAAGGGACTTCAAAAAGAAAGGCAGCCGGCCACACTATTCCACTTTGGTCAATTCAATCATAAAAATTTGATTCATAGATCTTAATTTGATTCATCGATTAGATTGTTCAATTTAATTTGAAATCACGTTTTACATTACCCAAAATTTTGGTTCTTACATCCTAGCCTGAACCTGTCTTAATTAATTTCTGTAGCTGCTCCGATCCAATGGTAAATTTACACAAGAATACTTGTACTCAGAGATCGACCAGTCTCTATCAATTTTCATGCCACTAGAAAAGTAGAAATGTGAACGTGTAAATAATGTGTCAAAGTCATAAAGCACCGGCCTGATAATCCATGTAAACGTACGTGTGATACAGTTCACAGAGGGAGCATATTTGCCTGTACATCAGTTGGAAAAAGAACAGAGAACCTCATGCACAAACAAGCCTGACATTTAAGTTTCAAGACATTATAGCAATATATAGAGTGCATATGATTCATGTGCTACGTACATTCTAATTTTCTAATAATTAAGGACCATCGAATATATTCCTGCTGGAAAGTTTACACACATTACTTAATTGCTCAAGTCCTTTTAGCAGAAATATGTGAAATAAGCACAAACCGGCCATGTGGTTTCGATCTCAAAACAAAGGCTACGACTAAATGATGATCATCGATTTCTTTGTTTCGGCGGAAAGAATATCTGCTGGAGAATAATGGAGGGTAACATGCGTGAATACAGAACGTATATGAAGGGATCTAAATGAGCCAAATTCTCAGAAGCTCAAATTTATACACCTTTTTTGAAACTTACATGAAATAGGTCGAGGAGGAATATATTTTTTAGGTTAAGCTCCCGAAACCTAAAATACAATCCACGTACATATACGAATCCCACTGACAAATTGAGCATTGTTCATTTGACAGCTGCAGCTGCAAAAAAGAAGTCAAAAAAGAGATAGGGCCGGAGGACGGAAACATATAAAAAGCGCAATGGTGCGTTGAAACAAATTAAGTAGTACTTAATTACCATCATGAAAATGCATAATGCAAGTAAGTAATTGAATCCCACTAATCTGCAAAAAGATAAAATTACTATATATGATGGGGTAAGGCAAGCAATGCGGCATTGGTTTGTGCCAAAATGAACACTGCATGTTTAAAACTAGACATTCATTATGAAAACTAGGCCGCGCCGGCATTGATTTTATTGTTTCTGGTGTGTAAAACTATAATGATCGAAATGGATGCTGGCCACCATTTGAACGATAAGTGCTCTGGCCACCATTTGAGCTTTGAATTAACCCCATTACTAGTATAACGTATAAGTTGCGCAGTTGACTTTAACCACAAACTAATTAAATTGCTTACTTGATTGTGATATAATTTTGTGGTTTGAGTCTGATTAGATATTTAATTAATGATTGTTTTGAATGCAAAACATCAACCACTCCTCTCAAATTATTAGAGGGAGGGGGAAGGCAAATTTCAGACCACAATTTCATTAGTGTCCAAACACTACACGCACCCTCAGTTTCTTTTTTCTTCTCATGACGTACTCATGAGTGAGAGAAAATGTGATTATATATTATGGCATGTTTTGCATATGACAAACTAATTCGATGATTTTCAAAAAGTAATCTTCTTCTTCTCTTTCTTTTTTTTTCCGAAGAGATGATATGACTCTATGAAATTAAGTAGTTACAGACTTCCGAAGGCAAATAGTACTTAGCCTCGCTAAAACCTTAGCCAAAAAATACTAAAAGGAAGTAAGGAACAAAACCCTCGAGGAGTACCCTACGCTCACAATCACACATTACAATTCATGGAAAGGAAAATCAGCACCAACCGATCGATTCCAGCAGACAATCAAAAAAGTAAGATAGTTGAGATATCTTTCAGTATAGCGTGATGTTTCCATTAATTCCAAACTATACACATAAGATATTTCTTTTTCTCTGGATAAGAAGGTTTAGACGTGTGTTTTGTGGATGGATATTTACAGCATTTCATAAGATTCTTATTTCATTTGGACAGATAAGAAAAACTCGAATATTTCTGCTAACCAATATCTGGAGCGTTTTCAGAAATATATTGACTCTTGCTGTATCAGATATAGTATGTCGAAATCAATAAATTCCTGCATATATACAACATTGACAATAATGTTCACCTAACTAAGAAAATTATGGTTTAGTGGACATTGTCCCGGTCTGCGCACTCTAAGTACCTTGTCTGGCCTAGTGAGGTGGTGTGCCATTATTCATTGGACACTACCTCCTAGTGGCAGGATGAAACGTAGAGTCACCGGAAGTTCCGGTTGGCTGCATAGTGAGAAAGCTGAACTAATCGGTGATTTGTGGCTCTGCTTTGACATGATATTTCCGGTATGCCGCCTATATTGTAAAGCGGATGGTATTGTCAGTTGTGCAATCCCTGCTAATTGGCGCAAGTTAGAATACATGAATTTAGTGGAGACTCTTACTATTATTGCGAGACGTTCTCTATATGTTTATTATAATTTGGGGTTTAGGCAATATGTCCCCCCTTGTATTCGATTGTTTCATTAATAAAAATTTGAGGGTGACCGGGGACATTCTATCAAAAAAAAAACTAAGAAAATTATGAGATACTAGTTATGTTATAAATATCAAGAGATGAGCGCATTGTATATGATAGTTGTTGGTCAAAATTATTATCTGAATACATCGTACCAAACATAAATTATTTTTATTATTGAAGACTAGAAAATTCGAATTTAAAACCTCATTCACTAAATCAATGCATTATCTGGTTATTTTTTGGACAATGCATTATCTGGTTTAAAACTACGTTTTAATTAATTAAGAGAAGAGATAGTTTAACTTAATACGGAAATGCTACGCATTCTATATACAAGTGATGCAAGCATTTCACTTTCAGAAAAGATTCTTACTGTGTAGTCACTATTCGATACTTAAATCAGGTACAATCATGGGGCCAAATTAAATTGAGTTCATGCATGCTTTAATTTATGCCTAAAACTTTTCCAAAGTTGTGATGTACGTAATTAAAGATGTTCAAAATTCCTGCAGCAATATATATCGCTGATCACGACTTGTCCAAAAAAAAAAATATATCGATGATCAAATTAATGTCATTTCTCACTTGAGGTGGCAATGTGGCATAAGCTAGATATATATATATGTACACCTATATAATTGATCAATATTAATCGGTTGGTATTTCCATTTTCTATGTTCATCAAATCATGCTAATTTTTGTAACCAAAAAAAAAATCATGCTAATTTTTATCGATCACTACTGAATGTGGTAGACTATTTTCATCGATCCTAGTTTTACCCACTTTTATGATCTAATTTTAAACTACAAAAAACTACCCCAACTTTGGGGTCTAGAAAGAATTTCCTCACTTTAATTGGATCTTGCATGTACAATAGCAAATTAGCAAGTCATATACAATCACGATCCAGTCTTAAAATCATTTTGAACTTGCTTACTTCTAACCAAGAATCTAAAAATCTACGATGGGGTAGGCTGTGGTACGGTGATATATGTCATACCTCCATTTACAATTTTTTGAACAAAAAATTACATGTAATTGAACCAAAATTACTATATTGACAAAAAAGTTACCACATTCGTTTTACACTATTTAAATATAATTGAACCAACTTTGACAACAAATTGTTCATAAACTTGTAACAATGTCGTAGATAGAGTAATTACCTCTAATAGAACAAAAATTACACAAAAAAAGACTTTCGTTACCACAATGACAACACATTTTGTTGTTATATCTGTAAGTGGAGGTATGACATACATCTCAATTCTCCATCCACGATAATAGCATTGATTTTTCTAAAGAGATTAATCACGAGGCTAATTGCAATTGGTTCGATTAGTGGCGAATGTTAGACTAGTTAAATAAGGGAAAGTGGTCCATTAACTCTTGTCTTGTGATCATTTCAGCTTTGTCATGAAATCCATTAGCTTCAAATAATGGCTTAGTTAAATTGACAATGTGGATCAATATTTATAATCGATCGCCATTAACTTGTCATATGCTTAGCGTAGCTAGCCATAGCCCATACAATGTGGAAATGACCTCATCACCACGTTATATTCTGAATGGGGCTACTACTATCTTACTAATTGATCATCTCACCTTACATATGTTTGAATTATTAAAAAACTATGTTACCGTGTCCCAAAATGACCAATGTAATCAATTATTATTAACAATCTTTCGGGAAGGTAATAAAGTAGTTGATACTTTGGCTAACTTTGGATCGTTGTCTTCTAGTTCTAGTTTTGTTTGGTGAGACTCTCCCCCTCTTTTATTGTTTTCTTGTGTAATGAAGACCGTTTAGGTCTTCCTCAGTTTCATTTTTGTTAACTTGTTTCTTGTTTGATTGTTTAATTTGAGAGGTTTTAGTTTGGTCCCCCTCCCCTGTACTATTTTCTTCTTCTTTCAATGGAGTGGTAGGTAAACTATTGTCTTCTACCTCTTGTTCCACCAAAAAAAATTAGTATTAACAAATACAACTCAATATTTCATGTTCAGCTCACGCTAACTAAACAATGTATTTCATAACAAATGGAGGATAATCCCTTTGCACCTGGCACTCAAAGTGGAGGACAAACCCGAGAATCGAAATTAATCCAAACACCCCAAACGGCCAAGATCAAAGAAAGACCAACACCCCTCATGATAACAATGAAAACTGAAGTGAAAAACCTGGACAGACGAAAGAGCCCGCTAGGATGTTGATGTCCGGCGGAGCAAGCCACGACCGGTGCTAGTTGCGACGCCAAAAAAGCGTCAATAGGTACCCAAGCCATGACGGCTAGGGTTTGGAGAAGAGAGAGCTTAGAGATTTGGGGTTCTTTGTTTTTCTGGTTTAGGTTTGTATGGGATCCAGGTGGTAAGCTTAGAGATTTGGGGTTCTTTGTTTTTCGAAGATCCTACCTTGTGGCTAGCTCAATAATTACGGAGACTGAGTGCGTTTGGAGGCAGAAACTTTGGGCCGCAGATAGCTCTGATCTTCGCCTAGTATTTCTTTTATTTTTCATTCCATGCAAATTGGTGGAGGTTATTTTCTATTATTTCAATGAGTTTCAATTGGATTACTGTCATGTGAGTACCACAATTGAGTGCATTGACGAGCAGCACAACCCTTTTTTCTGGGACGAGGATAGTCTACATCAGTTTGTAGTAGTATTGTTTTTCTATTTCCAAGAAGTGAGTTTTAATTATGTAAATGAACAACCAGTTAGACAACTTATGGTTTGTTCTGCCTTAGGTTTTCATATTAACCTTGTTAGGTTAATTATAACTCATGTTGTTGTTCAGGATGTCCTTATTAACGATTGTAATCGTGATTATATCTAATATATATTTTTTTCCTTCAAAAAAAAAAAACTAAACAATGTATTGCATTCAGTGGGGTCTTAATAAAATTTGTTCAGTATTCGAAGGACGCTTACAAAACACACAAACTCAATTAAAATTTAAAAGCATATTGACATGATCATCTACAAAAAAAAATATGTATATATATAACTAGAAAATTAACCATATATAGAAGCAAGGATATCTTCATTAAAAAAATTTGCAATTGCATTTTTTGTGCCCGGTTAGTTTTTAATTATGAACTCATATAATGGCTATTGATTATGATAAAAGGGGCAGCTAATGAGATCTGGTAAAACATATATAAAGGGGCGACTTGACATGACAAAACTTTATTGGAGAATCGAGATTCGAAGTTTCACTTCATTAGAACAAGACAGACTAGTACAATTTTTGTAACATTATGCTATTCCAATAACTAGATTTTTATTCTTGTTCTTCTAGCTATTTACGTTTTATAATATTGATTTTGTCCGTATGGGAGGAGACTTGTATTGATCTACCTAGGTTTTATTTTATTTTTATTAGAGCTAATTATGTTTTAATTGTGTTTAGGGTCATTTTTATTTAATCTCCTATATACCATGGGGCTTTCTCTAGTGAGTATCAAATAATGAGGACTTGTTGAGAACTTTCAAACTCAACCGGTAGATGAGTATTTTAAATGTTAGTTGATATTTAAAAAACTAATTAAAAACTCATCTAACGGTTGAATTTGAAAGTCCTCAACAAGTTCTCACTGTTTGGTACTCATTGGAGCCTCTCTCATGTACCATTCTAATTTTATCATGTTGCAAGTTGCAACATGTTCTAAAGTTGTAACAATTTTGTATCTTTGTGACTTCTGGAAATTTGGTTTTTCAAAAACCACAAAGCATCATACACATAATATGATCGGAGAAATCGCCCGAGCACATTTTGGACAGTTGCAAACTTTGAAAAAAGAGATTTTATGGGTGTTAAAAAGTAATTTTGATTCAACAGTTTCGTCAATCATGTTATCAATCAACAATTATTTTTACTTTCAATGTCATCAATGTCACATTATCAATTAACAATTGAACTGATTTTGAAAGTGACGAAGATACGAAATTGGTACAACATGGGTGAACCCAAGAATTATCCTAAAAAAAATAGGTTATAATGTGTGAACATTAGAAGATTAATAGTGGAAAGGTTTGGACAAATACATGCACTAATTAACCCTAAACTTTAAATATAAACTTGGATGCTATCTTTCCTCAAACTTTTTTTTTGGGCCAATAAACAAATAAAGTTTGTATTTAGTAAGTATTTGCACCAAAAAAAACATGGTATGCTAAAATACCACTTTTTTGACTATGGAACTTTGGTATTGCTCAAAAAAAAAAAAACTATGGAACTTTGGTCCCATAATCGATGTAGATGCCATTAATCCGATCTATGGACAGATATACAGCGATCGAGTCGTAGTTGGAATGGATTGCATGAACATTTTCCTCTCTCTCAATTTCGATCACTAAATTTTTCTTTTTTTCTTTCACTTATATTAATTGTTCCTAGAGGCTGAGACTTCTCTATATCTCGGCCCTACTTTGGAAGGTTTCAACGGCGAATCTGAAAAAAGTGAGTTGAGAAATTGAACATCCTCTCTATATAAAGAGCACCAAAGTAAAAGCTTTTCTCACCTCCAAGTCTCCAACCCACTTCTGTGATAAAAATCACTAGCAAACCTTTTGTCACCTGCAAATTAAACCCGGCCACTTCTGTGATCGATATTCTCTCTTATAAGAATCGCTAGCATTGCTTCCTAGTGATCGATTGAAAATGGAAGAGAGAAAGGGATCAGCATCAAAATCAAGCAAGGTGGCAGTTGAAAATCAGGAGAAATGGGTTTATGATTCTTCTGTGGATCATAAAGGAAATGTTCCTCTCCGAGCTTCAACTGGTGTTTGGAAAGCCTCTCTCTTTATTGTTGGTAAGGAGTAAAAACAATCTGGTTAATTATTTCCTTGTTCTCCGTTTGGTTGCTGATCCAGAAAGCTACCTTATTCTTGCTGCTCTTTTTGAGCTTATATAGTCATGCAGTTGAAGGTGGAGTCATATAATCATATATTATGTTCATGCAGCATTGATTGCCTCTGTAGCTAGGATTCGTGGATTATATGAACCATAACTATATGCATGAAAGCTTTATCAATTTTTCTTGTATATATGCATGAAATTGGTAGATCTAAATAGTAAATATATATATATATATATATATAAATATATATATTTCATGGGAAAAGAATCAGTTGCTCATCTATAAGCAGGTTCACGTGGGAGGGGCCTCTCCAGCACTAATTAGCATATGAGATGAGAGTGTTCCTTTATATATGTCGATCTACACTCTATTCTGGCCACCCCCAAACGCCATTAACAGAACCAACAAAGCTCACTCTACCAAAGTGCTATAAATTGTTCATGCTATATAAGTATATATATGTGTGTGTGTTACTGTTTGTATAGGATAATATTCAATGTACGTTCTTAAGTTTTGACTACCTATGTTAAATAAGAATTCGATCACTTGATCGATATATTTGGTAAGTTATGATTCAACTTATAATATGATCGATGACATAATATGTCAAATTATTCGACTTCTTAATAAAGTTCAGTGCCCCATTGCTATTTTAGGTCGATAAGAGGCATGTAATGTTGTATCGAATGGAAGAAATTAAGCATGCCTAACTTCAACTAAAGTGACTTGAGCTGTTTTTTTTTTCTGGTAGCCATGCATGTATGAAATTAGGAAGTAATTCTAGCACTCCACATTTAACTACATAAAAGTGGAGTGCCAATGGTAAAATATATGGCACAGTGAAGTGCCAAAATCATCACCCATGAAATTTGGTGGGGAAGAAGATCAGACAGGACCATCGTTGAAGGGCCATGGATTTAGTAGACCTATCTAGCTAGGTCTTATAATTGATTCCTATCTTTTTAATGGCCGCCATTCGATCTGTGACATCATTTTCCATAGCTGTACTTTATTATATGCGATTCCGAAGTAACTATACTCGTTTTTGCCGTACAAAAAAAATGATAGTGATCGATCATTATGTACCACTATTATAGGATAGAGCACAGGAATTATGCACTATATATCTTTCTTCATTGTACTAGTACTGTGTCATTTGAATTATTTTATCTTCCACAGTTTTTAACTGTATTTGATTGATGATCTTATAATGAATTTGTGCAGCAATTGAGTTCAGTGAGAGGCTGAGTTACTTTGGAATAGCAACCAGCTTAATTATTTACCTCACCAAAGTAATTCATGAAGACCTCAAGAGTGCTGCAAAAAGTGTCAACTATTGGTCTGGTGTTACCACATTGGTTCCACTCTTTGGAGGCTTCATAGCTGATGCTTACTTGGGTCGCTTCTCCACAGTTCTTATCTCATCCATCATTTACATCCTGGTAATTAATCTCATATACATTTTTAAACAAACAAGAGAAACTTTCACCAAGGATCCCTTAATCTGTGCAATTTAAGGAAGTGCATGTCAGGCTCGTCCTAGGAAGTAGGAAAAGTGTTCAAAGATCTGCGCTTTTCATTTTTTGTAGTCTCACTCAATGGAAAGATCAAAGTCCACCAAATAAAAAATGTTAAGTTATCAGAATGTGATCTAATAAACATTTTAATTACATAATAACTATTATCAATATATGGAGCGCTAGATAATTTTCAATTAATTGTCCCGGTTTTTTTACCGAGATTAGCTGTGAACATGAAGAATAAACTGTACGTTCGGATCATTAATTGAACCACCATGCATGACATTCGGAAATTCCTTATCTTGCACCATTTGAAGCATCTCATGCGTGGAAGAACTCTATTTGAAGAAAAAAAAAATGGTTATTTTTGTGCTTAGTTTCAATTTTACTTGACTCTAGCTGATGAAGAAAAATTATTGTTTTGTTGTCCTCGTAAAAAAATCAGGGTTTGGTTCTTCTATCCATGTCCTGGTTTGTACCAAGCCTAAAGCCATGTGACGCAGAACTATGTCATGAACCAAGAAAAATCCATGAAGTGGTGTTCTTCCTAGCCATATACATGATCTCTATAGGAACTGGAGGACACAAACCTTCTCTGGAGAGTTTTGGAGCTGACCAGTTTGACGATGATCACACTGAAGAGAGAAAACAAAAGATGTCCTATTTCAATTGGTGGAACTTTGGGCTTTGCTGTGGTCTTTTACTTGGGGTGACTGTGGTTGTGTATGTACAAGACCATGTAAGTTGGGGTGTTGCAGATATAGTTCTCACGGCAGTCATGGCTCTGTCACTGGTTATCTTCATTGTTGGGAGGCCGCTTTACCGGTATAGGAAACCAACAGGGAGCCCCTTGACACCAATGTTTCAGGTTCTTGTGGCAGCCATTGCGAAGCGAAAGCTGCCATACCCTTCTGATCCTGCTCAATTGTATGAAATTCCCCAGTCGGAGAAGGTCCGTGGGAGGCTTTTGTACCACACCAACAAGCTCAAGTAAGTGATATACCTTTCTTACACGGACAACACTGTTATGTTTATTACCCTCTGGGGTGAGTAATGTTTATTGGATACATAACGTGGCAGTGTCTACTAGTACTTTTGATAAATTGATGCCTGACATGCGATCAGTAAATCAGTACAAATGTTTTTTTTTTCGTTGCTTAATTAAGGTTTAGGGCAATAATAAAAATCATTTTAGGCTTTTTTTTTTGGCTGTTCCACAAATCACAGCCTACTCCATCCTTATTATTTGACATGCGACCCTAGCTATTTGTAACTTTGGACTTGGGTCTTATATTATGAACGTGCAGCCCCACAAAATTAATAGTTTGACCTATTAACTAGCCGGAGAACATTTTTCCTACATAGTGAAAATATTTTGATTATTAACTCTTTCAAATAATGTAAATGTGTTTCAGATTTCTTGACAAGGCGGCCATAATAAGCACAGAAAATCCAGCTGATCAGAAGCAAAATCCTTGGACACTTGCTACTGTGACAAAGGTGGAGGAGATGAAACTAATCCTCAACATCATCCCCATTTGGCTAGCCACCATACCCTTTGGAATTTGTGTGGCACAAGCCTCCACATTCTTCATTAAACAAGGTGTCGCCATGAACCGAAGCATCGCCAACGGTTTCGAGATCCCCCCGGCCTCAATCTACTCACTTGCAGCCTTTGGAATGATCGTATCCGTCACGTTCTACGAGAAAATCCTAGTCCCCGTACTGCGAAGAACAACGGGAAACGAGAGAGGAATCAACATACTCCAGAGAATCGGAATCGGAATGCTCTTCTTAATCGGCACAATGATAGCAGCTGCCTTGGTGGAGAAGAAAAGACTAGGGATTGTTGAGAAAGACCCTTTAAAGGGCTCACTTTCCATGAGTGTGTTCTGGTTGGCACCACAGTTTGTGATCATTGGATTTGGAGATGGGTTTACTCTTGTGGGTCTGCAGGAGTATTTCTACGATCAAGTACCTGACTCTATGAGAAGCTTGGGGATTGCGTTTTACCTAAGTGTGATTGGAGCTGGGAATTTCTTTAGTAGCCTCTTGATCACAGCCATTGATCACATCACGGAGAAGAGGGGGAAGAGTTGGTTTGGTAAGGATTTGAATAGTAGTCGTTTGGACAAGTTTTTTTGGCTATTGGCTTGTATGGCTGCAGCAAATCTTTGTGTTTATGTGTTCCTGGCTCGGCGTTACTCTTACAAAAATGTGCAGAAGGTAGCTGTGGCTGATTGCTATGAAGGTGAAGAGGAAAATGGAGGATCATTGGCATAAACTATATATGTAGGGTTGATATGTGTAATGTGTTTAAAGAATAATGTAATTGTTAAATTTGAATTAGAAAATTCCTATTTCTTAATGAATGCAAGGCACCTATATATAAAGGCATTACAAACTTTATGGTATGAATTCTTGGTGTCTGATTAAATAGTGTTTGATATCATCAATTTTGTTATCGAATACGTTGTACAATCTAAGTTTCTTCTTAGCTTTTTTTTTTTTTGCTTTTTTTTTTTCACATAAATGAATTTTATATATATATATATATATATATATATATATATATATCACGAAGACTATATATTATATAATAAATCGTACCGAGACAGTTGAATTCTAAAACCATTATCTTAGTTTTAGTTTATATAACAAAATTATAGCCTATAGGACTTGTAGAAAAGATTATACTCCTCTAGTGATCGATCTCATTTTCTTTTCTTTTGTCTTCTTACTATTTCATAAAGCGTCCAACAAGTCTACAACAAGTGGTTGATTTGGTGATTCTAAATCGACAACATAATGATATAAGACGTCCATAAATAATCTTTAGCATTAGAGAGTGATGAGATGCCTTCTTTACAACGATTGAATAAAGAACTATATGCTTTCTCTTTTTTGAGAGCAACAACTTGAAAGCACTATGAAAAGATGAATTTTTTCATAGTCTCGTCACGCCACGTGGTATATGTAACATGACACTATGATTGGTGACATCAATAATTTATGATTTCTCCACACAATATTTTATTACTTACTAATTATTTTATTACACAGCCACTAATCATAATGGACCGTCACACATGCCACTTAGCGTGACGAGACCATAGAAAAAAAATTCCTATGAAAAGTCCTCTCCATTTCTCTCTGAATTCTATACAGATTATCCAATTCAAGAATAAATGGACCACAACGGCACAACCTGTCTTGAGGCTCAAATTGGTCCATTTCTTCATCCTCTCCGGCCAAAAGCTATATTCTATGATTAAGCCTACGTACAGGGACAAATTAAGTTTAGCTTCGATTATTTCTACTTAGACTTGAAGTGAGTGCAACAACCACAAGAAAGCAATAATCATCACTACCAATTCAATTTTATAAACTGTTTCCATATCCACAAATTAATTTCTGAATTTTTAGGGAAATTGATAAGTTATTAGACATATATTCCTCAAGACACTAAATGTATCCAACGGGCGACACTTGGCACGCCCTGATTGACGGCAAATGCCATGTAATAACCCGGCGGAGCAACCATCCCGTTCGGCGGCGCCGTACAACTAATCTTGTAACGACCGCTACCATCCGAAACGGAGGGGGTAACGGCTAGTTTGACCAGTCGTTGACCCTGTGAAAACGAATGCGTGGCAAAAGGTGCACTGCCCAAATTAACCTCCACAATTCCCACGACTGGCAGAGGCACCGACACCAACACATCAAAACGCTGGCCGTAACGTACCGTTTCGGGAACTCCCTCGATCACGGGTCGGAGATTGGCCCGGTCCGGACTCAAGTACTCGGGGGAAAACGCTTCCAGTCTTAATTCGGTGGGAAATTCAGCTTTGAATTTGTAGAAGTAATTCGGATTGCTTCCCGCCAGTAATACCCGCCCGTCCGGTAACAAATTCGCGGTGGAGTGATACATTCTGGGCACTGTTCCCGGGTTCAAAGTCATGAACCGTAACCCAACTGGCTGATCGGGTCGGTAAAGAAGCGGGTACAAGCACGGGTTGGAGGCTTGTTGAAAGCCTTGGGTCCCAGCTTGTGCTCCGTTGATCACCAAAACCTCGCCTGTTGGAAGCATGACCATGTCCCCCATGATCCGCCCGAACGGCATGTCCTCCATTTCCCAAACCGGGTCGGGCGAAGTGGCCACAATCCGGCCGCAACTGCCGTGCGCCGGGGTGTCCGTACTCTTCTGGATGAAGGCGCCGTACTGGGCCCCACCGCAGACAACGATCACAGCCGTGGAATAGTCTCCGTCGAGGGCCAGCATTGCAGACGATCCAGCTGAGGGGTAGTTACGTGGCCCACCATCCAACGGTGGATATTCTCTGGCGACTTTATCGGCGTCGTGATTGTACAACACCGCCTTGTTGTTGGCGAAGATGAAAAGGTGGCCGTTAGGGAGGAGATGTACGTACGGGTATAAGTTGTCCATCTGAGTATCCTCCACGTCAGCAAGGAACTTGAGCTCAACGACGCCGTTCCGCGGCGGGTAATACTCCACCGTGTTGGCCGCTCTCCCGCCAACTATAATAACCGACCCGTCCGGCAGAATCTGGTTCGTGGCGTACCACCTCCCGTCCGTCAGTGCCACGTCATCAAGCTCCACCCAGTCGCAGGACCCGCTTGCCTCGCACGGTTCGAACTTCCGGATCTTCTTGACTCCATCCAAGTCCCCGCCCGTTTGGAGCAAAGTGCCGTCCGGGAGGAACTGGCCGGACGAGCACCACGTGTCGGTGAGGACCATAAGCGGCCGGATTTGGTTGGTCTGAGGGTCGAATTGGACGGAGTGAGCGTAGCAGTCATGCTTCAAAACGGCGTCGCTGGGGTCGTTCCGGCAGTGGCCCTTGCGGAGCATTTTGCGGGAGGGACCGATGTTAGTCCGGTCGAGTAGCACAACGGTGTTGAAGCGCGTGACGGCCGTGTGCATGGAGGCGATGCCGGCGTTGGCGACTAGGAGCTCCCACGTGCCGGGGAGGTCGGCACGTGCGAAGATAGCACAGTTGAGTAGAACAAGTGAGAGTATGGAGAGTGAAACTGAGACCATCGTGGAGGAAAGTGAGAAGGAGAGCGTTAGTTACTGTGTGAGAGTGAGGTTGGAAGCTTCTACTTAAAGCAATTGAAATAGGGGAAGGTCCAGAACAAAGACAAACAAGTCCGTCAATGCGATCCGGGTCTCCGATCTGTAACTGCTACAAGTGGAAAATGCAACGGCAAGGAAAGGCGGGTCCACGGCGGATGACACGTAGGCAACAACACGCTTGAGTTCAACTCTATAGCCGACGCCTGTATATACGATGGGGACCACCACGTGGTGAGTCTTGGCTTTGCCTGCGTCAGTTTTCTAGTTGTTACATCATGCGCGACTGTACTTGTAATTTCTTGCTTCTTCTGTTGTCATTTGTGTTTGTATTTGTATTAATTAATTAAGCCTCAGGTAACTGATTCATAATGTTTTTGTGGAGTGAATTATTATTGGTATTATGGACACGATCAAAGAAAACTTTATCAATTCAGGTAAGGAAATCCTTACTTTTTTAAGTTAAGGAGTTTTGATTTCAACCGTTAAATCAAAACAGATGTGGGACCCAACCGTCAGAAATGTTTTAAATGATTTGCTTTAATGGCTGAGATCAAAACTCCTTAACTTCAAAAAGTAAGGAGCTCCTTAACAGAGAATGTCTGCTTATATATAATACCAATGAACTTTTAATGGAGCTAGAGGTACCTATCAGCAGTCACATAAATGAGCTAGCTAGCTTTGGCTGATATATATAAATTAATTAATGTATACCAGAAAGCCTGTATTATATAAATATCTTAGTGGACCGACACATGAATTATGATGTTTTTGGTATAGGGTAGTTAATTTACAAAATTTGGCTCGAAATAAGATAATTTGGGCATTATATATTAGATCGGAAATGTAATGTTTATCCTTTCTCGATCCGATGAGAGGATGTCCATCTCTTCAAAACAGTTTTGTGATAAGAACCTTGGGAACCATAGAATTCTTGGCCAGCCAAACTTTGATCCACAATGACAAATTATTGGCCCATAAGAACATGCACGTTTTATTTGTTGTTGTTTTTGCTCAAACCTCAAGTGAGGGAGATATTTGCCAAAAAATGAAAAGACCCTTAAGTGAGGGAGATAACCTCCTTACCACACTATAGTGTTACAAAAGAAGGGGTAAACACCACAAACAAATAAAAAACAAACCACTGGAAACGAAAGTTGGAGAGGACCTAGACAGCTGCTATTGCAACATGTATGCAAGTATGAAGGGAGGAATCAAGTCCCACCAAACCAAATATGTAAAGTTCTATCGTTATTTTCTGTAATGTTAACAACTTTATTGTTTTACTTAAAGATATGCGAAGAGCGTAACAAGAATAACATGTCCATTAGTAATTTATATACATTAATTTTGTATTATTTTTTTATAACAAAGAGAAAAGTGTTCGAGAATATTCAAACTTTGTCAAATAATAAGAAATACAATGTATTATATAATATGTACTGTATTATTACTATTTTTTCTATTATTATAAAATAAATAATTAAATGACTACAGCCTCTAAAGGCGTGGAGAAATTTTTCCAAGACGTGATCGATGATCGCTACGAAATTAAGAAGCTTTAATAAGTGACGGTGATGCTTTTGACATCCTCCATTTGCATGTATTCATATTTATACTATATTTAAGAGAAGAATGCTTGTCAATCAAAACTGAATTTTTTTACATAAATAATCTTGAAATATTAAAAAACTTTGTAAACCAGTTTAACCATCAAGGACAATTGTGACAAATGATAAAATAGTTTTTAATAAAATAAATAAATAAAAATTAACCCACAACCCACTTTTTTCTCCTGCAATAACCGTTTCAACACATGCATAGCATGTGGGAGATTGCTAGTATATATATATAAGAAGCCAATTGTTATTTAATGTAATTAAAAGGGGAGTTTCTTTTTCCCTAAACTGAATGATTATATATTTTTCCATACATGAACTGTACGTGTATGAAACAGAGGAACAACATCATCATATATGTGGCTGGCACTTGTAGGAATCGTGGAATCAAAGCATAAGTTAATGAGTAAGAGAAGAAATGATGCTTTATATATAGTATCGCTTTGCCAGTTAGCCTTGGTTTGAATGGAATCATATTCTATATATATATATATATATATATATATATATATATGGTAAATGTAGGCAGATTATGATCGATCCAAGTTTGAATCTAATATTCTCGGCTATATATATATGCCCATAAGACAAAGAATGGTATTTATATAACCCATGCACTCTGTTAGGTGAGTTGATAAATATATCACACATTAAAGTACTTCTACACACACCAAAGATACCAAAATTAAAGTACTGTGAAGGGAGCAGAAGAAGTAAAAACTTACTCTTCCTGTTACATTCCTCCTCCTCTCAAGGCTATCAGATCCGGCAAATCTTCGATCCGATCCTCACTATTATGCAAAGCTAGCTAATATCTTTGCTGTAATGATTATGGAGGGTATGAACAGCAAGAAGATATATATGGTAGGCAGAAGCTAGAAATTACTGAGCCGCAAAAACCTAGAGATCGAGAAAACCCTAGGAGCAAGAATCTAAGTAATATTACAATCACATTGTTGGTGGATATTCGAAATATATTTGTGGGATTGATATGATTATGGAGGCTCAGTTGGAACCAATTACATGCAAGTGCGGCATGTCCTTTTCATCCGACTCTGATATGCATGCGTTGACGTTGAGAATTCATCATTTTGATGGGCCTATAATAATCTACAAAGTTATGGACTGGTCTTTCAGAATCACCCAATCAAGTAAGGCCATCCACAAATGGAAAGACTAAAGCCCAATATATTATAAAGAAGGTTTCCCAATTTCATCCTTAAATAAGCAAAGTAACATTACCCTCGAGGCTTCTTCATCTCAGCATCAAAGTGTGTCTTCCTTATTGATACATCTGCAAAAAATACTGGTGGGCAATTGGGCATAATAAGCAGAGAATGGACGAACTGATCTCATCTCTCTCTCTCTCATCATCTAATGGAGTAATAGGGGTGGTTCTATAGTATAAACTTGAACCTTGCACGTACCCCAGAACATTGCAACCCCAGACATAACCCTATTCCCCTTCAAACATATTGATCTCATCTCTCTTTCTTTCTCTTTGTGTTTCATTGACCGCCTCTTCCTCCTCCTAATTTTGACCCTTGAAGAACGGAAAGTCCTATATTAGAACAGTGACAAGATACGCTATAATATATGAGTGTGTTGTTCACTACTAAAAAATACCGAAGTCACACCTCGTGAAAGATCGAGGTGGTTATGTTTGGAACAAGGTCACATTTTTCTACAACATAGTATCAAAAAGGATTATTTATACAGTCATGACTCATGAATCATGTCTTATCTTGAGCACTCAACCTATTTATCTTATCACGTGCACAATTAAAGATGAGCCGAGCCGGGTCGAGAAAAATTGGCCCAATTGGTTGGCCGAGCCCGAATTTCGTCTTAGCACGACCTGTTATAGGCCGGTTCTTTAAAAATTTAATAATTCATTTTTTTAAGCAGAATAGTAATTTTATTCATAACAAGTACGAATTACAAGACTTATGGCAACTTATACACTCATCAGCATTCCGACGAAAATGAGATCAATGCAAAAACTACCCATTACTCGTTTTCTGCAAAAACAAAAAACGAGCCTACAAACTGAATCCTAACACCCAACTCCAAGTAACTAAACAAAATCTAAAATCAACGGCACACGACAATCGTCGAATCTGTCTAGCATATCTAAAGCTTTGATGCGAAGAAATAAATCATGTGAGGGCTGAAGCCACTGTCGTTGAGGCAAAACCTAGGTTTCACCCACCTAAGTTAAAAATGTAATAATTCATTTTTTTATATATGAAAAATTATTAAAATAGAAGAATTTGGATATGTAATTGTGAGATCTAATTATCATCGCATTTTTACTTGAGCTATCATATTGATGTTTTGTCCAAAAAAAAAATCACACTGATGTTAAAATATATCAACGATTATATATGAAATATAATTGCTAAATCTAAGGGTCGTGTATAAGAAAACAAAAAGATAGATTTAGAACAGCATTGTTGATACGGGTCAATGTAAATATGAACTCTTGAATGTACATGCATGATTAGGGGAAGTGTTGGTCCTCCCTTTCTACGAAACTGTTCGTTGAAATTGATTTCAACTCAAGAGCTAGTCTCGCCGATTTATTTTTCTTATTTTTTTAAAATACAAAATACAAAAGCAAAGAATCAAATTCCGATACCTAACCACACAGAGATGAACAACAAATTGAATTTGAAGCCATCATACAAACAAGCACAATTATTATATTTTGATAAAGAAAGAAACACAAGTTTTAACGATGGCTTATGTGACTTGTTTCTATGTGCTTGGGCATATGCATTCGATGCCAGTTAATGCATTATGCAGGTGTACGCTGTACATTGTATGATGTATATATGGAATCGCTTTCTCTCTTGGCTTAGTAAAACAAAGTCGTGTATGATTTTGTAACTTTGCTCATGTCTATGTCTCTTCTCTGTTTGTTGCTCAGAGATTTCTCTGTGGATTATAGAGGTAACTGAATCAATCCATGGATTTTGGTCAGAAGTTATAACTTGAAAGACATGCTCTTGGCTCTGCTCGCGTATAGTACTTAGCCGTTGTCCTATTATTGAAAGCAAGAATATTCAACAACTGATTGGAAAAACGCGATACTATTTATATAGTGCAAAGGGGTATGACTCTTTCACCAAATAAAGCACACAAAATATGCATGAAATCATCAAAATTGTTACCTCTGCTCAGTATTGTCATGTCTATTAAAATTATTGAAGTTCACAGTATTGTTACCTCTGCTTTTTTGAATTGACAAGAAACAATCACTATTCAAAACGCATATATAATTGTACGTGCAATAAATTGAACGATGAAACTAGCTGGCTAGTTTTCTTTTTTCTGTATTTTTCTGTGCCTCTTATGCTAATTACTAAGTACAAACGATATAAATGAAAGTCAAAGAATGACTCAACTAAAATCTATAGCAAAAGTCATGACAAAATCGAATTCCTACTAGCTAGTTTCGTTGTTTGTAACTATAGCCGTAAAAAATAGACTTATAACCAACTACAAGCAAGAAGCATAAAAATGTTTTCACTTCTTCTCAAAATAAACATAACCTAAAAGGCTAAAATTATAAACAAAGCTGACATCTAAAGAAGAGATTACGGTAAACTATGGCCTCATTAAAATTTTGAACGGAAAAAATTTAATATGACAACACTTTAAACGAAGAAAATACCACCACTCGTAACAACCCAAATAAAACAATGAGTACCGTAGAACTTTCCTATTAGTGCATAGAAACTCAAAGATGGGTATAATATTTATTAAATTTAGAGACAAACACACAAAATATAAGTACAAAATAGTCAACAAATAACTCACTCGAAACCCATTACAAAAGTTACGACAAAAAACGAATTCATATTAACCATCTTCGTTACATGCAATTATCAATAAATAATAGCAGTGGCAGAACCATGTGGTGGCAAAAGGGGGTCACGGCCCTACTTATATTTTTTACGACTAATAGGATTTTAGTAGTAAAATAAATTATGGCCCCCTCAATTTATATATATTTTTGTATAAGAGACGTCTTTCTAATTTTCTTCTTTCGTCATTTCCTCTTTTTGAGTTCCTAGAGTTTGGTGCAGTAGTGTCTCACCATCTATATTCTTCCATACTCCATAGTTCCATGGCCATCTTTTGATCTTCTCTCTACCTCTTTTAGTCTCTCTAGGTTCTTCGCTTCTTTCATCAAGATAATTTTCTATCATAATTTGTTAATTTCAAATTTTCAATTGAATTATGTGAATGTGTTTTTTTTTTCCTGATATATTGTGATGATAATTTTTATTTCGGCCCCCCTTACCAGAACATCCTAGTTCCGCCACTGAATAACAGACCTATAATCAAGCAAGCAGGAAGAATTTAAAAAATATTTTAATTTCTTGTCATGAGTCATGACAGATATAAATTAAACTGTAAACTGACGTCTGAAAAAAAAAAAGTTACGATAGATCGCAATCTCATTAAAAATTTGAAATGAGATAATTTAATGGGACAAAAGAGTACCGCTCTGAATTAACACCTCATGTAAAACAATGAGTGCTGTTAAGGATTTTCAGCTAACATCTTTAAGGCTCTTGACAAAAAAAACATCTTTAAGGCTTCATGCTGCTGCATACTGCTAAATTCAATCACAATGGACTGCCATGTGTTATCATTCAAACCCAGTTGACAGTGTCTAAGACTTTGATCAGTACTCTCAGACTATTATGATGATTACTAGCATTTATAAATAACCGTAGTATTAGTATGGTGACTAGCATTGAATAACTGGTACGTATTCATGTACAATATGACATGATAAACGACCAATACTTCACAATGAATTTTGACGTGAGTGACGAAAACCGAATTGATATTACTGAAAATTTAGTACGTAAACAAAAATTGATAATACATAAACAAAAAAATTACAAAAAACCTACTTGACATGTTTTAGTCTTCCCCTTAATGTTCTCAACACTTATAATTTTGACCATTCTGGATCATGCTGCACTAGAGGCTTAAGTATTTAGTTTCCCGTTTTAGTCTTTTCTTACAAACACAAAAAACAAAATATACTAAAAGCTACTCGACATGGTAGAAGAAGTTCACCTTGAGATTGACCAAAAGTCCAAAACACACGCAAGAAGTAAAAATGATCAGTGCAGGCATTTTTAGTTTTTTACATATCTAAGCCTCAAGTCCTCTTTCACCAAAAAAAAAAAAAAACCTCAAGTCCTTAACAGACCAAAGACATGCACAGCTGCATTCTCCACATCTACCCTACATTGCTTAGGTGCCTTACACGTGGTAACTGATGTGGGCAATGGGCACATCATCTTTCTATAGACTAGCAGTAAGCCTAGCTACCCATGAATATGATTGCAACTTGCAGAGACTCCGCGCGGGGCCGCAGAGATTAATGTATGGCTAACTAGTTAGGGTTACCAAGCTAAGCTTACAAAGTTTAAATACTAAAATCGAGGAACATCGGACGGTCCTATATACGTAAAAGAAAAGGTACTCTACGTCTTCATTAGCCTAGCTGCAAAGGGTTAGGGTTAGCACCAGTACAGTACAGTACAGTAGTTATACGTATGAGATCCCTACCTTCACGCAATTTGCTGACGCATTTACAGTCTTTTCTTTCATCAGTCATCACTTTCTTATTTCTCGTAAACATAAAATTAATACAATTTAACTTCAGTGATATTACCAATGAAACTTGTACTCCCAGTTGGAATATAAAATTAGGATCCATTTATACTCTGAGTAAAGCTAGAATGCTATAGCTGAAAGTACTACTATGAAACTAGCTAGCTTAGAGTAAGACTACTCATCGATCCTGTAACTTATTGAACTCCGTTCCGTAAATAGGACTATTACTGCTGCAAATTGAAACTCCGGCGATCAAAGTCTCGGATACGTGTCTGTATCTCTTAGATTGCTTCCTCTTCGAAGCAAAAGATTTGGTTTTTATCGACATGCAGAGAGCGAACGTTAGCATGACGATGTCACCTGGACATTTTACCCATCCAATCTTGCCTATATAACAGTTCGCGTCAGTTGTGTCTCACACCTCGTGGATCGATCTACTTCGCTGTTTTTCATTATTTCATATCGTGATGATTGTGATATAGTTGTAGACTTGTGGGTTTATTCACAGTGACTTTGAGAATGGACTGATGGAGGAATTGGATTTCCTCTTTCCCAATCTATTTCAAACCAAATTGCATCTGTTTCCAACAGGAATTCCTATTCTCTTTAGGTAGTGATAGGGCTTGCATGTATACGTACTATACTACTATTCCTCTACACAATCCAAGGATTCCATTCATCTTTCTTTATGTATTCAAAAATTGTTTGTTGATTCAATTTGAATCAAGTCAATATATATAGTTTAATTTCCGCGATAATGGAATGCAGATATTAATAATCTATGATGATCTTAGTAAGCACGCGGTGACATATTGTGACACTGGCCACCTAATAGTATTTTCAGTATGTTATACTCCTAGTCTCTAAGGCAAGATGTGTAATCTAGCTACAAGGTGAGTTTACAGAATACTGCTGAAAATTTGAGGACAATTGGCCACATCTATGTGGAGCTGGGCCTATGTATCCAAGCATCTTACACACATAGCTAGAGTAGTGTACGTGAAATCAGTAACTAAAGTCGTCCACATAAAATTCGATTACTCTTAGAAAGTTATATGTGATCTTTGAAAATCCCTAACAATTAAGGGAACACAGAAAAATGGTGTTGGTGCGATAAGACGTGTGAATTAATGAATGACACCTACACATATATATATATGCTTATATTTCAACAGTGTTTTTCCTTAAACGAAAGCTCAATACGAGATGTCAATCAGAATAAGACATTTTCTAGACAAAAACCATGGATATTGTTCAAAAAAAAAAACCCATGGATAGTTCACTAATTTAAAATCAAATCATTTTTATTTTTATTTTTATTTTTTGGTGAAAGCTTTTTGAAAAATTGTAATGGTCTGTTGCTGAGCTTTAATAAAGTTACGTTCCACCTAAAAGAAAAAATTCAAGAAAAGTCCATTAACTTGGAATATAGCACCTCACCAACGCTCTCACCTGCCAACCAACAAGTAGTACAAAATCATCATTAACCTAGCTATATGGTGATTATGGGACCTCTAATATGCCTAACATGTAGATCCTTACTATTAAATAAAAAGGGGTCAAAGGCCGGGTTCGGCCTTCAAAAATCAAAACTATAAAAAGAACATTTCAATGTCCAAGATGAGGAAGTTGGCTCCTGCTTATTTGTTTTCGTAAATGGCACCCCTGCCCTAATTAGTAAGGCAACTCAGATGGGGTTACGTTCGTGTAATATAACTTTAATCAACATGCAACTTTAATTAATTGCCTAGCTCTTTTTGGCTTATGCTTTAGAATCCCTAGTTACACTTTTTTTCTTTAAACTCAAGTACGTAACTTATTAAATAGTTTTTTAACCTTTTGATTGCCTATCTGAATTCCAAAAAGTGTGTTAAAAGGAGCGTTCTTTTGTTTAAAAATTAGTGTCCACATCAGCAGTTAGTGAAAAACATACCCCATGAACAAATAAATTATAAATAAAAAGCTAGCAAAGAATAATATGTTCGGTACGTAAATGTGAGAATCCTTCGATAATTATTTTGCGAGTTTATGATAAGTTTACTTAACTACATTCTTAAAGATATGAAGATTCGATTACCTATATATCTTCATATACGAAGTTAAAGTCGAAACTTTCGGTGAGGTTATCTGTTTTGTCTGATTGTGGACCGAGTTGCAAACAAAAGTAGGTGAACTTAATCTAATTTGGTTGATATCTAAAAAATAAAAGATTGCCTAGCCGCGCTTGAGCTCGGTACCCTCCCATAACATAAATAATTCTTAAGAAATATGGAAACCTAATTACTTTCACAGATGAGACTCAATTGCATTCTGATTTTTCTTTGTCTTGATAAATATAAGAAATTTCAATATTAGAATCGTTATAGCTTCTTATTTCTAAATTCATTATAAGTACGTAAGAGTATATTTAATCAATTCTCTATTTTAGTTTTTTAACTATTTTAGAAAGTATGTTTAGTCTTTCAATTATTTTAGCAACTATGCCAGCTTTCTAAGAGCATATTTAGCAATGCTAGTTATTTTTAACTAAATTTTAGCTAAAGTAGCTAAAAAACTATTTTGGCTAGCCAGTTTGAAAATATTTCTGCACAAATTATTTATATTTTAGCTAATATTGAATTTAAATTATTTTTAAAATTAATAAATAATAGTTTAAGTGTTTTTAATAATTACATAAAACAACTAAAAATGAATGTTTTAAATTAACAAAATTAATAGAGAGTCTCATCTCGCTCTTTATATTTAGGAGTCATATAGCTAAAAGCTGAAATAGATAGCCACTTAAGAGGCTGGTGTAGATGTTAAAATAGCTGAAAAGCTAAACATGCTCTCTAAAATAACTAAAGAACTAAGATAGAGAGTCTGCTAAAGTTGTTTGGCTCTATTATTTAGTTTTTAGCTATATAGCTCATAAATATAAAGAACGATAAGTGACTTTTTATTACTTTTGTTAATTTAAAACATTCATTTTTAGTTGTTTTGTTTAATTTTTAAATACAATTAAGTTATTTTTTCTTCATTAAAAAAATGATACAAATTCAAAACTAGCTAAAATATAGTTCATTGGCGTGAATGTATCTTCAAATTGGCTAGCAAAAAAGACTTTTTAGCTACTAATTAAAATTTGGTTAAAAAATAAGTAGTCTTGCTAAATGTGCTTCTAGAAGGCTGCTAAATATGCTCTTAAGTGACTCTCTATTGTTTTTGTAAATTATAATATATTATTTTTTAGTTATTTTGTGTAATTTTTAAATACACTTAAACATAGCACTTGGCAAGAGTATTTTAGGAAAATAACAATGTATGGTGGTGTACAAGGAATCGTTTTCTAACTTTCTATGCTTATATAATTTTTTTTAATATTGTCAAGAAAATCTATATTTGACGTGTTAATACATTGATTTTAAGCATTTGATACAATGATAAATCAATAGAACGTAGTCGTTATTTATAAACTCATAATTTTCTGATTCTTGTCATGAAAAATCCGTATTTGACGTTTCAATACAATGAATACATTAGTTACAAAAATTGGATACGATGACAGAATGTATGTACGTAGGGGAAACAAGTGACGATCGCTATATATAGCGTACGGGTCGAGTATATGAAAGCTGGTTTAGCAGAGCATGGATGAAGTCTAACAATGCCCTTTCTCCAAAAAAATGAAGAAGAAACCTCGTGAAGCGAGAAGCGAGAAAAGGGAGGGAGAAAGCGATGAGTGTGGAGAAGTGCAAAAATCTTCAGCCTTTCATTCATTCATTCATAACCCTGTTCCCGCGTTCTCACGTGCGTCATCACCACCCAATTACGGAATAAATACAAAGCCATTATTATTATTAAAACCACCAATATTTAAAAAAAAAAAAAAAAAAATCCCCAGTGAATCAGAATAACCAAAACAAATAAAAACCCACAGAAACAAATAAATCATCATAAAACGATAAGTCCCAAAACCTGTCAGAAATATCTCTGAGCACAGCGAGTAGTGACTTCAATTATTACCGGAATAGCCGGTCGTCGTCCGGTTTCTCGAAACCCTATGCTCTCTCTCTCTCCTCACCAGAAAGCTAGAAAGAAAGTAACTGTAACAAGATTTTGTTTGCGTCCGAAATCTCTGTGTGTGTGAGTGAGTGAGTGATATCTATACATAAAAGAAGAGCTTGTGTGTTCCTCAACTGAGAAAACCCATACCCACAATTCTCAGTCCGTTCACGTATCAACAATCTCTCTCTGCCATAATAGCCTCTCGTTTCTTTCGTCTCACTGTTCATTATCTCCTTTATTTACCCCACTAACTAGTACCCTTCAGGATTTTTCATCTATGGCAGAGGGTTTTGAGCCCTACCATGTCCCACAACAAAGCCGAAGAGATAAGCTCCGATTCTTGCCGGGTCAAACCCACCCGGTATGCGTAGAACCCGGACCTCATCACCTTCACGGTTGTGCTGCCAGCTTCTATGATCCAACCTCAACTTCACTCATCTCCTCATCATCGGATTTGGTCAAAGAAGAGGGTCACGTGAATCTGATGGGTTTCATCAACTCTTCTGCAACGTCCTTGTCTTTACACAATTTTCGCCATCCGTACATGGATCCTCAACCTTCGAATTTCGCTCCCAATCCAAACTCTGTCCATGATATTAACAACTTGTTTCTTTATCCGAACCAACAGAATCATCATCATCATCTCAGAGACTTTCATGATGATGTACTGTTCAAACCGGAACCGTTGTCTTTGTCTCTGTCTTCACATCCTGTTCAGGTCAATAATCTGCAGCAGAGGTACGGCTATTCGGGCATTAATGACGGTGGTCACGGGTCTAGAAGTCCGGGCCCGAGTCCGCTGGGGCCGTTTACCGGCTACGCCTCGATTTTGAAGGGATCGAGGTTCTTGAAGCCAGCTCAGCAGTTGCTAGAGGAGTTCTGCGATGTGGGCAGTTCTAGTCGTGACATTTATACCGCTGTTAGTAGAATTATGACAGACGAGTCGTCCTCGTTTTTGGAAGATCCTCCCATTGAGAGCTTTGACGATCCGGTCAGCGTTGGTTCCGGTGACGGCGGTGAGAGTCGGAGAAAGAAGTCCAGGCTGATTTCGATGCTAGACGAGGTATGTACTATGTAGGGCTCTAATTTCGCTTAATTTTCTAATTTAGATTAGTCTGATTAATTTTTTTGGAGTTTTTATTAATTTGGTACCTGTTTATGGGTTTGATTTGTTGGTGCATTAGATTCTTGCATTAAAGGGATGTCTTTGAGAAATCAGTCTTTTTGGAAAAGGTGATTGGAGGGAATATATGCAATGAGATTGTTGCTTAATGCTTATAAAGCATCTGACAACTCCGTAGAATGAGTTCCTTAATAGATAACAATGTCAAAAATAGGGGAGGGAATCCATTTCAGTAGATTTATACTCCTAAAAATCAATTAAATTAAGACGGAGTATAATTGAATTTTCGATATTAGCTCTATCAGCTGATTATCAAGTGCATATGAAATGCATGTGATAATTTCTTCATTTGCATATGCTGTTCAAAGATAAAGAATGAGCGGTCTCCTGCTATTAATTAAGTTAAAATTTTGAATTGTGTATGCACTTTTAGCTCTTGATGGTTACTTTCCTCTGTAAGGTTTACAAGTATAAGCCTACTTGCACATGTAGCTAGCTAGATTCACAGTTTGGAGAACTGGAATGTTGGACCATTGTAAATACTGTAAATTTTTGCATTAGAGGTAATTATAATTAATTTTTATATGCATGCTTTTAACCTAATGAAATTGTATTTTGTTTTAATTATTGTTGTTTAAGTGCATTAATTTAGTAAAAAATTAAGTAGGTATTAGACATTTCCTGCCTATGAGGAGAAAAGAGAAACCCAAGTTCTTCATCTTACCCACTAGGTTTACAGGAGATACAAGCAATACTTCGGTATGGGGATTAACTTGATCTTTAAATCTTTGCATTCTGAGGATGGATTGGTACTAGCTCTGAGGTTTTAGTGAATATTGTGCTTAATTAGTTCCTACATCTCAAAGCAATGTTCAAGAGATGAAAATGAACAATTGACATCCAAGTTATGCAATCTCCCAACTTAATTATATGTTGGTTTTATATTGGTTTGTTTATCTAGATAAATATTACAAACGCTTCTAGTTATCCCTATTAATTATTTGTTGCTTTTTACCCACTAGGTTTACAGGAGATACAAGCAATACTATCACCAGATGCAGGCGGTAGTGACCTCATTTGAGTATGTTGCTGGGCTTGGAAATGCAGCTCCCTATGCAAACTTAGCAATAAAGGCCATGACTAGACACTTTAAGTCTTTGAAGAATGCAATCACTGACCAGCTTCAATCAAGATCAAGTAGGGATACTACTACTTATTTAAGCCGTGATAAAGATGAAGCCATTCCAATGCTCCGTAATACTACTCGAGGCATATATAGCCAGCACAGATCCTTCCATAACACGGAGTTTGGTGAGCACCAACCTGTGTGGCGACCTCAAAGGGGGCTTCCTGAGCGTGCAGTTACCGTTCTTAGGTCCTGGTTGTTTGAACACTTCTTGCATCCGTAAGTATAAAATTAATTACTCAATTGGCCTGAAAAACACTTGAGAATCTATTATATAGCATGTTATCTGTTTATAAGTGTGATTATATTGGCGTCATTCTTCACTGTTTTATATGCAGTTACCCTACTGATACAGATAAAATAATGCTGGCTAAACAAACTGGTCTATCACGGAGCCAGGTGTGTGCTTATCAGATATACTATTAGTTTTTAGAAAGATTTCAATGTTCATGTGAATTAAATTCACTGTTAACCAATCGAGCAATTTTGATGCAATCCGATCACTGGTTGTAAATCAGGTTTCAAATTGGTTTATCAATGCAAGAGTAAGGCTCTGGAAGCCAATGGTGGAAGAGATACACATGCTAGAAACCCGGCAAGCTCATATTGCTTCACAGAGGTCGGGGGATCAAAATGCAGATAGGTCAAATGATCATGATCATTTACCTTCCGCAACCTCAGTTGCATCTGAGAATCCTTCAACATCCACCCATCGGGCTCAAGACGCCGCGTCTAAGCGTGCGAGAAATGAATATCCCGATGTCACTGTGGCGGGTACTCATGAACAATTGAATTTGTCTTACAATAACTTGCCAAGCCATATACATCATGTCGGCCAAGTTGGTCCGAGTATGGCAGGAGGGAGTACGAGTGGTGTGTCACTAACGCTTGGACTTCATCACCAAAATAATGGTATTGGTTTGTCAGAGCCACCCTATGCTATCATTAATACAGCTCAACGCTTCGGCCTCGGCCTCGACGGGAACAGCGATGGGTATGCGATGGGCGGTTTTGATGCACAAAATCGGCATTTTGGAAGGGACGTCATGGGAGGGCAACTTTTGCACGATTTCGTGGGATGATGAACATTGTGAGAATCTGGACATCATTGGATTGGATATTGCTATATTATACTAACAAAATTGCAATCAGATGTTCATATGTCAAAAACCAGAATCCAAAGTTGAAACAAGGCTCAATGGTTTACCTAGTCATGTTTGGTGTTTAAGAGGTATGTTCATCTATCACACCCCATCGTGTGAATTATGGAAGATGTTCCGCGAACGTACGCAAATGTTTTGTGTTAAAAATTCTTATGTAAACAAAGGCCAATATTCAAACTAGGGATTAGACATGGCTTTTGATCAGGATATTGTGCTTAATTATTTCCTATATGAATGATTTGCCCCTTCGTAGGGTTTGCCTTCATCTCATCACTCAACCATCAAAATGTGTTCCCAAGTCTTGAAGCCACAAAATCTCGTCGTCTTTAACCGGTCCCAAGTCCAAACACGTACAAAATTATAGTTTGTAGTTGTAGACTGACCAGAAAAGAGAGAGCTAGCTAGCAAAAGCAAAAGCTAGAATGTAACTAGGTGATGACGATTGTGGTCAATCTGGTTAGGATAAAACTATTCCTTTTTCCCGGTTTGGCCAAGTTTGGCAACTAGTTATTTAAATGTTCTTTGGAAACCGACTGCTAGTGGGACTAGCTAGTGGTCCATATTTCATCTTCAATTTTACGTACTTGGTATTTGGTAATTGCAGAGCCATGCAACTATTCAAGTCTATCGAGGCTACTGTATATATAGTGTTCATGATTACATGCATGCATGTATAAATTCCAGGCCAGTGAAGGAGGAAAGTGTACCAATTAACCTAGCTCCAAGTAAAATGCATGTGTAGGTCAATTTCATTTTGAAGGGAAAGTTCAATTGGTCGACACTTCGTTATTACCAATGGCGATCATCTGCTCTTAATTACTAAATGATTGAGCTTCAGCTCGATACAAAATATTCTGATAATGCTGGACTAATATAAATTTGCATTAGGCTTCTTCTCCTTTGACGGTAAAAAATGGGCTTGGGCTTCTTCTCTTTGCCCATAATGTTTTTTTTTTACCAAAAAATCATTGTGCAACAAACGTTAATCGTTTTTCTTCTCATATAGTCATATATACCAGCAGAGAAAAATAGGTTGCGCGCGACTTGATACACGTTTTAGACGAGTTCCAAGAGGACAGAAACCAATTTGCAAATATTTACAACGTGTTTGAACGGAAAAGATTATTTGAAGGAAGAAAAAAAACCTCAAGACTAGGTCCGGGCAATTTTTTGGTTTAAACTTGCATCTAGTCACCTAACCACTTCCGATCCTTTAGCTAGTGGAATGGGTTATTCTAAATGTAATTTCTCGTACGCTTCTTGCCATTTGACATGGTCTAAAATACCGAACAAAATGTCTAGTAGAACTCAACGTAACTATTCAACAAATATTGAGAAATTGTCTAATTCCATAAAGAATTTTAGGTATTCAACCTAAATTTAATTAGCAATAAGGAGATAGGCAATACAAGTGCACATCCTTAAGAAAATAGCGTGTGATACATATGTGTGTGATTCTTTGGACTTTTCCGTTTAGTCTAATGACTTTCCTAGTTTGAGTAGACTCTTACATCTGTTGCTCAAGTGTAATTGTTAATAGTTATTTGACAACAAATATCATTAAGGGAGCTAAAAGTTTACCGTTAGACAGTAAAAAAGTAAAAAACTAATTAAAAATTCTCATCCGGCTCATCTAACTAGACCGGATGAGAACAAAAACATGTAATTGAAAAGAAGTCTCGACAAATGTCAATGTGAGTAACTCTTTCTCATGTTAACTCTAACAAGACATTTTTTGCAGCAAAGATATCATAATGAAATAAATGTGCGAGATTTTGAATCTCAATACGTAAATAATATTATTTATTGAACACACAAGGTGGCTCATCATATTGCCCATTTCAGTATCCGGGCAAAGATATTTTTAACTTGTTAGAAGAAGAGTCTCCTTAAGTTATGAATTATATTAACGATGATTTTCTAATAATGTCTAATTTTTAAACTAGACATTTTAAAAGTATTTGGCTTTAGAGCCTCCGAGTGTACATGATTGCTACTTACAAGTTACAACAAACTAATGTGGATGAGGGTCTACTTACAACAAACTAATAATTACTAATGTGCTTCAAACAAAATCGCTTCGCTCAAAACCTCCAAAGGAGCCCAATTATAGCTGTGGCATTTGATAAAACCCCCGAAGATTTATCAAAAAATAAATGGAGGAAAAAAAATGACCAACGCTTCACTTGGAAAGTACTCATCGTCGCAGAAAAATGTTCCACATGTGAAGCGTGTCCACACTCGGGAAAACCAGTCTAAACCACAAATAACCCCTTCCCCCTCGTTAGGGTTTGCACTTTTTCTCAGAAGGGTCTCTCTCTGTTGCGTAACATTTTCCCCCAATTCAAGCTCCTATAAGATTCTTCTTCTGATGCCGTCCAAACCCATATGAGATCATCAACAATCAAGCTCGCCCAAATTGAAAAGACTGAAAATTTCATAGAGGAAGAGTATGGAAGCTCGAGTTGGGGTTGTAGAAGGAGGCCAGAGAGCTTTGAATTCAGCTCTGAATCAGCAACCGAGCCACGCCAAGCGGTCTCTGAATCCTCAATCGCAGATAGGCACGGTGAATCAGCTCCTAGCCGGTGGTATTGCTGGTGCGTTTAGCAAAACCTGTACCGCACCACTTGCTCGCCTCACCATCCTCTTTCAGGTTCAATCTTTTTCTATTTCTCATTTAGTTCGTATTGTTTTCTGATTTGGGTTCTGTTGGGTTTGTGTTTGTAAGCATTGTTGAAGTTTTGTGAGTGAAATTTCTAGTCATAGGTTTTGGGAGTGCTGGGATGGTGTTCAAGTTTCTGCCTGGCTTATTTTGGGATGTGACATAAAGGTTTTATCTTGAAAATATTGTTGTTTTAAGTTTCTTGAAACATGTGGGGTAATGGTTGTGTTGAAGCTTGAAAATATCTAATTGCTTCTGTTCTGATTGGTGAGTTCATGAATTGTTCCTTTACACTTGAACACGTATCTCTATGCGGCATTGATCTGCTTAGGTAATGATTGCTACAGGAGTGAAACTAAATAGTGGATTTTGATTTTGAAAGGGTTTCATGTGGAGTAGAAGTTGTGTTGGAATCTGTGGTTATAGCTGTGTTTGTTCAAAAATGATTAAGAGCAGAATAATTACTATATAGTTTGGATTGTTCATGGGCTTTGTGTTTTGCAACGATGTTCGTGTTAGGTAGGTAGGTGGTGTATCACCAGTAGGGATTCTTTGATATACAGAAAGAAATTTGAAGAGAGTACATGAAAGGAAAATGGATTAGGGTTTTTAGAGAGAATAAAAGAGATGGACAAATGGAATTAGGAAGAGTGGGCAAGAAGAAGCAGAGAAGATAAAGAAGACTGGGATTTTAGGAGAGGCAGAGAGATTCAAACAGAGGTTTATTTATTTATTTATTGATGAGAATCAAACTTTTATTAACACAAAGAAAGAAAATGCAAAATAGGGGACAAGGTGTCCACTGATAGATCTTACAAACTTAAAAACATCTAAACAATAGAAAAAACAGTTAACTGATACAAAGAACCATAGAACACAATAAACTAAAACTCAACAGTTTTCCAGTCCAAAATTATAGCATGAAATGAACTAATAGTGAGGCTGATGAGTGAAAAGCTATTTAGAGTTCATGAATTATACTTAATGCTGTTTATCATCCTTATGTTGGAATGATAAATGACCCAAAGGGGCCTCCATATCATATTGTTCCTGTATGGAATTTGATTGCAAATTTTTCTTTCAAGTAGTTGCTGATTGTTCCTTCTTAATGGTAGTTGGTTGACAATTCCATCATTTAATTCTATTAGGTGCAAGGAATGCATTCTGATGTTTCAGCATTGAGTAAGGCAAGCATATGGCATGAGGCTTCACGTATTGCCAATGAGGAAGGGTTTAGAGCATTTTGGAGAGGCAATCTGGTTACTATTGCTCATCGTCTTCCATATTCTTCAGTCAGCTTCTATGCTTATGAACGCTACAAGAAAGTCAGTAAACAAATGCTTTGGCCAAAGTTTAAGCCTTTAAAGTAGACTGATATCTTAGTTTGCAGCTTACTTCGATTTCATCTGAGCCCTTTTTTATATTGCAGTTGTTGTATTCAACTATTGGTGAAGATCTTAGGGGCAATGCTAGTGCCAATATGTGTGTACACTTTCTCGGTGGTGGGATGGCGGGAATTACAGCTGCCTCAGCTACATATCCACTAGATCTTGTGAGGACACGTCTTGCAGCTCAGGTAATTTTGGCATATTTTTCAGTGAGTTAAAATCTAGGGGTAAAATATCTCTCTGTTCTCAATTTTCATGTGGTTGTCGATTGCTTTAGGTCTGTGGTTTGATTTGTAACTGTCCACCCCTTATAACTCTTTTTAGTTTGATTATTATCAGTATTCAAATTTTGTAGAGAAATGCACTATACTACAGAGGCATCGGGCATGCATTTCATACAATTTGCAGGGAAGAAGGATTTTTGGGGTTGTATAAAGGACTTGGAGCAACACTGTTGGTATGCTTTATTCTGTATCTGAGAATTCTTCACTCCATTTTTTTTAATCACTAAATGCCACTTTTTTTTAACGTGTGGCACAGGGTGTTGGACCCAGCATAGCAATCAGCTTCTCAGTTTATGAGGCTTTGAGGTCTTTTTGGCAGTCTCAAAGGTGAAGATTCATAATTGCATAATTGGGTTAGATTGGTGCTGAGTTCTTGTCTAATTTTCTTTGCTGCGTTTAAGTTGTAATTTTAGTTTCAATTTTGTGATATCAGGCCCAATGATTCTACAGTCATGGTGAGTCTTGCCTGCGGCAGTCTTTCAGGCATTGCCTCATCAACAGGTAAGCGATTTAGCGATCTGTGACTACATGTTGTGATTTTGACTTCAATACCTAAAGTTCACGAGTTCCAAGACTTTTTTGTTTGGGAATAATTTCTTATTAGTCTTCCATCTATTTGTGGTCAACTTAAATCTGTAAGCAGTTGCAGTTAATTTTACCTGGGTTAAATGCTCCTATATATATGTGGCGTTGTGCACAGTTGACAATCTATTTCGATGAGGACACACATTGCAAATAAACTAAATTTCAAAATGCTACGTTGGTTATGAACTATACTCTGTTTAGGATACTTTTGGTCTTCTATAATTATCAAATGCAGATAGATGGCAAATATTTGGTCTTTCAAAAGATGTTTTTATGGTATAGTGAAAAATAAATCTGATTTCTTCTTCTTCTGCGTGATTATCTTTTGCTCTCTTTGTTGTTTCAGCAACATTCCCTCTGGATCTGGTGAGGCGAAGGATGCAATTGGAAGGGGCCGGAGGTCGAGCCCGTGTTTATAACACTGGCTTGTTTGGAACTTTTAGGCACATAATCCGGAATGAAGGCCTGCGGGGCTTGTATAGAGGAATTCTGCCAGAATATTACAAGGTTGTTCCCAGTGTAGGCATTGTCTTCATGACGTACGAGACCTTGAAAATGCTTCTGTCACGCATCCATACAATTGACTAGTTGCCTCTATGATTTTCGTTATCCACCATCTGTTGTGCCATGGAATGTCGTTAAGTTTAGTTTTGTGGTAGTTGGTTGAAAACACAACATAGATAGAAGATTAGTTTTCTTGTAGTTGAGAAATCTGATGGTGGTAAATTTTGCGGTTGCTGCCATAAAACCATACATTTCTTGTATAGGTAGTTAGCTGCTGAGTCATATCATGTCTCCCCTTTTGATATATTAGGTAGTAAGTTAGTAACCTTTAAGTATTCGTAGATCATACTGTCATAATAGTTTTGTTGCAGCTCTTTTGTTATCTTCTAGTTTTTTTATTTTATTTATTTCATTTTGTAGACATCAACATATTGTTTGAGGAATGACATGTTAAAGTTATGAACTTTGATGAGTATCATATTGATGCTATTTTGGAAAAGCTATGTAGAAGAACAAATGGAAGTTTATATGTTTCTCATGTTATCCCAATTCCCAATCTTTGGATGCTTACCTGTGGTTGCAATTACTATTCCAAAGTTATAAGAAGTATAAACCTAAAATAGTTTGCATCAGTTTTGACATCTCTCTCCTTATATCTTGGATCTGCGTCTTCTTTCATCAAGCAGCAATGAAAAAATGTCCATTAGATCACATTGTGTGCAAGCTTTTGAGAATCAGTAATCAGTGGTTATACTAGACTTCATAGATTTGGTCACAGTTGGGTTTTGTTCACCTATACTTTGAGAATTTTAGTAAAGATCAAGAGAAAACTAACAGAAAATCTAAGAGGAAAAGTTAAACCTTGTTCATAAAAAGAAGAGAAGTTATAGTTAGTTATTTGGTCACGGTTGGGTTTTGTTCACCTATACTTTGAGAATTTTAGTAAAGATCAAGAGAAAACTAACAGAAAATCTAAGAAGAAAAGTTAAACCTTGTTCAAAAAAAGAAGAGAAGTTATAATTAGTTATACCCTATTTCCTTACTAGAAGAATATTTATATTATAATCCTAATCATTTCTGCAAAAGAACCAACATTTTTTTTTTTTTAAAGAAAGAACCAACATTTTCAATTAAACTATAAGTTCACTTTTATCAGACACGAATTGGTGGTGGAGATCTTGCTAATTTATTATTAGAGTTTTTATCACAAATGGTACCTGAACTTTACCTTAATTATATACATAGTACCTAAACTTCACTTTTGATCACAACCAGTACCCGAACTCTTCGAGTTCATCCTAAATGGTACCTGAACTTCAATTTTTGTCACAAGAAGTACCCAAAGTTTTTAATTTTTGTCACAAGTAGTACCCAAAGTTTTCTATTTTAGCATTTTTTTAACACGCGCCCTCACGCGCATATAATATCACAAAAATCGGCCTTAGGTACTAAAAGAGATGAAATCAAAAACTTTGGGTACTACTTGTGATAAAATTTGAAACTTTGAGTACTATTTGTGATAAAAATTAGAGTTCAGGTACCAAGTATATAATTGAGAAATAGTTCAGATACATGTGATAAAAACCCTTGTTATTATTGGAATGCATATGCAGATATGCCATTACAGAAACTTCTTTATGTGGATAAACTGTTAACCAAAAGCTGAGAGAGAAAAGCCTTTGAACAGAGAGAAAGATGCTATTAGCAAAAAGAGTCTTTAAGCTGGATTCAATTCTCCTCTGCTTTGCTCATCATATGCTTATGTAATACTATCATTACTCACCAGAATTCTCACCATTTTCTTTACTGTTCTATTCTATGGATCTGCAATATAATTTGGAATATGAATACTTCAGTGAAATAAAAGTGTTCGATTTCGATATCATTTTCATGGTCCTAGAGTACTAGAGGAGATGGTGATGGTGGGAATATGTTGGTATGGTCTAAAAAGTTGCATCCACAGCAATATTGCATATATGCAGTTCATATATAAAACTAGTCCATACATATCAGCAAGAGTTCCAGAGAAGCTCCTACTATAAGTTACTTGTTGTGAAAAAGTAACCAAATATGGCATCTATTCCCATGTCGGAAGAGAGTTGCAGATTTAGGCAATCAAAATCTCGAGGGACCATCATGACTGGTTCCTGTTTTAGCCGTACATCTTGCATATTTTATAGGTCTTGCATTAGCTTAACAAAAGTTCCATAATAACCTTAGTAATCAACAGCTGAAGATTTAAAAGATAAGTGCCTCTAGATGTCATTGTTACAAGTCACTGCAATTGAACAAGCTGCTTCTCGATCCTCTCTGAGCTGGGGGATAATAAAGCACTTTTTTGAATAGCCATCCAAGGGAATAAAATATGCTACTGCTTAAAAGCTGATTGAGACCATGAAAATCGATCTGTTGCAACATGTAAATGTGAATCGGAATTGTCTTTAGTTCGAGCTTTGAGCCGTAGAAATGGAATAGCAAGCTGGAAGTTTGATCAATTGCTGATTCAAAGAAGGGTCATTTTTGAAAGAGGGAGCTCAAACTAGAGAATCTGATCATGATGATGATAGAGCAGGTGTACGATAAAAGCCTTCCTCAATTAGAATAGTAATGTTGAACTGCACTAACACTTCACCACTCATGGACTATATTACATGCTGGTATTTCGGGTTTTAATCCCATAATTTGTTGAGAATCTTTCATAATAGGCAGGGAAAGATCTCTAACATCCTGAAAAGCAGTCAAGGCTGAAACATATGATTTATTGGTCAAGAACAGAATCGATCGTGTTGATTCTTGGCACCATATCATTGTGCTTTATGCACACCCCATATTTTTATTTTAATCATCTTTCACTTTAACAACACTATAAATACTGAATGCTATCATGCAGATTAGGCTCACAAACTCCTTGCTAAGAACCTTCTCTCTATGCTAATGTATTCTTCATTAGGTTGATATTATTGCGTGAGGATCGGGTAATCTGCATCCTGAGGTTTAGATCTGCACATATGTTTGTTGTATCTAGCCCTTGGGATGCGGATTACCTCGTCCTCACTGGCTATGCAAGACTTGTTAGATCTCATGAAGCTAAACTACTTGATGCATGCATTTTGATTCTTTATTATCTGTTTGTGCATTTTCAGGTCATTATATCCCTTAGATTCATAACTGCACAGGAGGAACTTCAGCATACTGATCAACTTTTCGGTTTGTGGACTCAGGTAATCAATCCAACAGTGATTACTTAATAAGCATAGGAATATGCACCAAACTGTTGATAACTACTTGAAAAAAAATTTCAGCAAGCTAGCTTTTAGACTTTATCAAGTGATGTGGCCTCAAGACTATAATTCACACTTTGGTTGTAAATTATTTTGGCAGGCTCTTCCGAAATCCAATCTTAGGAAAGCTTGCTATGATGGACTACCCAAATCGTCATTTGCGGCCATCTCATATTTTTCTCTTGGTTCCTTATGGGATTACAGATCGAATCCAAAGCTAGACAGTGATCCTGAGGCGTACAAGCAATATTCAATATGTGTTCTATTTCAGGAATGGGGAAGAATCTAATGACATGTCTTTCATTGTTTTTTTTCTTCTATATATAGATAGGGCAATACCTGATTTTTCCTTGCTATTAGCCTATTACAATGGCCAAGTCTTTGATTGGCAAGGTCACTTTTTTTTTGGGGTGAAATCTCACTATCAAGGGCACACTTGACATTCAAGACAGCAAACATGCTTGGTGAAGGGTCATATCTACTGTATCTAGCTAGATGAAAAGGAATCACAGTACTTATGAGAGTACTAAAGGAAACGATAGTCACTCCACGATGTTCAAGCTAAGCTAGCAGGATGGGATGGGATAATATTCCTGATTCTTCTCTTGTGAGGGAACACACACACATATTGTGTACAATACAATCCTTTGAAGTTTATTGAAAACTTAGCTCGGGTCATACCGTGTTGTTCCTTTTTATATAACATTTCTGATCCACAAAAGAAAATGAGAACTAATACTAAGACATGATCAATGCAGATACTACAAGTTTGAGGCACGCCATTGATCACTGATGATCTGAATTTATGTAAAGTACCCTAATCTGATAAGCTTCCATTCTGCAGAACCCCAATAGCCTCTTCCCTGCTTTCACTAGAGTCTGTGCCATCCTTGAATACAAGGAACTCCATCATCTCCACATGGAAGAAAATGAAACTTCCGCACAAATGCGTGATGCAAGATCCAAAGTCTTTGCCAACAACACAGTGCCAGGCAGGGCCATAAGCTTCATCAAATTTCTGTTTAGGACAATTGAAATCTCGGTAAAGGTAATCATACCTTCTGCAAATCTTTAGGAAAACCATGCAACTACTTTTTATCGATCTTATCGATTAAGCATGTGACATCAAGGTGAAGTTGTAAAGGGCCTTTTAAATCCATATCTAGTTGCTTGAATCATTGATCATATATGAAAAGTGAGTTACAACAGTTAAAGCCTTCCTGCAGTTTCATATTAGCCTCATTCCCACTTATAGTAAATGAACAGAACTCTTCTACTTTGAGAAAGGTGCTTTTCTAGACAGAGAGTAGGAGAATATCTACTTTTTCCAGACAGAAGCACAGGTGAGATTCAATTCTAAAGCTCAAAACCTAAAACTAGTCCCTAACCCCTCCCCTATACAAACCAAGAATAATAATTTTAAAAGTAAAACCCTTTTGATTAGTTTAATTAGGCTGCTTTGTTGAACTAAAAACTTTTCTCCTAACCTAAAGGAACTCATACCACTTTAAACAGATAATTTAAGCCTAAAGTGATAGCTGAGATCTGCTACTTGGGAAAGGTTATCCAAATTTTGTGATATTAAATTGGTTTATTAGTTCCTTCCAGAATAAATGACACTATGCCTTGCTGCAAAGTTAGCGTTTGGATCCTTGTCCCTGCATTTTTTTTTGTAAAGAAAACCCTTTTCTAATCTTGCCTTGCTCCACACATTGAACCCTTTTGATCCAACTCTGTCGTTTTGTGACAATTTTTAAAAATTCAGCAGACAAAAGATATGATGACAATCACAAACCAACTTTCTAATCCTTCTTTTTCTACTGTTCAGAGGAGATGTATTCATATATAGAAAACCAAGTGAAGAGTATTCAATTTCAAGGGTATAATTAAACAAACCTGCTTGATATAGTGAGCAATGGATCGACAATCGGAAACTTCATGTAGATCAAGAGCCTTGTAAGCCAACTCCATAACATGACTCTGCATGAGAATTGGCATATCTGTTTCGCGCACCACAGCTTTTCCTTCCAGCATTTTAGAGAGAAATATGGGAAGGATTATGAGTTCTTACTTGGTTTTTACAGAAGTTAATGTGCTGCACAAGATTCTAATTAGCACATATATATTTCGATAGTTCAAACAATGAAGAAATTAGGTGGTGGAGGTTTAATGTTGTATTGTGATATCATTTTTGAGTCTCAAAAAATCCACTTTGTGTTAAAAGTAAAAGTTTGTTTGCATTAGGAAGTGTTAAAATCAGAACAGTTGTATTGAAAATATCTACGTTGGTAAACTTGTAGAAGAGTTGCAACCACAAGTGGTAGCTAGGTCCTTTCTCACTTTGATTCAATGATTCATTCTTTGAACTTGGAAGTGGTCCAAAGCTGTACTTTTCAAACCATTAAAATCCTTGAAACTCCAAAACACACAAAGCTGCTAGGAAGATTCAAAATCTTAGCATTAGTGGATTGTAATGCTTCAGAAGTCAGAACCCACCTCGATCAGTTCATGCATCAGTCAACAATTGCAAGAATCAGAGCCAGATATGTAAAATTTAAACCCAAAAAGTGCTTTGCAATAAAAGATGACCAATGATTGGAAATTGTTCTCACCCATGTGCTCAATTAGTATATATATACCAAAACAGAAGAAAAAAGAAAAACTTTATCAGCAATGCAAAAGTGATGTGAACTAAAATTTTCATGAATCCATGAATTAATTCCATTCATCTGTTCATCACCTTTAAGTGATGCAAAAACTGTACATTGATTTTCTTCAGAACTAGCCCTAGCCCTAGCCCTAAAAATGTTATAATCTACATTGTCCCTCCTAGGAAAGAAATAGAAATCCAAACCCAGAAAACACATAGTTTTCAATTTCCAATTTTGCCCCTCAGACATTGAGAAAATTCCTACTTTTCTGGTTCATGCCCAAACAGAAGAGAAAAGAAAAGGACCCATCCATCCATGATAATAAATAAAGATGATGATGATGGATCAGAGTGAGTTTCTGGACCTGAGCAAGAAGACACTGAGTTCTTGACCCGGGCACTGATCCGGGTTAATCAGATGAAACGACTCCGAGTCGGCGCTCCCAACCACGTGCTCATAATTAGCCCTCATGTACATCACCTGATCCTCCGACTCCGACGACCCGAACCCGAACCCGGACGGCAAAGCTCCCGCTCCCACCGTCGTGGACTGCATCGTCTTCAGCATCAGCCGGACTTTGTCCCCGGCTTTCCTCCTCGCCGCGAACCCGAGCTTGCGGCCGTTGCAGTGCATCGCCCAGACGGGAACCGACCGGAGAGGACACGTGGCGAGATCGGAGCGGTCGTCGCACTCGAGCGTGATCCGGACGAGGCCGAACCGCATTTCGTTGACGAGCTGGTGGGTCAAAATGGAAAGCTCCACAAGAAGCGTGGGCTTGGTGGAGAGGCGGTCGTGCTGGATGCAGAACCACACGTGGCCGCGGCGGTTGCCGAAGATGGTTCCGATCACCATCGACTTCGAGGGCCGGGGCTGCGCCGCGATTGCTGACGTGGCGCGGCTGGGCGAGGAGGACTGGGAATCTTGGTCTTGCGATTCTTGCGCGGTTTGGACGTCGTCGAGGTCGTCGCGGAGAGAAGTGCTGAGGCGCTTCTTGGTGGTGGCGGCGGAGGCGGCGGCGGGGGTCGACGGAGCGAAGCAGGGGAGGAGAAATCGACGGAGGGCGTCGATCTTGGTCATTGTGGTTGAGGGAATTGAATTGGGTTGGTTTCTTGGGATTTGAAAAAGGCTCTGCTAGGGGTTTCAATTCGTTTGAATTAATATTGGGTTTAGGGTTTATAGACCAGAGAGAGAGAGAGAGAGAGAGAGAGGGGTTGGGCAGTCTGGTTAGTCTAGTTGTACGATCAGAGCAGAGGTATATAAACACAGAGACATGGCGGGAAAAGTAAGACAGCCGTTGCAATTAATTTTCCGAAGCCTTGCCAAATTTCGACACGTGTTCTAGTCTACCAAAAATGTCCAAATTCTATGTAATAACTGCTTCAACCATATTTGTACGACCTTTGCATAAATCAATTGTGGTGCCAAAAATTTGATTAAAATTGCAACATCAAATATTGTCCATAAAACACCATACTCTTAACAGATTTTAATAGGTGCTCAACGTGTTACCCAGTTAATATTTTATTCTATGGATACAATATTAACTCGATATGGTAAGTACCAACGCAAAATACTTCCGATTTTGTTATTGTATAATTTTGTTGTGTCTTATTCAATGTTTGAAATTTCTTCGATATTTCAACTAATTAATGGAGGCTGACTTTAGTGCTCAAATAAATAACACATAACATATGTCCGACGGTGTTATACAAAATTTAATCATGCTAAAACAATCAAACTGAGGGAAAAACGTTTTTTTTTTTTCCCCGAGGATGAAATTGAGACTCTTTAAACAATGAAGTGAAATCATAGGTTTAATACAATGTTACTCTACATTTTGGTGGATGTTGGCATTCGTTTGTTAATCGGTAAGATGATAGCTATCTTGGTTCATGGTGACTTGGGTGAGAATTTCAGCAACCCGTCCTCACTGTTAGATGTGATTCTCTTCATCACCATTAGATGTGATTCTCGAATGGTCATGATCAACGGCATTCAGAAAATGGCGTGCAATGAACTGGAAATATAAGAGATTTATGACCCCAAGACCAGCAATGGTGTAATAGTAGTAGTCAAGCCTGTTCTTGTTAAGGTCATTACCACCCATCCATGATGTATTGCCATTCAAACCAGTCAATTTCTTCACTATATTAACAAGAATGGAGGTGCAGTAGCTTGCAATGGATAAGCTGAGAAAGAAGACAGCCCCGGCAAACGTCCTCATGTTCTTTGGCCATTGTGTTGTAAGCAATTCCATCAAAGCAATTGCTGCAAAGGCCTCGATCAAACCCGACAAGGCGAATTGTGGCACAAGCAATGCAACAGTTATAGGAGACTCAAAAGATCGATTTTCCAAAGCTGAGTTTCTGCGCTTCATCTCGGTGAGTCCAGCCACCACCATGCACAGAATTGACATGACAATCCCAATCTTGAATCTCGTCTCCATTGTCAATCTTCCACTTTCATCATTGTTCCTTTTCTGCATTCGGGGGATGTAAATGCTTTCGTAGATGATGATCCATATCGAAAGTGCAATCATCGGTGTGAGACCCATCCAGGCTGGTGGGATTTCGAATTTGTTTCCAATCTTTTTGTTCATTTGAATCGCTTGAAAGATCCCGAATGATGACATCTGCTGCATTCCTATGAAACAACCAATTCCACTTAGCCAAACAGGTAACAAAGCTATGACGGATTTTAGTTGCTCAACTTGTTGCACACTGCATAGTCTCCAACCATTTTTAGGCTTGCCATTGTTATCCAATTCATTTAGGTCTACAATTACAGCAGCCTTGTCCAAAAACTTGAACCTCTCTGTGTGAGCAAGTGTTGTTTGCTCTGACTCTGGTCCAATTGAAGGAGCATCATAAAGGGACTGCCCCGAAGTCTTTGTACTACACTTTCGAAAAGCAGCCACTATTACCTTCATTAGGTCCCCAAAGGTGCTTCCTTGAGGCTTAACACGAATGTACAATTTTTGGCCGAGCAAGAAAATCACTATGGAGATGGCAAAGCAGCCAGCTGGGATAGCAAAACCCACAACCCAGCTGATATTAGTTTGTATGTAGACCACTCCGGTTAGCGCTACAATGAGAGCAATGGTGAACAAAAAGTACCACCAATTGCAAAAGCTATCTAGCTGTGCTCTTCCCTTCTCCGTTGTGGTGTCGAATTGATCAGCTCCAAAGGCAATGTTGCATGGTCTGAGGCCTCCAGATCCAATAACGAGCAATCCCAGACCCGAAAAGAGGACAAGCTTCTGCCATGCATTGGGTTGTTCGCATTGCGCTTGTCCATTGCAGGCAGGAGGAGTTAATTCATGTAAACTTGCAGTTAATGTCAAGGCCACCATACCCTGTCAGAGTGATATATTAGAGAATCCTAATGAAATTTATGTCACGAATTTGGACCCTAAATCGCAATGAGGAGAAGACTCTTACCAGGAGGGATGCTATTGAGCTATAAAGAAGAGTATAGAACTTTCCCATATGAGTATCAGCAAGGTAAGCACCAAGTAAGGGTGCAATGTTGCATGAACCAGACCAGATATTGAATACATCAGCTGAAACTACATTATCCAAGTTATACTTGGTATGCAGATACAACACCAAATTTGCCACCAAACTCATGGAAGCCAATTTCTCAAAGGTCTCATTCCCTTCAAAAACACAAACGAAAGCCGATCTTTATTAAGAAAACATGAATGCACGAGCAGGGGCTCAATCACCATATAGAAAAACGATACGAAAACCTGAACAAAATTCCATGAATAAGACTCACCAAGGATGTATTTGACAGCTTTCCATCCTCCGACTGCTTTTTTGGGAGGGGATTGAAAGTTTAGCTCTCCTGATGAACAATGCGTCGTCGCATGCTCCATTGCTCTCTCTCCCTTTCCCCAACTTTCTCGCATCTATCTCTCTTAAACTTTCTGTGTGTTTATTGAACTGACAACTTGTACTTGTCCCTATATTCGCTCCGGTTCCTGAGGGTTAAGACTTTCCTATTTATATAGGAGAGAGAGAGAGAGAGAAGGATTTTCCAAATTCAGAACTTGTTATAACTATTTGCTCAACAAATCCAGCAAAATGCATAAGCTATTTAGTTGATCAAGTCCTAAACAAATTTCTGTTCCCAAAATCAGGGGAGTTAACCAGGAACTACTGAAGTTCACACATGGCAAATGAAACCCTTTTTATTCTCCTACTCCAGATCTGTGAACCTACATAGAATTTTAAACAAGCCACTCAAGCTAACTTTTGGACATGCAATGGAATGTAAAGGAGAAGCACCTTTAGCACATCAGACACAGTTCAACAAAACCTCTCTTAACGAACCAGAGCGATTGGTTTAATTGACCACAAAAGAACATCACTCGCAACAGCTGCCAATTTGAACCATTCACGTCTGCACGAGACAAATCAAATCCATGGAACTAAGGTTGTATCCTCTGCATAATCTATAAATGCAGCCATTCTAATAGGAAAATAATGTAAGACTTTCTGCTCAACATTTTTCCAGAATACATAAAAGCATCGACAACGAATCTTATCCTACGGGGATGGAGTTTTTTAAGGGAGGGGCTGAATTCCTAATTGACGATTTTGTGCTTAATGATACAAGGCATCATCTAGACATCAAATAAACGACATTTCAAAAAGATAACCTTTCCCATTAAAACTGATCTACTTATTGCACCCCACTCCATCTAGCCCAGTCTACAAACTGCATTCCACCATAAACGTTGTTGGCGAATCGTACACCAACAGTGAAAGCCAATGCCACAGGCGGGATCTGCTTTGCCAAAGGCGATGTCTCTACCAAGCGTTCAAGTCCATTGATTATCTGATAGCGGGTGTTTGAAGAGACGGCAAGGAAAACACCTGGTAGTTTGGGGACAAAAGCAAGACCAATTATTGAAATTTAATAATTTATAACATTGACAACTAAACGTAGAACAAATGTTAACCAGAACCATATGAAAATGAAACATGATGAGGAATGATAAAGTAATGCATACCCCAAAGAGCTGCACTCTTAATCAGAGGTGGCACAGGTATGTCCTCTTCTGATTTCTTTATGCTCCTGACATTTAGAAAATAATTTGGTGAGGAATGATGCATATGTAGAAAGCTGCTGAAATTGCAATTAGTATGTTTTGCACAACACAATCACTCAGAGTATGATAGAAGCGTACCGCTTAGCAGTCATGATTAAGTTTGCAATTCCTTGGCCAATAATACCACATCCGAAGCCTACTGCTCCATACAAGATCCCCTGAAAAACAGGAAGATTGGATCAACAATTATGATGAACCAAGACATAGAATGATAGAATATCACAATTTCAAGACACGTGTAAATCCTACCTTAAAAAAGTAAGTGGCCATTCTCTGCTTTACAGAATATCTACATCCTGACCTTTCAGCTTCAAATACGCTGCATAAGACCACTTAAGAAACTTACAAAATACCCACCATTTTCTAAAGCTGCAAAGGAGATGTGACCAACAATTACGAATATCATATTACTATAACAGACAATAAACAAATTATGAGATTACGGATTTGAAGGTTGAGCATTGGTTTTGCATGAGCTACTAACCTGCTAGGAAGAGCTCCGTAAGCATGTTGCATGCCTCCAAGGAACCCTTTTGATAATGATGGTTTCCCAATACGAGCATAGGGTGCCAACATCCCAACCAAAGCAACATTAACCACCACCCCAACCAAAAGATCTGCAACATACAACTCAAATTCTGCCCAGAAATCTTTCCCCCTCTTTTGAACTTCAGCAAAGGTAGCGCAACATGAATCAATGACTATCTGTACGGCATTCAGTGGATAATGATAACAATTATATATACAAGATAATTTGGCAATGGCAAAACAGTGTTGATAGAGACTCAAACACGTAGGCATCTATGATGAAAACAAACAATTAGAGATTCAAAACACATATGGGAGGTAGTGTCACCACATAAAAATTTATGATGCATGTGACCACATCTGGGATAGCTTATCACAGAAAGTGAGCCATGAATTTGCATGAGAAATAGCTTACAATTCATGGGGAGCTAAGATATAACTAATCACCTATTAAAGTTGATTATACTTTTCCCTTTAATCATAGATCATAAATACAGTTCTCGTTTTCATGAAGAAATACGGAACCATCTTAAGTCCACCATGGAACTAGATGAATGATGCTTAAATTATATCAAATAAGCTTAACAAACCTCTGTTCCAATTTTGAAAAGAAAGGACGGGTCAGCTAGCATACGATCCCGAAGCATAGAGCATGACTTCATTGCAAAGCCAAGAGGCCAGGCTGACCCCTGCAATTTAAATGGTAAACCATATTAGGAGAAATAATCACTATACCGGATTGTGGAATAGAAAGTAGCATAGTTATACCTGCAAATCCAGATATCTAAGGAGTAGCACTTTGCGAATCCCCACACTCTTGGCAGCCTCTAACATATCAAGGGGAAGGCTAGCCCCTCGAGCTTCCGTCTCTTTCATAACTTCTTCAAATTTCATAATTGGCCCAAACTCTTCTTCTTCTTCTCCGTCTTCCCCATCACCATTACCGCCGCCGCCTCCTTCTCCTCCTCTACCATTAGGATATTTCCCATTACCACCACTACCATCAAGCACTTCCCGGTCATTACCATCATTATCGGTTTTGACTCCACCCTCACTCTCCAAAATCCTAATTTCCTTTCCTACTGCAGCATCACCTCCCTCATTTGAAACCGTTACTGCGCCTAACCCGGATTGTCGTTCAGGCTGAGGCTGTGACATACTCATCACCACAAAATTCCAGTCTTTCTTGACCGAAAACGAATCCACCCTATTTCTAAAGCTACTCTTCCCCCAGAACATTGGCAAAGCTACCTCCTTTGCACTACCCCTAAACCTTACACTATCAAAAATCAAATTTTGACTCCACACGTTCCTCAAAACCACCTCGTTCCGAGAGATTACAACATTTGATACTCCAAAGCTTGAAGAACAACCCGCCATGTTCCTTCTCAGTAGATAACACAAACTCAGAAAATTCGACAAATTAGGCGATTGCCACCAACACCAGGCCCTTAGCAAGCTATGCAATCAAAATCAAAACAAGCACAAACAAATTTATACTTGTACAGAAATAATCCCAACTGATTAAAACCACAAATATACAGAAGACAAAGCAGTAAATCAGGAATCTCAGTACACTCTTTTGTGTGTCTTATTCATCTTTGAATGATTATTATATACAGAATCGTACAATTAGTCAAAAATAATAGAGGCAACTTACTATGTGTAATCAGCTTTCAATTGCAAAATATACCAAAATGATGATCTGACAGTAAGGAATGAAATTTACTAAAGACCCTTGTAAAGTTGATACCTTTGCAAACAGAGCTTGGTTACAGACCAGAGTGAAGGAGAAATCTGTGGAAAACCGGGAGAAAAGTGAGAGGGAGGTTTGTTTGGTTAGAGAGAAAGATTGAGGTAGAAGTGTGGGGCTTTTTCAGGATTCGATTCTTAAATGTGTTGGGTGAGTAGTAAGTGAGGGAGGCGGATACGCGAAAAAAGGACGTTGAGATTTTTTGGTCCCTTTACTTTTTCAGTTGGTGGAGGCGGGTTCGGTTGCTGTGGCATATTTTTCACTGATTTTAGTGAGAGAATTTTCGCATGTGGGGAATTAACAGTGTGAATGGTGCTTGGGAATCTAGGGTTTTGCTACGTTTGTTATCTAATATCTACCATTTGGGAATATAGAATTTTCCCCTCTAAAGTTGTAATCTACGGTTAGGCGCAGTAAGGTTGTTCCTCTATATAATTTTTTTATTTCAGAAACCGGAATGAAAGTGAGAATCACAGTAACATTCCCGTTCATTCCTAACTTTAGAAAACGAAGATCCTCCAATCTCTAATTATTCTCCAAAATTTTCCTCCATTAGGGGCGAGGAACTACATTTGATACTCCAAAGCTTGAACAACAACATTGGAGGATCCCCGTTTTCTAAAGTTGGGAATGAATTGGAATGTTACTGTGATTCTCACCCTCATTCCGGTTTCTAAAATAAAATATATATATATATATATTATATTTGAATTTTAGTAAATTAGTTTAACAAACATGTTGCATACTCTTATGACATGTTTACTTACTTGGAATGAAAATGTGAATGAATCGGAATTCATTCCTAATACATACCCCTCATAGTTATCAAACTTCGGATATTCAATAACTGATTCCTCATTTTTACTTATTTTTACGTGCAACCTACAACCATTCCGATTCATGTACGTATTCGTAAACGCGGGAGAACTCAAGAATTAGAATTAATTCATTCATTCCTATTCTCATTCCAAATAAGTAAACCTTTTTGAAATAAAATATCTTTTTTGTTACTTCTCGAGATATTAATTTTGTGTACTTGTTAATCATATTCGGTTTTTAAAAAAAAAGAAAAAAAAATATTGTACGATGCATTGTAATGGCCAATAAGCTCGGAGATGGGGATTATGTAATGCCATCTCCAACCCGCCAAGCTTTGAACCTTTGTTTTGTAATAGTATGACAAAGCGAAACCACGTGTGAACAGAGGCCTTTTGGGAATACAAAATGGAAATTTGCTTCCCCAAATTTCACTTGTAGGAAATCCAAGCAACGGGACTCATAGCCAGTAGAGCATGAGCACTCGGGCTCCATCAGAACAACCCAGGTGATCATTCATGGTCCTCTCAAGCTTTTAAGACCCTAATTTGTTTTTGCTATAGAATAACTTTTTCATATATGATTATGAGTCAAGCGACTTGTATTGTTCATTGTTTAAAGATTTCGCCTTTTTATGTTATGCACGATTGTTGCCTCGTCAGTTTCAGTGAATAAAAAGCGAGTCTGAAATTTATACATATATATATATCTAATTTCTTAGTGAAGTGATGATAATGTCAACCTTTTTAGACTGGAATTTGTTTTTGCTATAGAACACATTCATATATCGTCGATCATGACCCTTGTTTTGTTTATTGTTTAAAGTTTTTGCCTTTTCTTATTATGAACAATTGTTGTTAATGGCCTCGTCAATTTCAGTGAATGAAAATCGAGTCTGAAATATATTCATCGATCTGTACTAGCTTAGAAAGGAACATCGATCAAACAACTTGTTGGAGTCACAGACTCGGTATTCAATTGAAATGCAGGAATGATAATCAGATCGATTACATTATTTAATTGTCCAAAAAATTAAATGCAAAGTTTTAATTTTAATTTTTGGATACATAAAACTACATATGAGTTTATAATACTTGATATATATAATCTAGCATTTACTCATCATTTTGAAGTAGAAGCTCCACAACCTTACTCATGGCTGGCCTTGCATTGCGGTCTTCTAGCACGCAAAGTAGAGCAACTTTCATCAATCTTTCAAGCTTCTTGTTGTTGAATTCATGGTGTAGTCTAGGATCAATCACATCCTTAAGCCTTTCTCTGCTGATCTTTTCAGCTACACATTGTACCACTTGGTCGTGTTCTTTGTACTCCGGAAGGGGACTAGCCTCAGGTGAAAGTAGAATAGAAGCACTCTTTCCACTCAATAGTTCCAACAAAACAATCCCGTAGCTGTAGACATCTGCCTTTGCATCAATTTTCAGGTTCATCATCCACTCCGGAGCCATATAACCTCTGGTGCCGCGCGCTCTTGAAAACCCAATGTCATCATGAATATCTTTGAACAACTTTGACATGCCAAAGTCTGCCACTTTCGGTTCAAGATGGTTGTCCAAGAGAATGTTTTGAGGCTTTACATCACAGTGGAGCATCCATTCCAAGCACTCCTCATGTAAATATGACAAACCCTTTGCAGTTCCTAATGCAATGTTGTATCGCTTCTCCAATCCTAATTTCACATCTGAGAACAATATTTTATCCAAGGATCCATTTTCCTGGTACTCATACACCAACAGCTTATGTTCATTCTCAGCACAGAAACCCCAAAGCTTAACCAAGTTCTTGTGATTGATATTCCCTATAACACTCACCTCTGCCCAAAACTCTGCATCTCCTTGCAGGATTCCTTCTAGTCTCTTCACAGCAACAACTCTTCCATCGTCCAGAGCCCCTTTATACACTGCTCCAAACCCGCCTTTTCCTATCTCCTGTGTGAATCCCTTGGTTGCTCTTTTTAGCTCCGCATAGGTGAAACGTTTGATTTCCATGGCTAATTCCATGTAACCAATATTCACATATTCCTCATCAGCATGCTTCCGGAACACATACCACCATGTCAAGCCAACACAGATTGCTTCAATTATTGCAAAGGAACTCACAAATCCAATCAGATACTTCATGTATTGATTTTTATTGCTCTTTTCCACTTCAGGACCACTACTTTTGTGAGCAACTTCTGCCCTTGAACAGTTAAGATCATATGTTTCTAGCTGGACTTTATGAGGACTCAGAGAACCTTTTAAAATCTTAATATGGATGATGCTGGGAGTACTTGGCACATGAAATCCATTAAGAAGAAAATTCTTAGGATAACATTGTCCCCATCCGTCCAGTGCAAATCCAAATCCTTTGCACCTTGAATCATTTAGGCATAAATTCCTGCATTCTTCGAGAGTGATTCCGAGCTTATAGGTGTCCAAGTCAGATCCATAATAATCTGTGTAAGGAAGCTCCAGGAAGTCCAACTTTTTTGTATCATGAGTCAAATTGAATGGAGGTGAGCAGCCTTTGGACCAGTCTGAAGGATCATTTAGGGAAAAACCATATGGGCAAGTACAAGTTGGTTGTGGTTTGTAAGTGCAAATACCATACTCACCACACAAGCCATGAACCCGGCAAACATCAACATCAGGCAACCATGAGATTTCCCAAAGCCCGGTTGATTCATCTAGACTGTACAATCTTAAGATACCATCATAATCCAATGTTAGTCTGCGCTTTGGACCAATCCCATAGTCAGATGCATTGAACTTTAAATTGTCACTGGATATAAATTGTCCAAGTTCATCCAAGACTGCTACTCTAGAGCTATTGTAAGGTGATCTACCACTACCAAAGACAGATACATCCATCTTTGGCCAATAAACACTCGAAAGTAGAGGGCCATCGTGGGTGAGATACAAGACATTATTACCATCGAATTTGAAGTTATAGAAACCAGACAAGTATGTACCTCGAGTTCTCATAGACACCAAGGTTGTGCTCTTGTCAAATTCCTGAGATGGTAGAAGTGTATTTGTGGGAGAATCAAAACTCTGCCAGATGACCCTCTTATATTGGTTGATCAGCACCAAGTTTCCCGTTTCAAGAAGCTGAAGCTGAAGCTCCATGCTTGCATTAGACAAAGTGTTGGTTGACCATACGGTTGAACCAACTCCATCAGTCAAGACCAGATTGCCATTTCTGTGGAGGGCTAGCTTCGACTGTCTTTCGCTGACAGGGGTGTCTCTGTTAGCCATCCAGACAACTGTTTTGTTGACAGTATTGGTGTACCATATTGAATAGCAAGAGGCATTGGTGCCAACTTTGTAAAATCCACTGGAAAAAGTTCCCTTTGGTGAAACTAAGAAGTTGCTCTCTTCCTCAACTTTCAAGGAGCTCCCTTGCCTTAAGCTTGACAACCCTCGAGTCCAAGCAACTGTTGCTGCAGACAGCAAAAGAATGAGAAATTTGGGAGCATCCATATATGGTGTGTTTTCAATAATGCTTTAGGCCTTGAGATGGTTTAGAGCCTATCTGGACTGTAAGGTTGTTCTCTCTCTTTTCTTTTCATTGGATTATTGTGCACAATCTTCTTCAAACATGCAAAAATTCCTCTAATACTTTTCTTCCCTGAATTATTGCAATATGAGATAAGATTACTTAATCGTCTTGACTTCCATTGTGTGGTATGAGATGAAGCTACTAATTTTGATTGGAATTCAGCACCTGTATCTATTGACTCTAGTTTTAAAGACCTGGCCTTGTGAGGTTGTCCTGCATTGACTCATTGTCAACCCAGTTTGTATTCTTTTCTGGTGGAAATTTTATTTCTTATTGATATTTTGCAGAATAAGAATTGTAAATGTGATATGTTAACTTTTACAAAAGCAGCAGTACGTAGTTCTCACTTCTTACTCTTTTTTTTTTTAACAGTGGAAGCTGGGAAACTTCCCGACCTAGCCCCTATTGAAGTTTATTACGAAGAAAAAGAAAATACAAGTAAAGAGGAGGGGACATGAAACCGTACTCCTCGAAAAACAAGAAAACAAGAGATGGAGTGAAATCGTACTTCTTACTTCTAATGCAAGAAAAGACATCTATAACTCAAGTAAAATGCAATTACTTCAGAAGATGGCGGAGACACCTAATGCCCCAAGTTGGGGGAATCTGACCACTCTGAAATTATGTTGATTTCCACTAAATTTAAGTTCAGGATTTCGGATTGAGTTTTGTCCCGACTATATTTAAGAGGATGAGTAAAAGATGTTTGATGAAATGCCTCTAAGACGCATCTTACTCCATTCCGTTGCTACACTGAAGCGCTGAAGACATACACATGGTGTGTGCAGTTATAAAAGTGATTCGAGACTTGAGGTAATTATAATATTTTTTTTTCTACATGAGTTAAAAAAATATTTGAACCATTTCAGCTAAAGCTCTTCTTACTATTAGGTTATGTTAAAGAAAATCAATTAGAGAAGTTGTAAATAATATCTATAAACTAATTAGACATATAGGGTATGGATTTTCTATTTGTTTTAGTATCATTGACCCTCCATTTGATTTGTTTGGCTGGGAGACTGTACGCAGCAGAACCACTGTTTTTTTTTTGGGTTTTTTATGGATGATTGAAATGAAATGCTGGAACTGTAATTACTGATACATTTTTGTTCGAAGCTGAAAAAAAGTAACTACATAATAATTATATCACACTGTATACTTGGTAGTATCTATTATTATTATTATTTTTGAACAATGGTAGTATCTATGATTTTATCTTCAATTCTTCATCATCTACTCTTCACTCATCATCCTCAAGTAGAAGCTCTACAACCTTACTCATCGCAGGTCTTGCATTGCGGTCTTCTTGTACACACATCAGAGCAACCTTCATCAATCTTTCAAGCGTCTTCTTGTTGAAATCATGATGGAGTCTAGGATCAATCACTTCCTTAAGCCCTTCGACTCTGATCTTTTCAGTCACACATTGTACCAGTTGGTTGTGTTCCGGGTACTCCTGTGCAAAAGCTGAAAGCAGAATAGAAGCACTCTTTCCACTCAGTAGCTCCAACAAAACAATCCCATAGCTGTACACATCTGCCTTTGCATCAATTTTCAGGTTCACCATCCACTCTGGAGCCATATAACCTCTGGTGCCTCGTACTTTCGAAAATCCAATGCCTTCATCATGAGTATCTTTGAATAACTTCGACATGCCAAAGTCTGCCACTTTTGGTTCAAAATGGTCGTCTAAAAGAATATTTTGAGGCTTCACATCACAGTGAAGTACCCATTCCAAGCACTCCTCATGTAAATATGACAAACCCTTTGCAGTGCCTAGTGCAATATTGTATCGCTGCACCAATCCTAATTCGACATCCGAGAACAAGAGTTTATCCAAGGATCCATTCTCCAGGTACTCATACACCAACAGCTTATGATCATTATCAGCACAGAAACCATATAGTTTAACCAAGTTCCTATGATTGATATTCCCTATCACACTCACCTCTGCCCAAAATTCGGCTTCTCCTTGCAGGATGCCTTCTAGTCTCTTTACAGCTACAACTCTGTCACCATCCAGAGCCCCTTTATAGACTGTTCCAAATCCCCCTTTTCCTATCTCCTGTTTGAAGTCATTGGTTGCTTTCTTTAGCTCTGCATAGGTGAAACGTTTGAACCCCACGGCATTTATGGCTAATTTCATGTAACCCATATTCACCAATTCCTCATGAGCTTGCTTTCGGAACACATACCACCATGTCAAACCAATGCAGATTGCTTCAATTATTGCAAAGGAACTCACAAATCCAATAAGGTATCTCATGTACCGATTTCCATTGCCCTTTTCTGTTTCAAGATCACTAGTTATAACGATCTGAGCTGCGGAACAGTTCAAGTCATGTGTTTCTAATTTCCTTAGGACTGCACCAGGGGTCAGAAAACGTTTTGGAATCTTAACATGTATGATGCTCTTAACATTCGACATACGATATCCATTCAGCAGAAGACTCTTAGGGAAACATTGTCCTAATCCGTCCGGTGCATATCCGAATCCTTTGCATCTTGAATCCACTAGGCATGAATTCCTGCATGCTTCAAAAGATATTCGTGTTTTATAAGTTTCCAAGTCATATCCATAGTAATCTGTGTAAGGAAGCTCCAGGAAGTCCAGCTTGCTTGTATCTTGGGTCAAATTGAAGGGAGGTGAGCAGCCTTTGGACCAATCTGAGGGATCGTTTAGGGAAAACCCCGAAGGGCAAGTACAAGTAGGTTGTGGCTTGTATGTGCAAATACCGTATTCACCACACAATCCCGGAACCAGGCATGCATCAACACCATCAGGCAACCATGACAATTTCCAAACCCCCGTCAATTCATCTAGACTGTACAATCTTAAGATGCCATCATAATCCATTGTTAAGCGCCGCTTTGGACCAACCCCATAGTCAGAAGCATAGAACAGCATATTGTCACTAGATACAAATTGTCCAGCCTCATCCAGAATTGCCTCTCTAGAGCTGTTGTAAGGATTTCTGCCATTTTCAAAAACATTTGAAACAATCCCCGGCCAATAAACTCTAGAAAGTAGCGGGCCATTGTAGATGAGAAACAAGACATTGTTATCGTCGAATTTGAAGTTGTAGAATCCGGATAAGTACGTACCTTGGCTTCTCAGGGACACCAAGGTTGTGTTCTTGGTGAGTTTCTGTGATGGTAGAAGTGTATCTGTTGGAGAATCAAAACTCTGCCAGATGATTTTCTTTGCTTGGTTCCTCAGCACCAAGTTTCCTGTTTCAAGAAGCCGAACTTCCATGACTTCGTTAGAGATTGTGTTGGTTGACCACACAACTGAACCGAGTGCATCAGTCAAGACCAGGTTGCCATTTCCATGGAGGGTTAGCTTCGAGCCTCTTTTGCTAACAGGCTTGTCTCGGTTAGCCATCCAGATAACTGTTTTATTGACACTATTGGTGAACCATATCGAATAACAGGAGGCATTGGTGCCAACTTCGTAAAATCCACTAGAAAAGGTTCGGTTTGGTGAAACCAAGAAGTCGCTCTCTTCCTCAACTTTCAAGGAGTTCCCTTGCTTTAAGCTTGGCAGCCCTTCTAACTCTTCATGACTCCGAGCAAATGTTGCTGCCAATAGCAAAAGAAGCACAAATTTGGGAACTTCCATGGTGGATTTTTTGAAAATGCTTTAGCCCTTGAGATGGCAGTTGGCCAATCTGGACTTATAAGGTAGCCCTTCTTGCCGTGTGAATGAGATTATACAGATTGTTTGTTGAAACAAAAGAATATGTGGGTTATGGCAGGAGAAGAAAAATGCTTCAAAGGCAATTAATGTTTACGCTTTTCTTTAGACTTTATTTGCCCCACAACAAGTGTGAAAAGGAGAATGATCAAATAAGTCTTTAGGATACAATAAAGCCTAGCAACTTGCTATTGTTGGTCTTCGTTTTGCACTCACGAAGATCAACCCAACACTCGATCAAAGGTTTTACAAGAGGCTCAAGGTTACTAGAAACTATACCTGCAGTAATATAGTTTCTAGATTTTATCTGTGTAAAACAATGTAATATGGATGGAGGCTTGATAGAAACAAAGAGGAGGGAGAGATGGAAAGCTTAAATTGATTTCATATGCAGAGAACCACTCCAATATATAGAAGTGGTGTATCAGACCACTTCACTTTGGTTATAATTCTTCACCAAAAGTCATATGGTTTCGTTGATTATTTGAAACCATTCAAATAGTACATGTTTGTTTGATTCAAATTCAAACTATTTTAATTCAAATTCAAACTAATAACTACACATTAGTCTTTTTTTTTTTAGAAGGAAACTACACGTTAGTCTGAACCACATTTCAACATATATATCTCTAGGATATATACATGTTTTCTTCAATCGTTTCATATATTACCTCTTTCTTTTATAATTTGAAAATATTCCGACATTGTTCTCTTCTTTTTGGACTACGGTGCAGAACCTTTCTTCACCTATCCAAAAGAAAATTGTGTTTTTCCAGATCACAATACATTGTTTATTTGCTTCTATGATACGTAATTATAATTTGTTGAAAGTTCTTTAATACTTTTCTTTCCATGAACTATGACAAATATAACAAACTTGAGATTCAATGACTCAGTCATGTTTGCAAGCTATGTATTAAACATGCTTGCACAAGGAAACATAGAAAATGGGAGTCTATTCCTTCCATTGTCTGGTGTGGGATGGAGCTACGTATTTTCATTAGACTTTGAGGTTTTGTGTTTTATGACTGTGTTCAAAGACTTTGAGGTGCCGCTGAAACTTTAATTACATTTAGTCGTGGATCCAACATATCCTCTATCCATGAGTCTTCTCCGCATTGAATTTTCCTTCTCGCTATCCTCACAAACCTCGCCAGCTCTGCCTCTTTCTCCTCGCTCGCTGCCCTTCACTAACTCTAGAATCAGCACGCCATAACTATAAGAGGAATCTGTCAAATTGAGCAATGAAAGAGAATGATTTTCATTGATGTTAATTCTTTACAAAGAATGACAAATATATAATAACTAAAACTAGATTTACCAATATAAAACCTAGATAAAGAAATCCTAGATTTAATACAACTAAACCTATAAACAATCATAGTTAATGTTTTATGAGATTTTCACAACTAAACCTAGTCAAAGTAAATCATGACACATTCCAACACTCCCCCTCAAGTTGGAGCATACATATCACGAATGTCCAACTTGCCTAATGCGTCATGAAATGCTTTACTTGAAACTCCCTTAGTCAATATATCTGCCAGCTGCTCTTCAGTTGGAACAAATGGAAAAGCAATCAACTTTGCCTCCAGCTTCTCTTTAATGAAGTGTCGATCAACCTCCACATGCTTTGTGCGATCATGTTGCACTGGGTTATGAGATATGTCGATAGCTGCTTTATTATCACAAAATAGTTTCATTGCATGTTTGGGTTTAAACCCCAAGTCACATAATAATTTCCGCAGCCACAACAATTCACAAACACCATGGGCCATACCTCTGTATTCTGCCTCTGCACTAGAACGAGCTACTACCTTCTGCTTCTTGCTCCTCCAAGTAACAAGATTTCCACCAACAAAGGTGAAGTAGCCAGAAGTAGATTTCCTATCATTAATACAGCCAGCCCAATCCGCATCTGTGTAACCACTTACTTCCAGATGATTATGCTTTGAGAACATTACTCCTTTACCAGGTGCAGACTTTAAATACCTCAAAATTCGCAGTACAGCATCCATATGACATTCACTTGGGTTATGCATAAATTGACTCACAACACTAACTGCATATGCAACATCTGGTCTAGTGTGCGACAAATAAATCAGGCGTCCTACTAACCTTTGATATCTGGACTGATTAGTTGGTGTCTGATCTGGATACTCAGCCAAGTGATGATTTTGCTCAATTGGAGTGCTGATGGGTTTGCAGTCTAGCATGCCAGTTTCTGTCAACAAATCTAGCACATATTTTCTTTGACATAAGAATATACCATCTCTCCCCCTGGCCACCTCAATCCCCAGAAAATATTTAAGGTTGCCAAGGTCCTTCATCTCAAATTCTGAAGCCAATTGTTGTTGCAGTCTATTGATTTCTTCTAAGTCATCTCCAGTAATTACCATGTCATCCACATATATTATCAACACTGTAACTCTCCCATTTTGATGCTTGAAGAACAGTGTATGATCAGAATTACTCTGCTTGTATCCAAACTGGCGCATGGACTGTGTAAACCTTCCAAACCAGGCACGTGGTGACTGCTTCAAGCCGTACAAGGACTTCTTTAATTTGCACACTAACCTGGTTGATGAATTGGTTCCATATCCTGGTGGAAGATCCATATAGACTTCTTCAGATAGATTACCATGAAGAAAGGCATTCTTAACATCAAATTGTTTAAGAGGCCAATCCAGGTTAGCTGCCAGGGACAGTAGAACTCTGATGGTGTTCATCTTGGCTACAGGAGCAAAGGTCTCATCATAGTCAATGCCATATGTCTGAGTAAATCCTCTAGCTACCAGCCGGGCCTTGTACCTGTTCACCGAACCATCTGCATTGTGTTTTACTGTAAAAATCCATCGGCAACCAACCGTCTTTTTACCATATGGAGGAGGTACAAGTTCCCATGTGTCGTTCTTCTGTAACGCCTCCATGGCTTTCGACCACTTCGGATCACATAGAGCATCCTGCACTTTATTAGGCACAGATACAACAGATATTTGATTCACAAATGATTCATATGACTTAGAGAGCCTATGAGTTGACATAAAATCTGCAACTGGGTACTTAGCTTTAGCATGAACAGTGGGTTCATACTTTTTAGCAGGCTGTCCTCGAGTTAATCGATTAGGTAGTATATATTGGGTGAATTCAGACACAGGAATTACCTCAAGAGAATCCTCAGCACCTTGGAAACCATGGTCGGGGGGTAGAGCTGCATATGGAGGGGGGAGAGGAGCTTCAGCTTCATTTCCACCTTCAGCAGTTTCAGGAATATCAGTTTCTGACCCTTCTGAATCGACCAATCCGTCCGGACGGATTAATGGCGTCCGGACTCCTGGGAGTTCCGTGACAGTTCCTGGGAGTTCCCCGACAATTCCTGGGAGTTCTGCAACACTTATGTCCGGACGGATTGATGTCGTCCAGACGCCTGAGAGTTCTTCTTCCTCCCTTGCATTCTCACCAACTTCAACTATGAATTGATCACCATTATCACCCATCTCTTCACCCATCTCTTCACCATTGACAACCATCTCTTCAAAGAAACCTTTCTCCCCCTGAAGAGGAGTGTTGTCATCGGGGACAAAGTAGCAGGTATCTTCATAAAACGTAACATCCATAGTCACAAAAAATTTGCGAGTAGGAGGATGATAACACTTATACCCTTTCTGATGAGTTCCATAACCAACCAATACACACTTAAGAGCACGAGCATCTAATTTTGTACGTTGATTTTTAGGAATGTGAACAAAAGCAACACAACCAAATACCCGAGCAGGTAAGTTTTGAAATGAGGGAATAGAAACATGAGAAGAGAGGACTTCATACGGAATACGACCATTGAGTACACTAGAGGGAAGACGATTGATGAGATGAGCAGCTGTCTTGACAGCCTCCCCCCAAAGATATTTAGGCATATGAGCACTGAATAGAATGGAACGTGCCATGTCAAGGAGATGGCGGTTCTTGCGTTCCGACACTCCATTTTGTTCAGGGGTTTGAGAACAAGTGGTTTGGTGGACAATCCCATGTGTTTGAAAAAACTCTTGAAAAGCATGATTGACATATTCCCCCCCATTATCAGACCGAAGGATGCGAATGACTCCATTGAATTGTGTGTGAATGAGAGTACGAAAAGCTTGAAAAGCATCAAACACAGCAGATTTAGAATTGAGTAACACAACCCAAGAGAGTCGTGTACAGTCATCAATAAAGAGCACAAAATAACGCATACCATTAAGTGTGGGAACTTGGGAGGGTCCCCACACATCAGAATGAATTAATTCAAATGGAATGACAGATTTAGAAGTGCTGGGAGGATAACTCACACGATGACTCTTCGCCAAAACACAAGTTTCACAACGAAAATCAGAGATATTCATACCAATAAACAAGGACGGCATTGATTTCTTCATATCATGAAAGGATGGATGCCCTAAACGACGATGCCATAACCAAATCTCACTCTCTCGAGTAGCACTCGAAGTCAAAGCGGCATGGGCTCGCTTTCTTGGATTCTCCCCTGCATACATCTGATCAAGACGAAACAACCCCCCCTTGTGGTACCCCCGACCGATGATTTCTTTGGTGAGAAGATCCTGAAAGAGAGTATACATGGGAAAAAAAGTGACAGAGCATTTGGATTGAAAATTTAGTTTTGACACAGATATGAGGTGATGTGATAATGCAGGGACATATAAAACATTGTGTAACTCAAGGGATGGAGTAACACGGATTGAACCAGTTCCTACGACCGGGAAAGTTTCACCATTAGCATTAGTGACACCAGACACAATGGGGGCAGATAATTGGTGAAAGTAAGTCTTATCATAAGTCATATGATCAGATGCACCAGAATCAATAATCCATGTATCTTCACCAATAAAGCTAGAAACATGTAAAGCCATACCGATCTTACCCCGACCAGCAGCAGCAGTGTGGTGATGAGCAGAGGGTTTTGGCTTGTCAAAATACCCGAGAGGGTAGCCAATCAACTTGTAGCACTTGTCCTTGGTGTGACCAGGATGGTTGCAGTGAGAGCACTTGTCCTTGATGGAATACTCCTGGACCTTTAGGCACACAACCTTCCTCCGAGCCAAATCAGGTTCATAGAGATACAAATTTCGTAAGGTAGCCCAAATTTCAGAAGCAGTGTCACAACCAATGATCAATTGTACTATATCTTCTGTCATAGCATTGTAGAGGACAGACATAACAGCTCCATTGATGGTTTCCCACTTGGGAAAATCATCCGAATCTTCTGCAGGTGTATAAATAGATCCGTTGACATATCCCATCTTGTCAAATTCACACAAGTGGGCTGTCATCATATTCTTCCATATACAATAATTTGTTCCATTTAGCTTGGCACCACAAAATGTACCCAATGAAGCCATTTGGAAAATATGATAAATTGCAGCGGAATATATAGTCTTGAATGATATCAAATACCAGAAAAACCAAGAACAATACAGACCAAAAAGTAAACTTTGGATCACCTTCAAATGCAGTGGAGTTCAAGTTCAGAATACAGAACACAGCACCTTCTGATGTTGACTGAATAACAGGAACTTCAACGGACGGATCACGCTGAAATTTTAATTGGAGGTAATAGACACCCAGATTGATAGGGTCACAAAATTACAGCTCGATCCAACGGCTGTAGTGAGAGAAATTAACCTTCAAAGTTGACTGTTCTGCTCAGGAAAAACAGGACCAGTTCGGAATGGAACAATTCTGTGTTGCTTCGACAAATATGTCCGGACGGAGCTTGACGTCCGATCGTCTGGGCTTGATATTGAAGAACAAAGCTAACCTTCTTGGAAATGGGCTGGAAGAACAAAGGGATATGAACAATATGTTCACAATCAACAAGATCAAACAATCTTGCAACAACAACAACAGCCACACCAAAGAAGAACAATGAAAGATCAAAGAACCTTGCAACAACAGCAAGAAATCAAACACTAAAGAACTGCTGGAAATGATCAAATAGCAGCAACTTTAACAAGGAAAAACAATCCCAATTTACTGGGATGAGAATTTCAAGAACAAGTAATCAAAGAGACAACGTTCAATGGATCGATTGCTTTGATACCATGTCAAATTGAGCAATGAAAGAGAATGATTTTCATTGATGTTAATTCTTTACAAAGAATGACAAATATATAATAACTAAAACTAGATTTACCAATATAAAACCTAGATAAAGAAAACCTAGATTTAATACAACTAAACCTATAAACAATCATAGTTAATGTTTTATGAGATTTTCACAACTAAACCTAGTCAAAGTAAATCATGACACATTCCAACAGAATCTTGTTCCATTCCGGTGCTACACTGAAGTGCTGAAGACATACACATGTTGTGTGCAGTTATAAAAGTGATGACATATACATTGTTTTGTTTCTTCAAAAATGCTGGAACTGTAATTACTTACACATTTTGTTGGAAGCTGAAAAAAAAGTAAAACCTACATATTGATCATATCACACAGTAACAGTATACTTGGTAGTATCTATTATCTGATCATCAATTCTTCATCATCTACTCTCTTATCATTCTCAAGTAGAAGCTCTACAACCTTACTCATGGCAGGTCTTGCATTGCGGTCTTCTTGTACACACAACAGAGCAACCTTCATCAATCTTTCGAGCTTCTTCTTGTTAAAATCATGATGGAGTCTAGGATCAATCACTTCCTTAAGCCCTTCGACTCTGATCTTTTCAGTCACACATTGTACCAGTTGGTTGTGTTCCGTGTACTCTTGTGCAAAAGCTGAAAGCATAATAGAAGCACTCTTTCCGCTCAGTAGCTCCAACAAAACAATCCCATAGCTGTAGACATCTGCCTTCGCATCAATTTTCAGGTTCACCATCCACTCTGGAGCCATATAGCCTCTGGTGCCTCGAACTCTTGAAAATCCAATGCCTTCATCATGAATGTCTTTAAATAACTTTGACATGCCAAAGTCCGCCACTTTTGGTTCAAAATGGTCGTCTAAGAGAATATTTTGAGGCTTCACATCACAGTGAAGTACCCATTCCAAGCACTCCTCATGTAAATATGACAAACCCTTTGCAGTGCCTAGTGCAATATTGTATCGCTGCTCCAATCCTAATTCGACATCCGAGAACAAGAGTTTATCCAAGGATCCATTCTCCAGGTACTCATACACCAACAGCTTATGATCATTATCAGCACAGAAACCATATAGTTTAACCAAGTTCCTATGATTGATATTCCCTATCACACTCACCTCTGCCCAAAATTCGGCTTCTCCTTGCAGGATGCCTTCTAGTCTCTTTACAGCTACAACTCTGTCACCATCCAGAGCCCCTTTATAGACTGTTCCAAATCCCCCTTTTCCTATCTCCTGTTTGAAGTCATTGGTTGCTTTCTTTAGCTCTGCATAGGTGAAACGTTTGAACCCCACGGCATTTATGGCTAATTTCATGTAACCCATATTCACCAATTCCTCATGAGCTTGCTTTCGGAACACATACCACCATGTCAAACCAATGCAGATTGCTTCAATTATTGCAAAGGAACTCACAAATCCAATAAGGTATCTCATGTACCGATTTCCATTGCCCTTTTCTGTTTCAAGATCACTAGTTATAACGATCTGAGCTGCGGAACAGTTCAAGTCATGTGTTTCTAATTTCCTTAGGACTGCACCAGGGGTCAGAAAACGTTTTGGAATCTTAACATGTATGATGCTCTTAACATTCGACATACGATATCCATTGAGCAGAAGACTCTTAGGGAAACATTGTCCTAATCCGTCTAGTGCATATCCGAATCCTTTGCATCTTGAATCCACTAGACATGAATTCCTGCATGCTTCAAAAGATATTCCAAGTTGGTAAGTGTCCAAGTCATATCCATAGTAATCTGTGTAAGGAAGCTCCAGGAAGTCCAGCTTGCTTGAATCTTGGGTCAAATTGAAGGGAGGTGAGCAGCCTTTGGACCAGTCTGAGGGATCGTTTAGGGAAAACCCCGAAGGGCAAGTACAAGTAGGTTGTGGCTTGTATGTGCAAATACCATATTCACCACACAATCCCTGAACCAGGCATGCATCAACACCATCAGGCAACCATGACAGTTTCCAAACCCCGGTCGATTCGTCTAGACTGTACAATCTTAAGATGCCATCATAATCCACTGTTAAACGCCGCTTTGGACCAATCCCATAGTCAGATGCATAGAACTGCAATTGGTCACTAGACACAAATTGTCCAGCCTCATCCAGAATTGCCTCTCTAGAACTGTTGTAAGGATCTCTGCCACTTTGAAAAACAGTTGTAGCAATCTGGGGCCAATAAACACTAGAAAGTAGAGGGCCATTGTAGATGAGAAACAAGACATTGTTATCGTCGAATTTGAAGTTGTAGAATCCGGATAAGTATGTACCTTGGCTTCTCATGGACACCAAGGTTGTGTTCTTGGTGAGTTTCTGTGATGGTAGAAGTGTATCTGTTGGAGAATCAAAACTCTGCCAGATGATCCTCTTTGCTTGGTTCCTCAGCACCAAGTTTCCTGTTTCAAGAAGCCGAACTTCCATGACTTCCTTAGAGATTGTGTTGGTTGACCACACAACTGAACCAAGTGCATCAGTCAAGACCAGGTTGCCATTTCCATGGAGGGTTAGCTTCGACCCTCTTGCGCTAACAGGCCTGTCTCGGTTAGCCATCCAGATTACTGTTTTATCGACACTATCGGTGAACCATATTGAATAACAGGAGGCATTGGCACCAACTTTGTAGAATCCACTAGAAAAAGTTCCATTTGGTGAAACCAAGAAGTTGCTCTCTTCCTCAACTTTCAAGGATTTCCCTTGCTTTAAGCTTGGCATCCCTTCTAACCGTGCTTGACTCTGAGCAAATATTGCAGCAAATAGAAAAAAGAGGACAAACTTGGGAACTTCCATCTTGGAAATTTGGAAAATGCTTTAGCTTTTGAGATGGCAGATTGACAATCTAGACTTATAAGGTATCCAAAACGAAATCGAGTCTTTCCAGATCACAATACATTGTTTATTTGCTTCTTTGTATACTTGAGATTCAATAACTCAGTCATGTTTGCCGGCTATGTATTAAACATACTTGCACAAGGAAATATAAAAAGTGGGAGTCTGTTCCCCCACATTGTGTGGTGTGGGTTGGAGCTACGTATTTTCATTAAACTTTGAGGTCCTGTGTTTTATGACTGTTCAAAGACTTGCATTATTGCCTTGTAGGGTTTGGTTGTCATTCTCATCCCAGTTACCTTTGCAATGGGGTGGAAGTTTTGTATCTTATGACTCAAATACAAAACATCACAAATCCCATTTAGTACTACGAAAAATAATAATTACAGATGTGATGATCACATAATTGCAAATACTATTACAGGATGCAGTTCAAGTAAAATTTGACAGATGCACCAACTTGTTTGCAGTTCAAGTAGGGACATAAGATTCATCTTCACATTCTAGAAGATCTTTTACTACCGAATCCATTGTTGGTCTTTTATTCCTGTCTTCGTCGACACAAGAAATACCAATCTGAACCTGATGGGAGCATATTTGTGTGCTTCATTGTGCTTAATTCTATATTAATTCTCTCACATTCAATCTTTATTCGAGTTAGTTATGTCGTTTTATGTTTTATAGGACTCTTGGAGCATTGAGGATGAAAAGAAGCAAAAAGTGGAGATTATAAGCTAAACTGGTGAATCTGCCTGTGCAGATCAGCCTACTTCGATTGAGAACTGGGAGCAGCTCAGAATGAACTAGAAGATGTACCATATATGGATAGAAAGCTCCGGATGTCTATTTTCAGGAACTTCTGACGGTTTGTGATTCGGAGTTGTCTACAAGACGTTATGACTGATTAAGTGAGCGAAGGTCAATCTGGCGCGAATCTGGAAACCTAATTCATTTAGGATTTGTGATTTTCCTCATGGGCTTCGACTCCTATTGGGCCGTGGACGTTTTAAACCCTAACTTGGAGTATTTAAGGATTTCTTAATCAGCCGGGACGGGGAGTCGACATCATCATATACGTGGAGAGCCGAAGCATCGCCGTGTTCCTTTCTTCTTCTCTTTCTTTCTTTCTTTAGTTTTATTATGTTTTCGATTGTTGCTACTATGACTATGAGTAGCTAAACTTCTTAGTAGTTAGGGGCTATTTGAAGCCCTGAACATGAGTGTTAAGATGCTTTGATTATTTTATATAAATTTCCTATGGATTGGATGATTATCTTTTCACTGGTTTTTCATTGATGAATCTTTATATGTGTTTCTTTGGAGGCCTACTTAGATGCATGTATTAGGGTTCTATTGCTAGGATTTTATATGTGGACCGCCATATCATCATATAATCCCAAGTAGCTAATGAATAGGTAAACCATATTCATGTGATTAGATTTCTCGGTTACATAAGATACATGCCATGTCTTATGGCCGATGTGATGTTCGTTCTCTTTATGCTTAATGATTCTTGAGTGTTGAATCTATGAACATGCCATTCTAGGTTACATGAAAGAACTAAGTTAGGGAGTACATGCCATGCACTTAACATACCAACTACGAGAGAGCAATAGGATTTGATCAACATGCCATTGACTTATCTTGAGCATCGTCATCCATGAATTAGGGAATTTGTATGGAACCTTGCATATTTAACATGAGTGTTTAGGGTGGATAATTGTTCTCTAGCTATTCCATCATCATTGTTCACAACAAAACCTTTGTTGGTTTCCCTTTAATTTTCGTACATCAATTCTGCCCTGCTCTTGCAGGTTTATTTTCGTAGTCTTAAACTTCTTAGAATTCGTTGAAACTTTGTCAGAGTCAGTTTTATTGTGTCTAGTTTATTGTGTTTAAATTTCGTGGTAATCAGAGTCTGTTTAGTTTGTCTGCTGTTCGTATTTTCCTTTTAGGTCAGTTTAGAGTCGTTATAGTTTAGTGTCTTAATTTGCATTCGAGTCTCATTCTCTTGCGGGAACGATCCCTACTTCTCATACTACATTCGATATTCTTATCCACAGTAGGGTAATTATTAGGTTATTTTTGTGCATCTATTTGGTGTGTAGAAATATCTATATCAATTTTGGCGCCGTGTCGCCGGGGAATGAATAATTTGATTGCAAATTTTTGTTTTTGTTTTTGTTTTTGTTAATAGTTTCTAACGTTTAGTTTCTTTTGTTTTGTAGCTTATAAACACCAGAGCAAACACCATCTGTCAACGCAATGGCCGAAGAACCAAAGCCATTGAAGTCTTCTTTTGTTCCTCAGGGTGTTGCACAACCTTCGTGCATCACATTCACTCCTACCGCCGGTACTTCATTCAGTTTGTCTCCACAGCTTATCAACTCAGTCCCTCATTTTTATGGCAAGCCGAATGAAGACCCGAACAACCATCTGAGAGAGTTCTATGACCTTTGTAGAACTCAATTTCCTCCTGGATTGACTGCAGAGCAGCTGAAGCTCATCTTGTTTCCCTTCTCCTTGAAGGATCATGCTAAGTGGTGGCTGAATTCATTGCCTTCCAATACTATTGCAACATGGGATCAGCTATCCACAAAATTCATCACCAAGTTTTTCCCTGCTCAAAGAACAAGGCAATTAAGGAGAGACATTCATACTTTCCGACAGAAGCAAGGGGATATCTTTGGTGAAGCTTGGGAGAGCTTCAATGGGCTGCTAAGGAAGTGTCCTCACCATGGCTATTCTAAGGATGATCAAGCTCAATTTTTCTATGAGGGATTGAATGATGCAAACAAGGCCCTTGTAGATTCAGCATGTGGAGGCGCTTTCATGAACAAGACCAGCAATCAAGCCTTTGATATCTTTGAGACTTTGAGTGAGAATTCTCAACAATTCTCTACAAAGGGGTTTCAAGAAGCAAGGACCAAGGATGCTTATGAAGTGAATTCTTGGGGAGGAGAAGCTGATAGAATTTTAGCAATTGAGAAGAAGCTTGATGCATGGATGCAAGCTATGTCTCCACCTACTCAAGGAATGGTATCAGCTCAGGTATGTTCCATCTGTCCCATTCGTGATCATCTAACCATAAATTGTCTATATACTTTTCCAAGTTCAGGTAAAGAACAGGTTAGCTTTGCTGATCAACAAAGGAGAGCTGGTTTCTCTAATGTTTACTCCAATCCGGCGTTGAGGAATCATCCTAACTTTGGGTGGAACACACAACAAGGGGCTTCCACCTCTTCTTATGCACCCCACGGATTCAACCAAGGACCACCACCTCAACAATCTTCAGGTAAGCTTGAGGATCTTGTGATTTCAATTGCCAATGATACTAAAACTCTTGTGCAGGACAATAAGACTTTCAAGAAAAAAACTGAGAGCACATTGCAACATCATGGAAAGTCTATTGCTAATCTTGAGGTGCAATTCGGTCGGTTGTATGAACAACTTACTCAAAGAGAGCCAGGTAAGCTTCCATCTCAAATTGAAGTTAATCCTAAAGGCATTCACCAGGAGCAGGTTATGGCTGTCACATTGAGGACTGGAAAACAACTTCCGGAGGAGCCGGTGCACATTAGAAGACCTAAGAAAGCTGTAGAGGGAGGTCAAACACCGGGCAGCAAAGAAGAGCAGCGGACAGAAGCTCCAGTCGAACGGTCGACCAAAGTGTCGACCGATCGACCCACGGACAGAAGCAATGTCGACCCGTCGACGGAAATTGGCGAACGGTCGACCGAGGCAGCAACAAAAACATCTGGAATTCCATTTGGACTAGGAGTTGTTTCGGCTCCGCCACCCGCACCTAATCCTTTTCAGGTAAGTAAAAATGGTTCTAATGTTCATGTTCCACCTATTCCTTTTCCTCGTAGGTTCATGCAATCCAAGAAGGAGCAAAGCGATAAAGATATATTAGATACTTTCCGGGAAGTACAAGTCAACATCCCCCTTCTTGATGCTATCAAGCAAATCCCAAGGTATGCAAAGTTTCTCAAAGAACTTTGTACCAACAAGAGGAAGTTCAAGGAACATGAAACAATAGCTCTTAGTGAGGAAGTCTCTGCTGTACTTCAAAGAAAGCTACCACCTAAGCTTAAGGATCCCGGAAGCTTCACGATTCCATGTACCATTGGTGCACACAGGTTTGAAAAGGCTTTGCTTGATTTAGGTGCTTCTATTAATTTAATGCCCTATTCTGTTTATGAAGCACTTGATTTAGGCAAGCTAAAGGAGACTAATGTGAGAATTCAACTAGCGGATCGTTCATTGACATATCCGAGAGGTTTGATAGAGGATGTGTTGGTGAATGTGAATGGTTTGATTTTACCGGCAGATTTCTTTGTGTTAGACATGGAGGACGCACCTATGCCCACATCTTTGCCATTGATTTTGGGGCGGCCCTTCATGGCCACCGCTCATACAAAGATTGATGTGTTTCAAGGAACATTGACAATGGAAGTACTTGGAGAGACTGTGGGCTTCAACATCTTTGAAGCCATGAGGTACCCTACTTATGATTCTTCTCCAAGTATTGATTTTGTTGAGACTAATGAAATTGTGCAGGCTAACCCTAATGATTCATCCACAAAAAAGCCAATCTTTGATGAAAAGAGAGTAGTCATGAGTAAAGAATCGGGCATTATTGCAACTGTGGCCACTCTCAACGCCGTGCCACCTGACAAAGGGAAGTATGTTCCTACTTTTGAGTTTCTCTCTTGTTCTAACATTGGTCATACTTCTTCCTTAGATAAGTTCATTCCTAACTTCAAGAAGGATTGTGGAATGGTCACCCTCATATGACCACGGCTACGTCTGGCTGATGACGTTAACTCAAGCGCTTCTTGGGAGGCAACCCAAGTATGGAGGAGTAATCAGGGACATTTTCTTTACTCTTCTCTTGTGTTCTTTTCAATTCTTTGCATGTTTTGTGTGTTGCGTCACTTTCCCTCGATTTCTTTTGCATTGTTGTGTGTTTCATGTCTTTTGCATTGAGGACAATGCCTGTTTCAAGTGTGGGGGAAGGTCTTAGTGTCATCGGGTCGTTGTGTTCTGAAAATCACCTCCAAATTTCAATTTTTCGCAACTCCCAGTCGACCGGTCGACCCCTTTTGTCGAACGGTCGAGCATCGTCCAGAGCCCGATTAAAAAAAAAAAAAAAAAAAAAAAAAAAAAAACTGAAAAACTGAAAATCCAAAAAAAAAGTCTTTGTTTGTTTGTTTGTTTTGTATTGTTTTGAGTCTTAGGATACCTTCCAATACAATGATGAGAATTGAACTTGATTTCAATAGCTAAAGATGAGTTTAAGCATTGATTTAGGTCTAAATTTTATTCTTTGGTTAATCGATTACTATGATTGTTATGCTTGAACCATTTATGCACTTCTAGCCATGTTAATGTGATGAATTGGATTGAGAGAAGCATGTTAGGCCCTGTATGAACTTGTATAACCTTTGTGAGTTTTGAGCCATATTGCTATTCTTTTGGAGAGTTATACACTAATTCTTGCTTTCTTGTCGATAATTCGTTGCATGATCTTATTATTCTTTGCTTGATTGATTACTTGAATTCGACGCATATTGTGAACTAATTGCTAGAACTCACTTTGAGACCTCTTGAAACTTTATGCTGAAATGTGCAATAACTTTGATATGATTAAGGCACCTAGGATCTACCACCAAAGCCAAAATAAGCCTGTGTCCCTAATCAAACCCCTAGTTAACCTCGTTGAGCCTTATGTGAGCCTTTTTCCTTGTTAACCACATTACCGTACCCTAAGCCTAGTATAGTTTTATCCTTCCCTATTCCTAGGAGTTAGTGAGACAATGATGGTGACTTCTCGTTTTTTTTCTAAAAGTTTCAAAGGTTTGTGAATTGTTCAAAGAACAAGTGTGGGGGAGTTGTTATTGTACAAAATCAGATTCGAGAGAGCCATATATATAAAAAAAAGTTCTTATGCCGAAAAAGAAGAAAAATATGTGTGGCATAAAAGAAAAATAAAGTTAAGTGCTCTTGATCTTGATTACATATTGTTGTGTGGAAGTTACAAGTTAGAATGACGTATTTGGCCCAACAAGATGCTATTTGGCCATAGGAAGTTATGAAGTATTAGAAAAATGGGTTTCAAAGTCCTTGATATTGTCTCATTAATTTATAGGGATCTTGTTATATCCTATCCTTCGTTTCTTTAAACCTTAACCCTATGGCCCCATTACAACCTAATTAAGACCTTTTGATCTTGGAAGTTGCACTTTCGGTTTGTGGAGACTTGTGTTGAGGGGTGAGCCTATGGCATGTGTTCTATTCATTCAAGTAATTGATATTCCTTTCATGAGATCATATTTAAATTTCCAGAAAGAGCTTTTATCCTTGTTATGCATATGTGAGCTATTTGTTGTCTTGTATACATTATTCCTCTCACATATAACTTGAGTGAATGCATATGAATTAGCCAGAAAATCTGAGTGAAAATAGAGTGATTATCCTTGTGAGGGTGGAGTTAATACTTGGCCGAAACATGTTGATTGAGATTTGGTTTGTTATGTTAACTGTTGGCTATTTCACACACTACACTTGAGCATGATCGTTATGGGGATTTATTAACTTTTGAATGAAGTTTCTAGGACCTGATGTGATGAGTAAACTATTCTTAATGCTATTGACTTGTATGGTTCTCTGAGATAAATGTTGGAAGGTGTAGACTGAGTCTTCGTTTATGTTCTGTTAAGTTGTTTTGCTCGAGGACTAGCAAAAGCTAAGTGTGGGGGTATTTGATGGGAGCATATTTGTGTGCTTCATTGTGCTTAATTCTATATTAATTCTCTCACATTCAATCTTTATTCGAGTTAGTTATGTCGTTTTATGTTTTATAGGACTCTTGGAGCATTGAGGATGAAAAGAAGCAAAAAGTGGAGATTATAAGCTAAACTGGTGAATCTGCCTGTGCAGATCAGCCTACTTCGATTGAGAACTGGGAGCAGCTCAGAATGAACTAGAAGATGTACCATATATGGATAGAAAGCTCCGGATGTCTATTTTCAGGAACTTCTGACGGTTTGTGATTCGGAGTTGTCTACAAGACGTTATGACTGATTAAGTGAGCGAAGGTCAATCTGGCGCGAATCTGGAAACCTAATTCATTTAGGATTTGTGATTTTCCTCATGGGCTTCGACTCCTATTGGGCCGTGGACGTTTTAAACCCTAACTTGGAGTATTTAAGGATTTCTTAATCAGCCGGGACGGGGAGTCGACATCATCATATACGTGGAGAGCCGAAGCATCGCCGTGTTCCTTTCTTCTTCTCTTTCTTTCTTTCTTTAGTTTTATTATGTTTTCGATTGTTGCTACTATGACTATGAGTAGCTAAACTTCTTAGTAGTTAGGGGCTATTTGAAGCCCTGAACATGAGTGTTAAGATGCTTTGATTATTTTATATAAATTTCCTATGGATTGGATGATTATCTTTTCACTGGTTTTTCATTGATGAATCTTTATATGTGTTTCTTTGGAGGCCTACTTAGATGCATGTATTAGGGTTCTATTGCTAGGATTTTATATGTGGACCGCCATATCATCATATAATCCCAAGTAGCTAATGAATAGGTAAACCATATTCATGTGATTAGATTTCTCGGTTACATAAGATACATGCCATGTCTTATGGCCGATGTGATGTTCGTTCTCTTTATGCTTAATGATTCTTGAGTGTTGAATCTATGAACATGCCATTCTAGGTTACATGAAAGAACTAAGTTAGGGAGTACATGCCATGCACTTAACATACCAACTACGAGAGAGCAATAGGATTTGATCAACATGCCATTGACTTATCTTGAGCATCGTCATCCATGAATTAGGGAATTTGTATGGAACCTTGCATATTTAACATGAGTGTTTAGGGTGGATAATTGTTCTCTAGCTATTCCATCATCATTGTTCACAACAAAACCTTTGTTGGTTTCCCTTTAATTTTCGTACATCAATTCTGCCCTGCTCTTGCAGGTTTATTTTCGTAGTCTTAAACTTCTTAGAATTCGTTGAAACTTTGTCAGAGTCAGTTTTATTGTGTCTAGTTTATTGTGTTTAAATTTCGTGGTAATCAGAGTCTGTTTAGTTTGTCTGCTGTTCGTATTTTCCTTTTAGGTCAGTTTAGAGTCGTTATAGTTTAGTGTCTTAATTTGCATTCGAGTCTCATTCTCTTGCGGGAACGATCCCTACTTCTCATACTACATTCGATATTCTTATCCACAGTAGGGTAATTATTAGGTTATTTTTGTGCATCTATTTGGTGTGTAGAAATACTTATATCAATACTTGCACAAGGAAATATAAAAAGTGGGAGTCTGTTCCCCCACATTGTGTGGTGTGGGTTGGAGCTACGTATTTTCATTAAACTTTGAGGTCCTGTGTTTTATGACTGTTCAAAGACTTGCATTATTGCCTTGTAGGGTTTGGTTGTCATTCTCATCCCAGTTACCTTTGCAATGGGGTGGAAGTTTTGTATCTTATGACTCAAATACAAAACATCACAAATCCCATTTAGTACTACGAAAAATAATAATTACAGATGTGATGATCACATAATTGCAAATACTATTACAGGATGCAGTTCAAGTAAAATTTGACAGATGCACCAACTTGTTTGCAGTTCAAGTAGGGACATAAGATTCATCTTCACATTCTAGAAGATCTTTTACTACCGAATCCATTGTTGGTCTTTTATTCCTGTCTTCGTCGACACAAGAAATACCAATCTGAACCATCTTTTCTGCTTGGCTCCTGCTGAACTTCCCTTGTAGTCGTGGATCCAACATATCCTCTATCCATGAATCTTGTCCAAATTGAATTTTCCTTCTCGCTATCCTCACAAACCTCGCCAGCTCTGCCTCTTGCTCCTCGCTGTCCTCCACCGCCCAATTTGAAAGTCGAATGCCCTTCACTAACTCTAGAATCACCACCCCATAACTATAAACATCCACTTTGGCAGTGATTGGAAGGTTCAGAGCCCACTCCGGGGCCATGTACCCTTTTGTTCCTCGAATTCGAGAGAACGTTGAGCTGTTGCTGCCTCTCTGAGTCAACTTCGCTAGCCCGAAATCTGCAATCTTTGCCTCAAAGTTACTGTCTAATAGTATATTTTCAGGCTTCACATCACAATGGATAACCCATTCTAGACACTCATGGTGAAGATAGGCTAAACCCTTTGCTACCCCCTTGGCGACTTTGAACCTTTCTTCCCATCCAAGAAAGTTTGGGGGGAACAAGTGCTTGTCCAGTGACCCATTTTCAACAAACTCAGAAACCAGGAGTCTGTGTTTATCTTCTGAACAGAATCCCCATATTCTCACTAGGTTCATGTGATTGATTTTCCCAATTGTGCTTACTTCTGCCCAAAACACATCTTCCCCTTGATAAATGTCTGCCAATTTCTTGACAGCAACCACTCTCTCATCCCCTAGAACACCCTTAAACACAGCCCCAGAAGCTCCTCTTCCCAGCTCTTCCTTGAAATGTTTGGTCGCCTTCTTGAGCTCAGCATACCGATACATTCTGAATTGACTCGAAATCACATGATATCCATCTTCATCCGGAGCTGCACCACCGTGTCTTCTGAAAAGTAACCACCAACCTGAAAGTATGAAGAGAATTTCAACTGCACCAGCTGCAATAGCAAACCAATACAGATATATCCATTTAACCCTTTTACTAGTGTTGTCATACATAGAAGCAGAACCCATTTTTCGGACCTCAGTACTCCTACATGTATCCGAGGCATTCAGCTTGGTGACAAGTGATGGTGTTTCCACACTCGTAGACATTCTCAAGTATATACTGCCCACAAAATTTGGAGACATGTACCCATTGAAAAGAGCACTTTTTGTGTAACACCTCCCTTCCCCATTTAGCCTATAGCTAAATGCCTCACACCGGCAATCCCCCAAGCAGAGCTCTCTGCAATCATCAATGGAAGTCAGTTCACTATAATTGAGATCAAATCCATAGAAATCTACATGCGGAATCTGCACGAATTTCTCTTCTTCGGACTTTGAGCATGTACGCTTGAACTTCGGCTTGCAACCCAAGTTCAAGTTACTTGCATCAGCTACTTCATAGCCAGGAGGGCATGAACACTTGGGCTCTGGTGTATAAATACAAATCGCATTCCTCCCACAAATCCCATGAACCTTACAAAGCTCCACCATAGCTTGCCATGTGATAACCCACAATCCTGTTGAGCTATTAAGACTATAAAGTCTTAGATTTCCATCGTAATCCATTGTCAACCGCCTTTTCACTCGCAAACCCATGTCGAAAGCACTAAACTGCAATTGATCACTGGAAAAAAAACTACCAAGTTTATCTAAAAAAGCTATTCTACTACTATTGTAAGCTGTTCTACCCTTCTGAAACACATTAAAATCTTGGTCAGGCCAGTACAAGCTTGAAATGTCAGGACCATCATACATCAACTTCAAAACATTATCATTATCAAAATTGAAACTAAAATAGCCAGTACCAAAATCCCCTCTTCCCAAATTAGAAATCAACTTGTTGCTCTTTCTAAAGTATTGGTTTGGGAGCAGAGTATCAGTAGGAAAATCAAAGCTTTGCCATAAAATTTTACCACTTGGGTCTTTCAGAATAAGGTTGCCAGAATCCAAAAGCTCAGCTCTTTCAGCAGGAGCAGTAGTACTACTCGAGTTGGTGCTGCTCTTCCAGATGATTGCTCCGTCTACATCGGTCAAGACCATCGAGCCATCTCGGCTCAGGTGGACTCTGGACCCCAAGCCATTGACCGGCTTGTCTCTGTTGGCCATCCAAACAATGGTTCTGTCTTTTGAGTGTGAGAACCATATTGAGAACCAGTAGGCATTTGTGCCTACCCCATGAAACCCACACGTGAAAGACTTGTCTGGTGAAGTTAGGAAGTCTGAATCATCTTCCACTGAAAAAGTTTTGCACCTCATTTTTGTTGAAGGCTTATGTTTGTGAACGACACAATGGGCACTGACTATATGTATTTATATATACATGAAGAAAAGACATCGAAGGTTATTATTTCGGGTTTTTATCACATATAGTATCTGAACTATTTTTTAATTATATACTTGGTACCTGAACTTTAATTTTTGTCACAAGTAGTACCCAAAGTTTCAATTTTTGTCACAAGTAGTACCCAAAGTTTTTGATTTCATATTTTTTGATACCTAAGGCCGATTTTTGTGGTATTATATGTGCGTGAGGGCGCGTGTTAAAAAAAAAAAGGCTAAAATGGAAAATTTTGGGTACTATTTGTGACAAAAATTGAAAATTGTGGGTACTACTTGTGACAAAAATTGAAAACTTTGGGTACTACTTGTGACAAAAATTGAAATTCAAGTACCATATATGATGAACTCGAAGAGTTCGGATACTGGTTGTGATCAAAAGTGAAGTACAAGTACTATGTATATAATTGAGGTAAAGTTTAGGTACCATTTGTGATAAAAACCTTATTATTTATGTTGTTTTCTCACTTTCTGGAAGAAAAATGAGGGTTCACGTGCATTTTGGATTGGTCAATCATGTATTTAGATTCTTTTTATGAGGCACTTACTGTGTGGCACGTAACCAGAAGTGAATACGATTTTCAATGATCTTCCATTCCTAATATTTCCCATATATGATAATATGAAGAATTTTTGAAGAGTTCCGAGGTAAAATGCAGAGCACACAAAGATCTTAGCAGAGTTTAATGATATGTATTATATTTCAGCAGATAGATGCTGATTTCCAGCCAGGTGCACGAGTGTTTTTTTATTTTTTATTTCGAAATGTAGTCTTATGATTTGAGCCCTATACTTTTCATATTATAAAACCAAATTAAAAATAATTTAGTCATCTAACTATTATCAAACAAACAATAGATTTTGATAATGTCTAAATTTTCACAACGAGCTGCCGATTTATCCGATAACAATGATATGACTATTTTTTCTACCCAAGAAGAAAGGAAATCGAACTTGCGATATCATCTATCACTGTTGAGAGAGATGGCTTAAAACATCAAAGCCACTTGATTGATAGTGAAGAAAGCCAGCAACCCAGTATGTAGTTTGGACAAAAGGTTTGTAACTAGATATCTATCTACGGCTCCCTCTGGTTTTTCAAAGCACGCCGAAAAGGAGGAAAAGGACATTACGTAACGTAACTTCGTATGAATGGGTTGAACCATTAGGTAAGATAGTTAAAGTGGAGACCTTAATTTCCACAAGGACCGTACAAATGCTATTATGGGTTATTATATTGACTTCCAAGTCAAGAAGTTGATCGATTACAATTACTTCTAGAACCAAGAATAAATGTAGAGCGATCCTTATAAACTTGACTCTATAAACTTATCAAACTAGTCCCATAAAGTCTGTCTTAGCTCTTAAATTTAGAGTCTTTTAATCCACTAGTCTTATTATACACATATAAACTCTTGAAAGTCCTGATATCAATCCAGTATCACATTTTTTTATCCTAAACCATGGGGATCATTCTGATTTGGTGAGGTTTGTAACTCATTCATTATGATGATTACAGGTGAGGATCCGGCTTACAATTCTGAGCACATGTAAGAACCGTTTTTCTTTTCACACGAAAGTTTTATCCCGTTTCAGTCAATCGGGTTAAAGGGTTTCATTTTCTCTGTAGTATCGGGTTGAAAGGCAAATATCTTTTCTAGCCTCTACTCTACGAACCAAACGAGGCCTTAACTCTTTTGATTTTCTTTCTAGAATTTCTATGCTCTAGGGTGGTAATAAGTAATGATGAACTCCAGTAGATAAAGGAGGTGTGAAAAAAGAAATCAATAGATGAACATAATCATTGGATAGATTGAAGTTGAACTCTGAAACACGCAAATAAAGTCATGTAACAACTTGTTTCAAACGGCATTTCACAGTTCACACATATAGGCTTACAGGCAACAATTTCTTCTTTCTAACTCCTAATTTCTAAAACTCGGCAAGTAAAAGCAACACGCATCATATTATGCCTGCAACCCTTTCTCCATTATGTTATGGTATTCAGCTATTGTTTGTTTTACTGTTTTACAAAGTCGATGTAAATGATCTCACTACTTGAGAAAAAGGGGATTCAAATCGTTTGGTGTAGATGTAAATGATCTCACTACTAGAGCTACAAGTTCTCTCGTCACTTGAGCTATCACTATTCCAAAAGTTTAGTGACTAAACTGTATTAAAAAGAATTGTTCTAACAACCAAATTGAACACTGGAACAAGCACCTTAGAGCCTTGACCCGGAAGAGCCAGGACGTAAAAGGGCACCAACAACAAATGCACATTTCATCATTCTTTTGATGACAGAAATGGAATTAATACATCTTAACTATTTTGATACACGTTCCACCACCTTCCCACATCCTCCAATCAAAGAATAACTGTACAAAACAAATTATTATATACAGCGTACCATCAAGGGCAAGTCATTAAGAAACTCACTTTTGACTACCTAAGGAGGGGCATTGTTGCTCCTCGCATTTCAAAAGAGCCATCCGCTGAGACCTTGAATAACCTTGCCTATTGTTGAGTATACCAATGTAAGTTTCAAGTCTATACCGGTCGGAACTGGTCAGGGAGAATGGCGGGTTGAGTATGAGGGATGGTGCTTCCACCCGAAGAAATACCAAGAGACGCACAGCTTTCGAATAAAATACTGCTGCACTATCCATGTCACCCATAAGCTCATCAACCTGCCATGCGATATATGAATTTAAAAAGAAAAACAATTTAATTATATCACTAAATTTCACAAGTTATATGTAAAGATCTTGGCTTCAAGGTAATTTGCACCAACTCCCCTTTCGAAGTTTAGTTTGGAGGTCATTGCTCTAGAATTAAAATCATTTTGGGACATGGAATGTTTCTAATTAACTTTACGGGCTAGAACCTATAAGCAAACCCATCGAACTTTTGCTACTGCACTCTATGTTGCATATCTCATAAAAACCATCCAAGGTTATGATGAATGACCAAACTGATACTCTGCTAACTGAAAAAGAGGGGGTGAAGAAAAAGAAAAGTAGTTGGAAAAGATGGGAATGATTGTGTCAAAGAGACATTGGTTTAAAAAGAAAAAGGTATTTTGGACACTTGCTTCAGACACATGGCAATTGTAAGTGGCTTGTTTCAACTGGTAATCCAAACTCCAGAATTTTGGCCCCAGTAGTTTAAGATTTCAAAAAAATAAGATGCCTTTTCCAGCAAGTTTAATCTGTGTAAAATATGAAGAATTTAAGTAATGCCTGCCATATGCAGAAAATGAGACGAGAGAATAAGATACTCACACCCCCGTGTCTCCCGAAAACGAGAGCAGATTGAAATATCGTCTCCATTGCATCTGGCATCTCTGTATGTCCTGCAACCATGAGAAAGAAAACCGGCAAGATTGTTATTGGTTGTATGATAAAACCACAAGTGCCTCTGTTTCTTAATATCTTAGGAAAGACTAAAAAAATATGTATATGTTTGCATGTCAATTAAAGAATCCAAGAATCAGCTAACCTTATTTCATGAGACATACATGCATTATGCATACACTAGACAAGAATGATTCTCAACTATTGTCCAAAAGACAAGCCAATAAAACTAGCTCAGTAAGAAACTCACTAATCTCCAGATTATAAGAACGAAAAACAGCACTTGATCTTGATCTTAAGTATTAAGAGCCGATGCTAAATGAAAAAACAAGAAACACCCTAGAAAACATGTGAAAATTAAATCCATACCAGGCTCAATGGCCTTTGCTAGTTCTTCTGCATGCTCAACCTCCCGCAGAAATTCCCTCTCAATCTGCGAGGAAAGATCTTCCGGCCCTTGAGAGTTGACGGCTTCTAGGCATTCCTCAGTATCAGGACTACCATGCTTCTTGCTGGTGCTCCTCCTAATTCTTGTCGTCTCTTGGCTTGGACTTCCTTCCATTGCCGAGGCAGCTTGTGTGTGGCATATATGAAGCGCTTGCTTCCAAATTGCAAGAATTACAAGCTGAATTGAGAATGCTTCTAGTTGCTTGCCCGCCTCAATCTTTTCAATAAAAAAGTTCAAGAAAAAACAGAGAATGTAATGATTTGCAGGCACGGGCTATATAAATAACACAAAGCACAGAAAATGCTCTGTTGTCTGCATAAGGCACTTCTAACTACTCTACTCACTCTACAAAGGAAAGCGTAAAACAGTTCATAGCATAGGTGGCAATGCATGATTTACCTTTTCATGAACTAATTCAGTAATAGCAGACACACACTGCTGCAACGAATTAAGCCTTGTCATGCAGTGTGTTGATGGCTGCTCCAAAGCATCACCCATATCAGTTGATCCTAGTGATGTCCCTGGAGCAGAACTCTGACTATCCAAGCTTCCTATACAACACATGGTACTACTAGCTGCACCCATGATTGGCATTGGGGCACTTGACGAGGTGGAAAGAGATTCTTGCGGGAGACTCTCAGATTTGTATAAAGAGTGGCTTGGCTTTGAAGCACTAGCTGAAGTAGAAGACACATCAATTGGGGGTCCAGACACAAGAACATAATCTTGATCAATCAAGTCCAGTGAATCCCCAACTGCGGATGAAAACAAGAAATAAATACTTTATGGTTTATTAAGACATGTTTGGATGTAGATACTGTATACAGAAATGACAAGCAGCATAAGAGAATCATACCTCCTCTTGAACGAGCATTCACTGGTTTTTGATCCACAGATCCTAGATGGTCATTTAGATTTCTATCTGATTGTCTATGGCTGTCCAACCTACGACTAGAATTTTCTTTACGTGTTGCATTGCCATATCTGAAAGAAGTGCTTGGTGATGCTTCTCGTCTATCAGCTTTCGTATCAAGAGAAAATCCATAAGTAGACTTCATCGAGGGCCTCCTCCTTGAAAAAGAAGGGCTCCCCTCAGGACCACTAGAATCATCATCCAAAAGGAAAGGCATACAATCCTCCTGAGAACTTTCTTCCATGTTCCTCATGGCACTGCTATCAGACATAGGAAATCCTTCTCCCATCCTTGATCCCCTCCTACTCCTACATGCCGCGGAGGATCCTCTTAAAACATGACAAATATATCAAGTCAAAACCAGAAAGACAAAACTATATGCTTCACTTACCTCGATGAATTATGTAGGGACTTCTGAGCAAGATATGGATGATTAAAGAATTCTTCAAATGTTAATCGTTCCACTGCAAACAAAATAACAAAGAAAAGAGTCAGAACAATGAAGTCAAAATTCATTACAGAATTATATGAGCTTGGTAGATTTCACTCACTCATCAAAATCAGTCTTGCCTTTGCTAAACATATGGGGGTCACCCACATGAATTCCAATGATTCTTTCTATTATAAAAAAATATATTTCTTGGATGCTTCTGCATTACTTCATCCAATGCCAGCGGTGCATCTAGTGGTCTACTTCATATTTATACTTTCCAGGCATAATGGCTTATCCTACATTCCTACCATTAATAGGTGTCACCGCCAATATTTCCCTAATACAAACATTTATAATTCATCTTTTCTAGTCAATCCTATTATTGATCTCAACATTACAACAAACATTATTATTGAAGAAGAAGAAAAATTCTTCCCAGCTCTCCTATTTATTCATTTCTCATTTGTATTGTTGAGCAAGGGGAGGTGCTTTAACTTATAATTAGGACCACTATGAATTATATGTCGAACTATAAACCAAATTAGATGTATCTATAGAAGCAAATCTTTTAGTACATGCATCCTTTCAGTTCTTGCATTATGAAACTGAGGCAAAGTCAATCAAGTCAGACATATGTAAGACATGAAGATAGATTGGTCAGCCCAACAACATCGACAGCAAAAAATATATTATATATGACTTGCTTCCATCTCTCAAACTCCATTGAGATATATGGGAGTATGAAAACCCTAAACAATACACGCATGACGCATTTTGGTCCATTAGGCAGGTATTTCACATATACAAATGCAAATTTTACTACACAGACTGAATTACCTGGATTGCGGCGTAACAATTTCTGACACAAATCCTTGCACTCTGAACTCAAATTGTTGCTATCTGAGGGAAACTGCAACTCAGTTGATTTCACAATGTTCTGGAGCAACTGCACAACACGAGAAAAAATAAGGAAGAGTTATAGGCACAGAAAATTACTAATTTGACCCATGCAGAGGATTAGTACTAGTCCTAGGCCCACATTAAACACTTTAGGTTTGCTAAGAGAGGGACAGGAAAAGAGGAAAGATTTTGTAATTAAACCTGTATTTGATTGTTCCCTGTAAATGGAGTTTTCCCAGTTACAAGCTGAAATAAAATTGTACCAACGCTCCAGAGATCTGCCTGCGTATTCAGTTCAAGGTTAATGGGATACATTCCGTGCAAGGTTTCCCATCACATGAGAAGAGAAAATTTCACCTTTGCATCATACTTTTGAAGTTGCATTATCTCTGGAGCCATGTAAAGCGGTGAACCACACAAAGTTTCAGCAAGGCCGCGAGGTTGCAGAGATCTGCCCATGAAGAAAAAAAAAGAATAAGGGATGGAAATTTTTTGAACAGATGAAACACTAGTTTGCTGAAAAAAAAGGCAAAAGGATGATGATAGAATTACCTTGCAAATCCAAAATCTGCAATCTTCAAAACGGAATTGTTGTCATTGGTGGACAGCAAGAGATTCTGTTCCAAGAATGATAAACATTACAAATGGAATGACATACCTACGAAACCTTTCTGCAGAGACAAGATTACTACATATCAAACAATATCCTATGGCATCCCTGGACATCACTATTTATTGGAGCTCTACTAAGTAGCTAATCTCAGGCTAAAAAATAAAACTCTTTCGGCCGCCTATGCTAAAATAAGTGGGAGTGTTAAAACCCTAACTGTAAGAGTATTTTATCCTGGAATTAATATCAGGTACTTAATTTAGCTCCTAACTCATGGTGGTATAGTTATATGTATGGGTATATATAGTGATTACCTCTTACCTAACCATCTAGCATGTTATGTTAGCAAGGTATACATCAAAATAGTTTATCAGGTGGCATTGTCTGATTATGTGATCCAAATTGAAGCCTGACAGCATAACATGACGGACTATTTGGCAAGAGATGATTGATCATTTTGTCGAGCAATATACACACTAAGCTAAACCACCACTGCACGTAGAAGTTCTACTCTCAATGTATAGAATGATCAAATTTAATCATATAATTAAACAAACCTGTGGCTTTAGATCTCGATGTATAAGATTATTGTCACGAAGCATTTGCAGACCTGCCACTGTAAAAAAACACAATCACTTTAACATCAGTACATTAGATAAAAGAAAGAAAGACTTGAATAAGCAAATAGAAAAATTTGAGGCAAACCTAGTTGCTGCATGAAATGCTTTGCAATAGCTTCAGGTACCTTTCCATGGCGTTGAATATACATAGAAAGATCACCTCCTCTGCAATACTCTAGTACAAGATTTATCTTCCCAGGAACCTATTTGAAGTGAATGTTAGACAACCTTATGAGGGAAAAAAAAGTGAGAGAGAAAGCTTGAAGGTGATTATTGACACTAATTGGTATTAATCTTCTTCCACCCATAATAGATAATAAAGTACAACAGACCGCCGGTTTTATTTATCCATCACTTGCACAAAAGTATACCCATTTATGAAGAAAAGAACACTTAACTGCTAAACATTATAATTAGAATTCCACATGCCAACTTATGCCAGGTCTCCAATGAGGAAAGTCCTTTTGCTTGGGCAAACACCAGTTTGAGTTTCGAGCCACAAGAGCTCGAAATTTACTTTCTCATTGAATGCCATAAGAAATGCAAATGTTTCAATCCACAATACACTAGTTTCAGATAGCAAATATGAAATTTCCATAACTTTTACAGCAAAGCTTTAGTAAACACTGGCTAGCATCTTCAAGACTTCAACTAGCTCCTACAGAGAGAGAGACTTTTCTATGTTTGAATTTTCCAAATTTTGCAGCTAAACTAAAATTCTGTGTATCCCAGAAACTAGACAAGTTTTAAAAATCACAAAACAAAGACTAGAATACTCTTTCCCTCCACAAACAGGAGTTTAATAGCAAAATAAAAAAAATAAAAAAAATAATAAACATTAAATCCACGAACCTCTATAATATCGTGCAAGCGAATAATATTGGGATGGTTAATCTTCTTCAAGATGAAGATCTCGGACATTAAACTTTCCTGCAATTTCTTGTTGAGCCGGCCAGTCGCGATCTCCTTGATAGCCACCTCGGTCCCATGGACCCGGTGCCTCGCGTGCCAAACCACCGAGAACGAACCCGACCCGATTTGCCGACCCACTATGTAGTCCCCGACCACCCTTCCTCCCCTCCCAGACCCCTGAGCCATTTCTACAAACCCTAGACTCCGAACCCGAAACCAGCTCCGACTACTGCAATTGAAGCTCCGAAACGAACTTCCCGGACCTCGAATTTAGATCTCCGGAGGACTCGACCGAATTTGATAGCGGGATGAGAGAAGAGAGAGAGGAAAAATGGAAGAGATTAATGAATTTTCGTTTGTTTAATATAGGTTGAAATGATTAAGCGATTATTAAAATAATGTTTAAGCAAATTTTGGTCTGTGATTAGTGACAATAATTGAGATTAGTGGTTTTTTGGGATAGCGTCCAAGTACAGGGAGGGAAGAGAGGATTGAAAATGAATGAGAAAGCGTGGAGATAATAGCAGGCGCCAGACATCGAGGAAGGGGAAGGATATGGTGCGGTTCAGTCCATGGTGGACCGTGCGTTTGGCGTGCACTACTGGCGGTCTTGTCGCCGGCTTCTAACAGGTGGCGCGCGCTCGTTGGCGGGCTTTATTCCCTTGGTGAAGTAGGTGATGATGGGATGGACCAGGCCTAATAATAATGTCCATTTTCTTTTTTGGTGACTGCCTACCCTTTGTAGTTAAATATATAAAACTTTTTCTTGTTAGAAACTATTAAAACATTCGAAATGTATTCACGATGATATCATAATGTTGTAACACTACGAATTTTCTCATCAAAAACAAAGAACTATTAGTAGCAGAATTATGGTAAACGACAATGCTTCATTGTACGTGCGTAAGTAGCAGAATTTTATTTTTTAGGGACATATAAACATCGGGAGAGGCTCTAATGAGGACTCTTATAATGAGGACTTGGTGAGGACTTTTCGATTAGACCTACTTTTTGATTACATCTCGACAAATCAACCGTTCAATATTTAGATATTTATGAGTAGATCACTTATACAAATTTTCAATGCAATCGGAAATCGTTAAGTCATCTATAATTGTAATTTACTATTTATGAATATGAATGGTTCAAAATTGACAGATTTGGTTCGTTCATTTATTTGGTCTAGTTAGGTACCTTAACGATTTCAAATTTTGTTGAAAATTTGTATAAGTGATCTACTCATGAATATCTTAACATTAAACGGCTGATTTGTCGAAATGTAATCGAAAAATAGATATTACAACCATTAATCGAAAAGTCCTCACCAAGTCCTCATTATAAGGGTCCTCATTAGAATCTCTCCTTATAAACATCACGACAAATATTCTTCGAATTTTGATTCAACTAAAAACAAAAGTGAGTAGAGCATTGATGATAAATAGAGTGTGAGTGTTGATAAATTAAAAATGAATATATGTTACCGTTATGTGTTCTCACATCTTGCTCCTTAGGCGTAAGGAGCGAATTATCATCATACTTTGGTGTATATAAATTTCTAACCAAGAGACCTTTTCTACTTAAAATTCTATTACAGTATCTTAAAAATTTTAGTCACGTGCTCTTACGTAAATCTTCTTATATCTCATCATACTTTGGTGTATATAAATTTATAACCAAGAGACCTTTTCTAATTAAAATTCTATTACAGTATCTTAAAAATCTTACGTAAATCTTCTTATATCGGTACATTTATAATATTAACAAATGTCTGGGTGGTGTAGTTGGTTATCACGTTAGTCTCACACACTAAAGGTCCCCGGTTCGAACCCGGGCTCAGACATTTAATTTTTAATTTTGCAACTCCGCCCAGTCAAGCAAAGACCAAAAAGAAATATCAGTTCCTTCTCCTCCGTGTCATTTATAGCACAGAGGCAGATCACACACCACCATCCCCAATCCCTTCTTTGCCCGACGATTCTCTTTTTTAACGTTTCGCGCTCTCGCTCCCTACAGTTCCTACCGTCTTCTTTCTCTGCTCGTTCGGCGACGACTGCGTTTAGCTAGGGTTTCGAAGAACAGCCACAGAAATGGATTGGGGCAACGTAACGGCTGAGGATCTGGTCGACGCGCTCCGCGAAGTGGACTGGTCATCTCCACCTCGTCCTCTCTCTGAATTCTTCTCCAGGTTCACCGTCCCCAGATCCTCTTCCAAATGGAACAGCCGTCTCAAATGCAATCTCTACTAGTACGATCCTTGTCTTCTTATCTCACTTTTCAATTTGCTTTCTGTCTCCATTTTTATTCGAATCTTGAATTGAATTCTTGTTCATCGTCAAAAGATTTGTGTATGCCCCAATTAAATGCTTTGCGTCCTGTGTAGTTTATTGCTTATATAATTCTTGTATTACTGTATTAGACTATTTTTAGGCTGGTTATGATCATGAATCCAAGATTCTAATATGTCAGCTAATTTTATCGATAATTTTGTATCTGTTTCATTTTCTTCGTTTGCACACTTTTTTACTAACGAAATGATGGTTTAGAATTTTGTAATTCTTAAATTTGCTTTTAATTTGTTGTGTTTGATGAAAAATATTTATGCTTTTGCAGCTACAGGACCAACTACTTCCTTTTGATCGTTATGATTCTTGGTGAGCATAGAAGGCAACCTTAGTATCTTACTTTTCCGCCCTCTCATGGCTTCATGATTTAACTCTTCATTGTCAACTGCAGGCTTGGCTTTTCTAAGGAGGCCACTTGCAATTGTTGCTGCCATTCTGACGGCACTCAGCATTGCTTTTCTGAATGACAGGTAAAACAACTATTTCTACAATGTGCATATGCCCATATCCCCAAATGGGGAATTTGCTTCTTTCTATTTTATGTTCTTTGGCTGTAGAACTAGTAGTGAATACCGAGTCAAGTTTGGATTGATTACATATGCTGATCTGTATCATTTTTCAATTTTGGACATCAATTTATTAACTAGCTATCACAACCTTCGTCTTATATTTGGTAATTTATTTTCATCTGCTTAAGCATGTTATGGATTACTGATGTCTGTAGAATAACTTAATATCAGTGTACCACCATGTGCGTCACTTTTGATGCATTGAGTTCGAACAAGTTGATTTGTTCAGAAACTTTAGATGGCAAAAACAGTTGCTTATTTATAGATGATGAAACAAGTGATGAAAAAAACGATTCCTTGGTCTAAGGTATGATGATCTTTTGGAACACTTGGGGTACTTACATCGAAATGTGGGGGCAGGGGAGTTGATTTCTCCCGAAGAAATTCTGAAATTTCGGTTAGGGATCGTGTAAAATCCTGGTTCTTCCTGGATTGCATCATGCATGAAGCTGTACTAGCCATATTTTATTAGATTGTTTTGCTGGTAGTTTTATCCAAAAGCGGGGCATTACTCAGATGTTTGAAAATCTAACCAGTTTTGGCTTAATTGATATAGATGATGTTATTTAGTTACAGGTTGACATCTTATAGTTAATCGAAAAGATTTTCTTAAAGTATTATTGCTACAGCTTTGCAGGTACTTTCAGTGAGAAAGTAACAAGATCTGTTAGGCAATTCTCTCCACATTTGGCTGCAAAGATGAGACCTGCTCTTACGTGAGTTTGTTTGCTTATCATTGGACCTGTTATGTATGTACCCAATGTAGTTGCTTCTATAATTGTTTAATTATTTCCAGACCTGTAATTCGTGGACGTCCATCAGCTAAGCGAGCAATACATATATGTGGTAGGCCTCGTTGGGTGTTTGTCTTGATATTCTCTTCTGGTAATTAAATCTTGAAACCTAAGTCTTCTTTTCTTTATTTGATTTGGAGTAGTCAAAGAAAGCTAGTTTGTGACTTCAATACTGTTTCATTGTTTAATAAGTATCTATTTTCTTTGTGTAGTGAGTTTCATTCTGTGGTTTGTCTCTTGTGGGCTCTTGACTGTCTTATGGGCACTCAGCTTTGGACTTCTTGGTATGTTCCTTCTACAAAAGCAGTTTCACATAAGTTTCATTCATTTGCCTCACATGTTGTGTGCCTTTCTGACTGACTTTCTCTCTTTCTCAGCCACTTTACTGCATGCAAGCTTCAGGACACCCAACTTGAAAGCACGTCTGAACACATTCCGTGAGGAATTTCGTGCAGTTTGGCGCAACTATAGCGAGCTGTAACTTACCTGGAATTCCTAGAATGTGAGTGAATGCCGCTGCTGCTTTGATACTACGATTGATTTTTTTTTTGTATGAGTTGTCCTATACTTGCTGTTTATGATGTACTTTCCTAGTTTGCAGCTGCTAGTGTATTCCCTGAAACAAATTAAAAAAAAAATATGTTTTTAATATTAGTAATGATGAATTAACATATTATTTTGTCTGGTTTTTTTGCAGCAACAGTCTTTGCTTTTCTGCTTAGGAATCATGGTATTGATTGTGAATCTCATACAAGTTGTGATTTGGAGCTTGAGCATCACTACAGCTGCTATAAAATAATCTTGGCTGGACTGGAATTCCGAGGTAAAAGCTACTACCTTTGAAGATCTACCGGCGGGATGTAAATCGTCATGAACTCATGTTTCTGTAAAGCATATTGTTCCTTTTCACAATCCATATATGTAGGAAACATTGAAGGATCTTATGTGCAGTAGTCTAACATTCTTAGAATATATGGGCGGTGTCTTTTAAGTCCCTCTGCTTGTCACAACTTTATGTTGCTTTGAATAGAAGCTAGTGATTTAGTTGCATGAGTTTTACATCCACTGCTATGAATTATTCCCATAACGATACTGTGTATGGGTTTTACTTTTACTTATAGTATTGTTTGATGATCATAGAAACGCTTTTTTACTTTTACCTTTTGGGATTTGAATCCTTTGGTTTGGCCCATAGCTTTGTTTTAGGAAATCCCCGAATAAAGGTTCTTTCTAAAGGGAGAAAACTCTTGGTCCAACCTTCGTATGTTAAAAGCAAGATGATTCCCTTCTTTCACCCGACTTTCAGAGACTTTCATTGGCCAAAACCAGGATAAGACTTCAACCTGTTCTTTATATTTTTCATTTTTTTTTTGGGTTGAGATTTTCGCTTTTTTATTTGTCCAGGATTCGGGGCAGGTGTTTTTATCCTAAACATGCTGCTGGTTATGCGTAAACCTCTATTGGCCAAAACAAATTGGCAATCAAATGATCAGTCTAGTTGCTAGCATCTTTTGATATCTGGTTTGCTTCAGGACATGACAGCCACCCTGTTTTGTTCACATTAATCTGCTAGATTTCGTGAAGCAACTTCCTTTCCATATTTCCAAACCTTTTACTCTAATGAAGATTGGTCGATCGAGTAAGTTTAATCTTAATAAAAACAACTTAATTGGTTCGCCAATCCAACCAAACAATACCTGGCTTGTGCAAAGGAATAGTGAAGGGGCTGGTTTCTCTGACGGCGCTCATCATGCAACTTAATGCATCAAACAGTTTTGTTCTTGGGAGTGTTGGCAAAAAGAAAAGAAAATGATGAAACTTTTGTTGCAAGATATGAAAGAGATTGATCGGTTTTCCTAGTTTGGTTCATTATGCTTTCTCTAAAGGAGAGAATAAAAGAAGAGCACACAATTGAAAGAGTTAATGCTCATAAAGAATTTGATTATTGCGCATAAAGGCCATCTTGCTCTCAAGAACAAAGCTGGATGCATCGATCAGGAAAAGTAGCGAAGTAATGACCTTTTTCCCAACCAAAAACCATCAAAAATCAGACCTTCTCCTAAATTAAGTCTACAGACTGACGCCATGTTATTTTGGCCTTCTTGAGTTCTTTCAAGCTCATAGTGCATGTGCGCCACTCTCTCCGGATTAATTCACATTCTCTCTTTAGAATTTTGCTGATACCATTAATTAATAATTATTTCTCTCTTCAGGATACCATTAATTATTTCTCTTGATGAAGGATAAATTGTGATAGACCCATGTTCGACTCACGCTTAAAAACCAACACTATAAATTTCTTTACTAGTCATTCCAACTATTTTTTTAGAATGATAGACATTTCAATTTCAACCTATTAGAAAGCATAAATGATCTGGCTTGGCACAAGACACTCCCTAGTGCTGATATTTGGATATTATCAAGATATTAAAGCCGGAAGAGACTGCTGGAATTGTCAATGCCATCTGCGATACCTTCGTTGCTGATGTCAAGACCTAGACCACGGCCATTACGGCTGCAAGTAACGCCCACCCAAGAACAACAATTTGTAGTTGAATTCTAGGAAATAAGCTTGGACGAAAGAGAAAAAGCATTGAATACAAAGTTTTTCTTGATATAGAGCAATGATAGTTGCTGGGCTAGAATACATTTGTTGTGAACTACATGAATGATGATGATGCTAACAAAGATTATGATTAAGAAAATGAAGAAATCTAGCAAATTTTTCATTTTGTTAGATCAGACCATTTAAATAGATTTAAAGGCTGAGATTAGAAATCCGCAGTTTAAAAAATGCGGACCTCTGCATCTCAGAATGATTATATATATAGTATATAGTGTGTATATATATATATATATATATTTTTTTTTATAATATATAGCCTCCTGATAACATTGTAAATATTTTACAAAATATATGATCGATCTATAAATAGCATTCTCAGTTTAGAGATTTTATCTAGTTATTAATTTGTGATCTGAAATGCAAGTACAAGATGAAAACTGCTTCATCTCGATTCAATGAGAATTTTTATAAAAGCCTTTCATTTGATTCAATTTGGTAGTAGTTCTCTTTTTTCGTAGAATGTATAGGTAATTCAACTTTTAGCCTAATTATTCTCAATCAATAGGGTTAAACTGCAATTAAGAGATTTATGGATAGAACACGCAGCTAGCCTTCCTTTGTCAATAGTCTTAAACTGCAAGTAGGAGATTAAGAGATAGAACACATAGGACTAATCAAATTCCAATATATAATCCACTGATAGATCGAGGAAGAGGTACATTACATATATAAGCAACTACCGTCTTATTTAATTATTATTAGATTAATTATGTGTTGTATAATATAGGACATATGGCCAACGTAATACATCCAACCAGGTACATAGGATGTTAATTACTTGGACTTTTCTGCTTCATGCATGTTCTTAATTAGTTGTCGTACCAGAACTGTTTCTGGAGATACTGAACCATGTTTTTGTCAACTTGGAAGGCCTTGGTGAGAACATCGGGGTTGATTGGAGGGTTGGAGCCGAACACCGCATTGGCTATGGTGATGACACCTGGATTCTGGCTGCTAAGACCGGCAATGGCCACGGCGTTGCCGTGTCCTATGTTGAACTGGAAGTGAATGAGACCAATTGGGAAGACAAACACATCTCCCTTGTTCAACACTTTGGTGAAGAGGCGGTTGTCAGGGTTGGATGTGACGAAGCCAACGTAGAGAGTACCTTCCAAGACCACGAGGATTTCCGAGGCGCGAGGGTGGGTGTGGGGAGGGTTTAGGCCGCCATATGGTGCATAGTCTATGCGAGCCAGGGATATCCCAAGAGTGTTCAGTCCTGGTATTTGCTGCACATTCGCTTGTGTCACGTTGGAACCAACTGGATTTGATGTGTTTCGGGGAATCTGTAGCCCGGAAAAGAAGAAATCATCTGCTGTTGCAAGCTTTGGGTCCTTGCAGAATTTCCCATTCACAAACACTGCATGGATATATATGTGGAACAGCATATCAGAACATGCCATGCAAAAAAGTAGTGTATTACGTACACACAGATAACATAAAATTAATTAAACAATCTTAATAGAGATGATAAATACGAAATTCTGTTATATATAACACAGTATATACCAGCATCATAAGCAGATTGGGTGGTGTTAAGTGCTACACAGAAGTCTTGGAGAGGACTAGGGTCAGAGGCAGCGACAAGGTGGAAGGTTGCTAATGCCAATATGGCAACAGCAGCACTTGTAGGGAAATTCATCATCCTAGCTAGTACTCGTATATATTGGTGTTTAATTAACTTGTGAATTTGAGGTTGGATGAAAATCTTACATAGAGCAAATGCCTATTTATAGATCGGAGAGAGAGAGAGAGAGAGAGAGACATACATACATCCGAACTGGTCTTGGAGTTGCCATGTCCATGGAAGCAGGTAAAACTTTGAATAAATAGTTCCTTGGTATTTAGAAGCAAGTAAAGACTTGGACTAATTCTGTTCTAATTAATTAATTAATTCTTAAGAGGTAGATAAGCTAATTGCTGACTCTCTCTCTCTGCCAGATTTAATGTCTTGCTTAATTTTTTTATAAACAATAACAAAGGGAATAATCCGTTTAAACCTTATTCGGTTCCATGTGTAAGGTTTGTTTAATTAAAATGAGCTCGATCAGCTCAGGCCGGTGAGCTTGGAATTTCTATTAAGAATGTTAATTTATACCATGAGGAAGGTGATCGAGGTAGAAACAAATTGTACAAAAAAGAAGAGATCGAGTTGTTAGAGGTGGCTAATGGGATTAACCATGCATATATTAAAAACTTCAGGTGATCGAGTATGTAACCTGCATTGATCAGTAATGTTGACAAGGCATTCACAGCCGGCCAAAGTCTCCGGTGGCATGCATATATTTCCACAAATTAACCTGCATCCGAGAAGAAACTTCAAATTAAGACTTTTTTGCCAAATTTAGCATTAAGAAGACGTACGTCAGTACGTCACTGTATATATAGTAAGTCGTAGGTTTCATTTGACCTTTTTTTTTTTTATAATCTTCTTTCATTCTGGGAGAGGGAGGGGTAGCTCCGACATTGAGTTCTTGGACTTTATCAACGTTGTGGCCTTGTGGGAATGAAAAATTCCACCGTACCAATACTTGTACGTTTGCATTGATAAACATCTATGCTTAAAAATTGGTCAAATTTCTTTGCTGGGCCCCATAGTTGGCAAAGGAGAGTCCAGACTCTCACTATAGCAACATTTCTTTTGGTACGCTTAAGGGCAAAGGCTAGGCTTATAGAAAATAAGGGTGCACATCCCTTTTCTAAAAGAAAATAATTCCTCATCTTTTTTTTCGCCAACAAAATCAGCCTTTTTGATCCATGAGAGGTGAGCCGGTCAAGAACCAGCACCCACCTAAAAACACACATGCAAATTTGAGCCGAAACCCTCAACGAGTGTCCCAACAGCCCATCCCACCCAATTGCGAGGCCAACAAAATCAGCCTTTGTAAGAGAAACATGCTAATTGTAGAATATTGCAAGGAGTACATAACCACCATCAATTCCATCATAGTTTAGGTATTACGTACGTCCCCCCTCGGAGTACAATACCGTGTCATCATTAATAAATAAACCCCTCTTATTTTCAAAAGAAAAAAGAGAAACATACTAATTGGAATGCAATATGTTTGTCAAGAATTAGAATTAGAATTTGATTTGGAATGCAATATTATAGTATATAATATATACACACACACACACATAAAATGGTATTATTTTTTTTTGGTGCCCTCCAAAATTTTGGGCTCGAGGCAACCGCCTCTTGAGCTTCATATCAGGTACGAATCTGCGTTAAAGATATTGAAGCTGGAAGAGACTGCTGAAATTGTCAATGTCATCTGAGATACCTTCGCTGTTGATGTCTAGAACTAGAACACGACCATTACTGCTACAAGTAACGCCTACCCAAGAAAAACTTTTCAACCCTATTTGCAACTTCTGAAGAGATCCATTCTTTGAAAATTCTCGCAAGGATCCATGAAGTTCTAGATCAATCGAAAGTTCAATGATTTGTAGAGAAGGTAATTGAAAGATGTCTTTGAGAAATGTTCCTTGCAACCCACAATCAAAGAGACTCAAGGAAGTCAAGTTTGAAAAGTTGGCAAAGAATCCTGGAACTACTGCAGAGATATTGTTGAAATTCAATTGAATCATGGATAGAGATTGAAGCTTGGCAATTGACTGGTGAAAAGGGCCTGAAAGATTACAATTGGACAAGCTCAACACCCTAAGGGTGGGAAGGGAAGATGATATGGCTTGGCACCAGACAGTGCCCGGTGCTGATATTTGGACATTATCAACATATTAAAGCCGGAAGAGACTGCTGGAATTGTCAATGCCATCTGAGATACCTTCGCTGCTGATGTCAAGACCTAGAACACGGTCATTACTGCTGCAAGTAACGCCCACCCAAGAACAACAATCTGTAGTTGAATTCAAAGATTTTCTTGAAATAAAGCAATGATAGTTAATGGGCTGGAATACACTTGCTGTGTACTACAGGAATGATGATGATGCTAACAAAGATTATGATTAAGAAAATGAAGAAATCTAGCAAATTTTTCATTTTGTTAGATCATATCATTTAAATAGATTTAACGGCTGAGATTAGAAATTCACAGTTTAAAAAATGCGGACTTCTGCATCTGAGAATGATTATATATATATATATATATAATATTCTATATTTATAATATAGTGTGTATATATATATATATTTATAATATATAGTATATAGTATGTATATATATATATATATATTTTATAATATATAGTATATAGTATATAATATATATACTAATAGTATGACTTATAGTATATAATATACACACACACACACACATAAAATGGTATATTTTTTTTTTGGTGCCCTCAAAAATTTTGGGCCCGAGGCAATCGCCTTTTGAGCTTCATATCAAGTATGAATCTGCGTTAAAGATATTTAAGCTGGAAGAGACTGCTGGAATTGTCAATGTCATCTGATACCTTTGCTGCTGATGTCTAGACCTAGAACACGACCATTACTGCTACAAGTAACGCCTACCCAAGAAAAACTTTTCAACCCTATTTGCAACTTCTGAAGAGATCCATTCTTTGAAAATTCTCGCAAGGATCCATGAAGTTCTAGATCAATCGAAAGTTCAATGATTTGTAGAGAAGGTAACTGAAAGATGTCTTTGAGAAATGTTCCTTGCAACCCACAATCAAAGAGACTCAAGGAAGTCAAGTTTGAAAAGTTGGCAAAGAATCCTGGAACTACTGCAGAGATATTGTTGAAATTCAATTGAATCATGGATAGAGATTGAAGCTTGGCAATGGACTGGTGAAAAGGGCCTGAAAGATTACAATTGGACAAGCTCAACACCCTAAGGGTGGGAAGGGAAGATGATATGGCTTGGCACCAGACAGTGCCCGGTGCTGATATTTGGACATTATCAACATATTAAAGCCGGAAGAGACTGCTGGAATTGTCAATGCCATCTGAGATACCTTCGCTGCTGATGTCAAGACCTAGAACACGGTCATTACTGCTGCAAGTAACGCCCACCCAAGAACAACAATCTGTAGTTGAATTCAAAGTTTTTCTTGAAATAGAGCAATGCTAGTTAATGGGCTGGAATACACTTGCTGTGTACTACAGGAATGATGATGATGCTAACAAAGATTATGATTAAGAAAATGAAGAAATCTAGCAAATTTTTCATTTTGTTAGATCATATCATTTAAATAGATTTAACGGCTGAGATTAAAAATTCACAGTTTAAAAAATGCGGACTTCTGCATCTGAGAATGATTATATATATATATATATATATATATATATATATATATATATATATTATAATATATAGTATATAGTATGTATATATATATATATATATATTTTATAATATATAGTATATAGTATATAATATATATACTAATAGTATGACTTATAGTATATAATATACACACACACATGCATACACATAAAATGGTATAATTCTTTTTTGGTGCCCTCCAAAATTTTGGGCCCGAGGCAACCGCCTTTTGAGCTTCATATCAAGTATGAATCTGCGTTAAAGATATTGAAGCTGGAAGAGACTGCTGGAATTGTCAATGTCATCTGAGATACATTTGCTGCTGATGTCTAGACCTAGAACACAGCCATTACTGCTGCAAGTAACGCCTACCCAAGAAAAACTTTTCAACCCTATTTGCAACTTCTGAAGAGATCCATTCTTTGAAAATTCTCGCAAGGATCCATGAAGTTCTAGATCAATCGAAAGTTCAATGATTTGTAGAGAAGGTAATTGAAAGATGTCTTTGAGAAATGTTCCTTGCAACCCACAATCAAAGAGACTCAAGGAAGTCAAGTTTGAAAAGTTGGCAAAGAATCCTGGAACTAGCGCAGAGATATTGTTGAAATTCAATTAAAGCATGGATAGAGATTGAAGCTTGGCAATGGACTGGTGAAAAGGGCCTGAAAGATTACAGTTGGACAAGCTCAACACCCTGAGGGTGGGAAGGGAAGATGATATGGCTTGGCACCAGACAGTCCTCGGTGCTGATATTTGGACATTATCAAGATATTAAAGCTGGAAGAGACTATTGGAATTGTCAATGCCATCTGAGATACATTCGCTGCTGATGTTAAGACCTAGAACATGGCCATTACTGCTGCAAGTAACGCCCACCCAAGAACAATAATCTGTAGTTGAATTCTAGGAAATAAGCTTGGACGAAATTGAAGCATTGAATACAAAGTTTTTCTTGAAATAGAGCAATGATAGTTGCTGGGCTGGAATACACTTGTTGTGAACTACATGGATGATGATGATGCTAACACATATTATGATTTAGAAAATGAAGAAATCTAGCAAATTTTTCATTTTGTTAGATCAGATCAGTTAAATAGATTTAACGGCTAAGATGAGAAATCCACAGTTTAAAAAATACGGACCTCTGCATCTGAGAATGATTATATATATATATATATATACTATATATATATAGTATATAATATATAGTATATAATATATATACTAACAGTATAACTTATAGTATATAATATATATATATACACACACACATACACATAAAATGGTATAATTTTTTTTTTGGTGCCCTCCAAAATTTCGGGGCCGAGGCAATCGCCTCTTGAGCTTCATATCAAGTACGTATATGCGTTGAAGATATTGAAGCTGGAATAGACTGCTAGAATTGTCAATGTCATCTGAGATACCTTCGTTGCTGATGTCTAGACCTAGAACACGGCTGTTGCTACCATATCCTAGCTGTGGTCTATGCCATGGTCAAGCTAGAGGAAGACAAGGAATGATAGGCAAATGTAAGGTGAGGGAGTCCCACATCTATAAGGGAGCTCCCCACCATAGAATATCCTAAGGGACCTTGCATCCCACATTGAAGAAATGTAAGAGGAGAGGAGGTCCCTTACTTATAAAAGGGACTCCTCCCTCACTTAGAGGGGGAGGCTGACTTCAGCCCCTATACTGGGACCCATGCTCCCTGGTACCTCGAGACCATCTCGGTACCAAGTCCCTCTCGGGACTAAGTATCTTACCGGTACCTCGAGACCCTCTCGGTACCAAGTACCCTCTCGGTACCAAGTACCCTCTCGGTACCAAGTACCCTCTCGGTACCAAGTACCCGCTCGGTACCAAGTACCCTCTCGGTACCTCGAGACCCTCTCGGTACCAAGTACCTTACCGGTACTAGACAACTCAGTACCTGCTAAACACTTGTAATCATTATTCACTATAGTGGAACCCCCTCAAAGTGGATGTAGCCTAGGACTCGCATTGAGCCAGGTGAACCACTATAAATCTTGTCTCTATGTCTCTGTGTGTGATTGTGGCTACCGAAGGTCTCTAGCCCGTTCCTCCCGACCCGTCGGAAAACGGCAGAAACAGTTGGCGCCGTCTGTGGGAACCCGAACAAAAATTCTTGTCGGTTCCTTTCTATTTCGATCAATTCATCCGGAGCCCATCACCACAAACGTAGCAAACCAACTCTTCCTCCCAATCCTCTCACCCACCGAAGCAAATCAATCATTCAAGCTTCTAGGTTCACGAGATTCGACTGGAAAAGAGAAAACCAACCGGGAGCGTCGTCTCTCCTGAGAACGCAGCACAGCCACGACTCCTTACCAACACAGGCAAAAAGCCTCATGGCGGTATCCTCGGTACCCATGAGCCTCATGAAGGTACCTACCGGTACCCATGAGCAAAAGGCCTCATGGCGGTACCCTCGGTACCCATGAGCCTCATGAAGGTACCTGCCGGTACCCATGAGCAGAAAGCCTCATGGCGGTACCCTCGGTACCCATGAGCCTCATGAAGGTACCTGCCGGTACCCATGAGAGAAAGCCTCATGGCGGTACCCTCGGTACCCATGAGCAGAAAGCCTCATGGCGGTACCCTCGGTACCCATGAGCCTCATGAAGGTACCTGCCGGTACCCATGAGCAGAAAGCCTCATGGCGGTACCCTCGGTACCCATGAGCCTCATGAAGGTACCTGCCGGTACCCATGAGAGAAAGCCTCATGGCGGTACCCTCGGTACCAATGAGCCTCATGAAGGTACCTGCCGGTACCCATGAGCAAAAGGCCTCATGGCGGTACCCTCGGTACCCATGAGCCTCATGAAGGTACCTACCGGTACCCATGAGCAAAAGGCCTCATGGCGGTACCCTCGGTACCCATGAGCCTCATGAAGGTACCTGCCGGTACCCATGAGCAGAAAGCCTCATGGCGGTACCCTCGGTACCCATGAGCCTCATGAAGGTACCTGCCGGTACCCATGAGAGAAAGCCTCATGGCGGTACCCTCGGTACCCATGAGCAGAAAGCCTCATGGCGGTACGCTCGGTACCCATGAGCCTCATGAAGGTACCTGCCGGTACCCATGAGCAGAAAGCCTCATGGCGGTACCCTCGGTACCCATGAGCCTCATGAAGGTACCTGCCGGTACCCATGAGAGAAAGCCTCATGGCGGTACCCTCGGTACCCATGAGCAGAAAGCCTCATGGCGGTACCCTCGGTACCCATGAGCCTCATGAAGGTACCTGCCGGTACCCATGAGCAGAAAGCCTCATGGCGGTACCCTCGGTACCCATGAGCCTCATGAAGGTACCTGCCGGTACCCATGAGAGAAAGCCTCATGGCGGTACCCTCGGTACCCATGAGCAGAAAGCCTCATGGCGGTACCCTCGGTACCCATGAGCCTCATGAAGGTACCTGCCGGTACCCATGAGCAGAAAGCCTCATGGCGGTACCCTCGGTACCCATGAGCCTCATGAAGGTACCTGCCGGTACCCATGAGCAGAAAGCCTCATGGCGGTACCCTCGGTACCCATGAGCCTCATGAAGGTACCTGCCGGTACCCATGAGCAGAAAGCCTCATGGCGGTACCCTCGGTACCAATGAGCCTCATGAAGGTACCTGCCGGTACCCATGAGCAAAAGGCCTCATGGCGGTACCCTCGGTACCCATGAGCCTCATGAAGGTACCTGCCGGTACCCATGAGCAAAAGGCCTCATGGCGGTACCCTCGGTACCCATGAGCCTCATGAAGGTACCTACCGGTACCCATGAGCAAAAGGCCTCATGGCGGTACCCTCGGTACCCATGAGCCTCATGAAGGTACCTGCCGGTACCCATGAGCAGAAAGCCTCATGGCGGTACCCTCGGTACCCATGAGCAGAAAGCATCATGGCGGTACCCTCGGTACCCATGAGCCTCATGAAGGTACCTGCCGGTACCCATGAGCAAAAGGCCTCATGGCGGTACCCTCGGTACCCATGAGCCTCATGAAGGTACCTGCCGGTACCCATGAGCAGAAAGCCTCATGGCGGTACCCTCGGTACCCATGAGCCTCATGAAGGTACCTGCCGGTACCCATGAGCAGAAAGCCTCATGGCGGTACCAGCTACCCCCATGTGAAACTCTTATAAGTCATGTGGCCGGTACCAGCGACCCCCATGCATAAGTTTCTGCTCCTAAATCTGCTCCTATTAACATGAGGCCGGTACCAGCTACCCCCATGTGAAACTCTTATAAGTCATGTGGCCGGTACCAGCGACCCCCATGCATAAGTTTCTGCTCCTAAATCTGCTCCTATTAACATGAGGCCGGTACCAGCTACCCCCATGTGAAACTCTTATAAGTCATGTGGCCGGTACCAGCGACCCCCATGCATAAGTTTCTGCTCCTAAATCTGCTCCTATTAACATGAGGCCGGTACCAGCTACCCCCATGTGAAACTCTTATAAGTCATGTGGCCGGTACCAGCGACCCCCATGCATAAGTTTCTGCTCCTAAGTCTGCTCCTATATTAACATGAGGCCGGTACCAGCTACCCACATGTGAAACTCTTCTAAGTCATGTGGCCGGTACCAGCGACCCCCATGCATAAGTTTCTTTCATATTTTGACATGCAGTGTGATCCTAGCGACACCCATGTGCAAATTTTCATAACATATGGCCGGTACCAGCTACCTCTATGCCTCATGCGGTACTCACGGTACCCATGAGTAAGAAAATCATGCGGACGGTACCAGCTACCTCCATGCCTCATGAAGGTGCCTACCGGTACCCATGAGAGATGAAGACTCATGACGGTACCCCCGGTACCCATGAGAGAAAAGCCTCATGGCGGTACCCTCGGTACCCATGAGCCTCATGAAGGTGCCTACCGGTACCCATGAGAGATGAAGACTCATGACGGTACCCCCGGTACCCATGAGAGAAAAGCCTCATGGCGGTACCCTCGGTACCCATGAGCCTCATGAAGGTACCTACCGGTACCCACGAGAGAAAGCCTCGTGGCTGATGAGCGTGTATTTTACATGCTAAAAGTGTTTCTAATTACTTGAGTTAGACTTTTCCGAGAGCCTATTTGTCTGTTTAATGTTTGTTTTTGTGTTTATAGGGAAAATATGAAGAAAATGTTAAAAGGTGCAAAATTGTAGTTTTTATGCGCATTTCCGATAATTGACGGAAAGTCAACCGTGACTTTAATTGTCAAGATGACACCGGTCATCATTCAGATGTGGAGCCCATAGCATGTACGAAGATTTCGGAAATTATTCCGAATCCCGGCAAAGATTGTCGGCGAACCACCACATTTGGCAGCGCAACCACCACACGCGGTGGCAAATTACTTTTCAAATCACCATTTTATTTTCCCTCTTAATTGTTTAATTATTTAATTTTGTTTAGAATTATTTTATTTCTTTTATTATTTTATTTTTCTTTGTTGTGTTTCTCCAGCTTTTGAGCTGTTTCACCACCACATATGCCGGCCACGTTACTGTGCATCACCAGCACAGCCGGCAGATTCTCTCTGCATTGGAAGCCATCATTGCTGCACCCACAACCACAACAATCACACAGCAGCTTTGTCACGTTGTTGTGTCCATCACAATCACGTTGGAGCATGGCACCATCATCATTGCAGCCATCACCTGCTCCACCTTTCTTCACCTTCAATACCATCTGCAACCACTTCAATTCACAGCAATTCACAATCATCTCTCTCCCTCTCGGAAATCAATTCTCCCAATTCTCACTGCCACAATCCACCTGCAAGACCACCGTGCACCCAAATCACCATGGCTGTTTTGTCAGCCCAGACCTGCTGCCATACATCACATCTCAGCCGCCGAAGCCCAAACCGGCATCTCAGACCGCAAAGCCCAGGTCCGTGCTTCCTCTCCACCGTAACCCACGACGCCGCCGTGAAACTAAGCCCAGCCGGCGTCGCAAAACCACCACACCAGCTGCTGCTCATCACCGATCCTAGCCCAGTGCCGCGCCGTCTCATCTCCTGCATCATCACTGCTGATCCACCGCCGCACCCCACCGCTGCTGCTATCGATCTCCGCAGCTGCCGCTTCAGCCGCCGAACCCAAACCTCACCCAGGCCCGCGCCTGCACTTCCGACCACCACGGTCCTCGAGCCCGCCGCTCCGATCATCGCCCAGCCGCGCCGGCGCCGCTCTTCCGTGCTCGATCCCGTGCTCTGCTCAATCCGGCCCGCGCCTGCACTTCCGGTCACTGCTTCTCAGCCAAGACCGCGCCGGCGCCGCTCTGCCTTGCCGCTCCCTCTCTCTCTTGCTGCACGGGAAGAAAGCACGGGAAGAAAGCATGAGAAGAAGAAATGAGAAAAAGAAAGAAGGACCGGAAAAGAAGAAAAGAACAGAAGCACGGGATGGGAAGAGAAGAACAGAAAGAAAAAGAAAAGAAGAAAGAAGAAAGAAAAAAAGAAAAGAAAAAGAAAGAAAAGAAATAAAAAGTCAAACGGGCCTGTTGACCCATTGACCAAGGCCCAAGCCCAATCATTTGGGGCCTTCACTGCACCTGGCCCATGCCAGCCTTCAATTGTCCAACTGTTATGGGCACCCGCCACATCCAAAGACGATTTCTTTAAACCATGGCTGCGCCTTCCACCCGTTCCCGAGGGCCATGTTCAGTTTCTGAGCATATGGTTGAGTCGTCCACCCGCATTAGACGGCAGTGTCTATTTTCTAGACACGACAGTAACAGTTTCCAAACTCGTTTATTTATTATAATTTATTTTTATTTAATTTATTTTCCGCATTTAAATATTTGTGAATAAATTTGGGAGTTGTTATTGTATAATTATTTGTTTGATTTTATATTTGTTTGATTTGAATAATTACAAAAACCCAAAAACATATTCTTTTTGTATTTCAATTATTTGAGTGTTTATTTAAGTACTTTATATTTTGTGATTTATTAATTGAATCGAAACCAATTTGGTTCTTCTAAGTAGCTTATGTGAATTTGTTTGTTTGATTCTGTTTTATGGAGAACTTTTATGTGTTTATGTTATGGGGTTCGAAACTTATAATATTTGCATGTAATTGGAGCTAGAATTAAGATTTACGGCTTTCCGGAATCTGATTCACTAAAGTAGTAAAGGCTTTGGACAAAGGTCGGAATCAAATAAAAAGGATTGCAAATAGATGGACTTTTCCATACTAGGTTGTTCACTTTAATTGACAACTCTTTTCTATGCATTAAACATGAATTAATTTACTAGCGTCTAGACTTTGATTGAATGTTTAATCGGTTAATCTAGAGTGCGAATCACTTAGGTTAATTTTCATAGAAAGGTTTTATTTGGGGAGTGATCAGCGTCTGACATTCCACATATGTCAATTTCGGATTCATGACTTAGGGAATTGGTTGTTTTCGATTCATGTTTTAACTCTTATGATTGTAGTTTTGAGTTGTGTATTTAATGTCCTTTTCCATTTAGAATTGTAATTAGTAGTTTAGATAAGTAGTTTAGATTCATTGATTCAATCTTTTAAATCCCCCTTATTTTGATGTGAATATGTATATATATACTTGTATATTTGTGACACTAATTCTTTATAATGATTCTTTGTTTAGGTACTACCCCTAATCCCCGTTGTTAACGATCCCTACTTGCTTTATACTACCGATGATTTTAGGGTTTAAATTGATGCTTGCAAAAAGCCATATCAGTGGCGGTACCCTCGGTACCCATGAGCCTCATGAAGGTACCTACCGGTACCCATGAGCTAAAAAGCCTCATGGCGGTACCCTCGGTACCCATGTGCCTCATGAAGGCATCCTCGTGCCCATGAGTACAGAGCCTCATGGCGGTACCCTCGGTACCCGTGAGCCTCATGGCGGTACCCTCGTGCCCATGAGTAACACCAACATGGTAGCAATGAATGCCATGGTGTCATGGTACTACCGAGAACACTTCTCTTGGCCAATGTTCTTACAAGTCCCCAGTCAACAAAGTTCTTTCTTAACTGAAGACTTGGGGGACTAGGGGATAATGGGCATCTAAGCGCTTCTCGGTATCAGAACAGTTGCTCGCATATGTGCCTCTTGCTTCTTACCAGTCAAAACTGATGAGACTTACCAACAAGCTCATGTGCACTCAACGCACCAACCAAGAAGCTGATCATTCAAACTTTGATCTTCAGAGAACAACTGCACGACACCCAGAGCCCATGCTCGGTACTGACTAAAGCTTCTCCCGGTTGCCTCACCCTCTACTGGGAATGGAGGGCTTACCATGACTGCCATCACAATTCCTTGCTGGTTCAACACATCATGCCAGTACCTCTCGGCACATCATGCCGGTACCTCCCAGCACATTGCCGGTACCTCCCGGCACATCATGCCGGTACCTCCCAGCACATTGCCGGTACCTCCCAGCACATTGCCGGTACCTCCCAGCACATTGCCGGTACCTCCCAGCACATTGCCGGTACCTCCCAACACATTGCCGGTACCTCCCAGTACTTTGCTGGTTCAACACATCATGCCGGTACCTCCCAGCACCTTGCCGGTACCTCCCAGCACCTTGCCGGTACCTTCATATGCCTGGCATCCAGCTTGACCACTACTTGGGACAAGTCCTCAGTCAAGAACCCTCCTTGAAGAAGAAGACTCCTTAACTAAGGACTTGGGGGACTTCTGTTGCTACCATATCCTAGCTGTGGTCTATGCCATGGTCAAGCTAGAGGAAGACAAGGAATGATAGGCAAATGTAAGGTGAGGGAGTCCCACATCTATAAGGGAGCTCCCCACCATAGAATATCCTAAGGGACCTTGCATCCCACATTGAAGAAATGTAAGAGGAGAGGAGGTCCCTTACTTATAAAAGGGACTCCTCCCTCACTTAGAGGGGGAGGCTGACTTCAGCCCCTATACTAGGACCCATGCTCCCTGGTACCTCGAGACCATCTCGGTACCAAGTCCCTCTCGGGACTAAGTATCTTACCGGTACCTCGAGACCCTCTCGGTACCAAGTACCCTCTCGGTACCAAGTACCCTCTCGGTACCAAGTACCCGCTCGGTACCAAGTACCCTCTCGGTACCTCGAGACCCTCTCGGTACCAAGTACCTTACCGGTACTAGACAACTCAGTACCTGCTAAACACTTGTAATCATTATTCACTATAGTGGAACCCCCTCAAAGTGGATGTAGCCTAGGACTCGCATTGAGCCAGGTGAACCACTATAAATCTTGTCTCTATGTCTCTGTGTGTGATTGTGGCTACCGAAGGTCTCTAGCCCGTTCCTCCCGACCCGTCGGAAAACGGCAGAAACAACGGCCATTACTGCTACAAGTAGCGCCTACCCAAGAACAACAATATGCAGTTGAATTATTGGGAATTAGCTTGGAAGAAAGAGAAGCATTGAATACAAAAAAAATACTAAGCATAGATGTTTATTTGAGCAATTAGCAATTAGATAAACATCAATACTTGGAAGAAAGAGAAGCATTAAAAAGTGGGTGCATTCCTTGAGTTTGCTTGGCTTGTTGAAAGATATGGGGGGTTAGTCCAAGTACCAAATACAGTTACACCAAAGTCTAACAGCACAAATTATATTGCTCAAGTTCATATTTGCAGTAGGGGTGAACTTGGTTCCATCAGTTCGGTTTTTTGGTAATAACCGAAACCGCACCGAAATTCGGTTAACCGGCATATCGGTTCGGTTCGATTCAGTTTCGATTAATTTAAATCGCATTGACTTTAATGAATTGACCCCTATTTTTATCAAAAAAATTATTTTTTTAATTTTTATTTATATAATTAGTAATTAACTAAACAACATCAATATCCACAATTTTAATGTGAACCAAAAAACATGCATTGAAATGCCAACAAGATAAGAGAAATTGAATATATATTATAGGTTACTCTATATTTTAAATCTACAAGAAATAAAAAATAAGAATAAACAAATAAAACTCAATTAAAATTAAGTTACAACTCAAATAATTTAAAAGTAGCAATAGAAAATTGAACACATGGTACCTAAACTTAAATAAAATTAATACTTGAGAGCCTATAATAGAATTAATACTTAAGGCCTATAATAGAAGATAAAAATTAATAGAAAGAGTTTTTATCACAAATAGTACCTGAACTTATCCGATATTATATACATGGTACCTAAACTTACATTTTGATCAGAATTAGTACATGAACTCTTCGATTTCGTTTCAAATGGTACCTATACTAACTTTTCATTTATATTCCGTTAAAAATAAGGGTAATTTTGTCAATTTAATCCTTCTTAATTAATTTAGGTACCATTTGTAAAGAATTCAAAATTAAAAATAATAATAATAAGAATTAACAAAGAAATGAAATTATTTTGATATTTTATTTTGTTAAGAAAATGAAAGAAATTGAATCTTGCTTTCTTTTTACATTAATTTCTTAATTCTAACCATCTTTAAAAGATGAAAAGTTTTCCAAATTTTTTTAAAATATTTTTTCCGGTCTTGCATCCTTAGTATTTTTTTCTTTTGATACTTTGTATATTTTTAAAAGAAGTTTTTATCTTTTTTTTTATTGTTTTTATTTAATTTTGATTTTTGAGTTTTATCTAAAGTAGTACATGAACTAATTAGAAATGGAGTAGTTTTGTCCAATCACTCTCAGAAATGGATCATGTGCAATGCACATATGATTTTTTAACGGAATATGGACGGAAAGTTAGCATAGGTACCATTTGAGACAAAATCGAAGAGTTCTGGTGCTGGTTGTGATCAAAATGTAAATTTAGGTACCATGTATATAATGAGAGATAAGTTAATGTACTATTTGTGATAAAAACTCTAATAGGAATTAACCTCTTATAATAAAAATATAAATTTTAACTAAACGATTCGGTTCGGTTTGGTTTTTTTCAATTTATCATAAGCGCTAACAGAAAACCGCACCACAAGCGTCGATTCGATTTGGTTTTGGTTAATTTTTGTCAGTTTGAAGCGGTTCGGTATAGTTTGTCGGTTTTCGGTTCCAAAAAAGCCACCCCTTTTGCAGTCAAACAATTTGCTTTTAGAAACCATAATTACTATCAAGCACTAATTAGTTAAACCTCCAGAGCTTATGTCATTAAAAATAAATAAAATAAGAACTCCAGATACAAAATCCATAGGGTGCATTTTTGTTCCTATTTCTTTCAATACCAAATTGTGCAAATGAATTAAGTTCGCCTTCCGCCTATTAAACAGTGATTCTCAGAAACCCTTCCTAATAATGATAGGCTCAATAACCCAAAATTGCGAGTAAAGCTAAGAACGAGAGAGCCGCACAATTGAGAAATGACTTTAGGTACCAAAGCTACGGTCTCCAGCATCACCCAGTCCAGGGATTATAAACCTGAAATCCGTGCCAGCATAAAAGAAAATATATTAAACCTGTTTTGCAAAACCCATCACATTAGCTACTGGGCATTATCACATTATATAAAAGGGAGGTACTTACCCTTTCTCATTCACAATAGGATCAATGATTCCAGTGTAGACATGAAGCCTGGAAAAATAACAAAAGCCAAGTTAAGGAATGCTAAGCGTTAGTCCAAACTGTACTAGGTGCCAATAATATTATTACCCGGGAAAATTCTCGCTCAGTTTTTGAAGGGCTGGAGGGGCAGCTACAGCAGATATCTGTGGATGGAAATTATTTACTTACGTATGAACCAATGAAATTAGTCGATCTAATCAAACATAAGTAATCATTTTTGCCTTTACATACTAACTTCATTACACTAGTTCACCCATAAAACGCTCACAAGAAAGAAGTAAGTCGTCATCTACACTACTTACCACTTTAATTTGCTTGTTGGCAACCCCATGCTCCTTTAATAGGTTCACAGCTGCCACTATTGTGCCACCTGCAATGGGGAGAGAGATAGAGAGCAATAATTTTTGCTCGTGAGTTGGTAGTATACATGAGCTGATGAAGTGGTTCACTTATGACGTATATTTTATCAAACCAATCAGACACTGATATAAGTATAATTTTAATACCTGTTGCTAGCATAGGATCAACCAGAAATACTCGAGACCCTTCAGGAAATTTTTCAGGTAGCCTACCAAAGGTTTGACAAGATTTGTTAGAAGGGTCATTCAAACACTATCATATAGCAGTGGGAAAGTAGAATAATAATATTCTGCCCTTAGACTAGAATGAAAATGATGAATGAATTTAAGTACATCTCAATTATTCACATTTCAGCAAAGAGTTTAACACGCTATTACTTGAGCTAGGTACTTATTAGATACACACTAGTTATATAGAGATTTCGAAATGAATTAGTTCTATAAAAATTTGGAAATTTACTCCGACAACTGGCAAAGCAAAAGGCAAAACAAGACTAGATTAGAACTCAGATGCATACTTGAATAACACTTGATAGTTTCGACCAAAAGAAAGAATCACACTTGATAGAAGGAATGAGAAATACTTCAAAGCATTATAACAACCACAAAAAGAAGCTTTTAAAAAGGACTTTTTCATTCAAACAAGAAATGCTTACTTGTTAAGATATACTGTTGGCAGAAGTGTCTCCTCATCTCGGGCCAATCCTTAAATGTTGACAATCATAAAGGCATGAGCTAATATCAATTATACAAAACCTTCTGCATGTATGAACTATGCATGAATCTTTCTTACCAAGATGGTATGTTTTTGTTGCTGGCAAGACTGATGATGCATGCTCCATAAGAGCTAGACCCGCTCTCAGTATTGGAACAACCTGCAAAACTAAAAGAATAGAATATCAACAGATCATACTCAGATGTTAAACTCTGCTCACTGAAGTACCTATCTAAATTGTTATAACAGATCTTCATATACTCTAAATCTGTGAACCAAATGTTCAACCATCGGATGAGATTACATAAAATTTATACAAAACACAATCGTAACATGGAAGTATCTTAAGAAACCAATGCTGAGAACTAACCGACACAGGCTCCCTTGGATCTATAAATTCAACTGATGCAACACCCAGTGGTGATTGAATTTCTCCACTGACCGTAGGCTGACATTTAGAAAAGAAAAAAACTGCCTTATAAACCTAAAAAGAATGTAATAATCATCATTACTGTGGTTATGAGTTATGGAAACTCACCAACCAATCTCTTGACGCTTCATAGATAAGTAGTCTCCCCAACTCAGCCATGGCATTTCCTACAACATATGACAGTAACAATCAAAGCCGCATAAGAAAATGTTTACTCAATTTGAGAGCAGTGATTGACTAAGCTCAAAACTAGAAACAAAAATCATAGTCTTTCCTTCATTTTAACAATGATAATTGATAAATAAGGTCATGCAGATCAAAATCAAGCTTGAAAGTTGATATTGAATTTGTCAGATAGGCCTTGCATGCAACGCGAAACCGCATATCACTAGTTGTTACTTACTGAAAATGGGACAAGGGGATTCCTCATTTCTTAAGGCTGAAAATGCTTGATAAGCTCATAGGTAAAAACAAAAGTCATAGTCTTTCCATCATTTTAACAATGATAAACAAGCTCATGCAGAACATCAATCAGGCTTGATAGTTGATACTGAATTTATTTATTTATCAAATGGGCCTTACATACAACACAAAAACGCATTTCTGTGTTTGTTACTTACTGAAAATGGGACAAGGGGTTTGCTCATTTCTTAGGACTGAAACCCAATGCTTGATCAACGGGTGTGGCGGCACAAAGACCTGAAAAAAATCCATTAAACCTTGAAATGAAGCACATTCTTCACAGGCATATTCCAAACATATAAAGCCAAGAACATAAAAGATAACAACTTTCGAAAGCATCCAAAATCACTCATTCTAACAGAGCACAAAGCAAACAGTGAACTAACCAGCATTCTGTCGCCGGAAACCGGCTTCTCCTCGGTGGTCATGTGAGCCTTCACCGTAACAAATCTACGGCGTCGCGCACTGGAATAGGCAACCTGGTGAGCACCACAATAGGCGTGGTTTAGTTATCGCTACGGCGAAAAATCGGTGAAATTTATTTTACTGTAACGGCCGTAAAGGGAAAGGAGAGTTACCTTTCGCGGATTAGACGAGGATGGAATGAGATTAAGTAGGATTGGGGAGCTAGGGTTTCGGGAGCGACAGGTCGACGAGAAACGTGGCGTTTCGGAAGGACACCGTAGAGAGAAATGTAAACGACACGCCATGGATTAGAGGATTAGTAGAGTACTTCTGTATGGACTCTCTCTCTCTCTCTCTCTCTCTCAGGTTGAGGAACAAATGTTTGGGAGGAAGATGCGCTCAACGACACGCGTACGGTTCAACCCGTGGAGGCCCAAATGAGATCCGTGGGCTTTTGGGCTCACTCGTCCGGGTACCACAGGCCTGGCCCAGCTAGGATAACAAAATGATACGTAATCATAGGCCCAATTTGGTGGAACTTAACTTATTTTTAAAGCTGTTTAACAAATAAGTTAGACAACAAAAGGTGTTTGGTGAAAAATTTAAAAGCAACTTATTTCATAATTTACATAATTTGATAGCAGCTTATAGAAGTTGATAAAATGCTATTTTTATAAGTTAAAAACTACCGCTGCTTATTGCTTAAGTTAAGATATCTCAAACTGGACCTAATAGTCGTTGAAATTGTATCCCACGTTTAATCCAATAGTTATATAACTGTCGTGATAATCGTTATCGATGAGTTCTTCTTTTTCGAGGTAAGCGTAATGATTTCTTAGTGTAAGACAAGGAAAAGGATCGGTTAACATATGGTGTAACGGGATTGGCTCTAGTCTATGCCGTACTGGGCTCACTTGGGTTAAAGAATATGTGGATCTGTTGTGGGCGGGTTAGCTTTCTTGAGGGGTCGCATCTATGTCGGATGGTAGAGAACTAGCCCATACTGTTGAGTTGGGTGCCTATTTTGTTTTGTACCCACTTTTGTCTTAGCTTGGAGAAATTCTCCACCATCAAGACTTTCCTTCTTTACAAAGTTTATTTTGCCTTTAGCAACACCACTCCACACATTTTTTTCACGGCCATTTCTACCTCAATCTATCTTTGCTGCCGCCACGTGTCATCCACCTCCGCCAAAAAGGCTTTGTCAAGTCGGTACATACTTAAAAAACGACTTTTAAGTGTGCACGTACTTGACAAAGTTTAACATATTATGCTAATGGTGTGCCCATCAATCTCTATATTCAATCCACCAACTAGTCCAAATTAATTGGAAAGCGAAACTCATGCCCATTGAGCTGCTATTGTCAACTCCTCTTCACGTTTCCCATAAGTTGCTGACCTACTCGAGGATCCTTAGGTTGAAGGCTTCATTGCTCGGCATTACACCTTAAAGGATGTTGAAAATGCATGATACACTAGGCAAAAGAGACATTCTTCTATCTCATAGCTATGTAGCCTCATCTAGGCATCTTTGCATGGGGATCCATTCACTAGGTAAGTGTTGGATTGGGTGGCTCTGTCATATAGCACGTTCAACCCACCAATCACATATGGCATAACACCAGCGTCGTCAACTAACATGTTTGATAGTCTTTCACATAACTTGGTACTAGCCTTGATTCAAGCGTTGACCTTTGTAATTTGGTTTAACAACTTTTAGGCTAAACAATTCAAAAAAGAATATAATGATTGTAACAGCTTATCGGCTAAAAAGATTTAAGATAATGAATTATTGTATAAAATGTGTGGTTATTAGCCCATATTAAGTGATAGTTATGGTTCAACAAAAAAATTGTCACGAGTGATCGATAATAGCTAACTTCCACCCTTTGGTAAATTGTCTAATCAATAACGAGACGAGATGAATTTCGATTATGATAATAAGACAAATTAGTTGGATGAATCATAAATATATGAAATACAATGTACTTGGATTGGATTGGATTTGAAACAAACAAATTTCATCAAAAAAGGAATGAAGTTGGAATTGATTAGACTCCATTAAAATTTCCATAATTCGAACATAATTTTTTTTTATTTTTTTGACTGGAATGTATGTATTTGTTCCTCTAATCTCATACACCACACAAAATACAAGTCGACGATGATCTTTACTCCGTTCACGTAAACAGCGTCCACCTCGCGCTCTTTGGTTTTTTTAAGTCTTCACGTGACTCAATTTTGTGCCATCCCTTCTCAGAAAAATGGCAGCACCACCACAAGAAGCGCAAAAGAAGTTCGTCCCCACGCAACTACGCGACGTGGCGTCTCGTCCTGGTTTTTCGGAATAGACTTCTTTACCCAGTTACACTTGACCATTCTCTGTTTTTCTTGCTCCTCTTGTCATTTTTACCCCTGTTTTCTTTGTTTGGTCTTCTTCACCCCCACCCCACCCCACCCCACCCCACAGCTTTTTATATACCTCGCACTTCCTTTCGTTTTCTCTTATTGGTCTCTCTGATTTTTCTTTCTGGGATATTCATACTCACTACGTACGTACGTATACAAACCTGGTTGAGTCGACCAGCGTAACTCGTCAACATGGACGCTGTGGATCCTACGCGAGCTTTTGTCAAGGATGTTAAGCGTATCGTCGTCAAGGTCATCGTCTTCATCCATAACCAACATTGCATTATTCTCTGTTTTTCTTTGTTGGCTCTTCATATATTCTATGTTTCTCTGTTTTATATATTATTATTGTGTAGGAAAAAGTATATATCTTTATTGCCCACGTAGCCTTTTGTTCAATCTTATATGATTGATTATGTCTGTTGGGACCATTCTCCTAGATTGTGATGACCAACCAAGAATCCTGGCCAGAAAAATAAAGAAAAGGATTTAGATTTATGATATGATAAATGGGAAGGGATTTACAGACTCCTTTCTGACTTGTGGGAGTGATATTATTGTATCAAACCGCAATAACGCCTTTGTTAATTACAGTTCTAGTCAGGAGGTGAAAGCTCTCAGTTGTGCAGTTTTGGATTTTTGTGAGTCTTATATTAAGATGACATTATTCTATTGCAAAATGTGCCTGATAGTATAATCAGTTCCAGATTTGGTCACTTATTCCCAGATTTTCTGGGATAAACAGCATTTTCTTATAGTTTGTGTTTTAGGCATCATCATGTTTCTGGGTATTTTCAGAATTTTCCAAACATTCATTATTTTTTTTATCCAATTTCTCTTTAGATTTTACCCAGTTACTGATGATCATTGATTTATGATATTGCAGGTTGGAACAGCTGTGGTCACTCGTGGTGATGGAAGATTAGCATTGGGCAGACTAGGCTCTCTTTGTGAGCAGGCATGTAATTTAATTGCGCAGGCGGACAAGTTTCACTTTTGTATGCATTGATTTTATTGTGAGAATGGAAGAATAAAAAAAATTGGTGTCTGCAAGTTTCACTGTGATTTAATTGGTCTAACAATACATTAATACTGTGACTGATGATGACATCTTTTGATTGTCATACTTGCAGCTTAAAGATATAAATTCTCAGGGCTATGAGGTTATTTTGGTGACTTCAGGAGCTGTTGGGCTTGGCCGTCAAAGACTGAGATACAGGAGATTGGCAAATAGCAGGTTTTGACATCTTTTTCTTACAGAAGGATAGAGATTATTTAATTGTTGATTTTGATTTTGGCATCAAATTGAGCAACCAAAAACACTGTTATGCCTGAAACAACTTTACACTTGTTTTGTAGCTTTGCTGATCTCCAAAACCCACAAAATGATTTTGATGGAAAGGCTTGTGCAGCTGTTGGACAGAGTAGTCTCATGGCTCTTTATGATGCCATGTTCAGCCAGGTGAAACAATAATCTTCTTGCAATCTTTGGGATAGTACATCGATAACAACATTGAATATGTTTAGTATGTCGATATATGATCTGTGTATCATTTTTTGTGTGAGAAAAGTACTAATGTGGAACTCTTTAACATGCAGCTTGATGTGACTTCTTCTCAGCTTCTCGTGACAGATAGTGTTTTTAGGGATGAAGCTTTCAGAAAGCAACTCTCCGAAACTGTGAAGGCCTTGTTAAAACTGAGGGTTATTCCTATATTCAATGAAAATGATGCAGTTAGTACTAGGAAAGCCCCTTATGAGGTATGCAACTCCCTTGTTCCTATACTCTTTCAGTTGAATTTGTTTTGATATGCAACTTGTTTGCACCCTCTTGCACTCTTTTACATGAAGTTGCAACAATTCCATTCATAATCTTGCACTGATTTTGATTGGGAAGTGTTATTAGCACTCTTCAAACATGGCATTGCAGCACCATTCATGTCTGCATAGCGGTGGAGAAGCATCACTCCCTGTTGTTTGTAATCTCATTGCTTCTTTTCTTTCCTTTTGGACCTGAAAGTAATCTAATGTCATAATTTTGTCTTGGTTGTCTGTTATTAATTCCTATAATCATCAAGTTGGACTAGGAACTTCATATCTGCTAATTGCATTCAGACTCTAAACAGGTTAAGGCCATATTCCATATTAGATGGACCATACAAGGATAAATGTTTCACATGTTTTTTCATGTTATACTATACATGCATTCAGTTTTGCCCAATATCCATGTTTTTGTTTCTCCCACTTCCTCCTCCTCTAGGAAAACAAATCTAGTCAATTGCTCACAGCCTGTTTGGTAAGGTTTTTGTTTTTTATTTTTATTTTAAAGACAGAGAAGGGAAAATGAGAGAATAGTGAGAAGAAAGGTCCTAGATGTGAAGGAGATATGATAAAACATATTTACAATGATAAAATCAGACAATCAAATTTTTATAATTTTTTCCATATATTTTACTATGCATTCTCCATCTCTCCCTGTCTGTCCCTTATACTTTCTCCTATACATTTTCCATCTATCTCTTTAACTAAATATTAACTGAAAATCAAAAGCAAAAACGTTATCAAACGGGCACTTAATTATTCTGTATTTGTAATAAGTATGTTGCTTCTAATTGGAAGTTCTGTTTGCAGGACTCTTCTGGTATATTTTGGGACAATGATAGTTTGGCTGGTCTATTGGCCCTGGAACTAAAAGCTGATCTTCTTGTGTTGCTAAGTGATGTAGAGGGCCTCTATAGTGGTCCTCCTACTGACCCAAAGTCGAAGTTAATCCGTACATACGTGAAAGAGAAACATCATGGAGAAATAACATTTGGAGACAAGTCAAGGGTGGGCAGAGGGGGTATGACCGCTAAAGTCAATGCTGCTGTGTGTGCAGCTTATGGTGGAATCCCTGTTGTTATCACTAGGTGAATTCTATCTTCTTAGTTTGATTTTTTTTATGCATAACAACATTTTGGATTAATTAGGATATTTCTCTTTAACATTTTCATCTTTTGCACAACCTGCAATTTGTTGCATATTTCATCGAAATCTCTAATATCTCACCCACCTCATATGCATATACAAACAAACATTCAGTTGAAAATCATATAGTATCATGAAGTTAATAAATCTACTTTTTTCTCTTCAAAGAAAGATTATCTATCAACTGTTTCAGGGTTTCTCTAGCAATTTGTTCTTTAACTTCATTGTAAGTTTCCTATAACATCTTTCTGGTTACTAAATTGATTTCCGATTTTTTTATAGTGGCTATGCTAATGATAACATTATAAAAGTGCTTCAAGGAGAGCGAATCGGTACTGTCTTTCATCAAGATGCACATTTGTGGACTCTGGTTAAAGAAGAAGGCGCACGTGACATGGCTGTTTCAGCACGGGAATGTTCTAGAAAGCTTCGAGTAATTAACTCCATAATCTTTTGTTTTTTTTTTCTTATTGTGAACCTTGAAATTGCTAGTGGTTTGTCATGCAGATTCATTTTTCCTTCAGGGGGCTTCTGAAGTCCTTGTTTATTTCAGCATGTGATGCAATTTTTTTTCATTGCAGGCTCTAAACTCTCAGGATAGGAAGAAAATTTTGCTCGATGTTGCTGATGCCTTGGAGGCAAATGAAAGTGAGATTATAGCTGAAAATGAAGCTGATGTTGCAGCTGCGCGGGAAGCTGGATATGAGAAGGCACTAATATCTCGGTTGGCCCTAAAGCCTGGGAAGGCATGTAGTAAATTTTACTACTTATTTAGTTGAAATACTGTTTGACCTTTTAATCTCATATCACTTGGTTGTGGATGAACATTTTCTTATTTTTGACTTAAATGTATCTACAGATTTCTGCTCTTGCAAAATCTATGCGTCAACTTGCAGACATGGAAGAGCCCATTGGCCGTGTCTTGCAGAAAACAGAGGTCGGGATACCCAACTAGTTCTTCTGATTCAGAAATCAATGAACACTTCATTATACTGATGTAGACTTTTTATACATCTAAAAGATAGTTATAGAAGTTTTTTTTGCCCATATAAAGCAACTTGCAGTGCTGCTAATATCTGATTATACACCATGACACACAAGATTAGGAGTGTTTTCAAAAGTATTTTCATTTTTTTGTTACAAAGAAGCTTTATAGTTCAAACTGCTTGGAAATGAATGTTAATTTATATGTAAGCTTCACGTGTTTGAGTATGCTGTCTTCCCATTGCTCTGAGATTAACTATTGACTTTTTTGAATGTTATTGAAGATTAATTCTGTTGAGCCATGCTATTTTACTTTGAGATTCACTTCTTCCTTTGCTCGTGCATGCAGATTGCAGATGGACTTGTCTTAGAGAAAGTGACTTGTCCCTTGGGTGTTCTTTTGGTTGTTTTTGAGTCTCGACCTGATGCCCTTGTTCAGGTACATAAATTACCATTGTATTGTATATTCCTGCATCTTTAAACGTCTCTATACACAGGTTGAAAACTTACTAGAAATTAAAAGACGTTTCCAATGGACTATTTGTAGCCACTTCTCAACCTTAGTGGTTAGCATTAATTGTGAAATATCGCGAGCAGGCCATCCAGTCCTTAATAATAAGCGAAATGAGTGGTAATGTGACATACTTTCCATGATCCTTTAAGTAACCATTGAAGTATTGAACTGCCATTTGCACTTTAGGCTATTCTTTTGGGGTGCTGGCCTCCTTTATATTTTTTTAGTTTTTATTGTTTTATTAAGAAAACATTTTTGTTCTTGCATTTTCTAATCTTGCTTCTTATAGAGATTTCTTTTCTTTGCTAGTGTATTTTAATTTACAACTCTACAAACTTATGTTTAAATTTGTTTCGTTGTGTTCCTGTAGTATTTTCAATCAAGTGACCATTATTTTTCAAATGATTCAATAGATAGCTTCATTAGCAATTCAAAGTCGGAATGGTCTTCTGCTTAAAGGTGGGAAAGAAGCCAAGAGGTCAAATGCTATCTTGCACAAGGTTTGAGACTCTAGAGTCTGGAATGTTAATTGCATTTTTTTTAAATAATAATAATAATAATATTCTGGAGCTGTTTTCTCTGCTTTTTTATGTTCCTAATTTAAATTGCTGTTTGGTAGTTTAACTTTTTTCTTTTTACAGGTCATCACCACAGCGATCCCAGACACTGTTGGTGGTGAGCTTATTGGACTTGTAACTTCAAGAGATGATATTCCTGATCTGCTCAAGGTGGGTACAAAAATTAAATTTGTTTATGTTTTTTTTTTATATGATGTAAGTTAACATATTTTTTGTGTTGTAGCTTGATGATGTGATAGATCTTGTCATCCCTAGAGGCAGTAATAAACTCGTTTCTAAAATCAAGGAGTCGACAAAGATAGCTGTTCTTGGTCATGCTGGTAAGATAAATAGGATAGGCTTTGTATGCCCTACCATTGCAAACTAGCTAGAGTTTTATTAAAGTTGCTGTTTTTTATGAGCGCAGATGGGATTTGCCATGTTTATCTCGATAAGTCAGCTAATTTAGACATGGCAAAGCGCATTGTTCATGATGCAAAGTCAGATTACCCTGCTGCCTGTAATGCAATGGTAATTTCACTTTTGCTATTTATGTCCTTTTTATTTGTATCCAACTACCACATGAATGTATTTTATAAATCTGACCTGTCAATGCATATGCATGACATTAGAATTCCCTGTGCAGCATGTCTTGATATTATACTCTCTTTTTTTTTGCAGGAAACACTTCTTGTACACCAGTCTTTGTTCAACAATGGTCAGCTTAATGAGATAATCACACAACTCCGAGATTCAGGTATGACACCGAGTGAAGACTTATGTCTCAACAAATTGTAAAATTTATCACATGTTGCTGACATGTCACTTCTAACAATGTTCTATATTTGATACTCACAAACTAGATTTTGGTGGCATGTAATCCAGTAACAAGAAATTAGGATATCTGATGCCAGGCCTTGATGGCATGAGTCGCATGACCTCTCCTTTTAGTTATCAACCTTAACCTAAAATTTGACAGGCAGGAAAATATCAACATTAATTACGTAGGGGATGTGCTGAAAGAAAATTTATTCTGAACTACGTTGTGATCAGTGAATAGAGGACATTTGGGCACAAGTGGGAAACTTGGCAAATATTGGGGGTAGATTTACTACCTTCTTTGACAGTACGATTTTATCATCTGCCCTAAACCATGAAGAGCAAGTCCAAATCTTGGCCTTAAAATGGTGAAAGCAGAAAAACAACTGGTGTAAATATTAAGTTTGTACTTGTTCATTTTCTATGACTTACGAACTTTGTTTCTGTTCCTATGGGTATAATTTTATTTAAATTTTTCACTTATTCTCTTCCTGATACTAGTGAACTCAAAAAGATAGCACTTAATGAAAGCAACTCTCGTGGCTGCAGGTGTTACTTTATATGGTGGACCAAAGGCAGCAGTTTTGTTAAATATTTCAGAAACAAGCACAATGCATCACGAGTACAGTTCACTGGCTTGCACAGTTGAAATTGTTGATGATGTGTATGCTGCAGTTGACCACATTCATCAACATGGAAGGTCTATCCATTTCTCATATTTCATCTTCTTACCCCTTTTAATTTCTGTTCAGATTTTATTTCCCAGTTATTTCTCTATGCTAACTTTTTCGCCTCCGCTCTCTTCCCATTCTCTCTTTTGCAGTGCTCACACTGATTGCATTGTTACAGAAGATCATGAAGTTGCTGAATTTTTCTTAAGTCAAGTTGACAGGTAAGCATGGTTCATGCATATATGTAAAACGCCTTACAGTTAAAGTACTAGACAAAGTAGAGCATGTGTCGTTGATTTCCGGAATCATATTTTCAAGTTGCACATCTTGATGGGTAATGCTTCTTACATCAACAGCGCTGCAGTATTTCATAATGCAAGTACTCGATTTTGTGATGGAGCTCGCTTTGGTCTTGGTGCAGAGGTAAGTGTTCTCTGAGTAGACGTGGTATTGAGTACCAAAATTTCCTTTTCCCCCTCATCCTTGACTCTTATGTTGGCTGAACAGGTTGGGATAAGTACAAGCAGGATTCATGCTCGAGGTCCTGTAGGAGTTGAAGGACTGCTAACAACAAGATGGTATGCCATAGGAATTTTGCATTATACTGATAAACTGATATAGATTTTGCTCATCTCTGTTTGTTTATGGCGGTTAGTTATCCTAGAATCTATGTATTCTGTATGTTGCCATAAAGAACCAACATCGATGGTTATGTGGAAAATGTCTGAATGTGCAGTATTAATTGATATTTTGGCAGTATAGCATGCAAGATACTTGGCAACAGATCATTACTATTATATGACACTCTTTGGTGCTATGAATTTTCGGGCATCAAACCTAGCTTCTTAGATTGTTGCATGATATGTTTCCTGTTTGTAACAAAATGCAGGACTCTGAGGGGGACAGGGCAGATCGTGGATGGTGATAATGGGGTGGAATACACCCACAAGAATCTAGTTAAACTTTCCTAAATCTCATTGGCGGAGTAAAGCTTTGTAGAACACAAATTACATACCAATGTTAACCTCGTCGACCTCTTGCGTAGCTGCAGTTTCTATCATTTCCCAATTAGTGTAGGAGTACCAAGTACGATTGCTCCACAGATACTATGTTTTGTATTATCATATAAATTCACTGTTATCCCCTTTGCCAGATTTTGAATGCCTGGATTATTTAAGGGGCCTCATGTAATCATCCTTTTTTTCGGTGAGAACATGCATGTAATCATTCTACCAATGATGAATGAGCTTATAGGTGTTGGCCATACTTCCTGAGCTAAGCATTGCTATACGAGATTTCAACTCTTCTTTGGGCAATGCTCCTCGCCTTTCCAACCATGTAGCAAGGCTCGGCTGCTTGTACCAGCCTCACTAAAACAGCCATAACTTCCGGTAGCATATTCCAAATCTGATTATGCAAAAGCCGTTGAAATGCTAACTCAAAGGTCCTTCTAATGGCGCATAGCATACAAGCCAATTCCTTCGTGGTAAATACCAGTTCAAAATTTAAGTTGACCATTTCACTTTATTAATTGAAGCCTCCCTCATGGCTTCGAATTTCAGTGGAATTTTTTTTGTCGAAACATTACCGGTCGGGTCAATTTTTTTATTTCCCGTCTAGATTTTACTGTCAGAATAATTTTTTATATACTATAGTATTGACTTGTAACTTGTTAGTATTTTTTGTTTTGATTTGGCTCATATTATGACCATATATATATATATGTGTAGGAGGATTTCATACTTCAAATATATATGTATGAGAAAAACATATTCATATTTGGATGGGAAAAAATTTCTTCTTTTTTACCTTATTGGTCAAGCACCCTTAAATTAAACTCCTTGAGACACTTTGGGGTCACCACTTTTGGACAAATTGGCAATTTGATAATTTCATACTATAATTACAGCATGGGAGCTTGGAGTAATAACTTAGTATTAAATTACACTATTTTTCAAGAAAAAGTATTTATTTAATTCAAATAGGCAAAAGATGAAATATTAAAAAATAAAATAAAGAAACAACCTTTTCCGATGAACAACTCGTCGCTAAAGGTGGTTTTCTTATTCTTATTATTACTATTAACTTATTTTAATTAAAAATTTAAGAAATTGAAAGATAGAACCCTATTTTGATGTAATTTGGGTATCGGAAATCATTTTGTGTAAAACGCTCTAAATTTTTCAAAAAATTACTTTGCTATAGCATAATTAGATCATGGGTACTTGGAGTGATAACTTAGTATTAAATGTATAATCGTTCAAGAAGGAAAACATTTAAAATAAAATTGGAAAAAGTGGAAATATTAAAAATAAAAATAAAGAAACAACCTTTGCCGACCAACGGTTCGTCGATAAATGTTTTCCTTATTGTTGTTATTAACTATTAATCAACTTATTATAATTAGAAAATCAAAAAATTAGAAGATAGAACAATATTTTGATCCTCAGCTCTTGGGGTATTATTATTGATACACATTGGGTATAGGAAATAATTTTGTGTAAAACGCTCTAAATTTTTCAAAAATTAATTGCTTTGCTACAGAACATTTCTTTTGGACAAATTGGCAATTTGATAATTTCATCCCATAATTTTTTTTTTTGGACAAAGAATTTCATCCCATAATTAAAGCATGGGTGTTTGGAGTAATTACTTAGTATTAAATGACATGATTGTTCAAGAAGTAAAGCATTTATTTAATAAAATAAGATGTAATTATTAAAAAAATAAAATAAAATTAGAAAACAACCTTTTTTGACGAACAATTCGTCGCTACAAGTTGCTTCCTTATAATTAGAAAATCAAAAATTGAAAGATAGAACCCCATTTTCATCCTCAACTCTTGTTGTTGATATTTCAATTATTATTGATGCACATTGGGCATCAGAAATTATTTCGTGTAAAACGCTCTAAATTTTCCAAAAATTGCTTGCTATAGCACACCACTTTTGGACAAATTGGCAATTTGATAATTTACCATAACTAAAGCATGGGTGCTTGGAGTAACAACTTAGTATTAAATTGCACGATTGTTCAAGAAGGAAAGCATTTATGTAATAAAATAGGCAAAATTGGAAATATTAATAAATAAAATAAAATAAGGAAACAACTTTTGCCGACGAATGGTCCGTCGCTAAAAGTTACTTCATTATTGTTGTTATTAACTATTGATTATTTATAATTAGAAAAACAAAAAATTGGAAGATAGAACCATTTAACCATATTTTGATCCTCAGCTCTCGGGGTTGATATTTCAATTATTATTGATGCACATTGGGTATAGGAAATCAATTTGTGTAAAACGCTCTAAAGTTTTCAAAAACTGCTTTGCTACATAACATTTCTTTTGGACGAATTGGCAATTTGATAATTTCATCCCATAATTAAAGCATGGGTATTTGGAGTAATTACTTAGTATTAAATGGCATGATTGTTCAAGAAGTAAAGCATTTATTTAATAAAATAAGATGTAATTATTAAAAAATAAAATAAAAACAATCTTTTTCGATGAAAAATTCGTCGCTACAAGTTGCTTCCTTATAATTAGAAAATCAAAAATTGAAAGATAGAACCCCATTTTGATCCTCAACTCTTGATGTTGATATTTCAATTATTATTGATGCACATTGGGCATCAATAATTATTTCGTGTAAAACGCTCTAAATTTTCCAAAAATTGCTTGCTATAGCACACCACTTTTGGACAAATTGGCAATTTGATAATTTCTTACTATAACTAAAGCATGGGTGCTTGGAGTAACAACTTTGTATTAAATTGCACGATTGTTCAAGAAGGAAAGCATTTATTTAATAAAATAGGCAAAATCGGAAATATTAAAAAATAAAATAAAATAAGGAAACAATCTTTGCCGACGAATGGTTCGTCGCTAAAAGTTACTTCATTATTGTTGTTATTAACTATTGATTATTTATAATTAGAAAAACAAAAAATTGGAAGATAGAACCATTTAACCATATTTTGATCCTCAGCTCTTGGGGTTGATATTTCTATTATTATTGATGCACATTGGGTATAGGAAATCATTTTGTGTAAAACGCTCTAAAGTTTTCAAAAATTGCTTTGCTACATAACATTTCTTTTGGACAAATTGGCAATTTGATAATTTCATCCCATAATTAAAGCATGGGTGTTTGGAGTAATTACTTAGTATTAACGAAGGGTCCAATCCAAAGGATCAGTGATTCTCTGATGGATCAAACAATAAATTAATTAGCCCCACATCCAGCAAATATATATGAATCACCTTATGGATTATACCATTATATTTCCCCACTTTATACTAATGAATCATCTCTTAGCTAGGGAAGCAGGTGTTAAATGTCTGGAGTTTGATTTTTTCTCTATAGCTCCTTTTTTTTTGAAGAGCTCTGTAGCTCCTTTGTTTGTAATGGAAGCATTATCCTCTTATTGTAGTGATGTTTAATCAATGAATTCATTCATTTCCCTAAAAAAAAATCACCTTAACAAATCCAATAGCACCTTCATGTGCTATCTTCATTGCCTCTGGCTTATTTCTATGCTTTTCATCGCTCAAATCCTAACGCCGTCAGCGATCGCTGGTGCGACTTCCTATGGTGAGGACGGTCTTGGCCTCTCTCACTCACAAGGACGGCTCTGTCCGTCATGCTCTTTTTAGGTCTTTGGTGGTTATGCTACTGCAGGGCGTCTCTTGGGCTCTCATAGATGGTTGACACCTCGCTTAGATCTAGTTTTCTGCTTGTCGTTGTCGGTTCTGTTGGGTGTCAATCAAATCCAAAGATTCAAGGTCTGTGATCCAAGTGAATTTTCGATGCTCGATTTTGGGGGCTCAACAATCTTGGGGTTCCAAGTCGGCGACCTTATTACTGGTGGGGCATTGCTAAAGTTTAACCTAAGTCAGATTTCGTTATTTGATTTGGGTCGTTTTAATTTCTTGTTTAAGAATAAGCATGATCAGTTGTGCAAGTTTCGACTGTGGTTTTACTTTTTTTTTTCATGGGTTCTCGTTGAGCTAGATTGAATTTATTGGTCTCAATGACAATACTTGCCGGAATTTTTCTGTTGGTTGTTGACTGCAGTGATGCACTGTGTATATATTGTTATAGGTTTCGAATCATCAATTAGAGTTTTAGGTTTAGACTCATCGATTAGGCCACTTGTGTGATCTGTACTCCTCCCTTCTAGGATGGTCATATTAAGGATTGTGATCCTCTATTGATTAATAAAGTTTATGTTATTTTCAAAAAAAAAAAAAAATCACCTTAACCAGCTATTTTCAGTCAGTTTACTATTAATTATATTTTCTCACTCTATACCAATGGAATATAAATTAATTTCATGCTAAAAAAAACCTAATTTAATGCTCTAATCAAACAATAGATTAACCAAAAGCTAGCCATCAACTATGATTCACCTTATAGATTATATTTCCTCACTGTATACACTAATGGATGATCACCGCTACCAAAAGCTATTTTCAGACACCGGAAACTTCCTCCCAACTAATAAAAAAACAAAAAAAACTTTGGACAACAACAAAGAGTTTTCTTAACTTCACATAAATGGTGTGTTTATATTTCCTTAGAAGTTTGAATTAAGAGTAGAGCTAACAACCATGGAAAGACTAGCTAGTGGGAGATTAGTGGGGATAGTGATGATGGATATGGTAATCGCTGTAGTTGTTCTATCAATATCAGGAGTTGTGAAAGCTAATCATGACGTTGCTCAGTATTTATCTTTTGGTGGTGAGTTCTTCAACGGCGTGAAGAAAATAGTTGGAATAGGTACCAAAGAAAAATTAACCTGAAGTTACCTTAGGCGCCAAAGCTTTACCATCAGAATCTCTGGCCACAAAGAGAGCTGGTTCATCATTACCTACAGAGACTAAGGAAATAGCTTTTGGTTGGGAGAAGAACTAAGGATTTGACGTCTTCACCTTATAGACCGTGTGCTATTTGACGTCTTCTACTTTCCTTGGTATATATTATACTCTGAATAAGGAAAGTAGAAGACGTCAAATAGCACACGGCCTGTAAGTATAATATATATTTTTTTTTTTGAGCAATCTGTAAGTATAATATATGGCTTTCACTCTATTAAGGGAGAGACCCTCAATCCTATGGAAGATTATGTTGTTGCAGAGACTAGGGATATTGGTTCTCATGAGGTAGGACTGTTTGCCATATATATATGATGGCTTTGAGACCAAAGAAATTCCTAGATACTTGCAGTCTCATTTGCTTAACACCTCAAGCAGATCCAGCATTTGTGTTAGACACACCTCAAGCAGTGAGGCAAGGATATCTAGGACCGATGATGCTATTATCATGGATAAATCAATCAAATCCGATCCTACGTTGTTAGCGGCTTCGACAGCAGTTATGGCAGTAACAATGAACCCACATGACCAGTTGAATTATAAGTTGGTGGTGGCCAATGTTGGGGATTCTCGGGCTGTTATTTGCTGCAAGAATGGTGTTAGTATATTGGCATTCCTACACACACCTTGTTTGAATAGAAGTGTGAGCCATAACCTACCTGACCTTAGGAAGGTAAGTATGCAAGGTAAGTATATAATTATGGGCTCTTTGAATGGATGATTTTCTTAACTAAATCCTTGATTTAATTGTGTTTAAATCAAATCATTTCCGCTGCGTTTATTAATTGTATTTGAATCCTAATTGATTTAGGATCTTTTCAGCAAAATCTTTTATTGTTTTATCTCCTAATTGATAATCTTTTTAATAAAAATATTTCCTTATAGGAAGTCAATTAGGTTTAGGACTTTAAAAGTGAGGGGGAGTCTTTGACTCCTATATATGCAAAACGGCAAAGGCATGGAGTGCATGCTTTTAGAGGCAAAGAGATTAATGTTCATCTCGTGTGCCATTACATGTCTATGAGAGTTTGAAAGCATAAATTATTCTGTTCATTCACTTATATTTGTTTGAGTGAATTATTTCAGTGTTGCATCGTTCTTTCGCGGCCAGTAGAGAATTGGTGTAAACTGAAGATTGAAGAGCGTGTTTCAATTCTGTAAGGAAGGCGTCCTTGAGGAAGAAGATGCAAGATTGATTAGTAGACTAGGACTGCTAGCTATTGTAATTCATTGCTTGTAAGAGATTTGTCTCAACTTCTTCTAGTGGATTGATCGTTCTTCTGGACTTGTGCCTCACAGTGATGTTTCCTCAAGTTTGAGGTTTACACTGCGTAAACATATCGCTTTGTTCTTGCTGTTTTCGTTTTTCCAGAACACTGGGATTGATAGTGTCACTTCAATCCTAGACGTGAAACACGTCATCTATTACTTGCTTCCAGCACGTTTGGGATTGTCAGTATATCTTCAATCCCAGACGCACAAAAATACACACGTTCCGGTGTTTACAAATGGTTTGGCTAAACAACTATCTGTTGATCATGATATCAGCAACAAAATGGATTTAGAAGCTATCAAAAAGAAAAGTGGTGAAGTACTGGAACTTTTTAGAAGAGAGGTGGTCAATTTGAACATCGTGCTGTTCTACGTGTTAATGGAACGTTGGCGATAACGAGAGCATTTGGAGCCGGGATGTTGAAGAAATATATCAATTGTGAACCTAGCTGATGTGAAGGTTGAGATAATAGAAGACGAAACTGAGTTCCTTGTGTTGGCAAGTCATCGACTATTTAAAGTGATGTCCAACCAACAAGTTGTTGATTCCAACAAACAAATACCCAATGCACAAAGAGCAGCAGCACACCTTACTCAAAACTCACTCAGGGTGATGGACCATAACCCGGAGGATGATCTTTCATGTGTAGGTGTAAGATTTCGGTGATTAATATGATCGAATACAAGTCTTCGGGTGATATATGATGCATGACATCCTATTTATGTTCTAGAATTTCGTTACTTCATATTTAAATTCAAAGTTGGCATCGCTTGCTAGGAGGAGGTTGAAGGCGGCGCGGCCTAGCTTCTTCTGCTATCAGTGTCCTATGAGTTATTCTATCATTTTCTTCTAGATCTACAAAGTTTCTCTTTATATGTTTGTTAATTTCGTCTGTCGGTTCTTTATGTAATGTTCGGCTCCCTGGTTTAGCCTTTTGGTCCATGCATGTTCAGCTCTTTGCCTTCAGGCTTAATGAAAGTACTAGCCTTGATTCGGAAGTTCCTGTTCCGAATTTTTATGTTTTTTATTCCTCGATCCTGGTTGAAGGACCCTGTTTCAAGTTTCAACCATATATGAGGCTTGTTTTTAGATTATATATATATAGCAATATTACTTCGGAGATGTTGGAATTAATGTGAACCGATCGATCTTCTGTTCAGTCATGGTATATGCGGCAATTGCGCCTTGTTTTGCCAAGACTGCTGTTAGCTAATACTTTCTATGATCGAATTCACATAAACCACCTTTATTTTAAAATATATATAGAAACTAGCTGGTCGTACATGAGTCAATAAGGCGGTTCATGTAATAAAATAATTGGAGTTAAGGTTGCTCAGTTTTTGAATTACAGATTCGCTATTATACAGGCAGATCGTAGCATTACAAAATTGATACCTGGCTCAATAAATCCAGAAACACAAGAATACAATTTCTTCCATCTAAAATGTGGTAGAGAACGCATGAGAAAATGTCAAACTGTTCGAATAAAAATTGGGTGTTGATCATCATCTCATACTTCACCATCCCACAATTCTGCAAGGCTTTTATAAGGACTACAGCTCTCGTGGATTGCAAAATCACCGCGGAGGAGCCTTTGCTGTATATTACAGACCAGCAAGATATCTCAGTAGGAAATTTTTTATGTGATAATTAATGTGTATGCTATGTGCATATATGCATGTATACCTGGTGGATTCCGGAGAATTTTGAGTAGAGCTCTGGAGGAATGCACCAGTCAAATAAACTTCGATTTTCCTTGATCCTTGATTCATTTACACTCTTTGGAAGGACACTGTGTCCACTCTGAATACCCCAACGGAGCGCTACTTGTGCCGGTGACTTGTGAAGTTTTTCAGCAACTTCAACCAATATTGGTTCCTTCAATATTTCCCCCTTCACCCAAGACCCTGGAGAACCAAGAGGAGAATATGCCTGAAAGGAAGAGTTTCCTTGCGCTCATGTGATATTAACAAGCAATAACTAATGTTCTTTTGCCATATATTTGAGACTGATGACTAATGGACTAGTTTAACAGTCTGGCCCCGTGACATGTGTCAAAGATCTTACCGATAAATGAATACCAGTCGATTTGCACAAATTGTGGAGAGAATGTTGTTGCCAGACAGGATGGCACTCAACTTGATCTACTGCAGGTGGAACTTTTGCATAACTAAGGAGGTCTTGCAGTTTCTTAGTTGAGAAGTTGCTCACGCCAATTGCACGTGCCTGGCCGGATGCATACAGTCCCTCCATTGCATTCCATGTCTCTGGAAGGCACAACGGAGCCATGACTTCCGGAGCCAAACCCTGTGCCCCAGGTTTTGTACGAAGTGGCCAGTGAATCTGTACATAGTTGTTTCACAAATTAAATCATCATGAATTCTTCATTATCACAAAATATTAAGGTTGCTTTTAAAGTACTAGATGCTTACAAGGTATAGATCAATGTAGTCAAGTTGTAGGTCTTCTAAAGACTTGCTTAGTGCCTTAGAGACATCTTCTGGTGCATGGTCACTGCACCTGTAGATGTCACAAAGAGTTCGAAAAAAAATAAGCAATATAAGCTTCCAATTGGAGATATTGCTTAAACTTAATCTCGGTTATAAACTCAAATCCAACTCTATCGGTTTCATTAAGAAGTTGCGAATAACATAATTAGGCACATGTATGTATGCAAGTTTTTGTCATTTAATATCCAGCAGTAGAATGAACACATACCACAGCTTAGATGTTATGAAGATTTCACTGCGCTGCACTACACCAGTGGAAAATAGTTCCTTCAGTGCAACCCCTATCTGCTCGATGTCAATACAACACGCACGCATGCACATACACATTAAACACCATCAATCCATCATGAATAGTGGGCATACAAAGGAAGAAAAATGTAACATGGTGTTAGAAAATGATGAAGTATTACCTCTTTTTCATTACCATAGACTGATGCACAATCGATATGCCTATAGCCATTCTGCATAACCAGGAAAATTTCTCGGAGCATAAATTTTCTCCCTAAAACAGAGGCTATACCTAACCATGTTAGCTTTTATACTTCAAATAACCAAAATTATGTATTGAGAATGTACCTTCACTGCAGCAATGACAGCTTGACCGACCACACCCGGTTCAGCCTTCCATGTTCCAAGGCCAACAGATGGAATCTTAGCTCCGGTATTCAGATCAAAATGCAGATTTTCGGAAGCTTTTTCGTTGCTCATGTTTTATGTACTGAACAGGTGAATGGAACCAAGATCAAGCATAAGATTAGCTTATTTGATTTCAAAAATTACAGTAATGTAGCCCAATCACAGATTGGAAGAATTCTCAAACATTAGTTGATGAAGGGAGGAAGATGTCGTTTACCTATTTGGATCAATTGTTGGGAAAAATGAAAGACAATGCAGGATATTATTAAGAGGCAATTCACCAATGTTTTATCTCTAAACCCACAACAGCTTACTAGTTTTCTAATCTCCAAAATTTTCTCGGAGTTTGATGGTAAGGCATGATCATGGTGAATGGTTTATTGTTTAGTCAGACTTTTACGGAAAAAAAGATGGATCTTTCACTACTCCCCAACCACAAAATAACAATGACAATAATTAGAAAAGAAAAAGACAAATTACAAAAAGAAAGGAAAAATAACCAAAATTACAAGAAGAAAATGCATGGTGTATTTAGTTTGCGAACTGCATAAAGACGTGGTGCGAAGAGCAATGCTGACTGCTTATACTGGTGATTACTGTAAAAGTTACCAAGATTAAACAGGGAGGTTCACATTCAACATACATTAGGACATGAAATTGCAAGATTATTTGAACTATTTCAAGCAAGTCAGTCTTGCTTACAAGTACAAATAGATACGATTAGCCCAGCACTCATTGCATTAGATGCAGCTCATTTTTTCTTAGACCAACATATACATCGAAATTGAATTAAATTTCGGCAGGCAACTGCCCAGAATTCACCAGACCTAAAAATTGATCTGTAGTTGCTTCTCCCTATGAAGCCAGGAAACTTTCGAATCACAACTTATTGTTTGAAATTCTAAAAATGAGGGGAAAACTATCCATTGATTGAAACCATTTCGAAGTAAACAACATGTGCCCTGCTCCTAAACTATAGAAGGGCCAACAAGGGACTCAAATGATCAAAAATGTCTCAACACTGGTTCATTGGTTTCAATCTACTATTCCCAACTTGTTTATCCTTTTGAACTGAGTTGCAATCCTACTACCCTCTATCCAACACGTGAAAGCAACAATTACTGCTCAATAAAACCCTTGAGGTTCTTCAACCACATCAAGTACTCTCTGAAGTCTTTGTTCCTCATATACTCCTGCAAGAACTTGGTTGTGGTTGACTTGATCCCTCGAATCTCGAGATACTTCTGCAAGGCCTTCTGCAAACTCTCATCCAAGTCACTGGTGAAGAAAACAACAATAAATCATATGCGACAATGAACAAATGAAGAAAACCATACATAAGATACAGAACAAGCATCATTTCTCATGACAAGCTTACCTAAAATTAGGCCCTTCATAAGCATTCTGTTTTGATCCTTCCGAAGAATGCTCGGGCTGCTTGATCGACAAGCAATCAATGCAAATCTCATCAGCAAAAGCAGTGAGACCAAACTCCAGCTCCTGCCCATTTCCTTTGGAAACAATCACAACCATTGGAATCCCAGTATCTTCATTGTCCTCCTCCTCATTGTCCTCAGAGGAAGCAATATTAGGCATATCAACTCCCACTTCGATGATTTCTCCATCTAATTCTCTTTTGAGCACAATGGTTTGTTCTCCAGGATTGTCTACTATTTCAAAAGGAAACTCATCTGTAACCTCACCTACCTGGTACGTGTCACATTACACAAACCCATTACACAATGACTAATTAGGCAAAACTTGATTCACTGAATACCCAATTCGAAATGAAAAAGATGTCAAATTTATAGCAAAGAACAGCAGTAGATCAACTTGGGAGAAATAAAAGCAAACCCATTACTCAATTACTAATTAGTCAAAACTTAATTAATTGAAAACCCACGTAAATATGAAAAGAAGATGGCTAATTTATAGCAGTAATCAATTTGGGGGAAATAAACGCAAACTGAAATTAAGTAGTGACCTGAAAATTTTCTATGCCCTCTTCCGCAACCTTGATCTCAGACTCGAGAACTCCAACCAGACTGTCATCGGCGGCCGGTTTCATGGCCGTGGCTGTAGAGAAACGCCGAAATGGAAGAGAGCATCTTCGGCTGATCTCACTATCGAATTTAGGGACGGTAGAGTTTCCGCTGTGAATGTTTCTTGCCGATCCGATGGTGCGGAGGGCGCAGGAGAATAAGGAGTAGGATGGCCTGCGAAGCATCGACGAGAACAAAGCCATTTGAGTTCAGGGTATTGCTGAAATGGTTTTAGGGTTTAGTAGCTACGTTTAGAGCTTCGCTTGGGGTTTTACAGAAGTCTCAAGTCAATTATTGGGCCTATGGTTTTACAGAAATGATTTCTCACTTCCCCGGATAACAAGGCGGGGTTACAGACGAGCCCAACAAAAATTTGAAGTTTTTTTTTTTGGGCTAGAGACAGAAATTAGAAGTGTTTTTTTTTACTGAGAGAATTCAGAAATTAGAAGTTTTTTTTTTTTTTTGAAAACGAGAGAAATTAGAAGTTAGAAGAAAGAAAGTTTTTAAGGGACTAGGAGAAACCCTAGCAAACCCAAATGTGCGAGTGGGGGCGGAATTTTTTTGTTAGGGTTTGCTAGTTCGACAGGAGTGGTGGTGCGATGATGATGCATGCTGGTTGAATGGATATATGGCTCCTCTTACTGACTATGTTACAATTTTTTTTACTTGTTTTTTGTTTTAATTCTCTTTAGTTTTTAGATATGTTTTCAGATTTCAATAAGTCCTTACTCTTTCGAGTCAAGGTTGTCATCATGATTACCGTTGCGTGTTTGAATTTTTGCAGCTGGTCCCCTATTGGCTCGTTGTTGTGCGTTTCAATACAGCCAGTTCTGAAGAAGTCAAGAGATCCTGGGTCAGCCCACCCAATAAGTAAATATTGTTGCCTATCTTAGTAAGAGTGATCCTATCATAAGGCATGTCCTCAGGCACAAGAGGAATTTCCGAATTTCAAGGCAATCCAAACTTTTGAAGCTTAAATCAATGAAAACTTTTGAAGCTCTTGAAGATAAAAGCAGTTTTGCTTACAAGTGGTCTTTAATTTCCTTGTGAGGGCTTATATGCATTGCAAGCACTTCCACTTGTCTAACCTTTGCTACATATATTCCAACAACAGAAAAAAAAAGATATTCCACCATCTCATTTGGCCTAATTTTCTTTTCAATGTTCAATTTTCGAAACAACACGAGCGCTAAAATGCTAAATAGATAGAGGCCACCAAGCCAAAATCACCAAGGGCTTCTTTCTTGTGTTTCAAAATCACAAACTCAAACTCAGCGTTGCCAATTATCAAAGGTTCCAAGAGAACTACGTACGTCTCAAGGCTTCGAAGGGTACTTTTTCCCTTCTTCCTAATGATACTAGTTAATTATTAATTTCCATGACCATATAGTTAGGCAAATTAAATCTGGCATGTGTGCAGACCTAGGAATGAAACTGTATTTTCTTCAGTGAACGAACCCATGCCACAAAAGTTTCAGATCACAAATTATCACTCAAAACTCATATTTAAAATGCAATTAAATTTATAAAATATGCGAGGTACGTACCATATGGAAGTGAGTCTCAAAATAATCAACCATGACTCAACAATGCTTCATATCTAGGTTTCAATCTAGCTACCTTAGCTTATTAAATAAAATTAACCTAGTTACTATATTTCTACTCTTTCTTCTCACCAGTGAAAACGATGCCTTGTTCAATAAAACGTTTGAGGTCCTTCATCATCCCCAGACACTCTCTGTTATCTTTGTTCTTCAAGTTGGCCTTCCATAATTCAAATGTGTCGGGCTTGACTCCTCGAACCTCGAGATATTCCACTAATTCCTTCTCTATGTTATCCAAGTCCCTGTGGAAAACAAATCCGATGATATTAACAAGTATCTTTAACTATCACAATTAATTATATATGGTTAATTACGTACCCCGCGCCATTCCATGTCCAAGAACAGTGGTCTGACAATCCTGACTGCTCTAGTTTCCTGATCCAATAGCCGTTAACGGAAATCTTATCGGGGGAAGCAGTGAGATTAAACCGCAGTAACATTCCGGTACTTTTTCGGTAAATGCTCACATTCATTGGAATGCGATCGTTTTTGTCTTCACCACCAGCACCGACGTCGTCGTCCTTCACTGTAGCGGAATGATCAGTGGAAATGCAATTTTCGGGAACTGACACTTGGATGATTTCATCATCAACTTCTCTTTTGAGTTCTGGGCGAGAATCTCGATTCATAATTTCAAAAGGAAACTCGTCTGAACCCTCTACTGCCTGTTAAGTACGTGTGAAATTATGAAAAATAAAAAAGAAATTATTAAACCAATACTGATGGATCTAATTTGCAGGTAGAAATGAATTAAAGGGAACCAAAATTAGATATATACTGACGCGAAATTCGTCTAAATTCTTTTGGAGAGTTTCGATCTCAGACTCAACGCCTTTAAGGAGGCTCTGTGCGGCGCTCAGTTTCGCGGCGCTCAGTTTCAGCAATCGCTCATGAGGTCCCGAAGTAGAAGCTCTTATTGGTTTGAGACTAGCTCCTTTAGGGAGTGGAGATGGATAAGTATTATGACTATTATCTATTAGATGACGAAGACCATCATAACCATAACGATTAGACGGGATATGAAGCTGATGATCACCATAACCATCAGAAGGGATTTTGGAGATTCCGCGGTCAAAGGCTCTTGCCGATCCGACGGTGCGGACGGCGAGGGAAACCAGCTCGGAGGAGTGTGACGGCCTGCGAAACATGGACGAGAACAAAGCCATTTTCAGGTCTGACTGTGGCCAAGTTAAAACGGCTCAGGCTATTTATTGCGTTGGGAACTAGGGTTTTGAGATTTGCTTGGGGCTTACGAAAATTAAAACAGGCCTGATAAGCTTCAGCTTCGGTCAATAAATGATAAGTATAATTGATATTTTGAAATCTTTTTGGTCATTTTCGTTAATTTTGGTATTAAATATTAAAATCATGTTGGTGCTTTAAAACAGACTCTGTTTGAGATTATTTCTAAAATTGACAAAAGCATTTTCAGAGTATCGAAAATAACTATGGTAAAAATGAGTTTTTAGGTGAAAATACATCGAAATAGCGTCTTTTGCACCCGAGCATGATCAAATTCATACCCATAAAAATCCTAATTCCTCAACACTCCGTAGAGACCAAAAGTGCCATGAAGATATAATGAAGTCCCTCTGAGGCTCTGACCAGTCTTGCCATCACAGTTCAATAACAATGTAGTTAATTAGGACTTTAGGAGTACGTAAAGACAAAAGACAATTCCTCCTAATGAACCTAATCCCATACCCCAAAATAATTCCATATTTGAAGACTCAAGAATACCTCCAAGCTCTAGAAAGTTTTAGCAGCAGTCGCATATACTATAGTGGTGCAATATTGTGTTTATTGATTGTGACCTATAGCTGAAGCTTGTTAATTAGATGTTGGCAACACTGTTGACAGTGAGGACATTATATCAATTTGAGAAAGCTGGGTGAACAAGTCCTCCGGGATTGACCACATTAATTTGAAAGAAATGATCGACAACATTAATTGGCAACTGTAATAAATATAATGGTCAAAGTAGCTAATTGAAAACACAATGACGAAATTGGTTAGGAGGTTTGTTCAAAAAAAAAAAAAAACTCAGAACTTTAACGGAGGTGTATTCCCAAATCTGGAGGTGGACATAGAACCTCTGGGAATTGTGTTTGAACTTATCAAAAAGACAATTTTCAAATCTTCAAACACAAGATGTACTTCTGCTAGCTTGTGAGTAGGATAAAGTCATAAAACAACATTGAGAATTATTCCATGGACATGTTCAGCAAAATAAATAAACTGAAAGAAGTCGCTAGTTTGTGCTCAAATCCCTTGGGGGTCAAATTCATACCCACAGAAAATCCAATTCAGTTGAAGAAAATAAGAGAAATGTGCCCCAGCGCACTTTATTAGATTTCGCCGTCCCACAATTCCTCAACATTCCTGTAGGGACCAAAGCTATCATGAACAAATGTAGTCCCTCTGACCAGTCTTGCCTGCATAGTTCAAAATTAATGTAGTGGTTAGGAGAAAAGACAAAAGACAATTCCTCCTAATGAACCTAATCCCAAACCCCAAAATTATTCCCTATTTGAAGACTCAAGAATACCTCCAAGTGAGGTCAAGAAAATTTAGCAACAGTCACGTTATATATATAGTGGTGCAATGTGTTTATTGGTTTTGACCGAGGTGAAGCTTATTAGATGCTGGCAAGAATGATTACTCCTCATGAACCCAATCCCAAACCCCACAAGAATTCCCTATATATTTCAAGACTCGATAAAACCTCCAAGTGAGGTCTAAAAAGTTTTACCAGCAAGCACATGTAATATAGTGGTGCAATGGGTTTATTGGTTTTAACCTAGCTAGCTGAAGCTTATTAGATGTTGGCAAGACTGTTGATAGTGGAGACTATAAGACCAATTCCAGTAACTACTTGCCTGCTCAATTTCAGAAAGTTTGGTGAACAAGTCCTCCGGGATAGACCAGCCAAAGACATTGAAGTTCTGCTTGATCCTAGCTTCATTAGTACTCTTTGGAAGAACACTATGACCCATTTGCAGTCCCCATCGAAGAGCAATTTGTGCCGGAGTTTTTCCTAGTTTCTCTGCAACCATGCGAATAACCGGATTCTCAAGGACGTCACTTTTGATCCATGTTGTGCCAGGAGATCCCAGCGGTGAATATCCCTGAAACAAAATAGTGAATACAGAAAACAATCAATCAATCAATCAAAATAGTGAATACATAAAAGTAATTCAATATATATTTGCATACTCACAGATACATGAACTCCCTTGGATTTACAGAAAGAATGTAGCTTAGCCTGCTGCCATGAAGGATGACACTCCACTTGGTTAACAGCAGGAGGAACGTGTGCCACATCCAACAAATCTGACAGCTTCTTTGTAGAGAAATTGCTCACACCAATAGCGCGAGCCTTACCCAAATCATAGACAGATTCCATTGCTCTCCAAGTGGCAGGGATATCTGGTTGTATAAGGTTTTCGGGACTAAAATCTACTGACCCCTTCTTCAACCTTACTGGCCAATGCATCTTCAAATTGTCAGAAGGAAATTAGCTCCAGCTAAAAAGTGGACACAAAATGGTATGACAAAGTAACAGATTCATGATGATGATGATGCTAATTATCTATAATTTGATCTGATATTTGATAGCTAGATAAGGCAACACAGCCTGACTGAAGGGGAAGGTTAACAAATCCAAAAATGGGAAGAAGATGGCTCTGCCCTTAGTAAACTTTAACAAAAGAAACACGCAGATTTCAACCTGAACTAGGCATGGCACCACACTATACTAAACCCCTGAAAACAGCATACATTGTGGCAACATACTGAAATAACTTTAGAATAAGCTTTGAGGACGTAATACGTACAAGGTACAAGTCAACATAATCAAGCTGCAAGTCTCTCAAAGTCTTGTCCAATGCCACAGATACATCTTCTGGTGCATGATCAGTATTCCTGTGGATCATATCTTTCTTTTAGAAATTTACAAAGTACTGATTGTAGATGTTGAGTTAGCCCTGGTTGTAATCAATCATCATGATGTGTCAGTACTCAATTAGAGAAAAATGAAACAAACCAGAGTTTGGAGGTAATCCACAAATCCTCGCGCTTCACCACACCATCTTCAAACAGCTTCTTCAGAACCAAACCAATCTACAACAAGTCCAAAACTACATCTTTATGACAATACAATCCAGGTCATATCTTCAACATCTCCACAGAATGAGCCAAACACACACATAATTTTTCTACAAGTAAGAATTGACTAGGTAAAAAAATGCCTGGGACGCAATCAATTAGATCCAAAAATTTACATTTGAACCACAGTGATAAAAGTTAGCTTGATCAATTTCAGACCCGACCAAATGTACAAAAATAACGCTAAAACTTGGAAGGCAAAAAAAAAAAAAACAATTGCAATTACCTCCTTTTCATTTCCATAGCGTTGAGCACAATCAATGTGGCGATACCCTGCCTGCAATGAGTGGAATCATATGTGTAAGTTTAGCCAAATCAAAGGTGAATCCATCAATCAAGATGTAACAAACTTCAAACCGGGGAAAGGGGAAGACCTTGACGGCGGTGGCGACGGCGTCGGCGACCACACCAGGGCTCGATTGCCAGGTCCCTAACCCCAAAGAAGGGATCTTGGCTCCCGTGTTCAACTCAAAGACTTGAATTTCGTGCGCCATTTTCGAAGCGAGAGAGTGAACTGGACAAAATGAGCTAGTTAGTTTTGGACTCTTGAGGTCTTTATATACGGTAGGGCGGGAGAGAACAGAAAAATTATAATAACAAAATCGGGTGGTTGGTGTCCTGCGAAATAACGTCACTGACTCACTGTTTGACTGCGGTTTTTTTTTTTGTCAACGCTTGTTTCGGAAGGATTTCTGGTTTTCGTACAAAGTAAATTGATGTTGGTTTGCAAGATGAACTAGAAAAGGTTTGGCCTTCGAACCCCTTTATGTATTAGGTCAGTCCAATAAGCCAACTAGCCAAGCAAAACGCTGAGCAATAATGTTTTGTCCCAAGTTACCATCAAGGCAAGCAAAGCGCTTGGCATTACAAACTTACAGATAATCAACCATTCGTTTTTTAATTTTTAACATACAAATCATAAAAATCCACTCTCACTCTTAAAAAGTTAAAATATACTCCCAGGCTCAGCACTCATCTCACTTGTCTAGATTTCACCATCCCAGAGTTCCTCAACACTTTTATAGGGTCCAAAAGTGTCATGTACAAATGAGTCCCCTTTGACCAGCCTTCCCTGCATATTTGGAAATCAATGTAGTTGTTAGAAGAAAAAGACTGCGTGACAGTCATCAATATATCAGTGACTATCATCATCATCTTGATGAAGTACACGACCTAATCCCAAACCAGCTGGAAGAAGACAGGTGATGTCCAGAACTTCAGCAGCTGTCACTTTATATTATAATGGTGACCATAGGCTGTGTTTAATGGTGAGGGTATTGATACTAGGAGAATAAGAACCAATCCCAATAACTACTTTACCTGCTCAATTTCAGAAAACTTGGAAAACAAGTCTTCCGGGATAGACCAGCCAAAGACATCGAGATTCTCCTTGATCCTTGCTTCATTAGTACTCTTTGGAAGAACACTATGACGCATTTGCAGTCCCCATCGAAGAGCAACTTGTGCAGGGGTTTTGCCTAGCTTCTCTGCAACGCTGAGAAGAATCGGATTCTTAAGGACATCGCCTTTCATCCATGTTGTGCCAGGAGAACCCAGTGGTGAATATCCCTGAAAGAAGAATATATATCTCCCTTTTTATTTAGCCAAGTAAATTAAAATTTTGCTCAAGACACAAGACAACGCCATTCAGTATTTGAAAACTCACAGAAAGGTGAACCCCCTTTGATTTGCAGAAGGATCGTAGCTTGGCTTGCTGCCATGAAGGATGGCACTCCACTTGGTCAACAGCAGGAGGAACACGTGCCACATCCAGCAAATCTGACAGCTTCTTTGTAGCGAAATTGCTCACACCAATAGCTCGAGCCTTGCACGAATCATAGAGAGTTTCCATTGCTCTCCAAGTGCCAGGGATATCTGGTTCAACAAGGTCTTCAGGCTTAAAACCTATTGAACCCTTCTTCTTCCGCACTGGCCAGTGGATCTTCAAATTTTCATTAGGCTCATTAGTTATAGCTAAATAATGGCCACAAAATGGAATAATAAATTAATGACGATAAGGCTAGTTATCTATGATTTTGACCTCATATTTTACAGCCAACACAACCAGACTGAAAGGGATCAAACACCGTATTTAGGGCTTATGGATAAGGTAAACTCGTTTAAGAAATGTAGATTAAACCCTGAGAATAGGCATTGCACATATCTACATAGAATCCCAAGTGAATGATCTGATAAATGATACGCATATACTCTAGAACCAAACTCTGTGAGACATAACATGAGCATAAGCTTTGAACATGTAATACATACCAGGTACAAGTCAACATAATCAAGCTGCAAGTCTCTCAAAGTCCTGTGCAATGCCTCTGGTACATCTTCTGGGGCATGATCCGCACACCTGGGCACCAATTTGCTTTTTAGTAAATACAAACCGTAGAAGGCTAAGGTTTTAGATCATAAACAACTAGCACTCATTGCAAGTCCTCAGGATATGTTAGTATTTTGATTAAGTTAGTATTACAACTATAACGAACCAGAGTTTGGAGGTAATCCACAAATCCTCACGCTTCACCACACCATCTTCAAACAGCTTCTTCAAAACTAAACCAATCTACAAGAAATACCAACTACGTATTTGTCACATTACATCCTTGTAAGAACCTAAACATGCTCAAAGAATGAGCAAACATAGAAACTTTAAATTCTGAACTAGAGTTGAATACATAAAGATGCGACCTATAAAAAGTTACTGTAAGGCAGTCAATTAGATAATGATATTAGCTAGTTACAGCAATTTTAGAAATGAACAAATACATGAAAAACTAGTGAAAATTGAGCAAAGGCAACTGCAATTACCTCCTTCTCATTTCCATAGACTTGAGCACAATCAATATGCCGATATCCAGCCTGCAATTAGTACAATCACAAATTTACTTTAATCAAACAGGTAATGGCCATTGTGTTTGGAAAAAAAAGCACAAAAATACTCGATCTTGATCTTCATATAAGTTCAATAACCAAACACATCCTTAATCCATTTCCAAAATTTAACAATCCCAAGGTATTATCTTTAATTTCTGAGATAATTGAGTAAAAGAGAAAGAGCAAAACCTTGACGGCGGCGGCGACGGCGTCACCGACCAAGCCAGGGCTCGACTGCCAGGTACCTAACCCCAAAGAAGGCATCTTAGCTCCGGTGTTCAACTCAAAGAAACGAATATCGTCCGCCATTCTCAGTTTTCAGAGCAAAGTGAAGTAGCTAGAGAGCAATGAAACTCTGGCCTCAGTGGCCTCACCCCTTCTTACTTAGAGAGAAAGCAAAAACGTCATTGTTGACGACCGTTTGATAGGGAATCTTAAGGGCTTTGCTGCCGTCGATTTGCCTGGTTAACTAAAAGTTGGACCATTTGGAAAGCAGAGTGGCCAACAGTATGACACGTGTGGTTGTTCATCTCTTTGTTTTTGAGTAAATAAGAAAAATTCTTACATTTTACACTATAATAGAAAGGGAGTGATGTTTGTGTTGAAGGAAACATACTTTGTGTGTGCCTTGTCAACCTAGGATTAGATTAGTTAGTATAGCATATGGATTACATATTGAATAGAAGTCCTATTGGGATATGGATTGTACCCTTGTGTTTCTCTATATATAGAGGCACCTATTCATTAATAAAGAGATGATCTATTCCTGTGCTATTTACCTTTGTATTTACTTTCTGTCTTGTGGTTGTAATTCGTATTTACTTAAACACGTTATCAGCACGAACCTCTAACCCTGAATCAAAAACCAAAACTCTTGAGCATAGCATCCTGCTAGCGCCAAAACCCTAGAACCCCAAAACCCTAGGGTGTGCCGGATGAACAGTATCCGTGAACAGTACCGGATGAACAGTACCCGTGAATAGCACCTATGTGCAATCTCCTCTTGTTCAAGAATCTGCCTGCACAGAATAGTCGAATTCAGAAGCGATTTTCTCCCTTCACCACCGTTGGATTAAACTGCAATTTGGACGAGAGCTTCCTCCATGAGTCTAATACCCCCAGTTAAAAATTCAGCCAATTCCGACCGTTGGATCTCCTGATATATAACTTCGAAGAAGAGGTACTCAAAATAATCCGAGAAAAGAATTCAAGTAAGCTTTTATAAACGTTGCTGCTTTATGAATTTAATTCAACCTTCTTTTTCTCCGGGGACTTGCAACCTCCCTTCTTCTACCTCCCACCTTTCTTATAACGTGGGATAATATACGAGACTCGCCAAACTATGAGAAGCATTAGGGGAGTGATCGAGCTTCATATCGCTTGCGGTATGTGTAAGTCATGAGCACCTCTAATGTCATCATGCTATTGGTGATGACCTCAAGAGCCGAACTGTGGGGGTTCGAGCTAATACTCCGGATGAGGAATCCGTAGAGAGAAGAGACCTTGAACGAGGAGTTCATTGAATGATTTACCTCCGGATGAGGAATCCGTAGAGAAGAAACGACCTATGGTTTATGACTTATTCCCAACTAGGCTCACCTGCTTAGGTATGATGTCTAGGTAAGGAGTTTGAGATAAGTGGTATTAAGAGAGCTTGCTCCACCGACATCTCTTATAACTTACCTGGTTATATCTGAGTAGAGCTACCGAAAAGGTTTAAGGTTATGACCATACGACACCAAAGTTTCGCCTAAATCCAAAATCCTTGGAAACGTTTCTTGGGAGCAAATATTGCTCAGAAACCCTCTATTGTTTTGTGAGAATATCAATTCCAAAACATACCCTTTACCGACGAACGGATCGTCGCTATTGGTAACCTATCTTATGCCGACGAACGGATCGTCGCTATAGGTACCATATTCTTGTTCTCCATATTTTGGATATCGAACATGAATAACTCGATTTTACTCCATTGGATTCTGCGGACATTAGATTCTGAGATGGGCTCATGATATCCTAATGTACCTATTCGCACAAGAGCTTCTAGCTCGAATCCATGAGCGTTGTTTTGAAGAAACCGCTCTAGACCCTCAAACTGAGACGTACAATGCCAGGTTATTTTTCCTGATGAAACGCCATATGGATATGGCACTCCAGTTTGAGTTCATGAAAGAGGTTAGCGCTAGAAGCGCTTCATGAATGTAATGGTAACATTCATCATTCCGAATTTAGAAGCATAATGGACTAATCTCCGCTTCTTTGACTTTGAAGAAGTCATGGGACATAATTCGGAAATTCTCCGCATCAAAGACTTGATGCATCTCTGTGGATAATCATCACAGATGAACAATTGATTGAGGAATCTCTCACCACCTTCCCCACATCTGCCTTGAGGAAAGGCATGACGATGATGACGCCCCTATGGGAGGAAGCCAAGAGCAAAACCCTAAATCTAGGAACGATCCCGGACATTTTGGTCCGTAGAACCTATTTGCTTATGAAGGTAATCGCCATAAGAATAAGCGATCACGCGAGCATAGGGCCGCGAAAGAGTGAGAGAAGACCGCCGTCCTTGTAAGATGGACACCGCCGGTCACCGCCGGTTAGCATTGTTGCGCCACTAGTTATGGCAGCACCGCCACCGGCCAAGATAATCTGCCACCGTCTTAGGGACCGTGAGTACCGAGCCTGTATGCCTCAATCAATGGAGAATCCTCTTCATGATGTCTATTAATGATATGGAGCGTCTGATCAATGGGCCATAGTTTGCAATACATATGAGGATGTAACTGCAATGATCAAGACGTCGAGTTTAAGGGTTAAAGACTTTGGAAGCAATTTTGCTTAAGTCTTTATGTTTTTCCAAGTTGATGTAATATGGCAAGTTTGCCAATACAAATGGATTTAGTTTTGATTTAAGATCAAGATGGAACTTTGAGTGTAAAGCCTTGGCTAATATCTTTAATAAAATCTGAGTTGCTTTCGTAGCCTCGATTTTAATGATGAGCTTATATACATCTGTGACTACGATGGCAGGACCATCGAATCTTGTGCAAGGAAGAGGATATGCCCAAATCCTCTTGCCTAATGGCACTCACATTGATGTCACAAATGCTCTCTACGCTCCAAGAGGAAATAGAACTCTGTTGAGCTTTAAAGATATAAGAACCAATGGTTTCCATGCTAAGATGCATGATGAGAATGGAAAAGAATCTCTTTGCATTACCTCTAATGACTGCGGTAGAAAGCGCATCTTAGAGAAGCTTATGTGTCTCTCTAGTGGGTAATATGTTACCACTATTCGAGCTATTGAATCAAACAATGTCATTAGGGATGACCTCTTGGATTCAGACACATATTGGCTTTGGCACGACAGGTTGTGACACCCTCGTCGTGATATGATGATCCATGTATTGAAAATCTCACACGGACATCCATTCTTTCAAGCTAATTGAAGCATGAATCGAAGAGCGATTCAAGGAGATGAGACAGTTATGAGAAAGAGCAAATTTGCCACTGTCCGACGTTGTACGATCGATCGCACGATACCTGCGATCGATCGCAACCTTCCAGGCTGCGTCGTTAACAAACCCGAGAGCTCGGGCGATCGATCGCATCCCCCTGCGATCGATCGTAGGTTCCTTCCTGTACGTTTTCTGGAACCAGAGAGCCCGGGCGATCGATCGCACATCCCCTGCGATCGATCGCATGTCCCATCCTGCATTGTTTCAGGAACCCGAGAGCACGGGCGATCGATCGCACCCCCCTTGCGATCGATCGCATAGAACGAAATCCTCTCTCTCGGATGTGGACAATTCCTCCTATGCTTCTGAAGCTCCCAAAGCCAAATGCTCATTTGCAAAGCTTATTCCTTAGGGAAATAAGGACTGAGACCGTCCTATGCAAAGGATTCTAAAGTACTTCTTTCTCTTGGACATATTCAACCACCAAGCGGGCCATTTATGTATTTTATGGTGTTGGTTGATGCATCGACATGCTGGTCACATGTCATGATGTTGTCCACTCGATATGCTGCTTATGCTAAACTCCTAGCACAAATGATTCGCCTGCCGGCTCACTACCCGGATCATCCCTTTAACTTATCAGGCTTGATAATGCTAGGGAGTTTACATCGAAGATTTTCGATGACTACTGCATGGGATAGATGTTAGGCATCTAGTCTCACATGTGCATACCTAGAATGGTCTTGCAGAGATTGCCATTAATAGAATACAAATGGTCACGAGAATGTTGGTAATGCGCACCAACCTTTCTCTCTCTGCCTGGGGACACGCAGTATTGCATGCAGCTGTGCTTATTCGTCTGAGACCTATCACCACTCAATCTTTGTCTGCGTTACAGCTAGTGACTGGGTACGAGCCAAACATATCGTACCTACGCATATTTGAGTGTGTTGTTTATGTGCCTATTACGCCGCCACAGCGTATTCAAATGGGTCCTCAGAGACGAATGAGTATTTATGTTGGATTTGAGTCTCCAACCACAATCCGCTATGTAGAACCCTTAACAGGCGATCTATTTGTCACTTCGGTGAGACAGTCTTCCCGTCGTTAGGGGGAGATAAGAACGTGAACGTTCAGCAGGAACGACTGAAATTGTCGTGGCCTGTCCCCACTCTGTCTCATAATGATCCCCCTACTGCAGAAAGTGCGTAGAATTATAGATCTTTAGAAAGTCAGAGATTCTCTTCCTGACACTTTCTTAGATCTTAGTGACTAGATCATATATACCAACTGCAAACATGCCTGCAAGGATGCAAGTGCCTGAACAAGGACTTGGACTCAAAGTCGCTATTACAGCTAACCCTATGGGAGGGACAGCTGGTGGTGCCACTGCCAGTAATGGTGGTGATGTGGCTTAGGCCGTGGCTCCGCTGAGGAAGCGTTAGAGGCCACCAGGTTCGAGGGATTCGCGCCCTAGGGAATGGGCTGCGCTGGCACCAAATAACCCTCTCATCATTGATACTCAAAATCCGTCCATGAAAATGTTCCGGATTATGGTTATGTCCAAAAGATATCTTCGGGGGACGCCCTGTCGCTAAGACCTATCCGTGGGAACCTAGAGATCTCGATTATTACACTAGTGTACATGAGATGTGGGATAGAAACTCCATCACAGTTGATGATGTGTTTGCATATGCTTGTGCACAAGAGTTCATTGAGAATGATGATATTGAACCTCGCTCCGTTGATGAATGCCGGCGTATAAGCTGATTGGCCTAAATGGAAATATGCGATCCAGGTTGAGTTGGACTCACTAACAAAGAGAACGGTATTAGGGCCAGTTGTGCCAATACCTTCTGGAATAAAACCTATTGGATACAAATGGGTCTTTGTTAGAAAGCGTAGTGAGAGAACGAGATATAAAGCTCGCCTTGTGGCGCAAGGCTTCTCACAACGCCCTGGAATCGACTACGATGAGACATAATCTCTCGTAAAGGACGTCATAACGTTCTGCTACCTTGTCAGTGGTAGTTTTTTCGGAAAACTGAACATGCAGCTTATGGATGTGGTCATAACATATCTCTATGGGGATCTAGATATGGAGATTTATATGAAGGTCCCGAATGAGCTTCATCTACCCAAGTCAAGTGGCTCTAGACCACAGAGCACGTTTGCAATAAGATTGCAACGTTCACTATATGGATTGAAATAATCCGGACGGATGTGGTATACCCGTCTAAGTGACTACTTGATTGGAAGAGGGTATGTGAACAATAAATTATGCCCCTGCGTGAAAACAAGTTCCGGATTTGCAAGTGTCACTGAATACTTGAAATCCGTGTTTGAGATGAAAGATCTTGGGAAAGGATGCTCAGGCTATTTAATATGGATAAAGTCCATCCTGTTAAGCACTCCCATGATTGGTCACAGCCTAGATCCAAGAAGGGTCCGTTTCGCCCAAGGGATGATGGTGCATACGTTTTAGAGGCTGAGGTACCATACCAAAGTGTAATAGTGCATTATTGTACTTGGCACAGTGTACAAGACCCGATATCTCCTTTGTTGTTAACTTGTTAGCTAGATTTAGCTTTGCGCCCACGCAACGCCATTGGACTGGCATAAAGACTATCTTTCGTTACTTGAAGGGTACGATTGATATGGGCTTGTTCTATCCCGACAGAGAGTCGAAACTAGGTGAGGAACCTATGTTTGCTGCGGTTGAACGACCCGAGCATCCGGACGAGGACTTACCGTCCGGATGGAACACAAAGGGCACGTTACCTGCAGAGAGGCATGAAAATATGACAAAATGGGTGAAAAACCCGTGCCTACCGCCATCGGGCGATCGATCGCAGGATATGCCACGATCGATCGTACCGAGCTTCTGCCATCGAGCGATCGATCGCAGAATGTCACGATCGATCGCACGAGTGCTGCTGCCCATTATTCCGAAAATCTTTGTGATGTTTTGGTGGGTTTTGCTGATGTTGGGTATCTCTCTGACCCATATAAAGGTTGTTCTCGAACTGGTTATGTCTTTACCATGGGTAACACCGCGATATCTTGGAGGTCTACTAAACAGACTCTTGTCGCTACTTCTTCGAACCATGTTGAGATTATTGCTCTCCATGAAGCGGTTTGTGAGTGTATATGGTTAAGGTCCATTGATACACATATAAGAAGTACATGTGGTTTGAGGTCAACCACTGATGAACCTACATCCATTTATGAGGATAATGCTGCTTGCATTGAGCAAATGAAGCAAGGTTTCATCATAGCCGACAACACCAAGCACATATCGCCTAAGTTCTTTTGTAATCAGCAATAGCAGAAGTTCTTTAAGATTAAAGTGAATCAAGTCCGTTCTGAGGACGATGTGGCTGACTTATTTATTAAGTCACTGCCTAATTCCACATTTGAGAAGCATGTGAAAAGCATTGGTTTGCTTAAGTTATCTGACCTCCCATGATTGTGGAAATCAGGGGGAGACGCAGACTTTAGGGGGAGTCTGGCGTCCATGCAACGTTTCCAAATGTGAAGGGTGTGTTGTACTCTTTTTCCCTTCGACCAAGGTTATTTTTATCCCACTGGGTTTTTGTTACTTGGCAAGGTTTTTAATGAGACAACGCGAGGAGCACCACCTAGTGTTGACGCCACAAGGGGGAGTGTTGAAGGAAACATACTTTGTGTGTGCCTTGTCAACCTAGGATTAGATTAGTTAGTATAGCATATGGATTACATATTGAATAGAAGTCCTATTGGGATATGGATTGTACCCTTGTGTTTCTCTATATATAGAGGCACCTATTCATTAATAAAGAGATGATCTATTCCTGTGCTATTTACCTTTGTATTTACTTTATGTCTTGTGGTTGTAATTCGTATTTACTTAAACAGTTTGAGCATTTTTACTTTTTAACTTTTCTTAACACTAACATTTTCTTTTTGAACATGTATAAAAAAAATATTAGAATATAAGCTCTAAATTGGCCCAAGTGATGAGGAAGGGTGAAGAATTGAGTTAGGATTATGATAGATTAGACTATCGGAGATTCGATCCTAATATCATGTAACAAAAAAAAAAGACATTAGAATATAAAAAAAGGTAAATGTGAAAATTTTTAGAAATAGGTGTGAAAATCACCCCCTTAAACAAAAATAGAAATAGAGCGAAAGATTTAGACCGAAAAAGAGCATCCAAGTAGAACATGTGTATTTCTTCAAATGGAAATTTTAGAGGTGTGTCAAACTTGTCTTTCTTAATGTAAGGGTTGAAAAATTGGACACCAACTCTGTTTTGTATTCTCTAATTTGATTACATACCAAAGTTGCTTAGCTTGCTCATACGATTGAGATGGTTGCCCATGAGTCATGAGAAATGGACAAATTTCCATGACAGATACGTAACACAATGTTTATAGATAGGTAAACAAGGAAGAAAGTATCAGAGTTCCATCATGACAATACGCAACAAATGCTAGATTTTCGGAGTCTTCCCAACTTAATATTCAAGACAAACTAATAATTGAAATTGATTTCAATGGTAGAATCTATCTTCCAGATAATGGGATTACAGATTAGGTCTAAATCATTAACACCAGTAGTACATGTATGATATATTCAGACTGGCTGAAGGTTATGGAGGCAATTGTTTCTACTTTCTAACATCAAGGTGGTGCTCACAACTAGCCATCCCAGAGTTCTTCAAGGGTCTTGTATGCACCCAGAGTCTCGTGCACGAAATCAGCACCTTGAACAAGCTTCTCCTGCATGATCATCCGAACAGAAAGTTAATTCAATCATCCAAAAGGAACTAAATACAGGAAGAATAACATTCACCATAAAGTCGCATCTTACGAGTGCCTATTGATATATCCCTTGGAAAGATGCAACAAAAAAGACTACTTATTGAAGGTGCTATGAAACCAAGCTTCCACATAGTGGTCATTTTACTCATATAACAAATCTGAGAAAAGAAGAGGACAAGGAACTTGCCTGCTTAATTTCAGAAAACTTGGCAAGCAAGTGATCAGGTATAGACCAATCAAAAAGATCAAAGTTTTCTTGCATCCTTCTCTGGTTTGAGCTTTTAGGCACTATACTGTGATTCATTTGTAAACCCCACCGAAGAACTACTTGGGCAGGAGTCTTGCCCAGTTCTTGTGCCACCATGTTCACAATAGAATGCTCAAGGACCTTTCTCTTTCCCAATGGTGAATACCCCTGGAATGACATATACATCACAACAATACATCACAACAATACATCACAACAATACATCAGTAATCAGCCGCTGCTGAGATTTGAACCACAAAATTGGAAACTAGTAACTAGTCCATTCAGTTCAAGGAAGTCTATGTCGTCATGGCTTGTGTACAACAGTACTAGACTTTTGCTCAAGATCGAGATATTATAACCCATAAGTTCAAATAATGATTTTACATCAGCATACTCACAGTTAAGTGAATTCCCTTGGATCTACAAAAAGCATGAAGCTTAGGTTGCTGCCATTGAGGGTGCAATTCCACTTGATTAACCGCAGGAGGTATCCGTGCCACCTCTAACAGATCTCCAAGCTTCTTTGAAGAGAAATTGCTGACTCCAATAGCCTTGGCCTTGCCTGAATCATAGAGTGCCTCCATCGCTTTCCAAGTAGCAGGTATATTGGGTTGAGTAAGCTTTCCCTTTTTCATGCTGACTGGCCAATGGATCTACCAAAATTTAATCACATTCAACAGCACATAAACAACCCAAAAAAAATCTTCATGGACATATCAAAACTAAGCAAATATGCTAGTGAGACTCCCAAAATTGATGTCTCTTCAAATTTGTGTCAGTAGTGCATAGCATTTGAAGAGCACTAAAGCATAAATTTGAAGAATCAAGTTCTAGGTGGCATCTTCTTGGTACATATACAAAAGGGTAAAGCTTAAATTTGATCCACATACAAGATAAAGATCCAGATAGTCAAGTTGCAAGTCTCGCAAAGTTTTATTAAATGCTTTTGGTACATCTTCCGGTTCATGATCAGTACACCTGCAAATAATTCTACTTCAGAAATCGGATAGTAAAGCCCAGTATAGTCAAACACCCAACTAAGCATGTGAGCCTTCCAATTTTCCACTAAAATTAGTAGCTTCAGATAATAAAATTGGAGACTAAAAAATCTGAGCAGAGTTTCAACTCAAGTAAAAGTGGAAACAAACCAGAGTTTGGAGGTGATCCATAAGTCCTCACGCTTCACTATCCCATCATCACACAGCTTCTTCAGAGCATCACCAATCTACATACACCAGAAACTGGTATCAAAGATCAGAAGTTGGCATTTGAAATTTTCAAGAAATGAGTAGTAATCAGAAACAAAAAGAATGAATTTTGAAACTGCGGTGTCACCTCCTTCTCGTTGCCATACATTTGAGCACAATCAATATGACGATACCCAACCTGAAAGCAACAAGCAGCTCAATTTAAGCTTATGTTTCTGATTAATGATTTGGGTTGAAGAATTAGGACTCCAAAAACGGTAAACTTACCTTAATGGCAGTGGTGAGGTGGTCGCCGATGAGATTAGTTTCGGCGCGAAAAGTGCCTAAACCAACGGAAGGCATCTTGGCGCCTGTGTTCAGCACAAAAAACCGAATTGGGTTCGCCATTGTCTCTCCCTCTGTGCCGCGATTTCGAATTACGACTACTTATCACCACTTGAGCTAAATTTGCAAGATGGGGAAAGTCCAATAGACTTGTGGGGAATCTACTTTTTTTATGGGTCTTTTTTATTTGTGTTTATTTTATAATTGCAAAGAAATTGAAAAACAAAGATACGAGCTTTTGAGCTCCTAAATGAGCTGTAGGAACTAAGCCGGGTGTTGAAAATTGAACGAAGGTCACATAAATAGGAGAGTTTTCAGTACACGGCATGTAACTACTACACGGCCTTCCGTCAGTCATCCAAAGGTTAGAAAAAAATTCTAACTCATTTTGCTAATCTTTTTTGGACGGTTCAGATTACATCGTGTATGTACACGTCGTGTACTGAAGAATTTTCCCACATAAATAGGACAATGTATTATAATTAGGAGTCCTTACTATAGCACAATGTATTTATAATTGACAAAATTTGACTCGGATCCAGTTATTTCTGGTTTCACATTTCTCTTTTCAATATGATGTTTTGAGGAAAACAAAAAAAGCGGGTTACAAGTCGATATAACAAAGAAGATTCTGAATTTTTTAGAGGCTAAACCAACAATCAACAGAATTGCCAGAACTTCTGAAGTCGCCCTTCTTTTTGGAGATATTGAAACTCAAAGCTACAAGCCTACATCGAAAGAACAAGCAAAAGAAGTCATCAAAAAGAATGTTCCAACATCCAGGGTATGCTCACTACTCTCCATCCCAGAGTTCCTCAATGGTCTTGTAAAAACCGCGAGTCTTGTGGACGAATGCAGTGCCTTTAAGTAGCCTCTCCTGCAAACAAAGAGGTAATCTTTACAACGTCAAATCATCAGAAAGAATAGAAATCGCCATAAATGTTGTAAGTGGTCAATGAATGATAATGAACATGTAGAACAACACAGAGTTGAAGCTTCCCCAGACAGAAGTTTCATTCATAATTCAAGCATGATGAGCACCAAAGAACAAACACAAAGATGCTACCAAACCAACCTTCCATTCAGGGGTACTTCTATTCATATAACAAATGATAAGCAAGCACGAACACTAGAACAAGTCGACACTGAGAAGAAAGAAAAGAAGGGGATAGAGGAAAAGGCACTTGCCTGCTTAATTTCAGAAAACTTGGCAAATAAATCATCAGGTATAGACCAATCAAAAATATCAAAATTTTCCTGCATCCTGGTCTGATTTGTGCTTTTGGGCACTATACTATGACCTATTTGTATCCCCCAGCGAAGAACTACTTGGGCAGGAGTCTTGCCCAACTTTTCTGCTACCATGTTCACAATAGAATGCTCAAGGACCTTTTTCCTTCCCAATGGTGCATATCCCTGGAATAAGATACTCATCACAATTCACAACATGACAACAACATATCAGTAATTAGCCACTGCTGAGTTTGGAAACCGCAAAAATGGTTTTCATTCTCATTCTGTTCCCATTCCCAAAGCATTTACAGAAGTCTATGTCATTACAAAAGCTAGACTGTTGTTCAAGATCAATATATGACTTTATATCAGGATACTCACAGTTAAGTGAATTCCCTTAGATTTACAGAACGAATGCAGCTCAACTTGCTGCCATTGAGGGTGCAACTCAACTTGATTAACAGCAGGAGAGACTCGTGCCACCTCTAACAGATCTCCAAGCTTCTTTGAAGAGAAATTACTGACTCCAATAGCCCTGGCCTTGCCTGAATCATAGAGTGCCTCCATCGCTTTCCAAGTAGCGGGTATATTAGGTTGGGTAAATTCAGGATCAGAGCCAACTGACCCCTTTTTCATGCTGACTGGCCAGTGCATCTACCAAAACTTTATGACATTCAATAACAAATAAACAACTAAAAGATTACTTCATCAACGCATCGAAACAAAATGAATGTGCTAGCTAGTGAAACTCCCCAAGATCATGGTGTCAAACTTGTATTGATTAGTGCACAGCATGTGATTACTTCATTCCACATTACCTTCAAAAGCAGATTAAGAGGACTAAAGCATAGATTCGAAGACGCACTTGTCAGGTGACATCTACATGGTATATTTACAAAAGGGTGAAGCTTTATAGTTGTCCACATACCAAATAGAGATCCACATAGTCAAGTTGCAAATCTTGCAAAGTTCTGTCAAATGCCTTGGGCACATCTTCTGGTTCATGATCAGTACACCTGCAGTTAATTGCAATTTTTAACCTAATCAAAATTTCATGGTAAAGATTCAACATTTCAGATTATACATTGGAGACTAAAAAAACTAAGCGGAGAGTTTCACATTCCATGTAAGCGTAATTAATCTAACCAAAGTTTGGAGGTGATCCATAGTTCCTCACGCTTCACTACCCCATCATTAAACTGTTTCTTCAGAGCATCACCAATCTACAAAAACCAGAAACTGCCTCTCAAAAATCAGAAATAAATAGAATGAAAATAAGTTTTGTCATCGGAAACAAAAAGAATTAATGAATTTTGAAATTCCGGTGTCAACCTCCTTCTCATTGCCGTACATTTGGGCACAATCGATATGACGATATCCAATCTGCGCACGAAAAAGGAACAAACTTAAATTACGCTTCGCATTTCGTCCATTAAAGCTTTCACTTCCGTATTATAAATAGTTAATTTGCAGTAAACGATACCTTAATTGCAGCGGTGACGACGTCGCCGACGAGATGTGTATCGGCGCGATAAGTGCCTAAGCCTAAAGAAGGCATCTTGGCGCCGGTGTTTAACTCAAAAAACCGAATTGCGTTCGCCATTTTCTCTCCCTCTCGCTCTGCGTTTTACTTCGGCCTTCTTCGGCTTTAAAATGGTCGCTGGTTCGGATATTCCAATCCTGAAGCGACACTTGGCTTGCTTTACTTAAACCCAGGACAATACCGGGCTACTGGTTTTTTTTGAATTTTTTTTTATTATAATTATCTCCGAGAGGGGTGATTCCCCCTCATCCACAACTGTGAAGAGAAATATCATTGAACTTATTACGAGGTCTCGGCCTCGGGTGGATCTTTTAATTTTTTTTATTTAAACTTTGGTATCCACATTGTGGGTCGGATGTCATTGGAACTACATTGTTCTACATTTAATAATTAGCATCTACGCACAAAATCTCAAGAAACTAAATAAATTGAATTTTAGATGAAAAAGCGTGTATGGTAATGCGTTTTGACACAAATCGGGTCAAATTTCAAGCCCAGGCAAAAACCTATTTTTGTTGTAAAATGAGGTTCTTAAGACTGACATAAGACATACGAAATGTGCCTCATCGGATATCTATATCTGACCCCGATTTTTATTTTAACGCTAGGAAATTCTCATATACTTTTTCACCAAAACACTTTCTAATTTCTATTCCCAGTTCATGGGCTTGATTTTTCGAAAAGCGCAATTGATCTTAAGAAATGACATTGGACATATGAAAGTCGACTTTTTGCATGGTTCTTATGAAGCATGCCAAACCACAGTTTAAGTATTTCTTGATATAAGACCATAGTTTTTATCAACATGACATTATCAAGGCCCAAAAGGGGTGGTAAGAGGAATGTTATAATCCCACAAAAAGGAAATGTTCGAGCACTGGAAGTGTTTGATTTGCATTTCGTAGGCAAATGAAAATGAAAGCACATCTCCAGATAATTAGTCGTCGAGAGAAGTTATTTACTAATTTAATTACGTATGTTTTAAAAATAAAAATAAAACAAACAAATTCAACAAGACTGAAAAGTGGAAAAAAAAAATCATTCACGGCTGGTGGGGTAGATCTTCTAAATGTGCCACATTGGAAGTTGAAATTATTGGAACCACATTGCTCTACAATTAATAGTTCATAAAAGGCTTCACAAAAAAATTAAAGAAAAATTATTGTTTGTGCTTGAAATTTCATGGGATCAGTTTGAGGTTATAACGTATTCCCTAGCATCTACACATAAAATCTCAAGAAACTACAAAAGTTGGATTTTTGATGGAAAAGTGTGTGCTATAACAAGGCATTTTGACATAAATCAGGTCAAATTTAAGCTTGGGTAAAAACCTATTTTGGTTGTAAAAATAAAGTTTCAAAGACTAATATAAGACATACAAAAGGTGCCTCAATTGCCGGAAATCTATTCCCAACCCTTGATTTTGGAAAAAACTATTTACACATTTAGGCATGCATGCAGAACCATTCTTACTTTTTGGCTTGATCAAACCCTTTCTATTTTCTATTTCCCACTTTTGGGCTCGATCTTAAGCGATCTTAGGCAGCACATATTTAATTTAGATAAGATCGCACTTTTGTTTTCTGCATTTCAAATTTTGGTAGGGATGAACCTCATTGGCTATTTGATGTATTGATATCTGTTGTAAACATTCCAATTGCTTATTATTATGCAATTTCCTTCTAAAAAAAGTGTTACAAGTGGTGGAGAATTGTATTAGAATTAAGTTAGGTCGATCAAAGATTTGATTCTCTCTACTGTAATAACAAAAACAAAAAAGCTAAAAAACTAAAAAAGAATTTCATTCATGGTTAGGTTAGGTGACTTTAAATTCTAGGATGTATACTGGGACTTTGTGATCTATATACACAACGCTGCAAAATCAGTTCTGGTGACCAACACAAGTATAATGCTCTTGTTTTAAGCAAAGCAAAGACAGGTTATAAGTTGCCTAACAAATAAGATAGATACTTGCCAAAAAAAAACAAATAAGATGCTATTTCAATGGACCTGAATGCATCTTATAAGTTATTAGCAATTCCCCAAATTTCTTGATAAGTACAGAGGTGCCAGAACTTCTGGATTCACCCATCTGCATGGAGACATTGAAAATCAAACTACAAATAAACGAACGAGCTACAGAAGGCATGAAGAAAAGCCAAATGTTTCTGTAACATCCAGGAATGCTCACAACTCTCCATCCCAGAGCTCCTCAATGGTCTTGTAAAAACCGTGAGTCTCGTTTACGAATCCAGTGCCTTTAAGCAGCCTCTCCTGCAAATTAAGAAAAGAGAATATTTACAATGAGAAAACACCAAATACATACATATAAATGACCATAAAGTTGCAAACTTGCAATGCCAAGTGCTTCGTATATAAATCCATTGAATATAAACAACACAGAGATTTGAAGCTTGGCAGATCTCATTCATAATTTATACACGATAAGCACCAATACCACCACCAAAACATGAATGGAATTCAGGAACAGAAAGACTGAACAGAGAAGTAATATTTAATAAAGAAAAGAGACATGCCTGCTTTAGCTCAGAAAACTTTGAAACCAAGTCCTCGGGTATGGACCAATCAAAAACATCAAAATTCTCCTTGATCCTTGCCTCCTTTGTGCTCTTAGGAAGGACACTGTGACCCGATTGTAACCCCCACCGGAGAGCCACTTGTGCAGGAGTTTTGCCCAGCTTCTCTGCCACCAATGCCAGAACCGGATTCTTAAGGACATCACCCTTCATACTAGTTGTACCTGGGGATCCCAATGGTGAATACCCCTGATCGAAATGAAACATTATATTCATTACAATATGCATATTGATACCAGTAATCATATATTAATCATCATAATTAAGGAGATTATCAGCACACTCACAGTTAAGTGGACTCCTTTAGATCGACATAATTCTTTTAGCTTTGGCTGCTGCCATTGGGGGTGCAATTCCACTTGATTAACAGCAGGAGGTATGCGTGCCACCGATAATAGATCTCCAAGCTTTTTTGTTGAAAAATTGCTAACTCCTATAGCCTTGGCCTTGCCAGAATCGTATAGTGCTTCCATTGCTGTCCAAGTAGTTGGTATGTCAGTTTGGGCAAGGTTTTCAGGCTTAAACCCAGTTGAGCCCTTTTTCATGCTGACTGGCCAGTGAATCTACAATGTGATTTAAGACATTCAGTGGCAAATAGACGAGGCCGGATTGTATCACTTAATGAGATTAGTGAGACTAGCTTGCAAGGTTGCTGTTTGTGCTTAATCTACAACTCCGATCCAAAGTAGTCACATTACGACATCTACCTACAGCATATATAAATCTGAAGTATGACTTTCTTGGAGATATCATCATCTTCATGAATAAGAAAATGCTATCTGGTTAGAGAGTTCAACATATATTAGCTAGGTTATCGATCAGACATGGAGCGATTAGATACTTATTTGAAGGCAGGCATGGTCTAAATTCACACTCTAAGCTACATATATATATAACATGTCATGTACGTACGTTATTGACAAGAGAGCATAACCAATTAAGCAGTACGTAAACTGGGGTTTACAATATACCAGATACAGATCGAGATAGTCGCTTTGCAAGTCCTGCAGAGTGATATCTAGTGCCTTTGGCACATCTTCTGGTGCATGCTTACTACACCTGCGCGCGCAGTTCACATACATATAATTTCAAACTTTCAAGCTAGCTAGCTTCAACCTTTTTCAATTAGATGGATCTTTTCAATGAAACAGTAAATTAAGATCGACTAAAAGAGTGCATGTTGAGTTCATAATTAAGCTGACCAGAGTTTTGAAGTGATCCACAAGTCCTCACGCTTCACTACACCATCATCATAAAGCTTCTTCAGAGCAAAACCAATCTACGTACGTACACAATCCATCCAGTATTGGATTTCGAACGTACACACAAATCATATATATTATGAAATGACAAAATCGAATTCACCACGCTCTACTTGACAATCATCAATCAAGTATTGAACTTTGAATACGTACGTACCTCTTTTTCGTTCCCATAAATTTGAGCACAATCAATATGCCGATACCCGACCTGCATTAACGATTTGCATCATTTCACACAGAGACAAACACAGTGCAGCATTACTCGATCTTCCTGAAAGTTTGGAGTGGCATTTTTGTAATTGAGTATTAAGATAAGAATACCTTGATCGCGGCGGTGACGGCATCCCCAACGACGCCGGGCTCAGCCTGCCACGTCCCCAAACCGACGGACGGAATCTTGGCTCCGGTGTTCAACTCAAAGAACCGAATCGCTTTCGTCATTTTTTCCGAGAAAATGAAAGGCAAATACTGTGGAATGGAAAGAAACCTCTTGAAATCGCTGATATATACACGTCACATAAAAGCTTTGACTGGATTGGTCATTCCATAGCGTGGCAAAATCTGTAAATTAGGCGCGAACTGGGGTCTGGAGTTTGATGAAAAGGGCAAAAGTAATACGGGGCCGGCCGTTAACTAACTTGCTTTTGGAGTTTGGCAATGGCAATTATTTTTTTTGGGTTCTTTGTGTTTGTAGTTAGTGGAGTATCGAATCATTGTGCACCCAAACAGTGGGTTTTGCCTTATTCAGGTGACAAACACTAAGCTCTAATGGAAGCCATCACTCTCTCCCTTTCTTTTTGATTTCTTGTCCTTGTCTGTCTGCAATGACTTTCATCCAAATGTGTTATACTATTAATTATTGTCATCCAAATGTGTTATATTAATTGTTTCTGTCCTTTTGTTTGATAAGTAATTGCTTCTGTCGTTGTTTTAGTAAAACGTCATTGTCTTAAACGCTTACTTGTCTGATCAACCAATTAGCAAATGGTTAGCCTCAGCGTTTGACAAAATTAGCACCTAATTATGTAAAACAATTTATAATCGTTTTCTTACATGGTTGGATAAATTTTAAGAAACATACATACTCACAAAGAAAAGAAGCGTACTTCAATTTTAAGATAAATCAATGTTTTGATACTTCAAATTTCAAAACAATCATTTTGATATCTTAACTTTACTTCATTTACGCAGGAGGTAGATGACTATTACCGCAATTTTACCATACTCCAAAACATTTGATACTTTAGATTTTAAGTGATACATTGAGTGGTTTACCAAAAAATATTAAATTCAATGAGAAATATGAAAAACTCGAAATATCACATACAATTGGTTATAGGTGTGTTTTTAGTAGAGGGGATTTAAGAGTGGACGAAATTTGGTGGTGGTTTTGTGGGTACTGCATTAGGTGTTGTTTAGTATTTAGTGTGGAGGTTAGAAATTAATTAGGTGAATAATGATAGAGGAATGCTAGTTATCTTTCTCTTCCAACCTTCCACATTCATTGACAGAGAAATGTAGCTAGCATTCCTTAGTGGTTTTGTAGGAACTGCATTAGGTATTCGTTAGTATTTAGTGTGAATGTTAGAAATTGATTAGGTGAATAATGATAGAGGAATGCTAGTTACCTTTCCCTTGTATATTTCCCCTCCAATATTCACCGACCATTCATTGACAGAGAAATGTAGCTAGCATTCCTTGGTGGTTTTGTAGGAACTGCATTAGGTGTTCGTTAGTATTTAGTGTGAATGTTAGAAATTGATTAGGTGAATAATGATAGAGGAATACTAGCTATCTTTCCCTTGTATATTTCCCTTCCAATATTCACCGACCATTAATTGATAGAGAAATGTAGCTAGCATTCCTCATAATGACATTTGTGTGCAAAAGTATAAGTCTGCCAAAGTATAGCAAGAAAAAAGAAAAAGGAAGTCCCCATAGTAAAGTCGCCAGCCTCCCCGTCACTCACAAGTAAGGGACTAAATAAGCAGCTCCAGTCCAGTCCACCGGACATTACTGCTTTTTTCTTTTCCAGCCATTAATTCCGTCCATTTTAGCCCAAAATGAAAGAGCATTACTAGGTTTTCTTTAACGCAACGCAACGCAACGCAACCATCCGTGTTTCGATTTGATTTGCTGCGAAAATCAAAGTCATATATAAGAGAGTGATCTAGTGCTTGGATCTGACCTGAATCCAAACCATCTCAGCATGTAATAATCAATATTTTGTTTGGTTGAGGACGGAGAGTTTGGGAAATGGATGAGATTGGGGGAGATTTTGCTGGTGTGTGAAGTGAAGTCTAGGGTTTTGCATTGGGGCCCTTTGATCAGAGAAAGGGCCCTCTCTGTTCTGTTCAAAGATGAAGGAGCTGGTAGGAAGACCAGGGTCGGTTAGTGGGTTACTACTTAGAATCGGCCAATTTTCATTTGCTGCTGCCGCAATCGGAGTTATGGTCTCCGCCGATCGCTTCGCCACATTCACTGCCTTCTGGTAATTTCTTTTTCCACAGTTTCTTACATTTTAGTTTTAGTCGCAATTTATCACAAACATATTGATATGATATGATGCAACATGTGTATTTGCTGGGTTCAGGACTTCATGCTGTGCTTAGGTTGCACAATCTTTTAGCTATGTGATTATTTGATTGATGTTTTTCATGATCTGAATTACACTTTGGTAAGGTCTGGTGTGCCTGTGTAGTTTCATTAGGTTTGAAAATTTCGCAAAATAGTGTTTAGTATAAAGATTATGTACTCAAACTGGAGTTGATTTGTTTAAACTGCTGGGTATTTTGGGTTTCTTAGTTGCTTGGACTGAATGCATAGCTATATGGAATCAAGCATTGTTGTTGGCATTCTTTTTGCACATTTCACCCGGAGATATATGGTGGATGCAACTAAAATGTAACCATACAGTTAGAAAACTATGTGGGTCAGGCACAGAGGTTTCATCTGATTTCTTTGCTTTGCTTTAGAATGAGATTAATCCGTAATCCACTGCCTTCTTGATACGTAAATGCAGAAACCATTCACTCATAATTGATACGTAAAAACAGATACATTGGTTTGTATTTTTTGAAATGTGATACCATGTTTCCTTACATCTCTTTTCCTGCATGACCTCTTCTCCCGGCCCCTGCATCTCTGCACCTGCTACAAGAGTCCTAGTTCTACACTGTCAGTATCACCTTGTTTTTGAGTTTTTTCTTATTATAAATGACAGTGTCTTAAAGTGAGAGCAATTTGCCACTTTTATTTGTGCCACATATTTGATTCTCAATGTTATTCTATTGGTTCCATTGGTAGATTCTTTCTTATGGTTTTTAGATAGATCATGAATAAATTTATGTTTTCTTGGTTATGTTTTACTACTAGCGCTTACCAGTAGTTAATTATTCTGTACAAACTTTATGTTAATCTCCGTCTTATGGTTCAGCTATTTGATTGCTTCAATGGGGCTTCAAGCGCTATGGAGCTTTGGGCTTGCTTGTCTTGATATTTATGCTTTGAGGAGAAAGAGAGACCTCCAAAATCCAATCCTAGTTAGCCTATTTGTTGTCGGTGATTGGGTACTTCTCTCATCTCTTAGACTCTTTTCATTAACTTTCTCAGCATCTTTTGATGATTCATATACATTCTGATTCTTGCTAGAATATGAATCAGATGTATGGACATATGTCTGCTAATTGTGGTTATATTTTGGGCATGTTGGGGAGTTCCATACTAAAAAGACATGTTCAAGTTATTCATTATTTTGCAAAGAATTTTCTAGATAGACTGCTTTTCTGCTCTATAGAGCCAGAAATACCCCTATCAGGCATTACACAGTTACAACGATTTAAAAAAGGCATTACGTGGTAGAAACTAGGTGACCCTTGTCCTAATTTATAATTGATAAAGCAATGAATCAGTCCCACATTGGAAATTGGAAACCTTGCAAATGTGTTTATAAGGGTTTGGGCCTCTCCAACCATTTCCAATTGGTTTTGGTTGTGACGCTCAGATTACTTTATCAATAAAATTGGCATGTGATTTCTGTCTTGATTGTGAGTGGGAAAGGCTTGTGTACGTTGCTGATATTTTCCCCTCAAGCTGAAATTTTGTATATTTGCATTGATGATTCCCATTCCTCTAGAAGAGGCTGAAGAGCCACATGTTTTATCCTATTCTTTGTTGTTGTTCGGGGGAGGGGACATTAATTTCTCTCTTCTTTCGAGTGAAGTCACCAATGATTACTATGTGCATGCTAGTTTCTTTATAATTAGATGGCTAAGTTTTTCTCTCTCCCAATTGTTTTATCTATGTTGCCTAGACACAGGATAACAGAGCCAAGCTGATGTTAGCTTCTTTCTACTGTATGAATAAGAAACATTTCAAATTGTACAGGTAACAGCTACTTTATCACTGGCAGCTGCAAGTGCTTCAGCAGGGATAGTAGTTCTTTATGCAAGAGACACGAATTTCTGCACGTCCCAATGGGGTATACCATGCCGGAAGTTCCAGATTTCAGTAGCTTTTGCTTTCCTCACCTGGGCCTGTATTGCCATATCTTCTCATGTGATGTTTTGGATCCTATTAGCATCGGTTTAGAGATTTGTGTTGTTGTTTTTTTGGTGCCCTGCCGTTGACATACATGTAAGATACAGCATTCATGTGTTTTCAGTTGTAAATGAAAAAGTTTCTGTAACATGCCTTATTTTTTTGGGGCATTTTTCAGAATCTTCCTATTTTTAGTTTCATTTGTGTCTGCCTATGTTGTATCCACTCCTGCATCATTTCTTGATCTACTTTACTCATTTCTAGTTTGCCAAACCTCCAGGATCTAAGCATGGAATTTACTTAAACTGGATGCTGATTAGTCTGTGTTTATAAATTTGTTGCCCCAAATTGAGTTAATTCCATTAGTAAAGCATGATTTTTCGAAGGTGTTCCAATTAACGAAACTAGAAAATCTCGAATTTTTTTTTTCGAATTTTCATGTATTCCGATTTTGAAAAATCGTAAAAAAAAAAAAATCAAGTCTAGATTTTTGTGTTATGTCAGTTTGAAAAGTGCTTAAAAATCAAGATTTGAGGGTGAGAAAATAAAAACATGCTATTTTGACAAAAAAAACCGTGTTTAATTGCTATCTTTCTCAATACTATTCTCTACCAACTTTTTCCAATTAAATATGGACAAAGTTATGGGCACGTGGATGGAGAAGGGTATAACCAGCAACGCGAACATAGTTATGGGCATGGTTATGGGTATGAGCATGAAAATGACACAGATTAGGACACAAAATATTTGCCCTTAACCCGAAACTGAGAGATAAGAGCTTTGAAATGGGCACATGCATTTGCATTGGCTTGGGCACTAGAATAGGCAAGAGCAAAGATTGGGCCATTAGAATGGGTTGAGACATAAAATATTCATTATATGGTAAAAATTGTAATTTTGTGTACAAACACTAATGGGTTTCTCACAGTTTTGGTTGAGAACCCAAGGGCTTTTCAAAGAAGATTATATTGCTATAATCTTGGTTCAAAGGGCATAATTTTATAGTTAATTAGTATAATCTTGGTTCAAAGGGCATAATTTTATAGTTGAAAAGGGCATTATAGTATTGGTCTCTTGTTTCAAAGAAGATTTTAAATTAACTTAACGAAACGATGTAGTTTTGACTAATTAACTAAACCAAAACAACATAAGAAGGGGAGAAATCGTGTTTAGTAGTATTATAGTAAAGTACAAACTCTTGTTTGAAAGGGGCATTCTAGTAAGAAAATTTTAATGTATGTTAGAGAATCTCATACGTACAATTATAACTTTTAAGACTTAATTACTCAAATGAGAACCTATTTACCCTAATGAGGGTCTTATTTACCTTAACGAGAGCTTTTTCATAGTTACCACAAGAGTTGTCGAAGTCGTAATATGTGTCGTCAAGTTGTAAAATATTACAATTATCACTTTTAGGACTTATTTACTCAAACGAAAACATAATTTACTTTAATGAGGACCTTATTTACCTTAACAAGAACTTTTTCTCCTCATTATGTATGAGAAATGTTAACATACCATAGCTTTACTCATTGTAGTATTGGTCTATAATCTTTCTAATCATTTGATGATTTTTTTTAATTAGTGAAGTGATGAACTTTAATCCAAAGTATATGTTTCTTTATGTTAATTAATTTTATTTTTGATTCTAGGTTTTTAGGTATCACTTCAATTGAAATGAAAAATAAATTCTGGATCCGCCACTAGTTGCAAGTTATCTTTGCCGGACCTGAGGTGGAGAAATCGTGTTACTACAGCCAGCACTAACATGGTATTTCAGTAAAACCAAGAACCATCATTCAACACATTGTTGCAATTTTCCATATGGTCAAAAATATAGTGACAAAGGGTAGTAGGAATGCGTAGTAACAATGGGTGATTAAGAAGAAGAAAAATGGGCCAAAAAAAAAATATTGGAGCAACACATGGGTCACAAACCAGGTCGCAGATATTGTCATTTGTGAATGTTGTTTGGACCTTCATTGTCAAATTAAATTGTTTAAGACTTTATAGTTAATAGAAACTTGTCTAGGCCTTGTATGTCACTGAGCTAAAAAAAATCTTTTGGGTTAGTTCAAGTGGTGAGAGAGATGAAAAATTGGGATAAAATTAGGCTTTAGGGATTCGATCCATTTCAATGTAACTAAAAAAAAATTCATAACAATAAATTAGAGCAGTAAATCCTAAAAAAAAATAAAAAAATTAGAACAAAATACTGCCACACAAGTTTATCGCCTGGTTTCTCTCTTAGCCCCAACTCAACCAAACATAGGTCCTTCACTTCATTTTCCTCATCCACTTTCTATTAGCCACACAAACTTGCAAGTTGCATTTCTAGAATAAGAAGCTCCAAGGTCAGAAGCTCATTAATTTTCTCCGTTCACCTTATTCCATTTGTTTATTCCTTTTTGTTTTCGTTGTTGCATTGAGATGGTCTAGAAATGACAACATTCAGCAAATTGTCAGAACATGCAAATATATGGTTGTGCAAATCCTTTCAAGATTGCCTCCTAAGTCTTTGATACGATTCAAATGTGTTCGTCAATTGTAGTACACTCTAACCAGTAATCCTAGCTTCGTGGAGAAGAACCTTTCTAATTCCATTGACAACAAATTCACTTCCTCCACCTATATCATTTGCAAGAGAACTATCCTGACGGACAACAATATTATGGATGAGAAGGAGATTAGAGATGTCATGCTTGAGGACAACAATGATAGGAGGGAAATTTTACTATCATTACTTAATATTTGCAGTGATAACGATCCTGATTACTATAACATAGGTTCTGTTATCGAGGACCATACTGTTCCTATGCATACATGCATGTCCGCTTAATTTAGAAATTGCAGGCCATTGTGATGGGATCATTTGTCTAAAAAATTCTTCACCCGAGGACATTGTTTTGTGCAACCCAGCAATCAAGGAATCCACACTTCTTCCTGATTCTTGTCTTCTTCTCCCTCCCAAAGATCCAGGTGATTATGATGCATTAGAATCGAGTACGAATGCTGTGGGATTTGGCTATGATTCGAAGGCTAAAGGTTACAATGTTGTTCGAATTGTAAATTTTATTTCAGGGGTTTTTACAAAACATTCGAGAGAGATCGAGGCAGATATCAACAGCTTGCATGCATGTTATTATTGGTTGGCATATGTACCTATGACATGGCTCGAAAACATAAGGAAGTCATCCTTTCATTTGACATGGCTGCAGAGCTATTTTTCCGGATGTTTTTGAGCATACATATGATTGGTATAAGAGCCTTGCAGTCTTGAAAGAATCCATTGTTCTTTTGTCCTATACAGTAGATACTGGAGTTCCTAAATCCTTCGATATATGGATGATGGATGACTTTGGTTTAACGGTTCATGGACAAAACATATAACCATTGGACTTGTGGAAAGCGTTGAGATTTCGTTGGTATTTTGGAAGACCGACCAACTTCTTATGGTTACCACTAATGGAGATATAGTGTCCTATAACCTCGGTACCCAAAAGCTCAAGAATTTTCCCATTCATGGCGTGGAAGGTCCTCTACATATTCAAGCTGTTTGTTATACAAACAGTATTGTTTCGGTCAAAAAAGACAAAAAACTTGAGGGCACATATTTTTTTATCTAGCAATCACACGCAAATAGTATTAAATGGAAAAAATACGTATGCGTATTTCGGACAATTTGTTCGGTATAATATTATTTAATTAATTTTTTTATTTATTTTTCAGTTTTTAAATATCAATTTATATTCATTTTGCTTCAATTGCATGTGTAAACTATGTAAAAATAGGTAATAAAACGTGTTTAATACGTGTATAATATTTTTTTATTCAAAAGTACGTGTATTTTAACGGATCTTTTCAAAAATACAAAAATCGGACGTATTTTTGAAAAATATGTACGTACGGGTACAATTCGGGTATTATTTACGAATTTACTAATTAGGCACGCAAATGAGAGTCTCACATTTTTCTCTTAAAAGAAAGTTTCACATTAGTGAAAGGGGTTTGTCCAATTCGTACTTTCTATCAATTCTGTTCTTGCCACTTACTGAGGTGGAAAGAAATTGCCACTTACTAGGCTCACCTCCAGCTACCCACTTCGATTTGTCCAATTCGTACTTTCTATCAATTTTGTTTTTGCACATATCATATGTCACCGCTATCAAACCACTCACCTTTGGCAAAACCGGAGATTCGCTTCCCATTGACGCCGGTGAATGGATCGATCTAAGAGATCTAGGCGTTTGAGAATCAATTCGAGTATTGAGTTTATTCGGAGGGGAGAATTAACGTTATAGCTGCTATGTATGGATTGATATATTAGGTTTTCAGATAGAATGAAAGAGGGAAGGTAGACGAGGACATAGAATTTGTTGGGATTTTCAGATCCAAAGCAATTCGAATTTGTTTAGTTTCCCATCACAATATTCCAATTAACGTACAATAAGAATTGCGTCTTCCAAAAGATTTCCCCATCATGTATATTTTTATTGTGTCCGGTATAGAAAGATGTCGGATTAAAGTGATGGGTTACCTTAATTTACTTTTTTTTGTTGACAAGGATATGCCAACTCTTTCTGTACAACTACAATACTGTTTCTCTGTTAGTTGAGATGTGTCATTCATATTCATCTCCTCCGCAGCCAAGTGGCTTTCTCAACTCCTACGGGTTGAGGATTGTGGCCTTTCAGACAAGACCGTACTAATCTCGCATAACCTTCTAATCATATAAAAAAAAAGGCTTTCTCGACCCAAAAACAAATCTGGTTGTGTAACAAATTTAAAGAGAAAACGAAAAATTATAATGAAATGGTATGGGATATCATTTTTTTTTAACAATGTATGGGATATCATCTAAGAATTTAATTCAAAATCAATTAATAATTGTTTGTAAGGTGCGGATTTTATAAATATATACTTATATATTCAAAGTTTTATTTTACTTATGTCGGATCAATAACGCTTTAATGAATGTGTAGTTTCATTTATTAATGTATATCGTTGTTGATGTATTTCAGTGTCGATGTATGTTTTATAGATGCTGTATTTGATGCAGTTTAATGAATGAAATTATTCACCTTGATAAAAAAAAAAAATAACGCTTTAAATTTCCATTGGTACATTATGAGAGGTGCTATTGAAGCCAAAAACATGTACAACTTATACAAGTGATGTAGATTACGTGTAGGCCACTCAACCAAACACATATAATAACCCAATTTGAGATCGATCACAGTAGAATTTGAGAAATTAACTCAAATTCAATTGACAATTTGCGGAGAATTTTGTACTCTTATAGTGTTATGCAAGGTTTTCATTTTGTTGAGGGGAATTATTAAATCTCATGAATACGGCTCCTGGTATGTGGTGAGATTTTAAGCCAAACATATAGACAAATTATATTAGGTAATGCAGAAGCGCTAGTGCCCATTTTCTAGGTAATTAGTGTCTTATGATCTCAAGTAGTTTGCACATTTATTTTTACTACTATTATATATACACTAGGGGCGGATTCAGGGGGATGTCGAGGGTATGCAACTGCCCCTCTCCCTTCAAATTTTATGAATCCAATGAAGCAAAAGGTTTTTTACGCGCAATTTTGGGCAGTGTCATTTGGAAAAAAAAAAAAAAAAAATATATATATATATATATATATGTTCGACCCTTCACTAACCACGGAAGGCTTAATTAAGTTTGTCTAATGAAACTTCCATATTTTTATTAATTTGGGCATTGTTATTGTCAATTTGCACTCCATTCTTTTATTTTATAACATATTTACCTTTTTTATTTATTAACTGTCAATTTTCACTATTTCCATCAAATTGACCAGTTTCCATCTAATTTATTGCCAATCACAATTAATAAAAGGAAAAGGAGAAATTTACAAGGTTGTTTGAAAAAGAAAGGACCGCTGCAGTTCAGTGGAGTCATGGACCTCGAGTTAATAATAGTCTTGCGCACCACCTTGCTCGGCAAAGTCTAGTCACAGAAGAAGTTTTTATATTTTTTTGGGTCGAAAGGAGTTTTTCTGTTTGATGCAGTCGGTCCAACATGGCTAGCATATGGACTTGGTTATTGCCTAGAGTTCTTGATTTGTTTATGATTCTCCCTCCTTGGAAAAAAAAAAATTCCTGAATCTGCCACGGATATATACACTTTGCTTACACGTGTGTGAATTTCACAAATCTTTAGAACATGTCCAAAAGGGAGAAATTAAGTAAGAAACGTTTTAACCCTCCAACCCCTAAAACCTTATTGAATATTATTCAAACCCCTCAAATTTCAAGTGTCCGGCCAATCAAAAATTAATAGTCTTTAAAATAAACTCAGCAACTTTTCAACATTGTCCTAATCAAATTATAGAATGAAACTAGTGCAAGAAATGTCATAGAATAGAAGTGTGAGAAAAGGGGAAAGAAATGAAGATAGTCATTAGTTACAAACAAGTGCCAACTTGAATTAACAGCTACTAATATGGCCCTTCGGCCCATCACAATTCAAACATAACTAGCTTTTGCCAAGCATTACAATCAACTTATCAACATTTACATTTGACTTCACATTCATTCACACTAACAAATTAAGCTTATGGCCCCCTTTGGGTTTTCCATACTCTTAATTAACCCCAAATAAAAATCTAAATAGTAAATACAATTATCACTTAACCCACCACCATATTTGACCAAGTTACAAACCTTCAGCTTTCTTCAGGCATTATGTCACCAACCACGAATTCATGATCACCATCATGTAGCAACTCGACGACGAACCGGAGATTGAACTCCGGACGACATCATAACTTGCGCATTAGAAGAAGGCACACCATAATCTGACATACACCGCTGAATATCCGAATTCTGGAACCGGCCAGAATCCCCGGGAAGCCGGATATAGGCAGCAGAAGGCGACTCGCAGAACCATGATGAGCTTAAAACACCACCCGCAGCTTGTCTATTGTTATTCTTGTATTCCACTATTGCCCTATACACAAATGGAATCAAACCCTCCATTTAAAGCAACTGTGGTTTCTACGATCAACGAAAGAGGAGAAAAACAAGTGTGATCGACTCAGCTTTAGGGTTTTTTAGTTTGTGTTGGATTAATGGAGGTGGGGAAATGGGAAAGGTTTTTAAAGATGGCCATGGAGTAGTGACGTGGCGTAAATGAGGTTGGAGTCCAGCTCTTTAAGCCAAGCCACTGAGACTTGAACGCAAACCCGCACGACGACTTTGAAAGCTCTATCCAAACCGCACCATTTACTTTCGTTTTACATCTTACCAAATCTCTATATTATCCACTATAATTACATAATTATTTTATTCAGGTTTGGTTTGGTTTCAGTGGTTTTCTATGAGCTTTCTGAACAAGCTAGATTAATTGTGTCTCATCAAAACTAATGGCGGCAATGGCCACCAATGTTTGTCTGGCTGTCTTGATCAACTATATTTTAAATGTGTGTTTGAGATCAAATTTGATTTTTAAAGCAAGCTATTTGATGAAGTAAGTAACAATGATTTTTAGCAGGCACCACGTCTAATTAAGAATATGATACAAAACTAGATGAGTCGCTAAAATAATATTATTTATACACCATGATATTTCTTCATCTAAGAAAAGGTTTAACTGAAACCATGCATCCTCCTGGCTGCCTATAGTTTTATATATATGTTACCGCCCTTTAAATAAACATGGGCTAGACCAAGTCGAACAAAACTGTGTATGAGAAGACGTACATGACCTAACAAGCCATATATATGAGAACAAATCATTTAGGAATTGAGACTTGCGAATACGCATGCTTAATTAGCATTTTCTTCTAGATCCCTTTTTTTCTACAATACTAAGTTTTGAGACTGTTAAATTCGATGTTGGTGTCTAGCAATAAATTCAATGAGGAGCAGCGACACTGGTAGAGAAGAAATCATCTTTTAAGAAAAGTGATAACATCATATTCGGTTTACTAAAAACACAATTCAAGGTTAGAAATAGAAACTGATTACTTCTTTTGCTAGGTCTCTTTTCAACGACCATTATTTCAAAAACATCTAGTTAAGTCGCACCAATTATCTAATTCGTGCGGAACTAGGACGGACATATAAATAATAGTATAAATGTCGCATAGCTATCAGTGATCTTTCAAAATGACCTAATATGGATGATTATGGATTGCAAACATAAGTGATGATGCTCTCTAAAAGCTTTTTGAATTTAGCATGCTTCAAACCAATTAACCACGTCTTAAATTGACTTCAAGGCTACTTTGGACTCCGATATTATACCCCCGGTTAATTTTTCACATTTGCAAGGCGACCCAACATTCGAAAAGCTGGAAAAGTACACCAAATATCCCAAAATTCACTAGTTTAAAAATAACAATAGAAAATAGAAAACCAACTTAATTTAATGTTACTTTCGTGCCCTGACGTTGTGTTCCTCAATTCATTTTGGACATTTAAAAGGTTGCCCAACGTTAGTGAAGGTTGAAAGACAACCAATTTTTCTAAAATTAATATATTAAAAAAAAATAAAAAAGACATTTTCCCGACGAATCATTCGTCGCTAAAAGTCATTCCTTTTTTTTTTTTTTTAAATGGTTGTGGTACCTGAATATGTACTTGATTAAAACTTGGACATCACTACCTAGAAAGCAAATTTGTAACTTTAATTTGTTGCTATCATAATCAATCCTCAGTCTTACTTTTCTACCATATAGTAAGTATCAACTGTCAACTTAGTTTCTTAATTAGTTAACCATGCCAACTAATTCCCATTTCAATATTCATCACATATATTTTTATTTTTTTTGGTCTGAATTCAAATCGATGTTAAACCAGATACGGAATGTTCGGATCGGCCATTTATATCATCAAATGTTATATAGAATTTTTATTCTAATCGTCATTCGTCAACCATACATATCTCTATTATATTGGATGATGATCAAATCATTGTACAGGTTGCTTCATCACTGTAACCACCCCAGATATTTGTCTCTGTCGTAGATGAAGTCATTGCCTGCATCATCGTCCAATCCCACGACTGAAGATCGATCAACTTTCACTCTTCATCGATCGATCATGTCGTTTTCTTTTCCCATTTAATTTTGTAGCTTCAAAGCAGTCATCGAAAGCGCTCCAAACCCTAAGCAAAAGAAAACTAAGCTTTTGTGGAGCATTAAGCTGGGGAAAACACCAAAGCCTCTATCATACTGTCAACGTTCAATGTAGTAATATATTCCCTTTTGAACTTATAGACAATAGACAATGAGAAAAAGATAAGCTCAACTTGTATACAAAATTGGTTCTGGCAACAACGTCAAGGCTTAGGTTCATGTCAACGTCTTGGATTTCATCTCCAATCGTAATGGTTTTTAAAGAATATGATTGATAATTATATATATATTCAAATTAAGAGTCCATTGTTCTAGAATGTGTGCAAAATAATATATATATATCGCATATATTTGTTAGAGGCGAGAAGATCATGAAACAGCCTAGCTGTGCAATCTTCTCTTGCAAGATTTATTGATGAATATCCATACTAGTATAATATATATAGCATGAAGTGACACCATTACTGTAATTTCAAAATGGGATATATAAATTAATCTCTTGAGAATATATTAGGAAGAAAAAAGAGAGGTTATGCCAATTATCTATTAGTATTGTCTATCTGTTAGTATGTAGCCTTCACAGTTAAGCTACAAGTGATCGATGAGCCTGACGACTTATTTAGTTTATTTATTCAACTCTTTAGTAATGTGACAATGAACATTAATTCTAGCATTTGCTCTATAATTCTTATTTATTGAACTCTTTTGAGTCATACTGATAGGAGCACAAAGTGTGACGTTTTTAATGTGTTTTTCTCATCCTTTGGCTGCGTTTTATTTATAACTTTGCTATTTTAGCTTAGTTTCCATCTTTGAGTCCCGAAATGGTGTTTAAGTACGGAAATGAGTAAAAATGAGGTTTTTAGGAAACTTTCCTGTTTTGACTTTCCTAATTTGTTTTGGAAACTTTCCTCATTTAAAATCTTTCCTCATTTGTGTTTTCTCCTACACTTGGCAGGAATCCTAATGACGTCAGGAATCCTAATGCAACCAGGAAAACTATTTCATCCCGGAACGGAAAATTGGAACTCGGAAAAATTACGAAGCTTAATGGGCTTTTTCGAGGCCCATTAAGAGGTGGGCTGCCATGAGGCCCGATTGGGAGGCCCAAATCCATGAAAACAAGTCTATTGGACTCTTGAATGTAACCCTAGCCCATTAGGGTTTATTTTGGACGAAAATTACAAGGGAAATAAGGGAGATTATTCCTCTTTGCCGCATATTTCCTTTCCATATAGGATTAAGACTTTTTATTTATTAAATCTTTTTACTTTCCCAAAGTTTTTATTCTCTTAAATACCTACTTCTTTTAGGATACTAATTCAGATTTTTGGGAATGTATTTAGATGGAATTTCGGCAAGAGAGGAAGGAGATTTCTTGTGGGCTACTCAAGGAAATATTTTGGCAATTATCCAAGGAGATTAATTCAGATTTTTAAGAGATTAATTGGAGGAAATTCGGCACTGTTCATTCGGCACTATTCATCTATGATTTCGGCAACCAATGCAAGGAGAATCCATGTGGAACTCAACTAGGTTTATCAAGGAATTAATTCAGAAATTTATGGATGAATCTAGTCCTAATTTCGACAAAAAGAGAAGGATTTCTTGGTGGCTACTCAATTAATTTTCAGCAACAATTAAGAGATAAATCCTAAAAGATTTCGACATCTAGATGGAGGGCTAGGATTGCATCAAGGGTTCCATGATTTCTCCTATAAATAGGCTGCTCTTTAACACAATTCTACACACCTTCTACCCGAGAAAAATACCATTCCATACCTTTCAAGTTTCGGCAACATCACCATCCAAAGTTCTCGGTTTCCATTCTCTAGTGCAAGGGTTCTCAAGACTTCAAGGAGGAGGAGAAGGCAAAATCACCATCATCACCAACCATATTCCGACATCACCATCACCATCTTCAACTTGTCTTCACGGCTTGGATTGCTTGCGTTCAAGGATTCAAGGTTTTGTGGCTTCAAGATCTTCATGCTATTCATATGGTGTATTTCGACTTAGCCTTTAAATTTATACCTCTTTGTTGCTTGTTAATCTTTTGTATTAGTTAACATGACATGGATTATATAATCTCCAGCCCTTGTTTTTGGATTTATTTAATTATTGGATTGGATTTAATTAGTTCTTCTAGCATCTTATGTGAATTTGTTTATTTGATTTTGTCTTTAATGTTGGAATCAAATAAAAAGGATCATGGATAGATGAGCGTTCTCACTAGGTCGTGCACTTTAATTAACAACTCTTTTTCTATGCGTTGGACATGTTTTGATTGATCACCTTTGCATGTTTAATTGATTGGCTTGACAGAGCGTTCTCGGAGTTAATTTTCATAGGGAAAGTTTTATTTGGGGAATGATAATTGGCGTTCCAACATTCCACATATGTTAATTTTGGATTCATGGCTAGCGAATTAATTAATTTTCAGTTTAATAATCGATAGATTTGTACACTTGTGGTTGTGAGTTATGTGTTTCATGTTCCATTCCATTCCATTTAATTTATTCTTTGTAGAGTAACCATTTAGTTTAAACAAATCATACCTTTAAATCCCCCATATTTTCGTTGCATATATTGTCTATACTTTGTATATTTGTGACACTAATTCTTTATAATGATTCTTTGTTTAGGTACTACCCCTAATTCCCGTTGTTAACGATCCCTACTTGCTTTATACTACCGATGATTTTAGGGTTTAAATTGATGCTTGCAAAAGTCATATCACATACTTACATTTTAAAAATACAATGCCTCAAATCTTGAAATATATCATCGGGGCCATAAAATATTAAGTCAGGCTCTAATTGCTGCCAATTCTACTTCAAGACATGATGTTGTATCATCTTGGGCCTTGTCCAATTCAAGCTGCTGGTAGTGTCAGAGATAATTTGCACTTGTTTGATCTGTGCCAAAGTCCACTTATGGACTAGTACGTGGTTTATGTACAGAGGAATGCTAGCTGCCTTCGATATTTCCTCTTCGGAGCGGTGGGGATAGGTCCCAAGGCTAGGTTTTGTGCTTTTGTTGTGGACCGGGCCGACCTATTGGGTTGGCCAATTTTGTGAACCGAACATTGGCTTTCATTAGGCCTCAACCGATCTGATGGTGGGCCGACTCATCAATTCAGCTCGATTCAGTGTTGGGCCATTTCTATGTTGTGAGGATCATGGTGATGTTGCAAGTAATTCTCGTCCTTCTACTCGATTGCGCACCACCACGACATGGTTGTCGTTGTAGCTTGGAAAGATTAGCAAAGTCTATTGGAAACCTCTTGGAAGATTAACAATTAGACGTATATATATATATATATATATATATATATATATATATATATATATATATATATATATATATATATATCTCTTGGTAAGATTAACAGTTCGTAATATTTTCACATGTCTCTAGCTGTGAGACTTGCAAAATCTACATACACAGTAATTATGTGTTCAATTATCGATCATTTTGCTCCTCTTCAACCTAAATAAGAAATATAAACAACCCACTTCGATTGCAAATACAAATAGTGAAGGTGTACTATAATGATATAACCATACTTTGCCATGGGCTGGTGACCCTGTAGGAACCATCGCTTTGTGCTATTGCATGCTATCATTAGTCGACCTTTTAGGCTTTTATATGTTCATGATCGACAATAATTTCCCTTAATTAATAAACCAATATCCAAACCTCTTCTTAAATTGTCATGTGCCTAGCTAATTAAGCTAATTAAGTTCTTGAAATTTTAAGCTATATATATATATATATATATATATATATATGTATAGCCTCGTACCCAATCATCATGACCCTAGCATATTCCTTCACAATTCGTAGTGTGGTCTCTTGCACATGCTCTCTCCACTAACTGATGAAAACTTCAAGTAGTAGTCATTGTTTTTCCCAGTTCCTGGACCATAATGGATGATTACCACTTGAAACTTATTTCATATGACCTGAACCTTTCCACTATTAGTTTTGCAGACCAAATAGGGTTAACTTCATTGATTTTGATCAAACTAGCTAGAATCTCCTTTTGTATTTACCCTCTTATATCAAATAGGTTGAGGTTGAGGTTGTTCTCAGGCCATATCTCTGTGAATTTAGGGTTTAGAAGCCGAGAAGGTGACTTTTTTCAAGTGGGGCGCACGCGTGCTCAAATATTGCCCGCTCTATTGGGGAAGGTTGTCTTATTCAGGTATAGTACTCTACTGCATAAATACAAATCATTGTGTTTTGTTTCTCTCAGTAAAAGTATGTATCCCAAGTAGTACTGCGCTCCATGTAGACTAGCTTGTACAGGCTCTATTAATTCTTATCTTTTGCTCTCTTTCCCATATGAATGGATGGTCCCGGAACCAAAAGAACATGTATGCAGCTTTTGTGTAAAGAATAAAGTAGGGTTTACAGTTAAAGGGGAAGAGAGATGCATAACTAGCTAGTTCATAGATTAATGGTGGAAATGGAAAGAGATACAACAACAACCAATTAGAAAACCTATTTGGTAAATGATCATTATGATATACAAGTGATAAAGCCCAGCTTGCTCATGATTGAGGGCAGTTATTCAGTTAATTGCAGAAAATTGATCGATGGAACTGGAGCTGTAGGTAGGGTTTGGACGATTTTTTCACCAGGGGAATTGCATTAATAGTTGGTAGGCATGTTGCAGCATATTAATTATTGATTTCCCTGCCATTTTAGGCTTTCAGCGATCCAAAACGATAAGGCCAGGGTTTTCTCGATCCTTGAGTAACCACTACTTTTCTTTAATTTGATGAAGGGTGCGTGTGTTAGTGAAGGCAACCGAATACATGTTCGCACAAATATACTAAACAAGAGTATATTACTATATTAATTTGTTCTTTTCTAACAAAACAAACTACAGTAGTATTCAGACTTTTATATCTCACTCTCGAGAAACAAAAAATTCTTGAATTTGCCAATATGGGCAACACCTAATACATTCTTTCCCACTAGCAACAACCGTGAAAGAAAATTGACATATTTGATGTGTGTCTATCACTAAAATTTACCATTGGACTCAGCTTTCCTTGCGCTCAATGAGCATTAATTGACCAATATGACTCATCAAACATCCATATATATAGAGTTATAGACGATCCGAAACTATCTGAGCTTGTTCTTTGGCACTTAGTTTAAGATTAAAGAAAGAGCACGGGACAAAAAGAATTGAAGAATTAATAAAACGGAGGGAAATTAAAGAAAAGAAACAAAGAGGTATGGTGTCTCTCCCCGACAAAGCACCCCTTGTCTCAGACTCTGCAATAATTCCTGCAAAGACTGTCTATGGTACACTACTCCATAGCGGGCCTAACCAGTAGGCCCATCCATGATGTTCACTGTTCTGGGCCCATCTGTGGCGCGTACACACACCGGAGAAAGCGACGAGTGGTGAGTGGTCCTTGTTGAAAGGGAAGGTAAAGATTCAGTTAGGGTTAGCTGAGGTGAGTCGCTCTGTTCTGGTGAGGGATTAGTGCTCTTTCTCTGTTGAATGCTCCTTTTGGTCTGGTGCCTTCACTTACACTCCACCTCCGTACTTAATGCTCTTCTTTACCACTTTTAACATTGCACCCCTGTCTTGGGGCTTGTGCGTCTTGAACTAGATTATGAGTACTTGCACCAAGCCCTAGCTAATATTAGCGTCGAGTATTTCTGGGTCAAATTTGGAGCTGCGCAGCTGCAGCATAAAATATCATTTCAGCTGTATAATCTTATCTCAAGTTCTCAACCAACAACCAAACCCTAATCTTGTATATTTCTTTTTCTTATCCCAAACCCTAATCCTTTTTTGTTTGACAAAACCCTAGCTAATCTTAAGTGACCATTCAATGATTGTGATCCCTCTAACATTAATCTGTTATTTACAGGGGATGTAATTGAACGAGCTAGCTACTGAGCCCCACACGTGTTTATACCATATGGCATTGCTATAATTCTATTGCCGTCGGACCAACAACTTCACAGTTTCTCTGTTATCAAATTGTCGGTTGACGTTTTTTAAGTATATATATATAAGTATATCAGTCCCCTTCAAGTATACAGACCAAATTCCTTTTCTCTCTTCTTGCTAGCTTGCTATTTTGTACATGTTTACAATTTTTACTTCCATTTCTTCAACGCTGAGTGGTTTCACATTTCATTATTTATAATTAGTTGACGAGATCCATACATGGACGACATGTACGTTAATCCAAACAGCAGTTCAAGTACTAACAATGGCACAAAAAGTTACTGTATTTGATGTAAGATGCACATAAAATAAGTAGCTAGAAGTCGTTCTTATATTTTCATCGCCATCAGCAATTTGGCTCTAGTTGTGACTCGATCAACAATGTCGGCAGTAGTTTATTGGTTATATAAGATGTGAGCCAAGCTTGTAAGTAAATAAGCAAAACTTATCAATCAATGACATATATGCATGTTCATACAATTTCGGCTGAAAACAACATCATGGTTTCCCAAAGTATACTTGTTTTACACACTATAATTCACTTTCTTTTTTCTTTTGGGAATGATTGTTCACTTGTATGATCATAAAATTAAGAAATTGAACTATTACAAGCAATAAAACACGGTTGACTGCAATACAAGTACAAAATAGTTTTGAAAAGAAAAAAATATCTTCACCTAAAAAGATTCCCTTTACTATAATAAAAATATGAGACCATTGAACCGAATTCTCAGTTCAGACGAAAGGTGCCATAAATCGTAAGTCCTCTTCAGTTCCATTTACTATTTTTCCCTTTTTCCAAGTCTCTCACATCATCAGATTGGTACACACACACTAATACAGCTCAACCCCCTCATAGTTTTAAGTTTCCTAGAGATTAATTAATAAAGATCATTTTCCATCTCCTTAGGGACCCTCGTTACTTGGAAGAGAACCCTAAAAAATTATTTGATACTTCTATAGTTCTATATAAATATTTCACAAAGCTGACTTCTGTTGTAGCTAGCAATCCGATAATTTGAGCTAGTTAAGAAATATATATATGGTCGGTCCAATCTTGTTGCTAAGCTGCCATGATATGAGAGAGATGAAACTTCACAAGCCAGACTTGTCTTTTTTAATTGAACCAAATTCAACACTGTTTTTGGGTTATCACAAAAATTGCCACTTCGTTTCATTGCATCTATACACTGGTACCTTCCAACCAAACTTAATAATCAAATCACATAAGTAATTAATAGTATTTTCTATATATAATTAATGTGGTGAAGTCAATACTCAACTGCTTGAGAATATGTCAGGGGTGCCTACCTCATGTCTGTTAATTGAGTATAATTGAATGTTAATTTCTTAGATGCAATTAATCTTGCAAGTGCAATCAACTTAATCAATCGGTTGACTTACATAAACTTATATATAAGTCAACTTTTATCAGCTTTCGAAGGGTACGTACATATATAATTAAGCTTTAGAAAACTTCAACTACTTATCGTATTTTTTTTTTATGAAACGAGTGATAGAAGAGAAATAACCTCCTTAATACTCAAATTTATTAAACTAAAAAGAGATGAAAAATACAGGAGGAAAACCTAACCAAAACCTCCTGAAGCAACAAGCATAAACGAACAAATTAACGAAATTTAAATTGAGAAAGACCCAAAATGTCACTATTAGCACAGTAACTATCTTACACAAACTACTTATCGTCTTATACATGCTGAAAGTTGTATATATATATTAGCACAGTAACTATCTTCGTGTCAATAATTTTGATCAAATGGTGATCTTACGTAAGATCAATAGCTACTTATTGCATTATATGTTTACATACATGTTTTTCAATAGCTGTTGATGTTATTTTTCTATCCACGTATACTATTAATTGTTGACTGACTAAACTAACTGTCTATCATATATATGTATTTTTTTTCCCTGCCTTTATTTCCCTTCTTAGATATGGAAATGGTCGACTACTCGACTTATTCAATAAGCAAAACATTATTACATAACTCATCACTAAGTGGGACGACAAAAATGGAATATAATTACATGCAATACTACCCCATATATTAGTACGTAAATAGTTGGTAAACTAAACATAGACTACCAATAATTTCACAAATTCCATTAATTATATCAAACTTATTAACGTCCCCAAATCGATAAACTCTACTGTAGTTCGTGGGCACTGATCACAACCAAATGCAATTTTGTATCAAACTATCAATGCTTACAGTTACTGTTATATATTGAGGCAGTACGTGTTGTCTGATCGAGTTCATAATTGGACACATGTAGTTAGCAACTGACTCTTTTTTACTGGAACACTATCATACTTTTATAAAATATTTTACATGAGTTTTATGTACTTTATTTTGCAGTAGAGAATGAATGATAATATGTTTTGATGTAGAATTAAATTATGTCCCACTTTGTGTAAAAGCTATTCCCCTTATCAAATATAGCTCGCACTTAAATTATCCATGACTTTCACTTGAGATACTATTTGTTCTCATTAAAGTATGAAAATTACACTAAAAACCATAATGGCATTCAATGATCCAAATTACCAATGGAGTTCACTATTTTTGTTCTGATTTGTTTTTTGTTTTTGATAGAAAACGTTCATTCATTCATAGTGAAAAGTAATAATACACACAGTAACCATTCATTATGAGCACGAAATAAATAATCACCGCCCTTCTGATTCGTTTTTGATTGCGAAGGCTTTGTCTATGACCCAATAGTATGCAGACCACCGAAATTATTTTTCTCAAAAAAAGTGGGAGGTCAGGTTTATATTTAATTTAAAACAATGGTGAAACGTGTCGTTTATTGAAGCAAAGGACAGTGCGGCCCACGTCATAGAACCCGCCAAAAGGCGCGAGTTTCTCAACCAGATTCACTGCTCGCTTACCTACACGCTTTTCTCGAATCCCTCCATTGTTTATAACCAGAGTACCAGATCACGGGCCCACCTCAGGCCCATTAAAAAAAAAACCAGATCTGTGGGCCCGCAGTCCCACTTCGATCCAAGCCACTTATAGAATCCGACTTTGGACAAGTTTGAAATCCGCCCCAAAAACAAATGAAATGTGACCGGTTCACCGGTGGCGGCAATTTGTGTATATATATATATATATATATTGATATCGACAGTGTGGTGATCAGTGAAGAAGAAGACGACGTTTGGAGAGTTTGGAGCTTTTGGAGGGCCGAAAAAGCCAATTTGCCCCCATTCAAATTTCACTGTAGAATCTGAGACAGAGAGTCATGGAAGCTCACGAATATGAACACCAGCGGCGACTTCGTCAATTTTAGAGGTAAAGCAAACACCTTACACCGCTTGTCATTTCTTCAAGTAGCTGATCAATCTAAGTCCATGACAATTTTCTTTCGGTTTTGGCAGCGATTCATGCAATTATGAACCGCTTATTCACATCAAAGGGAGAGAATTTAGTGGTTGATTCACAGTTCGTTTTAAGTGCTTTTTGATTAAGTTGAGTTTAGGTACTGAGAGTGAGTGAGAGAAAAAGCAGATTTGTGATGGAACTGTTTTCAACTGGTCCTCCAATTAAACGAAGAGCGGGACTACGGATTAAACAGGCGGGTCGGGCTTCGTACCGGGGCAGTTAGGGAATTTTTTCCTTGTTTTTGTGGTGTTTGTGAATGTGATTGATTGATTGTGTGTTGTTAGTTTAATTTGAGCGTTCGAGAAAAAGTTAAGAGATGGGGATTACTGCTCTGAGGCAGTTACTGAAAAGCCTTTGCAGCAATTCGCTTTGGAAATATGCGGTCTTTTGGAAGCTGAAGCGTCAGACCGACTTGTAAGTTTTCTTTTTGAGCCATTCTTTCAGTTTTTGTTATGATCATTATGTGTTAGATTCTTCTGTTTGAACACAATTAGGGACCTGATTTTCTTGGTGGTGCAAAAACATACTTTTAAGATACCAGAGATATGTATGGATGTATAGACAAAATCCCATTAATCTTCTAGAACCATAAACAAAACATGTAATTTTTCAAAATGAATATAAAAAGTAGTTTCATCTTGGTCTTGAGCATTGGCATACTAATGACCTCATTACTCCTAGCATATTAGCTAGTGATGATCCCCAATATGATATTAGTCTTCTTGTTATCTAAAGGATTTTGAGCTGGGAGGATGGGTACTGTCATCAGCCAAAACCAAGAGAAACTATGGATGGTGCAACAGATGATATCTACTTCGGTGAGGCGAATGATATATCTTTCAAGAACTGTGCAGCAATCTTACATGATGGTGGATCTGCGGGATATCCAATTGGACTAGCAGTGGCTGATCTGTCACATCTTCAGTACACATTTGGAAAGGGGTACAATCTTGTTCTTGACCCTTGTATTTATAAAGTGTGGACTGTTTAATCTCCAAAGACTTTTTATAAACATGTTTAAAATCTGTATGAAAGTATAGAATACCAACATTTTCCGCAAAAAATGTAGAAGTATGTGGTTAGTAAATGCTTCTTAGAGCCTCAGGAATTCTTGGAGACAATTACTTTAGTGCCATCTTCATTATTTGCCACCATCAGTTACTACTGCTCTGGTTGTGCGAAATCACCTTTACTAATGTGGTTGTCCACTCATTCTCTCTCCTGACAATCACACAAATGTATACAGGGAACTTTTAAAAATTGAGCAATTGTAATTGACCCTACTTGCTCAATTTTTATTCCTTCAACAGATATTAGCAAGCTATACAATGTGTTGAATTTTAGGTTCTCATATTTTTGAAAATTGGTTCACTGTGGATTTGAATAATTTCTCAGGGTTGTCGGTGAGGTTGCAAGTACAGGGAACCATAGCTGGGTGCTCCTTGATGGTTTGTGCACCAGCAAATCTGACTCCAACTTAGTTCCGGATGTAAGTTTTTTAGAACAATTTCATGATAAATCTGTAAGTCCTGAACGGTTTATCTGAAAAATGGATTCTTTTATTTACAGTGTCCAGATGAATGGTTGCTTCAGTTTGCATTGGGTGTCAAGGTAACTTCTTTGGCGCAGTTTCAATCTTAGTGACAAGTGCATTCTTGCAAATTTTATATCTCAAAATCCATATGTAATTACTTCAAAATGGTTGAAAATCTGATGACCTATTTCATTTCTCATGCAGACAATTTTGCTCGTACCTGTACTTCCATATGGAGTTTTGCAATTTGGCTCCTTCGAATCGGTGCCTGCTCATTTTAAACTTAATCTAAATTTCTTGCATTGGTTGTGACTGTCGCATCCTTTTCTAGATAAGCAATACATGTCCCGTTCCCTTCATTGTACTATAGTAATTTAATAGTTTACAAGCGGCTTCATATGTTGTGGCATTGAAATTTATGTAACTCATGCTGCATGTATCTGAGATGTTGTTCTTCCCTCTTCGGGAAATTAATTACCTTGCGTTGCTTCTTAGTCTGTATTATGTCTCACGCCAGATGTGTGTCTTTTGTGAGTGCATCCACATCAGTCTAATTGTAAATAATCTAATCTTTTTCTTTCTTGTCCGATCAAGATTTCAGGTTGCTGAAGATCTGGCTGTAGTTGCTTTCATGAAAGATAGATTCACTGCTATTCACAATGGTGTGGGGAAAACTGTATCTTCCAACTTAATCAGGAGCATTGAAGCTCAATATTCATGGTCACAATCATCTGGTTTGATGGAGAACACATACGAGTCATCAGCTGTCGCCGTTAATCCACTGAAAGTTGAAAGGTCGGAAGATATTGGTAGCATCAGACAGAATGATAACAACATATTGTTGACTTTGGAGCAATTTGTGCAATTGCCAACCATTGAAGATCCATTTTTTGGAATAGATCCATCAAAAGTTCTTCAGAATACAGGCGAAAGTGAGATTAGTGTTCCGGCGATTTGTCATGTCGAAGAATCAAATACAGTCGGTCAGTCTATAGACACTAGTCTACTGGATATGGTGGGAACTCAGATGTTTGGGTTGTCTTGTCTGGAGGAAGAACTTATTGCCTATTCTCAGAATGGCAGTTATAATCTTGGAGTTTTTGGAGAATCCTTCAGTGGTTTCAATTCTTACACTGCTGGAGGTGCAGCAGAACAACTGTTCAAATTCAATAATGCTACAGATATAAGTCACAACAGTGTGAATAATATCTTTGAATTTCCCGTAACTTGTGAGCTACACAAAGCACTTGGATCAGCTTTCCAGAGACAAACCAATGAACAGTTATGGGATCCATCTATCTCCATTGATGATACATGTAGCAGCTCTGGTTTGCAGAAAGATCTTATTAGCAGCGTTAACCCACCATGGTTTTCCCAAGAAAATGATACTGAGAACCTCTTGGAAGCTTCGGTAGCCAAAGATGACACATCATCTAGCATATCTGATGGTATTAGATCATGTACAACCTCATCAAAACAATTTTCTGCTTCCTATGAACAATTGAAATTTGAAGTGAGCGACCCAATGGAAAGTGAACCAATGACATGGAGCCATACATCTGCTTTACCTGCCAGGGGAAAGACTTCATCTTCTTTCACAGGGATGATGAACACTTTGGTTGACAACGAGCAGCAAGATAAAGTATACACTTCTACTCGGCCTAAAAAGGAACAAAAGTTGTCCGGCACCAATGTAAGAAGGCCCAAACCTGGCAATAGCCCGAAGTTAAGACCAAGAGATAGACAACTGATTCAGGATCGTGTCAAGGAACTGCGGGAACTTGTCCCGAATGGTGCCAAGGTTAGTAATATTTTAGGTTTCAGTAATTATTGTGGTGCAGTACGTAATTGCATATTTTTCTCTAACTAGGTATTCTTCATATGTGGTAAGTTCAGTGCAGCATTGATGGTCTTTTGGACAGAACAATAAAACACATGATGTATTTAAGAAGCATGACTGACCAAGCCGAAAAACTGAAGTCCTATGCACATCCAGATCAAGAGGTATGCAAAGTTCCCTCATGTTTGTGTGTGTGTGTCTTTTCATTTAAAAGAAAAGAAAAAATATCTTTCCGTATGAATTTTCCAGAAACTGGTTTTAACTGCTTTCTAGTTCGAGGAACCATAACTATTATTGGATCATCTTCCAAATCTTCATAGAATAACAGTAGTAATTGTTAACATATGGCCACTACAAGAGAACAGATGATATCCAAAGTTTTTCAACTCTTGAGATTTAGTAAGATTGTAAAATCATATGCGATATTACAGCTGAATTACTAAACAAGTAAACAGTCACATTAAGCACCACAGTTATCCCTAAAACTTGAGTTCAGCAGACAGAGTATGAAACTATTATTGTTTATGTATCACAGCGTACCGAAAATCTTCTGTGAGAACGTGTACTTTCTTTCACAATGATACTCTTCAAGCAGCTTGTAGTTTATCATTTTCCATATACCAAATTATCAGTTGCAGTACAAGTTTCTGACTTGGTCTGAGATGATTTGCAGGCGCCTCATTGCAATAACGCAAGTGAAACCAAAAGTGGTTCCTCGAACGGGACAAGCAGGGCTTTTGAGCTTGGAAGTGAACTACAGATTAGCCCCATTGTGGTTGAAGATCTTGAACACCCAGGGCATATGCTCATAGAGGTTTGTTCATTACAATTTACCCCCCTTTTCGTTTTCTGAACCGAAAGCTCGGTTAGCAAAATCTCACCCAATTCCAATTACTATTGTCTACTGCAGATGCTATGTGATGAACACGGGCTCTTCCTAGAAATCGCCCAAGCTATCAGACGGTTGGAATTGACAGTCTTGAAGGGTGCGATGGAAACCCGCTCAAACAACCTGTGGGCACATTTTATTGTTGAGGTATAATTTCTAACACTATAATGTGGGAAATGTTGCTTCTATAACCCTTTCTCTTTTCTGAAAAGACATTTTCCTCAGGCTCCCAGGGGATTTCACAGAATGGATGTGTTTTGGCCTCTGCTACATCTACTGCAACGCAGAAGAAGCTCCATATCAAGCAAGATCTGAAACGCCTCTCCTCTATTGAAAACCAGATAATAAAGAGAAGACCAAGGAGATATCTTGTGCACTGTATATGGATCAGTACAATTACTTATATTGTTTGTGTACAAACTCGGAGACACTCATCTGTAATTTGCTGTTTGAAGACAATTAGCTTCTAAAAACTACAAAGAATGGAATACATAGCTCACACGGCATGCGCATATTGAAAAAATGTTGCATTCTGCACAAATAGGATCTAGTGTGCAGCTAAGAACACAGACTACTTGAAGCAGTCGGTTAATCCTAACAAGTCTCTCTCTCGTCTCTCTAGTTAATAAGCTTCGTCTCAAATGGATCTTTCAGCCAGCAGTAGTGTGTGCCACCAACCGCATGCAATATCCTTGGGTAGGCGACCATCTATAGAAACTTGACAAGGAATGTTCCTATCCACGGAATCGCCCAGACCAAGCTACATTCAAACAGGAACAGGTTTTCAGCACGATCGTACAGGAATAATTGGTGTGTGGCTTAAATTTGATCATAGAACTCGGGAATTATACCTGCCCATACTTGTTCCATCCCCAGCTAAATAACTGACCATCTTCTGCAAGCAAACCAGACAAAGAGAATGTCCTTATCAAACAGTCTACATGACCTTTTATGTAACAAATAAATGAAACTGTATTTATACCAGAACTCATTTTCTGAACCATTTAAACCTAAATGAGCAAAAGAGTCTCTTTTGCCTTACCTGTTAGTATGGTACTATGGCGCGCTCCACAGGAAACCGCTTTGGCATGCTTGTTTTCCAAACTAGAAGAATCCAAAAGCCTAGGTAGAGTCTGAAGTAGAAGATGATTTAGTTGGTGCACAGAAAATTCGTCAGCAAAGATCAGTGTTTTGTAAAGGGTAAGAAATCATTGCAGACTTTAAGAAGTTGGACCGAAGCCAAGACCACAAAGCATCTCAGAATCAGACCACTGTTTTGATGCTTCCATTCTAGACTAACAAAAATAAAAATTATGGATCTTACCTCAGCTTCCTCAGCACCTGTTCCCAATTGTCCAAACTGATTACCCCCAAAAGCATATACACGGCCATCGACAGTTATACAGAGAGTATGCCATAGTCCGGCAGCTATATTTTTTACTCTGGTATCCGATAATGAATCCACACGAGTAACTTTTAGCTGATCTTTCGTACTCCCTTGCCCACACTGGATCAAAAGAAAAAAACGAAAAAGAAATAAATACACCATATTCAGATATAATCAACAGGAATCGGCTTGATTAAATTTAAGGCTTAACAAATACAGACAGAAGAAAAACATTATGGTTCCAACTTCCAATTGAACAGCTAATGAATAGTACTCCCAAATGTCATACAATATAATGAGGGTGCAATAGAAAAATTCACATAGTGAATGACAACTCAATCAACATAGACCCTGATCAGTATAGAAAGTTCACCTGTCCATAGAGACCCCATCCAAAAGTAAGTAGTGCTCCAGCATCTGCAAATTGTAAAATTATTAATGATGGGAAAGAAGAAAATAAAAAATGCATATCATTGCATAAAACTCGGTTGTCATCAAATTAATAGAACCAATAAAACAACCAAAGAATAATCTAGCTGCTGCATTGACCCTAAGTAAATAAATATAAATTGGTTTTGACACAGACAACCTTTGAATCCAATCCATGGATTATTTCCACTACTGATTCTCTGGTTAAAAGTGTTCACACTTTTAAGCAATGATTACTATAAAACCATCCATGGAATGCAGACCTGTTATTACTGCACTATGTCGACCTCCACAAGCAATTTCCTTCACATAACTTCCAGGAAATTTTGAACCTTGAGATACTGCAGAAAACCTGTCCTTCCCAGAAGCAGATGGATCAATGCAGGGTATGAGATGAGGAGAAGAGACCATCTTCATCCGGGAACCCAAACCTAGCTGTCCTTCGCCTCCATAGCCCCAACCCCAAACCTGTCCCATATCTGAAACTTCGGTTAAAATTATGATGCAACAGGTGTCTTGCTTTACATCAAAAATCTTCCATAGCTTCGTACTTCCTACAACCTACAAAACTATATGGCGTAACCACAAGGAAAAAGGTAACCATCCCAAAAATCATAACCATAAGGGGATTTGCTAGCCCCTGACCTCATGGTATTACCTGATAATGCTAAAGTGTGGCGTCCGCCAGCAGCAACTGTAGTGATCCTCACTCCAGGACCCATATTTACAAGACAAGGCGATGCCATGAAGAGCTCATCACCGGCTGTTGAGCTTTCAGATTCTAATTTAGCTGACGAAGTTTTCCTTCGCTTTGCAATTTCCTCTCCAGCCCTTTTGCTGTCAAGATGAGACACTGTCTCACAGGTCAAATTGAAGCCTTGAGACAATGAGCTTACTGCATAACATAATAGAGTCTTGAAATCTCATTGATTTTGAAAAACTTTAAAGGGTTCCCCTATTGTTTCTCAAAGATAAGCCTAGGTTTCAGAAATACCTCGGTCAGCTGGTAATGAACTTTGTTTCCCTCTAGTTGTTGCATCGTTCTGAAGACTTCCCACTAAAGCCGAGTCAGGGATTACTTTCCCAGAGGGAACACACTCTTTCCAGCCCCACGTATATACTTCACCGGTCTCTGTATGTTAAAGAAATATAGAGAGCTTACTGAGATTCTACTCCTATATGAGACTGAAACTGAAACCGGAGAATTGCTAAGAATTCAAACACGGACTAAATGCTACTGGTACAAAGAAGTCACACATCAATTAACAACTCAAAAATCCTTTAATTTCTAAATTCTAACACAAATCTACGATTTCAGATATTCAATAAAGGGGACATCGCAACAAAATCGTACCTGTAACAGAAACGCAGTGGGCCCAACCAGCAGCAGCCTTGACTAGTGAAACTTCAGTCGGAAGAGGAAAAGTCCCTGGAGTCTCCTTAACAATTATGCAGCAACGCATACATATAGAATATACATATATATATGCATAAAAAATCCAAAATCAATCCCAAAGAGTTGGAATACATAAAACATTTCAGTAATTAAATGATCACAGAATTACCCCATGCTTCCCTGCAATCAGGTAGCTCTGTCCTTCATCGTCCGCCGAACCCCAAGTTATGAGTTTCCCACACTCTAATCAACCATACCAAAAATTGAAAAGAAAAAAAAAAAAAAACACCAATTTTTAAGTTTTTTTTTTTTTCTTCAAAGACTGATTCAAGGACTAGCTAGCCAATCAGTCGAGAGATTGAGATTCAAACCTGAGATGGCCATAGCGAATCCACAACCGCCACCGCACACGTCCTTCCAAGAATCTCCACCGTCTGTCGGATTCGGAAACTGTACCGGCTCCAGAGAGAGCACGGGAGACTTTTCCGGCGAGACTCCGGGTAGGTATCCCGACATGTACACCAAAGCTTCTTTGCGCTTCTCCATCTTCACGTCCTCTCCTTCCCCTTCGTTACCGTTCATAGCGATCCAAACGAGATAATGATCATTACCAGAGCTGAGATGCTCAGTTTGAATTTTGGTTTACTAAAGCAAGCAAAGCCCTTTTTGTTAAACCTCTTTGTTAAAATTTCAGTCAGTCTCAGAAAATCGAGGGAGAATCACTTTACAGGATATAACTACTGCCACGTAGGATGACACGTGGAGATGTCTGGGCCGCGAGTTCAGAATACTATTTTTTTTTTAAGCAAGAGGGTGTAGGAACTTTCTGGAAGAGAAGGACCATTACCTACTAAACATGTGAGGCGCTCTAGTGGATTGCCGCGTGGTAAAATTAATCGGCGAAGAAATCACAACTCCACCAGCGCACGACGCGTGGCAAGGGGATACCCTACCGTAGGTCGGTAAACACAACAGCAGCCCCATGGGTTTAGGCCTTAATGGGCCAGGAGTTGATCAGTGTATAAATGTTTCTGCAAACTTGGGCTGGTGCTAAATGGAGTCATTGGCAATTTATTTGATTAGAGATGAGATCCTTATTGGTTCTAAAATTCTATTTAAAATTAATTATACGTTTGTAACTATTAATTATTTACGTAGTCGTAGCGTTACTCATCTAATGTACCTTTGTTTAAGAAATAATATTAGTGTGAAATTGAGTCTCTCTACTCATCTAATGTACCTCATTTAAAAAAAAATTGCATTTGCCGAGAAGACATTCAAATGGCTTTTACACGGACATTCATCAATTATATTTTTCGTAGTTAAGATTTTGCTCGGTGTAGGAACGTGATCGAGTCTAGAAGTGAAAGCTTCAGTTCTGAATTTGTGGTTATATTTCTTTCCATTATTGTCCTAGAAGTTGTAATGTGCTGTGATTTAATTGGCTTCTCTAGCTCACTCATCTAATTTCTTTCCATTAAGATTAATGCAATTCGTCATTTTGCATATAAGAAAAGAAAAACCTATATTTTGATTTGAGAGGTGCTTTCGTCAGTTATGGTCGCATTCATCTATGTACAACTTGAGACATATTACTTGGATAAGTTAAGTAGATAAATGTGTATTAAGTGAATGACATCAGCTAGTTACTAGCAGTAAATTTTTATTGGAACAAATATTGTTTATAAATTACTTTCTTGACAACCATAATGTTTACATTTGGAAGATCCAAACTAAGGTGTAAGAATTTAATTCTTAGAAGTAAACTCTAAATTACATACTGTATTGGGTAATCTTTTGCCAACAGTCTTGCATTTTTACTGTTCGGTAAAAGCCTTATTAACCCTGAAATGTGTGGAACTATCAACAAATTGGAGAGACTGATTATCCACAAAAAAAAAAAAAATAATAATAATAATAAAAAAAGTTGTTGTTGGGCGTGCAGAAATAGCCTTGCTAGAAACCGCTCACTGTAAATCCTCCATCAACATTAACAACTTGACCATTGATGTAAGAAGCAGCAGGAAGGCAGAGGAAAGAGACCAGTGATGAAATTTCATTTGGCTGTGCAACACGACGAATTGGAGTTCGACCTATCAATCGTCTGAAATCCTCAGAATGATCATCCTGATGCAAAATGAAATGTAAAAAGTTAGATATATATAGCTCTGAATCATTTTAAACTAGTGAAACAAAACTATGCTATGTTAATTAATTTCGTATATTATTTACATTATCAACTTTTTGTCCAGTGTTGACAGCCCATGGTGCTACAGTGTTTGTGCGAATTTTGTCTCTTGCCCACTCACATGCCAAGTTCTTTGAAATTTGGATAACAGCACCTATAAAATAGCAAATGAAAACAAGTAGTAAGTTAAGCTCATGCAATTAAGTTATAAAAGATAATAGTTTTTGTTGTTTTTGTTTAGCTAATTAAGAAATGAATGACTCTCACTTTTTGTTGCTGCATACGCAGATAGTCTAGGTAGAGCTATTGAACCAGCTATGGAGGCGATAAACACAATACTTGCATTTTCTGAGGCCTTCAAGAGAGGGTATGAAAGTTGACAAAGATGGTAGGAAGATTCAACATTGGTACCCATCATGCTTGATAAATCTTCCAAAGTATACTCTTCAGTTCTTCTAAGGGTACATGTTGCAGCATTATTTACCTGTCCGTAAAACGAATGACCATTAATTTAAGGACAATGTTATTTTTACTTTCAGTTTGTCAATTCGATTTTATCCTACACTCTTTGTACGAGTGTTTAAAACTAACAAAGTATATATTGGCCGGTTTTAAAGTGCATAATAATTTAAATTGATTGGGGTGTACGTGAATAATAACTGCCTTAAATAAACCGAGAGAAATTCTAGATATATATATATAACGAGGAGATGTACTTACAAGGATGTTAAGCTTGCCATCAAAGACACAGGAGACAGTTTTTATGAGCTCCTCCCTTTGATATTTAGATGTTATGTCACAAACTGAACCAGTCACTTTAAAACCCTTGCTCTTCCATTCTTGAACCCTCTCGTCGATCTGTTCTTGGTTTCGAGCACAGGTATGCACAGTCGCCCCTAGTCCGGCTAGCTCTTCCACAATGGCATATCTAAGATCATATGGAAAAATTGATATGGTTAGTTCTGAAACCAATTAAGATCTCCATGAACGAACAAGCAAACACGAATTCGGAAATACATAAATGATCAATGAAGAGAAAACTAACCCAATGCCTTTGGTTCCACCAGTAACAAGTGCGGTCATACCCTTGAGAGACCATCTTTGGCTGTTGAAACCTGCCATCAAATTGCTTCGTTCAATTTGGTTTTGGCTAACAGGTAGGCAAAGAAATTAGTAAGCTAGCTGTATGTGTATGAGTAATAATCTATGAACTCAAAGGTGTGGATGTTTAGATAAGCTATGAAAGCTGTGTTTATATAGGGTTTTACCTGGACACCGATATTGACATTGACATGAACCAAATGAAATATTAAAATCATCTAACGAAGAACAAGCTAGAAAGGATCAAAGTCATCAAACAGCGTACTGGCCATCCTTCGGCCAAGTCAAACTCTTTTGTCAATTAGTGATTTTCAAATGTCAATTCAAGTATTGAATTAGAAAGGAGTATATAAATATATAGAATCATATACAGTATGCATGCACGACACGCCTCAAGATTTATATAAATATTTGGCCATCATATCAAGCCAAATCTTCACATGGTTAAATGAATAATGGTTTGGTGCAATTATCTAAATCTTGAAGCAAATACCTATGGATCGATTTGGTGCATTTATCTCATTTATTTTCTATGTTTAGTTTAAAGTTAATAATAAGTTCATGTTTGTCATTATTTTGGTACATGTATGGTTCTAAGTTTGAATACATTTATAAGGATGAACTTATTCATAGAGGACGTTGTTCCATGATTACTATTGAAACTCATCCTCATGAATGGAATGACAACTCAAATTTTCAGAAAAATACTTATAAACTTAGCTTAGGTGAATTCCTATGAGTGACGAGTTTTATCCCTAAACTTTTATCTTCTTAGTGGATTTCTTGGAGTGGCGAGCTCTATTCTATCAACTTTCATCTCCTGGGTGAATTTCCTTGAGTGGCGAGTTTTACCCCTCATTTTTTAGGTGTCATCTATGGTTGACGTTGTTCATATATTCAATCGAATACAGGAGGCCGGAGGAACTTTGATTGGATTCTCTAGCTTTACATTACAATGCATGTGCATAGCATGAGATTTTAATTACTATTAATTACTTTGGTATTATTTTAATCATACTTTGATATATTAGAATTTAAGTTGATAACAAGAATAATAATAACGAGAAAAAGACTTATTATCCGTTGACTTCATCTTTTTGAGCGGTCTGCACTTTGCACCTTAATTATGGTTTTCCTTTTCGATCAACTTAAGGATATTGTACATGTTCATTGTCATTTCCATTATCTCTTTTCAAATTAAGGATTCTATTCTCTCTTTGTAACATCTAGTTTGACCAAGTAGCCTGAAAATGACTCTGTTAATTACTATAGGTTACAAATTTGGACACGATCGAGGAAGAAAATTCCTATAGTATTATGACAATGATTTTTGATAATGAGTTTTCTAACTTTTCTTGTAGTGTACGTACGTCACGGGTGTTTTGCCAGTTGATATCTTCAAATATATATACTTGCTTCAACAATTATGGTTCTTTACTTCCTTTATTTCTATTACATTGAATACTGATCTAAAAAAAAAAACATACTTTGAAATAACAGTAACTGTCTACTACAATAAAAGTATTGATACATTACACTAAAATTATAGGGTATGTCTAACATATAGCTCTGCATACTATGCAGCCTGTTTTTTTGAATTACAATTGCTGTTAAAAAAAAAGTGAAACTGACGATTTCATATCAATTGTCCCTAATTTCACTTTTTCGAACAACAATTGCAACTCAAAAATGCAATGCATTTCAACAAATTAAAGAGGTTGCATAGTATGCAGAGATGCATGTTAGAATTTTTCAAAATTATAATGCTGAGTGTTTTGTGCGTACTACATATAATTACCAATACTTCGTACTAAAAACATCAAGGCATTCAAATAAAATTATCGATTACGCATTGCACTACGTTTTGCAACGAGATATATACCTAGGTTTTTGCACTACAAGTCGACAAAGTACTAATGCCGGTACTTATTAATTTGTACTATATAGCTAGACACCGATGCTTAATTAAGTAGCACTCTTTTTAATCTGTAGATTTACTGTAAGAGATTTGCTGTAGAATTCTTACATCCTTAAGGGAACAGTTTCTTAGCGTGTTCATTTTCATCACAATTACCTACGTGATCTAGTAATTGTTAAATGATAGTTATGAAAAAGGATGTGTTAATGTAGTTTTTTTTTGTAATTTTTTGGGTGTTTTGCTCCTATTTCATCAAAGAAAAGAATCGATCTTGTCCTTGATTTTGGAAACTACGTACATGCAACTACATATATGGTTTTGTTGACACGAATATGGAAATGGTATTCTGTTATAAAATAGTCTTAATTTTCTTTTTCTTCATTCTTATGTGCTTATTGAGTATATTACCAAGACCACCATTAATTTCCCACAACACCACATTAAGCATTCACATTTCAAGGTATAGTTTAACTTCAGGTCATCCAATATATATATTGAGGCATTGAACAAATAACAGACTAGCTTTTTGCCAACAGTATTGCATTTTTATTGTTAGCGTAAAGGAGAACTATATAGATATATGAACAAATTAATCGGAGGACATGATTCTTCTCCAGCTCAGAAAAATAAAAGAATTAATGTTTCAAAATAACATCAAGTGTTGAGACGCTAGCTGATTAGAAACCGCTAACTGTAAATCCTCCATCAACACTAACAACTTGTCCATTGATGTAAGAAGCAGCAGGAAGGCAGAGGAAAGTCACCAAGGATGAAATTTCATTAGGCTCCGCAACGCGACGGATGGGAGTTCGACCTATTAGCCGTCTGAAATCATCAGAATGATCATCCTGAAGGAGAAATAAAATTTAAATACTTTAGAAATTGTAGTAAAACACAAGCTAGGCTAATTTGTACATATAAAGTTGTAGGGTGGGATGGAATACTTACATTTTCAACTTTAACCCCGGTGTTAACAGCCCATGGTGCCACTGCGTTTGTGCGAATGCCGTCTTTTGCCCATTCACATGCCAAGTTCTTTGAAATCTGGATGACGGCACTTTTCGTTGCTGCATAGGCAGATAGTCTAGGCAGAGCTTTTAAACCGGCAATGGAGGCAACGAATACGATACTTCCATTTCCTGAGGCCTTGAGGAGAGGGTATGCAAGTTGACAAAGATGGTAGGGGGATTCAACATTTGTACTCATCATGCTTGACAAATCCTCCAGAGCATAGTCTGTGGTACTTCTCAGTGTCACTGTTGCTGCATTGTTTACCTATAGCAACATAAACGGCATTGATTAGAGTTCAATTTAACTGTCCGTGTAAGAAAGAAAGCGAAAATGCTAATAAGCTAGGGGCAATGAACTTACAAGGATGTTGAGCTTTCCGTCAAAAACAGATGAGACAGTCTTCATGAGCTCCTCTCTTTGTGATTTAGATGTTAGGTCACAAACTGAACCACTCACTTTGAATCCCTTGCCCTTCCATTCTCGAACCCTCTGGTCGATCTGTTCTTGGTTACGAGCACATGTATGGACTGTCGCCCCAAGTCCAGCTAGCTCTTCAACAATGGCATATCTAAAGCATACATATACATGTTAATCATGATGCAACGAACTAGTAAAATATGAAATTTGGAAATACATACAGAAATGATGAAGATCGAGAAGAAAAACTAACCCAATGCCTTTAGTTCCACCGGTGACGTGGGCGGTCATACCCTTTAGAGACCATCTTTGGCTGTTGAAACCTGCCATTGATATATTTGTTTGCTAGCTTCAAGTGGTTAATGGTTAACAGGCAGAAATTAAGCTGCGAATATAATGAGTAATAGTTGTTGAGCAGATAATAGACTAGATCGATCTGACTCGATATGATGTCTGGATGATCTATGCAAACTGGGTATGTATAGTAGTCTTGCTGTACACCGATATTGAAACAAAAAATCATTTAAGATTAACAACTAAACAAGAAGGGATCAAACATGCAGCGTATTCGCCCTCCTTTGGAATTAGTCAAACTAAAGGCAAATGTCAACACAGTATATACAGTACGTCAAAATTTTGTACGGTTGACTTTGGTATATGCTTTCGTGCTTGATTTGGTTAATAACCTTCGGTTTTTTACTTTGTTTAAGATAACTATACATTAGTAAGAACAACAATTAATTAGGATTACAATGAATGGATTATATATTAATGCTATTTTATGTAAAGTAAATGTAAAATTAATTTGACAAAAATTGAGTTGAGTTAACAAGATTGAAAAAAAACCACCACGGGTGGTTGAGTTGGTAAGAGCCTCCAGGTGTGGTACCCCCCCCACCCGGGTTCGAATTTTGCCGACTGCGGATTGAAGTTAAATCTCAATTCATTCTGTGGCTGGCCAGGGGGAGGAAGCGTTCTGACAAAATCTCCGACTGCGGATTAGTCCTTGGGCCTAGGAAACCTTTGGGATACCACGAGAGTTCTCTCAAAAAACAAGATTGAAAAAAAAAAAAATCCTATGTGGCAGGATTGATCCAGATTGCATCTAATGTAGGGGAGATTTTTGAATTTGAATCAAGTTTTGTCTAATTTAGAGTTATATTAGTTAGATGACTGAATAAGCTCATGTTTGACTGGTTCAAAAAAAAGCACTTTTGCATCTAGGACTTTTGCTTCGATTGACTACCCTAGCTATATATCCCATTTGTATTGTTTTGTGTAGTAGCTCTATGCCTCTATCTTATTGTACCATATTGTGGTGGCTACTTATGTTTAATGCTTTCCCATTTAATGAATAATTAGGACGTACACTTAAAAAAAAAAACACACAATGCGAGTGTGGAGGAATATGTCTAGTCAGTTTCCCAATTAGGACTTTTCAATTAGCTTGGAAACGACTGAATAGCTAGGGAGGTCCAAGATGCCAATTTTAAGTGCGGTTGGGTTACCTCCACAAAGTCAACTATACCGTATATATCTTGTTCTATACGACCGATGACCTATTTAAGCTGGAACTTCAAACGTAAACTCTTGACATCTATGAGAGAATCTAAAGCTCATTTCAAAAGAATTGACAATCCCCAAGTAACAAAAAGTTTGACTCAGCCAAATACGAGGTGCCAGTACGCTGTTTGATCCTTTCTTGCTCACAATTATTGTCAAAATTATACTTTGTAGGTTTTTGACGTGCAAGGTTAATCACTTAATTAATCTTTAGCCCTCGATCAATTGAAGGGTTATTCTTTCCTTTCAGTGAATTAGTATCTCAACCGGATTCTGTTTTCATACTCTAGTTTGTCTTTAGTTAACGTACTATCTAAATGGATTGCTTGTGTGATGGATCATATATAATAATTAGTCAAAAATCAAACTTGTGTTAATCAATTAAGGAATTCAATAGTATTGCTTCTAAAGGTAGGTGTACTCGGGGTGTATCTTAGTGGTGTACTCTTGTACGTAATGGCTCTTTCTGATGGCCCCTCAAGGCTAGGACATGTCATTATTGTACTGCTTGCTGAATCCTTTAGTAAAAATGAACATCGATCCTTTAATTCGATAAAAAAAAAAATTTCAAATGTGTTAGTGCTTATTGGTTAACAATAATTAAGGTGTAGAGTGGTCCGTGTTTTGAAATTATATGACGCTTAATACATAAAATTTAATATACATCATGATGAGATTCAATTCCTGGCAGTTTAATTAACAAAAAGAAAGTTTCCAGGCAGATATGGCTCTTTGTTTTGCTGAGAATAATGAAGAGATCAATCAGTTTTTGTTATAGGTTTGAGAAAGTACATCTTAAAATGATCAAATATGATAAAGTAGTATGAATATTACAGTCAAAACCAATTAACAATGAGTGAAGAGTCTGAAACTCATATATTGTTAGGCAAGATTGTATTTTTCCAATGTATGATATATGTTGACATTCTCAACAAAATGCCCGATACAACTAGGAAGGAAGTCATTGTCCAAAAAAAAAACTAGGAAGGAAGTCAGTTAAAGATATATATATATATATATCTAACACTAGCTGCGTGCGATTTTACATCCTAAATGAATCTACTACTCCACAAATTAAGTCAATTCATCATACCTTGCGTTCTCTCAAAGTCCTTGGGCTTATAAAGCCTTTCGAATACCGCGAAAGTTCTCTAAAAAAAATAAATCATACGTACCTTGCGTTCATCCTAAATCAATCAACTACTCCATCGATTAAGTCAATTAATCATATATACCTTGCGTTCAATACCGGTAACGTACATTTTCGGTTAATAGTCTAACTTAATTATTCTTTTAATTTAAAAAAAGAGGCTGCTGGGGACTATTTTTTTTTAACATACTCTTCAAATAAAATAACTAAAAAAACAAATTAAAGAGTCTACTATAGTTGCTTAGAATAACATAATCCCGAGTTTAAGCACGATGCCATTTTTGCAGCAGCAGTAGTTAATTACAAGTTGATCTTATATATATGTTCTCATTCTGATTACAAGTTGATCATAGAATAACATAAACCAGAGTTTAAGCACGACATTTTTGCAGCAGCAGTAGTTAATTACAAGTTGATCGATCTTATATATATGTTCTCGTTCTAAGAGAATCCAATTAAGTTTCTCCTTGTATATATAATTATGTTAAGTTGTTAACCATATATATAAGTAGATGCATGTTTGACGTGCATGAATGATTCTATATTCCAATCTACATATTGAATTGACCATCGATCCCTAACTAGCTGATAAAAAGTTCTACACGCTGTTTGATCCTTAATTTCTTCTTCATAATTAATAATTCTAAATTTTGGTTGATATCAATATCGGTGTACAACAAGAATGCACTATATAAGTATATATACACGTACAGCATTCATAGATTTTCCACATATCCACATTTTAGTTCATCCTCTACTTATAACACTCATACACAGCTTAATTTTTTGCCTGTTAATAACCACTTAAAGGAAACAAACACATGCATATACAGAGAGACTGAGAGAGTTGCATATAGAAGCAAATTAATTAGCATATGAATGGCAGGTTTTAATTGTCAAAGATGGTCACTAAAAGGGCATGATCGACAGCCCTCGATCGTCATTAAATTCATTTCCGAAATTCAAATTTTACTAAACGTTTTATGTACGTTTGTTTATAGATTTGCCATTGTAGAAGAGCTAGCTAGCTGGGCTTGGAGCGACTGTACATACTGATAGATTTTGGTTTTGCTAGCTTATGAATTGATTAACTCACAACAAGCTTAAACACAACTTTGCATTAAGATTGAACTGCTGCAGTAGCAACATAAGCATATAAAACAATCAAAGAGAAATATCAGCTGAACTGTAGCTTGATATTTCAACAAGTTTTCTACTCGATCTTAAAGGTTAAGCATGGGCCTCTATAGAGAGCTCAAACATTGAGCTAATCCATCCAACTGCTGGATTGTATAACTATCAGACATAAACAAAGTTAATTATGCAAAATATCTAGATATTTGTTAAAGCAAATAGTGATAGGTGTTAGAAGAGTAGTATTTATTCCTTCATTCAGTTCCTAAGCTTAGTTGTTATTAGTTTGTTAAGATAGCTTGCCACGTGTATTTATCTCATTGGTTCTATTACCAGCTGTCATGAGCTGGACTAGAACTATATAAACCCAGCTGTAGTCTATGTATCAGTTAGTTGGTTAATACAACTGTTTCTCTTTTTCTCCCAATTCTCTAAGAGAACTCTTTGCTTTCTCTTCAAGTCTAACAATAGGAAATGCAACAGCAATTTCCTAGTCACAGTAGGAAAGCATTAAGTTTAACACATACATGTGCTTGTAACCAAGCACAAATGGATGAGATCAAGGGTTCGAGATTGGAAACATAAGTAAATGCTTGTTTGCATCGCAACTAATAGAAACAAAAAAAAAACAATTACTTGACTAGACTAGTAGTTGAGTGCTCCTTGTTGTTCGGATCTTGATCGATCAGGTTCGAGCTTCCCCAGCTTTATAATGTTGGGGAACTCTGCAAGGGTCTTACCACCTTCTTGATTTACTATATTTGAAACAAGGGTTTCAAAGTGAGTGGTAATTAAAGAAGCTAGGTAGTGGAGAAAGGTAATTAAAAAGTAAAAGCTGGAGAGCTATGTAAGGTCCGTCCAGCTAAACGGTGTCCCACCTGATTAGCCTTCCGATAAATACGATGAAAAGAGGATCCTGGAAGTTCGTAAACTATTTGCCTATGCAGCAACAAAGAGTGAGTCATTGATTTCTTGAAAAAAAAATTGTACATTTTACTTAATTACATTGCTTAATTAAGTAATTGTTACCATTTCTATTTTACAGGTGCAGTAATTCAAATTTCAAAGATTTTGGCATGTGAATGGGCAAGAGACAACATCCGCACAAACACTGTAGTACCATATATGGGCCGTAAACACCGAAGTTTTATTTTTGTTTTGTTTGAGGAAACAAATAATCTCATTGTTTACCATAGCCATGACATATACATTAATTTTTTAGGCTTGTACCCGAAGCTCTAACGGCTAAGCAACTAAAAAAATTAACAAGTACCACTCATTGATTACTAATTGGAAAACATAATACAACATGTCTCAAGTAACATCTAAAACTAGTGAATCTAATCAAACATGTCTATGAGCACTTATCTAGTAGTAGTGAAGGAACAAAGAGAAAAAAAAAATAAGCATACAAGTAAACAAATATGTGCAATGAGATATCAAAGAAACAAGCTTAGTACTCATATTTTCATATATATTGGAGCAATGCCACGTGTACGTGGACATCTCCAGGAATCAGAAGGTGCACGCTCAGGACTCAGGAGCAAGCAGCAACAGTTAGTTAGAATAGTTAGTTGAATCTTGCAACTAATTAATCGTACATATATGCTGAATACCATAGCAATCGTGACCTACCTCTGCCTCCCTGCTGCTTCTTACATCAATGGACAAGTGGTCAGTGTCGATGGAGGATTTACAGTTTGCGGGTTCTAAGAAGCTCGTATATAAGACTAAAAAAAAAAGAAAAAATTCAACAGTCCTTGTTTACGTACCTTTGCTATGGACATTTGATGTAGAATGTTTGCAAAGAGTATTCTGAACCAGTTGGATATGCGCAAAAGTTCATAAAGAGCGTTATTTAAATGCAGTTTTTCCCCTAACAACATTATTTTGGTTTTCACCAAAAAAAACACATTATTTTCGCAAAATTTACATCATCTGCATAGCCGCTGTGTTTGAACTGTCTCGTCGAAAGTTCTGATATGACATATTATGTGCCCTGAATAGACACATTCCAAAGTTGCAGAATTTCATCTTTTAAACTTTTCGAACACTTTTATATATGTCGACTATCCAATTGTCTCAGAAAACTCATTTCACTTATTTTGCATCTTCAAGAGGTCTGGTTTAAGTCCCCCTCATTTTTGTATTTCGTTTTATTTTTATTAATTAAACAATTGCAAATGCACAGGCAGTGGGTTGCAGGGTGGGATCGATGATCCAAATTAGTTTGGTCCCCCTAGCCACGGAATTGTGTGGAAACTCCAAGGCGATAAAATCGCCTAATCCTCAATATTTTATTTATTATTTATCTGTTCCTCCAGTTTGTTCATAGTCCTCGATCCACTTTGTGAGAATAATTTTGTTAATCATGTATTAGTTGGATGCAAGTTGAACTATACCTAAAATATATATTGAGATCTTCCACATGTGAATAGTATGGTCTTGTCAACAACAAAAACTTCGACTCCAAAAAAAAAAGATTTAGAATAGAATTCTCTTCAGTCCTATAGGCTCAGTCTGTGGGGTCTTAATTTGTTGGCGATTAACAATGGATTAAGATAAGTAGGGGATAAAAATATTGGACTTTCCTTTCTTTAGGGATTGTCTTTAGTTCAATTTTTCTTGCTGGCAATCCCTCTTCCTTGTAATTGTTTACTTCCCTTAAAGTCTATTGACTGACCAAAAACAAATATTAGACGTTCAATTTGTTGAGTAATAAGAACTTGTCAATATCATTCACAAGTTGACTAAGTTGGTAACCAGTGGATAAGACCTAGCTTCATTTCCCAATCAACCAACAGTTCACTTTAGGGAAATGCAATCCAGCTAGGAAAGCAGAAACCAATCCAAAACTTATTTTTATATAGTGCACACAAAATTACAAGGACTTGTTTGCGAACAGTAATTTTTTTTACACTGTTTGCACATACCTTATTGACCAAGTAATGTGGAACTATGAACAGACCAGTGAGTATACGAGACAGGTTGTTGATTTGGCAACCTGTATTTTGTGTATACTAGAAACCGCTAACTGTAAATCCTCCATCAATACTAACAACTTGTCCAGTGATGTAAGAAGCAGCAGGAAGGCAGAGGAAAGTCACCAAGGACGAAATTTCATTAGGCTCCGCAACACGACGGATAGGAGTTCGACCTATTAACCGTCTGAAATCAGCAGAATGCTCATCCTGATGCAAAATGAAGTTCAAAATGTCAGATAGCTAGCTCATAATCCTATTATTATTCAAGATATTAAAAGTACAGAAGGCTAATTAATTTCAATAAAAGTTGTAGGCTTGGAAAGGATATTCACATTTTCAGTTTTAACCCCGGTGTTGACAGCCCACGGTGCCACGGTGTTTACGCGAATGCTGTCATTTGCCCATTCGCATGCCAAATTCTTTGAAATCTGGATGACGGCGCTTTTTGTTGCTGCGTAGGCAGATAGTCTAGGCAGAGCTTTTATACCAGCGATAGAGGCGATAAATACAATACTTCCATTGTCTGAGGCCTTCAAGAGAGGATGTGCAAGTTGACAAATGTGGTAAGGAGATTCCACATTGGTACTCATCATGCTTGAGAAATCTTCCAGAGTATATTCTGTAGTACTTCTGAGCGTGACTGTTGCTGCATTATTTACCTGTACATATATAGCAGCGTCAATCAATAATATTAGTTACGGCTTTTGGATTTAAGAGTTCAAAGAAAATTATGCAAGCAGGTCAATGGGAAGCCACAATGAAATTTTATGGCTCTGCTTCAGACCAGAGAAGAATTGGCCATCTATTTGTCATGTGGTATTTTTACTTTACCTCAACTGTTAGTTACCCTTTACTAGCTAGTGAACAAGTTTCAAATGTGTCATTACTTCTACCACAAGAAACTATGCTATCAAGGTAACTTGAAGCAAATTGTGAAATTGACTTCTTGGGCAGACAATGTAAAGATTTTTCTTCCAAAAGTACCATAAAGCAAAGTCAAATTAAACTCATAGTTATGCTAAGCAGATAAGATCAAGCTATTATTTAGTCCCGAATAAAACAAAGAAAAGAAGACGAAAAAGGCAATAAATTTACTCACAAGGATGTTGAGCTTTCCATCGAAAACAGAGGAGACAGTCTCCAACAGCTCCTCCCTTTGAGTTTTAGAGGTCAGGTCACAAACCGAACCACTCACTTTAAATCCCTTACTCTCCCATTCTTGAATCCTCTCATTGAGCAGTGCTTCGTTACGAGCACAGGTATGTACAGTTGCCCCAAGTCCCGCCAGCTCTTCTACAATGGCATACCTAATGCATAACCAACGTACAACGATTAGTTACTACGAAAAAGATTTGAATTTGGAAATAACACAAACAATTAATTAATGAAGAAGTACAGATCGATATCAGATATGTAAGTTACCCGATGCCTTTCGTTCCACCAGTGACGAGGGCGGTCTTGCCCTTTAGAGACCATCTTTCACTGTTGAAACCTTTCCCAGCCATGTTTTGCTTCTGCAACTTTTTGTTCCTTCAAGACTAACAGGCAAGAAAGCTGAGTATGACTGAATAAGCAGAACCAATCAAAATGGGGATGATTGATCTGTACGAAAGCTGTCAATATATATAGAAATGTTGGGAGGTAATATGTGTGTGAGTGTGTCCCTCGTTGGGCCGAGTCAAACTTCTTGCTATTAATTAGTTGGTAGTTGTGAGGGATTGCCAATTGAGTATACCGTGTACTATTAGAAGTATAAAAAAAACACGTCAAGAACTTATATGGTTGACTTTGATATATTGAATTCGATCAGATCCGAAACTGGGATTCTCGTATATGGAGATATATAGTATGGTACCTTGATTGATTCAGTGGTTGTTATCCGTTTGATAAAAAAGAACGACACGGAAAATGAACGGCACTAAACGCAAGCATACTTGACCTTTTGGAGGTGATGCTAGTGAGAATGTGAAACGCATACGCATTAATATTGGGTATCTTACTTTGACTGCGTATTGGTTGGTGCATTTTGACAAACACTTGGTGTGCAAGCCATGAAAATGAGGAAAGCCCACCACTGGACCGATGAGGAGGACTGGACTTTCGAGAATTAAGCAGCTGCCAAGTCTGTATTTTTTATTTTTTTTTGTCTGAGCCAAGTTTGTATTTCGAAACAGTGTTCAATACTTCAATTGTTCATATCATTTTTAGAAAGTTAGGTATGTCTTGTGGCACTTACATGTTTCGAAAGTGTTTTTTATTTATCCTCACCCCATCCCACTCCACCCATGATACTAGTGAGATTTGAACTCGTGACCTCCATAGTATTGGTTAGGCCACAGTATTTCAAAAGTGTTCTTCAAACCAAGAAAGAGTAAGACTGTGGCTCATATAATTGTTTGTTGTTCGTAAAAATGTATATTTATGTGGTTAAAGGAATGCTCTATAATTGGCTCATGTATTGAATTGCTCATGATTTTTCTGTAATTTCTATGTTCAGGGTCTTGATTCAATGTTCCACACAATGTTAAGTCTTTTTCTAATGTTGATGTAGGCATGAGGATCTAGCCTCCTACTCAACTTGGTTTCATCTATTTAGGGGTGTGCAAAAAACTATTCAAACCGATCGAAAGTTTTGGTTTGGTTTGGTTTTTTATGTCCAAAAATTGAAATTTAGTTTATTATGAAACTAAACCGATTTGAAACCGGTTTGGTTCGGTTCAAAAGTTGCTCAAAGTCTCAAAATGATGTTAACTGAACCAAACCAAACCGCAATAGAATTTGCAACTGCCCAAAAGATCTAAAGCATAAAAAAAATCTATAATTTATCAATATCAAAGAGGCGATAATAGTTTAGTAGAAAAAAATATATATTGATACAATCTTCATCTATCTTTGATAAAAGAGACAACACTTGATTTTTTAAGATAACTTCTCATGTTTAGATGTAGTTGGGAACCACATTAAAAATATTTTATAATTTTTGCAATTTGAAAAATAAATAGAATATAAACTAAGGGGCCGTTTGTTACATGGGATTGGCTAGGACTAGTGGGGCTAAATACTATGTAAGCTCATTTAACTGTTTTGAAACGTGTTTGGCAATTCCTTGGGATTGGACTACGGGTCTAACAGAGTGAAAATTGGTGGGCCAACACCTTCTTCCACAATACCAATATTTTGGTGGGTTTAGCTCGGACTAATAATTTGGCGTGTAAACAAAAAAAAAGGTGTGCTTTGACTGCTTTCTTCTTCACTCGTCGCCTGCTTTGTTCCATCATCTTCTCCGATCTCCACATCAATTAAAACTTTCGAGGCTTTGATTTGGGGTTTGATTAGATTTTATATCTTAGATTTGGGGTGGGTGTCAAGGATTTGGGGTTGAGCATCACTGTTGGGTTTGATATGCAATTTGTTGAAATTCATATCAACGTGTTTGGCATCCATCTTTGAGCTTTCTGGTTTTCTTCCTGGGTTTTTTGAGTTGGGTTCTTGGATTTGGGGTTAAATTAGATTGGGTATCTTGAATTTGGAGTGGGTATCACAGATTTGGGGTTGAACAATTATCGATGGTAATCTACAATATCTGGGTATCTTCTTGGATTTATTTTCTGTTTCATGAATAGAAGATGAATTGAAGAAAATTTCTTGCTTCTCATGAATAAGCAGGAATTTAAATGAATTTGGGTTTGCAAATGGAAGAGATGGTTTTATGGAGATGAATCTGGGTTTGCAAATGGAAGAGATGGTTTCAATTGCAGCGTACACTTGTCATGTTTTCTTCCGAGTTTTTATCACCCACGGTGCCTGGACTTTCGCCCACCAGACTTATTGATACCCAAACTTCAAAATCGATCTCAGAGGTGCCTAGACTTTTAAAACCGTACTTTTGTGATGCCTCAGTCAACATTCCGTCAATTTTCTGTTAATTCAGAGGGTAAATATGTTATTTTACACTTTTTAACGAAATGACTTTTAAAGTCTTAATGAAATTCAGAAGTAAGGGGCAAAATGGACTTTTCGAACTCATATCTTCAACTCTGGGGCGGACTGTTCCTCGTCTTCCTCCTCTTCCTTCTTCTCTCTCTCTCTCTCTCTCTCTCTCTCTCTCTCTCTCTCTCTCTCTCTCTCTCTCTCTCTCTCTCAAGCACCACCAATTGCCCAGAACCCACTACTCCACCCATATCAGCACATCTCAGAATTTCACTTAATTAATTGCCTCTTTTGTGGTGGGGTTTGGCAGCGGGGAATCTTGTTGATGAGAGATTGAATGATCAAAATGAAACGAAATTAATTCTTGTAAAGTGTGGGGATTATGGTGCACTAACCACAAAAGCAAGGAGAGACTAAAAGCAGGACATGCAAGTAATGAAGGTTCTTCAGCTTGAAGCACAACAGTCGACTCAACTTCAACAACAACGTGGTTAATTCCTCTCAATTATCTATTACTTCCATCTAGCTTCGACACTGTGGGTTGCTAAAGTAGTACATAGAAATCCATAAAATAGTTTTAAGGGCAAGGAGAAGGAGTGGGAGTGAGTTTATCTGTCCACATCACCACAGCCATCACCGGCTACAATGCACGGCCGCGCCTCTTGTGCGCCTCCTCCCTCTCTTCCAATCAACGAACATCAGCTCCGCCAAGCTGTGTTCCTCCAATCTTCACAGCGTGCCTCCATATATCACAGCCCAGATCGCTCGCTCTCTCTCTCTCTCTCTCACACACACACACACCTCACAGCACTGCATCTCCACACCGCGACCAATTTCACTCTAGCCACTTGCGTGCCCAGTCCACGCCACTGTTGCAGAGCCATCACACCCAACCCAGTCTCCAAACCGCTGAAACCATTGAGCTTCTCTCCTTCGATTCGCCGTCATCTGTCACCGGTCGGCTAACCCGAGAACTGGGTTTTATTTCCCTAGTCAAGACGAACACGCTGCCGCCAGTCCGGCGACCAGAGGTGGCCGCACGGAGGGAGGTGTCGCGAGCTTTTGAGAAAGGGAAGGAGGAAAGCAAAAAAAAAAAAAAAAAAAACGAATGAAGGAAGAAGAGGGCTTCAAGGTCATTTCATAAACAAATATAGTGTGAAATGACATATTTACCCTCTGAATTAACGGAGAATTGACGGAATGTTGACTGAGGCATCACAAAGGTACGGTTGTAAAAGTCTAGGCACCTCTGAGATCGATTTTGAAGTTTGGGTATTAATGAGTCTGGTAGGCGAAAGTTCAGGCACCGTAGGTGATAAAAACCCTTTTCTTCCTGGGTTTGTCTTCATCTTTCACTCTCTCTTTTCTTCCTTGCTTAGTGCTGCTGCACCAAACATGGGACAGAATTCTTGATATCTTAGCCTAGCTACTCTACGCCATGTTACCACAACACCGGTATTAGGAATAATCCCGGCTTCCATACTCCTATGTAACAAACGGCCCCTAAGGGTTTCACATCTTATGTCCCCAATTTCCTGTCCCTCCATTAATATGTTGACATCTGTCATCCCACTACAATTCACCTAACATCCATTTAACTCTGTTAACTCCATTTTTGTGAGACTCATCTTCCCCAAGTCGAATGCACAGGGCCATACTCACTAACCAGAGAAAAAACAATTAGGAAGATTTTGCTTTTGGATTCGATGTGGTCGTCCGAGTTCTAATCTTCTTTTGTATTCAGTTTTCTGCAATGTGGGTCTATCTGCTTTGCATTCCATGTTGGAGATTTTGGTTGTGGTTTGGATTCCATTAATTTTGGCCCACAGGGGTTTCAATCTTCATCTTCATTTGAAATCGAATTTTCTTTTTTTATTTTTGCCGATGTGGGTCAATCTGTTTTTATATGGTTTGGTTATTTTGATTTGATTGTGATCATGCTCAGTATCAAGATCTGGGTTCTTGCTCAATATCTGGGTTTTGCTATTTTGCCGACGTGAGAGAGTATGCTTTCAAGCTTTGTATCGATCTTTTCTCAAAAAAGAAGAAGAAGAAGCTTTGTATTGATCTACAACTCCTCTTTAAGCAAGCAAGTGTTAAATCTATAATATAAGAGAGAATCATTTATGAAACAAACCCTATCATCATAATCATAAATTTATTTTCTATTCTTGGTGAGAAACTGATGGCTCACCTTGCACAATGTTAGTAATTGAGGATGAGAAATTTGAGAACCATGGAATTGGGCCAACCGTATTTAGAAGTCCATGATTTTATTTATTTATTTAGAATATAACAAAGGTTTGTATCTAGATAACGGAATGGGATGGTTGTTAGGTGAGGTGGAGTGGAAGAACAGGTGTCAACATATTAATGAAGAGACAGGAAAGGAGACAAGAAATTGGAGACATAAGATGTGAAGCCTAAACTAAGGAATTGTTTGAGAAACCACATAGACACATAGTGCTACACATTTACTCATTTATATTATTCATACTTCAAAATTATTTGAGATATATCTCACTATAAAAGAAGTGAAAAAAATTATACAACAATTAAAATTATATATGTCGAAATCGAAAAACTGCTTGAACCAATTGCCTCTATATGAGTTAATTTGGTTTGGTTTTAGTCTATTTTCTTCGTTGTTGGTTTGCCTAGATGCTCAAAATTAGAAATGGTTTGAGCTTTAAATCGAACTAAATCAAACCATGTGCAGCCCTACGTCTATCATTTCATTAAGAAAAAGGAAAAAAAAAATAGAGTGAAAAACTGAAAATGTCAATGTGATATTTTGGGGTGTGTTGAGCACAGTAGTCGGTGAAAATAGAAAGGGCTTCGTCTTAATGGCCCAATTTTTTGTGGACTTGGAATCTGTTGTAGAGTATCGCCAAAGCATATCTCCTAATTAAAATATAAGATATGAATAACTAACAGCTATTCAGCTAACCACCATTACGATACCTAATTATAGATTGGAGAGTACATATACCTATAATTGTTTGTATGTTAATCTCTCAATTCGAAAATAAGCATACGGCCTGCTCATTAGCAATTGCAAATTTATTTATTTATATTGTGTTTTTCCAACTAAATTTTTTTTTTTTTTTTTAATTGTGTATTCAGTTTCCAAAGGTTTTGGTCATGAATCATTATTTTCCTTTTCTTCGGGTTCCAAATTTTTGTAAAAAGAAACTCACTAAAAAAGGTGAAGAAGCCCTCCGTGAAGGAAATGGAAAGCAAAAAACTCCTTGGAGGTGAAAAACGTGATCATAATTGTAATTGTGGTGGTATTGTACTTATGTTCGAAACTAACTATTACTTCAGTGCAAACCTAGTAGTAAGTACATACTAAATCTTCACTTCTAAAATGTTTTAAATCCGAAATGACATCTTTCTAGACGTAAACAAGATTAACACTCGAAAACATAATCATAGATGTTATATACTGTATTTTATGGACATTATCGTATGAAAGGAATAATATCTAAGATACATCCATTACTAAAACCCAAATTCTATTTGGATTTTGCATAACTAGAGCCATCAACTAATTAAGTTGAAATGCTTACATATAATGTGAAAGGAATTATTTCAACAATTAGTAATTTAAATGTCGTTTATGCACAAGTTGATGTTATTTAAATACCATTTTGTGACCCAAATGCACCCGGACAAATCCAGGTACGTATATACCAATGACCTTGATAGCTAGGCAGACAAGGGTATTTGTAAAACGAATAATGAAGTGATGGATAATAATGATTGATGGATGACCATTAATAATATTAAGGTTGAAAAATAATAATTCAGTTAATTAAACATGTAATATATATACATATGGACTCTATAGATAGCTAGCTAGGGTAGAAGCATGAAACATGGATGAATATTTGCCTTCTTTGCCGTTTAAGTTTCTGCTGATGAGAAAACTAGTTTAAATTGTCAATCAGTGTCACATAAAGTGTTGCCTAGATCGACCAACAATCAAAGAGGATCCTCTGGATCTCTCTCTCTCTCTCTCTCTCTCTCTCTCACACACACACACATGGCGACATATGTTGATGGTGATGTACAACCAAATACCTCTTACACTAAGCTTCTTGATTAAATTTCTTAATGAATAATGGTCCCTTATTCGTGGATCAGATTTCGTACATTAGAAATCTCTTAAGTCTGTCGAATGGTTTGAAAAAACGTACAGAAGTCTTGTCATAACCTCTAACTTCTCTATCTTGATTAATTAAAGAATGTTAAGAGTTTGGAATACTAATGAAAAAAATTACATGTGTATACATTCTGGTTAGTAGATCGAAGCCACATGCACTGAGATAATCCCATGCAATATGCGGATTCAGAAGGGGTGACCGTAGTCTGTAGGCAACGGTCTCCGGTTTAATTTCTGTTAACTCATAAAAGAGCTTCTTACAATATGTGTTCTGCAAATTTATGGGGTTAAAGTGTTCATAAGATTACCTTCTCAAAGAGGCTAGGCCTTGTAAGTGAGTAATATCAAAGCGAGACATGTTGTTACTATGTGAGAATCGCCTCTTAGATCGATCCAAAGTCCTTCATGGACAGTGGCTGGACAACCTTTAGGCCTGGGTGAGTTAGGACCGCCCCTTCAACCTAGCTATAGCTCTTTAAGAATTTTTATATAAAACCCGATATGTTTAGGAATAATGGAAAAGCATAAATATGTTGCATGGCCTTCCCAAAATGAAACATTTGGATCCTTAGCCCTTTCAGACAAAAGTTTTTATTTCTATGCTTGCTTAAGAAGGAAAGTTTCTAAATCCGCTACTACTCCAACATTGGACGGCATAAGACGTACTCAATACTCTGAAGCATATACGTTTGGTGGTTCACGTACTATCGATAAGGTAGAGGTCATTGAGAAGAGGTGATTGTAGCTAGAAGTGATCTGATCATGATGAATGAGGTTTAGGGAGGCGGATTAATAATAACCACATTATGTAGTCCATTATTAGGCCAAAGGAATAAAAGAAAATGACTTTTGTATATTGTGGATTATCTTCTATTGCAATCTATTTGTAATATTTGCTTTCAATAATACCATCTACTACTGAAGAAGCGTGTAGTTTAGGCTATATACTAAAAAAGTGTCTATTGCACCTAAACTTGTCTTCATTTTGTTTTAAAACAATAAGTTCCAAAGACAAGGACATTACGAACAGTGCTCTATAATAATTTAATTAGTAATTATGTTTAGAATAATATATGTCAATTTCTGTATACTTTTCGCAAGCAGACAGAAAGGTAAGTACAGGCTTTCCTTTATATTGCTTAGCTGTTTGAGAAACATGCAAAAGAGGTGAAAATTAAGCTTTTGATTTCCCAAGTCCCAACAATGGAAGCAGTGAAAGTAAAATCTTCTAACTGTGACTAAGGATGGGTTTGAAATTATTTCTACAGATGATGATCGTTCATGCTTGGGTATTCGAATGATTGTCAACCGTTGATGTATATTCTTGGGGTGAATTGGAAACAAAAATAGCTAACAGCCGTAACAGTTGAACAAAAAGGTTTTATCCTCTATTATTTTCCAATCACGTACTCAGTGTCATATCACACATAAGACCTTCAAATATTTGTTAACTTTCGCCATCATCTTCATTTGTCTTTGAAAAACTGTCCCCTAGCCTCTTCACCTAGCTCCCTCTCTTTCTGCATTGTTTTATATATATGAAAAAACCATGAGGGACTCAATTAAGATATGTCTAATTAAATCATAGATAAACAAGTTGAGAATGAGGACATTAATTCCGTAGAATCTCTCTGGATAGGACAATCCCACTAGTGTATTCTAACAATAAAGAAGATCAGTCTAAGTCCTTCTAAATTTATTTATTATTATAGGGGAGGTAAATATCCTTTCTTTTGTTGTCGAACATGTTGGAATTAAAGGGATTCTGGTTTTGAAAAATGAAGCTGATCCATCTTAATTGGCAGATGCACTTCTTCTAGTTTTGATCTGAGCTGCTGCAGGCATGTGACTTGGCCGGTCCTTTAAAAATCAGACTAGCTACTATATATTATAACTTCCCGGCCCTCCCCCCCCTGGCCTGTTGGCAACTTGTTTCTCCATATATATATATGAGAAATAATTCTGTAATAACATCTTTATTTTGTGAACCCCAAAGAGAAAAGTTTATTTCAAAATGGACTAATTTCTTTTATTGATGAGAAAAAATAGCTTGTTTTTACGCTATATACATATATAATATTTATGCAATTATCACTTTGAATATTCAATATATAACTCAAAGAAAAAGTCATTTTACTCCATAGATGATCTTGATTATTTACCTTAACTAAGTATATGACTTTTACTTATAATTTACCATTTCGACAACCCATAAGATGTCGTTGTAGGAAAACCGTCGCCTAAAAAACAATTTGTATGAAAAACATACATGTAAGGAGAAAAGTCTTAGACGAATTCAGGTTAAGAAGACCAATTGGTCTCACTAACATTATTTAATTATACTAAGATTAATTATCATGGGTGATTAATTGTACATGTACATGTGATATTGGCCTCAATACGTGATTATGTCATTCAAGACCTCAACATGATGTAATTAAAGACTAGCCTGGGTTTTAAAAAACAAAACAAAAACAAAGTTAATTGGCTATCTTGGAGATGGCCTTTCACAGGAGATGATGGCTATTTCCTGACACATACGTTAGGACGAGTCAAATGGAGCTGGCCGAATGGTTAAGCCAAAAGCTTAAGACTTGACCCGTATCACAACAGTCATCAGTTTCTGGCATGGAAAATGAAATTTGTTATTATTGACTGACTTTATTAACATGAAAGTCTTGTAACTTTGTTTTAAAAACACTAATTTGAGGTCGACTAATGAAGGTTAAACTGACAAGCAACCAAATGGAACTTGCAACGTTAATGGTGCCCTTCTAACATAGTTGATCATAAAATATGGCGCGCAGTATCATTGTCAACACTCATGAAAGTTATTATACGCTAGCTAAATAACATGTTTTATTACTTTTAAGTATGTAGGTAATAACTTTTTGAGAGTGCTCATAATAATTAAAAAAAAAACAAATATGTAATTTATATTTAGGGTGCATGTTGTTATTAACACACCCTTGTGTGTTAATAACACACCCCCTTATCTCTATTTCTCTCTAGGGTGTGTGCATTAAAGGAAGAGAGAGATAGAGATAAGGGGGTGTGTTAATAACACCACCCTATATTTATTGGTTTCACTGTTAATAAGATTATTAGAGATCGATCGAGCAATTATGAAATGTATATATTGTTTTTATTACAATTCTCAAAAGTTTAAGTTGTTAAGGTGTGAGTAAATCTCTCTCCCTCTCTCTCTCTCTCTCTCTCTCCCCTTCTTCTTCTTCCTTATCGCAAAACCTTTTAAGATTTTGTGGCACAACGGCAACGAGGATCTTGATGGCGTAAACCTAGGGCCTCGCTTTCGCTGGTGTTCTCCCTCTACCACTAGAGCTCAATATATGGAGTTCAGTTATCGGTATGTAATATAAAGAAGACTTTGGTACGTGCAACTAGTAGTCGAACTTAGAACTTTCTATCAGATATATGTATAGAATCTCCCTATTAGAGTATATAAAAATTCTCCCTAGCTAGCTACTAGAAGAGTATATATATATATAGAAGAATTGTTCACCTGCATCTAATGACTTAAACCCTTCAGTGGGAGGTAAACCGATAAAATTATCGTAATATTAGAATCAGAGATCCTACGTAATATATCTAAAAATTTAATATAAGTTAAATTTCACATGTTATCATCGAAAAAGGAAAGCGAATCACATGTGAATAAAGTGTTAAAACATAAAAGAATAGTCGGGCCAGACCCTTATAATTAAAGTGTTATCATCAATAACTTTTCCACTCTCGTGTTGATATAATGATATACAACGATAAAATTTGTTAACGTCTCGTCGTTCTTGAAAGCTTTAACGTTTGAAATGTCCGAATGTGGGCAAACAATTGGTTATATTCTAACATATCGATGGATGAAATCTAAAAAAGTGTGCAAGCAAATGCTAGTATTTTGAAGTAACTCTGGGAATCCATAAATGACAAGCCAAATATTAACAAGTTTGAGTGATTAGTTCTTGGAGGAAGGCTAGCTTAGAGTAACCCTAGGCCTTGTTACAGTATCAATAATTTGAGTTCATGAACCATGAGCATAAAGATGCATGTATCCCGCCATGTTTTTATTTTTAAAATTTTCTCATTCTTCTTTTCTCCTCTTTTTTTTTTCGGTTATATGGGGGTCTAAAAAGACCCAGACAAAGAAACAAAAACAAAAAAATCAGCCAGGATGGATGCGAGGAACTTTCGGACATAAGCAACAGCATCAAGGCCATTCAAATAAGCTTGGGAAGCATAGCAAGGAGGGTTGTCTTGGCCTCTTGGGTCATGCCATTCTTGGGTCCTATGTATATATATTTTATGTAAAGCAAAGCTAAAAAAGAAGTATTGAGTTGACTAGTGTCTTCGGATGTATACGTACGTGTTCCAGAAGTTGTTACTTCATACTTGCCAGAAGTTCAACAACGGACGGCTTCCTGTCAACCCAGAAGACTACCGATATTCGGCACACGTGTATGTGTTTGAAATCATGAGAGAAAAGAAAAAAGTGAATTTAAGAATTGCGAAGACAGCTGGCAACCTGGCAGCTAGGGTTTCTGTTTAATACTCTTTTAGCCTCTTGAAATTTACTGTTAAAAGGATATTTACTTGCATGCATCTACTATGATTCAAGAGAGAATCTAAAGAGGGTCTTCTTTGTGAGTAATTATTTGATCTGTAGTTCCGAAGTATTTTGTGTTCGTGGTCACAGCCAATAGGTTGAATATACTTGACAATAAGAAGTGAAAAGGACAGAGACACTTCCCAACCAGAAAGCAAAGTTCCCACTGATGGTATACTTAGTGTAAGCGAGCTCTAAGATCACATCTTTGGAATAAAATCCAGTTAGAAAAGGGAATCCAATTAGAGATAAGCTGCCCATGAGCATCAAAGATACGAGGAAGCAAGCAAAGCTAAATCAATTAGCAGTAAAATAAAGCTCACGTGGACTAATTATATTGTCAGAGATGATAGACACGTGCTACTCTGAGAGACTGAGACTATACAATAATTTCTCCTTATTAAGTTGGTGAACTTTGAAGATTTTCTTTCTAAGCTTCGTAAAGTGATTAAAACTATATAATTTTTAGTCTTAACTATAAAAATGATTCATGCCAAAATTTAGTAAACTAAAAAATTATTTAGCTCTTTGAATTGTTATCATTTTTAGGTTATCCGACAGATACATTAATTTGTCTATACAGTTTTTACTGTTTCTGTAATGAATTTTTTTTCTTATGTGACTAGTTTTTTTGCATAACTAATTCTTGTAGAAAAAAAAATCTAAGAATGGCTAATTTCGATTACCGAGTAAAATTGCATGGTGGTCTTTGCATGTCAACATCCACTCTAGAACGGGCCTGAATATATATGTTACCAGAAAAATATATGCAGATGATTTTACTTGGAACTGTTGGTTCAAACAAGCTAAAGTTCATGATTTTAATTGTCTACTAATTTACTATCCATATCGACAGACTGATAACCAAGTTAAAAAATGTGCGAGAGGTAGAACCATATATATACACACAGTATATATCTTTGTTTTGTAATACATATCATGTGTCTTGATTTGAGGTTACATCTAATTATGTACAAATGAGGATTAATAATTGAAGCATCTTGTTGGCACTGGCTCTTTTGTTTAATTCTCCCTCAAGGACCCCCAAGGAGATTTCAGTCAGATTGTTTCAGTTTGTCTATAAGCACCCTCACCTTACAAGAGGGTCTCATCAGGACCCACAACAGTGAGCATTTATTAAGCCTTTGCCTCCCCCCTCTCAAGAAAAATACAGAGAGAGAAATAATTATACCTCCACATTTCATCAGTGAATACTGACTGAAACCCAACGAGAAAAGCTTAAAAAACAAACAGCAAGAGGTAGAGTACCCACCACTTTATACCTTCCAAACAACTATCCTAAGCAACCTCACTTCCTCAGATCAGTCCATATACTCTAGCTTAGCTTAAATACATAGACCTCATCACAACTTTCTCTCTGAGCTTGCTTAGTAGATTCGAATTCGATTTGACTTCAAAGCCTGGCAGCTGGTATTGCATTAATGGAGCAAGCACGGTACTGGATGTGGGCGAAGCGCAAGCACAACAGTCTGATGAGTGCATCTCACCATGTTCAGGTGCCTTCCCAGGACGACTCGTCGTGGGAAGAGCAAGCTTTCGCTGAAGATGCGGCGGGGCCTCTAGGAGGTTGCATATGGCCTCCGAGATCTTATTCCTGCAGCTTCTGCAGGAGAGAGTTTCGTTCGGCTCAAGCTCTTGGCGGTCACATGAATGTCCACAGGAGAGACAGAGCTAGACTGAAGCAGTCTCCCAATGACCAAAATGCCGAAACTGCCCATCATCATCAGGACCATCATGATCAGAATCATCAGGATACTTCTGTCCAACTCAGTCCCTTCTCATCATCTCTGGGTACTTTCCATCAATACCCATCTCATCATCAAGTTTGTGCCTTGGTTTATAACCCTAGTTCTGATCCTCCCTCATCGCCATCTAGGGTTTCAGCTCAATTACCAGGTAAAGATCAAAATTGCGGTCAAGAGCAAATTACCTTGAATATCCCACCTTCTAGGTCATCCTCTGTATCATCTCCCCCGTCCAGGTCAATCTTGACCGCAAATAGATATTATAATAACTCTCTTGCAAGAAATACTGAAGGTGCAGAGAAGATCTCGAGAATTGTGGAAGCTGGGTCGTGTAGGGCTAATAAGAGTGGTGACTATGTCACAACTGATTTGGCTGTGAGTTTGAATTTGGTTGTCCGCTGTGCTCGTCCATCTGTGTCAGCTTGTGGCGATGAAGATGAAGCTATAGTTAGTTGCAAGAGAAGAAGAATAATGGAGGAGAAGCCATCATCCAAAGATTCATTACCTTTCTTCCTAAAATCGGAGGGGTTTGAAGTACTTAGCCGCCCCAGCTCCATAGAAGAGTTGGATCTTGAGCTCAGGCTCGGCGACCGGCCTAAGGTAATCAAAGTAGATAAATAGCAGAACCTGATTGATCATCAACTGCTGATATATAGACATATTACATGACCTTCTGTTAATTCGATCATTTCGGTTGAAGTTTTTCCTTTTAAATTTAATTTTGCACCTGTATCCCCCTCTTGATCTTGAGGCCAAGGCCTCTATGCTTAATTTGATTTGATCTCTTGGCTTTCTTGGAGTGCTTTATTATGAATTTGTAGGGTGTAACAATGACCATTTGGGAGTCATAGAAAGAAAGGAAATGAAAGATTGGCCTTTGTTGATAATCATAATACATTTCTGCATCTCAGCTTAATCTTAATTAGTTATATATATATATATACATATAGATAGCATTATAATATATTGTTGGTTCTTTGGCAGGATCATTAGTAATTAAGCTCATGGAAAGTTAAAGAAATTGATATCAAGATTTCTATATCTTCCCAAACTGATTCATTCTATCTTGTTTAGATTTATACTCAGTTCTAGAAAAGAAATTGAACTCTTTACTTTTATGAGTAAACAGTTTGCGTATTAAGATTTAGAGAGATTTGCCAAGATCCAATCATGCCTCCACACCATGCTAGCTAGCTCAATTTACTAAGCTTCATATATGTACTCTTATTCCCAGCTTTATATATCATTTAATTTAACTTTAAGGAGGGTCATTAAGCAACAATTATAACTAGGTTTAGTAAATCTGAGATAGATCAGCATATTCTCGAGGCTCTCTTCATTTATCAGCCACATGCTTGTTGAAATGTTGATAGCCATGAAGACTGGAGTTTAGATTGTAGAATGAGCGAAAATGTTATGTTGTGAAATTGTAAATCTGAAAACACATATTCAAACAAAAGTTAATTGAATAAGTGGTTAATTATTTGTTCAGATGATATAGCATGCTCGTAATTGCTTCCTTAATCACCATAGAGATAGAGAGACAAAGAAAGAGACTGAAAATTTAGGCAATGGGTTTGTTTAACTAGGAATGCCATATATTTTTAGTTTAGTATGTCAAGTTGTCAGACTGTCGATCTAAAAACACACATGTCACATTCAAACAAAAGTTCAAAGAAATGGTTATTTGTTCAGATGACTTAGCATGCTAGTATTTGCTTCGTTAATCTCCTGAGAAAGAGAGAGGAATTGAAGATTTAGGCAATGAGATTAACTAGGAGCGAACTTTTGTGGGGTTTGAAGGGTGAAGGAACTGACGAAAACTTGCATGGAATATCGTGACCGGTGACTCTTTTTCCCATTCAGTACCTCACTGACATTCCATCAGATAGTCATAGAGACAACTATACTTACCCCCCAAAAAATACTCAGAGTAATGAGATTTTCAAAGCCACATAAAGTCAGAAACTTCCCAACAGCGATTCTCTTTTCTCTTGAATTATTATCATCACCATCTCAGATCTCTTGATCCCCCCTCCGCTAAAATCCATCTGCTTGTGTTATCTCTCTCACTTTTCCTCCCTCTTCTCAAATCTGTCCAAAATTGCCACCAACTCTATGGAATCAATCTAATTAAGTATTCACAATCACATTATAATACCAACTTTTTTTAATCACAAAGAGAATATTATCCCCTCACCACCTGTAGTAGGCTGCTATCTAAGCATCTTTTCTTTCGATCTTCTTGTGTATCTATAATTCAGTTACAATACCCATCAGTCACAGAAACCCTAATTATAGATTTTAAATTAAATAATTACCGAACAATTCCCCTATATATAAACCCTAACCCTATCTAGGCACACATATATAGCGCTCATTTAACTAGTGGAGTTAATTAATTTGATAGAAGACTAAACATTAGTATCGTACTAATAACCAACTGGACTTTAATGAGTTCACAGTGAAAACTGAGAAAGGCTGGGCAAGGAATTTAAGACATACCCAACAATTATATCCCAGAAAAGGCTATGAATTGAAGATTCCCCCTTTCGATGTGGGTCTTTGTTTTCTACGATGCATATGAAAATGAAACTGAATTGAATAAAACAATGGTGAAGGGTCTGTATATAAATACAAGTAGCTGTATAGGACTAGTTTAGGGAAAGTGAGATTGTTTGCTTCGGCTTCTACGAAGAGCTACATGTATGTAAAAATGGCTGGGGGCTTTGTCGTTATGAAGAGGTATGAGTTGGATAGGTCTGAGAGTATACAGAGGAGTAGCAAGAGGCAGTGGAGCACATGGGGAAGCAGATGTCGTTTTGGAACTTCTATTTAAGGGGAGTAATATAGAATTGAGTGAGAGAATGAGAGATATTATTCTGATCTCCTTGCGTAGGGCTATTATTCTCTCTTTTAGGGAGTAGTTTTTGCCAAATCCAAGAGGAGTTGGATAATATTGTTAGTTTAAAAAGAATGAGAATTTTGAAGAATAATTGCTGGGAGTAATTAGGTTAGGTAGGTGTGTTGGGAGTAATTGTTTATAGTTGTTTTGACAACTCATGGGTATATAATTTGTATGGGAAGGAGTTCCAGCTCCAAGATCAGCTAGCTTCCTTCACTTCACATTGCCCCATTTATAACAAGTAAACGTAAATTAAGCTGCATATATATATATGAGAGTCCTCTCTCTAGCAAAACCCTAGCCCCCATGAGATTCCTCAATAGCGTCTCTGTGCGCATCAAATCCAGCAGCACCTTCGTGTGCTTTTCTCCTAGCCTATGGCTTCTTTCTATACTGTTTATCGCACAAATTCTAGTGCCGTCAGCAATCGCTAGTGCGGCTTCCTATGGTGAGGATGATTTTTGCCTCTCTCACTCACAAGGACGGCTATGTCCGTCATACTCTTTTCAGGCCTTTGGTGATTATGCTCCTGCAGGGCGTCTCTTGGGCTATCAAAGATGGTTGACATCCAGATTAGATCTGGTTTTCTGCTTGTCGTTGCCGGTTCTTTTGGGTGTCAATCAAATCCAAGGATTCAAGGTCTGGGATCCAGGTGAGTTTTGGGTGCTTGGTATTGGAGGCTTAGCAGCCTTGGTATTCCAGGTCGGCGACCTTATTACTGGTGGGGCGCTGCTAAAGTTTAACCTAAATCAGATTTGGTTATTTGATTTGGGTTCTTTTAATTTCTTATTTAAGAATAAGCATGATCAGTTGTGCAAGTTTCGATTGTGGTTTTACTTTCTTTTTTCATGGGTTCTCCTTGAGCTAGATTGGATTTATTGGTCTCAATGGCAATACTTGCCGGAATTTTTCTGTTGGTTGTTGACAGCAGTGATGCACGGTGTATGTATTGTTCTAGGTTTTGAATCATCGATTAGAGTTTTAAGTTTAGACTCATCGATTAGGCCACTTGTGTGGTTTGTACTGCTCCTTTTTAGGATGCCCATATTAAGGATTGTAATCCTCTATTGATTAATAAAGTTTATGCTATTTTCAAAAAAAAAAAAAAGCTGCATATATATATATATTATAATGATTCTCAAGTAAGGATGTCTTTACTTTCTTAAAATGTGTAATTTTAATATCAGCCATCAGATCCGTTTTAAATGATCTGATCTGACGGCTGAGATCAAACTCCGCACCTTAAAAAGTAAGGATCTTTTTAGTGGAGAAATTTTGTATATATATATATACACTAATTTAGTTAATAAATAATAATATTTATGTATGAGCTGTATAATTAACTTACGAGCATGTTAAACCAGGGCCGGCCTTGAGACAGCGCCGGTGGTGCAGCCGCACCAAGCCTCCCATCCGGGAAGCATCCGATCATGTACAATATGTATATATAAGAACTTATATGTGAATTTATATATATATATATATATATATATATTTTTTTTTTTGAACAATATATATATATATATATATATATTATAAAATACATTAATAATGCTAGATTTTTTGTAGTGCAATTGGTTAAGGCACTATGTTTCTATTATTTGGGACTTTGGTTCGACCCCTAGAAACTGCATTTTATGTTTTTTTTTTACTACGAATTTTGGTCCCTTTTTTTTTTTTTCATTAGTGCATTTTCTTTATTTTGTGACGAGTTTTCTTCTCTTTTCTTCATTTGAAAATTTCACTTTTCACTTTTGGAAAATTTTATTCTCTTTTATTTTGTTATAGAAATATCTTCTCTTTTATATAATAAATCTAAAGGGAAATATCCAATAGGTCCTAATTTTCACTTTATATTTCCCATTAACTTTGAAAATTTTTAATTTTTCCCAACAGATCTGGTTTGTGCCTGTTTTATCCCATTAAGGACAAAAATATTAAATGGTGATTTTTTGTGACATTTTTGCCCTTGACGAACTTTGACCGCTCGAAAGGCACGGTGGTCACGAACTTTGACCGCTCGATCCATCGCCGTCAGGCGACGCCTTGAGGTGAGATTGGTGGTGTTGGGTTCGTGGAGAAGAGGGCTACAAAACCCAGTAAGAGTTTCCCCCTAACTTGGCCGGAAACGCCGCCGGCATGGAAGAACAATTCCTCGTGAAAACGAACATTTTCTCTCCTAGATTTCTCCTCCTACATTAAAAATCGATGCAAGAAATTAGTATAGGATTGAAGGGCTCGAAGAGATGAAGATTTTGAGACAAGTTTCAAGCCTTGAGGTGGCCGGATTGAGGAGAAATCAACCGGAAAAGCCGGCTGCTACAGTGACGAGAAGAGAGAGAGTGACATGTGCGGGTTTGAGGAGAGAGAAAGTGATTCTCGAAAATGGAAACTTCCGAAGTTAAAATTTTATTGAGGTCAATAAAACATTTTATTGACCTCAATAAAATACATAAAGGTGATGCTATTTTGTTTTTTCCCTCCTACCACGGATTTTATTGACCTCAATAAAAAAATTTATTGACCTCAATAAAAAAGTTTATTTTATTGAGGTCAATAAAATACACAAAGGTGATACTCCTTTATTCTTTCCCTCCTACCATGGACTTTATTGATCTCAATAAAATGCACAAAGGTGATGCTTCTTTGTTTTTTCCCTCCTACCACGGAAAGTATCGATTCCTTAAAAAAAATTATTGAGGTCAATAAAATCTGTCAGTGACAGTTTCATAATTTTTGTAAAATGTATAGGACAGAAGCGTAAATTGATCAATTAATGGACCGGGTGGGCACTGCGTTTTTGCCTTGTCCTTGATGGTAAATATTTGTCAAAATTTATCTTTATGGGTCAAGAACTCAAAATCCAATCCCTTCAAATTAGATATAAAATTTGCTCTTTTGAGAATTTTTTTTTATCAATTTTACTTTATAAACCAATTTGATCATGATAAGTTTTGTTTTTTTTTAATGTGTTTTTGTAAAGTCTCATTAACATTTTGTGCACCAGGCCTCCCAAAACTCAAGACCAGCTAGGGATGGCAATGGGGAGGATAAGGGCTGGAGATCAAAATACCATTTCCGACCCCGAAGTCATTCTCTAACCTCATCCCCGCCCCAATCCCCGTTATAGTATATTGGATTATTGGGGATTCCCCGTCCCCGTACCCGTTGGGGATTAAGTCCCCGTACCCGCCCCGAATCCCCATGAACATGTATTGCTAATTCACTTTAACAACAATTATTATACAATAATCAAGGTTTAAAAATATGAAGTTACAATTAAAACATCATAAGATATTAAAGAATTTGACTTTCAAATATATTAATAGTGTTATGTTCTATAGTTATCTACATATTCTAAAAAAAACAGTTAATTTAAATATTAAAATATATATATAGGGAAAATAATACTTTTAGTCCCTGAACTTTAACTCGTTCGACACTTTCGTCCCTGAACTTTGAAATATATCACTTTCGTCCCTGAACTTTGACATCAACTATCACTTTCGTCCCTGACCGGAAAAAAATGATGCAAAACCTATGCCAAAATGTTCGCACGGATGAGAGGAGTAACTTTTATAACTGGGACTAAGCTCGATTCGGCCTAAAATGACTCGAATTTGACCCGAAAGCTCGTGGTGGCCGAAACTTTAATTGTAAAATTCTCCGCCGTCCGGCGGCGGTTTGAGGTGAGGTTGGTGGCGTTGAACTCGCCTCAAGGAGAGCTTCAAAGCCCAATATGTGTTGTCGTTCGAATTGGCCGGAATCGGAGGTTTATTCGGTGAAAACTAACCTCAGGGACGAAAGTGATAGTTTTTTTTCAAAGTTCAGGGACGAAAGTGATATATTTCAAACTTCAGGGACGAAAGTGTCGAATGAGTCAAAATTCAGGGACTAAAAGTGATTTTTTTCCATATATATATATATCAAGTCAAAAGTACCAATACCTTAGTATGTTTAAGATTGTTCGGGATGCTAATATGCTAAATGATTGTAATCAATCATGATTTAGTAAAGTACTCTAGAGTATCTGTTTAGTATATTGATTTTAATATGGTAATATTAAGTTCCTAACTCTATTCCCCACATTTTTCAGTAAGTTAGTTCAAGTATAAGAAAAATAACCACCAAATTAAGAACTAATACTAGTTATAAGTACTTTACTAAACATATTAATGTATCTGAGATTCTTCAACCTAGAATAGAGCAGCTAGGCAGCAGATGAAGCATTGAATCCAATAAGGTAAGATTAAATGCAGCTGAAGATCGAGAGATTGTGACAAAATATTTCAGTTCGTACTAGTAATATTTTATGTAATCATCAATATGGGCCTGATTGCCTGAACACTGTATTTGCAATTTTCAATTTCCAGCAAGATTCAAGAACAGGCCCAATTGTTTTTTGGAAACATTATGTAACCCCATTAGCGCCATTCCTGTAAACAAATTTTTAATTAGCTAGCTGAAATTGAGACTTTATGATCTTATACAGTACTTTAATAAGACATGTAGACGATACCTGAAAAGAAAGATTACACAGAAGAAGAGAAAGAGAAGTCTTTTCTAGTGAGTGCATCAATTCTTGTGATATCAAGAATAAAGCCCTTGCATTATATGTTTCCTCAGTTTTTCTTCCAAGTTTGAATAGCATTTCTCTGTAGTACTGACACAAGTTTCCTTTCCCGCCAAATTTAGGTGGTGAAGTCCATTGGCAACATAATCATGGATTTGCTAAAGCCTGTATTCTTCATTCATGTGTGCCCAATGGTACTAAGATGAGGAGGCTTTGCACTTCTCTGATGAGATTCCAATCGATCATCACTTTCAACTATAACATAAGTGCGATGATCATTGAATTAAATCCCCATGCCAGCTGCTTGTAAAAAATTTGCACTACATTTCATTTATAACTCAAATAAATTCTTGTATCAGTAAATACTAAGGTAAAAAACCTTCCCATATATATTGATACGGTCTTAATTTGTGAACTGGTCAATTGAAAATTGAGACATCTCTCTCTCTCTCTCTCTCTCTCTCTCTCTCTCTCTCTCTCTCTCTCTCTCTCTCTCTCTCTCTCTCTCTCTCTCTCTCTCTCTCTCTCTCTCTCTCTCTCTCTCTCCTCTCTCTCTCTCTCTCTCTCTCTCTCTAAACATGCCAAATTAGTAGTACTACAGCTAGCTCCGATGAAACATCCAATGTAGGAAATAAATGGCTCGCAATCTTCCTTAGTTTTGGCATGTATGTTTTCTTTGTTACATTATAATGAATCTAATCCTTGATTAACATATATATTTGAACCCCAATCTATTTCACCACTCTTGAGTCTGCGTCTCCATTAGTCTAATTAACCCAAGGACTTAGAACTGGCCCGCCTGTTTTACGTAACTTCTACGGAGGAGTCACACTCTCAAAGCGTCTGCAGTCTCTAATGTGGACCTGTACCACGCTATCAACCCCCTCGTTACCGTTGACGATCTCGCAACATTGTCTCCGTGGTGCCTGCCCATTCAATCATGCATGTTGGAAACATATTAAGCCCTGATCAATTATGTACCTTATTAGCTGCTATTCAAATTCTCAATTTCTGTATACTTCGTGTATTATTTTACATTGAGATCGAGTGAGAATAGAAACCAGTTAAAAGCGAACAATACACATCCATAAATTGATAAATATATGTTTACCTTGTTCCACAAGTCAGGGTTGAACTTGGACGATGAGACGTTGAAAAATTCAACAGCCAAGGCAGGAGTGCAATCACAATGCCGACAATCCTTTCTATCCCGCCACCAGGGCAAGTACCTATTATAGGTAGTCAAGGTCTCATTCCCACCAACGCTCTCAACCCGATCCAATAAATACACCAGCGGACTCTCACATGGATCCAAGCTCACGGGTCGGGTGTTAAACGTGAAAGGTCCTCCACTCTGACTTCCCCATGTCTCGAACGTCCGGAACGTCGTTTCTAGATTCTTAGCAGTTATTAACGACGGATATAGCATCACAGTGTAACCCCATGACACTGAAACAGACCAATTACGCCTCAAGTCATAGCAAAAACTATGCTGCAGGGTTCGACCCGGATCCACTTCATACCCACTAATTAGCCTCTTTATGGACCCAATCCGGGTTTGGTTTGGAAATATGGGTAGCACGTCGTCCAGGTGGTGAAGTGAGACTAATGGGGCCACCGGGTGTGCCGCTAGTAAACCGTACGGAAACCCTCGTATATCCATCTGGTGAAACCCTAGCTCTTTTGTTAACGGCACCCCAATCTCACTCAAACAACCCTGGATCTTTGAATCTGAGCCGTAGAACTCATGATATCGATTAATACACCCGTCCAAAATCCTAACGAGCTCAATCGCTAACGGGTAGCTTATAGCAAAGCCAGCACCACCGTAGGCCGTATTGTACGAGTGTACCATATCTTGTTCCACACTCTCGGAATTCCCGCCAATGTAGTACATCTGATTGTGGTCGTATTTCGCTAACACCGTAACTAAGTTGTGAGTGAAAAACACCGTATCATCGTCTCCCATAACGAACCACCTTATATTGTCCAACCCTAACTCGAAGCTCTCCTTGACGATTCTCGCTATGCGAATCGCGGACCGCGAACCGTACCAGCAGGTGTAATTGAACCGTGACGTGTCCTCGGAGACTTTGTACGGTGGCAAGGTCTCTGTCCACGTCATGTTGGGGAACGGCTTCTGGTCAAACCAAACGAACCCGCGGGTGATGTTAGGCTTCCACCATAGCTCCATGTACTGTTTGCGTTCGTTCCATGAATTCACGGAGCCCCCGATGCCAAAGAGAATGTGGGATATATCTGTCTTTTCGTCATCAGCAACATTGCGGTGGTTGAAGTAATTGGCGTCTATTTTGTGGTGCAAAGAATTGAAATAAAGGGATTGATTGGAAAAAGCAAAGTAGAAGATGAGTGAGATTGAAGCGATGGAGCAACAAAGAGCTAGAATGATCATAGAGAAACCTTTTGTGGGGAAAGCTAGGAAGTTCCAGAATTTGAAGGGATTTTGAATTGTTTCTGATCTTGTTTTTGTAGAAGACATGATATCTTTATGAATGGAATTTTGAACCAAGTCCCTATCAAAATAATATGCGGAAGATGGAAAATGAAAATGAAAATGATAAGAAAGAAAGAAAGAAAGAAAGAAAGAGGAGGAGAATTTTGAAGTCTTAAGGTTTGTTACATAATAATAGTTGCAAAAACAGTTGGAGTCAACCGGCAAAGATAATTAACCAAAAAGAAAAACCGCAAATACAAGTACATGCACCAATGATATTAAAAATACCAAACCTGATTAAGTAAATAATCTACTCTAAACGTAAAAAAAGTTATCATAAATTGACCACAATAATGTCTAGCAATGAACCTTTGACTGGTTGACTAAGTAATTAATGAAAAAGATTAAATCTTGAAGCCAAAGAGGACTTGGAACAATTAATCTTCTACCAGGTATAACACCACGTTTTTCCTGAGTTTAGTATCAATGCATTGGATCAGTCCCGGCCTCCCTTCCCATTGATAATGTCCAGTATTAAGATTATATATATAGAAAATTGATTTTGTTGATTTTATTGAGAATATGATTTCAGAACAAAAAAAGAAGTTTATTGACTATCAAAAACTATGAGGATGTGTCTGCTAGAGTTTCTCCCTAATCGTCGCTCTATTCCAAAAGATGGTGGCGGTCTCCAATCCATTTCATCTCCACTATTGTATCACCGCTTATTTGGTGATGTATCAATTTCTCGTGCAAGTTTTCTCTTGGTGAGACCAAGGCCACCATATTCTTTCGACGATGGTAATTTTATTCTTTGGGATCTAGATTTTCGTTCCCTTCATCACTTCATGACCTTCAAGGGAAGGATTATGTTGTTTGTCCTTTTCTATGATTGTGTTTTCCTCAATGGTGGGCTGTTGTTGATTGAAGAGATTCCAATGAGTTTTCACCGGGATTGGGCCTTCGAGCTGATTTGGCTGGCAATGATGGATTCCAGATTTTCCAATCTAGGTCTTGGGTGTGGGATCCCGGTGAAAATTACTATGATTTTAAATTGTTCATCTGCATATCATTTTAAGCAGTTGATTCTTGGCTTGATTTTGAGGATTACTCTGGTCATCGAGTTCTTTGTTCTTCGAAAAAATTTATTTTTGGCTAAATCAATAATAAAGGGCCTTCAGTTTGTCTGGCGGCGACATCGCGAGTTTGCTTCATGTCGTGTTTTTGTGGATGACTTAGGTTTTTAATTTTTATTAGTAGATATTTTCTCCTACAATATGTTTAGAATTTAGTTTTACTTTATTTTCTTATGAGTCATCATTCATGAGCAGGATTGGTTTTGCTGGTCTCAATGACAATATTTGCCGGAATTTTTCTATTGGAGTTGGAGATTGCTAACGATAGTGATGCACGGTATATGTATTGTTCTAGATTTAGAGTCATTGATTAAGTCACTTTTGTGGCATGTATTGTTTCTTTTCAGAATATATATATTAAGGATTGTAATCCCCTTTTAATTAATGCAATTTATGTTTCTCTATAAAAAAAAACCTAATTTTTAGTTGACTATTAATTATTTGACATAAGTCAAATTATTTAATCCGACTATAATTCGATAAACTTGTTCAACTAGTATAAAACAAAAACTTGAAGAATGCATGCATCCAGATCCAGGATACCTCAAAATAGTATGGAACTACCTACTGACAGCTAGATATTCTAACAAACCCTATACTACTGACATCAGCACATAGTATCTAGAAGATGGGATAACAATGTGAGTCTAGGGCAAATTAAGCATGCATGTTGATGGGCGGTTCCTAACAACAAATTCACCAAATAAAACTTGTCAACGTCTGCTAGCTAGTATCCATAATCCAATTAAGCTATAAACGTGCAGAATAACACATTTTATTTAAGGTGCACAACCAGCAGGTAATTAAAAGTAATGGATCATAGCACAATATATATCCACTAGTAAATGCTGGTTAATTAACATGTTCATCTTACAGCAAAACAAGTCCTATAAAGTCTTAAAGACCTGTATCAACAAATTACTGGGGACCTAGCTAGAAGACGACATACGTACAAAAACAGTTGCCCGGAAACAACGTAAGAAAACTATATATGAAGAGGGATAAAATGTACGTATATGAAAAAATTACGGTTTTATAAATAAAGCATTACACAAATAATACAAAATCAGGGAAAGAGTTGATATAACACGATAACATTAAAGTTACCTCATGCGAATTCAAATCCTCGATTTGAACTACAAAGATTTTGAGATCGCGCGAATATTAATTGGGCCTTTTGAGTCTTTTTCATGTCTGCAGATCAAGGCTGGTAAAACAAGTAATATCCATTACATAGACAATCACACTACCTTTATTTTCTGGTTGGTCTGAAAAGGCACCTGATTAACCCTTAAACCCTAAAAAAGGTTACTAAAAGATGTTGCTTTAGACATATATGCACGAGCAGAGGCAGAGGTTGGGGAAAACTAGGATTAGTTCGGCTACGTGAACTACATCAAGATTAAGAAAAACTATAGATAATATATATGTAATTTTCAGAAAACCTATAGGTAGCTACTACGGGTATAGCCAGGCCCCCTAGCTCCGCCCAGTGAGCACGAGAAGAGTACAAAAAGATCAAGCAAATATATATCATCAGTAAACACCTCTAGGCCAAATGCTAAAGCGTGCTCATGATCTGCCCTTTGTCTTCATTGGAATGATCAATCGAAGAAACGAAAGAGCAACCAACTTGCCCCAACCTTTCCGTAGAGATCGAGTCATACAAATATGTAGAGGAAGAGGTGTAACTAACCTGCATTTTACCAACCAACAAAGAAATGGAGAATTACGTACAATTGGAATATTCAAACACAAAACCTCCTACAACCAAGAGTTTAATACCATGTTAGATCACTATTCATGGACGGAGGTAGCATACATTTATTTATTAGGACGGCTGCACACACTAGCTCAAATGTCTTTATTTTTCCTCAAAAATAATTTCTCAAAACCAAAAAGCATACATACCCAAAAGAAACACCTGCTCACACTTTCTTATTCTTGCTATCTTCGTCCCTTTACAGCATCAAATTTTCTAAATCAGAATTGATCTTTCTGACAGTAAAAGTTGTGATACTTTTTTACTAATACATACTATATATCATTGGATACATATAATGTGAACGATGTGTACGTTCTTATTTTAGTCAGAAACCTTATGTAGATGATATGGCCGGGATGTGAATAAACATTTTCGATCTGACAGGCAACCTAATTGAGTCTACAAAATGTTTCTCATGCATCAATAAGCACTCAAATTCATGGAAGAGATTAGTGATGCAAATTAAGGATTATGAGTTTATGACTATTAAGCTTACAAATTTACATATAGCTAGAACCAACCTGAAATCTTAATTCTTGGCTCTGACCGCAGCTGAATGTAAACCACAAGCCACTTCTTCTCTATTGCGCTCAGTTTACTTAAGTATGCGATTGGATTGACATAATAGTAAAGAACATTAAGTAACAAAAAAAAAAGAACTTTTAGTCAAATTATATTACTTGCCCCAAATTCAGGAAGAGGGAAGAGATAAGGATATATAAAACCTAGCTAATATATTCCATCATGAATTTCATAAATATAAGTACAAACTAATATCCAAGTACATCCTTTATCACACAAGAATTGTGCTAAAAAGTTTAGAAAAATTACACTTGATTTTCTTTTATAGATATATAACACTAATTAATAAACCAAAAATAAAAAGTCCCAAATATAAGAAACACAAAGCCAGCGGTTATACCCTATAGCAACAAGATTTATAAACAACAACAAACCAAAAAAATATATATGACTGCTCAATTTATTGTCCCGTACGTCCGGCCAATAATATAGGTAGAAGAGGTGGGTGAAAAAACTTAACCTTGCTCCTCTGCTTGTAAATAATCCCAATCTGCTCATGTAAATCACTGCAAACTCGATTAAAAGAATTCTCTGGTGCTCGACGTTGTCTCGGGTGGCTCTGGTCCTAACCGGAGCTCCAAGTCCAACTCCTCAACTCCTCCACAGCCATTTGTATACCCTGCTAAATTGTCACTTGCTAATACTGGTTCCTCGAGAAACAAAGGAAGCTGAAGCTGTGCTTGAGCATCTTCCGAACTACCCATTTTGTCCTTGTTACTGGCACGAACCACAATTTCATGATCTTCTGATCTAGTACTGAAAGGGTATGAGGGATTTCTGGAGATCATGTTGGTTCCCTTCATTTCCAATTGCGACTGAGTTTTGTCTTCGGAATTATTAGCACGAGCAGGATCATGATGAGCAGCAACTGATGAGTTTTTCACTTCATCAGAAGAGAGTTGGTTTTGATCTTCCGAGTATTGTCTGATTCGGGCTCGATCTCTTCGATGAATGTTCATGTGGCCCCCAAGAGCTTGTGCATTCGAGAAACCTCGCTTGCAGAAGGTGCAGGCGTAGGACTTTGCCTGCCCTAAACCACTGATTTGATCGTCGGAGGTCCATTTAATTTGATCGAATTGTTCAACAGAGTGATTCCTCTCCATGCTTTGCGAATAGAAGGGGAAGAACAGAGAGAGAGAAGAGGAGGTCAACTGAGAAAAACAATATTCCACTACTACTAGAGGAGTTACATGCATGAAGATATAGTATTTTATTTTTGGTCAGAGGAATTTTTGTTTTTATTAGTTTAATTGTGCATGGAAAATTGAAAATGTGACACTGCTTTTTTTGGGATGTTTCTCTTGTTTTCTTGGCCGGTGGTTTTTGTTTTTTCTGAAATTGATGTTTTTCCAGCAGTACGTGTGTGAGACTGTGAGTATAGAGGTATATATGTATATTATACGTACGTTTTTTTTTCCTGTATGGACCAAAAAAAATTCTGAAAATTATTTGCAACTTTTGGACTTTCCAAAAGGTTAACATATTCTTGCCAAGCGTGGAAAGTTATTCTGTTTATTATTAAAATGAATGCAAACTTAATCTAGCTACTGAAGTGTATCTTGAACATTAAACTCTTTCAGTGGTTAGTGTTTTCAACAAGTTAAACTCTTCACTGGAATCAGGAGCCTATAGAATTTATGTAATTTAATTTATCAGTTTCTGCTTAATTACTGCTGCTTGTAAAAATTAAAGAAACGGCAGAGATTAATTATCAACTTCCCTAGTACAGCGATGTAATTGATTCGGTGCATCTAATTAACATGTTACATCAAACATATATCTTCAGTAGTTAATTGTATTCATATTTCTCAAACTTTAGAGTCCATTTTGCCTCCTAAAAATAAAATAAAATAAAAAATTGTATCCATATGAGTCTATTGGCATGTTTACTTACTTGGAATGAAAATATGAATAAATCGGAATTCATTCCGATGGAGTTCATTCCTAATACATACCCCTTTTATTCGAAGTTATGAATAGACGGGAAGATTATGTTAAAAACCACATGGTTGGCAAAATTGTCTTAAATACAGTATAGGTTAACATAGCAAGCCCTACTTTAATGCAAATTGAGACATGAAATTATATCGAATGATAAAAACCGCATGATCCCTCAAAAAGCAAAAATGAGGCAAAACCTTTTGAAAGAGTAATTGCTAATTAGAAACTTCTTTTATATATATGGTCACGATTAACAACCTTTAGGACTTAACAAAAGAATCAGAATTTGAGTTTAATTTTGTTACATTTGCAAGGGATAATTAACTACCTTATTTTAATTAATTCTGACTCGTTTTTTATCCCTTCTTCCACAAATTTGTACCATCCTTTTCCATCAAGCGAATTTTCATCAAAGGTTTACCATGGCTTACTAGTTATATATATTATACATTAATTATGACATGATATTGCTGATCTTAATTAAATTTAGGATCATATAATTAGATAGCTAGCCACTAATAAATTAACTAACCTTGAAGGCTTGAACGTACCGATCGAGATGGAGATATTGAGATTAAACTATATTAAGACCCTTGGATGACCTATGAATGAATTCAAAAATAATTAGTGGCTTGGTAGTTGTTCAATAATTATATACATACATTTGGACATCAGTCACATCACCATCCGTTGAGACTTGGGAGCTTACGTGCATATATTATGTGCTCCGAAACTGGGCTTCGCATGCATGCATGATGCAATGACGATATATAGTAGTTAGATAATGACACTTCCTCACAGTACGTGCCCGCTGATTAGTGCGCGCCTCTTATTCTCTCTCTCTCAAGTCATAACCAACACAAGTAAACAAAGAAAAGGTGACCGCTTGGGGTAATATTACAGTAGATTAGTCAGAATCATGCCTGCATGATTTTTAATATTCGTTTGGTGGAAGGCGTTAATTTTATTAATAAAGTGAAATTATAGTTAATAACTCACCCATGAAGAGTACGACAAAAAAAATTATTATTTAAGAAATTTCACATATTCTGTGATAAACGAACAAAGATCAAGTAACCAAAAATATAATTAATAAATAGAACTCAGTGTTTACTCTAATTGTGACGTTTACTAAAAAAAAAAAGAACTGAAGTCCCTAGATTATTAGTTGGGCTTGTTTTGTTTTTTTGTTTTTTTTTTTTTGTTTCTGCTTTAGCTGGTTTGTAGACATTCACTTACTTGGGATTGTTTTGCTTTTTTCGGTGTAGCGGGTCGTCCACGTCTTTTCCTAGAAGTGTGACCCCATTGGTGGGCCTGATAGAATGTTTCAGCCCAACATTCCAGGTGCCCCATAGTAGTATCACCCGTAACCTCATGGAACCTAGGGCAATAACTTGGGTTAATCTGAACCCGCTTGCCACTAAATTCTAGAGCTACAAGCGATTTTGACAGTGTGCATTATTTGGTAGCCGAAATATAGTCCAAAGGCCTCTCATGTTTCTGGGTTTCAGTTTGCTGAAAGGGTTTGTTAAAGAAGGTTTTGGGACCTGAGTCCTAACGACAAAAGAACTCGAAAACCAATGAACAACAACTACCTAGCCTCTTCACCAAATCAATCAAACCTGAAAAGTTTCTGAAATTCATTCATGATACTAAGAAGATAGACCAAGAGTTACAAATTTCTTGGAGTTTTGAGAATTGTCTAATTAAAAAAAAAAAAATATATATATATATATATATAGCAGCTCTTTACCGACGAACTTTCGTCACCAAAGGTGTTTAAAAGGCTTTTATATATATATAATTTTAAATTCAATTTGGGCTCGATAGGCGTAAAAAAGATCTTTTGAGATATTCGACATGGTTGTTGAAAACTATCTCAAAGCACAACTTTTGAAGCACGATGAAGTATCTAAAATTCATTCACAATACAAAGAAAATAGCCCAAAAGGTAGAAATATAATCATTTTGGAGTTTTCAAAATTGTCTAATTTAAAAAAAAAAACACATATAGATCGAACAGACCATTAATGACAGATAGTACGTTGCCAAAGGTGTTTCAAGGGTTTATTTTAATTTTAAATTTAATTTGGGCTCGATCGGTTGGCTTAAGAAACAAAACAATTCACTATCGGTTTGGCTAAGAACCCTTTCTTTTTACCCTTGCAAAGAATTCACTTTCGGTTTCAAGGCTTTTTTAATTTAAATTCAATTTGGGCTCGGTTGGTGTAAGAAGCAAACGAAATGACTTCCACTTCAACTAAGAACATTTTCTCTTGACTTGTGCAAAAAATTATAAAAGTTCACTCTTCCCATAAATTTTATGTGCTATAATCAGTAATTTTGGAATTGTTCAATACAGTTGGCGAAAACTATTCAAGAGCACGATTTTTGAAGCGCGACGAAGTTTCTCTCCCCATGAAGGATCCCCCCACTCACTCCCCTCCCTCCCAGAAGGATAAGCTGAGGAGACTAATCTTCCTTCGCGAAACGGGCTGTTGTTGGCCACTGGTACTTGACTAGTGCACGAACTCAAAGACCCCTTAAACCTGCCCAAGCTGGGTTTCGAATCCCTGACCTCGTATTACCAGGATGTGAGAACAGTTCTCTCACAACTTGGATGGTACAAGTTTGCCAACTTGACCACACAAAGTAGTTATTCACTTTCCAATCTTTTATTAAAAGCTTATAACTTAATCTATCAATTTACCTACATAAAAAATTAGTTGTCATGAATTAATTTACCTACAAATTTAGGCACTAGTCAAGAGTCCAGCTAGATAATTTACCCAATTTCATAGAAAATTTGTCGTCATGAATTAATTTATCTACAAATCTAGGTACTACCTAGGCAAAAGCCCAGGTAGATAATTTACCCAATTTCAAAGAAACTTAGTTGCCATGAATTAATTTATCTACAAATCTAGGTACTAGGCAAGACCCCAAGTAGATAATTTACCTAATTTCAAAGAAAATTAGTTATCATGAATTGATTTACCTACAAATCTAGGTACTAGGCAAGAACCCAGCTAGATAATTTACCCAATTTTAAAAAAATGGGTAAACTAATGTAGGTTAATTAATTCCATAAGAAAATAGTTTAGGTAGATTAATAATTCTTATAGAAGACAAGTAAAAGAGGAGCTCAAATATAGCAGAAACATTTAATAGAATACAATAACATCCAACAAACCCCATCCACTAAGCACCAAGAATACCAAAACTAGAAAACCGTACCAATGATATTTACATAAACGAAAATGAAAGATATACAAACCTTGAAACTCTTGAGCCAAGAAGCAAAAAGATGCAAGTACAAAGATAAATGTTTTCATTTTTTCTTGACATTTTTCTTGACATTTTTCTTCAGCATGAGAAATGTTGATATGATTATATAGAATGAAGAATTCATAATTGGAACTTAATTACCCGAGCAATCAAAATGCAAAATAGAGGGAGAAATTTATGTTTTACCAAATTCAAAAAATCAATGGCTGATGAATATTAAATATTAGCCTTAAGGTTATATTTAGTATCTCAAAATGTATAGGGCTGACTCGTCGATCTCTAAATGAAAAAACATATTAGTTAGCAAGGGATAGAGCATCTTTAGCAGACTCTCTATCTTATTTCCTTAGCTATTTTAGAGAGCATGTTTAGCTTTTTAACTATTTTAGCAGCTGCACCAGCCTCCTAAGTGACTCTATATTTTAGCTTTTAGCTATATGACTCCTAAATATAGAGAGCGAGATGATGCTCTATATTATTTTTGTTAATTTAAAACATTCATTTTTAGTTATTTTGTGTAATTATTAAATATACTTAACTTATTTTTATTCATTAAAAAATGATTTAAATTCAATACTAGCTAAAGAGAACATTGATGCAGACATATTTTCAAATTGGCTAGTTAAAATAGTTTTTTAGCTAGTTTAGCTAAAATTTAGTTAAAAAATAGCTAGCATTGCTAAAGATGCTCTAAATCCACCAAAAATAAATGACCAGAATTTTCATTAAAAATATAAAATTTGCAACGAGTTTTTCCAAATTTTTACTTTTTAAAATGCATAGATAACATGTACGACAACTTAGTAGTCGTCAAAGGTGTTTCAATGCTATAAGGTGCTTCGACTAAGAACTTTTTTTCTTGACTCGTGTAAAGAATTAAAAAATTCTATTGTTCCCATAAAATAAGTGTGTTATTCAAGAACATGGTTGAGCTGTTCGGTACGGTCGGCGAAAACTATTCCAGAGCACGGTTTTCGAAGCTTCATGTAGTTTCTATAGTTCATGATTCATGATACTAAAAATATAGCCCAAGAGTCGGAAATCATTTTGGAGTTTTGAAATTCATGAAGGAAAAAATGGTTCAAACCCATAATTTTTACGGTGTTGGTTCTACAAATAACTAACAAATCACAGTTTACCAGCATGTTAACTTTCAGACATTTCTTCAAGCAATATATTCATGATACTCAAAGTTATTGTTCATGCTAGCAGTTTCATTTTCTCTTTTTTTTTTTTTTTTTCCCCCAATACTATTCTAACCAAAGAGTAACACACAAAGCCATAAGAAAGAAGAAAAGTATGATCGAAGCTCGATCTTGTCCAACAAAAATAAAGAAAAGAAGTATGAAGGTCTAGCTGGTCAACCCACCTAATTAAGCAGACGATCGGTCAGTACCCTGCACTCACGGATACGACCAATGACCATTAGAAAATTATGTCAGGGGGACCTTACTGGGTTAAAGACTTAATTAAAGCAATTATTTTTTTGGACGATCATTGAAGTGAAGGCAAAGTCAAGTGTTTTACAAGGTCTATTTTAAGAGTCTAAAAGACTAAAAGAGTCAAGAGAGACTAATTAAAAAAGCCCGTACCTTTTTTTTTTGGGTGAAAAAAAAAAAAAAAAACCCGTACCTTAGGCATCAATGTAGTACCTCTCTCCAGGTTCATCTTAAAATATTAGGATCAGTGCAAACTCTTTAGGGATAAACTCCCACTCATCAAAATTCAAAACCATCATCTATCTCTTCTTCGATTTTCATTTCCAAACTCTTTTTCTCTCTCCCGGAAAATTATTTTCATCAGAGAAGATGTTTTCTACTAGAAAAACCATTAATCACGACCCCTTTAGTTTCTCGAAGATTCTAGTTCCTCCGACAATATTCAAAGCCATATATCTTTGCTCCGTTGCTTCAGTCGTCTCTCTCATCATCCTCTACTTCGCATTCTCAAACCACTCCCACTATTTCACCCAACACCATAACATAGTAGTCCCAACCGTCTTCAACCACCGCACAATCACCACCGTCAATAACTCCGACAAGACAAACATTTCTCACATTTTGTTCGGGATCGGAGGCTCGCTGAAGTCGTGGAACAAACGCCGTCACTACATTGACATATGGTGGAAGCCTAACGTCACCCGCGGGTTTGTCTGGCTGGACCAGAAACCCTCACGAAACATGACGTGGCCAGAGAGCTCGCCAGCGTACAAAGTCTCGGCTGACACGTCGAAGTTCAAGTACTCCTGCTGGTACGGTTCCCGGTCCGCCATTCGCATAGCGAGAATTGTGAAGGAGAGTTTCGAGTTGGGTTTGGAGAATATAAGGTGGTTTGTTATGGGAGACGATGATACGGTGTTCTTCACTGACAACCTAGTTACGGTGTTAGCGAAGTACGACCACAATGAGATGTACTACATTGGCGGGAATTCCGAGAGTGTGGAGCAAGATGTGATACACTCGTACACTATGGCCTACGGCGGTGGTGGTTTTGCTATAAGTTACCCATTGGCAGCTGAGCTCGTTAGGGTGTTGGACGGGTGCATTGATCGGTACCATGAATTCTACGGCTCAGATCAAAAAGTCCAGGGATGTTTGAGCGAAATTGGGGTGCCAGTAACAAAAGGGCTAGGGTTTCACCAAATGGATATACGAGGGAGTCCGTATGGTTTGCTAGCGGCACACCCGGTGGCACCACTAGTGTCGCTCCACCACTTGGACTACGTGGAGCCAATGTTTCGTAACATAACCCGGATTGACTCGGTTAAGAAATTGGTGGGTGTGTATAGGATGGATCCGGGTCGGACCTTGCAGCATAGTTTTTGCTATGACTTGAGGCGGAATTGGTCAGTTTCGGTTTCTTGGGGTTACACCGTGCAGTTGTACCCGTCGTTGGTGACAGCTAAGAGGCTAGAAATGGCGTTGGAGACGTTTCACACGTGGAGGAGTGGGGAATTGGGTCCTTATACGTTTAATACCCGATCCATGAGTCCAGATCCGTGTAAGAGACCGCTTGTCTATTTTTTGGACCGGGTTGAGAGTGTTGATGGGGATGAGACTTTGACTATGTACAAGAGGTACGTGGAGAAAGAAGAAAAAGGTTGTCCCAAACGTGACTTCATTCCTGCTTTGGAAGTTCAGTTTTTCAGCGTGTCAGCTTCTAAGTTCAACCCTAACTTGTGGAATAAGGTGAGGAAAGATTTGTACTTACTTTGGTTCATTATTTATGAATTTTGCATTAAAGCATTAACCATATATACCCTGAAAATTCTTCTGCATTTATACTTATTAGTGCCCAATACGTTGGGAATTATTGAATGGGCGCAGGCACCACGTAGACAATGTTGCGAGATCGTCAACGGTGGAGAAAGGGTTAAAAATATTGTACAAATCAAGGTTAGAGGCTGCAATCGCTTTGAGAGTGCGACTCCTGTGAAGAAGGTAGAAACATTATGAATTATTTAAGGTGGAATTGTAGTACACGGACGGGGCGAAGTTTTTCTCTAATGCGGGATGGTAGTTGCAGAATGTAATGCGTCATGACATGTATTAATTGGTCAATGAGCACTCTCATCTTGTGTATTGGTTCCTGCAACCACCATCCCGCATTAGCTTGTGGTTATAATTAAGGTTTTAAGTTTGAGGGCTGGTTCATGTAAAATTTTTGTTACTGTTTGGCCTCTAGCAAATGAGGCTTTATTATACTAAAGAAGAAAGCCAACCATCCAATTTAAACAGAATTTTTTTCTCTATCATTCTATTATTTGGATTATCAAGTTTACTCCTTTTGAATAGAACAATTATCATTTTAGTAAGGAAAATGAGGCCTCCATTTCATAGAAATGTTGAAATCCTCCTCATTTCATAGATCTTTTCTCCACGGACCAAAATGAAGCAATGTAATTTAAGAAATTACAGAGAAAGGAAAAATTGCGAGATAGATACGTACGGGAGCCTAAGAAGTAGATTTTTGCTTTATTTTCTTTTTGGCCTCAATTTTTTTGCCTTTGGTCGCGTCTAATAGAAAAAGTGAAGGAAATTTGTCATTGAAGTACTACGAAACTATATTTTTATTATGTTTTGTTATTAATAATGTATAAGTAAGCTATTTGTCGAAATACCTGAAAGACACTTAGATATACACTAATACACTATATACGGTGATTGAGAATCTCTGACAATAGTAAGTAAGCAATTAAACAAAATTCAGGAATCTGCGATCTAAGTATATATGTAGCTACATCATAAAATCAAGCTGGAAATAATGAAGATAGGATTGATCATGGCACAGACATAATGAGTATGGCGAGCTCCATACTTTGAGTTCTCTTTTAGTCTCCCACTCTCCATGGAGGTTAAGGCCAAAGAAGTCGGCAATAATGTTGTTCCCAATGATATATAGGATGATGAAAATGATATGTGACCGTGTCACGTCCTATCCACAACCAAATGGGGCAAAAAGATATTTTGGACATTTTAATTTTTCACACAACCAGAAAAGGTTGCTTCTACATTGTTGTCACATCAGAACTTTCTCGATTTCTATTGTTGTTTCCAGAATGAATGAATGAATGATTTAGTTTTTTTTTTTTTGGCAAAGAAATGATTTGATTTGATCGCTCGAAGTTTACGAAAACACTCGTGTGTTTCAAAAAGATATATTTTTCTTTCATTTCTGTGGCTGGTAATTGGTGTACGAAGCTAAGTATGAAAAGGTAAAACCACTCCAACTCTGGTTCTTTTAGCCGTGGTTAACATCAATATTTATACATGGAAATGACATGTAGGAACAGAGAAGAAACCCAAATTGACTGTCAAACTATGGGCTTATGAAGTTGTGTATGCACATTAAACATTCAAATAATAATAAGAACAAAAAATTAATCATACATTACTCACTTTGCGGTGTCTACAAATTTGGAGTATTCTATTTAAGTAAATTAAATTTGTTCACCAAATAATGTGGTAGTTTAGAACAATTTCGATTAATTGTCATTCAAACCATTAACCGATCAAATTTCTTCATCGTCAAAATTACCATATTGTTGCCGTCAAAAGATCACCATATTCTTTGTGGAGAACAGAGAAGCTTAAACCCTAACCTCAAACGAACTGGGTTCCGAGAAGCCTCCATTTTGGTATTTTCAAGGAAAAACCCAGAAACCTCTATATGTTTCTAAGGAAAACCCATGTAGGCCATAATACCCGCCACAAATCCAAAACCAAAGTCCACCTCACCAAGACGCAATCTGCCACGTAATACTGCCAATCCCAACTCTGTGGCCGTTGGGAATTCGTAAGCCAATTCCCGGGATTTCATTTCACTCACTTTTCTCTCATCACGCTCCTATAAAGTCTTCAAATTGCCCTCTGTGCTTTCCCAAGAGACAAATCTCACAAACAGTTTCGGCAATTTGGGTTTCACTTCATCGTGATCACAAACGTTTTGGGAATTTGTGCTGCAATCAATCAAATGGCTGCTTCAATCTCAACTACCATCGGAGCTGTTAACAGAGCACCGGTACTGTGGGAATTTCCCGCCCTTTTTGTAACCAACCCAACTTTGGTTTCCTTTGCTTTCATAGATTAAATTCATCAATTTGAAACCTTAATTTATACCCTTTTTTCTCATTGTTTTCATTTTCTCTCTTTGATTTTTGGGTCCGGTCAATTTGCCAATTTGGCGGAACAAACTTTCTTTCAAGTTTCCTCTTCTGGGTCTCCTTGATTTTTTTTCTGAAAACTTGAGCTCTGTCATTTTTACTTAAATTCTGTGGTTTATTTGGTATTGGTGCAGTTGAAGTTGAATGGTTCAGGTGCTTCGTCTTCATTTCCGAGCCCTGCTTTCTTAGGCAAGAACTTGAAGAAAGTGAGCTCCAAAAATACCCAAAAAACAAGGATTTCATCTGGGAATTTCAAAGTTGCCGCAGAATATGACGAGGAAAAGCAGACCTCAAAAGATCGGTGGGGAGGACTCGCCTTTGACACTTCCGATGATCAGCAGGACATCACCAGAGGAAAGGGAATGGTGGACACCGTGTTCCAAGCTCCTACTGGTAGTGGTACCCACCATGCCATCATGAGCTCGTATGATTACATCAGCACTGGTCTTCGCCAGTAAGTACTTGATCAAGTTTTAAGCATATGAAGTATGTCGGTGTTCTGATTTTGATACCATTCAAGTAACTGGGTGCTTCTGAATTTTGTTTCAGGTACAATTTGGATAACATTATGGATGGCTTCTACATTGCTCCAGCTTTCATGGACAAGCTTGTTGTTCACATTACTAAGAACTTCTTGAACCTGCCAAACATTAAGGTATGTCAATTTTTGAGTAAACTTGATCCAAAATTCTTTGGGTGGGTTGTAGAATTCAGCTAATTGATTGGGATGCTTTGAAATTGCTGTGACAGGTTCCTCTTATTTTAGGTGTCTGGGGAGGCAAAGGTCAAGGAAAGTCATTCCAATGTGAACTTGTGTTCGCTAAAATGGGAATCAAGTAAGCATGTCTTTCTTTCTTATGCTTCATTGGCTATGAAATTGTTTAGGAACAACTTAGATTCAAATGGTTATTACTGAACCCTGTTATAATGACAATGAATACTCAGCCCTATTATGATGAGTGCTGGAGAACTGGAGAGTGGAAATGCTGGGGAGCCAGCGAAATTGATCAGGCAAAGGTATCGCGAGGCAGCAGATATCATCAGCAAGGGCAAAATGTGCTGCCTCTTCATCAATGATTTGGATGCAGGAGCCGGAAGGCTTGGTGGGACTACTCAGTACACTGTCAACAATCAAATGGTGAATGCTACCCTCATGAACATTGCTGACAACCCAACCAATGTCCAACTCCCCGGTATGTACAACAAGCAGGAGAATCCCCGCGTACCTATCATAGTCACCGGTAATGATTTCTCCACATTGTATGCCCCTCTTATCCGTGATGGACGTATGGAGAAATTCTACTGGGCGCCTACTCGTGAAGATCGCATTGGTGTGTGCACAGGAATTTTCAAGACTGATAATGTTCCTACTGATGACATTGTCAAGCTTGTCGACACCTTCCCTGGTCAGTCGATTGGTAAGTTGTGCGACTGTATCTCTATGACATATATAGCATACGAGGCATCACAAAATAAACCACAAACAAGACATTGATATCATTGTGTTCATGTTTGTGCTTGCGTGTAGACTTCTTCGGTGCCCTCAGGGCAAGAGTTTATGATGATGAAGTAAGGAAGTGGGTTGCAAGTGTTGGAGTAGAAGGCGTTGGGAAGAGGCTTGTCAACTCTAAAGAAGGACCCCCAACCTTCGATCAACCAAAGATGACACTTGAGAAGCTCCTTGAGTATGGAAACATGCTTGTGCAAGAGCAGGAGAATGTGAAGAGAGTACAACTGTCTGACAAGTACTTGAAAGAGGCAGCTCTTGGAGACGCCAATGACGATGCCATCAAGAGTGGCAATTTCTATGGTTAGGCTCTTCATCCTAAAGGCCTTGATGATAGGGTTGCATCTGGCTTTAGGATTATAGTGGAATAACAAATTGGGGAGAAATTATTAAAGCCTTTTAATAATTGTTTGGATGCAGGAAAAGCAGCCCAACAGATTAACCTTCCTGTCCCTGAAGGCTGTACTGATCCTTCTGCTGCAAACTTTGATCCAACAGCTAGGAGCGACAATGGGAGCTGCTCGTACCAATTTTAGAGTTGTAATGTAGAAATTTTAGCATATACTAGAATGAATGTTCATGTGCAGCAATTCTCATGAGTCAAGTCAGCAGGTACATGTATTCCAGCCCTTTCAACCTTACCTTTCTGTTATATTTTAAGGTATTGGATTAGACTGTTTCTACAAAATTTTCCGAGTAAGATATATCGTGTTAATGAAAATTAGTCAAATACAATGGACATATAAAAGTGTGCAACTAAATTCTGCTAGTCCTACTCCACTCTGTACAAAAAATAGCAACATGAAAAACTCATGGAGAGGTCCATGCTTCAAAGTTCACATGATCAAAGAGGGACTAGGTTCAACCAGAGGACTCCTTGTGAGGCCAATCATTCATTGGTCTTAATCTTTTTGTTTTGAGTGGTTTGGACCTATTAGTCTGAACAACTCAGGTCTATTGGGATCAGGATGAATGGCTTGGTCCTATCCTATTAAAAATCAAATCATCACATCTCCAAGATGAACATAAAATGTAGAATAATAGATAAGTGGTGTGAAAATTATAAATCTGTATGCAAGTAGGCAACCTTATCAATTACAGCCAAGATAAAAGAAAAGCAAAACCAAAAACAACACTAACAAAGACAATACTGTCATCTGTAATAGCCATATGAAATATGATGCGATCAGTTTATGAGAAAAGCAAGCACATGATGAAGTCTAATTGTGTCTGAATAAACGTACCAATATCTGTTTTAAGGTGAAGCCGGTGCGATCTACCAACCCATTATCGCTATGGTTCTGAAATTGATAATGATGCACCTTATAGAAGTTGGAACTGTCGTGATGTGTGTCCCAATAGAACCAAATGTGCTGTGCCCCTATGCCACAAAACAAAAGCTACAAAAATTGGGGTCTCAACAATTGTTTAAGTAGAGCAAGTGGGTTTTCTTTTAATCCCCCATTCATTTCTAGCATCTATGACATGAGAACACATCAATTACAGATTCCTTGATATTAAATCTGGAGAAAACTTTATATGCATGTAGGTGACTAGGTGGTATACTTGGACATGTGCTTTTTCATAAAGCCAGCATGGAGTCATTGTGCCTTTCCATAAAGTTTATTAGACTTTGCACATAGGAATAAAAGGAACAAAATTACCATAAAAAGCTCTGATTTAGAATTGGATTATGAAATAAGTTCTCATTTAGAAATGGAAATCAATAAAGGTTATACACAAGTGCATCATCATGGCGTGCGCATGACAAGAAGTGAAGCTAGAACTATATCAATTATGCATCATATTCCACAGGATATGTTTCTAGACCTCATATGAGGTTACTTGGTTTGTTTAATACCCCAAGAACGAAGTTTGGTCATTCAAATGATTTAGTGATTAAATTAATAAGCACACTTTTGTTTCTATAACCTAAAGTTTTGTTCCCAAGTCAAGTTACAACCTTAGCCCAAATTTTTTAAACATAGTGGGATAGTGGGTTTGAACTTTGTAGTCCTTTACCTCCAAATCAAGTTAGAAACAATGATGACTGAAGAATTATTTAGTGCTAGCATTGAAGCCTGTTCCCTTGGCATTTACGAAATCAGATTCCTATTCAGTATCAACTTGGTACTAAACAATTATCATTGAAGTTTCTTGACATACTAATACCGTCAACTGTTTAGGGTTAAATTTGATTTAACCCTTCAACCCACCCGGTATGCACCTTACCTAACCTTTCCTTCTGGATTTCATTCTACTTCAACATTTACTGTCCACCAAATTTCAATGGAAAGTGAAAAAAGAGAAAGAAAAAAACAACCAAATTCAATGGATAGTGAAAAGGAGAAAAAACCAACCAAATATCAATGGAAAGTGAAAGAGGAGAAAAAACCAAAACCAATCAGCGAAGTTTATCTGTATGTACTGTGAGGGGTCAAAAGTTAAATGTGCAGCAAAGAAGAACAAGACATTCACACAAAACGTCACAAAGTATGTCCAATTCGGTTGGCTCGGCAGATAAAATAAGGCCAAGCCTTTCGTTCTCCATGTCTTCATGTCTGATGTCTCCATGCTTATGAGTACCTGCACATCATATTCCTTATACAGAAACTTCCGGTAAACCATAGGCTGCTTTCTGTCACTCTCACTTTTATCTTTCATGTATGATGACTCATGTGCCCAATTAATTAGTGTCCCGTATTGACTACATTCGTCACTGGTCTAACAAACACACTATCATTCTCTTTCAGATTCAACAAAAACCATCTATGGTACATAGACTTTCCTCATAGGACAGCCCAAAATTCCAATCCCACCAATCTCATTCAAAACCCTTCCTTAGTTGCTGCAACACTGTGAATCCAAATGTTTTGAAGTTTGCACCTGACATGGCAGATCTTCTCAGATTGTTCTGTGCTCTTCTTCTCCTCTCAATACCAGTTTCATCTCAGGTCAATGAGCTCTTCTTTCCTGGTTTCAAAGATGTAGGTAACAACCTAACCTTGAAAGGAATAGCAGAGATTGAAAAGAATCTTGGCACTCTCAAATTGACCAATGATACCAGTAGATTAATGGGTCATGCTTTTTACACTTCACCGATGCAGTTCAAAAACTCCACAAATGGCAAGGCCTTCTCCTTCTCCACCTCATTTGCTTTCACTATAGTCCCTGAGTACCCAAAGCTCGGCGGCCATGGCTTTGCTTTCACAATAGCACCATCTAAGGATCTCAATTCTCTGCCTAGTCAGTATCTGGGTCTCTTCAATGGCAGTGATATTGGTAACTCCTCCACACACATCTTTGCAATTGAGTTCGATACAGTTCAAGACTTTGAATTTGGAGATATCAGTGATAACCATGTCGGGATCGACCTCAACAGTTTAAAATCAAACGTCTCAGCTGATGGAGCCTATTACACAGATGCTTCAACCAAACAAAATATCAACCTCAAGAGTGGGAAAGCAATCCAAGCCTGGGTCGACTACGACTCTGCTCAAAATGTAATAAATGTCACAATTTCACCATTCTCTTCCAAACCCAAAACCCCAATTCTTTCTTTCAATGTAGATCTCTCACCGATTTTAGAAGAATATATGTATGTTGGGTTTTCGGCTTCAACGGGTCTGCTTGCTAGCTCCCACTACATTCTGGGTTGGAGCTTCAAGATTGATGGACAGCCCCAACACCTTGATTTGGCTTCTCTTCCTTCAATTCCAGTACCCAGAAAAAAGCACAGAGCTTTGAAAATTGGAGTCTCAGTTTCAGCTATTGCTCTCGCTCTATCTGCAATCTCCGTAACCATCTACGTCTTCGTGAAGAAGCTAAAGAACGCCGAGCCAATAGAGTCATGGGAGCTCGAGCTCGGCCCACACAGATACTCCTACCAAGAATTGAAGAAAGCAACAAAAGGGTTCAGAGAAAAAGAGATACTTGGGCAAGGCGGGTTCGGCCAAGTATTCAAAGGAACACTCCCGCATTCGAAAACCCAAGTCGCCGTGAAGCGAATCTCGAACGATTCGAAGCAGGGCCTAAGGGAATTCGTGGCCGAAATCGCAAGCATCGGTCGGCTTCGCCATAGAAACTTGGTTCAACTACTGGGCTGGTGTCGCCGAAAAGGTGACCTTCTTCTTGTTTATGATTATATGGAAAATGGGAGCTTGGACACTTTCTTGTTCGATGAGCCCAAAGCGGTGTTGAATTGGGAGCAGAGGTTTCAGATCATAAAGGGTATTGCTTCCGCGCTTCATTATTTACACGAAGGGTTTGAGCAGGTTGTGATTCACAGAGATGTGAAGGCCAGCAATGTGCTGCTGGATAGTGAATTGAACGGGAGGCTTGGGGATTTTGGTTTGGCGAGGTTACATGAACACGGGTCGAACTCGAATACGACTCGGGTCGTGGGTACCCTCGGGTATTTGGCTCCGGAGTTACCGAGAACCGGGAAGAGCAGTACGGGTTCCGATGTGTACGCATTTGGCGCGCTTTTGCTGGAGGTGGTTTGTGGGCGGAGGCCCATTGAGCCCGAGATGAAGCCCGAAGAGTTGGTTTTGGTGGACTGGGTTTGGGACAGGTATAAAGAAGGGAAGATACTTGATGTGGTGGACCCGAGGCTTGATGGGGTTTATGAAGAGAGTGAGGTGGTGATGGTGGTGAAGTTGGGCCTGATGTGCTCGGCCCATGGGCCCAGGTCTCGGCCCAATATGAGGTTGGTGATGAGGTATTTGGATGGGGAGGTTGAGATTCCGGAAGAGTTGAGAGCTCCGAGTGGGTCGCATGTGGCCGCGTTTGATGACTTTGTGAGCTCATTGGCCTCGTCTTCTTCGTTTGATAAGATGAGCTTCTACTCCAATAGAGATATGGATGCTAGTTTTGCTTCCCTTTCTACTTCGCCTCTCTGTCTTCTTCAGGGGCAAACTCGATAGATCGAATTCAGATATATATTTTTCTTTTTTTTTCTTTTGCGTTTTTGTGCTTGTGATTCCCTTCATGAAATTTTGTTGGTGACACTGTTTGAGACCACAACAAAGAAAGTCTACATGCATATATTTGTACCCAAGCTCCTAATTAAGGAGCGTTGGTATATATTTTGGCTTTCAACAATTACATACTCAGAGTTCGACTGTAGTTAATATGTACATCATCCTTTAGTTCTATGATCATTGCATTTTCCGGATTGCTCAATACAAATGTATGTTGCTAGTTATAACATAATAGGAACGCGAGTGATGAATTTGCATGCTATCTTCAGGCTGGCCTTGGGGCAAGATTGGCAAGATTGCAGTTTGTGGCCCCCAATCCAATAGGCCCCAATTTTATATATATTATCTAGTACGAAAAAAAAATTACATTAGTATTTTTTTAATCAGACTTTCTGACTCCTTGAGTCATTGCGTGTCTACGTCCCTATTTTCTAATACTCTAATAGAGTAATAAGCTAATAATAATTGAAAGTCCATGTCAGTCTTGACGTTTTGTCTCTCTACCTCTATTTTATTATTATTATTTTTTTAGAAAGTCTCTGCAATCTCTTCTAATCTTCTTCTCCCTTTTACGACCCAATGCAGTAGCCCCAAATTCTTCCCAGGTAATTTTACATTTTTATTGCTATATGATTGTATTCTGGTTTATTTTATATTTGATTGTTGGATACTTGGATTTTGATTTCAAACGTAGTACTGCAGTAGTATCTATTATGTATTTATATTTCAATAATACTTTGTAATACGTTGGCTCAAATACATATTTGTTTGGGATATTGGTTTTTTTTTATTAGTAATCGAGCCCTGAAAATTTGCTTCGCCTTGAGCCCCCGAATTCTCAGGGCCGACCCTAGCTATCTTTCAAACTTAATAGGACGATTGAATCCTTGCATGGTTCTGAGCCCAAATTGGCAACACAAAAAGAGATTACGTACGTACAAATACTGGTAAAAGCGACCATCACGATCGTCTGAACATACCAAAGAACCAAGTGCTAAACAAGGACTTTCTTCAAGAACAAGACCATCGCCAAGCGGCCGCTGCTCGATCGTGTTTTGAATATGAGAGTGATATAACAGGCCATGTGCAGGAGTCGACCGGATATGTTCCCAGGTCGCGGTGTTTGCTAGGATGGAGGATGTTGATTGTGGAGGTGGTTGTGTATAGGAAATAGCGGGAAATGGCAAGGCTTGGATAAAAAAAAAATTAAATAAATTGGGTATGTCGATTAATTAAACATACAAGAATGTGTATACAAAATTTTCTAGGAAGAAATTATCCGACTAGTGTGCGAGCAAAACAGATTTTCAAAAGTACGTGACATTAAGTGTAAAACTCTCTTGATCTTTCTATATGAAGTTGTGGTACTTCCACACGAGATGTACATGGTTAATCAAATTTTATGTTTATGTCCACTCAAAATATTTTTGAGAATAATGATAAAATAATCTGAGCGTCGCAACAAAAAATTCAAAACCAATTACAATGGTTAAAGATGTTCAAACTCTTATAAACACATTTGGAAGGTTATCAGGTTCAAACTTTTATAAACACATTTGCAAGGTTACTATATTCCAATGTAAAACAATACTCCACAAATAAAACTAGTACAAGATATATGAGTTAAATCACATAACTCAAATCTTAAAACCCTTGTACACGCTCACTCATTGCATACCCAATAACACAATATTTCACCTAAAAGAATTTTCCTCTTAGCACTTTTTTCTCTCTGCACTCACAAGTACTCAATAGTCAATACTATGCTTCAATGATCCTTCTTGAATGCATGGAATGATAGACACCATTCCTTCTTATAGGCAATTGCCATAGTGTGAAAAAAAATGCAAATTTTCTTCCTCCCAATTCCAACTTCAGCGCACCTAATCACCTAGGCATGCTACCCCATGCAATAGCTCACAATTGGACAATTTTTTCATATACATTTTTTCACCTTTTCAACCCATATGAATTACGTGAAACATGCATGATGTTGAAATGTTGAATGCTTCCGATAAGACTATTTAATTAAATCAAACATAGTTGCTTCTCATAACTTTGTAGGTCCGTTGCATGGACTTTCACCAATCTCAACAGTTACATAGTTGATGTATAAAAAAGACATATTTTCATAGCTTCAATAAAAAGACCATTTTTATCCAGACTATTTTTATCCAACAAAAGAATGCTTTGTAATTTGTGGTCTCTCATGTGCCCATTCTTCTTGTTGGAAGGTCCAGACTGTTTTTTGTTGGACTCATAGTTTTTGCCTGATGTAGATATCTCCTCACCATTTTGTTTAGGAGACTATATATTGGAAGCTGTGGATAGTGGGCTCAGTTAGTGGTTTTACAAATTGATTATTGAAAGCTTTGTCAAATTAATTCGTATATCGTAATCGAAATATTTCTAAGCTGGTTTCGTGATGCTAGAGAACCCATATGATCTGCCATTTTGAATATATATATTGAGAAGTTGAATCAATTTTCTCAAACATGATGAGCGATGTTCACATGGCATGTGCCCTCTACCTTGAAAATTGGGTTTTGGGTTCTCTTTTCTTGTTATGAGTTGGGGACTTTTATGATGTGTCTCTTGTTTATGGGTTCATGAAAAGACTTTCATTTTACTTCATTTTGTGTGCTAAGAAGACCAATGCGAGGAATTAAACAGATAATGAATCATTTCAATTTCTTATATAAGAGAATTTTATTGACCTCAATAAAATAGTTATTGACCTCAATAAAATAGTTATTGACCTCAATAAAATAGTTATTGACCTCAATAAAATAGTTTATTGACCTCAATACCAATGTCACCACAATAAAACAGTTTATTAATTTTAATAAAATTTTATTGACCTCAATAAAACAGTTTATTGACCTCAATAAAACAGTTTATTTACCTCAATAAAACAGTTTATTGACTTTAATACCAATGTCACCTCAATGAAACAATGTCACCTCAATGAAACAGTTTATTGACCTCAATAAAACATTTTATTGACTTTAATACCAATGTCACCTCAATGAAACAATGTCACCTCAATGAAACAGTTTATTGACCTCAATAAAACATTTTATTGATCTCAATAAAACATTTTATTGACCTCAATAAAATTTTATTGAGGTCAATAACATACACAAAGGTAATGCTCGATAATTTGTTCTTTTCCTCCAACCATGGAAAGTATTGATTCCTTAAAAAAATTTATTGAGGTCAATAAAATTTGTCAGTGGCAGTTTCGTAATTTTTAAAAAATGTACAGGACGGAAGTGTAAATTGGTCAATTAATGGCGTGTTTTTCCCTTATCCTTGATGGTAAATATTTGTTCAATTCAACTCAGTGGGACAATGTTGTCGACTCCAAGTGTTAATTAATTATATCCACTCGATCAATTCTTCTCGAATGTTGATTTCTGGCTGGTTGAATGACTTGAATCTAATAACTTGATGCATACTAGACTAGAAATAGTTTAATTTCCAAAAAAAAGAAGACTGGAAATAGTTTCCAAAAATAAAAAAAAGACTTGAAATGAAAGGTCTGAATTAAACTATTAAAGTTCACAAAGGCAGTGGGATAGAATTAAGAACAGAAGCTACCAATTAACATTACGCCTAGTACTAGCAGAAGCCCAATTTACAATGAATATGCAAATCATTCCAACAGAGAAAAAGAACTTACTCCACCTTATTTAGCTCTTTGCATTGTTAATTGAGCATACTGAGAATTATTGCAAGCTTGAACTAGCCATGTTTCTCAAGCTCTCTGTACTCATAGTACTACTAGTACGCCTAGCACTAGCAGAAGCCCATGACCTCAATTTCATCTACAATGGTTTCGCTCGCTCTACTGGTCTTAATCTTAGTCTAGATGGCGTAGCAGAAACCACAGAAAAAGGTCTCTTAAAGCTTACAAACGACACCCAACACGGAACAGGCCATGCTTTCTACCCTAACCCGGTAACCTTCAAGAACTCGTCAAACAGTACCGCTTTCTCCTTTTCCACTAACTTTGTCTTGGCCATCCAATCACAGTACCCAAATTTCTGTGGCGACGGAATCGCCTTTGTCATCTCTCCGACGAGAGGTCTCCCCGGAGCTCTTCCCAGCCAGTACATGGGCCTTTTCAACGGGTCCAACAACAGGAATTTGACCAACCATGTTTTCGCTGTGGAGTTCGACACCATGCAGAACCCGGAGTTTAATGACATCAACAACAACCATGTTGGCATTGACATCGATGACTTGGACTCTGTGAACTCTACTACAATTGGTTATTATAATGGTGGGTGGTTCAAGAACTTGAATCTTACTAGTGGTCAAGAAATGAGAGTTTGGGTTGAATATGATGGTAGCCAGAAGATAATTAAAGTCACTTTGGCTCCAATTGGTGTTACAATTAAACCCCAAATTCCACTTTTGTCTTTGCAATATGATCTTTCCCCAATTCTCAACAAAACCATGTATGTTGGCTTTTCCTCTTCAACTGGCTCAATCGTCGCATCCCATTGTGTTCTGGGTTGGAGCTTTCGGATCAATGGCCAAGCTCTAGACCTTATAGCTTCAAACCTTCCCAAGTTGCCTAGCATTGGAGGTAAAAAAAGGTCTATGCTTTGGACCTTTGGTGTACCTTTGATGTCAGTGAGTTTGGTTTTGCTAGTAGTTTCTGGTGTACTTTATGTCATAAGAAGGAAGAGGAAGTTTGCAGAAGTACTTGAAGATTGGGAGCTTGAGTATGGTCCTCAAAGATTTAAGTACAAAGAATTGTATATAGCCACAAATGGGTTTGAGGACAAGAAACTTTTGGGAGTTGGGGGATTTGGTAAAGTCTATAGAGGTATATTACCCTCCTCTAAGATTGTGATTGCAGTGAAGAGGGTCTCACATGAATCGAGACAAGGGATGAAGGAATTTGTAGCAGAAATTGTTAGTATTGGCCGGCTTCGTCACCGAAATTTAGTACAACTCTTGGGTTATTGCAGGTATGGATTTGAAATTTACTTTTCAAATTTCTCTTTGATATTTTACTTTAGTATATTTTACTCAATTTTTTCGTATAAACTCTCTTTATACATATTGTTAACTTATTTTTTAAAAGATTAAGCTTTGAGAGCACAATGATTATCTAACATGTTATCATATTCTTCTTTGCATGGGGTTCTAAGTTCAAATTTCTCGTATAACCAAATTATATCTATTTTGATATGTCTATCTCTTCATGTGCAAGTTACGGTAGCACGTGAAAATGTGTTAATTTGATATACATTGTTAGCTTATTCTTTAACAACTTAAACGTTTAGGTCACAACAAATATTTCATTTAACATTGATGTTTAACATTTAAATATCCTTCCTCTCCACGTGTAAGTTGGCATGGGGCCGCACATGAGAAAGTATTAAGTTGATATAGCTAATTTTTAATAGATTAAACATTTGAAACACAATCGAGTGTGTACAAATATTTGATATTTGATGCCATGCTTTCAGGCGAAAAGAGGAGCTACTTTTGGTCTATGACTACATGCCTAATGGAAGCTTGGACAAATACCTCTATGATCAACCAGAGGTGACTCTCAATTGGAGCCAGAGGTTTAGGGTCATCAAAGGTGTGGCTTCAGGATTGTTTTATCTCCATGAAGAATGGGAACAAGTTGTGATTCACAGAGATGTGAAGGCCAGCAATGTGTTACTAGATGGAGAGTTGAACGGGAGACTAGGAGATTTTGGGCTTGCAAGATTATATGACCATGGCACAGATCCTCAAACTACTCATATAGTCGGAACACTCGGGTACCTAGCACCGGAGCATGCAAGAACAGGTCGGGCCACCATGAGCACCGACGTGTTTGCTTTCGGGGCATTTTTGCTCGAAGTTGCTTGCGGAAAAAGGCCAATTGAGACACAAGGTCCAGAAGACGTGATTTTGGTTGATTGGGTTTTTTCTTGTTGGAGTAGAAGTAACATCCTTGAGGCAAGGGATCAAAACTTGGGTACGGATTTTGTAGCCGAGGAAGTGGAGTTGGTGTTGAAACTTGGGCTTTTGTGCTCTCATTCTGAGCCTGTGGCGAGGCCAAGCATGCGACAAGTCGTTCAGTACTTGGCGGGTGATGCTGCTTTGCCGGAGGTGTCACTTCTCGGGCTTTCTTCAAGTGGCTTAACATTTGCGCACCATGAAGGTTTTGATGACTATACAATGTCGTATCAATCATCGTATGTTGCAGAGTCGACACTATCCGGCGGTCGTTGAGTCCAAGCAATTGTGAGATATTCTCTCACAAACTTGGATTCAAAATACAGCCATAGTACGGTTATTACTACCAGCTTTGAATGTTACCTCTACTTATTAGCTTGTAAACTTTTATGTAATACCAAAATCTAAATGAACTGCTTATCACAAAATATCAACCTCAAGAGTGGGAAAGCAATCCAAGCCTGGGTCGACGACGATTCTGCTCAAAATGTAATAAATGTCACAATTTCACCATTCTCTTCCAAACCCAAAACCCCAATTCTTTCTTTCAATGTAGATCTCTCACTGATTTTCGAAGAATACATGTACGTTTGGTTTTCAGCTTCAACGGGTCTGCTTGCTAGCTCCACTACATTCTGGGTTACGTTGGAGCTTCAAGATTGATGGACAGCCCCAACACCTTGATTTGGCTTCTCTTCCTTCAATTCCTGTACCCAGAAAAAAGCACAGAGCTTTGAAAATTGGACTCTCAGTTTCAGCTATTGCTCTCGCTCTATCTGCAATCTCCGTAACCATCTACGTCTTCGTGAAGAAGCTCAAGAACGCCGAGCCAATAGAGTCATGGGAGCTCGAGCTCGGCCCACGCAGATACTCCTACCAAGAATTGAAGAAAGCAACAAAAGGGTTTAGAGAAAAAGAGTGTAAGTTTGACGTTTTTAGTTGGCTCTTTTTCTAGCCAAAAAAACCATTATGTACAAATCCCGGTTATAATATGGTCATGTGATTTATCTAGCATGTATTGTCAGCAGTGCTGATCACATGCTTGTTAAAGACTTAAAGTGTTTATCTTCATCATGTAATTGGATCATGTGCGCTGAAAGGTTAAAGCACAAACCATGCTCCCTATGCTACTCATGATGAAGAATCAAGTCTGCACTCTCCTCTTCTCTTCTAAAGAAAAGCTTTGTCAATTAACAATTATCCCACTTGACTGCTGTCTTAGTTGGATCTCCGTCATTGATCACGAAGCCAAAATTGTTAATTGAAAAATGTTGTTGATAGGCTAGAGTTTATTTCTATATAAGACCATATAGTCTGAGCCTATACTTCCACGGATACATAAGCTGTTCCATGCAAAGCTTGCTTTGTTATCCTGTCAAACACACCACTCCAAATCTTTTGTAAATGGTACGTCTGCATGTTCGATGAACACTTGTGCCTTGAGGTGATTGACGTCCGTGACCAGTGGTGTGCCATCTCAAGATTGACAAGGGTGATCAAGTCCATTGGGTGATCGAGTTGCAAAGACTGAACTACCTTCTAGAAGTGTCTAGTAAGATTGAGTTTTGTGAATGTCTTTATGAATTCTTTCATATAGTGGATTGTTTACCGGCATAGTGCCCGCAGTTGTTTTTCTCTTTGGAGGGTTTTACTGCGTCAACATTTTTCTGTGTTCATTTACTTATGCTTGCATTTGTTTAATTGGTGTGAAAATGTTGTTTATGTTTCTTTGACTAAACGGTAAAAACTTGAAGTGAATTAGGATTGGTAGTTGCATTCAATCTTACTGTGCTGAAGCCATGCGTTCAAGTTAATTAACTTGAATAAACCTTTTAGTTGTTAGCACCTTGCATTCTAGAAATTGCAAATGCTCTATCTTCTTCAGGGGCAAACTCGATAGATCGAATTCAGATATATATTTTTCTTTTTTTTTCTTTTGCGTTTTTGTGCTTGTGATTCCCTTTATGAAATTTTGTTGGTGACACACTGTTTGAGACCACAACAAAGAAAGTCTACATGCATATATTTGTACCCAAGCTCCTAATTAAGGAATGTTGGTATATATTTTGGCTTTCAACAATTACATACTCAGAGTTCGACTGTTGTTAATATGCATGTACATCACCCTTGAGTTCTATGATCATTGCATTTTTCGTATTGCTCAATACAAAATTACAAATGTATGTTGCTAGTTATAACATAATAGGAACGCGCGTGATGAATTTTCATGCTATCTTTCAAACTTAATAGGACGATTGAATCCTTGCATGGTTCCAAGTCCAAATTGGCAACACAAAAAGAGATTACGTACGTACAAATACTGGTAAAAGAGACTATCATGATCGTCTGGACATACTTATTAAAAAAGAAGAAAAACAAAATGAGGGGGACAAAAACCAAAATCTCTCAAAGAACCAACAAAAGAGAACAAATTACCGGAAACAGAATTGAGGAAGACATACAATATCGCTATTATAATGCACTAAAAGAAAAGGAGGAAGAATGGAACACATATAATTGATCGATAAACTAATCAACAATTTGATAACTCATAATTTCTATCGTTAATTTATAGCATAACAACAAGGTAATATTCCCTCTAGAAGGTTTGCAAATGACAAAAGATGTGAGTTTTAAGGCAGAGCAAGTTGAGTTTGATGCGCAAACGGTTGTCCTTTATATATAATACGTACTCGCAAGATGAGTATGCATATGATGGCATTAAGTGTGAGGTTGACTAGGATGTGAGAGCTTTGGCCTTTCCTGTTGATTTTGTCTTTCACCAAGTGACCTCGTGTTTAAGACAATAAGTGTTGCTCACAGGAAAACAAAATTTACACTAATTAAGTGGTGACATACTGACATTGACTAAGATGTGAGAGCTTTGCAATTGGCTCTTCCTTTTAGCTTTGTATCTTTTAATCACTGCCCCTGAGCTTGAAACGGCATTAGTGTTGCTCATAGTAAAGCAAAATACTCACCAGGTTGTGAATCTCTTGAGATTTGGATTGAGGATGAGGGCTTCTCTAGCTCTTCTCAAGATTAATTAATTAATGCAATTATTTATCCTTTAATTAAAAATAATTAATGGTAATCCCTCTTTCTAAGTTCTCGCGCTTATTCAATACAAAACAAAATCAGCTAGTAATTTCATGATCTTGATATATAAACCATATATATGACTTATTCAAAGCAAACAGCTAGCTAGGTAGGTTCTTAGAAAGTGGCATGGCTGCTGTATATAAAGAATTAGAAGTCAATATCTTGAGGAAATGGAGAAAATGCAGTCTTTCCTAGTGAGAGAGATGGAAGTGGCGCAAGCATCGCCATGTGTTATGTTTGATAGTGAGATTAGAGTAGACATTTCCACAAGATACAAAATCTTCTCTTTGTCAAACATATTATTCCCCTTGTTCAAAGAGTACTCATTGCAGTGTACTAATGACTAATGACTAATATATGTTATCCAATGTTCTAATTAATTATAGAGAATAATCTGATATATAAATTAGGAAAAAATCACATTTAGTCCCTCAATTTTGACTCGTTCGACACTTTCGTCCATGAACTTTGAAATATATCACTTTCGTCTCTGAACTTCAACACCGACTATCACTTTCGTCCCTGACCGGAAAAAAATGGTGCAAAACCTATGTCAAAATGTTCGCACGGATGAGAGGAGTAACTTTTATAGCTGGGGCTAAGCTCAATTCGGCATAGAATGACTCGAATTTAGATCGAAAGCCGGTGGTGGCCGAAACTTTAATTGTAAAATTCTCCACCGTCCGGCGACGGTTTGAGGCGAGGTTGGTGGCGTTGAACTCGCCTCAAGGAGGGTTTCAAAGCCCAGTATGTGGTGTCGTTCGAATTGGCCGAAATTGGAGGTTTATTCGGTGAAAACTTCGGTCAGAGACGAAAGTGATAGTTTTTTTCAAAGTTCAGAGACTAAAGTGATATATTTCAAAGTTCAAGGACGAAAGTGTCAAATGAGTCAAAGTTGAGGAATTAAAGGTGATTTTTTCCCTATAAATTAAGAACTAATTAAACCTTGATGAAATCATAAAGTTATATATTCGATCAACTACCTAATTGGAATTACAGCCAAAAAAAAACCCTAGCTAATTAGAAAACTAGAAAAATGAAAAGCAACAGCGGTGCCGATCTTGCATGGAAATTTCAACATGTTTTCTTATACTTCTCTGGATCAATCATTTTGGTAAACAATTTTGCATAAACATGAATCACAAGGAACCATGGTATGCATTATACTACTTATTAAAGAAATTACTCATCTAGTTCGGTCTTTCGAATGCTTCACCGGGCACATATATCTATATAGAAGCTAATTTTATGGGGGATACATTTGATTAATGATGACCACCTTCTCAAGCTAACCCAAATAGTTGAGTTCTATTTTATTTCTTTAAATGTCTTCAACCTTAAATTCTTAAATGTGTTAACAAAACAAAGCTCCAATTTTTTTTTCTTCAACTTGGGCATTCAACTTTGACCATAAATGTACTAAAAAATTAATGAGTAGCAGAGGCCTACCCTTATACATAGAAGACCAAGACCAAGCCACCAAGGGAGGAGCAAGGGAGGACCCCCTAAATTGGTCAAATTTTCAGTTTAGTCCTCTGTATTTTCAATTTAGCAAGTAAGGATTCCATCCTCTACTATTTTGGAGAAATATAGAATACAAGGCAATTTCCTCAATTTGTCCTTGATCGCTAACAAAAGTTAACCAAGCTTGATATATTGAAAAGAATGACATTATAAGAATCCGATTGAAAAAGATTGATATCATAACTACAAGAATTAATTAATTTGCTAACACTTTCTTCTATTAATGACATCCCTAACACTAAACGATTCTCACTTGGCTATTTACAATTTATCTTTTATAATTAAGATTTAAATTGCTTCCCTCACTCCTTGATGGAGGTGCCCTACTAACTCGAGGGCTTGAGGGTGCTCGCTTGAATTTTGTCATACAATCAATTATTTTGATCCTTTGTTTTTTTTTAGCAATCTTTGATCATCGATTTAGTTACAACACTATAAGAGTCACATATTTGAATCTTACTGACATCTATAAATAAGATAAATGAGTGAAGTGTGATTAAAAATTAAAAATTATCGTTTCTTATAAAAAAAAATTATTTAAGTACAAACTTACAATACAAGCCCATGGCAAGTTACAATTTATTAAGACAAAAAAAAGCAAAAACAAAAACGAAGCACGTGATTGTGGGGGAGTTGAAATGAAAGAGGAGCTGTATATGGAAATGATTGTGACAATTAGATTCATATTCAACCCAAACTCTCATTGCGAACCAGTTGCGTACTATAGCAATTAGCAAGCACTCAATATAGTCAAGCGATCACAGTTTCCCTTGTCCATAAAAACGACTTCTCTAACTTACTCTAAGAATGACTGTCCAAACTCTAATGATTCCTTCCCCCAATATAATCTTCTCGAATGTCGGCTAGGCGCTAGCTCACTTGATTTTCTTTCTTTTTTGGCGGGTATAGCCGACTTAATTAGATGCCTAAATACTCGAAAATGAAGGTTCTGAAACTTCACAGAGGCCTAGCCATGTTTCTCAAACTCTCTGTACTCATAGGACTACTAGTACGCCTAGCACTAGCAGAAGCCCAAGACCTCGATTTCATCTACAATGGTTTCGCTCGCCCTACTGGTTTTAATCTTAGTCTAGATGGCATAGCAGAAACCACAGAAAAAGGTCTCTTAAAGCTTACAAACGACACCAAACAGAAAACAGGCCATGCTTTCTACCCAAAACCGGTAACCTTCAAGAACTCGTCAGACGGCACCGCTTTCTCCTTCTCCACTAACTTTGTCTTTGCCATCCGATCACAGTACTCAACGCTCAGCGGCCACGGAATCGCCTTTGTCATCTCTCCGACGAGAGGCCTTCCCGGAGCTCTTCCCAGCCAGTACTTGGGCCTTTTCAACGGGTCCAACAATGGAAATTCGACCAACCATGTTTTTGCTGTGGAGCTCGACACGATTCAGAGCACGGAGTTCAATGACATCAATGACAACCATGTTGGCATTGATATCAATGGCTTGAACTCTACGAACTCTACTACAGCTGGTTATTATAATGGTGGGGGGTTGAAGAACTTGACTCTTATCAGTGGTCAAGAAATGAGAGTTTGGGTTGAATATGATGGTAGCCAGAAGCAAATCAAAGTCACTTTGGCTCCAATTGGTGTTGCAATTAAACCCCAAATTCCACTTTTGTCTTTGAAATATGATCTTTCCCCAATTCTCAACAAAACCATGTATGTTGGCTTTTCCTCTTCAACAGGCTCAGTCCTCACATCCCATTATGTAGTGGGTTGGAGCTTTCGAATCAATGGCCAAGCTCAAGACCTTATAGTTTCCAATCTTCCCAAGTTGCCTAGCATTGGAGGCAAAAAAAGGTCCATGCTTTGGACCTTTGGTGTGCCTCTGATGTCAGTGAGTTTGGTTTTGCTAGTTGTTTTTGGTGTGCTTTATGTCATAAAAAGGAAGAGGAAGTTTGCAGAAGTGCTTGAAGATTGGGAGCTTGAGTATGGTCCTCAAAGGTTTAAGTACAAAGAATTGTATGTAGCCACAAAAGGGTTCAAGGACAAGGAGCTTTTGGGAGTTGGGGGATTTGGAAAAGTCTATAGAGGTATATTACCCTCCTCTAAGATTGAGATTGCCGTGAAGAGGGTCTCACATGAATCAAGACAGGGGATGAAGGAATTTGTAGCAGAAATTGTTAGTATTGGCCGGCTTCGTCATCGGAATTTAGTACAACTTTTGGGTTATTGCAGGTATGGACTTAAAATTTAGATAATATTTTCTCCAAATTTCTCTTCTTTGATATTTTATACAATTTACTCAAGTTTTTCATATAAACTCACTTGATACATATTGTTGATTTATTCTCTAAAAGTTTAAGAATTGGGAGCACAATGATTATCAAACATGTTATCATAGCCTTGTTTGCATGAGGTCCTATATTCAAATTTCTCGTATAACAAATTATATATGTTTTGATATGTCTGTCTCTTCATATGCAAGTTAGGGAAACACATAAAAAATGTTAATTTGATATACATTATTAGGTCATTTCTTAACAGCTTAAACTTTTAATTAGGACACAACAAATATTCCTTTAACATTGATGTTTAACATTCAAATGTTTTCTTCCTCTCCATGTGCAAGTTGGGGCCGCGCGTGAGAAAGTATTAAGTTGATATGCATTGTTAGCTAATTTTTAATAGATTAAACATTTGGAACACAATTGAGTGTGTACAAATATATATTTGATATTTGATGCCATGATTGCAGGCGAAAAGGGGAGCTACTTTTGGTCTATGACTACATGCCTAATGGAAGCTTAGACAAATACCTCTATGATCAACCAGAGGTGACTCTCAATTGGAGCCAGAGGTTTAGAGTCATCAGGGGTGTGGCTTCAGGGTTGTTTTATCTCCATGAAGAATGGGAACAAGTTGTGATTCACAGAGACGTGAAGGCCAGCAATGTGTTACTAGATGGAGAGTTGAATGGGAGACTAGGAGATTTTGGGCTTGCAAGATTATATGACCATGGCACAGACCCTCAAACTACTCATATAGTCGGAACACTCGGGTACCTAGCCCCGGAGCATACAAGAACAGGTCGGGCCACCATGAGCACCGATGTGTTTGCTTTCGGGGCATTTTTGCTCGAAGTTGCTTCCGGAAAAAGGCCAATTGAGACACAAGGTCCAGAAGACTTGATTTTGGTTGATTGGGTTTTTTCTTGTTGGAGTAGAAGTAACATCCTTGAGGCAAGAGATCAAAACTTGGGTACGGATTTTGTAGCCGAGGAAGTGGAGTTGGTGTTGAAGCTTGGGCTTTTGTGCTCTCATTCTGAGCCTGCGGCGAGGCCAAGCATGCGACAAGTCGTTCAGTACTTGGCGGGTGATGCTGCTTTGCCGGAGATGTCACTTCTCGGGCTTTCTTCTAGTGGCTTAACGTTTGCACATCATGAAGGTTTTGATGAGTATGCAATGTCGTATCAGTCTTCTTTGGGCAAGGGGTTCTCGCAATCATCATCATATGTTGCAGAGTCGACTCTACTTTCAGGTGGTCGTTGATTCCAAGCAATTGTGAGATATTCTCTCACAGACTTGGATTCAAAATACAGCCATACTAGCTACCAGCTTTGCATGTTACCTCTTGATATACACTTGTAAACTTCTATATATGTACTTACGTAATACCAAAATCCAAATGTACTGCTTATCACTATTATTCCCGTTTATATACTAATCCATTTTTTTTTCTCTTGGTAATTGGTTATGATGTATAGAGCAATTTTGTAACTTGTTTTCTCTTGGCTAATTACACCTTGCACATCCTAAACTCCCACATATAATGTGATTTCCAGGTACATTCTATCTGGTTCAAAAAAATTTAATTTCATCACCAAAGATCGAGGTAACCGTATATTCTTGGTGCTGCCAAAATGCTCTCCCTCATTCAGTTACATCTTGGCTTAACCACATCCTACTACGGCAATGAAGTATATTTCATGACATTGAGGATGGGATTAAATATTTTTGGAAAAAAAAAAAAAGAAGAAGAAGGGAAAACACATTATGCATAGAGTGCAAAAAGATTACAAATTCTTTTATTCTGGTAGGACAAAAGGGTCAATTTACTATCGTATCATTTACACCACATTGTAATTCCATGCAATACAAGCCTTCCATTTGGTAAATTGTTAGCAATTTTGTTAGTTGGCAACATAGAGTTATGGGTCCAAAATTTCTATAACAGAACTGCGTGAGAATTTCTCAACCATGTGGGAACAAAGAAATACATTGAAAAATTGTTTATCATTCGTGGAAATGCTTCATTTACCCTTTCATACAAGTCTAACATAACCCTTCATTGGTTAACACCTAACACTACCAGCGAGATTTTCCAATTTCATATTGCATATCTATATACGTAAGAGGAATCAAGGAAACAAATAAAGAGGAGCGAATGTGGGACAAAACGATTCTCACTTAGCTATTTACAATTTATTATCTTTTGAAATTAAGATTTACGTTGCTTCCCCCACCCCTTAATGGATGGAGGTGAGCTACTAACTCGAGGGCTTGAGGCGTGCTTATCTTACTTCACTGGCCACTTACTAATTAAGATTGCGTCATGCTCTCTTGAATTTTGTCGTACAATCAATCATTTTGATAATCTATTTGGTTACAGACTTGCAGTACAATCCCTTGGTTAATGAAAGGGAGAAGGCTTCTGGTTTTCTAGCGACTTCCACCCAGTGGTAGGCTCAAAGTTAATGTGGATGGGGCCTTTAGAATTGGTCAGAATATGAGGGGCATTGGGGTAGTAGTTCGAGATGTATTGCAGCATTTGCTCGACCTATTCCTTTTGCTCTCTCAGCCCTGCAAGTGGAGGCTGAGGCTTGTAGAGTTGGGCTGTTAATTGCCATCCACCATGGGTGGTCTGATATTGACCTCGAGAATGACTGCATGACTTTGGTATCTGCCTTGGCGTTTCTTAGCTTGGATTACTCAGAGGTTGGTCAAATTGTGAAGAATTGTAAGGATTACTTGTCTTTTATTTATTCATTTCATTTTTGACATATTTATCGTGAAGTAAATGATGTTTCTTTTCGTTTAACACACCATACTAGTTTTTCTTATCTAGATGACTACTCGGTTGAAGAGACACCTTCTATTATTGAGGATGCTCTCTTTAAAAAAAATTGTAAGTATACTTGAGGTTCATGTATTCTGTCCCCCTCGATGTATACGTCAGTCATCTTCAATTAATAAAGTTATGCTTCTTCTCAAAAAACAATCCCTCGGTTAGTTACAATTTACTTTAAAAAGAAGTAAAAAAAAAAAACCAAGCACGTGATTTTGAGGGCTGAAATGATAGAGTTGTATATGGAAATGATTGTGACAATTAGATTCTTTTCGCTGGGGCTTGGAGCCATGGACCAATATTCAAACATTCAGATTAGAGGAGCCGAACCAGTTGCGTACGATAAACGGTCTACAGATCACAGTTCCCTTCTCCATACAAACGACTTGGGGTAAGGTTTTTGTCCCCCCTTTTGTATTCTCTTTTCTTTTTAATAATTTTTTTGTTTTGCCAAAAAAGAAAAACGACTTCTATAACAACGATGGTCCAAACTGTAATTAGAATCCGGATCCAGTAATTAACGATTCCCCCATATACTCTTCTCGAATGTCGGCTGCCTTCATTTTCTTTATTTTGTTTTTTGGCGGGTACAGCCCACGAGGCCACGAGGCCCACGACTTAGACGCATATATTTTTATTCGAAAATGGAGATTCAGAACCTTCAGAGAGGCCTAACCATGTTTCCCAAGCTCTCTGTACTCTTAGTAGTACTAGTACGCCTAGCACTAGCAGAACCCCAACACCTCAATTTCATCTACAAGGGTTTCGAACCCCATATTGGTTTTAATCTTAGTCTAGATGGCATAGCAGAAACCACAGAAAAAGGTCTCTTGAAGCTTACAAACCACACCACACAGCAAACAGGCCATGCTTTCTACCCAAACCCGGTAACCTTCAAGAACTCGCCAAACGGCACCGCTTTCTCCTTCTCCACTAACTTTGTCTTTGCCATCCGATCACAGTACCAAACTCTCAGTGGCCACGGATTCGCCTTTGTCATCTCTCCGACGAGAGGCCTCCCCGGAGCTCTTCCGAGCCATCACTTGGGCCTTTTTAACGAGAAAAACAACGGAAACAAAACCAATCATGTTTTTGCTGTCGAGTTCGACGCGATTCAGAGCACAGAGTTTAATGACATCAATAACAACCATGTTGGCATTGACATTAATGGCTTGGACTCTATAAACTCTATTACAGCTGGTTATTATAATGGTGGGTCGTTCAAGAACTTGACTCTTATCAGTGGTGAAGAAATGAGAGTTTGGGTTGAATATGATGATAGCCAGAAGCAAATCAAAGTCACTTTGGCTCCAATTGGTGTTACAATTAAACCGCAAACTCCTCTTTTGTCTATGAATTATGACCTTTCCCCAATTCTTAACAAAACTATGTATGTTGGCTTTTCCTCTTCAACTGGCTCAGTCCCCACATTCCATTATTTAGTGGGTTGGAGCTTTAGGATCAATGGCCAAGCACAAGACCTTATAGCTTCCAACCTTCCCAAGTTGCCTAGCATTGGAGGTAAAAAAAGGTCTATGCTTTGGACTTTTGGTGTGCCTCTGATGTCAGTGAGTTTGGTTTTGCTAATTGTTTCTGGTGTGCTTTATGTCATAAGAAGGAAAAGGAAGTTTGCAGAAGTGCTTGAAGATTGGGAGCTTGAGTATGGTCCTCAAAGGTTTAAGTACAAAGACTTGTATATAGCCACAAAAGGGTTCAAGGACAAGGAGCTTTTGGGAGTTGGGGGATTTGGAAAAGTCTATAGAGGTTTATTACCCTCCTCTAAGATTGCGATTGCAGTGAAGAGGGTCTCACATGAATCAAGACAAGGGATGAAGGAATTTGTAGCAGAAATTGTTAGTATTGGCCGGCTTCGTCACCGAAATTTAGTTCAACTCTTGGGTTATTGCAGGTATGGACTTGAAATTTAAGTAATATTCTCTCCAAATTTCTCTTCTTTGATATTTTACTCAATTTTTTCATATAAACTCTCTTGATACATATTGTTGACTTATTCTCTAATAGATTAAGGTTGATGTAGTGGTTTCACATCAAAGTTGTGCAAAAAAAGATCATAGGTTCGACAACCCTAAGTAACCAAGGTGGGGTGGGATTGTGTGTGTGTTAAAAAAAAGAAAAAAAAGAAGAAGCATTTGGAGCATAATGCTTAATTGTCTAACATGTTATCATAGCCTTCTTTGCATGAAGTCTTAAGTTCAAAATTTTCATATAGCTAAATTATATATGTTTTGATATGTATACCTCTACGTGCAAGTTGAGGCAACACGTGAAAATGTTTTAATTTGATATACATTGTTAGTTCATTTCTTGATAGTTTAAACTTTTAGGACATAACAAATATTTCTTTTAACATTGATGTTTAACATTCAAATATTTCTTCCTCTTCATGTACAAATTGGGGCCACACGTAAAAAAAATATTAACTAAATATATATTATTAGCTTATTTCTTGATGGATTAAACATTTGAATGTGTACAAATATTTGATATTTAATGTCTTAATTGCAGGCGCAAAGGGGAGCTACTTTTGGTCTATGACTACATGCCCTACGGAAGCTTGGACAAATACCTCTATGATCAACCAGAGGTGACACTCAATTGGAGCCAGAGATTTAGAGTCATCAGAGGTGTGGCTTCAGGGTTGTTTTATCTCCATGGAGAATGGGAACAAGTTGTGATTCATAGAGATGTGAAGGCCAGCAATGTGTTACTAGATGGAGAGTTGAATGGGAGACTAGGAGATTTTGGGCTTGCAAAATTATATGACCATGGCACAGATCCTCAAACTACTCATATAGTCGGAACAATCGGGTACCTAGCCCCGGAGCATACAAGAACAGGTCGGGCCACCATGAGCACCGATGTGTTTGCTTTCGGGGCATTTTTGCTCGAAGTTGCTTGTGGAAAAAGGCCAATTGAGACACAAGGTCCAGAAGACGTGATTTTGGTTGATTGGGTTTTTTCTTGTTGGAGTAGAAGTAACATCCTTGAGGCAATAGATCAAAACTTGGGTACGGATTTTGTAGCCGAGGAAGTGGAGTTGGTGTTGAAGCTTGGGCTTTTGTGCTCTCATTCTGAGCCTGCAGCTAGGCCGAGCATGCGACAAATCGTTCAGTACTTGGCGGGTGATGTTGCTTTGCCGGAGCTGTCACTTCTTGGGCTTTCTTCTAGTGGCTTAACGTTTGCGCACCATGAAGGTTTTGATGAGTATGCAATGTCGTATCAGTCTTCTTTGGGCAAGGGGTTCTCGCAATCATCATATGTTGCAGAGTCGACACTACTTTCAGGTGGTCGTTGATTCCAAGCAATTGTGAGATCTTCTCTCACAAACTTGGATTCTAAATACAGCCATACTAGCTACCAGCTTTGAATGTTACCTCTAGATATACACTAGTAAACTTTTATGTAATACCAAAATGCAATTGTACTGCTTATCACATATTATTCAATATGTTTAATTCGACAAAATGCAATGATCATAGAACTCAAGAATGATGTACATATTAAAAACAGTCGAACTCAGTATGTAATTGTTGAAAGCCAAAATATAGGAACGTTAAACTTGGGTACAAATATATGCATGTAGACTTTCTTTGTTGTGGTCTCAAACAGTGTTTCACCAACAGAATTCACAAGGATCAAAAGGAAAAAAAAATCTGAACTAGGAGTGCTTCTATCGAATGCAACTTTGTTATAAGCACGTGTATTTTGGATTATTATCACATATAGTATCTGAACTATTTCTCAATTATATACTTAGTACCTAAACTTCAATTTTTGTCACAAGTAGTATCCAAAATTTTACATTTTAACCTTTTTTTTTTAACATGTGCTCTCACGTGCATATATTTGTGACAAAAATGATCTTAGGTACCACAAGAGATGAAATCGAAAACTTTGGGTATTACTTGTGACAAAATTGAAAACTTTGGGTACTACTTGTGACCAAAATTGAAATTTAGGTACCAAATATATAATTGAGAAATAGTTCCGGTACTATATGTGATAAAAACCCTATATTTTTTTTTGCCAAATACTATCAAAAACGTTTTAGATAGACAGTTTGCTGGAAGCTTTTTTTTACCAATTTTACAAGCAATCTCAAACGGAGACTGAATTAGGTCTTTAAATAACCTAGTCATTATTCACAAACATGATCTTCTGTCTTCGTACACTCTCTATAGCGCGAGATTCTGAATTATAAGTGTTGGAGAATGCAGGGATCGACCTATGTTTATGTTGAGATTGGATGCAAAGCCATCTCATTCTCCCATAAACAGAATACATCTCAATCTCTCATAAACAGAATAGTGTTACAACCCAAATTGTTCCCTATTAAACTATATCTGAATCAGACTAACTTAGTAGTCAAGTAATAGGATTCTTTATGTTTTACTTTTACTAATTCAGAAATCACATAAACAAAACCTGAAGGAGCAGTAAAGTTTCATCATATCTCACCCGTTCTGTAAGTAATTAACAAGATGTTGTACTTGAGGTAAACTAATTAATGACAAAGTCCGCATTTAATCTTGCAAAAGTTTCATATAATTTCTTTCGGTATTTATATTTTTGTAATTTCCTGCTTTAACATCGATATATATTTACTACTTTGATTGCAGGCGAAATGGAGAGCTACCTTTGGTGTATGATCGACTACATGCCTAATGGTAGCTTGGACAAGTACCTCTATAACCAACCGGAGTCCGGAGGTGACTCAACCGGAGTCCGGAGGTGTCTCAACTGGAGTCAAAGGTTTAATTAGAGTCATCAAAGGTGTCGCTTCAGGATTGTTTTATCTTCATGAAGAATGGGAACAAGTAGTGATTCACAGAGATGTGAAAGCCAGCAATGTGCTACTAGACGAGGATTTGAATGCAAGACATGGAGATTTTGGTCTCGTTGAGGAAGTGGAAGTGGTGCTGAAGCTTGCGTTGTTGTGCTGTCGTTTGCAGCCTACAGCTAGCTAGGCCAAGCATGCGACAAGTCGTGCAGTATTTGGAGGGTGATATGGCTCTCCCAGAGTTGTCACGCCTTCGGCTCTCTTCCACTGGTTTAGCGTTTGCGCATGATGGAGGTTTTGATGATGTTGCAATGTCGTGTCAGTCTTCATATGCTCCAGAGTCGACTCTCCTCTCAGGTGGTCGCTGATTCCAAAGCAAGTCATTCACAGCCAACCTTTGAATCACTGAATTAATGTTATGTACTTTTCATATTATTTTTGGGAAAGTATTTGTGTGCACCCAAACATGTTACTTAATTATGTGACTTTCTACAGAATCAACACATGCCATCTTTGTGTTCCAATAATTTCAAAATTATTGTTTTAGCACGTTGCGAAGAAAAATGGAAAATAAAAACAGCATGCATCTATTTTTTTAGCACCTGGCATGTGCACCGGAATGAGATCCTCTCCTCACCAAGAGGATCTCTTATTTCCCCACCAAGAGATCTTGGCCCTCCATTTCGAAATAGAGGGCCAAGATTTCTTGCACTTTTCCTAAACCTCATACCCCACCCCAAAAGTGCAACAAATCCTGGCCCTTCATTTCGAAATGGAAGGCCAAGATCTCTTGGTGGGGAAATAAGAAATCCTCTCCGTGAGGAGAGGATCCGAGTCCATGTGCACCGAAGTATTATCCTTATTTTTGTAACTTATTATTTGATCCAGGCAGAAAAACAAGGCATCAATATGTGTTGTTGTGTACTTGTGTGATTAGTGTTGAGCTGTTTTCAAGGGTCTGCATTTTGTTGTAAAAATTTGGTCTCTTTTGATAAAAATTTCTCAAATTTCAAATAAATAATTTTAGAAAATTGAAAGACAGAACAAAACATAAAATAATATTTGTTAAATATAATATTTATAAAAAAAGAAAAAGAAAAAAAAGGTATGGCTACTAAGTTAAAACAAATTACGGTCACTTTTTGTAATTTGTTATTATAAATATCTTCTTTTTTACGTGAATTATTTTCTATATGATACTCTAAGGATTGTAATAATCTATTAATTTCGTTTTTATGATATCTCTTATTTTCTGTTAAGTAAATCTAATTCTTGTCTTATTTTTCTATGTGAGCATTTTCTAACCATACAAATATAACAAAATATTTGTTTTAACAAATTTTACTAACATGTAATTATCATATAGCAAAGTTGGTTTTTCTTATAAGTTGTATTTGTAACTTTCGTCCTTAAGATACTTTACTATTATAACTATATTAAACTACTGCTAAACTAGGTCCTGTTGGTCTTTCATGTAGAAGCCTCCACCTTTTATTGCCTTTTTGAAAAGAAAAGGTCTTATTGTAAGTTATCCCATGTCTAAATACGGAAATTATTCTATGCACGCTCCGTGCAACATTACGTTCAATCTCAGCCGTCCAAATAGAGATCCAACGGTTCAGTTTTGTTTGACTAATTTGATCATAACGGTTGACTGTTAAAAATCATGATCGTGTGCACCTCAGCGCTACGTGCATGGAATACCTTCCCAATAGCCTCAACAAGAATCCAACCAAAGGATCCAAAAGTAAGTCCAAGGAGGAGGTTAGTCCTCTTTGTCTTACCCATCCAGTGGCTACTCCTTGCCTTCGTAGCAAAGACGTACAAGGAGAAAATTTGAGTTTTTGGCTTTGGTTTCGACCTACAATGTTGAAGCTTTTATTAATTTATAAGACGATTGCGACGTCGTACTACAATTGAGTGCTCAGACAACTGAGTAGTTGTTTTTATTTTCTTCTAGATGCGTAGGAGTTTTGTTTTTTTAGACTCAATTGAATAAAATCAAGCTTTATTGATGTAATTAATGAGTGCCTAGGTTATCTGTTTTGTTAGTACCAGGCAAGGTATAAGTCATGGTATAAAGAACTGATGTATGCTTTATTATGACTTTAGTGAATGAATTCTACATTCTTAAAAAAATATATATCAATCATTTCTTTACATAACCCAAGGAATAAAATTCGAATATGAGCTTGCTTTTCACGGTGCGGATCTCCTCGTTAAGCTTGCTAGTGTTTTTTTTTTTTGGGTTACAAGGAGGCACAAAGGTTTAGTGACAAATGAGTTTGATGGGGATCGAACATCGCCCACACACAAACCAGTTAGCCTACCACTAAAGAAATCAATGAGGGCTACCACTAAACAAATGAATGGGATTTTTGCTTAAGCTTGCTAGTTTGCTACCACTAACATTCATATTGGTGTTGAATGAGGGTTTCCTACTTGGGAACGATCAAACAATCCAAATGCTTCAAACTTTTTTTTCTTTTATGTGTCCCTTTCTTTGCTCTCTCGTTTTCATTATAATTTAATTATAATTACTATGAACCTTCGATTATAACATTTGACATTTTAACTCCACCTTTCTTACAAGGGGATAATAAGTTAATGGGAGTGTTGGCCACGGATAAAAAGAGGAAGCTAGAAATCTAGAATGGAAGTATGGAACACATATAATTAATGACGTCTAGCATGTAGTAATTGATAAACTCATCAACAATTTGATAACTCATAATTTCTATTGTTTATAGCATATCAACCAGGTAATATTCCCTCTAGAAGGTTTGCAAATGGCAGAAGATACAGGATTCAAGGCAGAACAAGTTGAGTCTAATGCGAGTCTAATGCAAAAACGGTTATCCTTTATAATACGTACTCACAATTAAGATGAGTATGATGACATCGTGTGTGAGGTTGACTTGGATGTGAGAGTTTTCGCTTTCCTGTTGATTATGTATATTTCACTAAGTGCCCTTGAGTCTAAGACGATAATAGTGTTGCTCATAGGAAAACAAAATTTACATTAAGTTGTGATATTGACTAAGATGTGAGAGCTTTGGTCTTTCCTGTTGATTTTGTATCTTTCACCAAGTGCCCTCGAGTTTAAGACAATAATAGTGTTGCTTATAGGAAAACAAAATTTACATTAAGTTGTGACATTGACTAAGATGTGAGAGCTTTGGTCTTTCCTGTTGATTTTGTATCTTTCACTAAGTGCCCTCGAGTTTAAGACAATAATAGTGTTGCTCATAGGAAATAAAATTTACACTAAGTTGTGACATTGACTAAGATGTGCATCTTAGATTCTTTTCGCCAATCGATCGAACCAGTTGCATACGATAAGCCGACTTAGATGCATAAATACTCGAAAATAAAGAAGGTTCCGAAACTTCAGAGGCCTAGCCATGTTTCTCAAGCTCTCTGTACTCATAGTACAACTAGTACGCCTAGCACTAGCAGAAGCCCAAGACCTCAATTTCATCTACAATGGTTTCGCTCCCCATACTGGTTTTAATCTTAGTCTAGATGGCATGGCAGAAACCACAGAAAAAGGTCTCTTAAAGCTTACAAACAACACCACAATAAAACAAGGCCATGCTTTCTACCCTAACCCGGTAACCTTCAAGAACTCGTCAAATGGCACCGCTTTCTCCTTCTCCACTAACTTTGTCTTTGCCATCCGATCACAGTACCCAACTCTCAGCGGCCACGGAATCGCCTTTGTCATCTCTCCGACGAGAGGCCTCCCCGGAGCTCTTCCCAGCCAGTACTTGGGCCTTTTCAATGGGACCAACAACAAGAATTTTTCCAATCATGTTTTTGCTGTGGAGTTCGACACGATTCAGAATACGGAGTTCAATGACATCAATGATAACCATGTTGGCATTGACATCAATGGCTTGGAATCTATGAACTATACTACAGCTGGTTATTATAATGGTGGGGGGTTCAAGAACTTGACTCTTATCAGTGGTCAAGAAATGAGAGTTTGGGTTGAATATGATGGTAGCCAGAAGCAAATCAAAGTCACTTTGGCTCCAATTGGTGTTACAATTAAACCCCAAATTCCACTTTTATCTTTGAAATATGACATTTCTCCAATTCTCAACAAAACCATGTATGTTGGCTTTTCCTCTTCAACTGGCTCAATGGTCGCATCCCATTATGTTATGGGTTGGAGCTTTCGGATCAATGGCCAAGCTCAAGACCTTATAGCTTCAAACCTTCCCAAGTTGCCTAGCATTGGAGGTAAAAAAAGGTCTATGCTTTGGACCTTTGGTGTGCCTCTGATGTCAGTGAGTTTGGTTTTGCTAGTTGTTTTTGGTGTGCTTTATGTCATAAGAAGGAAGAGGAAGTTTGCAGAAGTACTTGAAGATTGGGAGCTTGAGTATGGTCCTCAAAGATTTATGTACAAAGAATTGTATATAGCCACAAATGGGTTTGAGAACAAGGAGCTTTTGGGAGTTGAGGGATTTGGTAAAGTCTATAGAGGTATATTACCCTCCTCTAAGATTGATATTGCAGTGAAGAGGGTCTCACATGAATCGAGACAGGGGATGAAGGAATTTGTAGCAGAAATTGTTAGTATTGGCCGGCTTCGTCACCGGAATTTAGTACAACTCTTGGGGTATTGCAGGTATGGACTTGAAATTTACTTTCCAAATTTCTCTTTGATATTTTACTTTAGTATATTTTACTCCATTTTTTCATATAAACTCTCTTGATACATATCGTTAACTTATTCTTTAAAAGATTAAGCTTTGGGAGCACAATGATTATCTAACATGTTATCATATTCTTGTTTTCATGAGGTCCTAAGTTCAAATTTCTCGTATAACCAAATTATATATGTTTTGATATGTCTATCTCTTCATGTGCAAGTTAGTGTAGCACCTGAAAACCTCTTAATTTGATATACATTGTTAGCTCATTCTTTGATAGTTTAAACTTTTAGGTCACAACAAACGGAGAGTCTTCAGTACACGGCGTGTAGATACACGGCTTTTCGTCAGCCGTCCAAAGGTTAGAAAAAAATGTTAACCCATTTTTCTGATCCGGTTTGGACGGCTCAGATTGCATCGTGTATGTACAACGCCGTGTACTGAAGAATTTTCGCACAACAAATATTTCATTTAACATTGATGTTTAACATTCAAATATTTCCTTCCTCTCTACGTGTCAGTTGGCATGGAGCCACACGTGAGAAAATATTAAGTTCATATAGCTAATTTTTAAGGATAATTCTTAGGTTCACCTCCTGGGTGAATTCACCCGTTCATCTCTTCTTATATTAGTCAATTAGTCTTTGACACATATATTTTTATTAAAAATATAAAGATTTTATGAATTATTTATATAATAAAAATAAATTAATAAATACAAAAAAGTGTATTAATAACAATATCTTTTTTTAATTTTTTAATAAAAATATATATGTCATATCATGATTGACTAGTATGGGAGGGGGGTGGGTGGACCTAAGAATTATCTAATTTTTAATAGATTAAACATTTGGTACACAATTGAGTGTGTACAAATATTTGATATTTGATGCCATGATTGCAGGCGAAAAGGGGAGCTACTTTTGGTCTATGACTACATGCCAAATGGAAGCTTGGACAAATACCTCTATAATCAACCAGAGGTGACACTCAATTGGAGCCAGAGATTTAGAGTCATCAAAGGTGTGGCTTCAGGGTTGTTTTATCTTCATGAAGAATGGGAACAAGTTGTGATTCACAGAGATGTGAAGGCCAGCAATGTGTTACTAGATGGAGAGTTGAATGGGAGACTAGGAGATTTTGGGCTTGCAAGATTATATGACCATGGCACAGACCCTCAAACTACTCATATAGTCGGAACACTCGGGTACCTAGCCCCGGAGCATACAAGAACAGGTCGGGCCACCATGAGCACCGATGTGTTTGCTTTTGGGGCATTTTTGCTCGAAGTTGCTTGCGGAAAAAGGCCAATTGAGAGACAAGGTCCAGAAGACGAGATTTTGGTTGATTGGGTTTTTTCTTGTTGGAGTAGAAGTAACATCCTTGCGGCAAGAGATCAAAACTTCGGTACGGATTTTGTAGCCGAGGAAGTGGAGTTGGTGTTGAAACTTGGGCTTTTGTGCTCTCATTCGGAGCCTGCGGCACGGCCAAGCATGCGACAAGTCGTTCAGTACTTGGTGGGTGATTTTGCTTTGCCGGAGGTGTCACTTCTCGAGCTTTCTTCTAGTGGCTTAACGTTTGCGCACCATGAAGGTACTGATGACTATGCAAAGTCGTATCAGTCTTCTTCGGGCAAGGGGTCCTCGCAATCATCATATGTTGCAGAGTCGACACTACTTTCAGGTGGTCGTTGATTCCAAGCAATTGTGAGATCTTCTCTCACAAACTTGGATTCAAAATACAGCCATACTACCAGCTTTGAATGTTACTTCTAGTTATTAACTTGTAAACTTCTATTACGTAATACCAAAATCCAAATGTACTGCTTATCACTATTATTCACCTTTATATACTAATCCATATTTTTTTTTTCTTTTGGTAATTGGTTATGATGTATAGAGCAATTTTGTAATTAACTTGTTTTCTCTTGACTAATTACACCTTGTGATAAAGTAATCAGGGCATTACAACCAAAATCAATTGGCAATAGTTTAAGAGGCTCAAATCCTTATAAATATATTTGCAAGGTCTCTATTATCCAATGTGGGACAACACTCCACATTTTCACACGCCCCTGCACGTGTGACGAATTTTTAAGCCATACATGTGAACAACTTATATTGAGTGACGTGGAGCAAGAGTGACCACTTGGTTTCACACGTGGGCGAACCTGCAATTCTGATACGATAATAGCTTGGTAATTAAGACGAACACGAAAAAGAGAGATTTGTAGTATTGATAAATTGAGTTGATTTATACCGAAAATGAAAAATGACTACCTCTAACTGACTAAACTTATATAGAGGCAACAATATACAGATGATTGACACGTGTAGTACCCTTAACAACTACCAGCGAGATTTTCCAATTTCATATTGCATATCTATATACGTAAGAGGAATCATTATGTGAAGGAATCGAAGAAAAAAATGAAGAGGAGCGAATGTGAGCAAAACGATTCTCACTTAGCTATTGACAATTTATTATCTTCTGAAATTAAGATTTAAATTGCTTCCCCCACCCCTAAGTGGATGGAGGTGCCCTACTAACTTAAGGGCTTAGAGGCATGCTTATCTTACTTCGATCACCACTAAGACACTAACTAATTAAGATTGTGATCGACATCCACTCTTTGACATTTTTTTTTGAGAATGTGCTCTCTTGAATTTTGTCATACAATCCATCACTTTGATTATCTATTTAGTCACAATACAAGCCCTCGTCTGTCTACAATTTATTTGAAAAAACAAAAACAAAAAACGAAGCACATGATGACATGATTGTGAGGGGTTGAAAACTTGAAATGAAAGCTCGTGTACATGGAAATGATCAAATGATCGTGATAATTAGTTTCGGAGGGGCATGGACCAATCAAACACCAAGATTAGTCTTAGAGGAGCCGAACCAGTTGCGTACGATAGCAGGCACTCGATAGTCTTTTTTTTTTTTGGTCAAGTTTCCCTTCTACATACCTACATAAAAACGACTTCTCTAACAGTCTAACAATGGCGGTCTGTAATGATTCCCCAATGAATATAATATTCTCGAATGCCGGTCCAAACTGTTATGATTCCCCAATGAATATAATATTGTTCTCGAATGCCGGCTGCCTTGATTTTCTTTATTTTTTTTGGCGGGTATAGCCCTTGACTGTACGTGGTCTTAAACGCATAAATACTCTATAATGAAGGTTCTGAAACTTGACTGAAGCCTAGCTAGCCATGTTTCTCAAGCTCTCTGTACTCATAGTACTACTAGTACGCCTAGCACCAGCAGAAGCCCAAGACCTCAATTTCATCTACAATGGTTTCGCTCCCTATACTGGTTTTAATCTTAGTCTAGATGGCATAGCAGAAACCACAGAAAAAGGTCTCTTGAAGCTTACAAACGACACCAAACAGCAAACAGGCCAAGCTTTCTACCCTAATCCGGTAACCTTCAAGAACTCGTCAAATGGCACCGCTTTCTCCTTCTCCACTCACTTTGTCTTTGCCATCCGATCACGGTACCCAAATCGTGGCCCCGGAATCGCTTTTGTCAACTCTCCAACGAGAGGCCTCCCCGGAGCTCTTCCCAGCCAGTACTTGGGCCTTTTCAACAGGTCCAACAATGGAAATTCAACCAATCATGTTTTTGCTGTGGAGCTCGACACACTTCAGAACACGGAGTTCAATGACATAAATGACAACCATGTTGGCATTGACATCAATGGCTTGGACTCTGTAAAATCTTATCCAGCTGGTTATTATAATGGTGGGTGGTTCAAGAACTTGACTCTTTACGGTGTCAAGAAATGAGAGTTTGGGTTGAATATGATGGTAGCCAGAAGCAAATCAAAGTCACTTTGGCTCCAATTGATGTTACAATTAAACCGCAAACTCCTCTTTTGTCTTTGAATTATGACCTTTCCCCAATTCTGAACAAAACCATGTATGTTGGCTTTTCCTCTTCAACTGGCTCATTCTTCGTATCCCATTATGTAGTGGGTTGGAGCTTTAGGATCAATGGCCAAGCTCAAGATCTTATAGCTTCCAAACTTCCCAAGTTGCCTAGAATTATTGGAGGTAAAAAAAGGTCTATGCTTTTGGCCGTTGGTGTGCCTCTGATGTCAGTGAGTTTGGTTTTGCTAGGTCTGTTTTATGTCATAAGAAGGAAGAGGAAGTTTGCAGAAGTGCTTGAAGATTGGGAGCTTGAGTATGGTCCTCAAAGGTTTAAGTACAAAGAATTGTACATAGCCACTAAAGGGTTTAAGGAAAATGAGCTTTTGGGAGTTGGGGGATTTGGTAAAGTCTATAGAGGTATATTACCCTCTTCTAAGATTGAGATTGCAGTGAAGAGGGTCTCACATGAATCGAGACAAGGTATGAAGGAATTTGTAGCAGAAATTGTTAGTATTGGCCGGCTTCGTCACCGGAATTTAGTGCAACTCTTGGGTTATTGCAGGTATATATATGGACTTGAAATTTAGATAATATTCTCTCCAAAATTCTCTTCTTTGATATTTTATGCAATTTACTCAATTTTTTTTCATATAAATTCACTTGATAAATATTGTTGACTTATTATCTAAAAGATTAAGCTTTGGGAGCACAATGATTAATTGTCTAACATGTTATTATAGCCTTGTTTGCATGAGGTCCTATGTTCAAATTTCTCGTATAACCAAATCATATCAGTTTTGCTATATTTGTCTCTTCATGTGCAAGCTAGGGCAACACGTGAAAAAAATGTTAATTTGATATACATTATTAGTCTATTTCTTGACAACTTCAACTTTTAGGATGCAACAAATATTTCCTTTAACATTGATGTTTAACATTCAAATTAATATTTCCTTCCTCTCCACGTGCAAGTTGGGGCCGCATGTGAGAAATTATTAAGTTGATATACATTGTTAGTTAATTTTTAATAAATTAAACATTTTGAACACAATTGAGTGTGTACAAATATTTGATATTAATATTGATGCCATGATTGCAGGAGAAAAGGGGAGCTGCTTTTGGTCTATGACTACATGCCTAATGGAAGCTTGGACAAATACCTCTATGATCAACCAGAGGTGACACTAAATTGGAGCCAGAGGTTTAGAGTCATCAGAGGTGTGGCTTCAGGGTTGTTTTATCTCCATGAAGAATGGGAACAAGTTGTGATTCACAGAGACGTGAAGGCCAGCAATGTGTTACTAGATGGAGATTTGAATGGGAGACTAGGAGATTTTGGGCTTGCAAGATTATATGACCACGGCACAGACCCTCAAACTACTCATATAGTCGGAACACTCGGGTACCTAGCACCGGAGCATGCAAGAACAGGTCGGGCCACCATGAGCACCGACGTGTTTGCTTTCGGGGCATTTTTGCTCGAAGTTGCTTGCGGAAAAAGGCCAATTGAGACACAAGGTCCAGAAGACGTGATTTTGGTTGAATGGGTTTTTTCTTGTTGGAGTAGAAGTAACATCCTTGAGGCAAGAGATCAAAACTTGGGTACAGATTTTGTAGCCGAGGAAGTGGAGTTGGTGTTGAAGCTTGGGCTTTTGTGCTCTCACTCTGAACCTGCGGCGAGGCCAACCATGCGACAAGTAGTTCAGTACTTGGCGGGTGATGTTGCTTTGCCAGAGATGTCACTTCTCGGGCTTTCTTCTAGTGGCTTAACATTTGCGCACCATGAAGGTTTTGATGACTACGCAAAGTCGTATCAGTCTTCTTTGGGCAAGGGGTTCTCGCAAGCATCATATGTTGCAGAGTCGACACGACTTTCAGGTGGTCGTTGATTCCAAACAATTGTGAGATATTGTCTCACAAACTTGGATTCAAAATACAGCCATACTACCAGCTTTGAATGTTACCTAGTTATTAACTCGTAAACATTTATGTAATACCAAAATCCAAATGTACTGCTCATCACTATTATTTTCACGTTTATACACTAATGCATTATATATATATATATATATATATATACAGGCCTTCTCTGCTAAGGAGCTCCTTACTTTTTTAAGTTAAGGAGTTTTGATCTCAGCCGTCAAAACAAATCATTTAAAACATATCTGACAGTTGGGTCCCACGTCTGTTTTGATCTGACGGTTGAAATCAAAACTCCTTAACTTAAAAAAGTAAGGATCTCCTTATCTGATAATCATTCTATATATATATATATATATATATATATATATTTTTTTTTTCTTTTGGTAATTGGTATGATGTATAGAGCAATTTTGTAACTTGTTTTCTTTTTGGCTAATTACACCTTGCACATCCAAAAGTAACTCCCACATATAATGTGATTTCCACGTACATTCCATATATCCGGTTCAAAAAGTTTCCGTCATTCATTTACATCTTGGCTTAACCACATCCTACTACGGCAATATAGTATATTTCATGACATCGAGGATGAGATTATATATATATTTTTTTAATAAAAAAAGATAAGGAAAAGAAGGGACATGTGATATGAAAAACACATTATGCATAGAGTGCAAAAATGTAACAAATTCTTTTAATTTGGTAGGACAAAAGGGTCAATTTACTATTGTATCATTTACACCATATTGTAATTCCAGGCAATACAATCCTTCCATTAGGTAAATTGTTAGCAATTCTGTTGGTTGGCGACAGAGTGTTAGAATTGCGTGAGAGTTTCTCAACCGTGTGGGAACAAAGACATATATTGCAAGATTGTTCATCATTTGTGTAAATGCATCGTTTACTCTTTTTTTTTTTTTGGCAAATGCATCGTTTACTCTTTGTGTGCGCATAAAAGTAAGGTTAAATAACATATTTGTTTTTCACGTGCTATGTCAACAACTAACAGAATTGTTGATTGCTTGTTGAACGTAGGGTAAACTCAGATTGCATTAAATTAGTTCAATGGATAATTTATCGAAATTTAAATTAATTATAGTATAAAACTATAGAGCAGTAAATTGTAATTTTGACATGGCGGTAACGGGTCGGGTTCATAAAGACAGGTACGGACTCTGGATGGTGTGTATTGAATTGGCGTAGCATTCGAGTCGCTTGCTCTGTTCCAACTTGGGATTGATTCAGCTTAGATATGCCGGTGAGAGCTGCAGACACCTCCGCACCTCCTCAACATCATTTAGGTACTTCACCATATCGTCCCTTATTTCTTTCGTCACCGGAACACATTCAATCATTTCCTAGAGTTAGGGTTTTTTTTTTGCCGAAATCTGGACTATTTGGTACATGTTGCAGGATCCAATTCTTCAAAGACCCTAGCTTTTCTGTGTTTCTGATTCCAATTATTTCAGTTCTCCGTTTACTTATGAAAATGTGATTCTGAATTATGATTTTCTATATGTGCATCACTGTGAAGGTTCAAATTGTGGACAGACATCTCCCCCACCTTTTACACTTTTAAGCGTTGGACAGGTTTCTCTCTTTCTCTGTGACTTTTGTGATTGGTTTATTTCTCAATGTCTTTGTGAAATTGGAATCCATGTGATCTGATATTGGAAAATTGGTAATGGTTTACTATTTTGGCAAATGGAGAATTGCCTAATCTATATTGAGCATGAGCACCAAAATTTGAAAGAGTAAATGTCTACCACTGGTATGCCGTTGTAGCATTAAGTTCATGATTCTGTGGCAGGGCTTCTCCGGTACTCAGAATGTTTCTAATCTGCAGAAAGATGAAGCTTGGAGGGTAAATGTTCGGATACAAGGGTGTGACCTTGAGCATGGTTATCTATGTGGAACCATGGAAGCACTTAATGTTCCCATGGCCGACACACCAGTAAGAAGTTGCTCTTTCCGTTGTGGTTCATCTGTTGTCATGTCAATGTTTTATTTATCACATTATATACATTAAGAACAATGAATTAGCTAAGCAGCTGCGGAGTTTTTATGGAACTGTTGTGTACGACATCAGTTGACATAGTGGTCTAGGAAGGCATTTCTTTAAGGAAATTTGTATCCCATTGGTGTTTTCATTTCCATAGCGCTTTGATTGTCTGTTCTCTACTTCTTGGAATATAATTATATTAGATGGCCAGCCTCATACAGTTGAATCGAAGCATGCATTCTTTGTATTTGTTGGGTACTGCAGCTGATTTAGTTTGCCTGATTTTCAAATCATCAGTCTTTCACTCACTGTTCCTTAGCCTCTTCATATCCATTTAATCACGGACAACCACGTGTCTCATAGCATCGATAGGTTTCCTCTATGTTTCCTTTGGGTTTGGAATTAGGTTTAATAACATGCTTAGACATGACTTTTTTCTGGACATGGCAATCTAGTTATCTGTTTCTCCACCCCAACCCCCTCGAAATAAAGTGAATTGAACTTTGATATGTTTTATCTATTCTTTCTCGATTTTCTGCATTATCATTAATGTATGGACTAATATTATTTGTTGATTCAAAAGAAAAAATTTTGTATTCATCCTAGGAAACCTTCATTGAGCATTTTCTTTCTTTTTAATGTATGATAGGTTGTCACCTTTTGGGAAGGGGAGATTGTTGACACCAAGAATTATACTTTCTTCACCGAAAAGTGGGACGCAACGTATGTACTTTTGTTTGTTTTTCTACAACTAAGCAAGGACCCTTATTTAGCTAGTTGTGATTGTGAATAACAATTAAGTATTTGTGTGGCTTGTGACAGACCAGAGGATGATATAAGGCACTGGACCAAATTTCCTTCCTTTTCTGCTCTATTGGTAAGCGCTAGTGAAGCTTAATGTGGTCTTTCATTTCCGAAACTTCTGCTTTCTCCTAGCTAATTCCACTATTTACAGAGCCAAGTGGAAGTTGATGGTGGCAAATCATTGGATCTCAGCAACTATCAATACATATTCATGGTAAGTTGGTAATTGGTCTAATTGCTTTATTATTACCTGTCAGTTTGCAAAATTACTAACTAAATGTCAAAATGTTGATGAGTTGTTTGATTTGCTGGTGCAGAGATGGAAAGAGCAATACTTTGTGAATGTTGGCACAGACTGTGGTTTAACTATAGCTGGCTTTTACTATGTGTGTTTCTCTTGTAGTGATGGCTCCATCAATGGCTTCTATTATGATCCTAACAGCAGGTAGTTTTCCCTTCTTTTTGTTATTGTTCTATGCATTTGAACTAGTGTAACTTTTTCTGCATTCTTCAAAACATAGATTGTAGTCACATCTCATTCTATTTATAATGGGGATGTGCATATGATTAGAAAGAAAATTATCACTTTTCTTGCTATTCACTGCCTTCCATCAGTATCTCAATTTTTTCAAACATGGGTTTGATTCACACTCCATGTTCTGAGAAAAGTTTTCTTTTTCACTGCATTTGACTGATAAATGCTACGTGAACCAAACTGCAGCCCGTTTCAGAAGCTTGAGCTGAAGTCCACAAACGAGGGAAGATTAGGTTTCAGTTTTTCGTCCTACGAACTGCGATAGAATAGAATATACCTGTATTCTATCTGTTTCACAAGGATGGTAAAAGTTGACGATATACATCTTTGTGTTACTAGTGACTTCGAGTTGATATGAATAACATGATTGTGAATTTGTGATTGCAAGTGAGAAAGATCCAGGCAAGTTTAATTCTGTTATGTCATTCTTGATATCATCTCCATTGTGTATATACAGTTTTAGCATTTATGTTCGCTCCATTACTTCTAGTAATCGGCATTCAGGAACTTCAAGCTCATTGTACTAACGTAAAAAGAAGTTGGGCTTAGCCCGTGCTGCCAGTAAGGTGTACTAGATATTATCTCATAGGCTCCAGGCCAGGAATGGTCCCCGGCTCAGAGTATAAACATTTGATTGAAACAATTCAATCAGCTCAAAAAAAAAAAAGATTCATTTCAATCGGCATTTTCCTTTTTGGTCAAATTACAGTTTTGGTTTATTTAGTCATGATCCTTTTCCACTTTAGTCCCCTCGTAGTTTGTTTGGTAATATAGCATCTCCATCACTATAATATAGCAGTGAAATTTGATCCGAAATAACTAACAACGGCTACTTGTTGTACATTCATGTTCCAACAATCCTAAATAATATAGCAAATAGTTGCCAAATAGCAATAGAAAGGTTGGAAGTAACACGATTTCCATTTCAGCCGGTGAAAGTGGCGGTGATCATTTCCGTCCTCGGGGGTTAACTTTAGGACCTAGTTGCTAACTAAATGAAACTGTAGGATTTAAATTGCTAAAATTAAAACTACCGGGTGCAAAGTAAAAGAAATTAGTGGTACCAAAAGTGTAATTTAACTTCTTTTTTTTCTCGGTAGAGATTCAATTCAATAGCAGTGACTCTCAGTCGGAAGAGAAGTGGGAGAACTAGCTAGCAATCACCAAGGCCACCTCATGATCACGCGTACGTTGAAGAGGATCACAAGACGTGGGCCCACAATCAATCAACTTGGAGTTTGACGTGAAATCAGGTCCCCACTTTGTCTTCCTCAAGTTCAGTGCTGTAGCCTCTGTAAGTCCCTAGCTAGCTATATTGATTCATTGAAGGGAACGGGGACGATGTTGACGACGATCATTTACTAGCCCACACAGACATCCTCGTGCGCTCACGCAATTGGTAACTGCAGTCAAAACTTAAAAAAAAACCCAAAACCCTAAATAAAATTAATCTCAATGCACTATCACACTTAGCATTTACCTCGTTCATGAGGGACGTGTCCCTCTTTTTATTTCCATCCCTCTGTCTCAACTAACCACCCACTACAGTGCTGCTATATAGGTTTCTCCATTTCACTCTCCACCAATGTATCTTTCGCTTTCTCTTTCAGCAGTTAAGAACACAACAGAAATAATAGGGGGAAAGCTAGATTGCACGTCAGACACCACCGCCCACCCTATTATTATTATTGATGTAATTTGATGGTACATTTAGACTGACTTCATAATATTTCAGAACTTTGCGGGCTGCAGTATGGAATATGACGAAAGCTTGCTCTGCAATGAGGTCTGGCCCTCCAGTCCTGCAGTGGCCGATCATCATCATCGTATGAAATATCAAAAGAAATATTCTGGATCAAACTGTGGATTATCATCTATGTATACGACCAAGGAAGATTATGAGGAGGCTTTTACCATATGCTCCGAGAAGGAGATTAGTTATATGCCTCAACCCAACTACTCAGAGAATCTGAGCATGAATAATTTGGTCACTGCTAGGTTTAGAAGCATTCAATGGTTTATCAAGGTGAGTAATCAAGTTAAGTAGGATTATGATTACCTTTTCTATTAATTTGTTATTTCTTTTTGTTTCTTGATCACTCGGTTATATATGTTTACAGGCTAGAAGTCGCTTGAACCTCTCCCTCGAAACTGTTTTCTATGCTGCAAATTACTTTGATCGATTCGTGTCTATGAATCATTGTATTGTAAGGAGTTAAATTAATGATGCCTCAAATTTGTTTATTTTCTCATTTTTCATTGCATATATTAAACTATCTGATAACTGAGGCTCATATTTACATACGCAATATATATGATAGGGATGGAAATACTGGATGGTTGAATTGTTGTCTGTTGCCTGCTTATCCATTGCCACCAAGTTCAACGATACCTGTACTCCTACCCTGCTTGAAATTCAGGTGATCGAGTACTCTGCAACTTCATTCATTATTGTATGAGGTACCTAATAGATGTTGTTAATTATTCTTAGGAAATTAATGTCATCATTTTCTGTTACTGATTATTAACTCTGGTTCAACATATTGAAGATGGAAGATCTGGACCATTTATTTGAGTCGAGCACAATCCAACGAATGGAAATGATGGTGCTAAAGGCACTAGGATGGCGCCTTGCTTCTACGACAGCTTATTCATACCTGGAACTACTGTTATCATGGATTCTTGAGTCTTTGAAATCTCCACTTCACGAAGAGTTCGTGCCCCGACTCAACAAATTGCTTCTTGGAGCTATTTCAGGTATGTAAATTTAGATGCAAGTACAAATTGGTTCATACTTATGCTACCATGCATACTAAGATAAATGATAGTATGGCCTGGTTTTCTTGGTACGTTAAAATGGCATTAGTTATTGGTATAAGTAGATGCTTTATCTTTGATGCCATTGTTGGTATAATAATGTAAAATAGTGTGTGTTTTCAATATGTAGCATGCATGGTTCATAGTAGCTAGCTAGAAAACTAGAAATAGGATCTGATGTTCACATTTTCTCTCATTTAATTTGGAGTTTAATTAAGGTTAAGTATTTTGTACGTGCTTAGGGTTAGTGTTTAAATAAGAAAAAGACATAATTTAAGACATAAGGACTAATCATATAAAGATTCATTGCTCAACGGATTAATATATGAAACCAAATGTATTCAAATGGTGCAGAAAAAAAGCTGCTGGAATTCAGGCCAAGCGTGATTGCGCTATCTGCTCTGCGGTGCAATCTAAACAAATCTCTTTTACCAGCATCTGATGCTAACCTACACTGTACTCTTACAAGTCTATTGGATCATGATCGGAAGGTTGAAGATCGAGTTCTCATACTACGTTTTTCTAATATTGATGGTGACAATCTACTGTTTTATTGAATGGTTTGTCAACTTGATATACAGGCTGAGTTGGTGAAGTGCCAGAAGATCATGGAGGTACAATCAGTAGTTGATGATTCCTTGTACAACTTAATACCTCGCGGGCCTTTCCACCACTGCCCTTCAAGTCCCACAACTGTGTTGCTAAAGGCGCGTATCAACTTTTCTGATTATCTCGTTGATTTCTCTCTATTTAAGATGAGAGATCAGAATATCGAAGTGGAATCAACAATAGTGAAGAAGAGAAAGAGGGAGGAGGAAGAAGAAGAATAAAACGTATCTTCCTTAAAAGAGCGTAAAAGATAACAATAACGGTTCCGATTGTAACTACTTTTGGGTTCGTCTACGGTATATTAATGCACTGATACATCAAGTAAACTAGTTTCATACAAAGGTAGACTAGCTAGTTCGAAATCAAACCAAGTTAGTCTACCAATGCATGGAGCCAGTGTATCTCTGTATCGAACTAGTCTATTTGATGTATCGGTACATTAATGTACTGTTTAACTTTCTCTACTTTTGTACTGAAAGTTGAAACATAGAGATTATTGTCAAGAAAATCTTTGACAAAGAATTTAACAGATTCTATGATTATGATATTATATCAGACAAGCAATGAATAATAAGCAAGCAATTTCACATGTAGCCACCCCCTGCATGCATATTATTCCCACGCCTATGTACACATTACATCTTTCTTAGTTCTTCACTTCTTGCCAAATTATTTTGATGATCTCCAAATTATCAAACTAATTGTAATTGGTGTTAATAAATATCGGCCTCAAAAGTTTAAACTAATAATTTGGAATCGAAAGAGGAATAGGGATCGAGGTTTTCAAACTCGAGAATGCATCTTGCAAGGCTGCAATCATATATTAACGTTTTGCTACTATACGTGCTAGACAACTATTAGACTTTAAAAGCGTAAAATATGTCTTAATGTATATCAAACTAGAGTAAAGAAGTAGTAAACAAAGAGGGATAGGATACGTTTTTCCTTCCTCAACTGTTCTCTCGTGGATGAGACTTGATGAGATTTTCATGCATTATATGAACGAACCAGCTGGAAACTCTGTTCATGAAATGTGACCACTGACCCATAAGAATTGAAGTTCAAAGTTTTAATCAACCATGAGGCAATTTATTTCTAGTCCCACCAGTAAAAGTGTCCAAGTCCACACAAGGTAAACGACATCCATAGGTTCCATTCCCATAAATATAAAGCATCCAAATATTATTGTACGTGGAAAGCTCTTTGCCAAGTGTTCTATATGGTCAAGTAGATAAGGAAGCTAAAGAACCAATAGCATGAGCGTTACATAGAACAGAACCACCAAAAAAAAAATGGCAACTTCACCATCTACAATACTATCATCTTCCTTCCTCCCTGCCAAAGTTTTAACCGCAAATCACCAAAACCAGCAACTCTGCATTTTCCCAAATGGGAGTTTGCATCGCACAGCCTCCAAGAAACGTGCCGCCTTCAGCGTTCAAGCTGCTAAGCTTCCTTCTGGTGTATGTTCTTTGCTCCCTTTTTCACCATAGATTAACTAATTCTATATATGTATATAGTTGTGATGAATATTGTGAACATTTTCAGGTAGCGGTACCAAAAGTTGAGCCAAAGTTTCAGGCCCCTTTTCTTGGGTTCACCAGGACTGCAGAAATATGGAATTCCAGAGCTTGTATGATTGGACTTATTGGAACTTTCATTGTAGAATTGGTAAATTCTTATTCTTTTCTTGTTTTTATCTGGTATTGCGAATAGAGGAAGCTCAGGAAGGTTTCATTTCTGACTGATGTTTTTTCGAAAATTTTCAGATACTGAACAAGGGAATACTACAGCTGATTGGAGTGGAAATTGGAAAAGGTCTTGATATTCCTCTGTGATTATCTAATTTGGGTATAAACGTAACATTAATTGAGATGGGTTTGTAATTCATCTGAACTGAGTAACTCTGTTTTGTACTCAAGTAGTTTGTGTGCAGACTCTTGTAACGTATGAAATTATGATATAGCAGTTCAAATGAGCCCCTTTGATCTTTCCAATCTTCTTATGTCTAAGCAGACTCATGATCTTGCTATGTCTTGAGCTCTATCAATTCAGATTTTTAATCGTATCAATTCAAAATAATAATTCTTATCAAAAAAATAATCAAAATAATAATTGCAGTCAAAATAATAGATGCAAAAGAACCTCCACTATCAAAAATTATTTCCAGAGGCATTATTCAAGCATGTTTATAGCTGCCGGCATAGATGCCTCTACATTATCGGTAGATAGGTACATAAAGATGCACATGCCAACATGTCAAATGACTCAAACGGCGTGAAGGTACTTCATAGAGGGGTATGCTGCAAGTCTGCTCATCTCTGCTGTATCATTAGGCAGTGCAAAGGGAATGATGGGATTGAAACAACTCTTCTCATTCCGATGCATATCACGAAGGAACCTTGAGCTGCCACTGCTCTCTGCAGATCCTTGGAATGAAGACACTACAGAACCCTGCTGATTCGAGCATCTATAATTGGAACTTTTAAAGATGTATCTGTATTAGATACATCTAGTGCTTCTGCCAATGAGAGCCGGCGGTTACCCCATGCAGCCTCCGCCCACCTCTTCATTTTTTCTCCTTGCTCCTTTCGGTTCTGTTGGACACAAAGTACTTCTGCATACCCACCTACACAATAGATTAACTACATCAATGGCCATAACCTTTTTAGGAACCTTCAGATTAAAAGGTCAGCATTCAAAGAGAAGGCCATTGCAGGTTTCCACATAACTATACAAAGACTATCCAACTTGAAATTAGAAGTTTATCACAGCTACTTGTACAAATATGTATTTTATGGTGCAATTCTCACCAATCATTAGGATAAAATGCTCAGATTTGATAAACTGGAAAATAGATGTAACATGCATGATGTATGCAACAGGACCAAATCCATTAAGCTGATTATTGGAAAAAGGTCATTCATCAATTACAGTCTCTGCAATGCTTTTAATCAAAATGAATGGTGAGAAACCATTCTGATGTTTAGCCATTACCTCTTGCAAGGGCCACTATATCACTTCTTTCTACCTTTGCTTCTGTACCTACACAATCGAATAAAGAGCAGTAACACAGTTATTTAAATGCTCTCCTTCAGGAGAAAATGATCGCACAGGCTCTACAGTTACACATACCTTCGGTATCAAATGCTGGAGCTTTCAGCAACTCTATTGCCCTCCTATAAAGTCCCTGTCAATAGGTCATGGAAATAGAGATTATTGTAGCACGGAAATGGCAATATGCATTCCAAAGTAAGGAAAAATATGTGGTAACATGCAATTTCTGACCTCTTGGATCAGTATAGAACTAGAATGCTCTTGAACTGCTTTATGCCGAAACATGAGAGCTATGCAGGTTAAAACAACGCCCACATTGGGATGATGAGAGCCTATACAAAAATCAATGAAACCACAGGAGCACAAGCATATCATTCACTAAAATTATGAACTACTTTACACTTCATAAGAAAAGTGTTACAAAGCAACAGACCAAAATGTTCCTCTGTTTTAGTTAAAGCTCTTGTTAATATCTCCTCAGCATCACCGAAGTTCCTAAAAGAAGTTAAATTCATGAGCATGCTAGACAGAAATAGCTGAAAGAGAGGTTCAACGGTAATCAAGAGCTTACCCTGAATGAGCCTCCAGCTGTCCCAAAGCACATGTGGCCGCTAAGAAAACTCTGTCTGACGACATATTACCAGCTGCTAATGCACTGGGGTTACTGAACTCTTCATTCCTGGAATCATCTTGAATAATTTTTTGGTATACCTTCTTCGCCATCTCAAAGCTCTGTCTTGCATGCAAGAGCTCTCCAAAGAATAAAGCAGTACTACCTACAACCTTTTAATTAATCATATTATGTAGAAGTTCGAAAAATGTGTTGACACAATCACATTCAAATAAACTGTACCAGTGAATTCTTCAACTTCCTCAACATTTCTCTCAACTTCTCGAATGAAAAGTTCACCTGCAGAGAACCAAAGCTCAGCATTCAAATGTATGTCCTGAGAGGCTGAGAAACAGTAATTTAGCAACTAGTTGAAGCAAATATGGGAGTATAGATAGACAAAGCGTACCTTTAGCTACATCTGTACCTAATCCAAGGTTACCATGTACAAGCTCAACCAGCCCTTTCACTGCTACGGCACGAGTATATCCCTCAGAACTACTAGATCCAGATTCATCAGTTTTCTCCGACAGTTCTAAGCATTTATCAGCGAGCACTGACGAGGTATGATCCTATATAAGGAGAACCATCTTTACTAAATCTAAACTATACAGGCAAACAAGAAAATATATTAATGGTCTTGTAATGATGTACCTGCTTTAACTCTAAGTGCAGTCCAACAAGCGCCTCCAACGCGGCAACTTTAACAAAAGCCAGAAAGCTTTATCAGTCAAGCAGGTCTTTCTATCATGGCAAACTTAAAATTAGTATATATGCAATAAGGTAAGATAAAATCTTACTCCTAACCCCAACTGAAGAGCTGGTCAAGCCTTCAACTTTTTGCAGTATATCTATTGCTTCATCAAGCTTTCCTCTGAAAGGAATGAATTTGAAGCAATATAAGTTTTCTTAATCCATCAAATATACTACTTAATTGGGTTTTCCAATGACCAAAAACATAAGGAAAAGAAAAGATGTAACCTTTCTGATAATAAAGTGGACATGCCCATTAACACCATTGCCCTTGAATTATCACTAGCAGGGTTCTGGCCTTCACTAGGCTGAGTTGAGAGGCACTGTTCCAGCACAAGCTGAGCTTGTCCGTACGATTCATCTACATTTAATCAAAATCAAATTGAATCGGAATTTGTTTTCGAGAAAGAGAAATGCGGAATTGAGGACCAGAGTTGTAAAGGAACCTGATTTCTGAGACCTGGCAAGAGAGAGGGCGTAGTTGATCATCTGAAGAGCAACAGGGTTGGCGTTTGAGCCGTTAATCCCATCGTGGAGTAGTCTGGACGGCTGTGATCGTGCGAGGAGGGAAGAGCGGAGCTTGGGGGAGGTACGGGCGACGGTAACTGCTGCTCGTGTTAGCTTAACGGCGGTGCGTATCATCGTGGTTGCTGATTGCTCAGAGAAATTTGCTCTTTGTGAAAAGGAACATCCAAAACCTCAATAGGAATGGAAGGGGAGGTTTTAGGTTGCGGTTAAGCAAAAAAATAAAATAAATAAATGAATAAGAAAAGAAGAATTTTTTTTTTTTTTTGAACAAATAAGAAAAGAAGAAATTAGAATGAGGAAATTTTGCTATTTTAGTCCCCCATTCGTATTGTTGTGTTCGTGTCATATTACTTCGGGTTCATGTTATATACTAGCCCTATATACTATATTACTTCGGGTGACATGTTGTATTGGTTTATTCTCAAATGATACATAAACTATTGCGAAATGTATTTTTTAGTACCACAAATAGTACCTCCATTAGTTTTATCGTTAAATTGGCTTACGTGATATGAATTTCGAAACCTCAAATCATACTTGAACGGCTGAGCTATTGCGAAAAATATTTTTTAATACTTTTTTTTTTACCAAAAATGGAAATACAATTCTTTTTTATTTCTCAAACTTCCGAAAAATCATAAACATTAGCTTGGGTATCCAAAAATTCCTTGAAAACTTCTACAGACTCGTCGTAACGTCTACTTTATTTCCAAGTCCTTAAATTGGAATTACGACTAAAAAAAAAAAATTCAAAAAATTCCCGAGTCTCCTTAATTACTACTGATAGGAGCATATTTGCGACGTTTTATAGTATTTATTATTATGATATTTTGGCCATATTTCCCATTTATCTTAGTTATTTATTTAGTTTTTCATATTTTGTAGGTTTCGGAAGCAAAGATGAAGAAGTTGGCTGAGATCGTGACTAAGAGAAGGAATTTCAATCACTTGAGGAAACCTTGTTGGACAAGGAAGACCGGAGCGTCCATGATTCTTTATGTTGGGCTTTCCTTGGAGTTAATTGAGTCCACGACTTATAAGGAAGTGTCTAGGGTTGAGGAAATCATATATAAGGAACCCTAGTTGCAACAAAGGAGGACTTTTTGCCTCTGAAAACTCGTGAACAGCAGAGAAGCGAAGAGAGAATACAACCCGCCGCCCAGACTTCCGGACGCTATATTCCGTCCGGACGGAAGAGACGAACCTGAGCACCTTTGGGTTTTTGGTTTCTTCCATCTTTCATGTATTCTCTTGGGATTTCTTTTAAAGACATGAGTAGCTAAACTTCTTGTAGTTAGGGCTAGATTGAAGCCCTGAATATGATTACTTTAATATTTTGATATTTGGATTAATCAAGATTTGTTTCCCGGATGATAATGATTTCATTGTTCGTAAATTGTTGTTCTTATATGTGTTTCTTTGATTCGCGACCTTAGGAGCATGTATTAGGATTGACCAGCCATAAGCATGTGCGTGATGACCAGTATCATCATGTGTTTAATTTGTGGTGCGATGAGTATTACGGTACTCATATGAAATCGTTTCTAGGATACTTAGGATACATACCATGTTCTAAGATTCTTGCTATGTTCATATTCTCTGAAATCTTAATGATCTCTTATGTGTTAGCTTAAGCATATACCAAGCAGGGCTGCATGTTAGGGAATAGGTTATGACATTCATACCAAATGCTTAACATACTCAGTAAGAGAGAATGAATATGAATTGCATCCATATACCAAGGACCTTTCATGAGCATAGTCATCCATGGAATTCAATAACTTGTTAATCTGACTTCGTGACATTGGTAAGATTGTTCAGTGGTGGATTTCGAAACCCTAGCTTCTCCATTCCATTGTTTACAAAACCTAATCAATTTTAGTTCTTTATTTTCGTCAGTTTTCATTGTCTGTTTTCCTTTAATTAGTTAAAATACCAAATCACTTCAGAAAATTCCAAAACTTTGTCAGTATTCAGTTTTAGGTGTCTAGTTTACTGTGTCAAATTTTCAGGTCGTTTAGAGTTGTCTAGGGTTGTCTGTCGGTCAGATCTTTCTGACTGGCCAGTTTCGTTGTTTGTTTGTTTTGAGTCATTGTAGTAGCAACTATTTCCCAATCTCCAGCGGGTTCGATCCCTACTTTCATATACTATCTTCGATCATATCCATCTTTGTAGGGTAATTCATAAGTTGTGATTGTGCACTTTAATTGGTGTGTAAAAACTCCTTTATCAACTACCAGAATTTCTGAAAAGTTATTTTAGTGTTAATTCCGATTTAAGGACTTGAAAATGAATTAGACATTACGAGTAGTCCGTACAAATTTTCGAGAAATTTTTTGGATACCCGAGGTAATTTTTATGATTTTTGGAAGTTTGAGAAATAAAGAATATTTTATAAAAAGGGTAGAATAGTAATTTTGTCAATTTAACAATAAAAGGTATCATGTTTGGTAATGACGCAATAGTTCATGTACCATTTGTGGTAAAAAAAATTTGTAAGTACTAAAAGCTACATTTTGCAATAATTCAAGTACCATTGAGATTTTTACCTTTTTAAAAAAGTAATGAAGAAATGTGGCCTCCTTCGGTCCTTCCTAATACTATAGAGTTGTTAAGGTCAGAATTCAGAAATGTCAGATGTAATCTAAATGCTGAAGTGTTGATTTTTCCTACAGAACTGCAACTTTCAACTTTGATCAATTTGGTAAAGTTTGTAACGGTGGATTCTCGGTTTTTCGCTCTAGTTTTGTCTTTCTTACTTTTGTAAGCAAAAAAAAAAATCAAAGTGTTGGTTGCAAGAGGTACTGGTAGGGAAACCTCCGCTCCCCATTAATCCCTGCTTAGTTGTTTTGCATAGTGTTAAAAGAAGCTTAAGGATGTACTCGTTTAATATACATCCGTAGACATTGATGATACTTTTTCACTTGTTTTAACATTAAACAATCAAATCTTTGGGAAATCTGAGCACTCAAAATTTTGACACTGTTAGCTTCGATTACTCACATAAGATGAAGGAGCCTTAGCTTTCGGACCCAAAAGCTAGGATACCATCTGCTTCTATACCCAAACCAAACTTTATAATTCACAAACTTGCATACCATCTGCTTCTGAGACACAAAAGAAGAAAGATCTTGTCGTTTAACATAAAGAAGATGCATGATAATGTTCCTAGAAATCACTTTAATTATCTTAAACAATGAATCAATGATGAAGATTACTTGTAATCTAAGGTGAAAGCCACCAGCAATATTACTTTTCATTTTAAAATAGTGATCATTGTCTCCTTTTTGTAAATCCTAGTACTTTTTCATGAGGACTTGGTTCACATGAATAAATTGATGATCAAGAAACCCAAATAAAAAATATTGAACTTAACATTCCATGATATCTAAATCTCAGTTCAGTACTTTCTGATTATGTGCTTCCTCTTTTATTTGGATTATAATTTGTTTTTGGACAGTGATGGAGAAAAGAAAGCCCTCAATGGGAAGCAATGAATATATACCCTTTATCATGAAAGTAAAAGGGAAAAGAGAGTAGAGAAAGAAAGCAAAAGAAACTGAAACAACTTAATTCACTTAAAAAGCATACTGTTGTCTCAACTAGTATATATATGCTTGCATTGAAATATTTCCAAAACACCTCTCCTATTCTCAGTCCCTTTCTCACTAACTAACTAAATTCAAGTAATCAAAACCAATGCCTACCTCCTCTTTTCTCTTTCCCTTGTTATTCATACTAACCTCAATCTCAATTACAAGTAAATCTTCATCTTCTTCTTCTATGTATATGTATATGTATATGTACTCTATTCATTAATGCACTATTTTCATTTTGGGTTTTTAATTGGATTATTGGTTGCAGATGGGGCTCAACTCATTCTAGTAAACAACTGCAATGAAAGCATATGGCCTGGAATACTTGGAGGTGCAGGCGTAGCCACCCCCCAAAGTGGCGGTTTCCATCTTGGCAGCGGCGAAGAAGTAGTTCTTGATGTGCCTGAAAAATGGTCAGGAAGAATATGGGGCAGACAGGGCTGCTCCTTTGACAGTAATGGACAAGGAAATTGCGAAACAGGGGATTGTTTTGGCCAACTGCATTGCCAAGGAAGAGGGGGAATTCCTCCAGCAACTGTGGTCGAAATGACACTTGGATCATCAACTTCACCACTGCATTTCTATGATGTGAGCTTGGTTGATGGCTTCAATTTGCCAGTTTCCATGAAACCTGTTGGGGGTGGAATAGGTTGTGGTGTTGCTTCGTGTGAGGTGGACTTGAACATTTGCTGCCCATCGGCATTGGAAGTGAGGAGGGGAGGCAAGGTTGTGGGGTGCAAGAGTGCCTGCTTGGCTATGCAATCTGCTAAGTATTGCTGCACCGGAAACTATGCAAACCCAAACACTTGCAAGCCAACTCTTTTTGCTCATTTGTTTAAGGCTATATGCCCCAAGGCTTATAGCTATGCTTTTGATGACTCTTCAAGCCTTAACAGATGCAGGGCTTCACGGTATGTCATCACTTTCTGCCCTCCTCAATGAGCATTGGCAGAACAGGGTTGTAGAGATTAGTAGCTAGTACTGTTATATATTTGAATTATGTTTTTCAGTATTTTGTTTTTCTTGATTAGAAACAAATGGAGATAATACTAAAGAAAGATAGACATTAGTTCCGTATAGAGGGCTTCTGGAATTTGGGTGATCTGTGATGTACTGGATTGTTTAATGCAACTGTTTTGAGAAAGTGTGTTATTGAACTGTTTAATCTTGTAAAGAATAGCAAGTTGTTCATGTAATTTTCTGTAAAAGTCTACCCAAAGAATAAAAATTTGTAATTTCCATTCTCTGATACGATTTAAACAGAGTAAATTGACAAAATTTAGTTGTTAACCTTGGAGTATCCGAACTCCGAAGCACAAAGTTGCTAAACATCCAATAAGAAATACACTTAGATCTCCACCTTAGTTTATTGCATGTTCTACAACGTTAACCAAGGAATATATCATTAGGAAGAAGAATCTCCACCTTAGCTTAACAACATTAATCAGAGAGAGGTCAGATCATTGGTCTCTAAGACTCTGGGTGCTTAGAGATACAAGGTCTAAAAGTGAACAGTCCAAGAAGAAAACATGGCTTCAAATCCTGATCATGTTGCGTCAATAGCAATGGAGGATGCACCGAGTTTTGCCTCATCTCTACCTGTACCAAATGTGCAAGAAATAGTGAGGAGTAACCCTCTGCAGGGGCCTGAGAGATACCTTAGGAAAGAAGAAGACATGACAAAGGTTGCATATACATGTCATCATCTGGCTTCAGAGATTCCCATTATTGATTTTTTTCTGCTCTCACAAGGGCACAAGGAGGAGCTTAACAAGCTGGACCTGGCTTGCAAAGAATGGGGATTCTTTCAGGTAACTACTGAATAAATTATAAAAAAATCTGAACCTAAATATGGGCCTAATTAAAAGTAGAAAAACTCTTGGTGGCACTTTTAAAACTCTTGCAAATAACTTTTTGCAGATGGTAAACCATGGAGTGGCAGGAGAAGTACTGCAGGGCTTGAAAGATGCTGCCGCGGAGTTCTTTGAACTTCCGCTAGAAGAGAAGAATCAAATTTCAATGCCATCAGATGACATACAAGGCTATGGGCATGCCTATGTGGTTTCCGAAGAGCAAATACTAGACTGGTCCGATGCATTGATTCTCGTTGTATACCCATCAAAATTTAGAAAGCTCAAGTTTTGGCCAACCAGACCAAAGGGATTCAAGTATGTTTCTAAAACTCAAGAAAAATAGTAGATCGAGTTTCTTGAAACTGACTCAGCCATCTACTTATGAGTGGATGGTTTGACGATTAAGCAAAACTCTAACTTTCAATTTGTTGATCATACATGTTGAGTTGGTGAAGGGATGCTATTGAGGCATATTCTAGTGAGGTCAAAAAAGTTGGAGAGGAGCTTCTAAGGTGTCTTTCTTTGATTATGGGAATGGAGAATGATGCTCTTCTTGGACTGCATAAAGAGTTGGTCCAAGCTTTGCGCATGAATTATTATCCTCCATGCTGCATGCCTGATAAAGTACTAGGTATAAGTCCACACTCGGATACAAACACCATAACGATACTTATGCAAGAAGACAATGTTACCGGATTGCAGATACGGAAAGGAGGAGAATGGGTGCAGGTCAAGCCAATTCCAAATGCTCTCGTTGTGAATGTTGGAGATGTTCTTGAGGTAGAGTACCTACATATTTTTCACTAAGATAGTAAAGTCTTCCACCGAAAATAATATTAATGGTGCTAATTTGAACTTTTTGGGTACAATATATTCTTGAGGCTTAACATTTGTTGTATTATGACAGATATGGAGTAATGGGAAGTATAAGAGCGTTGAACACAGAGCTGTGACAACAAGAAGCAAGGCGAGGTTATCTTATGCATCGTTTCTTTTTCCACATGACGCTGTGGAAGTTGAACCGTTTGATCATATGGTGGAGTCACAAAGGTCGCTTCCACTGTACAAGAAAGTCAGATATGGAGATTTTCTGAGACAAATCTTAGCGATGAGAATGGAGGGGAAGGCAGACACTAAAATGGCGAAGATTAGTGTAAGTTAAGAAGATGTAATTTTAAAAAGTCAGATGAAAAGAGAGAAAAAGTAATTCCATGTATTTTATCTTTATGGATAAGTAAAACTCTATGCACTTTGTAATGGATGCAATAAAATAACCAATTATAAATTAGCAAACATTTGATGGATTTAACAGGAGTGAACATATTATACAGTAGTACGTTATCCTAAACTAAACAAAAGCAAAGTTTTAAACATCCAATATATGGGAGTATGATAACACTGGTAAGCTAGCTTGTGCATGTTAATGTCAAAAAACTAAACAGACGTTCAGCAACAAAGGAATCTGAAAGATCCTGGAATGAGATGATCGATCCGGCCACCTTAGCAATTAGCATACAATCAAAAATAATCAGACACCACTTAGAGCATTGGCTATAAAACTCTAGGTCCTTAAGTTAGGGATGCAGTTTTAATTAAACTGAATTTCCCAAGAAAGAAACATCAATCCAACATGAGTTCAAACACAGATGCGCACTAATATATCCATGCAGAGGATGCGCCGAGTTCAATAACTTGTAAGGAGTGACCCTTTGAAGGTCCCTGAAAGATACTTTAGGAATGAAGAAGACATGCCAAAGAGTACAGATCATGCATATCAGTTTTTTTTTTCCCTGATATTCCTATCATCAATCTTTCTCTAATTTCAAAAGTCCCCAGGAATGAGCATTGCAGCACCAGCAATGAGGATGCACCTCGGCAATCCTTACTCAAAGGAACTATCTGGAATTCTTTCCTGATAAAGTAATTTGGGCGTTACAACCAAAATCAATTGGCAATGGTTGGATATGCCCAAATCCTTATAAACACATTTGCAAAGTCCATTTTCTCCAATGTGGAACAACACTCCACATTCTCACACACCCCCACACGTGTGGCGAATTTTCAAGCCAAACACGTGGACAACTTATATTGGGTGACGTGGAGCACGTGTGACCACTTGGCTTCACACTCGGGATAACCTGGCTCTGATACCATGATAAAGTAATTTGGGCGTCACAACCAAAACCAATTGGTAATGGTTGGATAGGCCCAAATTCTTATAAGCACATTTGCAATATCCCTTTTTGTCACAGATATAGCAACTTTTTTTTAAACAAACCTTTAATTAAGCCATTCAACACACCTTTTCGAGTTTTTGCACACCCACGTGGCCACGTGTTGCATAACTTGCATTCTCTCACCTTTCAGAGCCATTGTTTAATTAATCCATGACCACACTTTAATTCAGATTCAACAAATCAAAGTGCCGCACAACTTTCCTTTCCTTTTTTTTTTGTCTCACTCACGTGTACACTCCTTTCTCTCTCTTTCTCGCCACCCACCCACCGTCATTGGTGTGGTGGCCCTTAAAGAAATTGGCGTCCTTTATGGACAAACAACACCTATAATAGATTTCCAAAAAGAGAAAATAAACAATTTTTATCTCCATCTTTAGATGTCAATGTGATTCGAATTTGTGACAATATATATTAATTTTACCAATAACATGTAGATCACATCTCACCGACCGCACCAATAATAGATGGTGCGCTATATGCATAATTGTAGTAGGCAATATTGCCGACAAAAGATGAACCATATATTTGACGAGATCTTTAGCTAAATATATACAATTACGAGAGAACAGTGAATGCATTATCACTATCACAATTAATTACGACAGAACAGCGAATGCACTATGACAATTGTACAGTTAGTTCTCTAGCTGGTTCTCACTAAAGCGCGCATTAGCGTACCCTGTCTTCATCTTCTATATAGTCTCTCCTCCATTGAAGCCTTATCCCGGCCCTTGCAAACGTACCGATCGACCTGAAACTAGCATTTAGAACAAGAAGGAAGGAAACATGAGTTCAAGAGCACCAAATGTTCAAGAAATAGTGAGGGCCGACCCTTTTCAGATCCCTGAAAAATTTCTTGTAGTTACAAACGAAGAAGACGAGCCAGACACGAATCATGATCTTTCTTCTGAGATTCCTATCATTGATTTTTCTCTGCTCTTAAGCGGGCACAAGGAGGAGCTCAACAAACTAGACAAGGCTTGCGAAGAATGGGGATTTTTTCAGGTAAAAACACTCTTCAAGCTCGTTTGACAACGCTTTAATTTGTCAGAAACGATTTAAACTTAATTTTGAGCGCAGGTGGTAAATCATGGAGCAGCAACACAAGTGTTGCAGGAAATGAAGGATGCTGCGGCGAAATTCTTTGATCTTCCGTTAGAAGAGAAGAATATAATTTCAATGCCATCAGATGAGTTTCAAGGCTACGGGCAAGCCTATGCACTCTCTGAGGGGCAGACCATGGACTGGTCTGACGCACTATTTCTCACCGTTTATCCATCCCAATACAGAAACCCTAGGTTTTGGCCAACCACACCGAAGGGATTCAAGTAAGTGCCTAAAGCCCTAATACATATGTTTCAAAAAGGGTAAAATCCTCATTTGGTACCCAAATTATCACGAAATGCACTTTTTGGTACCCACAAATGCTTAGGGAGTCTGGTGGTACCCAAACTATGTCTCCGTTAGCCTTATTAGTACCTCCGTCCAATTTTCCGTTACAAAAAAAAAAAAAAATTCATCAAGTCAGGCCAAAAATACAAAGAGTAAGTGATTTTACCAAAGTGCCCATAACAACAAAAATAAAATATTTTTGGTCTAACTTGATTAATTTTTTTATTTTTTTTTGTAACGAAAAATTGGACGGATGTACCATTTGGGGCTAACGGAGTGATAGTTTGGGTACCATTAGACTCCCTAAGTATTTGTGGGTACCAAAAAGTGCATTTCGTGATAGTTTGGGTACCAAATGAGGATTTTACCCTTTCAAAAATTACTTCGGGGGGAAAAACAAAAAGGGCATGAATTCTCTGCTTGATTAATTATCATTGTTTAGAGGTGCTTACATCGATCAATCTTAATTATTAGGTTATTACAAATACTAGCCTTTCTACACGCGCTTTGCGCGTGTGAAAGGGTTGCGCTCGCGCGTGTGATTGTTTGCACAATTTATAATATAGACTTTATACCTTACAAAAATGAATTTCAAATTAGTGGTCGGATTTACTCATTTATAAATATATGAGGAAGTTATCGCACCGGCTCTTCCTTTAAAAAAAAATATAATGTGATTCTTATGTGCTAATTAACATTTTTTATTTAAAAACAAAATATAAGATGTATTGATTCATTTTTTAATAATAAGATTTAGTGACTAATTATAAGTAGATGAAAAAAATAGTGGATAATGGGTCCAGCTTTGATTATATAATAAAAAAAGTAAAAGAAATATGTAGTGGATAGTGGGCCCAGCATTTATAAATATTTTAGTTAATGCATTTACTATTTTGTCCTTTATATATGAAATTTATTTTTTTGAATGATATATGCTTGGAGGGGCATTTTTGGATTTTTAAAAATTTAACCAAAACTCATGTTTTGGCTTTATTAATATAGATAAAGACTATATATGAATTCATGACTGTGAGCTCTGCATAAATCTATTTTTCTTTTGCTCATATGCTGTTATATAATTAGTGATAAATGACTGAGATTAAAGTCTAATGAAGCACATCCCAACACAAAAAATCCAAGCAGAAGATCCAAGTAAACTTCTGTTTATAACCCATCAATGATTCAAGTCGATCGCGCAAGTGCAGTGAGCTAGCTCTAACTTCAAACTTATTACTAAAATAATGTTGTGTTGGTGAAGGGAGGCTGTTGAGGCATATTCTAGTGAAGTTAAAAGAATTGGAGAGCAACTCCTCGGCTCTCTGTCTTTAATTCTGGGGATGGAGAAGGATGCTCTTCTTGAACTACATCAAGAATTGGTCCAAGTCTTGCGCGTGAACTACTATCCTCCATGCCACATGCCTGATAAAGTAGTAGGTGCAAGTCCACACTCGGACACAACCACCATAACCATACTTATGCAAGAAGATAATGTCACCGGATTACATATTCGAAAAGAAGGACGATGGGTTCCGGTCAAGCCAATTCCAAACGCTCTCGTTGTAAATGTTGGGGATATGATTGAGGTATTATAATGAGGCTAATTGATGAACTATAAAAATTAAGGGAGCACAATATATATATATATATATATATATATATATATATATATATGTTTTTATAAAGAATTGAAGTTTATTTATTAGCTATGTCTATATATGACAGATATGGAGCAATGGGAAGTACAAGAGCATTGAACATAGAGGTGTTACAAACGAAAGCAAAGTGAGGATATCGTATGCATCATTTCTTTGTCCACATATTGATGTTGAAGTTGCACCGTTTGATCATCTGCTGGAGTCATCTGGGTCCCTTCAAGTATACAAGAAAGTGAAATATGGAGATTATATGAAGAGTGCTTTGAAGGGGAAACTTAAGGGAAAGTCACACACTCAAATGGCCAAGATTGCAAGTACTTGAGCAGATGTTTCGGTTTTCAAAACTAAAGGGATTTGTAATATTTATGATATGAAGCATGCATGTTTCAATTTTCACTTTTCAGTTTTCAATCGCTAAATGATAGCATTTCTTTATCCACACAACAATGTAGAAATTGGACCGTTTGATCACATGTGAAATAGCCAGGGTACATGGTCGTCCATCCAAATGTACAAGAAAGTCAGATATTGAGATTATCTGAGACAATCGATGAAGTTGAAATTGGAGGGGAAGGCACACACTCAGATGGCAAAGGTTGAAATTTAACCCAAATTTCAAGTCTTCCATGATGACTTTAAATTGGTTGTAAATTTGTAATATGAAAATAAGGTCAAGTACTAAATTTTCTAGTTAGAGCATCTTTAGGAGACTTTTTATTTTATTATTTTAGTTATTTTAGAGAACATGTTTAACTTTTCAGCTATTTTAGTAACTGCACAAGCCTCTCTACTTTAATTTTTAGTTATATGCACTACTAAATATAGAGAGCGAAATGAGGCTCTCTATTATTTTTGTTAATTTAAAATATATTTTTTTAGTTGTTTTGTTTAATTTTTAAATACAATTAAACTATTTTTTATTCATTAAAAAATAATATAAATACAAAACTAGTTAAAATAGAGAGTATTGATGCAGACGTATTTTTAAATTTGATAGCCAAAATAATTTTTTAGCTACTTTAACTAAAATAACTTTTTAGCTACTTTAGTCAAAATAACTTTTTACCTACTTTAGCTAAAATTTGGTTAAAAAATAACTAGCTTTGCTTAAGATGTTTTAGTTCAATTAGCTACCCAAAGACAATTAGCAGCATTTCCGGCCAGAATCCAGCCTTCAATCACTGAATCAGGATGAATTTCTATAGATACTAATTTTCACGGAAATAGCAATTGCATATGCACCAACCCTAATACATGCCAATACTATATATATGTGCCAAATTCTACAGTAAATTAGTAACTGGACCCAATTCATAATTAGATATGGAAGAAGGAAACCTTCATATTTTTTTTTGTCAAATTTTGACAATAGTTTTCCTTCTTATTGAATAAATAAGAAAACTATCAAATGTCGGTGAGCTATTACATGTTGTTTATTGAAAAAAACCAACACTATTGAAGTTACAGGTTCGAATTTCACTGACATCTAGGGATGATGATAAAAATTGTTGTTTTTCCTCAAAAAAAAAAAAACTATCAATTAAATAGGTAAGTCTCCACCTATGATGTACCGATACGCCTAAATTTGTTGGTGCACTATCCATGTTGTATCGGATACGGATATGCACCAGTTACAACACCGATACATGAAAAACGTATCATTTGACTTTTTAGGCTGTTGACTGTCTGTATACGCATATGATACGTGTTTTAGAAAATTAGATACATTTGGGAAGGGAAATAATGGTGTTCCCCTAAGATTTTAGATATAAGAGAAAAGAGAAAGGGAGAGGAGTTGGTGAGTCAATAATGAAGAGAAAATAAGAATTTTGGGCATGCAAGAATAGTCTAGAAAATTCAAGTTTTGTGTTTTTTTTTTTTGAGAAATAACCAAAGGATTAGGCGAGCCACAATATTAGTTGCTTTGCAAGAATTAGTGTTGTGCTTGTCGTATTCATAGAATCGCCCTGACAAAGCTTGCTTTTTGACTTTTTATGGTTTTTGGGTTTGTTATTAGCTCAGAGACAAAAACAAAGAAGAGAAGATGAGAGAGAGAGAGAGAAGCAGCACGTGCCTACTAATTAATTTATTTCATCGACCAAAAACAACAAAAATCAAATATATATATATATATATATATTTGCAATTTTTATTAATTTATTTATTAAAATTATATATATTTATATATTAGATATTATTTTAATTACCGTATCGTGTTGTATCGTATCTTGTACCCATATTCGCACCGTATCAGTGCATCATAGGTCTCCACCAACTCTTTACTCTTGGCAGCGACTTGTCGACTCGTTGAACCTAGAAGGGCTTTGTGCCACAGGCCCACAGCGTGTGCACCTATTTTATTATATAACTAAAGTATGTGTTTTTTTTAGTTTAATCATTTCAGTAAAGAAATTTTCAAAAAACTGTAAAGATTTATAGAACTCTTGACCACCTCCTGCTTACTTGACGAGGCTAGGATGGATGTGGCAAACTCGAGCCATTGCCATCACTACCTAGATTAAATAAACCTTATGTTCTTTTTTATAATAGTACGTAGTATTTTTTTTATCAAATTAAATTCTATTTCAATATAAATTGCAAATACAACTGCAATTACGACACCCACAAAGGGAATACATCTTTAGCGAAAGACTAAAACTAAGCCTCGATCTTTAAGCTAAAGGGGACACACTGACATGTCAAATGATAGCTGACCGAGCTAAATTAACCAAAAGCAGTTGTCGAAACAACATCTGGGACATGGAACCCCAATAATGAAATATTGGGAAGGCCGTCCCAGCGTATCCCACTGACACCAAAAAGGATAGGTGTTAATACGCTCGGCATTAAGCCGGCGGGGAACAAGGTCCAGTTGACAACAAAGCAGCTACCAAAATAAAAACATCCACTAAAATCCATGACATATATAACTCTGACTCGAACGAATAAGGACATACTTATTTGAAATCTGAAAACCGATCCAATAACTAAAGACATTAGACTAGTAAAAGCAAAAAACAAAACAGCAAATGAGGGTTTTTTCTATAGTAGTATTTGTATGATTTTGTTTTATTCTTAGATGGTTTTTTTATTTTTTAATTATTTAGGAGAAAAGGAGGTTTGCATTATAATATATAAATGCTATCCACCAAAGCTAACCCTAAACAGAGAGACATATGATGTCGTAATCGGCCTCCACTAGCATCAACCCATCTAAGATGACCCTGCTAATAATTGAAGTCTCGAATACAAAATTGTAATGCACTACTATATGTAACTAATATTGTCACAGCTCCACCTCAGAAGAATTCCTCTTTGCATGCCGATGAGGTTTGGCCTACTAATTATTGGAATAACTAACACCCAAGAATGTCACGGATTTATGTCACCGGTATCATAAGATAAGTGGGGTGAGGATAAAATAAATAAAATTAAAAAGAAAACTCCTCCCTGCATTGAAATGTTTTTGTCATTAAAAACTTCAGAGTATTTCTCAAGTAAGAATTTTCATGCAATGGATAGGACAAAAGGCAAAGTTCCATAACTTATTTTTAATTTTTGATCCGATTTCTAATTATTTCTACCGAAACACGTTTTGTACCTAACATTTTAAATATATATATATATATATATAGCTCCACTGAGGCACTGACAGTCTGACACATGCTGCATGCGACACTAAAAATATTCACTAATTAATTAATCCATTCTGATATATATATATATATATATATATATATATATATATATATCTCCTCCATTGTTGAAGCTAGCTAAGCCATCTGCTCATCTGCAATAGCAATTAAGCAAATTAAAATAGTAGTCCTGATATGGCATCTCTGCCAGTAGAACCAAATGTTCAAGAAATGGTAAGGAGTAATCCATTAAAGATCCCTGAGAAGTTCATTTTGAGGAATATTGATCAACAAGACAAGCCAAACAATACTTGTCATGATCTTTCTTCTGATGATATTCCTATCATTGATTTGTCTCTGCTCTCAAGTGGGCACAAGGAGGAGCTTAACAAACTGGACCTGGCTTGCAAGGAATGGGGATTCTTCCAGGTAATATGTGCTTATATTGAATATAACTGTAAGTCTGTAACATATATATTAATTTGAGGTTGTAGCACTCTCGCTCTAGTTAGAGTTCAAATCCCCTCCCTTAAGTTTATTGGAACCTACATAAACTGAATTCGCATACAGCTTGTAAATCATGGAGTGGCAAGAGAAGTGATGCAGAGCATGAAGGAAGGTTCTGAGAAGTTCTTTGACCTTCCTTTAGAAGAGAAGAATAAAATCTCCATCTCATTGTCAAATGATAGACGACAAGGCTACGGGCAAGCCATTGTGGCTACCGAAGAGCAGACACTCGACTGGTCTGACGCACTGATTCTCGCTCTATACCCATCCGAGAGTAGGAACCTTCAGTTTTGGCCAACCACACCAAAGGGCCTCAAGTATGTTTCTTTTTTGTTCCTATAGTTCAGGTCATTTTCACTTTCCCTCACTATATAGTTTGAATTCTGGCAATAATCTGGCATTTCTGTCCTATGTAGTTCGCAATTTGCAATTTGAGCCCTTAAAAACCAAACACGAATTAAAACCTCGTTCTTACCTTCTAATTTAATTGTTAACAAATATACGTGACCTTCGTGAAGGGAGGCTATTGAGGAATATGCTAGTGAAGTTAATAGAGTTGGAGAGGAGATCCTAAGATCTCTATCCATGACTATGGGGATGGAGAAGGATGTTCTTCTTGGACTACATCATGGATTGTCCATAGCTTTGCGTGTGAACTACATTCCTCCGTGCTCCATGCCTGATAAAGTACTAGGTTTAAGTCCACATGCAGATTCAAGCACTATTACTGTACTTATGCAAGAAGATAATGTCATCGGATTACAGATTCGAAAAGAAGGAGAATGGATGTCGGTCAAGCCGATTCCAAACGCTCTCGTTGTGAATGTTGGAGATGCTCTTGAGGTAATAATTAGCGAGCTAGGGTTGGATAATCAAATTGAAAGAGTACAATCTTTTCTTTAAGAAGCTTCTTATTTTAACATTGTTGCTACATGACAGATATGGAGCAACGGGAAGTACAAGAGCATTGAGCACAGAGCTGTGACAAACGAAAGCAGGGCAAGGATATCTTATGCATCGTTTATCTTTCCACATGTCGATGTGGAAATTGAACCATTTGATCATATGCTGGAGTCATCAGGGACCCTTCGGATGTACAACAAGATCAAATATGGAGATTATTTGATGCAAACCTTGAAGAGGAAAATAGAGGGGAAGGAACACGCTCAAACTGCAAAGCTTGGAAGTACTTAATAATTAAGCATCATTTTTACATTTCAAAAACTATTTTTTTTAGTCAAATTAAGACATCCATGCATGGCGTCGTTAAGTGGGTTTATTATTGATAACATGATGCTTTAATGCTTTGAGTGTGTAGTATTCGAATTGTATTGATTAAGGGACTCTATGTATCATTCCACTTTGTGAGTTAGCTGGTCGATCCCTTTGGTTGAATATTATTTTCATTGAATAAAGCAACTCTCTGAGAAAGAAAGAAAAAAAGAAGCTGTTATATATTCACGCTTCTAAAATGTCATTGTCCACTCTAAATATTTCATTGATCAGATACTGGATTGGTCCGACAGAATTGTTCTTGTCGTTTCTCCACACCAGTATAGGAAGCCCTAGGTTAATTTGGCCACCCTGACCCACTCCATTCAAGTATATATGTTCCTAAACCTCAAGGAAAAAAAATCTTACATATCACATAGCTAGAAATGCTGCATGCATGTACATTATTTGTTGTCATATCTCTTTAGGCCACATTGGAAAGTAAAGTTCCGCACTTTTCAATTTTCCGGTCCACCCTTCACCATGTGATTTAATGACCAGAACCAATAATTTGATAGAGAAAAACTTCCATATGGTACCTGAACTATATACCTGAACTATGCCTCCGTTAGCCATTATAGTACTTACCGTTAAATATTCCGTTAAGTGCTTATGTGGCATGAGTAAAACAGTAATTTTATTTATTTTCAATTTTCAAAATAAATTATAAAAAAAAAAATTAGAAAAGTTATCCCAAAATTCAAGACTAAAAATAAGAAAAATTATTTTTATTTTATAATATAATTTATTTCCAATTTTTATGTTTTTAATATAATTTATTACCATGTAGGTGGTTTTCTTATTAATAAAAAAATAAAAATAAACTATACTCAAAAATGATAATTTATTATATTAAAAAATGATAATTTATTTTGATTTTAAAATTTAAATAAATTATACCCAAAAAAAATTAATAATTTATCCACAATTCAAGATTAAAAATGAGAAAAATTATTTTTATTTTTCTAATATAATTTATTGCCAATTTTTATGTTTTTAATATAATTTAGTACCATGTAGGTGGTTTTGTTATTAATTAAAAAATAAAAATAAACTATACTCAAAAAAATAATTTAAATTTTATTATATTAAAAAACAATGATAATTTATTTTGATTTTAAAATTTAAATAAATTATACAAAAAAAAATTTAGATAATTTATCCACAATTCAAGACTAAAATGAGAAAAATTATTTTTATTTTTATAATATAATTTATTATCAATTTTTATGTTTTTAATATAATTTATTACCATGTAGGTGATTTTATTATTAATTAAAAAATAAAATAAACTATTAAAATGCCACATAAGCACTTAACGGAATATTTAACGGTAAGTACTATAATGGCTAACGGAGGCATAGTTCAGGTACCATTAGGTTCCTTATGAAAGTTCAGGTACAAAAAATTGCATTTGGTGATAGTTCAGGTACCATATGGAGGTTTTTCTCTAATTTGATAATCATCAATTCAATTTTATCGCATATTATATTGTATTTGTATGTACATATAATTGGAAGCAAATTTGCTACCCACCCACTATTTGGGTGGGCATTTGCCCACCTCTCTATGCTTGACACATGTCCTTTTACTCCACCCAATCTAACCATAGTTATTTTTTATTTTTTTATTTTAAACCCTAAACCCTAAACCCTATACCCTATACCCTATACCCTATACCCTATACCCTAAACCCTAAACCCTAAACCCTAAACCCTAAACCCTAAACCCTATACCCTAAACCCTATACCCTATACCCTATACCCTATACCCTACACCCTAAACCCTATACCCTATACCCTATACCCTATACCCAAAACCCTAAACATGGTTTGGGGGTGTAGGGTATAGGGTATAGGGTATAGGGTATAGGGTATAGGGTATAGGGTTTAGGGTTTAGGGTTTAGGGTTTAGGGTTTAGGGTCTAGGGTTTAGGGTTTAGGGTTTAGGGTATAGGGTTTACGGTTTAGGGTTTAGGGTATAGGGTTTAGGGTATAGGGTTTAGGGTTTAGGGTTTAGGGTTTAGGGTTTAGGGTTTAGGGTTTAGGGTTTTGGGTTTGAGGTTAAGGGTTTAAAATAAAAAAAAAAATTAAATAACTATGGTTAGATTGGGGTGGGGTAAAAGGACATGTGTCAAGCATAGAGAGGTGGGCAAATGCCCACCCAAATAGTGGGTGGGCAGCAAATTTGCTTCCCATATAATTATAGCACCTAATAATTAATATCCGATTTAGGTAATTTTTTTGCACAGGACGTACATGTCACTGAAGTTGCCGAGGATGGAAATTAAAGGGGAGTGAAATTTACACCCTCCTATTTGTAATCCACACCCCCACTCAGTTATTTTAATATTATTTATCTCAAACTCTTGTGAACTTCCCAATATACCCCTTGACGTCAGAATTTTTTTTTCATACCCCTTTCAGCAGAACAAACCTAAATTCAAAAAACTCATCAATTTCGCATGAGGTGAGATTCGAACCTCTCACCCCATACTTGCAAGCTTGCACCTCAACCACCAAAGCACAAGTTGCTCTCATTATTATATATACAAAACATAATACTTATAGGTTGCTAGTGGCAAACCAGACCCACTTATTTATTTACTTTCTTACTTTATTTAGTGATTTATTTATTTTTATTTTAAATTTAAACATTTATTTTTATTTGTAAATTTTTATTTAATTTTAAAAAATAATTACCGCAAAATAAAAACATTTATTTTTATTTGGGTATGAGAAATTGTTTCTAAGTTTTCACTTAAGAAGATTTTTTTTTAAATTAAATAAATACGAATTTTTTAAATATAAAATAAGAAAGAAAAAATAAAGTAAATAAAGTAAGGAAGAAAATATAAAGTAATGTTTAAATAAAGTAAGGAAAAAAATATAAAGTAATGTTTCAAGTAAATAAATAAGTGGGTTTGTTTTGCCACTAGGAACCTATAAGTATTATGTTTTGTATATATAATAATGAGAGCAACTTGTGCTGTGGTGGTTGAGGTGCAAGCTTGTGAGTTTTTTGAATTTGGGTTTGTTCTGCTGAAAGGGAGGTATGAAAAAAAAATTCTGACGTCAAAGGGGTATATTGGGAAGTTCACAAGAGTTTGATATAAATAAGATTAAAATAACTGAGTGGGGGTGTGGATTACAAATAGGGGGGTGTAAATTTCACTCCCCAAATTAAAAGACTCGGATCCTCTCCTTTTATTTCCTCACCCATTAATCCTGTCCCTCCAATTTGATCCTGTGGTCAGGACTTTTTTATTTTTTTATTCTTCTCACTCTTCCCCGAAGCCTCTCTGTTACTCTCTCTCTTCCCCTCCCTTTGTCTGCAACTTGCTCCAACTTGCAGAGAAGAGAAGAAGCAGAAAGCATAAAGCATAAAGCAGAAAAGGAGAGAGAGAGAAGGTGAAAAAATGGGAGCGAGGATTCCGGTGAGGTTTTAGCGAGTGGTGAGGCCGTGCGAGAGCAGCGGCAGCGAGCACTCGGCGGCGGCGGAGAGCTGTGGTCAAGTCTTTTATTGAGAGAAGGAATTATGGAGGAGATTCAAGGGATGATGTTGAGGAAATCGAGAGGAATTCATTAGAAATCGATGAAGAATTAGAGGGTGGTTATCGGTCTGATTCGGAGACGAAAAATACTCTCAAGGGTCTGCTTGATAAAAATAACGGTGGTGATGGCTGATTGTGGGTGCCCAAAGCAATTGGTCTGGGTGGCGCTGCCATGGCAGTGAGCAAGTTGCAGACAAAGGGAGGGGAAGATAGAGAGAGGAACAGAGGGGAAGAGTGAGAAGAATAAAAAAATAAAAAAGGATCAAATTGGAGGGCCAGGATTAATGGGTGAGGAAATAAGAGGAGAGGATCCGAGTCCGAAATTAAAGGAGCTAGATCGATGTTTTTAACTCTTAATAGCCAGCTGAGGACAAGAGAAAATAAAGATTTTAGTTGGAGCTTCAATTTCATCATGACTTTAATAAATGGCATGGACTTATTCACTGAGCTACATCTCTTTGTCTAGCTATGAATGTGGATCCATCAACAAATTATATTTAACTTGGAGGAGGTGATTCTTCTCCAGGAAAAGCAAAATGAATTTTATCATTAGTTCTTGGCCTGCAGGTTATCCTTAGAGTTTCCGATCGAAGCAAGCTAGGTACGTAGTACAATATATCCAATAGAAATATGAAAAAAAAACAAAAAAATACTACTAAGCTAGCTAGCTAAACTAGAAAGATCGAAAGCTCCAATTGTTAAGGAATATCAATACATGGGAAGATGAATATCCCACCTTAGCATATATACAAACAAGACTCAGTCGACACTCGGCGGCCATTTAGATATATATAGTAAAGCACTGGTCTATAAAACTGTGGGTGCTTAATCAGAGTTTTCAAGCGCTAAACCGTACAAACAGAAACATGAGTTCAGATTCCGATGTGGGATTGGTTCAAGTACAGGTTGCACCAACTTATGCTCCATCTCTACCAGTGCCAAATGTTCAGGAAATTGTGAGGACTGACCCTTTGTACGTCCCTGAAAGATACCTTAGGAATCAAGAAGCCATTCTAGAGAATAAAGATCATACTACTTCTGACCTTTCTTCGGAGATTCCTTTCATTGATTTTTCTCTTCTCTCAAAACGGAACAAGGAGGAGCTTGACAAATTGGACATGGCTTGCAAAGAATGGGGATTCTTTCAGGTAATCTGTTCATCATATATATTCCTAAGAAAATTCATGTGTTATTAATTCGGCCAATTTCATTTGAAATTACTTACAATTAAATGTTTCTACATAGGATATATAGTCTTTTTTATGTTTATATAAATTCGTCAACACTCGATAAGAAAAAAATAAACGTATTTTTTCGTATATGTCAGTGTATAGAAAAATGCTTCGCAGAGCTACAACTAAGCTTATTACCTAGACTCGAGCCCAGGTAGCTTTTGTGAAAACTGAAAACAACTACATATATTACCTATTTTTCTACCCAATTTTAGTGTAACCCAAGTACCCAACTCATATTAAGCTAGTAGTCCACCTTCATTCAAGTGGTTTTTTTATGCAGCTAGCCGTTAAGATCTATTTAATTAGTCCCTCTTAACAGTTCCTAGCTAGCTCTGCCTTTTGTAAAAATTGGGAGTATTTTAGAAATGCGTACATACGCTTGCAAAATGCATACTTACTAACTATGCTTGATCGAAAGTTAAGAGAGCTTCGTTAATCTAACTGTTTCATTTCATTTGCAGATGGTAAATCATGAAGTGGCAAAAGAAGTGTTGCAGGGCATGAAGAATGTTGCGGCTGAGTTTTTTGAGCTTCCTTTGGAAGAGAAGAATAAGGTTTCTATGCCTTCAGATGACATACAAGGCTACGGCCATGCCTATGTGGTTTCTGAAGACCAGATACTGGATTGGTCTGATGCATTGATTCTCATCGTGTACCCATCCCACTATAGAAAGCTTAAGTTTTGGCCAGCAGCACCAGAAAAATTCAAGTATGTTTCTAATTTCTAAAACTAATTAGAAATAAGCATATATTTGCAAAAATAAAAAATAAATCTTTGCTTTCGTTGAGTGTTGAACTCAAGACCTCCCGCTTAGTAAACGGGTGCTCTAACCAACTGAGCTACGAGAGTTTAACTGGCGCAAAGCCAATATTTTGTCATATTACAATGCTGTTGATTTTTAATTTCATCAATCCGTTTGTTAGATTGATTCGGTTTCGGACATCCCAATTAAATTGCATATTTGAAAATTACATTCAATCCATTCCAGTTGAGTGAAAACTGCATTTGAAATTAGTATATGTCGTATTGGATTGGTCAGTCTGGTTTAATTTATATTTTATGTTTTCATAGTAAATATTAGAAATTGTTAACACACTTAATGACTGCGAAAGTGGGTGGTTAAAAATAGCTTAATTTTGTTTGTTTTTGGGTTAATACAACAACTAATAGACAACTACGAGAATCGAACTCAGGACATCATAATTACAAATGAGAGACTTATGCCACTAGACCAAATGATTCTAGATAAAAGTAGCTTAATTTGTTGTTGTTTTTTATTTATGTTTTTTTTTATGTTTAAAATGTTATTAATAGTTATTTGATCTTTTAGAGGTTATAAACATTGACAAAAAATGAGTCTTTTCTTTAAAATAGGATAGATGGAACTCATGAAAGTTTAGACTTTACATCACCTACATGCACGCACAAGTGGACCCTTGAGCTTAATTCTGACTTCCAATTTGTGGACAAATTTTATTTGGTGAAGGGAGGTTCTTGAGGCATATTCTAGTGAAGTAAAAAGAGTAGGAGAGGAGCTCCTAAGGTCTCTATCTATACTCATGGGCATGGAGCAGGATTCTCTTATTGGACTACATAACCAAATGTTACAAGGTTTGAGGGTGAACTACTATCCTCCATGCTCCATGTCTGATAATGTACTAGGTCTAAGTCCACACTCGGACACAAGCACCATAACCATACTTATGCAAGGAGACAATGTCACCGGATTGCAGATTCGGAAAGGAGGAGAATGGGTGTCAGTCAAGCCAATTCCAAACGCTCTTGTTGTGAATGTTGGAGATGTTCTTGAGGTAATATATTATGGTAATTGAACAATAACAAAATTAAGGAGCGCAGAACTGTCCTTTAACATTCAAACTTATTATTGCTATGACAGATATGGACTAATGGGAAGTACAAGAGCATTGAACACAGAGCTGTGACGACCAAAACTAAGGCGAGGTTATCCTATGCATCATTTCTTGCCCCACATGACGACGTGGAAGTTGAACCAGTTTATCATATTGCAGAGTCGCATATGATGTACAAGAAAGTCAGATATGGAGATTATCTTAGACAGTCCATGAAGATGAAGCACGAGGGGAAGGCACACACTCAAATGGCGAAGATTGAAAACTAAGCAGATGTTTCCGTTTTCTGAAACTTGGAGAAAGGATAAAGAAAGACTTAAATCTCAAGTCTTCCATCATGAATTTTAAGTTGCCTTGTAATGTCAAAATAAGGATGCATATATGCATGTCATTCCATTTACTTCTCCATGTAGGAAACCACCGCATATGGTGTTTTTTTTTTAATTTCTATAAGTAATAAAAAAGATTATATATGCACTTTGCACAAGAAATCATATGCAGATTTTTGAATCCTGGACAGCAAAAACATATGACTTCAAGACTTCAAAACTCCAAGTTGGATAAACTAAAGAAACTTCAAGTCGATCTCCAGCCCAGTTGTCACCTCATGGTGTACTGGAGATGCTGCTCATTTTGTAATAGTAATTTGGAAGGATCCGGTTTTTGATCTGTTTAGTTACAAGTAGGCATTTATGGCTCTTGTATTGTATTGTAATCCGGCTTGTAACTCATCCTTCTACTTGTATGAAATCTTTGATGTGTGCAGTTGATAAAAAAAAATAGAACACTAGTTGACTTCAAATTTTTCATAAAACATGTGTTGGTGAAGGGAGGCTATTGAGATATATACTAGTGAAGTTAGAAAACTTGCCGAGGACTAGCTTCTAAGGTCTCTATCTTCGATTATGGGGATGGACAAGGATGTTCTTCTTGGACTACATCAAGAATTGGTTCAAATTCTATCTGTGGGCTACTATCCTTCATGCTCTATGCCTGATAAAGTACTAGGTCTAAGTCCACACTCAGACATAGACACCATAACCATACTTATGCAAGAAGACAATCTTACAGGACTACAGGTTCCACAAGACGGAAATTGGGTACCTGTCAAGCCAATTCCAAACGCTTTCATTGTGAATGTTGGAGATATGATTGAGGTATAGCATATCCCGTATTTTTCTCTAACACTCAAAGTTGAAAAAAATTATGCTTAGATCGATTAACTGTTCCATATATAGATCGAATTCGTACAAGCTTCATATGTTTTATTGCTATGACAGATATGGAGTAATGGGAGGTACAAGAGCATTGAGCACAGAGTTGTGACGAATGAAAGCAAGGCAAGGTTATCTCATGCATCATTTTTTTCCCCACATGAAGATGCAGAAATTGAACCTTTTGATCAAATGGTACTCAAGTCGCCGGGGTCCCTTCAGGTATACAAAAAAGTCAGATATGGAGATTATGTGCAGAAAATCATGAATAAGAAATTTTATGGGAAGGAACACATTGAATTTGCCAAGATTTCCAGGTAAAGAAGATGCTTCAATTTTCAAAAGCTAGAGGACAAGAGAAGTACAGATTTTTCCTAATCAAGTATTCTTTCATGACTTTAAGTTGGCTTGTTCTAGTGGGGGGCTGCTGCTGCCTTCTTTGTTTGTTAGATTTGGTTTTCATTTGTTGACATGCATCTTTTAAGCTTTGGTTTGTTAATAAAATTCATTTCTCATGGATCAGCAGATGGTTCCTTACGGTTCCTATCTTCTCAGAGATACAACAGACACATTAATATTGAAATTCATTTCTCAAGCATCTTTGTATCTTGTAGGTATATGTACAAGGGATATGAGAGAACAGTCGTATATGATTGAGAACTATATATGCATGCCTATTTGTTGTGTTAGTGAAACAGTCATATATGATCATCATTTGTTGACAGTTAATGGGATGCACAAATCAAACTGATACCTTTAATTCTTTCTTGAAGAAGTTTCTACAATTTGTCATTCTTCAGCTAATGTAATGATATCCAAATACATGAATCAATATATAACTGAACATACAAAATAGTGCCAAATAACTGAAGATAAAACTGAATCCTTGTAACTAAAAACATTACCTTGAAACCTCACGAGACCAGAAGCTAAAGCATCTCTCAAGCTGCATAATCATTTGCTAGATGAAATCCACTGCTGCCTGGGTTTGTTGTGCCGGATTGTATATAGCAGAACAGCCTCATTTGCAAAGCATCAGGACATGGAAATTGGTGGCTTCCCATTAGAACATAAGAACTTATACATGGCAAACAAAAACCACGATCCATCATAGTACTGAAACTGTCAAAACCAAATTACAGGGTATAGCTAACAAAGGATGAGAGCCAAAATTAAGCAGAATTTTGAGTCTAACATATTGCCTCAGAAAGTCCAAACAATGACAAGCAAGTGACAACACAAATTTGGGGAACTCCTCAGCTGATCGGATTGCGAGCTTGGGATTAACATCCCATGATTTGGTTTGATAGCATGTTCGTTTCTGTATGTGCTACGGAGATCAGTAAAATTTCTAACATATACAAGTACGTAGTCAAAGCAACTGAATAGCTTTTTTTTTTTGGTGAAAGAATAGCTAAATATTTATATGTATAATATGGATGCCAAAAAAAAGAAACATGAAGCATGTGATCCAGCTAAAGTTCAAACGTAGCTGAAGAAAAATCTTCAGTCTGATTAGAATAGAATAGAATATGAACATCGTTTTTTTTTTTCTCAAAATAATTAATCTGATCGACTCGGCTCAACTATTCCATTGGTACAACGAATTAATAATAGTCAACTTAAGTTTGCCAAAGCCGTCTTGAAGAACACAAGAGATAGACCAATAAGATAAACGTGAAGGAGGAGTTTTTTTGGCAAAACAAATAAGCAGAAAATGGGATCAAACTCGGCCCTTTATGCCCCATGTCCACCACCACCAAATGTTCAAGAATTGGTGAGGACTGACCCTTTTCAGGTGCCTGAAATATACATCAGGAATGAGAAAGACATTGATTTGTGCCCTCAACTTTCTTCTGAGGTTCCCATCATTGATTTTTCTCTGCTCTCAAAAGGGGACAAAGAGGAGCTTCACAAGCTCGACCAGGCATGCAAGGAATGGGGTTTCTTTCAGGTATTTCATCACACACCTTGCAGGCAACTCTTAAAAGTTCGAAAACATTCAAATTGATCCAACTCTTAATTCTGCAGATGGTGAATCATGGAGTGGCAACCGAAATAATGAAGGGCTTGAAGGATTCTGCGCACAAGTTCTTTGAACTTCCATTGGAAGAGAAGAATAGAATTGCTGTGCCACCAAATGACATACAAGGCTATGGCCATTCCCAAGTGAATCAGATCCTCGATTGGTCCGACAAACTTATTCTCGTCCTTTACCCACATCGAAATAGAAAGCCTGAGCTTTGGCCACCAACTCCATTCAAGTATGTTCCTAAACTTCAACGGAAAAAAAAAAAAAAAAGTCTTTAAATGTACATTAATTGGTATAGCCTATATATTATTTCAAAAAGTAATGTGATCCTCCACCCTCTATCGTAATCCAATGATCTGGGATTCGGAACTGTTCATTCTTTTAAATCTCTCGGCCACAATTCTATCAAATGTTGGGCTAAATTGAGAATTGTTTATTCGTCTAATTACTATCATATATCTACCTAGCTTTTTGGTTTACCTTATTGTCTTGCATTTTTGCTAAGATAATCCTTGTTGTAGAGGAACTTAATGAATGAGTGATTCCAATCACTCTAGATCTTAATTATCAAATTTATAATTTGCAAATGATGATCATTGGCACCTTCAGTGTGCAAGGAGCCGAACATATATTAATTGTTCTTGAGCTTTAAAAACACATTATTCACATGGACAAAATGTACGTTTACCTCAGCTAGCTAGCATCTCCAGTAGTAAAACTATTATTTTTAGCTAAATTAGCTAAAAATATAACTACTTAAATTTTAGACTACTGCTCCAGCAATGATACATATTTGTAAAGTCAATTTAAATTTTTTCAACTAAAACTGAAAAATTGGAATGTTGGAGTATTTGGGTTTTACCTATTTTCTCTCTCCTATTTAGTTAAATATAGGTAGAGAATTTAGCAAAAGTTAAATTTAACTTTTGTTTAAATAATCAGTTGGAGCTAAGTTTTATCTTAAAATTTAGCTAAATTTTAAATTTATTTTAAAATGAGTCATCTGCTGGAGATGCTTTTATATATTTACCACAAAAAGTTTATAAACACCGGTTGACTTTAAACTTGTTTATAATGATGTATTGGTGATCCAAGGGAGGCGCTTGAGACATATGCTAGTGAACTTAGAAGAGTCGGAGAGGAGATTCTCAGGTCTATATCTTTAAGTATGGGGATGGAGAAAGATGAACTTGTCGGGCTACATCAAGAGTTGGTCCAACCTATGTCCGTGGCGTACTATCCTCCGTGCTTCATGCCTGAGAAAGTACTGGGTCTAGGTCCACATTCAGACAAAGGCACCATGACCATAGTTATGCAAGAAGACAACGTAACGGGACTACAAATCAAACACAGAGGAAAATGGGTACCGATCAAGCCAATTCCCGACACTTTCGTTGTGAATGTTGGAGATATGATCGAGGTACGTACCACATCTTTCTCACTAAGACTGCTTTTTTACCTTTTCCTTTTCCTTTTTTGTAATTGTTTACTGGGTTTGAGCGAGGAGTTCGATCATTAAGCTCCACACTTATGATTGTGCCATATATATGACAGATATGGAGTAATGGGAAGTACAAGAGCATTGAGCACAGAGTTGTAACAAACGAAAGCAAGGCGAGGATATCTTATTCAACTTTTTATATACCACCTCAACATGTGGAGATTGAACCCCTTGATCAAATGGTACTCAAGTCGCCGGGGTCCGTTCCGATGTACAAGAAAGTAAGGTTCGGAGATTATCTTAAGAAAACCAAGAAGATGAGATCTGAAGGGAAGGCACATATCACTGAAGTTGCCAAGATTGCAAGTTGAAGCAGATGCTTTTAATTTTCAAAAGCCAGAGGGCAAGGGAAGAATAAAATATAGACATCGATTTTTGTTTGTTTTTGTTTTTTGCTCAGAATTAAAAAAATGGGACTTGGCCCAACTATGCCATTATCGCCCAGTTTTTTGCAGGATCCCATCCGATACCAATTTCCTTATGCAACAGTGAATTCCACAATTTCTAATCGATTTTAAGCGAATCCCACTTGTTTTTATAATCCCTTTCAGTTAATTCATTAAAGGCTTTGACAACATTTGGCTACTCTACTTTATCAAAATGAGTGTCATGCAATACACAAGAAAGAAACCCCACGAACCCAAGTCCAAGTATGAAAAAAGAAATACCAAATTGAATTTAAAAGACAAAATCATATGAGCAAACTGATTAAAGGATGAGGCACAATGATAAAAGACCACCGATACAATGTCATTAAAGAGTAAATTTATCAGTAAATCAAATTGTAACTACAATTTCATGTACTATGTAATCAAATGCTTCTGAGTCTAGAATCCCAGTCTCAATTTGATAGAAATAGATAAGGAAAATTTTACAAGAAAACTTTTATCCGAGCTCAGAAATACACAGCAGCTTATGAACAAATGTTTTGATTTGAGCCCAGAAAAAATAACGCTTTTAATGTTTTGATTTTCTCTGTTCTTTTTTTTTTCTCAAAAACCAAACAATTTATGAACAAATTCTCATATTCAAATACGAAGAGCTGAGACTTAACTTACCCATAATAGATGCTCCGAAGAAGATTTCAGTTAGAGTGAGAGAAGCAGGAGAAAGACGATAGAAATGGAGAAATAGGGGATGTCGCTCTCTGGGTTTCAGTGAGAGTGGAGAGAAGGAGAAGAGCGGAGAGAACGCGAAGGAGAAGAAGCGCGACGCATAAAGGGAATTAGGGTTAAGGATTTTGACTGTAAATTTTAGAAAAGAGAAAAGATAAAATAGGAAGTTTAGTAATATTCATTAAAGGGTTTTTATCACCCACGGGCCCTGAACTTTCGCTCACCAGACTCATTGGTGCGCAAACTTCAAAATCAATCTCAGAGGTGCCTAGACTTTTAAAACCGTTCATTTGTGATGCCTCCGTCAACATTCCGTCTATTAAGAGGGGCAATATGTCATTTCACACTATTTTTGTGTATGAAATGACCTTGAAGCCCTCTCCTTCCTTCCTTCCTTCATTTCTGGTTTTTTTTTTTTGCTTTCCTCCTTCCTTTCTCAGAAGCCCGTGGCACCTCCCTCGGTGCGGCCACCTCTGGTCGCCGGACTGGTGGTGGCGTGTTCGTCTCGGCTGGGGAAAGAAAACCCAGTTCTCGGGTTAGCCGACCGGTGACGGCGGCGAATCGAAGGAGAGAAGCTCAATGGTTCCGGCGGTCTAGAGATTGGGCTGGGTGATGGCTCTGCAACGGCGGCGTGGACTGGGAACGTAGGTGCCCAGTGTGAAATTGGTCGCAGCGTGGAGGCGCAGTGACAGAGATGAACAGAGAGCGTGAGGTGAGAGAGAGAGAGAGAGAGCGTGGTCTGGGTTGTGATGGAGGCACGCTATGAAGAATGGAGGAACACGGCTCGGCGGAGCTGGTGTTGGTTCTTATTTCCCTGTTAGCCTTTGTGTCATCTCTTCTTACCGCTCGGCGGTGGGCGGACTACTTGGGTGCCCAGATTTGGGTGTCCAAAGCAGTAGCAGTGGGACGGCAAAGCTGGGCTTTGCGGCGGAACGAGCAGAGGACAACGACGGCGGAGGTTTGCTGTGCAATTAATTGAAGTCTGACCTCATGGTGGTGAGCTTGTGATGCTCCGAATTGTGATTGCAGGTGGAGCTTGGTTTTGGGCAGTCCGAGAGACCCAAGGGTCGATCTGGGGATGCCGGAATGGTGATTGATGATGGCGTTGACACTGTGGCAGTGATGGGTGGGCACGGCGGCAGCTTGATGATTGATTGTGGATTGTGAGCTTTGAGTGTCTGTGATTGTTGATTGCAGGTAATTGTGAACTTGAATTATGCCTGTGATGGGCTTGGCTGTGTTTGGTGAGCTGCAGTGTGACAAGGCTGCAGCAGCAGCAGGTGTGGTGGAGCAGCGCAGGGGCGCGACTGTGATGGAGATGCGGCGGTGGTCTGGGCCCAGGCTTGGGAAGCCGGCTGTGATGGTGCGGTGGTGAATGGGTGCACGGCAGCAGCTGATGAAGATGAGCTGGGTGTGGAGAGGAGAAAGAGAGGGTGCAGACCGAGAGGAAAAGTCCATTTTGCCCCATTATTTCTAAATTTCATTAAGGCCTTAAAGGTCATTTAGTTAAAATAGTGTGAAATGACATATTGCCCCTCTTAATTGACGGAATGTTAACAGAATGTTGACGGAGGCATCACAAAGGAACGGTTTTAAAAGTCTAGGCACCTCTGAGATCGATTTTGAAGTTTGGGCATCAATGAGTCTGGTGGGCGAAAGTTCAGGGCCCGTGGGTGATAAAAACCCTTCATTAAAACCTCCGTGTTTTGCAACTGGTTTTCCGCAAAAGCAACTTTGAAAAGCTACAAATTGTAGCTTCCAATATTTGTTGTTGGGAGAAGCAAATTATATCTATACTAAGGTCATCTCCAATTGAAGGGTGCAAAACAAGGTTCTATTTTGAAAAATACAACCATATTAAGCACTATTCATCCAAATTATGAGTTCTATAGTTTTACCATCTCCAACCGAAAAGTTACAAATTATAAATTTCAAAATATTTATAATATTTTATTAAAATATGCATGACAATTAACATTATAGATATCAAATTAATTAAATATAATTAATTAATTATGTAAATTGAAGACTATTGCAGAGGATTAAGACGATTAAAACCATCTTTGTATTTTCTATTTTGTTAATTTTGAGGTCAAGAAAAAAATATGTATTTTTTAGTCTTTATGTTAATGTCTATAATTTTCTAGTTTAAGTTTTTTTTTTTGGCAAAGCCTAGTTTTTTTTGTGTGTTCATAAATCTTAATGTCGTGTTTTTTAGTTTTTTTTTTTATGTTGTATTTATTGTTTTGTAGGTTTTGTTATATTTATTTATAAAGAATAAAAAAGTATTGACCTATGCATGATTGACACATGGCCAATGTTATTTTCAATGTGCAGCAACACATGGTGGGGCCCAGTTTCAGTTTGATGCATGCTCCAAGTCCTCCAACCGTTCTATACAAAGTTGGGTTTATACAACTTTTGTTAATAATTTGCAACCCAAAGTTGGGTCCTCAAGGTTCCATATGATCAATTGGAGATGGTTTTTGGCCCAAAAGTTCTAAAAACTAATATAAAACCCTCCATTGGAGATGGCCTTAAAGGAAGGTTGGAGGGTGCTGAACTGCTGATGAACAGTACCCTCCCTATGAACAGTGTGCTGACCATTCTGCCCCTGCGTATTTTTCATATTTGTCATTAACCCGGGAAATTACGGTTTAATTTGTCCTCATTTATTCATTAATTACGGTTCTGCCATTAGCCCTAAAAATTATAGTTTTGTCCTCTTTTATTCATTAATTACGGTTCTGCCATTAATTATTATTATTATTCTAAATTAATATAATAGAAAAATTAATGTTTAGAAGGAAAAAAAATGATTTTTTTTTTATAAAAAATAAAATAGAAAATATTATTTTCAGAAAAATAAAAATAGCGAACCATAAATTACATACTAATATTCTAAATCACTTAATTTTTTGCTATAAAACAAGTAGTACTCGAATCGATCATGCGAACAACTCCGTTTAATTCTTATTATTATTCCTATCCTGGTATAAATTATAATAGAAACAATAATTATTATTATTCTAAATTAATAGATTAATGTTTAGAAAGAAAAAAAAGTTTTTTTTTTATAAAAAATTATTTTCAGAAAAATTATTCGCCATGAGTATCTTTTTTTGCTCCCCATATGCCAAAATATATCAAGTCAAACTAACCATTTTTTGAGTAGATAATGGTTTGTACATATGATGCATACAAAATGCATCTCCTACACCAAGGATGAAACAATGTATTTTGTTTTAATGTGTTATGTCTCCTACAATGCATCAATAGTTTATCCCTTTATTATAACTTTTCTTTACCAAACATAAATTTTACCATGCAGCATCGCGCGGAAGATGTTGCTAGTCTTAACTATTCAAGGCATATTTTTTGATCAAATGAAAATAAAATTCTATTCATAAGGAAGAAATCGTTACCAAATATGCCTTGAAATTCCATTCAAGGCATATTGTATCTTCTATTCATATAATATTTGCTCAATTAATAATATTGACGTTTCCGAGAAAAAAAAAAATGAGAAAAACCTCCATATGGTACCTGAACTATCACCAAATGTAATTTTTGGTACCTGAACTTTCATAAGGAACCTGGTGGTACCTGAACTATGCCTCCGTTAGCCATTATAGTACCTACCGTTAAATATTCCGTTAAGTGCTTATGTGACATTTTAATATAATTTATTTTTATTTTTTAATTAATAATAAAATCACTTACATGGTAATAAATTATATTAAAAACATAAAAATTGGTAATGAATTATATTATAAAAATTAAAATAATTTTTCTCATTTTAGTTTTGAATTGTGGATAAATTATCTAAATCTTTTTTTGTATAATTTATTTAAATTTTAAAATCAAAATAAATTATCATTGTTTTTTAATATACTAAAATTTAAATTATTTTTTTGAGTATAGTTTATTTTTATTTTTTAATTAATAACAAAACCACCTACATCACTACATGGTACTAAATTATATTAAAAACATAAAAATTGGCAATACCTTATATTACAAAAATAAAAATAATTTTTCTCATTTTTAATCTTGAATTGTGGATAAATTATTAAAAAAAAAATTTGTATAATTTATTTAAATTTTAAAATCAAAATAAATTATCATTTTTTTTATATAATAAAAATGTTAATTACTTTTTTTAGTATAGTTTATTTTTATTTTTTAATTAATAAAAAAACCACCTACATGGTAATAAATTATATTAAAAACATAAAAATTGGAAATAAATTATATTATAAAATAAAAATAATTTTTCTTATTTTTAGTCTTGAATTTTGGGATAACTTTTCTAATTTTTTTTTGTATAATTTATTTTCAAAATTGAAAATAAATAAAATTACTGTTTTACCCATGCCACATAAGCACTTAACGGAATATTTAACGGTAGGTACTATAATGGCTAACAGAGGCATAGTTCAGGTACCACTAGGTTCCTTATGAAAGTTCAGGTACCAAAAATTGCATTTGGTGATAGTTCAGGTACCATATGAAGGTTTTTCTCAAAAAAAATTGTAGCATCCCTTCATTTAGTTTGCTAGTTTCGAAAGTTTCGTCAAAAGACTAAATGGGGATCTTATGTGGGCAAACGTCAGAAGCCTCAATTTGTCCAACTAGTTTTGCCCCTTGAATTGTCCATGGCTCATGCAAGAGATAGGGCATGTGTTGCCTTGTCCGTTAAGTTTTTCTATAGGTGTAAATTAACGGCTTCCAAGTTTGTATATGCTTCATTAATTTCATTTTCCAGATTGAATTTGAACCGTTGGATCTAATGGCGGAGTCAGCAAAGACGGTCAGATGTACAAGAAAACAACAAATTGACACCGACTAAAATGTTCCACCCAAGCCTAGTAAAGTTAAAACGTAGCTCAAGGAATCTTTTCAGTCAGACAAGTCTGAGAAGATAAACATAGGACTTCATTATTTTTATGCTTAAATTAGAGTTAATTAATTACAAAGCAAACCGTCACATTAATTAACTTCAAAATCAATTGGCCAAAGCCGTCTTGAAATACAAAAGATACCAATTAGACAACATGATGCCGGAGTTTAACTGACCAAACCGATTAATCAGCATGCACCAAATTATTAATTGATTTCGATCTGTTCAATATAAGATAGAGTTTAGGTGCTGGCCGGCTTAAAGTTGTTGTAAGAAAGAAAAAGGTAAAATGGGATCAAACTCAGCCCTCTATGCCCCATGTCCGCCACTACCAAATGTTCAAGAACTGGTGAGGACTGACCCTTTTCAGGTGCCTGAAAGATACATCAGGAACGAAAAAGACATTGCAAACGGTGCAGATTTGTGCCCTCAACTTTCTTCTGAGGTTCCCATCATTGATTTTTCTCTGCTCTCAAAATGGCACAAAGAGGAGCTTAACAAGCTGGATCAGGCTTGCAAGGAATGGGGATTCTTTCAGGTATTTTCATCATCGATCATACACCTTAATTGCATGCAACGCTAGCTAACTTAAAAGTTCAAGACTTTCGAATTTATCCAACTCTTGATTTTGCAGATGGTGAATCATGGAGTGGAAACAGAAATAATGAAGGGCTTGAAGGATTCTGCGCACAAGTTCTTCCAACTTCCATTGGAAGAGAAGAATAAAATTGCTATGCCACCAAATGACATACAAGGCTATGGCCATTCCCATGTGGATCAGATCCTCGATTGGTCCGATAAACTTGTTCTTGTTGTTTACCCACAACAGTATAGAAAGCTCGAGGTTTGGCCGCCCACTCCATTCAAGTATGTTCCTAATTAAACTTTAACAAAAAAAAACTATGTTTTCATATAAATTTATATGTACATTGGAAACGTACATCCCCGATATTAATTTATTTATTTAAAAAAGAAATGCGAACCTCCATCGATCCTTTATCATCTACCATGTAATCCGATGATCTGAAGATTCGGATCGACCTATTCATTCGTTTAAGTTTCTCTCAAGAATTATTCTTGAAAATACTATCTTATTGGATTTTATTCATATCTTATATTGATAGGCAAGCTAGGTGTATATTTATTTTCTTCAATTGCCACCTTCAATGTGTAAGGAGAGCCAACTTGTTTTTGAACATATATAAAAATGTTGTAAACACTGGTTGACTTTAAACTTGTTTATAAATGATCGATGTATTGGTCAAGGGAGGCTATTGAGACATATTCTAGTGAGCTTAGACGAGTTGGAGAGGAGCTTGTAAGGTCCATGTCTTTAGTTATGGGGATGGAGAAGGATGCACTTCTCGGGCTACATCAAGAGTTGGTCCAACCTATGTCTGTGGCATACTATCCTCCATGCTTCATGCCTGATAAAGTACTAGGTCTAAGTCCACACTCAGACAAAGGCACCTTGAGCATACTTATGCAACAAGATGATGTGCCGGGATTACAAATCAAACACGAAGGAAAATGGGTACCGATCAAGCCATTGCCCGGCGCTATCATTGTGAATGTTGGAGACATTATCGAGGTAGCAAAGCATAATATATCACATCTTTCTCACTAAGACTGAATTTCTTTCATTTACTAAGTTTAAGAAGTACAACGTTTTTACTACTAATTAACCTTCACTGTGTGATATGACAGATATGGAGTAATGGGAAGTACAAGAGCATTGAACACAGAGTCGTAACAAATGAAAGCAAGGCGAGGATATCTTATTCGACATTTTATTTACCACATCAAAATGTGGAAATTGAACCCCTTGATCAAATGGTACTCCAGTCGCCAGGGTCCCTTCCAGTGTACAAGAAAGTCAAATATGGAGATTATCTGAAGCAAACCCAGAAGATGAAAAAAGACGGGAAGGCGCATGTCACCGAAGTTGCCAAGATTGGAAGTTAAAAGCAGATGTTTTAATTTTCTAAAGTCGGAGGACGTTAATAAGGATTTACATCAAGTTTTGGATCATGGCTGTAGTTAGTTGGTTTAATAGTACGTATTCATATGAATGTGGAACTTTCAACATGTTGGAGTGGCTAGAGTAATGTTAATTGCAGCTTGGAAAAGAAGGTTGTAGTTTTCCAAAGAACAGACGCTCTGGTGCATTAGGTGGGAAATGATCTTTTTTTTTTGGTGAAAATGGGAAATGATCTTTTAGTGCAAAGAAACTTGAAATGTTAAAAACATTTATTTTGGTCAGGATGAGATGATTCCTTATTATGTTATCTGACAAAATTAAGTGAGACTTACTGTTGATTGTTACTTTGTCTGATTCTTGCTCTTGGAAATATATGCATTTGTCTTCGAAAAATGCTTCTCATTGTATTAGGTGGATTTTGTTGCTTTTCTTATATTCATCTTCAGGCTGCTGCTCCATCTCTATCTTCTCCTTGATCCGGTGAGGATTTCTTCATCCTTTCATCATGTTCTTTAGACTAAATGTTTCTTCTTTAGATAGATTTTTATTTTTTATTTTTGGCAAAAAATCATTTATTGAAAGAAAAAAACAAAAAAGAAAAGGGGGGGGGGGGGGGACATGAAGCCAAGATCACCCCTTAGAAAAAGAAGAAAAAAAATCAAAAGGCAAAATAATAGAGCCGATTGAATTAAAGGTTGAAACGCACAGTTGGCGTCCGATTGCGCATAGGATAGGGATCATGCGAAGTAGTTTGACATTGAATATATGGCCTTCAATTTTTTGTGATGAATCTGCATTGTCTGCATCGTGTACTTCCAATCTTTCTAGCCTTGCTAAGCCTTCAGCACGCAGTTGTTTATAAACTTCTTGGGTTATTATCATATATAGTACCTGAACTATTTATCAATTATATACTTGGTACCTGAACTTTAATTTTTGTCACAAGTAGTACTCAAAGTTTTCGATTTCATCTCTTGTGGTACCTGAACTTCAATTTTTGTCACAAGTAGTACCCAAAGTTTTCAATTTTTGTCACAAGTAGTACCCAAAATTTTCAATTTTTGTCACAGATAGTATCCAAAGTTTCTATTTTAGCCTCTCTTTTTTTGGAACACGCACCCTAGCTCACGCGCATATATTTGTGACAAAAATGGTCTTAGGTACCACAAGAGATGAAATCGAAAACTTTGGGTACTACTTGTGACAAAATTGAAAACTTGGGTACTACTTGTGATAAAAATTAAAGTTCAGGTACCATATATATAATTGAGAAATAATTCAGGTACTATATGTGATAAAAACCCAAACTTTTTTTATAGTTTCGCTCATTCGAACTTTAGAGTCTTGTTTGGACATTTTGGCCTGTCTTTTAGTATAGATGTTGATTTATTTGCTCTGAAAGAATAGTTGATTACGATGATTATGTCACGACCCGAAAATTTACAACAATAATAAGGCATTTTAGCCTTTAATTACATAACAAATTCGGGACGTGTAGCATGGAATACCAATTACAATTATGCACTAGAATTTTTTTTCTATTAATTCATGTACAACACTCACCCATTCCATGCCCTCCAATGTAAATATTGACTCAATCTTTAGAGTCGAATATTACATTTCATAAATTTACATAATAAATTGATAATTCAATAAATTAAGTAAACTATTTCCTCAGAGTCTAATATACACCAGCGGAAGACTAACACCAGCTCAAACGGTTGATACTAGAATTCTCAACCAGTTCTCCAAATGCTGAAACGCATACCTAACCTGCATGATTAACCCTACACCATTGAATAGTGTACCGGGTTATATTAACAAACCCGGTCAGCTTACGAAGCTGGTATGAGTAACCTCGATCTATATTGTATTAACAAGTTATACAAACAATTTTATACAATTTAAAATATTGCATAATTAACTTACCAAAAACAGATCGTATAAAAGACTTTTTAAGATAGTCCAAATACGAAAATATATTTTGAAATCAAAATCAATCTCCTTTTGTTTCTAATTGAAACAATTAACAAATGCATCATTAACAAATGATATAAATGCTCACATAATTATTCGATCAGAATAATATGGACTTTCCCCATTTTAGTGAATATTTTAGGATGACTGGTAAAGAACAAATCAAATCAAGTCTCAAGTCCCAGGTAACAAAATACCTAGCATGGGTAAAAATCCGCGTACAATCTGTACGGGTAAGCAAACAGCATACCAAGGCCATCACCAAAGTATGTACACTCAAGGTCGGGCTTCTCCTTCCTATGAGTCTAATAGTGCACTATCTGTAGGGACTTAAGCCCATTGCTTAACTACTCACCACCAAACTCAATTTACCAGTAATTCACTTTGGTACACATTAGTACTATTCTTTCAACTCCAATGTGTCTTATGCACAAATTCACTTAACAATAAAACAATAATAATGAATATTTCATTATATTGTTTGTCAAACACTCCACACTCATAAAACGATTAAATTTGCATTTTTCACAAAATATCGTTTCCACAAATCAAATATTCAAAAACAATATAAATATTTTCATATATTGTTTTCCACTAAATCCCGCGTAAAACAATAATATTGAACATTTTCAAATGTATTGTTTTCCATACCAAACAAAATCACTCAACAATAATATAATTGTTTTTACAAATATATTATTTTTCCACTTCAACACCATCATCAAAAATATATATATTTTTCATGTAAATATACATATACGTGGTCATCCTCGCAGGAATGTCACTAATACCAACTATAGTTCATATTTAAAATTCATTTAAATTCATTTATTTTGAAAATCAATTTTCACTTACCGATGAACCGTTGTCGAACAAGTTCATTTGTTTAAAAACCAAATATTTATTTTCAATAAATATTATTTCACAACCTAATAATTATTCTAATAAAATAATATGTGAATTTCATTCACCAACAAGTTGTCGGGACAATTACTCACATTTAAACAATTAATTCAATCACCAAATTAATATTGTGAACTTTGTTCACCACAAATATCAAGTGAGTTTACTCACCTCTAATTCCAGCTGCGTCTTTAAATAGTAACCGAAAATCGACCAAAGCACGTACGCCTTACTTTTCGTAACCACCTCAAAGTCCAGATTGGAACGGATTGGATACGGCAGGTGTCCATAGCAATTGGGCTTTGGATTTCTGGCTTTGGGCCTTGGGCTTGGTCAACAGGCCCATTTGACTTCTTTTTCTTTTCTCTCTCCGCACCCCTCTCTTCTCTCTCCGCACCCACTCCTTCTTCTCCGTTTTCTTTCTTCCTCCGTTTATTCTCTTTCTTTCCTTTCTTCTTTTCTTTTCTTTCCTTCTCCTTTCTCTTCTTCCTCTTCTCCCGTCTTTCTTTCTTTCTCCGTTTCTTCTCTCTACACCCAGCCGACACTCTTTCTCTTCTCTTCTCCGCCGCACCCATCACCTCTTCTCTCTTCTCTATCTTCTTCTCCGCTGCACCCAACGCAGCTCCTCTTTCTTCTCTTTTCTCTCTCCCAATTCACGGCAGCTTCAATTTCACGGCAGCTCCTCTTCCCTTCTCTCTGCACCCATCTCTTTCCCTTTCTGCACCCATCTGTCTCTCTACACCCAAGTGCCGCATCCATCACAGCGCCGCGAAAACACACCCCTTGGCCCCACCGTCGCACTTGAGTTTGGCCAAGTACACGGAGCCGATGTCGCCGGAGCAAAGTCTCTCCGAGAATTTTGAGGTCCGAGAGTGTCAATTGTTGGGTCGGGGACTCGGATTGGATCTTGTGGATTGTGGACCAGCACGGGTCGGAGGACGGAGCTCGGGGCTTCGAGAGTACGGAGCCGAGCCTAGCCGACGAGGAGGACGAGGCCGTGAGCGTGGCTTCGGAGCCAGAGCTTGTGCTTTGTTTGTTTTCGGTGGCTGCGGTTGTAGCGGTGGAGGTGAAGCTAATGCTTTAGAGACCGTCGGCTAAGTCATCGAGCCACGGCTCCATTAGAGAGAGGAAGAGAGACTCAGACTCAAACTCTTGGTGTGAGGCTCACTTGTTTCTCTGACACCACTTGCAGCAGCCCAGAGAAAAAGAGCTCTGCGCGTGGTCACTGTTCGGAGAGCAGCGGCGGCGGATTGAGAATGATGATGATGATTGAAATAGCTTGTGATCATGGGTAGATGTGAATTGCAGATTGAATTGGGTGCCCAAATTAACAGGTTGTGATTATGATCGATGAGCTGCAACGGAACAAGGCTGCAGCAGATGTGGTGAGCAGAGAGCTAGGGAGGTAGGGAAGAAGAACAAGAATTGGGGCGTATAATTGAGGAAAGATGGGTTCTTGGTGAGCTTCTGAGAAGCAGAGAGAGAGTGAAGTACTGGGGAAGGTGAGTACCGGGGAGGTTGAGAGTGAGGGAGGAAAGAGAGAAAAGGATTAATTAATCCCTTAATCATTGATTAGAAATGAACGGCTCAGATTGAATCTTTAAGATTCAACGGCCACGATCGTCCGAACAAAAGAAATATTATAAAATTATTTCTTTTCACTTCAGTCTTCCGAAAATCATAACTCTTTCATACGATATCCGTTTTTGGTGAACCAAAATCCTACGAGCTCGTATCGACAAGCTCTAAAACTTTCGTGAATAAAGTTTTGCCAAATTCTCGACGAATAAAGAGTCAACTCTTTTGACCTCCCAAAACTTATAATTTTTCCGCCCACAATTCCACAAATCTTACGAATAATCAATAATTAATTCCATAATTTTTCAAGAAATTAATATTGAAAATCTGGGGTATTACAGATTATCACTCCATAGTTCATGCTGTACAATTTGAGCTCCTCTACTGGAGAAATGAAAATATAATTGAGAATAAAATCTCCAAATTTGTCTTTATGGGTCAAGAACCTTATAAGGTTCCTAAAGATTATTTAGACCCCTATGCATCAATTGCGTGGTGAGGTGTAGATAATCGAACCCTCATATCTTTAAGAGCTTATTCTCGTTCATCTATTATAGTATTATCTATCTCAGATAAGTAAACGTATCAAATCAAACTTGAAATTGAAAGAATAAGGCATGGATACATTCGCCTATAGCTAACACCTTAATTGATTTTGTACCAATTACCAAATTTGATATTTGTCTCTTACAGCAAAAAATAATAATTTGAAGTTCCATTTTCTTATCCTTAAAATCACGGAAATATACTATGTATTAGGTACGTGGGACTTGGGAGCATTATTGTATTTTCCGCTCCAATTTCAATTACAGTGGTGAGAACAGAGAACCAAAAATATTGGTTAAATATGGTCAAAATATCTAAATTGGGGAAAGGTTGGTGGAGGGGTATCATATTCTTTTGAATTTAATTCCATTTGTGCAATTGTGCTTGTATGCATTTACGAAACAAATTAATTAATTTTTGGACAATACAAAAAAAAAAAAATTAATTAGCTGAGACCAAATTAATCGATCTCTGGTCCTATATATGCTCGAGTGTAGAGGTCCGGCGGTTCCAAAGGTGTTGAAACTTGAAAGAAAGAAGAAGAAAAATGGGATCAAAGTCGACAGCCCTTTATGCCCCATGTCCACCACTACCAAATGTTCAAGAATTGGTGAGGACTGACCCTTTTCAGGTACCTGAAACATACATTAGGAATGAAGTAGACATTGCAAAGGATGCAGATTTCTGTCCTCATCTTTCCTCTGAGGTTCCTATCATCGATTTTTCTCTGCTCTCAAAAGGGCACAAAGAGGAGCTTAACAAGCTGGACCAGGCTTGCAAGGAATGGGGTTTCTTCCAGGTATTTCATCAAACACCTTGCATGCAACTCTGACAAGTTCAAAATTTTCAAGTTGATACAACTTTTCAAGTCAACAAATTAATTTGCAGGTGGTGAATCATGGAGTGGCAACAGAAGTAACGAAGGGCTTGAAGAATGCTGCTGAGAAATTCTTTGAACTTCCATTAGAAGACAAGAACAAAATTGCTATGCCACCAAATGACATACAAGGCTATGGCCATTCCCATGTGGATCACAAGGTACTGGATTGGTCCGACAAACTTGTTCTTGTCGTTTACCCACACCAGTACAGAAAGCCCGAGGTTTGGCCACCCACTCCATTCAAGTATGTTCCTAAACTTGAAGCAAAAAACCAACATAATTTATAAATTATTGAATATATATTGGAAACGTACATATATTATTTCAAAAAGCCGACCTCACTCTCCATCCTCCACAGTCCACCCTGTGATCTAATAATCCGAACTCTGAAGATTCGGAATTATTCATTTCTCAAGTCTCTCTACAAGAATCATTCTAGCAAATGATCCATCGATAAAATTAAGTCTCTTCATTTGATGAGTATCATTTGCATTTTGGTTTCATCAAGAATGCTGTACGTATTTGTCTGCACTCTGCACCACTTAGATTATCTATTTACACAAAGAGGTTATAAACACTGGTTGACTTCAAACTTGTTTATAAATGATGTATTGGTGAAGGGAGGCTATTGAGACATATTCTAGTGAACTTAGAAGAGTTGGAGAGCAGCTGCTGGAATCTCTATCTTTAATTATGGGGATGGAGAAGGATGCTCTTCTTGGACTACATCAAGAGTTGGTCCAACCTGTGTCTGTGGCCTACTATCCTCAGTGCTCCATGCCTGACAAAGTACTTGGTCTAAGTGCACACTCAGACAAAGGGAGCTTAGGCATAGTTATGCAAGAAGACGATGTTACAGGACTACAAATCATACACAAAGGAAAATGGGTACCGATCAAGCCAATTTCCGACGCTTTCGTTGTGAATGTGGGAGATATCATTGAGGTACCGCATCTTTCTCGCTAAGACTACGTACTTTTTTTTTTTCATTTAGTTTACTGGGTTAATTTGAGGAGTTCATTAAGCTCCATGCTTTATGATTGTGCCATATGACAGATATGGAGTAATGGGAAGTACAAGAGCATTGAACACAGAGTTGTAACAAACGAAAGCAAGGCGAGGATATCTTATTCAACTTTTTATTTACCGCATCAAAATGTGGAAATTGAACCCCTTAATCAAATGGTACTTGAGTCGCCGGGATCACTTCCTTTGTACAAGAAAGTCACGTATGGAGACTATCTGAAGCTAACCAAGAAGATGAGAACTGAGGGGAAGGCACATGTCATTGAAGTTGCCAAGATTGGAAGTTAAAGCAGCAGCAGATCGAGGTCAAGAGAAATAAAAGATCTAAATTAAGTCTTGAATCATATATGACTCTAATAAACGGGCTTATTAATATGACAAGCATTTGTTTTTCGTTGAGATAGCACATGGTGATGATAATTAGTTTAAAAGTATTGCAGTTTGCATTATGCTAATTTGCCTGTGAATGAGGAACCATGCATCGGCATATATATTGGTGTGGTAAATTTTAACTTAGAGCATCTTTAGCAATTGTACTTATTTTTTAACTTAATTTTAGTTAAAGTAGCTGAAAAGCTATTTTGGCTAACCAGTTTGAAAATACGTTTGCACCAATGCTCTCTACTTTACCTAGTATTGAATTTAAATCATTTTATTAATGCATAAAAAATAGTTTAAATGTATTTAATAATTACACAAAACAACTAAAAATGAATGTTTTAAATTAACAAAAATAATGAAGAGCCTTATTTCGCTCTCTATATTTAGGAGCCATATAGCTAAAAGCTAAAACAGAGAGCCACTTAGGAGGCTGGTACATCGTACAGCTGCTAAAATAGCTGTAAAGTTAAACATGCTCTCTAAAATAGTTAAGAAGCTAAGATAGAGTCTGCTAAAGAAGAGCTAAGAACAGTAGGATTATTGTAGTAGATTTGACATAAATTACATTTACTTGGTGGAAAAAACTAAGAGAAAAACTAAAGGGAGATATATATCCCCTAATACAACCGGAACCAAAAACATTTTAAATTGAAGGTGTTGATAGCACTAAAGGAAAGCCCCATTTCCTAGTATCGGCTATCCTCTAGGGAAAAACAAAGGTTGCCAAAAGTATCCGTTGTAAATTCGCATCACAAGAACATTAATCAAACTGTCTTTCAAGATTTTCACCTCATAACACTCATGTATGTAAATTTTTTCGGTTTTGTTAGTTTGAAGTTCGCAACATATACCTTGTGACTATGTTGACTTAATATTCTTCATTAATTTTTACCTTTTAGTTAGGTTTGTTTCATATTTTCTAGTTGTTGATGAATTTTGGGGATGATTGGTTTAGATAATCAATATGTATGAATTCAAATTCAAAATTAGGATAAATAAATGCAATGAATTATACAGAATACATAATATCAGACAATTTTAATTTGTTTCCTTTATTTATCTCGAAGATAAATTGGACACAACAAAATAATCAATGGACCACAATTAAAAAGAAAATGTGACCGGACTGCATCTAATATTGACCTACAAAATTGGACTTTAATTGAAAAACCTCTATATATATATTGGATTCGCTCATCGAGTGAAAATTCCAATATATTTGTTAGACGAGAGAGAAAACACAGGTATTGAGAGAGAAATGATAGTCTCGTGTATTACTGAACTAACTAATTAACTACAAGATCAGTGCTTATATACTAGAGCTGGACTAGAGCTGGATTACCAGATTACACAGAAACATGACACGTGGACAAGTGGTCCTAACAACCTTGCATGAGAAACTCACGTGACTTAAATACAAGACTTGAAGACTAAGCTAAGCTACCCTTAACAATATTGACATTGTTTTGGATTGATTGGTTTGCATAGACCCACTAGGTACGAGCCTGACGCCCATTAAGGAGGAGCTGGAGGCATATTCTAGTTGATCGAGTTAAGAGAGTAGGAGAGGATAGGAGCTCCTAAGGTCTCTATACAAAGGTTGAAAGATAAGCAGATGTCTTCATTTTCGAAAACCAAGGAATAGAAAGACTAGCTTGTTAGATTCCTTTAAGTCTTCCTTCATTTCTGTAAATTGGCTAGCTTGTAATGTAAAGTTGTAAACCTAAGTTGACAAGCATGCATGTTCATTCATTTTTTTTTCTATGTTAGAATTAAAACCCAGTGGTTGTTTTCTTCGGTAAGTAGCAAAACCTATGCAGATTATTGAATCCGCGCCGTGACAAAACAAACATATAATATATACATAGACTCAAAGCTCCAGGTTATCAAAAACAACTCCAATTAAGTAGAGTTAAAACCTGCAAACAGCAGGAATCTTGGCTTATAAACAAAGTAACGGGGCATGAATTAGTTTATATCGATCAGAATCCATATATATATGCATCAATGCATTCCTTGCAACCAAAAAGTGCAAAGCAAAAAGAGAAGTGAAGATAAAACTAATTGTAATTAAGCAACAGCATCATGTCTTAATTGCATTGTTTACTGCACAGGTGAGAAAACAAGATATAATCCGTGAATCACGTATGTTAGATTAGACAAAAGTTAATTGTGTAAAGATGCCTTAACAGAGAGCATGTGATTAAGATGCCTTAACTTGCAAAGAAAACTAATTAAGCTGCAGAGACCATATATTTAGCCTGTGATCGATCTCTATATATATAAGAGTACTTCTAGCTAGTGCCTATAGTTAGAGTTAGAACTCGACAGTCGAAATAAGCAAACATATAGACATGGGTTCAAACACAGCTACAGCGCTTTGTGGCATATCTCTACCAGTAGCCAATGTTCAAGAAATGGTGAGGAATGACCCTTTGCAGGTCCCTCTAAGATACTTGAGGAATGAAAATGACATGCCAAAGGATGGAGATACTCGTCATGATCTCTCTTCTGAGGTCCCTATCATTGATTTTTCTCTCATCTCAGGAGGGCACAAGGAAGAGCTTCAGAAACTGGACCTGGCTTGCAAACAATGGGGATGCTTTCAGGTACTTCATCGATCATACAAAATGGTCGATCGTTATGCAACTTTTAAATGTTAATTAAAACTTTCTAAATATATTAATGTAACTTTCCATGTTCAATAAAATTTGCAGATGGTAAATCATGTAGTGGCAAGAGAAGTGATGCAGGGAATGAAGGATTCTGCGGCCAAGTTCTTCGAACTTCCCTTGGAAGAGAAGAACAAGATTGCTATGCCATTAGATGACATGCAAGGCTACGGCCATGCCTCTGTGGTTTCTGAAGACCAAGTACTGGAATGGTCTGACAGACTTATTCTTGCCGTTCACCCATCCAAGTACAGAAACCCCAAGGTTTGGCCACCAACGCCATTCAAGTAAGTTCGATCCTAAACGTGTACACCAATTGAATTGACACTAAAAATAACACTAGCTAGCTAGTTGACTACAAATTTTTTGATAAATTAATGATGTATTGGTGAAGGGAGGCTATTGAGACATATACTAGTGAAGTAAGAAAAGTTGGAGAGGAGATTCTGAAGTCTATATCTTTGATTATGGGAATGGACAAGGATGTTTTTCTTGGACTACATCAAGAGTTGGTGCAAGCCTTGTCCGTCGGCTACTATCCTCCATGCTCTATGCCTGATAAGGTTCTAGGTTTAACTCCACATTCGGACGTAAGCACCTTAACCATAGTTATGCAAGAAGACAATGCGACTGGACTAGAGTTTAAACATGACGGAAAATGGGTACCGATCACTCCAATTCCGAATGCATTTGTTGTGAATGTCGGAGATAATATTGAGGTAACTTTTTCAATAAGACTTGAACAGTTTCAGTGCATGCATTTAAGATCTCAGTTTCATGTTATTTGTTATTGCCGTCACAGATATGGAGTAATGGGAAGTACAAGAGCATTGAACACAGAGTTCTGACAACCGAAAGCAAGGCGAGGATGTCTTATGCATGTTTCTTTTTTCCACGTCACGATGTGGAAATCGAACCATTGGATCATATAGTACAGGAGTCTCCAGGGTCCCTTAGGATGTACAAGAAAGTCACGTTTGGAGATTATCAGAGGCAAGCCTTGAAGAATAAAATTGATGGGAAGGCACATACTGAATTTGCAAAGATTGGAAGTTGATCATGAGCAGCAAATGACAAGAAAGTGCTTCAATGGTGGCTGTATTTTTTTTTGGTTCGTCTCTTTAAGAAATAAATCCTAAGCGCTTTGTACAACAAAGTTCAATAATTAATAAACTTTCTAATTCAAGTAGCCAAAGCAAAAATTACAGGAAACAACGGATGAAGGATTGTGCTAGTTCAAACTTCAAAATCCATGGATACGGTCAGACCTGACCATTTCACCCTCTTTAGTAGTAGAGCCAACTCACATACATACAATCCTTAATTTGCTGGCGCCTGATTATTGTCTCGAGCACTAATGTGATCGGAATCCAGTAGTCCAACTCCAAATTGGAACAGAAAATCACTCAGGGACTGAGCACTAGAAACCTATATATAAACAGCTAGTTTTCAGCTACGGCAACCAAAGAAAAAGAGGGAAGAGTTTTCTAATTTTTTTTTTTTGAGGGAAAGCAAATATTTATTGATGAAAACTTAGCTATGCGACGAGGGTGACATAATACCTTGACCTCACGCACAGTTACATAAATCTTCATAGAGAACGTCCTCAATAATAAAGGGCGTCTCATCATTCCAGAACTCATCTAAACTAGAGAAACTAGCAATGTGTGTCAGACGATGTGCCACACCATTTGCTTCACGATACACATGTTTAACCTGAATGGAATGAATAGCTCGCATGTACTCTTTGCAATCTTTCACAACACACCCAAGAGCAGAGAAATCCGCCTCTGAACTCAAGAGCGCAGTCACCAAAAGAGCACAATCAGTCTCTAAATTTTAATTTTTCTTTATAACTTAGACCAAATTTGGAAGAATACTCTGCCCAAACTTCAGTGGCACCAGCACTGAAATCTTGGGTAAATTTCTTGTGGTGCCTTATACATAAAAGGCATACTAGTCTGTATACTATCAAGTATTGACCAAATAGGTTTGCTATCAAATCTGTATAGCAATAATCTGTACGTACAGCTTTCTCAAGTGCTTCTTTGCTATTTGAAGAACCAAATACCTAGTTGATTACAACATCATACTTCTTAATCTCATCGCTCTTACTTATTGGCCACGTCACTCCACCAATGATTTAGCTCCCAAATTAGAAACAATAAAAAACAAAATTAAATAGTGGCCAAAACGTGGAATATTCTGTCTCCCATAAAATGTTAGTCTTTTGGATGGGTTGGTCGTCCACTAGCTAAGGGTACTTTAGTCCTCGGCCTAAAGCCTTCACTAAGCTGTAAAGCGTCACTCACACGACATGTCGTTGATCCCGTCTGACCAACCGCCGGAGCAGTCAAACAAACTTTTCCAACGTCCGTCTAGACCCCAAACGTCAAACTCGGCGACACTCCGGTTCTTGGTCCGTGTGTGCTTGCGTACCACGTACCCACCACCTTTTTTTTTTTTTTGGAGTTTGGGTTAATTACATGCACCACGCTTTAACGAACAACGCGCTCCCTCCATCCCTCATAAAAAGCTCTGCTATTCCTCTTTTTCACTTTCGTCTTTCTCTCTTCGCTTCGCTTCACTAGGGTTTTAAATCTCACTGTACGATCTGAGCTGAATTAACCCATTGGATTCCATTCCTTCTTGATTTTCGAGCTTTAATTTAACTTCAACGGATTCAATTTCTTCACAAAGGAAGAGTCTTTGCCTCTTTGCCCAATTAGCCCCTTTTGTTAATTTGGGATTAGCTTCGCTTCAATAGCTTCCATGGCTTCCATGGGCGCCTCGTACTGGTGCTACACGTGCAGCCGCTTGATTAGGGTACGGGTCCGGGCCCAAGATTCGATCTTTTGCCCCGATTGCGGTGCCGGATTCATCGAGGAGATCCAAACCCCGACCCGATCTCCTCTCAACCATCCATTTCCGGCCGCCGCGATGTTCCTCGACAACACGCCGATATCCCAGAGTCCCAGCCCCAGGTTGCGTCGGAGTCAGAGAAGCAGCCGCGATCGATCCCCTTTCAACCCTGTAATTGTCCTCCGTGGGCCGCCCGATTCCGGAGCCCCAGCTACCGAAACCGACCCTGGAACGTTCGAGCTCTACTACGACGACGGAGCAGGGTTGGGTCTTCGCCCGCTGCCTTCCAGCATGTCCGATTTCTTGATGGGCTCGGGTTTCGACCGATTGCTCCACCAATTGACCCAATTGGAAAACGGCGTCGGACGATTGGACCACCCTCCGGCTTCAAAAGCCGCAATCGAGTCGATGCCGATCATCAAAATCGAGGACAGCCACGTGACGACGGAGTCGCACTGCGCAGTTTGTAAAGAACCATTCGAGCTTGATTCGGAGGCGCGTGAAATGCCTTGTAAGCACATTTACCATAATGATTGTATCTTCCCATGGCTTTCAATTCGAAATTCGTGCCCAGTGTGTCGTCATCAGCTGCCTACTGACGTCCGTGGCGGCGGTGGGAGTGGTAGTGGCAGGCCCTCACTGGAGACCTCTCTTATCGGAGAGGAAGAGGCTGTGGGATTGACTATATGGAGGCTACCCGGTGGCGGATTCGCTGTGGGGAGGTTCACCGGAGGTAGAAGAGCGGCGGAGCGTGAGCTTCCGGTGGTGTACACTGAGATGGATGGTGGGTTCAACACAGCTGGTGGTGCTCCTCGGAGGATTTCGTGGGCTTCCAGTGGAAGAAGAACTAGGGAGAGTGGTGGTTTTGCCCGTGCTTTTCGGAATTTCTTCTCCTTTTTCGGGAGGCTTAGAAGCTCATCTTCAAGGTCGAGCTCGGAGTCAGGGTTAGCAAGAAGAAGTCGGAGCAGTAGTGTGTTCGGTAGATCTTCGCGGCGGCGGAATCAGGGTTGGGCTTTTGAAGATGATGAGAACTGATGGAGGTTTAGCTTCTCTTAGTTTTGGTTATGCGTTTGATTGAAATTCTGCTAATGTTTGTACATTTATGGTTTATCTGCTGTAAATAGCAATACAGGTCACTAAGACCGAAGAGTCTACGACTTGTGACTGTTGAAGAGATGGAAATTTTGAATTGGTAGGACTAGTTTTCGGCTTTTCAAAGATGTGGAAGGAGGAGGAGAAGTAAGTTTAAGGTGTTAGAAGCTTTGTGGCGGGCATTGTAGAAGCCTTTGTGTTGTTGTTTGTATTATTGTTAGGATTTAAGGCCTCTCTCTTGTTGCAGACTAGCAGTGAATTAACTTAGAAGCTGAATGCTGCTTTTGGTCCATTGTTGTATTAGAATTGTTCTTATTCAATCTAAAGTGATCAATGTCTCTCTTCTTTGCTGGTGTTATATTTCCATTTAGCAATGTTTGATTCAAGATGCCAATCTCTCACTTTCAGTGATCTAAAATGCTCTGCATCTCTATGTTCTTTGATGGTGTGATATTTCTATTTAGCAATGTTTGATTCAAGATGCCAATCTCTTACTTACAGAGATCTAAAATGCTCTGCATCTTTATGTTCTTAGTGGTGCATTTGAAATTGCAATTTTGTTTTGTTATGTGCAATTATTAGCTAGGTCATTGTGGTGCCATTCTCTTTATCAAACCATTGGTTACTAGGTGCCAATTCATTGATAACCAGAAGGATGTAGTGGTTAAGGTTGTTTCTTTTATAAAGGTTGTTCTTTTTATCTAATACATTATTGCTTTGGTAGTATGAGTGACTCTGGAACAATGTGACAAAAGTTTTTTTCAATCACTTCTGGCAATTGAGTAGTGTCATTTCAAGAATATCTTCATGGTTAAGATGAAGCAAAAGTTTGTTGCTTTACTTACTCCTACATATTGCTGCCACTTGAGTAAATGTCATATCAGGAATATCTTCCTAGCTAAGATGAAGCAGTTTCCTTGATATTACTGCCCCTTTAGTCATGTCATTCAGGAAAATCTCCTGGATTGTAAATGAATAAAATTTACTGCACTGGATGACAGAATCTGGGAGTTTAGCTTGATAATTCATAATTCCAAGCACTAGTATTTTCATCGAATACAGAAATTTGCTTGAAGCAAAAGCATCATCTCTTGCACACAATCGATGGTTTATTCAAGCAGCTAAACCATGTATAGGAAAATTCAAAGGTTCTGCGTTTGATCATAGTGTGATGGTTAATTACATGGATGGTAATACATGTAGATAGTCACTTTCCTGAAACTCCATGCCAAGTTTTGACAGTGGTCATTTTTCTGCCCAAGTTATAATCCCAGCCAGCTCCTACTAGGTCTCTAGGTCCCAAAGAACTGAACAAAGGAGAGTGGCAAGTAGATATATGTTGACTCGATTGGGATTTGGGACCCAAAGCCTTATCTTTGTAAGTCGTAACCACAGAAATCTTTGAGTACTGATGTGGCCTTATGACCCTATCCATTTAGAAGAAAGAGAAATATCTGTCGTTGCTGAATACAAACCATAAACCTTGTCATTTTAAACCCACTTGAACTTCTAATTTTCTCTTCCACCCCAAGAAATTGAAACAAACAGATTCCTTCGAAATGGCTTCAACGTCTTCTTCACCTCTGACTCTGCTCTCTGCAGAAGCACTGAAGCAACCGAAATTAGTTGGTAGCCCCTTGGCAGAGTCAAGAGCTCTGTTGTGGAAGAGGGCTGAGAAGAACAAGAAGCGAGCATTGACGATAGTTGCTGCGGTTGGAGATGTATCCGCCGATAGCACACCATACCTGATTGGTGGTGCTGCTCTTGTGGCTCTGGTTGGAACTGCCTTCCCAATCCTCTTCTCCCGCAAGGACTTGTAAGTACTATTCACCTCATAACTTCATTGCTTCATTTCTTTGCCAAACATTGTTCCATTTTATGATTCTTCAAAACCGAAATTTGGAATGTCCATGCTTCATTCTTGAATTTTGTGTTATAGATGTCCTGAATGCGATGGGGCAGGGTTTGTTCGGAAGTCGGGGGTGACCTTGAGAGCCAATGCAGCACGGAAAGACCAGGCTCAGATTGTGTGTGCTAATTGCAATGGCCTTGGCAAGCTCAACCAAATTGACAAATCTTAGAGAGTTTGATCTCTCTTCCCCCTTTAGTCCTTTACACCCTTCTCTCTCTTTACTGGTCTTTATGTGTAAATTTTACATGATCAAATTTACTTCTATGCATAAGGATTTTTCATGTTCACTCTGAAGTCTGAATTATAAGATACAGTACTTTTATTTAGAGCAAATGCTTTGCTCGAATTGTCACGAGCTAAGAGTGTTGTTAAAGTTGGCTTGTGATCTACCAATTTGCATCACAAGAATAATGCCATGGCCATTTTCTCTGTTGACTGTTTAGATAATACTGATGGTGCTTTGGGAAAACGATTTACAATTGACCACCAAGCTAGTTGGGGTGAACTACATCTAGACTAAACAAATTTTAGATGATTTCCAGAAAATCTACCTAATTATAACCATGGGGAGCCACCAAGAAGGTGATGCTATTTGTTGTACCTCCACATCATTACCAAATTGTATAGTGGAGGTTTTAATCCATCCTTCATAATTTAGCGATGGTTGTTCGTTCAAGATGTTGAATCTCCCGTATTTATTTCTAACAAGTAAGATAATCACTAAAATGTGAGAAGAAATTTGGTGGTCTTATTCATGAATCATACTCATCAAAACAACCATGCCCATGAGGGAAAGGTCTCGTATGAAGACATCTAGCCTTAACAAAAACAAAGAAACAAGAACAACAAAAATAGACTAGAATAGAAAGAAAGCAAAACATTACTCGAATTCGGATACAGTTAATTTACAGTTTTTAGAAACAGTTATGTGCATAATAAATAGTCTCTGGGAAGATGAAACTGATGATTAGATCATGACTCTGATTAGTCTATGTCTCTATGATAAAAAAAAAAAAAAAAAAACCGTGTTTTATTACAAAAAATACACAGAGAGCCCTGAAGTTCGGATCGTGTTTGTTTCTGATGGTCATCATCAAAACCAAAAATCTCAAACTCCAGCGTCAAGAAACAGTCGACACATGTAATGTCTTGGTTCTTGAAGGGTCTTACAGCCACATACATACAGCAACATGCACGCTATCACCTCCGTAAAACGTGGCTTCATAAGTACTAGTTCGAACCAAATCTGACAGAAACCCGTTAGTCCCATGTAACTGTCTCTGTCTGTTTTGATTCTGCATCAGCATCTTTGTTGCTTAGGTTACTGTACTTTTTGTTAAGCCTTATTGTGTTCGGGTTAGTCAAAGAAGGACCAGCTAGAATGAGCAGTTGGATGAAGCTGGATGAGGATCTTGGACCCGAGCGCGGGGACGAAGATTTTCTAACAGATGATGAAGAAAACCAAGCACACAGAAACAATTATGAGCATTCCGAAGCCGAAACTGAATCTGAAAGAGGCAGACCTGCCTCACGAACCCACTCTCGTGAGGGCATTGCCATTAGTGTACCTAATACTAATGCATGGCCTCAGAGCTACTGGTATCTCTTCAAACATGCCTTATTTATGTTCATAGCTTTGTTGATTTTATCTTGAGGGCGTTATTAGTATGGAAAATCCGGGTTTATGATGTTGTAGCTATATATTGGATTACTAGTTCTTGTATTGTAGCTTATACATTGAGTGGTTTATGATCTTCTTCTTTTTAATTTATTGGTATTGATCGAGCATATCTATTTTCATAGGCAAATTTGGTCGTAGATGCTTGTGCTAATCTAGCCACATTAAGACCCTGAAACTATTTGGTTCTACTCCCTAGCTCCCTTGTGAGGCTTCCTTAGCTTTCAATTTCATCGGTTTGGGTCAAGTTGTAGTCGAGGTTTCTAGCCTAGCTAGTATCGAAGAAAGTTGTGAGGGCAAAAGCATGATGGAATATTAAGGTACAGAAGTTACATATCCTAATGTTTTCACTTGATTGAATATGTGCAGGCAGTCGATCGATATGTACAGCAGTGTCATGACTCCTCCTTCCCTTCCTTCATTTATACGATCACGAGGGGCCAGTTTCAGCTCCTTGTCTTCGTTTGTCAAGTGGCAACAATCACTTGATGTTAATTCTTCACAGCTGATGAGTAGCAGATTACTTGCTGATGAAACAAGTAATTTAGACAAAGAAGGGCCTGCTGCAGCCTCAAGTCCCCCAGCTCTCTCCTCAAAATTCTCTGTCACTGAATTGCCACCACCACAGGAGCATTCTTGTTCATTTTCACAAGCTGTACTCAACGGTTATATCAATGGCCTTTTATTTTTCTCCTCTTTTTGGTTACATACATTATGCAGCATAATACTCTCTTGCAAGATATCCGACATGTTTGTTGCTTAGTCTCTGTCACGACTAACGATACACAACACATTCAAATACAAGATACATTTTATGTTGCTCAAGATGAATTTCATTTTCAATAAGGTCATACGTACTCTTGTTATCATTTATATGCAGGAACCAATGTCTTGTGTGGGATAGGACTTCTTACAACCCCTTATGCAATAAAAGAAGGAGGATGGTTGAGCCTCATAATACTAGCATTTTTAGGTGTCGTATGTTGCTATACTGGGATTCTATTGATGCGATGCTTAGAAAGCTATCCTGGACTCCGAACCTATCCAGATATTGGCCAGGCTGCTTTTGGCTCGACTGGTCGTTTAATCCTATCTGTAAGTTTATTAATTTGCCAATTCTTGATTTGCATATATGAACACAAAGTGGATGTCACCCTTGTTTCTCTATCTGAAGCATCACTGACAACTGGTTTTGGGCAATGCAGATAATTTTGTATCTAGAACTATATGTAAGTGCACGAAACTCCAATTACTTTCGATCCCTCGATGCTTTTTAATTTGTTCTTCATCTTTCATCGTATTAATTTGCATTGTGAAGGTGAAGAATTCTGGTTAATTTGCAGGGTGCTTGTGTGGAGTTTTTGACACTGATGGGCGCTAACTTAGCAGCATTATTCCCAAACACGCACATAGCATTTGCAGGAATCCATCTCGAAAGTCAGGAAATTTTTGCCATCACAGCAACTCTTGTAGTTCTTCCAACTGTATGGCTTCAAAACCTTAGTTTGCTCTCTTACCTCTCAGGTTTCATATCTTGATCACTTATCTTCTCGTAATCTTATTATATGCATCAGTTGCACACATCTTAGACATCTAATTAAATCTCTAGAGACTGTACTATGTTAACCAATGTTTTCAGTTGGAGGAGTGGGTGCATCGATTCTGGTAGCGCTTTTATTGCTATGGGTTGGGGTGGTGAACCAAGTCGGCTTTCATCACAGTGGATCTGCCTTAAACCTTTCCGGTGTGCCTGTCACACTGGGTATATATGGTTTCGGCTTTGCTGGTCATTCAGTGTTCCCAAATATCTACACATCCATGAAAAAACCATCACAATTTCCAGCAGTTTTAATAACCAGGTAAGCATACTAGTATTATCTCAAGAACTAGCTTGCGTTACTTTTTTCCTGGCTTCAAAAATGTCACAAAATATTGGAGAAGTTGTGTTAGTGCTTTGCTAATGTATGTTTCTGATGTGCTACAGTGTTGCCTTTTGCTTCTTCATGTATACTGGGGTAGCAACATGTGGCTTTCTAATGTTTGGAGACTCGATCAATTCTCAGTTCACTCTAAACATGCCTGAAGAATTTGTTGCTTCTAAAATTGCAGTCTGGACAACAGTATGATTTAAGATGCTTGTGTTTTTTTTTTTATTAAAGAGTTTCTTTTAACAAATTCCAAATCCAACTAGGTATGACATTTTCGATTATAAATTCAGATTGTGAGCCCAATGACAAAGTATGCCCTCACAATGACACCGGTGGCTCTGAGTGTAGAGGAACTCTTTCCCGAAGCTTGGATGGGATCTCATTTAGCTTCAATCCTCACAAGAACAGTTCTAGTTCTATCAACTTTGTTCGTGGCGTTGAGCTTTCCATTCTTTGGTAAGAATTCTACACTACAACATATGTACACGTTATGTTGTATTCAATTTGCAACCTGACAAGAGAACATTATCCCTAAAAATAGAAACACACGAGCAAAATAATCTGGTATTCATCATTTTTTCATCAACCTGGTGCAGGCGCGGTGATGGCATTGATTGGATCCTTACTTGCAATGTTAGTGGTAAGTAGCTAATTTCTTCATATGATGCCATGTATACAGAAAGATTGCACTAAGTTTCATCAATGGAACTAAATCAAGTTCCTTTTTCTAATGTAAACACCTTGGCAGGCTATTATCTGCCCATGCCTGTGTTATCTGATCCTACTCAAAGGTAGATTAACTAAGTTGCAGGTAAGAATCAATCAATATGCATCGATTGCCTTTTTAAGTTATCAGAAAGAAAGCTGCTAGCTTATTCTGTCATAATGATGCTTCTTTAATTTTCACAATGTTCTTGTTCTAAATTTTCAGATTTCAACTTGCATTCTCATTATTACGGTGGGGGTGGTGTGCTCTGTTGTTGGCACATATTCATCACTTACAAAAATAGCTGAAGCAATGAACTGAAAGGGAAACAGTATCATAGTTATTTCAACTTGGAAGTTGCTTTGGTCAAGTACCATACGCCCCATACCGTATATGTCTATTTCACCGAGCCTCCCTCCGAGACAATACCCAGATCGTTACAACTAAAATGAAAGATACTTGCATATTTGTACTACTTATTTCAGAAGTCCTTCCTTTAGTTGACACAGATGTATCCTTAGGATAATAGTGAAAGACCATATATATTTTCAGTTTCAGGAACAAAATTACTGAAGGCACCTGACCCACCAGTTCTGTATTTGATAGATGCTTCTAGTTTACATGAAGGGAAATGTACTTGGTCATTTCATAGGCTCAGTGAGCTTTCTGGCTCACGAGCCAAACAGTAGATTGTACCAATAAGCCTGAAGCAATTGGATCAATCAGGTAATAGCAACACAAAAATCAAAATCCTGTCCTAAAAGAATTCAGCATAACATGTGCAACCACCGGACCGTTAGGGTTATAGGACTCACCATAACATTGGTTGCCTCACCACCGGCATTGAATTTGACATCACCACATGAGGATGCCCTAACTATTCATCAAAACAAAATAGACCTCTCTTCAAGTTGAAGTTAACTGTCCACGACATTAGTAGTCCATAGGGACCCTCTCAAACGAGAAAAGTATCACGAATTTGATGTTCTATATTTCTCGTTTTAAGTAGGGTTTAAGGTTTAATTGGGCACATTAGGATGTGTTTAGCCTAATCTGATGCATTCATGGTGATGGCATGTAGCGGCCTATATATGTATCATATATAGCGTCTTTTGTTCATCATTTTTAAAATGTAGCATGCTCCGAAAAATGTGATGTTCCTAATTTTTCAACCGTTAGATAAGATAAAAATTAAAATAAATTTAATGATTGAAAATTAGAATATCACATGCTCCGAAATATGATAGAAATTTTCTATTATTTAATCTATCGCCCTTGGTCACATATTCAAACAAATGGGCATGTGATTATCCAATGAGTCACACACTCACACATATATCAACAATTAACAATTAATCATGTACAATAGAAAGCTATAAAGTGCAAAGCTATCAAAAAGATGTTATTAACGAGAAGTCTAAAGCAGAAGTTCCAAGAGATAATCCTATGGAACTCCAAAGTAAAATTCTAGCCCTCAAAAAATGAAGTGCTAGGATTTGATAATTCATCTGTACTAGATTGAATCGGGAAATTCTGTCATGTTTGGAGCATGCCATGTTTGGGCACGTGGCATACTTGACTGCCTTTGGATGATGATTGTACCCCACCCTCCCTCCCTGCAAATGCATCCCATGCTGCCCGAGCACCCTCTGCCCCGGACACTGAAGCAGCACCCGATTGAATCCACCAAAGATACCTCATATCTAGGTTTGTCTGAAGTGCCCTTATTTTGTAGGACAAGAAAAAGATAGACTATCCTTGTATGGGGCCTTGGGGGGTATAAGCAATTTCGTAGCCAATTCACAGCCTCACACTGTCACCACCCCCTTCCCAATAGAAGAGTCATTGACTCATTAGTCAAGTCATGTGCAATTGCAACCCCTTAAAATAAGTTCTGAGCTACAACCAACAACAACACCATACTTTGAGCACGAGGGTGCCATCATTATCATGATTCGATTCAATTCACTTCTCCACAAATAAATGCAAAGATGAAACACAGACCCCCAAAATAGCCATTTGGGAAATTAAGAAGCTTTTCTTGCTGATGACATTAGCCTCCCAAATCTAGCATATTTTACAGAGCATGACTGATGTGAATGAATCTTGTGATCCTTTTTTATCAAACACAAGACTTTCAGATATGACTCATAGGATCCTTAAATGGGTAAAAACACTTTATATAACACAAGAAATTATTGAATGCATGAGTTACTTTAGCAGTGAAGCTGTGATTTTTACTAGACGACATTTTCGACTCTGTCGTTCAACTCCACCTTATAATGGATCTCACCATCTTAGATCTTTTTGGAGGCAGAAAACTGAGAAATCCATTTAAGATTCCTCTGCAGAGAGTCAGAGAGACCGAGTCTTATATCAGATAGCATTCAAAGTGTTCAGACTCCTCTTTCACATTGTCTCTTTAAACAAAGACACTCCACATTGTGCTCATTAATAATCAAATCCCATCTTCTTCTTCCTCCACATTGTGCTCAGTTTTACTGTCCCATTTCAAAGCCACTATATTAAACCGCCATGAAAGCTTGCATCTTGTGTAACTCCACACCAAACCCATGTCTAAAGTTTCAGTCTTTTCTGCTGCTTCTCACTTTCACTCTCATAGAGCTCTCTTCCTCTCAGAGCCCAACACTTATTTTGCCCCTCAAAACCCAGGAAATTCCATCTGGGTCCTTCCCAAAACCCCCAAACAAGCTTCCATTTCATCACAATGTGACTCTCACAGTCTCCGTCACAGTCGGAACGCCTCCCCAGAACGTTTCGATGGTCATCGACACCGGAAGCGAGCTCTCGTGGCTTAATTGTAACAAAACCCGAAACTTTACATTCGACCCGACCCGGTCCACTTCCTACTCGCCCATCCCATGTTCCTCGTCCACCTGTACGACCCGGACCCGGGACCTTACCATACCCGCTTCGTGCGACTCCAACAACCTCTGCCACACCACGCTTTCCTACGCGGACTTCTCGTCCTCGGAAGGAAATCTCGCCGCCGATAAGTTCTCTATCGGGAGCTCTGGAATTTCGGATTTGGTTTTCGGATGCATGGACTCGTGCTTCGACACCAACTCTGACGAAGACTCCAAGAACACCGGGTTAATGGGCATGAACCGCGGGTCTCTCTCTTTCGTTTCCCAAATGGGTTTTCCGAAATTCTCCTACTGCATCTCGGGTTCCGATTTCTCGGGAGTGTTACTGCTCGGCGACGCCAATTTCTCTTGGGTTGCACCGTTGAACTACACGCCGTTGATCCAAATCTCAACCCCATTGCCGTACTTCGACCGCGTCGCCTACACCGTCCAGCTTGAAGGCATTAAAGTTTCGGATAAGCTCCTTCCGATACCGAAATCCGACTTCGAACCGGACCATACCGGGGCGGGTCAGACCATGGTCGACTCGGGAACCCAGTTCACTTTCCTACTCGGCCCGGTTTACACCGCATTGAGAAACGAGTTCTTGAACCAAACCTCAAACATTCTGAGGGTTTATGAGGATCCCAACTTCGTTTTCCAAGGAGCCATGGATTTGTGTTACCGGGTCCCGTTGAATCAATCCAGACTGCCCCGATTACCGTCAGTGACTCTGATGTTTCGGGGAGCCGATATGAAAGTATCGGGTAATCAGTTACTGTATCGGGTACGCGGTGAAGTCAGAGGGAATGATTCACTGTGCTGCTTCACGTTTGGGAACTCCGACCTTTTGGGTGTGGAGGCGTTTGTGATTGGTCACCATCATCAGCAGAACGTGTGGATGGAATTTGATCTCCACAACTCTCGGATCGGATTGGCTGAGGTGCAGTGTGATTTGGCGGGTCAGAGATTTGGGCTCAGCGTATAGTTTCCGCGCTGATTATTGTGATCGTGTAGCTAAGGAGTAAGGACCATGGTATTTACTGTGATCCTCGACTGTATCATTATGTGGCCCATCATCTTGGTTTGGTTAGATGTGTGGACAGTGGACGGTTTTGATTCGAGGTGTTTAAGTTGATTGCTAGACCTAGATAGATGTAGAGTAGTAGACTATGTAGTAGAATAAGATTGCTGCAAAAATTTATTTTGCCAATAATGTGTAGTGAGAATTGAGTTTGTAAAATATATATACAAAAGAATTATGTAAATAAACAGTCTAGTATTAATAGTTTATTTATATAATTCTTCTGTATATTTGGTGTGTAATCTATACTATATCTAAGAAAATAAAATTTCCTACGTAAATGCTCTTTATATATTCAATTACTTTGCATACCAAATTAAGCAGAAAGAATAAAAAAAGTCAAAAAAAATATATATATAAAAAACCTATCTTAATCACCCATATTCTCTAAATAACCACTTTCACTCTCACATCCTCACACCCATCGAGTGTGTGGATATTTCTACTTTTATTTGCACAAAATGTTTACATATGAAATTTTTCTATCTTACGCCATATTAATGTTATGACATAAAATAAATGGTTAAATAAAAAAATTTAGTGGAGATGATGACGTACCTCAACACACGCTCTCACTTGTACCCGTTCCTAATGGCGGTTTATATCGATACTATATAAATACTATGCCCATCGAGAGTCAAATGCCAAAACTTAATTCAGAAAAAAAAAAAAAAAAACCCAAAACTCCAAAAGGCTATCTCCAATGGAGGCTTGAGCGGTCGATTTGGAACTCTTTAAGGTCTAAAGGACAAGGAGCATGCTGGATTTGGCCATGTGTTAAGCCCAGGCTAATCCATTGCATGAAATCCACCATGTGATTAGAAGACTACTTCTCATAAGAGGTGTCATAATGTCACACTGATATGAAATTTAATCGAAAATTTGGAAAACTGACTACAATGAAACACATAACACTTGAAAAAATTTATTCAAAATTTGATAAGAATTCAAGAAGACAATAGGTGCCACATAGATAGAAAATCTAGATAATAGTTTTCGAAGCGACACGTGACACTCGAAACTATCTGATATATTAAAATTTCGTCAAGAAACCTTGACAAAACAATTTATAGGAAACAGTCACAAAAATATCATGTTCAAATCTACTTTCAACATTTGATGGGCTAACATTTTTCATAGAACTACGTTATCCTCCTTAACTAGAGATGGCCTAAGAATCTAAAGTAGGTTATTTCCTTTTTCTTTTTAAAGAAAATAGGTTATTTTCTATGCTTTCGTGGTTGGTTCTTGGACTTGTTGTAGTGCATAAATTGTTCATTTAATTTATTTTGTTAAATCTTGTGGTATTTCTTAAGATACTAAGTTGAGGAACAATCAATGTCAGTATAAAGTTTGGTTGGCATTTTAATGGGAAATGACTAGTGAGCAACTAATTTGATCAATGGTTGGCAACATATAAAAGTACTTCATTATTAGAAATGGTAATTGGCCGGTTTGTTTTGCCCTGCCTTCAACTTTGTCCGACCACCAATTGTCCATCGCCACCTAAATCTCTAAGGTGTTGCAGCCACTGTCTTCTTCTGTGATGATCAATATCTTTAGGTAAGAACAATATTGACCTTTAACATAGCTATTGTTAAGAAAGGAGCATGTATGCTTGCATTTGACTAAACATAGGTATTGTTCCTATAAATCCAATGTGATTATATACTTACCAAAGTGAAAGAGAGAGAGAGATATATATATATATATATATATATATATATATATATATGTCTTGTCAAAGAGAAATTTTTTCTAGAGCATATAGAAACTAGGGTCATCTTTCAAAAAGAAACGCCCAAAAATTAGAGGAAAATAGTACATGTCTCGTTAGTAGTTACCATAACTAAATCATCGAACAAGAAATGCTCATAATAAATCGGTATAAGAGCATCCAAAACAAATAAGCTCAAGTTCAATGAGAAAGCATGACCTTCCTTCAAAAAAAAAAATGAGAAAGCATGACCAACAATTGCATTTGCGACAAAATTCATGACTGTAAATACGAGTGAATATTAAAACTTTAATCGTCAAGTGAAAGAGTTCAGCATGCATGCTACAACCAAAGTGGCAAGAGGATGAGGCCGTAGGCCATTCTACTTATATGGAAACCTTTCTCAACCACTAAAACTTTTTGATCACAAAATTTGAAAGATTTAATAAACACGTGATTAGTTATTGTGAGATAAATGTTGTATATATTCGTAGAATATAACAATTTCTCACGATAATTAACTTTGCTTTTAAATAGTTGTACGGTTTTTTTTTTACTCTGTAGTTTCATGAAAAAAAAATTCTCAAACTTTTTTTTTTTAGAAGAAAAAATTCTCAAACTTGGATACTGTTTGATCTGCTTTATAGGGTTGTTGCTTTTCAAATGATGTTGGCAAATCAGACATTAATTGTGGATTTTCTGAAAATGTCAATGAAATGGTTGAAGTAGTATATATCAAAGCTGTTAAAATTGAACAAATGACAGCCGACAATTAAGATGGTGTAACACCTTCCTTCCTTTTCCTTGATTAACAAGTTTAAACGGTAGGAGGTTGAAGGCTACCAGGCAACCTTACCCATAATCCATTTTCTTCATTTCTTATTACTCTTGCTCCTAAATTTCACATAAATGCCCATGTAAAATGCAAGAAGCTCTTGATGCCTTTAGCTGTCTGCAAGGGCATTTGAGGAATTCCAAGTCATACCGTTAGGGAAACAATTAATTAATCTAATCTTGCTTGATCAGCACTCTAAAGTAAAGCCTGACCAGCAGCTCCTGTCTGGTTTGAAACATGGAATTGGTTGCTGATGAAGGAATAGGTTTGTCTCCAACTGCAATGTAATCTCACTCATATCAATCACCTAATTAACACATGCATGCATTAAGCCTAGCCTTCTCAACACATAAAATGCTTCATCAATGTGCTCTTTCTTGCATCCAACACATCTCCAATTCAGCAATCTAACAGAGATCAGAGAAAAAAAAAATGGGTTCTATTCTTCATGCATCACCAGCATTGTCAATGGCTATGATCTTCTTTGTAATTTTCGAGTTTTTGTGTGTACTGCCTGAGCTGGCACTGGCGAAGCATGCAGGGGTTACCAGGCACTACAAGTTTAATGTACTTGTTCGATCCATTTCATTCACAATATGTGAAAACAAAACATATTAGTTAAGGCTTCGTCTGGTAATGTTTTTGTTTGTTTATTGCTTTGTGCAGATCAAGTCTCAAAGTGTGACGAGACTTTGTCAGACAAAGAGCATTGTGACCGTGAATGGGCAGTTTCCAGGGCCTAGAATCATAGCAAGGGAAGGCGACAGGCTGGTGATCAAGGTCGTCAATCATGTTCAAAACAATGTCACCCTCCACTGGTAGGTGTTAGCCTTATATACATTGTTTGCTTAATTCAAATAACAAACTGTCCGAAGCTGAGTAATTTGGTTGAAATTTTGATTAATAGGCATGGAATTAGGCAACTAAGGAGTGGATGGGCAGATGGACCTTCATATATAACTCAGTGCCCAATTCAGACAGGGCAGAGCTATGTGTACAACTTCACCATTACTGGCCAGAGAGGCACATTGTGGTGGCATGCCCACATCTCTTGGTTAAGGGCAACCCTCTATGGACCTATTGTCATTCTCCCTAAAAAACATGTGCCTTACCCATTTCCCCAACCCTTCAAAGAAGTTCCCATCATATTTGGTAAGTAGTTCAAGATTCTAATCTTAATTTGAAAGAAACCCAAATAATAAGTGTATAATAGTGGCAATTAATCATGAAATTTATGATTTCGAATTTGCAGGAGAATGGTGGAAAGCAGACACAGAGACGGTCATCAACCAAGCCATACAAACAGGGTTGGGACCAAATGTCTCTGATGCCTACACCATTAATGGTCTTCCAGGGCCTTTGCATAACTGCTCAGCCAAAGGTATTGATCGACTAGTGATCACTACAAAAATCGAAGGGGATCACATTTTTTCATCACATTATAGCTCCCCACATTACGCAATCTAGCATTATTCACTTCCAAATTAGAACCATGTTACAATTTTTCATGTACGTTGCAGATACATACAAGCTCAAAGTGAAGCCAGGGAGGACCTATCTGCTTCGTTTGATCAACGCTGCGCTAAACAACGAGCTGTTCTTCAGCATTGCCAATCACACCCTCACTGTGGTTGAAGCCGATGCAGTTTATGTGAAGCCTTTTAATACCAAAATTGTTCTCATCACACCAGGACAGACCACCAATGTCATTTTGAGGACCAAATCCAAGTCCCCAAATGCCACTTTTGTCATGGCAGCTAGGCCTTATGTCACCGGCCCAGCTGCCTTTGACAATTCTACCACCACTGGTCTACTTGAATACGAAACTTCTGCCTCAGGCAACCACAACAAGAACAAAAACAAGAACAAGAAGAAGCTGCCTCTTCTCACACCAGTGCTTCCAAAGCTCAATGACACATCTTTTTCAATGAAATACAACAAGAAAATCCGCAGCTTGGCCAATCCCAAATTCCCAAGTGCAAATGTCCCGACAACCGTGGACAAAAGCTTATTCTTCACAGTTGGTCTGGGATTAAGTCCATGCTCAAAGAACCAAAACTGCCAAGGTCCAAACAACACCAGGCTTGCCGGGGCCATCAACAATGTGTCCTTTGTGCCACCCAATATCGCTCTTCTCCAAGCCCACTTCTTCAACAAATCAAAGGGTGTGTACACCACAGATTTCCCAGCCAACCCTTTAGTCAAATTCAATTACACAGGTACTCCACCAAGCAACATTGCTGTGAACAGTGGGACGAAAGTGGCGGTGCTGCCATTCAATACTAGAGTGGAGCTTGTTCTGCAAGACACTAGCATTATTGGGGCTGAGAGCCACCCATTTCACCTCCATGGATTCAATTTCTTTGTGGTGGGTTTCGGGTTTGGAAATTTCGATCCTAAAAATGACCCTAAAAAGTACAATCTTGTTGATCCTGCTGAGAGGAACACCGTTGGTGTGCCCTCCGGAGGGTGGGTTGCCCTACGCTTCCTCGCCGATAATCCAGGTAATTACTTACATACCAAGTAATTAACTAATGTTCTCTTGTCAGATATTCGACATGTTGTCAGAATTTAGTCGAGAACGTACATTTTATTTTAGCTTATGGAATCTGATTTTGTTTCTTTCTTCGCAATAGGCGTTTGGTTCATGCACTGCCACCTAGAAGTGCACACCAGCTGGGGATTGAAGATGGCGTGGGTTGTCATGGATGGAAAGCGGCGCAATCAAAAGCTGCCTCCACCCCCTTCAGATCTTCCCAAATGTTAATTTCAGATTTTGCTCATAGATTTGTTTTGTTTGGTTTTGTCTTCATTTCATATCGTTTTGTCTTGTTGCTCCCCAAAAAAGGGTTGTGATCAAAAAGGGTCCCAAGGCTTTTTAGGCCATGATAGCTTGATGTTCTAGTGATATTTTCCTATCCTGTGAATAGGATAGAATTAGGGTGGGAGTTTTGACTTGTAATACCAGTGATTGTTGTACTGATTAATGCAATAGAATGTCTGTTTCTTTTTAAGTAACGTCGTCTTTACTATGAGTCTTTATAACTTCATTTCTATAACAGTAAGCTCACATTCATAATAAGAGTTTGACTCTCGTCTTTCTTTTTTATAATAAAAAAACGATAATTTTACTGATTATATATATATATATATATATATATCTTGTTTTTCTTTTATTTGTTCTTCATTATAACAAGTTACACCACTTCTGGAGCATATAAACCTGTGGCATGAGGCAAATGAATTTGTCACTTCCAAAATATTAACAATCATACTAGTTATTTGTTTCTACCTTGCTGAAAAAACTATATGAATTTCAGAACTACTAAACCGTACTTGCAACCATGATGATTCCCCAAGAACTGGTCTCATTTGGCTTAATTTTGTATGGCAATTAACAACAACATCCCAAGAAATGAGCTTCATATTTTGATTGGCCATAAGGCAATTAAGTCCACTCTTGGTATATAGAATGAGTCAATTTTCCCCCTCTTAAAGTTATTCTACTTGTTAATTATGTTCCTCTGCTGTTGAAAGTCTTTAGTGCCTCTTTGATTGCTCTTAGTGAAGATGTTTGGTCTCATGTAGGAAGGGCTGAAGGAGTGAAGGGGACCATTAGGGATATAAAATTTTCGTATCAAATCAAATATTGTGGTATTGTTTGAACTACCCTAAATTTTTGGCTAAAACATATTGAATTCCCACATGTCGAAAATAAAATCACAAAGAGATTCCCACATGGAATTGTATTACACCAAGCATCAAACACCGTCTTCGTGGAAACCATTACACTAAACCAAATATTATCACATCAAATACAAAAACGATCGTAAATAAGTTTCAATTGATACATCGACAACCACAATAATTTCGAGAAAAATATAACGTAACATTCTTTGGTTGACGTATACTCCATTGACCATTGTTCGTTGCTTGTTAGATGATAATCGAAAATTAGGCTAGCAATCAACTTCATTTTGTTGCAAGGGTTAGTTAGTTAGTGTGTCCCTTTGGAGTTTGTTCGTTTCATGAATGTACATTTTACCCAAAAAAGAATAGCAGAACCTACTAAATGGTGCTATTTGTAGAAATAGAAAAGATTAAGGGCAATCTCGTCAAACAAGAATTCAACCGGCACAGTCTAAGATTAACAAACTCGTCGCCGAGTCACCAACCTCCACAACTCTCGCATTTTTTGTTCCAGCTAAAACGACACCCCCACCACCGGGAGACGCCGTCGTTTTGGCGCCGGTGCCTCCGACACTCCCAACGCCGGAAATTTCCCTCCTTCACAGAAATGGCGCGAAGCCTCGGCTTCTCTCTGCCCGTGACCGTCGTCGTTTTCGCCATCGCCTACATCTACTTCTCCACCGTCTTCATTTTCATAGACCGTTGGTTCGGTATCATGTCGTCGCCGGGTTTAATGAACGCCGCCATTTTCACCGCAGTGGCCGTCATGTGCGTCTACAACTACACGTTCTCCGTCTTCAGGGATCCGGGTCGGGTTCCCTCCACGTACTTGCCCGATGTCGAGGATTCCGAAAACCCTATCCACGAGATCAAGCGCAAGGTATTGAATTTACGTTCGTATTGCATATAATTTGAGTTCATTTCTTTTAAAGGGTTCATTTTCCTGTTGATTTTATATGATTGAATTCCTTATGATTTTTTTTTATGGCAATTATTGTACATGTCTCAAAAGTTGGGCTGGAATGCTGATCAAATATACCTAGATATGTTTTGGTGACTAGGGTGTTTAGTTATTTGGGTAAAGAAAAAATGAGGGTGTTTCAGTTTGGATTGAGTTGTTAGATGCTGTAAACTATGGTGAGTTGGTGAAAATGATTTATGAGTTTATAGGATGTTGTTATTTGGTGAGTACTTTAGCTGAGCTGATTCAGAGTGAGGCGAATCAACAGAATAAAATCTTTGAGTGTGTGTTAGTAGGGAATTCGCTTAAAAGTCATTCACTTTAGTTCTTCATTTAGTTGGATTTTGTAATCATTCGCTTACATAGTAAAGAATCATAACCATTAATATGGATTTAAAAGGAAGAAAATATTTTTGATAGGCAGTGAAGTGAACATTTGTTCCTCAAACAGTAAGAATCTTTGAACTTTGTAACTTATAGTGAAGCTGCCCAATATGCCAAGAAAACTGTAGTTGATGAGCAAGTAGATAAGCGGGATCAAACCTTTGCTTTAAGATTTGCTAAGCTCTGAGGGACATGTGATTCCAACTTCCAATGCTTGTCGTTTCCGGGTCTTTAAATAGCATTGTCTTGTGTCAGCTTCTATTTTCAATGGAAAGATGAAATACATGATTAAGATTATTTAGTCGGGATCTTTGATCTCCCACATGAACTTAAACTGCTAAGTTGGAATCAAACCCAGATAGGGTTGGCTTACCCTTCTTCTCTCTATCACTTCCTCTTGGACATCATGCTCAGTTGTTCTGAGAACAGAACAATGTCGTTGTGTTAAATAAGTGGGGCCAACGCACGTGTGTGTCAGTATGCTCCAATGCTGATATGTGCAGGGTAGATAGTACAGATGCACAGAAGTAAATTGAAAACATATATTTGGAAAACCAACCAAATATATCCTTATATATTCATTTCTAGTCTTTAGCTCTGATATTTTGTTATTCAGACTTGGCTGTATCTGTTCAGCCAGTTTTTGCAGAAAATGCCAACTTTTCATAGCTCACATCTTTCGGTAAGCTCCAACTCTGATATTCTCAGGGCATGATCATCGTAGGGAGGCACAGAAATCAATGGCAAATATATATATATACATGTCTGGAAATTAACCAACTTTATCTGTGTTGTGTCCATTGTTGGGATGGATTACACTAACCGTAAGATCATGATAACACAAAGAACACACGAAATTTATAGTGGTTCACCCAACTCAAATCGGAGTTATTGGGGTACTACGTCCACTTAGGAGCTTTGAAGTATTTTCACTATGTAAAAAGAGAGAGTACAAGTTACAAGAGTTTGGCTTAGGAAGTTAGCCATCAATTGAATAGTAGTGTCCTTAAACTCTTAAAGGAGGAGGGGTGACCTCCTTATATAGGAATCAAAGACCCCTTAAATTGTTTGCAGTAAGCACACTAGCTGGTAAATGAGCTGGGCCCAACAATACATAATTAATGGGCTAGGCGTAACACACTTAATACAAACATATGGACGAGGAACGATCACACACACTAACAATTCTCAACTACTCACTTCTAACTTTTAACCTCTCCAATGTTGTCATTCAGACTTGGCTCATCTAGTCGGTCCGTTTTGCATAAAGTGCCAACTTTTCTTAGGTAGCATCAGTGAACTTCGAGATGTTTGGTGCTATCCACCAGTTGGGTGAATGTATACATTAAAACTTAAAATTTCATTTTCTTATGGATGGTATCCAGTTGTCAAGCTAGACTGCCCTTTTGTTGCCACATGCACTTGTGCTCGACTGTTATTTTATGATACCGAGTTATCGCTCATTATGTTGCCTCATTATTTTTATTAGCAGTTTATTCTTGTGTTCATCTTTTATATTTTTAAACTATGTTCTGTAAGTAAGCATGTTGAAATAGACGGATAATATTTTTAAATCAAATTGCCTTCTTTTGATTTCATTTGATAGAGGTTTCACCTGAAGTGGTTGTCCATCATTATTATTATTCACCAAAAAAAAAAAAGAGGATGCAGTTTGGAACTATCGTTAGGAACATGTAATCTTGCAATGGGATAGATTATAGCCAAGTGTGAAATTTTCTTTGTAGATGATTGTTGGGTGTAATGATTTTGCAGGGAGGGGATTTGAGATATTGCCAAAAGTGTTCTCACTATAAGCCAGCTCGTGCACATCATTGTCGTGTATGCAAAAGATGCGTTTTACGAATGGTATGCTTATCTGTGTCCTTAATGTCTTGGATGTCCTGGATAATGTGTTAAAGTGCTGCCTCTTGGTTGCCAGGACCATCATTGCATATGGATTAATAATTGCGTCGGCCATGCAAACTATAAGGTCTTCTTCGTGTTCGTTGTGTATGCTGTTATAGCATGCCTCTATTCCCTGGTAAGTTATTTATGTTCTTTGACTTGGTCATTTTTGCTCTTTTTTCTGACTATGCTGTAATTCAACACATTGACTGCCAGATAATTTTTTTTCCTATATTACATGTGGGAACTATGCGTTTTGAGCATACATTATTGAGGAGCTGCAGGAGGCGGATCCCTTTTTAGTGAAAACATGATAAATTTAAGATGATAAATCGTGTTTTGTATTTTATTTGTCATTATTTTCAATTTTGGTTCTGGGCTTGCAATTTTTCAGGTTTTGCTATTGGGTAGTCTAGCTAATGATTCTGAAAAGGATGAGGAGCAAAGTGCAGACTCTTTTACAACTGTATATGTAAGGTTACACTTTGGGATTATGTTTTAGCCTTGCATTCAAGAGTCAAGACTGTTTGCTCATGTTTTTTCTTTTTATATTTGTTTTCAGATCATTTCTGGGCTATTGCTATTTCCCTTGTGTGTGGCACTGAGTGTTCTTTTAGGTTGGCATATCTACCTCATATTGCAAAACAAGACTACAATTGAGGTTATTAGGCATTACTAAATTGTTTTATCATTTTTTTAAGATCAATCGAATTTATTCCAAGATTAATTGCAATTTATCTTGGAATAAATTTTATAATGGTTCAGCTGTTTGGTTGCAACCTGATTTAGAAATCTGCACCCCTAATTCATTGGCACTTATGTCTTTCCTTCTGGCAGTACCATGAAGGGGTAAGGGCTATGTGGCTTGCAGAGAAAGGAGGACAAATCTATTCACATCCATATGATCTTGGTGCCTATCAAAATTTGTCAACGGTATTTCCTTTACTCTTTCTTTTGCTCATCAGAGTATCTGTGCACTGTTATTAAATGAGTGATGTCACTGCTTCTTTTGATTAATATTTACTTTACTTGATATAAGTTCATGTTTTCTATAAATATTTTGAAGGCACCATATGTGTTTTATTATTATTAAAAATTTGTAATGTCTGCACTGTTGTACCCACACATGCACAAACTTTCCGTTCACCTAAAATGCACGAAAGTTCTAGACTTCTAGTAAAGTTCTTTACTTGCAGAATTGTCATTACGCATTCTTAAAGGTGTTAGGCATTTGAGAGGGTTGACTTCCGGTACATTATATTTTAGTCTATATTTATATATTTGTTGCATCTCTTTGGGATGGAATGTATCTCTTGTGTGGGTATCCATTATATTCTAGTCATGTTTAACTGCTGTAGGTACTGGGTCCAAATATCTTTAGTTGGTTACTTCCCACATCAGGACATATTGGATCAGGACTTCGCTTTCGTACAGCCTACGATTACCCTTCCGGTGGTTCAACGTCAAAATGACATTTTCTTGGTTCATCTTCTCGGTTTGCATTGTGGGAACAAGGCTTACCCAGTGTGCTGGAGTAAATAGGGTCTGATGTGGTGATGATGTCCGGCAGTCCTTTTCAAAGGGCTTTTCTTTGTCTCCTACTAATGCATTCACTGTCTTGGAGCTCCTGAAACTGTTTCCTTTTAAGTAAACACGATTTTGCGGAAGCAATGGAGCATAGGGCCCTTGTCAATAGCCAAACCTAGTCGGTCTTTGAGAAACTAGACACAAGATGTTTTCCCCTTTTCTTCGGGTAATTAATTTGAAATTATAGGTTACGGTTTACAGCATGGTCTCAGCTGATAGGTTTGTACAGAGAGGGAATGAACATCCCAGCTTACCATCCAAGTCCCTTTTGTAGAGGAGACTGGGGTGGTTGTGTAACTTGAAAGAGTTGTAATCCTGTGTAACAAGAAACAATAAAGGAAATGGTGGTTCACTTTTTGTTTTCTGAATCTTTGTGTTCATTTGATATTAAAAATTTTGAGGATCAAACCCAAATTGTCATCTCTGATGCAACTGCATGAAAAATGTTCATAGCTGGGGAGTGATTTTGATACTAACTTTTCAACATTTTTTACCATTCCAAGTATGAACTAATGAAGGTGGAGTGCCCATTTCACCTGAACAGGTAGAAAAAGTGAATGAACGTACGGTAAATTAGTTTGGTCTGAGACTCTGAGTAAAAGAATCATGTAGGGCCAAGAAAGCAACGAACTTGGCGCCAAACCACGTGGAGTGAGCATGGCTCTCGATGCCACTCAGCATTTCTTTTGTTTTTTGTCCAATAATCCCATTTCAGCCTTAACCACGCGACGTCCAGACAAACAGTAGAACACGCCCCAATCCAGCGATAACGATCTGAACATTTCAAGTAAAGACCTCTTCGCGTGAATGGTACGCGCCACTTTGATAGCTGTTGCAAAATCTTGTGAGAAAGACGAACATCCATGTTCCTTGTGTGTATATATAAATATAGCAATCCTCGTCCTCCATCATTATAATTTGGTTTCACTGAGAGTCCATCTCTGAAGAAAATCAAGTTCAGTGGAAATGGAGGCAGAATATAAAGATAGCCCATCTGATATTAACAGGTTTTACTATCTGGGTTTCTATTTTCTGCTTCTCTTAATGCCTTTTGAATTTTTTTAAAGATCATTCTTTGACTTTTAGTCGTTACTGTTGTTTGATTCAATGAAGTAGCTGAATTTGATCCCAATGTGTTAAAATTAGTACTTTGTTCTGTTTCAGCAGCAAGTTGCTAAATTTGGAGCTTATTATTCTCACGTGGATTGAATTTAATATGAAATGCTATTTTTCCCCCAAATACAAGTAATTAGTTCTTTGGATTGAAGGAGGCTGCTTTGAGGTGGAGATGAGTTGGATCTCCACCCCGAAATTGGTCACTGATTTCAAATACAATATTGGTCATTGATTGTACGTAAATACAAAATTGATTCAAGTAATTTCTGGCGTGAGTTGGTCACTGTTTCAGGAAACAAAATTGAATGTTTCAAGCCGAGTGGTCATCAAACAGTGTCAGTTTACTTTACTGCTTGGTGGGTTGTGGGCTAAGTTTTTAGATGACCAGGAAGTTTGAAGGTTTATGATTTTGTTTCAAGCAAATCTTCATAAGGACATAGATTGAGTTTGTTTCTGTTTTCACTGTTATTAATTTGCTGAAATGATTGCTTTTTGGCTTTTATGCCTTCGTGTTTTTGATCTTGATGGCCTCCTTTGTTTAGTTTCATAAGCTTACTACTTGGTGTTTCATCTTCCGCTTCAAATTAGCTTAGCTTAGGCTTAAACTTACAGTTGGGAGAAATTAAGCCGTGTAGACCTTCATCCTCTTTTCGTTTTTGTTATATGCTAGTGAACCTGAACTAGTTGGTAATTCTTGTTTGCCTAAAATACTGGTAATTTCAGCTTTTTCTCATCCTTGTTCTCCCTATTGACTTTCTTATGCAGCTTCCCTGTGGTTGAAGTTGTAAAGACTATTAAGAAAAGAAAATTGCAGGCCGAGCAATTGGGCTTGCCTATACCAAAGCATAAATGCTGGGAACAGAATTTTCCTTATGATGTTTTCTCCATGTTTGATGAGAATCCTGATGAAGTACGGAACATGCAGACACACATAATCAAGGGAAAAATAGAGGGAGTAGCCCTCAATGACGGGTCTGAACCTGGATCGGGAAAAGATAGCAATAGTTTTTCAGGAGATATTTGTGATTCTGCAATGTCGGTTTACAGTGAAGCTGAACTCAAACGTGCATATGAAAAGACGTGCCTCTATGATAGGCCTTCCAGTTCATCTGTCAATTCCGATATCAATAGTTTCAAAGATACCAACAACAGTTTGGACGGTATGGCAGTTGTGGAAGCAAATTATAGCGCAGAGGAACCGAAATTCGTGAGTGGAGTGCATCAACCTATTCAGCACCTCGAAGAGCAGCTCCAAGATTTTGGAGACGAGGCAAATTACATCTGCTCAGAATATGGAGACCACTTCATTGAAGAATGTACAGATAAGGAAGTTGAAGATATTATCTACGCCAATTCTTTGAGCCCGAATACATATGTTCTTTCGTCTGGAAGATGGAATGTAAATCAAGGTAACTGAGGTTTCGTACTAAAAAGTTTTCCATTTGAGGATTTGAGTGAAGTTGTGCTATCTTACTGTGTCGCATACTATTTTGATTCTTGTGTAATTTGCAGAGGCTCAATCTGGCAGCAGCAGGAACCCAACAATTGATCAAGAATTCGAGCAGTATTTTTCAACGCTTATGCTGTAGTAGTGCTCATTGCTGGGATGTGAGGAGCAAATGTGTAGAGTTTTTAATATAGATTTCTGTTGCTACTTGTACTTGAATAATGTAACCACTAAATATGGTGACTAGGGTTCTGGTTAACAAATCTGAAATGAGTTTTTCAAGAGAAAAATGAGGTTACTTCACACAGCTCCTTCCTTTCTTCGATACATGTGTGTGTGTGCGCAGAAGTGTGTGTTATCCAGAAACAGAGGTGAGTATTGAACAGTGTGAACACAACCCAGAATTCCAAATGCCAAAAGAAACCATTGATATTGAAAATTACACCATGAAATATCTAAACAGAGCAGCTCTTCTCTCTTTCTTTCGTAGTTATTACTTTTTTATGACTCGATCTTGTTAACAACGAAAAAGAATATGATCGTCATATTTAGTTATTAAGTTAAAGGAGGGAAAATCAACACAAGATCACTCAACAAGGAGAAAAAAAAAGGCCATTCCGGACGCACGGTCAGTCAAAGTCAACACTTTGGAAGATCTGACGGCGGCGGTGGTAACTTCTGATTTGGTTGTGACCCATCCTGAACGATCCAAGCCATCCTTAGCCCCCAGCTTGTATGAATTTCCAAATGGCAGTGCATAAACCACACCCCTGAAAACACAAAGAAAATAAATTGTTCATAATGTGAATAAAGAGTTCGACTGCTGGACAGATAATATGTTATGTTATTAAATTGCGAATTAGGAGTTGTACCTGGATTATCCGCCAAGAATCGAATGGCAACCCAACCGCCTGCCGGAACACTTATAGTGTTCCTCTCAACAGGGTCCACCAGATTGAACTTGGCAGGATCTTTGTTTTGATCAAAATTTCCAAAGCCTTGTCCAACAACAAAGAAATTAAACCCATGTAAATGAAGTGGGTGGCTCTCAACCCCAAGAATGCTTGTGTCTTGCAACACCAACTCCACACTTGTGTTGAATGGTAACACCACTGCCCTTGTTCCATTGCTCACATTAGTGTTGTTTGGTGCAGTTCCTGTGTAGTTAAATTGCACAGTTGGCTTGGTAGGAAAGTCGGTTTTGTAAAGCACATTGGACTGTCCAAAGAAATGTGACTGAAGCATTGCAACTGATGGAAGAACAAACGACACATTGTTAATCGACGCAGCGAATTTCTGGCCATTCGGTCCTTGACATGTCGAGTTTTTGGGGCATGGGCTTGTTCCAAGTCCTATGGTGAAGAAAAATCTCCTGTCCACTGTTTGGGGGACATTGGCTGGGAATTTAGTACTAGCCAAGCTACGATACTTGTTGGCCAAGTTTTGGACAAACTGAGTAACATTGACAAACTTGGTGGCATTGATGGGTGGAAGGCTTGGTTTGAAGAGAGGAAGAGTTTTGATGGAAGAGGGAGTACTAGTACTACTTAACGGGTGCTCGTATTCGAGGATTGCAGCACTGGTGGTGTTGTCTAGGGTGCCAGCTCCGGTGAAGTAAGGCCTTGTGAGGATGAGGAAAGTAGCATTGGGAAAATTGGGCTTGGTTTTGAGGAGGACGTTTGTGGTTTGACCCGGGGTGATGAGAAGTATGCTAGTGTTGAAAGGTTTGACATAAACAGCATCCGCGTCGACCACGGTTAGGGTATGATTGGCTACACTGAAGAATAGCTCGTCGTTGAGTGCAGCGTTGATCAATCGAAGGAGGTATGTCTTCCCAGGTTTCACCTTTAGCTTGAATACATCTGAAAAAGCCCCATGAAAGCATATTAGAAATTTTGTTACAATTGACGATGATATGTTGTGTTGTTAAATTGTAAATTAGGATAATTTGCTACGAAATCTAAATATGATGGTTATCGATGCGTGTTCTCTTGACCAACAACTTGGGAGTTGGGGTGTGATGTTGTTACAAATTAATTAGTACTATTGATTAGGTGAAATCATGTTTTTTTTTGTATTCTTAACAACATGACACCAAATATCTTATTGTAAAATGTTTTTGTATACTCGTACCATTAGATGAACAGTTGTATAAGGGGCCTGGAAGACCATTAATGGTGTATGCATCTGAAACATTGGGTCCTCCTCCAGTTTGAAGAGCCTGTTTAATCACAGCCTCAGGATCTGCTTTAAACCATTCTCCTGCAAACACAAATCATGGAAGAAGAAATTAAACAAGTTTGATCAACATCTAAGTTCTCAGATGAGTCCAAATCAAATTAAGCTAGCTATACATAGCTGCTACTTACCAAGAAGAATGGGGATTTCCTTGTAGGGTTTCACAAATGGGTAAGACTCATTTCTTCTTGGGAGAATGATGATGGGTCCATAAAGGGTAGCTCTCAACCATGTAATGTGAGCATGCCAAAACAGAGTTCCTCTCTGGCCTGTGATTGTGAAGTTGTATGTGTATGCTTGGCCAGTTTGGATTGGACACTGTGTAACGTAAGCTGGACCATCTGCCCAACCAGTTCTAAGTTGTCTAATTCCATGCCTGTTCTCTCATACAAAACAAACAAATTAGAATCAGTACCAGTTCAAGTTCTGCTTCTGTTCCTTTAATCACTATGGCATCTGCTAATTAATTAAATAAATAGATTAATTAACCATACCAGTGAATGCTAACATTCTCTTTGATATGGTTCACCACTTTAATGAGGACTTGATCACCTTCCCTTGCCACTACTCTTGGTCCTGGGAATTTTCCATTCACACTTACAATCCTCCTTGAGCTGCACAACCTTGTGACATTGTGGTACTTAACCTATATATCACCAGTAGCAACGTATATTCCAAGTTAGAAAAGTCACCAAACAAGTTATACATTATGATATTATACATCGCAATGCATGTCATAGATCCACACTCCGAAGATCATCATGCACTCCTGTGAATGTTTTGAATCGATACCATAGTGAACTTAAAGCGCATAATGACTTTCCGGGAGTGTGAGTAACATCTTCCTAATACATATACAAAAATTCCATGAAAAGAGAAATTAATTTGTGATGCACAAAGAGATGGAAAATGTACATTGAAAGTGTAGTGTCTTGTTCTGCCTTCAGCAAACTCTGGTATCAGAGCTAATGCAACACAAAAACCAAACAGCAATGCCGCCATTGACGGAAAATGAAGATAACCCATTTCTTTTCTCCTCTGTCTCTCTAAGTTGGAGCTAGTATCTTCAGTTTGGTGGCTAGCTCGCTACAGTTTGAGCAATGAGAGAGTTGGAATATGCAGAGAGTACTGGAATGTGACCTTAATATAGGGTTTTCATGGAGTTGATTAATGGATACTATTCCAGGACGGTGATGGTCTCCTTGTGTACGTGCTCCGCTTTGCTGTTGGTCGAGCTTAATTTTAGAGTGCCAACTAAGTAAGATTTCATCTGTTTCTCCATCCACATTAATTTTGTACAGTGACCCTTTTTTCTTTTGGGGGGCAAATTTAACACTTACTCACATAAGGAAAGTTCATCGATCTGAAGAAATGACAAATTGTCTTGGTTTATGTAGTTAATAAGTCAATTAATTACCATCAAAGTTGTACCAGCTTAGCTAGCGTAGAATCGTTACTGAATCTAGATGTCACAATATGATTGACATGCATAATCTTTGTTTTCTTGACTTAAGCTTCTAATATATGATGCTAGTGTTTGTCAAGCAAATTAAGTTTAGCTCGAGTTCATGGGTTTGAATCCTCATTTTTCGCCATTCTTTGTCTCTTCACAAATCACAAGCACATAGATGGGGGTACGTATTAATTAACTTGGTATATATTGTTGCATGTATATATTACCTAACAACTTGAGCTTTTGGGATTAGTGAGCGTGAAACAGGTTCTAACCTATAGATCATTTAAGCTTTGTATATATGTACCTACACTCCTCTCAACCTACACCAAGCCTATCATCGATCCTTGAAATTCCTTCCTTCAAGCCAGCTAGTCATGATCGATTTAATGAAAAAAAATTAAGTGAGCCCGTCACTCCACGTGGCATATGTGACGGGCTACTTTGATTGATTAATGTATATAAAATATTAATTAAACAGTTAGTGGAAGAATAAAATATTCAATACATAAAATATAAAATATTCAATTAACCAATCACATGGCACCGTCACATATATCACGTGGAGTAACGGTACCATGAAAAAATTCCTCCGATTTAATTAGCGATTTGTGAATTGTGGTTGCACATAATTAATGATCAATTTAGTACACACTAGCTTAAGTACTTGTATTAAAAAAAACCATTGAATACGTGGAGGAAATTAATCAACTTTGCTTATTAGTGGAGCTAGCTAGCTAAGGTGGTAGTTGCAGAAAATTAAGTAGCTTGTATTCCTCTATCTTTTACGTATGCTCAAGTTGAAGCTCAAAGTTCTGGAGGTAGTTCGTTTCCTATTTCCCTTTATCTGCAATCTTAATTTATTCGGGCCTCCTCCCTACCCCCCAACCATTCTGGCTTGGAAACTAAGACATTAATTTCACCATATATTTTTCCATCGCCAACTCATTGCTTACAGTTCAACTCATTAGTTTCACTCACTTCATGAAGAACGATCTCGATCATCTGAAAGACATTCGTTGGAGATGTTGGTCTAGATGTCCTAATTTCCAAGTCTTTGGAAAGTGATGGACCATCTGATGATCTGTTCTATGGGAGTAACGTATACTAATAAATATATATGAATAATATATTTGTATAATTGTATGTAAATTAAGCTCAAGTTTAATCAAAGGCTTTAAAAATGTGAGTTGCATGTAGGTAGGGCTTGTGGACGATGTGATTGTGTGTGGTCAATACTCTAAGCTTTGTTGAATTGCTGTTCATTGGTTGGTCAAAATAAGATCGATCTAGGGAAGGAATTGCATTAGATTCAAAGGAAAATAGCTAGGTCGACCCGGAATTTGTTATATCTGCAAATTCAATTACACATCATATTGACGATAATGTGATACCAAACACGTACATATGAGCCTTTAAGATGAATAATTAGTTTGTGGAATGAGATTTTGGGGAAAAGGTAAATCCAAACATCCTGAGAGAGTAGGACGTGTTTTACAATATGACTTTCTGAAAAAGTAAATAAACAAAAATTGCAAGTCAAAAACGAAAAAAAATTGAATTGTGAAAATGCATCGGCGCTAGTTTTGAAATATTTTTTAAGAATAAATGCAATGGATATGTGACTAACGTAAAGTAATTTGAGAACTCACTTTTAACAATACTTGGGCGGTTAGGCCTAGGTGAACAAGCAAGTTCACCTCACCCACCCTTATGATTCAAGTATTTTCAGCTTAAATTTTCATAATCCAAACCATTGATGTTTTAGAACACAATAATTAATAAGATCATTTTTACAAAAAAAATCAATCAAATTGGAGATGTTTTAGTCATTCATGTGGGGCAAATGAATGGATGTTCATCATAAATCATCATCTAAATCATTCATTTCTCTAATACAATTAAATGGTTGAACGATCTTCGAGTCTTCGATTGATTTCTTGCATAGATGATGGTTGAGAGAGAATCTGGTTCACCCAACCTAAGAATTATCTCAATCTTATTCTTATAAAAAAAATACATTTAAAATTGCAAAACTTGACATATAATCTCACACCCTCGTTCAAAAAAAAATCTCACACCCTAATATCAAGACCGGCCTCATTGACTGACTAAAGGATATCAACTTGGGTCGAGCTTTATTATGTAGACAAGGCCATCGTCGAACAATATATTGTCATCAATTGGTATAGTTATTGATACAAGAACTTTGTATCTTGTGTCTTCTATTTTTTAAGATTTTTTTTTTCAAAAATCAAATTGCTATATATTTTACACATATTCTTGAACTCATAAAATGAAACACTATTCTGCGAAACATAACAAACTTCGAAAGATTCTCTATATTGAAGAATCCGATTTCTATGTCATACGCATCATTTTTCCAAAGTTGAACGTACCAAATATGAAATGAAATTACATACTCATTGAGTAGTGTTGAATAGGTGAAGGAAACATGGATTGGATTTTGCTTCATGTTGACGTACTTGTGGAGAAAAAGACCTTTCATGATGATGTGTTTCAGAAAGGATTGCATCATCTTTCTCATTTACACCATAACTTAATTTGATATATGCAATGATGCATATAACAAAAGGCCAAAAACGGTATCACTTTGCAAACTGGCAATTCAAGTATAAAAACAATGACATAATCATATTCCTCCATACACCTTTCAATTTCTCTACCAAATAATTACCAAAAAAATATATATATGCAGTTGTTATTTTCGATCATGTACTCGCAAAGTATGCCCTTTTTGGGTAATCGATTCAAATCCCCAACTTTTTTATTCATCACAAATGACCGACTTGAGATCTACAGATCTCCCTCCACAACCAATCCGATTGATCACCACAACGTTCCCATCTTTTCTCCAATCACAAAAAAAAAAAAAGATACTGATAATAATATATACCGAGGAAATTAAACCATCGTGTAAAGAAAACTGATGTGCCCGCAAGCAAGCTAGGCGCAAACTTGAGTTCTGGGAGGCATAGCGAAGAGAGAATCGAGATCAGGCGGCTGGAAGTAGCCGTTCTTCGGCGGGTCCCTCTTCTTTTGATCCCCGACCGCTTTCTTCCTCGGAGCCGGCGGACACAGAAACGCCTCCGGTATTTGACACTCGCGCCGCTTCGGCGTCATGCAGTCCTCGTCGCATCGCTCCATTCTCAGCCGTCGGATGAAGCTGCTCCGTCGATCGCAGGCGCAAGAGGATTACAACAGTGTTGGGAGAGGGAGCGCGGTTTATATAAACGATCGAGGGATTTCAAAAATTGGAATGTGTGAATTGTGTGGTGGGGTGCATGACAGCTAAGGGTGAGTGGGCGTGTTGACGTGTAGGGCTGTTAGTGGAGGATTAAATCCACGTGTTTATTCCTTGTACAGAATTAACAGAATCGTTTATTGTTTTTCCATTCTTTTATTGCTTTTGAAATTGGGGTGGCGCCAACTTTGGGTCGGTGTTACGCGGGAAAATTAATTGTTTTGAATGTTAGGCGAATCGTCGTTTTCTTAATTTATGTAACAAAAAAGGGCCATCTCACGCTGACAAAGGTCCAGTTACGTTATTTTTCTAACCAAGGGCCCATATATTATTTAATTTCTCAAGATGGGCTTCATCTGACATACAACAGAGCCCAATATGATTAAAGGGCCCCGGGGTGGGGGTGTTTGTGGGAAGCGAAATAAGAAGGTAGACATCTAAACATAGGCACAATAAAACATTTTGAGTGACTTGAGCCAAAGAACTTAGGCCATCTCCAGGGCTAAGTTGGGTCTCAGAGCTAAATTATAGCTCTTAAAATAATATTATTTATTAAAACAGTGAGGGCTATAATTTGACCGTTTTCAACAGATCCAAATTATAGCTCTTATCATCTCCACTTGATTATTTAATTAGGTACCATAGGATTGCAATGGTAAAACAATCTCAACTGTTTATTATTTTTAAACTCATTAACTTGCACATAGCACCCCCCATGTGCATCCCATGCATGCACAAACTTCATCCCAGCCAAAAACAAACTTCATCCCAAGGTCACCCCCAGGGCTACTTTCAGCCCTTTAGCCCCACCCCCCACCATTTACCCCTCTAAAAATCCCTTGTTGAAGTCCACAAAGTCCCTAAAAGGGCCAAGGGTCACCATATAGCACCTTTATTGGAGATAGCTTTAGAATTGGTGTCATGGAGTCTAAACCCTGTGAATCTGTGATGATGTGTATCTAGGACATGCTTGCTTAGATGGAGAAGGAAATTAGAGGCAAATTCACAGGGGTAGACAATGAGTCAACATGTAAAAGTCACTTTCATAATCAAAGGAATTAAATTACCGAATTCCAAGTGAGATTGATTTTTCGCGTAATCTTCTATCACAACTTTTACATTCCAAAATGTGAGCAAATATGTGAATGAGAATAACTTCGTTTAGTTTCACTATAATACTTGTTACGTAAGTAAATATATATGTATAATCCAAAAAGAATTTTGATGATGAATAGAGAGATCTAAAACATTAGTCTTTACTCTTTAATTACATTCACAACGAATAGAGAGGACTAAAGCATTAGTCAAGAAGGGAAGAGAAGGAAGAATCACATGTTTCTTGCATGATTCTTTATGTGTTTGGATCTCATACTAAGAACAAAGCAGGTAGAGGAATTGTTTTTGACTACTTGGGGGAAGCTGCCCTACCCGATTAGGACGATCAGGACATGTCCCCAGTGACCCCCTCTAGCGCCTTCTCTCGTTTGTCTGTACCCCAAAACCGGGTTAGTTACAGCGTAGCTTCTCGGATCCCGGACGTCGACAGCTCCAACCGCCCCTCCCTCTCCTCACTCGTGAAGCCCGACACCAATGGGACCCTCCACGATAACACGTGTCGCGAGATGTCCCCGGGTTGACTTTTGCGGAAATCTACAACCAAAGATTTGGTGTATGGTCTTAACCTGCGCCCACTCGATCGCTAAACGACGCCGCTCCCTCCCTGACAGTCAACGGCTCCGTTTGTTTCGACGCGGGGGTGGGTAGGGTCACACAGACACTGAGACACAGTCGACCGTGCCCGCTAGAGGTTATTTGTTTTCTAGGATTCACAAAGTCAAAGCCGCATACTTCCAAACCTGCCCTCCTTCTGAAGCAACCACTCGGAGATAATAGCCCTCCATAGCCGTGGTGATGGCAGTTGGAATAATACAACGTACACTAGGGTTTTAAATTTCTGTTGTCTGTTTCCCGGACGACTTGTCGTGCTTCCGTGACCTGCATGGACTTGCGGTGGATTGTCAACGTACGTGGTTCTAGACTCGTAGCTTCCTTCATTCTTTTTTCTTTTATATAACTTTGTTTCATTCAAATTACATTGTCGATGAGTTTTTTTTTTAATTAAAAATTAAGATAAAGTGTTCGATAAATTGCCTCAAAAAAGTTTACTATGAGCGAGTTGGTACGTGACATTATTGAAACTTTCTTGCATCCGCCACCAATAGTTTATTGATATTCTCTTCATATAACATGTAATTATTGAATTGAGGTTAGTGAAAGTGATCATATATACACAACTCATTCTTATCGCAGATGAATTCGTACGTGTAGCATTTTAATGGCCGATTCCATAAATTTCTTAAAAACAACGATAAATTATTTGATGAATTGTCTAGAGTACGCGCAATTGAAGAAGCAAAACAAACTTGTGCACGACCTTCTTCATCACGTTTAGTGATGGTAAGTTGGTGAGTTCGTTCATTTATTAGAATGTGTAGTCGAGATTGACAGTTTCGTAACTTTACCTACCGCACTTGTTAGAGATATATCACTCATCAGTACTCCTCATAATTAGAATGCTAATACAGCTTTGAATCTCTTAAAATGATTTAGTGGCAAGAATAAATGTCCTTTCCTCTTGTAAGAAAGATCGAGATAGGCATTCAATCTTGTATTCTCTGGACCACTATGTTGTTGCTGTTAGGCATATATAGGCTCTGAGTGTTTGCACCGCCAGCCCATGATCGAACTGCATAAAATGTCACTAAAAATCTTAGTAAATGTTAGCGTAGTACGTGATTTGGAAATTATGCCATTTAGAGTGAAAAAGAAAAAGCTTTACTCTTCGATCTGGAATTAATATGGGTCGGTGTTCTTGCTTTTTCTCAACAATAAACTCTATGAGATTAAGTCTTAAATACTGGAGGCTTTTATTTTTGCCATATTCTCTATCCATGCTATAATCATCTATTAATTACATGTTTGTCATGGACAAAATGACCTCAAATTTCAAGCCTATATATTAATTAAGTTTCAAACTATAGTATCTATTATCTAATCTCATCAGCAATCATTCATAACCCTAGCCTTTATTACATTGTACTAATGGAGTAAGAAGATAGCTTTGGTTTTTATCAGCTGCAAAAGAATCTTTACAGATATCTTGCACTGATCGATACTCCATTGTATAAGAAAAAATGCTTTAGAAATTATCAAAAAAAAGGATAAAGTGATTGATGAGTTGTTCTCTCACTCTTTGGATAAACAAATTAGGAAGTTGATCTTCATTATCATTCCTTTCTATATTTTTAATTTGGAGCACAATGTCTAGCTGGACATTTATGAAAAAGGAGCTATGAACTATAGGATTAATTAACATAATTAGGGTGCGGTTATTACCGCTTAGTAATTTTTAAACTTTAATGGTCAATTTTAAATCGTAGGATTGAAGATAAAATGTTTGATGAATTATCTAAATAAAAAAATATACTAGAGCGGGCAATTAAATAAAGCAAGCTAGCGTGCAAAATTCTTCGCCAAGTTTGTGCTACATTGTCATTGCAATTGGTGGTAAGTTGGTGATCGACTTCATTCGTTTATTAGAATGTATATATAGTCAAGATTGACAGTTTAGTAATTTTACCTAATGTGTAAAAAAAGAAAAATCCATGATATTACCGGATTTGTTGTGTTCAACGATCAAATTACTTAGTGGTAAACTGGTAATAACCGAGTTCATTTTTGCTCACATCCCTTAGTTAAGGAAAGCAAACATTAAAAGTTAACCATGAGTTAACATTAATTAGAATTTTGATAGGTGTCAAACAGCTAAAGGTGTGTGATGCTCACACCTTAACTAAGGGGTGTAAGCAAAAATGAACTCGTAATAACCGCACCCTAGCTAAAGAATTAATGTTAATCTTATAGTTCAACTCTGCTTCTTTTTCACAAGTGTCCATCTAGCCAATTATGCTCCCCCTATCCCCTAATTAAAGAATTTAGAAAGGAATGATAATGAAGATCAACTCTTTGATTTGCTTATCCAAAGAGTGAGAGAACAACTCTTGTAAACTAATGAAAAGGGTATATGTATATATATTGATTCTTTAGTGGTTGACTCTTGCTTTGGTTGAAATGGGTCAGGTATGGCTTTGGTCCACTTAGTACCCTCTATCTCCTCAAAACACAATATAACAAGACAAAGACACCCTTAAATGAAATCACAGAAATACAGCAAAGCATGCAAGGTAGATTGTCATCTCTCTGTGTAAAACAATTCAAGCTGTTCTAGCTTGAATTTGAATGAATTTTTTTACCTTTGGCATAAGAAAAAAGGGTGCCCCATCTAAAATAATGAGGCGCTGGCGGTGGCCATAGGGTTCAGTTTACCAAATATGTTACTGTTTGACGGGAATAGAATTCTTAGTTTCAAGTCAAAGTAGAATCCATACAAAACCAACACAGCTCCTCCTCCTACTTTAAAAGTCAAGAGGCAAACACGTAGAGGTGACAACTTCCTCTTCATCTGCTCCACTTTTTCCCTCTTTAATTTCTTTATTTCCTTCATTAAGAGTCTGTCTTTCTCATCTTATCAACTCATTTCCTTGAAGCCAGCTTTTTCTTCTTCTGCTATCAGCATTAATGGAGGAAGCAATAATGGGTACAAATTGGCCGGATGGGATGGAAGAGGAGCTTGTGAGGGAGCTTTTGGACAATGAGTCTCCCTTCTTTGTGCTACCAGAGGAGGTCGTAGAGTATTCACAAATGAGTGTTTCGAACAAAGAGGGACTTAATCGGTTCGTACAGAACGTCTATTCTGGACCAACAATCCGTGATATTGAGAATGCTTTGTCTGTCACAACCGGGATAACAGTCCAACCCCAAGAACTTTCACAAGCCAGGTTAGTAATTTGCATTAATTTCTTCATTTATATCATTTTTTTTCTGGATAAGTTGGTGAATTTTTATTAGGTTTTCTATGGAAAACTTGATGTAAGTGCATTATATGATATGTTTCTTGTTTTTAAGTGCAGACTTTCAATATTGGAGAGGGGTTTGAGTAAGGTTGAGCATAAGTATACTCTGAAGATCAAAAGTTGTGACAATGGAATGGCTGATGATGGATATAAATGGAGAAAGTATGGACAGAAATCCATCAAAAATAGCCCAAATCCTAGGTAACTGTGTTTACTCGCTAGCTCCTCCTTTCCTTATTGATTGAACTCGTTAGTTATTATGTTTCGTAATTTTTAACATATTCATGGAGCAAAGTCCTTTGGTTGAGAATCTTATACTCTTCCTTCCTTCCCACAATTACATCGTCAAAGAAAGATGTATATGCTTAATTTACTGAAATTTTGAATATACATTTTGAATTTTGTAAAAATTAATGTAAGAAATTTCAAGAGAAATGCAGATAACGTTGTATTTCATGTATTGAAAAATAAAAAATGAATGAAGTTCGTCTACGATACATTAATATACCGATATATCAAGTAAACTAATTCGATATAGAGGTAAACTAATTCGAGATTAAGCCAAGATGGTCTACCAATGCATGAAGTCTGTTTAGTCCACTTGCAAAACTTTTTGAATGATACATTTATATACAATTGTTTTATACGAAATTAGAATTCTAGTCATTTCAAGAACAAATGGAATAACAGCTACATCATTTGTTTATTTTAGAGTAGGGACCTAAATCATTACTTTACAGTGAAAGCCTAGCATCCTAAATTAACCACTTCATTATCTTATACTTCTACTACAACTATAATACCAATTAAGCAGAGTCCAAAACAATGCTCTGCTAAGTGCTATTTAGTGCTACATGAACCCAACCACCCTATTGATCTTTCCTCAACCCCAAAGAATATTATCCTTAAATATACCCATGCAAGTACCTTAGCCTAAATAAGGTCCAAGCCTAGGTCCTAGGCCAAACTATCAACCCTGAAAAACCATTAAACAAAGGTTTACAGTTGACAGGTTGCTGCAAGCCTGCAATAATACAAGTATTTCTCTCAATGACCAAAATATCGACAGTCCCAAAAATGAAAACTTCAAACATATTATCGATATTTTAGTCATTGATTTTTCCGATTGATTCTTTTATTTTCAGTGCAATATCAATCTTACCAAGCTTTTGTTTTTGGATTGTGTATTGATAAAACAAAATAGGAGCTACTACAGGTGCACCAACCCAAGATGCGGTGCAAAGAAGCAAATGGAGAGGTCTAGTGAGGATCCAGACACATTCATCATCACCTATGAAGGACTCCACTTACACTTTGCATATCCATTTTTCCACCTTACCCAGGCCCCGAACCCAAATCCACCGACGAAAAAGCCCAAGAAGAAAACCTCAACGACACAACCCGAGGACCACGAGCAAGAAGCTCAAGAAAGCCCGCGGAGCATTACTCCGGACCCGGAACCTGAAATGCAGCCCGGCACATTTACGGACCAACGTCAAGAATTTGTGGAAGTAGAGAGGGGGTCACAAGGGTTGCTTCAAGATGTGGTGCCATTTATGATTAGGAATCCTTCAAGTGCTTCTTCAAATTCTTCATGTTGCTCTTACCGTTCACCTCCAACCTCCCCTTCTTCTCTGTCATGGCCTACTTATTTTGATGTTGGGGTCAATCATAGCATTGGATGAATCATATATTCAGTTGTGGAAGCTAAATAATCCTAGTGGTTTCTATATGTCAAATATACAATAATGATTGCAATGTATGAAAAAATCGAATGTAGAATTTATCGTCAATATATTGATAATTCTTATGCTAGTTTTTTGTTATATTACAAAATATATTAATGAGACAAAAACTACACATAATGACTTATTTCTCAGAGGCGCAATAAAAATTACACAAAATATTATGTTAATACAACACAGTTATAGAAAGTTACAGACTCTGGAGCGAGAAAAAAAAAGTTGGAACTCAGAGCCTAATGCTTCTTGAACCATTTTACCCCAAAAAAAACAGACTTTGAAGGAGAGACACAAGAGAAGTGGGGTTTGTTTTCAAACTTGATTGTTACATCTCTCTTGTTTTTGAGATCTTGAAAGCCATAAGGAATTTGATCTAAAGGGCATGGAAGAAAATTCCAAGAACATGCAATGGGCTGCTCATTCACTTGCAAAGGCTGCCATTCCTGTTGTTGCCCCAGTTTTTTTGAAAGAAGTATGACATCTTTGGTTGGAGAAATTACTTATTTATGATGTATCTAGTTGATGAAGGGGTGTGGTAATTCTTTATTTAAACAAGCCACTTTCTCCATGGTTGTTTCACCAAATTTTATTAATGAAATGCTATCTTTGATATATATAAAAAAAAGGCATGGTTTGCCGTTTGCGTTTATGTTTGTTTCATTTAAACTTTTATTTTTCATTTAAAGTTAATCTTTATAATAAAAAATTAATGATTTAATTTGGATTTAGTAAAAGCTGGATTAAGTAGATCATGATTTTTAGAAGGTATTTCAATTGATAAAACTCGAAAATCTCGACATTTTTTTGACGATTTTTCAAAATCATAAAACTAGAAAATTCATTAAAAAAAATCCACTCAAGGTTTTCGAGTTCCGTCAATTGGAATACCTTCTAAAAATCATGTTCTACAAATGATTATGGTTTGGTAAAATTTCAAAAAAAAAAAAAACGCAATTCACAAGGAGGCATGCCAAGGTGCCCCCTAACACGTCTAAACGTACCAAATCATGTTAAGACCCATTTTTATTCAAAGTGTCCAATGCCATAATCTCACCATTGGTAAAACATTATCTTTAGAAGCTGTTTCAAGTAACGAAACTTGTCCTTGGGCCTAGGAAGCCTTTAGGATACTGCGGGAGTTCTCTCAACAAAAAAAAAAGTAACGGAACTCAAAAATATCGATCCATTTATTTTTCACGATTTTTCTCGTCTTCCGACTTTGGAAAATAAAAAACAAATAATTTTCATGTCGAAAAAATTCTGAAATTTTTTCTGGTCTTAGATTACATTATTTTTAGTGTTCGTACAACAAATCACAATTTGTTACCTTATAATGAATATTTTATGGCTCAACCCAATTTAATAGCCGAGCCTTTGCCTCGCCCATTCTTGTGGCCAAGCCAATGCAAATGCATGTGCCCATTATTCCAATGCTCTTGTCCATCAGTTTAGGGTTAAGGGCAAATGCTCCGTGTCCTAATTAATCTATGTCATTTCCATTCTCGTACCCAAAACCATATCCATGTTGTGAGCTTAACCATGTTCAGGCTGTTGGTCATAGTCATCTCCATGTCCGTGCTCATAACCATGTCCATAATTGATCGAAGACAGTTGGTAAACAAAAAAATTGAGAAAGGCCAAAGTTTTAAGCTTTTGAGATTAGCCCAAACAAAATAAAAAAGAATAAAGAGGAGAGAGAGAGAGTTTTGGAGAAGAAATAAAGAGCATAAAGTTGTAGTTATGATAAAACTCGAGATCATCATGTCAAGTTGATAATATAAGCTCCAAAATTTCGATATGTTAAAACTTAAATATTAAAAACTTCTACTAAAAATATTTAATTAATTAAACAGAAGTCAAGACTAATTTGTTTGACTATTTTGACCCTCAAGCACCCTTGAGTTTATTTCTTATGACATTAATTACAGCGTCCTGTTGTCAAAATTGAAATCATATTTTAAGGTATAAAAAAATGTATATGCAAAAATATGACTTGTTGTGCCTAATACAGATAAGTTCAATTTGGAGCACTAAAAAGTCTTTTTTGTGGACTCTAAAGTCTTTTTTGTGGCGTAAAAACTTTATAAGGTTAAGTGGTTAACGTTGCCCATGCAAGCGACTAAGCGAGGTGTTAAGTGTTGCAGTACTTGTAAAGCCACAAGGAAGTTTGTCCAAGGTCATGAGTTAAGCATGTGGTTGATTGTTTGTGAGTTAAAGTTATTTTGGTAATTTATAAATTATGTAATTTACAAATTAGTCATTATGACTCCTCAAACATATTGATGTTTCGCAGTGCCAACTGAGAATTTGTCTGATAAGCTCTTTAGAGAGGGGTTCCTAGTCAACAACACATGTGTACTAAAGAACTAGTATAGGTAAGCACATATATTTTTGCCTCCCTCTAGCGTCGTACCATCAATAAAATGAAGAGGAATTATTCAACCATCAGTGCCTTGTGAGATTGTCCAACTAGATCTTTCAATTTAATCACTCTAAAACATATATTGTGTTCTTTCTTGTTGTATGCACCATTTTAATATCGTGTGGTTTCCATTAATTGTTCCCTGCCAGCTAGGAATTTATTTGAATGACTTGCTACCTAGGTAAAGGCTAGCAAGTGTCGCACGGTCCATTTTTATTTAAACAATTTTGGCTTGTGACACGAGGCTACCACGCAAGCAAGGCTAACCATGGCCATGCAAGAGAGGCTAATCATATTCAAGTTAGGCCAATGATGGCCATGCAAGCGATGTCCATGCAAGCGTTGCGAATAATGGTCATGCAAGTGAGACCAATGTAGGCCATGAAAGCAAGGTCAACCATGCCTTTGCAAGCGAGGGTAACCGTGTCAAATTTTGGTGGACCAACCACATGGTGTCACCCAAAAACAATGTTCTAACACCGTGGAGACCAACTCAAAAACTTTCTCAATTTTTTTTTCCAAGACCATGGTTTCTCGCCCAAAACTGTGGACTATAACACAGTTTTTTGGCCAAAATCACATGTTCTTATTTTCTCACCAAAATCTTCTTACCTTTTAAATCATGATTTTAAAGAACTTTTCAAACTGACGGAATGCAAAAATCTCTATCCGATTTTTTATTACAGTTTTCCAAAGTCAGAATACAAGAAAATTCGTAAAAAAAAAAACAATGATCAAGATTTTCTAGTTTCGTCAATTGGAACACCTTCTAAAAATCAAGCTATACCGATTATGAGATTATGACACATGCAAATTTCAAGAAAAAAATGATGTTGACAAGATTTGACATGTTTTGGCATGCCGTGGGTGCCGTTATGTATGGCACATCCAAACGTGCCAAACCATGTCAAACACTTTTAAAAAAAAAAAAATTTCTCATACCATAATCTCACCATAGGTAAAACATAATTTTTTTGAAAGTGTTCCAAATGAGAGAACTCAAAAATCTTGACCATTTATTTTTTAGATTTTCCAAAGTCGAAAAACTAGAAAATTCATTAAAAAAAAATATGTTTTACCTTTTCGAGTTCCTTCAATTGAAACACCTTTTAAAAATCATGCTTTGCGAATGGTGAAATTATGCAACGGAAAGATTTTTTTAAAAAATCGCAGTTCACAAGGAGGCATACCTACGTGCCCCCGATACGTTCATGTTGTGCCCATAACCATGTATGTGTTGTTGGACATACCTATCTCTATACTCGTGCCTATAATCACGTCCATACTTAATTGAAAAAATTTGGTAGACAAAAGAATTGAGAAAGATAGCAGTTGAATAGAGAGAGAGAGAGAGAGAGAGAGAGAGAGAGAGAGAGAGCATCAATGATATAAAAAAATGGTCTTGAGTTTCAAATATGTTATTTTCAAAGGAAATCGTGTGCTATTATAAGGAAGTTTTCCTTAATTTGGCACAATTCACCGAATAAAGTGAAAATTCAATTTTGATGGCAAATGTATTGATAAAGTTCTTTTACATTGTTTAATTCATTGAGCCCAAGATCCCCAAAAACAAAATATTTTTAAATTTGTTCAAATTATTTAAAAAATATTTTGAACAACTTGTAGTGACGAACAATTCGTCGCTACAAGGTGTTCTTAATTTTTTTATTTTTTTATTTTAACTTCAGGAAATAAAAATAATAATTCTGGTGCTCATAAGGTCAAGGTGGGTTTCATCAAGATTTTATAATATTTTTAGACACCCGTGTATACCGGCTTTAAGAATTTTAAAGATGTCATTTTTTAAGGAAATCATGTGCTATAATAAGAAAGTTTTCTCAATTTGGCACAATTCATCAAATCAAGTGAAAATTCAATTTCGATGACCAATGTTTTGCCAAAGTTTTTTTTTTGTTTAATTTATTGAGCCCTAGAACCCCAAAAACAAAAATATTTTGTATTTGCTAAAATTATAAATAAATAAAAAATCAATTATTTTGAAAAACCTGTGGCGACGAACAGTTCGTCGCTACAAGTTGTTCCTAACTTTTTTTAAAAATTTTAATTTTATGAAATAAAAAGAAATAGTTATGGTGCTCGTAAGGTTAAGCGTTGGGTTTCATCCAGATCTTAAAATCTTTTTAAATACTCGTGCAAACCGGGTTTAAGAATTCCAAAGATATTATTTTCAAAGGAAATCATTTGTCATAAGGAAGTTTTTTTTTTAATTTTGTACAATTCTCCAAATCAAGTGAAAACTCAATTTCAAAGTTTTTTTGCATTGTTTCATTCATGGAATAAATTATATATGATTACTATCATGTACTTTAGGAGTCTAATCACTTCAGTTCATGAACTTCTAATTTCATCAAAATAATCCATGTACTCTCAATTCTCAATTCTCAATTCTCATCCCTGATTTTGTATTTAAATATTTCTAATTTTGGCATACTCTATAAATAATTGAAAAAGTATGGTTGTGAGATATCTTATGTGGCATCTCAAATATAATATTGGACTAAATCTAAAACCGAAAATTCAACGGTATATCTTAGAAAATAAAAGTGAGAAGAATGTTTATCTAAATATGTTGTTTAATTCAAGACCAATTTGTTTGACTATTTGGACCCTCAAGCACCCTTGAGTCTCTATTTGCTATGACATCAATTAGAGTGTCATGTGGTCAAAATTGAAATCACATTTTAAAGTATAAAAATAATGCATATTAAAAAATACATCTTGTTGTGCCTGAAACATATAAGTTCAATTTGGATGACTAAACCTTTTTTTTGTGGCATAAAAGCTTCATAAGGTTAAGGTTGCCGCCTATGCAAGCGGGGCAAACCATGTCTAATTTTGGCAGTCCAACTACACAGTGTCACCCAATAACGATATTATAACACCGTTGAGACCAACACCAAAACTTTCTAAAACCAAAATTCTGAGACTTTGGTTTCTCACCCAAAACTGTGAACTATAGCTTACAGTTTTTTTGGCAAAAATTGCAAATTCTTATTTTCTAACAAAAAAATTTTCACTCTTAAATCATGATTTTTAAGCACTTCTCAAACTGACGAAATACAAAAATTTTATCCATTTTTTTTAAAAATTTTCAAAGTCGAAAAACTAGAAAATTCATTAAAAAAAATATGTTTTACCTTTTCGATTTTCTTCAATTGGAACACCTTTTAAAAATCATGCTTTGCGAATGGTGAGATTATGCAATGAAAACATTTTTTTTTTTAAATCGCAATTCACAAGGAGGCATACCTAAGTGCCCCCGATACGTTCATGTTGTGCCCATAACTATGTATGTGTTGTTGGACATACCTATCTCCATACTCATGCCCATAACCACGTCCATACTTAATTGAAAAATTTTGGTAGACAAAAGAATTGAGAAAGATAGCAGTTGAAGAGAGAGAGAGAGAGAGAGAGAGAGAGAGAGCATCAATGATATATAAATACGGTCTTGAGTTTCAAATATGTCATTTTCAAAGGAAATCGTGTGCTATTATAAGGAAGTTTTCCTTAATTTGGCACAATTCACCGAATAAAGTAAAAATTCAATTTTGATGGCAAATATATTGATAAAATTCTTTTACATTGTTTAATTCATTGAGCCCAAGATCTCCAAAAACAAAATATTTTTACATTTGTTCAAATTAAAAAAAAAAAATTTGAACAACTTGTAGTGACGAACAATTCGTCGCTACAAGGTGTTCTTAATTTTTATTTTTTATTTTTTTTTCTTCAGGAAATAAAAATTATAAATCTGGTGCTCATAAGGTCAAAGTGGGTTTCATCAAGATTTTATAATATTTTTAGACACCCGTGTATACCGGCTTTAAGAATTTTAAAGATGTCATTTTCTAATGAAATCATGTGCTATAATAAGAAAGTTTTCTCAATTTGGCACAATTCATCGAATCAAGTGAAAATTCAATTTCGATGACCATTGTTTTGCCAAAGTTCTTTTTTTTGTTTAATTTATTGAGTCCAAGAACCCCAAAAACAAAAACATTTTGTATTTGCTAAAATTATAAATAAAAAAAAATCAATTATTTTGAACAACCTGTAGCGACGAACAGTTCATCGCTACAAGTTGTTCCTAATTTTTTTTTTAAATTTTAATTTTATGAAATAAAAAGAAATAGTTATGGTGCTCGTAAGGTTAAGCGTTGGGTTTCATCCAGATCTTAAAATCTTTTTAAATACTCGTGCAAACCGGGTTTAAGAATTCCAAAGATATTATTTTCAAAGGAAATCATTTGTCATAAGGAAGTTTTTTTTTTAATTTTGTACAATTCTCCGAATCAAGTGAAAACTCAATTTCAAAGTTTTTTTGCATTGTTTCATTCATGGAATAAATTATATATGGTTACTATCTTGTACTTTAGGAGTCTAATCACTTCAGTTCATGAACTTCTAATTTCATCAAAATAATCCATGCAGTCTTAATTCTCAATTCTCATCCCTGATTTTGTATTTAAATATTTCTAATTTTGGCATACTCAGTAAATAATTGAAAAAGTATGGTTGTGAGATATCTTATGTGGCATCTCAAATATAATATTGGACTAAATCTAAAACCGAAAATTCAACGGACTATATCTTAGAAAATAAAAGTGAGAAGAATGTTTATCTAAATACGTTGTTTAATTCAAGACCAATTTGTTTGACTATTTAGACCCTCAAGCACCCTTGAGTCTCTATTTGCTATGACATCAATTAGAGTGTCATGTGGTCAAAATTGAAATCACATTTTAAAGTACAAAAATAATGCATATTAAAAAATACATCTTGTTGTGCATGAAACATATAAGTACGTTCAATTTGGAGTACTAAACCTTTTTTTTGTGGCATAAAAGATTCATAAGGTTAAGGTTGCCGCCTATGCAAGCGGGGCAAACCATGTCTAATTTTGGCAGTCCAACTACACAGTGTCATCCAAGAACGATGTTATAACACCGTTGAGACCAACACCAAAACTTTCTAAAACCAAAATTCTGAGACTTTGGTTTCTCACCCAAAACTGTGAACTAGCTCACAGTTTTTTTTTGGCAAAAATCGCAAATTCTTATTTTCTAACAAAAAAATTTTCACCCTTAAATCATGATTTTTAAGCACTTCTCAAACTGACGAAATGCAAAAATCTCGAATCAGATTTGTTTTACGATTTTCCAAAGTCAGAATACAAGAAAATTCATAAAATAAAAAAGATAAAAAATTGTCGAGATTTTCATTTCTGTCAATTGGAACACCTTCTAAAAATTAAGATTTACCAATAGTGAGATTATAGCAAAGAAAAATTTCAAGAAAAAATGGTGTTGATAAGGTTTTTCATGTTTCAGAATGTCCTCCAAACATGCAAAATCTCACCATTGGTAAAATATGATATTTAGAAGGTGTTCTAATTGATGAAACTAGAAAAACTCGTTTTTATTTTACGATTTTTTCAAAGTTGGAAAACTAAAAAATTCATAAAAAAAAAATCCACTTAAACTTTTCAAGTTTCGTCAATTTGAAGACCTTGTAAAAATCATGATCTACGAATAGTGAGATTATGGTAGGAAAAATTTCAAAAAATTTCAAAAAAAGTGCAGTTCACAAGGAGACATGCCTAGGTGCACCCCGACATATCCAAACATGTCAAACCATACCAAGGCCATTTTTATTCAAATTTTCTTGTGTCATAATCTCACCATTGATAAAACATGATTTATAGAAGCTGTTCCAAGTGAAAAAACTTAAAAATCTCGATCCACTTAAGTTTTATGATTTTTCCCAGTTTTCTGACTTGGGAAAAAAAAATACTTCCCTTACCGATTTTTTTTTTTGTTATAGATTACATCATTATTAGTGTTCGTACAAAAATCACAATTTTTTACCTTATACTTAATATTTTATGGCACAACCCAATCTAGGGGCTGAGCCCTTGCCCTCGCTATTTTAGTTGCCAAGCCCTTGCCCTGACCCATTCTTGTAGCTAAGCCAATGCAAATGCATGTGCCCATTCTATTGTTGTTGTCCTTCAGTTTAGGATTAAGGGCAAGTGCTCCGTGTCCTAATCTGTGTCATTTTCATACTCATACTCATAACCATGTTCGTATTGTTGTTTATACTCATCTCCATACCCGTGCCCATAACCATGTCCATACTGAATTGAAAAAAGTTGGTAGACAAAAGAAATGAGAAAGATAACATTGAATAAAGAGGAATTAAAGAAATTAAATGGAAAATTCTGTCATCACCCGAACATGGCATGTTCGGGTGATCCCCATCGTTGGATGAGTGTACCCCACTACTGCACTCCCTTCAAATGTACCCCATGTCTGCCTGAGCATCTTTGGCCCGAGCACTGAAGCAGCACCCAAATTAAATGAGCAAAAAATAAATTAAAAAGTTGTATTTCTTATTTCTTCTGAAAAATTGATCCATCTCTTTTTTCTTTATTTTTGTAAATTTTATGATTTTATCTAATGAGTTCCCTTTCCGAGTATAGGTTGACCCTTTTGCGATCCTAAATGAGGTGCATGAATTAAATCGAGTGAAAGTTGATCGATTATGACATATTTTGTGTGATTCGATGATAAGTTCATCCATTGCCATAACACATATTATAAAGGGAGACCTCAAAATTGATCGAGACTCTAAACACAGAGTAAACCTATCAACTTAAGACGGTGGATCTTTGTTATTTGTTAAGCACAAACATTTTTCTGATAAAAAAAAACAAAGAAAATAAAATTAAAGAAACTTTGCTCTATACAAAACTAACCTTGGCCACGTCCCATTATCAAGGACTATGACGTAATTTTGTTATCAAAAGGGCGAAGCGTTTTCTGATTCTGGTTATGAAGCAATTCTCTTTCTCCGGCCCTGTTCTCACAGTCCCAACCCGTCTTCATTCCGGTAACCCTTTTTCTCTCTCTTCCCGTTCACAACGTCTATAAAACTTTCGCAGCTGAAATTTTCTCGGCAACCAAACGGACCGTAAGCTCTCTCTAGGGTTTCAGAAGCACGGCCCTCTCGACCTGTTACTATTCTCAACACAATGATTTTCTCAAGCGGCGGACGCCTTCTCTCTCGCTCGGCTCGTTCCACATTCCAAAAGGTGAGAATACCAAAAAAAAAAAAAGACCCCTCCTTTTCGAATATTTGCTCTAAATTTCTTGGTTTTTTTTGGTTGATGAAGTTGATATTTTGCTGTGTAGAATGTAATTTCGGGTAATTACAATGGAAGGGCTGCGTCTCTGCACGAACATTCGACGCCACTCGGCGGCAATGCGGGCATTTCCGGCAGGTTAGGTCTTCTGAGGGGATATTTAACTCATAATGGAGCTGGGAAGCAGCTCGTTTCGAATACCTACTTGTTCAATTTGAAATCTGCTCTTGCAAACCCTAGAATTCGCCGTTTGTTCTCAAGCGAAAGGCCCGGGAAGAAAAGTAAGACGTTCCCTGCTCAAAAGTTAAAGGAAAGCTTCTCTTTGTTTATTTGGTTCTATGTATCTGATGCATTGCGTAATGTATTTATGTTTGTATATTCGTAATGTTGTGTAGATTACGAGAATTATTATCCGAAAGATAAGAAGAAAATTCCAAAAGGGAATGATCAGAAATCCCAGTCAAAAGGTGGGTCATATTTTTTTCTTCAGTTATATGTGTTTTGAGCAAGTGCAACATTATTTTACTCTGCCTCATTAGTTTCAATTTTTCTTCAGAGGGCTCAGGTGCTGGTGATTCCCAGGGAAATTTTTCAAAGCAGATTCAAGATTTAATCACTCCTTTAATGTTCATGGGATTTGTTTTCATATCATTATTCCTTACTCCTCAGAAACAGAAGCAGGCAATCACTACTCTTGATCAATTAGTTTACTAGTGTTGAATATATGGATAGGTTGCTTAAGGTCATTGTGTCTGTGCATAATAGTCTGTTCACTCTCTTAACTAGATACTAGTTGATTTTCAGCGTGTTATTACGTTCTTGTTGTTGGCACTAGAGAGATGTTGTTGCATCATTCATTGTAATCTGACTCTTGAGGATTTTTGTGTTGGGGGCTTAGAATGATTCAATGGTGTGCATGCATTCTATACTAATGTCATTCTATTGCATTTGTGCCAAAAGGGAGGAATCAAAGCACAAGGCACAAGTATTATTTATACAGTACTGCTTCTTAAAGTCAGTGAGTGGGAACTAATTTCGTGTCAATCATGTGCCGAACAAGTGATGATAACCTAGCCATTCACTGCTATTTTGTCCCCTGACAAACTGATTAGAGCATCATTTGATGCTGTAGTATGTTTGTGATAAAGTATTTTTGACCTTAATTCTTATACTTTTGCATTTCTCTCTGCAATCATGGAGCCATCATATCTATTTTTCTGTTTTTTCATTCTCTTTGGTTTATTTTTCTCCATTTTTTTACCTTATTTATTTCTGTTAAGCATTATGGTATTTTTCTCAGATAAGTTTCCAAGAATTTAAAAACAAGCTACTTGAACCTGGGTTGGTGGATCACATTGAAGTTGCAAATAAATCAGTTGCAAAAGTGTATGTGAGGGGCACCCCACACACTCTAAATGAGAGTAGTGATGATGCTGTCAAGGGTCCTGGAAATGGTTCTCCTTCCGGAGGAAATCTAAGCCAGTACAAATACTATTTTAACATCGGGAGTGTTGAATCTTTTGAGGAAAAATTGGAGGAAGCCCAAGAAGCTTTAGGGGTTGACCGTCATGATTTTGTACCTGTAATTTATGTAGCGGAAGTCAATTGGTTCCAAGAGCTGATGAAGTATGCTCCAACAATGTTGCTGTTGGGAGCCATTTGGTTTGTGGGGCGAAAAATGCCTAGTATTGGTGGTACAGGTGGAAAAGGTGGGAGAGGAATATTCAACATAGGAAAAGCACAGATCACAAGAGTGGATAAGAATGCCAAAAACAAGGTTAAGTATGCATTTCATTTACTTGTGTTTCCCTTCACTAGATCTCTTGTCTTAGTAATGAAGTGTAAAAGTGAAAGTTATGTACAATAATCACATTATGTTCCTTTCCGTTTCAGGTTTTCTTTAAAGATGTAGCTGGCTGTGATGAGGCGAAGCAAGAAATTATGGAATTTGTGCACTTTCTCAAGAACCCTAAGAAATATGAGGAGTTGGGAGCTAAAATTCCAAAAGGTGCCCTTCTTGTTGGCCCTCCTGGAACAGGAAAAACTCTTATTGCAAAGGCAACTGCAGGTGAGTCCGGGGTGCCATTTCTATCTATATCTGGTTCAGATTTTATGGAAATGTTTGTTGGTGTTGGGCCATCAAGGGTTCGGAGTTTATTTCAAGAGGCAAGACAATGTGCACCGAGTATAATATTTATTGATGAGATTGATGCAATTGGCCGGGCAAGAGGGCGTGGAGGCTTTTCAGGTGGCAATGATGAGCGAGAAAGTACTCTCAATCAGTTGCTTGTAGAAATGGATGGATTTGGAACAACTTCTGGAGTTGTTGTACTTGCTGGGACCAATAGACCTGATATTCTGGATAAAGCACTCTTGAGGCCTGGTCGGTTTGACCGTCAAATTACTATTGATAAACCAGACATTAAAGGTCGTAACCAGATTTTTCAGATATATCTGAAGAAGCTCAAACTGGATCGGGAACCATCCTATTACTCAGAGAGACTTGCTGCTCTCACTCCTGGATTCGCTGGAGCAGATATAGCAAATGTCTGCAATGAAGCTGCCTTGATTGCTGCAAGGAATGATAGTACAAAGATCACAATGAAACATTTTGAGGCAGCTATCGATAGGGTAATTGGCGGTCTCGAAAAGAAGAACAAGGTATCTGTTGCCACTGCATGGTAACCTTTGTTGTTGTTAGCTTAGCTCCTTTATGATTCAATTATTAATAGCCAAGTATTAGACGAGTTTGGTATGGACCTGAAAATTGGGATAATTTCGTTGGCATCATTAATTCTAAGGTTGTCCTGAACTGCCTAATAAATGTTGTAGACAACTATTTGAACACCAGAGGGTATCTATATTCTTCTATCAAAATATTATAACATTTACTGGGTTCTTTATGTAGGTAATAAGCAAGCTGGAAAGACGGACTGTTGCTTACCATGAAGCTGGCCATGCTGTTGCTGGTTGGTTCTTGGAACATGCAGAACCTTTGCTTAAAGTAACTATTGTTCCACGTGGCACTGCAGCACTCGGGTTTGCTCAGTATGTTCCCAATGAAAATCTTCTTATGACCAAAGAGCAGCTTTTTGATATGACATGCATGACCCTTGGTGGTCGAGCTTCTGAGCAGGTGAAGTTACTGTCTCTATTTTTCCACAACTTTCTGAATCAGCAAGTAGGGATATAATCACATGAAAGATAGAAAAATCTTGATTGAAGAACGGTGCTTATAAGATGCTCCTTCTCCGACTTCCTTATGGAGACTGAACTTATTGGGTTTCAGCTAACTCTTAAAATTATACATGCTTTAGCCTGGTTTATCTCTCATCGAAGTATGATGAATGGGATTGAAATAGGTTGTTTAAAATTCTTAAAACATCATCTTGGTACCAAGAAACCATAAGCTGCTAATAGTGAATGCTAAATGTATATGATGTCTTTTTTTCATGATACCATTTTCCCTTTATGCATAACTAATGACCCCTGTTGCATGCAATGTCCGAGTAGTTTGTGACTCATAATTTTTTTGTTCTAGTCTATTCTCAATTGATTTACTTGTCATAAAATGATCAAGCATATGGGCTGTAGACTCAAAAGTTGAAGTTTACAAAACTACATTGAGGTGTTCATAGTAGCTCTCAGAACCGAGGGGTGAAAGCTCTCCTTGAACTTTGTGCACATGTCTGTAATCTGTTCATGATAATTTGTATAGAAAAATGCCTAAAATCTGTGACATACATGTTAGTTTGCTATTTAGAACAGACACAAAATTGTGGCTGGTTTTGCATAATCAGCCCCTATATCTAGAAGTTGTAGTTGTGGTATGCCTCTCATTTTAATTCAAACACAAAAAGGCATATTATCCCTTGTTGGATTATGTCAACTGACTTCTGATTTGAGTCATTAACTTACATAGTGTGGTTTTACTCTTGGAGTAGGTTTTGTTGGGGAAGATTTCAACTGGAGCGCAGAACGACCTGGAGAAAGTGACCAAAATGACATACGCCCAAGTTGCAGTGTATGGCTTCAGCGACAAAGTGGGCCTTCTTTCTTTTCCTCAAAGGGATGAATTTGAGATGATGAAACCCTATAGTAGCAAGACTGGTGCAATAATTGACAGTGAAGTTAGGGAATGGGTGGCCAAAGCATATAACCGCACACTTGAGCTGATAGAGGAGCACAAGGAGCATGTAGGACAGATTGCAGAGCTATTGCTGGAAAAGGAGGTCCTTCACCAAGAAGACTTGATTCGAGTATTGGGAGAGCGCCGATGGAAGTCGGACGAGCCCACAAATTATGATAGATTCAAGCAAGGGTTCCAAGAAGAGGATGATAAGGAGGCTAAAGAGACAACCACTGAGGGTAAGAATGTGAACGATGGTCGGTCACCACCTCTTCAACCAGATGCTGTGCCTGCATAGTGATTGCACCCCTACAGGGGATTGTGTTTATATAAAATGAAGTTCTGTACCTCCTGTTTAGAGGCTGCATCCTAATTATAACTGATTGTAAAAGTTTTGTATATGCAAAGGTGTCATTTATTTCGAGATCCATCTATACTTTCTTGTTTATGGAAATAAGAGATATCACACGGCTAGTTCCTAGAAATACCTTTCTTACAGAGTCTTGACTTTTCATTTTTGGTTTTTGCTGTTAGAATGCTTATGAAAACTTCACTAACCAATTCTTTCTCAATCCTGACTTCTTATAGTCTCCAATATAGTGTTGAGCCCAGAATATAAGATTTTGGACACCAAGTCTCAAGCCTCAAAGTCCAGACTTTAGGCCTTGAACTGCCATCCGGTCATCCAGAGCTTCGACATCGATTCATGGACTCTACAACTGAATCAAAAATCTTAGAGCTCGATCCCCTTCTCTTTTGAGATAAAACTCGACAGAATCCGTAGTACCGATATTTTCCTTAATCACTTTGGCAACAACATGTGTGGAGTTTTATCTCAAAATATCGGTATTTTAGGAATAATTCACCAATTTATATTCTGTTGTTGTGTCTCTTTTCCAATTTGAGACTTTCTTTGTCCACATCCTTGGTTTATATCGAGTACTCACACAACTCCATGACTCGAGGCCTCGAGCTTACAATTCATGACTTGGGATATTGCCACTGGTGATCCTAGCAAACGTTGAGCCATGATTGATCATTCACTGAGATTGTGGCTTCCGGATCCATGGCTTCAAAGTTAAAACATAGCTAGGGCGGCTAAGCCCTAGGCCTTGAGACTTGGGACACAAGGCACACAGTAGTACTCGGAGGAAATGACTGATAGGAAGAGCACCAGTATCATTCATTGGAGGAGGAGTGATGGACGGTGGTACCATATTTTGTCTCTCTCTTTTGAATCAAGGGAAGGAAGCTGGGGGCCGGCCGTCATTTTCAAGCATCTACGGGGAAGTGAATTGATTGATTCTGACCAGAGGGCTTTGTTTCTTTCCTCTCCTCACTTTATTTTAGTGGGGGTTTTTGGACCAATGCTAACCGGCCACACGCCTTTTAAAAATCACTTGGGAGAGAGACTCCTTTACAAGTAGGTCGATTGTGATCGATGAGTTGAGCTCACTTACAGCTGCTCTTTACTGTTTACCCTTTCTCACTTTGGACCTTTCAGCTAACATAAAAGAAAGTTTCAAGTTTGGTGGCCGGTAAACAAAATATATATGCAGCGGCGCACCTTGCTGTAATATTCCCGAACATGTCTCTTGACACTTATACTCTCTAGGATTAAACGACGACCCTTCACTCCCTGAAACCCTAAACCTAATATACTAGCTAGGGTCTCTCAACTCAGACAAACTCATTATTTGTATTCTAAATTTGATTCTGATTTTGATCTTGTAGCTACTAACACACACATCCTTAGTTGCTCAGCAGCAGGCACATTGATCGATCTTCACAGTAAGTAAACAAAACCAATGAGAAGGTGACAAAGGACTTGGGGGTGAATAGAACTGGCATTTGGCTTTTTGATAGTACTAGCTAGTGAGTTGGATATATGGAACTCCCATCTATATATGCATGATAGCTGTGGTGTGGTATAGTACTTTGGATTGATTGAACGTCGTTGAAGGTATTTGATTGGGGGTACCTAGAGAATCATAAATGGACAAACACCTTTCACTTTTGGCCTAAAATTAAAGAGGTATTGTCAAAATCCCAAAGCTAATGGCCCTCCTTGTTGGAAAGCAAACAAGTCTAGGAGAAGTACTGATCATCCCAACTCAATACCAATAATTTGTGGGGGCTAACTAGTACACGTTCGAAAGTTTTAGAAATTCAAGAAAAGGTAGGGTTGTGATTGAATCTCCCAAACCGGTTTTAGACAGAACCAAAACTTATCTAGTCCCGATCCATTTCTCTATCTTCCTTCACTACTTGAATTGATCCGAAGAACTAATATCCACCAAACGATTAAGATATATATGCAGTGATAGGACTGAGTAATGACAACATAGAATAATTTGTGACAGAGATGCATGCATTTGATCAATAGCTTAAAGCTTGATGTTGTATATATATATATATGTCCATGATCTGATTTTTAGGTTAATGTTTTTTAGGTTAATGTTTACATGTCGATATTTTCCAACCATATTAACCGTACAATATATGTGGTTCTAGATGTGTATTAATCACATAAACTATTATGAGGATGTAGCTGCCAATTATGATGGTCCAATTTGCAGTATTATTTTCGATTTGTGACACATAAACAGTCTTATTTAACACATTATTAGAAATTGAATGGTTGAGATCAATAGTTGTTCTACATTATCTTGTAGAAGCACATCGTATGGTATGCTGCCATGTACAAAATAATTATGTTAGCAGTTGCTACTTGCACAAAACAACACATATTTGATAATTAATATTAATTATTATATACCAACCCCAACTATCAAAGTTGGGGGACTACTTCTCTCAATTATAATTGGTGGATTAAATAAATAAAACTGGGGATCTAGCTCCTCTTTCATAGTCGTTTATGTTTAATCAATCAAGGGAAGAACGTGTACGTATTTGATAGTGTAAGGTTTCAACTTTCAACTACTAAATAATTAAGTAAGCTTTGCATGAAGTACAAAATGTACTAGCTCAATCATTTTTTGGAGATAGGAACCAATCCTCCACCCAACTCAATTAACCAGTCACGTGTCTAGGTTTGAGAATTATTGATAATCTTAATCCAAATTTTTATTTCATTTAATTTTTGTGAATTTGTCTATGTGCGTAACTACAATTGTTATTTCAAACGCGGACTTCTTATGAGTTAATTTTATAACAAATTAGCCATAAGGTCACTTTTGGTGACCTTGTTTTTTTTTAAGCCATGCACCAAATATTTTTTTCTCTCATAAGGCCACCAATATTTACAAAAATGTCACCGCGTCAATATTTATAAAAATGCCACCGCGTCAATATTTACAAAAATGTCACCGCACTTTTAATTTTCATTATTTACGAAAATGTCACTGGATACAAAAACTACTACTAGATACAAGAAAGCTACTGTCAAAGAACAATAAAGCTACTGTCAAAGAACAATAAAGCTACTGTCAAAGAACAATAAAGCTACTGTCAAAGAACAATAAAGCTACTGTCAAAGAACAATAAAGCTACTGTCGAAGAACAATAAAACTACTGTCGAAGAACAATAAAGCTACTGCCAAACAACAATAAAGCTCAGTGCGAGGAACAAAAAATGTACTCCCAAAGAATAATAAAGCTACTGTCGAAGAACAAGAAAGCTACTGTCGAAGAACAAGAAAACTACTGTCGAAGAACAATAAAGCTACTGTCGAAGAACAGTAAAGCTACTGGCGGTGGCATTTTTGTAAATATTAAAATTTGTAATATTTTGGTGGTCTTATGAGAGAAAAAAAATATTAGGTGGCTTTTTGAATAATATGAGTTATGTAAATGACCTTATTTATAATTGGCTCTTAATTTTATCTCGTTTCGGTTGCTTAACTGATCTCGTTTCGATTACTTAACTTGAAAGAGAATGATGTCTATGCATGTATGTGGCTAGCTTGCATGCACGTACATAGATTTGTTTTGACAGATCTTTGTTTGAGCTAAAATTGGTATTCGTGATATTCTAATCATATATGGAGATAAAATTGTGAGTAAACCAACAATTAATAGAGATTATTTGGATTAGAGATACATGATCTGATCTCATACATTGGATTAGAGATTACTCTAAAATCTAATTTGTGAAATCACTTCTTAAAAGATATTTTGATTATGTGTATTTTTTTTTGACTAAATTCTTGTTACTACCCTATACTTTAGGAGTCTAATCAATTCAGTCTCTGAACTTCTAATTTCATCAAAACGATTCATGCACTCTCAATTCTCATTCAATAGGTCCCATTTATGACACATGTAGACCCATGATAGGTGTAAATATTAAAAAATGGACACGTGTCGACCTATGATAGGTGTAAATGTAAAAATAATTGACATGTGTCAACCTAAATGGAATTAATAGATCTCATTTATGACACATATCGACCCATGATAAGTGTAAATGTAAAAATAATTGACATGTGTCAACCTATGATATGTGACTCATGTCCTAAATGGACCTATTGGATAATAATTGAAAGTGCAGGAATCGTTCTGATGAAATTAGAAATTCAGAGATTGAACTAATTAGAGCTCTAAAATATATGGTAGTAATGAGAATTTAATCTTCTTTTGTTTTATTCTCTCTGTATATGTATTAGAGAAAACCAGGTATACATATAGGGTGTTGTTATTAACGCACTCTAAAGTGTTAATAACACACCCCTTCTCTCTATTTCTTTTTTTTTTCTTGGATGTGTTATTAACACTTTAAGGTGTGTTAATAACAACACCCTATATATATATATATATATATATATATATATATATATATGCATAGTTGCATATATATGGCTTGGAAACTAATCTGTTGGCCAGTCCCTGTCATATTTATGCAGGCATTCAAATAAGACAAGTGGACTTGGCTGATTTTTTTTTTTTTGAACAATAGTGGACTTGGCTGATTAAGAAATAAGAACAAATAGGCACCTCACTCAACCCAGAATATTGGAATATATTGTAATTATGCTGCTCGCAATTGGCTATATAAATTAATTAATATGCAGTACCAGTCAATTTTGTGTAAACTAAATTCCTTTGCTAAATCCTTATTAAACTACTTTTTTTTTTCTTAAGAGATAAATTAACCACTTTGGGAGGCTTTATCTACTAATGGTACAATATTGTCCAAAAAAAAATCTACTAATGGTACAAAACTGGCATATCATGTATAAAACATAAAGTAGAGGCTGAAGCATAGTAGTCCCTCTTGAACTTTTTTTTTTGGTGCATAGTCCCTTGAACTTTGATTGTTCTGCTATTGATTTTTTAGGCATTTTCATTTTCAAGGCTAGCTGCTTATGATCGACCTTAATCTAATGTCACTCACTTTGACACTGGTCATCTCTCACTAGTATTATTCGATTCCCTCCATATATTCTTTCACGCCAAATCTTTCCGCAATCATAACACCTCATTTGTTCTAATCTGACTCATCGAGAAGTCCAACGAAGTTGAAAACCCACAATGCTAATAATTGACGAAAGTTTCATAGACTTGAACATAGGGGGAATATTGGATAAAGTTGAAACTTTATTAGGGATTTAGGGAGGGAGCATAAAAGAAAACAGACCTAAGTTTAGCCAATTAAGTAGAAATATGTAAACAGGCACACCAGATATTTTTGGGGATGCCAGTGCCATGCATCATTATTGGGTTTGATCATATACAATGTGTACTAATCTGAAATCTCAATTGTACCAAGTTCCAATGTCTCTGAATTCATCCTGTGAACCATATATGTTGACTTTATGCAGAAAGTTAAACAAGTACTCCTCAGCTGCACATATAAAACCAAATCATATACCAGTAAAGTATATTTCTGGTATATATAGAAATTTTAATTTGAGGTTCTCCTCATTTGACTGGCAATGCCAGATCACTGATATTTACAACTCTCCGTTGCTGTAGCTTTCTTCATAACAACCTCACCAACTGGAGGCTAGGACTCTGAATAATAATGCTTTAAAATGATTTATAATATGAATTAGAGAAGTAAGTAATAATAAGAACAATGCGAGGGTCATGGTCACAGCCAGCCCAGTTATTTGATAATTGAGGGGAAGAGTCAGAAATGGATCTTTCATAAGACAGACCTATCATAGCTAGCGAGTGGTACATGCAACTATCTTTCCTATATTTTAAGGATATGGTGAATGGGAAAGGGTGACTAAACAAGGGTCTACCCAGTTTCCTTTCCCTTCCCTTTTTCATCTACTTCTTTTGTACTTTTCCCTATTCTCTAAGATTAGGGCTCCAATCATTTCCTCACTCTACATATAAATATAGCAAGGTGCTGTGTCATTTGCTCTATATTATTGGGGGGGGTGGGGGGGCATTTGCTCTTTCTTAGTGGCGGCACTGCCTTCAATAATGGTAGATATAGGACAGTCGACAGTGTATAGATCTATATTAATTGTGAACCAATGACGGGATTCAAAATGATTTAACAATATATATTAATTAAGTCAGATAACATCATATTTTTAGTGATGAATATATGCATATATATATATATATATACATATATATATATATATATATATATATATATATGATTTTATCCGTGTAGGAACAAGGTGAAGAAGCTCCCAAAACAAATTTCGATCCCATCTCAAATGGGCGTATTGCACTCTTTCTAAACTCTTAGCAAACTCTTTTTTTTAAACTCTTAGCAAACTTAGTTGCATCTTAGATACATTTTATCAAACACATTGTCGACTATTTATAATGAATAAAGTCACCGATTAAAGCATAAAGGCGTAGGTATTTAAATGAAGAAATTAAGTCGTGATCGTGAGTTCAACTGAACCCCTCCGCCATCCTCTTTCCTCTGCCCCTTATTGGATTGGTCACTACCATCTTTCACGTGCAAGTGGAGGATGGTACGGTGTTGGGAGTACGAATCGAAGGTGCTATTTTGATAATATCTTAGACAATCATTGAATTATATATATGTTTGTAGATCAGTACTAGCTAGTATATGCATGTATAGGAGAGTGTCTTGTATACACCGAAGTGTATATACACTTCGGCGATCTAACGGTTAATATATAAGAGTGAGCGATCTAACGGTTAACATGTAGGGAATATGTGTGGTTGGATGAAGAGTTGGTCAATCCAACGGTTCAAATCACCTAAGTGCATATACACTTCGGTGCACCCCAGAATTTTCGCATGTATAGTTAAAGCAACTAGTAGAGTAGCAGCCTTAACTTTCCTAACAAAGTATATCTTGATAACTAATATATCAAGATCACTAGTATTTGCTTACTCTTTTTGCTGCTGCTAAAAATCTTGGTTCCTCCGAATTTCTTAGTGCTGAAGCAATTGCCTTTTGTGATGGCCTTCAAGCTGCTAAGTTTTATGACCATTCTAAGATTTTGGTGGAAGATGATTCAAAAATTCTTATTGACAACATCAATGGAAAATGAGTTGTTCCTTGACGTATAAAGACTCTGGTTTAAGACATAAAAGATACTACGTACAAATGATTTGAATTTTATCAGCTTTAAGCATATTTATAGGGAAGCAAATTTTGTGACATATAAGCTTGCTCATTTAGGTCATTCTGCTACAAGCACTTTTGTTTGGTTTAATTGTTTACCTTTATCTGTGTCCCCAGCGTTCCATTTGAATCAGCTGAAAAGACGTGGTTGTCGTGGTTTTTCTTTGGGAACTTTTATTCTCCTCATAAAAAAAAAGAGATAACTAATACTCTCTCTCTCTTCTCAAGAAAAAAATTCGTTCAAAAAAAAAAAAAAAAAAAAAGACAAAACCGAAACATTGACCACAAACGAAGGATGGTCCGGGGGCGGTTCCTAGCTAGAGTTAGAATATTCCCTCAAAGTGGCTTGTCAACCATGCGTGGTTGATAGAATATTACCTCCCTAAAAACAATGTGCTGGCAATATAGAATTTCAGAAGATATATGATCTCTCTTCCGAATCAACTTAAGCACTACTACTTGATTTCCACGAAACTTTGTTAGTTTTCTTTGAACTATTTTATCATACACATTTACCCTATATTTTCAGATACAAACTTCTAAAATTAAAATTCTAATATCATGTTAAACAATCGTAAAATACGAAAAATTTTAATTATCAAGAAATTAATAACCAAAAACAATGTATATCAAGTCATGTGAGGTGAGATATATATCTGTATATAATTAATAGAGGGTTCAATAAGGCCAACATAGGAAACGTTTTATCGATGTCATGCATCATATATATACTAATAGAATTTGATGGGAGCAGAAAGATGGATCACAAATATATCTTTGCGTTGGCAACTGGCTAAGTGATGTAAAGTGTTCCCCAAATAAGACGTATAATCTTCATCATTGCAATGACACCTGTATTATTTCAAGACTACTATATATGAACAATTATTCATACACAATTTGTATATAATAGATATGAGAGCTAGCAATCATATGTACCATGCATCTAGGTACAATGATATAAAATTATATTATCACATATTGACATGCCCCCCACGCCCCAATTATGGAGGTTATTAAGATTGGTATATAATTCACACAAATATTGAAGATACAGACAACTCGATCTAGCTAGCTAGCTTCATCCACAATCCATTGAATTCTTAACTAATTGAAGAACTGGCTGGTATTGAATTAATATTTTGGGAAATTGATCCTCATCATACAAGTTATCATATTTGTTTATAATTAATTGTAGGCAGTATGAACCTACAAAACCCAGTGCGGGTTCTGCATATAAATGATGATTTTTTCTTGAGCATGCATGGAAAATGTGTATAGATTAATTATCATTTCCTTGTTACTTTGTTAGAGATACCACAATTGTATACATACGTGAAATTTAATCAAGTACATTTTCAACCAAAAATTTAATATAAAAAAAATAAACCAATCTACTAAGTCAATAGTAAATGAACACCCTCAATGATTGTTTAAATAAATGCATAAAATATCAGTTTTCTGCTTGACCTTTAATTGGTCTTTAGACTTCATATGCCTTGTTAACTTAAGCTTCTCTTCTTGTTATATGCAGTGATTAACATGTGGACGCTAGCTCATTGATTAACATTGGCCGTATGTTAGGGTTTTCAAATTTGCTCATCAAATAATGTGTTTGAATTTGCCGTTGTTTGCTTGTTAATTAGAAATAATATTGAGGTTCGAAAATAAGAGTAAGACTATATGGTATGTTAACATTTCTCATATATAATAAAGAGATAAAGTCTTTTTTAAGGTAAATAAGATCCTCATTAGAATAAATTAGGTTCTCGTGTGAGTAATTAAGTCCTAAAAGTGGTAATTGAATATTTTACGATTTGACGACACATATTACAACTTCGACAACTCATGTGGTAACTACGAAAAAAACTCTCGTTAAGGTAAATAATGTTCTCATTAGAGTAAATGAGTTCTCGTTTGAGTAATTAAGTCCTAAAAGCTGTAATTGTACGTATGAGATACGTTAACATACACTAGACACTGTAGAATTTGATGATTTTAGTACTCTTTAAATCAAGCTATTTAGGAAAAAATTGTGATGAGTGAAAATGAAAGAATGAATCAGACTATATATGCTGATTTTTGTCCTTACTATATATAGAGCTCATTTTAGCTGGTCATTGTTGGATGGAACATGTTTCCAGAAGGATCCAGATTATTGGATCCAAAACAAGACATGCTAGCTAGCAACCATTTCTCTTAGAACCCAATTTAGTACCATTAATAGAAACTTTATAAATCTCACACAACTTAATTCTCAACAATATTCATATGTATGTGTATGAAAACATGCATAGAGTTGTAAGTTTTTTTCCTAATTTCTTTTGTTGTTTAAACTTTTTTCTCCCAAATTAGCATCACAGTTTCTCACGGCATTATAGCTAAGTATGTTGTACACGCATAGCATATATATACCTCCCTTAGGCCTTAGCTAGAATGCTTTGATTTAGATTAGATTAGATTGGATTAGATTGGATTAGAGGATAATAGAGAATTAGAGATCGATCATAAAATGGTTGGCATCCACTAGTTTTGAACAACTCACCACATGTAATTAGGATATTTTGTAAGGGCAAAACTGGAAATTTCCGGACAAATAGAGGGAGTCCACAAAATGCATCCTGTTCAACCTTTTCAACCCTTTGGAATTTCCTGCTTTCTTTCCTGTTACCTTCTCCTCCTCATTTTCTTGCTTACTTTAATGGAATTTTTTAAATAACTGAACGTGATTAAGATGAAAAACTATAATAATTGTGTAAACCATTTAAAAAATTCAGAAACTCGTGGGAATTAAGCAAATCTCAGCCTATTTAAACCCACCTCTGCCTCTCTCATTTCTCCTCCCACTCCTTCAATTCTTCAATACCTTTAGCAAAATAGCATTGCTTTCTCTCTTCAGAGTTCTCTTCTTGCAAGAAAGAAACTCTCTTCCTTTCAGTTTCTTTCTTTCTCTCCCTTATTTGGTATTCACATTTTAATCTGGTGAGTTTCATGGTCATAGAAATGTCATTGCATTTCCAGTTCCTACTACAAAGATTTGAGTTTTGATCATTTGATATAAGCAAGATGTTCATTTCATATATCATCCACTTTGCACAAAGTTTTGGTCTTTAATTTTATCATATCAGATTGACATAATAATCTTTTTCTTCTTTGATCCAAATTAAATATCATTCTTCTTGGTTCTACTTGGAAAGACCCTTCAATGAGTTGTACTCGCTCCCTAAAGTTATGATACACTGTGGAAAGTACTGCTTCATTAAAACACATGAACTTTGTTTAAGTTACTTTGATTGTAGCTTTAGGCAGTAATCTATGTTTATAAAGTAAGCACAACTTTTAAGTTATTAGGTGAATATATATTAGAGGTTGAATAAAACCCATTAAAGCCATTGGTCCACCTCTTCAGCGCTTCTTGATTCAATTGATACTAGCGCTTCTTGATTCAATTGATACTAGAGGTTGTGGATTGTCCATTCAGAAACTAAGAAAGCCTTATCCTACCTAGTTTCTTGGTTTTGGCCCCAGAATCAGCTTAATTGTCCCCCTTTACATACCCTTTTTCTCTTTTGGTGGTAATCTGAGTCAATAAGGGCCACTAATTACTTTTACAATGAAAAAAATCAGTTTCAGAAGCAAATTGAAACTTAATATAAGCTTGTTTGGGTTTAAGCTATCATTGGACTTAGTATTCACTTCTTTTTGCCATCTCCTGAAGGTTTTCTGATCAAATGGAGTTCCATGAAGACCGTTATAGGCAGGCTCAGAGGCCAAAATATGATTGTCTTCTGTTTGGTAAGCCTTTTACTTCTGGTAATTTTCATGTCAAAATATGAATTACCTTGGAAACAACCATACTGACCACTTGTTTGAACTTATTTGCAGATCTAGATGATACCCTTTATCCCCTTAGTACTGGTGTTGCTACAGCTTGCCGCAACAATATAGAAGGTAACTAATTTCGTTAACTCTCAAGTTCAGAGACTATTCATTTTCCACTAATACATATATTTGATTCCCTATTTTCTTTTTCTTGTAGATTACATGGTTGAAAAGCTTGGCATTGAGAGGAGCATAATCCCTGAATTGGGTAACCTGCTCTACAAGAATTATGGAACTACAATGGCTGGACTTAGGGTACTGTTTGATATTTCCCCCCTCTTTTTTGTTTGGATCTTTTTTACTGCTAAGAAGCTCTTTAATGAAATATGTATTCTGGGTTTTCTTCTTTGCAGGCAATTGGCTATGACTTTGACTATGATGAATACCACAGGTGAGGAAAGCCTTTCGTATTTGATCATTTTGACATCTTCTTGTGTTTTTGGTCCTAAACTGTTATTAACCTTTAGATTTTGTATGTAACAGTTTTGTCCATGGGAGATTACCTTATGAGAACATAAAACCAGACCCTGTATTGAGGAGTCTTTTGCTCAACCTGCCTTATAGGAAAATTGTAAGCACCTAATAATCAATTACGAAATAACCAAAGGTTTAAACTTTCTTCTTTATATTAATGTCTTGTATATATGTGGAACAGATATTCACAAATGCAGACAAGGTCCATGCTGCTAAAGCACTAAGCAGGCTTGGATTAGAAGACTGTTTTGAGGGAATTCTCTGCTTTGAGACCCTCAACCCTATTCACAAAAGCACTGTTTCTGATGATGAAGATGACATTGAGTTTGTGGGATTAAGCACTGCTCAAGTTCCTGTCACCACAACTACTAGTAGCTCTGAGATTTTTGACATCATTGGCCATTTTGCCCAAGCAAACCCTTCTTCAAAGTTACCCAAAACCCCAATTGTGTGCAAGCCATCAGAAGCTGCCATAGAAAAAGCCCTCAAGATTGCCGGCATTAACCCTCAGAGAACAGTAAGATATATATATTTCTTGTTACACTAAGATATATATATTTCTCTCATAGGATTTGATTATCATTTACCATTTACTACTATATTTTACTTATGTTTTTAACTTTTGGGTGGTTCAGCTGTTCTTTGAAGATAGTGTCAGAAACATACAAGCTGGCAAAAGAGTGGGTCTTCACACTGTGCTGGTAAGCCAATGGAAACTTATAATTGTTATACCACAAATAATTGGCATAATTAGATAGGATAGGACTAGCAGATACCATATATAAATAAGGATTTGGTCACTAACTGATGGGTTTAATTTTTTTTTGTATATTGAATGTACAGGTTGGCACATCCCAGAGAGTTAAAGGGGCTGACTTTGCACTAGAAAGCATCCACAATCTGAGGGAAGCACTGCCAGAGCTTTGGGAGGCTGACAGGAAATCTGAAGTTGGCTACCCTGGAAAAGTTGCAGTGGAGACTTCCGTCACAGCTTAGAGTAGTTAATTTGTGCCAACATGCACTAGTTTGTTTGAGGAAAAGAAAAAAAAAATCATGTTTTTGGGGTCTCAACTCCCATTTTCCTCTCATTGTCATGGTTACATATTAATTTATAATAAAATATATATTTCATCTTCATTCTGGATTCCAATATAAGTGCTTACTGTGTAGTGATTAGTCCGAAACTATTATGAGATCCTGCAATTGGGGTAATTTACAAGTCTTTAATACATCTAACCAATCAAATATGACTAGTGATTTCATAAAAACACCTACCCAAAAGGCCAAAACACAATATGAGAGTTTAGGGGTTAGATATCTCAGAGTCTAGAATTACTAGAACCTGAATTTTGAGTTCTCTCCCTAGTTTAAAGTTTTTGTTATCGAATAGAACCAAACATCCAATTATTGTCTTTAGATTTTGAATTTAATTATTGTCTTTAGATTGATAACATGGGGATTCTAATGACGTACCTCTTACTCCTTTGCCTCTATCAATGGAAGCATAATCTATTGGCAATTGCAATTATTAGAATGTAACTTCATGCCAATCACGCAAGGTTTACAAATTACAATAACATTAAGGTGGTTGTAGGTAATTAGGTAGACACTTGTGCTGAAAGGGACGCACTCATGTATATATATTTGATAATCCAAATGCGCACCATAATTGATGCGCTAGAAACAGTGTGAAAACGATATTTCCTAGATCACAGGTGATTATCATATGTGTTTGATGTTTTAAGCTTATTGATGACAATGAAATGTGGAGGGGTCATTAGACGCTACTAGACACTAGTGTTGACATCATTGACTGAAAATCGCATGATTTTTATTTTTTTTTATAAAAAATTAACTAATAAGTTCAAAATCAAAGATATTTGTCCAAAAAAAATAATAAGTTCAAATATAATTGCAATTGGTTTTGTCTTGTATAGTGAATAGCGTGTTTGAAATGCATTCATTTTCCTCACCTAGCCATGATTACTTGTCAATTCGGCAAGACAACCCAGTTTTTAGTTTTTCTTTGCAAGAAATTACATTGTAATGGTTAGAGACTTAGAGTTGTGTCAAATATGAGCCATACAAACAGAGTTTTAAGTTGTGTGGATAGAAATTTATGTTTCATATTCTGCCAAGTGAATGAGACCCATATACCAGAAAGATACATACTCTCCATTTATGTGGTAAAAACTAAGAATTGAAACTTACACAGTAACTGAGTAACAGAAACATGGTGAGGGTTAAAATTTGTAGCTGTCAGAGATAAGGTTTTAGCTGATGGGCAAAGAATGAACCAGCAAAGGTTTTAGCTTTCTCCTTCTATACAAGCTCTGGTTTGAGACTTTGGGGTATGCATTTTGTGGGTTGATGGAAGTTGGTCCGTACTCAATACAACTAAGAGTGTCGGTCTGATCATCAGTGATGGCAACGGCACCACGTGTCCCGTTGGTGATCTCAAATAGTTACAATAAGGTCCGTCAATGTCATAAATGTAGTTGGGTGGCATTTCCAGAAAGGTCGACTCTTTCTTCTCATTATTCCAATTCATTTTCTGCTTCATCTTTGTGCGTTGAAAAGAGGGTGAGGAAGGGTTTTAGGAGAGGAGCGGTCATAACGGCGATGGCGGATTCGGCTACAAGCACTGTCCTTGTCACCGGAGCTGGTGGTAGAACCGGTACACTTTTTCTCTCGGTCTCTCTTGGTTTTGTTGAATTGTCAAAGATTGAATCTTTTTAATATTAATTGTTAAATTCAAGATGGGTTCACTTGCTTATGTGGTTTTGCTCTGAAATTTTAGATTATGTAGTGTTTGTTTTACTGGGTTATTGATGCTGAGTCAGAGATAATTTTAGATTATAGCTTACAAAGCATTAGAAAATGACAAAAATGTTTATTTAGGTGGTGAGATTTGAAGTGGGTCAATAAGATTCATGCAATCCCATAGTTATGTGTTTGTGTGTTACTAGTTTGGCTAACAATATAGGAGGGCTAATTAAAATGAAGTCAGTTTCTGAATTGTGCATATTTTGAGGTATTGCTCGAGATTTATGTCAGTGGAAGTAGGAGAGGGGCTTTTCTTTTTTGGTTTCCTCTGTTTAAGGGAGAGTTTGTGATTTAAATGTGTTGTTGATTGAATCTTGGCAGGCCAAATAGTTTATAAGAAGTTGAAGGAGAGGTCTGATCAGTATGTTGCTAGGGGTCTGGTTAGAACAGAAGAGAGCAAAGCGAGCATTGGTGGAGCAGATGATCTCTATGTTGGAGATATAACGGATGCCAACAGCATTGTACCTGCAATCCAAGGTATTGATGCTCTTGTAATCCTTACAAGTGCTGTGCCAAAGATGAAACCTGGATTTGATCCAAGCAAGGGTGGGAGGCCTGAATTCTATTTTGAAGATGGGGCATATCCTGAACAGGTAATTTCAACCATCATTATGATTTAGAATCTTGGTAAGTAGGAAGTTGTTAAATAGTTGGCCTCGTAAGTGTTGTTGATCCTCCTTGTTTTAATACATGGTTTTGCATCTTAGGTTGATTGGCTTGGACAGAAAAACCAAATTGATGCTGGTAAGAATTTATATTCTTCTTTCCACTTGTTATTTGAGCATGGTTTGTTTTAGCTTGTGCTTTTTGAATAACCTGATGCCTTTTTTGTATATGTATTATGAATATTAACAGCCAAGGCTGCGGGAGTGAAGCAAATTGTGTTGGTTGGGTCTATGGGTGGAACTGATCTGAGTAATCCCCTAAATAGCTTGGGTAATGGAAATATATTGGTTAGTGATCCCTTTATACATTTGAATTACATCCTTTTCTGGTAGCTTTTCAGCCTTCTATGTTTGTGGAAACGAAATTTCATCCTGCTTATATTTACATTGTAAAAGTGTGATGCAAATGTTTGTCAAACAGGTTTGGAAGAGGAAGGCAGAGCAGTACTTGGCTGACTCTGGTATTCCATACACAATCATAAGGTTGGTCCAGTTATAATCGAACTTATTGGCTGGTTTCCTTGCCATTTGTTACAGAAAGATGTGTTTTTATGACAACAAACCTCACAACTGAAGAAGTTGTAAGCCTGAGCATTGTTACATACCTGAGCATTGTTACCTACATTGCATTGAGTATTATACTTTAATTTTCAACAAAATGTTAGAGAACTTCTAAAACATCCACAGAATGCTTTATTATTGTGATCCCTCTTAGCTGAGGATATCGAAGCTTATTTGCTGGAACCAATGACAAATAGCTAGCTTCATTTTTCCTTTCAAGTTTTAATGTGATAGTATTCTTTTGGGTTTTGAGTATACTAGTCAAGTGCAAGCTTTGGTAGCTAGTAACGATGGAAACGAGTCATTATAGGTTCATTTGTTCTTGTTATACTCTTTGACTAGCCAACTAACTTAGACCTTTATGGCTAAATTAGGGCTGGAGGCTTGCAAGACAAAGAAGGCGGTATCCGTGAACTTCTCATTGGGAAGGATGACGAGCTCCTTAAGACAGACACAAGAACCATTGCCAGGGCTGATGTTGCAGAAGTTTGCATTCAGGTATATAGGGGCTGTTAAAATGAACAATTTCCTAGTTTCCTGTGAAGTATCTGTCTTTTGGTCACTGGTGGTGCATTCTACTGATTTGCTTACTTTTTCGTTCCCCTTTATTGTGATCAGGCATTGCAATTTGAGGAGGCAAAAAACAAGGCATTTGATTTGGCCTCAAAGCCTGAGGGTGCCGGAACACCTACCAAGGATTTTAAGGCTCTCTTCTCCCAGATCACTGCTCGTTTTTGATTTTCTGTTGTCTTGCTGTTTGGACAAGAATTTCCGCTGAAGTTTGATTTTAGAATATCTCCCTTCAGTTTTGTTGTAATGCCAAAATCAAGATTTGAGATTTACTCTTTCTATTTTTACCGGGAAAGAACCGCAGAAAATTAAGCAACTAGCATATAAACATGTCTATGGCAGTGAAGCAATCTTAAGAGTTGTATTCAAGGGTGGTTTCACCCCCTAGCTTTATATGGGGAACATCTTTTATTGGTGAACCTGCACTTCTAATATTGCAAGTGCTTGCCATAGTATTGACTTTGAACTTGATGTGTGATTACTATGACTTTTCTTCTTCATAATTTGAGCTATACTGGCTTTGATGAGGAAATTTGGTTTCCACTGCTTATCAATTATAGTGAATAATTACCCACCATTTTGTTAATATATAAAACTAAAGAAATTTCAAATGGGAAGTGATAGGACCATTTGTGATTGTGAAGACCATGAAAATGCAATTGTTCAAATGTGAATGAACACAAGGAAACGACGTCGTTACATGGACCTACAAATATCACAAGTTCGCTCCACTTCTAAAGCGCAGCTGAAAATGGCGGTTGTTATGTTGGTTAACTACCATCAACCTCTGGCTATAGCTGTTCAGTCCCAATCTCAAAACCCTAGCTTCAATTCCCGCAAAATTCACCTAAATCAATTCAATACTTGGAAGCCTCGCCGACGCCGAATAACCAATTGCTTGAATGGAGACTCAGACTCCGACTCCGACCCGAACAGTCCACAAGGTACTCTCATTCTCTCTCTCAATTTTGCACAAATTGAAATTGCTCACAGTGAAGTTGGCTTGTAATCAGACAAGGAAGTGAACAATTTGGGAGTCAAAGCCGCGTTATCGATGCTCAAATTCTACAAAAGTAAGCTTCTTTTTGCTCTGTGAAAATGGTGGGTTTAACTCGTCGCTAAATTGAGCAATTTTGGTGAAAACAAAAACAGGGGAAATCTCACCGTTGATGCCGAAAAGTTGCCGTTACGTTCCGACTTGCAGTGAGTACTCCATGGAAGCTTACAAGAAATATGGGGTTGCAAAAGGTACAGTCTTGACTGCTTGGCGTCTCTGTCGCTGCAATCCCCTTGGTAATTTCTCCCTTAAATTTCTTGGGATTTATTTGTTTTTGGGTCTTTGAGTTTTTGTGAATTCAATTTTTCGTTTTTCTTTTCAGGTGGTTCTGGATATGATCCTCCTCGATGGTTCGACGAGACGAGTTTACCTGAAGAATAAACACAATCCCATTTCTTCTCTGCCAAGTTTATGTTGTGTATGCGCCACTACCTCACACAGTTGAAATTGAATTCAAAATGATTGCATAAAGATGAGCCTAAGATGCCATTTTATTTTATACCCGGCAAAATGATTATGTAGTCACTACTGTAATCCATGATATACAATTGGTGGGAGAAACTTTTCTAATGTTGGTAGGTCTCATTGTGCAGTAAGAAGCACCTTTGCTCCAGATGACTAGAGAACCAAAATCAAAGGGGATGCTTTCATGAAAACACAAACTGGTATTAAACAAACTCAGGAAAAGAAAAAAGAAATGGTATATAAAACAAAGCTGCGCAATCTACTCGGGTGCTTGTTGAAATATGAAAACTTTATCTAGCTGAAATCAGAATATCGATAGTGGAGTAAATAGGACATCACTACTGTCAACTAGTGAAGGGAAGTGTTACATGATACTATGATAGTTCTGAAAGATTTCTACAGAGGGACAACAAAGCACCACTCCATTACTGTCTCCTACCAGAATCAAAATCAACGATCGAAACCAGCTACCACATTAACCTGCCAAATTATCAATGAAACAATCAAATTATGACGAGCACGATTAGAAGGCAGAGAGGGAGGAAAAAGAAGGTACCAAAAACTTAAATCAAGCAACACAAGTACCTTGAATCAACTCTGTATCCCTGTTCAATGGCAAAGAGCTAAGAAGCAGATTACAAGCATTAATAATGTATTTTACAAGTTCCTTAAGTAGGTTTCCAAGCAGAAATGGCAAAAATGGTTCGTCCCTTCCATCCCTGCAACAGCCAGCGGCCATCTTCATCGATGACAAAATCCTTGTGGTAACTAGATTTCACTTTCCAAGCCGCCTTCTTCACAAGTTCTCTGTTGAAAGGTAGTTGCACAAACCCAGCCCTCAAGTTACGGACTTGCCACTGCTTGTAGGATTCTGGCCTTTCCACTCTTTCCCAGCCCTCACAAGCTATAACATTTAAAGCCTCCTTGCCAATGATCTCTTTCTCAATCAACATCCTCTCGCGATCCTCGCGGGGTACAACTGTTTCAAGCATATCAAACATTGAAGAAAAATGAAACAAAGCCTCTCGGAACCTGGTGACAAAGAAGGGGGCGTTGTACGCTCCATTAATAACTCCATGGATGAAAATGTCTGGATTAATTCTCCTTATCAGATTAAGAACCCGACTTCGTGCACTGTCCACAGCCACACTTTCATCAAGCAAGTTCTTACCCCGATACAAACAGTTCACAACAAGAAACTCATCCCTGTCAATTTTGAGTTCCTCAAGTGTAATGGCTTCCCATTTTTTAGCAATAGCATTGTACTCAAATGGCACGTGGAACGTCTCAGCATAAGCTGCCAAGCGACGTCCTGTTTCCTCAACTCCTTCAGCTGGCCGGAATCCTGGTTGCGGAAATTCGATTCCAGTAATCCGGAGCTTTGGGGGTCCTCCTTCCCTCAATGCGATCCGCTGAATAAGGGTAGGCCATTGGAAACCATAATGGATACCAAAATCTATGACATGGAGTCTCGTTGCTTTTTGTGATAAATCCATTATTGTCTTGTTTGAGACAAAATTAGACATCTTCTTAAATGGGCATGCAGCGAGGAGAAGATGGTAAGCTTTCAAGACATCAGCAGCAGGTGTTCTTTTGCTAACAAAGCCTTTATAGATCTGGCTACCAGTACCAGCCAAGCGAGCCTCGAGGCCATCAGCAAAGCAATGAGCCAATCTCTGAGTCCCATCTCCAAAAGGAGAAGAATGCAGCCTCACCTTCTTTAGCAGCTCATTTGCAGTCCTATGATCATCAGCTGCAACTGCCTGTGCAACAGTAATAAGGAGACTTCTCAAATCCACCACGTCCTTTTTGTTGCCACTTTGTTTCTTACCGCGACCTTTTGATCCTTTGGATTTCTCATTCTGTGGCACACTTTTGCTCATTCCATTCTGCAACTCCTCACGTTTAGATTCCAAGTGCTCTCGACCCTCCCCTAAGCTACAAAGCAAAATCTTATCAATCATCTCCGATCGCAGAGTAGATTCAGTAGAAACTGCCGCTTGCTTGCTACTCCTATTTTCCTCCATATCCTCATCATCCTCCCTATACGGATTCTTCCTCCCCCTTGACCCGTCAGGAGAATACTCCCCTTCATCCTTTTTCTCCACTTTGACAGCTTCCTCATCAGTCCCAACCTTCGAAGCTTGAGCCGACAACCAATTTGCATCAAGATCAACAACCAAATTAGTCTCACCAGGAAGAAATCTACTAGCCTCTTCAACCCCCTTATTGAACTGCCAAACAGATCGACTCTCAGTACTCAAATCAGGGACGTGAAGACTGCTACTAGGAGAGTCCACCAGCCCATCCAGGCTACTGACCCTAGTTGAAGAGCCATAAGATGATTGAGAAATGCTATAAGGTGAAAGACCCTGAAATTGAGACATGTATCCACCTGGACTTTGAATCAAGGTACTATCACTGAAATAGCCACCACTGTTACTACTACTAGTAATACAGTTGCTGCCACTTCCAGACAAACCACTGTTACTACTACTAGTAATATAGTTGCTGCCATTTCCAGACAAACCACTGTTACTACTACTAGTAATATAGTTGCTGCCATTTCCATAGAAACCATCGTCTGGGATCTCACCATATGGAATCGAAAAATTGTGGTTTACTTCTGGGGAAGGGGGATATTTCTTTCCAAGGACGTCATAGAATGACTTCTCGGCTGCTTGAAGTTCCAAAGACTCTTGATGCATGCAAGTCTTATCCTCCATGTCTTCTTCCATTAGCATCTGGTTAATGTATTTCAAGACCTCATCTGAAAAGTCACAATCTTCCACCAAATCTTCCTCGTGGCTCAAACTTGAGCCAGACGATAAATCATTTGGTGTTACATCGGGTTTAGGGTAATTGAATTCCCTATAATTGTTACCTAAGAAAGGATGACTACCAAATTGGGATTGGGGCATAATGTTCTGATGTGAAAGAATTGAAAAAGGTTGGTTGCTTAATCGAACTCCATTTAAAGAATCAGAGAAACTCCTAAGACGAGGATCCATTACCATCAAGTTTGTAATCCCAACAGAATTTCCCAATCTCAGAACTGTTTTTTGAAAGCAGCAGAATTTCCTTCCCAATTAGATTCCTCCTTCAACCCTAAAAAAACCATTAAGATACAAAAATGAAAATAAAACCTCCACAAGTAAATCAACAAACATGGACCCATCAGAGAAGCAAAAACAAATGTGTCTTGAACTAAATAATATTATAAATTTCAACCTCCACCACATAGAAACGCCAAATCCAAAATCACTTGGTACCTTTTTCAGATGCAACAGAATTTCCTTCCAAATTTAGTGCCCTTCTTCAACCCTAGAAGCCATTAGCATACTAAAGCTTCAAGATTCACTAACCAATAAGCTTCTTAAACTAAAAAAGACTATAAATTTCAGAACATAATCAGAGAAAGACACTGAATTATATATAAAATCAAAAGGGTATTATCTAATTCAACAAGGTCAACTATGAAGAGAACTACCTTAAATAAGACAACAACACAGAAATGCCCACAAATAAAACCTCCAAAATAGCAAAAGGTCTTACCTTTGAGTTGCCAGAGCTCACTTGAGAGAGACAGAGAGAACAGAAATGGAGCAGAGACTTGGAACTTTGAGGTGGTCTTATTGTGTTGTGTTAAGGTTGTCTAGTCCTGGTTATTAGACGAAAGACAGCCGTTGATTTCAAATGTGACCGGCTATAGCCTGTCCTTGTCCACTGAATGGATTTGTTTCTCTTCGCTTAGTCTTCCTATCTATTATGGTCGTCTGGACTTCAACTATCTCTCCAATCCCTGGTGGCCACGTGTCCACATGAATGCAAACCCGCGTGGCTCGTTACTCGTTTTCTAGTTTCGCCGAAGACGATCCCTTTTTATTTTGTCTGAAACGATCTCATCTCATTCATCGACCATCTCTCACTTTCACTTGTCATAGTTGTGATTATAATGGAAATCACTTTTCACTAATTATGCTTGTGATTTTAATCGGAATCGCAGATGTAAAGAAAATAGAGCCGACACTTTTAACAGAAATTGAAGTAAATGCGGATTACATGTGTTGAGACTCTTTGTGCTTGCCAAAAATATGTAGGGTGACAGAATGACAGGTAATATTTCATCAGCAAACATTTTGATATATTCGTGTGACTACATCGATCCGAGATTTCTGTTAAGCTTTGAAAATCAAGCCTAGATACTTCATAGAGTCGAGGCAACATATAATGAGGGATTTGAGTTTTAGAAATCTCTTGTGCGGATGCTATTTATTAGACGTTTACATACTTCAAAATTAAAACGATAAGAAAAGTGAAAACTTAATGAATAATGGTACCGACTCACTTAAAAAAATGGAAATGGGAATATAGAAGGGAAAATAATCATTTCATTTTTACAAAATGTAATGGATCAATGAGAATCTCAATCATTCTGAAAATGTTACCGACTCACTTAAAAAATGGAAATGGAAATGGAAAGATGGAAGGAAAAAGAATAAGAACATGGAGGGAATATTCCCAAAAGTAGCAAGGACCACCAAACCTTAGAATTAAATTCTGAGAAGGAAAAGAACAGGTATCCACTAAATTGAGAACCAAATTATAATTCAGATTGAGAGAGACAGAGAACTGTTTGCACATTAAAAAACGTGGCTCTCATTTGGACGTCGACTCGTTCAGTTGTGTTTCCACCAACAATGAACACTGAAATTAAAAAACCAAACTTTGAAGAATGGTGCTTGATGGTCATTGGTCAAATCTATCATTTTCCATTCTAATGCATTGCATCGACCAAACACAGACTTTTTTTTAGTAGAAATCGAATCCTCTCCAAATCTGCATTTGAAGGCAAAATCTAATATTTAATCATGGATCTTACAAGGTTTGCTTATATTAAGAGCTGACCTCAGACAAACTCTACCTAATACTTGATGTCCTGCTTATAATTAGCCTTAAAAAAAAAAAAAACTTGTCAACCAAAGTTGATCAGATGCCTTTACCAAAGAGCACCAATGAGAAACTCACACATGTAATTCTACACATGCTCCTTGTCTTTACAGATTAGTAATCCATGTGTTTAGTTCAGTTTGTGTATCTTGAGTGTATAGATAATACAAAGTGATTAAGAGGATTGACAAAATTGACTTGCTGTAGAATAAAATCTCTGACAGAGAATCAAACAATTGGTAATATTACATCCTCCATCTGATCTGGTGATTCCCGGTACATGTTTTTTCAATTAGACACTCAGGTCTTCATTGCAAGAAATTCAACAGGGGATTCAAATTGAATTGACTCTCTGAGTCTTGTTGCAGAAACAATCATTTACATATCACACAAGACTCTTAATCTGGGAAAGAAAAGCTTGAGTCAAAGTATTATATTGAGACCATTTACATGACAGCTTCTACCCGTAAGCTTTGCATACAATTTACGAAATCGTGAGATTGCGAGTTCTAAAGTTAAGCTTCTTCTACCTGCTCCTTCCCGGTTCTCAAATTGCTGCTTTGAGCTGTTGCTTGGCTTGGCGCTGAGACCAGTAGGCATGGGCGGCTAGGACTCTGTCCAAAAGCTCCTGAGGAACGGGTTCTCCTCTCCTTTGCTGAGGTGAGATCCTTGCTGTGTGCACCAATGTTTTCCACTTGTCCTGCACCATTCACATTTTCCACATTTGCTTAAAATGACATCATCCTACGTTTTCTAACTGCTTTAAACCCAAAACACAATGCTCAAGGTGTACACGATGTTTAACACTACTCACTCAAACTCAAAAGCCTTGATCCATCTAGAAGAAGTTGAAAAATTCATGGCAAGAAATCTAACCCACTACAATTTGATATCTTACTCATCTTCTTAAAAGATGGGTAGAAATTATAGAAGTGAGGAGAAAACATCATATAAACAAAGGAAGCTGAATAATTAGTTGGAGGGGAAAGAGAATGATTGTTGGTAAGAATGCGTTTCAGTTGAGCACAAACAATTCAGGAAAATTTACTCCCCAAAGAGTTTTGGAAAAATCAACTAATTTTATACTCGACGTATATCAAATAAAACACTCACCTTCAAATCTACATAAGTTCGATGTTTTGCATTATCAAAAGCACGCATTTTAACATCACGCCATCTGCAAACCAAGAAAGTAGGCACATTGTATGACTAAATATTCATCAACCATAGAAAAAGGGACAACAATCAAACCAACCTTCCTGTTCCAAGTTTCTCAACAGCCTGAACCAATGCTTCTACTTCTGAAACAGAGAAAGGTCTCCTCATCCGGCGCTGTACATATGCTGGATGCCCAGATTTCCTATGAAAAGGAACCACAGCTAATGCCTTTGCGCTAATTGGTGGAACTACAACCAGAGCTTGGGATGCTGTTGGGGTTTTGTCAATTGAAGTACTAGCAAGAGAGGGAACTGTGTTGAAGTCTTTCTCAACACAGCCACCCAAATTGATTACTGGAGGATTCAGGGAAACATTTGAAGTCCCTGGTCGTGAGACCAAAGACGCAGAATGCCTGAAACAAAACATAATGGCATGAATATGAGCTTCAAAAGCCGGGAAAGAACCGCTAAAAGATTGTTCATTTCATTAGCCAACACTTATAATATCATAACCTAGTTAACTCTCTGCCAGATACAAAAGAAGGATCATCTTTGCATTGAGAATACGTAAGCTTTGCATGTTTGGGCTCCAAAGTAAAACCCAAATTGTCGAGTTTGTCATCGCGAGAAATCCCAGTCTGAAGTAGTGTTTTGCTGTCATCTCTAACCTTTTTTCCCTGAACCAGGATCCCAACATGTAATCCATCTCCAAGTATAGAAGTTACTGCCTCCATTACTGTCCTCTACAGAAAAATACCTATCAGATATCTCCAATTAAATCCGAACATAATAATAGCACTTTCTTGATATACTTTGTTTCCAACACAATCAAGTAGCCAGCAGTGGCTTGGGTATAACCCATTTGATTGGACTAGTTGTTTCATATGAAATTCTAGAAACCACACCATATCTTCAATCCCGTGTCTTGAACAGTAGAGAAGCAATATGCAAGCAGAGTTAATCTATCGAGTCTTGACAGCTAAGAAAAGGGAAGCAAGCATACCTTCAATGAACCAACAGTCGCAGTTGCAGGAATTTCAATAAATAGCTCGGGAACCTTGAAGGATTTGATACTAAGCTTCACTGATTAGCAAAAGGAAGTATAAGAAATTTTAGATTAAATAACAAAAATGGAGTAAGATTGTGAACAGGTCATCACAGACATTCTTACCCTTGCAGTCATTGGACTTGAGAGGTTGTCGACCAGTTGTTGACGATGATGGTCCAATTGCTGCATGTAAGAGCTAGGATTATTCAACCACTTGAAGATATCCTAAAACCTAAACCCTAAATGTAAATGGAGAAAATATATAAAAAACGGAAAGCAGACAGCAAACATTATTCAACCTGCATTGCAGTTGCCACCGTCTTCTCTCTTGTCAGGAGGACTAAACATGCTTTCACAGTTACACCCTCTATCGAGTGTAGTAAATGGCCTCCGATTAAAGAACCTTCTCTTCTTGAAAGGATATATCTTCTGTGATCTTTGATGTGCGTAACAAGTTCTCCCATTACGGTAAACTTGCTTTATTTTCCCATCTAAAAGCATCAATTCAACGTCAAAGCTATTATATATCATAAGGAACATAACTGTCTAGAAAGGTGTAATCGTTACACTACAAGGACAGTAGTAAAAGAGTGGTTGGGCCTAGCAGACTAATCATAGCACCTACAGTCTACCTTACTTGGAACAAGAGTGCATTGTAAAGCCAATTACCAGTTCTAGAATAACCCCCGACCTTCATATCTGGAGCTATCCTCCAGTGCTTGGATGCTGACAGATTCTTTATTTCCCTATCACCACCTTCTGGGGTGTTCTCAAATTCCTTTCTCATGGTACAGGGTTGGACGTAACCCATAGAATTTTCGTCATCATCTCTACTAACTACTTTAACATTATCATAATGGCAAACGAAAGGACCATGACTTTTGCAGTCCCCCAAAAAAGGCGCCTTTACATCATGTTCAGAACTGACCAGTTCAGGAGGCTTCAATTCCATTTTAACTAGATCTTCTGAACTGCCTAAAATATGGGCTTTTCCATCCTTTACACTCGTATCTTTTGATGGTTCAGCCTCTAGTTTCCTCTTAAGTACAACCTGTGCTTTCTCTTCAATAAAATCCCCAGATAAGGGACAGTCACTGACTACTTTGCTAGAATAGCTTCCACAAGAACTGCTATCAACTGTACCCAACTTTTTAGCAAAACGAACGGTCCCCAAGTGATCATTACTTTTTGATGTCGCGTTCATCTCAAAACTAAAGTTTTCTTGTGAATGTGAAAACTGATTCAGAGTATAACTTTGTTGGTGCCCTTGCACTCCACACACAGGTACAGAGGCTTCCTCATCACAGCTTCCCCACTCACAAGGGTCTTCCTTCAACAAGTTTTCTGCATTCTGTTGCTTGCTTTCAGTGGTAGCATCAAAATTGTAATGGGGATCCTTTCTACAAGAAGCATTAGTAGGTAGAGGATTTTCACTCTCCAATAATTTACCAGCTACACTAGCCAAAATCTCGAATGCATGAATCTGGTTGCCCTCAAGTTTCTTCCTGATGGGTCCCTTTCCCTAAACCAACGATGACAGAATGAGATCAGGACTTACTACTTACACACAAAAGAAAAGTTACCACGCAATGGGAGCCTTTATTTACCCTAGCTGATCTAGAAGATCGAGGAACCTCAGGCACTTGGTAGCCATTGAAGCCATAGTCCACCCTCCTCTGCGGTACCATATCTCAGATGTTCATCACAAGCACAAAAAGTCATCAGCTAAACTTAACGAGCTTCTTTAACTTCAAAGGCCCACTGAATGAGACCCTGTCAGAAAAAAAAAATATATCAAACAGAGCATACCCTTTCTTTTTATCAAACCAGACTCTTTCTTTAACAAGCACTACCTGATGTAGATATGATCTTAGTTTCTTCATGCTTTACAGCAGTTATACCAATTGCTCAAGAAAAACAATTTTTAAAGTAGAATTTAGCTCTGCAACTAACAAGAGTACAACTTCTAGACCAGTTTAATTCAGCAAAGTAAAAATCAAGACGCACTCAACAACAGGAGATCATGATCAAAACAAAATTTGGGAAATTTTCTTCAAAACCAAATGCAGTCTTCCTGTTTTCCTTCCCTTTCCTTCCCCTCTGGGATCTTTTCCCTCGCAAGGCGAAGGTTAATGCAGTTCCATTTATCACCAAACAACTTCTTCATTTTATCAAAAAAAGGGAAATACCATCCTCTTTATGACTACTTTCGTATCGTCAAAACTGATCTAGGAATTACATATAAATAAACAAAATAAAGGAAAATCTAATGCATAGATGAGTGGAATAGTACATGCCCGGTGGTAAAACAGACAAGAAGGCTTACAGTTTAAAGGGTATTTGGAGAACCTCCAATTCATCCCATTGTAGAGTAAAATATATGCCAACTTGAACCTGAATTGTACCCTTCAGTTTCTGCAAAACAAAACAAACATTACATTTGTCTTAGGTCACAAAGACCAATTCAAAAATACACATTGATAATCTATATTAGAATAAAACAATAAGTACCAAACATTAAACCCTGGCAGAACATATAAGCAGCAGATCCCAAACATCTCATGGTCATGAAGACCAACCCTGACCAACCCATTAATTTAATCCAGGCCGTCATATAGTTAACCAGTTCAAATAAATAAATTTAATATCTTCCACAGGAAGAGAGAGATAGAATTTCATAGAATTCATACACTCTGAAGAAAATGATGGAATTTCAATTCCACCAGAAAAGTGAGTCGACGTGAAAATGACAGGGGAATTGAAAGACCAAAATTTGAAGAAAATTGAAAAGAAACAAGAACAAAAAAAAACAGAAAGAACCAGGCAGCAAAACTGAGATTCTGTAACCAGAAATGCAAAAATTCGATCTTTTTGATCTGGGACCTCATTTTCATGAACAAGTAAGTACCTTTGATCGATGAATATAGAAATTTCAGCCTGAAAAAGAGAGAATTATAAGTTCTTTTATTCCATTAGAGGGACCAAAAAAAGACACACATAATTTTATTCTCACCTATGAAAATGGGTAGTGTCTGATCACCAAAAACCCTCTGAAAAACCACCCAACTTCTTTCTTAAACCCCCCAACTGTTTATAAAGTTTGAACCTCATCCTCCATAATTGAGCTAACCGGTAACTTGTGGGGGTTTACCGGTTACACTAGTTAACAAAAACCACTTGGACCAGTTCCTGCGTCTGGGACACATCACTTCTGTATTTGACACGTGTAAGTCTCTCCACTATTGTGGGTTAATCTTATCTCGTTCACAAAAAAGTAAAAAACTCATTTTGGTTATTAAAAAAAAAAAAAAAGGTTTATTTGGTCGTCCATAATTGGTACCTACAAAACGCATTGACCGTACCGTACAGAATGTCCATATGAGCTGTGTTTGCTTCTATGTATGTGCCGAATATATTTACCATCTTAACCGCGACCACAAACACGTGGTACATAATATGAACACCATCCGGACTTTAATGACCCAATCACGTGTCATAACACTTTGTATGATATGATTAATTCCTCATGTCTTGAAATTATGAGAATTAATTCTTATCGTGAATGTCATATTGTATGGACATTAAATTGTAATGTAGAGTCCAATGAAAGAGTTAACAATGGTTGCCATAATCATCAAAAACCCTTGTGACCATATATTTTTCTTGATAAAAGTTATAGACATGTCCCTCTTTTCCATGGGGTTTGTTGGAAAGAAGTTATGATATGAAAGCTATTGTAGCATCCAATTTTAGATAGAAAATGCATATCCAATGACTACTATTCTAATCCCAATTTAAGTAACAACTAAACCATACCCTACCCACATTAGCACAGTACAATAGCATGAGGTACATGACCCCATGAGAGAGAAAGAGAGAGATAAGCTAGGAGGGATAAGGGTGGTTTAATTTGTGGTCAGAGAGAAAGTAGATAAGGGAGGACCAAGTGAAAAACTTGTCTGAAAGGGTCTATCTGATGGTAATAAGACTGAAAGCAAAAGCAGGAGGGCTTTTGGTCCACCACAATTTTCCCACATCGGTTACATCAGGCAGCTCCAAAACCCATGCTTTTCTGAAAAAGCGCTTTGCCAAGAAATTTGGAAGCAGCTACCAGTCACACACGTGCAAGCCACCTCCACCATCACAACAGTCATAACAACACAGCTATAGAAATTCCCAACACTACAACACAAGCCAGACTTTCAGACATTCAACTGCTTTCATATATGATCTAATGCAACAACATATCAATGTCATAGCAAGCCAGGAAAAGCCCATCAGACTTATAATTCCATCGTGATACCGACTCTAAAGGAGAGCCAAGGAGAAAAAAATTAATAAATCAACGAAAATATTATACAGGCAAACGCAATCACTTTAATAACACCTCAGGCAGCCAAATTCTCGTATTGCCAGGGGTTGAACTCTATTGATTTGACGTCGATTGCTTCAACGCTGTCTGAGTCATCTATTGCGGCCCGGTGTTCAGTATATTTGCCATTGTACTGGTACACTTGCAAGTCCTCCCAAGTTGTAGGACAGATTTCATCTGTTTTGTCAAACCATCTTGGAGTGAACTCATGCCCCTTTTCCTCTCTATTTTTCTTTTCAGCTCTCTGCCTCTCCTCCAAACTGAAAAAAGTAGGTAGACAGGTTTAAGATGTCAGCTTTCTTTATCCTGGTTGTCTTGAAAAAGAGTGCTAAATCATAAAGTTAGCATCAGTGCAGTGGATTCTTGTTAACCTTTACCAATCTATTCAAACTTCCTACTGTAGTGTATGTGTTGTGTGTGTGTGTTTGAGAGAGAGAGAGAGAGAGGGGGGGGGGGGGGGACCTGCTCTTTTCAAAACCAGCTTTGGGTATGTCACCCTGCTCCAGTGCAAACCTATCAGGACGCAACCGAGAATCTGATGACAATAACTTCTTAGGAGCGGTGTCGAAGCTATTTATTTTATGCGCAAAATATGTGTACTGGAATTTGTCATTTTCTGGAACTTCAGCAACTCTCCAAGACTGAAATGAAACAATAGAAGAATTTATGAGGTTGATAAAAGGAACGAAAGAAAAAAAGAAACACTTTTGTTTCCTAGGTCATCAGACATGAGCAAAAACTTATACAACTTCTAGGTGACATGACCAAAAGAAGGAAGAATGTAAAGTAGTTCATCAACTTCCAAGTCTTTTGCTAGATCAATAACATGGCATGGTGATCATGAGAATGCATCTAGAACAACATTCAAAACAGTTCCCATGAAAACATTAGGAGTGCTGATAAACTCAAAAGATTCATTGGTTCCTACAAGAACTGTACAGAAGTTCACCCAGGTTTTCCTACGAAGTTCAAGGTGTAGCTGGTAAGTGGTAAGAAACCAACCTCCTTCAGTTCCGTGCCAGGAAGTGGTTCACCTTCTAAGTCACAGGGTTGATAACTCATTGACTCATTCCACTTTCCAGTCATCAATATCTTGGGTTCCTCAGTAGAATTATAAACATATCCATCAACTTCATAGCGACCAGCTCTGTAAACAAAAATGAACATGAGCAAAAGTGTGAACTCAACATAGATCTGACACTAGTTGGTAACTAAAGATTAAGTCCTTGAACCCAAACTATGTCATTATCCCAAAAGACTTCAGATAGCTACATAAGACTTTTCCCAAACTAGTTGTGATCCTCAATTATTGGATTTTCTCCTGTGCCACTGAGTCCTGTTTAAAATCTTAGTGTTATCAAATGTTTCTGATTAGTGGATCCTGTGCATATAATATACCCAATCAGATATTGAGATCCCACTGGATGCATTTGAATAGCATATCCACACCCAAAGTAGGAAAACAGGTATGTTTGTTGCAAAGTGTTAAATGCACAAGTTTGCTGCATCTTTATGGATAGTTGTTCATATGAGGCAACTCACAAAACAACAACAAGGAGGCAGTTTTACGATTTTAGGACTTCTCCCTTAGTAGACGTCCAGAAGGTAGTTTTTGACCTGAAACTTTTCGTGTATCACCAGAATAACCTCCCACAAGATGCTACTCAATAAGCACTCACTACACTACTTCAAGAAAAAGGTAGTCATACCCAAACCAGCCGCATGGTTGAAAGTATAGCACAACTTTATCCCCTGTGGTCAAATTGGTCAGAACCATATCTCCTGGTGAATCAACCCATGTCCGTCCAAAAATTAAGTTGTTAACTTTTGTTGGCGGAGGTGCCAAATCTAAGACTACACCAGATTTTTTGAGGGTCAAACGTGTCCTGCATTGAAAATATTCTAAAGTTAAGCAAGTATAAAAGAATGCTTAATACGCAATTTCAGCATTCACTTAAACACAAGTTATTAGATGAGGGAGAAGTTTTTAGTTTCAAATTTCATAGTTTAATGTTACCACTTGAGTTCAGAGGAGTTGACAAGATAGAAAGGTATTTGTTAACAAAATTATAGCCATAGAGAAAGATCAAATAAGGTTTACCTCCCAACTGGATAGATATCAATTGAGTTCCCAAGAAATTTGGTTTTCACCTTTGAAGTTATGTCATATATGAAATGCTCATTTTCTGCATGAGCAGCACTCATAGGAGGGTGATGACTAACCTGAAAGGATTATATGAAGAATATACAAGTTATCAATAAGTTAAAATAAAAACATACCGATATTCATATTCTTAAACTACCATTCAATAGAGGATTTATCGGTTTAAGTTACCAGTTAATATCAAACAATATGATTTCATGTAGGGAAAGGAAAAAAAAACAACTAATTTTCTTTCCAACCGAAAGCAACAAAAATCACAAGTTCATAACTAAACAGAGAAAGGATAGCTTTGCATTAAGAACTCACCTGTTCTGCTACAAATGTGAGGCCACCATGATTAACCATTTCATAAGTCTCACCAAGTATGGGGTTGAATGGCTTCCAGGTGCGTTGAAAGGCATAGTAAACAGATATAAAAAAAGATGCTGCAACCATCAACAGAAAGTTAGTCCACCATACAGTGCATGCATGAACAGAGAAGGGGGAAGGTGGAAACAGGTATCGGACACACCACACACATACATAGAGAGAGAAACTGCTTACCAGAATATACCAATTGCATGTATGGATCCTCACATTCATCTGCCAGATCTAACAGATGGGAGTATTCCATCAACTGTGACAAAATTGGAAAATTGTAAGATACACTAGGGAATATGGGAGCAGATTGAAAAAATTATAGAAAAATTCTATTACAATTTACAAATAACACAAACCTCTGCCATTTTCTGTAGCATAGTCATTGGCTCAAAAATAAGAACTGGAAGGGTCACCATTGATGTGACGTCAGCACCTACATACTTCTGCATCACCTTCCAGTAACCATCCCGATCCTGAAAAGAATAAGACGACAACTTTCTGAAATGAGTATGCTTGAAAACAATAGGAAGTATAAAACAGGTAACAGTTTTTCAAAATTAATACCAAATCATATTATTATCACTGTGGGAAAAGCATCTGTTTTTTGTTATAAAATTAATCTACAGCAGCATGGCAGTTGCCACCAGAAGATGACATCTTACAGGATTTTTTGTTTGATTTATTACTTGGTAACTAAGCTGGAAAACTTCTTGAGGCCATAAAGGTAATTGCCAAAGAGAGGAGTAAAGGCAAAATGGCTTTGACACTGAAAAAAAAAATCCTCAAACATGCTAGGTAGATCCAATGGTGGTAAGTCCATATCAGGACAGCCTGGTGGTACTCCACCAATCCTCCACAGGTCCAGGACAACATATTTAATTTGTATATTTATAACACCCATCTAATATTACCGTTTATAATAAGCTACTCTAAGTGATAATGCAGCTTCAAAGGCCTTGAGACACAATCAAGGGTTCACCATCATGCTCAAAACGCAACCTTCGATAAATATGTGTTGCAACCTTACAGGCTTACAAACAAACCCCATATAGGCAAAATGGTTTTGTCATGGCAGAGAAGTAACGTACCTCCTGCTTCCATCTTCCTTTACTTGCTTCTTCATGAACATCATCTGTGCCTCCATCTGGATTGATAACCTCCAGGCCCTCGTAACCCACTAAGCTGTACAATGAAAATGCCACAACTTGTCACTCTAATCATTGAACTGAAAACCAGCTTCACATCATGCATTTTGAATTTAATCAAAAAGTTAATACTAATCCACTTCATCTAATGATTCAGTCAACATGCTATGATACAAAACCTAGATCACTGCAGACATTACATATAGAACTAGGCAATAATACAAGTCGATAGTAAAGGATGCATCCAAACAATTCCACCTAGAACCAAGATCATCACAAACCATCTAAACTAATCAACATCAACAAAAACTTCAAACTAGTAAGGGATCCATTTCCAAGCCCAATAGAACATAAAAAGCCGGATCAACCGTTACAGTAACAGTTAGCAGTTCTTGAAATTGACACCAGCAGAAGTAAAATTCAACAAACACAAATCCGATATCTCGACGTAGCTAAGAATTGCAAAAGAATTCACGCAGCTCCAAAGATTGAAATAGAAAAAGAGGGATTCGATACCCGTTGACGGATTTGGTCATGGCGCTTCCCAAATTGGTCAACGTCGAAGAAATCGAGGCAAAGAAACCTCCGCCTTGCTTCGGATCCTTGGGCGCCATCTCCGATTAAACCCTAAGTCTGATTGAGTCTCTGCAGAGTCTTTGGGGAACAATTAATTAACAGGGAGAGCGAGGGAGCGAATCAGAGAGAGAGAGAGAGAAAGAGAAACAAGGCAGAGAGAGGTTTTTGTAATTTCAGAGAGAAAGAGATAAAAAGGTGAGGTGGAAATTTTTATTTTATTAATTAATTAAAAATAGCAAGTGAGCAACAGCGAGGATTAGCAACGAGTCTCGTTGGCGCTACTTATGTTTTGAAGTCCGAAACGATTTTTTTCTGACGCTTTGAATGATTTGAAGGGTGACAGCACGCGTTTCGGGGGCGCGTGGAAAAATCCATAAAGGCGGCTAACAGTGAAAGCATCGAATCCAAGCCGGCGACGCAAAGCAATGAATGAATGAAGCCAGCCAAGGCGACGTGTCTTTGACGCGTGTTAACGCGTGGGCTGGCTGGCTGGCCTGGTTGTCCATTATCTTGTATACGTGGCCATGTGGCACCCACTACGACTAGAACTAGGAGTCTAGGACCTTAGTACATGATCGAAGGGCTTAATTTTTTAGAAAGTTCATCATGGTATAGGAATGGACGGTGGATTTTGTCAAACATTATATCATTTGTTTTGGTCAAAGTAAAGCCCACAAGCCCGGTTAAGGCAAATGACACAGCCTCTCATAGTCAAAGCCCAATTTCTAGAAATTCCAAAATTGACTAGATTTAGAAGAAAAGTACACCAAAACTATATTTTTTTCTTTTCTTTTTTTTGACTCAAAGCTGCAAACGTAAGTTCAAATCAATGCTACTTTGTCAAGTTTTATTCAAAATCTTAGATTGACAACTGAGGTCGCACCATCTTATGTAGAGAAAGGTGCTTCCGCATTTTATTTTTATTTCACTTTTAGTGTTTTCGATTCCTAAGGCTCCATCCCCGTTGCGGTCGCCAAAGGTGTTTGCATGTTCGGATGGTTGTGAGATTGATTGTTTTGGGCCGGTATCTTTTTCCCGGTCTTGTTTGGACTGTTGTTAGGACTAAATGTTTCATCTTGGGCTCTTTTCTCTTGAAAATACTTTTTTCTTTTTTGATGAACAAATGGTTGTCCGGCCCAAAAAACAAAAGAAAGATTACTGTGTTTGTGTTAGAGCGGATGCAAATATTGATTGAGGTTCTTAACTTCTTCTGATCACAAACATTGACATCACCCCATATTTTAATATTGATAGGTAGGAATTTGGTGACTAGTAACAAACTTTGGCTGTGTCTTCTCAAACTCAGCCCTCACTTTGAAATTTAGAGTTAGACATCCATGTATTCTTTCCTCCTTTTCAATATTAATTTCTCCGATGGTTGGTGAGCAAACACATGTGTAATTAGTAATTCTGTTATTGAGTCATTACGACGTTAGTTAGTTAGGTTTACAAGGAGGAAGGATCACAGAGGTAGCGGTGGATTTGATTTGATTGACTTTCATGGAGTCATGGAGAATTTGCTTGAAATAATTAAATTGTTAAATAATTTTTAATTTGAATTTTTTTTTGTCAAAATAATTGATGACATAAAATATGAACGGTTCTAATTATTAGTTTATACATTAGGATGTATAAATTTTCTTTTTAATAAAATAAAATAAAATAAACAAAGTTCTATATAAACAATTTGATAATTGCATTTAAATCATGCACTCATCCTCCATATATATCTTGCATTACTTTAATACTCAATCATACAACGTTTTTGCATGGCATTTCTTAATCACTTAATTATTTGCTAAATATCAGTGCGACAATTATTGTCTTGACAAAGTGATCTAGTTATGCTTTCTGTCACCGAATATATGAAAAAATTTAGATTTACCTCCTGGGTGGACCTACTCGTTCACCCCTTTAAGTGATTAATGTATTTTCACTTTATATTTTCATAACTTGAATACTTCGTTTGAAAATTACTTTTTAAAGATTATCTTTACAAAAAAATCAATCAAAGTAAAAGTTGTCTGACCATCAAATTGTATCAAAGAAATAGACGATCCTAAAATCATCAAAATAAACCGTTCATTCATATAATACAATTGATTGGTTAAACAATCTTCAAAAATGATCTTTTACATTACATTATTGTTACAACACACAAATAATTCAGATTATAAAAATCACATGGAGAAATGCATCTCACAAAAAGTGAACCGAAGAATTGTCCTTCCGCAATTAACTCGTTTTTTTTAATAAACGAGATGATATTTTATCTCAAAAAGGAAGAGATTTGAATAATTTTGCATCTTTAAATCCTGGTCGTTAAAAATGGAACGTAGGACCTGAAAACCCCGATCACCGTGTGCCAGCTGTTAATTTATTCCTTTTAAAACGGTAACGTCAACAGTCAAAATGGGAGAAATGGCTTAAAGCTAAAGAATTGGGAAGTGGGCGCCATCGCCTTGTCGGCAACACGAAGCAGTTCATTGCAGGCCAGCAGCTCATCTACTACTGATACATATACGCCATTGACTAAACTTAACGGCACCCTCATTTTCTGACTAAAGCTCACGACTTTTTCATCCTCTCCCTCATTTTCTTCATCACCCAATTCCCATTTTGATCGAAACATTACCAATTCAATGGCGGCAGCCACCCAATTGAGGGTGAACTCGCGGCGGAACCACAACGTGGTGCACCCAGTAGACATCGAAACGCCGCCGTTAACTTCTCCGGCTCCGGCTACACCACCCGTGTACCGAGAAATCAAGCATTTCAAGAAATGGGTTGTGTGGTTGATACCTTCGTTTGTTATTGCCAATGTCATCATGTTCATCATCACCATGTATGTCAACAACTGCCCCAAGAATTCGATCTCCTGCATTGCTACGTTTTTGGGTAGATTCTCCTTCCAGCCTTTCAAGGAGAACCCTCTTCTTGGACCATCATCATCCACGTGAGTTCTCAGTTTTGATTTTCCAGAATTTCAATGGGTTTTGGTTTGATTTAACTTGGGTTTGACCTTTTTGCTTAATTGATGGTTGTGATTATTGCTTTTTAGGTTACAGAAGATGGGTGCTTTAGATGTGAGTAAGGTGGTTGATGATCACCAGGGGTGGCTTCTCATTACTTGCAATTGGCTACATGGTGGAGTTTTCCATTTACTGGCTAATATGTTGAGCCTTTTAGTAATTGGGTACCGGCTAGAGCAAGAATTTGGCTTCGGTATGTATTCGAAACCCAGTATTGGTGGCATATGTTGTATGATGGTTATAGGCATTTTCATATCATTTAGGAACTAATGGTTCTTCTTGCAAAATGAAAATTTGGGTTATGAGACTGATGGTTTCCAGTATGATTGATCCAATTATGATATAGTCTTCTTAATTTACTTCTGTATGATAGACACTAGATATTGTCTGTTCATGTCAATAAACAAAAGTTTAGCTCATGTGCCTAGCTCATTTCTTGTGTGTTTTTCATTGCAGTGCGGATTGGATTGCTATATGTTATATCTGGACTTGGTGGGAGTTTGTTGTCTTCGCTTTTCATCCAGTCAAACATCTCTGTTGGTGCTTCTGGTGCACTTTTTGGATTGCTGGGAGCCATGCTTTCTGAACTTATCACTAATTGGACAATATATGCTAGTAAGGTAATTGTTCAACTGCTTTGAAAGAAGCTTCAAATTTAAAAGAATTTTGGTGAGATTGAATATCCAAGATCTAATTCCTTATTGTTGTTCAGTTTGCAGCACTTTTCACCCTCCTGGTCATCATAGCAATCAATTTGGCAGTGGGAATTCTCCCACATGTGGACAACTTTGCTCACATTGGAGGATTCCTTTCGGGTTTCTTTCTGGGGTTCGTGTTTCTTATCCGCCCTCAGTTTGGATGGGTTAACCAAAGATATTCTCCTCCAGGATACGCATCATCTCAAGCTAAATCCAAGTTCAAGACCTATCAGTGCATTTTGTGGGTTCTTTCTCTGGTTATTTTAATTGTTGGGTAAGCCAATCTCTTCCACTAGTTCTTCACTTATTCTCATATTCAGGTTGCCTTTGTTAAACTACTTGCCAAAGAAAAGATATTAACGTACCTCAGTTGAAGCAAAAATTGTTTTGCTTGACAGCTGAACTAGCTCAGATCTGTGACATATCACAATCTTCTGGTAGTTGTTTCTACCCAAAGAACACTTTTATCACAATCTCTTCTTGAACTTCAATTTCTGCTGACCGACCAGTTTCAGCTCGAACTTCTGTTGGTACTTGGACTGAAAGTGAGTGTCTAAGCAGTTTTTTTCTCTTTGGATGGGAGTTTCTAAGCAATTTCATCATCAAACATGATGGAAACACTGAACTACATGATAACTGAAGTTCAACCTAATTGTGAAACTTAGTTTCTTGTATACAGGAATAAGAACAAAGAAGCTTGGCCAATATTATAGATGCCTACACTCAGAATGATGAGAAAATTTTTGAAACATGGTTGTTTCATTTTTGCATGGAGCTTTATTCTTAGGACATAGGACTAAAGAAAAATGCTACTGAAGCTTGGAAAGAAACTAAGGGAAACATATAATGCAAGGGATTCCTAGCTTTAGTCTTGAACCTTTCCAAAAAGCTTGAACTTGGAATTTTGCTACATGATAATGTAATATGAATGTAGAACCTGATAGTATTTCACTCATTTGACAGGTTTACTGTTGGCCTGGTTATGCTCCTTCGGGGAGTTGATGCAAATAAACATTGTTCTTGGTGTCATTATTTGTCATGTGTCCCTACTTCAAGATGGAGCTGCAAGACAGAGCCTGCATACTGCTCGGTAAGTGATGCAAACCACTTTCCCCTTCCCCTTCCCCTGCATACTTCAAGATGGATATGCAGTCAATTTAAAGCTAGACCATTTTCCTTAAATTGGGCCATTTTTTGCTTGGTAAAAGAGTTTGATGCCTTGAGGTACTGATTATATGATCATCTGAATCATCATCTAACTAGGAAAAGAAAACTATAGAAATTGAGGAAAGTTAATTGGAGTCAATACCCTTGAAGGTTTGGGAATTGGTATAAAATAATGCAAACATGCATGGCTTATGCACACCGATTTATTAATTATATCAGGTGCTGATTGTGGAACTGTGTGTGTCAAAAGGATTTGGTTAATAGCAAGAGTGAGCTGTATGGGATAAGTCTAGTTCCTCGGGCAAGAACGATTTGTGGCCAGTTACGTTTGGCACAAGTGGGAGTTGTGATTAAAAAGAGTCTGTCTGATATTGATCTTGTGAGATATAACTGCATCAATCTGATTCATGTGTGCCATGATCTTATTGCAGTCAACCCAGACAGGTGACCAGCTCTATTTAACATGCTCAAGCAATGGAAAGAATGGGACATATACGTATCCAAATGCAAGCAGTTCTCAGATGCAAGGGTTATGTTCTCAGCTTTGCAGTTGATATGTGGAGAAGACATGGGCCAAAGTTAAGTTGGCATCCGCTGCTCAGATGTATAAATTGACTGTTACATGCAGGTTTTTGTGTAACCTGTTACCACACACGCATTTGTTATTACTTGTATTTATTTATATCTGTGTAATCTTCATTCTTGATCTTTAGTTCTTTACTATGAAAAGTTGGATACCATTGATTGTTCTGTTACATACTTTCATGTGTAACTTTGAAGTGGTGCGGCTATTAACACCCAAGCCTATATAGAGTCCAAGCAAATATCTTAACTTTAGGTAGAAATTAATTTAAATTCCACATTAAATTTTAAAAGTTTAGTCCCAGATAAGAATTTATATGAGTAGCTTGTAACCAAGTGCCACTGTTAGTGGATAACTTACCATTACCGGCAGGACCCAAACAAATGCATCTGACATTGTGGAAATAGGTAGAGGAATGGAGGTAATTCTTTTCTTATAATAATTATTAATATCTTCAGGTAACAGGGTTAGAATTAGAAAGTCTGTATCATGATTCACAGTTAAGGACCAATCCCCAACCACCTCCATTGTGTCAATTCTGAGGAATGACGGACTGCCTGGTCCTCCTGATCATTAGGCTTCAATTCGATCCCTTCAGATCGATGTTCTTTGCTTTAGCCTTTTTTTTCAAAAGCAAAAGTCTGTAGCATCTAAAATGTGTTTCCAAGCTAGCAAGGAAAGAATTAGATATTTTTCTTTCTTAGCTTGAAAGAAATTAGAACGGCCTTTCTATCCTAATTTTGTTAAAAGCAGCCTAGTTAGACAAGTACGTAGCAGACCTGATAAATTAACCCTAGACCCTCCAAACAAATCACAGATCTTCCTTATATAGCGAGAATACGTTTCATTTTTAAGAATCGGCGCCCGTGGGACTCTCCTGAGAATATAATCAAACTAGCTATGAGAATCGCAACTAACATTGTGGCTATTCTTCCTATTCCACAAGTAAGATCCATAACCACGTACTCTCGATCGATGGCATGGTCGGTCTTCCACTCTTCCATGCCAGCACCACCTGGTTTTAGTTAGTTAGATTTCCTGTATGTTAATTGTATTTGTATGCTTTCTGTTGGATTGGCTGGTTTGCCTCTACTCACTTAAGGGACAGATTTTAAGGAACTTCAAGAGACGAGCGAATCTGACCCACGTACATGTGAATGTACGTGTTTTAGCTGTCCCTTATGGTCCCTACAAAACTGTTTCTTTTCTTTTTTAACGGATACCTTTTTAATGTCTGCGCGTGCGCATATATGCAGGTAATCATTATAGTTTTCCTTCCGAAAATGTTTTCGAGGGGCTATAGATCTTTGAGTATGATGAAGTTTCTTAACTCACTTATTCTATTGCAATATCTGCCTCGAGTTTATCCCATATATCGATGGTGCAAGTCCATAAACAAGATGAAACTTGAAAAAGCTACTCAACGATGGCTGCATGACGATTGGGCTCCAATTGTAATTAATTTTGTTTTGTACATCATTGCCAGTTATGTACGTATGTTAATTTCCATCTTAGTTTACCTCAATATATTTGAACTGCTCCGTAAATTGCTTCGTCAGCGGTTACACGCATTTTTGTAAGATTAATCATTGACTTAATAATTTGTAATTGGTTAGGTGCTAGGGACGTTTTGGTATTTCTTTTCTGTCCAACGAGAGATGGATTGTTGGGGATATGCTTGTCGAAGGGAAAATGGGTGTGAGTTCAGTACTCGTTGCGAAGACAATGCATTCATAAATATTACACTTCTAAAGGATTTATGCCCTATAAATCCGCCAAATGCAACGGTATTCGATTTTGGTATATTTACTTATGCTCTACAATCCGGCATGCAAGGATCAACAAATTTTCCACAAAAGTTCTTGCAATGTTTTTCATTTGGCCTACGAAATCTAAGGTTTGCACTATACATCCTTTTGCTGTACGTGGCATATTTTCTTGCTTGTAAATGAAGTGAACTTTGAATACTTGCCCTAATCAATTAGTCGAAAGCTAGATGCTAGCCTTTGTGATCCGAGTCATTTTGTTACTATTGTATTTCATATGTTAATTGCTTCATTTGATTTTGCAGTTCTTTTGCTTCAAACCTCAACAGTAGTACATATGGATGGGAAACTTTATTTGTGGTTTTTATTTCTATAACTGGCTTACTGCTATTTATATATCTCCTCGGACATGTGCAGGTTGGTAACCAATCTTTGTATCAAAATTATTTGTGGTTTTTGTTTCCTCCTTATAAAAGTTTTAATTAATTTGTCCTATGTATTCGAGTAGTTTGACTAGTTTCTATGTATATATGTCTCTTTTTATCAAATTGATCTTTTGAATTGAAACACTAAGAGCATACGCACTCATAAAGGCTAAAAATGTTAAATTTTAAAGTTTAAACTAAAATTTAAGCTCAAAAAGTGACATTATTCATCAATTTAGACTTGTCATCACTTTTGTATTTCCATCCATAAAGTCTAAAGTCTAAATATTTTTTTTTAAAAACAATTTTAACACCATTTTTTAAGCTAAGTTGTCCTCTTAACTTTTTATACAATTCTCAATTTGCCTCATGTGCATTATACAAATTTTACACAAAATTTTTTCTAACTTGTGCCAATGTCCTACTCTAGCTAGCTGTCAGTTTTCAATTTCACAGTTAATATCACCTCATGTGCATTATAGGTAAGAGTATTTTTATTTTTCTATATCACCTAAAAATTGCCCCTTAATTATATATAATAACGAATTCATATATATTTTTTTGGAAGTAAAGTTAATTCCATTAAAATGGAGGCTAGCTATAATAACAAATATATTGAACCTAAATGTTGTGGCATGGAATATACATTTATGCAGACAGTCGAAGGATCTGCAAGGTCACTGCAAAATTATAAAAGGATTAAACCAAAAATACGGCACATGCTGGTTTCTGAATATGGCCTCCCTGATGATGTGGAGCTTCGCATCCAGAGTGTGGTATATACAGAACTTCGAGAACTCGACGCCGATCTCGTTGTGGAGAATATGTATTCGATTTTTTCCTTCAATAGTATGGCAGGAAACCGGCTTGAATTGTTAAATGAGATCAGACGCGGTCTCTTCTTGGAAAAGCTAAAGAAAGTACGTAATTCCCGATATACATATCTTGCGATCAATGCTGTTGCATGAACTTCTCTAGCTAGCTAGCTCTCTCCATTTTTCTTGTGGCTGCAAATTCTCATGCATTTTGATCTTTTAACTAATTCCTTTTCGTACACTTAAACCTAGCTAGGTCCCAAACCTTAAAGATATGGACGAAGCTGTGTTGAAGAAAATCTGTCATCACCTTGATCCAGTGATCTATCCCAATGGCAGCTATATTATTCGAGAGGGGGAGCCCCTTGATATGATGTTCTTCATCACCCAGGGAATTGTACTGACGTACACCACTGGCACTGATGATCATAGTCATGGTGGGAGAACAAGTACTAGTGGTTCCTCAACCACTACACGTCTTGAGAAAGGGGATTGCTACGGGGAAGAGCTTTTGAGTTGGGCAGCAGAGACATCTACTTCTTCCTTTTCCGACTTGCCCAACTCAACCACAACTGTCAAGTCCCACAAAAAAGTTGAGCTCTTTGCCATCCAGGCCGCCGATTTACAGAGCATTCTCTCTAAGTTGCCAGGCCATGTCAGCGAGCTCCCCCACTCAGGAGATACTACTCATCAAATGGAGATAGCTGTTCACAATTCATAGCTAGCTAGCAGTACATGCAAATGTTGAAAATTCATTAACTTATGATCGAATTGCTGTTCATAAGCGTAATATCATTCATTCGATAAACGGTTGAATTGTTAAAATTCATCGTATACGTAATTTCCAAATGTCGATATCCGCACTTTTGAAAAATACGGAAGTCCTAACTGGAGAATGCCGACACACACAAACACCCATTGTCACCCTCGGCAAATGTGGAGAATGAGGTAATTGTCCTCATTTCTCTCATATATTTTGTATTTTTTTAACATCTAAATCGTAGGAAAAATCAAGCTGTGGATGCCTTGGTAAAAAATTTAACACCGTCTCAGCGTCACTTTTCTTATTTGACAAAAGGGTCCTTTATATTCAGAGTCATATCCCAAACTCATTATCATCCACCAGAGTAGGACTAGTAATAAAACTCGCTCGCATTGCCCAAACCTGTAATGGCGGTACGAGCCGTCAGCACCTGCTCAATCTTTCGCTCCGCTTCTTCCCCTACTCTCTTCGCCTTCCGGTGCTGCCCCTGCCACTTAAGTACCTTCCAATTTCGCCGCTTCTCCAAATTAGGCATTCGTTTCCCGCTATTTTGGTCCGAGAAGCACCTAGTTCCCGGCCATGGCGGCGCTCAAAGCAGCTCCGTTCACAGCCTCGTCGACAGCGTCATGGAAGAGCTCGAATACTTGCGCACAAGGAGAGTTCGCGCCGCGGCCAAGTAGGTTCTCTCTCCATTTCTTCCCATTCAGTCATTTCTTCAAATTTTGGCCTTATTTATCAGCTTAAAATGATGCAATTAGGAGCTTTTTGGTTGGTGAGGACTTTTTAGTCAAGGAAACATGGTTAGAGTTGGAGCAAAAGCAAGAAGCTTTCCAAGCTTTTATTGATACTTCTTTGAAGAAACTGTAATATCATAGCTTAAGAATGCAATTAACTAATTAAGCACTGTTTGGTTGCTTACAACTTTTAGACACGGTTAGAGTTTGAGCAATTAAGCGGTTTTTGGTGGGTGAGAACTTTTTAGTCAAGGAAACTTAGTTAGAGTTGGAGCAAAAGAAAGTAGCTTTCCAAGTTTATATTGATATTTCTCTGAAGAAATTTGTTATTATCCTCAATTATGAGCTTAAGGATGTGATTAAGGTTGTTTGGTTGCTTACAACTTTTACACATGGTTAGAGTTTGAGCAAAGGAAAAAGGCATGATACAATGTCACTGCTCCCCAGTATACTAGTTTTCCAAGATTGTATTGATAGCTAAACCACTGAGTTATGTAGTTAAACCACTAAAAATGTGAATTAAGTATATGTTGATACAGAAATTTAGTAATTGTGCAGAGTGGAACTCACAAGCAGTGGAGAGACTCTAGAAGATAAGCTTGTGAACCGAACCCTGCAAAAAGGGTTTCTGCTCGAATTCAAGAAGGATGCTGACAGAGTATTGCTGGCTGTTGCTCAGAAACCCGATGGCAAGAAGAACTGGATGGTGTCCGATCAGGTTCTACTAGAAACAACTAATGCGGCATATTAATAGGTTGCTAGGTGTTGGAACTCAGTGTTCTTTTTTACCCTAAATGTTAAAATTATGGCTTGCTTTCCTGCTAATCTAACATTTTATTTATTTTATTGTTATTTATGTTACCTATTTCAGAATGGTGTTACATCATCCATCAAACCACAACAAATTACATATATTGTTCCGGGTGTTGAAAATTTTGACCATGCAGAGATTTCAGACTTTATTCAGAAAGCTCAGGAAAACTTGGTTTGTTCTTACCCAGTTAGTTACAGATGTGGACATCTTCTCCCATCTAGTGGTTTGTGTATTTGTTAAAGTATTTTCTTTTGATCTGGTGCAGGATCCAGCACTGCTAGAATTTGCTTGGGTCGAACTCCTTGAAAAGAATAAGCGGGTGAAGGTAGAAGAATTAGCAGAGGTACTATACTTTCCAAGTTAAATATATAATTTAGTATAGCTCCTTAAATGACCCTAGCTCATTGCGCAGATGATATTCGGTAGTGTGGAGTCTCTTGAATGCTACTGTGCTCACCTTTTGCTTTCAGAAGACGAAATATACTTCACTGTCCTAGAGACAAAAGGTTCTCGCTCTATATATGGACCTCGACCTGCTGAGCAGGTACGTCTATACTTGGTTGGTGATAATGGATTGTTTGAGTCCAGTAACAGATTGCATATGCTTGCCTTGGGTTGAAAATGTTTTCTTCTATGACTCCTTATTTGCAGATGTCTTATGAGAAAGAGAGATGCTATTAATTCCGCCCTATGTTGTTAACTTTTTATTACTTTGGGAAGAAAATTTAGGATGAGTGAATTTTTATGCTGTATTGGTATACATTACCCAGGTGTTTTATAACTTAAATTTCTAAGTTGAAGCTGATCATCTTAGGATTGTCTGTACATGTCGGCAGATATATTTATAGGATTTGCTACTCTACATTGGAAAGTCTTTTCTTTTGTTATATGTGTTTTGCTCAACGGAAGCCAATTATTACTGGCATATTCTTACTCTTCCTTTGGCATTCTTTGCATATATTAGAAGTAAATGCCAGTTTGATTGATGAGCCGATTAACTCTTGATATTTATAACATTGATTGCCTTCTTTCCTTTCTAATAGTTTTAACATGAAAGCCCTTTTTGTTTGAGAAACTAGGTTGAGGAACTTTTACGTAGGAAGCTCGCAAAGCAGGCTGCTGAGAAAGAACATCAGGAGTTTGTAACCCTGCTGAAATCTGCAAAGGCGATGCCTTTAGATGCTAAACCTCCCAAATCATCTTGGATGCTTGAAGAGAAAATCAGACACAAAATTGAGTCTCTTCAATGCTATGCTATTGATGACTGCAAAAGCGATGACCAAAGGAAAACGGCTGGAACGGTAACCAAGTCTAACTCAAATGACAGTGTTTTAGTTTACTGAGCTAATGACATCTATGGTACGAAAATAGACTTATGAAGATAAACTTCCCCCTAAATAAGAAAGTATTTTTCTTAAGAGAAGAAGTTACAATGACGTTCTCGTCTGCCCTATTGCTCTTTGTGTGATACATCATACTTGTATATCAGCTCCCTTCCTAATTGTTTATCCTCTCATATATACATTCTTGTCAGATCTTAAGGGCAATGGGGATGGTAAAAACAGCGTCATCAGCTCTGAACCTCCTCATAGATATTGGGTATTTTCCTGTACATGTGAATCTTGACTTGTTGAAGTTCAACATCCATACTGATCATTCAGATGAAGTTATATCAGCTGCAGAAAGTCTTCTGTCAGATTCATCTGATCCAGATGAGGTTAGCCTGCTTCCTTTTATGAATGCAAGGTTTATGGGGCAAAATAGTATTCAGTATTAGGTTTTCAGATTGCCAAGTTATACTACAGAATGATTTTTTTATGAGGTTTTATATGGAAGATTATATGTCTAAAAATATAAGGTCAGCTTTAGCCTGCTTCCTGTTTTAATATAATAGTACTTATAGGGCAAGATTCAGCTTAATAAATGTACTAAAGTTCTGAAAATACTTTTCTTTAGAATGAAAGGAAAGATCTCACTCACTTGAAGGTCTATGCTATTGATGTGGATGAGGCTGATGAGGTATTTCTTTCACATGCCTAATAATATTATAATCATCTGCTTCTTCAGAAGAAAAAAAAATATAATCGTCTGCTATTAAAACAATAAATGTTTGCTCTTCAAAATTTGATATCTCATCATATATTTTTTGTTGATTGTAACATGTTAGCTTGATGATGCCTTGAGTGCAACGAGGCTGCAAGATGGACGCATTAAAGTATGGATTCATGTTGCAGACGCAACTAGGCTTGTTCAACCTGGGAGCATATTAGACAGGTTAGCTCTTGAAACACTACATACAAGTGCTCAATGCTTGTCTTTCACTCATTCTGATAAATTCATGATGTATAGGGAGGCTATGAGAAGAGGAACTTCCGTATTTTTGCCTACTGCCACTTATCCCATGTTCCCAGAAAAACTTGCCATGGAGGGAATGAGTTTGAAGCAAGGAGAGATTTGCTGTGCTGTTACGGTATCTGTTGTGCTGCATTCTGATGGCAGGTATATTTAGGTTCCCCTATTTGAGATTTCATCCCAAACCGATGCTGGATTATATTACAGTTTTTTTATTTTTTTTGCCAGATACTTAATATAGTGTCTGTAAAACTGTTTATTAGGGTTTATGAACCCTTACTTTCCTCCTAGAATTGTATTATGGGTTTAGAATTATCTTGAGGTTGGAGGTGGGTGGGGTTATATACTTATATATATTGTGAACTGTGAAATTGAACGAATCCATATTACTCTACATACTGTAAAATGAGTAACATGAGTAACTCATTGATTCTGTTTTAACAACCTGTTGTAATTAAGATTGTTCCTAAAAGTAATAAAAGAATCACTTGGTACTGTATCAGTGAGTCAATGGCAATCTGTGCTAAACTCAAGTTTGGAATGACAGAGGAGTTTAAATTTTCATGTGAAATCCCAACATAACCTTTAGAGTGTACGTTGCCAGATAGGTAGGCAGAATGTTCTCACCTTGGTAGACAATTAAACTACAAAGATCATATTATCATATTGATCAAGGGTGGTGGATAAATCTTGAAACATCAGAGTGTTGGTAAATTTAAAGGGAGCAATATTCTCGTTCACTAATGAACTCTATTATAATCTGTGTTGTTCAACAGTATTGCAGAATATTCAGTGGACAACTCAATCATCAGACCAACATATATGCTGACATATGAGAGTGCATCTGAGCTTCTTCATTTGAGCCTGGAAGAAGAGGCTGAACTGAAAATGTTGTCTGAGGCTGCAACTCTCCGGACTAAATGGCGTCGCCAACAGGTTTGACTTAATAGTTCAGAGAAAATTTAATTTTAAAGTCTTCATGCTGTGCTGTTCATGATCTTGTTGACCATTCATGTTCATGGTTGTCAATATCCATAAACCATAACATGCACCTTGCTGAGATTCTAATATAGATATGGATCCAACTGTGTTTCAAACCTTTGGAAAAAAAAAAAAACTATAACCTTGTGTCATATTCAATTTTACCAGTCGCATTTTCTATTAGAGTTTGTGACATAAATGTTTCTTATGACATGAAGTTTGGATCTATTTTACATTTTTGATAGGAAATGTTGGTTCAAGGTCTTGACAAGGATGGGTCTGTAGGCATGATATATATCTGTAAAATGTAAACCCCCTCCCCCGCATTCTTATGTGCCAGTAACTATATATGAAATTTTCAGGGGGGCATTGACACTTCCACATTGGAGGCACGCATAAAAGTGGTTAATCCAGAGGATCCGGAGCCTGTTATAAATCTCTATGTTGAGGACCAGGCTGACCCTGCAATGCGACTGGTCTCTGAGATGATGATACTCTGTGGAGAAGTTATAGCCACTTATGGTTGTAGCAATAACATTCCTTTACCATACAGGGGACAGCCCCAATCCAACATCGACACATCTGTATTTGCACATCTTCCGGAAGGACCTGTTAGAAGCTCTGCCCTTGTCAAAATAATGCGTGCTGCTGAAATTGATTTCAGGAAACCTATACGCCACGGAATTTTAGGACTTCCCGGTTATGTGCAGTTTACATCTCCCATCCGCAGATATTTGGATCTACTAGCTCACTATCAGGTGAGTTTTCTCCATTCACCTTATGGCTCTTAATAAACTATAACCTGAATGTTGTTGACCTTGCCTGGAAAGGATCTTCCTGTCAACAAAACAATGTAATGTTCTTGATCTTGTTCTGCCTTTTCAAAGCAGACAAGAAAGCTATGTGGTTCCTAAATGAAGGCTAATCAGTTATTTTATTATTATTATTATTATTTTATTTTATTTTGCAAAAGAGTGCCGAATAATCAAATGTCTTTCTGTCTATGTTTCCTCTGTCGGTCGTTACTATCACTCGTGACAATCAAACATTTATGTATTTACTAATTTTAATTCTTATCTTTAGCCATATTCTCCCTGCAGGGAGAGTTACTCTGGAGGAAAATTGTGCTTCAGCATTTTTTTTCTTTTCATATATTAGGGTCATGCTTATTCAAGCTCAAAATTATTTAATCTTATTTATCGAATCTTGTAAATTTCACGAACCCAAGCTCCAAGAGTTAAGCAAAGGTGGCCAAGTCAAGAGCTATGACTTCTGCATGTTATATTACTACTAGTACATGTTTTTAGTTTTTAGGTGAATTTCTGTTTTAATACTGTATCCAGCCAAACTGTTGCTTATTTGTTAACCGTTATTGAATGCATATGCAGATCAAAGCATTTCTTATTGGGGATTCTCCTCCTTTCTCAGCTGGTCAGTTGGAAGGGTTGGCATCTATTGTAAACATGAGTACTAGAGTAGCAAAGCGGCTCTTTAACAGCAGTCTGCGGTATTGGATATTGGAATATCTGAGGAGGCAGCCGAAAGAGAAAAGATTTCGTGCATTGATTCTTAGATTCATTAAGGATCGGATTGCAGCCTTACTATTAGTTGAGGTAAGCACAAGTGCATAACTATATTTTGGTAATTCTTCCTGCCGCTACTCACATCATACATTCTATGTAGTATATAACCATGAGGATTTTATACACTGAACTGCAAACAAACTGTCAGCCACGCTAAACATACTATCAATGGAATATATATATATATATATATATATATATATATATATATATATATATATATATATTATGATGTATACAAGGCTATCTGGATTTGAATTCATATTATGTATCTCAATCTGAAGGAACAGTGTGCTGAATCATTGTTTTAGACACAGAGCCCATACAACTTGAAATGTGAGACATGGGGCAAGAAAACCAAAGAACTTGCAAACCTGACCTTTTATATTTTTGATTAGACTCCTTTCCCACAGACATGCTAGGACAGTTTCTGAATAATTGATTGCAAAGGTTAATGAGTTATTATACCAGTGATTTTTGAAGAATATCCATGCAATCTATGTAGATCTAGTTTGGACATATTATGATACATGCCAATTGATGAGGCTGTATTCTTATAATTCTTAGTATCATATTGTGTTTTCTCTTCTTTCCTCCTCCAACTGTTCTTTTATCTGGTATGAACCCTTGAGCTTTTATGGCTTTGATCCCCTGCAGACAATGTTGGCTTATTGCACTTATGTTGGTTGTGTCAAACTTGACATTTTGCAGGTGGGACTTCAAGCTTCTGCATGGGTGTCTGTGGGATCACAAATTGGAGATGAAGTTCTAGTTCGGGTAGAAGAAGCTCATCCACGTGATGATGTGCTTTTCCTCAAGGAGGTGGTCATTGAGAGATAAAGATAGGTTTTGTTTGACTGTATCTTGTCATAAAAGAGACGTTTGATCGCTGATACGTCAATGGTCTATATGGGTGAGCATTTTCCTCTTGTTACACTAGCTGTATAATTACGTTTCTTGTGATATATAGGTTACTAGGATCTTTCTAACATGCTGCCCCTATTTTTTTGACAGAATATTAACCACTGCAACATAATTTCTGCAACATCTGAAGACACTCCAAAAGTCACAGATTTAAAATTTGAGGTAGATCAAAGATCATCGAGGAATGCTCACAAGTCCACCTACAGCACTTGATGTCCGCACTATATTCTAAGACGAGCACCTTCTCCAAGAAAACTGTCAAACATGACGAGTAGGAATTTGGCTTCAAGACCTTGTGGTCTTACTCCACTTGTTTTTTTGTGGGCCAAGGGCATTGAAGTTCTTCGGCTATATTTCTCAATCTATGGCTGAAATGGTATGGTCATGTAGTATAACAAGGTATACCACAAGGGGTTATGATTTCCCATAGCAAATTTTGGGTAACTAACGCTGGAAGAAGTTAACATTTGTATATCATGTGTTCACTGAATTCAATCAGAGATTGGCTCGTGATTAAATCAGGTATTTGCTGTCCCTCATGACTTGTTTCCATGCAAAATGACTTATAACAAGATTTTAGCAAAATGGCTGTAGAAATGAATCTAATTGGATGGCAAAAGTTGAACTCATTGTGTACCATCTCATCTTCTACATTCAATCCCCAATTGCTCTACAAGTAGAGATGGCAAAAATACTCAACGGGCACCGATAAATCATCGTCGATCTAGATAGGAAGAGAGGGAGGAGGGAAGGAAGTTGATGGTCGTGTATACAGATGGGTACCCATTGCCATCTATTACCAGAGAATTTGTGTATTCAGTGGTCTGAGAACCCCTGTATAGTTAGAAACACTTGGAACACCTCTAATTTGGCACTGTGTGGTTTTAGACTACTACTGCTATGTGGCAAGGCAGACCTGCTGAAGCCCTTCTCATAGCTTTTACGTCTCAGTTAATTATACATTTTCATTAAAAAAAATATATTGATGCCGAAACAGTAATTAGTTGGCTAAAATCTGGTCTGTTGGTCATGTGAGTAGATAAGAGTATTTTACCCTGAAATTAACTGCGTGCGTACGGCATGGGAGGCATTATTTTAAACTTGAGTGCTGTTTAATCAGAAGATCGGAAATTGCAAAAGTTGTGCATTGAATATTTCAATTATTTTGCTCACGAGACTCCCTAGCTCACAAGGTCCTTGATGACTTGCACAAACAAATCTTAGCTAGCTTAATGCTTGTGTGGGCCGGGGGTTTCACATGTTAATCGAGGCTGCAATAGTACTAGAACTACTGCAAGGTGCTTGTAAGATAGTGAAAAATCTGGAATAGGGGTTTCGATCTGTGCTCATGATGATCATGCACAATACATGTGGACTGTGGATTCATGCTTTGCAATAATAATACCTTGTCAATTAGTGCACACTAACACATGATCTATCCCACTGGCCACCTTGTGCATTACTTCTGTCTCCATTTTGCAAGGCTACCTAACTTAACTGCTTTAGCCCTTCTGGTCATAATGAATTGGCCATGGCTTGTTAACTATAATAGATTAATAGCCAAGGACCCTAGCTAGGTTAGCTGCTGTGGCTTCATTTGGTCCTCACGTACATGATGAGCTAGCTACCTTAGCCACCCTAGTACCAAGCTGAGGGTCCATGAGGGTGTGCACTATAACTACTTGAATAAAATGACTCTCTCAAGGGCCTCTCCCTCTTTGTAGGTTTACCTGAAACTAAGTTTGTTTTCTTAGAGATATTAGTAAGTGTAGGTTAAGCATTTTGAGCTTCTTGTTGGCCCATTTCCCTTTGTATTTGGTACTTCCCCTATGAGCTTAGGGTTGTTAAGATTCGAATCAAATGATACGTACAAAGAACACCACACCAACAGTTTAACGGATAGTCGGATACGAACACGTACCAATTATTTTCTTTCTACTTGAATAATAAACCAACCAAATCATTCTCTCTACATACATTATGTCAAGACTCAACTAAAGTGTATTGAATACACTAAATAAATTTTTTAAAAACCGTGAACCCTTATGATTAGACAATTATGTGTGTGTGTCAAAGAGAGAGAGAGAGAGAGTTGTGATGGATGATAGGTCAGGGGAAAATTAGTCCCTCATGAGGACCATGCAGACTATAGCTTCTAATAAAGCTTTTACCCACATGATATGTTCCTATCGAAACATCGATCTTTCTTGTCAGCCCATCCACTCTTGTTCCCAGTTTTCATGACATACCTCGATCTCACTCTTGATCCCTATGGTATGGTATATTATTGGGTTCATTTCTTCGAGGCTATAATGACTCTGCAAGTTCAGCACAAATCATAATTGATACATACACATCTAAAAAATCTTCAATTTTGTACCACAAATAAAAAGGTACGTCATTCAATGTTTGATACACAAAAGATGAGTTAGGCGTAAACTTTCTCATCAACTATATATTTTCTTGTCTTTCTCCGGTATAAACATCAACTCTCAATCCTTATAAACACATTTGTAATGTTCATATTCTCCAATGTGGGACAACACTCCACATTCTCACACACCCATGCACGTGTGGCGAATTTTCAAACCATATACGTGGACAACTTATACTGGATGACGTGGAGCACGTGTGGCCACTTGGCTTCACACGTGGGCGAACCTGACTCTGATACCATAATAAAGTAATCTGGGCGTCACAACCAAAATCAATTGGCAATGATTTGATAGGCTCAAATCCTTATAAACACATTTGCAAGGTCTCTATTTTTCAATGTGAGACAACACTCCACATTCTCACAAGAGAAGGGACTTGATCGACTTATAGACTATATTCTAAGAGTTTCAATGTAAATTCTTGGACAATCATGAACATACCAATTTTGGCTATATGTCTTTTTCATCCTATCATGTCTTTTCGATCAATCGATGGGGTATAAATCCTAACCTCCTAACTTGATTAGATTCCTACCCTCATTTCAAAAACAAAATGTAATCTAAAAATGAACTGGTCTTATCTTTAAACTGCATCATAATGCATGATGATTAAAAAGAATGTGAAAGGTTGGTAGACACGATTAATTGAGACAAAAAACTATATAAACATTCCTTAATTTCTACATGAGATGTAAGATTGAAACCGATGATAAGTCATGTAATTAATTAAGTCATCGCTTACGTGATATAATAGAGTCAATCAAGTTCGTGGGGTTGTCGTCTATACAAATCAAAAACCTATTTGTTTAATTTCGCAACAGTAACTATATAATATATACAATTAATATTACAATTCTATGGGCAATGAGAACGCCCACGTTCGTTGAGTATTAATTCTATATTGATTAGCAACTAATTCATTAATAAATAAGGCATTTCCCATTGAAAATGTCAATCCTTGTAACATGCAAATTAAGTGAGAAAAGCTAGCTAGAGTGGTCAATAAGAAATTTGTGTTCTTTAATTTTATATATATATTATCAACTCACCATATAGAATTAGCCGTACACATGCATTGTTTGTAGTGCAAGTATCATTCTTTTTTTCTTGTTAAAAAAAGTATAATTTTACTCCAAACAACAAATTATATATATACACAAAAATCACAAAGTCAAGATTCGAGATGAAGCCAAATTATGTAGGACTTAATTAGTTAGTTTATTTAAGATCATGTAAATGCATGTTACCATATTCTACATACAGATTTGAAAAATAATTAACCAATGTTGTTTAATCAATAAGTTTAATGAATATTTAGTGATAGGCTAACATGAGAGTCCATTGGCTTATCAAATGGCCGGTACGGAATAAAATTGGAGTACTGTCTCTGTCCTTTCCTTAGAAAATACAGAAGAATTAAGTTTTAACATGATCGATCAGTCTGCTCTAGAATATATAAACATCGATTAATAAACTATATGATCGAATACTTTCAGCTAAATATATGGCACTTTTCCAACTCATCGCTTCCTATATATTTAAATGGGATCGATCTTATACAAAGAATGAAATGAAAACCTAGTCATGCATGGTGGGAGTTTAGAAAAGAAATGATAGAATTCCAGTTAATTTGCAGAATAATTATTTTATAGAATTAATGCATATATGATATATTGATGAAGGTGGAGCCTAGTTGTCTTACCACCACACTGGCACGCCCCAATCAATATGATTTTAAGTAATGATAATATTCGTGTTCATGAATTTGTAGTTGGGTTCCGGGTAGTTGAGCTTATGTATGATCCAAGGAAATAAAAGAGGACCTCCAATTTCATTCTTTTATTTGGTGTCTAGAGAGGTCTTGCACTAAAGAAAGTAATGCCTAATTAAGAATTACTGTTTAAATGACCATTTTATATCTTACCGAAGAGAAACACCGTAAACCAATAGCTAATGATACCGATATTCTTAAAACCGAACCGATTTTTATGAGATTGGACCTTATTTTCGTTCTAATAGTTGGTTGAACAAGAAACCCTTATTTAGAACATATATATACAATGAAAAACAAAACAATTAACTAAAGTTAATTTTAAGAATATAAATTTTATGATCGATCACATTATAAACATTAATGATGGCATTATAAACATTAATAATGGATTAAGCTTCTGTTTGACTTTGACATGATAGGTTTTAAAAATCATATAACTCAAACCCTAAGCAAAGTTGATACAAATTTAGTGGTGGCCACGGTACGGTACCGTGATTTTTTAGCTAAAACCAATACCGTACCGGAGTTAGCCGGTATTCAATATTTGCAACCGAAACCGAACCAATAGGTTCGGTACCGAACTGTTCGGTATACCGAAGTATACGGTTGGTTCGGTTGGTATTTGGCCAAACCGATTAGCTACATTTGAGCCCAAATATACGTGGCCACCCCTAACCCAATTGATTGCCAGCTGCCATTTCTTCTCTTTCTACACTTTCTCTTCACTCATCATCTATCTCACACTCTAATTAAAGCTTGCATCTTGCACGTCTCAAGCTTTCACACACATGAATTTTTAAAATGTCTGATACCAAAACAGAGCACATGAACGACCACCTCTTAGAACCCACCTCAATTTTTGGCCTCAGCTTGTGGGTCGTTTTCGGCGTTTGCGTCGGAGCCGCCTTCGTGCTCGTTCTGGTTCCCGACCAAGCTTTGAGAATTGAGAAGCAAGTTTTGCAGTCTGCAGAGGAAGAGAGCCCAATTTTTGGACGATAAGACTCAGATAATTGTCAAGAACTTGGTCAACAACAAGTGAGTTTCTTTGAATTCAATCATTTTGGAGATTGAGTAGAGAGAAAGGGAGGCGGACCATGGGAGAGAAGATGAGAGAATGGGCTGGGATGAGAGAATGAGAAGACCACCCTATGGTTTTAGGGGTTTGGATTGAACCCAATGGCCCAGATGCTACCACATATAAATATATATTTATCCAATGGACGAGGAATAGCCAGAGATATATATATATTTAATATATATCGGCTGGTACGGTAATACCGTAAATTTATAATTTGTATACCGCTACCGACCGAAACCCTTACATTCGGTACGGTAATACCGTACCGGTCCATCGGTTACCTTTTTTCGGTTGGTTTCGGTAGAAATGGTAAAAAAAGCCACCCCTAGATACAATCCCCCCATGCCAATATATTGACATGATTGGACTAGCAGACAAACAAACAAGTAATATAAACCTCTTATATACAACTGGGCAGCATGGCTTTAAAAATGTCCTAGTGTAGGAAAGCTCATGATTAGGGATATCTTACTGGAGTGCAATTATTCTCAATCCCATATTAAAAATTAAACAATGCCCCAAAAGGTCATCATAGAATTGCAAATTAATCGAGCTTTGGATCCCTAGAAGTTTATATAAATTCAACAAATTAACACGCATATCTATATTGCAAAGCTATCAAAGTCAACAATAGCCACCATCTGGATCTAAATGAACATTATGAATGAGACAAGAACTACTTTGAAGAAACCCTAAACAAGCGGCGCTTAATTATATTAATGTTTTGATCACTGTGCATGATGGTGTACGTGGATTGTGGAATTTGGTTAAAAAAAAATTATAATTACTAATCCTTTACCCCTACTTAAAGCAAATCCCAAAAGGCAAAATACCAATTGTACGTCATGTAATGCTCTCACTTTCTGTTTTGGTTTTTGGCTCTAATTAAGATTACTCTTTCATTTCCTCAAGATGCATGTTTTGTGCATTTGGATGCTATAAATACACATCCACTATATTATACAAAGAAGATATAGAATGATCAGATACCGATCACACTAAAAATTGGTTTAAATCATAGAAGGAAAAAGTCTAGTTTCAATTCTAGCTTTATACGTAAGTAGGTTATTTTTCCTTAAAAATCGATCATAATTTCACACGAAACTTAATGATTTTTCATGATAACCGACCAGTGAGCACAATGAGAAATTGCAACTAAATTGTGAGAAAAATGACTCTTTTACATATATAAGTATCCTTCAATTGATGTTAATTATTTTTTGTTCTATTAATTTTGAGTGAATCCGCAATTTTAATGCTATTTTTTTTAAGATGTACGTCTTTAGTTTTTCCATATCCAATTTTATAAGCTTATTTATCGTGCCTCTTAGTGAAATTCATGTTCTCACCATTAATTAGATTAATGTTTTCGAGTTCGTAAAGAGGTAAAATGTTTGATAAGATGCTTGAGACATCTACGTACCGTGCATGTTCATACTCCACTTCATACGCTTCCATTATTACCTACGCATCATTAGCTACTACTTTTGCATGCAGTACGTATAGGACTATATAGAAATATATATATATATACGTACGGACGTATGTACGTAAATACATACATACAAACGTAGATGAAGGTATATATAATCATGAATCACATGCATGCCCCAATCCCCATCGAAACGAAACGTGGAAAGCTTGGAGTAGGCAGGTGGGGAATGGAAGGGAAGAGATGAGAAGAAGAAGAAGAAGAAGGCGTTCTTGGTGGCACGTTCACATGTCTGAGCATGCATGGCAATGGAATTATGGGTACGTTCTGGTTGGTGCTGTAATTTAGTTGGAGGCACCTAAACGCCACCTAGCTTCATAACTAATTGGTGACCTGGAAGATTTGCTAGATCTGGTTGGTCGGTGAATCATACTTGCGTATCAAAGTGCACCACATCACCACCAGAAAGCTAGCTAGCTTGGCAGGCAGGCAGCACTGGCACTGAGTCGACTGATCAATGAACACATGAACAGATACAAGGGATTTCTCAGCATTAATTACTATCTTCTTCATCCTCCTCGATGCATGAAGTGTTTTTCACGTTGCCTATCCTTGGTTTCAATAATCCACACTTCAAATTTACCTAAAACAACATCTTAAAATTGCACTTTCAACTTGAGAAAAACCTATACTACACTTGGCCGGGATAGAAATCAGACTCCGAAGAGCTCGTAGCTGTTCATAGCAAATTCGCAACATGTACACAAAATCAATTCGTTACCACTCGTCATGAATCAGTTATGAACATTTAACATACTGAATTTGTTTTTTTTTTCTTTATATAACATTTTGAAGAAAAAAAGAAGTACAAAACTGATAAAGGAACTCCTTTTTACTTTATGTCAGTACCAAAGTGAGCTACCAAATCGTACGTACACCTCAACAAAAAGAATGACAATCTCAAACTATACTCCACTCCTTACCATGGAGTATATATATGGTCATTTTTTTAACAATTAAGTATAATGTGAAAAACAAACATGTTGTACCCCGTCTAATTGGCGCAACATGTACTATTGATGCAGATGAAAGCAACATATGTGCCCCCTACGTGACACATTGTCATGTGTACCCTTGTGAGTTGTGACAAATCTATCTATCAACTTAACTAAGTCCATATATGTGTGGAACACAAAAGAAGCACAAAACATGGAAATTCTAAACCACCCCCTCTAGAACAATATATATATATATATATACAGTCCTCTTCACATGCGGACGTCCGCACGTAGATTAAAATGCGAACATCTTCATTGCGAGTGCAAACTAATGATCAAAACCGTCTATATTTTAGGTCATCCTTCAAGGATCATTTTGATAAAAAAAATATTTTAAATTAGAAATTATTTAGCCATTTGATTATCACATTCATCGTTTCAACCTTATCTGACGGACTGTATTTGTCTATAAACTATACAACGAACAGATGACCAAACAATCTCCAATTCGGCTGATTTTTTGCAAGGATAATTCTTGAAAATAAATCTAAACGATGAACGGTTCCGATGATTGAGTTATGTTGTCAATTAGTCGGGATTCAAATGTTTGTATTTTAATTGACGTGCAGACGTCCGCATGTGAAGGAGATCGACTGTATATATATATATATATATATATATATATATATATATATATATATATATATATATATCGTCAAATTTAGTGTGCGGCATATAAGATTCATGTTATTGTCATTTGATTTCATGATGATGCATGTTACTTGTTTGGCCATTTAGCTCACGATGGTAACATGCCTATATCTACATCCAATTAATTTCGCCATATATATGTTTTTAGCTCCTCCCTTGATTGATACTCTTTGTGGCCGATCCTTAAATCTTCATGAATGTTGATCTTGATTAAGTGTTTATCTTAATGTGGAATTCTAGTTTCTACAGCTTCCTAGCTAGGCATCCATAAACTAGTCCAATACGAATCAATAAGCAATAGTGATGGATAACAAACCCCATAAATTGGTCTAAACATTACAAGGGTTTGCCAAAATATAAATGCATGTAGACATCATATCACATCCTAGGTAGTTACTTTCCTAGTTATAATAAGCACTAATGCAAGACTATTGAGTTTAAGATACATAAAATTAATATACGAGTCTTTATGCACATGTTATACACGTGCGAAAGACTATACTCGCGTGTACTATATGTTTTTTTAATTGAGCATGTGTCGATGTAATTTATTTACTGTTATTTAAATTATTATTTTTTTTAACAATTGAGTATGCGTCGATGTGAAATTTTTGTTGACAATAGGGAAATAAATAGAACTTGAAGGAAAAGAGAGAAAAACTTGGTCATATATGGGTGAAGCTAGGCAAGCACACGGTGATGGTGGTGGGTTATGGATTGAAATGGAGAGGAGAGGAAAGGATGAGTCATCCGGAAGAAGCAAATTAACAAGAAACAATCATTAATAATTCTATTCACATCCATGCGCATTGAGTTAGCCTTTTTGTAATTTTGAATGGAGAAAATTGGGTAAGATATCTTAAACTTTAATTTGAACTTTGAATCATCACTCCTTTTAGTCTTTCCCTCCTCCATGCCTGCCCTTTGACTCACGAAGCTTTTAATTTTGGTCTTTGGTCTCCATATAACATTGATTTCCAATAGGTTTCTATCCCATCATAATCGTTTTCGTATATGTTAGGTTATTAGATTATCAATAACGAAATACTGAATTTAAAAATTTAAATAATATATATTTTTTTTCCACACAACATAATCCTTAAGGACATTGACCAATGCAAAAAAGGTAATTAATCATTTTCGAAGAGTATAGTTTTATGGATAAGCCTATAGTTTCGTTAAAAAAAAAAAAGAGCATACACATTATTGAAACAGAGTTGAGAAACACGATATATGTAATCAACTAATCATACATTCTTCAACACGCTTTCTCATATGCAGATAAACTAACTTCGGTATGCGAATCAGTTAAATTAAGTGACATATTGCACGTGCGACCAAACTAAGCTCCACATGTGATCTGGTTGTTTGCCTATCTTGATACCATTACAAGACACATAGCAAAGAAAAATAAATAAACATATAAGACAAGACTAATTTCTCCATTGTTTTCTTTTAGGTTTTACACACAGAGTAATTAGCTCAAAATATTTTATTTAGATAGGGTCAGAGAATAGCCGAATTTGGTATTTTTACGAAGAAAAAAAATTTCCTAGACTTCACAAATTTTTTTTTAGAGTATATACAAACTATTACAAAGTAGATCAATAAATTCCTTTCTTCAAAGTTAAGTGGAAAATGTTTAAAAATGGAAAATCACCAGTAAATGCAAATTAGTTTTGACCCCAAGAGGAGTCGAAGCAAGTCGGTGTGCCGATGGCATGTGGATGAATCATAGGGCCACAAAGAGTTAAAAGGGCTCGGATCATCCACTGCACCCAACCCGGAAAATCCTGAACCGTAATTGATTCGGGTCCCACTTGCCTCGTCAGCCACAGTTACGATTATTTATACGGACCCCTGGGTCCACATTTTACGCGCTTCCACTGGCCTGTACTGTCCTCATTGTTAATTTTTGTAAAATACGAGTCCTCGTTTGCTAATTAAAGCCTAAACACAACAAAAAAGGTCGTGCTTTCTGGGCTTTGGATTCCCACCTTCACTCTCTTATCGTTTTCCTTTTCCATTTTTCAGATTTATTTTCACTTTGCAAAATTACAAAAACGGAAAGATACCAAATTTCCTTGATCAAACAATCACAGCCTTAAATCAGAATTGATCCAGTACTTTTATAGGGTTTTTTTCTTGTACGCGCCCTACGCGCTCCTCCCTGAGCTTGTCTCAGTCCCGTGTGCTTGTCGCAGCCCCCTGAGTTTGTCTCAGATCCGTCTCCTCAGTGAGATTTCCCTGAGCTTGTCTCAGTTCCAGCTCTCATCTCTCACCTCTCTCTTCTCTTTCCGGCCAAGCCTATCATCCTCACCCTTTCTTTCCCTCAATTCCGTTTTTGTTTCTTTCTCTTCCCCGTTTTTTTCTCTATCACCGCCGTTTTTCGGTTCCTTCGAAGCAACCCAGCAGGTCCGACCCGTGCTTCGTCTTCTCCAGCAGCCCAGTCCTTCACCGCAGGCCAGATCCACTCTTCCATCGTAGGTCGGAATCACCGCATCTAATGGGTTTCTCTCGCAAAGGGAGTGATGGGGGTAAGCGATCTCACCGGGTTCTTCGGGTACTGATCGGGATCGGGTCTTTGGTTTCAAGGAGATGCGTTCGTGGTCGTAGGGTGGTGTGGGATCCGGGTCGGATTTGGGTTCATAGAGCCGACGGTGTGGTGATTTACAGGCCTTTGTACTTTCCAATCCCCTCCCTTATATCTCAAAATCTTCATGTCCTAAACAAAATATATTGTTCTTGTCCCTATTGGCTTGCCATGATTGTTTTTGCTGCCTTTTGTTTCAACCATTCTTGCAGATCTCAACTGAGATCTACTTTGGAATGGTGGTTACTGTTCTATGCTGGTTTTGACTCGCAATCGGTCGTTTGGAGTATGTACGGTGCCGGACTCGTCCGTTTCCTCACCTCTGCAGACCAACTTGGTTACTTCCTCATGCTCTTGACGTTGTCGGAGTTCGGGCGGCGGTTCCTTTGTGGCGACGGAAAGACGGACTTGAAGATGTTATTTTGTTTAGTTTATGAATGTTTTGAGACGTTAGGGTATTTTTCTGTTTTCTGTTTTTTATTATTGTAATTTTTCTGTTTCTTGCTTTGTTTTTTGTTCTCATGGTTTTCTCTAGTCTGCTGACTATGAGTGCCTCTGCTGTATCTTTGCTGGCTTTTTGCCTTCTATGAAGTTTGATTTCACGACCAAAAAAAAAAAAAAAAAAAAAAACAATCACAGCCTTTTGCTCATGCCTCTCAGCTTCAGCTTCAGCTTGTGATCCAAGCAAAATGGATTCCTCTTACCACTTCTTTTTCTGTTTTCAACAATAATTTCAAGATATTGTTAGATATTTTACATTTGTTCCTTTTGATTATGCTGTTTTCGTTGGACTAAATTCTTCGCAATTTCAAGTGGAGAAAAAAAGTCGATATTAAGGGCGAGAAAAATTGTATATTTAATGCTCGAGTTAAAAAGATATTTTGTCATGTTTGTTTACAACGAACCTTTCTTATGAAGTAAATTAATTTCTTTAGTAATCAAGTCGCGACTTTGATGAAGGTCGAAATGTTAGCAACTTCATGGGAGATGCAACTTGCTTTGTACTCCTCCATTTAGCTTGGGTTGGATGTTCAACTCGTCTACAATATTTGGAGGTAGATGTGGGGATAAACTAATGGCAATTATCAAACAATTAAAAGGGTTAACCTTTTTCCTTAATCAATCATACAAAAACGTTTAGATAATGTAATATGGTTGCACATCGTCTGGGTATGTTCGATGGCTGTTCAGAGTGTAACGGTTGGCATGATGAGGCACTCTTTGTTGATCTCTCACATGCAAACTGACAGTGCTTTGGTCATAAAAAAAAAGTGATGATGTTTATCTTTCCTCGTTGCAGTACTACATCTGACTCAAAATTATCTCATATTTTCCTTAATTTCATGATGCGTCACATATATGCAAAATTATTTCGACTTTTCATGATTTCTGGACACCAAAAATAAGACCACGAAAATCGCCATCCAACAAATTGTGTGACCGGAAAGTGACATATCACGACTCGATCAATATTCAAATACTTTCAAGTTAAAAATGAACCAATATTTAATAACTTGTTAGTGAATTCTTAATAAGGGGTCATGCTCATGCACATTAGATTCATTTCTTAAGTAAGTATGATTTAATCACTCAATTGAAGCCCTTGTTGGTGATTAGATTATGGCAAGAGGGCACTGAAAATTGCTTGTAATGTGAGAGATCCTCTTGCCCAAATGGATCATGAGGATGCTAGATTAAGCCTGAGCAATGTGAAAACCACAGAGGCCTAATTAAACCCTGCTTAATTAGGTTGATAAGAGATTAATTAAGATCCATGTGAGTATCCCCATTGGTCTTCAACTTGACCAAACAAAATCAACATGAAGGAGAAGAAGAGAGAGCCCATGTGTAGCGCACATGCACATCAATTCATTGCTTCCCCAATGAATGGTCACCCAAATCCTCTTACTTTGAAAAAATGCAAAAAATAATAATAAATAAATTAGTAAATAAAAATATAATTAAAAATTAAATCTGTGAGAGAGAGAGAGAGAGTGAGTGAGAGTGAAAGAGGGGAGAGGAGAGCATTAATTACCTGATACCCTCCTCACCACCTCCATAAGTACCCCCCCACCTTCTTCCCGCTTTTCTATTCGCCCCACACCAACCCAAACCCTCTCTCTCTTTCTCTGTGTGCTGCAATGGCTTCCCTTCCTCTTCCTCTGCTCTGCATTGCTACACTGCTCTCTCTTTTCATGGTGGCTAATGCCAGAATCCCAGGGCCTTACACTGGTGGGTCCTGGCAAGACGCTCACGCCACTTTCTATGGCGGCAGCGACGCCTCTGGAACCATGGGTGCGTAATTTACAACCTACAACCAACGCATTCTCTTGGTTTAAACCCATTTTACAAAACAACCCCTTCTAATTAGTGCTCTAATTTACTTTTTAGTGCTGTTAACAAGTGATTAATTATTTGTGGTACGTTTTTCTCAGGAGGTGCTTGTGGATACGGAAACCTCTACAGCCAGGGCTACGGAGTCAACACTGCGGCACTGAGCACTGCTCTGTTCAACAACGGCCTGAGCTGCGGATCCTGCTTCGAGATCAAGTGCGGCGACGACCCCAGATGGTGCACCGCCGGAAACCCCTCCATCTTCGTCACCGCCACCAACTTCTGCCCTCCCAACTTCGCTCAGCCCAGCGACAATGGCGGTTGGTGCAACCCTCCCCGCACCCACTTCGACCTCGCCATGCCCATGTTCCTCAAGATCGCCGAGTACAAAGCCGGAATCGTCCCCGTCTCTTACCGCCGGTCAGTCCTCTCTCTTTCTTTTTCACGCGCATTCGCACTGTTTCACACTTTGTCAGGTCTTTCACTTTAAATCTTTTTTTGTTTTGACCCAAATGCCCTCGTTGTTTGCCTTTTGACCTTTATCAAAGCGCTGTTTGGGATATCAGGTTTTTAGTGGAAGTTGAAGCGCCTAATTTATAACCCGCTTCTTCCCAAACATTCTTGTTATCTCGGAAACCAAACAGAGCACCGAAACGGTGAAATTTTCTTCGCCAAACAAACAAACAGTCCCGGATGTCAGAACCTCTCCTGTGGTTGATGTCCTTTGGTAATAGGGAGTCGTAAATGACCAAACTAGCCTTACTTGACGAAACCCTCGTGGCTCGGTTTGGTAAATAGTGCTAGGGTAAAGGGTATGGGAGTCATTTGAGTTGGGATAGGGTTTGTTAGAGATCTTTCACGGCCTCCGATGCGTGTGTTGAAAAGGAACCAACTTTTTTTGGGACCTTGCACCACTTTTCCCGCATCGGAAATTACCAGTCAAACCAACCCTAGGGATTTTAACCGCAGTAAGAAAGTAACCACGGTCATAAATGTTTAACTGTTTGTTTTTATTATTATTCTCTGCAGGGTTCCATGCAGAAAGAAGGGAGGGATCAGGTTCACAATCAACGGCCACAAGTACTTCAACCTGGTTCTGATCACCAACGTGGCGGGCGCAGGAGACATCGTGAGCGTGAGCGTGAAAGGCACGAACACCGGGTGGATGCCCATGAGCCGAAACTGGGGGCAAAACTGGCAATCCAACTCTGTGCTGGTGGGCCAGGCCCTGTCCTTCAGAGTCAGGGGCAGCGACAGGCGCAGCTCCACAACCTACAACGTGGCACCAGCTAATTGGCAGTTCGGACAGACCTATTCCGGAAAGAATTTCCGTGTCTGAAAAAAGCTCATCCATTATCTTTACGTTTTTACTTTCTTTTTTAACTTTTCAAGTCTCAATTTCGTTCCCGCCTTCGATATTTTTCCTCTATTTTCCCGGGAAAAATTTGAAGTGGTGGGAGTAAAGTAATAGATGGGTGTAATGGGTAGGACAAGCAAAAAAGGGGTTGGTTGGGTTGAAAGTAATATTAGGGTAGGAAAGTGACCAAGTCTAAGTGTGTCGGTTGCTACTTTTTTTTTTTGGGTGATTGCTGCTTTTGGTTTCTATTGCTGGTCAAGTTTATGTAAGCCAGCAATGGTAAAATGTGTGGGGGCTGAAGCGGCTGCAAGAACAAACATGTTGCCCGCAGCTCTCTTTTTATATCCTTTATAATATATATTTTGGTTACTATTGGACCTATAATTATGGTGTGTCAGTGTGTGAATCGAATCAATACTTTGTCTTTCTGGGGTTTTTACCCTGCTTTTGCTTTTTGAAATTACCTATCTGATTCATAAAAGTTGAAGCCAACATGAATGTCAAATGGGGTTGTTGTGGAAGCAATGGTTTCAAAATTGTGGGCATGGGGTTTCTTCACTTGAGAACACAGTTTGTGATTTATTAATAGGGATTGTCATCCTTTTCTTTGTAAGGTTAACCTAAAATTTTAAGAAAGTATATATGCTTATCCTCACCTCATCATCAAGCCCTACAAATGAAGAATTAGACCTTCCTCCTTTAGGTTCCTCTTCAAAGATCAACTTCGAAACAATTAGCTATATCATAAAATTAATCATCTTATCATTCGAACTTTGTCAATTATTAAAATTTGTTCAATAACGTCGAAATAATGATCATATGATCAAATAACTAAACAATTTTCGTTCCAATTGATTTTTGAGAAGTACCCAAAATATAATATGGACTCTCATGACATGTCTTCAAATTAGTCACAGCACTTATCTCATTTTTGGTGAGGAAGATGAATGGTCAAGTAAGACAACAAGGAGCGCAAGGAAAATGAGCACAACAGCATCATGTTCATCATAACTGCTCCGATCCACTCTTTTTTATGCCCATCAATGGCGTAGAAATTTCCATTCGTATTTAATACCGCAATCAATTTTACATGACGTTTCCTCGAAACTTGTGTTTGACAAGAAGCGATGGCAGCATATGATTTCTACCAGATTACCTGGAAGAAGTGGCTCAGATGGTAACTACCTTACCGGCACATTCATGGTTTCTTACTTGATTGTTCTTTCCCATATATCAGATTGGGCTAATCCTCTGGAAAGTTCAGTTTGAATGGCCTAAACGAAGAAAGCTACACTACACATGGATGAACTTACCCAGTTCTTCTACCCAACTATGTAACTGCCATTGTGACCTCATTATCATATCTATCAGTCAGCAACACTCAACACGATGATGATGATGATGAGGTCCTTGTCATAATATTAATTAAATCTCAGCGGTTGGTTTCTCTTTGGTTATGAGTCAACATCATTCAATTCATCTCATCCTTGTATTACCAATCAAGATTGATAGAAATTTTTACATGAATTTAGTAACTTCCTATCGTTTATAGGAAGTTTCGAGCAGCTTTCTTCAAGAGAAACTAGATACCAAATAGGGTATTTTCTAGATTTTTTTTCATCCCAAAGTCTAGTCTCATGATTGGAATTGCTCATTTTCTAGATAACTATGTAGATCATTTCGGCAAGATATCAACCAAAGAAATATACGGTTTTGGTAACAAGTATGTTTTCGTGATTAGCTGTCTATTTATTGGAAAACAATTTGATGAATGCACGATTTTAAGTTTTCTTATCAACGATTTTCAACGGGACGATCTAGAAAATGAACGATCCCCCGATGATAAAATTACCCTTCCCGATGCAACGGAGAATGTGAAAGATTGCTACTTACTAGCATCTCTCAATAATTTTGGGAATATTGGCTGTTTGCACCAACCATTCTTCTCATGTAGACCACCTATTTGTCAGTAATGCATGTTCTGGGTAGCTTCTGCCTGCCTCTCCCAGTCTCCCTCTGATGTGTTGTCTACATTTATTCTTCTCAATTGTTACCCTTTCTTTTTCACCCTTTCACTCTTTAATTTGGTGCCAATCCTTGCCTTTCAAAAATCAAATTCCTTCCTCCTGGACCTGGTACTAGCTCCTTTCAGCTTTAACTGCCAAGTGCCTAAAGCACCTTCAGCATCATTAACATTTTCCATTGGTAATACACACCACTTGAAGTTCAAATCATGTTGCCCAAATGTTCCTATCCCCCATTGGTGACAATACCCAAGTTGCTAAATGCCTTCAACTTCATATCCTATCTCTCCCTTGTAAGGCCATCAAGATTATTTGTCAAGCAGCTCTAGCTACTTGTCTTGTTGTTGGAATTCCTTTGTTTTTCATAGCTTTCATTCAATACAGTGGTCCTTCTGCACCTTGCAAATTCAAATAAACCCAAGAAGAGTGTGTGCCACGATGCTCAAATCGGATAGGAGCTTTAAATTATTTGCTTCCAAACTATGCCTCAAGTGAACCACCCATTTTTTAGGTTTCCAAAGGCTTTAGAGATGGTGAATTGGTGCTTAGCTAAGGTTCTGTTTAGATGTAGTAGATACTTTTTTGGAGCCTAAAAGAGGTCGTCAACTCTGGCCAGTAAATCAGTAAAGAGAACACTATGATAGGACAGTAGGAGAGACATTTATATACATATATATATATATTACCTTATCCAACTTTCGGTGAAAAAAAGACACCCACGAGGCAAAGTGAGTGTCAAATTTTGAGGATTTATTCTTCAGAGTAGTGATGTTGTTATTCTTATGTTATCACTTCCAGATTCTGTTGAGTAGTCGTGCAGAGATATCAGCTAGGAATCTTATGCAAATGTGATGTTGAGGTTAATTATAAGAGGACAGGGATGACGATGGTGATTGAATTTGAATATATAGTTGGGAATCCTATCAAAGACTTGCTCAATTTTCAGGGAAACTTTTGTCTCTTAATACAGAGGCCACACAATTGCTAATTTAGCTGCTGCCCAAATCAAATATTACAAAAAAAAGTAAAATAATAAAACGCCGTCTGTGGGAATCGAACCCACGACCACGTGGTTAAAAGCCACGCGCTCTACCAGCTGAGCTAAGACGGCTTGTTGATTAACTAATGAATTAAATTTTATAAGTACGCTTAGTTACAGAGTACAGAGTACAGAGCATTTTTTTTTGAACAATGAGTACAGAGCATTTGATGAATAAGGTTGCTATTGGTTTTTGGAGAAGGATAAAGCAACAGAGATCTCTCCAGCATAAGTCTTGTCTTGAAGAACAACTCTATACTTGGCGCTTCGAAGTTCAGCCTTCCCTGTCTCTGTCCCCAAAGCTATCAAATCCTTCACATAAATTCTGCACACATGCAATTGCCTACATGTATTACTTAAGAAACAAATTACAGAAATGCTACATGTAAACATGTTCATGTAAGCGAATTAGAGGTGCAGCTAGGTATACACATACGACTACTAGCTACTTACGTAGATTGGCCAACAAATACATCGTGGTCCAAGATCTTATGCGTGTTCATGATACGAAAATGAAGCATGTACTTGTGATCTTCCCCACCCGGATACTCCGCCTTGAATTTGAATTTTTCATTCCACACTGGTTTCGTTCCTTTTCCTGCATTTCATTTTCACATGTATAATTTATCACCACTTAAACCAAATGATGTGTTAGTAGACATATTTATGGTGATCGACGTTGGGAAATGGTAACCTTTAGCGACGCTGCTGGTATGCTTTTGATTTCCATATTCGATCACAACGTATGTGTTCATCTTCACTGCAAATCAATTTCGAGTATATATGCTTTCAAACAAGGATTTTACAGAAAAAAAAAAAAAGTTTCAGGTAAAGCACAACGAAATTAAGCAAAAAAGTAATCTAGCTAGCTACCAGCAAAATCCATGTTTTTGAGGCCTTTTGCTTCAATGAGCATCACCTCCAGTATACCATCCGCCATCTCTATCTCTCCGATCTCTATCTCTCCCATTTCTCTCTTGGATGAGGAATTTACAGACTTGATTAGGAACATCAAACTGAAACAGCGAGTTCTATATATATATTCAATGGTTTTGTTTGTGGAGAATGGAATTAAGTCTGGGTCGTCTCCTTGGTGTTAATATATATACAACTAACTAACTACGTCAGAAACTTCTACATTTTAATTTGTACATATCTAGCTGTTATCTATTTGGGTACGTTAGAAACTTCCACGGTGTAATTCCTTTTGATTTGGTTCAATGTTGTCAACGAGAAGAATTTCATAGCATGTATAGTGTATATACATCATCATATTCATTCATTCATATTAGTCGTTATCTTCCCCGAATTTCTAATTTCGATGATGCACTTCTGTTTCCGGAAGGTAATCAAATTGTTGATGTTCTGGCCAACTTTGGTCTCTCTTTTTCTGATATAAGTTGATGTGATTTGCCCTCGACGTTTATTTCTTCTTACTTTGATTTTTGCTTTCATTGATCAGTGGTTTCCCTAGTTTCATGTATCGATGATGTTGGTTTTGATTTAGGTTCCTTCTCTGTATTCTTTTTCTTCTTTACAATAAATTGGCCTTTCTTACGAGGTTTCATCCAGCTGTCTTACCTAATTGAAGGTGATTGAATTGGAAGATGTCCAATTTGGCCAGACATTAGTACTAAAAGTCTAAATTAATTTCCAAACACGTCTTCTGGAATGAATTCATGCAACTTGCAATTGACTTGGTTTTAAATTAGTTCGGTTAGATGGTCAATGAAGAAACAGAATTAATTAGACGCCTTAATAGTTTAAGAAAACTTGCAATTGTTGCATGACTTGGTACAAGTCTAGACCCTTGTGTCTTAGTTCTCACTTCTCAGGGAAGGACAGCACAGGACAGGGGAGCTATAACCCTAATTGGGAATTAAGGTCTTCTAGATATTTATACTTCAAGGCCACCTATGGTGAATTGACATAAGCCGGGCTATATATATATATAGATTCACCGTGAACTTCAACAAAGGTCACATAAGTTCCAAAGGAAACCAAAAATACTCTGATGAGCTTAATCACACTTCAGATACCCTGGTTACAATTCCACATTGTTTTTTCAAGTAACCAGAAAATATTCTAGGCTTAAATACATTCATTTGTACACAATCACTGCATACTACTCCAACAATCTTGGGTATGTACAATTTTAAACTCTTCAAGACTTTACATAACATCTTCCCTAAACCTTCACTTCAAGTAATACGCGGCATGAAAGTTTTCTCTCAAGCAAATAGTGGGTTTGCAGAAGGCCTTGGATAATTAACAGTTACTCTATTGGAAGCATCATCGGTGTTGCTTCTGCGAGATTTGGGCGCAGCATTAGATTGGCCATGACTAGTTACCTGGTGCTCATTCTGAGTACCTTTCGGCATGTCCTTTGTTGTGTCCTGAAGCTGCTCCAGTATAGTTACCACTTCATTCATGTCAGGTCTGAACTTAGAATCAGAAGAAAGACATAGAAGTGCTAGGTTCGCAGCCTTTTGGGCACGATTGATTGAGTATTGGCCTTCAAGTCGAGGATCAATAACACGTAAAACTCGCCGTTTGTTGGCCAGGTATGGTCTTGCCCACTCCACCAGGTTGTGTTCACCAGATGGCCTGTTCCTATCTATAGCTCGTCGTCCAGATAACATTTCTAGAAGAACAACTCCAAAGCTGTATATGTCACTCTTGGCAGTAAGATGACCTGCCGAAGCAAAGATAGTGATAAGTACTAACTCTAGTTTTGTTCTATAATGCAAAAGCTTGTTAGTTGTAGCTACACTCCTATCCATCAGATGCGAAAAACTGATCTGTCAGTTTAAGATCAGTTTTTAGGCCTTTTATACATATATTCACAAGAAAGAATTTTCTTTCCTATTAGAGAAGGCTGGGTATAATACTTCATGAAAGCAGCTAATGGATATTGTCCCGCCCCTATTCTCTTTTAAGGTTGATAAAGTAGTATTTTTTGAGTGCAATAGACTAAAACTTCATGAACTTAAAGGACTACTGTCCTCAAAATTTCTTAAACAGCATGAGGTATTCAATTTCTTCGAGCAAACTAGTTAAGAGCTCCACAAGACTACAAGTTATCAAACTGATACATCATCTAAAACATAAAGAGAGAATATATAGCTTGTTTCTAAAAGTCAAAAGAGATCAAGGGTTTTAGAGAATAAATTAATTTTAAAGCCGTACCTGTGGCTAAATACTCAGGAGCAGCATATCCTTGGGTTCCTATGACCCTAGTGGAGACATGGCTTTTGTCGCCAGTTGGTCCATCCCTTGCGAGCCCAAAATCAGCCAGCTTTGCATTGTAGTTCTGAAATAGAACAAGGGTAGAATGAACCCCGAAACTTGGCAGATCCAACAATACTGAATTCAAGTTAAATATGCAGATTGAAACATGTGATTGAGTTACCTACCGAGTCAAGCAAAATGTTCCCAGATTTGAAGTCGCGATGTATGACTTGTTGTTCAGCATTGTGAAGAAAGGCAAGTCCCTTGGCAGCACCAAGGGCAATTTTCATTCGCAGGGTCCAAGAAAGTGGCTGAACGTAAGTACCTCCTGATGAAACAGTAACTAATGCTTTAATAGAAGGACATTATATAAACAATGCAGCAAACTTCTCAAGGAAGGAAAAAAGGGGGTGGGGAAGAGAAGGTTCAAAATGATTGTCATTTGCCACTATAGAGGATGCTAGGAACTCACTCCTGAATAGATGATTTTCCATGCTACCCTTAGGCATGAACTCATAAACCAGGAGCCGGTGCTCATCCTCTAAGCAATAACCAATCAGTTTCACAAGATTTGGATGCTGTAGCTGCCCAAGATAGTTGATTTCTGTCTGTATGTCCAAAAACCTCGTATTAATTTCTCTGCTATTGACAGATGCTCCGAAAACCATGCCAAATCAACAACATATATTCTGTGCAATGCAAATTTCTCCTAATCTTAAGAGCAATATGAACGTCAACTGTAAAATTAATATACAATGCACACAAGAAGACATTTCATGCCATAAATGCTGATGAAGACGATTAGGAGGTAACTGCACTTACCAACCATTCCTTGTGGCCCTGGAAACCGTCTTGGTTGAGCCTCTTCACAGCAATGACCATGCCAGTCCCAGCCTTGGTAGCTATAAGTGTATTCTCATCGATCCAACCTTTGAAAACGGAACCAAAACCGCCATCTCCTAGTACACTATCGGGACGGAAGTTTCTTGTAGCATTTTTCAGCTCACTGAAGCTGATACTGTTCAAATTGCAGGATTGCAAGATCTCCCCCTCACTCCGAGGAGTCGTAGGCATGGAGCTAGATGAGGCCTTGCCACTCAAACCATCTCTACTCGCACTTCTAGAATTGAATCCTACACAAAAATCAATTGGACATTTCAACAAAGACTCGGTCAGAGCTGAAAACATACAAAACTTACTATGAATGATTCAATCATCAGTTCATCACCAAAACAGATTTCCTAAACACAACCTTGATTCATCATGGTGCTACTAATTTGATAACCCCTAAATTATAAAAGTACACCCAAGTATACAACATAGAGGAAAATGATCTTAAATTCTTAATCACTATCAAAGTAGGCTTACAAAGTTCCTAGCAATCAAAACCTATAAAACTACCTCTAAAATAAGAAATATTTGGTCAAAAAAAGAGAGAAGACATCGAGGAACTTAGATCAGTACTTTCTAAGTAATAAAGAAGCTGTTTCCAAATAAAGAACAATAATATTACCTGTATTGGAAGGACTTACGGACTTGATTTTGTTACTCCAGCAAACCCCCATCAAAACAAAACTTTCTCAATTCTCTCAAACACAAACCTTTCTAATTCAAGAGGACTGTAAATAAACCAAACAAAGCAAAACAAAATCTTAAGTTGCAGAGAACCTCAATAATACTCAAGCCCTGAAAAAACAGAGAGATCTTCTGCCAGAGTGAGATTTTGTTTTCCTGGCACAAACAGCCAACTCATATACGGAAAAGGTTACACCTTTTGCTATACAGAGATCCTAGCTAGCTAGCTATCCATTGTTAACAGTAAAATGATTTGCTTTTTGGGTTCCATTTGGGTTTGGGTTTTGGATGAGAGGCTAAGAAAAAGTTGAGAAAAAATTAGAAAAGGGTGTTTTGCGCCTTTGCCATTGGAGCTTCCTGCTGGTTGCCTTTTTAGACCTTCGGGAAGGACAGAGGTAGACGGTTGACTTGCTTTTTAGCTTCTTGTCTTTTGCTGACTCCAACTAACACACATAGTGACTTTCATAATTTGGAAAATCATTTGCACAGTTGGAGATTTGTTCTTATAGAATTTCCTCCTATTACTGAAGTAGGTTAAGGCCCAGTTTGGGGCAGCTTAAATTAAAAAATAAGTTGATTATTTATTAAGTTAAGCACTTTGGGTTGTTTGGTAAAACAAAATTAAGCAGCTTAATTAAAAATCTCACACTTTCCAATGTAACTTATGCAAGTTGATAATTTGATACTTCTATAAGCAGCTTCTAGCTTTTGTTGTCTTTCCCTTTTGACTTTACCTATATTAAAGTTTACCAAACACTTAAACACTACTTTTTGTATTCACAGCACTTTTAAAAGCAAAATTTACCAAACACGCAGCTACTTAATTTCACAGCTGATTATTCTCACAGTACAGCTACAGCTGCTTTAAAAATAAGTTAAGCTCTACCAAACTGGGCCTAAGTAACCACTGCCACTGAACCTTAATTTGTTAGAATATATGTTGGTGGATATTCGAAATTCTATGCTTTCAACAAGATGCACTACCTTCATCTTGCCATTATTGAATGAAATAATGACTGATTATCAAATAAAATGTGTAAGTTTTAGTGAATAAATAATTTTAGACGAGCACCCGAAAAGATGTATCAACTCAAGTATTTGAATTGACCACTAGTTTTTTATGTGAGAGTTGATTAACTTAGAATTTGAGATGAGGGGGCGTATTCATACTGCCCCGATTTGGACGAAAATATAAATGGATAATTGAGCCAAACTATAGATCGAAGAATGATGGTGATCATTATTCTAATTAGTTAGCTACTTGATATTTACTTATGTACCTAATGGTGCTTATTGTGTGGATGCACGCTTAGTAAGATTTCTCACTCACACAGATGCATGAATATAGTGGTTATTAGTTTATTACTTTTCGGTATGTTTGTTAGATTCTCACTCATTACTAATCAATTTCTTTCTGTCGATTCCATGTTTGTGTTTAGGGATTCTACATGATCATTAGTCAAATTTAGATCAGCAATTGCGTATTTGCTGATTTTGTTATCAGGTTCTGACCATTTCTTACTCTTATTTATTTGCTTTACGTCAAATAAAGATCGCATTCCTCCATTTTTAATAATGGAAAGAAAATTTGTGAGAAGACTCGATCTTTCATATATACAACGAGTGAAATTGTCCCGTTTTCTTCGTTTATGATACAATTTTCATTATAAGATATGATTATTAATTATGCCTTGAACTGGATTACCTATATGATTAAGTCTTATGAGGATTTAGTCAGTGTTGCTGGTAAAGTTGCTTCTGTAAAGGTATATTTTCCTTTAAGCCTTCAATGGCCTCATTGAATCTATAGTTCTCAAAGACTCCAAATTGAATCTTTTCTAAATTCTTGTCTCAAGATGGGAATTCTTTTGACCTGTAGGTACAAATCAATTTGCTAAGCAAATAAGTTTTGACAATTGAGACTAAGATTTTTGCACAGGCTTAAAATTTGACCCGTTATTTTGTTTAAACGATCATTCCTAGGTTTATGCTAAAATGACTTTAGGCAACTTATGAGTTACATTCATCTTATCATAAATTCGGAACTAAATATTATGAGCTCCAAACGGATAACGGATCGAGTTCAAAGTTGAAGAACGTAAAACTTTATATGATCGGGCGGAAATTATTTTATGCACGGTCCGTGCAACATCACGTTCAATCTCAGCCGTCCAAATAGAGATTCAACTGTTCAGTTTTGTTTGACTAATCTGATCATAACGGTTGACCGTTAAAAATCATGATCGTGTGCACCTCAGTGCTACGTGCATGTGCACGTTCCGTGCATGGAATACCTTCCCATAATCGGGTGCTTTTGCACTTTGGAGTTGTCATGATTGTCATTCCACATCACTCAACATTCATGCAAATATATGTAAAAAATTGATAAAATAAAAAATGAAATCAAGTACTTATCTTCAGTTAAGTGCATCGGTTTTCAACTTTGACTACATCAAGTCCAGTTGTAAATTACTTTACCTTCTAGCTCTAGGTGTAGTTCTAATTCCATTAATTTGTTGTGGCCTAAATAATATATAGAACTCGTCGTCTCAACAAGGAGTAGGCTTAAAGGTCCCCACGTTAATTTTTCAAAGGTATCAAACTATCAATGTCGGAATGATGTCGGAACACATGGGAAGAAAAATTATTGTCTCTCAAATATGGATGAGTTCGATCTTGAGTTTATGAAGGTCGGTGGACGGCACCATTAAATAGATTACATGTTTTCAGCTCCATCCATCCTTAGGTTCGTATCTAATGAAATGTTGTTTGACATGTTGCTAATGTTGTTTTATCTTTTTTTTTTTTTTTGTTACACGGGAAGTTCATAGAGCCAAAGACAGAACAACAAAGGCCTAACTATGCAGCCTATTTGAACTCATCAATCTAGAGCAGCCAATTAAGCAATATCATCATACACCAGACGAGCAACATAAACATGAGGGCTGCTTAAGAAGACAATACCTCTAGAGATAGCAATGCTATTCTTGGCTAATATATCAGCAACAACATTGCATTCGCGATGGACATGGTGCAAATGACAGGAATCAAAAAGTTGCATGATGGCACGACAGTTAGCAATTATAGTAACCAAATGATGAAATTCAAACTTAGTTGAATTCATAAGGTTAACAGCAATAGCTGAATCGCTTTCAACTTCAAAACTTCTGATATGGAGATCAGCGGCCATCTTGAGACCAATAAATATGTCTCAAACTTCAGCTTGAAGGACTTCCCATCACCAATGTGGTGTGAAAAACCCTGAACCCAGTTTCCAGACCAATTTCTAAGAACTCCACCAGCACCAATGACGCCATTGTCTAATATGGAGCCATCAACATTCAACTTAAAATGGCCTAAGGGGGGTTTCAACCAATGTAAACTCACTGACTGCTTACCACCACAAGCAGTATCCTTCTTGTTAGTATTGAACCATTCTGTAGCATAGTGTAGAATAATCTGCCTAGGATTTCCAGGGTATGGACTAATACATCACCTTCTTATTCTTCTCACAAGAGCTGCATTTGGTATTAGTGCATATTGTCTTATCTCTTCTTCTTTCTTCTCTTCTCTCCTTGGTTTCGATTTGGTCAAGGACAACACGATTTTTGTCAAGGATGACACGATATCGTCGGGGATTGCATGATCATTTGGGCTCAAGAACTCATACCTATTAAAAATTTGGGCCTAAAAATGCTAGCCCATTTTGTATTTAACTGCTCAAAATTCAAAATGAGATGTTCTGTTTTGGCCCATCATCTTGGGCTTTGATGCAGAAAACAATGGCACCTGGTCCTAAACCAAAAGCTGATATATATATATATATTTTTTGGTTGTGATATAAAAAAGCAATGAAGTTTGATAAATCACAAGTGCCATGAATTACCGCATCATCAAAAGTTCCTCAGAAGTTATAAAATTTTGAAAAAGAAAAAAGTGTAAGGGGGTAGCCCTTGTTTAAATGAAGAAAGGGGGCGAATTTGTTGAAAGGGATCTGAGATGTTTCCCTTTCACCGAACCAAGTTTGGGAAAAAAGGCTGAAACCAGAGGAGGCTCAGACTCGGACTCAGACAACAACTACTGTAGGTAAAATTCACTCACTCACTCCCTCACTCACATTTTTTAAACCTCTTTCTCTTTCTCCCTAGCTTCCTCCTCTCACCGATCCCTATACTATATGCAGCTTTATCTGGTAATTCTGTATATTTTTTCACTGTGCCAAGTACCAAAATATTATTAAATAAGCATTATGTTTCTGTGACAGTTGCATTTTTTCATTCGAGTCGTTTCCCACCACAGAAACTTGTTACCTTTTTTCAGAGAGGAGGAGGATCTCCTTCAGTTTTTACGATATATTATGTCAGAAGCCTTTGATGGGTCACTTCACTATATATTTTTTTGTCTACTCTACCCTTGTGCTCTGCTTCTAGTCTGCAACCAAGACCAGAGACAGTGATTCTTCAAATCTGCACAGTTAAATATTTAATTCTAGCTGTTTTGAAACATAATTCCAATTTAATTACTTACTTGGTTATTTCTTTAGGTGTGGTAATTTGTGACATGTGAGTCTGATCGATACAACATTAGCGATTTTGGTTATTATTTGACACAAATACGAACGTCACTTTAAACTCGACAAGAAGTTGTTTGAGGTGTGGTGGCGGAGGCTGTCGGTACGTCGAGTACTCACGATACCACGCATGACCGGTAGAGGGAGGGAGTCAAGCGTCCTAGGTCATATGCCAACACATATTGCTATCGACCTTGTAATGTTATTGAAAAATAATACGACACAAACACAACATGTTAAATGATGAAAGAATTTTGTGGTGGGAGAAGGGTAAAAAAGTGAAAGGAATCTGATATGGGTAAATGGGGTAAAGAGGGGGGGGAGAAAAAAGAAGAATGTGAGAATTGATGAGATGATCCAGAGTTCCAGACTGTTAAATTGGGGTTTTTTCCTGAGTGGCGCTATCAACCCCGAAATAAAAGAGTAAGAGAGAGAAAAAGTGGAGGAGGTGGTGGTGGCCCGCCACGGCCCAAAACGACGTAACGTATCACTGACAACACTGCGGAGGGGTTTTCTGAGCGGAGCAGAAGGTCGCGTCTCCATCCGACTCGTCTCCTTGTGCCGCGAAACCCGGACTACAGTCCCCCCCACCCACCCTGGGCCCCACCCGCTCCTAATCATGGTGCCTCTGCTCTCAACTCCCTTTACTTTTCCCCTCGAGATCCTCTGCTACGCCTCTTCCCTCCTCAACGACCCTATCACTCTATCATCCATGCTATTCCACGCACGCTTTTGGGTCTCTTCTGTGATCCTGACGTACGTGAATGGAATCTGAGCGTTTCCTTTATCAATTCCTCATCTCTAAATCGACGGTCAGATTCAGTGCATGCATTGGTGCTCATTATTGCATCCGCAGTATCATATAAAAGAAGCATTTACTCTAAACCTATAGAAGAAGAAGAAAGAAAGTCGGGAAAGATTTACTAGTTTTAGCAGTCATGAAGCTCAGTACTGCCAAAATCCATGTGAAGTCCAAGTTCAAATATTTCTTCTTGTGCTTGGAAAACGTCAAATGAAAGAGTTGATGTAAATTATAGGGAGCAGACATGTTTTTTGGTCTTTATAGTTTGCTCCATTTTCTAGTTTTGGATTAAGGTTTGGAGCTTCCTTCCATGTGTGGTCAATCAAGTCAAGTTTGTATAGAAAATTATGCGTTCGGTGCTGCTTAATGATAATGTTTACATGCATTTCTGATGTAAAATTGGGGACATTGACTATGGACACAAGTTAGAATAATAGTCTTTTTTGCCAATCGATGAACAATAGGTCAACCCTTGAAAACATGGTTGAGGTTGTTGTAGAAAAAAATTATAATGTGTTCGGCCATTTTGCAGAGCGTGAATGTGTCCTAAAGTAACAGGGGACCCCTAGATATATAAGACACAGTTTGGGTAAAGAATCGGATTACCTAAACCAGTAGACGACAGGTGGATGATATGGCCCGCAACTCAATAATGTAAAATGGGTTGATTCCCTGACCCAGGTGGCATCATCTTAAACCCGACCTCCCTCTTTCCGAATCCGATTAATAAAACCCAACCCGGTTCAGGACCCAGGTACGGACAGTGGACGTCGTCGTTTAGCTCTAATCGTAATCGCGGCGAGGGATTACTCCCGCAAAACACTGGTTAGCTCTCTCTAAAAGCGTCGTTGGCAAAACCGAGAAAAACTCGTACGCTCGAAATGACAGAAGGGGACGCAATATAAGCGCTGAAACCGAGCGTACCAATCACTCACTCACACTCACTCATTCCCTCTCTCTCTCTCTCTCTCCATTATTATTCACATTCACAGTGCAGCTTTTTCATCATAAATTATCGTCGTTGGGAGGTTGAAGGTGGTGACTCTGGTTGTGGTGGCGGTGTAGCCAATTTACGACGTGACGTCATCGGCTGCTTTTGCCGCTCTGGCTCACCATTCGCGTGCCCTTCTTTTGCGCTCACTGTCAGATCTCTCTCTCTCTCTCTCTCTCTCTCTCTCTCTCTCTCTCTCTCTCTCTTCTTTCGTCTAATCTCCTCCTCCAAGTCGTCTAGTCTCTTCTGTCCTATTTTTTTGCTTTCTCTCTCTAGCCTGGGATTTCTCTCTCTCTCTCTCTCTCTCTGGGGTTGCCTTGGAGTTTGAGTCGTCCAGCCTTTTTCATTCTCTCCTCGCTTTTAATTTAAAGGAATATTTTTTTTCTCTCTGTTTTTATTTATCATCCCAAGGCTTGTGCAGTTTGGGAGGAGATGCGTCGAAGACGAAGCTCGGGTCTCAGGTGGAGTTAAGCACAAATGTGAGTCTCTCTCTCTCTCTCTCTCTCTCTCTCTCTCAATCAAACATCTCTTTCTCCTTGCTCCCATTGATATTATCTTCAAGCTAGCTAGTTAGTTGAAAACAGAGAGGCTGTTTGGCTAGTGAGAAAAGGAGGGAAAAAGATTGTGTTTTTTATTCATTTATTTTGAACAATTTTGTTTGGGTGTTCTAAGCCTTATCTGCAACCACACTCTGTTCTGTTAGTTGTAAGCTACTTTGAATGTTTGATGATGATGATGATCAGATCTTTGTATGATTGGTGATTGCCATTTCCATGTGTGTTTTCTAAATTCTGGTGTTAAATTGTTTTGCTTTCTTGTTGAATGAGTTTGAAGTAGGTCTTGGGGTTTAACCTTGAGGAATCGCAGTCTGAGAAAGAAGGATCTTTAATTGGTTCTTTTGAAATTCACATTGAATAAATCTAAATACCAGTCCCCATCCCAGCTAGGAGGGGCAGTTTCCCTCATTTGGGTGGGGTTGTTGCCTCTTCTTATTGGTTTTTGAATTGGTTGATTATCTGTGGCATCAGATTATGTTGGGATTTAACAAAATATTGGAGTGTATTTGTGAACTTTTGAGTGTTGTGTGTGTTTATATTGCTACCCTACTATGTAAATCAAATTGTTGCTCGATTTAATATCTATAATTGATAATTTGATATTTATTAAATACAATACAGATTAATTAATAACGGACTCTGAATAGTAAATACATGAACTTATTCTTCTTTCAGATGTTTCTACATGAGTTATATGTTAGTGTTCGTTATTATCGTGCTCATCTCTTACAATATTATAAAGTTTAACAAGTCAATACAGAAAGGGTTTCTTGCTAAGAGCACTTTCTAATGTTTGTAGACATGTTGACTCGTCCTTCTCTCTAATTTTTGTGGATTATGATTATTTGTCTGCACTAGCATTCTTTTCTCTCCTTCAGAATCACGGCTCTGGCTAAATAGATCGAAAATTGGGTTCTTTGTGTATCCAAATGTAATGTATTTTGCAAGCTTAGTGGATTTTAGTGTCCAGTAGCCGTGGTATGATCAGAATATACATCTTTCTAGTTTTTTGGTTTTCTTGTATTCGGCCTACTAGCCATTGAAGCGCAATGAGGAAGTGCTGTTACAATTGTTAGCCTGGTTTTAAAGGGAGCATGCAACTTAGTTTCTGCAGTTTGTAGACTTGAGTTGGCTTGAACCTTTGACCGTCTTACCGATTTTTTTAGTTTGGTGCTGACGCCTTGTTATTTCTGTTAGCTTAACCAGCTTGTTTCGTGCTGAAACTCTGCTTTCCCTTATGTGGTTTTTTGTTCATCCCCTTAGCTAGTTTTATTTCCTTCCTACCCGGCTGTTCAAATTTATTTTCGACATTAGTAAAATCATACACATTGTATCTCAATAGAAGATCAACTAAAATGTTGGCATTTGAATTCCAGATACATTATGAAGAGTTTCAGTTTGAGGCAATGGACAGTGGTATTTGCTCATGGAAATGAAGGAGAGACAACGTTGGAGACCTGAAGAGGATGCATTGTTGCGTGCATATGTGAAACAATATGGACCAAGGGAGTGGAACCTTGTATCACAGCGCATGAACACACCCCTAAACAGGGACGCCAAATCTTGCCTAGAAAGGTGGAAGAATTATCTAAAACCAGGCATCAAGAAAGGATCTCTTACTGAAGAGGAACAGCGTCTTGTCATTTGCCTTCAAGAGAAACACGGTAATAAGTGGAAGAAAATCGCTGCTGAAGTCCCCGGTCGTACTGCAAAGAGATTAGGCAAGTGGTGGGAAGTTTTCAAAGAGAAGCAGCAGAGAGAACAGAAGAACAGCAAGACTGTTGCTCAGCCTATCGAGGAAGGTAAATACGATAGGATTCTTGAAACTTTTGCTGAGAAGCTAGTGAAGGAGCGTCCTGCCCCAGCTTATCTCATGGCTTCCAACGGGGCCTTTCTTCACAGTGAATCATCTCCTGCGCCATCAATGCTCCCTCCTTGGCTTTCAAATTCAAATGTTACCTCACATGTCAGGCCACCATCTCCTTCTGTTACCTTGAGTCTTTCCCCTACAGTTGCACCCTCTCGAGCCTCTCCTCCAATCCCTTGGCTGCAGCCTGACAGAGTATCCGAAAACAATTTTGTGTTGAGCAATTTGCCTCCTACTGGTTCAGTCCCTTGTGGAGAAAATTTCGTGATATCTGAGTTGGTGGAGTGCTCGAGAGAGTTGGAGGAAGTGCACCGTGCTTGGGCTGCACATAAAAAGGAAGCGTCCTGGAGGTTAAGAAGGGTAGAGTTGCAACTGGAATCGGAGAAGGCTTGTCGAAAGAGGGAGAAAATGGATGAGATTGAGGCGAAGGTGAAGGCTCTAAGGGAAGAGCAGAAGGCTGCTCTGGATAGGATCGAAGCAGAATACAGGGAACAAATAGCAGGACTGAGGAGAGATGCCGAAATGAAGGAGCAAAAGTTGGCTGATCAATGGTCTGCAAAGCATATGCGTCTCTCTAAGTTTCTTGAGCAGATGGGCAGCAGACCCAGGCTTGCTGAGCCTAATGGCCGGTGAGAAATGCATGGTCACAACGCATTCTAGATTGTATGAGGTCTGAATTTCTGGTTTTAATTTTGTCCTTTTTTCTTTCATCTTGTGTGTCTGAAATGCTCTCATAGGTTCCTAATTACGTTTACTTTCTGCGTATTCCCTGGACTCGATGGATATAAGGTAGTATTAACTTGCATTCTCCTTTTAGCAGCTATTACAATTATATCTGAATTGTTGCCTGAAACCTTATGCGTCCACATTAGAAATGATTCCACTCATCTTTATTAGCTTCGTTTTCAGAAAATCAATGCTTAGCTTTCACTAACGGGCACGATGACTCTAAGGAATTCCTGTACTAGTTTCACTAAAACACACGAGATTTTGTACAAGATAGCCACTGCAACAACTGGTAATTATGCGTCACTAACTATTGATGAGATCAAATATGTCCTTGTATGATAGTTTTTCGAAAGGACTTGTCTTGTTGGTGCTTATATTCTCCAAATACTTGATTTGATTATTCAGAAGTTTATTTTGTTTTATTTTTGTTCATAAAAGACCTGTTAATTAAGTCTGAATGACATGTTTATGTGCTTGTTAGCATCCTTCATCCATTTAAAATGAACTTGTTCTACTGATCTGGGAACAGAAGAAAGTTCACTTTTTGCAATAAAAGAACGAACGACGTTTCGTTTGAGTTGAGTGCTTTGGGGTAATGGAGGATCAGTAAAATGAAAGTCATAAATTACAAAGTCTACGGTACGTTCACATATCGGACTAGTCTACCGTCATATACTAGGTCGAGATTAGGCCGTGCTAATCTACCAATTTATGGATCTAGTTTACCTTTGTATCGAACTAGTCTACGAAATGTATCGATACATTAACGTTATTAACGTTCTTTTGTTCAAAAAACAACAAAATAAAGTAAAATTTAGTTAAGATGCGATTCTGTATAGTTGACCAAGATTTGTTTTTGGGCAAATTGAGTGAGCCTCATTAAAACATGTGCCCTTTTTTGAATCCAAAGTCGAAGAATCAAGCTAATAAGTCTTATAGAAAGGCTATTAACTACATTGTAAAATGTTTGTAATGACTTTTTAGTTTTTATGTTCCTGTTTTGACACTTTATACTGTATGAAAGAGCATAATATGAGTAAGAAACATTTCCTCAATTTGGCACAATTCACTGCATCAGGCGACATCCCAATTCCGGTGGCCAATGTGTTACCAAAGTTCTTTTTATTGTTTGATTCATTGAGCCCAAGAGTCCCAAAAACAAAATCATTTTACATTTATTCAAACTAAAAAAATATTTATTTTGAACAACCGGTATCGACTAACTATTCGTCACAATAAGTGTTCCAAACTTTTTATTTTATTTTAATTTGAGGGAAAAAAAACACTTCCGGAGCTTGTATTAACTCTCGTAGAGTTTCATTATGCCTCTAAAATACTTTTGGACATTGTGCAAACCAGTTTTGAGAATTTCAAACATTCCATATTTAAAGGAAATCATGTGCTATGAGCCTATAATAAGAAAGTTTTCCTCAATTTGGCATAATTCATTGAATCCGGCGAAAACCCAATTTCGATGGTCAATGTGTTGCGAAATTTTTTTTATTGTTTAATTCATTAAGCCCAAGAGACCTGAAGACAAAAATCTTTTTACATTTATTAAAAATTAAAAAATTAAATGTATTTTGAACAATCTGTACTGACGTATTGTTCGTTGCTACAAGTGTTCCTAAATTTTTATTTTATTTTTATTTCACGAAATAAAAACAAGCACTTCATATTGGGTTTTATTATGACATAAAAATATTTTTTGACACTTGTGCAAACCGGTCTTGAAAATTTCAAAGATTTCATATATCAAGGAAATCATATGCTATAATAAGAATTTTTTTTTCAATTTGGAAAAATTTACCAAATCAGACGAAAATCCGATTTCCATAGCCAAAGTTCTTTTTACTGTTTGATTCATTAAGCCCAAGAGCCCCAAAAACAATTTTTTTTACATTCATTCAAATTAATAAATACATATTTATTTTGGACAACTTGTAGCGACGAACAGTTCGTCGCTACAAGTGTTTCTAATATTTTTTTTTATTTTACTTTGACGAAATAAAAACAAGCATTTCCACTACTCGTAAGGTCTCGTGTTACATTTCATTATGTCATTAAAAATTTTGTTGACACTTGTACAAACCGGTTTTGAGAATTTCAAATATTTCATATTTCAAGAAAATCATGTGCTATGATAAAAAAAATTTCCTTAATTTAGCACAATTCACCGAATCAGGGATTTCGATGGCTAATGTGCTGCTAAAGTTCTTTTAATTGTTTGATTCATTGAGCCTAAGAGCCCCAAAAATGAAATATTTTTGCATTTATTTAAATAAAAAAAATATTTATTTTGAACAACCTATGACGACGAACAGTTCGTTGCTACAATTGTTCTAAATTTTGTTTTATTTTAATTTGACGAAATAAACACAAAGACTTCCGGTTCTCATTAAGTCTCACGTTGGGTTTCATTAATGCATTAAAATATTTTTAGACAATCGTGCAAACCGGTCTCGAGAATTTCAAAGATTCCATATTTCAAGAAAATTATTTGCTATAATAAGAAAGTTTTCTTTAATTTGACACAATTCACCGAATCAGGCGAAAACCTGATTTTCATGGCTAATGTGTTGCCAAAGTTATTTTTATTGTTTAATTCATTGAGCCCAACAACACTAAAAATAAAATCCTTTTACTTTTATTCAAATTAAAAAAAATTATTTTGAACAACCTGTAGCGACGAACTGTTCGTCGCTACAAGTGTTCCAAACTTATTTTTTATTTTAATTTGACGAAATAAAAAGCACTGCCGGAGCTTGTAATGACTCGTGTTGGGTTTCTTTATGCCCTTAAACTTCTTTTAGACACCGTTCAAACCGGTCTTGGGAATTTCAAAGATTCTATATTTCAAAGAAATCATGTGCTATAAAAATAAATTTTTTTCCCAATTTGCCACAATTCACCGAATTAGGCTAAGACCCCATTTCTATGGCCAATGTGTTGCTAAAGTTTTTTTTATTGTTTAATTCATTGAGCCCAAGAGTCCCAAATTTGTTTTTTATTTGATGAAATGTAGAAGGATTGAGATTTTACGGGTGTTCTTAATTTTTATTTCTTTTAATTTGACGAAATAAAAACAAGCACTTCCGGAGGTCTCGCGTTGAGCGTTGAGTTTCATTCTCCCATTAAAATATTTTTAGACACTCGTGCAAATCAGTTTTGACTATTTATATATGTAAATAAACAACGTATTTATGAGAATCTCACAATCATATAACTAATTACAAGATCTAATAATTATTAAATTTGCCAAAAAAGTTGGGCGGCCTAGACTCTAGTGAGAAACTTAAATATCTCTTCGTGTAAAGAAATAAAAAAAAGGGTTGGTGACCAATAAGGTTATATACTCTATAGAGTTGCCCAATAAATCAGACAAAATATAAATTTACCCAATAAGGTCATATAATGAAAAACAGGGAGCAATATGACCTTTCTATACAACATGTTTTATATAATTTACGAAATATGCCACTGACTTCAAACTCATCCAATTATTGTTTGACAATAATTGGTTTATTAAGTGACAATAAATTTGTTATTGTCAGATAATAACTGGTTTATTGAGTGACAATAAATTGCTATTGTTAGACAATAATTTGTTACTGTTAGACAATAATTTGTTCCTGTTAGACAATAACTGGTTTATTGAGTGACACACACTCTCTCTCTCTAACCAGGTCGAATTAACTCTCTCTCTAACAAATATCCAGCGACCCTAATAATAGGGGGCAAAATTGTCAAGTAAATTTGGCTTGAGCTGTTAAAAATAACCTGTTGGGAAATAGTGTGACCTCTTGGGCAAAATATCAACCTTATTGGTAAATGTTAGGAAACCTAAATCTAATTGGGAATATTTTTGAGATTATTGAACTTATTGGTAATTTTCCTTAAAAAAATACCTTCTCGTGCAAAAAAGTTTTCTAGATAATTAGCAAAAAATTTCAGGAGTTCACAGGCTCACACTAAGTCAGTACATGCAAAATTACATGGGGAATGTATCATTTAATGACTATTCTTTGCAATACAGATAGGGCTCTACACAAAAAGATGATAAAGACAGTGAAAATATTAAACCTTATAGGTCCTCCATGTGGTTCTAACCTACTCATGTAGTTCACTATGCAATGTATGTCAAATTTCAAGAACTGATAGCAACTCATCGTATACTAATTCATCTTATATTACTACAACTCATTATGTAATAATGTTTTTTCAACATTTTCTTTTAAAATAGAGTAGATAATTAATCAAATAAACATCTCCTAAAGTTTCATTTAAAATTTTCATGTTTTTGCCTAAATTTCCTTCATTTCTCTCCAACATTTACTGATATTGATATTTCCGTCGAAATTTCTAATTTTTTGATCGTCGATATTTCCTCGAAACTCGATATTTTTGTCATTGGTTTTGAGATTTTCAAAAATTTCATATTTCAAGGAAATCATGTGTGAATTGTGTCCAATTAAGGAAGTTTTTCTCAATTGAGCACAATTCACCAAATAAAGCGAAAAACCAATTTCGATGGCCAATGTGTTGCCAAAGTTCTTTTTACTGTTTAATTCATTAAGCCCAAGAGCCTCCAAAATAAAATTCTTTTACATTTATTCAAATTAAAAATATATTTATATTGAATAACCTGTAGCAACGAATAGTTCTTCGCTACATGTGTTTCTATTTTTTTTTTTAATTTGACGAAATGATAAGAAGCACTTCTGGAGAATTTTTGTTATGCCCCTAAAATACTTTTTGATACCCGTGCAAAACCGGTCTGAAGAATTTTAAAGATTCAATATTTCAAGGAAATCATGTGCTATATAATAAGTAAGTTTTCTTCAATTATTGGCAGTTTGACATAATTCACTGAAGGCCAACGTGTTCCTAAGGTTCTTTTTATTGGCGAAAATTTGATTTCAGTGGCCATTGTGTTCCTAAAGTTCTGTTTATTATTTAATTCATTGAGTCCAAGAACTCTAAAAATAAAATCCTTTTACATTATTAAAATGAAAAAAAATATTTATTTTGAACAACTTTTAGCGACGAACTATTCGTCGCTACCGGTTTTCAAATTTTTTATTTTATTTTAATTTGACGACTCCTCAACAGCACCGGAAATGTTTTTCTTCTTTGGCCACTATTCGTCTTGGGTTTCATTATGCTCCTAAAATACTTTTTGACTCCTATGTAAATCGGTCTTGAGAATTTCAAAGATTTCATATTTCGAGGAAATCATGTTCTATTATAAAGAAATTTTCCTCAATTTTATATAGATAATTCTTTAGAAATCATGTTCTCATATACCATATTTCAAAGAAGAAATCATGTGCTATAATTGAAGTTTTCTTCAATTTGACACAATTCAACAAATCAGGCGAAAACCCAATTTCGAAGGCCAATGTGATGCCAAAATTCTTTACTTCTTTTTATTGTCATGAGCCCTAAAACAAAATTCTTTTACATTTATTCAAATTAAAAAATATATATGTTACACAACATGCTGGTGTTCCTAATTTTGTTTTTATTTTAATTTGACGAAATAAAAACAAGCACTTCCGGTGCTCGTAAAGTCTTACATTGGGTTTAATTATGCCCCTAAAATACTTTTAGACACTTGTGCAAACTGGTCTTGATAATTTCAAAGATTTCATATTTCAAGGAAATAATGTACTATGATAAGAAAATTTTTCTCAATTTGACGCATTCACCTAATCAGGTGAAAACCTGATTTAATATTTTTACCTGATTTAATATATTTGACAAATTTCGCCTGATTTAATTTATTTGACAAATAGGCTTGAATTTTCCAAAACAGACATCTGTTTTGGAGAAGAAGGATGTGTTTAACGTATTCTTACAATTTTCATTAAGAATATGATAATCTGGGTACATACACGAGGACAACATTTAAACTATTATCACTTTTAAAAGAGAATAAAATTACAAATGTAATTCAGTGTCCAAAGCATACCATTTAACTCTCACCAGTCTAAAGCTAGGAAACTAATTAAGTAGAATAAACCTTTTTTGTTTTGTTTTTTTAGAAGAAGAATTAAGTAGAATAAACCTAATCGTTATAGGAGAAAGAATTCTACTACGTACTCCTTGATTTAGGGCTATCTTCTCTAAATCTGGATCATCCAGATTCAACAACTTGTGTACTCCACCCCAGATATGAAATACATCATAACGCACATCAATACATATCCATGGTGAGACATACATGTACCGAGCCCAATTAGTTAACCTTGACTATCCATCCATCGCCACAAAAAGACCAAAACAACATACAACCTGAACCACCGAAATCCACCACCATTGGACCCCAATCTCCACAACCAAACCCAACAACAAAAACAAGCAAGCAAGCAATCAAGTACCAACCATCACTTTGCCATATTGGCATATTGTCTCAATATCATTTACATGGACGACATCACGCTTACGCGCTCCGGTGGCCACGAAAATAGTAACATCGAGTTTCAAATCCAAGACCTCTGATATTATCACCAAATTTGACATCTGCCCACTAGACTACATCTCGTGATTATTGTCTCAATATCATGACATACCTCATTCTAAGTTGGGTTGGGCGGTTGACTCCACAAGTCCACAGCCCATAGCACTTGCCCTATTGACAACTAAAAAAAAGTGCGAAAACTTTTCAAGTAGAAATTTCAGTGGAACTGCATTACTGCAAGATAAAAAAATGTGAAAAAAAAAAATAAAAAAAAAAAAAATAAACGCAAAATTAACTGCGAAGATCATAATATTTGTTTTATTTACACGCAATCTGTGACAGATATCCCCAGTCACTCTCTATATTATATATATCCTAAGATTCTTCGAGACCTTGATAAACCGTCAGGCTCATACACAGCCGGATTAGGGAGAATTCTTAGGGTTTAAATGCACAAAATTTTCGTGTGGCGTGGTAATCCTGGGGTGTTGAAGCTCTCGCGTTCTTGAGCGCTGTTCGTGTTGGGTTGATTGGCTGGTCCTGTACTTCCAATACCATGGAAGTCGATTCGCCCTCTGAATCTACCCCTCATGATCGAATCGTTCAGGTAAGGCTCTGTGATTTTCTAATTTGATTATCGGAATTTTGATTTCTTTTCCGGCAGTTCATTAGTTGAATTATCGAGCACAGGAGGTTTTTTTTTTTTCATTAAATTTTGTGGAGTGTGCATTTGCGATTTAATTAACTGTCCAAGTTTAATTGAAAGTTTGTTTCTTTCTCTGTTAATTTTTCTGGGATTTTTTTCGTTTTGTTTTTCATAGAAGCATTGAATGCATGTTTCTGGGGAGAAATGTTACCTTTGTAATTTGATTATGTGTATCTGAACATGATATTGACATCTCGTATTATCAATTTATACCAGAGGCTTGCTCTGGTGGGAGTGCCTCGGAGGTTTCTTGATCTGCATCAACGTGGATTAGTTGCTTTTGTTAAAATTAACAAGCAACTGTTACCAGAACTGGTTTCTGCTATCTTACCTACTGATGAGGAAGTAGCAGAAGTTCTCCATGAAGCTAAACCAGGGTCTAAAAAACAATCAGCTGGTGTAACCATGAAACCTCAATTCCGCGAAAGCATGTTGTGGCTAAAGTGGTTGATGTTTGAGGGTGAACCTAGCTCGGCCCAGAAGAGCCTCTCTAAAATGAGTGTTGGGCAGCGGGGTATTTGTGGAGCTGTTTGGGGACATAATGATATAGCATACAGGTGCAAAACATGTGAACATGATCCGACGTGTGCAATTTGCGTCCCGTGTTTTAAGAATGGGAACCACAAGGATCATGATTACTCTATTATCTATACTGGAGGTGGCTGTTGTGATTGCGGTGATGTTACAGCATGGAAACGCCAAGGCTTTTGCTCAAAGCATAAGGGTGCAGAACAGATACAACCCCTTCCAGAGGAGTTTGCAATCATCGTGGGTCCTGTTCTTGACTGTCTCTTTGCCTCTTGGAAGAACAAGCTACTTCTTTCTGAAACTGCCTGCCGGGAAAACCCTAGAGGAAGTGACCTTGCTGCAGAGCGTAAGAAGGTTGCAAATGAGCTAACCTTTTTTGTGGTTGAGATGCTTCTAGACTTTTGCAAGTGCAGCGAGAGTTTGCTTAGTTTTGTATCAAGGACGGTTTTATCATCAGTTGATTTTTTGGGGATTTTGGTGAGGGCAGAGAGGTTTCTGAGTGATGCTGTTGTGAAAAAGCTCCATGAATTGCTCCTGAAATTGATGGGGGAACCTGTTTTCAAATATGAGTTTGCCAAAGTATTTCTTGTTTATTACCCAACTGTTGTAAGTGAAGCCATAAAGGAGTTCACTGACCTTACTTTGAAAAAGTATCCGCTGCTCTCTATATTCTCTGTACAAATCTTCACAGTGCCAACTTTAACACCCCGTCTTGTGAAAGAAATGAACCTACTGTCCATGCTGTTAGGATGTTTGGAAGATATTTTCAATTCCTGTGCTGGTGAAGATGGCCGTTTACAGGTAATGCATTACTCTCTTTTCTTTCCTTAAGAATGACAGATTACAGTATGATCATATTCCTCTGCACATGCACCTCCTTGTTCTTTAGGTAACTTCATGATGGAATTGATCACTGTTGCAACTTAGATTGTTTACTTATCAGAAGGCATGTTGTAGATGTTGTATGTGGTGTTCTAACTAGAGAATTCTCTGGGTTTTTATTTTTAATGCATTGTGGTTGAGGGTCTTTCCTCCCCCCCCCTTGTTTTATGTAATTTCACTTGAAGTTTCATATTGTTTTTTTAAGCTATAGTTCCCCCGCCGCCTTCTCCCAGTTCTAGTTTTCTGTTTAATGTAGCAAAGTTGTTCGCAATTTCCCCTTACAGGTTGCCAAGTGGTCAAATTTGTATGATGTCACCATTCGTGTGATTGAAGATTTTCGGTTTGTTATGAGTCATGCTATTGTACCAAAGTATGTAACTCATGAGCAGCAAGATATTTCAAGAACTTGGATGAGACTCTCAGCTTTTGTGCAAGGGATGAACCCACAAAAGAGGGAAACAGGTCTCCATATTGAAGAAGAGAATGACAATATGCATCTGCCATTTGTTCTGGGTCATTCAATTGCGAACCTTCATTCTTTGTTGGTGGATGGGGCATTTTCTGTGGCTAGTGACAAGACAGAAGAAGACTTTCTATCCAGCACAAATAAGCAAGATATGGATGACATGGATAGCCTAAGACATGCAAAAGTAGGACGGCTGTCCCAGGAAAGTTCTGCATGTAGTGCAGTGGGGAGTAGTTCATTTGCATGTGCATCAACTTTTTCTGAAGATAAATCAAGTGCTCTTTCTTATTTGTTGATTCCATCATCTGTGATGTGGTTAACATTCGAGTGTTTGAGGGCTATTGAGAATTGGCTGGGAGTTGATAACACCTCCGGTACAATTCTTGATGTATCATCTTCAAGTATTGGCAATTTCTCTGGGAGCAATTTTTCAGCATTGAAGAGAACATTATCCAAAATTAGGAAAGGCAAAAACATTTTTGGTAGATTTGCCAGTTCAAGTGAAGATCACGGCAAGCATTGTTCATCATATTTACTTAGTAGTTGTGATATGAGTGTTGACCTCCAGAATGGTAAAATATCAGGGCAGGAAAATAAATTAATGGTTACGGACGAAATCGATTTAGCTAATGCCTGTAGTTTGTCAGGATTGGGTGATAGTGCGATGGAAGTAGATGGTCCCATGGACTTAGATGCTCTACGTGTACTGAGTTCGTCTGACTGGCCAGACATAGCTTATGATGTTAGTTCGCAGGATATATCTGTTCACATTCCCTTACATCGCTTACTTGCGTTGCTTATACAGAAAGCATTAAGAAGGTGTTTTGGCAAAGTGCCAGATTCAGCTGGTGCTAGTTCTGCAAATTTATCATCAGCTATTTCCACTGATTTCTTTGGAAATATTCTGGGAGGCTGCCACCCATGTGGGTTTTCTGCCTTTGTTATGGAGCATCCCCTTCGTATAAGAGTATTTTGTGCTGAGGTTCACGCTGGAATGTGGCGGAAAAATGGGGACGCTGCTCCATTAACTTGTGAGTGGTATCGTTCAGTTCGCTGGTAAGTGATTTATGCTGATGTCAGACATTCATTTTAGGGGGAAAAAGTCAGTCCTGTAACTATTTATTTTTTTACTCTGTCTATTTCTCTTCTGTTGTTCTTTTCTTGCTGCTGAATATTCTTTTTTTTATGGTTCATAACTGCAGGTCTGAACAGTTTGTGGAGCTTGATCTATTTCTGCTTCAGTGTTGTGCTGCCTTGGCTCCAGCTGATCTTTATATCAAGAGAATTATAGAACGCTTTGGCCTGTTGAGCTACCTTTCTCTGAATCTTGAGCGCTCTAGTGAATATGAACCAGTTCTAGTGCAGGAAATGCTCACTCTTATTATACAAATAATCAAAGAAAGGCGATTTTGTGGGCTAACTAAAGCTGAAAGTGTGAAAAGAGAATTGGTTCATAAATTAAGCATTGCGGATGCTACTCACAGTCAATTGGTGAAATCTCTTCCTCGTGATCTGACCAAGTTTGACCAGCTTAATGAAATTTTGGATACCGTTGCTGTGTATTCCAATCCCTCTGGCTTTAACCAGGGAACTTATTCACTACAATGGACATTTTGGAAAGAACTGGATTTGTATTACCATCGTTGGAACTCAAGGGATCTACAAGCTGCAGAAGAAAGATACTTGCGTTTCCGTAGTGTTTCTGCATTGACCACTCAGCTACCCAGGTGGACTAAGATTTATCCTCCTTTCAAGGGGTTAGCTAGAATAGCAACTTGTAAAACTGTCCTCCAAATTGTTCGTGCAGTGCTGTTTTATGCTGTATTTTCTGATAAATTGATTGAGTCGCGAGCTCCTGATGGTGTTCTTTTAACTGCATTGCACTTACTCTCATTAGCATTAGACATTTGTTCTCAACATAAAGAATCTGGTGATCATTGTTGTTATGATGGAGATTTCATTCCCGTGCTTGCTTTTGCCAGTGAAGAAATTAATGAAGGACTATATTTTGAGGCTGGTCAACAAAGCTTGTTGTCACTTCTTGTTATCTTGATGAGGATGTATTCGAAAGAGGGTTTAGACAATTCGGAAGATGGAAGTTGCAACCTTTCTTCTTTAATTGGAAACTTACTGAAGAAGTTTGCAGAGATGGATTCTGGATGTTTGATCAAACTGCATGTACTTGCACCTGAATTGGTTAGTCAAGTAACTTTTCCAAATAGTGATACATGTACCTCAGGTTCAGCTTCTGATTCTGAGAAGCGAAAGGCAAAAGCCAGAGAGAGACAGGCTGCCATATTGGAAAAAATGAGAGCCGAGCAATCGAAGTTTTTGGCTAGCATTGATTCCTCTGTGGGTGATGGTTCAAAAACTGAACAAAAGGATGTTGACTCTGATGTTGAAGATAATTCAGAAGAGCCTGCACAAGTTGTTTGCTCACTCTGCCATGATCCGAATTCCAAGAATCCAATATCCTTCTTGGTTCTTCTTCAAAAATCTAGGCTTTTGAGTTTCATTGATAGAGGTCCACTGTCATGGGAACAACCTCGCTCCATAGACAAGGAGCATGTTTCTAAAAACAAAGACGAGGTGACTGATCAATCTGGAATAAGCAGATTGTTTAGTGGTTCAGGAGTGGTTTCATCGTCCCATGTAAGACAGTTGGTGTCAGAACACTACAACAGAAAAAAGGGGACTGGTCAATCTGGAACAAGTACACTGTCAAGTGGTTCAGGAGTGGTGTCACGTAATCATCTAAGGCAGTTGGTTGAAAATACAGTCACTGAGTATGCTCGACATGGGAAACCTAGGGATGTTGATGCTTTTCTAGAATTTCTGAAGGGCTGTTTCCATGACTTAAGGAATTTCCGAGTGCCATGTGAATCAAATGATGGAAGGGACAGGACTTTATATACCTTTGAGACGATGGAAGAAGATATGTACTTCTCTATCCGAAGAGAATTGCATGATAAGCTGCTGCATTCTAAGCTTACAGAAGATAAGAAGTTTACAACTGCGGAAGGGGATCGTGAGAATACAGAGCATGCTGAATTTATGTTGCTCGGAAACTATATAGCTGCTCTTTCTAGAGAGAGAACAGAAGATCCTTCATCTTCTGAAAGTGCTCCTAATGATATGGAGGCAGTAGAATCTTCTCGCCTGTCAGCATATGATGGATTTGGCCCTGCAGATTGTGATGGAATTTATCTTTCCTCCTGTGGGCATGCTGTGCATCAGAAATGTCTTGATCGCTATTTATCTTCCCTGAAGGAAAGGTAAGTCCTCCCAAAGGAAATAAATTCCCACCTTGATCAATTCTTTATCTAAATTTGCTATTTCTTTTGCTGCAAAGATGGAAGTTAGTTTTCAGAAAAATGCAACAGGATTAAGATACTGTGGCCTTGGGGTTTAAAAGGGGATGCCTTTTATATTGTTTTATTGATTACTAATTAAAAAAGTATACCTTCTTCAGTGAACTCGGAAGGCCAAGCTGATAACAGACACTTCGAATAGTAGGATTAGACTACATTGAATCTTTTTTAGTTTTTTTTTAGTTCTGTTTTAACTAGTTTCACTTTGAGACCTTCCAACCCTTGCCCGCTGGAGGCCAGGCTGACATGTTAATGGGTAAAGAGATGAAGATAGCTTGGGATTTTGCATTCAATTTTGAGGTTTTGCCTCTGAGATGTTAGATCTGGTTATTTCCTTTTTCTGTTTACATATTGATTTCTGGAAAGTCTCAACCTTTGACACACATTAATGTCACTCACGTTTTTGCTGCCTGTGTGAGAGAACTTCACCATGAACAGGGAAAAATTGATTATGTTGCTTTGGAAGATGTTGATGCACTAGTGAAAAAGGCTTAACCTGCCCCATGTTCTTATCTCTGCATGCAGGTATCTTAGAAGAATTGTCTTTGAAGGAGGACATATTGTAGATCCGGATAAGGTACAAAGTTTTTCCAATTTGTAACATACTCGTTTCGTCTTTCATTCTAGAAGAGAACGGAGGAAGGTTCTATTACTTATTTTTTTGCATGTTGTGATTCCTCAGGGTGAATTTCTTTGCCCTGTATGCCGTCGACTTGCAAATTCGGTCTTGCCTGCATTACCAAGTGACTTCCAGAAGGTTTGCAAGGAGCCTATGGATACAGTTGTTAGTTCATCACATGTTACTAGTCCTTCATGCAAACCAGGTGAAGAAATTAGTTCCCTTCAGCAAGGCTTGGCTCTCTTGCAATCTGCAGCAAATGCAGCTGGGCAGGTTGGCACTCTCAAAGGTTTCCCCCTGCGTAGATGTGAAAAAATGAGCCCGAATCTTGAACCAATTTCACGTCTGCTCTCTAAGATGTATTTCCCAACCGATCTGGATAAGATATCAGGATCTGACAGGGTCAGCCACCCAATGCTTATGTGGGACTTAATTAAGTACTCCCTACTGTCAATGGAGATTGCTTCTCGTTCTGGGGGGAAATATGCAGCACCAAGCTATGGCCTTAATGCCTTGTATAAGGAACTTGAATCCTCGAGCAGATTCATATTGTCCTTGTTGCTGAAACTTGTCCAAAACACGTCTAAGAATTCTCTTCACGTGCTTCAGAGATTTATAGGAATTCAGAGCTTTGCAGAATCTACATGCTTCGGAGTCTCCATAGATCATGGCAGTGAAACATGTGGACAAGGTACTTCTTGTTCTTTATGTGGCCTTTCATATTCATATCAGTAAGTGCCATTTATTTATGTGTTTTATTGGGGCTTTCTGTGGATTCTTTCCTTGCTTTCTGATTCAGTAATCATGCGCTATTCAGAATCACAAATACCGTGTGTACTGTAAGCATAAAGAAATCTTTTTTCTTCACCCATAAAGATGAATTTCACTTGACATAATTTTTAGATAATTAATTATTCCTTTTGGTGGAGAATGTGGCCACTGGTTGACGTCATGGACACTTGGTCATTTGTAGTTCATAAATATATACATAAAAAAAACAAACACAATTATATACATAAATGTATAAAGGACCTAGGCATTAGTATGTCACAAGTTATTGGCTCCTGATATAACCCACTTCACTGGTTATAAATCCTCGTCCATGCTTTGGCTCACAGGTGTTATGCTGCGTATCTTGGAACATGTTGATAATCCAGTAGCATATCCTGATATCCAGTTCTGGAATCGAGCTTCTGATCCTGTCCTTGCCCGTGATCCTTTTTCTTCATTGATGTGGGTTCTTTTTTGTCTTCCATACCGATTTTTATCATGTGAAGATTCCTTGTTATCCCTAGTGCATGTGTTTTATGTTGTCTCTGTGGTTCAGGTATTTCCTCAGTAATTCGTTAATTTCTTTGTTGGTGTTTTTGTTTCCATTAAAAACACCTAGTGGTCTAATCCATTATGTTGACTGCAGGGTATAATTACATATTTTGGGAAAAATCAATGCGACATTAGTGGATTAGGTGTTGGTGATTGCCTTATTACTGACATCAGCAAACTTATGGGAGAATTTGGATCCGCTCAGCAATATTTTGTTTCAACCTATATTGACTCTTCTTCTAATATTAAGAATATAGTTCGTAGCTTGAGTTTCCCTTATTTGCGGAGGTGTGCATTGCTGTTGAAGCTACTCGATTCCTATGCCCAAGCACCATTCTGTGAAAGGTATAATGCGTTGGATAGATCTCGTGCCACTAGTGACATATTGTATACCTCTTATGTGCCACTGGTTGAGCTCAATGAAGTTAAAGAGATAGAAAGCCTGCTCAAGATTCCTACACTGGATGTTATTGTTAAGGATAAAGTGGTACGTTCATTAGCTCATAAATGGTTCTGTCATTTTGGCAAAGAGTTTGAGGACAAAAGATTTCAAGGCACTATACACTGCAACCCTGCAGTTCCGTTCCAGTTGATGCGTCTGCCTCGAGTTTACCAGGATCTATTGCAGCGGTTGGTTTTGCGCTCTTCTTGGTTGTTTCTGGAGTTTTATTTTTTTCACAAGTAAATTTCATTCAGAAAGGTTTGTGGTTTGTCAGGTATATAAAACAGCGGTGTCGTGATTGCAACACCATACTCGATGAACCCGCATTGTGCCTGCTTTGTGGTAGGTTATGCTCTCCAAGCTGGAAGTCATGCTGCAGGTATATGTTCACTATTTTTTTTTTTACCTGATAAAAAATCGGTTTGGTTTCTCTTTTGTTTGATACCCAGTTGATCTGTTAATTGATGCTAAGTTTGGCTTTTCATATTAGGGAAAGTGGATGCCAAACTCATGCAGTGGCTTGTGGTTCTGGTACTGGGGTCTTTCTGTTGATCAGGGTGAGAATTATGGTTCCTAGACGCCCTGGGCAGTATATTTGTCTCTTATACGATTATATCTAGTATGTTATTTTCTTTGACCACTTTTCTCCACTGAGGAGATTGTTAATTTTTTTTTCCTTCTGATAGAGAACAACAATACTGTTGCAAAGATCTGCACGACAGGCTCCCTGGCCATCACCCTACTTGGATGCTTTTGGTGAAGAGGTAAATTGTTTTTTGCTATTTGAAACAATTTTCAAATTGGTTTCCGGTTGTTTAACTATTTTCACTCTTCATTCATATGGTTGTGATCTTCTTTTCTGAAAATGATAAATGCCTACAAAAATGGTGATACGTTCATAGATCTCTGGAGGTTTTAATTCTTATTTGTGTGCATTCAATGATATATACGAGTCCTTACTTTTCTGTGTTAATAATTTGTTAAATATTTTGTTATTGCAGGACATTGAAATGCACAGAGGAAAGCCACTGTTCTTGAATGAGGAACGTTATGCAGCTTTAACTTATTTGGTAAGAATCTTCTGCTAGGTTTTTAATGTGTCATATTCAACAATTGAAACCCATTGCCACTCAACAATTGTTTCATGGTTAGTTTATCGGTAATTTTATTTGCACTCAACAACATTGCACCCCTTAAATTTAATAATTCCCTTGTACCGTATTCACTAATTTAAAAAATAACATTTTTTGGCCCTACCTCTACCCCTGCCATCCAAGACAGCGTGGCATTGTGTTGAAACTTTTTGAGGAAGGGGATGTGCTCTATAGTTTGTGGGTGCATGCAGAATCACCCTTAAATGATATATTCCAACCAAAAATCTTTCTTCATTGGTTTTTAAGTTTTATCTTTCAGATAAATAGTTTATGTTGTGTTGCATGGTAGGTTGCTTCTCATGGCCTTGATCGAAGTTCGAAGGTTCTTGGGCAAACTACTATTGGTTCTTTCTTCATGGTTTAGTTTGGATTTTAAGGTAAAGGCAATTATGAAAATAATGGATGCTACTTCATTTACTTCATGGTGCTGAATGTTCTAATTTAAGCATCTCAGAGTATAATTGTACACAGATTGATATCAATGGGATGGCAAAGGATTCTAGCTAACAGCAGGGAATATCCAATTCTCACAATAAATCTGGACCTTGGGATTTTTACTGTACATTGAGGTTAGTAACTGGCTATGACTTTTTCTTTTCCTTTTTCTTTTTGGTGAATCAAAATATGTTGTATTAGGGAAGGAAGCATTTCCTAAAAGAGTGGAAGCAGTGTAAGATATTTGTATAAGGGCTAGAGATTGTTTGTTTGGTTGTTATTTTTTACTGTTTTCTTTTTACCTTGTTGGCAAATACGATGTGCAAGTCATGATCAGCACAGTGCACTGTACATTCTTATTGTTGTGTCTATTAGTTGGGTTGGATTTTGATTGGTATGTCCATCACTATTGGCAAGTCTGATAGAGCCGGAACTCTATATCTTCTACCGTTGTTCCTCTCTGTCTTTACTTTTTAGGTTACTTTAAAGATACTTTTCCTACTGTTGTGAAAGGTGAAATTGGGCATGTCATGATACGAACTTAATAAATGTTTTGTCACCACCTTTGCAGATGCTCGGAGTTTCCTTTCCAGAGTTTGACAATTTGGTCCTACGGCAGACCAGTCTATTGCCAGGTTGTTCCTTCTGTTTTCAAGGCTGTACAGTTCAATGTGATGCTGAAAGCTGAAGCATAGATGCAAACTCCAAACTCTCGTTTACTGGATTGTGGAGTTCACCATCGAACTGTTGTACATATATATATTGTAACACTAGTCATGACCACTGCTTAAGGGTAAAGCAGTGTCATTTGCAATGCTTTTCTAGTTGTTGGGAGGAATACACTCACTTTGTGGTGTTATTGTTTTGTTATTTAGCATTCTTTTTCAATTCAATAGATGTTGAGGAAAGAGAGAGAAGGTTCGACTTCTGGAGCTGTTTGGTGGTTTTTTTTTTTGGTCAATGGGAGCTGTTCGGTGGTTGATCCCTTAATAGTTGCCTAACCCACATCCAAGAGATAAAATGGGGTGCCCAACCCTAAGTACATTGCAAACCCCAAGTGTAATAGTCCCCTTAATGTTTTTCTGTCAATACCATTCAAGTCAAAAGTGTAAATTTTGATGTATCCAATTATCATAAATGGACAAATGTAATTTGGTAAAACATGAAATTAAATGACTCAATAATTTCCTATTTACAAAATGAAGTGCAGATTTACATGGTCCAGTCATGATATGTGATTATGTGAAACATTGGATTTCAGTTCTTTTGTCTTTTGTGGTAAATAAAGGAAAAGGAAAAAGGAAGATCGTTTGGCAGTAATAAACTAATTATTTGATAGGAGTCGGAGAAATCGAGATAGGAGCTACGCTTTCATTACCCCAAAAAAATATTCAAGCATGAAGCATCATTGCTCTTTTCCATGATGGATTTTCTGTACAAATCTGGGTACAATAAATATATTTTCACTAAAGAATAATGTACCAAAAAGAATATATTTCTCGCTATCATCTGGGGCCTATCATTTTTATTCTACACATTACAGAATCCCACGGCCACTGGATTTTGTCAAGCTGGTGTGTGCTGAAGAAGCTCCCATTATGTAACTAAGAACAAGTTATGTATTTGCAAGATCTCAATTTCATTGAAGATCTAAAACCAGAGAGTCTTCAGATAAATCAATATAACCTATCACCTTTCAAAAGCTCTGTGCACTTGGAAATCACCAGTTCAAAAGTGTCTGCCAACTTCAATAGCATCTCCCTCCTTTGTACCTAGATAGGACAGAGGAAACCAAATCAAACATCTTTGAGAATTAACTTTTGCTTTATTCCATCATTAACTCACTTTCAAAAGATAGTCCCCGTGAAACATATAAAGTGATAAGCTTGCAATGTCAATTCTCTATCCTAAATTAGAATATCTATCAATTCTCTATCAACCGTTATCACTGGACATTCTGCATCATTGACATTGCAAGCTCTTTATCTGTGTACTTGAGTATCAAGCCATGCACATAATTAACATATAATATTGGAGAAAATTCTTCAACCAGATAGTTCACCCACTCGACTAACGAATTATATTTCATATAGACGGATTGAGCTCGTTAGCATTGTCCATTCAGAGACACGGTAGTATTTATTGTCAGATCTCCATTCCCGAGCAAAATAGAAAAGAAAAGACAAACTCCTATCAAGCATGAACCTATGTCATACTATAAAAAGAAAGCCACCAAATAACAGGTTAAGCAAAAAGATAGACAAAGACACAAAGTAGCTTTAAGTAAAATTGTAACTTACAGTGTGTGCCCTAGGTAACTCCCATCTTTGTTGCATGCGAACAATCTTTTGTTACAGCAGAGCCCCCGTTCGCAGATAACTCCACAGGTTTAGAATTACCAGCATACTCTTCTTCACACGTAAACTGAAGTTGTTTCTCCACAGACTTGAAAACAGCAGTCCTCCTGGATCTTAACCGGTATGGAGGAGATGCATTAAAAGCCTTACCATTAGGACCAGTGGTACTGGTTGGACTCTCACACAAACTTACATCTTGAGACCCAGACATTTCCACGCTATTTTTGTTTCTTTCCTGTTCTTCAGGAACAATAAGCGTTTCCCTGACTGATTCACAATCAACTATCCTAACTTTGTTAGGAGGTAAATGTCCTTGGGCAGACTTTCTTTTTCGCAAAATAGAAGGAGTGTTAGGGAAGGTCTTAGCAGCTATTTTCAAAATCGATTCAGGGCTTCGATTACATAAACCACTGCTCTTCACAGTAGGAGGAGTGAAGAAACTAATAGGTGACAAGTTTGGACTAGACTTGTAGTCATGCTGCAAGCAATGCATGTTTGAAAACCCTGAATCTAATGGAATAGAGCTGTCCAACGGTGGTGGTTCATAGTACAATGAACCATAGCTAGGAGTTTCAACTGGCACAGATGTGCTGTTAACTTTGTCTTCAACTTTTGGATTGTTGAATCCAGAATTCTCATTCTTCGATTGACTGTTAATACTTGAATTCTCAATCTGAGGCTTGCTGTTTCCACCAAAGTTTGAGAATTTTGGCACTGACTCTGAGTTGCTGCAACTTGGATCCATTAGAGATAATCTTAGCCTACACTCTACAACTTCAGAATCAGCATGCTCATCTGGAAGAATATTTGATGAACCGCACATGTCCTGAGAGCCGGAGGACTGCAATTGATCCTTGCCATCTTCATCTATTCTACGTGTGTCTGCATTTCCAGACAATGTCTGTGCAGTTGAATCCGATCCTTTATCTGAGCCAACAACCAATCTAGTAGTTGCAGTGGATCTATTTGTCTCTTTAGCACCATTCGGGCAACTATTCTTTGGTACTGGTGGAAGTTGCCCAGTTGCCAAATAGAAAGCGCACATGTCCATGTCAAGAGGTTCAGAGGACTGCAATTGATCCTTGCCATCTTCATCTATCTTACGTTTGTCTGCATCAGGTAATTTCTGAGCAGTTGAATCAGATCCTTTATCCGAGCCAACAAGCAATCTTTTAGTTGCAGTGGTTCTATTTGTCTCTTTAGCAACATTAGGGTAACTATTCTTTGGTGCCGGTGGAAGCTGCCCAGTCGCCAAATAGAAATCTAATTTCTTCTTCAAGGAACTATTCCAATGATTCTTTATTGCATTATCAGTCCTGCAAAAACAAGGTTAAGTTACATAAAACACTTGGCTTAGTAATAGCAATTGTGCTTTAGAAGTCACTCAAATGAATTAGTCTCTTTTCACATAGCTTTAAAAAGTTAAAAACCAGATTATTCTCTAGGTTCAGGTTCACACATGCAGAGTTAAAAGTTGAAAAAAATAAAAGAAAAAAAAAGACATCATTTACATGTGTTGTCAACATTCAGCACGATATAAGAACCCAAGTCCAAATAACAGATTTCTGCATCTTACAATAATGCTACTAAGAGGGAAAAAGATAATAAAAAAAGACTTCAGTTCCATATTCAATTTTCCTATTTAAACTAGACATATTAGTCGGTCGATTGTCAAGAAAACATCGTGATGTCATGAAGACAGTTGGGTTTGATTGAAAATTTTCCATCAGCAAATCAAACAACAAATCAAACAAGGATACCTTCCAGGTAAAGCCTTAGCTATTTCGGCCCACTTGTTCCCATGCATTCGATGGGCATGCATAAGGGCTAATTCCTCCACCAACGTCCAAGCATCCCTCTTTATATCTGGATTTAAATGATTGTGCCACCTGAAGGGAAAAAACAAAATGGTCCTTGTTTTAATCAGCTTATATTGCCTTTCATGAAGAATCCACTGGAAGATACAAAATAATACAATGAACAACATCAAAATACAAAAACTCATGTACTATAGAATAAGTCCTCATTCAAGGACAAAAGATCATCTTTAAGAGTAGGGACATGAAGTCACTAAGGTCAGACGTATCATGATGGTGTTAACAGAAGTATCACAATAGCAATAACTAATGAAGGTTACCTCTCTCGGCATTGTTTTCCTATACGACCAGGCAAAGACTTCGATATTAACGACCATTTTGTAGGTCCATACTTTGCTACCAGTTCAACGATCTTATCATCCTCCTGTAAATGAAAACAAGATAAATAAGTTCAATTCTTGAATCAAAACTGCCAAAAACAGATCAAGAAAATAAAGATGGTAGGTTCCAACCTCTTGAGTCCATGGTCCTTTAACAAGTTCCGGATTTAGAACCTTCTGCCATCGATGCAGGCATTGCACTTCTGATCTATCAGGAAAATATTGAGCTGCATACACAAGATACTATCACCACAAATAATATAATGGGTAATACAAGAAGACTTGGTTTCTAAATGTGTGTATATCGTCATACAGTCTCCCTCTTTTGGTAATTCACAACATACCATATAGCATACTATTAGACAATTGAATTAACACTAACATATTCCAATCTAGGATGGTTAGCTTGCTTTGAGTTTCTAGGTTTTGAATGTATACTTATTGTTCAACCAAAGATATATGTAGTTTTAGTTTATCAAGGTCTCCAACACTAAAAGACCACATTTGTTAAGCATGTCTGAGCAGACTAACTGCCACCCAAAAGCCCAATAACTACTGAAGTTAGTAACTACACAATCTCCAGCAAGCTGCGTTCTGAAACTGTCTGGGCAAACACCAACATAAAGCATAAGCATGATAGAGAAAAGAAAGACAAACCTATTTTCTTCCAATTCTTCCCTTTGAACTTTGCAACAGCATTCCTCAATGTCTCGTCCTGTAGCCAATCCAACACGTTGCAAATTACTATAATATCTCACAAGAGTTATGAATAAGAAGAAAAAAAAATGCAGCATGTTTTGAAGCAATAACATATGAATTGGGTCAATGCTATCATATCGGAAGCTAAACCCACTGCCATAGTGCTCTCAAATAGTTTGTTGTACATCAATAATAACAGAAGTGATAAAACCATTAATTCTAAAGTAAACGACAGTGTGCCTTTCCATGTTAGATGACTAAATGACTGACAATAATGGGCCTCTCCCTCAATATGCTGGGTAAAATACAGGAAAATATTCAAGTTTCTAGCTGATAATACAAACAAGTGAGCAGATGTCAAAAAATGAAATGCTAACCTCCTGTGGAGTCCAACCACCCTTGGCTCGCCTAATAGGACCAGTGATCCTCCTGCAAAGTAAATTTTAAATAATTCAGTTTTCACTAACCTCCCACAGCGTTTAGGAATAATAAAAAAGCAAAGGAAATAGATCATGAGGCAAATTAAAGCAGCATATGGATTCTCCACTACATGAAAATCCAAAGCATATAAATAACAAGATTAAAACGAAGTTATAACTGAACTACAGCTGTTAAGGACTTGAGGGATAGTACTTGTTAATTGGAGAAGCCTCTGTCGGGCTGCCAATCCCTGGGGACTTGAGGATAGCACTCTCACTGTCTTCGGATTCGGAGCTTGACGCAGCTGTGGATTGCTTATTCTCAAGGCAGCACTCCTCTATTTGTACTTCACTCCTCTCCTTCTACAAATAATCACCAAAAATCCCAAATTCTAATCAACAAATAGAAACATAAACACACAGATACATAACAAAAACCCTAAAAAAGTATCCCCTAAAAGGAATCATAAACACCAAAAACCCTCAAAAAGGCCCCAACTTTACTCCAAGATCTCCAAAACCCCACCGCCTTATCTCCCAGACAAGCAAGACCCAGATCTTGAATTCAGTTTTCAGATAAAAAAACTATAACCAAAACCGAAATCACAGATAATTCTAGGTTTTCAATTAACAGCCCAATAAACCCAGCACAATTCAGAGCAACTTCAGGTCCAAAAAAAAAAAAAAAAACCTTGATCGAGAATACTGAAAAACATGAACAAAGTCAAGGTTTTTGAAACGAAAAGATATGAACTTTCATAAAGCAAGAGTACCTCTGCTTGCGAAGAAGTAGAGGGAATTGAATTCGAGCTCATCGATTGTCTCCCAATTGATTCCTGAAGCCTTTTCTCTGAAACATGAAATAGAGCTTTTCTGGTTTCGAAAAATCCTCGCCCGTTGAAACGAAGAGAGAGAAACGAAGAGGTAAAAGGGAAATAAATAAATAAAATCTGAAAATTTTATAAACTTATAACGAATATATAGCACCGACGTCTCCGTTAATTACCGTTACCAAAGGACTTGAGTTTTCGTGAGGTTTTGGAAACCCTATCAGTTAACGGCGGTTGACGATTCACACAAAAAACGTTAGGGGACCGAAAGTTTGAACCTCAAACGGCACTCTGAGGTTATTGGTTAAATGTCGAACTGGTTTGCGAGCTGCGGATGGGCGGCTTGCTTCGCGGGCAATAAATGACCGTTGGATTGGGCTTAAATGGCACACGGTTTAAGTAGGTTTTGTTTGGAAAGAAACGTTTTAACTATTTAAAAAAACAAAAAAAAAAACTAAAACGAATGACGGTGTCTGATGGTGTTTTGCCTGTGTTGCGTTGTATGTACTCTATATCCGGACCGTTGGTTGGCGGTAAAAGCAAAACTATGAAGACAAATAAAAGAAGAGAAAACTATGAAAACGATATCTATAACATCATTTTTACAAAATCGTAGGCTCGTAGCAATCAAAATATTATTAATTCTACTATATAATCTTGTTGTTCTAACCACTAAAAATCCTCAATAAAAATATACTTAAATTTTCTAGTTGCGTAAAAAATGGTCTGAACAAATTCAATATGCATCAAATTTTAATAAAAATTAGTCCCTAGGAGGGATGCTCTCGACATTCTCATCTCTTTGACAATGACAGCTAGGGTTTCTCCCCAGCCTCAGTCCCCAAACACCCTTAGGCATCAAGTAGCTTACTTTTTGATCTCATTCCCACAATCCTTTCCTCGAAGATTTTTAAAGTTGTCAACGGCGGCATTTTCTAGCGTATTGCTTGTTGGTTCTCTTCATCAGTGGCAGCTAGGGTTTTTCCCTAGTCTCCGTTTACGATCAACCTTGGGCATCCGACCTTTTAGTTTTGGGAGATTGCAATTTGCTTAGCGTGCTCGATGTACTCGTGGCAACAGTTGGTGATCATTGCTTTGCAGACAACTAGACCGCTCTATGTTGGTTCCAATGTCGTATTTAATTAGGATCCATGTCAAATTTGGGATTCAGGTTGGCTCTGGATCCGAGTTTATTAACTCTAGTTAGGTATTTCCTTTAGCTCAAGATTATGTTTTGTGCAAAAAAAGTTTACAAGTTGTGTATTAGTTTATTGTTTTGGGCTACCAATTTTACTTTCTTTTCGTTTTTTATTTTTTATATATCTATACTATTATTCAGAAAACACATGCGGTCAATTATAACTTTTTTTTTTTTTAACTTTTATACCCTTTAAATATTAAATAACTATATATAGGGAGTGAGATCATTGAGGATTTGATCAAATCATCAATTCACACAGGCATATGCATCTATATAATGGCAAGTTAGAGCTCATCACAAAGGCAGTTGTTTGAATATTTGGTTTTATACGCTACTCCATGTTCGATTGTAACAATAAGATTCTTGCCTTTGAGTTGATCCAATTACTAAACTTCCAGAGGTTTTGTATATCGAATTACATGGAAACCAATATATGAGCCAAGTCAAGGTCTTGTTGCTCTTGCTCCTCCAAATTCTTCACAAGCCAAGCCAACTCACTTTGTTGCTCTTGCACACGCTTCGTCGTCCGGGTAGAACACCAGCAGCTCACAAGTATAGAAGAATGTAAAAGCCACACCCACAACTAAAACGGGGTTTCAACCAAGGTCACAGAGAAGCTCTTAAAAGAATCACATAGGTGACTTCGAGCTCACATAATATGGGATCCCAATCCCACTCACAGAATATGGGATCCCAATCCCATACTACAAACAAAAACCTTGCCTGCAGTGTGATTTATTTCAGATACAAGCACAAACTAGACTATATCATAGCACATTAAATTCAAGGCTCTGCACCTGCTATTGCTCTTCAAATAACTCCCCAAGATTCCTCTCCAAGACAATCAGACTCATTTTCGGCACATAAAAGCTTAAATAATTGCTAACAGCAAGCCTGCGTCAGTTCAAATCCTATAATGACTTTTAGTAGTTGAGGAGTTTCCCAATTAACTAAGCCACACAACCTAATTGCTAACAGCAAGCCTGCTTCTGTTTATTGACACCCAGCTTCTCCCAAACAGCACGCTAATTATCTAGAGCTCCTTAATCATGTTTCTCCAACTGCAAACTCACTTGATGCAAGAATTAAAAAAGGAAAAATGTTTATTCATGCCAATTCCACAATATATGAAACAAAATCATGCATATAAGAAGCTCATCAGTATCCATAATTTTCTTCTTCATACAAATTGTAACATAAGTCCTCTCTATCGTAACTACGGGAATCATACTAGATCCGAGGCTAAACAGATAGTAAGTTTCACAAGATTCCCATACCAAAAATGATCTTTAGATAGAGGCTAATCCTGGGTGGCTGCTCCTTGGTTGAGCTCTCCAAATCTCATACCAACACGCATCGAATGCTTGAGGAACTTCTCAGCACACCTTCGAACACATGTTTCCTCTTGTTTGGTCAGGGCTTTACGCGTGAAGCTGTCTACGCAGTCATTAAAACACCTCTCCACCAATGAATTATACAACCTCAAACTGCAAATTTGGACAACATAAAGTAAATCAGAGACTTCATCATTATAGCTCAGAATTTCATCATCTGCATATTGAACCCGGTACTTGCTTATACTGAAATACATCCTAATTCCAAATTCCCAGTACAAGTCTTATGGTAATAATGAAAAATTCAACCTTGTTGGTGATTCATGATTGGTTTCTCTCTAAGAATTCATTGTATTGTGTACCCTATCAAGCAAGTCTCACTGAGCACAAAATGCTGGAAAATAAACATAAGCAACCCCTTTTTTCTGATTGGAAACAGAGCAATCAAATTTTCACAAACATAGATTCACATATATGTGTGTGTATGAACAGATCAGATTATACAAAACCTGTCACGAATCTGAAGCTGGTCGATCATGGTGGCCATTCTCTTCTTATCTTCTTCAGGAAGATTATCCAAGTCTGCCCCTTGCAGCATGCTCTTGTCCATCTTCGAATTTCAACGATTTCACAGTTTCGGGGTTTAGGGTTTAACACAGAGAGACACTACAATGAACCCCCCCTTCTTAAACCCTAACTTATATGTACGCCCCTTTGCTGACAGATCCTTCAAATTTTTGGTAATTCAAATTCTGAACTTTTTCCGTGAGGCCCACTTAATATTTCTTGTTAAAAAAAGACCCCAGCGCGAACAGGGCCAATCCAAATTCAAAATAGAAAAAGCCCAACATCGGGCTTTGTGTCTTACAACGGTCAACACTTTCAAAATTCCTCTTCCTCTAATCCCTAATTCCATTCCTCTTTGAAAATCTTATTCTGAATCTCCAACATTCTCTCTCACTCTTCCTTCAAATCCAAGCTAGAATTTCCTATTCTGATGGAGGCCCTAGAAGGTTCTGCGACTCCAGCAAAGGCCATGAACCCTAATTCAACCTCCAAGGTCAGGGTCATTGTGAGGGTTCGTCCTTTTCTTCCCCACGAAATCGCTGCCCAGAAGGGCGATCAGACTCCGTGCGCTTCTGTTCTTGAACAAGAATCTCAGTCGTCTACTGAAGAAGTGGTTGTGCATCTCAAAGATAAAGAATCAAGGTGAGGAATTTTGCACTTTGGGCTTTTTTGTTTTGAGAATTTTCTTTTTTCTTTTTTGCGTCACAAATTGATGGTGGGTTTTTTGTGTGTTTCTGGGTCTAGCCGAAAGGAGTGTTATCTGTTAGACTCCTTCTTTACCCAGGAGGACAACAATGTTGCTCGTATCTTCTACAGGGAAGTGAACCCTTTGATTCCGAGAATCTTCCACGGCTGCAATTCCACCGTGTTTGCTTATGGAGCTACCGGAAGTGGAAAGACTTACACTATGCAGGTTTGAATTTGATTTATCCGGAATTATGAAATTGTGAAGTGTTTGTATTAGGATCAGTAAAGTACTGAACTCCATCTCTATTTGACCCCCTAAAATTGAAGGTTATTGGATACAGATTACATTTTACTAAATTTGTGGTGTTTCTCAGTAGCTAAATGCAGAATTTAAGTCTGTGTCTTCTAAAATTTTGTTCTGTTATGTATCATTCAGTTAAGGACAGAACTTATCTCTACTTTGCCCCCCAAAAATTGACAATTCTTGAATAACCGTTAGTTTTTTTTTTTTTTTTTCTAAATTTGTTGTGTTTCTGAGTAACTAAATGCTACATTGAGTCTTTTTCATGAAGCATTTTGCTCTTATAATTTTAATTCAGCATGTGATTCATGTTCTAGGGGATGGATGAGATGCCGGGTCTAATGCCACTGGCCATGTCCACAATCCTATCTATGTGCCAGTGCACAGGAAGCACAGCTGAGATTTCATACTATGAGGTCTATATGGACAGGTGTTATGACCTGTTAGAGATCAAATCTCAGGAAATTGCAGTTTTGGATGACAAAGATGGTCGGATTCATCTTAAGGGACTCTCTCGGGTGCCTATAAAGTCAATGCAAGAATTTGATGAGGCATTTTCTTGTGGGATTCAGAGGCGAAAAACTGCGCATACAGGTCTTAATGACGTCTCTAGTAGGAGCCATGGGGTCCTCGTGATTTCTGTTTCCACTCCTAGTGATGATGTTTCTGGGGCTGTTGTTACTGGGAAGCTGAACCTCATAGACTTGGCAGGTTTTGTTTCTTATACCTTTTTAAGTAGCTTAAATATGGTTAAAGTCAATTAGAAATTGGGGTCGTTTCTGGTCTTAATTTCTGTATTTACTTCAATTAGGCATTTTTACATGGAAGTCGAACCTCATAGACTTGTCAGGTTGGTTTTGTTTCTTATAGCTCTCTAATTAGATTAAATATGGTGAAGTCTATTGGGAATTGGGGTTGTTTCTGGTCTTAATCTATGTATTTACTTCAAGCAGGCAATGAAGATAATAGAAAAACTTGCAATGAAGGTATTCGTCTCCAAGAGAGTGCAAAGATCAACCAGTCATTGTTTTCATTGTCAAATGTGATTTATGCATTGAACAACAATTTATCCCGAGTTCCCTATAGAGAGAGTAAATTGACTCGTATATTGCAAGACTCACTTGGTGGGATGAGCCAGGCTTTGATGGTTGCTTGCTTGGTAAGGAGTTTGAGTTAGCAACGCTGTGTCTGGACTCTCATTTATTTTCTTTTGGAATTTTTATTAGAATCGTTTTGCTCTGATCATAGAATCCAGGAGAGTACCAGGAGTCGGTTCACACTGTCAGCTTGGCAGCTCGGTCACGCCACATCACCAATTTGGTTCCTTCGGCTCAGAAGCAAGAGACACCAAAGGTTAAAGTGGACATGGAAGCCAAACTTCATGCTTGGCTTGAATCAAAAGGAAAGACAAAGAGTGCACAAAGAGTTCAACCATTGAATTCCCCTTTTTTGGGAAAACCTCCACTGTCATGTACCTCAACCAAGAAATTCAACATCAACCTCAGCTCACTGAAGAAGCTTACTAATAACCGACGTGATGCCAAGGAAAGGTATGAGTTACTAGTTGAACTGTACATCTTTTATGATATGTACTAGTCACTGTTACCTAATTGGATAACCTTTTTTGCAGGACAATCACTACGGCTGTCAGGAATTTATTTAATGAAGATCCAGTTGATACTAATCTGGAGGTAATCACTAGGCTTTTGCGAAGGGATGGGAATGTTGGAATTAGGACTAGGCTATAGCATATGTGACTATTTGACACATTTATTCTATTTATCATTTCTTTCTGTAACCCGGTTTTTCACATTAGACTAATTCATGATGTTGAGTATGATCTAAGATGCATTTGTATAGTGGAGGATAATTGGTCAAGAACTTTAGGAGAAATTTTGAGTTTATAGCTCCACCTGTAGATGAGACGCAACTGAATTCGTTCCAAATAGTTTACTTTGCATTTTATATCTATGCCATTGTGCATTTACAAGTTAAAGTTTGTTTTCAGAGCCTGCAAAATGCTGCTAAGGATAATAAAGAAGAGGGCGATGCTGGAACTGGTGGAGATACAAGCTTACCTGGTATTTCAGCTTTGTGTGATTTCTTACTAGCTATGCTGCTTTAAACACCAAACACCCAGAACAAACGGAATACTTGTCTTATTTTGTACGATTGGATATGTGAAGTATTAATATCTTCTATGTCTGATTTGTATAGCGGTCTTATCGTGTATGTTGAGATACCTGAAATACTTATATCTGGTATATTGATACATGCATAGGTGAGTCTTCAAACCAGAAGGAGAACTCTGCAAGCTTTGTTAATTCATCACCTGTTGTTGAGAGGAGAAACACACTGAAAAGTCCTTCAAGAAAAGTTCTCTCCCCTGTCAACGTCAACACCGACACAAATCCAAATCCCTTCGATGAACTCTCATGCTCGGAGCCAAAGACTCCCAAAACACCATTTCCTGTGAACTACAGAGTCCAAAATATGGGAACCCCACTTGAGAAATTCACTGCTCTTGGGTCTCAATTAAAGGTACAATTATTGTGTATGAGTTGTTTAAGCTTTGAAACATGTGGTCCTCATCCTTTTTTTTTTCCTGATTGCACAGAACTACCTTGCTCAAGAGTATATTGACTTCTTGAATGCGGCCAACAGGTAAGATTATCTCTTCAGAATTTCTTCATTTTCATTTCTTGCAATTTTTATATAATAAATGACACTCGATATTTTAACTGGTTTTCATAACTGCAGGGAGGAGCTACTGGAAATTAAGGTAATAAGGTTCATGTCTAAACATCAGCGTTGTTAATGCTGCAGAAATGTCTTTCTTACAAACGATTCTTTTGCTTTTTCTATAAGAAGTTCCTCATTTTCGTGTTAATACAGGGAGTTGGAGTCAAGATAGCAGATTACATACTTGGACTAAGAGAAACAAGCCCTTTACAATCGGTAAGCGAATTTAGTCAGGTTTTTTTTAGCATAGATGAATTTTGAATTACATTGAAGAGTATGTCTTGTTTCAGCTGAACGATTTGGAGAAAGTAGGGCTCTCTTCTAAGCAGGTGAGCTTAAGGATGATCTTCATTCCAGTCATAGCTTTAGCCATCAAATGATGAAATGATACTAAATTGAACTTCTCTCTACAGATTCACAACCTGTTTAACAAAGCTGCAATAGGAGTATTTGATCAACAAGGAGATGCACCACCCAGCTGTTCGGTGGTTTCACAAGTCCAGTAAGCCTCAGGAAGCAGATTCTGTAAAATTGTGACTCCTCAGATTCAATAGAGATTTGAATCAGATGTTGTAACAGCAAAAAGACCATCTGTGTATTGATTTAGTTTTATGATGATCTAGTATGACTTGTATCATATCCTTTTGACCTTAGAAAAGACTCCTTAGTATGACTTCTGTAAGATTCCCACTGTTGTCAACTTCAGTGCTTCATAAGCCATTTCTGGTGTAGCTTTTTCTTGTGCTTTCCTTTTCAAATGTCATTACCATTCACCAGTTTATTCAAGGCCATCCTTAATTCCACAAATTAAAGTAGAATAGAGAGGAGGTAGTTTTCATTCATTGTAACCAGAAACATACTCTTGCCCTCACACACATAGATACCTAGTTTGTACAAGGAAAAACAGACACAAGCAGCCATGACTTTCACAAATCCTAGCCTAGTAGGATCTGCACAGAGTCAAGCCATGACTACTTTATTCTGACACACAATCCTAAAAGAAACAGATCAGAATTGGGATACAGATCGAGCCAGACACACAGAAATAAGCTGCTATAGAGCTATCAATTATTATCATCCTTTTCTTCTTCAAGCACCAGACTCCATCAAAGCTTCAAGACCAGCCTCACTTGCAAGTGCACGGGTCGCAAGTGCAATTGACGCACTTGCAACCACTGCAGCCTCCCTCTCTAGCCACACCAGCTTCAGCCTCTCCATAGTTCCTGCAGATTAAAACCCGAGAAAACTAATTAGAAAAAAAAAAGTTGCATGGATCATTTGGGATTTTCAAGAACCATCAAGGCCATCACCCTCATTTTAATTTGATGATCGCAATCAAATGAATCTAGAAGATGTAATACTTACAGTTTCTGTGTTCCCACGACACCCATGACAAGAGTCTCAGAGGCACTGCTCTGTTCTGTGATGTCAGGGTTGTTCGCACAGCTGAAACATAAACACCCACATAATCAAAAATGGTTAACAAATAAACCCTGATCCATCTCAGAAAAACGACAATCAATATCTGAAACAGTACCCGTTGCAGCCACTGCCGCACTTGCAGCCAGCTCCACAGCCACACTTTCCTCCGCAGCAAGACATGGTTTTTCAGAAAGAGAGAGAATTGAAAGATCAAACAGAAAGATTTGATGGACCTTGAAATCACTTGCTCTGTTTGAACGAGGATTCATCATGGCCAAGGGCCTCTATTTATAACGCGGGGAAGGGGGGAGAGTGGTGGATCTCCACCGTCCACGTGTATGGATCATACGTCATGTCTATCCATGCATTTCAGTCCAACCCTTTCCGTGCCTATTTTCTTCCACGTCTCGTTTATTTTTTCTCGCGTATTCATTGCCTACATTAATGGGGTCCACATTCCTTTTAAGTGGGCGTTTCTGGTGTGTTCTGGAAGTGTACCTAATCTTCAGTTTTGTGCACCGACTGATTGGCGATGGATAAGATTAAGCCTGATGGACGGTTGTGATGGAGCCATCATAGCTTCTAAATCATGTTCATCAATCATAGTAGTTTCTTCAAAATATCTTTGCTTTTGTTTACTAACAAACTATTGGAATGACCAAAACCAAGATCTAATGAGGATTCTATAATAATTAATTATAGGAATTAGCTAATGTAGATTTGTAGGTGAGTGTAGGTCATATCCATAAATTTTTTTAAATCCCAAACAATTTAGTGCTTTCGTAAGCTTGACTGTTTACTAATAACATAATATTTAAGAGATCATGAAATCAAACGGTAAAAGTAACTACCTTGTGATGCCTTTCTTAGGGGGAGAAATTGATGGAATGCCGTGTTTAGTAGTTCAAGGTCAAATTGATGATGAAAGTGACGGATGTCAAATTGAGAAGGATGTCAAATAAAACGAAAATGGAACAGTAAAACACATAAAATGACTTATTTGTCTAGACTTTAGACCTATGTATCTATTTTTCTGATGATGTATTAGGTCATAATATAAATACACATCAGCCTTACAATCTTTTATGGAGATGACAAAACTTTCAAAATAAAATTGTGAAACTTGTTACGCTTTCTCAGTAAAGATATAATGTGAACATTAAGATACTTGAGAAATTTTTTTCTATCAAAGATTTTGACATATTTATTCGGTGCAAAAAATGTTGATTCATTAGGGGCGATGACTTTTAGTCGTCCTCATTTTAAGTTCATTTGAAATTCTAGTAACTCAAGTGGATGAAACTAATATTATACAAACCATATCAAATTCACTGGTTGATACTTTAATCAAACACTGGAAGACTAATATAAAGATACTAAGAGTGCATATAATGGGTTGCAAGCAATAATTGATGTAAAGAATCAATGGCCAAGCTTGCTAAGCTTGACTTCCATGAAAGCTAGCTTTGCTTAATAGTAACAGATTTGTTTATCTTTATGTACTGGTACAGTAGTATCTTTTGTTTTTTTCCATTATGGTTCAATAATAATCAAATAAAAACAGGAAGTGATCGAAAGATGACAAGAGAGGTTATTCAAACCATCGAAAGGCACAAGCGAACCTGTTATATATTTGGATAATGATGGTGAAGAAGCAGTAATAGTCAAATTAAAGTTCGTGATATAATATATATAATACGTCAACTGAGAATGACATGTGACCTAACCATGCACCTATCTGATCAGATCAGTCATTCAATCCCAGACTCAGTCCTTAACTTCGTACATTATATTAATTATAACAAGCGTTACCAACTAACGAAGTTATTAGTATACGATGAACATAGTAGGACGTAGCTGGGATATTCAGTTCTGATTATGTGCGCGCGTCAACCAAATCTGGGTAGTCATCATCAGAGTTATGAGTACCTGCTACAAAGGTTAGCTTATAAGACCCATTCCCATTTGTTTTTGCAAGAGATGGTGGATTTATTCAACTATGCGAGAATGCGCCTCATAGTCTTAGTCTTACACAATGAAGATGCATAGGTTAACCTTTTAGTGGAGTGGTGGTCTGACAAAAACCATCAAGAACTAAATTAATCCTTCTATAGTACGTTCTATCTTTTAAGCACCAGTAATGGGTTGAATAACTAGTTTTGATTCACCAGTATATAATAGTGTTTAAATCGAAATTAGTACTTGGTTCATTTTCTGATATTTATAAAGGAAAACCAGAAAAGTGATCGATGTACAAATGGTGGGTTCCAACTTCTCCAACACCGCATCTTCACTTTTGAACTGGGTATTGATGATTTTGTACGTACTTCATCAAACATGACATCCTAAATTATTGTAGAACTTAAATATCTCCTATAGCTAGATCGAATATATGGTATTGTAAGGACGATCGATCATCAACCGTTCATGTGCTGATGGACAAAAACAAATCTCTGAACATGTCCCCTCCTCTATCGAAAAGCTAAGCTAGAAAGATATCTTAGGGCTTATCATTATCGTTGGCAAACATTCCATCACTAACCAATGAAACAATAATAATTAGAGGAACAAATTAAGCAAGTATCATATGCAATCTCCAGTCTTTTAATCTGTAATAAAAACTTTCAGTGCATCCTAAAACAAAAGAAATAAATCAAGGTACGTTTGAAGAGTTCTTCTTTTCGCCTCCACGAAAAAAAAAAGTTCTTAAATTTGAGGACTGCGAATGATCATCAAACTCATTCATGATCTGCAACCCTATTTTATTCCTTCCTAGAGCCTATAATCTACAGCACATGGGATACAGGGACTAGTCATTGTTCGAGTCCCATGCTTTCTCTTTTATATATAAGAGTATACAAGAGTATCAAACAAGACGGTACCAAAAAGTTTTGGCATTCCCATTCACAGCATATAATATATAGTGGTGGGCGCCAAATGAACTTCGTCCGGTTGCTGGGGATCGTTGAGTCCCTTTTGATAAAGTCTAGCATTTTTCTTTATCTTCTTAAGATAGCCTTGCTTTGTATAAGCTCTACTTTGTTATATGTGTGTATATATATATATATTGACGTGCACCTTTGGAAGGTCATTATGCTAGCTTAAACCACTCACAAAAGGAGTTTAGGATGACCTTTTGGGAGTGATAGTTACACAAGCACATGCATGAATGATATGATATATGCATCTCAATATAAGCATGTTTTCATTCTGCAGCTTTTGCTTTCACCCAAACTGGATGTGGGAGTTGCACTTACCAAATTCCTAGTGCTGAAACAATAACTAAAGCAGGTCGATCAAGCAGATAGAAGATGCCAAGGTCTGATAGATATCTTCTTGGAAGTTTAAATGAAGGCTGATCATTCAGACAATATTACCTTATACCAATTGTGTAAAATGATTCAATTTCCATTCTTTTGTTTCTCTTTCTTCTTTTAAATAAAGTTTTGTTGCAAGGGTGTCTGGTAAGTGTTGAGACCTAGCTTGATGAAATTCTGGGATTAATTTCATTGATGCAATAGGACCAATTTACACACAATGATACAACCTAAATCAAGTGAAATTAGAAATCTTAAATCCAATATCATAAGGAAGATAGGTCACTATTATGTGTGACTATACAGTTTACAATCTCCCACTTTCATCTGACCTTTATTTCACAAATCCAACAACTCTTATGTAGTTATGTTTCTTATGGCAGCAAGGATATTTTAACTTTCTTTTGAATGATAAAATTTTAAATCCTGTTTGAATCTCTGTGGAAAAATTAGCAAAAGTGAAGAGTTCAAGTACTCATCCCACAAGGGAGGACAGAATTCCATTAGTTGAGCAGCAAATCACATTATCCACAACCAGGATTTCAAATTCCAGAATAGTTTATTTCCGGTCACATTATGTACGTGCAATAGAACCTTTGATCTATTCTAATCCTAACCCTCCGTCACCACTTGGGCAAGGGCTTTCAGAGTAGTTTAATATTTCACTAACTGTACAATATGCATATTCTCCAACATAACTTTGTTTCTTCCTAATCTGTTTTCCTATACTCTTCATGAAGTTAATTGAGAGTAACAATATTAATCAAGCAACAACAAATCGGATGCAACTATACAGTATAAGAAATGTGGATGTACCTTGGGCCGGGAGTATTTTGACGTATCCAAAAGCTCAATCACAGATAGCTTCCTCTAAAAGTTCATAAAAAATCAGGTCCTCCAATTCAATCCCTATACATTCAGAATCAAATTGGAGGTTCATCCAACCATCATTCTTTGCTAGATCATTACTCACAACATAATCCAATGATTGATCAACCTCTGGTCTCAAGCTCAAGTACCAGCTTATAAGGGCCCAGACTTCCTTCAGAACATGGTGTCCTGCTGGCATTAGACGAATGTAACATTGCGAAGACAAGGCCCTTGGACAGTAATTGTATGACCTCCCGTAAATCTCCATCAACACCTCATTGATTAGATCAAACAAGAGCAAGTGATCACATTCACCATCTTCTTCATTTCCTGCACAATCAGGATCGAGCACGAAGCAGCCTTCTGCGCCCTCATATACCAAAGGATAGACTGGCGGATCATCAGCATGCCAAGTTCCAAGGCACTCATTGCCACTGAATCCGGAAAACTCCAACACATCTCTCACATAATTAAACTCAGTCATGTCTCTTTCATCAACTTGAACATGAGTCATGTCATAACTTGAGTGTTTTCTAGGAGTTTCTACTTCCTCTGTATCAAATCCACTGCTAACTACATTAGCAGTATCAATATCAGGCTCCTTCCCTTGCTTGTTGTCCAAGCTATCTGGTCCATCTTCATTTAATTTCAATTCTTCTCCTACAAAACCAATATCCATAAACATCACTCTCAGCCTCAAAGCTCCAACTTGGTGATTGATGCAGGAAAATAAGAAACAAGTGTGTTTGATCATTAAGTGCTAAAGTTTGAAGACTAATATCTGATAAACCACTACATGTTGGTTTGGGACCATGTAAAATAAGGTAACAGCAACTGATGAAATTTGAAGATACAAACCTTCCGACTGGGAACATTTTCTCGGGCTGGATATATCTTGTGGAGAATTGATGGAGTCTGTAACATTGGTAATGGCTTCTATACGAGGCTCAGTATCTTGTTCTTTATGAGAAACACTATCCCCTGCTGCCAATATTTCAAGTTCATCAACAGTTAAACCCACCTTAGAACTTGTCTCATCTTGCGCAACTGATGTTGATTCCACCTTATCTCTAGTAACTGCATTAGTTTCAGCATCATCCAAATTTTCTCGGACTTCACTTTCTATTGGAAAATCTAACTGTAACTCATTTTCTGAACCTATAGAAAGGTCCCTCTTTTGTTCACCAAATCTGCTTTTTCTGCTTGCATTTCCATTCACACAAGTCTTAAATAGTGCTCCAGAAGGAAAACCATCCGGAGATTCCTCACTCTGATAATATGATTCCATATCAGGTAAGGAGAAAATCCTTCCCAGACTTTTGGGAACTTTCCGGAAAGTTGAGCTCTGGAATGGTGAGCCTGACTCTTCTGCTCTAACTTTCAATCTCTCAGATGATGGATAGTACTTGGCTTCTTTGTTGAAACTTGTCGTCTCATACAACCTACGGTACCTATCAAGTGATGCATCGAAAGATGATGTTCTGCTCATGTGACGCATTTTATTTTTCTTGAGGGGAGAAACTGAATGATCACTTCCATAACTACTTCTTGGACTATCTTTGCCTTCTCTATGCAATGCAGGGTCCTTGGTATGGCTAACAATCTCTTTCTCCAATTCTTTAGTAAGCTTTTGTCCATGAGGAATCTTGTGAAGGATGGCTTCCATGGAAATCACATGTCTCTCTTGTTTACTCTCCTTAATCACATGCTTTATTTTCTGTCTAAGATCCTTGAAACGCTTAATCGCCACCGGATTCTCACCTTGGCTCTTCAAACTTGGGTGACAAGGGGAAGATGAACTATCCACATTGTAATCAGTGATCGATGGCATTGGCCTTTCACTAGCATATTTCAAAGATGTAGACCATGTTGGCTTTTGAGCTGGACTACCATCTTTCGACTCATGCTTGGGTTTGAGCTTGGTAGGTTCAGAACCTCCCTTGCCTGATAATTTGGGCATAGGAAATGATTCCGACTTGGTTAAACTCAGTTTGGCACTGACTGCTTGTTGATTCTGGAATTGCTGAGCCAAAGGAGAACCTGGATCATGTAAAATTTTCACTAATAACTCTTTGTTTACATTGATTATATCCAAAGCCTCTAGATACTCCTTTGGATGGTGGACCGAAGAATCTTCATCGAGTTCTTTAACATGTATCAACTTCTTCTCTAGCATATCTTGCATTGCATCATTGTCTAGCTGTTCTGGACTAAGTGTGTGATCCTTCTGATTCTCATTAACCTGGTCATGATCCACTGTTGAATCTCCATTAATACTCATTGGACTGCTCTCTGCACAGTTGTTGTTGCTACTATTACTTGGTTTTTCATAAGAAGAGCTTTCGTTGTTTTCGTGAGCAACAATTCGAGGACTTGCCTCGTTCAATACCATTTCAGCAATTGGATCCATATTTGAAGGTGGTTCAAAATGATGTATCGATTCTGTTCGTGTCAATTGTGATCGTATAGGACAGCTTGAAGTCCGGTTATGTCTGCCCCTCTTCTTAGACATTTCTTCAGCAATTCGTGCTTTGATTCGCGCCTTAACAGAAGTTTTGGCTGTTGGAGTGGACTGATTCATCTTCTCTTCATCAGCCTAATAAAATTAACATAAAGTGTACATGTTAGATTCAATCTTCCAATCAAAATCCATAATTCAATTACTTATAATAAGCAAACACATCTATGGTTATTTCCTTAACTTACAGTAGTAGTTTTGTCCATCTTAGCATCATTGTCTACTTGTATATTCCGAACAACACTACATGCATCTCCACAGTTCCCAGGATTTCCAACTCCTGCAGTGAAACATCCTCGGATGAAAACGAATAGCGCTAAGTAAATTTTTTACACATTATATATCCCATTTTACTTACCTGTACCATTTTTATTATTGCCTCGCCTCTTGTACATGAATCTTTTTTTGACATAATGCCAGTGGTGATACTTCATGATATGAAGTATGCCCCAAACACACCCTGGATGCTGATTCCCTGATTCATTGCTAGGCGGTTTGTCTCGCAAGTTCTTTCCCATGGTTCACAGAATTCACCTCCAAAATGTTGTCAAGTGACAAATAACTTCAGCTACAAGTTAGCTTGTCAAACCTGAACATATATAGTTACAATCAAATATCAAGGAACACAGGATTTAATATATACTAGTAGCTACCAAAGAACAAACACAACGGTTTCGTCAATTGATTTGAGAACCCTAATCAGATTTTGATTGATGCTTGTAAAGGGTACTTGATTATCTGGTTGAGAATTCAGGCAAACCATACATGCATCTAAATGAGTTTTGAGGAAAATCCACAACTTTTCAGATGATTGTTTATGTTGAAGTATATGGAATTTTGATATCTATTCCAGAATGAAAGCAACTGAATAACAATAATACAATTCTACTTCTCAACCCCTAATTTACTTTGCTGTGTAAAACTGATAAATGGCATTCCTTTAAAATTGATCCTATAACCAAATTCACACAAAAATGAAAAGAAACACAGAAAGGGTAAGCAGAATATATCACTAATAATCGTATTTCATACCATTGAATTGATAATCGTGAAGGTCGTGTTTGTTTCTCCTTAGGTTGAAAAATAGAGGAGAAAAAGAAATTGATTTTTCAAAGACGCCCCCAAAGTAATTGGAAGTCATCCACTGTTTGCGGTTTGGGGTCTGATACTTGTCTGGTCTTTGTGATCCTTCTTAAATTAGCTACATACATACTGTATATATATGTGTGTGTGTGTGTGGCATATGAGTGCTACATCGAGTGTTAGCTTAAATAACATGATTGTGGACATGGTCCATAGCAACTAGAATCATTAATTCAATCAACTCGAAGTATTACATACATCGATAATAATAATCAGATAACAGACTCAGGTAGTACGACTTCAATTAGAATTCTCATCACCAAATGAGTCAATAATCAATTGCAATATCATGAAAACCCTAACTACATGATTTTTAAAAGCTTTTTCAATTGAAGGAACTCAAAAATTTTGATCCGTTTATTTTTTAAATTTTTTTCCATTTTCTGACTTTGGAAATTTAAAAATAATACTTTCCGTACCGAAAAAATTCTGAAACTTTTTCTAGTCATTACATTTTTTAGGGAAAAGAATAAATTAATTGATTAAACATCATTACAATCTTGTGATAAAACTTCCTCCACAAACAGAGGTGCAACATTAAAATAATAAAACACAATGCTATTAGAGCTAGCCTTACTAGTTAGAAGATGAGCCACCAAGTTGGCTGTGCGACGAACATGTTTGAGGACAGCCGCTGAGGTTGCATGAAGAGCCTACATTATTCTTAGTGCTCGAACAAAAAAATCACAATTTTTTTTTACCTTATAATGAATATTTTATTACCCAACCCATTCTAGTGCCTGAGCCCTTGCCTTTGCTCATTTTGGTGGCCAAACCCCTGCCCTCCCCCATTCTCGTGGCCAAAGCAATGCAAATGCATGTGCTCATTCCAATGTTCTTATCCATCAGTTTAGGGTTAAGGGAAAGTACTCCGTGTCCTAATTTGTGTCATTTCTATGCTCATACTTTTAACTATGTTCAATTGTTCATGCAAGCGAGGCTAATTGTATCCAATTTTGGCAGTCCAAACACACGGTGTCACCCAACAACGATATTCCAACACCTTGACGCTTTTCCATGATATAGAACTTCCTGTCATCATGAAAATGTAACCTGAAGTGGATTTCAGATCATCAAAATCTTATTCATATGAGGCATATGAATAACCTAGCTATTACTTCCAGCTCTTGATTTTCAATTCTCCTAAACACAAGCATATCATTCTTTGTCTTCTGTAAGTATCTCAATATATACCTTCTTACCAGCTACCCAATGTTTCAGACCCGGATTAGACTGATGATATCTAGCTAACATACTTACAGCAAATGCCAAATCTGGCCTAGTACAGACTTGAGCATACATGAGGCTTCCTACCAAACGAGCATAAGGCTTTTTATCCATTTCATTCCCCTCTACTTGGTTTCTAGGACAGTGACTAACATGCAATTTATCTTGTTTAGACATAGGTGAATCTCCATCTTTACAACTCTGCATAGAAAATCTATCTAACATTATGCTAATATAGTTTTTTTGTGACAATCCCAGAAAACTACCTTCTTTGTCTCTCTTAATCTCAATACCAAGTACATAGTTTGCCTCCCCCATGTCTTTCATTCCAAAATATTTTAACAGAAAAGTTTTTGCTTCTTTAAACAAATTCAAATCACTACTTGCAAGCAAAATATCATCAACATGCAAAATAAGGAAAATAAACTTGCTCCCACTGATCTTCATATAAATGCATTCATCAAGTCTATTTTCAGATAAGCCAAAAGAAGTAATGACTTAATCAAATTTAATGTACCACTGTCTAGATGCTTGCTTCAAGCCATAATAATTTCTCTTAAAAAAAAATAATTCTGAGACCTTGGTTTCTCATCCAAAATTGTGGACTATAGCACACAGTTTTTTGGCCAAAATCGCATGATATTATTTTTTCACCAAAATCTTTCCACCCTCAAATTATGATTTTTAAGTATTTCTCAAACTGACGGAACGTAAAAATCCCGACCCGATTTTTTTATATGATTTTCCAAAGTCGAAATACAAGAAAATTCGTAAAAAAAAGAGTGTCGAGATTTTCTAGTTCCGTCAGTTGGAACACCTTCTAAAAATTAAGTTTTACCAATGGTGAAATTATGACACATGCAAATTTAAAGAAAAAATGGTGTTGACAAGGTTTGATATGTTTCGGCATACTATGACACCTCTGAACGAGCCAAATCATGTCAACCCCCTTTCCATCTGGAATTTTCCCATATCATAATCTCATAATGTTCTAATTAACGGAACTCGAAAATCTCGCACCCGTTTTTTTTTTTACGATTTTCCAAAGTCAGAAAACTAGAAAATTCATAAAACAAAATCCGCTCTTGCTTTTCGAGTTCCATCGATTGGAACACGTTTTAAAAATCATGTTCTACGAATGATGTGATTATGGCACAGAAAAATTTCAAAAAAGAACTACAGTTCACAATGTGGTAACTACAAATCTGAATCCTTATCGTACGGCAAGTATGGGTAACTAAAATTATTTTTCAAATTAGGCGACGAGTAATTTTTTGTTCCGGTATAAGCACTAGCAAATACAAGACTCATGATCCAGAGGACTTCTTCTATGCTTGTAATGCCCTCTCATTTTCGCTAAAGATTATTCTTCATGAGTTAAATCTTTAAGAAATCCGTATATTCGATTTTGTGCCACACCAAACATACGTGCAAATGGGATCAAAGTCAGAGGTTCGGTTTTTATCTAAATTAATTGTTAATGGTTTCATATTATGAATTTTAAAAAGGAATGGGATGCATGTCAAATAGGGAGCCTAGAAAATCAAAGGACAGAAACAGTTGGCTTTATATTGGAATATCTAATTTGAACAATATAAAAATACGCATTACCAATTACCCATAAGATCATGGAAGCCTATGGCCATCCTTTTGTTCTTGATGTGATTTGTATTTGCTAAATCTATATGACTATAAAAGTCAAGTCAACCGGAGTGGATTGGACCCTGTAACTAATGGATGACTGCAGATTTTTTTCGTGCGAGCCATGTTTTCACTTGACCACAAAGTAAGTTTTCCTTTTGAAGAAAAGAATTATCATATATATAAAATTATTTATCGTTTCAGCTTTATTTGACAGACTATATTTGTCTATAAACTTTATAATAAATAGATGACCAAATAATCTCCAATTTAGCTGATTTTTTACCAGGATAATTCTTGAAAATAAATCCAAACGATTAGCAGTTCTGATGATTAAGTTATGTTGCCAATTGGTCGGGACGATGATGTTCACATTTTTAATACAATGTGGACATCCACACGTGAAGGAAACTGTATATATTACTAGCAAAATTTAGGATAGTACGTAAATCAAAGCTAAGTAACTCTATTCTCAAATGCTCCCCTTTGACAAGTAAAACATATCATATCAGCGATGTAATGTAGCGAGCATAACTACTGAATTACGCTTTGTTTACTAAAAAAAAATTGTCTAAGTACTACTCTACCAATACACTAAATTGCGGTACAAAACATAAAACTTCCTTCCATGAGACATATGGAAGAAAAAACCTAGAAGAACCCGAAAGCAATCAGACCTGAGCTGTTTTGCTTTTTCTCATGGTTGTGGGGTTGGGTCTTTCCTTGGGCCTAAAACGGCGTGAGTTGTCTACATTTCTTTTGGTCGAGGTAATTGGACAACATATTGCCAATTTCGTTGAGCACTTGGCAGTAAAGATTTTAAGAATGAAGAAGTTACTCTTTGCCTATTTGAGTACGTTTATCCTTTCAATCGCGGGGTACGTTACTTATAGGCTATGAGCTTGATTCTTACATGTTGTATGAGTCCTTTAATTAGTAGTTTTGGTGGGAGTACCTCAATCGGATGTCTACACTCCAAAGTCATGGTTAACTATTAGAAGATAAGTGTTCTAGACTTCTAGGGTTAATGGATTGTTTGACTTTTATTAAATCTAAATCTTGTACTATTAAAACCCCCACACGCTTTTGCTCGAAAAATACTACCTCCAACTAACTCAAAGTCAACTCCCCAAATAAATAATTATTTAAATGCAAAAGGCATTATTCCCATTTTTAAAAAAGTAGTAAGCAAACAAAGCGGCTCCTGAAAAGTCAACTCCCTCCTTCCCTCGCTCACACCCCCATTAAACAAACACCTTCATTTCTGACTTTCAGACTTTTCCCTTCATTCCCTCTGTCTGGTTCTGCTACAACCCAGTTCCATGAAGAATCAAATTCCGCATTCAAACACTTACTAAAAACAAACCCACTTCCTTGATTCTTTTTTTGTTTTTTCCATTTCCAATGGGAAACGGCATCGTAAAGATCGCTCACTGTTGCTCCATCACCGGAGATATCTCCAGACGGCACCACATCGATGTCGTCTTGTCCGACCCGCTCGACGAGGGTCTGGGCCACTCCTTCTGCTACGTTCGCCCCGAAATAAACTCTCCATCGATGACGTCGTTTGAAGCTCCCTCCGAGGAGTTCCCGAACCCGGCTACGACGACGTTCTGGTCAATCTCCGGCGCCTCCGTCAGCGCCAACACATTCACTCCGCTCTCCACAACTCTCTTCGATCTCTGCCCCGACAGCTCAGGTGTTCTCGATCGAGCTGCCAAGTTCGAAAGCTCCACCTTGTTCGCTTCGATTCCTCTGCAGCCGGTTCCTCGGAACCCGGGATTTCCGGGTTCGGGTCCGATTGAGAGAGGTTTCTTGTCCGGTCCAATCGAGCGGGGTTTCATGTCCGGTCCGATTGACCGGTTGGTGTATTCAGGTCCGATTGAGAAACAGTCCGAGAAGATTGATAGAAGCCTTTCTTATGGGCTCGAGAAAAAGCCCAAAAGAAGGAATTTGATGAAGATTATAAAGAGAGCGTTTGCAAAGACTATGAATCGGCGGCACAAATCGGCTGTAACGCCGAAAGAAACGGAGTCGGAGAAAATTGGTGAGGATTTAAATCCGAGTAGTACTAATTTGAGCAGCCATGCGAGCTTGAATGGAAATGAGAACGGGGTTGGGGATTTCTCAATGGAAAGTCAGAATCTTCAATGGGCTCAAGGGAAAGCGGGTGAGGATCGAGTTCATGTGGTAGTTTCTGATGAACATGGTTGGGTCTATGTGGGGATTTATGATGGGTTTAATGGCCCTGATGCTCCTGATTATTTGTTGTCTAATCTTTACTCTGCCGTGCATGAAGAGCTCAAGGGATTGCTGTGGAATGACATGTTCGAAATCAAAACCACGGATTTGAAATCATCGGATTCTAATGTGGATTCTAATGAGATTGGCCGAATTGATGGAGTTGATAAGGAGAATTGTGCAGTAGAGAATGTGGTGTCAAATAGAAAACAGAGCAGGCATTTGAGGAGTCATAGTAATGAGATGGATAATAAGTGGGAGGAGAGCCAGAGGAGATGGAAGTGTGAATGGGATAGAGAAAGGCCAGAGCTTGATAGGAAAATAAAGGAAAATTTGAAGCTTAAGGTGTCGAATGGTGTGGTGGCTGCGAGTCCCTCAGAAGTTCTCAAGGCCCTTTCAGAGGCCTTGAGAAAGACTGAGGAGGCCTTTTTGGATACTGCAGATAAGATGGTTTGCGACAATCCTGAGTTGGCTCTGATGGGTTCTTGTGTTCTGGTGATGTTGATGAAGGGAGACGATGTTTACTTGATGAATGTTGGGGACAGTCGGGCCGTTTTGGCTCAGAAAGCCGATCCCAAGATCAAGCGAAACTTGGAGAGGATCAATGAGGAAGCTTTGTGTAAACGTAGATCATCTAATGCCGATGAGCTTTACAGTTTATGCAATTGGACTTCAGTTCAGCTGACAATGGATCACAGTACAAATGTGAAAGAGGTAATTTGACCAAGTGTTTATGTTCTCTGTTCTAATGGATTAATTAATGTTGAGAAATGAGACTAACTGAATGCCCTTTGAATATCAGGAAGTTCAAAGAATAAAGAAAGAACATCCAGATGATGCTTCTGCAGTAATGAATGAGAGAGTGAAGGGTTATTTGAAGGTTACTCGGGCCTTTGGAGCCGGCTTTCTCAAACAGGTAATTTTGAGTATAAGCTTATGTGTGATCATGGGATATGCTTTTAAATTTTGTTAGATACAAGAACACATAAGTAGCTAGCAACTACATCAGAGATATATGTTATGTGATCAATGACAATTATAATCATCTTTCACAACACTTTCAAGTATTTTGTTCTTGGTTTTTGGCAAGGGAAATGCGATAATTAATCAGCTAAGATCACACAAATTCATTTATTTTATGACCATTAACATTTGGTTTTGTTGCAGCCAAAATGGAATGATGCACTGCTAGAGATGTTTAGACTCAACTATGTTGGGACTGCCCCATACATCACATGTACACCATCACTCTATCACCACAAACTCAGACCAAGGGACAGACTCTTAATATTGTCCTCTGATGGACTCTATCAATACTTCACCAATGAAGACGCTGTCTCCGAAGTAGAGTCCTTCATCTGTTCTTTTCCTGATGGAGATCCTGCACAACATCTGATTGAAGAAGTCTTGTTTCGAGCAGCAAAGAAAGCCGGTGAGTACTAAACCCCTTTTTATCCGAATGAAAAACTGAAAGAGAATGTAGCAACTATTTTCATGGACATTGAAATTAATGTGGATATATGTTGGGGTTTGCAGGAATGGCATTCCATGAACTGCTTGACATCCCACAAGGGGAACGCCGCCGGTACCATGATGACATTTCCATTATTATTATTTCACTGGAGGGAAGAATATGGCGTTCATCGCTTTGAATAAACACAAATACTGCAAATAGAAAATACATTCACAAGAAGGGTTGGATGATCTTGACATTCATTGTTTCATTTGTACCTTTGTGTTTCCTATTATCTTTGTAACATACCCATTTAGGCTGCAAAGAGCTGCTGATTAGTATGTAAAGGTTTGGAGAACAGAAAGGTGTTAAACCAAGTTTCCTGGTTTGCTCCCTAAATGTAATACGAAATAGTAACCCTTGTACTAGTGAGAAACTGAGAACGAATGTCAACCCGAAAGTAGTTCAATGGTAAAGTTATGATCCTGGTGCAAACTGTAAATTTCAAATGTCCTCGATTTAAATCAAGATTTCTCCATTTTTTTTTTGTCTTCCATGACAATTAAAGGAAAGAAAACAGAGTAGTTGAGACAAGATTAAGAACCTGAGCTCACTTTCACTTTATGATGTAAATGAGCATCATACGCAGTCATACTAGAAGGAAAATGAAACCTTAGAATCGTAATGTTAGGAAATGGAGCAGTTGATGTAGATCCCTATGTTTGGTTCAGTTCAACCTAATATGAAGTCACCCTCACCTCTCCTTTTCTACCAAATCTAGAAAATTAGAGCTGCATGCTCAATATTGTTTCCCTAGTTTGAATGAGCTTTAACTTATATGCATATCATAATCAACACCTTTTCTGCGCCATTGCAAGGACGTTGAAGAGTACAATGGGACATTTAAAGTCTACCCATTAGAACTAATGTGTGAGGACAATATAGGCTTTAACTATTTCCAAAGAGATTTAGGACAATGTTTGAGGATATTGATAATGAACTAATGTGAGTTTGCTAGTATCTTGAAAAATTTTAGCGGCGATTTGTAGATGTAGTGGTTAAAAACATTTACTCTTACATTCGAGATCTTGAGTTTGAATTGTGTTCCAATATTAAATAAAAAAAATAAAAAAAATAAAATTAAAATCTATCATCATTGGTTATATTCCGTTTCCAATGTTCTCCTTAATGAAGAGTCTTCTAGGGAGAAGTTTCTTTCAATGTTGAATTAGGAACTTCATGTGAAGGGCATTTGGAGATATGATAACGATAGTCAATCACTCAATCAATTCCATCCTTTGTTATTAATCTTTGACACGTTTTTCTGTTGTTATTTATGTTTCATTCTGACTTTTGCATCATTCTAAATAGGCATTTTCCCGATAATAGAGTATGTTCACGTTCATATTACGGCATTGTGAGAATTGACCAAATTTAAGACAGTTAATTAGAAGCTATTATTTGATTTGAGACTTTTTTTCTTTTCAGGTGATTTGGTTTTGAGACTTTGAGCAAGTTCTAGTGGCTTACTTTTCCTTATTCACTGCTAGACTTTAAGATAAATTCTAGATACGTACGTACATGCAATTACTTAATTTAAACCATACGCATAAATAAATCTCAATATATAATTTGTAGTTTGGACTCATAAAACGGAGCACATAAACAATGTATGTATCTTAAATTTATAGACCAAAATTTACTAGATATCTTCTTTCATGTTCTATGGTGATGGAAGGATCGCATCATTCGAGCCTTGTTTTAGGTTTGATTATTGAACTACCATTTCCAATTAATTCACATTGTTTGAAGCAGTAATTACTAATTAATGGTCAACTCCAAAAACCCAATACATGTAGTGTTCCCATGTTCTGGGAGGCTTTGAAATTGAAACATGTGGATTGACTTCCAATAGAAAAAAAAAATATCTCTTTTGCAACCTCAAGTAGCTCTCACAGTGCACATGATCAAGGAGATGAAAGATCGATCGATTAGGGCTGCAGGAGACCAGTTCCACCATGAGACGTGCTAGAGCTAGCTTTCCAGCTAATCAAAGAAATTCTACACATTTACATTCTAAATCAAGATGGAAATTTTCAATATTAGGTACTTCAAAGTCAGCTCCCAACTTTCAATCAACAAATGAAAAGCAAAATCATTTTCATTGAACAAGAGATAGAGATAGATGAGGATCGAGAAGTGCTACTCCAAACAACTACAACAAATTAATTAGTCCCTTTTTCAGACACTAATTTTTTATATTTTTTTATATTAAAGTTCAGTAGCATTAGCGTGTCAAATATATTTATGTTTCTAGGTTAGCTCAGACCGTATAATAAAATTTCATTTGATTTGATTTTACTTTTTGTTTTATTTTTATTTTTTTGTTAAGGGTGCGCATGAACCTAATTAAGCCGTAGGGAGTTTAGGCCCTCACACCCATTAAATTATTAGGAAAAACATACATGCATGTGTTGAATTTTATGAATAAATTCGTGAGCCAATGAGACCCATACTCTAACTTTATAAAAACAACCAATTAAGCTCGACAATGAAAATGACTAAATGAGCAATCTAATGAACAAAGTTGTTGCACTCTCTTGGTTTGTGAAGCACTGAAGCACATGAGACTATGAGAGATATCCAACAGAGCCAAAAGAGCTGTAACTTCTTCCGCGTACAGCCGGACTAACACCCTTCGATCACAATCGAGTTAATTAACTAATGAAACAGCTTCAAGCTAGGCTATTAAATTCTACAATGAGAGGATAAAAGGAGCCATCGATCAAGAGCAAACTACAACCCCACCTTTAGCTCAATGAAGAAGAGATTAAATCAGGTACGTAAGTAAAACCGGCCAATTTCCCACGAAGAAACGTACATCGATCATTGTCCTCTAAAAGAGCATCCTAGATAAATAAAGGGGTCGATCGAGCTCATCTAACCAAAAATAAATTATCATCGACCTTAGAAATATTAAGGCGACCGAATAGGGTTTTCATTGAACAAAAATAAAATAAAATACTACAATGTCCTTGCTCGTATTATATAAAATACTTCCAAAATGGAGAAAAATAAATAACAGGAGAGAAACATAAGTTAATTTACAATATTTTGTCTCATAAAATTGTACAAAAAGATTTGGGGAGACTGGCGAGAACATGCGGTAAATCGGCTGCTTTGAGAGCAAAGACTTCAACTTTCTTGTGGGCCTTGACAGTAATCGGCGAGATAGGTAAGTTGGACAATTTGTTAGACGAGTTTTCCGCCCAAGCTATGAGCTCTTTCCCATACAAACCATCTTCCTGTTTCTCATGTTGCGTGGTGCCTGATCTAACTTTATTTTTCGCATAGGTGAGTACAATTCCTTGTGTGATGAAGAACAACATATCAAGTGGCTCTCCCTGTCGAATAATATAGCTTCCCTCCTTATAGATCACTGGCTCAAGATGCTCACTGATTTTCTTCAAACCTTCATTGTTCTTATCTTTAAGCTTTGGAATCTAGGGTTAAGTGTACTTACATGTAAGAAAAAGAAATTAAGAGGAAAAAATTGTACGCTCACAGCTTTGAGAAATACCTAGCCTGCTACGTACTGTTTTATTTTGATAGGAACTTGAACTTACTTTTTGTAGCTTATTCACGAAGAGACTGTGTTTGATCTCATGAACAAGATTGTCCGGAAGATCCAAGGAAAGAATAGAAAACATATTCTCCACGGTAAGATCTTCGTTGTCTTCGAGTTTTTCTTTTACTGCATCCTTGATGCGCGACTCCATCTCATTAGGAAGGCTATAGTCAGATATTATGGATCTGATCCTTGGTTCAATGATAAATTTCATCTTCTGCTGGAGCCTATCTGATCTGTTAGTTGCCTGCATAAATGTCTATTCCACAACAACAAGGTTCAGTTCGATCATTAAATCCTAGCTATTCAATCATTTTTATTGGCACATTTCTTCCCTAATTTGCTACTCGATCGGTATATAATTCCATTTTCTACATATATAAGAGCAAGTCTAACAAGGGGATCCAAACCCAAAAATTGGCCGAACATGTTAGGATCATGGGATATCAAGACCAAGAAATTTGTATCAAGACCAAGACATTCAAACAAAAACTGTTAAAAATCACAGATATAGTTAAAATATAACTAGGGTTAACCGTTCTAAATTAATGATGTATCATCAGAAGCCAACCCCCATAACTACTCAAAAAAATTCTCTTTTTATAAGGAGGAGCTTTAAGCTAATCGGAATCGTTTTATATAAAGACGCATCACTAACCTGCAAATGTCCAAGGAGATATATAAATAGTACCAAGCCACTTATCGAAATAGCAACCACGAAGAAGTTTTCCCATCTATAGGTACTGGCGTTGAGGTTTGAAGCAAATGAACTACAAAATCAGATGAAGTAATTAATATTTATAAAATACAATAAAAGACAAATATAAGGACTCAATGCACAAATTGAAGGGCTACTTCTTACAAAGTTGCTGTTATTTATTTCTTTATTTTTTTTTTTAAATTATTGTCCCACATTGGAAAATGAAAACCTTGCAAATGTGTTTATAAGAGTTTAGGCCTTTTAAATCATTGCCAATTGATTTTGGTTGTGACGTCCAAATTACTTTATCATGATATCCTCTAATTTGCAGTATAACAGGGAAAAATGTTTTATATACATATGTCCAAACCTCAAATTTCGTAGGCCCCATGAGAAACATATCAATATCTTTTGTGAAATATCAGTTGATCTGAGCGCCAGAGATTGTAAGGGAATAGCAAATATACCAAAATCGAATACCATTGCATTTGGTGGATTAGTAGGACAAAAATCTTTTAGAAGTGTCGCATTCCTAAAAATATTTTTCTCACAATGAGAAGTAAATTCACATCCATTTTGACTTCGGCAAGCATGTCCCCAACAATCCATCTCTCTTTGGATAGAGAAAAAATACCAAAACGCCCCGAATACCTAATCAATGAGAAGTATGAAGTTGAAAATTAGACTTGGGATAAACTTTGAAGAACAAGAGATCAGAAAATTGCATAATCCATTTAAGGGACTTGCAATATTTAGTGTTGAGCTATAACTAATAGCGACCGAGAAAAATGCAAGTGTTCAAACTAATAGTCTAATAGTGACTAAATTCTCAGTGAAATGAGCAATCTACATAGGCAAGAGCAACTCCAGTCATGTTCCATATTATTTTGTTAAATTTTAGCAGAACTCCTCTACAAAGTTACTTTACGGGCCTTTTAGATTGCGACTCTATGGTTCACAGTTTAGGATCTCATAAATTTTTTAATATATATTTTTTTCAGAGTTCAATTTTTTGTTTCTAACTAATTAGCTTATGAGCCAATATAAGTTTAATTTTGAAATAGATTAGAAAAATTAGTTATTCCATTAGGAGCCACTTTCTCAAAATTTAGGGATCTTTAAAACTCTTATATAACAAGCTCATGTGTCGCGCATGTACGTGTTAGGTTAATTAGTTTCGTCAACAAATGCATGTCGACTTGTTGTCTAATGGGTTTCAAAACTTGAATGGACCTATTTATCCCGATAAGTGAGCGGCATATGGTCTTCTTATAACAAAATTTTGACAAAATCATAAAGTTGGACTGAATTTTGTAATAAATCATACCTCAGGGTTAACAATTTTTTTCACCATAGGGGTCACATTGAGGCCACATTCATGATTTTTAGCTGTTTTTTTTTTTCAAATTTTTTTTATCTTTTTTTACGTGCTTCATGTCACTCAATATAAATATTACACGTGTTTGACTTAAGTTTCACAACGTGTAAGAATGTAGAGTGTTTTTTTTTTGGTTCCATATATTAGAAACATGCATGTAACTTTGCCCCACATTTTATCCCAATAAAGGAATGGGATCTAGCTCTCCACCTCATTTTGCACCATGTGTAAATGTTTAGCGTCCTACGATTATCACTCAAGTATGAAAAAAAAAAAACTAAATTAAGGCATATACAATAAATAGTGCACGTAGCTCTAGAATATTTTAAATAAGCGAGTATTAATTGAAGTAGTCGGAAGAAATTAAAAAGTAAAAGATAGAAACTTACATGACTGGCAATGATGTACATAATGAAATTGACTACACCCGGAACCCATAGTTTAGGCACTCTGCCAGGAAAGCTCTTTATCTTGTCCACATACTTGTCAATTCGCGTCTTTGTTTTGGTCGGATCATCGGGTTTTGACAACTCACCAAGTTTCATCTTGTTAAGTTGCATACAGAAACTGTAGATGGGATAAAGTCGTGCCAAATATTGCAACACAATAAGTGAGTTAAGACCCTTCATTTTGTTCAAGGATTTGTAGCCCCTCATGTTGGGAAGGAAAATTAAAATCACTACCTGCATATATATATAACATCACAGAGAAACTTAATTAATTTGGCCAGCAGTTAATTCCAATTCTATATTAATTCAATCAGTTTAGTAGTGCAGGTTGCAGAAACTAGGGCTAGCATTGTTCTCTTACTTGTGGAATAGGAAGAACAGCTACGACGTCAATCACGAGGTTCATAACTATGTTCATGATCTTAGAGGATTCCTGAAACCCACCCTTAATAGTACGAAATATTCTCAGTATGTAACGAAAGTCTGTGATTGTTCGCAAAATAAGAGCTACTTTCTTCAGTCCATTGTCCAACATGAGACACTTGGTGTTCTCGTCGATAAGAGGAATGTACAGAAACAAAGGATCCAGTGAAACGCCGATGAAAGATGAGATTAAGAATGTGTTGATATCATCCGCGAATAGTATAGTGAATAACAGATAGAGAATAGCCATTGTGATTAGCCCTACGACAAGTATAGCGCATTCGCATGCATCCAATGCTTCTTTAATCTTGGAAGTACGATCTCCGGCTGCTGGCGCAGTACTGATCGATCACATCATATAACAAACGTCATAAGATTGCATATATATGAAAGAAACAAGGAACGTTTAGTTAAAGGAGGCGAGCTACCACTGAAGAAACTAACCTTTCAAGGTCTCTCTGTTCAGCGGAGCCGGCCATAACTCGGAAGCTTCCTTATACCACAAAGTTCTGAATGTCGACTACAATATTACAAATATATATGGAGATCGAACTTACATGAGGAAAATATTAAAGACAAATGTGATTCATTTGACACACACAGAGAGAGAAAGAATCAAAGAGATAGAGGGAGAAATTAATTATAAATAATTAACTAACTACAGTTGCACCAGTTATACCTGGATGGCTTGGTTTAGGAGGCTTTCTCTACAGATGAGTGGATCGATCAAAAGGAGGGGAAATTGGCAAATGAAGATGCAGAAAATCCCTTCGAAACAAACTCTGGGACAGACGTACGTACTACTGATCGAGTTCAAGTTGATCAAGTAGCTAGATTTTTTTTTGGACTGATCAAGTAGCTAGATATATATGGTTAGTTAATTTGTAAGTTTGTAACATACATATATAATCAAAACTCAAAAGTACGTTCTTCAAGTATGGTTGAAGCTGAGCTTCATGAGTGGATCAAGGAAGGAATAAACTAAAGGAATACCTTTATTTTATTAATTCTTTTGCAAGGTACGTATAACTAAAGTAATTCTTGAAGTGAGAAGGGAGAAGTGTCATTTTTCCTTCTTTTTTCTAGAAATGTCAATAGTCACTACAAAAAAAAAAACCTTTACCCACCAATTTGTTTCTTGTGCATTGGTCACTTGCCCACAAATTAATGTGCACATTGGGCTCCGCCACAATGCAGCGATGAATTTGGGTTTGGTGCCCATTGGACATTGGTCGCTTTAGCACATTTTTTATTTGATTCGTGGGTTTTCTCAATATATGGAACTCATATGCTCTGGTTGTTTAATTGTTTCATGATTGCATACTAGTATTATTGATGGTCCAAAACGGAAAAAAAAATTGCATAGTACGTAGTACCGAATACGCTCACAAGTGACAAAGAAATATACCAAGTATACTATCACACAGTCATAATGAACACTGGAAAAGAACTACATAGAGAAAAACAATTTGCAATTAAAGTAATTTTGACGAAAATATGATAAAGATAGGAATGTGACTATGTGAGCCACCATCAACAATAATGATAGAGAAAGGCTAAGTCAATAGCTAGTATATATTAGCGGTGAGCTATAACTCGTTGGTTATTAGTAAAATTAATATTGTAGAGGTCACAAGTTCGAATCTCATTGGTATTTAGGATGAGTGGCTGAAGTAAAGATAAAAATTGTCGTTTCTTCTGGAAAAAAAATCAACTAGTATATGTTGATAATTTAAACGTGACAATTAGGAAAAACTTAATTTGTTAAGAGTCAAGTTAATTGTTAACTAATACAGTGGCTATTGAGCACTGTTCTTGTACGTAGTGATAGATTGTGACAAATTTACATATTTAGTTTCCAAGACAACAAAGCCATGCACGCTTACAGGTGGCTCAAAACAGATTTAGGTCCGCTAAAATTTGATTTAATCAAATCTTATTTGACTAATTAAAATGCACAAAAGAAATTAACCTAGCCTTGTGAACAAAAAGCATTGTATCTAATACCAAAACTATAACAGATTCACATGCACCTTCAAGTCTTATTTGAACGGGATACATAGCCTTGATCCCTTGTTGAAACGTCGTGCCTGGTAGCAAGACTTTCACGTAGATCCTAAATTAATTAATAGGGTACGTACAAAGCATCTACATGAATATGATCGATAAGTAAATTAATTCATGATTAAATTGTCAACAACTATGATGAGAGTACTGTCTGTGTTGAAGTGACTCAGCTAGAATTTAGAGACAACAGGATGTAAATTGGTGGCCTTGAGAGGCCCATGATATAACTCCGGAATTATTGTCCACTTACTATCTCTGTGAGACCTGTGTTCAAATGACCTGAAAATTTAGAGAGAACATTCTGTAAATCGGCGGCTTTGAGAGCAAAGACTTCAACTTTCTTGTGGGACTTGACAGTTACGGCCGAAATGGGTAAGGTGGACAATTCGCTAGATGGCCCTTCCGCCAAAGTTAAAAGCTCTTCTCCATACAAACTGTCTTTTTCTTTCTTAATAAGTTGGATGGTGCCAGAGGAACAACTTGATCCGCCATTATTAGTCGCATAGGTGAGTACAATGCCCTGTGTGACGAAGAACATCATATCAAGTGGCTCCCCTTCTTGAATAATGCAAGAGCCCTCACTGTAGATCATTGGCTCAAGAAGCTCACAGATATTTTTCAAAACTTTTTCGCCCTTATATTTAAGCCCATCAACCTAGGGTTATGTTTACATGTAGAAAAAAAAATTAAAGAAGATAAAATCTTATAAGTGTATTGACATCAATTGAAACTACAGATGCATGGGAAAATCTAGAGAGAGAGAGAGAGAGAGGCGTGATTAATCATGTTGCAACACTTCTTTTATGGAAAGAGAAACTTACTTTCTTGAGCTTATCCATGAAGAGACTGCATTTGATCTCCATAGCAAGATCCTCAGCTTCTTCTACTACAGAACGATTCGAGGAAAGAATCGAAAACATATTCTCCACAATAAGATCTTCATCTTCCATGAGTTTTGCTTTTACCACACGCTTGACTTTCGACTCCATCTCCTTAGGGATGTCATATTCAATTAACATGGATCGTATTTTTGGTTCTATGATTGTTTCCATCTTCCGTCGGAGACTATCTGATATGTTTGTTCCCTGCATAAATGTCTATTCCACAACAAGTAGGTTAAACTCATTATAAAAAATTACTGATAAGGTCACTTTTGGTGACCTTGTTCTTTTTTAAGCCACTAATATTTACAAAAATGTCACCGCGTCAATATTTACAAAAATACCACCGCGTTTTTAATTTTCATTTTTTACGAAAATGTCACTGGATACGAAAAACTACTACTAGAGACAAGAAATCTACTTTCAAATAACAATAAAGCTACTGGCGAGCAACAAGAAATGTACTCCCAAAGAATAATAAAATTACTGTCGAAAAATAATAAAGCTACTGTCGAAGAACAATAAAACTACTGTCGAAGAACAATAAAGCTACTGTCAAATAACAATAAAGCTACTGTCAAAGAACAATAAAATTACTGTCAAAGAACAAAAAAGCTACTGCAATGATCTTTGTAGGCAGTGACATTTTTGTAAATAATGAGAAAAAAAATGCGGTGCCATTTTTGTAAATATTAAAATTTGTAATATTTTGATGGTTTTATGAGGAATAAAAATATTAGGTAGCTTTTTGAAGAATATAAGTTATGTAAATGATCTTATGGGTAATTGGCCCAACTCATTAAGCCTGAAATATATAGGGGAACTATGATTAACTAACAAAAAAAAATTCAAACATAAGCTAAATCAATATGTGCGTATAGGTGTTCGTCACATGTGAGGTTTTTTGAAACACGTTTAAACCTAACCTCTAAGACCTTATTTGGTTCGCAGAAATGAAATCAATTCTTTTGTCTTTTCTATAGGTATGGAAAATTATAGTTCTCATGATAACAATGGGAAAACAATCAAAAAAATTTGTAATTAATACAGGAAAATAAGAAGAGAAAATGAATCTTTCTGCAAGAAACTTGTTACTATCCTTATGCTTACCAAACACTAAAAAAATGATTAAATTTCATTTTCCAAAACCTTAAGTCCGTGAACCAAACGAGGCCAAATGTTTCCTCTTATTATTTTCTCAAAGCGTGAGTCAAACTTTTTTCATTAATAAAATTATAAGCGTTAATTTCATTTTACCTCCATGATTTTTACACCTTAAATTAGTTGTGGCCCTGCACTTCTAATTTCATCATATGTGCCTCTATGCTCTTTAATTTTAATCAATCTTGTCCATTATTAGTTTTTTTTTGTCAAGTATTTTGTTAATTGAAAACGTGTAAATTGTTAGGGTGTGTAAATTGACACATTTTAGAGCTGCCAAATGGGTGTGTAAATTTTTACACACCCATTTGGGAGCTCTAGCATCACTTTTTTTTTAAAATTTAAAACGTGAAAATGTGTAATAAAGAAATTTTGTTAATTGAAAATGTGTAAATTGACATTTGGGATGTAAATTAGGTAAACAATTTTGGGAGCTCTAGCTCATTTTTTTTAAAAGAGTGATGCTAGAGTTCCCAAAATTGTTTACCTAATTTGGTTAACTCTACTAATGTCCAACATGTCTTCAAAAATAAATTTTAATTGTGAAAAATAAAATAAAATAATAATAAATGCTAGTAACCCTAAAACCCCCAAAACTTGTCGCAAGGAAGAAAATATCATATTTTTCTCCAACAAATCAACCACAAACTCCCCATTTGAATTCAACCATGTTGATTTGAACTTAATTTTCAAATTTTTAGATTTTTATGTATACGATCTAAGAATTTAAAGTTCATGCAAGACGTTTGGATAATCATTTTAATACAGGAATTCTAATTAAGAACTCTTCTAGGTTAGTGAGTTGATGATCGGGTTGGGGTGATATTTGATGTTGATGGTTATGATTCAAGAAGCCACAAAAATGAGAGAAAAGAAGAGAGAGATAGAAGAAAGTGATCAGGAGGAGATCGATGAGGTGTTTCCATTCTTCTTATGCTGGAATCATAGGATTGATTAATTTACTCTTTTTTTTTGATACGTTGATCTGTTGACTATTGCCATAGTAGGTCTGCCATGGCTTGGAACTAACAAGAAGAAGACTAACACGATTAATTTTAGGGTACTTTTCTTTTTCAACAATAATATTTTTAAAGTAAATTAATTTAAAGACATGATAGAAAGAAAATGATTATATATAAATGTCACATCATTTGGTAAAAATATTTGAGATCTCAAGTGTTGTTTATTTTTCTTTGAAGATTCAAATTCATTGCATCAAGGATTTGTTAAACTATATATCTTAACTTCATCGATGCTTTATTGTCCAAAAAAAAAACAGTTTTAACTTCAAGACTCATTACTAACCTGCACATGCCCAAGGAGATACATAAATAGTACCAAGCCACTAATCGAAATAACGACCACAAAACAGTTTTCCCATCCATAAGTACTGGTGTTGAGATTTGAAGCAAAAGAACTGCAAAAAGATATAATAATAATTAAATAATAAATAATTATAAACAAAAAAAAAACAATGGAAAAGTAATTAGGACTCGTTGCATTTTAGTGCCAAATTAATGAAAATGGACTAAAACTACATATTGCAAGAATGTTAAATTCATTGACACAAATGCTGAGTTTTTTTCGGTAAATTGGAGACAACAGCCCAACAAAAGAAAAACAACTAGCCCACTGGACTTAAGTCAGACTGTCAGAGCTCCTATTCACATGTCTTCCTTCTTGATGGATGGAAATCATGGATTCATTATAATAGGCCTAAGGGTTTTTCTTTATCTAAACACACACAATTTGTGCAAACTTTATCAAATTTGAATTTGTTTAATTTCCAAATTTTTTTTTAACTGTAATTTCCAAATAATTTTAGAAATACTTATTAGATCCATAATTGACGCAAAGACATATCCCCCCCCCCCCACATTCAGATCATCTTTGCATGGGTAGTAACAACAAACCTTTTATATATATGAGAAAAACTACCATATGGTACCTGAACTATCACCAAATGCAATTTTTGGTACCTGAACTTTCATAAAGAACCTAGTGGTACCTGAACTATGCCTCCGTTAGCCATTATAGTACCTACCGTTAAATATTTCGTTAAGTACTTATGTGGCATGGGTAAAACAATAATTTTATTTATTTTCAATTTTCAAAATAAATTATACAAAAAAAAATTAGAAAAGTTATCCCAAAATTCAAGACTAAAAATAAGAAAAATTATTTTTATTTTATAATATAATTTATTTTCAATTTTTATGTTTTTAATATAATTTATTACCATGTATGTGGTTTTCTTATTAATTAAAAAATAAAAATAAACTATACTAAAAAATGATAATTTATTTTGATTTTAAAATTTAAATAAATTATACAAAAAAAAATTTAAATAATTTATCCACAATTCAAGATTAAAAATGAGAAAAATTATTTTTATTTTTGTAATATAATTTATTGCCAATTTTATGTTTTTAATATAATTTAGTACCATGTAGGTGGTTTTGTTATTAATTAAAAAATAAAAATAAACTATACTAAAAAAAATAATTTAAATTTTATTATATTAAAAAACAATGATAATTTATTTTGATTTTAAAATTTAAATAAATTATACAAAAAAAGATTTAGATAATTTATCCACAATTCAAGACTAAAATGAGAAAAATTATTTTTATTTTTATAATATAATTTATTACCAATTTTTATGTTTTTAATATAATTTATTACCATGTAGGTGATTTTATTATTAATTAAAAAATAAAAATAAACTATATTAAAATGCCACATAAACATTTAACGGAATATTTAACGGTAGGTACTATAATGGCTAACGGAGACATAGTTTAGGTACCACCAGGTTCTTTATGAAAGTTCAGGTACCAAAAATTGCATTTGGTGATAGTTCAGGTACCATATGAAGGTTTTTCTCTATATATATATATATATATATATATATATATATATATATATACACTGTACATTCTTTGGCTAAGCAGAATTCTATTTGCTTACTTTTTAACTAACATGTTGCTTTTTTTTTCCCCCAAATTATTGTAATCATTACATACATTTAAGAACTTTACCTCATATTTCGTAAGGCCCATGAGAAACATTGAAGGAACTTTTGTGGAAAGTTTGTTGATCCTTGCATGCCGGATTGTAAAGCATAAAGAAAAATGCCAAAATCGAATATTGTTGCATTCGGAGGATTTATAGGGCATAGATTGCTTATAAGTGTGACATTTTTGAAGGTTTTTTCATCACAAGAAGTGCTAAATTCACTTCCATTTTCAATTTGACCAGCATGTCCCCAACAACCTATCTCTCGTTGAATAGAGAAAAAATACCAAAATGCTCCAAGTACCTAATTAAACAATCAAAAGGTATATGACAATCATATGTGCACATATATATATATATATATATATATATATCAATCATATTAAATATCGTTTACAAAAATTATTACAAAAATGTTCATTTACTTGTGCATAAGTTTTCGATTAAATGATGATTTAAAAAATAAATGTCTTCAATCATATTACTACGTACACTAAAAGATGATAAGAGACAAGGAGAAAATTGAAAATAAGATGTTTTTGTAAGAAGGTTGCCGCTGTTGAAGTATGAGGAGTTCCACATCAGAAAAAGTAAGAAAAAAAAAATTAAAGTGTGGGTGGTATTTTTTTTTTTGGACAATTGTTATTAGTACCCTTGTATTTTTGGATAAAAACCTCACCTAAATGGTGATTAAGTTGGGGACAATATCATTATGGAGGTGGGGTGTTGAGATCGAATAAAAAATCTCATATTAGAAAAGTAACAAAAACTGAAAGAATTTAAATGTTGGTGCATGCTTAAGTTTTTTTTTTTTTTTGGGTATGTCGTTTTAAGGTTGTAAGAGTGCTTAAGTTGAGGTCACTAACCCAATGCGCGGCTATTGTATATTCTAATTCTGGTAATAATTTTGCATGCGGCAATGCAGCATGTGTATATGTTGGTTTAAATCCTAACTCAACGTACAATATAATAAAGTAGATTGAGCAGTAAAAATAAATAGTGGAAAGATAGCTAGTAACATACATGACTAGCAACAAGGTACCACAAGAAATTGAATGCAATTGATAAGCTTTTCGATTCCAATCTGTTGGGTATTTTGCTGGTAAGAGATTCCACGTTAATTACCGTACACATGTAGTAGATGGGATAAAATCGTGTGAGATATTGCAATAGAATAAGTGAGTTGAGAAGCTTCAATATCTTCAAAGAGGTGAAACCCATCATATTTGGAAGGAAAATTAAAATTACTACCTGCACGTACGTACACAATACAATATTACAGTGAATCAATTAATTCACAAAAGCTAGCAGTACGTAAGCTAGGCCTTACTTACTTGTGGAATAGGAAGAAGAGACACGGTGTCAATTGCATTGCTCATAGCTATTTTGTAAAGGGAGTGGGATGCCCGCCATCCATCCTTAATACGAAGAATTATTCTGACCAGGTAACGAACATCTCCATATGATCGCAACACAAGAGCTGCTATCTTCAATCTGTGATCCAACATCACACACTTGTTGTCCTCGTTGATAAGAAGAACATACAGAAATAAAGGATCCACCAACAATTGGAAAATACATGATGCAGCAAAGAAGTCAGGATCCCGTGGGTCAAATGGGAAAATCAATATGGAGAAAAGGAAACCAATTAGTATCCACTTGGTAGAATTCCACTCTTCACTATTCTTTGAATCCCTTTGACAAAAAAAATAAAAAATATTCTTTGAATCCCACGCTTCAAAACTAAACAATTAATACACAACAACATAAATTAAAATTAATTAAATAAAATTGCATGCATACGTATATGATCGGAATCAGAAAGAAAGAAGAAACAACGTGAAACGCAATGTCTTAAAAATCGAGAATTTAGCTAAAATATTTTCCTCCCAGAAAAACGCAAACAAAATCCCAACAAAATGTTGGGTTCTAACATTGGTCCCTCGCTCAACCATCCCTGATGGGATGGGATGGGACTTGTTTTGTTATTACAACTTTTTCTATATATAGGAGATTTAGTAAAGTATTAAAACAAATTTCAAGAATTGTCAGCGACTCAACGTATACTAATTCACTTTAAATTATTACAACTCATTATGTAATAATGTTTGTTCAACATTTTTTTTAAATAGAGTAAATAATTAATCAAATAAACATTTCCTAGAGTTTCATTTTAAATTTTTTATGTTTTTCTCCAAATTTTCATTATTTCTCTCAAATATTTATTGATGTCAACATTTTCTCGATATTTTCATAAAAAATTTCATTTTTTGAAATGTTGACATTTCCTCAAAACTCGAATTTTTCGTCACTGGTTAAAGGAGCCACTAAACTAGTGAATTTATTGCATGCATATACAATTCTATTGGCTTGGATAAGATTGATCGAAGCTAATTTTTTTCTTTTCTTTTGGATTATGTAGATCGAAGCTAATTTTTTTTATTTTAAAGGGAGAATGATCATTTTAGTCACTGAACTTTGGTTCGTTCGACACTTTGATCACTGAACTTTTAGAAATATCACTTCGTCATTGAACTAAAGCATAGTGCATCACTTTGGTCACTCGCCGCCATCAAACACCTTCAAACGCCATAAATTTTATATCAAAATGAAGGGCACAACCCAAAGATCAAGTTTTGTAACTACTTCAAGATGAGATTCAAAGTGAATTGGCCGAGATCGGGCTCGAAAGCTTCGGTAGTCTAAAACTTCAAAGCTTAAATCGTGACGTTGTGGTTGATGTAGTGGTGATACACCACCACATGGAGGTTGTTGGAGAGGAGAGGAAGATAACCCAAATAGTTTCAGGTCACAGCATGGCCGGAATCGGAGGCATTGATTGACTCAATCCGCCGCAGTGACTAAAGTGATACACGATGCTTTAGTTCAGTGACCAAAGTGTCAAACGAATCAAAGTTCAGTGGCTATTTTAAAAAGAACAAAAGAAAATGATATATATGCTCAGTACCATTTAGAACAGTGGCAGACATCAATCTTCCCTTTTTAAGCGGAAGATTCTGAATTCGACTCACTAACCGGTTGTTATGTAATAAATAAAAAAAGCATATGAGTTAATGTAACTAACGTACAATATTGAAGAAATAGATCTCTCCATTGATGGACGAAGAGGTTCTCGATCATCAGGCTTCTCTGTCACTGAATTACCAACTCGATCATCAGACTTCCCCATAACTGAATTACCGAAGGAGGTTAACTCAGTCATCAGAGAGACCTACGTACCTTGATGACTCAACTTAATTACTGCATGGGTGGAAGGAGATCAAATTTCGAAAAGGCCAGCAATTACAGATCGAGTGGTTGAAAGTTGCAAATAAGATGCAGCTAGTGAAAGCTGTTATGAAATTTACAAAGAAACTTGGAGAAGAAGAAGACTGCAGTTTGTTGTATTGAAGAAAGTATACACGGTTGGTTACTTAGTTACAGAGAGGGAGAAAGCTGTATTTATACTACTCTACAGAGACTAGATGATTGACGTACACTTAGCAGTCACTAGATGAATCAAAACACAAGTGGGTATTGGACAGTTTTTTATTCATTCGGAAACAAAGGTTATCATGCACAAAGCCACAAACTTGTGTTGATTGATTCTTGAAAAATGCCTAATTGCCCTGATCACACTACAATATTGGGCCTTCTCTTTTCCATCCCCAAGTCTTTTTTCTAATAATATTGTGCTCGATCAGAAATAAATAAAATTAAAAAAACCTAGGTCACTTAATTAATCGGCAGCTCTGTAATTCACACAAAGTCGACCTTGTGAACAGACAAGTATATGTACCAAGTCGTCTCTTATCCAGCAAAACAGACAAACTAAAGAGTAAAGACAGTAGCCAAATGGGATTTTAATTCCCAGTTGCTTAATTATAAAAGGCGACTTTGTGAACCTACAGCTTACTAAGTCATCAAAGCCAGCTAAATTCCAAAGACCTAAATTAATTTGCAAATTCATAATCAACTAAAGACCTTCAAAAATAAATAACCAGTGGGGGAAAAAAATAATAAAAGAGCGATACGTAACATGCAAATTGATATTTGAATATAACTTCATAATTTATTTCATCCGCAAGTTGATCAAACCTCTAGATACTCATTCGCTTCATTCAGACATCTGAGTATGACATACCACCCGCAATTGAAAGAAATAAAATACGATCATAAAATTAATAATGAATAAATAAAGGCTATAGATAGATCACCAAAGTTACCTCAAACTTGGTTGACTTTATTCTACCAACTAGGGTAAGAAGAGCAACTCCAATAGCTCCTTATAAGTTGATTTTTTTTTTTGGTTAGTTTAGAAAAAAATGAACATTATTTTGCTCCTACAGTTTCCCTAAATCTTTTTCCGATTCTAGAGATAGGGAAGAGAGAGAAAATTGGATTTCCTATATTTACCGTTAAACTCTAAAAATATAGAGAAACATCTTTTTTGAATCTTTTATGCTCATCTTTTTTCTCCTTTCAAATTATATTCATTTGCATCATAAATTATTTGATTACATTGTTCAAATTAAAAAATTAATATTATATTTAATTGTAGATAATATATAAATTATGGAAAATATGATGGAGAAGATGTTGGAGCTACTGGCCAGAAAAGAAAATTATAGAATTTTTAATTTTTAAGTCCCTATAAATCTATAATAGGATTTTTTTTGGAAAAGGTGTTGGATTAATTGCTTTAACTAATCATGCAATCTTCAAAATGCAGGGATTTTGAATTGAAATTCTCATACTGCCTCATATAGTTTTTGAAGCAGTTTTAAGCCCATGTGTAGTTGACTAATAGGTAATTACCGTAATTTACACCAAGTGATTCCCATTTGGTGTGGGAAATGATATTTAAAGAGCAAATCCAGCGTGAGAAAAATTCCACCTCAGGAATTCAAGGTACAAAAGATATTCAAAGCAAAGCCCTTTCATCTGGTTAAGAGCAACTCCAAGAGATTCCCTAAATTTTGTTTTTTCCCTACTTTAGGAAAAAATAGGCTTTTTTTTGCTCCAACAGTTTCCCTATACCTATCTCTATTTTAGAGATAGTGAGGAGAGAGAAAACAAAATTCCCTATATTTACAGCAATCGCTAAAATTATAGCGATAGCAAATTTTTTGAATTTTCACGTATTCTCTATCTCCCAACGGCTCCAACAACGCTCTTCCATCTTCTTCATAGCTGCATCGTTCTTCTTCATCGCTGCATCGCTGCATCGTTCTTCCACCAATCTCTTATTCAGGTCAGTTTTACATAATATGAAAGAGATTCACGAAATTTTAGTTTAACTGAGTTTCTAGGGTTTTGAATTTGAATTAAGATTTTAGGGTTTGATTCATAAACAGAGGCAAAGTCCTCATACCTAGCTAAGCGCAATAATCTATCACTTTGTTATGTGTTTTAGGATCGATATCAGTTGTCGTTGATGTATTGCGGTAAGCCTACAAATTGGCTTTGGTGGTATATTACGAATCCTATGTGTTATTAATCTTGTACAATTTTAGTTTACATGAATATAATACGGTAGCAGTAGAATGTCCTAGAGTTAGTTTGACTCCTTGTTTTACCGATGAAGGTGCTGTGTGATTTTGGTTGAGAAGAGCCATAATATATTGCAGTCAATCTGCACCTAGCTACCTAAGTTTAGTTGCTCTCCAATTGCTGATGGACTGTTGTTCACGTTTTGTAGAGTTTTAGTTTCTTTGCTTTTTGTTTGTTTTGTTTTCTTTGCTTTGTTGTTGTTCTCTCTTATGTTGTTTTGAGTTTTCTCTCTTCTATTGTCATCTATCCCAAATGTTATTGCTTTCTAATCAAATGTATAATAATGAAATAATGAGAGAATTGCATAATCACTTCTATCAGTTCTGAAGTGATCGAGTATACTTAAAGATCTAAAATACAAACACAGATGTTTGTTGTGCTTCATATTTTCATGCCCAACTGCATATACAAAGTGCATGAAATGTGCAAACTCATCAAGGATTCCTTTCTATTTTTCCATGTGCAAGGGTCGACCCATTCACAAACATCATCATCACTCCAAATATATATTCCTTCTCACCCTTGTCTTTTCTATATAACCCCCAAACCTCTCACTTGATGAACTCCATTTTCAAAAGCCGAAGAATACAAAGGTTCATAAGTCCTTTTGCCTACCCATCCACCAACCCAGCCTCTGTAGAGAAGCCTTTGAACCCTTTCTCTTTGGATTTTTGCAGCACGGCAGCCGATTCTTACTTGTATTGCATCATCAAAAATCATTTAGAAAGACCCAAATGTGCATAGTTAAATGCTAAACACAACGCAACCCCTATTGCAACTCGCGTCTTTTTTTTTTTTTTTAATTTGATGACTACAATTAAATTTAAACAATAATACAATATTTAATTGTAGAAAATTAAATATGGAGAAAGTAATAGGGAAGCTGTTGGAGTTAGAGAAGAAAAATTATGGAGATTTTGACTTTTGCTTCCCTATTATAGAGAAATTATAGGGAATCTCTTGGAGTTGCTCTAACATGGACTCTACAATGTAAAAAAGAAAAAAATACAGAATGTTTTCTCCTCTATCTAAAGACGTTATATCAAGTATAAACCGTATTTTTTCCACACCTTTGTTCTCAATATCTACAGGCTCTGGATAACAAGGGAAGATTTCCGCCAGGCTATATTGAGAATATAAAGATCTAAACTTGGGAATGACCATTCATAAGTGGGAAGTATTCTTGAGTCCAATCAACCACGTGAAAATTGGGTGAAATTCATATGATAACAGGTGGGATTGCACGGAAATGGGCAGTCAATTTGCTTTGCAACATTACGATTAAAGTACCAATCACCCACAGACTCTGCAATTGTCTATAAAAGTTAAGTGAGTCAGATAACAACTCTGGATAAGCAAAATGACAGAATAACAATTAAAGAAAACCATATTTCGATGCCATACTGCTGAACTTAGGGTGTTTAGGCCATCAGTTGTTGCTGAACATCAAAACATGTATACATTTGGTAAAACCTCAGAGATGTATGACATATTTTACTTTAGAAATAAATTGCTCACCGGTACATGCAATTTTTTTAGACAAAGTTTTAATGTTGGCTTCAAGTCACTGAACAGAAATCACATATGAATAATATTCACGAGCAAAAGCATGGCCTGAACAAACATAAATGGGACTGAACAAACATAAAAGGGAGGGAGGAGACAGAGAGAAATCACAGAGGACTCTCGCTCTTAATCACATAGAAAGACACTACGTACAAGGATGAAATACTTCCTGGGACAAGATTCTACTTAACAAAGAAACCTTCATCAGGATCCTCACCTTATTGTTTATTCGTGGAGAACTGGGTGAATGCCACGTCTCAGAAATCCATGTCTGGCAATGAATAAAACATGAATTTATAAAAGTTCCTCCCTCCTTATTTTTCTGGAAATTGCTCAGTGCGTTTAGCATAGAACCACGGAAACCTGTATGAAATAAGTTGATGAGTTAGTTTGTCACAATATTTTGTTTACAATTATTCTTCATTATACAACCATTTACAAGGTCCCAATGCATGAATCCAATTTGTCAATTGCCACCAATGTTATAATCATTTTATGTCGAAAATACATATTTACAAGGGTTTCAGAACAGTCAGTCCCACTAAATTTCCTGCTGATTACAACTTGCAGGGCTGATAATTTTGCTAGTTTATAATCCACAAAAATCTAGAAACGGGTGGTTGCAATGAGCCACTTCAGTTAAAAATTTAGATGATTGAGAGGGTAGTCCTTGAAGAGTGAGTCATATGTCCTGCGTTTCCTACATAGGCTGAGACCAATTGACTGTCAGGCAATACATGTTGGTCATGATATGCATATCCAGTTACCTTGCAGTATTTCAATCTGGCTAGGATTGCAATTATAAATGTTCAGCTTGCACTTTTTCCAGTAGCCATGTGGATCTGATGCTTCAGGTATCAAGATATGTTGTATCTAATGATAAAAGAAAAAAGGAATGTGACATCAAATTCTGATCGAGCAAATGAAAGTTGGGTTCTGAGGAAACTTACCTGCCAAAAATCATAAGCTGGGTTGACAATGAACACTGGAGTGTTAATGTTTTTAATAATTTCTTCAGGAAAGAGACACTGCCGCAGAAGTTCACAACAAATAGTAGGAGATTTGTGTTATGCATCATACTGAGCAGATAAAAAACAACCTCTCAAAATTTGTCAGTGCTACCATACACAGAATAGGAAAAGAAAACCTACCTTAGCTGGTTCCATTCTTGCAACACAATCCTTGTGCAAACTTTTTGCTAAACCCTGACAGCATGAAGAAAATAAGCACGAGATATCAGAAAAGATTTTTGTGGTAACCCTGTAGCTTTTAGCTAAACCTCAGCACCCATAGAGATAAAGTTTGGACTTTATTAAAACAAAAAACATTTTAATTTTCATATAGCTCATCTAGATTAACTCAAAGTGGATGAAAAGTATCATGTATTACTTGTCAGACTCTCAAATAAGAAAAGAACATACACCTATACAAAATTCAAATATAATTTGACTACTGGTGTTCATCCCACATCCGCTCCATCAATCGTATGGTGGGTATCGTAAACCAACAGTGTCACCACCACCTATCTCTATCAAAAGATTACATAACGTACGAGTAAAGATCAGAGCATAACCTGAAGGATGACAACGTCATGATAAAAATTTCTCATGGTCCGGTTTTGGTTAATATCTTCCCTGAAATGTAAGAAACAGAAGAGAGCTCAAAAACCTATCTATCTATCTATCTCCTTTTATGCAACCATAGAAGAAGAAGAAGTAGAAGAAGAAGAAATGCGTGCATAACATTTAGTTAGTAAAAGCAGGCAAAACTTTCAAAATTCATAACTGTAGCCTGATACGAAAGTATTTCAAATTGGGGTTAGAAAAATGGAATGTGATAGATGTTCAAAGCATGATAGGTCTTATTTCCTGATGTATGAACTTGAAATAGTAGAATCAGGCCTCTTCAGTACCATCTCATGAAATTTATGATTAAACTATTAAAGAGATATTAGATAGAAAGAAAATATGATCACACAGGGCTTCATATAAGAAATATTATCCCAGAAAGACTTCATACTGAAAGGATTAGCTAAAAGATGTTGGTGCAAAGGCACTAGTACACATAAAACATACTCATCAAGAAAAAAACCTGCATCGGCAAGACATTTGACAGTAGCACCCTTAGGGAGAAGACCTCGAAAGTCATCGCAATGTATAAGAGTTGCCAACCCACCAGCAGAGCATCCAGAAAGAAGCGCCTGTAAGATTTTCACTATACATGTTAGCAGAAATGAACCACTCTTCAATTAAATCTGAATGCCTGAAAAATCTATTTATGTCATGGAGGAAAATTGTGAACGAGTCAGCTCACAGAATGAGAGTGAAACATTGATTTGTATTAGTCATAATCACAGAACCATATCCATGCATAAAATTTCTAGACATGCTTATTAACAACTACAGCTTAATCCAAGTAACCACAGAGATACATACCTGTTTTGACTTTGACAAGCCAATTGACAAGAGTTCATCCATAAGTGCTTCCCAGATGAGCTGTCCCCTAAAGAAAAGTTTTGATCCATTCTATGAAATGGAACAACAGGCAATGTTAACACTAGCAAGTAACCATCTTCCCTTTAACTCATCCAAAAATCCTTCCATTAATTTGTAAAACTATAACCAGTTCGATCAGAAACAAGGCACAAAATATCCCATATATAAACTTACCTTCGGCTCATTTTCCGGGTGGCCAGCAAAAGACGCACCATCACAGTACCGTATTTTGACTTTGTTCCAGTTAAAGAAGTCTAGAGAATGCTCCAAAAATAGAATCATAACACATCAATTAGCTGGATAACAAGTTTAACATTGAGTCAAACTACAAGATTAAGCTTTAATTACCAGGATTTTGTGATGGTTGAGAGCTTAAAATCCCAGAAAAGGGAACTTGACGATCCATGTATTTGGAAGAGCCTAATTGAGTCCTTTTACGCAAAGAACACGATTGTATTGTATTGCACCAACCTCCACCCTACATTTCAACCAACGCCCCAAATCCATTAACCCATTCTTAAAAAGCATATGTAAATGGAGTGAATGAAACTATTACAGAGATATGTAAAAGAACGTAAGATTGAATTAAGACCTCAATGTGAAGCAGCCAATTGTTAGCTCCAGATCCAAAGCCCTTTCGAAAATGGTAGCCAGGAACACTCCCGTCCAAGCAAACTGCAATGAAACAAGAGGAGATGAATAAGTTTGTGCAGAGAGAATCGCTCGAAATTGAGGTGGGAGGAGATCGAGTACGGGCGCCTCTGCGTTCGGCGTTGCGCAACAAGGTCAAGTCAACCAAATCGGCGGCGGTGATTGGATAGAATGGGTTGGTGTCCGGTTCGTCGCGCCAAGAGTTGGAGATGAGAGTGAGAAGGAAGACAATAACGGTAAATGCGACGGTTGCGATTGCCCAGTCCTTTCTGGCCCACTTTCTCCACCATAGCAGGTTGCGCAGTCTAAAATTCGCCATCAATTGACAATTGGCTCACACAGTCCAATACACACTTGAAAGTTCAAACCGGTCTAGTTTTCCATCAACGATTTCCTTTTCTTTGGGACAAAAGGCACAATTTACCTGTCACCTTCGGATCGGGTTTGTTTTTTTTTTTTGGACAAAACGTTCGGATCGGGTTGACTCCTTGATTAGTAGCAGGCCGGCACTGGGCATACAAAATTTTAAGCCTGTATAACTATGTGTTCATATATTTCTATACAATACAATTTTCATTTTGAGCTTTTAGAATTACTTTTTAGAGTCTTTACTAAAAGTTACATTTCAATGTGATATATAGCACATGTAGGTTAGCGAGTCTCTTTGGTTCGCCTCAAACTCCCGTAAAGCTTTTGGTCAGTACTGAAAGCTTGAGACGTATGTATCAAAACAATATACGGTTATTAAGTGGGAAATTTATGTGCATGAATACGATATATTATACTACACATGTAACATAAGACGAGACACATTTGTCTGTTCATTAGCTAATGAAAATAAACACATAATTAGATGACATGATTATCATATCATCGGATAGGAGGATTGTAGTCCACTAATAAAGGGTAGTACTTCAAACGATATATATGATTATCATCGGATAATGAACACAATTGTCTGTTCATTTAAAGAAAAAACAATCCCTAGCTGTTGGCACTTAAACTTTAAAATGTGTCACCCTGTCAATCCATTACATGTACTCTAATTAAGCTAGGAATCATTGATAGCTATCTCCATGTGAGTATTATCCGGAGAGGGGGGTAGATTTCTGCTGGAGAATTTAGACACAACAAGTTGTAAGTCGGTGGCAGTGATAGCAAAGACTTCAACTTTCTTTTGGAACTTGACAATTCTGAGCGAGATGGGTATGTTCGAAAAGGAGCTGGTAGATGTTGTTGCCCAACTTAGAAGGCTCTCTCCATAGTAATCTCCTTTCTCAAGACGGCTACTGCTCGAGGAACCACCATTGTTAGTCGTGTAGGTAAGTACATTCCCGTGTGTGACGAAGAACATCATATCAAGTGGCTCTCCTTGTCGAATAATATAGTTGATACCATTAAAGTTCATTGGCTCAAGATTCTCGCATATTTCCTTCAACAGTTCATTGTCCATAGGCTCGAGCATTGTCACCTGCGATTAATTAATTGTATGCATGCATGTAAGAAACATAAAAGATCGAGCTAGCGAGGATAAGATCCAATAACCAACTCCTGTTGTCTTATTGCATGGTACTTCAGCCACTAATTAATTAACCATGCAGCATCGTTAACGTTACAAAGAAAGATGAGAATTTGTTGTGAAAGATATATATATTGACACAACTTGATAATAGAATAGACAGTTAATTACGAATGTTTAGCACACTTTTGTGATAGCTAGAATGAGCTAGGATCTTACTGTCTTTAGCAATGGCAGGAAGAGGTGGAGTTTGATATCGGTTTTAAGTTTTTCTGGAAGAAGATAGAATATATTCTCCACATAATACTTATCGTCTTCAAGTCTGTCTCGAACCAGACGCCAAATTACTGAAGCCATATAATCTGGGAGGTCATATTCAGATAACATGAGACGTATTTGTGGCCACGTCTTCCGGGAAAGCCAAACCGATCTGTTAGTTGACTGCATAAATGTCTATTCGATACAAGAAGAAATTTGACATTAATTATACACAATTAAACCTACGGTCGAGTACGTGCATGGATGGTGAAGATACCATGTATCATGAATGTTACCACCCCAAAATGAAGAAGATGATATTAAATGATCAATTAAGTCTAATAATGGTATTCAAGCAGAGCAAACAAAATGAAATAATCAAAAGAGAAAAGCCTTTATCGAAAAAAAAAAAAAAGATTAATGGTCACCAACCTGTAAATGTCCAAGCAGATATATGAACAGTATCAAGCTACTCATAGAAATAAAAGCCACAAAAAAGTTTTCCCATTCATAAGTACTAGTCTTGAGGTTTGAACCAAAAGAACTGCAAAATCAACGAACGTTGAATGAGAAGCTATCAAAAGAAATATTAAGTTCTTCGATCTCCTCAAGATATATATATATATATATATATATATATATATATATATATATATATATATCTAACAATTTAATTCAATTGTCTCAATAAATGTTCTATATGGGCATGCTAACCTCAAATTTCGAAGGCCCCATGAGAAACATTGTAGAAATTTTTGTGGAAAATTTGTTGACCCCAACATGTCAGATTGGAGAGCATCAAGATATATACCAAAATCAAATTCTGTTGCATTTGATGGATTTATTGGGCATCTCTCATTTAGAACTGTAACATTTCTAAACGTCTTGTGATCATTACAATCTATAGTACTCAACACACATCCATTTTTACTTGTACAAGCATGTACCCAGCACACAATCTCTCGTTGAATAGAATAAAAGTACCAAAATGCCCCGAGTACCTAAACAAACCAAGAAGAACCCAGTAAATGATCTTGAGACAGTTTTGAAGAATATATGTAAAAAACAAAAATGTATGTATAATATTCCAACAATGGGGTGCCAAACCCAAGTGCGGTAATTTTATTTTTTTGTTTGGTCATATTATATTAGTATAATATTAATTAATACTATATAATAATGTATTTTAAATTATTAAAAATAATTAAATAAATATAAGAATAAATTTTTTATTTTAATTATTTTATTATTTTAAATATAAGAAAGGAAAATTTGGGCTCCTAGCTCCGATTGACTACTACATTACCTTTCCGAGAAGGGAACGACGAGACGAGTCAAACTCAGCACTTTTGTCCTGACGGGTAAAAATAAATTTAAATAAATTTTGGTGTTTTTTTTTTTTTTCAGAGTTTTGGATTAATAAAGAAGATTAACATTAAATACAAACCGTTCAAAATTAAATTCAAACAAATCTAGGCCGTTAGATCAAAACACTAACCGTTGGAATTCTTTTTTAAATAAAAAAAATTCTTTCAACCAAGACCGTTCATTTTGTAATGGACCAATCCTAGCGGCCACTTTTAATGACCGTTGCCTCACTTCTACGACTTTCTGACTGGGCGGGGCCCAGTGTCAGTTCATTTTGTCTCATAACTCACACGTGCGCGCATCTATTTTTACTCCCGTTTTCTCTTCGGCGCATCATGCGCAATGCACAGACTATGCACTTCTCTCTCTATTCCTCTCGCCTCTTCAGCCCACATGTTGTGGGGCCCGCTGAAGAATTATATCAGGGTCCTTTTTTGGGAAAAATTCTATAATGTACAAAGCACTTGTAATACCCCGAAAATTTCACTATTATTTTTATAAAATATGTCGTGAAATTTGAAGTGAAATTGTGTGTTTTCGTATTTTTAGGGGTTTTCGTCGTAAAACGATAATTACGGCGGTAATTATAAGTTACGAGAGGTTAAAAAAAGGTAACTTTGTATCCGTTGAGAATCTGGGAAAACTTCCTTCATGAAAGTTGTAGACCTCGTCGAATCGAGTTCGTACGAATTTGGTTCACCGGAAATAGACATCGTATGAAGAAGTTATGCACCTCGGAAGTTCCACGTTTTTTCTATAAAAGAAAGATTTTATTTTTTTTTCTGGAACTTTCTCTCTCCTCCCCCTCTCTCTCTCCCCGTGCTTCTCTCTCTCTCTCTACTGGTTTTTCCGGCGACCCAGTTCCGGCCACCACCTACTCTCACCTCCCCCACCAGTGGGAGCAGCAAGGACCGACGGTCCTAACCCACCCGGGTTGGCCGCCATCCGATCGGTGGTGACGCCGCACGCACCGCCCAAAAAGGGGACCGATTTCTCCTTCGTCATCCGGCCACTTTCCGGCCACCCCGGACCACTTCGGGTACTGGGTTTTGAAGCCCTCAACCCCATGAACACGATGGTGCCCTTGGATTTCACCGAAAACCACCGTAGGCGGCAGATTGAGCTCGGGAAGTTTTGGATCTAGAACTTGCCGACACCGATTCCGGCCACTTCCGCTCCGATCCAGACTTTGAGGTAGTTACTAAACTTGTTGGGCTTGTTGAGTTCTACATTCTGGTAAAATTTTAGGTTCATCGGAGAAAGTTGACCGCCGCCGCCGCCGCCACTCGCGGTGGTGCATGGCGGCGCGTGGCAGCTTGCATGGCAAAAGTTTTACGTCCAAAATCTTGTATTCGTCGATACGAACAACTTTCGTGTTTTGACTTTTGTCAAATTCGGTCGTTTGATCGATGGTCAATTAACCCGATTATCGGATCGTACGATTTACGATTCGTGATGATCCGACCGTCAGTTGATCATCAAATTTGATCGTGTGGTTAATATTGTGATTATAAGCATGTTGTACCGTTGGATTATTGAAATTGAATCGTTTGATCAATGATCAATTAAGCTATGGTTATGGATCGTTAGATCCGTGATGATCCGACCGTTGGATCATCACCATTTTTGGATATGATGTTAGGATGCTAGAAATAAGCATGTTGATGGATTTTGGAAGTTTTGGAATTTCGTGTGGGACCCGTTGATGAATAGTGATGTGGGACCCACGTTGACCGACGGTTGACTTTTAGTCAAATGGTCTCGTTTAATAGTTCCGATGTCGTAGGAGACATTTGTGGAATATTGAATTATTTTGGAAGTGTATTATGCTAATTGGATATTGCATAATAATAGGTGTTATGAAAGGTGTTGCGTACACGCTTGTCGATTCCTGATTCTTATTCGAAGACGCAGCAGGATTAAGAGGTGAGTGAATCTCACGATGTTTTTATATATGAATATTAATTCATATTGTGTTGTTTGTGATTTTGGTGTTAAAACAATATTTGAAAAATATTCATTTTATTGTTTTGATTTGTGAATTTTGTGGGAACACAATAATTCTAAATAAGATATTGTGTTTGCCTATTTGAATGTTTTTGTCCAAACGGACTGTCCTGACCGGGGACAATGTTAAATGGGTGAAAAATGGTAGCCCATTCAGTTAGAGCTCTAGACTGCATATTGTATGATTAACTTGATGTATTAAAAGGAGAAGAAAAATAGTATTCTCACTTTTAATCAGGCGAAGTTAAAAATAACTTGATGTATTAAAAGGAGATGCATCTCACTTTTAATCAGGCTAAGTTATAAATGGTTTTGTGTGAGTAAAGATCGAGGGTTTATATTATTTAACATACTGGATTACCCTGGTATTAACATACACGTTTATGGGGCGTGTGGGGTTAAAATACGTGGTATGGGGCACGTAGGTTCAGTATATTAGATAATACGAATCTTCCGGATTTGAAATGGAACTTTTGGGTTTTAATTGATTCTTGAAAATAAAAGAATTCAATTTGGAAAAATGTTACAGTGTGAATAAAACATAGATCACTCATACCAGCTTCGTAAGCTGACCGGGTTTGTTGATATAACCCGGTACACTATTCCACGGTGTAGGGGTTATACCTGCAGGTTAGGATAACCAGGAGTAATGCAAGGCTGCATACATTTTGTTGGGTTATAAGACTTCCGCTATTTTATGCTTCGCACTCTGAAGATTTATTTATGTAATATTTTGATGTATCAATTTATTATATAAATATTTGGTATGTAATATTCGACTCTTGTATTGAGTTTGAAATTACAATGTTGGGCATGGAGTTGGTGTTGTGTACTTGAATTAAAAAGAAAAAAATTCTAGTGCATATTTGTATTTGATATTCCATGTAGTCACGTTTCCGAATTGATTGTAATTAAGGGCAAAATGCCTTATTAATTGATTGGAAAATCGGGGCGTGACAGATTGGTATCAGAGCAAAACAATGCTCTAAGGAAGTGATTGAGCAATGGAACGCTCTATGGAAATGAAACGAGTTGTGGATTTGTGAAGTGAAGTTAGGGTTTAGAGCTTAGGATCGGTTTAGGGTTTGGCGTTAGGTTCTTAGATTCATCCAAGTAATGGTTACTTCGTATGCTTAATAGCGCACAGTATTTATCGAGTGATGGCCCGACCGCGGCGGATCCCCATCATGTGCTCTTCAGTGCTGTTGTGTTGTTAAGAATATAAAGTACAAATTACAATTCCTTAAAGGATAGTCTTACATGGCTACATTCCTAACTCTCTCAACCGTACCCTGGATCAAACGACAGACTTGATCCACTGACCCTTTCTTGTTCTTCAGCAACTCAGTAGAGATCTGTGTTGCTACCGTTACTAGACAACCAATGTATGGGTTGTCTGAGACCCCTTCTGTCCTTCCAGCAGTAGGCATATCTGGTAGAATTGAAAAACCTGAAGTTAGGAATACAATTGTACCTAACTCACAACCGCCTATTAACTTCTGTACCGTTGACTGACTAATAGGGGCATAAATCACGTATGACCCTGTTGAATCAGTACAACTTTCTTGGAGTATATAGGTGTTGTGCATTTGCAACAAGGAGACACAATTGCGTGGATCATGACCAGTTGTGATGTGTGCAATCTCCTGTACTTCTTTTTCCAATGCTAGGTGGTCCCACTGGTTCCGAGTTTGTACGTCAATGAAGAAGTCAAACAGCTTTCGGTGAGAGACATGATGCTGGATTATTGCAGATGCAGTTCGAGTGAGACCATGAGGCTTATTCAGCCTGTTCCAGATTTTGTTGGTGGAGACTCTTATCCCTGAACCCCTGAACTTGGTTTGTTCAGCTACCTTCCATTCATGAGCAGTAGAGTTGCCGATGTCTGTGCAAAAGTCTGTCACTATTCTGCATGCCATCTGCAACAAGTTTCTTCTTTTTTCCACAGATGGTATGACACAAAAGTCTTGAGGAGGATAAGTGTCAGCCGCGGAATAATTTAACCTTTCCGCTTGCCTCTGAAGTATTTCTACCCATCGCCTTGCTCCAAAGGCTATGCCTGACTCCACTAGCGTTCGGTATGTTTGGTGCATGAGTTGATCCTGTACATCAACATGTTCCACCCATACGACCCGAGAGCTGCCGTTGAACAAATCTTGGATTAAGCATCCGGATGGACGCTTCTTGCATTGAGATTTTGAGTGTGGACCCAGATTTGAGCTTAAACCGTCCACAGAGACGTCAATTATTGCCCAACTTTGTTCTGTTTGTCGTTGGCAATAACGAACAAAGTGAGTTACACGAGTAGAGACAGATGGACTGGTCACCTGAAATTCAGCAGTCATGACTTGGATGGTTTCGTTGTAGCTTCCAGTTGTCCCTGTTGACAACACGTCAAGGATCGTTGCCCTCGAGATGATGCTACCGAATATGGTGGACCATTGGTCCACATCCATGAAGAGATTCACGAGTACGACAGGACTGAGGGGAATAGTGGCTGTGTAGCGTGAAGCTTCAGTTTGGAAGTTAGTGGGAGTAAGATCAATACCGTTAGTGAAGATTCTCTTGTACTCTGCTTCATTCAGGAACTCATGAAGCGTGACTGAGCTGGATTTGAGTGCAGAGATCCACAGTGGCGCAGCAGCAGATGCCATGATGATTAGCTCATCTCTGACCGACACAATGATTTCAGAAATCTTAGTTGTGTCTGCCACGACAGATGCTTCTGCCACGGCAGATGCTTCTTCAGGTCCTGAACGGTTGATGTTGTCTGATGGTTGGTGTGTAGAAGAAGAGTGATGTGGGATCGACATACACTTTTGAACATCCCTCCTCATGTGAGACTTTTCCCTTGGACCAATGACTGCAGGAATTGGAAGAGTCTGAGGTTGTGGGGTAGTCTCTTCAATCCCTTTTAGTAGCTCACTATTGGGAGTAACTCGTTTTCCACAGTGGTTGCAGTTGATTCGGCTGAATGCAGCTTGGTACTGACTAAGTTGAGCTTGAAGCTCATTGATTTTCTGTCTCAGCAGAAAATTTTGTTGACGAGTTGTTTGGGCAGGCGTTCGGGGTCGATGCTTTATCACCCAGGCAGAGACTTGTGCAAACGTTAACCTTATTTGGTCACCCAAATCTTGTCGCTGTTGAACAGTTGGCTGTGGAAAAGCCTCGACGAAGTCCTTCAATGCTTGGACTTGGTATTTGGTGAAGCTCTTCCTCAGTGGAATACGTTGGGATGGACCAGGTTCAGCTTGTGGAGATGATACTTGTGGACTTGGGGCTACTTCAATGGCTTCGTCTTCTGCTAGAAGCATGTCTAGCATGTCGATATCGTTGTCGAATTCGATTGCTGGTGAAATTATTTCATCTAAGCCCTCAAAGAATTGGCTTTCAGAGGGATCAGATTGAAGTAATTCACTGAACGAATTCACTTTACGTGACATGTTTGAGTTGGTGTAAATCTCTGAGAAGTGGAGTGAAGAAGTTCTCTTTGAAAGAGAAAGGAGGTTATGGCACTAATGGAAAGTATCTGTTAGTGGATGCGTAAGGTGTATATTTATGGTTGGTGGAGGATTTGAAAATTCAAAAGCAAAGGTGAGTGGCTGATTTACAGCTAATTGTCGGAGACCTTGGAGATTGTGGAAGATTTTCTTTCCCCGATGCACTGATTTTCCACATACAGTTTCACTCTTGTGAGACCTCGCATCTTTTGAAGAATTAATTATGCGAAAGTTAAAGTAAAGAGCCATTATGACCGGTGTTAGTGGAAGACTGAGTTTTTGTTGATTAAATCTTGTGGAATCTTGTATCGTGGGCGATACTTTTGAGTAATTGAGACAGATATGAGCAATAATTATTCTTAGTGGGTTGCTGAGTGCACCGCACTCGCATTAAAGAAGGGTTTCCTTACGGTGGGAAATTTTGTCTTAAATACTTGGATAAGGAGTCGTGTTTCTTAACTCATATCTGTTATCAAACAAACACTTCGACTAAATTTCTCTCTTGCAAAATGGTGAGCAAAGGAGAGTGCAGTAAGAGATCAAAGACTGATTGGAGTGAACTTCCGGTGGAGATCTGGAAGTATATATTCCAGTTGGTGGCAACCGCATCCCTGCAGAGCACAATGGAACTCCGTTGTGTCTGCAAAACTTTCAAGGAGTATGCCGATAGCTGGTCTACTTTGGCGGCGATCGACATGGATGGATTCGATGGTGGATCCAGACCCACTGGTTCCATAGAAGCGGATCTGCAGGTGCGCATCTTCGCAAATCGATGCTGGGAAGCGAAGAACCCGGAGTCTCTGTTCCGAATGGGAATACGAGTACTTGTGGAAGCGGCCAACATATCCCTAGCCCTGGAGTATTTCGATGCGGCATGCAAACCAGGAACATTCTATGGTTCGCGTCCCAGTTCGGTGGTAGGTCATCATGTTGCATTTTATGCAGCATGTATGATTAAGATGATAATGGGACCACGAGCCGAGCAGCAGAAAACGGTGCAGCGACTGTGTGAAGCCCTCGACTGGTGGAGAAGCGGATGGAACATTTACTATTGCAGAGAAGAAGTTGAACGGATGATGCATCAGGCCGAGTTTTGTCATGAGCATCTACTGTTGTTTTTTTCGTCAACTACTGTTTTCCTGCCTGCCGGTAAGTGCCTTACTTGCGGTGAGTCGAGCTTTTGGCGTCCTTTTGGCCAGGACATGTGGGAAGTGGATGGAGATAGGCATGCAGCTAGAGAATGTTGCGACACTTGCAAGTGTTTCGTAGAGGCAGCATATTTCTATCAGCTTATGATGTATGGAATTCCGAGACATCCGGCCTCTTATCCACGAAGTCACTACTGGAGGTTTAAGGATGGCTTCTGGTAGTGTAAGCCCTGTGAGGCAATTTAAGAATTGTAATAAGTGTATTTCAGAAGTTGTGTGGTTGTTTATGTTGTGGTTTGATTGTACTACCTAAGTTATTGATCAATGAAACTTTGGATTTTGGAATCAAGTTGTGATAACTTTGGGTGTACTCTGCGTCCTAATTTCGGGACGAAATTTCTTTAAGGAGGGTAGACTGTAATACCCCGAAAATTTCACTATTATTTTTATAAAATATGTCGTGAAATTTGAAGTGAAATTGTGTGTTTTCGTATTTTTAGGGGTTTTCGTCGTAAAACGATAATTACGGCGGTAATTATAAGTTACGAGAGGTTAAAAAAAGGTAACTTTGTATCCGTTGAGAATCTGGGAAAACTTCCTTCATGAAAGTTGTAGACCTCGTCGAATCGAGTTCGTACGAATTTGGTTCACCGGAAATAGACATCGTATGAAGAAGTTATGCACCTCGGAAGTTCCACGTTTTTTCTATAAAAGAAAGATTTTATTTTTTTTTCTGGAACTTTCTCTCTCCTCCCCCTCTCTCTCTCCCCGTGCTTCTCTCTCTCTCTCTCTCTCTCTACTGGTTTTTCCGGCGACCCAGTTCCGGCCACCACCTACTCTCACCTCCCCCACCAGTGGGAGCAGCAAGGACCGACGGTCCTAACCCACCCGGGTTGGCCGCCATCCGCTCGGTGGTGACGCCGCACGCACCGCCCAAAAAGGGGACCGATTTCTCCTTCGTCATCCGGCCACTTTCCGGCCACCCCGGACCACTTCGGGTACTGGGTTTTGAAGCCCTCAACCCCATGAACACGATGGTGCCCTTGGATTTCACCGAAAACCACCGTAGGCGGCAGATTGAGCTCGGGAAGTTTTGGATCTAGAACTTGCCGACACCGATTCCGGCCACTTCCGCTCCGATCCAGACTTTGAGGTAGTTACTAAACTTGTTGGGCTTGTTGAGTTCTACATTCTGGTAAAATTTTAGGTTCATCGGAGAAAGTTGACCGCCGCCGCCGCCGCCACTCGCGGTGGTGCATGGCGGCGCGTGGCAGCTTGCATGCAAAAGTTTTACGTCCAAAATCTTGTATTCGTCGATACGAACAACTTTCGTGTTTTGACTTTTGTCAAATTCGGTCGTTTGATCGATGGTCAATTAACCCGATTATCGGATCGTACGATTTACGATTCGTGATGATCCGACCGTCAGTTGATCATCAAATTTGATCGTGTGGTTAATATTGTGATTATAAGCATGTTGTACCGTTGGATTATTGAAATTGAATCGTTTGATCAATGATCAATTAAGCTATGGTTATGGATCGTTAGATCCGTGATGATCCGACCGTTGGATCATCACCATTTTTGGATATGATGTTAGGATGCTAGAAATAAGCATGTTGATGGATTTTGGAAGTTTTGGAATTTCGTGTGGGACCCGTTGATGAATAGTGATGTGGGACCCACGTTGACCGACGGTTGACTTTTAGTCAAATGGTCTCGTTTAATAGTTCCGATGTCGTAGGAGACATTTGTGGAATATTGAATTATTTTGGAAGTGTATTATGCTAATTGGATATTGCATAATAATAGGTGTTATGAAAGGTGTTGCGTACACGCTTGTCGATTCCTGATTCTTATTCGAAGACGCAGCAGGATTAAGAGGTGAGTGAATCTCACGATGTTTTTATATATGAATATTAATTCATATTGTGTTGTTTGTGATTTTGGTGTTAAAACAATATTTGAAAAATATTCATTTTATTGTTTTGATTTGTGAATTTTGTGGGAACACAATAATTCTAAATAAGATATTGTGTTTGCCTATTTGAATGTTTTTGTCCAAACGGACTGTCCTGACCGGGGACAATGTTAAATGGGTGAAAAATGGTAGCCCATTCAGTTAGAGCTCTAGACTGCATATTGTATGATTAACTTGATGTATTAAAAGGAGAAGAAAAATAGTATTCTCACTTTTAATCAGGCGAAGTTAAAAATAACTTGATGTATTAAAAGGAGATGCATCTCACTTTTAATCAGGCTAAGTTATAAATGGTTTTGTGTGAGTAAAGATCGAGGGTTTATATTATTTAACATACTGGATTACCCTGGTATTAACATACACGTTTATGGGGCGTGTGGGGTTAAAATACGTGGTATGGGGCACGTAGGTTCAGTATATTAGATAATACGAATCTTCCGGATTTGAAATGGAACTTTTGGGTTTTAATTGATTCTTGAAAATAAAAGAATTCAATTTGGGAAAATGTTACAGTGTGAATAAAACATAGATCACTCATACCAGCTTCGTAAGCTGACCGGGTTTGTTGATATAACCCGGTACACTATTCCACGGTGTAGGGGTTATACCTGCAGGTTAGGATAACCAGGAGTAATGCAAGGCTGCATACATTTTGTTGGGTTATAAGACTTCCGCTATTTTATGCTTCGCACTCTGAAGATTTATTTATGTAATATTTTGATGTATCAATTTATTATATAAATATTTGGTATGTAATATTCGACTCTTGTATTGAGTTTGAAATTACAATGTTGGGCATGGAGTTGGTGTTGTGTACTTGAATTAAAAAGAAAAAAATTCTAGTGCATATTTGTATTTGATATTCCATGTAGTCACGTTTCCGAATTGATTGTAATTAAGGGCAAAATGCCTTATTAATTGATTGGAAAATCGGGGCGTGACAGCACTAGTGCTCAGGCATGTCAGAAATAATCTGAACCGTTAGAGTTGTAAATCTCCATCTTGCCCATTTTAAGTGAGGTCTTAAAAAAATTCAAAGCACTAGTGCCTAAAACACTCAAGACGTTCCCCTTTTTTGGATTGGTCTCCAAAATAGCTGACTTACTACACCGGCAACCATTAAGAGATTCCCAAAAGATTAATGATAAGTAAAATATATTGTATGGTTGCCGGAGTGAGGATGAGTACATGATTTTCATGATAAGGTTAACATAAAAAATGCAGATATAGATAATTAAAAATTCATATAGAATAGTGCTAGGTAAACCTCATTTAATTACACCACATTGAGTGGCAATTGGTGTGGCAGTGGGATGAGTGCCAATCTATATATTTCTGTGTGTGCGATAATACAACCAGAAAAAGTATCTACATGTTTAGCAAGTTAAGAACATAAGAAAATTTGAAAGCAACTTTATGGAGAAATTAAAAAGATAGAAAGCTTACATGACAAGCAGTGATATACATAACGAAATTGATTGCGCCCAACACCCGGTAAGACATTGTTCTGTTACTCTTGTAAAGTCTCTCCTTATTTTGGTTCTCACAAAATCTGTAGAAGGGATAAACTCGCAGCACATATTGCAACACAATCAGTACGTTCATGATCCTCATTCTATCCAAAATCTTTGATGCCTTCGTTCTTGGAAGAAAAATAATTATTCCTATCTGCACACACACACATATATATACATATATATCATAGAGGCTAGTAAGGGAGTAATTAATTATTCGCAGGTTCAATACTGAATTAATCAGTTGAAACATTGATCTATCACCCTAATTTCCAATATATAATTAAGAGACTAAGAATCAATATCCAAATCATCTTCTTTATCTATCTTATGGGATATTGCACCTTTTCTGAAGCAAATATATATGAGAATGTTGTATCAGGAAATATCCTCCTTGTATGCTATGTTGAGAGTTAATAATGCTTCTAGGAAAGTCAAGATTTCCTCTTTTGCCAAGTCTTCATAAAGGATAGATGGCCACGTGTCCTAATCATAATGGTTTAGTTAACAGATACTTTAGTGTTGGTTATGTATAAGACGTGATTAGCCTTTCTAGTTAGTTAAGCTTGATTGATTAGTAATCTTTTTCATCTTTTCTCTCCCGTAACAAACTCAGAGAGCTTGTATGCCTTTCATGGCCTCTTGTAATCTTTCATTATCAATACAATGAGTTTATCAAGGTTTCTTATGATGCTAAAGATGGAGAGACTAGAAAAAACAAGTAAGTTACTCAAGCAAGCTAGGCTAGCTGTTCTTACTTGTGGAATAGGAAGAGCGGCTATAATTACAAGTGGGAGTACTATAGTGATAAACACCCAAGTCTCCTTATGATCAGCTCTGCCAGCTCCCCTCCAAGTGTGGATTGCAAGAACAACGAGCAAAATACTGACAAGTACGTACACCAGAGCTATTTCCTTCAACTTTTCATTCAACATGACACACTCCTTCTCTTCATTGATCATGGGAATGTACAATAACAAGGTATCCAATATGATAGGATAGGCGCTCACGATTACAAATAGTGGATGTACTTTTCTGGATGTAGCTGATTCCTGCTTCAAATATCCTGTAAAACTGAACATACACAACAACAATAAGGAATGAGTGCGTGAGCTTGCATGCATGTGGGAATGGTTTATCAGGACATGCATGCATATATATATGGATAATTATATATGGCAATCAATTAATGCTCATGGCCGGTGAACAGAGATGTAGTTGCATCTTGGTGAAAGCAATAGCAAGTTCAATATATAGTTAAGCATATCAAACTTGCATATATATGACAATGGTGTTGTTTAAGTTACAGAAATTAACCTCACAGCATCCGAGTCAATCGACTCTGCACCAGAAATCTCCATAGCCGAAGCTAGCTCCGTTATGATGCAATGGCCTCTGACTACGGACAGGGCCGGCCCGAGGTTTTTGGGTGCCCTGTGCAAAAATATATATTGCCATAACCTTTAAAACTTTTTTTTTTGGGTGTGAAATTAACACACCATATTTGCAAACCACACCCCCTATTCACTTTAAAACCTTTTCTCTCTTTTTCTCTCCGTTTCTGTTCTCTTCTGCTCTGCCGCCCTTGTCAACAGGCTCTGTCACTTGCAATCAAACAAATATGGTCACAATCAACTCCAAATCAAATGGAACTTCATCTTTCTTCTTTTCGATCGAGCATGATTTCCACACAAAACTCACTCAAAATCAAATGGACTTCATCTTTTTTCTTTAAAATATGTTATTTATCTTCATCCCTTGTTGTTTTAAGTTTCTTGACGCTGGCTCGCTGCTACCAGGACCATTTTTAATGACAATCCCAGAAATAGTGTCACTCATTCCCTTTACCATTTCATTATGGAATGATGGATCTCACCTTGGTACAGGTTTGGCCTTCACTAAGGATTTGATTTTTTAGTTGAGAGAGAGAGAGAGAGAGAGACCAATGTTGTCATTCATAAGAAGGCCCAGAAAATGATTCTTCAAGGGCACAATTGTCTGTCTGTCTCTTACATATATCAGCTTAATTGCAGTAGAAGTGTAGAACTGGGTGCCCCTCAAACTTTGCGGCCCTGTGCAAGGGCACACCCCAAACCTACCCGGGGCCGCCCCTGACTACGGATAGACCTGTGGAGCTTCTTGAATTACCAGAGTCTGAGTGTTGGCTTCTGCATATGTGAAGAAGAACAAGTATATATATAATGGTTGAAGCTGAGTGCGTGAGGTAATCACGGAAGGAAACTGTTGGGTGACTTTCTAGATTAATCAATAGTTGGCTGGTTGTGTTTAACATGTGGTGTGTAACTTTGTTTCACTGTTGGGTGACTTTCACATTTGTGATGGTCTGAGACTTGAAAGCCCAACAACTACGAAATTGCTTCGTTCGCATTGGCCCCTTTACCCATAATTTTATGTCCAATAGCCACGTTGCGGCGACAATATATGGAAATGTGGCCATTGATACCAATGAGATTTCACACACTTGCAACAATCGTGACTGCTTCTATAATATTATTTTATTCATTCAATTGCCCTCATGAATATTTTCGTTTCGTGCCTTCATCAAAATAAATTTTAAAAAAAAAATCCACTGATTTATGCATTTGAAATTGGTCACTGGAACTGAGAAGAAATATTGAACAACAACCACTGTTTTCGATCATATTTAATCAAAAAACATAATAGAAAACAAATGTTATAATACATATTCCTCACTATCAATATCAAGCAACTTTAGAGTAACTGAGAGCATCCCCTATAATACCAACAGAAGCATGTGTGGTTTCAACCATTTAATCGTCTACCCTCAGCTGCAGATTTTGCTCAAGAGCTCGTTCTAGTAGAGAATCCCACTGCCTACACCTCAGAATATAGTGTCCTGAAACAAATCAAAGCAAAACGACATCCTTCTCAGTGAGACGTAATGACATATAGCTCAAATTGAATGTAGAATAATAATAAGAAAAAACAAGTATAGTATATGGTGCTATACATATACCACAATTAGCTAAATCGTGGCCAAGAAAACGTAGCCTTAGCCCACTCTTTTTTGTAGTATATGGTGCATGCATTGAAAGGAAACGCCAAAAAAAGAAACTTCAGTTTCTGCAAGGCAAGATACGTACAAAGATATCTACAGCATACACAATTACATGAAATAGCCAAGGCAACTAGTTAATAGAAAGCAAAGGCCTATATATCGCAACGTAAATATAAAAATTGCAGAATGTTTTTCTCCTCTTCTCCTCTAGCTGTGTAAAATAATGGTACCAAGAATAACCTGTTCTGTTATTCACATCTTTTTTCTCAATATCTACAGCTCTGGACAACGTACAAGGGAAGATTTCCACCAGGGAATATTGAGAAATTAAAGATCTAAGAGTTATGGCCTGTGGAAAACCCCGTACAAATGTTGCAAGTGTTCTCGAGTTCAACCAACCATATGCGGCACTCATATAATAGCAGGTTAATTGGATTACATGGAAATTCGCAATCTATCTGCTTTGCCACATTTAGATTAAAGAACTAATCGCCAACAGATTCTGCAATTGTCTATCAGGAATGGCAAAGCTATCAGTCAGATGGCAAATTTAGTTCGAATGACAGAAGAACAATGCAGAAAATGGATTTAGATGACATATTGCTACTGTTATTCACTGTTAGAATACATGAACAAAGAACATTCGTAATATAAGCCATTATATGTATTTGATTAAACACAAGTGATCGTGTAACATGATTTGTTATGACTATAGATGAAATAAAACACATCTGCATGTGCTACATGTAATCGAGTATTTTGAGTACAAGTTGAAGACTGTATGTGCCCACTACAAAGTCCCTAAACAGAACTCGCATATGTACATGAAAAGTATTAAGCTTATGAACAGATTTAAGATCGAGTCTCGGGTTGTCTCTCTCTGTATACGGTGTCACTGAGAGAGAGAGAGAGAGAGAGAGAGAGAGAGAGAGAGAGAGAGAGAGAGATTGTGGAGGCTCTGTCTATCTCCAGAAAATTTTCCTGACATGGGTGGATTCTTTCGCTGGGTGGTACGGAAAGCTCGACACACCAAATACGTTAGCCATGATGGTTGTTAGTTGACATGGGGAGTTGTTGCTTCTACTAGGGTTACTATGGGGCTTAGATTAGATCACATTACTCGGACAATGAGCAGTTGTTGGATGCGTTATTCGGACAACGATGGTACTTATGTTAGTCATGGCTCGCCCAATTAGGGACTTAGATAAGTAGATAACATGACCATGGAGAGTTAGTCGTTGCTGCAGGTGGCGAGGAATTTAAAAATTTCTTCATTTGTAGGCTAAGTTTCCATTGTGCATTGGTTGTGTTGATGACCCTCCAAACATTATTTCTGATGTATTGGAGGAGAATTGTACTGATTCTTAATCTTCCAAAAGGAAAAGAACCATTATAACGGCATAGTGCCGAATAAGATTCAAATTCTGACTTGTACGAGGCTACAACAAGTAGTCATTACAAAATGCCAGAATACACCCTACCCCAAAAACCCATATACTTTTGGATGCCAGAATGTGATTAGTCGTAATGAGTGGTGAAAGGTATTTCTATATAGACCTGAAGCGTTTAGCATCTTTTCTTGTGAATCTAGCTACCATATAAACCTCTGTGTCCCAGGCTCATGGGACCAATGAAATGGCCAATACAGGAACATCATCATTGTGAAGGCATTGACGGTTGTATACAGAAACGCCATGACGAGCCAACTTTGGCAATCATCAATATGAGAATGTAGTATCAAGAAAAAGAATGGAATTGTATAATATCTAAACTCAATCAGTGGCGCTGGAACCAAAACTGCAGCAGGATTACCAGGATTTTGTGATGGTTGAGAGCTTAAAATCCCAGAAAAGGGAACTTGACGATCCATGTATTTGGAAGAGCCTAATCGAGTCCTTTTACGCAAAGAACACGATTGTATTGTATTGCACCAACCTCCACCCTACATTTCAACCAAAGCCCCAAATCCATTAACCCATTCTTAACAAGCATATGTAAATGGAGTGAATGAAACTATTACAGATATATATGTAAAAGAACGTAAGATTGAATGAAGACCTCAATGTGAAGCAGCCACTTGTTAGCTCCAGTCCAAAGCAAACTGCAATGAAACAAGAGGAGATGAATAAGTTTGTGCAGAGAATCGCTCGAAATTGAGCTGGGAGGAGATCGAGTACGGGCGCCTCTGCGTTCGGCGTTGCGCAACAAGGTCAAGTCGACCAAATCGGCGGCGGTGAATGGATGGAATGGGTTGGTGTCCGGTTCGTCGCGCCAAGAGTTGGAGATGAGAGTGAGAAGGAAGACAATAACGGTAAATGCGACGGTTGCAATTGCCCACCATAGCAGGCTGCGCAGTCTAAAATTCGCCGCCATCAATTAGCTCACACAGTCCAATACACAATTGTAAGTTCAAACCAGTATAGTTTTCCATCAACGGTTTCCTTTTGTTTGGGAAGAAATGCATCGTCAAATGCTAGGGACAAAAGGCGGGTTATTTACCTGTGACATTCGGATCGGGTTGAGTCGTTGATAAGTTGCAGGCCGGCTCTGGGCATTGGCCGATTAGCCCGCAGGCCGCATACGGCTCCAATGTCATGTGCCTTTTTTAAAGCCTATATAACTATATATGTCTATGTTCATATATTTTTATGCATTGCAATTTTTATTTTTAGCTTTTAGAATTACATTTTAGAGCATTTACTAAAAGTGACATTTCAATGTGGTAGCACATGTAGGTTTGCGAGTCTCATTTTTTGGTTTGCCTCGAACCCCGTAAGCTTTTGGTCGATGCTGAAAGGTTGAGTCATATGTATCAAAATAGTATACGGTTATTAAGCGAGAAATTTATCAGCATTATTACGATGTATTACAATATTACTACACATGTAATATAAGACGAGACACATTTGTCTGTCATTAGCTAATGAAAATGAACACATTTTCAGATGATATGATTATCATTGAATAATAAAACACAATTGTCTATTTATTTAGAGAAAAAAAAAATCCTTGCAATGGCACTTAAACTTTAAAATGTGTCACCTTGTCGATCCATTAATTGCATGTATCCTAATTTAGCTAAGAATCGATGATAGCTATCTCCATGTGAGTACTATCGGGTGAGTGGGGGAGCTTCGTGCTGGAGAATTTAGAGACAACACGTTGTAACTCAGTGGCAGTAATAGCAAAGACTTCAACGTTTTTTTGGGACTTGACAGTTCTGAGCGAGATGGGTATGTTCGAAAAGGAGCTGGTAGATGTTGTTGCCCAACTTAGAAGGCCCTCTCCATAGTAATCTCCTTTCTCAAGACGGCTACTGCTCGAGGAACCACCATTGTTAGTCGTGTAGGTAAGTACATTCCCCTGTGTGACGAAGAACATCATATCAAGTGGCTCTCCTTGTCGAATAATATAGTGGATACCATTAAAGTTCATTGGCTCAAGATTCTCGCATATTTCCTTCAACAATTCATTGTCCATAGGCTCGAGCATTGTAACCTGCGATTAATTAATATTATACATGTAAGAAACATAAAAGAGCGATGGTAAGATCCAATAACCAACTCTTGTTGTCTTATTGGTACTTCAGCCACTAATTAACCAGCATCGTTAACGTTATACAAAGAAAGATGAGAATTTGTTGCGAAGATCGAATATAGTATACTGACACAACTTGTACATTACAATAATAGAACAGACAGTTACAAATGTTTAGCAAACTTTTGTGATAGAATGAGCTAGGATCTTACTGTCTTTAGCAAAGGCAGGAAGAGGTGGAGTTTGATATCGGTTTTAAGTTTTTCTGGAAGAAGAGAGAATATATTCTCCACATAATACTTGTCTGTCTCGAACCATACGCCAGATCACTGAAGTCATATAATTTGGGAGGACATATTCAGATGACATGAGACTTATTTGTGGCCACGTCTTCCGGGAAAGCCAAACCGATCTGTTTGTTGACTGCATAAATGTCTATTTGACACCAGAAGAAATTTGACATTAATTATACGCAATTAATTAAACGTAAGGTCGAGTACGTGCATGGATGGTGAAGATTCCATGTATCATGAATGTTACCACCCTAAAATGAAGAAGATGATATTAAATGATCAATTAAGTCTAATAATTGTAATCAAGTAGAGATCTAGCCCACCCAATTGTTTCCATTACGATAGTGATCGAACAAATGTAAGATAAGTGCAAGGAAAATATATAGTTTGATTTTTAAGTGGGTAAATATTTGTCATAAAAAATGAAAAATTAATTGTTAATGATTTTTAGGCTGGACCTCATTTTTACACTTGATTCGCAGATAACCCATCATATATATGTGACGGATATAGAAACCACGAGATGTGATACAGTGAGCGGATGCCAAGCCTGGTGATAATATCAGAGGTCTTGGGTTCGAAACTCGATGGTACCATTCTCGTGGACACGGAAACTCGTAAACGTGATGTCGTTTATGTTGGGAGCCGTGGTCCACGAGATACCTCTCCAAAAAAAAGAAAAATGACAGACATGGAAACTACGTACATAAAATAGCAAACAAAATGAAATAATCAAAAGAGAAAAGCCTTTATCGAAAAAAAAAAAAAAAAAGATTAATGGTCACCAACCTGTAAATGTCCAAGGAGATATATGAACAATATCAAGCTACTCATAGAAATAAAAGCCACAAAAAAGTTTTCCCATTCATAAGTACTGGTCTTGAGGTTTGAACCAAAAGAACTGCAAAATCAACGAAAGTTGAAAGAGAAGCTATCAAAAGAAAAATTAAGTTTTTCGATCTCCTCAAGATATATCCATATATATATATCTAATAATTTAATTCAACAGTCTCAACAAATTTTCTATATGCGCATGCTAACCTCAAATTTCGAAGGCCCCATGAGAAACATTGTAGGAATTTTTGTGGAAAATTTGTTGACCCCAACATGCCAGATTGGAGAGCATCAAGATATATACCGAAATCGAATATTGTTGCATTTGATGGATTTATTGGGCATAAATCATTTAGAATTGTAACATTTCTAAACGTCATGTGATAATTACAATCTATAGTATTAAACACACATCCATTTTCACTTGTACAAGCAGTTATCCAACACACAATCTCTCGTTGAATAGAATAAAAGTACCAAAATGCCCCGAGTACCTACACAAACCAAGAAGAACCTAGCTAGTAAATGATCTTGAGACAGTTTTGAAGAATATATGTATAAAACAAAAATGTATGTATAATATTCCAACAATGGGGTGCCAAACCTAAGTGCAATAATTTTATTTTATTTTGTTTGGTCATATTATATTAGTATAATATTAATTAATACTATATAATAATGTGTTTAAAATTATTAAAAGTAATTAAATAAATATAAGAATAAATTTTTTATTTTAATTATTTTAAATATATGAAAGGAAAAGTTTGGGCTCCGAGCTCCGATTAACTATTACATTATCTTTCCGATAAGGAAACGGCGAGACGAGTCAAACTCAGCGCTTTGCCTTGACGGGTAAAAAAAATTAAATAAATTTTGGTGTTTTTTTTCTGGGTTTTAGATTAATAAATAAGATTAAAATTAAATTCAAACCGTTCAAAATTAAGTTCAAACAAATCTGGGCCGTTAGATCAAAATTGTAACCGTTAAATTCTTTTTTAAATAAAAAAAATTTCCTTCAACCATTCATTTTGAAATGGACCAATCCTGGCGGTCCATTTTTTATGACCGTTGCCTCACTTCTACAACTTTCTGACGGCCTAGTGCTAGTTCATTTTGTCTCCTAACTCGTGTGTGGGCACGTCTATCTTTACTCTCGTTTTCTCTTTGGTGCAGTATGTCCAATGCAGAGACTGTGCGCTTCTCTCTCTCTTCCTCTAGCCTCTGCAGCCCACATTATGTGGGGCCCGTTGAAGAATTATAGCATTGCTCTCAGACTTGGTTTGAGTTTTTGCCCCAAATTTTTTTATCATTAGAGAATCCAAGTGCTATTTTGGTTTTCTAAAAAAAAGAAGTGTTATTTTGGTTGCCAAATTTGGGTTTAGCACTCACCATTGGAGATGCCCTAAGGGTGTGCAAGGTCCTTTTTTGATTGGTCTCCAAAATATATAGTTGACTTTTTACATCGACAACCATTAAGAGAATCCCAAAAGATTAATGATTAGTAAAATATATTGTATGGTTGCCGGAGTGAGAATGAGTACACAATTTTCATGATAACGTAACCTAATAAATGCATAGATAATTAAAAATTCATATAGAATAATGCTAGGTAAACCTCAGTTAATTACACCACATTGAGTGGCAATTGATGTGGCAGTGGGATGAGTGCCGATCTATATATATTTTTGTGTGTGCGCTTAACAACCAGAAAAATTATCTGAATGTTTAGCAAGTTAAGAACATAAGATAATTTGAAAGCAGCTTTATGGAGAAATTAAAAAGATAGAAAGCTTACATGACAAGCAGTGATATACATAACGAAATTGATTGCGCCTAAAACCGGGTAAGACATTGTTCTGTTACTCTTGTAAAGTCTCTCCTTATTTTGGTTCTTACAAAATCTGTAGAAGGGATAAACTCGCAGCACATATTGCAACACAATCAGTACGTTTATAATCCTCATTCTATCCAAAATCTTTGATCTCTTCGTTCTTGGAAGCAACACAATTACAAATATCTGCACACACACACATATATATATCATAAAGGCTAGTAAGGGAGTAATTATTCGCAGGTCCAATACTGAATCAATTGAAACATTGATCTATCATGCACCCTAGCTAATTTCCAATATATAATTACGAGACTAAGAATCAATATCCAAAACATCTTCTTGATCTATCTTATTGGATATTGCACCTTTTCTGAAGCAAATATGAGAATGTTGTATCAGGAAATATCCTCCTTATCAATACAATGAGTTCATCAAGGTTTCTTATGATGCTAAAGATGGAGAGACTAGAAAAACAAGTAAGTTACTCAATCAAGCTAGGCTAGCTGTTCTTACTTGTGGAATAGGAAGAGCGGCTATAATTACAAGTGGGAGTACCATGGTGATAAACACCCAAGTCTCCTTATGATCAGCTCTGTCAGCTCCCCTCCAAGTGTGGATTGCAAGAACAATGAGCACAATACTAACGAGTATGTACACCAGAGCTATTTCCTTCAACTTTTCATCAAACATGACACACTTCGCATCTTCATTGATCATGGGAATGTACAATAACAAGGTATCCAATATGATAGGATAGGTGCTCACAATTACAAATAGTGGATGTAATTTTCTGGATGTAGCTGATTCCTGCTTCAAATATCCTGAAAAACTGAACATACACAACAACAATAATGAATGAGTGCGTGAGCTTGCATGCATGTGGGAATGGTTTATCAGGACATGCATATATATATGGTTAATTATATATGGCAATCAATTAATGCTCATGGTGAACAGAGATGTAGTTTCATCTTGGTGAAAGCAATAGCAAGTTCAATAGTTAAGCATATCAAAGTTGCATATATATGACAATGGTGTTGTTTAAGTTACAGAAATTAACCTCACAACATCCGACTCAATCGACTCTGCACCAGAAATCTCCATAGCCGAAGCTCCGTTATGATGCAATGGCCTCTGACTACGGATAGACCCGTGGTGTCTCTTGAATTACCGGAGTCTGAGTGTTGGCTTCTGCATATGTGAAGAAGAACAAGTATGGTTGAAGCTGAGTGCATGAGACCTGGCCGGGAATCATGGAATTAATCAATATATAGGGTTCTAGTTTGACATCAATATGGTTCCAGTTGGCTGGTTGTGTTAAACATGTGGTGTGTAACCTTGGTCTTAGGTACCCATGATTCACATTTATGATGGTCTGAGACTTGGTGTTTGTGTTTTCTACTTCACTGCGCCCACTACAAAAAAAACGCCGAACAACTCGAAATTGATTCGTTCGCATTGGCCGCCGATTTTATGTCTCTATAGCCAATAGCCACGTTGCGGCGATATATGGAAATGTGGCATTTGATATATTTTATCACGAACACAAAAGCTTCGTGTCAAAAAAGCTTCGTGTCATTCTCAGGATGGGGCCCAGTTTGCAGAAAACCAATGATAATTTCACACTTGCAAGTTGCAACAATCGTGACTGCTTCTAAAAAAACAAAACAAGGAAGAAAACAAGAACAACAAAGAAGCCAAGAACTCTGGAACACCTCAAACAAGAGGCCAGAGAACAAGAGCCGCATTAAGGACAAGGGAGGCCATCAAACAAGAAGATATTTAAAAGTGAGGAAGGCGGCTTTGAAATCTAATTCAAAGGGCACTTGAGTCCAGAGAATGAATAAGCAACTGGGAATCAGATTCCATGATTACTTGGGAGTTATTCATTTGAAATTGGTCACTGTTTTCACATTTAATCAAAAACATAATAGAAAATAAATGTTATAATACAGATTCCTTACTATCAAGAATTAATGAAGCTTTGAATTTATAACATTTTGAAAGATCAAATTTATTACTTTTTACCTATAGGTGATCCAATAACAAGCCACCTAAAACCTCGCAATCAAATTTCATCGAAACAATAGGGGTTTTTTTCAGCAACAGTGTCTGAACTCTTGTGCCCCGGCCAAAATGATACCCAACTTTTAAAAAGAGTCAATGTGGTACCTGGACTCTAAATCTCTTATCAACATCATACTTCCGTCAAATTTTTGTTAACTCTCAGTTAAAAACCCACGTGTTGGTCACGTGGGGTATTAATTTTTTTTATTTTTTTTTATTCTGTGCCATTCCTCTTTTTTTTTTTCTTTTTCTTTTTTTTTTCTTTTCTTTCTTTCCCCTTCCCCGCACAAACTCTCTGTCTCTCCCTTGCCTCACTGTTGCCGTCGAGGCTCCAAGCTCCGGCCACCATCACACAACACCGCCCCTACTAAACGGAGCAGTCCATATAGTCATACACATTCTATTTTCACTATTCAATCTAAGCCTTCATATTATTCACAATCTAAAACATTGGCCAATATTTCGTGGGCTTGCCCCATTTTCACTTCTCAGTGTTCCACCTTCTAATTCCAATCTCATAGAACCCTATTAGTTCCAGTCCATTCATTGATTTCTCTATACCCAGAAATACCAAAACTTCTAACATCAAATCAAACAAGTGAAACGGCATCATAGATTAAAAATAGTTTCCGTGATAAACTAGTTTAATTCCCAACAGCCCAAAAGCCATACATAGTTTCAGTTCTTGAATTACTTGGCTATATACTTCACCAAAAGAAAAACCAAAAGGGAAAATCTGCAAGCAATATACCGTAATTCAAATTTAACTGAAACAAACAAATTCGAAAAGAAACCGACTTCTTCTTTCTCGCGGAACACGATATACAAAGAGGGAAGCTAAGTAATCCGGGTCGGCGGTGATGGAGGCCTTGAGAGAGAGGATGGCGCGGTAGGCGGACATTGGGTGTGGGGGTGTGGATAGTAATCGGTGGGGTGTGGATAAAGAGTGGTGGAGGTGGAGGTGGAGGAGGAGGAGAAAGAAAGAAAGAGTGGTGGAGGTGAATAGTAGTCGGGGCACCGTCTGCTCCGTTTAGTAGGGGCGGTGTTGTGTGATGGTGGCCGGAGCTTGGAGCCTCGACGACAACAGTGAGGCAAGGGAGAGACAGAGAGTTTGTGCGGGGAAGGAGAAAGAAAGGAAAAAAAAAAAAAGGAGGAATGGAACAGAATAAAAAAAAAAAAATTAATACCCCCACGTGACCGACACGTGGGTTTTTAACTGAGAGTTAACAAAAATTTGACGGAAGTATGATGTTGATAAGAGATTTAGAGTCCAGGTACCACATTGACTCTTTTTAAAAGTTGGGTATCATTTTGGCCGGGGCACAAGAGTTCAGACACTGTTGCTGAAAAAAACCCAAACAATAGAGACATAACTGTAGTATAAACAGAAAGCCACCTAAAAGCCAAAATTCTCACCTTTTCTATATAGACAAACCTATAAAACTATTAAAAAGCCACCCCTAAAGGAAAAACAACAGTAGTAAACATTTATTACATCAGATTTCTACACAAGTGTGATCGAAAAGAAACTAAGAAACTTAATGCAGAGAGAGCAAAACCCAACTTAACTATACTTGACTTGAGGATTATGTTAGAATTCTAAGTTAAAAATGCAATAGGATTAATTACAATTTACCCCCCGAACTATAAGGGCATTTTCAATTTCATACCTACGTTTCAATTTTTTGCATTTACATACCCTAATTTACCTTCGTTAGACATTTTGATACCTCGGTTAAGAAACTCAGTTAAAAAATCCGTTATGTGCTGACGTGGCGGTTATCTGATGACGTGTCCGTTATCTGATGATGTGGCACACCTTGGGTCCCACTAAATTGCTGATTAGAGTGCCACATGGATAAAAAATAAATAAAAAGAATTCATTTTACCTATTTAAAAAAAATCGTTAAACTAAAAGAACAAAAGAAGAGAATACTCTTCGATTGGAACCTAAATCTCAAATCTTTACCCAATTGCAATTCCCAACCCTCACCATCGTGTGCTCTCTCTGAGTCTCTACAACCACTACACTGCTAGTCACTTACTCACTTTCCCTCTCCTTCAGTCATCCTCTTCTAAAGCCAATTCAAATTCTCAGATCGGTGCTCATTTCATCACACACACATCGATCTGTCAGATCGGCGCACGATAAGGGCGATGAAGGGACTAGGAGATCCGACTCCGGTTCTGATAAGATCCCCGATGCAGAAAGGTTGATAGTGGCGGCTCTGACTCAGATACTCGGTTCATTGGTGACGGAGCTAGGCATGGCAGACGAGTCGCATGAGTTCGAGCTGCTGCCGGAGGAGTCACTTGAGGGCTGAGGCAGTTTCGTCGCGAGATGACGATAAGGGAAGAGGGTGGAAGATTTTAATTTTGTCTGATTTTGATCCCATGATCTCCTCCCATAATTTTTCTTTTGGTGTAGAATTTTTCCCGATTGCAGGTTAATTGGTTTGAGATATAGTGGTTTTTTTGGTATACATTTTGTGGTTTATGTGTGTTATGTTCGGTAAAGAGCTTTTTGGATCTGGGTTTTTAAAGCTCAAATCCACTCTCTGTGTTAACTGATAGACATATGTGTGTATATATATTTTGGATGAGTTTTTTAAAAATATTTTTATCCATGTGGCACTCTAATCAGCAATTTAGTGGGACCCGAGGTGTGCCACGTCATCAGATAACCGCCACATCAGCACATAACGGATTTTTTTAACTGAGTTTCTTAACGAGGTATCAGAATGTCTAACGGAGGTAAATTGGGGTATGTAAACGCAAAAAATTGAAACGTAAGTATGAAATTGAAAATGCCCTTATAGTTCGGGGGGTAAATTGTAATTAATCCATTGCAATATGATGTAATCTCGAGATGACTTAACAAACCCTACATTTCAACCAAAGCCCCAAATCCATTAACCCATTCTCAACAAGCATATGTAAATGGCCGGAGTGAATGAAACTATTACAGAGATATGTAAAAGAACGTAAGATTGAATTAAGACCTCAATGTGAAGCAACCAATTGTTAGCCGGCCAGGAACACTCCCGTCCAAGCAAACTGCAATGAAACAAGAGGAGATGAATATGTTTGTGCAGAGAGAATCGCTCGAAATTGAGGTGGGAGGAGATTGAGTACGGACGCCTCTGCGTTCGGCGTTGAGCAACAAGGTCAAGTCGACCAAATCGGCGGCGGTGATTGGATGGAATGGGTTGGTGTCCGGTTGGTCGCGCCAAGAGTTGGAGATGAGAGTGAGAAGGAAGACAATGACGGTAAATGCAACGGTTGCGATTGCCCAGTCCTTTCCGGCCCAGTTTCTCATAGTATCATATCGAGTAGTGTTTTCATTTTGGGGTTCGCCTCAAACGTTTGTGAGGTTTCAGCTGTTGCTGAAAGTTTGAGATGTATGTATCAAACTACGATGCCATTATTAATCGGAGAATATATCAGCTTGAGCCTTGAGTATGATATTTACTATATACTATTTCTTGAGTACTGTACATTTCACTGTTCATAAGCCGTGAACAGTGCGGCTCGGAGCCGAGCCGTTTGTTAGAAAAAATCAGAGAGAAAATAACGCTTTTGCCCTCACAGTGTTCTTTGTACTGTTCACCAACACAGTGTTCTTACGAGTTTGCCCTCAGTTATCTCTCTCTTTTCTTTTCTTCTTTGATCTTCCTCGGGTCGATTCTCTCTCTGTGTCTGGATTTCTAGCTTGACAACCACAGACCGACATCAGCTCTCTCCTTCAACCCATCGATCTTTTTGTCTCCCTATCGAAATCGAAGTCAAAAGAGGAGAAGGAAGAACAGTTCAATTCCAAAAGCCCCTGTTTCCGGGAACTGACCGTCACTTCCGATTTGAGGTACGAGTAGTGGAATTGATACATGCTTTTGTTGTTGCTCGAGTAGTGGGATTTGAAATTGAATCGGGAATTTCAAATTAGGTTTGGAAAGTTTGAAAATTTAATCCAGTAATTCTCTAATCCTTTTACCTAATTTGAGGTTGGATTGTACCTGGATCAGAATGCTTTCCTCTGTTTGTATCGGTTCAACCTCTTAAGGGCTCGGTTATTGTGGCTTTTGTTTAAAGTTGTGGTTGTTGGACTTTTGGATTTTGGAGTTAAGCTGGTGTTTTAGTTCCATATTATGAAATTGGGGTTTTTGGTGAAGCTGTGAAATTGGTATTGGTTTTGCTTTGTATGATCGTTAGATTGTAAAGTAATTTAATTTGTAATTTTCTAATGTAATCGCTTTGGACTTGGGACAGTTGAAACCGTACTAATCTGAATACAAAGCATGAACCGAAGCTTGGATTTTTATTTTTATTTTATCCTTCGTAATCAATCGGAAGGGTAGGGTTTCTCTTTATTTTGTAGGTGCTTGATCGGTTTGTAACCGTTGTAATTGCTTCTATGATTTTGAAGTGAAAAAAGAGAGTGGTTTTTACATGTTGGTTTGTGAAAAACAAGAGGCTTTGATGTGAAGTCAATATATATATTGGATAGTAATAATATCTGTTAAGTACTCCGACGTAGTAGTGATAGTACAATGTCTTTTTTTTTTTGGTGATGTTTAACAATACATTTGTTTAGGGTTTAGAGTATCACGAGACTATTCGGAGAGAGAAGGAGAAGAGGGGTCTGGCAACAAGAGGCTTTGCTGTGAAGAGGGGTCTAACCATTGTGCCCGCTGCAAAGCGATGCGGTACTGGTACATGATTCAGTAATATATATTTATGTTCTTTCTAAATTTCTGTCATTTTGAGTTGGTCAAATTTCTGCTCTTTGGGGTTTGTAATTCTATGATTTGGCGTGGTATTGTTTTGTATATTTACATTTTATATTTGTGTATATTCTGCATTTTTTGAAATGTGATGTCCACTTTTTAATTTGTTTTGCTAGAATGAGGTTAAGCTGTGGAGAAGATTGGAATGTGATGTCCACTATTGGTCGTTTACGTATCAAGGTACTTACCTCAGTATTACTTTCTTTTCGTTTTATTATTACTACTAGGAATTTGCTGTTCTGTGTTTCTATTGCTGCTTTAGCAGTAGCCGTAATTTGTTTCTGTTTCAGTGTTTAATGAATCAAATAGTTTTTTTGCGGATGAATCACTTCTGAGTGTTGTTAACTTTATGTACACTTGGATTTCTAACAAATAGTAAAGATGTCCTCAGAGTTTTAAGTATAAATAATTAGAATTTAGTAGGTGTCCAAATTGCACCAAGAAATTGCATAAGAAAGAGAGTTTGGAGAGAGCGCCTTACATGTTAGAGAAACAAAGAAATTGCAGCTAGAGATGCTGAAGAGAAGCTTGGGAACAATACATTGTTTGAATTGATTACAGAGAGGCTTGAGAGCTACTAAAGAGAGGCTTCTATTAGAGGCATGGATGGGGGGCTGGGAGCTATTCTTCAAATAAACATGCTGTTAGTTTTAATCTTTTTCTTTTTGGCTTCGGTCCTATGGGAGGAGAGAATGAAGGAGCTATTAATTTTTTATTTCTTTTTGGTTTATATACATCCAGTTTATGTTCTTAAACTTGAAAACCAAAGAGAATGATGTCATTTTATCTAAAAGACATTTAAAAAAATTAGGGTTTAGCAGGATCATCTTCTTTGAGAGTGGAGAAGGTTATAAACTCTATTGATCACGCGAGAGGAATAACTGTAGAAATGTCTTATAACCATGGTAGCTGGTGTGTAAAGAAATAGTTGCTATTATATCTGATTGCTACTATATTAAAAAAAAGTCCCAGTTCAACCACTACCATGAAAATTTTGAAAACTTTTGGTCTCTTATTAAAAAGAGGATTCCACTTTTTTCAAGATAATAGTATTTATAATAACTGACTATTATAAAATTTTCAAAGTGTTATTCTTCATTAAGCATGAGAATGTTGCTCCACTGTAAGTCCCCTGAAAGCATCTTGCATATGTACTTGAATGCTTATCTCTGTAAAATTCTATACAAGTTTATGCTGCACTGGCATTTTCTATTGCTAATGCGTAGAATTGTCATGTTGTGAAATTGAAGTGATTGAATAGATGAACTTGCTGTGGGAGTGCTTTTGTGTTTTTGTTTTAGTTTTGTTTTTCTTTTTGTTTTTTCTCAACACCTTTAAACCTCTCCTTTTTCTTATGCAGGTACTTAATCCAGATGAAGTATGCTTTGTTCTGTCAGTCTATGGCATTCAATATGATTCGGTAAGAGTTGGCAGCTTAGGAGTTATTTGATTCCTATTCTAAAATTTGTTTTTGTTTTTGGCTTTCATGTTGAAAGATGACAATAAACCATGCAACTTTCTTTAAATCCCAAATATGAATGGCTGCTGACCCTTTTTTTGTGTTGACCATATATGTCATCAGTTAAAGTTGTTTAAGCATTAAACTAACCTTGATCTCGCATGTAGAATTTTTTCGATACTTTCAAAGCCAAGTGTGTCACATTTTGATAAGTGTGAGAGAACAAAGAAAGAGCACCAAGTAGCATTTTGAGAAGGTAATTAAAGCTGAAATCTGAGAGTGTATCCTTTCTGTTTTCTTCAAACTTTGAAATTCAAGTTCTAAGCAATTTCAGCTACTAGGATTTACTAATTTCTTCTTTTATTTCTGAATGAACTGTACGCTTCTATTTTTTTTTAAGGCATGTCATATATATAAGTTTGGATTAGCTTCATCTATATTGAATTTCATGACTGGTGTTTTTTTACTAAAGATGTAGTGGATTGTAAAGCCTTCGCTAACAAAACCAATATGTGTTAGATTTCTTAGGATTTGCAAGTATAAATTACTATTGGTTTGATATCAGTTCAATTAAAAACCGGGATTCCCTTAAGGGAAAAACATCCTTTAATCTATCAATGTCAAGTCATTCTTTATATATGGAAACACATTAGCAATTTAGATAATCAAGATCATGACTCTGGACATAAAATTTATCAAGGGAATACACATGCTCTAATAGAAATAAAAATCTTGAGTCTCTCAATTTAGGTTTGCCTTCTCTTCTTATAACATCATATTGATGTTTGTTAACAGTTGCTGGCATAGGGAATAATACATGTGTTCGTCCGGCCAAGAAGCTTCGATTGGAAGATGATACCTCCGTTGATGGCTCCCCTTCATCGTAGCAGCAAATGGAAGATGATGGTATGCTGTTGATTTTTGTTTTTGTTTTTGAGGAAAAAGTGTTGTTTTTTAACTTTGTTTTTATTTTATGCTACATGTATGAAAAATTTCATATGCAGTAACATAAAGTTTGCTATTGGTATATCCAGTAACATTTTGTTTTACTGTACAATATCTTAATTGATTTGATTTGAAAATAGTTTTCAAGAAAATATATAGTTGTAGAATTTTTAGAGGCAAGTTTTATTTTTCAGTTTCAGGTGGCACGGTTTTGTTGTTTTACAGTTGTTACTAAATATTTATAAGTTCAGAATTTTGGAGTAAAAATTAATTCTTCAGTTTCTCTCTTAGTTTTGGGAATGTAATAAAATTTAATCGCTACTAAATAATTATTTTGCCTCGAGTGTTTTAAGTAGGTGGCATGGCGTTGCTATTTCATCAAATTAAGCAATGATTGGATTATTTATAATGTTACCTCTACTAAGCTTGAACTTGAAGTGGTGCTTTTTCTGTTTGCAGTATTTGAACGAGAGAATAAAGAGTAATGACCTTAAATTTAAATGTGGCAAAACTTTAGTTTTTTCAGTTTCTCGCTTAGTTTTCTCAATATAATGAAGCTTAGTTGGTACTGAGTTATTGTTTTTCCTGGAGCAACTAGGTGAATGGCCTTGCTGTTTTGTCACATGAAACTATGATTGAATTGTTCATAATTTTACCACTTCTCTAGACATGTATTTATAGGACTTAATATTTTGTTTTTGTTTGACAATGAAACCAGAAACATTCAGTTGCCTATGACAATGTAATATAACTGCAAACACTTTGATCATTTCAGTGATGTAATATATGTGAAAAGTATCAAATACATTGATCATCTCAATAATGCAACATATATCATACATAGTACATCTAATCGCATTACACCGCAGCAAAGCGCGGGCTTCCTTTCTAGTGGTTACTAATTTACTACACATGTAATATAAGCATCTTTTTTAGTAAAATTGATCGAGTCATTTTGCGTCGATATGATTAACTCGTTTCAAATTCCGCACCGTCTTCCAAAATATCTCATCTAAATGATACCATCACGTACGATTTTTCTTGTTACTCCATAAAACAACACCTTCATAGCTATTTATGGGTTTAATTTTGTACAGATATCATTACTGGACACCTTTCTTCTTCAAAGCCATTCCAAGTATATACAAGACGCATAGCATATTGGGTATTTGGGTTAGAGTAACACCAACAATTTCAAAATAATTTTCTTATTTTCAAAAACAAAAAGTCTAACAGTACGTTGACACTTAAAACTTTACGGTCCCCATCCATTGCATTTACCATAATTAAGCTAGGAATCATCAATAGCTATCTCCATGTGCGTATTATCGGGTGAGCTGGGGAGATTCGTGCTAGAGAATTTAGAGACAACAAGTTGTAACTCGGTAGCAGTGATAGCAAAGACTTCAACTTTTTTGTGGGACTTGACAGTTCTGGGTGAGACTGGTACATCCGAAAAAGAGGTAGATGTCACTGCCCAACTTAGAAGCCTTTCTCCATAGCAATCTCCCTTCTCGAGACGGCTAGTGCTCGAGGAACCACCATTGTTAGTCGTGTAGGTAATTACAATCCCCTGCAAGACGAAGAACATCATATCGAGTGGCTCTCCTTGTCGAAGAATATAGTTGATCCCATTAAAGTTCATTGGCTCAAGATGATCGCATATTTCCTTCAACAGTTCTTTGTCCATAGGCTCAAGCATTGTCGCCTGCATGCAATTAATTAATTGTAATGCATGTAAGAAACATAAAAGAGGATAAGATCCAATATCCAATTCCTATTGTCTTATTACTACTTAAGCCACTAATTAACCAGCATCAATCGTTAACGTTATACAAAGAATAATGAGAATTTTTTTGTGAAGAATGATCAAGCTAGTCATATATTGACACAACTTGTACATTACAATAATAGAACAGTTACGAATGTTTAGCACACTTTTGTGATAGAATGAGCTAGATAGGATCTTACTTTCTTTAGCAAAGGCAAGAAGAGGTGGAGTTTGATATCACTTTTAAGTTTTTTTGGAAGAAGAGAGTATATATTCTCCACATAATACTTGTCGTCTTCAAGTCTGTCTCGAACCATACGCCAGATCATTGAATCCATATTATCTGGGAGGTTATATTCAGATAACATGAGACGTATTTGTGGCATCGTCTTCCGGTGAAGCCAAACCGATGTGCTAGTTGTCTGCATAAATGTCTATTCCACAGAGCAAGAAATTTGACATTATACACAAACGCATGGATGGTGAAGATATATACCATGTATCATGTGACCCCAATTGAAGAAGATGATATTAAATATATGATCAATTAATTAATTCTAATTGTGATCATGCAGAGAGCTAGCCCACCCAATTAATTTCCTATGCAATCACAATTGTTTCCATTAAGATAGTGATCGAACAAATGCAAGATTAGTGCAAGGAAAATATATAGCTTGATTTTAAAGTGGGTAAACATTTGTCATAAAAAATGAAAAATTGTTAACGATTTGTTAGGCTGGGCCTCATTTTACTCTTCGTAGAGAACCCATCATGGAAAGTAGGAAACTACATACTCAAAAGAGCAAACAACATGAAGTCATCAAAGAGAAAAGCATTTTTCGCTCAAGAAAAAGAGAAAAGCATTTGTAAATAATAATAATAATAATAATATTGGTCACCAACCTGTAAATGTCCAAGGAGATATATGAATAGTAACAAGCCACTTATAGAAATCAAAGCCACAAAAAGGTTTTCCCATGCATAAGTACTGGCCTTGAGGTTTGAACCAAAAGAACTGCAATATCAACAAAAATTGAATGAGAAGCTATCAATCTCTCGTTGAAGAGCATAAAAGTACCAAAATGCCCCGAGTACCTACACAGTTTTGAAGAATATATATATATATATGAAAATAAAAAATGTATGTAACTCCATTACTTCTTGCAACATTATAGCTTATAGCATTCAGTTCTCACTATAATATTATAGATCGATCTCATGATCAATGGTGGATCGATCAGAAAACTTTTTTGAGGCAAGCCTTAGCCTAAGATAATTGTTTTTCTTGTTTAGGAGACAGTTCTTAAATATTGACTAAACGCCCTAAAAGTACTCCGATCCATTCATAGATCGGAATGACACATAATTACAAGTTGTAATTGTGTACAAGAGCTTAAGTGAATTATGAAAGACTAATACGTACTGCCCCTACAAAATCAGATTATTCATATTAATTATAAGTTATCAGGTATGCTTTGGAGTCCTTACAGATCGAAGGCAGAGTTTCTCTAGCTTTGTTGTGGTTCTTTGTCGTAGTATCTGGCAATATGGAAGTGATGAACTTTTTACTGGTCAAATGTGTCTGTATTGGCCAGCACTTGGTGTGGATACTACTTTCTGTTGTGATGAATTTCTTAACATTTGTCGTATAAGTCCTATTTTCGTATATTAGTCTTTCATAATTACACTAGTACAAGTTGTAATTGCGTATTAGTCTTTCAGAACGTACATAAGGAAATTTGAAAGCAGATTTATGGAGAAATTAAAATAAATTAGGATAAGATAGAAAAGCTTACATGACAAGCAGTGATGTACATAACGAAATTGGTTGCACCTAAAACCCAGTAAGACTTTGATCTGTTACTCTTGTCAAGTTTCTCCTTATTTTGGACCTTACACATATTGAAGAAAGGATAAACTCGCAGCACATATTGCAGCACAATCAGTGAGTTCATAATCGTCATTATATCCAAAAATTTTGATCCCTGCTTCATTCTTGGAAGCAAAACTAGTATTGCTATCTGCACAGATATATCGATCATAGAGGCAGCTTAATTAAGGCATGCAGTAAGTAATTATTGGAAGGTCCGGTCCAACACTGAATCAATTGAAACATTGATCAAGCTAGGATAGCTGTACGTTCTTACTTGTGGAATAGGAAGAGCGGCTATAATTACAAGTGGAATAGCGATAATTAACACCCAAGTCTCCTTGTGATCAGCTGTGTCAGCTCCCCTCCAAGTGCGGATTGCAAAGGCAATGAACACAATAATGACAATTACGTAAGGGAGATCTATGTATGATCGAAACACCAGAGCTATTTTCTTCAAGTTTTCATCCAACATGAGACACTTGGCATCTTCGTTGATAATGGGAATGTACAATAACAAGGAATCCAATATGATAGGGAAGACGCATGCAAATATAAATACCGGATGATCAAAAATACGATCCATCTGTACTTTTATTCTGGATCCAGGTTCATTGCTAGGACCGCTGGTAGCTGATTCCTGCTGCTTCAAATATCCTGAAAAACTGAACATACACAACAACAATAATGAATGATCGAGTGCGGTGCGAGTGAGCTTGTACGTGGAATATTGGTACGTTTAATGCTCATGGTGAACGTAGTTGCATCTTGGTGAAAGAAATAGCGAGTTCAATAACTAGGCATATGAAATTTGCATATAATAATGGTGTTATTAGAGTTAAAGAAATTAACCTTATAAGGTCCGAGTCACTTGACTCTTGATCAGAGATCGCCATAACCCAAACTCGGTTAAAATACCAGAGCCCTGATGTTGGCTTCTGCATATATATATATGGATAACTCAAATTTATTTCAGAACCAATTAGTGTGAACCGCTGCTAAACCGACAGTGAAAGAGATATGTGATTCATTTGCACAAGCAGTACGTACGTACCTTGATGGATCAATTTAATTGGATGAGGCTTTCTACAGATAACAGGAGAATAAGGAGGGCAAATTTGCAAATGAAGATGCAGAGTACCCCTTTTTTGAAAACAATTGCAAATCTGAGGCAGAACTGAACTCAAGTTCAAGTATGGTTTGCAATTTATAACCGGAAAAGTAGTCAGAATTAATTACTAATCCAGAGCAGGTAGTATTGACTATCAGTCTAGTTTCCCCAAGTCTTTTCTTAATAAATAAAAGGGCATCAGTCGGCCCAGCTAAAGACTTTGAAGATTTATAATGTGATTAAGACCTTAAAAAATGACTAGTGGGGAATTAAAAGTCATGTGCAAACAGCCAAACAAGCAAGTGGCCGGGTATTTAAAGTTAAATATAAGAAAAGCTTTAGTCTTTCTTTAACCCGAAAGAAACCAATTAACCAATTAAAATTTGCCAAAAAAAGAAAGAAACCAATTAACAACACAAAAATCAGTCTTTCATTTCAATAAATTAAGAACGTTGTTGTTTATGGGAATCGGATTACCTCCATTCTCACATACATGTGCTACATGGGTTTGGGAACACCAATCACTCCCGATAAATATTCCATCGCTCAAAATTAACCAAACAAGATGATCCTGGTACACCCACTGATCGGAGGAGAATTGTACTGTTTCTTAATCTTGCAAACGGAAAAGAACCATTATAACCGGAGATTCAAATTCTGACTTATACGAGGCTACAACAAGTAGTCATTACAATGAACACCCTACACCAAAACCAAAATCATGCTCCCATATGCTTTAGATCTAGAGCTTTATGCCAGAATGTGATTAGTAGTAATGAGTGGTGCGCTGGTTAGTGTTCTGCTGAAAGCTGCATTCTCTTGTTGTGAATCTGACTACCATATAAACCTCTGTGTCTCCGGCTCATGGGACCAATGAAATGGCCGATACAGGAACATCATCATTGTGAAGGCATTGACGGTTGTATACAGAAATGCCATGACGAGCCAACTTTGGTAATCATCAATATGAGAATGCAGTATCACGAAGAAGAATGGAATTGTATAATATCTAAACTCAATCAGTGGCGCTGGAACCAAAACCGCAGCAGTGGCCAGGAAAAATGCCAGCACCCAGATCTTCCTCTGAATCTTCCCTGCCGGAGTGAAACAAAAACACATCCTTAGTGAAGAAAAATAATGAAGCTTTGGTGAGATGGAATGCCTAAAAGCTGTATACTAACCCAATCTAGTGACGATGGAAAGCCATGAATAAACATAAAGTGGGACTAGAAGGTACTTCATCGACCAATGAGCTTTGATGACCTTCCGCCAAAGATAAAAGGGATAATGCCGATTATCAGCAAGAAGATAGGGATGAGCTATGCTGCAATAGCAAATGTACTACATATGAAATAGGAACATAAAACACACTACATTAGATATGGAAACAGTATAGGAAATGCTGTCGACATGGGAGAAATGGATAAATTTCTTCAAACCTAAAAATGAACAGATAAAAACTGCTTTATCAAACCATCAGACCAACTGAATGCCAGTAGTAACAAAGTCTGAGCTATTTCCTCTCATTAAATTCATTATTCTTCTTAAAGCATTGAGCTAACAGAATGCTAACAATATTTTTTTTTATTGCACTAACAATATTAATTAGGCCTAACCTGAAAAAATGAATGGAGATGAAGCCAGCAACAAGTGCCAAGAAAATTTGAAAGAAACCAAGGGACTTGTTCTTCCAAAATGACCGGAATAAATCTGCAGCTTGACTGAAACTACAGTACATTGGGGCCATAGCAAGAACAGAAAACAGACCAAAATACATGATCTGTGCAAAATGTGGAGAAACTGCATGAGCTTCTTTCGCACCTACTCAACATGTGGACACAGTAAGAGACGGCAGCAATAAAGACCACTTCAATTTGCTACAAAGTTGAAAACAAGAAAAAGAAACAAAAAGACGGAAGCATACCTAGAACAACACTCCCATTCCAACGAACAAAAGCAACAAAGGCTGTGAATACCATAATAAAAGGACTAAAAGAAACCAAAAATTCCAACTTCATGTGCCACAGTTTTCGAAAGATGGCCTTAATTTCATCAAGAATACCTGCAATATAATACGACCACGATAAGCACTGAGAAAAGAAAACATCCATGGCAGGGAATGAACAACCGGTTTGGAAAGCTAAAACTAGGAATCGGTCTATTATATCCACTGTGATAATCAATTACCATAAACTCATAATATAAAACTTAATCAAAGTTCAGTAGACATGTGACGACAAACCTGACATGCAATTTCGAGAAGAAACACTTGAAGTCGACATTAAATGTATCTCAGAATCTGCTGAACTGCTGACCTTCCGGTTTCTCAAGTTTGAAACACTGTTTTTAGGAGTTACCGGAATATTTTTCCTAAATGAGAAGTCAGTGTCATCTCCATCTATCTTATCTTTTTGACTGGCCAAAGTAATATTTACAACCTCATTGCAACATACAAAAAGCATCCATAAAATATTTGTTTGTCGAATAACAACTGCCAAGGCACCAAGCTGCATTAACAGCATGAAAGAAAGTTACCACTCGAATAGACAAAACATTTAGACGTAACATAATATGTCCATATGGGTACATGTGTTTGTTTCAGAATCACATCCTTAGGTTCAAACAATTCTACTTATGGAAGAGACTTGAGCTATGGCTTTACCAGTGCACTGAACCAGTATTTCTTCTTCAAACACGCAAGATACATAGCGAGCACTGCAGCAAGTGACGCAACATCTGTATAATAGAGAAAAGTGAAGAACCAATGGAGAGGGTACATGGCTAGGACCACTGCGAAAAGTGTTGCTTTTCTTTCATCAAGAGTTGGTCTCAAGTGGGTGATTATATCATACACAAGAACACTGCAAAATACTGCCAAAACACCATTTGCGGATCGAAGAATCGCAGTGGAGCAGACTTCAGAAAATGAAGGGGCTGCTTTTATGAAGGACATGCCTGGAAACAAATAAGCAACATGTGCTAGTGAAAGATAGTACCTGCAAAGGTTCAAAATTGCATACATTTCAGTCTCTGCTAATACAACATCATCCTAAAGTTCTCAATCAATCATACCAAAACAAACATATTTGCGAAAACTAATCAAGACCCATTTCTTGTTTTTCCAATTAGAACTCAACTGGTGTAATACAAGTTCAAAATAATCATGAAATGCTAGAGAACATACAGGCCAGGAGGGGTAGTAATCATGGGATCCCAGCTTCTGAAATTGCCTCTGCAGTACTGTTGAGCCTGAGGCACATGGAATATCTCATCCTACACATTATGGGTGCGTGCATAATAAACTTGTCAACAAAATCATACATAACCAAAAAATCTAAAATTATTACTAGCATTTACATTGAATTAATAAAAGGGGCTTACCATGTAAGGCTCAGGAACAATGTGATTCACAAGGATGGAGATGGGAATTACCCACAAGCTCACAATCGTTGCCACAGCTATCCTACCCATCTTTCTCTGTAAACTGTAATCGCCGAATCAAATCCTAAGGCTGTGTTTGGTTCTATGGATTCGGCGACGCAAAATATGCCCCAACATCTCCGGCTGAGGTGAGACTGAACGAGTTTCGAATTGTAAATTTCTTGGAGTTGATCGTCAAAAGTAAACTTACTTAGGCGAGAGTCCTCCTCCTTTGACTGCAAGTCGTAATTGTCCGATTCCGGTTCCGATTTCCCCTGTAGACTTATTTAAGCTGTGAAAATGTGAAATTGAGAACCTTTATCCAAACTAGCAAAATTTACTTTACCCGTCTTCTTCAAAGTTCAAACATAGCGAAATATTGACTGTGCTTTCGGTTAGTGCATGTATTGGTTGCGTAGCGTAGGCCTTCAGATCAAGTGTGTATAAAAGCATTGTGTTGGTACTTTTTTTTTTTTTTTTTGGTTACACTTGTGTTGGTACTTTGGTGTGAAGGTCCTAAAATTTTATAAAACTAGTATTTCTTCTAATTTTCAGTAGAAAATAAAATTTTCCTTGATTTTTCTTAAGAAACCGCATAAAGTATATGACACTGTTACATGAAATACGAAAATAATGTTAGACTTAAATATGAGATATTCACGAATTTTACGAGCTGAGTATACCAAATTGACTTTTTTCTTTTCTTTTACAAGTAAAGCATAAACGAATTAAAGATGAGCCAAATTCAATATGAACTCGAGTTGTATCGAATCAATTTGCAGTCCAAATATGATTTTGTTGACACTGCTTCAGGCCTTAAGCTGTGTCAATTCATAATCTACGGATCAAGAGTCCTACGCGTCGACCTTGATCGAGTCTTTGAAGTCCAAAGCTTGGAATGGCATAACTCAAAATTTCTCTGTTATTTCGGAAAGGAAAGGTATCGTAATCTTGGGCTAATATTGACATATCTGAGGTCTCAGGTTCCCTCAACGCAACACAGGTACTTCTTTCTTTCTCTACTAATCAGCATTCAAAAGAGGCAAGAACAAAGTAGCCTAGCAGATTAAAATTTAATGTCTATTTTCATAGTTGTTATACAACCAGCACAGGTTCATTCATCACGCACGTACTTTCTTTCAAGAGCAGTATCAGGTAAAATAAACCAGCAAGGGCCAACTTTCTTCTTCTGTAAATAATATTCTTGACCCTAATAATTAGCGCTTTCATGCCAAAAAAAACCGCCAACTCATTCAAAGAAAAAACCGGAACAAATCAGAGGAAACAGAGCAAGACATTGAGAATAAAACATGCTAGGGAATGACCACTGAGAATAAAAGCATCTTAAATAGTATTACAAAATAATCCAGCAGTAAGCCTACAAGGTCAAAATAGTCCAGACATTGAAACAATAGAAAGCCAAGAAAAACGGACAACAAAACCAGAGAACAAGAATGCAAGCAGCATTTTTCTTTCCAAATAGAGAGAAGTCCACCAGTCCTTGATTGTAATCAGAAGCATTTTCTGTGCACAATTGAAGGGCCAGATTCATCGTACTCGGCTTTGGCGATCCACATCTGCACTCAAATGAAATCAGATGTTTCAATAACAATCTCTATCAAGAGAAGTTTGTACAAGAACACAAAGTACATATCACCAAATCAAGAAACAAACCTGCTGGAAGGTACTGAGGGATGCTAGAATGGAGCCTCCGATCCACACACTGTACTTTCTTTCTGGTGGGGCAACCACCTTAATCTTCATGCTGCTAGGGGCTAAGGCAGTAATTTCCTTGCTCATTCTGTCAGCAATTCCAGGGAACATAGTGGAACCACCACTGAGTACAATGTTCCCGTACAAATCCTTCCTAATATCAACATCACATTTCATTATCGAATTGTATGTGGTCTCATGAATACCAGCAGCTTCCATTCCGATCATGGATGGCTGGAAGAGGACTTCTGGGCATCTGAAACGCTCAGCTCCAATGGTGATCACCTGACCATCAGGCAGCTCATAGCTTTTCTCAACAGAAGAGCTGGTTTTCGAGGTTTCCAATTCTTGTTCATAGTCAAGAGCAATGTAAGACAACTTCTCCTTCATGTCCCTCACAATTTCACGTTCAGCAGTGGTGGTAAATGAGTAGCCACGCTCAGTCAAGATTTTCATCAGGGCATCAGTCAGATCACGACCTGCCAGGTCAAGCCGCAGGATAGCATGTGGAAGGGCATAGCCCTCGTAAATGGGGACTGTGTGACTGACACCATCTCCAGAGTCAAGAACAATACCTGCACACAAGCACATAGAAAACAAGAAACATTATATAAGAATCAGAGATCGAAATTGATCAGACAATATTATACTGAATTTGATAGATCAAAAATGCATTGGTGAGTTGGATTTATTCAAAAGTTCAAACCCAATAAAATTCAATGTCTAACCTATTTACTTACTGAATTACACAACCAAAATGATTCTCTTGCCTCAGTATCATTCTCAAATATCAAAACTTATCCTGATTTTTTCACATTCATTCGAAAATCATAATACCTCCAAATGGATGCAGATGCTCTATTTATCTATTGGACATTCCATTTAAAAGCAGTCACCTGCCAAATTTTTTCTTTTGTACATTTAAGGCTGAACTTCAAAATAACCCAATTTATGCCAAGTAAAACAATTTCAATTCCCAACTCAATTCACAAAGATGGTGCCAAGTTATTACAAGTAAACCATTAGTTAAGTCTCAATTCAGTTGCCAAAGTACATTACTTGGAAAGGAATAGAGGTAGTGCAATATGCCAATATCTAAGCGGACTGAAGAACTTACCAGTCGTACGACCACTGGCATAGAGGGAAAGAACAGCCTGGATGGCTACGTACATAGCTGGAGCATTGAAGGTCTCAAACATGATCTGGGTCATTTTCTCACGATTTGCCTTAGGATTGAGAGGTGCTTCGGTCAGGAGAATAGGGTGCTCTTCAGGAGCAACACGAAGTTCATTGTAGAAGGTATGATGCCAAATCTTCTCCATGTCATCCCAATTGCTCACAATTCCATGCTCAATTGGGTATTTCAGAGTTAAGATACCACGCTTGGACTGAGCCTCATCCCCAACATACGCATCCTTCTGGCCCATGCCAACCATAACACCAGTATGACGCGGGCGACCAACAATGCTGGGGAAGACGGCTCTTGGAGCATCATCTCCTGCAAATCCAGCCTAGAAAACATAATTTCGATCAAATTAAGTCCATTTGCTAACTTTAGAGCAACATTCATTCCTAAAATGCAGGGACAGAATTCTGTTTGCATACCTTGACCATTCCAGTCCCATTATCACAGACAAGAGGCTGAATATCCTCGGTCTCGGCCATCTTCTATTCCTGAAAGTAAATTAACATTCAATTACAAACCAAAAATAATTAAACAGTCATTCATCACATATCAATTGATACTATCACCATTGATGCATATACAAAAGAAATCGAAGTTAACAAACATCAAATCCAAACCCCAGTACAATCTCAAGGTAAAAATTAGAAAGAAACGAACATAAGCAATTGGGTAAACCCAAAATCTAATTCATAGATTTTGATTCTGAAAGAAGAATACAAAGAGAATCCAAATTTACCTATAACAACCAGATCAGAAGACAAATCTACCAAAACTAAAACGAAGAAGAACTAATCTCAACATTACAACAATCAACGATTAGATAATTAAATTCCGACCGAATGTAGCAAAAATCATCCAGTAAACAACAAAATCCGAACGGGGAACACTCAAATCAACCCAAACTTGGAAATTTTGAGCACATTATATGAAAAAAAGGGGATCGAAAGGGCACGGAGATTTACCTTTTACAAAACAAACCCTAGAATATGCGTTTCTGTGAGGTGTGGCTGAGCTGCCCGCGTTGAGTGAGGACCTTGGTGTTGGTTCAAAATGGAAACAGAAAATTAAAACGGACACGAAAAACCAAGAAAATGAAATGAAAATGGGAACTCCGCCCGAAATGAAATGCGCCTTAAATGCACTACAAATTCGGTCTCGCCCTAATCCCCACCTTTCGTCCTCGTATGGAGAACTGGATCTACGGTCCACGCGACGCGTCAGTTCGATTTTGGGCCTCTGGTGGATCCAGTTGTCATTTGACAATCCGGTTCTAATGGTGAGGTTTCTTCCACTAAGGTCACTATCTTGCCCCTGATCTTTACGCACAATGACCGATGCATCCTTCCTCTTGATGAATTTTGTTCTGTTTCTTTCTGGCCAATTAATGAATTTTGTATTGTTTTGAATACATGGTGGAAATCCCGATCAAAAAAATAAAAAAAATACATGGTGGAAATATTGGAAAAGAAACATAACTTTGTGGAAATTATTTGAGTGATGATCAACGACATTCGTCAAGTTTTAGGCTTTAGTTTGTTTTCACATCGTTCTTTTTTGTATTAAAAATTTTACCGATATTTTCTTATAAAGTCTCGCACGATTAACAAAATCGTCATCTCAAATTTTACACAAGATCAAATACTTTCTTATTAGTTGAACATCAAAGTGTTTATCGATGAAATTTGTAAACATTGAGAGATATGTCAATTCACTCAAATGATTTAAATATCTTACTTCTTATATAATATATCTATACTATATTTAAAAGAACAGATATAAGGTATTGTCAACCATAACTAATTTTCTTTACATTCTCAAAAAAAAACTAATTTTCTTTACATATGTACCATTGTTATATTACAATATGGTATAAAATAAAATACTTATTTATGAAAGACAATAAAGTCAAACTATAAAAAATACAAAATTACAAACATCCCACGTTTTTCTCCACCTCACTATCTACCTCCCTCTTTTAACTCCACACACATTGTGTAGGGCTCATCTGGTATATATATCTATACTATATATCAAGAAAACTCACTTTGTCGATCAAATTGGATGTAAAAATACATGAATACCTGTATATCATATATCAAGTTATAATATTCGAAGCGTATTATGGTAAATAATAAAATAACAAAAAATCAAAATTAAAAAGACAAAAAAAAATGCCCCACTCTCTGTGTATACAACTTCCCACTGTCAACATACAACTTCTCATTATCTCTAAGATAACTTTCCACTCGTTTTTTTAAAATAAAAAACAGATTTACACATGCATAGCATGTATGGAAAAAGCTAGTATATATATATAGGTTAAAGATGTACTACAAACTTACAAAGAGACTTACTGCATAACACGAGCATGGCTTGTTTTAAATGAGAACAACACGACATTGATGCACTATTTTTCTTGCCTTGTTTTTTTTTTGGACAATATTTTTCTTGCCTTGTTAATTAGGCCAAACTATTGCCTCTTATGTCAAAATATACAACTTATGAGATGGTCGTGACGTGTGTTATTTTAAGGGCCAATTACCCATAAAGTCATTTACATAACCTATATTCTTCAAAAAGCCACCTAATATTTTTATTCCTCATAAAGCCACCAAAATATTACAAATTTTAATATTTACAAAAATGTCACCGCGTTTTTTTCTCATTATTTACAAAAATACCAATGCCTACAAAAAGCTACTGCATTGATTGTAGTTTTATTGTTCTTCGACAATAGTTTTTTTGTCTTCGACAGTAGATTTCTTGTTTTTCGACAGTAGCTTTATTATTCTTTGGGAGTACATTTCTTGTTCCTCGCCAGTAACTTTATTGTTCTTTGACAGTAGCTTTATTGTTCTTCGACAATAGCTTTATTGTTCTTCGGCAGTATCTTTCTTGTTCTTCGGCAGTAGCTTTCTTGTTCTTCAACAGTAGCTTTATTATTCTTTGGGAGTACTTTTCTTATTCTTTGACAGTAGCTTTATTATTCTTTGACAGTAGCTTTATTGTTCTTTGACAGTAGTTTTATTGTTTTTTGACAATAGTTTTCTTGTCTCTAGTAGTAGTTTTTCGTATTCAGTGGTATTTTCGTAAATAATGAAAATTAAAAACACGGTAACATTTTTGTAAATATTGACACGGTAGTATTTTTGTAAATATTGACGCGGTGACATTTTTGTAAATATTAGTGGCTTTATGAGGGATAAAAATATTTGGTGGTTTAAAAAAAAAACAAGGTCACAAAAAGTGACCTTATCAGTAATTTTTTATTATTTTAAGTATGAGTATAAAAATAAGAAAAACATATATGCAACCGTAGATTTCTTATAATCTTTCGTAAAATGAGTTCGTGTAAAAAAGTGAAACTTCAATAGGCATTTACTTAAGTAACACTATAAATATAGATAATTTACTGTTTTTGTTTCTTTCATTGTGTCGATTTAATGAGTTGTAGTTACTAATCTATTGGTACGATCTTATATAACTGAGGGACATGGATTTTCAACTCTAACAACCTATGCTTGGATGTGTTTAGATTTGAATCCAAAGACATAGAAATGTGTCGAATTTAAATTCTCAATGACGGCAAAAATTAAGACTAAAATGTGCTGTCTTTTTTTTTTAAGTAACAAAAATCTATTAAGAAGATAAAGAAAAGAACACAAGGGAAAGGGGGACAGCAACCAAAACCCCTTCCAAGAAAACAAATACAAGCTTCAATAAGGCCAATGAAGTTATAGCAGCAATAAAACGAGGCATGAAGAGCTTTGATGACAACGACAAAGACACGTTCATGTTGAGTGGGATGATTCACAATACCAGTCTTGCATATTCGCATAGTTGTAGTGTATTTTGTTGTGGGAACTCAAATGGGTAATTCGAGATATGTGACTAAAAACCACCAATCCCCATATGAATTCTAATCATTGCCTTATTCTTACCCTAGCTTGTACCGTCTCTTTGAGATATTTCTACGAACCCTTTGCCTTCAAAACTTTGCAGAATACATAACATGCTAAGCTTTTGCATGACTTGCACAAAATTTGACTGGGACGCTTGCCAACACTCGGCCCCTTTTGTATCCACCCAGTGCCCAAGAGGGCGAGTGCATATCAATATAGCATCGCCTCACTGATCGATGTACGTTTCTCTAGAATATTATTGATGCAAATTGTTTGACGATTTGCTTCAACAAAGAGGCTCAAATAAGAGCAAGCATAATCTTCTCACTTATCTTTTGCTTTAAGGTACTACATGCAATGACGCAACGTAAGTAACCAAGGAGTTCTCAAGCGAGCAACCCTAAAAGATAATCTAGAATCCACCAGGGTTTCTGAAATCCATCAGAGAGATTTGAGAAAAGCTTCAAGTTTTATTGATAATTTGATAATATGAAAGATAGGTTAAGCAGCCGTTTAAGGATGCTTAAATATGAAAAGAAACCGTAGGGCGCTAACAAAAGGCATAAACAAGCCCACGGATTTAATTAAAATAAAATAACAAAAACTAAAAACGTTCTGAAAATTATTAAAAATACTAAGTTGCAGTTTTGAGGCCTAAACGATCTCGGAAGCCCGAAAAAGGCCATACGTCAGGGCGAAACTCTTGGTTAGTTTCGTCTCGCAGTTCCCTTCTTGGAAAGGTAAATTAATAGCTATTTGAAGCTAGAACGCCATATATGAACAGTACCGGGTTTCCCTTTGCAACAGTCTATCTGTTCTTCGATCATCTCTGTCATGCGTTCTACGTCATGTAAGAAGAAAAATTATTGTATCCGCCGCTAAGTTCAGTGCCAAGTTCAATCAGTTAGATTTGCATTCGGCATAGGGTAAATGCGTTTGTTTGGTCGAGATCTAGATCGGAGAAATCATGATCTATTATGAAATTTGTGTGGGCTGGTATAGCTAGAGTCACTGAACAAGCTAGACACAACATAGTGGGCAATGCCAATGGCCTTCCTTTCTACTCCAAGAAAGAAAGAAAGAAAGCTTCTTCTTCTTTTTCTGCAGCTGATCGAGTACATACGGGCATCTTGGAAAAGTTGGCGATCGATCCACGGATGCATCAAGCCATCAATTAATTCAAGGTGTAATGTATGTATGGTCCCAGATCTCTTCTAGATAGCTACTAAATCCATCACGTGGATGGTTCATGATTTACAATTAGGCAAGTACGTGGCTGGCTACCAGTATTAATGTACTGATATATATAGTTCCAAGGTGAGAATGCCTAGGAGAGTCTACCATAGCCAAGTTAAGGAGCAAAGCACAGTAGTTTGTTGATATCTAAAAGTGAGGCTCATCAATGTTGATGTATATGTAACTTCTCAAATATTGATTTGACAATACATACTTTTCATTCATATAAGATAACATGCATGTATCACGCCTGAGTCTAGCTAGATATTCTTTCGAAATTACTTTGAGATATTTTATAAAACATTTTATTTTTCTACTTTACATTATTCATATCAATGATATTGAACTACTAATTAGACTAATTAATAATGAATTAACGTAATCTGCACTGAAAAGTTAAGAGATTGCAATTACTCGCCCCGGCCAGCCTCCGGTAACTTCACCGTTGTATATATCCACTAGTAACTCTTGTTAACCTTAGGTCAATCGCCTCACTACACGTACTACCTTTTTTTTCTAATTAAACTTGAGAAGTGATGTAATTTTTTACCAATTTTTCTACCAAAGGACGAGACAAAAGTATTTGATGAAATACCTCGGAGAAGCATTTTATGAGCTAAAAGGAGTAATGTGCCCCCGGGCCCATGTTAACAAATTCGTTACTACGATCAATCACGCATATGAAAATTGATCCAATTCTTTGAGATAAAAAAAAGACATTTGAGTTTGGAGTTTGATTGAAGTTCATTAGCACCACCCCCTGGAAAACCAAAGAAGAAGCATTAGCTAACTAGTAGCAATAAAAGTTGGCCGGGTCCTCTCTGGTTAGCTAGCTAGGTATATTCTGGGTAGGGTTCTTATTATGTAACGTACTCTCAGTGTCAGCCTTATTAATATAAACAGTCACGGAATAGGGATTCAATTTAAATTTTAAAACTTACAGAGTCCAATGAAGATTCGTGGGGTTTGATTTTGAGAATGGTAGCAAGTCGAAGCAAGATGCATGATTGATTGTGTTACACGAGATTATGATGGTTGGCCAAATCATTCATCAACCAGATCGATGCATCAATAATATTCCTCCCATGCGAGTTTGTGTCCTCCTCACTAGTGCTAGTACCACTGTTATAATTTTATTTATCTTTTGCTTTCTACGTTACTCTACCTCTCATTATTACCTTCCATGGTCATCTTCTCTCTTTTCTTCAAAGTTTCAGTTCTCTTCTAGCTCCAACAAGTACTTAATTCCAACACTAAATAAAAGACGTTTCTGAATTTCAACCATCCATGCATCCTTGTACAATGTGTATATTAGTTACGTTACAAATCATATATATCTCTTACAGATGTGAGATCTATATAAAATTCATCTATACCAAAAGATGTAACGAACAATATATTGAGCAATGATCTGGCTCCTCCAAAGTGTGAAGTTTTGTGGAACTCACAAAATGGTGATGCTCCTAAAAATTCAAGGTCCGGACAATCGGCGCATCATTCTAACGGTAGTTTTAGAAATTTGAATACAAAATTGCACGGTTTTACACTTCGGAACTCCATATCCAAAATCCAATAAGTAGATCCATAGAATAACATTACTCATCCACTATTATGCTGAGTGTTATGTGTTTTATGTTTCATTACCTCTCTAATCACTGATTAAAGAGGAAATTAAAATTACATTAATTGAATTTCTTTGACCAAAATATTGTTTTGAAGGGAGCAAATATCAAATTACCAGATCTAGCGTCATCTTCACCTACCTGTAGGAGCGTGAGTAGAAGAATTCGTACGTAGATACTATTTGATGATGAAAACCATACACTCCAACGGCCCATGTCCTTGCTTTACACTCAAAGCGCTCGCTATGCCGCGATTACCGTTTTCTCGTCAAAATATCATATCGTGAGTCAAGTTGATTGAAACTTGAATCGGAAGGTTACCAAATCACTTTTCTTTTTCACTAACCGCTGAAGGTTACCAAATCCTAACCTCTCTATCTTTCAGCTGGGCAGAATCCTAAGCTACAGATCTTCAATGAGTATATATGTTCCTCTAGCTCCCGTACAACTCATCAGGAATCCAATACAAGGAATCATAAAGTACTAGGTGTATGAATTGAAGTTTATCAATCTTTGAGTTTTTAATCACATACATCTTCACAAGTCCGATGTAGATGATATAAGTCGATATGCTCTTTAATTTGCTGAGTTAACCTATCTGTATATGGTAAAGGAAATAATTGCTAGGCCTAAATACGATAGGATTAGGAAACCTTTATGGGAGGTACCTAATCCACAATTGCCTATAAATAGACTTTGATCCCTACTCTAGCAATCACAATAAGCACTACAAGTTCTCTGCCCCATTGATTGAGATTGCCTTAATTAGATTGCTCAGAGGAGAAGATCGAGATGTCTCACCAAGGTTAGTGTTTCTAACTATAATGTATTCTTATGTCGAGTGCAATACTCGTATGTGTTACATAAATCTATATTTTCATTCTTACACTGATGTCGCAAAAAATAAAAATAAAAGAATATTGAACACAAAACACTAATCTACTAATGTGAGGCACAATAGTTAAGTAACCTTAATTAATCAATCATGACGTCATTAGGAATAGAGTATGATATCGATGAACACTAGGAATGTCTTTTGCTTATTCTGTAACTAAGGTAACTTAGTTGTCGCAATTGTAAGTGAATATTGATATGTCCATATCAAGTCTTACAATCTCCCACTTGGACTATCAATATTCAAAACGACAAGAAAAGCTGCTACATCAGATATAGCAAAACTGAAGTGTATACAATTTAGACAAGTTAGATACATCGAATCACCCTTAACACTCAATCATTCTGTGTGTAACTATATCGAATCACAGGAAATCAAATACTTATTCAAAGTACAAAACACAGGAGCAAAACTGTATATGAGCTTAATGTTACTTTACAAGAATGCAGTATAAGTAATTAACCAAATGAATGATCCAAAATTGTAGAGATTCATGTATGAGTGAATCTGTATCTTAAGGCTTCAGTAGAAGCTCAACACGCATACTTCATCAGCACATTGAAAGACCTGCAAATAATGCTATATATAATACCAAAATAGCAGTCTTACTCGAGTAATAATTATAATATATGCATGATACTTTCAACAATGCTTTCTTAAGTCAGAAATTTGCAAAATAAAATATTAATGCAGGAACTTCAAAAGGTTAATGCTTATGAAAATTTTAAAGTCTACAGCAAAAAATAACCAAAGTCAAGGCTCTAATCCTCCCACTATTCTATGACATCAAAACTTTCTAAGACCCCAATCCTTTTAACATGCAACTGATAAGGTGCTACTGCTAAAGCCTTGGTAAGTGAGTCTGCTAGCTGATCCAAAGTACCAATTTTGATAATCTTGATTTCATTATCCCTAATACTCTCCCTAACAGCAAAATATATACTTCACATCAATGTTCTTAAAAATACTCCCTAGCATCTGTTAAGTCTGCAGGTGGGTCTTCCCTAAGGACATCTGGACATGGTCGACAAAATCTATCATGCCTAGATGCAGCTCTATATCCTGCTTCCATCTCTTAAAGTTTGTGCCATTTAAGTTTTCAATTTGATTAACACCTAAAGGGAGGTTCATAGCTATAGGAAAAAGCATTAACAGTTCAAAAGTTTAGTAAAACATTTAGATATTTGCCCCAATAATACATATTGTGTCTGCCTTACCTAGAGTGGCAAAGGACATATAGACACTTTACTGAATCATATAACCAGAAAATAAGAGTAACTTTAGGCTAATTAGCTTATGTCAACACCTAGAGTGGCAAGAAGAACACATTCTAACAGCCTCTGAATGCACTTTTACTTCCTGTTATATACTAATTTAGAACCTAAAAGATGTAATCATTTAAACCTCCTAGGGGGAGCAAGGATACAATCTATTATATTCAAAATTACAAGTTGTTGATCCAAGTACTCAGGTTTAATCAAAAAATTCTTCTGAAAAGATTGCTATCGACAATACAATTTACAAAGACTTTTAATTAAACTGGACCAAGAGAGTTTTATGTATTTCGAGTCTTGTTAAAAATTGATTACTGACAAGGTGTTTTAGACGGATTTGGGAGATTAAGGAAAAACACACAGCAATCAAAACAATGCTCAGCAAATTCATTAAGCAAACAAAGAACAAGAACACAGGAAACACAACACAACAGTCACAATTATCGGCCTCAACAAGGCTAAGGAACTGAATTTAAAATTGCAAGGAAAAACTAATGAATCAATTGCAGAAGCGTACCAGGATACCAATTTTTCCCTTGCAAAATTGTAAATCAATTACAAGACCAAAACTCAATACAACAATTAGGTTGGTCGACCATGATTTCAATAAGAAATTTTGAAAAACTTAGGCGGAAAATTTGCAATCGAAATCATAGTGATCTGTTCTATAGGATCGTACCTCTGTGTCCTTGACTTCTAAGGAGACATGAATCTAAACCAGGCTCTGATACCAATGTAAGAATGAAAATATAGATTTATGTAACACATACGAGTATTGCACTTGACATAAGAATACATTATAGTTAGAAACACTAACCTTGGTGAGACATCTCGATCTTCTCCTCTGAGCAATCTAATTAAGGCAATCTCAATCAATGGGGCAGAGAACTTGTAGTGCTTATTGTGATTGCTAGAGTAGGGATCAAGGTCTATTTATAGGCAATTGTGGATTAGGTACCTCCCATAAAGGTTTCCTAATCCTATCGTATTTAGGCCTAACAATTATCTCCTTTACCATATACAGATAGGTTAACTTTAATAGGTAAGTAACCTTAATTAATCAATCATGACGTCATTAGGAATAGAGTATGATATCGATGAACACTAGGAATGTCTTTTGCTTATTCTGTAACTAAGGTAACTTAGTTGTCGCAATTGTAAATGAATATTGATATGTCCATATCAAGTCTTACAATCAGTTTTATTCATAAGTCAGTGAAATTACTCATTCAATATAAGACACGAAAATATGTGGCCCTGAGTTCATATCTTTTCTTACCGGTTTCAGGGTTCCCACTTTCTATTCTCATACCATATTTTATGGCATCACACTGTGCTATAACCTTTAGAGCAGGTGCGGTTGCTTAGATAGTGACTCGTTATGCCGTACCCCAATAATATATATAGGTCATTATTTGTAGTTATGCTTAATTTATTAATGAAGTTTCTAACATCTTTCGCTCAACAAGAAATAATACAAGGAACGACTGATAAGAGCTACATCATAATCAATTTTAACCTCAACAGTAGCACAACAAAAATTAAAATAAAATAATACATCCTGGAACCTTCGTTAAAAGATGAACTCGATCATGAGTCATGACTTAAGGCTTCATTTGACACTCCTAGGACAAAAATAGAGGCAAAAGTCTGAAACTGGGCAAATTCATAATCAACGTACACCTTGTACTACCCTAGACCCTATCAGCTTCATAGCTAACGTACAGCAACTGGTATCCAAGGTATGAAGCACACATATCCATATCAAGCTCGATCAATTCCATACCACTACCTTATTTTGAGGGTCAATTTGAGATTTTGACGCATTAAGAAAATATATACATTTGATTCACCTGATATTAACGTCGTAAATTATGGACCCCCGTGAAATGGAGATTGATTTTACTTCCGGCAAACCACGCACCACCAAACAACAACCTATTTCTTACATAGTCAATTACTAATCAATGATTCCTTGCAAACCCGGCCAATGTGGCAATTAATATATGGCTCTAATACAATTATGAGTAATATTTGAATTTGAATTTGAATTTTGTGGCTTTCTATCAATGAATGAAGAGCAGAAGAAAGTTATGGTATGATCTGGTGGTAGAGTAGACGGTAACTAAGTTTATTTATTATTAGTTATTACCTACTTTGTAAGTCGGTGGTTCCAACCACCCCCTTGTTGTGGGAAAGAAATATTCTGGGAGTTCAAGGGTGCTTTACTGCCTAAAAGAGCAGATAGCTTCAACCTTTAATAGACAAGCTTACCTAATATTGCTACTCTTATAAAGTTGTGCTTAAAAGCCTTTAAGGAGTTTTACAGGTGAAATTTGAAACACCCCTCTTTGTACTATTTTTTTATATTAACGAGGTTCATTGCCAAAAAAAAAAAAAAAGGTGGAGATGTAATGCAAATTCATGTAGATCGAATAAATATAATTCCTTCATTTGCTATTACGTACTCTCATAAAGGTAAAATTTGTATCCAACTCCGTCTACACATAGAGGTGAAACAGCTCACCCCTGTTGTGTTACATTTAGAAAACATAATTTTTTACGGAGGTAGAATTCATTTGGAACTGATCACCTAGGGTTCATATATATATATGGAGTAAAAATCGTATTTTATTTTTGCCTTGCTTGCTAGGTAAACAAAGCATCTCGATATTTTAGGGCAGAATAGCACGAGAAGAGGGATACATCTCTTCTCTCCATGGTCCCCAAATAACGTGCCACGTGCATAGATGCACCTAAAAGTTTCAGAAAATAAAATTAAAATAAAATAAAAAGGGAAAGCGTAGTCCTCAAACAACCATAACAAAGACGTTATGCCATGTCGCTAACTCTCTACTACAAAACACACAGAGACCTCTTCCATCTCCTCAGTCCGTTCAAGTATCCAATTGCACATAACCCATCACCATCTACCTCTCTCTCTCTCTCTTTCTCTCTATCATAGACTCAATCTTTCTGGTTTTGCATTCCTTCTGTTAAAACAGTTTCCTCTTCTCTCTCAAAGTCCAAAAGAATCAGGAAAACAAGGTGAATTTGATCTCTTTTACATTCCTATTCTTATCTGGGTTCTCTCTTCTCTTCTCTTTCCATTAATATATATATATATATATATAGGTATATATTAACTCCCCTGTTTCTTGTACTTGCAGAGAGGAGAGGAGAGGAGCTATTCTAATCAATTAGTTCTTCATGGATTCCGAACAACCCGACCCGAAGATGTCAAATTCGGATCCTAATTGTCTTCTTCCCGAAGACGATAACATCAAATTCGAAATTTCCAAGACGCCCATGTTGGAAGATCATGCCAAGAAAGAAGAAGGACCATCATCCAAAGAATGCGAAACGTCGCCGTCGTCGTCAATGACGGAGGAATTGGGCAACAAGGTCTGCAACGACGTCGTAGTGGACGACGATAACGACGGCTTCAAAACGCCACCTGCTCTGGATCACAAAATTCCCGTGATCACAGAGTGCCCGGCTGCACCGAGAAAGTCCAGAATACCCCTGCGGAAACGAAAAGCGCTTGATTCGCCAAGCGCTTCCCGCAAAAGAATCCAGATTAATCTTTCAGAAGAAGAATTCCAGGCTCTGTTTTCGCCGCCTCACGATTTTCGCGGCAAGATCAAGAAAGCCAGCCCAAATGGCGCCATCTGATCCGTCCATTTTTACTACTTTTCCGTTCTTCCGGCAATTAAACAATGTAGTTAATTATACGCAACTCTGCGATTAACCCAATTAATTTAATTTTCTCTTTTTTCTTTTTGGGTTCTTGGCTTGAGATGTTTGTTAATCCATATATGGTGGCGTAAAGTTGTGAAAGATGAAGTACAGAACAAGAAAGAGGCGCATAGTGTCATAGAGATATTGTGTTCTTTTGTGCTCGAGGTGTTATTCTCTGTTTTCTAAAGAAAAGGGAATGGATTCTCAGAGACTGAGATATATATGATGATGCATGATGAATAAAAAGCAATAAAGTTTCTGAAGAATTTTACGTTTAATTGTTTTCTGGTGTGAATAGATTCTTCTTTCATGTTTTTTATGTCATCTATAAGATTCTTCTTCATGTTGCGTAGAAGAAGTCTCTTTGGATTCTATATGATCATGGCCCCAATGGAGAAGAAGAAGCCAATTTTAACGTTAGCATAGTTGATCTTCCTTGGAGTTTAATTTTTTTATTCACCGTAAATAACTGTTACAGTCACTCTATAGTTAATCCTACCTGATTAATTAATTTATCTTTAATTACATGAATTACTCCATCGGTTTCCTTTTCAATCGTTTTTTATGGGCATAAATTATGTTTGTGATATCACTAATCCGAATGTAGAGTTAACGAGCTTATCACTTATCTGAATCGCTCATGCTAAAAAAATACATGAGATAGTTTTAGCAATGACTAATAGTGTATTTCACGTCGTTGCTTATTACGTGTCTAGTGTTTTTATATCTTATTTATTGCATGGTTTATTATTTAGTTCTTGGATTTAGCCTAGAGCTAAAGAGTTCAACTCTAAATTTATGCTCTTGTAATTCAATCTATACCCTAACATAATGTTACAAAAATTCTTAAATTTGACGACATGTGAAGAGACAATTCGTAAGATACGCATACGCCAAACAATATTATTAGAGCATCTATAGCAATGCTAGCTATTTTTTAACTAAATTTTAGCTAAAGTAGCTAAAAAGCTATTTTGGCTAGCTAGTTTGAAAATACGTCTGCACCAATACTCTTTACTTTAGTTAGTATTGAATTTAATTTTAATTTTTTAATGAATAAAAAATGGCTTAAGTGTATTTAATAATTACACAAAACAACTAAAAATGAATGTTTTAAATTAACAAAAATAATAGAGAGCCTCATTTCGCTCTCTCTATATTTAGGAGCCATATAGCTAAAAGCTAAAATAGAGAGCCACTTAGGAGGCTGGTGCAGCTGCTAAAATAGCTTAAATGCTAAACATGTTCTCTAAAATAGCTAAAGAGCTAAGATAGAGAGTCTGGTAAATATGCTCTTATACAAACTTTACCAAAAGCAGAAAGGGTTGTACTACACATGCAAATAGGGGACTAAGATTTGTTTATGGGGCATAGCTGCTTAAAGCAAACTTTGACATTTTAATGGTTAATAATTGATTAATTAGAGAAGGTTTGGGAGGCCTCATCAAACCCCCTTAGCTTAGCTCAAATAGCTCATAGAATCCTTGTTAGGTTTGTATAATATTCTAGACTTAGTTCTCCAATAAAGGCAAAACATGCTCCATGATCTGGTCACCAAGTTTCTCAACTACTAAAGAGACATGGGATCAACTACTAGAATTCTATGTTGGCTTACTTTATTGGCATCACAGATCTGATCTACGAGAAGAATAAACAAGGAACATTCTCATATGTTGTAAGAATTTTTTTTACTGTTTCCAATTTTGTCAATCTCATTTTTAAATTCAGTAGTGTAAGTGTAGCACCAATCAAGATGAACTTAGGTCTATACAATTATTAGACCTTTAACTTGGTGAAGGCACGCCAGGATAGAACCATTTTTTTTTTTTTTGACTTTTATAATGAATCAATTCTCAGTATGCATCTGATTGTGATCATGTTAAATTTATAGTAACATGGCTTCACCACCTGTCGTATTATTGATTTTTTAATTAAACAAACCTATTGACTTTGCAGTTAATTAAGCCCCATCACATAATCATTCTTGTCATTAATGGCATGATATCTACACTTTGCCTTTGAATGAATCTTTTGGAGGATTAATTAAGGATAGGAAATAGGGATAACGAAAGTCGAACTCCTACTTTAAATGTTGCCAAGACATTTTGTCTCATTTATTCTCCAATGTTAGTATAGAGAAAATCTTATAAAGTCGACATTCTCTCTCTCTCTCTCTCTCTCTCTCTCTCTCTCTCTCTCTCTCTCTCTCTCTCTCTCTCTCTCTCTCTCTCTCTCTCTCTCTCTCTCTCTCTCTCTCTCTCTCTCTCTCTCTCTCTCTCTCTCTCTCTCTCTCTCTCTCTCTCTCTCTCTCTCTCTCTCTCTCTCTCTCTAGTGAATTAATGACCGGTGTTGCTACCATATCATGTCGGATCAATACCCACGGACCATTCCGAGCAACATCGCTATCTTACTGCTAAGAAGGCCATTTTCTTGGCCGGAACAATAACGAAACAACAAACCTAGGCTGAACATCAGACCAAAAGTAACAAAGTCCATTTAAATAAAAAAAAAAAATAGAGGGAACGAATATACAGTTATAGTTTTATCCCTCATATATTGTCCATTCCCTTACTTAAATTGAACTCGCTGATTATCTTTATGATTACCTAATTGTTTATAGAAAGAGCTCATGTTCTTTTTTTTTTGCTAAAAAAACGAGAGATAAGAGAGAGACAAACCAACACCTCCATAATAAAAACGTAACATACAATGAAGAAATAAGCTAACGATAACGAAATTGAAGAATACCTAAATTGTCACTATTATAATTCGCAAGAATGAAAGGAGTTGAGAAAAATCACATGATCTTTTTGCCACTTTGCTTTTTTATGTTTGGGTTCCAGTTTCCAAAGCCCGGTGTGCTCTGGGGCCTTTATCCATCAATGAATTCAAATAGAGTGACGTGGCAAGAAGTGAGTGGCAAACGACATACATAGAATGTTGTAATAATACGGGACCTCCCATATTAATATTATAATAGACGTGAAGGAATGTAATGAAATAACGCGCGAATCCACCATTAAATAAATAAAGCTTCCCCTTGACTGTTTCTCTTTGCCTCCATAAACATAACGGTAATTAACCACCAAACACCCGCCCCTCATTTTTCTCTCTTCCACTTTCTCCTCTTTTCTCTTCGCCCATCAATCGATATTCAATTCTCTCAAAAACACTAACCCCAAATTTGATTTTTTTTTTCGCTCACAATCAGGAACAATTGCAGCAGCTCGAGCTATTGCCCCAAATCCGAAACCCTAATGCAACAAGATGATCATGGAGCGGAAGAGGACGTTCACGATGAACTGGGACGGCCTCCGCGACGCGGACGACGACGACCGCTTCTTCGAGTCCCGCGAGAGAATGTCCTCCGCCGTGCCTCTCGACCTCGAGGCCTCATCCTCCGACGATGAGGACTTCAACGACAGTCGTATGTCCTTCGCCTCCTGCGTCTCCTCCGTCCGAAACGACGTCGATTTGCGAGCCCTGACGGGCGCCGCCGAGCCGCCTTTTACGGCCGCAACGACGCCTCCAATGTCGCCCGACTACAACATATGGATGGCCGCGCCGGGCTCGATATCCGAGCGCCGCAAACGGTTGTTTCAAGGCATGGGATTGGCCAACGGTGGCAAAGACATTGTGAGCTTCAAACGCCTCGTTTCGAATAAAGTCCCAAACGGTGTCGTTGCCGCCGTTACGCGTTCCCCTACTCGCTCTCTGGAGAAAATACAATTGCCTGAGACGGGGCCGGAGCCGGGGCCGGGGCCGGAGCCCGAGCCTGAGCCCGATCCGGAGCCGGAGACGTCGAATTCGCCGTTGCCGGTAGTGCTAGTACGGTCGCGATCGGAAGGAGAAATCGAAGCTTTCTCGGCCGATAAACTAAGGAAAGAGGAGGTAATCGGCACAATCCCAAAACAACGGCTCACGAGAACATCGTCGACCATCGCCGCGCCTCGCTCTCGAATATGTCCGTACTCGGAACCGGCCATGACGCCTCAAAATGAAGGAGGAGGCCGGGCCGTTCGATCTAGGGGCTTGTCGACGGTGTTGTCCAACAATAGCAGTAGACTAGGGGCTTTTTTCTTGATAAAAAATCTGGACACAGGAACGGAGTTCATTGTGAACGAGCAAGATCAAAATGGGTGTTGGAACAAGTTTAGTGATCTTCAGACAGGGAAGCAATTGACCATGGATGAGTTCGAAAAGTCCCTTGGGTATTCACCTGTGGTCAAAGAGGTGATGCGTCGCCAAAATGTTTCGACTGAAGCTGGGAGTGAAAGGAAGATCGGTGCAGGAGCCAATTCGTTTGTCTCCAAGAGTTTGAGAATGAGCAAGAGAAAGGTTGCTCTGTTGAAGAATAGCATAAAGGGTGTGGGAAGTGCTGTGAGTGTACTAATTGGGGATAAAGAACAACCCTCCCCACCACCGCCTTTGCCTCAGGACCAAAAACCCGGCAGCAAGAATTCAGGGTCTAATTCGTCGGAGTGGATCAAAGTTAGGCATACTGGCAAGTCATATAAGGAGCTATCAGCATTGCATTTATGCCAAGAGATTCAGGCTCATGAGGGCTCAATTTGGACCATCAAGTTTAGTTTGGATGCTAGGTTCCTGGCTAGTGCTGGAGAGGACCGGGTCATTCATGTGTGGGAAGTTCAAGAATGTGAGATCATGTCCTTGGACAGCAATTCGACTCCGCTGCATCCCTCGTTTTGTCCATCTCCGGATCGATCACCATCTCTTAGCTCTGAAGCTGCAATCTCCTCTGAAAAGAAGAAGAAGGGGAAGGGAGGTTCTGCTAGGAAAACAAATCCCATTCCTGACTATGTCCACGTGCCCGAATTCGTTTTTGCCCTCTCTGAGAAACCTGTCTGCTCTTTCGAAGGTCATTTGGATGCTGTACTGGACCTGTCATGGTCCAGAGATCAGGTCAGTTTTTAGCTAATCTTTATTCTTTGCCATCTGATCCTTCATAAAGCTGAAATGTAGTGGTTTGTTGTAATTAAGTTAGAAGCTGGTCTTATGAGAAACTCAATTCTGATTACATATGCATATTCATTTGATATAACTAGGAGTAGGGGCTAATTTTGATCTGACATGCAGCTATTGCTTTCTTCTTCAATGGACAAAACAGTTAGATTATGGGATATGGAGACCAAGAGTTGTTTAAAGATGTTTGCCCACAATGATTATGGTAAGAAGCATCTATAAACCACTGCTCAGCTGTTGTGTGCATTTGTAGTTTGACCCTATAATGCAGCACAAATGTATATATGATACTTGTTTATTTAATTTTTCTTTAGTTTCTTGAGTTTTAACATGGGAAATTGGTGTGGCAGTAACTTGCATACAGTTCAATCCTTTGGATGACAATTATTTTCTCAGCGGCTCACTTGATGCAAAGATTCGTTTATGGGACATACCTGATCGAAAAGTGGTAGACTGGACTGAACTTCATGAAATGGTCACTGCTGCTTGCTATACTCCAGATGGCCAGGTCCAGCTCCCTTATATACTGGTTTTTCATGTACTCTTCAACATGCTTATGCTTATAATCTTCACATGAAGTTGAATCAACTTAGGAAACTTCATTATGACTTCTACTAAACATGGTTCAAAATTGTTTCACTTCCCTCTAGTTATGGTATACCTTTTCATAACTGCAGGCTGCCATCATTGGCTCACACAAAGGAAACTGCCGTATATACAATGCAGAAGGTATGAGTCTTTCATACCCATAGTATATTCATTGGTCATGGACCCTGCAGGACTTTAGTCTAGTTTTAATATATTCACACAGACAGTCTATGATAAGGCTCATCTTGTTTCGTAATTCAGATTGTAAATTAAGTCAAGAAGGCCAGATTGATATTAAAAACAAGAAGAAGAATCAAGGAAAGAAAATTACTGGTTTCCAGGTAATGTTACTGTCCTCCCTCTGATTCCTCGCCAATAAACAGTTTCTGTATAAATCCTTCTGAATTGTTACCTCCAATGTTCTTGCCCTATGAACAGTTTTCTCCAACAAATTTAACTGAAATGCTTGTCACATCTGCTGATTCTCGGATTCGGATTGTAGATGGTAAAGATGTGACTCATAAGTTTAGAGGTATCTAATCACCTAAGTATCAGTGCCATTTCATTTTCCACAATATTCTGGTCAATAATACCTGGATATGTAATCTGATAACAGGTTTCCGAAATACAAGCAGTCAAATTGGAGCGTCATTCACTCCCAATGGAAAGTACATTATATGTGCTAGTGAAGATTCTCATGTATATGTTTGGAAGCGTGAAGAGCCTCGAGCTTCAGCGGCAGGAAAAAAGAGTACAATCACCACCACTTCTCATGAATATTTTCAGTGTAAAGATGTTTCAGTAGCAATCCCATGGCCTGGCACCATAAAAGGTGACCCTCCCCCTGTGCCTGTGCATTCTTCTAAGAGGCACTCAAAACGTTCCTCTGTACAGCCAATTTCAGGAAGTGCATCGCCTACTCAAGAAGGAGGAGACAACAAGAAACTGTTGCCACCTCTCCCAAAGAAAAACACTACTCCTACTACTCCTCCTAACGCGACACCAGAGAGACCTTCAACTCCCCCGCCGGAAGATCAGGATCCATCTCAAATTTCTCGAACAGAATCTGGGATTGGCGAGTCATTCAGCTCAGACCCTTCCTCTATTAGGTATGGTGGCGATTCACCTTCTATATCTTCCGGTAATGCATCAACATCATCTTGGTCTTCCTCTTGGTCCTGGTTTGACATTGGCAATAGCCAATCGAACCAAACAACACAAGCAACAGCTTGGGGATTGGTCATTGTGACAGCCACTCTGGAAGGTGAAATCAGGGCATATCAAAATTTTGGGTTACCAAGAAGGGTGCAGACCAATATTTTTGGAGGTCCTACGTAAATTGGTTTTTAAATTTGTTGTTAGTGAAGATATAGGATCATTCATTCTCCTTTTCATTTCGACCAAAATATAGTTTGTATACTATCCCCTGGTGCAGTGAAAACGAACTGCACCAATGGGATTTTGTTGTAGATGTCAAAGCTGCTCATCACCACATAATGGATGCTTGTATATGTATTGCTTTGTTGTATCAGGCCAGAAAAGAATTGTTTTTTTGCTGTAAATGTCATATGTCAAAGCTGCTCATCATCAGAAATATTTGTGAATTACAATCAATTCCTTTTTATATAATTTTGCGAAAAGTCTGCAGTATAATGATGCATCGATCAATACATTAATTTTCAGTAGTGATAAACTAGCTCACACAATGTTAGAGTAACACTACGTGTTATCGATTGAGCTAGTCTACCACTATCGAAAATGCAAATACTGAATCAATACATCGAGGGTTTGATCCATTTTAGATTTTATACTCTCTGTTTTTTTTGCCAAAATTAGCTTTTTATACCCAATATTGTTGTTGCTGGCTTCAGTGGCGGATCCAGGATTCGAAAATGGGGGGGGCTAACTTCTATAGGGTCAAATTTTTTGCCGTGAGGCAAAAAAATTTTTTTTGGGTCATTGAGCAAACCTCATAAAACATTTATCGGATTGAGATCTTGAGGAATTAATCAATTAAATAATCTTAAGGGGAGGATTGAAGGAGGAAGAACAAGGATCACTGCCCACTGACTAGACTCAAGGAGGGATAAAGGGACTGAAGCTTGGAGGCATGAGGGAGTGACTGAGTGAGGAGGGGAACCTTTTATTTTATTTTGGGGGGGGCTATTAGAGGGAGTGGAGGCATGAGGGAGTGAGGAGGGGGAGAGAGGGAGAGACTAATCCTAAACTAATTAATGTATTACCAAATATTTTTTTTTGAGGGGGTTGGGTATAACCTATGTAGCCCCTAGTGTAGAGATAGCCCGTGGAGGCGTGAAGGTCTGAGGAGGTGAGGATGAGGAAAGAGTGAGAGACTATTAGACTAACCCTTTTTTTTTTCTTTTTTCTTTTTCTGGGGGGCTATTACACTAATAGCCCTATACTTAGGGATAAATTACCAAAAATTTGGGGGGGCTATAGCCCCACTAGCCTCCTTAATGGATCCGCCCCTGGCTGGCTTGTTAGTGAAGTCTCTATAAAAGCATATGCAGTTATTACATTTACTTTGAACTCCAAAATCGCGCGCCAAATATGTCAGAGAGGAAAAGAACCAGAGCTTCTTCGCCTTCGAGCCCTCTCGCCACCGTCGATGATATTCATAGACGCCTCCTTCGAGCTTCCTCCACCTCCTCTCCACCGCCGATCTCAACCCTCTCATCCCCGCCGTACGATCTCTATATCTCTCACGCTCTCCGATTTGAAATTCGTAACTAATTATCTCCAATTTCAGTCTTAATTTGACTGCATTTTCCTGCAGGGAGGATCGTCGTGTGCAGATCCAGAAACACTCGTCGCAATGCAAGCTGAGAAGGACGGATAATCTCGAAGATTTCTTGGATCTGAATCTGCTCGCCGAGGTGTCTTCCAAAATCAGCCGCGCGAAGAAGGTTCAAGCTCCGGAGACGAGGTCGCTGAAGAATGAGGTCAGAGATTTCGAGTGGCCGGTCAACGAATTGAAGGTCATGGTGGTGGAGTCGGACAAGGAAGCTGTGAATCTCAACGACGATCTGGATCTGATCGCGGAATTTGGGGACGGAGACGTAGAGACTTGCAGTCCGTTTCGGCGTTTCGAGCGAACTGGCTTGCGGCGTTTCAGAGGGTGAGGATCACAAACACACTGGTTGTTCAATTAGTTTGTTGTTATCGGTAAAAATTACGGGTTCAAGTAAACACGTAGCTTGCGTGAAGAGTAATGTGCATGGTGTTCGAGTTGCCATGATTTCGCGTAAGGAAAGCGTATTGGAATTCAAAAATACTCGGTCTGAAAATCTATTGCCCAACTCCAATTTCCTTTCCTTTATGATTTTTAGTTTTTTTTTTGTGTGACAATTATTGTAAGTAAATGTTCTAAACACAAAACAGCTCAAGTGTAGTAAAAATTTTAAAACACATCTTCACCAATTTTTTCTATTTTAGCAAAAAAAATGAAGGAATTGATTGTCCGAATTCTTAACTTTAATTTCAACAAATATAGGTGTCATCTCTAATTTTTTTTGCAAAATTTTATTTCAAGTTTTTCTTTTCATTTCCAAAAGAAGATTTTTTTTTATCATTTTGATCAGTGTAATTTTTTTTAAAACTTCCTTAATTTATTACACATTATAAATTATATGTCAATACAACCAAATGATGAAATTTTAATTGATGGAGTTGTAGATTCCATCATTTAGAAATTCCAACAGAATTTATAATCTTCTTAACCAAATGCACGAAGGAAAAGCCATTCTTATAAAATAAAAGACGAGAAACACAATGTGTGCCCCGACAACCCGGCTACACCATCGTAACTTCAAATATCTTGATTCGTGACAGTCCCCCATGTGATGCTCGACCGTCCTATGAATTTGTTATTCCTAGACGAGTCGTAAAGGGTATAATCAAACATACCTTGTCTCCACATTGGATCAAAAACAAGATCAGCGGGATCAAAAACGGCTAACTCGTATAGAGCTATAATTTGTTGCCCTTCATTATTAACAATAATTTTGGATTTGGAGCGTAAGTTATTCTCCCGTTAAGCATCAGGTGGGCCGTGTAGATTGGGCCATATAGCTAGGCCTCATGGAATCATCTTCCTCGGGAAGTCTTGTCTGAAGACCATCCTATCCTTGAGTTCTTCCCCAAATTGAATTCGAAAATAGGATTTTCGCGCCTCCTGTTGTTTGCTCTGTACATTTCAGCCTCAGAAGGACAAACCAGATCTTCTTCCTTGTAATTTCCAGACGCCCAAGCCTCTCCTCCAAATCCTGAACTTCAACCATGGCCTCCCCGAACCTCTACCCCGTCATGGACGACAAAGACCTAGACGACGCCGCTTTGTGGGCCGTAATCGACTCCGCCGCAGCATCGCACTCCTCCAAATCCAAATCCCGCCACCCCCTCGCGATCCAATACCCTAACCACCCACGGCCGTCCCCGATCTCAAACCCTTCTCCTCCGCCGAAGCTCTTCAAGACCGCTAGGATCTCCTACTCCGCCGAATCTGACTCCAAATCGGAGGGCGAGGTCGTCGAGGAGCCTTGGGCTTTCCAGCCGCCGAGGAAGATCGCCAGGTCAGCAAACAACGGAAATTCTCTCGCCGTAGTCAGAAATGTGCCGCGCACGCCTACCACGCCGGTCTACCCTTCGCCGGAATCGCATTTGTCCCCGGGAATCGGGAGGTTTAGTAGTCCAGTTAGCTATGCGCAGAGAGACGAGAGGGATAATAATCCTGTGCAGACGGTGCAGCATAGCTTGTCTGGAATGTTCCCTTCGGTTTCTTTGTTTAAGGAGTATCAAGATGCAGCTATGGCGGTGAGTACTACTATATTATTAGTGTTTGCAGTTCAATTTTAGTTAATTTTGAATACAATTGCTTTGCCTTTTAGGAAAATTAGGTTTTTGAGCTAATTAATTTGGAAGAATTAATTGCCTAGATAGTTTTGGCCTAATTAGTTTGTGCCAATTGACAGATCTTGGAGAAAACTGATTACACTAAGATCCATGGGAATACTTTTATAAAAAAGTCAGGTAAAGGGATGTGGAGAGGTTCTGGTAATTGTTTCGAGGTGGAATGGAATGCTAGATTGAATTGAACATGAGGTGTATTATGTGTTGTACAGGTTGGAGGAAGATATCATTTTACTTCAATCTCTCTTTTGAGATCAAAGACAAGAACATTGAGTTTGATGAGAATCGGAATGTTCTGCGCGCAGAGTTTGTGGTTCGGGCATACATGCAGTAAGCATTTTGGCAACTTAGCATAAGATAGTGATCTAATTCATGATCATGTCTTACTTCATTATGCTTTAGGATCACTGTTTTTGATAATATCCTGCTTCCCTTGTTGATAGGGGTGGTAGGTTCTCAGATGGATGGGGCTCCTGCGATCGGCGTGAGAAGAGATTCAACAAACCAAATCATGATATTCCAAGTACAGCAGAGACCAGGGCGAAAAATAAAGCATCCTCGGTAGGCCTGTGTTTCTTCTTTATATTGCTTTGTTGGATATTGTGGTGAACTGATATCGTGGTGTATGTTCGTTATGAATTTCATTCTCGCATTCTAGCTGCTCTGTTTAGATGTCATTGCTGCACATTGTATGCATTGTTCAAGTAGACCTATAGCCTAACTCGGTGGTCATCTAGTGTGTACCAGTACAGGCTAGCTTCTATCACCTCAGCTCATCTATACTATATATTAAGAGAACACCCGTTGTCAACCAAAACAGAATTTTTGTACCAAAATAACCCTAAAGTATTAAATAACTTTTGATAAAAGTCAATTGATATGGACAAAAAGGTAAAAAAACAAAATAATTAATAAAAGAATTAAAAATAAAAAACTATTAGAAAAAACTGCCCACTACTTTTCAGAAAAAACTGATTCTCAAGAAAAAAAAACTGTCACACATGCAGAGCATGTGTCCACAATGCTAGTTGTATGTTTAAGAGAACATGTAAAAAGCTGTCATCTCCAATCACTTAAATGTACCTACCTGCTGCTCAACCTTGTTGATATGGTTGTTTTTGATTCACAATTTCTATAGTGAAGAACACAGTTATAACAGTTTTGCTGAACCCCATAAAATTTCTAGTGGCTACGCCATGAGTTTGATAACCTTGCTAAAGTATGCCCTTACTGTGTGCTTTCTTAGAATTGGTTCTCATATGTCTTGAAGCTTGCTTTCTTTCAAGGGAAAATGAAATATGCAGTATCAAGTTTCATCTACCTTTTCCGAGTGAAGATATGATTTTTTTTTAAATTATTTTTACTCTGATAATATGTGAGGGTTAAATTAGAGCTTCCCCATTGGGAAGGTAACCAAACACACAGGTTTCTTTGTCTGCTTTGGAGTAAAATTCAAGACACATAACATCAGTATTAGATAATCTAGTTTATAAGCGTCAGAACCATACATGTGCTATCTGTGTACTTACCTCCATGCTTTATTTGCTAACCCATACATGGAAAACTAAATAATTTGATTAAATTATCACAGGAGAGGCTCTTTAGTGATTTAAATCTATATTCTTTTCGTTTTTTTTTTCCCTTATGCCAATAAACCATCAGACATATGATGCATGATCCATGATATTCATTTGTTTTTTACTTTTTTCTTGTTTTGTAATATTTTCCATTTTCTAACTTTTTGGATGCTCTGTGCTGAAAGTTCCTTCACTAAGTACCTTCACATTTGCAGGACTTGCTAGGAATTGGAGATTACAGACCGGGTGCAAATCAAGACCACCAATATGCATGATCAACAATGATTGCTGATAGACTATTATGGTCTGTACTGTATACTATTAGCTCAGAGATTATGCAAGTTTTTCCTTTTAAAAGTTAAAACACGTAGAATCATATTCACACAACTAAGAAGGGTGAAACTTAACTTGGAGCTTCGGAAAAGTATAACCTCTGTACTTGTGGGAAGCGACGCAAATCACGCTTCTGTAGTTAGATTTACTGCTTTCTGATATTGGTGGTAAACAGACAGATTAGCTTTGATGGAATGGAATGTGCTGTTGGTCCTACTCACATTGTTGGAGAATCAATCGTCTTAGAAGAGCAATTTATAAAGCTGATTTACTTTGAAATGTTTTAATGCGTAAGGTTTGATTTGTACTTTATTGGGTACTAGTGCTTCATTCCTCTGTGTGAGACAGTGAGGGTACGATGCTCGAATTTACAGAAGCTTTTCTTATTCAGTGGGACACTGAAGAGGTTTTCCTAATTTGGAACAAAAACTTTATCCAGATTTAATCGAAAAGCAGAAAGATACTGTAAGATGAATCATACGAACTTTGAATAAGAGTAGCAACAAGCCAAACAATTCTTTTACAAAAAGAATAAGTGAACTCGCATTTGCTCATTAACTCTTTTACACCATTATTCTTCATACATTCTTGCTAAATCTCTCCGTGTTTGTAGATTTAGATTATATAGTAGTTGGTCAGTCATGTTCACCTACTTAATTGTGCTCAAGTATCCTTAGATCTAAATCCAACGATGAAAAATAGTAAAACAGTTAGAATATGATACTATACCAATTTAAGGTAAAATAACATTTTAGGAAAAGATTAATGAGAAAAACGAGTGGAGCAAATTGAGAATCCGCATAGAATTTCCTATTCAATTACTCTTTCTTTGTAATTTTGGTCTGGTGATGTTTATACATGCAGCACCATACTTGGATGATATTCATTCTATACAGTGTCCATATTCTTCACACTAGAACAATATTTATTCAATTTCTTTGCAGATTGGACTCAACTGGACAGAGAGCCTGTGGACCAAAAAGAAAAAGGGTCCTCAAAAGACAGGATGATACAGTTTATGTACACCAAAAGAGTGCCCAAAACTGGTATCTTCTTCTTCCCTTCATGATTAATAATAACACATCTTTGAGGCCATTCGCCTTCATGAGTTCATGTCCCCTTTTCTTTCTTTCTTTCTTTTCTCTCCGCAGAGTCCGCGCACTGATACTTTTATGATTTTATGACATCTTCACAAATTGTTCATATTCTTCACAAGTAATATTTTTTTTTATTATATCGGAAGTGATCGAACTTTTGAAATCAACTTAATTCTGACGATAAAATATTTAATTTCTTTTTTGCACGAAAAGATCTCACATGTTGTTTCATTGTAGTATTGCATTTAATAGAAGAAATTCATGAATTTCAAATTAGTCATTGCGCTGATTTAGTTTAGGGTTTATTTTTAATATTTTCGAAATGATATAGTATTTTTTGAAATGATTTAGTTTAAATTCATTATTCACAAATGAATACATGAATGTCACATAATACTGAGTTATTTGAATTTTACTGCATTGTGTACATTCATTTCAAATACATTGCATATAGTGTTTTTATGACTGTTCTAATCAAGAAATCAGTGTAAGCCTTGATATCAAAATCCAATTTTTTTTTTTTTATAAATTCTTTCATCCCATTGAATCCCAAGTGCTATATATATATCCGTACACTTTTCCTCTCTAATTATTCAAAGTGATGCCAGATGCACAAAAACTTCCACAGAATATCTCCTATTAGTATAATGGATTAATGGTTATGGTCCTTATGGGGCATGTGCAAACTCTGATAATGGAAGCAAGGGACCTTTTAATGGTGGGGGTAATGCGGTCATTTGAGAGGAATCAATAAAAGAGTTCTTCATCTTCTCTGTCTCCCAAACCAGTACTGGATGCTTTCTCTATCTCAATCTGTGTTTGTTCTCACCTTTTGTGGTTAAAGTGGGCAATGCCGTTGGCCACCATGCTTTTGAAGTACAAGCCTCTTTTTCTTGTTTAACTCTCAATCTCTATATTTTCATATTCTCTCCGTCTCTTTATATTGTGCAGGTACAAAATAATGTTGATGGAAATGGCGGTTGTTTCTTTCAGGTAACCACGCCGGAGTTTCGCTATAGTGCATTGATCAGTCTGCTTCAATTCCCAGATAAATACTAGGAGGAAGAGAATCATGGCTAATCAGGTACCATTACTCATAAACTACACAACACTACAGCAGTAATGCTAGCTAGGATGACATTCATTACTTTGGTTTGATTGAATTAGTACGTATAGTAAGCAAACCCATTTTGAGTATAGGATGAAGGGTGGCCTTTGGGATTGCGTCCACTGAATGCAAGAGTTGGGTTGATGAGAAGCCGAGATTTCTCTGCCGGGTCGGCTTCATTCAGTACTTTGGTCACTGGCTCTCCTGCTTCTACTGCTTTTTCTTCTTCTTCAGATCTTGATACAGAGGTCAGCATCTTTTTCAGTACTAATGGAATACCAATATTAAAGAAACCCCATCATACTTGCTACATGTTACTTTTGTGTTCTTGGTATGGTTTTGTTGATTCTTTGATGAAACTGGTTTCAGTCAACTGAGTCTTTATTCCATGACAATGGCATCACACTGGGGAGCCTCATTGGTGTGTCGAGCATTTTCGATCTCTCTCGAAGATCAAGCAGGGGAAGAAGGACAGTAGAAGCCTCAAAAGACAAGAAGAATTGCAAATCCAAACACTGGTTATTTTCACTCTGCTCCAAGCTAACACCTGAAGCTGTGAATGTGAGCAATGCTCCTTCTCTAGGTCACTTTCTAGAGGCAGAAAGAAGAGGAAGTACCAACAATAACAGAAGAAATCACGGTCGAAGGCCAATCGAATACGGGCCTGACGATTTCTCACTGGCTATGGCGGTTTCTGATGACAACAACGGGCTGTTTGTGGATGGTGTTGTTGCAGCTGCTCAGGCTTCAAGTGCTTCAGAGAATGCAGATCATGGTGGAACAAGATCTAACAGCGAGTTATTAGAATATGGCAACCGATTCAGAACCCCATTGCTGGTTTCATGTTTGTGTGGACAGCTCATTAAATGAAGACCCTCAATGGATTTTTTTTTTGTTTTTCATAATTTGAGTTCTGGATTTCTCATTTCATCTACTGCAATTCAGATTAGATATTGTTTTAAGAAAAGACTTTTAGTACTTTGAGGGTATAATCTAAGTTATAAAACTCTGCCATTGAACTCATGTCGGTTAATAGTCTTTTGAGGTGTATTATACTACTAAACTCTGCATAAGCTCTCTGATTAAGAGTGTGTAGACCAAACGATTCTGGATTAGAAAATGCTGCTGAATTCCATTAACTGGTAATTGTGTCAGTTTCACACTTTCACGTGCCCTTAGGTAAAGAAAAATGCAGCTTAGTCCTGTTTCAAATTGTTTATTCATTTTGGAACCATTGACACTATCATGGTTGTGCATACCATTGTATACTTCATGTCAAGTGAATGAGGCAAAACATGACCCGAATACTTTATTTGTTTCCATGAGAAGGGGAAGACAAATGAAATTTTATTTATATGATAGAGAACTATGTTTATATTGGGTGACAAACCCTTCAAAGTTTTGCTGCTTCTATAATGTAAAGAAAAGCAGACTAAACAGGACTCACAGAAGCAAAAAACTGAAGACTCTGTGCCGACGGACTTCTATATTCTCATATGCTCATAGCATTTACGATCTCCAAAAGGTGAGTATAATGTTCATACCGGTGATGGTCTCGCTCCTCGAGCAAATCCAAGATAGCTAGCTCCATCTGCTGGACTATCAAACCGGTTCCAAGAGAGGACAAATCCACAACTGCACTTGTCAAGGCTTATTGAGCTCATTGCATTCAGCAGACACCCTTCCTGAATTGCGACCACCCAACCTTCCGAATGATCCCAAAGGCGACAAGCCCTTGAAGCTACTGCTGCCTTCACTGACATTAGACATTCTTGATCTCCTTGGCTTCGAGGGACTCATTTCCACCTCCACATCATTGTTGGCCTTGATATTGGCAACAACTAGTTGGGTGATGCTGGTTCGACAAAAGGGGCAAACAGGGACTGTAGGGCAAGATAAAGATGAGGGGTCGGGCTTCTTGTGGCAGCATAGGGCGAGGGTGCAATGTGCACACATTTGATGACCACATGGTCCAACCTCAATTGTGCATAACTGGTCAAAGCATATGCAGCATAGGTCCACATCGCTAGCCTGTTTGACATTTCACCGGTGAATAAGAAAGGTACATGCATTGCCCAAAAAATTTAGCTCTAGTATCTTTCACTTAAAGACGGTTGATTAGAACTGCACAAAGTGCATAAGGTCATTAAAACTAACTGAATGGTGAACACAATGTGTATCTACATATGCCCTTTCCGGCAAGACAAACAAATGTAACAGAATAATTCTTTCAAGACTTTTCTAGTTTTCCACTGACACAAAACAGGGCATAAAATGGAAATGTTTGCTCATTCAAAAATTCTTTTCTGTGACATATGCTTGCAATCCTCACATTATGTCAATAACTCTAAAAACAAATATATTGCCAGTAAATGTTTTAAATTCTTTCTATTGAACCAATTTATAGAAACTATGCCATCAAGAAGTAAAAATAATAAACTAAGCAGGAAGAGAAGGCACATTTACCTCAGAGGCATTATCATCAGCCTCTACTTCTGAATGCAAAGGAGATGGAATGGAGACTATCTCCTTCAAGATAGCTTTCTCCCTCTCTATGTTTGATTCCATTAATGCCCTCTCCAACAAAGCTTTAGCTTCAGGATTAAGTTCGCTAATGAACTTCAAAGGTGATGGCCAGACAAGAGGCTCGGCTGATGAAGGGTTCAGAATCGCTGCACATGCTTGATGCTTGTGCTTCAGAGCAACCAGGTATGGTATTCTCCTGCAGAGACCATTTCTTTTAATGTTATAGAACATATCTATAAAATCCAGTCACCCTTTATCTAAAGCAGAACTTTAATAATTTAAGGATGATACTTGTATGGATTTAGAGGATCCATTTATTACCAATAATCATGAAGCTAAGCTAATGATTTTGCGGTACAAATCTACAAAATTAGATCAACACCCTAATTGTGAATGAATAAAATCACATACCCTAAGAGTCATAGCATGTACTTATGGATGCCATTATACAGACAATGTACTTATGTAAAAAAGGCTTTTCCAGGCGGTATACATTCATATATATCAATTCCAAAATTGAGTTGTTCTAACATGCCATATACCAAACAGGTAAGCAAAACTAGCTGACTGCATTAATGAATTAAAAAATAAAAAAAGGAGCCATTCTTAAAAAGTAATCTATTGGCTATTAGGAGTGCAATGATTCATTAAAGTTCTTGACACCCAGAGGGAACTCAATTGTATTGACTAATATGGATCACATAGTATTTCAAACTTGGAAAGATCCAATAAGTTGATATAGAAGCAAATATTCAACCATTTATTTATAGAAGGTTACCCTGATGAGTCTAATTGAAGCCGATCTGCTCCCCAAGCAAGCAACTTTCGGATACAATCTAAAGAACCAGCACGAGCAGCTAAATGAAGCGGTGTGCTTCCAGGGTAGCTGCAAATATGGTAGATCCATCAATCTCATTTGTCAAATTATCACCATTTATCTACAACATCAGTCGAAAATAAGCAACTTTTATCACCTGTTTCCACTAGTTGAAGCACAAACAAGAGCCCCACTCTCTAAAAGAACATGAACACACTCTGGCTTTTTTTGACGAGCAGCCAAGTGCAACGGGGTTGCACCACCTCCATCTCTAACATTCACAAACCTTACAAATCCCCTGCCAATGCCATACCATGTAAATCAAACAGCGGTTATTAGAGAATGAAATAGAAAGTGAGGGAGAAGCAAAACCAACCAAGAATTTGTGACAGTGGTAGATTGCGCGGCGGAAAGAAAGGCTTTCAGGCAGTCTAAATGACCATAGTATGCAGCATAATGCAGGCAAGTTCTTCCATTTACGGAATCAAACATCAATATCTAATAATTATACACATAAAACCCATGATCAGCATCCTGATATATCAGTAGCTCAAGTAAATACATTACCAAGAAAACTTCCATAATTCATTCACATAAAGAAAACAGAACATACATTTGCTCCAGCTTGGATAAGCTTTCTAACGCAAGCGATATTCCCATGCATTACAGCCAACATCAATGGAGTCTGAACCGATCACACAAGAAAAACAACTCCAATCGATCAGATACGAAAAAGAAGAAGACAATCAAATAAAAAACCAGTCAAAGAAACTAGTCTTGATTCACAAAAGCATGAGTAATAAAATCCACATTCACCTGCTTATGGCGATTCACTATATCCGGATTAACAGACCGATCCAAAAGCATAGAAAGCACCTACTCATCAGCAAACCATGCAAGCACAAAAAGCCAATCCCAATTAATCACAAAGATCAAATCTTCAACAGCAATCATGAAACTTAAACGAAACCCACCTCGATCTGACCATTAGCAGCAGCTACGTGCATAGCAGACAACTTGGCATGGCCTTTTCTCTGCTCCAAAACACTTGGGTCTGCTTCCACCATATCCTCAAGCGCCTCCAAGTCCCCATTTTCCACAGCCTCAAACAGACCACTCTCGCCGGTCTCTCCGCAACTCAGCCCCTGACCCATTTCCCTCTAAAACACGTCTCCGCCCTTATCGCACTGAAAGGCGGCTCGAGTGTTGCTCACGCGCCACCTTCCCGTGGCGATTGTGCTGCCACTCTATTGGTGGGTGAAGCGCCCAGTGGTGGCTTCAATGAATCAATGGGAATACGCAATCTTAAAAACTAGTAGTAGTAGTAGTAAACTAGTAATGGAGCTTGTCTCGGGGCTCGGACCTGACCGCCGAGATTTCGGGCAGCTGACCGCTCGTCCTTGCTTGGCTTTAAACTGTCAGAGTTCGGGCAGCAGCTGTCAGATATTTGTTCCCGGGCAAGTTTAGATTTTATATACGTCTTATCATCCGTGGTCGTCAATTTGGATTTTATAGTCTTTCATTCCACACATGACTTTTTACTATTACAACGCGTTTTATGAATCACGACCGTTGATTTTTCACCCCTCTTTATAATATCCGTCAGATCCCTCTATCTTTTCGGATAATTTAAGACTTGGTCTTGTTGTGTATTTTTTTTTTCTTTTTGGGGTACTTTGCGTTTTGGAAAAGCAAGTTTGGTATAAAAATGACTACAATTAAATCTGGTCAATACGTAGAAAATAGAAAACTCAAAGCAGCCATAATATTAAATACAAAATAAATGGTAAGAATTTTAGCTGTTACAACTACATAAATGTTGAAAACTGGGTATATATATATAAAAAAAGACGGACACACAGAATTTCAAAATACCACTTTCAACAATGTTCTTTTACAAATACTGAAATATAAAAATTTTTAGACCACATATCCACGACTGAAATGAAGGAGTCGTTTGAACATTGTTGTTTTACCATTCAAATAGTATAACGTTAATTACCCATGATTGAAATAAAGGAGCCGTTTAAACACTGTTGTTTTACCATTCAAATAGTATGACGTTAATTGTCCATGATTGAAATAAAGGAGCCGTTTGAACACTGTTGTTTTACCATTCAAATAGTATGACGTTAATTGCCCATGATTGAAATAAAGAAGCTGTTTAATTTAACAGTGTTGTTTTACCATTCAAATAGTACGACGTTAATTGCATTCTTGTATGTATATAGGAATGAAAAAGTTATATGAAGGGTATTATTCAATCTCTATCAAGAGGAGTTGAATGATCATCAACTTTAGTTTTTTGCGTTTGTTTTTAGCTTGGATGGATGACAAATGCTTTTTCTTCCTTTTGACCTCTTTGCACTGGTTGTTTCCATTCTGGTTGCCAACTTGCTACAAAGTCTGTGCTTTTATTTTTCCTATCTTTGGTCAATTATCTACGGCTCTGACTTAATAAACTATAAACCAAACAAAATCAAAGAAAGAGGTAACAATTAAAGAGGGAGCTAGGGAAAGTTTTTGAAATTATTTATTATGTACCCTCCAACATCTAACCAAATTAGTCCCTTAATTGGGGCCGAAAGCTTCTTCAATTTCTGAAATGGTGTTTATAGCCGAAAGCTTGAAAGGTAGCTTGCAGTGTTGTAATGATTCGAGGGAATTGAGATTTGATGTTTACTCTTGATCGAGATAGCTTGCCTTGTACGGCTGGCTGCCCATATACTTGATCAACCATTCAATAGCCTTTGTGTTGGATCAAGATATTGTTTGAGCCAAAATTAACATTTTCTGGCTTTGGTCATGTTTTGATGCAGCCCATGGGCCGAGACTTGCGGCCTTAATATCTTAGAGATATTCTCTCAATAGATTTGTTTCGTATCTGCCTTATCTCTCAAGAAAACCTAATTAATCAAGGTTATTGATTAATGATATCGAATCCTTTAAGGAAAAGAAATCTATAATCATTTGTCTACAAGGGAACCGCTAACCCTATTAGTATAAATAAAGGGGTTTAGAGAAATCAAAGACAGACATCTTTACAAGCAACCTTTGCAAAACTCAAAGCCTCCCCGGAGCAAACCCTAGCAACCAAAGCTTCCCCGGAGCAAACCAGCGACTCACAACGAAGCTAAGATCATGCCTTAGCAAAATTCTCTTCTTCTTCTTCCCAATTGTTAGCTCTGCTTTCTCACCCCGTGAGCAAGTATCGACTTTTGTGTTCACCAAGGATCACTTTCGAAGCCCTAGACCCCGTTTAGGCCTTTCATGTACGGACCTTGACAGAGTTAGTTCTCTCTCTGTCCACATTCGCTTGATCCAAGAAGCAAGTTTGGAGCGCATCCTCTACAACAACGTACCCCGTGGTACTGGCACGCCCGCACTCTACAAAAGAGATTGTTTGACTCTCCCCTGCGGTTTCCAGCGCAAACATTTTGGCACGCCCAGTGGGACATGTCGAAAGTGGTTCCTTGTGAACCAAGATTGGGAGAACAGAAGAAAATCCGCATTCGCCGGTAGCTACAACAATGTCTAAGAACTCGGACGCTCTACCAACTCCTTCCTCAGATTCATCTGCCTGGAACACAAGGATTGATGACGTTATCCAGTGTTTCGAAGCAGCCATGAAGACGCAGGCTGAAGCATTCCAGCAGGCTTTTCAGAAGACTTCAAAAGAGACTTCTGTTGCATTTCAACTCCTCAAAGAAGTTAGTTCCGAGGTGCACCAAAAGCAGGTCAAGGAGATCTACTCCAAGATGGCGGATCACTCTGACGCCAATAATCGCACTAGCGAACGAGTTGATACAAAGAGAACTAAGCCTATTCCAGAGGCTTCAGCTGTGGTTTTGTGTTCACACTGCAAGGTGGAGTGCAGAGTACCAGTCAGTTATGAGGAGTTTGAAAAAACTGTAGCAATTCCTGCTAAATCGATCTCTGAGTTGCGTTCGCCACCAGAGAATTTTCAGCCTTCTAGTCCTAAGCACATTCACAGTCAGCAAGAGGTTACAAAAAAGATTAAGGAGTCTAATCTTTTTGCGCGAATGAAGGCAGTAGAGAGGTTTCGCAAGGAACCTGAAAAGTCAGTTCAGCAACAAGCTAGCATGACTAAGCCATACATACCACCAGCACCACGAGCAGTCATTAAAGAGGACAAGTGGTATGTGCAGGAAAGCGGGAAGGCGGTAGAAATCACTGCTTCTCGAAAAAGAAATCTGCAGCGACGTTTTGGTCAGGCTAAACGTGCCCTAGAAGCTTTAGACATGGGGTTAGTCAAATCTGAAGAGCTAGTTCAGACACCAGAGCAACTAAGACGAACCGTGGAGCGGTTGTCTGTTAGACAGATTATCCCAGTAGGGAGGCAAGGCAAGCAGCGAGAGTTTGTTTGCCAGGAAGACGAGTAACATCCGCGAACCGGTTCCCAAAAAGCTACAATGGCAGCCTAAACAAGTCGAGAATAAAAACACTGTAGCAGAAGTGGTTTCCAAAAGTCAACTAAGGGAACCAGAGCTTATACTTACAAAGCCAACACCTGTGGCTCCCGTAGTTTGCCAAGCGCAGCTACAAGAGTCATTCTGTATGGATCAAATGACAAAGCAGTTCATGGCGAAACATAGCCATAACATGAATGAATCATTAAAGGAAGCTTCGGCGAATACCGTTCGGCAGTTCATTTTTTGCAATATCATCTGTCGATTTGACATTCTTGAATGTTTAGTCACGGACAGGGGGGCTGATCATAACTTTCCCATGCTTGCTCATTTTTTCCCAACAATGGCCAATTTCGTGGCCTTGTTGTTGCCATTCGCCATCACATTTGCCCGGATTGGGGGGCTACACTTAGTTATCTTTCGTCACCTTTCATTAAGCCAAATTTGTGGCTTTTTCCCCATTCGCCGCACTTAGTCGAACTAGGGGGCACCATGACCCCTATGTCCCTTAGCGAATGTGGGATTTTCAAGATTTTTATTTGCATCTATGCGACCAGATTGTGGTTCCAGAACTCGTTTTGTCTTCAGGCCTATTTTGAGGCCATTCGCGATGTTCACATGCACATCCGCCATACAGATCATGAATAGTTGAGCCTGACTTAGCCCTCTTCAATCATGGCGTACCTGGGCCTGATTTCGAGGCCTGGGGGGCTATGTTTGAGCCAAAATTAACATTTTCTGGCTTTGGTCATGTTTTGATGCAGCCCATGGGCCGAGACTTGCGGCCTTAATATCTTGGAGATATTCTCTCAATAGATTTGCTTCGTATCTGCCTTATCTCTCAAGGAAACTTAATTAATCAAGGTTATTGATTAATGATATCGAATCCTTTAAGGAAAAGAAATCTATAATCCTTTGTCTACAAGGGAACCGATAACCCTATTAGTATAAATAAAGGGGTTTAGAGAAATCAAAGACAGACATCTTTACAAGCAACCTTTGCAAAACTCAAAGCCTCCCCGGAGCAAACCCTAGCAACCAAAGCCTCTCCGGAGCAAACCAGCGACTCACAGCGAAGCTAAGATCACGCCTTAGCAAAATTCTCTTCTTCTTCTTCCCAATTGTTAGCTCTGCTTTCTCACCCCGTGAGCAAGTATCGACTTTTGTGTTCACCAAGGATCACTTTCGAAGCCCTAGACTCCGTTTAGGCCTTTCATGTACGGACCTTGACAGAGTTAGTTCTCTCTCTGTCCACATTCGCTTGATCCAAGAAGCAAGTTTGGAGCGCATCCTCTACAACAACGTACCCCGTGATACTGGCACGCCCGCACTCTACAAAAGAGACTGTTTGACTCTCCCCTGCGGTTTCCAGCGCAAACAGATATGAGTATCGATTGATGGAGAGATCGCACTTGAAGCTCATATTCACCACTATGTGTTATAAATATCGAGTTATCGACCGACAGTAGTAGTACGGTGGAGTTAGGAAAAAAAAATTAGGTCGCTAATTTCAATAACGCGGTGGATTGATATAGTATTTGATCTTAGAAAAATAATGTTGTAAGTGATGTAGTGATTAGAGTTGTTTTAACTTGGACAAGATAATGTGTGTGATTTATATATATATATATATATTTGCATTGGGTTGACAAAGGTGTAGTTTTTTGTGCTGAGCAAAAACCTGGGTAAATTAACACATAAGTACATAACTATGCCCTAGACTAACAATAAAGTAACAACTATTATAGTTGTTGTAACGATAAATTTACTTCGACACAACATAATATTGACTTTTATTTGTTTGTTTCACATCACAAGTCTACAAATGCAAGAAAGCAAACAAGGTTCTTATTGGCTCAGGAAAATTGAAAAACTAAAATATGCCTTGTGAACAAGTGCACAAGTTTACATACTTAGTTGCTAAAATAAAGACATATAAGGTAGACGCATAGTTAACTATAGAAAGTGAAAAATTCAATTCAAGGGTTAAAACTCACTTCCTCCATGTAGAAACAGTTCCAACTTTCAATTATGACCAATATATTTGGTTTGGGTTGTAGTTATGGTTTCGGCTCTTAACACTTTAAAGACCAATTATTTTGTAAACTAGTCTTTCAGTTTCTCTAAACTGAGCGGAACTTAAAAAATAAAAACAAATGAGTAAAAAATAATCGTACATGTTAGGATTCTTTTTCGTCACGCCAAAAACTTCAAGACGGTATATTACATGCCTAAAAAGGAGACCAGAGTTGGAAGTTACAAATGATGAAAGTTCTTGCCAAATTGAAAGGGGGCGCCAAAATACCAAACTTTGATTCTTCATAACTTTTAGCTCAGACGTTCGGTTCGAGTCTATGATATATCGTCTCGAAGCTTGCAACAAGAAAAACCATGGAGAAGAACATTCTCGTTGCCACTAACCCCTTGAAGGCCAATTATTATGTAAATTGGTATTCTAGCTTCTCTAAATTGAGCGGAACTTAAAAAAAAAAAAAGGTAAAAAATAATCGAACATGTTAGGTTTTCGTCACGTTAAGAGCTTTGATATGATATATTATGTGCAAAAAAAAAACCATTCAATCTCTTTACCAGTTAAAAAAAACTCAAGTCATGGACTTGTGACCATGGACCTGCTTTCCTTCAAATTTAGGCTAAATACTCATTAACTGTCTGAAAAAATCCAATTAAGTGATTAACAACAATCATTACTTCCCTTGGACCGACCCACGAACACATTCTGGGCTCAAGGATACACAAGGCACACAAAAGAAAAGCCCAAGAAAGTGAGCCCGCAATGCAATACCTAAAGAAGATTTCGCAAACCGACGTCGTACTGCTTAATAGACATGGATAACACAGTATATAATGCGCATGGTCATTAGGGTTTTAGTTTCAGTTTACACTCTTGGAGCCGCCCTCTCTGTACCGCCAAGATCTAGGGTTTGTTCGAGCAGAATCAAAGGTACCGCATCGCACCAAAATTTCCCACACTCATCTCTAATCTATTGTAGGCGTGCTGATATTGATCGATTTTGTGCAGGAAATGGCTCCGTCACAGCCCAAGAGTGGGCTCTTCGTCGGACTGAACAGGGGACACGTCACCACCAAGCGTGAATTGGCTCCTCGCCCTTCTGACAGAAAAGGGGTATGTAAATTTTGTTGCTTTTTACACGAATTGTTCATATGAATCTATGTTGTTTCTGTGATTTATTTTCTGGGTTCTGTTTGTTTGGGGACTTGTATGAATGAAATTGTGATTGCTGTGCTTTGTGGGTTTTGTAGAAAACGAGCAAGAGGGTCCATTTTGTGAGGAATCTGATCAGGGAAGTTGCTGGGTTTGCTCCATATGAGAAGAGGATCACTGAGCTTTTGAAGGTCGGGAAGGACAAGCGTGCTCTTAAGGTCGCCAAGAGGAAGTTGGGTACCCACAAGAGGGCCAAGAAGAAGAGAGAGGAGATGTCCAATGTTCTCCGCAAGATGAGGTGAGAATTCTTCCACCTTTTGCCTTGATATGATATTGCGCTTTATAATCTGTGTTTTTTTATCGTTCAAAGTTTGTTTAAGAGTGCTCAATATTGAGAGTTTCTTTTACTTGGATTTGCTTATGTTTGTTTATGTGAAAATGGATTAAACGCTGCTTGACTTGAGCACCTATGATAGTAGATAAGTATGAATTAAGGTATTTGAGCTTTAAGTAGTTTATATATTGTCATCCCTTTGCGAGATTTGTTTGGTAAGTAGGAGAGGGAAAGAGAAATGGCAGTGATGACTCAATAATTTCAAGCTCAACAGACCGGAATGCAGGCTTTTCTATCTAGAGAGATTTGCGTGTCGACAACCCCGCTGAACTGAGCCATCTCTCTCTCTCTCATTTTATTACCCCAAAATTCCCATTCTTTAATTTTTGTATTTTGTATTTAACATGCAATTGTTCTTGTATTGCTATTTTTTTGTTAATATGTGTGAGAAATGGGAAGTTGCTATGAGGATACAAAGCTCCCTCTTCTGATATAAAGTTGAGGAAATTTGTTGGCAGAATCGAACCTAAAAACTTATTGCCACTACTGAGTTAATCTTCCCAAGTTTCTGGTCTGCATCTTTCTTTATTTATTGTTAAGTACTAATGAAATGTCATTCACAATAGAGGGTGTTCATTGTCCCTGAGACCATTGCAGTCTTCTCTGCTTTCATTCATTTGTTTAACTGTGTCAGTTAACTGTGCTATGAGAAAGCAAAGAGTTTTCTTCCATTTCCAGACTTACAATTTTAATGTCATTTCTTGGTTTTTGGTTCATTTGCAGGTCTGGTGGCACCACCGAGAAAAAGAAGTGAGCTAGTCTTCAAATTTTAATTTTGAACTGAGTTGTCTTGCATTTTCTTAAGAACTTAGAGAGGCTGTAAGGTGCATGTAACTTTTATTGTTTTAGACCATTTGGTTTTTTATGCAGTGGATATTTGTTCCCAATTCATTAAGTACTATTATTCACCAAACTTGCACTCACGTACGGAATGTCTTCAAGTTTTTGAATGGTTTGTTACTAGTAATTTACTGGTATCATGGGTAAAACGCTCGGTCATTAACAGCTTTACTTTATGGAATTAGCAATGCAATCCGCTGACGAGCAATCCTCATGGTCTTTTCCGAGTTCCTCTCATAAATGTGTACCTTAAAAGATCAAGGGGAGTGAAATTTGCACAAGAGTTTTTGCAAACCACACTTCCATGTCAACTTTTTAATATTTTTTAATTCTTTGGTTCCTTCTTTTCCAAACTTAACCCTATATCTTTCTTTTTCTCGTTTTTTCTTCTATCTTTGAAACCTATCTGCAAACAACAAAACTACTAGCTTCCTCAAAGCCTCAACCTGAGAGATTAGAGCATTATGTTAGGTTCAATGTAGGCAAGTTTTGCAGCGAGGCACCGAGACCCTCGAAATTAGAAAGGTTTGTTATTAGCTCGAGTCACAAGCCAAAACCAGCAAAGATGAATGGATGTTGGAACAATCGATTAATGTGTCTTGGGTAATCCATTTATGCCCAGATTGATCTACTTTTTGTTCCATTTATGGAGTTTTGGATCTATGCGAACTTGCGAGGGCTTACGGGCAGAGAAGAAAGAAGAACGAGAGGGGAAAAGAAGGGTAATTTTGGAAGAAGACATATTAAATAAAATATATTAAAAAATTAACAAGGGAGTGGATTTTTTACTTCCCAAGATTAACTAATTTATCTCCACGTTGGACTTGGATTCTCTGCTTTAATATTACATGCTAGGATCTGCTAGAGTTTTGATACGAAGCTGCCACGTCAACATAACACAATCCAATGGCTGAAAAATGAAAGTTCTACAGAACCCAAATTTGCACTTGAAACACTAGATTTATCTGTCTTACTCTTTCTTCGTGACCAAAGCCATAAACACAGAGTAAAAGCTTCAAGATTCACGCCGACGCCGACGACTGGATGACCACCGGAAGATGCCATAGCAGATGGTATCGAAACTCGCTGAGTATGACGGTTCATTGGCATATGAGCCTTCGGAACCATTGCGGCGGCGATTAAGCAAACGTTGTCAAGAGTCATAAATCATAAATCTAATTTCATTTTCGCAAAAACACATCTTTCAATAGAAAAGCCATCAGATTAAACATTGAACAACCAAAACCAGAGAAAATTGAGCTAATTTTGTCTCCTGAAAACAATCACAAAATCCCTTATGCCATATACCGTTGGAATCGTTTGTAATAAATTGCATATTTTATTTGCTTTGTATTCCATGTATGATTGATCATTAATTATGGGTATGACTTTTGTTTTTTCGCAGGCTGTGTTCAGGAGAAGAAAGATGCCTGGAGTTTCCTTGGTTACAAGAGAAGGAAGAGGAAGAAGGAATCCGGTGTTCCAAATGAAAATTTGGGCTCTGTAGAACTTTTGTTTTTCAGCCGTTGGATTATGTTTTGTTGACGTGGCAGCTTCATGTCCAAATTCTAGCAGATCCTAGCATTTAAAATCAAAGCAGAGGATCCAAGTCCTACCCAGTTACCCACCCATCCACTAATGATTCAATAATATGGTTCCCTTTAATATCCAAATAACTGAAGCTTTCAAACAATGGAAATTATTCTATGCACGGTCCGTGCATCATTACGTTCAATCTCAGCCGTCCAAATAGAGATCCAACGGTTCATTTTTGTTTGACTAATTTGATTATAACGGTTGACCGTTATAAATCATAATCGTGTGCATCTCAGCGCTACGTGCATATGCACGTTCCGTGCATGAAATACCTTCCCTTCAAACAAAAAAAATTAACAATTTTTACCGGCAAAACTATTTTTTACATATATATATATATATTATTTAGCTTGAATAGTTTAATAAACTATTCACCTTATATGTTCAAAAAGCATGCCATAGGTCACCTTAAGATTCTAACATTTACTTTAGCCCCCTGAAAAATTATTTTGGTACATCCAAAATCAACAACTTTTCATAAAAATTGTGTGTTATAATAAGGGATTTCTCTTCAATTTTACATTCTTCCAAATATTGGATTTTGGCGCTTCCAAAATATAATGAGGTTGTTTTGATTGACGAAGCCAAGATCCGGAAAGGAAAGGGAAGCCGTTTAATTTTTCCCAAATTTTCTAAAAAAAAAAAGAGAGTAGCAAACAACATATGCCGACGAAGCGTTTTATATATATATATATATTTTAAAATTTAGGTTGTGTTGTTTAAAAATTCCGGACAATCATCGGTCGTTCAAAAAGCATGCCAATGATCTCCTTAAGATTTTACCACTTTCTTTGGCCCCTTGTAAAAATTATTAGGAAAATTACCAATCAGGTTAGTTTAGCTACAAATCTTCCCATTAGATTTGGGCCAAATTATTTTTACCAATAAGATTTATAAATTGCCCAAGAGGTCATAATATTGTCCAATAAAGTATGTGTGTAACAGCCCAAGGATAATTTGTTGACAATTTTGCCCCTGTGCATCATAGATCTGGAATTGCACGAGAGAGAAAGAGAGACAGAGAGAGAGAAAGAGAGAGACGCTTCGCAGAGTTCGTTAGAGAGAGAAAGAGAATCATGTCGAGTTCGTTAGAGAGAGAAAGAACACCGTTTTGATCAAAGATTGAGAGCTAGATGAGATCGAGATTTAGATTCAGAGCGAGTTCGCAATTTTTATATTCGATCGCGCTTCCTTGTATTTTAATTTCGAAGTAAGATCTACAGGTTCGATTTCGTTATGCTTTTTTTTCGATCGAATTTCGTTTCAATTACAAATACGGTATATTTGATTGTTGCCTCGAATTAATTCTTATTGTCTTCCCTGAGGTTTTGCTCGGTTCCACTCACTACTCCACCGGCTTCGATATGTGGTCCGTCGGATGCATCCTTAGTAAGTACTCTCACACTCATACTCTCTTTGATTTTGTATGGATTTAACTTCATGTATTTGCAATTAGTTAGTTTAATTGATCGTATTTGTATTAGATTTATGAATGTGCAGCTGAAATGGTAAGGAGGCAGCTCTCTTGCTCTCTTTGATTAATATTGTATGAATTCAACTTAATGCCTTCGCAAGTAGTTGGTTTAATTGACCGTAATAGTATTTGATTAATGAATTTGCAGCTGAAATGATAAGGAGGCAGGCGATGTTCCCTGGTGATTCTGAGTTCCAGCGGTTGCTACACATCTTCAGGTGTTTGTTTTATGTCCTCACTTGATTTGGAATTTTGATTTTTCGTTTTTCTGGTAATTGGAATAGAGAACAAGCAATAATATTTACTTGAAACTGTTACTATTGTGTTGGCTGCTAGGAACACCAACTGAAAAGTGAGAAGCAGTGGGCTGATGTCACTACTCTGCAAGATTGGCATGTTTATCCACTGTGGGAGCCTCAGAACTCGGCTCAAACTATTCCTACTTTGGGACCTGTTATTAGTAAGTGTTCTTGAAGTTGCTCCGAGAATCAACTTGTCATTTCAGTTGCTTGACTGTGTTACTGCTTTGTTTGAAATTGATACATATTCCGCGGGAATGGCATGATTCTCCATTTAGGCATTTAGTAGTTTTGCATCTTTACACAGTGGAGACTGGAGACAGTGCCGATTCATCAAATATGAATGTTTATTGGATGGAAAGGAGACATGATAGTCCATTTATGTGGGCTTGTATGGAATGATCTCTCTCTCCTACTTCACAGTAAATGTCTCTCTTTTCATCTTGTTTGTGCATTGCCTGTTTTTTCATCAAATTAGTTTCTTTTAATCTTAATCTGGTCTCCATGTCAAGTAAAAGATGGTCTGCAAGTTTCTTTTTTTGGTTCTCCACTTTGGTTAGAAACCTTAGAGTTTGAGTAGCTATGTTGTGTGTGATGGCTTGAATTGATATATGTTTATATTTTTTTTTCTAAACCCTAAAATGATGAAGATGATATAATTGAAATACTGTACACAAGTAAAATAATTGTACAAGTGCAACCAGCAAATTAATAGGATTTAGTTTTGGCAAATGCAATTCGCAGATTAACAGGATTTAGTTTTGATTTTGGAAAGCAGAACCCACATTACATTTCTTATTGTCTCTTATAGTGTCTTGCATTTGGAATTTGCAGAAAATGCTTAAATATATTCAGCTGAGAGAATCTCAACCAAAGAAGCGATGGACCATGCCTACTTTGACAGCCTCGATAAGTTTCAGTTTTGAAGCTTATTTATACTGGAAGGGAGATGACATTTACTATAAAGTTGTTTTGCTTTAATGAGTTTGGGCTACCTTTGATCAACTGTTTGTTTGGTGAAGTCAGCCATCATCTTGGTGATTTGAATATCTTGTGGTCTATTTTGTTGTTTGCAACTTTGATTGTATAATTATATCACAACATATTTAGGATTTTTGTGACAAATCTATTATTTGTGATCCCACCAGATGCACCCAATTTTCAAAAGCTCCTTGCAAATATGAACAAGTTCATATTTTGACAAAATAAGCTTATGATTCTGATTCTAAACAACATATACATTATAATGATTTCACTTTTGATTAGGAAGAATCAATTCCTTTTCGTTGAGTGCATTGGGGTTCTAAGGCTGAAAAGAAAGAAAACAAAAATATCAGTCTATCCTACAATCTCAATTTCAATTTTATTGATGGTAGGATTGTTGATAGTTCATCATGAATTAAGTGTTCGTTTGCGGTGCAACGGCACATTGCCTTAATTAGGAGTCATATTGTCATATAATAAATTAGTTATTGTCTGACAATAACAACAATTGTTTGACGATAACAGTTTATTGTCTGACAATAACAATTTATTGTCTGACAATACCAAATTTATTGTCTGACAATAATCACAATTGAGTGACATGCAGTAACAAGTTTATTGTCTAACAATTGGTTTATTGAGTGACAATAAACTGGTTTATTAAATGACACTAACAAGTTTATTGTCTGACAATAAATTTTTATTCCCTATAGTTTTTGTTTTACTTTCTTTTTGTTATTGTTTGATATCAGTTTGTAGTTTACATAAGTTGCAGTGGCACGTGGTCGTCTGCAGTGCAACGGCACACTGCCTTAATTAGAAGCAATTTTTCTCTTTTTTTTGGTGTTTATTTTATTGTCACTCAATAAATTACTTTATTGTCACTCAATAAATTACTTTATTGCCTTACAATGAGTTATTTACTCTCACTCAATAAACCAATTATTATCTGACAATAATAAGTTTATTGTCTGAGAATAAGAATTTATTGTCTAAGAATAAATATGATCACAGCATAATGAATTAATTTATTGTTTAACAATAAATTTTCAGTGAACTAATCTATTGTTTAATTTATTGTCAGACAATAAATTACCCGAAAACTAATTCAGTGTGTGACAATAAACTAATTCATTCTATTTTCTGTTTTCTTTGGTCTGGATTAGCGTTCCATTTACGCTCACAAATCACATAGCATATTAGGCATACAAGAAGCCGTATCTACAAGCGTATGAGTAACATTACAGTGTAATACAAAGTGCTTCCACTCACCAATATGGCAATATACAATTGGAATTAAAGTATATGAATAATGAAGATGTTGTTTTGTTTGTATAAAGAAAATGTTCTATAACATATGTTACAAATGCCCCTCACCCAGCACCACATGCACTTCCATATACAATTGGTTTCCAATCTTAATATCTTGTTGGATCAAGCAATTGGGGACTTTTGCTCCTCTCTTTTTTTTGGACTGAAATGCTTCATTTAAAAGAGCTCAAGAGAGCAGCAAAGATACAAAGAAGAAAAAGAAAACAGAGCAGGACGGAGCAGCAAAGATACAAAGAAGAAAAAGATAACAGAGCAGGACGGAGCAGCAAAGATACAAAGAAGAAAAAGATAACAGAGCAGGACGGAAAAACAAAAACAGAGCAGTAAAAGAAAAGAAGCTACAACATAATTAAGGAGGGCCAGGGATTTGCTCCTTTGAAAATTGAAATTCTAGGCATTGAGTGCTTTGTCTAAACTCCTCTGAAGGCATCCCAACAACGGCTCAATATTCATAATCTAATCAAGGTATCCTCGAGCCAATGACATTTCAAAGAAACGGAACTCCCGAGTTCCTGTGATTTCATTTAAAGAGAAAATTAAACATAAGAGAAAAAAAAAAAGTAAGATAGGAAATAAATATTAGACCTCAGAATGCAGATAGTTCATCCATGTTTAAATAGGCTTTACAAAATTAAGTGAAAACCCCAAGAAACACTGAAAGAAAAAACGAAATTAGAAAAGTGGTACGGTATTAACTGGAATTCACGGTCACGACACCGTTCAAATCCTCGCCGTCGTTTCCTTGAATGGTGAGCTCGTCGTCTTCGCGGGCACGATTCAGATTGAAGTACAAACCGCCGAGATTGAGGACGAACGAGCAGGGGTGGTCGCAGCGAAGACGAGCGAAGATCGAATCTGGAATCCGCAGCAGTGCGAGTACCTCCGAGATTGGGGGTTGCCGGAAGTCAGCACAATCACCTCCTCCGACATAGTTGGCCAGATCAAGGAGTGGTGTCGCGGTCTTTCTGAGAAGAACGGTGTCTTGAGGCTACATGGTTGAAGAGAGAGAGAGATGGTTGACAACTTTGGGTACGGTTGAAATGCCTGAGTGGCAAATTTCGTAATTCATAAGAAATGTATTGTATAAAAAGGTAAGATTGCTCCCTGTTTTTTATTAAATAATCTTATTGGGCAAATTTATATTTGGTCTGATTTATTGGGCAACTTTATAGACTATATGACCTTATTGGTCACCAACCCAAAATTATTTTGGTACCTCCGACAATGCAACTTTTCATAAAATTGTGTGTTATAATATGTGATTTCTCTTCAATTTTACATTCTTCCACATATTGGATTCGAGCATTTCCTAAAAATAATTGAGTGTTTTTTGATAGATGAGTTCAAGATCTAGGAAGGAAAGGGAAGCCGTTTTATTTTTCTCGCTTTTCAAAAAATAAAATAAAATGTAACCACCTTTACCGACGAATGTTTCGTCGGCACAACTATTTTTTACATATATATATTTTTTTACTTTAGCTTGAGTAGTTTAATAAATTCCGGACAATCACCGATTGTTCAAAAGGCATGCCATATGTCACCTTAATATTATAATATTTTCTTTAGCCCCTTGTAAAAATTATTTTGGTACGTCCGACATTGACGACTTTGTGTTTTCATTAATAAGAGATTTCTCTTCAATTTATATTCTTCCAAATATTGGCTTCTGGTACATCCTAAAAATATTGAGGTTGTTTTAATTGACGAGGCCAAGATCCGGGAAGAGGGAAGCTGTTTCATTTTTTGCAATTTTTTCAAAAAAAGGTAGCAAACAACCTTTCCCGACGGATATGTCGTCGGCAAAATTACATTTTATATAGATCTTTTTTAAATTTAACTTGTGTAATTTAAAAATTCCAGATAATCACCGGTCATTCAAAAAGTATGCCAATATGTGATTTTGGTACCTCCGACACTACAGTTTTTTATAAAAATTGTGTGTTATAATATGTGATTTCTCTTCAATTTTACATTCTATCAAATATTGGATTTTGGCGCTTCCAAAATATAATGAGGTTGTTTTGATTGACGAAGCCAAGATCCGGAAAGGAAAGGGAAGCCGTTTCATTTTTCCCAAATTTTCAAAAAAAAAGAGAGTTGCAAACAACATATGCCGACGAAGCGTTATATATATATATATATATATATATATATATATATTTTAAAATTTAAGTTGTGTTGTTTAAAAATTCCGGACAATCACCGGTTGTTCAAAAAGCATGCCAATGATCTCCTTAAGATTTTACCACTTTCTTTGGCCCCTTGTAAAAATTATTTTGGTACCTCCGACAATGCAGCTTTTCATAAAAATTGTGTGTTATAATATGTGATTTCTCTTCAATTTTACATTCTTCCAAATATTGGATTCGAGCATTTCCTAAAAATAATTGAGTGTTTTTTGATCGATGAGTCCAAGATCTAGGAAGGAAAGGGAAGCCGTTTTATTTTTCTCGCTTTTCAAAAAATAAAATAAAATGTAACAACCTTTACCGACAAATGTTTCGTCTGCACAACTATTTTTTACATATATATATATTTTTAATTTAGCTTGAGTAGTTTAATAAATTCCGGACAATCACCGATTGTTCAAAAGGCATGCCATATGTCACCTTAATATTATAATATTTTCTTTAGCCCCTTGCAAAAATTATTTTGGTACGTCCGACATTGACGACTTTATGTTTTCATTAATAAGAGATTTCTCTTCAATTTATATTCTTCCAAATATTGGCTTCTGGCACATCCTAAAAATATTGAGGTTGTTTTAATTGACGAGGCCAAGATCCGGGAAGAGGGAAGCTGTTTCATTTTTTGCAATTTTCAAAAAAAGAAAAGAAAAAAAGGTAGCAAACAACCTTTCCCGACGGATATATCGTCGGCAAAATTACATTTTATATAGATATTTTTTAAATTTAACTTGTGTAATTTAAAAATTCCAGATAATCACCGGTCATTCAAAAAGTACGCCAATATGTGATTTTGGTACCTCCGACACTACAGTTTTTTATAAAAATTGTGTGTTATAATATGTGATTTCTCTTCAATTTTACATTCTATCAAATATTGGATTTTGGCGCTTCCAAAATATAATGAGGTTGTTTTGATTGACGAAGCCAAGATCCGGAAAGGAAAGGGAAGCCGTTTCATTTTTCCCAAATTTTCAAAAAAAAAAAGAGTAGCAAACAACATATGCCGACGAAGCGTTTTATATATATATATATTTTAAAATTTAAGTTGTGTTGTTTAAAAATTCTGGACAATCACCGGTTGTTCAAAAAGCATGCCAATGATCTCCTTAAGATTTTACCACTTTCTTTGGCCCCTTGTAAAAATTATTTTGGTACCTCCGGCAATGCAGCTTTTCATAAAAATTGTGTGTTATAATATGTGATTTCTCTTCAATTTTACATTCTTCCTAATATTGGATTCGAGCATTTTCTAAAAATAATTGAGTGTTTTTTGATTTATGAGTCCAAGATCTAGGAAGGAAAGGGAAGCCGTTTCATTTTTCTCGCTTTTCAAAAAATAAAATAAAATGTAACGACCGTTACCGATGAATGTTTCGTTGGCACAACTATTTTTTACATATATATATTTTTTTAATTTAGCTTGAGTGTTTAATAAATTCCGGACAATCACCGATTGTTCAAAAGGCATGCCATATGTCACCTTAATATTATAATATTTTCTTCAGCCCCTTGCAAAAATTATTTTGGTACGTCCGACATTGACGACTTTGTGTTTTCATTAATAAGAGATTTCTCTTCAATTTACATTCTTCCAAATATTGGCTTTTGGCGCATCCTAAAAATATTGAGGTTGTTTTAATTGACGAGGCCAAGATCCGGGAAGAGGGAAGCTGTTTCATTTTTTGCAATTTTCAAAAAAAGAAAAGAAAAAAAGGTCGCAAACAACCTTTCCCGACGAATATGTCGTCGGCAAAACTACATTTTATATAGATATTTTTTAAATTTAACTTGTGTAATTTAAAAATTCCAGATAATCACCGGTCATTCAAAAAGTATGCCAATATGTGATTTTGGTACCTCCGACACTACAGTTTTTTATAAAAATTGTGTGTTATAATATGTGATTTCTCTTCAATTTTACATTCTATCAAATATTGGATTTTGGCGCTTCCTAAATATAATGAGGTTGTTTTGATTGATGAAGCCAAGATCCGGAAAGGAAAGGGAAGCTGTTTCATTTTTTCCAATTTTTTTTTTTAAAGGTGCTAGCGAACAACCTTTCGCAACGGATAGGTTGTCATCAAAACTACGTTTTTTTTATAAATTTAGTTTGTGTAGTTTAAAAAATTCTAGACAATCATTAGTCGTTCAAAAAGCAAGCCAATGGTCTCCTTAAGATTCTACCACTTTCTTTGGCCCCTTGCAAAAATTATTTTGGTACCTTCAACACTGCGGCTTTTTATCAAAATTGTGTGTTATAATATGTGATTTCTCTTAAATTTTACATTCTTCAAAATATTGTCTTTGGGTGCTTCGTAACATTAATTGAGGTTGTTTTGATCGACTAGGCCAAGATCCAGGAAGGAAAGGGAAGCCTTTTCATTATTCTCGCTTTTCAAAAAAAAAAATGTAACAATCTTTGCCCACGAATCCTTCGTCGGGAAAACTACTTTTTAATTTTTTTTTTCTATTTAGTTTTAGCAGTTTAGAAAATTCCGAACATCCACGTACAGGTTGTTCAAGAAGCACGTCAAATGACATCTTAGGATTTTACAGTTTTATTTAGCTCCCTGCTAAAATTATTTTTCGTATCTCCGACAATGTCGGCTTTTCATGATAATTGGGTATTATAATAAGGGTTTTCTCTTCAATTTTATATTCTTCCACATATTTGCTTCTGGAGCTTCCTAAATATAATTGAGGTTGGTTTGATCGACGAGGCCAAGATCCGGGAAGGAAAAAGAAGCCGTTTCATTTTTCCCGATTTTCTAAAATAAAATAAAAAGGAAAAAAATGTAGCAAACAACCTTTCCCGACGAAATATTCGTCGGCAAAACTACGTTATATATATATATATATTTAATTTAGCTTGAGTAGTTAAAAAAATTCTAGACAATCACCGGTCATTCAAAAAGCATGCCAATGGTCTCCTTCGTCATTTTTAGAAGTTCTAAAGGGGTGACGAAATGTATGTTTCGAATTATCAAACCCAAGAGCGACCCCTTGAGAACTTTTAAAAATGAAAAAAATAATAGGGAATAACCTTTAGCCACGAAAATGTCGTCCAGAACAGTTGGTCTCCTATTAAGTTTTTGGCTAATTATAATAAAATGAGCACTCTAGGCCTCAAACTATCGTGCCACTTGTTTCCTCGGAATTGTAAGCTCAGCTTTGACACAAGTATTATTGAATTCACGACAACTTTATAATTGCCATTGTGCCCAAAGATAGTGTGCTATATCAAATTATTTTTCTTCCGATTGACATGCATGCTAGCTTTCATCAAATATAAAATTAAAAATTCCAAAACCGAGTTTGGACAAGGTGTGTCTCCTAGAAGTTGACGGCTTTACTTGGTTTATCAAAGTATAGGAATGCAATTTAGTGAAGAGCAATCCTCTTTGTATTAAATTTACGATCGAGTTCCTCGAAAATTTGTATCGGGAAAGAGCAACGTACCAGTTTATCTGTCTCTCTAAACAAAACCTTGACCCTATTCTTCGTACTAAATAAAGAAGAGACTATGGTAAGAACACAAAAAACATAGGCCAGGATTTGGTCATGCTCTTACCTCAGTCTACTTGTAAGGTTTGGCTCGACCGGACTGGTAAGTTGAATTCGTATGGGTTGGTTAGCTTGGCAATTAAGGAATGTTTATAAGCAAATCTGGTTTTGAATTTTTTGTAATTTTTTATGTGTGACAACAATGTTTCAAGGGTGCTGATCATCAAGATCACATAGAAAGAGATTGGCACTAGAGCGACCAAAGAATCCATCTGAGCCACGATCACATATGCATGAATCTAATCCAATAAATACGTACATTAACAGCATATTTTTGCCGTCTCGTCGACGTAACTGCATGCAAGACTGAAAACCGTCCAGTCGCCACCATACATGAATCATCGATCGATCTGCCTATTCTCGATCAATGACTTTGCTCGATCGATCACTACCTTTCTAAAGTGCTTGCTTTGCAAGAAAACAATTGATCCTCCACCACTCCATCACAACCAAATATACAATTGACAAATCATTTCCCTCCAAAGTTATTGGACCTAATTTACCAACCATGGCCTGAAAAAGGCCCAGGACCACAACAACAAACTAGCAAAAGCAACTAAAAATACAATAAAACCTCCAAAGGGCAACGAAGAAGACGAGCAGTGTGGCAAGAACAATTTTTATTTTATTTTTCATTCGAGACGAGAAATTAACGTACTCATTACAAGTCGATGTAAAAAGAGTCTGTGACCAATTGACCATATCGAAGATATGTTGAGTAACAGTTTCAAATTAATTTCGTATTCGATTTAGCATATAAGTTTTATAAAATCGTTATGTATGAAAAAGGGGTTTATAGTCGATGCTATTTGAGTCCATCACACAACGTTATAAAATAGTTCGAATTCATTAGCTTATTACCACCGTCTTCCTAAGTGGATTGCCAATTTGGTATCTGGGTGTGCAGAGAAAATTCCAATTGATTTCTGTGACATTGACAGAGCGTTTTCTCCGCCCGCCCTAGCTTGGACCAACATTGAATCATTGATAAGAATTTTCCTTTTGCTTTTAGGCTTTTATCATATATATAAAATATGCTGACGTTTTAGCTAGAGAAAACCTTGTTTGCTGTGGTTATATATAAATTCATATATAAACAGACTGAGTGCTCTCTCATATAAGCATCCATTCCATGCATGATTGAATTTATGTATGTATTAATCATGTCAACATGTATGTATTAATCTTGTCAACACCACACCACCGTGTATATATGGCAACGTACGTAAATTATGATATTTTGCTACCTTTCCAATCCTACGTACACTAATTGAAGGACAAAAACAATTTTGTTAGGCACGTATATATAGGACAACCCACTTTGGAAAAGACTATAAACCTATATATAAAAATCTAATTGTCCATTATCTTTTAATATAGTATAAGAACATAATCAAGTGGTCGAGTCCATTACTAATTTACTATCAAGCTATATAAATATATAAGAATCTGACCAATATGGACAACATTTTCTATGAGAAAGCAAACATGTGTTTTGTTACCTAAACCCCAAGTTGTTAGCCAAACCTCAAGTTCTTTGAACTTTCCTGCCTAAATAATTATTATCCATATAACTTTTAACTTTAATTTGCACTCAATCGTGATTCTTATTTACACTCTTTGTATAGCTATGCCTCCCATGCAAGTTGGGAAATGTTGGGAAAGTGACTTCGATCACAGGATGTTAATCTCACCTAGGTTATCTCATAATTCATGTGCAAGTTGAAGGATGGCCGGAGATGGATTATTTCATGAAGAAACTTATCTATTCAAAATGGTGGGAATGGGATACATGTAAGTAGTCATGTAACCTTATTATAAGTTTATAACTAATCCATTTACTTCCTTCATCTTGGACAAAAGATCGAAGTGTGTGTTCGTTTGTTCATTCAATACATGCACCTTAAATGTAATGAGTTTACATATCCAATTTTATGCTAAAGATCAAAACAGGCCTTAGAGCATCTTCAACAGGGCAACAAATTTCTTAAACATTATTTTTACCTAAAATATAAGGGTTTTTCTTAATTCAACTCCAACAGATCCCCTATCCCCTTCTTTATTTTAGGGGATCCTTAAAATTCATGTTTTCATTAACTATTCTGTATACCTAATAGGAGAGAATATAGCTAGGTAATGTCAATAGCCAATATAATTGTGACGTGTAATCAATTACTTCCTTTTTAGTCATAAATACAATTAATGATTTAATAATTTCTTTTTCATTATCAATTCATAAATAAAAAAAATATTTAAATTTAGCTGAAATTAAGTAACATTGAGTGAGTTTTCAAAAATGATTAGCTAAAATTGCTTTTAAAAATAATTTTGAACAAAAAAGATATGGATAATGCTGCTTGAACTCTTAATGATTGTTTGTAAGTGAAATTCCTCATGCAGTTGACAGTTAATTAGATTTCTCAATTAATATTTACTAATCCATTTACTTCTTCAATTATAACTTGGACAAAACATGAAAGTTTGCCTTCATCTGTTCATTCATTGCACTTTGAATCTAATGAGTTTCTTTACACATCTAATTCTATTCTAAAGACCAAATCGACCTGAATGTTGTAAAAGGAAGCTCCTCAAGTGACAGTTAGATTTCTTTTTGGACGGGAATCTACTTAAAGTGATCGAGGATATATATATATATATATATATTTTTTTTTTTAGATCGGTTCAAGAGTAAATTTTGCGGGGTTGTGGAATTTGCAAAATTACTGCACCGTTCGAACGATAAAACAAAATCGTTTGAATGGCGTTAATTATATATATGTGTGTTTACATATATAGCTTGGAATCTCGGTCTCTTATTTCTTCCTTTCTTTCTCCACCTGTTGATGAACTGGATATATTGAAGTATCATTTAGAAATTAGAGAATGAATGTGTAATGTTCAATCCAGCTATAGGGACATGTTAAAAGTGAAAGCTGCTGATCTGCTTCTGCTCTCTGCGTGTATGAGAGAGAGTTCAGAGAGAGAAAGAAGAGCGCATGTCCTGACTGATCACAGAAACCCATGTGGTCATCATCAATATGAGGCACAAGTACTGGTACCATATAGTAAAAAGATAGAATATTTGCTTCTGGCTTGGATTTCTGAGCCTCTGAAATTCCTTCTTGTTCGTACTAGAGCTTATTGGACCAGTCATATATATGGTGTGACTTTTTTCATATATATCTCTCACAGCTTATTGAGAACTGAGAACCGGCCACGTTTTAATATATCTGTCAATCTCCAATTTCGGGATCATAATATTCAAGTACTCCATATAATTCCTCTGATCAATTCTCTGATTACTACAAACCCAAGAAAGATGGTGAGGCTAAGCTATCATTATTCTATGAGTACTACGGTTTCAGAGAGAGAGAGAGAGAGAGAGAGAAAGAGAGAGAGAGCGTTTTGAGTTTTCTTTCTTTTTATTTTGACGGTAGTTTTGAATATGCTTTATTGGTTCTTGCAAAAGCAAATCCAAACACCCCTCTCGATCCCTACATAGAGATTCCTTTCTTTCAATATATGACTAACTAATCCAACTTATTGGTATACAACTAGCTAGACTGTCCAGTCTAGACATATATATATATATATATATATATATATATATATATATATATATATATATATATATACATACATGTAAATGATTCCTACGTACCCTATAATAACCTTACTTTATACATATTCGTTACATTACTGAAGTTAATTTGTCTACTAATTCCACTCCTCAAAACAAATGTTCTTATAACCAAGTTGGTTTTAGTCTAACTCTACAATGAGCATATCTCATGTCCGAATGTCAAATTTTGCGTCACAATTATATAACTTACTTTATTGATTTCCTTTTACTTATTAATGAGATTATATATATATATATATATATGTATATATAGATGCTCTAATTTATATATAGTTTTAACCGGCTTCATACTATAGCGCACACGATTTGTACAAATCAATTTACCAAGTATATATAGGCATAATGTCCTAGTTTCTCTAGGCAAATTATAGGAAGAAGCAATTAGAAAAGACCACTACAACTCTAGGCTGGCGCACTAAATACTTAATCTGCAAGGAAGTGAGGAGCCATTACTATTATTTAGTAAATGAAGCATTTGTTCTATATTGAAGAGACTAAAATGCATGCAATAATCCAAACTAGGATTGCCAAATCTGCTTTTCAGAATAATCTAATCTAATATATTCTTTGTGTACAATTAAGTACAATGGCCCAGATTCAAGAATCATTAATAACCAAGGAAATTTCGTAAGTATCATGAGATCGAGAAAGAAGCTTGCAAAGAAGAATCACGTACTGAGAAATTAAGAAGCTTGGACCGGCGCACAGTGTTTTGTCAGAAGTTGTAGCAAATCAAAGAACAAAGTATAGAAGCCTAGCTCAGAACTACTCATCAGAACTCAGAAGTACATGTAGCAAGCAAGCTAGGGCAAGCTGCTAGGTCAAGAAAGAAAGTTGCACGCAGCTCTGAAGCGCGTGCTAACGATACATCGAATCACTGCCATGTCAGTTTTGGGGACCTGACAAAACAGTCATTTGTCTCCTAGCGAATCGCTCAGAGTCTCAGACATATATTCTCTCTTTGACTCTTCAATCTATGACAAAATGAGTAGTAGTAGAATTCTTTTACGTGTTAATTCTTCCGCAACAAAATCCGAGAACACAATCAACAAGAACAAGACGAAAAGTCCAATTAATATATTATATATTGTTAATGTGGGCAAGTATGAAAGTAGAAGACCAAAGCAAAGCAATCTCTCTCTGTCTATTCGATATATGATTTGGGAATGGAATGGAATAGTTTGGGTACCTATGGAATTGAGTGTCGTTTTGGCGTCTTTTGAGACACTTGTCCAAAATCATCATCCTCGATCAGGGCCTCAATATATTCTTCTTAAGTACATTTTACTATTATTACAAAATGATTTTCATCAACTGGTCCAAATCTTAGTCTCATATATGCACCTAACCCCAATCACTGATATGTTTGTGTCATTCCAATTATTGGGTTATCAATCATTTTAGTAATAGATGCATGCTTCCTCATGCATGCGCATTATATCGTATATGATAATAAAGAATTAGATCAGATTTTTGCATGCTAAGTTGGTTAATTAAATAAAGAATTGGTTATGTTGGAGAGTTGGATGTCACTCAACTCGCGGTGGATGTATATATATGTCTCCATTATTTTTCAGACAAAAAGGAAGTGGAAACTGATCTGATATCTCTGTATACTATCTTCCATATTGGAATAGAATCATAGATGGAAGCAATGGAGATTGTATCAAAATAATTTGAGAGTACTGAAATTTATGGCACTTGTCCCAAACATATTAAAGGATCCCCGGAGGCTCGCAGTTTCTTAACTGTAGATATATATATATATATATATATATATATATATATATCCCAATTCCCTAAGGGAATGTGGTTCCTTGAAGTTTGCAATGGGAACATAAACGAATTTAAGACGGTGATTTTGCCAAATTTATGGCTTTTTATGCATTGATCATAACTGCCCGGTCAAGATTCTAGCTAGCTAGCTTCTTTTTGTCCCCCATAAAATGAGTAATTAGGGTTAAGTAAGAAAGACTAAAAAATGCTTCTTTAGTTAAAATAAGAAGATATTTGAAATTAATTGTAGGTCTTTCTTAACCCTTTTAATTTTTTCGAACGCATGGTCGACACTAGTCAGAACTCACAAGGATATATATGTAGTCACCGATTAAGCTTGCTTAGACTGGAAGATTACTAGCTCCTTTTATAAGTAATTGCTGTCAAACAAAGTTGGCCTTTTTGCTTTGTCAATATAATATATAGTATATGCTTCCAAGCTAGCTAGCTAGCTAAATGCATACAAATTAAGATAGCTAGTGAACTTTTGAAGTATTAAATGGTGGCATCAATTAAAGTCAAGAAAAGAAATTCCCTTGCTTGGATACTTTACTCTTCAGCTGCTGCTATGAAGTATGAGCCTTGCCCTAAAACGACGAAGACTTTACTGAAAAATTGAAGACTAACAATTGAAGTCATAATACCCTTTACTGAGATTGATTCAACTCTCAAACAAACAAAAAGCAACGATTTAACATCATTGTTAAAACGAATCATTGATTTCTAGAACCACGGCGATGATTTTGAATCTACTGTCCTCATATAGATGATAACATATATTGGAACAAATTAAATGGACTGATTTCCTTAGAATGGATCGAGTCGATCATTTGCTTCTAAGAAGATCTGCAAAATGAATATTCAATCGAAATGCTATAATTGGTACATATAATGACTTGAGGATGAGATGATAATGCCAGCAAAAGAACTTTAATTTCAGCAGAGAATCAGCACATGCATGATCAAATACATAAAATAGTACTACTTTTGTTAAACATGCATGTTCCATATTCTGATTCAAATGAAATTCCATAAACTCATACACTCAATAGTATTGCAAACATGCTAGCTAGCTAGCTCATACAAGGCCTTCGGAAGCTAAATTTAGAAAGAACAAAAAAAAAACCCTAAGCTAGCTCGATCAAGTGGAAGAAGCAAATTAAAATAACCGAAAAATCTACCATTTCTAGGGTTTACTTGATCATGAAAATCAACAAATTAAGCCCCATCCCCCATCCTCACATTTCTTCGTACTCTTTCAAGGAGTCGGATGTGGAAGTACCATTAATTTCTTTAAGGTTAATTCCTATAAAACTAATTGATCGAAGCTGCCATGCCACACAAGGAGAACCAGAAACTAATTAAACTTAAAGGGGATGATTGGTAGCAGTAGAAGTAGAGCTAAACCCAGAAAGATCAGTCCACGCAGTTGTAGAAGTACCATTACCATTCCCGCCGTCATTAATCCAGTACTGACTATCATTCCCTCCTTGAATCCCCAACAGCTGCCTAGACAAGTTCATCTCTTGCTGTTGATGATTCGGATGGTGAGGATCTTCCGTCTTCACCGAAGCCATTTGCGAAGAAGCCCCAACACTACTACCGGACGATAATAGCCTCGGCCGCAACTGATTATAACCCGACAACTCAACTCCGCTATTGTCGAACAAACCAGCAGGTGAAGGATCCAACCCACCACTCAGAAACGGAAACGACGGCGTTTGCTGCTGAAACCTCCATTGCTCGAAAAGCGACCCAGTAGCAGTACTAGGGATGCCGCCACCTAAACCGCTCCCTATCTGAAAACCCAAGTCTCCTACTCCGCCGCCGTAGTTCACGCCGTAATTTAAGCCCAGATTCTCGCTGGCAGCAAAGTTGTGATCAGTGAAAGGGTTCATGAAACGCAGCGGTGGGATTTGAGGGCTTAAGCCAGCTGCCATCATATCAACAGTTCCTGAGGAACTGTTTGAAGGAATTGCTTGACCGGATGAACCGGCCGAACCAGTTGGCCGGTCCGAGCTGCTGACCGGAGACTTTGACCTGCTGCTTCCTCCTTTGCTGCTCCTTTTGTTCCTCCTGCAGCCGCCTCCCACGGGGACGTTCCTCAGCGCGCCTCCACGTGTCCAGTAGCGTCGGCAGGTCTTGCAGAAGTGGCGGGGCTGGGTGAGGCTGTAGTTGTTGAAGTAACAGAACTTGGTGTTGGTGGACTCACAGCGCGGGCATTTCAGTGCCGGCTCCGGCATGGGGATGTTTGCCATGCGGGCTCGATCAGCCATGGAACCCGGCCTGATCGAGCCTGCACCTCCTGGCCCCCCACCACCACCGCCAGAGTTTGATGGCGGTGGTGGTGGAGGAGGCGGAAGCGGTTGGAGCTGAGAGTTGTTGTTGCTTATGTTGTTGTTGTTGTTGTTGCTGCTGCTTCCGGATAGTAAGTGATGGTGATGATGATGGCTTGGTTGCTGCAATTAAAGAGGAACATATTCAAAGATTAGAAAGCAGAAATCAAATATCTGTGGTATATTCAAGAAGATAGATGATAAAAAACAAAGGCAAGAGGAATATTTGGCTTTTGAAAAAAAAAATTGAAGAAGAAGAGAATTAAGCTAGATAGCTCGAATCCATTAATTACCTGTTGCCAGTTGGCCGGATCAAGATAAGCTGGAATGGAGGAAAAAACCATTGTGATCTATATCTTGTAGTCTTGTGGCGCCCTTTAATTCTTTTATCTCTTTTGTAAAGGTTGATGGGTTTTTTTTTGGAGATAATACTTAGTAGCTAGTGGTGGAGAGAATCACATCAACAATTTGCAGACACAGAGTGAGTGAGAGAGAAAGAGAAAGGGGAAAGATGAGTAGGAGGAGGAGGAGGAGGAGGAGCAAAAATAAAGGAGGGGGCTTTTGTGTATTTATATACTAATAATTTAGTTGGCTGTTGATGTTGGTGTTGTTACCTCCTCACTAAGACTTAATTACTGCTCTTTTTGTTTTATTGCTTTTTAGGGTTTTGAGAAGAGGATGTTTTTTTCTTAATCCATAAGCTTCTTTCTGACATTGTGGCCTTGTGGGTGCTATGTGCTTGAGAAAAAGAGATCAGTGGCCCTCATTTTGCATGGAAAAAGTTGGTGTAGACCATGCTTATGCTAGTTTAATATTATGGTGTAGAATCATCTTGTAGTATATGACCCCATTTTGAGATTTAAGATTATATAATAAGGTGGAAATAATTAATGGGTGATAAATTAAGGAAAAGAAATGCATGGGGTTTAATTTAAGTAATTAGTTGCATACTTGCATATGATAATGAAAAAGAAAAGGTGGTTCTTGTATGTATGGGGGTATGGGGAGTGTGAAGCTTTGGTGGTGGGAAGAGTCGCACAGTCCAAGTGTCCGACCGAGCCAACCCTTTAAGCCCGGTCCGCTGTCTGCTTCCTTCCCCACTCTGCTTTATTTCTTGCATGGGAATATTATACGAACATCTCTCTCTCTCTCTCTCTCTCCTCATTTCCACGCGCACATAAACTCCGTGTGGTTACGCTCACTTGTGATGGATTAGATATGAACCTCACGGTCAAAAGTGAAAACCTTCCTAGCTTCAAAATCCTTTTTGGAGTTTACTAACTTGCTGTCAAATAAAAATCATTCACATTTCATGCAGTTAACATTTTAAAAATTAAATATGCAAACATACAGAATCGACACTAAAATCAATAATCACACTCTTAATTCGTCAAGAATCACAATCACATCCAAGACAGAGTTGATATATATAGATTTTTTATTTGTCAAAACTCAAAAGTCACTTTTTTCCTTCCTTATTTGTCTCTTTTTGATTACCTCTTCACCCCCATCTCGGATTAGTAAAAGACGTAAACACGATTTTACGTCACTAGTTCAAAAGAAGCTGAATTGATCTCACTTTAAAGTGAATGATAATGTCCTACATAGATTTTTATTTTATTTTTTTGTCATATTGAAATGGATTGAACTTCTAATATAGCTTAATCCTAACCTGATTCTCCACAACATTTAGGCTAATCACAAAAAGTTCCAACATAGTTATTCTTTGTTAAAATAAGATGAAGATTTTTTTTTTGCTGTAAATATTTACCAAGGTATCATACTAATTGATTTTCTTGATATAACGATTCTAAAGCAACAAAACTCGTAAGAAAAACTGAATATTCGATACATATGCTTGCTATACGGATTCTAAAAGTTAATGATCTCACAAGACAAATACAAATCTTTGGTTAAGCTAAATATCACTACCTTTTGCTTAAACCTTAAAACTACTCATGATAATTTGTACAAATATATCATAATTTCCTTTTCTTTTTAGCTACTTGTGTACCATATGGGGCCTTCTTGTACATCTCAGTATCTGTTCATCATTTTGGAGTTTGTGTTTCAGAGTTCCAAATAAAGGGTCTGGTGCCTCCAGATGCAATGCCAGAGCTTGAAGACGAGTAAACTGAAGAACTTTGAGAAACATTTCTACTCTCGGGCAATTGGTGGCACCGCAGTAACTTCAGAATGGAAGTATCATCATGCAAGGAGAAAGGTGTACTGCCAAAGGCATGATAGTCAGAAATTTATTGTGCAGAACAACATTAGAGTGTCTCCATAGTAAGGCAATGTCCTCGTACCTATTGAAGTCGCAGTGCACCAACTGCATGTCTTCAGAAATCTCAATCTCAACTGTGGCATTATTGCTTGTCTAGAGAGAGAACAAAAAGTGAAAATTTAGGTTATGTACCTCCCACAAAAAGAAGAAATAGATTATAAATGCAAAGCCTATGTATTTATATAATCAAGAAAATATGATTCTAGATTTTGTAGAACCAGTAGTTCACCTACACAAATTTAATACCAAGAAATTCAACAGGAGTGCAGGAAACTGAACTGTTTTTTCATAAGATAAATTTTTTAAAATTGCTCTTGCAAATCTTCAACAGCCATTTTTCTAATTTCACAGAGGATAGAAGTTTCACATGTTTCTTCTATATGGTACAGAATTCCTTTTAGCAAATATATAAAATTACATTCTAGCTCTCAAAGATCGTATGTTTCAAAGAACTTTTACTTTTTCTCCTAGCGACCTCTCAGCAAGTGGTAGATTGATGGTATAGCCACGTAGGAACAGATCAGATCTTTATTTCAAACATCCATGGACCATGGCATGTAGACATTTTTCCTCTTGCTCCAAAAAAAGTTAACAATAGCTAGAAAGTGGATATTTTTCTCCTACACAATCCACCAAAGAAAAAAGCCTACAGACTAGGCTTTAATTGACCTTCAGCCCAACTCTAGCCAGTTCATGCAGCACACTCCTTGGCGTTCAGTATTAGTAGGATCCATATACAATTTTAACCAAATTAATGGTAAAAAGCCTAAGAAGATTGTAACAGTATTAACGCTCATGCAGGAATGAAGTCTATACACGTCACAATATCTGGTGAACATATCAATGACAAACAAAAGCATATAATGTCTACCAATCTAGTTCCTGCTTTGCCCTCAATCCGCAAACAAGATAATGTGCATCATAGCTCTTGGCCATTGGTCATTGGCTTACTTGGTAAAGAGTAGAATGATGAGATAAGTCTTGCGCTTAATATCAACAACAAAACAAAAGATATATGCATGCTTCAAATGTATGATTGTAGGGACTTCAATTCGAACTATACAATGTTTTAAACCATCATCAAGCGAGCAAAAAACCAACCAGAAGATTTATATACCTGAGCCAGTATAAATGGAAAAGAAAATCCTTTGTGGTGACTGTTTCCACTTTTGAGCAACTGCTTATTGCGCAACATCAAACTCTGGAGATCTGCCATCTTTTGATCCCAACAAAAGAAAAACAGAAACACTGACTATGAGAAAACAAACCAATAGAATTATTCCATTAGGCAGAACAAAACAAACAATGTCAATGAAATAATCAAACAAACTCCACCCTGTCGAATGCAACTAAAATGAATATGGGCATATATTAAGAAATACATTTGGCCACATACTACCAAATTTCAAATTCTTCATTTAGTGTATAGTAGAAACTAAAAAGTATATATATATGATATTGTCCTTTAACAAGTAAAGATCCAATGTGATTCATGATAGCAAATATCTTCTATAATGATTGAATAAGACTAAAACCACCAGTGACACTCCACAATAATTAAATGACTGCAAAGACTGGAAAACCACCCAATATTTACAAAAGTTATATGACTCCAAAGATTTCAAATATCATTACTTGTTCTTCCAAGTCTTTCAAGTAAGCCTCCTTTGCACCAATCCTACCCATCAATTTAAGACTCTGAGCCTGAAAGGATCAGAAATGAAATCTACATCAAAGTATCCCATCTCAAAATTTTGTAGCATGTTCGTGTATCGAGTGATAAAAAATAATGACATCCACTAACCTTAATACCTTCCAGATCAATTACTTTTGTATCTGGAAGTCCCTTCCACTGGATTTGTTTTTTCTCTTTGATGATGATATCCATTGCCATAAGAACATTTAATGCATCATATATTCGTCGTCGTATGTTTTTCTCATCAAACTGAGAAGTTGAAATTTCATTTTTTGAACAAATTTGAATAAATTTTCATAAAGCAAACATATTAGATATGATTATGATGATGTAGAGTGTTATATTTATTAGTTGAACCTCACTCAAAGCTTCTGTTTCACCGTAAATTCCAGGTAACTCTGAAATGATCTCATCTGCAACCTGAAGATCATCAATATAATTACTTATATATACTTAAAACATTCAATGGTCAAAGAAGGAAGAGCTAAATCAGAAGAATCTGAAGCTTTTGGGACGGTGGATTGTTTGTCAACAAAAAAAAAAGAATCCAATTGTGAACAATGACTTCTGAATTTGAATCAGCATTACCTTCATAAAAATAGGTAAAGCCCAAAATGATTCTAGTAAAAACCATATGCATTACCAGCAAAGAAAAATATTAATAACTTGATCACAGAAACAATTGCTGCATAATGGATCTCTTAATTATTTCCATAATGCTTCTCCACCAAAGAAACTATATAGTTGCTCTATGAAATAAAGAAACCATACCTCATTATATGTTGTTCTTCCCTTGTTCTTCAACTTGCTACAAACTGAAAAGAAAAGGAGAATTATATGTTCACTAACCACAGTTTTTGAAATAGTACTCTTTACATATCGAGGGTTCTTAATTTCACGCTCATAGACAAACTATATAAGCATATGCTGAAAGATCAAATGCGGCAAGACCTTTCTCTCTCATTTGTGTTAGAAGGGAAATGTTTTGACTTGTGTATAATAATTACTGACCTATGGCACTAAACTGACGTAGACCTCCAGCCGTTATTTTTGAACCACCCCTTTTCTTCTTTCCCGTATTTCTGTTGCAGAAACGAAAGCATTTCAGACAATAATTAACTTAACATAGAGAGAGAGGAGCAAAGAAAAAGGCCTTAGGTACCACTAGATACAGCCTACCAGTGAAGTTAGACTTAACTAAACAAGTCCTAAAAGGATGCTATGGCAAACAAAGTACTGCAGTGATTCTTGTTCAACTGCTAAGATATGACGGAATTAATTGAGGCATAGGCCACTTTTACTCACTTGTCAACATCTGGTGTACTTGTATTGTCACAATGGAAAGTGATACTGTTCGAGCTCCGGACACTCTCAGAAGTAGCTGCATTGTTCATTGAAGCCAACATAGGAGTTTTTGGGCTAGAATGTTTCCGAGAGAGCTCACCAAAAGAATCCCCGGAGTACTCCTCCTCCATTACTGTCTAGTAGCTACTACGCTTGGCAGTGAAAGAAGAAAACTGCAAGTTAAAGTAAAAAAATTATGGGTGTTTACAGTGAGGAACAAAACGATACTTCTTTGTGATTTCTCTTGCATCAGAATAGGAATAAGACTACACTACAATTCAGTTCAGAAAATGGCAACAGGAAACCAAGTTTTCTCTACATCTTGCAAAAGGTACTACGAGGATCATATTGAAGCATAGCAATTCCCAATACATATTTATCATGGTGTACAAATTTGGGATAATAAAGAAGTAATAGGAAATGATGTTGTTATTACAAAATTGACAAATAATTTGCCATACTTCCCAGTTCACCTCATAAAAGCAATTATCACATATAGTTCCGCATATCTCTGGTAGTTTCTAAGCAACTCAGAGAAAATTTGACATTTTATGTTTAATTCTTTATTTAATTTCAATGTCAGGATCTAAGGACCCGATACCATCTCCACCATAACACTTAGTGACAGTGAGCTTACAAACTCATACAAATGCTAGCGAATTGCCAAATTACTAGAGTAATGAGAACCCTAATTTTGTTGAGTAAAGGAAAATAAAATTAAGAAAATGAGTAAAATACAAGAAATTACAGGCATAAATTTGTTGGGTAAAGCTTCAAGTATAAAGCGAAATGAAGGCGGTAAGTTTAATTTGAGAGAGAGAGTGAAGTAGCTGCTAACCTGAAGAGCGAGTTGTTTCAATGGAGATGAGGCGAACCCTAGAATTAGAGAGGCTGTTACAGCATATAATTGGACTTGGGAGTTCCCGCTTCAGCGAATACGAAAGATCGTCGAAAAAAGGCACAGAGACTCTGAATAGTGCCAAGTTTGCATGACCAAATTGCCCCAAGTACTGTTGCCCAACATGCAATTAGGTTAAATATAATAATAAGGCAACAAATAGACAACAAGGTTTCGTGGTGTAGTTGGTTATCACGTCAGTCTAACACACTGAAGGTCTCCGGTTCGAACCCGGGCGAAGCCAATTTTTATTTTCTTTTTCATGTTTTTTTTTTGGCTCATTTTGGTTAAGTGAGCTTCTTCCAAGTTTATTTTGCCTCTTTTTTACAGTTGAAGTAAAAGACAGAAACCGAATCATGACCAAGACTTGTGCATCTTCTTGTTTTGAGCAGAAATCAAGAGTTGCCGATGCCACGAGGCCAGCATGGACACTACACCATCTCATCCTCTCAGGCTTCTGATGCAAACTGCTATTTATCGATCAGCACAGATACATTGCGTTCCACTGTTACAGAAAGCATCCACTTTACTAGACAATGGCAGGGTTCTCAACACATTTCAGGATGACATGAAAAGGGATTATAGAAAACAAGATATAGGAGGTAAACAAGACATAACAAAAAACTATTTACACTGCTTAGACCTGAAATTTTCAGAATCAAGAAGTTTCACAATGAGTTTCTCTAGCCTCTTTGAAACTACAGTTGGTTTTACAGCCACTGGATTCCCATAAACTGAACATCTATCTTTACCTAAACTCCCTAAACACCAACCACCAGGTGTAAAATGCCCGCTTGATCTCCTTAAGAGCTCCTTATCAATTTTGTCAAGAACCGGATCATCCCTTGCAAATGTACCAGCAAAAGGAGCTCCCGCTTGGATCATGTCGTTGTAATGTTCCAGTGTTAGATTAACTGGATTTAGCTTTGGAGGGCTATCCCACCTTAAGTAATGCAAGTCATGATTCACAGTGGTGTTCTGGTAATCCTTATGGTTGCAGATCACAGTGTGGAAGTATCCCTCTGGGGATGACAGGAAATTGGTATAGTACATGAGAAGAGTGCGGGGGAGATTGTCCCATCCCAAAACACAGAATTCAAGAAATGATCTTGTCAGCACCACCCATGTAGACCCTGAAAGTAGAAAGCTTTACGTTTTAGATATGCAAAGTAAAATGGTTCCCAACAAACCATCAGCAGATCAGCTACAGAGAGGGGAACTATGCAAAAATAAACCACAGTTCCAATAAAGTCTCCAACTAGTACAATGTGTTCCATTGCATCATGTTAAAATGGTAATTTTTAGGCTTCAAATAAAGTTTGCAAAACCTAGAGTACATTTCTGTTTAGTAGATGTAAAAACACTAGGCTGTGATCAACATGACAAGACTGAAGCCTTGCACAGACTATTGCAACAACACACTGGTTAGAAGTCTAAAGAAATAGTCAGGGTGACAATCAATAACATTTTCTAATATCTTAGTATTAGGGATATCGTTATGAAAAATCAGTAATGATATTAGAGATAATCAGAAAGTCCTCTGGCTTAAAAACTTAGAAATCATCTAGTTTCATAATAAACAGTGCTCAATGCTAAACTACATTGATTCTTTGTAGAAACCAACCTAACACATAGTTCGAAGAAATTCCAGCTACTGTAAGCTTATCTTTTCAAGGTGAATGATCCAATATTATAGTAAGGAGGCTGTACAGAAAGCTCAAAAATGAGGTACACAATTTGTTTGGTTTTTGAAGCCGTGTTAACCACTCGCTCAAAACCTAGTGTATGGGAATCGTTGAATAATTTCCATGTTATATTTCTGATTTAGCCAAGAATCTAGCACTCTCGAGTATATACTTGATTAGTACATGCCAGCATCCACTACTATCTCACAGAATTTACCCAATCCATCCTCAATTTCATAAATTCAACCGGAAACGATATGCAAAGACTACTACACCAGCTGGCATTAGAAAATAAACGCAGAACATAATATGCTCAATGTAGATAAAGTGTAGTACCCATGAATAACTTGAAGGAAGCTGGCATTGACCTTCTCTCTTTAGCCCAAAACACACCAGATTTCTTAGTGTGATACAAACCAGGATCAATAATAATAGGCCTTGCTCTTTGACTTCTGCAACATTTTCACAAGCACATACATAAATTATAAACACCGAGTCCAACACTAGAAAGAAACAAGTAAGTTGAATAGGACCTAAAAATAGCATGCTCACTCTTTCCACCCAATATTGCTACTATGCTCCAGGAAGTTGAGGTCCCTCGGCAAGTATGAAAAAATATGCAACAACTCTAAAATCCCCAAAATAGCCATAATTAGCAAACAGAATCAATCTGTAATTTCACAAATTAAAACCATAATATATAGTAAAATTACCATCTTGGGACATAAGTGGATAATCCGAAGCACTGAGATTAATAAACCAATCCCAATCCTCAGCCCGCTTGAGCAAAATCGCAATGGCGTGTAGCGTAGACGCCATCATAGTCGGACCTTTCGCAGTTACCAAATCGGCTTCTCCGACCACCATCGCATTCCGAAACGCCCGAATCACACTCTCCGACTTCACATACTTGGCCAGCTCGAGCCTCTCGGCGTCGGAAGCTTCCAGATCGAGGTGGAGCAAGTAGTAATTTCTCGGGTGGTACACCGCCTGAAGTAGCCGCTTCAGCTGCGGACCGTCCCCTTTAGAACCTGAAATCAAGTAAGCGAATCTCGGGAGTTTCGGAAGCCCTAGCCGCTGGTCTTCGTCACTGTCTTCGAAATTTCGGTCGGAATTAGCGAATTGGCGTTGCTCGTAGTTGAATTCGGCGCCTCCGGAGGAGTATTTGCCGTGGGTTATGGTTACGGCGAGGAGGACGAGGAGGAAGAGTCCTGAGGTTGCGGTTAGAATCACGAGCCATTGAGTCTGAGTAGTGTTGGTTCTTTTCATGGAGGTGAAATTAATTAGGGTTTCGGGGATCGGAGGAATTGCGAAATGGCGACAAGTGCTGTGAGGGGTTGGTGAATTGGCGGTTGGAGGTGTCGGCGTGAAGGTTCGTCTTTTGTTTTTTTTACAGGTGAGAAATGGTCCAATTGGAGAGGGAAAGGATACCCGTTGAAATTTAAATTGAATTTTCGGTTAAGATCTGCTACCGCTCGGACTTTTGTCCTTTGATAGGTCTAATCTCTTTCTAAGCTTTTAACCGTTGATTTATCTTGTAATAAAATCTGGAGGCTATATATAAATACGGGATTTAGTACTAAAACTCACACTAATTGTGCGTTGACAGAGATTTAACCCAAGCACTATTTTGCTTGATACGCAAGAATTACTGCAGCTACAATCTCCCACAACTTTAAAATAAATTAAATGGACATTTTTATCTAAATTTCAACTAAAACTCTACTCTTTTCGCTCAAAATAGAGTGCTACCTCCGAATAAGAATGAGCTACTGTGAAAAACTCAAAATCTTAGTGATGAACACCAACTTTCCTAGCTAAGAGATGTGTCACTGCATTAGCAGACTAAAATTTTACTCTTGATGATAACTAGAGGAATGCTATTATTATGCAAATAATGCCATAATACCTAGCATTTTAAAATCTAGCATATATATATTCATAAAAGAGTTTAGGAACATTGTGATATTTCAATGACAGTATAGGTGTTTTCCTCTCAATTAGTGGTGATCAAGGCTACAATTACATTAATAGAAGTTATTTGTACTTCAGTAGTTAATCTCTAACACTTGACAACCAAGCGCATCTGGTGTAGTGGTATCATAGTACCCTCCCACGGTACTGACCAGGGTTCGATTCCCTGGATGCGCATTTTCTTTTTCGCTGTTAAACTTTAACAATCTCTATGGCATTTTTTATTTTTATTTTCTGTTCAATATCACTCCAAAGTTTCAAACCAATAATTAATTCATAAAAGTTAAAAGTTAATCGCTTTGTTGCTCAAATTAATTGCATAAAAAGTACTGCCTAAAATCGCCCAAGGGGCAATTCAAAGTGATTAGACCCAAATAAGACGTGGGAGAAAAGGTTCAATTTGGTACGAAATGGACCCTTCATCTGATGACTCATGATCAGCACATTACCTAACCTATACATGAACCATCAATTGGTGTACAATTATTTTAGCAAAGCACAAATTGTCACCTCACCATATACAATTAATTGGCCGTCCGTTTTTTATTTTAACTTACAGTTCATATTTTAGATTATCATTTAACTATTATTTTGATAAAAAATTAACTGACCTAAGAATTTGACTGAGAAAAACAAATTATGATTATGATAACTAATCGTTAGTCTATATTTCATACTAGTCAAAACAATGAACGATTTTTCAATTTGATTAACTTTTTAAAAGACAAAAATTTAAAAATATGTTTTAAATAATAAACAATTTCGATTAGTAATGGTGGAAAGACAAGTCGGTGCTATGGTCATTTTCATAATTTTTTAAACTGGTTTGGACTAGCTAATCACCATTACTGAATCATCAAGGCCTCATTAATTTCAGCACAAATTGAAGGAATGTGGTACCATGCATGTACTAAATTGTGTTTCTTCTTTAACCAATAGATTACAAAGAACAACATCATTACGTGTAGTGTGAGCTAAGACCATTTTAAAGAAACATGATGACTTTACCCACTCCACTAAAGTCTTTCTCACCAAATTAAGAAACCCATAAAATGACGCGCACTTTTCTAGTTTTCTTCTGGGTTAACCAAAATTAATATAGCCTATACAGGTCATGAAGAATATGATCAAACCCTTCAATAAGCAAAACCTCTTTATTAACTTCTTCTTTTTCATTCTTTCCATCTTTTCATGCTATAACTAAGAAACAGATGGAAATTTAGGGAGGACAAAAAGCCAAAAAGAGCTAGCTAGCTATCTACCTGCATGTATATCCATCTATCAGATACTACTCGATCAGCTCCATTTTTGTCTTCATCAAATTTGAGAAACAAAGACTTAACTACTAATTTGCTGCATTTCTCAAACCCTGTTTTTTCTTCAAGTAAAAGCTAATCACATTTACTACTTCACTAGCTACAACTCTTGTCGGTAAGTTTCTGAAACTACAAGGAAACAAAAAAAAAAAAACAATATTTCCAGCGCGAGCTTCACATGTTGTCATCATCTTCATCCACCAAAACCCAACAAAACCAAAAGAAGACAAAAAGAGTTTAGTGTCAAACCATCGCCGAAGAATCAGGCAAACCTTGTTGCAGATCATCCCGATGCTCTCTGCCGGACGACGCCGTTCTGTTGTTACCACTACTCCGATCGACGGCGATGTTCGCGCGGCAAATCGGGCAATTCGAGTGATCTTTGAGCCACATGTTAATGCACGGGCTATGAAACGAGTGCTTGCAAACACTGAGCTGCCTCACTTCTTCGCCGTCAGCGAAAACAGACAAGCAAACCGTGCACTCGGTCCCGATTTCCTTGACGTGCGTCTCTTTCTGGTACTTGAGATCCGAAATAACCTCGGGTCGGTTCCGGGCCGGGTCGGTCGGTGCCGTGGTGGAGCTCCGGCGGGGAGGACGGCGGAAGGGGTTGGGAGGGCACTTGATGGCGAAGAAAACGGCGTAGATTAAGGCGGGGATGGTGATGACAGCGAGAAGGCCGAGAATGAATTCAAGGGCGGAGAAGTCGACGCTTCGCGGCGGGGCCGGGAAGGGCGGGGGCGGTCTGTTCAGGATTGCCGGTGAGCTCTCCATGATAGGAGAGAGAGAGAGAGAGAGAGAGAGTACTGTGTGAAAGGAAGAGGTGGGTGAGAGATTTTGGAGTTTTATTTAAGTCTTGGTGTGGGCTGTGTGTTGTGGTGGTGTTTTGTTTGGCAATTATTGATATGTGGGGTGTTGAGGACAAGCTTAGATTGATGTGATAGATGGCTACATGTTTTACTGCAATTATTTTCATCATTATGAATTTATCATCATCATATATTCGGGGTGTTGGTAAATTACTAAATTCCCACAGGCTAGCTAGGGTTGCGTTGTCAACAGGTTATGGGGGTTTTACACTATTACGTACGTTATGTTTTTTTGACGTACGTAAAACAGAGATAGACAACCAGAAAACATGTCGCCGGTGACTAAGGCGTTTGGTGGGGTTGCAACGATGACCAAGGACGGAGTTATGTGAACATGTGAAGAACCACTGATGTGAAATTGTACGGTGTTCGTAGCATGTTGTAATCGCTATATAGTCCTAAGTCCTAACTCTTTATAGGATCTTTGCTAGTTCTTATCCCACAATGTGCGATGAAATTTCACCTCAAACTTGATATTTCTATTTGTAGCATCATACGTCGACATGGTTGAAGTTCAATGACTCGATATAAGTTGTGAGTGTCATTTAATCTCTACATGTGAAAAGTCAACAATTCAGATGACGATGACGATTTTTGTTCACATCTCAAATTACAATGGAGTATATTTATATTTTGAAAGGAAAAAAAAATTACAAGGCCTTAGGAGAAGTATGGATTGGAAAAAAAAAACCCAAGGAAGTTAGTCTAGTGGAAACATGCTAGACTGCAAGTGGAGCGAACGTTGTAGTGATTCTTCTGGTAATAGGAGATAGCTAGTTCAAACTTCATCTTGTGAAAAACATTCATCGGGAAAAGGTCATACCCAAATTGCTCCCGGCCCCAAAGTGATAGCCCACTTTGGACCACCGTTTTTTTAACAAAAAAAAAAGTATGGATTGAAAAAGAAAGGACCAAAAGTATATATAATCTTGACCAAACATTTACACAATAATGGCCCATATTTCCTTTAACCAAACTACCAAAGGCCCACTCTATAAGCAAAAATGTCTCAACTTAAAACTTAAAAGTGAAGCCATCCATATCCATGATTGCAAGTTCAACTTGGACCTCCAGCAAGCAAGAAACAATCTGTGTAGCTCCTAAGGTGGAATCCCACCCAAATTGGGCATTAGCACTACGTGTTGCAGCGGAGGGTGGGAAACTGAGTTAGGATTAGGATAGGTGATAGTTTCGATCCTCTCCACCGTAACATGTTGGCGCCGAGGCATAATATCAGTGCGACATAATGGACAGTTAGTGTGCGAGTTCAACCACATATCAATGCAGCCCACATGAAACAAGTGCATGCATTCGGGAAGCACCCGAATCGCCTCGCCGTCGGTGAACTCACACAAGCACACGGCGCAGGTTCCCTCTCTGCATTCCTTGGTGTATCTGAAAATCGGGATCAAATGCGCAGGCGAAGTGTGTGTCGAAATGCTCCTAGTCCTATTGTGGTTGGTAGTTGGAAGCACTTGGCTTTGTTCGCTCTGTTGTGCGCTTGATATGCGGCTTTGGATGAAGCAACAGTTATTAACCAGGCAGTGGTACGTCGCAACGATGATGGCTCCGGCTGAGACGCCCAGAAGGCCGATGATTAACGGGCTCGATAGGAAATGCCGGTGTGCTTCTCCGTCCATTGTGGATAGAAGGAGGGCCTGGTTGCTGTAAAGAGATAGGAGAGGTTAAATTGGCTTTGATTGATAATATATAAGAGTATTGTACGTCTTTGCCAATGTTGACAAAACAATGGCTAGCTTTTACTAAACGTAGGTGATAGGGAGAAAGAAAATGACGTTGTTAATTAGAATTTTGGTGGTAATTGTGTTTGGATCAGTATAATCAAGGTAGCAGTCAACAGTGTGGAAAGTCAAGGTGGGAAGATGGGTCTTCTCATCAACAACGAAGAAGCCTAATTCAAATTAACTTAGAAATAGAGGTATGGATATAACTAAACGTACTTATCTTTTAACTTAATTTGTGCTTGTATAAACTTGAGGAGAGTACAGGTTGATGTTGACCCATTTTGTGAGAGATCAAGTTTTTTAGCACAACAATCATATGATTCATATCATACAATAAGTCATATTTGTTGGAGGTTTTGAGTTCAAATTTTTGATCTCCAATTTTACGTTTCTTTATGAGCTTTCTGTTGGGACATAGTGAGTGCAGAACTCAACCTTAATTATCAAAAGAATCATTTGTAATGTGATCTGATTATCTGAATTATAAAAATAACCTTAGGTACCAAAAGAAACGAAATCAAAAACTTTAGGTACTACTTGTGATAAAAATTGAAACTCTATGTACTACTTGTGACAAAAATTAAAGTTCAGGTACCAAGTATATAATTGAGAAATAGTTCATGTACTATATGTGATAAAAATTCTTATTTTTTAATCCAAATTTAAGAATGGCTTACCAACTAATGGCTTGAAAAAATCAAATTTTTTATATGGGAGATTTCTTAGGATCATGGGCAACCTCTTATTACATATTCCTTTTGGGTCCACATAGATGCATTTTCATGGTTTTGCTACCACCTGCTACTTATTTTTCTAGATATTTTGAATAGGGCATCAACTTTATTTTAACAAATAGAACAAAGTGAATAAGTGATTGACTACTTCACTTCAAACTAGAGTAATTTGAGTTGGTTTATAGCCCTTTTTAAGGCATGTTTACTAGATTGGAGGGATGGATCGGAAACAAAATGAATGGGGTAGAGAATTAATGAGACTGTGAATAAGTCAATCTCATTAAGTTGTTTATCGAGTACTATCTAAAATCAGAATTGGAACAAAGTTGATTTCCAAGAGCAATTTACTAACAATAAGTCATTCATGCTAAACTAGTTTCAAGTGTTTAACTACTATTTGTCCAAAAAAAAAGTGTTTAACTATTAAAGCGGTGTACAAATACGTTTTATTTTTTAGTTTTTTAAAAACTAGCTAAGAGAAAGTGTTTTACGTATTATCCTGACACGAAAACTACATTTATGAATAACTCACACTCATTACATACTCCCTCTCATCAATGTACCTAATTGCCGATATTTGAAAAATGTGATCATAAACCCTACCTCAAATAGGAGCCACTCACATTCTTCTACTCCCATTACACATTAATAAGCATGCCCTTACTTAAAAAAGAAAAAAAAAAAAAAAAAGTATCACTCATCAACATAAAGGATACCAACTTCTATACCTTATTCATGCTAGAGAAAAGGACTGCTAATATAATCCTATTCCCTCACATGTGAATCTCTCCTAAGCACATTGGAAAAGAGACAATAATTAAAAGATATTTGACATTTGTTTTGTTTGTACTACTGCTACTACTCTTTCCCACTTGAAGCATCAAAATTAAGTGATAACTTGGCAAGTTTGTGTTGGTCCAACTAATTAGCTCTTATTTTGCGCACCAATAACTTTCCAATCTAATGCATCATGATCACTGCAAGATTTGATTCCAACCAACTCAAAGAATCAAAGCCTCTCAATTAATAAGATGGTTGAAATTGTTTGTTGCTTTTCCATGTGTGAAAAAGTTTGTTCTTTTAGATCTGTGGAATCGAGTAGGATCCCAAATGCCACCAATCACTTTCTCTTGAGCCATCTTTCTTATATTCTATACCAGTACAACTCACATCATGATACTCTATTTGAACTTCTTTTACACATTATACATGTTTATAAATAAATTCATCTTTCACCATCCAGCTGGTTACAACGTACTATGAACCCGTTTATTTTTCAGATCATTTTTTAAGAATTATTCGTGAAAAAAATATTTAATTGTGCTAAGAAGAAATAGTTAGTCATCGGCTAGGAGTTAACTTCCATCCGGTGATCAACTAGCCTGCAATTATATTTTTTGGCGAGCACATACAATTGGTTACGCATGTCCAATTAACTATCGTTTTGTTAGCTTAATGTTTGTTTGTTGATCGGTTAGGAGAGATAAGTTCGTCAGTTTTGTCAAACAAGGATGTTCTATAGAAAATCAAAAAGACAAATTTCCACGTTCGTTTTATATTATCTACACAATTCTTCGGCTGTTTGTCTTCTTGGTTTTCTATTTGATGGAATCGTTCTCCCTTCTATATGTGCTTTGTTTTTTCCCGTCATTAACTAACATACTCTCACTCCGGCAAGGTTCAATAAAAAAATTTAAAAAAAAAACTTAGAACTAGATTACTTGGTTAGTAAACAAACAAACTAGGGCTAAATAAAATTAAAGACTCCAGGGATCCCCCATCGTTGATTATACATCGAACTTAATTAATAAGGGGACTTTGTGATGAGCCAGTAAGTAACATGGTTCCCAAACCCATTTTGCCTAGCTGGGGATCCTTTTGCAGTACTGCAGACTAGCAGTAGAGACCGGGTCAGATCAAACCATATGAGCATATATTATCTCATCGATTATGATAAGCAAGAGGCCTGCCCTCTCTCTCTCTCTCTCTCTCTCTCTCTCTCTCTCTCTCTCTCTGTCTAACCAATAATGATGAAACTATGAAAGTGCCACGTGCACCCATCTCCCACATCTTCCTCGTACGTGTCCAAATTAAGGATCTGTATGCTCCAACTAGGTAAGTTCCAAGGCTTCAGAAACAGAACAAACCTGGCCATATCGGATAGGTGATATCTGAGGCATATATATCTGTATATATAACCAGTGACGACGTTCTATATATATAACCTGCACTTTAATCATTCTGCTGGGAAACCAGTATTGTACTTTTGTTTATATATATATATATGTAAGTGGAAAAGAAACTGAAGATTATTAAGCTCCATGCCAGTTTCTTTCCCGCTCTGAATATTAATTATAAAAGTGTCTAGCTAGGGTTTTATGCCTTCGATCTGATTTAGATTAAAAAATCTGATTAGTGGCCGGAAGGTGTTTATCCTTATGAGACTGCACTTTAATTACTTTGCCATTTTCCTATATAGCAACCTATTAAGGGGTTGAGAGTTACAGCAACGTTAATTTAACTAAAAAGATTATGATCTACTCAAACATAATCACACTTTTCTCCTCTATCTTAAACTTTCTTAATTTTGACCGGTGTTATAAAAAATCCCCGCCTAGGCCCGATTAATTTCCGCCTAGGCTTTAGGCGGAGGCCAACCGTCTCGATTAATTGCAAATCCGCCTAGGAGGGCAAAGAAGGGTTTTAAAATATCAGAATTGTTTTTACCTATGTTTTCAATCAATCAAACTACTTTTTATATACTTTCATTTTGTATGTTTATATTTCTTAATACAAATATAATTTTTGTTTCATGGCCTATTGGATAAATGCCTTAGTATTATTGAGATAATTGCTCTTTTTATCATACTATTCTACGATCGATTACTAAGTGTGACATTTATTTTTAGAAAATTACGATGTGATTTCATGTGATAAAGTAACTATAAGCATGAATGAAAAAAAAAAACATAAAAAACATGAAAAATGAAATGGGTTGTATGATAACTTGATGCGAGTATCAATTATCTAATACAGAGGGGCATAGGAATATAATTTGTGGTAAGCATGCATATGAGGAAACTGTGTTGTCAGCATTAGCTTTTAAACTTAATGGACCATGTAGACATATGTGACAAAGTGCAGCTAATTATGGACTAGTTTTATCAGATTTGATCCCCCATTAAGGCTTAAGCAGGAAAGCTTAGCTATTGGTGCTGATTAATTATAAGAGTTAATTAACAAAGCGCGCATGCATGAGTTAATTGTGTAGTTATTTTATATGCTAATAATAGAAGCAAAACCTTGTTTGGCTTTTGGCTTTTGCTCATTGGTCTCCTCTCAATATTTTAACAAAGATGATCCCATAGATCATATCTTTTGTTACATGAACCCTAACAATAGTTCTCAAATCTTCAATACCCACCACAACGTACAATCAACATTATTTAAAAAGCAGTTCCACTTTTTTTTCATTGGTGGGATTGGATTGATATTTAGGGTTTCAGGGCAGTACTGGAGGCCTTGTGAGTTGTGATACGACTGATAGCCACACCCACCATAGACTAAAAGATCGAGGGAGTGGAGTGGACTAGCTAGCTAGCTTTAATAATGTAAAGGAGCTGTATATCCAATTACAAGCTTCACTCCAGCCACAGTTTCTTTCAGCTACTGGATGATGATTTCGATCCATCTTCAGAAAAATAAAGTGGCTGAATTAATTGGAAGGAAATCAAATATGTTTCGGGAATCTTAAAAGTTGATGCAATTCCAATCAAGCAATTTTTGTTCTTCTTTTCCTTGGCATAGTTGGTCTATATGCCGCGTGTTAATCTTTTTAATTCTCAGTTCAACAAAATAAAATAAAATTGGATCACCCATTTTAGCGACCGTTTTCTTTTTTCTTGACAATATACAAAGTTTCGTCAGAAAAAGTCTTAATTTGTAGTGATGTACAAAGCTTATAAAACCATCCATATGGTCAATTTTTTTTGCTTTGATAATCACGTACATTAGTACTTAATTATGTTTTCTTTTTCCTATTTGTTGCTCATTCCATGTTTAGAATTTATGTATTTTCACAGTTAAGTAATGCCATTTACAGACGCTAGCTAGCTAGAAAATATTTTGGTTACTTCACTTATTATTGGATCCTCTAGTTAGTTAATTCGCGAATAGTTCTCGTACGTACATATTTTTAAAAAATACTTCCGAATTTCGTACTTTTGAAAAGATCCGTTAAAATACACATACTTTTGAACCAAAAAATATTATACACGTATTAAACAGGTTTTATTACGTATTTTTATATTTTTACTCATGTAATTGAACAAAGATGAATGTAAATTAATATTTTTTCCAAATAATACACATACATATTTTTTCCGTTTAATACCCCGTATTTTACTAACCATGTTGGATCCTAATTAGTGTCTCAGCTCTATATTCACCAAGTGTGATATTCATTATTTGAATAACCCATGTATCGAGAAGTTTTCATTTTTCATGATCAATCGCAATTACTAAATTTTTAAGTTTTATCACACATTACATAAATCACTCACTTTCATACACAAGAGGTGAATCCAAGAATCAATCAAATATGTATTTTTACTTTATAATTTCATAATCTAACCGTTCATATTTTAAATTATTCTCTATAGATCATCTCTGCAAAAAATCAATCGAATTTGAAATTACTCAGTCATCCAATTTTATGAAACAAATGAAAGATTTTGACAACAATTACTATTATTATGATTAATCGTCTATTTATTTCATATGAATGAGTAACAAAAAAATCTCCAAATTGATTGATTTTTTGCAGATGTGATCTCTATATTATGTTATAATACATGAACAATTGGATCGATAAAATTTAAATTGAAAATGCATTAATTGTAAGGGAGATGGATATACCCAAGCATTATCCCATAGAAAAAGAAAATTAAGAAAGAATAACCATACAAATTCTTAAAAAAAAGAAAGAAAATCATTAAAACCCAAAAATAAATGAATACTAAATGATTTACATAAAATATTTTCGTAGATTAAATCATTAAAACGCAAAAAAGCGCGCACCGTCACGGCGGTAAGTAACGGTAGGCCAAATGGGTGACATCCAGTGCAGGCTTTAACCCACCACCTCTGACCTCTCTCTCTCTTTATAACGAGACGCTCCCACACGACTCTGATTTCTCTTCTTACTCCCAAATTTCATTTCTCACCCCCAAAAAATTCCCATTTAAGCCTTTTCTCTCTCACCACGCTTCCCTCCCTCTCTGTATTTTTGGACGGCAAAAATAGAGGAAAATAGAAATAATAAAAATAAAAGCTGGAATAGGGAAAAAGAAATATGGTAGTTGATGATATGCTGGAGATGAGCATCATGGTCAGCTATGGAGGTCCCTCTTGCTTCCGGTTCCCCGATGCTTATCCCAAAAGGTAATCTCTTTGAAGATCCCCCTGCTTGGGTCTTTGGATTTTTGACTCTTTTCGGATAAATTTTTGTTCTTTTTTTTTTCTTATCTTGTTTGGGTTTTTCTTTTTCAAATTGTTTTTATGGATTTGATGGTTTTGATTCATTGTCTCCCACCTGGGTTTGGAGGAATTCTGGAGATTCTTGGGTTAGGGTTGGATATAGTGGTTCTATAGCGTTTTAGAAATCTCTTTCTCTCTCTCCGTAGGTAGAGATTGAAGAGATTTATAGTAATTTTTATAAAAATTAGATACCATAATTTCTTCTTATTGATCTTTCAATCTCTCTCTTCCATAAAAATTTAAGTTCTTTTTTGTATTTTATTTATTGGGGTTATTGAATCTTGTTGTATTTTATTGAATATTTGATGTGAGAGTGAGAGGAATTTGTTATTTGATTGATAAAACTAGGGTTTTGATGGAGGGAAGATATAGTGGGGATTGATATGATGGAGGTGTGTATAAGGTTACTTTCTTGAATTGTTTTTGGGAAAATGGCAACATTCAATCCACCAGCAACAATACCCACCATCCAGGAGTTGTTGAGCTGAAATGGTTGATTCTCTCCTCACCGCCCTGTCAATGGAGAATAATCATCACCCATCAACGCTCTTGTCAATGGATTCCAGTGCTTCCTCTCATGACGAATTGGATTTGGAGATGAATCGGCAAATCATACTTTCGCGACCGCCTGATATCAACTTGCCCCTGTCAGCCGAGCGCAGCCCACCTCCGCCATCGTGGAATTCGGACCCCTGTGATATTCTGGATGTTGGGCTTGGTCCACAAGTTTACGAGACAGAGAGTTTGCTTGCAATCCCAAAGGTTGGAAGGAAATGTGCCAAGCGGATAGACAGCATATGGGGTGCCTGGTTTTTCTTCAGTTTTTACTTCAAGCCTTCATTGAATGAGAAATCAAAGGCGAAGATTGTCCGGGACAGTAATGGGGTGTCGGGGTTTGAGAAAACTGATCTCAAGCTTGATGTTTTCATGGTTCAGCACGACATGGAGAACATGTACATGTGGGTTTTCAAGGAGAGGCCTGAGAATGCATTGGGGAAGATGCAGCTGAGGAGTTACATGAATGGGCATTCCCGCCAAGGGGAGCGTCCATTTCCATTTAGTGTTGACAAGGGTTTTGTTCGATCCCACAGGATGCAGCGGAAGCATTATAGGGGCCTTTCCAATCCCCAGTGTGTGCATGGGATTGAGCTAGTCCGGGCACCTAATCTCATGGTTCTTGATGACGAAGAGCGCAAGAGGTGGATGGAACTTACTGGAAGGGATATGAACTTCACGATCCCTATGGAAGCGGGTGATTTTGGCTCATGGAGAAACCTTCCAAATACTGATTTTGAGCTTGAGAGGCCACCACCTCCAATAAAGACTCTGCCGAACAACCACTCAAAGAAACTGCTGAACGGATCTGGATTGAACTTGTCTACCCAGCCATCTAACAACAATCATTGTGAAGGAAATGGAAATGGAAATGGAATGGACCTATCTCCTGTCAGTAGCAAGAGGAGGAAGGAGTTTTTCCCAACTGGGAATGATGATGACTGCTACTTGGGTGTTAATCCTCCTTCTGATCGGATCCCGGATATTGAAATCAACCCAAATGAGTCGCAGTGGCTACATCACTTTAGTGGTGTAATGAAGAATGTTTATGGGCCTGTTACAGCTGCAAAGACTATCTATGAGGATGATGTAGGTTATTTGATTATTATCAGCTTACCCTTTGTGGATCTTCAGAGGGTGAAAGTTTCTTGGAGGAACACTCTCACTCATGGTATCATCAAGGTCTCGTGTATAAGCACATCTCGCATGCCATTCATTAAGAGACATGATCGTACTTTCAGGCTTACAGATCCTGCCTCGGAGCACTGTCCTCCTGGAGAGTTTGTTAGAGAAATCCCACTCTCCACCCGCATTCCTGAAGATGCCAACATAGAAGCTTATTACGATGGGCCAGGATCGGTGCTTGAGATTATGGTTCCAAAACTCCGCGTCGGGCCAGAAGAACATGAGGTTCGTGTTTGCCTTCGCCCTCACCTTGGAGGCAATGATCTTATGTTGACTTGAGATAGGCATTGATAGAAATTAAGGTTTCTTGCCATGGTGGTGCTTCACTGTTCTACTAACTGTGTAGCAAGTGTATTTTAGTATTTCATGAAGGGAAAAGAATGCTGCTTCTCATATTTGTCATTGCAGTTTTTGCTCCCTATTCTATGCATCTGTAGTTGACAGTCTCTGTTCTTGGTTTATATATCTGATTCCAGTAATTTAAATTATGGTTCAAATTTTCTTCTTGAATACCTTGAATGTGATATTGATGACTTCTGCCAACTTATACTCCTCCTTCGAGTTGAACTCTAATATTAGAATGTCTTGGTCTCATTCTGGTTTGTTGGTTTCGATTATCAGCACAGAACTTGTTCATTCTTATTACTCCATCATCCAAGTTGAATAACTCAGCTTTGGCAATTCTGGTGTGAGCAGTCAACTCATTCTTGCTACTTTGTCCTAGATTTAAGTCTTGCAATACGGTACAATATAAAAGGAAATGGCTTAGTAAAAATACACTAAATGATTAGTAGCTGGCAACAAATACACTAAATATAGTAGTATAGTACAGTACGGGCCACATTGTGATAAAGGTATAAATTATGTTGTTAACTTATAGTAGTTGCTTACCTTGTAAAGAATTCTTCGAAGTCATTGTACAAATAGTAGTTTGCTTGTTTGTTTAATGCAGCTGATCAAGACTTGATAGTCTTGCAGCACGACACGTGTTAGGGTCACATGTTATTGTGGATGAATCATGTCTACAAAGTCTTCTTTGTTTGGATGATATTGATTTAAATTGTGTGCTATCACCACCCACCTTTTAATCAGAGTCGTATGTTTAAGTGGAAGAATGGAAGGTTTTTGGGACTCTAGTGGGATTTGGAAGAGTGAAAAGGCTACATACCTCTTGACTCTAGTGTGCGGCCAATGACTTGACATCTAATAATTCAAATATAAATTGTGGTAGTCATAATATTGCAAAGAAATGTCAAAGAAACACAGATATTTAAAGAACGTGACGAGATAAGAGTGTTTGATTCATTGGATATTCCTACAAGATGTAGGTTCTGTCATCCATTGATTTAGCATCCTATCAGATATGGTAGTGTCGTTATTGTTAGGCCGATGGAATGAAAAGTGGTTGCAATGAAACTTGGTAGGAATGTGACATTGTCGTGAATCTTGATATGATATTATGAGTAGCCTATCATTACCGGTAATTGTCATTACCGGAATAATGATAGGCCGGTAATTGCCATTACCACAATCGTAAAGGGCCACCGACGCGCGGTGAAAACTGTTTTCTTTACTAAAAGCACACCTGGCTCACTTTAGAAACATTTATTCGATGTTACTCTTATTCCAACTTTTTTACAGACTAGAGGGTAACAACTGCAACACTTTTACAAGAGCCCTAATCGAAGTCCTAATAAGTGAACAAGCGCACTGCATTCTGATAACTTGCTTCAGCAACTTGTTGCTCGTCCATCTCTAACAAAGAAGCAACATAAACGAGCACGTTGTGAATATTTGCTGGATGGTTCAGTGAAGCATCACCTTCAACCAGTTGCAGAGGCACTTGAGACTTTGGTAATGCATCAGGCGCATCCGTCTCCAGTAAAATCCTATCAAACGGCACCGTCTTCAGCATCTTCTTTGCCTTGTTGGTGAGAAACCCCGAAAAGGAGAAGTAACCACCGAGACTGGCGAATTGAGGAACCATCTCAGCAGAGCCAAGGTAAGAATGAAGAATGAATCCCTCGGGAAATGGGCCCAGCGATTTCATTATCTCGAGAAGATCGCCGAAAGCCTGAACACAGTGGATTGAGGCCGGCCTCTTTAATTGCTTGGCGAGTTGGAGTTGTTGGCTGAACACATGAACCTGATCGGCGAAATCACCCATCTTCTTTCCCTTGTCCAACCCAATCTCTCCGACTGCGGCGGAGGGTGTGGAATCGAAGCACTGTTTTAGGGTTTGGAGCCAATCGGGGGTCTTGTCTGCAACGTACCAGGGGTGGAGACCGAAGCAGGGGATTATGTGAGGATGATGAGACTCGCTCATCTGCTTCACCAAAGGCCAGTCTTGCTCGGAAACCCCATTAACGGCGAAGCGAACAACGCCGGAATCAATGGCTGAAGCAATCAATTGGGGCGCCTTGTCGAAGATTCTTGGGTCTTGCAGGTGACAGTGTGCGTCAAACAACTTCATCTTCAGATCTTCTTTTTGCTGCTCACCACATAAACTTTTTGGAGGTTCAGGACGCAGTTGATACCTCTCTCTGTTTCAAACTTTCAACTTTGTTGTTTTGTTTTGACTCAGCCAGACAGCCACACCCAGCCAAGTGTCAGCTTCTGAACAAAATTTAATATTAAATTCATCTACAACTACCCAAACGACTCAGCACTTTTTTTCTTCCGTTTTTATCCTTTCAGTTCCCATCTTCCCCACTACCTTTCAGACATCCCAAACCCAGAATGAAGTTGAAGCGTTGAACCCTTTCCAGGTCTCAAACTTTCCAGGTTTCTCTAGTACTCTTCCTGCTCCGTCCATATCTCTTTTTTATTTTGGCGAAATCAACATCAGTCTCCTTACCGACTCTTTTTCCTCAAATTCGAAGGTTAGAAAAGTGGCTTGGAAGATTGGATTACTTAAGGTTTGGGCTTGAGGAAGAAAAGGGGATTTGAATTTGGAAGGAGGACTGCGGTTATGGTAGGTTAATTGGTATTTCAAGGTTGAGGCAGAGGAGGTGGGTTGGACGATGAAGCATCTATGAACCCAGTTTTCTCAAAGAATTGATTTAGCAAGGTGATTCCTTTGGCTAGTTGTTGTCGACAGACTTGGTTACTAAAATTGAATTTCTTTACTACTTGTTTGGTTAGAGAGAACTGAGGTCATATATATTTGAATTGTGATGATAATTATGGGTGTTTGTGTCCATACCATTGAATATAAAAAATAGAGAAAAAATCACCTTTAGTCCCTGAACTTTGACTCATTCGACACTTTCGTCCCTGAACTTTGAAATATATCACTTTAGTCCCTAAACTTTGAAAAAAACTATCACTTTCGTCCCTGACCGAAGTTTTCACCGAATAAACCTCTGATTCCGGCCAATTCGAACAACACCACATACTGGGCTTTGAAGCCCTCCTTGAGGCGAGTTCAACGCCACCAACCCCGCCTCAAACCGTCGCAGGACGGCGGAGAATTTTACACTTAAAGTTTCGGCCACCACCGGTTTTCGGGCTAAATTCAAGCAATTCTAGGCCGAATCGAGCTTAGCCCCAGTTATAAAAGTTACTCCTCTCATCCTTGCGAACATTTTGGCATAGGTTTTGCACCATTTTTTTTCGGTCAGGGACGAAAGTGATAGTTGATGTCAAAGTTCAGGGACGAAAGTGATATATTTCAAAGTTCAGGGATGAAAGTGTCGAACGAGTTAAAATTCAGGGATTAAAAGTATTATTTTCCCTAAAAAATAATTATACTTGTTTGGTATAAAAAAATATTTATTTATTTCTAATTGTCCAAAAAACAATTATTTATATATAACTCAAAATAAATTGCGGACAACACCTAAAAAAGGGTTCACAATAGATCCTATCCAAAGATTATGATGAAACTCTTGGGCATGGCTAATCGGATTTAGCCCATCTAGCACCCCCATAAATTTTCCTTCAGCATCGAACTTGACGGCTTTACCTTTTCCCGCATTATTCTCAGCCACCCAGAATTCTCCGTTTTTGTTTCTGTTAATATTGTCTGGGAAGCCTTGCAGTGGCGCAAAAAGTTCTGGTGGAGTATTAGCTTTGGGTCCTCGAATCCAATACTTTAGAATGTTCTTTGTTGTAGTTTGGGTTACTAGCACGAAAGAACCGTCTATACTTACAGCTACGCCATTTGCAAAAGATAAATCACGGAGCAACACTGTTACCTTTTTTGTATTTGGATCATATCGCATTAATCTTCCAGTTTTATCACCGGTGTTGAATATCGACTCCCAATGCCTTCTCTGATAAATTGTGCTTGAATCTGTGAAATACACCATTCCGCTTATGGGATTAATATCCAAAGCGTTTGTAAACCGAAAAGGAATTCCTTCTGCTGAAACTGCAAGTTGTTGGGCTATGCCACCATTGGGTCCTATCTTCAAGAGCCCAAAATAGGCATCGGCTATATAAAGCTCGCATGTGGTGGGGTTGAACTTGAGGCCGAGTGGTCTGCCACAAGTTGGCTCATTGTCTTTGTTGGTGGAGCCATCGCATAATGCCCTTGGCCTAGATGGGGAGGTTATAGCAAACTCTCTCCATCCATATTGGCGTCCAAGCCATTTAAAAATCCGGCCGTCTGCAACTCCGACATAGATTGCTCCGCTGCAATCAAAAGCCACACTTTCGGGGCCAACAACCGGAACAGGAATTTCATGATGTTCAAAACCGCCAATCGATAAAGCTGCTCCTTGTGAAAAGGATGATGCTATTGTAAACAAAAAGAAAAACGAGAAGATGACAAAACTTTGTCTCGTACTCATGGCTGAAAATTTTAATTGATTATGTATTCGCTAGTTGTGTTTGTGTATGGAAGATCTAGTAAACCACCTATATTTATAAGGGCATCAACGTTTATGTATGTTGGAAACATGATCCAACCCGGACAAGAAAATATAATCAAACTTGTAATTGGATTACCAATTTTCTAACGTTGTTTATGTATGTTGGAAATATGATCCAACCCGGACAAGAAAATATAATGAAACTTGTAATTGGATTACCAATTTTCTAAGGTTGTGTTATAATTTTTTAACGTTGTGTATCACTAACCAAATCCAACACGTATTAGGACTTATGATTCCAATTGGAGTGTGACTTTATCGTTCCGGCAGAACCAAAGGTAAGAAGGACAAAGTAGCACAGGAAACAACCCCAAAGATTTCATTATCTCAAGGTCTCCCAAAGCAGGAACGAAATTGGATAATAGCTCACTGCTGTAATAATGTCCCAAGCATTTTATGGAATTTTCCTACAATCAAGTTAAGCAATCATGAAGAGATTCATATCCTAAAAGGTCTAGAATTTACTGAGATTTCATTTGATAATTACTTACCACAACTCCTTATTCATGTTCAATTGGGCTTCTCGGAAGATTCAGCGGTCTTTCGCAAGCATATATTATAGTTTATTTATCTCACCAAGGAAAAGAATGGAACTTTGCTACTTTTTTTTTTTTTTTTGAGTTATCCAATTTCGTAAAAACATGTAACTAATAATAATAATTCAAAAAAAAGATGTTAACAACGTGCTGGCTTATATATCATCCATGTGGCTTATATTAGATACAGTGTACTATTATCTGATTTATCTCCTTTTGGATTGATGTATTTCCTGCATAAACTCATAGCAAGTATAAAGTATAAACCCCAATAAAAAAAACAAACACAAATGTAACGAAAGGAAAAGGAAAAGAAAAGGCAAAAGTAAGATCATCGAAAACCAACTAGAATTAGCACCGAATAGTTCAAAAATATTATAATAAAGGCGCCCAGGCAAATTGCCAGGGAAAAATAGCAAGAGGGCCTATTAAGTTCCGCAAAAATAAAAAACAAAGCTCTGATTAAAGGTCAGAGCAAAATAAACAAAATAAAAACCATAATATTGTTCAAACCACCTAATTATCCAAAAACAAAAGCCAAACATGGCTAGATCATCTGATTTAGTCGACCTCCTCGATCTTGGGCCCAGCACCGCTGCCTCCAGCAGGAACATCATCATCAACTGGGCCGGCACCATCAGGCCCAGCACCCTGGTACATCTTGGCGATGATTGGGTTGCAGATGCTCTCCAACTCCTTCATCTTGTCTTCGAACTCATCAGCCTCTGCAAGTTGGTTGGTGTCGAGCCACTGGATGGCGGCCTCAATGGCATCCTCGATCTTCTTCTTGTCGGCCGCTGGGAGCTTGGCACCGATCTTCTCATCCTTGATGGTGTTCCTCATGTTGTAGGCATAGTTCTCCAATGCGTTCTTGGCCTCAACCTTCTTCTTGTGCTCTTCATCCTCAGACTTGTACTTCTCTGCCTCTTGAACCATCTTCTCAATCTCCTCCTTTGAGAGCCTGCCCTTGTCGTTGGTGATGGTGATCTTGTTCTTTTGCCCGGTGGTCTTGTCCTCTGCTGACACATTCAAGATACCATTGGCGTCAATGTCAAAGCACACTGTGATCTGGGGTACACCTCTGGGAGCTGGGGGGATTCCAGAGAGCTCAAACTTTCCAAGCAAGTTGTTGTCCCGGGTTCTGGTTCTCTCTCCTTCGTACACCTGGATCAACACTCCGGGCTGGTTGTCGGAGTAGGTAGAGAAGACCTGTTCCTTCTTTGTTGGGATGGTTGTATTTCTGGGGATCAAGACAGTCATGACACCTCCGGCTGTTTCCAAACCAAGGGACAGAGGGGTAACATCCAATAGAAGAAGGTCCTGAACCTTCTCGTTACCCTCACCACTGAGAATTGCAGCCTGGACTGCAGCACCATAGGCAACGGCCTCATCGGGGTTGATGCTCTTGCAAAGCTCCTTGCCGTTGAAGAAGTCCTGGAGGAGTTGCTGAACCTTGGGAATACGGGTGGATCCACCAACAAGCACAACATCATGGACTGTGCTCTTGTCCATTTTGGCGTCCCTCAAACATTTCTCGACTGGCTCCATACACTTTCTGAACAGATCCATGTTGAGCTCCTCAAATCTGGCACGGGTGATGGTTGAGTAGAAGTCAATACCCTCATACAATGAATCGATTTCAATGGTGGTCTGGGCAGTGGATGAGAGGGTTCTCTTCGCCCTTTCACATGATGTCCTCAACCTCCTAAGAGCTCTGGGGTTGCCACTGATATCCTTCTTGTTCTTTCTCTTAAATTCCTGAACAAAGTGGTTGACCATTCTGTTGTCAAAGTCCTCACCACCAAGATGGGTGTCACCAGCTGTGGCCTTAACCTCAAAGATACCCTCCTCAATGGTTAAAAGAGAGACATCAAAGGTACCACCTCCAAGGTCAAAGATCAGCACATTCTTCTCACCAACGCTGGTGGCCTTCTTGTCAAGACCATAGGCAATGGCAGCTGCTGTAGGCTCATTGATAATACGCAAGACATTGATACCAGCAATGACTCCAGCATCCTTGGTGGCCTGACGCTGAGAATCGTTGAAGTAAGCAGGGACAGTGACCACTGCATTCTTGACTGTGGAACCAAGGTAAGCCTCAGCGATCTCACGCATCTTGATAAGGACCATGGAAGAGATCTCTTCAGCAGCAAACAGCTTCTCTTCTCCCTTGTAGGCGACTCCAATCATAGGCTTGTCACCAGGGCCAGCAATAACCTTGAATGGCCACAACTTCATGTCTCCCTGGACAGAGGCATCGGTGAATCTACGTCCTATCAATCTCTTGGCATCTGCAACAGTAAGAAGTCAATTAGCAAATCATGATTGAACAATCACAAGATACAAATATAGTCTAAAAACTGTAGCAAGATTGGATCTGACAATAGAATAAGACAATAACATCAAAATAGGACAATACTCTCCAGGTTAGTTTATATACTATTAGTTAGTTTAAGCAAATATATTGATAAGCAAAGTCAAATTTAAGTTTACATCAACTTCAGCCATCTAATTATACCAATAGATTTCCCATCAAACAATAATAACTATTCACAACATTCAGTTATCAGCACTGTGTTCCGCTCCTACTCTAAATTGCAAAACTGACTACAAATAGTCTGTCTACAACCATTTATAACTTTCCAAATAAGTAATTAAGAAACAATTGTCAATTTCAAATCTTTAGTAATTAAGACACAATTGTGAATTTCAAATCTACTTTTCATCAAAATAAGTTCGAGGGTATTACAGAACAATAAATTTCAGCTTGGTTTGAAAAATTTCAGTATTTTCAGTAGGCTAGTTTATCAGATCTAAACTAAATTCAAAACTTTCCTATTCAAGATCGAAAAGCTCAGCTCTTGATCTAGAGTCAAGAATCAGAAACAACAATAAAACAGTAATGTAATCAATACAGATCTAGAAAAGCAAACAGCTACAAAATTACTACATCATTTAGTATAAAAACAGCAAATTTGTAGCATACAAATATCAACAAGCATAATCGAAGATTTAAGACGTACTAAGAGCAAACATAGAGATCTACTAAGCTACTGAAATGAAAAGAGGAACTGGATCTGAGATCTTACCGAAGACGGTGTTGATTGGGTTCATCGCCACCTGGTTCTTAGCGGCATCTCCGATCAAACGCTCGGAGTCAGTGAACGCGACATAAGACGGCGTCGTTCTGTTTCCCTGGTCGTTGGCGATGATCTCAACACGGTCGTGTTGCCAGACACCGACACACGAGTAGGTGGTACCGAGATCGATACCGATGGCCGGACCTTCACCCTTGCCGGCCATTGTTTAGCGGAGGAAGAGATTGACGAGGAAAAAATAAAAAGAAGGCGGATGAGAAACTAGAGGCGCTAGGGTTTGTTAAGTGTAGAGGTGAGAAAATAGATGGGTTTATATAGGGTCAGTGGGCCTCGAATTCCAGAATGTTCGAACCCGAGAGTGTCGGAGCCGTGGGATCCCTTGATTGAGTTGACGGTTTAGATGGTGTCCAGGTTGCATTTGGAGACTTGTAATTGGTTTTGATTCCCCCTCCAATCCGCGCTTGGGTTTCGTTTCCTACGGGTCCTTTGACCTAATGGGCTTTTTCCCTCCAATGGTCCAACCATCGCCGTACAATTTCCCGCGTTATGCTATAGTGTTAGTGAGACCCACTTCCCCTTGATTCCTTGAAGAAATTACCGTGACCACAGTTACGTGGTGGTCCGGATTAATGTTATTGATCTATTTTGTCTTCAATTTTTTTTTCATTCGGCCTCATATATTTGATATTGTTGAGTGTATTTAATATTATACATTCGGCTAGACTACCACGTAGGTATGGTACGAAATCATAGAATAATTACTATATACCCTCATGTATATTAATTATGTTTGAAAACCCTCTCTCTCTAATGTTATCAAATAAAAGTACAATACATTAATAAAGAGGTACCAAGCCCAACATTATAAAGCTCAAAAATGGGCTTTGCCCCGAAATGGGAACAGAAAAAGAAAACAAGCCCCATAAAGAGCAACAACAACAGGGAAACCTTCGGGCCCAAACTTGGGAATCCAATCAACCACAAAGGCCCACGATTTATCGAACGCCGAAACACCAATCTCACCACCATTGGAGTTTTCGAGCTGGACTCCGCCTACCGAAATCTTATGGATTGTCACCCATTGCTTAATTTAAACCTTCATAACCGTCTACGACTATCCACACGGCCATAGATGTGGTTTAGGGTTTTTGATCGGTGTTGGTTATGAATTAAGATAATTATGGTTTAGAGGGTGGAGGAGCCCATTGCTTATAGATTTATGAGCTTGATTATTCGGGGTATCCCTATTGAAGGGGATGTACGTTAAGTTTTTGTTTGTTGGCTCCTTTTTAAGCTTTCAATAAATGACCATTAGTTGTTGTACTAGTAATGGAACTTTTGCCATGATCTCTACTACGAAATTAAAGGCTATCATTAGTGCATAGCTATTAAGTTATTATGGACTTTCAATCTTTCAAAGTTTCAATCGATTTTCAAAAAGACATCTTTTTGAGAAGGGTCAAAAAGACATTTTTAGCTCATGAATAATAATAATTAAAAAAAACATTAAATTGAACATAAAATAAAATTTGCTTGTACAATTGAACCTCTTAGAGTATTTCCAACAATTTCTCTAAAAAATATCTATTATAGAGACTCAAAAGTTAAAATTTCTATAATTTTTGTAACGTATCTCCAGCAGCTTCTCTATTATATTATCTATAATTTATTATTTATAATTGAATATGGTAATATTTTTTTGGTATTGTTATTAACACACCCTAAAGTGTTAATAACACACCCCTTATTTCTATCTCTTTCTTGCTTTAATGTACACACCCTAGAGAGAGATAGAGAGAAGAGGTGTGTTATTAACACTTTAGGGTGTGTTAATAACAACACCCTATTTTTTATTTGAAAATGTATTCAAATAATTTATGGTGTAAATAAATATAATTTAAAAAGAGATAAGAACATTACGACTCTAAAATTTTGGGGAGTGATGACAGAGAACTCCAATGGTGAATTCCTGACAAGCTAAAACCAAATAACCCGAGCAAAGAGAACCTGAGGGAATGTAATGGAGGCTATCAGTCAGACGGAGAGTGCCAGTGAGCTTGAAGCTATGTGCAAGGAGGACTCGTCTTGGTACCCCTGTCAGGTCTCTCTCAGGTCAGCCCTCTAACTCAACCAACCCTCTTAAAAGCTTTATTCCCTTCTACTGTTGTTTATCGGAAAATTTGGTAATGGACCCTTTTTTTTTTTTTTTTTTTTTTTTTTTCTAATATGTTCCGTGAATGGGATTTTCTGGGTTTATTGAAATGTGATCGGCTTGGATCATGAAAAGGAAACATTGTGTTTTTCATCATCATCAAGATTCTGGGTGCATTATCAATTTTGTTCATGTAGGAGTATATGGGATGACCCTGAAATCATGTATGTGATAGACAATTTTGTAAAGAATACTCAGGCATTTAGCTTCTCTTTACGATTAATGGTTCAACTATTTGTTTGTTCTTCTTAAAAAAACTGAATGATTACTTAGTGGTGCTATTTTTGGAGTTGAATCAGTTGCTGTTTAATTGGTGTGGCTTGGTTGTGCACTTACTCAATTTCCTTCCTAGTTTTCGCAGTTACTTCAATGATCCAATGAATCCATTTATACTTTATCTTATAATGCAACTCAACCATGCTTCCTAAATTTCTTTAGTTTCTGAGTTGGTCGTAAAGAAAAGGATTTTGTTTTCCTGATACTCTTGTTTGAAAATGTGGGGGATGCCTCGATAAAAGTCTGAATTCCCTGTAAAACTATGACAGATTCTATGGTAACACTAAAATTGGATGTTTTCGGATAATAAATCATCATCAATGAATTTTTCAAGTCGGCCACTTGGCTTTCTCCCCCACCATAGTTATAAAGTGTTGGGCATGGATATAAAATGTATTGAGGTGTCTCCTGATATTGGTCAACAGCTCTACTGAAGATAGCCTAATTGTAGACTTTGGGAGGCAGGAGTTAGAAGATATGGTGTTGAACAAAGATGAAGCACTTACGCATCTTCGTTTTCGTTCTGCTACTCTTCAGGGTGATGACTGCTCTCACATTCAAGGAGAGCATGTTCTTTGCATCCATAAATCACCGTTTAAGAGCCACTTCTATGATGCTAAGGTGGAAAAGGTATTGATCTGCATCTTGATTTATATACAGCTCCCTTGGAATACATATCATCATAAACTTTACATCCTCATCAACCAATTTTTTTTTTCTCTCAAGGGGAAATTGGAATTACCCTGGGTACCTATAGTTTGAGAAATTTGCTTTACTTTGCATGTTTGGTTAATAGCCTTAAGAAGAAAGAAGTGAGGTCTTTTGTTAACTCTATCATGTTACAGTTGGTTATAATGTATTACAGTCCTCAGCTTAATTTATAATTTTGATATGGTTTACTTGATATGATTGTTGATTCAGTTCATGTCCCAATATCATGATGACCAGGTGATCATAGTGAGACACTCTACAAGGGTCTATTGTAGATGCACTTTTATGATTAAGTGGCTTCACCAAGACCTCAAAGGGCAGATGGTCACTGTCCCATCTAGTTCAATCATGAAACTAGCAAGCAAAAGCATCAATGTCCATCCAACTGTTGCTGCATTATTGAAATCGGTTAAGAAAATGGGTTTATTTACTGCATCTCCCTTTCCGATCATGCATGAAGACGTTGATGTTGAATTGGACCTCAATAAATTACTGGAAAAGCAAATAGAAGAGATCAATTTTTCAGCTAAGGGATTTGGAAAGGAGATTACAGTGGACATATTAGAGGGGTTTAAAGGTAACCAGCCTTACTACTTTATCCGTCTAATTGAATTCTGGTTCGTTGTTGCAATCTGTGTGTGGTGTCACTATAAGAAAATTTATCTTCATAGGCACTCTATTAACGGTCAGCAACAGATATAGTCTCTTGAATCTGGTGTTAGCATAATGATGCAGTACTAGATGGGCCTCACTTAGGGAACTGTATGATCCATGCCTTGTGCATATTCTAGTTTTATGTTGTTTTCTTTTTCCTGCATTTGAGGCAACGAATTTTCCTATTTTATATATCTTACATGAGTAACTTTTAGCCTTTACTTGAAACATATGTATGGTTGACATTTAGATATTTCCTGGTTGTGCATGCAGCTGATAACAATGGACATGTTGTTACTGCGTCCAAAGTAGGCCTTTCAAAAGCTCAGGTTTCTCATGATCAGCATCAATTGAAATGTATTATTAAGAGTTCTGGTGAACTGGAAGTAAACAAAGAAGATGAAGACCTACAGGCCCCTTTCTCATCCAAACAAGAAGAGCATTCAGAATACAGGTCTCGTATTAGTCCTCTTGCCGCCCGTGCAGCTCTGGCCTCCCTAGTATCACTTTCTCACAAGCACATCACTATAAGTGGGACTGAACTTTTCAAGTCCATTGACAGTAATAATATGCCTATTAAGGAACCTGTCTCTGATACAACCAAATCTCATAAGAATGGAAATGTGAACTCAGCTTCCAGAACAACTCGCTCAACAGTTCGGAAAGGTTTTGGAATTCAGAACAGTGATTTGCATGATTCTGCTGAAGCCATCAAGTTAAAGGTAACCAACACAGGAAGGTTGACTTGTTCAGCAGTCCAAGAAGAAAAAAACAAATCATCTATGGCAATTAAACAAGGGTTGGAAGAGAGCAAGTCTGCTCATATTACAGGGTCATATTCTTCTGAAGGAAATGCCACTGTTCATGAAAGCAAAGTATTGAGAAAGAAGAATGATGCATCAAAGAAAGCAGTCTCTTCAGTACTTCATTCAGAGAATAACATCCCTATGGAAAATCTGACATCTGGTGATCTTGGGGCCATTCAAGATGGATATGTTCAAACGAAGACTTATGCTAAAGACACCAAGTCAAGTGTTTCAACCAACATGAGGAGGTTGACTCGTTCCACAGTTTCTTCCAAAGAGAATTTGATAGTTCCTGAAAGCAATGTAGTGGAAAAGGAAAGTGGTGAATCAAAAAAGAAGAAAGCTGTTTCTTCATCATCTCAGAATGACAGTACGCCTGGTGAAGAAAGTAACAGAAAACACATGTCTGGTGCTGTCAGAATACTCAGAAACAGTCTACAAACTGAAGGTTAAATATGTTATACATGCATTCATTTCTTGTCTAAGTATAATCATTTGTGTTATGTCACTCATCTCAGAAAATATTAATTCATTTTGGAAAATCTCAACTGTTAATTCAGTCTCACATCCTGGCTTTCATCACCATTCAGAGTTTTAGAAACTGACTAAATTAAAATCTGAATTAATTTATATTCAATTCCATGATTAAGCAAATCATTTTCTCCCATATGGTTTCCCTTTTGTGTTCTTGTTGCACGCCACAGTCTTGTTTCCTCTTTTTAAATCTCAGTATTTGAAGCTTCACAGTGATGTCAAGTGCAGGAAAAATGTCAGGCAGTGGTGACAATAGTCAAGGCCGGAAGAGGAAGTCTACTTCTTCCAGTAGGCAAGAGCAGCGGTTTTCTCCACGACTAAGGTTTCTCCCTCGTACTCGTTCACAAAACAAGTCTTAAGGTAATCTTTCTTCAGCAGAATTACTCACAATGAGCAAAGGCAGCTTTTGGGGGACTGGTAAGAGGTAAAACTCTATTGGTTGCTTTGGCTATGATTGAGAAAGAGAGATTATGAAACTAATACAAGGTATCCTTGTTTGTATTTAAGATCATATATTTTAAGTGGATACATGAGTGCACATAGCAATGTCTTAGTATGACTCTTTTGGGACTTGCTATCTGCTAGACTTCTTATGCCTGTAGAATTACATTTCAGATAGTAGAATGGGGATCATCTCAGCTTCACATTAGATCTGTCTTTTTTTTTTTTTTAAATTAATATGATTATATGTCTGTCTAGTTGACTTGTTAAGGGTTTATAGATTTATTTTTGATTTGGTCTTGAAAGAATTGTTTATAATGCTAATTCGTTGGCCTTGCCATTTGCCTCCAACCCAGCCATGCTATGCGATAGTTGAGACAGCGTGAGTTGGTGCGCAAATGCAAGAAATGTGACAACATTGCTCTCTGAGTTTAACCCATAATTGCAATTTGGAGCGCTAATCTTTGGTGGTACTTAGAGGCCACTTTTGAGCCCATAAACAAAGAAGGATATGCACTGCATATTGGGCATCTATGTTTTATCCTCCTGGGTTGGCCTGACCTATTTGCTATTGGGTAATGATTTACAAGTACTTGTCCCTTGTGCAAGTTTTAATAGGGCAAGTGCCTTATCACATAATATAGATTCTTTGGACAACATTCGGTTCTCGCAAATTGAAAAAAATATTTTAACAGGGAAATGTAGAGATGATCTCTAAAGGTTCTTACTGCTTAGCATGAGCTTATGGAATTATCCATGTGTTTCAATAGGTCATGTTGAGGTATAGAACAATTTATTAGTGGAATATGAGGTTTTCATGCTGTTGAAAGATAGAGTGCTTTTGTGATCTTTTCTTCGATGCCCAAATGAGAAAAATGAAAGAGTAGAAAAGGGAAAAGGGGTATCGAATCAGTAACTTACCTTGATTGTCTTTTTAGTCTGAATTTTGGCATGAACCGATTTATTGTCTGACTTGAGATTATCACTGTGATTGTAGGGTCATTTGTGTTAAAATGTAACATTTGTTGATGGTGAACTTCTATAAGACATTTTATTTATTAGATTGATTGGATTTATAGCAGTATATCACATTAGTAGTTGCTCATCGTCTTTCCCTATCAAGTATAAAATTCCCAAGTCGACGTGATGGATGTGAAGACTAAACTAAATGCTTATAAGATTCGAACCATATCGATCATTCCATTTATAATTCTACTTTGACAACTGGTTGCTTTCTTTTGAAGACGACTATGTTTGTTATGTTGGTAATGCATGTCAATTTTCGTATTATATGAGTTTTACTTACTAAGGTGCCTCGTTTGAAGGCCACTTATTAACAAAAACTTCATTGTTCGGGTTGCGTATGCTAAGCACAGTCGTTCACATGATCACATCATCGATGTATACAACTCATACGGTGAGTTCAACATACATCAACCGTTCGATAGCCGATTAGCCGTTCATGTACGTTTAGAGGACTCTGACCTGCACCAAGGTGGTATCGGTGTGATTGTGCGTGATGAGAAAGGAAGATGTGTAGCGGCATTTGCAAGGCCTGTTCCCCATGCGTTATCAGCTCTCCATGTTGAAGCAGAGGCGTATAGAGCTGGTCTTCTTCTTGCCATTCATCAAGAGTGGTCCAATGTGGATTTTGAGAGTGATTGTGCAGCACTCATTACTGCTATGGCGTATAACAGCTTAGATGGCTCGGATGTCGGTCGGATCATGGAGGATTGTAAGGAGTATATGACTGAGATTTCTTTCCGTCACATCTATCGTGAAGCAAATGATGTGGCTAATAGGTTGGCTTGTCTTGCCAGTAATTCTTATCTTGATGACGTTTGGTTAGAGGAGCCACCTTCTATTATTGAGGATGTGCTCTACGAAGATATTTGTAAATGTACTCGAGGTAACGACCATATGTTCCTCTCGTTGTATGGTTCTGTCGTCATTAATAAATAATAGTGTTTTTCCCTAAAAAAAAAAAACAAAGCAAACTTTGTTGTGTAGTACTTGATTACCATGCCTAAATTTGCAAATTTTTTGTTATGGACCCAAATTAGATGATCTGCCCATTTCTTCAACCTATCATCAATTAATTAATGACTATGATCAGTCACTTAGTCGTACACTGCCGACCGAAATTGCACCACATGTTAGCTTATTTACCAACTTGTTAAGCTTGTGGTTCACCCATTCCTTTCTATTTTGAGTCTTTGACACTTCCTACGTCTTCAACAATTCCCAATTCTGCAATTTGCCCAGAAAAGGAATGGAACTGGTTTGAGACTTGAATCATCTCCTGCCGACTGACATAGTAATGGGTTCGGGTTTTCGGTAAACAAATAATGTTTCTGATGAAACATTCTCATTCCTGGAAAGTTGCTCATTTTATAGTTCTTGTTTTTTTTTTTTTTTTTCACAAATAAATTCAAAATAGCCTTTTTTAATTAAAGAATGGTTAGGTTTTAACCAAGATCATTAGATTGGATTGACAAAACACCCTTCAGGCGCATCCGAACCCTTTTCGAGTCTTATTTGGAGGAGGGTTTTAACCAAAGAGATGCTTGTTTTGTTGAAGATAGAGAATGATGTTTTTGTTAATCAGCATCAAATGCTAACCTAAGTAGTGTTAAATTTGGAGTATTTTTTGCCAAAAAATTGTTATTTAATATATCAATGCCCATCAATTCCAGCACAAATTTTCAAGTCACTTTCATAGTTTCATGCGATATAATTCATAAATCATAAACACAAGCTGCTCCTCAAATATGGGGTTCTAGCTAGTAAAGCTCAAACAAAATGTATAATATATTACAAAATTAAGTTTTCATGATCGATGCTAACAAAAGCTATAGGACAAAATGCAAAGCAAATTCTTAATCAAATTTGACATAAAAGATACTATTAGTACGTAGCTTCAAATTTGTTTAGCTGATTTTTTTAGGCTACAGTTAATCATATTGGAAGCTTAAATTAGCTGCTATTGATATAAGCACATACAGTTACGTCTTGATTATGTGAAACTTTTGTTCTTAATAATACTAAGGTCTCTATTCTCACTTTTCTCTCTTGTTTTCTCTGCTTACCTTCAACATAGAAAGCAAGAAATGCAAACGTCATCAAAATTGTCCCGAGTTTTCCATAATTTTGTAGAAAATTATATATCAATAAAATATATTATACCATCACTACCTCATTTCTTTCATATTCAAATCCCTTTTATTTTTATTGTCCAAAAAAAATTTCCTTGATTGTTTTTGCTTTATTTTCCGATTTGAAAGACCTAAATGTTGCTAAATGTTCCACATGCGATTCTTAAATAAAAAAAAAAGTCAAACCTTGAATTTGTAATATATAAAACTGAAAGTAACTAAAAGAAAAAGAAAACATAAAATATACACATCCGTTTCCATTAATTTCTTTCAACCATCTTATTTTATCCTTCATATATTCTCTATTTTATTTCACAACTCTGATTTCACTTGTATCCCAATATGGAAACCCCCACACATTTACTTCTCTCTAGATATTTTTATTGCTTTACAAATTACAAGTCTTCTATAAATAATTAATAGTAGTTTGTTCCACATTACATCCTCAGCTCAAGGAGCAAACGTGTATCTTCCCTCTCCTACAAATCGACTACTTCATGCTCATCAGATTGTACTCCACCAGAAGCTTCTCATTTCACTCCATTCCTCACTCACTAACCCCTCAAAATGGCGCTACTCTCTCCAACAATGGCTAACCAAACACATCCCCTATGGCGTGTGCGCTTAGCCTCCGCTCTCCGAACTGCCTTGGCCTGCACCATAGTTGGCTGCACCACCCTCTACGGCCCAAAACCTGTCCGCAATTTCTTAACCTACCCATCTTTTTCTTACATGACCACAATTCTCGTAGTCTCGGACGCAACCCTAGGCGAGACCCTTAGGAGCTGTTGGCACGTGGCCTATGCCACATGCCAGGTCATGGCTTCTTCCGTGCTGGCCCTGTGGCTTCTCGGGCCAGCAAGGTTCACTAACGAGGTAGCGGCCGCGGCCGTGGCTTTCAACGTGTTTGTGGTGGCACTGCCCGGGTCAACGCACTTGATGTCCAAGAGGATTGCGTTTGGGCAGATTGTGAATGTTTACGTAGGTACTGTAATTCTAGGTCCTCATGATTCTGGGATCGTCATGCATCCGACTCATGTGGCGGCGAGTACGGCACTCGGAGCTCTGGCTTCTGTTATTGCCGTGACGTTTCCATATCCTCGGCTTGCTTACTATGAGGTAACTAATTAATCTGCATTTGTTAGACAATCACTAGATCCCAAAAACTTAAACGTTCGCGTATGAGCCAACTATGTGTCTTCAACTAAAACACCCTCCTTCACGTGCAATCTCATAGAGAAAGGTAACCTTACAAACCAAGAAAGGCATGAGAATGAGAATTAGAGGTTTTGGCGCTGGGAGAAACCAAGCTTGTAATACTAGACACCAAAAGGTTAAGCTGTTAAGTAGTGAACGAGTCCTAATCATTGTGTTCTGTGTTTGACAATCACCTGACTAATTATTCCAAACCTTAAGGCCGGCCTAGCCTATTTAGTTTAGTAAGATACTCAGATACAGTTTTTCAGTTTCTAGAAACAACAAAGTTCATAATAATTAGTCTTAATTATTTAAGGTGCTCAGAAGAGATCGAGAAACATAAAATGTAGCCTCACCCATTATCTTGCAGATCACCAACATAGAAAGCGGGAAGGGAAATTGAGGGTTTCCAGATCGTCTTCAATACCTTAAAAATTTGACCTATATACTAAATCTTAATTATTTACTGCTTCTTGTCAACATTTTTTTGTTAGAGAGAAATGTCTTAGCGCTAGACTAAATGTTAGTTGGCAATGTGTTTCCAAAGTTGAGAGTGCAAATTAACACTGTCATATTACGACAATGTAACCCACGTACGCTCCCGAACAAGAGTGCAGGAGGTGTTTGGGGAGCACGTACCGTATAGAGCCATTCTTGAAGATATTATCAATTAACAGCTAATGACGATTACAATTCTGATTTCTATATTGATTTAAGTTGAACTAGTCCAAGTCTAAGAGGTTTGACAGATGATCGAACCAACCAGAGTGAAGCCAAACTATATATATATATATAATACATTCCATCTCCCAGATCGGCTAATATATATGGCACCAAAGTTGACAAGAAAAGCATTTTGCTTGTCCAACTCGGACGGCAAATGGTTGACATTTGCCCGCCAAATGCAACGTACAAATTGGTGATCATATATTTCATGTTTAAGTAGCTTTTATTAATAGATATGTCATTAATTACATATAAAGGAACAAGAACAGCTTAACTAGTGTTGCTGGCTTTAAGGGCATGATCGATGACTTAATCCAAAACAAGCGAGCAATACGTGGAGCTATTAATTTGGTCTTGTCTGATTGTCTCTTAAACCAAAAACAAAATGGTCGATGACTAACAAGCTTGGCATGAATTAACATTAACCCCCATTGAAGCAACCAGCTAGTGATTCTGTACGTATTTTAACACAGACTGCTTGCTTGTTGTAAATTGGAGGACATAAAAAAAGAAAATAATATTAGGGATCCATAGAAATGTAAACAGAGGACAATAATGATCCCAAATTGGCCTCAATAATTCGAATCTTCAATTGTATCTTCCTTCTTTTTGTTCATTAATTTCTGCACTTTTCAAGCAGTACGTTAAACTGAAAGTTCAGATGTTAACTGCTCTTAATTGCAAATTTTGCAGGCTAAGAAATCATGGCGACTTTATGCTGAAAATGCTTCCCAGAGGTTAACTCGCTTTGTCGAGGCGATATCTGCCCTAGACAACAGAGTAGCACTCGAATCCATGTCTCAAGGGAAATCTCTTTCAAAAGCAGCAGTCAAGCTTCTTCAAAGTATCAGTCATAATCTGGTATGTTGTGGAAGTCCAAAAAATGGATGTGATCAGCTTGATTAGTTCAGATAAACTAAGGTTCATTTATTTCATTTTTAAGCAGGAGGGTATGTTGTGGGAGAGACCAGATATCAAATTTCTAAGACCGAATCATAAGGACTTGGGTGAAAAGTTGCAAGAAATGGAGATACCAATTAGGGGAATGGAGATAGCTTTATCTTCTTGTTCTTCCTTTCCTGTTAATATGATCAATGAAGAGCTAAGAGGTCATTTACAAAACTCAGAACTACAAATAAGCCTGAAGCTACTGCAAGCTAAGTACTCCGTGCCTTCTGAGGCAACAACAGCTCCAGAGGGAAAGAGAGAAACCTCGGACAAGCCCCTTTGGACTAACAAAACCACCACCACAATCCATCAGGATCTGCCAGCTTTTTTCTTCTTGTACTGTATGGAACTCCTCCTAGGTGACCTCCCCATTGCTCGAAATCCCGGAAACACTCCAAAGTGTAAGGACAAACAAAGCGATACACAAACTCAAGAGCAGTGTATCTGCAAAAGGGTCTGGAGAAGCATAAAGCCGAGCCTCCGGAATTTTATTTTTGCCCTCAAGTGCTCAATCGCATTAGGCCTTGCTGTGTTACTCGGTTTGATTTACAACAAGGAGCAAGGATACTGGTCGGGTCTCACCATTGCCATCAGCTTCGTAACAGGACGACAAGCGACATTTACAGTTGCAAATGCTCGAGCACAAGGAACAGCAATGGGATCGGTCTATGGAATCATATGGTTATTTCTTTTCCAAAGAATCGACCAGCTAAGGCTCTTACCGATCATACCTTGGATTGTTTTCACTCATTTTCTTAGGCAGAGCAAGATGTATGGCCAAGCTGGTGGGATCTCAGCAGCGATTGGGGCATTGCTAATCTTGGGTAGAGAAAACTACGGTCAACCAAATGCCTTTGCAATTGCAAGAATTGCAGAGGCTTGCATCGGATTGATCTGTTTCACTTTAGTAGAGCTTCTCTTTTATCCCATGAGAGCAGCAACCCTAGCGAAAAATCAATTTTCACAAAGCTTGGGGGCACTCAGACATTGTGTCCAGGACATAAACCTTCGTGTACCAGCTTCTACTGGACTGAGAGAAAAGCAGAGGAAGCTAAAATCCCATGTCAAAGAACTGGAGAAGTTCATTGAAGAAGCTGATACAGAGCCTAATTTCTGGTTCTTGCCCTTTCAGGGTGATTGTTACAATAGGGTCCACGGATCTTTGTCAAAAATGGTAGATCTTCTACCATTTGTGGCCCATAACATAGACTTCATCTCACAGAAATCTGAAGATGCTTCAGAGGAGCTAAAACAACATATGATTACCGATCTAGAGATTATTAAAGAAAAAATCGGGTCTTCACTAAAATGCCTCGAGGAGGTGACTTCGATGAAGTCCCTTGCAGCATTGGAGACACCGGAGCAGAGCGAATATGACAGCGAAGCGGCCATATCGCCAAATCCATTTATGATTTTGGGTACATGTGATGAAGAGGCTGAGACCATTGTAAGTAAATTTCTTCATCATTTGCAAGAAGTAGTTGACATAGTGCATACCAGTGATGGTGAAGTGAAGCATGTCAGCCAAACGGTTCTTTGTTTGAGTAGCCTGGGATTTTGCATCCGGAGTTTGACGGAAGAAACAATGAAGATCAAGGAAGAAGTAAGAAAACTAGTCACATGAGAGTCCTAGGTGTTGAAAAGCTAAAGCCTGGAAATATAGTATACATAGCACCTAAGAGATGTGTTTCGTTGACAATGGATCTAACCCATTGGCAGATAGATACTTATGGATTTGTTGAATCTTTCATTTAGATCAGTTTACCATCCCCAGCACCAGTTGTAATTTGGGAAGTTCATATGCTGCATATATATAATTTGCTATTGTATATTCTAATGCAAAAGTAATTTTGATAACGTTTGCATTTCAAAGTAATTGTATATTCATTATTCATATGCACCAGTTTGTATATTCTAATGAATGAATATTCATTCATGTATATTCTAATTGCATATGAATATACAATTACTTTGAAATACAGATATATATATATATATATATATATATATATATATATATATATATATATATATATATATATATATATATACATATGCTGCATATGTAGGATTCAAACCAACATATATATATTCGTCCAAAAAAAAAAAAAAAAAAAAAAAACCAACATATATATACATATGCTGCATGGCTGCATGCAAAATTATGACCAGAATTAGAATATACAATAGCCGCACATTGGGTTAGTGTCCTCAACTTAAGCACTCTTACAACCTTACAACCACATACCCACAATGATATTATCCCCAACTTAATTAACCACTATTTAGGTGTGAGGTTTTTATCCAAAAATACAAAGGTACTAATAACAATTGTCCAAAAAAAAAAAATCAATACCACCCACATTAAAAAAAAAATCTTACTTTTTCTGATGTGGAACTCCTCATTCTTCAACAGCAGCAACCTTCTTACAAAAACTTCTTGTTTTCAACTTTCTCCTCGTCTCTTATCATCTCTTAGTGTAGTATTATGATTGAAGGACATTTATTTTTTAAACCATCATTTAATCGAAAACTTATGCACAAGTAAATGAACATTTTTGTAATAATTTGATTATGATGATGAGCCATCCATTTTTTATTTCATATGTAGGGTGAGCTAGCTGACTAAACGATATTTAATATGATTGATATATATGTGCACATATGAATGTCATATACCTTTTGATTGTTTAATTAGGTACTTGGAGCATTTTGGTATTTTTTCTCTATTCAACGAGAGATAGATTGTTGGGGATATGATGGTCGAATTGAAAATGGAAGTGAATTTAGCACTTCTTGTGATGAAAAAACCTTCAAAAATGTCACACTTCTAAACAATCTATGCCCTATAAATCCACCGAATGCAACAGTATTCGATTTTGGCATATTTCTTTATGCTTTACAATTCGCCATGCAAGGATCAACAAACTTTCCACAAAAGTTTCTTCAATGTTTCTCATGGGGCTTACGAAATCTGAGGTAAAGTTCTTAAATGTATGTAATGATTATAATAATTTGGGGGAAAAAAACAATAATTCTGTTAAAGTATACATCGTGTTATTGATAAAAGCAACATGTTAGTTCAAAAGTAAGCAAATAGAATTCTGCTCAAGTCCAGAGGGCTAGTTGTTTTTCTTTTGTTGGGATGTTGCCCCCAACTTACCAAAAAAAAAAACCACTTTTGTTGGGCCCACCAACTTAATTGTATCTTGGGCTTCTACCGAGTCTATGTCGATCTCTCTCTCCCTCTTTCTCATGGTTTGGTGCTTCTAGCTAGGTTGCTGTGCAGAAAATCACAATTGAGATGCTTAGCAACTCAATCTTGATGGTTCTAGAATCATCAATGCTGTGATTGCCTGATTGGTGTTAGACAGATTATTTGAGATGAATCTGGGAGTTGAATTAATGGAGATCTGCATCCTATTGGTATAAGTTAGGTGCTTCAAGCTGAATCCTAGGGTTGTTTAATGCCATTGATGGCACTTGCTCATGAAACCCCAACATTCTTGCAATATTTAGTTTTAGTCCATTTTCATTAATTTGGCACTAAAATGCAACAAGTCCTAATTACTTTTCCATTGTTTTTTTTTATAATTATTTATTATTTAATTATTATTATTATTATTATCCTGACTTTCACGTTTGGATTTGTAATAGCCCTCTATGACTTATTGATGTACTTGCTTCAGAGATTTAACTCTGGTAATAAATGGTTTAGTCCTTAAAAAAAAAAAAAAAAACCTCAACACCAGTACTTATGGATGAGAAAATTAAACTTCTTCGTGATCGTTATTTCTTTAAGTGGCTTGATACTCTTTATATATCTCCTTGGACATTTGCATGTTAGTGATGATGTGTCTTAATTTATATAAAACGATTTCAATAAGCTTAAAGCTCTATAAAGATATAATCCCCCCTACATTTTATTTGAGTAGTTTATGGGGATTGGCTTCTGATTTATGAAAGTAGCTGAGTAACATATAAAATGTTTAATTTAGATCGGTTAACCCAACATTTTAACTCTATATATCTGCGACTTTAATGGTTTGCATGTGTTTGAATGCATGTCTTGGTCTTGATACAAAATTCTTGGTCTTGATATCCCATGATCCTAACATGTTGGGACCAATTTTTGGGTATGGCATCGAAATATGGTTTTCTTTAATTGTTATTCGATCTGTCATTTTTCTCATCCAAAGTTGTTATCTGACTCATTTGAACTTTAATAGACAATTGCAGATTAGTCTGTGAGTGATTGGTACTTTAACCGAAATTCCTATCCCACTTGTTATCATATGAATTTCACCCGATCGATTTTCACGAGATTGATTGGACTGAGAGTACTTCCCACTTATGAACGGTCATTCCCAAGTTTAGACCTTTACATTTTCAGTATACCCTACCGGAAATCTTCCCTCGTTGTCCAGATCGAGCTGTAGATATTGAGAACGAAGTTGTGTAAAAAAAATTCCGTTCTTTAGACAGAGGAGAATATTATGTATTTTTCTCTTTTACATTAGTCCATTTTAACCAGATCAAAGGCTTTGCTTTGAATCTCTTTTGTACCTTGATTTGCTTAAATGAAAATTTTCTTGCGCTGGCCGGAAACTTGCTTGTAAAGCTCTTTCATATGAGTAGAATTTCATAGTTTTATTATTATTATTATTAGGGAATTGTTATTAATTAACACACCATCCTTATTCTTATTATTTTCTGTTTTCTATTGCTGATGGGGGACAAAACCTACATTGAAGAGATTCGATTCAAGGTTTTACTTGCCACACCAAAAGGGTATTACTATAGGCATTATGAGAACTGGTTCAGGCCAATTAGGCATTATTCAAGAATCAATTAACACAAGTTAATTTGTGCATGACAACCTTTTGGAATGAATCATATATGCAAAACACAAGTGGCTGTAAGGCCCAGTCATCGTCGTCATCAAGTCATTAATATGCTAGGCAGCCATTCAAACGGGATGTCGTTTTCAAACTTAGGGTCGTATTCAATCGCACGCGGGTGGTGGTCGTAGTCGTATACATGCATGCCATACTGTAAAAAAAAGAAGAAGAAAGACTCTTCAATTTTGTTTGGTCTCAAAGAAGACTTGGGGAAGATCCTTCTGGCATATATATGGACCCGGATAGTGTCCCGAGGCTTGACGGTTTTAATGGACACTTTTTTGTCTCTTGTTGGAAAATTGTTGGCACTGATGTAACTGCAACTATTCAGTTCTTCTTCCAGAATGATTTTTACCAGCATCTTTTAATTCAAGTATGTGATATTATTCATACTCCTAAAGTAGCTAGGTCATACTGATACTAGACTGCTTGCTTAGGCCTTAACGTGAATGGATGAGCAAATGAAGTCCAGATCGATAGAGGCATGGATGATTAATTTGCAAATGAAATCCAAATTATTATAAATTAAATTACATTAATTCAAATGCCAACTTGCATGCATGCCAAAGTGGAAAAAAGACTTTTCAATATTAATTGTTTAGTCTCAAGAAGACTTGGGGAAGACTTGAACAAAAGCGATCCATCGATCCATTAGCAAAATTCCAATTGCCTGTTTAAGTTTCAACCACTCTTTGCTTTATCCAAATTATTTAAATCCTCCCGACTTAAAATCTGCAAATCATGCATTACGTAATTAAGTTGAGTCATCAAGGTACGTAGGTCTCTCTCTCTCTCTAGTGTCTATATCGATCGATCTCCGTTTGAAATGAATCAGATATAGCAGCAGTCCAAAATTAAGGACTGCTCAAGTATATTAGAGAGGGAGGCTGCTTGGGTCAAACTTTTGTTCGATCTTAATAATACTAAGGTCTCATTGATGAAAGTAAGCAGTGACATATATATATTTGACCCAAAATCCTCACTTGTTCTCTCTTATTGATGAATTATCAATTTCTCTCTCCAAAAGCCTTCTCAAATTAGTTGCACATGGGAGGACTCACAATTATAGGTCCAAAATTTTTGAGTCCAAACTTGACCTATATTTTGGTCCAACATTTATATTTGGGTCCAACATTTAGGTCTCCGGCAACTATAAGTCCTACTCCCTCCGATCTACTGTGGGTGTTTTTGGATCCAAATATAGGTTTTGGACCCAAATTTGGGTACCCATTGTGGATGCTCTAAGAGCATCACCAGTGAAGACTCATTTTTTGGACCCAAATATGGGTCCAAATTGACCGTAATCCAAATTTGAGTCTATCGGAATAGTAGATAAAATGACTTACTTTTTTGGGTGTCACAGTGATGCATGACTCATTTTTAGAGCATCCACAATGGGGACCCAAATTTGGGTTCAAAACCTATATTTGGGTCCAAAAACACCCACAGTGGATCGGAGGAGTAGGACTTATAGTTGCCGGAGACCTAAATTTTGGACCCAAATATAGGTCCAGTTTGGACTCAAAAATTTTGGACCTATATTTGTGGGTCCCTCCATGTGCAACTAATTTGAGAGGATTTTGGAGAGAGAAATTGATGATTCATCAATGAGAGAGAACAAGTGGGGTTTTTGGATCCAATATCTATATGCCACAGTGGAGATGACTCAAATTTAGGACTCAAATTTGAGTCCAAAAATATAAGTCCAAAAATATGAATCCAAAAATGAGTCCTGCACCACTGTGGCACCCAAAAAAGTAAGTCATTTTATTCACTATTCCGATGGACTCAAATTTGGATTACGGTCAATTTGGACCCATATTTGGGTCCAAAAAATGAGTCCCCACTGCTGATGCTCTTAGATTCATATTTTTTTACTTATATTTTTGTACTCAAATTTGGGTCCCAAATTTGAGTCATCTCCACTGTGGCATATAGATATTTGACCCAAAAACCCCACTTGTTCTCTCTCATTGATGAATCATCAATTTCTCTCTCCAAAATCATCTCAAAGTAGTTGCACATGGGGGGACCCACAAATATAGGTCCAAAATTTTTTAGTCCAAAATAGATCTATATTTGGGTCCAACATTTGGGTCTCCGGCAACTATAAATCTTACTCCCTCTGATCCACTGTGGGTGTTTTTGGACCCAAATATAGGTTTTGGACCCAAATTTGAGTCCCCATTGTGGATGCTCTAATTTGGACCCAAATAAGGTCTTTGGTGGTTATGCTCATGCAAGACGTCTCTTGGGATCTCAGAGATGGTTGACTCCTCGTTTAGATTTGGTTTTCTGTTTGCCATTGCTGGTTTAGATTTGGTATTCTCTATTTTATTTCACAATTCTGATTTCACTTGTATCCCAATATGGAAACCCCCACACATTTACTTCTCTCTAGATCCTAAAAATATCTAGATATTTTTATTGCTTTACAAGTCTTCTATAAATAATTAATAGTAGCTTGCTCCACAATACATCCTCAGCTCAAGGAGCAAACGTGTATCTTCCCTCTCCTACAAATCAACTACTTCATGCTCATCAGGTTGTACTCCACCAGAAGCTTCTCATTAATTTCACTCCATTCCTCACTCACTAACCCCTCAAAATGACTCTACTCTCTCCAACAATGGCGAACCAAACCCATTCCCTATGGCGTGTGCGCTTAGTCTCCGCTCTCCGAACCGCCTTGGCCTGCACCATAGTTGGCTGCACAACCCTCTACGGCCCAAAACCTCTCCGCAATTTCTTAACCTACCCATCTTTTTCTTACATAACCACAATTCTCGTAGTCTCGGACGCAACCCTAGGCGAGACCCTTAGGAGCTGTTGGCACGTGGCCTATGCCACGTGCCAGGTCATGGCTTCTTCCGTGCTGGCCCTGTGGCTCCTCGGGCCAGCAAGGTTCACTAACGAGGTAGCCGCTGCGGCCGTGGCTTTCAACGTATTTGTGGTGGCACTGCCCGGGTCAACGCACTTGATGTCCAAGAGGATTGCGTTTGGGCAGATTGTGAATGTTTACGTAGGTACTGTAATTCTAGGTCCTCATGATTCTGGGATCGTCATGCATCCGACTCATGTGGCGGCGAGTACGGCACTCGGAGCTCTGGCTTCTGTTATTGCTGTGACGTTTCCATATCCTCGGCTTGCTTACTATGAGGTAACTAATTAATCTGCATTTGTTAGACAATTAATCACTAGATCCCAAAAACTTAAACGTTCACGTATGAGCCAACGATGTGTCTTCAACTAAAACATCCTCCTTCACGTGCAATCTCATAGAGAAAGGTAACCTTACAAACCAAGAAAGACATGAGAATGAGAATTAGAGGTTTGTGATACTAGACGTACACTGGGAGAAACCAAGGTTGTAATACTAGACACCAAAAGGTTAAGCTGTTAAGTAGTGAACTATTCCTAATCTTTACACCCTGCTGCCGATATCATTGTGTTATGTGTTAGACAATCACCTGACTAATTATTCCAAACCATAAGGCCGGACTAGCCTATTTAGTTTAGTAATTAAGATACTCAGATACAGCTAGTACTTTTTCAGTTTCTAGAAACGACAAAGTTCATAATAATTAGTCTTAATTATTTAAGGTGCTCGGACAGATCGAGAAACACATGTGGAGAAACATAGCATTATCTTGCAGATCACCAACATAGAAAGCGGGAAGGGAAATTGAGGGTTTCGAGATCGTCTCCAATACCTTAAAAATTTGACCTATATACTAAATCTTAATTATTTACGGGGAGTGAAAATGACACTTCCTTGTTTCCAAACCACACTCCCACTAATTTTTTTTAATAATATCTTATATGCATCAGCTTTTTTATTTCCTAGAATGCCCTTCTTCTCTCTCTTCCCTAAAATCCTACGACAACTCTCCTCTCTCTTCTCTCTGTCCTCTATCTCACTGCAACAACTCTCATGCTCTCTCTCTCTCTCTCTCTCTCCCCAATTCAGCTTCTGCCCAGAAGCACCACAACCGCCATACAACAGCTCCACTGTGAGTAGCTTCACAACTGCACAGCTCACATAGCTGCTCCGCCAATTCACCGTTGCACAGAACCGCGGCCAACTCCACCGTGAACCCAGCGGCATAGCGCCTCCGTCTCTACTTGAAAACCACCAGACCAACAGCCGCACCGTGTTCCTCTCCAACGCCTCCGCTCAGCTTTTATTGCTCAATTTTCTCTTCTGCTCACATCCGCCGCCGCAACCACTCATTTGGGCACCTATTCTCCCAATTCTCTCTTCCTCCAATCTTCTCTTCCTTCTCTCAATTCCGGTCTCTCTTCCAGTCATCGCCCTTCTCTCTCAATCTCGATCTCTCTCTCACCAACGCTGAAAAAAGAGAGGAGAGAGTGAAGGAATGTCTGCCAGGGGCACTCTAGGAAACAAAAAATTTGATGCATATAAGATAATATTAAAAAATTAGTGGGAGTGTGGTTTGCAAACAAAAGAGTGTCATTTTCACTCCCCTTTACTGCTCTTTGTCAACATTTTTTTTGTTAGAGAAAAATGTCTTATAAATGTTAGTTGGCAATGTGTTTCAGAAGTTGAAAGTGCAAATTAACACTGTCATATTACGACAATGTAACCCACGTACGCTCCCGAACAAGAGTGCAGGAGGTGTTTGAGGAGCACGTACCGTATAGAGCCATTCTTGAAGATATTATCAATTAACAGCTAATGACGATTACAATTCTGATTTCTATATTGATTTAAGTTGAGCTAGTCCAAGTCTAAGAGGTTTGACAGATGATCGAACCAACCAGAGTGAAGCCAAACTATAAATATATATATATATATATAATACATTCCATCTCCCAGATCGGCTAATATATATGGCAGCAAAGTACAAATTGATGATCATATATTTCATGTTCAAGTAGTTTTTATTAATATATATATATATATATATATATATATGTCATTAATTACATATATATAAAGGAACAAGAACAGCTTAACTAGTGTTGCTGGCTTTAAGGGCATGATCGATGACTTAGTCCGAAACAAGCGAGCAATTAATACGTGGAGCTATTAATTTGGTCTTGTCTGATTGTCTCTTAAACCGGCCAACAACAAAATGATCGATGACGAACAAGCTTTGCATGAATTAACATTAACCCCCATTGAAGCAACCAGCTAGTGATTCTGTACGTATTTTAACACAGGCTGCTTGCTTGTTGTAAATTGGAGGACATAAAAAAAGAAAATAATATTAGGGATCCATAGAAATGTAAACAGAGGACAATAATGATACCAAATTGGTCTCAATAATTCGAATCTTCAATTGTATCTTCCTTCTTTTTGTTCATTAATTTCTGCATTTTTCGAGCAGTACGTTAAACTGAAAGATCAGATGTTAACTGCTCTTAATTGCAAATTTCGCAGGCTAAGAAATCATGGCGACATTATGCTGAAAATGCTTCCCAGAGGTTAACTCGCTTTGTTGAGGCGATCTCTGCCCTGGACAACAGAGTAGCACTCGAATCCATGTCTCAAGGGAAATCTCTTTCAAAAGCAGCAGTCAAGCTTCTTCAAAGTATCAGTCATAATCTGGTAAGCTAATATTCATTCATGGAAGTCCAACAAATGGGTGTGATCAGCTTGATTAGTTCAGATAAACTAAGGTTCATTTATTTCATTTTAAGCAGGAGGGTATGTTGTGGGAGAGACCAGATATCAAATTTCTAAGACCCAATCATAAGGACTTGGGTGAAAAGTTGCAAGAAATGGAGATACCAATTAGGGGGATGGAGATGGCTTTATCTTCTTGTTCTTCCTTTCCTGTTAATATGATCAATGAAGAGCTAAGAGGTCATTTACAAAACTCAGAACTACAAATAAGCCTGAAGCTACTGCAAGCTAAGTACTCCGTGCCTTCTGAGGCAACAACAGCTCCAGAGGGAAAGAGAGAAACCTCGGACAAGCCCCTTTGGACTAACAAAACCACCACCACAATCCATCAGGATCTGCCAGCTTTGTTCTTCTTGTACTGCATGGAACTCCTCCTAGGCGACCTCCCCATTGCTCGAAATCCCGGAAGCACACCAAAGTGTAAGGACAAACAAAGCGATACACAAACTCAAGAGCAGTGTATCTGCAAAAGGGTCTGGAGAAGCATAAAGCCGAGCCTCCGGAATTTTATTTTTGCCCTCAAGTGCTCAATCGCATTAGGCCTTGCTGTGTTACTCGGTTTGATTTACAACAAGGAGCAAGGATACTGGTCGGGTCTCATCATTGCCATCAGCTTCGTAACAGGACGACATGCGACATTTACAGTTGCAAATGCTCGAGCACAAGGAACAGCAATGGGATCGGTCTATGGAATCATATGGTTATTTCTTTTCCAAAGAATCGACCAGCTAAGGCTCTTACCGATCATACCTTGGATTGTTTTCACTCATTTTCTTAGGCAGAGCAAGATGTATGGCCAAGCTGGTGGGATCTCAGCAGCGATTGGGGCATTGCTAATCTTGGGTAGAGAAAACTACGGTCAACCAAGTGCCTTTGCAATTGCAAGAATTGCAGAGGCTTGCATCGGATTGATCTGTTTCACTTTAGTAGAGCTTCTCTTTTATCCCATGAGAGCAGCAACCCTAGCGAAGAATCAATTTTCACAAAGCTTGGGGGCACTCAGAGATTGTGTCCAGGACATAAACCTTCGTGTACCAGCTTCTACTGGACTGAGAGAAAAGCAGAGGAAGCTAAAATCCCATGTCAAAGAACTGGAGAAGTTCATTGAAGAAGCTGAAACAGAGCCTAATTTCTGGTTCTTGCCCTTTCAGGGTGATTGTTACAATAGGGTCCTCGGATCTTTGTCAAAAATGGTAGATCTTCTACCATTTGTGGCCCATAACATAGACTTCATCTCACAGATATCTGAAGATGCTTCAGAGGAGCTAAAACAACATATGATTACCGATCTAGAGATTATTAAAGAAAAAATTGGGTCTTCACTAAAATGCCTCGAGGAGGTGACTTCGATGAAGTCCCTTGCAGCATTGGAGACACCGGAGCAGAGCGAATATGACAGCGAAGCGGCCATATCGCCAAATCCATTTATGATTTTGGGTACATGTGATGAAGAGGCTGAGACCATTGCAAGTAAATTTCTTCATCATTTGCAAGAAGTAGTTGACATAGTGCATACCAGTGATGGTGAAGTGAAGCATGTCAGCCAAACGGCTCTTTGTTTGAGTAGCCTGGGATTTTGCATCCGGAGTTTGACGGAAGAAACAATGAAGATCAAGGAAGAAGTAAGAAAACTAGTCACATGAGAGTCCTAGGTGTTGAAAAGCTAAAGCCTGGAAATATAGTGTACATAGCACCTAAGAGATGTGTTTCGTTGACAATGGATCTAACCCATTGGCAGATAGATACTTATGGATTTGTTGAATCTTTCATTTAGATCAGTTTACCATCCCCAGCACCAGTTGTAATTTGGGAAGTTCATATGCTGCATATATATAATTTGCTATTGTATATTCTAATGCAAAAGTAATTTTGATAACGTTTGCATTTCAAAGTAATTGTATATTCATTATTCATATGCACCAGTTTGTATATTCTAATGAATGAATATTCATTCATGTATATTCTAATTGCATATGAATATACAATTACTTTGAAATACATATATATACATATGCTGCATATGTAGGATTCAAACCAACATATATATACATATGCTGCATAGCTGCATGCAAAATTATGACCAGAATTAGAATATACAATAGCCGCACATTGGGTTAGTGTCCTCAACTTAAGCACTCTTACAACCTTACAACCACATACCCACAATGATATTATCCCAAACTTAACCACTATTTAGGTGTGAGGTTTTTATCCAAAAATACAAAGGTACTAATAACAATTGTCCAAAAAAAAAAATCAATACCACCCACATTAAAAAAAAAAATCTTACTTTTTCTGATGTGGAACTCCTCATTCTTCAACAGCAGCAACCTTCTTACAAAAACTTCTTGTTTTCAACTTTCTCCTCGTCTCTTATCATCTCTTAGTGTAGTATTATGATTGAAGGACATTTATTTTTTAAACCATCATTTAATCGAAAACTTATGCACAAGTAAATGAACATTTTTGTAATAATTTGATTATGATGATGAGCCATCCATTTTTATTTGATTATGTAGGGTGAGCTAGCTGACTAAACGATATTTAATAGGATTTTTTTTTTTTTTTTGTAAACAGAGGCAGACGGGAAGCGACCCGACTTAGCCTCTATTGAATATTAGAAAGAAGAAAAAGAGAATACAAGTAAAAGAGAAGGGGACATTAAACCGAACTCCTCAAAAAAAAAGAAAAAACAAGATTGAGTGAACAAAAAGACACTCCCAAACCAAAAAAGAAAACCAAAAGATAAAAACCAGCTTAACGAAATCGGAAATTGGGAAGTCCCAATTTATTCATTCTACAAGGAGAGCTAATAAAGTCAGGTGGTAAGTCCCACCATGTCAAGCCATCCGAAGAGAGGCCAAAGTTAGCAAGAGCATCAGCAGCTTGGTTTCCTTCACGATAAATATGAGATGATCGAAAGTGCATTAAAGAGATACGATGCAAACAATTTTTCCACTCAACACGCAGCTGCCAAGGAACCAGGTGAGGAGAGTGGAGAAATGTAATAACAAGTGCAGAGTCAACCTCTAACCATATATGCTTCCAATCCCGCACCCAAGCTAACTCAATAGCCATAATGACCGCCATAACCTCCGCGGCTACTGAGCTAGGAATGTCAAAGTTGGAAGAAAAAGCACCAAGAACACCACCTCTAAAATCTCTAAAGACGCCTCCATAACCCGCGTGGCCAGTGGAGCTACGCCAAGCACCATCCGTGTTAACCTTTATCCAACCAAGAAGAGGAGGATGCCAATTGACTTCAACAATAGAAGGAGCCCTAGGAGGCTTACCAGGGACCCCAAGCCTATTCAAAATAGAGAGATCCAAGGACCTAATGTACATGCAACCAGAACCAATTCTATTGGAGGAACAAATCTGCCCAATGATCAATCTACAAGCATTTATCACATTGGCCTGCACACCATCAAACTTTGCACGATTCCTAAAAAGCCAAATGCACCAAAGTAAAGTCACAAAAGCAGCAACCCAAAGCTCCCGCAATTGAGGACTGCGACCTTGTGTCAAGCCCCCATGAAGCCGATCCAAAATAGAATCATGAACAAAATCCACCTCAAACATTTGCGATAAGCATTGCCATAACGAAGAAGCAAACGAACAAGAGAGAAAGATATGCTCAAGAGACTCACCATGCAGGTGACAAAGAAAACAGCGAGAAGCAAGAGAAACACCCCTTTTTTTAAGGAAGCCCTCGGTTAAAACACAACCAGAAAACACTTTCCAAGCAAGCATAGACATACGTGGAGGAATAAATTTTGCCCAAATTAACTTTCCCCAATTGACGACATCAAAACGATGACGCGTAAAACTAAAAGCTTCACGGGCAGTAAGCATACCAGAAGGAGAGGGCATCCAAATGAATTGGTCCACCGCTTGAGCATTAATTGAGATAGGAACTTGTTGATGTATAAAGTGACAAAGGCCTGGGAAGTGTAATTGGAGCAAAGAAGGGAAATTCCATGCACCATTAGTGATATAATCAGCAACTAAAGTATCAAGATGACTCACCACACCACCATGCAAACCAAGCAACTCAATTAACGGAAGACCCACAAAATTGTCTCTCCAAAAGAATATTTTCTCTCCATTACCAATTAACCACCTGCCATGATGCTCAAGAAGAGGCCAAAAACGTTTCACCCCAGGCCAAATAGAAGAAATGGCATAAGATCTCCTCAAAATTCCTGCACGACAGAAGCGAGCACGAATTAAAGAATCCCCCTCAGAGGTCGAAGAAAAAATCCCCCAAGCTGACTTAAGAAGAAGGGAATGGTTGAGAACCCGTAACTGCTTTAGACCCAGACCACCCTCCTTCACCGGAGAACAACAATTCTTCCAAGCAACAAGAGGGACACCACGCGCATCAATTGAACCCGACCATAAAAAGTTTCGACACCACACCTCCAAGCGCCGAAGCAAAGAAATTGGCCATTCATAAACTTGAAAGCTGTAGGTTAACATACTGTAAATAACTGACTTAATTAATTGCAACCTACCAGCCATAGACAGCAAGGAGCCCATCCAACTTGAAAACCTCAAACGGATCTTGTCAACAAGAGGCTGAAAATGAGAAGATCGGGGTTTACCCCGAAATATAGGGACACCCAAATAAGTGAAAGACGATGAACCCAAGTTCATTCCCAAAGATGAAACAATTGAATTTTGCCTCCTGCTAATATGCTTGCCAATGAAAACATGCGACTTCGCACGATTAATTACCTGCCCTGAATTAAGACCATACTCCTCAAAGAATCTCATAACTACACCCAAACTGCGACGATCACCCCGACAAAAAACAATTACATCATCAGCAAACAGAACATGAGATGGAGCACGAACACCGCGAGGAGACGAGATAGAATGGATATGACCAGAAGTAGCTAAAGAAGCAATGCCCCTACTTAGCACTTCTTCCGCCAAACAGAAAAGCAAGGGAGAGAGGGGATCCCCTTGACGAACACCTCGACCACAAGAAAAATACCCAACCGAATTACCATTCACAAGTAAGGAGAGCTTGGCCGAATTGAGGAGAGCTCGAACCCAACCCACGAAAGTCTGATGAAAACCAAAAGCCTGGAGAACGGATAGCAAAAAATCCCATGATAAGGTGTCAAAAGCTTTAGTAATATCAACTTTAATAGCCACATTGCCACCATAACACTTGTTATCCAACAAGTTGAAACACTCAGAAGTAGTCAAGATACAATTGGAAATCTGACGACCAGGCACAAAAGCATGTTGATGGGGAGAAATGATTCTGGAAGCAATAGAAGCTAATCTCATGGACAAAATTTTTGGAATGACCTTGAAGATGAAATTTGCCAGAGCAATCGGTCGAAATTGAGAAATGGAATCAGCATGCTCAACCTTAGGGATTAAAATCAAGAAGCTAGAATTGAAAGAGTCTGGCAAGGTTCCGAAACGGAAGAAATGCTGCACTGCTGCCACAACATCCTTACCCACAATATCCCAACATGAGACAAAGAAACACCCATTAAAACCATCTGGACCCGGCGCACTAGTAGGATCCAAGTCCTTCACCGCCGAAAGGATCTCAGCATCGGAAGGGAGAGCAATAAGATGAACATTATCCATATCCGTAACCAATGTCGGAATGACCCTGGAAGCAAGAAGAGTGTCTTGACAATCACCATGATTAGAAAAGAGATCCATATAGTAGTCCAAAATATGCCTTTCAATGGAAGCAGGATCCTCCAAAACCTGACTGCCATTCAAAAGACAAGTAATTGAAGACTTAGCTTTTCGAACCCTGCACATTGCATGGAAGAAAGAAGAAATACGGTCTCCATCAGTTATCCATCTCAACCTTGATTTTTCACGTAGAAAAGACTCTTGCACCCTCATAGACTCATTTAAGTTGGCCTGCAACTCAATTTCTTTAGCAAAGGTGGTATTAGAACCCCCAGAATTAGCAATAGAAAATTGTAAGGCCTCAAGCTCAGCAAGATCATTCTCAACTCTCCTGTTAACATCTCCAAAAACCTCCCAATTCCAAATACGGAGGGAACTCCGAAGAACCCTCAACTTATACTGGAGGACCAACAACGGACAACCATAAGTAGAAGAGGAATCCCAACAATGCTTTACAAACCCATGAAACTCATTGTGATCAAGCCACATCTTCTGAAAACGAAAAAGGCTACGGCGTACCCTAAAAGAATTTGAGAAAGACATGAGTAAGGGATTATGGTCCGAGCTGAGACGGGGTAAAGTAGAGCAAGTAAAGGAATCCCATGAGTCTAACCAAAATAAGTTTGCCAGACACCTGTCAAGTCGAAGCTCCACATTACCACGTACACCTCGCCGCCTAGCCCAAGTGAAAGGCGCACCCTTAGTGTCCACATGCACCAACTCACAAGTGTCAGACATAGCCTGAAATTCCTCACAAGAAAGGCGAGATAAGGGAGCACCACCCATCTTCTCGTGAGCACCCAAAACTGCATTAAAATCCCCATACACAAGCCATGGCCCAGAAACAAAACGGCTTTTGATATTAGCAATATCAAGCCACAAACGACGACGCTCTGTCATCGTAGTCTTTGCATACACTGCCGTGAGAATACAGTTAATAGAGTCAAACATTAATTGGAAAGTCACCTGCTGGTCAGAAGAGAAAAGAACTTGAACTGACTGAAATAGAGAAGCCTTGCAAAAAACCCAAAGGTTTGGCAGCAAACTCCCCCTATCGTTAGAACCAACAAAAACCAAATTCAAGGAAGTCCAAAAAGAAGTAGGAATACTACTCAAAGCAACAAAAGGTTCAGAAATACATAGCACTTCCGGACAATGAGTACGGACAAACTTCTTCAGAGCATTCTGAGTGGGGTCATTACCTATACCCCGAAGATTCCAATAAAGAACCTTCATTCAGAAATATTTTTACGACAGAGATAGGCCTCGCGGCTAGAAGCCAAGGCCGCTTGTCTCTTGAAAACTTTTTTCTGGGCTTTCGACTGCACCACAGTGAATTCCCCAGCCATCTCCGCACGATCCGTATCATCAAACCAGCTAGAGAGCGGAGATAGGGGAGTGACAACACCCACAGTAGTATCCGGACCCTTATCGCTGACACCATCAATGACCACTTGGTGCACGCAATCATCATCACAACCTCCGGAATCCAGAACACGATCCATAGCAACTTCCAAGTGATCAGTGGCACCCAGAAATTGCTCAATAACAGCTCCAGAAACAATAGGAGCTGGAGCAGTATCCTTATGCTGAACACCACAGACCGGTGCAGATCCATCAACATGGACGGGAGAAACATACCCAACTTCGGGTGCGTGAACCACAGGAGAAGTTTGCGCATAAGAAGGACCCTCCCTTGGATCTAAACTGGGACAAGGAGAGGGGTCAACAATCACATCCTTACCTTCTCTTTGTTTAGGAACATAGACATGAGAAGAAAGTCGTTTACGCGTCTGCTTAGGGCGGCGTTTGCGGGAACGACCCCTACCAGATCGATGATTCAGCTCCCCACTCATAGGAGCAGAGGGAATGACAAATTTGCAATTGGCAACGTGATGTCCAACATTGCCGCAATGGGAGCATAGATCAGGAAGCTTTTCATAGTCCACACCTTGGATAACGGTTTCACCATTCTTACGTTTAATCACTAGCTCTAGTGGGAGATCAGTAGAGAGATCCACGTCCACCAAAACCCTAGCGAAGAGGCCATATTTGCGATCCAAGGTATTTGGATCAATTTTAACAGGGACGCCCACACCGCATGCAATCTCAAAAAGAGTACGGGCCTCCCAAAATTCCAGTCCCAAATTCCAAAACCTCACCCAAACATGAGCGTTTGTGTTCTTCTGACTTGCAGGAGAGAAGTTAGGAACCCACTTCATGAAGCGCATAGTCCCCGGCTTGAGCGCAATAGTTCCCTTTGTCCAAGCCCAAGCACGCGAAGCATCAGAGGTAAAACAGAAAGTGAAGTAGCCTTTGCCCATGGGAATGAGTTTCCAACCACCAAGTTCACCCCAAAGAGAACTCAGCCTGCGTTGCAGATCCGAAGGGGAATAAGGTTTGTCTCCAGAGGCTAACTGAAGACGACCCAGAAGCATGTATTTGCATTTGTCAAGACCCGATTGATAACCATCCTCCGAGATGACAACGGTTGTTTTACCATCCTGAACGACAGGAGTGGGCAGATCAGCTGTCGGAAAAACTGCCGGAGTTACAACCGATGCATAGGAGCGGTGCACTGACACCCCATCCTCCAAGAAAGACCAAGGGCATATTGCAGACGTGGCAGCCATGATAATGGAACATACAATAAAATATTAAACTCGTGCTAATAAACAAATGGAAAGAATAGCAAAAGGTACTTCAAGAGAGAATAATTCCCACAGACACCACACCCACATGCAGGAGAAGTCAGTAACCGCGTGGCACCTACACCGGCGAGCAGAACCACTGACCTCACCGGAAGTGAAAAAACAATTGGTAGCATGTGGGAAGCCTAGAGAGAGCCATCCACCAAAAAAGTCGAAAACTACGATATTTAATAGGATTGATATATATGTGCACATATGAATGTCATATACCTTTTGATTGTTTAATTAGGTACTTGGAGCATTTTGATATTTTTTATCTATTCAACGAGAGATAGATTGTTGGGGATATGATGGTCGAATTGAAAATGGAAGTGAATTTAGCACTTCTTGTGATGAAAAAACCTTCAAAAATGTCACACTTCTAAACAATCTATGCCCTATAAATCCACCGAATGCAACAATATTCGATTTTGGCATATTTCTTTATGCTTTACAATTCGGCATGCAAGGATCAACAAACTTTCCACAAAAGTTTTTTCAATTAATGTTTCTTATAGGGCTTACGAAATCTGAGGTAAAGTTCTTAAATGTATGTAATGATTACAATAATTTGGGAAAAAAAAAAACAATAATTCTGTTAAAGTATACATCGTGTTATATATTAATAAAAGCAAATAGAATTCTGCTCAAGTCCAGAGGGCTAGTTGTTTTTCTTTTGTTGGGATGTTGCCCCCAACTTACCATAAAATAAAATAAAAAACCACTTTTGTTGGGCGCACCAACTTAATTGTATCTTGGCATGGGCTTCTACCTCTATGAGTCTATCTCGATCTCTAGCTCTCTCCCTCTTTCTCATGGTTTGGTGCTTCTAGCTAGGTTGCTGTGCAGAAAATCAGAATTGAGATGCTTAGCAACTCAATCTTGATGGTTCTAGAACCATCAATGCTGTGATTGCCTGATTGGTGTTAGACAGATTATTTGAGATGAATCTGGGAGTTGAATTAATGGATATCTGCATCCTATTGGTATAAGTTAGGTGCTTCAAGCTGAATCCTAGGGTTGTTTAATGCCATTGATGGCACTTGCTCATGAAACCCCAACATTCTTGCAATATTTAGTTTTAGTCCATTTTCATTAATTTGGCACTAAATTGCAACAAGTCCTAATTACTTTTCCATTGTTTTTTTATTTATAATTATTTATTATTATTATTATTATTATCCTGACTTTCACGTTTGGATTTGTAATAGCCCTCTATGGCTTATTGATGTACTTGCTTCAGAGATTTAACTCTGGTAATAAATGGTTCAGTCCTAAAAAAAAAAAAACCTCAACACCGTACTTATGGATGAGAAAATTAAACTTCTTCGTGATCGTTATTTCTTTAAGTGGCTTGATACTCTTTATATATCTCCTTGGACATTTGCAGGTCAGTGATGTATGTGTCTTAATTTATATAAAACGATTTCAATAAGCTTAAAGCTCTATAAAGATATAATCCCCCCTACATTTTATTTGAGTAGTTTATGGGGATTGGCTTCTGATTTATGAAAGTAGCTGAGTAACATATAAAATCATTAATTTAGATCGGTTAACCCTACATTTTAACTCTATATATCTGCAACTTTAATGGTTTGTGTTTGAATGCATGTCTTGGTCTTGATACAAAATTCTTGGTCTTGATCGATATCCCATGATCCTAACATGTTGGGACCAATTTTTGGGTATGGCATCGAAATATGGTTTTCTTTAATTGTTATTCGATCTGTCATTTTTCTTATCCAAAGTTGTTATCTGACTCATTTGAACTAATTTAATAGACAATTGCAGATTAGTCTGTGAGTGATTGGTACTTTAACCGAAATTCCTATCCCACTTGTTATCATATGAATTTCACCCGATCGATTTTCACGAGGTTGATTGGACTGAGAGTACTTCCCACTTATGAACGGTCATTCCCAAGTTTAGACCTTTACAATTTCAGTATACCCTACCGGAAATCTTCCCTCGTACGTTGTCCAGATCGAGCTGTAGATATTGAGAACGAAGTTGTGTAAAAACAATTCCGTTCTTAGACAAAGGAGAATATTATGTATTTTTCTCTTTTACATTAGTCCATTTTAACCAGATCAAAGGCTTTGCTTTGAATCTCTTTTGTACCTTGATTTGCTTAAATGAAAATTTTCTTGTGCTGGCCGGAAACTTGCTTGTAAAGCTCTTTCATATGACTAGAATTTTATAGTTTTATTATTATTATTATTAGGGAATTGTTATTAATTAACACACCATCCTTATTCTTATTATTTTCTGTTTTCTATTGCTGATGGGGGACAAAACCTACATTGAAGAGATTCGATTCAAGGTTTTACTTGCCACACCAAAAGGGTATTACTATAGGCATTATGAGAACGTACTGGTTCAGGCCAATTAGGCATTATTCAAGAATCAATTAACACAAGTTAATTTGTGCATGACAACCTTTTGGAATGAATCATATATGCAAAACACAAGTGGCTGTAAGGCCCAGTCATCGTCGTCATCAATATGCTAGGCAGCCATTCAAACGGGATGTCGTTTTCAAACTTAGGGTCGTATTCAATCGCACGCGGGTGGTGGTCGTAGTCGTATACATGCATGCCATACTGGAAAAAAAAGAAGAAGAAAGACTCTTCAACTTTGTTTGGTCTCAAAGAAGACTTGGGGAAGATCCTTCTGGCATATATATGGACCCGGATAGTGTCCCGAGGCTTGACGGTTTTAATGGACACTTTGTTGTCTCTTGTTGGAAAATTGTTGGCACTGATGTAACTGCGACTATTCAGTTCTTCTTCCAGAATGGATTTTTACCAGCATCTTTTAATTCAAGTATGTGATATTATTCATACTCCTAAAGTAGCTAGGTCATACTGATACTAGACTGCTTGCTTAGGCCTTAGCGTGAATGGATGAGCAAATGAAGTCCAGATCGATAGAGGCATGGATGATTAATTTGCAAATGAAATCCAAATTATTATAAATTAAATTACATTAATTCAAATGCCAACTTGCATGCATGCCAAAGTGGAAAAAAGACTTTTCAATATTAATTGTTTAGTCTCAAGAAGACTTGGGGAAGACTTGAACAAAAGCGATCCATCGATCCATTAGCAAAATTCCAATTGCCTGTTTAAGTTTCAACCACTCTTTGCTTTATCCAAATTATTTAAATCCTCCCGACTTAAAATCTGCAAATCATGCATTACGTAATTAAGTTGAGTCATCAAGGTACGTAGGTCTCTCTCTCTCTCTAGTGTCTATATCGATCGATCTCCGTTTGAAATGAATCAGATATAGCAGCAGTCCAAAATTAAGGACTGCTCAAGTATATTAGAGAGGGAGGCTGCTTGGGTCAAACTTTTGTTCGATCTTAATAATACTAAGGTCTCATTGATGAAAGTAAGCAGTGACATATATATATTTGACCCAAAATCCTCACTTGTTCTCTCTTATTGATGAATTATCAATTTCTCTCTCCAAAAGCCTTCTCAAATTAGTTGCACATGGGAGGACTCACAATTATAGGTCCAAAATTTTTGAGTCCAAACTTGACCTATATTTTGGTCCAACATTTATATTTGGGTCCAACATTTAGGTCTCCGGCAACTATAAGTCCTACTCCCTCCGATCTACTGTGGGTGTTTTTGGATCCAAATATAGGTTTTGGACCCAAATTTGGGTACCCATTGTGGATGCTCTAAGAGCATCACCAGTGAAGACTCATTTTTTGGACCCAAATATGGGTCCAAATTGACCGTAATCCAAATTTGAGTCTATCGGAATAGTGGATAAAATGACTTACTTTTTTGGGTGCCACAGTGATGCATGACTCATTTTTAGAGCATCCACAATGGGGACCCAAATTTGGGTTCAAAACCTATATTTGGGTCCAAAAACACCCACAGTGGATCGGAGGAGTAGGACTTATAGTTGCCGGAGACCTAAATTTTGGACCCAAATATAGGTCCAGTTTGGACTCAAAAATTTTGGACCTATATTTGTGGGTCCCTCCATGTGCAACTAATTTGAGAGGATTTTGGAGAGAGAAATTGATGATTCATCAATGAGAGAGAACAAGTAGGGTTTTTGGATCCAATATCTATATGCCACAGTGGAGATGACTCAAATTTAGGACTCAAATTTGAGTCCAAAAATATAAGTCCAAAAATATGAATCCAAAAATGAGTCCTGCACCACTGTGGCACCCAAAAAAGTAAGTCATTTTATTCACTATTCCGATGGACTCAAATTTGGATTACGGTCAATTTGGACCCATATTTGGGTCCAAAAAATGAGTCCCCACTGCTGATGCTCTTAGATTCATATTTTTTTACTTATATTTTTGTACTCAAATTTGGGTCCCAAATTTGAGTCATCTCCACTGTGGCATATAGATATTTGACCCAAAAACCCCACTTGTTCTCTCTCATTGATGAATCATCAATTTCTCTCTCCAAAATCATCTCAAAGTAGTTGCACATGGGGGGACCCACAAATATAGGTCCAAAATTTTTTAGTCCAAAATAGATCTATATTTGGGTCCAACATTTGGGTCTCCGGCAACTATAAATCTTACTCCCTCTGATCCACTGTGGGTGTTTTTGGACCCAAATATAGGTTTTGGACCCAAATTTGAGTCCCCATTGTGGATGCTCTAATTTGGACCCAAATAAGGTCTTTGGTGGTTATGCTCATGCAAGACGTCTCTTGGGATCTCAGAGATGGTTGACTCCTCGTTTAGATTTGGTTTTCTGTTTGCCATTGCTGGTTTAGATTTGGTATTCTCTATTTTATTTCACAATTCTGATTTCACTTGTATCCCAATATGGAAACCCCCACACATTTACTTCTCTCTAGATCCTAAAAATATCTAGATATTTTTATTGCTTTACAAGTCTTCTATAAATAATTAATAGTAGCTTGCTCCACAATACATCCTCAGCTCAAGGAGCAAACGTGTATCTTCCCTCTCCTACAAATCAACTACTTCATGCTCATCAGGTTGTACTCCACCAGAAGCTTCTCATTAATTTCACTCCATTCCTCACTCACTAACCCCTCAAAATGACTCTACTCTCTCCAACAATGGCGAACCAAACCCATTCCCTATGGCGTGTGCGCTTAGTCTCCGCTCTCCGAACCGCCTTGGCCTGCACCATAGTTGGCTGCACAACCCTCTACGGCCCAAAACCTCTCCTCAATTTCTTAACCTACCCATCTTTTTCTTACATAACCACAATTCTCGTAGTCTCGGACGCAACCCTAGGCGAGACCCTTAGGAGCTGTTGGCACGTGGCCTATGCCACGTGCCAGGTCATGGCTTCTTCCGTGCTGGCCCTGTGGCTCCTCGGGCCAGCAAGGTTCACTAACGAGGTAGCCGCTGCGGCCGTGGCTTTCAACGTGTTTGTGGTGGCACTGCCCGGGTCAACGCACTTGATGTCCAAGAGGATTGCGTTTGGGCAGATTGTGAATGTTTACGTAGGTACTGTAATTCTAGGTCCTCATGATTCTGGGATCGTCATGCATCCGACTCATGTGGCGGCGAGTACGGCACTCGGAGCTCTGGCTTCTGTTATTGCTGTGACGTTTCCATATCCTCGGCTTGCTTACTATGAGGTAACTAATTAATCTGCATTTGTTAGACAATTAATCACTAGATCCCAAAAACTTAAACGTTCACGTATGAGCCAACGATGTGTCTTCAACTAAAACATCCTCCTTCACGTGCAATCTCATAGAGAAAGGTAACCTTACAAACCAAGAAAGACATGAGAATGAGAATTAGAGGTTTGTGATACTAGACGTACACTGGGAGAAACCAAGGTTGTAATACTAGACACCAAAAGGTTAAGCTGTTAAGTAGTGAACTATTCCTAATCTTTACACCCTGCTGCCGATATCATTGTGTTATGTGTTAGACAATCACCTGACTAATTATTCCAAACCATAAGGCCGGAATAGCCTATTTAGTTTAGTAATTAAGATACTCAGATACAGCTAGTACTTTTTCAGTTTCTAGAAACGACAAAGTTCATAATAATTAGTCTTAATTATTTAAGGTGCTCGGACAGATCGAGAAACACATGTGGAGAAACATAGCATTATCTTGCAGATCACCAACATAGAAAGCGGGAAGGGAAATTGAGGGTTTCGAGATCGTCTCCAATACCTTAAAAATTTGACCTATATACTAAATCTTAATTATTTACGGGGAGTGAAAATGACACTTCCTTGTTTCTAAACCACACTCCCACTAATTTTTTTTAATAATATCTTATATGCATCAGCTTTTTTATTTCCTAGAATGCCCTTCATTCTCTCTCTTCCCTAAAATCCTACGACAACTCTCCTCTCTCTTCTCTCTGTCCTCTATCTCACTGCAACAACTCTCATGCTCTCTCTCTCTCTCTCTCTCTCCCCAATTCAGCTTCTGCCCAGAAGCACCACAACCACCATACAACAGCTCCACCGTGAGTAGCTTCACAACTGCACAGCTCACATAGCTGCTCCGCCAATTCACCGTTGCACAGAACCGCGGCCAACTCCACCGTGAACCCAGCGGCATAGCGCCTCCGTCTCTACTTGAAAACCACCAGACCAACAGCCGCACCGTGTTCCTCTCCAACGCCTCCGCTCAGCTTTTATTGCTCAATTTTCTCTTCTGCTCACATCCGCCGCCGCAACCACTCATTTGGGCACCTATTCTCCCAATTCTCTCTTCCTCCAATCTTCTCTTCCTTCTCTCAATTCCGGTCTCTCTTCCAGTCATCGCCCTTCTCTCTCAATCTCGATCTCTCTCTCACCAACGCTGAAAAAAGAGAGGAGAGAGTGAAGGAATGTCTGCCAGGGGCACTCTAGGAAACAAAAAATTTGATGCATATAAGATAATATTAAAAAACTAGTGGGAGTGTGGTTTGCAAACAAAAGAGTGTCATTTTCACTCCCCTTTACTGCTCTTTGTCAACATTTTTTTTGTTAGAGAAAAATGTCTTATAAATGTTAGTTGGCAATGTGTTTCAGAAGTTGAGAGTGCAAATTAACACTGTCATATTACGACAATGTAACCCACGTACGCTCCCGAACAAGAGTGCAGGAGGTGTTTGGGGAGCACGTACCGTATAGAGCCATTCTTGAAGATATTATCACTTAACAGCTAATGACGATTACAATTCTGATTTCTATATTGATTTAAGTTGAACTAGTCCAAGTCTAAGGAGAAATTTTTCCATGGTACCGTCACTCCACGTGGCATATGTGACGGTGCCATGTGATTGGTTCATTGAATATTTTATATTTTATGTATTGAATATTTTATTCATCCACTAACTGTTTAATTAATATTTTATATACACTGACCAATCAAAGTGACCCGTCACATATGCCACGTGGAGTGACGGGCTCACTTAAAAATTTTTCAAGTCTAAGAGGTTTGACAGATGATCGAACCAACCAGAGTGAAGCCAAACTATATATATATATATAATACATTCCATCTCCCAGATCGGCTAATATATATGGCAGCAAAGTACAAATTGATGATCATATATTTCATGTTCAAGTAGTTTTTATTAATATATATATATATATATATATATATATATGTCATTAATTACATATATATAAAGGAACAAGAACAGCTTAACTAGTGCTGCTGGCTTTAAGGGCATGATCGATGACTTAGTCCGAAACAAGCGAGCAATTAATACGTGGAGCTATTAATTTGGTCTTGTCTGATTGTCTCTTAAACCGGCCAACAACAAAAGGATCGATGACGAACAAGCTTTGCATGAATTAACATTAACCCCCATTGAAGCAACCAGCTAGTGATTCTGTACGTATTTTAACACAGGCTGCTTGCTTGTTGTAAATTGGAGGACATAAAAGAAGAAAATAATATTAGGGATCCATAGAAATGTAAACAGAGGACAATAATGATACCAAATTGGTCTCAATAATTCGAATCTTCAATTGTATCTTCCTTCTTTTTGTTCATTAATTTCTGCATTTTTCGAGCAGTACGTTAAACTGAAAGATCAGATGTTAACTGCTCTTAACTGCAAATTTCGCAGGCTAAGAAATCATGGCGACATTATGCTGAAAATGCTTCCCAGAGGTTAACTCGCTTTGTTGAGGCGATCTCTGCCCTGGACAACAGAGTAGCACTCGAATCCATGTCTCAAGGGAAATCTCTTTCAAAAGCAGCAGTCAAGCTTCTTCAAAGTATCAGTCATAATCTGGTAAGCTAATATTCATTCATGGAAGTCCAACAAATGGGTGTGATCAGCTTGATTAGTTCAGATAAACTAAGGTTCATTTATTTCATTTTAAGCAGGAGGGTATGTTGTGGGAGAGACCAGATATCAAATTTCTAAGACCCAATCATAAGGACTTGGGTGAAAAGTTGCAAGAAATGGAGATACCAATTAGGGGGATGGAGATGGCTTTATCTTCTTGTTCTTCCTTTCCTGTTAATATGATCAATGAAGAGCTAAGAGGTCATTTACAAAACTCAGAACTACAAATAAGCCTGAAGCTACTGCAAGCTAAGTACTCCGTGCCTTCTGAGGCAACAACAGCTCCAGAGGGAAAGAGAGAAACCTCGGACAAGCCCCTTTGGACTAACAAAACCACCACCACAATCCATCAGGATCTGCCAGCTTTGTTCTTCTTGTACTGCCTGGAACTCCTCCTAGGCAAGCTCCCCATTGCTCGAAATCCTGGAAACACTCCAAAGTGTAAGGACAAACAAAGCGATACACAAACTCAAGCGCAGTGTATCTGCAAAAGGGTCTGGAGAAGCATAAAGCCGAGCCTCCGGAATTTTATTTTTGCCCTCAAGTGCTCAATCGCATTAGGCCTTGCTGTGTTACTCGGTTTGATTTACAACAAGGAGCAAGGATACTGGTCGGGTCTCATCATTGCCATCAGCTTCGTAACAGGACGACAAGCGACATTTACAGTTGCAAATGCTCGAGCACAAGGAACAGCAATGGGATCGGTCTATGGAATCATATGGTTATTTCTTTTCCAAAGAATCGAGCAGCTAAGGCTCTTACCGATCATACCTTGGATTGTTTTCACTCATTTTCTTAGGCATAGCAAGATGTATGGCCAAGCTGGTGGGATCTCAGCAGCGATTGGGGCATTGCTAATCTTGGGTAGAGAAAACTACGGTCAACCAAGTGCCTTTGCAATTGCAAGAATTGCAGAGGCTTGCATCGGATTGATCTGTTTCACTTCAGTAGAGGTTCTCTTTTATCCCATGAGAGCAGCAACCCTAGCGAAAAATCAATTTTCACAAAGCTTGGGGGCACTCAGAGATTGTGTCCAGGACATAAACCTTTGTGTACCAGCTTCTACTGGACTGAGAGAAAAGCAGAGGAAGCTAAAATCCCATGTCAAAGAACTGGAGAAGTTCATTGAAGAAGCTGAAACAGAGCCTAATTTCTGGTTCTTGCCCTTTCAGGGTGATTGTTACAATAGGGTCCTCGGATCTTTGTCGAAAATGGTAGATCTTCTACCATTTGTGGTCCATAACATAGACTTCATCTCACAGAAATCTGAAGATGCTTCAGAGGGGCTAAAACAACATATGATTACCGATCTAGAGATTATTAAAGAAAAAATAGGGTCTTCACTAAATTGCCTCGAGGAGGTGACTTCGATGAAGTCCCTTGCAGCATTGGAGACACAGGAGCAGAGCGAATATGACAGCGAAGCGGCCATAACACCAAATCCATTTATGATTTTGGGTACATGTGATGAAGAGGCTGAGACCATTGTAAGTAAATTTCTTCATCATTTGCAAGAAGTAGTTGACAAAGTGCATACCAGTGATGGTGAAGTGCAGCATGTCAACCAAACTGTTCTTTGTTTGAGTAGCCTGGGATTTTGCATCCGGAGTTTGACGGAAGAAACAATGAAGATCAAGGAAGAAGTAAGAAAACTAGTCACATGAGAGTCCTAGGTGTTGAAAAGCTAAAGCCTGGAAATATAGTATATACATAGCACCTAAGAGATGTGTTTCGTTGACAATGTATCTAACCCATTGGCAGATAGATACTTATGGATTTGACAAATCTTTCTTTTTATCGATCAGATTTGTCAAATCTTTCATGTAGATCAGTTTCCCATCCCCAGCACCAGTTGTAATTTGGGAAGTTCATATAAAAAATAATGAACATATTATAATCCTTCCGAATATGCACCACTGGGTTTTTATTTTCCATGCATTTTATTTTGTTTGGCTGAAGTCACCTCAGATCCTTTCAGCTCCTCTAAGCAAAAAGTGCACTGAAAGAATGTACTAAATGATATAACTTTTATATTCACAAGTAAAGTCCCAACTTTGAAACTCCTTAAGAACATGTTCTTTTGCAATTTCTAAGAACGCCACCACAAATCACAATGGCAAGACGAACACAACCATCATCTTATCAAACAGTATTACCAAATTTAACAGTCAATCAACACAGCCAATATCCATAAATACTAACGCAGAAGTGCTGCAAACTTCATATGAAGCAGAAATTAAAAGTAAAAGAAAATTACATGTCTATAACGGCGAACATTCATATTGCATTATAACACTTTTAACTAAATCAAGTTGTATCCATTGTGAAACCACTCATACTACAAAAGTAACAGGACATCTATATCAGAACCAAAAATGGCATGTCTATTCATATTTTGGGTCAGCCATCACATAATGATACGCGATTACCAAAACAAAGATGAAGATGCCAAGGAAATTGGCAAAGAAGCCCAGGTCCTGATCGTCAAACATCTGGGACATCAAATAAAATTAGAAACTTTAGAAGGATGAATTGTGCCATGATATAATTTCAAATACTTGTTAAATAGGGATGCAACACAAACACAAATTGGTAACATTGAAAGTACAAACATCACATGGAGTTCAAACTCAAACAGTTATTTGCAATAAGCAAACAGAAAGTTATTCAGAAAATATAATCAACAAGAATCTGAGATAAGTATCAAAGGTAAGAGAGTTGAGCAGTTATCAAAACACACGATCATTAAACCCATAACTTCAAGAACTCAACATACGGAGGAAATGTGGTTTTACTTCTTAACTATAAACCTCATAGTATATACCACATGAGGAGACATCAAGGAAGTTGATCCCGGAAGCTCTACCACAAAATAAGAGAAGGAATGTTTATAGAATTATGTGATGAGCGCCACAAATTGCTGACTCAGCCGCCAGCTCCTTGGTGAACCTTGTCGGCCCACAAGTCACAACATCAAATAGAGAAGGAACCAACACTTGGTACATAGCTCAATGCATTTGATTTCCAAGAGAATTGTATTTGGGCACTCGGAGCTTTAACTTGAAAGCTCTAGCCACACCTATCTTGTTCTAGAAATACTCAAACCCAACTACCATAGAATAGAGATGTGTATTCCTAATTCTGTTCCTTTGGCAACATTTCGAAATCACTAAACTCATTATACTAAATTATGAATGGAAATTCTTATGCTTGCTTTTAATTTATCCTTCAACGTTCAAAACCAGGCAGACTCACGCGAAAACTATTGCTACAATCCAATTTGCAAACCCAATTACGACCTAACTGAGTAAAGATGGATTCTTTCTACGAAATCAAGCATTCTGCTCATACCCATGTTCAAATTCGACAGCAAAAACATAGCAATTAACTATGCTTACACAGTTCAGATCTACGAAATCGTGTAAACAACTCTATAATTGCTGGAAAGAAAATGATAATGAAGAGGAATTCACATAGTAATTTTTGAGATCTAAAGGATCAAAGTGAAACCAATTCCAAAATTGAAGAACAGACGGAGAGAATCTTACAGTTTTGGAGCTGAGTACTGAGTCAATGGCACAAGTGTTGGCCTTCGAAGCGAAGCTCTGTGTAATTGTATGTCGAGGAGGGTATGGAACGTGTACGTTTATACTTTATAGTGGTAAGCAAACGGCGCCGTCTGATTTATTGTCCGCACTTTGAAAAAAAGGAAGACAAAAACATTTTTCGAATACAAAGGGTTTAGCAGTGTGGCTGCTGGGATTCGAGCCCAGGTCTCCACGGCCACAACGTGGAATTCTTACCACTAAACTACAGCCACTGGATGGTATGACTGTTTCGAAGTAAAATTTAATTTATACTGGACAACATAAAAAATAATGACCTCATATGTTATGTGTTTATAAAGATTGAAAATTATCAGAGGTTGATAACAACATTCAAAGAGTTTTTTTTTTGTCATTTTTTTACATGTGTTGCACATTTACCCTTATAGTTTATCCGGCCAATATAAAATGAAACGACCACCTAACTTGCATCATACATGAAGCATTATATACCTTACATCTAATTTTGCATTACTGATTAGTCATCCGAAGAAAGGTCGGGAGAAGCTCAGCATGGATTGAGAACAGTTGGGTCAGCATTTGCATGTGAAAATCTCAAAGCTAGCTAGCTAGGGCTAAGAGTACTATAAATGTAATGTTTTATTGAATTGTTTGTTCCATAAATACTACTCTCTCTCTCTCTCTCTCTATATATATATTGGCTTAAAAATCTCCCAATAATTATCTCCTAGTTTCGTTACTGATGGATGCTAATAACAATCTTCCGAAACACACAAGCAAGTTTCTTTAGAAATTAAAAGTTTTTGCAAAATGCACATGTGAGCCATGACGTTGAAGATAGCAATTAAGGGTAATGCTCACCGCCGGCCGTATCCCACACACTCCGATCATTGGGACCCTAGTGCATCTGATTCCTACATACTACATTGCATTTGCTTAAGACAAGTAATGTTTGAAGTAGCTAGCCTTTTTGCAGTCATTGTCTTTCTACTCTCCATAAGAAAAGTTACACGCCCCCTAAGAAGCCTTTAGCAAAGAAGATTCGTGTGGAAGTTCTATCTTGATCAATCTCTTTGTCTTGTTAAATTGTATGCGCTGCTTGCACACGACATTTTATCCATTGAAATAGGGAGATGGAGTTAGCTTCAGCTGATGAATCTTATAGTTGTAATAAAGAAATTATTTTCATGTTAAGATAATATATGAAAAGCTGGCTAATTAAGAAGTCATCTAAAACTTTAATTTATGGCTCCGTTGTTGTTTTTGGACTGTAATATACCGCCTCGAAGCTAAATTAGCAATCAACGATAAGTTTCACTCTTGTATGATAACAAGGAAACATTTCATAAGACATGAAAGATATTTGTAAAAAGAATAAGGCCTTAAAAAGTTATTTTCCGATTAAGAATGGGTGTTTTTAACATTTCAATTTTCTTTGGACTAAAAAATAATTTCTCAAACACATATGCATCATCCCACAAATTATGAGTTTTGCTTTTGCCTCGTTTCCCGCGCCGCTGTAATGTCCTCCCAAATTCCAGAATTTATTATTGATATCAGAAGTTTATCATAATTACTGCCCAGCCCCATTTCATTTTCCCGCGGGTAGCAGTAGTACCAGCGCTTCACAGTCATGGCTTCTCCTCCTTCCTCTGTTCAAACCCTCGGCGACAAATCTTATTTCAAGCCCACTGTAAGTACTTTCCGTGCTTCCCACACTAAATCAATTTTATTTATTTTTTCTTTACATAAATAAATCGCTTCGATTTGCTTCGGAATTTCGCAAGGTAACTCTCTACGATTGGTGGTTGGTTAAATCCGAAGAGAATGACCAAAGAAGGAGGCTAGCCGTCGCCGGCGTTTCTTCCGTAGGGTGAGTTAAATTTCCCTAATTCTGTTTTAGGGTTTTTCACTTGTCCGCACTGTTTGTGAATATTTTGATTGCAACTGTGGTATTCAATTTCAGGCAAGAAGCCAGGAGATTGTTTTCCTCTGCTCCGATAAGTAAAATATACGATGTTTTCACTCTAGAGACTAGTGATGGGGTATGCATTATCCTCAAAGGGTGTATCAACAAGCAGCAGACTATTCAAAATGGGTTTCCTGATGAGGTACTAAATATTCCTAATTGTGGTTTGCGTTGCGAATATATGTTTCGAATTTAGGGTTTGTTGGGTGTGTGGATTCTATGCATGTGGGAGTGTTGAGGACTGAAGCATGCTCTAGGTACTGATTGTTCTATTCGGATTTCTTAGTGGTGACTGAGTTAAATTTCTATGAACATGGGTCAAGATTTGGGGAAGTGTAGACATCATCCTTTTTTTGGTTTTACTGGAATAGAGTGTATAGCGAGCACTCAGTGTGACTGTAGTTAAGTATTTGCCAATTCAGTTTGGGCTGAGAATTTGGCTGACGCTTTGCTTGTCCAAAAGGCAAAGCAAAGTTACATTGGTGCATAAACATGTTTACCGAAGTTACAAATTTGAATTTGCATTTTATTTTATGTAATATTTGCAAATTGATGTTTACCTTCTACCTTAAACAGATTCCCAAACGTTTTTTTTTCGGCTTTCCTGCAAGCTGGGAAAGATGTGTTGCAGAGTTCTTGGGAGGAGACTCTAACACTCCTGCTGTTTCTGGAAGAATTTCTGATTCAGACAAATTAGCCGCTCATTCAGAAAGTATACATACATATAAGTTACTTTAATGAGTAGTGTTTTGTTCATGCCTAAAATTTTGTAAACTAACTATCCACCATTGTCATTTTGAATCTTTTCTTTTTCTGTGGAGTGGCTGCAGGCAAAAAAAGTTATAGTCCAACTTCTGTGCATTTTTCTCAAGAAGAAACTCCACATGAGCAGGTCTCTAGGGAACATAGGCATGATGCTGAGCTGGAAACCAACAAAGAAAATATTGGGTCAACTTATTTTCAGAAGCACCCAGTATCCGGATGCTCTATGAAGCATAAAAGTACTACATTTATTTCTTCATCAGAGTGTTTAGATGGAGCATCAGGTGCAGCAATTCAGTCAGGGGAAAAAATGGACGTATTAGATAGATGTCGGAGCAATTCTGCATGCAGAGTGACCAGATTTTTGTCAGAATTCTTAAGGAGCAAAGGGACAAACCAGCAAATGGTTGGCAACGGATTGAACTCTGAAAAAAAGACAACGGACTCTGTTCTAACAGTGTCTGAAACTATCAACAACATTTTACAAAATGATAATTGTGAATTAGGAGGGAAAGGTATGTCCCATCCCTCAGATTCTGCCTAAGATTTTGTAGAACTAATTATCTAACATGTCATTTTGAATATTTTCTCTCTTTTTGTGGAGTAGCTGCAGGCGTGAAAAATTCTAGTCCAACTTCTGTGCATCTTTCTCAAGAAGAAGAGCCACATGAGCAGGTCTCCTGTGAAGACATGCATGATGTTGAAGTTCAAAAACAGTTGTCTTCGAAGCTGTCCTTGAATAGAACCATTGATGACTCAAAAATTGATGACTTGGTTAACCATACCGCTGAGGAAGAAACCGACAAAGAGAATGTTGGATCAACTGGTTTTCAGTGTATTGGGAGACCGACGAATCTGGAAGGGAATCAGAACCCAGTATCTGGATCCCCGATGAAACATAATACTACAAAATTTAGTCCTTCATCAGATGCAGGTGTAGCATCAGGTGTAACCATTCAGTCTGGGGGGGAAATTGACATATCAGAGAGATATCCGAGAAATTCTGCAGGCAGAGTGCCTGGAAATTTGTCAATAGTTACAAGGAGCAAAAGCAAGAAGAAGCAAATTGTTGGCAATGGATTGAACTCTGAACAAAATACAATGGACTCTGTACCAGCAGTTGAAACTGTGAGCAACACTTCAAAAAATGATGATTTTGAAGTAGGAGGGAGAGGTATGTTCTGTACTTCAGTTTGCCTAAGATTTTGTAAATTAATCATCTAACATGTCATTTTGAATCTTTTCTCTCTTGTTGTGGAATGGCTGCAGGCGTAATAAATTCTAGTCCATCTTCTGTGCATTTTGCTCAACAAATTCCACACAAGAAGGTCCATTGTGAAGATAGGCTTGATGTTGAAGTTCCAAAACAGTTTTCTACGAAGCTGTCCTCGGATAGCACCATTGATGACTTAAAAGTTGATGACCCGATGAATCATGCTGCTGAAGAGGAAACGGACAAAGAGAAAATTGGATCTATTGACTCTCAGTGTGTTGGGAGACCAAAGACTCTAGAAGAAAATGAGAAGAACCCAGCATCCGGGTTCTCTATGAAGCATAAAATTACAAAATCTGGTCCTGCTTCGGAGGCCATTGAGAGCCTAGATGGAGCATCAGATGCAACTGATCATTCAGGTGGAAAAATGGATATATCAGAGGGATCTCCAAGCCATTTTGCTGGCAGAGTGTCCCAACTATTCTCAGGAATTATTAGGAGAAAAGGGAAGAAGAAGGGAACGGTTGGCAATGGATTGAACTCTGAAACAAATACAATAGATTATGGTTCAGCAGCCACTGACACTGTGAGCAACACGTTACAAAATGATAGTTATGAAGCAGGAGGGAATGGGATGTCCCGTCCTTCAGATTCTGAACTTCAAGAACCAATGGATGTGAATGTGGTAAGAAAACTAGATTTTGATTTTGTAGAAGATGATATGCAGCAGACTTCCAATGCAAAAGAGGGACATGATTGTGGAAATGTTACGGCTCAAGGTAGTGTGCATTCTGGGTACACATATATAAGCTTGTCCATCCTTAAACCTTGGCTGAAAAAACCAATCTAATGACTTAAATGTTGCAGGCGGAGAAGGAGAAAGTGATGCTGAAGAAGAAAACACATCCAGGAAGATAAACAAGAGAAAAATAACCATCGATACACAAGTAAGCTTGTTATAGTAAATTCAAGTTGATTGTTCTTCAACTCCCTTGGCTGTCCTTTCAAAGTAACCGTCATCTGTCTTATGATTGTCACGTGTCAAATAGTCTAATGATTGTCATTTGGGCGTGTTTACATGTGCTTAGGAAACTCATTCCACTCCGGAGGTGAACAAGAAAAAAAAGGTTAGTCCTTCCACTCTGAAGGTGAACAAGGAAAAAAAGGTATCTCCTTCCACTCTAGAGGTGAACAATAGAAAAAAGGGTACTCCTTCCACTCCTGAGGTGAACAAGAAGAAAAAGGTTATTCCTTCCACTCTAGAGATGAACAAGAAGAATAACGCTACTCCTTCCACTCTGAAGGTGAAGAAGAAAATAAATGCTCCTACAACTCCGGAGGTGAACAAAAGAAAAGTATCTCCTTCCACTCTGGAGGTGAACAAGAAAAAAAAGTTAACTCCGTCCACTGAGGGGGCGAATAAGAAAGAAAAGGTAATTTCTTCCACTCTGGAGGTAAAGAAGAAAAAAAATGTAACCCCTTCCACTCTGGAGGTGAAGAAGAAAAGAAAGGTTTCTCCTTCCACTTTGGAGGTGAACAAGAAAAAAATGCCAACTCCGTTGACTCTGGAGGCGAACAAGGAAAAAGAGGTAACTCTTTCCACTCCGAAGGTGAACATGAAGATGACTATTATTTCTCCAGAATCTTTAAGTGTTGGACGGTCAAGATCAGGTGAGTGAGCTTGCTACTGGCACACACCTGACATGATGATCTCTTTCTCTCAGACACACACACACACAAGTGTTCTACTTTTGTTTCTGTACTATTCTTGTCTTTGTGTAGTTAATTGTTTATATGATTCAAAATTGGATACAAATAAGCCCAGAATAGTCCATATTTTTCATGGCTCAATATATGAGGGGACATCTCGATGCATGATTTTGTTAAAATGAATGGTTCATAGCATTTGAAACATGCCTATCCTGTGTTTTCTACACTATTTTAAATGGGACTAAAAAAAGTGAGATTGTATTTCTTTTTATGATTATTGACGGAAATTGAAACATCAGAATTCAATTTGTGCTGTTCTGTTTCATTAGTTTGTATGTGCTTGATAAAAATAGAAACATATTAAAATTATAAAAAACGTTAATTGCTTATGTTGCAGGGAGACTACGTCTACCTCCCTTGGAATTCTGGCGCAATCAGTCACCAATCTATGACGCGGTTTTTCCCTAACCTATTCTTTACTGTCTTTCTTCTCCATTTTCCTCTTTTTGGACTTTTGTGTGGTTGCTTAGCTTTCAACTACACCTGTGCATGCACACTCACTGGTGGATATCTGGAAAATATGCAATTGAATATACTGGCATTGTTACTACTAGAGTTTACCTTATCAATATTTTGTAACACAACTACTTATAAAAAAAAAAATAGAAAAAAAGTAACTGTTGAAGTTTTCACCACAACGGTGAGGTTGGCTGCATGATTTTCATTTTGTATATGTATTTGGTTTAGTGACTTTTAACTTTGACTAATTATAAGCTTTAGGCTACATTGACTCTCTATCTCTGGTGGCATATGCAGGATCATGGAGTTACTGGAATTCAGGAAGAGCTACCTATAGTAACACCATCAAGAGGTTCGTCTCTTGTAAACTGTTACTTATCTTACCCATGTACATGAATAAGAATGTAATTAGTAGATTTGCCTCACCACAAAATTGATCTTTTAAAGCCATTATAACTTAATGCTTATGATTCTAAGTTTCTTTTATTGACTACTTATTTCCTCAACCTATTAATGGACTTTTCTGCTTCTTGTTTCTGGTTGCAACAATACCTGCTGCTGATGATGTGTCTCACTTGTTTTTAGGCAGTAGGTCTCAGAAAAGAAAACCCAATAGAGGTTGAATTCTTGGCTAAGCTCTAGACTTGGCACTTGGTTCTTACATTGCGCAAGTGTAGTACTCAACATGAGCTGAATATGGTATCAGTTCAAGTTTAAAATTATTCTGACCAGCACCCCCAATTCAAAACTCAAGGTTGTCACCAGACTTCCACACGATTTGCAGGTCGGCATAGACTCTCGAAGACTTTTGTGTGTAATGAAAGCTCAGGGCACACAGTGATTATTTTCGTCCGGATTCTACCACAGATGGGAGCTGTATAACTTTATGAAAGAAAGCAGAACTTTCTATAGGACGACGAAGGCGAAGACTGCTTTGTAAATCTCGTTTTGTATATTCTTTAGTTTTTGAGTAGGTTTCTGCTTAGGAGGTTTGGTAGATTGCACCATACTGCAAGCATGGTGCAGGAGAAATACAACTTGGGTTCCCTTAACCCTCTATAACTTAGTTAACCTTGAATTGCGTATTACCATGCCAAAAAACCACCACTTGCTTTGTGACATGTGTGCCCTGTGCTTAGTTAACCTTGAATTGCTTAACCCTCTGTAACTTGGTTAATTGAATTGCTTACCCTCTATAACTTGGTTATAAGTTATAAGTATGGCATATAGATAGTAATCATGAATTTTCAATTTTTTTTTTTGTTAAAATATTTGTGAAATTTTGATGGAACATGCAGACCAAGGGTTACAACTTACAAGTTATATTACTGGTAACGTCGATGACTCACAATCCAACGGTTCACATCTTACTTGACAGAAACACAAAACTCGCCATGTCACCAATCCGAGTGCGCAAACTGACCCTCGATTTAAAGGAACGGACCAATCATAGACAATTTAAAGAAACGTCACGGATCGCTATTGTCAGCCCTCAGATTAAAGGCAATCCAACAGCCCAGGGTTTCCCTCCCAAATCTGGAAGCGAAAAAACACAAACACCGCAACTATAAAACGTCATCTTCACCTCTTCTCCCTCTCACAGAAAGCATTTGAAATCCAAAATCCCCAAATTGAAAAATGTCGGGTCGGGGCAAGGGAGGCAAGGGTTTGGGCAAAGGCGGGGCCAAGCGGCACAGGAAGGTTCTCCGGGACAACATCCAGGGCATCACCAAGCCGGCCATTCGCCGTCTCGCTCGCCGTGGCGGCGTCAAGCGTATCAGCGGCCTCATCTACGAGGAGACACGTGGCGTTCTCAAGATCTTTCTGGAGAACGTCATCCGCGACGCCGTCACGTACACCGAGCACGCCAGGAGGAAGACGGTGACGGCCATGGACGTGGTCTACGCGCTCAAGAGGCAGGGCAGGACTCTCTACGGCTTCGGCGGTTAGGGAATTGTAAAGGGATGGGGTTGATTCGATTCCGTGTTGTTTGTTGGGATTAGGTTTTAACAAGTACTCGGAATTTGTTGTTTTTAGGCTGATTTTGAATGAAGAATCTACTTGTTTCTTTTACCTGTTGAAATTCCAATTTGTTAGAGAACACTTTTAGCTTATAGGTCCAATATGGGGTGTTTTGCCCTATTTGGTTTGGTGAAATTATGCATTTGTAGGGTTTGTGAATTGGGAATTGCAAAGGAAGGGGTTTAATGCCTAGCTCGCGTTTCCAGTGTTTTAGCTTTGCTTGCCCAGTTTTCTACTTCTGATGGATTGTCCGGGACATAAGGTTTTTGGCCCAAAGGGTTATAACTATTTTCATTTTGGGCCATGTGAGAGTAGTGGGCTCATTTTTTTTATCGGATGAGATATGCTGATATGGTCCCTAAAAGCAAAAGAGAAACTGGTACTGAATGCTAGTATTGAAAAACAAAAAAAAGGGAAGCACTCCCAAACTGGGCTTAGGGCAAGTCCAACCATAGTGCCAATTGCCAAAACTCAAATGCTAAACTCATATTTGACACCCAAAATAATCCTAAATGAGCATAGAACCACCATCTCCAACATTGACTCAAGTGCTATAAATACAAACCGTTCAAGATTTAGATCAAACAAATGTGGGCCGTTTAGATCATAAGTTACTGTTGGAATTCTTTTTTAAATAAACAAAATTTTCTTAAACCAAAACCTTCCATTTTAAAAATGAACGAATCTTGGTTGTCCATATTTCATGACCGTTGCAAAATATGTGCGCTCTGACCTGGCGGGGCCCAGTGTGGGCTTGTTTTCCCTTCCCCCCAACTCGCGCGTGGCGCGTACCTTGTTCCTCTCTTAACAATCTTGAGCGTGGCATGCGCACTCCCGCCTTCAAGGTTGTTGTCTCTTCCTCACTACTCCTCAGCCCGCAAAATATTTATAGCACATGTCTCATTCTTGGACTCAGTTTGACACTTTGGTTTGGCCCTGGGGTCATTTTGGGTGCTAAAATGAGTTTTGAGACCTACCGTTGGAGAGCCCAAAATGGTTTTTGGGTGCTAAAATGACATTTGAGACCTACTGTTGGACTTGCCCTTATATTACCAAACGTTATTGTGACTATTGTGAGGTTTGAGTGGGAGGTTTTGGGGTTTTGGGCCCTGCAATACCCAAAGTCTTCGCCCTGTAATTCTGTCACGTGCGCATTCTGCAAAGAATAATGTAACTACTAAGGAAAACTTGTTTTGGAACTTTGGAAGTTTGCGATCATTTATCTGAGCCGATTTTGGAGCTTGTTCATTAGTTGTGATTCAAACTCGATACTTATGTTTCATAATATATGTAAATCTACGCAGGACAAGTGGTGTAATAAATAAGTTGAGTTAGTTTTGAATCATTAGAGACGTATCTATACTTAGTTAAACGGGTCAAATAAACTAGAGTCGACTTGTTTTCAACACGAAACTCGAACGCGATATATGAGCACAACCCGCTTACATGTTACCCACATAATATAGAAATCTTATGCTCCCTCTCACTTTTTAAATTTTCAAGCCTCTTTTAAACTTATTTTAACCAATGAAGAAGGGTTTCACGATCACTAACTGACTAAAGTTTACATAATTTAAGGATTATTCCATTTAGGTCAATTCACCCAAATAAATACGTTGGTTTTAGGGTAAAGCATAGTTTAAAGTCCTATTAAAACATACCACATACAGAAGCCCCTTCATTTCATGGTGGAGAGATATGATGTTTACAAAGTCAAATAAAGTTAATACAAAGTCATGATTCATTTATATGAATCCAATGAGATCTTACAATGCTGTCTTTTTGCCACCTTTTCCTATGCTTATACATGATGACTAGCTAGAACAATGATCAATCTTCATGATCAAAAACAAGAAAGAAAGACAAAAATTTCCAATTTTTCAAAATCCACTGAATATTCTAGCATTCACTTCAACATGATCAATCTACCTATTAATAATTCCTCCACTTCGATTCGATGGCTACCTATTAATAATTCCATCCACTTCGATTCGATGGCTACCTATTAATCGACATAGTGAATGCAGCGGCATGAAATTAGCAAGGTAAATAGTGAGCCAATTTTTGACAATCATTTCAGTCGACTCAATTGCTGGTCCCTACTGTACATCGGGTTGGCAACCAATGAGCAATTATTTTTGTGACATGCAGGCCCACGTCTGTTGCAGTTTATATTTTTTTCTCCCCTCTCTTCGACTGTCATTAGATCTAGGGGTGCATTGGCTTGGTCAATATATTGGCAATTGCCCTCCTCCCTGGATGCAATTGGTCAATTCACTATTTATCTTTTTCGGAAATTGTTTTCAATTTGTTAATGCAGCAATTAAAGATAATTTTGTTGTCAATACATTATTTAATATTTTAAATTTAATTTAGTAATTGATTTATGAATGAAAATTAATCATATATGCATTTAATATTCGAAAATAAAATAGAAGAATTTAATTATTTTATTCTTAGATAAAATAGGAATTTATAGAATTTTTTGAATAAAAATTGAGATTTTTTATTGTTTCTAAACTTCGTTTGTGAAAAAAAAAACAATTAAATAAAAAAATTTCATTACTTTTTGAAATAGTTTCTAGCCATCAGATCGTCCAAGATTTGAAATCAAAGACGTAGATTAAATATCAATTGAAGAAAGAGAAGTCGTGTGCAATTGTATGCTATATGGTCCCCAACAATTGACATGATTAATTTGCTCGGCAAGAATTAACAATCAAATTAGCTTTGTTATGTGGTCCCCACAAATTTACAAAAGACTGATTTTTTCCGTTACATTAACCCTCAGATATATCAATTTATTGTCTTTGACATGTGGATTGGTCCATTGGTGAATATACTCTTGGTCCTCCTTTTTTTTTGATCGAGATCCTGGTATCCCAAAGGCTTCCTAGGCCCAAGGACTAATCCACTCGGGGGCAGTGTCAGAAGTCTTCCTCCCCCTGGCCAGCCACAGAATGAATTGAGATTTAACTCCAATCCGTAGTCGGCAGGATTCGAAACCAGGTGAGGGGGGGTTCCACACCTGGGCTCTTACCAACTCAACCCTAAATCCAGTGCACTTTGAATATATCATTCTAATGGAATTGTTAATTAGGTTGGCTCATCGAATAGAACTATAGAAGCCTAGGGAAGCTAATTCTATATATCAATTAAGGAGATGATGAATTCGATCTATGCACGTAATTAACCACCATTTTCATTCATATATACAATTGAAACCTTTTTTTTTTTTTTTTTTTATCGAGATCGTAGTATCCGAAAGGCTTCCTAGGCCCAAGGACTAATCCACTCGGAGACAGTGTCAGAAGCCTTCCTCCCCCTGGCCAGCCACATAATGAATTGAGATTTAACTATGTTGTTGTGGATATATCCTGATTAAATCTTAGGTTGTCTTTTCCCATTTTTCTTGTGGCTTTTAAAATATATTTATTGATATATATATTCTTCCACCTGTTCATTATGAATATATGATTAATTAGGACAATGATCAAGTTATTTAATGATAACCAGTCGACTTCAATTTGTCAGTTTCGTTTGAAAGGGCTGAGGAGGAGCCTCGATATGTATCCATCTAAAATGAAGACGATTCAATCAAGGTGAAAATGAAAATGCATATAACTGGCTGGCAAAGATTCTCAGTCGGTTTAAATTAATGCTTATCAAAGTGGCTTCGTACGTGGCAGCACAGTCATCAGCTTGTTCTTTAGCTTTTGGACAGAATCTGAGAATTTAATTGGCGTCGGCATGTCAAAGATTACGCTTCTGCTAATCCACATTAATTTATTTATTAAGCCACGTTCAAGGTCAAAGAGCAAATATTAGTTAATTCTTTCAAAGATTACCATTATCCATTCACAAATTATGTTTTAGATCTTACCTACGAAGTACCGACACGGACACAGACACGGCGATACGACACGACACGACACAGCGATACGCAAAATTCTAAAAAGTAGGACACGACACGTTATCGACACAACAATTAAAATAATATATATAATATTTAAATAATAATATGAAAAAATTATTTAAATAAAAAATACCTCAAAAATCCACAAAATAACACACAATAAATTGAAAACCCTACTTATTTCGATCTTTTCTTTTTAGTTTTTGTACAAGTCTAGTGGTCTAGGTCAGATAACTTTGGGTTAGGCTCGTTAAGATTTAAAAAATTGCAATTATATACTAAATTTTTTTTTTTTAAAAAGTCGGAGGAGTGTCAGTTATGACGACACACGTGTTGGTGCAGTGTTTGCAGAAGTGTCGGAAAGTAAAAGTCAACCGACACAGCCCCAACACGTGTCAGAGGAGTGTCGGCGTGTGTCGGAGTGTCGGAGCGTGTCGGACACGTGACACGGCACCATTTTGGAGTGTCGGTGCTTTGGAGGATCTTACTCTATACATGGGATACGCCATGCGCTAACACGTTGTAGTGTTTTGACGAATGGTAATTAATTACTTGAGATGTGCCCATGCTAAATTAGATCGAGTTTAGAGTATTTTTAGCAGACTTTCTATCCTAGCTTCTTAGCTATTTTTGTAATACCCCGAAAATTTCGATACTATTTTTATAAAATAGGTCGTGAAATTTGAAGTGAAATGGTGTGATTTCGTATTTTTAGGGGTTTCCGTCGTAAAACGATAATTACGGTGGTAATTATAAGTTACACAAGGTTAATTAAGGTAACTTTTTATACGTTGAGAATTTGGGAAAACTTCCTTCATGAAAGTTGTAGAACTCGTCGAATCGAGTTCGAAGGAATTTGGTTCACCGAAAACGGACATCGTATGAAGAAGTTATGGCCTTCGGAAGTTTGGATAATTTTGTATAAATATTGGGTGTTTTTCAGAATTTTCATTTTGGCCCGGAACTGTAATACCCCGAAAATTTCCGTATTATTTTTATAAAATAGTTCGTGAAATTTGAAGTGAAATGATACGATTTCATATTTTTAGGGGTTTTCGTCGTAAAACGATAATTACGGTGGTAATTATAAGTTACACAAGGTTAATTAAGGTAACTTTTTACCCGTTGAGAATTTGGGAAAACTTCCTTCATGAAAGATGTAGACCTCGTCGAATCGAGTTCGTAGGAATTTGGTTCATCGGAAATGGACATCGTATGAAGGAGTTACAGCCCTCGGAAGTTCCACGTTTTTCTATAAAAGAAAGATTTTATTTTTTTTCTGGAACTTTCTCTCTCCTCCCTCTCTCTCTCTCCCCGCGCAGCTCTACCTTTCTCTCTCTTCTGGTTGTTTTCCGGCGAGCCGTGACCGGCCACCGTGTGCCTCACCGCCACCACCAAAATGTGCAGCTCGGGCCGACAGACCTAGCCCACCCGGCCTTGCCGCCCGCCTCGCCGGCGTGACGCCGCACGCGGCGGCCAAAGAAGAGGCCGACGGCCTCCTCATGCTCCGGCCATTTTCCGGCCACCCCGGACCAATCCGTGCACTGGGTTTTGAAGCCCTCAACCCCTGGAACACGATGGTGCCCTTGGATTTCACCGAAAACCACCGTAGGCGGCGGATTGAGCTCGGGAAGTTTTTGATTTTCAAAAAGTCAACGCCGATTCCGGCCACTTCCGCTCCGATCCAGACTTTGAGGTAGTTACTAAACTTGTTGGGCTTGTTGAGTTCTACACACTGGTAAAATTTGGTAGCCATCGGACCACCTTGACCGGCGGCCGGCAGCCACCTCCGGCGGCGCGTCGGCGGCGCGTCAGGTCGGTCCGGGAGCAATTCTTTGCTCCGTTTGACTTGGTTCGTCGATACGAACAACTTTCGTGTTTTGACTTTTGTCAAATTCGGTCGTTTGATCAATGATCAATTAAGCGATAGTTATGGATCGTTAGATCCGTGATGATCCGACCGTTGGATCATCACCAATTTTGGATATGATGTTAGGATGCTAGAAATAAGCATGCTGTTGGATTTTGGAAGTTTCGGATTTTGTGTGGGACCCGTTGATGAATAGTAGACGTGGGACCCACGTTGACCGATGGTTGACTTTTGGTCAAATGGTCTCGATTAAATGTTCCGATGTCGTATGAGACATTTGAGGAACATTTGGATTATTTTGGAAATGTATTATGCTAATTGGATATTGCATAATCATAGGTGTTTACGAGAAGTGTAGCTCGTGCTTGTCGATTCCTGGTTACTATTTGAAGACGCAGCAGGAATTAGAGGTGAGTGAATCTCACGATATTTTATATATGAATATTAATTCATATTGTGTTGTTTGCGAAAATAAATAATTATATTTATTTAAATGATTTTGCGATATATAAATTAAATACAGTTTTAATTTGATATATCAGCATGTGTGATTTTGTGTTAAAACAATATTTGAAAGTATTCATTTTATTGTTTTAATTGGTGGATTTTGTGGGAAACAATATTTCAAAAATTATGATATTGTGTTTGCCTACTCGAATGTTTTTTGTAGCCAATGGGTGAAGGTTAGAGCTTTAGACTGTGTAGCCAATGGGTGAAGGTTAGAGCTCTAGACTGTGTAGCCAATGGTGAAGGTTAGAGCTTTAGACTGTGTAGCCAGAAGGTGAAGGTTAGAGTTCTAGACTGTGTAGCCATGTATTCATTGAAAACAAAGATGAATACTTTATGTAATAAAGGAGAAGAAAAATGGTATTCTCGCTTTATCTTGATGTATTAAAAGGAGAAGAAAAATGGTATTCTCGCTTTTAATCATTTGAAGTTGATTGTGGTTTTGTGTGAGTATGATATGAATTTGCTTCTTAAATAATTGAAGCATTGATTTATTGAATTACAATTCTTGAACAATATTGAATTGTATTTTGAAGTTTTTACTTCTTTAAAAATTGAAGTAATTATTATTATGATTTACGATTCTTAAAAAGAAAGAATCATAATTTTAGGAAATGATTTTGGGGAAAGTTTATATTGTTTAATATTCTGAATTACCCTGGGATTAACATACACGTTTATGGGACGTGTGGGGTTAAAATACGTGATATGGGGCGCGTAGGTTCAGTATATTTTATAATATGAATTTTCGGGATTTGAATTGTTTTTGAAAAGTATAAGTTACGTATATTTGTTTAAAACAAACTATATATGTATATATTGTTAAACGGTTTAGGGTGAGTAAAACTGAGTTAACTCATACCAGCTTCGTAAGCTGACCGGGTTTGTTGATATAACCCGGTACACTATTCCACGGTGTAGGGGTTATACCTGCAGGTTAGGATAACCAGGAGTAATGCAAGGCTGCATATATTTTGTTGGGTTATAAGACTTCCGCTATTTTATGCTTCGCACTCTGAAGATTTATTTATGTAATATTTTGATGTATCAATTTATTATATAAATATTTGGTATGTAATATTCGACTCTTGTATTGAGTTTGAAATTACAATGTTGGGCATGGAGTTGGTGTTGTGTACTTGAATTAAAAAGAAAAAAATTCTAGTGCATATTTGTATTTGATATTCCATGTAGTCACGTTTCCGAATTGATTGTAATTAAGGGCAAAATGCCTTATTAATTGATTGGAAAATCGGGGCGTGACAGATTGGTATCAGAGCAAAACAATGCTCTAAGGAAGTGATTGAGCAATGGAACGCTCTAAGGAAATGAAACGAGTTTTGGAATTGAGAAGTGAAGTTAGGGTTTAGAGCTTAGGATTGGTTTAGGGTTTGACGTTAGGTTATTAGATTCATTCAAGTAATGGTTACTTCGTATGCTTAATTACGCACAGTATTTATCGAGTGATGGCCCGACCGCGGCGGATCCCCATCATGTGCTCTTCAGTGCTGTTGTGTTGTTAAGAATATAAAGTACAAATTACAATTCCTTATACGGTAGTCTTACATGGCTACATTCTTAACTCTCTCAACCGTACCCTGGATCAAACGACAGACTTGATCCACTGACCCTTTCTTATTCTTCAGCAACTCAGTAGAGATCTGTGTTGCTACTGTTACTAGACAACCAATGTACGGATTGTCTGAGACCCCTTCTGTTCTTCCAGCAGTAGGCATATCTGGTAGAATTGAAAAACCTGAAGTTAGGAATACAATTGTACCTAACTCACAACCACCTAATAACTTCTGGACCGTTGACTGACTGATAGAGGCATAAATCACGTATGACCCTGTTGAATCAGTACAACTTTCTTGGAGTACGTAGGTGTCGTCGATTTGCATCAAGGTGACACAGTTGCGTGGGTCTTGACCCGTTGTGATGTGTGCAATCTCTTGGACTGTCTTGCCCAATGCTTGGTGGTCCCACTGGTTCCGAGTTTGTACGTCAGTGAAGAAGTCAAACAGCTTTCGGTGAGAGACATGATGTTGGAATATTGCAGTTGCAGTTCGAGTAAGACCATGAGGCTTATTCGGCCTATTCCAAATTTTGTTAGTGGAGACTCTTATCCCTGAACCCCTGAACTTGGTTTGTTCAGCTACCTTCCATTCATGAGCAGTAGAGTTGTCGATGCCTGTGCAGAAATCCGTCACTAATCTGCATGTCATCTGCAACAAGTTTCTTCTTCCTTCTACCGATGGTATGACACAAAAGTCTTGAGGTGGATGAGTGACAGCCGCAGAATAGTTGAACCGTTCTGCTTGCCTCTGCAATATTTCTACCCATCGCCTTGCTCCAAAGGCTAAGCCTGACTCCACTAGCGTTCTGTATGTTTGGTGCATGAGTTGATCTCGTACATCAACATGTTCCACCCATACGACACGAGAGCTGCCGTTGAACAAGTCTTGGATTAAGCATCCGGATGGACGCTTCTTGCATTGAGATCTGGGGTGTGGACCCAGATTTGAACTTAACCCCTCCACAGAGACATCAACTATGGCCCAACTCTGTTCTGTTTGTCGTTGACAATAACGAACAAAGTGAGTGACACGAGTGGAAACAGATGGAGTGGTTACCTGGAACTCAGCAGTCATGACTTGGATGGTGTCGTGGTAGTTTTCAGCAGTCCCTGTTGATAAGACATCAAGGATATTCGCCCTTGAAATGATGCTACTGAATATGGTGGACCATTGGTCCACATCCATGAAGAAATTCAAGAGTACGACAGGACTGAGAGGAATAGTGGCTGTGTAGCGAGAAGCTTCGGTTTGGAAGTTAGTGGGAGTGAGATCAATACCGTTAGTGAAGATTCTCTTGTACTCTGCTTCATTCAGGAACTCATGAAGCGTGGCTGAGCTGGATTTGAGTGCAGAGATCCACAGTGGCGCATCAGCAGATGCCATGATGATTAGCTCATCTCTGACCGACACAATGATTTCAGAAATCTTAGTTGTGTCTGCCACGACAGATACTTGTTCAGGTTCTGAACGGTTGATGTTGTCTGGTTGGTGTGTAGAAGAAGAGTGATGTGGGATCGACATACACTTTTGAACATCCCTCCTCATGTGAGACTTTTCCCTTGGACCGATGACTGCAGGAATTGGAAGAGTCTGAGGTTGTGGGGTAGTCTCTTCGATTCCTTTGAGTAGCTCACTATTGGGAGTAACTCGTTTTCCACAGTGGTTGCAGTTGATTCGGTTGAATGCTGCTTGGTACTGGCTAAGTTGAGCTTGAAGCTCATTGATTTTCTGTCTCAGCAGAAAATTTTGTTGACGAGTTGTTTGGGCAGGCGTTCGGGGTCGATGTTTTATCACCCAGGCAGAGACTTGTGCAAACGTTAACTTTATTTGGTCACCCAAATCTTGTCGTTGTTGAACAGTTGGCTGTGGAAAAGCCTCGACGAAGTCCTTCAATGCTTGGACTTGGTATTTGGTGAAGCTCTTCCTCAGTGGAATACGTTTGGATGAACTAGGTTCAGCTTGTGGAGATGATACTTGTGGACTTGGGGCTACTTCAATGGCTTCGTCTTCTGCTAGAAGCATGTCTAGCATGTCGATATCGTTGTCGAATTCGATTACTGGTGAAATTATTTCATCTAAGCCCTCAAAGAATTGGCTTTCAGAGGGATCAGATTGAAGTAATTCACTGAACGAATTTACCTTACGTGACATGTTTGAGTTTAGTGGGAATTGCTGAGAAGCTGGAATGAAGAAGTCCTCTTTGAAAGAGAAAGGAGGTTATGGCACTAATGGAAAGTATCTGTTAGTGGATGCGTAAGGGTATATTTATTGTTGGTGGAGGATTTGAAAATTCAAAAGCAAAAGTGAGCGGCTGATTACAGCTAATTGTCGGAGCCCTTGGAGATCGTGGAAGATTTTTTTTCCCCGATGCATGGATTTTCCACATACAGTTCCACTCTTGTGAGACCTCGCATCTTTTGAGGAATTAATTATGCGAAAGCAAAAGGAAAAGAGTCATTATGACCGGTGTTAGTGGAAGACTAAGTTTTTGTTGATTAAATCTTGTGGAATCTTGTATCGTGGGCGATACTTTTGAGTAATTGAGACAGATATGAGCAATAATTATTCTTAGTGGGTTGTTGAGTGCACCGCACTCGCATTAAAGAAAGTTTTCCCTTACAGTGGAAAGTTTGGTTTAAATACATGGGATAAGAGTTGTGTTGCTTAACTCATATCTGTTATCAATCAATCTTCTCAAAAATTTCTCTTGCAAAATGGTGAGCAAAGGAGAGTGCATCAAACGTTCCAAGAGTACGGAATGGAGTGAACTTCCGGTGGAGATCTGGAAGTATATCTTCCAATTGGTTGCTACCGCATCCCTGCAGAGCACAATGGAACTCCGTTGTGTCTCGAAGACCTTCAAGGAGTATGCCGATAGCTGGTCTACTTTGGCAGCGATCGACATGGATGGATTCGATGGTGGATCCAGACCCACTGGTTCTATAGAAGCGGACAGGCAGGTGCGCATCTTCGCAAATCGATGCTGGGAAGCGAAGAACCCGGAGTCTCTGTTCCGAGTGGGAATACGAGTACTCGTGGAGGCAGCGAATATATCTCTAGCCCTGGAGTATTTCGATGCGGCATGCAAACCAGGAACATTCTATGGTTCGCGTCCCAGTTCAGTGGTAGGTCATCATGTTGCATTTTATGCAGCATGTATGATTAAGATGATTTTAGGACCACGAGCCGACCAGCAGAAAACGGTGCAGCGACTGTGTGAAGCCCTCGACTGGTGGAGAAGCGGATGGAACATCTACTACTGTAGACAAGAAGTCGAGCGGATGATGCATCAGGCCGAGTTTTGTCATGAGCATCTACTATTGTATTTTCCGTCGACTACTGCTTTCCTGCCCGCCGGTAAATGTCTTACTTGCGGTGAGTCAAGTTTTTGGCGTCCTTTTGGCCAGGACATGTGGGACGTGGATGGAGATAGGCATGCAGCTAGAGAATGTTGCGACACTTGCAAGTGTTTCGTGGAGGCAGCATATTTCTACCAGCTGATGATGTATGGAATTCCGAGACATCCGGCCTCTTATCCACGAAGTCACTATTGGAGGTTTAAGGATGGCTTTTGGTAGTTAAAGCCCTGTGAGGCAATCTTAGAATTTGTAATAGGAATATTTCGGAAGTTGTGGTTGTTATGTTGTGGTTTGTTGTGTACTACCTAAGTTATCATCAATAAAATTTGGATTTTGTAATTGAAGTGTGATGACCTTGGGTATACTCTGCGTCCTAATTTCGGGACGAAATTTCTTTAAGGAGGGTAGACTGTAATACCCCGAAAATTTCCGTATTATTTTTATAAAATAGTTCGTGAAATTTGAAGTGAAATGATACGATTTCATATTTTTAGGGGTTTTCGTCGTAAAACGATAATTACGGTGGTAATTATAAGTTACACAAGGTTAATTAAGGTAACTTTTTACCCGTTGAGAATTTGGGAAAACTTCCTTCATGAAAGATGTAGACCTCGTCGAATCGAGTTCGTAGGAATTTGGTTCATCGGAAATGGACATCGTATGAAGGAGTTACAGCCCTCGGAAGTTCCACGTTTTTCTATAAAAGAAAGATTTTATTTTTTTTCTGGAACTTTCTCTCTCCTCCCTCTCTCTCTCTCCCCGCGCAGCTCTCCCTTTCTCTCTCTTCTGGTTGTTTTCCGGCGAGCCGTGACCGGCCACCGTGTGCCTCACCGCCACCACCAAAATGTGCAGCTCGGGCCGACAGACCTAGCCCACCCGGCCTTGCCGCCCGCCTCGCCGGCGTGACGCCGCACGCGGCGGCCAAAGAAGAGGCCGACGGCCTCCTCATGCTCCGGCCATTTTCCGGCCACCCCGGACCAATCCGTGCACTGGGTTTTGAAGCCCTCAACCCCTGGAACACGATGGTGCCCTTGGATTTCACCGAAAACCACCGTAGGCGGCGGATTGAGCTCGGGAAGTTTTTGATTTTCAAAAAGTCAACGCCGATTCCGGCCACTTCCGCTCCGATCCAGACTTTGAGGTAGTTACTAAACTTGTTGGGCTTGTTGAGTTCTACACACTGGTAAAATTTGGTAGCCATCGGACCACCTTGACCGGCGGCCGGCAGCCACCTCCGGCGGCGCGTCGGCGGCGCGTCAGGTCGGTCCGGGAGCAATTCTTTGCTCCGTTTGACTTGGTTCGTCGATACGAACAACTTTCGTGTTTTGACTTTTGTCAAATTCGGTCGTTTGATCAATGATCAATTAAGCGATAGTTATGGATCGTTAGATCCGTGATGATCCGACCGTTGGATCATCACCAATTTTGGATATGATGTTAGGATGCTAGAAATAAGCATGCTGTTGGATTTTGGAAGTTTCGGATTTTGTGTGGGACCCGTTGATGAATAGTAGACGTGGGACCCACGTTGACCGATGGTTGACTTTTGGTCAAATGGTCTCGATTAAATGTTCCGATGTCGTATGAGACATTTGAGGAACATTTGGATTATTTTGGAAATGTATTATGCTAATTGGATATTGCATAATCATAGGTGTTTACGAGAAGTGTAGCTCGTGCTTGTCGATTCCTGGTTACTATTTGAAGACGCAGCAGGAATTAGAGGTGAGTGAATCTCACGATATTTTATATATGAATATTAATTCATATTGTGTTGTTTGCGAAAATAAATAATTATATTTATTTAAATGATTTTGCGATATATAAATTAAATACAGTTTTAATTTGATATATCAGCATGTGTGATTTTGTGTTAAAACAATATTTGAAAGTATTCATTTTATTGTTTTAATTGGTGGATTTTGTGGGAAACAATATTTCAAAAATTATGATATTGTGTTTGCCTACTCGAATGTTTTTTGTAGCCAATGGGTGAAGGTTAGAGCTTTAGACTGTGTAGCCAATGGGTGAAGGTTAGAGCTCTAGACTGTGTAGCCAATGGTGAAGGTTAGAGCTTTAGACTGTGTAGCCAGAAGGTGAAGGTTAGAGTTCTAGACTGTGTAGCCATGTATTCATTGAAAACAAAGATGAATACTTTATGTAATAAAGGAGAAGAAAAATGGTATTCTCGCTTTATCTTGATGTATTAAAAGGAGAAGAAAAATGGTATTCTCGCTTTTAATCATTTGAAGTTGATTGTGGTTTTGTGTGAGTATGATATGAATTTGCTTCTTAAATAATTGAAGCATTGATTTATTGAATTACAATTCTTGAACAATATTGAATTGTATTTTGAAGTTTTTACTTCTTTAAAAATTGAAGTAATTATTATTATGATTTACGATTCTTAAAAAGAAAGAATCATAATTTTAGGAAATGATTTTGGGGAAAGTTTATATTGTTTAATATTCTGAATTACCCTGGGATTAACATACACGTTTATGGGACGTGTGGGGTTAAAATACGTGATATGGGGCGCGTAGGTTCAGTATATTTTATAATATGAATTTTCGGGATTTGAATTGTTTTTGAAAAGTATAAGTTACGTATATTTGTTTAAAACAAACTATATATGTATATATTGTTAAACGGTTTAGGGTGAGTAAAACTGAGTTAACTCATACCAGCTTCGTAAGCTGACCGGGTTTGTTGATATAACCCGGTACACTATTCCACGGTGTAGGGGTTATACCTGCAGGTTAGGATAACCAGGAGTAATGCAAGGCTGCATATATTTTGTTGGGTTATAAGACTTCCGCTATTTTATGCTTCGCACTCTGAAGATTTATTTATGTAATATTTTGATGTATCAATTTATTATATAAATATTTGGTATGTAATATTCGACTCTTGTATTGAGTTTGAAATTACAATGTTGGGCATGGAGTTGGTGTTGTGTACTTGAATTAAAAAGAAAAAAATTCTAGTGCATATTTGTATTTGATATTCCATGTAGTCACGTTTCCGAATTGATTGTAATTAAGGGCAAAATGCCTTATTAATTGATTGGAAAATCGGGGCGTGACAGGAACATTCCGGAAATTTCCGAAAATGCTCCCAACGGCCTGATTTCCTTCGCCGGCGCGTGGCGGCGCGTCCAGCGTCCGATGGCGACGTGGTCGGCGGCGTTGGACTATTCTCGTCCTCCTCTTCATTTCTCCCGAAGGAACTTTCCCAAAATTCTTGACGGAAAGTTGTCAACCGGAGCCGACAGTTTCGGCCAAAAAGGGAAAGCTTGCCGGCGACGTTTCCGGCCACCACCGGCGATGAGACCGGTTGGGTTTTGCTCCCCTCCTCTCCAGCAACCTCCCCATGGTGGTGGATCACGACGGCACGGCCTATATCGGCGGGAACGAAGCTTTGCACTTTTTGGATCTAGAACTTGCCGACACCGATTCCGACAACTTCCCCTCCGATTCGGACTTTGAGGTAGTTACTAAACTTGTTGGGATTGTTGAGTTGTACATGTTGGTAAAATTTGGTGTCAATCGGAGAACTTTTTCCGGCGACTGACCATCGCCGGCGACGGCGTGTGGGCGGCGCGTCCGGCCGGTCCAGGAGCAAGTCTTTGCTCCGTTGTGCTTAGTTTGTCGATACGAACAATTTTTGTGTTTACAATTTTGTCAAATTCGGTCGTTTGATCAATGATCAATTAATCGATAATTATAGATCGTTAGATCCGTGATGATTCGACCGTTGGATCGTCACCATTTTTGGATATGATGTTAGGATGCTAGAAACAAGCATGCTGTTGGATTTTGGAAGTTTTGGATTTCGTGTGGGACCCGTTGATGAATAGTTGACGTGGGACCCACGTTGACCGACGGTTGACTTTTGGTCAAATGGTCTCGATTAATATTTCCGATGTCCTAGGTGACGTTTGAGGAATATTTGTAATGTTTTGGAAGTGTATTATGCTAATTGGAAATTGCATAATCATAGGTGATTACGAAAGGTGTTGCGTACGTGCTTGTCGATTCCTGGTTTTTATTTGAAGACGCAGCAGGAATTAAAGGTGAGTGAATCTCACGATGTTTTAGATGTGAATATTAATTCTCATCTGTGTTATTTGAAATGTGTGATATTTGTGAAAAATGCAAATAAATGATTTTATGAGTTTTGGAGTTTTGGAAAACAATATTTTGAAATTATTCATTATTATTGTTTTTAATTGATGGTTTTGTGGAAAACAATATTTTAAAAATATAATATTGTTTTGATGCATTTGAGAGTGTGAAAATGATGTTCTGTGATTTATACAGTTTTCATCATTAATTTGAATGTGGGGTGTTTTGTGGATACGATTTATATGTTGAATTACATTTTGAATCGTTTTGAGAATATGCCTTAAAATGTGGCATTTGTTAGATGTAAGGGTAAGAATACCTTTAGATGAGTTTTGACCCTTTGGGTTGAGGGACATGGTAACATGGTCCATGGCAATGGGTGAAAAATGGTAGCCCATGCAGTTAGAGCTCTAGTCTGTCGCCTTAGTATTCCGAGGATGAATACGGTATTCATGAGTCCTAAAATGTGACGAGTGAATATTATTTTTAAAATGAGAAGAAAAATGGTATTCTCACTTTTATTGTCTATTAAATGATATTGAGTATTGGGATAGAGATTTGTTGATTTTGGATGAGAATTTATATTGTTTAATATTCTGGATCACCCTGGTATTAACATACACGTTTATGGGATGTGTGGGGTTAAAATACGTGGTATGGGACGCGTAGGTTCAGTATATTCTATAATATAAATTTTCGGGATTGGGATTGGATTTGGAGATTTATGGAATTTCTTTTAAATCAAAAGAAATCAGTATTTTGGAAAAAATGATTTGGTGTGAGTTGATTTGAGATTACTTCTTTAATAATTGAAGTAATTACTATTTTGATTTACAATTCTTGAAAAATATTGAATTGTATTTTGAGGTTTCAATGAGTCTTTTGAAAATAAAAGAATTTGGTTTTTGGGTAAGTGTGTTCGTGTGAGTAAACTGGGGTCACTCATACCAGCTTCATAAGCTGACCGGGTTTGTTGATATAACCCGGTACACTATTCAATGGTGTAGGGGTTAATCGTGCAGGTTAGGTGAGCAGTGTACCTTGAAGATTTGGTCGGTAAAACCGTTATCGACCATAAGTGTTTTGTTAGACTTCCGCTGTTGTGTATTAAACTCTGGTGGCGTAATTACTTAATATTTTGTAATATCAATTTATTATGTAATTTATGGTATGTAATATTTGACTCTAAAGAACGAGTCATTATTTACATATGTTGGGCATGGAGTATGTGTTGTTGTACTTGAGTTAAAAAGAAAAAAATTCTGGTGCATATTTGTAGTTGATATTACATGCTTCACGTCCCGAACCGGTTGTGTAATTAAGGGCAAAAATGCCTTATTAATTGATTGGAAAATCGGGGCGTGACAATTTGGTATCAGAGCAATGGAACGCTCTACGGGAATGAATGAGCTATGGAATGCTCTAGAGAAGTGTTGAGATAAGTTGAGTTGTGAAGTGAAGTTAGGGTTTAGAGCTTAGGTTTGGTTTACGGTTTGGCGTTAGGTTCTTAGATTCATCCAAGTAATGGTTACTTCGTATGCTTAATAGCACACAGTATTTATCGAGTGATGGCCCGACCGCGGCGGATCCCCATCATGTGCTCTTCAGTGCTGTTGTGTTGTTAAGAATATAAAGTACAAATTACAATTCCGAAATTGATAGTCTTACATGGCTACATTTCTAATTCTCTCAACCGTACCCTGGATCAAACGACAGACTTGATCCACTGACCCTTTCTTGTTCTTCAGTAACTCAGTAGAGATCTGTGTTGCTACCGTTACTAGACAACCAATGTATGGATTGTCTGAGATCCCTTCTGTTCTTCCAGCAGTAGGCATATCTGGTAGAATTGAAAAACCTGAAGTTAGGAATACAACTGTACCTAACTCACAACCGCCTATTAACTTCTGCACCGTTGACTGACTAATAGGGGCATAAATCACGTATGACCCTGTTGAATAGGGGCAACAAGGAGACACAATTGCGTGGATCATGACCAGTTGTGATATGTGCAATCTCCTGTACTTCTTTTTCCAATGCTAGGTGGTCCCACTGGTTCCGAGTTTGTACGTCAATGAAGAAGTCAAGGAGCTTTCTGTGAGAGACATGATGCTGGATTATTGCAGATGCAGTTCGAGTGAGACCATGAGGCTTATTCAGCCTGTTCCAGATTTTGTTGGTGGAAACTCTTATCCCTGAACCCTTGAACTTGGTTTGTTCAGCTACCTTCCATTCATGAGCAGTAGAGTTGCCGATGTCTGTGAAAAAATCTGTCACTATTCTGCATGCCATCTGCAACAAGTTTCTTCTTCCTTCCACAAATGGTATGACACAAAAGTCTTGAGGTGGATAAGTGTCAGCTGCGGAATAATTTAACCGTTCCGCTTGCCTCTGAAGTATTTCTACCCATCGCCTTGCTCCAAAGGCTATGCCTGACTCCACTAGCGTTCGGTATGTTTGGTGCATGATTTGATCCTGTACATCAACATGTTCCACCCATACGACACGAGAGCTGCCGTTGAACAAATCTTGGATTAAGCATCCGGATGGACGCTTCTTGCATTGAGATTTTGAGTGTGGACCCAGATTTGAGCTTAAACCGTCCACAGAGACGTCAATTATTGCCCAACTTTGTTATGTTTGTCGTTGGCAATAACGAACAAAGTGAGTTACACGAGTGGAGACAGATAGACTGGTCACCTGGAATTCAGCAGTCATGACTTGGATGGTTTCGTTGTAGCTTTCAGTTGTCCCTGTTGACAACACGTCAAGGATCGTTGCCCTCGAGATGATGCTACTGAATATGGTGGACCATTGGTCCACATCCATGAAGATATTCACGAGTACGACAGGACTGAGGGGAATAGTGGCTGTGTAGCGTGAAGCTTCGGTTTGGAAGTTAGTGGGAGTGAGATCAATACCGTTAGTGAAGATTCTCTTGTACTCTGCTTCATTCAGGAACTCATGAAGCGTGACAGAGCTGGATTTGAGTGCAGAGATCCACAGTGGCGCAGCAGCAGATGTCATGATGATTAGCTCATCTCTGACCGACACAATGATTTCAGAAATCTTGGTTGTGTCTGCCACGACAGATGCTTCTTCAGGTTCTGAACGGTTGATGTTGTCTGGTTGTTGGTGTGTAGAAGAAGAGTTATGTGGGATCGACATACACTTTTGAACATCTCTCCTCATGTGAGACCTTTCCCTTGGACCGATGACTGCAGGAATTGGAAGAGTCTCAGGTTGTGGGGTATTCTCTTCAATCCCAATTAGTAGCTCACTATTGGGAGTAACTCGTTTTCCACAGTGGTTGCAGTTGATTCTGTTGAATGCTGCTTGGTACTGGCTAAGTTGAGCTTGAAGCTCATTGATTTTCTGTCTCAGCAGAAAATTTTGTTGACGAGTTGTTTGGGCAGGCGTTTTGGGTCGATGCTTTATCACCCACGCAGAGACTTGTGCAAACGTTAACCTTATTTGGTCACCCAAATCTTGTCGCTGTTGAACAGTTGGCTGTGGAAAAGCCTCGACGAAGTCCTTCAATGCTTGGACTTGGTATTTGGTGAAGCTCTTCCTCAGTGGAATACGTTGGGATGGACCAGGTTCAGCTTGTGGAGATGATACTTGTGGACTTGGGGCTACTTCAATGGCTTCGTCTTCTGCTAGAAGCATGTCTAGCATGTCGATATCGTTGTTGAATTCGATTGCTGGTGAAATTATTTCATCTAAGCCCTCAAAAAATTGGCTTTCAGAGGGATCAGATTGAAGTAATTCACTGAACGAATTCACTTTGCGTGACATGTTTGAGTTGGTGTAAATTTCTGAGAAGTGGGGTGAAGAAGTTCTCTTTGAAAGAGAAAGGAGGTTATGACACTAATGGAAAGTATCTGTTAGTGGATGCGTAAGGTGTATATTTATTGTTGGTGGAGGATTTGAAATTTTCAAAAGCAAAAGTGTGTGGCTGATTTACAGCTAATTGTCGGAGCCCTTGGAGATCGTGGAAGATTTCTTTTCCCCGATGCATGAATTTTCCACATACAGTTCCACTCTTGTGAGACCTCGCATCTTTTGAGGAATTAATTATGCGAAAGTTAAAGTAAAGAGCCATTATGATCGACGTTAGTGGAAAACTGAGATTTTGTTGATTTAAATCTTGTGGAATCTTGCATCATGGGCGATACTTTTGAGTAATTGAGACAGATATGAGCAATAATTATTTTTAGTGGGTTGTTGAGTGCACCGCACTTACATTAAAGAAAGGTTTCCCTTACGGTGGAAAGTTTGGTTTAAATACATGGGATAAGGAGTTGTGTTACTCACCTCATATCTGTTATCAAACAAGCATCTCAATTTTCTCTTACACAATGGTGAACAAAGGAGAGTGCAGCAAGCGATCAAGGAATACTGACTGGAGTGAACTTCCAGTGGAAATCTGGAAGTACATATTCCAGTTGGTGGCAACCGCATCCCTGCAGAACACAATGGAACTCCGTTGTGTCTCTAAGACTTTCAAGGAGTACGCCGACAGTTGGTCTACCTTTGCGGCGATCGACATGGATGGATTCGATGGTGGATCCAGACCCACTGGTTCTATAGAAGCGGATCTGCAAGTGCGTATCTTCGCAAATCGTTGCTGGGAAGCGAAGAACCCGGAGTCTCTGTTCCGAATGGGAATACGAGTACTCGTAGAGGCAGCGAACATACCTTTGGCCCTGGAGTACTTCGATGCAGCATGCAAACCAGGAACTCTGTATGGTGCACGTCCCAGTTTGGTGGTAAGTCATCATGTTGCGTTTTATGCAGCATGTATGATGAGGATCATATTGGGACCACAAGCCGAGCGGCAGAAAATGGTGCAGCAACTGTGTGAAGCCCTCGACTGGTGGAGAAGCGGCTGGAACATCTACTACTGTAGAGAAGAAGTCGAACGGATGATGCATCAGGCTGAGTTTTGTCATGAGCATCTGTTGTCGTATTTTCCGACGACTAATGTTTTCCTGCCCGCCAATAAATGTCTTACTTGCGGTGAGTCAAGCTTTTGGCGTCCTTTTGGCCAGAACATGTGGGACGTGAATGGAGAAAGGCATGTAGGTAGAGAATGTTGCGACACTTGTAAGTGTTTCGTGGAGGCAGCATATTTCTACCAACTGATGATGTATGGAATTCCGAGATATCCTACATCTTATCCACAATGTCATTATTGGAGGTTTAAGGATGGTTTCTGGTAGTTAAAGCCCTGTGAGGCATTTTCAGAATTTGTAATAGCAGTGTGTGCGAACTGTAACTTTAGTTTGTTTACCTTATGTTATGGTTTGATGTGTGCTACCCGGTTTATTATTAAATAAATTATGGGATTTGAATTTGAGGTTGTGATAACCTGGTTGTTGTTGTGGTTGTGGTTGTTGTTGGCTATTGAGCATAAACAAGGGAATAAAACTACCCTTAATTGATATTGGTGTTTTATGCTTAAATTTCGGGACGAAATTTCTTTAAGGAGGGTAGACTGTAATACCCCGAAAATTTCGATACTATTTTTATAAAATAGGTCGTGAAATTTGAAATGAAATGGTGTGATTTCGTATTTTTAGGGGTTTCCGTTGTAAAACGATAATTACGTTGGTAATTATAAGTTACACAAGGTTAATTAAGGTAACTTTTTATACGTTGAGAATTTGGGAAAACTTCCTTCATGAAAGTTGTAGAACTCGTCGAATCGAGTTCGAAGGAATTTGGTTCACCGAAAACGGACATCGTATGAAGAAGTTATGGCCTTCGGAAGTTTGGATAATTTTGTATAAATATTGGATGTTTTTCAGAATTTTCATTTTGGCCCGGAACATTCCGGAAATTTCCGAAAATGCTCCCAACGGCCTGATTTCCTTCGCCGGCGCGTGGCGGCGCGTCCGGCGTCCGATGGCGACGTGGTCGGCGGCGTTGGACTATTCTCGTCCTCCTCTTCATTTCTCCCGAAGGAACTTTCCCAAAATTCTTGACGGAAAGTTGTCAACCGGAGCCGACAGTTTCGGCCAAAAAGGGAAAGCTTGCCGGCGACGTTTCCGGCCACCACCGGCTATGAGACCGGTTGGGTTTTGCTCCCCTCCTCTCCAGCAACCTCCCCATGGTGGTGGATCACGACGGCACGGCCTATATCGGCGGGAACGAAGGTTTGCACTTTTTGGATCTAGAACTTGCCGACACCGATTCCGACCACTTCCCCTCCGATTCGGACTTTGAGGTAGTTACTAAACTTGTTGGGATTGTTGAGTTGTACATGTTGGTAAAATTTGGTGTCAATCGGAGAACTTTTTCCGGCGACTGACCATCGCCGGCGGCGGCGTGTGGGCGGCGCGTCCGGCCGGTCCAGGAGCAAGTCTTTGCTCCGTTGTGCTTAGTTTGTCGATACGAACAATTTTTGTGTTTACAATTTTGTCAAATTCGGTCGTTTGATCAATGATCAATTAATCGATAATTATAGATCGTTAGATCCGTGATGATTCGACCGTTGGATCGTCACCATTTTTGGATATGATGTTAGGATGCTAGAAACAAGCATGCTGTTGGATTTTGGAAGTTTTGGATTTCGTGTGGGACCCGTTGATGAATAGTTGACGTGGGACCCACGTTGACCGACGGTTGACTTTTGGTCAAATGGTCTCGATTAATATTTCCGATGTCCTAGGTGACGTTTGAGGAATATTTGTAATGTTTTGGAAGTGTATTATGCTAATTGGAAATTGCATAATCATAGGTGATTACGAAAGGTGTTGCGTACGTGCTTGTCGATTCCTGGTTTTTATTTGAAGACGCAGCAGGAATTAAAGGTGAGTGAATCTCACGATGTTTTAGATGTGAATATTAATTCTCATCTGTGTTATTTGAAATGTGTGATATTTGTGAAAAATGCAAATAAATGATTTTATGAGTTTTGGAGTTTTGGAAAACAATATTTTGAAATTATTCATTATTATTGTTTTTAATTGATGGTTTTGTGGAAAACAATATTTTAAAAATATAATATTGTTTTGATGCATTTGAGAGTGTGAAAATGATGTTCTGTGATTTATACAGTTTTCATCATTAATTTGAATGTGGGGTGTTTTGTGGATACGATTTATATGTTGAATTACATTTTGAATCGTTTTGAGAATATGCCTTAAAATGTGGCATTTGTTAGATGTAAGGGTAAGAATACCTTTAGATGAGTTTTGACCCTTTGGGTTGAGGGACATGGTAACATGGTCCATGGCAATGGGTGAAAAATGGTAGCCCATGCAGTTAGAGCTCTAGTCTGTCGCCTTAGTATTCCGAGGATGAATACGGTATTCATGAGTCCTAAAATGTGACGAGTGAATATTATTTTTAAAATGAGAAGAAAAATGGTATTCTCACTTTTATTGTCTATTAAATGATATTGAGTATTGGGATAGAGATTTGTTGATTTTGGATGAGAATTTATATTGTTTAATATTCTGGATCACCCTGGTATTAACATACACGTTTATGGGATGTGTGGGGTTAAAATACGTGGTATGGGACGCGTAGGTTCAGTATATTCTATAATATAAATTTTCGGGATTGGGATTGGATTTGGAGATTTATGGAATTTCTTTTAAATCAAAAGAAATCAGTATTTTGGAAAAAATGATTTGGTGTGAGTTGATTTGAGATTACTTCTTTAATAATTGAAGTAATTACTATTTTGATTTACAATTCTTGAAAAATATTGAATTGTATTTTGAGGTTTCAATGAGTCTTTTGAAAATAAAAGAATTTGGTTTTTGGGTAAGTGTGTTCGTGTGAGTAAACTGGGGTCACTCATACCAGCTTCATAAGCTGACCGGGTTTGTTGATATAACCCGGTACACTATTCAATGGTGTAGGGGTTAATCGTGCAGGTTAGGTGAGCAGTGTACCTTGAAGATTTGGTCGGTAAAACCGTTATCGACCATAAGTGTTTTGTTAGACTTCCGCTGTTGTGTATTAAACTCTGGTGGCGTAATTACTTAATATTTTGTAATATCAATTTATTATGTAATTTATGGTATGTAATATTTGACTCTAAAGAACGAGTCACTATTTACATATGTTGGGCATGGAGTATGTGTTGTTGTACTTGAGTTAAAAAGAAAAAATTCTGGTGCATATTTGTAGTTGATATTCCATGCTTCACGTCCCGAACCGGTTGTGTAATTAAGGGCAAAAATGCCTTATTAATTGATTGGAAAATCGGGGCGTGACAATTTTAGATAGTACATTTAGCTTTTTAACTATTTTAGCAGCTGCACCAGCCTCCTAAGTGGCTCTCTATTTTAGCTTTAACTATATGACTCCTAGAGCATCTCCAACAGAGTAGCTAAAATGAGATTTTAGTAATATTATAGCTATTTTGCATCAAAAATCAGCTCCAACAGAGTAGCTAAACTAATGTTAAATTTAACTTTTTGTTAAACTGGTAGCTAAATATAGCTAGAAAATCTTAATAGCTAAACTAATGCCTATATTTCTCTCTCCTCTTTTCTCTTCTCTTTCTCCATGTGTCAATGTATTATTTGATGAAATTTTGTATATGACTAATAAATATCTACTGTTGTTGGAGTGAAATTGTTAAATTGCTAGCTAAATCTCATTTTTCTAGGTATTTTAACTTTAAAAATGGGTATCATTGAATATTGAAAGCGAGATGATGCTCTCTATTATTTTTGTTAATTTAAAACATTCTTTTTTAGTTGTTTTGTGTAATTATAAAATACACTTAAGCTATTTTTTATTCATTAATAAAATAATTTAAATGTTGAAGGAAACCTACTTTGTGTGTGCCTTGTCAACCTAGGATTAGATTAGTTAGTATAGCATATGGATTACATATTGAATAGAAGTCCTATTGGGACATGGATTGTACTTTTGTGTTTCTCTATATATAGAGGCACCTATTCATTAATAAAGAGATGATCTATTCCTGTGCTATTTACTTGTTATTTACTTTCTGTATTGTGATTGTATTTAGTTATCCTTAAACACGTTATCAGCACGAACCTCTAACCCTGAATCAAAAACCAAAACTCTTGAGCATAGCATCCTGCTAGCGCCAAAACCCTAGAACCCCAAAACCCTAGGGTGTGCCGGATGAACAGTGTCGATGAACAGTGCGCGCGAACAGTACCGGATGAACAGTACATCCGTGCAATCTCCTCTAGTTCAAAAATCTGCCTGCACAGAACAGTCAACTTCGATAGCGATTTTCTCCCTTCTCCACCGTTGGATTAAGCTGAAATTTGGACGAGAGCTTCCTCCGTGAGTCTAATATCTCCAGTTAAAAATTCAGCCAAATCGGACCGTTGGATCTCCTGATATATAACTTCGAAGAAGAGGTACTCAAGATAATCCGAGAAAAGAATCCAAGTAAGCTTTTATAAACGTTGCTGCTTTCTGAATTTAATTCAACCTTCTTTTTCTCCGGGGACTTGCAACCTCCCTTCTTCTACCTCCCACCTTTCTTATAACGTGGGATAATATACGAGACTCGCCAAACTATGAGAAGCATTAGGGGAGTGATCGAGCTTCATATCGCTTGCGGTATGTGTAAGTCATGAGCACCTCTAATGTCATCATGCTATTGGTGATGACCTCAAGAGCCGAACTGTGGGGGTTCGAACTAATACTCCGGATGAGGAATCCGTAGAGAGAAGAGACCTTGAACGAGGAGTTCATTGAATGATTTACCTCCGGATGAGGAATCCGTAGAGAAGAAACGACCTATGGTTCATGACTTATTCCCAACTAGGCTCACCTGCTTAGGTATGATGTCTAGGTAAGGAGTTTGAGATAAGTGGTATTAAGAGAGCTTGCTCCACCGACATCTCTTATAACTTACCTGGTTATATCTGAGTAGAGCTACCGAAAAGGTTTAAGGTTATGACCATACGACACCAAAGTTTCACCTAAATCCAAAATCCTTGGAAACGTTTCTTGGGAGCAAATATTGCTCAGAAACCCTCTATTGTTTCGTGGGAGTATTAACTCCGAAACTTACCCTTCATTGTTTCGTGGGAGTAATGACTCCGAAACACACCACATTCTTGTTCTCCATATTCTTGGATGTCGAACATGAATGAACTCGATTTTACTCCATTGGATTCTGCGGACATTAGATTCTGAGATGGGCTCATGATATCCTAATGTACCTATTCGCACAAGAGCTTCTAGCTCGAATCCATGAGCGTTGTTTTGAAGAAACCGCTCTAGACCCTCAAACTGTGATGTACAATGCCAGGTTATTTTTTCCTGATGAATCGCCATATGGTATGGCACTCCAGTTTGAGTTCATGAAAGAGGTTAGCGCTAGAAGCGCTTCATGAATGTAATGGTAACATTCATCATTCCGAATTTAGAAGCATAATGGACTAATCTCCGCTTCTCTGACTTTGAAGAAGTCATGGGACATAATTCGGAAATTCTCCGCATCAAAGACTTGATGCATCTCTGTGGATAATCATCACAGATGAACAATTGATTGAGGAATCTCTCACCACCTTCCCCATCTCTGCCTTGAGGAAAGGCATGACGATGATGACGCCCCTATGGGAGGAAGCCACGAGCAAAACCCTAAATCTAGGGACGATCCCGGACATTTTGGTCCGTAGAATCTATTTGCTTATGAAGGTAATCGCCATAAGAATAAGCGATCATGCGAGCATAGGGCCGCAAAAGAGTGAGAGAAGACCGCCATTCCTATAAGAGGGACACCGCCGGTCACCGCTGGTCAGCGTTGTTGCGCCACTAGTTATGGCAGCACCGCCACCGGCCAAGGTAATCTGCCACCGTCCTAGGGACCGTGAGTACTGAGCCTGTATACCTCAATCAATGGAGAATCCTCTTCATGATGTCTATTAATGATATGGAGCGTCTGATCTATGGGCCATAGTTTGCAATACATATGAAGATGTAACTGCAATGATCAAGACGTCGAGTTTAAGGGTTAAAGACTTTGGAAGCTGATTTTGCTCAAGTCTTCATGTTTTCCAAGTTGATGATATATGGCATGTTTGCCAAGACATTGGATTTAGTTTTGATTTAAGATCAAGATGGAACTTTGAGTGTAAAGCCTTGGCTAATATCTTTAATAAAATCTGAGTTGTTTTCGTAGCCTCGATTTTAATGATGAGCTTTTAGGAATGAGTTCTGGAGAACTTGAAAGTCTCGCAAATAGCAGAACCACGCATGTCATATTGCGTCATAGGCATGATGCCTACACATTCCTCTGTGACTACGATGGTAGGACCATCGAATCTTGTGCAAGGAAGAGGATATGCCCAATTCCTCTTGCCTGATAGCACCTTAATATATGTCACAAATGCTCTCTACGCTCCAAGAGGAAATAGAACTCTGTTGAGCTTTAAAGATATAAGAGCCAATGGTTTCCATGCTAAGATGCATGATGAGAATGGAAAAGAATCCCTTTGCATTAGCTCTAATGACTGCGGTAGAAAGCGCATCTTAGAGAAGCTTATGTGTCTCTCTAGTGGGTTATACATTACCACTATTCGAACTATTGAATCAAACAATGTCATTCGGGATGACCTCTTGGATTCAGACACATATTGGCTTTGGCACGACAGGTTGTGACACCCTGGTCGTGATATGATGATCCGTGTATTGAAAACCTCGCACGGACATCCATTCTTTCGAGCTAATTGAAGCATGAATCGAAGACGATTCAAGGAGATGAGACAGTTATGAGAAAGAGCAAATTTGCCACTGTTCGACGCCATAATATCGATCGCACGATACCTGCGATCGGTCGCAACCTTCCAGGCTGCGTCATTAACAAACCCGAGAGCTCGGACGATCGATCGCATCCCCCTGCGATCGATCGTAGGTTCCTTCCTGTACGTTTTCTGGAACCAGAGAGCCCGGGCGATCGATCGCACATCCCCTGCGATCGATCGCATGTCCCATCCTGCATTGTTTCAGGAACCCGAGAGCACGGGCGATCGATCGCACCCCCCCTTGCGATCGATCGCATAGAACGAAATCCTCTCTCTCGGATGTGGACAATTCCTCCTATGCTTCTGAAGCTCCCAAAGCCAAATGCTCATTTGCAAAGCTTGTTCCTTCGGGAAATAAGGACTGAGACCGTCCTATGTAAAGGATTCTAAAGTACTTCTTCCATTCTTACAGATAATCCAAGGGGATATCTGTGGACATATTCAACCACCAAGCGGGCCATTTATGTAGTTTATGGTGTTGGTTGATGCATCGACATGCTGGTCACATGTTATGATGTTGTCCATTCGTTATGCTGCTTATGCTAAACTCCTAGCACAGAGTATTCGCCTGCCAGCTCACTACCCGGATCATCCCATTAACTATCAGGCTTGATAATGCTAGCGAGTTTACATCGAAAACTTTCGATGACTACTGCATGGGATAGATGTTGGGCATCTAGTCTCACATGTGCAAACCCAGAATGGTTTTGCAGAGATTGCCATTAATAGAATACAAATGGTCACGAGGACATTGGTAATGCGCACCAATTTTTCTCTCTCTGCCTGGGGACACGCAGTATTGCATGCAGCTTTGCTTATTCGTCTGAGACCCATCACCACCCAATCTTTGTCTGCGTTACAGCTAGTGACTGGGTACGAGCCAAGCATATCGTACTTACGCATATTTGGGTGTGTTGTTTATGTGCCTATTACGCCGCCACAGCGTATCAATATGGGTCCTCAGAGACGAATGAGTATTTATGTTGGATTTGAGTCTCCAACCACAACCCGCTATGTAGAACCCTTGACAGGCGATCTATTTGTCACTTCGGTGAGACAGTCTTCCCGTCGTTAGGGGGAGATAAGAACGTACACGTTCAGCAGGAACGACTGGAATTGTCGTGGTCTGTCCCCACTCTGTCTCATAACGATCCCCCTACTGCAGAAAGTGCGTAGAATTATAGATCTTCAGAAAGTCAGAGATTCTCTTCCTGACGCTTTCTCAGATCTCAGTGACTAGATCATATATACCAGCTGTAAACATGCATGCAAGGATGCAAGTGCCTGAACAAGGACTTGGACTCAAAGTCGCTATTACAACTAACCCTATGGGAGGGACAGCTGGTGGCGCCACTGCCAGTAATGGTGGTGATGTGGCTTAGGCCGTGGCTCCGCTGAGGAAGCGTTGGAGGCCACCAGGTTCGAGGGATTCGCGCCCTAGGGAATGGGCTGCGATGGCACCTAATAACCCTCTCATCATTGATACTCAAAATCCGTCCATGAAAACGTTCCGGATTATGGTTATGTCCAAAAGACATCTTCGGGGGACGCCCTGTCGCTAAGACCTATCCGTGGGAACCTAGAGATCTCGATTAATTACACTAGTGTACATGAGACGTGGGATAGAAACTCCATCACAGTTGATGATGTGTTTGCATATGCTTGTGCACAAGAGTTCATTGAGAATGATGATATTGAACCTCGCTCCGTTGATGAATACCGACGTAGAAGCTTATTGGCCTAAATGGAAATATGCGATCCAGGTTGAGTTGGACTCACTAACAAAGAGAACGGTATTAGGGCCAGTTGTGCCAATACCTTCTGGAATAAAACCTGTTGATATAAATGGGTCTTTGTTAGAAAGCGTAGTGAGAGAACGAGATATAAAGCTCGCCTTGTGGCGCAAGGCTTCTCACAACGCCCTGGAATCGACTACGATGAGACATACTCTCTCGTAAGGGACGTCATAACGTTCTGCTACCTTGTCAGTGGTAGTTTCCGAAAAACTGAACATGCAGCTTATGGATGTGGTCATAACATATCTCTAAGGGGATCTAGATATGGAGATTTATATGAAGGTCCCGGATGGGCTTCATCTACCCAAGTCAAGTGGCTCTAGACCATAGAGCACGTTTGCAATAAGATTGTAACGTTCACTATATGGATTGAAACAATCCGGACGGATGTGGTATACCCGTCTAAGTGACTACTTGATTGGAAGAGGGTATGTGAACAATAAATTATGCCCCTGCGTGAAAACAAGTTCCGGATTTGCAAGTGCCAGTGAATACTTGAAATCCGTGTTTGAGATGAAAGATCTTGGGAAAGGATGCTCAAGAGATTTAATATGGATAAAGTCCATCCTGTTAGCACTCCCATGATTGGTCACAGCCTAGATCCAAGAAGGGTCCGTTTCACCCAAGGGATGATGGTGCATACGTTTTAGAGGCTGAGGTACCGTACCTAAGTGCAATAGCGCATTATTGTACTTGGCACAGTGTACAAGACCCGATATCTCCTTTGTTGTTAACTTGTTAGCTAGATTTAGCTTTGCGCCCACGCAACGCCATTGGATTGGCATAAAGACTATCTTTCGTTACTTGAAGGGTACGATTGATATGGGCTTGTTCTATCCCTACAGAGAGTCGAAACTAGGTGAGGAACCTATGTTTGCTGCGGTTGAACGACCCGGGCATCCGGACGAGGACTTACCGTCCGGATGGAGCACAAAGGGCACGTTACCTGCATAGAGGCATGAAAATATGGCAAAATGGGTGAAGAACCCGTGCCTACCGCCATCGGACGATCGATCGCAGGATATGCCACGATCGATCGTACCGAGCTTCTGCCGTCGAGCGATCGATCGCAGAATGTCACGATCGATCGCACGAGTGCTGCTGCCCATTATTCCGAAAATCTTTGTGATGTTTTGGTGGGTTTTGCTGATGTTGGGTATCTCTCTGACCCATATAAAGGTTGTTCCCGAACTGGTTATGTCTTTACCATGGGTAACACCACGATATCTTAGAGGTCTACTAAGCAGACCATTGTCGCTACTTCTTTGAACCATGTTGAGATTATTATTCTCCATGAAGCAATTCGTGAGTGTATATGGTTAAGGTCCATTGATACACATATAAGAAGTACATGTGGTTTGAGGTCAACCACTGATGAACCTACATCCATTTATGAGGATAATGCTGCCTGCATTGAGCAGATGAAGCAAGGTTTCATCAAAGCCGACAACACCAAGCATATATCGCCTAAGTTCTTCTATAATCAGCAATAGCAGAAGTTCCTTAAGATTAAAGTGAATCAAGTCCGTTATGAGGACAATGTGGCTGACTTATTTACTAAGTCACTGCCTAAATCCACATTTGAGAAGCATGTGAAAAGCATTGGTTTGCTTAAGTTATCTGACCTTCATGATTGTGGAAATCAGGGGGAGACGCAGACTTCAGGGGGAGTCTGGCGTCCATGCAAAGTTTCCAAATGTGAAGGGTGTGTTGTACTCTTTTTCCCTTCGACCAAGGTTATTTTTATCCCACTGGGTTTTTGTTACTTGGCAAGGTTTTTAATGAGACAACGCGAGGAGCACCACCTAGTGTTGACGCCACAAGGGGGAGTGTTGAAGGAAACCTACTTTGTGTGTGCCTTGTCAACCTAGGATTAGATTAGTTAGTATAGCATATGGATTACATATTGAATAGAAGTCCTATTGGGACATGGATTGTACCTTTGTGTTTCTCTATATATAGAGGCACCTATTCATTAATAAAGAGATGATCTATTCATGTGCTATTTACTTTGTATTTACTTTATGTCTTGTGGTTGTAATTTGTATTTACTTAAACATTAAATTAATTTAAATTCAATACTAGCTAAAGTAGAGAGCATACGTATTTTCAAAACGGCTAGCCAAAATAGTTTTTTAATTAGCTACTTTAGCTAAAATTTAGTTAAAAATAACTAGCATTTCTAAAGATTCTCTTAGTTCTTAGGTTTTGAAAATACACTTAAACTATTTTTTATTCATTAATAAAATGATTTAAATTCAATACTAGCTAAAGTAGAGAGTATTGGTGCAAACATATTTTCAAACTGGCTAGCCAAAATAGCTTTTTAGCTACTTTAGCTAAAATTTAGTTAAACATAGCTAACATTGCTACTTCAGTTCTTAGGTTTTGAACTGTGTTTAATATCCACAAGCACTCTACACCCTAAATCAACGCCTAAGCTAGTAATTCCATATCCTAGCAGATCTAATCTGAATATTTACACAATGATCGATCAATCACACGTAAAGGAACAATTCATCAAAATAGTAGTATTGTAAAGTGATTGATAACTCAAAATGGAACGGCCAATAGGGAACAAGGAAACAACACAGTAGGTGATTTGTGTGAAGTACAATTATGCATGTATGTGGTTCATAGTGAATGAAATTATCTCTATCATTGAATCCTCATCTTTTCTTTTTTGTTGTTTGGTGCTTTGAATCACGGATGTGCAGTCTGCATTACAATTATTTTCCAGCTTTTCTGTGTGCCAAACGAAAAGCTACGACTCGATATCACATGCATGAAGAAGAAGAAGACTAGCTACTTGCACACTACTCTTAATTTTGTCTCTCTCGGCATGGGACATCTGTGTTTAACTTGATTCTTTAGGGTCTTTAACTACTTTGACATTAAAGTGAAATGATGAATTGAACTAGTACGTACGTACGTAGTGGAACCTGTGAGCAGAATGGAGCATCGATCAGTCGACTGGATACTGATGGGCATGAGTACGTAGGAAAATATAGATTTAGCTCCTCGATCTCCTTTTTGATATATATGGAGAGCCATGCATTTCATTTGAGTATGGATTTGGTTTATTTGGTATATTGTGGTTCAAATTTGATTATCTAGCTTGTGATCTTAAGGAAGAGAGGTGTCACGATTCCAATTATATGTGGTGAACAAAAATGTCAATCCCTTTGCAAGAGCCTCGTGATCATTTTATTCACAAAGTCGCGTAATTAATATTTCTTTCTGATTTGATTTTTGGGGTGTTGATGCAGGTTGTGGATAAAGTTATGTCATTTTAATTAGACCTCTATTTAGTTACCTATCCCAAACCAAACAGATAAGTACACAATTTAACCAAAAAGATCAATGAAAGATCTCCGGTTAGGTCGATCTAATCTTTTTTAACATTTAGTTAGCCATTCTTAGGGATTGTACTTCTCTTGTTTTGATGGTTTGAAATGTTTTGGAGTAGTTCAAAAATGACCGACATGTTGTTCTCTTTGGATCAAAAATTGAAACTCTCTTCTACTTTTTAAGTGTCTGGTTTTAAAAATTTAGGGAAACTGGATGGTTCTACGAGATGATAATACTGATCAGAGACAATTGCAGCTGGCATTAGTTAGCTTTTTGGTTTACACGTGTCAGTTCCAATATTCTCGGACGGCTTTTCTGGGCGTTGACTACTAGAAACGTACTGATATAATCTCTATGATCAGAAACTAGTAATCTTCTTCATTTCATTTACTAAGCCCTACCGCATCGGGATCGTGGAGATGAGCATGCATGCACTAATTAATAAGCAACGTCCTTGCTATAAAATTTTTAAGCTGCATAACAGTTCGTTTTCTTAGATCACAAGTCAAATTTTTACACCAACACTTGGATGTAAGATTTTGAAGTTAAACCCGAGTGATGGAGTATAGACTATATACAGACTACAGAGATTTAGGACTCCCATTAGAATATTTTATGTGTTAACACGTATCTTATAAATTGTTGTTTGACATGTAGTCAATGTTTTCCGCTCAAATTTCAAATTAAATCCTAAATTTGTAAAACAATGACTGAAATGAAATACACTTTTGGATATTGCCACTCAGAGTTTACAGCTTGCTCTCAGATGAGGTTTTTACCATTAGACTTCCCAGTTCCCACTTCCCACTTCCCAGCTTAGCAGGTTGTGATAAGAATTAAGAAATACAGCTGGTTAATTATCTTTAACTTGTGGTTAAAATTTTAACTTTTACTACCGTCTAGATTTATGGATGGTATCTCATGCAACTAATTTTAAATACACAATCTGTATTTTCTTTGTACGTAGTTTTCATTCAAAAACAACAATCCAAAGAAAAAACAAAAGCATGTCATTGGTATGATTCTAAATATCTAATATTCTACAAATTATGTGATAGTTAATTTACTTTAATTACCCACTTGGGTTAGTCCTAGTATTTAACATATATATAATACTTACCACCTTAGGGGCATTTCAACCAACCGACTAACTTGCCTCTCCGGGATGAGAAATTGAGAACCCATGATTTGATCTGCGGAGCAAGAAATCCAAGCCAGGAAGCATTTCAAACCATTTATTTTATTGAACTTACATAATAAAACTAAAATTTCTATTTGGTTACCTATAATTGTGTCATTATAAATTGTCTACAATTGTTTTCTTTCTTTATTCAAGAATTTAAAGTTCATTGAATCGCCGTAAAAATAAGAAAAATAGACTAAAATTTATCGGTATTGCATGCATGTAGGGAGAGTGTTGTAGTTAAATAAAGCATATTGGAAATTGAAATTCAGTAATAGTATTGATTATTGAAACCCATAAGTGAGTATATAATGGAAAAAAAGTGAGGAGGGGCAGAGGACTCTCGTACTTTACCACCACACGTAGCTAATCGCTTTAGGCTAAGAGAACCCACAAGGCCAGCTTCTAAGAAAGCGATTAATGAAACCACATGGAATGTCATTATTCATCGACCTATATATATGAACTAAATTAAATACGTAAATATTTCATTTCAAAGCCAAATTCAGGCTTTAACAGTTTAACTTATTTGTTACCCCAATTACGTACGTGAACGCACTTTATACGATCACATACAACGACAATAACCAAAACTTGCTCCCTCCCCTCCCTCTATATATTGCTTTACTTTTCTTCACACAGTCCATGCTATTCCCTGTTGCAAACCTCCATAGCCACACAACCTTTATGACACTGAAACTCCCTCTAGCTTTAGCCAAACTTAACCATGGTGAATATAACCTCCATCAAGACAGCATCAAATGGCCTATGGCAAGGCGACAACCCTCTAAACTTTGCCTTCCCACTCCTAATAGTTCAAACCACCTTGATCATTGTCGTCAGCCGCTTCCTCGCCTTCCTCCTTAAACCCCTCCGTCAACCTAAAGTCATTGCAGAAATTGCCGTAAGCTAGTAATCTCTTGTGAGATAACCTAAAATGTTATGTTGTTCAAATGTCAATTATAAATATATATATATATATATATATTAATTAATTAATTGTTACTAATATATAGTATTTGGAATTTGTGACTAGGGTGGAATTTTGCTTGGGCCGTCAGCTTTTGGAAGAAACAAAGAGTACTTGCACAAAATATTTCCTTCATGGAGCACCCCAATACTAGAATCAGTGGCAAGTATTGGTCTTCTGTTTTTCTTGTTCCTTGTAGGCTTAGAGCTCGACCTGAGCTCCATTCGCCGAAGTGGCAGAAGGGCTTTTGGCATAGCCCTCGCCGGCATAACGCTCCCTTTCCTCTGCGGCATCGGGGTGGCCTTGGTCTTCCGCAAAACCATTGACGGAGCTGACAAAGTAGGCTTCGCTCAATTCCTTGTTTTCATGGGAGTGGCCCTCTCCATCACCGCCTTCCCTGTGCTTGCCCGCATCTTAGCGGAGCTCAAACTGTTGACCACTCGGATTGGGGAGACTGCCATGGCCGCTGCCGCCTTCAACGACGTTGCTGCATGGATCTTGCTGGCCTTGGCGGTGGCCCTGGCCGGTGACGGTGATGGTAGCCACAACAAGAGTCCCTTGATATCCATTTGGGTCCTCCTTTCAGGTGATAATAATTCATATTAACATAAAGAATCTTTTTTTTTCCTCAATGTTTTCTTGTAGTAGTATGTACATTTCACAATATTTTCATATGATTTATTTTCATTGGGATGTCCTTCACTCAAAAAATTTGTTCTGTGCAATGATCGATAGTGAATACAATCTATTAATCAAGTTTGGCTAGTCACTACTCACTAGTGATCGAGTAGTGAATATATACGTACTATCTAATCTTTCTGTTATAATGACATTTTAGCACCGACTATATATGTGACAGTTGATAAATACGATAACTTTAGCACCAACTTTTAGTAAATAAATAGGTCTAAAATGAGCATATAAACAAATGAAATAGTAAAACAAATTAATTAGACTACTTTTGAGATTCGATCAGGTTAGATTTCAATTCCCTCTAATGTAACAGCTAGAGAAAAAAAAATACTAAAACATGCATAAGTAGGGATCTAACATATATATTTATATATATCAGGTGTTGGCTTCGTGGTGTTCATGATGGTCGTGATCCGACCTGCCATGAAATGGGTCGCCAGCCGGTGCACACCGGAACAAGATGTGGTGGACGAAGCCTATATTTGCTTAACCTTAGCCGGAGTAATGGTGTCCGGGTTCATGACCGACCTAATTGGGATTCACTCTATATTCGGAGCATTCGTCTTCGGACTCACAATTCAAAAAGGACAGTTTGCGGACAAATTGATAGAGAGGATTGAAGACTTTGTGTCTGGTTTGTTGCTTCCTCTTTACTTTGCGTCGAGCGGGTTGAAGACGGACGTGGCTAAAATACGCGGTGGCGGGGCGTGGGGGCTGTTGGCGCTGGTTATAACTACGGCGTGCTCCGGGAAGATTCTGGGGACGTTTGCGGTGGCAATGATGTTTATGATTCCCGCTAGAGAGTCCTTGACGCTTGGTGTGCTCATGAACACCAAAGGCTTGGTGGAGCTCATCGTTCTCAACATTGGCAAGGAGAAAAAGGTCAGTTCATTTTATCGATCATTAGCTAGATTGACTTGCATGTTAATCACACATGTCATTTTTAAGAGATGTCATTCACACATATTATTCCCATTCAATCCAAGAATGAGAATGATAGAGAATGTATATATAGGCCGGATAGGTACCGCTATACACACACGTGGGCAAAGTCTAAAACATGATTGGATAAGAAATAGGGGAACGTTTTGAGTGTTTTGGGCACTAGTGCTCCAGATTTTTTTAAGACCTCACTTAAAATGGGCAAGATGGAGATTTACAAATCTAACGGTTCAGATTATTTATGACATGCCTGAGCACTAGTGCTTTGGGCATTGTAGAATTTTCCAAGAGGTAGTGTTGTACAAATATAAGCATCCATTCTACAATCAATTAACATACAATATAGCTAGAGAAGCCAAAGATCTTATATATTATTTGCAAGGCTTAGATTTTTCCATTTAGAATTATTATTGATCTTGTCTTTATGTTCAAAATAATGTCGTTTTAGTTTTTTTTTTTTTTTTTTTAATTTGAGTGTGATCGCTTTTAGATTGAGTTTGACATATCAATTATCAACAACACATAAAGATAATTAAATAAAAGTCTAAAGACGAAGTGTTCAACATTAGGGCACATTAAAATCAACAGAAAAAGAAAAAAGATGATCAAAACTCATGAATCCACCAAACTTTATCTCCGTAGACGACACAAATAATTCTTCGTATGAGAAATGCAATGAGCTGTTAGTGAGTCATATCTTGTTTAGGATGGGAAGTGTTGGTTAATGAGGACCATGAAAGAGAATCAATAAATACGTACAAAAAGAATCAATTGCAAAAATTATTTTGAAAAGAACAGCTCAATCAACTTTTATCCTGGCCTTCTCTCTTTAATTATAATATGTCGACTACATTGTTAGTTGTCTCTGTTAAGTACTAGCTTTATGTCAGTTTTTCCTTTATTCATGAAATATTGCTCCATCCAATCCATGAACTCTAATCCAATTTCTCCCTCTGCAATATTAGGACAGTTCGTTGGCTAAATGTGTAGGATAAGAAATGAGTCGTGAAAAGCATATATATATATATATATATATCGATTGGCTTTATTTTTATAAGGACGTGCACGTCTTGTAAAGGTTCAAAAGCAACAAGTTTGGGCCATGTTAATCAATCCAAAAAATAAAGTTGGATTATTGCACGGCAGATATAAGCATTCATTATTAATTTTCGTTTATCTTCGATTTCAATTATTACAGGGTGTAAATAGTTCTAGTGATGAAGAGTATTTACGGATGTACTTAACCCGAGATTTAGTTAGGGTTAATGTGGATGTTGTTTACAGATTATGAACTGAACATTATCTTATGACTACGTGCAGGTGCTTAATGACGAGTCATTTGCAATTCTAGTCCTCATGGCACTCTTCACCACCTTCATTACAAGTCCAGTTGTGATGGCCCTTTACAAACCGGCACGTGGAATCTCAATTCGCACTCACCGTAAGCTATGCGACCTCTCCTCAGCTGATCAAGCCCTCAAAGACGAGCTTCGAATCCTTGCATGTGTTCATGGTCCAAATAATGCACCCTCACTCGTTAGCCTAATAGATTCAATTCGAAGCAACAAAAAATCCCAACTCAAACTCTTCCTAATGCACCTTGTTGAACTCACTGAGCGTTCTTCTTCAATCATTATGTTCCAACGGGCTCGAAAAAATGGGTTTCCTTTCTTTAATCGAACGCCTCGAGGTGAGTGGCACGATAGGGTTGATGGGGCATTCCAAGCCTATAGTCAATTGGGCCGAGTCGTGGTCAGGCCCACAACCGCAGTTTCGGCGTTGTCCACAATGTATGAGGATATTTGCCACGTGGCGGAAGACAAAAGGGCCGCGATGATCATCTTGCCATTCCACAAGCAATGGAGATGTGAGGGTGATCATGATCATGGGAAAAAGGAGATAAATGTTGGCCATGGATGGAGAGGGGTCAACCAAAGAGTGCTCCAAAATGCACCGTGCTCGGTAGCGGTCCTTGTGGACCGTGGATTCGGAAGTGTTGGAGCCCAAAAACCTGAGCCTAGTAACTTTGTGGCCCAGCGGATCTGCATTGTGTTTTTCGGTGGGCCTGATGATCGAGAGGCCTTGGAGTTGGGTGGCCGGATGGCTGAACACCCGGCGGTTAAAGTAAAGCTTGTGAGGTTTGTCGAGAAAAAAGGTTCGGAGAGTAATGGGCCTCATGGGCTTATGTTAAAGCCCTCAACTACCAAGTCCACCGAAAACAATTATAGCTTCTCCACAGCCAAAATGGACCGAGACAAAGAAAAGGTATACAACAAGTTTTGCTATAATATTTTTTTTTTGGTTACAAAAATGGTGGTCCAAAGTGGGCTACCACTCCGGGGCCGGGAGCAATTGAGGTATGGCCCTCCCCAAGGGTTGTTTTTTACAAGCTGAGATTTGAACTAGCGACCTCCTATTACCAGGAGTATCACTGTAGCGTTCGCCCTACTTGCAGCCTAGCATGGTTCCACTAGACCAAACTCATTGGGTAATGCTATAATTGGTTTATTTACATGTATTGATTTTTTGGTTAAATGGATCAGGAACTAGATGAAGCTGCAGTGGCTGAGTTTAGGAGCAAGTTGGTGAACGATGGGGTGGCAGAGTACACCGAGCAAGTGGCGGCTAGGAATATTGCTGAGGGGGTGTTGACAATTGGACGCAGTGGGGATCAGGACCTAATAATTGTAGGAAAAGGACGGTTCCCATCAAGCATGGTGGCGGGATTGGCTGACCGACAAGCCGAGCACGCCGAGCTGGGGCCTGTCGGAGACATTTTGGCCTCTTCCGGCCATGATGTGGTCTCATCAGTCCTTGTGATTCAGCAGCACGATGTAGCTCATGCAGTGGAAGCTCCAGTGTCTAAGATAGTGCATGGTGAGTATGATAAGTGCACACCTGATGAGTCCTCCAGTGTCTAAGATTAATGAGCATGTGTAGAAAAAGCGTGTACATATATAAAGGGTTACAGGATTCCTCCTCCAAAAATGTAGCACTGGGGGTTTTATGTTGTACTACTTCATTTGAAGAAGAAAAAATATATAATAATGATAATAATTATTCCGCAACACGGTCATATGCTTTATTCATGTCGAGTCTTGCCTCTTGCGTAAGGAAATGTAATCTTGGATTTTCCGATCAGGGTACAAATTAATGCCCTTCCATAGCAGAGAGATGACATACGGAAAGCATAACATTGAGTGGATTCGCAAATCGCAAGCATGCACTTAGTCAAGATCTCATAATTAAGCAACTTAATTTGCACAAAGCTATGAGCCTGAGCTGGCCAACACACTGAGGATCGATACCTTGGGAATAAGGTACGTACTAGTTGGGAACCTGTGAACAGAAATAACAGGTTCTGGTTATGATTAATTTAATGTTAATTTACCGACCATATAGAATAGGGAGCTGTTAGTTGTTCCCTTTTTAGAAAAATCAAGAAAAGGATTGCATTTGTGTGATTCGGTATAATTTTAAAAAGTCACTCAAATCTTTTTTTAATTCTAGTATGGAGGCCACTCCAATTAATGGAGATCGAGTTTACTATATTATGAGCAACTAAAGTTGGATTGATTACGTACAAATGGACATCCCAATTGAGAAGGTTTCCTGTTGACAAATAGAATTCATCCCCTCGGAAATTCGTCTTGTAAAACAGATGCTATAATCGAACTTAATTCTCATCTATTGTCAATTGGTTAGTGATCGATATTCTATTACACACCGATAAGTTAACTTACTACAATGATTAAAGTACACATGAAGAACCAATACTGGCCGTTGTTGGTTGATCACTTACACTAAACAAAGAAAAGTATTGGGAGAAGCAATTATCTTCTTTCCCGTTGGAGACATATATATGCGCAAAGTGTGGTGGGTGATTGACTAGACTACTACTATTGTCAGTACTGTGTAACTTCTTATCCATCTTTTTTTTTTTTTGGACTGAATCTTATTCTTATCCATGCATCTATAAATCAGTTAGTTACTTCACTGGTCTCTCATCATTTGAAGTACTATATACCAAGTTATCAAGCATGGAACATATGGTGCTCAACGTAACCAGCATGAGAACTTCTTCAGATGGAGCATGGCAGGGCGATAATCCTCTGAACCATGCCTTCCCATTGTTAATAGTTCAAACCACCCTCGTTCTCTTCATCAGTCGCTTCCTCGCCTTCCTTCTCAAACCACTCCGCCAACCTAAGGTCATTGCCGAGATTTTAGTACGTACCATCCCTAGCTGCTTCCAACTTCATTTTTCATATTTTCTTCTTCCTCGATCATCATACTTCAAATTAACTTCATGTTTTTGCTTATTGTTATATACATATATAACCGGCCAATTCTTGCTGGCTTAAATATTTAAAAGTTAGACAACTAATACAGATTTAGTTCTGGGAGGTCTTGAACTAGTAGTTAAACGTACTCTCACAGAAAAATGCGACCTAGTATAGTAGTTCTCAAACACTAGATGACATGCATAAGTGAAGTTGATGCTTTTAATTTCGTGTGTGATTGCAATTCAGGGTGGCATTTTGCTAGGGCCATCGGCACTTGGCCGGATCAGGGATTTCTCAGACATCATATTCCCTTCATGGAGCACTCCCATACTCGAATCAGTAGCAAGCATCGGCCTCCTCTTTTACCTGTTCCTCGTAGGCCTCGAGCTCAACTTGAGCTCCATTCGCCGCAGTGGCAAAAGTGCCATCACCATAGCACTCATAGGCATTTCCCTCCCTTTCCTCATCGCAGTAGGAGTCACATTCCTCATGCGCAACGCCATCCAAGGTGAGAACAAAGTCGGATACCCTCAGTTCCTCATGTTCATAGGGGTAGCCCTCTCCGTCACCGCCTTCCCCGTCCTCGCGCGCATCTTAGCAGAGCTCAAACTGCTCACCACACGTGTCAGCGAAACAGCAATGGCTGCGGCAGCTTTCAACGACGTGGCTGCATGGATCCTGCTGGCCTTGGCCGTGGCCTTAGCCGGTGGGAACCATAAAAGCCCTCTAGTTTCCATTTGGGTTCTCATTTCTGGCGTGACTTTTGTCGCTTTTATGCTCATTCTGGTCCGTCCTATGATGACTTGGGTTGCTAAGCGCTGCTCGTCTCAAATTGAGGATGAAGCTTATATATGCTTAACCCTAGCCGGGGTTATGTTGTCCGGGTTCATGACTGACCTAATCGGTGTCCATGCCATTTTCGGATCGTTTGTTTTCGGATTAACCATTCCAAAAGGGGGTGAGTTTGCAGCCAAATTGACTAAAAGGATTGAGGATTTTGTTTCTGGATTGCTTCTCCCTCTCTACTTTGCTTCAAGTGGTTTGAAGACTGATGTTGCTAAGATTCATGGCCTCAAGGCATGGGGGCTACTGGCTCTGATTATATCAGTTTCATGCACTGGAAAAATTTTGGGAACGTTTTTGGTTGCAATGATGTGTATGATACCAGTGAGGGAGTCATTAGCACTAGGGGTGCTCATGAATACTAGAGGGTTGGTGGAGCTTATTGTTCTGAATATTGGCAAGGAAAAAAAGGTAAATTCAACATAATTACACCACTTGATGCTTTTTTGGTCTGAACTACCTCAAATGAAATCCAAATGAAAATCTTGCACAAAAATGTATGTTTTTAAAAATCATAACAGAAAGTAATATGAAGTTGAGAAAAAGACCATGCATACAACTCTTCATCTACAAAATTACTATCATAACTCCGTGGTTGTTTTTAATATGTCAAATTTCTAATAAATAAGACTTTAAATTTGATGTCATTTTTGTAATGAGAATGTTTGTAAACTTAGTTATTTGTTAAAGTGCTATTTTTTTGGTAATTCACGTTTTTTGTTAGTTGGGTTTCTAGACACTCTAGCCGACTCATCAATTAGTGCATTTGCTAATCGATAATGCTCGTGGAAGGAACTGTTTTTGCACATAATAATTTGCTAGTGCAACATGAATATAAAATTAGATGTTGTTATTAATACATTCCAAATTGTTATTAACACGTTTTTTTTTTGTATTTTTTAATTTATTTTTATTATATAAAGTATTCATAATACTCTTTACATTGTTTGAAAAAAAAATTATTTTTAAAAATGCAAAGTTATGTTAATAACAACTTGAGGTGTGTTAATAACAATTCCATAAAATTATATGTATATATATGTGTGTGTGGTGAAATCATAATTCCATTATAAAACACAGTTTTGTAATGAATTACCAGGTCAGATAACATGAAGTATTTCCATTCTGAATTTACTTCACGAGTTATTTGTTGGTATCTATTTCCATTCTAACATAAAGTTTTTGATCGAACTTGCTTAATTTACAGATTTTAAACGACGAGATGTTTGCTATTTTAGTGCTAATGGCACTTTTCACCACCTTCATGACAACTCCAACAGTGATGGCCATTTACAAACCCTATGTCGTTTCTTCTGAATCTGAGAGTAGTTTAGAGAGACAGAATTCTCCGAACAAAAACTCAAAGAAAGAGAAGGAACTTCGAATCCTTGCTTGCATTCATGGACCGAGAAGCGTACCCTCCCTTATCAACCTCATTGAGTCAACCAGAACCTCCTCCGAGAATTGTCCTCTCAAAGTTTACGTGATGCATCTTGTTGAACTCACTGATCGTTCATCTTCCATTATGATGGTACACCGAGTTCGGAAAAATGGCTTTCCCTTCATCAACCGCTTATGTCGAGGGGTGGCACAAGGCCAAATTGCCTTGGCATTTGAAGCTTATGGCCAAGTTGGTCAAGTCACCATCCGCCACACAACAGCCATCTCGGCATTTTCCACAATGCACGAGGACATTCTCCACATCGCGGAAGCTAAGAGGGTGTCCATCATTATTGTGCCTTTCAACAAACAGAGGAATAAAGAGGGTGAAGAGACGATGGAAGATTTAGGGCATCAATGGAAAGTAGTCAATGAGAGGGTTCTAAAATGGGCAAATTGCTCAGTAGCATTGTTTGTGGATCGTGGATTCGGTGTTGGAGCTGAGAAGGGTGCAAAGCCCTTAAGCACTAACATTCCGAGGAGGGTGTGCATTCTGTTCTTGGGCGGACCCGATGACCGCAGGGCACTGGAGTATGGTGGGGGAATTGCAAATCAAAGCGTTGAGGTTACAGTTGTGAAGTGCTTGGAGCATAGCGCTAATCGCATAAGCCCCGTCACCGACCCCGAGAGGGAACTCAATGAGGCTACAGTGACAGAGTTCAGAAGACGGAATGGGTCGGTAAAATACAGAGGTGGTGGTAGTCAGCGACATTACAGAGACGGTGGTGGGCATAGGTCAGAGCAGGGACTATGACCTGGTGATCGTGGGGAAGGACCACCACCCTTCAACCATAGTTGCAGAATTGGCTCACAATCAGCTGGAGCATACCGAACTGGGACCAATCGGGGACACATTAGCTTCATCCTCACATGGGATTTTGTGCTCCGTGCTTGTGATACAAACACCACAAATTAGAAAATGAAGTCTGGGTACTTGCTGTTCTAGCAGTCACAGACCAGGATACAGTGACAGCTATGTAAAATTAGTTTGCTATTAGCTTTATATTTGATCCACTTCTGTTGTGGCTAATTTCAAATTTCAGGTAGTCAGATCATAGAATCCTTACAGAATGAAGCAAGACCTAAATCAGATATACCTCTACCGATCGCAAGAAATAAGATGGAAAAAGAAAAGGAAAGGAGGGTAAGAAAGAAGAAATTACCACTATAGATTTATAGGCTCACAGTAACTGGCAAGTTAATTGATTAAGAAGCAGCAGTTTCATTATTACAAATTTACAACTTAAGGGCGTCAGGGAGGGCAAGAAAGGTGCTTACCATAGCAGCTAGTTACTCAAATGTAAGCCAAAGTTTTGGCAAAAATGTGAAAATCTCACAAGGCCACAAAGGTACAAGTAAACTTGAAAAGAAAAAAAAAGATTACTAAACAAATTTATTCAATAAACTAGTACCATTACGAATCAAAAGAAATTCCATTTCTCAAACTTCACAAATATCTTTGAATCCTCATTTGAATCGGGCAATGAACCCTTCTTGTGGACAATTGTACATACTATAAACAACTTGGAAACAACAAATATTCCCCAATAAGTTACATTAAATCTTTTGAAGAAAAAAGAAAATAACATTTGATCAAAATATACTAACCTCAAGAAAAATGTCTTTTCTATAGAAATGGATCCAAATTCCAGTTTCGATCACAAACTAATCAGTCAGCAGCAGCTGCTAACAAATCATCATCTTTGGCACTACCATTGGCAGTCATCAGTTTGAGTGCTCCTTGTGTCTCTGATTATGCATAATCCAGGAATTTACTGAGACCATGTCAGATTCTGCCTCGTCATACAAAGTAGAAAGACAAAAACAAAAATGAGACTCAAGGCTCGTCCTTATACATACAAACCAAATTTTAACCAACGGTCTCTTTTAGAATCATTTCATATTAAAACCAAATTTTGAAGTCTTAGGAAAACAAAACGCCTCCCAAAGAATTTTGGATTTCAGGTTAAAAACCTTGCTATGAATAATCCCTTTTAGTTTGGCCGTCGGACAACATAATTCAAAACAAAAAAATAAATTCAGTCAAGACAACCAAACAATTTTGGATGAAGAATGAAAACAACAATCGAGTATTTCAGATATTAGTACCTTAGTCAAAGCCTCCACCAGTCCATGTTGAATCAGATTTCCCATTGTGACCAACACCTTTCGTAGAAGGTGCACTCTGGTAGCCACTATCAAATCCATCATCTTTCCCATCATCCCAGCCAGCCCAACCATCACTGCTATTGGATGCTGTTCCCTTCGTAGAGACTTCCTTCCTATTGTCTTTGGTGTCCCAATCATCCCAAGAATTCGAGTTATAAGAATTAGTATGCCCACTTGACGAGGACTGCCCCCGTCCAGAAGAAGAATCCCATCCTGTATTCTCCTGTTTATTAAACTCTTGATAATATCCATTTTGCTCGCTATCATTTCGTTGCCAGTTGTCAGTCTTCCAGTTTCCATCTTTAGCATACTCTTCAACCTTCTGGGATGCCAGTGCCATGACCCCTTTCATAATTCCCCAAGTCCTTTGTCCTATCTCTGAAGTCTTTGCAGTAACAACATTAACAGTTTCATTCACCTTGTAGTCATAGCCACCCTCTTTCACCTGGTAAAAAGATTTATTCACACAACTTGTTTATCAAAGTTTAGAAATTAGCTAACCTTTTGGTCTATAATACAAATGATAACAACAAAAGAGCAACTATAGCAATCACAAAATTAACATGATAATGGAATGGGAGGAAGTCACCATATTGTTTGAGAATGTAGCTTTTCCATTCCGGCACATTAATTATTTTCTGGTCCTTACCCTTTTCCAATCGTGATCTATATGGAATGGTGCATATGGCTTGATTTCAACCGAGTCCCAATGTTGATTATGCTAAAAGAGATCTTTCCATTAAAATTTGTTATTCATTTTCATGCAATATAAGTAAAAGCTTCCTAGCTCCAGCTTCCAAATATTGTGTGATATGTGGTCTCACCACAAGATTACCCTCTACTTTTCTTAACCATCAAACCATCCAAACTCAAGTTAACCCCTCAGATTACTACTATTTAACATTGCACCATTTCACTTGGAACCATCATCAAATTGAAACCAATACAACATACAGAGTAGCCCAGCCCCCACCCACCTCACATATGCCTCAGTCACTCACAACCATTGCGAGTCAGTGTTTCAGAAGCCAGATTTGTAACTATTGCTTCCCCTGGGGTGTTAGATCAATCTAAAAGCCCTAATGACAAACATTGACATAAAAAATAACAATAATTTAGCATCCATTAACTGTTAGTCACTCAGTTACGACTTACCGTGTAAATAACAGTCTACATTGTGCTTAACTGATCAAATGTTAACCATTTAGCATAGTTTTCGCAGTCTAGGGAAAATGGAAAAGAAATTTTTTTTTTTCTTTTGTAGGTTGTGTGAAGTTGGAATGTCATAAAATTTCCTAAGATGTTATACTGGAATGCCACAATCCTCCCACATATGAGAGGAACGAAACTAGAAGGGTTGATGAATAGAAGTAACTGATTCCTTGCTTCCGTATTCCTCTCATTCTTTGCATTAATCATCAATGGATTATTAGTGCATGGTGTTTCAATTATTTCAGACTAGATAAATAAATCACTGGCAGAATGATCATCTAATATAGAGCATAATGAAGAGTGATAGTGAAATACCTTAGAGGTGAGCTCTTTTGTGCCTGCCTGAACTACAGTTGCAGCTGATTGAGCTGCAGATGCAGCAACCAAAGATAGCCTACCAAATCCCTAAAGAAATTAAAAAAAAAAAACCAAACAAACCAAAAATGTATGCAATACATGTATCAATATCAGTCATTCCAGCTCCAATCACATATCAAAGTAAACACAAATGAAGATAAAATAAAAATAATGCAACCTGAGAAACAGCAGATAGCACATCCCCTTGCGAATTGTTGTTATAATTATTCTGTGAAGGAGCGGAGCTTGACCCGAACCCGACATACTTGCCGCCTTGCGACGGTGGCAGTCCGTCGGGCCTCGACTCATTCTCCGCCATCTTCCTCGCGAAGAAGCTCTCCTTGTTCGCCGCGGAAGCCTCAAATTGCGATCGCGTGATATCCTCCGTCGATCTCGACCTCGCCGGCATCCCTCCGCTGCTTCCATATCCGCCGCCCACGCCTCTAACATCGCCGGTGGACTGATTCCGCCTGATATCGTTCGATCTGAACCCGTCGTCGTCCCAATTATCCCATCCCCCATTGTTGCCGGAACCACCACCTCCCCTGCCGCCTCCTTGAGCCAAAGGCGGCTTCTTTTTCCCGAACCCGACGCTCTCCTTCACGACCGGCGGGTCCCGCCACGGCCGACCCTCGGCTAGGGCTTGAATGCGATCCCTGTACACGCTGGCAGCGTTGGTGTTGTACTTGGTGACGATATCGGTCTCCTTAGAGACTCCATAGCTGGCGAGGAAAGCGTTGAGCCTCTCGTTCCCGCCAGCCTCCATCTTCTTAATCTGGATCTCGGACCACGAGTCCATGGTCACGGATCGGACGAAGGAGATGTGCACGCCGAGGCCGCGGTGCTTGCCGGAGCACTCTAGGCACATGAAGACGCCGTACGATACCGAAGCCCATTGCGGATTCTTCTGGGAGCAGTCCACGCAGATCTTGTTTCCCGGCTGCGATTGCAGGTCTCGGAGCCGCCTCGATGCCGCCATTTTAGGTCCGATCCGTTCCGATCTGAATCGGATCAAGGATTGAGAAGCAAAATTTCAAAACTTGAAAATAACAAAAAATCAATAAAATTAGAGACGAGGAATGTTTGGGGCAGAGAGAGAGCCTCCGTTCTTCTTCTTCTTCTTTCTCTACTCTCTCTCTCTCTCTGTGTGATGTGTTTGGTTTTTTGGGGGAGAGAATTAGGGAAGGAGATCACCGACACCGTCAATTGGGCACACACATTTTTTATAGTTTAGTTTATAGGGTATGGATGGTGGCTTTGAACAGAATGAACAGATGGACTACACTCCTTTGCCCTCCTCTATACTATGCAAATCGTACGTGTGGGTGGCACGTGCGCTTTCTCTGTTTCAACTTTCGCGGGATTGTTTTTTTTTTTTTTCTGCTCCCATGAATTGTGAACCAATGAAACGTAAACTATATTGTTAGAGAGATCATAAATTCTGATTCTAACGTATATTTGGGAAACTTAATGTTTCATTTTCAGGTAAAGTTAATTTATTCATTGGACCTAAGGTCCAATTATCAAGTTCTAGCCAGAGCGGATAGCGTCGTTTGAAGTAAATATGAGATTTTGAAATTGGTATTATCTAGTATACCCCAATGCATTCACAACTAGTCAACATTGATGATCTCTAGCAAAAAAAAAATATTGATGTTCAAGTGTTGCTTTTTTTTTTTTTGTGTCGTTTTACTTTATTTGTCTTACGCATTAGGGCAAATAAGCAATGCTTATCATTTTTATTTGATTATATAATTTAAGCACTTAATAGGTAATAATTCAAGCAATGGTCGATTGGTACCAAAGAATCCAAATACTAGTTTTGGAGGCACTTGCCTTGCAATCCCCACTAAGCAACAAGAGAAGGTGTTGTTTTGTTTTGTTAGAACATGTTTGGAAGGGCAATGGTCATTTGCTCAAATGAAGAGGAATTCATTTACTTTTTTTTTTTTTTGGAAAATAAGAATTCATTTACTTGTGCAATTTTTAATTAGAGTTTAATTTGTGTTTAACATGTGAGACACAATCCTATGTTCTCATTTTCACTAGACGTCAGGACGCCAAATAGTGGCACCTCTTTGTAACATTAAAATAACAAAGGTTGTGCCCGAGTCTAGGTGTCTAGAGCTAATGAAATTTTCGAAATTAGATAATGTATTGTGTTCTTTAGCTCTGATCGATTTCCCTCTTTTACTTTATCAAAATTTGATTTCTCACTTATTCTTCCTTTTGGTTGGAGAAGGAATAAAAGGATCCATTTTAGGAGAGGAAGATTGGATTGGGCCTCGGAATTGATTTCCACAATATTTAATATAAGGCCCGTAAATTAAAAACCATTGGTAGCCTCAGATTGATTATGGTTATAGATGGCATTCTAGCTTAAGACCATGAAAATCCGTTACAAAATTGAAGGCCCCTATAGTCCAACATTCCCAACCCTGAAGAGCCTAAGCCTAAGAAAATTTGAAAGTCCATCTACACCATTTCCCAATTTAGCCCATTGGCAATTAAGCCCTAACCTATAGCGAAGCCGATGGGAGGAGATTTTTCATTGCACAAAACCCATAGGAGCTTCAATGACCCCCACCAAGTCATGAGCTAGAGATACACACGTTATAATGTTCTACAAAATGTACATACTGACGCCTACGGTTTGAGAACAAATTTGTTGGCCAATACACTCAATCGAAGCTCAATAATGACACTTTGGTCCTTCTCCGGCCGACGGAAAGAACTTAAAAAGGGGTGGCTGGCTCTACTCCTAACTTTTGATTTTACATTGGTGGATAAGTGGTGTCATAGGCAGTATTCATAGGTCCTAAATTAAATTTGTATCGCACATTTAGTCTCAAATGACATGATATCTGATATACTATATGACACGTGATCAATCATGTCGAAACTATTCTATTAGAAGCAAGGAAATGAGATAGCCAATGGCCCAATGCCACATATTTCAAATTTAATTTTGGTAATTATAGTTGGAATCTCTAGCATTTTTCGAATGAAAAATTTGAGTTTAGATTGTGAAACTACGAATCACTCATTTAGGTTTGTCTTTCTTAATCCATCACACATCTACTTAAATATATGGACCGAGTACTAGTCAAGTGTCACATGGTAGTAAGATGCTTGGAACTTAAGATTGCCAAAAGTAACACCAAATACCCTTAACGAGGATGTCCAATTCAGGGTCCTACTCTATTAATAAGAGTTTAGTGCTACGTACTAGATCTTATTTCAAGCCGTTTTAGGTTTAATAGGTGGCTAATTGGCTATGCACCAAGTAATTAAAACATTCTTAGATTCAATTCAAGCACTGATTTTCGTTTTGCCCAACTACTTGACTAGTTGACTGGTGTCATAAGAACTTATTAGATATCATCATTCTATATATATAATAACGTGTTTATATCTCTCATTACATGTTTTTAAGGTTTTTTTTTTTGTAAATACGTGTTTGTAAGATGTATTGTATTAACTCGTAGCAATTTTAAGGCCTAAGGTACAAATTCAATTGGACACTAACTTTCTTTTTGCCGGCCTAACCATTTTGGTACCATATACGTAAAATGAATTATGTCACATTTTTATTTGTGATGATCCATTACAGAAGAAAGAACAAAACTACAAGCAAAAATCCCTATTACAATCCAAATCTAATTTATCAAAATAAAAAGTATTCATGGCAGAGAGAGGAAGTGAATGATTCCAAGTTGTATAGGGAAATAAATGACCAATAATCATCACCGCATCCTCTACAAAATTTGATTCACGATGACACATATGTTAATATTAGGTAACAAAAACAATCCGCATTCGTATGTGTTCCAAACGTACTTAGGCAGTCAATGACATAGGTAGAAACTCAAATGCTCTCACTTCAAAAAAAAAAATTGTTAAGAGCTATCACTTCAAAATTTAAAGCCTCACAACTACCATAATTAAAGGACTCGGGAGAGGATCTCTTATTTCCTCACAAGTAAATCTTGGCCCTCCAATTTGATCTTGCGGCCAGGATTTACTTGTTTTTTTTTTCTTCTTCTCTTCTCTCATCCCCTCTCTGTCCTTGTCTCTCTTCCGTCTTCCCCTCTATGTCTGCAACTTCTCTCTCTCTTGGAGGCCACCAAACCATTCAGATTCCGATCCCAACCGCGGCCCAAGGCCCGACCCTATCCCAATTTGGAGGCGTACCCACTTCTCTCATCCCCGAAAACCACCAGACCCACAGCCCCGGCCGGACACCCAGTCCCAGCCACGCAGGCTCCGGCGGCGATGGCTGCTACAATGGGGGCACAAAAAGAGGTCCCGGGAAAAAAAAAAAAAAAAAAAGAGAACGAAAAGGATGGGATGAGAGAGAAGAGAGGAAAGTTGCAGACATAGAGGGGAAGACCGAAGACGGAAGAGAGACAAGGACAGAGAGGGGATGAGAGAAGAGAAGAAGAAAAAAAAAAAAAAAGCAAGCAAATTCTGGCCGCAAGATCAAATTGGAGGGCCAGGATTTACTTGTGAGGAAATAAGAGATCCTCTCCGATAATTAAAAGACGTTTGAGACCTGTCACTTTCTTTTTTGGACAAAAATGAGACTTGTTACTTTATCTGTACTAATGGACCATTAATGGTTATTACTTGCGAACCTTTTTTGTCAAGTTATAGACAATAACTAGTAAAATATCAGCTATATTACTTTTATCATCAATTTCTCTCGTTCACATTATGTATCAAACCTAGGTGTTGGGTTTGGGGTTACGGTAGGTTTAAGGTTTAGGGGTTAGGGTATTTTTATTATCAATTTCTCTCATTCACATTATGTATCAAACCTAGGTGTTGGGTTTGGAGTTAGGGTAGGTTTAGGGTTTAGGGGTTAGGGTTTAGGGTTTTGGAGTTTGGGGTTTGTGGTTTGGGGTTAGGGTGTAGGATTTAGGGTCTAGAATGTGGTTAGCTTCATATTATGAAGCTAACAAGTTGGTTTTAGAGGGCAACTTAGGGATGGCAATGGGGAGGGTAGGGGCTGGGGATCAAAATATCATCCCCGTCCCCGAAGTTAATCTCTACCCTCATCCCCGCCCCAATCCCCGTTATAGTATATTGGGGATTCCCCATCCCCGTACCCGTTGGGGATTAAGTGCCCGTACCCACCCTGAATCCCCGTTAACATGTATTGCTAATTAACTTTAACAACAATTATTATACAATAATCGAGGTTTAAAAATATGAAATTACAATTAAAACATCATAAGATATTAAAAAATTTGACTTTCAAATATATTAATAGTGTAAAATTCTGGAAAGTTTGAAATCAAATAAAAAAAAGCAAAGGCTGCATAAATATAGATAATACTCTAAGGAATAAGAGGGCTTGAGGACTGAGGAGTTGGAGAGGAACAATAATTAAGGATGAAGGATGAGGTGCTTCTAGTCCTACTAATACCTAACCATTTTATTTTTGGGGTAAGCTATTACATTAGTAGCCCTATACTTATTAATTTTTTACCAAAATTCTTGTCTAGGCTCAGCCTTCTACATGCTTCCGCCCCTAAAAACATCAGTTAATTTAAATATTAAAATATATAAATTAACATAATATATAATTTATTTAAAAATAATAATTACTATTGGGTGGGAATGAGGATGGGGATCACAATATCATCCCCGCCCCATCCTCAATTTGAGAAATCGAATATTAGGGATTCTCGTCCCCATTATCCGATTTGCCCCGAATTTCTCCCCATTAGGGTCGAATACCCAGTGAGTACCCTACCCGATGAGGATTTTTGCCATCCCTAGGGCAACTCCTTATTCTTGTCATATTTTTTTATATTATAATATAGTTTTGTAATTGAAATTGTTCATTTTTTAGGTCGCATTTCAAAAACTACATAACACGGCCCCAACTCTTGGGGTTTGCCATTCTGTTATCCAAATCTTCATTTCAGGTCACATCATAATATAATGAACCCATACATTTATAGCACTGTTCATCATCTTCCCTAGTTAATTAGCTACCCCGCCAGCCATGTACTACTAATTAACGACTATGACCCTCATCGATCAAATGGAGAAATTGACCGGCCGACATCAATAATAGTAGTATGGACGTACTCATGCTGGTGTTATAGTAGAGATGGACACATGCACGTACAGGACTAGCTAGACAGCGATCGATGAGTCAATATATAGAGTCCATGCTGGATCTATATATATATGCATGTACCAATCTACGTACGTACATATATAGTCTCAGTTAGTGCAAAACCTTTCTACGTACATGTATACAACTAATATATAACCAATTAAGTCAAAACATATACATAAAATTCCTGTATTATATCTATAGACCAGTACGTACGTATAGTGGTATTCACTGAACTTGGTTTATAAGTAGTTAGCATACGAGGTTGCATTATTTTATTTGGGTCATAAACTGATACCAGAAACTCAGAAACAGATGAGTAGTCTCCACTGCTTCGATCATTGATTGAGTCTAAGGTTTTGATGGCATATTTATCACACAATTAAGTAGGCTGGGTTTGTTATATTTGTAATTGTACGCAAAGGTTTGTTTCCATTAATATATATATATATATAGTTTAGATTCATCACCGGCGTGATCGATCGAGTCAAAGTGACAGATACATTCATCTTTATTAAAGACGTGCCGCACTAAAATTATCTATATACGTACTACTTTCTTTCTTTTCTGGCAATCGATCCCATCATAGTACCATACTATTTATTTTATTTTATTTTTGGCTATTCATGAAACTATTTATATCAACCATGGTATAGTAGCTATATATGGGAATGGGAGAGATACCTAAGTATTCCTATTACGTACGACTTAATTATTCTTCAATAATTAGAAAATATTGATACAATTTTATTGTAATTAATCTTCTTCATCCATATTCGATCTATCTTCTCAATCTCATCATAAGCTCGATGAAACCCTAGGTCTTCGCCTACAAAGTGCGAAGGTTGGTGCCAAAGTATAATTCTCCTTGTTGAATTCTCCATATGGACACAAGAATTCTCCATCATTCTGCGAATATGTACGTTTATTTCCTATTCCTCCACTTTAATTTTTATTTACTTTTAATGTTTTTTTTTTGTGCATGTATCGTCCCCTTCTTTGTCGGGAAATTCTATCATACTCCAAACACTAAGTGTTCGGGCACGTGGCAGAATTTCAGCCTTTGGATTGAGTTCTCTACCCCATCCACCCCCCTTGCAAATGCATTCCCGTGCACCTACCCCGAGCACTGTAGGTGCACCCCTTCTTTGTCCAACTGAAAATGGGGACCAATGGCATTAATAGTGATAGGTTTATAGCAGCCACAAAAAAACAAAAGAAACGTACAGAGGTGAAAATGATGAACATGCATGCATCATTGCATCCTGTTATATATCCGATGCCTTGCAAGCTGGACCAGTTGGAGCTTCGATCCCGCCCAACCAATTCATAGCCGGGTTCACATCAAGTTAATTGCATTATGATGATACAAGCTAGTGATAGATAGTGGATTGAACTTTTTATTCTATTTTTTCAAAATTATTATTTGAACGGTGAAAATTTTCTGACTCTAGATCTAATACATTTTTTTTTTGTTACAGTGAGGCCTTTTGCTTTTAGTGTGTTTTTTTTTTGGATATAAGGGGGCCAACAGGCCCAGAAAACAAAGGAAAAAAACAAGAGCTCACGTAGCTACCTCCCTGAATCTAGGGGTTTCACACAGATCATCCAGCATAGCAGTGGTGACATGTGGAGGTGGTTGCAGCAAGGCTGGATTTGGAGAGGATATCAGCAACCACGTTAATTTCCCTGAACACATGCTTGACCTCGATCACAAGCAGAGAACTTATTCACAAGGAACTTTTAGTGTGTTGTTTGCTTATTCTTCAACTATTTATTATCACGAATAGATTATCTTTTACGAGTTACATCGATACTTAATGAGTACTACTTGCATTATTTCGACCAAACATGGTGATGATGACCCAATCTTCACGGCTGAAGTTGAATGTGGGTGGAAATTCGAATGGCTCTGATTCTTCATTATTTCACAAGCTTCTTTGTCGTCACGTACTCCATGCGGCAACAGGCCTTAGCTGTGTTGTATGGAATGAGACTATTTGAATGAAGATTTTCGAAAAATTGAGATGGAGATCGGAGAGTGATGCACTTAGGCCTCGTTTGGTTCATGGAAAGAAAAGGAAAAGAAATCAATTTATTGCTCTTTCTAATGGAAGTGGAAACTAAAATTCTCATTAATTTTCTTTTCAAGTGTTTGGAGGAAAATACCAAGAAATTGCAATTGGGCAGCTCATTCCATGACCCAAGAAGCTTTGTCGGCTATTGGAACTAGATATTGAAAACATGTTGGATCTCCTTGCCTCCTTGGTTCAAAGAAATTAGAATAAATGCTTGTATGTCTAGTTGATAATAGGGGTGTGGCAGGGGAATTGTGTGGTTTATTGGTTCTAGTTTAATTATTATATATGGCTTTTATCATGAATAATATCTTAGACTGTTAATCATTTTGGTACTTAACATATGAAAATTATCACATTAGTACATGACAAATTTTTTTTCTTTCTATTTTCTGGTTATGGAGATTAAATCATCTTTAACTATACAAAAAAGCCTAAAGCTATATCAACTAATTTGTGTAGTCCTAAAGAATGAACCTGGGAATCGTTTGGGTTGTTGGGTATGTGAGATTTGGAACCTAGCAATCGTTTTTATCCTTCAAACATTGTAGGAGTTGCAGAGGTTTCGTTGCATCGAATCGAACATGGTGGTCGCAAGGCTCGGATGATTAGCAGAGAAAGAGAGAGGCTTTGAATTATTTAATTTTTAGATCTGTCCAGATGCCTCAATTGCGATGGAGGCCATGACAAAGATAGATGCCTTGCAATGATGATCCAGGAGGAGTTTTTCTAGAAATAATTTTCATATTGAGTTCTTGAAAGCCACTTCTAGATCCAGATCGTACTCTTGAAATAAATAATTCCATATGCCCCAAGTTTTTTGTTTTGTTTAAATCTTCCATCTTCATGGAAATCAAGTAGGCATGGACAAATTGAAGAACTCAATAGCTTAACCAGATATATTAATTCATCCAAGTTCTGGAGCATGTGGAGACAAAAAGGAAAAAAAAATTGGGAGAGAGAGAGAGCTTCCATCTTCATGGAAATCAAGTAGGCATGGACAAATTGAAGAACTCAATAGCTTAACCAGATATATTAATTCATCCAAGTTCTGGAGCATGTGGAGACAAAAAGGAAAAAAAAATTGGGAGAGAGAGAGAGAGAGAGAGAGAGAGAGAGAGAGAGAGAGAGAGAGAGAGAGAGAGAGAGAGAGAGAGAGAGAGAGAGAGAGAGAGAGAGAGAGAGAGAGAGAGAGAGAGAGAGAGAGAGAGAGAGAGAGAGAGAGAGAGAGATTATTGACGGTGGGTATCAAAAATTCAAAATTGAGTCGGATTTGAAAGATCAAGTATTAATATGATAGTTTTTATCGGGTAAGAAAGTGATGAACAGTCTAAATATGAGTTCATGATAAAAACTTTAATTATTATGGATTATTGACGGTGGGTATCAAAAATTCAAAATTGAGTCGGGTTTGAAAGGTCAGGTATTAATATGATAGTTTTCGTATGTCAGCTAAGAAAGTGATGAACAGTCCAAATGTGAGTTCATGATAAAAACTTTAATTATTATGGATTAATGACAATGAATATTTTTTTCTTTATATTATTAATTTGATATATAATTATATATAAGTATATAACTATACTGCTAAAGCTTATGCCTTAATGAGGTTCTTCCAAATCATTGTCCAAAAAAAAAAAATGAGGTTCTTCCAAAAACGCGCCAATGTACGACTCAGTCTTTTAAAACACTAATTAATAATTTAATATATACTCATGAGGGTATATTCACTAATTAATATATACTCATGAGGGTATATCGAATATACCCGGATTATGAAACACTCAAGTAGCATCATTCAGGACATTTAAGTCTCTTATATTTATTAAAAGGTCAAATTTCACTAATTTATAGTCATTTTGCCAACAATCCCCATTAGCTTTCTCTTTTCTTTTTTTTTTGAACTAGTGCCCATTAGCTTTCTGCCTTCTCACACAAAAAAGAATTCCAATGTTTTTTATTTTTCTTAGCTTCCAATTAATTCACCAAAAGCAAGTGAAGAAAGTTCACAACTGAAGGGTTGTTGAAGCTATTAACAGCTCTTCACCGGCGAGCATTTAATTCTCTATAAATGGGTAATAATTCGGAATTGAAACCCATAATTTGTTACCTACATTCAACCCACCGCACTCTTATTTATTCTCATGCAATTCTTCCCCCCTCTTTTCTCATTCCTAAGGTATCTTTTTAGCTTATCTCACGCTCTTTCTCTCTTCTCTCTTCTCAATGCTCTGTTTCCTCTGACTGAAGATATAAACAAGTCTGCAATTAATTAGGCAATTGACGTTGTAGTGGGTGTGACAGAGTCTCTGAGCATTCTGGAATTGGTCATTTGTGTGATTTTAGGAAATGAATATCTTCTCATTAGTCACAGGAAGGCCTGGCGCAAGTGGGTTTGGATCAGCTTCAACTGCTGAGCAAGTCACTGAAGGAATTGATGCAAAGAACCTCACGGCCATTGTCACTGGTCAGTTTCATTTTCCTCCATCTCTATGAATATTCTTCTTTGTTTTCTTTTGTGCCTTCTATGTATGTGTTAAATGACCTCTCAATGAAACACAGTGTTGGTTTCAGATGCTTAGAGTAATTCCCATAATATGGTAGCCAAGAATGAGAATTTGCAATTTCAACTCAGGCCAGAACAAAAGGAGGCAATAACCCACCTGGCTTGCATCGACTTGTGGGGTTGGGGGTTAAAATATTTTGATCTCATTTTTCTTTTGTCCTTTCTGGTTCAAAAATGGTATTACAGTTTCTCTTTCTCAGATGATAACCAAAAAGTAGTGAATGTTGCACAGTTTATGTCTTCACAAACCTTACATTCAAAGTCTTATGTGTCATTGACTTTAGTAAAAACAGATAGATATCACTCAATTAAACATGACATTGGATTTATGGATGTATATGATACATGGTTTTTAAATGGCAAATTTGTGCAAATATGTTGATAGATTGCTGATCTTGGATGTGAAATGCAGGTGGGGCGAGTGGGATTGGATTGGAGACAGCGAAGATCTTGACGCTTCGAAGAGCCCATGTCATCATTGCTGCTAGAAACATTGAGGCTGCAAGTAAAGCGAAACAGCTTATTCTTGAAGAGAATGAAAATGCTCGAGTGGATATTCTGAAACTTGACCTCTGCTCTGTCAAATCTGTTAGAGCATTTGTTGATAGCTTCATTGCTCTTGATCTTCCTCTCAACCTCCTAATGTGATATATCATGATCTCTTTCTCATCTCTTAGTTTCATCATGTAATTCATCATCTCCTTCAGTTTCATTAAATTGGTTTATTTGTGTTGCAGAAACAATGCTGGTATTATGTTTTGCCCTCACCGGCTTTCAGAAGATGGAATAGAGGTCCAGTTTGCGACCAATCATCTTGGTAACTACAATTATTTTCTCGATAAAATTATTTGTACCACATTTACTATTATTCATGTGTAGCGTACATGAACCCCACTTATGCTCGCAGCCTCACTAATGTGAAAAAAGTTGTCAGCAATGTGGTACTCTTATGTTTTATATATATCATATCAGAATATCAATAAAGACAACTACCTAATTTACAGGTCATTTTCTGTTGACTAATCTCCTCCTTGAGAAAATGAAGAACACGGCTAGAACCACTGGCGTCGAAGGAAGAATTGTGAACTTGTCGTCAATTGCTCATGTACACACCTACAACGATGGGATTCGATTTGATAGGATCAACGATCGAAGTGGGTACGTAATTAATCAGCAGTGATTCAAGACTTAATTGACTAATCCATCTCTTTCATAGTTATCATCATTATAATTAAGTAGCTCATACTAATTCTTCAAGTCGATTAATATTTGTGTCCACAGTTACTCGGACAAAAGAGCATATGGCCAATCCAAACTAGCCAACATACTCCATGCTAATGAGCTCTCTCGTAGGTTGCAGGTAAATTCAATTACCTATATTAAGTTTTTATCTCTTGTACTCTGTAGAAAATAAGAATAATTATTACATATAAATCTGAAAGTACTATTATATATGCTGTGCTATGAATTGGTCACAGAACTTGTACGTACCGGTGGTTGTGTTCGATTTCATATTCATCAATCAGTGCCCTTGAGTAGGTAACTAGTGCCCCATAGACATGTGCCCCATAAAGAGTGATTTAAAGAACAAATAAATAACGGAAAGGGACACTTAATTTGAACTTGATCATTGTCTTCAACCTCAAGTGATCCAGTAAAGTGTCACATAGACATCTCAAATCAAATCTGGTGATATGGGACCAGAGTCACTTTACTTGTCCGCAGAAGAGTCAAGGATTAATGAAGCGTATGAATCTTTGTGAGATTCTGATCTTATTGATTGATCAGATTGTCAATTAGGACTGGATTAGATCAAACATTCTAACGTTTGAAAGATGCAATTTATTGTGTTCAAATGGACTCATCTGACTTTGTGGATTCATATGTAAGTATCTGCTCTTAAGTCAATTGTGTGTTGCTTGCGTCGCCCTGCAGGAGGAGGGTGTGAACATCACAGTCAACTCAGTCCACCCAGGAATCATAATGACACCTCTCATGAGGCACTCTGCTCTTTTAATGAGTATGTTGATCCATTCAGATGCATAATCCAAAATACAAAGGAATACATTTTTACACTGTTAGTTTACTTTCTCTCTGTTATATATATGCAGAAACTTTGAAGTTGTTCACCTTTTGCATATGGAAGAATGTTCCTCAGGTGATTAATCTCCATCAAATTCTTCTTATACCTGACGTATTTCAGATGGAACGTACTTTTGTACGCGCCGATTACACATAACTTCTTTCGATTTTTCAAGGGTGCATGTTAACGTACTATAATTTTTGCATCAACTGTAATTGCTTTTAATCAGGGAGCAGCCACAACATGCTTTGTAGCACTGCATCCAAAACTGAAAGGTGTAACCGGAAAATACTATGTGGACTGCAACGAGATGAAACCCAGCTCGTATGCTAGAGATGAAAAGTTGGCGAAAAAACTGTGGGACTTCAGCAACAAGTTGCTTGATGGAGCTTCTTCCAAAAGTTGATCAGAAACATTCTGTGAATCTGTGATCGCGTACCATTACTATATAGTATGCCACCATGTTGTGGAATGTGGGTCGTTTCGTACTGTTTGTTGATAATTGTTTTATTGTGTCATTTATTATGTAATGCTTATTGTATTGTAATGGAACTGGACATCCTTTGCTCCTGTCTCTTTAATTAACATAATGGTGGCACTTGGTCCACTTTTACTATTTCCTTTCACTGTTCTTTTGGATGTTGTAATAACACCGGCAAATCTGTACTAGATTTGTTGGGTGGTTCACATCGGTAACGCTTACGGTTACAACAACAATTTTCAATACTACCATATCAAAGAGAATAAATCGAGGAGATTAATCTCCCTTTGCGGAACTAGCTGCCGCTGGCCACTTGTGTTTGATATACAAATTCTTCTTCCTCTTTCGAACAAATGAAATGCTACCATATCATTTAATATACAAAATTTAGTACATGAATTTATGATCCCTAACATGCAGTATTTATCTTCATCTGGTTCCACATAAATTCTCTGAAAAAGAATTAAACCAAAGTCAGTCATCCATCTACAATTGCAAATTGCCAAACACTAAGAATTTGGCGGGAAGTGACGCAATTTGGCGGGAAGAGAACTGTAACCCAAACTTCAACGGGGTTCATCTCCTTCCCACAAGCCCAGGGCACGCACCAGGAACGCCGAACCGGCCACCACGACCGCCGCGAAAACCGGAGGGACGATGAAATCAATCTTGGACTTGCTGAACAGGTGGGCCGGCAAGCACAGGATATCTCCCGGCACGTCCGACAGAACCCTAATCAACCCCTCCGATCCGCACGAAGACGATGACGAAATCGCCGAGACAAATGCAACTTCGGGAGAGAAGGAGGCGAGGGCCACCGTCAGAGTGAGGCAGGCGGTCCACGTAGCGGCGAAGATTAGCACTGGCCAGCGGAGCGTGAGGCGCGTGAGGACGGAGGCGAAGAACGAGGAGAGCATGATTGATGTAGTTTAGGTTTTGGGGAGGATTGGTGAAGTGTTAGGCGCCTGGAGTTTTATATGTGATTGTGAGGGAGTCAAAAGTCGAGAGTGGGATGAGGGAGAGGACCTAATTTCAACGACTTTGTGAATTTTGGGGTTTAGGTGGGGAGAAGATGGGAGCTGACTCATGCATGTTGACTAATGAGTCTTCAAATGATGTTTGGCAGCCGATCCACCACCACGACTTTCGTCGGAAGTGAAATCGAATAGACCTACTCATATCTCGGCGGCGCTGGAAAAACCGAACTCGGTTGTTTGTTATTTTGTTTGTTTCTGTTACCCTTTACGGTTATGTTTGTCTCTAGTTGTTATCCAATTTGGGGCTGGCCGATTTTCAGACTTTGTAATGCTGGGCTTGGTGCCTTTCATTAATGTTATGTTTGTCACTTTTATTGTGTTTAAGATTTTGATTAACTTTATGAAGTTTAGGAAAGCTATTCATGAAAGTAAACCACCTTGGCTCGACTCATTTACACCCTTATAATCAGAAGAACCAAAAACAAAAAAAAAGGTAGTATGTTGTCTGTCAAAAATTCACATGAATCTTTTTTGACATTAACAATTTTACAGCAATAATAATACACAGGAGAAAAGAAATGCATTATGAATATTTCAAACTTTGGATTATGTATTGAAGCAGATGAACATGTTGCAAATAACAGATTTGCAAGTAAAGAATTTGGAGACAGCAACAACATAACATATACCTACTTGTATACACAAGTTGTTTTTCTTGAAAAAGTTTTCAATCTTTAGACATTACGAACTTGATTGGGAGAATGCTCTCTCTCGAAGAGAGAGAAAAATAAAGGCACCATATGAGACAGTGAGTACAAGAAGCATAACCACCAGCATTGCCTGTAATGAAATGTATGGACTAACGAAGAAGACGACTGAAATAATAGCACTCTGCCAGACCTTGAGCTGTGCAAATGCTCCTTCCTGTAAAATCGAAAAGCAACAAACACATCACGTATATAGTCAAGGTTCTGAACTCCATAGATGACAAGAAATTAAAGAGAAACATTATAGGAAAAGGTTAGACAATTACTGTATCGTGCTTGAAGAATATCGCAAGCAAAGCACTTAGCTGCGTCATAAAGACACCATCACCGATGCCCAATGCAGCTGCCATTATAAGAGGGTATACAGTTCCAAGTACTCCGCTCACCGGGCTGCATCACAACAAGGTTTAACAAGAAATTAGAGATAACAATAGCTTCAAATTAGAAATTAGTAAATGACAACAACAATTTTAACTATACAAAGATGTTGTACACAACGTGTAAATACTGCTAACCTGTATATTAGAAGAAGCCAGAGGAATATAATGGCATGAATGAAAGCTCCAGCAGAAACTATAATAGTGATGGACTTGAGACCAGACGTAAATCGACCAGCAGCCAGTGAACACTGACATATGTTCCACCCAAAAGTGAGATCAAAATCTACCATAAACATATATACCAAGTCTACCTAAGAAGAATTCATGCTGTCTAGCAAGCATGGAATATTTGGACTTTATTTCCAGTTTCCATTACCACCAAATATCAAGCATGTGTGTATTACCAAAAAAAAGTGTCATGACTTCCACCTTGGTATGCCATAAAAAAAGAAAAAAGAAAAAAAAAACAAAGGACAGAGAACAGCACAAACTTGATTTTTTTGTTTACATTCATTAATGTTACACATATCATGAAACTGATGGTGCAATAAACCCATGAATCTCAAGGGAGGATATGTAGGTTATGACAGCAAGAACCAAATTACTGATTCTGAGGAAGAAAGTATTTTCTTATATTTAAGTTTCCACATTAACCCCCTCCCAAAAGAATAAGAAGACAAGAAAATGATGCTTAAAGCAAATACAATTCATATGAACCAAGGAAAGTATAGATTTCAATGCTATCTCCACTGAACTAATTAATTGTTCAAACTACTTGTTTCTGCATACTTACTATTGCATCACAAGCCCCATAAACTGCCATTGCAGCACCAACACCAGACACACCAAGCGTTGGAGTAACAATATACTTGGTATATTCAGCCCTACAATTTAGAAGAATTGTGCCATGGTTAATAAGGGAAAAGGCAAAAGAGGAGTTGGAAAAATAAAAACAAGTGATAGTGTTTGGCTATAAAAGTAGTCAGGAATACTTGGTGAAGTAATTACCATACAAATGCTTGTTGCAATCCTGAATACACCATAAGGGGGATAATCAATAACATCCTTACATCGTACAAAGGTCTAATGACTGTCTTTGACAAAGATAACACAGAAGCATAAAAGTTGAGAGAAGAATCCTGGGGGTCCTCCTCTTCTTTACCACCCCTTTTATGCAAGAAGCACATCAGTACGATACCTAAGGTCACAATGACAAGAAATACAGTGAACAACAAGGTTGTCCCGCTAGTACTTCCACCCTGTCATGATGGGAAGGAAAAAAAATACTCAGCACACATAATATCCTGACAATAAGAAATTCAAAACCAGAAATGATACAATTAATGTACGTGAAGGACTACGTTAAAGAATCAAAAGAGTAAAAACAAAATGCAACATGTGTCAATCGTTCAATCATTCAGAAATTAAAAGAGATACTATACTATACAAGTAGTTTTTTTTTAGAAACATCCTGCAATAATAATAAGAAATAAAATCAATTTCATCATAACTCATGACTGAGAAGTTCAAAGAGGGGTATGAAACCACAAGCCACGCTTGCACCTCCTTGACACTGCTGATACTTTTCTGGGTTATGAATGGTGGATTAATATCATTTTCATCGAATCAGGTTTTGTTACCACCAAATGCAATTTAATATTTGTTTGGAGATTAAATTAGAGGACAAAATACCAATTTTGAATACAGCGTTATCAGATCTGTGGGCTAATACCTAAATATAATAACTAAATCAACAGAAAGAACATGACAAAAAAAAGTTTAACTAAAAGGGTCAACACTTACTGTTCCATTTCTTAGCAAGGCGAGTGATACAAGATTTCCCACAAACTGCAAAATTTTACAGTAAGATTATCAGCCAATGACAAGATAAGTTCATTGAAAATGTAACACAAATTCATCTGTAAAAGAAATTATTGTTAGTGAGACAAATACATATAGATTTCCTAAACAATATCCAATACATTCACCTGGTGACAAGCAAACATTCCCCAAAATTCTCCATTGAAGTGGCCAATAATAGTTCCTTCATGTAAGCTATTATCTCTAGCATGAGTACGCGCAGTAGAAGTTAAATATGTCCCCTGATGGATCCACAACAAGGTCAGAAAGAGTTTCTAGCTTATGCCATCAAATACAAATAGGAGAACTTGAAGCAAAACCTGAAACATGGTCTATTATTGTACCTGCCCAACCCATATTATTGAAGCAGCAAAACCCATGTACAATGAAGCTGGAACCATAGTATACCTACACAGAAATACTTCAAACACTTGAACCATATGCACTGTGATATACACAATGTGTGTGAACTTATGTACAAAATTGAGTCAGATAAAAAGTGAAATAGCAGATATATTAAGTACCAATTTGGCTTCAAATTTGCAGCTATGAACAACCAATATCCAGTACTCCCAAGAATTAAAGCATTCTTTGATCCCAGTGCCCTAACCACCGGAGACGCCACCAAAGAGAAAAATGTGAAAGACAAATACAAAATCCCAAGCGAAGTGGTTCCCAAATCATCCTCCTGACACCAAAATCCACACACAAATCACATCAATTTCGCACAAAGCAATCAAATTTCTTTCAATTCAACACTCAAAATTGAACACAAACTCACAGTGTTGATGGTGCTCTCTAAATTCTGGGCGGCACCATAAGCGAGAAAGATCAACAGGAAGGCGGAGCTGAGAATATGAACATCTCTGGAGTGGCTCTTCCCCTTTCCGACCGGCGAACTGTTGGCGGCGACGAGCGGCGTCTCTTCATCGCGCGAAGGGTCCATAGCTTCCAGAGGTTCGAGTTCCAAATCCAGCGAATCGGGGAGTCGCTATAAAACCCTAGACATGAGTGAGAGGGTCCAACGAAGTGAGGCCAAAACGAGAGGTCTGCCGGCGAAGAAGAAAAATTGGGAGCTTAGTAGACAAACGAAGCGGACTGAATTATTGGAATAATTTAGTTGGAAAAAAACTAAACACTGTTCGGCTGCTGACTAAAATTTTGAAAAAGATTCTGAATTGTGATCGAAGGGAATCAAGCGGTAAATAAAAGTCTTTGCATTAATCGAAGAATCTGAGGAAATGACAAGAGGTAGTTGGAGAAGAGAGAAGACAACGAAAACGACTGAAAGAACGTTTTTGTTGCCGCCAATATTTAATTGGTTATTGTTTTTTATAGTATTTTTTGATTCAGAGGGCGGACAACTTTAATCAGGCATCGAAGTATGTGATGTTTAGATTTTACGAAATGTACTAATGTAAAACATAACATGTTCTAGAGTATTGTAGAAATTATGAAGTAACGTCTCGAATCATTAGTACACTTTGTTGGTGAGCTTCCACACGGCGTGACTCCTTCAAGTTGCAAAAATTTGAGAGATTCCGAATGAGAAGGAACTTGTTTGTCTAAATGCCCAAGTGTAACGTTTATACATTTCATAAATATGCTAGGCTTTTCCATTGTAATCACCAGATTATGGGCAAGTATATAGGTTTTGTTAGAAATAGATGAGATCCAGAATAGGTTCAAAGTTGAATATATAATACATGTGACACATTAGTTTTAGTATAGAGAATTTGATAAACTAACTTGGCGAGTTGCCGAGTTCGATGATGTTCCCGGCTTCAACAAAAACAAGATTTGGTGGAGATGAAGCAGATTCTTGGTCTTTCTGAATGTTTTGGGAAGTTTTTTCCAAGACTTAACGCTCGTAAGTGTAATCAGGTTGCTCATCTTTTGGCTCCCTCTACTATAAGAAATTTTTTTCATTGGATAGAAGAGTAGTTTATGATTAGCCAGAAAAAAAAAAAGAGTAGTTTATGAAATGTATTATGAATAACGACTCGAGCTCAATGAATATTCCAACCTTCTGATAAAACAAATACCAAATGTTGGTCGATCATTTCCACTCAAAATTCAACCTCTTACACATTCAACAGGTTAAGTATTTAGCCATGGTGGATGGAATTAGAGACAGTGACAACATCATATACATCCTCTTGGCTCTTGTACAACTCTGAAGATGATGAACTCGATCGTGCGTGCAAATCACAATCTCGAAGATGAGACTGCTTCCTCTCCTTGAAGAAATAGATAAACAAAGGCACCATATGCTATACAAACTGCAGTAAGCATAACCACCAGCATTGCCTGCAATGAGATGCAAGGACTAATAAAGAAGACGACTGCAACAGCCCCACTCTGCCAGACCTTGAGCTGCGCAAATGCTCCTTCCTGTAAACCCAATAGCAACAATTAAGCGCATTTCGACTAAAACACATGTTTGGAAAGGAGAAACATCAGAGAAACAGGCCGGGTTAGTCAAATACAGTATCGCGCTTGAAGAATATCCCGAGCAAAGCACTGATCTGTGTGTTAAAGACTCCATCACCAATACCCAATACAGCTGCCATTATTACAATGCTAACTACTCCGCGTGCTTGGCTGCATTATAACAGGAAGGAAAATTCAGGAATATATTTGAGGTGACAAGAGCTCCAAATTAGATATTACAACACGTTCAGACTCTACGAAACTGTTGTACATATGCTACATCCGCTAACCTGTAATTTAGAAGAAGCCAGACGAATACAATAGCCTGAAGGAAAGCTCCACCGGAGACTATAATACTGATGGACTTGAGACCAGAGGTGAGTCGACCAGCAACGAGTGAGCACTGACACAAGTATCACATAAATGTGAGATCACAAGTATAATGGATAGAACACATATGGCATAAGCATATATAGCATGTTTGTATGGGTTTTCATTTGCCTTCAATACCAAATATTGAGTTAGTGCATATAACCAATATCAAGCATAGAATGCTTGTATGTGCATAAAACCAATCGCTCCATCTGCTGCCAAGAAAAAGCTCTAATAAAGATAGAAGGTTTCTTCAGAAGCAAATGCCAAGACGCTCGTTGAAATACAATGCATTTGAAACAGCCAAAGGATTAGTTTTGAATGCTACTATCTACCTAACGTCAAAGGGAACAATATAATGTCATTGCACCAAATGCCATTTCAACCAAACCAGAAAATGTGTCATACTAATTGTCTCTGTACACTTACTATTGCATCAAAAAACCCATAAACTGCCATTGCACCTCCCACACCAGACATACCGAGAGTTGGAGTAACAATATACTTGGTGAATTCGGCCCTAAAATGACAAGAATTAGAAATGTAAAACAAGTGGTAATGGCTTGACCAAAAGAAAAGCAGGCAGAAACACTTATTCAAGTATCAATTACCATACAAATGCTTGTTGTAACCCTGTATACGCCATAAGGGGGATGATCAACAGCATTCGTACATCGAACAAAGGAGTGATGACAGACTTCAAAAAAGATAACAGAGAAACACAGAAGCTGCGAGAAGAATCCTGAGATTCCTTTTCTACATTATCCCTTTTATTTAAGAAGCACATCAGTATGGTGCCTAAGGTCATACTGCAGAGAAACACAGCGTACAATAACTTTGTTTCGCCAGGACTTCCCTCCTGCGATGATAAGAAAGATAAAATCAATGCACATCGATCATTTCAAAAGGATAATTCTGTTACATACAGAAATTAAGGACAAGAAAACAAAAGTTTAACTACAATGATATTGGCACATACTGTTCCATCTCTTAGGATGGCAAGTGACAAAAGATTTCCAACGAACTGCAAAATTTAGAGCAAAGATATTAGACAAATGATTAAACATGACTAAGAATGAAACACAAACTCATGAATGAAGCCATATATTATTCATAGAAAAAGCTGCAACAGATCGATTCACCTGGCGACAAGCAAACATTCCCCAGAATTCTCCATTGAAGTTGCCGATAGTTGTTCCTTCATGTAAGTTATTATCTCTTGCATGACTACGCGCAGCATGAGTAAGATATGTCCCCTGATGAACCCACAATAAGCTCAGAACTACAATTTCAAGCTTGAATTTGCCACCATATGGCAAGATACTATAAACACTCGAAGCAAATACGAAAGTACAGCTGAAAAAAAATGTGAGGACTTGTACCTGCTCAACCCAGATTATTGAAGAGGCAAATCCAAGGTACAAAGAAATTGGATACATTATGTACCTACATGGAAATACTACAATATGTAAGCTAAATATGCACTGAGAATCTTGTGATACATATACACCATTGATCATGAAAAATTCATGAACACCAACCATGCATTTTGGATCAAAATCCAATAGAACATGCAATTGACATCAATTGCAACTGTTGGCGGACATGAATTTTCAACAGTCAAATGCATAGAGAACTGAAAGTTGAAGAGCAGACTGAGTGACAATACCAAGTTAATTTGATCAAATGTGCAGCTATGAACAACCAGTAGCCAGTAGTCCCCAGAATCAAAGCAGTCTTTGACCCCAGAGCTCGAACCACAGGAGACGCCACCAGAGAGAAAATCGCAAACGACAAATATACAATACCAAGCGACGTCGTCCCCAAACCCTTGTCCTGCAGATTCATTCAATCAAATCAAAAAAATAAAAAAAATAAAAATTCTAGCTAGTTTGTTTGAGGCATTTTCTCAGTAAACCAAACAGACACTCACAGTGTTGACAGAGCTCTCCAGATTCTGGGCGGCGCCAAAAGCGAGAAAGATCAACAAGCAAGCAAAGCTGAGAATATGAACGTCTCTGGCATGAGTGCTCTTTTGGGTCTCGACCGGAAGCAGTGGCTTCTCTACATCATCCCAAGACTCCATAGCTAGCCAAGCTTCGAGTTCTCTTCTCGGGTACTTAGGCTAATTCTGTATCCGAGTACTGAACCGCTATAAGTAGTAGTACACACTACTGTAGAAACGTGTGGGGCATGGAATAAGAGAGTCGGTGAGTCACCAAAACAGATTGAGATTGATTGCGCGTAATTAATTTGCAAGATAAACTCTAAACTCTGTTTGTTTGCTCATAAAAAACGTGCATGAGGGTATATGACAATGATTCTGAGTTTGTTGTCGCAGATAAAACAATAAAAAATTTCAGAAGCGCCATGCTCGCAGTGGCAGACAACGTACGTAAAAAACTTTATCTTTTCTAGTGTGGCTGCGGCATTGACAGATGTGAATTGTGAATGATTATGCAGAAATGGGCTCAGTGCATTCATTCATATACATACATATAAAACTGAGGGAGTCAGTGATGACTCAATACTGAGTCGTCGTCGTCATGTACTTCATTACTACCAATTATATGCGGTGTCTCGACCACGTGAATGCGAACACACAGCAGCCGCTAGCTTTGTCTTTATTTCAACTGTTTTGCTCAGGAATGGGCATTTTGGAAACTTCAAAGGTGAGAGGTCATGGCTTTATGAGTTATGACATAGATAGATAAGTTCAACTGTTCACCGTGTATGAATGGGGTCCCAAATTAGACCACAAAAGTTAGAGAGATGTCAATGTTAATCCTAATCCTAATCCTAATCCAACTATTAGATGGGATCAAACTACTACCCAGCTATTTGATAGAATACCAAGTGGGGGGTACTTAGCATGTTGAACAGTTGAAAGTATATAGTCTCACATAAAAAATTCTAACCTTCGCACATTATATGGTAGTTGTTCGGCGAAACGAAGCGCGGAGCTCCGCGAACCACATATAGCAGATCCGGATCCAAAGGAGGCGCGTTGGGCCACTTCCCGGCGTCGGACGACGATGAGGTAATGAGATGTTGTAGATCGGAACAAGGCGAGTTCGATAGTGGCAGCGGTGAGCCACGGATTTGCTCAGATTCCGGCGACTGAGGAGAGAGAGTCTAGATCGACTCTCTCTCTCCTGGCTGCGTTTTTCTCTCTCATCAAATCTGGGTTTTTTTTCTCTCTTTCACTCATGAATTCGATGAATCTAGAACTCCAGAAGCATAGTTCATTAATTTGTTTGGAGCTGATGTCAAAGAGAGAAGAGGAGCGTGGCACTCACGCACGCACGCGCCTCCGGGGACTGTATACTCCTAGGAGTATACCAGAATCTTTGCATTATATAAGATTTTTAGGCTATTCATAATTTCATATATCAAAAAAAAAATCTCGGAGTAGTGTGTCTTGTTACAAACGATACTATGTTAGACAACACTTGGCAACAAAAATTTAACTGTTGAAGTCAACTTAATTACAATGTGTATCAAGCTAAAATGTCATTAGCAAACCCACAGATTCATGTTAGTAGGTCTGAGGTTGTATTGGGGAATTAGTATACCGAGAACAAGCTCAATTAATTACATGTGTGATATAGATTTCATACTACAACATGGCTTGAAGGGTTGTCCCATTTGACTATTTCTTGAAATTCTTTCTCCATCTCCTTTACTTCCTTCAGCAGACTACTGATGCAGAACCCTAGGCCACCCAAACAAAGAACCACCTGGCTTTTAAGCTTCTCGCCTTCCTCGCCTTCGCCGGTATCAATTCCATCAGATACATCATTGGAATGTTGAAGAAAAGAAGTTAAAATGTAATACTCAATATCTTCCTTGCTGTATGCATCCAAACCCCTACAGTACTCGTTTTCCTTTTGTAATGTTCCCAACTCAATATCATGCTTGTCATGCACTGCAAGAGACTTCTTGAAAGACAACTCTTGAAGGCATTGTAGTGAGGAGCAGACTTTACTCTTGAAAAGATCTAGATCATTCTTTATGTCCTTGATGTAACTTTGAGGATTCTCTGAAGCAAGTTGAAATTCTTTTAACACCTGTGATAGAGACTCTACTTTGTTGGACATAAAAAATGAAAGATCCATCATCTTTGACAGAGAATTCAAGAGCTTACGATAACAAGCACCATTGAAAGGGATGAACCAGAAATTAGGCTCTAACTCAGCTTCATCAACAAACTTCTCTAACTGATTGAGATGGGACTTCAACTTCTCTTGTTTCTGTCTCAATGTTGGAGAGAATGAAGCTTGCAGGTTGTTTTGGTAATTCTCAAAAACAAGTATATATTTGAGGCATTCTTGAAGAGCTCCCAAGCTAACTGAAAATTCCAGTTTCGCTAGCGTTGCTGCTCTTACAGGACATGAGAGAATCTCTACAGTGATGAAGCAGATTATACCAATTACAGCCTCTGTGATTCTAGCAATTGCGAAATCAATAGGAGGGCCATAATTTTTCCTACCAAGTATTAGTAATGCCCCAACAGCTGCTGATATGCCACCAGCTTGGCCATACATCCTGCTGTGCCGTAGAAAACTTGTGATTATCAACCAAGGAAGAAGAGGTAAGAAGCTTAGCTCCTCAAACTTTTGGAAAATAAAGCAGCACAGGATTCGGTAGATTGATCCCATTGCTGTCGATTGTGCTCGAGCATTGGCAAGTGTAAATGTCGCTTGTCTTCCTGTGACAAAACTTATTGCAATTGTGAGTCCTGCCCAGTACGCTTCTTTTTCATTATAAATCAAACCAAATAGCACAGCAAGACCTAGTGCAATCGAACACTTGAATGCAAAGAGTAAACTTGTTTTGCTCGGTATTATGTGATCTAGAGTGCTCCAGCTCCTTTTGAGACTGCTAATGCCTTGATTTTTTGAACCACTTGCACTTTGAATTTCAGTGTCCTGCTTGCATTCTTCAATTGCCTCGGTACTTTCTTGGAGAAGTTTCAGGCAATCAAGAAAAAAGAAAGCTGACAAATCTTCATGAGAAATGGTTTCGAGGGTCCAAAAGGACCTATCTAAGGAATGTCCCTTCTTCTTTGTCATGTAGAAAGGTGACAAGCGCTCAAGTTGCTCCAGCTTGTGGCCTATGCGCATTTTTATGTCATCAATGTTCACTTTCTTAATCATGGCAACAGGAAATGAAGGACAACTAGTTAGAGCTATTTCCATTCCTCTCAAGGGTACATCTATATCCTGCAAATTCTTTTCCAGATCAATGCAACTTGGTTTTAGGATTCTGATTTCTGGTCTCTCCCACATTAAGGCTTCCTGCTCAAAGCAAAGAAGACACTTTATAATCAGCTAAACTTGGGCTACATCACAATATCAGTACAGAAAAGATAAGTCAAGATCTGAAAACTCTTGTACAATATCAGTACCTGTTTCTGCTTTATACTGTGAAGAAGCTTTTCTCCTACTTTAGCCAAGTGCTGTGCTTGTGAAATAGTGTCAAGTGCAGCCAAGCTGTCTTGAGACGAGATGGCGTCTACGTAGAGGTTCAACCTTTTCCTAGCAGTGTCAGCATATTTTCGGCATGAGTGTCTCACCTGTTAATGTTTACAAGCATTGCCATTAGGGCCATTACCACATAGATTCGAGGGACAAGTTGAAGGTATCCCCATTCGTGGGTATGTACAGTTTGGGGTCAAAGAGTGATGAAGCCATGAAGGAATCTGGGAAAGACTGAAATTTTAAGGTTAGTGCCAAGAACTTAATCGAAAGTACTACTTTGATGAAGTTATGCTTCTGCTTCATGCCATCTATAGTAGCATTTATTCTTCCACTGACCCTTCTTTTTGGGGTGTCGTACATTTTTAAGCCTAGTTTGAACTTTGTTCATTCAAAAGTTCTGCTAAGAGTCTGAATCTTTAGCATAATTTCCTACTAAATACGCATGCCTTCTATAACCAAAAGAAAATAAAAACAGAAAGATTATGGCCCACATGACTAGATTAAGAAAATTTGCAGCATCCAAGATTTTATATCCATATGAAAAGATGCAAACATACGGAAGAGTACTGAAAGCAAGCATGTAGTATACAAAAGTGTAAAGTAAAATACCTGGTGATAGCCAAGGTGGGGAGACAAGAAAGCCAGAAAAGAAGCCTCATGGTAGAAGACCAGGTTCGGAAACAACATAGCCAGAATAGTTGCCAATGCTCCGAGCATAGTACTTGAAGCCACTTGAATTGGGTGCATGAACACCACTTCATCCTGACCACGATCAGCTTGTGCAGTACTACAATGAATAGCAGTGCCTACATAGAGTATCACAAACTGCCCAAAAGCAATCCGCTTGCACATCAAGTTTGTCACTTGTGGCAATGCCACAACAAACGCAGACACAGCCACTGCCAAGGCTGCAATCACATGAGAGGTGAAGTGAGCGAGTCCAATCAGCTGGAGGCTTACAATTGAGAGACTTAGAACCTGAACACAAGCATACAGGGCATGCCAGAAGCCTCTAAGTGCCTCACCAAGAGTTGCATCTGCTGAGACTATTAAGATTGTTGTCAGGTAAGAATAGGCTGGGTATGCTACTAGTTGTTTGAGAGTTTCCGGTGCATAGAGGGTGGTGAGGTATATTACGGTGCAGGCTAAGGTGGTTCGGTAGGCTGAGCCCAGCCTTACACGCCACAACATGCATGTCCGGCCAGTGGTACTCATTAATCGATCAGAAGTACTGTGATCTGGAAAGGAGTAACTTCTCTCCAAGTTCACAGGTATAACTGGATGAGATCATGATCATGATAATCGTCCAAGTTGGTAATTAAAGTTGATGGAACATCTTCCTAAACACAGCGGATTTATTCCAAGTACAGACCTACCAAGCATAGTACTGCAACTAGATTCCACTATAGATTTGCCCAAGTTTCATGAGGTTGGGAGAAACATATTCCAAGTGGAGAATCGTTATTTTTTTTTTCACGGCCAGATGCAGAAGACATGGATGCACTAGTGCTTTGTTTGCCAGCCAACGTTAGAAACTAAATTGGGTACTGTAGTCTTTTTCCAAGTCAATCTTGGAAAACTAATTCTAACTTAACTTCCATTTTTATTCCGAGTGAGATTTGCTGGGGGAATTTAGAAGACAATGGAAGAAAACACTGTCTAGCAACATCAGAATCTGTCTTTTTTCTCATTTTCTGTTCTCACCTCTCAACTTTATTCTTTCACTCTCTTTCTTTTAATATGTACCGGCAGAAGAGGTAAGAAGAATTTCGTATATATGGTAAAGAACTGCGCCGCCTGTGACGCAACTAGGTGACGTAAACTCTGAACACAACTTTGTTTGTGTTGATGGGTGTCGTAGGATTTTCAAATCTAAATTACCATTAATGGTTGAAGAATATTCTTCACAATGATCGAGGAGGGAATGAAATAAGTTCCAGTGAGGTGAGAGGGAAGAATATACCTTTAAGAGAGTTGGGACTAAAAGGAGCAAGGATTTGATACCCAATAGGATGGAGTAATTCTCCCACTCTCCTTTTTCAGCTAAAACTAAAATCTTCCCAGTCCAAGTTAGAACTTGGCTTTCTTTCATGAAGGTTTCTTAAAGGTAAATTTCTTAAAAGAAAATTTTGCCTTGTTCATAAATGTATAGCCAATGTGTCTTAACAGTCTTATACTTAATGCTGGATTAAGTTGGTCTGTATCTGTTTCCAACAGCTCAAGGGTTAAAGCATGAACCAACTACTGTATTTTAAAGGCCTTTCTAAAACCCAAGTTACCCAACACTTGCAATTCAACATATATTGAGAAGTTGCAGTTCTACATACTTATGATCTTACCATATGAGCAAACTATTGTTTTAACAATCTTCCACATAAGCGCAAGCAACCTAAGGGAGGCATGGCTAGCTAGTACACTTCAAAAATGAGCCAATATATTACATCCTCAATATCTACCACATTAGTTTATAAGATTTGGTATCAAAAGAAAATTTGAAATCATTCTTGGCAGTGTTATATTGAAGAGTTCAACAATACCCGAATTTTCCTTTTGTGGATCTGGAAGTTGGAAGAGATGGTTTCCCCAAAGAAATCCAGCAGTGCTATAATATATTGATTCCCAGCTTTATGATGATAACCGAAACGGATTCAGACTAATTTCTTGACCAATAAGATTTTCTGGGCTTTCGGCTATTCAATACACCACCGAGAGTGGCCAATGCATCTTTAAATTTTCGGATTTTGAGGAAACCCCTTATCATGGAAGCTTCACTATCTGAAACTTTTGCTTTCTCCATGACCATATCAACAAGCTTAATCAGGGTATCCTCCATGGATAAAGCATAAAGTCCTTCGGCCAGCATAGAAAATGATGAGAATTCTGGTATGTACCCTTTCTCCATCATCTCAATAGCAAAATCAACTGCTTCTCCAATTGGTCCTCCACCATTACAAAGCCCACGAAAGACAATCTTAAATGTTATAGCATCTGGAGGATCAGCCTTTTCCATCATTTCTCGAACAAGCCTCATTGCTTCTGTTGTTCTCTTTCGTTTAAATAGTGCTTGTATGACAGGGTTATAAGCATGTGGAGTCGGAACCAACCCTTTCATCTGCAAACTTCTAAGGAGTCTACTTGCAACCTCAGTCCTGCCGGCCTTGCATAGCCCCTGAATTAAGGTCCCATATGTGACGATGTCTGGTTCACACCCATTTGAAGCCATATTCTGAACAATATCTGCTGCCTTCTTTATATCCCCCGCCCTACAGAAATACGTGAGCAGCGAATTGTAGGTGAACTTGTCAGGCTTCAGGCCTTCCATTACCATCTGGTCCATGAGTTGAGAAGCTTCCTCCACCCTCCTACTCTGGCAAAGACCATCAATAAGGGTGTTGTAGGTCACTGAATTTCTAGAAATACCCTGGAGTTCCATCTGATCGAAAATCTCCTCTGCATCTTCAATTCTGTTGTTTTTGCACAACCCATCAATGAGAGTATTGTATATTACTGCATTTCGCGCACAGCCACTCAACTCCATATCTTTCAACAAGCTCAAAGCCTCTTTTAGCTTCCCTCTAGAACAGTAGCTATCAATCAGCATACTGTAAGTAAACCCATCCGGCTGACACCCTTTCATCTTCATCTCCTCAAACAGTTCCATAGCAACTTTATGATTGCTGGTCAAGCAGAGACCTTGAATTAGAGAATTGACAGTACAAACATCAGGTATGATTCCCTTGCTAGTAAGAACACGTGCAAGTTTAGTTGCCTCCTCAACCCGGTTCTCCTTACACAATGTGCTAATCAAAGTATTATACGTGACGGTATTTGGGGAACAGTCCCTCGAAACCATCTGATCAAGAATCTCCACCGCCTCTTCAATTTCACCCAACTTACACAACCCAGAAACCAAAGAGTTATACGTAAAGATATCAAGATCAAACCCCTCTTGCAGCATCACATCCATAATCTCCAAAGCATGCTTAACATGCCCCACCCTGCACAAACCCTTCACCAACGTATTAAACGTATACTGATCAGGAGAGAACCCCTCCTTCGACATCTTTTCAATAAAACTAAATGCTTCATCAACTCTACCCTCCTTGCAAAACCCATTAACCAAAACATTGACAGTCACATTACTACAATGGCACCCATACTCTACCATCTGCTCCCTAATTCTCAATGCACCTTTCATCTCACCCTCCTCAATATAACCCTGCATTAGGGTAGTAAACGTTTTCTCATCAGGCCTCAAGCCATAGTTTCCCATCTCCTCCATCAACAGAAGGGCAGGCCTAATCTGATGAGCTCTACAAAGAGCCTTAATCAATATGTTAAATGTAGAAACATCAGGCTTAATGCCCCTACTATTCATGCTCGAATTCGCAGTTTCGACTAGTTTAAGCTTGTTCCCATCAACCAAAACATTCAACAAGAAGTTATAAAAATGGGTATCGGGTTTCAACCCAAATTCACTCTCCATCACATCCACGACACCCAGAATTTCATCATACAAATCAAACGCGGCATAGCTCTCAATGAAAATCAAGAAACTACCTCTACTGAGACACCTATTGAGCTTCATATCTTCCAAGATATCTCTCATCGACTCGAAAGACCCCACCTTTCCCAGCTTGCCCAGAACCTCCTCGTAGATGGTGGAATTGGGCTTGAAATTGGGCTGCTTGGAGGCCCATTCAAAGAGGCGGAGCGCCGCCGACTCGTCGTTTTGGCGGCGGAGGGAGTCGAGAAGCTGCTGGGGAGTGAAGTCTTGAGGGAGATGATGGGTCGTAGAGAGAGGGGTAGAATAGGAGAGTGAGGAATAAGCGACGAGCTGTTCATGGCGTTGAAATGAGAGAGAAGTGAAGGGTCTGTGAGAGGAAGAGAGGGGTGGCTGGGTTTGGTTTATGGTGGGTGTGAGAGACCCAGAGTAACATTGAGTGCAGAAAGAGAACGCCATTGAAGCAATTCGACCGGAGTGGTGGGTTATTTAAGCTATGAAAGATGAGGGCTTGAAACTTGAGCTTATGAGTCTTTGAATTTTGCTGCTAAAATGGTGAACAGCTGAAGTACAGAAAGAGGTGGACGGATAATTGTGTTGGCCAGAAGAGGATTTAGATTTTACTATTTTAGAGGAATATGAATATCTACAACGACGTCGTTTTAATCTTTAGAAATGCATTCTAAATTATTGTACTAAATTCGGAAAAAAAATTAAATTTGACTGCGAACAAATTTGGAGTATTACATATTTCAAAGTAGTGCAGATTCTAAATTATTGTACTAAATTCGGCAAAAAAATTAGATTTGACTGCGAACAAATTCGGAGTATGACATATTTGAAAGTAGTGCAGATTCTAAATTAATTCGGCAAAAAAATTAAATTTGACTGCAAACAAATTCGGAATATGACATATTCCAAAGTAGTGAAATTGCACCGAGCGCAGGTCATCCATCCCAACTCATTCGCACACTTCGCTCTTCAGGACCCTCGAGTCTCAACACTGATGTTACCTTCCTTTCATAACCTAAGCTCTTCCCTTCTTCTGCAAGATACCGTTGAGAACTCCCGGGAGGTGTAGCCCCGATAGCACCAATTTGTATGTCTGTTGGCTTTACCTTCTCAAACTTTGTTATTTTGTTTACTAATCTTATCTTTCATGTGAAAGATTTGAATTTGGGACAATTGGTTTCCAATATGATCAGCAAAGTCAATTCTCGTTATAACACATGGGGCATGTTTTGTTATAGCACAACAACGTTTCTATTTATATAGGATAGCGATCAGACAAAGATATTGAAAAGTATTTTCAATTTAGTTGACTTCACAGAAATAATTTTTAAGAGTGATGAGAACAAACTCAGCCATAAGGGAGAATAGGGAAGGTAAAAGGTTGGGAAAGGAGGCTAGAAAAAACCATGGAGATAAGAGAGAGTGGGAAAGCTCAAAGGTGTTTGACAAAGGAAGCTGGTATTCCCAATACATACTATGGACCATGAACTGAAAAGCTCAAGAATCCAACCAAGAGCAATAGCAATACGAAAGCTATAAGGAAAATATCTTTTGCTACCTACAAAGCTTCTACCAGAAAGATCAAATATCCAATAAAATGCAAGGTCATACAAAACAAGCCAAATTAATCAGCAACAAGGAAGGTCATAAAGCATGATCCTTTATAATGCTCCAAAGAAAAATGACAAGGGTCATATACAACACTTGAAAAGAGGTAAGGTGTCGTCTAAACCCCACAAACAGCTACATATTAGTTTGTTGACATAGAACTACCAAAGCAGCCACTCAACAAATAGGTTCTATACGATAACATATCATATGATACACGACAAACCAGAGACACTTGTTTAAAACGAATAAGAAACAATGACAGAACTTGGAAATTGATGTCATCATTAGCCAAGTCGCCATCCCACAATGTATAAACATTCCACTCAAGTAACAAAGGCTTAAAGGAAGAACTCCCCACCAGATATCCTATGGTTCATATTTAGTTGGCACGGCTTTTAATGACATCAAGGCCGATCTCAGATGGATCAGTTGCCTGCAACTCAATCTGAATTCCATCAAGCTCTCTCTTGAATCTGTCCTTCGAGCTTGCATAGATCATCTTGTTTCTCACCCTTGATGTATCAGGAGACCTTCATAAAAAAAACAGCAAATGAAATGGTACAAAAGCCATGATTAGATAACAGAGTACTACACATAATTGACAATGAACTAAGAAACCAGAATTACCAGGCAATGAAGAATATCCGGCTTTTTGGGACACCCTCTGGTGTAAGAAAATCGAAATCAAAAACAGCATAACGGCATTCATCAGTAGGAAGGCTATCTGTAAAAGCCTCATAAGTTTGTGTTGGATCACCAGTTGCTTCCACAATAACTTGCTTTTGCTTCTCCTCAATCTTGAAAACAATTGAGCGGTAGGTCCTCTTTGTCTTGAGCTCCAAAAACTTCAATTTGCACTCATCGTGCACAGCCATACCAGATGCTGCGTTGGCCTGTAAATTGCAACAAATTAAAACAGATCAAACACCAACACAATATTTTCCAGCAACAACATATTTCAATAAAAACACTTATGCGTGTGGTAAATAGAGACATGAAAACAAGTAAACAAATATTTTGACAATTTAAAGTTAACAAATGAATCTATGCACCAGAGAGAGAGAGAGAGAGCAAAAACTAGTCCATATGCAGTCTCAACAAAACTACATAACTAAGTGAAATGCATCCAATTAATGAGCTTTGGTAAGTTTTTTCATGCTAAGATATGAAAATTAAAACTTCCCCATCTCTGATCTCTACAATGCCCAACAGCCCAAGTACCCTAAGACACTAAAGGAAAACCATACAACTAAATTTCCAAACAAATATATACACACAACCAAAATTTAAAAAAGAGAACAACAGTTTGCATTTTGTAGTTTATTTTAGATCGGAATTATTATGAACGCAAAACCCCACACTACATGCATATATACATCAATTGCCCAAAAATAACAGATCCAAGAACAGACAAATATATACATATACAATTACAAGTATTCTACAACAAACGCTTATAGTATTAGTACTATATTGCATATAACAAGTAACAAATGGACAATTAAACTAGAACGAGCCATCTGAACACCTTTGCTACATACAGTAGATCCACAATATTACCAATAAGCAAGTGTTAAACACTTGCTCCCAAAGATTACATATACTAAACAAACAGATGCAGAAAACCTCCATAATCTACAATGAATCGCGTTCAGAAAGTTCAACATCAAAACAAAATCATAATAAAGTCAGATCTGGAAGCTAGAGATGCAGATACAAACAGTAAATGAGCTATCAATTACATCTAACTCAGTTTTAACAATCAGATCGAACGCAGATCAAACTACACCGTGCACAAATCGAAACCGATCATCCATCTGGCAGCTAAGGAATCGCAATCGGAAAAGAATCGGAGAGTTTTAGTCTCACTTGCTTTAAACTTTCTCAGCGGCCAAACAGATAACAGTCAAAAACCTATCTAAATAAGAAATCGATCGGACAAAATAATAGACTCACCATTTTTGCGGTTGCGTGGTTCAGCGGACGATGAAGTAGGAGGAGAAGATATAGGGAAGGGTCTCTTCTCCGATGACGACGACTTGCAGAAAAAAAATGTTAGAAGGGGCTTTATATACGGTGGCTCAGTGAACGCCACAGGATTAATAACGTGGAGGTGGTCGTATGCCAGAGGAGCGTGTAATACATAATTGAACCAATGGCGTGCGGCCACGACTTGTGGCTATTGCCTTAGTCGGCTTCGCTAGAGCCAGCTGATGATATTGCTAATCACGGCTCAAGCCGCTCACCACATACTTTTTCTTGATATTTAGTCAAGAAAACAAATTATAATAACATGTGAGGTCAGAAATTAAAAAAATAAATATAAACTATTTAGAAAACTATTAATAATGATTGAACTGCTCAAGCATGTGAGATTAGAAATCATGACGTTTAGTTTTTTTCCAAATAGAATAATTAAAATTGGAGGAATAATTTGGTCAAGTGTTTAGGCAAATGTTCCCTTAGCAATTGTAATTTGACGTTTTGACTCAAACAATTTAGTGTGAGATTAGAACTTAGAACCATAAGATGTAATAAACTTGTATATCATGGATTCTAGCTTCTTGTTTATTGGTGGACTTTAAGAGGGAACAGTACATTGAATCACATTGAATCAATAGAAACGATTCAATGAATAGAAAAAACGTTGATGAGATATCAATGGCTAATACCAATTTGGTTGCGTCCTAAGAATAAATTGTAAAATAATTTTCTAAGAAAGTAAAATTATATTTATCTTTCTTTTTAGGTGAATGACTTAATAGTAGCAAAAATCCTCCTCGAGTTTCTTGCGTGCATTGTAAATAACTTTACTCTATATCAATAATTTTGTTTGCATTATAAAAGATATGTTCTCAATGACTAAAGTCTTACTCTCTTTGGAGAAACGAACTTAAACCACATCAAGACTATGAACAAAAATCAATAAAATGACAGCGTATGATTAAGATTCGATAAGTAAAAGATTAGTTTGGAGGACGCTATTATTGAATTTGTTTTTTGACCCAAAAATAAATTATTGAAATGATTTGATATATTTTCTGTTGGTTTGAAAGATGAATGTTTTTTGGTGGGTTAATGGTGTCATGGAGTGGGTGGCTACCTCAAGTCGCTGTGTTATCAGTCTGTCAAACCATTTTGAAGCAATGGCGATGAAGATGATTGTCGGGACTTGGAGTTGGACCTTTGGGTTAAATTTCAAGGTGGGACTGGTTATGTATGTGTCAATTATGATTTGGACTTTCAAAGAAGGGTGTCTTATCACCCTTGTTACTTAGTGGCTCGAAATTATATGGCCTAACTTTGGACCTTCTTGGGTTGTTGGATTGTTAATTTGGATTACAATTTCTCTTGGAGTTGGTAATTATTTTAGATTTAACCGACGTTTTCAAGAGGCTTATGAATAAAGAGTTGCTCCTATTTGTTTGCTAGGATGTGACGTTATGTTTGTACCACAAGTACATGCTTAAACGAGCGAAATACTAGTCGCTTTTTCTTTAAAAGACCCAAAATTTTTCTTTGTTTGTGAAATTCGTTTACAAGCGAGCTCAAGTTTATTTGAAATAAGTAGTATTTGCTTAACTAGAAAATAGAGAAATTTAAACTTAAATTGGTTTTCTTAGTTAAGTGTATGTAAGACTATGACCTTTGTTTTTTTTTATTCATAAGGCAATCAAAATATGTTCTTAACAAAAAGAAAAATAACGAAAATAAAAAATATCCAGACATAAGCTATTGGCTTAGAGGGTTGGCTGGGTTAGCTAAGCTGGTAACGAGCTCAGTAATAAGTTAATTAGATATTTTGGTCGTTGACGCACAGTAACAAGCTCAGCCATTATTTCCGGACATATTTTTGCTTCTCTAATTTAAAAATTAGCAAGGAAAAAAGGGTAAAAAGTTGTAAATAGCACACCGTGTGGTCCACTGAGATTCTTTTATGCGTCGATACAACGCTACCACTTTTTAAGATATAATTTGAATTATTAATCGGCTACTAGTCCCCCGACCTTTATAGAAAGAAATTTCAAAAAGAAAAAAAAAAGAGAGGAAAGAAATGACCTGCGCATAATCACATTCTTCCACATGATCCACTCGTTCTCAAGGTCCTTTTCCTAAGGTACACAAGTGTTCTCAATTATTGAATTGCATTTCAGTACCTATCGATCTTCCATATTGTTTTTTTTTCCTTTCTTTGTCCTTTTGATACGAATTAACCTTAAAATGTTGAGTTTACTCTTGCTAGTACTAGACTACTAGTACTATACTTTCTCTATGGTCAAGAAATGGGTGGTACGTATGACTTGCAGATACGTTCGATGAGCGGCGCTTTAGAGTGAATTAGTTAGTTTTATGCTAAAACATATTACGAATGTCATTGCATGATTTTTTTGTGAATAAAAAAAAGGTTTAGAATGCGCCTTATGCACTAGGGTTGGGTTTCACAAAAAGTAGGTTGCCGCTTGTCTTGCGTCAGCGACGGTGCCATGTCTCGTGATGAGGTCTTGGGTGATTTCGATTGGTCTCATGGAGGGTTGGCTTGGCTAGTGGCTTTGTGGACATGGTGCCTGAGAATGGGTTATGGATCTGGATTGATGAACGAGAATTTTGGGTGGTGGGTCATCGGTGGTAGATCTGATATTAGGTGGCTATCTCGAAGAGGGTGGTGGTTGGTTCATGGTTCACAATGCACTGTTGATGGGGTGCCATTGTTATGATGCTATCTTCGGGGACTGTGTTTTATTCTCGTATCTTTTTGGTTGCTAATTGAATAGTGAACTGTCCTTGCAAATGGTCTGACAGTTTTTGGGCACGGTGTAAAAGAGAGTGAAATAGTTCTTTTGGACGTTGACTGCGAGGATAGATCATGACTCTCGGTATCTTTGGTCTTTCAGCGTAGCTCGCGGGTATGGATGCAAAGTTTGGTTAGAAGTTGAGCCTATTCAGCTCAAGAATGTCATTAATAATGACGGACCCATAATTATATATCATGGTAGGAATGTGTGGTGTGGTCTTGTTGTGCGCTGTAATCTTTCAGTTCATTGAAAAAACTTCATTATTCTCAAAAAAAAAATGTCATAAAAAAAGTCATTGCATGATTTTAAATGTCCTTTTTTTAGGACTTGTTAAATACCATGTTTGCCGACCACATATTCTTGGCTCCCCCAACCATGAATTTTTACAAACCGAAAGTGAAGATAAATGGCTCCTTGGTTCGTGACTTCGCGGTGTAGGGGGTTGTGGTTAGTAAACGATTTTAAAAATAATAATAATTAAACGAGTGTGTCCAAACGGTATATTCCAAAACACCATACCCTTTAATGAAGACCCAGATGGCCAGATTTTGCAAGATGCTCCATGGAAATGAAAAGGCTTGTTTATGTATTTAAGGAACCAAAAAGTGAAAAACCAGGTACAACTTATTGTGTGTTTGTAAAATGGACCACGTACTCCTCCATGCTTATCCAATATGGGGGCCATTCCTCAACCCGGTCAAAAAACAGTACATCCAAAATGCCCAATGGTCAACACAAGGAAGGAGAAGATAAAGACAGGTCTAGTAATTTTCAGTAAAACCGTAAACATACCCTTGTTTTTCTTTCCTACAAAATTAGTGTCATTTTGAGAACTAAGAACCAAATAAATTATTTAAAAGAGTTAGTGCAGTGGTAACATCAAAAAGTTATTCTCAGAACAATTGGTCTTGAGAAGTTACTAATCCTCACGTAATAATGGTGCAAAGGTTTTCACAGTGCTGTGTTATCTGCTCGCACATTTTTATTTTGGTTACACGGGTCATAGGGGTGATGAAAAAAATATAAGAGTACATTCAAGACTCGCAATTGCAAGTTTCATCTCCAAGAGTCTCAATCGCAAGGAGCTCGGATACTACATTGGCACTTTAAACATTATTAATTTTTTTTATCATGTTTCGAAATATGTGATATTGTAAATTTTTCACAAATCACATTGATTTTTTCACTGAATGCAAGGATCGAAAAATCCGAAACATATGAAAGTTATAAAATCTACAACATCACATACTCTTGGTCTTGAAGGCTACAAAATTTTTAAATATCATTATATTGAACTCATCAAATTCAGAAAAGAGGTTCAATTTCGAAATAAAAGATTAAACAGATTCCAAGACACTAGCACTATTAATAAGGTATTATCAACCCTCATCCACTACACCGGAGTCAACCATTCACCAACATAGAAATCACTACCACGTTCCCAACCCATTTTTAATCCCAAACAAACACACTGCTAATAATAACTCAGCTCTTAATTAGAACTCACCAACTCTCTTTAATTTTTTTCAGCAAAGCCTTCAATCCTCTCTCCAAGTCTCCATCATTCCATGAGCATTCCCCCCTCCCCAATTCAACCATCCCTACTCCGTCAACTTTTAACTTCTTTTTTTGGTATATATTTGACATTTTTATATGTACGATTAGGAAAAGTCTACGATGTTGTTCAATATGAACGTCAATACATTGAGAGCGATTAGGTTAGAGGATAACAAAAAATTAAATTAACTAAAAACTAGATCTACCCGTCCATTGTGACTCGACAATCATGTGTGTTCAACGTGGTAAAAAAAAACTCGTAAATAAATATGTAAAGTTAAAACTCAATTCACCCATCTGAAAAATCAAATCTTATCCAAGAATGATCTAATTTATATTTGTACACGTTACTGCTGAAATGAAAAATTCTTGCATACAACCGTTATACGTACACACCTCTAAAGCAAAAGCCAAAACATTGGATCCAACGGTTGTAAGCAAGAATCAACGTTGGATCCAAGGAGTCCTTTTTCTCTGAAAAGTGAAAACAAAGCAGTAATTTAACGGAAAAGAAAAATATACACAAGAACTAGCTAGGAAGTAGGAACACTTTAAAGATGAAAGAAAAAATTTCCCATTAACGATTCTTCCTCGATTTCCAGGATCACAAAAATGCTCAATCCCTGAGACATTCACATTCCACAACAACACCGATTAACAAAGAACAAAAGCACAGAAAATCCATTACAACATTTGGTTCTAGTTAGCCACGTCTGTGGTTGTTTTCTTGTTCTCCTTCGTTAAATTCTCCGAGCCGGTCTTGGCTGCCTCCGCTGACGGCGGGAGAGGAGGAGAGATCAGCTGCGACGGCGGAGCCTGATTGGTTGGTGCACCTGCAGCAGCAGCAGCAGCAGCCACCTTGTCTCCGACCACAGCATCTTCTGACAAGAGGAAGTCCGGGGACATGAACAAGCTCTGGGATGGCCTTCTCTGGTGGCGATTTGGCCTCTGCGACATTTTTGGGAATTGGGATAAGAACCAGAGAGTATGGAGTAGTGTGTGTATACAGTGAAAGTGGTGTTGTATGAGGTAGTAGGTATAGGGAGAGAGCACAAGGTGTTGACTCTGTTTTATATTGGAGGAATGGGTTAAAAGCTGTTAGGTTGAGTTAAAAGGGAAACTTATCTAACTCTGCAATGCCATAATCACCCCCATCCTCCCAATCGCGGGGTTGGTACTTGGGGGATCATATTTGAGGGTTGTATTTGTCTTTGTACAGATTCAGATCTATTAATCGTGTGCTATTCACGTAATGAGATGATAAGATAATATTGAGAGATTAAGTTCTGTAAGGATGATCGCATTGTCATTGTCATGGGGCCATTTCGGTTCATTATATGCAACCGTTTTGGAGTTAGGTTTTATGTCCTCCCCATTTATTGGAATGCACATAATTCTCTCATTACTCGAATTGTGAGTGAGAGAGATATTACAGCTTGTCGCTCCCGATTTATGTAATTTTTCAATTTGAATAATGTTTGTTCTTCTAAAAAAAACACAACGTGATTACTAAAAACGTGAGAATAGATTGTTTTATAGAGTTCATAAATGTAAAACTTTATTCTACAAATTAAAGTTATTGATGAGAAGATTTTTAACACATCTAAGGGGATATGAAAATTTATTTTATTAATTATGAAATAAAAAGAGAGAAGATTACTGATAAAAATTAAACACCAAATATCTGCCATGTAATTACGTTTACATTAAAAGCTTTTATTAGATAAATATTTGCTTAGAAATTCTTGTGATTTGATGGAACAATATTAATGAGGCTCTGAGTCGCTGGTTCTTGCACAGTACTTGGAACCTTCGTACTTGGATTCAGATCCACATTGCATCGTGTGGATAGACTCATAGACTTAAGATGGTACACGCATTTAACATTTTATTTTATTTTAATTTACTTTACTTTTCTATTTTCAGATTAATGAGTAAGTTCAATGCACCTGTGACCTGTTAATGTTTGTTATGTGAGTAGTTTTTTTTTTTGCAAGGAATTAAGTGAGTACTTTTTTTTTACTAGTTGAATTTAAGAGGCTGGTGTAACAACTAAAATAGTTGAAAAGTTAAACATATTATGTAAAATAGTTAAAAAAAATTGAAAGTCTGCTAAAAATTATTTAAGTAACTTGTTTGATTGCTGCTATAGCTTAATTGGCCTTATTGAAGCTTTGCATTGTATTTGTTTTCTTGGGAAGTTGGGAGGGGTTTTGGTTGTTGTCCCCCCTTCCCTTGTGTTATTATTGTCTTTCTCTTCATAATAAATTTTTGTTACTTAAAAAAAAAAAGGTTAACTAAACAATTTTACGGTACTATAAATTTGTATGATAGTCATATATAGTCCAACTTCTATCTCAATTAATGGTATTGGTTAGGTTGTTGCATAAATGACACTGACCATGACCCTCGCCTCTCAATTTTTATCTCACCACAGAACGATATCGTTTTGAGGTCGGTTGGTTTGTCTTTTTTTAGTGCGGGAGAAGTTTGGTTCGGATAGTGGTTGTTGTCAACATAACCAGGGCGTTTGTGGTCAATTAGGTGGCAGATTTGATGGTCTAGGTTTGGGTGGATAGACAATTATTCTAGTAGTGGATCGGGGTGGTCGTGTTTCCTTGGTGGTGTTGTTGTTTGGTGGCAGGGGTGGGGTATGTCTACGTCCTTTGGGGGCCTTGATCTGCCACCTGTGGTGGTGCCTTGATTGGTGTCCGTTGGCCAATGGTCAAAGGGAGACTTCTCAACGTTGTCTTTCAGTAACGGCATTCGCGATTGTTACAAAGCTCATATAGGGTTTGGTTCTTAGTTTTGGGTTGGTATGGTCTTTTGGGTCTCATTGTGACAAAGGCTTTTTCATACGAGTTGTTTACTATGGTTAGACTTTTTTGGGCCTTGTTTGGGGTTTATTAATCCCCATGATTACTACTTGATGTATACCGTCGGGTTTAATTTGTGGTGTCCAAGTCGGTCTAAAAAACAACTTATGCAAGTCTTTTACTAGGGCTATGTCCTTCTAGGCATTTCAAGCTTTTTGGCATAAACCTTCATGATATAATGCCTTTGAAGTGCTCCTTTGAATATGGGTTGAAGTTGTCCTCCTGGGTGCTTGTTCTTTATTTTTTTAGTAGAAGCGCCATAGATTATTACGAGTCATGAGTTTGTTTTTTTATTGTAATATGTTACAAGATTAGTACTTATTATTGGTCATTGTTTTATCACCGGTTGAGTAGGTGAATTAATTTAGGTAGTGCCGCTTTCTAACGTGCCCATTCGCTTGAATCCTTGATAATATACCACCTTCTCTCGTTGCAAAGTCAATAATTTTTTACTAATGATCGTTAAAAGTTACATCATTTGACATTTTAAAATTTGATGCCATTTTTTGAAATACGTGTTCAATAAATTGATGACTGGTGGTTTGACTAATAAAATGTAAATTGTGTATTTATAGTGTGTTTGCTATACTTGAATGGGTGTTGAGAATGAGTTGAAAACAAAAAAGGGCTAGGAAGAGATTGAAATTGATGGGAAACAAGTAACTTGCATTAAAGCATCTAGAATTGAAGTGAATAAGCATACAACTTAGGGAAAATAAGTGTTTTTAATTATTGAAAAAATGTGCAAGTATTTTTGTTACGAAATGACCGGCTTGCTAGCTAAAGGAGTCACTAAAAATGCATCTAGTATTTTTATTCATTATGGATCCGGATCTTCTCCTAACCTAACTTCTCTCCTAACCTACTTAAGCTTTTAATCTCAGTCATCAATTCAAAATCTTAAAGGTCAAGATTAATCCACCTCAATACATGGTTATTAAATATTCAAAATTGCACTTTTTAACACATGGTTATTAAATATTAAACTCATGCCATAATTAAATACTCATTATGTTGAGGTAAATTAATCTTGACCTTTAAGATTTTGAATGGATGACTGAGATTAAAAGCTTAGGTAGGTTAGGAGATAAGTTAGGTTAGGAGAGGATCCAAATTCATTATATATCAATAACTAATCAAGCATTCTTTTATGCAAATGAACACATCAATCCATATCAACCTTAAAAAACTGGACACAATCCCCTCTTCGAACGATCTAATTGACCAATATCGAGACCAAGCCCCGGTTGACAATGTCTACAATTGCCTGCAAATGCACCACCGCACAAGCAAAATAAAATATGGATCACGCGAAATCATATTGCAAACGTTCGAAATATATAGAAGCCACCGCTTATAGGCGTCTAAAGAGTAAGCGAAGCGCAACAACATAATTGGAAATGTTTGCAAAGTAGACTAAGAAACACTATGGAGTGGATGCTCCTCGACGCAACTAGAATGCTACGTTGGAAACCCTCGCAAGGCTTTATTCAAAATTATTTGTTGATATATCTAAAACCATAAAAATGACAACTAATAGAAATTTAATTGATAAAGTTGTATCAATCTTAAAAATTTTATCCTCGAAGGAAGAAAATTTTATCCCCGCTCCGCGAAGGGAGATTAGTCTCTTCGGCTTACTCTCCGAGAGGGTTATGGGAGATTCTTCATGGGGAGAAAATCCCTAATTTAAAAAAAAAATCTTAAAAATTTTCTACGAATAATAAGAATTGGCTAGACCGTAAATCTGAAATTTAAGCGTTATGTCTTCCTCAAAATATGATAATTTCATCAATTAATAAAATCTTCTTTATCTAAAAAAAAAAACTAGACTGTAGTAAAAATTGCTCTGTTTACTTGTACTTTTCCGGCGATGACAGTTGGATTTCCATCCATTTTAGGAGAAATTTCCCATTTTAGGCCGGTTATGAAATTATGACCCACCAAGAGTCTCCATAATCCCTGGGATGCAACCACCTGGACCATCCTACGGTGTACAATCAACTTGACGAATCTAATGACGCAATCAAAAAATAAAAACACAAAAATAATAAACGCAGCGCTAGTAGAGGAGTAGGCAAATCTCATAACTCACGCCACGTTACACGTGTCATCGACGTGACAGTTCACCCCAAAGTGGCAGAATGCTAGAGGGGTCGACAGTTGCAACGCAGTCATGCCACGTGGTGAAATCTGGTAGGCCACAATCGACTTTATCCACCTGCCTTCTCGTTTCTTCCAAGATTGCATTCGTCACCATTATTATTAATTTTTGTTTTCTTCAAATAAAAAAAGAAGATTAATTCTTTGTGCTGTCTCATGGACTCTATCTCTCCCTCGAAAGTTGAATCTCGAGCGCGAGCCAAGCTTTTCGTTTCGCTATTTTGCCGCTCTGCACGTTACCCTGTGAAACAGAATTGAAAAACCCTAACACTTCCACATCCCGCGTTAAATTTACTCTTCGATCTCACTCCACGAACAATACCTCGAATTGTCTCTGTAAATTTCAGATCTCTTTAATTCCAAATTCGATTCGAATTCGGCTGGATCTCTTAGACCTTCTGTTTCTATCTTCGGATTCGGAGGCCTTGTTCGATTTGATTTTCCCAGATTTGGATTAGTAGGACGAGGTGAGGTTCTAAAATTCATTTTCTTCGATTCTTGTCACTAACTTTTAATCCTTGGCTTGTTTCTTTTCGAATTATATGGTTTTGCTTATACCTCTTGATTTTAGGATCAGACTGTTATCAAATTCTGGTGTCGAGGTTGTATTTATCTCAGGCTAATTCATCTGTGAGAGAAATTCAACCTGACCCAGCTGCGGATTAGGCTTCAATTTTCCACCTGGTTTTCTTATTGAATGCTGTCTCAGAAGGTCGTTTTTTCGAAAGATAGTGAATTGATTGCTAGTGAAATTAGATTTCCAGTGGAGTTGTATGGGAGAAGAGGATCGATTAACAAATGGGGGAGTCGAAATCGACAGCTTCCCAAGAACTGAATTGAAGCGAGACCATCTGTGTCTCGTAGATGACACTGAGCCAGACTCTTTTCCGAACAAGAAGCAAGCGAAAGAGTTTTCAAATGAAGATATACGCTCCGAAGTTTCAAATCCTGTTGTCTCTCCCAAAGAGAATGGCTCCAGCTTCCAGGACATCACTAGCCAACCGGCCCAATTAGCAAACAGTAACCAAGTAGAGTGCGGAGAAGTCACTTCTTCGAGCTCAGAGGAGGAGAGCTTGAGTGTTGGACAGCGTACTGAGAATGATAATGGCCAATTTGAGACTGATACAACCGACACTACTCGTGTTGTAGTGGAAATTCCTAAGCCTTCTAGTTCATCTGGGATTCGGAAAATTACGTTTAAGTTCAGCAAAAGAAAGGAGGATTATGAGAACCAGTCATTTACTTCAGCTAGTCAGACTGTACATAATGGATTTGGTTGTGATTTGCCGTATGGAGGTGAGCCTGGAACAGACTTTCGAGAAATGGCTGGTACAAGTTGGGGGTTTCGAGAAAGGTCATATGCTCCTGTCAGGGAGTTGGAATCTAACAAGGTTCCGGACAGCTACCCTAATAATGTTAAAAAGCTATTAGCTACTGGTATTCTTGATGGAGCTCGAGTGAAGTATGTTTCCACTACGTCAAAGGTAGTTTATAGACTACACATGTTTATTAATTTTTCTCTTTTGGATATGTGCTTGCAGTTTGAGCTTTTCTTTGTCGTGACGCCTAATAGAAATTGTATGCTTGGCAGGTAGAGCTAGATGGAATTATAAGTGGTGGAGGTTATTTGTGTGGCTGTTCATCCTGCAATTTTACCAATGTAAGTTTTCTCACTGTTCAAATTGGTTTCTTGTTTAATTGCAATACGAGTTATAGCTGATTGATTCCATTGATATGAACAGGTACTCAGTGCGTTTGAGTTTGAGCAGCATGCTGGTGTCAAAACTCGCCATCCTAATAATCACATATACTTGGAGAATGGGAGGCCTGTTTATAATATCATACAAGAATTGAAGACTGCTCCACTCAACAAGCTGGATGAAGTGATAGAGGCGGTTGCTGGTTCTGCTGTCAATGAAGGGTTCTTCAGGATCTGGAAAGGTGATAAAATATCTTTACCTAAATGATATGTCCCAAAACTATATATAACTAAATAACTTGCTCGAAAGTTTAGGTAGTATGAAGATCGTAAATTTTGTTCTTTCAAAAATCTGCAGAATCTCTTTACCGAAGTGATGTGGCTTCAGTTGATAAAAGACATTCCGTGAAGCTTCCTAAACTGCCCCGGCTTCCTAAGAGGCCCCAGCTTCCTAAATTGCCTCATTCACTTCCCAGGTATAAACTCAACACATTAGGATTTTCTTTTCCTTGCACTGCATGTTTGACATTATAATGTCTAATGCAGCATTCTAGATTCTATTTCATCTATAATGGTTTATTCAGCTCGGATAACATCAGATAATATGCATTCTTTTGCATTGGGAAAACTGAAACTCTATCTGTTGTGCAGACCAAGCTCCCATACTCCTTACTCTGTTATGCACCAGAAGAAAACTGCTGGACGTGGCAATAAGAGAAGGTATCACTCTTACCCTTTCCTCTTTTTTCATTTCGTTGTTGAGTTTTTCTTTATAAGAAGCTGTTCTAATAATCGGTGAGTTTTCTTGATTGGAAATTTTGTGCTATTGGTAGGGATAATGATCTTCACCGGTTACTATTTATGCCAAATGGGCTTCCAGATGGGGCTAAATTGGCATACTATATGAAAGGACAGGTATTTTCTTGGATATATTTTTCGTGTTGAAGCTGGTTTCAGGTTTTAGATGTATGCCATTTTCAATTTATAGTGATCTGGTGATTATTCTCAGAGAATACTTGGTGGCTATAAGCACGGAAATGGTATAGTTTGTAATTGCTGTAACAAAGAGGTAAATTTTGAGCTGCACAGACCACGTCAAATTTAAGTTCTGCATTTTATGCTAGTCCCTCTCTCCCTATTCTCTCTCACACCAGTCTCTTGCTATTTGTGTTTGAACAGATAAGCCCTTCACAGTTTGAAGCTCATGCTGGAATGGCTGCAAGGCGTCAACCGTGAGTATCTTCCAAAGAACTTTGGTGGTTTGTTTTAGTTGTCAAATGTCTCATGTAGTGAAAACCCATGTCCTTTTGCAGCTACCGTCACATCTACATATCCAATGGATTGACGCTTCATGATATAGCCATGTCATTGGCCAATGGGCAGAACCTCACAACCGGTGCCAGTGATGGAAGTGATGATATGTGTGCAGTATGTGGACATGATACTGGGAATATGATTCTTTGTGATGGATGCCCTCGTGCTTTTCATGAAGGTTGAGATTCATTTTCTGAATTATATTGTTAGACGCTTTGTTTTTGTTTGTTGAAAATTATACATTTTTTATTAGTTTTGGCCTTTCAGGCATGTACATCAAATTTCAAGATTTAATGTTGATATATTTTGTCACAAGTAAACTATATGGTATGCAAAAGGCCCTTTTTTTATCCAACTATGTTGGCTGGGCTAGTATGTCGTCCATACTTTCTTGGTTGATACCTTTTTCATTCCCTTGTGTTAGTAGTTTAATTAATCTGACTATTTTAAAGGGGTTTTGAATGGTTTTTGCTACACATGACATCATTAAGTTTTCTCACTTATGAAGCACATCCCCCCCCACACACTGCGTATTACCCTAATTTTTTATGGACATTTGCCTTGTTACAGTCTCTCTCTTTGAAATATAAAAATCATGATATGTTGGCTCATTCATTTTCCTTTTGGTTGCCTCAATGTCATCTTTACAAGTAGTTGCTGTTTGTATACAGTAGTCTTAGTTTGTTTTTTGTAACTCTCTCTCTCTCCTCTCGTGGGTCTAAATTTTTTCGTATTGCAGCTTGTTTGGATTCAGAGTGGATTCCTGAAAGCGATTGGCATTGTCCAAATTGTAGAGATAATTTTGAAAATGGGAGTAAAATTGCTGCTGGAGAATCTTCAAGTATTGCAAGACCAATTGTAATACGTTTGACACGGGAATTCAAAGCACCTGAAATTGAAATTGGTGGTTGTGTCCTCTGCAGGTGTGTTGCTCTTGCTTTTATATTTTATTCATTCTTCTGTGCATTTTAAGTAGTTAAAAGTGAAGATTCTTTTTTGGGAAGAGCAAGTTTTCTTTGAATTCTGGGTAAGGGGGATGTGAAAATTATAGTATAAAGGTGCAGTAACTTGATCGAATTTTCTTAGTCTGATTGCATCACCTCTCTCAACCTAATGCTGTGGCTACAAAAAGTTTCCTGCAAAAACCACTTTTTAATTTGGTTCCTTGGTTTGTTGTCGTAAAGTGAATGTAGATGCTAGGCATTCACTGGAGATTTGATTTCTTTGATTGATTAACTTCATTTTTGTTTTGTATCAGTTATGTATAAGTGCTAACTGTTAATGTTATTTTTATTAGGAGCAATGATTTCAGTGCAGCTTTATTCGATGAGCGAACAGTTATAATCTGTGACCAAGTATGACTTGCCTTTCCATTCTTCTGGTCACATACACATTAAATTGTGTCAAAATTATCTTTTACCAATTACCATTTATGTCATCGTTTATTCTCACCCTTGATTCTTATTCAGTGTGAGAAGGAGTTCCATGTTGGTTGCTTAAGGGACAATGGATTATGCGACTTAAAAGTGAGTCTTGAATCATGTAATGGTTTGTATTTTTGTGGTTGCTAGGGTAATAATGTTTTCTTTCATCTTACTGCAGGAACTCCCCAAGGATAAGTGGTTTTGCTGTGATGACTGTAATAGGATTTTTGAGGCTTTACAGAATTTAGTATTCAAGGAAGCAGAGCGGGTTCCAGCTCCATTGTCAGATCCAATAATCAGGAAGCATGCAGATAGAGGTATATTTATTGATGGAGTGGCGGATGATGTTCAATGGAGAATTTTCAGTGGAAAAAGTCGCTGTCCAGAACATCTACCATTTCTATCAAGTGCTGCTGCAATTTTCCGAGTAAGTATATGTGATTCCATGTTGGATTTTGCTCTCATTGTCTTACCCCTTTGTCCAATATTCAAAGCACTCTAAATCGTTGCCTTGTTATGGCGCACAGACCTGGGACTCTTTTTTTTTCCTTTTCTTCCAATTGTTTGTTGCAATTCCCAAGAGAGATCACCTGTGTGCGAATCTGTCTTCTCAAACATTCACATCTGTTCTCACATGCTATCAGATGCTGCTCTTAGAATAGACTTCCTACTTCCTATATAAATAATATGTGTGTGTATATATATATATTATGTGTTTATCTATAAATATTATGTGTGTATATATATATATATATTCTTTTAGCTATTATGTTGTCACCTCTTGTTTGGTTGTCTGGGAAAATTAAATCTAAACAGTTCCATATTGTGACTCTATTTTACCTAATTATATGTCCTGTTCATTGCCAGGAGTGCTTTGACCCCATTGTTGCAAAATCTGGTCGTGATTTGATTCCCGTTATGGTATATGGGTAAGCAATCCCTTTTGTCTAATGACATGCTTCTTGATCTGCAAAAATGTTAGGATTTGTCTCTGGCATGGACGTCTAGTTATTCGAGTCCAGATATATGATTAACTGTTGTGGTTAAGATAATTTGTAAATTTTATGTTACAACCTTTGTGGTTCTCAAATTTTTGATTGGGTGATGTTATTTCCAGTGCACATTTTGTTAGGACCACAACATATGTAAAAAAATTAGAAATTAAAGTGCCAATGTTGCCCTTAGTCAAAGTAAATCAATAATCCCAATTGCTACTTTTGTTGCCTGCTGAATACAAATTTACAAGAAGGCTATAAACATTGATTTTGGTCATTCTTGTGTAAGCTCATTGTCTTTGTTCTCTCAACGTAAGATTTCTGTTAGCAACATTGGGTAAGCAATTTTTTTTCATGGCATTTTTCAGGAGAAATATTTCAGGCCAAGAGTTCGGAGGAATGTATTGTGTTGTTTTAACAGTGAGGTATGTTGCTGTTCTGGTATTATTGTTGCTTCTATTTTCTCTCTTGAATCTGTATTTGTTAGTTAACACCATAATAATCATCTCTTTTTCTGATTTCTTTATTATTGGACAGGTCTGTTGTTGTATCTGCTGGTCTCCTTAGGATTTTTGGTCGGGAAGTTGCTGAGCTTCCGATTGTGGCTACAAGTAGAGAACATCAAGGAAAAGTAAGTATGAATATTGGATCTGAATCCGTACTTGTCCTGATATTACTAATCTGAGAACTACTTGCTTTTTAGGGTTGGACCTCATATGTTTGTTCTTCTTCTAGGGTTATTTTCAAGCGTTATTTTCATGTATAGAGAGGTTACTCTTTTCCCTGAAAGTGGAAAAACTGGTTCTCCCTGCTGCTGAGGAAGCTGAGTCAATCTGGACGAAGAAATTAGGCTTTCGAAAGATGAGGGACGAGCAAGTAAGTGAAATCGCATTACTTGTTTGCGTGGTTTACCTACTTAGAATATTTCATTGTCCTTCAAATGTGGAATGTACTTGCTAACAGTTGAATATCGTTTTATCTCAGTTATCAAAATATTTGAAAGAGGTTCAGCTGACGATTTTCATGGGGACGTCAATGTTAGAAAAGATGGTCCGGTCGATGGATTGACAACTTGTCGATTTCTTGAAAGTTTGTGATGGAGAAGTTAGATTTAGAAACATGTTTCTTTTTATTTATTTATTTTGATAGTGATTCCCGTCTCCGGTAATATTCCTCTATGTTCTCTCCTGGTAGTGATTCACCTCTCCTGTGAAGCATCTGTTGAGTAGGGAAATGAGTTGAAGAGAAATATGTAAAAAGAAAAAAAAGAAAAGTAGTGCATGCTGACCTTTTATTATGCATGCATCCAAGATTTTTTTTTTTTTTTTCACGTTTCAGGATAATGTATCACGAAATGTTCCTTTATGAAAATGGAAAAGAAACTCTCTTTTTTTGTCCTAAAAAAAATTTATGTCTCGAGTTTTGAGTCGTTGAGCGTCTACACTATCAATTCTTGTTTTTCTCCTGTTCTACAACGCCCCATTTGATCTGAAAGCCCTTCCATTTTTTGATTTTGATGAGGCCGTGAGGGAGAGGGATTCAACATTATGAATATCGTAGAGGCGAAATAAAAATACCAATTTGTTGAATGACTTCCGTTCTTAAGTTTGAAATGATTCAAACAGTATTCCCATATATAATTTACCAGAACTTGTCCGTGTAAAGTCGACTTAAAATGGTGCAAGGAGCTCATTTAATTTTTTTTGTACACAGCAACTGGTCGTCCTTGAGTCGCAAGATAATAGCATCTTAACATTTTTCTTCAGAAAGGACATCCTTTTGTGTTAGATTACATGCAACTGGGCTTATGTCTGCTCGGCCCTATTGGGTTTAGCAGAAGCGTTTTGTTGAAAAAAAAAAAAAAAAACTCCGGAGGGATTTAAGGGTTTAGCAGCTTTTTTTTTTTTTTTTTTTGGAAATTTGGGTTTAGCAGCTTCTCTACGAGGAGACCCAAACCTTACTACATGTCTCATCGTCATTAAACCCTAAACCCCTAATCCCAACTCGGTTATCATTTTCCATTGAAGTCGGATCGTCTCAGATGGCGTTCATGTCTAGCTTTCGCCGCGTTCTTGGCGGATCCGCCTCCGCTCTTCCATCGCAATTCGCTGCCATTCGTCAGAATTCAACCCTCACATCCCCTAAGCTATTCATCAGCGGTACATTTCATTCTTCACTCTCAATTCTTTTTATCTAATTCCTCTCCCTGTGTTTGCCCAGTAAGAAAGTTCATAGATTGTACTGAAATGCTTTGTTTCTGTGTGTTAATTTGTGGTTTCCCCTTTAATCATTACCAAAATTCTCATATTGACGGAGCTATTGGATTTTGTGTATTTGGGTAATTCATTTCGATGGGTTTCTTTCTTTTCTGATTTAGGTAAAAATCGGTGTATGGTTTCCTCCCAAATGATGCCAGCTCAATTAGGCCATGTTTGTGGTTTATGAACATTAGGCCTATTTGTAATGCTATTCTTGTGCCTGTTTAAGTGGTTATAGTCCTTTAACCAAGCTGTCCTGAATTCTGAGTCTTGTTCATTGCCACAGTGTTTATTTTTGCATATCTGTGTTCGTTTTTCGCCATCTGATTCTTAATTTTGCTTGGTTAAAACCTTGTGTTCATTGCCATCTGTTTGCTTGTTAAAACCTTGAGAAGTATACAGTTTCGAGTTTTGAAGCTGTATTTTGTCCCTCGATTTGGAGTTCCAGTCATTGTTTCAGCGTTATTTGTCCATACTGAGTTTAACTTTAACACTTAAGAATTTAAGATTGCCAGAAGTTAAAACATTCAACCCAAGTTGCTATGCAAGGCTTTGAACTTCTGATGCGATTACTGTCATATTATCCTTACTATAATTTGAGAAATTTGTCAATGCTTCTAGTAATATTTCTAGAGTCTACTGAAGATCGTACTCAATTACTCATTACATGACCTTTTGTATTGTATACGATGAATCTTGAAGCATAACTGTTATCTCACCATTTGCAATGAGCAGGTCTTTCAAGAGTAACAACTGACGAAAAACTTAAAGAGTCATTTTCTGAATTCGGGAAGATTGAAGACGGTAAAAACTGAAGCAACTTGTTTATTTTCTCCCAACATCCTCTCCCTCTCTTTGATTGCTTCCGTTGTTAACGTATTGCATTTGCATTTATGAATCTGCAGCGAAAGTGATAACTGATAGGGTGACTGGAAGATCAAAGGGGTTCGCTTTCATTACATACTCATCCATTGAAGAAGCTGAGAAGGCTAGAGAAGGAAGGAATGGCAAGTTCTTGGATGGGTGGGTTATTTTCGTTGACCCTGCCAAGCCTAGGGAGTATAGACCCCCACCTCAAGCCCAGCCAGAGTCTTCTGATAGTGGTTTCAAAGTAAACAAGACTATAGGATGGTGTGGATGACTGCATAAGTTACTTGGTGGATCTCATTGTGATGAAAGGAAGGCAGTAAACACTATACTTTCTTGCTATTTGTATTGATAAACATGAAAAATTTTTAGGTGAATTATTTTGAACAGGGAGACCTTGTTAACCTTGTTCTGTATGAGTTCATTTTGCCCTCTATTGGACCTACTTTAATGCTTTAATCTATATGTCAATGTAGCCTTTCTTTCTTTTGTGCTTCATACTTTAAATTTCTTTTCTGCTTTCATACTTTAAATTTCTTTTCAGCTCATGCTTAACCCTTTTGGTCTAATTTCACAATCAAAGTTGGATTATTTCCATTGTTGTTCGAGAGATTGATTGTACTTCTTATACATTTGAATGTCCACATAGCTTTCAATTTATAGTCAATTTATCTGATTTTTTTTTTACAAAAGTAAGAGCATCTCCAACGATGTAACAACAACATGACTTTTAATGAATAAACAAAATAGTGAAACACGTTAAAGAACAAAAAAAAAAAAAGGAACAGCAAATAAAAACAGTTGCTCAAGATTATTCCAGTGATAAATAATGGGATTTGGATACGGGTCGGGCTCGGATGAGGTTCGGATTCGATTCTTACACGGTGGCGTGAGATTCACGTGCTGTTTCCCACTAGTTGCTCTTGCTCGAAACGTTTCGGGCGCAAAACTTTACCGACTTAAACCCCAAAACCGCAAAAATCACCGTTTGAAAATCAACTCCAGTAATTTCCGATTCCGTTGCAGAGATGTATCTATGTGTTCCTCACTACGTCTCCATCAAATTTCCAGCATTTCAATCTCCAAAGGTCAGTTTTCACTTTTCGCTCCAAAACTGCAGTATCATCTCTTGTTCATTCTGAGCTCGTTTTGGTTCGTCTCAGAGGGACTTTAAGCTTCGTGCCGTTTCAATGTCTGCAACTGAAGTAGCCAATCACATTCCAGCAGCTCCTATTTCCCTCCCTCAAGGGCCTTGGAAGCAGGTGAGCCTTGTAAACGACACCGTTTACTGCATTTTGCCTCCGATTATGTTTCAATTTTGTTGACTGCAACTGTGTGAATCGGTAGATTCCCGGCGGAGTTACAGCTGCAGAAGGATTCAAAGCTGCTGGTTTATATGGCGGTTTGCGCGCCAAAGGAGACAAACCTGATCTTGCACTTGTCACTTGTGACGTTGATGCCATTTCTGCTGGTGAGCTAGCTATACGTTTTCTTTCATGTTCATACTTACTCCAAAGCAATCATCTTTTAAGCTAATGTTTAAGTTCGTTTTTTTGCTATTTCTTTTTTTCATTTACTGCTAGGATCATTTACTACAAATGTGGTAGCAGCTGCACCTGTGTTGTACTGCAAAAGTATATTAAACACTTCGAAAACGGTATGCCGGAGTATCGTGTTTTGAATGCTTCTTTAATTTATTAGACCACGATGATGAGGGTGATCAACTTGTTTTGGTGTTTCTTTGGTGATTTAATTTCTTAATCGGATCGTTGTGTTATTCATGGATACTATTTCCCTGCTATTTCTTCTTCCTGAATACTAAAATAGATTAGGCTGATCGAAATTCTTGACTTTGTGTTACTCATGGGAAATATCACAATATCCATCCATCGAGTTCTGTCATGGATTGCTGTGCATTTAAGAATATTGGCTTCCCTATTGCTTATACTAAGTAGGCTGAATGTTGATTTTTTAACTTTGATGGGGGTGAGAACTTTCATGACCTTGAATTACAACTCCCTGATGATATGTAGGGGTGCTTTATTATGTGATAAGTATATGTCATACCCAACAAATCCTGGGTCTACCTTGAAGTATTGTCTGATCAGGGACTTATCAGCTGTATCTTAGTCCGGATATATTACTAATGTGATTTATAATACTTCTAATGTTTTAGTTTTGTCATACATCTGCTAATGACAGATCTTTACAACTTGTTAGGCACGGGCGGTTTTGATAAATGCTGGCCAAGCCAATGCTGCAACGGTAAGATTGCAGAACAACAAAATGCTTTGCATCTTCTTTTTTGCATTGTGTTTTCAGTATTAATGCAGTAGGACTTATTGATGCATGTGGTCATTTTACCTTTTATTTTGTCCTCCATAAATTTGGGAGCTCTTTGAGTCGCTTTCAAATATGCTGTCACCATTATTTATTCATGGCTAAGAACCTTCCAATCTTGTGTCCAGGGTGATGCAGGTTATCAAGATGTAATAGAAAGTGCCAGTAGCCTTGCTAAGGTATGTGACATCAGGGTGACAGATATGTCAATCTCATATATATTCCTGCTTAGGCTGGGTTTGGGATGCCTTATAATTATAAATCTTTGTCCTTAAGCTACTTCAAATAAGGCCAGAGGAAGTGCTGATTGAATCCACTGGCGTGATTGGGAAAAGGATAAAAAAGGTAACATATAGCAACCCTATGCCTATTTCCTTTTATGCTAACCAGATTGATGTGCACAGTATTTCCTGGAAGAGTAAACAGATCCGCTGAAATATTGCATAACAATTGTGTAGACATATAATATGATCTGTTGTTTAATATTGTACAAAATGATTCATTCTCTAAGTCTCATATGCAGGAAGCACTTTTAAAGTCTCTTCCAAACCTGGTGAATTCACTATCATCGGCAACCAAGGGGTAAATGTTATACTTATGAACTTAACCCAGATAATTGGCACACTTTCATGCCTTAGATACCTAGTTGTATTTATTTTCCCCAGTAAATTCCTATTATATATAGTACCTTTAATGTAATCTTTTTCTTCTTTCCATTCCTGCTATACTTCTTTGTTGCAAAACAATGGGGTTTAAAAACCATCTTTTTGTTAAGTCACTTTGTCTTGGTCTGCAGAGCAGATGATGCAGCAGTGGCAATCACGACTACTGACCTTGTTAGCAAGAGTGTGGCAATTCAGTCTCAGGTGTGAAGATCTTGTATCCCGTATATATCTGCAATATTGAAATTAAGTTAATTGCTGATTAGCTGTAAAAACTGTCTGGAGAAGATCTGGGTAATATGCTCACTGCTTGCTTGAATGGTATCTTAATACGGTTAGTGGAATGTGAATCAAGACCGGTTATGTTGTTTTTTTTTTGTTTTGCTGGTTTTTTATTTCCTTTGTTTTTGTTTTTTATAAGCATAGTCAGTGGTGCCAAGATGTTCCCATAAATTTGATGCTTCAGTTTTATTGTGATATTAATCATATTATAAGTACTATATGTTACTACTTACCACCTGGTAAACAAAATTGGAAAATCAGTATCCTATTTCATTTTTGTTTGTAGAAAGTCAAACTCTTGAAATCTGAAACGAGTCAGGTTCTAACAGAAACTGGTGAATTAATCAGGTTGGAGGGACAAGCATAAGAGTTGGGGGAATGGCAAAAGGTTCCGGGATGATTCACCCAAATATGGCTACCATGCTTGGTGTATGCGTCTTCTGATGCTTGTTTCTTGATCTTGTTGAGTAGCTCATAACATCAACTCAATGTATTAATAATTTTACCTGGAACAGGTAGTAACGACTGATGCTGTGGTTAGCAGTGATGTTTGGAGAAAAATGGTTCAGATTGCTGTAAATAGAAGCTTCAACCAGATAACAGTACGTAAAAATTGCTGTCATCTCAGTTAGCTAACATCATAACTTGTTGGGGCTAGGTCTAAATTGGTGTAACTTATTCCCACCTTGTTGCAATTTGTTTGGTAGATTATCATTTGGTAGTATGATAATCCACTTCAGGTATGGTTTGCTGCAGGTAGATGGAGATACCAGTACCAATGATACTGTCATTGCCTTAGCTAGTGGGTTATCTGGATCAACCAAGATATCAACCTTTAACAGCAATGAGGCAGTACAACTTCAAGCATGTCTTGATGTGGTGAGCTGAGCTTCATTTCACTCTTCTGTACCTTGCCTAAAATTTACTCTTTAAAACCAATTCTTGGGATTCAATTAATTCAAATTGTAATGTATTCATTTTCCAGGTAATGCAAGGTCTTGCCAAATCAATAGCTTGGGATGGAGAAGGAGCAACATGCCTAATTGAGGTTGGCAATCTTTTTTAAGGATATTTGTGGCTAACTGAACCTCAATCAATATTGTAATAACCTTCCTTCTGAGTATAATTCAAAGCTTAGCAATGACAACAAAGTGCGTCAAAGTAGAAATGTGAAACTAATCAGTGTGATTTTAAAATTATTTGAGACTCAAACTTTAGGATCCTCTAGGTTTTAATGTTTTACATATGCGACTTAATCTTAATCTTTGAGAAGTATTCCACATTGCTAATTTCCCTATTCTTTTTTCTTTTGCTGTAGTTTCCCCGTTCTTCCAAATTTGGAATTTGAAGTTTAACTCAATTTATCATGTAAAATGCTCAATGTGGGATCTGTTTACATGAGTACCGGACTATGCAACTATTTATGCTCTGGTTACTTGAGGTCTGTCATATATGACGTCACAAGTACTTCACTAACCTGGACTTAGATGTGCAGGTCACAGTGACTGGTGCAGGCAGTGAGGCTGAAGCAGCGAAAATAGCACGGTCTGTGGCATCCTCTTCGCTTGTAAAGGCATGATATCCCAACTCTACCTTTTGATGTTTCAATATTGAAGATTAAAACTAACTTTTGAAAATGTCAACAGGCTGCAGTATATGGCAGAGATCCAAACTGGGGGCGCATCGCCTGCGCTGCAGGCTATGCGGGCATTTCTTTTGATCAAACTAAGCTTCGAGTATTGCTAGGGGATACTCTGCTCATGGATGGTGGAGAGCCACAATCATTTGACAGGTAACAGTAAAAGGCTTCTCTTTGTCTTTTTTCTATTAAATTTTTGACTAGACAAAGAACCGACTTCTTTTAGTTCCAGGTTCCTACTATATTGCTACTTGTACAACTCCTTCACTCTCTATAAGAACCTACATACTCTTTCATTGCTTAGGGTATTGTGGAAGGATAATTTGTCTACCATTCCTATTAGAGATCGTTATTTTTGGAACAAATCATGATTTTTTTTTACCTCCAGAAGTTCTGTGATCAAGTTCCCAGCCCTTGTTTCAGATGTCATTGGAATTGTTGAATATTCAATATGAACTGTTGGTTGCTGTCTGTGTGTTAAAACTAATACATTCGACCTTGTCCTTTGTTTGCTAGTAGTTTGAGTATTTGGATTTCTTTTCAGCGATGCGGCTAGTGATTACCTCAGGAAAGCCGGAGAGATCCATGGCACAGTTGCAATTAATGTAGCTGTAGGTAAGTTTCTGAACAATGTTGGGCATATGCAAAGTCAAATGTTTGATTGAACCATAGCAAATATGAAATGCAATACTTCCATCTGCCTAAGTACTTAGTTTGACAGCAAACCTGCAAAACTGAACTCTCTTTGTAGATCTTTCATGTTTATCACTACTATCTATTGTAAATTATATGCCCTTTAATTTTCGACAGGTGATGGACCGGGACGTGGTCAAGCATGGGGCTGTGACTTGAGTTATGATTACGTCAAAATAAATGCCGAGTACACAACATAAACTTACTCATTTTCACATCATGCTACCCAGAACTAGACTTCCAATTGATACATTTTTCAGTTTCATATTCGTGTTTAATCCAAAAGCACTCCATAATATGGAGTTGAATGTGGTTTTTGGGTCTGGAACACCAGCTCTCACAGCTTTTTAATGCAGCCATGTGAACTATAAGCATATATCCAAACTCTGTCTGTATGAATTTATAATAATGCAATTTACCTATAGTTACTAATTTAATTACCTAAAACCATTATATTAGAAAACCTATATTTGAAGTCTCAAAATTTAGTAACGATTTTTACTCATTGCATCCAATTACAGGTCTTCACACTTTTAATAATAGCATGCATGGTTAGTGCACACACTGATAGGATAATTTACCATTTACTTTACGTAGAAGTCTTCCTTTCTTTTTGATAAGGTAAAAGGTCCTTTATCTTTTATCTTTTGGTTTGTTTAGGACATCTATTTGATGGTTAAAAAAAGAAAAAAAGCTTTGTAATAAATTCTGGGTCTTTTGGACAACATCCGTACAAATTTGAAATTTCATTTCGTAAAGACCAAAAAAAAAAAAAAAATCTCATGTCGGTCCGTCTCTAAGGCAAACGTTGACCCGGCCCAACCCAACTAAAAATCTCCCCATGGACTGACTGACGGATAGCAATCCGATGTGGCAACGTGGACGTCCCTGATTCGATCTTAGATACCGCCATATGTGTCGGGCATGGACCCATTGACCCAAATATCCAGTCTTCTTCTTCTTCAATCTTCATCCTATAAAACAAGGGTAAGAAACAAAACCCCCCATTAACGCCCCCAATCCGATCCTCTCTTTCATCTGATCCGTTTCTCCGATCTCCTCTGAGTATGATTCTCTGACCCGAAAACCCGCCTTTACGATGCTCTGACCTAAAACCCTGTGATTCCAACACCACCCAGAAAGCTTTCCCTCCCGAATTTTCCTCACCATTGCTTCTCCGATCTGGGTAACGAACGGGCTTAGGGGTTTCGGAGAGCATACGAAATGCCTTCGGTGCTCAGTCAACTCCTTCTACGACCCCTGGTCCTTTCTTTGACTTCCTTACACGGCGGTTCTTGTTCTCATCGTCTGAAACGTCTTGAAAAAGGTGATCGGCGTGGGAATCTTAGTTAACATTAGGTTTTAATAGCTTGGCTGTTTCTTTTTTCGTGCTCGTCTTCCCGTTGGATTTTGGGGTTCTTCTCGTCGTTCTGTGGTGTTGTACGAGATTTGAGCAATTTTTTTGTAGAGAAATCGTTGGAGGTTTTGGGATCGAAGAGTTTGTAAGAGGCTCACGAAGCTCTGGTATCGTTTTATAAGTTCTTCGTCTTAAGGGTTTTGTAGCTCTTAAATTTTTACGAGGTAAAGTTCATAACTTTTATGTATTTTGTATTACTTTCAGTTCATGTGCTTCATGCTTATGCTTATGAACTTGCAGTTCTGAATGGTTGTTTTACTTTCAAGCCATATGCTTCTTGAATTTATCTTTGATTAAATTAAACATCTAGTTATTTATGCTGGTTTGTGTATTTAGGGAACTGGGTCAATTTATAGCCTGGTATGTAATTTAACTAACTTGGGCGTTTTGGAATTATGTAGAACTTGATATTGTAGATGGACATAAGCTCTCCTTGTGGTAATTTGGTGTTGGAAAATGTAGGCTGCTCTCTGGGTTTGCAGTGCTCTGCGAACCAAAAGCAAAATCCTTGTAGCTCTCACTACCAGGATTTGGTAAGTAACCTTGAAACTGCTCTTGGCGACTCCTTGAATATCAAAGAAGTTGGAGAAGAGTCCTTGAGTGTTAAAGATGTTGGAGAAGGGTCCTTTACTATCAAAGATGTTGGAGAAGAGTCCTTTGACATTAAAGTTGTTGGAGATGTGGAACATGCTTCTGATGGGAATGATATTAGTGGCTTGGAGAAGGGAGACACACTCAGAAGTCCTAAAGGACAGGAGGGAAAATTCATGCCGAAGTGCTTAAACAAGCATGCAACCTTTCCTACTACTAATATGGTGCTGCCTCCTAATGGTTCCTCAGATATGGAAGAGGAGGAACCTGAAACAGCTTTGCGTTGGCTATTCGGGGAGGAACATTATAACCAAGGCTACTCACGCTCAGTGTCTTTGCCCGTAAGTTATCAATGCTTATTGGTAAAAGTCTATTGATCTGATAGGATAGCTTTATTTTCCTTGATACTATGTTTTCATGCTTTGATTTCCCATTAATCACTAGGAATTCTGATTTAAGCGGTGTTAGGATCATGAGCTAATATTGAAATATACCTGTTCCATACATTTCTCCACATTCTGCATTTCTCTATGTGTTCATTTTGTGTGTTTTTTCAGACGTGCATTTGTTTTCATCTTTTGGTTTTCTAGTCCTATTAACTATACCTTTCCAATGTTGTCATGTAGTCATTATCTAGCATATAATGATTGTTCTAAAAGCTACTTACTTTCCTCTCTAGTATTAAGTTATAATATGAATACTTCGTTGATTACACTGCCAGCCCAAAAGAATATAGAAACTAGAATTAGGTAGTCTTTAAATAGGTTACGCTTTTGTAATCTATAATTGTAACACGAGTGGTAGATCATTATACTGTCTTCAAGTAGTTTTAGATGGCTTGAACTGGCTTCTTGGAAAGAAATGTTGTGATGGTCTACAGTGGCAGGGAAACTTGGGTATAGGAGTTTGTATACACAGTGGAAGCGCTTCCTTAGGTCTTTGGCTAATTGATTGTTATTGTATTTTATGCTTTGTGCAGGCTCCTTTGAAGCTTCTTTCTGCTATGAAAGGTAGCCGGGAGAAAGAGGGTTTATCTACTGGGAAACTTACAGTCAAATGGGCCCCTGATGTGTATGATCCCCCGGTTACGTTGATGTCGCACACAGTTAAAGGCAACAAACAGCAGAAGTCTAGAAACAAGAAAAATTGGAAGAGAGATGGAAAGAAGGGGCAAAGGAGCAATGCTTCACGAGGAAAGGACAAGAAGCAATATCGTAAAGGTGGGGCTTCTGAGAGGTGTCATAGATCTATGGATGCCCGTGAAACGATAGCTGACACAAACGATGAATTTGGTGACCTTGTTGGCAGCCGAGAACCACATTCTTATTGTGGGAGTTCCTTCTTGAAAAATTCGCTCACCAACATGCATTACCCAGTTGCAGAAGCCTTGTGAGCAACAGATTTTCTCGAGTATCTCTCATCATCCTGCATTGTAGATAAATAAGTATCACGAACCGGTTTTGTTGATTGGTGATCCAAAAACTTATAACAATCTGCTACCCAATGTGTGTCCATGCTGTCCTGACCTAGTGTGGTGATCTATTCATAATTTATGTGTAATGTATATTGCTCTTGTTCTTCTCGAACTGAATTTTGTTGGCCTGGCGTGTTTGCATTTGGATTGGTATTTTTACCTATGATTAAGAAGCTTATATGTATAATACTAGTTGCTAATGATCTTCTGGAACTGAAATTTGTTGGCCCGACTTGTTTGCATTTGGATTGATGTGTTTCCTTGAACTAAAGTGTTATTGGTTTTTGCCGACGTATGAGAGGTTTAAGTTGGTTGACAACAAGTCTCGGGTTTTGCACAAACCAGGTGAGCATTAGACATGATTTGTCCCAAAAACTCGAGTTTATTTTGAGCTCTCTATATTAGGTTTTTCTTCAGCTAATATCTAAGTTGATGCAATGTTCATTTGGGACTGGCAGAACTGGGTTTTATGAATCTATTCCCATACACTGCAATGTTTAAAGACTAACCAAGGAAATGTTGTTGATAATGGTTAAGCGATTCCAAGGAATCTTGGATTTTCCAAGAATAGTTTTTCGAATTATTATATGAAATAATAAAAACTTAAAAAAACCACCCCCACTTTGGAAATGAAGGCCCATATTGGAACTTATCAACACCCCCATGTGAGCAGAGGTCACTATTGTACTCCGTTTGTCAACTCGTGCATTGCCAACTCAGTTTCTTTCACAGCCGTCGATCAGACCAATCCAACGGCTCAAACTCGCCCAACTCCAAACCATAGTTGATGCTCTGTGTATATATATATTATTACTCAAGCTCCATTTCCCCTTAAATTTTACTTTATTACTCTCTTTTGCTGTTTCCTTCTCGGGAAAATTCGGGCCGAGGTTGAGCTATGGAGACCGGAGGAAAGTACAAGAAAGGCGCCGGAGGGAGGAAAGCCGGCGGTCCGAAGAAGAAGCCGGTGACACGGTCCACGAAAGCCGGTCTGCAGTTCCCGGTCGGAAGAATCGGTCGGTATTTGAAGAATGGCCGGTACGCTCAGCGGGTCGGATCCGGAGCTCCTGTTTACCTTGCTGCTGTGCTCGAGTACCTTGCTGCTGAGGTAATTTCAGCTCCCTCTGTTTCTCTCTAATTGAGCTCATCAGTTGCTTAGTATTGTTAGGGTTTCTGCGTTTTGATTATAACTTGAGATCTGTGAGGTTGGTGAGAAAATGCTGGAAATTGAAAACGATAACTTAGGGCTTTGTAATTTGACTTCTTCAGGGCTCAGCTTAGCTTACTTCAACTGAACATCTCGTTTAGGTTTAGGGGAGTTCTGTACAAATGAATTACTTCAATTTGACATCCACATAGGCCCTCTGAGGTCTAGGTGTTTATCCTGCTGCAGCTCAGCTAATACATTAGGTCTGAATTGAGAGCCCAAACCCTGCACTGAGATTATTGGGTTGCATGCTTGCATGCCCTTAGTTTGAAGAAGATAAATTGTAGCAGGATCCCTTATTGATAGGAATCAAAAGGGATTGCATAGTTGGGGCCACCCCGCTATGTGAGTCAAGGATCTGAGCTTCCTGTGTTTTAGATCCCCATTAAGGAATCATTCTTTCGATCATAAGCAGAATCGGAAATTGTTTACACTTTCATCATGGTTAAATCAGTACTTTCGGAAATATTGTGTTCATCTATTTATGTGGGCGTAGTTAAATGACTAAATGATTGCCGATTTGGTAGATTTTTTGTGAAGATGATCCGCGAATAGAGACCTAACAAATGGATGATTCATATCATTGGATCGCATTAAAAGTTGGGCCCACATGTGATCCGTTTTTATTTTTATCAAAAGGCATTTCTGGTAATTCGAAGATCCTTGCAATTCGAGAATGTAAGTTTTCATTTGCGATTGATGAGCTGGGCTTCTATTTTATTTTGTTATCAGTTGTCTGCTAAATGAGGTTCAACTTCAAGTATATGTCTGTATACTAGCATGAAGTTTTTCAATACAATGAGTTGGTGTTAAATGATGTTCGTATATGGCATGAAATTTTTTGATACAATGAGTTGGCATTAAATGTTACGATTAATGCGAGTGATTTGCTTAGGTTTTGGAATTGGCTGGAAATGCTGCAAGAGACAACAAGAAGAATCGCATTATCCCAAGGCACGTGCTATTGGCGGTGAGGAATGATGAAGAACTTGGAAAGCTGCTTGCAGGTGTGACAATTGCTCATGGTGGTGTGCTTCCCAACATTAACCCTGTGCTTCTGCCAAAGAATTCCGGGAAGACAGCTGCAAAGGAGCCCAAGTCTCCATCCAAAGCCACCAAGTCCCCTAAGAAGGCGGCTTAGGCTTAACTTCTTTCAGAACTCTGATCAGTAATTGTATGTGGTAGTCGTGTATCTCTCTGTATGGAATCTAGCTACCTGTCTGTACTTGATTTCTAGGTTGTTTATCGTTGTATAAGCTTTATCTCCATTTCCTTGTAGAACATCGATCCTTCATTGCAGATGAAATGAAATTTGCCTGACTTCTAAATTTTCGCTTCTGAGATTTGCAGTTGAAATAATTATATAACTAGTGTTCATTTAGGTTGTTTGTTTGGGTTGCATGCTTCATTCCTGTTCGTAAATAATGAAGAGTGCTGCTTCTCAATTTTGTATCAACTTCACAAATCATATTCTTGTTGATAAAAAAATACAAAATTACAAAATCAAAGGCTGGAAGAATGCTTGGGAGAAGCCCACTCTGTTTGCATTTCCTTCTAGATCATGATCCAATTTGGCAAAAGCATCCGCTGTAAAATTAGCTTCACGAAGAATGTGTTTGAAGGAAATTGTGACGTCATTAGCAAGGGTTTTGATGTCTCTTGCAATCGTTTTAACCTCCAAGGAGTGCAGCATTAATCATTGATGTAGTCCAGTAGAATCTTTGAGTCTCCTTCCAGATGAACCCTCAAGTGCCCCTGGTTTAGAGCAGCAGCAAGACCATCTCTTAAGGACAAGGCTTCCGAGTCAAGAACACTACTCTTCCCAAAGTTTTTGGCACTAGCAGAGAGAACTATTCCATTTGAGTTTCTGATGACAAAACCATAAGCTGCATCAGCATCACTGCGGACAGAATCGTTGAAATTTAGCTTCAAGGGTGGGTTTGACTAGCATCTTTTTCTCAATCCAAAAATTTCAATGCTTTTAGGTAAGTGAAAGGGTGCATTGCAGTAATCTGATCAACTTAAGTTCTTGGCAAAATCTCGACAGATTCAACACCAATGTGGTTCAACATATTGTGCGAAAGTGTCAACCATTAGCGTCGATGGGCCAAAACATAAATTTCAATACACATCCAACACGTTGATACTCTCCCCCCATTTTAGCCACTCGGGATGGCAAACAAGTTCGGATTTCACCAAAAGGTTTCGACTTTTAGTATGTTTGGTAATATATGACTATTTACTTTTCCGGCAGGAATTCTGAGGCTCTGATCCACTCATTCCAACACAACAATAAAGAATTGTTCATTTTCTTCTTATACCCAAAAGAGGAACGGAAATTAACTTCAGCTTTCATATACCCTTAACCCTTAACCCAGTGCCCAATCATCGGCCAAATCCATCCTAATAATTAAGCATTCTCCTGTTATAAAATGAGATTGATTGGAGCAAATCAATTCCTACTCTCCTACGGTTGAATAGTTTGCATTCTTCACCTTGGAAAATTAATTAGTCAGAACGCAATTACTTTACGATTCATTTTTCATCAATTAATTTATTGCACGCAGCCCAGTTGCACCATAAACCAAAACTCAAACGATTCCATCTCATTATGAATCCAAACGTTGATCTACTAAAAACTAAAAAGGAAAAAAAATCTCCAAACGTTTGTGCTTCGTCCTATACCAAATCCAAATCCACCAGAAAACTACAAATTAAATCCAATCATCGATCAACAAGAAATTAATAAAAATAAAAAAAAGAATCAACAACTGGTAAACTTGGTGACGGCCTTGGTTCCCTCAGAAACGGCGTGTTTGGCGAGTTCGCCGGGAAGGACCAACCTGACGGCGGTCTGGATCTCCCTGGACGTAATGGTGGGCTTCTTGTTGTACCTGGCCAATCGTGAGGCCTCCTGAGCGAGCTTCTCGAAGATGTCGTTGATGAAGCTGTTCATGATCCCCATGGCTTTGCTCGAGATCCCGATATCCGGATGAACCTGCTTCAGAACCTTGAATATGTAGATCTTGTACGTCTCCGTGCTCTTCTTCACCTTCTTCTTCTTCTTCTCCACGCCGCCTTCCTTCGGGATCTTCTTCTCCGCCTTCGGCTTCTTCTCCGCCGGAGCCTTCTCCGCCACCGGTTTCTTCTCGGCCTTCGTCGGAGCCATTGAACTCTTCTCTTCTACGCACAGAGATCGAGAGAGAGAGAGTGAGTGATTTCAGGGAGTTCGGTGGAGTTCGCGCGGTTCGTTATATAGGGAGTCGAGGTGGATTCTGATTGGAGGACGGGTTTTCACGAGGATAGGTGACGTGTCTGATTTCGCAACCCGAGGTTGATTTGGTTACGCTATTAACTCTCAACCGTACGATTGCTAAAAGAGATAAATGACTTGGCTACTCTCTCCGCTGTAGGATTCCTCTTTTGGGTAAAAAATGTTTTCACCGAGTGGCCGAGTGACTATCCTCCAAACAATTTTAGGTGTTGGATTAAGCTTCTAAATTAGGATTAGGCCAAATCTAGAAAAGTTAATTTAATTTTTTATTTCCATTTTTTTTTTATAAATTATTCTCATATTTGATTATTTTGTTAGATCCATCTTTTCATTTTCTTTTGTTATTTGAATTTCAAGAGTCATCACCCAACACCATCATGGAGGAGTTAGTATTCAAGAGAGAGAATTGAAGAGGGTATTCAAGTTAACGGAGGTACCATTTTAGGTAACGGTGCAATAGTTCAGGTATTATTTTGGGTAAAAAAAATTTGTAAGTACTAAAAAGTACCTTTCACAATAGTTCAGGTACCAAATTGAGTTTTTACCCTTTTCTAAAAGACCAAAAGAGAGAACAAAATCGAAGAGGTACTCCTATCAATAATTTAGTTCAAAAAAGCTCTTCAGAACCAAGTAGAAAACTGCTTATTTAAAAGTTTGGAATCGTTCTCCCAACAATATAAACTCAATTATTCTTACAACACAACAGAAAGCCAACATTTTTCAGATCACATTAATACGAAACTAGTCGTTGAGTCGCTTCTAATTCCGGGTTTGGGCAAATCGGATACCGACTATTCTATCGATAGTGATTTTGCATAAACATCATAGAAGGTAACTAAAATCTAGAGCGAGGTAGTATAAAAGATTGATGCACTTAATAGTCCATCGAAAACTGCTAAGAAACTACTTTAAAAGAGATATATGTTTCACAATACATTCCTTTTCCTTGTTCTGTACTGTCCAACAGTATTGGAAATCCCCAGAAAAAACTAGAGAAAGCAGCATACAAGCACCATGTAAAATGATAAACAATCTTGATCCCAAACTCCAAGCAATTAAAGCAACAAGAAGCTTAATGCAGCTCGCTCTTTAACACCCACTTTTTATGCAAACCAAAGCTTTTCGTCTCAACTAAATCCTGTAAGAGGTAAAAAAATCACAGAAAACATGCAAAGAATATTATCTTATTGCAAATGGCATGATCTGCATGACGGTCAAAACAAAAGCACACCAGATACCATTGCTTCATTTAAGTTTACAATATAGAAGCTGAAAGATTAAATAGAGCAAGATATCATGCATAGTTAATGACATAATTACAGAATTCTAAGCAATTCCCTCCCCACTTTTCAGAATTTTAGTCATAACACCCAATGATCATGAGGGTCACATGCAGGTAATTAGATATTTACTTGAAGATGAATAAAACTCACAACTACAACATTGCTTTACTTTTCACATTTGATGTCCTAAAACACTTCACAAATACAATTAGGGATAAGAAGATGACAATATTGAAGCAAGATCCTATGTTTTAGACAGGGAAAACTGATGCCAGAATGGTTCGGCAAGTATAAGGTCAGGGGTGGCTGCGGGATATAGTTGAGACACAAAACGTGTGAACAAATTGATGGTAAGAGCAAGTAGTAGCTTAAATATTCAGGTCTTTGGCAGCGTTGGTGAGATACTGCCAAGACTGCAAATGAATGTGAACAAGTCAAGGTACATGAATGCCATGATAACAGGTCTAAATAGCCAAGAGAGTAGTTGGTCAAACCTCTTTTTCTTTGCCTATCTCGTAAACCAAAACGCTGATATTTGGCATTTTTAAGCTTTTGTCATCAAAACTAGATTTTTCAATGAGCAAGGAGCTAGTCACAGATGGTTATATTCTAATCTCACTTGCCTATCTCTTCATTAAAGTGCTAGTCAAATTATGACCTATTTTTGAGGTGTCAACCTGATCTAGAACAGTTACAATAATCTTCTGTTTGCAAGGAGCACATCAAGCTCCAACCTCTGACTTTGCGGTTATACACCACCAAGGCAAAGGAGAGTCGGTCAATTACAATAAACCTTTAATCAAACAGAAGACCTACTTGTTACTAATTCTAACTACAAACTAGATGCTTCCTTCCCTATGTGTCATCATTCAAAAATACAGTCTTCCTTCCCTATGCTTCACTCCAAAGTCTCTAAACATCAAGATGTCAAACTAGCTAAAATGTTGGGCATATGAGCACAAGATTGAAATTGAAGTGACACATCATCACATTGCATTCAGGCATTTCTAAATAATGCAAGGATTGTGAAACCCCACAAGACTTCAACAGTAACAAATGCGAAAGCAATACAAGAACATAAATATGGGGAAAAGGGTAATCATACACACCTGGTAGTTGTAGAACTCGCATTGATATTCCGATGAACAATCCGAGCCTGACCCGAATCATCCCCACCATCAATCAATTCCCTGAGCCCCAAATTCCCCACCTTTTCTTTTTCCTCCTCCTCTTCTTCTTTTGCCTCTTCAGCACGAACATCACTACTACCACCACCACCACCACCGCGCGCCTTCCCAATCAGTCTCTCAAAGTAATTCCCATATATATACTCCGGCGTGTACCCGTTTTCTTCATCGAAGAGCATGATATGGCCGTGCCACTCCCAGACCCGATAGTCCGAACCCGTTTCCTCGTGAAACCCGACGCAAATGTGGTGCTCGCCAATCGTGACGGCCTGACCCGAATTTGGCTTGAGCGAATCGGTCTTGCCGCTGAGAATGACCCGGATGATCTCCCTCTCGAGCTTGGATTCCTCCTTGGCGAGCTGGGTCTTGTTCTCGTCGTCGTCGTCGTCGCCGGAGAGATTGGCGGCGTCAAAGAGAAGGTCTTCGAGGGTTTGGGAGAGGAAGGAGTTGTTGTTAGTTGGGGGTCGGATTTGGAGCCTGCCCATGAGGGTTTGGAGCATGAGATTGTCGAAGTTGGTGGTGCTGGTGAAGGAGCTCATGATCGGGTTTGGTTTGGAATTTGGGTATCAAAAAAGGGTTTTACCACATCGCCTACAAGTTAAGGGTTTTGGGGTTTTGGGGAGGAAAGAAGATTTGGTGGGTGAGGTTTTGGGGTTTATGCCTTTATGCTTGCTTTAGATTTATTTTGGTGTTATTCATAGTTTATTTTGGTGACTTAATAAGGATTGAGGATGGGTTTTCTAGATGATAAGTTACACTACAGTTGTGACGTGGATGTTTATCAATGCGTTACCCTGTGGGCTGCTTCTGATAAAAGTTGAAGCCCAAAGCCCTTGGTTTTTAGTGTCTATCCTTTGTGCCCTGAGCGAGGTTTTATGGGAAGCGGTTTTATTAGAAGCACATGTTGGTTTTAATACCATTGAAGTAACCCATGCCATACTCTCGGAAAAAGTTCGAACGACCTTCGATATAGGTCGGTTTGGTAGAGCATACCTCTACGTTTTTATGCTTCTCAAGCTTGTAATTTGTTTGCATTGCAAGTTACTTTGTTAAGTTAGAGTTTGTGGATCATCACAAGAACTGAAAAGGTTGGGGTTAAACAAGTGTGCGGTTATTAGCCCTCGGTTTGTGGTAACGGAGATCTTGTACTAATCTTTTACTAGAAAATAAACCTTTAACTAGGTTTGGCAAATGCTTGGGTTCTTTGGTTCTTTTAAGAGATTGAGGTATCATCACAAGATCATATACATACTATTTACACTAGGCAAATTTGATTCCTATTTAGTAAATTTCATCCTGTTTTTGACACTCATGATCACAATTCACGAGTTTAATTGAACAAAAGAGCACAGAAGAAGCTAAAGGTGTGTTCAAAAGAGTTTTTGGCAATGCTAAAAACGCTTCTAAGAAACGTTAGGTTACACTAGGAATATGACAAATCTTGAAACTTGAATTCTGTAACAATATTTTACAAACTCTAACTTTGAGCATTTTACAAGATTTAACTGTCAAACAAGAATTGCTTCATTACATCGAACATATAAAAGAATACATTTTTCATTATAAAGGAAGGACCGCAACACAAATCGACACAAATGATTCGAACCCATGATAGGGTCATACAAAAATATGGAACACAGATCTATGCTTTTCAACATTCATCATTGTATAAAAGACTTAATACTTGTCATATATAGGGAAAATTCCATCTAGAAGCCGTAGTATAAGCATATACATTGTGAGACAATGTATGCAACTACAACGAAATTATAGAGTTATTTTCATCATCATCATTACAAAGATACGGACATATATATAATCTGTCTATAGTAGGATAGCACCAGGATTCATAGCTTGCACGAACAACTACCGCCTAAGGCTCTCCACTATGTAGTCCGCATAAAGATCCCTACACATTAGAACAAAGATTTTGCGAGATTAAGACCATACCCCATGAATGTAAATTGATTACAAGCATCTAAGAGTGAATGAGCTGATATGCACATGGAGTCTAAGCTGATATGGCAAATGAAATTGAGGCCAAAGCATGCAATTCAAATCAAATTTCTTATAGAACCAGAAATGTGAAAGTTTAAAACAAAATGTCATATATGATGCAGATGTAATGGAAGCAATAATTCTGGATACTTTCAAAGGCAGGAGTGTATGTGAGGGTCAGAGAGCATCAAGTCATTAACACTTACATGGACTTCTGGATACTTTCAAAGGCAGCAGATGCAGGGAGAAAGTCGTCAACTGCAACTTCCTTGTTCTCATTTTTCTTGTCTGTTTTTCTTTCTGTGAAGGAAACATTTTATAATCGTAGAGCTTTAGAGAAAGAAGATAAAAGATAACCCATAGAATTATGCTTTCTATACAAGTAAACTTTCAACAAGGATACAGTCCTCAAAGAAGCGCCTGATCTCAGCCAAACGATGTGGTGGCAGATCCTTGATGTCACTGTAGTGACGGTATTCAGGATCATCAGCACAAACAGCAATTATCTTGTCATCTTTCTCACCCTGTTTTCATAAGAAATTAGAAACTTGTGAAAAGTATAAGAGAACAATAGTTTCTGTCTGAATATGTACCTGATCAATCATGGGCATCAGGCCAATAGCTTTAGCCCGAAGAAAGCATCCAGGAAGAACTGGCTCCTGTCAGTTTTTGCGGAGTCAAAATAGATCAGATACAAGCAACAGCTTTGAAATAAACACAATGGATTCAGAAAACGTGGTATGCTAATTATATCTACGCATGATTTCACAAGCTTGGCTTACACATGAGTGAAAGGTATCTCACAAATTTTTTGATATGAATGTACATTGATGAGACGAGTTTATGACTGTATTGGAGGGAATACGATGCTCTAGACAATGTCTCAGTGTGTGTGATTCACACACAAAAATTCCACAGAATCATTTGCAAGGAAAATAAAGCCCAAAATACCTGCATAATAATCAAGACATCCAAGGGGTCATTGTCCTCACAAAGTGTACGGGGGATGAAGCCATAATTGTGGGGGTAGACAACAGATGAGTACAGTATACGGTCAACCTGCGTATACAAGCACCAGTTAGCAATCATACTTTACTTAATGTACTAAAGGTACCAGAAGATTAGTTGCACAGATATTTTACCTTGATAAGTCCAGTTTTTTTGTCAAGTTCATATTTCACCTTGCTTCCTTTTCCTATTTCGACAACCTGCATGGATTTTGTTTCCAGAGGAACAATGGTCAGTAGGATTCCAAACATCTTGCATTTAATAGTTTGATCATTCTTCTGAACAAGTAATTGCTAAATGCCAAATTGCAATCTGAAAAACTGAGTATTTAGAGAAAATACTGTTAACAATGATAGTACTGTATCTTCTGGAGCAGATTACATGAATATGAGGATTATATTAAGCATGTAACTAGATTCTGGATGGTCAATTTGAACTAAATGACTTCCTAAGTTACTTATTTCAACTGTATTAACATTCAGTAAAATCTACAATTAACATCAGTTTAATTTGGGCCTGGGAAATGAAAAATTCGAGCAAGCACAACAGAAGATATATCAAAATAAAATTCTAAAAAAAATAAAATTTAAGGGATCAAATGATTATTAATGCTCAGAATACTTACACAGTTGAAGATCTTTGGAGCTCCAGGTCCTGCATTTAAATGACAAAAGAAGTGTACACATAGGTTAATAAAAATTAAAGAAAGCTGGCAGGCTAACAAGACTATCAAAGGAGACAAAAGTATTGCTTACCTATTTCAAGATCATGCCAAGGGTGGGCAGCTATAGACCTCCTGGTCATGGAAGAAAGTATCCTCTCATTAAGAGGTGGATGTGAGGAATAATGGTTGTTAGTAACTTTGTGGGGAGTCTCGGTAACTTTTTTAGGAGTTTCAGCAACTTTTTGAGGAATTTCAGTTACTTTTTGAGGAATCTCGGTAACTTGTTGAGTAGCCTCAATGGGTGGAGCCATTACTACAAGATAGAACACATGAGTTTATCAACAACCAAACTACATTAGCAATGCTATGAGCTATTTGACGAAGCAAAGCTTTTGAAATGTCTTACAAGGCATGCCTCACAAGCATTTAATACAACTCTCAAAAGTTAATATCTAGAACAACTGACCGAAAAAAAAGGACACAAATGTATCAGCCATATTACCCTATCTCAAACTTGACTAAACGATATCATAAGAATGGCATGTTATATGAGCTTCAATTGACAAGCATAAGTACGCTGTACGTCAAAGACATGACATTGGGGATCAAGTAAAATAACTCTTATGAACATTCAAAGAACATTCTCCTCCCTATTTTCTTTCGGGTTTTTCCTTCTCTTCAAACAAAGCACACACAAATTAAATTTAGTAAAGCAACAGTTCCAACTTTTAAGAATTCATAACAACATTAAACATTAATTTCTCATATGCATTGAAGCACCTCATATATACATACAGTCATGATGCTTCTAAAGAACTTAAATATCAAGATCACATAAAACTAAGACCGCATGTGAAGGACCTAAGCTATCAGATCCAAAAGACTCTAGGAGATGGATAAGCAGAATGAAAAGAGAAGAAATAATTTCTCGTACCAAATCCACAAATTCCAACAGCTCCAAATTTTGTAAAAGCTCTTTTTTCACTTCCAAAAGCTTAATTCCAATAAATTTATCAAAATTTTCATGTCAAAATGTTTCTTGAAACTCATTCAGCAAAGCGTTTATTAAAGCAAATGAAACGGCAACCTATTTATTCTATATATCAAGCGAAACCGCGTCAGATCTGCCAAAATTTAGCTCTAATTTACTTTAAAATTACGAAAATAGCAAGTAATCCCCAAAACACAAAAGTCTCCATGAACAGTGACAGAAAACACTGCTGCTATCAACACCTAGAAAGTGTGATCTCAGAAATTATCATAAACTCCGCAGAATCGTCTCCAATGGAGAAAGACGCAAACTCGGACACACAGCAAACGCAAACGCGTACTGAATGAACGCGAAAAAAAATAAAAAAACAGAATCAGATCCGCAAGCACAGTAAAACGACGCTAAACTCAGCTTAAAATGCGCCGTAAATTCAACAAAACGACGCTAAAATCAGCCATGGATGCAGCATAAAGTAGGCAAAACGACGAATTAGGTCTCTGAAAAAGCAAGTAAAGAAACGTACCTGCAGAGGATCGGAGCTATTAGAAAAGCCCTCGCTGAAGAAGAAGAAGAGCACAGATCTCAAAGGGAAAAAAGAGAGAGAAAGAGGCACACAAACACAGAGACAGAGACAGAGTGAATGAGGAATGGGGCGCTCAAGTAGAGGAAAGCAATAAGCAGCTGTACGTGTTCCCGCTCTCTTTCTTGTTTCCCATTTAAAGGAAAACTAAGAGAGCAATTCCCCACTGTGAAATGCTTATGGCATCCGCATATTCTGGCCAACCGAATAAAACGTGTTCCCAGCTGGACTCGACCCCTTACGTGTCCGCACCTCATTGGCAACCACCCGGCCCCACCGTCGGACAGAGACGGTGTTCCTAACGGTCGTGAGGCGCATTCTCTTTCTCGTTCGCTGCCATATCGTAAATCCGACGGTGAGTAGTCTGATTAAAAGCTGGGGGAGTAATCCCCTACACACATTCCGCGTGGTCAGGAAGACCGCATCCAGTCGGACCTCGCCACGTCATTGGGAGGCCACGCGGCGGTGGCGGATTGGTGGGAGAGGGGTGTCGTAGAAGCAACCTCGACCGTTGAGGGCGTATCGTTTCGTTTATCTTGGGCATGTGGATTGTGCGCAAGAGGTGTGTAGGGATGCCTATCCATTACTCCTCCTCCGAAGAATTTTGTTGGGTATATTTTCCTTTGTTTGACTTTTTTGATTTTACCTAACAGTCTTTCTATATTGGTAATTAATGTTTTTAATGTTGGATAATGAAGCGATAAGGAAATAATTTATTACCGTACAGACTGCATTAAATTTCGGTCGCCATTGGATATGGTCGTTTTGAAGTTGACGTGGCCAATGGTTGATTTTCTAGAAACATTAAGCATGAGTTTTACTAACACGATTGACCTTGTCAATCTTTCAAGACTTGTTCATCTTGGCACCCCCTAACTACGTACCATTTGTTCAAGTAGGATTATCTTGTTTTCTCCCTTCATTTGAGCAAGAAATTAATGAGTTTTATAATAAAATTTTCGAGCACTGGGTGTAGTCTAATTGGACTACGGCAGTGGTCTGTCTAACTCAAACATAAATTTGAGTCCCACCCTCCCCATATTTTCTCCAACTTGATGCCTTCTCCCCCTCCACTTAGGCCAAAGGTCTCCTTGTAACTAAGTAACTAACCATTGGCAAAATAATAATAATAATAAAATTTCAGCTCATTTACTGCAATTGATAATTAACGAATCTTTACTTTACAATTTCATATCAGTATTAGAATGGATTTCATAACAAATTAAAATTTTCATAAAAAAATGTTCATTAAAGATGATCGGTTTTAGTTATAGAAATGTAAGATGTAGATTTCGTTAATTATAACAAGTGCTCCTAAGAATTAGCTTATAAAAATTTCCCTATCTAGATTTATCCAGTTTTTTTTGTTTTTTATCCAATCTTGAAAATATATAGCTCCTTAAAATTAGCCTATAACCATTTATGCATAAATCTAGATGTAGCGGCAGTTGCGCACATCCGGTCAAAGAGTCGCGTAAATTGAAACAAGATAACCATCTAGTTCTAGGATAAGCACATATTTTTTACATATTATAAGAGACCTTATACAAGATATCGAGATTTTCCAGTCTCCAAATGTCAAGAAAGTGGATACCACAACTATTCTATTTGGAACTATAGTAAACTACACAATCCTTCACTTTAGAGGGGCCAAAGCAACCAATCGTAAGGTAATCATATTTTTCGCTAACCAATAAATTGTAACTTTCACAAAAGACATAACAATGTGGAGGTTGCCTCATAAGAAACCAGCTCTCTTTTCTTTTTCTCTCTTTTTTTTTTGGTTACAAAGTGGCAAAGTGTACTACCACTCCGAGCCGGGACTGCATACAGTAAAGCTCTCCCCAATGAGTGTTTTTTATAGGCGGATGATCGAACGTTGGACCTCACAGAGTATCCATTTTTTTTTTCTCTTTGGTCTAATAATAAAACAGTTTCTACTATATTTAGTGATATATGGCTATATGCAATAAATTTTTTTTAATAGTGAGATAAAGAAGCTTGCACGACATCTTAAGTTGCTTGTTTAGTAACTTTTTTTTTTATTCTTTTACCGTATGAAACTCATTCAGACAATTTAACAAACATCTTAAATCCAAAACCTCAAGAAAACGAAAAAAATATATTAAAGCCTTTACATGTTTAACTTTGAACATGTCCTGTCTCCTTCTTTGCTTATTAGGACGGTGATGTAATCACCAATGACCAAAGAGGATGATATATATGGTATCTTCGTCGTCCATTCATCTTGTGCCATAATACAATTTGGCATAAGAATCTTACTTCTTGCACAATTTCAATTCGACTTTTCCTTATCTTAGAAGAATCAATACTTCGAGATTCATACGCCATTCTTCAATTTTAACTCTTAGAACTTCCTTCCTTTTTTTGTTCTTTTGGCTTTAAAGATGCATAACAATTTTGAAGTTGCTTTGCTCGAGTTTCCTTTACCAACGAGACAAGATTCCTCTTAGGAGGTATGCATTTTAATAAGTAGCAACCATTTAAGAATCATTCCTGTAATTAAATAGATTAGTGAAACGAGAATTTAATTAATTATTTAATTTTCACTGAGATAATTTCAATACTTACCTAATTATAGTTAGACGACTAGCTAAAAGTTTCTGAATGAGTTGGTTGTCGTAAAAATCATATTGGATCATTGAATAAGTTATTCAGATTATCGAATTACATTATGATCTAAGCTCGCATATCATCTCTTTTGGTTATTATTATCAAAAGGAATTCAAAGAAAAATAAAGTTACAAACTTTGTGTAAAGAGAAAAAGAAAAATCAAGGGCTAGAAGTGCTCAAGGCACTTGTCGATAAAGTACACAGAGGAACAATTCGATCTCTTCAAAGAACTAAAAACAAAAATTGGCACCAATTTGATTGCTAACTTTTAAAACTAAAATACAATTCTACTAGGCAATTCAACCATGTCCACATCAACACTTGTCTTGTGGAAAAATTTATGTTATAATAGTATTTAACTAATTATGAGCTCACACAACTAGTTAAAAGTTCACTAACGAAGATTTTTCGGGATATGATTTTTCTGAAGTGTAATTGATGGTCGTTGTAAACCTTTTTGTTATCTTTATGCTCTATATTCAACTTAAAATTAGTTAGCAATGAATAAACAAACTCGAAGTTTTGTAACGTATCGTATTCGACCGTAGGATATAATCTAAATTGAGAGATATTTAAGAAGAAATATGCATAATAAGGCTGAATATAACCAGAACGTAATGTAACATCAATCAAATCCTCCAAAAAAAAGTGATTGAAAGAAAGAATGTTAGTTCATAAGCTCGTGTGGTGCGCTTTCAATGTCCAAATGGGCGATTATAAACTAGTAGCAAATCACAGTCACTCAATCAACGACTATGATAGGATCTGGCCGACACATCAAATAAATAGACCGGTAAGAAACCAACCAATGATTCAATATATACAAGAAATTAAAAGGGTCTAGATGGAATTGGCCTAGAGGCTTTATGAATATTTAGGAAGGGTGGGCATGTGCAGCCACTATTTTTTAATAAATTGGGCGCACCAAACATTAATATTCAAAATGATTGTGATAATTTGGCCAATTATTTCCTGTTCACGCAATGAAAGATTTGCGATCATGTATTGCAAATCTTGGACAAGTCTTTGATTACAAGTGTAGGAGCTAACTTTGAGTTTGATTTCTGGCCTGTTTTTAATATTTCTAGTTGGTTGGCATATTATAATGTTTAGGGTTTCGATTTGAAATCTTCCATCAATGTTTAGGGTTTCGATTTAATATTATAACATGTTTCTTTCATTATTTGTTGTCGTCGTGCTTGTTTTTAATGTCCTACATAGGAGAGAAAAGGGATCAAGTTACCCAATTATTATTTTTTTGATCGGGAACCCAATTAATTTTGAACAAAAAGAAATCGAGGGTTGAATTCTTGTTAAAAGTGTGATTGTGTAAAGACATGTTCTTCACCAACGTATATTGGTACCGAGTCACGACCATAAAGACTACATGATGTCTAGAAGATCACAGGGAAAATAAAAATCAAACAACAATAATGGTATATGAATGAAGTTGATGCTCAAAGTTGGAATGATGCTGGCCATCATATATTTTGCATGAAATTTCTTTTATTTATTTCGTGACTTTATAATTTAAGTAAGGTCATATATGAGTTATGGATACATGTAAATGACGAATTTAGTAATGTAAGGTACTAGGGAACTCATGGTTATAGTTGATTGTTATCATTGAACAATGACAACACATACTATAATTATATTCGTTATGAAGATATTGGAGTAAATTAATTTGTGGAATTAATTTGGAGGAAAAAAAAAAGTGCTTTTATTATATTCATACCTCCAAAAGTAGCATTTGAACCTCCTCACTTGTTAGGCCTCCTTACTAATTTTTTCAAAATGTCTTCACCCCAGTTCTTCAACAGAGGCATGACTAGCAAGCAACCAACATCAATTCTCCTTCTTATTTGTTATATAATTCAATATAAGCTTAATTATTTATTTTCAAATATCCAATTTGATAAGTAGTGAATATCTATAGTCCTGCCTTAGTTTCTATCTTTCGCTTTGAAATGATTTTTGATTTTTCTGTAATTAGGATTGTTGCAGTTGGGTAAAGAACTATCAGACCCATTTGTTGTCCCATTTCCAGAAGATTCATGAGGACTCTTGGAAGATCAATAGTGGGAACCAAATGACCGTTGCTCATTTTGTAGCCCAGTTATATTGTGCACTACCAAGTACCAAATTATAACATAGGGAGCGATAGTCACAACAACTTTGTGAAATTGAAAACCCAGAATATTCATATTGAACTTAAGAAAGAAAGCTGGCCGGGTGTTCATCGAGATTTTCAAGATAATGGGTACACTTTTTTGTAGGCTGGATAATTGATTTGTTGTAATTCAAAAAGACATCCTTAATTGCTATTATTGAGTTTGTTGCTATTTGTCATGACTAAATTGTATCATGAATCATTATCGTACGTTAGGTTTGTCGAACACATTGAAGATTATTTTTCTTTTTGGTGTCTTTATTAGTAATTTTATATGAGTTGACAAAATCAATTTTGAAAGTATGAATAGAAACGCAAAAAAAAAGAAGGGCAACTTAGGTCATGCAATAATTTTTATTTGGATGTCTTCTTATTGTTTCAAAATTTCAAAACCCATGTTATTATTGTCCAAAAAAAAAGGATTAAAGAAAAAAAAAACACTGGGCTGTTCTAGAATGAAGAGCCTGCCTAGTTCTAACATGATAATAAGGCTTTATGTTCAGCCCAATGACATTGAACAAAGCTATTCTCAAATAAGGAGCTTGATTGAGTCCAATTAGGAATTTAGGATAGGGAAAATGATGTGACCTAGTCTTTGACTCTTTGGTGGGTGTGACAAATGTTCAAGGAAAACTTCTCTCCACTACTTATCCATTCAAGTCTATCTGTGAGATCACATCAGCCTTATTTTTGTTTCTTTAAGTAATATATCTCTATTGTCCAAAAAAGAGAGTAATATATCTCTGAGCGCTCATGCGGTGCTCCCATAGAGGTGGCCAAATGAATCATGCAATAAGAAGTGTCTCAATGCTAGGTGCTTCACACATTTGAGATGAACCATAATTCATTTTGTTCGTTGATGTTGTTTCATAGCTATTGAAGGAGTGGAACATTTTAATCATTGCGTTTGAATTTCAGGATTTGAAAGCATTATTCTTTATTTGTTAACAGAGATACGATCGTCAAAGTCAAAAAGTATTGACGATCATTAATTTTAGAAATCAATAATACTTAAGGTTACGAACGCGTATGGAAAAATCACATTTTTTTTGGCCATCATCAAATTAAATCCTTAACTCAACCTAATCTTAACCAAATTAGCTCACCCTCATCCTAATCAGATTAGCTAATCCTAATCCTAACCAGAGCACTTTCTCTCCAGGAGGGTGATAACGCGCGTCACATCCACATTGAGTTGACAATCAAACGGTTAGAAACTACACACCCAGTCTCACAACATAAAACTTGGACATACGGTACACTGTCTACACCCAATACTTTCCTCTGTATTTAAAAACTGACACAAAAAAAAAATCAAAGGGCGACTGGTGCTGAGTCTGCTGACGTATCAGGGACTCTGCTTCCCTCCTCTTTTCTCTCATCTGCTTAGATCTCATTCTCCTCCTCCTTCCTGATCTGGTATTTCTCCTCCTCAATTTTCTTATTTTCTCTCTTTTTTGTTTAAATTTAATTTGGATTATACCTCTCTGTAATTCACGAAGAATCATTTCTCTCTAGGGTTTATTGCCATCAGTATTTTATTTCTGTGGCTCTGGGATATTTTGCCATGGCTGCACCACCTGCCAGAGCTCGAGCTGATTACGATTACCTTATAAAGCTCCTCCTGATCGGCGACAGCGGTACGATTTTACGTTTCTGTCCTCCGAAATTTGTGATCTGATGGACTGAAACGTGATGTGTTGACATTGTTCGATCGTATCTGTATGTCTATATTGTTTGGGAATTTGGGGTTCTAATTAGGTTTTGTGTGGAGTTATATATCGTGCATGTTCGGAATGTTTCTGTTATCTTACTCGTTGGTTAATCTATTTTGATTGCTGTGAATTCCAGATGTATTCATTTTTTATGCCCAAAATAAATGAAGTTTTGGGCCACGATGGGGCTAGGATAGCTGGTCTGAGTTGTTGGTTAAATTTGAATGAATTTAGTTAATCAAAATCTGAGCGTAGCTTCGTTTAAGTTAGCATTGTGTGTGATATCTGTAGTTCAGGTTTATTTCTTTTGCATTTTTCAAAATAAACCCCTTCTGTTCAGTAACTATCGAAGTTTGAAGCAAATGCTTGAGCTACAAAAAATTGCTGGGTTTTTAGGACTCAGCTTAACATAACATAATTTCCGTAGTAAACCTGTAAGCCATTTTTATGTCAGTGCAATTTTTAGCCAGTGTTGCTAGATTGCACTTTACCGATAGTGACTCATGTAGGGGAAGACACCTTGGGAAGTCTCCGATGGGGCCAGCATATTGAGACACCATTTCAGTAAAAAAACAAAAACTAATGTGTTCAATTTCAACTGCTATTTCATAGGGTAGACTCTCACACTTAAAATGGAGGAGATGCTGGCGTATGTGAGCGGGTCCCACAGTGTAAAATTGTTACAAGAACAAGGGGCTTGTACACACAAATGAGCTAATACCCATTAGGTCAAGCTTGTTGGGAATGGTGTCTTAAACATGTATATTTTGATCTGCTTGGATATTTCCAGGGCGTCGTTCCATAGACTTATATCATGTAATGTATATTTTTATTGTATGTTATTATGTGGTTTTGCCTAATTCTACTTGCCATCATCAGAGTACCAATAATTTGATTTTTTAAAATTCCTTTCAAATGCTATATGTGTCAAGTTGAGTTCTTTGTTGGTTATGTTAAGCATGTTGACATTTTTTTTTATTCCTTGTATGTACCAGTCATTGGGGCTGAGTTTAATTCCTTTTCCCCCTTTGTTATGTGACTTTGCAGGTGTTGGTAAGAGTTGCCTTCTTTTGCGTTTCTCTGATGGGTCCTTTACAACTAGTTTTATTACAACCATCGGGTACGTATTTTTATGCATGATTGTATTAGGGGTTTTGTTCTCTCTTCCTTCTACAACTGCTTCTCAATCTTTCTAGGTTGCCATGTATTTGACAGTATTGATTTCAAGATAAGGACCATAGAGCTTGATGGAAAACGAATTAAATTGCAAATTTGGGATACTGCTGGTCAAGAACGCTTTCGAACAATTACAACTGGTTAGTTCTGTGGCATTAAAGTATTTTTAGTTGAACTTGAATGCTTAATCATGTCCTAATTTTCTGCAATTTTGATCATATGCTGCTTGCAGCTGTGTTTGCATGCTTGTGCCTATCAAAGGTGCACCATCATGAAGGAGCATGTATTAACCAGAAATGCCAAATGTTTTTAATTTAGGAAAACCGGTTATGTTCAAGCTTTACTGGTATCGTGTAAATGGATTGAAATTTCAAATTGGATTGGCACTCTGTAGATGTTAGCAGTTGTAGTTTTCAAGAGTAGGCTGAAAGTTTTTACTAGTGTCTGTCTATTGTTCGAGAAATGGGGGATGAAGTCTCACCTTGTCATGTAGAAATCTTGTTTCTAGAGTGCTTTACCTTGTCAGTATCATTATGTTTGGCTTTTCTATAATGGGATCGGTGTTTCCCTACGTCAATCTGCCAGTAAGACCTCTTGCAAAAAAATTTAGTACTCTGCTTAGGCAGTTGTCTGTTCTAAGTGTCTAACGTAAGATATTGCAATGTTTAATATGGCTGGCTTATGGTTAAACCATTCTAGTTTCTTTTGTGGTTACTAGCCATTGTTTAATATATTTTTTTCAATTTTGTTGTGTGTATGGGCTCATTGACTGGCCAGAATTGGACCCATTTCTCAGCTCATATAGTTTAGGCAGTAGCTTCAACTTTGTCTTATGGGTCTTAGTTGGGTTTCCTTTCTGCTTTAGCCTTAAAATTTGACCATATCTGTTAACAAGAAAGTTAATTACTTATATCACCTTTTTGATCCAATAGTTTATGGAGTCTTCCCTTGATTTCCTAAATTTTTTCAAAGCTTTCTTAATTAACTTTTTTCTGTGCAGCTTACTATCGTGGAGCCATGGGTATTTTGCTTGTGTATGATGTCACTGATGAGTCATCATTTAACAGTAACTTCTTAATCACTTTCATTATTTAATGTTTACATTCATCATTAGTCAGTCTCCTAACACAGTAGATTTTCATGATATTGAGATTGTTAAACTTGAACTTATGGGGATCTAAAGATGGAGTTTCATTCCTTACTACGAATCTGTTTACTTTTTTGGTTCATACATGATGATCATGCTAATTTCTATTTGCATCCAGACATTAGGAATTGGATTCGTAACATAGAACAGCATGCTTCTGACAATGTCAACAAGATCCTTGTGGGTAACAAGGCTGACATGGATGAAAGCAAAAGGGTTTGTTCCCCATCCCTTCTCCGTGTTTTTTTTTTGGTTGTGTGCGGGTGTTTCCGGTTTGTGCATGATTTTATTTATGTGATTTGGTGATCTTCAATCGTGTCTTGACAAGTAACTTCTTTCAGGCTGTACCCACTTCGAAGGGTCAAGCACTGGCTGACGAATATGGCATCAAATTCTTTGAGACAGTAAGTTTCTGATGGTATCTTCTAACATACAAAGTAGTTTGATTTTTTGCATTTGCTGAAGATACTGTGTCTACAGAGTGCAAAGACAAATCTGAATGTGGAGGAGGTCTTCTTTTCAATAGCTAGGGATATCAAGCAAAGACTTGCTGATACTGACTCGAGGGCTGAGGTATGATTCGTTGTTAATTGTCAAGTCATATATATTGCTGCCTTTTCCTCCTGAATTCTACATATGCAACTTGTTTTCGTGTGTATTTTTAATTGTTAGCTTCCATATGTTTGTTGTAAATTAACATCATACAATGTCTGTTTTTTTCTCTTTTGGCCTTGAGGCCCTTGATATGCATTACTTGCCCCATCTTTCTTAGATGAGAAAATAGGAGGTTCTCTTTTTTATTGGCTGTTCTTTTTCAATAGTTGCATATCAAATTATGTGGTGGGACATAGCCCAGTTGATAGTCATATGCACTGTGAGTCTTTTGTCCGGATTCCCTCTCTCCCAATGTCATAATTCAAAAAGACGATGAAGTAATGTTTGTTTGGAAGTTATCGCATATTTAGTCTTTTCATGCCAACTTGAGTTGTTTGATTAAATCCAGTTTATTGTCTTGTGATCTTATTGGAGCTAAATTTACCTTTGTTGACTTTGCACAGCCTCAGACAATCAGGATCAACCAACCAGATCAGGGAGCCGGTGCTGCTCAAGCTGCCCAAAAATCAGCTTGCTGTGGTTCTTAAGAAAACTGTGTTGAACATGATATGATGGGTAAATTTTTAAGGCAAAACAACTACTCTGCTAGGAAAGAAACTGATTTGTTACAACTTTGTAACTGGTGCTTGTATTGTTTCCTTTATCATTATTTTATAACTACTACTGATTTGGGTGTGAATGGTAGATCTTTATACTTTGGGAAGTCAATTATATAATAGTTGATTTTCATGAAAGCCCTCTTTATCATGTAAAAGCTGATAAGCTTATTCCCGTGTTTATTTATTTATGGTTGAGACTTGAAATATGCTGTCTCATCCCTCATGGGTTCCCCGCTCTGCCTATGAGCTACTCAAATTTGAGCCGAGAAACCCAGGAAATGACTATGTTCCGTACACATCACGTATGTGACGGATTATGTTGCTAACATCAGTCGCTCATGCCTGCCCGAGTCTGAACCATTTATTGAAGTGTGATTCAATGTTGATCTCAATTCGATCAAACAGTAATGTGGCGAGCAATGACTGTTAGCAGCGTAGGACTTCAGAAAAGAGGTAAAAGCCTCGTGTCAGCATCGTGCTTATTCTCGTTCGTCTTCTTTGAAAAGTTTCCGAAAGCCAAAAGATGTTCAAATCCCTAATCCGACCCCTGTGTCTACATATTTTTTTTTTTTTGGGTCTCAAACGCTCTCAAAGACTGTTGTAATGTGATTATCTCACTCCATATTGTGGTATTAGCTTGGTGGGTTTCATGCCTCAGCAATCTTTTTCCCTTTTGCCAATGCGTTTTGGTGACCCTTTTGACCGTTCGGCTAGAATTCTTGTCCAGGAAACTGGTATCAAATCAACTTTACTGGATATGGAGCATTATAATACGTGGGGGCTCCTCCCTTATGTGTAGCCCATAGAGCTATAAATCGGCTAATAGACCTTCCACTAGACTAAAAGCTCTTGATAATTCATGGGCCATAGCCATAATGAAGAAAAACAAAGGAAGAAAGTAAAAGGAGACACCAGACACCCATCCTATTATTGATTCAGTGATTGCTTACAAAGAAAATCATTGGCGAAAGTTTTGAGACTCGTCACTTTCATAATTTTAAGTCATTATAGTTGATAAAAACTTTTGAACTCGACCAATTCCATCTGTTTAGATTGGTTCAACAAGATGGGGACATGAGCTTCTGTTCAAGGAAGATATGTTCTAGGGTTAGTTTAGGTTCATGAGTCACTTAATAAGTGGAACGACCATTTGACGGAAATTGAAAACACGGTGACTAAAACAGCCGAGTAAAAACGGAATATCAACAAAAAAGCCTTGCCCCATATTCTTAAGAGATGCAGATGCTATCTTTTACTCGCATCATGATTCGAAACTGGACTACACCTCACTCATTCCTATCTGATATGAAGTGTTATTTCTGCAGGAGTGAACCTTTCTTTTTCAGTGGGATTAAACTAGGGCAATGACATGAACCAGACATCAAATTTGTTGCTGCTTACTCTTACTCAGACTCCACTTCCACTGCTGTCATTTCCCCTTTTGCCAATATATGATTCTGGATGTTACCAAAGTACGTGGCATTTGTTATTGGAAACAGGTAATTAAAGTTGGTTTCTGGTCTGGTCTTATAAACACCTGGGATGCCTAGTGCTTCCCGACAGTTCTTGTTGCTTACTCAGATGCCACTGCCATCAAGTTCATCTCTATTTTGCAACCTCAAACATACTATTATTATGAGGAAATTGCTTTGAAAATATCCAAGCTGGTGAAATATATGTCTACACAGTTACTGAATTGTACGACCCAAAAAGGGTACTAATCTAATACCATCCCTCATTGTTAGCTTATGTCTCCTTGTGTCAATTTCTGCACATGTTAGTTTGGCAAGAATGTTATGCACATATATACATACAATATAGATTAGCTATGCGTGTGTGTATGTTTTGAGATAAAGTGTGAGGGAGAGCAATTACACTAGTCAAAGACAGTGACGATCGATTTTCCCCCAAGTTTTGAGTGTGTGGTGAAATCGATATGGAATCCATTACTGCATCCCATTATCCTGAGAAATCTCAAACCACAACTTTCAATTGGAACAAAATGATGTGTTCAGCTGTTTGTGAAACCCCATGTGGGTAGGCAAAGAGCATACAAAATTAGAAGTTGCGGGATTCGAACCCTAGACCTTCTGTCACCGGAGAATCTAGGGGTGCTATTGAAGGCAATTGCCCCTCAAAATTGTATGTATAGCCATGCATTATAATCTGATAGTTACATGTGTTTATTTATTTCCTTAAGGGTGGGAGAGCAAAATGTTAGTTAAATTGCATGAATAAAGTTTAAGCATGGGCGAGAGATGCTAAGAGGGTGAGGACTGAAAAATGTTAGGCGAAGCAAATTCAAAGAGGATAAGGCTAGTGCAAACGGGCAAGAAAAAACAAGCTCACATGCGAACTTCTTCATTTTGGGGAGATTCCGAAAAAAAAAAAGTTCCTAACCCCGCCACCATCTCCCCCTACTGCATATAAGTCTATGACACAATGTTAGACGATTACTATTGACCCTAAAACTTAAGCAGATGGATATTAAGCTAAGTAGCTATGGATTCATTTTTGTCTGAGTGGAGCATAATGTTAAATAGATCAAGTTAATATGTTAATATCTCTTCCAATCTTCTGAAAAATCTTAATTTGAACCTAAATATTCCCTCATGTACTCTGTGTAGAATAATATCAGCAAAAGATTTGAGCTCAGAATGCATATTCTACCATCATCCACAGTATTCCCCATAATATTTAAGTGGGCCATGAACCACATTCTAATCCCCTAAGTTTGACATCTAATGGGTTCCAGATCAGATTCTGATTAGCCATTTAGCCCTAAGAGTAGTGCATATATAGATGAACTATGTAAAAAGCACAAGGAAACAAACCATTAAAGCCCAATAGTGGAGGTGCTCTTAGTTTTGACTGCAAAACTGGCCTTTACTGCAATTACCAAAATCAATACATTAATTCAACTAAGAAAGCATTAGAGAGATCTTTTGCTGTTGAGCGTTATGTGTCACCTTCAACAATTGCATTATGGTATTGGATTCTATTACTCATATTTCTAAATAAACCCTCTAATCAAATTCAAGGAATGCAAATGCATATGAGAATCAATCTCTTAGTTTAGCCTTACAGGGTATCTTCAAATGAAATGTATTATACTTTTCAGTCATTTTAATTCAAAAGCAAAAGCAGTAGTGCTTCAAGTGGGCAACAATATGTCACTCTGCTTTCTTTTCTGATCTAATAATTCATGTGCAGATAGGGGGATTTGCGTACACGAGTCTAAAAGGAAAGGGTTCATGGAATTATCAAAACAACTTTGGGAGACATCAACAAAAGCCTAAAGGCACTAACAAACCCATGCAAAAGATACTTGATACTTAATTAGAGGCACTAAGAGACTTTAGACCATAGTTTATTAGGACCAATTAGTAGTTCTAACCTTCTAATATCTAAACTCGAATGTTTGGTGAAAAGGGTTTTAGCTAATAATTCACTTTTAATACCCTAGTGGATTCCCTCTAATTTTAAGTAAGGTGTCCCATGTATGCCAACTTGCCAAGTACATGGCCGTGATGTTACAGTTTGTGTGTAACAACCCTTCTATAAAAGGGTTATAGCTCTATAAATTCTCATTGGGGCATTGGCTTCCTTACGTAGGAGAAGTGTTTGCATTTTTGACAGTTCAAATTATTAAGGCTCTTCAAAGCCTTTTCTGTACACAATGAGCAACCTTGCGTTGGTTGAAAGATTGAAGGCTGCAAAGCCTTTCTTTGCTGTTGTTTTCTTGCAATTTGGCCTTGCAGGGATGGATATTCTTTGCAAGGCTGCTCTAAACCAGGGGGTGAGCAACTATGTGCTTGTCGTGTACCGCCATGCAGTTGCAACTGTAGTTGTTGCTCCTTTTGCAGTGATTCTGGACAAGTAAGTCTCTGACTCGATCTCATCTCTCTTAAATTTATGTAAACACAAAACACAAATTTCAGAAAGAGCGGTAGTGACTGAACTGAACTGGTGTCTGATTTTGTTGCACAGAAAAGTTAGGCCAAAGATGACACTTTCAATCTTCATCAAGATAATGGTGCTCAGCTTGCTAGAGTAATTTTTCTGAATTGCTTGCTGTACAAGGTATCTCTTAGTTTCCTGTTTAATCATTTCTTAAATACCTCTCTTTGATCTCTTGGCAGGCCAGTTCTTGACCAAAATTTGTATTACATGGGAATGAGGTACACAACAGCAACCTTTGCAGCAGCTATGTCCAATATTCTTCCTGCCCTTACTTTTGTAATGGCTTGCATTCTTAGGTAACAACTATGCTTCTTTCTACACAAGAAAGCAATTAATTCACTAACCACAATTTGAAAAAAAACCCAATTTAAGAATGTTCTCATTTTTTTTTTTTGCTGATTATTCCCTAACCTTGACATGTTAATGAGGTGCTTTAAGCTTGGGATATGCTAGCTTGATAAATTTTGTTACCTCATTTTTCGACCGCTTAAGTTTTTGGAGTCTAGTGGAATTGTCTAACGTGGTATCAGAGCTTTGGTTCCAACAAGTTAGGAGATTGAAACCTCCCAACTCTCATCTCTCTCACTTATCGTGTCCATATTTATGTTCAGGCTTGAGAAAGTGAAATTGAAATGCATCCGAAGCCAAAGCAAGGTGCTTGGAACTGCAGCAACAGTTGCAGGTGCCATGATCATGACGCTGGTAAAAGGACCACTTTTGAAGTTGTTTTGGACCAGAGCAAGCACTAACCAACAGCAAACAAATGGGGTAGATCTCCAAAGTTCAATTAAGGGTGCCCTAATGATCACAGCTGGCTGCTTCTGCTGGGCTTGTTTCATGATTCTGCAGGTGAGTATTTCATCAACTTATATCTACTGCTATTTGTATGGTTAAGGGTTGATAATCGATGGTCCTAATCATAACTAAAGCATTTGGTATGTTTGTGTAGGCAATGACACTAAAATCATACCCTGCTGAGCTCTCTCTTTCAGCTTGGATATGCCTGATGGGCACACTGGAAGGAACTGCTGTAGCATTGGTCATGGAAAGGGGAAACGCCGCCGTTTGGTCTATACATTGGGACGGAAAATTGTTGGCAGCTATCTACAGTGTAAGAATATTAAACTATTAGCTTGTAAAGCTAAATCGGAGTGCGAATAACATTGCCCTTTACTTACACATAAATTCCGTGCAGGGAATATTCTGTTCTGGACTAGCTTATTACATTCAAGGAGTGGTAATGAAACACAGAGGCCCTGTGTTTGTGACAGCTTTTAGTCCCCTGAGCATGGTTATTGTTGCTGTCATGAGCTCCTTCATTTTGCGAGAGCAATTGTTTCTTGGAAGGTAAATCACTAAATCTATTTCATGCGGAATCCACAACAAAAACAAGAAATGACCTAACTCGATCCGTTTACAGGTTACTTGGTGCTGCTGTCATAATCATCGGCCTGTATCTTGTTGTATGGGGTAAGAGCAAAGATTACGAGTCCCCGGAAGAGGAACTAGCAACAATTAAACAAGTAGGCGAGGCAAAAGATAGGTCCAATCTTGAGGTCATCACAATTGCATCATCTTGCAAATGAATTGTAAGGATAGATGAAGCGTAACCAATGACTGAATGAATCTGATATCTATATATAACATTTTAACTATTTTCACTGCTTCCCTAAAGCATCATCCAGAATTCCAAAGCAATAATGAACATACCCAGTTGTAGTATAGTTGATTAGACATGATCAGAGACTGAGAGAGTCGAGTTTCCCCAAATATTAATGCAAAGGAAACCGAATGAGGAATAGTCTGACCAATCTACTATGTCACACTCTGTGACTTGGTATGCATGGTCTATAGTGTCAATGTCATACTAATAATTCATAACCAGCAATAAGCGCATCATGCGTTAATGGATTAACTGCAGCACTGAATCCAATAACATTAAGAATGAAGAAATTCATTCCATCATTCCAGAAGCAAGAAAAATCTTAAATTTCATTTGTTCAAAAGTTGTGTTACAAACTACACAGTGGCATCAGATATCGCAGGACCAAAAACAGGGGTTATATTCCAAAGTTCATTTTGAAGATTTATGATAACAGTTTGTCCTTCACATGATTACCCCGAGTCCTTGCGCCAGTGGTGTACTCACCATCAAAGAGTACAATGTTAGAGCCAAAAAAGGTTACTTGTATTCACAAAACGAAAGATGACCCTGCCTTATGATCGAAGGTGCTTGCTTCATGACAATTGTTTCACCTCATCCTTGCCATATATACGTTGAAGTTCACGTGTTGCTGCCAAAAAGGATTCTGGAAAAGAGGAAGAAGAGCAAGCATTAGAGAAGACATCCATATCATGAAACAGGTCTCAGGAAAAAAAAAAAACAGAATGGAAAATGTTCGAGTGCCAAAATATATAGGGTCAAGGCAGCGATAATAAGGAGATAACTTATTTGCATCACCTTTCCAAAGACGGAAGGATTTCTGATTGATTGGTGAACCGGTAATAGTCTGAATAACGTCAAACAGCATATTCTGAGGTGTGCTCCTGAGCTCTTGCACAATCCCATAGATAGTCTTCCCATTCTCAAAATATATGTGGTTATTTGGGTGTTTTGTTTTGCAACTAGCATGACGCTCAAATTCATATGCATTGATTACCTAATAAGAAAATGTGAGTCCAGTGTGTCATCAAATTGGGCTAAAACCCCCTTGATGTTACAAGAAAAAAATGAAAAAACTCACCTTAGAGAAGTTACATGACTGACAGCCACATAGATACCCAGAACCTTTAATTACAGCCTGCAGCTCCTTCTAACATGCGCATGAAATGTACATGTCACCAAAGATTATCTAATCTGAAATAGAATGCATGAGAACTAGAATTTACCTCCCGTGACCAGGCAATATACTTTACAGGAACTCCATCCAGCATACCAGTTGATAGCAAACTTCGCACATTCGAAGGGAAGTTGTTTGAAGGAGCCTTCTTAGACATTTTCTGGTCATCTTTCTTTCTGGAAACAGTTTCAGCTCCAGCAGTTATATGAGGTTGATTTACAAGTGCATTGGCATTTAGTTTACCCAAGTTTTTCTCATTCATAGCTTCTGTTTTTGGAAAAGGTTGACCCATCAGAAGTTCATAACTGGAGATTGTTGAGGTATTTGCATCATCATCATCACACCCGCCAAAGGATATGATAGTACTCTCTCCATTGTTATAAGAGTGACCGATTGATAACATATTATTGTCACCCTTGCTATAGTCATGACCCATTGATATGGCACTGTCTTCCCCTTTATTGTAGATATGACCAGTTGACATGGTACTTTCATCTGCCTTGTTGTAGGATTCACCAATCGAGATGATATTACTGTCACCCTTGTTGAATGTTCGACTCCTCGATAGGATATTATTATTCTCCTTGTATGTTTGACCAATTCCTATGTGCTCATCCCCTTTATTAAAGGGCTGCCCCATTGATATGAAACTGTTATCTGCTCTGTTATAGGAGTCACTCATACATATGAAGTTCTCATCCTCTTTCTTATAAGTGAGAGCCATTGATCCTGAATTGTCATCCGCCTTATAAACATGAGGCGTCAACATGGCATCATTATCTCCCTGATTATAAGCATGTTCAATCGAAACACGCATGCTATTCTCAGAGTCCTTTACCTCACTAACTTTGACTTTTCTAAAACCACCATAATTAGGATTCAGTCTAGGATCTTCCAGTGAATGTGACATAGATAAACCATAAGAGGAGTCATTCCCAAATAGATCCTCATTAACTTTTCTCATTTTTTCTGAGCCAACTGATGGAATGTTTCTGTCCTCAAAATTCACGGCTCTGTCTGTCTCAGAATCAAATAACCTTTCAGTGAATTGGCCAGAGAATGACTGAAAACTTGGTACATTTCCCCATGGAGAAACATTTGCGGTCAACAAGCCTGAAAATAGATTGGTGCCTGGAACTTCAATAGCCTGTTTCTTGTTGGGGAATAACTCTACCTCAGGACCATCCATGAACCATTGATGAGAACGCTTAGGCTCAGTTGCAGAAGAATTATCATAAAGCCTCTCACCATCATTTACACTCCCAGTACCCTTTGCCATCCAAAAGCCCTGATTCTGAAAAGACTGTCACACATGACAACTCATAAAGATGTCTTCACCAGATCTCTATTTATATATACACCTAAGGAAGTTTAATGCTCGATTTCAAAAAATAACGAGCGACTATGAATGTACCATTAAAACTATAGCCAAACGTCTTAACCAATTACAACAACTACTTCTCATAAAATAGCACATTCCATATAAACCATAACATCAGAACTAATAACTCAAGATACATACAATGGCATCATTAAAAGTTCAAAACCACATTACTAAAAATGCATGCAAAGAACCAATTCCGAGAAAGCAAACATACCATTTTTGTTGCTTCACTTCAAACTCCTCTCCACTGAGGCTATCAAACTTCTCAATCCGGTCCAACGCTCCGGTTACACTTCTACTTACACCCTTCAATACGAATTTCGTTTCACCAACAATGCACATTGATGTATCTGCAAAGCGAAAATAAACAAGTACAATGATGATCCACCACAAATATCACCATGCTCTGTTCGATAAACAAAAACAAAAAAAAATGAAGGAAACAAAAGTGAAAATCGAATTTCATATCCAAGATTATCATTCTCCGGAGGCCGGGAATCGGAAAATCACTCAGATAAGCCCAATGCAACCATGATCCAAGTGTAAATGAGTAAAGCTAAACAACCAGGAAAATGAAAAAAGATGCCAAAGTTAATTTATATTATTCAATAGTTTTCCTTCTTTACTTCTCGATTTCTCAGAACCCAAACAGACCTGTATTGAAGTGAAACAGTTGACACTGGAATTACTCTGCAACGAATCAAATGCTAACCTGAAGTGGATGCTCTCGGTGATCGCAGGATCTGTGAGCAGGAATTGGTAAACTTTCCGGCGTCGGAAGCACCGGAAAACGCGCCGGAGACTGTACAGAACGGAGATCGTGGAGAGATCCAACACTGTGAGCACTTGGATTTTGAGGTTTCTTGAACGTTAAAAAAAAAAAGAAAAAAGATATAAGATGTGTGTGGGTGCCCTGCACGATCACTATGCGTGGAATAGCATCGTGACCGTACACGTGGTGGTGGAGCTTCGGTTCTGCGTCAGGTGCGTCATGTTTGAGTTTTGGGCGTTGAGGGTCACGTAGCCGCGAAGGTGGCTTGCGTCAGAAGACACGTGGCATGAGATAATTTGATATCTACGAGACAAACGGGTCCCACAAATTTGAAATATAGACTAGCCTCATCTTTTTTGGCAAAAACAGAAAAAGAAAAATGGTGAGTAGTAGCACCATCATCATGCACCTTAAAATTGACTGTGGAGCTTTTGATTTGGTGGAATTTCTGTGTGTGTCAATTTTCGTTTTGTGTTTGAATTGGAAATATATCTCCAAATAGATAATTGTTTATGAATATCTACAAGCAAGGATTCCATTAGAGCATGTGCATCCATAAAGTCTAAAAACTAAAGTCTAAACTAAAATTTAAGCTCCAAAAGTGACATTATTGATCAATTTAGGCTTCTCATCACTTTTGTATTTCCACCCATAAAGTCTAAAGTCTATAATCTACCTTGTTAATTTTGTTTTCAAACAAGTTTAACACCATTTAGTACCTTTAGCCTAGCTTTTGGTGAGGCTAAGTTTAGCCTCTTGGAAAGGCTAGCTTAGGTATAGCCTAGCTTAAAAAGAGTTGGCTGCATGTGTGTTTGGGAAAGACTAGCTTATAATTTAGTATAAGCTAGTCTAAACACCCATGGGTGCACATGCTCTTAGTCCATTGCTCACATATTAACAAACAAATATAGCCTATTCGTAAAATTAGGTGTTAAAAGAGGAGAATAAGGTATTAGATTTAGCTTTGTAAAGAAAGAATATTTAACCAACATATTGTAGTTATGGTCTTTCAAACAAATTTGTGGAATTGAAAAGTTCACTGGTATTCAATTAGGATTATTAAATAATCTCTAATTGTAATATTCAATTTGAATTTTTGTGCCCGAATTTCAATTTCACGAATCTTTTGGGGTATTGAATAATGACTTTTAAGAGCATCTCCAATAGTTTCTTTAAAAAATCTCTATTATAGAGACTCAAAAATTAAAATCCCTATAATTTTTCTACTGTATTTCCAACAGCTTCTCTATCATATTTTCTATAATTTATTATCTCAATTGAATATAGTAATATTTTTTATTTGAAAATGTATTCAAATAATTTATGGTGCAAATTAATATAATTTGAAGAAAGAGAAGAGATAAAAGCATTAAAGATTCAAAGATGTTTATCTATAATTTTAGAGTTTGCTGTAAATATAGGGATTTTTATTCTCTCTCTACTCACTATCTCAAAAACATGCTCATTTTTCCCTAAACTAGAGAAAAAACAAATTATAGGGAAGTTGTTGGAGATGCTCTAAAGGTATGTCTCGTTTTACTTTATTTTTTATTATGATAGACTTTTAGTGACGAACGATTCGTCGGTAAAAGGTTTGTTTTTTGTTTAAAGGCTTTTGCCGACGAATAATTCGTCGGTAAAAGGTGTATTCTTTTTTATTTTAAATTTTTATAGAGGCATTTTACATATAATTCAAGGGGTTTTTTTTTTCTTTAGGGGTAATCCCATAACAAGTAGGAACTAGGAAACCAAAGTCGGACTCAACTAGTGTCTATGAAGAAAACACAATGACTTTCTGATGTTTTTATATATCATGTAAACTTTTTAATTACTTAATTAATGCAATTTTTCTCTTTAAAAAAACAACTAGTGTCTATGAAGAAAACACAATATATATATATATATATATATATATATATATATATATATATATATGTTTAGTGACAAACAATTCGTAAGCAAATGTGTGTTTTTTTAAAGCTTTTAATTAGTGAGTAAAGGTATGTCTCATTTTATTTTATTTTTTATTATGAGAGACTTTTAGTGACGAACGATTCGTCGGTAAAAGTGTTGTTTTTTGTTTAAAGGCTTTTACCGACGGATAATTCGTCGGTAAAAGGTGTATTCTTTTTTATTTTAATTTTTTATAGAGGCATTTTACATATAATTCAAGGGGGTTTTTTTTCTTTAGGGGTAATCCCATAACAAGTAGGAACTAGGAAGCCAAAGTCGGACTCAACTAGTGTCTATGAAGAAAACACAATGACTTTATGATGTTTTTATAACTGATGTAAACTTTTTTAATTACTTAATTAATGCAATTTTTCTCTTTAAAAAAAAACTAGTGTCTATGAAGAAAACACAATATATATATATATATATATATATATATATATATATATATATATATATATGTTTAGTGACAAGCAATTCGTAAACAAATGTGTGTTTTTTTAAAGCTTTTAATTGGTGAGTAAAGGTATGTCTCATTTTATTTTATTTTTTATTATGAGAGACTTTTAGTGACGAACGATTCGTCGGTAAAAATGTTGTTTTTTGTTTAAAGGCTTTTGCCGACGAATAATTCGTCGGTAAAAGATGTATTCTTTTTTATTTTAATTTTTTATAGAGGCATTTTACATATAATTCAAGGGGTTTTTTTTTCTTTAGGGGTAATCCCATAACAAGTAGGAACTAGGAAGCCAAAGTCGGACTCAACTAGTGTCTATGAAGAAAACACAATGACTTTCTGATGTTTTTATATATGATGTAAACTTTTTAATTACTTAATTAATGCAATTTTTCTCTTTAAAAAAACAACTAGTGTCTATGAAGAAAACACAATATATATATATGTTTAGTGACAAACAATTCGTAAACAAATGTGTGTTTTTTTAAAGCTTTTAATTAGTGAGTAAAGGTATGTCTCATTTTATTTTATTTTTTATTATGAGAGACTTTTAGTGACGAATGATTCGTCGGTAAAAGTGTTGTTTTTTGTTTAAAGGCTTTTGCCGACGGATAATTTGTCGGTAAAAGGTGTATTCTTTTTTATTTTTATTTTTTATAGAGGCATTTTACATATAATTCAAGGGTTTTTTTTTTCTTTAGGGGTAATCCCATAACAAGTAGGAACTAGGAAGCCAAAGTCGGACTCAACTAGTGTCTATGAAGAAAACACAATGACTTTCTGATGTTTTTATATCTGATGTAAACTTTTTAATTACTTAATTAATGCAATTTTTCTCTTTAAAAAAAAACTAGTGTCTATGAAGAAAACACAATATATATATATATATATGTGTGTGTGTGTGTGTGTGTGTGTGTGTGTTTAGTGACAAACAATTCGTAAGCAAATGTGTGTGTTTTAAAGCTTTTAATTAGTGAGCAAAGAAGTCCATACAAATATAATGGAATTATATGGAATTCATTATATGATAGATTTTTGTGGATTTTGTAGTTGAAATTTGAAAACCAAATGTTATCATTAATGAATTTTTGTGGAATTCATTAATGGGCAATTCAGTTCCTAAGGCTCATTTAGTATCACAACAGAGTTGACCAAGACTCGAAAATGAAAATCGTTTGATAACATTAACAATGAATAAAAAAACAATTTGATGGAACATTCGTCAGCAGAAGTAATGCACCTTTTAGTTATTTATTTTTTCTTCATTTAATTTCTATTTTCTCTTATGAAAGGGTCAAAAGAAGTTGAGGCGATAGGTTTGTTTGGTTTTTAGAGTCTCGATAAAATTTTCAAGGTCGTGCTTTTGATGAATATTGTGTGCTAAAGTAATAGAGTTTAATGTTGTATCACAAAAACCATGCATAACCGGCTTCCACTAAATTTTTTACGGCCAATTTGGTTCCTAAGGCTTATTTAGTATCACAACAGGGTCAACCAAGGCTCGAAAATGAAAATCGTTTGATAACATTAATAAGGAATAAAAAGAAATTTTGATGCAACACCTTTTCTGACGAACCATTCGTCGGTAGAAATAATGTAACTTTTTTAATTTATTTTTTCTTCATTTAATTTCTATTTTCTCTTACAAAATGGTTAAAATAAGTTTAGGCAATAGATTTTCTTATTTTTTGGAGTCTCAATAAAATTTTCAACGTAGCACTTTTAATAAATATTGTGTGTTAAAGCAATAGAGTTTATCGTTGCATCACAAAAACCATGCATAACCGGCTTCCACTCAATTTTAGATGGCCAATTTAGTTCTATGGCTCATTTAGTATCACAACAGAGTCGACCAAAACTCAGGAATGAAATTCGTTCGATTAAATTAATAAGGAATAAAAAAAAATAAAGGAACGTTGCTGCTCAAGAACATTGCTTCGGCAAAAGTAATGTCCCCTTATTTCTTTACTTTTGTCATTTAATTTCTATTTCCGCTTAAGAAATGGTCAAATAAGTTGAGGCGATAGGTATGTTTTTTTTTTTGGAGTCTTGATAAATTTTTCAAATTTTTTGTCGGCAAATGTATTCCATCAATTTTGTTTTAATTTATTAATCCATTTTTATTATTATTATTATTATTTTCATTGAATTTTTATTTCCGATAGGTTTGCTGTTCGGAGTTTTGATTTTCCGGGTCTCAAACTTTTACGGTTATTTTAATGTGATCACCATGCCTTCTTGCCTTCTTGGTAAAAAAGGAAAACTTCTAGTATGATACATGAGCCCCTTTTTATTGAAAGGGAAACAAGTCAACAACCAATATCAATTCTAGATTACTAGTAGTAGCCCAAGATAAAAGTGAAAGCCTAAAGCTACATCTTTTTGCAAATCCTAGATCTTGAAAGAGAAACCAACCGTTGTCTTCCTCTTTGACGAACATAGCAATTTCTCTATTGACAGGCATCATGGCAAGCAACGATATGAGTAGTAATGGCAAAAAAAAAACAATAAAATTACATACCCTAAATCGTCCATGATAACACAAAATCTCACCTAAACGAAAAAAAAAAAACAAAGATATTGGTTATTGGAAGAGAGGAAGTAAGAATAACAAAGATGAGAAAAGATGGAGAGAATAGGAGAAGATAGATGGAGGAAAGATGGTTTGTGGGTTGAGATTTATGTGGTATCTAGGAAAAATTGGCGATGAATTAAGAGAAATAAATCAAAGCAAGATACATGAAGCTTCAAATTCAAAAGCTCAGACAAGATGACACTTCAACGATTCTCAAAACCCTAACACACACACCCCCGTGACTGCTCAAAGAGAACAAGGAAAGGTTGGGAGCTATATTCTTTATCAAACAACCAAATAAGAGAGAAATTTCATTATTGCAAATTCGATTTAATATTATCATGTAGTTTTACTTTGAAACAAGACAACCAAACGGTAACAATGCCATGGTAGGCTTACTTAAATAACTTCTTCTTTTTAATGTTACATAAGTAGAAAATTTAAATATCTCAACTCTCGTATAAGATTTAAATTACTACGATATTTTCATTATGACCCGACCAAGTGAAAGATCCCTATAACCAATCACCCATGAACACTACCAATTTTTTTCAAGCCGGATGCTTACCATGCTCCCTTTAAGGTCAGATATGTATAGATAACGAACACTTGGAAAAATGAAAAAAAAATCATTAATAATTTGTAAAAGCAACCAAAATGAGGAACTAGGAGACTAGGCCTCATCCCAGCTCCTCCAAAGGAACTTAGACACTTTCACTTAAAACTGTTCTCCCTTCCTCTATTTAATTTAAAGGGAAGAGAAATTCCTCTGCCAAAAGCTGAACCATTTACAGTTAAGAACCAGCGCCAAAATCGATCAACTTGTATGAAAAGCTGGTTTTCAAAAGAGCTTATAAACCCACGCCTCCACGCATGTCTAACATGCCCAGAGCTGCAGATAGCTAGCCACTTCACTCTCCAATTCTCCATGCCAACTTCTCAGTAGTCTAAAATACTGCTTATGCTTGTAATTCACTCCTCTGTATATATATATATATATATCATCACCCACCGTCCCACTGTCGAAAAATGTCAGGGACACGTGTCAGAAACCCAACTGCTGTCTTCTCAGTCTCAGAGACCCATTACACAGTGAGCTGTAAGTTCTGCATTGGTCTTCAAAAAGTAAGCTTAGCTTGTGTGTGACTCAGAACCTGTAGGAGCCTGTGTCTACGCAGCTTTTTGCTCTTGTGAGTACCAAAAGCTCTTCTGCTTGCACTTTGGCCACGCATGTCACTGGCAACCGAGAATTCGGACCAACTCTGTTGTTACTTGTTGTGCTTCTGGGAATAGCAGGTTTGGGCTTTTTCTTGTTTGTCAAGTCTATTTGGACCGCAAACAAAGAATAGACCGGTCTGTGGTCCGAGAATTTGGATTCCCCTCTCAAATACCACATTTGCTTGAGCCCGTCCCCTTTCCATAGAATCCTGTCACACCTGCAATTTGCATCAAATCCCAGATTAGCATCTCAACAAAGTTGTTCACCAAAACTATTAGTACCACGTTTACATATACGTGTTGTTAATCACATCTCTAACACAAACGAGAGCCACTCGTAACCACACATGTAGCACGTACTACTCAAAATTTTACATTTTTTGCCGACTTTCAGGCCAATATATAATTCAATAATCAGAAACTTCCTTCTTTAAGTCCTTCATCGCTGCCAAAAATCATACTGTATTTGTTTATACACAGTTTAGATGACCGAAGGCTTTTGGAATTGACTGATTCTTAGCAGGATCATCCTTGTAAAGGAACCCAAAGAATGAACGATTCAAATCATTGAATTACATTGCACTGGAGTCAGAAAGGATAGAGGACCGCACTTTATCCCTTTTGCGAGCGCCCACTTTATATATGATCAGGTGTATAAAAACTAGAAGAATGCAGATGTTATGAATACTACTAGAGTACTAGGTAGTCCTAAACTTGAGAATAAAATAAAGGCAAGTTGTTTGAGAGTGACAATGTTTCATAGATGATAATGATGCTATTGAAATAAGATATTGCAGACATGGCCGGTCTGTACATGTCATGTGTATATTTTTTTTATAAGACGAAGGAAACAGGTCTCCCCTGCCAAATTTTACCAGTTATATTAAACTGTACATGTTACAATGCTTCAATTAATGTTCAATACAAATGATGATGATGTTTAATAAGAATATTAACTTCATGTGGTCTACAGCAGAAACACTAATTAGACAGTGATATCTTATTTAGTAGTGTTTAATTCCCCACCCTCTGCATGCTTATTTTAAAGATTAATGCAGCAAGTGATAGTTAAACTTATTTGGTTGAAATCAGCTTAATAGAAATGTGAAGAGTCAGTACTAGAAAAACAATTGAAACAACTTTTCAACAAATCAAGGACTGCAGCCTGGAATCAATACATGTTCAATTAAAATTGATAGGAGTGACCCAGAAAGACTCTGAAGGTTCTGAGTTGATAAATGAATACACTAATTGATTATGTTGATGGGTTCTTAGTAAAGCTTTATATATGTATGTATATGTATATATATATATATATATATATATATATATCATTAACTATCACAGCTTAAGTTAAGACATGGCCATAAAAAACATTTCAATCAAATAATGCTACATGTATCATATTTATTGATCACATCGTGGACGACATCTCTAACATATATGAAACCCACTTGCACAAAATGTATATAATTAAAAATCCATAATGAAACATATAATTACATATGTTTGTGTGTGTGTGATGATGGTTATCGCTACTTGGTCCTCATTTCAATAAACATTATGAATGGAACATTCAAATTATATGCAATAATTCATGTACAGCTCAAATAATAGGAAAACTCATTGGAATTCTTACCAGGCAGGAGTGCGTCTCGTCTCTCTAGAATTCGAAGTTTGGGCAACATAATGATTAGAATTTGCAAGGTATTTGTAAGTTGGAGCAAAATATATCCTCCCTTCTTCCCACCCTTTGAATACTCTACCAGCTTGTTGCTCTATTCTTAGCTGCCAAAAACAGTCAAATCCAAGCATAAGATTGAAAATGCCTTTCTCTATTTGAAGTTTAACAGAAACCAATTATTTACAGTACGTAAATTAGTGCCTTACCTGATCTTTCTCTAAAAGTGCTTGCCAATCATGCTTCTGCAGAAGCTCATGTGTGTCAGCGCAAGCAGCTGCTAGCCGGTAATTTAAATCCCCAAGCCAAATAATCTTGCTGAACACGAAAGTAAATTTGTAAGGTAATTGCCTTGTTGTCTTTCCAGATTGAAGAAATAGCCATAATTTTTGCAAACTGTTATACACGAGTTATAAAGAAGAGGAAGGACTTACTCATGGTCCAATATGCTATCAGGAGGAAGTGACCGTGTTTTACACGAGTTAGGAAACTTTGTTTTCTTTAAAATTTCAATGACATCTGAATTCCTTCTCATCTCATCCCCTTCCTTTTCACCAGAAGTTAAGTGAGCGCACACAAAGCAAAAGGTTGTTTTATGCAATGTCATGCTGATTGATATTGAACCCTGTGAAAAAAAGAACACAAAATTAGAAGTGTTGATCACAATGTAGCCATGTACTAATGTTCTACACGATGCATAGACTTTGTGGTATGGCATTGCAATTTGCAAGTAGCTAACCTTATTTCCAAGATATCCCATAATCCCTCGACCAACGCACGAGACCTTCATGTTGCTAATGTGTCTAAAAAGATCCGCACGAACCCACACACACAAGAAAATTCCCACCATCTGCTTGCTTGCTGCTAAGCAATAACGATGCTGTTGCGTTGGACTACTCTCCTGCCTCCCCTGCCCCAATGGGGAGCTCGGTGAGCTTTCTCCGCTGGAAGTTGAAGCGGAATTCAAATTCAGCAGTCTCTCGAAGTCAGCAGAGCTGAGTTCATCTTCTAAGGAAAGCAAGCCCGAGAAGCTGAGCCTTGGCATCAAGCTGCCTTGCTGATCAAGATGTGCTTGATGCTCATTATGGGTGGCATTGTTGTAATGATGGGGAAGTACAGGGTCATTATTGTTAAGAGCATCTCGAATAAGGGACAGCCACTTGTCAGCTGGGCCCTTGTCCTCCGCACCCAATACATTTACAGCGTTCAAAGGGACAATTTCCTGGAACCTATTTAAGAACGATATGACAAATCACAAATTAAATAGTCACATACGTTATTTTTTAGAACGTTAATAATACGTTTATTAAGAAAATACATTAGTAACCGATGCTCATATATAAAAAAGGAATTTTAGATTGGATCTAATAGTGTCATTATATGCTTGGACCACTAGTAGTAAGACTATTAAAAAGATGAAGCAAAAAACAAGAAAGGAGTCTAATTTGGGATGCAAATGGGAAAGATGATTACCCAAGAACATAGATATCTGCAGGAGTTGGGGACCTAAGCCATTCCCTCAAGTTCAAGTCCTCGAGTGGTGACTTGCCACCAACATTCCAAGTCCCCACGAACATCCTATACCAATCCAAACAAACAAGGACAAAAGTACCATTTTGTTTGTTAAATTCCAAAGCAAAAAACTTGTGCAACATTTCAAAGCCAAGATGCATAAATTGGTTAAGCAAATTGTCAAAAATTAAATCAATCATATCTATTTCAGAAAATATTTTGAGCAATCATTATACATATTAACAACTAACAGCCGTTCATAAGGGTCATAAGCAAATATAATGAATTAAGAAAGCTACAACTATTCCCCAAATCGACTACATACTCCATCCCTAAAGTGTAGGATTGGTTACCTGAGGTCGGTGACAGCTGGCGCCTCCGGCTCAAAACTTGGGCCGTAAGTTTCCTCCATCAACAACCCATCTTGAAAAATAATAAACAAAACAAAATCGGATTTAATAATACTCAAGCTCAATACCCAAAACTGGAAAAGCTCAAAACCCAAAACTGGAAAAGCAAAAAGCCCTAGTTAGAGTCTATGTTACTGCAGCTCATTAACTCATCCTCACCGTCCACGTGGCACGCCCAGAATTGCTCTGAACCAAAAACGGGAATCGAGGAGAGCGCAACATTTTCCGTCCAATCATAATAAAAACAAAGGGCCCGGATCGACGGTGGCTCAGAGAGACTACAGAGCATGTGCCACGTTGACGTGAAAGAGCCAAAGCAGTACCAGACACGGTTTACAGTGGCGCTACACAGTAAAATTCGTACCTGCAACATCGTCCGGTACGACGACGTAGTGGTCCTGGTCCGAGAAGCTCTTCCTTCTCTCAGTTACATCTGACACAGTCCACAACAAACAGCGAGTTCAGTAACCCACTTCCGACACCAACGACCCGATATGAGACAACAAAACCCGAAAAATTAAGAATCATAAACCGGAGACCCGAAATCTTACTTTCAACGGAGTAATCGGAATGAAACTCGTCCCCTCCGCTCGGAATGTTGAGCCATTTCCTCACTACTGCTCCCGACCACGATTTCTGCAACTGAACATTTCGGGTTTCGGTTTCAGCCACCCGATATTCTCCGAAAAACAAAGAATTTAATGACCGAGGATAAATTTCGTACCTTTGGGATCTTCCCTCCGTTCGTCCGCATTGCTTCCGATTACTGATCACGGTTTCTGGTCTCTGCAATCTGAATGGAATGGAAGCGAGTTTAAATAGTGGTTCAAGATTATCGGAATCTATAACCCAATAATGATTTTTTTTTCTCCGAAACCGAGAAAAATATGATTTTGGAAGTGAAAGTCGTATAGAGAAACAAAATGGGGTTGTAAATCAAATACCAAGAGGGGGTTAAAGAAACAAAATTTATTGACAGATTATTGTTCCGGCAAGAGAAATCGAAGTATCTAAGAGAGGGCTTAAATTAAGTGTCAAATGGAGCATTTAACGGCAATATAAAAGACCCAGTTGCAGGGGAAATGGAGACAGCTTAGGAATCAACGTAAGCAAGCCCAAAATGAAAAATAAAATTGCAATATTAAAGAGAATCAAAATGTTTTATTTTCTGCTTAAGATATATAATTAATGGGAGAAATAGAATAGGCCAGGTTCATCCTTTTTTGTGAGGAATATTTTCTTTACAAGCAAAGCTGTTATAGCCTTTACAGAGAGGAAGACAGAGTGGAAGACCAAGAATTAAACAAAGATCAACAGCAACGATAAAGACTTGGGCTTTTTTTCAGATCTTTAGCTAGAGATCAAATCTAATTAACTATGTGAAAAAAAAAAAAAGGTTCCTTTTCGAGTTGCAGGGCTATATTTTACATGAAAAAGCAAGATTTGAGCTTCAATAACCAAACCCAGAATGTTGCTTGTTTCAGAAATTGGGGATTTTGGTTTTGAAATTGAGGGAAAAGGGTCTCAAATTCTTGAGGAAAAGGGTCTTAAATTCTTGAGGAAAAGGGTCTTAAATTCTTGAAGATTTGAGAAAACCCAACCGAGTAAAGAGTGAAACATATCAAATGGGACAGAGAACCAGGAAAAGACAGAGCTTCACAAAAATAGCGAGGCAATGAAACAGAGAATCATAAATAGTACATGACATTGCAAATTGGAAATGGATTGGACACTAAAATCAATAGTTACAAAAAGTAAAAGAAAAAAAATTGGGTTTCGGGTTTTTCTAGATAAATGGACACTTACCAAGTTACCAGAATCGACAAGAGACTGAACAGAGAGAGGAGGACTAATCTTGTGCTTATCTTTTTCTGGAGCTTTCGTTTTCGTTCAGGTAAAAGAGACAACAAGGCAAGCTCGATGTGGGCTTCTCTGCCTCTTTTGGTTGGCTGGAGAAGATGTTTGAAGAGAGAATGCAGAGGAATTTTTGGGGGCGTTCCTCGTAAAAGCAAAAAGGAAGCAGTTTGGTTCTCAAACTTATAAACATTTAGAGAGAGAGAGAAAAGGTTGTCTCACCGAGATTTTAGTGAGAGAGAAAGGTGTTGAACTTTGAAGTCCAACTTTACGAGCATAATTTTTTTTTCCATCATGGGTATCTTAGTCATTGTGCCAATATTAGAGGTATACAATTACCATGTTTAGTGGAAATTAGTGTAACTAAATTTCAGTAATGGCATTTGGCTCTATTATCCATCCATGATTTACTTAATTTGAGTATTTTTGTGCAATTTTTTGGGGATGAAGTTCTAATCAAAATTCTGCTTTGGTTTGTTTCCATTGGCACATGGGCTCTTTTGAGTTTAAAAAAAAAAAAATTGGGTTTTCTCTTCTTAATTATTACCTTTGTCTCTTTTATTTAAAATATATGGCACAATAGATGGTCAAGTTGGTACATGAAACTAGGGAATCTTTTAGCATATGGTACGAATTGAGTAAAATCATGTGGGGTGCCAATTACTCCAAGATTTTTCTTGGATTTGATATTTTCAAGATGAAAAGTCAACCCAAAATTGCAATGGAGATTTGTCATCAAGGCCACGTTTTAGATTTTTTTTTTTTAAGAAAAAAGAAAATTTAGTATGTTTAGCAATGTGAAGAGTAGTTTCGAATAATCAAGCGTGTCATTTATACAATGAGTTCTTTTAAGAAAAAATAACAGGATTTTATTTAAATAAAAACATAAATATAATGTGTGCAATTAGGTAACACTTTAACATGAAATCCACTATAATTGTTTAACGATCTGAAATTTGAAAAAAGATACAAAATTTTCATTTATATGTTTAATATAACTCTAACAAAAGTGTTAGATACTAAACGAAAGTTATATTACACTTATCATGTCTTTTCGTAATTAGATTAGCGAATAAACATATGATACATTTACTCGTTTCGAATAAAATAATTTATAAATTATATGAATTAGAGACAAATTGGAGAGAGAGCGAATTGGTATAATTAAAGATCAGTCGTATTTGAGCTATTTACCAACCATATAGAATTGAAATAGGAATGCAAGTGATTCCAATAGTACTATTTACTAATTCTCATGAATCGGAAAAAATTCTACAATACCCAAAGCACTAGTGCTCAGACATGTTAGTAATAATCTGGATCGTTGGATCTGTTAATCTCTATTTTGCCCCTTATAAGTGATGTCTTAAAAAAATCTAGAACACTAGTGCCCAAAATACTCAATATGTTCCCATTTTTGGTAACTAAAATTCTTTTATAGGTAATTGAACTCTAGATTATTCAAAAATGAGTTCTACTTCATTGGGTCTCATACTTGTTTGTGTATCAAAGGACAAGTCTTGTATTAGAATCATTTATCTTGTTCTTTTTTCTTTTCTTTTTTTATTATAGGACGTCAATAAACACACACACACATGTATCTTAAGGAAGTCGAACTCATAATTTCTTATGTGATAACTTTAGTGCTAAACCACTACACTAATCACTACATTGTTCTTATATATATTTCAAGTAAGTAAACGTACTAATAGTGTATCAAAGGAAAATGATATAATAAAAAATTTCGCTAGTAAAACCAAACAATTTTTACTTTTTTTAGGAATGACATGTAGCTTTAAAGGCATTGGCCAAAATATGTCGAGCACTCCATCTCAAATCTACCACGAGATCCAGAATTTAAATTCTATTCAATGCTTTATGCTTATGTACGTAAGTGCTAGAGTAAAAAACGTACAGCATCAGATGCAGCAGAGTTGATACTGAGCAAGATGCACGTAAAATGGTGGCAGCAAGCAACAAAAAGTTAGCCAAGCAAAAAATTAAAAGAATGGTCAAATCGGTTAAGGGACTGTGTACCTCTTCCCAGAGCTCAGTCTTGTGCCCTTTGTTTGGGGTGACTGCAGCTATGAACCCAGCCCCACTACACCATAGTACCCTTTTCTGAGTCCCCAAATCATGATATACCAACTTGGACTAGGAGCACCAGAAAAACTAGCTAGTGGTAAAGAAGAGAGATCTCCACACATATATGGAGTTTTTGCACTGAATACATAGATGGAGTTTGAGCAGATGGTTTTGTACTTTTATTGTTCTAATATCACTGAGAAATCATAAGTGCACATAATGTTGCACATGAATGCTTTTGTTAGAGAAGATAAACATTTCCTACTATTTTGGTTAACGTAATTTTGTACGTGTATGAGGTTGTGCTTCTATCATATCATGATGCAAAGACGCACCAATAATACATTAACACGTTAGTGAAAATTGAGTGTTTTCTTATAAGTATCAAGTCCTACATTGTGTTTGGTCAATTATTAGTAGGTCCAACGAGCTACGTGACACACGACAATCTAATTTAAAATTATATTTACAATTACATACAATTTTTTTAAGGAAACAAATGGAATTAATCACAACTACATTTTAACAAAACTAGTTTTTTGATCCATCTAGAATAGGCATCGGTTTTTGTTTTTTGTTTTTTGCTAACCCACTATAACTTGCATGTATTGCCATATTTTTAAGGCTTGTGATATGATTTAAAACAAAATAAATGACCTAAAAAAGAAAAGAGCAAGGCTACCAACACTTTATCAAATCATACATTTCTGTCATAAAGTTTTAATTATGCCATAAACCCAAATACACTCGAGAACATATAAAGTGACCAAGAAAACTACAAGATGAACCAGGTATCTGTCAAAAGAGTGAAAGCTCAATCGATCTTAAATTCTTAACCCCTCATTGATGAACAGTTAACAACATCCACATTGATCTGTTAGTTTCAGTGTTTTCTCAATGATCGTTGGGGCAGAGCAAATACTTAATGGCCGGAAGAAGAAGCAGTTGGCCTTCATCCTGAGCTATTTTTTGTCTTCTAAAAGTCTAATCTGTATAAAAGTGCTTGTCCACCCCCCATCACAACAGGAAAACAAGTTCCAACTAAATTGGACCCAGATATAAGGGGTGCATTGAACGTGATAAATCCATCATAGAAAGGAAAGGGAGAAAAAGAAAGGAGCCTGATTTGTCATTGGGCATTTTTTTTTTCTGATTTTTTTATTAATTATAACAAGTGCTAAAAAAAATTAGAATTTTGAACCAAAAAAAAATCTGCAGGTCAAATGAGCAAATAAGTGGGGGAATAGAATGATTAATTACACACTGACATAGAACTTCCTGTTTTGAATTGGTAGCCTGGTAGCCATCCAATAAATAAACGAAAATTCTACAAAACTAAATGGTGGCCACAATTAATGTACTAATAGCTAGTGATGTGACCCTTAGTAAATAGCTACTATGCTAAATATATATGAACGCCAGCTGCAGCAAAACAGTGAAGCCTGAACTACTGAAGAGATCGAGCTAAAGAAAATGATGATGACAAGTAGTTTCGTTTCATAAAGAAGCTAGGCTCAGGCTTTTGTTGGAGCAGCTAGCTTTGTGACCAACTAATCTTGGTTTTTAGTAGAACTAGAACAGGTTAATTTCATGGTAATTGGGATCCAGCTATATAAATTAAACCACCGACCTGGTCTTTGTTCATATTCTAAAAGACCAAAAACAGAAGCAAACAACAACACATGCAGTTCAATAGTTATTCATTGTACAGTCACAAATGAAATGCGTTAAACTTTCATTTTAATTGGTTGGACTCGTAGAGTCATAAAAATGAAGCTAACAGATTCGAAGTGAGAGTGTTTAGGGGTGCAAATTAATAGGTGAAGTTGGTTGCTGGCTATTAATGGAGATCGAGGCATCATGCATCTTCGAACTTTTGTGGCCGGATAACGTACTAAGTTAAGAACAAGTATTCTTACACCAACGGTTCTGATCGAGTTCGAATCTCTCTCCTTTAATATTTTTAATTAGTTATCAAAAACGTAATCGACTGTAAAATTTACTTTGTTACACTTGCTCTTAACTAAAGTTGATAATAGGGAACACGAGCTTACTAAATTTGATCCAATATTGATAATATCTCAGACTTAACTTCTCATTTTCAAACGTAGAGCGAGACAATCCCAATAGTGAGTGGGTTACCCAACATATATATTTGAGTGTCATGTCCCATTGAGATTAACATCGATCAGCCTAATGGAGTCCAAGTGTGGAATACTTATTTCAAAAGATTGAGTGTAATTAGCAAACTAGCTATCCTTTTGGTCTAGTGACATTTTTCTCCTCAATGTTCGTATAATGTCACAAATTTGAATCTCTCATCCTGCAATATAAATAAGAAGCTTCCTAACAAAATAGATATTGAGATGAAAGTTTTGTAGGGAATGCGCAAATGAAAAAAAAAAGAATTTGTTTCATTATCATAAGTAGTCATACTTTCACATGCATAATGTACAAGTGAAGGTGTGACACTCAAATTTTCAATCGCCAATGCATGGAAGAATTGCAATACCTCAAATCTCACACGAGTATTACGTTCTGTAAGTCTAAGAGGTATTATAGCAAACTCTAAAACTTAAAAATAAGTTCATTTATAGTACTATTTGGATGAGGTCTTTCATTGTTACAGGAAGTCTATGTAGTTGCATTTAGTGCAAGCTTGCACTAAATCAATGCCAACCCAATATCTTGGGAACCTATAACTTATATTGAATCACATAAGTTTAAACCGCAAACCCAAACTTCACCCATGCCTTCATTTCCCCCATCCATATGAATTAGGGATATATTATTGGGTTAAATGAACTAGGACCAAACTCATTCCAATGGCTTCAATAACATGATAGTATTGTCAAAATTAATGGTCCTCCACTAAACCATCTGCCAAATAAGTGGTTTGGCAGTGATTGATTCCTTTCCCTAATTCAGGTGGTTCAGCAGCCTATACAAACCCACCACTTGGCAATGTCCCTCTATTGCCAAGTGGAGCAGGTCCCCACTTTCCAACCCTTTTATATCTAACCTTAATTAAAAACTAGTGAAACCCCTAATTATCTACTTAATCGGGTGATTACACTGATTAGTACACGTTCGGGCCATTTTCGTACAATTTGACTTCTAATTTACCTGCAATGACAAAAGTTTCATCAGTAAAAGCGACCAAATTTAATTGTGTTGGAACACGTGCCAATGCTTAATGCTATAGCTTGACAAACATTGATACAAGATTAGGCAAAAAATCCGTAGTAATCCAAATCAAATATATAATTAAAGGAGGGATTAAGGTCCCTAATCATGTGCTCTATATATGAACAAATATAAGCTAATACGGAATGGAATAGTTTAAGCTTTAGAATTATAATAAGATTGGAAGCCAATGCTTGTGAGCAAGGTGTCCAGGAAGAGTCAAAAAAGTTGGGGATGTCTGGCCTTCACACAGTGGCTGAGCCGCTGAGGAGATTCGACAAATCAAGCCTATAAACCTAACCCAATATGCTGCAATGGAATTTGATTTAAAATTGATATTGGCTTGGTCAAGATCACCTTGAGGGAGGCATAGATGGTGATCTCATGGTGGTTTGATTATTATACTGAAAGAATATGGAAGAGAGAATACAAATGAGAAAGGTAAAAGGGAGTGTATCAGCTTGAGCTTTTTCTTCCATAAATCGGTTCATTTTATTTGGGATTAATTTAACTTGTCTGTACAAGAAGAATAATGTGTAATCAAATTGGAAGAGGATTAATCAGGGTTTTGTTAATGGAAGAGATTGTGTTTTGAATAAAGACAAGTAAGATCAAATTTTGCTATTTGAGAAATCATACGCGTAATGTATCATATCATCATCAATTTGTTAACAATAGTTAATAAATAATTATCAAAGTCAATGGCGGATTCATATGAAGGCCACGAGTAAAGACAGTTACCTACATTAATCACTCTTTCCTATCCATTACATCGCAACAACGACAAGTTTTTCTTTTTATATATATTTTTCACATTGTTAGACAGTATATATATATATATATATATATGGGGTAGGCTAGGGTACGGTGATGTATGCCATACCCCCATTTACAATTTTTTTGAACAAAAAATTACATCTAATTGAACCAAAATTATTACATTGACAACAAAGTTACCACATTCGTTTTACACTATTTACATATAATTGAACCAAAATTACAACTTTGACAACAAAATATTCATAAACTTGTAACAAGGTCATAGATGGAGTAATTACCTCTAATAGAACAAAGATTACACAAAAAAAGACTCTCGTTACCATAATGACAACACATTTTGTTGTTATATTTGTAAATGGAGGTATGACATGCATCTCAGTATTGTAGAACTTCTCATATATATATATATGATCACCAAATATATAGTTACATAATTAAGTTTCTGTTGAACATTTTATTTCAAGACCTAATTACATATCGCATACTATTATGACATAAGCGTATCTCACCCATAGAATTCCATATGAATCGATCTTTGTAAAAAGCTCCACTTTTTTATTGTCTTATTAATTAGATTTTCAGGTCATGATGAGTAACTTAAATCTGTGTTTCAACGTACTTGAAAAGCCAGCCATGAAAACATATATACAATTTTGTTTGATCTATAAGTCGCCATCCATTTCTTTCATTGTACGATCTGAAGCAATCTTTAAGAATTAAAATACAATATTTCAACCGAAAAAAAGGGAAATAAAATATAATATTGAGGGCCTATATATGCATGTATAGATATACACTTGTTTTACTAGACACGTATTCTAAATTTACACGAACAACACCTTTTTGACAAGCGCAATAGCAAAGTCCTCACCGTTCAGAAAGCAAAATCATATCTGATATATATGGAGAATACAGCCAATTAGCTAGTCCTGGTGTTTATCCTTGGTTAGAAACCTTCCACGATCTTTATATTTTAGGTCATTGTGATTCTGTGAAGCAACTGTTGGGGGATTTGGCCCCAATGGTTCCAAATTACATGATGCTAATGTAAACTTAAATATAGCTTTAGTACATAACTCAACTAAGAACACAAAACATAATTACATATTTTAATCAATGTAGACATGCATAAGTACGGACAATATTAATTCTATATAAAACATGTATTAGCCATAATAGATCTTCTCCTCTGATCAATCCTGTATGCAATCTCTTATGGGGCCGAGATTATGAATAGCTTGAGTGATTGATAGAGCAGGGACCTAAGACTATATATAGGCATTGTAAGACTAAGTACCTCCCATAAAGGATTCCTAGTCCTAATTGATATAGGCCTTCGTAAACATAATACATGTACATAATGAAGTAATCATTACACAATAGATACTCTTAATCCTATACAATATAGATTAAGTATTGTAATAGGTTTTAATGAATAGAGAATCCTTTAGCTTATCGATTACTTATTCTGCAAGTACTAGAGTAAAACTGTTGCGTACATAGATAAACATGTTTTGTCCACATTAATTCTTACATTCTCCCACTTGGACAATTCATGTTTACAGCAACAAGAGTACCCTATAACCAGATTTAGTAATCACTGAAGTGTGCACAAGATAAGCAAAGTCTCTGGATCTATTGCATGACTAAGTCAAGCTATAATTGTCTGCAACGAACTAAAGAAAATCATATGTTTAACTGAAACATAAGCACTCTTTAATCACACTACCGCAATTATAACCCACAGTAGCCGCTTAAGGTACATGAAATAATTGTAAGTATGCTTAATGTATGAATCATAACATAATTCAGCATACAATGGTCCAAAAATAAAGTTATGAAAATCACCAATACCAAAACGAATGCTTCCAATGAAGCCAAGACAAAAGCTTGAACAAATTACAATAGAATCTGCTATGCTACTAGAACAAAGGTAGCCTGCATACTCAAGTAGTAATCATTAACAGCAGATTAATCAATAGCTATAGTCAATACTGGCATATATATATATATATATCCTAAATATATCATATATTTGAAAACCAAAACCTGAAACTTAATGCTTGAATGAAGCAATTACATAATATGCAAAGAAAATGAAAATTCTGCAGAATGCTGCACTCAACTCAACAGCAGCAACAATTTAATTTATGAGATATAATAAAGCTGCAGAATATAAATAAAAATAACTAAATCATCCTTTGCATATCAGAGTATTACCGAATAGGAACATTACCGGCCAAAATGTTAATGTTATGAACACAAAACTTAGAAACATTTTAAAACTTCTCTATAGCAAATGAAATCTGAAAAATTACCAAGAGAAAGTAAAGCGATCCTAGAATAAAACTCCCACTAATCCAAGGCATTTAAAACATCTAGCACTCCCATATTCTTCACATGTATAAAGGTACAACTGCTAAAACTTTGGCAAAAGAATCTACCAACTGAAAAGGTGTACCTATTTTAATAACTCATAGGTTGTGAGAAGAACTCCATTACTAAATAAACAAGAAACATGCATTTAATTAATGTTTCTCTTATGCTCAAGTGCCAAAAGAAAATGCTTCAATTAAAAGCAATGTAATTTGCTTCACAACGTAATCATTGTTACTGGCTAATCATTCTACAGTGTCATTAAAAATCTGAAACTATTGTCAGGTATTCATATTGTAACCATGTAACAGATTAAATATCAAAATCAAGTTTACATGCTCCAGGTATATATATTAATATATATAAGACACTATTTGAGATATTTTCCCAGCCTTAATTCCTAATTGATCACTGCCATACCAAAAAGAACGAAATCCATAACTGATGATCACTTACACTTCCACACAGCTATATAAGCCAAGATTTAGAGATTTTCACAATGAGAATATGAAGTAATATATTTCATAATGAGACTTAGAATATCACTTACTACATTAATGAAAACATGACAATATGCCATAGCTTTAAGGTTCAAAACGAATTTACTCCCACTGATCTTACGAGATATAAATTAATCCAAAGAGGTTTTCTATGAACTTCAAAAACAAAGGAAGTAATAGTATAATGGTATTTCTTCATCTGAAACAATGATAGTAAAAAAAAAAAGACCGCAAACATGCTTAATACAAAAGCAATTCTTTAAACCCAAAATATACCTTCGCAACTTGGAATAACACAAAAGCATAAACAACATGATACTAAAGCTAGTAAAACGTGCAGTAAATGCATAATGTTGCAGCAAACTTTTGCAGCTTTTGTAGTGCTAATTTACCCCCTTTGGAAAACATAATACAAAAGACATATTCCTTTTTCATAAAATCTTTGCACTAAACAAAACTTATGCAAAAGAGTGAAAAACATCTCAATTATTAGTGCAGCATCATAACAGGAAGTAAAAACTAATTCACCCACACGTTAATGAAGATTTCACAAAAAGATTTTGATGCTTAGTTGAAAATATTTTTACATAGATTTACAATAATCACATGGTCTGATTTCCACCATTGAAAAGACATAGGCTTTAAATAAGTGAAGTTAAGTACTCAAAACAAATGGTCATGGTGGAGAAATTAATATCAGTCGTAGTGAACAAGCACAAAACTTTTTAGCACTACATACAACATAAATGAACAAATTTTAAAGCTCCAGGATATATATATATATATATATATATAATAATTTTACCTACTGCTGGAAGTAACACACTTGAAGCTATAGTACAAGTTCACAAAAATATAAAACTGAAAACCTTTTAAATTTGATCTTATATCTTAATGTAAACCAAATTGAAAGGAAATTGACATCATATTTTTATTAGAACATAACCAAAATAGCAAGCAAGTTCCAGCACATAACATGAGAGGCAAAAAGTCATGAGGTCATTAGTTGTTAAGATTGTCTAAGGTATCACAGAGGGCTAGCTGAAATATTTTGTAGAACTCAGACAATTTTGAACTAAAGCAACTAATGAGCATTAAAAAAAAAAATATATATATATATGTTCACATGTTTAAGAAACAATTATAGGACAAAACTACAGGGCTCTTGACATGAGTAGTCAATCATGAAAACTTTAGGTGGCTTTGTTTTGACTTGTCCCTAAAAGCATGATCGATCATGTACAGTTAATTTTATGAGCATGGCTTGACTTCTCTGTCCAAAAAAAAAAAAAATTCTTACAAATGTCAAGAGATGAAAATCAAACATATATGCGTCGACGAAATAATTTTAGGCGGTGAGATTTACAAAGTTACAAACACAACATAGCCAGTGGTAAGTAAGGCAATCAAATTTCACATACTGAAAACCGCCAATCAAAATTTCACAAAACATCATCTCTACTCAATTGACTGAATCCAATTATACAACAACAAATTACTGAATTAGAATAGGGAGAAGGACATATAATAAGAAAATAATAAATTGCATAGTCCCAAAACACCTAATGCTAGTTTTAGGCCCTAATTCCCCACTTAAGTATGAACTATACAGGGGTCATTGTTGTAAAAAAAATCATGGGAGTAGCGTTCATTGCTGAAAACATTAACAGTTCATTTATTTCTTAAACTTTAGTCTAGTTCTATCATTACAACTAGAAGGCATTCACCAAGGGCCCCATATCTGTATGAACATGTCTGCCTGGCTATAGTGTCAGGACTGTGACATAACTAAATCACATAACCAAGTCAGAACAACCAACTATGGGTTAATGGAATAAGTCAACATATTTGGTGGTATGAAGAACCTTTCCACACCATCTGAAAACTGATTGTTCCAGCCTGTAATGTGCTGATCTTAAAGCTTAAAGGTGTAAGTTATTTAAACCTCCTATGGGAGCACGAACTACAATCTTTAGGCAATAAAATCACAAGCTTCTTGATCTAATACTTATGGTTAATCAAAATCTTCTCAACATAAGATTGCTATGGCAACACGAAATGTTTAAAAGATTCAATTAACCTAGACCAAAAACTGAAGCAATATAGTGTGTTTTATTCGAACGACGTTAATTTTATGCATGTATATATGTACTGTGAAATTGATCTTTAATTTTGAATACTGAAGGGAGAATAATAAGTTTTTCTTAAGAATCACACAGTAACAAAACATGCAAGACTGAAAACAATGCATACAGGTAGCTATCACAAAATTCCAGAATCGCATAAACACACAGGGCTATTTCATATCAATACAGCAGCATATAATAGGCCTCAACAAGGCTAGTGTGAATATAAAAACATAATAATAATCACATGGATTCAAGACATATATGCTGAAGATGTAAAAGAAATCGCAGAAAACAAAAAGCTGCAATTAGCCGAGTTGAGTTTTAAAGAACATACCTTAGATTTCCCTCCAAAATCTTAGCAGCAGCAGCAATAATCGATAGCAAGAATCCAATTATCACAAGTTTATGCGTATTGAATAATCGATTAACTCAACAAATAATATGCTTAGATAGTATTCTGGAGTTGATCTTATAAATGTATATACTGTATCAATGTCTGAATCAAAACTGACCAAAACTAGAACTATGCAATGCTTCAAAATTCCAGAATCAAAATTAGTCAGGTCTATCAGTACATTCTTATCCAAAATTTAAATCTTGAACCAAAACTTTGAACTAAGATAAATTAAACATAAATTACCACTTTGGAAACTAGATTTCTGAAGTAAAGAATAAAAATTTTGGATGTTAGATTTGATACAGCATTTCACAGCGGAATAATAAGGACATACCTTTGTTCAGGTTTTCTTTTGTATTTTTGTTAAAATACCTAATTGCATATATCTTTCTTGAACTTAATGAAAGGAATTACAGTTAAAGATGCCACAAAATATCACAAAAAAAAATTTACCTCAAAACACAGTGTGGTTCTTTAATTATGTGATAATCACATTATATACCAATTTAAGATGCTTTAGTTGCTATTAAAACAAAAGTGTGTTCAATGTTAACAAGGCATGATATAAATTATGCAAAACAGAAAAAAAAAAAAAAAAAAAAAAAAAAAAAAAAAAAAACGTCAAAAGCTATTTCTTAAATCAAAAATACAGTAATAGCTCCTTATCGTTTTTCTACTTATCAAGGAAAACCCCACTTCCTCCTACAATGCAATGAACAAGATCAATATATATAGTCTTTCCAAATAAATGTATAATCATAAGTGCTTAATGGAATCTAATTATCCATTACTGTTGTCAAAGAACATATCACCTTCAAGAGCATATGTATAAGGTTTGTCAATTAGTTAAATCATATGGACATTATATGAAGTACCCATATTGATATGTGAATAATCTATTAATATGTACATGAAAGCTTTGAAAGGTATAGTTGCATAATCATCGAAACATTGCACTAGCTGCATAGAATGAGTACCAATCAATTGTATTCTTGTGGCAGTAAACAAAGAACATATTAAAGACCCCTGAACGATGAGGTTGAATCACGAACATTCTTAATTATGAATTAGTTCGGATTAAAAGTATAAGTAGGCTTGCATAAATGTCAGTAGCAAAACCCTTGATCCAATTTCAATCCAAAAACCATGGGGCTTCAATCTAGAACCATGAATCAAAAGGCTAATTTTTTTTTTTAAGTCCTCTGAAAATTTCGTGTAATAAAGGTTAAAGATAATGCATATATACTTACTAACAAAACTTAAATCAAACCCCAACAACAGAAATCATTAACAAAGCCAAAATTGAAAAATTTAAATCAAAACAAGTTCTTCAATTTTGGATGTTCCAGAAAAATTTTCAAAGGAAAATTCATAAACCATACCTTAATGAGTTCGAAATAGCGTCCATAGAAAAAACCCAAATACGAATTTTGGCAAAGAAGAGAGCAAAAAACATATTCTCCTTTAGTTGGTTCGCGCGGGAAAAAGAGGGAGGACGCCAAAAATATTCTGAGTTCCTTGTTCTTTCTTCGTTTTTGTTTTATACTTTTAATTGACTAACAGGTAGACTCGTTTGGGTCGGGTTGGAAAGCACGGACCCACGGGTTTTTCTTATTAATGAAAATATATAATTCTTCTTCCCCCTTTTAAGTTCAAAAAAAAAAAATAAAAAAAAAAAATAAAAAAAAAAAATAAAAAAATCTTGTGTTTTGGTCCATAATTGAGCATGTAGGCTCTGATACCAAATGTAAACTTAAATATAGCTTTAGTACATAACTCAACTAAGAACACAAAACATAATTACATATTTTAATCAATGTAGACATGCATAAGTACGGACAATATTAATTCTATATAAAACATGTATTAGCCATAATAGATCTTCTCCTCTGATCAATCCTGTATGCAATCTCTTATGGGGCCGAGATTATGAATAGCTTGAGTGATTGATAGAGCAGGGACCTAAGACTATATATAGGCATTGTAAGACTAAGTACCTCCCATAAAGGATTCCTAGTCCTAATTGATATAGGCCTTCGTAAACATAATACATGTACATAATGAAGTAATCATTACACAATAGATACTCTTAATCCTATACAATATAGATTAAGTATTGTAATAGGTTTTAATGAATAGAGAATCCTTTAGCTTATCGATTACTTATTCTGCAAGTACTAGAGTAAAACTGTTGCGTACATAGATAAACATGTTTTGTCCACATTAATTCTTACAGCTAACTTACAATATAATTACAAATTATGATAAGTTTTCCACAAGAAAGTGGTGCAAGCTCATGATCGATAGTTACATTTTATCTTTGCTGGTATATAGTTTAGAGATGAATATATGCTTACGTAATTGGTGAACATTAGTAGTGGTTAATCCCAAGTACACACTGAGCCAGGTTTAAAAATTTTCGGACTGAAATTGGAACCCTTATTTCTGTTTAACCAACCACTATTAAAATGTTATCAAAATTCTAGGTATGTGTATTTCGGATGCATATATAGTAAACTACAATATGTGCTAACCAACAAATCAAAACAATATTGTGGTCACAATACTCCCTCACCACTTGGGCTAACTCCAATGACTTAATGAATAATAAATTTTTTAAAATAATAAAAGAGAATTATGAACAGCTTATATAATAAGGTCAAACCGAAATCATAAAAATAGTGTTTAAATTAATATTGGGTCGTCTTTTATGATGATGTTCGTGCTGCTATTGTGACTATTCTGGGTTCCAGAATACGCCATAGTAAACGCACTGCCAACCACATTGCTCATTTGCTTGCTAAATATTATTTTATTTTTGGCCAAGACTTTGACTGGCCTCATGTATCTCCAAATTTCTTTTTTGATGTACCGACCTCGGAACAAGTTTCCTCTTAATTTCAATAAAGTTAAACCTCGTTTTGATAAAAAAAAAAATCCTTATAAATATATGTGGTCGGAAAGCATCGAGGGTTAGCCAGCTAGCTTGTAGCTTTTGTAGGAATTAAGGTCAAAGATGACGAGCACCATACGCATTATACGAGTGAGAAGAAGAAGCCAAAGGTACTAAGCCGACATAGAGTAGCACTAATATTGTTTAACATAAACCGATGTTTAGAGAAGGTTCTAACTATTAGCCAAAAAAAGAGAGAAGGTTCTAACTCTTAAGTCTTAAGTGACCATATTTATAGAAGAAGCAGTACCCAAAAAGTGGTGTCAAGTGAGGTACACAAACTGTCAACACGTTTACTTAGCTAGGTTTGCTTCTTAATTGGTTGATCACAAGGGTCTAGAGTCTTCTGGATGTCCCAACTTTCTAAGCCCCATTGTGTCCTTGCAAGTACATTAGGGCACACCTGGACACTCTGGGCCTGAGTCCTGAGATATAATTGGGTAAGCAAAGCTGAGGTTTTAAAGCTCAACTCTCTGCTTACGTTGACCAGTAGATTCTAGCTAATTGGTTCACAGTATTAGAAGTGAACGTCGACAAGATATGTAGTAGTTAGTACCCTTTCTTGTTTCCCATTTTGGGTTCTAAAAAAGGAAGAGGTAAAATAAAACGGATAAAAATTAACAACGATGTTTACTCTTTTAAATGCTAAGTTTTGAGATGATTGATAATAATTAATGATATATAGATCGAGATGACAGTGAATCTGTGATGATAGGAAACTAGGGTTTCAATGGGTGGACATGATATTTCACGATGCTTCTTTTCCCATGGGTGATGTAGTTTTTTGGTCACAAAAATTGTTCATGCTGAAATTTTTTTATTTTTTAGTTTAAACTATATATTATACATTATGAAGGTTATGCATCTTGCGGGGACTCCATGATGAAACAGTTATATCTTGCGCCAATTTATTCTGTTTTGGTCAAGTTGTGATCACTTTGGTCAGTTTGGTGCATCTCTATTGAATTTCAGTGTATGTCAATATGCTTAGCAATTTTTCTAATTTATAACTACGTACAACAATTTTTGTCCTTCTGAGGTCAAAAATTAAAGGAATTTGCTTCTCACGCTCAAGCTAGATGAAACTATTTAGGTTCGAGACATATGTTAGAGTGAAGGAAACAAATAAAGTTAACCATGCATTTACGACTTTACATATACATTATTGTCACTTCAAAATAATGAAAAAGACGTAGAGTACGTACAAAAAATTATTCTACACCAAAACTAAAACTACAAATTTTGAAAGATGGATGCCAAAATGGCAACTAGACAAATACAAAATTTAGTTAACGTAAATTATTGTCACTTCAAAATAATGGAAAAGAGGTAGAATATAACCAAAAAACGGTTCTCGTTCTTTCTATATGAATACTAAAACTAAAAAACTCGAAAGTTGGATTATGCCACAAATTGGCAATTAGACAAAAACAACAAAGTTAGACTACTTTGGCCGTATATTTGATGTGGTGATCGAGCCAGGTGAGGTTAATTGGTATTATTTCGGAGATCGACGAGTCAAGAAAAGTTGGCACAATTACTTTAGGTCATGCTTGGAGATCGATGGAGGATCAGCTAGCTATAATGCTATGTGTATGGATTATGGAAAGTGGATTAGTTAATAATAATAAAAAAGGTGCCATAATTAACAACACTTAGAAAGCCAACTAAACATATTGGTTCAGTACTCGAATGATTGGGGTTAAGTGCCCTAATCATTATCCTCATGAGCTAATTATGCACATGGCGGGAGGGGGGGTCACCCCAATTAACATGCTCTTAATATTAATCAATCTCGATTAATAACACGTATTACTGTATTAGTGTACTTTGAGCTTGATTGCCATGGGCCACTTTCAGAACATGCATGTAAGTTAATCCCATCATACTTTGGCAAAGTGCTCGTAAGGGCCTCTTAGAGGTTTTAATAGCAAATTACAATTAATATACTAGTCGGATGCATTATTAACTTTATACAAGAATATCATTACTCTCATCAACAAGTTCATTACTCATAAGAAATATATAGTACAGATTCAATATGTCAATATAGTAGTTAGTAGACCTAGAATCTGAATACAACTAACTATTTGTGTTAGGATATATAGAACTCATTTCTTCTACTAGCTGTCTAGCTTAATTAAGTTCAAAACCCGACCTCCGTTTGGTCTTTAAGATTTTATCATTTTGAGTTTAGGGTTTATTCAATACTTAAAACCCAAACCGCGTTGTTCCTTGCTTAAATTAACATAATCATTCCACACTTCAGATTCAAACTACTCCATAAACTGTCGTGAAGCTGCAAAAGATCACTGTTGATCGATAATGTACTCTACTGAAGATTACTTATTAATATATATACACCTAATGTAAGTTGGCGTATATGGCTTCAAAAGTGAAGATTATGGAAGGCATGCTTAAATTAACGTTATAATCACATGGTTTGCAAGGTGAAATAGATCATTTTCTTCGAAACTAACTCCTTCCAACAACTAGCGCATTAGCATAAATAATTTCCCTTAAGCAAGTTAACTAATCAGGATGATTGCTTTGTACGATCTCTTATAATCATTTAAACAATTATCTGTGGCATTACACCGACCACTTTACGAGCAAATGTACATGTTCTTCTATTTGTAAACGTCTCAGGTTATTTAGAATAGAATCGACGTCAGCAAAAAACATGATTCACGTAGTCCCAATATGACTAATAACTTGGAGGCATGCATTAGTAAATTCGAGCACTTATTAAAGTTTCTCTCATGAATTAATTAGTGGTCCATCCAGAATACTTGAAGAAGACGAAGAGAAGTTTAAATTAGTCGCTTCATATTTTAATGGACGAATAAGTTACTCTCGAAGCACTAGAAAGTTCCTAGCTAGATATCATAATTCATAAGCAATGATTAATTTGGACATATTAGATTGGACTGCTGCTCTGAAGTACGTCATGGCTGACCAAACCAGAGGCTCAACTTACTACTGATCATCAATAGAATAGTGAACATTATTGATTTGGTCAAGCTATTTATTCGTTTTGAGTATAATTATTGCAGAAAATTATGTCATTCGAAATGAAACCCAAGTATGATTGTCATATAGATTATCATAGAATATGTGTTGCATGATTTCTTCATGTCCGCGATTGATACATAAAACCTCTTACGAGAAAGAAAAATATCCAGATTATTACGGCACCGGTGTAGTGCCGGTCTCTCTCCACGATCAAGTCAATTATTGCGTAGAGAGGGGTTTTATATAAAGTAATTTAGGATTTTTGAAGGTAAGAATCCTCAAGTCATAATAACTTTAACAAAAAAAAAAGTCATAATGACTAGGAATTTTTGGAGGTTAAGTAAACCTATTAGGATTAGGTTACTTGATATCCCTATTTCTTGTGAAAAAAATGATCTATAAACTTTTCCACACTGGGCTAGCCTGTGTTAGACACTACAAGCCCAATCCTTTGCAGTGTGTTGCCTTGCAGACTTGCATATTTAGTTTTGTAGCCCATGTTGGGCTCAATCTTTTTTGAATACCCGTATTGATCCAAAATTTTTCCTCTCACGCAAACTTCAGTTCGGCTTTTCTTGCAAGGAACAGTAAATGATGTTTGCATGAGTGAAATTAATTTGCAAAGATAGGTCAGGTAGCTTTATCCAGTCAATCCAGGCAGTGAACAATTAATGGATGTCCTTCTTCATTGCTAGCTTTAATTAGAAAATCATTTCTGGGTAATTAGAGTAATCCATACACCTATATATGCTTTAATTACTTGCTTATAAAGTACGTATTCATAAATTGTTGGCTTCTCATTTAAGTTTGGTATGTGCCAGGATTTAAACTCGACTAATTTTTTGTAGAAAATTAAAACCTAAAATTTGAGCGGTTGGATTGTCAATTGAGATTATAAAATGGTCTCACATGCCACATTTCCACCTCTTAAAATCTCAAAACAAAAAAATGAATTTCTAAGTAGAATGGCTCCCTATATATATATATATGTAAGACTTAGTTCATGATCAACCCTTTTATCATTTCCACAGTGGCCCATTTTAGTGAAATAACAAGATTGTACTGGTTTTCTTGCATTCTTTGAGTTGGTTCAGATTTAAACTACTCAATAAAAATGACGTGAAAAAGGAAAATTTCTCTGTTCTATAATGTATTCTACTGAAGATTAAAAAAAAAATATATATATATTCCTAAAAGGCTTCAAAAGTGAAGGTTGATTATTATTTATGCAAGGCAAGCTTAAATAATTAACGTTAATTTCACATGGGTTGTAAGCTGAAATGGATCGTTTTCTTCACAACCTCTTTCAACAACTAGCGCATTAGCATAAATAATTGCCCTTAAGCAACTTAACTAATCCGGATTATTGCTTCGTAGGATCTCTTATAATCATTTAATTTAAACAATTTTATGTGGCATTACACACTACTACTAAAAGGGCTTGTGGGGACAAATATGTGTTCCTTTTGCTAGTGTTCCTATTGTTTTTAGAGACAGTGATTTGTCCCTAAAAGCTACTAAAAGGGACAAATAATATATCTGTCCCTTTTAGTAGCTTTTAGGGACAGATCACTGTCTCTAAAAACAATAGGAACACTAGCAAAAAGAACACATATTTGTCCCCACAAGCCCTTTTAGTTGTAGTGACACCGACCACTTTACGAGGAATGTACATGTCCTTAATTTCTATGTGTAAACGTCTCTTTGCTCAAACTTAACACAGACCTTTTTTTTTTTTTTTTTTTCCTCAAGTTACTTTTGGTGGTTGTTTAGATTCATAGAATTGAGAGCAAAAACATGAAACACGTACGTACGTAGTAGCAATATATGACTGATAACTTGGAGGCATGCATTAATTAGTAAACTTAATTGACGGCCACTAATTAAAGTAATTAAGAGTAGTTATGAATTAAATATCACTTAAGATCGATTCAGTGGTCCGGCCAGCCAGTATAAGATTAATTAAATTAGTGATCGACTTCATAGTTTAATCGAATGAGTAACTCTCAAATGATCACTAGAAACTTCTTCCTATATTTGTCCAATGATTTTGCAATTTAAGAGCGGACTGCGACTTTTTAGCCATGGCCGGCTGACCAAAGCAGTGGCTCCAACTTGCTATTGATCGATCATCAATATTAGAATAGTCATATATTATTGTTTTGGTCCAGCTTATGGTTTTAAATCGTCGAGATAGAATTAATTATATCATGCATGCATTCGAATAATTAATGGAAGATTTATTAAGATTGGACTACTGAAGTCATGGCTGACCAAATGAGTGGCTCATCAACTCGCTGCCTATGAGGTTATTAGCTGTCAGAATATTTAGAAAGTTGTGGTTTTAGACTTTTCGGGTGACTCGCACAAAAAGTCAAAATTTAATATTTTTAGACAAGTTTGATATTTCTTTTATTTTAGGATTTTTTTTTAGTTTAGATTTTAAGATTCCTTATTAGATTATGTTTGAGCTTGAATGCCTATATAAGGCAGAATGACACATCTTAGATTATATTTTATTTATTCAAGCATTCAAATATTCTTGGTCTAAATTAATAACCATGTAAACATAATAACATATATAATCGAGATTCTCTAACTCCCGGAGGAGAATATAGATTTAGCTAGAAATAGGGTTGGACGACTTTTAACGACTTTCGGTTAGATGCAAATTAATGCAATTAGATCAGTGTAATTCTAGTCATACAATTTATGTTCAAAGGCATCTACATTGTCATGTACATCATATGTGTATATACAGATTCTTATCTTCTTCTTCTTTTTTTCCGATAATTATTCAATGGTACGTACGTCCATATTGATCTCTTTGTATTATGCTATATATCACTTTGATGATTGAGTTTACTTCAGTTGTAATTTTCCACATAACAATATATACATCACGTATGTAAGCAAATATATACATCAAGTATGTTATCAGAATTATTGCTTGACCTGCTTTTATATTTTTCTACATTTATGAACGAGTAGGTTATGTCCTTCAGTTGAGAAGTTAATTTATAAAAACGTACGACAACGAAAATGATGTTAGATTGTTCTCCGATCCTCAATTTGCTGAAACATATATTTTATGATATTGATCGATGATATGATGATTGATATGATGGAAATATGTGAGTATTTCTCCGAAATAATAATGACAAAGAAATCTGTATAATATAAACTATTGACTAGTTATATTTATATGTTAATCTGAATGCGTGCCATTAGATCAATCTCATTTTGGGATATACCACCATCACATAACAAGATTACTTATTTTCATTTTAGTTGCTTCCAATTTCTCACTATATTTGCAAAATGATCGATGTCTTCTAATAAAAAATAGATGTCATCCGTAAATGAAAGTGTATATATAGGCTAATATCACATTCAAATAGAGGACAGCTAGCTACATGCCTAGCTACATGTCACGTTAACTTTATTTTCAAAATTCCATCACAACATTTTGCTTTTGAAATTTAAGTGTAATATATATATCTCCCAAGAGCATGGAGCACATTAACACCAGCCAACAACTTCAAACCGCCTTGTTCATTGCATTTGCATTGAATAATAAACACTATCATCCCACACTTCAGATTTAAACTACTCCATAATATATAGTGACGTGAATTTGCAAAAGTTCTCTGTTCTCTATTATGTATACCCTACTGAAATGGATCGTGTTCTTCCAAACCCCTTTCAACAACTAGGCGCATTAGCATAAATGATTGCCCTTAAGCAAGTTAATTAATCAGGATTATTGCTTCGTATACCATCTCTTATAATCACTTTAAATTTTTCTGTGGCACTGTGCCGACCACTTTACAAATTAAGAAACGTACATGCATGTTCCTTCTATCTCTTTGCACACAGATGACCTATTCTTTTCTCAGTTTAATTACTTTTCGTTGTTGTTTTAGAATAGAATTGACAGCAAAAACATGATTCACGTAGGAGCAATATGACTAATAACTTGGAAGCATGCATGCATTAGTAAATTCGACAACTAATTAAAGTAGCTCTCATTGATTAATTATTACTTGAGATTCAGTGGTCCTGCCAGTATATATACTAAAAGAAGAAGAAGATTAATTAAGTTAATTAGACAGTTCATATTTTAATCGACGAATGAATGAGTAACTTGATCGATCTCAAAACATGTACTAGAAACTTCCTATATTTCATAATTAATCAATGAAATTAAGCCCCAATGATTTTGCATTCTGATATTGGACTGCTAGCTGTTGTCATGGCTGACCAAATCAGTGGCTCGATCGATCAACTAGCTTGTAAAGCTCTTGCATTTTAATAGTGAACTCTTGCTAGTGATCGTCAATAGAATATTTACTTATCATTGTTTTGGTCCAGCTTATCGTTTTCAGTATGATTATCACAGAATTATGTTATTCAAATTGAAACCTACGTGGGTATGATTCTCATAGAAAATTTATTAAGTCCTTCTGCATATATGTGCGAGTTCATGATCACGATGGATGCTAATGTTAGAAAATACTAGCCAAAATGATTGATCGATATATAGCGCGGGATCGATGATATAAATCGACTGATGTTTTTTTTTTTTTTTTTTTTTATCATAGAGGATAATGTTGTATCGTTGTAATTTGAATATTGATTAGGTCAATTTTTTTTTATTACATTAGATTAATTAGGTCAACTTTGGTTTTGAATGTTTAGTTTACATTGTCAATTTGATAACGTGTTAGGGCTAATTTCATTTTATCTCCCTGTCTTTTACACCTTAAATTAGTTGTACATTACACTTCTAATTTCATCATATGTATGTGCCCATGTGCTCTCTAATTTTAATCAATTTTGTTCAATCGAACATTAGCTTTTCCATCAAGTATTTTTGTTAATAGAAAACATGGCTCTAGTGGGCTCTCTTTTATGATGATGTCACTAACGTGGCATGCAAAATCATATCCCAAGTGACAAGAATTTCAAAATATGTATATCATATAATAGTTGCCAAACAAACTAAGGGTTTGACAAAATTGATTTAAATTGGTAAGTATCCGTGATGAAATTAGAAGTGCAATTAAGAACACACATAATTTAAGATGTAAAAGTTAGGGAGGTAAAATAAAATTTATCTTACAATATATCATATTGTTTTGTAAGAGAACATTAATTAAATATACTTTCTTGAACATTTGCAAGATTCGTCAACTCTTGGTGGAGAATATATATTTTGTCAAAATAGAAATAGGATTGGACGACTTTTAACTCAAGAGTATGAAGAAGATTGAGAAGCAACAATGTCATAGATCCTAAAGCAACAATATCCCACGGGTTGACTTTGTCATCGATCTAATTAATTCGACTCTTTTTTCGGTTAAAGTGGGGGTCAATTAGGCCGCCCCATGGCAAAGCCCAAAGGACTGTAGAGGTAAAACACATAAATCCTAATGGACAGGCCCATACAGAATATAAATAACAATATAAGGAAATTTAATTTCCAACTAGGCCCAGCAAGGACTAGTAACAGAAAACTAAACCTAAAAACCTAGACAAAACAAGACCCGCATGGCCTAACCCTAGCCGCCGCCATCGATCGTAGCCGCATCCTGCCTCTAGAAGGTGCAAGAAAAAATCGCCCAGACGTAGACGACAGTGTCAAAACAAAGTAGGTCCGAACCAAACACACCGGTTCTGAAACGATCCCAAAAGGCAGATCTGATATAGGGGATGGAGGACTGTTTCTAATACCACAGACCAAGCTTCACCGCTCCCTCCAAGAGACCAATGACCTGAACATGACGTAGCCCCCAATAGAGGACAGATACGAAGGTAGCCGAGGAAGTTGGAGAATGGAGGTTGTTTAGGACCAATGCGTTAGCACCCATACTCGCCGTGGTAAGCGTCATGCGCTTTAAGCCAAACTTCAGGGAGGTCGGATGAAGAGAGGGAGGAGAAGATTTGGGGTATTGGGTGTGGAAGATCATGGGAAGAGATACCAGATCTTGAAACCTTTTGGATCGATTGACAAAATAAAAACAGAAACAAAGAAACAAAGAGGAATAGAAACCTTCTAATTAATTCGACTCTAGACAGTTGTAAGTTGTTAGTTGCAAATATGATTAGATCCGTGTAAGGGCATGCCTCATTGTGAACAACAATTGTTTAAAAAAAAAAATCTTGTGCCATAATCTCATCATTCGTAGGGTAAGATTTTTAAGGTATTCCAATCGATGGAACTCGAAAATCAAGAACGAATTAGTTTTTCAACAAATTATAAATAAGGTCACTTTTGGTGACCATGTTATTTTCTAAGCTACCAAATATTTTTATCTCTCATAAGACCACCAAAATATTAGAAATTTTAATATTTACAAAAATGTCACCGCATTTTTAATTTTCATTATTTACAAAAATGCTACTGCATACTAAAAACTACTGCCAAAGAACAAAAAAGTTATTACCAAAGAACAAAAAAGTTATTGTCAATGAACAACAGAGCTACTAACAAAGAACAACAAAACTATTGTCAAAGAACAACAAAACTACTACCAAAGAAGAAGAAATATACTGCTAAAAAACAATAAAACTACTTTCAAAGAATAATGCAATAGTTTTTTGTAGGCAGTGATACTTTTGTAAATAATGGGAAAAAAACACGGTGGCATTTTTGTAAATATTGAAATTTGTAATATTTTAGTGGCTTTATGAGGGATAAAAATCTTTGATGGCTTAGAAAATAACATGGTCACAAAAAATGACCTTATATGTAATTGGCTTTTGTTTTTTATAAATTTTATAGTTTTCCGACTTTAGAAAGTCTTAAAAAAAAAACAGGTCGATATTTTCGAGTTTCGAAAATTGAAACTATTTTAAAAAAATCATGTTTTATCAATGGTGAGATTATGATATCGGAAATATTTCAAAAAGAAAGAGGCTTGATATGGTTTGACACGTGGTGAGATGTCCTGGCATGCCGAAACATGTCAAACCTTCTCAACACCATTTTTTTTTGAAATTTGCATGTGTCATAATCTTACCATTGGTAAAACTTGATTTTTAAAAGGTGTTCTAATTGATGAAACTAGAAAATCTCAAAAAAAAATTTAACGAATTTTCTTGTATTCCGACTTTGGAAAATCGTAAAAAAAAATCGGGTTGAGATTTTTACATTCCGTCAATTTGAGAAGTGCTTAAAAATCATGATTTGAGGGTGAAAAAATTTTGGTCAGAAAATAAGATCATGCGATTTTGGTCAAAAAACCGTGTGTTATAGTCCACAGTTTTGGGGTAAGAAACCAAGGTCTCGGAATTTTTTTTTTTTTTTGAGAAATTTTTTTGGGGTTGGTCCTCATGATGTTAGAACATCAATGGTGGGTGACACCGTATGGTTGAAACACCAAAAATGGACACAGTTAGCTTCCCTTGCATGGACATAGTTAAAGGTGCGAGCATATAAATGACATAGATTAGGACATGAAGTAGTTGCCCTTAACCCTAAAGTGATGGACAAGAGCATTGAAATGGGCATATGCATTTGCATTGGCTTGACCACAAGAGTGGGAGAGGGTAGGGGTTTGGCAATTAAAATGAGTGAAGGCAAGGGCTCAGACGCTAGAATGGGCTGGGGAATAAAACATTCATTATAAAGTAAAAAAATTGTTATTTTCTTATGAACACTAAGGATAATGTAATTTATGACAAGAAAATTTTCAGAATTTTTTCGACACGGGAAGTATTTATTTTTATTTTCCAAAGTCGGAAAACGAAAAAAATCGTAAAATAAATAGATCGAGAATTTTGAGTTCCGTCAATTGGAAAAAATTCTAAAAATCACGTTTGATCAATGATGAGATTATGACTTGAGAAAATTTGAAAAAAAATTGGTCTTGACATGGTTTGAGACGTTTGGACGTGCTGGGGGGGGGGGGGGGGGAGGGGGTACCTTGGCATGCCTCTTTGTGAACTGCAATTTTTTTTGAAATTTTCATTTGCCATAATCTCATCATTCATAGAGCATGATTTTTAGAAGGTGTTCCAATCGATGGAACTCAAAAAGCAAGAGCGGATTTTTTTTATGAATTGTCTAATTTTTCGACATTAGAAAATCGTAAAAAAAAAAGGTTGAGATTTTCGAGTTCCGTCAATTGGAATATCTTTTAAAAATTATGCTTTACCAATGATGTGATTAAGACAATGAAAAATTTCAAAAGAAAAAGACTTTACATGGTTTGGCATGTTTAGTGGTGCCATAGCATGCCGAAACATGTCAAATCTTGTCAACACCATTTTTTCTTGAAATTTGCATGTGTCATAATCTCACCATCGGTAAAGCTTGATTTTTAGAAAGTGTTTCAATTGATGGAGCTAGAAAATCTCAACCTTTATTTTTTTTACGAATTTTCTTGTATTTTGACTTTAGAAAATCGTCAGAAAAAATCGGATTGAGATTTTTGTGTTCTGTCAATTTGAGAATTGTTTAAAAATCATACTTTGAGGGTGGAAAGATTTTGGTGAGAAAATAAGATTATGCGATTTTGGCCTAAAAATCGTATGCTATAGTTCACAATTTTGGGTGAAAAACCAAAGTCTTATTACTATAGAAGGAAGAAAAAGAGAAAGAGCCAATACTCCATAAATAAGGCAAATACCCCATAGGTCCAAACGTGGCAACTTTTTGCCCATTAAGTTTTGCTACAGTACCGCATTGCCCATCAAGGAAATAAATATTTGAAAATTCACTGTAGCGGAGTGAACAGTAATTTTATTGTGGTCAATAAAAACTGGGTGAAGAGTAATTTTTATTGTGGTTAATAAAAACTTTGTGAACGTTCCTAAATTTTTTTATTGTGGTCAATAAAAATGGGTGAACAGTGGAATTATTGCCCACAATAAAAATTATTGTTCCTAAAAATTTTTATTGAGGTCAATAAAAACTTGGTGAACGTTCCTAAATTTTTTTATTGTGGTCAATAATAATGGGTGAACAGTGGAATTATTGACCACAATAAAAATTATTGTCACTGTTCATTCCGCTACAGTGAATTTCGAGATATTTTTGTCCTTGATGGGCAAAATTTTATTATAGCAGACTTGGTGGACAAAATTTTCCTATCTTTATCCTTGTTGGTCAAGAACCCTAAATAAATAAGTGCATTTCCTCATTTCCTGAAAGGCTCACAAAGAAGGTTTTAGGTTCCGTCATTGTATATATTTGAATGGACTCCGACTGCCCTCTCTCCTTTAGTAACAACAAACTTTCAAAGAGGACTTAGCCCACATAATCACAGTATAATCTTATTAATTTATAGATCGATGATCGATAACCTTTGAAACTTCCAGAACAGTCAAACACATGGTGCTAGCTTAGCTCGATCAGCTACGTAATTCAAAAGGCTGCGTGAATGATAATGACTTGGTACATTACTAATGCTATGTAATTTTAACTGTAATCATGCAATAGGGTTATGCCGAAAATTTCCAATGAATTATAACTGGTGCATCTTTTTTCATCCTTTATAGGTCTTTTTTGCTATCTGTCCAGTCTATGAAGTATATGAAGGCATTTGATTTCCATTTCAAGTAAAAGTAGGGTGGGATTTTGCTTGTTCGGAGCTAATTGTACGTTGAAAATATATGTAGGGTTTTTCTTTTGGCAATTAGTTAAAATAGCACTTTTGGTGTTATTAATTTCATCTGCAAACAAATCTTTATTTATTTATTTTATTTCATTGGAGAGCGATGAAATCCCTAACTTAATTTAATCATAACCATATTCTCCACCCTCTCTCACCATTTGAGCTAACTTCAAGAGTTTAATTCTTATTTAACTTTTGGTCATCTATATATAGTACTTTTTTTGTCATGGAAAAAAATTTTAGTTGGCTATCCCTTTAGCACGTACATTTCAAGTGTTCTGTCAAATGCAATTTTTTTTTAGTTCTATGTTTTCCAAAAACCAAAGGGGAAATGCAAACCATATGGTGAAGTTTCTCATTTGTGTTTGTATGACATGTTCTTCACCATGTTTTTCACACTTCACGTACAGATTGTAGGCTTATATCGAAGGATTGTAGATGTAAAATTCTTATGGTATGAAAGTTAAAGTAGAACTTATATATAAGCAAAATTTCATAGGTGAGGAATTAAGGTTGAGAAATTTTTGTTCCTCAATCTTCATGAATTCAACATAAAAATATAAATGAGCAAAATCACTATAATACTATATATGATGAAATATGAAGTTTTTAATTGTGTGCTACAAATTTTAGTCTTATATATTGCAGGACTGCACATGTGAAATTCTTAGGGTATGAAGATATCAAATTGAGTTGGCGAAAAAAAATGTTATCAATTGAGTTATTAGAGGAAGTTCTCCTTGATTCATCATATTACGTCTAATATATTAAGAATTCCACGTACGTGACTCGTCAATCCCCAAGAATAAAATGTTTACTTGCAGCATAAACCCTCAAGCTTAACAAAACATAATAAAGCTGATCATGTCATCTAGTTACTTTCATAACTTAATTAATTTCCCATTACTTGTTATCGTACTTTGGTTAATAAATAAAATGATAAAAGTGTGATATATATATATGTCAGAACAAGAAATGCTATACTGTTTAAATTTGTAAAAAATTGTTTGCATTTGCTACACACTTTTGTAATCGGCATCTCACGTACTGTTTTACACAAGAATTGTTACTTTCAACAAACAGTATGCTTGTGATAATCATTAAGGTCTTCCTCTGATGATAATAATAATAAAACGAAGAAAGGGAGAATTAAGTTAAAGTAAAAAAAATGAAGTACATTCAACTAATGACAATCTACATAAATTAAATAAAAGAATGAGTTCAACCATGATCATTTGGTGACCATTACAACAAACTAAGAAATCAAAGTATCAACTTTTGGTGCCATATTCCCAAACAACAACTTCAGGTCATTCTCTAATGGCGTCAAGTTGAGATCCATGTCCAAACACATCACTCTCTTACTATTCGACCTCATCAGCACCGGAATCTTCGAAGCACCAGCAACTGCCGCAGCTGCAGGAACTGAGGAACTAAACCCAGAATTCGTCATTCTATGCCTTCTCATATGACCCCCCAACGCTTGTCCCGAACTAAACTCCAGCCGCATATGGAGCACTCGTGCCTTTTCGGCTTGCTCTGCGCCAATTTGATCTCACTTTTCGGGCCTTGATCACTACCCGTTAATGTTCTTGGCCTCTTGTGGCTTGCTCTGTGGCCACCAAGAGCTTGGAACGACGGGAATTGGCGTTTGCAGGTTTTGCACTCAAACACATCATTTGAGGAAGATGAACATTTTTTGAAGTTGGTCTCTAACCTACATGATAGTAGCATAAGAATTTTTGCCATGTCTACACCAACAACCTCTTCTCTCGTTCTCTTCATGGCTATGTAAGCAGATTAAGCAAAGAAACAATATGCAGAATGAAGGATATACAAGAAATGAAGCTTTTTTTTTTATCTGAAATGAAGGATATACAAGAAATGAAGCCTTCAAGTAGTGTCTTATATATATAGGGATTTTGAATAAAGTGGCTGTATTGTCTTGTATATATAATCGGGTTTTTGGATGATCAAAGGTTTGACCTTAAGTCCAAGAATTGACTTGGTCATGACACGTGCAAATAATCCACAGGCTTAGCCAAAAAAATAAAAATAATCCACAGACTTACTAGACAATCCACAGACTTAGCCAAAAAAATAAAAATAATCCACAGACTTACTAGACTGTCTTTCTCTGCTCTCGTCCAGTTTGCTGCCTCAGCAGCCTTTTTCATACGTGGCAAGTAATCGCACGCATGCCAAGGACCTTCAAGTTGTTGAATATTACCTCAGGATTCAACCAGAGTAAGAATTAGCTCTATTTTATTTTTTTTATTTTCTGAAATTAATAGGATTCTAAAAGTTTGGAAATGCCGATCAGATGGTGAAAAGACTATTTGCCATGTTCACATTTACATGTTTTCCATGTGGGTTTTGCAAGATTTTAAATTGTTAAGCATATATATATTCACAACTTTTGAATTGTAATATCATGTCACTAGCTAATATATATAGCTAATTAATATCATGTCGACTTTATTTTCCTAATTCTGCCCAACTCAATTATGAAAAGATAGGTCAGTTATGTCATGTTAACTTAATTAATTTCATTAGTGCATAGATCAGTTGTTATAAATATGCAGGTCTTTCAATTCTAGCTAACACCTATTTCACCTTGAAATCGATAACAATATAATGTTTTTGGGAGAAATTCCTTCATTTTCAACATTGAAATGATGATTCTATATATATGTGTGTGTGTGTGTCAGTTATGTCATGTTAGCTTAATTAATTTCATTAGTGCATAGATCAGTTGTTATTAATCTGCAGGTCTTTCAACGTACTCTAGCTAACACCTATTTCACCTTGAAATCGATAACAATATAATGTGTTTGGGAGAAATTAATTCCTTCATTTTTAACATTGAAATGATGATTCTCTCTCTCTCTATATATATATATACTTCTAAATGATGAAAAACCAACATAACAAAGATGATATTAAATATAGGGAATAAAAGGGTGAAATTCAAGACATAATGACCAAAACACATATGTCCGACGTTCTAAACTCTTTCACTACATATAACTGAGAGTTTCCAATGAGTACTTTATAATGAAAACTCACCAAGTCTAACTAAATTTTTTTATTTAAGGTTGTTGGTGTAGTGGTTTGACATCAAGGTTGTTTCAAGAGAAATCCTGGGTTCGACTGCCCTTAGATACCTGGGTGAGATACTGGGATGGGGTGGGTGTGTGTGTGTAAAAAACAAAACAAAAAACAAAAAAGACTCACTAAGAAGTAAGAACTTTTTGTTTGGACAATAAGAACTTTTAAACTCAACTCTTTTGGATGAGTTTTTAAAATATTAACTAACATTTAAAATACTTGTTTGACGGTTGAATTTGAAAATTCTTAATGAGTCGTTATTACAAGATACTCTCACTAAAAAAGACCCCTATATTTGACTGATATTTAAAAGAGGTTTCAACTTTGATAATTCTCTTCATTATTGATGTTGTTTTGTACATAATATTAATTAATTAATATATACCATTCATCATGATGAGATTCCAATTAATGAAATAAGCACATGCATGCAATTAAACCCACGATGTGAAATTAATTAATCAAATAAATAATAAAGGAGGTGTCTGCGAGGTTTTCCCCTTAGCCGTCGCTCTTTCCAAAAACATGGTGGCGATTTCTAACCCATTCCATCTCCACTATTGCATCACCGCTTTTTAATTTGGTAGTGTATCAATTCCTCGCGCAACTTTTCTCTTGGCGAGACTAAGTCTATCATGGTCTTTCGACGGTGGTAATTTTATTCATTAGGATCTAGGTTTTCGTTCCCTTCACTTTCAAGAAAATGATGATTGGCGAGATTCTAATGAGTTTTCACTCGGATTGGGATAGTGACTGGATTATATATGCAGAACATTTCCACTGAATTTTAACACCTGCATCCTTTTTCCTCTATTTCAATACTCCATAGCAATCTAAAGAATCGAATATGTAGGTCTATTTGCTAACCATCGAGTCTACGAAGACATTTGATCATTAAGTTCAAGTAAAAAGAGGGTGAGATTTTGCGTGTTCGGAGCTAATTTATTATTCCAGAGATTAGGGTTTTCTTTGATTAATTAACAAAAATAAAATAACACTTTTTTTTTTTTGAGTTATTTCATTTGCAAACGGAATCCTTATTTCAAATAGAGCTGAAAGGGTATGGATGGCTAACAATAGGCTCATTTCCTAACAATATTCACAGCAATTTAAAAATTGGTAAGTACATTAATTCAATTAATGACAATTTACACAAAATAAATAAAAGAATGAATACAAATTAGATGATCAGTTGGTGACAATTACAGCAAATTAATTAAGAAATCAAAGTATCAATTTTTGGTGCCATATTCCCAAACAACAACTTCAGGTCATTCTCTAATGGCGTCAAGTTGAGATCCATGTCCAAACACATGACCCTCTTACTATTCGACCTCATCAGCACCGGAATCTTCGAAGCACCAGGAACTGTCGCAGCTGCAGCAACTGAAGAAGAAAACCCAACATTCAACATTCTATGCTTTCTCATATGACCCCCCAAAGCTTGTCCCGAACTAAACTCCAGCCCACATATGGAGCACTCGTGCTTTTTTGGCTTGCTTTGCCCCGATTTGGTCTCACTTTTCGGGTCTTGATCACTATCCATTAACGTTCTTTGCCTCTTGTGGCTTGCTCTGTGGCCACCAAGAGCTTGGAAAGATGGGAATTGGCGGTTGCATGTTTTGCACTCAAACACATCGTTTGGGGAAGATGAGCATTTCTTGAACTTTGTCTCTAAACTACATGATAGTAACATAAGAACTTTTGCCATGTCTACCCCAACAACCTCTTCTCTCGTTCTCTTCATAGCTATATAATTGAGCTGATTAAGCAAAGAAATAATGCAGATCGAATGAAGATATAAGAAATGAAGGCTTCAGGTATCTTATATTTATAGGGGGATTGAAGGTGCATGGGTTTTACTTTGACTAAAGAAATGCGACTGTACGTGTTGTACCGTCAGCATGACAGCATGTTGAAAACCAAGCAAGAAGAATTGGGTTTTAACCTTTTTGGGTGATCAAAGGTCTGACATTTATTCTTTGACTTGACTTGGTCATATGTTGGAATAGTTAATTAAGAGACTAGTAGACTGTCTTTCTCGTCCTGGCCGGCCCGTTTGTGCATGCAAGTTGTTTAATGTACGTATTAGCAAGCAAGTTCCTCAGTATTTTGAATCGCCCGCAGCTAAAAATATATACAGTAAGTATGTGCATGCAATATGCCCAAACAAAAAGTTACCCAAACAAAACTACTCTCACTAGCTCGCTATCTGTAAATTAAGGAACCAAAAACAAGAACGAGAGAGTTTTAACAAGAAAAGAAGAAGATCCCTATAATCAATATTATGTTTGGTTATTTAAATATCCATATACATATTTAGCAAGCTAAAGATCAATTGGAGGACTTTTTGCTATCGTCTATCGAGTCTACTGTCTAAGGAGTTTGGGAGTTTCATCTTCCGTTTGTGCATGTGGGTTTTTCTGTTTAAGAAATTAGGAAAAGATTGTGCATGCATGAATGCATGATTGTCTAAATTCACGTGGTGGGATGCATGAGTACTCACAGTGCTTCCATGATTGTCTTCAATGTGTATTTTTCAAAGATTTGAAGCAGACATTCACATCTTTTGAATTGAAAACTCTATATACAGATATGGTGAAATAAAATTAATATTGGCTATTGATTGAAAAGTCATATATCACAGACATTCACATGCGGACGTCCGCACGTCAATTAAAATGCGAACATCTGCATCCCGATCAATTGACAACATAACTCAATCATCGGAACCGTTCATCGTTTAAATTTATTTTCAAGAATTATCCTTGCAAAAAATCAGTCAAATTGGAGATTGTTTGGTCATCTGTTCGTTGTATAGTTTATAGACAAATACAGTCCGTCAGATAAGGTTGAAACGATGAATATGGTAATCAAATGGCTAAATAATTTTCAATTTGAAATCTTTTTTTTATCAAAATGATCCTTGAAGGATGACCTAAAATATAGACGGTTTTAATCATTAGTTTGCACTCGCAATGAGGATGTTCACATTTTAATCTACGTGGGGACGTCCGCATGTGACGGGAACTGTATATATATATCATAGACTTTTAATCATCAATTGAAATATTGGAGGAAATTGAAATAAAATTATTAGATGCAAACTTCTAAAGGTTAGAGAAAATAATAGTTATCAGTATAATTAATTATACATGTTTCGTTCGATGGGCCTAAGTAGGTCGGTTAGTTAGTTTTTCTTGGTTTGTTTTTCGTTTTGGCCCTTGGGGCTTCCCGTGTAACAAAAAAAAAAATTATACATGTAGTACATAACTTTCTTTTATTGGAATAGTAAGCGATTTGAATATTTTGGAGATTCTAGTCGTACTTTTTTTTGTTAAGAGGATTCTAGTAGTACTTAATAACAACTCACCTTCTATGTATTCTATATAAAATCAATTAAAGTTTTTACGTGAACATTACAAGCAAAGCTTGATCATATTGAAAGCTTTGCTAATTCTTGAGAGAAGACGAAGAACAGAGAACAATGCTAACTGACTTAAAAGAGAACGAAGTTAACTACATGACTTGGGTCAATTGCCCTTTTACCCTTAACACATATTATATCAATTAAAGTTTTTTCGTGAACATTACAAGAAAAGCTTGATCAAATTATATGTCTTTACATTTGAATCAATATGTTGCATTGTTATAGTTTACTCTTGCCAAATTATTAGACTAAATACGTACCTGCAGATAGAGTATTTGCTGATGAACAAATTTTTACTTGATTTTTTAGATTACTTAATTTAAACTAGCATTATGGACACATGCTCTGCATGTGTGACAGTTTTTTCCTTGAGAAACAGTTTTTTTTTTTTCTAAAAGTAGTGGGTAGTTTTTTTTATTTTTAATTCTTTTATTAATTGTTTTGTTTTTTACTTTTTTGTCCCTAACAGTTGACTTTTATTCAAGGTTATTTAATACTTTAGGGTTGTTTTGGTAAAAAAATTCTGTTTTGATTGACAATAGGTGTTCTCATTATAATAGTATAATAGTATAGATGAATAAGGGCAATAGCTTTTTAAGGAAAAACTATAAATTTGGTCTGTAGCCACCATAAAAAATCAGTGGCTATTGACTCTATAGGTCACTGCTATGTCATGGCACGATAAACCAAATGTAGCAATGTATTTAGACTTATAAATAATTAAGGCCATTTATATTCATTTCAAAATTTCAAAATTTCAAAATTTCAAAAAACTCTATCTTTCAGTTTTTATAGTTAGATACTTAGATTACAATTCAAGCTTCATCATATACGAGTCTCTTAACACACGCTCTCGCGTGTGTCAATTTGTTTTTTTTTTCATTTGTGTATATAGTTAATTTGGTGTTGATTTTTCTGTTAACAATTGTATGTTTAGATAACTTATTATTATTTTTTCAAATTGATATAATTAAAAATTAATTAAAAAAATTGCAATTGCAAATTTGTTGTTAATAGCAGTTACCCACGGTTTGATTAATCATTTTTGTTTTTTTTTCATATTTTTTAATTTACCATTATGTCCTTTAAATATTGAATTATTTATTCTTAAAGTTTAATTAAAGAAGGGCAAATGGTGGGTTTTTAAAAATTTAATCATAAGGCTTATTTTATTAATTAATAGAGATATAATATAATGTTGCAATTACACGATTCAAACGTGCCATTGTATTTAGGTCTTGTGGTGGAATTGAAGGATTAAATTCATTTAATTTTTAATTTATAAGAAAATTAACCAAGCATCTTGTAAACTTTTTAAAACAATTGATTATGTAACACTTGCCACATCATTTTGTTTTCTCAATATTTTTGTAAAATCATTCTCAGGTGTAGAGGTCCGCACTTTTTAAATTTGTGGATTTCTAATCTCAGCTGTTAAATTTGTTTAAATGATCTGATCGGACGGCTGAGATTATAAATATGTATTTTAAAAAGTTGCAAACCTTTGTAGTGGAGAAGCCCTGTATTTTTGTACAAGCTCCGTAGTACGTGATGTATAACTAATTGAATTAATTATGGCTAGCTAATTGAATTCCGAGAGAAACAAGTAGTCTAGCTACGTACCTAATAGTAGTGATAGTTATTATGAATTAATTATGTGATTATTACTCTACTTGATTCAAATGAATGAATAAGGGTACAGGCTTGTTGTAATTGATCGGAATACAACAATTAATAAATCTATAGAATAGAAGTATGATATATGATGGATGAGTTACCACAAAAGAATAATCAAGTTAATTACACAAATAATTGGTCAGTACATCAAATGACATCCTACATATATAACACAAACTAGCTAATAAAAGAATGAATTGGCGACAACACCTTCAAAGAATTAAGAAATCAAAGTATCAACTTTTGGTGCCATATTCCCAAACAACACCTTCAAGTCATTCTCCAAAGGCGTCAAGTTCAAGTCCATGTCCAAACACATCACCCTCTTACTATTCGACCTCATCAGCACCGGAATCTTCGAAGCAACAGCAACCGCAGTAGAAGGAACTGGAGAAGAATAAGAAGAAAACCCAGCGTTCATCACTCTGTGCCTTCTCATATGACCTCCCAAAGCTTGTCCCAAACTAAACTCCAGCCCACATATGGAGCACTCGTGCTTTTTCGGCTTGCTTTGCACCAATTTAGTCTCACTTTTCGGGTCTTGATCGCTTCCAGTTAATGTTCTTGGCCTCTTGTGGCTTGCTCTGTGACCACCAAGAGCTTGGAACGATGGGAATTGGCGTTTGCAGGTTTTGCATTCGAACACATCGTTTGGCGACGATGAACATTTTTTGAACGTGGTCTCTAACCTACAAGAGAGTAGCATTAGACATTTCGCCATGTCTAAACCCATAACCCCTTGATCTCTCATTGTTTTCATGGCTATGCTAAATTAAGCAAAGAGATGAATATGTGGTGGTGAAGAAGATGAAGAAGATATACAACGACAGCAATTAAAGAACGCAAATGTTGTAGCGGAGAAGATATACAAGAAATGAACCCCTCAATTGTGCTATTTATAGGACGGGGGCTTTGAACTCACACTTTGATTTGAATAAAATGACTATATTGCCCTCCTTGTCAAAAGGAATATTCTTTTTTTGGCAATTCCACATTTCAACATTAAGGAACCTAAAAGGCTGAGAATGCAAAATTGGGTTTTAGGGGGCTTTGGGGAATCAAAGAGTTTGACCCTTCTTCTTTGACTTGACTTGGAGATGTTGTCTATTTGTAAATGAATGAAAGTATTGGATATTCTTTCTCCACGTGATAATTTTCACTTATCTTATAGTATATATGGATTGGGTTTTATATATATATATACATTATACATTAGACCGTGTGAGCAGTTGGCCAGTCTTTGATTCTAAGCGCAGTAGATACAAGGAAGGACCAATAAAACAGTTGAGGCCAGTCGTCAGCGGCGAGCTAGGTGTATGAACTTATGGAGGAACCTACTTTGCTGCTTCGAAGCTTTTTCCACAAGTGTTCCAAAAGTGCAGTCTGAAAGCACTTTTTGTTAGGGTTTATGGTCCCACCTACATGTCTTAACAGTGAAGGATGAATGGTCTTCACCAAACAAAATCGCAGAAAAGAATTAAGGCAACTAGCTGAATTACTGATGCACCTAAATTTCTCTGTTTTATTAATGGTTTTCATTCTTGTCCCCATTCGGGTGTGGATTAATTACTATACCGCACCTAAACACGGTTGAGCAACTTCCAGGTGCTTTAATTTTCGACATTGTTGCTTAACCAGTTGGAGAAACTTGTAAATGTTATTCATTTTATGGAAGCTACAAAGTACTATTACAGTACTGTCTTCTTAACTAATAAGGAATAAATGGGAACACGATGAGCAGCACTGCAGCACAGAATAATAGATGGGACTTGTTCTCATAACTCATCAGCTGATGAGCATGTTTTGACAAATGGAACACCGTACAACATGTAGTGTAAATTCTTGACTCGGCATCAGTTGACATCTGAGAAAGGAGTTCTAGGACACGGTATCTTGCCTTCGGTTAGGCTCCGCTTCAATTTGTTATCAGAAACATTCTCTTCTTTGACTTCAACGGAGCTTCTCATCTCCTCAATAGATGCCAAGCTGGGAACTTCTATAACTCGTTTCTCAAGGGTACCAGTATGCTTATCAACCTGTATAAACCATATACCAATCAAGGAAAATATTAAGCTTCATGCAATAATTCCACCCTATAAACTATTATGAACATTATTTCCATCCTAGATGGGACAACATACCGCATAATCTTGTACAAGACACTTCTCTGCTTGGTTTCGTATTGTTGATATGCTTTCACTGTGATTGTCTTGTACTGATTTGAGTTTATCCAAGCACAAGGTAGTCATGGAATCCATTTCCTTAGTCTTTTCATGGTCTAGCATTAGTGAAGCTGCCAATTTTAAAATCCAAGTTATAGGCGTCGAAAGAGTGAATTATCATTTATCAAACAGGGACTGAAGTACTTAATTTAGCATAAGTAAATTCCATTTACCATTAACGCATGCCAGTGTGTCTGAGGTTATAGCATCAAAATCTGCATCCACATGGGAAGATGCAGACACAAATTCTTCATGTGCCAAACGATTTGCAGAGATGTTTTCCCTGTTTAAGCAAGGAATGAAAACTTAATAAGCAGTACTTATTATGAACACTGCAAAACTGGATGAGTCAAGGAATGGAAAACTCACTTCACAGTGGATTCGATCTTTGAAGCACTGTTCTTATTCATATGATTTATGGATGACTGGGTATTTTCCCACTGTTTTCTAGAATAACCAACTCTCTCTGAGCTGTACATAACATAAGAAGAAAAAAGTTATGAAGTGAAAGATTGATAGTGTATAACCTCCTATTCCTATTAACGAATAAAACAATTAATCAGGTGTTGGATTTGCATGTTTTTTCTAATAGGATATAATTGCATTTTCAGATCCAGTCCAGATTTATGTCTCCATGTGTTGTGCTATTCAGAAAATAAAAAATTGAGAAGGGAACCATTAAAATGAATCAACATACCACTCTTGGAGACAGTTTTCCATGACTGCCTGAGATTCAGCTGCTGAGAAGGTGTCTTCCATAAAGTGACTTTCCACCTTTTCCAAATGTTTGCTCAACTCCTTCCTAGCATCTGTTGCCACTTGTTGCATGTTAAGTACCTCTTTTTGCAACCTGTTATTCTCTTGTGTATTTGTGTCCTTGATGTTGGTTGATGCCTCCGATACCTAATATTTATATCTACATGTTAATTGTAAAATACCAATAGACAATTTTAACTCAGGTGACCAGAGGAAGAAATGCTTACCATAGAAACTTTCTTAGATGTCAAAGTTTCTAATATTGCTGCAATTTTATCAAAAGCCTGTTTTTCTTCTCTAGCAGCCTCTTCCTGTATCAAGGCAGCAAACAATCATCAGCCTTTATTCTACCCAGTGCTAATATTCATCTGTCTGATGCCCTTACCTTAAACATCTTCTCAAAATTCACTAATTGGTGGAATCGTTCGATTTGACTTTCTTCAAGAATTTTCATAACTTGAGAAGCACGGTCATGGAGGTCATCAAAAAAATTCGCAGTGGCCTTCGAAATTACTTGTGCTGAATGCAAACTTCGTTGTAATCCCTACAGTTTTACACTATGTTAAGAATCTGTTTATCTTTTCCAAGTACAGATTATAACAAGAATAAACCTACCAGCTCGTGTTGTTGAGTGGAGAAAGCCAATAGCTGTTTCTGCTCAACAAGAGACTGCTGAATATCTTGGATGACCTCGTTGGCCTCCATAACCACAGTTCCGAGAAACTAGAAGACAACATCGTAGTATATTCAGATATAAAATTGAGAACATTCTATGAATAGATATATAAAAGAAAGTTTGACCAATACCTTCTCAACAGCCAATGTCTGTGATAACGTTTTAACATTTATCTGCTCCAGGTCAGATGATGCTTTCGTTTGCAGCATGTTGGCTAGCTCCTTCAAGGCCACTACTCCAGAACTGTATGTCTCTGATATTTTCTTAATCCTGGATTCCAGTACCTTTGTTGCCTGGTAATGTTAATTGTGTTAACAAGCAGATAATTAATAAAACCAAGGCAAGCATTATCAAAGTAGATGAAAGAAAATCTCCCTTACGTCACATTTACTCGCCAGGTATGAGTGAACATGTTCCTCCATGCATCTTAGTTGATTCTGCTGTTGAGAAACAGACCCTAAGATGGTCTTATGCAGATCTTTCAAACTCCGGTCAAGCTGAGAACCAAATGTCAAAACCAAGTTTTGATTTTCTGCTTCCATTCTGTCTTTCTGATCTGCAAAGAGCAAAGAACAGTCACTTCTCTCCAGATATAATAATGCAATAGCTCGTGAGGATCCCTGTCAGAGGCATCATCTTTGATGCCTTATCTATTTATAGAATAGAGGCATCATCTTTTGATGCCTTAAAGCTATTCAATATTTTTCATACCCTATATGAACAGATGCATATATTTTTCATACCCTCTATGAACATCAAGCAGAAGGTCACGTGAATAGAACCACAATAACCATTTAGCATTTTTCAAATTATTAAAAATGCAAGACAGAAGTTACTTTTCTATATGAGAGATGCTTCTAAGCTTGAATACTCAGTAGATACCTAATTTTTCATGTAGTGAACTTATATCCTCTGATGCTGTCTGTAGATCAGTGCGTAAATCCTTTGCTCGTCCAATTAAAAGATTTTCTGTTATTCATAAGCACGCAGATATTTGTTACCAATATTTCAAGTATCAAACATGCAGAATGAGATATTTAGTCAACAAATATCTCAATTGCCTTGCCTGAGTATAGCAGTTTGGAGATGATTTGCTCCTTCTCTTTCAGGGTTGAGATGGCTACTCGGTAATTCTCTTGAAGTTCAAGCAATGCCTTGTTACTATTTTCCAGATTTATCTGAGACAAAGCATTTGAATTCCTGATGAGATGCACGCACTCAAAAGACTACGAAATAAACAATAATTTCAAGGCCATGATATATACCTTGCAGTCCTTGAGCTCACTTTGGCAATCCAGTTTCTGTTCTTGCTCACTGAGATAGAGCTCATGAAACTTTTCCACTTGCTGCAAGAAGAAGTGACTTTCATGACATGAATATCATAGAAGAAAGTTTAATCAAGGGGTAAGCAAATGTACCTTTTCTGTGAGGTTAAGGTCATTTTCCAATTGCTCTATTCTCTCAATCCTTGCCTGCAGATTTCCAAATTTTAAACAGATGAAACCACATTATATTAAATAAAAAACACAACCATTATCACCTCTGTGGGTCACCAATTAAAGTAAAAAGCTGATCACAATACATAATGCAGCATAGTTAAGCACCCACTAGTTTTTCTATATACAGGATAGTAAAATTGTCTATCAATTTGAATGGCTTTGATGTTTCAGGTTTCCTTCAGTAAATGTGAAATCACATGTTCAGCGTTATTAGAAAACAACCTAATTTGAAGAATGTTCTGACCAAGCTACACCTAATATGTTAAATTAATATGGGGAAAACAAAGGTGTTATCCACCTTCTTTTCAGCTTCTTCCTGCACAAATCTTTCACGCGGAACATAAACACCATTCTTTTCACGTGCTGCCCGAATATCTGCATTGATTTAAACAGTTAAAAATAATTTTAAAACCTCTTGCTTACAGAATCATTCCATGTATTCAAGTGTCATTTAACCTTCTTTCATTCTCTCAATCTCTAAATACAAATCCTTGAGCAACACAGTTTTTGACATTTTCTGGTTTGCCTGCAAAAACAAACTTGGTCATCATGAAGCAACATGTTTGGAGAAACAAATTGGAGGCAAAGTATCCAAACAAACCTCGGGTTTGTTTTTAATGTTCTTGGCACGATGGGCATAATCTAGCGTGCTTAGAGTCTCGTCCACGAAATGAGCACATGGAGAAATTGTAGCGATGATGCAAGTTTTCGTTTTGCCTCCTAGCGATTCTCTTAAAAGTCTTGTAAGCTTACTGTCCCTGCAGACAGAGTCCAGGGTATTTGATAAACCATATTGAAAACAGGAAGCAAAAAAAGAGAGTAAAAAAGATGAGATATTTAAAGTTCCAGCAAGGTACTTTGACAAAAAAAAAAAACCTGTAAGGTATATGAGTGGAATGCTCCACTAGTGCATTTATGACACGGCCTAAGGTGAGTAAGCTCTTATTTATCTCCCCTGCTTCTCTTGCACGCGCCTACAATTTTAAACACAAATTTAATGTAAGTCTGATATACATACCGATATTAAAGTTAAGAAACTGTTGCAAACTCATTTCAACCAAGTATAGGCTTTGACATGCCTTTAGCTTACAAGTCTATAAGATAGGAACTATTCGATCATTACAAAATCATAAAAATGTGCCCGTCATAATGAAAGTGCTACTGGCCATAGATAGAAAAACATGAAGAACTTAGCTACGTAAAAAATAAAAATCAAATGGTACTATTTGGGATTTTCTCTGGGTGCAAGATTAGTTTGCCAGACCAGCAAGATTAAGATAAGAGAATTTACCTCACGTGCACCTGAACGAGATATGTTTTCTGATCCGGCCAGATCAACAAGATTAAGTTTGCCACATTTAATTAGCTCCTCATCACCAACTGCTGCTTCTTTTACATGGACAGTAATGGAAAATACGGAATGAGAGCGACTGCAAAAAGGGACAAAAAATTGATAAGAAATTGTTTCAAGAGTCAACATCGTTTTAGTGAATGAGAAAAACACACCTGCTGTGCTTGTTCAGAAGAGTTTCTGCTGTACGCCTCTTGGCAGCCCCTCTTTCCAGGAGAGTATAAATTTCATTAACAGTATACACAGGTTCTTCTTCAAGGCCTCTCACGATCACACAACCCTTTCCATCCTCCATCAAGGTAATAGGTTTCTTTTGCCTGTCTTCAGAAGATCTTGAGTGGTCATCGGGAGCTAGTAAATCAGTTATTTCTTCATTATATAGTTCCAAAAATGTTACTCTCAGGCTGTAGTCAGCATTTTGTGCTTCAAGTGTATCAAAAATTTGACGAACAGCCCGTGGAATAACACCAGCCTCAGCAGGCAAATTGCCATTCTACAAGAAATGTTATGTACACATTAGGATAGCCATCAAGAGAGAAGATATTTACTTATATTCTAAGTTAAATTAGTTGATGACTGGCAATCCATACCTTTTTTCTCATCCCACCTTCCATTGTATAAGTTTTACCGGTGCCTGTCTGCCCATATGCAAAGACAGTGCAGTTGAAACCATCAAGAACTTCATTCACAATAGGGGAAATGGCTTGGTCATATATTGATTTTTGCTGTGCTTTTGGCCCAAAAACCTAACAATTTTTAGAGTAAGATAAATAAGCAGATAATTACCATATGGATCTAAGAGGACATTACGAAGATTCTCTGGAAAAAAAAAAAAAAAAAAAGGTTAGAAGCATACCTTGTCAAAAGTGAAAACTTTATCTACTTGCTTGTTATTTAGACTTTGCAAAACAGTGACTTCTCTTTTTTGTTCATTACATGATACTACCTTCTGAACATTCGACTTTTGCTCATCATCACTTAATGGCCTGAAATTAAAGTCAACAATAAACTGATGAGATATTGCTTAACTTTAAAATTTAAACTTCACCAAGCTTAGACAACTCATCACAGATCATTAACCAATCGGGCACATTTATTTTCCACTTCACAAGTCACCTTAAAGCATAATTCGAAGCTACAAAACTTCAATGCCAAACGAGTACAAACAAACATTTCTATGGTCCACATGATGAAAACTATCAAGGATCACACAAGGTAAAATTTTGATTTGTGACAACGAACTGCAAGTATTTCCCTACATCATTAAGAACACAGCAAGTTGAAAATAGCTTGGCAACCTATAAAGATTACCAGTTACCAATCACAAGCTAAACACACTATGATTCACATCCAATTCCCCAGCCCAAACCTGAATCTAACCCATAATGAAACCATAAGCATTCATACTCATTGAGATTTCAGGTCAGTGTCAAACCATAACAATCAATACTTGAACCATCAACTGAAAAATCCACAGAGCAGCACAATTCTCTATTCCTCTATAAAATTGAATAAAAACTCACCTGCATCTGAGCACAACTTGCACGTTAACTTCTTTATCCTTGTCCTTGTGATTCGAATTCCAATCAAGCGTTCCACGCCGCTTTTCGGGGCGAGGCGTGAGAAAAGGAGATGGGGATGCTGTCACCCCCGTCCCAATTTTCCTAGACTGATCAGGCGTGAGTGACGTCATTTCTCAGTGTTTCCAAACCTAAAGGAACACCAGCACAGTTCATCACCAGGTACAAATCAAGTCAAATACAGAGTAATAAACCCCTAAATTGAAACATTTCGTGCAGATTAATTAACTCAATTAACTGCCATAAAGAACCCTAAAATCAGCATAACCATAAACAAAGCCCTAACATCCGCAATTGGAAGATTTGGGACCGAAGAAATACCTGTGCGCTTTAACCCCAACGCAATTAGATTCGCAAACAGAGAAGTAGGGTTTTGATAATTGGAAAGGGAATCTGGGAGATCGAAATTGAGATCTTTCGGATTTGGGGACAAAATCGAAGTGTGGATTTGAAATGAGGAAGGGAAGCGGGGGTCTGTTTCTCCAACGCCAACGGCTACTACGAGAATTTGTAATGGAAGTGGACGGTGGGGCCCAGACAGATTCCAGGCGTTTTTCAAAATGGTAGGGTCTGCAGGTTAAAAATTCAAATCAGGCGCGTAGGCTCAGACGTTTGGGTAAAAATTTGGGAAGACAAGTTTCATTTCTACCAACAAAGAAAAAGAGAAAAGACAAGGGAGGTTACATCTTAAAGTTTATAGATGAATGTTGAAAATCTAAGTCAATCTATAATCTTAAAGTTTAGCAAGATTGGATTTCAAAATTCTACACTGCATTAAGATGTATTAGGTTTAGCAATTTTAATCAGACGAGATATAATATTAGAGAAACATAATCGTTAAAATTAGAGTGTTGCTCAATCTTTGAATCTTTGAATATAAGAAGGGAAATATGAAATTATTAATCATATTTTTTAGAAGGATGTCAGTCGATTAAAATAATTCAACAAGATTACAGATAACGATCCGTCCGTTAGGGGCTGTTAGAAAGAGTCATTACCTAAATAACCCAACTTTTTCAAGCTATGAATCCCAGCTAGAAAAGCCCTTACAAATCTTATGAGATAAACTCAAATAGACATGGAAAATGAGGGCGAATCTGCGATACCTTTCTCGCGTGAAAGAGGTCGCCCTTCATCCATTATGACTAAATAAAAATAAATATGAAAAATTACATACCCAGGCACCCAGCCCTAATACAATGACCAAAGACCAAGCCCAAAAACAAAAAGCCCAAGACTAACCACCACAAGAAAACCCTAGAGTCTTCGTCCCTCAAGCCGCCATCCACCGGCCACTAGAAAGCCGCTGCCATTAGCCAATGAACTAGGCCACATTGCCGCTAGGTCGACCTCCATCAGTCGTGCAAGCACGACCGGTTCTGTGTAAAAATTAATTTAGGCCTTATTTAAGTGAATATACAATACCATATTATTTCACTACCAAAATTCAAGCAAAACATTTTCTTTCTAGGGCTTAGGCCCATCCTTTACATAAAAAAAAAAAATCAAAATATATCTTGTTTATAGAAACTCAAGCAAACAAACTACTGCCCGTTGATCCGACGATGTGCCCATACCAACAAGACACCAGATCCACCCCATCACCAAGATGGGTGAAGGAGTCTGAAGATAGGCCGAAGCCTATAAAGGTAGGAACACCACTTTGAAAGCCACCACTACTAGCACCTTTCAAGCCAAGAGCCGTGCAGGCTTGACGAGTTAAGAGGGAAAGCCAGCCCCAAATAGCCACCGACCCCAACCTCGCTTTTGAGAGTAAACGAAACATCCCGGCCTCCTTTGGCAAAGTTTTTTTTTATTATTATTTTTATCAAAGAACATCAGTTTACACACACACACACTTCACCTCACTTTGGTATCCTAGAAGAGTTGAACCCAAGATCTCTCTTGGGACAACATTGGTGTCAAACCAATACACCAACCACCTTAGATATTAATCATGTTATTTCAATATAGAAAATGAATATATTAAGATGTATGTAGATATCGTCTTGAATTAATTTTACATGCATGCACAAAAAAATGTCAAGCATTTAACATGACGTGCGCAAGTGAATAACCTAAAAACTTGGCTCTCTATTCCAAAAATCTGAGTTAAATTAAGGAAATTACTTCTTAGGAATCAAATCAGAGCTGATTCATGTCATTCAAGCAAAAAGTTATAATTATGACATGAGACTTATCTACTTTGAACTGGGTTTTAACGTTAAACTAATGATTAGTAAATTAAGGTAACCTATAAAGAATGCATGATGCCATGATTGGTGCATGGGTGGAGCGCCATTGTGCCATTGTGTGTGTGTGTGTGTGTTAAATAAAGTACGTAATCATTAAATTAGAACTCCAATTCTAGATTTTTTTTTTAGCAAAATGGCATTCTTTATGAGAAATTTTATATACACATCCCTAAATTCTTATACACCACTCTTTTTCACAAGTTTTTTGGACAAACCATATTCCAACAATGCCCTAACAGAAAACTTTGATTAAAAAAAAGATCGAGAGATTAACAACGACGCTAGTTTTGTTCCAAGGGCGAGCATGGACGTACATCAATAGAATATGAACATTGAATGGAAAATGATAAAGAACTTTTGACATCAGGAAATCCCAAACAAGAACATGAACGTCCAATAAAAAATTCATGAAAAGTTGTAAGACCCATAAAATTTCCCACAGAAAAACAAGAACCTCTGAAAATTTCAGATGAGTTGTTCTACAATGGGAATCAAAGAGGACAAATAGCTTAGAATGTAATACAAATTAGTTCGTATTAAGGAAACAAATCAGTAGTGACAGGAATTGTATTTAAAGTAAAAGATATGTTGTGTATAGTTGTAATCCCTACTTTCACGTAGGAAGATCATGTCAGTTTGTATATAAGGATATGTATCCTTTGTTGAATGAATATACAGAATCCTTTCATATTATCAAAACTTTTATGGTATCAGAGCGGTGACGTGCTTCTGAGAACCAAAGAGACCTTGAAACATATTCCCCATGCCTGGTGACGAAGATCCGAAGCTGCTTCTCCCACCAAAGGGTGGCTCTGACTCTTCCAGGACCACGGCACCATGGGAGATCTCTACACATCCACTCTACATTCATTATTCGGATCAGCCAAGTGCAAAGCTTGTCTCACACAATGTTTTCAAAGGTAAAAGCGCGAGGCGAGGCGTTTTGTGAGTGCCTCGTGAGGCGTCTGCTTCGAGGCGATGAGGCGATCGCCTTTCCCGCAATTATTATTTTAATCAATACATACAAAAATATATGAAAAAAAAATAAAAAATATAACAAATTGTCATTTAAGATCAAAAGTATTCCTTAATAAACAAAAAAATACTTCAAATAATCTCTCAGTACATAAAATTCAATTATTCATACTACATTCATTCTAAAAGAAGAACTACACTTCATTAAGCCATATCATCGTCCTCATATCCACGCACACCCACATGAATATCATCACTATCATCACTCTCATCATTGTCCATTGTATTAGTGCGGGAAGGTAAAGTAAGGTCTTCTATCTCATCCCTAAGCAACATATCTAGTCGTTTCATTTTCTTCTTGGGTCTACCCTTACCTATACAAAAGATTTGGATTTAAAGTCATTGAATATATGATAGTAAACAACTAAATAACAACATTCAATCGTTTTTGGAAGCTTAATACTTACTTGAGCTTGCATCATTTCGTCTTTTGGAATGGGGTGAGTAAGATGCATGAAGGTTATGCTCATCCGAAATTGGCTCATCATTCAAAATTGGCTCATCATTCAAGATTGGCTCATCGTTCAAGATTGGCTCCACACGAATAGGCACTCGAGTTGATAAATCTTGTTCATAACTGTCAATTGGCACATTCCTTATGGCATCAACTTCAAATTGATCATTTTCCATCCAAGAAAGATCACTTGGAAGAATCGGAGCATCTACCTCGGCTATCCATTCATCATCGGAATCAATTTCTTCCACTAATATAGGATCAAGCTTCTTTGCATTCCTTCTAATATTTCGCTCTCTTAGTAAGGAGTTGTACTTCACATAAACCAAAGCATTTAGCCTTTTGTGCTCAAGTCTATTCCTTTTTTTTGTATGAATCTAAAAATAACATGAAAAACATAGATATTAGAAACATTAACTTGTTAGATAATTAGAATTTTAAATAACAATTAATCAAATAAGCTTACCGATTGAAAAGTACTCCAATTCCGCTCGCATCCTGATGCACTACAAGTAAGGCTAAGGACACGAATAGCAAACTTTGTCAATTCGGGTGTTTGCTCTCCAAAACGCTCCCACCAACTTGCTGAAAATGAGAATAAACAAGAGATATAATGAAGTAAGGAACATCTATAACTAAAAAAATAACAGAACAGCAAAAAAAGGTACCTGGACTCCTTATCTTCCTAGAGTGCATTGCAATCTTAGATCCAAAATCTCCCATGCATTTATCATACATCTCCAATTGGATGTCAGCTTTTAGACGCTCATCAAAAGGCATCATCCGATCCATGCAATCATGCAATCCCTTCTTCACTTCAAAAACATTTGAGAAGTTTTCTTCATACCGAAATTGAGGGTTAAGATAGTATCCGGCTGCATGTAAAGGTTGATGGAGTTGGGGAGTCCACCTTGCATCAATTTTATTCCAAATTGGCTGATAATGTCTTGGGTTCTTATGCAAATTAAATGCAATTTTTTCTTTGGCAGCATCCATCAATTCATATATGTAGCCCATAGCAGGTCTTAACTCAGAATCAACCTCCCTCAACACACACACTAATGGCACCACACCCTTGACACAAAATGCAATATCACTCCAAAAATCACGTTGAAAAAGAACAATTGCACGAACCTGTATAGCTTCATGGCTCTTGACAAAAGGGCCCTCACACCACTGCTTGGAGTTAAACATCATTTGAAGAGGCTGCTTTTGTTTATAAATACTCTGAAGGGTGAGAAAGGAAGTTGCAAACCGAGTTATGGCTGGACGAATAATCTCTTTATTGCTTGTAAATTCCCTCATGAGAGAAAGAACCCATGAGTGACCATAGATAAACTTGACCACTTGCTTAGCACTTTTAATTGTTTGATCATACACCGTGATTTTGCTAATATCTTCAAGCATTAAATCAATACAATGAGCAGCACATGGAGTCCACCACAATTTTTCCCTTTTTTCCATAAGCCTAGTCCCCGCATTCTTATAATTAGATGCATTATCGGTGATTATTTGAACCACATTCTCTTCCCCAACTTCTCTCACTACATCATCCAAATACTTGAACATCAAAGAACCATTTTTTATGCTACCGGATGCATCAATGGATTTCAAAAACCAAGTACCTGCAGGACTATTCACAAGAAAATTGATTAGAACCCTACTCTTTCCATCGGTCCAGCCATCCGACATAATGGAACAACCATATTGTTTCCAAGCTTTTTGATGAACTAACAAATATGTATCCATGTCTTCAACTTCTTCCTTAAGGATCCAAGTCCTTAATTCATGCATGGAAGGGGGCTTGAACCCTACACCATAAGAAGCAATTCCCTCCACCATAGGTAACCAAAACGGATCATTAACCGTATTAAAAGGGAGTACTCTAGAAAAAATAAAACGACCAATTCTTCGACAAACATCTGTCCTCAACTCTTTTTTGTATGCTTGATTCATTGTTGTTTGTCTAGGTTCCGAAGACACAAATTTATCAAGTGGTCCTATTGTCTTAGGTTGAGAAACACTACTTCGGTTACTCCCACATTCTTCATCAACCGGAGATTCATTACTTCCTCCACCAATTCCTGCCCCAATCTCACGCAACATCATATTTCTTTTATTTTTATCATCTTTAAATACTTTCAGAAGTAATTGGTACTCTTTCTTCACATTTGTTGGGACTTTATTACAAGCTTTCATACCACCAGGAGTACCAGCCAGATGATGCTTAAGTCTAGAAATGGTACCACTGCACTTTTGATCACAAAATACACAGTTAAAGTATCTCTCCCCATCCACTTTTTTTGTGTATTTCCATGCTTTGTCTTTTCCATCTTCCCCTTTCTCATTCATGGCTAATCCAATCCTATCAGTTTCTAATAGAGTATTGTACCTACATATTTGATAATATAAAACAAAGAATTAAACTAAAGATGCATATAAATTTCTAATAGACTATGCAAGCTGCAAGCTTATGCGGCAAGCAGCAAACTTCTAGCTCTTCAATTTCTCATATCGATCAATTTCTAATAGACTATGTAAGCAGCAAGTAGCAATTAACTAAAGATGCATCAAGCATCAAGCAAATGGAGCATAATAGCATAAGAATAGAGTAGATAATCATTCCAAAAAAAAAACAGATCTGATGATCAAAAGCAAAGGAGCAGAAGAGAGGAACAGAGCAGATAATTATTCCAACAACAAAAAACAGAGCATATGGAGCAGATAGATAATTAGATCGGTCAAACTTACCTTGAGGAAGCAGATAGCTTTGTCAATGGAGGCGGAAAGGTAGGTCTTCAATTGGGGAAAATGAAACAAGCCCGACAATCCCTTCTCTTACATCATCTAATTAACCAAAACGCAGTCGCATAGAAGAAAACCATCAACGAAACGACATCGTTTTGAACAAAGAAAAAAAGAAAAAAAAAAGTGGCGTCTTCAACCTCCGTCTCTGCGCATCAGTGCGCCGCTCACGCTAAAAGCGATCGCCTCGCCGCCTTGGTGTTCGCCTTTCCGGTAGCACGCCTTTTTTTCCGGTTCTGGGGCAATTTCCGGCCGCATCACATCGGAGCACGCCCAGAGCGCGCCCCAATTTCGCTTTTGAAAACACTGGTCTCACAGGTCCTTGTGGAAGACAACTACACGAACTGGGTGCAATCGATGGAGATGGCGCTCACTATCAAGAACAAGAAGGGCTTCGTTGATGGAAGCCTCACAAGACCACAACACAATCCCGATGAACAAACTCAATGGGATCGATGCAACACCCTTGTTAAGACATGGTTACTGGGAGCCATGTCCAAGGAGATTTCTGATAGCGTTATTCACTGCAAAGACGCAGCAGGTATGTGGTTAGAATTGAAAGAAAGGTTCTCTCAGATCAACACAGTGGCACTCTTTCAAGTTGAAGCTGCTATTCACGGTTGTGAGCAAGGAACCGCAACTGTGACCTCGTTCTTCACAAAGCTCAAGGCTTTATGGGACGAGAAGGATGCCTTGTCTACCTTTCCGGCTTGTAGCTGTGATGCCGCTCCAGAGGTCAAGAAATTCATCGAAACACAAAAGACCATGAAGTTCTTGATGGGCTTGAACGAAGACTTTGGGCAGATTCGAAGCACAATCATCAGTATTGATCCTCTACCAACACTGAACAAGGCTTATGCCATGGTGCTTAGGCAAGAAAAGCAGGCTGAAGCGACCACCGGGAAACATGTGGGAACATCCGAAGCGTCTGCTTTTGCTGTCAAGAAATTTGAGAAATCATCTCAAGGTACAACACATAACTCTTCTCGTGATTCACAGCTTGTAAAGGGAGGAGCAAAGTGGTGTGAAAATTGCAGCATGGATAACCACAACACAAGAAATTGTAGGGCACATTTAAAGTGTACCTACTGTGACATGAATGGTCATACCTATAACTACTGCAGGAGAAGGAAAAGAATTATGGGAGAGAGTCCAAGTGGATCCAAAGTCAATCACGTAGGAATGGTGAATGAAGCAAAGGCTGATGATGCAAGTTTTTCTCTATCTCATAATGAGTGTCAACAAATGATAGGCATATTGAACAAGATCAAGACCTCGGCAAACAAGTCGAAGGAAGGGCAGCAGCTGCTTGAAATGCTGAATTCTGGTTCACAGTCCTCTGCCAATGTGGTTGGTAATATCCCTAATCTTGATGAAATTTCAGGTAAAGCTTTTGCTCTTACACAAAGTACTAAAGGCATTGTGTGGATTCTAGATAGTGGGGCTAGCGATCACATTGTTTGCAGCCCTACATACCTCACAACATCCCGTCTTGTACACAATAGAACAGTGAAACTCCCTAATGGCTCAAAGTTACAAGTCTCTCACATTGGGACAGTTTCTTTCTCTTCAGATTTTGTGCTTTATAACGTCCTTTGCGTCCCACTTTTCTACCTGAACTTGATTTCCATCAGTAAACTTGCTCTTGATTCATTCTATATCACCATATTTATCAAGCAAGTTTGTTTCATACAGGACCTTCGATCGGGGAAGATGATTGGGACGGGAACTGAAGGTGAAGGACTTTACTGCCTCAACATTCCAGGGGAAGGAACGTGTAATGTGGTGAGAGGCAGAGACGATGGATTATGGCACTTGAGGCTCGGTCACCCCTCCAATAAAGCAACTTCATTATTTCCCTTTTTGCGTAATAACACTTGTGATTCAAGTCAGTGTTCCATTTGCCCCTTAGCCAAGCAAACTAGAACTCCTTTCTCTTTAAGTACTCGCTCTAGTATTTCTTGTTTTGATTTAATTCATGTGGACATATGGGGTGGCTATCATGAGCCATCTCTTTCTGGTGCAAAGTATTTCCTTACAATTGTTGATGATTTTTCTAGGAGTACTTGGATATATCTCATGCGTCATAAGTCGGAAACAAGAAATTTTCTCATCCATTTCATAACCCTTGTTGAAAATCAGTTTGGAAACAAAGTAAAAATCGTTAGAAGTGACAATGGTCCAGAATTCAAATGTCTTGATTTTTACTCCTCAAAAGGTATTGTGCATCAGACGAGTTGCATCAACACGCCACAACAAAATGGCGTTGTTGAGCGCAAACATAGACATCTGCTAAATGTTGCCCGTGCATTGCTTTTTCAATCACATCTAACTAAACCTTTTTGGGGGGATGCCATACTCACCGCTGCGTATCTTATTAATCGCACTCCAACACCATTGTTACAAAACAAATCACCTTTTGAGGTTCTTTTTCAAAAGACACCAAACTACTCACACTTGCGAGTTTTTGGTTGTAAATGTTTTGTTTCTACACATCCTTTACGCCCTACCAAATTTGATCCTCGTTCTGATGAGTGTGTTTTCTTAGGATACCCCCATGGACAAAAGGGTTATAGGGTTTATCGTTTGCGAGATGAGAAAATCTTGGTTTCTCGCGACGTAATATTTTTTGAAACCGAGTTTCCTTTTCAAAAACACAAATCTTCTCCCTTGATTTCCGATTCTTCTCTTCCAAGCAAAATCTTTCCCACTCAATCACTTTCATTTTTGGATGATGACAACTCACCAAATCCATTAGACTTCCGCCTTGATTCAACCTACTCCCAAAACTCGCAGTCTTCTGGTCAAACCCTTCCTCCTAATTCTAAGGTTTGTGTTCCATCCCATAGTCCTAGTCCAGGTAACATTCCATCCCCAACCACTGGTTTATCGAACACGTCTCCACTCATCTCATCTCCACAAAATCAGGATGTCACACAAGATCTTCCTTCAGTCTTAGCTCCTACTATTGAACTCCGTCGATCCACACGTGCCACCAAGACGCCGTCCACATTACAAGACTTCCATATTGAGGCAGCCTTGCCTTCTCGTTCTCCACCGTCATCAGCCACGGTCGAGGTTCCACATTCAGGCCAAGGTACTCCTCACTCCATATGTAATGTCTTATCTTATGATCGTTTATCTCCCTCCCATAAAGCTTTCTCTGTTAATCTTTCTCTTGTCAAAGAACCACAGTCCTTTTCTCAGGCCGTACTTGATCCCAAATGGTGCGAAGCCATGAACAAAGAGATTCAAGCTTTGCAAGACAATCAAACCTGGCGTGTAGTTCCTTTGCCGCCTCATAAGAAGGCCATTGGCTGCAAGTGGGTTTTTAAGATCAAGCACAATCCAGATGGTACTGTCGAGCGCTACAAAGCTCGCTTGGTGGCCAAAGGATACAGTCAAGTGGCCGGCATTGACTATCGGGAAACCTTTGCACCAGTGGCCAAGCTTACCACTGTGCGTGTTCTACTCAGTCTTGCCGCTCTCCAAGGATGGCATTTGCATCAGTTGGACATCAACAACGCCTTTCTCAATGGCGATCTTGACGAAGACGTGTACATGAAGCTACCTCCTGGATTCGGAGGTAAGGGGGAGAATTATGTCTGCAAATTAAGAAAGTCACTGTATGGGCTCAAACAAGCCTCCAGGCAATGGTTCTTAAAGCTTTCGAGTGCCCTTAAAGCCGGAGGATTCACACAATCATGGTCTGATTACTCACTCTTTGTCAAGCAATTTCGAGGCAGTTTCACAGCCCTCCTTGTATACGTAGATGATGTTATTATTGCTGGTAATAATCTTCAAGACATTCACGACACAAAGAAATTTCTTGCACACCATTTTAAGCTTAAAGATATGGGACAACTAAGGTACTTTCTTGGAATAGAGGTCGCACGATCTAAGCAAGGAATTGTTCTTTGTCAGAGAAAGTATGCGCTTGAGGTACTTGAAGATTCCGGTTTCTTAGGGTGTAAGCCATCTCTCTATCCCATTGAGCAAAACTTAGTCTTGAGGAAAAATGAAGGAGGTGTGTTGAGTGATGCATCACAGTACCGTAGGCTTGTTGGGAGGCTCATCTATCTAACAATTACACAGCCTGATCTTGTGTATGCTGTTCACATACTCAGTCAGTACATGGATCAACCTCGGCAACCACATCTTGATGCAGCATATCGGGTTTTGAGGTACATAAAGCAGACACCTGGACAAGGCATATTCCTGCCTTCAAAGGGACGTTTAGAGATTAGTGCCTATTGCGACGCAGATTGGGCTCGCTGCAAGGATACTAGGAGGTCTACTACAGGTTATTGCTTATTCTTGGGTGATGCTCCTATTTCTTGGAAGACCAAAAAGCAAGGGACTGTATCTCGCTCTAGTGCCGAAGCAGAGTACAGATCAATGGCCTCTACGTGTTGTGAAATCACCTGGATACGAAGTTGTTACGAGATTTAAGAGTTGATCATGCACAAGCAGTAAGGTTATTTTGTGATAACAAGGCAGCAATCCATATTGCTTCTAATCCGGTGTTCCACGAGAGAACAAAGCATATTGACATTGATTGTCATGTCGTGAGGGAAAAGGTTCAACGAGGACTGGTGAAAACGTTGCATGTTGGAACAAGAGAGCAGTTGGCAGACATATTCACAAAACCATTGGGACTGAAGCAGTTCACAAGTCTAGTAGGCAAGTTGGGTGTTCTTAATATCCACTCCAACTTGAGGGGGAGTATTAAGGAAACAAATCAGTAGTGATAGGAATTGTATTTAAAGTAAAAGATATGTTGTGTATAGTTGTAATCCCTACTTTCACGTAGGAAGATCATGTCAGTTTGTATATAAGGATATGTATCCTTTGTTGAATGAATATACAGAATCCTTTCATATTATCAAAACTTTTAGTACGAAAAAAAAAAACATAGAGAGATGATCATGGGTAGCTAGCGAAATTACATTAAAAGCGAAATTACACATAGTGCCTCAGTAGGGCTGTAGGGCATGACAGAAAAAATCACCATCTAACTAGAACCTAATTATAACTAACTTCACTGTTAAGAAACATTTCGGTGATAACCATCTAGAACCTAACTTCAAAACCACCACCTCCAGAGAAGACAACCCCATGACCCCAAGTAAAGCACAACTAAGGAAAAAAGATGAAGCATCACCACACCAATCGCCACGCAAACCACCTGAACATCCTTGGCCGCCCCAAATGTCAAAAACCCCAAAGCACAGATCCACCCAAAGCTGATAACCGCGACTCAACCCAAACAGGACCAAGAAGGCAAGAACAGCAAGATCTCCAGCATCCTTCTATGGTTTGTCCTCTTTGGGAGAAGAAGAAACCACGAGTAAGACACCAAAGGGTCGAAGGTATTCAGTCGAGGTGGCTGGCTAGAAAGAACCGGCCGCAGAATACGAAGAGATAGAGGTTTTAAACTAGTCAAAACCCTAGTTTGTGATTGTGCGATAGAGGAAGAGGGGAGAGAGAGAGAGAGAGATCTCAAAAGAAAAAGATTTGTGACTAATTTTAGATGGTCCCATTACCTTGTGAAATCGCAATTGTAAAATGCATTTGATTAAACCCAAAACCTTAATAAAAAAAACTCTGAAATTTTCTAATCAGTTAGGTAATTTTCACTTATGGTTATTATTTTCGAGTTTCTTATCATTAAGCTAAAACCCGGCAACCATTCGACCAATGCCTTTTTCAAATGCATGAGAAAGTGGGTACCTTTTTTTTTTTTTTTTTTCTTTCGACATTAATTATTGATATTGCACTGCAATAACTTTCTGCAAATTCCTTCAGTGCAATCAAATATTGATTTTTGATATTTTCAATCTCAGAGATTTAGAAATAAAGCGGTTTTGATCAAGAATTCAAGATTACACTGCTCGATGTACCTATGTATATTTTTCTTTTGGCTAGGGGTATAAATCAGTCACACCAAGGCTAATATCGAGGTGATCAAGCTCAATTTGAATGTTTTTCATTGGGCTGAAGTTTGGCTCAAACTCGAATAATTTTCTCTAAGTTCAGGCTTGACTCAACTCGGCTCAAATGATTTCCTCCATATGCTCGAGCTCGACTCACTTGTGGAACAAGCTAGAGCTTGAGGTAAGCTCAGTTTGCTTGTGTAACTTGAGCATAAGTTTATCTTAAATATGGTCAAACTATGAGTAAAATTCTAGTAATATACAAGTAAAGTAAAAGCATATGAACATTGTCCCAAAAAAAAAGGGTAAAAGAATGAACATAATTCTTGCTATATCAAGCTTTAAGGGACAAGCTAAACTCAGAGAGTCAAAGTAAACTCAAAGTATTTTATAAAAGTAAGCTCATAAGCTATGCAAGTTGAATTCATCAATTTAAGTTCAATCTTCCACGTTTATTTTTCTTATTGAGCTTAATACAAAATTCAAGTTATGTTTGTTTCTTTTATAAACCGAGCTTAAACGCTACAATGAACCATTTTTAACATTTACTCTTGTTTTTTAATGAGATTTTTTCTCTCATTTTCTCCCATCTTACATTTTCTCTGTAAAATGTGTTATAATTTTTTTTTAAATATAACAGCTGGTTGTCCTTGAATCAAACTCAGAACCCTTAACCTACAAAGAAGAGACTTACCCACTAGATCATGTTAGTCGTTTATATGGAAATTTGTGCCTAAATAAACCAATAAGCAATGTATTGACAAAACAAATAAAAACAAGGCATATTTGGCATTATATCCATTACAGATTTACAACAGATATATGCGATTTTTCTTTCCTTTTAATTTAAAAGAGGATGGGTGGGTTGGAATTCATTTCGAGTTTAATAGGAAGGTTATTAAATTGTTAATTTCCTATCATATGATAACCTACGTCCAGATATTTTTGGTCAAGTATGGAAATGTATTTAAAATGATTTTGCTTTTTAAAATTTGGTAACCATATGACTAGATTCAGATTGGTAACCATATCTGACAAAAAAAAAAGATTAGATTGGTCTTGATTTAATAACAAGTTATTAGAACGTACTTGCGATATGCTAAAATATAAATATTATCAAATTTATGTGGTATCAGGTTTACTTAAATTCGACTTACGAGTATAAGTGAGTTCATTAAAAAAGCATAAAATGATTGCATTTGCTCAATGCATTGCAGTGTACACGCTCAATGCATTGCAGTGTACAAGCTCATATAAACGTGCGAAATTGCTTCTTTCTAACGGTCAGTGTTGTGTGCACATGCACATATAAGCGCGCGAAATTTTTCTTTCTAACTTTTAGTGTTCTAAAAAAGTCACCTCAAAGTGTGCTTCTGTGATTTTGTAGTTACTTAAAAAGTCTAAAGCTGTAAAATCCGTTCTTAATTATCATCGGATTTGGTCTCCATCTATTTTGTTCAAGTCATTTCTCAGTTTTATACACCTCACCAACCCATCTGACTGCAAGGTTGGCAGTGGTATGATTTAGGATCTATATAAGAGATCGAGCAAAGAGCGTAGTTTAAGCACTACTACAACTCTCTCTCTCTCTCTCTCTCTCTCTCTCTGCAAATCCTTCCCTAGCATACAACAATGGCCCTTCCAAACTCTTTATTTCATATAGGAGATAAGATAGAGGTCTGCAGCAAGCAAGAAGGGTTTGTCGGCTCGTTCTTCGAAGCAACCGTACTAGGCTGGGTCGGAAGTAGCAGATACGGGGTTCGATACAAGAACCTGGTTACGGAAAATGATCCTAACAAAAAACTAAAAGAGATTGTCAGGGCGGACGAGGTCCGGCCTCGGCCTCCCCGAACGAGAGCTTCAACGTTTTCTCTCCTCGAAATGGTGGACGCATTCGACAATGACGGTTGGTGGGTCGGATGCGTCTCCGGCAAAAGGGGGTCCGATCGTTACCAAGTTTACTTTGACCTCTATGGAGTGGAGTTAACTTACCCAGCTTCTCAGTTGAGGCCACATCAAGATTGGTGCAATGGACAGTGGGTTCTTCCGGTAACATCTAGTCAAGAAGAGGACGACGGTGGACAATCCTAATTTTCAAAAATAGTGTCATCGTTCCCCACCTATCACAATCCCCTAATTTATTTTTTTTGGACAATACAATCCCCTAAATTTAACTATCACAGTTTTTCACTTTTTTGTTGTTGTTGCTAGCTTGTTATTTTATGCTTTAATATCATGGTCTCTCATAATTAATTTGCTTTTAAATTTCTCTATAATATATGAGGATTGATGTTCATTTTTCAAATGTAGGTTAGGAAAACTAGTGTCATATAATAGTATGGATACATACATATATACCAGCCTCTTGGCGCGCACATTTTAATAAATTTTGAAAATATAAAATGTAAAGGAGCTTTGACATATTAGCCCAAGTGAACGGAACCATATCATCTAAATTGTCCGAAAAACAAGAAATGCTATAAACAAGTGTAGTTAACTCACTTTCCAATTTTATTTTTTAAGAAACTAAATTATAAAATATTTTTTCCTCTTTTGCCATTTGTCATTTCGAAACAAATTTTTTTTTTGTCATTAAACTGATTTGGAGACATACTTCAAATTTTATTTTGTACTATTTTGGTGCTTCAATATTATTCTTAAAAAATAATTGAATTCTTTTTTAAAAGTTTGCTGAAATTTTCTCTCTTTTCCCTATTTTATGAATTGAGGCCCAAGGCCCAAACAGAACTTTTTAAAACTCACATTGATTCTAGAGGAATGTAAAACCCGATTGGATTGGGAGACAGAAATTAGGTTCCCTAATCCGAGAGGAATAAAGAGAGCAAGAGTTTCTATTTTACTCGCTACAATTTCAATTCCTTCCTTTGGCATACAGCAAATGGCTTTCCACTCACAGTTTTCGTTCCAAAGAGGCGATAAGGTCGAAGTCTGCAGCAAAGTTGAAGGCTTTCTGGGCTCTTACTTCGAGGCGACCATAGTAGCAAACATGGGCACCAACTATGTGATTCAGTACAAGAACCTGATGGAGGAATTCGACGAGTCTGTGCCGTTGAAAGAGACCGTCATGGCGGCCGAGGTCCGGCCTCTGCCGCCGGAAATCACGGACGCTTCTGTGTTTCATGTCGGTGACAAGATCGATGCGTACGATCTTGATGGCTGGTGGGCCGGTACGATTTCCTCCGAGAAAAATAGCTCTGGTCGCCACTTCGTGTTTTTCGAAACCACCGGGCAAGAGCTTGCTTACCCAATCTTGAAGCTGAGGGTTCATCAAGAATGGCGCAATGGAAAATGGGTGTCTTCCAAGAAGACCAAGAGAAATGCACTGCGATGCTAATCAATCTTTCCAGACCCAGTTGGGAAACTATGTCGTTTCACGTTTCTGATTTCTTAGTACTAGTCTTTTGTTTCAACCCAAAAAAAAAAAAAAGGTGCGATGATCTTTATGTATTGTATTGTTGATTATTGAATGCATCAATCTTTTTCCAGTACAATCTCTAATTCTGTCACAGTTTACAAATTCTTTATAGCTTTTTTCACATTGAATGATTGAGTTAATCTTCCCTATCAAAGAAAATGATGCTCTGCTGTAGCAAATATCAATGTCATCCCCACTCTCACATTATCAAGCAGAAAATGAAAAACCCATCAAAATCCAACACACTTCTCTATCGAGGAACAAAGTGATATTATTATGTTTGTACATCAAGTCAAGCATCACTTCCTCGGAGAGATTCAAGTTCCATAAAGCTAGAGAAACAAAGATTTTTCGATGTATGCAGGGGATACACTTTGACTTGCAATTTTACAAAACTGAGTTGAAGTTAAATAACAAAATGTATCCTCATTCAATCATAGAAATACAACAATTTAGTTGAAAGTAATCACAGGGGCACAGATCCGTAAAAAGCTACTTCAGCTGGGCCAGTCATGTAAATATGATTGTCCTCCTCTCTCCATTCGATCTGCAATGGTCCTCCAGGTAGATCAACCGTGCAATTCTGTTACCAAAAGAGAAGTGTAAACAGATGAGCATATATAGAGGAAAGCAAGTAACAGAAACTACAGTAATAATGAGGTTAATTGGGACACCATTTATAGCAATCAACAGCAGAGTAACAGTCAAAAAATGGAGTGTTACAATAGAAAAGAAAACAACATTCACTTCTCTCCAAATTATGCCCAAACTGGAGTTCCATGAAAAGCGTAGAAAAGAAGGTGTTTCTTTGTCTTTTGGTCTGTAGTTACAAAATCATATGGTTGTTATTTACAAAATAATTTGGCTGTTGAATTCATAGGCCACATTTATCACACTGCCCCTGGCTTCCTTTGCATAGAGGGATACTGCTTATGCAGGGAATATCAAACTTACAAGAACTGACCAAAGTGGCAATATCACAAACTGTGAGGTTAATTTCTAAGATAACTGGAACTAAAGTTACATTACTTTTCTAAAAACACGAAGTTAAACAAATGCTAGAGCAAATGGAGGAATTTTATTTCCATGTGACATAATTCAGTCTGTATACCATTACTCTTCTACATAATGGCCCAAAACTTACCCGAGCAGCACGACCCTCAAGAACAGCTGCGACAACTACAGCACAAGCACCAGTTCCACAAGCCAGTGTTGCTCCTACAATCAAAAGTGATTAAGCTTACCACTAAAAAAACGGATTCTGTATTAGATCACAATTTACTAAATTTTTCTTTTGCAACTAAAAGAACTAACCTGCCCCACGCTCCCAAACTCGCATTTTGAGGTGTGAAGGAGTGAAAACTTGCACAAATTCTGCCAATCACAATCAAATTAGATTCGTGAATACAAATACTATTGAACAAATACTACATCCTGATGTATTACTCAAAATACCAAAGCACATTCCTATAAGTTTAAACAGAATGAGACCAGAAGTTTCATATAGTTCAAATTAATGCATTCTCAAACTTCTATCTCTGTCGTAAGGCATAAACAATGAATAAACAAATATAGACGATCTATAGCATCTAAGTTTAGCAAAAGCAAACACTAATTGATTCCAAATTTCCAATAACGAAAGCATTTCCACAGAGTACATCAATTCTGACCTGTGTTAGTTCGTGCTGGAAACACCTCGTGATGCTCAAATTTCGGACCAATTTCAGCTAAATTCAATTTATCGACTTGCAAGTTCTGTTCCATTACACCCAAAAGGCCAAAAGTAAAGAAGTCCCAGTCAGTAATGATGGATTTTGCATTAAAAAAAAATAGTACTCAGCAGACAGAGCCATAATAGAAGTGAGTTGGAATGTCTGAAGTTATTCTTGTACAGTTACCTGGTCTTCTTCTGTACCAAAAGTTACACAATGAGGATTTCCCATACTAACACAGGTTACATTCCAGGTTACTCCATCAACATCCAAACCTGACTTAACAACAGATTGATCTTTGTTTGCAGGTAGTCTAGTAGGTACATCTGATGCTTTAAGAATTGGCTCGCCCATATCAACTCTAACCTGTAATTAAAAGAATCAATGTTAGCTAAAGCGACTGTGAACATCCAATACCAAAAGCATGATGAGGCACCGGTGCAGCAGTGGTGTGCATTGTATTCATACTTTCAAAGTCGCACTCTTAGATTATTAGATGTTTAATGCGCTAACCGCATGTTAACCTCAAACAGTCTACATCAATTGAAATATGGGGTAAAAAAGAGCATACCTTCCCATCATCTACAATTTCTGGAACAATTAGACCAGCACCAGTATGTACTGTAAAGCTGCAATATTTACACATAGAACTAGTGTTTAGAAAGCCAGAACAAGTAGAGTACATGGATAAGATTAATTAGTATGACACAGAAAAGCTTCTTCTTCTAAATGTTATATGCAAATGAAAAGTAATAGAAACAATGCAGTATATACAAGCAAGTACAGTTAACAAAAAAAAAATCAGAATATGGCATCATCTAACAACCCATACCGTTGCTTCCCATGCAAATTCTCAAGCTCTGTGATGAATCTGGCAAAGCACCGCACGCCATTGCCACACATCTACATGATAAAATCGAACATCAAACTTGCGGAAATTTTGGAAATACCACTCATACACACACTTGCACACATAATGCAACGCAGTAAATGCAATCAATTTATCACCAATCAAGCAGGGAAGCAGACACCAGCATTCGATACAATGCAGCAATCACAAATATACAAAATATTCAAAAGCAACAAGTGAACAAGATTCTCTGTAAAAAGTGAGTCACCTCAGGCTCGCTCCCATCAGAATTGAAAATCCTCATGGTATAATCCGTGCCATTAATGCCAGGAAGCGCGAAGATGACTCCATCCGCGCCAATCCCGAAGTTCCGATCACATAGCCTCACTGCTTGCTCCGGAGTAACCTTAGGCTCCGAAGTGTCTCTATTATCAACCTATCACTCGCAAAGCCCAAGAATCAAAAACACACCAACCCTAACTTTTCCGTTGCTTATTCACTTTCAAAAATTTCAATTGTATACCAGGATGAAGTCGTTGCCGAGGCCGTGATACTTGACGAAGTGAAGGATTCCAGCCTCTCTCCGGTCCAGAAAAGAAGCGGGCGACGCCTTTTCGGCTGCTTCGACGCTCATTGAAGACGACGCCGCCGCCGATAGGCTTAAACGAGGGCTTCTCGGCGAGACAGTTTCTCTGAGAGAGTTTAATTTCAGAATAGGAGAAGGAGATGATGGATGAGGAATGAAGGAGGTGAGTGATCGGCGAGTTGGGGATGTGAGAGGCACTGAAATGGCGGCGGCTATGGCCATGACTTCGACGCTAACAGAGTAACAGGAGTAAGTTTCCCCTCTCTAAAAGACTAAAACAAACCCGGCGGCTTGTTAACTTGTTATTTGTCTGACCGCCACTTTGCCGTTACTACTTACTAAATCGAAAATAAGGTCAATCAGGGTAAAAAAAAAAAAACACAAATATTATAATAAACAAATAAAAATAAAACGAAAATAAGATATGATCTGAGCCCCGTGAATAATAAGCCCCTGGATCCCCACAACGGGCCTGGCCGAGCGGGCCCGGGTCGGGCTAGAGCGGGCTCGGGTCGGGCTTTAATTAAATAAATATATTTTCGAGTTGGGTCGGACCGAGCTTTAATCATAATTTGAAAGTCCAAGCCCGGTCCTTTATAGCGGGCCGGGTCCGGACGGGCCGGGCTTTAAAGGGCTACCCTAATTGTCAGGGCCGGGCCGGGCTTAATTTCTTTTATTTTTATTAAATAATTTTATTTATCCAAAATTCAAAATAAATAACTTGGGTATCCAAAAAATTTCATGAATTTTTTGGATATGTATATTTTGAATTGTGGATATCTCAAAAAATAATTCGGCAAAAAAATCAATTGATCTATAACAATTTAATAACTAGTAATGTAATTCATATCATAGGCGTTTCTTATCTAACGGTGGATCGAGGTCAAAAGAAAGACGAAAGCGGCCAATATTTTTACCATATGCTTATCTTATTCCAATATTCGCATCCAACGATCAATTTTTCCAATTAAATCTTCCTTCACCTTGTTGATTTCGATAGGTATACATTTCTTTATAACGAATGAATATAATAGACAACACTAGTAGTATATCGAGATTTGGTGCGATCTAAGACATCGAAAAATGTCTAATGGAAGATTTGGCTTCGCTCATGTATTTAACGCATAGTAATAGGCATCGTGTCAAAAAATTGGCCTTTTTCGTTGTCGTTTCGGCCTCGGTCAATAAGGTCAACTTTTCTTTATTGTCATTTACCAAAATATCCTTTACGCTAATTTTGCCTTAACGACTCTTTCTGAAATCCGATTTTCGTGTAATTCGCGACCACACGCTCCCATGCTTGTGATCCATATACTCATGTAAAAAGTTGTAACCCCGGATCCCATTTCAGTGCAGTTGCCCTTTGAGAACTCTAATTAATAAATATAGGGGCACAAATGGTCATTGTTCTTAACCATGTGGATTGAGGTCGAAACGAAGACGAAAGTGACCAAATTTTTAACCGTAGGCGTAAAATATCTCAATCATCGCATCCAATAGTTGACTTGGTAAATTTCATTTTTCTTAACGATATGATATGGTTTTTTAAATATTTACATTTTTTTATAACCAATGAATTTATGAATACGGTTTATAAGTTGTAAATTTGTATAAGTTTTAATAAGTTGTATTAATAAATAAATATTTTTAAAAAAGAATAGTAATAATGTTTTTCCATTTTGGACTATATATAATGCTATTAATAATAATTTTGTATCTAATGCTATTAATATTTTGTAAGAATAATATTTTAAACGATTCCAAATTATGAAAATATGAACTAGAAGTTAATAATATTTTGTATTAATGAATAAATATTTTGTAAGAATAATATTAATAATATTTTGTTTGTACTCCTCATTAATAAATATTTTTGTATTATATGTTATAGTAATATAGTCTATAACTTAGAAAACAAAATATTTATAATTTTACATTATAAATATTTAGGCGGGCTTTTACGGGCCGGGCCGGGCTTACTACGGGTCCGGGCCGGGCTTGGATCGTTCGGGCCGAGCGGGCCTTTACGCGGGCCGAATGATGAGCCCTACCCCGGGGGGTTGAAGAGGATTTTTCCTGGGTAGAGAATCTCTAATTAAAAATAATAAGTTCCTAGATAATTTGATATGAGTCATGCTCAGAAATAAGTACCTCATTATCTCATTTTAACTATTTTTCCGGTCAAATCTTTTTCTTAAAATTCAATTTCTAAGATTTCTTATTTTCCCTAATTTTAGTTTTCTCTTTGAGTTGAAGAATTTTGTTGTTGTAGTTCATGTATTTTTGGTCATCTTCATCATATCCAAATTCGCTATTCTGCGCAGTTAGATTTAGACATAAAGTCATTTCTAGATCCGGGCCCTGTTTTGCAGTCGCTTATTGGTTAAATGTAGTGGTACCTATGACGACGTTGTTTTAATTAGTAATGATGATCATGATTTAGGTCTATGAGTCCTTTTAGGGCTTTTGTTGTTTTTGGTTGTTTGAAATTGACAGGTTCAAGCTTAATTATGGCAATGTGAGATTAATAATTGTTGGTGCAGGTTTTGTTCGCTTTAGTCGTGTTGGCTTCGTTATTGATGCAATCATGTTGAAATTAACATATTTGCTAGTAGTTTTTGATGTATTATTGATGTTCATCTAATGAAATTTGTTCTTTATAAAAAAAAAAAGTAAGATATGAATCCCATGGTTGTAAACTTTAACCGAACCCATGAAATCTGAATCAAAAAATGTTGACAAATAATTTTACTGGGCGAATTGAGAGGCTTGACTGAAAGATTTTACCTTTAATGTTTAAAATTCAGGAGCTTGAAAATCAATTTTCTGTTAAGAAAAAAGATTGGGGTTTTCTTGAGTGGCTGAGTCTTATACTTTTATTACGACGTTCAATTCAGGGAAAAAATCACCTTTAGTCCCTCAACTTTGACTCGTTCGACACTTTCGTCCATGAACTTTGAAATATACCACTTTCGTCCCTGAACTTCAACACCGACTATCACTTTCGTCCCTGACCGGTAAAAAATGGTGCAAAACCTATGCCAAAATATTCGCACGGATGAGAGGAGTAACTTTTATAACTGGGGTTAAGCTCAATTCGGCCTAGAATAGCTCGAATTTAGCCCGAAAGTCGGTGGTGGCCAAAACTTTAATTGTAAAATTCTCCGCCGTCCGGCGACGGTTTGAGGCGGGGTTGGTGGCGTTGAACTCGCCTCAAGGAGGGCTTCAAAGCCCAGTATGTGTTGTCGTTCGAATTGGCCGGAATCGGAGGTTTATTGGGTGAAAACTTCGGTCAGGGACGAAAGTGATAGTTTTTTTCAAAGTTCAGGAACTAAAGTGATATATTTCAAAGTTCAGGGATGAAAGTGTCGAATGAGTCAAAGTTCAGGAACTAAAGGTGATTTTTTCCCTTCAATTCAACTCATTATTTTGATTTAAGGGATATGTTTGGGGTTTTTGTTTGTATACTCCCTAAATACATGACCACGTAGCTTCTAACACAAGTTTTGATTGGGCACATAACTTGTTTCATTAAATTGACACCTATTTTGCATAATGATGTTTCTTATTCTTGAGAGATTTTTCCATGTGACCGTCACGTCATGTCATATATGTGATTTCACAATAAAAATCAGTCAAGTGTAATTTTTTTAACACCTCAACATTGGGTAAATCCTAAACCCTAAACCTTACCCTAAAAACCTAAGAATCCGTGTTCAATGATGAGGTGTTAAAAAAATTTCACTTAACATATTTTTATTGGGAAGTCACATATATGACATGTCGTGACAGTCACATCTAAAAATTTCTCCTTATTATTTTTGTTAAATTTGTCACAAAAAAAGGCTAAAAGTTAAACAAAAACCTATTTTTAGGAAGCCGTAAAATGTTACTCCAATTGTGTTCAAATTTTAGTGAATCAAATGAAATAAAGCAGCTCGAGTAGTTTCTAAAAGTAACATTTACTGGCAAAAAAATCAGAAAAAGCAAAAAAAAAAGCATATTTTTCCCTAAACTAGAGAAAAAACGAATGATAGAGAAACTGTTGGAAATGCTCTAATGATTTTACTTTTACTATTGGAATAGCATAGTATGAAGCATGGTTCGAGCAAATTTTTTTTAACTTTTCTTTAAAATTAATTTAATTTAAACTTAGAGCTTATTTAAGAAAGGACAAAACTCAGTTCCATCATTTAGTAACCAAATTTGGTAAACAATTTTGAGATTTCTATCGTTACTCGTTATTTAAGGATAAAACTTAGATGTGAGATTATTAGCCAAAAAAAAAAGACTTAAATGCCAGATTCGTAAGCATATGCTAAATTGTCTAATTTATTAAAACTTTCAAACCTTCTCAACTTGCTAGTGAAGTTCACAATTCACTTAATAATAAAGAATTGATTACATAAACACCTAGAGCTGTCTCAAAAGTTTCGGAGGCCCTATGCAAAATTTAAAAAATGGCCCTCTTACATTCTTACATGAAAATTTCATTGAAAAAATTACTATAGATAGAGGTGAATATTATAAGAAATTCATCATTCAATTTAGTTTTGTTTGTTATAATACATCTATATAAAATGAGCTCTTGCTAAAAATATTCATTAAAAGAAGCAAAAATAATACAACAGAATCTTTAAGAAAGTAAAAGAAGTGTCTACCCAAAAGAAAAGATAAAAATAATGAAAGTATTGCAACATCAGGTTTTGAACTTGAGCATTTTAGTCAGTTAGAAAGAGGAGCTGCCAACTGAACTACACAATACAATTGTCATTGGGGCCTTTTATTGTATATATATAGAATTCTAAAATTGGGGGCCTTGTTCTGTCACACTCATTGCACACCTTCACAGCTGGCTCTGTACTAAAATACCCAAATAGGCAAATAATCTTGTGAAAAATATCTCTTGGGGAGGGGCCATACTTAAGTTGGACCACATTTTTGTAACTCACTTTGGACCACATTTTTGTAACCCACTTACGGAATGGTAGTCCACTTTGGACCACATTTTTGTAACCAATAAAAAGAGAGGCAAATAATCAAAGTCAATAATGATCTAATTGGACCAGTGCTGAATTTGAAACGGGAATAACAACCTAATCAAAGCAATACTAAATTTGAAAGGGGAGACAGAGAGGTTAAAGGGCCCTAGGGGAATGCAATATGGTGACAGACTCTCTAGCCAAAAACAGTTTGAACCATGAGCATGGTGTTGTGGAGTACCGGAGTTTGATTCCCCTCCTGTTCACTCCTCTCAAGCATTTCTTGCTGACATTGATGGCATTCCAAGAGGAAGGACGGTAGCTGTGCCTACTGCTGGTCCTAATTGATTTTTGTTTTTGCTTTTCTGGCCTTTCAGGCCCCATGTAACCAAAAAATAAAAAGGGCCCTAGGAGAACCTATGCAACCCCTATTTTGTATCCAGATCCATCATCATTCATCAAATTGTTTGGAAAATCTTGGAGAGGAAAAGTTGTTTGGACAGTCTTCATCTTCAACACCTTGACATTTATCAATCACGGAGCCGGACCTAAGGTGAGGTCGGAGAGGCAACTGCTTCAGGCCCGACAATTTTTCGAGGATAGTGGGACTAGGTTAAAAGCCAAAGGTGGAGGCTGGTTCTAGGATACATCAGAGCTACGCCGCCCACGCTTGCCCATTTGAGATCTTCAGGTTTAGTCTTCACCAAGTCCAAGTCTACCGTGTCTGCGTACTATATATGGATATCCACTATGTATATCACTCACGTTCCCGGCCGCCACCTTGAATGCCCCCACATGTTACCCGTTGGGTTACAAGCAAACCGTTACTGTTCTCAGCGTCCTATTTTTGAACACCAGAGTAATGTGGGACTAGTAATTCAACAACATTATATTATATTCACGACATCAACTTACATTTACATGGGAAAAGATCCAGGGGGCTTCTTGACAATTAACAATTTGACATATTTCAGAGAATTAATATATATTAAACTATAGTCAACGAGTTGAGCCTAATTGCCTTTTCAAGTAAGAGACCCATTAGTAGGAGTTCATCTTCTTTGCCAACGAAGCCAACCAAGTCAACACGTTTGAGTTGTTCAAGCTTTGAAGTATTTGACTTTACAGTCGTGAAGTCCACCCAGAGGTGAGGTTCATGCCAGTATTGGTGGAAGAACGGACTGGGGATGAAGCTCAGGTTGCTTTGAATCTGCGAAGTATGAGAACAGAGTTAGTAACTAGCTCTAGTAATTTATGTTTCTCCACAAATCCAAAGCTTACATACTAAATGAATGACACTTTCTAATCATGATGATGAACTGGTAATTACTCTACGTAAAAAGTTAAGTATTTTACCTCGACCGACAACTTCGCCAAGGAAGGACATATGTTTAAGAAGCAAGCAAGAGAATCCCTTTTCTCCTTGTTGATCATAGAATCAGTCCAACTTAGATCCTTTAGTTTGTTGAACTTGAACGCAAGCCGGCCAAAAATCACTCCACCCAAACACAACCACTACAGGAATAATAATGCACAATTTGTCAGAAGCAAGAAATTGATAGCTAATAAGTTGAATTTGGAAGCCTAAGAGTGCATCTAACGGGAAGAAATACCGTCGTTAATATGTTATGTTAGCAAACTGTTAATTTAAACTCTAACTGTTATTTGATTATGCGACTCAAATTAATAGTTCGACAACATAACGTCACATATATCCGGCTGAATAAAATTACCAGGATGATATATATACATACCTCAAGAAGCCAACCACTTATGGTGAGAACCTCAACATCCTTGAGAGAAGCTAGGATAGACAAGACATCCTCACACTCAAACTCATTGCTGCCTGGTCCATCTCTCAAATTGAGCATCGCATTGACCAAGCTCACTGTCTTCTTTATGTCAATCTGAGGAAGAGCACCATGAAACTCGAAAGATTTGAGATTTGGAGCAGAAATCACAATAGCAGCCATGTCTGAACAGTCTTCCACCACCAAGCTCTGAAGACTCTCTGTCTCTACTTTAAGGCTTTCCAACCCTCTACATTTCTCAAGCCTCAAACTTTCAAGAACATTACAATTTGAAAACAGCATAGAAACCAAAGGTATGGAAAGATTGCTGACTGATCTGAGGTGAAGAAGCTTGACCCCAAAGAAATTAGCTTTTTGGGTAGGATTGCTGTGAAGGCACAAACAAGTTTTTGTTGCAACTTTCTGAGTTTCAAAGAACTCAAGATGAAGCTCTTGGTCAACCCCCTTGGTGGCTTTGACAACCAATTCTTCATTGATATGGTCAATGACTTTGAGATTGAGCTTCAGTTGCTCTGGACAAGCATAAGACCTTAAGAACATTCCCATAACCTGTTTGACATCTTGACCAGACCCTTCATGGGTTATTGGGTATGGATCAAAATTCAAGCTTAATTGAATTGGAGACCAGAGACTTCTCCAAAATGTTGAAAGAGTGCTTGTTCTTACTGCTTCCTTCAATGGCATCAAGGAAACCACTCTTTGCTGTATTTCAAATGGTAAGCTGCTGATCAAATCATCAAGCTTTTCCTCCTCCATGAGTTTAATTCTCTATAAAGTATAAACCCACCTCCAGAAAGCCTAAATATTTTTTGGGTGAGACTCAAAAACAAGAAATTATCAAAAAAAACCAAAGAAGGTACTTCTGTATTTCCTGAAGATAAAACCAAAAATTTGATTCAAATGTTGGGTATGAACTGCAAGACTGGTGCCTACTTTTGAAGCCTCAAATGTGAAAGTCAATGCCAGCTTAAAGACCTTTGAGCATTATATAGAGCTTGATTTTCCTTATGACTGTGATCCAATGTGGAAAAGGTTATTAATCTAATGAATATTTAAGTCGACTTAAAGAGACTATTAAAGATAAGCATATGTGATTATTTAAGTGATTGTGATTGTGATTGGGCGCAATGGTAGTTTGACTGAACAGGCAGCCCCCGGTATTGATCAATTCAAACCAAAGTAGTAATCTCATGACTCATGTACGAACCAAACGTAGTGTGTTTATTAATTAGGGATACTATTAAAGGAGTGGTTGATAGAGAAAGTAGTAAAAGTCTAACAGAGAATGATGGATGGTATAGATAGATTTCTTCTATTTTAGTTTCTGTTATATTGTCAAAGAAATTGGGCTACTAGAGTTGAACAAGTGTCAGACCAAAGGTTCAGCTGCTTCGTGGAAATGAAGAAGGAAACAACTGTAAGGTTCAAACTTCAAAAGAAAGGAAACAAATTTTAAGGTTCCAACTTCAAAAGAGAAGTACGTGCTTGTTTAGGCTGGCCAATTATTTTATAACAAACAGCGTACTTAATACTAAACTGTTTAACTTTTTTTTTTTGCTCTTGCAATGTAATGAGATAGTTGAACATTTAGCTCGAAAGCGATGTTTGTTGACTTGATCAGAAGTTAGAAGATATTGGATTGTAAATTTTTGAGCTACATGAACTTAGGAAACTTGTCGAAGCTGTAGAGATGCAATTAATCCGGAGCTCTTAACTGAGGCATCAAGAAGAGCCCAAAAGGCACATTCACCATCCCCAAAACCTAACCTAGCTATGGTATCAGCTAGCCCAAGACACCCTCATTAAAGATCAAAACAAGCCTAAATAGAGGACCCTAAGCTACATGAACCAAGTGTTTCACAAAGGATCTATGTCGACATAAACTGAAAGATACATCAAATGACAAATTGATTGGGAAAATTTTGAGTTCAAAGCAAGAAAGAAGTAGCTACAAATGAAAGCAACTTGGTTTTGATCCATCTCTCTTTTGTATAAATGTGTGTTCTTAAAGTCCTTAATTGACAATAACATACTCAAAACAAAAACAAAATGTCCTTGACAATATGGATTGATGGACCAACCACCATGAGGTATTAGCAGATTAAAGACAAAAGTGACACGTACACGATGAGGTTTTTGCTCATAATTGTTTCAATGCATATTATTCAATCTACTATTATTTGACTTGTACTATTGTTCTTGTAACTTATTCTTATACACGAAACATCAACATGAGAGCGAAATTAATTCGTTTTTTGGAAAGGGGATAGGCATCAAGTCAAGTGATGCCTATTTTATTATTATTAATAGAATTGTGAGAGTACATCAAGGTGGACATAACACTTAAATTTCGCGTACAATTATTGATATAGAACGCATGACAGAGATGATCGAAAAACAAATGGACCGACACAAAGGAAAACTTGATATTGTTCATCATAAGCGTTCTAACTCCGAATAACTATTAATTTACCTTTCCGAGAAAGGAACGGTGAGACGAAGCAAACACATCGCTTCGCCTTGACGTTGACTTTTTTCGGGCATCCGAGGTCGTTTAGGGCCTCAAAACAACAGTTTAATATTTTAATTAATTTTCGAAAAAAAATTTAGTTTTTGTTATTTTATTTTAATTAAACCCGTGAGCTTGATTAAGCTTTTTGTTAGCGCTTTAGGGTTTCTTTTGCTATATAAGCAACTTTAACTGGCAGCTTAAACTATCTTTCATATTATCAATTATCAATTATCAATAAAAATGAGAAGTTTTTCTCAAACTCTCTGGTGGATTCCAGATTCTCTTTTAGGGTTCATTGCTTGTGAACCCCTTGGTTACTTATGCTGCGTCAATTAGAAAAAACTTTGTAGAGAACATCATGAATAATAACAAATGTCTCATTAATTCAAAAGTCGTCACAACAACATAAACTAGCAAAGTGTGATAACCCATTGGCTGCACCATTTACTTCACGGTAAATGTGCCGCACTTGGATATAGTTAATAGCATCCCAATGGGCACGACAATCATTCACAATCCACCCAATCTTTGATCGGTCCTCTTATTCATTCGAAAGTGCAGCACAATTGAAATTAATTAAAGAACCTCTAAAATAGAACATATTGAGATAGCTTAATTTAAGCAACAAACAGTTGTAGCTTTTAGGTTATAGAAGCAACCTTCTTACCAACTTCTATAAGTCGCTGTCAAATTGTATAAATTTTGAAATAAGCTGCTTTTAAAATTTTCACCAAACACATTTTGTTGCTTAACTTGATTGTTAGTTAACCAGCTTTTTAAATAATTTGAACCATTCCAAGTCTTTGTAAAGAATCTATAAGTTGGCCGATCTAGTCTTTTTAAAATGAAAACAGGAAATTGAAATCCCCAATAATAACCATCATCTATCCGCCTCATATTTAATTAGCTAAAATATCTGTCAGTCCATATTTTTTTTAGAGGAATAGACAAAATTTTATTGAAAGAAATTGAAAAAAGATGCCAATTACTAATTAGTATATGTTTGTTAATTTTATTTTATTTCATTAATTAATAATTGAACTCTTTGGTACGTTCAAGAGTTTACTGACTGATTCCCATTAATTTAATTTTTTCCAAGTGATCTACTGGGCTGCAGACACATCGACAGTATTATAAATACTAGTTTACAAAGCCAAATTAAGCTCATAATATTTGACTTTCAACGTCTTCTCTGTAGTGAATGGTTTTAATTAAGGGGAGTGAAATTGGCACTCCCCTATTTACATTTCACACTCCCACTAAGCATTTTATATTATTTTATTAATTGAGTGTCCATATTTACCCTTAGAAGCCAACGCCTTGCAAACTCTGCTCTCCAAACTCTGGTTCCACCCCGATTGAAAGCTTCAAAGCTCAAATCTTTACATATTCCCCTCCACATCAACCCAGATTTTGCCTCCCCAGATAGTTTCCCCTTGCCTTTTTACTAAGAAACCCCCGGTTATACTTAGCTCTTCTCAAGATCTATGACTTACATAGTAGAGACTAGAGAGTAGAGATGGAAGAACTTGATTCTCATAAAGTGGATGTCAATACAGATTTGGTAGATTGACTTTTGGAACAGAAGCAATTCTGTTCTGACAATTGAAAGTCATCTTTTTGAAGAGAATCACATGCCACAGCTTGCATTGCCGATGAATTAACAAAAATCTGGACTTTAATTGTTTCCAGGTCAAATAAGTAAGTTAATCACAGGCTAAAACATTAAAAGCACTATTTTTTAATGTTCAAAAAATAAAATCATATATATATGTGAAGAAAAGAAAATGGAAATTGACTATGATTCTAAGAACAATGATGCTAAACTAATCCAATTCCAACAAACCAACCTCACCCATCAAAGTCAAATTCCCATAAACTAATTTTTATTTTCGCTGAAACTCATAAACTAATTAATACACTACATGATGAGGACGATGATAAATTTCAATGTACAAAGCTTCAACTGTGGCTGGGTTTCCAGTGAGGAGCACTGAAAGTTTCAGAGGTTTTGGTTTTTGGATGGAAGCAAGTCAGAGAGTGATGCAATTATGCATGGTTGTTTACTTTTGAGGGCAAAGTTGGAAGCTATAGCAATAAACTAACACACAAGTAGTAGTGGGAGTGTGGAATGTAAATAGGGGAGTGCCAATTTCACTCCCCTTAATTAATTAGGGACCGCCAAATATATATTATCAGTCACAAAGTGTCAACATTTGGACTTCGATTAGATTGCGGACTTGGATTGGAATTTCTTTGCGTCACAATGTGTGGTGTACGGTTTTATTTTTTTTACGTCAGTTTACACATCCACGTAGGGGAGTCAAATTTAAAAACTCTCTTAGGACAACTTTGGTATCAAACCACTGCACCAACCACCTTAGATAATGTGTGCTATAGTTAAATGACAGTGATTAAAAATATAGAAGATGATTATAAAGTTTAATTCTCCAAATGTCCATTCACATTTTTATAATTTTATGCAGTCCAAGTTAATAAGTAATTGACAACACGTAAAGTATGAGAATTCAATTACTTTACCTCTCACCATGTAATTGTATTCTTGAAGGAATGAGAAACTTATTTACTTTTTCTTGAGGGATTAACTTGCATTCCGATTTTATTTGCATTGGTAAATACATTGGAAGCCATGTATTGGGTTTTCCTTATTATCATACATGTTCAGGTAAGTAAACATATCGTGATTTTATTTTATGCGTAGAAATAATTGAGTTACAAATGCTCTGTGACAACTAAAAAAAAGAGTACCTCTTTTTTTACAAAAGAAAGTTGAAACAAGGCTTGAAACAAACATTTTGCTAATGTTATAGACAGTTCTGTTCACCTACTCAGTTAATTCCATACTCAGTTGTGTTCAACTGCCTTTAGATCTAAATCCAATGATAGAGAATAATGTGACAAGTAATCTCATTCAAACTGCATCATTATTCTTCACACTTGGATTTAATTCTAATGATAGTTGAGAAAAACTGAGTAAGGAATTAACTCATAGAAAGATGGAGAACACCTTCACGAACTAAAAATCTTGAAAAAAAAAAATTTGAAGATAGAAAAAATAAAGAAAAAGATAAGAAAACTCAAAGGAGTGGCCCGTTGTCACACCTCGGATCCGGTGTCGGTGGATTTTAGGCACATAAATCCGAATTCTAGGTGTGAGTGCTAAAAAGTAAAAATAAAATAAAATACAAGAAAATATGTTTCCGCTGCGCAACTCTGATCTATTAAAAATAACAAAATCCTTTACAAATACACAAAATAAAACACCTTGATCTAAGCTCGTTATTCTATGCTCATCTAATAGTTTCGATTCTCGGTTTTAGAACCTGCAAAATCTATAAAGGGGTGAACTTTCGTCCTCGCTGCTCAGGAGGGACATAAACCCCATCATCGATAATTGACCAGAAGTAACACGCAAACACATATTTCAACTATTGCACATTTATCAAGTATAACAATGCTACAATGTAATGCAATGCAACTCCACTTATCTACCCGTTAATTCACATGCTAGAACACAAGGGGCCTACACGTCTCATACCGTGTATTTTATCTTTTTTTCACAGGTGACTCCAGATGCCCTAACATATGAACTAACCCCCAACCCAACCAATGATCCCCCTTTGCTAGTCATCTTGTCTAACCTCGATCACCAATTTCGTACAACTCTATTAGCCTACCTGAAATCTGGTCCGTACGAGTCAAACTCAACTACGCAAAAAATAATTTTCACAACTCCCAAATACTATTATACTCCATAACTCCTTATTTTGCTCAGAATAATTCTCATGACATATATGCATATATATTATTAGTTAACGTACATTTCATCAATAATATTCTAGCACATGTAACTCAAATATCATCAAAGAAATTATTCATTCTAGCACATGTAACTCAAATATCATCAAAGAAATTATTCAAAAAATATTAACAAGCACAATATATTTCATAAAGAAAATAAAATCAACATCCAATCATAGTAAAAGTTTCCTCAGATCCCCATACCTGTATTTTCGAGCATAATTGTCGAGCATAACAACGACATTGCGAGCCTCCTTAAAATAGTCATAAAAATATCAACACCTAATCTGGAATTTATTTCGCTAGATAGATAGATCTCGTCGAGACGAATTCGTAGGCTTTCGCGGATTCTAAATCGGAACTACGGTTAAAAAGATATGATCAACCGAAGTTTTAGAGAGAGAAAGCAGGAGTGAGAAAAAAGAATCAGATCCGGGTCGAGGGTCGGATTGCCAACATAATTGGTCGGTTTAGTGAAATGGTCCAATTACAAAGTGCCACATGCTAAGCCATTACAAATTGACCAACACATGTTCGCCATGTGTCAACTCTACAATGATTAATGTCCCACTTGCAGCCATGTGTCAGAAGGAGACAAATAGGCCTGCAGCCAAGTGACACATGTCACTGACGCAGCCAAAGCTGCTGTCCATGGCTGACACGTGTCCCCCCAGCCAATAAAAACTCGACACCTAATTACTTTCATAACAACAACTTCAAAAATTCATTAAAAATAGCTCGGGACTCCGAAAAAATATCCGAAAAATACCACGAACTCGTGGAGACGACTACTTTCCTAATATGAGATAAAAAAAAAATTTGACAAACTTAAAAATTCTTCAAAATTGTTTTGCGACTTAAAAATAAGAAATTTAAAATTCAGATCGTCACACCCGTCCAGCGGGAAGCAATTGAAAAAAAGAGGTTAGAGTTTTTGTTTGGGCTAGAGTTTGATAGAAATGGTATTTGTGGTTGTTTATATTTTCAGGTTTCTTTATCTTAATCTACGAGAAATAACTTGTAAATAGCTAATTTGGTTATTCCTATTGCTCTTCGTATGACTCATGTTATATCAGTCATGTTCACATACTCAATTGATTCACTACTCAGTTGTGCTCAGCTTCCATTATATTTAAACATAAGGGTGGAGAATAATGAGGTTGTTAGAATGAATTTATTTACCTCATTATTCTTCACCATTGGATTTAGATCCAAAGACAGTTGGGTATAATTAAGTAGGCGAACAAAAGTCTAATTGAGTAGGCGAATATATATACATCCAAAGGTTAGTAATATTAAATCAGATATTAATAAGTATATTAGTTTTTTTTTAATTGTAAGATAACTTTCATTCAACTAAAGAGGAAATACAATAAGCTAATTCCGAACATTTTTCAACATAATTGAGATCCATTTATGTGATGTAGATCATCATTCTTGGAGGTGTCAACCATTGCGAGCTAGGAAGAAGACGATCGAATATCTCGATTCTTGAGGATGAGAAGACAAACTCCCCAATTTTGGTTAACAATAGTGGTCTTGATACGTGGAATGTCACACGAATTGGACTAAAACCGACGACTTCAGTCGGTTTAGTCTGGTGCGATTGTAAATATTTTCTTCTCCTTAGTAACAAGTAACAACAACGGTCTTGATACGTGAAAATTACTAAGAAAATACACTCTTAGTAACTTTTGATCTTATATGTCAAAATAAGTCAAGTAAAGAGGAAAATTATTTGAGCGTAAAAATTGCCGGGCTCTTAGGCATTCTTCCCGCACACAGAGATTCGGCTACAAATGTCAGTTTTGATAAATCAACCTTTGTATTAGTTTATAGTTTTACACAAATATTAATACACATGTTAGTGGACGCGTGCCCTTTCATGGATGGATTTCTCAAAGTCCTTGTAGCCTTTCACTCTTTCAGTTTTTTAAGACAAGATGACAATTAATCTAGTCTATCGTCTTGACTCAGAAAGCATAAACATGCCATGTATGTAGTAGCTTTTACATGTAATCCATAAGATTAGTTGAATCACTCATTGTCCAAAAAAAAAAGATTAGTTAAATCACTAGGATTTGTTTCATTTGTGAAACCGTTATTAAAAAATTGATTGTCAAATCTATGTTTAGCTTTGTGAATTGGATCATGGGATTCGTGGGACAATATCGTATCTGCTGATGAAAGATGAGCTTTTGGTCTTCAAACTTCTTCTTTAGGGTTGATAGCTATCCAAAGTCTCAATCTGAGGTGCTAATTCAAATTTACATTTAGATTTTAGATTTGCTAGTGTTTCCTTTGTTAGAGTATAGACACAGCCTTACATGAACTCATTTTGAACTACATATTTACATGAATAACTTATATTGAAGAATAATCTAGTTTTGATATCATAAAGAATGCGGAGCAAAATCAATTATAAAATTGTGAGATATGGCTCAACAACATCACATTACTTTTGGACAAGGCTCGTGATTTTGTTATTTTTAAATTTTTCACAAACTACATAAGCAAATCTGAAAAAGGTAAAAAATAAAATAAAAAAAAAACCTCTCGATAATAAAACCCTAGAAAGTTGTCTCTCTTGTTTTTACCTGCTTCTTGTCCAGTGGCGCCTCTTTGCGTCGTCGAACTTTTTAGAGTTCTCATTTTCTTTCATTCTTCTATCTTCAAAATTTCTCGTTTTTCAAGGTTTTGGTTTGGGGAGATTCTCTCTATCCTCTTATGGTATTGCCGGTTGTCTACGATGAACTTTTTAGGTGGTCGTCGGAGGGATTAATTGTGATCCTATCAAATAAGTATGGCTGGATCGTGTCTTTGATCGTCATTTGACAGTAGTAGGGATGGACGAGTTTTTAGTTTCGTTAGTGTTTCTTTATTGTTTGTTGGTTATTTTCAATAAGTCCATACTCTATTGAGGTAGAGTTTGTGGATTTATCTTTTAGGTGGTCTTCTAGTTGGTGGGATCTTTGTCCGACCCTTGGGCTTAGTTCTATTGTTATTTCTTGGGGACTAGTTACTTTCTCATCAATGAGTTCTCATTGTGAACGTGCTGGTGAGACACCCATTGTTTTTCTTGGGGTTTTGATTATTTGTCCCCTCTCTGAAGTATGATTTTCGGTTGATTTGATTGAAATTATCTTTACCCTGAAAAGAAAAAAAAATGAAGCAAATCTGCAGTCGTGGTACGTTCTCATGGATAATTGGTCTAAGCGTCTAAACATAAGATTATGAAGGAACATTATGAGCATTGCACTTTTTTTGTGAGTTCTCGAAAATGATAGAATGTTAACTTTGAAGTGCATGATAACATTTTATGGGAGCACCGATATGGCAATAACAGCTCCTTATGGAATATTAGCAAGGTGAAAATATTATATTTTTTGTTTTGACATTATTGATAGAGCTACCCAATTGGGCAAAATTCAAAATGGTACTAGCTACCAAAGCATTTGATTTTGATTTATGGTATTTAAAGCCACCAGTAAATCAAGGTTCATTACCTGTGCACTATATAGAACTGAGTTTCTGTTTAGCAGTAGGCAATTACTAAATAGAACAGTAACAACCATTGGATTGAGACATTGAGAGAAAAAGGAAAAACAGAGACCAAATCCCACTAATTATGGGGAGTTAATTAGTGACATAAGAATAGGGACGTGAGTATAATATTGCTGCTAGTAATTTTAAGAAGGTTTCAATCATACCTTATACTCTTCCCACCATTTAAGATTTCGCCTGTGGAAATGGAAGCTTGCTAAATTGTAGCACCTCCGGCTCCTCCTCTTCAATTTAAAAGTCGGCTAGTCCGTGTTGTTCTACATCTCTTTTGTTTTCTAATTACAGAGAGAAAGAGATTGAATGGTTTACATTTGGAGTGATCAAGAGGTGACTCAGGTGAGTGATTTCTTCAATTCAAAATCTTGGGGATCCTTTGCATGTTAGTGGAGTGATTTCGTTTACTTTTTAGATTCAGATCATATGATTCATATCTTAATTTATGTTAAAATGATGTGAGCTGGTCTAAAATCTAGAACTTTTTCATGCTTTATAGCAAAAATTTGATTGGAGTCCCCATAGATTTCAGTTCATATATATGATTGCATAGTGTTGATTTCAAGATTGGTCCGAAAGTTATTCATTTTTCTTGTGTTTGTAAAATAATTTTATTATTCATACAGAAAAATAGAACAAATATTGCTGACATTGGCTATTGAAACTCTTCAAGTTCTGTAGTACTTGTTCATGTCATGAAGGTGATATTGAGAAAAAGTAAATATTTGATGCTTTTTCTCCATGTTTCAAATGTACGTAAAATGAAAAAAATACCCTTTGTTGCTTGCTCCTCATATGATTAGATATGTTCCAAAATAGAAAATGGTGTGAGATGAATTTCATCTATTGACTTCTTAAATAAACATTTGTAGTGAATGGTTTAAGCCATTGAACTATATATGATGTTCATATATATTTTTTTTTAGCATAGCTGTTTTGATTGAACTACATATATATGGTTTCTGATTAAGTAGGCTTATTTAGGCTTTGCACATGTTTCTGTAATGTGTCTCTAAATTTAACCTATTTGTTCTCTGACAGAGTGTTGATGAGCTGAAACACAAACTTTTCTGCATCAATTATGAACTAGAATCGGCGAAAATGAGGGCGAACCAGGAGGTAAGCAAAAACGAAGAGATCACAAAGCAGTTGCTTCATCTCTTGAAGGTAGCTTGTCAAGAAAGAGATGAAGCAAAAGATCAGTTGCAAAAACTACTCAACATGTTCTTGCCTATACCAGCTGAAAATGAAACAAGCCCTATACTCTCGGAGGTCAATAATGAAATCCCAATTCCCCGAAAAGCCTCAGATTTCTCAACAGTTAAAAAATCAAATGTTGTATCCAAAACATGTAGTTCATATTCCACTAAATACAACTTTGCTGATTCAAGTAACTTGGAAGGATTTCCCAATACGACTGTTGTTCAAGGGTGTGATGAGTCCATCCAGTTGGCTACGGATTCCGCATCGAACTTGAAGATCATGGATCGTGCTGATGTTTTGATTGATAATATTGTTAGGGTGAGACCACTGCCTAAGAAAGGAAGACTGTTCCAGGCTGTAATGGACAATGAGCCTTTACTTCAGACACTTCTTGTTGCTCCTCTTCCCAAGTGGAAAAATCCTCCACCAATTCCTCCCTTGAAAAATTCATCCAATCTCATTTACGGATGTGATTTCGGCTCACTAGAACAGATTGAAGCAGTCAATCCGATTCGTGCATTGCAAGGTTCAAGTTCACTTGGATTTTCTCATATACCATCTTCATCTGTGTTGAACTTTGCACATGGTTCTGCTTGTTTGACCAATGGAGTTGGCAACAATTCAACTGATTTTATGAAGAGTCAGATTGGGACTGTTAAAAGAAGAAGAAGGAGGTTCTGATGAGGCTAAATCCTTTTTCCTGGTGTCTGAAAATTAGTACAAATAGGGTTCGGTGACTTGTAGTAAAAGAAATCATGGTTTATGAATAGAATAATTACTACGTAGTTTTTGGCTTTGGTGTACTGGTGTTAATGTAAATCTTGGTATCTGAATAAATAAACATATTGGGTTTGCATATCTTTGATGTTCCCCTTACAATGCTGAAAAAGCGATGGCAGTAATTTAATAATGAGAAAAACCTCCATATGGTACCTGAACTATCACCAAATGCAATTTTTGGTACCTGAACTTTCATAAGGAACCTAGTGGTACCTGAACTATGCCTCCGTTAGCCATTATAGTACATACCGTTAAATATTCCGTTAAGTGCTTATGTGGCATGGGTAAAACAGTAATTTTATTTATTTTCAATTTTCAAAATAAATTATACAAAAAAAAATAGAAAAGTTATCCCAAAATTCAAGACTAAAAATAAGAAAAATTATTTTTATTTTATAATATAATTTATTTCCAATTTTTATGTTTTTAATATAATTTATTACAATGTAGGTGGTTTTCTTATTAATTAAAAAATAAAAATAAACTATACTCAAAAATGATAATTTATTATATTAAAAAAATGATATTTTATTTTGATTTTAAAATTTAAATAAATTATACAAAATTTTTTTTTTTAATTATTTATCCACATTCAAGATTAAAAATGAGAAAAATTATTTTTATTTTTGTAATATAATTTATTGCCAATTTTTATGTTTTTAATATAATTTAGTATCATGTAGGTGGTTTTGTTATTAATTAAAAAATAAAAATAAACTATACTCAAAAAAATAATTTAAATTTTATTATATTAAAAAACAATGATAATTTATTTTGATTTTAAAATTTAAATAAATTATACAAAAAAAGATTTAGATAATTTATCCACAATTCAAGACTAAAATGAGAAAAATTATTTTTATTTTTATAATATAATTTATTACCAATTTTTATGTTTTTAATATAATTTATTACCATGAGAGTCTTCTCTCTAGCAAAACCCTAGCCCCATGAGATTCCTCAATAGCGTCTCTGTGCGCATCAAATCCAGCAGCACCTTCGTGTGCTTTCCTCCTAGCCTCTGGCTTCTTTCTATATTGTTTATCGCACAAATTCTAGTGCCGTCAGCAATCGCTAGTGCGGCTTCCTATGGTGAAGATGGTTTTTGCCTCTCTCACTCACAAGGACGGCTCTGTCCGTCATACTCTTTTCAGGCCTTTGGTGATTATGCTCCTGCAGGGCGTCTCTTGGGCTATCAAAGATGGTTGACATCCCGATTAGATCTGGTTTTCTGCTTGTCGTTGCCGGTTCTTTTGGGTGTCAATCAAATCCAAGAATTCAAAGTCTGGGATCCAGGTGAGTTTTGGGTGCTTGGTATTGGAGGCTCAGCAGCCTTGGTGTTTCAAGTCGGCGACCTTATTACTGGTGGGGCGCTGCTAAAGTTTAACCTAAATCAGATTTGGTTATTTGATTTGGGTTCTTTTAATTTCTTATCTACGAATAAACATGATCAGTTGTGCAAGTTTCGATTGTGGTTTTACTTTCTTTTTTCATAGGTTCTCGTTGAGCTAGATTGGATTTATTGGTCTCAATGGCAATACTTGCCGGAATTTTTCTGTTGGTTGTTGACAGCAGTGATGCACCGTGTATGTATTGTTCTAGGTTTTGAATCATCGATTAGAGTTTTAAGTTTAGACTCATCGATTAGGCCACTTGTGTGGTCTGTACTGCTCCTTTTTAGGATGCCCATATTAAGGATTGTAATCCTCTATTGATTAATAAAGTTTATGCTATTTTCAAAAAAAAAAAAATATATAATTTATTACCATGTAGGTGATTTTATTATTAATTAAAAAATAAAAATAAACTATATTAAAATGCCACATAAGCACTTAACGGAATATTTAACGGTAGGTACTATAATGGCTAACGGAGGCATAATTCAGGTACTACCAGGTTCCTTATGAAAGTTCAGGTACCAAAAATTGCATTTGGTGATAGTTCAGGTACCATATGGAAGTTTTTCTCTTTAATAATTTATAGCTCACTTCAGGTTTGGTAAATTTTTAGTAATTCCATTAAATGGGTACTCATACTCAAATTATAGCTAGCCTACTTTAGTTTCAAAATTTTTGATGCTCTTTTGATTCACTGATAATGTGGTAAAGAGAAAATTATTTATTTTTCAAAGCAATCGGATTGAGGCACATTTACATGTCAATGCGGAAAAAATTTATTGGTCTAGATGAAAAAAGAAGAAGAAGAAGCTTAGGATGACCTTAAAAAGAAGTAAATCTTACTTGGAAACACTTCTTTTTGGGTTTAGTTCACATACCCTTGCTCAATATGTCCACTTTTATAATAGCAATTGCAAATTCCTACTCTTCATTCTCTCATTGAACACTAGGTCTCGTTAAAACTGTTAAATCGTGAAAACGTGCAATCACTCCTTTCACCACGTTTAGGTAAAAATTTACCCCACCTTTGTGAAACCGTTTGATTTCAAGCTACATTCCTCAGTCCACAACTGTGTAAGAGTGTAGTATCAAAAGCTACCCAATATGCCCATAACACCCGGCTACTTCCCTTAACACACGCACATGAAACCCATATGTTGTAGGTACCCTCTCTCTCATTTCATACCAAGGAAAACTCACACGTCAGCTTGTTCCCGTCTAACTGAAACTCAGAAAGCTAATGCCCCTGTCCTTAAACATGCAAAGAACTCAGAGGCATTCTTGCATGCTCGCCAAGTGTTCGACGAAACGCCTGACTTAAACGTGGTATCGGCCACAACAATAATAGGCAGCTTTGCTCGGCAGCACCATCATGAAGAAGCTACATATCTCTTTTCAAGGATGCTTGTTTTGAATATTCGACCAAATGAATACACATTTGGCACTATCATTCACTCATCAACTGCACTTGGAGACTTGAATATAGGCAAGCAACTGCATTCATGTGCAACAAAGATGGGTTTGCATTCGAATGTCTTTGTGGGAAGTGCAATTTTGGATCTTTATGCCAAGCTGAGCAGTATCCAGGATGCTCGAAGAGCCTTCGAAGATACCCAGAAGCCGAATGTGGTTTCCTATACTACATTGATATGTGCTTACCTGAAAAAGGAGATGCTTGAAGATGCTCTCGAGCTTTTCCGAGTGATGCCAGAGAGGAATGTGGTTTCATGGAATGCAATGATTGGAGGGTATAGCCAAACAGGCCACAATGAAGAGGCTGTGAATCTTTTCATTGAGATGCTTCGAAATGGGTTGGTCCCTAATCAGTCTACTTTTCCTTGTGCTATAATTGCAGCAGCCAATATAGCAGCACTAGGAATTGGCAGAAGCTTTCATGCCTCTGCTGTCAAGTTCTTGGGTAAGCTTGATGTGTTTATTTGCAATTCCCTAATAAGCTTTTATGCAAAATGTGGAAGCATGGAAGATGGTCTCTTGGTTTTCAATAAACTTGGGCGAAGGAACATTGTTTCTTGGAATGCTGTGATATGTGGGTATGCTCAAAATGGTAAAGGAGAGGAAGCCATAAGCTTTTTCGAAAGGATGAGGGTGTCAGATTGTAAACCCAACAGTGTTACACTTCTTGGCTTATTGTGGGCTTGTAATCATGCTGGCCTTGTAGAGAAGGGTTACTCATATTTTAACCAGGCAAGAATGGAGGACTCCGGCATTCTAATGCCCGAGCATTATGCTTGTATGGTTGATCTACTCTCGCGCTCAGGGTGTTTCAGACAAGCTGAGGAGTTTATTAGAGATTTGCCTTTTGAACCAGGCATTGGGTTTTGGAAGGCATTGCTTGGTGGCTGCCAAATCCACTCGAATATGGAGTTGGGGGAGTTTGCAGCAAGAAAAATACTGAGTTTGGATCCTGAAGATGTGTCATCATATATTATGTTGTCTAATGCACATTCTGCAGATGGAAGGTGGCAGAGTGTGTCAACAATAAGGAGAGAAATGAAAGACAAAGGGATGAAGAGGATTCCAGGTTGCAGTTGGATAGAAATTCGGAACAAAGTTCATGTATTTGTCACTGGGGATAAGAATCATCACCAAATGAATGAAATTTACACTGTGTTAGAAATACTGTACAGAGCATTTGAGGGGGAATAAATCAAGAGCAAAAATTGCGTTGATGATATCTACTGCATCAGAATTTAGCTTGGACCTGACCTTTAGGCTAAAGGTGCTCTTCTGTGCAAGCAAGTTGAGCAAACTTCGAATACATAATCTGCAGAAGGCTCATATGAAGATATTTCATCTCAGTGAGTGTCACGCTCAGGGCCGGAGTTTGAATCTTCTCTCTTTTTTAATCCAACTGTGTGCGGAAATCATCTAAAAGCAACCGAGATGTTTTTGAACGATGAATTTTAATTGGTGAAAATAATATGTTACTAAAGATTGAATAGATTAGTTTTCTAATTTATGTCAATTGATTTCCATCAACATTCGCTTCTACTTTAAGATTATTTGTATATCACTTTCTTTTTTCTTTATTCGTGTATCACTTTTATAGGGTCTTTGACATATGAATCCCAGTTTTCTAGATTTTTAGAATGAAATTTTATAAAATTTCTAATTAGAAATGAATACCTAAAAATCTCCTTCAACCACATGGTGTGGTTGAGTTGACAAACTTGTACTATACAAGTTGGGGAAGAACTATTCATGCATCATGTTAATAGGAGGTAAGAGATTTGAAATCCAGCTTGGGCAGGTTTGAAGGACATTTGGATTTGTGCACCTGTCAAGCACCAGTGGCCAGTGATAGCCCATTTCACGAATGAAAATTAGTCTTCTCGGCCGGGGGGTTGGGGGATCATTTTTGGGGAGAGAATCTCTTAAAAAAAAAAAAAAATCTCCTTAATTAAAATACGTATCTTATGTTCCATTTGAACTTTTTCTTTTTGAAAATAAAACAATCAATTCTCCCTTGTAATATCAAAATTCAAAAAAAAAATTTAAATAGAATATGCGCGTGGTATCTCACGGGTCCGCTTCCGGACACGTGTCAGATGAACGCAACGGAAAGGCGCGGAAGACACAACATACGGGTCGGGCGGTCCCCGCGCCCGCCTTTTTCAATCAAAATCTGTGGACCCATTTTCTAACCATAGTTAGAAACTGCAGCGTCATCGACTCGTTCCCAGTTAAGCTGCATCTTAAAAGTTCCAACCCCTTAACCAGGGTTAGTTCCAACCCCATTGTTATGAGCTTCAGATCCAAGATTAGGGTTCCAAGGATCAGAAATTCCTTCTCAAATTCCCCCAAAATCCTTTGTCAATTTTCCTCCTTTCAATTCCCAGAAGCCTAATTAGGTCCTCAATTTCTTATTCGTTGAAATTTTCGATCGCTCCGGTTGTCGCAGACGGAGCTCAAAATTAGGGGAAAAATGGAGACGCAGAGGATAATTGAATTTCCTCACCAGAATATGGATAAGCGGCCGAGGAAGAGACCTCGATTAACATGGGATATGCCTCCTCCTCTTCCACCTCCCGAGGTCTGTATCTGTTTTAATTACACAGTTTGTTAAGAATCACAATTTTCTGCTCTGTTCGATTATGAAACCTAAATTTTTCTTCTTTAATTGTTCTAAATGATTCTTGGATCATTGCTGAGATGCGACATGCCCAATTTTCCTCCTTATAATTTAACTTTGAATTCCCATGGCTTTCTCTTGTTACTTAATTTTCATTATACAGAAGATTATTTGAAGAAAGATGGATCTCGATTCGTGTCTGAAGTATTTTTCATTATTCAAATATTATTGATATGAATTACAAATTTGACATGCAATTTAGCCTTTAGGAATTGGTGTACCAAATACTGGAAATTTGAATGATTCCTGGAATGTATATATATATATATATATATATATATATATATATATATATATATATATATATATATATATATATATATATATATATATAAGATGATTATACTTATGCTTTATATGTTGTGCAGCTGCTCCCAGCAATATACTGCGGGCAGGAGTTTGGGAATGGTCCAATTCCCAATTACACATATACGTCTATGTTTTATGGGGGATTGCCTCGCAATGCCTCCCCTCCATGGAGGCCTGATGATAAAGATGGTCATTATGTGTTTGGCATTGGAGATAATCTAACCCCTCGATGTAAGTCTCTTCAACAATTGTTACTTTAGATGTTATTCTATGTAAGTAGGTGAAATTGCATCGCAACATGTTGATATTTTTGTTGATATCTTTAGTTGGTTATTTATCTATAAATAATACTTATTATTCGTTCACTAATACCTTTTTCTCATCAAATTTGGCAGATAGGATTCTCAACAAAATGGGAGAGGGTTGGTATTTTATTGTTTTCATGGGAGTATAATTCACCTTCCCCGGAAGGAGTACATATCTCTATCTTTTATTCCTCAGACATAATATTTGGTTTGACTTTTTTAGGGACTTTTGGGCAAGTGTTGGAGTGTTTTGACAATGAAAAGAAAGAATTTGTGGCAATTAAAATTATCCGCTCCATACATAAGTATCGTGAAGCTGCGATGATTGAAATTGATGTCCTACAGAGACTTGCAAGGCATGATATTGGTGGCACTCGGTAAGGATATTTCATTTTCTGTCTCTTTATTCGTTGTAGAAGTTTGAAGTGATGTTGGTATAAGCGGTTTCATTCTTTGCAGTTGTGTGCAAATACGGAATTGGTTTGACTATCGTAATCATATTTGTATTGTAAGTATTTATTGGTACTTCTGATTTAATTAGCTTGGAGGAGCAATATATAATCCTTCATGCCTGAATTTTCTGTGAGTTAAAAAAACTTGCGGATGGATTTAAATGGTTTCAACAGGTATTTGAGAAGCTTGGACCTAGCTTATACGATTTTCTTCGCAAAAACAGCTACCGTTCATTTCCCATTGATCTTGTTCGGGAGCTTGCCAGACAACTTTTGGAGTCTGTAGCATGTGTGTGGGCAATTCTTTGCACCATTTTTTCTAAATTCTTACAGCTTGATGCTCAATCTGTTTAAGTGTAAAGCTGAGATCTGCATTGATACATATTTTGATTCCATATCTGTTTCGCCAGTTTTGTAAACATGGCATTTGTTTGTTTAAGCATGTAGTTGATCATAATAATAATAATTTTTAATTCACTTCTTTTTTATTTGTGTGCTGGTTTACTTTGCAGTTATGCATGATTTACGCCTTATTCATACTGATTTGAAGCCAGAAAATATTCTTCTTGTCTCCTCTGACTACATCAAAGTGCCAGACTATAGGGTATTGTTTCCAAACTCATATTTTGTCTTTTGTTATATTTGACATAACAAATGTGCTTGCATGCACGCACTAGCGGACAACAGCATTGTATGCACTTATTTAATTATCTTGTGGATTGTCATATTTTTGTGCCTCATTCTAGTAATACTGAGCAATGTGTGGTTATGCAAACATATTTTGTGATTTGATCATTAATTGGTACAGCTTCATTTTAGGTTTTGTTTTCTGTAAGTTCATACTTCTGACTTGATGTAGTATCCCAAGCCATCTTCAGATCTTGTGCCTCGTTATTAGTATTAGACTATTAGCTCATACTTCTGACGCTTAATTGTTTTTTCTCAACTACAATGAAGTTTCTAGCACGGTCAACCAAAGAGGGTTCTTATTTCAAGAATCTGCCCAAGTCAAGTGCCATTAAGCTCATTGATTTTGGAAGTACAACATTTGAACATCAGGATCATAGCTATGTGGTGTCAACACGCCATTATCGTGCACCGGAGGTTATTTTAGGTAAACAGATATTGGGATTGAACAAAATTCTTGGATACTTGAGCAATATCTTGATGTGCAGTTTTTTTTGGCCAATCTTGATTTGCATTTTTAGATGACACTCATATGACATTGTCTTCAGGTCTTGGGTGGAACTATCCTTGTGATATATGGAGTGTGGGCTGCATACTTGTTGAACTTTGCTCTGTAAGTACCCGTGGGTTGATATGGCCCCATCATCTACAATTGAGTCATTTCCCTTTAAAGTTTGCTAGATATGTCATCCCTGCCGGAAGATTAATTGTAAGGTTCCAAGGTCAATGTTACTATTTCCTGTCATGGGATATAACTATCCCTTGAAAAGTGAATTCTTCTTATGGCTGACTATCAATTTGTTGGGTCTTTGGACGCACAATTTTAAGGTTCCCAAAAAAAGGTTTTTCAAATGTCCATTACAAGATTGCTCAAAGAAAAAGAAGGAAGAAGAACTAGTTAATCGTTAGATGTGTATAGGAGTGTTAAGCAATGCAACTTGTTTGAGAAACATTGTGAGTAAGAGATAGAAGCCTTAACATTCTCATTGTTTGGATGAGAGAAATATATCTTGGGACTGCTTTGAAATTTAGTTTCCATGCTTGACTAGAGAGTTTGAATTTCTCTCAACATTTGTCATTCCTTCTATATTGTCTTTGAACAGGGTGAGGCCCTTTTTCAAACACACGAGAACTTGGAGCATCTTGCAATGATGGAGAGGGTTTTGGGGCCACTTCCGCAGCATATGGTGCTCAGAGCCGAGTAAGATTCTTACTCTACATAGTCCCAATGTCTTATATGTGGGATGGAGCTCTTATGTTTTGTCTGATTTTTGCAGCCGTCGTGCTGAGAAATATTTTAGGAGGGGAGCACGACTGGATTGGCCTGATGGGGCCGCATCTAGGGAAAGCATGAGAGCAGTATTCAAATTGCCCCGATTACCGGTACTGATTCAAAACTAAAAGAAGTTTCTACATTATTTACAATGTCACTTTGCTTGGATCTTCAACAGACTAACCTTGCTACCATCTTAAACCATGGATTGCAGAACTTGATAATGCAGCATGTTGATCATTCTGCTGGTGATTTGATTGAACTCCTGCAAGGGCTCTTAAGATACGAGCCAGCAGAGCGGCTCAAGGCAAGGGAAGCATTAAGACATCCCTTTTTCACTAGAGATGTGAGAAGGGGTGGCTATCCCCTGTAAGAACCTTCCTCATCTATATCAGTCATGAGCAGAAGGCCTGAGAGACTATATACGAGTAAAAATCCACTTGTGGTTTTTCGATTGTACGATTGTTTATGTATAGTAAAGCGTCCCCATCCCTCCTTTCTTGTCATCGGTTTCTTATTCTGATCTTTTTCTATAGCGATAAATTGCTGTTTGTTTTGTGATTTTGATGACCAAATGCTCAACTTAAAAGATTAAAATTCCAACTTGAATGATGTTTTTCTTTTAATTGATGTGCCATTCTTACCCAACTTAAACAAACGTCAAGTAACGAGGAATCCATGGCAAAGTGGGTTTTTTTTTTATTCCTCTGAGCATAATCCCTCGAATCAAGGTCGTCAAACAAATTTTTCTCTTTTTCCTTTATTCAAGCTGGAATGAAATCTCAAACAAAATGAAGAACGAGCGAGTTTAATCTAAACCAACCTGTCCAACTAGTGGTTGTCAACCCTAATTTCACTTTTTAGCTTGGGTGCTAGGAAACTACGAAGTTACTTTACACTTTAAAGTGCTCGATGGCGCCCACTGAAACCTAAACCTCTGGACTAAGTAATTGAGATTGATACCATATATTCTCCACTCTACATCCCATTCCCACCACATTTTCACTGAAAATCCTAAAGACCACTTTCTTAGTCTTAGATTCAGTTCGAGCTTTTGAAGTGATCAGCATGGCGGGAGAAGAAGACGGCCAGGCCATTGGGATCGATCTGGGGACGACTTACTCTTGCGTAGCAGTTTGGCAACACGATCATGTGGAAATCATAGTGAATGATCAGGGCAATAGGACCACTCCTTCTTATGTTGCCTTCAATGAAACGGAGCGTTTGGTTGGGGATGCAGCATTCAACCAGGTCATCAAGAACCCCGCCAATTCCATCTTTGGTACTCTCTCTCACTAAACCCTAATCTACTTATTACCGTTTATTTCCCAAATTAGTTTTGTTTTCCTGTTTGAGGTTTCGGTATTTCAGAGAGTAGTACTATGACTATAGAAGATAAATTGTCAACTTTGTAAATTTTGAACAAGTCCACTGCATTTGGTCCTTTTTTTGTTTGTTTGTCTTTATAAAAAGTTAATTAGTAAAGTAAATACTGCTGCTTGACTACTGAGTAGTGAGTACTGCCCAAAGAGTCAATCCGTTATGTGAAAATGTTGAATACTTGATTGATTTCTTTAGTGTAGAAAGTGTAAGTTATTGTCACGGTTGTTTATATAACATGTGCACTTGTAAATTAATATGGTGATGCATTTGATTGCTTCAAGATTGCAACTGTAATTTATGTCACTGTAGTTTGTATAACATATTAACATGTGTGCTTGTAAGCATGATGGTGCATTCATGTTTCTGTCACCCGACACATTTCCTCTTGTTTTCCTTTGTTGGAATGTGTTAGCAAATTTTGACTTCGATCTGCAGATGCAAAGCGGTTAATAGGTAGGAGGTTCAGTGATGACTCTGTTCAAAATGATATGAAGTTCTGGCCATTCAAGGTCATTGAAGGCCGTGATGATAAACCCATGATTGTGGTTACCCATGAGGGCCAAGAGAAACAGTTTGCTGCTGAAGAAATCTCATCCATGGTTTTGGCAAAGATGCGGGAGATTGCTGAGGAGTTCCTTGACTCAACAGTGAAGAAGGCAGTTATCACGGTCCCGGCTTACTTCAGTGATTCACAGCGCCAGGCTACAAGAAATGCGGGTGAGTCTGCAGGTCTAAAGGTAATGCGTATCATCAATGAACCAACAGCTGCAGCAATTGCTTATGGCCTTGAAAAAAAGGCCGGTTGGTATAGCAAGAGAAATGTCATGATATTTGATTTGGGGGGTGGTACTTTAGATGTGTCACTGCTTACGATAAGCACTGGTGTTTTTGAAGTGAAAGCCACGGCAGGAGACACTCACCTTGGTGGCGAAGACTTTGATAACCGAATGGTGAATTACTGTGTTGAGGAATTTAAGAGGAAGCATAACTTGGATGTGAGTGGAAACTCTAGAGCTCTTAGGAGGCTAAGAAATGCTTGTGAGAAGGCAAAGAGGAGACTTTCATTTACATCCTCTATTGAAGTTGAAATTGACTGTTTGGATCGGGGCATCGATTTCTATATAACTATTTCCCGTGCCAAATTTGAACAACTGAACATGGATTTCTTCAACAAGTGTATGGAGCCCGTGGACAAGTGTTTGAAGGATGCTAACATGGAGATAAGCCAGGTAGATGATGTTGTTCTGGCTGGTGGATCTTCTAGAATTCCCAAAGTGCAGCAATTATTGCAAGATGTCTTCAAGGGAAAAAAGCTATGCAAGAGCATTAATCCAGATGAAGCAATAGCATACGGTGCAGCTGTTCAAGCTGCAATCTTGAGTGGTAATGGAAATGGGAAGCTTCAAGACGTCAATCTCTTGGATGTCACTCCTCTGTCACTAGGAGTGGAGGTTAAAGACAATGATATGTATTTTGTTATTCCAAGAAACACCAGAATTCCTGTCAAGAAGAATACAACACTATATACTCGTTATGACAATCAACGTAACGTCATCTTCTCAGTTTTTGAAGGCGAGAGTGAAACCACTTTAAATAATAATTTTCTGGGTAAATTTGAGCACGAGGACATTCCTCTGGCTCCTAAGGGTTATCCATTCCATGTTTGCTTTGATATTGATGAAAATGGTATCCTCAGTGTCTCCGCCGAGGACAAATCCACTGGCCAGAAGAAAGAGATTACAATCATGAATGACAAAAGATCTTCTTGAGGGAATTGAGATTGATGTAAGAAAGGGGGCCTCTGTTTTCATCAGTTCACAACAATGTCCCGCACGGTTAATCATATGCTTTTCTTTTCCTCGCACATATGGAAATACCTGGTTGATGTAGTTTTGAGAGAACATGTCTGTTTGTATTCATCTTTTAATCACTTGTGAATGAGAGTCTGATATTCGATAAATGTTTGAGAAATATGAACTAACCGTTGAAGATTTCTGTGCTATTTCTCCTACTTTTTATAAGTGTTTTATTATTTTATTTTTTTTGCTTACCGCCAGCCATTATAGAAAATGAGACAATCGAGAACAAAATGGTTCAAGGAAAAGACAGGCAAATGAACAATGCCCTTCCCATTCTTTATGTCTATGGGGGCAAGTTCAAGCTCCAACCAAACAATTGAGCTAGAGAGTATGAACATAATCCCTCCATCAAGTTCAGTATAAGAAACCTCAAACAAAATGAAGAACAATTTGTTATTTGTTTTCTATATTTAAAAATTGTAGTTCTATTATATAAGTTTGTGTCAGGAACCAGTCTTAAACTATTATATGACCTCACACGCCATCTTTTTAGTTGAACTAGAAAAGCTACAGTGCTACCACTCAGTTCGCTCTTAAATTGTTCCCACCACATTTCACTTTCCTCACTGAATACCCTAACCCCATTTTTCTTACAAGCTTTTGAACTGATCAAAATGGGGGGAGAAGAAAAGGGCCAAGCAATTGGGATCGATCTGGGGACGACTTACTCGTGCGTGGCAGTTTGGCAGAACGATCATGTAGAAATCATAGTGAACGATCAGGGCAACCGGACCACTGCATCTTATGTTGCCTTCAACGAAACTGAGCGATTGGTAGGGGACGCAGCATTTAACCAGGTCCTCAAAAACCCCAAAAATTCCATCTTTGGTAGGTTTGCTTCCTAAACCCTCATCAATTTATTGCCATTTGTTTCTAAAATTAGGTTTATTCATGAATGAGGCTTTTTATATTTCATTTTTGTTGTTTCTCTGCCAAAGTGATTATGCTTGGGATGACTATGATCATAATTGATTTATTTATGAAATGTGTTTTTTATCTTTGTTTTTTTTCTAATAATTTTATGTTAATTAGTCACTTTTGTTTGTGTAAAATGTGCATTTGTGTTGTTTCTATCGTATGACGGATATGCTTTCTTTGTCAAATGTGTTTGTGAAATTGGCATTGATCCGAAGATGCTAAGCGGTTAATAGGTAGGAGATTCAGTGACGCCTTTGTTCAGACTGATATGAAGCTCTGGCCATTCAAAGTCATTGAAGGTGGTGATGACAAGCCTATGATTGTGGTTACTCATGAGGGTCGAGAGAAACTGTTTGCAGCTGAAGAAATCTCATCCATGATTTTGGCAAAGATGCGGGAGATTGCTGAGCAGTACCTCAACTCAACTGTGCAAGGTGCAGTTATCACAGTCCCGGCTTACTTCAGTGACTCGCAGCGCCAGGCCACAAGAAATGCAGGTGAAATTGCAGGCCTAAAGGTGATGCGTATTATCAATGAACCGACAGCTGCAGCAATTGCTTATGGCCTTGAAAAGAGGGATGGCTGGTATAGCAAGAGAAATGTGATGGTATTTGATTTGGGTGGTGGAACTCTAGATGTGTCACTGCTTAACATAGGTTCCGGTGTCTTTGAAGTGATGGCTACGGCTGGAGACACTCACCTTGGTGGTGAAGACTTTGATAACCGAATGGTGAATTACTGTGTCGAGGAATTTAAGAGGAAGCACAACTTGGACGTGAGTGCCAACTCCAGAGCTCTTGGTAGGTTAAGAAGTGCTTGTGAGAAGGCAAAGAGGAGACTCTCATTTGTATCTTCTATTGACATTGAAATCGACTGTTTGGATAAGGGCATTGACTTCTATCTAACTTTTACTCGCGCCAAATTTGAACAGCTGAACATGGATTTCTTCAACAAGTGCATGGAGCCTGTGCAGAAGTGTTTGAAGGATGCTAACATGGATATAAGTCATGTTCATGATGTTGTTCTTGCTGGTGGGTCTTCTAGAATTCCAAAAGTGCAGCAACTACTACAAAATGTCTTCAAGGGAAAGCAGCTATGCAAAAGCATTAATCCAGATGAGGCGGTGGCATATGGTGCTGCTGTTCAAGCTGCAATCTTGAGTGGAAATGAAAAAGGGAGTCTTCAAGACTTCAATCTCTTGGATGTCACACCTCTGTCACTTGGAGTGCGGGTTCGAGATGATGAAAATTTCATGTGTGTTATCATTCCAAGGAACACTGGAATTCCCATCAAGAAGAAGAGAACACTAACTACTCGTTTTGACGACCAACATGGCATTGACCTCGCAATTTTTGAGGGTGAGAGTGAAACAACTTTGGATAACAACTTTTTGGGTCAATTTACGCTTGATGGCATTCCTCCGGCCCCTACGGGTGTTCCCAGAATCGATGTTATGTTTGATATTGATGAAAATGGTATCCTCAGTGTCTCGGCTAAGGACAAGTTCACTGGTCAGGAGAAAGGGACTACATTCATGAGTGATATAAGAGCTTTGTGAAGGAACTGAGGCAGTTCAGACCAAAAAACAAAAGAAGAGAGGCAACTATTTAAGGAAGGGAGCCTCTGTTTTCCTCTGATCTCCACAATGTCTACAAGCTTGATCATGTATAATTAGGAAAGAGTGTATCTGTGTGAGCTCTGTTCTACAATCTGACATGTTAATGGGAATCTTATGTTCGATAGAAAACTTTTGACATGCAAGAACTACTGATCACATTGTGCGCTTTTCGTAAATTATTATACTTCTCAGTTCTCATGTTTTTTTTGGCTTAGCATTGTAGCAAATAAGACATTTGAGAACAAAGTGGTGGTTTGAGACATTTGAGAACATTTGGGCATCCTAGCTCTTACTAAAGGGCGTTCATGTCTCCGAGGCCAAAGGCCCTACCGGTTTCAAAAGCTTCCTACCAAACAAGGCTAATGTCTATGGGACTATATATTGATAATCACCTTTCATTTTTTTATCAAAGATAAGCCAATTTTATGCAACTGTATCTTAAATGTAATCTAGTGTAAGTTTAACATTATCTAATTGCAACAAAAACTGTCTAGTTATAATATTGTATTGTTCTTGTTAAATTATCTCATGGTAGTCAGATATCCAACAAACTGGCCAATATCATATTTTAGCAATATCTTAACTAATTTTACAACAAAAATCAACTTCAATATAATATCCAAAACAAAGTGAATTTTCACTTTGTGGTATGTATGTGCTAGCCATATTGACGGTGAGCTGTGGCCAGTTAGGTTTTAGTAAAAACTAATATTGCGGAGGTTACAAGTTCGAATCTCACTGACATTTAGGATGGGTAGAGTGGGGATTAAAATTGTTATTTCTTTTCAATTTTTTTTTTATAAAATCATATGTACTAGCCATATATAATGTTTTTCGGTTTTGTTTATTTTCTACAGAGAGTCAGAGACAATCATTGAACGATAATTTAAAAATGAACGAATTAATCGGTTATGAGTAGTTAAGTGAGGATGGTTCCTCCCATTTCTCTTATGTGTGTGTGTGTGTCTTTTTTTTTTTCTGTGTGCAAAGAATAATTACAAAGGATATAAATACAAGCAACCTAAGATGAAAGTCAGGACAAAAACGAATTCCCTAATATCTAGGTTCGCTGCCTGCAATAGTAGTAAGAAAAACTATGTATAATTAAATTGGAAAAAAATGTAATCTTGATGAATTATCAATGAAATGAACTAACATCTAAAAAAAAATGAAAAAATATTTTTACTTCTTCTCAAGCCTAAACTAAAATTTTATTCTAAAAGGACTACAAAACACCTCCTCAACACGAAACTGAAACAAACGAGCTAGATGGAGCGACACAAGCTAGGTGACCTCATTAAAACCTTGCTCGGATAAACTCAATCAGTAAGACAAAACTTTAGACCGAAAAAAGAGTGTGAATATGAAACACATGATAACTTTTGGAATAGGAAAAAAGTAAATAAAAAGAATTTGAAGCATTTAGTACCAAAAAATAAATGAACCAAATAATTCTATACACTCCCATAGACCATGAAACACCGATCGATTACATTCCTCGATAATTAAGTCTCACAAAACTTCACTTGGTTCGCTTTATATTGTTCCAACTTCCTACTGCTTCATTTCACTCTGCCCTAAAGTCTCGAAATCGTGAACCATTTTTCTTACTTTTCAGTTTTCACATTTTCTTCAAGCTTTTGAACTGAGCTAGAATGGCGGGAGAAGAAAAGGGCCAGGCAATTGGGATTGATCTGGGGACGACTTACTCTTGCGTAGCAGTTTGGCAACACGATCATGTGGAAATCATAGTGAACGATCAGGGCAACAGGACCACTCCTTCTTATGTTGCCTTCAATGAAACGGAGCGTTTGGTTGGGGATGCAGCATTCAACCAGGTCATCAAGAACCCCACCAATTCCATCTTTGGTAGGGTTTCTTCCTAAACCCTAATCTACTTATTGCCATTTGTTTCTCATGTTACCTTTATATTATTGTATGAGGTTTCAATATGAGTATGCTTGAATAACTATATATGAGTACGTTTGTCTACCAAAAAACAAATTAAGTCAAATTCTTTTGATATTCAGTTTTTGAAATTTCGATCGTCTTTATTAGATTTAAGTAGTCAAACAATTAGAACGCATATGTAAACTGCTGCTGCTTAACTACAACGCAAGAGTCAATCCGTTCTGAAAAAAAAAAAAGCAATAGTAGAATTCTTGAAAGATTTCTTAAACATGGAAAGTGTAACTTGTTTCACTGTTCTTTGTGCAATGTGCATGTGCACTTGTAACCTTGTAAACATGATCGATGATGTATTTATGTTTGTATTATATGATGCTTTTGCTATAATTGTTATTCATTATTGGTATATGTATTTGTGAATTTGACTTCGATCTGCAGATGCAAAGCGGTTAATAGGTAGGAGGTTCAGTGACAAATCTGTTCAAAATGACATGAAGTTCTGGCCATTCAAGGTCATTGAAGGCCGTGATGATAAACCCATGATTGTGGTTACCCATGAGGGCCAAGAGAAACAGTTTGCTGCCGAAGAAATCTCATCCATGGTTTTGGCAAAGATGCGGGAGATTGCTGAGGAGTTCCTTGACTCGACAGTGAAAAGTGCAGTTATCACGGTCCCGGCTTACTTTAGTGACTCGCAGCGCCAGGCTACAAGAAATGCGGGTGAGTCTGCAGGTCTAAAGGTAATGCGTATCATCAATGAACCAACAGCTGCAGCAATTGCTTATGGCCTTGAAAAAAAGGCCGGTTGGTATAGCAAGAGAAATGTCATGATATTTGATTTGGGGGGTGGTACTTTAGATGTGTCACTGCTTACGATAAGTTCTGGTGTCTTTGAAGTGAAAGCCACGGCTGGAGACACTCACCTTGGTGGCGAAGACTTTGATAACCGAATGGTGCATTACTGTGTTGAGGAATTTAAGAGGAAGCATAACTTGGATGTGAGTGGAAACCCTAGAGCTCTTAGGAGGCTAAGAAATGCTTGTGAGAAGGCAAAGAGGAGACTTTCATTTACATCCTCTATTGAAGTTGAAATTGACTGTTTGGATCAGGGCATCGATTTCTATATAACTATTTCCCGTGCCAAATTTGAACAACTGAACATGGATTTCTTCAACAAGTGTATGGAGCCCGTGGACAAGTGTTTGAAGGATGCTAACATGGAGATAAGCCAGGTAGATGATGTTGTTCTGGCTGGTGGATCTTCTAGAATTCCCAAAGTGCAGCAATTATTGCAAGATGTCTTCAAGGGAAAAAAGCTGTGCAAGAGCATTAATCCAGATGAGGCAATAGCATACGGTGCTGCTGTTCAAGCTGCAATCTTGAGTGGGAATGGAAATGGGAAGCTTCAAGACGTCAATCTCTTGGATGTCACACCCATGTCACTTGGAGTGCGGACTAGAGATAAGACTGAAACTGAAAATGTCATGCATTTTGTTATTCCAAGAAACACCAGAATTCCTGTCAAGAAGAATACAACACTATGTACTCGTTATGACAATCAACGTAACGTCATCTTCCCAGTTTTTGAAGGCGAGAGTGAAACCACTTTAAATAATAATTTTCTGGGTAAATTTGAGCTCGAGGACATTCCTCTGGCTCCTGAGGGTTATCCATTCCATGTTTGCTTTGATATTGATGAAAATGGTATCCTCAGTGTCTCCGCCGAGGACAAATCCACTGGCCAGAAGAAAGGGATTACAATCATGAATGACAGAAGATCTTCTTGAGGGAATTGAGATTGATGTAAGAAAGGGGGCCTCTGTTTTCATCAGTTATGTCCATGGTGACTCCAAAGCCATGCTGTCTGCAGAAGTCTTTACTTGCAAGACTTCAATAAGGATTTGGATCCTCTCATTAGATTTTGCTTGAATCAATTATAGTCGTGTATTACAAATTTTAAGAGGTATGAATCCCTAATTGTGGCTTCCATCTGAACTGTTAAATGTAATAGTGCTTCGTTTTTTTACTTTTGCTCACACACCCTTACATTCATACGTTTAGAATTGAAATTCAAGCAGATCTTATTATATATTGTCTGAAAGAAGTCGGTTCATTAAACCATTATTTGATTGTTGTATTGATTCGAACTGATGGTGTTGTTGCGACTTGAAACTGTGATTTGTACTATTTGATATTGAGCTACAAGTGACAAGCCGTGAACGAACAGCAGAGCAGACCAAGTCATTATCAGCTCGAGCTGTAATTGCACTAACAAACATTATATACTCTGTATTGGTTGGCCTATATTATCTTAATATTCCTCGCTTAGTAGATTAAAGTCCACAACGCAATCATACAAATGACAATGCCATAATTTGATGATATTCTACAATACAACTAGAAAGATTTGAAGCACGGCAACAGCAGCTAAGGATGTTCATTTTAAATTACAGTGTGTTGGACAAGGGGGTGTTTGTTTACCCAACTCTAAATTAATGCTTTTGGGACAAGGATGATCATTGTACTAGTCATTTTTTTTTTTTTTTTTTTATGTTGAGCTGTGCTACGATCCATTGTCTACGCACGAGGAGCTATAAACCCTAAATGATTGTGGATTCTATGATGAGGGACACACGGATCCAATGTGAGATGGCACGCGAATGCAATTGCCTCCTCTCAAATATATAAGGAGGTCAAGAAAATGCTTAGTAGTTTCATGTTTTGCTCTTTTCCTAAGGGTGGGGGGTAAGTTATTTGCTGGAAGATGCTTAAGCAGAAACAAGGTGGGTTAAAAGACTCACAAAGAAGAGAAGACAAGGATTCCATGAAAAGAGCAAACAGAACAAACTGTCGTACGTGCGAAATGTGAGGAAGAAAATATTCTAAACTCGTCACTCTCCATACTCATTAATTAATGCTCGGAAATCTCTTGTTAGCTCTGACTAGAACTATTAAGTTTTGCTGTTTCTCTGTGTGTGTCCATTTTACTAATAGATAGCCATAGAAAGGGTGATGGTGTAAACATTTCTTGTATATCCTAACAAATTAAGCTGCAATTAAAAATTACCCTTTCTAGCGTCTGAAAAAGCAAGATAAAAAATTTACTAGCATTGGGTGATTGGTAAAATATGTATGGTCACTCATCAAAGAGGTCTAAAGAATCCAGATTTTGTGTTAAGAGGACAAAACTAGTTTGGATGCCTTGCCTACCCTTATTATGAAAAGAGTTGAGAGGGCATATGCAAATGCAAATGGAATCACATGCAGTGAGGTCCACAGCTTCAAGGAAGAAACTACAGCAACTGTAAAATTAGAACAGGAAAAAACAACATAAAGATTTTTCTCTTTTAAGATGGATGATCTCTTTGTCTCCCTCATTTAAATATATAGTACTTGTACACAATCACATGCCTCCCATAATGCACCAGAATATATATAGCTCTTCTGCAGTGAAGACTGAAGACCCATGAGTGATCAAAACATTTCTCTACATGCATTAATTCCATAATGCAAACAGGATTGGCATGATCGAATACAAACAACAAATAAAATGCAAAAGAAAACAATAGGCACCGATTGAAGAACCTATAACAAACTCCCAAGAGCTCAGAATTAAATTATCAGAAAGCTTTTTTCTGCTTGCTGGTCCCTAAAACTCAGTAGCATACATGATTGTACTCTATTTCACCATACATTTATAGTAATGTACCATAGCAGATCCCTTCATTCTTCAAACAATTAATCTTAATCATCAATTTCACTATCAAATTGATCCAAGGGAGGAGAAATTTTGACGCTTTATTGGTGAAATTTTGAAGATTTTGGAGTGGGAGATTTCAGAATTTCGGTGGGCTTCATTGTTTTGCCTAGTTCAATTAAAAAAATAAAAGGAAAAACAGTCGTTTTGCACAAAGAACCGAGTGTAACATTGTAGAAAACGTAAAAACGCTCCCCGTTCTACCTTCTTATCATCCAAGTAATAAATCGAACGTGCTTTGTGACATGACCGTCTCACTTAATACACACTCCATGAACACCCTAGTCTTAAATTGATGAACAAAAAGTGTGGGCGGCCTTGAGCGGCGCATGTCGCATTACCTACATAGGAAGTTGGATACATAAGATTGTAAGTTGTAACACATGTAAAAGGTTAGAGGGCCCCACGTGTCACGTGGACAGTGGGCTTAGTGGCCACGTAAAAGAGACAAACAAAGGCTGCTTGTAGAATCTCCTCTAATCCCCTCTCCACCAATCATCGTCTCCCTCCCACGTGGGCATTGCAGCCATTACATCACAGGATACTACTACTAACTCCACCCTGCACTTTATTTATTTATTTATATCTCCTCCGGTCCTTCCCTTGATTATTTTAACCTATAGTATAACCAACACAGTACTCGAGTACAGTCGGCTTGCATACTCGATCAGATTTCTTGATCCTATTTATTATGATCTAGTTGATCTCTCTCCTCCTCATCTCAATCTCTAGCTCTCGATCGATCCCTCTACTTCAATTATTTCTTCATAGTTCTAAGTCCTTGCTAGAACTATATATATATATATATATATATATCTCTTCTACAACAAACATGGGAGATTCGTCATCTGCTTCATACATCCACATGGTAAGCTAGCTAATACTGTATAAGATCCAATTTCATGAACTCGATCTTCTGCTTTCCCTTGATCGATGATCATCTTGTTCAGGGACGAAGTCAATAAGCTTGTAAGAGACTTGCTCCGTACGTCGTCCTTGATCATATGATCCAACAAATCGAACCCTTGACTTATTAATCTAGTCTCTTTTACCTCTAACTTATTTGTGGGTTAGCTAGCTAGCTTCAGAGTTTCATTTACTTCTTTGATTCAATATGTGATCATATGTTTATTTTTTTCGAGTTTTAATTGGATGATGATGATGATGAAAACGATGATATAAATGCATGTTTGATTAGGTGCACCACTTAATTGAGGAGTGCATCATCTTCAACATGAGCAGAGAAGAGTGCATGGAAGCCCTTTCCAAACATGCAAACATAAAACCCATTATTACCTCCACAGGTACTTAATTACTGCTTTGATAGTTTGACATGTATATATAGGTGTTTTAATCTTTCTCTAGCTTCTTACAAATACTGTTTGCATGGGATTGATTGTTTCAGTTTGGAAGGAGCTGGAGAAGGAGAACAAGGAGTTCTTTGAGGCCTACACAAACAGCAGAGAAGCTGCGAGAGAGTCTAAAATGGAGACGAAGCAAAGAATCCAGAAGATCCTCTCCGGTCATCTTTCTCAAACACACACAGACAGCAGCACTAGTACCGAATCCGACGACTAGTAATTTGCATTTATTCGATATTTGATTCAGACAACGATCGATAGTAGCTGGCCATTTTGGCTTTGCTAGCTAGACCACCGCTAGATATAATCCGTAACATCATCGTAAAGTTAGCTTAGAAGTAATAGCAAAGCAAGGAGGACGGCACATACGACGTCGTCTGGTAGTTATCAATAGTTATATTTTTGTCTGGGACTGTGACGTGGTCTTCAACAGTAGTTGGGTCGTTGGGAAATGTGATATCTGTGGCTGGGGTAGCACACGTGGCATAAACGTGGCGAAGCCCGATGTGCTCGATTGGTCACCATTGTGTCATTGTGTGTATGTGTCTCTCGTACAGATTGTGATGCGTTTATTGTTCTGTAAAAAATTTGCAGCTACCCTTAATTTCTTCTTTTATGTTGGTACGTATATCGTATGATGGATAAATTTAAACCTCCGTAATCTTGTAAGATGGTTCGTTAGTGTATCGTTTTATTTAAATGTCGTTTATATGTGTAAAAAGGTAGGCTTTCACATATTTATATATAATTTAGCACGGAAATAAATAGGTACATGGTCTATCATTGAAGATGCTTGCATCGGTTTTATTAGTAGTGAATCATTGACTCTGTACTTTTCTAAATGTGTACGTAACATTAGTTTTGAAGCCCTCATAGACTATTAATTTTGAACAAAAAATTATTTGAATGAAAGGATACTTAATTTTTTTTTTAGTCACAATGAAATGAGATATTAGTTACATCATACATCACATCGTATATAGACATTTAAGTTTTTTTTTTTCTTCAATAAGTTTGGTTGCTCAAGTGTAATAATTGAAGTGACATGTAGAAAACGATATTTATGACATAATGTTTGAGTCGTTTTGCATTGTACGTCTCCATCATACTTTACATTGATAGACTAATCACCAATGGAGAAAGAGAGTAACGTTTTAAACAAGCTCTGTGAGCTAAGTGACGTACGAAGCTTGAGGATAAGCCTAGACGACTTAGAGTAAAAGCAAAATGAACCAAAGAATTCTTCGGGTGGACAAAAGTAAATGAACTCGATGTGAAGTTTTAAGAAAGCTAGCATCAGCTCAGGCAGCTTATCTAATAATTGTCGTAGTGTTTTACCTAACTGCGGTAGAGATACGCACCTGATTGTCTTCCGCAATTGCTCCGATGGACTATTGCCTCCCGATCTTAGTTGACTGAAATATCATTTTAGTGGTGGTTTAAAAATTCTTAGAACTAAGCATAGGGCATGTTACTACCGGATGCCCGACTCTGGTATATCCTTCTTGCCAAGCTAGAAGGAATATTCATGATGATACCAAATATATAGATGAGAGAGCTTCATATCTATAAGGAGCTACCCACCATATAAATAGATATGACAATGACACACTTGTAAGAAGGGTCCTCCACTCCTATATAAGGAGGATACCCTCACACAATTAGACATTATCTTCACTCCACTCTCTAGAGCTCGTAGCTCTCTCCATTGTAATCTCTCTATAGTGATTACTACCCAAATGGGCGTAGCCTAGCCTCACATTGAGCTAGATGAACCACTATACATCGCATCTCTATCTCTTTGTGTGTGATTGTGGTTACGGAATGTCTCTCACCGAACCCCTCGAAAAACTATAGAAATAGGGTCGTCTTGAGAATTTGGAGGCTGGTGCAAGAATTAAAGCGAGACTCTACCATCGCCTTGTACAATGTAAATACTTAGGAAACAAATTACCGTGATCAAATTGATATAATGAAGTAAAATGTATAACCAAAATCCTTCAAGAATGTATAAAATTATTCCATCCCCTTGGATCATGAAATAAAATAATTCATTGAACAAAAAAATTTTAAAAAAAATTGCGGAAACACCTTTACCGACGAACTATTCGTCGGGAAAGGTTGTTCATTTAAAAAAAATGCTGAAACACCTTTCCTGACGAAAACGTCGTCCGGAAAGGTTATTCATTTTAAATAAAAAATGCGGAAACACCTTTACCGAAGAACTATTCGTCGGGAAAGGTTGTTCATTAAAAAAAAAATGCTGAAACACCTTTCCCGACGCAAATGTCGTCGGGAAAGGTTGTTCAGTTTAAATAAAAAATGCGGAAACAACTTTACCGACGAACTATTCGTCGGGAAAGGTTGTTCATTTAAAAAAAATGTTGAAACACCTTTCCCAACGAAAACATCGTCAGGAAAGGTTGTTCATTTAAAAAAAAAATGCTGAAACACCTTTCCCGACGAAAACATCGTTAGGAAAGGTTGTTCATTTTAAATAAAAAATGTGGAAACACCTTTACCGACGAACTTTTCGTCGGGAAAGGTTGTTGATTTAAAAAAAAATTGCTGAAACACCTTTCCCGACCAAAACGTCGTCAGGAAAGGTTGTTCATTTTAAATAAAAAATGCGGAAACACCTTTACCGACGAACTATTCGTTGGGAAAGGTTGTTCATTTAAAAAAAAAATGCGGAAACACTTTTCCCGACGAATGTTTCATCGGCAAAGGTTGTTCTTATCATGTTTTTTTTTTTTTTTTACTTTACAATACCTATAACAACACAAAATTTTCGTGTTCAAAATATCGATCATACGACTCAATATATATATCAAGGGGTTATAAAGCATTTCTTGTTCCTCGGGCATAAATTATAGATAATTTTCGAAAGTGCTATTTCTCATCAGAATGCGTGTGCTACGTGTTTTTTATCGTTTCATTGTGTTAAAAAAAAATCTCCAACTTGCTCGATCTTATTTAGAAGGCCAAAAGGATCCACCAACGCTCATGAAATAAAATAATTCATTGAGCAAGTGAATTTAAAAAATAAAAAATGTGGAATCACTTTTCCTGTCGAATATAGGTCGTCAGGAAAAATTGTTCTTTTTTGAAAAAATAAAAATGTCGAAACACTTTTCCCAACGAATTTTTCTTCAGCAAAGGTTGTTTTTATTATATTATTTTTTAATTTTTGCTTTACAAAACCGATAACATAACACCGTAACCTTCTGGTGCTCAAGACATCATACAACTCGATACACGTGATTGTAATGTGTTTCTTGTCCCTGGTGTATAAATTGTAGATAATTTTTGAAAGTGCTATTTTTCATGAAAATGTGTGTGCTAGTTCACGGGTTTTTGACATTTTCTTCATGTTTCAAACAAACCAATTCTCCAACCTTGACTTATTTGCCACATTTTATTTAGATGCTCAACAGGATCCATTAGCTCTCATGAAATAGAAAAAATTCATTGAATAAGAGAATATTTCTTACACAGAAAATAAAAGGCAGAAACTCCTTTCCCGAAAAATAGGTTGCCAGGTAAGGTTGTCATTCTTTTTCTTTTTACTTTTTTTTTTTTCAAAAAAAGAAACACTTTTGCCGACGAAGCTTTTGTCAGTAAAGGTTGTTCTTATTATGTTATTTTGTATTTTTTTTATTTGTGCTTTACAAAACCGATAACAATGTATCATTTTGGAGCTCAAAACATCATACGACTCGATATTGTGGGTTTATAATTAAAGTGTTTTTTTGTCCCTCAAGCATAAATTGTAGATAATTTTCGATAATGTTATTTTTCATCAAAGTGCATGTGCTTACGGATTTTTGACCGTTTCTTCATGTTTCAAAAAAATCAATTCTCCGACCTTAACTTGTTTGCCGCATCTTATTTAGAATCCGAATAGGATATATCCATCAATGCTCATGAAATAAAATAATTCATTGAAGAACAGAATTAAAAAAAAATGTGGAAACACTTTTTCGTCGGCAAAAGTTGTTCTTATTATGTTATTTTATTTTTTTATTTTTTAATTTACAAAACCTATAACAACGTATCCTTTTCATGCTCAAAATGTCATATGACTCGATATCACAGGATTATAAAAAATTTCTATGAGCAAACTATATATACGACGGAGAGAGTAACGATGACTTATGCTCCCTTGGGACTCTCATTCATAATGTTAAAACACTTAATCCAGTCCTTTGACTTCTGCTCTCTAAAGCGTGTTCATCGTGAGAGAAATGTGGTGGCTGATTGTCTTGCTAAGAGGAGTATTGAGCATGACCCAGGAATTTGCAGGCTTCCTACCATGCCTTCCTTTGTTCATCAAAGCCATCTTAGATTACATGGCTGGCCTAGTGAGGCCTCGATCCTTTATTCCAGATGCAGTTGGATGGTTTCTTGTTCTTTTTTCTTGTTTGGGCTTTAGGCTCACAAAGCCCAATCCATTCCCTAAATGAATTATTTCGTAGTTTTGGATCGACATGCAAAACGGCATATTCTCAGGGTTTTGAACTTTCCCTGTTTCCCTTCCTCCTCCTCTACTCATCTCCATTCCATTTCGTCAGGGTTTTAGACCTCTTCACACTCTCACCCTCTTTCTCTTCATCCATGGAGTCCCTCGCTAAAATTCACCACCGTCACCAACCCCTCAACCTCTCGCTCAATCCCCACCGTCCGTTGTTCCCAAAGCCCATTTCTTCCTTCAGGCCGCCACGCTCATCCCCTCACTTCAACTTCTCCTCCCTCAAAATCCGAGCCTCTTCCTCATCGTCTCCGCAATCCTCCTCCGACCCACCTCATCAAACCCCCAAAAACCCTAAACCCTCATTCCTCCAAACCCTAACCCCTCTCGCCTGCGCCGCTATAGCCGCAGCGGCATTCTTCTCCATGCGCTTCCACCCCAAACCCGCCATCGCCGCCCCAATCGCACCTGCCACGGTGGAGCCCAGAGAAGAAACCACCGGGAAAGCCCCGTCCGAGGACAAAGAGAGACTCATTGAGGAGCAACTGAGCCGTGACCCGGACGATGTCGACGCTCTTCGTTCTCTGATGGAGCTCAAGATCAAAGCCCACAAGCTAAACGAAGCGGTCCAAGTGCTGGACCGGTTGATCGAGATCGAACCGGAAGACTTTGAGTGGCGATTGCTGAAAGCCAATGTTCACACCTACATGGGCGAGAATGAGCTCGCTACTAGTGAATTCGAGGAGATTCTGGCCAAGGACTCTCTTCGAGTTGAGGCCTATCACGGCCTCGTGATGTCCGCCGCTCAGTCTGAAGAGAAATTGGAGCTTGTGTTGAAGAGGGTTGAGAAGGCAATGGAGGCTTGCAAGAAGCAGGGTAACAAATCGGATGTGAGGGATTTTAAGCTGTTGATTGCTCAAATTCGAGTAATGGAGGCCGAATACAAGCATGCATTGGAGCTTTATCAAGAGCTTGTTAGGGAAGAGCCGAGGGATTTCAGGCCGTACCTATGTCAAGGAATCATATACACTCTGTTGAGGAAGAACAATGAGGCTGAGAAACAATTCGCAACGTTCAGGAAGCTTGTTCCCAAGAATCATCCTTACAAGGAGTACTTTGATGATAATATGTTTGCGACCAAGCTTTTTGGGCAGAAGGTGGAGAGGGAGACAGCAGGGTCGAACATATAAGGTGAGGGAAATGTCTCACTGGATTTCGAGCTTATTGTGGTGATGGTTAGTGTGGATGCCTCAGTTTTCGTGTTAACACTTGGGCTTGTAGTGTTCATTCAGACTCTAGGCAACTTTAGTAGTAGTGCTATAAGTAATTAAGGGTATTCAGACTGTAGAGGTATCTTGCACATTGATCAGTGAAATTTAGCGCTTTGTTGAACCAGTTTTGTCTCAAGTTTTGAAGTTATAGATAGAAGGAATTTATTTATGATGTTCATCCAGATGTGTTGGTTTCATGCGTTTATACCTAAAGAGCATGCTTTGATATCCTTACATATACATGAAACTGTATGATGCATGTAGTTAATGTGGTAATGCATCGTTGTAGATGGGGATGTTACAGAAATAATCTTGATTGATTATTACCACTTTCTAGCTTGATTGATCTCCCATTACCACTTTCTAGCTCGATTGATCTCCCATTACCTGGCTTCTTGTTCCCCAAGAATCACTGGCATGGTATAGTTAGTTAGTCTCGACATATTGTTAATGGCTAATTAGGGGAGGATTGGCGTATGTGTGACATTCTTTTTCATGTTCTGTAGCCAGCACGTAGGGTAGCAAGATGCATATGTTTATCCGGTTTGAACTGTTTCAAATGTTCCGGTGGCTACTGAGTGAATCAAAGTAGATGTTGAACTTGAACTGTTGTAAATTCTGAGTAGCAATGTCGCTGTCAGCTGGTGCAGTTTAGTATTGTGAAGTCCTCCAATACCAAATTATGCGCATGCATTTTTCTGATATGCAACCAAGCAGTATTGTCCTTTGCGTCTGTTTATGTTGTTTATGCTGATAGACTCCTCTGCATTGCCTTTCTTGCTTTTGCTTTTCTCTGCTGCTGTTGTTACCAATCCAGGCATTGCTGCAAGTTTCAGATGGTGATCTAGTCTTTGCAATAAGCCTACTTCAGTGACAATCATCATGCCAAAGATAGACTAGTGAGGAAGACTTGTTACTAGAAGGGTTATTGGTGAATGACTTAATGGGTAAGCATGATGCTCCATTGGGAGTTATAGGCAAGTCCAACCAATAGATCCAGTTCTGTTTACCACTTGCAAAATCTTTCATGTCTTGTTACACTGGAATGGATCTATGTTTCAACTGTTGAACCATCCTTTCTTAGTTACATTTGACCATACAAGTAGTTACACTCGAAGGGATCGAACTCTTGAACTATCTTAATTCAAACCCATTTAGCATCCTCCCTAACTATGCTTTCAAGATTTCCATCTGTTCTCTGCTGTTCTAAGTATTTGTTGGGCCTTGGCATGTGAACATTTCTTTTGGAGAAAATACTACATCTGAGCATCTTCTTGTTACAGATGTGCAAGAATAGTTTCAGAATGTGGTGGCATGATTGAAACAGGGTCTTCGTTTTTTGGTCATGAAGGGGGTTCTCTTCATGTGTGCAACAATTGCAGAGGTTTAATTCTTAAAATCCAGGCCAATAAATATGTGGGTCTCAGAGTCTCACATATATACACTAAATGGTCGAGATTTCAATCAGTTCTCTCCCCTCAGACAAGACCCAAATCCAGCACAATCTGTGGGAAAGTCGGGTGATTCGTCTTTGTCCTAGCACAAAATACTTTTCTTTTATAGTGAATTTCAGTACCATCAGACTAGTCATAATGCGACACATGAATTGCATGGGAGCCAAAATAATTACCAGGGGAGCGTCCTGGAGTCCACTATTGAATGAAATGGAGGAGCTGGGAAATCAAATCCTGGGGTTTCAAATATTAAAGGTATGGACTGTGTACTGTGTATGTCTCGTCTATGGAAGGCAGAGCCACGAAATATGAGGTCTTTTTTTATTTTTTATCTTTAAAATTTCTGAGATTCTTTTCTTGATGTGAGTCGCACGGACCCGTTCTTAGCGGGGATTCTCTAAGCCATTGCAGTGTTTGTAATGTTCTGTCTTGGCTAGCTAGCTAGCTAGGTTCCAAAGAAGGAGGCTAACGTTGGTCCTGAAACTAGGTGCATGGTTTCTGGGTTATGTTTGTGGTCGATGCGGATTTCGACAAGGCCTCGGTTGAGATTTACAGGAGGACCGAGAGATTTAGGGAGCTTTAAGCGAACTACAAAAAGGGGGTTTCTGACATTTCAAATACATTGAATTTGGTGTGATCATACCAACAATAATGTACCGGATTTCATCAGAATGAGTGACTTCCTGGAAAGTCTTTGTGTTCCCTCATTTTTGAGTTGAATACAGCCAAACAAATACATTAAATTGACATTATTTAGAACGTGAGTTAAGCCAAGTAATGAGAAAAAGTTAAGAATAAGATTAGCGTGCTATTATTGATTTGAATAATGGATCGTATCATATCAGCATAATAATATTGTATATGAGTGTCCTACACAAAATTACAAACAAAACAATTCTAATGAGGTTGATAGTAAACCTACCAAAATCAGGTCACAGCCTCACATATATGATCTTCCGTAAACGGATCCGATTTGGCATTTGTCATATTCAATTCTTCAGCTATGTATCGACTAGAGTATATGACCTTCTTGATCCTAGCTTTACTAGGTCTCTCTGTACATGATATGCAGGCCAGGCACAATAATTGAAACTGAAAAGGTTTGAGGTACCAGAAAGGAGGCTAATTCAAACATGACAATTGATTATTAAGCAGAGTTAGGGGAGAGATTTAGGTTGTTAATTTAGATATGAATAATGTCCTAATGCAGGCTGCCTAATTAGGGTTGTAATCTGTTGGTAAATGACCAATGAGCTGGTGGCATGCATAGTTCTAGTTAATTAAGGCATCTATTTGTCAAAAAAGTTAAAACATAATTGCGGGTTGAAAAGCCATAATTGTGGATTTCCACCAAATTAAATCTCACTTTAGCTTAGTCAATGTAGCTTAGCTAGTTTGCTTTAACTTTTGCTTTCATAATTATAGAACACTCTACCAACTAGCAATTAGTAGCAACTAAGAATAAGAAGGAAAACCCAAACCTCTTTTTCTCTTCTTCTTTCTTCTTGATGAATTGGGTAGACATATGATTATATATGGATTGTGGGGTCTGAATTTGGGAAATTCTGTCATGCTTGGAGCATGCCATGCTTGGGCATGTGGCATGCTTGGCTGCCATTGGATGATTGTACCCCACCCTCCCCCTGCAAATGCATCCCATGCTGCCTGAGCACCCTCTGCCCCGGGCACTGAAGCAGCACCCGTATGGATCCCCCATGCTTCTATGGAAAAGTAAAAACCAAATTAGAAACAAGAGAGTGAGAAAAGATATCAATCAAACACATAAAAAATGTCTTGGTGATGATGATGCAAATGGACAAGTAAACTAGCCTAAACATAGTCAACTAGCTAATGGTAGGGATTGGAGACAACAATGATCTCCTTTGGCTTGGATTCCATATGTGGACGCTGAAATAAAGGAGCCAAGCAAATCATGCATAGGGGACCAAAAGTGTGGGGTATGTGATCATATCATATGCAATACTGCAAGAGTAATACACACACATTACATGTACATGCTTTATGAATGGGATTTGTGCCTCTCTATATTATAAGCTTTTTTCTTCTTTACTAAGGATATTATTTATAAGGAGTCAAGTATTTTGCATTTTGCTTTGCGGTTGATATTTCATTATTTTCAAACACTCATGCATAGTTATGTATTATGACAATTTTCATGGTTAAGTTGCAGTTGAAGTGTTTAACTGCATCAGCCGGTATTGAATTTTGCAATTTTGATGTTCGGTGTTTAACAATCTTTGTAATTTTAGTCATTTGCGTAATGTCACATGAACATTAAACCAACTTTTCCTATATATATCAAAGGGTATTGCATCTTTATGATCATGCATCAAAATCACACTATCATATGCATCAAGATTATAAGTTTATAACATCACCTAATCATGGATTTAAAGTTTCCTTTGCTCATATTCTTCTACATGTTCAAGTGTAAGAAACTAAGAATTAATTACATGGCATGATTTGAATGCGCTTGGTAAAAGGGTAGTTTTCCCTCTATGCAGAACTATAATCCAAAATTATGGATGATTAATTAGCTCTCTGTTTTAAGGCTTTAATACTGTGTATTAACATTGTTTTTTAATATACAAAGTTAGAATGAAACATAGTCTTAAAGACAAGAATTTCGAAGTTACAAATGAGGCTTAAAGCCTTAAAGCTTAATAGGAGAATGGTAATAAGAGTCAGACTTTCAATCTTTATAAAAGTCAAAAATCATAACAATCGTTAGAAAGTTACAAGCTATTAGCGGATTTAAAACAGAGCATTCTAGAGTCAAGGTAATCGTATTCTCTTAAATTTTTGTTGAGTTATGAAAATGTTTAATAATTCATATATTTCGCTCTTTTTCTTAAGGATTTAAAGCAAAATACTTGTTACAAGTGTTTGAAAGAGAATAAGATATATACAAGATATATTAAGAAAATGAGAATCACGTCATAACAACTAAGACAAAACGTTGGACGATTTATCTAAAATAAATTAAGAGAAAGATAATCAAACAAATAAAACATACTGACGTGTGAAATTATTCAATTCCTCTTAAATAGAAAAATTTGCTAAACCCAGCCTTCTAGAGTACCAACCCTCAAGGCACTTATGCTGTGTGTGCCCTATCTACTCAATTAGTCATGTTTCAGATATGGATCATATGGGTCCAAATACTTATTAATTTGTACCCATTTCTTATTTCATGGCAAGTAATTTAATTGACATACACAAGTCCCATGATTGAAATGACATTTGTTTTCTCCTAGCCAGAACAAAACAAAAGGGTGGGTGTGGTGTGTCAACTTAATAATGTTATTTTTCATGAACAAAAACAAAACCCACATCTACAAGACTCTACCAACACACTCCTACATGTTGTTAATTAATTTCTAGCCCTACCAATAGCCATTTTTCAGCTGAACATATGCTTTCAACATTAAAGATTCCTCTCCCTTTTTTTTGGTCTGTTTCATTGTAGATATCATAAAGATGATAGCAGCCATGCACATTCATCTCCAATGTTATGACAGTGCCAGCATAAATTAACTGCAATGAGTCACCTTCTGTTAGAAAAAAATGTATTATAGAGGATGTTTTCAAGATTGGTAGGGATGTATTTGTTAAATAGAGGACTGTGATGTACATTTTTATCAATGTAGCTTGACAATACCATCTCTTCATTTTTATCAAAGGGGAAAACATTCATGACTTGCTTTTGTTAAATATTAGAGAATCACACTTAAAAAAGTAATAAAAAAAAATATAACTCATATGTGAATAGTTTACTATTAATTACTCTGAGGTCTTTTGATAAAATTCCACACCTAATAAATAATTAAGTTAGAGACAATATAGTTATATAGTCATATCGATATGTGACAATTAGTAATGGGTTACGTATGCCATGTTTGTCGTTGTTTAATAACTTTTTCATCACCGAAGTGTAAGGATTAAGACAAGAATTGGACACGTTACTACAAACTATTCTCCGTTAGGGAAATTGAGTGCTTGTGCATTCTTTAGGGTTTATACATCTAATTAGATACCTTGGTATTCATTTCCTAAGCGATGAGTGTTTGCCCTTGGTCCATTGGTCTATACGGATTAGGGACCCAACTAATGCGCGAAACATACCCCCTATAACATTCTTCTGTCTTAGATATGTACTTATATTGTACATTGTTTTTGGAATAATTCGTGAGAGATTAGTCGTCTTGTAATCAATGTGTACTCGTCATATCAATTGTATGAATAACTATTAATTGCTACAACGATCGTGTCTTGTGGAATTAATGACGTAACTCAATCAACTATGTAGATTTTTTTTTTCGAAATTAATTTGCTGACTTAATATCGTTACAGATATCGTATATTTACACTATAGTAACCGTTCCCAATCATTTCGAACGAACTAGTTAGCTTCTAAATACGAAACGGAACCACCTATTGGAAGACCACGCAGTGTAACTGCATGATCAAAACTCTTCTTCTTCTAGATCTCTTAGCTCCGTACGTGGTTTAATGGATCAAAATTTTGGTAGCTAATGATTTTCTTTATCGGGCAACACCGGAAACAGTCGTAAACTTGCCCAAAAAAACCAAGCACAATAAGAGAGGCCTCTTAGCGGACGGAGCAGGACAAGTACGTGTCCCCGACACGTGGAAATAGTTGAGGGTCATAGTCAGTCCTGTACCACTCCGCACTCGCCCTTTAGCGTAGTCCACAGGCACACACATATACTGTACACCACTTGCCCGCCCAGAGTCCTCAGCCCTCTGTGTCAGTATATCGGTATTTGAAAGTTCAAAAACAACAAACCCTCCTCTCTCAACTCTCAACTCCTCAAACCCCACTCCTTTCTCTCACTCGCCCCCCACGTCTTTCTTTTCACACCCACTCTTCGCCATTTGTCTTCTCTCTCTCTCTCTCTGCAACCCAGTAACCGTAACCCTCCCTCCCTCTCTTTATTACTCTCCTCTCTCTCTTTTCGATCTGTGCGCTCTGGTTTCTGTAATGGAGCTGCAAATCTAGGGTTTTGGAATCTCAATTGTTTGTTTCGGCCGTCCACTCGGCTGTGTGAGCTTCTCGGAAGCCTCGTGTCTCGTGCGTCTGAGTTGAATTTCCGATCTACGTTTCCTCCGCGTTACTTTCTTCTTTCTGAGTTGTTTAATTTTAGGTTTTAATGAGCGAAGATGGAGAAGTTGCGGCCAACGAGGTCCAAGATTTCGAGCGTTTCTGATCGGAGGAGCTCCGCCTCCAAAGAACGAGCTCCCACAAGAGGTCTGCTACTCTCATTTTCGAATTTTTTATTTTTATTTTCTAACTTGTCTGAAATTCTGTCCCTGTTTAGCTCACTTAAGCAGAATTTACTCATTTTTTTTCCAATTAAAGAAAATACCAAAATTTTGAATTTCTTAAGTACTTTTCATTTTTGTCAATATTTGCTTTTATTTAGGTATCAAAGGCGATTTTTTTTTCTTTAATGAGCAGCTTTAGCGTATTTTATTGTTATTTTTTCTCTACTAGTTGTGCAATGCAGGTTTTTTTTGGGATCATCTCTGTAACTTTGGAAAAGTGTGTGACTTTTCTGTAGTGGTAATGCTATGATTCCTTGTTTCCATGATGAATTTTCTGGGGGATGATGGGCTATAATTTTACTGCTTTTTGATTAGTGAAAAAGGAATAATGAAATATGCCTGTGCTTTCTGCACGCTATTTTCCAGACATTGCCATGTTTTCTTTCGTTCTCTTGTTCTCATTGTTCAACTGATTATTTGCTGGGTTGGATTCTAGCTATTTTGATTTCTTACTTTTTGTATAATTTATAAAGTTGAACCTTGCCACTTTTTCTTCTTCTTTGGAATGACCACCCTGATGTCGTTTAAGGATTTTGATTCTAGGAAACAGGCAGGTTCAGAAGCAGAAGAACTTTCCAAAATTGGTCTCTGATTCTAGTTCTTGCAGTAGTGGCTTTTCAGGGGAAGATCCGGTGAGCTCAGTTTCTAGTTGTGTTTATTGAGTTATAAGATTTGATTTTCTTTTTGCTGTTCATTCGTTAAACGAACAGAGTAACAATTTTGCAATGTTGAAATAGGTGATTAGTTTCTCTTTTGCTGAATTTCGATTTACATTGGTATTGAAAGAACAATTACAGAATTGACATTCCTGATCAAGCGTATTTTGCCTTTGCAGTTGACGTTTGAGTTGGGTTGGAGATCTTCAAAGCAAGCTGTGGGAACTCCAATAAAGAAATTATTAGCTGAGGAGATGTTGAGAGAAACTGAATCCAGAAGGAGATCACCAAGCGTTATTGCCAAATTGATGGGTCTTGATGGGATGCCACCCCAGCAGCCCACCACTCATAAACAACAAAAAGGCATTCCAGAGAATCGTCATCAGAGGACAAGATCACTAGAGAAAGAGCACAGAACTGGGGTCTATTATGAGCACCGTTCATCTAGGAAGAACTCTAAGGAGCAGCAGGAATTTAAGGATGTGTTTGAAGTTTTGGAAACTTCAAAGGTGGAAAGTTGTAGTTACTCATCACGAGCAGCTACAAACTCCAAGCTCAGTGATGCCGAGATGGCTTTTGTTCGACAGAAGTTCATGGATGCTAAGCGTCTTTCAACTGATGAAAAGCTACAAGATTCAAAGGAATTCCATGATGCACTTGAGGTGTTGGATTCTAACAAGGATCTTCTGTTGAAATTTCTTCAGCAACCAGACTCATTGTTCACAAAGCATTTGCATGATCTGCAAAGTGGTCCCCAATCACATTGTGGCCGAGTAGCCTCAATGAAGTCATCAGAAGCTCAGAAGTATGAGAGAATTGACCTCGGCTGGACATCAGCAAGAGAAACCCCTCACAGGAATTACTGTAAATCTCCTCAGAGGCATCGTGATTCTTTTTCTAGCTACTCTGATAGTAGACATGCTACTCGTAATTCTCTCAAGTCGGAACAATACCGATCAGAAGCAAAACATGAAACTGCCATTATTCCCACAAGGATAGTTGTTCTTAAGCCAAACGTTGGGAAGGTATTCAATGCTGCCAAAACTATTTCATCACCTTGTTCTTCTCAAGCTTCTATGTCAGTTTGTAGGAAACACACAGAATATCCTAGCATTGGAATTAGGGAGGTCGATACGTGGGGAAAGAAAAACTTCCAAGATAATGAGGGGCATTCAAGGCATAAGTCTAGAGAATCTAGAGAAGTAGCTAAGGAAATTACAAGACAAATGAGAAATAACTTTAGCATGGGTTCTGTACATTTTTCATCATCTGGGTTTAAGGGATATGCTGGTGATGAGAGTTCTTGTAGCATGTCAGAGAATGAATCCGGAAATGAATCAGAGGTGATGTCAGTGGCTTCCAAACTATCCTTTGACGTACATAACCACTCTAGGCGCTCATCAACCTGCTCTACTGAATCTTCTGTGAGTAGAGAGGCCAAGAAGAGACTCTCAGAGAGGTGGAAAATGACTCATAAGTCCCAAGAAGTGGGAGTGGCTAGCAGAGGCAGCACACTTGCTGAAATGCTTGCTATCCCTGACAAAGAAATGCAAGCTGCGAAATTGGATGCCATGAAAGGTGAGGCAGGATTTAGAGATAAATTTGCCAGAGAAGATGGACCTGTAGGGTGGGGTGGACCTCTGGGTATCAGCAGTAGGGATGGCTGGAAGGATGGATGCATCAAAAGTTTATCAAGATCAAAATCTCTTCCTGCTTCTTCTAGTGCATTTGGGAGTTATAATACAAGTATGCGCCGGGAAACCATACGTGATGACAGGTATCTGATTCCAACAGAGGCATTCAAGCCTGAAAGAAACCAATCAGTAAAGCTTGATCTTGGTCATAGAGAAGGTGCCCGCAGAAACTCTAGATCCAGGAATAAAAGAACTTATACTTCTCGCTCCTTAAGTAGGGAAAGTATTGACATTTCATCTGAAACTCCTACAACTCCGGATAGAGATAGAATTGACCTTGAAGAGAACAAACAATCCCAGCAGGATATGGCAGTCTTTGAGTCATCATCTAGTAATGGCGTAGATGCAAGTCCAGCTTCTGTAAAGTTGGTGGAATTGGATGTATCCATGTCTTCTGAAACACCTGATGCATTCCTTCCAGTATTATCAGCTCGTATGTCAGTAGAAGGCGATTCCTGTGGCAGTCACCAAGATAACCTAATTGCACAGGTTTGTCCTTACATTTTTCTGATTGAGTTTTAAATATTTGTAGTATATTATTGATGCTGTAATGATGTAAACAAAACTGTTGGGAACCTGTTGCTGTGAAAATCCCCTGAACTAAAACAATTAAACTGATCCTTAAAACTCTTGTATAATTTCATCTTGCTGGTTTTAAAAAAGGGTCTGGTGTATTTACTCAGTTGTGAGATATTCATTGTTCTTGATCATTTTAAAGTATACCATTTGTAAAATTATGTAGATCCATCGTGCTACTTTATGTTCATGGAATTCCTTAGATTTCCTGCTCAGTTGAAAGCAGAGTTTCAATTTTGCATCAGGTATATTTTTCTCTCTAACATTTCATTAAATTCCAGGAACCATCATCAACTAGACCGTCTGATGAAAACTCACTTGTCTCTGAACACTCTGTACCTGGAATAGAATCTCATGCAAGCTCTAAAGAGGCTGATCAGCCCAGTCCGGTTTCAGTTCTGGAAGTTCCTTTTATCGATGATGTGTCATCTTCTTCCGACTGCTTTGAGACTCTCAGTGCTGACCTGCAAGGTAGTTAGGAAGACCATTTATATTGATTAAAACTGTTGCATTCTAATATCCTTCAGCATGTAGGTGCTAGTTTTGCATCTAGGCTATTGTTATTACATAGGATGATGAAGCCTCAACAATAAAAATGAACTTAAGAATCACATATTGTTACTTAAAGTTCTAGAGATGACAATGATACATGCTATAAATTACTGGTTTCCAATTATATGATATGTACTTGTTTTCTCCTCTCATTTCCCAATGCTTTTTATTGAAAATCCTTGCCATCCGCTAGGATAAGAATATGGCATTCGAGTGAGTATGCAATAGTACCAACAGCGATAGTCTACCCAGTTAGATATGATTGCTTAATTTGCACTCATTTTTTTTACTCGAGTCACCTATTCCTTCTTTTTGCTTAAATTTTTCATTTCTTTTCTATTATTAGGGCTTCGGATGCAACTTCAGCTACTCAAGTTGGAGTCAGATTCATATGCAGAGGGATCCATGCTAATCTCAAGTGATGAAGATGCTGGCGAAGGTTCTACTCGGTTTACGGATGCAATATGCAGACAAGAAGAGAGCTGGGAGTCTTCATACATGGTTGACATTTTAACTGAATTGGGTTTAAACAATGCTGACCATGATACCTTCTTGGCAACATGGCACACTCCAGAGTGTCCATTGAGTCCTCTACTATTCGAAGAGCTCGAGAAAAAGTACTGTGATGAGACTTCCTGTCCAAAATCGGAGAGGAAATTGCTGTTCGATCGAATAAATTCTGGACTTTTGGAGATGTTTCAGCAATTCACTGATCCACACCCATGGGTTAGGCCTACAAAGATAAGGGCTGGTCCTAAGTGGATTAACAAAACTGCCCTCCAAGATGGACTCTGTAAGTTGCTAGCAAGTGAAGAGAATGCCGATGAGGAGAGTTTGGACAAACTGCTGGAAAGGGACTCGCTGTGGTTGCATTTTGGAGACTACATTGACATAATAGGTAGGGAAGTAGAGAGGTCATTGTTAGATGAGTTAGTAGCAGAGGTAGTGGTTATGTAGTGCAAAAGAGAGCCAGAGATTTCAACCAAACTTCCTTTCGATCTAGAAAGCTGAAAAATTGTATGTAAATGAGGCAATGAAATGGTAATTTCATGAGGAGGAATAAACAGATTAGTATTTGGCAGAAAGCAACCTAATAGAGACATAAAATTTCCAATAGCAACTATCTGAGCACTTGAAGAATGTTTCATTATTGCTTCTCTTTTATGCATAAATGGTGGAGCACCGTGGAATATTTCAAATACTATGAATGTACTCAATCTCTTCTTATTATAAGTTAAATTAATCACTCAGTAAATTAGATGAAGAACCAATATGTTGATGCCAAACAAGATATATAAGCTGTGAAAGTCCAAGAACACACAAGAAACATGTTCACCCAATTCATTTCGAGTTTAGGGTTTAGGGTTTAAGGATTCGTCACGGTTGTTTCCTATTAGTCTCACTACGAATTATACAATAGTGTGGCTGTAGCTGAAAAGTCGAGTAAAAACTGAATGGAAAAGAGTCCTCCAATCCCATCGAATGGGGAGGGAGTTCCTTATATAGGGAGTGATCAGGTGAAGGAAACATCATCAGATAATCCCTTGAAGCATGGAATTGAACCTCCTAAAAATGTGGGATTGGACCTCCTTGACTTGTTCTAGAGGTCTCATCGTGGCCTGTCTATTGGCTTAGGCGGTCTTGAAAAGTATTCAAAGAGCTACCTGCTTGAACATCAGCTTGGACTGCCTTGAAATCTGAGCTTGTATCACACACTGTTGCTATTGTAAGAAGTCAGATTTGATGGCTATGAGCTGGCACGACAGGACCAAATCCTCAGTGCTGCCAATAAAATCCTGATACCAACAATGATGGAAATATAGTTCCTTAGTTTGGTGCAAAGGATAAGGAAGAGTTGGTCTACATATTCAGTACATATTCCTATCTGGACAATGAGAGCAACACGATACAGAGGTTTTACATACCTTTCCATGCATCACTTTGTAAGGACGCTTCGAATGCACAAACTGAAAGCTTCTTTTTCTGAGAGGAAACCTGTGGGAGATGGTATCGGAACAAGTTGATCAGCTCGGCTTGGCACCAAGGAAGAGTCGAGTCTCTTGATTTTTCTACAACCACAAGAAAATAGTCTGATAGTTGCCGTGAAAGAAACCAACAGCCATGGCGTACGAAATCTAAGACTCACTTGCCATTCATAACTCCTAAGAAGTTACTGAAAATGTAAAACCATCACTGGTCATATTCACTTTCATACGTACTGTTAGAAAACTTAATAGTAAAAAACACTTCCTACAAAAAGTAGCATGCGAAGTGGTAAATTCCAATCGAAAGATATGATCGATTAAAGAATATATACAAAACTGTGATTGCAGAAGAATACATAGTGCATCGAAGTGTCACAACTCAACATACAGGCCAAGCGAGGTAACAATTTGGTGTAAATTTTATAGATTTAAATATAACAGAGAGGAGTTTATACCTTAATTTTGATACTTTTACAGCAACACAAGAGCAACAACCAACCTTTTTCACATTCCCTCAGAAACCATTCCTGCAATGCTGAAGTACTCGACTCTGTTTGCACAACAGTTGTTTCTCCAGTTGAGTGAATGCCTCATAAAATTAAAAACCCACTTCCAAAATAATTATTGATGCTCCTGCTGATACAGCACAAGGAAACGATAAAGCAGAGCAGAGACGCTAGGGAGAAACATCAGAAGAGACTAGGAGGTTTCACATAGCTCACCCTTTTTAACGCGAAACTTCAAGCAATTCCTACTTTTCTAGTCAGGAAAAATGAGCACGTTGCTTGCGCTTGTCTGACCAAACTAGTAAAAAAGAAGTTTGGTCAATGCTGGAGACAACATGTATAAGGGACAAGGATATGCAAGTTTTAATTTCTATAGAGATGCTTCAGAAACAAAAGTTGTGGCTTTAGAACTGACTAGCTAACTAGAGTTATATGATTTGCACAACAACAACCACTCTAGTTCACATACTTTGTATCACTATTGTAAATAAAACCTTACAACTCTGAGCTCAATTTGTTTAATTTTGGAACTTCTATCTTATTTCATTTAATAAAATGAGCAGATATGAGAAATGATTGAGAGTGAGAAGAAGGAGCTAAGAGTATTCTTGTTACTGAATTAGATGATGTCTACATGATGTAAACATAGATTGCCAAGAAAAAAAAAACATGATGTAAACGTAGAGAAAAGAGGCATACAACATAATAACAAAGTATAAATGAGAGATTCTCTAGTGAGGACCACTTAAATGAGTACCACTTGAGTACCACTTGATTAATGGTTGTGATATCTATTTTTCGATTACATCTCGACAAATCAAACCGTTCAATATTAAGATATTCATGAGTAGATCACTTCTATAAATTTTCAACAAAATTTGAAATCGTTAAGGTACCGAACTACACCAAATAAATGGACGAACCAAATCTGTCAATTTTGAACCATTCATATTCATAAATGGTAAATCACTATTATAGATGACTTAACGATTTCCGATTTCATTGAAAATTTGTAGAAGTGATCTACTCATAAATATCTAAATATTGAACGGTTGATTTGTCGAGATGTAATAAAAAAGTAGGTCTAATTGAGTGGTACTCAAGTGGTACTCATTATAATGGTCCTCACTAGAGAAGCTACCAAGTATAAATAAGTAACATGAAAAGTGAGAGAAGAAAAAGAAAGACATACAATATGGATGTTTGGAATATGACAAATCTTAGGCCACTCTGGCCGCTCTCCTCCATGCATCTTTCGCTCAAAAGGGGACATCCTTGGCTGTATAGCCAATTTAATTTGGTGAGGCGTTGCATAGCTTCAATGGAAGGTAGATACATCACATTCTTGGAATTCTGAATAATTAGGGACTTGAGAGATACAAGGTTTCCTAACCATTCTGGAATAGCCTCTACGCCATCAAAGTCTACTATATTCAAATATGTCAAAGAAGTGAAGTGCTGAATTTGTTCAGGCAGACACTTAAGCTTAGGCCAGCCGTAGATCATTAATGATTCAAGTTGTGGTATAACCTGAATAGCAGGGAATATATCGAGCTCCCTCCAAAACCCACCGATGGACAATCTCTTCAAACGGGTGAGGCAGTGTGGGGATGCTATTGCTAACCCACTGGGTAGACATTTTAACTGAGAACAACGAGAAATATCCAAGCTGCGGAGGGATGTGAGCTTGTCTAAACTTGGAATACTCTCTAGATTATCGCAAAATGTTACTTTCAACTCTTGAAGAGAGACTAGGATTTGAAGAGAAGCACAAAAGTCTGCCTCAATTTGTGTACTCTTGCAATCTAGGATTGTCAATTGACGAAGGGATGTGAAGCTGTGTAAAGTTGGAAGAGACTCTAGATTACTTACAGACAACATTCGGAGGGACGTGAGACTGTCAATTGGAATCGATGTTACCTTATGGCACCCTGTTATTGTCAAATTCTCAAGAGAGGTGCAGTAGCCTAGCCCACTCGGTATGCTTGATAATTCAGAACTGTACATCACCACTAACTCACGTAGGGATGGGAGGCCCTTAGATGAAATGGGAATGGACGTCATTTTGGAGCAGCCCCACATTTCCAACTTTTCAAGAGATGTGCAGTATTCTAGCCCCATAGGTAGACTGGATAACTGATCACAGTAATTGATAGACAATCTACGGAGAGATGGGAGGCCACTGTGTATGATTGAGATGGACTCTAGACTGTGGCCACGTCCTATAGTCAAGTCCTCAAGAGAGAGTGGGCGCAGCCCATCAGGAAAATACCTCAGATTAATATACCCCCAAACACGCAGTGACTGAAGAGACCCGCAGCAGTACTCAACCCCATGGGGAGCAATAGAAGTTAAGTTCAAACAATTCATTATCTCCAAATATGCAAGATGCTTGTTGTTTTCTAACATCCCTTCCGGCAGACAAGTAAGTCCCTTGACATCCCTTATTTTGAGATAAGTGAGAGTGGTGAGTTCATTACTTAGAATACTTGCTATTGGTATGCCGCTGTCCACTACTTCTATCACCAACTTTTTGAGAGATGGAAAATGACTCGGAGCACTTCTCAACTGGTTACACTCGTACAGAGTCAGCTCCTCAAGGCAAGGAAACACCCTATATCTTTCTCTCGGCCACACTTCGGGTTCCATCCATTCAATTAGATTCTCAGCTTTCACAATACGTAATGTTTTCAATGCTGGAAACAGAGCCTTTGTCTCATCACTTGTCGCAGCCGCCGCATTGGAAATGTGATCATAACCATAAAACTCAGACCCCAAACATCTTAGGTTCTGCATGGTCTCAATCTTAACATGTGTAAGATTGGGCAGATGGCCAAGTACTGGGACTCCTTCGCATTTGTTGCACCCCAATAATTCAATCTCTTTCAAGTTGTTGGACGGCAATAACCATGATGGAAACTTCACACCCATGAACCCCTGAATCTTCAAAAATTCCAAATTAGAATGTGGTCGCAGCCCTTCAAGAACATCTTCTTCATTGTCAACATTGTTGCTCGATCTATTAAGCTTCCAGTCAAGAGTTAACTTGCGTATATGTTTCTTCTCAACTAACTTTGCTTTCTTTGCTTCTTCTCCATCTCTTATATGTTCCAGACTATAAATAGACAAAGTGTCCTGTAATTGGCTTAAACCACCCAATTCCTCAATCCGAGGACCCTTCTCCTTACCCACCTTTAGACAAGGCAATGATCGGAGATTAGTCAGTCTTCCCAATATCCCAACAGGAACTTCCACGTATTTTCCAAAAGAAATATGTCGCAAGTTGACCAAATTTGCAATTTCCTTTGGGATCTCTTCAAAGTGATAAGGCATTTTTAATGTCTGTAGGTAGTAAAGTTGACCAATTGATTTGGGAAATGCTTTGACATTTGTTTCCATGACATTCAGATACCTCAAGTGTTTCAACTTTCCAATTGAAATTGGTAACTTGTCAATGTCTGCCTTGTATAGATTTAAGACACGTACAGATTTAAAGCTAGGCAATGTACTCCCAAGGGCTTCTCCCTTCGAAAATAGGGAGCGCAAGTTCGTCGCGTTTGATACACGTTCTGCAAGATCATGCACAAGATCGTGCACCTTGCATTTGGTAATATTACCGCGGGAATCCTTTGTAATGTCTTGAAAAAAGGACTTTTCTAATAAAATATTGAAATATTCGTTACCTCTATCCTCCATCTCCAGGTTACTTTTGGTGGGAGAAGGGTGAAGCCATCCTTGAGCCATCCAAAGTTGGACCAAGTCATACTTTTCCATTTCAAAATCTTTGATGAACATTGAGCAGTATGCAAAACATTGTTTCAATGATGAAGATTTCAATTCATCAAAACTCAACTTCAAAATCGACAAGATTCTTTTTTCTCCTTCTGGTAAATCCCATATTCCACTTTCTGCAATTGATTACCATCCATCACTTATTTTAGAGCGCATCATGCCTCCCAAGACCTACAATTAAATTGGTAATGGAGTTAAACTCTTTAGTGTATATCATTTTGCCCTACCTCAACATTTGTAATGAACTCTTCTTATCAAATCAGAATAAAAAGAAAGCATGGAAAAACATCAAATTGATAATATATACAAGATACCTTTGCAACTAATGGTACACCTCCACACTTTTTGGCAATCTCCCTTCCAATTCTCTCTTGATCTTCAAGTATAGGAGCACTTCCAACTGAAACTGCTCTATCCTTCAGTATGAGCCAACATTCATCATCTGATAGTTGCCTCAAATCACGTCTTGGAAGTGTCTCCACCATTTTTGCAACTTTGTCACTACGGGTAGTGACAATGATGCTGCTTCCTTGGGTATCAGTGACTCTTAGCAAACAACTAATCAAATCATTCCATTTTTGATCATCTTCATTCCATACATCATCAAGTATGAGAAGATACTTTTTTCCTTTCAATTCTTCTTGGAGAATTTTACATATTGCATCTATAGCTTGTACTGCAGCATTGTCTGGTTTAAGAGATTCCAAGATCCCCCTCAGAATCGAATTGACTTCAAAAAGGGTGGATACACATATCCATATTTTTTTCTCAAAGTGCCTACCTATCTCAGATTCATGATAGATTGATTTAGCCAAAGTTGTCTTTCCAAGCCCTCCCATTCCCACAATGGCCATAACCGAAAGATCACTTTCCTGATTGTGGTTTGATGTGGTCAAGGCTTGAACTATATCTGCCACAACCTCCTGCCTTCCAATGATATTGTCCTCATCTTGTTTAAAGATAGAGTAGGTTTCCCTGTCAATGCTTATACCATGGGAGGTTGCTGCATCTAAGGATCTAGCAACCAACCCAATAGCACTCGCATTTTTATTCAAATCATCGAGAGCTGTGTTGATCTTCTTGATTGTATGTGCCATTTTAACACGAAATACAATGGGATTGGAGAGGGAAAAGAAGTCTTGCACCTTTTTCTTCATCTGGTTTCGCAGTTCCACCTTGCGCCGGAGAAGCTCATATCCGTAGTCATCCAGCACATCATCGGCCTCATGAGCTATGTCTTCAAGATTCTTCACCCAGAGCTTCACCGCCTCGCCCCGATCTTGATGTGGATGCTCAGCATCTCGTAGAACAGCCTCAAGCATGAGCAGTGACTTACGCAGCTTTTTTACTTCTCCATTGAACCCCCACACAAGATTGAACTCTTGAGCGGCAAGTGAAGCCACTTTGGTCAGCATTTCCTGGGCAGCAAATGTAAGAAACTCAGCCATGGATCCCTACTCAAGAGAGTCAACAGTCCAGAGAGGAACAGAATGCTTAATTAGTACGTACGTTGAAGAAACTAGAAGAGGGATGAAAAACTCTCCTTGTTAGGCTGCGAGACTTTTGATTATTATAAACTCTCCAACAGTGATTGTGGATAGATTTTCATTCTCTAGCAGTTAAAGGTGCTTTATCATTGATTAAAAGATGCTTTAATCAAAAGCAAAAGCGAAAGCATGATCAACGAAAAGAAAATTAAGGGTTTGTATCAGTGGTTGGGAAGGTGGTATCAGCCAATGATGGAAGTTTTTGTTGGAAATTAAGTTGGCCGGGCTTACTCTCTTTGCCACATCTAGAGTGAACATGAATACGAGTCATGAATAAATTTAGTCTATGTTACCATGTGTGTTTAGAGTCAGGGTTGACAGGCACATGTGAATCTGCTTAGAAATTCTTAGATTTTATTTCTCTCGTCTAAGCAAAAGAATCTCTCTTTTTTCATTGAACTAAATAACAAAAGCATCTTGAATTGGGAGAGCAGGGGTTTAAACCCCAAACCACATGATGCATAAAGAAAGATGATTCTGGAATCATATATTGGTTCAGGTGGCTTAATTCGTGATCTGAATAATCAGACTATAGTCATTGCATTTGAGCAAGTAAATTAAGCTAGTAGAGACGCAGTTAAATTTCAAGGTAGCTAGTAGCTACCAGAGACCAAATAGATCAGCATTAGATGAAACCTCAAACGGGGTATAGAGAATTTCGTAATTTTACCTCCAATTGAAGTTGAAAAGTGATTGAATTAAGGCGTTACTTTGGTCTTTGTTCATAGGCCCAACAAACCCACCAAATTCCAACCAGCGAAAAACCGGTGAAAATTGCACCGTTCTGTTCAAAAGAGTAACACCTATGGAGTGAGCTAGGGAAGTGAAACTGAAACTGAAAACTCTTCCTCCGGTAATTCGTTTTGATAATTAAACAGCCGGTGTTTTCTTGTAAAGTTTGGAATTGAGGGCTACAACTCAATCAATCAAACTGGAGTCGGGCCCTCTTTGCAATTGAAGCTGGGCCGAGTGATGAATAAGGATAGAGAATTTAGAATTAGATTAGAATTAAGTTGTCCCAAATAAAATTAGGGATGGGCCAACAAAATTACTGCTTATGAAGATAAAAGTCTTGAGGAACTGCGTAGGGAATTGATCAGAAAACCTTTAATTGAATCCTGCTGCATGCACCAACATTTCATGCATGTGTTGATGATGAGATTGCAGATTCTCCCATGGCGAAATTCAGCAATGCCAGTTTACAGAGATAAATCTAATTCTATCCTTCCTGGTTTATGAATGAAATCTAATGCTCCGCCAGTGTTATTACCGTACATAAAAATAGTTTATTTAATTTGCAATTAAACTTTTGGTCCATGCATGCATGCATTTCATACAACTAATGAACAACAGCGACATACCAGATTTCTGTATTAATTTGGGTAGCTAATTAAACTGCTACTCTAACAAATTAATATGAGTATACTCCACCATGAATTAATTAATGCTAAGGCCAAGGCCAGATGGTGGAAGTGGAGCCTTTGGTAGAACACCAAAATATAATTTGCTTGACAGATGTGGAGAAGGAGAAGGATCTGATTTTCCGCCAGGCCCAGATGGTGGAAGCGGAGCCTTTGGTAGAACACCAAAATATAATTTGCTTGACAGATGTGGTGAAGGAGAAGGAGAACGATCTGATTTTCCGCCAGGCCCAGATGGTGGAAGTGGAGCCTTTGGTAGAACACCAAAATATAATTTGCTTGACAGATGTGGAGGAGGAGAAGGAGAACGATCTGATTTTCCGCCCGGCCCAGATGGTGGAAGTGGAGCCTTTGGTAGAGTACCAAAGTTCATAGGATTATAGCAGGAGACAAATCCCAAAAGTAGCAAAAGCACAAAGGCAATTACACATGAAAATTTGTCAGAAGCACCTGCCATATTCTTAATGCTTAATTAGTTCTTCTTTTTGTTTATGATGGAAAACCATGCCCCATACACCACCTTTATATATAAGAAATTAAGAACTAGGGTATACTTTCGTTCAAAAAAAAAGAACTAGGGTATACTTCTCTTTTCAAAAAAAAAAAAAACTAGGGTATACTTCTTTAGGAAAATTCAAATTTCATATAAAGATCCATGTCTAAATTTGAATTGGATCTCATAGAGCTATAGATCGATCCATATTGAATTCGATTCAGATTTCATAGGGCTATATGTTACCTTCTTATTTTCTATGTGTAGAAACTATTGCCATGTATATATGTTATACGTTCATATGCCCCTGTGATTTCTATTTTTTTTTTTTTGGTTTTATGAGCGAAAACCATGTTCTAGTTTCTTCCCTAGCTTAATCCTAATATAACCACCGGTTCATACCTATATTTATTCGTCTGATTCTTATTACCTTTCTGTGCAATATCATGTGAATTTGATTCCTATTTAAAAGTGGCAAATCTGATATCATTCCATCTTTTATTTATATGTAAAATATTATTCCATATACCCACAAGAAAATTAAATATTTGTGGACCATATTTTTATACATTAACAATTTTTAAACTTAGTAATTTACTTTTACTTTTTCGATTATTCTATCAATAACTAATTAAGGTAATGAAAATTTGAAGGATAAAATTTATTGTACGAATTTATTCTCATTTATTATATATTAGTAATAACTAAAATTTGAATTTTAGGCTTATTTATAGGGATTTAAATTAAATGTTGATTTTGTCTGATTATGGTATAGTCTGTAAATAATTGAAAATTTATGACAGTAAGTTATCTTATGTGGCATTTCAAATTTAATATTAGACTAAATCTAATAACCGAAAAGTCAACAGACTATATCTTAAAAAATAAAAGTGGAAATGATGTTTATCTAAATATCCAAAAAAAAAAAAGACATCGACTTTCACAATTTTTAGACCTTCATTCACGACCAAAGCTATTTTCTTTGGCAATTAAGATATCAGTCTTTCCTTTTTCCCAAGAACTAACAATATCTTTACGTGCAAGTGTGCAACTCTGACCGTAATGGACATTCCTGATCACATACTCAGGGGTACCAATCTTTAAGGTACCAATCTTTATTCTATTCCCTTCATCGAAAAAGAAAAATCTTTATTATATTCCATCATTCTGCTGCATTCTGTTTAGTTTCTTCCGGTAAAAGTAAAATTGTGGTTTGTAGATTCTGTAGCAGCAGTTGGAGTCCTTGGTTAAATCACAGCTCTTTCATGCACAAACTAAATCATGTACCTGAATCGTTATTGTTGTATTAGTTCTTTCTTATAGTTTTATTAGTACATTAGTTATTTATTACTTAAAAGAAGTGCTTTAGCCTTTAGCTATTCATTATTTGCTCAATTTTTGTTGCTGTCTTAAACCAATTCAATTTGTTAAACTTAATCATAATCCTGGTTTCTGTGCTGAAATCTACTAGTTGATAATGATTTCGCATATTAGCTCTTATTATGTGGCTGCTATGACGGCATTGAGGACAATTGCACTGCTCTTTTTATCCTTCTACTGTACTAGGAATGACTGTATATCATGGCAGTGTCGCTTTACATGTGTTGTCTTTATTTCATGAAGTCTTGAAGCTTTCTTTTTGTTTATTGGAAAAATTCAACTCTCCGATCGAGTACTGCCGATTGTGAACAGCTTTTTCAAAAGTAGGTATTTTGCTACCTGCTATGCTTCAACTCTTTCCTCTGCATCACTTGCATCGGATCATACATACCTGACTCCTAGCTAGAATTACCAAGAGTTCTGTGAAGAACAAATTGAGTTATGACTTTTTTGGCATGAAATGTGTTGTAAGTTCCAGTCATCTTTTAACCATCTCCTTACTTGGAATCTTAGATTGTGAATGACATCATATGCTCCTCTCTCAGTATTAACAGGTTTTAAGGTGCGTGATCTACCATATAGCATTAGTTTGTAGTCAATTTTATATTGTTCGTTAAAAATCAATTCTTCTTCAGATGATCATAATGATATTGACATGTTGTACATAACAAATAAGTTACAGAAGAAGTAAAAAGCTAGTTAAGTTATTACATCTACATTCCAGAGTTGAATAATGTAACAGTAATCAACCCCTTGAGCAGTGCAGTACATGCAAGATATCTTAACCTTTCAACAGAGTGATAATAAAGATGGTGTAAGACAAAATATATCTCATATTCACTTGTAGAGTTAAATTCTTGGCGTAGCTTCTCTTTGGGTTTTTTCTTGTCAAAATATTACAAGGTATTTCTTTTTAGTGTATTTCATTATAATCCAAGGGGGTGTTGTGAACATATAGAATTCAAAAAGTTTTTTTTCTTGAGGTTGCAGCATCTATATATTCATCCACCCTACTTGTATTTTCTTCCATTTTTATGAATAAGGTTTGTGTTTCTTATGAAAGAAAAGGCTAATCAAGCATGGCAAGCATTCTCCTTTGATTTTATGCAATTCTCAGTGAAAGATTTTGTCTTCTGACTCAACCTTTTATTGTAATTTTCTTTTAAGAGTGTTTGCTCACTCTTTCACGTGAACAGGATATTTAAAGTAGGTGTATCTGAGAGTCTTCAAGAGCATGCAAGTAACTGAATTTGGCCACTGTTGAGACGATACAATTTTATTTTTTTGGTGGTTGGGTGATTTATCCTGTTGCATTTTTTATTAGGTACTTGTACCTTTTGTTCTGCTCTTATAATCTAACTTGTTAATTGCTCTGTTGTCCAACTTTATTGCAGGCAGCCTCATGCATCACAAGTTCACAACCGAGCTTGCTTATGTGTGATGAACTGGTTAGTTTATAAAGTAGCCTTCAACCTTTAATAGCCTTTCTTTCAATATCACTGCAGAAATTTGTTGACAGTTAATCTTCCATAAGAGGATGAATTTAATCTTTTTAGAGAATGAAACCCCATGTTTAGAAACTCTCCGGTTCCCACTCACATGGTAAAGTAAGTCCAGAAAATATTCGTTTGATTATACTGAGAGTTCTTCCCTTGTCAAGTAGGGAATTGTCTCTGAACTTTTCTTCACTTCCTCAATTATATTTGCATCCTGGGTTGGTAGAGAGTTGTATCATGTCTGGTGTGTCCTCCTGGTGTTTGGCATTCATATTGATTTCCTTCTCATGCCTCGATTTCTCTGCATTTACATCACTATTATTTGGATTACTTGAAGGGAGAAGGGTTATGAAACAATGGTAAAAGATGATTTCTGTACTGAGGTTAGGCATAAGTCCCAAACACTCCTTAACTGTCCAGTCAGAATGGAGATTGACCTTGTTCATCATCTCATCACTGTTAATATTGCCTTTAACATTCGTTTTAGCTACTTTTTGTTATGAGGTGAGATAATATACTTCTTTACTTCAATGAATATTTTCTGTTACTTAAATTGAGATGATATAATTTCTTCTGTGTGTTAAACTGATATGTTCTTCTTCTTCTTTTTTCAGACCAAAAAAAAAAAACTGATATGTTTTTTGACATGTACAGTTAGATTAATTTAATTTATTTGTAATGTAAAAAATGATTCCTTTTTCTTCTTGTACAGTTAGATGAGCTGAGGCAAATATGTGAGGAATTGCTTAAATTTCTGGTAGAGGTGACTTTAGATACTATTCTGATTAGAGAGAAGACTGAAGTTGCATTTACCAAATCAGTTTGTTTGAATTGCCTTGTAGGCTTCACATATGGAACTCGGAAGACTTCCTCAGCTGTGCAAAGAAAAGCTTGTATAGGTTGGTTTTATCCTATAGCATCTTAAATTTTGTAGAGTAATATTAATTTCAATATAATTTCCTTGCAATGGGTGCCTATCGTGATCAGATATCACTGCATAATTGATCTTTTAATCTGTTATGGACTTATGGTTTTAATCTAGACTCGTAAATGCTCTTCTCTTTGTTGTTGGATTTGCAGGATACTTGATGTGCATTTTTGAAGAAAACCTTGATGAAGCTATCATAAGAAAAAATAGCTTTCAAACGTAGTTCTCTGATGGTACCCCGAAGACACGAGAGTTGGACAACCTTCTGGAAGATATCTATCATAAAATACTAGGTATGCCAGAGAATTTAGACATGAATAAAGTTGTGTGGCAGCCTAGTGAGATATGCAGAATAACTCTTGCGTTACAAATAATTTTTGATAGATGTGACAATCAGAATGCTTTTTCATTTTGGTTTAATTGTGATAATTTTTTCTCTACAAGTCTTCTAATTCATAAAATTTATATGTGAAGACATATGGAGGGCAATCATTCAAGATCTGGTGTTGCATATTTCTTCTATTTTCAACAATCTGCATATGGCTGTAAATTTTGCAGCTGAACTTGAATGGTGAGAGTCATTTCAATACCAGTGCTCTGAGCCTCTGACCTACTCCCTTCCCTCACCCCATTCTTTGATAAGTCTATATATACGTATTTTCCTTTTCAACGTTTATCTTTCTTACCAAGTTATACATATACCTTTCTGTGAGCAATTAGTCTTTTGTCATTGGCACTGGTTGCTCTTCATGGCCTACTTGACCATGGACTGCTTTCATGATGTTTGGTTTATTTGAATCATTCATTGACAGGACCTCTAGTGATTTTGATTTACTAGCTAGGGTAGTAACTAGAGTTCTTTTCATTCCAGACATGTTTTCCAGGAAAAGACAGTAGACAGTTTTGTTACCAATGAAAAAGAGATTCAAAATGATGGTAAAGGAACCATACATACATTTAATTGTGCCTTGTTGAATTATGCTTGACTCAGTTCAACATAAAGCAGGTCATTAAATATAGAATTCTCTCTCTCTCTCTCTCTCTCTCTCTCTCTCATATGTATCAAATTTTACTCCATGTTCCTTGTTGTGTCTATATATCAGGGACAATGTCATCATCTTTGTATTAATAAACATGGTTTCAAATTTGAAAGAGTTGAGAAATGCCTAATTAGAGTAGGAATCTGAAGTTTGGTTGTTAAACATGTTTTAAGTATTGTTCAAAAAAAAAAACATGTTCTAAGTAAGGATGTTATGATTCTTCAGAAAGGGAAATCTAGCTAGTAGCCATTTATGAAACCAAGGACATTCTCTTGTTAGGATCTTTGTGCTGTATCAGAAAGACTTGCATATTTATGTGTAAATACGGTGCTGAATGTTGATTTTTTGTTCTAGTAGTGATATAAAGTTGTTCTGAGGTCACCTTTTTCTGATTTGACTCATGTCTCTTTCACATAATTGGCTATTACTTATACATGTTGTGCAAGTATTCATGCACATGTATTGAAATTTTTATTTTCCAGGTAGCTTTAATCATTGACCTATTCTCTTGTCGGTTGTGGGTTGTGACAAGTAAATGAGTTTTGCTCCATCTTCCTTGTTGTCCCGCATAGGAAGTTTTGTACCAGCAACTGTCAGTTTGACTGACAGGTTTAGCCTACATATTGCCAACATCTTTCTCACTTTCCTTGTTATGTTTGTATGCCATTGATCATAAAAACCAGAGTTTCTATTTCCATTTAATTATTATATTAATGGTCTGCGCAAGGGAAAGCAAGCCCATGAGTGCAGAACAGTCAACTTTATGATTGTTATATATGTTTGCATCTCTTGATGTGTGAGATGAACCTGAATTTGTCTCGTTTCAGTCATGCATACTTCAGAATTTCAGAGTGCTCAACTAATGATATTATCTTATTGGCATGTGTGAGAGGCATTAGAAAAGGCATCATTAAACTTGTTACGGCAAGAGACCAAAGAGAAAATCAATCTCTTCAAGAAAAACAACTCAAGTAACTGATATGGATCACTGATTGCACTATATCATTGTATGTAATAAAGGTACTCTTACAGTAGGTTAGTCTTTCCCATCCGTAGCTCATACAAGAAGAATTTCTATGATATTCCTCTGAGTTGATCAGCAGTTGAAGTATTGCATAATTGTTCTCAATGTTGAAGTATTGCATAACTTTTATCAATTCCTGGTGGAACCATAAACTTCTTGGTCTCATATGATGACCCCCAAAGGTTTCAGGCTCGTCCACCATGACATAGAGTTGTATATCAGTATAGTTCTTTCAAATTGTTGCTTTCAAACACATATTCAGTAAATGGGCACTTGGTCACTATGATAATTGAATATCATTTTTAATTACTGGGCTTTGTGATTCTTTTGCAGGCTCTGGTGTGCACCATGTGACTGAGTTATCCAGCGAGAGTTGTTTACTGTTTAATTACCTAAAGTAAGCAAAGCTTCTAGAGTTTGTACTAGCTAGTAACATACTTCCAGGTTTGAAGGGTGTGTTGTAAGAATGATGACTATTAGTTTTTGGGAAAAAATCATCTTTAGTCCATCAACTTTGACTTGTTCGACACTTTCGTCCATGAACTTTGAAATATATCATTTTCGTCCCTGAAATAAGTCAAAGTTCAGGGACTAAAGGTGATATATCCTGCCAAGTTGCTGTTTGCTGGTGTGATATAATGCGTATCAGTGGATGACACTAATTGAGTGCTTCAGATACAAGGCTCTTATGAATATAATTTCTGGGTCAAAACATTTTTAACGTACCGCATGCATCAGTCTTGAAGCTTAAAGTTTTTGATTTCTCAATTAACATAATTAACGTACCGCATGCATCAGTCTTGGGTTTTTATCACATATAGTACCTGAACTATTTCTCAATTATATACTTTGTACCTGAACTTTAATTTTTGTCACTAGTACCCAAAGTTTTATTTTTTGTCACAAGTAGTACCCAAAGTTTTTGATTTCATCTCTTTTGGTACCTAAGGCCGATTTTTGTGATATTATATGCGTGTGTTAAAAAAAAAAGGCTAAAATGGAAAACTTTGGGTACTACTTGTGACAAAAATTGAAAACTTTGGGTACTACTTGTGACAAAAATTAAAGTTCAAGAACCATTTAGGATGAACTCGAAGAGTTTGGGTACTGATTGTGATCAAAAGTGAAGCTCAGATACTATGTATATAATTGAGGTAAAGTTCAGGTACCATTTGTGATAAAAACCCAAGCTTAAATTTAATTATCAAATATGGCTTTATGAAATGTACGGTAAGGGTAGCAGCATCTGTGATTCCATGCACCCTTACGCAACGATTTTTGGCCAAAATCGCATGTTCTTATTTTCCCATCAAAATCTTCCCACACTCAAATCATGATTTTTAAGGGATTCTCGAGTTGACATAATGCAAAAATATCGATATGTTTCTATTTTACGATTTTCCAAAGTTGGAAAATTTGAAAATTCATAAAATATAAACGATTCGAGATTTTTGAGTTCTGTAAATTGGAACACCTTTTAAAAAACATTTTTAACCAATGGTGAATTTTGGAAATTTTTTTATTTTTTATGTTTAACCAATGGTGAATTTTGTTTTTCACTCAAAACCGTTGGTTATAACACACGATATTTGGCCAAAATCGCATATTATTAGTTTCATACCAAAATCTTGCCACACTCAAATCATGATTTTTAAGGATTTCTCGAGTGGATAGAACGCAAACATATAGACTCATTTATTTTTTATGATTTTCCAAAGTCGGAAACTAGAAAATTCATAAAAAAATATACGATTTGAGATTTTTGAGTTCTGTCAGTTGAAACACCTTTTAAAAAACATGTTTCACCAATTGTAAATTTTTGCAATTTTTTTTTTTTGCCGAAACCATGGTTTTTCACCCAAAACTGTGGGTTATTACACACGATTTTTGGCCAAAATAGTATGTTCTTATTTTTGCACCATAATCTTGCCACACTCAAATCATGATTTTTAAGAACTTCTGGAGTTGACAGAATGCGAAAATATTAACTCGTTTTTTTTTTACGATTTTCTAAATTCGAAAAACTAGAAAATTCTTAAAAATAAACGATTCGAGATTTTTGAGTTTTGTCAATCACAACACCTTTTAAAAAACATGTTTTACCAATGGTAAATTTTTGAGAATTTTTTTTTTGCCAAAACCATGGTTTTTCACCCAAAACAGTGGGTTATATAAGACACGATATTTGGCCAAAATCGCATGTTCTTAATTTTACACCGAAATCTTCCCATACTCAAATCATGATTTTTAATGACTTCTCTAGTTGACGGAACACAAAAATATCAATTTGTTTCTTTTTTATGATTTTCAAAAGTCATAAACCTAGACAATTCATAAAAAATAAATGATTCGAAATTTTTGAGTTCTGTCAATTGAAACACCTTTTAAAAAATATTTTTACCAATAGTAAATTTTTTTAAAATGTTTTTTTTTTTGCCGAAACCATGGTTTTTCACCCAAAATTGTGGGTTTTAGCAGACGATTTTTGCCAAAATCGCATATTCTTATTTTCGCACCAAATTAATTTCACACTCAAATCATGATTTTTAAAGACTTTTCGAGTAAACAGAAAGCAAAAATATCGACTCATTTCTATTTTACGATTTTTCAAAGTCGGAAATCTTGAAAATTCGTAAAAAATAAACGATTCGAGATTTTTGAGTTCTGTCAATAGGAACACCTTTTAAAAAACAAGTTATACCAATGGTGAATTTTTGAAAAAAAATAATATTTTTTTTTGCCGAAACCATTGTTTTTCACCCAAAACCGTGGGTTATAACACACGATATTTGGCCAAAATCGCATGTTCTTAGTTTCATACCAAAATCTTGCCATACTCAAATCATGATTTTTAAGGATTTCTCGAGTAGATAGAACACAAAAACATAGACTCGTTTATTTTTTTATGATTTTCCTAAGTCGGAAACTAGAAAAGACATAAAAAAATACGATTCGAGATTTTTGAGTTCTGTTAATTGGAACACCTTTTAAAAACATGTTTTCCCAGTTGTAAATTTTTTAGAAATTTTTTTTTTTCCGAAACCATGGTTTTTCACCCAAAACCGTAGTTTATTACACATAATTTTTGGCCAAAATAGCATGTTCTTATTTTCGCACCATAATCTTTCCAAACTCAAATCATGATTTTTAAGGACTTCTCGAGTTGACAGAATGCAAAAATATCGATTCGTTTATGTTTTACAATTTTCAAAAGCCGGAAAACTAGAAAAATCCTAAAAAAATAAACTATTCGACATTTTAGAGTTCTATTAGTTGCAACAGCTTTTAAAAAATATGTTTTACCTATGGTAAATTTTTGAGAAATTTTTATTTTTTTTGCCGAAACCATGGTTTTTAACCCAAAATTGCATGTTTTTAATTTCGTACCGAAATCTTCCCACACTCAAGCCATTATTTTTAATGACTTCTCGAGTTGATAGAACGCAAAAATATTGACTAGTTTTTTTTTTACGATTTACAAAAGTTAGAAAACTAGACAATTCATAAAAAATAAACGATTCGAAATTTTTGAGTTCTGTGAATTGGCAAAAATCGCATGTTCTTAATTTTACACTGAAATCTTCGCACACTCAAATCATGATTTTTAATGACTTCTCGAGTTGACGGAACGCAAAAATATCGATTCGTTTCTTTTTTACGATTTTCAAAAGTCAGAAAACTAGGCAATTCATAAAATATAAACGATTCAAAATTTTTGAGTTTTGTCAATTGGAATACCTTTTAAAAAACATGTTTACCGATAGTAACTTTTAGAGAAATTTTTTTTTTCCGTAAGCATGGTTTTTCACCCAAAACCGTGGGTATAGCACATGATTTTTGACAAAATCGCATATTCTTATTTTCGTACTAAATTCATTCCACACTCAAATCATGATTTTTAAGGACTTTTGGAGCAGACAACACGCAAAAAATATCGACTCGTTTCTGTTTTACGATTTTCCAAAGTTGGTGACGTGTCGTCAAAATATGGTGGAAGTATAGATTAAGACCGGAGGAATGTCGTACCCAAGGGATTGGAAGGCCCAAAACCCGCTTGGTAATGCAATGTAACCAAGGAATAATAGCACTAGAAGTGGTGTGACAAGAAATGGACTATGTAATTAGAAGTGGAGTATGTGCAACATGCAAATGTAGTGTTCAAAGAGGTGTCACCCTTGAGTGACAAGTACCCAACATTACCCTAAAGTGACAATACTAATCTAGGCAACAAGTAAAGACACAAATGAATGTGTTTGATAGATTGCAAGTATGTTGAGGTGACAAGCCCAACAATTATGTGGCTGTTATCAAATGTGGGAGACGATTGGGGTTTCGGGTTAACTCTAACCCAATCCAATGAATGACAAACCTCAAGGACATGCAACAATGATTAGCTAAGGATCAAACCCCTTATCCCAGCCATGTTATGGTTCTAGGATTGATTGTTCTAAGATTATTTTTGTGTCATATTCTGGTTCACAAAGACTTCCTAATCCATTTACCCAAGCCTTGTTAAGGTCCCCAAGTAAACTTTATAGGCATAGAGTGCCAAGAATCTTGATTGAAACAAGTAAACATCACATTTAGTCTCGAGTAGATAGAACACAAAAATATAGACTCGTTTATTTTTTTATGATTTTCCGAAGTCGGAAACTAGAAAAGACATAAAAAAATAAACGATTTGAGATTTTTGAGTTCTGTTAATTGGAACACCTTTTAAAAACATGTTTTCCCAGTTGTAAATTTTTCAGAAATTTTTTTTTTTTTTGCCGAAACCATGGTTTTTCACCCAAAACCGTAGTTTATTACACACAATTTTTGGCCAAAATAGCATGTTCTTATTTTCGCACCATAATCTTTCCAAACTCAAATCATGATTTTTAAGGACTTCTCGAGTTGACAGAACGCAAAAATATCGATTCGTTTTTGTTTTACGATTTTCAAAAGCCGGAAAACTAGAAAAATCCTTAAAAAATAAACTATTCGAGATTTTAGAGTTCTGTTAATTGCAACACCTTTTAAAAAATATGTTTTATCAATGGTAAGTTTTTGAGAAATTTTTAATTTTTTTGCCGAAACCATGGATTTTAACCCAAAATCGCATGTTCTTAATTTCGTACCGAAATCTTCCTACATTCAAGCCATTATTTTTAATGACTTCTCGAGTTGACAGAACGCAAAAATATTGACTAGTTTTTTTTTTTACGATTTACAAAAGTTAGAAAACTAGACAATTCATAAAAAATAAACGATTCGAAATTTTTGAGTTATGTGAATTGGAACACCTTTTAAAAAACATGTTTTACCAGCAGTAAATTTTTTAGAATTTTTTATTTTTTTTGCCGAAACCGTGGGTTATAGTACATGATTTTTGACAAAATCACATATTCTTATTTTCTCACCAAATTCATTCCACACTCAAATCATGATTTTTAAGGACTTTTCGAGTAGACGGAACACAAAAATATAGACTCGTTTCTGTTTTACGATTTTCCCAACAAATAAACGATCCGAGATTTTTGAATCCGAGATTTTTGAGTTCTATCAACAGGAACACCTTTAAAAAAAAAAAAAACAAGTTTTACCAATGGTGAATTTTTGAAATTTTTTTTATTTTTTTTTGCCGAAACCATTGTTTTTCATTCAAAACCGTGGATTATAACACACGATATTTGGCCAAAATCCCATGTTATTAGTTTCATACCAATGGTAAATTTTTGAGAATTTTTTTTTTGCCGAAACCAAGGTTTTTCACCCAAAATTGCATGTTCTTAATTTCGTACCGAAATCTTCCCACACTCAAATCATTATTTTTAATGACTTCTAGAGTTGACAGAACGCAAAAATATAAACTCATTTCTGTTTTACGATTTTCCATATTTGAAAAACTAGAAAATTCATAAAAATAAACGATTTGAGATTTTTGAGTTTTGTCAATCGCAACACCTTTTAAAAAACATGTTTTGCCAATGGTAAATTTTTGAGAATTTTTAATGCGTTCATCATGCTCAATGTCAAATACCTAAGAGAATAAGTTGCTAACAAACACTCTTAATTAATTAGGCTCAACACATGCTCAAGAACTAGCAAGATTCATAAACAAGCATTTAACATAACCGTATTTAAACAAAGAACATATCCAAGAACTGAATCATTAAGCATAACCAAAAATATTCATCAAAACATTATCATGGGCTAGAGCACACAACCCTAGCCTCAAATCTAAAGGATTACTCACACATGTTTGTGAAATAGATCAATATTGTCAAGAATGGAAACATGAATACAAAGAATAACTAGAGTAGGGTTGATAAATCCTCAAGGGATGATGGCCAACAGCTCCTTGGTGACTCCAAGTATAGATGACAACCCCTTCTTGAACTCCTCTTCACTCCCAAACTTCTTCTTCTCTAAGTTTCCGAATTCCTTGTGTTCTTGACGAATTCTCAGCTGTGGAGCTTGACATATGGTGGAATGATGGTGGAATGGTGGTGAAAGTTAGTTCCTAAGATAAATGGATGTCTTAAGAACAACATTCGTGAAGGAAGAAAAGTGATTTGAGGGGTGGAAGGTGGTGAAAATGAAAGAACAAAACTGGACAGTTTCTTGGTGTTCTTGGTGGATGGATTGTGGAATGGGGTGGCTGATTCCTTTAATGGTGGTATCTAGGGTTGGTTCCTTGAATGGGAAGTGTTAACCGTATATATGACGCTAATTTAAGGGCCTTGATTCAATGGAAGTGATCCTAGGGTCCATAAATAAGATGCTAACACATTTGGATGAAAGGCTAAAAGACAAAATGGTGTATAGAGATAATAAGGAGCAGATTTTTGGGACCATAGGATCAATTTTGGTGTGGAAGGCTAAGAGACAAATGTGTCTTGAGCATTAAATGTTTTGTCTCTCATTTGAATTTGAATTTGAATTTACCACCAAAATATCTCAATCAATCAAAATGGGCTCTCCTTGTGAGCTTGGGAAACTCATGGATGGATTAGAATGTGATGCCTTCGTGTTTGACCTCGGAGTTGACCATGTGTTGGCCCGGTTGACTTCGGTTGACTTTTGTCATTTTCTCGAAAGTGCTCCAATTGGTCCTGAAATGCATCTTTTGTGCCGAATTACCTCAACTCACGTGAATGACCTATAAATATAAAAGCACACATTAAATGCGACAAACGGCTTTTGGAGTAGCTTAATTTCCGTGATTAGAAAGACAATTTGTGTTACAAATATGTGCAAATCAGTCGGAAAACTTGAAAATTGATTAAAAAAAAACGATTCAAGATTTTTGAGTTCTGTCAACAGGAACACCTTTTAAAAAACAAGTTTTACCAATGGTGAATTTTTACAAATTTTTTATTTTTTTTGCCGAAACCATTGTTTTTCACTCAAAACCGTAACACACGATATTTGGCCAAAATTGCATATTATTAGTTTCATACCAAAATCTTGTCACATTCAAATCGTGATTTTTAAGGATTTCTCAAGTCGCAAAAATATCGACGCATTTATTTTTTATGATTTTCCAAAGTCGGAAACGAGAAAATTCATAAAAAAAAATATACAATTCGAGATTTTTGAGTTCTGTCAATTGGAACACTTTTTAAAAAACTTGTTTTACCAATTGTAAATTTTTGCGAAATTTTTATTTTTTATTTTGCCAAAACCATGGTTTTTAAACCAAAACCGTGAGTTTTTACACACGATTTTTGGCCAAAATAGTATGTTCTTATTTTGGCACCATAATCTTGCCACACTCAAATCATGATTTTTAAGGACTTCTAGAGTTGACAGAACGTAAAAATATCGATTCGTTTCTGTTATACGATTTTTTAAATTCGGAAAACTAGAAAATTCTTAAAAATAAACGATTCGAGATTTTTGAGTTTTGTCAATCACAATACCTTTTGAAAAACATGTTTTACCAATGGTAAATTTTTGAGAAATTTTTTTTTTTTTTGCCGAAATCATGGTTTTTCACCCAAAACCGTGGGTTATACACGATTTTTGGCAAAAATTGCATGTTCTTAATTTTACACCGAAATCTTCCCACACTCAAATCATGATTTTTAATGACTTCTTGAGTTGACAAAATGCCAAAATATCGACTCGTTTCTTTTTTATGATTTTCAAAAGTCAGAAAACTAGACAATTCATAAAAAATAAAAGATTCGAAATTTTTGAATTCTGTCAATTGGAACACATTTTAAAAAACATGTTTATCAATAGTAAATTTTTGAGAAATTTTTATTTTTTTTTGCAGAAACTATAGTTTTTCACCCAAACCATGAGTTATTACACACCATTTTTGGCCAAAATCACATGTTCTTATTTTCACATCATAATCTTGTCACACTCAAATCATTCTTTTTAAGGACTTCTCGGGTTGAAAGAACGCATAACTATCGACTCGTTTCTGTTTTACGATTTTCCAAAGCCAGAAAACTAAAAAATTCTTTAAAAAAATAAACGATTTGAGATTTTTGAGTATCGTCAATCGGAACACCTTTTGAAAAACATGTTTTACAAATGGTGAATTTTTTAATTTTCTTTTTCTTTTTTTTGTCGAAACCATAGTTTTTCAGCCAAAACCGTGGGTTACACACGATATTTGACCAAAATCGCATGTTCTTATTTTCATACCATAATCTTTCCACACTCAAATCACAATTTTTTAGGATTTCTCGAGTTGACATAACGCAAAAATATCGACTCGTTTCTAGAGTTAAAAAACATGTATTACCGATGGCGAATTTTTTTTTTTTGCCAAAACCATAGTTTTTCACCCAAAATCGTGGGTTATACACTATATTTAGCCAAAATTGCATATTCTTAGTTTCAAACCAAAACCTTGCTACATTCAAATCATGATTTTAAAGGATTTCTCGAGTTGACCGAACGCAAAAATTTCGACTCATTTATTTTTTATGATTTTCTGAAGTCGGAAAACTATAAAATTCATAAAAAAAAATAAACGATTCGAGATTTTTGAGTTCTGTTAAATGGAACACCTTTTAAAAAACATGTTTGCCAATAGTAAATTTTTTAGAAATTTTTATTTTTTTTGTCAAAATTATGATTTTTCACCCAAAACCATGGGTTATTACATACAATTTTTGGCTAAAATCGCATGTTCTTATTTTCACACCATAATTTTGCCACACTCAAACCATACTTTTTAAGGACTTCTCGAGTTGACAGATCGCAAAAATATTGACTTGTTTCTGTTTTACGATTTTCCAAAGTCAGAAAATTAGAAAATTCTTAAAAAATAAACGATTCGAGAGTTTTCAGTTTTGTTAATTGCAACACATTTTAAAAAATATTTTTAACCAATGGTAAATTTTAGGGAATTTTTTTTTTGCCGAAAACATGGTTTTTTACCCAAAACCGTGGCACGATTTTTGACTAAAATCGCATGTTATTAATTTCATACCAAAATCTTCTCATACTCAAATCATGATTTTTAAATACTTCTCGAGTTGACAGAACGCATAAATATAGACTCGTTTCTTTTTTTACGATTTTCCAAAGTCGGAAAAATAGGAAATTCATAAAAAAATAAACGATTCGAGATTTTTGAGTTCTATCAATTTGAACACTTTTTAAAAATTATGTTTTCCCAATGGTGAATTTTGAAAAAAAAAAAAAATTTGCCGAAACCATGGTTTTTTATCCAAAACCGTGGGTAACACACGATATTTGGCCAAAATCGCATGTTCTTACTTTCATACCCAAATCTTGCCATTATCAAATAATGATTTTTAAGGACTTCTCGGGTTGCAAGAACGTATAAATATCGACTTGTTTCTTTTTTACGATTTTCCAAAGTCAGAAAAATAGAAAATTCATAAAAAAATAAACGATTCGAGATTTTTGAGTTCTGTCAATTGGAACATCTTTTAAAAAATATGTTTTACTAGTAATGAATTTTTGAATAAAAAAATTATTTTTTTTGCCGAAACCATTGTTTTTCACCTAAAACCGTGGGTAATACATGATTTTTGGCCAAAATCACATGCTCTTATTTTTAAATTAAAATCTTCCAACACTCAAATCATGATTTTTAAAGATTTTTCAAGTTAACTGAACGCAAAAATATCGATTCGTTTTTGTTTTACGATTTTCCAAAGTCGGAAAACAGAAAATTCACGGTTTTTCACCCAAAACCGTGGGTTATAACACACGATATTTGGCCAAAATTACATGTTCTTACTTTCATACCAAAATCTTGCCACTATCAAATAATGATTTTTAAGGACTTCTCGGGTTGAAAGAACGTATAAATATCGACTCGTTTCTTTTTTACGATTTTGCAAAGTCAGAAAACTAGAAAATTCATTAAAAAAAAAAATTGGGAGTTAGAGAGAGTACGGACATATGTGTAAGGGTAGTTTTGTAAAATCAAAATCAGGGGAGTTTAATGTTGAATGTTTTATTTTTTTAATTATTTATATACGATTATATATTATTTTATTCGCGTTTCCTTGTCGTATTGTATCCAATAATTTTTAAAATTTGTCGTTTCCCCATATCATATCGTATCGTATCCCCGTACCTATTTCCGTTTCTGTGCTTCATAGGTAGGTATTAAACAATATTTTATTTTACCTAGACATATGAAGCAGAAAAAAACGTAGATCATATCACCAATCTTCTTCTGAAATCTTACCTACAAATATGACATATGAATGTGAAACAAAAATCCTCAATTAATTTTATGATAAAGGTTGACTAACACCACAATCGATTCTATATTAAACGTAGTAATAGAGGAGAAGCCACATCAACAACATAGGTATGAGAGAAAAAATGGCCAAGGAAGAAGAAAGAAAGGAAGAGATAATGTGTTGGAAAAAAGATGGCCATGGAAGAGGAATGAGATGAAGAAAGCGATGATTCAATATGAAGAAGGAAAGGTTGAGGTATAAGGGTGTTGAAAACAATAAATAAGGAATTTATATAAATTAATGCACATAATTAACTTTAATTAAAAAAGAATAAATTTAGGAAACCTTGTTTAGAAAATATGATAAATTCATTTATTTTATGAAATTATGTTTGACTTTAATTAATTCTGTTAATTAATATGACAATCTATCACCATTTATTACAAAAGGGTATAATAAGAATGTAAAATAACAAAATTAGTTAGATAAAATTGAAAAAGAAAGAAATCTCATGTGGCATGTGAGTCACTGGACCCAATTAGAAAAACATATTTGTCCGGATTACATCCAAAATAGAGCAGGACTACAGTCAAATTTTCTCTTTTTATTTCTACCTCCACATTCTTTGTGTTCCAGACCTATACCTAGAAGAGGAACTTCTGAGTTTATCGAGTTTGAGCCTTTTTTTTTTGCCCATTTGGAATACTTCTATAGTTTAGCTTAACCATAGTTTATTTTTATTGATTGATTGTAGTAACTTATTTTATATTTTCTATCTTTTTTTTCTTTTTCATCATCACTATGAATGAAAATTTTATATTTAATAATATCGATTACTAATTATTGTCCAAATAATAAGTCATAGATTTTGAACTTTCAAATTACATCTATGGCTAATATCATAACACAACCTAGAGTAGTACTTATACATCGGGTGCATTATAGAATTTTTGTACTAGACTAATATTTATATTAATATCCTTATTATTATAGATGCACATACCAAAATTAGCCATCACCCCACCTGTGGTAGGGGACAAAGAAACTAACAATTGATCATATAACTTATATACAAATTGCCATGTATTTATGTTATACATTCATGCTCCTGTGCCTAATCAATTGATCGGGTCATATAGGAACAAGTCATCGGCATAAGTTGTTTCCTATTATTTTAATTTCTTGGAAAACCTATAAAATTGTATCCTAATGTTCTCGAAATATCATGCAATTCAATTCTTTGGAGTTTTAAAGATCCACTTAGCTCCCAGGCTAAGATGCAAGAAAATTTTTAAATGTGTCATTTCATCGAAATTCGTGTGCAAACCGTCAATCACTTTGAACACCACTTTAACCAAACAAAAAATTCATCAATATGCATGAGCAACTGACATTTATTAACGGTTGGATATGCCAACGACCAACCAGAACAAATCAATCCAATAGATGCATAACAAAAACTTCCAAAACAACCCAAATCCTAGCTAAAATTGATAAACAAATTAATTTATTACTTGCATGGTTTCGTATGCTCAAGATGACTAGCTATGTATTCTAACTTATAGATTATAGATTGTATCTCTATTAAATCTATGTATTCTAACAAGCACCAACTAACAAAGATGAGAGGAATTTTGACCAATTATAGATTGTATCGATTAATTGTAGCTAGTGAATGAAATTATTTATCAGCGGCTAAATGCATTCTACATAGAACTCACTACATAATTTTAAACAATTTTGTTTTAAAACAAAATATATTCTTATTTTACACTCTTCCCTTCTCTATACACCCCACCTAGAGTTATTTACACTGTTCTTTGTTTCTTGATCGGGGAGGTACATGAACGATGGTTGTGGATGCAACTAGCTATTTAAGTACTCAACAAGCCCTGAGCTTCCATTAATTTTCTACAATAATTAAGGTTCCATGTATGCATAATTAAACAACTAAACATTGCCTTGCTCGATCATGACAATGGTGATCGATGTTTGTTGTAAATACATGTAATTAAAATAACTCACCGGAATGATTAAGATTACTTAGCCGCAACCATGAAATTGTCAATCTTGAAACTAATTTATAGTTTGTTTGAGGATTTCTTTTGATAATGCTTTGTTCTTTTATCTTAAAAAAAAATTCATTGACTATTAATTTTTAAGAAATACAATCCAGCAATCACTTCAGACACGAGATTAACTAAATTAACATAAGATTCAGCAACTATGAGCAACCAAGACATTCAATGGTTAAATTTGCCAATGACCAACCAAAACAAATCAAACCCTTAAAGACATAACCAAATATTTCCAAAACAACTAAACAAAACCACATAATTTTGAATATCAAAATAACCACCTGAAAACTAAACTATTTAAGCAATTCAGACTAAAATAGTTTGCTTGCAACATCAAATGGTCCGTTGGGATCAAGTTGTTTCAACAGTCCTAAATAAGTGAGATACAGAACCCGATCTTTAGCGCCGGTCCTATGATTCGCGGTGTGCTTGCAGAAGTACTTCAATTCAGAAAGCTTGCACATTCCGAGCATTTGACCCAAAAGCAAGAACAGCCAATTGATCTTCCTCTTCTTGTCAGTCTCCGGCTTCACACAATTGTTTTGACCACATAACTTGCAATCAGGGAGTGTGGGAGTCATCCAAACAGAGGGTGCCCTATCATGCATTGCGCTTTTGTGTTGGGACACATAACTCGCAACTTCCACGAACTTCTGTTCCAGATCGTACTCAATCTCATACTTCTGATCACACTTTTTGCATTGTACCTTACCACTGATTTTCTTCATGCCATTAGACAGCATATATTCGAGAGAGTACACTTTGGCACGTTTTGTGGTAGCCCAAGGGTATGGGGCTGGTATGTCTTCAGTCTTCCCTTTTCCTAGGGTTTGGGTTGGAGATCGGCGGGCACGAGAAGTGCCCGCCCGGGAAGGACCAGCGGCTGCCTGGTGATTGGAGGCGGCAGGAGGGTTAGGGTTTAGAGGTGGCATCTGTGATGTTATGTAGAAAGGTAATAGGGATGGAAATAGGGACGGAGGTGCAGATGGGATCGATGAAGGAGGTGCAGAGGGGATCGATGAAGGAGGTGCAGAGGGGATCGATGAAGGAGGTGCAGATGGGATCGATGAAGGAGGTGAAGATGGGGTCGATGACGGAGGTGAAGATGGGGTCGATGACGGAGGTGAAGATGGGGTTGATGACGGAGGTGAAGATAGGGTCGATGACGGAGGTGAAGATGGGGTCGATGACGGAGGTGAAGATGGGGTCGATGACGGAGGTGCAGATGTGGTCGATGAAGGAGGTGCAGATGCAGTCGATGAAGGAGGTGCAGATGTGGTCGATGACGGAGGTGCAGATGTGATCGATGAAGGAGGTGCAGATGTGGTCGATGAAAGAGGTGCAGATGTGGTCGATGACGAAGGTACAGATGTGGTCGAGAGAGGAGGCTGTTGGGTAGGTTTTGTTGAGTTGGGTCCAGTGGAGAGCTGAAGGGTTAGGAGCTCTTCGTGTTCTTCATTGATGTGATCATCAAAAGGTTTGGAGGAAGTCATGTTGGGATTTTAGGGATGTGGTTTTGGTGGCCTTTCAGATATTGACGAATCGGGAAGAAGGAACGATTGTAAGATTTGGGGAAGAGAAACTGAGGGAAGACGGAGCGATTTTGAGAATATATATAACCGATTTTGAAGGCTGGAGTACTGTAGTTTCAAAAGTCTTATGATGGAAGGACTCCGATTTAAATTTTGGAGAAAGGATAAATAACTACTTGTACAGTTATAAATATCTTAGTAGTTTTTATCCGAAGTTGTTAGGGTTTATCAAAATCTTACAGATAATTTTTTTTATTTTCTTTTGAAATTTGAATATAGAATTTGTTAGAGTATGGGCGACTCGAAGAACAAGAAACAATTTCTAATTTTCATTTAAGAGCTATAGAAATAACCAAACTAGCTATTTACAAGTTATTTCTCATAGATTAAGACAAAGAACCTTATTTAGGTAAAGAGAAAAATCCTCATATGGTACATGAACTATTACCAAATGTAATTTTTGATACCTGAACTTTCATAAAGAACTGATGGTACCTGAACTATTTCTTCGTTTGCCATTATAGTACCTACCGTTAAATATTCCGTTAAGTGCTCATGTGGCATGGGTAAAACTTGTAATTTGGTGACTAGAGTATGGGCAAAATAGTCATTAAAGATTTTTTACTATTAAATTTAAAAATAAAAATACAAATAAATTATGCAAAAAAAAAAAATTATATTAACATAATCAAATTAGAGTTTTTATCCCCAAAAATTCAAGATTAAAGATGCAAAAAATATTTTTATTCTCAAATATTCAAGATTAAAGATGACATGTAGGTGGTTTTATTATTAAATTTTAAAATCAAAATAAATTATCATTATTTTTAATATAATAAAAATTTTAATTACTTTTTGAATATAGTTTATTTTTATTTTTAATTAATAATAAAACCCCTACATGGTAATAAATTATATTAAAAACATAAAAATTGGCAATAAATTATATAGTAAACTACAGAAAAGCCCATGACATCTCTTCATTTTTCTCCAAAGTCCACAAACTTTTAATTCATGCATATAAGTAAATTTTTTTACACATAAGGACAAGTTGTTTACAAGCTTACATGTGGCAAGTGTTAAATTACGTTTTTGTCATCTTCTAAGTTTTGCGTTTGGAACTCAATGTGTATACCAACAAAAAAAAAAAACTCAAAGTGTGCCTCCATATATCCGTGCAGTAGCAGATATCCGTACAATAATAACAACAAATATATATGCAGTAGCAGTAACTGTAGCATATATTCATGCAATAATAGAAACAGATATCCGTACATTAGCAGAAATAGATATCCGTGCAGTAGCAGTAACAGTAACATATATTTGTGTAATAACATAAATAGATATTTGTGCAGTAGCAGTAGCATTTGTAAATGCAATAGCATAAATAAATATTCGTATAATAACATATATCATTTAACATATATTTATACAGTAGCAGTAACAATAACATATATTCGTTTAGTAACAAAAATAGATATTCGTGCAGTACTGTTAGTGCAGTAGCAGTAATGGTAGCAGTATGGTACAATATTAGTAGCATATATGCGTGTAGTAGAAGTGCAGTATCAGTGCAGTATCAGTGCAGTAGCAGTGCAGTGCAGTGCAGTAGCAGTGCAGTGCAGTGCAGTGCAGTAGCAGTGCAGTGCAGTGCAGTAGCAGTGCAGTGCAGTGCAGTAGCAGTGCAGTGCAGTGCAGTAGCAGTGCAGTAGCAGTGCAGTATCAGTGCAGTAGCAGTGCAGTATCAGTGCAGTAGCAGTGCAGTATCAGTGAAGTAGCAGTGCAGTATCAGTGCAGTAGCAATAACTTGCAATACCTATAGCATATATGTGTGTAGTAGCAGTAACGGTAGTAGTAGCGTGCAATACTAGTACAATATATGCGTGTAGTAGCAGTAACAGTGCAATATCTCTTGATAGCTGCTACTGCAAACTTATAGTGATAGCTGCTACTGCATACTAATCTTGGTATATAGTTGTTACTGCATAGCAGCCTTAATAGCTGCTACTGCATAATAGTCATAATAGTTGCTACTGCATAGTAGTCATGATCGCTTCTACTGCATACTTGTCGTGATAGTTGCTACTGCATGGTGATATATGCTACCGTTATTGATACTGCACGGATATTTGCTAATACTACTACACGGATATTTGCTAATACTACTACACGGATAATCACTACTGCTACTGCACGGATATACGTTATTGCTACTGCATGAATATTCACTACTGCTACTGCACGGATAATCACTACTGCTACTGCACGGATATACGTTATTGCTACTGCATGAATATTCACTACTGCTACTGCACAAATATCTAGTAGCACGCTTTTGGGTTGGTATAATGGCAAACTTGTAAATAAAGTAAAGAAATACCTGATTATGTAATTGCACCTTTAAAATTTGGGTCTAGGCTTAAATTGTAGTGTGTGGGCCTGGGCTGCATGTCCTTATTTGTATAACTCTAATCTTAGTTGGTTTATTTGTGTTTTGTAATGTTGTCATGAGTGTGTATGTTAAATACTAATTATATTATTGTTGTGAGTCGCCTATTAACTCAAGTAGAAAATAGAGAAAAACAAGAGAGCGAAGTGTAGAACGAATCGATTGATATTGATCAATTGGTGTGTGAAATGGTGATGTCTCAACCTCTTTATATAGTGGAGAGGTTGAGGTGTATTCATGGTACATCATAATGAGGAGAAACCCTTTAGTTTCCCCACTATCACCACTAACCCCACTAACCCCACTAACTATATCATTTATGCTCACTCATAAGTAGTGTAACTCTTATGGAGTAAGTAGGAGAAATACAAAAGGTCTTCAGCAATGTATCTAGTCCACATCTTGTATCATGTACGTACGGACTTTAGTTTAATGGACAGCCACCCCACAATGTGTCCTACAACAATTATAAAAATAAAAATAATTTTTCTTATTTTTAGTCTTGAATTGTGGATAAATTATCTAAATCTTCTTTTTGTATAATTTATTTTGAAAATTGAAAATATATGAAATGACTGTATTACTTATGCCACATAAGCACTTAACGAAATATTTAACGGTATGTACTATAATGGCAAACGGAGGAATAGGTCAGGTACCACCATGTTCTTTATGAAAGTTCAGGTACAAAAAATTGCATTTGGTGATAGTTCAGGTATCATATGAAGGTTTTTCCCTTAGCTAAATTAAAAAAAATATAAACAACCACAAATACCGTTTCTAGCACACTCTAGCCACTATGCCAAAAAATGAATCAGACGACACACATCAGACGACATATGATGTGTTTTATGTCGTCTGAATTTTTTGGACGACATATAAATTAAATCTGTTGTCTGAATCTAACGTAACTCGTTGTAGTTTTCATTTAGAAATTTGGGTAGATTGAAGACGACCGATAACTGTTGTCTGATGAACTTCGCGCATTTTACCCAGACCTTTTTTTTTTTTTTTTTTTGCCAAAGTCTTCACCCAATTTTTTTCCCGCACTTGAACATTTTGTTTCCCTCTCACTTTACTAACCTAGCTACCTCTTTCCCCCTTTCCCTTTCAAATCTCCCAAATACTCTCTCACCCATCTCACTCGACCCCTTTAGAAAAATACGAGTTATTCTCTCTTGCTCTTCGTCTTCTTCAGTCTTCAGTCTTCTCTCTTGGGTCTTCCTAAATTCTGCTCCTTCCATCTTCACCTTGACCGTTAAAGCTAGCTGAATCCTCTGAACCCGTATGGCCTAGATCCCCTTTCAGATTCAACTCTACTCTATCAAATTAACGTAAATTTAAATTTTCTAATTAGGGCTTTGGATTTGTGGTGCAATTGCCGTTTTCATATTTTCTTCTTCTTATTTTGGTTAATCTTTCCGATTGTTCTAACATCTGGGTTTTGCAATTTTCTGGCTTCATATTCTCATGTAGTTTCTGAGTATTGGGGACAATTTCTTCATCGGCATATGTGAGTTCTTTTGTCTCTCTACTTTTTGTTTATCTTATTAACGATTTATATCAAGTTTATTGTTTAATGGATTTCCTCTCTTTATTGGATTGTGGTTTGGGTAAGAAATTTTGTGCTTTGAGATTGTGAATCAATTTCGAATGGGGTGGAGTAGCTGTTGCTGCATTCTTTTCTTTTTGGGCTTGGTTTCCTTGATTTAATTTGCTTTATGTAATTTTTATGATTCTGAGCAGTGTTGATTTGGTGTTGTTGTATAATTTTCTACTTTGAGTGTTGAGGTGAAACCATGACTTAGTGAATTAGTGTTTACTTCTTCTTGTGCGTGGTTACAACTGATACGATGATATGTGCAGCCAACAAGTTTGGTTTGAATACAAAGATTAACTGTCATTTTACTCTTCTTTCTCTTTTTATTATTTGCATATAATTCTTCTACGGTCTCTTAGAACTGAATGGAAGTGGGAACATGAATTAGGTTATGGAAGGAGCAATGTGAAAGAGATATGGGTTGAGAAATACAAACCCCGTTCATTTGAGGAGATTGCTGTTCACAAGAAGAAGGTTGAGCTAATTGGCTTGGTTTTGCAAATATGATTGTGTTGCTGCTATAATGATTATTATTTCCTTTTTTTACAGGTTCAAGAAGTTAAGGGGTGGTTTGAAGAAAGATTGACAATCTCAAAGGTTGTTATATGCCTATCATAGTTTTCTCATACAACATAGATGTTCTTTTTCAATCATAGATTATCACCAAGTCCGAGATTGACAATCTCTATTTCACTGGGTTTTGATGTTACTTCGAGACTTTGTCCACCAATTCGGTATTTATTCGCTCATCTGGGTCCTTTTTTAATTGGAGAATGGTCGGCCTTTTGCCTATTTTTATATGCTAAGCTGAATATATATGATGAATTGAATATATTCCACACAGGCTTCCTCTATTTGTCCTGTTAACTTCATATTAATTTTTTGTTGGTTTTGAAATTGATTTTGTGGTGGTTCAGTAATGGTTTGCTTGTGAAGCTGAAAGTCATGACTGGTTTCCATGATTGGGAATGGTTCGAGGTGAGACTATAGTGATGGATTTTGGTGTTGAATTGAGGACGGGTTCTGGAGATTGCAGCGAAGTGAACGGCAGCGGAGCAAAGAAGGAAGAGGCAAGGCTTGGGTGTGGAGAGCAAATTGGCGAAGGGGGTGATGATGGTTGCTGAATTGAAGTGGTCTAATGGATGTGTTTTGCGGCTGTGATTGAAGGTAGCGGCGGTAGAATTGTGTGAGTGGTTTCTCTGAATTTGTGTTTTCCTTATTATATGTTCTTGCTTATTATATTGGTGCTTGCTGATATTTGAGAAATATAATTGATATTAGGATCAGATTGTGATTATACTGTTTTTGATGTTCTGTGAAGTAAGGTGAGTTAGAGCTTAATGCCCATGTCTTTGATTTAGTCTGGAGGTAGTATTATTTACATCAAGTTAAATAAGTTGAGATTTGGTGTTTGTTTCGTATGGTAAATAAAGGAGATATGTGAGTGGCTTCTTTACCGAACTGAATTTGTCTTATATTCTTTGTTGATTATGCTTTGATTATTGATTTGGTTTTGTATTGTAATTGTGAGGTTGTTTATCAATTGGTCTAGTATTCCTTTTATGAAATTTTGATCGGATTGACTTTATTTGGTTAATTTTCATCTCTACGTTTTAGTCCTTTTATTTTATAGAGCTGCCAATATTCTTTGTGTTTAGAGCATCTGCTTTGGGAAGGTGAGAGTCTTCTATTTTTTTCTTCTTATGAAATCTATTATGGTAATAAATCAGTGAAAGGTGAAAACCATGTGTATGCTTTGGGTTAATTATCATGAATAGGTAGACTGAGGTCAAGTTAATGTGGTTTTTCTTTGATTACTCATGTCCGTATCTTTATCTTTTATTTGGGATTATTCAAGAGGACTAGATCATTAATAAATCATCCGTGGTTATAATTTTCAGGTTTATGGTTTATGGGTACTTTGAGACCTCTTATGTTTGTGTTGGTGTTGATCTTTGTGATGTCTTTTCCTGTTCTTTTGAGAGTGATTATTTCTTTGATGTGTAGTGTTTATGATTTCTAAATGTGTGTATTTGTACCCGTAATTTTGTGTTGTGGGAGCACTAAAACTATATATTTAGAATCCTCTAGCGAGCAAGAGAGTGGTGCTGGCAGTGTGCACATTACTAATATGACGTGACCATACTAATATGTCCACTGGTCTAGTTTTATGTAGAAAACAAAGGATAATGAATTCTAATCAATTTAGTGTATAAAGGCTTGGTTTGAGTGTGCTTTAATAGCATGCTACCTTGATTAACTGTTTTTTACATACAAAACTTTATGTTAGAGATTTAGTTTGGTACAACTAGTTAGATATATAAGAAAGAAGAATAGGTTTAATTGTAACCAAGAGTCATCAAAGCCCTTAAATACAAATTGGTCTGAACTTCACATATGATTTTCTTATATGACAGTTTCTGACCCAGTGACCTAATTACTAAGACTTGTACTGTTATATCCATTATTTGAAGTTAGTGTCTTTATGAAAGTTTAGTAGACATGTCAAAGATCATTTCAAAATTGAAATCTCCAAAAAAAAAGTTTTGTAGATTAAGTTATGAAATTTTGAAGTTGAGGGTCTGCAGCTGGAAATTCTGTAACCTGCTGCACTATCATTGATAATGCTAATTCGCCATTTCCTATCAAAGATGTGATAATGACTATCATGATGCGTATGATTGAATCTTTGAAGGCTTATGAGTTTGTGTTCACTTATATTTGGTTTTACTTCTTATTTATTGGTTATTGGCTGCCATTTATTTTTTTGGTTTTCGTGCAGGAATTGTTGGTTGTTGGTTGCCATTAACCCTTTTTACTGCCCTTCAAGTCTTCAACCAGGTGAGTGCCATCAAGAATCGTAAAAAAATATAATTTATTTATTGGTGAGCAATGTATTTTATTTCCTTTTCAATGAAGGTTTAAACCTTCTACAGTTTTGCTGTTATTTATAACAATCTTTGAACCAATTTCTAGTATGACGTACCATTAAGTAGCATATTATTTTGCTTCTGTTAACATAATAGTTTATCAACTGCTTAGGAATGTAATTTGATTCCTTATATGGACTGCATATAACTTCCATATTTTTTATTATTGCAGTGGGAAGGAAGACCTGATAAGGTTTACACACAGAATGACATTGATCAAGTCCGGGTTTAGTGGGCAAAGCATGTTGTCAAGTTTCAAGAAACCTAGAGGTTATTGGTTAGTAGTAGGGACCTCATTTCATGGAACAATTTAACTTTATTATGGATGTACTTTGGTGTGTATGTAATGACAGAACATAGATTTATTTTGGTGAATTCAATGCAATTATGATCAAAAGAGTTTTGTAGCTGCTAGTTACCAGAATGAGGATGATATCAATGACAGAAGCATACTTCAATTTGTTGTATATATGGTTCATAACAAAACATAAGAATGACAATAACTATTGTCTATTGAAATAAGGAACCACATAATGAAACCCAAAATCTGTTGTTTGAACTAACTAAAAATGACAGTTTCCACGAAATAAGTTATGGTTGATAGGATTATCAAACAACATATACTTCTAAAAACTGTAGTGCTCTTCACTATCACACAACATATATATGTCTTTGAGATTAACTATAAATCACAGACATTGAAAAAATAATGTCTTTCTAAGTTCATTCAAGCAACATATAACTGTCTTTGAAGTTGCTGACGGAACACAAATGATCCTACAAATTAATACTTGGGTTTCATTAGACAACAGTTTGTGGAAAGTGTCTGTTGTTTGATAGTAAATTAGACGACAGAGAATCTCCGTTGTTTGATTGTATATCAGACGACAGAGTTGCTCCGTCGTCTGAAGCATTTGGTGGCATAGTGAGCCCAAGCAAAAACTCTAGCCTCCTTTTCTCCATTGCTTCCCTCCAGACGGGCCACTCCTTTCAGTTTTTTTTTTTCTATCTTCAAATTTTTTTTCCCAAGGTTTTTGGTTCATGAAGGTGCTCTTCATCCTTCTATGGCAATGCCAGTCATTTATTTTTCTATTTCCAAATTTTTTTTTCAAGGTTTTTGGTTCTTGAAGGTGTTCTCCATCCTTCTATGGCCTTGCCGGGCTGTTTTTGACAGACTTGTTAGGAGGCTTACATCGACGGAATAGGTACTTTTTCTAATTTTCGTAGGATTTCATTTTTAAGTTTTTGGATGGTTCAAATAAGTCCATATTCTATTGAGCTAGGGTTTAGGGGTCTTGGTCTTGTTGTTGTACGTGCCTTTACTATGACGTTATTCCCGAGAACTATGTGTTCTAATTTCAATGCCTTCTTGTTATCGACGTGATAGTGAATTGCCTTGCACGTGATCTGGCTCTTAAGAGGGTGAAATAGTTTGCCTTGATGTTGTAACACTCAGATTGAGATTGCTTGACTATTAGTATGCTTGAGTTTTAGTAGCCCAGAGAAAAGGGCAATCATTATTGTTAGAGTTTGGGCCTTATTGATTCATGGTATCTGTAACCACCGGTTTTATATTAGGAAAAAACTATGGTCCGACCTAGGTTGGACTTGTGTGTCCAAATTCTCTCTTATTTACATACATTCGACAGTGTAATTCCATAATTTGAAATGATCTTATAAAACAACCTCTAAAGATCATCACTACCAAAAATAATTCAAATAGGATCGAGATCGTTAACTCATCCAAATATATAAAACAAATTGACGGTTTTGGTAAAAACTAACATTCTCATGACTAACTGTCTATTTGTTTGATGCAATTGCATGAATAAATGATTATTTTGTTTCAGTTGATTTTTTTGCAGAATTGTGTAGAATTGATCTATATAAGTTACTTTATAAAATCAACGGTTTAAATCATGGAATTACATTGCCGAATGTATGCAAATATGATAGAGTTTGGATGCATGTGTCCGACCCAAAGTTTTTGTAGTTGAGAATTTACGTTGTCATTCCCCTAAAAAAAAACTTAATAATAAAACGTAATATAAACGTATTCTTGCTAGAAAAATAAAACATAAATTAACAAAATGGGAAACTAATTAAAACACCTAAACATAAAAATATTCAAATTGCATGTCCAAATTTATGGCTGGCGAAAACGTATAAGTGGAAGAACTGTGTCCAGACACAATTAAGCTCCCTTGCCAAAATTTTGATATATTTTATATGGGTTGGATAACTGAGATAACGGTTATGCTCATCCGAAGTTGACAATTTGTTTTTGCTCGGGTAACCCGAAATATCCAAAAGATTCATTTACGAGCTATTCCACCACTAAAAAGTTTATTTAAATACCAATTTCTTATTTCTAAACCGTACTTTGTTATGTGACGACGCTTCTTTCTGTTCAAATTTTTTTTTTTGTGAAAATTGACCCAATTATCGTCCTACATTAGAATGAATATTATTATAAGTTTTTTCAAAATGAACTAATCGGATGTTCACATTGTATATAATTTGCAAATAGATATTCTCTAAAAAAAAAAGTAATTATCTATGTGATATTGCCAGTTTGAATAAGTTTTAGTATAAATATTTAGGGTTTTTATCACAAATGGTACCTGAACTTTATGTCAATTATATACATAGTACCTGAACTTCACTTTTGATCACAACCAGTACCCGAACTTTTCGTTTTTATCTTAAATGGTACCTAAACTTTTCGTTTTCATCCCAAATGGTACCTACACTCAATTTTCAGTAAAAAAAAAATAAAAATTTGAAACTCTCTCTCCCGCCGGAACTCTCTCTCCTCTCCCTCGGCGCCGCCGTCAACCATCTCCAATGACCACAAAGTTTATATCAACATGTAGAGCACAATCCAAGGATGAAATTATGTAACTACGTCAAGGTGAGATTCAAAGTAGATCGAGAGATATTGATGCCGGAAGTTCCAAAAATCGAAAAGTCAACGATCTCGATCCTTCACGTACGGCGGTCGACGTTGAAAATTGAGGGTACCACGAGGTTGCTGGGATGGAGGGCTTCAAAGCCCAATTGGTTTGAAGGATCGGAAGTGGCCGGAGGAGGTCGGAACGAAAGCTTGAAATTTCAAGCTTTTCCGGCGGTCCTCACGGCGGATTTCCGGCGAGTGTGGCTTCAAACCCGGGTGGGTTTGTATTGCCGGAAGCTTTAGATTCCGTTAGTGGAGGCGGTGACACAAGATATGGCCGGAGGTGGTGGCACTTTATGGTGCAGAGGGAAAGAAGAGAGGTTACGGGTGGGGGGGAGAGGGAGGGAGAGAGAGAGAGAGAAAGAGAGAAAAAAAAAAAACTAAATTTTTTTGTTTTTTTTTTCTTTTCAATTTTTGACCGTAGGATGAATTTGTTTTAATTTTTAACGGTAGATTTGGCGATAGGTACTATTTATGATGAAAACGAAAAGTTCAGGTACCATTTGTGATCAAAAGTGAAGTTCAGGTACTATGTATATAATTGAGGTAAAGTTCAGGTACCATTTGTGATAAAAACCCAAATATTTATCATATTGTGGATTTTTGTTCAATTTTCAAGAGTCGGACTGTTGAGGACTTGAACCAATTCGTACTTACATCATCTGCACAATCAGTATTCACTTGACATTTGACAAGACCTACTTCCTACATTTCGTTTTTGAAATATCTATCTATCAGAGTCTTAAGATTCCCCAAAGGTTCTCAAATTGGAAAAAATAAAATTGGAAATCGACTTTTCCCTAGCGGTGTGTTTGGATGGGGAAAAAAAATGAGGGAATTCAATTAAAAATAAGGATTTTACATTTCCTCCAATCGAATTTTAGCGTTTGGCTTCCTTATTCCGTGAAATCAGTAATTCTCATGGAAAAGAATCGTGGAATTTGGAAAGGCAAATTCCCGACTTGAATTCCTCCCAAAATATGTGTCTTTTTTGAATTCCATCCAAGTAGAAAATTTTATTTTTAATTCTTGTCATTTTAAAAATTCTACGTGATGAAATCCAAACAATAGAATTATCAATTAACGGAATTTAAATTCATGGAATCATAATTCCCATCATTTGAGAATATCCGTGAAAATTGAAAATACTTCATCCAAACACAATGTAGAAGTTGCTTCCTAATCTTCATTTTTTGAATGGGGTAATTGTTTGAACCGTATTTCTCAAATGCAATTCCGATGCTCTCATATTTTTCGAGAGGGAAACCAAGTTGCAGACGCTCTTGCAAACTTTGGTCTCACTTCAGCTACTATAGTTTGGTGGGATTCGCCCCCGGCTTTTGTTGTTTCTTTGTGCAATAGGGATTTTATGGGTCTCCCTAATTTCCCTTTTTGGAGATTGTTTTGGTTTATTGTCTTTCTTTTTTGGCTTTCTTTTTTAGGGGTTTGGTTTCATGTCCCCTCCCCCGCCCCCCCCCCCCCCCCTTCTCCATTTCTTTGTTTTTTCTTTCTTCTTTTTAATAAATTTGGGAGGATGATCTTGTCCTCTTCTATTAAAAAAAATCTTCATTTTTTTAATAAATTTCTTTTCTTTTTTGCCTAATGAAAACAAAATTACACTTCCACCACTTGAACTTTCATGGCACTTGTTTCTTTGGATTACAGCGTTGCCATCTTCAAGAGCTCGCAAAAATTTCAAGGTGCCAAATTTCACACAATCTATGTGTTATAGGCCTATAGCTATGGATTTCCTTTGTCTTCGCCAAAAATAATTTGGGGACCGATTGTCAACCCACAACTTGCTTCCTACAATTTGTTTTGAAAGATCGATCTCGAGCCCCCAGTGACCAAGTCCCCAGGTTCTCAAATTGAAAGAAACGGAAAACAATTGAAATCGACTTCTCCATATGACAAGGTTGTCGTTGTTTCCTAATTTCTTTTCTTTTTTGCCTAATGAAAACATAATAAACAATCCCGCAGCTGGAAAGTTCATGTCACTTGTTTCCTTGGGATTACAGCGATGCTCTTACCACCCATGCTAAAGAGCTTGCGAAAATTTGAAGGTGCTAAAATTCACAAAAATAAAAATAACAAAATAAAAAATATACATCTAAAGGGCTGGAACGCGCTACATGCGCCTGTCTTCTTCAAGAGTGATCATGTTTCGTCCGGCAGGACATCTTTGGTACATCGTTGTTGGATGGGACAATACGGACTTTGATGTCCAAGTGTCTTCTGATCCCTATAGTGACTGTGGTGGTCAATTTTTGGTCTTTGTTTTGTTTGACCCAGCCGGTCCAGGTCAGATCCGATCTGGTCCGAGATCGGCTGTGAGTAGTGGCCGGTGCGGCTGCCCTCATTATTCAAGACTTGAAGGCAGCCGCATTGGCCATTATTTAAAAAAAAATTCACAAAAATTATGTACTATAGCAAATAATTTTCCTTTATTTCTCAAGAAAATTTATAGACCGATTTTCAATGCACAACTTTTTTATCGTATTATTCATTGTGAAAGATTCATTGTGCATTTTACTTCGCTATTGAAATTTGCAAGTTGTCCTGATCATACGTACCCCATTTATTTCATGCCATGTGCAACCTCTTTATGTGTCAACATCAATTAAATTCAGCCACAAGGATATATAGGAGCATTTTGTTCTTACTAACCAAAAACTGGTAGTTGGTTATGCCTGGCTGCACTACTATCCCATTCAAATCTGAAACCCCTTGAACCAAGAACATGGACGTCCTTGAGCCAGCAACCCAGCAATTAGGTTTTTATTACTGTTTCCTAAGCACTATTACAGAGTATCTACAAACTGTGGTAAATACAGAAACAAAAAATAATAATAGCTTTTAGGAAGCACAAAAGCATGGCATGCAGTATTAAACAAAAACATGGGGAATTGATAAACTAGAACAGAATGGGGCCATAGGCTCATAGCTAAGCAGACTTCTAATTTGTTGGGTGGTTCCTCAAAGACTCCACCTTTTCTTAACAAAATGTACCAAACTCATAAAAAAGTTCAAAGACAAAGTGAACTTCCTCTACTACTGCCACTTAAGTTCCAAGCTATTCCTACTAACCAAGCAAATACAGAATCTGGTTCTTCCACCCATGCTAACAGTGCATTTACACTAAATTAATTAGTTCTTAATTCACATGCAAACCATAACTATTCCCCAATTTTTTGTTTTTTCCTTCTCTCTCTATCTTCATTCACCTCTTGCATTATGTTAATTAATTCTTGGCCTCTAGTTTGGTAGGACAAGGTGCTGGTGAAGCAGATGGGGTTGCTGACACAGTTGGCCAAAACTGAGCATTCTTCACCTTTGAGACACTTGCAAGCACACTCACAGGGGTTACATCTCCCATTACAGTCACCTTCTTTGCTGCAAAGTCTATGTTGAAAGATGTGACCCCTACCCACATAATTATTAACAACAATAATTAGTTCACATTTATTGGATATATAAGTTTGATTTACTAAATATAATGAGCTACCCCAATCTTGTAAAAGTTCTAATCATTATAATCATATAAACAATCACAGATGGTATATATACCTTCCATTCTTGATAGATGCTTCCTCAGTTTTCCTTCACAGCCTTTGCAGTGCAGTGACACCCTCAACACTACAACCTGCAAACAATCATAATCAAATCATGAAAAGAAAATGTTACAAGGTGAATTCAGACAATTAATTAGGTCGATTTTTGTCTGAATGTGCCGTTCAGACTCGCAATTAATCTCGCAATTCCTAAGTAACTAACTACACTGTCTGGCAAGAGAACATTACCCTTTATATAACCTAACAATTTATATCATACATGATGGTTAACTTTTTGAGAAATAAAAAGGAAAAATTTGTACAAACCTGGTTGGAAGGAGGAGGTGGTTTTGACAGAGATGAGGAAGAGCTTGCTGAAGAAGCAGATTCATATTCTTGGTTATTCATCACTGTGTTTTGGTTCTTCTCGTCTCCGACTGGAACCAATGCCAAAACCGGGTCATAAATATCCGATAACCCATCAAAGAAAACCTTGTCACTCAAGAGGTATCTGGATGATCCAGGAGGAGTAGTACTGATAAGATCAACTGGCTCAGCACAGCTCTTCCTAACAACACTTCCACTTGGGACAGAAGAGTACTTCTTAACATTATCATCAGTTGGCTTCTTGCCATTAGAAGAAGTACTCTTCCTCTTTTGTTCATACTTTTCTTTTGAGAAACTCACAATCTTCTTCTTGCTCTGATCACTAACTGGCTTTGAAGATGAGGAGTTTTTCTTGCTCTTCTGGAGTTGATGGTAAGTTTTGGGATTGATGGGTGGGTGAGAATAGCAAGGAGGATTGATGAATCTAGTACTGGTGCTTGATCTTCTTGAATCTTGGATAATGGGATTGTGGCGATCGATGGCTCGACCACCAAGTTGGATAACTGATGAGGAGGATGAGGCTTGATCCATACTGAAACATATGGCTGTTGAAGCTTGGGATGCACAGAAGATATCTATGCCTTTCAGCTTCATTTTGATAATGATGACACAGTGCAAGTAATAGTGGTTTACAGAATCTGCATAAAAGGGAGAGAGAGAGAGAGAGAGAGAGAGAGAGCTATTGAGCTAGCTAGCTTGAAGTTTACTCTTGGAAATAAAGGGGAATTCAATGCAAGAATCATTATATGGTTTGTAGATTCCAAGCAAATTAGAATATGAATTAATTATACATAATATAGTATAATTAAAATGATTTAAGTATTGTAACAAAAAAAAAATGATTTAAGTATACATGATATAATACATATCTAATATTGCACCAGTATATCATCTATGAAACTCTCAGGCCTTTAATTTTTACTGCGCCAATAACTGTTTACCAATTTGGACAATGTCAAATGACAAGCAGGACTTCACCTATGTATTGACAGAATGACAGTTCACAAACAACTTTAAATTTTTTTTTTGGTCAATAAACAACTTTAAATGTTAAATTGGACTTTTCCAATAAAAGGGTCATCCAGATTCCAGATATCATTGAGATTGATGCAATAGTTGAGTGTCTTAGCGCAATATAGTATGTATTCCTGGATTAAATATTCTTGGCAAATAGCTAGCGATTGATAAGATGGTAAAAATAGAGGAAGAAAACAAAAGCTGTTGAAGAAGAAAGTGGGGCAACAATTTCTTTCTCAACATCAGCCTACCATTGCAGAAAGTGATCTTTATGATCTGCATCTAACTTTCTTGTGGATTTAAAGGATGAAAATGATGTGTAGTAAGTGCCTTGTTTCTTTTTTCAATGTCAATGTGGTTACCAATTGTATTAGGGATACAATTTTAATATCTTCACCTAGCTAGCATGCATTCTTGAAGATGGCTCTCGCAATTTAAGTTCCACCTAAAAGTGTAAAAGCTTTCGGAAGTTTCAAGGAATGGAGTCAATTTGTCCAATAAGTTTTTGGTAAATCACATTTCTTTTTTCGACAACTAAGAAAACTTTACGGTCCACTCTAATTAATCATCAACTACAAAGACTTGAACTAAATGTTAGATATGTACAATTACTTGCAAATCATATCTAAGTAGATTCATGTGTTTTAATACTTCACTTGTGAGAATTCAAGCATAAAACGTCTGAATAACGGCTATAGCTCATAATCATTCTATAACCAACAATCTTCTCTTACTTAACAATGATATTATAGAAAAGTATTGACTCAAGGTTGGTATCTACAATCTCACTTATCCATTTTGTCTAATTCTGGTGGTGTTAGACCTATTTCATGAGGTAAATTATCTGAGAGGTGTTCCATATATACAAGGTAAATTTGAAACGCACTGTTAAATTCTAATATATTTCTTGAACTATCATGCATATTGCAGATGTTGGACGCTAGGACCAATATGAATATTAATGTGTAATTTAATTAGAGCATTTGAGATTTAAAAATACACTAAAATAGTATAAACTGTACACACACAGATATATATATATATATATATATATAGGCTTGGAGAAGAGTGGAGCCAATGCCCGTGACAATAATTTGCGTAGGATGCGTTGCCCTTAAGATTATATATATAGGAAACTGAATTTAATACAAAACACATCCTGCAGGGGGTACCCTAAATTAATGTGTGGTAGTCTGCTCATTGTTGGCTTGTTGGGCATGCATGCCCTACAAAATTCATACTCACGCTTCACAGCAACTTGTCCTTAAGTTCAGTTTCAGTTTTTGAAAGGAAACATAGGTCAGAAGCGACAGACGCCAACGGCATTGTCTAGGGAGATGAGGATTCAAGATCGTTTTTTTTTTGGGAGGCTAAAAGAAGAAGCCTACACTCCGGCTTGGTTGCTTATATATTTTCATTCTAATTTTTTTTAGACAATTCGTCGAACACTTTGACTCAAACAACAAGGGTTACGCTCCAGCGTGGTTGCTTATTTATTTTCACTTTAGTCTCTTTGATGCAATTCCTCAAACACTTTGACCTTGCACGCTCTTAACTCCCTCCACACGAACCTAACATATTGTCCTTGAGCCTTTTCAGCATTTAACAAACATGCATCTTGCGAACTTGACCTAGATCCTTAAAGTAAAAAAGAAAAACACATGAAATTACTACAAAAACATTTGAGTACGGGCGGTTACTTAACTCCGTTAGTGGTGTAGACTCATGAATTTTTTTTTTCTGTGGGAGTAAGATGAAATTAAAATGAAATTTTGCTTGCTCATGACTCAGCTTCTTCAGACATTTTATCGAACAATTTGTCTCCTCTCATAAGAAAAATATCATACATATTCTTGAGTAATACTTTCACTTGCTCTTATACGAATCCACCGGTAATTATGTTGTCAAATTGCAAGTCTAGAACATTGATCAAATTACAAATTCACCAAATAAAATAAGATAATATGCTAAAGCATCAACACATCGTTTTGGCTATGGTACGTACAAGAAATTAAAGCATAAGGTCCACCACAAACGTTTCTAAGAAGCTCATACCAGCAATGGAACAAAGATATGTCGGGAAAGCTTTCCAGATGATATTTATCATGCAATTATTTAGATTCCTCGTGGGGAATAACTGCTGCCAGCAGATTACAAAATCCATTTGGAATTTTTCTTTCTTTCTTTCTTTACTGTAGATGGATGAGACACAAAGCTAGTCACTCTCTTTCCCTAGCTACCACTGATCGATATCAAAATTCTACTTGGCAAGCTCATGGAATCAGATGCTTATATAAATGGATGTGTATCATTCTATTCTCTCTTCTTTTGCTCCCTTTATATCCTTGCCTACCCTGCACTTTCACCACGTTTCCTTTTTAATCATGGTTTTTCTTTGGGAACTTTGTAAAGTGGAAGAATAATAAGAGGGTTTTTACCTCTTTGCTTCTTATCTAAGATTATCATATGCTGGTTACAACGGAATTGTATTGTATAGTATTAGTAATAATTTTAAGCAAAAAGGTCATCATATCAAGTACAAAAATTTTAACGTAAACCTCAAATACGTGTAATTATGTCAAATCGCATGCATTACGTAATTTTGAATTGTTTTATAGGAGTTCAAACCTAGAAGGTCCGAGTTTTTAACTCCTTTCATGCTCACGTTCTTAAGAGTAAAGGCAAAATCGCACTATTTTCGATATTAAGTAAAAAACTCTCTAACTCAAAATATATAGGTGTAAACCGTGTAATCATAGTATCATACCAAGACACAAGTATTCACCTTCAAACTTAAAATCTCTGACCTTATATAACTCACTCCTTGCACCCTTTTTTACCACTAGAGTCTTGTTATCGTGGGATTGTTGGATTTTAGGGCTTTCTTTCTTTAAAAATTTGGTCAAAACTTTACTCTTGCTTTCATCACTTAGATGGGGTTTGGCACTTTTCCTCTCTAGGTATACATGGTCAGTGACCAAGTGTCCAATGTAAAAACCATGAATGATTTTGAACCTAATTCACCCATCAAAAGAAAAGGTCGAAACAAACAAAACTTTCTTGGCTTAGCTTTTAGGTCGGTAAAGCTGTTGAGACTAGAGACTTCGTATATAAAATTGATTAAGTTGATGGAGTTTAACCAAATTAAAAAACTCATCAACATTTTCCTACACACTCATCAACATTTTTTGCTCTAACTTATACCTATCTCTATTTTAGAGATAATGAGGAGAGAGAAAATAAAAATCTCTATATTAATTATTTACAGCAAACTCTAAAATGATAGAGAAACATCGTTTTGAAAAATTTTACTCTCTTCTCTTTTCTCTTTCCAAATTATATTCATGTTCATCATTAATTATTTGATTATATTTTTCAAATTTAAAAATAATACCATATTTAATTATAGATAATAAATTATAGAGAATATAATAGAGAAATTATTGGAATTATGAAAGAAAAATTATAGAGATTTTAACTTTTAAGTCCTTACAATAGAGATTTTTTTAGAAAAGCTGTTGAAAATGCTCTAAAGCAAGGTGACATATCAAACTTCAAACCAATGCTTTCATTTAAGAACACTCTGATGATAAACTCAAATTTTTTCCTCAAATCTTTTCTAAAATACTCGCGTTTGTAGTAAGAATATGGGAATATCATGTGTTTACAGATTCCCTGCAAAACCTATTCCCACCATCTTGGAGAATGAATAGAGCTCTAACCTTCTAACTAGATTTGAAGGAAATTTTCGGCCAAGCACAGCTTGATGAAGGGACTGGAGAGAGGATAGAGATGAAATTTAAATCATTACTCTCCCCTATTTTAAGATGGGTATGAGGGAAGATTGGAAATGGCCAAAACTGCTCAACTCGAGTCTATCTATGAACAATCACTGCTGGCTCGTGTTATAATATCGTGTCGAAGATCATTGCAATCAAAACCAGTTGCAACCAGCAAGTTTGGACAGCATGCAGTACTAGTGCAAAGTGAAAAACCTAGCATTAGAGAATTTTCTGTATATAGAAACAACTTTCCTTTCAAGATAACAAAACTGTCAACAAAAATAAATGAGGATTACATTCCACCACCACAATTTGTGCCAGAACTGGTGGTCAAAATTGTCATCAAAATCTAGTGATTGTAGATTTTGTGCTAATCAAGCACAGCGGGAAACAAGAGATACATCTTCCTACTGTGGCAGTTTGCTAGAATAGTCGGGTAATGTAAGTTGAGGATGACAAAAATAAACGAATAAATTAAAATACAGCCATGCTTCACACTATACATACTGGATTTCCTTTCAGTATTAATTAATTCCCTTTCCCTTCATCCTCATTTAAAATGCGATTCTGGAAATCACTCACCATTAGAGGCAGTCCCTCCCTCAGTGATATTTTTGGCTCCCAGTTCAACAGCTCTTTTGCTTTGCCAATATCAGGTTTCCTCTTATGAGGATCATCAGCAGTATTTGGTTTGAATTCTATTGTCGCACTTGAATCGATTGTTTCTTTGACAACCTGTTCATTCGGGGCAAAGAGAAATTTGAGCATTCCTTTGTACATCTCTCTCCATTTGCAAGCAGGAAAATCACTCAACAATACCAAACTCTATTAACTTTTGAACCCCAAGGCTAAAAGGAAGAACAACGTTAAAAATGCTTAAAATTACCATCCGCGTACCTCAGAGCATTTTCGGAAGTGTAAATGGAGTGTATGAAAAAGATTAAAATTATGGAAAAGGGGTTAAGTAACACATACCTCAGCAAGCTCTAGCATGGTGAATTCCCCTGGATTACCCAGGTTGAAAGGCCCCACATGTTCGCCTTCCATCAATGCCACCAGCCCATTCACCTATTATTGCAAAGAAGTGTTTCAGATCATTCATCAATTCATTTCAATAGCTCAATCAGTTTCAGTTGATAACCCTTTGAAGTTCAAATCCATACAAACAAGAAATAATGCTCTGAAGGCTTTCAGCTCATGGTCTACAGTTTAACTGGAAGCTGATGATCATGAGATTTATAGTACCAGGCATATAATATAGATGCTTCCAAGTGTGTGTCATAACATTTCAAAGTCCCAAGGAAAAATGCAAACAAGAGGGCATCTGCTAAGGCTCCAGAGGAAAAGTAACTACACAAGGGAAAAAGAAAAGAAAAAAAGACTTCCATACCAAATCAGAGACATATTGGAAGCTTCGTGTTTGTTTACCATCACCGTACACAGTCAATGGTTGTTTGCGGATAGCCTACACAAATAGCCACAGTAATAAGTAAACATATGAGTGATCATCACAATGAGAAACACCCCATGCTCCACTAGTCATGAATCACTTATAAAGGAAGAGGTGAGTGATTGACCTGAGCAACAAAATTGCTGACAACACGCCCATCATCCAAACACATACGTGGCCCATATGTATTGAAAATTCGAGCAATACGAACCTGAAAACAAAAAGCCTTATGTGAGTCTGACAAACTGTGGAGAATGAACCAAAACACATCTTAATTTGAAGTTTAAACTACATTAGTTATAATTTCTGCATACCAAGAAGAATTTCAAAAGCATTTAGATGAAACAAGGTGTTTAACAGCGAGAATGGACAGATTCTGACTTGTATACCCTAGTCTAGGATCAAATACAACTTAAAAGTGAAACTAATCCAGGGTGAAATTGGCAATACCATAAACTTCAAGCAATCATACAAGGAAAGCTAAAAACTGAGCTACCTTCCACCCCTAATTTTATAAAATCTAGTGTCATCTCTAGTTTTCTGCCAGACCAACTAAATGGCACATTTCCATAAGGATCTTCCTGAACATGCATTTGGAATTTTTTTTCATTCGCACTCAACCACACATCCCTACATTAACTTCAAAACTATGCCATAATTAAAAATCTAAAATTACAAAAAAAAAAAAAGTCAGAACGTAGAATACAACATATAGACAAATTCTCAGGACCACCAGCCAACTCCAAGTCTTTCTTTTTTACCTTTTTTTTTTCCCCTTTTGGCCAATAGGTAACTCCAAGTCTAACGTAGCTGTTAGTGCTCTCAAAGTAAGGGAAACAAGGGAGAGCAGGAACCGGTACAATAAAATAAAACGATATCAATATAAATCAGACATGCTGAATATGATACAACCATTGAGACAAAAAAATATATATATATGACACAACCATGTTAGTCTACATCTCTAGGCCTAATGATCCTGAAATCAAGTTATGGATTTCACAATAGCTCGATAAAACTAATATCAGAATGAAATCTTCAGTTACCTCAACACCTGCACCTCGATGATAATCCATTGCCAATGTCTCTGCTGTCCTCTTTCCTTCATCGTAACAGCTCCTCTCACCTAGCCATTTCCAAGCACGCGCACATATAACACATGATCACATTGAGAAACAGAAGTGCATTGCAGAAATAAACACCCAACATATAAAAACTTAAAACTTGAAACACACCTATAGGATTGACATTTCCCCAGTAAGTCTCCTTCTGAGGATGCTCCAGCGGATCCCCATAAACCTCGCTGGTACTAGTGAGCAAAAACCGTGCCCCAATTCGCTTGGCAAGGCCAAGCATATTAAGGGTGCCCATCACATTGGTCTTGTAATCACAGTCAAGGACCTCAAAAACCATTTCAAGAATTCATCCCGTAAAACAAAGAATGACAGATAGAATAAGCAACACCAAATGCCAAAATTCAATCAAAATCAGAACTTCAATGAACAGGATTAAAAAGGATATGATTGTCTTGACCGGGTTGTACTTATAATGAACAGGAGAGGCAGGGCAAGCCAAATGGTAGATCTGATCCACCTCCAAGAGAATCGGCTCAACGACGTCGTGCCGAATGAGCTCGAACCTGGGATTCCCAAAATGGTGCACCACATTCTCCTTCCTCCCAGTGAAGAAATTGTCAATGACAATCACATCGTTCCCTCTGGCGAGTAGCTTATCGACGAGGTGGGACCCAACGAACCCGGCCCCACCGGTGACGACGATCCGCAACCTCCGTTTGCCGAGCCCCGCCGGAACCCTCCCGACCTTGGCCTGAGTGGCGGTGGAGAAGGAGGCGGTGGAGATTCGGTCCTGGACGGTGGAGAAGGATCTAGGTATGGAGGGATTGGGCTCGGATGGGCCGAGACGGGAGAGAGTGGGCTGGAGAATGAAGAAAGTGGAGCCAATGAGAATGCCGACGAGGATGAAGAGGAGCCTCTGTTCTTTGAAGATGTAGTTGATGGATCTGGGGAGAGATCTCGGGTGCTTGAGAGCTTTGGGCGAGTACGGGGAGGTTAGGGAGGTTGGGATCTCATCGTCCCTCCTGTGATTCAGGCTCGATTGCTTGTGTAACTGTTTCATGCTTGAGATTGATCGCTCTGTCTAATTCCCTGCCTCTTCTTCTTCTTGACAGAGATAGAGCTTATTGATTGGGGCTGTTGACGAACTGAAGCAGAAGCAATTTGCTTTCAATTTAATGAAGAATCAGATCATTTTTTGTGAAGGTGAAGTTGAAGGGTCTGTTTCCGTAAGGTGGTTAGTTATAAGGAAAATGAGATCGGATTTGGAGTAATTAGGAATCAACGCGCGGATAGGCGCTTTATTTTTGTCCATGACTGATTTAAATCTGACGGTGTCAAGCTGTGTTAGAGACTTACAGAGTATATATATACGAGTGTAGCCGAACTCTACCCGATCCGCAACCTCTTTTATTTTTTTATTTTTATTTTTGCAATAGATTATAGATGTCAAGTTTATTAAAAATCAAGTTTATTCTCAAACAAAAAAAATGGAGTGTATACTATATAATACAATGACATGACATAGTTTGTATGGCCAAACAAGTGACTCAAGGCTTAAATCATATGGGTAACATAAAGTAAATAAAATAACTCAACATCATGATAAAAGGAGAGACTCGCAACGAACTAATTGCCATGTAATATTCCGTAAAAATGGCAAAGACAACGCTCCATCGAGATATGTACCATGATTGAAAAATAATAAAACAATATGCAAAGACTCCCCATAAATGCTATTGAGAAATAATAGGTAATTGGAACGTGAACTCCAAGCATTGTGAAGTAAGGGAAAACAAATATGGAATAGTAGCCACCAAAGATGTGATCCAAGAAGAGCTCCACTCGAAACATGAACCTTCTTGCTCCTCCGAGTTTAAAGTATGAGAGTGAATAGTGAAGAAAAAAATAAAGCCCATACTTCTGAACCCAAACCCAAAAATCAAATCTATAGGTTGGAATTTTGCTTTGCCCTTTCTCTCACTTGAACCCAAACCCAAGCAATTCGACACTTGAAGCCCTAAGTCCCAACCCATCAACTCATAGTCATATAGAGATCAACAGGGATAAAACCAAGAATCGAAACTCGACTGGGTTACATTTCAAAGTAATTAATTTTATTTTAGTTACAAAAGGTTTTTAATGACAGAAAATTCTTTGAAAAGCCCATTTCCTTCTATGAAAAACTTGAATAAGAGGGGTCAACCTCCAGTTCACAGAAGAGGGACGATTGTTGATGGCATCAATCACATCCTTAGGTTTCGTTTGGTTCACGGATTTTAGGTCATGTGAAAGGAAAGGAAATGAAACTCAACCATTTCTTGTGTTTGGGGTGGCAAGGAAAAGGAAACACTTTCCTGAAGGAAATGAAAATTGGGGAAAAATGGTTCCCTCCAAACCCCAAGAGATTTATTTTCCCTCCCATTGTCCTGCATTTATTACAAAATATTATGACTATTTTTTCATCGTTGCCAAACACTTGAAAGGAAAGTTAAAGGGAATTTGGATTTATCATGCCTATGAAAAGAGAAATGAATTAATTTCCTTTCCTTTCGATGAACCAAACGAGGCCTTACAATCACTTTCCAAGAGGACAGAGTGAAAATTAAGTTTCTCAGCAAGAAGGAGTTCATGGTTAGTTTAGGGTAGCAGCTTTAGTTTCAATGACTGAGTTGAAAATATTTTAAAGGCTCCTGCTACTAGGAAATAACCAGTATAGTCTCTAATAATAACTCTCAACCACCCATGAGTCTATTAGTTATGACATCAATTACAGTGACATGTGGTTAAAATTGAAATCACAGTTTAAGTCATAAAAATAATGCATATGCAAAAGTATGACTTGTTGTGCCTGAAACATATAAGTTCAATTTGGAGAAATAAAATCTTTGGTTAATTAACACTGCCCATGCCAACGAGCCTGAGGTAGATCATGCAAGCGAGGCTAACTGTGTCCAATTTTGGTGGTCCAACCACACGGTGTCACCCAATAATGATATTCTAATACCGTGGTCCGTGGAGACCAACCCCAAAACTTTCTCTAAAAAAAATATATTTCTGAGACCTTGGTTTCTCACCTAAAACTGTGGACTATACCACACAATTTTTTAGCCAAAATCACATATTCTTATTTTCTCACTAAAATCTTCCCACCCTCAAATCATGATTTTTAATCACTTCTCAAACTGACAGAACGCAAATTTCGACCCGATTTTTTTTTTACGATTTTCCAAAGTCTGAATACAAGAAAATTCGTTGAAAAAAAATCGATATTTTCTAGTTTTGTCAATTGAAAAACCTTCTAAAATATGAGCTTTACAAATGATGTGATTATGACATTGACAAATTTCAAGAAAAAATAGTGTTGACAAGGTTCGGCATGCTAAGGTATCTCTAAACGATCAAACAATGTCAAGTCCTTTTTTTGAAATTTTCTCGTTCCATAATCTCACCATTGGTAAAGCATGAATTTTAAAAGGTGTTTCAATTGACGGAACTCGAAAATCTCTCCCGTTTTTTTTTACTATATTCCAAAGTCAGAAAATGAGAAAATTCATTAAAAAAAAAACCTACTCAAGTTTTTCTATATCCGTCAATTAGAACACTTTCTCAAAATCATACTCTATGAATGGCAAGATTATGGCAAGGAAAATTTAAAAAAAAATTGTAGTTCACAAGGAGGCATGCCAAGGTGGACATGCCAAATTATGTCAAGACCCATATTTATTCAAATTATCTTGTGTCATAATCTCACCATTGATAAAACATGATTTTTAGAAGCCGTTTCACCTGACAAAATTCAAAAATCTTGATCCATTAATTTTTTTATGATTTTTCCCAATTTTCGACTTTGGAAAATAAAAAAAACACTTCTCGCACCGAAAAAATTATGGTATTTTTTGTGGTCATAAATTACATTATTCTTAGAGTTCGTAAAAAAATAGTAATTTTTTACCTTATAATGAATATTTTATGACTTAACCCATTCTGGTGGTCAAGCCCTTGGCCTCACTCATTCTAGTGGCCAAGCCAATGCAAATGCATGCGCCCATTTCAATGTTCTTGTCCTTCAGTCTTGGGTTAAGGACAAGTACTACATGCCCTAATACGTGTAATTTTCATGCTCGTACCCATGGCCTTGTCCATTTTGTGCCCATAATCATGTATGTGTTGTTGGTCAAAAGAATTGAGAAAGATAGCAATTGAATATGGACAATTTTAGGTGAGCAACATGTCCATACTCAATCGAAAAAAAGTTGGTAGACAAAAGAATTGAGAAAGATAGCAATTGAATAAGAGGAAATATATGTGTGTGTGTGTGTGTGTAGAGAGAGAGAGAGAGAGAGAGAGAGAGTCTTGGAGAAGAAATAAATAGCATAAAAATAATAAAAGTTTATATGTGATTTGATCTAGAGACAATCATGTTCAATTTTGGAAGTCTAACCACACAGTGTTACCTAAGAACAATGTTCTAACACCGTGGAGACTAATCCGAAATCTTTATCTAAAAAAAAATTTATGAGACCTTGGTTTTTTATCCAAAACTATGGACTATAAGACACAATTTTTTGGGCAAAATCACATGTTCTTATTCTAAATAAAATCTCAACATTATGAGGGAAATTTTTATTATTACTTATTTTTTGATAAAGTTATTCATGAGTATTTTACCATGCTCGTTTTTATTTGTTCGATGGTTTGTAATAGAATTGCACAAATGACAAATCTACATTTGAGATCGTCATTGGAGCTAGTGATACAAACAAACTAAGCTAAACCAATCTCGAGTTTTGAAATAAGGTTTGCAAGCCAAACTCGAGAATCAAACTAAATTTGAGTACATAATTTAAACTGAATCAGATATTTGTGATACATGACAGAAGGTTTCCTTTTTACTTTTGTAGTTTTTCCAGGGTCTAGACTCGAGAGAGTAGAAAGGAAGACCGTCCAAAAATAATAGAAAAGAAAGAAGAAGAAAATACTTTGTAATTCGACCACAGTGGGAGTCGAACCCACGACCTTTTGATCCGAAGTCAAACGCGCTAATCCACTGCGCTATGCGGTCTAATGCTATGTTGTTTGCTTTTTGCATATTTATTTTATTAAACATTGGATTCATCTCTTTCATAATGAATACGGTTCTACGATTTTTGACCCTTTATCTATTACTTGGTTCTTACTTAGTTCTCCATTGTCTTGTATATTCAGCTAATAAACAAATTTCAGATTGAAAAATATGAGTTCCGAATCTGCATTCCAAGACATGTAGAACTTGTAATAGTACTATAAATGACTATACTCGATCGTCTTAAATTTCGAATTATTGCCAAATATCTTCACACCAATATGATGTTGCTTTGAAGCTCAGTGTTTGCCCTATTTGGTAAGAAACTCAACTGTACTTGGGATATGTATCAAATATAAATCATGGAGCATTGTTCATATCAAATAAGATTAGTTCCTCTTCTCGGATCATCGTAAAAATAAAGTCTAATGTCAGTTCGGTTGGCCTGTTTATTGTTAAAATATTAAGAAATAATTTATTTGTGTTGAAATTCATGTTGAGGCCAACGGTTTCTGTTTTACTAGTTCTTTCTTTTTTTATGAGGTTTTCATATCTTTTAGGTTGAAAGTGTCATTCTTATTCAATTCTCGCTTGTCCCACTTTTTGCAATGACCCTTTTTATTTCTCCACACCAACACCACCTTGCCTTTCGTTGGGAGTTTTCCAGTTGCTTTTTGTTTTTGGACTCTGCTTCTTTGCTCTTGCTGATTCTCTAGCTTGTGTTATGGTTTTGGTGGTCTTGTGGTGCACTTTTCTTCTCCTGGAAACCTTTTTTAATTGGTGACCAATTAAAAGGTGCCTGAATCCAACAAGCTAGATTCATTGAAGACCTACACATTTAACCACCCTCCTGCATCTTGAGGGCTGTTCATACCTTATTTGCTCTTGGTCTTATTTTATTAGTTTTTGGATCCATGATGGTTCGGTGGAGCGAGCTTCTTCTATTTGGGTGACTTCATTATTTTGAATGCTACCGGCTGGTTCTTCATATTTTTATATGAGATTGGCATATTTGATTTGGGCTTGGATATGCAGCTTATTCATCAGATCTGTTCTTTGCTTCCGAAATTTCTGCGGTTAAAAAAGATTGTTGGCCTTTGGGTTTCCATGCTGCTCTCTATCAAGGATTGACTGTCACTTCTTATTCCAGCTATTGCTTCAATATCAGTAGTTTTGTATTTTCACATTTGCAAGACATTGTTGTTTTTGTAGATGAAGCGAAACCTTTTTTTCGCTTCTTCAATCCAGTTATATGTACATCGTCCCAGAAAAATGTATTCAAGCAGCCCATAAAAAATACTCTTTTGTTTCCTACATTTCAATGGAGTTGGATAGTCCATCTTGCTTATCCAATGTACTTATATCTGTTTGTAATTTTTTTTTTTTTGACAAACAAATATTCTTTTTAAAAGGAATAACTATAATATATCTCGAAAATTGTGCAGGCTTTTAAAAATATTTATAATATCCTTGACATTTCCTAGAAATTTTTGTTTTTTAAAAGTACCGATATTAAATACAACGTTTTTCTAATATTTTGTTTTTAGCATATTTTTAGTTGATTTTGCAATTTTTACAAAAAATTTCAATATACTTTCCATCAATATCCGATAATTTCACGATATTTCTATTGAAATTTCTGTTTTTAACAATGTCGATATTTCCACGATATCCGATATTTTGGTCCTTGAATGTGACTATATATATAGACTTGCTAAAGATCGATAGAGACTTTACAACTTTAAATACATAGATTATTCTATTTAAGTTTTAAGTCTCGGAGTTTAGGGCATCTCCAATGCAAGTGACCTATACCCATATATAGGTCCATGTATAGGATTTATCATCTCCAATGGGGCTTGTTTTAAGACCTAAACCTGGTTTTTTGGAGACCCAAACTCATCTTCAGTCTCAAACTCAGTCCAAAACTGAGTCTGAGATCCAAACTGACGAGGCTGGCCCAGCAGCATGTGGAGGAAAGAGAAGGCAAAAAACGGAAAGAGAAGAGAAAGAGAAGGGAGCTGACGCGCGGGAAGAGGAGAGAGGAAGAGAGGCAACGTGCAGACGCGCAAGTGAGGAAAGAAGTGTGGCACGCCCAGTGGACGACAGGCGGGGCCCGCCAATGTCAGACGCGCAAGTTGGTCCAACGGTCATTGATGGGAGCATATTTGTGTGCTCCATTGTGCTTAATTCTATATTAATTCTCTCACATTCCATCTTTATTCGAGGTAGTTATGTCGTTTTATGTTTTATAGGACTCTTGGAGCATTGCAAGATGAAAAGAGGCAAAAAGTGGAGATTAAAAGCTAAACTGGTGAATCTGCCTGTGCAGATCAGCCTACTTCGATTGAGAACTGGGAGCAGCTCAGAATGAAATAGAAGATGTACCATATATGGATAGAAAGCTCCGGATGTCTAGTTTCAGGAACTTCTGACGGTTTGTGATTCGGAGTTGTCTAGAAGACGTTATGGCTGATTGAGTGAGCGAAGGTCAATCTGGCGCGAATCTGGAAACCTAATTCGTTTAGGATTTGTGATTTTCCTCATGGGCTTCGACTCCTATTGGGCCGTGGACGTTTTAAACCCTAACTTGGGGTATTTAAGGATCTCTTAATCAGCCGGGACAAGGATTGGACATCATCATATACGTGGAGAGCCGAAGCATCGCCGTGTTCCTTCTTCTTTTCTTTCTTTCTTTAGTTTTATTATGTTTTCGATTGTTGCTACTATGACTATGAGTAGCTAAACTTCTTAGTAGTTAGGGGCTATTTGAAGCCCTGAACATGAGTGTTAAGATGCTTTGATTATTTTATATAAATTTCTTATGGATTGGATGATTATCTTTTCACTGGTTTTTCATTGATGAATCTTTATATGTGTTTCTTTGGAGGCCTACTTAGATGCATGTATTAGGGTTCTATTGCTAGGATTTTATATGTGGACCGCCATATCATCATATAATCCCAAGTAGCTAATGAATAGATAAACCATATTCATGTGATTAGATTTCTTGGTTACATAAGATACATGCCATGTCTTATGGCCGATGTGATGTTCGTTCTCTTTATGCTTAACGATTCTTGAATGTTGAATCTATGAACATGCCATTCTAGGTTACATGTTAAGAACTAAGTTAGGGAGTACATGCCATGCACTTAACATACCAACTACGAGAGAGCAATAGGATTTGATCAACATGCCATTGACTTATCTTGAGCATCGTCATCCATGAATTAGGGAATTTGTATGGAACCTTGCATATTTAACATGAGTGTTTAGGGTGGATAATTGTTCCCTAGCTATTTCATCATCATTGTTCACAACAAAACCTTTGTTGGTTTCCCTTTAATTTTCGTACATCAATTCTGCCCTGCTCTTGCAGGTTTATTTTCGTAGTCTTAAACTTCTTAGAATTCGTTGAAACTTTGTCAGAGTCAGTTTTATTGTGTCTAGTTTATTGTGTTTAAATTTCGTGGTAATCAGAGTCTGTTTAGTTTGTCTGCTGTTCGTATTTTCCTTTTAGGTCAGTTTAGAGTCGTTATAGTTTAGTGTCTTAATTTGCATTCGAGTCTCATTCTCTTGCGGGAACGATCCCTACTTCTCATACTACATTCGATATTCATATCTACAGTAGGGTAATTAATAGGTTATTTTTGTGCATCTATTTGGTGTGTAGAAATATCTATACCAGTCATCACATCTCAACGGCCAGGAGCCCAGGATTCGTCCATTTAAAAATGGACGATCCTCGTGGGCCAAAATTTTTTTATTTTAAAAAAATTCTATTAGAGATCTAACGATTCACGATTGTTTGAAATTAATTTGGACGGCCCATATGGGGACCTATATATGGGTTTAAGACTTATAGCATTGGAGATGCCCTCAAACATATATGAATAGTGCAATTTTGGAGACTCAAATATAGGTTTTGAGTTTGGGTTGGAGTCCAACCATTAGAGATGCCCTTAGTGAGATGATCCTTTATAGATTAGAAATTTGATCATCTCCAAAATTTTTTATCGAATATAACTTTTTGAGAAGGTTGTTATTGTACAATTTCTCCATCCTTGTAAAAATAGAAAGAAAAAAATAAGGACTAAATTCTTGCATGTTACTACCCTATATTTTAGGAGTCTAATCACTTCAGTCCCTGAACTTCTAATTTCATCAAAATGATCCATGCACTTTCAATTCTCATCCAATAGGTCCATTTATGACACTTGTCAACGCATGATAGGTGTAAATATAAAAGAAAATGACACATGTCGACTCATGATAGGCGACACGTGTCCTAAATGGACCTATTGGATAAGAATTGAAAATGAAAAGATCATTTTGATGAAATAAGAAGTTCAGTGACTGAAATGATTAGACCTCTAAAATAGAAGGTAGTAACAAGAATTTAATCCAAAAAACAACTAGCAAGCAAACAACTAAGAAGGAACCTTGTATAGATAACTAGATAAGTTGATCACGACCCATTCTAAGAACCTTTCTAATTAAGAACCTTTTACCTTTAGAAGGAACTTCACGACGTAATGTTAGCTAGGAAATTCCTTTGATCATTATGACCATAAAATTAAGTCTCTCTTGGCCTCTATATAAGAAGTTATAAATTATTTTTTATATATAACTTCCTAGAGGCCAAGAGAGACTTAATTTTATGTATGATTATTCTAGTACAACTTTATATTTATACTAGCATCCTGGACACATACAGAGCTCTTGAAAGAAATTATATATGAGAAAAAAGTGTGGGAAGTTATCTAGAGAGAGTTGTGGTCTTGTGGGTAGTTATTTCCCTGTAGGTGTTGGTACTGGCATGGATAGTTATCTCTCTGCATATTTTTTCTGAAAAGTAGTGGGTAGTTTTTTTATTTTTAATACTTTTATTAATTGTTTTGTTTTTTTACCTTTTTGTCCCTAACAGTTGACTTTTATTCAAAATTATTTAATATTTAAGGGCTATTTTGGTACAAAAATTCTGTTTTGATTGACAACGGACTGAACGGAGGTTCTCTTAATAATAGTACAGATATACACAAAATGTAATAAAAATGGATCTGTGTTATTGATATTTACATCCATGCATGACTCTCATACTGATGTATCCAATTTTACACAAAAGTAAAGGTTTCGATTAGTCTAGCTTGTAAACCAATTTGAAATAGTCCGTCAATAAATATTGGTGTATGTTCGAGCTCGATCTAAAATTCAACGTGGAGTGGACTAGCTAGGCCCCTCTGTCCAGGACACCAAGTTTGCAACGTAATGTTTAATCCCATATAAGACGCTATGAATCCTTAATTTGATGCATATATATGTTCTGGAAGCAGGACCACTGATCAAATCACTTCAATAGTCAAGCAAGTTGAGAAAGAAAGAAACAACTGAGGGTGTGGTATATGCATGAATGTATCGATAGGTCACGACCCATATAGTCTATAAGAATCTTCTACCTTGAGAAGGAACTACTTCATGTAAGGTTTAATTAGCTAGGAAATTGCTCTGATCGATCATTATGACCATATATATATAACTTCTCATAGGAAGAGAGTTATTATATATTCATGACAATATATTCTAGATTTCTAGAACAACTTTATATATACACAAAATAATGTGCATAGATCGAGGAGAAGATCGACAGAATAATATAGACACAAAATAATGTCCAGGACACCAATTAAGTTTGCAATGTAATGTTTAATGACTTTAATCCCATTTAAGACGCTATGAATACTATGATGCATATATATGTTCTGCATGCAATTAAGGACCAGATCAAGGTTTGATCACTTCAATACTGAATACTCCTAGCTAGCTCAATCATGCATTGCCATTAATGAAAGAGAATGGGTAGGCACCGCGCTAGGCCGTGTTTCTAAACACCTACATTCATCTTCTTATCCTTAAAACCTTGATCGATCGATTATTATGATGAGATGACTTAGTCACCAAGCCTAAGTCAAGTAGGTATATATAGTTGGGAATTGAATGGATGAATCTGTACTATTAATTCCAGCAATTATAATTCTCCAGTACGTGATCAAGAGATGTCATTGTTGATAACGATCATATATATATATATATATATATATATATATATATATATATATATATATATATATATAATTATATATAATGGAGTTAATGTGAGAAATAAAATTATTGGTGGGCACGGATCGAACACTGAAAGACCGAAAGTCGTATTATGTTGAATTGGTATAACAAACATAGCAGCAGCTCAAGAATTTCATAAACATCAATGGCCATCAACATTTATTAATCTGAAAGGGAAAACACTTCCTTAGGATCTTAAGAAAACGAAACTAATCAAGATTCTGATCACTCAGATTAAGCCATATGGGTGAAGCATACATTGCCATGTTTATTTTCAGCACTACTCCACGTAGAATGGAAGAAGCATTGCCATGCATATAATTAATGTGGGCATGGCTAAGACTTCTATAGGGAGAAGCTAGCCGATTTTAACCTCACAGCTCTCTCATAACTTTAATTTGATAAGGACGTTGATCTCTTTTGATAGTATATTGTGTACAATCTGACTTTGGCTCCAGTTATATATGTCATGTACGTAATTACAAATAAGCAATGCTAATTAAGAGTATATCTCACATCGAAAATGTAAAACTCTATGTTAGAATATCTTTAACCTTGCACGTCGTCATTTCACCTTTACTCGTGTTCTTAGGAGATTAGAGGTTAAATAGAAACCTCTGCCAGCATTTTATTTCGTATATGAATAGAAACAAATATATGACCTTATTAAGTAGCTACCTAATTGGCTAGCTAGTTGAAGAAGCAACGCCTAGTTTCAGTTTGAATATTAATATTTGGATAACCTCGTTGCACTTTTCCTCACATATAAAGCCATTGATAATGTTTATTGACTTATTCATAAAAATTATAAGTAGACAATCTAGCTTCAATAGCATTAAGTCTTCATTGAATAATATTCTAGTCTGAATTGTGTGTCTCAACTCTCTCTTATTTGAATACATTTAATTAGCAGTGTATGTAATTCCATGATCTAAACCATTCTTCTTATAAAGCAACCTTTATAGATTAATTATGCAAAAAATCAGTGTAAACAAAAATCGTTTATTCATACAATTGCATCAAACAAATAGACGGTTGGTCGAGAAAATATTAGGTTTTACCAAAACCGTCTATTTGTTTGATACATTCGTCACACGTGAGACTTAATTACGCTTTGAAAAAAAGCCATGAGACTTTGAATTAAATTTCAACAGAGTTATTTTTTTTTTAATTAATGGCATCAAATTAAGCTGCCGTCTAAAAAAGACCCAAATTGGCTTTACTTAAAAGAAGAATAGAAGTTAAGTACGTAGGTCGATCATCAAAATTCAACAGCCAAATACATGCACTTATACGAAGACCCAAATTAGTCCGCAGTTGATTCCGATTATCATGGTTTGAGTTCATATGTATGGAAAATTAATAGGACGTAATCAAAGTGATCATATTCCAATCCGAGTCAGTCAAAAAGTTGGCATGAAGACTGCGCGCCAAGTCGTACGTGCTCCGATTGGCGCGAAGTCATTATCTGATTAATAACGTTGATCTGCCACAGTGCGCGCAGTAAAGCCAAGCAAGGAAGTTGCAGGTTAATTTCAAAATCGAAATACAGATATAGCCTATAGGTGGTGGACTGGTACGTGGTTGATAACGATGGCTATATATCCCCGGCCACACGTGTTAATCCAAGCAATCTCAAACCTGCTTGGAATATCAAATATGCATGCCATGGATTACATGTGAAACCCTAGCTACGTACCATTACCAATCACAAGGTTTCCATTGTTGTGAAGCTAGCTAGCTCCGTTCGTGGTGTTCCTGGTGTGTTGACGAAACAAATGAAAGCTAACTTCCAAGTTTCATCTTACTTTTGAAAGAAGTAATTAAATTGATTAGTGGTATAAAATATTGAAATTTCATCATTTGGGCATTCGAAAAAGAAAAAAAAATATTTCATTGTGAAATTATTCATTTCCTTTCTTCAACTTACCAAAAATAAATAAATAAAATTTAGTGCCTCCGTCCGTGGTGTTCCTGTTATATTTATTTTCTTTCAATTTGTTCAAGAAAAACAGGCAATACGCGTCCGGTTGTCCCCCAACTGATTATCCCATGCACGCAAAGCTTAATATATAGCTTATACTGTTTGCTGATTACTTATGTAATTTAAATCCATGAAAACAATTAAACACATGCTGCAACCAATTATATACATGCAAACGCGTTCACTTGAAAACACCATATGCTTCAATCCAAATCTAACTTTCCGCATGCTCTCTCTATATCGTCTAGAATCCGTATCTTTAGGAAATATATATATATTCGTTCTTGGAAAATCTAATTTTTATCACATGGAAATAATGGAACAAATTAATAATTAAGAATGAATAACACGGTGGATGATCTAATGATCCTGACCTTATTAGGCAGGCAGTGTGGTCAGAGAATAAATTAAATGATGTGTGTTAATTGTGAATATTGGCACATATATACCAATGCATTTGCTGCCATAATGTAAATTTAATATAGAGAATCAAAGGCAACCACTTGATGCATAAATGATAAATCCAAAACCATCACGTGCCAAAAAAAATCCAAAACCGAAAAGAAGGTTCTTCTAAGGATTTGGAAATTAGGGAGCACGAGTGCAGGACTAGACCATATATGAAAGTGCATATTATATTTCCATATATGGGATAGTTACAACCTTAAAGCAACATTCAATCTTGAGCCATCATTTGCTTTGTGGAATTCTCAATTCTATGATGATATATGACTATTACAATATATATATTATCAAGTTCGATCTTGTAATAAACAATTAAGTAATATATTATCAGGAGTGGACGGGGTCTAAATAGCGATGCCACTAGAATGCCAATGTCAATCTGAAGAAGTACTAGGTATGGCATATGCCATGTGGAGGAATAGTTTTCCCTACCATGGAAAATGAGTTGAGAGTTAAGACATGAGAGTTAATTAATGATTACAGATACTAATTTCACTGTGGAAGTCACATGTTCAAATCTCACCGGCCGGAACCTAGGAATGAGTGGGTTGGAAATAAAAATTGTCTTTCTACTAAAAAAAATAACCAAACAATCCGTGCACAAAATGTGACCATACAAAACAATCTCACCCAAGACAAAGGACAGTCCACACACCTACGAAAAACAAGAAACTGAAGCTCACCAAAAAACGTCAAAACTTGGTTGCCTGAACTTATGACCTCTGAAAAACAATAACCAGATAACCGAATTCCATATATATATATGAAGATCTTAAATTGACTCAGATCTAATCCTCAAATCTAAAACTAACCTGAATTCCATACCAAGCACCATAATCCAAGTCGACAAGCTAGCACTGTCACCCAAATGCCGCCACCGTCCTAATTAAACTTGCCACAACTACCTCAAACGATGAGGCTTCAGACAACCGCCTTGAACCGACACACCGGGCACCAACGCCCCAAAGAAGCACTAACAAAGCCTTGCAATACAAACCACAAAACCCGATTGATTGAAACGTACGTAATATGGATATGGCCTAAAGGAAGTCATCCTAAAGCGAGGATCCGAGAAGGATGACCTCGATAGTGTGCGACATATATAAAGCCTCAGTGGTCGACGAAAGGGATCAATCTTTTCTTAATATTCGTATCGATATGTATTCTTAAATTTCAATCAACTAATAACCATACGCTTAAAACAAATTAAATTAAATTAAAAAAAAAAACTGAAATTCAAGAATGATACGTGGGTAGCAAGTACATATCATGATCATATACGTTTTCTTGAATGTTTTGGTCCCATATACATTGCTAAATGTACGTATATATCTTTCGTTTGGTTCCGGTGAAACATCATGGCTTAGGGATTTATTCAAGCTCTTGCATCTAAAAATGATATATTCGCTTACGTATGTCCCATAACGTCATGGCCGGCTTATTTGTTACTCAAGCTCTGGCCCAGGATTGGAATATTACTCATGAGACTAAACCTAATTAATTTTCTACATAAATCGATCACAGTTGAAAACCACGCATGTAGACATATTGAAGTGTTACTGTTTACTAGGTTAAGAAGACGACTGCAAAAACGCATCGTTCGAAAATTTGACTTTAACTTCTACCTCTCATCTCTGCTTGACTGCTTTAACCGAAGGTAAACAAAATACTACTTTTGCTCATGGTATGAATTATCGTATCAATTAATTATCAATGAAATGGGTGAGAGTCAAATACATGATCGATGATATGAGTCCCAACTCCCAAGTCCTAACAGTTTTATAGTCAAACCCGCCACGCGCCACGTTGGTCTTTCACAAGCTACGTCGTCGTTCCTTCGATCATCTCACCCTATATATCTCCGATCCCCACCCACACCCCGTTCCAACATTCCAATTAAACAACATCTCAAATCCCACTCCCAAAATCCCAAACAAACACGTACATCTCAGACCAGCTGAGAAACAAGCACAACTAAGAGCTGAGAAACTGAGAGCTAAATTACGTTAACTTTAGCCCAAAACGAAACTGAGAAACTCAGAGCTTGAAAATGCCTTCAAAAGGAATGAGAAGCCTCTTCTTTCACCCAAAAGCACCGTCGTTTTCGTTTTCGTCTCACCCTTCCCCATCAAGTAGCTCAATTTCATTCCCAACCCCACGGCACAGCAGTGGTGCCGGTTCTAACTTTTCCGAAACTATGGTGGAAGAAGTCATGGAAAACGCAGGCGTTTTGATCATGAAATGGAACCCTGAATCTTCCGAATTCGGAAAACTCACCTCCTTATTCTACGAGAGCAAAAAGGAAGCTCAACAATTCATCAAGTGCGTGAACGACCTCCAGAGAGTCATGCAATTCTTGGTCTCAGACGACCCCACCTCCGAAAAGCTCGGTCACGGACAGAGACTCATGCAAATTGCGATGAAACGGTTACAGAAGGAGTTTTACCAGATTCTCTCCATGAACCGGGCTCACTTGGACCCGGAATCTGTCTCCACCCGGTCCAGGTCTTCCCGCACTTCCGTCCGGTCCAGCTCGTCAGATGACGACATCGACGACGGAGATGACGTGGATTTCGCAGGAGAATCCATCTCCGAAGTGGAGCAAGTCTCCTCCATGGCTATGGCGGACCTCAAATCCATAGCGGAATGCATGATCTCCTCCGGCTACGCCAAGGAGTGTGTTCACATCTACAATATGATCAGAAAATCGATCATAGACGAAGCTATGTATAAGCTCGGAGTTACGAGAATTACCTCTTCTCAGATCAATAAGATGGATAGAGAAATACTGGAGCTCAAACTCAAGAGTTGGCTGAATGCGGTGAAGGTCTCTATGACCACACTCTTCAACGGAGAGAAAATTCTCTGCGACACCGTTTTCGCCGTCTCCAAGTCCATCAGAGAGTCTTGCTTCGCTCATATAGCCAGAGAAGCCGCCACTCTTCTCTTCGGTTTTCCTCAACTACTCGTCGCCAAGAGCAAGAAGAACTATCCAGAAGAAAATATCTTTCGTCTTCTCGACATGTACACCGCAATCTCCGAATACTGGCAAGAGATTGATTCCACTTTCTCTTATGAATCAACCGCCACAGTTCGATCCGAAGCGCTTAACTCGCTCATGCGAATCACTGTGTCAGTACATTCAATGCTGTCCAATTTCGAGTCCAACATCCGGAAAGACTCGTCAAAATCTTCGGTGGTCGCCGGCGGCGGAGTCCATCCTTTGACTCTCCGCTTGATGAATTACCTCTCTCTCCTCGGGGATTACAGTAACGTGCTGGCCGACATTTTCATTGATTGGACACCACAGTCGAAGCTGTCCTCGCCGGAATCTTACTTAAATAGCCCCAACTCCACCGACTCATCGGCGCCTGCTATATCTCTCCGCATGGCCAGGCTCATTCTCGTCCTCGTCTGCAAGCTCGATGACAAAGCCAAGCAGTACAAGGACGCTTCACTCTCCTATCTATTCCTCGCAAACAATCTCCAACACGTAATCTCAAAAGTCCGGACTTCGAATCTCCAGTACCTTCACGGCGAGGAGTGGATTGCGAAGCACGAAGCGAAGGTGAGACTGTTCGCTGATAACTACGAGCAGTTAGCTTGGGGGACTGTGCTCTCATCGTTGCCTGAAAATTCTTCAGTGGAGATATCTTCGCAAGAAGCCAGGTTGATTTTCCGAAACTTCAACTTCAGTCTCGAGGAAGCCTATCGGAAACAGAAGTTGAATAATGTGGTACCTGACGCGAAACTCCGAGACGAAATTACGGTGTCTGTAACGAAGAAGCTTGTTACGGTTTACAAGGAGTTTTACGATGCTCATAAGGTTTTAGTTGGGAGTATGAGAAATGTGGCATTGTATGTCAGATTTACCCCTGAAGATGTTAGACATTACTTATCTGACTTGTATTAAGGGAAGTCGGATCCTCAGGTTTTATCGGCAAAGTTTAGTTTGTATCTAATTGCTGGTATAGATGTATATGGAAAAACTGAAAATAGATGGAAATCTGTCTAGAGACTCATTTATGATTGTTAATATTGTATGAAGACTCCTTAATTTGTTCTTAATAGGATGGTCAATCTTTTCTTACAAAGCACATTACATTGTACAAATCAAATTTTAACTCGGCCAATAGTACTGCATGTCAACGACAAATATGGAATTGACAAATTAAAATTTTCGCTGAATTTCTCAGAAACATGCATCCTCTTAGAAAATTCTAGGTTTTGCTATATGCCAAGCAATTTCAATCGCACGTAATTGTCACGACACTTACGACCCACATGAATTCTTTTCGGTTCCTTTCCATATCAAACTTTTCTGTTTCAGAAGGAACTCATATATTGCCAGGAAATTGCACTAGTAGATCGCTATGATTCTTATAGACTTAATCCCCAATTATTTGAAAGCCAACGTACAGAGATATTCATTATGTATGATTGATGATCTTACATCCATTTGTAGGATAAATTTCACAAATTGTCATTCAACTATAACAATTTATACACTTTGGTCACTATACTTTCAAAAACATCATTTTGGTCACTCAATTTCAATATTGTCTTTCATTTTGGTTACTTAATTTCAATACGTATCGTCTTTCACTTTGGTCACTCAACTTTAATAAAATCTTTCATTTTGGTCACTCGACTTCAATACATTTTTCAATTTGAGTAACTAAAGTAATGTTTTTGAAAGTTTAGTGACTAAAGTGTCGAAATTGTCATAGTTAAGTGATTATTTGTAAACTTTTGCCCTATTTATATGGTTACGAAAAGATTTTCATGAAATATTATTCTCTTAATAATTGGTGAGCCCTCAAATTCAATGTTAGGTGGACTAGGCCGGCCACGTGTCAACTCACGAAATTTTCAACTAATCTCATTTTACATTATGATGCACATGTAGATGCAAAGGTTTGATGACTTCAATACTACTCATTCTCCTCCTTCACTTTGATATTACCTCAATTCTTTAATGGCGGGCATTGAAGACTGAGTACTGAAAGTCATAATATTTTAATTGAATTGGCACTATAACAATTTTGCACCACACGAATTCCAATCACATCATTCGATCGCCATCGATATTGATCTGAATCATTCACCATGCAATTTCAATTTCTTGGACCACTTTTGATTGATTTCGTAATTTCGTACATAAAGAGATCAGTGTCGATTGTCGAATAATAAATCAAGGCTGAAAGGGAACAAACTTGCGTTTTCAAAACAGCTATAGCTAGGATCTTAATCATATCAGTTTTGAAAACGGAACCCTTGTTTATTTCCAGCACTCCACCTACAAACTGAGCTTGTGTTGTAACTGCTTTGATTAATTAGTCCGCCTTATTACATATTATATATAACTATGGCTACATACAAATTCAGTATTCGTTCCCTATGATCGTTTAGTCTAGTGGCATAAGTTTTTTATTTATACGTAAATGAAATATTCTAAGTTCGATTCAAAGACTACCAAGTTATTGTGTAATCAAAATTATTACTTTGTGTCTAAATTTCAAAGTCGACGTTGTAGTTTCGTGCGAAAATATATATATATATATATATATATATATATATATATATATATATATATATATATATATATATATATTTGTGCCAGGAGTCCGTGCATGCCTAGCTAAGACTTAATTTCAACGTACTACAACGTACATTGGCCAGCCATCTGCCTATTTTAACGTCACAATTACCGACTTTTGATTTTGATCCTCGATCTGCATGCAAGCCGGTCACCATGTCTTAATTATTTGTTGAGATATGGTACATGTGACGTACACTCTTCTTGAAAATATTAGAACAATCTTACACGTACTACATGACAACGTAGAAGATTTTGCACCTTCGACTTTGGGTTTCACACTACAATTCACCTCATAACATGAGGAGATGTGAAAGACTTCTTTTGATTAAAGGGACTCGATCTTGCCAATGCAAGATTTTCTTTTTCGAGGACCGTACGTACGTATGTTGTACTTTTTGTAAGGTTTAGGCTCTTCCTTCCTTCATTTAACGTGATATATAAAATAAAGTGAGGATTTATCCTGCAACTTGATTGAGTTTCAGCCCTCTAGCTTGTATCAAAACAATAGTGTTTATTATCTTCGCAAGGAAAAGGTCGGTCGGGAAAAAAATGTTTATTCATAAGACTGAAATTAATAATTAGTTAAGTTGGACGCTTATTAACATATGTTGCGTATATAAAATGTTGCTGCTGGAAATGCAATTCTACATATATATGATGGTATGGGCAACATTTGTTGAAAAAAAAAATCGAGCGAAACCTAGGGTTTTAGAGGATTAAAGGCGGCAACCCTAGCTAGTTGGAGGTTGTTACTTCATTTGGTCTAGTGGCGGTGTGGACGTCGAGCTTCCGCTCTCGTAGGAGCGGTATGTCTCTCCTAGCCTCTAAGCACTCGACGCTTGGCCTTAGGCTGGCCTAGCCTCCTTGCGTTATCCTCCATCCTCACCAAGGTTGAGTAGATCGACCTAGGGTTTTTTTTTCTTTTTTCGTTTTGATAGGTCCAAGTAAATCCATAGTTGGCGGTACTTATTCTATAAACATTTTAGAACATGACATTATGTTTGTACAACAATACGTGCTCCGGATAATTAATATTTATTTATTTTTTCTATATATGGAGCGAGGAAGTGTTATTAGTTATAGGTTTTCTTAGAAATAAGCGAGTTGATCGAGATTGGTTCTTAATGAACTCGATCTAGCTACTTGTCACAGAAGGCTTATGGCCGGGCCGGGACTAAGCTAGAGACCTGTAGCTAAGGTTTTCCTAGTTGATGTGTATTGTTTTAGTTTTTGGCTATTCATAAAAATATAGGAAATGTTTCCCTAAAAAAGAATATATATTGGGTGGTATCTAGGGTGAAATGGGACTTCATTAATGAAATGTGATTGAATCAAATTTCAACGTACTTTAATTTTCTACATATGGCATCAAAGCTGTCTAAGAAGACCGGCATGGTTATATACAAGAAGATATATATATATATATGTTGCTCTATCATCACAAAATTCAACAATGAAATACATGCATAATGTGATCCATTTACTTATAGAAAGACCTCCAGCCGATTTCTCACGCTTTGAGTTCATGTGTGTATGCAAATTAATAGGGAGCAGGAAGCAAACTGAGACAATCCAATCCTATAGAGACTCCCAATTAAGTCAGTCAAGAAATTTGCGCAAAGACCGCAAATTATTAAGTCAAAAATATTAGACGATAAATATTAATTATCATGCAAGTCATGTTGATCGAGTAGCGGTTTATTCGATCTGCCACAGTATTACGTAGTAGTACTGTAGTAGTCTAGCATTTTCAGCTGCAATTTAGGCAAGGGAGTTTCAAGTTTCAACATCAAAATTATATGTGGGGGAGGATAATGATGGTAGTGACCCATTTTTATCCACCCACGTGTAAACCAAGCCACCTCAAAATTAACATGCATGAATCAAGTTTCAAAAATGTGCATATATGTCATGGATTATGTATATGTGAAACCCTACCTACCAAATAATAATGGGTCCTTGACCAACAAGGACAAAAGTAGCCAAATATTTCTCTTCTACTCTACTACAGTAAAAATTTGCCCAATAAGGACAGAAATATTTCGAAAAATTCACTATAGCGGATGAACAGTGATAGAAAAATTATTGAGGTCAATAATTTTACTGTTCACCCAAAAATTATTGACCTCAATAATTTTTTTTAGTAACAAGAAAAATTATTGACGTCAATAATTTACTGTTCACCCAAAAATTATTGACTTCAATAATTTTTTAGTCACTATTCATTCCGCTACAGTAAAATTTCGAGATATTTCTGTCCTTGATGGGCAAAATTTTACTGTAGCAAAACTTGTTGGGCAAAAAGTTGCCACGTTTGGACCTATGGGGTATTTTCCTAATAATTAATTCTCAATGTAAATTAACCTAATTAATTTGTTTAGCTTCACTGATCGACAACTAGACACCTTTCATCTTTTTTATTTTTTATTTTTATTTTTTCAAAATTATATGGGCAATTTGTCAAGACTGTGATTAACTTTGTCACTTATGATCCGTAAAAATTATCCAACATGTACTGCTCAAATAATGGTAAAGCCCTATATGGCTAGCTGTATGTAGCTCAATTAACGAATATACTTTTTGGTACCTAAATTATTGCGAAATATATATTTTGATACTTAATCTATTGCGAATGTATTTTTTGGTACCTAAATTTATTTTTTTTACCCAAAATGATACTTGAACTATTGTGCCGTTAAGTACCCAAAATGGTACTTCCGTTAACTTGGCCATTAATTTCGCCTATGTGGCGCATATTTGGATGAGAAATTATACTTAATTGGAGGGGTAAAAACCTAATTTGGTACCTGAACTATTGCAAAATGTACTTTTTGGTACCTACAATTTTTTTTTAACTCAAAATGGTACCTGAACTATTGCACCGTTACCCAAAATGGTACCTAATTGGACCATACTTAACGACCAAGTTAATGGAGGTATTTTGGGTAAAGACACAATAGTTCAGGTACCATTTTGAGTACAAAAAATTTGTAGGTACCAAAAAATACATTTCGCAATAGTTCATGTACCAAATTAAGTTTTTACCCTCTATTAAAATACTCATCCATTGATGTCACACTGTAATTGCATGCTTGGCTAGTTCGCGTTATACTAATTCTCCTATTAATTCTTAAGCAGCTGCATTATATATATATAGTGTTGTTATTAACACACCCTAAAGTGTTAATAACACACTCTTTCCTCTCTTTCTCTCTATTTCTTTAATGTGCACACCCTAGAGAGAGATAGAGAGAAAGGGTGTGTTATTAATATTTTAGGGTGTGTTAATAACAACACCCTATATATATATATTCTCAATCATTCCTAGCTTATGTACCTTGTTTCCTCGTTTCTCTGGTATTAAAATTTTTATTTCACAAAATAAATAAAATAATACGAGAATCATTTAATTTTCTCTCTATTTTTCTTCATTTTCTAGAAGTTCATCTTCAATCTCTAGCACCTTATAGCACTATCTTCACCCAGTGATCAATAATGCCTTCTTAAAATCATAACTTTTTTTTTTTCGTTTTCAAAGAAAAAACATGCATGCATGTGATGTACGCGTTCTCTTCACCAATTGCCCTCCCCGTTCATTTTAATTTATCTATTGTAATATGCATAAAAACAATAATAATATAGAATCATACAAATTAACGAGTTATTTGTATATTAAACATGTGCTTTAATCCACATCCGGCCAGTTTGCTAGCTGCTCCATCGTCTAGAATCCGTACATATTGGACATAATCGAGGCAAGCTAGGATAATATATATACATTCGTTCTTGGATTATCTTAATTTGTATCACATGGGAAGAATGGAATCCTTTCACAAAAAATTAATGAAGGATAACCGCGTTTGGTGATCTACGTACTAATATCCAACCTGCTTATTCGGCATGTAGTGATCACTAAACCATAAAACGACATTACTGGAGACAAAACCCTATTTATATATAAACCTATATAGCTATATACATAATATATTGAATATTAGAACATATATAATTAATAATTGATGTACATTATTGTGAAGATTGTCATATATATGCCAAAATCAAGTGGACAATTAAGAAGAGTCATATGTGATATGTAATTATCATCACTATTATTCCCTCGATAATATAATTACATAGTTGAATGTATCAAACTAAAGCATCTACTTAATGTGTGCTACATATGACTAATGCATACTTAATTTGTGCTACATGATGCATTACATCACGTGCTATAAATTATTCTTCATAGCAGAAGCTTCTTCTGTTTCATTCTCCTTTTGATCTTAATTTCTTGTGCAATCTCTAGTCAAGTTGTTGTTTGAGGGAGTTGCAGCATATATGGCGGAACAAGACTTTTTTTTTTGGGAGGTGGAACAAGACTTGACCATATATATATCAAAAAGTTCGGGAACATCATATTATATTAGGGTTTGTTTTAACAAACCACATTCAATCTAAGCCATCATTGTTTTGTGGAATTTCTATCTTAGAATAATAATAGTTACTAGTTACAATGATAAATTAGGTAGTTCTATATATATGTGGGCGTGGAATTCCACAGTGTGGGAAGGGTCTAAATAGTGATGCAACTAGAATGCCAATTTCAAAGTAGCATATGGATGATTAGTTTTCCTACCACTAGTTTGGATTCCATTTCACGGTATCGACCATGATTAAATTTAAGATGGAAAAATGATTTGAGAATTATTAACTAATAATTATGAAGACTAACCCCTCAGTTAATCGCTTTTCATCTTAAAAAAGCCCATAAATTATTAGATAAAATATTTCAGCCTTACATTTGCATCATTGCATGATTAAAGTCTCAGAAGAAAAAGAAAAGGCTTTCCAAGCATTCGAGAAGGAGCTAGCACTCACTCGGAGGCATCTAACTTCAGCGATGAGAATTTTACCCTATCTAATAGTTCTTTAGCTTTTAGTGATTGAAAATAATCATTATGTTATGAAATCAAATATATTTGTTTTTTATTTTTTCTTTGAATTTTTCGTCACAATGATATATATATATATATATTTGATTTGTTTTTTTTTTGCCAAAAATATATTTGATTTGTTATGGGAATAACTTCAGAGCCGTGCAACCTGAATTACGGCCATGCAACAAGTAAATAATTATGACTATGTTTGAGATTGATGTTATATGCGTGTTTTTGTTATGAAAATTGGACATACTTGTTTGTGTTTGTTGTTGTTGTCATTTTTTTTTTGGTCTGATGATGATCTTGTAAGTTCAGGCATGTACTAGTACATACGGTGATTTAAACACAACTTATCACTACATGATCTCTCTTAAATATAACATTCCAAATAGAAAACAGAAAGATGTTCTCAACAGGCCATTAGCATATATAGTTACATTCTTTCCACAACATTAAATAAGATTTTAAGTTTGAATCATCTCCTTCCCACCTTTGAAGTACTAACAAAGCACACATGTAGAAAAAATAGTTTGTTTTAGTCGAAATGTATAGAAATAGTAATGAAATACATATGTAGAAGCTCCAAAGCACCGATGATTGATATTGGTGCCGTGTCACGTGTCTGACACTTGGGCACTTCCCGACACTCATTTGACACGTGTTGGGACCGTGTCGGTTGACTTTGACTTTCTGACGCCTTAGAAGACACGACAACGATACGTGTATCATCATAATAGACACTCCTATGACGCTTTTTCAATTTATAATATAAATTGAGTATGTAGGGGCAATGAGATCAACATGAATGCCTATAAATGAAGCGGATTAGAACATGAGATGATGTTTTTCTCTTTATACAGTTCATATATTTTATGTGTCATTTGCTTTTGATGATTTTCTGCCATGACTATTTTGTTGAGCTAGTTTGGTATGTTGGTTGATAATTCATCAAAACTTTTATGTCTTGAATTTTTTATTTTGGTTATGGAATTGGTATTCCAAATATATTTTTTTTGTTACAATGTAGAGGATCGAACACCTGACCTAAATTAATCCTAACTCAATTCTTCATCTTCCCTCACTACTTGGGCAAACTGCAAAGGTATTCCAATTATCATTTGTGTTTTATTTTCTGGTAAGATAATACATTTTTTGTATTTTAATTTTTTTTTTCGTATTAAGTTTTAAATATTATATATTATTTTAATTATTGTTTCGATAACGCGTCGTATCCAAATTTTTTGAGGCGTACGTGTCGTGTCGGTGCTTCCTAATGTAGAAGAAACAAACTAGTCTAAAAGTTCAAGCTAGAATGTATTTCTGTAGAAGGTATTTCTGTCCATATACATTAATTCCTATTTTGTATTTCTGTTCTTCGGCTTCTTTTGTTTTGTTCAGGTAAAAACGTCATGACTTATTAATTTGTTAATGCTCCTACGTACATGAGCATCTAAAATGAAATATAGGCTTACGTACCATCTATTTTTATGAAGGAACCATCGGGATTGGAAGATCTATTGGGACTCAACTAAATGTTCAACTAACTATTGGGACTCAGAAGCGATCAGGGCAACGGAAGAAGCTTACGTCCAATGCAAGAAATAAAAGATACACAGATGAAAAGAAAACTCCTAATGAGAATGAGAAGGGCAAGGGAGTCCATCGTTCCTCAAGACTGAAGTGTGAGAAGGTAAAGCCGATCAGATTTTACTTGTTTGCTCATAATATGAAATTGTCGTATCATTTGTCAATCAAACGCGTTCCAGTCAAATACGTGGGGTTGTTTTATATGACTCCAAACAACTACAAAGTCAAACGACGCCACGTTTCCTCTTTCACAAGCAACGGCGTCGTTCCTCCATCTCCCTCTATATATACCCCCAACACTAGATCATTTCCAACATTCCAACACATAACCCAGATCGATCTCTCTAGTCTCACTACCAACCAAAACCACCAAATCTTCCCTGAGCTGAGAAAGTGAGAGTCTGAGAGCTAAATTACACTGAAAATGCCGACCAAAGGAATGAGGAGCCTACTGTTTCACCACAAAGCGCCGTCGTTTTCCGTCCACTCTTCTCCTTCAAGATCCTCAAATATTTCATTCCCGACCCCTCGCCGTAACCCTAGCGCCGGCATTAGCTTCTCGGACGCGATGATTGATGAGATCATCGGAAACGCGGCCGTTTTTGTCATCAAATGGGATCCGGAGTCCTCGGGATACGCCAAGGTCACTTCCATGTTCTACGAGAGCAAAAAGGAAGCTCACCAGTTCATCAAGTGCGTGAACGACCTCCAGAAGATCATGCAATTCTTGGTTTCCGAGGACCCCACCTCCGAGAAACTCGTTCACGGACACAGCCTCATGCAGATTGCGATGAAACGGTTACAGAAGGAGTTTTACCAGATTCTCTCCACGAACCGGGCCCATCTAGACCCGGAGTCGGTCTCCATCCGGTCCAGGTCTTCCCGCGCCTCCATCAGCACGTCGGATGACGAAATCGATGACGGAACCGTGACAGACGATGACGTGCGTTTCGCTGGAGAATCCATCTCCGAAGTGGAGCAAGTCTCCTCCGCCGCCATGTCCGACCTGAAATCCATAGCGGAATGCATGATCTCCTCCGGCTACGCAAAGGAGTGCGTTCACATTTACAAGATGATCAGAAAATCGATCATTGACGAAGGAATGTACAAGCTCGGTGTCGAGAGATTCACTTCTTCTCGGATCCATAAGATTGATAAGGAGGTTCTCGACCTCAGAATCAAGAACTGGTTGAATGCGGTGACGGTGGCTATGACCACGCTCTTCTACGGAGAGAAGATCCTCTGCGACACCGTTTTCGCCGTCTCCAACTCCATCAGAGAGTCCTGCTTCACTCACATAGCCAGAGAAGCCGCGGCCCTTCTCTTCGGTTTTCCTCAAGAGCTCGTCGCCAAGAGCAAGAACTTCTCTTCTGAGGAAAATATATTTCGCCTGCTGGATATGTACACCGCCATATCGGAGAATTGGCCGGAGATCGACTCCATCTTCTCTTTTGAATCCACCGCCATCGTCCGATCCCAGGCCCTCAACTCGCTCATCCGACTCGGCGAATCCGTTCGCTCAATGTTGTCTGATTTCGAGGCTACAATTCAAAAGGAGTCGTCAAAAGCAACGGTCGCAGGCGGCGGAGTCCATTCTCTGACTCTCCGTGTGATGAGTTACCTCGCTGTTGTCACCGATTACAGCAACGTCCTGGCCGACATTTTCATTGACTGGACTCCGCCGGCCAAGTCGTCGCTATCGGAGTACAGTCCCCAATCTAATGACTCATCGATGCCGCCGATCTGCCACCTCATGGCTTGGAACCTCCTCATCCTCATCTGCAAGCTCGACGGCAAAGCCAAGCATTACAAAGACATTTCGCTTTCTTACCTCTTCCTCGCCAACAATCTCCAACACGTGATCTCAAAAGTCCGGACTTCGAATCTCCAGTACCTTCTCGGCGAGGAGTGGATCGCCAAGTACGAGGCGAAGGTGAGACAGTTCGCCGCCAACTACGAGCGCTTGGCCTGGGGGAAAGTGTTCTCGTCCTTGCCGGAAAATCTGACGGCGGAGTTATCTCCGGAGGAAGCCAGATTGATTTTCCGAAACTTCAATTTCAGTCTGGAGGAAGCGTTCCGGAAACAGAAGTCGAGTGTCGTACCGGACACGAAACTCCGAGACGAAATCAAAGCGTCTGTTACGGAAAAGCTTGTTTCGGTTTACAAGGAGTTTCACGATACGCATAAAGTTTCGGTTGGGAGTGCGAGAAATCTGGCCTTGTACGTCAGATTATCACCGGAAGATGTTGGGAATTACTTGTCGGACTTGTTTTCGGGGACAACGGACTTTGTTAGTTCTTCGTCTCATCGGCGATCTCATTGAGAACTGCTGACTTTTTGTGTTTGATCACCGGTGTATATATGTTGTGTGTAGAACATTTTGAATAAGTTAAATATGTAACGACTTTTTGAAACATACTAAATACATTGACCCCTCTGTTTCTCTAACTTCAACGATGCCTCTCTGTGTTCATATTCATATTCCTCATCCTTGTGTTCATATTCATCTTCCTCTTCCTTTCACATTGTTTGGAAACTGCAATCATTTCTAGACCACATGAATCAATTTAAGCTTCTAGTGTAAATGTTCATGTCAAGGACTTTGAATCTACTCTCTTTCTTCATTTCAATCAAAATAAATTAAAGTTTAAAAAAAGTGAAAGAATTTGAACTCCCAACTTAATAATAGTCTCTTTAGCAACTCACCTGTTGGAGAACATTTCTAACATCACCTTGCGACTATTAAAATAATGAGAGAGAATAATACATACTTGTATGAACCAGTTGCACGTAAATTTATATATCGTTTACCATAGAGTTTAATGTGCGGCTGGTATCTTGTTGGCGGTCATTCAATTTGATGGTGACCCCCAAAAGGTTGGTTTCAAACAGAAAATGCGAAACTTTCTTATGAGAAAAGATACGGTTGGTGGTTGCCGTTGGCTGATTGATACTCTTTGGCGGTCTTGAGTTCGAAAAATATGACATACTGGATTTAAAAAATCTTCAACTTGAAGCTAGAGTTTGACATTTCTCATATTAGAATGTAAATGCCAAGTCAAATTTTTTATTTTTTAATTTATTGAAAAGAAATGCCAAGTCAACTTAGAACTGCTGAACAGAAGTTTATAGTCATGATTTGCAAATAGATTCTGATAGTTCCAGAACTATATATAAAATCTTATACAATAACAACTTCACATGCCTCAATTGACATTGTTGTAGTTATTGCATCACAATCTCCTTGAATTCAGTTCAAATTTCCAAGAGTATGTAATCCAATCTTTGACAAACACCAGGCGTGCACACTGGTCTATAACTCGATATTCATCTTTGTTATTGATAATACACACAGGACAGATATCAGGTATAGACTATATAGAAATAACACACAAGACAGAAAATTGAAGATCAAGTAAAATTTAGGTATTACTTTTATGGAAGGTTGGTTTTCTTCAGGCTACTATGCTACACCTGTCTGATCAGCTGGCCGTGGAACGGACTGCCATCCGGTGCAATGTTGGAGCAAATGTTTCAGATCATCCACGGGAGGTCCTACTGTCCATGTCTGATAGTGTTGGCTAGGATGAAACGTGCTATTTTCACCACCTTCGGATGCTAATCCTGCTTGCGTTCCAGTTATAAATAAGTCCCCCTCAGACTTAATGCAGCCAGTCATTGCCGCCTCCTTGTCCGCTGCCTACAGAAAAGCCATGACAGTCAACAATTTATGCTTGACTTCTTGTTATGAGAAATACATTTCAATGGTCACATATGTTGGATGAATTAATGTAGTTTCAGTTGCAAATAGCAATTTTTACAACAATGTTTCAACTCTCCATAACTAAATGCAGTCAAGAACATATTCCTCCTTCATCGAGTCTTGTAGTATAATAATAGGATAAAAAATCTCATTATGTATGTTCATTTTCAAAGGTTCTTGAACTCGATCAACCCAAATATTCAGTACCTATCTTAAGAACAAAACAGGATAACCGAATTTGATCATGGACTTCGTCAAAAGCTTACACACCAATAACAATTGTGACCAAGTTTCCTCTGTTATTACAAATTTACTTTCTCAAACCGTAACATATGCCTAACCAAAGCCCCTACCTTATCCTCATTTCATTTTATAAGCATGATCCTATCCTAATTAACATGTCCAACGTTCATTTAGCCAAGAAAATTTCCCCAAATTCTCCAAGTGTTTCTCCCAATATCTCACTTCTTTCCAGTTTGAGGTCAGCCTGTACTGTTTCCACCTGAGAGGGTGATGTAGCAGTTGGAATTCGGGAGGTTACTTTCAATCCGTGGGAAATTGTGTTAATTCCAATGGTTATGAGCTATAGTAGATTTTTGTAATGCCACTAGAAGTGACTTCTTATGAGGATAAACCCATCTAGCCTTGCATCATGGGAAGATACGACTTAAAAAAGGCTAGGATAGACTAAAAAAAGTCAAGCTCCTATAACAAGTGTCCCCGTATATATGATATTGTACCACACATTCGCAGAGTAGTTCCAGAACAGTTTCTAAATATTGATACTAAATAAAATTGCAGAATCTAGACACAAAAAATAGAACTGCAAAATTATACAAGTTAGACATCTAAAAGATACGTAGTTGGTAACTAAGAATCAAAAGGGACATACCTTCTCTGTAAGGTACTTAAAGGCTACTTTCTTCTGTCCTGCTTCATATATATTGCATTGAGAGTATATCTGGATGAGTGGAAACATCTTTAACATATTACCATCGTATATGATAATATCCATAGCAAACTTAGACGAAATTTAAGCTAATAACAAATAGCCATTGGTAATAGCATTCTCACCTGCGATTCTACACTGGCACAAACAGCATATATGCCCCAGTTTCGGGTGTAATTGTTATATAGATGTACTTTGGCGAATCTAACACGAGGATGCCGCTGTCGGGTCCCATCAAAGAAACAGTGGTGAATAGTAACGCGGATGCATCTGTCGTCAACATGAGAGGGGTCTGCTCCAATTAGCATTGTCTTATCATGATTCGAGAAATGACACCTGCGCATTGGTTAAAGACATGAACTTCAAATTCCACAAGAGTAAAAATGATGAATTCTAACATAGGGATTCACCTCACCTCGAAATGGTAATATCCGTGCTACATCTGGTGATATCTATAAGTCCGTCCTCATAATCACGAAGGCTGCACCTGTCTATCCATATGTGCTTAGAGTTTGGTTTTATTTGAATGCCATCAACATCCGGTCCTCTACCACCTTCAAACTCTAAGTTGCATACAATCACATGTTCACATTCCTTCAGCCTCAAACCCTTCCCCGTAAGTTTAATCCTCTGACCCCGGCCATCAATTGTCTTATGCGACGACACATTCAAGTAAGATGAGAGATGAATAGTGCCCGAAATTTCAAAGACAATCCAAAGCGGTTCTTTCCTACGACAGCCTTCCCTAAGTGATCCTGGACCATCATCTACAATCACAATAAACATAAACACATCTATGTAAGCTTCCAACAGGCACTGTTATGGTTCTATGTTTAACACAAAGATTCAGGCTTTGGATCTGGCATGCCAAAATAACTACAAGAGCCCATTTCCCATTCAGCTTCACTGCTCAAACACAGCTTATATTGTCAAAATTTTGGAAACTTGGCTACAATTTAAATCCCTAAAACATTTTCACCATTCCTATGAGCAAGTATACTTCAACAAAATTCACATAAGAAACTAAACCCAAATAATAGAAATAACTGCATGCAACACTGCCTTTCAATTTCCAAAAACCCAGAACAAACACATTTACAAAGTGAATTGTAGGAAGTGAAACTATGTGATAAAGAATACACATTTAGATTACAAAAAAATTACCAGCTAGAGTAATAACGTGGTAAAGAGGACCATGGAGGCCACCGATTGCTAAGCGGCCAAAGCCTTCAGCTTGGGCAGCGAGGGCGCGCAAGCTCGAATCGACATGAGAGTAAGGCAAGGTCACCATGCTGGGCTTAGCTGAGCTGGGGGTTTGTGCTTGCTGATCGGACGGACCATATTTAAAGGGTGAATTGGCCGTTACGGGGCGGTTCGCGCCGTTACGGTGTTTGCGGTGGCCGTGGGAGTTACCCATTTATGGCAAACAAAAACCGAAAAACGTCGTCTTCTGGTGGGAAGTGGAAACTGACTCTCACATTTATGCTAGATGGAGATGATGGTGACTCACTGTTACTGCGAGTGGATCGATTGTGCCGACATTTTCTTGTTCTTTGCGTCGGATTTTATTCATAATTAGTAAAGGTTGTTTTGTGTCGGAGAGTAAAGTATCCGACTGAAAAACCGACTCGCATTAACTCATGTGGACAGAAACGGGAATGAATTTGCTCACCACATTAGTTTGTTGGTGATACAACTACTTAATATGAAGGTGTCATGTGTAATTAAATTTACTATGGTTAATTATGATCAACTTAATTATTATGAAAGAGAAAAAAAAAATTTAACATGTGACAAATGTTTATTGAATAATAATATTACTAACAAACTAATGTGGTGAGTAAATTCATTTCCGACATTCACTAATTATATAAACGAGTACATAAAAAGAAGAAATTTTCAATTTATTGTTTTCACTATCTTGTGGGATTATTTCAATTAGTATATTAATTTGACTTGGCGTTGGAGCACTCATTCTCTTCATTCATGAAATAAAAATATCAGAATAGGAGAATTTTCTTTGGACTGTAATAGAGAATTTTCGCTATAGTTGTTAGTTTTTCTTTCTTTCTATACCCAAAAAAAAAAAAGTTGAGCCATAAAAAAAGAAATTATAGCGAGTTGAGGGGTTTTCTGTAATTTATATTATGAATTTATAGTTTTTTTTAAGGAAAATATAAAAATGATTATTAGTTTTCACCCGCGCGCTTTGGAGGGAAAATATCAGTTAGGCTGACGTGGGCAATCTAGTCTGGGCAGGGTTCGAGCCCGGTGGCCCCGTGGTTTCGAAAATAGTAAACCTCATGACCTCTCAGTCAAACCAACAACAAAAAAAAATAACCACCTCAATATTTTACAATTTTATTTTGAAAAATCCCCCCAATATTTGTTTCCGGTCGTTGGCCTCCCGCCACCCCCTTCGTCCTCCTCTCCAAGCCCAACGCACCAGCTCCTTCCTCGCCTTCAAAACCCTAAAGAAGAAATTCAATTCACCAAATCAGAGTCTTGATTTCTTCATTATAATAATGAATGAATAAATAAAAGGTCGATATTCAAAATGCAGAATGTCCGTTTGGGAATTGGACAAGATGCAGGTACTCTCACATTTTCACTTTTTCTCTTGATTTTTATCTTCATCTGCGTTTGGATCTTTGATGATTGCATCATTATTATTTTTTTTTGAGATTTTTTGTTTTTGATTTTAAGGAGGTGAGAGGGATCTGGAGAAGGGGCTGGTCCAGCCCTCAACGCCGGGAGCTCAATCGGAACCGCCGATGTCACCTTTTTCAGCGAGGACGGCGCTGATTTTCTCGAATTCCAGCAAGGCTTTGCTCGTTTCGAATTCCAGCAAGGCTCTGCTCGTTTCGAATTCCAGCAAGTCTCTGGTTTTGTCGAATTCCGGCAAGCGGATCGATCAGTTGGGGAAGAAGAAGTACGTGAAGCAGGTGACCGGCCGGCACAATGACACGGAGCTCCACCTGGCGGCGAAGCGGGGCGACAAGGCCGCGGTGCAGCAGATTATCGGCGAGATTGATGCTCAGATGATGGGAACCCCCAGTGGGGCTGAGTTTGATGCGGAGGTGGCTGAAATTAGGTCTGCCATTGTGAATGAGGTCAATGAATTGGGAGAGACGGCCATTTTCATCGCCGCCGAGAAGGGGCACCTTAGTGTTGTCAAGGAGCTCTTGCCTTACACCACCAAGGAGGGTGTTTACATGAAGAATCGGATCGGGTATGATCCATTGCATATTGCTGCTAGTCAAGGGCACCAAGGTAACCATAAACTTCAAGTTTTCTTCATTGTTTGAAAAAGAATAAATTGTTAAGGTGCATTGTTGGCAAAACAAAAGAATTTTATTTAGTCTATATCTTGTGATGGTACTTGTCTGTTAGACTGTAGATGAATTTCCTATAATTCCATCATTTCTTGATTCATAATGAGAGAAGAAGCAGAATAGCAGGCATAGTAGTTAATCCTCACTAGATTTGGATCCTTAATAGCCATGGCTCCTCTTGAGAAATTCTTGTCTTGATTGGTTTTGAATTCATGCACTTTAGGTTTTTCTGCTCCATTATTGGTGCTTATTTGAAAGCAAGTCTTGTCACTACTCACTACTTGCTTGTCTTTTGTTTCTGTTGTCCAGTTTCTTGCAGCTTTCTTCTTATCAGGTAGTAAATGTTTGAATACTAACTAGCTTTATGCAGCCATTGTCCAGGTCCTGTTAGACCATGACCCGGGGCTTAGCAAAACACTTGGCCCATCGAATGCAACAGCTCTCGTGTCTGCAGCTACAAGAGGACATACAGCAGTAGTTAATGAATTACTAGATCAAGATCCTAGCTTGCTAGAAATTTCTAAAAACAACGGGAAAAATGCATTGCATTTTGCGGCACGGCAGGGCCATGTTGATATTGTGCAAGCTTTGCTTGACAAGGATCCACAACTAGTAAGAAGAATTGACAAGAAAGGACAGACTGCTTTGCATATGGCCGTAAAAGGTCATAGCTGTGAGGTGGTGAAGTTGCTTGTCGACACAGATTCAGCTATTGTCATGCTCCCAGACAAGTTCGGCAATACAGCATTACATGTGGCCACGAGGAAAAAGCGAACAGAGGTATGTATTCCATTACTTGATCTTCACATTTTGATGCTTTTATTGCATTCTTGTTGAAAAGGGATCCTTATTCACTTTATTCGACTTGTCTCCTTAAAAGTTCCAGGCAATATGATTTATAAACATTAGGTTGAGCTGACTTGAGATCTTGTTTTGCCGATATGTATTTGCTTTGTTCTTTAATGAACTTGTATTGGACTTGGTGTACATCTTTAGCAATTTATTTCTCATTACGCTTGCAGATAGTGAATGAGCTGTTACTCCTGCATGACACAAATGTGAATGCTCTAACAAGAGAACAGAAAACACCCCTTGATATAGCTGAAGCACTTCCTCTCTCTGAAGAATCCACGGCAATTAAGGAAAGCTTGACTCAGTATGGTGGTCTCCGAGCCAATGAACTTAACCAGCCAAGAGATGAACTAAGAAACACTGTGACAGCTATAAAAAAAGATGTCCACACTCAGCTTGAACAAGCCCGAAAAACCAATAAGAGTGTTAGTGGAATTGCCAAGGAGCTCCGTAAGCTACAAAGGGAAGGAATCCAGACTGCAACTAACTCAGTCACAGTGGTTGCTTCGCTCATCGCAACAGTAGCATTTGCAGCTATATTTACTGTCCCTGGTGGTGATTCTGACGCTGGGCTGGCTGTGGTGGTTCAAAGAGCATCGTTCAAGATGTTTTATATGTTTAATGCTATTTCACTTTTCACATCATTGTCTGTTGTCGTGGTACAGATCACCCTTGTCCGTGGGGAGACAAAGTCTGAGAGGAGGGTTGTGGAAGTGATTAATAAGTTGATGTGGTTGGCCTCTATCACCACTACAGTAGCATTTATTTCTGCATCATATATCGTGGTTGGTCGACATAATGAGTGGGCTGCAATCCTTGTCACAGTTATAGGGGGGGTTACAATGGCAAGCGTTCTTGGTACCATGACATATTATGTGATAAAGTCCAAAACGATTCGTAGAGTGAGAAAGAAAGAGAAGCTTCTTACGAGGACTGCATCCTCCTTGCACTCAGACTCTGGTTCAGAAGTGAATCGTATCTTCGCCCTTTAATAAAAGTGTGCTTTTGAACTAGCCTGTGGTTCAATGTCCGACTTTTTATACATGAAGAAGAAAACCGAAATGGGAGAAGTTGGGTCATTTGAGGTTCTAAGCCATAGTTACAAAATCAGGGACCATTGTAATACTAATAGCATCAATGAGTGGATTTTTCAAAAGGAATTTTTGGGTGCCTCTGGGTTATAGAATTTTGGGGTGAAACTGATGGTGACCTCGAATCTTCAAAGGGAGCAAGCGTAAAATATCATCTGTATATTGTATGGTATATGCACGGTGTCAGTCTTCATTTGAACCTTATATAGGTTTCATTACTGGTGATATCTATACAAATTTGAGAATAGATAGTGGCTTGATGATTAGTTAGTTGATCACAATTTTGAATGTGACTTTACTTGACACTATTTGACTGACAAAAGAGAATGTATCCGATGAGTGAATGAAATCTGAAGCACTGCATTTTGTGCATATGGTATGGTAGTCAAAGATTGTACTATGGTGGATGTCGCTTTACTTTATATACACCAAGTTTGCTCCATGCATGTCTCTGGTACAGTTTTACACTTCTATCAACTTTTCCCTGGTAATCTCTGAATCGCAAAGATGCTATTTTATACTATTAGTTATGGTCACCTCTGTAAACTTTCCTTCTGGGTTAAAAACTCCATGGTGTTTAATAGAGAAAAGGCTTATCTGAGATAACACAGGAACATAGTTTTGAGATAGTTTTGAGCCAAAGTGATCATTGAGGTTCTTGTCCATGCAAATCAGGAGACAATAATGGCAATGTTCCTGCAAAAGGTACTGTTTGCCTTCATCTCTCTCTCTCTCTCTCTCTCTCTCTGCATATTCAGGTAATATGTCAACTTTGTAATACTCTTCTCACTTATGTACAATTCAGTAGAAACAAAGGGAAAGAGAAGACGAACACTAAAGAGTGTCTAGCTTGGACAATGTTCAAGAGGCCTTAGGCTCTTAAGTATTGAATGCTCAAATGTGGATCCAAATGTACTAGGAGTGATTAGTTAGATTGAGTCACAGTTCTGAATTTGAGCTTATTGGGATGCTTGTACATTGCATACTTCTCACCTTTCTGATTTACCAGGATAAAATGACAATCGACTTGCTTTGGTGCAGGTAATCTGGTGGATGGTGATCACATAGCTCGAGTGGCATATTTTTCACATATGCACTATGGAAGCACTACTACATTAACACCTTCCACTTATTTGTTGGCAGAAGATGGAAGTCAAGGTTAGACATATCAAGCGCTTTATGAAATCCATAAGTGGACTATTTGTTCTTCCAGTAATTGGTGTCTGTATGTCTGAAAATGTTCGATTGAGTTTCTCAAGTTGCACATGTTTTCTGTGGGATCTAAGTTAACAGCAAAACAATGCAGATGTTGATAAGCCATTATATTTTCGAGTCATTTTTAGCTGATTACGATTGTCTAGGGTGTGATGACAGCAAGAGAATATTGGGTGCTACCTTGCTAGCTGCAATGTTCCTTTTGCTTAAATTATTGTGCTTCATTTTCTCAGAAGTCAATCATGGGTCTTCGATCTGCTATCAGAAGATCCAGGTGCATCACATGGTGTGCTCGCTATAACAATTAACAAGTGAGCCACTTGGAAATGATTATTCATTTCAAAAATGTTGGGTGGTTAGTTCCAAGTTAGAAGTACTTTTCCAAAAGTTCTTGTGGTTAACAAACAAATGATCTGTTTACTTAAGGTGTCTCTTGATACAGGTACCTGTCGCATACTTGTTATTTTGTGATTTATCTTTTAGTAATCAAGGTCAAGTTCTTGGTAAAAATTAGTCATTTAGCCGATGCCAAGTTTTGCGTAAATTGCTTAAAAAATGACCACCCTTTTACCCGAAACATAACCACTCTTACCAAAATCTTGACATTGGTTACCAAAAAGAAAATCACATAGAAACGCCACACCAATTGTTTAGGATTACTCGTGAAAAATCTTGTTTGGTGATACAGAAGCTCTTTCAACTAAGCCATTTTGTGCTAGTAATGCTTTCTGTAACTCAACAGGTATTTATTCTCCTATCTATGATTTAGAATGCACCTGTAGTAGTTATCTGGAAGTGTTTAGAAGAACATTGAGAATGTTGAAGGAGCAGTTTTGTTTTGTTGGGCAGGTTTCTAAGCCTAGCCTTAAATGGTTGGATAAAGGAGAAGCATAATAATGGGCCGCCTAGCATCTTGACCGACCAAGAAAGAAGCGTGTAACACTCTTTCAGGATGATGCTATCATTTTTGTCTCAATGTATGACTTCTGAGTAGTAAAGGCTAAAAACCAAGTCTGTTTCAACGTGGTTCCCAGAAAGCCATAAACTCTAGTGGCTTTGAGCTTCCTTCTTTTGCCTAATTTGCCGTCCTTGACCTATCTTTTGCCTGAGTCAATGCTTCATTTTTTCTTCTAAACAACTCACAATTTGTCTTTATACCAACAACGTTATTGATATTTAGGCAACTGTTAATGCATCGGCGGATTATTCAATTTTAGTTTCAATTATTATTATTATTTTGTTGATCTTGAGTGAGGAAATTCAAACTTTGAACCTCATTAAAAATTATAGATGATAAATACTAGTAGACCAACTACTAAATCGGTAATTTTGTGTTTGTGAATAAGAAAATCTCTTTAAAGTATCACCCTTCTCATAGTGCTTTGTTGAGGTAACGAATTATCAAACTCACTGTGGCCGCACTCCGGTGTATTATGTTGGTAGCCAACGATGAGTTCTGGAGGTTGAATGCAATGTAACTATCTATCTCATTATGTACAGAAAAATTACTCTTTTTAGGTTTGAAGGGATTCGGGAGGAACTATAAGGTGCATTTGTTTCCACTTTTTGATGCTGACGTGGTGAAACATGAGTGGTCCTTGTCCAAAACTGGTAAAAGGCTTAACCGGAGAGGATGATAAAACGAGTGCAGTCATCATTGGTTTTATAGTGCCCAAACAACCAATCTCTTCTCTCTTAATTTCTTCTTCGTCCTCTTCTAGTGCGTTGTCAACATCACCTTTTGCAAAGTTAATGTGTATTTTGCTGAGATCCACTGGTTCACTGAATCTACTTCAAGTTTTGGGCTGTACCCTTTTCACACTCGGTTTCATTCTTGTTTCTCTTTGTTTTCTGGTGTTTGAGTTCAATTATTTGGGTTGTTTATCTCAGTTTAAGCAAGGAGTTCTTCGTTATCGAACCCCCAAGCTCAAAATCAGTAAGTAGTTCATGCTATGCTTCATAGTTCACTTATTTTTTTATTAATTAGTTTAAAAATAGTGGTCTTGTATTTGTGTCAAACTTAGTGCTCAACTTGGTTTCAAACAGTAAACACGTTTTCAACTTTGCATAGGCTCACCTCTTTTGTTGTTTTCTTTTTTCTCTCTTGTAATGATGAGTGGTAACAATGATGGATGATGAAAAACAATGTGTATTATAAATATTAAGAGAGACAGGGAGAGAGTTAAGACAAACTAACTAGCTTTAATTTAATACTGGAATTATTTTGTTTGGGTGCAGCAGATGTCAGAGTGTGTTATGGGAATCAAGGAATCAAACCTCCAGATTTCCCACGTGCAAATTCATCGAATCATCTGAATAATCTTATCCTCATCATTCACAAATTCATTTTCTGGTGTGCCCTTTGCTTGACTTTGATCAAGGCCTTCATGGTGAAAGGGAAAACTTTGATTAAATTTTAGGGAGAAATTTGATTTGGTACTCTTCGGGAATTGGCTTTCAACTATGGAAGCTCCTGTGAGGCAGCAAAGCTTCTGCGAGAAGAAAATGACAAAGCAGTTAACAGCAAAGCGCGAAGATGCCCCCTTGCACTTGGCAGCAAGAGCAGGAAATTTGGGATTGGTTATAGAAATAATCTCAAATTGTGGGGATGCAGAGTTGAATCAAGTGTTGATGAAGCAGAATCACTCAGGTGAAACCGCGTTGTATGCAGCAGCCGAGTGTGGCCATGTTGATTTGGCGAAGGAAATGATGAAGTATTATGATGTTGGTTTAGCTGGTATCAAAGCTAGAAATGGCTCTGATGCATTTCACATTGCTTCCAAGCAAGGTCACTTAGGTAACTCTCTATGGATGTTTCAAAGTTATTTTACCCTTTATCTGTGATATGCTTGCTTGGCATACCATATAACCTTGTTCCTTGTCTTAACATGATGTTAAAGCTATTCTGGTGATTGCATAAAGTTCATTACCTCATGTTTTCATATGTGGTTTCTGTGGAATTGAACAACTTTTATCAACATTGATTAAAATCTGAAATGATCTAATAGCATGTTATGTTTGGGGAAAATCATATTAAAAGTCATTGTTTTGTTGCCGTGTTTCAGAGGTACTGAAGGTTCTCATGGAGGCAATACCAGAACTTTCTATGACTGTTGATCAAACGAACACCACAGCATTGCACACCGCTGCAGAGCAGGGCCACATTGAGGTAGTGAGTTTCCTCTTGGAGAATGGTTGCAGCTTGGTGTCCATAGCAAGAAGCAATTCAAAAACCGCCTTGCATTCTGCAGCAAGAAACGGGCATTTAGACGTCGTCAAGGCACTGTTGAGAAAAGAACCTGAAATTGCAACAAGAACGGATAGGAAGGGGCAGACAGCTCTCCATATGGCTGTTAAGGGACAGAATGCTGAGCTGGTGGATGAGCTAGCAAAAGCGGATCCTTCAATGATAAACTTGATGGATAACAAGGGCAACACTGCCTTGCATATAGCAGCCCGGAAGGGTCGAGCTCAGGTACTGAAAGTTAGCTTTCGATTTCTAATCTGATAGAGAAAATTCTTACTATGTTTGAAGAGATATGGACTTGGCTTGTTACTGTATTTTATTTTATTTTTCCATATGCATAAGAATTATCACTTCTCATAATATTGAAATAACAAATTCTAGCTACTTTTGCAGATTGTTCAGAAGCTGTTGAGTTATAAGGGAATTGCCACAACTGCCATTAACAAATCTGGAGAAACTGTTCTCGACACTGCTCAGAAAAATGGGCAATCTGTGATTGCTGCCATTCTAGAAGAGCAAGGCATTCAAAGTGCCAAATCCATGACACCACCAACCCTAAACGCAAACCGAGAGCTCAAACAAACTGTCAGTGACATAAAACATGAGGTGCATGACCAGATCAAGCAAACACGACATACACGAAAGCAAGTACATGGTATGGTAAAGCGGCTCAGCAAAATGCACTCGGATGGGCTTAACAATGCAATAAATTCCACCACCGTTGTGGCTGTCCTCATTGCCACTGTTACCTTTGCTGCAATCTTCACTGTCCCAGGTCAATACCCCAATGACCAGAATAATCTTCCGCCTGGATATTCTCCCGGAGAAGCAAACATTGCCCCAAAAGCCGAGTTCATAGTCTTCTTCATCTTCGACTCCTTTGCACTATTCATATCATTGGCTGTTGTGGTGGTTCAGACTTCTATTGTTGTTATAGAAAGGAAGCAAAAGGAGAAATTGATGACAGTTATAAACAAGCTGATGTGGATGGCTTGTGTGATGGTTTCGGTTGCATTTCTTGCACTGTCTTATGTTATTGTGGGAGATAAAGAGAAATGGTTGGCTGTTGGAGTAACAGGCATAGGTACAGTGATCATGGGAATGACATTGGGAACAATGTGTTATTGGATGGTTATGCAGAGACTTGAGGCTTCGAAACTTCGTAGCAGCACTCGGAGATCATCAATGAGCACTAGGTCTCACTCACAATCTGGGTCTTTCTCAGTGATGTCAGATTCTGAGCTTATCAACACCGAGTTTAAGAAGAAGAAAGTGTATGCAATTTGATACAGCTCATATTATAACATAATCTCAACTATTTTATCTTCGATTAAGCACACTTACAAGTATCATTTGATGTATCTAATTAACAAGGATAGCCAGTTAAACATGTAGCAGCAGACTGGCAATATATGTATTTGTAAATAAATTAAGGAGAAAGACTTGTTGTTACCAAACTAGTTTGGGTTAATTGTCTGTGTATATGCTGTGACTTGAGTCAATAACAATGGTCATACCCACTAGAGGAGCTTCCCAAATCCCAGGATCCATAGATGTTTGGGCCCTATCATCCATTATTTGCATTCATTTTAGTTTTCTGGCATTCTGGCATTAGGGTTAATTGACCAGTTACAATCTCTTGAGCAATATTGACCATGAAAATTCATGGCTACCAACCATTGATGAAATTTGACGGCTCGCATTAATTTTGAAAGTCAGAGACTTTTTTTTTTTTTTGGTATGAATGAAGCCAAAAGGCCCAGAAACAAAGAACAAAACTACATAGCAGCAGGGGCTGCACGGATCGATCGCAGTCTCACTAGACCAGCCATATCATCCATGATGGTAGAAGTCACAAACTCAGGCATAACTTGCAGCACACATAAGCCAAGATCATTGTCAACACTTCTTTTAGCCAAACAGTCAGCAACCATGTTTCGCTCTCTATGGATATGCAGAAAGTCAGAGACTTTGATTGGGAATGAACAATTTTTTTTTTCTTTTGTGAATGCGATTTGAACAAAGTTCGAATGTCAGTCATTGGATTGTGATCAAACGATTGGTAAGAGGAGTTCCTTGTTCATGGCTTCATGCATATTCGTAAAATAGCTCTTTTTGGGTGATCATCTTTTTAGGAACTAATGTCAATTTTTTTTATAAAGTGATAAATCTATTTGGTAATCGATGTCAAAATTTGAGTAATTTACCCGAAAAATGGTCTTTACCAAAAGGATGATCACTCAAAAGTAGTAGAATTGACATAGTAATTGTGGGGGGAGATCCAAACTCTTATGAAGATCGAAAAAAGTATCAACCTTTCCCCTTTAAAATGTGGAGGGAACAAATTATTTGATGTGTACCGTCTCTTTGGTCCTTTCTCTAAAAAAAGGTATACAAGATAAAAAGGAGAAACAGTTTTGCCTCTCGGCAATCTTTTTCTGATTTTATATATAGGTGATAATGTAAGTTAGTGAGGGAGTGAGGATCGGACATGGATCAGAATAAAGTGAAAGAAGGTGATCACAATTAACTTGTAGAAAACCATTCAGTCTTGAAATATATAGATATATCGATCTCTGCAACTGCAAGTAATGAAAATAATGTTGATGCCTTGAATCACCATCTATACTGACACTACCACATGCAGTCATGCTCCACCTCCCTCACATTTGCATATGCAAACACTGGTACTAGATATAGATATATATATATATATATATATATATTTCCTGTAACATTTAAATTGGTAAATGATGGGTGATTGATTGGATGCAAATTAATCTGTTTCACATTTTATTTGAAATATATATGGGTCTTCAAGTTTTATACTTTTTCTAACTTATGATATTACAGTATTACACCATTTGTTGAGACCTCTACTTTCTGCAAATATGATTAAGCCCTTCTTTTCTGGGTTTAGTGGGCACATGAAACGGATGTAAAGATAAAAGATGGGATTAAACCCCTTATTTTACTTATAATCACATACCCTAAAACATTTCTTGGAAATTGATCATCTTGGTAACTTGTATTGCATATGCATTATACTTTGTAATATAAGGTAAAGGGAACTCAGTTTCAGAACTTTCAGGACACACAAGGCTTATCTTCTCTTCTTGGAATAGACAAACCCTATCTTCTCTTCTTGTTGATGGTAATGGTGGGGATCTGAGTTGCTTGTAATGTACGTATGCATCTACAATTGAGTTTTCTACGTCATTTTTTCCAGTTAGTCTTGCCAAAAATCTAGCAGACACATTTTCTCAAAATGAATGCTTAGTCGCAATCAAAAGGAAACTAAATGGAATGCTAAATTGTTCTTGGTCTGAAAAGTGCCATCTTCAATCTCTCCTTAACAATAATTTTGGTGTCACATTGCTGTTACATGTTCTTTTATTAATACATTTCTAATGCATGGAATAGTCTTTGGATGCTCTGCAGAGGTAGACAGGAACATCTTTGTGAGCACAATTATTAGCACTGTAAAATATATTTTCATTGCAGTTAAATTATAACATAAACTTCTTGACTGTTTTACTTGTTTTTGATATAAAAGAAAAAGGGTGATATTATTGGAACTTTTTATTGTTGATTATGAGGTCCATCTGTATTTGGGAAATTCATGACAGAAAAAGATGTATGGATGGAAGTTCCTAACTTTCATGCAACAGTGACTAGAAGTCCAGAATAATTTCAACCACAGTTCTTTAGGTTACCGAAGGTGAAACTAAAAGGATGATGATGATGATGATGATGATGGACATAAAGCCTGGTACATTCATTGAGAATCTAGGTTGGAAAGAACCTTACATTAAAGTAGCTAGTGTGGACAAAGACCTAGCAAGCTAGTTGTCCAAGTACCCAATCTCCACTAGAAAGTTTCGGTCACTTTGCAGAAAAAGGTTTCCATAACCTGGGTGCATGTATTAGTTGTGTTAATAATACACTCTACTTTCTCTTTTACTCTTAGAAAGAAAAAAAGCAGAAAATCTTCATAAATTTTTGAATGTCAACAGCAGAAACTCACTTTTCTTTTGTCCAACACAGAAACTCACTTTAGTACTTTCACAATTATAATGGGTTCTTAACACAATTTCAAATAATATGAAAAGTTGGGGAATTTTCAACAGTATTAGAGTGTGAAGTTGTTACTGTAAAACCAAAGGAAAAGCTTTGATTATCTTTAGATATCTTCATGACTTATTATAAAGGAGTAAACTATTTGGCACACTCAATAATAAACAACAATGTATTTATACTGGGTTACTAACCAACAACAATAATCAAACCAAGACTGTTTGATTAAACTCAAATAACTACAAAACTCAAAACCAGAGAAAGTGGGTTTAGACTTTCTTCTTGGATAACTACAGAACTTAAACCAGTGATTTGAACAGTAAATCCTCTAATGATTGAAGACCTTCACAAGAAGGCCTACTCTAACAGTACTGCCTGTACATCATACTTCACTAAATGAAGCCCAAATTCAAAACATAAGTAAGAAACTTGGTAGTGGAAACCATCTCAAATCCTCAATCCTATAATGCAATCATGTGTGTCTCTCTCATAGCTTTTGATGTGGCATTGGGCAAATCCTGATGTCTCTTGACCCCAACAAACTGTCTCTTCACACCCACAATCTGCTGTGACTGTTTACAGTGAGCAATGGCTCCTTCAATTGAGCTCTCAATCTCTGAATTTGCACTGATACTCCTCTTCAGCAACTGTAAATCTGAGAAACCACTTGAACTAAATGAAAAAGAAGAAGACGAAGAAGAAGAAACAGATGAAGATGTAGACGAACACATTGTCTTTGGCACAACTGAGTGCTGTTGAAATGCCCCAGAGAATGACTTTCTGTGATTTATGTTGGCTTTCTCCTCAGCCATTTCTTTCTCAATGCTCTTCATGAGAGTAGTACTTGAAATCTGATATCTCCCATTGTCAATTTTCCCAAATGGGTTCTTCTTTGCCATCTTCATGTACTTGTTTAAGTTATTACACTTTGGGCCATTTACTGGTTCTCCATTGCTTGCTGACTTGACTGAGGAGTACTCATGATCTGCACAAGTGGACTTACTAAACAAGGACTTAACATATGCCCTTGAAGCCTTGAGCTTTTGGCTCAAAATGGACTGCTTTATCTGCTTGAGCTTTTTGGACCAATTAGACTTCTTTGTTTGATCATCATCAATGAAAACACTCATTTCTTCTGTCCATGCAGTGACATAATCATCAGGGTTTAGCTCACTACTGACCCTGCAAGACTCTGATGGTGAAATATTACATGACCTATCCAATGGGGTACTTGTATTAGTGTTAGGAGCAGTTCTAGAGCTTTTGATGTAGGGAAGGTTGAAGCGTTGTTCAATGGCTTGTTGGGTTTTGTTGGTGTTTGAGGTTTGGAGGATATTTTGAACCATTTGCAAGCGAGGAGGGAGATGAAGAGGGAGGAGTGTGCCTTTGTAGAAGAGTTCATCAGCTGGAGAAGTTGTGGACTCTTTGTCACGGTCAGAAACTGAGGACATTTGGAACTCAAACTCTCTGGTTTGAGGTGGACTAGAGCTAATGGAATAACAGAAGAAGTTTGAGGAAGAAGAACTTACTTCCATGTCTATGTAGTCTTCATCTGCTGTGTGATGATCACTTGAAGCTTGGTCTCTGGCCATTCTTAGCTTCTCTCTCTTCTCTCTCTCTCTCTTTCTCTTTGTGTGTTTTGTGTGTGTGTGATTGTGTGAAGATGCTTATGGGGAGGAGAGCTTGGTGAGGCAGAGCACCTTTAAAGCAAAGATGTTTTCTTGTTTGAATTATATAATAGAACCAAAATCTCTGTGATTTTTTTTTTCTTTGCATATCTTGAGACTTGAGTGCTTCCAAGGACTAAAATACAGAAACAAAAATACTATGAACTTTAATCCATACTGCAAAGCCACAAAACCTAGAGTTCGAATTGTAATAAGGTGCGTGGTAGACTTCTATTTGATATTCATTTTAATAATTAAAAGAGAATTTCTATTTGATATTCGTTTTAGACTTCTCTTCCCAATTTTTTCTCCTCAAAATTTCAGCTTTACCCTCATAAGCTTAAACTTTTTTTTTTGAAAAAATCAAAGGTGTAATACACATTGCTAATGAATAAATATAATCTTAATTATAAATAGTTTGGTGGTGCCATTGTGATGAGTTCACTAAATTTTTTGGATTTGAGGTTGGGTTTGTGTTTTATTTGCTCCATGTTGTGACTCTGTGACACAAATTAGCAAATTCAAGTTCGGAGATTACTTTATACATAGATAATTGCATATCTGGGAATATGATTTACAAAGATAAACTCTGTTTGTACACGAAAAGTGATGTTAGCTCAGTGGTTAGAGCACCCACTATCTAAGATCCAGGTCATGGGCTCGAATCACCATAGAGGTAGGAGTGAAATCCTTTGATCCTCTTTAAAAATTAAAAGAAAAAAAAAAGATGAACTCTATTTGTACACGAAAAGTGGCAATAGGCAGAGCCTCTAACTTGAGGCCCAACTATTTAATTGACATTAAATTAAATAATAAATATTATTAATTTATGTCATAATTCATGCATTTCATGCATAAGTGGCCCAAGTCACAACTGGGGCTATTTAGTAGATTGTGATTTGGAAGGCACGAGGAGAAGTGATAAATATCCGAATTATCCTCTTGACTTGAATCGGTGGGCCTCTCTCTCCCAAAGTCAAGGCTCAAACACAAGACCAACCCATTTTCTTGTTATGTAATCCAGCACACTGATCCAGCTGACATCTAGCTTGATCCAGCGGACTAAAGAGAGGATACTGGATTATCCAATGAACGTATATCAAGGCAACACAATATCCAGAGGATAAAATGGAGAATAAAGCAGCAATCAATTGTGTACACTGATCCAGGAGCTGCATATCAATATTCAGCAGATAAAAGATGTAAAAGGAAGTCACTTGCTATTGCCCGGATAATATCATTAGCCCTCCACATCAATCTTGGCCTATAAATAGAGGCTCAAAATCAAATCAAATGGGACTTTTGGCCATTGGAGAGGGAAAACTCTACCATTTTCTCTCTAGAGAAACATATCTAGCAGCCCTGCGGGATTAATCCGACAGCTACTTCCAAGGCCAAAACCATCCCAAAACTACATATATATTCATCCGATACGCTATAATTAAAACTCTAAGGTCTCAATAGAAAATTCGAAAGTCTCAATAGAACCACTATAATTAAAAACTCTAAATAGCATCCCTTTTAAACTTTTATTTAATATTCTTTTTAATAAAAACCCTAAATAGCATTCTAATCCGATACGCTCAACTCAAGCCCCAAAACAACATTTTGGACATAAACAAATTAGAAGCACATATTAGTTTTGTTTTTTATGTTATTATTAGTGCTATCAAAGCTTCATACTTAATGTTGTTGAGGTAATTAATGGTAGTTGCTTATAAGGTAATTAATGTTGTCCCTTAATGTTGTCTTATAGTTGCTTATAATGAGTTCAAAGTGCAAACTGTTGTAAATATTTATATTTATGTGGATGTCCATTTGGGGTTAATATGTAATACCCAATAGTTTGTATATCAATGATGTAAATCATGGAAACTTAGGAGTGATCACCAAGTTTCCAATGTGTGTTCATGAAGCTTCCTAGAAGCTTCCTATGTGTGATCACCAAGTTACCAAGTGTGAACACCAAGTAACTTTGTGTGGTGACCAAGTTACTTCCACCCTATATAAGGGGATGAATGAGAATGAATCAAATCACCAATTCACAACATCTTCTCTTCATCTATTCTCTCTATATGTTCTTTGTTCTCTAGCTAGCTAATTTCATTTTAGCCCACAACACGTTATCAAGCACGTTTGCTCAAAGATTGAAGAACAAGGAGGAAGAACGAAGAACATCTTCAAGAACAAGGAGAAGATCTTCACCAAATTCGAAGGAGCAACCCAAATTAAATTCGTCAAAGTTTTTTTTCCTTGACTCGTGGAACCCTAAATTATTTTAGGTGCATTACTCAAGTAAGTTATACTTTCTTTACTATTTGAATCCTTGGCAAATAGTGAACCATAACCATTGAGCATGAACCCTAAATTAACATGAGATCAAGAGAGAATTATAATTTGGTTTACCTTTGCTTTATTATTTTGTTGATTATTTGATCACTAAACCAAAATATAAAAGCATGTAAAATGGTACACATGGCACATATATCTCCACATTAAGACACGAAAGGTTATGAATCTTCCACGACTAGGCTCACCCAGTTAGATGCGATGTCTAGGCAAGGTTCGGCGGTTCGGTACTTAAGAGAGCCTCGCTCCACCAAAAACCTCACCCTACCTTACCTGGTCGTATTTAATTGGAGCTACCGAAAGGGTTGAGTAAATAACTTTTCATTGTAGAATTATTCAATTTCTTGCAATTATGTGGTATAAATTATATATATGTGTTTGCCAAATGATGACCAGAAGATTTCATCCATATCGACCAGTTGATTTCGATATAAATCCATGAGAATTTTAATTCTCACAAAACCATGATTAAATGTTTCGAACCAGAAGATTTTCGAAATTGAACTCATGTTCACTTGTCAACAGCATCATGAACATATAAACCAGTCGATTTATATGACTAATTATTCTAGTTTCTCCCGTCGAAGAAACAAATGTTGACCAAACTTGACTTCCAAGAGGAGGACAATTGCAAGATTCTTGTTCCTCGGCCACATGTTGGACTCCATGAAATATGAGTTCGTGGCCATCACCTCAGGAGTTATGAGACTCCCTCAAAGACCGATTTGACCATCAGAAAATCATCTGGCTACCAGAAGCTAGCCATGATTAGATTAACCTGTACTTCCAGGACTTCAAAACTATTATTGAAATATAATGCAAGATCTGTGCTCTTCTCTAGTACTATGACGAATAGTTGACTTATTGAAGAAGACGTACACCACCTTTGTTCCTAGCTCGGATAACCTACTCCAGAAGTAGTACGGTTAATCAAAGTTCATTAATTTTTCTGAGCTCATAACCCAGTTAATGCTGGACGAGAAAAATTGTCTCATCTTGATAAAGAACGACAACTCTCTCCCTACTGGTGCATTGACAATTTCATTGTCAGAGGCTAATGTTGCTCGTGGACTTAGTCCATGACCTGAGAACCGAGACAAGGGCCAGTCGTCCCGACAACCTCGGAATCTCCGCGAGCCTCGTGCTCACCTACCAAGTGAATTTTGGGCTCTTGTCCAAACAAATGACTTTTGGCCCCATGGCAACCGAAACAGCCTCGGGAAAGGAACAATAACAGGGCCGGTCGTCCCAAAGCAAGAGACAATGCTCCTAAGCCCAATCTCTGCTATCATTGTGGTGGTACAGATCATTAACAACAAACTTGTTATGCATAAGCTAATATGGTCAAAATTACTCCAGAGGTAACTCTTGAAGCAGTTGACTTTGTCGCTGAAATGAATTATGGTTTTTGTTTTATTTCTGCATCATGTTTCAACGTTTCTCGAAATAATTTAAAGTATCTTGAGCAAATTCCTTTGCACTGTGACCGACTTTAAATTATCCTACTATTAGGTATGACTAGTGGGGAAGTTGATTGTCTGGCTGATAGTGGTACCACTTGCACTATCTTACGAGATCAAAAGTATCTCATCAACTTCAAGCCTAAAGTAACCTCAGTGACAACGATTTCGGGCCCGTCGACCCTAATCGAAGGCTTTGGCAAAGCCCAATTCGCGTTGTCTAATGGTACTCCTATGACCATATCTGAGGCCTTATACTCTTCGAGGTCCAGTCGCACCTTACTGAGTTTTAAGGACATTCGAGCAAACGAATATCATGTTGAAACCGCTCATGAAAATGGTGTGGATTTCCTTTACACATGACCTCCAATACATACGGCCAAAAGCGTATCTTGGAGAAATTGAGATGTCTTTCAAGTGGTCTTTATGTTACCACAATACATTTGATTGAAAAATAACCTTATCTATCGCCTGGCGCCGATTGATAAGAGCACTTATCTATCGCCTGACGCCGATTGATAAGAGCACTTATATGTTATGGCATGACCGTCTGGGACATCCGGGTCGTAATACGATGCTTAGAACTATGAATGCATCGAACGGGCATCCTCTTGGAGGAAAGTTTTTCGTGATTAATCCGAAAAGCCCATGCCAAGCTTGCTCTATTTTGAAAGATAAATCTCAAACCAATTCGTGTAAAGCCCACCAAACTAGTTTCGAAATTCCCTTGTGAGAATCCAAGGTGATATTTGTGGACATATCCAACCAGCCTGCGGACCATTTAAATATTTCATGGTACTGGTTGATGCATCGACAAGATGGTCACAAGTTTAATGTCCACAAGAAACGCTGCTTTTGTTAAACTCTCGCCTAAATGGCTCACCACTCGGATTATCTTATAAAGTCCAGAAGACTTGATAATGCCGGAGAGTTTATATCGAAGTTTTCCGATGATTATTGCATGTCCCTTGGGATTGACGTTGAACATCTGGTTTCCCATGTTCACACCCAGAATAGTCTCGTAGAAGCTTTCATTAAATGATCGCATGAACCTTGGTAATGCGCACCAAGCTTTCAATTTCTACGTGGGACTATGCAATCTTGCATGCAGCCATGTTGGTCCGATTGAGGCCCACTGCTACCCAACCTTATTCCGTGTTACAGCTGGTGACTGGGTACGAACCTGACGTTTCGTACTTACGTGTATTTGGGTATGCAGTTTTACGTGCCAATTGTGCCGTCACAACGTACAAATGGGTCCTCAATAATAGATGAGCATATATGTCGATTATGAATCCTCATCCATTACACGCTCTTTAGAGCCCTTGACAGGCGATCTCTTTACCGCAATTGCGGATTGTCACTTTGATGAGAATGTCCTCCCGTCGTTAGGGGGAGATTCGCACGTTAACGTTGATAAGGAACGACGTGAATTAACGTGGCATGTACCCACTATGTCTCATCTAGATCCCCGTACCGCACATTATGATAAGTGAAGTGCGAAGAATTCTAGATCTACAGAGTAAAGCCTATAAAATGCCAGACGCTTCTCTGATCTAGCTAAAGTGACGAGATCATATATACCTGCTGCAAACTTGCCTGCAAGAATAAGACGTCCCAATAGGACGCAAAGTCATCCCTGAAGGATGTAACATCCCAGTAGGATGTGTCGTCCCAGAAGAGACGACGTACGGCTTGACGGCTAACCAGTCATATGTCCCTCCCAGAAGCGAGGTGGACCACTAGGTTCAAAGGATTCTTATCCCCAGAAGAGGATAAATTTGGCACAAACGAATCCTCTTGATATCGCAATCTCAACCGATCAATCTCACGAGATTATCCGGATTATGGGTCCGTCCCAAAAGAGACGACGTTGGGGGACGCTCCAACATATGAACCCACTTCCGAGAATAGAGAAATCTCGATAATGCATGCTTATGTGAGATGTGGAATCGAAATGAGATTATCATCGATGATATAATTGTATTCGTGGTAGCTACCGAAATCAAAACAAGCGATGACATTGAACTTTTCTCCGTTGATGTTTTTCAACGTAGAGACGACTGGCTAAAAAGGAAACAATCAATCCAGGTCTAATTGGATTCCTTAGCCAAACGAAGTGTGTTCGGACCAGTCGCTCCAACACCGCCCAATGTTAAACCAATTGGTCATAAATGGGTATTCGTAAGGAAGCGTGATGCGAATAATGAGATTGTTAGATATAAAGCTCGCCTAGTGGCGCAAGGCTTCTCTCAACGCCCTGGAATTGATTACGATGAGACTTATTCTCTCGTAATGGACGTTATAACGTTCCGCTACTTAATCAGTTTAGTAGTTTCCGGAAAACTGAATATGCAGCTCATGGATGTGGTCATAGATTATCTCTATGGGGATCTAGACACAGAGATATATATGAAAGTCCCTGAAGGACTTAAGTGGCCTGAATCAAGTAGTTCCCGACCACGGAACATGTTCTCGATTAAACTGAGACGTTCACTATATGGATTAAAGCAATCCGGACGGATGTGGTATAACCGTCTAAGTGAATACTTGATCGGCATGGGATACGTGAACAACGAAGTATGCCCTTGCGTGTTTATTAAGAAATCCACTTCAGGATACGCTATTATCGCAGTCTATGTAGATGATATGAATATCATAGGAACCTCGAAAGAGTTGATTGAAACTGCTGAAATCCTGAAGAAGGAATTCGAGATGAAGGATCTTGGGAAGACACGGTATTGTCTCGGCCTGTAGATCGAGCACCGTAAAGATGGAATCCTAGTACATCAGTCGAACTACACCCAGAAGGTGTTACGGCGTTTTAGTCATCATGACGCTAAGTCGTTACCTACTCCCATGATCGTTCGAACTCTAGACATTAATAAGGACCCATTCCGTCCTAAGGGAGACGATGAAGAGATATTGAACCCTAAGTGTTCATATCTGGGTGCAATAGGCGCATTATTGTACTTGGTCCAATGTACTAGACCGGACATCTCGTTTGCTGTAAATTGTTTAGCTCGACACAGCACCGCGCCAACACGCCGCCACTGGAATGGCATCAAAGACATTTTCCGATACCTTAAAGGTACTACGGATATGGGCTTGTTCTATCCCTACGCGTCATCGAGTGGATCAACCCCCCTTGGCACTCGAAATAACGCAACCCTTGTCGGCTACGCCGATGCTGGTTACTTATCAGACCCGCATAAGGGACGTTCTCAATCTGGTTATGTCTTTACCATTGGGAATACGGCGATATCCTGGAGGTCTCGAAAACAGACCCTAGTAGCTACTTCGACAAACCACTCTGAACTACTCGCTCTCTACGAGGCGACTAGAGAGTGTGTATGGCTTCGAGTATTTATTGGCCATATACGAAGTACGTGTGAGCTATCTCATGATCCTGATGAACCAATTGTCATCTATAAGGACAACACTGCTATTATTGATTAAGCTAAGCATGGTTACATCAAGGGAGACGCCACTAAGCACATCTCGCCGAAACTCTTCTTTACGCATCAACAACAAGAGCACCAGAAGATCGAAGTGAAGCACATTGGTTCAGAGAGCAACCATGCTGACTTATTCACCAAGTCAATACCAATGTATTCGCTTCAGAAACACGTTAAGGCAATCGGTCTCAGGAAGCTATCTGAGCTACCTTAGAGTAACGATTTATGCCTAAGTCGAAATTCCTGCACCCAGTCGTGTGCGTGTGAGGGGGAGCATCCCGACGAATGCTCGTGTTTGATCGACGCTTGGCTAGTGTACTCTTTTTGTCCTTAGACCAAGGGTTTGTCCCACTGGGTTTACCTTGGCAAGGTTTTTAATGAGACACCATCCCGGCCACCGTCTAGCTATTTGTCAAATCATTGACATTGATCACACCTTCACTAAGGATTGCCGAAATCAGGGGGAGTATCCAGTCGTATACTTTTAACCACCGTGTACTCTTTTTCCTTCGACTAGAGGTTTTTCCCACTGGGTTTACTCTAGCAAGGTTTTAATGAGGCACATATCTTGTGGTTAGTACCTCCGCGCACTTACATCTCATAGTGCTTCGGTATACATCATTCGGCTACACAATTTTCTCCTAAACTCCGGATTTTGTCCCACAATGGGTTTTCCCGGACTTAAGGTTTTGTGTGTTGGCAGCAGCGAATGACTATTTATTTTTCGACTCTACCTAAGTATACTTAGCACAATGCTAATCGTAGTTTCTGTTCCAATGCTTGAAGACAACTTCACCTGCTTCGAGGTTCTGATGCGACTACTCCACACTCAAGCGCGTTGTACTCCTTTCCCCTTCGACCAAGGATGTTTTTGTTCCCACAGGGTTTCTTTTTACCTGGCAAGGTTTTGACGAGGCAACATCAAGCGCACACATCATCATTGCTTGATCGACATCCAAGGGGGAGTGTTGTAAATATTTATATTTATGTGGATGTCCATTTGGGGTTAATATGTAATACCCAATAGTTTGTATATCAATGATGTAAATCATGGAAACTTAGGAGTGATCACCAAGTTTCCAATGTGTGTTCATGAAGCTTCCTAGAAGCTTCCTATGTGTGATCACCAAGTTACCAAGTGTGAACACCAAGTAACTTTGTGTGGTGACCAAGTTACTTCCACCCTATATAAGGGGATGAATGAGAATGAATCAAATCACCAATTCACAACATCTTCTCTTCATCTATTCTCTCTATATGTTCTTTGTTCTCTAGCTAGCTAATTTCATTTTAGCCCACAACACAAACCATCTAATCAAATTTCTACAAGACATTATAGAGCATGATTAGTAGGTGACATTGCTTGAACAGTCCCATCTATAAATGTTCTCTTATTCTACATCCACTCTTATCAACTATCAAATACCATGAACTTGGATCTCACAATGTCTGAGCAGAGGCTTTAGACTCTCTTCCAGTAACTACAAGAGATGTTGACAGAACAGTGCTCCTGTTTTTATTGTGAGTTTCAATGTAAGTAACATACCCTATCTTATGAAACAGTGTTAAGAAAGTGAAAGTACATAGAATCAAAGCAAAATCTCAGCTAGAATCTAATCTGAAATTTATGATATGCACTATTGTGCTTCCTCTTCAGCTTACTCAGAGATTGAGCCCATATTTTATGTTCTATGACAAAGACCAAGTGTTAGTTTATCAGAGATCTAGGAAACATTAGATTTCAAATTTTTTATTTGAATAAGAGAGTATAATTTAGTTTTCTGACTTTTTTTTTGGAAGAACATGCCTTGGTTTGGATTATAGGAACAAACCTCTATTCAAAATGATGCACCTTATGTTTAGAAGCATATGCCAATTCCATTTGTAATTTTGCTATTCTTCTGCAACCTCCACTAGCCTCCCTGCAACCACAATTTGAATTTGAAAAATCCAAAATCCAACCCATTTTTTGTTTTTCTATTTTTGTTTGGGCAAAAACCCACTTCTCGAAATCTGGTTTTCTGCCCTCTTACTATTCTATAATCATGGGAAGGGAGACAGAGACTTTTCCTTTTGAGTTTTTTTTTTTCTTGAGAAACAAAGAAGAAAAATTTATTGTATGTCTCCAAATCTAACATGGGCTATCATATGGATTAATGTGTGTGGGTGTCATTATTCTGACCTAGTCAAAGTGTTGGAAAGATTTAGACTCAATCATTTGTTTATACCAGTAATAGTTTTTTGATTTCGACTGTTGACCTCACTAGAACAAATCCACAATTGTCCAATTCTGATGTCCAGGTAACAAACATTGAAGATAAACTTCATCAACTATTACAAGTAATAATAATTGACTTAAATTATGGGTGGTAATTCTTGTCAAAGAGAATGATCTGTTCATATATAATGGTATCGTGTTCGAATTGACCGACACTTGTATGCAAAAACAACGAAGCATGTTCTCTAGATAATACTAGTTAAACGTGTTTATTGTGTCAAAATCATGTGCTAATTTCTTCTTGTGTCTAAATTTGCCACCCTTCTTTTTATTATATTGTCCATTTTCGTATTGACATGGTTTTGTAAATACTATTTTGGCATGGAATTGGAGCCATGGAGGGCATTCTGTTTCTGCAGCCTATGCCCATAAAAATGAACAAAAAAGCTCACCGCCGGTAATGGTAGTCACCACGTGCCTACATCATGAAGAGGTCACGTGATTCTATTCTGAAGAGATGCTCGAGTAAATGAGTACTGGAACTGAGCAGCACATGATTGATCACATTTTAGCTCCCATGCTTTGTCCCTTTTCTGGCATTTCTCAAATGATAACTTTGAAAGTTTTTCACTCAACTTTTCCAGAACTTTGGCACCTTTAAAGTTGTTTTTCCAACGATGACGATCACCGTTGTAACGGTTGTATGCAACATTTTTCTCACATCTTAGTCATTTGATCCGAGTCGTATACATCAGTTGTATGCAAAAATTCTCATATGATAAGTAGTTACAGAAATAAACAAATTCTAAAAGTATGAGGAGGATTAATACAAACAGAAAAAGGGCCAGCTTGAGAATAAGATCAGGCTACCATAATGGAGTCTACCACTCTCTGTTACTGTGATTTGAATTTAAGGTGTCTACATCTTCTAACAAAAAATCAGAGAATTTACAGTTCTTCAGTATATCTAAGCAGCCAAAAATTTTCCACTTTGTACTTACAACCTAGTAGGAGTCTTGCCTGTAGAGTGTAGTAGATACATAACATTGCATCTTTAACCAGACATGTCTATGATTTCTGCCTTGTCTGTCTTTTCGGTCACAACGATTCAGCAAGGCGCTAGTATGCATCAGCCATCATATGAAGTTGGCCTATTTTTCTTGCTGGTCAGCAGTGGTATTTTTTCTGGCAGGAGCACTGGTGTTTACTTCCTTTTCAAGTTCATCAAACACCCAATCAGTAATCTCTTCCGGTGAGCCTTCTCTGCTATCCGAATCCAATCCTGGATCTAGTTTTGCCAATTTTTCCTTTGGGTTTGATTTCTTCTCCTCCTTATTCACAGAAGACTTGGATACTTCATCCTGTTTGGATTCTGGAGACTTGGTTGCCAATGGTGGATCTAGTTTGACCGATACTTCTTTTTGGTCTAGTTTCTTCTCCTCCTTAATCAAGGAAGATTTGGATGCATCATCCCGTTTGAATTCTGGAGTCCTGGGTGCCAATGGTGAGGTAGAGGTAGGAGTTGTACTTACAAATGGCTTATCACTAGATGGCGTGTCTGGTTTTCGTGGTGAAGCTTCAATTGCCAATATTGGTCTTTCAATGGATTCAAATTCATCTTTTATGTTCTTGAGGTCATCAAAGAGCTCTTTGACCTTCTGGCCATCTTTCCTGCATGTGTCCATGTTAAGGCAGTGATGCTCATGCTATAGAATAATGGCAGATAGATAAATGATATATGAGTACCTGTAAATGCCTTCCTTTTGAACATAGAACTGCTTTTTCATGGTGTCCACTACACTCAAGGTGGTCAATAACTGAAAAATTATAAAGGAGGAAAAGATTGAGGATAATTTCCTTATTCACAAAAAAAAAAAAAAACAGGAACAAACGATCCCATTTCCTTAAGAGTAGAGAAGCACTAATGCAGGAAGAGAAAAAGAATATTAATGTCAAATTCTGAGTGACAACACTGCTCGGTTGAAAGCTTTATAGCACAAACAATGAAGAAAAACAAGGTTATGCAAACTCATAAAAGAGGAAAAAGATCTTAAAGAATTTATCAAATATAGCTGAAAACTAATCCTACCCAAGACAAAAAAAAATAAAAATAAACAAATAAATACATAACAAGGCGAAGAAAACTTGAGCACACCTTGGCTTCCACATCCAAATATTCCTCTTCAAGATTTCTCCTTGGGTTACTTATTTTTGAACTTTCATCATCTTGGCCAGGTGTTATTTTTGAACTGGTGTAAATAAAAGATCAGCGGCTTCATATAACTGTGTAACAAAAATAAAAAATAAAATAAAATAAAAAAACTGAGAAAATTACCCTTGACTCGAGCTCAATCTCTCCACAAGATTCCTAATACGAGTGATAGATGAACGCAAGCTTTCCTAATTGTGATAGGCAACAGGCACAACAATAGGAAAGTGAAAAAGATATCATAGTAATAGGCAACAAGTGGATGGGATGATACTTCAGAGAAACTCTCTAGCTATAAGAAGAAAACTATTACCTTATAAGTAGAGAGAAGATGGATTACCAAATTCACAAAATAGTCTCCATATTTCTCCAGTTCGTCACTAGAACAAGTACACAACGAAGTATCATTGAATATGAATAACTCATCATACAGTATATACACTATGGGGTAGACATAAAAGTCAAAAGAGAGTATATTATATGATATTAATTCAAATTCAAATTTTGAGAATGCATTTATCCAACATAAAACGTTGGCATCATATTAAGTTGCTGATCGAGCGGTGTAAATCAGATCTACATACTTGGCCTGCTTCTCCTTTTTCTCTGTGTAGGATGCCTGGAGAACCCAGGTATCTTCCAGAAAACTAATCCAAGTATTGACAACATCAACTTCTGCTCTACATGAATCAATGGATCTTGACAGCTCATCTTCCTGTGATTAAAAAACAGAAAATAGATAGCTATAGATAACTCAAAGAGTCTATAGCAAGTTATTAACAGCAGTAAAAAACCATTCTTAACCTATATGTTCAAATGTGACCTGTGTCAACATCAAAAATTTGTAGTACCTTTGATTTTAAGTGGACAATAATCTGATTACTTGCTTCATCAAATTGGTCTCTTTCTTCTCTCGCATTGTGAAGGCGTGCACGAAGAGCATTCAATGAGATAATGACCTATAAAATGTTCAGCAGTTCCAGCAAATGAAAAAACATTTTCCAGACTACAAAATTGACATGAGTAACATTTGCAACTCACCTCTACTGATGTTCACAAAACACCAAAAAACAACATATGCATACACACATCAATGCACTTATAGCTGTTTAAAGAGGTTCCCATCGGGGGATCCTCCAATGATCAAATCATCAAAATAAGTTTTAAAAAAATAATAAGAAGAAAAATGTAAAGAATACGCGCTTCAAGCGATCATTGATATGGATTTCACAGATTACATGTTACTTAGAAGCCTAGAAGTTAAACTAAACTCAATTAAATTTATCAGAAATTACAGTGATCTCCTAAAGTATATATTGTACTAAAGCATACAAGAAGGACTTTAAGGAATTGAGAGGGGACCTTCTTCAGTGCTTCTTGGAGTTCTTCTCTTTGCCTCTCAAGTTGTCCAATCTCTGCCACCAAATCCTGAAAAATGCCAACTTACTATAATTAGTGTACCTCAACAGCAAAATGGATCACAGCCACACAAACCTATATTGCTAAAGAAAATGGGCCTCAATTATAATCACCTTAAGAGCCACTAAATAAAATAATCATATATTCTGTAAAGTATTATTGCAGAATATAATAGGGATTTTTAGTTTTTAACATAAATTATGTATGCATTAGCAATGGGTAGGCAAATTCCCCAGCTATCATTGAGATGGAACTGTACTGTGCAGTATTTATTTATGCATCAACAGATTGACACATGCCACCGACAATAAGATTAATCCTCAAAAGGAAGATCAAAATTTAAAATGTAAGGTGCAAAATGATAATGATTAAATTAAAAAGGAACATACATATGAAAACCTGAAATTGAATTGCCAAATACTAAGCAACTGAATCTCATTTTTTAACATTTAATTTAGAGATAGAGATAGTTCTCATGAGATGCAACTTTTTATTTAAGATTTCCTTTAACTCATATAGCTTTATCCATGACTTACGATATATCTGTGAAAAAGAGTTCCTTAGTTGGACACACATTCGCATAGTTCTTTGATACATTCGTTGTAGAAAAAGGGACAGAAATCCTTAGAAGCAGTATACCTTCTCAAGTTGGCTTACTTCATTAGCTTTAGCCACACGAAAGTTGAGTGCTTCTTCTTTCTGAGATCTGCTTGAAGTATTGAAGAAAATAATAAAAACCATTTTATCAAAGTCAAAGAAAATCCAGACTAAGGAAACACCAAGTATGGCCAACATTTTCACATTACCCATATCACATAGAAACTAATCAAATAACATATTGAAGATGCACATCCTGGCATGCACCAAAAGTGTATTGACTATTGAGCTGAAGTGCACTATCTCTATCCCTTTATAATGACAAACAATCCTGAACTCGCCTAAGAAATCAATGAATATAATTGATAAATCTACTCTAACACTATGTCTGAAAGCACAACCCTATTGATTAATTTTAAAGTTCATATAAAAATATGCGCATCTATTTTCTCAAATAAAAAAATTAATAAATATATGCTGACTCATTTGACCTCATACTCTTGGACACAAACTTGTTTTCTCATTAGACATGGAAAGCTATACACATAAACTAGAACAAACAGATACTAGCAATATGTTTTGATAGATTGTTTCAAACCTGTGGTCCAAAATGCGCTTTTCTGCTTGTGAGGTGGAGTTAGCAAGAGATTCTGATAATACTTTCAATTTTTCAACCTGCAATTTAAAACAGGAGAGTTAAATACTAATAAGAGAAATCCTGGCAAAAGAAGATTGGCCATAATTAACTAAGCACATGCAGTGCTCCTCCAAGGAATCATTGGACTTTTTATGCAGTTTCCAGATAAAACAATAGATTAAAACGTTTAGATTAACTTTTTATAAGTTTAATTCAGATTTTGTAGCTTTCTGTTTGGCACTATTCCTCTCCATTGCAACCAAGAAATGTTTGATCTAATCCCCTTTTGCTGGAGAGCTGATATGACACGAAACTGAGACCTTTTCAGAGTGCAGCTCAGGTGAGTCCCCACTGTTCAAGGATTTCTTATTCAGTAACAGAGCCTCCAACCTGGAACATAGTTGAATTTCTACGAGCGCTGCTTTTAAATTCTGTAAGGAAATTAGAGCTTTCAGTTTTAATGAGTCATATACACTTAAGTATCCTAACTCCTTAAAAAAAAAAAATATATATATATATATATATATCGCTAATGATTGGGTAAATAAATAAATAAATTCATCTCAACACAATTGTATTGGGTACAAGTATCACTAATGATCAGGTTTAGCTTCCTGAACCATACAGATATTTTGGCACAGCTGAAATAAACTTAACCCAAAGACTCCATTCACTTTTTTTCCAACCTTGAAAATTAACTGAGACAATGCTTGAGAAAACTGATTGAAGCATGGTCCACAATGCAAATAAAAGCAGTAACAGAAATGCTTAGTTCATGAATAAAGTGATAAAATATAGCAAGCGAATATGTATGTTGTGCCTTTTGATGTGATATATGGGAGCACCAAACATTAAATGGTTATTGCATAGGCATAAAACAATCGAAAGACAAATTAGAACAAGCATGCGCACACGAAAAGGGGGTGCCTTCCTAAGATGGAAATATTGTACAGTACAGAATCTGTTTATTTGGATGTGTATGTGCATTTGCCTATGCAGGAAGATCAAGCATACCTCTACTGTTGCATCTTTTTCCTTTTCAGATGAATTGTTACAACTTTCACTTAGAGGCTGCTGGAGTGCCATCAGTTTATCAAGTTCTTCCCTTATGCTGCAGGCTTCAGCATCTATTCTGAGAGCAAAAGGTCATAAAACCATGAGTAAAAGATTAGGCAAAAGTTTGACCAGAGCATACACCACACTTAAATATTAATACAGATCGTTTAAGAATTGAAACATGTAGCTGGCAATGTCAAGCATTCATTAAAATGAGGTCAAATAGAGTGTATCCAAACAAAGTTATTGATATACATTATTTGCATGAATTCCCACATCCATGGACGTGCACACTACTTGGAGTTTCATTAATTAAGTCCAGACCATTGTGAAGAATCATACTTAACAACTTTAGAGTTCCATTAGTCAAAAGCATGAATTCCCATGCCTACTCGCATAGAGAGCAGTATATATACATACTTATAAAAGCATAGTGCTGATTCATCAAGATCCAAACATGAAATAGTCACTGCGATATATAAGAACTACCACTGCATATAGAAAAACAAATTTAACTTCTCAAGCCATTAACTGAAAACTATGTTTCTTAAAAACAGAACAGTTATTTTCATTCCAAACCATCATCAGAGAACAATAACGGAACAGTTATTTTCATTCAAAATATCTTTTAGTGCACATGTCAAGGCCCAAACATGTAGCTATAAAAAGAAAAAAATTTCCTCGACCACCTTGCAAGATCGGCATTTAGTTTAAGCCCTGAAATTGCATTTTGAGCCAATTGGAGCAATTCTTCTCGCTTTATCTGCAAAGAGAAGTTAAAAGAAAAGAGGAAGGATGCATGTGTTAAAAACTCAAAAATCTTAATTTGCAACCACATTGCATAACGTAATGCTGCTGTCTTTAACTGATGGAGAAATGATGTAATTTTTCATCTGCTATAATATAAAACTGAAAATTAAACAACGGGTCAATCATGAAGCAAAAGATAGTGTTATGCCATATGGAAGATGGCAATTCAATCTACTGAGGAAGAAACAGAGTTATTTGCCGGGAACTTAAGCCTTCAAATGATAATAATATGTAACTTTGAATAAGAAGCAACTCAAGAGAATATAACTTTTGGATTGAGACTTGAAAACCTCAAGAACGACATAGCCTGTAGCTCCATAGCTATAAAGGACAGACAATTGCATCACATTGTGGCAAACTTAATTGTCCCAACTGCTCAAGTACATGTCAGGTCTTGAGCTTTAAGAGCCCCGACTCAAAACTGAAAACATAGGGCCCTTTTTTGGTCTTTAATATTATTAATATTCAGATGCATAGTCTTTTATTGTCCTCATGTAAATGCATGCTGAACACATAAAACCCTATGCTTACCAGTACTTCATCTTGGTAGCATGAAAGTGCGTTTGCCAAATTCTGTACACTGCTCATCACTACACTATGTACTTCCCTTCCTCCTGTAAGACAGAGCCTGTGTATAACCATACCATAAGGAAGTTCACAAAATATTTTAACATTTAAAATATTATCATCCAGAAAAGCAATTTTATGCATGTATTATCATTTCTTTCTTAAATAGTTGTTTGGTCAATCGCACATTCGCACACAATTGTTCTTGTTCTGTTATGGACCTAACTTATCCCAAAGAAGGAGTAATGAACCATTATGAGAAAATTGAAAGAATGAAGAAAATCACCCATATATCTCCATAAGTAGCGAAACTTCTTCCTCAGTTGGTTCTTCAAGAATCTGAGTCATACAAAAGAGTTAACCTGCGGTTAAACTCCATGGATCAGCAAATTCAAAGCTTAGCCAATGTATGCAGAATGAAACTAAAACTCAAGGGAAAGCAGAAATGAATATGTACATGTCAAATTCTAGAACTTTACGGATAACTTTAATCAATAAGAACCATTTCATTTCAATTTTAAGTCTAAATTTCAAGAAGAATTTCTCGCTACTTAGTTCAAATGCAACTATTATGCATGCCTTGGTGACAACTGAGTTCCGTTCATTTATTATTATACGATCATGTTCCCTATTCACTCATCATATATACACTACGCATCAGCCTTGTAACTCAATTGTTAAAGAAGCAAAACACATCCTTGTGTGTCAACCACGAGTAAATAGTAAGCAAAACACATCCATTATCAGCATTCATCTATTGCAAAAGATTGTATCATGCATCTGGAAAGCACTAATACTAATTCAAAACTCACCATGGACAATGTTATGCCTTCAAGAGCTTGGCTATGAAGAAAGACATCACGAAAAGTTTTCGGTTCATCTCCCATATCAGAGTCAATGTAATAGACCTGTCTCAAGCAGCAACACAAGAATTACAAAAGGAGCTACCTTAACCAGAAAAATATAAAAATTGCAAACTTAATGCATATCATGATTGGAAGCAATGCTGATTATGCAAAGTGAAGAGTGCAAGGTTTACCCACCAGGGTAGGTCTTTTCGGGGAATCGGAGTTTTCATCAGAATTAAGGTGGTCTTCAGAATTGTTTTCTTCATTGTAAATGGCGGCCAATCTCTCAATTTCTTTGAGGGCAACCAACCACCTTCTCAATAGCTGAACTCTCTCTATCCCTCTACAAGAAACAGACACTTCTTCCAATCTTTTTACGGTATGCTTAAAGCTCTGTAAATTCCGGGGACCCTGAAAAAAAAAAAAAAAAAAATCCCCAAAATTCAAATAATGAAATTGTCGACGCAGCAGATAAAATCACAAAAATCAAAGCAAAGGGGTTACAATGCGGTCGGGGAGGAGGAGTCTGGCTCCGCCGGCGACGGCATTTCCGGCGTGGAGGACGACGGAGTCGGCGTAGTTACGAACGGTGCGAGTGAGGCTGTTGCTAGCCCCTGCTTCCACGGCCAAATGCACCGCATTTCGTATCCACGACATATCATCCGCTGCCGAATTTGAGTAAAGTTACAGAATTTAACTGTTTCAATTTCGAAGGAAGAAGAAGAAGTTTTTTTTTTTTTTTTTTGGTTTCTTTAATTTTCTGGTTTTAGTTCGAGCATTTGAGAGCTTTGCGGGCTTTTGTTTCTCTTCTTTTGCAATTAAAGTCGAGTATGGGCGCGCAAGATTTCTCGGCAGATTAAGCGCTTACTTATCAGCACGATGTCGTTTCAGTAGGAATTAAATATAGGGATATTTATTACAAGAAATTATTGTTTAATTGTTAGCCTGATCACTCCTTGGGAAATTGAGACAATCAAAATTTAGGGTCTGAAGTCAACTCTTGCTTTTTTTTTTTACTAGTTTTGTACTTAAATTTTTATGTGACGTGTGTTGATTTGCTAAAGCTTGATAATGCAGACCTACAACCTAAACCCATCTTATATTCTACATGTTTAACTTTGTTTATTTTTTGTCCTTTTGTGACCAACTTCTTAGTTCTAACTTCTAAAGCTACACCTACACATAATAACAAAAGTTGCAAATATTATAAATAAAAGTTAAAACCTTAAAATTATGATTTCTTACACTACTTGTGAGACAATTTCACGGGCGCGGTAAGTTCTTACTTTCTTCTCGTCGATATCAATTTCAATGATTTTTGTTGTATCAATAAACTCAAATTGATTAAATTACTGATTTTAAATGGTCGCCTAACAAATGATCAAAATAATGTAATTAGTTTCAAACCGTCTAGACATTGCACGAAAACTAGCATGAAATAGACTCAAAATAAACACCGCATACATACAGGGCACGAGCAAAATGGGTCGACATGAAGCAAGAATAGGTCTAGCCCGACCTGTTTGACACATGTATCCAAGACCTTCATGATTTTCCTCTTGGTGAATTAAAACTACAATCTCCTGCAATATATATCCCAGGTTGTTATTACGTAATACGAATGTCACGTGTACTCTTTCTTGCTCAATGTACGCCAATTTGTTCACCAAAGATCCAAGAACACCTATTTTACTTGGTGAAGTTTGCAGAAGCTTGTGATCGAACAGCCCGTTGGAACTCGAATGTGTTGATAAAATTTGATGAGAATAATACAGTAGAGTCTTTCCTTTCCATAATTACGAGAGGAAATTCCAATATAAAGATAGGAAAAAATCTTTCCAAAACTCAATAGGGAATATTATTCCCCGAGACAAAGAGAAAGGTCACACGTACCAAAGCTAAGTAAGAAAAAACGAGATTTGTAAAAAGCATTTGTGTGATTTTCCCTACTTGTTAAGGAGAAGGAGGACCTTCAATCTGATTGGTCTAATTTGCTTTCCAGGAGACATAAGGAAAGCAGGAAACCTTCCTTGTTCCCCAATTAATCATACCCGATTCACTTCCTTCATTCACATTATCACTCAAGTTTCCATCCAGAGAGATGGTGATGATGAAACTTGAAGATGCTTGGAACCACAATGCCCAACTTGGAACCACAAAACGGAAATTGCAGATGGGATGTGGCTCCTCCTATTTGCTCAAACAAAACATAAATCAGAACGGCCAAGACACCAAGATCAAAAATCGAATTGAGGTCGTCGCCAAAAGGCGGCTCGGCCCCAGTTGGGGACCATATTCAGAGGCAAGATGAAACTAGTCTGATTGAGAACTTTGATCAGCTTCCACCCCAGTTGGCTCTTTGAGAAGAAGCAAACCGGACACGGCGAGTCTTCTTCTTCTAAAAGATTTGAAGCTAACCACGATGATGATGATGAGGCCGTGTCATGTTGTGCAAGTCGGAGTTTGTGCGTGGCGGCCACCAAGAGCTCACTGCAGGTTGCCTCATGAGGCTGCCATATACGCATTACCCTTCACTGTTCCTCTTTAGATTTTCTAATTAATTAGTTGGTTGATTGTAGTACAAGGCATCAACCTGTTATAATTCAATCACTGCATTCCATTATGGATTCTACCAAAGAAGTTTTGAATTATTTGGTTTTCTATTTTTTTTTTTTTTTGACATAGAATCATAGTATATCAGATTTGGGTTGGTTTTGAAACATGAAAAAGACTAAAATAAAGCTTAAAACTTGTCAAAACAATTATATCATTACATCTTAATAATCTAAGTCATAACGTAAAAAGATAAGAGTACCTAAACAACATAAACCCAGAACTAATTAATCAAATATAAAACGAAACTAACAACACAACTAACACTCTTAAACTCTTAGTACGTAGCACAACTATTGTTCTCCATAAGCGCATTATGCCCACTTCGATTCCAAATTACACGGGTTAAAGGACTCATTATGTCTACTGCTTGGAGGAGGTCGCTTTGGGGCCGGCGGGCACGAAAGTTCCTCGGGTGCCGGCATTCTTGATTCTTTGGTGTTTGGAGTTGTTGAAGACGTTGACATTCCATTGATGGAGTTGTTGCCTTCAGATTCTAGGGCTCCATCTACTTGTGACTTCTTTGGGGAGCTCATCTTGATTAATTTCAGTTGAAACAGTTTATTCTCTGAAGTTCCAAACCAGAGTATCTCGATATATCAAGAATAATTTGATGAGAATAACAAGCCCAAGGCCTCTATATATACTAGTGTTTCCTCCTAAAATACAAGAGGAATTCTAATAAAGATAGGAAGAATCTATTCTAACATAATAATGGGAAGTAGTATTTTGCCTAAACCAAAGCAAGAAAATCTTTTCTGAATATAATTGGAAATAGTATTGCCCATTCCAAAAGAAAAGGTGAAAAGGTCAAACCTATATCGGGTTTTTACCCGCTTTCAGGTAAAAAAGCAGTCTAAGTTGTGAGTGACTAGATTCATCTCACATCTTCAATCACATTACTAATTTGCAGATTGTTCTTGTACAACTACGAGGCATCAACCTGTTGTTATTGCATGAATATTCCATTCCACTTGAGGTTTCCATCAAAAGAGACTTTTTTGGTTGACTAGTTGATAAAGGAAAAACCACACACCCGCTCGATGCATCATGTTCATCCAATTTGCGTTGCACCTAAGATAACGAACTTGTTTATTCTTTAAGAGAGCTATCTGATTATCAAAAATCCCAAATTTCTAATACAAGTACAGCGTCAATGGACCGCGAATCTTACTAATAAGTACAACTGACCAATTCTGTGCATAGATCTGAAGATCGGGAAGAATGCTGAATGTGTGATTCTCTTATATTGTATATGCTCCTCAAAGCCACTAAAGTTGGCCAAAAGGGAAATGTACGTTTTCTCTTTGGTCAAAAACATCACTATATGTCTACTTCTGGCAATGGTAGTCTCCAATAGTTCCATGAGTTAAAGTCTTCCTGCAAATGTTTTGTAAACCAGGTTTGTATCAATCATAAAACATAGTATTGCTCGCCTCAGGACAGCAAAGTAGCAATCATGAACTCTAATTCTGGCGTGATTATGTGGACAAAACTCAGAACAAAGGTAGAGTTACACATCTCTCTACCCCATTATTTCTTTCGGTTTATGTTGCAAGGCAAATATGTAAAAGACTATAAGTTACCTGCTCAACCGATGAAGTTGGAGGAAACATGTCGTTGACAAGAGTGTGTAAAGATGTATACGACTTCACATCAGCACGATGATGGCTAGTGGCAACCTCACCCTGCCAATTAAAGAGACAGTTTAGCCACACAAAATATGTGCATTGCTTTCTTTAGATATGGGAGACGACAGTTAAAGATGAAAACCTTGGGATTGATTATAAAAATTTTGCCCTTTGGAATCCCAATTTTTCTGTAGCTAAGCTCATCTGTGTCTCTATTTCCAAAACCCGCATAAAATGGATTGTAATCCTGGGGGAAGAGTTTTTTTATGTCCTGCAGTATAAGATTAACACATAGATATAATAAGAAAATGATCCCATGCCAACTAAAAGTGTTTGAATTTGAACTTGAACTTTATTGTTATTTACCTCTAAACAGGCAATTTTGAATTCATGTGGTGCTCTTCTTACAACTGCCATCAGAAAATGGGTGGATGGGTGAATACAAATTAATCAACAACTTTAAAAACTTCGAAAGCAAGTAGCATTCTAATGTGTAGGCAAACTACAAGCCAGCTGATATCTGGTGGTGATGTATATATAACCTAGATACCATATGCTCTTTATTTCCAGGGTCAAGTTAGTACTGTAAAAACCAAAGAAAAATGCATATCAAGGAAAGGTTTTCATGATTTCGTATCCGAATATATCGAGAATCTTATAGTCTCATTGTAGACAGTGAACCAGAGACCCTAATAGTTGCTCATTTAGCATGGGCACCCCATTATGAAGGTCAAAATTTACTGACTTGACCCATATTAACCTACCAGCCCTTAATTATTTATATTGTGGTAAAATTCATACACTTTGAGAAACATATCCCAGCAACATAATTGCTAATTTGTCTTTGTCCGTATTAGTTTCCCTTTTGGCTTTATTTTTCACAGAGATGTACTTAATTGAAAAACAGAGAAGGCAGAGACAAAAGTGGGGACCATAAACTGTATAGTTGGTTAATGCAAGCTGAAGTAGTTCCAAACATGTAAGAGACACAACCTCACCTTCACGAAACAATGAAGGAAATAATCCATCAGGTGAGATAACGACAGGTCCACTGGGTAAAGCTTTTCCATCCTGCAATTACAGAATATCAACATGCAACTGACAATCTTAACACTACAAGTCTGATATACCCCTTTGATCGTAAAAGGAAGCAAGGAACAAAAATTTGATGTTGTATTAAAAGGAATGGGTACCAAAGACCAGGTTACTAGGTTACCTGTTTTAGATTATTTAGAAAGCTTCTCGTTAGGTATGCCTGTATAATTGCACGTGCACTCAAAAACAGTAGCTGATATCCATTTTCCTGTAGTAAAAGAAGGCCACGGTATTAGATATAAATTTACAAAAGAAAACCAGGTCATTTTATAACAATGTACAAAATCCTTAGTTGCAAGGCTCCAACAAATAAACAACGAAAGCTTGATTGCAAATCAAATTTATAACCTTAATTGCAAAGTTATGCAGTCCCACTAAATTCAGTTGGATCACTGGGATGCAAGTCTATATTCAAGTATTCAACTAAATGTTAACATCATTGGTCTCAGAGATAAGCAAGAAATGTACCTTAATTGCAGAGAAAAGTCTAGCCACCCCAGATTGTGTCCAATCCTTTCCAACTAATGGCATAAACTGACCCAAAACATCAGACCTGGAAAAACGTATCAAGGTTAAAGTTTTTACCATTAAACTAAGCAATAATATCATTGTGCTTGTAAAGTATCTTTCCTTTATGTATCCTAGATTTTTTTTTTTCCGACAGGTTTGCAGATTGCCTGTGCTGTCATACGATAGTTCAAAGGGTTAATTTGTATGACAATCTGGCACTAGATCAGGTCATCTCATGGTTTTGTCCTATGGTAATTGGGGGGTGGGGGGAAGCAAGAAAATCACAACTTTCAGCATTGCTGAAGCAATTCTACGTTGGCAATTAAAAACATATTACACTGACAGTAGCCTTACTTGGTAATAGTTCCATCAACATCAGAAATTACAATTCTTGCATTCCATTTCCACAAGTAAATATGTGCATCAACCTGGTAAACATAAGCATGAGTTATTAGGAATATCCAACTCTGCACACTATTGCTCGGATTTAAAAGAAAACACCAGATATTGACAAACCTGTTGTGTTCCTAAAACTCTGGTAGAGAAACTGAAAGTTATCACATTTTGGCCTTCTTTGAGATTTAGAGATGCTATCTGCTCAGTGGTGGGAACATTTGTCCTTACAAATTGCTTTTGAGGGGACTCAGGAGTTGCTTCAACTTGAGAGTTATGCAAACTAGATTCAGAATCAACAAATTCCTCCTCATTTGATGAATTACTGCTGGTGTGCTCAAGTGTTTTGACCCTTCTGAAGGCAATAGGCCACAGCCTCCATCTACGTCCAGTAGACGGTTTTTCTGTGTCATCTTGTTCTACAGGAATTGCATCCTTGCTCTCAAGGGGTAAATCTAGACCAAATGCAGCCATTCCAAGAACAACAGGAGCTGCTTTCTCCCATGTAAAGTATCTATCCCTAAATCTGATAATCAGGTTTTCATTTTTTAAAATTGATGTTGCAGAAGTTTTGAAATCCTCTGCAGAAACGCGACGAGCATCAAAGGCTTCAGCAGCAGCAGTCACACCCATACCCACCCGAAGTTCATTCCCACACAGTGAGATCTCAAACCCTAACCATTGCAGAATGGATAAACTAAAATAAGATTCTAGAATCGAGCAAAAATAGGGAGATTTAGAAATGTCAGATAATGAGTGAACCCAGTAAAAGGTACTTACTTATGCTTGAATAAACTTGTGTTACTTCACCGGGGGATGCAGTTCCGGGTTCTATTGGATCACTTTTACTGCATTCATCTCCGGATGCAGGTCTTTCTTGACTACTCTCTGTCCCATCAACTACTGCCAATGCATTGCTAACAGAATGCACAGAAATGCTGTCAATACTCATTTGTTCTTCCTTCGTTTCTAAACCGTTGCTGACAGTATGTTCAGAAGTGCTGTCAATACCCATTTGTTCATCCTTCCTTTCGAAATCAATGCTGACGGAATGAACAGAACTGCTGTCAATACCCATTTGTTCATCCTTCCTTTCTAGATCATTGCTGGCAGAATGCATCGAAATGCTGTCAACACTAGCATAAGATGCCAGTTCTGATTCATTTCCAACTTTTAAATCTGGAGACATATTGTTGTCAGGTAAAACTGAACCACAGGAAGCAGACAACTCGTCATTCTTTTTTAATTCAACAATACCGGTATCTAGAGTCTGATAAGATTTTTCTGCTGAATTTTGAGCCTCCAATGAGGAACCCTCATCTTCAATATCATTTTTTCCAGCACGTTTGGGCAGCTCTGTTAGCTCCAAGCAGCTCCCGAAAACCTCTGCCTTCTTAGCAGATGCATCTTCTGAATCGCTATGCATCTGAAGATCTCTTTCCTGGCTTGAAGTCTTTTGAGTTTCTTGAGCTTGACAGGCATGTTCTTCTTTTCCTTCACAAACTTCAACCTGGAGACCAGTATCATTGATATCATTCTGAATGCTGCGAACATTACCAGCGGCAACATTAGTTCTAGATGCATCCAGCTTACTAATATAATCAGCAGCCCAAGCCTCCTCTCCTGAACTCAACTCCTCATTTCCTTCACAAAAGTCAGTCTCTTCACCCGGGCCCAGATTAAACCGAGGCGTGTCTAATTGCAGATTCTCTGCATTCTGTTCTGATGCTGAGATGGGGGCTGTCAATACATGACCATCCACACTCACCAATATAACTTCTGGGTTTAAATTGTGAGATTCACCAAGAAGCTCACTGTCTAAATTATCATATCGAGACGACCCATACTCCGATAAATCAGCTGAACCTTCTAGAGAAGATTGATCATCTTGAAATTCATAAAACTTCCGATCAACATCAGATTCTGCCCTCTCTATCCGGCCTGCACCCATGGAACCACATTCATGCAAATGGACCACCGCCGAATCAGAGACACTATGCTCAAGTCTAGGAAGGTCAAGAATGTTTCCATTACCAGTATTCTGGCCATCACCATCCTCTCGTTTTAATTTATCCGAATCGCTGACAGCCCCATTCGTCTCACTTTCTTTGCTAGGTTCAACCTCCTTTATAAAGTAAGCCTCACCCGAGTTATCAAGATACATATGGAAGTTGGCATCATTGCCATTTACATTTATCCGGACAAACTTCTCTGCACCTTTCAGAACACCCTGAAATTTACCAAACCGAACGTACCAAGGTGTGCTTCGGAATGTCCCATCTTGCTGCTGAACAACAATGACATCAACAGCCCCACCAAAGGGATGAAAGGGGGTGGCAACAGAGTAAACCCCTTGGGAAATTAGGCTCCCAACTCTGCCAACCACATTCATCTGGTCAGCCTACTATCCCACCTCTCAAAATTTAGTGAAACCCCAATTACCATCTAAACTCAAATCTTCGACTATGATTGTGATTCTTCTTTGTGATCTGCATTACATATGATGGAACCAAAATCACACAAAATAATTTAACAATTGTAAGAATCTACAGAAAGAGATGCAATCAATGCCATCTTGAAGTGATTGAAACCCTAACACTAACACCCTGTTTGGTTGCCAAGAAATCAAGAGGGAAAATGACTTTTATATTTCCCATCAGTCATTTTCAAACCTTAATTGCAATCACCTACAAATTTGAGCTGTGAAATGCTCAAATTTTCAAACTACTTTCTCCTACAATTTCTCGGTAACCAAACGAAGCAAGAACTATGATTCTCCAATACGAAATCGAAGAACAGAACAAATTCAATAATCAAGACCAGTAATTGAGAAGGAAAATGCATTTAAAGCTTCAATCTTTATGCATTAAATCAAAGAGAAACAACCAATTTTATGATGCTAAACTTACGAGCTTGACTTGGCAAATATACGAAAGCTGAGCAATCAAACAGCTCAAAGACTCGAACAATTCGAACACTTCCTCTGAATTTTGATCTTCTGGGGTTTCTGGGAAATCGGGAATCTTCCTTCCTGCGTCGTTGAACTACTCTGAGGCTTCGAAGTTTGATTTCTCCTTTGGACGATTATTTGGATAATAGGAAAAAACCGAGCACAGAAAACACCATGGCTAAACCATTAAATAGGTACTCCTGGAATGGAAATACCAAAGTGGTCCTGTTGATAAGTGAAATTACGTGGATCGTTCCGACTAGTGACGTGTAATTGTGCTTGTTTGGGAAAGGGTATTCAGGTAAGTTTGCTTTAGCTTCCTCGTTAGTTAGACGTTATGTCGCCATGTTTGAACGGGTGAAGTCGGACCTCCACCTCGGCAACCTCGTGGTGTTTGTTTAAGTGTGTGTCTCGAAGTGAACAAAAAATTAATACGGTCCATATAAATTAATGCCCAATATAATTTTGTCATTAATTTCTTCAAAAAAATAAAGAAAATAAAGACTTCATGCACTTAATTTTTTTTCTCAACATTAATGGCATGCAATAAAATTTGGAAGAAACTTGCTGGCTGGAACTAAGATTTTGTTGTTCTTGATATTTTTTTTTTCTTGATATCAAACCTGAAAATGTAAAAAAAAAAAATACATATAAGAAGTAAATATGATTCATTTCTTAAAAATAAAAAATTGATGTGAAAGATATTATTGTACAGAGAATGCATAAAGTTATGAACGTGCAATGAAATTTTTCTTGAAGACAAAATACCGTACACAATTAGAACGATGCGCTAATACATGAGTATTTTTTAAAAAGTTGGTTCATTTGAAATATACTCCTTTTTTTTCTTTATCAACGGGTGTAGAGAAAGTCCAACACTTTTTCGAAAGAAATATTTTACCTCTAAACTAAGAGTAACGCTAAGGTATGTTAAAAATTTGGGTAAAAACCCAAAATGGTACTTGAACTATTGCGAAAGGTACTTTTTGGTACCTACAAATTTTTTTTACCCAAAATGGTACCTAAACTATTGTGTCATTACCCAAAATGGTACTTCCGTAGTTAAGTATGATCCAATTAGGTACCATTTTGGGTAATGGCACAATAGTTCAGGTACCATTTTGGGTAATAGCGCAATAGTTCAGGTACCATTTTGGGTAATGGCGCAATTTGTATGTACCATTTTGAGTTACGGATGTACCATTTTGGGTAATAGCACAATAGTTCAGGTACCATTTTGGGTTTTTACCCTAAAAATTTTCATACATAATGCAGAAAGAAAGTCTTTGTTAAGGTAAATAATGTCCTCACTATAGTAAATTAGGTTCTCGTTTGTGTAATCAAGCTCTAAAAGTGATAATTGTAATGTTTTACGACTTGAGGACACATATTACCACTTCGACAACTCATGTGGTAACTACGAAGAAGCCCTCGTTAAGGTAAATATGGTCCTCATTAGAGTAAATAAGTTATTGTTTAAGTAATTAAGTCCTAAAAGTGGTAATTGTACGTATGAGATACGTAAAAAAAATCTAATCCTTCCTACCAAACCCCATTAACGGGCAAATGAACAAATTCATGAAGTTGTCCCAATGCGAAAAGTTTAGGCCAAGAAAGTTTGTTTGCACTGTTGATAAGCAAAATACGGTTTCTGCTTTCCACTTTTCTCAATTAAAGTAGTAGGTTTAATTATTTAATGACTATCCAACTACATTTGGTCTCATTACAACAAATCGTCTTCCCCATTTGGGCTTATACGCGTGAAATAGGTTATAAACATTGGTCCAACGACATCATGTCTGAAAAGATTTGTGCCAAAATATTTGGAGCTTAAACAATTGTTAAATGGTACAACAAATTTTAATTATTAGTATTATAGGACAGATATTAAGAATTCAATTTCATATGTCATTTATAATCTCCATCATATATTAATCCAAAGTCAAACTATAGCATGAATTTTTTAAGTATTGAAGATACTCGTTTTTTTTTTCTGATCAAGATAATAGATACTCATTTGTTTTAGAATATATATTTACATATGTTTATAGTGTTCTACTTGTTTATAAGCTTAGAGAATCTCCAATGGGCTCCATATTTGAGCTCCTTAAACAAAATTTAGGGAGAAGTTAAAAAAAAATGTTTCAACCATGCTCACTACTACTCTCTTAAAATAGAAAAATCGCTAAGAACTCTTAAATCCGAGGAGTGAGAAAGTGGCTCGTAGTACATTAATTAAACTAATTATTTATTTAAAATTATATATTTTCTATTTTATGATTTGTTTGAGGTTAGCTAAGTGGTGAGGGAGGACATATAGATATACTAGAAATGTTACACAGTAGGGTGTGGTGGTTACTTCAAAGAAAGTGAGGTGGTTAATTAAGCAGTTATTATGTTTATTTTTTATTTTTTTTATTTACGATTTGACTATTTTACCCCTTTTGACTAATTGGGTTTTCAAAGTATTTTAATACATAAAGGATCTTTATGTAAAAAAATTCAGTTATGATCAACCCTCTATTCTTTTAAATAATAGTATATATTAAACTAATTATTTATTTAAAATTATATATTTTCTATTTTATGATTTGTTTACCATAATTATGAAATTAAAATACTACCGTTAATAGAGAACCATAAATTAAGCCCTTGAGATTAGCTAAGTGGTAAGGGAAGACATATATATATGGATTAAACGCGTTACTACATTGTACTTTAAGGGTCTAATCAATTCAGTTCTTGAACTTCTAATTTCATCAAAACGATCACTGCACTTTCAATTATTAGGATATGTGTCACCTATTATAGATCGACACGTGTCAATTTTATTTACATTTACACTTATTATGGGTCGACATGTGTCATAAATGAGACCTATTAAGTCTATTTAGGACATGTGTCACCTATTATAGATTGACACGTGTCAATTTTTTTTTACATTTACACCTATCATGGGTCAACATGTGTCATAAATTGGACATATTAGATGAGAATTGAGAGTGCATAGATCGTTTTGATGAAATTAGAAGTTCAGAGATTGAACTGATTAGACTTTTAAAGTACATGGTAGTAACAAAAATTTAGTCATATATATATATATTGGAAATGTTAAGCAGTTATTATGTTTTTTTTTTATTTACGATTTGACTATTTTACCCTTTGTGACTAATTTGGTTTTTAAAGTATTTTAATATATAAAAGATCTTTACGTAAAAAAAATTCGGTTATGATCAATAACCTCTCTTCTCTTAAATAATAGTATAGATATGAACTGCCTCAAGACCCAATATTGAATTTACCTCAGTAAACTTCCTAAATTTGACTTTAGCATTGAGAAGCACTACTCCAATCAAACATAGCAAAGGTAAAAAAAAAAAAGGGTAAAATCCCCAAATGGTACCCAAACTATCACGAAATGCACTTTTTGGTACCCACAAATGCTTAGGGAGTCTAATGGTACCCAAACTATCACTCCGTTAGCCCAAAATGGTACCTCCGTCCAATTTTCCGTTACAAAAAAAAAAAAAAATTCATCAAGTTAGACCAAAAACATTTCACTTTTTTTTGTCATGGGCACTTTGGTAAAATCACTCACTCTTTGTGTTTTTGGCTTGACTTGATAAATTTTTTTATTTTTTTTTGTAACGGAAAATTGGACGGAGGTACTAATAAGGCTAACGGAGACATAGTTTGGGTACCACCAGACTCCCTAAGCATTTGTGGGTACCAAAAAGTGCATTTCGTGATAGTTTGGGTACCATTTGGAGATTTTACCCAAAAAAAAATCGCAAACAAAACTCTATGGTACCTTTTCACATTTTTTTTGCCTTGCATCTTCTTGTTCCGTTGATTGTAGTTTAGGAGCATGTGAAATATCATGTTTAAACATAGCATTTGAAGCATAGCCTCCGTAAGTGACTAAAAAAGGTAGCTAGAAATGTGGAAAGAGTACAGTGTTAATCTCATCTCATAAAAGTGCATAAACCATGGGCAATACCAACAACATCAGCAAAAAAATCCCCATGCCGTAATTATAATTTGAAGTATTTGACTACTTTCAAAGTTCATCATACTAATGCATGGGATATTGCCAGTTTCGATCATGACACTATATGCACATACAAGAAAGTTTAGACAAGTGTATCCGAAGTATTTTGAACTATGGATAGTCATGATACCGAGAAAACGACAACCTCCCCAAACCACACCGTCGATTTCAATTCGGTTCGGACGCTAGTTAGGCCTCCGACAACAGTTGGTGTAACCGGCATAAACGAGACGATTTCTTCTCTATCTATTCAATCAGAATCACGTACGAGAGTTTGACTGAGTCAACGATGGAGTCCAGACCATGGGCCTGGCGTCCCCCTGAGCACATACGCAACCAGTGAATTGGGCCGGAGGGTAAATCCATCCAGCTCAAATGCAGAGAAAGGGGTATTATAGTCAAACCGAAAGAAATCTTAAAATCCACGCTAAAACTTTGCTTCCTTCGTCCCCAAAATACCAAAATCCCTCTTTCCGTTCTCCATATCTCCTCCCCATTGACCAAAAGAGCAGCGGTTCCCTTGGCTACCGACTCGCGTCGAGAAAATGACGAAGCTACCCCTCTTCGCCCCACTGTTCGTCGCCGTCCTGGTGGCCCTGGTTTCCCTGACCGCGGCGGAGATCAAGAGCCTCACCATCTCCTCCGACACCCGACCCATGATCCTATTCGAGAAATTCGGGTTCACCCACACCGGCCACGTGACAATTCGGGTCTCCTCCGTCTCGGTGACCTCGAAAGTCAGCGACATCGAACCGTCGCGCCTCGGCTTCTTCCTGTTATCGGAGGAATCCCTACTCCAAGTCCTCGTCGAGATCCAGCAGAACCCGCAACTCTGCGTTTTGGATTCGCGCTATATCACGCCGCTCTTCGATTTCAGGTCACTCTCTCCCCCGCCCAAGTCAACCTTCAACCAATCGTACCCGGTCTCCTCGCCGAACGAGTACAGCCTCTTCTTCGCCAATTGCGCGCCGGAGACCACCGTCTCCATGAACGTCCACACCGAGGTCTACAATCTTGACCCGGACGGCTCGCGTGACTTTCTCTCAGCTGGACTCACCCACCTGCCTTCTTTGTTCTTCGTTTTCTCGCTTGCCTATTTGGTCTTCTTGGGCTTCTGGATCTACCTCTGCTATACTCACAAGCTCTCGGTGCACCGGATCCATATCCTCATGGCCGGGTTGCTCCTCATGAAGGCGTTGAATCTGATTAGCGCCGCGGAGGACAAGCATTACGTGAAGGTCACCGGCACTGCCCACGGCTGGGACGTCTTGTTTTACATCTTTCAGTTTCTCCGTGTTGTTTTGTTGTTCACCGTCATCGTTTTGATCGGCACTGGGTGGTCCTTCTTGAAGCCATTCTTGCAAGAAAAGGAAAAGAAGGTGTTGATGATTGTGATCCCTCTTCAGGTTTTGGCCAATTTGGCTTCCGTCGTGATCGGCGAGACAGGGCCCTTCATCAAGGATTGGGTCACCTGGAACCAGGTGTTCTTGTTGGTTGATATCATTTGCTGCTGTGCTATCATTTTCCCCATTGTGTGGTCCATTAGGTCTCTCAGAGAGACCTCCAAGACCGACGGAAAAGCCGCCAGGAACTTGGCCAAGTTGACCCTTTTCAGGCAATTCTACATTGTTGTTATTGGCTACTTGTATTTCACAAGGATTGTGGTCTTTGCCCTAAAGACCATTGCGGCTTATAAGTACCAGTGGGTTAGCAATGCGGCTGAGGAGACTGCTAGTCTTGCATTTTACATGGTCATGTTCTATATGTTTAGGCCGGTGGAGAGGAACGAGTACTTCATTCTTGATGAGGAGGAAGAAGAGGCTGCAGAGATGGCTCTTCGGGACGAAGAGTTTGAGCTTTGAATTGGGTAGTATTGATTCTGTGCTGCCCCTCTATATTGACTATGATGCTGCCCATGTTTTGAGTTCCGCTTATCGGATTTATGGATAGAGTTGCTGGGTCAGGTCTGCTGCTACTACTGTTGCCTCTCTTCTGTTTACCTTTCAAATTGTAATATTTTTCAAATTACTTGTTATAAGAAGTTTGATGCTTTGAGATACCATACTTTGTAGTTTTTGTTTGTTAGGATTTTCATCTTTAAATGCTGCTAATGATTTTCAATTCATAATTCTGATAATGATTTGTGCACGATATTGTCATGGCATGTAAATTCTGTTTGTAGTGCTAAATTTCCCCTCCTGAATGTGATCTTTAACACTATACCAGCTGTAACTCATTTCATTCATATAGGTCTGTTAATAGAAAAATCAATCGTAATGCTGAGAACGGTTTTGCACAATGGTGTCATAATTAAGCTTTTCATTACAAGGTGTGATAAATCCATTCATAACAAGATTGATTATGATTTCGTCATGGTGGTGATAAATCAACTGCTAGGTTCTTTGGGCAAATCTCCTCAGAAATATGGTAATTGTACTTTGGAAAAAGTTTAAAATCTGTTGGAGCTTTTAACAGACTACAGGCTTTGTATTCTTTTTTTTTTGTCTGAACAGGTTTTCATTCTTTATATAGTCCAATACGAACCTTTTCCCTTGATCTCCACTAGGAAAATGAATAAGAGAGCATTTAATTCCGTTAATGCTAAGCTTAGTTGGAAACTCCCAGACACACAAAAGGCACTAGGAAAGTTCATAAGAGAGCAGTTCAATCTTAAAACTGTTAATAGTAAGCAGATTCTGTTGACCTCAAAGACATCAGAAAGAAAACTTAAGACTGCCGACAGCTTCATTCGGGGAGTGTTCAATCTTCTTTGGAGATCTCTGAGTCTTAATTCAGAGTCAGTAACCAGCTTCTTATGTGTTCCTCTTTATGTTCCTTTGTACTGTATCCAGATACAGTTGTTTGGCATTGATCTTACTATGATCAAGTTTAGTGGTCCTCTGCTGCTGATGGTTCTCCTCTATGGGCCCTGTATCATCAGTGGCCTCTGTTCACAGGCTATCTTTATGTAGTTTCCGGGGAAACTGTTTATATCATTGTTTCTTTGTTACAAAACTGCTTATATCTTTTCAGAAAGGCTGATATGTTCATACTTGCTTTGTTATTGTTTCTCATGCATCTTATTTTTGCTCTGTCCTCCGCTGGAATAGACTTATTGTTCTCAATCCTTGACCAAAGAAATTTTAGAACAGATGCTGAAGAAGTGTTCTCTTTGTTTAATCTCCTATGTTTCACCGCCATACGTCAGTTTAAAACTTTTTGATTTCTTTGAATTTGGTGTTCAAGTCTGTTGAGCTGCTGGTAGTTGAAACTTTTCATTGAATGCATTTGATAATATTTTATGCTGAGTGATTATGGTGCCTACCAAGTGGTTGATTTGTTTTGTATGATAATGGTAGCATTCATATTTGAGCTTTACATTAGCAGTAACTTTAACTCTTCATTGCTTTTTTCTTTTTGAGCTCATGAGAGTGAGTTCAGCTGATGCTGTTCTCCTCTTCTCCTATTCATTCAATGATACATTAGTTTTAAACATCTAATAAAACCTTCTCATGCAAAAGCACCAAAACCATAGATTTCATCATATCATTTTTCTTATTCTTTGGCACATTCTTTAATGGCTTTGTGTTGAACTATGTCATGAATCATACACGTGCAAGAAAACTTCTACTTGTTTTTGAACGTTCTATTTTGGTCAGCTTTTCCCCCATTTCTTTGGCACTCTGTGACATAATTGGTAGCTGCCTCCTACAATTCGTGCAAAGATTTTGATTCACATTCATTTTGCTTCTTTCTCTGGTTTTAATATACTTGTTCTGTTCAAATCAAGGATAAGTATGCTCCAAAATGCGAGATCCGCTTAATAAAATGTCTGCGTTAATCGCCTGAAACTTAAAACAACGATCAAATTTGGTGGTTGCGGCCGTTTCTAAATAGTGGTTTAGTCCAGGACAAACCACTACTTGAATATTGTAGGAGATGAAATACGAGTAAAACTATTTGTAACTGTGTTGCTGGCATTCATGGTTTATTAAGCTTTTGTGCGATTTTACGGCGAAAGATGTAATCAGTAAATGCAGTACGATAACATTACTCGCCTACTGGATCCAACAAACATAAAGCGGGTGAGGTGTGAGATTAAGTGGAGCCTTGTGGGTAGGTTACTATGCTTTCATTAAAGCTTAAAGGCTGGCCAAGTCGTTGTACATAACTAAAAGAAGGTGCTTGTTTTTCCAGAGGGCCAGGGTTCTTTGAAAGCTAGCAAAAGGAAGAACAAGGCCCCAAGCAAACTATGGCTTTAGGATATAAATCTCAAGGCTGAATTAAAGACTATGCCCTCTGAATAAACCCTAGCTTTTACTAATGATTACAAGTTCAGATGATGATATTGATGAGCCCCATAGGATATAATCAAGTTTTAGCAGCAGGCGTATTCATCAACTTCCAGGAGACTTAGAGTGAAAGTTTCTATCGGCAAAAGCTAATGCGTTTGGTGGCTGTTATCATTATATCTTCTTCCATTTTCCCATGGCCCTAAGTTGTCACTCTTAACCATCATATGAAACCAAATTTTGTTAAGATAACCCTATTCGTTAAAGTTTCGTAACTGTTCTTATAAATAGTCAACATAGTGATATGTTATGTTACCGGACCGTCAATCAATCACGAGCACTCGTTAATTAAACTCTTCTTTGAATGTCTCGTAATATTTTTTTTGCAAATTGATTGTTGTTCATGTGTGGCTCTTTGTGTTATTTAAATGGCAAAATTCCAATATTTGCAGTAGTAGTATGACAATGAGAACAGTCCTAAAGCCAAGATTCCAATATTTTCACAGCCACCCAATCATTTCATAATTTTCATTCACCATGGTCCATTGTTCATTTTAGTAACTATGTTTTTTCTTCTATCTTGTAGTTGGCACCTAATCTTTAGAATTTTCACCCGTAACTATAGGCTTTTCCTATAAGACAGATAAAAAACTATTCTACTATTCTTTGAGACTTTGACCCAAAAGAGCTAGCAGTCCCTTTCAATCTTTCATAGCTTCCCCTCCCAATACCCAATAGAATCCAAAGCCAGAATAAGCAAAAACTTTCTGCATAAAACTTATGTATCAATATATATTTTCTGGTTGACCAAAAAAAAACAATATATTTATTAGACTGCAACAATGAGAAGCTTACATATGTAAACCACTGGCACTTGCAGCTAGAGTTTTCTGTCAATGAGAATGACCCTTAAAGCTTTAAGACTAGTCCTGCTATGAAAACAAGCTATGAAACATTCTGCGCTGACTGAAACTTTCAACCCAGAGCCTGCTATTTGTTAATTAATAAGCGTGCATCAGTCAACTAGAAATTAGTTAAGCTACCTACATATGCTAAGCTGGTTTATATCATTATTCTATACCTAGCTCAGATAAGCCAAAAGCCAAATCACTATTATCAAATGGAAAGTACCCAACAAATAATGTGAATTAAGTAATAAAAACTATGAGGGTAAAACCCAAATTACTGTTCTTTTGGTATCTGGGTTTTTCTTTTCTGGATCGATCCACAAAGCATAGAAACAGAGGAAAAAGAGGATTTCTAAAGCCAGAACATGTAAGTACAGAAATATTGATCGAATTAAGAACCAAATTTGACACAAATTAGAGAAATTTAAAGCACAAACAACCACCATTTCTGGCTTATAAATTAATAACAGCACCGGCCAGAAAAAAAAAACTAGTTACTGACTTAATCTCGATCATGATTCACAACATCTATACTAGCAGAACAAGACAAAAGCCTCTGAAAGATTTTAAACAGAGCAGCAGATGAAAACTCCTTCACTTTCCTCAGAACCAAACACTTACTCCTTTTGCCCTTCTTCTTCTTCTTCTTCCTCTCATCATTGTTAATTACCATTTTCTCCTTGACTCTGCCAAAGCACTTCTGGGTCTTCTCCGGCACGGTCTCTTTCCTCGTGAACGTGTAGCTCCTCAGGTACATTTGCCTGCATGATATGCTGTCCACAACTCTAGGGTGGTTGTGGTGGTGGTGGTGCCAATGCGGCACCCCCGCCGCACCTGATCGCCGCCCCTTGGAGCTCACCGACCGCACGAACTCCGCGTCCGACTCGGGCCACTTGTAGAGGTTGACGTAGGTGGCCCGGACCGGCACGCGCGGGTCGCGTGCGTCGCTGACACAGTTTGATATGCAAACTGAGGTCATTTTCTGGTCTGTGTTTTGCAGTAAAGGCTGAGAGAGACAGAGAGTAGTTGTGTGGAGGGGTTTTGGGTGTGTGTTATAAATTAGGAGACGATGAGTTGGACCAACAGAAGAGGAAAATAAAGTTCAAAAAGACTTAGATTGCAAGAAAAGATAGATAATAGGCAAAGGAGAAAAAGAAGAGGGACAGATTATTGGTTGTGTGTGATTTTGTGGTTGGATGAATTTGTTTTTGTAGTGGGGGAATTAGGCATGTTATTATGGGAGTGTGTTGGAATGATTTGGCATAATTGGTAATGACTGCTTCTTTGCGTTTGTGGCATTGTGAGTCATTGTGATATATGTGTGTGGTGTTGGGTATGAGAGGTAGATGGCCTAAAGGAACCTATACCTGCTTGACACTATTGTGGACTAATTATGGACTAAATGTTTATCTAGAAAACCCTAATCTTTGTCACCCACCAACTTCTTATTCTCATACTTCTAGCAAAAAAAAAAAAAAAAGGAAACTTCTTTCTCAAATTACCCAAAAATTATGCCACCTGAGAATTTGGTCTGCACACCCAAGACTAACAAAAGCAAAAACTAGACTTTCCAATTTTGCTCATTAACAATACATGAAGTGATTCCATTAGTGGGATTTAGTGGATGTACCATAGAGTTTTTCAAGCAGGAGGGAGAGCATTTCATTTCTATAAGCAATAATATGCGTAGAGACCTGTCACATAACCCATGGGGTTTGGTCTAGTGGAAGCAAGCTAGATCTGCAAGTGGGGCGGACGCTGCATGGATTCTCCTGGTAATAGGAGGTCCATGGTTCGAACCCCGGCTTGTGAAAAACACCTCATGAGGAGGGGAAATACCCATGTTGCTCTCCTTCCCCGGAGTGGTTGCCCACTTGGCCACCATTTTTCCAGCCAAAAAAAGTAGCTTGTTAAAAAACAGTCTGTCTATGTCCAAGTACAATTACATAGCAACAAGTGATCGCTTTCATAGAGTTCACTAATGAAAAATAGACCAAAAATTACATAGAAACTAACAATTTATTCTCTGTCATCAAAGACTCCTTCAGTGCTTCGAGGGCAGCGATCCCAAAGAAGTCCCTAATCTTCAAATCCATAGGTGACTCAGATTCCAAACCCAAACTCAAAAATCACCCGGATCTCGGATTCAGATCCGAAAAGGCCTCAGGCACAAATCTAACTCAAGCCCACTATCCATCATAATTCTAGCCCAGGGAAACATGGGCCAGCTCTAAGGCCCAACCCCTAGCCCACCAACCAAAAAAACCCACCTTAGTGCCACCTTTCCAAACTCGGTCACTAGCGTGTTTCGATAGCAAGTGCACCACGCCAACGAACTGCATTGCCGCCCATTGCATCCGAATGCTCTAATCAACGGATGATAAGGTATCTAGTGTGACGTTTTAGGCATTAACAACCTTATTGGTGTTTTTTTCCTCAAATATCATAATGGTCAACCACAAAATTATTCCTTTTTATTCATTCATAACTTTTTTTTTTTCTTAAAATTTCAGGCAGAAGAGGGTTTTTTTTCTTTTCCCCAATATGGCTGACCACCTTCCATCTAGGAAGCCTATGGGCTCTTTCCCTTTGTAATCTTGGCTGGTTTGGCCTCTTAATGTATCATCCATTTGTCCAAAAAAAAAATATATGGCTGACCACCACTGACCTATTTCCTGTTTGGGAAGTCCTAAACTCCTAGTTACCAGGAACTAGGTTACTACCCAAGCCCAATAGTTCAACCGTACTAGTTTGCATTTGCAATTAACACAATTGTTGGGATTTGTGCCTCACTGTTTGGCCCAGAATTTTACCCATTTTTTCCTCAAAACCCAGGATTGTACCCCTGAATCAGTCAGAAACAGACCCACTTTTGTGAAGAAAGGCCGAGCCTGCAAAAATGCCACTCAATAAATAGTTAAACACACACTTGTGAAATCAATCAGCAGCTATCTGAATAAGGGATTTCAAATACAGCAGAAGCGTACGTACCACTTTTCAGTGACAACATGATTTGGCAAATGTCAAATCCAAATCTACGGATCTGTTTGACTCCATGGTAGGACACACGAATGTTGGGAAGGACAAAAGGCTTTGGCCCAGTGACCAATATAATAATCCAAGGTGAGCTTTAATGGCTCTCAGCTTCTCCCTCACTACTCTCTGGTTCAGTGGTTTGACTAAACCCATAACGATCCAAAGGTCCGTGTTCATGGTTCACACTTCCACTCTTCTCAGTGGCCCTCCATTATTGGGGACCCATGCTGCTCCACCAAGTACTAGTCAAACCCTAAACCAGATTCCATCTCATCTCATTAACAACCACGTTTATCATACAAAGCGTCTTATGCTCTTTTCTCTGATCATGAAGCATAAAAATTGATTTGGACTAGAGCCTAAGAGAATCCCTTTCGTATATAGATGTGATTATACTCCGCATTTTAGGATAATTATTAGGCCTCGTTTGGTTTACGAATTTTAGGCCATAAAAAAAGAAATAAAAAGAAACTCAAACATAAAATATGTTTGGAGTGCCAAGGAAAATGTAAATAGGAGGAAAAATGATTCCCTCCATACCCTAAGACCGTGTTTGTTATGGTGGAAACGGAGCTTGAATTGGGAATTAATTTCCATTTCCAATTGTTAGTCATGTTTGTCTGTACTTTTAAATATGGAAAGGAAACCAAAAATGGGAAATCATTTCCTTCAAATGGGTGGAAATAGAATAACGGGCTGATGGTGGTATTTGAATTCCAGCTATATGTGGAATTGAAAAATGACATCATATACCCATTATTCATTAAAAAAGAAAAGAATAAATCATAAACCTTTTGCTTATCGAAAAATGAAAACCTTCATATTGACATATTGTCTCCTTCACAATCTGGTAGTCAATGTCATCAAGGCTGTCGAAGTTCATCAGATCTGTTAGGCTTTTTAAATTAGTACCATGGATTTTCTTAAGTTGATTTCTCGATCTGAAGTGACGAAATCTCTATAACTTTCAATTCCTCTATAAAGCAAAAGAACTATAAATATAATTAATATGTGAATGTATTAAGAAGAATACAAGCTAGTTTGCAATTGCAACATGTTCAGTTCTCTTTTCAAACTTTTGATCTTTCTCCTGGTTCTAGAAATCTGCATCGATCAATTAACACGTTTGTTTAATTTTGAACAATATATGTTCTATCATGAATATTATGATTTCTACTGCTTTTTATTTAAGAAATTTTCTCGACCATCTTGTCAATGGTGATATTATTTTTCATTCAATTGACAACTTATAATTTAGAGAGAATAAAAGGGTATTTATTGAAAATGGTTACATTTTTATTCCATTTCAGGACTTACCATTATTGATGACTGACTATTTCCCACTATCAATTTCATTTATGCCAAACACTCCAATGGAAACGTTAAAAGCTATTCCATTCCAGAGTAGTCAGGAAAAGGAAAACATTTCATTTTCCTCTTGTAGCATTCCAGTCAACCAAACGGGGCCTAAGGGATTCATTTTTCCTTCTACTTTTCTGCATTTATTACATAATATTAAGACTATTTTCTCATAGTTGTCAAACACTTGAAATGAAAGTTAAAAAGAATTTGAATTTCTCATGCCTATGAAAAGGTAAATGAATCGATTTCCTTTCCTTTCATTTATTAAATAGTCGGGTATAGACTTTTGTAATGCATGAATAATTAATTGTAATTATTGGGTGTATTGTATCTCACTGCAACCATTTTTTATCTGCTCCATGCATGCACGAATGACTATGGTTGTTGCATTTAACATCAACAATTTGAGTCACGTTTAAAATTCTCGTTTATCTTCTACATATGGTACGGAGCAATAAGACTTTTGATCAATTTGATAAATATATATATATATATATAGTTACTAATAATTTTTTTTTACACAGCATTGAAGTGGAGTGTGGACCTTTCAAGAGTAAGAACTAATAAGAAGCAAGCACCAATAATGAGAGTATCTTTTTTTGAACTATAATAATAAGAATATCTAGATTGGTGTTCATTGGCTTTCAGTTTCAAGCCACCAACTGAACTCTCTTTCATGCCCATGCCATCAACCCTTTAGCTCTTTCAGTCTTTCCAAATTCCAATTAAATCACTGATTTTGGTCTTTTGCTGGGTTTTTCCCATCCTTAATTACCTCCCTCAGTGCCTCAACCATTTCAAATATTCAACTTGTTTTTTATAAGCCATTCCAATTGACTCTTAGCTCTTCCCTGTATTAAAAAAAAAAAAAAAAACCCTACTCAATGTGTCATATGTTCCACACCCAACAGTGATTTCTTGGGTCTCATCCCACCATTTTAAAGTATATGCTAATTGGAACTTTGGAATATGTCTCCAACTCCAGAACAACAACCGACAGCGACACCAGCATACCTATTCATATATTACTCTAACTTAATTGTTTAGTTTAATTAAGTGAGTTCCTACTCACCCTAAATCCAGTATATATATATATATAGACACACACATAAGCTTCCTGGTTACTTCCAGTGCTCACAGTTAATTATAAACGTAAAGATTAAACAAAGAGAGAGATAGCAGTACAAGCTAGGAAGGTACCTCGATCCTCATCATCGAGTACTGATTTGTATTAGTGTGTACATGGATCCAATAATCAGCATAAGTAGCAAGTAATCTCGATCTGTACGTACTTGAATAGTGCTTAATCAGCAAAGAGAATCATGAGGTTAATTTTAATTAGTAGTATGAATTAAGAAGGAACATGTGAAGAAGGGTGTGGAGTACGTACATATCCTGCCAAATCTGTCTTATATATATATTGCATGTAGCTGTTGTAATCTTGTTTTCTCAATCCCATCAAAACCAAGAAGACATGCACGGCTGTGAGTCTGTGAAGCCGGCCAGCTTGTTGGAGATTCACCAGTGATTGCTCTACCTGCTAATTTGTACATGACTACGTTTTTTCCTCGATTTTGCATGTATGCATAGGAGTGAAAGAGGCCCTTCTTAGATATATATATGCTTGGATTTTCAATCATGATCACATTGCGATATTATATTTATAATCAAAACGCCAATTATATATAGTGTGACCTAAAAAGTTTAAGTTGTTAGAGAATATGCTAATCATATATATCAAGCTAATAATATTCCTTGTCAGGTATAAATTTAACCTACACAAGGAGAGACTAACAAACATAACCGCCGAAATTGAGAATGTGATTGACGATCGAAATTCATAACTTTCTACAAATAAGAGACATTGATAATATATTTGGGCCATCATTATTCTCAAACACCCAAGTACGTTATAGTGCAATTGTGAATTATTCTTGTGTTTTGACAAAGTTAAAAAGTCTCGCTATCTTATCGTGTTATTGCTTAATTGTGAACAATATGTGAACGGTGAATAACACTTACTTTTTTAGACTTTAATCACGTAAGCTATTTGAACAAAACTTCACTACTGACGTAATAATTTTTAGCATAAACCCAAGATTATATCATTTCTACGCACATTCCAATTAATCATAATGTTGTTGAAGATTAAATGTTTTCAAGTGGTTTAATGGCTAGAATATGAAATTGGCCGCCTATATGCTTCTTGCAATAAAACAAATGAAAGAGGCGTTTTGGTACATTGCTTTAATTCATGATGTGTGATCACTCATCATCTTTCCCCTTAACCAACTTAATTGGTTATTAATATTCAACACCCAACACTCGCCTCTTTTCTTCTTCTCTTTTAATTGGCGACCTTCCTGGAAATTTCCAGTTCAAAGTCCGATGTAACCTTCCACAATACTTTATCCCTTTAAGGAAAGATTTCCTACCATCCATAGAACTCTAAAGTCTAAAGTTGGTCATAGTCATGACTGGATCATGACTCAGTCTTGATGGACGACTTCAAAAAATCAACTACAATAATTAGGAATTTCACATATAGGGAAATTCAAAAAACTATTTTTTGAGATTGCGTGAACGTTAGCTCAATCCCATTAATATTATTGAAAATTTCAAATATGTTCAAAAACAAAATGCCAAGGTTGAGAATGAAAAGTTTAGTTGTTGCCAAGCTATAGTCAATCTTATAAATATGGCTTTTAAGCGTTGAGAACATACACCACCGATGATTTTAGATATGTCGGGTGACATTCTTTCGTTAACCTCTCAAACTAAGCAACCTACCTAATTTTGTATGATTTACAAGTGATTGCGCAAATATGAACTTTACCTACTTTTGCATGATTTCAGTACTTTCGGTTTAACTTTTTCGTTAATCTTAAGTTTCGAATTCTACTTATTATTGGTGACATATAAAAAGGACAAAAAAAAGGGGGTAAAATGATCAGAATATATGATACACAATTCTCGTGGAAAATACAGTAATGGAATTAAAGTAAAAAAGATAAATGGATTTGATCTTATGGTCAACCAGGAAAATATCCATTGACTGGACGTCCCAGATCGACCGTACTCGTATCATTTTACAAAAACGACAACTGCGAATAATGTAGAGGGTAAAAAGTACAACAAAAAAGAAATTAATATAAAATAAACAACAGCAAGAAACCTGTACCGCACCGCTCCACGCGAATAGGATACCCAGCCAATAGAAACCAAGCACAACGTAATGTCTCCAATAGAATCACGCCACGTCAGCCGTCTTGCTGTCACATCCCACCTACGTCAAAGCTTAAGTATCCCATTTATATTTAATTCAATCCAAGGCTCCTTCCGGGAAATTCGATTAAGCATTATTAATCCGTCGCTAATTATCCATTAATCTCTAATAACTTTATAAAAGTCACAGAGAAAGAGAGAGAGAGAGTGTGGAAGCATAGTGATTGCGTAGTTGGAGAGAGAGAGCGCACGGCAGCCGATGCGGGCGAGAAGGAGCCAGCCATTGAAATTGAATGGTCTGTGAAAAGCTTTCGCTTTCTCTCATTTTATATACTAAAAACCACGTTTTGATTTTGTCCGGAGAGAAACAAACACAATTTTTGACTGAGAGGTACTCGATTATTTGAAGAGTCAAAAGCCCTAGGCGGTTCAATTTGTTAAAATTTACCAATTGTTCTGTTCTGTGCTGTTTGATTTTTTAATCCAAGTTTCGGATTCGCTTGGAGTTTCGGTTTTCTTTCGAATCCGATTCTCGGTTATTTCAAGGGTTTCGTGTTGGTAGCAGCAATAGGATTGCTTCGGAATACGGTTTCTTTGGATGCGTTGATCTCTAAAGATTTGATTTTTCCTCTGAGAATTCGTTTTCTCTTTGTTTTGCTGTTCTAGATCTGAATGGGGAAAGGAGGACAGGATTTCGGTAAACGAGAGAAGAGCGAGAGCCCTACGCTTTCGTCCGATCGCGATGTTTTCCCGGCGTGGAGTAAAGAGATTCAGGAGTGCGAGAAACACTTCGGCGTGAAAAGGAATCAAGGGTTGACATCGGAAGATGTAGCGAAGCGGCGCGAGGAGTACGGATGGAACGAGTTGGAGAAGCACGAGGGACCGTCGATTTGGAGTCTGGTGATGGAGCAGTTCAACGACACTCTGGTCCGAATCCTGCTCGCGGCGGCCGTCATCTCGTTCGTTTTGGCTTGGCTGGACGGGGACGAAGGAGGGGAGAAGGAGATCACGGCGTTTGTGGAGCCGTTGGTGATCTTCTTGATCCTGATTGTGAACGCCATAGTCGGCGTTTGGCAGGAGAGCAATGCCGAGAAGGCGCTCGAGGCTCTGAAAGAGATTCAATCGGAGCATGCGACTGTGATTCGAAATGGTAGTAAGATTCCCAATTTGCCGGCCAAGGAACTCGTACCCGGTGACATCGTGGAGCTTAAGGTTGGGGATAAGATTCCTGCTGATATGCGTGTTGTGGAATTGATTAGCTCGACTTTGAGGGTTGAGCAGGGCTCATTGACTGGAGAGAGTGAGGCAGTAAACAAGACTAACAAGCCAGTTTCTGAGGACGCTGATATTCAGGGGAAGTGGTCTATGGTTTTTGCGGGGACGACTGTTGTGAATGGTAATTGCATTTGCTTGGTTGCCCAGACAGGAATGTCCACTGAGATTGGGAAGGTGCATACACAAATTCATGTGGCCGCGCAGAGTGAGGAAGACACTCCTTTGAAGAAGAAGCTTAATGAGTTTGGGGAGCAGCTCACTATGATAATTGGAGTGATTTGTGCATTGGTGTGGCTCATCAATGTCAAGTACTTCCTCACTTGGGAATATGTTGACGGGATGCCTAGGAACTTCAAGTTTTCATTTGAGAAGTGCACTTATTACTTCGAGATTGCAGTGGCATTGGCTGTGGCTGCTATTCCTGAAGGTTTGCCAGCAGTCATCACTACCTGCTTGGCACTTGGTACCCGCAAAATGGCTCAGAAGAATGCCCTGGTTCGGAAGCTTCCTAGTGTTGAAACTCTGGGTTGTACCACAGTTATTTGTTCTGACAAAACAGGGACATTGACTACCAACCAGATGGCAGTGGCAAAGCTTGTAGCTTTGGGTCCTAGACCTTCTATACTACGGAAATTTAAGGTGGATGGGACTACATACAATCCAGCTGATGGAAAAATCCATGACTGGCCAACTGGACGTATGGATGCTAATCTTCAAACGATTGCCAAGGTAGCTGCTGTCTGTAACGATGCTACTGTTTCACAGTCAGAACAGAAGTATGTTGCCCATGGAATGCCTACTGAGGCAGCTCTGAAGGTTAGTTTATATCCCTATGCTATAGGGTTATGCTGATGGCTTAATGTTTTTGTTATAATGTGCTATTGATCAATCCCCGGAATAAACATCATATAGTGGAGACATAGCAAACAAAATTCTTGTGAATACAGTGTAGGAGGATCTGTTTGTTATAGTATCTTCTTGCCTGTGAAAGCAAGTCATTTTGTTTAGTTACTTTTGTTGACTATGGCCTACTGTCGTTTCAGGTTTTAGTTGAGAAGATGGGCCTTCCTGTAGGGTCTCGAGGTGTGGGCTCATCAAGCGATTTACTAGGTAAGCCAAACGCTGGACTTGAAACACTTCCTTTTCTCTATTTGGTTACAACTTTTGAACTTGTAAAAGTGACTTCTGCTTCCGTTTATATCTCTTCTTAAGGTTGTTGCAAGCAGTGGAATCAATCTGAGCGCCGAGTTGCAACTCTTGAGTTTGATCGTGATAGGAAATCCATGGGTGTCATTGCCACCTCCCCTTCGGGGAAAAATTCTTTGCTAGTGAAGGTATGTACTCCTATAAAAGTTATGATATCAACATTATGAATTTGCTATATTCCTACAAGTGTATGGTTCAAACTATGGCATTTGATAATGTTTGAATTCGGAAACTTTAAAGAGTCTTGTTGAGATTTTGAGGAATATATGTGAATTTATATGTCAAAGAAATTAATATTGCTCTGATTTTACTTTTTCATTAAAATTGTGCTCTATTTCACATTGCAATCTGCAAGCATTAAGGGCAATGATTTCTGTTTGGAGGTATCTGAGATGCCATATTAGCATTGATTCCTTTAACGCTTGTCTGGAAATAAATTTTAGTAGATTTCACTTTTAAGATTGTTGAAGTTGTAACTTGGGCCATCTCTCTGCCACTACTTTTTTTGGCCTGATATCACCTGACCATTATGAAAATGTATTTATGGTAAAAATTGTCAGTTTGGCATGCTAGAATTTGAACTGAACTGAATTTATATATTATCCGACTTATTTGACTATTGTGTGCATGACAGCGAAGTACCTTGGTTGTTTTTAATTCTTCCTCATAAAATTTGTAATATATAATTGATTGAATGGCCGCTATTGAAAGATACATCAAGTATGGGCAGTCATATTTTCTTGCTCTCTCCATTTTTTTTTTCAAATTCTCAAGAAACTTTAGAATTCATTTCTTAAATAAGTTGCTGTATTATGGCAGGGTGCTGTAGAAAATGTGTTGGAGAGAAGCTCTAAGGTTCAGTTACTTGATGGTACTGTTGTACCACTTGATCATAACTCAAGGAACTACATCTTACAAGCTCTTAATGAGATGTCAACTGATGCACTACGCTGTCTTGGTTTTGCATACAAAGATGAGCTATCTGACTTTGAATCCTATGACGGTGATGATCATCCAGCTCACAAGCTTTTACTTGATCCATCCAATTATTCTTCGATCGAGAGCGAACTCGTTTTTGTTGGCTTGGTTGGACTGAGGGTGAGTTGTAACATGTTGGTCTCTGCATCTTTTTGTTTATCATTCATCACTATGTTATTAATTGAATAACGTCGTATGTTTTATTTTTATATTTTCAAAGGATCCGCCAAGAGAGGAGGTTTTTGATGCAATTGAAGATTGCCGAGCTGCTGGAATCCGTGTTATGGTAATTACTGGAGATAACAAGAACACAGCAGAAGCTATTTGTCGTGAAATAGGTGTTTTTGGTACTCACGAAGACATAAGTTCAAGAAGCATAACAGGAAGAGAGTTTATGAATCTGACTGATCAGAAAGCCTTTCTGAGACAAGGTGGTGGGCTGCTGTTTTCAAGGGCTGAACCAAAGCACAAACAAGAGATTGTGAGGTTGCTAAAAGAGGATGGTGAGGTGGTTGCTATGACTGGTGACGGAGTGAATGATGCACCTGCCCTGAAACTTGCCGATATTGGGATTGCAATGGGCATTGCTGGAACCGAGGTAATATATTTTTATTTTGCTTGTTCAAGTATCTTTTTGATGTCTACTTTTCAGGGCAACTGTCATGTAGTGTTGTGGACTTAGTGGAATACTGTAACTAAATTTAAAGTCTTTCTAGCAGGAGACTTTTTATATGCAATAAATTGGAAAAGTTATATATTTAATAGGGATTAGCATGGTAATAGCATAAATTGAGATCTTCAAACTTACAGCGAGGTTGGTATTGTAGTTTTGTATATTGCTAGATAGGCAGTTCATGAAATCTGACATACATGAAGTTGTGTGTCCTGTGTTGTCATGCATATAGGCAGTCGATATTTGTAAATTATATGTTATGAGTAGCTTATGTTACCATTTAATCATATATTGTATATTACTTCAATTTGCACATAAGATTTCAATTGTAGATTTAAGTGGTATGCCCTGCGTTGCCAACCCATGAGTATTAAGAATGAGGTACCATAACTCATCTTGTTAGTGATGTCTTGTAAATATGATGCTCTCACCAAATCCTTTGTTTATATACATGAAGATAGAAAAAAGTCTTATAATGTCAATTGCTCGCCTTGTTTCTTAGCTTAATTGTCTTTTTTTATCCTAGTGTTGGCTCACCATTTTCATATCATAAACCTTCCTATTTCTTATGTTTTACAGGTTGCAAAAGAAGCTTCCGACATGGTTCTGGCCGATGATAATTTTAGCACAATTGTTGCTGCTGTTGGTGAGGGCAGATCTATCTACAACAACATGAAAGCCTTTATCAGGTTCGTATGTTATCTTCTTTTTTTAATTTTTTAGAAAGACATGACAAATGCTGTTTGGTTTTTGTTTTTAAAATGATTTCCAGCATTTTTCTAGTGTCACACAGTCTAATATAAAAGACTCCCCTGAATGATATAAGAAGGTTATGATAAATGATATTGTAGCCATGTTATGAATCTGGATCCACATTTCTTTTGAAAAATATTTACAACAGATGGTGATGTTTATTGTTTCTGGTTGTTGTCTTCACCTTGTCCAGTGGAGTAATCTAAATACTACTTAGATTGCTTTGGTGTTTGGAATCAGCTACAGATGTTGATATCTGATCTGAGATCTTGTTAAATTACTTAGGGTTCTCTTTGTTTTAGATTCTTGTATATGCCAAGTCATATATTCCATGGTTTAAACCCTGTTTCAGGTACATGATCTCGTCCAATATTGGTGAGGTTGCATCTATATTCTTAACAGCAGCATTGGGCATTCCTGAAGGGCTCATCCCTGTCCAGCTTTTGTGGGTAAATCTTGTCACCGATGGACCACCTGCAACAGCATTAGGATTTAATCCTCCAGACAAGGACATAATGAAGAAGCCCCCACGCAGAAGTGATGATTCACTTATCAGCGCTTGGATATTGTTCCGATATTTGGTAGCTTACTTTTCATGCCCCTACTTCTTTATATTGATTTTAGACTTTGCACTAGTTCACCTGCAATCATTGTCCCTGATTTTCACTTGATTAAACAGGTAATTGGGTTGTATGTTGGACTGGCAACCGTTGGCGTATTCATCATTTGGTATACTCATGGTTCCTTCCTGGGTATCGACCTCAGTGGGGATGGCCACTCCCTTGTTACTTACTCCCAACTTGCTAACTGGGGACAGTGCTCGTCTTGGCAGAACTTTACTGCTTCACCCTTCACAGCCGGAAGTGAGACTATCTCCTTTAACAACCCGTGCGATTATTTCCAGGCAGGCAAAGTGAAGGCTATGACCCTCTCCCTCTCTGTGTTGGTTGCCATCGAAATGTTCAACTCGCTCAATGCCCTTTCAGAGGATGGAAGCCTATTGTCAATGCCCCCATGGGTCAACCCTTGGCTCCTTGTGGCCATGTCTGTTTCTTTCGGCCTTCACTTCTTGATCCTGTATGTGCCTTTCCTAGCTCAAATATTCGGCATTGTGCCGTTGAGTCTCAACGAATGGCTGTTGGTTTTGGCCGTCGCATTGCCGGTGATTCTCATTGACGAGGTCCTGAAGTTAGTCGGGAGATGGACGAGCAAGTCTCAAATATCCAGGAGGAGAAAACCATCGAAGCCCAAGGCAGAGTGAGATGCGGACTTATTTGTTAGTATTCCCTGAAAATGGGTTTTACTCGAACACAGCTAGTTTTTGCGATGGGTCTCAACTTGACCCCCAACCCGATTTATTGAGGGATAAACAGTACTTTTAATTGCCTGCTGTCCTCATCTAAATTTTTTTCCCTAGGTTTTTGTAAAGACTCGATAACTTGTTCTCATAATTGTTTAGGAAATGCAGCAAAAGTATGCAAGTTATATTCTGGTGCCTTATGCTGATATGTTTATAACCAAAATGACGTAGCGCCAAAAGCGTTTTATTTATGTGGTCAAGGTCGAAAAGACAACCGAACTCCAAGAAACAATAGGTACCCTACACTGGTCCTCAACTGAAGGACTCATCGTTGTGAATAGCAGGGAGCCAAACAAAATACAGCCCAAACTGATGGGGATCCCAACTTGGCTAAGACCAACTGCTACAAGATTTTGCTCCCTCTACACATGTGCTTGAGTGCTTGACAGAACATTTATCATCCTCTTGCAACAAGCCATTATCCGAGGGAGAGAGTTAGAGAAAGCACCATAAAAAAAAAGTTATGTCAATTTATTGCTTACCTATATTCCTAACCTAGGATGAGTAATTTACATGTTGATGAAGGCAAGAAGCTATTATAACCACATGGTTATGTGCAAGTTTGCAACAAAGATTCATAACATAAATATTTTTGGTTCTTGTGTTTTAGATTGAATTTTTGGTCTATTTGTTATTCATTCCGATTTCTTGCTTATTGTGTTTTCAACTATTTTCAATTTTAGTCAATTATACCAAATTAGTTTGAACGTATGATTTTTAATGACAATTGGATGAAATGTAGCATTAGTGACCAAAATTGACCACATTCTAAAATTGAAATACGACCAAAACGGAAGTCAAAAATGATTTTAACCGGCGTATTTGAGGAGGTCGCTCATAGAGCCATATAAATACTCCACTCTTTGAGTCTTTTCAACTATAAACAGTGTCAGCTCACAGTAGATGAACACTAGTCCACAGTAGATATAACATCCAAACCTAATGCAGAGAGGTATTTCTAAATACTCATAAATCAACTAGTTTAGTTAGATAGGAAAAGTTGCATAAACTACAGCACGCCATGTGTAGAAATGGAGGTTTCGTGAAAAAATGGAGGCGTGTAGAACTAACTGGTCACCTTTCCTTCATGACAAACCAAACCGTAATCTAATAATACAGAATTAAATTACATTATAATTCAATTATTAATCCTTTTCACGTCACACATTTTGGTCTAAATACCTTCGTTTGAATTGTTGCACCCAACTAAGACTATATAAATTGCTTTATATAATCTCTCTTTCAAAGACTAAGTTTAGATAGGTTCATGAATCAAAAATAAACTAATAAACAAACCCCTAAACTATCCAAGAAACGATTTGGTTATAGTTAGAAGAAACCATTGGATGAAGAATGAGGTTTTGTTCGATTTTGACAACCTGCCAAGTTTGTCGAGCAGTGGAGGGAAATGGGTCACTTCTTGCTAGTAAAAACCTATGCAAGCTAACCAAGGACTAAGAAAGGCACATTCCTATAATGTTTTCTATAGGGTTTGAAATAAACAAAACTGTTTTTCGAGATTGGAGAGCACTTCCTCCCTCGCAAAACGCTTTAAAAAGAGTTTCTGTAATACAAGACATAAGGAAAATGCCTAAAATACAAAATGTGAGATAATATTCGAAGTTTGAACACCCATGTAGGAGCATTTTACATCATTCACTATAGAATCCTCACCCTATCCATATAAAACGTCTTAATAAAAATAGTACAACACTAATAAAAAATATTGAGGCGAACATAACATGCATATTTTGAGAAAAATAAACACATAATTGTAAACAATCGATAACGATAACGTGCTTAGAAAAAATTAAGAATTTAGATTTTAGAGCTTCTCTTTCATTTTGTTCCATGCCGCGTGATTAAGCCTTCGGTTAATTAAGAATTTTACTATTGTAATGAAAACCTTGTAACCGTTCTCTGTCCCTTTGGACTTGGTAGAAGAGTAATAACCAGAAAGCTGCACCATCTCACTCCATGACGCAACCATTGGAGTCACACTTAACCTCACCAAACACAACCATCACCTGCCTACTTACTACCACCTTTCTATAAATCATGCTCCCAAACACTCCTGCCACTAAAACCCCGCCACACTACTTGTGTTGCAGCACCAAAAACACATGTCGTCGGCGGCGCCACCCACTCTGGAGCTCAGAGAGTTCAACCCCAAACGACCCCGCGTACACCCAACGCTCGCCGAGCTTCTTCAGTGGGTCGAACAGACCCAAACACCCGACCGAACGACGTCGTCGCAGCATAAAAATGGCCTTGATCACGTCCTCGACCTCGGATTTCCTTCCAGCTCCATCTCTCAGTCCTACCCTTTCGTCCTCTCATTCAACAATCTAACGTACAGCGTCAAAGTCCGGCGCAAAATGTCATTACTGCCCTCCAGCAAATCAGTGAAACTGGGGGTGAACCCCAACGCCAACACCAAGATTTTGCTGAATGGGGTTTCCGGCGAAGCCAGAGAAGGCCAGATCATGGCCGTTCTTGGAGCAAGTGGGTCCGGAAAATCGACGCTGATAGACGCATTGGCCGATCGAATCGCCAAGGACAGCTTGAAAGGGACGATCACATTAAACGACGAGGTTCTCAACTCGAGGATGCTCAAGGTGATTTCCGCTTACGTCATGCAAGACGATCTCTTGTTTCCGATGCTGACGGTGGAAGAGACGCTCATGTTCTCCGCCGAGTTCCGACTCCCTCGGACTCTGTCAAAGTCCAAGAAGAAAACTCGGGTTCAAGCTCTGATCGACCAGTTGGGCCTCCGCAACGCCGCCAAGACAGTCATCGGCGACGAGGGCCACCGCGGCGTCTCCGGCGGCGAGAGAAGGAGGGTTTCGATTGGAATTGATATCATTCACGACCCGATTGTTCTGTTTCTCGACGAGCCCACCTCCGGGCTCGACTCGACCAGCGCTTTCATGGTGGTGAAGGTGTTGCAGAGAATAGCTCAGAGTGGTAGCATTGTCGTCATGTCCGTACATCAACCCAGTTACAGAATTTTGAGCCTGCTGGACCGGCTGATATTTCTGTCACATGGACAGACTGTGTACAGTGGCTCGCCGGCGAATCTTCCCATCTTTTTCGGTGAATTCGGGCACCCCATACCCGAAACGGAGAACCGGACCGAGTTCGCCCTCGACCTCATTCGAGAATTGGAGGAAACTCCAGGTAATTATTTGGGCCTGAATTATTTTTCTGATTAATTTGAACCTATTCAATTACATAAAATTGTGTCATTTCAAATCTTGAATAGGAGGAACCAAGAGCTTGGTGGAGTTCAACAAGTCATGGCAAGTCATCAAGAACCAAAAGCAAAGAGAAGCAAACGGTTGCAGCAACAGTGTCTGCGGTAGTATGCCCAAACTCTCGCTCAAAGATGCAATAAGTGCAAGCATTTCGGGAGGAAAACTAGTCTCCGGTGCCCCAAACGACACCAATCTAGCCTCCTCGGTCCCCACATTTGCCAACCCAATTTGGACCGAAATGTTGGTCATCTCCAAACGCTCCGTCACAAACTCGAGACGAATGCCGGAACTCTTCGGCATCCGATTGGGGGCGGTACTCGTCACCGGAATCATATTAGCCACTATGTTTTGGCACCTCGACGACTCCCCCAAGGGGATCGAAGAGCGCCTCGGGTTTTTCGCTTTTGCCATGTCCACCACCTTCTACACTTGTGCCGAAGCCATCCCCGTCTTCCTCCAAGAACGCTACATATTCATGAGAGAAACCGCCTACAATGCCTACCGCCGCTCCTCTTATGTTTTAGCTCACTCGCTGCTCTCTATTCCATCCTTGCTCATTCTTTCCTTCGCCTTTGCCGCCACCACCTTTTGGGCCGTGGGCCTCGCCGGTGGGCTTAACGCCTTTCTCTTTTTCTTCTTCACAATTTGCGCAGCGTTTTGGGCCGGATCTTCGTTCGTAACATTTCTATCGGGCGTAGTGACCCATGTCATGTTGGGCTACACAGTTGTGGTGGCCATTTTAGCCTACTTTCTCCTCTTTAGTGGGTTTTTCATCAGCAGAGATCGAATCCCACCTTACTGGCTTTGGTTCCATTACATTTCTCTGGTGAAATACCCATATGAAGCTGTTTTGCAAAACGAGTTTGATGATCCAATGAGGTGTTTAGTGACCGGAATTCAAATGTTCGACAACACGCCATTGGGTGAGGTCCCTACGTCGATGAAATTGAAGCTACTAAAGAACATGAGCAACATTTTAGGGTTGAATATAACTGGGTCTAGTTGCGTGACCACCGGATTAGACATACTGAAGCGGCAGGGTATAACGGATATTAGTAAATGGAATTGCTTGTGGATCACGATCGCTTGGGGGTTTTTGTTTAGAATTTTGTTTTATTTTACTTTGTTGTTGGGGAGCAAAAATAAAAGGAGGTAATTGATTAGGGAGAATAGTTGGCAATGTTGTTGTTGGTCTTTTGATGATTCAGTGTATAATTGTAAGTTAATTTCATGTATTCAATTTGGTTAATGATAAACCCATGGTTTATGAGAGATTACATTTGGTTATATGTATTTGTTGAAAAGACATTTGGTTATATGTATTTGTTGAAAAGACACGAATAGTACATAGGAGGACGGCTATAAGACTCAAAAAAAAAAAAAAAAAAAAAACCTCCCAAACTAAACTTCCTAATGGAGGAGAGAAAACTCCATAAAACTTAGAAACCAAAGGGTGCACAAAGAGGACGGCTATAAAACTAGAAAAAAATAACCTCTCAAATGAAACTTTATTAAATAGAGGAGAGAAAACTTCATAAAACTTAAGAAATAAAAAATGCACAAAGAGTGGCCTTATTTAAACCTTTACTAAGTAAAACATTAAGGGGCTGTTCGGTTACGTTTTGTAAAGCAGTTTTTTGTATTTGTAATATGAAAATGCCTGAAAAATGCGTTAGACAACCATTTTTGAAAAATGAGATTCATGAAACAAGGAATACAACTCTTAATTATAGTGTATTTGTTGAAAACGATCAAAAGACGTTTTCATTGTTTTGAAGAACAAACTCTGTTCTAGTCAAAGCTGGGAGAGAAGAGAGAGTGGGCAAGAGGACTGAGGGAGAGATGAGATCGAGATGCGGCTCCGAGGATCCACGGCGGAGAGGACTGGAATTGGAGCCGCCGGAAGAGGAGGCTCGGTGGAGCTGGTCTGGGCCAAAACAGGCGTGGCGTTGCCGGGTTTGAAGAAGAGGTGTTTGGCTGGAGGTGATAGACGGTGGTGAATTGGGTTATGTGATGGTGGCGCCGATCTTCTTCCCCGTCCAGTCTGCTCGATCTCGTTTATGAGTCAGCTTAATCTCCCCAATTGTTGCCGTTATTGAAGCACTTCGGTTTCGTCTCCCTGCTTAATCCAACAATACCCATATCGTCTCCCTGCTTGTTGATGATGCTATTGAAATCCCTAGCATTAATCCAGCAATACCCATACCCATATCGTCTCCCTGCTTGTTGATGCTGCTATTGATTGTATTTGTTTTTTGCCAAATCAGCTGCTATTGATTGTATGGGTAGTGTTATTGGTGTTGGATTGCTTGTTGTGGCAGAGGTGATATTTCTAAGGTTAATGTTCCTGTTGATCACATGCTATTGATTGTATGGGCGGGGTTACTGCTTACTGGTGTTGGATTGCCTGTTTGGGTCTATCTTCCCAACTCCAGTCTTTTTTTTTCTTTTTTTTTTGAAAAATTTCCCAACTCCAGTTTCCAAACTCTTCCACCGAACACCCTTTTAAATTTTTAAAATGTAAAATACAATTTTATGTTTTCATTTTACAATACAATATGGGAGCGGCTGCTTTGCACCAACACTTTATTGCACCGGGGGTAAAAATTCTTTTTTGCCCTTTTTTGTTTGGTCCCTCTCTCTCTCCTCACTGTTGCCGGCCACCACCGTCGGCGCCGCCGTCAACCATCTCCGATGGTCACCAAATTTTACCACAATATACAACACAACGCAAGAAACAATTTTTATACCTGCCACGAAGTCCGATTCGAAGTGTAAAGGCACGAATTTTCCTTGGAAGCTAGCGGTGAAAGAAATTTCAAACCGACGATTCGCCGCCGTCCGGCAACGGATTGAGCCAAGACCGGTGGCATTGAACTCACAAGGACGAGGGCTTCAAAGCCCAGTAGGTAGATCGGGTCGAATCGACCGGGATTGTGAACAGGAACGATGAACAGTTCGGTGCAAGCCGTTTTCGGCCATGCGTGCGGCTATTTTCGGCAAGGTTCGGTCTGAAATCGGGTGGGGAGGGTCGCCGGAACACGCCGCTACCTTTGGTGGGGGCGGTGACTTGCAGGGGTGGCCGGTTGTGGTGGCAGCACCGGCGATAGTGAGGAGAGAGAGGAGAGGAGGAGTCGCACGGGAGAGAGGAAGAAAGAGGGAGACAAAAAAAAAAGTAAGGGCAGAATTGTCAATTCGCGTATCTATTTGCAATTAAAAAAATACTTAAAATGAAATGAACGGCTGAGATTGCACGGTGCAATAAAAGCACGGTGCAATCCAGAAGTTCCCATACAATATTTATAAAACAGTTTTGTAAAACCTTACCGGACAGAGCCTAAGGTACTTCAAATTCAACCAAAAGTATCTCTATAAGCCATGGAGGACAATCTTCTAGACAATGAAACCTATCAACACCATTTAAGAATTAATTTCCTTAAATTATGCGCCATTATGTTGCAGCTCCTATGTCTCAAAAAATATTGTGGAGGTCACGAAAATTATGACCTGTTGGTTATTTTTTTTGACCGAGATCGTAGTATCTCAAAAGTTTTTTAGGTCCATGGACTAATCTAGTCGGGATCAGTGTAAAAAACATTCTTCCTCCTGGCTAGCCACAAAATGAATTGAGATTTATAACTCTAATCCGCAGTCGGCATGATTCGAATCCGGGTGGGGGGAGGTTCCACATCTGGAGGCTCTTACCAACTCGACCACCAGTGGTGGTTACCTATTGGTTATTTGAAATAACCAATAATGTGGAGATCACATATTCAAATCTCACTCTCATCATGAGATTAATGGGGTGGGGATGAAAAAACAAAAAGTATTGGTCTTGTGTGATGTGTTTTAACGCCTTAACGGTATAAGTGCCGACTGTTGGGCCAGAAGGTCCAACCAGTTGAAGCCCATTTCAGGCAACAATTATCCAAAACGGCGTATACACTCTTATCGCGCCCCTGGAACCCAATGGCCTACTAGAGCATTGGCGGTTACGTAACAAACCAACTCAGCCAATTTTAATTATTTATTTTATCCGCCGGAATCCTAACCTTCGTAGGATTAACGAAAACGTATCCTGGCCGTCCAACCTGTCGGCTCGTTCTATATATACCACAGGGAGAGACAACAGCATCTTTATCTCTGTGTTTCCAAAGAGTTTTTAGGGCAAAATCGAATTGGGGATTTTTTTTCACCTGCCAAGGTACGCAATCTGTGCGATTATCTCGTCTTTTATTCCTTCGCGGGTCTAAGGTCTTACGAATTTTGCTTCTTTTTGCCCTCTGTTTTAACTCTTTGTGTTTCAATTAGATTTGTCGATTTTTGAATAGATTAAAACATCTTGATTCATCGATTTTGATTACAGAATTGATTAGGGTTTGTTAGTTGTTGTTTTTGAAATAATTAAGGAGATTTACGTTGCTCAAATTTGATTTTGACGGATTTTATTGTTCATCATTCAAGTCGAAGACTTTGTACTTTAGACAATGCTGGAATAAGCTCTTCTATATTCATGTTTCGTTCTTAGCTGAAATGAATGAATTGGGTCCAAAATTGTTGCATTGTAGTTCTCTTAGAGTTTCATTAATGGGTATAAAACTTAAAGTATCAAGTCTTGTATTTAATTATATCTTCTCAATTCTTGTTTATGTTGGATAACTGAATTTGAGCATAGGTGTGTGGTTTCCCATAATATATTTACCATGCTCCATACTTTACTGCAGCCTGAAGATGCCTCGCTATGATGATCGATATGGCAATTTGCGTCTATATGTTGGTCGCTTGGCTTCACGCACCCGTACACGTGATCTGGAGCGTATTTTCAGCAGATACGGGAAGTAAGTTTATTTACTTTTTATATGAACTAATGTATTTATGTAGTTGGAATCCGAATAATTCTATGAATGCGTGTGTTATGAATTTAGATGTTAATGGTTGAATCATTAATCATTTCATGAGGGGTGTTAGATATTTCCACCAAAAATTGTTGGGAACATTTAGTTCCTTGCCAAGCTTGCTAATGTGCTTGGTTTAATATGACTTTTCATCATCTTGTGTGTGGGAGCGCTTTGCCCCAAGGTCTGGTGTTTTCTTAACTTGAATGATCTTGTTGAAGGTTTCCTGGGGTTTGGCCTTACTTGGAGGTCTATGACTCTTTGGTGGGAGGGTGGCCTTGGTGGAATTGGTGGAAATTCTTGCCGAGTGTATAGGAGACTTTGGCGATTCTTTCTGTAGTCTTATTGCGTGTTTTTATGCAAATGGCAACAATCTCAAATCTGGTGTTTAGTTCGTCTGTGATGGGCGAAGTATCATACACTTGAAGTTCTTAAGTAATGATAGCCTTACTGTTTCTGGTTTCTGGCAACCGTTTACGCAGAGTACGAGATGTGGACATGAAGCGAGAGTTTGCATTTGTTGTAAGTTTTTCTTACTTTATGTTTTTGTTTCTTTCCATTTACACTGTTATTTTCTTGAGAATATATTGAGAACCTTCTTTTATTTTTCGATTAGCTTAAGAACCTGGTTATGGATTCTACATCCATATTATGTTGCCTTAATTTCAAGGGTACTTTGTTTGTTTTTTTTTGTGTGCTCTCACCTCTTGTTAACAGGAATTTTATGATCCTCGAGATGCTGATGATGCAAGATATAGCTTAGATGGTAGGGAAGTTGATGGTAGTCGTCTGATTGTGGAGTTCGCTAAGGGGGTAAGTTTCTAGTTTTCTCAGCTTGTGTATAATTTCATGTTCTTTCATGAAACTGATATTTTCCTGCTTCTGTTACTTCGAGTAGGCTCCACGTGGTTCCCGGGAATATATGGGCAGAGGTCCTCCACCTGGATCTGGGCGCTGCTTTAATTGTGGCATCGATGGCCACTGGGCTCGTGATTGTAAGGCTGGGGACTGGAAGAACAAGTGCTATCGCTGTGGAGAAAGAGGCCATATAGAGAGGCAGTGCAAAAATAGCCCGAAAGAATTAAGGTTGTTGCTTACTTTCAAGAGTTGTTGCACTGTTTTTTTTTTCTTTACCCCTCCTCTTCTGGGTGAATCACTTTTAAACTTTTCATCTAACATTTTTCAAATTATATAAATTGCAGGCGTGAGCGGAGTCGTTCACGTTCTCCTCGTCGTGGCAGAAGTCGTAGCCCAAGTTACAGCCGAAGCCGCAGCTATAGGTTTGTACACGCATCCTGATCCCTTTAATTGTGTTGCTTTATTTAAGAGAATGATTAAAGAATCATTTTTCATATAACCTAATCCTCTTCAGATTCAGACACATGATGTTTCTTATTAAATATATGTATATTTGTTTTTATTAATCAACTGGATCACTTTGTGTTTCTAGCCGATCAAGATCCCCGGCGAGGAAAGGACGGAGCTTGGAAAGGGATGATAGATCTCGGAGCCCTTCTTACAGAAGCCGCGATGTGAGCATGAGTCCAGTTCGCGCAAAGGGGAGGAAGCGCAGCCTTACACCTGATGATGATAGTCCCCGTGGAAGAGGTAGCCCTTCTCCCAGAAATGGAGCGGCCACCAGAAATGATAGCAGAAGTCCTATTAGCCCAAAGAGCAGAAGTCCTAGCCCCAACCGCGAGATAGATAGCCCTGTTCACCCTGCTGAAGCTAATGGTGGTAGCCCCAGTCCAAGGGAGGATAGGAGCCCTGTCGATGATGATGATGATGATTACAACCGCCGCTCTCCATGATGCATTAGTATATTGGAAAAGAATCTGTCTGTTGAACAAACTTAGAGTATGCAAGACATTGCACTTTGTTGTGCTTGTTCTGTGACGTATTTTAGAACTTGTGAAGTTCATTATTATTGTTAATCTTTTATATAGTATCTTATGCAACTCTCTTTAGTTTTGTGCCTGAAAATGGTTCTGGTAAGACATGAATAACTGATTGTTTCAAATTTGTGATCGAGGATCATACGTATATGGAAATTGGATGTTGTTGGGTGTTACCAAGAGTTGTACCATGAGTGTTTATGGTTATCAAAGTGCTTGCGACCTTGGAATAAGAAATGTAACCAAAATGGAACATGAGCCAATTACCTCTGTGCATATCAGGTAAGTAAATTCGTAAACCTGTACCGCCTACTGGAACACAAGCACGTACAAATGATCATTAAGCAGGTGAGTCAGAAATCAGTAGCAAAATGACAAAGTAAATCGTCTCTTGCTTAAAACAAACCGAGTAGCAAAGCAACCTAACTATACCTTTGTTCCAACTCTTATCCACAAATGTCTAACGCGGTGACTCTGCCGTGTCTCGGCATAGTCAGCATGGCACGCCGCCCAAAACAGACGGCAAAGACAAAGCAAGTGCCGCCGGCGACGAGAGTTGGCTTCGGAATGAGCAAGAGGAAGGAGCCGCTCTGGCAATGCTTGGAGGGTTGCGGAGCTTGCTGCAAGCTTGATAAGGGTCCGTCTTTCGCTACTCCTGAAGAAATCTTCACTGACCCTGCTGATATTGAGGTTAGTGCCCTTAACGTGTTTGACGAAATGCCTCAATGAATATCGTTGCTTTTGGAATTGATTCGTTTACAATTTCAGCTTTACAGAAGTATGGTAGGTTCAGATGGGTGGTGTGTGCACTTTGAGAAAAGCACACGCAAGTGCTCCATTTACAATGGTAAGTCATATGCTTGGTACCATTGCTATGTTGCTTTGAACTCTTGATCTTAACACCGGAGTTGTTTTTCCAGATCGTCCATATTTCTGTCGCGTGGAGGCAGACGTATTTGACAAATTGTATGGGATTAGCAAGAAGAAATTCAATATGGAGGCTTGCAGGTCTTCTTCTTCTCTTTCTTTTCTGTTAAACATTGTATTTCAAGTGAGAAGCATAATGGGTTGGTTTCTTGGTGTCTTTTTCATGTACTAATCAGCTCATTGTGTTCTAAATTGGTTTAGGAGTTGCACGGACACCATCAAATCTGTTTATGGTCCCTATTCCAAGGAACTGGGAAACTACAATCGCACTGTAATGAACTCCAGCACTAGTTAAACCATTGCACTTTCCACTGCTCAGATCGATAATATAAGGTGGAGTTGTGAAGGTTTTCAAAGAGATCCATAACCCCTTCAGCAAAATCATCACTGGTATAGTAGATTCTGGCTAAACCTTCAATTCCTCACTTGGTTGTGCGGAAAATTTCACTCGGGCAAGAGGCTTTTAGCGCCAGACATTTCCAGCAGCTGTAGACTTTAAATTTGAGACAATCTATAGGCTGATGATAAGCTAATGTGTTTCAACGAAGTGCTTATTTGAATCTTCAACATTTCTGTAATATAATGTTGAAGGCTTGAAGCCTCGGTGGCAGTTCTGTTTTACTCTCTGCCCTGCTAACTTGCAATACATTCTACTAAAATCATATTGGAAATTTGATTGTAGAAAGAACTCAACTTTCTTTAGGTACTGTTCTTTTTATAAATTTTCCAATATTTGGGGTTAGCAGAAAAACTACACCTGCAAAACTAATGTTCGACCCAGTTTCTTTGGTCATGGGTCAAGATCAAGACGCTAAGCTGTGGTAAAGAATGAAGGAATTAGAACTGGATGCATCAGGTGTGTGCTTGTTTACCTTCTCATCCTAAAGTTTTCTTGTGACATCTTCCAAAAATCATCGTTTTAGCGAAAGGAATAAAGCTCGAGGCTTCTCGGAATCATCAAGTGTTCTGCTTTGGGAGGACTTGAAGGCACTACGAATCATCAAGTGTTCTGCTTTGTGAGGACAAGAAAGAATCAAGCACTAAATAAGAAAGGGACAAAACCAAGTTACAAGGGGTTAATTGACCACACTCCTATGGATTCGTAGTGCCTACAATAACCATGTCCAAATGCTTATTGTACTCATATGCTTGAACCATACTTAACCGTGCTCAAATGCTTAAAAATACAATCCTGAGGTTCCTTGAGGGAAATGTAAGCACAATCATCGACACAGGCGTGAATAATTTTCTGCCGTTGATCGATGATGATCTCACATTACGAGACCATCAATGAACCGCTAACAGTAATCAAATTTGGCTAGCAAAGCTCTTTCTCTAGAGTTGCTACTAAGACAATGGCTTTTGCTAATTAAAGCTCAGAGAGATGGAGCTTGAGAAAATTACGTTGACACATGAGTCATGACTCGTACACCAGGAAAACTAGTAAACTCAGTTCCAAGTCCCACCAGAGTGTTACACAAGAAAACATGTTTCACCACCACAATTCAACAGCCTTTCTTCGGTCACTCCCTTCCTCCTCTCCAAAATGCTACTCCCACCACTCCACCATCCAATCCCTCTGCTCAGGTTCCATCATCACTTCTCTCTCCTTGAGCCGCTTTGCACACCCACAAACAACCTCACCAGTCCTTCGGTGCCAATGCCATCATTAACCGATGATGAAAAGGTATACTTGAATATGCCTTACCACACCTCTAATATTACTTCATCATCCATAAGATCGACATCACATCTAATTTGGTGGCTAAAGGTAACCGACATGGCAAAAGTCTTTGTTTGGACTGCCTTGAATTCTCTCTTTTCACTGGCCTAATCCCCTCATATCTGAGCTTCTTTCTACTGCCTTGCTGCAAAAGGAAAAGGAATTAACAGTAGGTCAACATATTCAGTGCAAGCTTGACAAACAAATTAAGAGAACAAAAACAAACACTGCTTACACTTTGAAACGGCTAACTGCTAAATGCTTTCCGATCAACACTTTGGAGGACACTTGGGAAACACAAGCTTCTAAAATAGTCAGGTCCTGAAGAGAACCAACAACCTTTTTCGCTGTTCCTTGAGAATCAAAATCCTGCCAAAGCTGTTAAATAGATAAGTAAGACTGAATACATTCTCTTAATATCTCCATATGAATGAATGAATAAATAATAACCACGTAAGAGAAATGGATCAGCCGATGTACCAGTACTCTGTTTGCACAACAGCTATTCCTCCAATTTAGCCAAAACCTCCAGAAATTGTTTGCCAAAAACAAACTAGATATATGCCCCTGCAGAAACAACATACTGAATGAATTTATTTATTTTGCTCGCAACATGGATAAGGAAATGATAAAGCAGAGGAAAGGGAAGAGAAGAGTTTAATAACTTGAAGGAAAGGGTGGTGGTAGGATGTTTGAAAAGCATACCTTATTTGCCTCAATGTGGCACTTTATGCAATTAGCAATTTTTGTACACTGTGTTGATCAATTCTCAATAGTTATCCAATTAACTAATAAATAAGAAGATTGGTCAGTACTAGATTAAAAAGAAGAAAGTAATAAGAAAGACAATCTGTATACTTTTATTCATTTTAGAAGAGTGACAAACTTGAATCAAATGACTTTCACAACAACAATTACAAACTAATTATCGACTTAAATGCATATATGTATGATTAATACTTGAAAATTCAGTTCAATTTGCCTTTTCAAACTAATTGTCTGATTAACTAAAATTAGAAGGGAAGAGAAGAATCTAATGAGAATGAATACAAAGGGACAGAAGAAAAAGTGAGAGAAGAAAAAAGAATGACTTACCATGGATGAATGGAAGATGACGAATCTTAGGCCACTCTGGGCCGCTCTCCTCCCTGCATCTTTCTTGTAGAAGGGGACAATATTGGATGCGTATCTGTTTTAATTTGGTGAGGCGTTGCATAGCTTCCACAGAAGGTAGATACATCACATTCTTGCAATCAGTAATAGTTAGGTACTCGAGAGATGCAAGGTTTCCCAACCATTCTGGCATAGCCTCCACTCCGTCAAAGCCTGATATATCCAACTTTGTTAAAGAAGTGAAGCGTTGAATTTGTTCAGGGAGAGACTTGAGTTTTCGCCACCCGTACAAATGTAATGATTCAAGTTTTGGTATAGCCTGAAAAGCAGGGAATGATTCGAGCTCCTCCCAGAACCCACCAATTATCAATTTTTTCAGACAGGTGAGGCTGCAGAGTGAGGATGCTGCTAACCCATTCGGTAGACATTTTAATCTTCTACACTGAGTAATCTCCAACCTGCGGAGGGATGTGAGCTTGTCTAAACTTGGAATAGTCTCCAGATTATCACAACCCCATATACTCAATTCTTGAAGAGAGACCAGGGTTTGAAGAAATGCACTAAATTCTGGCCCAATTTGTGGACTATCACACCATTTAATTGTCAATTGACGGAGGGATGCGAAGCTGCCATGTAAGGTAGTCGGAAGAGACTCTAGATTACTTACACACAACTCTTGGAGAGGTGCACTCAGACTGTCGATCGAAATGGATACTAGCCTCGGGCACCTTGTTATTGTCAATTTCTGAAGAGAGGTGCAGGATTCTAGTCCACTCGGGAGGAATAACTGGGGACATCCGTCAATGTCTAATTCGCGAAGAGATGGGAGGCCACCCTGTAGATTTGGAATGGACGATATTTTAGAGCAGTAGTGTATTTTCAATGTTTCGAGGGATGAGAGACCACCGTGTATAATATCTTGGATGTACTCTAGACTAGGACAATAGGACAAAATCAGCTGTTTAAGAGAGGGTGTGAGTAGCCCATCAGGCAAATACCTCAGATTCTTACAACTCCATATACATATATATGAAAGAGATGCGCAACAGTACTCAAACCCTTGTGATTGGGGAGAAATACAAGTTAGCTTCGTACAATCAGTTATGTCCAAATGTTCAAGATTATTGTTATTTTCTAACATCCCTTCCGGCAGACAAGTAAGTCCATAGACACTCCGTACCTCGAGACAAGTGAGAGTGGTTAGCTGATTGCTTAGAATACTTGCTATTGGCATACCACTATACATGTTTTGTATCACCAACTTCTGGAGAGATGGAAAATGAGTGGGAGCACTTGTCAATTGGTCGCAGTAAATCAAGGTCAACTCCTCAAGGCAAGGAAACACCCTGCAGCTACTTGCTCTTTCTGTTGGTGCTTCCATCCATTCAATCAGCTTCCTGGCCTCCTCAATATGTAATGTTTTCAATGCAGGAAACAGATCCCGTGCCTCCTCCTTACTTGTTCCAGCTCCATAAAACTCAGATCCTATACATGCTAGCTTCTCCATGTTCTTAACCTTAACACGTCTAAGATTGGGCAGATGGCCAAGTACTGGGAGTCTTTGGCAATTGTTGCAGCCCAATAATTCAATCTCTTTCAGATTGTTGGGTAGCAATAACCATGATGCAAATTTAACACCCATGAAGCCCTGAATCTCCAAAAATTCCAGATTAGGATGTGGTCGGAGTCCTTCTAGTACATCTTCGTCATTATCAACACCGTTGTTCCATCCAAGGATTAACTTGCGTATATGTTTCTTCTCAACTAAATTTGCTTTCTCTGCTCCTTCTCCATCTCTTACATGTTCAAGGTTATGAATGGACAAGGTGCCTTTCAATTGGTTTACACCACCCAATTCCTCAATTTCAGGACCTGTCTCCTTACCCACCTTTACAAAAGGTAACGATCGGAGATTAGTCAACCGTCCCAGTATACCAGCTGGAACTTTCATATATCTACCAAAATAAACATGTCGCAAGTTGATCAAATTTGCAACTTCCATTGGGAACTCTTCAAGTTGATAAGGTATTTTCAATGTCTGTAGGTTATAAAGCTGACCAATAGATTTGGGAAATACTTTGATCCTTGTTTTCAAAACATTCAGATACCTCAAGTGTTTCAACTTTCCAATCGAATCTGGCAACACCTCAATGTCTGCGTTGTACAAGTTTAAAACACGTAAAGCTTTAGGTAAGGTGCTCCCAAAGTCTATACTAGTCGAAAAAATTGACCGCAAGTTCTTCGATTTTGATACATATTCTGCAAGATCGTGCAAAAGATCATGCATCTTGCATTTGGTAATATTACCACCGTAATCCTTTGTAAAGTCCTGAAAGAAGGACTTTCCCAATAGGATATTAAAATATTCATTACCCATCTCCTCCATCTCTAGATTACTTCTATCTGGAAAAGGGTGAAGCCATCCCTGAGCCATCCAGAGTTGGATCAAGTCATCCTTTTCAATTTCAAAATCTTTGATGAACAATGAGCAATATGCAAAACATTGTTTCAAGGATGGAGATTTCAACTCATCAAAACTCAACTTCAAAATTGACAATATTCTTTTTTCTCCTTCTGGCAAATCCCATATTCCACTCTCTACAATTGATCGCCATCCATCACTTGTTTTAAAGCGCATCATATGTCCCAAAACCTATGATTAATAGGTCAAGTGTCAAATTTCTATCAAATAATAATGTTAATACATTTTGCTATCTTGTGTAAGGCTATTTGAAAATTCATATGAATACAGATTTTATAGCAATACCCTTATATATAGAAAAAGACTCCCACAACATTTCATGGTTTTATTTTACTCTAAAGAATGCATTTTTTTTACACTATAAAATCCTCGTTTGTTTCACGGATTTGAGGCTTGGGAACGGGAAAGTGCTACCTTTCCCATGTTTGGTAAGTGCAAGGAAGGGAAAATGGTTCCTCCTACTAGGAAAAATAGGTGGGAAATTGAATTCCTTCATCCTCAAGATCAACTAGGTTGTGAACCAAGTCTTGTTTTTTTCGCATTTCTTTTAAGTCTCTCACTATTACTACACGGTGCAAATACATTCAATGCTACTACATACTTTACTCTTTTTTCTTTTTTGGTTTAAGGTTTAGTGTTTATAGTTTAGGACTTAGAAGTTTAGAGTTTAAGTTTTTTTTTTTTTTTTAAAGTCCCCAACAATTACTACACGATGCTTCTACACCAGCTGTTACTACACAATTTTTGTTTTTCTTTTTGCCGAGACTTTAACATTTAGGGTTTGGTTTTAGTGTTTATATAGTAACATGGTTGATATTTATGTAATAACAGCATTGCGTAGTCAGAGAGAGAATATGAAGTATCATTGTTTATGTAGTAACATATATAGTTTATGTAGGATCAGTGTTTATGTAGTAACAAGTTTTTTGTGTAGTAGAAAATTTATGTAGTAACATGGTTTTGTTTATTTGTGTAGTAAGTGTCTGTAAGCTAGGTTGTGTAGTAGCAGAGCTTATGTACATATATGTAGTGACATGTTTTATATTTTTATGTAGATGCATACTTTATGTAGTATTAGTGTTTATGTAGCATGAATTTTGATTAAATGATCAACCACGGCAGATCAATAAAAATGTTTGTAATTGAAGCACATGAAAATTAACAAATGCCAATTCAGCCTATTCCTGAACTAACATAATTTGTGATTTACCAAAAAATTAATAAATAAATGTACGGTAAAGAATACTACAAATCCTAGAGTTTGTGTATTCGCTCATATAACGCCCCTAAAGTGTTAGGTCTCAATGAGACCTCTAACATTGACCTTCTCTTTTTCATTTTCTTTCTTTCCTATTTTTGGTTTTTTCATTTTGTCTCAATCGGAAGGGAGACCAAATGCTAGTTGGCTTATTCATTTTTCGTTTTATTAGATGTAATGTTATTTTATGAAGGGCTCATTTAGAATTATTTTTTAAATGACTTTGTAAATAACTAATGATTTGAACTTTATCATTAACTAGCCTTCCTACATGCGCCTTGCGCATGTGGAAGACGGCGTTCGTGTGTGAGAGAAAAATTATCGCTTATTTAGTTTTTTTTCGCATTATTTGTTCTTCGGTTTTGTAATAAAAAAATAAAAAATATATATAATAATAATAAATAGGCAAGCGGGCAAGTTGGTGTGAGGTCTTCATAAATATGGTTTTAATTTTATTTATTATGTTATTTACTGTTTTGCCCTTATTTTATTTAAGTTTATATATTGGCTAAGGGTTAATACCCATAATGGTACCTGAAGTATCACAGTCTGGACTAATTGGTACCTGAAGTATCAAAATGGACAATTTGGTACCTATAGTTTTCCTCCGTCACCCAATTTGGTACTTCTGTCAAAATTTCCGTTAAGTTGGTCCAATTACAGGGGTAATTTCGCCTTTTCATTATTATATATTTCTAAAATATATCTATGACCTTAACTACAGCTTTCTCTTCATAATCAAAGACTTTTCCTCCAAAAGACATAATATTGTCCTAAAAAAATAATTGTACCTTCAATATAACCAAAACTCTAAAACCCGAAACCCCAAAAATAGCGTACCTTCAATATACGCTAAATGAGGTTTTTGAGTTTTTGGTTATATTGAAGGTACAATTTTTTTTATGTTAACACACCTTAAATTGTTACTAACACACTTTTTTGTATTTTTTAATTTACTTTTATTATACAAATAATTCATAAATCTCTTATATTGTTTAGAAAAATTGTATTTAAAAATACAAAGGTGTGTTAATAACAATTTGGGATGTGTTAATAACAATTTTTTTTAGGACAATATTATGTCATTTGGAGGAAAAGTTGTAGTTAGGGTCATAGATGAATTTTAGAAAGATATAATAATGAAAAGACAAAATTATCCTTGTAATTGGATCAACTTAATGGAAATTTTGACAGAAGTACCAAATTGGGTGATAGAGGAAAACTATAGGTACCAAATTGTCCATTTTGATACTTCAGGTACCAATTGGTCCCGATTATGATACTTCAGGTACTATTATGGGTATTAACCCATTGGCTAATATAGTTTAAAAGGGGCAAATCTTGGGTTTTTGAATGTTTACCAAGAACTCAAGTTTCCCCATTATATATATATAGATGAAGATCAAATAAGAAGAAGAATAAAAAGAAAGTGCACATTCAATAAAAACTTCAAACTGATGATAGAACATACCCTTGCTACTAATGGTAGGCCTCCACACTTTTTAGCAATCTCCCTTCCGATTGTCTCCTGGTATTCAGATATAGGAGCACTCCCAACTAGAACAGCTTTATCCTTCAATATGAGCCAACATTCATCATCTGATAGTTTTCTCAAATCACACCTAGGAAGGGTCTCCATGACTTTTGCAACTTTGTCACTTCGGGTAGTGACAATAATGCTGCTTCCTCGGTTATCATTATCTGTTGACAAATAACTCCTCAGCTCTTCCCATTTCTCAGGATCTTCATTCCAAACATCATCGAGGACGAGAAGGTATCTTTTCTCTTTCAACTCTTCTCGAAGGAACTTACAAATTGCATCCTTGTTTTGTACGGTGGCTTTCTCTGGTTTAAGAGATTCCAAGATTCCCCTTAAAATCTTCTTGACTTCAAAAGGGCTAGATACACAAACCCATATTTTTTCATGAAAGTGTTTATCGATCTTAGATTCATGATATATTGATTTAGCCACAGTTGTCTTCCCCAGGCCTGGCATTCCCACAATAGCCAAAACTGGAAGACAATTTTCTTCACCATAGTTTGACTTGGTCAAGGTTTTGACTATATCTGACACAACCTCTTCCCTTCCAATGATGTACTTTTCATCTCTATCAAACCCGGAGAAGGTTTCTCTGTCAAGTACTTCATTATCTTGGGAGGTTGCATCTGCCAATGCCCTAGCAACTAACCCAATAGTAGGGCCAGCTGCTTCTTTATTCAACTTCACCAAACATGTGTTGATTTGCTTGATTTTATGGGCCATTTTTAAGCGAAATGCAACAGGATTGGAGTGTGAGAAGAAGTTTTGCACCTTGTTCTTCATTTGGTTTTGCAGTTCTACCTTACGCCGGAGAGCTTCATATGCAATTTCATCCAAGACATCATCGGCACGGTGAGCTATGTCTTCAAGATCCTTCACCCACATTTCGACGGCCTCCCCTCGAACTTGTGAATGGTGTACATCTCGTAGCAGAGCTTGAATCTTGAGGAATGATTCACGCAGCTGTGCTAGATCTCCTTTGAAGCCCAATGCAAGACTGAATTCTTGAGCAGCTAGTGAAGCAACCTTCGACAGTATTCCCTCGGCAGCAAACGTGAGTAATTCTGCCATATCTTTCAGAACGATTAGAAACTAAGAAAACTAGAACAAGATTCAATGTGCAGTGAATCGTTCCTCAGAAGTCTTTGCCAAGTTATAGCCAAAGATAATGCCCCGAATGAAAGTGATGTTTAATTGTGAAAGTCATATGACTGATGCCACAATATGTTAGGTACAAGGAAAATAATGCAACATATAGATTAGTTTAACATTTTCATATAAATATATGAGTTTTCTAATCTTTGATTCTTTGAACGATTGCTAAATTACAAAAGAGGGTGGTTGCAACACAGGCTTTTCGTTTGGACCATCTGCTCAACCAATATAAACAAGTTTAATTGTCTCTTTCATAGCTAGCTTTCATAAAACCCAGCTGGTTATATTTGTCAACGCTTTCATTTTTTATTGTTCCGGCGCGGAATCAAAATATCAAATCGCTCACGAGCAATATTTTGTTAGTATTTTATGATTAAGCCTTCAAATTGTTCTTATACAGTTATACAAGACCAGGGGCAAAGCTAGCAAAAATTAATCGGGTGAGCTAATATCGCAACATAGGATAAATAAATTTATGTCATCAATAGTTGAATTATGTATATAATTAGTCTGGTGGTTGTTGGCTGAGCTTACAGTACCAAGCTCCTTAGTTCGAATATTGATATTGTTGATCTTGCCAACAGGTTGGAATATCCGGTTTGGTTTTTCGGTACTTAGGCCTAATCAAACCTTTCCTACTTATCAATATTCCCAAAAGAACATGCACTACTTTAGGTTGCACAAGCATTTCAATTCAGGGCTCTCCGCAGTGTTGAAGTTAATTGCCACACTCAGTGGTGCTTTTCTTGAGTATTTTTTTCCTCAAAATTTAATATCACAAGTTGAGCAGCAACAGTTATCAAGGTCATTATGGATTTATGGGTACGTGATTGAAAATTTGTTTGGGTTGGAACTTGGAAGTGCCGAAGTGGATCAACAAGTTGTTCTTCATTATCTTTGCACTCTATAATTAGGATGTGTTTACTAAATTTAAATGGAGTTGAGAAATAATAGAAAGGAGGAGTACCGAAAGATAAAATATGGGTGCATAAGTCGTTTCACATAAAGATGTTTTTTTTTTTTTGATAAAATAATTTCATTTTTTTAAAGAGGATCATATAAAAAAAATTATATGAAAAAAATAAAATGTGAAATGTTATCCAGAGAGAGATGTACGTGGGTAGTTATGTTTGTGTAGATATGAGTAGTAATTTTCTGTAAATGTGGATAGATATGTAGTTATCTTTCTGCAGTTTATTTTAATTAATTATTTATTTGTGTTTAGACTATTTTATCCCTGATGATTAAGATGTTATATATAATTATTTAATATTTAAAGGGTATTCAAGTAAAAAAATTATGTTTTGGTTGACAACGGGTGTTCTCTTAATATATAATATAGATTAGGACGTCGGTGACATTAATAAGAAATTAGCCAATAAAAATTTGACTCATTTTGAAATTATTTTCACTTCATACTTTCGTATCGGTGAAACTTAATAACTCTCACACTCTTGATTTTGATGCGAACCCCAATATTGTCATTTTCACTAAGGTTAATAAACACAAAAATAGAAATATATATGCATGAGGGACTCCCTCTATGTAATATTACGCTTCATGCCAGCTTAGGTTGTAGTGAGATGATTGTTTGCATATAGTAGTTTAGACCTTTATGAGGACAACGGACAACCAAGCGGTGGATCGCAAGTGACACATTTCCAAAAAAAACACCAAAATTTAGAGAGACAGTTCTAAGAGAAGGATTGGATTGAGAGGAATGAGGAGAAAAAGAGGAGATATAAACCAAGCCACCCGGAAAGGACTTGTTATGACTAAATCAAAAGAGAAAGTAAAAAAGAAAGAGGAAACCTCTCCATTGTTGCACGATGGTGGCTACAGGGATTTTTTTTTTCCCTCTTTGGTCAGATATATTTGGGATGAATCCATCCTAGGATTTGTCATTTGTATCCTCCCTACGAAGCACCATCCGTAATTACAATTAAGCCCATCAAATTTATCTGATTAAGCTCCAAGTGATGGCAGAAAATTGCGTTGACACACCTCAAACTCGGTAGTCTGTTAAAACCGTTACACAACCCGACCCTCTTTCACCTCCACCACAATTCAACAACCTTTCTTCACACTTTGGTCACCCCCTACCTCTCCAAAATGGCAAAGCCGATGATCTCACAAACCATTTTGCTACTCCTTGTAGCTTTCTTGTCCATCACTCCACCCACCCAATCCCTCTGCTCCGACTCCATTACCACTTCTCTCTCCTTGAGCGGCTTCGCCCACTTCGCCCACGCCTTGCACTCCCACAGCCTCTCCGCCACCAGGCCCACCTGCTTCGTCGCACCTGACTCCGCCTTCTTGGGCCGGCCCGTCTCCCCCAACACCGTCCGGGCCCACATCCACGCCGCCGGAGCCTTGCCTTTCCAATCCCTCCTCCAACTCCCACTCAACACCTCCCTCCCCACTCTCCACCGCAACACAACACTGATTTTCGGCACCGACGGCAAAAGGGTCTCCTTCAATCATGTTCTGATCACCGCCCCAAATCTCCACGTCGACGATTCTTGCGTTGTTCACGGCGTTGAAGGCCCATTAGTAGTGCCAATGCCATCATTGACGGATGACGATGATGATGATGATCTGACAAGAGCCAAGATTGCTGTGAAATCTCCACAAGAATTGCCGAAGCCTCCACGGCGTCGTTTTGCAGAGGTTGTCAGGTTCATTCGCCGAGCGCACCGTCCGATTCTTGGTGATCAGAATCAAGATACCAATCTTCCTTGAGAAACTGTCAACAAACTTTGGCAACGTTGTGTTGTGATTTAGGTAGGAATTGCTAAAGCTGTTTAGGTCAATCTTGAAATGTGTACTCAATTTCATGGTAGAGATTCCATTACTGGTGGAATTAGATACCCAGTACTGTAATTGTAAAACTGATGAATGAAATGCCACACCAATTTCTTTCTTTCTTTCTAAGCAAGTGGAAAGGATAAAGATGCTATGACCACCAATTCTATAATGTCATCTTTTGTGCTTGTTTTTTCGTACTAAAGGAGATTCGATTCAGAAAAGGCTTTGTGGGCGACCAAATCCATGGCCTTTTTCGAGAGAATTCAGAGACGGAAATCGAATTTTGATCAATATGTGGATGGTTTTGGCCTGCCTCTAATTTGATCCTATTCTCTGTTCTTTTATCAACCTTTTCTCCCAGAATATTATAATATGCTTTAGCCCCTTTCTTGAGCATTCCAACTCTAAAAGGCTTCCTGCCCAGAACTGAATTGCAGAGAGAAATTGAGCAAAGTTGAAGTCATGGACAACCAGCTCAATCTATATGATGGCAGTTACAATGTAGATGGCAATGGTGAACATGTTTCATCAGATGGGATATGGCATCCTTGTCTTTTCTTCAACCCAAATTACTCCCAGGAAGAATTTCTTCAAGGTTTGTTATCTTCATCCTGTGGGATGGAGGAAGCCGATTTCTCCAGCAGTCACTGGAATGAGGATGAACCTGTTGAGGAGACTTATGAGGGAGAAGAACAATTGCCATATTACGGCTGTGGAAATTGGCTTAGCGAATACGGGAACTCCTTCGGTCACTGTTGGGGAGATGAGTACTTCTCCCTTGGAAATGGAATTCACAACAATGAAGATGGCAGTGAGTTGAAGAAAGTAGAAGAAGACTCTGGGCAATGTGAGCAACAGTATGAATGTAATTCTGGGCACGAAGAAGTCACACAAGAAGACTACCCTACTTGTGATTCTTGGTCTTATGATTCTTGGTTTGCATGTGGAGGGAAAATTGATTCTCATGGCTACAATGAGCACGAGTCCAGGACTTCACATTCCTACTATCCGCCGGAGATCGGAGTTTATGAAAGTATTTTTGGCTACTGGCCTTGCTTGTATCGATACTGAAGTTCTTTGAATCTTTGATAACCAATGTAATAGACAATGCAGATGACCCAACATTTACATTTCAGTAAAAATGGTACCGCATGTTTTAGCATTCCCAATGTACAAGCTACTACTAATTGCTCCATGGTTTTACTGTCACAAAATTATAAGCTTTGTTGATGAATTTCATATGCATCTCTCTATACCAATACAACTGCTAGTGCATCATTTATAGTATAATATTCACAATATGTATATAACTTTTTATTTGTTCTCTTTTTCCTTCACAATATCAAAATTTGTGTAAGATCACCTTACTGTGAGGTAAACAAGTTAATGTAACTAGTCATTATCAAATTACATGATCAAGCCCTAATTCATCCTCAATATCATCACCATCTTCAAACAGCTTTAGGAACCGAGCCTGCTCTTGCTGTCGCTTCTTCTTTTGCCAGTACTTGTATCCAATTACTCCTCCAGCGATACACACTGCTAACACGACAGCAACGATTAATAGCACTAGAGCAACATGCATTCCCTTTTTCTTTGTTTCTTCATGTGTCTTGGTATTGGATTTGGAACCTACGAACATTTGGCAAAGAAAATATAACTACAAGTTGGACATCAGATATAAAGTAGCTTGAATTCAAATACAGATGAATGTTTTCAACTCTTTTGTGTATGTTCTGACTGAGTTCAAGTTCAACTGCCAGCCAATTGGTAATTAAGTAAGGTCAAATGAAGGTAACAGTATCCAGAGAAGAAGGAAATTCCTGAATTATAGAATGCATTCAAGTACAAGAATCACGCAGAACTATGTCTTTGTTATTTCCACAGACACCTAAAGGTCCCTAGCCATTCATTTGATGACTTGCATGATATAACTGTAGCCACAAATGATATCTGGCTTTGTAAGCTAAAGTGAATTGAACTCTGACCAGTTTAAGTGCAATACTCATTGTCATTCCAAAATAGGCATGAGGGAGTTGAGCTCAAAAAGTCAAATGAACTCATCCCAAATGTGAATTTACCTGTGACCAGTTTAAGCAAAAAGTTCTTGTCATGCCAAACTAGGCATGAGAGAGATGAGCTCATTCCAAAGGTGAATTTAACTCTGACCAGTTTAAGCACAAAACTGATTGTCATCCAAAGTAGGCATGAGGTAGATGAGCTCAAGAAGTTCAACTGAGCTCACCTAAATGTGATTTTAAATCTGACCAATTTAAGCACATAGTATCTTGTCATCCCAAACTAGGCATGAGGAAGATGAGCTCAAAACCTCAACTGAGCTCATCCCAAATTGTGAATTTAACTCTGACAGGTTTAAGCATAATACTCTTTGGCATCCCAAACTAGGTATGAGAGAAATGAGCTCAAAAATTCAATTGAATACACTCTCACTCACCAGCAGTGTCACACTTTGGACACGAAAACGTTGCGTTGAATTCTTTTTCTTTGATTCGCTGGTATTTTCCATCAGGACCATCGAAGTCCGAAGGACACAACTCCCACTCCTCAAATGTGTCATCTGATTTGAAGGTGTCCTCCTCATACAATCCACATCGCTTACACTTCTTACCTTCAATCTTTGTCAGAGGCTGAAACCATGAAAAATCACAATTCCATCACAAAACTAGCCCCAATTGATCCATTAAACAAATCAATCAAGTCCTAATGTGCGATTCGAATTCACAATTTAGCAACATAACATGTCACATATCCGGCAATAGAAAGTTATAAATTGCTATAATGTCGACTATGCACATAAAAGCTAATGCTATTAGACTATAAATCAGTGGCTACAAATTCAGACTCAGATGCATATATCTAATAATGAAAATCGAGATGATAATTCTCACCTGCCAAGACTCTTCGCCATTGAATTTATACAAGACTTTCTTTTCCTTGACGTCCGGCAACACCGTCTTGTTCTGATCCCCTTTGCATTTGAAATAAACCGTCGGCTTTTTCAACAGCTCGTGCGTGTTGTATATCTCAATCGAATCGAGTGTCACAATCGCCGATAGTATACATCCTGCGAACACAAAAGACTATCAATTTCACACAAAACGGCGTCGTCGCGATCAGATTAAGATAAAAGTAGAGGTCTTTGTTGTTTTTTGCCGGGAAAACTTTACCGGGAAAGCAGCTGAGGAAAACGCAAAAGGCGAGGAAATTGATCGGAACCCTGGAATTCAGCAGCCTCCGAGTCGGCATAACGAAGCTATCGTGATTTATTACGGCGTTGAGTCTGAGAGAAATAAACGTTTCGGAGAAGATGATCGGCGGGAGTGAGCACCACGCACGCCTTCGGCTTTCACTCGGAGACCACCACGGCGAGGGCAATTTCGTCTAGGACAAGAGTTGACGTGGCGGTGGTTTACTGGTTTTTGGTTTCGGTTACGAGTGGTTTTACTGGTTTCGAATCTGGGTTTCGTGGCTGAAGAGAGAAAACAAAGCGGGGTTGACTGTGACCGGTTCAGGCTTCGCGCTATTATACCAAGTTGACCACTATGGTACGGCCACCATTTCTATATAATGCCGCGTACGTAAAAACTATTCATTGATTTTTTATTGGCCAAAGAAAAGTTAATTACTTTTCTATATGGCTAAGGTTTGAGCTTTTGTTATTTAATTTGTTCAAACTACAATTTGATTTTGTGTTGATCCGATCCGATTTATTACAATATAAAAAGTCTTCTCTGTTTTTGTTTTGTAGAATTAACCGACATTCCATTTTCATATATATATATATATATATATATATATATGTCATATACGATTTTTAAGAATTTCATTGGTACATGAAAAATCGAAAGAAAATAAGTTATTGCACCCTTTTTGATATTTAGTGTAACACACAATTTTCATAAAAAAAATTATAACTTCTTTAATTTCTTGAGATTTTCTGTTACTGGGTAAGGAAAATATCAAACCTTAATTGTATGAGCATCTTTTACATGTTAAAATGATCTTTTAAGATTCTTTTACAGTTGGTGGTAACAAAACAATGCATTGGTCTTATATGCATGAAAATGATACTCAAGCTGAATTTTACGAACATTGAAAGTTTATGAACAAATATAAAGGCGTAAAGGGATAAAACTCAATTTTTGTGTAATAACTTTTGGCACCACTAAATTTTTTTTGGACTAGCGATATATAGGTTTAAAGTTTAGGGTGAGACAAACAAGACTAATTAACCCTCTATCGCATTATTTATTTGTACCCAAGTAGTCATCCAAACTTGAAATTTTGGGATTGAAAGTTGGAATTAGATTCTAGTTTCCCAAATTTCGGAAGAGGGTGGGCACAACTAGAGTCGAGGATAGTCAAATCTTGCTCCACAAATTCAAAAATCTGTTTAGAGAGACCAACGTACATCGCTTTGCATATCAAGTACGTAGTCTCTCTAAGCAAGATGAGTATATGCATGCTTACAAAGTGGTCTTCCCTTGAAAACCATATTTGCCATTAATTGACCTCTATTGAAGAACTTCCCGAGCAAAATGCGGCTATCCATCGCCCTCCTCCTTCCAACAATAGCATCCCTGAATCAATTAAAACACCTCTTTCCCCCTCCTCTCATTCTCTTCTCTAATCCCTGCTCTGCCAAGAGCAGACCCCAAAAAAAAAAACTAAAAATAAATATTAACTAACCGCCGCCGTGGTGACGGTTACGGTTGCGGTTACGACTGATTACGGTTAAGGTTGCCTCCGCCCCGCCCCAACTCAATGCCTCCTTCGGGTCGAGCAGCCGTGGCTATAATCCTCACCGCCTGTCTGCTCATCCTCAATAATGTCTCCGCTAGTGAGGAGACCTACAACGCCTCGCCGCAAGTGACGGCCGACGACTTCCTCCGGGCCCACAACGAGGTCCGCGCCAAGTACAGCGAGCCGATGCTGTCGTGGGACGGGAAGCTGGCCCACTTCGCCCACATGTGGGCCCTGAGGACCAGCGCCCTCGGCAAATGCGAGGAGAGGTACCACTCCAACGGTCCGTTCGGCGAGAACCTGTTCTGGGGGTGGTCTTGGAATGACAATTTTAGCCCCAGAGACGCGGTGATGATGTGGGCCAACGAGAAAAACGACTTCGACGTCAAGTCGCTGCGTTGCTCCGCGGGAAAAATGTGCGGCCACTTCACGCAGGTCGTGTGGAGGAACTCGAAGAGAGTCGGGTGCAGCCGAATCAAGTGCGCCAAAGGCGGGGTGTTGATGATTTGTAATTACGATCCGCCTGGGAATTGGATCGACGCCAAACTCGGAGGTCTCATGAATCCCTTCGGCGTCGACCAATCAGCAATACCGTTGGAGCTTAAGACACCATTGCTACCTCCTCTCGTTGCGGTTTTGCCCCGGAGGCCAGCGGTGCCGGCTGTTGCTCTGCCGGCATTGCCCCACCACCATCGGCCGGCATTACCCCACCACCGGCCGTCTCTTATTAGAGGGTTGCCAAGGAGGGGAAGAGTAGGAAGAAGAAGAAGAAGGGTACATCTTGCACACCACCATTGATTGATTTTTCTCGTTTTTCTAGCTTGTATAATATCATATTTGCACCTACTCCGAGTTTGTGACACTTGCTCCGTGAGTGTATTATGAAGTAATAAAATAATAATTGTATCGTGTCGAATGGCGCAAGTCTGAGTTTTTCATAGTTTATAACAGAAACGTGGATCATGGTCATGTAATGACATTGTTTTAACCTTTTGCAACTTTTGTAAATAGGGGCGAGGGGGAGGAGGTCATCATCCTGGCCGTGCTCAACCTAACAGTAATCATCGTAATCCTAACCGTAACCGTTACCACCTTAGTCGCCGTCAACGCATGATAAATCGTATCCGTCGTCGTCAACGTGCTAATCTTAAGCCGTGACGTCACAACTATCACCGCGGTCTGGCTAAACGCACCATTGCCGGTTCCACTCCAATCATGTTCCGGCTAAATCTTTATGTTAAAATTTCATAATATCATACCTGTACCTCTTTTATTATTGTATTAATATATGATCCATAACGAAGAACAAAGTTTGAACCAATTAATTAATTATAACCAGGGGATGCAAAAATGTTCATGTTATTTCAGAGGAGTACATGCATCTTACATATTTATCACTTCAAAACTGACTGGTACATGATGATACAATATTATACAATAATCTGACACTTGAAATATAACTACTAGATCCTCTGCTATTTGTTTCAATATGCATTTGTAATTGAGAGGTTAATTACTACAAGATATTATTCTGAGGAGAAGACCTTGGTCTCTAACTGATAAGCTTTGGTAAAGAAGGCAGGCCAACATAGATATGTTGACAATATGCTGCTAATTGTTGATGCACCAATCAGAAAGTTCATGACAACAATCTGGAGCTGAATGGCCTCCAGAGGAGAAGCTCCTCCCATTATGAGGCCAGTCATTGCTCCTGGAAGTGAGATGAGACCGACGGTTTTCGCGTTGTCTAGAACCGGAGACAGAGATATCACCAAAGCTCTCTTCACCTGTTGAAGTGTTGCTTGGCGCGGTGTCGCTCCCAAAGCCAATGCCGTCTCCACCTGCAAACCACAATCCGTAATTCGTATTAACTTTCGGACACTTCTACCAATTTTTAAATCCCCAGTGATAGAAAATGACTTGAATGTTTAAAAATATATAATCATTAGACAATTAAACATGCTATATTATCAAATTGTTAATCTATATCGTAGAGTGATTTGCAGTTGATAACATTAAAAGTTGTTGACCAAAAAAAAAACATTAAAAGTTTATAACATAATATATTTGAGCTTATATGAACATAGAACATGATATTTCCCATTTGCCAATTTTTTTTTTTTTAACATAGATACGATCTTATTCACCTTGATCCAAAAAGGGAGTAAAATTAGATATTGATGCACCATATACACTTTACTAAAAATCATGAATAACGATAATAAGAGAGAGATTCAATCTCGTAACTTCGTGTTTATGTATAAATGCAAATGTTCTTAAGAAAAGATTCAGCTAACATACTTTCATTTGATAGAAAACTTACCAGGTTCATTTGTGTTCGGATATCATCTCGGAGTCTTTTCATTGTAACCCCGGTAACCGTCATTGCATTTCCGACCATCATTCCGGCAACAGGGATAATATATCTTGGAGTGAAGGGGAATACATTGAGCACAATAAGAAGGAACATTGTAATCGATGTTCCAACCAATATTGAGGCCCCTGCAACATACTTCCCTCTTGGGACATGTTTAGCCCTTTGACCTGCTGTGTAGCCAGCAACAGAGACCTGCAGGAGGGTAACAATCACATAAGGACGTAAGGTCATAATTTTCAAATACTGAAACAATCGTGATAATTAACTGACATGTAATTAGTGTTTTCTGGGCATTTTGAAATTAAATTCCTCTTTTGTAGTTGGATAAATAGTGAAAATTGGAGACCAACCATGTCAAACAGAGTGACTCTCTCTGTTTTGATTTTTACCTAGAAGCAGAGGAAAAAAAACAGAGACCTCTAGAAACCCAGAATTGAATCAATCAACAAGCTACAAAAGCTAAATCCATGAAAAGGGTATTAAACTTGTATACTGTAAAAAAACACCCTTGATTTGAATTTCTTGAAATTCAGTCTCCTGTAGCTCAGAAATGAAACACAGAGTAGGCAAGAAGACAGGACAGAGACGAATTACCATGAAAAGGTAAGCCATAACGATCCAAATGGCATTGTTCCGAGTGAAAATGAACTGCAAAACAAACCCAATAATGGAGAGCTGAATAAACGCCCTGGCAATGGAGTAAACCATCTCCGCACCCAAACCCAGCTTCTGAAAATACGACAGCGCCACCGCCAACAGCACCACCACGGTGGCGGCCAGCGGCTTCACCATGCCCTTAAGAAAGTCGACCATCCACGAGAAATCCATTTTGGCCAGAGCATCAAAAAACGGGAGAAGCAGAACCTGGTCAGCATATAAGCCTTGTAGTTGTGATGATGATGGTGGGGTTGTGTGGTTTTGCGTGGTGGAGGAGAAGTGGGATGACGCCATTGATAGAGATCGGGTTTGAATAATCGATAATGGAAATTCTGTTGATAGTGGGTGAATAAAATACAAGTTTAGGGAGAAACGACCTTCCCCTGAGGGAGTGACTTATCTGGTGGAGGACTTTGGTTTGGAAGAGAGCTAATTAATTAGTGGGCGATCCATCCCCTAATTAATCAATGATTGATTAAGGTAAAAAAAGTGTGATTAGATTCCGTACGACCGTAACGAAAGGACGGATGGATTCCACTGGGAACGGTTTGTACTGCAGTTTGGTGTTTTGCGGGTCAACTGGGCCGGTGTGGGTTGACGTGGCGGGAATGAAGGTGGTGAAGGGCGGCTGAGAATAAAATAAACGATAGTGCTAGGCTTTACCACATTAACACACTAATAATAATGTTTAGGCTTTATGTTATTTCGTGTCAACTCGAAAGTGCTCTCGGAGTGACTCAGTAAACACGGAAAATGGGTCGTGCTCTAATATTTTTTTATTCGGAATTTCGGATCACACACGTTATTTTTAGGAGAAGAAATCAGGAAATGCATGCTCTCAAATCCAACGTTTTCCTCCGGTTGAGCTTAATGACCAAAATCTTGGCAACATGCATGTGAAATACCCAACCAGGCAGGTTGTAACTTGTGAAGTAGTAATATTATTCCAAGCTACATAATCCCTTTGATACTAGTATATATACTACTTAGATACTACCTAATCTCTAGTCTCATCTTATGTGCATCTTTTGTTATATGAAGGTAATAACTGAATCAAATTCAACTCTATGCATGTGATATCCACATTTGTTTAGATGTTAATTATCTGAACCAGATTGGCTAGTAACATATTATTTTGTAAAGAAATCTAGTGGACAAGTTTGCATGCTCTTAGATTTTTCTTCTTTTATTATTCTTCCTTAAAAGAGAGGTAAGAGTGAACATGCCTCCCAATTGGAGCTGACGTGGCCAAATTAGTGATTAGGGAATGAACCTATTAAAAGGACTTGATATCCAATTAATCTAGTAACCTAATCTAATTTGTTGGGCCAAAACAGATATCAAAAGTGTGGAATATATAGGCTTATATGCTGACCAGAGAACAAAGATAAGATTTATTGAAGGCAACAGAGAACAAGAAGAGGGAGACTAGGCTAAAACCTCAACAGGAACCAAAAGACGAAACAACACACAAAAGAAACAACATGAAGAATAAGACTAAGCAAACCTATAGTTTATCAAAGAAGTAAGATCACGTCCATACCCATTAGCAATAAAACACGGAAGAGACCTCTACCAAACTAAACCCTCATTCGAAGCTCCATAGTTGGCAAGGCCATCTCCCAGAGAATTCCCTTCATGAAAGATATGTGACACATGAAAACACATAAGACAAGATAAATACAGTTCTTCCAAGCTATAAGCAAGCGCCAAAGGACTAGGTGAGGAGAATTAAAATATTGCACAACCAAAGTAGAATCAAAATATATATATATATATATATATATATATATATATATATATATATATATATATATATATATATATATATATATAAAGCTTTATAAAATTGGAAAGTACATGATGAAGGAATCGTTTTGTAGCAAATATATTAAGGAATACAAGTTCAAAATTAAGGGAAAAGGTGAAGGAATACTTTGTCCATGTGAGTATGTGACAAGTATATAATCTTCACTATAGGGCAAGATGTATAGATATGCATGGTTGTTTTCTCAATTATTAGATCAGTTGGGGAGGGTTGAGATTTATAAAGATGCAGCTCATAATGCATCTAACATTCTAACTGTCCACCATGCTCATCACTTCTTTTATGCTTTTCGCTCGGTCTAATTGTTTTTCTAAAATTTGTATTTTTTTTCAACATGTAGATCTCTCGAGTTGAAGGATATCCCTAGCTATGTGAATTTAGATGAAGTTTGTTGGACAATCCATTATTATGCGTGATTGGATCGTTGAAGACAATATCTTTCGTATTTGCCCTATTATGTAATATATTATTTGTTCGATGCGGTGGATTCTATGTTGGGAGTGACTTCGGTTTGTAACGGTAGCCATAATTTAGGCCTAAAATTTTAGGTTTACCTATAGAACTAAACATGCTTTTTCACCTCGATCGTAATTCACGAGATTTCATCTTATACCTTGAAAATCCAAACATTTATGTTTTAAAGCATCATTCAAAAATCACCTCGATTAAGAGTCAATCAAATTAAAGATTCATAAATCACAAGGATGTCTCAATTATTGGAACGAGGGCAGAAATAGTGAAATCCACTCTAGCTTTACAATTTTAGAGGTTAATCCACGTTCTCTAATCTGGGCCATTCCCTCACTCATTTACAAAATGGGTCGATCTTTAGACATATAGTTGGTAGGGGGCTGAATTCATCATTTCAATAAACTCATGGGAGTATTCTCCAATTCCTGATTTCCAAAACGAAAAGCACCGCCCTCGAAATAAATTATAAAACTAGACTCCTCCTAATTCAACCCCAGCTTTCCTCAGTAGCACTCAGACTGAAGCAAACACCTTGAAAAGCCTCGAACTGAAAAAATGTCAAGGCTAGGTCTTCTCCGAACCTCGATCAGATCAAGCCTCGCCGCCCGTACTTCCCGGGCACAAAACCACGGCCTCCTCCCTTCGCTTCTCCGCGAACCGCTGAGACGGTTCTCGACCGAAGCGGAACAACCGCCTCAGGATCAACCACTGTCTCATGATGCAGCAGTCGATCAATTTGTTCAAAATCCAAGCACAGGTATAATACTAGTTTGGGCATTTCCGTGAGTGTTTTAGGGTTTCTAATTTCGTTGATGAATTTGGTATGTCTCTGAAATTTTAGGTGTGGTGTATGGGAAATTGTTTGGGACTACTAGGAATACGTTGAAGTCCGACATTGTGAATTTGCTGGAAGGGTGTAATTTGACTCTGGAAGATGTTAAAGGTCACTATAATGGGTCTTTCACTCCATTGGGAATGTAAGTTGCCTGTAGAATATTCGTTACCCTAGTCTGTGCAATTAGACTTGGAATTTTCACTGAAGTTTTAATTTTTTTTAATCATTAATATGCAATATATGCATTTAATGCTTGGGTATGTATGTTGTTGTCATTAGGATGGTGCAATTTCGTTCACGACGGGATTATGATAATGCAGTTAGGGTGCTTAACCGAAATAAAGTGTTAAGATTGGAAAGGGTAATGCTGCCATGAATACTTTGCTAAGATATAATTGTTGCTCATCTTGTATTGGAGTACATATATATTTACTGCTGAAGCTTTGGTTTATGGATGACAGTCTGATCGACAGAAATGGGATTTAGTAGCTGATAATGATGGAAAAACTGTAAGTCAAGCGTTATCTTTTATATGTTTTTCATGCATAGCTAAATGTTTGATTGCTTCTTCCTTTCAATTCAATTTTGAGTAAAGTTGGTCTTTCGGGTGTTGCTTCAAGCAACAAAAGAATCACTTGTTGTCGAAATTAGAATGGACCAAGCAGTAGGACAAGATTAATAATGCTATGAACACTGTTAATATATTGATTGTGAGAACACCATATATACTACCTGGCGGTGGAAGCCTAACCTAATAATTTTAAAGCCTGGTGGGCTAACATGCCACTGGCAGCTAGATATTTGTGTACAATTCATGTTGGTTTTTATCTGGAGACATGGTGGTGAAGGCCTAACCTGATAAAATCAAATTCAGGATAAAGTTTCTTCTTTGTGTCATTTATGAGGAAGTTATCCTATTCCTTGAGCTCAAGTGAAACTACAAACCCCTTCTTAGAAAAAAGAAAAAAAAAAAAAGTGAGATTAGAATTACTAAAAAGTTTTGCCCCACTGCTGTAGTTTGGCATGGTTGGCGCATCTTTTGGTTTAGTATGTTTAGATATACCTTTCTGAAATCTGAAAAAGTTGGTTGAATGTAAAATTGATGTTGTCTTTAGTCTTTACAATGTCAATATAATAAGGAAGTTTTATTTTTCCTATGTCAAATTATGATATGAATTTATGAATCTTTCTTTATTTGGTGATTGAATCATGTTCCACAATCAATTTATGACATACTGAAGATTTTTCTGAACTCTAATTGCCCTTCCATTCTCTTATCAGGTTTTAATAGAGGGAGTCCCTCGAACTGCACTTCAAGAAGATGTGGAGCGATTTCTGTCTGGGACTGCATACGAGTCATCCTCCATTAAAATCTTTATGAGGTTAGTGCCTAGTATATTGTGTATAATATAAGCTTTACATATCATCTTTTAACTATTCTTGACGGAAATATTATTTGAAATTACGTTGCAGACAAGGTTTCCCGGAACCCCTTAGATTGGCCACTGTTCGCTTTCCCTCGCAAATCCAGGCGATGAATGCATACATCGCGAAGAACAAAGCCTTCATTCACAACAATCCAATCTTGTTACGTGTTCTCCAGTAATGTGTTTTGGTTTCTTGGTTCCATTTGTCTGTGTAGCATGGATGGGAGACATGATAAGATGAGGATAGAATATGTAGTTTTATTTTCTAATTGTGATGGACATGCAGCATCATTTAAACCGAAGATATTCTACCATCTTATAGCATGCTTGAAATTTTTCCCCTGCTGCAAATGTGCTTATGTTTTCTACATTTTCTTTCTTTTTTAAGGGAGGATATGAAGCTATAGCTTTTGAAAATGAGTACTCCATTCGTGCTTAATGAAACTTTAATGAAGTGTTGGATATCTGATATATCACAGAAAAATGTAATCGTATAGACTATTTACCACTGATTCCAAAATATATTACAGAATTATTTGATTACACGTCCATACTATGGTAAAATCACAATCTTCAGAAATTTTCTATTCAACCAACAATTGATGGTATACAAGTTAAAACTGTTGTATGTAAGCATCATGATTCATCCTCTTCCCCTTGCATTTCAAGCTCACAACCTAAAGTTTTGAGGTGGACCATGTGGTCTGCTAAACTACCCAAGACTCCAATTATTTCAATCATTCTGGGGTTTGAACTGTCTTCTGCTCTAAATCTGTGAACTTCGTTACTGATCTCAATCCAGCTAAACCCAGGACTTGTCTTAATTCCTTTATCTTTCATCAGTTTTCTTACTCTTGCTGCCTCATCCCAACACCCCAGACTAGCATACAGGTTTGCCAGTTGAACATGGGTAGAAGCACACCCCGGCTCCATCAATAGCCTGCTCTCTGCAGCCTCAATGCCAATCCACACGCTCCCATGAACCCTACACGAGGAAAGAAGCGAGCCCCATATAACAGCGTTGGGACGAATAGGCATTTTTTCAATGAAATCTCGAGCCTCGTCCAATAAACCTGCTCGACCAAGGAGATCAACAATGCATGAATAATGATCTAGTTCAGGATGAATGCCATGTTCATCGATCATCGAATTGAAGTAATGCCGACCTTCTTTAACAAGACCTGCGTGACGACACGAAGAGAGCACCCCCAGTAAAGTAATGGCATCGGGATTCACGCCTTGCCTTTTCATTTCTTCAAAAAGATCAATCGCCTGCAGCGCAAGCCCGTGCTGGGCATACCCTGCAATCATGGAGTTCCAAGACACATTGTCTTTGCCATCCAGATTTTCGAATATGTAAAGCGCATCTTTAACATCCCCACATTTGCAGTACATTGAGATCAGAGCATTAGCAATGTGAATGTACGAATTGAAGCCCATTCGAATCGTTTGGCCGTGAGCACATCTTCCTTGCCCAAGTGCTCCACTGCCTGTGCAAGCACTCAGAACACTTGCATAGGTAAAATCGTTGGGCTCCGAACTGGATTTTCTCATTTCACTGAAAAGCTCCAAGCACATATCAACCTGCCACTCTTGTGCAAACCCTGAAATAATAGCTGTCCATGACACCACATTTCTCACAGGCATTTCTTCGAACACCTTGTATGCATTCTCTAATTCACTGCATTTACCGTACAAGCTTATCAGAGAGCTTCCTATATAAACATTGGCGGCAAACCCACTTCGTATTGCTGCACAGTGATACTGAACCCCACCATGAAGATCACGCTTAGACCCACATGAGCTTATGGCATGTGATAAAACGCTTGCATCCATCGTAAAGTTTTCGGCGCATGACTGAGAATCAACTGAACTAGAATCGAACAGCTCATCGAACAAATTGGAGAATTGTATTGATGAATGTGAATCGGAGAAAGCAGAAGAGTTGCCGAATTGATCGGACTCTGAGTGTAGAAAGTCCTGAATGACCCGAAGATGGCCTTGGCGACGAGATGCAGGGAAGGTTGGTTTTGGGGTGATGATGTCCAGAACTCTAAGAGCGTTGGCTTGCTTCCTGGATTTTTGTAATATCTGTGTGAGTTTACGACAAGGTAAGGGCTTAAAGTGCCCAGAATGTGTGTGTAAAAAGGAATGCGAAAGTTTCTTCCCCAATCTGAAAGAGAATTCCATTCATTCCTCAGAACAGAGCCCAAGAAGCTTAACAGACAAAATATATATATGTTTTCCTTTTCTACCACCAACAAAAAAAAAAAAAACCTATTTCTTTATGCATGATAATTTCAAGGAACAAAGATGTGTGCTATTGTTTCAGATTTTAAGCAACCATCTTCAGTAGCAATAACAGAATCAAAATTGAAAGGCCTTGTAATGGCTTCATGTACAAAACCAGCATCTATCGCGGCACCTATGACAAGAGTTCAAGTCTTCTTTGAACCAAAATAAAAGAGCTAGCTGCTTTCTATCATTTCCTACTCTGTATGATGTGCAAGTTACTTCCATGAACAGATGCATGGGTCCATAACGCTTATCGTTGCTGTCTCCTTATATAGGTAGATGAGGTAGCATCATCCTCAAAGTCTTCCTCCCCTCTATTTCGATGCAAATAAACCCACACCTTCCCATTATATTTAACACATGGATCAACTTCATAGTGCAGCCTGTCCAGTCCTTGGCTAGCAGCTTGGTGAAGTTGTTCATCAGAGACATCTTCGACTAGATACTGTGAGTCGCGCATGAGAGTACAAATATCTGCTCTAGTACCCATACCTCCAGGCAATCTAGCAGCTGCATCCCGCAGAAGACACAGGGTGGAAATATGACGCGGCCTATCAGCTTTGAGTATGACATGATATCGGCCTATCTTGTTCACCTTTCTTAGAGGAGCGACTGCAGACTTTCTACCATCCAGAGCTGTGTAACAAAATCCCCTATCCGGGACTAAATGCCTCGAAGCTTCTTCCTTATGAAAGTGAGCTCTTACTTCTTCAGAGCTTGGGCTGATAGTGGCGATGTTCATCTTACGTTTCATACCCCTAAACCTTTTGCTTTTGTTTAATGTTGGTGTAAGAAGGTTTCCAATTGGGTGCAGTCTCTTTTGAAAACTGTTGAACCAAATAGCAAAGGAATCAACCAAGTCCACAAGCATTTGGTGAGGAAGACCCCAAGCTTCAGAAGCCATATCTTCCTCATTTACTGGAGTAGTGATAGAAAGTAAGTTGCTTGCATCCCAATAATTAAAAGGGCCAATCCATAACCAGCATTCCCTGGACTTGTGATAGAATGTTAGTGGCTTCCATCCTTCTGCTCCTAGAGGTGCCTTTTTGGATGAAAATATCTTCAAAACTCCTCTGACTAAATCCTGAAGGGGCTCTCGGGTTTGAAGAATACAAGGATCAATAGGATTTGATCTTACATGCTTAACAATCTGGTTAAGGGTAAGATAAGGTAAGTCTCTGGGATTTGTAAGGATAGAATCCATAGCGCCTTTAATTTTGAGAGAATCAAATCCATTTATCCTTTCATTGCTTTTCCCTTGGCCTTTGCCAAACACCAAAGCATTGCCTTCTGCATGTCGAGCCACCATTGCTCTGCGAATGGCAGTAAGGAGATGGATAATAGAGAAGGAAAAATTGGCCTGAACAGTAGGAACTGCCAATTTGAAGGGCCTTTTCAATGGTATTTTTACTGGTGCAACATCCTCAGTTTCTCTTTTAATGTAGGATCTTGCCGCTCTTTTCCGCTTGTTTATCCTTAGCATGCCAAATCTGTCCTGACCATCCTCAAGACCAGCTTCAATTGATTTTTGATCATTGTTTCCCCATCTATTAGTCAGCTCATGACCACCCAAAAACTGCCATGCCTCATGCGAATTTTCATTCTCCTTCTCGCTGACAATATTGTTCATATGGCTTGGTATCTTTACTGTGCCTGCAACATCCACATTTTGTTCACTTTTTAAATGGGATCTTGCCACTCTTTTCTGCTTCTTTATCCTTAACACACTTGATCTATCATGACGATCCTCGTGGCAAGCTTTCAATGACTTCTGATTATCATTTCCCCATCTATTAGTCCGCTCATGACCATCCAAAACCCCACACTCATATAAATCGTCATCCTTGTCCTCACTGACATTATTCTTCATATACTTTGGTCGGAGATAAGATAGTTCCACACCACTGTTCATCTTTCTATGCTTTCTCCTTCCAGGACATGGCATTGCTGATAAAGCTAAGATTACACTATCTGCATCATTCATCTGACCTCCAAAGGCAGGTTGCTGACGCTTTGCAAAAAACTTGGCCTTTCTCCTAGCCACTTGGGAATGACTATCACCTGCTATTCTATCACCTTCCGTTTCCCACCTCATTCTCGGCATCCCTTTCGTGATATGCTTCACTCCGTGCAAATTTAACCTGTGACGAAGCAAACCAGAATCTTCATTGGCCATCTGTACCAAAATATGTGCAGCAACTATATCTCTCTGATGACATTTCAATTCAGTAGCCATTTGACATGACGATGCTTCCATTGAACTCTCGTCATGCTTCAATTTCTCTGCCAACATGCTTTCTCCTTCCAGGGCGTGACTTTGCTCAACCGTGCTCTCCGGTTTCCATGCTTCTTCAATCACAGAGTCAAAGGCCTCCATTGAGGAAAATCCTAGTTTTGGCTAACAGTAAAATAGTACAGTAAACAACTGTAGAGTTGACACCATCACCACTTCTTTACAGAGGCATCGAAACTCCAGCATTTTTCTCCACTACATCGTAATCCACCAAGGGAAAATCTCTAATTGTATCCCTGGTTATCTGTAAACATAGGGAAAATAAAAATACAGAGGCTGTGTTAATCCAACAAAATGAAAGGACTAATAACAAGTCAAAATGTAGAAGTTTACTGCTAAAGACAACCCAAGAAATCAAACACCAAGAATTTTACAAAAATTCTAATCTATTCCAAACCTAAAAAGTCCATGAAACTCAGTTTCTGCACACATTTAGTTTCCCAGAAAATAAGAGGAAATCGAGAAATTGAAATACAGCCATAGAGAAAATGATACAAACATTTGAGTTTAGGAGGAAAAACAAAACCTCTTCAACAGTAAAGCATAGCGAAGCCTCAATAGCACAAAACAAGAGTCATCTAAACATTATCAATAAAACTCGACCAGAGTTCATTTCCCCTTTCTCAATCTACCTCTGTTCTCTCTGCAAACGTATAGTAATCATTGTATACCACAATTGCATACCGAAAAGCATTTGGTTTATTCACCTTTTCTATTGATTTATTCATTTTTAAGAGGAACCTTTCAGTCCGTTGAAACAAATACAACAAGTCAACAAGTCCTTCCGTTACTTGAAGAAAACAGATTTGGAGAGTACCTTGTTAGCCACTCCAAGAATCTTTCGGCTTAGTAGTACGGAAACTCAAAGCCCTAAAGGAAATGAAGAAGGAGCATTTAGAAAACCCTAGAGAATTCGAGAGAGATAGTACGGACGTCGGGAGGAAACGTTTTTTGTAAGGAGAGGTTTTTTGTTTTCATTTCTCGCTCATGAAAAAGGGGTTTATATATGTGTCGCGCTGAGGAGGAGGAAGGCTGACGTGGAACAGTGTGATAGGAAAGAAATGACGGGCGTTTTATTAGGAAGTTGTCAAGTTGATTAGTGGGCTGAGAGCGTTTAGAAGAGGATGATTCTATGCATAGTTCTTGAGGTTAAGATCAATTATCTATTTCTATTATGAAAAATAATTGTCTGTCAAGGCACTCTGATTCTCGCTGTTTCAAGATGGTCGACCAAGTGAAATTGCGAGTTTGATAACATAACATGAGAAATTATCTTACGGAAGTGCATTGCCGATAGTTCGAATTAAGTTAAACCCCAGCGTTAAGGTAAAAACTAAATACTAAAAAGATGGTCCTTCAATGAGCAACCAGTGCACTGGTGGTATGCATTAGCAAATTCTCAAACTTGGTAGTAGAGAAGGCTTGGTTCTTAATGTCAGAACTTTAAGCTGCAGATTGATGAGCAATAGGAGAGTTCAATCTGCACCAAAACCTAGCAATTGAAGGCCTTTAGGGGAAGCAAAACGAAGAGTTACAGTCACCAAAATTACCAAGCTAATCAAAGTCGGCTTCCATAGTTTTCAATCATCGTTCCGAGTACAGTTCTACAACAGCGAGTTCATGGGAAATTTCTGCAGTCCCATTTGCCCGTTACAAGATCCATCAAGTATGTTAATAGTCTTGTTGACATCATAAATGTAATATACCTAAACATTACAACACTACAATGCCTAATATCAGGGTATTCTTAGTCTAAATTTCACCTTCATCAGCATCCTTTTTGAGTACGAAAAATGCTTTTTCGAACTTCTAACACGACCAACTTTCAAATCATTTGTCTTCTTTACCAGACTGTTTTGCATCAGGGGTCATCATTGGGACATCTTCATGCACTGAAACCTTCTTTCCCTTACTTCCCGAGCGTTTGGTTTTCTGTTTTGGACGTTGAGCCACAGCACTCGTTGATTTCTGGACAGGCTTCTTGCTTTTCTTGAGAGTCTTTAGGGCCAACGATTTCAGTGGGACCATAATATCCAAGGGCAGAAGCACCTGTTCCAGCTCATTCCACTCGAGATCTTCAAAGTCACCATCTTCATACACAACCCTCCACCAGCCTGATTCTTCATCAAACTCGGTCACTGTACCAGAGTAGTAGTGCTCTCCAAACAACTTTTGTACTTCCCTTCCAACCAACCATTCACCGAATCTCATATTTCCATGGGATTCTGCATCAGTCACAGCATCAGAGAGTGCAAAAGAGCCATCACTTGGGAGAATCACAAGCATTCCATCAATGACAATAGCAGGCTCCCCTGGTATTTCATAAACCGCTGCTGCTGATGATGATGAATGCTCTACTTCCTGCTCTTTGTTGGTGTTTTCCTCCAGCTCTTTGCGGGCGTTTTCCTCCTGCTCTTTACTGGTGTTTTTCATTTCTACAACTCTTTCTCAGAAATGCAGAAGGCTGAAATGATTTGTAAGATCAAGACATCATTCTCTGACCTTTAAGATGAGCATAATTCTTCAAATGGCAACGATGGAATGCAAGAAACATTAGCACTTCAATATTAGGCGAAAAGTGATACCAAGAACTGAGCAGGCAAGCATATGCAAGGGAAACGAACCAAGAAGAGTACCAAAAATAAACTGTAAATACCATGACTGACATTGTGAAGGACTAGTCCCATTGCAGACATATAGAAGCCTCAACACATATAAATTCTCAGGCTCCATTTGATAATGTTTTCACTTTTCATTTAGTTATTGATTTAAAAACTTCTCACGAATTCATATCTCCAGCTCTCTAATCACTCTCCCTTTCTCTCAAGGGAAACAACAAATCCACACGCTAACAAACCCTAAATTGTTAACATTCCTCTGCAATTAAGGGCATTTAAAGTAAAATCACACACAAAAACGACAATAATAAGAACATTCAGTATCAATTTTACTTCAAAGACAAATTCCAGTGCGGCATTTCTTCGAACAGATGGTACAGTACACCTACACCCTAAAACCTCCACAACTCAAACATTGAGATGAACACAGTCTAATTCAGGCAAATAAACAAGATTGGGAATATAAAGAACAGGCCACTGAATTTAAAGCCAAATTCTATAGATAATCCCCAAAACTTCTAGTCCTAAATGCATCGTTTACTTGCCAATCCTCTCAAAATTTGAAAATTTTCAAGACAAATATTTCTTTCCAGTTAGCTCAAGCTCAGCTAGTGCGAGAAACCAAAATCAAAGCTAATAAACACAAAAAATGAAAGATAAATAGCAAGAGGTATCGGAACCGTTCTTTTTCTTTACAACTTACATTTGCCGAGGCGATAATGAACCGAATCTCGGTTAGGGAGCGCCAGATTTTTCACAGCAACACATTTTAGCAGAGTGGGTTTTGCTTGAACAAGCTTGCAGCTGAAAATTCGGAGAAGAAGAAGAAGAAGAAGGCGGACGTTGCAATCGGAAATGTAGGGCTGGTGCTGGAACTTTGGTTTCAAAAACCAACAGCAAACCCCTCTTAAGTCTTAACTGTCTGCCTGTATCAGGCATTCAGGTGAATCTGATGGGATTTATCTATTTTTTCTTTGATTTAGCGAGGGATAGGAAGGTAATTTGGTGGAGGAGGTTTCTCATGAGTCTCTTGCTCTTAATGGATCGAGTCATGTCGGACTCGTGTCTTGTTAATGTATTAAACGTGTTATAGTAGATAAATTCAAACTTAACCCATTTAATAATGGTCGTGTCGTAACTGCAAACTCAAACTCAAACTCAACTTGTATTAAACGGGTGACCTAAGATGACATGTCTAACCTGTTTAATAAATACATCATATCGGGTTGAAGTTGATGACCACTTGACCAATTGTGTGGGTTCAACCCGCTTTATTTCATGCAGGTTTCCAATCGTATCAGAATTGACAGCTTCACAACCCTACTTGTTGTCAGTTATATCACATGCTCCGCGTCGCACCTATAATAATTTTCATAAATTTTGTTAATTTTTATGCGTTTTAAAATAGAAAAAGCTTAATCATATGGAACATCTTCTATATTAAAAAAATAAAATCAAAACATCCATAAGTTGATGTTGAATGCATTTATAACGGAAGGATTATGAGTCGGTTAGAACTTAACATCAAATTAAACAGTTGAAAATGTGTTCTACACATATATTGAACAACATTGTTGAAAGTCCCTAGTATAAATAATGCGGGTACACACATTGTCTTAAAACATGGAATAACAATCGTTGTAATCAAATAACAAAATAACGTGTTTTAACTAAATTTCTATAGAGATATCTCTGTGACGATGAGTTAGAGAGCGTTAAACCTCATGCTAAAGGAATGGTATTTGTTAATGTCCATCATTGAGTATAAAACCTCAATTTTCCACCCTTTTTCACCACTTAAGCCAACTTCAAGATCTAAATAAGTTATAATTATTTAATTGTACTCATATGCTCTAACATATATAAAAAAAAAAAGAGTCATACTTTACTCTTTTAATTTCGATTTGTTTTAATTTTTAGGGTTTAGGGATTGATTTTTGTTTCACTTTTAGCTTTCCTAATTTCGACATAAAAGAAGGGTGTGATAAGAACATAATGTTCAACCTAAGTTTTATTGGGGTGACTTGGAAAACGAGAAACTCATTAGGCATAGTTTTTATGTTCAGTCTGAGAGCACTTTTGTTAGTACTTGGTATGATGAGGGTGACGCATATTTGGAAGATGCAAGATTGCAAGTCTTCTTCAGGCTCTACCAAAGACTCATCACAAAAAATTGAAGGCGAAAAAATGTCAAATTAGTTTGCGGGATCCTTATCCTACTCGTAATCGGACGCCAACTATGCGCCTTAATCTTTAATTCAATTGGCTCTTATTTTGGTTTTTAATTTTTTTTTCTTTTTTTCTAAGGGTTTTGGCTATGTCGCCCTTTGTTCTTTTTTTTTTTTTCAATAAATTGATTTTTAGCCAAAAAAGAAAAGAAAAAGGGTGTGATGAGAATTAAAGATGGATCCTTAAACGAAAAAAAAGATGGATCCTTAAACGAAATCTAACGCACAAAACCTATAAAAGACTAGCGCGGTCAAACTAGTAAGAACGACAAATGAATGTGGTTTGCAAAGCCATTGAACATTCAAATCTCGGCCCCAACCAACGGCTACATCCAACGAGCCCTACAAGGTCTTCATAACAATGGGCTCGACCTCGGCGCTTATGGCCGCCTCTTCCAGCACTTCACCGACCGCCGCCTGGCGCGTCAGGCCAAACAGCTCCATGCCCGCCTCGTCCTCTTCTCAGTCAAGCCCGGCAACTTCCTGGCCTCAAAGATCATCAATTTCTACTGTAAAAGCAACCAGCTCAACCAAGCCCACAAGGTGTTCGATCAAATTCCCCAGAAGAACACTTTCGCTTGGAACGCTCTGCTCATAGGGTATTCCATTCACAACATGCCCACCCACACTCTGAAGCTGTTTTCGGCTATGGTGGCTTCGGGCTCGGCTCAAGTCAAGCCTGATAATTTCACAATTACATGTGTGTTGAAGGCGCTGGGGGCTTTATTTTCTGGTTCGGATTTGGCTAAGGAGCTTCATTGCTTTGTTCTGCGCAATGGGTTTGATTCGGATATTTTTGTTGCTAATTGTTTGATGACTTACTACTCGAGATGTGATGAGATTGGAATGGCCAGAACTTTGTTTGATAGAATGCCAGAGAAAGATATTGTGTCGTGGAATTCGATGATTGCTGGGTATTCTCAGGCTGGGTATTATGGAGAGTGTAAAGAATTGTACAGGGAGATGTTAGGCTCAGTGAAGTTGAGGCCTAATGATTTGACTGCAGTTAGTGTCTTGCAGGCATGTGTACAGTCCTGTGATCTTAAATGTGGTATGGAGGTTCATCAGTTTTTGAATGAGAGTCAAATTGAGATGAATATCGTGCTTTATAATGCTCTTATAGGGTTATATGCAAGATGCGGTAAGTTTGATTGTGCTCAAGAGTTATTTGATGGGATGAGTGAAAAGGATGAGGTTACTTATGGCTCATTAATTTCTGGGTACATGTTTCATGGGTTTGTTGACAAAGCCATGGATATTTTCAGAGAAAGTACCAACCGAAGCTTAAGTACTTGGAATGCTATGATTTCGGGTCTGGTTCAGAACAACCAGCATGAAGGTGCTATAGATTTAGTTCGTGAAATGCAGGCATCTGGTTTCAAACCAAATTCCGTGACTTTGTCAAGTGTTCTTCCTGCAATTTCTTGTATCTCAAATCTGAAAGTAGGGAAAGAAATACATGCTCACACTGTCAGAAATAATTTTGATTGGAATATTTATGTTGCAACTGCTATTATTGATACTTATGCAAAGTCAGGATTTCTTCTTGGGGCACAACAGGTTTTTGATCAATCAAAATATAAGAGCTTGGTCATTTGGACAGCAATAATCTCAGCTTATGCAGCCCATGGAGATGCTGATATGTCAATTAGTCTGTTTTATAAGATGCTCAATAATGGGATTTGGCCAGATGAAGTAACGTTTACAGCAGTATTAACAGCTTGTTCTCATTCTGGAGTGGTAGATGAAGCTTGGAAAATTTTTAAGGCCATGTTTCCGATATATGGCATTCAGCCTTCGGTTGAGCATTATGCGTGCATGGTTGGTGTTCTTAGCCGAGCTGGGAGACTCACTGAAGCTGCAGAGTTCATACAAAAAATGTCAATTGAGCCAAGTGCTAAAGTTTGGGGTGCATTACTTAATGGGGCTTCAGTTGCTCGTGATGTTGAATTGGGGAAGTTCGTTTGTGATCGTCTATTTCAGATGGAGCCTGAGAATACAGGGAACTATATCATTATGGCAAATTTATATTCACAAGCTGGGAGATGGGAAGAAGCTGATAAGGTCAGGGAAAGAATGAAACAAGTTGGATTACAGAAAATTCCTGGTATTAGCTGGATTGAAACAAGTGATGGATTACACAGTTTTGTAGCAAGGGATACATCAAATGGAAGGAATGAAGAGATATATGAAATACTTGAAGGGCTGCTGGGGTTGATGAAAGAGAAAGGGTATGTTTTGCAGGATGAATTAGATGAGGAGACTGTTAATGCCAGATGCCAAGATCAATCATTACAGTAGGAATGATCGAAAATAGGAATTGGGTGAGGGCATTTATCACATTGTTTTGCTGAGAGCCCAAGAGTTAGTAAGTTTATAGTCTATTGATTGGCATTTGGGTTGTTTATCTTTATCACACACATGTTTTACTAAAGTAACTTAACACCATTTTTATCATTACTGTGGTTATTGATGTCTGGAAAGAGCACTTTGTTTTGAGAGTTGAGACTTTGTTACTCGTAGCTTTTTGAGATCCAAATAGTTGTGAATGGGTTTTGGGTACCTGCCATTACTTTTATAAAGCTCGCTGTCTAAGAATCCAATGGAAAATGCATAATATTTTTCTAAGCTTTCCCCTGAATCCTGATCTAGAAGATTATCATTGTGTCTCCTTTTGCAAAGGCATTATGCCTACTAGGCTGGATTTTGGTGACCAATGTGCCCATTTGGGGATTTACCACCCAAGTTCTTATGAAAGCAGAGGAGAAAATGGTCATTAGACTCATTTACCACAACCAGTCTCAACAATTTGCTCAAGTTCCAAAGAGGATTAGCAGGAGTTGAAGGCGGTGAATGTAAATGTGAAGGGTAACACAAAACCTTGATACGAGTGAAGAATATATATATGGCATAGTTGCTATGTTCCCACCAGCTTCGATCTGCATTATTGGTATTTTAGGGGACAAGAGGAATGAGCCATGGATGGGCCAATGGTTTTCTTTACTTCTTCTACTTGTTTTGAGTGAGGCAAGTCAATAATGAGAGTAGTTATAGAGATAATGAAGAGGGGATGACAAATGGGGTTGAACTGGACAAGAACTTGTGGACAAAAAAACCTACATGCCTAGCCTTGTTCAAATCTACCCCACTGCAACCTCTCTAATGACATTGTTTGTTTCATTTTCTAGAGGAGATGGACGTGGAACCAATAAAATCAACACAAAATCTCGACAGACCTAGTGATGGTGCATCGAAAAAGAAAGGTGATCACGTTATGAATAGAAGAAAACTTATTGCTACTCGGGTCTGATTAAGAGTTCAGATAAATGCGAGTGTAATGAGGAAAATTACAAGGAATTGACCCATTAATTTGCAAATGTCAGGATAGCAGTATTTAATATGAGAGATTCACATTCTAAATAGTAAATACGTGAAACTCACATACATCAACGACTGACAATCGTTTACACATAAAACACTATTAAAGTTAATCTTCATGCATATTTTAATAACCTACTAATCTGCATAAAATTGTGTCTTGATTCTGAATATATGCACGTACAATAAAGTTATCAATCAATAAAAAATAGTTAGCAACTAAGCATAAATAAAACATCGTAGTAAGACATAAAATTCAACTATTAGTACATATTTAGTTACAACATTACTAGCATTATTGGTGATCACATCTTTAATTTTGTAACAGATGAATTATCAATAATAGAATTTAGATATGCAAAAGCATGTGGATCTCAAAATATAGTCAACAATACAATACAATACAATAGGAACAAAAATTGAAGGGATCCAATGGTGGCCAAAATGCACATAAAAAGCCACAACATTCCTCAAACTTTTCCAAAGTTCTGTCTATAAAAAGAGCGAAGTGAAAGTAGTAGGTTAGCACACGATCCCATATATATGATGGAACTAGAGAGGACAGCAACGACCATCATGGCCGCGCTGGCCACCCTCACACCTCCCCAACTCTCCGATCTCACCCACACCCTCCTCTCCGTCTCCCACCACCACCGCTGCCGCCTCACCTCCCTCCTCTCCTCTCCCATTCTCTTCGCCCTCACCCTCCGCCGCCTCAACTCCCTCTCCCTCCCCCACAAGACCCTCCTCATCGCCCGCCACGTCATCTCCTCCCTCCACCACCTCGCCCTCCACTTCCAGCCCGCCGCCAATGCTCCCCCGCCACGCGTCCAGCTGAGAGACCTCGACGCCGTCCTACTCCTCCTCTTGCTCTGCGAGGCACACCAGCACGACCCGGACGCCCTCCAAGCACCCACCGCCAAATGGCGGGAAATCCTTGGCGAGTTCTACTGCGGCACCATGTTAACAGTCTCCGGCATCGGGGCCCACAATGCGTCGGTCTTGGTTTCTTACGTCGATATGCTGACGAGGTGCTTGAGGTACGTCAATGCGACGGGTAGTTGTAGTTTTGGCGGGAAGGCTGGGAGGGAAGTGGCAGCGGCAAAAGCGGTGGTGGTGGCGCTGCCTTCGGTGCAGGTGAGAAATGGTGGGCCCAAGGAGTGCGTGATATGTAAGGAAGAGATGGGGGAGAACAGAGATGTGTGCGAGCTGCCGTGCCGGCATTTGTTTCATTGGGTGTGTATTTTGCGGTGGCTCAGCAAGAGGAACACGTGTCCCTGCTGCCGGTTTGGGCTTCCCACGGATGATGTGTTTGGGGAGATCCAACGGCTGTGGGACGTTTTGGTTAAAGTGGGTTCCGACAAGGGTTTAGTTTAGCTGGTGCAGTCATCATGAGAAAAGTTTCGGGTTAGAACGTTTGCCGACGTTATGCAAATTACGAAACATACTTTCAACCGTCGTAGGATTGGTTGGTTCGGCAAATCTAATACCTCAATCGTCTGAAATCTCTTAAAGTGATTACGATCAACTGATACGAATACACATGTAAAGATCAGATGTATTGTACGATCTTCTGGTTGTGAAGGGTGTTCAATATATGGGATGAGGGGCGTTTGTATGGATGTGATGAATGGGTTGTGGAGAATCACAAATAGTTCTTGATTTTGACTCGTGTGGTTAGGAAAATATTGTGGCTTGTATGTAGCTAAATAAATTAATGAGACTATGAAATGGGCAAGCAGATATTTACATAGCATATATTAAAAGGAGTAATTAATGTACCATTGGCTTTGAGCAATTGATTTACAATTGATGATGACGATCGAGAAGTCTATGTGTGTGTCTATATATATATATATATATATATATATACTTTTTTCGCTACATATGACTATGTACTTTTAAAATACATAGATCTAATGTTAACTGTCAGATCAGATCATTTAAACAGATCTGACGGCTGACATTATAACTATGTATTTTAAAAGTGCATAGTTCTATGTAGTGAAGAAAAATCATATATATATATATATATAAATGATTCTCAAGTAAGGAAGTTCTTACTTTATCAGGTGCAGAGTTTTTATTTCAGTCGTCAGATCCGCTTAAATAATCTGATATGACAACTGAGAATCAAAACTCCGCACTTTATAAAGTATATAATGACATACTTAGCGGAAAAACCCTATATATATATATACACCCACACACACACACACACACATATACACGTACACAACAATTCGGGTCCTCTCTTAAACAAAGCCTGAATTGCAATTTTTTTGTGTTGTTTCATTAGCAATCAAATCCTTATTTAAATTAGGATTATTATCACATATAGTAGCTGAACTATTTCTCAATTATATATTTGGTACCTGAATTTTAATTTTTGTCACAAGTAGTACCCAAAGTTTTCGATTTCATCTCTTGTGGTACATGAACTTCAATTTTTGTCACAAGTATATAGTACCCAAAGTTTTCCACTTTAGTTTTTTTTTTTGGAACACACGCCCTCACGCGCATATATTTGTGACAAAAATGGTCTTAGATACCACAAGAGATGAAATCGAAAACTTTGGGTACTATACTTGTGACAAAAATTGAAGTTCAGGTACCAAATATATAATTGAGAAATAATTCATGTACTATATGTGATAAAAACCCTTTAAATTAGTATCTCTTTAAAGTTAATGTCATTTATATGGGAAATGAACATATTAGACTTTAATATATTATTTTAGTGTTTTCTAAATTTCAAAGGAATTAGAGTCTTAGAAGTTTTGGATATGTTCCTCACAAGAAACTTTTGGATGTGACCGTCACATTGCCCTACACCCTAAATTTCTCATGTTCTCACTGTGTTTGCATGATATATTCTTCAATGTGTATATTGCAAGCTATATTTTAAACAAACATTCACATCTTTTGAACTTTAATACTATATATATATGGTGAAAAATAATGAATATAGATTGTAGGCTTATATGGAAGAATTAAAAATTCAAAGTTCTTATGCTATCAACAGTTTTCAATATCAATTGAAATGTTGGAGGAAATTAAATAGTATATTTGCATAATTCCGTCAGAAAAAAGAAGAAATAAACTTCTTGATGAAGTTGTATTCTGCAACTGAATTTAGTTATACCAAAAGTGTGCAAATATGAATTGTATTTGCAAAATTCGAATTGTGTCGTTACATTTGTTACACTCTTTGATTAACCTATAAGAGTTCACAAATATATAATAAAAGCATTTGCCAATGATATGACGAGAAACCTAGAATATATATGAAGTTTTAAGTTTTTAACTCCTGTTCAGTACAAAAAATTGAACTAAAAAACAATAGGAAATTGAAAGAATCAATTTCATTAGAAGAGTTAGTGAGTTAAGTACGTTGAGTTAATGACATCTATATTAACATGTAATAAATAGCAAATAATGAATACAACAGTGATCACTTGGCAAACACATCAAATACCTAAATATTTAATGTGTCAACTTTTGGAGCCTTGCCTGTTCCCAAACAACAACTTCAAGTCTTGTCCAAAGGTATTAAGTTTAAGTCCATGTCCGAACACATGCATAACCTCTTACACTACATATTCGACCTCATTAACACCTGAATCTCGAAGCAACGACCACCGCTGCAACTGCATGCAGGAACTGAAGAAGAAGAAGAAGAAGAAGAAATGTAGGGTTGTCCTGAAGCTTAATTGTCATATGACCCCCCAAATTAAGCTTGTCCCGAACTAAACTCTTGCCCACATACTCATGCTTTTTCGGGTTGTTTCGCCCTAATTCGATCTCATTTTTGGGGTCTTGATCACTATCCGTTAATGTTCTTGGTCTATTGTGACTTTCTTTGTGGCCACCAAGAGCTTGGAAACGGCGGGAATCATCGTTTGCGTGTTTTGCACTCTTGTTTGGTGATGAACATTTTTTGAACTTCTCTAACCGGCCACAACCTCGTCTATTATCCTCTTCCTGGCTAAGGCTTTATACAAATAAAAATGCAAATATGTAGTAGTGAAGAAAATATGCAAGAAATTAATGTAGGCTTCACTTACGGTATTCAAAGGGAATGTGGAGTGGTGTACATATCCACAATCAATTAGCGAGGCGGCAGCATAACCAACAACCGGGCTATGCTTAATTCTGTGTAAGCAAAGCAAATTATTAATTAATACAGGATTATGAAAATGCAAAACAAGATTTCGGGGCCTTGTGCGGTTGTACGAGTCGCATGGTCTCGGGGCCGACACTGTTCGCCAATGTACGTTGTTTATTATTATATATGTATTCACAATATTGAAGGAGCTAGAATCTTGGTAGTTAGGAAATGTCGATCACATGGTGAAAGAGAGTACACATTGGGTTAGCATGATACGTGACCTTTAATGGGGGTCAACTATGGTACTGTACTGTTTGACATATATCAATTTACAATTTAATTGAACAAAAAATTACATTTAATTAAACTAAAATTATTATATTGACAACAAAATTTTGGATTGGTTTCCACGGTGTTAAAACATCGTTCTTGAGTGACACCGTATGGTTGGACTCCCAAAATTAGACACAATTAGCATTGCTTGCACGGACATGGTTGTGGGCACATCATGTACATGGTTAAGGATACGAGCATGGAAATAGCACAGATTAGGACACAAAGTGTTTTCCCTTAACCCTAAACTGATGGGCAAGAGCATTAGAATGAGCACATACATTTTTTGGGCGAGGGCAAGGGCTTGGTCACTAGAATGAGTTAGAGCAAGGGCTCAACAATTAGAATGGGATGTGCCATAAAATATTATGGCAAAAACTTGTGATTTTTTGTACGAACACTAAGAATAATGTAATGGGATTAAAAAATAATCAGAATTTTTTGGGTACGGGAAGTATTATTTTTATTTTCCAAAGTCTAAAAAACGGGAAAATCGTAAAAAATAAACGGATCGAGATTTTTGTTCCGTCACTTGGAACAGCTTCTAAATATCATGTTTTATTAATGGTGAGATTTTGGAATGGAAAAATTTGAATAAAAATGGGTACCGGTCTTGATATAGTTTAGCACGTTTGGACGTGCTGTGAGACACCTTGGCATCTCTCTTTGGGAACTACAGTTATTTTTTAAATTTTTGGGTGTTCCAATTGACGGAACTCGAAAAGTTCGAGCGAATTTTTTTATATGAATTTTCTAGTTTTTTGACTTTGGAAAATCATAAAAAAATAATCCAGTCGAAATTTTTGTGTTCCATCAATTTGAGAAATGCTTAAAAATCATGATTTGACAATGGGCAGATTTTGGCAAGAAAATAAGAACATGACATTTTGGCCAAAAAACCGTGTGCTATATTCCACAGTTTTGGGTGAGAAACCAAAGTCTCAGAATTTTTTTTTGTGACTAACTTTTGGGGTTGGTCTCCATAGTATTAGAACATTGTTCTTGGGTGACACCATGTCATTGGACCGCCAAAATTAAACACAGTTAGTCTCGCTTGAAGGGACATGGTTGTGGGCACAACATGGACATGGTTAATGGTACGAGAATGAAAATGGCATAAATTAGGAAATGAAGTGATTTCTCTTAACCCTAAACTAATGGACAAGAGCATTAAATTAGGCACATGCATTTTCATTGGCTTCGCCACAAGAATGGGCGAGAGCAAGGGCTTAGTCATTAGAATGAGGTAGAGCAAGACCTCAGCAACTAGAATGGGTTGGGTTATAAAATATTCATTCTAAAGTAAAACCTTGTTTTTTTTTTTTACAAACACTAAGAATAATGTAATCTATGATAAAAAAAAAATTCAAAATTTTTTGGGCACGAGAAATATTATTTTTATTTTTCAAAGTCGAAAAACTGGAAAAACCGTGAAAAATAAGCGGATCAAGATTTTTGAGTTCCGTCAATTGGAACAGCTTTTAAAAATCATGTTTTATCGATAGTGAGATTCTGACAGGGGAAAATTTGAATAAAAATGGGGCTTGATATGGTTTGACACATTTGGACGTGTCGTGGGGTACCTTGGCATGCCTCGTGAACTGTAGTGATTTTTTGAAATTTTCCGGTGCTATAATCTGACTATTCGTAGAGCATGATTTGTAAAAGGTGTTCCAATTGTAGGAACTTGGAAAGCTCGAGTGGATTTTTATACATGAATTTTCTAGTTTTCTGACTTTGGAATATCGTAAAAAATATCGGGTCGAGATTTTTGCATTCTGTCAGTTTGAGAAGTGCTTAAAAATCATGATTTGAAAGTGAGAATATTTTGGCTAGAAAATAAGTGTAATACCCCGAATTTTCATCCTTAATTTTCAGAAATGTAAAAATAAATATTTTGCGAAATTTATGTTTTTGCGTATTTTGTTGATAATGTGGCGTATTTGTATAAATACGATATAATTATACGTATTAATTATTTGTACGTATTTGTGAATAGTATCCAAATAGTGACAAATAGTGTCTAAATAGTAACCGACACGTGGCGGGTAGTGATTGGAACAGCACACATGGTGACTCAGCTTTGTCTGGTGAGTCACCATGCGACACGTGTCACGATACGATTGGTCTTCGGGTGTTTTTTCTGTTCGGCTATGATTTTGGGAAAACTTCCTTCACGAGAGTTTTAGAGCTCGTCGATACGAGTTCGTGGACATAAAATTCACTTAAATCGGAGTTCGTATGAATGAGATACGAATTTTTGAAGTTCGAGTTACTATTTAGGAAATTTTCTATAAATAGAAAATTTCCAATTTTGAAAATTTTGGAAAAATCGGAAAAAACCCAGAAACCCCCAGACCCGCCGGAAACCAGGCCGACCCGACCCAGATTTTCCCGGCGATCCCGACCACCCCCGGCCACCGGACCACCACAGACCATCTCGCCTCTCTCTCCTCTCCTTCCCTCCGCCGTCCATCACCGACGAATCACGCCGGAACCCGACGGATCGTGCGGCGGATTTGCGGCGAAACCGACCCGGATCGATCTCTCTCCTGCGGCCACGACGGCTTGTGCCACCACTTGGGTTTTGTTCACCTCCTCCCCAGCAACCTTCTAGTGCTCGTGGATCATCAAATCGACCACGGTACACGGCGGATCGAAGCTTGGAAGTTTTTGGGCAGCCGCGGCTTTCGACAGCGATATCTTCACATCCGACCGTTATCTCACTTCGAGGCAAGTTTTAAAGTTGTTCTATTTTGTGTGTTCTACAATTTGACCGAACGGATTGGGCTAGTTTGGACTTTGGTCTGGCGGCGCGTGAGTTTCTCACCACCGTCTGTGGCGGCGCGTGGCGGCGCGTCCGGACACCTTTTTAGGTTATTTTTGCTTTGTTGAGTAGTGTTTGTCGATACAAACATCTTTCATGTTTACGGGTTTCTGAGATTCGATTGTTTGACCGATGTTGATAATTAACCCGGAATTGTGGATCGTTCGATCCGTGATAATCCGACCGTCGGATCGTCACCAAATTTTAGTATGTTGTTAGGGTGCTAGTTTTTAACCTGCTGTAAATTTTGATGTTTTAGACTTTTGGTGGGACCCGTTTGATGAATAGTTGACGTGGGACCCGCTTGAGGAATAGTGATGTGGGACCCACATTGACCGACAGTTGACTTTTGGTCAAACTAGTCCGGTTTATAGTTTTCGATATTCTAAGGACATCCGATTAACTTTGGGAGTAATACGGATACTTTTCGTTTGTCGTTTAGTTGTTTTTGTGCTGAGAAACGAAATGCTTGTTCTTAGGTGTTTTTGGAAACCGTGTAGCCGAGTGGACGTTTCTTGTTGATTACCTGGTTAAGTGTTGAGTTCGTTGACGCAACTGGATTTTCGAAGGTGAGTAAAACTCACGATTGTTAATTGGTGATTGTGTTTCACGGGATTGTGTTATTGATTGAATTGTACATTGTCATGAGAATGAATCTCTCTCTCATTTATTTAGCTTCTATCTAGGTTATTATTTACCTGTTATTGCTTGAGATGTTTTTAAAGGACTTGAGGTGAGTGTGGAGAATACAATATTTCGTGTGATTAAATCATAATATTGTATTGTTGATGATTTGATTGAAAATATTTTCAAATCATGATAACTGTGTTTTTGATGAGACTGTGTTGGGTCCAGTGTGACCTCCTTATGTGTTGTGGAATGGGTTCGTCCCCGATGGTATGAATTTGGGCAAGCGTCCCAATGCGGTTAGAGCCCTAGTCTGTCTACCAATTTTTAAGTCACATGCATTCGTTGGTCTTGTGATTTAAGAATATTGTTTTTAAAAGAAGTCTCAAGAGTATTCATTCTTTTATTTGTCCAGATTGGACATGGATTTATCGATTTATGATTTTGTATAAGCATACATATATCATTGGAATTGTGTGTGTGATGTATTTTTCTAAAAGATGTTTCAAGAGTATTCAATCTTTTATTGTCCAGATTGGACATGGATATATTGATAAATGATTTTATATAAGCATTTCATATATCATTGAAATCTTTTGGTGATTGTTATTTGTCGGATTGACATTAGTTTCATTAAGTTGTTGAAATAAATGCGGTGATGTTTTGGGAAATTACTTAATTTGTTTATTAAGTTGAGAACGATAAAATTGTGGAATGTGGGTGGGGTTACTTGTTTACTCATACCAGCTTCACAAGCTGACCGGGTTGTTGTTATAACCCGGTACACTATTCAATGGTGTAGGGGTTTATCCTGCAGGTTAGGATAACTAAGAGTTGAGTTGAAGGAGCTTTGGAGTTGCTGATAGTATTGTTTAGTTTCCGCTGTTAATTAAACTCTGTATGTAAATTTACTTATTATTTTGAAATGTCAATTTAATATGTGAATTTGTGAAATGAAATATTTGACTCTAAAGAACGAGTCTGTATTGACATTGGTGGGCTCGGTGAGTTGTTGTTGTTGTAATAAAAGGAAAAAAATTTCCAGGTGATTGTGTAAGTTGACCGAGCCTTCGCGTTTCAGATTTGTTTTATTGATAATAACAAGTTGTTATTTATATTACGAAATTTGGGGCGTGACAATAAGAACATGACATATTGTCCAAATAATCCGATAATCGTGTGCTATAGTCTACAGTTTTAGGTGAGAAACTAAGGTCTCAATTTTTTTTTGTAAGAAAGTTTTTGGGTTGGTTTCTACGGTGTTAGAACATTGTTCTTGGGTGACACTATGTGGTTGAACCGCCAAAATTGAACACAAGTAGCACGGACATGATTGTGGGCACACCATTGACATGGTTTAAGGTACGAGAATAGAATTGGCATAGATTCGGACACAGAGTCCTTTCCCTTAACCCTAAACAGATGGACAAGAGCATTGTAATGCGCACATGTATTTTCATTGGCTTGGTCTTAGGATAAGTTAGAGCAAGGATGGGCAAGGGCTTGGTCAATATAATAAGTTACAGCAAGAGCTCAGTAAATAGAATGGGTTGGGCCATAAAATGTTCATTATAAGAGCATCCACAATGGGGACCCAAATTTGGGTCCAAAACCTATATTTGGGTCCAAAAACACCCACAGTGGATCGGAGGGAGTAGGACTTATAGTTGCCGGAGACTCAAATGTTGGACCCAAATATAGGTCCAGTTTGGACTCAAAAATTTTGGACCTATATTTGTGGGTCCCCCCATGTGCAACTAATTTGAGAGGATTTTGGAGAGAGAAATTGATGATTCATCAATGAGAGAGAACAAGTGGGGTTTTTGGGTCCAATATCTATATGCCACAATGGAGATGACTCAAATTTAAGACCCAAATTTGAGTCCAAAAATATAAGTCCAAAAATATGAATCCAAAAATGAGTCATGCACCACTGTGGCACCCAAAAAAGTAAGTCTTTTTATCCACTATTCCGATGGACTCAAATTTGGATTACGGCCAATTTGGACTCATATTTGGGTCCAAAAAATGAGTCCCCATTGCTGATGCTCTAAGGTAAAAACTTGTGATTTTTTTTGTACGAACACTAAGAATAATGTAATCTATGATTGAAAAAATTTTCAGAATTTTTTGGGTACGGGAAGTATTATTTTTATTTTCAAAAATTGAAAAACCGGAAATATCGTAAAAAATAAACAGATCGAGATTTTTGAGTTCTGTCACATGAAACATCTTCTTTAAGATCATGTTTTATCAATGGTGAGAGTATGACAATGAAAAATTTGAATAAAAATGGGTCTTGGCATGGTTTGGCACGTTAGGACGTGTCGTGGGGCACCTTGGCATGCCTCCTTGTGAACTGCAGATATTTTTTTAAATTTTCCTATGCCATAATCTGACTATTCGTAGAGCATGATTTTTAGAAAGTGTTTCAATTGACGGAGCTCGAAAAACTCGTTCTGATTTTTTTATATGAATTTTCTAGTTTTCCGACTTTAGAAAATCGTAAAAAAAAATCTGGTCGAGATTTTTGTGTTCCGTCAGTTTAAGAAGTGCTTAAACATCATGATTTAAGTGTGGGAAAATTATGGCTAGAAAATAAGTACATGTCATTTTAGCCAAAAAACCGTGTGCTATAGTCCACAGTTTTGGGTGAGAAATCAAGGTCTGAATTTTTTTTTTGTTAGAAAGTTTTGGGGTTTGTTTCCACGGTGTTAGAACATCATTTTTGGGTGACACCGTGTGGTTGAACTGCCAAAATTGGACACAGTCAGCCTCGCTTGCACGGACGTGGTTGTGGGCACAACATGGACATGGTTAAGGGTACAAGAATGAAAATGACACATATTAAAACACATAGTGCTTTTTCTTAACCCTAAACTGATGTACAAGAGCATTGGGATGGGCACATGCATTTTTATTGGCTTGGCCACAAGAATGGGCGAGGGCAAGAGCTTGGTCACTATAAAGAGCGAGAGCAAGGGCACAGAAACTAGAATGAGCTGGGCTATGAGTAATGTAATCTATGAGCATAAAAATTTTCAGAATTTTTTCGGCACTAGAAGTATTATTTTTATTTTTCAAAGTTGGTAAACCTAGAAAATAGTAAAAAATAAACGGATCGAGATTTTCGAGTTTCGTCAACTGGAACAGTTTTCGAATATCATATTTTATCATTGGTGAGATTATGGCAAGGGAAAATTTGAATAAAAATGGGTCTTGCCATGGTTTGACACATTTGGACGTACCGTGGGGCACTTTGGCATACCTCCTTGTGAACTGCAATTATTTTTTAAAATTTTCCTGTGCCATAATCTTTCTATTCTTAGAGCATAATTTATAAAAGGTGTTCAAATTGACAGAACTCGAAAAACTCGAGCGAATTTTTTTATATGAATTTTCTAGTTTTCCGACTTTGAAAAATCGTAAAAAAAAAAAATTCGGTTCGAAATTTTTGCGTTCCGTCAATTTGAAAAGTGCTTAAAAATCATGATTTGACAGTGGAAAGATTTTGGATAGAAAATAAGAACTTGATATTTTGGCAAAAAAATTGTGTGTTATAGTCCACAATTTTGGGTGTGAAACCAACGTTTCAGAATTTTTTTTGTGAGAAATTTTTGTGGTTGGTTTCCATGGTGTTATAACATCATTATTGGGTGATCTTGTGTGGTTGAATTGCCAAAATTAGACACAGTTAGTCTCACTTACACGGACATGGTTGTGGGCACAACATGTACATGGTTAAGGTACGAGAATTGAAATGGCACAGATTATGACACATAGTGCTTTCCCTTAGCCCTATATTGATGGATAAGAGCATTAGAATGGACACATGTATTTTCATTGACTTGGCCACAAGAATGGGCAAGGGCAAGGGCACAGTAACTAGAATGAGCTAGAACAAAGGATCAACAACTAGAATGAGTTGGACCATAAAGTATTCATTATAAAGTCAAAAGTTGTGATTTTTTGTACGAAGACTAAGAATAATGTATTCTATGATCAATAAAATTTTCAGAATTTTTTGGGCACGGGAAGTATTATTTTTATTTTTCAAATTAAAAAACCGGAAAATTTGAGATTTTTGAGTTCCGTCACTTGGAACAGCTTCTAAAAATCATGTTTTATCAATGATGAGATATTATGGCATGGGAAAATTTGTATAAATATGGGTCTTGGCATAGTTTAGCACGTTTGGACGTGCCGTGGGGCACCTTGGCATGCCTCCTTATGAATTGTAGTTCTTTTTTGAAATTTTCATGTGCCATAATCTCACTATTCATAGAGCATAATTTTTAGAAAGTGTTTCAATTGACGGAAATCGAAAATCTCAAATGAATTTTTTTGGAAGAATTTTCTAGTTTTTCGATTTTGGAAAATTGTATAAAAAAATCGGGTCTAGATTTTTGCGTTCCGTTAGTTTGAGAAGTGCTTAAAAATCATGATTTGAGAGTGAAAATATTTTGGCTAGAAAATAAGAATTTGTCATTTTGGCCAAAAAATCGTGTGCTATAGTCAACGGTTTTTGGTAAGAAACCAAAGGTCTCGAAATTTTTTTATTTTTTTTTGTGAGAAAGTTTTGGGGTTGGTCTCCATAGTTGTGAAGTCCAGAAAATGTTTTAAAATATAAATATATATATATTAGTTAATTTGTTTATTAATTTTGTTTATTAGATAGTTTAATGTAGATTTTTAGTATAGATTATTTTTTTTTCTGTTTGGCTCCAATCCTCCGAGCAGGAGGTGGCTTACGAATAAGTGTTATTGGAAGTCTAAGAGTCTACAGTCTACACTAGGTATTAATCAACTACTTCTTTTCTTTTCTTTCCTTAGCTGTTAAGAGATTTGTTAGTAGAGAGTTTCTAGGAGATTGCGTTTAAGCTTGAGGCGGTGGAGAGTGAGAGTCGGTGAGATTAACAAAGAGAACTGAAAACTACCAGTTGGGAGGAGAAGACGGAAAGAAACGAAAAAAAAAAGAGAGAAAGAAACAGAACGAAAAAAAAAAAAAAAAAAGAAAGAGTGAAGGAGAAAAAGAAGAGAGAAACTTGAGAGAATTACAGAAAAAGAGTGTGAGGAAAGAGGATTAGGAACGATTTTGTGTGCAGCAGCAAAGGTAGATTATGTTTCAGTTCTAGTTTTTGTTTTGAAGTCGTTTCCTTTAATGTTCTTGGTATTTTATAATTAAATTTGATGCTTTAATTCAATTTCTGTTCTTTAATTCCAGATTTGTTGATTAGAAGTTATTATGCTATTAGTTTATTTCTTTGTTTTACAATCCCAAAAGTACTTTTACAAATTTTGTATGTTTGTCTTTAAATTGATTTAAGAAACACCGAATTTGGACGACGTTTGATAGGTCAAATAAGTTTTGGATCTGTCAAAGAACAAAGTTGCTGAGTGTGCTATTTTTCAAGCCTGCTTTGAACTAGTGTAACTTTATACCCTTGAACTCGTTTTCAAAACCAAAACTTTGTTTTTAAAGTTTGTTTTCCCATTTTTAAACTAGTTTTAAAATCTTAAGTTTTGGCCAAAGTTTTGTAAACAAAAACGTTTGTTAAAAATGTGAAAAAGTTACAGTTTTGAACCAAGTCTATTTACTTTTAATTGAAGTTTGTTTTGTGCCTTTTGCTTTAGTGTACTTCTAGTGTATTAGGACTTTTCAGAAAAACCATTTTAGACTTACTCTATAGTTTTCAATTATTTTAGAATTTAAAAGTAGTTTTGTGATTTTATTTACATATTTAGAATGCATATTTTACTAGGATTGTGTTATACTTTTTAGAATCGAAAATGTGTATATTTAGTTCAATTCTAATATTCGTTGTTTCTATTGTTGTATGTACTTAATCGAATAATTAAGGTTCGGGAGACTTAACTGGAGTCCCGGAAGTTTAGAAAGTAACGACTGAACTCGAGTTTGCGTCTGGAATTCGAGGTAGGGTCTCGGGGAACCTTTTCTATAATTTGTTAGTATAATAAATTGGTGAGAATTGTTTGATGTTGATTGAAGTACATATTGAATGCTATTGTTTTCCTTAATTGATGATTTGATATGATATATGATGTTATATTTTTAAAGCGTTTGTTATTTAAATTAAAGAACTATCATACATAATGCATTGTGAGAATTTGTGATTATGCATTGCAAAATAATATGGATTTTGAAATCCAGAGTGAATGAGAGAAAAGAGAGTGATCCTTTTGTGTAGTTGAGTTACTCAATGGGGTGCTAGGTTCTATGGTATGCCCACATGTGCACAAATAGGGGAAAGTATGCCCCGTGAGTTATCTGCCTAAAAGACAGAAACTCTTACAACCGCCCGAAGGTTGCAAAATGATCTCATCGGGTTTCGGAAATAGCAACCATGAGTCAACAAGATGACTAACAAAAGAGAAAAGTGTGATGAGTGCGAGATGAGCTTTAAGTCAGCATCGCATTCATGCATCATAGTTTTGATTTACTATACTTGTACTTTATTGTTTGATAACTTGTTTGTGACACTTATACAAGAATCACTTTAAAAGGTTTGGCCCTACTGAGCGTAAGCTCACCCCTTTAAAATAAATTGATTGCAGGTGCTGGAAGGGATGTGTAAGATAGTAGGAAGCAGAACTTGTATTTATTTTCAGTTTACCAGTATGTGTGTGCTAGAAACAATGGTTGTGAAGTGATGCTATCTCTTTTGTTTTTGTGTAACCACGTACTTGAGCGTTTGTGCTTTAAGTACTTCTTTGGTTTGTAAATTAAATAAAGGTACGAGGTTTGCGCACTTTAGTTTTTCTGTTGTGATATCTATCTCATTCTAATTATGGAAACTACTTAATCTATAATTAGAATGTGATTCACTCCTTAACTCGAAATTAAGCCTTTACTCGAGTTGGGGTGTGACAATAGTGTTAGAACATCGTTCTTGGGTGACACTGTGCGTTTGGAGCACGAAAATTAGACACAATTAGCCTCGCTTGCAAGGATATGGTTGTGAGCACAACATGGACATAGTTAAGGGTACGAGCATGAAAATAATACAGATTTGGATACAGAGTGCTTTTCCTTAATCTTAACTTGATTGGCAAGAGCATTAGAATGGGCACATGTATTTTCATTGGCAGAGAATGATTCGGAGTTCTTGCAGAGTCAGTACCAGACACGAGATAGATCTTCCAAAGAACAAGGCTTCTTTCGAATGGCCACAAGAATGGGTGAAGGCAAGGGCAAGGGCAAGGGCAAGGGCTTGGTCATTAGAATGAGGTAGAGCAAGAGCTCAGCAACTAGAATAGGCTGGGCCATAAATATTCATTATAAGGTAAAACTTGAGATTTTTTGTACAAATACAAAGAATTATGTAATTTATGATCATAAAAATTTTCAGAATTTTTTGGGCATGAGAAAGTATTATTTTTATTTTCCAAAATCAGAAGACCGAGAAAATCGTAAAAAATAAACGGATTGAGATTTTCGAGTTCCGTCACTTGGAACAGTTTATAAAGATCATGTTTTATCAATGGTGATATTATGGTAGGGAAAATTTGAATAAAAATGAGTTTTGGCATAGTTTGGCACGTTTGGATGTGTCGTGGGGCACTTTGGCCCTTGTGAAGTGCAGTTATTTTTGAATTTTTCTTGTGTCATAATCTCACCAATAGCAGAACATGATTTTTAAATGGTATTCTAATTGATGGAATTCGAAAAGGTAGTGCGAATTTAATGTTAAATTAGACCTATATGAGTTACTACAGTATATGATAAATTAAGATTAAATACGTGTCCATGCCAAGACCTTTAAGGTAGAGCGAATTTTTATAACTTTATCTATTCCGGTTCACAAACCCACTAGATTTTGAATCTGGCTTCCACTTTTGCCCTTCAAGGCATACAAAGCTCCGAGCTATATATTCGTATTATTTAAAAAAAAAAAACTAAAAGCTTGATTGCGGTTTCGTCTTGCTCTCGCCTCACATTCTCTCTTTGCAATCGCGATTTCGTTTCATAATCGTCTTCTACCTCACGCTCTCAGCTCTCTTAGATCGTCTTTTGGCTCGCTCTTGCCTCGCATTATGTCTTTGCAATCGCGATTTTATTTCGTAATTGTCTTCTATCTCGCACGCTTTTAGTTATTTGTCTCTCACTCTTTCTTCTTCAATTTTGCAAATCGATCACTTCTCATGCTTGAATTCACAAATTGAAGTTTAAATTTGAAGGTTTGAACCTTTATTTTTGTTTTTTGTTCTTTCAATTTAAGTTTGTAGATTCAGTAGTATTTGTTTAAATTTGAGCGTTTATATATTCCTTAGTTTCGATTGCTTTGTTCAGTGACATAATATATGTCATAGATTATGTAATATACTATAAATCTAAGGCAATGTTGTTCCTGGAGATTGAGCCCTAGATCCCCTATCCTCAGTTTTTAACGGACATGGCTCCGGATTAGAATATGACATGATTTGTGTAAAACCGCTTCTTATAGCACAGCTATTCATGAATTAAAAATCCAACATTTTATAATTTTTTGAAAATTTACGCCTGAGTGCTAAGTAAGACCTTAAAAATTGTGTTGGACCAACCCCTAACTTTATTAGTTCCAGAAAAATATATTTTTTGTTATCAGAACTTTGAAAGAGTCATAAATTTAAGGCAATGCGGTTCCTAAAGGTTGAGCCCTGATCTCTTAACCAATGTCTTAAATGAGTCTTGAATACCTTGTTTTTCCATAGAAATCGCATGGTCAATTTGAATGAGCTGAAAACTTTTACACTCTCACAGAAATATACCACTAAACCAACTAGCTAGGTCTTGACAATACTCCTCACATAGTAAGATCTAGCATGCGCGCAAGTGTTTGAACAAATGAAAAGTTCATCTTAATTAATATATTACATTGTCTTTTGGCCTTCACTCAAGAGACAAAAATATACAAACTAGCTTCCATCTAGCATACAAGCTTAAAGAAAAAGTCTTAACTAAAACAATAAACCAAGCTTCACAGAATCACAGCAGCAAAGAACAAGGTATAATAGAACCACAAGCTGCATAGCAACAGAGGGGGAAGAAACCCCATTAAGCAATTTAACAAAGCATATCTCAGCCAGACAAAACTAACAGAAGGAGGAGCCTGGTGGAGCAACAATAAGGTACTTGTATTTAATGTTAGACCCCTTTCTTCAATTACTCATAGATTTAATGGATTGCATTCAAATGGCTCAAAATAATGCTTAATTTGGATTTCCTCAGTTAGGCTTTTATAAGCCATTTTAATTGGTCACCCTTCTTTTCAATAAAAGCAAGCTCGAGGGACATAAACACATAATGGGTTTCTATGTATCAGAATGTTTCCAAACATATATATGAATATTGGCCCCTCTTAGTGTTCCATTTAGATTGTTGAATCATGAAAACCTTGGTGCCAAACCCAGGCCCTACTCACAGTAACAGAAGGGGTCCAGTTGATGATAATGAGTGTGCTTAAAGCTGTGGCATGCTCATGTTGCTTATTCAATAGGGAATTGAAGCTTGGTAAGTAGATCAATGCATTGATGGCTCATGATCAAATATTGAATTTCTTAGTCATTTTTCTGAGTGCAAAGCAAGCCATTTTTGAAACCCTTAAGGAAAACAGTATATTTAATGGTTTGCGATACAATGATTTCTTTCTTCACACAAAAGCATTCTCAATTAGGGATGACATATAAATGGCAACATGGCCACACTGATTGAATTGTAGGGTTCGTTCAAAAAAAAAAAAAAAAAAAAAAAAAGATTGAATTGTAGGGTGGTACTGCCTTAGCTGGCTATAGCTTAAATTGAATGCTTTCTAAATTATTAATCTAGGCCTAGAAACATGCTGCAATTTTCAGTGTATCACTTTCTTTTAATTTTCTTCTTTTGCTTAAGAACCAAATTATTTTCACTTTCATTTGAACAAAATAAATTGGCCAAAATGTATACATAAAGGGAATAAATATAGATCTGAAGAGCCACCCAAAAAAAAAAAATCATGTATTGCTTTCAACTTTTAGAGGATATCCCATCTAGAAAGCAAATTAAGATAAAGATGTGCTTCCAAAGATCCATTGTTGATGCATATGGACTCACGGTTAATTCCATAACCTCGAGAGGCAACCGGGATCAATTGAACCCACTAAATTTGATTGTTTTTTCATAAGTATTAAGCGCTCATTTTCTGATTGTTGATTTTGTTATTTGAAAATTGTATAATATGTTTGATGTAAGCAAATAGCGCATTGAGAATCAATCTAAAAGATAAGTTTCATTTTCTTTTTTCTGTTCTTAAAAAAAAAATTAAGAACTTCTTCATTTCACCCCAAAGAAGTTTATAAGTACATATTTAAGTATTTGAGACCCAAAGAGGCAAAGAGCATATAGACAGTAGCATATATAAGATATGTTAATTATCATTTGGAGCAATGTTTTCATTATGTTATCGCATGACTTGTGTGATACTCAAGAATCAGGCATGAAGATCAGAGAGGAAAATGAATTAAGAAATAAACATAATGAAACATTCATCTGCAATTCTATTGTATAATAATCACCAGTTCACCACTATACTCCAATTCATGAGCACCTATATTTTTAAGACAAATGCACACTCTTTTAGTACTTGTGCCATTGTCAAGTCAGAAACAGAAAAACTATATATACGTACATTGACAGATAATATGAACAAAAATGAAGAATAAGGTAGAGGAAGACAATTCAAATAACATCACGTGACAGTAACAGCCAGAAGTAGCTGCATCAAAATATATACTTCTCTAATGTGATCCCCTTTCAAATTTTGAATTTTGAATTAATCTACTGCTATATTATTAATAACATGCATGAAAATCAATAAATGCACTGAGACTAAATGGTCCTCACCTCACAGGAATTGATTCCTTGATGTCAATTTTGATGAACTGTTATAACCCAAATAACCCAGAAAGATCTGATCTGATTAAGTTAATTTTGAACTGTGTCTTATCAAAGAGCCTCAAGGCAAAAAGGGGAGGTGGTTAATTATTAGGAGTAAGGACCAAGAATGGGGTATTGTTTAGGTACAACTTTATCTAAAGTAGTCAATTGCTTAATACCAAGAAAACAAAGTAAATGATTGTCTAGAATTTAACCTAGGCTCTTGCCATTAATGAACAGTTAAAACTTTTGCAGTAAAAAAGAAACTAGATCACAGTTATTAATTTTTCAAAAAAGAAGCTAGATCACTGTTACCAACCTACTTTTAAGTACAGTCTACAGAGAGGCAGTGACAGTGTTTTTGCTGTGAATGAATACTCATCTCCCACCTGGTGTGTGAGCTCTGTCCTTGGTTTTCTAAACATTGACAGTAGCAGCTTTCCCTTTGCACAAGTATACATTGTCCACCTAAAAAGAGGAAAATTTCCCATTTTCTGTATTCTCAGAAATTCTATGCAGCATTTGTGAGTTTCATATGATCTGAAAAGGGTACTCAAGTTTAAGATCAAGAAATTGCTGCAAGGAAAGACCAAGAAGAAAGATAATGATTGCTACTAGCAAGGAAGATGTGAAATTGAGGTGGGTTCTTTCTCTCTCACTCACAGACACACAAGTGAGAATTGTTCATAATGTGATGTGGATTTTTGTTTCAGTGATAGAAAGATGGAAGGAGATGAGGGTTTGAGGACATTGGAGTGCCTAAGAGGAAGACTACTGGCAGAGAGACAAGCCTCAAGGGTTGCAAAAGAGGATGCAGAATTCATGGGCAAGAAGGTAATTTTAGTTACAAGCTATTCTTCTCAATTCTACTTGCCAAGTTAAATCTAGATCCATGGAGTTGATTCTCATTATAATGGTTTAAAATTCTGGGGGTATGATGACAGTTGACAGAGCTACAGAACAGACTGAATGAAGAGATCAAGTTGAAGGACAAAGCTGAGAAGAAGCTTAAATTCTTGAAGAGAAAGCTTGAATCTTTGAAACCTTCCTCTCTATCAGTTGAATCAGAACAGTCAAGTTCCTCAGAAAATAGTGAAACATTTAGAAGGCAATCCACAAGTACTTCAAGCTCCTCTGACCCAGAAGCCCATGAGCCAAAGGCCAAAGTCAAAGACTCAGAAATCTCAGAAGCATCAAGTCAAAGTCAAGTAGCAAACTCCATCACATCTGAGAAAAGCCATGAAAGTGATCCTTTCACTGAAGAAAATTCAACTGCTCAAAGTCCTAGTACTGCTTCCAGTTCTAGTTCTAGCTTAGAATTTCCTTCTCCAGAATACCAAAGTCATAAGTCTGAAGATTCAAAGAGTGGTGATCATATTAGGTATGTAATTCCAATCAAGGCACCATTGCACCAACTCTTAACCCAACTCTTAGTTACTAATTGATGTGTTACATGTCATTTTGTTACTTGTTATAAATAAATAAGGTCCAGAGTGAACCTATATACGAGCTAATCACATCAATTGGGATTGAAAAGCTGGGATAAAAGTTGGTGCCTCTAGCATTATCGAACTTCGAACAATGCATGTATTCAGAATATCTTCATTTTCCATGATGGGTTTGCTTAGTTTAGCTAATGAAAATAAAATTTGGTAATTTTTTCAGTTACTCAATCCTAAAATCTTCAATGGCAAAAACTGAGAATTATGAGATTGAGGACTTGGATTGTGTTGATAATACACTTGCATTAGTTCCTGTGAGTATGCCTGCAATCTCTCACACCAGTAGTACTGACCTGAAGCCAGTTAGCGAAAGTGTTAGAGAAGTTCTTGATGCTCTAAGGAATATTAGAGAAAATCTTCAAAGCTCAATGGAGAGAAGGCACATGATTAGAGTAAATGGCCCAACTGATCAAACTCAAACATGGAAATAGTCATAAACAATAATGTGATATAATCAAATTCTTTTTGGATGATATAATGATAGAGTATTATACATTGTGTAAGATAGAGCAGAGTGTTTGGATGGATTAATATTTGTGGATGAGTAATAAAGTTGCTTGGGCTGTGCACATTTCAGTCACAGAGTGCATGTGAATTGTGGGGTTTGTTTCCCAGCTGATGCTTTTGGTTTGGGTCCCAAGTTTTGGCCATATTCTTTTTTTGGTTTTCTCTGCCTGTGTAGCTTGCTTTGAGTGTAATTGAATTTTTAGGAGGTGGTTGGATATTATAGCTTGATCCTTGTGACCCTCAGATTTTATTGTTGAGATATGGAAAATTGGAAAGAGCTCTTTACACTTTTTTGGCTAAGGCTTGGTCTTTTTTTGGCTACGGCTTGGTCTAATCTGGTCTTCTAGCAATTCAATTTGAGATCATGCTCAATTGGACAGGGTTGGTTCTGCAATTGCTATATATTCTATTAAGTAAGGCTCTTAAATTTGGAGGTCAATTCATTGTGCTCAGAAACCTTAGAGTTTTACCTTTTGAAGCTCTTCAACAAGATTTAATTAACTAGTATTAAGTTTTTTTTTGCCTATATATATTAGAAACAAGGATTGATAAACCCTAGACATGAATCCTCCTGGTGTGGCTTGCAGTAGAGTCTGTGCTTAATTTGGATTGACATGCAGACCATCACATGCTCAAGTGCACACATGAAATGCAATTTAATCTGTAAATATAATTTAATTGGCATTTTAGAGCTACCCAATACTGAATCCAACAATAGGAGGTTGTTAAACAGATATTGTTGTTCACAATAAAAAAAAATGTATAGAGGTGCACAAAGCTAATGCAACATATGAAGTTGTCAGTTTGTGTTGGAAAAACTTATGTAATACTGAGTATACAAAAATCCCACATCTAAGAGCATGAATGATTTGTATGAACAACATCTATATTCTATACATAAAACTATGAAATCTTCATTCTTTATTGATCAAGGTATCGATTTTGAGTTGAATGCTTCAAGTTTAACATGGTATCCGAATTTGTAAAGACTTGATCATCTAATATCATGATAAAGTAATCTGGGCGTCACAACTAAAATCAATTGCCAACCAAAATCAATTGGCAATTGTTTTGGTTGCTAAAATCCTTATAAGTATATTTGCAAGGTTTTTTTTTTCCAATGTGGGATAACACTCCATATTCTCACAGAAAGAAGGTCATGGAGAGTCATTATCAATGAGCATGAGTTCTGCCCTAATTCAAGAGGTTCAAGAGAGTCACACATTTCAGATTAGAAAGTAACACTAACCAGTAGTGTGACTAGTCACTGCTGCTAATGCTTGCCATATATGGTTGAGCCACCATTATCAAACACTTGTAAGCAAGACTTGAATTTGCAAAGAGACCCTGCCATTAATAAGTCGGTGCAATTGTAGCTCTATTTTGGGCCGCTCTTTCTCGTGAGCACACACGAGCAGTCCTATTCTATAATAACAAGAAAATTGACCACTTTATGTAAACTCATGCAAATTTTTTTTTTGAGCAATTTCTATCGATATTTTGTTTAAGAGAAATGTTTTACAACCGAACTAAATGATTATATTACAAAATCAAACTTTCAACTCTAATTATATACATCCAAACAACGATCTATATTTTTTTTTTGTCAAAAAATAACAATCTAATCGATTAATGATTTAGATAATTAACAATTTGGAAACATAATGTATGGGAAGAGCATTTCACTATGATCAATTAATACAATCTGTTTGAAGTAGAGAATTCATGCATTTAGGAACCTCCTCCATCATAAAACAGAGTGTATAATATTGATGTGCCAACCTAGCAGCTATCTAAAGAGCATGGGCAACGGACCACACAGGTTGTTGTTCCTTAATTCTCACTTACATGAATACTACCACAGTACCACACCTATCATCTAGAGACATTTACACATGAGTTCAAGTTTAGGGTGGCAAGATCACTGCCTAGTCATTTATCTCTATTACCTACATTGTCAATAACTGACTTTGTAATCCAAGCTATTGGTTTGATATATACGACTACTTATATCAATTGACACAATGTAATTAGATCCAATGTGGCAGTAGCCTTATTATAAAACGAACTTATTTATAAAAAAACCCATTGTAGGCGAATTTTTAGTTTTCTCCAATATCACATCCGATTCAAATGTTAATTGTATTACAAGTCATTTCATTAAATCACCATTGAAAGACTTATTGTATATATATGAGTAAATTCCATGCTAATTGTCTTCATTCCATGTAAATTTCATGCTAATTTCATTATATCACATCCGATTCAAATGTTAATTGTCTTCATGCTAATTCCATTTAACAGTAAATTTTCATAGTGAGAGTGTTTGTCTATCATAAAAACAGACAATATATCCCCCTACCTGCAAATTGTACACAAGGAAACTGTGCTAACTGAGAAAGCTAGGATTCCCATATATGACCTAAATTCATACACTTGTGCTTACTCACCTCAACTAAGTGATTGATGGGACTATGGGAGTGATGTAAGATCCACTAAGGCTTGTATGGGTGACAAATAGACATAGAAGTTAGGTACGTACTTCCACTAAACCTGAAAATTAACAGCAAGTCAAAATTAATATGACATACATACCGATTCATATGCAAACGCGTCTAGGAAGTGTTTTACCTGAAGACTAGCTTCATACCTTATGAGAAAGTGAACCGTAAAAGTTACCGCGTTGCTCAAAAAAGGGTTTACCGCGTTGCTCAAAATAATAACAAGAATAAGATGAGAAAAAGGTGCCTAAACTGGTGGGTTTTTGCTTAATAAAGGCCATGGAACTCAAAATATCAACCAATGGAATGGTAAAGCTCTAACAAAACTACTATCTCCTCAAATACCAAACAAAACAAACAAGAACAGAAGAGAGAAGAACAATGTCAGAGTTTGTAGCTCAAAGCTCATTATTATTTCCTATCTTAGATCTCGATCATCTGACAAAACTCTGAAGATCTTGTGCCCAAAAACTCGATCCAAACCCTTTTCTTATCCAGTGTTTCCCTTGATCACTCTGATCTCAGAACAAACTCTGCCATTTTCAAGTGTCTATGTGCTTTTACAGCTAAGTCTGCTCCTGAATGAGATGGCAAGCATGGAAGAGCCAAACGTATTTAAACCAATTTCAAGATACACAGAACCAGCAGGCATCCATATTCTCTGAACTCGTATTTAAAATCTTGCTTTTTGGTCCCAATACACACATTTTTGACTTGACTTAAGCCCATACTCTTTTGGTTTCTATCTGAGTTTTGTTCATATTCATGGTGTCTGGCTTGTTGTATAAACTTGAGAATGGAGTTGTGTGTTTGAAACACAAGCAGAAACAGAAGCTAGGTTTGAGTACCACGGCAAATCCAATTCTTGCTCTTGATGTTGACTTGATAGATTTTTTGATTACCGTGTCATTTGGATGATACAAAAAGGTTTGTTGAAAATGGTTAAACCCTGTTGGAGGCCGTCTGTAGACGAGGATGGAGCTCAGCGGGGTGGCGAAGGCAGTGGGCGTGTTGAAGGGTTGTTGTGGTACAAAGACTTGGGGAACCATGCATGGGGAGCTTTCTCAATGGCTGTGATCCAAGCCAATAGTACTTTGGAGGATAATAGCCGGCTTGAATCCGGTTGTCTGAGTTTGAACAAATCCGGTCCTCAAGGAACCTTCGTTGGAATTTATGATGGGCATGGAGGCCCTGAGGCTTCAAAATATGTTAATGAAAATCTTTTCAGCAATCTCCAGAGTATGTCTACTTATTCATCAAACTGTTTCATTACTTTAATGCTTTAATTGTAATACTGTAATAGTAATAAAGCTTATCTGCTTGTCCAGCACTTATCATACAATTTAGCATATTATGTTCTTAAATTTTCAAGCTCGATTATTGATAAAGAATTGAAATAGAGTTGCAGAAATAAGAGATGTCTGAACGTTACCCTTTACAAAACTATAGACTATGGTCACTGAGATTTCTCTGTTCAGGAATTGCATCGGAGCATCGAAGCATATCGGAACATGTTATTCGGAAGGCGTTCTTGGCTACGGAAGAAAGCTTCCTCTCAGTTGTGAAGAAGCAATGGCTAAGTAAGCCACACATTGCATCTGCAGGAACATGTTGTTTGGTGGGGATAGTGTGCAATGGACTTTTATACACGGCAAATGTTGGGGACTCAAGGTTGGTTTTAGGGAAAGTAGAAAGGGCCACTAGGGAAGTCATAGCTATTCAATTGTCTTCAGAGCACAATGCAAGTATAGAATCAGTGAGACAGGAACTCAAGACTACTCATCCACATGATCCACAGATTGTGGTGTTGAGGCACAGAGTTTGGCGTGTCAAGGGCCTCATACAGGTACTGGCATAGTCTGCATATATCTACAACTCTATTTCATTACAGGATGGTTGCATGTTTTGATGTGATCTGATGAATGCTTTCTCTAGCATTCTGTTTACTCAAGAACACTTCTAACTATTTTTGTCAAATGCTACCAAAACACGTTGAGATACACTTTTCGTATTTCTAAAAGCGATGCAAACAGGCCCTTTGGTTTAGTACATAAGCCATACACACCTCGAGTTTTGGCAATTCTTGAAAATTTCTGTAGGACCTGCTGCTTTACTAAATTTTTGCTTATTGAAAAATTGTTGTGGTTTTATATGACTTTGTGGGTGTGTAATATGTGAATGTCTTTAGGTTTAGTAAGGGCTGTGGCAGATAATTGCCTTCAGTTTTGGCACAATTTTTAGAGTTCACTGCCAGATAATAACGTAGAAGTGGCAACACTGTTGTGATTATTCTGAACTATAATTTCAAATCTCCTTTGCAGGTTTCAAGATCCATTGGTGATGCATATTTAAAGAAGGCAGAGTTCAACAGAGAACCTCTGCTACCCAAGTTTAGGTTACCTGATCCTGAACCATTCCTCAAGCCAATTCTAAGTCCAGATCCATCAATATCGGTACTCAAACTCCGACCAGAAGATCAGTTTCTCATATTTGCTTCTGATGGTCTGTGGGAGCATCTTAGCAACCAGGAGGCTGTCGACATTGTCAACAATAACCCACGTAAAGTAAGAATCAAAAACTGACTTGGCCGTACCATAAAAAAGTTGGATTCTATAAACCGTCCTTTAAACGAGACAATGAGACTAATGACCATTTTCACACTCTTCTGCAGGGAATTGCCAGGAAGCTTATTGAAGCTGCACTTCAAGAAGCAGCAAAGAAAAGAGAAGTGAGGTTCTCAGACTTGAAAAGAATTGAGCGAGGAGTGAGACGACATTTTCACGACGACATCAGTGTAGTGGTAGTGTTTCTAGATCACAGTCAGTTGAAAAATGGAAGCTCCCCTCGCAAATCTAATATTTCAATAACACCCAACTTCTAGATCAGGCCTTATTCATCTCCTGCCTCTTCCTGGTATTGTAGCGTAAAATGTGGAACTTGATGTATCAATCAACAGCAGTTGGTTAGTCGAAAAATGTCATAAACAACCACATCATGTGATCAGCTACTATAGCTGAAAAATGTTCATCGAAAAAGAAAACGATCGAATCTAAAGTTTCAGAGAATGGCAGCCCCACCAACCCAGATGTTTAGCAAAATTAGGAGAAGACTTTCCTCAAAATGGCTTATGTGACTGCACACAGAACTGGGAGTTGTAGGCATTGTTTAAATGTTGTAACTTGTAATGTATAATTCAAATGTTAGGTTTCCCCTGGTAGTCATATAAATCCTATGAGGATATGAAATTGCCTTGCATTTATCATCCGAAAAGTACACAATTCAACACTAATTCCATGCACTATGCATCCTTCAGATTTGACAGAGCACATGAATGATATGGGTAACGCCGAGTGCAAATACTGTGCAATATTCTAAATTTCTAATGCACTTGTCCTCTTTTTCATGCACAAACATGGCATGAAAAAAAAAAAAGACACCAAGAGACTTTTCTAATGCTAGAAAGGCTACTACTCTATCGCTAAAACAAACCACTCCATGCTTTCTTTAAAACCAATCTAACAGCCAAAATGCTAAACTTATCGAGGAATTAGAACACGCAGATCCACCAGTAAAAGGTTTGTTCCCAGTTCCCACCACCCAACTATCTACTGTATTACTTTGGAAAATTTGAAAATCTCAGAACCATCAAGCACTCATCATATGTAAATGAGAAAAAATTAATAACAATAAAAATTGACAGATTAAGACCATTGGAACACGTAAACCAACATTTTATGATTCCCTTTTATAAAAAAGTCAACAGGTCCTCCATCCACAATATGCTAATAGAAACATAAATTTCCACATTATGGTGGATGTCTTTACATTTTTCCAGTGAAAGCTTCATATACAAAATATAAAAATTACAAAGCTAAAACTGATCAAAATATCAAAGAGTACAATCCTTTCCCAGTATCCTACCTGAAGATTGCACAATTCACCCAGCAACGCTTAAGAAAATCCACAACTACCCTCAAACGAGGTCACTTACCTCGAATCAACAACCAAGAATATCACAAATTTTAGTAATACAATCTAGGGACGACTTCCTGCTTTTGGATCCACTGTTGAGCAAATCTGACAATCTAATACATGTAATAATTACCTTCAACTCAAATTGAACCCATCTTGGTCCATCCTTCTCATGACACAGTGTTGGACAATACTACACAACAGTACATGGTTATAACTCTCATCTGACCATCTTGTGTGTTCATATACTCATATGCTATTGTCATATAAGACACCAAAAAACCTGGAACCGCAACCAAAAATTAAGAAAAAAATTTAAAAGAGCTAGCCTAGATACAAAATTATATTAAGTTACTTAACTAGAGATCTGCCTCCCTAATAACACTATTGCAACCATTCTCAATTCTTCACTGCTCAACTCTTTTCATTTTTAATTTATATTTTTTTCACAGTTCATCCTACCATTACAAGTTTATAACGTTGATTACCATTCATCAGACTCACTCAGAAAACCAACTTGGTACTACTGTTCAACACTGCATCATGAGTATGTGACCATAGGCAATTATGAGCAGTTGTCCTTGTGTCGATAGAGAAATCGGAAGAGTAACCATCCAACAGTCGCCACAAAATCCTGGTAGAGTAATGATTTTCCCTAGGTTGTATTCTGAATTTAAGACATTCTTGGTAGATTTCAAGGTAAGTTGACAATAAGCAGGTAGTTGTTCGTTACCAAATCAAGCATGAAATAAAGCTCCTCCGTGCCGCCAAAGTTTCTTCACCAACTTGTAGAAGATATCTAACTGAATGGAAAAATGCATCGCCTGATAACCCATGCAATCAGAAGTAGGTAAAAGTAGGAAGACTCGAGGGAATCACAAAATGTTAGAACCCTAAACCTGCCAAAGCGATGAAAAAGTATAAATCAAAACAGCATACGGAAAAGCATAAAAAAAAAATCAAAAGGGGGAGAGAAAATATACCAAACAAAATTAACTTACAAAGCAAATTAACTTACTACTAAGAACAGAAGCTTCCTTTCAAGCCCCTCCTACAGCACCGCCTGCAATTGCTGCCTTCTAATTTAGAAGAAAATAAAGATCAGCAATCCCAGTAGCAGAATGATAAAAGAAAAATATACTCTAATTTGAGGTATTCAGAGAAACTCAGAAACAGTTTGAGGTCTTACCGGCTCAATATTTCCCTTGTCATTCACTTGAGAGAGAGAACCTGAAGGACCGTTTGAAAACCTGGAAAGAGAGAACATTTAGGATTTCAAGAACTAGAAGGATACTTTAAAGAATCACAAGAGAATAATATACACATCATGCCTTTAGTAATTAACTACAAATGTTTAACCGATCTATTAACAAAATCTGTAGACAGCTTGCACTGACACATACCTGAGTGATCTTGCCTTCCTTTTTTCTTCTTCCTGAGGATCAGGTTTAGCAGTCTTGGAAACAGGTGCAAATCGGGCCACTCGAGCTTTCTTCCTCGCATCCTCATCACTTGCCACAGGTGGACCAGCAATCCCGAACCTGATAGAGAAGAAAGAGGTCAGTAAAAGCTTGCAACATGAAATAAACCAAATAACTAAGGATTTAATCAATTCAGATATTGAAGTTGTATAAGCACTGATTTAATAAAAGGTACGAAACAACACCTTTCTGCTCTAGCCTTTCTCTTCTGCTCCTCTGATTTTTTAGATGCTTCTGATCCATGCGATGTAGAAACGGTACCAAATCTGCCATAAGAACAGCCAACATGTTCAGAAACTCAATTCTCATAAGTGGAAATAAAGGTTGAGAAAAAGGAAAATCGAGTAAAATCCTCATGAATTTGAAATAAACAATTAGCGTACTACATATTTCAACCACTCCACTCCTCATCAAACACCAAAAATTTGATACAAAACTTTTTAGACACAAACACCATATCTTTAGCCTTTTGTGGTTAACTGGTTAACAATCCCCTCCCATATGGTGATATATCAGACCTCCTATGTCATAATTTTGAGACAAAAAACCTCAGAAGCATACACATAAATCTGACTTCTAGATATGCAAGAACATCCCAATCTACCATAAGTTGGAAGCAGACGCATCATTGTAAACATCAATTAACTAATTGCAACCCAGTTAATAAAATCACAATCTATTATTAACTATATTAACATCGCTTATGCGTATTTGTGCACGTTAATCTTCACACACATAGCTATATGAACTAACCTACTTACAATCCACTTATAAACAGTCACAATATATTGTAACTAGTATTAAGATTGCTTTGTGCATGTTAACCTGCACACACATATCTCCATGAAAAATAGAACATACAATTACTTTGATTATAGATACGCAGCCATGAGACTCCAAATTATGTTTCTGTTTTCAGGAAGCCCAAAAAAAACCCTAACCCTAAATTCACCAAAAAAAGATAAATACAATCTATACCTTTCAGCTCGAGAATTGCGCTTCTCTTCTTCAGTCAGCTGCACAGATATACCGAACCGCTCGGCACGGCGCATCTTCTTCTCAATAGCAGTAGCCGGAGCAGCACCATCATCTGCGGCGGCCGTTTTCGGATCCTGGGTGTCCGCTTTGGACCCGTCTTCAGCTGAGTCAACGACGGACGATGGGGTTGTAGCGGTGGGAGAGTCGCTGGGAGGGTCTACGGGGAGATCTGGTTTAGCAGCGGCGGCAGGGACCGGGATGTCTACGGTTTTGCTAGGGTTTTCGACCGCGGGGCTGGTATCGATGGGTTTCTGGGTATCGGTGGAGGCCATTTGGAGGGTTGGTGGAGGTTTCCGGTGGGAATCGGGGACTGCGTACAACTGCGGCAACGAGGGAGAGAGAGAGAGAGAGAGAGAGAGGGAGTCGGTATGGTCTAGGTTGTGAATGTGAAGTGTCAATTATAGGGAGTACCAACACATTAACCGTGTCATATTCGGAGATATTTTCCTCGTTTATCACAGCGGGGTAGAACCGTACATGTCGATTGGTTTCAATACTTTTATACTTCCCAAATAAAAATAATTAATTTCAGTTTTTTTCTTTTTTACTTTGAAAAAGAATTTCACAGTATTTAAATGCTTTACTGCTACTGAAAAAAAAATATTATTACTCTTTTAAAGGATTTTTTTTTGGGACAATATTCTTTTAGAGGACAAAATAAAACAAATTACGAACTGTATCTCATTTTGGTACCTTATTTATAAATGATGAGAACATATTTTGAAGAATCTCTGTCCAATTCAATTATAATCCGTATTCAAATATAACACATTATTCTAACCCAAAACCCATGAAGTCCAACCAAAAGCTACTAACCCATTCGCATAACTGTTTTTGGGCTAGGTTTGTTCCGCTCATAAGTCATAACTATTATTTGATGTATGATTGGAACTGTTTGTTTGTCTCTACAATTTAATTAGGCATCTTCCCACTGTTTGTGCATGAAATAAACGATGGCCAGAAATTGCGGTTTCTTGTCCTACTGAGCATAAATCTTAAAGTATGGGTGACCTTTTCAGAACCAAAAACCAACGCACCGCACTGACCGATCTGAACCGATGCTTGCAGTACGGTTATCGATTAGTTTCAAAAATATACAGACAAAAACCGACCCAAGCCCCTAAAATTAAAATTTTTATTTTTATTACAAGTGACAAATTCCTATTGGTTGAAACAATTATTGTTGAGATAAAAAAAATGAGAGAAAAATGTGGGTTATGGGGTAATTTTTAATTATTTATTTTATTAAAAGTGATTTTGTAATTACAGTAATTTGCAGCATTTGCTCCCAATGATACAAAGGCTGTAGCTGAGCCTGCTGAGGCGTCGAAGGCAACTGTTAAATAAAATGTTACCCGTTTTTGTTTTGTCCCGCTTCAGATTCTGGATGTGTCAATTTCGATCTGTGTGGCCATTTATTCAGAAAGGATAAGATAATACCACACATTATGCAACTCCTCCTCCTCTTCCTCCTCATTTGAATTTGGCACCAATTCTCTTCTCTTCCCTGTAGCCATGGGCGTGGCTTCGGTCATCCACAACGGCGTTCACATTCCTCTCAAGTTCAATTCCGGCCTGCCTAGGGTTTCATCACGATCTCCGGCCCCAAAATGGAGCAGACCTCACTGTATCCTTCGCCTCCGTACAGGTCTCCTCTCCCTCCTTCAATTTGCTACGTCTAGCTGTTAGTCTGATAGAAATGATGGTGATACCCGATTTTGTATTCGTTGAATTGGGATTGCAGGTGGTAGACGTGGTCGTGGTGGACAGTCTTTGCCAATTGTGTGTTCTAGAGCAACTGAGCAGGACGATGATTTATCCACTTCAGGTGACTATCAGTTCTTATTCGCATTGTATGTAAAATTAAGATTCATGAACAAAATTTCTGAGATCATGTAACTGACAATTGTGAAATTTCACGCAAATTATGGATCTTTATGTGGTTTATATGGAAAGTCCTATTGAATCTGCAGAAGGTGAGAAGGTTGATCCTCAGTCATATGATGGCATTAATAATGTGGACACCTCACACACTTCCACACCAGATAAAATCAAGGGAGCTGAAGCTTATGTTACTTCCGTAAGAACTGTAGCCTTTTGGGTGAGCATCTCTTAGCTTAATTTGAATTGTTTACTTCGATAGTACTGAGAAATGTAGATGTTAATTCCTTTAGGTGTGCGCTGCGGTTGCATTTGGAGTTGGTGTGGGTTTTAAAGACGGTGTTGGCAAGGCAACTGAGTTTTTTGCCGGGTATGTAGAAATATGATTTGAGCTTTTTAGTAGCAGATAGAAAGTTGAGGTCTCTTTATTTTCTAAACCATTAGCCATTTGTCTACCTAAATAGGTGAGAACATATCTAGTGTCTAATTCAAAAACATAGGGAACAAGCACTTTAATCTTCTGATATTTTAGATCTGACTGCATGGTTTGTATATTATGTTTGTCTGTGACTCTACATGTTAATATTATTTGCTGCATCTACTCAATGTTGGGACCTTTCAGGTATTTATTGGAGCAAAGCTTGTCAGTGGACAATCTATTTGTGTTTGTTCTGATTTTCAAGTACTTCAAAGTGCCACTTATGTATCAGGTCTTTTGTAATCCTTTTTAACATTCAAATTTGTGGTCCAGATGTTCTCAAAGTTTCGATGTAGAGATTGTTTTTAAATGAATTGTGAATATAGAGTTTGCTCTGTCTGAACTATAGGGTCGGGTACTTTCATATGGTATTGCTGGTGCAGTTATCTTTCGGTTGACATTAATACTCCTCGGAACAGTCACACTTCAGGTATTTATATTTCCTCTGTTTGTGTGTTTGTTTGTCTATGCTGTTTTCTTGTTTGTGTTGCTCTTTCTGAAATTTGTGCTGTGTTGTTGTTTTAGAGGTTTGAGGTGGTAAATCTTTTCCTCGCTGCAATACTACTTTACTCATCCTTCAAGGTGAATTTCTTTTATTTTTATTCTTTCCCTGAAAATGGAGTGGTAACTCATTTTGTTGATTTTTATTAGTCTTTGAGTTAAAGATCCTTTTTTGCACTAGAGACTATAGTGTGTCTGAAGATTTGATTAAGAACATGCTAGTTGGCTCAGGTTGTTCTATCAATATTGTACTGTAATCTTAGGTTAATTTCTGAAGTAGCTTGAAAGCCATTTTCACCTTGTTGCACATAAAAATGAGGACAATGAGATAGGAAACTGATTCATAAGTTCTGATACTTCATGTGCTTCAATCTGTCACTACAGGACAGTTTCTTTTTAATATGCCGGGTTATCTGTGCTTCTACTTTTTCGTTAAACAGATGCATTCTGACTCAGAATGCTTGGTTTCTTGTCCTAGCTCTTTTCCAGTGAAGAAGATGACACTGATCTATCCGACAACTTTGTAGTGAAGACGTGCCAGAGATTTATCCCTGTCACCGGTATGTTTTGCCTGTGTCTTTTTTTTGTTTTTATTAGTTGAAGTGTTGCTTTTTAATCGTGTGTCTGATTCAAGATCGGATCACAATTGGATATTTCCAAGCTTATTGAGGCTGAGCTATGTCTTAATTACGCTTATTCTGAACTGAAATTTTGTTAAATAAGCAAAACCTTTTGAGTATTGCAAAGTCTAGAAGGTCATGTTTAGGGGGGGAATGCTGACTTGGTTAAGACTATGCTCATTTGAATTTCCCACTGAAAAGCTTAATAAGAAGGAAAACAAAAAGCAATTATACAGGTTAAATCCTCCTTCAAGTCTACATCATTTTTATTTTGCCTCCTATAAACTCATTTTTTTGGTAGATTGTGGTTAGAGCTAGCATTTATTTGAATACTTCGATCACACTTCACACCAATTTCTCTTTCTGATATCTAACCTTCATGTTTAATGTTTCTTTATTTGATGTCTGTGTGTTTGTATTCTTGCAGCGAGTTATGATGGCAATCGGTTTTTCACAATTCAAGATGGTGTGCAGAAGGTAAGTTGTCAATAAGATGTTCTTAGGGTATAACGTTTTATTCCGCAGCTTGCTGAGATATAAGAGTCTTGAATTGCCTAGAATAATTTACTAGTTTCTCTGGATCAACATGCCACATTTTCCGTCAGTAATGTTTATCTGTTAAATTAATTGCTACTTGATCTCTAACAGGTGTCAAACATTTTGGGCAGGCCACACCTTTACTTCTCACGGTAGCAGTTATTGAGCTCAGTGATATAGCATTCGCTGTAGGTTTTCTCAACTTATCAATAAAGTATGTGCAGTGGCATTGTAACTTGATGTTTAATGGAAATGTTTATTTATACTTCCATTTTACTTTAGGTCGACTCCATACCAGCAGTTTTTGGCATTACTCGGGATCCTTTCATAGTATTCTCTTCTAATCTGTTTGCCATCGTAGGTAATTCTTGTTAAATGTAGGTTTGATATATTTCTTGAAAAATAAAATAGATCTAAGCTTGTAGTTAAGGCTCTTATTTTAGATGACCATGCATATATAGAAGATGATATTGACCTATTTCCATTGAATGTAGGCTTAAGGTCGCTTTACACACTCATTTCTGAGGGTATGGCAGACTTGGAGTATTTACAGGTAGACACTCATTTTAGTGCTTCTGCAGAATTTGTGCCAACTAATGATCATCTACCTGTAGAAGACCATCATAACAAACCCTGTTCCCTATCTTATATGCACCTACTTGAAAGGAGGCAATATGAACATGTGGTCCTTTGACTTGATCCAACTTGTAGTTAATGTGGAATTGCATCCTACTTTATGAAAAAATGACAAGGTTCTTTTCTCTTTGGATTCTTTCATTTCAGCCATCGATTGGTGTTGTTCTGGGCTTTATTGGGTGTAAGATGATCCTGGATTTTTTTGGTGGGTACTGGGCATTTCAAGTAATATTGTTTTTATACATAATTTTCACTATATCCTAAATTTAGTTTCTCAACTCTTCCATAGGGTTCCACATATCAACCGAGGCGTCTCTTGGTTTTGTAGCTACAAGTCTTAGTGCAGGAGTGCTATTAAGTCTATTGAAGAAGTCTGACTAGCTTAAGAAGCAGTTAAAGCTCAGGGCAGGTGAAAAATCTTTAATTTATATTTGCACTTCTTTTCTGTACTTGCGTAGGCAATTAAGTTTTGCCTTTTCCTATCGCAATAGCCTGTTAGCTGATTTGCAATAGCTGTTGTTAATGCTCAACGGGAAGAAAGAAAGCTAATAATAATGCACTAGATAGGTAGAATCTAGAATTATCGTCATTTAATGCTGGAGAGTAATCTTGATCAAGTATGCTCGATTTGGTCAAGAAAGAAAAGGGTTTTGTTGAGGGTTTGTCCCAGGGCGGCGGAAAGAAATTCAAAATTCAGCTGTAAGATTCTGAAATTGCAACATGACATTGATGCTTTTGTTGTTGTGACAGTGTAATAGCTAAGGAATCCGAAGATGGGATACATGTAAGGTTGAAGGTTGAAAGAAGGAAGTCTTGCAATGCGTTTGGTCGTGGGTGATGTGAAGATCGAAAATTCCTCTTCATCCAACAATGACAAACCAATAAGGCTATGTCATCAATTCTCAGTTCTGTAAGATAGAGGAACAGAGGAATGGAAGAAACTAAATGCGTTTGGCTTTCATTTGGTTGTAATGAGAAACAGAGGAATGGAAGAAACTCTCTTAAATTCATGTATAGTAGCAAGTTATACGGTAATTCTTTTAACCAAATTATTCTTAGTTCTCTTTTGGCTAAAGCTGTTTTGCTCTTGACCTCTTGTTCACTGGTTCGAAATCCATTCTTCTGGGTTTAATTTCCAGCTACCTATTATATCCATCAGACAGATGATGGAAGCTTCATTATACAACCGCTATATAAACACAAATTCAAATTAAATTATATGCAAAACCACCAAAAAATTTATAATTTTACTAAAGCTAAGAAATTATTCCTCTATATAATTACATGTTCTTTGTGAAGACTTAATTTCTTGTTTGAGAAATACATTCACTTTAAAACCCAAAGAGATTCAGTATTTAGGTGGCGGGTGGCCTAGTCCTTCACGAGTCACGACTGACTAGTAGAATAGAAGATTGGTTGATTATTTTTTTAGAAAAAATAAATACATTAAAGAGCAGATCCGCGAACCAAACGAGGCCTTATAGGAATCAAAAATAAGAAAACAAGTAATAGATTTAGATTAAACCAAATACAATTATGAGAGATTGGTTGATTACTAGTATTATAAGTTTTTGCTGAAAATGTGATGACTATTATAATTTGGATAAAGTCGTCGCTGTCAGTTCACCTCTGTTTTGCGACCGTAGGATCAATACTAAAATTCCAAGTAGACGGCTGAAGATAAGAACTACAAAACGTTACCATGGAATTGAAAACACGTAAGTAGTTACGCACCGATTCCAAAGTCTACGGACTACGTCACTGCTCACTTCACACACAAAATAACAGTCAATCCCAGTTCCTATAAAACGATCACCGACTCTGCACATAGACAAGATAGCGCACCAAATTCCCATTTCGAAACAAGCATACTCAACTCTCTGTAACCATGGCTTATACGTATGAATTCTCACTGTTTGATTCATTTTTCCATCTGGGTTTATCTGAATTTGTGTTTCTTTGTTGCTAATATAACTGCGGGGTTTTGGTTTTATAGTCAGGAGGTTCTTCCCCCACAGTTGGATGCCACCTCCAACCCACCTCCTCTCTTTGATGGCACTACAAGGTTCAGCTCAATTACTCAAACTTGGGTTATGTTCTATGTGGTTGTTGTTTCTGTTTCACTTCTTTGCTATTCAATGTGTTAATGTCTGTACTTTGTATTTTGAAGGTTGTACACCTATTACTCATGCCCATTTGCACAGAGGGTGTGGATCACTAGGAATTATAAGGTTGTTTAAACTCTGTTTTTCACTGTCTTATATTATGGGATTGTTGACACAGACTCTCAAGAGTTAAAGGCATCAATTTGTTATCTTTCCTTTATTTTGTTTTATTTTTTTGAAATTTACATGTACCCAGATCCTATTTTGTCTTATTATTTGTTTTTTGGAATTTCTGAGGTGCAGGGTTTACAAGATCAGATTAAGTTAGTCCCTATAGATCTTAAAAACAGGCCTGCTTGGTACAAGGAAAAGGTCTACCCTGAGAATAAGGTAATGTGTTTGAACAATTAAAGTTATGTTCTTGGTTCTTATTGAATATCTCTTGCAAATTGGCTGAATCTGCTTAAATTTCTTGATATGATTATTCACAGGTGCCAGCGCTTGAGCACAATGGAAAGATCATTGGAGAGAGTCTTGATCTGATCAAATATGTGGATAGCAACTTTGAAGGGCCTTCACTTTTCCCCAATGTAAGATATATCCAGAATTTAACTATGCATTGATACCCTGTCTCTGTCACTTAAAAAAAATTGACCAAACTGATGCTGTGAAATCATTTTTAGGACCCTGAGAAAGCAAAGTTTGGTGAAGAATTAATATCACATGTTGGTACCTTCACCGGGGCTTTGTATACTGCATTCAAAGCAGACAACACAGTAAAACAAGCTGGTAAGGATCCTAATGTTCTCCCATTAGGGACTGCAATCGATGATAAATTTTAACTATTTTAACTGACCAAAAACTGGTTACCTGCATCAGATGCTCAGTTTGATCACCTGGAAAATGCTCTTAAAAAATTTGAAGATGGGCCATTTTTTCTGGGTCAGTTCAGTTTGGTAAGTTGAATGTGCAATTATGTACATTGCCCTTTGCTCATTTTGAATATTTAATAATATGAAATTGAGGAATTTTTTATTCCCTTTTAGTATTTTGATGACAAATTAAGTGGTTAAGAGATGGTTTGAGTTTGAAATTTTGTTGATTGATCTCTTACTTATGTAGAAATATGTTTTCTTCAGGCGGACATAGCCTATATCCCATTTATTGAGAGATTCCAAAGCTTCTTATCAGAGGTGTGGAAGTATGATATCTCAGCAGGCAGGCCTAAACTAGCAGCATGGTTGGAGGTACACTAAAAACCATATGATATATATTGATAGAAAATTTTGAATTTTGGTATCTGCTCCATGCAAGAGTACGTAATTATCTCTCATTTGTCATATAAAAGAACTTCAATAGTCGCTCGAAGTAGCTCTCGGCCTTGCACCAAGGTAGACAAGTATGGTCCTTTGCTGTAGTGTTAGTATAGCAACGATGCAGGAATATCTCATGAGACTAAGCTAATTGACGGCTGACCAACAAGCTTCTTTTTTTTTTTCCATGAAGAAGCTCTAAGCCAAAATATTCAGTCAACTGTTATCTCAAACATGGATTTGATTAGAGAGACGGGTCCTATATATCGAATTTTTGGTTACAGATTGTGGTTAATCTGATGATTATATCCTTCTGCAGGAAATCAACAAGATTGATGCTTACAAGGTAACCAAAACTGATCCAAAGGAGCTTGTCGGATTCTACAAGAAGCGCTTCTTGGTACGATCCCTTTTGGTGGACCAAACTATCATATTCATGGTCTTTCTTTCAAAATATCGTAGCCATCATGCTGTTTTCTAACCTCTACAAAACAAAACGTTTATCATTGCAGGAGCAACAGTGAATGTGGGAACGAGTGCTTTATGGCATGGCATAAATAAGTGGCTCAGTTGCTGTGGAGAATGTATGCCAGTCTAAATATTTTGTTTGTGTATGCATATGTAGTAGTGTTATAGGTATGGACTTGTCTGGATCTGAATATGTAAGGTTGATTTGGTTGCTTCAATAAAATTCAAGTCACTTGGTATTGTACTGTTAATAAGTTCATGAAAATTATTGTGTTATTCGTGAAGACTTTGGAAATTGGAAGTGCAAGACATTGTTGATAACTTGATATCAGAAAAGTAAAAAGTAACAGATAAAGGTTCAATATGACCATAAATTTGGTGAGGAAGTATTTTCTTTTTGGTAATGAGGACATTAAACTGCAAATACCAATCGTTTTCGAATCTTAATTCGTACTTTCTCCATAAACTAAGGCCAGTCTCATGTCCAGCTCTCAAAAACACATTGAATCGCCACTATTCCGACCAAAAATCTATTTCCTCCACTTAAATAAAAGAAATAATAATGATAATGATACCACAGCTCAATAGTGTTTGGCTCTCCACAGCTCAATTAATAGTCCAATTTTCGATTTTGCATTTGAAATTTTACATTAACAGTACCAACTTTGCAAATAGTAATATATAGAACTCGTGGATTATGGTTGAACCTAAACCGGACAACGATCGAGGACTTGGATCATGATCATAATGGCAAACTGCTAGCTGGTGGTTTTATCCAAACCAATTAATCCAAAGAGTACGTGCTGATCCAACTATTTATATGCTATCTTTGCTAACAATGATTACTTTGGATGATTTTATTGTACTGAATCCGATGCTTTTGGTTGTGTTTCTTTAGTTAATTATATATTTCGTTTTAGCTAGCTCTTTGAAAAGATTGAAACCCCATTTTTATCGATCTATAGAAGTTGCAGAATTTCTGTGTTTATATATTTATCTCTTAGAGCTAGAGGAGTTTAAATAGGTACAAGAAGTGAACAATTATAGTAAAATTAAAATTAAACCAAGCTAGATCTAAACATAAAGAATTAAATAATAGTAATATATAGTTAAATCTAGGCTAGATTGTATTTTTGGACTATTGTGAAATAATAATAACTAATAACCATACTTAAAGAGGTACGTAGTCATAGCATCTCTAACAGCTTCCCTATAATTTGTTTTTTTATCTAGTTTAGGAAAAAATAAGTCTTTTTTTGCTCCAATAACTTCCATATACCTATCTTTATTTTAGAGATAGTGAGGAGAGAGAAAATAAAAATCTCTATATTTATAGCAAACTCTAGAAACATCTTTTTGGAAATTTTTACACCCTTCTCTTTCCAAATTATATTAATTTTCATCATTAATTATTTGATTATACTTTTCAAATTTAAAAATAATACCATATTTAATTGTAGATAATAAATTATAGAGAATATGATACACAAGCTGTTGGAACTATGGAAGAAAAATTATAGAGATTTTAAATTTTGAGTCCCTATAATAGAAATTTTTTAAGAAAACTGTTGAAGATGCTCTCAGGTAGGTAGAATCAAGAGAGTATAATTGATGAAAGATAAAAATAAATACCCAATACTAAAGGCTGCTCGATGTTATGTTATAAGTTTATAAGAAAAATTACTAGGAAATAAAACAGCTCGAAAACATTCAATTGACATATTAAGAAAATAAAAAAACTACAATCAAATAGAAATTAAGTTGTTTACAGTGCCTGAAAAGTTGGCGTAAACCAAATTGGACGATGTTGATTGATCATCTCCAATAGGGTCATCACATCTTTGGAGTAAGGCTTTGAAATGTTCTTCTTTTCCATGTCGTAGACACCAAAATCATGTAGCTTATTGTTCATTTGCATAAAATCGAAATCATGGTTGTAGTATATGCAATTTCGCTTACATCCTGGAAAATTAGAAGCCGCCACAGATATCGAGAGATTCTCTCCAATGAAAATAGCAACATCGTCACCTAGGGTATTCTCCTCAATCCACCGGCACGTATCGAAGTTAAATTTGAAAACTTTAAATTCCGTTGCAAAACGATTTTTTTCCTTGTCACAATCTTCACAATCTTCCCAAATTGGTCTTTCAATCATCAACAAATCTTGTCCATTTGAGTCCACGAGATATTCCCTGATTAAGCAATGTTCATCCCTGCCAGGTGCAAGAGAGTTTACATTTGAGTTGGACTCAGAATTAATATTAAGAGTTAAAAGTTCACCAGAGCGCTTAACAACATAAAATTTGTCTTGTTCACGTTGAAGAACAACATCCATAATCCCACAACAGTTATCGTCTATATAAGTCCATGACGTGTCTTTGCTAGGTCTAATAAAAGCCAGTTGACATTGGTCAAAGTATATTACAACAACAATGCAATCATTGGCATTTAATATAGGGTCCGCCGTAATTGTAGCCTTTAAGACAAAGTATTCACAATCTTCAACCCAAACTTCCTCCAGCTCTTCCCTACTATACTCTGAATTTTCGTTATACTCTGGAGGGTTTAGTTGAGGGAGACAAATGGCTAAATTTTCTCTCTCCCCCCTCCCTTTTGACTTAGAGAATGGATTTATTAGAGTTACTGCTAAATCTTTTTCCACAACTACCAACCATCCTTTTGAAGACCCACAAAATCGCTTATTTGGTAGTCTTAATTTCACATCAAGGACCTTGTTCTCTACAACATTGTATAAACTCCAAGCATCTTCTTTGCCATTGAAAAACAAGAGCATCGGAGGTTCAGGATGACTTAACAACTTCTTAGCGTGTCGACTTTGATTATCTTTTGCTGCACCAAACCATGGCTTACAAACCACACTGAATCGGACATAATCTAATGATGACAACAATAATCTTTCTAAAATTGAATCCAAAAGGTCCTTAGGCAAATTCGCCCAATCTGTAAACACAAAAGCATCAATCAGAATTATGACGATGATCGATGAAAGAAAACTGATCAAATGTGTATATATAGGTTGATAATTTTTATAATTTTCTTCACGGAAGATAATTCAATATTTTGTATTTGGAGCAGCATCCAACAAAACAAAATAAAGCAGCATATATAATGAAAACACAACCATCAATTCTAGGCAAAAAAGGAGAAGATTAAAATAAACATTCCCAGTAGTAAAGATTATAAATCAACCTAGAGTAATGTCAAATTGGTCGATTTTTTTAAATTTTTTTGTCATAAAATTGATGTAATTAGGCATGACTAGTTTCAGCATACAAAACCAGCTGGGGCTGGCTTTCGTTTCAAGATCGAGAATACACAAAAACCAACTCTAAGTCTCCAATCCCTCTTATTGGACTAAGTATAAGTAAATAGTGGATTAAGGGATGATTAATTTATAAAACATATAATATGATCGAGGCTAGGATGTCAATAAATTCTAATATTTGCTAATAGTTGATGGCATAATTAATATATAAAACAAAGAAAATATAATTAATATAGAAGCTAGCTAGCTAACTATACGAGAAAGAGTTTGCACCCAAAAAAAAAAAACTATATGAGAAAGAGCATACCTGACTCCATAATTTCAAAGACAATCTTACGAGACCAAAACTAATCGCACTAATCTTCTTCTATATTTTTCTTTGTTCTTCATCTCAGAGGTATTTATATTTATAGATAACACTCTGAATCAAACTAGGAGAATAAACATAGATATATATCCCAACTAGAATTTGGAAAATATATATATATATATATATATATATATATATATATATATATAATTCATTCACGAATAGAAAACCTAATCAAATTAGGAAAAATTCTCGTAGTTACTACATAAGAAAGATGGTCATTTATTTATCTATTTTCAGGCTTTGTAATGCTGGGCTTGGTGCCTTTCTATTATTGCACTTTCGATAAAAAAAAATATATGGGCATTTATATTGGGTGGGTTGATCAGTTAAGTAAGAACGGACTACCTATAAAGATCGGGTGATCGAATGCTATGAACCTTGCTATGTTTTATTATAGTAAATTTTTTCACCATGAATATATTAGTAATATATATGTGATATACTAAAGATGGGCATTATCACCTATAAAGATTAGTAATTTTCTTCAGCATCCATGGATGATATTATCACCTGTGAACGTAGTATGAGCTCGGAAGTGAACTAAAAACTGATGTTTGGTGCAAATATTGAACAATTTTGTAATGTTACCTCATAATCATATAGCGTATTTGATACTTGTGACATAATTAAGCTATCTGTCACGTAATTTTGTAATCAAATTTCATACAACTCTATATACGTTTAGCATTATCATTGATAATTAGTTGAATCAAGAAGAACATGTTGTGTTCAGTCCTGAACAAGTTGGATTATTATTCATTAAAAAAGTAATTTCAACATGTACTCTTGTAAGAACAAGTTGCATGAAGTACTGTCTAATTCGTACTCTTGTTTAATAACAGGATGACTTTAAATCCATCCTTCTAGAACTTGTTGCAACTCATCCAGGACTGGAATTCTTACAAAGTACACCCGATCGAGTTTCAGGAAAGATACGGTTTGTTCTCAACCATTTGATCATTTCATAGCATCATATCAGTTCAAAAAGATTTCCAATATCTCTCTCTGTATTGCGTTTTTACTCTGGTCATTGATGCAATTCCTTTAGTACGTATGATGCACGTACACGTTAACTTGAAATATTATTCCAATGGACCGGCCAGCTGAAACTGTAATATACAGAATCTTTAATTACATAAATAGATCTGGGAACGGTCATCTTACCCTCAGGGAGCTGAAACGTGGAAACTTGATTGATGCAATGCAACGTGCAGAAGAAGAAGAGGACATCAATAAAGTTTTGAGGTAGAGATTCCAGATACAGACGTAATTTGTGACTGTGTTTCTTGTGGTTATATATAACAATATCTGTTAATCCCTTTTCTTTCTTATATGACCTGTTTTTTTTTTAACAATTTATATGATCTGTTACAGGAACTTATTTAGTTATCTTATGAGCATTTTTATGTCATATACTGCAAGTTTTGGGAGCTGGACACAGATCATGACTTCTTGATCGAACCTGATCAGATATGGTAACCATGCACTTAATAATTACCTATCGGATTGTCGATAGAATATTTTCTTAGGTTTGTGTGTTAAAGTTTTGGACAAGAACATTTCCTCTTTGACTAAATTTTGAAATCTCTCTCTCTCTCTCTCTCTGTGGCTCCAGCTCCGAATCTGTTCTTTATGAATTTACTTAGAAACCTTTGATCTCTTTATGGAGTTAATGTTATTGGAAGTGCAGTAACTGTGAGTCTCTGATCGACAATATACTGTCCTTGTTAGGTTCAAGTACGTGCATAGACTTGGATGGAAATGGAGTTTTGACACGGAATGAACTGCAATTTTTTTTTATGAGGAGCAATTGCATAGAATGGAGTGCATGGCCCAAGAACCTGTTCTCTTTGAAGATATATTGTGCCAGATTATTGACATGATTGGACGTACCAGAGGTTCGACTTTTCCTCTTTTTTGCTCTTCAAAAACCTGGTCTTTTTCCTTCTGTATTTACTGCGTGCATGAAAACGTTGTTTCATAGTTCCGGCCCGAGTATCAATACGTTTTCCTTTTGCACCTGTTCATTTCCTTTTTTCTAGTAGCGACTCCCTTCCTTCTTAGTGGGTGATTGTGTTGCTGCCACACACAACATCAAGGAAACAGGAGTCTCAGGTTTTTTGCTTCATGAAACTTTTATAGGAAAATGCACTTGTAGGCAATTTTTCATGTATGTTTCTCCTGATCGACACTTGTTAGATATGGTTTTTTGGTGGTTGACTTGCAGTTTGTTCTTGCAGAATGAGAGCTATATCACACTTCGATCGTGACCTGAAAGGCTGTAAGCTTTCAGGAAGCTAGCGTTTTCAATATTCTTTTCAACCTTAACAAATTCATGACCTTTGAAACTCATGATCCATTCTCATTCGTCAGGTACGTAAAGCACAGTGAAACATGTTATGATTTGAAATTGCCTAGATTCTGTTTGGTGTTATAGAAGTGGCCGGCCTGCATTGTTGATAATGTTATTTCACATGCATGCACTATTGAGTTTTTGAATACTAAATCAAGTTTTGCTGGTGTGTGTAGGATCTGCGCAGATCTGCGGCCAAGGATCACGAGTGCAGCCAATGCCATAGTTTAAGTGCTTTAATTTTCTGGGAAAATGTCTAATGTGGGAACTGATGGAAATGGCACGGGAACTAGCTAGCTCGGAAGAACACCGTTGATGATTCGGTGGCATGCATGGGGATTGTAACTTTTAAGTTTTGCTCTGTGGCAAATTAATGCTATGTTTTCTATTCTTATTTCAAATAAAAAACAGTGGTAATGGTAAGGGGATTGCCTCTTCCAGTGAGAGTGTCGCCTGTTAACAGTATTGTTGGCTTTCTTTCTTTTTCCGTTTAGAACTTTCGAGACTTTCTTTGCCACGTGGCTCTTGCCAGCTAGGTCCAGCTGGATAGTTTGCTAATTCTGTTTTGCTTGCTAACCCGTGCTTTGTATATATTTTCTGGGTTTTCATTTCCTTTGTAAGCAAGTTTGATCATTATATTGAAGAGTATCTTAGCTCCCAAATCTCTTTCATTTCTGATACACTTCGTAAACCCTAGCTTCTGATTTCATGCCAGGGCTATTACGGCCGAATGTTGAGAATGGCTTGGCACTTTTGTTTGTAAATTAAATAAATAAAACTATATATATATATATATGAATGTGATAATGCACCCATTTGCATTTGCATTTCCATTTCCATTTCAGCCTTGCATGCAGCTAGCACAATCATGTTCTGGCTTGAAAGTTCAAACCCAGCCGAAGAGAAAGCGACTGTGTGAGAGAGTAGGCCGAAGAGTGACGTCTTTAAAATTAAGACAAATGAAATAACCGAATCTTAGGATTCTTTTCTTAGCCTATTTACTTGTTTTATTTTTTATTTTTACTCTTTAGTTTACAATTTTGTAATGTTTTCATGCAAAAAATGTGAACATGGGTTTTGAGGAAGCCTTGGTGAAGTTAGACCAATAACCAATTCGAGACTTGATTTTGATTGCAACCCCAAAAATATAATCATGAAGCTTTTGATTCCCGGGTCCCACTAGCGTAACCAAATCGGTATTGGTCAAGGAAGCTGCTATAGGAGCATGCAGCTTTCCTATTCTACCCCTAAACACTATAAGAAGAGAGAGAGAGAGAATTAGAGTATTTCAAAAAAGAAAAAAGAGGACGATTTTCTTTACTGATGAAAAATTAAAAATAAATTACAGCTTTATTTTTATTTTTTTTCTATTTACTTAGCCTATTGCAAACCCCTTGTTACTCATCCCAATTCCTTTTTTTTTTTCACAGTGATCTAGTTCATTTATTATTTTTACAAATAGTAAAGAAAGAAATAGAAACTTGGACAACAAGCAGGAGGAACAAACAGACAAAAAAAAAAGAGAAGACAAGAAGGGCAAATTAGTCAAGCAAAATAAAATCATTATTACAAGGCACAGCCACTTTCTTCCGCGCTCTACAGTATCTGCATTGTTACTATTAAAACACCTACACACACACCTCGCTCAGTGCCTCAGTCTCTGAAATCCCTTTAGCCGGTTCCAATTCTCCGTTGCTCTCGCCCAAGGTAAATTTCTCCATTTCTCTCTCTCTCTCTCTCTCTTCTTTGGTTCTAGCTAGGTTCTTTGGATAAGTTTTAGATTAAGTGGATGATAACAAAAAAAAACCCATTTTTTTTGTGTGTAGTTGTTGACTTGGTTCTGGGATTGATTTGGCACTTGTTATCTGGTTCGCTCCTTTCTTTTGATTCCAGGTACTTTCCAATCACAAATTCACAGTAGTTAGCTCTTTTATGTTATTCATTATCTCTGTTCTTGTTCCCCAAATTTTGAGACTTTTCTTCATTAAGATGTAGTACGCCTGAGATTTTCATCAAATCTCAAATATCAGGCGATTGTGGAGTTGATATCTTTCTTGCCTTTCTTGATTTTGTTTTCTCATCGTTTAGATTATTAGGTTTGTGGTGATTATTTTGGAGAATATTATAACTTCTTGTCGTCAATACTATTTGGTGATTATTTTAGATTATGAGGCACACTTTATCATTTTGAAATTCCTGATTTCATACTCTGTTCTTCTAGTTTTCTTTTTTACTTCTAAATGTTATTTGGTTGGTTGGTATGCAACTCTTTGGTTTCTTTTCTCTTCTGGGGAACTCAACTGGACCTTTTTGGCCATAAAACAGAGCCTAAGTTTCCACTCTTGAGGTTCTCGTTGTTGCTCTGTAGCCCGATGGTAATGCTGGTTTTCTGGTGTTAAAAGAAAATGGGTCTTACTCTCTCTTTTTTTTCTTTTTTTCTTTTTTCTGCTAGATGGTATTGGAGGTTTTGTGTTTTGACTGTGTTGAGTTAGAGTTTATTCAAATTGAAGTGGATAGCCAAGTTGGTGGATAGTAATGGAGGTATCTAGTGCTCTTAAAATGAAATGAATAGTGAGCACTAACCACTCTTGCAATATTATTAAATTGATAGGCCAAGAAGCTTTAGGACTAATATGTGTTGGATAGAAGGAGTGCTTCTTTTGGAAACTAGAATTTTACAACTTATTAAGCAAGAAATTCTCTAAAGTGGTGCTTTTTCATTTGTTGCTGCTGAAATTTGCTTCACTTTGTTTAAGATGTTCTTAATGCCTACCAAATATATATGTGAGTGCATCTGTAATCAAAGGATTGCAGCTTGTAAGGATTTTCGTTGGCAGTAGGGTTATAACCCAACTATCGATATCGGAAGCAACATTATACTTTATTACTGAAAAATGAAAGTTCTGCATAATAGTTTGGTGTCTTTTCAGGGATTGTAACAAAGAGCAGATTAAGAGCAGATTAGTCATTAGGTTGGTTTAATGAACTTAGAGCCTAAGTGCCTAACTATTGCTCCCAATTACTTCTTGTTAGGATGGATGAATGCAACATATGTGTGGCAGATGGCAAGTCTTTTGTTTCAAAGGATGTTGAAGCAATGAAGATTCACATCTTCACCTCCCACCATCTTTCTTATGTGTGCCTCAGCTGCAAGAAGGCCCCCATCAAGTTTAGCAATGAGAATGGAATCAAGGATCATTATCAAGCAGTTCATAGCTAGGCTAGAATATGCAAGGAAGAAAAAGATGATTGATTATAAGATTACCAACATGGGAAAACTTGTTAAGAAAGCGTAAGTATTCTCCCCTTTTGCATTAATGGAATCCTCCAAGTTATTATATGTCTACTTATGTATTGGAATTTAATTGATGAATATTTGATAGATTGAAGGACAAAAAAGATGCTGAAGCAGCCAGGTTGAAGGCCTTAAAAGATGCTGAGGAACCAGCCTGAAGATCAATGGAACTTTTGTCAACACCAGGGGGCCAAGAACGATTTGGCAGTTTGGCTCTAGTCCTTTGTTAAGACTTAAGACTAAGGCTGAGCTTAGTCCTGTTATTGGTTAGCATATATGTTAGTAGATGATAATCAGAGTTATTGACTTGTTTTAATCTAAGTTTTATGGAATTAACATCCAGTTATACAAACAGTAATAGATCGATCAGCTTATATACTCCAGTTGTGATGTCCCTTCTTTGCTTAAATCAGTTATTTTCTCATGTTTTTTGGATCAAAATTGAACATGCTCTGCCGCTTAACATTAAACTTGTATTTATACATCAACATATATCATTCTCTCTGCTTCGACCTCTTATATTCCTCAGCGTCTGTTGTTTTTCCAACTGATCGATATTGCCTTAATTAATTCTCTATTTCTCCATCTGTGTGAGATATCCACAACTTAATTGCTTGGACTGGAAATTGAGGGGGTACTACAAGGGAAAATGCCCCATTTTTCTGGGTGATCGAACATATATGCATGCAACTTCACTTTAAATTCACGTCTTTTTCTCTCTAGAGACAAATTAAGTTAAAAGGAAACTACTTTTGCATCTGATTACAAAGGAAGCTAGCTAATCATATATATATAGAATGAAAAACAAAGAGATCGACTATCCAAATAGACAAAAATTCCAAATTAAAATGCGCTTCATAAGTGCAACGTACAAAGCCACATAAAAGATGAAATTCTATCTTTGCATGCATAGCTGAAAACTTAGGAATTAATTGTCCTTAAGATGCTATTATCTGACAACTTAGGAATTAATTGTACGTCCTTAATTAGATGCTATATATTATGCAATAGTTCATCCAGTGAGAGCGACCAAGTCAACTACTGTAACACAACTTCGGAATCTAAAATGTAAACACAATCGTCTAACAGTCTTTACATTTTACACAATTAGCGAAAATCTCAGTAGTGAGATATGATTATGAAAGTGTCATTATCTAGCTAAGACTCCGTCCAACAAAAGAGATTGAATATTATCTGAGACTCAAACTACGCCATCACACATTTAGTACGTCTAAATGATTTAGATATGCTCTACTGTGGCCGGTGAAGAATGAACTTGTCACAAGATCAGATATGACCGAATGGTGCATGTGCAGCACCATATACATCAATAATTTGATGCACGTAAAACCAAAGAGTAAAGGGTGTACCTATTAGTGATCGAATCCTATGATTAAAGAGTAAGCAGTACGTAGAACATAATTCACATCGAGGACCCAAGAGCTAGGTTAATTGTAAAAGAACTAGTGTGGATCGAGTAAGCTAGCAGTGAGGAACCAACTCTTTTGATGAAATTAAATTGAGTACGTTATTCTCACGTAAATAGAGTCCATGCCACGTACTTCGACGAAGGATATATCACAACGTACGCACTGCATGTTGTACAATCATTCTCTGCCACACGTAAACAGAGTCCATTCACACAAGTCACAAGTATTATATATCTGGCACATATATGCTCCACATGTACATTTGGTTCTCTAGCTCTCGTATGTAAAATTCTACCAAGTACTACTTCATGAGTGCGTGTGCTTAATTCAAGGGAGAAAAGAAATGCATGCATGTCTATTTGAAGTACTACTTCACCCTCCATTTATAATTTAAGATGCCCAAGCTAGGTTAAATTCTGTTCTTAATTTTAGTATGAAGACCCAGCTCGATCAGAAAGTTCACTCATTGAGCTGATATAAATATAATTCACTAAAATCTACTAATCTATAACTATATGTACCAATTCTAAACATGTCCAAGCAGTTCCAAGGCTACTATATATCTAATCTTGCTGATTTATAACGTACATCCTTGTCAAATGACTGGGGTAAAAGATGAGTATACAAGAAATGTATACAAGAAACTTCTATCCTTGAGGGAATCGAAAATCCATTAGAATGATGGGAGCATTTGAGAATGAGGTCGATGAAGTTCTACTAAATGCAAAGGCAAACTTGAGGATAGCGGGATTTGATGAAGAGGAAAAGAGATTGAGGCAGCGAATGTCAGATACGCCTCACACTTCCCTGAAACTTCCACAAGGACCTTATATCGATCTTTAGTGATTTCCGCACGCTTCAACTTCCAGGAATTGAGTTGAACCCTCCAGCATCCGAGGCCCTGAAAATAATGCACATGCTTGCTGCAGATCCTGGAATTGTTTCTATCATGCATGAACAAGCATCGTTGGCATCTGGGAATCATGACTGAGATGGCCCCGGTTGGTTATGTTGGTATAAGTCCCAAATGCATCCTTGGCTGCTTCAACAATAATCAGGGAGAGGAGATATCTCTGCGTCTTCGAACTGATGACCTTTCGGGTTTCAGGAAATATGCAAGTATATATCAAGAAAACTCTTCTGCATGAGCTAGCTTGCTGATCACATGATATACTACTCTGAACATGATGCAAACTTTTATGCTTTGGATAAACAGTTAAACCAAGAAGCTGAGATAGAGTTTAGATTGGACGAGATCAAGAGGTCACACACTAAGTGGAGCTAGGTATACAGAGCATTATGAGGAAAATTCCTATGTTGGAGAAACAAGTAATTCTTCTTACAAGCTTGGAGGAAATATGCCTGATCAACTGGCCAGTGCTCGCACATCTTCAGTGGCTGCTGCTTATCACAGACAAGCAACTGCTTCTGACGATAGTGTCTCCAAAGTACATGAACAATCACGTCTTGATGGTTCTGGGTTCCATGTGCATGAAGAAGATGAGAATAACATTTTTTTTCAGGAAAAATGGACTTAGAAATTGAAAATTCTTACAAATTTCAGAGGAAAACTGATCTGGAGCCTGATCCTGATGACTGTTTTGGCAATGATCGAGAACAAGTTTAAGCCCAGTCCTGATGATTCCCAAGGAACTGATGAATCTTACTCAAAATCTACAGGAAGCAGGAATAATGTGGAACCTGATCCTGATAATCTCGAAGCTCGTTTGAAGTGTGATATTGTAGCTGAACCTGAACCCTTACGACCTCAGGAGATGGAGATTTTGGAAAGCAGGATTCAACTAAGGAATAATGTAGACGAACCTGATCCTGATGACTACGATGCAAAACAAGATGATTTGGGATATAATTCAAATGGAAATGTCGTAAGACCTGACCAGGATGATTCTTTAGTTACTGAAACTACCAAATATGAAGCCAATTTGAGGAAGGCTTATGAAGAACCCGATCCTGATGCCTCTATGTCAAAGGGCATCATTCAACCATTACCTGATTCTCATGATAACTTGGTGCTTCCACATGATATATCCAGTATGCAGATTGATGAACCAGATCCAGATGATCAAGAAATTCAAATAATTCAAGACCCTGTTACAGTTGCTTGTAACCGTATGCAGAAGAACATTGAGATGTTGCAAGCTGAGGTAAATCCCAAGTGGAAAATTCTACCAAGTGGACTAGCTAGCTACTTGCCACCACATGCATATATATATATATATATATATATATATATATATATATATATATATATATATATATAGAATGATTCTCAGGTAAGGAGATCCTTACTTTTTTAGCAGAGAAGGCCTGATATAGAATGATTCTCAGGTAAGGAGATCCTTACTTTTTTAAGTTAAGGAGTTTTGATTTCAACCGTCAGATCAAAACAGACGTGGGACCCAACTGTCAGATATGTTTTAAATGATTTACTTTGACGGCTGAGATCAAAACTCCTTAACTTAAAAAAGTAAGAAGCTCCTTAGCAGAGAAGGCCTGATATAGAATGATTCTCAGGTAAGGAGATCCTTACTTTTTTAAGTTAAGGAGTTTTGATTTCAACCGTCAGATCAAAACAGACGTGGGACCCAACTGTCAGATATGTTTTAAATGATTTACTTTGACGGCTGAGATCAAAACTCCTTAACTTAAAAAAGTAAGGAGCTCCTTAGCAGAGAAGGCCTGTATATATATATATGTAACAGAACAAGATATAGGCCCTGCCATAGAATAGGCTAGGTGGACTCGATCTGCTAGAGATATCTTTTACATATGATAAAAGGAAAATCATTTGGTACAGTGCAAGTGCAAGTAATGTGTACATGCATGCAAAAGAATGTGAGTGTACGTGTATGTGCAAACAATTAATTCAATAAAAAATGCACACGTACTATTCAGATACCAAATAAGTTATGGGATGTATTTCAAACGTACATTAATTAACTGACCTTCCACTAAGCTGAGGTGGAATAACCAGCATATATACCACCAACTGTATCTGGAACATTCCTGGAATTAATGGGGCAAGTTATCCCTAGCTAGGAACTTTAGTACTGCTCAACATATTGGGTGAGAACTCAGGATAATCAAAGAGGTGTGAATTAAGCATCAGGCCGGAAGTTTAATTTCTCGACTGAAAGAGATCGAGCTGATCGATGAATTAATGGGCAGAATCTCTTAATACGAGCCCAAGATCAAAACCCAAATATATTTGCCACATCTACTACTAGCACCCCTAATCCTTGGGTGTGTCGTGTGTGCAATCCGATTGTTAAGCGAATACCAGATTATTTTCATGGTGCTTAGAGTAAATATTGTGACATTGATATGTATGAAATATTATGTAACCCAAAAAACCCTCATCATTTAATTGAAAAAACAAAAAAAAAACTGAGCGAATAACAATATGCTTCTTCATGAAAACCCTCTGTTTAGAGCTAAAATATGCACAAAATTAGAGCTAGCATTCAAGATTCAATCCAGCTCCCTATCATTAGTGGTGTTATGGGTATGGAGTATGGACTTGTCTGGATCTGAATATGTAAGGTTGCTTTGGTTAATTCAATAAAATTCAAGTCACTTGGTATTGTACTGTTAATTAGTTCATGACAATTATTTTGTGTTATTTGTGAAGACTTTGGAAGTGCAAGACATTGTTGATATCAGAAATGTAAAGAGTAAGTGAGTAACATATAAAAGGTACAATATGACCATAAATTTAGTGAGGAAGTATTTTCTTTTTGGTAATGAGGTAAATCTTCATTTGACTCAAAAAAAATCTTCACGATGCACACTTTTGTACTTTTTTATTAGAGTGCAAGACATAGAGGTAAACTGCCCATATGTGCAATAAACAGTAAAATTAGTAATACATTAGGTAAAATGCAAATACCAATCGTTTTCGAATCTAAATTCGAACTTTCTCCATAAACTAAGAGATGATGGTAGTCCAAGACTCCAAGCCCTTGCTAAGGTTTGCTAACATTAATTGCATGCCATTTGGTTTTGACATGGAAGATTTATATTTATCCACCAAATTTGCTCTCCGCCCTCTTATGTTCTCTGCACTATTTATTTATTCTTAACATAAAGATGTCATCCGTTAAATGCACCCTTTTAAGATTTACATAACACTCGATTATAAAAACTCATATAGAGGCTTCAGGTGGATGCACCAAAACGTGAAATAACCGGTCGAAAATTATGTGTCAGTTTAGTCTGTTAATTCACCAACTATGTATTTTCATTTTCAAAAATCAAAATTTGGGAGAGTGATCAAAGTAATTAAGAGGGTTGTTCAATCACTTTTCACTGAGAATTGCAATTCGGTAAGTTGTCATTGTGTAAGTATTGTACGTACCACTATAAAAACCCCTTTGAGGGATGAATAGTTCATCAGAAAATTTCTCAATATTGTGTCTTTTTGGCGCTCCTACCTTGACATTCAAAACATCACCGTCTCCGACCTTGCCAAATCCAAAAAGGCTCGTCTCCGGAACGCAAACATGCTGGTACACACTATGTAACAAGTAATTGAACCTTGCACAATATGATACATCATAACCTTTTATTTATCAAGGTAAGATAAAATCTCGAAAATTTCATGTCGATGAGAATGGAGATGCGAACGGGACTAGAAAATTAATTGTTTAATAGTTACTAATTTGAGAAATGTAGTTCTAGACGAATGTAATTTGACATTTCAATAAGTTTGTATGTTCGGTTGATAGAAAATGCAAAGTCTTTTCCTGATTTCACCAAGGCTAGATAAAACATAAATCCGCCTTTAAAAAAAAAAAGTAGATTATTTCATCCATGTGTAAATTCTAAAGAACAAACTGACTTTCCAATTACTGACGTCATTATTGTTGTGTACGTTTAGGGACCCACGTCAATCAACCTTATGTCACGTGTCCCCTCAAAGCCACGGACGAGGCGCATCGTAGGCCGTACCGTAGCGTCATATTTCCCTCCAACGCCCGCTAAAACCTCACGTGACCATCAAAATGGCAGTTTCAACGTCTAGAAAGTTAGAAACCACCTTTGAAACTTACACATGGAGGCCCTCAGACGAGCTCACACAGTGACACAGATCAGAGAAAGAGAGAATAACGCTTCAATTTCAGAGACGTCAGAGACAACAGCCTCTTATATCTCTCCGAATCAAACGCCTCCATCCCTAATTTCTCTCTCGGAGCTACGATGCCGGAAGAGCGCTTCAATGTCCGCCACGCTCATAAGCCCAGGAGGTAAAGCCTACGCTCTCACGCACACTAAAATTTCCTTTCTTTCTCGCAACTTGTCGTCCAAACCTGAATTCTCTCGCTTCTCTGTGATAAAATTCTATGTGTTAGTTAGACTCACCGCTGATACTTCGGAACAGAGAGTGACTGATCCATGTCACATCCAAAATCATCTGTTTCATTCCGATTGTAGAACATTGTTTTAAATTCGATTTTTTTTTTCTTGAAATTAAGCTAGTTCGTTTTCTTTTTTGTTCTAAAATTTTGAATTCTGCTTCAGGATTGGTTGGTCTTGAATTTGACGAGGTTCAGGATTGGCTAGTCTTGAATTTGATGAGGTGTTGTGGTAACAATCTGTGGTATTGAGAAGAATTAGGGTTAGGGTTTCGTTTAAATGGGTAATGTGCATGGTTGATCTTCGATTTTGCTTGGTGTGTAATGTAGTGAGAGGTTTAGAATTCTTAGATTGGTTCTAGAGAAAATGAGAGCTATGGGCAGTAGAATTGAAACTCTTTGTGAAGCATGTTGTTGTCCTTCTTGAGTAAGCGCTCGTTGGAGGCTGATTCCAGGTCTGTAAATCTCAGCAACTTATTTTCTATTTGTTCTTGTCCAGTTTATGCTTCTTAATTTCAAAGTTGAGCAAATGCAACCTTCATATCCTATCCTTATTTTTCTCCTTATGGGCGAATTTTTTTTTGGCATAGATTTATGTTCATGATGCTGCATTTGGTTGTTTTTGTTGTGGAATCATAGTTTTTACTTTTAGTTTATCATATATTATGATAGTTATGTTTTGCATGACTCACAGAGAATTTGATGTCAACAGGGACGCCTATGGGTTTGCTTTGAGACCTCAATATGTACAAACATATAAAGAATACGCTCATATCTACAAGGTATATAATATATTATCTGGTTTACTTCTGTCTGTCGTAGATAGAAGAATAGAAGAGGCACATGTTATGCGCATTTTCTGTTATTGAAATGACTTTGAGATTCTTTTGGAATTCCTTCAACCTTTGTACCATATTATCAACTAGGTCTGTATTCAGTATGCAGAGGAGTTGAAAAGCTATTATTTCGACTTTAAACTGATATTATATATTCTGCTGAAACTTGTGCAAGACAGGAAATATGATTTTGATTTTGAAGCTAGACATTGAGCTTTATAGAAAACTGAAGTGACATGATAATTGGGTTCCACTTTGTAATAGTTTTTAAATAAATGGAGTCTTTACAAATGTCTTTTTTCTAGGACTTCTTCTATTGAAACAGCCAAAGGACCAAAGTAAGAAAATTTTGACTGTTCAGTTTAGTGATATATTTATGGTATCAGGAGGAGGAATGTGAACGAGCAGATAAATGGAAGAACTTTCTTGAACATGTAGAAAAATCTTCTCAACCGTGCTCTCTTGAGAAGGCACATACAGAGGAATTGCCAGCCAAAGCTACAGAGCAGAAGGCATATACAGAGGAACTTCAAGCTGAAGCTACTGAGAAGAAAGCAGAGATAGTTTCTGAGAGTGGTGAGGAAGGGAATGATACAAGTAGTCAGAAATCTGTTTCCGAAGGTTCATCAGAAAGAGAATCCAAAAAGGAAGTTCAACTTCCAAAAGAAACAGAAAAATGTAAGGTCCAAACATGGACTTTCATTAGGTCATCCCTTAGTTCCATTGAAAATATGATGAGCGTTCGTCTTAGGAAACAAATAAATATGAAAGATGAGCAGATAATTGTGGATAAAGACCATCTTCCATCAATACAAGAAGCTCCTTCACAAGAGGCTTCTGAGGATAGTCATGAGGAAGACATTTATCTTGACGCCTCCAGTGGAGCAACTTCTGTAAGTAATGGGCTATCAGACGGCGTGAAAACTGCTGGGGAAGAAGAGGTTATGGGTGATGGTGTCTTTAACAGTGTGCAAGCTGATCAGACAAAAGAGGATGTGGCTAATGGGGTCCATCCGGAGCCTTTTTTTCCTTGGAAACAAGAACTGGAATCCCTTGTTCATGGAGGAGTTCCAAAGGATCTCAGGGGAGAGGTAAAACTGATAATCTCAACTCGATTTCTTTGACAAAAATAACTTGTATGAGAGGAAATGCAATGTTTTCTAAATCTTTCCGTTGCAGGTATGGCAAGCCTTTGTAGGTGTGAAGACTCGTCGGGTGGAGAAATATTATTATGACTTGCTGGCTGAAGAAACAAATACCGGTGAAAGCATGGATAATGATAACTCATCTGGTGGTTTCAGAAAATGGAGAAAGCAGATTGAGAAGGTCATTAGATGCATGTGCCTTGGACTTTATCGTTTCAATTCGTAGGTGCTACTTCTTTTGCTTTGTATTGCAATCTGGGTTTCTCCCTAAACTAAATTTTTCCCATTCTCTTGCAGGACATACCACGTACCTTTCCGGGGCATCCTGCATTAGATGAGAATGGTCGGGATTCATTGAGGCGTTTGCTTTTAGCTTATGCTCGACATAACCCTTCTGTTGGGTACTGCCAGGTAATCAGGGATAATTGACATTTTGTTATGTATTGTTTCAATGGACATTTCACTCCTTGCATGGAAAATCCTTTTTTGTTTGGCCAACCCATTCATTTATATCTTAGTTGTATCATTGTTTTTGTCAATTTTATTATTACTCTGGTATGAAAATATATGCAGGCAATGAATTTCTTTGCAGGGTTATTGCTACTTCTGATGCCTGAGGAAAATGCCTTTTGGTAAGTTCTAAAAGTTCATTTCCTTCTAAATCTCTTCTAATTGTACTTTTTTTTCTTTTTTTTTTAATCGCAAAATGGATCCTCCATAAGAACTTCTGTAGAGAAATAGTTTAATAATACTTGTGAATTAGTCTTCCGTGGAGCATATTATGTCTGATTTCTTTGTAGATGGCACATTTTTGTGTGTGTGTGTGTGTGTGTGTGTTTCAGTAATTGACTTGAAGGACTGGTCTATATTTTCTAAAGATAGTATCTTTGAACATTACAGCATGTAAATTTCATCAATTTGTACAGAAATGTTCAACAACAACCTGGCTCCTTGTATAAACTATTTTGTTCTTAATTTTCATATAGGGCTTTGGTGGGCATAATCGACGACTATTTTGATGGCTACTATACTGAAGAAATGATAGAATCTCAGGTATGATTTCAAAGTTTAGAGTTCTTGAGCATTCATAAAGGTTGTTGGCTTAAGCTATTAGGATGTGGGCCAACAATAATGTTATATCTAACACTCCCCCTCATATGTGGGTCTCTCTTCACTATTAGAGCCAACATGTGAAATTCAGCTTATATTGGAGCTAGTTCTCCTACTCTAGTACCATGAGAAAATCTGTTGGTTTACCACTGTTTCCCTAAGCTGTTAGGTTCTGTCTTAATACTTAATACTTAAGCCTAAGCTTATATTCTAATACTTATGGAGGAATCTGTTCTGTGTAATCTTCATAAAATTTAGTTGTTCTGTTTATCAGGTGGACCAGCTTGTTTTTGAGGAGTTGGTGCGAGAAAAGTTTCCAAAATTGGGTTTGTATGCTTTTAATATCTGATTATTGAGTCTCACTTTCTGGTTCTTTATATTGCATAGTCTGTGCTACCTTTTTTCATTCCGACTAGCATTTATCGCAGTGAATCATCTGGATTACTTGGGAGTCCAGGTGGCATGGATCATTGGACCCTGGTTTCTTTCCATTTTTGTAAATATGATTCCTTGGGAAAGCGGTGAGATTAATCTGGCATGTGCTTTCTGTTATGTAAATAACTATTCACTTTAGTTTCGAGGTTGACTTTGAAGTCTTTCTGTTATAAATTATCTACCTTCTTATTACCTCCTTGATCTTCAGTTATTCGAGTTTGGGACGTGCTTCTGTTTGAAGGAAATCGTGTTATGCTATTTCGAACAGCACTAGCTTTATTGGAGTTATATGGTACGCTGCTGTAGTGCTACGAAATCATAATTTCATAAGAGATGATTTTGTTGATTTTTCAATTGTAGCCAAAGCAACGTAATTTCATTATTTATATGTGTCCACAGGTCCTGCTTTAGTTACCACTAAAGATGCAGGGGATGCTATTACTTTGTTGCAGTCCCTTGTTGGCTCCACATTTGATAGCAGCCAGCTAGTTTTGACTGCTTGCATGGGTTTCTTAGCTATAACTGAAACTAAATTGAAAGAGTTGAGAGATAAGCATCGACCAACTGTATTAGAAGTAGTTGAGGAAAGAGCTAGGGCTAAGAAATGGAAGGATTCAAAGGGGCTCTCATCTAAGCTGTACAGTTTTAAGCATGACCCTGCTATAATAGAAGAAAAAAGTACTACTGAAGAAGAAAGTGCCGATGGAGATGTATCTCAATCGAAATCTGATTCCTGTAATCTAGATGAAATGCTTAAAGGCCTATCTCTTGATTCAGAACTAGATTCCTTAACTGATCCTCAGGACCAGGTTGCTTTCTTTCTCATTTTCTTAATCTTTTCTTATATGCATAATCACATATGATCTATCTACTATAATGAGAAATTATTCAAATTTCTCATTAAAATTGGGCAATTTCATTTCACATACTGGGCAAGTCCGTGTTGGCTTAGATGTGGGTTGCTGTTTCTGTTGCTTTATTTGGCTATTTACCTACCCTAATGGAAGTTCTTCTCATATACCTAATTGGCATATATGACTGAATTTTCTGATTATGGATAATCCTATTCATAAGGTATTCTACTTTAATTAGCAAACCCATGTGCAACTTCTTTTATTCAATCATTAGCAGCTTTTGTGCAGGTGGATTGGTTGAAGGTTGAGTTATGCAGGGTGCTGGAGGAGAAAAGATCTGCTGTACTCAGGTTACTTGCTACTTGAATTTAGGGGTTTAAAGTTCTATACTTCTGGTGACCTGTTTTGTTTGTTGCCGGATAAAAGTTTTTTTTTGCCATGCATTGTCTACTCTATCCATGTTGCACCCACTTTTCAGGTTAATGTATAGCCATGACATTACCTCAACATTTCCCTTGCGCAAAAAATCACTTGCATCATGCAAAGTGTGTATGTCAAGACTCGTCCAAATAGATTTTTCTACCCAAAAGGGCTCTCTAACTCTACCTATTTGGTAATAGCCTCAATTACTCAATTAGGGCTTTGATTCAAAGATCAAAAGGGGCCTATAATCATCCATAGAAGGCCATCAATTTTCATGCATGTCTAGCAATAAATTTTCAATTGCCCCGAACACATTAAAAAAAAAAAGCCTTTTTGCCTGAATTATGATGATCTTATGTTTATGTTTATTAATTGTGAAAATAATCAGTGAAATTCTGTTTGTGATTCCTCTTCTTTTCCAGATCCGAGGAGTTGGAGACAGCACTTATGGAGATTGTCAAGCTTGATAATCGACGAGAATTAAGTGCACGGGTAATTCAACTATTGATTTTTTTTGGACAATATTCAACTATTGATTTAGCCGACTGTTTTTCCTGCTTTTTGTTTGCCTATTTCTATTTTAAAGCTGCTGATGTTTCATAGCTTCCTCAGTGCAACCACCTCCCTGTAGCATTTCTATTTTCTAATTCATTGGATTATGTTTTTTGTGTGCACTTCTGCAAAGATAATTGATGAAAACGCATTCAGGTTCTGTCAGCAGAATATATCCCTGAAGTTGTTGCATTGTCTTCAATCATGTACTCTAACATATTATAACTTTGCGACATCAATGTTACTGTCTGCTGAATTGATATTGTGGAGCGAATTGAAGAACAGATTATAGGGTTATCTAACTTACTTTCAATCATATGATTTATAAAATCAAAAGGGTTAGGATCCATGAGCTCTTTAAAAAACACAATTTGAGACACGATTTTGACCCTTGGATATAATCTTCTTCAACAGCTAAAAATCCTTTTTGTTGCCGACGTGAGTCTTTTTTTTTTTTTTTTTCTCTCTCCTCACCTCAAAAGCAACCTTGTCGGAGATCATGCTAACTGTAGAAGGGGTTGCATCCAATGGCCACAAAATTGTGGCATAAATTTTCTTGTTATTGGAAAAGGGATGTAGATCTTATCACTAAAGAAAAAGCTTCGAAAGTTTGTCTTGGTCTCCTCCAACGTATTAGTTGAACAAATACTGGTCGATATGTTTATTCACCTCTTGCTCCTTGAGATAGGTTTATGACTTTTATGCTTGCTTGTGGTCCTGCAGGTTGAGCAGTTGGAGAAAGAGGTGGCTGAGCTACGCCAAGCCCTTAATGACAAGACAGAGCAAGAGGCTGCAATGCTTAAGGTTTAAATTTGTTGTTTTCTCCTTTGTTGGGGGGCAGAAGAGAGGGGAGATGATCTTCTTTTCTTTCTTTTTTCTTCTTCTTCTTCTTCTTTTTTTTTCCCCTATCTATTTAGGTCTTGATGTGGATAGAACAAGAACAAAAGGTAACTGAAGATGCCAGAATAAGTGCCGAGCAAGAAGCAACAACACAGAAACGTGCAATTGGTGTGCTTCAGGTTCCTCTCTTTCTCTGATATACTGGTATAATATTGTGCTTGTGGGATGTGTCTTGCCTATTTTGAAGCCATCTCCTAAAATTTGGGAATTCAATGAAGGCCTCTTGAAAACACTATTTTTATTGGGATCCATATATACTTGGTCAAGAAGTCAGTTTATGATTCTTTGTATAACATGGTTATATATTCATTTCTCAACTGAATAGCGCATATTCAGGAAAAATATGACAAAGCTATGTCTTCACTTACTGAGATGGAAAAGAGGGTAAAAGTGGCAGAATCAATGCTGGAGGCTACACTGCAGTATGAATCTGGCCAAGCTAAAGCTCTGTCTTCCCCAAGGTACTTGAAAATCTGCTTGCTGAGTTGTAGAATGAGTTTTATGATGGTTTATGCAGTTACAACCAGTGTATAAATTGGATATAATAATCTCTCATAATTTTCGGTGGCGAACATATGCTTCTATTGTGATACCTAATGAAGATAATGTGCTTTGTAGTTCTTTGCCAGGCTCAACACAGGGAAATCCCACAAGAAAGATACCTCTTCTGTCATTTGGACTTGGTTGGCGTGACAGAAATAAGGTATATAAATACAATTTCCGCTTTGATTGCCAACTGTATTTGAGATACAATTTGAAGTTCACTTCCTGGTATTCTAACACAGGTAGTGTAAAATGTATATCAATGATTCCGGTCTATATTAGACCCTCAAAGTATGGCAGCTGCTAGTCCATGCTAGTAGTTTGTCATTTTTAAAGCACTCACAGAAAGAGTGCCAGAAGCTAACAGAGAAGTGGGATTCATATTGCTCTTTGAGATTTTACCTATGATCTTTTAGCCTTAACCATGCGCATAACCTCTCTTGGTTTTTGTTTGTAAACCTTTGCAGGGATCCAGTGACAGTAAATCAACCAACGAAAAAAGAGACCCAACCACCCCAATTCCACAGAAGAAAACTGGTGAGGAAGTGCAGGAACACGTAGAGGGGAAGTGATACCCTCGTATTTCATTACAAATATGTCTTTGTTCTTCCAACTTTCCTCTTTGTATTTATATACAGGTAGCTGAGGAAGCCATCAATTTGTAAACTTGTCAATTTTTAAATAGTGGGTTCTAAAACCCCTAGACAGTCAAAACGTAAATCATAGCTCCTCTGTTTATTAGTCATTTATTAACAATAACGATGCTAAAAATGAGTTTTGGCCTCTTTTAATAGACAATCGTCATTCTACGCAACTTTACCATACTTGCTTTTTATTCAAATTGCAATTTGTATATTCCTTTCCCTGCAGTTTCTTACGCATAAACAAGGCTTTTAGGCTTCAAGTCGGGCTTACGTTCCAGTTGGAGGTCTTACTTGGGTTTAACTTCATCAGAGACTAAACAACCCAAAAGGACTAGGTCAAGTATTGAAATGCGTAATGGAAACTTCATTTAACTTGCAGCATAAACAAGTGGTTATTCATAAAATTGATCAAACTTGGTCAAGAACAACTGCAATTGATACATTCAACTAGACTGTATATCACAACAGTACAAATCAAAGCAATATTGACAGGCTTTTTTACATCAAAAAATTGACAGGATTTTAACTCGCATTTCACGCAACTGTCATAAGTTGAATACAAAGCAGAACTATACCCCAAAACTCAAAAAGAAAGAACTGTAAAAGAGAGGTACCATTGTTGAAGGAAACCCATGGGACCTTGGCTGTTTAATGAAAAGCCAATGTAAGAAGGCACACGAGGATATAATATAGGCTTCTGCTCTATACATATTCAAGAAGAAAAAAGAGGAAAACTTTTTTTTTTTCTCAGATGAGACGCAACAAAGGAGATGGGAATTGGACTTTTTATCTGTGATGGTACACAATTTAATAACTGACAACATAGAAATTGCAGCTAACATGCTTTCAGAACTATATAGTCAGCCGTACATATTATCCAATATCCCATACCTTGTGAGCATCTATTAGAACAGCCACCAGCATTCACAGGAAACCCAACAACCTACAACCATATATGAACCACAGTAGCAGTAATTCAATCTTCTTGACTCATTCCACTACCACCACTGAGCTTTCCTTTCGCTGTCCCGCTTGGTTCTAGGGGGAGTACAAGGGGCAAGACGGGAGCTTTGGGCAGGCTGTGTTTCAGGATCATACTTTTGTGAAGCAAGGTAAGTCAAAGCTGTGACGACATCAGCTACAACTGGCCGCATATTAGGCTCCTCCTGAACACACATTGCCGCAACAGCCAGAGCTTGGTATAGTCCTCTTTGGGGATACTGACCTTGGAGCATTGGGTCTGCCATTTGTGAAAATTTCTTTCGGTCTTTAAACAAGGGTCTTGCCTGAAAACAAGTAGTCATATTAGTTGTTAAATATCAAAATAACCTCTCAGTTTTAGAATTCTTTATTGATAGTTGCCTAGTCATGGTATTCAATTTTAGGATTTCATAATCGACAAGACCCAAATACTTCAGCTTTCAACGAAAAAAAGAACAATCACAGGTAAATATGAAACTCTGAAAAGTATTTAACAACTAACTAGAGTCAGAATAAATGTTTATGAAAAGGATGCATGCTAGCCTTTTCTTTTAGTAGATGTGTGCTAGTCTAAAAAGACTTCCACAAAACTAAAAGGCACATTACTTGAAGTATATGAAAACCAAAGAAGATTTCTTACCCATGCAACCAAGTTCTGCTCTCCTGTAGCTCTAGAATTGTCAATTGCCTTCCTGCCGGTAATGATTTCCAAAAGAACTACCCCAAAGCTATATACATCTGATTTAAGAGTCAATTGGCCTGTCATTGCATACTCGGGAGCACAATACCCATACGTTCCCATTACCCTTGTAGATACATGGGTGTTATCCCCAACAGGCCCAAGCTTGGCTAAGCCAAAATCAGACAGTTTTGGATGATACCCTTCGTTAAGCAATATGTTGGAGCATTTCAAATCTCTATATATCACAGGAGGACTTGCTTTGTCATGTAAATACTCCAGTCCTTTTGCTGCCCCAGCGGCTATTTTCATTCTTGTATTCCAATCAAGTCTTCTCCTACCAGGCGACATATCTGCAGAAACAAGCTTATGAAACCAATGTCCCCTGAAAGTTCTTATTATATAAGCATCAAAGAGAAAGAAATATGTGACGCTAATGTAATATATACCATGTAAATGGTCCTCCAAAGATCCTAGGGGCATGTACTCATAAACAAGCAGCCTTTGATCTCCATCAGCACAATAACCAAGAAGATTAACAAGGTTGGGGTGGTGAAGCAGACTTAACATCAACACTTCAACGAGGAATTCCCTGTTCCCTTGCAACCCATTACGATCAAGTTGTTTGATAGCTACTACCTACACCAAACAATAGACAGGATCAAACTCCATGACCAACTACATCAAACACATATTAGAAGATCAATCCTGATAATGCACATGTGAAACTTTCCAAGATGCTTGAATTTTCTTCTGTTCAATGAAATGATAAGATAACAATGACTAACCTGGTTAATACTTTCCAAATGTCCTTTATAGACTCGACCGAAGCCTCCCTCGCCCAAAAGACATTCTGCTCTGAAATTTCTAGTTGCAGCTGCCAAATCACGGAACACAAAAATCTGTGCTGCTATGTGTTCCCCATCTTTCGAAGACTCTTTGACACTCAATGAGGAATTTGTCTTTAAAAATTCTAAGATCAGACATGGACAAAAAAGTAAGAATCTTTGGAACAGAAAGAGTAGGTTTAGGATTAGGTTCACAATGGGGAAACAAAATAAGAATTATCAAGACCTCAGCAACACAACAAAGAATGCAATAGGCAATTAATTGGAAGATATCTGGACCAGAAATTTTCAGCTTATATCAAGCAAACCAAAAGTCATAGAAATATATGCATTAACATTTCTAACAAGAAAGCAGCCATTACAATTCTAAAAAGATGCTTTGAGTACTACAACATGCCCACAAAGTACTGCGAGATCAGTAATTGGAGACATGGCATCATAATTCACTTCCACCAATATGTTTAAGAAGAAAACCAGTGAGGGGTTGCCATTGTATACAAGTCTACTCTGCCAGCACAGTTCATAATATAGAAAATCTAAGCGCAAATGAAAAAAAAAAAAAAAAAACATAATAACTATCAAGCCAACTTATGCACACAAGTCCTAAAGTAACTACGATGCATACTAAATACCAATTAAGATCGATTACGAAGCAATCAAAGCCCCAATCTTTCCCTCTTGGACCTTAAACTTCAGAGGAAATTTCTCATTTCTGCTCAATTTAAACAACCCAGATGAAGAACCAAGAAACCCAACAAAATCAACCAACCCAGAAACATATCATAACAAAGATTGATCATTGCACTTGAGTGAAATTAAAGCTAAAGAGTCAAACTTTTATGTTATAAACATGTAACTAGTAAGTACCTGAAGTGGGTTTGATCTGATCAAGTGGCTTTTCCTCCAACTCTATGGAATTCTTCCTTTTCTTCTTGTTCTTCTTTCCTTTACTGTTGGAATTACCAGAACAGGGAATCCAGCCCATGATTTTTATTTACTCCAATTAGTCGTTGCAGAAGCCAAAGACTCAAAGAGAGCACTATCCACAGAGACTAAAAAGATAGAGAATCAACCATTCCAAGTCCCAAATAAACCAAAAGCAACAAAACCCACCACGAGAAACACACTGATGGCGAGAGCTTGCAGGACTTGACTCCTATACTCTCATCACAAATTTATAGAGAAAACATACACCCTCCTTATTTTTCCATTTTTGAACTGTTTGCCATTTCTTTATTGGGTATTATTTCTTCTTTCCAAAATAAAATAGTTGATAACATTTTCGGTAAAGCTGACCAAATGAATGGACAAGATTGGATCTTTTTGTGATTTCCAACTGGGCCTCTCTCTCAATGGTTGAATGGTTTACATTTTGTATTCTCATTAGTCATTTCAACTCCATCAATTATATTAAAACCCAATAAATGTTATTTATTTTGCGACTTTACAAAGTTTTGATGGTAGGGAGCACGTTCGAATATTATAAAAATTCTTTTAGAACTTAGAAGTAAGCACATTTTGGATTGCACCCACTCTGATTTTTGTTCTGTTTTGATATATGGTATATTTAAGACTTGGACCCCAAGTTTAGGTAAAAGATTCGACCACACCATTGTTTTTATCCAAGAAAGCACTACGTGTGTGTATATTGTATGTTAAATCTATGGTTTGGGTGGTTTAGGGTTTAGGTGGTGACAATGTCGACTCTGATTTGTCATTTGTACGTGTGATCCTTCCTCTACTTGTAGAGCTATATCCCAGTGAGCAACAGAAAGGCAGAAGGTATTGTTTATGTTTAACAACTCATACTAGTTGTTTTAAGCAAACAAGATTGGTAATAGCAAATAACTTAAGAGGGTGTAACATATTACAGGGGCTGTTCTGGTTTGAATCGCTCTTGTATCTCAAAATCATTGACATATAAGGAAAAATGCTACTTTTCTTTTTAGAATAGAGAAAAAAATAACCAATCTTACTAAGTGATCTATCACTAAAGCTTGAAATTGAACTTCTCTTGAGACTAATTCTCTTCCGTCTAAATGTGTGATATCTTATGTTAAAGCAATTGCTAAATTATCATTTTATCACTTGAGGTTTGAGCCTAAATTTAACTGTGTTGATTCTATAAAAAAAAAAAAAATTAACTGTGCCGATCCATGTCTATCCTTACATCTAACCGCGGTTGACAAATAATGCATTTAATTTTTCATAAATCATAATAAAAATAATCTTTGAAGAGAGACTTGAACGGTCCACGATACAAGTTAAGTACTTAAAGTCTTATGAAATTATTAGTTTGCTTTATGAAATTATTATATATAATTGGCTTTAGAAGTATGTATAGATTACATGTTAGATCTTTGAGCTATTCCTTGACTTTGTGGACCAAGTCAGGCAAGTAGGTTGTATATATTGGCAGCATATGTTGTGTTGCGCCAAATGGAAAAATTGATCTTCTCAATGAAGTAATTTATACCACAAACTCATTCTCGGTCGGTGCCCCTCCCATACTCCACCCCCAAATTATGCCTTAATTTGCAACCGCCTGTGATTTTGTTCCTCTTAAAGACCACAAAGTTGTTTGATACTAAGACTGAAATTAATCCAAGGTTCACAGAATCATAACATCAAGCTTAAAATTACAAAACTAAAATGACAACAATTTCCATAGGAAACCTGACAATGGCAACGATGCGTCAGTTAAGGTCAGGACAACAGGTAACTTCCAAATTGTCCTTGGGATTAGAGCAAAATGGGATCAACAAATCATAAGTATTCAAGTCCAATCCGGGTCCATTTTTAATCATAGAAAAGTTCGTCCCTAACATTGTTTCCATAAACTTTTTTGGACCACATTGCTTTGGTTTAGAAATAATCTCATGCGTTGAAATTCTTTATCCCGTCAAAGAATTTTGACATGTTATATTACGTGCCCAAAAAGTTCACCGAAAATAGTAGATACAGATAATGAAAGTTCTTATCTAGAATATCAGCCACACAGAGGTAGCTCCGCAAGACAAAACTTCGGATCTTCATTATTCTTTGCTCAGGCATTCGGTTCGGACTTATGATATACCATCTCGAAATTTGCAATGAGAAGAACAAGGGAAAAAAATAAACTCATTGGCACCAAGCTTGAATATTGGCTTTAAAGTTCTTGGAAACCAATTGTTTCGAAAAATGGCTTTCCAGTTTCTCTAAATCAAGCGGCAAATAAAAAAGTAGAAACAAAGGAGTAAAAAACAATCTCACTCGTCAAGATTCTTCATCCCGTCAAAGCTTCAACACAGTATACTACGTGCTCAAAAAACTCACTGAGCTACAAGATAAAAAAGAGTAAAAAACAATCTCAAGCATGAAGATTCACTTCATCCCGTCAGAGATTCAACACGATGTATTACGTCCCCAAAAAGAAAACCGGAGCAAGTAGATACAAACGATGGAAGTTCTATACAGAATAACGGGCATTTAGAGGCGGCTGCACAAGGAAAAACTTTGGATCTTCATTACTCTTTTCTTAGGCATCTTGTTCAGGCATATGATATTTTGTCTTGAAACTTGTGATAAAAAGGATTTCATGTCGAAATTTGCCGTGGTTCAAAACCAACTTTCTTCGCTTGCTTGGTGACTAGAGTTCATTTAGGATTTGCCAAGAGGGGATCAAAACGGTAGTGAATGACTTTCGTTTACAAATTCACTCAAAAATTTGAAGAAAAAAATATAGAAGCAGCTTTTAGCGACGCATGTTTCTTCGGGAAAAGTGGCTCCCATCAATTTTTTAAAATAATTTTAATTTTCACAGATTTCAATGAGTAATTAGCTTTGTTGCTCGTCAAAAGTAGCACGTTTGGTTTTTATGGATTCACTAATTTCTATTTTGCACCCGGTTTTATGCTATAATAAGACATTTTATGTCGAAATTTGACGTGGTTCAAAAGCGACTTAATTTCTTCGCCAAGGTTGGTGACTAGAGTTCATTTAGGATCATCCAACAATGGTTGTGAATGATTTTTGTTTAGAAATTCACTCAAAAATTTGGAAAATAAAATAAAATAAAATATGGAAGCAACTATTAGCGACGATTTTATCGTCGGGAAAAGTGGCTCCCAAATTTTTTTTAAAATAATTTTAATTTTCACAGATTTCGATGAGTAATGAGCTTCATTATTTGTTGAAAGTAGCGCGGTTGATTTTTATGAATTCGCTAATTTCCATTTTGCACTTGGTTTTAGAGGCTTGAAATATTTCAAAAAATTGTGTGCTATATATAGTAAGGCAATTCATGTCGAAATTTGATGCGGTTAAATTCCAACTTTCTTCATCTATCTTGGGGATTAGATTTCCTTTGGGATCAGCCAAAGTCGGATCAAAACAGTGGTGAATGACTTTCGTTTACAAATTCACTCAAAAATAAGAAAAATAAAATTAATAAAATATGGAAGCAGCTTTTTAGCGACGAATGCATCGTCGGTACAAGTGGCTCCCATCAATTTTATAAAATAATTTTAATTTTTATAGATTTGAATGAGTATTTAGATTCGCTACTCGTCAGAAGTAGCGGGGTTGGTTTTCATGGATTCACTAATTTCCATTTCGCATCCAGTTTTAGAGGCTAGGAATATTTCCAAAAACCGTGAGCCATATGGTAAGGCAATTCATGTCGAAATTTGACGTGGTTCAAAACCGACTTTCTTCGCCTAGTTTGGTGACTAGAGTTCATTTCGGATCTCCTAAGAATGGATCAAAACGGTGGTGGTGAATGACTTTCGTTAACAAATTCACTAAATATTTGAAAAATAAAACAAAAAAAATGGAAGCAGCTTTTTGAGACAAATGGTTTGTTGGAAAAAGTGGCTGCTTTTTAAAATAATTTAATATTTGTAAAATTGAATGAGTAATTAGCTTCCCTGCTCATCGGAAGTAGAGCGGTTAGATTTCATGGATTCATTAATTTCTTTGCACCTGGTTTTTGGAAATAGGTTTTTGAGGCTTTGAATATTTCAAAAAACTATATGCTATAGTAAGACATTTCATGTCGAAATTTGACGTGGTTCAAAACCGATTTTCTTCGCTTAGGTTGGTGACCAAAGTTCATTTAGGATTATCTAAGAGGGGATCAAAACGGTGATAATGACTTTTGTTTACAAATTCACTCAAAAATTTAAAAAAAAAAAAAAATGTAAGCAGCTTGTAGCGACGAATGTATCGTCGGTAACAGTGGCTTCCATCAATTTTTTAAAATAATTTTAATTTTTATAGATTTGAATGAGTATTTAGATTTGCTGCTCATTGGAAGTAGCGTGGTTGGTTTTCATAGATTCACTAATTACTATTTTGCACCCGCTTTTAGAGGGTTGAAATATTTCCAAAAACCGTGTGCTATTAGGCAATTCATGTCGAAATTTTACGTGGTTCAAAACCAACTTTCTTCACTTAGTTTGGTGACTAGAGTTCATTTAGGATCTCCCAAGAGAGGATCAAAACGGTGGAGAATGACATTCGTTTACAAATTCACCAAAAATATGAAGAAAAAAAAAAACAGATTTTAGCGACGAATGTCTCGTCGGGAAAAGTGGATCCCATCAATTTTTTAAAATAATTTTAATATTCATAAATTTAAATGAGTAATTAGCTTCCCTGCTTGTAATAGATTCATTAATTTCCAATTTATACCCGGTTTTTTAGGCTTGCAATATTTCCAAAAACCGTGTGCTATAAAAAGGCATTTAGTGTCGAAATTTTACGTGATTCAAAACCGATTTTCTTCACCTAGGTTGGTAACTAGAGTTCATTTAGGATCATCCAAGAGGGGATCAAAAATGTTGTGAATGACTTTCGTTTAGAAATTCACTAAAAATTTTGGAAAAAAAAATTGAAACAAATATGGAAGCATCTTTTAGCGACGAATGATGTGTTGGGACAAGTGGCTCCCATCAATTTTTTAAAATAATTGAATTATTCATAGATCTAAATGAGTAATTAGTTTCACGTACTGCTTGTCGGAAATAGCGCGGTTGGTTTTATGAATTCACTAATTTCCATTTTGCACCCGGTTTTAGAGGCTTGGAATATTTCCAATTAAAAACCGTGTGTTATAGTACGGCAATTCATGTCGAAATTTGACGTGATTATAAACCGACTTTCTTCGCCTAGTTTGGTGACTAGAATTTATTTAGGATCTCCCAAGAGATGATCAAAATGGTGGTGAATGACTTTCGTTAACAAATTCACTAAAAAATAGGAAAAACAAATATGGATGCATCTTATAGTGACGAATGTATCGTCGTGAAAAGTGGCTCCCATCAATTTTTAAATTAATTTTAATATTCATAAATTTGAAGGAGTAATTAACTTCCTTGCTCGTCAAAAGTAGCACGTTTAGATTTCAGGGATTCTCTGATTTCCATTTTGCACCCGGTTTTAGAGGCTTGGAATATTTCCAAAAACCGTGTGCTATAGTAAGACATTCATGTCAAAATTTGACATGGTTCTAAACCGACTTTCTTCGCCTAGTTTGGTACCTAGAGTTCATTTGACAAAATTTGACAAATTCACTCAAAAATATGAAAAATAATATTAAAAAAATGGAAGCAACTTGTAGCGACAAATGTATCGTCGGTAAAAGTAGCTCCCATCAATTTTTTAAAATAATTTTAATATTCATAAATTTGAATGAGTAATTAGCTTCGCTGCTTTTCGAAAGTAGAGTGATTGGTTTTCATGGATGGACTAATTTTCATTTTGCAACCGGTTTATAGGCTTAGAATATTTCTAAAAACCGTGTGCTATAGTAAGGTATTTCATGTCAATTTAACGTGGTTCAAAACTGACTTTTTTCGCCTAGGATGGTGACTATAGTTCATTTAGACTCATCCAAGAGAGGATCAAACGGTTGTGAATGACTTTTGTTTAGAAATTTCTTGAAAATTTTGAAAAATAAAATCAATGAAATATGGGAGTCACTTTTCCCGACAAATTGTGACTCCCATCAATCTTGTAAAATAATTTTAATTTTCATATATTTGAATGAGTAATTAGCTTCCCTGGTTGTCTAAAGTAGTGCGTTTGGTTTTCATTGATTCACTTATTTCCATTTCGCACCCGATTTTAGAAGCTTGGAATATTTCCAAAAACCGTGTGCAGTAAGGAATTTCATGTCAAAATTTGACGTAGTTCAAAACCGACTTTTTTCGCCTAGTTTGGTAACTAGAGTTCATCCAATAGGGGATCAAAACAGTTGTGAATGGCTTTCGTTTAGAAATTCACTTAAAAAACTTAAAAATAAAAAATAAAAAATATGAAATCAACTTTTAGCGACGAATATTTTGTTTGGAATAGTGGCTCCCCTCAAATTTTAAAAATAATTTTAATATTTATAGATTTAAATGAGTATTAGCTTCGCTGCTGGTCGAAAGTAGCGCGGTGTGTTTTCATGGATTTACTTGTTTCCATTTCGCACCCGGTTTTAGAGGCTTGAAATATTTTCACAAATTGTGTGATATAGTAAGGCATTTCATGTCGAAATTTGACGTAGTTCAAAACCAACTTTCTTCACATAGTTTGGTGACTAGAGGTAATTTAGGATCTCAAAAGAGAGGATCAAAACGGTGGTGAATGGCTTTTGTTTACAAATACACTCAAAAATTTGAAAAATAAGAATAAAAAAATATTGAAGCAGCTTTTAGCGACGAATGTATCGTCGGGAAACGTGACTCCCAACAAAATTTTAAAATTATTTTAATATTTATAAATTTGAATGAGTAATTAGATTCCCTTTTCGTGGATTCACTACTTTCAATTTTGCACCCGGTTTTAAAGGCTTGGAATATTTCCAAAAACCGTATACTATAGTAAGAGATTTCGTGTCGAAATTTGACGTCATTTAACTGTTTAAGACTGAAAATGGTTGTTAATTTAGGATCATCCAAGAGGGGATCAAAATGGTTGTTAATGACTTTCGTTTAGAAATTCACTCAAAATTTTGAATTTTTTTTTTTTTTAAAATATGGAAGCAACTTTAAGTGACGAATGTGTCCTCGGGAAAAGTGGTTCCCATCAATTTTTTAAAATAATTTTAATTTTCATTGATTTGATTTGATTGAGTAATTAGCTTCGCTAATCATTGGAAGTAGCACTATTGGTTTCATGGATTTACTTATTTCTATTTCGCACCTGGTTTTAGAAGCTTGGAATATTTCTAAAAACTGTGTGATGTTACTTTGTTAGGGATTTCATGTCGAAATTTGAAGTGGTTTAAAACCTACTTTCTTTGCCTAGTTTGGTGACTAGAGTTCATTTAGGATTTCTTAAGAGAGGATCAAAACGGTGGTAAATGACTTTTGTTTACAAATTCATTCAAAATTTTGAAAAAAAATAATAATAATAAAATATGAAAGCAGCTTTTAGCGACGAATATGTCGTCGGGAAAAGTGGCTCCCATCAATTTTTTAAAATAATTTTAATTTTTGTTTATTTGAATGAGTAATTAGTTTGGTTGTTCGTCGGAAGTAGCGCGGTTGGTTTCCATAAGAATTTTTAATTATGGATTATCACCTGCACTAAGAGGCTCAGAATTTTTTTTTTTTTTTTAAGTGTGTTTCATTGTAAGGGATTTCATGTTGAAATTTGATGTGGTTCCAAACTGACTTTCTTCACCCAACTTGGTGACTAGAGTTCTATGGGTTATGATGGTTGCCCATATGAAGGTCTATTAAGACTTCTGGAAACGAGATGCCTAAAGCCTGAACACAGTGGATTGATGCATGCCTCGTGTAACTCTTTTGCGAGTTTGAGTTGTTGCATGAATACAGAGAAACTGAAACTGGGAACTATGCGATGTGGAAGAACCTGGATCTAGCAAGGTAACAAAATTTCACAGCTCCCAGAAAGTTATACTCAAAGTCTAAATGATATTATAGAATCTGTAATTTTTTTTGGTACAATAGTAACACAATCGGTAATTGAATCTTTAAACTTAGTCTCTTTCCTTACATTTTAGTGGGATGCGTGCTACAAAGTTATCAACCTAACTGCCATCAATATGAATAACTCAGATAGTTTTATTATATGAACTATGAAGTGGCCCAGTGGGTAACAATTAAAAGAGAAAAAAAGATGTTACACTAGTAATGAGCTAAATGAAGGCAGCAGCAGCAATAGGGAAAATTTAGCCAAAATATTTTCACCCATTTCTTTGTTTCCAAAAACCACATAAAAAATCTGTCTTCATCAAGCAGCAACCTTCAAAGTGATTCCATTCCACCAAGCATTTGCAGCAGACCAATGAAAGTGGACATCAGAATATCAGTGCAGCTAATTTGGTGTCTGATAAAGATATGAATCTACTGTAAGCCTATTTTGACATTTTCGTCAGATTAAACATGGGGGTTCAACAGCTTGATCCCTAAGTGTGAATTTGACAGATTCATGGCTTTTCTTTACTTGTTGGGGGGGCCTGTGTATCCTTTTCTGATGATCCTCCTGGGTTTGCGGTCCTCAGTGGCATGTCATGGTTGTGTTTTCCCTCGTATGTTGTGATAAAGGCTTTCGGATCCTCTGAGACTCGTTCCACATGCTTACGCACACTGCATTTGACACTGGTGCATCTGTAGTAACTTCTGCAATATACATAAAAGCCACATTGTTGAGCACAATCCATGGCCACAAATATACTAAACCAGAACCTACTAACCAAAGAGAATCTTGTGTCACATTGAACATGTCATGGACGTACTTGTGACTTTAGTTTCAACCCATGTTGGATCAATATTGTATCCAACTTAACCACGCAGTGAAACTTAAGGAATTATCTGATTTAACAAATCTAATATTGGATAGTGATTTATTTGATCCATAATTCTTAGCAAACGACAGGAACGCATGTTCTAGAAAGAACCGAAGAACTTTCTCCCTCGAGTGGCCAACATATTTTAGCATTAGATGAACATCTTATATTCAATTAACTGAACAGTCTTAGCCTAATACAGGGTTAGTTCCATGATTTGGAGCATATTCTAAACGTAGTGTCTTGAATGTGAATTAAGCCTAAGGGATTACCTTGATAACTACATAGATACACATATAAGACAGGTGACTACACATTGCCTAGAAAAACAAATAAAAGCTTTTCGAACCTTGGATATGGATTTCCCTTAACAACTTTCTGCCCATATTTCCTCCAGCGGAAGCCATCACCCGTAATCTCAGAATCTGCAGAACTTTGCACCACAACACGGGGTTCTTGCACGGCTTCCCCCGATATGCCTGCTTCATTTGATTGATTCTCACTTTTTCTGAAGGAGAAAGTAATTTAAGCATAAGTCAATAACATTGACCTTGAATGGAAAGAATGACAAGAAAGAAATGCTCATTAATAATGAACGAATCAACATATTTCAAAAGCATATTTATCCATATTATAAATTTCATCAAGCAAGGAGTGGGGAAGAGGAAAGAAAATGTACATAAATCAGCATATTGCCATAAAAATGAAAAGAGATAATTATTTCATTTTGAATATTAGGGTGGGTGCACCACTTTTCTAAGCTAAAACTTGCATTGCAAATTTACTACCTGATACTGAATGGTCTTACCTTCTCTTACTTCTAGGCTCATAATCCTCTGCTTCAACTCCCTTGCTTCCTTCCTCACATTCTCCACTAACACCACAAGAATTATCAGGAGTTGCACCGCCAGCATTTAGTGCTCCAGTTGCAAGAGAATCATAATGTACTAGAGATTTGCTTTGATAAGAATGCACAGGTAGTCCAACTTCATTCTGATCCTCTACTCTACCTTCAGAACCTTCATTCTTTTCATTAAGATGACTATTCCATAACCGGGTCTTGTTATCTTGACCAGTTGCATCGGATGCAAATCCTGACCCTTGTGTCCCAGATGAGCTGCGCTTTGGAGGCTGAGGCTTTGAGTGGTTGTGTTCACCCTTGTAGACAATCTCAGCAATCTGTCCATCCAAAGACCTCTCGACCTTCTTTTTCACAGGACAATTTGGATGTGTGCACTTGTAATAACTTCGCGGGTACTCACTTCCTTTTACTTGCTTTTGTCCATATTTTCTCCAATTATATCCATCATAAGAAGGCCTATCACTATTGGCTGTGGATGGTATAGTTTTTGCATCCTCTTCCATATTTTGTGATACTATCTTTACAGGTTCTGTAGTCTGATTTGTCTCAGCACATGATGAACTATTCTGGTACAGATTTGAGATAAGTTGTGTTCTAAAGCTTTTATCTCGGTTTGGATGCAGAACAACTCCAGCCTCAACTGATGATTGTGTTTGTTGATGGCTAGTATTGAAGTTTCCCTGGTAAAAGAGAAAAGGGTTATCTTCAGATTTCAGACAATTTCCAAGCCATGTCTTTGCCAATTTGTTAAATACACGATCATAGGTTCATGAGCAGATAGTACTGAATGAATAAGAAAAATCACACTCATACAAATATGTAATAACTAGCTACTGACCAAATTTGCCAAGGCAGAAACAGTTGCCCTCGATACAACTTTTGCCAATGGCTTGTATAACACAGTTGATTTGCTATCTGATTTCGAAACCTTCTCTGCTGAATTACTAACTGCAGCACCAGAGGTCTCTGCCTGAAATTTTGGGCACCAATTTTCAGAAGAAAGAAACTTTTATAAGATGGAAGATCATTTGCCATTTAGTAAAATTAAGGTCACCTGGGAAGAAACCAATCCAGCGACAGGATGATTCACCATTGGCTTGAACCTTACAGTCTTTGGTCTGATTGCAGGAACAGCAGTTTCAGAAGATACATTAGAGGGTGATGCCTCGATAGCACCTGTGAGAAGCTCCGTGAAGGACTTAAAGCTGGAACAAGTAGGCCTTGAAGCAACAGGTTTAGCTATCACTACCCGCTCTGCCTCCTTAATATCCATTTCCAACGATTTACTTTCCAATTAGGTACATTTGATGAATGGCATACCAGCATGAGATAAAGGAAAACAGGGAGATGCAATCATCTTATGCCTGAAAGACTCAGTATATCTATCTTCCAAGAGCAATCAAAAGTTACAAAGTAGTCGGGTTTCTCTGTAGGTTGATAATTAACGGATGCCTAAGGAGCTGCTATCTTCGATCTTGGTTCCAATTCCGCAAAGCTCAATCTTCTTGCACCTGCATAACACTCACATTATATACAGAAACTAACGAAAACAATAATAAAAGGACAAGAAGGCAGAGGAGATAGATGAATTTGTAGAAGTATTAGCATACTGCTGAATCACACATATAGAAAGATTCACATTTGGGCTTAATGCATTCATTATCAGTGAAGACAAAGTAAGCCTTGGGCTGCATTTTGGGATTTGGATTTGTAGAATAAGTAAGGGGTCTCAGAAAATATCATTTGAAGTAATGCAGTACAGATTGGCTTTCTCTTAGCATTGTGTTCCTAAATTCATGGGATTATGGAATTCTTTCCATCAAAGTAATGAAATTACTGGTCAAGCTTGCATTTTAAGTAGAGGAACATTTCTAGAATCATGTCCACCTATAAATTGACATAAACTAGATTGTGTGCTAAAAACTGGCGATAATCAAATATTGTTTCGTGAATACCCATTTGGGTCTCTGAAGTATCATGTTCAAGTTCTCCTTACAATCTGGCCACTGGTTGAATAAAGAATGTAGTGGTTTTCATAACATCATTTGCAAAAAAACTTTTATTCCCCCTTTAAATGTAAGTATTAAAGTATCAGTATATTATCCAAGTTCACATCTTCTCTGCTTTCTATCACAAACACAATACAAAATTGGTAATTTCTCCAAAATTTTCTAAAGCTCAGTTCATAATATTTACAATGTTGGAACAACTCTAATTCTTTCTCTTCAAAAATCATAATACTTGAACATGTTCCGGAGCTTCCTAGCGTATTAGTAGCCTAATCTCTATAGTTTCTTCCATAAAATAAAAAAGAAGTAGAAGATACGAGCAGCAAATTTTGCAAACTTTCCATGAACTTGGAAGAAAACAGAACCAGAAAACCAACATATTTTCTTCTAATAAACAGAAAAGGAAAAATAAATTACCCAAAAAAGAAGGATTTGAAGAAAACAACAAAAGATGCGGAAAAGCATAAACCTTTATAGTTCAAAAACAAAATCAGTCACACAAATCCCAGAAATTTTAAGAATCATAGCAAACCAGATATCATTTACTTAATTAGTAAACAAAAAACAAAACAAGAGAGAGAAGGAAATAGCAACTAACCCGGAATGGCTTCAAGTTTCAACTCTCAAAGTCAGAAATCTGTTGGGTCCACAAATCTAATATGCAAAGTTCATAACACTTGGCTTAGTCTGCATTATACAACCACCAATTCCATGAGAACATAACACAAACACAAAAACAAAAAAGTTAATATTTCATGAATAGAAATTAAACAAAGCAAAACGTGCCATAAAAACAGGAGCTTTACCTCGGAGAATGGATATACAGAAACAGAAACAGAAACCTTAACCAGGTTTTTGAATATGAACAACTAGGAGCAAAAGGGCTCGTCTTTTTTCTAACCACGTACGTACAGGCTCAAGCGCAGAATCAAAACGAGTCGTTTTGGCTGGTCTTTGAGAGTTCCTCGGAGTTTGAACAGTTCCCTTTTAATGGAGAATTCCAAGGAGTTTTCTGCATCCAAATTCTGAGGTAAAAGACACAGTTCACAGTTGGACACAAGCAAAAGTTGCCAGAAAAGGGAATAAAATTTATTGTCTGTATTATATAAAAGTTTTCATTTTTCTCGTGGGATTTACTCTTTTGCAACGGCAAAATTGGGAAATTGGGTTCAATAATCTAAAAAAAAAAACTTAAAAAAATGGGTAATTTTCTATGATTAAATTTTGTGGGTCTCAAAAACTGCGATGAACAATGAACCCCTAATGTTACGTCCAACTAACTGTCTCTCTATTTCTTTTGACTCTCTCATCCTCCATATGTATAGGCCGAACCGAATTCAATATAGAAATTTATATACCGGTCCCGCACTAGCGCGTGTAATGCACTCGCGTGGTGTCAGCTACTTGGGAAACTGTCGTAAGAGAACATGTGGCAAACGGAAATTTGCTGCGTGTCAATGTCCTATTTAAGATTTAGGTCCCGCCAACCCCGATTAAATTATTGGAGTCGAAAAGACCTGGTTACCCATGAATCTTTAATGTGGGAGGAGGTAAGCGGAGGTCAAAAGAGTAACTTTGAAAGATATTTTATGAGAAATGAAATATGATGTCATGGTTAGGTTTACATGTTATAATTTTTCCCAACATTTGAAATGGGAAATGGGAAATGGTAGATGAGTTTGGGAATTGGGAGTAGGAAAAAAGAGGCAGGGATGGAGTTAGGTGAGGCATGGATGGGTGTGAAGTTAGTGAAAAATACTAAACTATTTAGGTTTATGGAAAGAAAAAAAAAGAGAAAATATGGATAATAGTTTTTCCTTTCGTTTGGTTCTAGTTTATTTGTTGCAATGACAACTAGGGTTTTTGAAGAAAATAGCTTGTAACAATAGATAGTTGACAAAGTTTTATCGCAAAGTTTTACCAACGGCTAAGCCTTATAGTTTAAGAAAAAAGAATATTTACTCTAATATTTGAAGTCTCTAAATTCTAAATATCTCGAGTTTGAATTCTTAACCCTTGACCAATGGTTGTTAGACTTGTCAAGCAGTGGTGGAAATTAGGTTGGTGGGAAAACACATCGTCGACAAACTCTTTCGTTGGCCAATGGCAGAGGGTTGGGTTGTGCAACAGTTGAATTGGGACGTTGGTGGCCGAGACGTACAATGCTAGAGCTTGGTTTGTTTCACATATTAGAGACTTGATTATGAGAAAAAAAAATTTCATTTCCCATTTATGGCAAGAATAAAGTTAAAGAAAATGTTTCTTATTGCAAGGTAAACAAGTGAGGGAACTGAAGTCCTTCGGTCCTCTTGTGTTTGTTTTTTCCTCGTCATTTCATCATTACCAATTTATATATCCAAAAGACAAGAATTTTCGTATCAAAGATACTATTCAAAAACTAAATAATTTTGGTTTCTCAATGACTTCACTTTAAGAGTCAAATGATGCATAGGAGCTAATTCCTATTGTATGAGAATTAAACCCTATTTTTTAATGAATAAAAAGAATAAATTCTTCTTTTCATCAAAAAGAATGTGATGGAACAAAGAGTTGAGATTCATTCAATAAATTGACAAATACAATTTTCGTGATGGAACAAAGAGTGTTATTTTCAACAGTGGGGGCAGTCTTGAACCATCTTTTACTTGTTGTCTCATATCCATTTTTAATTGGTGGAGTAGTTAGAGATTGAGCACTCAATAATTTAGGGAGGCAGTAATACACTAGCACTTATGAGTTGTTATGATTCTCTTATGTATATTCTAGGGCTTATGATTTGCATATCTAGTAGTGATCGAGCAGTGAGACCATAAAGAGCAGTGTAATTGATAATTACCTTTTCATAGACAAAAAGTTTCCATCTTTACAACCATAATTTCATCATATATAAACCTGGCAATGATGTGCATCCATGTGATTTAGCCCATGGTATTTAGGAAAGAGTCTTTCTAAATACAAGTGCATTATATATGCATAAAATACAACTATATGTTTATGCATCCATAAAGCTTATACTCTAGGGTGCGTTTGGGAAGGCTTGATTTTTTTTTTTTTGAGCAGCTTAAATGAGAAGCAATGGACTTCTACGTGTTTGGTAAAAAAAAAAAAAAAAACTACTTCTTTAGTAAGTTGCCCAAAGACAAAAGCAGAAGCTGTGTGATAAGTACTTATGGAAGCAGATTGCAAAATATTGTAACGGAACAATTAATGAGAGTTTCTAAATACCAGATATTATTTTCACTTTCTCAGGAGATTGTTGGTTGAAGTAACTACGGCCTCTTCTGTTTGTGAGAGGACGCAAAGGAAACTTGGAATTCCGGATCAACCTTATCACCTCTGGGGCTTTGGGTTAGGTGGATGTACTCTATGTAATGATTTTTTTCATCAGCCCCGCATGGGTGGGTCATTATTATACTGCTTGCTGAATTCTTAATACGGTTTGAAGTTTTTCTCAAAAAAAAAAAAAAAACCTTTGTATCAATGAAAGATTTAATTGCATAAAAAATACAGTTATATTATCGAAAAACACCCTTAGAATTAACCGAAATGATGAGAAACGGTGAAATAATAATTAAAATTAGGATATGTCAAAAAAACTATTGCATCATCAGATTGAGCAATTTGATATGGTATGAATTGGGATATGATCTCACTATCAACTAATGAGTAGATGAATACTCGATACAAAATATACGCTACAAAATTTAACCTAATTAGTCCATCATCATCGCTCCTTTTTGTCCTATAATTTATATCTACCAAATAAAATAGCAAAAAATATGGGTGTGATCATTCTAGCACTAAGTGAAATCTCTTTAAGAACATTAAAGTCAAACATTTTTTTTTATCGAGATTGTGGTATCTCAAATACTTCCTAAGTCCGAGAACTAATCCACTCGAAGGCAGTGTCAGAAGTCTTTCTCTCCCTGACCAGCTACAAAATGAATTGAGATTTAACTCAAATTCGCAGTCGGCAACATTTGAAGCCAGGTGGAAGGATACCACACTTGGAGGCTTGACCAACTCGACCACCAGTGGTGGTTTAAAGTCAAACATTTTGAGCGAACGTAATGCTACAATGAGTGAAAGATCCCTTCGAAAGTCCTCTATCATGTTGTATCCGAATATCTTAAACTCACTAAAAGAAAAGAAAAGAAAATAAAATAAAATGGCTAGATTTGACGATTTGTTCAGCTGGATACTATAATAAACCAAACCAGATGACTTACTGTTGATGAGAGAGAGCAGAACCTAGACCTATTGGTTGTAACAAACTTTGGAGGCTAGGGTATGACTTGCAATCTAAGAAGAACAAATCCCTATATACATACCAATCAAAATCAAAACCAAGATTTGTTTAATTCTACATGTAAACCAAGACAAGAGAATATATTGGGAATATACATACCATAAATGAAACCAAGTACTTAATTTGTAGGGTTTTTGCCTTTTTTTTCCTTTGTCTTCACCATATTTGTCATGTAGCAGCAATATCTACAGAGAAGCCTTATTGAGTGGTGTTTGAAGATGGGTTTGTAGCCTTTGGAAAGTTAGTTGGGGAGGATGAGGGAGAGGGACGCATGGGGCTAAGTCCTCCTCTTCTTCCTCTTCTCTCTTCCACTCCCCAATCACTCACTAGTCACTACTTTCAAAGACTGGTAGTTGTGAATTTTGCACCGCACGTGCCAATAGACTATTTTGTTGTTGAGTTTATTTTGATGCCAAATCAATGGGATTTGTTCCTTGCTTGCATCATATTTTTCATTTTCATACTGAATAGTATGTCACAGTTGGGCCAAGACAGTGACCTCAAAGTTGATCACAAATTTCATCTTGGAAATCTATGTCAGGCAGTTGACATTTAGCAGTGTTCAGTTCTACATGTGTCACCTGCATTGCATCTGAGAAACTCTTGAGTGTGTGTGTCTAGATATATACATATATGATATTGTTTTTTTTCTTCAGCTTAAATTTTTTATTTTAGGAGAAGAACTTTTATTAATAATCGAAAGAATTACAATGCAAAGGACTGATCGGATGTGGCCACAACAGCACGACACACAATTCAAACGAGTTCTATAGCTTAAAAAGATTAAAAGAACTGGACATAAAATAATAAACGATAATTTGCTCTACTGACATAAGTCTTTTCCTTTATAAGTTAGAAGTCACAAGTTCGACTCGAGAACGAGTAGATGTTATAATAATAATAACTTTTTTTTAAAGTAAAATTTGCCCCTTTTACTCTTTAAAAGAGTTGAAGAGACTATTCAGATCCTATCAGCATTCATGTCCTTGTTAAATAAACGAGATATTTTTAGATCTTGCATGTGAGCCAACGCAGTGGATACACTATTAAAATGAGTGTGCTTCACCAGTACAAATTAAAGGTACGTGTGAAGACAAACCAATTTCGGGTTGAAGACAAATAGAGTTAATTTCGCTCGAAACTTATGTAAAATAATAAAACATATAATGTGTAAAGTCGCTAAAGTGTAATCAGCTAAAGATTTGGTGTCCTTTAAAAGTCAAAATTACAAATTCATTCTATAATATCAGATAAAAGCAGAAAGAAATTTGGTATCCATCAACATTGGTATTGAGCTACAACCATAATGGTATAATAATAATTTGGTACAAGTGGTAACACATGAGATTGGGCGTCTAGAGCTCAAGATAGCTTACTTGGGCTATGCTTACTTGGGCTATTCTACTTCTACATTTCCAATATTACATATGCATGATGGACAGGCAATTTTTATTGGCTGCATATATAAGACAATTTATGGTTCTTTTTCTTGTCCACTTGAAAAACATGTAATTAGGGGACATACTCACTATCCATCTCCTCACTCCACCAGTGCCACAAGTCAGTACGCCGTACGTGCATAATTGAACTGATCAGCAACCGCCACTGCCTCCTATGCTGACAATTTTTATGGATTTTTTATTTAATTTATAATGTAACGGAAATTTCTTCCGAACGCTTATTCGAGCCAAAGTAATATATATACACATATATAATTTGATGTAAAGAAAAATCAACATGTTTGCTTATGATGCTTAAGATTGTTACACATAGAAACGATTAACTCGAAATTGAATCTCCAGTGCATGGCTGTACACGAATGGAAACGAAAACTCTTGCACGCCAACATGTTTTGCTTGACTAGTTGTCATTGTTTTAGTTTTTTTTTTTTAGACAATTTGTTGAATGCATACCCTTTTGAGCATACATACCCGCTTCTTTATCAACATGTTTTATTTTTATAGTTTTGTTTAAGACATTTTAACAAACATCTTGTCCTCACATCTTAAAAAAAAAAACCATTTTCGTAACTCAACAAAAATATAAAAAGAGATGGGTGTCTTCATTAGCCTCTCCAGTCCGCTGGTGTAAATATAATACATGCTCTAAAGCTCTCACAAGATATATATATATATATATATATATATATGGATGGAAAAAATCCCCACCGGGTAGAGTACCCATCGGGTATTCGACCTTAACGGGGACAAATTTGGGGATATCGGGTAACGGGGACGGAAATCCCCAGTATTCTATTTATGAAATCGGGTACGGGGCGGGGATGGTATTTTGATCCCCATGCTCATCCCCACCCAATAAGAATTATTTAAAAAAGATATATATATGATAATAATTATTTATTTATTTTAATACAATAAATATTTATAAAATCATATTTTTTCATTTATGAACGTCAATTTTTTTTGACTCATATAAAAGAAATTTTATTCAGTGGCCAATTGTGGAATTTTTTTTCCCAACACATAATTATTTTTTTAAATTTGCTGTTCTTTTTATGCGAAACTTTATTTATTTATTTTTTATTGAAATAAGGAACCTATATTGTTTTGATGTTTTGATTTTAACTTCATATTTTTTAAACCTTAAGAATTTTAAATTAGTAATATTTGTTAAAGGGGATCCGGGTGGGTATTGAGACCTAATCCCCAATGGGGACGGGGACGGGGTCGGAGAATCCCTAATATCTTATTATGGAGATTGGGGCGGGAATGAAGATGAAAAATGACTTCGGGGATGGGGATGATATTTTAATCTTCGTATCCTACCCGCCCCATTACCATCCCTATATATATGTATCTTGATATTTAGGATAAGATTTCACTATACCTATATTTATTTTTGTAAATTATTTCCTCTAATTTTTTTTTTCTTAAATTTTGGTAACATTATGTCCTCTCATTTAGATAGTGTAACTTTTCCATATAATAAGAAAGTAGATGACCCTTGAAATAATTCAGAGGCAGCATTCACTCTAAAATCTCAAAATTTTATCAAGTAATATATCCTTGCTAGCTCATTGGGAAGTCAAACCCAATAGTATGTTAGGTGAGATCTCTTTGTAGTTGGATAACGTGATTAATTAGATGTCTAAGAACGAACCTAGGATGCTACTGTGCCACACTGCCACTGTAGAATCAATCATAGTAAATCATGCAAAGGTTTCATTGCAGCAATTATGAACATGCATGTTCCCAATTCTTCCACCTCCATAAAGGTTTCAAGAACTAAACTAAACGCACTAGCTGAAAAAGAAAGAAGGAAAACAAAAAAAGAGAGTCATGCTGATCAAATACAGCTAGCTGAGATAGAGATTCAGAGATTGCACAAGAAAGGATTATATAGGATGTTATAAATATGTGATATGTATATAGATATGAGTGAAATGGACCAAATGGTCGCAACTGCAGCAGCATCACAGTTTCACATTTAATTTATGACCTAGAAGAGGGTTCCTTTCATATTTATGTTATCTGAAAGTTTGGTAAACAAATATCTCACTGGTTTTATCAAATCAATTCCTTTTGGGGAGTAGTCTACCTAACATACTACCATATATGGTAATATGGTATTGTTTTTTTTTTTTTTTTTGAGAAGAGTAATATGGTATTGTTATTTGCACTCATACAGAGAATTCTCTTAAATAAATAAATAAATAAATAATAATAAACCGAGAAAACTAAGGAGTATTGAATAACATTTTTGGAGTACCAATAACACATACTAAATTTTACGACAAAACTTTGTCCTTCCCGATGTGTTTCCTTAGTTCAAGTTTAATCAAAGGTGAGATTTGACTTGATGCTTTGTGTCGAGTTAAAGTCTTGTGATAGTAGCTAATCTTGACTTGGTGAATTCTTGGCACCGAAAAGTCCAAGTTTTGCTGCATAAAATCTCGGAAGTGAACAGGAATGTTCACGTTGCCAAGATTAATTAAACAGAGTTAATCAGATACACATGGACAATATATTTAAGACCAACTGTATCTGGGTGCATTCAGAATTTCAGATTGTTATAAAATATGTACCAAGTGGTGCTCTGAGTTTCTGCTCTCGGTGTTTCATCCTTTTCTGATTTCTTGTCCAACTTTGTTTCTTAGCTGCCACTGTTTGTTCTTACTAGCTTGTTTGTTTCCTGGCGTTGGCTTTCGGTCTTGCACTAGAACTTGATTTGGTGGGAAATTATGTCTATAAATAATTATATATATAGATGGAGATGCTTTTTTTAGTACTACTACTACCAATGACCTGTCCTTGCTCTCTCTCTCTCTCTCTCTCTCTCTCTCTCTCTCTCCTTGTGGATTATCATGTGGCTCAGAAACTTTGGGGCAGAGCAAGGAACAGAAGCTTTATAACATTCTCACATACAAGGAAGAAAAGAACAAGAAAGAAAAGAATGGATTCTCTGCTTCTTTAAACTAGAATTTGTCATTTTACCCAAAACCCAGATTTGGATTCTCTCCTCTGTAATTCATGGGTTTTGGTTTAAAGTAAAACCAAATTACGTTACATCACAAGCCAGGTTCGGCACTTGACCAATAACAATGTATTTCGGCTCGAGCTTTTGGCCTCGATGACGAATCTAGTATTAGTTTTCTCTATCGAGTGAACACCGGGAAACCATCGATTTCGATGGAATCATGTAACCCAGTACAACTTTATGAAACTCACAATAAACCAAATAAAAGTATTTGTGATCGCACCAAGTTTATGTGCTCAATGTCGAAAACAAGCAATTTAAATCCACAACTCCAAGGTGTCTGTTAGAGTTCTACACCTCCAATTCTCTACCTGAATATTTACTTAGTGCTCGGCTACTTGCTCAGAAGAGTTGCAAGAAAATGTACATATTCATATTTAATCAAATTTCCAGGCAATGTCAGCTATCTGTTGTCCTGCTGGTGTTCTCACTCACAGTATGCCGGACGAACTGTCCCCGAACACGAGGTCGTTGCTCCGCCAATCTTTTTCTGCTTTGATATCGAACCTGCAAAGCCAAAAGCAAGAAAGATATCTTCATTTCTTTTCTGATTTCTACCTTTTATTTCTTTATTTGATTGATGCCTTCAAAAGAAAGAAATAATGAAAATCTAAAATGCCAGAGACGAGGAATTTTCCAGATTGAAATTCTGTACATTACATATAGATGTTGCGCATACAGAACAAAAGAGAATAACTCAATCTAACGAACCTTTTATGGAAGAGCCAAAGAAATGGGTAGAAGTTAACAAACAATATAGAAAAGGAGCAACACCCATACAACTCTTAAACCGCTTAGTTAGACCTGGAACTAGGGTGCAAACAACTGAATATGAGTTACCTTCTTCCGGAAGCATCTCTCATTTCTTTTCTGACGGAATTTGGTCAAGGCAGCTTCTCTCTGGGCAGATTTGTTTTCATCTACTCTATTTCCACTCTGGTTTCCACTAGCATCACCACTTCCACTTTTCCCAGCAACTCCATGATCACTTTCCATGTTTGAACCTCCAATATTGCTTCCATTTTGCCCATTGCTCCCATGATTACTGCCAGAAGCACTTCTGTTGACACTGTAATTTCCAGGATTACCTTCAACAGGCCCACTCCGAACATTTGATGATCCACAATGTGGAGCAGCTGCAGCCAAATTCTTTAAAGATAAATCATTATGTTCAGGCAGCTGCTGCTTTTGCATTGTGCGGGCAACAGGGTGATGGACCTGATGGAGGTTCTGAGTTTGGAATTGCGTCTGGGCACCTCTTGATTGAGCCAGTACTGTTGTTGTTGCCACGTTGTTAGCATTATCTATTAAAACTAGCTGAGTAGCATTCTTAAGGTCCTTTTTCACAGGATGCAAAGCAGATGATGGATGCAAACGTTGAGCCGGTGATGCAGCTGCTGACTTGTTTATAACTAGAGACTTGGGAGCAGCATTATTAGTTGTAGAGCCCATGTCAATGTTATTGCTACCTCCATTTGAGCATTGATTGGGAGGAATCTCACTTGAATGAGATGGTATATCAAGAAACAAATCCTTTTCCGCAACTTCTCCACTATTATCATGTGGAGAATTGCTTCCAACATGCCCAGAAGGAGCCTTGTTAGCATTTGAGGCTGCGTTATACCTGCAGAGGAAATAATACAGAAACTATATGAAAAGCTCAAGAGAATGTAGAAAACAATTGCTTCCACTTTATCAGTAGCAGCTAATAATTTCAAGGTTCATATACCGTGAAAAGGCTGAAGAGTCCGAACGTCTCAAGACATTGCGGTCATCTTGTACTGTTGTCTCAGTGTCTTTTACCCCTCTAAGTCTTTTCAAACTGAGCTCTAGGGATGGTAGTTCATCAGCATTATTATTGGCTGTATTGCTAACGTCTGAGGCCAAAAAATGTCTGTTAGAAGCTTCAAATTGTGTGCTCTCCATCTGGGGATCAGTGGTATTAGTGATAGCACCTGTTATAGTAGCACCATCATAGTTTAACTTGCTGGAAGGACTCTCACAACTGAAGTTCAGCTGCCCCTTTTTCATCTGCTTGTCATATTTACTGGAACCTATCTTGAGCAGACTATTCTGTCTTGTGCCTGCTGGTTTTGTTAGAAAGTCATTACCATGCTCAAGCTGTAGATCTCTCTTGCTGGTCATGCCAATCTCCAGATCTTTCCCCATTGTAAAGTTTTCTAGAAAAGGAAAACATAGCCTAATCATCATGAAAGTAAAATAAGTATAGGTGTGCACACTCACACGTCTACTACATATACAAGGGAAATACATGATAACATCAGCACAGAACCACAAGGGTGTAGAAAATTCGAAATATACCAAGTTGTTCCTTTTTTGGCTGGCACTCCCTTTCTGCAGTAGCAGTAACCAATTGGTTACCAAATGTTTCAGCATTGGAGTGAACTACTTGGGCACAAGTACTATCAGGATGCCATGAAAACACTTGTCGCGGACTGTCAACTTCTACAGCTTGTTTTGTCCAAGAACTCTGCAAAATGAAACACAGTGATCATTACATTGTGCATATCTATGAGTCCAGGTTTTACATGAACTTAATTTCTTGTTTTCTTATAGGAGATGATTATTTAATTGCTATTGGCATACTGTAACAAAATGTGCAGCAGTTTATTTGTTTGTTTTCTTTTTGTAATAGCAATCACTTAAGTAGATCTGTAAATGCTTTTGATTGCCTGGGCTTGGATCAAGTAATGTGTACAATTGATAATTGATTGTATCTCTGCATGTGCAGGCCTGGTTGGCGGTTGGCTAAATATTCACTTTAATAGGCTTACCAAAGTCTAAAACTTTTAGTTCTGCTGTTACTGCCTATGTGTGTCTGGGTGTGTGCGTATATATATAACTTCCCTTCAACAAACTAATGTGAAAGTTTCAATAGTGCGAAAGTACCATCCAAGATCTTGCTGGTATATAATAACTACCTGAGTGCCACTTCCATTGTCACTTCCATCTCCAACATTCAAACCAATACTCTCATTATGTTCCTCATCATTGCTTCCACTGTTGTTCTCAGACTTGTCAACACTATTTGATCTTACTGACTTTTGAGTCTGTGTGCCACTTTCGCTTCCAGTTCCACTACCACTAGACTGAGAGAAAGATTAGATACTAGTCATACAACACACACAAAAAAAAAAAAAATACTAATAATAATAAATAATAATATAAACTGCAATCTGAAACAATATAATGCATTGCTTATTTAGAAACTAAAGCTCCTCATTCACATTGGTGCTGGCCGACACCAATCTCAAGAGAAACCAATAGTCACACACCCAGCCATGTTAAGTGCAAACTACTTTCCATATATCAAACTATGGACCCAAGAAATAGAAAAACAGAAGAAAGAACTGTAAGGAAAAAGTCTAATATCAGATGGAAACTTATAATGACTCACACTATGGCATCTCCTCCAAACATGCTGCCACAGGTTCTTAAGCTCATTCTTCCGTATGGGCTTCACCAAAAAGTCAACAGCACCCTTTGACAAACACTTAAACACCACACCCATTGAATCTTGAGATGACATCACTGCAAACAAATTAGAAGGCATTAAACATCTCTACTTGCTCAGCTGTCATATCAGAGCATCACTTGGGAATACAACTATTAATGGGATGAGCAGGTGAAAACACTTACTAATCACAGGAACATTCTTTCGAGTCTTATGGCTCATAATCTTAGATAAAAGACTAATGCCTGATACACACGGCATAACTACCTCAGTTAAGATTAGATCAACATGATTGGTCAAATCTTCAAGAACCTTCCAGGCTTGTACCCCGTTTGCAGCTTCGATAACTGAAAGTAAAAAGAACCGTCTTATACTTGTCTAGGAGCAATCATGGATTTAAAAAACAAATGAACAAAAAAGAAGCATGGCTATAACAAGTCAAATGGGAGTGTAAGCCAGGAGAATTACTTCTGGTTTTCAACACATCTTTAAATGGTTAAGGTCTATAGGATTTCATTGGGTAATGTGAGTATAGACTTCAATGAGTCAATCTATAATTAGGCCATCAAGCTTCACTTTTTTTTTATAATTTTTTTAATAAGAAACATGATTTCATTGAAAAGAAAGCCTACACTCAGTGCACAAGCAGTCCACGGGAAACATGACATCGAGCTTTCATAAGGTTGCTAACCTCTTTTCACTTTTCTCTCAGTTTTTCATTCCTCTTTACATATCAGGCCTATGGAGTATCATGTAATATATATGATTTTAAAATTATGTTCGAGTATAAACATATGACATGCAGACATTTGTGTTACATCTGTGATTTTTGGCAAACAGTAATCTGATGATCGGATCCAGGTTAGTAATTAAAAGAAACATAAATCGAATTATTGTAAATGTACTGATGCACACACAGACAAGTCACTCAACTTCTATATGCTGATAATGCATCCAATCACTTTTTAAGAAAGCAGTGCCTAGACAAGGGCATAGTAGATATGAAGCATTTGGTGTCTCAGAAGCCAAGTCACTAATGACTAACCTTCATAACTGCAATTACGAAGAAGTGCAGCAACAACATGGCGAGTGCAATCATCATATTCCACCAACAAAACCTTCAGAGATCTCAGATGTAGAAACCTCTCCCAGCAAACAGTTGACCCCTGAGGCTGTTGCATAACAAGCTGGGGTTGAACAACCCCTCCATTGCCAACTTTTACATCGTCAGCTATTCCATTACTTTTCAAATCATCTCCCTTAACTAACCTCTGTTCCTCTTCCTTATCACCCTTATTCCCATCCCATGAACGGTGATTCAGCTCCAGCAGCTGTTTTCCCTCATCATTCATCAGGACACTCCCTATGAATCAGACAAAACACTAATAGTAAAGACGGCCCAAGTTCAGAGCAATTAAAAATTCTCTTGAATCGGGAAAAAGAATAGCGCATAGCGTCTACTTCGAAAACCAAACCTCTCCAGCTACCAATCCTTCTAAAACCTAATACAAAGTTTATTCACTGATTACAAACTGATGCCAAAAGCAATTCTATAGCAGAATATATACAACAGATTTCCAATTAAGGCCGATTCTTCTCAGCTAGCTAAAAATGGCTTGAAACCCAATAAATTGCTCACTCCCTGCAAGACCATAGTATTATATCAGACAAAAAATTCACCATACACATGAACATCCACTTTCTTAAACAAAAAATTAGCTGCTCTATGATAAAAATACACCAGTATGTACAAGATTTAAACCCCAAGTGAAGGCTGTGATATTGAGAATTCAATCACAGATAAGTAAAAATGCCCAAAATCAACACTAACCATTGATTCTATATCAGAACTCATCCCATATAATCATTTCTTCAACAAATAACAATGATAATTATTTATCAGACCACTAAAACAATGATAATTACTTAAATGAACTTCCAATTATCCAAATCAAAGTAAATAATAAGATTCAAATAAACACAATATGAATAAAATAAAATAAAAAAACATGGAAGAAATCACCTGCAAAGCTTCATTAACTGCCATAACTGAGCTAGATCCAAACGGAAATTACACAGAAAAACATTGAACTACTAAAAAAAATACCCGCCAAAGAATAATTTTCAAAAACGTCAATTTGGATCCTAAAAAAATATCTAAATTTAGATATTTTCAAGAGCTATCTATTTCAAGGATTTCAAATTTGGGAGAGACAAGCTTGACTGGACAAGGAGATTATCGCCGATCCATTCATCGAGGGAAAGAAGGGGAAAGGAGAAAAAGATATTGGGTACGAGACAATGAATCTTGGGACGCTGACGTGTACAAATCCACGGTGTAGATGTGGAGAGGTTGGGACGCTTCGGAGTGCCACAAGATATTTCCAGCTTGGCGGAAAATGGGGCCGAGGCTTGCTGAGCTGGACGAAATCAAAAGCAGGGCTGGCTTGACATCTCAGAGATCTTGGGGATCTGGTTTCGACACGTGCCGGTGTTTGGCGAGAACAGGAAGGGCAGGTGTTGTTTTCGAGGGACATCCTATTCCGCTCAGTTATCCACCATTTGGTTGGTACAAAGTGAAGCGACGGTGGGGGCGTGTTTTTTTTACTGAATTGGCAGTAATATCCTTTCGCATTCATGCTGAATTTGATTCTATTGGCAGGTCATTTAGGTAAAAACATCCTAAAATATCTGAATGAGGTGTTACAACTTGCAGATTGGGAGCGAAAACACCTGACGTCAGCCGGTTTAAGATTGGTTTTTTTTTCTTTTTTTTTTAAAGGAAAAATAGTTTTTTTTTTCCTAAACGGTAGAAACATAAAAAAATTCTACAATGCCTAAAGCACTAGTGTTCTGGCATGTCAGCAATAATCTGGATCGTTGGATCTGTAAATCTTCATCTTGCCCTCTATAAATGAGGTCTTAGAAAAAAAAATCCAGAGCACTAGTGCCCAAAGCACTAAAGACGTTCCCAGAAACATACTCCAAAATACCATAAGTTTCTCAACCAACTAACGATTTTCTTAGGTTGGTCTTGCTATGGAAGGGGTTCTAATTGATGAGATTCACTAATCAATGTTCGTTCTTAGAGTCTTAGAGGAAAGATCCTTCCATTTCGTGTGTCGCTCATGAGTCGAATTGTGTCGCTCACCATATTGTACAATTTGTAATTAACTTTCTATTTGGTTTGAAGCAAAGCCTCATTTGCTAATAAAATCAATTTCTCGATGTCATTTCTGAAAAAGAATCTCAATAAAAAAAAAACTTGTCAACAGAGAAAAATTAATATCTTTCATTCTTTTTCCATAACCTCACATTAGTATTCCAGCGGACAGTCTTCAGTAGACGGCGTGTAGTTATACGGCTTTCCGTTGGCCGTTCAAAGGTTAGAAAACAATACTAACATATTTTTCTAACCCGATTTGAACGGTTTAACTTGCATCGTGTATGTACACGCTGTTTACTAAATTTTTTTCCATATTTCAGTTGATTTTGAAGATGCATTTCCTTCTATTTTCAAATCCAGAAAGTGATTTGTTTAAGAGTATATAATCGAAATTTGACTTTAATATTTCAGAAAATGGCGGTGCCATGATGATGTATGGTTTTGACAAAAGGACAAACATTACAAAATTGACTTTGCTGTACTGGCATGCGCATCATACCTTACCTTCACCTTTACTAAAATAGAATATTATTTGCAATCCTCATATTTATCCTTTTTTGGGTGCTGGAGCTACGTTGAAATCCTATCCACACTACGATGCTAATAGATCAAAAGGGCAAAAGAAAAAGTACATGGACAAAAGAAATTGCTCATATTCTTCAGCGGATGCTTTTCCTGCGATTCCATGCATATATATACAGGGTTCTGCTCCATACAAACATACCACAAATACTATTGGTTTTGGAGGAATATGCATTCTTTGTGAAGGAGAATTCCCATTGAGAATGTTTAAAATAGACCATCATCAACTTCGTACTTCGAATATGTTTGTAATGAATTCCCAGGGAAAAACTGATGGTGAATGCACGCTCTTCATCACATGTTTTTATTGGCTTTTTATCCACCACTCATACCTAAACTCCTCAACCCACCTTCAAGGGTAATCCAGCTACTGTGGGAGAGAGGATGGAGATGTGGGGGAAGTAGGAAAAGTAGATAGGTGAAGCAAACAAGAATTGAAGAAATGAAAAGTACAGTCGTGATGTCCATCATGTCTGATTAAATAAACATGGAGGTCCATATGTCTGGGTCTTTCATGTCATAGTTCTCATGTAGTTTATCAGAAAGATTGGAGCTGAAAGCTTTAGTCATGAAATATGAAAAACAATCGCATCTGGTATACTTATAGGACATGCATAGCTATAAACATGATTGCGAAGTGGGCGGAAGTCTGAAAAACATTTGGAATGAGAGGAACAAAGAACTTAAAGAAAAATAGACAAGAAGATATGAACACCGAGTAATTTTATAAATAACTTACACATGCGACTCCACGGACACGCATAGCTATCAAACATATAGCTAGTCATAACTCATAATCAAGACAACCCAGAAAGGCGAAAGAGCCCCAAAGATTAAACACAATCTATTCCACATGATTCAAGGTTTCAGTTATCGTTAAAAGAGACATAACAATCCTTTTAAATACATATTTCGGATACATACTTGATTCCATAAACTCTAAGCACAAGATTGTCAAGAATTTCATCAGGTAAAATGTGCTGCACATTCTATCTTGCACCACTGAAACTTGTGCAGTCAAGAGCTGGTATTGTGCCACAATTCAATATCTGCAGCTGTTAACTTCCTGATTGGCAATACTAAAGCCAACCAGCTCGGCCAGCTGCAATGAACTCTGATAAAGAACAGACTAACTGAACAAAACTATATATCCAGACATAATGGACCTGTATATTATACATACCATATCTTAGCATGATTGGTTCATCTCACACATAATAGATTACATAGGAAGTTTCACTTTCCAAAAAGCTAATCTGGAAGAAATATTATTAAGTTGCAGCCTCATATGGGGCAAAACTAAATCATCATAAAGAGAAGTCTTAATGTTTTATCAAGGGGCAGTTGATCCCCACAAGATGATATTTGATATATATAAATCAACTATAAGTTACAACAATACAGTATGATCATCCAGCTTCCATCTGAAGCTTATTGCTGCCACAAAATTGTTAGTAAATATATTGTCCCTCAACCAAACAATACTGATGGAAATTCTCCAACAGAGCGAACAAAATTTTCTCCAAAACAGACCAAAAAATCAAAAAAGTCCAAGACCCTAGGATGCACCTTACGTGCCCAGGGAATGGCATAATAACCTTTAAATGGGAAGTATAATAATCAGGCTGCAGCAGACTGCTGCTCCTTGTAGTCATCAAGATCAAGAACTTCAAGCAACTTTGGCCAAGACTCTGGGATCCCTCCAGGCAAATCAAACTCCAACAATTTCCCTCGACTACGGTAGAATTCTTCTACAGGTCGACTCTGCAAGAACATCAAAGTACATATCATCAATAACAAAACGAAACAAATTTTTTCTTTATACTAAGAAAACACTTAATACACACAAGTCACAACCAATGCCAGACACTAATTACAGGCACCTTTCTGGATGAGCTCCTGTATATACAAATGCCATTCATATGTTCTTAATCAATCACGAAAGGGAAATAGAAAAATACCTTCTCATTGTATATATCAATCCGATGTTTAATCACTTCTTCAGTATCATCCGCCCGCGTAACAAGCTTTGACATGCAATGTTGAGGGGGAAGAAGCGGAGCCATGCTAATTGCAGGACTCCCATTCGAGCCCTTGACATTAATTGTGGCCACATTGAAATTCCCCCCACACTGACTACAGGTTCGTCTACCAAGGCATTTCTCAAGCAACACATCTTCCCGGAGCTTCAGATTGAGCACCAAGTCAATATCTGTCACCCCTTCCAATATTTCCTATGACACATAACATACAGATAATCAATCCCTGACCTCATTTTCACCAACTCTTTTACATTGTATCAGTATAAGTTCCAACAAGAATGAACTTTAGTAATTTAAAAGCTTCATCTTAATTTTTATCACATCATACAATCCAGATCTCTCTATAGTACAAGTAATTCCAACAGCTAAAGACACTTACAGCTTGTCTAATAGTTCGTGGGAAACCATCAAGAATAAAACCCAATTCGCCTTTAGCTTCGCCAGCCTCCAATCTCTTAGACAACAAGTTTATTATAATCTCATCAGAAACCAACTTCCCCTGGTTCACAATCTCCGACAGCTGCAATAAGAACACAATGAATACGAGAAAAAAAATGAGGCTCTAGCAATATTAAAGGTGCAGATCTGAGAGAAAAGTCATTAATAAAAAGAAGCAAGACCTGTTGGGAGAGAGGACCAGAGGCAGCGAGTTCTTCGCGTACGAGATCTCCGGTGGCGATGTGAGGCACGCCGAGGAGATTAGATAGACGACTAGCGTATGTGCCTTTGCCGACTCCCGGTGAGCCCAAGAAGACCCACTGTACGTTCCGGTCCTTCGGATCGTTGATCGAGAGATTGGGCTTGGGCCCCAAGTGCGGGCTGAAAGGCGATGCGACATGAGAATTGGACTCGGATGCTATGCCGGAATACAGGCACCGGCTCAGGTGTGAGATGGGGGAGTGTGAAGCAAACGAGGGTTTTACAAGGCGGGTTAAAGCCGCCATTGGTTTGCAGAGACGGGTGAGAGTTCGTTAGCAAAGAGGTTAGAGACTGAAGCATCGGAAGTGTCTCGTTATTATTTAACCCGCGCAACCCTACCGTCGTTTTTTACTCCGCAAGAAAACGACTTGTCGCTTGAACAGTTATGGTAAACGAAATGCTCAGCGGTTGCCACGTGTTATCTCTTTTCCCACAAATAAACCAACGGTCATGACCTCGCCACTGTCTTCACTCTTCACTGCTTCCTTCTGAGAAAGGATGGCGGTTACTCTCTCTGCTGCAACGCTCTTCCCCAATAGACTCCAAGTTCACAGGAACACTACCAATCAGACTTCGACGCGTGTAATCCCCAGCCCATCTCCGAACGCAAACGTCAGCTTCGTTCTCGATCTGAATAGCTGCAGCAGACGGGTCAGTTTCTCACAGAGGCGACACGACGTCGTAGCGTCTGCGGTATCAGGCTCACCAGGCAAGCTTTCTTCTTTCAATAATCTGATTGGTTGCTTAGAATTTTATGAATTTTTTTTATTTGTCTCGATTCGTTTTGACTTTTGATTTATCACAGTCAACAATAAACCGAGGGATCATATTTTGTTTCCGGGTGTGAACAGGGATCGAGTCTTCTTTGAATGGTGAAGATACAGCAAGTTTGTTAGACACCGTAAAAGTGTTTGATCTGAACGGAAATGGAATTCCGATTTCGGATTTGTGGAAGGATAGGACAGCTGTCATCGCATTTGCGCGCCATTTCGGGTAATACTGATTTCTAATACGAATTGAACTTTGAGATACTTTCTTTTTCTTTTTTCTGCATAAGTTGTGCATGTGTTGATAACTTGATACTATAGATAGCCAAAACCCAAAATGGCCTAGTTTTAGGGTTTATGATTGAGCGTTTAGAAATTAGAGGGCTTGAAACGAAGTAGTTTTTCCCTATAATTAAGCTGAGAATCCTAATATATTGTTGTGTATTCCTCAATTTGTTGTTGTTTACTTTCAGATGTGTCTTTTGCCGCAAACGGGCTGACTATCTTGCCTCAAAGAAGGTACGTCGCTGTTGTTTACATAGATTTGATATATATAGCTGCCACAGCCACATTGCAGCCCCCTGCTCCTTAAATTTGTTAATTTTATTCTGCATGTTGGACACACAATTTTCATTCATTTAGTTGTTCTTTTCTTACTTTGATACTAGGGCCTCTCATTTATGTTTCTACTTAAGGAGATTGTTAGGCAGAGTCTTGTTTTGATTAAACATCTCTTTGGTAACACGTACAGTTATATCCTAACCCTAACCACACTGCACCTCCTTGCCATTATGAAGTTTTCTTGTAAATACCATTTTTGGATCATAATGATATAATGATGCAAATTACTCTTAATTTGGTCCTGCAAGTTGGACACACTTCTATTCTTTTACTCGTAGCTTGCTCTGTTGCTTAGTGTGTCTCCACTTTACGTCTGTCCTTCCATTTATTCTTATTAATAATTTGAAGAAATTTTGTAGATTCCACGAGGCATGGAATTGAGTTAATAGTTAATACAAGGATACTGGCTCTCTAGCTTGCCTCCCTTGGGGGATTGTTTGGTGGACAGTTGTTTTCATTACATACTTTTTTGGTAACAAAGTTCTACATGTCATATATATGTTGACAGGATATAATGGATGAATCTGGTGTGGCTCTTGTTTTGATTGGACCTGGTAGCATTGATCAGGTTTGCCCTCAGAGATTATATATGCATATACAATTGTTATACTTTGTAGTTTGAATAGCTTTGTGCATTAAGTTTTACCAAGGCTCATTAGCCTAGACTTCACCATCTATTTCATATTTGTTATAACTATAAGTAGTAACTTGGTGCAGGCAAAATCGTTCTCTGAGCAAACCAAATTTAAAGGAGGTAAAAGAGCTCTTACCAGCAGTAGGGTTTAATTTTCTCCTCCCACAGTCACAAAACTTTCTATTTCGTTTTCAGAAGTTTATGCAGATCCCAATCACTCATCGTATGAGGCATTAAGATTTGTTTCTGGCGTCACAACCACATTCACTCCCAAAGTATGTAAAAAACATTATATGCTCTCGTACTAATGTCGCAATGCATAGATAAATACTAGCAGTTTATGGCTACACATGGTGCTCCTGAAGCTTTTCGGATTTTCTTCCAGCAAGTAGGGATTCTCATATAAGTTCTCTTCCACCACATTCTAGGCAGGTCTTAAAATAATACAGTTGTATATGGAGGGTTATCGACAAGACTGGAAGCTTTCTTTTGAACAGGACACTGTGAGCAGAGGCGGCTGGTATATCCGTATAACTATCTTACTACTAGTAGTGTCATTTAGCACCAGTTTTACGGATGTGAGATCGTTTGTTTTGCAGGCAGCAGGGTGGAATTATAGTTGCAGGTCCTGGTAAAAGTAACATCTTGTACATTCACAAGGTAAGTCTCCTATCATCTCTCAATGGGAAGTAACGACCCTGTTGCATGCATGGTTCATCTCATGTGGGAGAGAACCAGTTCAGATACATTGAAACTTAAGACAGTGTCCTGTTCTAAACACAAGACAATCATTTTGATTAGGAGTACAGAACAAGAGATAAGCACATATGGGTTTCAAAAGCATACAAAATTACTCCATATGTACAAGTAGAGCCATTGAAAGATTTCGGTCTTTGCACTTAGACATGAACTTAATGACATACTTACTACTGTTTGCGATTAGACATGAACTTAATTACGTACTTAATTATGGCTTGTGGCTAATTAAGTTGTGATTTCATGTTTTTCTTCTTTTCGTTGGAGTAGGATAAAGAAGCCGGGGATGATCCAGATATTAAAGATATTCTCAAAGCATGTTGTGGGCTGTAAGTTCTGTGTAGTCTGACCTTTCCCAATTCACTTCATACAACCAGACTTGGGATGTTGTATCTAGTTATACAACATTGTGGGATGTTAAGTTGTGTGTATCTAGTTGTATCTATTTTAATTTGTGCTGTAAGTTCTGTGTAGTCCGACCCAAGGGGTTAAAATATTTGCCGATATATCTCCGATATATCCTTTTTTTAAGCTACCGATATATCAAAAAATATCTACCGGGCATTAAAAAATTTAAAATATCTTCCGATATGTCGATATATTTGCCGATGTATCCTTTTTTCAAGCTACCGATATATCTGTAACGAAAGATATTTTAATCCTTGGTCCGACCTTGAGGTTGATAACCTAGGAAAAATCTCATTATTCGGAGCTCATCCAACTTGAGATTGTAATAAATAGACTAGTATATGCTTCTTATCTCAACTCAAGTGCACAGATATATATTCTCTAAAAAAAAGCCAAAAAAAAAAGGGTGCATAGATATATATGATTTTAACTTCTAAAATTACAAATCCCCTATACTCTACAGTATTGGGAAATTTTTTAGATTGCTGTCATGCTTAACTTAAAAAAAATACTTATAGTCCCTGAATCATCCCTCATTTCACATTTTCATCCCTGACATTTCGATAATATCATTTTGACAACTTCAACCCTATCTTACCTTTAGTACCTTCATTAAACTCACCATTAAAATCTCAGTTAACACAAGAATATTTATGTAAATAACACATTTTTGAAGAATAGTTTCATCAAACAATATATATGTATGTATTGAAAAACATACAAATATTAAAATAAAACATTGAATCAAATCCTTTTAATATTCTAAAGAGAAATTATTAGACTTTTTAAATTTTTGATTAATATATTTTATAATAATTTTTAGAAATATATATTCTTTATTTGTGTAGAAATATGGGAACTAATGATTCTCATTGTATTGATTAAGCATATAAGGAGAGTTTTTAGTGAAGACTTTACAATAAGGACCAAGTGAGGACTTTCAAATGAACGGTTAGATGAGTGCTTTAAATTTTAGTTTAAATTTTAAATTTTCAACATGTAAGTCATCTAACCGTTCATTTGAAAGTTCTCACTTGGTCCTTAGTGTAAGTTTCTCACTAGCTAGAGACTCTCCCTAAACATATATATAGATACAAAGTGTGCTTCTGTAAACAAAGTGTAGTGGAGACATACAGGTGATACAAGTCATACAACTAGCTAGAACTTCCTTGGCGGCTCAAAAGTCTTGTGATGGACGTTATTTCTCTTGCCAAGCAATTTGAGTCAATCTCTTTCTCGCATATTTACCGTGAAGCTAACTTTGCAGCTGATTCGGCCGCTTCTCTTGGCCACTCCTACTAAAATTTGATGCTTTGGTTCAACGGTTTACCATTCCAAGTCTTGCAAGCACATAATTTTGATTTATTCAATTCTGGTTGTATTAGAGGCTTTAGGTTGTAATTTCCTTTTCTTATTAAAAAAAAAAAACTAGCTAGAACTTATCGAAAGGAATAAACAAAGTGAAGTGGAAGTTGGTGTAGATAAAGTTAATTATCCTAATAAGAGGTGGCAGAGAGAAGTGGCAATTATTCTATCCAAAGCATATAAAAAAAATTACTTATAGTCCCTGAATTATCACCCGTTCCACATTTTCATCCCTGATATTTCGATAATATCATTTTGACAACTTCAACTCTATCTTACACTTTAGTACCTTCATTAAACTCACCATTAAAATCTCAGTTAACATAAGGGTATTTATGTAAATAACACATTTTTTCAGGAATAATTTCATCAAACAATACATATGCATGTATTGAAAAACATACAAATATTAAGATAAAACATTGAATCAAATCCTTTTAATATTCTAAAGAGAAATTATTAGACTTTTTAACTGTTCTGATTAATATATTTTATAATGATTTTTTTAAATATATATTCTTTATTTGTGTGGAAATATGGGAACTGATGATTCTCAATGTTTAGTCACTAAAATGTATAATTTTTGACACTTTGGTCACTGAACTTGCGAAAATATCACCTTAGTCACTGAACTATTACATCGTATATCACTTTAGTCGCTGCGACAAATCGACCCGATCGGCGGCGCCGATTCCGGCTATGCCGTGACCTGAAACCATTTGGGTTCTCTTCCTATCCTCTCCAGCAACCTTCTTGTGGTGGTGTATCACCACAAAATCAACCGCGATGTCACGATTTAAGGATTGAAGTTTTGGACTACCGAAGCTTTTGAGCCCAATCTCGACCAATTCACTTTGAATCTCACCTTGATGTTACAAAATTTGATCATTGGGTTGTTCCCTTCATTTTGATACTAAATTTGAGGCGTTTGGAGGTGATTGATGGCGGCGAGTGACCAATTAAGTGATATATTGTGTAATAGTTCAGTGACTAAAATGATATTTTTGCAAGTTCAGTGACCAAAATGTCAAAATTTGCAAAGTTCAGTGACTAAAGTGATCATTCAACCTTAAACATATGTAGATACAAAGTGTAGTGAAGACATACAGCTAGCTAGAACTTATCGAAAGGAATAAACATAGTGAAGTGAAAGTTAATTATACCCTAACATAGGTGGCAGACAGAAGTGGCAATTATTCTATCCAAAGCATGTTCAAAGTAGAATCATGCATTATCATTAACAATTTGTTAAAATACTTTTTATTTATTAGAAAAAAAAAGGTAAAAAGGTTAAAAAAAAAAAAGGTAAAAGACTTTGATATTAAAAAACATAAAAGTGTCATTTTTTATGAGGTGGCGTAATTTTTTTACATTTGAAAATTATTAATTAGTGATTGACTAAAATGCCCTTAATTTTAGCATCTTTAATAAGTAAATAGACGGCAGAGACTAAAGTGTGAGACGAAATTGAAAGTAAGTGACTAAAGTAAAATTTTGAAATGTCAACAACGAAAGTGTCGAATGAGTTAAAATTGAGGGACAAAAGTAATTATTTTTCCTTAACAAAAATGTCGAGATCTACTTTTCAATAATTATAGATCTCAAGGTCTACTTTTCAATAATTATAGATCTCAAGGATAGATCATTATTACAAAAGATAGAATGACAATCCGTAGTCACATCTGAATTGAACCATCCCCACACAATGAAGACCTCACCTAAATGTTAATCTGAACTTATTACGAGTTAGGTGAGATCTCACTTAAATTTGAATCCGAAACTTATTACGAGTTAGGTGAAAACTCACATAAATTTGAATTTGAAACTTATTACGAGTTAGGTGAGAACTCACATAAATCTGAATTTGAAACTTATTACGAGTTAGGTGAGACATCACCTAAATCTGAATCTGAAACTTATTACGAGTTAGGTGATACTTTACCTAAATCTGGATATGAAACTTATTATGAGTAATGAAAATATTATTGCTTGTGAGCCATGTGATGCTAAAACATTAATTTTTTTTGGACAATGATTCTAAAACATTAATAAATCAAGGGGAGTGATTTTCGAAAGACTTTGAATATATAAAATATGTATTATTTGCCTACTAGTCAGCGCAATGGCGTCAGCCCTATGACGTTTACAATTTAAGCTCAATTTCTACTCTAATGTAAGTTCCTCGATCCCTTGAGCTATGTCTATAAATTCATAACAACCAGACCCGTACCTGATATGAAACTCAAGAGGCAGTTGCCTCGGGCCCAAAATTTTAGAGGGTACCAAACAAAAATTTTATATCCTTCCAAGCGTGTGTGTTGTGTGTGTGTATATATATATATTATATTGTATAGTATAAATACACTATATAAACGATACTATATATAACTATATACTATATATACAATATACCTTATATACTAAATACTATATATATATAAATTTTTTATATCCTTTTATGTTTGTGTGTATATTTATACTATTATTAAGAGAAGAGACATTGTTGATCAAAACAGAATTTTTTTTTACATAAATAATCTTGAAATATTAAAAAACTTTGGAAACTAAATAACCATCATGGGTAATTGTGTCAAATTATAAAAATTTAATGTAATTCTCTAGCAATAACTGTTTCTCCCACTTCCCATTAATTTTTGTTCTTCTTAATAAAAAATAGTTTTACATATGCAGAGCATGTGTGGAGAATGCAAGTATATATTATATATACTATATATTACTATACTAATATATATATATACAAAATTTTTATATCTTTTTATGTGTGTGCGTATATATATTATATAATATAATATATATATGAACTATAAATATACTATATTATATATATTATACACTATATATTACTATATACTATATATTACTATATTACTATATATAGTAATATATATATATAGTACTGTTGTACTGCCTAATATGATTCTTTTTTTTTGTTTGGAATATTTCAACTTTATTAGTTTTGATCATAATATATATTATTTTGGAGATTATGTTTTGTTTATTATTTTTTTATTGGATTTGTGTTGATTACTCTATTGTATCATTATAAAAAAAAAAATTGTATACGTGTTAAAATTTGAGGGCACAATTTTTAGAATTCGCCTCAGGTCTCAAAATCTCAAGTCCGGCCCTAATAACAACCTCTCAGGGGAGACATACTACATCTTCAATCTACTATTCTACTTCTTGTTTTCTTAATTATATATCTCTTTTCGTTACCTTGAGTTCTGAAAGATATGGCAGATTTTCTCCTCACTTTTGCTGTCGAGGGAATACTGTCAAAGGTGACTTCACTTATTGCTCAAGAGTTCAGTCTCATATGGGTCATGAGGGGAGAGCTAAAAAAACTGTGTGAATCATTTTCCATGCTTGAGTAAATTTTGTCCGTCTATTTTCTTTTATTAATCTAGGACCATTGCAGTTTTTTATTATATTGGACTCCCACCAGATTGATCAAATTTGCCACAAGAAGAGGAGAAGAGGAAAAAAATTTAAGTAAGCCCGTCACGACACGTGGCATATGTGACGGACTACTCTGATTGGTCAGTGTATATAAAATATCAATTAAACAGTTAGTGGGGGAATAAAATATTCAATACATAAAATCTAAAATATTCAATGAACAAGTCACATAGTACTGTCACATATGTCACGTGACATGACGGTACCATGAAAAAATTCATCGGAGAAGAGGGAGGAATTGCGTGTTTCGATAAAGAGGAGACGTGATCAAGACCGGCCCTAGCAGTCCGTTGCCTAGGGCCCCCAATTCCATGGGCCCCAATTTTTTTATATGATGTCAGTACTAACAGAAGTATTATACATTCAAATGTTTGAACTCTTGAAAAATCTTGTAGGATTTAAGCAAGTAAAAAGAGTAACACTTCATGATGGTGACAAAGACGACTGTTGACGTAGCTTGGACAAGAGGTTGAAATATTCGAGGTTTTGATTTTGTCTATTTTCTAATGTTATCACATCATCATTGCGAGAAAAGATAATCTATTATGTCCTTCATGATATATGGTGTAAGTTGTAATCTATAGTTGGGGTGGAATGAAAGACGTCGAGTATCAATAAAGAAAATTGCAAAAGCAGCATTTGATAAGAAAAAAGAAAAGAAAAGCATAAGCATCTTACAACTTGCAAGCTATGACCAAGTATCCTGATTAACCAAATAATAATCATGATTAGTTATCAATTATATTCATCATTATTAGCCAATATAGAATAGTTTTGGTCTGTTTTATTAGGGATTGAGACTATAGGAAAACACACGCTACAACTTGGTGAAATTTTTTGTATTTGACATTATTAGTAACTTGAAAGCATTAGAGATTGGTTGGGATAGTTTTCCATTTATATTACTACAGCTTCATTCAAAATGTGAAGTGTTTGATTTGCAGTCTTTTCCGAAACACCAGATGAAAAGTGTTGAGACAGTTAAACTGGTAGGCTTATTTGGATGCCATCTCCTACAGGTTCCCTTTCAATCAGCAAAAGAACTTTTAGTTTGTTACTCTGAAGTGTCCTCCAACTTCCTTTCGAGTCATAAGTACAAGCAATTCCCTAACTTCATGAAGTTCCGCACTGAGGCAAGGATAGCTTTTCAAATTATTGGTTGATTCTGTATTGTTTCTTTATAAGCTCTATAGGATTGATTCTTATGGGACAGTGAAAAAATGTTGGTTAATTGTCATTGCTTTGTTGTCCAATTGCTTATGAACATACATCCCTCTCTGTTTATACTTAAAGGTAAATACAGATTAATACCTATAGCAAGATCTACTTGTCTGGACATGGTTGCAGACATTTCAGTGGTTGTGGACATTTATGTGGTTTTGTCCTGCACCAGCAAAGCATAAGTATCAAGGATTGATAGAACATGAATACATACATACAAATTGTGTTAACTGGCCTGGAAAAATTTATTATCGGGTGAAGTTTATATTCAGCATTATTAGTCAATACAGAATAGTTTGGGTCTGTGTTATTAGATTGAGACTTTAGGAAAATACACACTAGCTACAACTTGGTGAAGTTTTTGGTATTCGACATTATTAGTGACCTGAAAGCAATAGAATATGGTTGGGATAGTTTTCCATTTATATTACTACAGCATCATTCTAAATGTGACTTGTTTGATTTGTAGTCTTTCTAAAACACCAGATGACAAATAGTTGAGCCAGCTAAACTGGTAGGCTTCTTCGGATGCCATCACCCCCAGGTTCCCTTTCAGCAAAAGATTGTTTGGTGTCCTCCAAAGTCCCTTTCAGTTTGTTCCTCTGAAGTGTTCTCCAAAGTCCACACCAGTGGTGTAAAGATTATTTGGCCAACTCTGTTTGTCTTAAGAAAAATCATTACTACCTTGGAAGGTGTTGCATGAAAAATCTTTTAACAGCTTGCAGCATACAGGTTTGAGTCTTACGACCCCTCTTTCGTTGCTCGCTTTGTCTAGATATATAGAACTGAACATGTAGACCAACTCTTCCGTATCCTTTTTCAGCCAAACTATGGGACAAGGTTTTCGTCATTTTTCATTCTCTTGTACGAAGAAGCAACTTATAGCTATCAAAACGGACGTCTTTGCATGGAAACAGTGCGTGTGTGATGTCTGATGTTTGATGGATGATAGAAAGAACCTCAGATTTGTGGAGATTAGTTCAGTTCACTGATTTGTCATGGCAGTACAAGGTAATTGTCAATCAGGTAGCTCTTTGTCTTTGGGTTGCATGAGTAGCTAGGTGATCTCATCGTCCTTTCCATTTGTGAAACTTACACAAATGGCAAGATTTTCACGAATTTTTGGTTTTTGTACCTTGCAATTTGTAGTTGAGATTATGACCATGAGCAGTAACTTGGTGCAGGCAAAAGAATTCTCTGAGCAAACAGAGTGAATATGAGCATACTTGAAGTGCAAATCAGAGCATACTTTGTTTTCCATTTATATGAAGTGCATGATCAAAGTTTTTATTGGCCGGTAGACATCAATTGTGGGCAAATCCAGGACATGCAGATTCCCTAAACTTTATCAGCAAAAGAAGATTTCAGTTTGTGCCTCTGAAGTTGTGGTGTGAGATTATTTAGGATTTTAGGCCAACTCTGTTTTGCTTAGAAAATCATTTCTAGCTTTGAAGGTGCTGCATTGAAAACTCTTAATGGCTATATAACCCTTTGTTTAGTGTTAAGATATCAATGAATGTATAACAACTCTTCCTTATCCTTTTGCAGCAAAGCAATATTGTTGGCAATATTGGGAATTTTGTTCAGCAAATCAACTCTAATCTGAGATAGTTGGGGTATCAAAAAAACAAGCTAAGATATGAGGGGATTAGGCCACTACTGAATTGAACTTTCAAGGTACGTAGTCCAACCTAATGTTCAAGATAGGTTTTCTACTTTTGAAAATAAATTTCAGTTAGTTCAGTGTTGAATTGAACTTTCAAATTTTAGTCTCAGATGGTAGTCTCTTCAGTGCCAAGCCAAGCTGATGATCATCAACTTGTCCTGACGTTCCACTGGAGTTGGGATTACGGATGCCATTGTTCTTGGAGTTAGCCTTGGGCAAGAGATTGTTAACAGACTTTACTCATCACTATTGTGTCTGTATACTTCTGCCGATCAAGACTTGACACGTAGGCAACATGCTCCACGTCAGCTCGGACATGCAACTTTACGACGACACCGGCCATCTTAGACAACTTTTCAAGGAGCCTCACATTCACACATGATGATCGAGGCTTAGAGCTTCTCATGGAGGCCGAACGGAGCTTCAAGGGATAATGTTCCCTCACTACCTTATCCCATTCAGTTGCGTTCGCTTTTTTACTTCACTTTCGGGATGTTTACTGAAACCATTAACCATATTTATTCATAGTGAAACCACAAGCAAATAACCGTGACGTAGCCCTAAACTCTAGCCGATTGAGTTTTGGGTGAACACGTACATCTTGTGTGTTCTTCGGTGTGTGTGTATATATATATATATATAAAGGGTCATTCCGCTAAGGGGTTCCTTCTTTTTTTTTTTTGTCTATTTTAGTCCTAGATCATACCTACAAGTCTTGGACAAAACGGAAATCATTTAGGTATTCATTATCATGATGGTAATTAACGGCTAGTATTGAATACATTATATTCGTCTACACATTATTCGATATCTTGAACAATTTCGTTTAGGGTGATGTATTAATTGAGACCTAAAATCTAAATTGTTGGATTGCCAAAATGTAATCTTAAAGTGAGTCACACAAGTGATTCCGTAAAATAAATAAAAAATAAAATGTCTCCCTCTTATTCAACAATTGCATTTTTTAAAAAGGAGGCCGCATCTTATGCAGTGATGCACAATAGACAAATGCATGTTTGTTAAGACAAACATTATAACTAATTAACTAACCATAACCCCAAATAATAATAATAAATTAAGTGATCGAGAACCACTCAAAGAAGTACTTCTACTCTTCTAGAACTTGTTTTCTTGATCAATAAACTGAATTAAAAGTACAAAACTAGAGGATGCTTTAAATAAAGCAATAACCCTTTTAAACAAAAATCCGTAAGGTGTCATGCACCACTAGCTATTTCAGTCTACAACAATGCCCTGGCATGCGTTCTCCACGTCAGCGTCTCCCAATCCTGTGTCTTCTTCTTCTTCTTCCTCATCCCAATCCTCTTTCTTCTGCTCTGTGCCAATCACTTCCTCCTCCACCACCTCACTCACCACTCTCGGTGTCTCCTTCACAACTAGATTCCCCTTGTGATGCTCTATTGCTTCCCTGCAGGCCGCAATGGCTTTGTTTAAAACCGATATCCCTTGCTTCTTATCAACGCTCTGCGTAGTAACAACATAACGCGGCGCAGCAATCAGCTTAACTGTCACGGGACACTGATCGTTCCCCGCAGCTTTGGCCTTTCGAAGAGCATCCTTGATATGAAGAACACCGTCGAATTGGAAACACTTGATTTCAACCTCAGCTTGGATCTTCAATAGTTGCTGCGGCATTCTTCTCCTGATATTCTTCACCAGACATTCTTTCACTTCCTCCGACACGGCGCCATTGAGGGAGTTAAGAACCGAATCGGGATCCGTGGCGATTGCTTTGAAAGCCTCATGAGCATGGCCGTATTTCTTGTACATTGGCCATGCAATGTTCACGTACAACTCCTCCAAATCAGCGTTCAAAGTCTCGGCCACGTGGCGCATGATGGAGTGGACGAGCTTGCTCTTGTTGTACCTCTCCTCGCAGGCCTTAATGTCCTCCTTGGAAAGCGTCCGCTTGCTCAAGTCTATGTAGCCCTTGTCCTCTTCGACCCTGAAAACCATGACGGGCTCGATGCGACCCACCTTGATGTGGCTGTTGATGCTCCGGACGCGACGGCTGCTTAGCTCCGACAAGAGAATCATGCCCTCCATGTTGTTGTACTCGAGGAGGGAGACGTAGGCGCCCACGTCGTCAATGCTCTTGACCTGGATCATCACCGCCGTGTCCACCTCCGGGTATTTTGCTTCGTACATGCGGCACTCCAGATTCGGCGTATGGGAAGCCATGGATTATTATGGATGTGCTCGGTAAATTGATTGATTAGGTTTTTTTTGGGTCTTGACAGAGAAAGATTGATCTTAGCAAATAATATCAATGAAGTCCAGTACGTAGTGTCCATAGGCATGCACAAGTTATATAGAGCAATAAAAAAACCCTGATTCTAATAGGAATAGGCAAAACTTTAGCACTTAAGCTAGGAAAGGAAATAATTATTGCTCGTACAGCAAGGCAAGGAATCTTAATTCACCATCAGGAAAATATTGTAGAAACTTAAGTCACAAGAAACTAACCCTAAACGAATATACCAAAACGTGGATCAGTTTTTTCCGCTAGCTAGTGATGGATCGTCACTCTGCAATGCATGTCATCTTGTTCTCTTTCAATCGTTCTCTCGTTTCGATTAATTGTGGGCAATTAAAGCCTGCTATTTGGCACATATACAAGTCAGTCTTATGCTGCTGTAAGTAATAAAAGGAGCCATTAAAAACCTTGTTGTTGTATAATGGATTCATCTGGGTGTGGCACTTAATTATTTCTATTATGAAAGACCAAGCGTCACTTGTCATTTCGATCACTAGCTATCCGAGCCTCTTCATTATCTTGTTCTTGTTTAATTTACTATTGTCTTATGTTTTTTTTTTTTGAACTATTGTGTTATGTTTAGAGCAAACCAAATTCAAAAGGAAGTAAATTTTTTTTTTTATCAACAAGAACATTCCTTCATTAAAAGATTAGTCATCAACTAGTCCAACATGTTGAATGACTCTCTCATACGCTGATTGTAAATTATTTGTAACAAGCCCTCGGCTCCTGGTAAGTTTATTCAAGTTGTATCAATCTCTAATCAATTATAAACCCAAACGCAAGTTTATAAAAACAACATACGGAAATGGAAAGTTCTACGATACATTAAGTAGACTAGTTCGATATAAAGGTAAACTGGCTCCATGCATTGATAGACTAGATTGGCTTGATCTAGGGGTCATCATTTGGCCCTTAGGCCCTAAGCCCATTTCAAGCCCGCCCGGCCCGTAGGGCCGAAGCCCGGCCCGGCCCTTCCTCTCGGCCCATTTGGCCCGGCCTCTTTTTTTTAGGGCCGGGCTTGGGCTCAAGTATTTAAGCCCGGCCCGGCCCTAAAGCCCGGCCCGTTTCGGCCCGTAAAGGCCTAGCCCGGCCCGGCCCGGCCCTAATATATATATATATGTATATATATATATATATATATATATATATACTCACACATATAATTATACAATAATATATAAATCTTTCAATTTTTTCTTGTATTTATTAAATTCTTTTAATTTAGAAGTTTGTTTGTTAATATATTGGTGTTTTTTTTTTCATATATATATATATATAACCCTTTTGAGTCCAATGATAATTATCCTACTATATATATATACACACACACACATATATATAATTATACAATAATATATAAATCTTTCAATTTTTTCATGTATTTATTAAATTGTTTTAATTTAGAAGTTTGTTTGTTAATATAATAGTATGTTTTTTTTTTCATATATATATATATGAAAGCCCTTTTGAGTCCAATAATAATTATCCTCCTATATATATACATACACACATATAATTATACAATAATATATAAATCTTTCAATTTTTACATGTATTTATTAAATTATTTTAATTTAGCACTAAAAAAAATTTGGCCCTACCCGGCCCGACCCAAAAAGGCCGGCCCGGCCCGGCCCTATCGGCCCATTTCAGCCCTGGGCCGGTGGGCGGGCTAAGGCTCGTATATTGAAGCCTCGGCCCGGCCCGGCCCGGCCCGGCCCTAAATAATGTTGACTTTGACTCGGCCCGGCCCGGCCCGGCCCTAAGCCCTAAAATTTAGGGCCGGGCCGGCCCTAGCCCGGCCCATGATGACCCCTAGCTTGATCTCGATCTAATCTACCTCTAGCTTTATCGAACTAGTGTACTTCTGTATCAAGTTAACTAACTTGATGCATTGCTACATTAAAGTAGCGTAGACGAACCCAGTTGCAACCACAAAAAGGGAATGACTATAAGAATATGAAGGTAAATACCTTATTTTCATTGCTTTTGCAAATTACATAGCCCACAATTTACAAGTGATATGTGATGAGGATCAGTACAACAGCCTTGATGGGTCGCACACAAGGCAAGTTCTGGCCTTGTGTGTCCATAACTCACTCCTCGTTTATAATTAAAATACATCAGGATAGGTAATTATTGCTCTTTTTTTTGGTGGATCAATAATTAATGTTCTATTAATAGCATGTACAATTTCTGCTTTCTAACATATGAAGTAATCACCTCCTACGGGCACTTCTTTTTCGCAGCCATTGTTGCAATGATTTCCTGCTTACCTTAAGCCTTTCCAGAACCACGGGTCTTCTAGTGGAATATATCAACTCTGACGGTAATTCATTCCTCCTGCCTAACGATTCTTCCAAATTTTGATCGGAATCAATAGTGCTCTCGGACTCTATTGTAGTATCAAGTGGAATTTTAGGTCCTGTTGCAAGAACCTGAAGCCCCAATTCATCCTGTAGAAGTTTGGTTATTGCATCTTTGACCTCTAAATTGTGAGCTGTTGAGCCTCCATCAACCTCATTATGGACTCCTACCATGATCAGCATATCATCTTTTATTGAATCTCCTGCAACCATGATTAAGTTCTAACATCAATATGCTGAAAGTTAGAAACTTCAAAATAAGGGTCTGCATTCTAAGTTCTTTCTTCCTTATCTCACTTGCTCATGTACATTTTGAGTAAATGGCTTCTTAAATCTGTATGAATAAATGGCTTCTCAAATTAAATGAAGGGATTTGAAATGCAATACCCTTCTAAAGCATTCTGTTCATACCTAACGTATAGTTCTCTTTGATCATTCGCAGAACCGCAAGAACAACAATCCGAGCTTCAACCTGTTAGCAATATTACAGCAAATTTGAAAACATATAGCATGAGAACAAAGAGATGATTCCTCTAAGAAGGTTATACACAAACACAATTGAATAATAACATGTTAACCAGACTAGTAATAGCTATTCTTAGAATATATAATATGATCATTCATTTCACCAATTAATGTAGCAACTTTGCTTCGAATACTCAACTGACTTGTACAAGCATACCTTTGTAAGTCCTTGAAGGTCAACTGCTAAAGTGTCAGCAATATGCTGTTGTAAGTGTTCTGCAACTTTTTCAAGCAGCAGACTTCCAGGTCTCCCTATGTCAGCTTTGTCCCAGGTACTGAACTCGCCTTGTTTAGGGCTGCTGTCTTGTATAACTCCTTCACACCACTCCTCAATTAGTTGCTCGAGGTAATAATCATTGGGCTTGTAACTGCAAAGTAAAATTTTTAATTAGTAAGATGTAGATATTCATTTGAAATTGAAATTCAAGATGATATACCCTGCTTTCCGCATGTCCTGATATATAGCCAGGCATTGTTGTACTTCACTTACAGAACCATATCTGCTACGAGCCCTTAAAAGTGTATTATATGTCACCTGAAAAAGCCATCTGGAGATTTACTTGTTGAACTGATCTAGAATGGCTACTACCATACACAGATTAGTTCTACTTCTTGGAATAGCCATCATTTTGTTTATAAATACATTAAACATTTCTGTGGTGTCTTGGTAATTTCTATTATGTTATCATTTTTCAGACATCTTAGAGCAGTAGCAGAAATGCAGAGCTTACTAATAGAAGAAAGAAAAAAAAAAAAAAACCCAAAACCTAACTCAACTAATTTATGGATTAAATTGATGCTTATTCGTTTCATCCTCAAGCGTTCCTCAGTATAAGGATATATGATTTGAAATTGAACCATCAATTCGTAGCACTTACCAAATTTGGGTGTATCTGATATCTTTTCATTTCTGCAAACAGTGACAATGCTAAGTCCAAATTTTCACTTTCCACGCAGATCTGTGAACCCAAGGGCATGATACATCAAATCTAGGTGAAAAGAGAACAGTGGTTACAAGACAACCTAAGATAGTCTGACAAGAAAGCTTTAAGCTTTTATACCTTGATGGCTGTTGTATATGCAACAACATCAGGTTGGATCCCAGCTACACGCATACTATTCAAGATCTGCACTGAAATAAATTGTTATCAGTGAACTTATATCCTCCTCAAGAATTTATAAAATGACAATGAGAGCAAGAAAACGTGGGAGCAAAAAAATAAAATAAATAAATAATCCTCAACCAAATCAATCTGTGTGTTACCTGCAAGGCACCCTCAACATTCCCTGAGCTTCCACAGATATCAGCCAAAATTGACCAGCTTATTTGATTAGGAAAAAGACCTTCTGTTTTCATCTCATCCATCAGTGCTTTTGCATGGTAGTAGTCAGACCCACAGGCCTTCATCAAAGTATTGTATGTTGTCGTTGTGGGTTTAAAAGAAAGCCCTTCAGCAAAGTCAGATGGAAGTAAAATTAGAGGTGTGGTAAGACATATTAGTATTCGAATGTGCACAAGTATGCTCCACTTGAACTGCTACCTGTACTACCCTTGTAGTTTTTGCCAAAAGTCTCCTGAACTTTATTACTCTTAAAAGAATGGAAAAGGCGAAAAGCCCTGTCATACTGGCAAGCCTCAACACAAGCATGTAGAAGGATGTTAAAACACTGTGAATTAGGTTCACAACCGGCCAGGAGCATCTCTTCAAACAATTGGATTGCCTTATCAACAAGACCTGCATTTGCACATGCACTGATCAATGATGACCATGTAACTGTATTAGGCATAACACCTGCTGATAGCATGTCTTCTTTGACGTTTAAAGCCATGTGCCACATTTTTGCATCTGAAAATACCTGGAAAATTGGTCACTAGTTATGGAGGTAGTAAAATAATCCACTGTATGGAAATCCATTGCTACTACGTATTAACTCAAGCAAAAAGGTACTTATATGTATATGTAATTACTTGCTATGCAAGAGCCGAAATATAATAACATGTAAGCAGATTGATGTGTACCTTTACAATAGTGCTGTAAGTGAAGACATCCAATTTCAACACTCCTGTTGATTCCAAATGCTGTACTTCCCTGTAAATATCTTGTGCCAGATCAACTCTTCCAGCAAGACAGCATGCCTTCAAAAGAATATTGTAACATGCCAAATCTGCTGTGACACCAAGATTCTGGATATAGAAAACAAACAGATTTAGATGATTGTAGCTTGATTCATAACATGTCAATTATGCATTGCAACTAATTTTACAAATATTGCAAAATATAATCTCAACTTATCTATTGAGTGATCCCCAAGGGAAGGTTTTGTCTATACATTTGATGTTATTACAAAATAAATATATGAGAAAAGGAATTATTACAAATAAATATATGAGAAAAGGAATGACGCAGAGAGAGAGAGATTTACCTGCATACTCTTGTATACATGAAATGTGTAGCTCAGATCATGTGAATTCACATTCATCAGACTGTTGAAAACATAAATATTCGGAATGACCTTCTGTTTGAGCAAGTCCTGCAGAAAAAAGATCATGGGGTAAAGAAAGCCCTGACTCTTAATCCGAATGACTGCATTAAAATTATAGAAGTATCTAAGAACTCATCTTCATCATGTTTTTGTTTATTGTTTACAGAGAGACGAGATGAAGATGATACAGAATAGAAAGTAATGACGAAGAATACCTAAATAGTTTTCAAAATAAGACTAAGAACAATTTGCTTCTTTATTTTATTTTATTTTAATATATAATCTCCTGTATATCTTTCATGATCTATTTCATCGCTCATCTCTCTTTGTTCTTTCTCATCTCTTTTCCCTTTATTTTCTTAATGAAAGCAAAATCCACAAACGTTATCAAAATACCAAGAGTTACCAGGGAATAAAGGACCAAGAAAAGAAGGATTATTACAAAATAATATCATCACATACAAGTAATCAGATTTATTGAATGATAGGGTGCCAGTTGCCATATACTATTAGCACCCCAATATAGCTCAATCATGAGACAGAGATACTTAAGAACACAGTTCTGAACCATAGGAATAAAATATAATGTTAATTCACAATTCAAGCTACTAAAACAGTTTCAAACACTAAGACAGTTCAGGGTGGTATATACCTCATAAATGTACCTAGATTTCATGTAGTCTTTGCAGAGACCGCAAACGTCAATTATTGTGCGGTAGACGTACATATTAGAACCACTCAATTTTTCCTTGGATGCTTCATACGCTGTCAAAGCAGACACCAATGCCCTCCTCTTTCCAAATTCATACATAATGTTACAGAATAACATATGCGCATGTGGAAAAATACAAGCATACCTGCAAAAATGTGATAACCAAAGCATAAATAGTGACTACCACAGAAAGATTCATTGTGACTCAAGTCATCCAACATTAATTGACACCATAGTCAACAAATCCATGATAAAAAATGAACAAGCAAAAATTTCACATACTTGGCAAAAATTTCAGATCAATAAGACAAATAGCCGGTCAAACTCATACTAGAACAATCAATCATACCTTATGGCCAATTTCGGGCTACGTTTATCAACACAAATTTTGATAACTTCAGATGGCTCCACCAGTTCTTTGATTGGGAAATGCAAACCTGAACCAAGCATTATCGGTTACCATTCAAAGATTCTCAACCATTGCAGATTATATGCTTATTCTCCGAAGACTGATATTCTCACGAAATATAGGTTCTTCCCTTCCCAATCAATAACAACTAATGTGACATTAGTTGTTCCTACAGCAGATAGCCCTTTTTCTAGAAGCCAGCTTAAACAGCCTAAAAGAAGTTACATATCTCTCTTAATACATGCATACATATTTATTTGTGTGTAGTATGAATGCAGCTTACAATTTTAAAGCATTATATGCCAATGCAATCCGAAATTTGGGTTCAACTTCACTACTTCTCTAACAATTCGTCCAATGCCGCCGGTCTATATTCCAAGAAATTGAACAAACTAGTAAGAAATGTATCAGAGAATTACCTGCGAGAATCTCAATTAGCTCAACAAGTTCCTGTACTTGCTTAAATTTCAAAAGCCGGCGACAATGTCTCCCCAGCAACTCCATAGCGTACCCATCAAACAGCTCCACTGGCCGAACCCCGAGCTCCTCAACTTTCATCAATACCTCAACGACGCTCCGGACCTTCCCCTCTTTCAAAAACCCCGAAATGCCCTTCGCCACCATATCGACCTTGAGCGCCGCCGTGAACTGCGAGCCCTTGACGCCGGAAAGGACGACGCTTTCGACAATCATCGCGAAATCCTGGAGCTTGCCGTCGCGGGCGAGCTTGGAGGCGAGGTCGGCGAAGTAGGAGAGGTTGGTTTTGTTCGGGTCCCACCGGCCGGCGAAGAGGGGAGGGGGCCGGGAATGGAGGGTGGAGATTGGAGGAGAGGATTTGGAGGGAGAGAGTTTGGGAATTGGGGGTTTGTAGGGTTTGGTGGAGCGATTGCCATTGGGATTTGGAGGAGTGGAAATTGAAGAACAAGTGTAGCCAAGGATGATGAACACTCTCATTCCTTGTAGAAAAAATAAAATTATTTTCTGGTGTGAGGGTTTGGGGTTTTTGAGGATTGGATTTGAAAGGCGCGTATTTTGTGGCCTTTTTCTTCTATCTTAACGGTATTTCAAATGCGATGCTATTTTAGGCCGTATGGCCGTGGATATTCTAATTTCGGGGTCTGAAAAAAAATTTAACTTTACCAACGATTAATTTTTTTTTATTTGATCATGAACAGTAGTTCTGATCATAATATTATTACGCTACGTAATAAAAAAAATGCAAAAAGTTTCGGGGTCTGATGTGGCGCCAAGTTTGTGGAAAGCGGGAGAATTTACATAGGGGTAGTCTAATCATCACCCTAATAAGCCGGCACGTTGAGTATTCCAGGGGCATATCGGGAAACTAACGGAAGCTTCTGGGAGCCCCGTCCGTCCAAATCAAAAGTTCCCCGTCCAACCAGATTACCAGGCAGATCATTTGGAATCAAGAGACCACCAACAATTTTCCGAATCGTCGGAAATTTGAAAGGCGCAATTTGATGCCGATAACCGATGCCGCCGAAGCAGCAATCGAAGGCCGATTTGGCGAAGAAGCAGAAGATGGTAGAGGACAAGACCTTCGGGCTCAAGAACAAGAACAAGAGCAAGAATGTCCAGAAGTACGTTCATAGCCTTAAGCAGTCCGTCCAGCCCAACCCCGATCCTTCCAAAACCGCCGCTAAGGTTTCATTTCCCCTTCCCTTAATTACTTGATTAGTTTGTTTAATTATAATTGATTGATTTTTCATTCCAAAACCGAAACGTTTTTTTTCGACTGAAAAGCGAAACGTTTTTTTTTTTTAGAGAAATGAAATTTGATTAGAACTCGCGCCTCTTTCATTTGAGAAAACACACACCAATTCTAGGGCATATCTCTCCATCTCTCATATGGAGGAAGCGAGTCGAGTGGACAATATCTGAGAGATGATCATCATTCATTTCCGGAACGAAAAGAGAGAGAATTGTATTATCCGTTTGGACCTGAATTCGATCCTTCTGAGATAGAAGATGGCGATATTGAAATAGGATAAAATTTCTATGTGGTTAAGTTCAAGTCGGAGGAGGACCGACATTTCGTGCTGACCGGTGGTCCTTGGATAATTGCGGGACAGTATCTGACTGTTCAGAAATGGGAGCCAGATTTCCAACCTTCCAAGGAAGCAAAGAAACCGGCCAGAGTTGTTCCTTCTTGGGTAAGGCTAATTGGAATGCCACTCTAGTAATTAATTGCATAGCTCTAAGACGGGTGGGGAGTGATACTTGAAACGCAGCACAGGCCCGAGGCAAGTTTCCCCAGGTCTGTGTGGCACTGGACTTGGCTAAGTTTCTAGTTTCCGAAATGTCTGTGGATGGGAACTGAATAAATGTTGGTATGAAATGTGAGCAGCAGATCTGCTTTGCATAAAGTCAGGTTTGCATGGAATGGAAGGAAATAAAAAAGGATCAATGAGACTGGGTTGTGGGAATACCGTGTCAGATGGAAGGAAGAATTTGAGACTTGAAGCCTTGAAGGGTACCGAACTACCGATGATAATGCATAGAAGAGAGAGGTGGAAGGGCCTGCTCATTGAGCTATTGATGTAGGAAAACAAAAGGTGGGTTGTTGCCTAGGATTTCACACTCTAGATAGGAGAAATCTTAGTAAACAGAAGGGATTAAGAGAATAGGAAGATATAGGATCACTGTGGTCAGAAGGAGAGATGGACAAAAGTAGATAGTAGAAATTGTAGCAAACAGACCTTATGGTTAGATTTGGCGAATCTTACACTATCATGTGCATGTCTCTCCTGACCAAAAAGACCTTATGGTTAGATTTGGCCAGCACGCTTACTCTTGAGTTTCAATTTCTGACCAAGCTATTGAGAGAAGTTTTGTTTATGACATTAACAGAAAAAGAAGGAGGAAGAGAAGGCCAAGGACAAGGAACTAAATGAATTATTTAAGGTTGCTATCAGTCAACCAAAAGTACCAGTTGGTAAGTAATGTTTTGTATTCTCTTTGGATCCCCAAATCATTGAAACTTTTATATGTATATCTTGATTTTGAAACTTAAATTTGATATAGTGCTAAATGCTTATGTGGTTAGGTGTTGATCCAAAGTCTATATTATGTGAGTTTTATAAAGCGGGGCAGTGTGCTAAAGGTTTTAAATGCAAGTTCTCACATGATTTGAATGTTCAGAGGAAAGGAGAAAAGATTGATCTTTACAGTGACAAGCGTCAAAATGGTACCAAATGAAAACTTACTTCCATTTCGATGTTGATTTCTAGGCATTTGTGGATTTCCTTATGGTTTATTTTGTTCGGGGTTTTATGTTATATTTTATGTATTAGAAACAATGGAAGAATGGGATCAAGAAACTTTGGAGAAGGTGGTGGAGTCAAAGAGAAAAGAGTACAATATGAACAAACCAACTGATATTGTAAGTTTTTTCTCCAAAGTGTGTAATCTGTGTTCTAGTTCCCAACTTTCTATGTGCTTATTGATTAAGGATCTTCAAACCATTGATGAGCTTCGAAACTTTTCCTTCTCTTGCTTTTGGATGTGTGCAGGTTTGTAAATATTTTTTGGAAGCAGTGGAGAAAAAACAATATGGTTGGTTTTGGGTCTGCCCAAATGGTGGTAAAGATTGCCATTACAGGCATGCTCTTCCTCCAGGATATGTTTTGAAGTCTCAGATGAAAGCTCTGTTGGAGGAAGAGGCTGAAAAGATGCCTATTGAGGAGGAAATTGAAAATCAGGTTATTCAAACAATCCTTTCCATCAAGTTTTTTATAATTTCCAGTTTGAATGTCTGGTCTGAATGCCTTTCACTTTATCATTCCTTCATCACTAACCAGGTATTTGCTTTTTTTGGTGTTAGCGTGCTAAGGTGAAAACTTCAACTCCTATGACTCCTGAGTTGTTCATGCAATGGAAGAAGAAAAAGATAGCAGAAAGAGATGCTGGCTTGGCTTCACAAATGGCAGAGCGGGCTAAGAACGACCGTATGAGGTATTTCCCTTCTCCATCTCAAATCCCACTCTTTCCCCTCAAGAAGAAGAAATTAGATAAAAATGAAAATGGATATAACCGTGAACCATCTCCTTTTTAAAGGGAGGAAACTCTGTTTTGCTATGGAAAGTTGCTGAATTGTTATATTTTCACTCCATTGCAGTGGTCGTGAACTATTTTTGTCAGATTCAAGCGTATTTGTGGATGATGCTGAGGCATCTGAGAAGTATCAAAGAGAGCAACAATCTGAAGTTGCTGAAAAGAAGGTTAGTTCTCACTTATTATCTGTTCCCCATTTAACTTTCCCTTCTCAAAACTCTCACTCTCTATGCTATGTACTGGATGTAGTGTTATGACATGTAATTAAAAGTGCCTATGCCTATGCTTGAGTCTAGTTAGTCTCAAGCTTAAATTTTACTGCTCCAAAAGTTACAGTGAGAGATTCAGATTTCAGTTTACTTTTCTTTGACATGGTAATATGTGACTAGGACTGAATTTGATGAACTATTTGTTAATTGTTCTACGCATATGGTCTCTGGTTCAACTTCAGGTTAATAACAATGCTAATGGAGGTGGGTCTAGTAGCTCAGCAACAGCTGATGGTGATGGTGATGCTAAACCTACCAACGTGGATGACGATGTTGATGACGACGACTTGGACATAAATGAGTTAAACGAGTTGGAAGCAAGCTTATCAAAGGTAACAATTCTAGAGCCAGGCACTAGTGCTTAGTCCCAAGAGAGGCAGTCCAAAGTCTGCATACTTCTTGAGTGTGGACTTTATATTATCGTCTGTAGGCTTGTAGCCCCTCAAATTATAGAATCTCCTTGCGGATGATCTAACTATCCTTATGGATCATTTAGTGCTTTTGCATATTGTATCTACTTTTCAATGGTGGATTTCCTCTTACAATAATCGTTGACTTGTAAATTACTTGAGCATCTTAGGATGCAATCGAAAGTAATGTGTCTCCTTTTAGTTTCTTCCAGAGCTTGGTACTGATCTTTCTTATGTGGTGGATATGGTCTTGGGTAGTGAATCTTACAGTTTCACCATCCAGTCCACCATTGGAAAGGGTTGATCTTCTTGGGGGTGAATTACATACTACTTGTTAGACATGGGTTATTAACCTTAAACTGTAGTGACAAATCTCAATATGGCCTCCCTTTCTATTTCGTTAACTCATTAATGTGTTCAAACCAGCATCGGCATTCCCTTTTATAAATAGAGGTGTGTGTTGCTTGTAGAAGTAGAGTGTTATTCTTGCATCAACCATAAGAATTTGACTCGCTCTTTCATCTTCAAAGATCAGAGCTCTGAGTCCTTCTTTGAATAAAGAAAAGAAACAGATTGAAGGGCAAATCACATGGTGCTAGCTCTATGGTTCCCCAAGTATCACAAAGACTATGGAAACAGCATTTTCTGTCGGCTGCAATGCCCTTATAAGGTGACCAACATAAAGACATAATTCCAAATGACCAGGATAGGATATATAAATCCAAAAAACCTGCCTAACATAAAGAGAAAAAACGTTCCATTGTGGGAACCAAAACACATTTCTCACTGTTTTGGTGTTCCATCAAGATTTGGGTGGGGCAGCACATAGTGGAAAAATCCAAACTATTAGCATAAGCCTGCATAAGCAATAGTGCAAAACGTACTCCATAGAAATGCATGTCCAAGCTTTCTAAGTCTCAGCAAGGAACTCTGGCAAAAGACAACCCAAGACAGGTACTTGAGGTTAACCAATCTAAATCGAGTAACAGTGTGTGTTTCAAAGTCTTGTAGAGCCTCTTTTGTGGGCATTGCTCATCTTGATGAAGGAAACTTTGTACCAAACAGAGAGTTAACTTTGTTAGCTAGATGCATGAACTTGGAAAACCCTTCTACCATTCTCAATTATGAGTGAAGGGACTCTCTCTCATGCTTGTTTTTGTTGGTTCATTGTTATTTTGTGTTACAAATTCACTGATTCGTAATCAATCTCTATATACACGCCAGAAATTGCTATGAAATCCATTACTCTTTTGCTCACACACGGTCGCACACTACAACTTACATGTGGGGACAGTTGGCAAGTTGTTCAATAAATTGTCTCAAAGAAATTAAGCCAATGGGAGCAAAGAAATGCAAGTTTTTATGTCTCGTTCCAAAAAGAAAAATTCATAAATTTGCCATTGAGATAAACATTGAAACAGAGAGTTTTAACTGTTAAGCAATGAAAATTGAAATGGAAGAAGTACACGGCCAACCATAGCAATTATTGCCTTATTGGTGGCTTCAGATTATTCCATCTTCCATGTGTAAGCCAAATTTGACAATGAATAGTGCTGCTTTAGTTGCTAACAGCTAAAACATATATTGGGATATTTTTCTGGGACAGATTGATCAACAACATAATTAAAGGACTGTCGCTTCAAATTATAAAGGTTGTCATGTTTTTTGGTCACAGATGCTTGCACGAGTGGATACCAAATTAAGTGCTCATATCATTGTAGTACTGTACGGAAAATCTGCTTAAATTGGTTTAGAAAAAAAAAGTAAAGTGAAGACATAAGTGACCAAACACAAATCCAGGTAGAGGCAACAATATCCATAAGTTGTCTCATCATTGTTTCGTATGTATTGAGTTAGCATCATTCTCTTATATCATACAAAGGTGTTTGCTTCTTCCTTCTAGACTTCTTGTAGAAAACAGAAAAGGTCTTTTATTACCGGATAATTCTAAGGTTAGGGAAAAGAAAGGAATGAAAGATCTCAAAAAGATAAGATGATCGCTGCCATTTTCGTGCCCTGAATCACGAGGTACCAAGAGCTTAGCCCAAACTGTGAGTGAAAATATGGAAACGGATTAGGATTATGGTAGGTCAAAAGTTCGATTAGTTTAATTTAATGTTAAAAGAATAATGAAATAAGGTACGCTCAGACAAGTTTGTGACACTGCAACACATTTTTGCTATGCTAGCTCATGAGCATCCATATGTAAGCAAGCCACATGATAGAATTTGCATTCAACAAGCGCAAACCGACAATACTACTATAGAGTAAACGTTCTCAAATTTTGATCACCAAATGATATGATGGTTAATATTATTTTACTAGCAAATAAACAACGAGCTTTAGAGTAGTTCGGGTACGCTGAAATCAAACGTATTGTTGCAATAGTTGGGATCAAGAATTTAATTTTTTTTTTTCTTTGGTTGAAATTTTAAACCCATGCAGAAAAACAAGTTTTAATTTGAGTTCATCATCAATTTCTTGTTGCTTCATTCCAACAATTCTTCATGATAATATCATCAAATAAGAGGGCATTATCTTTTATGGAGGAAAATCCATCCTTAATATACAAAATATGTAATAAAATGGAAAGATCGAGTAAGAAGAAGAAGATAAAGTTTATTATGATAGGATCAATACAGAATTTTCAAGTACACCCCTAACATATATTAGGAGTTCATCATCAATTTAAATTTTTTTGAAAATACAAGAAACCTACAATACAAAACTTGTCATGCATTTCTAAGAGGAGGGTGTACTGGAATTATTGCTGTACTGCATATATAATGCAGCACTACTAGATTATTATGCAGCTAGCTAGCTAAGTCCTAAGACATGGAAGAAGGTTAGGATTGACGAGTTGCGAGGGAATAGACATCAATTCCCTTCTGAAGCCTCTGCTTCCTCTGTTGCCACCTTCCTACGGCGACTCAATCGTCTTCCAACTTTTGAAGTTACTCCAACCACCAACTGAACAAGCAGAGACACTATCTTAGCTTTGATCTGGCCTCTCTTTGGAGGAAACCTAACCTTGTTTGCGTTGGAAGACTTGGCTCTTCCCATAGACCGAGCCATTTGCTTTGAACTTTTGGAGATATGGAAGAACAGAAAGAATTGAACCTATGCTTTGTTTATGTGGGAATGAGACGGCTTTTATAATGTTGATGGGGGAAGAGATGAGTGCAAAACACATGCACGAGGAAAATGCACTATATTATTGAACATTTAGGATTTTAATTTCAAAGCTTCAACAAAAACTAATATTCAGAATGTTGCTTCCTCAAAGTGATTTGCATACTTAATCTGTTAATCAGTGCAAAGGGTCCACCTAGACAGATTAATATATGCTCTAAAAAATGAGCTTGTTCCCAATAGAATAGTTATCACTCACAATCTGATGTCATATAATGGAGTCTTCTCATGAATAATTTGAAACTTTCAAATGATGGATCATTAGTTGGATAATCAGGGTATATATGTTAGTTTAATTGTGTTCAATCATGTCAAAATTTTCACATATAGAAGAAGATTATACGGATTGGTAAAGAATGTGTTATAAATTCAAACATGTCCTTTCATGTATGGTGCAAACAAAACGTGCACAATTAAATTGAGTGGCATGGAACACATGTGGCCACCGGATTGGTAAAGAATATGTTATAAATTCAAACACGTCCTCCCACATATGGTGCAAACAAAATGTGCACAATTAAATTGAGTGGCATGGAACACATGTGACCACGGGCTCTAATATCATGAGAAATTATAGCATCGGTTGCAAATCCAATTAACAACGGATGACGAAGCCCAAGGCTGGGTTTTATTTTCCACGCTCCACATTATCTCCACTTTAAGATTGGGAAAACTGTACTGCTGGCTGACCAAAAGACTTCAAGCTCAAGCAGTCAAAGTCTTTGGTCTACACACGACCAAGCAAGCTCAACAAATTCTTGTACATAACAATTGGTGTTTCAACCTCTCTGGTAATAAGTGTCTCCACTGTCCCCTATGAAAATGACTTGGGAAGCTCTTCTGGTGCAAAGAGCAGACAACTCTATCACAGATGTCCTCTTCTGGTGAAGTAAACACAAAAAAGTGGAAACAGAATAGGATCAAACCACAGAGTATAGAGATCAACTATGTAGAATAAGTACACCAGGTCGTAAAGGCTTCAAACTTAATTGGCAAACTTGTTGATGACTTCTGGGCTTCTCTGGTTCTACTTTAAGCTGAACCAATAGACATAATTAATTATTAGGTAAGAAAGCGCTTATGCTGAGCACTATTGCTTATGCCAATATGGGTTCCTCTGCACTTCATGGCTAACTATCATATCGTTCTTGTTAGCATCACAAATAGAGCAGTGGGTTACATAATGTAATCTCATGAAGTCTGATACTTTGTTTGTTTGTATGTTTTTGTCTATGAAGTCATGAAGAGCAGACAGGAGGGGACAATAGACAAGTTCAAAACCAGAAGCAATTGAAAAAAAAGAAAATGCATACTTTTGACTAGACAATCACCATATAAATAAAGTAAAATCTTCAGAAATTTTGACCGTAGTTCCTTCCAGCTATGAATTATCCATTCAAAGATAGATAAATGAAGACTTCCTGTGATCCTATGCCCTGTTCAACTAGATATGTATCCTACCAAAAAAAACTAAAACCCCTTTTAATTCGCAGAATGGAAATTATTCAATTTCACACGGAAATGGAAAAGCAACCCAAAGAAGGTTGAAAACTCCTAATGTTCTCCATTTTGGAGTCATTTTTTACCCATCCGGCAGGTTTCTTTATCTCAAACTTGCACTTATCGAACACAGATAAAGAGAAATCTTCTCACATTTCCAGACCTTTAACCCGCAAACAAACGGGGTCTAAATATATGTTATAGTGTTACACAAGCCAAGAAAGAGGAATAGACAACAACAATTGAATCCAGAAACCCTTGAGTGGGCATATCAAGGACAATCGATCTGATCCCCAACAAATATCAATGTCAAAGATAGATTGGGATTGATAGAAATTAACCAGTAATTGGACTTTCTTAATTATATAACAAGTCACATTTAGAGTTCCTTCCCCAAATAGCAGTCTCCTCATCAATATACCATCATATATTTACAACAATATGAGGCCTTATTTTCTTGTAGAACTGAAAATAATTACTTCAATGGTACAAGAATTGTGTAGAGCAAGAGGAAGGTGACAATCACAATGGCTAGTGCTAGAGTAAACCTTGGGCTAGTCCATAACATGAGGTTGGACCTCTCTGTCCTCTTGATGGGATCAACTTCCTCAGATAGTGGGTAATCAGAAGGCCGAGGATCCCAGGTCACATACTTGTTTGGAGAGAACTGTGAGAAGAAGCTCTTCTTGTTCTTTTTTTGCTTCTTGATGTTTGACCAAGCCTTGTCCCAATCTGTTGAGAATTTATCACCTGATCAAGTATGTGGATCAACATTGAACCATAGTGAGTTTTGTGATCAGCAGCTAATATTTTGGTTTAGTGATATATCACAATTTATAATGGGGCCAAATTAAGCAACAATTTTAAGGTGAGTAGTTTCTATCACTAGGGGCGAGACTGCGAGAGGAGGTGGATACGCCATTACCTCCTACCAGATTTCTCCAAGTTAAACCCTAGCCTCCCTACTCTAATTACTTTGGAAGTCAAACTGGATCATGCATACACAAAATTAAGATCATGCAACTGCTCATTCTTGAGTAAAACAGTAGTAAAAAGAAAATTAATTAGCGAGGGAGTAAGAAATGTTAATTACCATTACCGTCACCGTTTTGTTGGGGTTCCTGAGAGTCTCTTCTGGAGCAGAAAGGTTTGAATGGCCAGGAACGAGAAGAAGAAGAAGAAGATGAAGATGAAGATTTGCGTTTGAGAGTAGTGGTGGTGCAGAAATAGAAACTGTGAGAGGCTACGCTTCCAATTCCTATTCGAGCTTGAATATCCATCTGCTGATTCGCATCCCAAATCCCAAACTAACGATAGCTGCTGTTCTCATCGCCAGCCAAAGCTTTCGTCTTATCGCACTTGGAGATTGCCAGCCTCTAAATCTCTCATGCCGTCTCTCACTCTCACACGTGTCACTCTTTCACTGTTGCACATGCTGATTAAATAGTGTGTGGCATATTCATATGACCATATACCATACAATGAAAAATTTACCATCTTGGTAAAAAATAAAAAAAAATTAAGATTCTTTAGCTGTCCATATTGACAGTTTATCATAACTATTCATGAGAATCTTAATATTTCCAAAATCATGTGTTTTGTTTGATACAGTTGATTAAATGACTTTGATTTGATTGGTATTTTGTCGTGATAGTTTGAATGATAAATTAAAAATGAACGGTTTCAATTAGGAAAGTGTAAGTTGAAAAATCGTAAATACATCTTGAGTAAACTTAAAAATTGTATTATTGAAGATTGTCGTATTCCCATAAACAAATTGTTGTATTCAAATACAACTTGTACGTTATTGCAATTTAGTCCTCGCATCATTTTTCGGTCATACAACCTTTCTTCCTAAAAAATGCCTTAAAATTTCTCACACAACCAACACTACAAAGTACAAACACACCCCTCTCCTTTATAATAACTCAAAAGTACGACATCATTTAATAGTCTCAAATTCTCCAACGATCTTAAAGATACTAATTTTAATTTCAAAATTCTCAAATCATATTTGAGATCATTAGATACCGTAGATCGACCCAATATAAAAGAAAGATTGTAAACATAGGTGGGGTACCAAAATAAAATGAGTCTTATTACATAGGGTTATAGGAAGAAAATTTTGATGTAATTTACTCCATTATTGAAATTGTAACCAATACGTATTTACTTGGACCCTTGTCACTATTCACTAGTTAGGCTCACTTGTCTTGAGAGACCATGTGATCAAACATGAGAACCGGGACTACATTTAGGCACAGAACCAAAGGGGGGGCTGAGGTGTGCTGCAACCCATCCCAAATTTTTGATAAAAAAAAAAAATTAGTATATGTTATATTATAATTAACCATCAAGGTTAGCACCCCTAAAAAAATAAATTTCTCAGGTACATCATTCTTGTCAAATGCACGCATTCGTATTATCAGATTTTGTTTATTAAAAATTCAGTTATTTACTTATTTTAAATGATATTTTTATAAATGATCTTGTTAAGGATGTAAAAAACAATACTATACATGTTTTAACAAGTGTTATAATTGAGATATTTCATCAAAACATAATAGACTTTGCCTAAGTTTTAAGAAAAATTTTATTGCTAGATAAATTTAGCTCATCTCAAATTTAATTTTTAATTTCTTGCCGGACTACATTGGCCTGCCCACTTTCCTCCTCCACCTAAAGCGTCCCACTCCTGTCTGCTCAGCTTCGGCAGCTTGGCCAAACCAAAAACCACGGGCGGGTAATCGTCCGCCACGTGCCAAAGTTGAGCTCCAGTTAGGCCAATATGCACCACAAGGTTCAGGGCCAGCGCTTCACAGCCATTGGATCACCATGTGTATAGCCAGATCAGCTCTGCCAACAACCTGGACCAGAAAAACGTACGAAGTTTGAAACGATTCGGGTGGTGGGCCCCCTGCAGTTGTAGTAGTGGACAGGATAGAGCTACACGTAGCATCGCAATCTGTGGTGGGACAACACTCTGTTTTGGGCTTCCGCGATTATTCGTAATTCATCGGCTATAGTTGAATAGTTTTTTGTGACTATTTGAGAGCGAGTGGAAGTATCACTTGCATAGTTTTTGATGACTATTTGTGTATTGTTCTTGACAACTATTTATTGGATAAATATATCGGCTATAGTTATGTGAAGGCATCAAAATCTTTCCAAGTTTAACTATGGTTGAGATTGTATGAATCTTTTAAAAATTTAAAAGAACATGAAAAAAAAAAATTGGAACACTAGTTTGGATTAGTGATAAAAGGGTAAAGAATGAGAAACATACTATACACTTAGACACTTTGCATTGACATTTTCAAGTCACAAAAGAAAGTATTGTGACTTTGTGAGAATTGAACATTCATTAATTTGTCTTGTCAATCCAAAGTATAAACGTCCGACTAACTTTGTTATTATATACAAAAAGAGTCTTTAGTGTAATCCTTATAAGTGTTTGTTATAAGTAATTCATTGGAGAGGACCCCATTATATACAAATTACACATATTAGGTAAATATTTTTTATTTTCAGAAATGCTTCCATCAATTATTTTCCAAAAAGAATAAAATACCATCAGCAGCAGCATCTCTCTACAATGTCCATACTCGATAACTCCTGTCTCCTGACGAGGAAGGCAATAGCCACTGAACGATTAAATCGGCGTAGTCAAAGAGTTCCTTGTGGGGTCAAATAATTTCAGGGCCTCAAACTCACTTGCAAGCTCCCTCACATATACGCAGAGTCCAGCGCGCCACAGCTTCTCTTTTTGCTTGTTTGTTTGTTTGTTTCACATTCATTCATTCATTCATTGAGTCTATTGCTTAAGCAAGCCACATGATCAACCCCAGCTCTTCGACTCCCCAATCAATGGGAGCGGCCTCAGACGGGTCGGGCAAGAAGGTCCGGAAGCCCTACACCATCACCAAGTCCAGAGAGAGCTGGACCGAGGAAGAGCACGACAAGTTCCTCGAAGCTCTTCAACTGTCAGTCTTTTTTTTTCTTTCTTCTTCTTCTTTTTCGTGCAGATAGCATATAGGGTCTTGAATTTGTTTGTTACCTGTGGTTTTGATTGGGTTTCATTGCTGTCTGTGTAGTTTTTTTTTTTAGTCAAATTTTCTCTGTTTTTCTTTTTCATGTGGAATTTGCCAATATGTAAACTTTGGTAATCTGCTGCTCAAAATTAGCTACTAGTATTGATTATCAAACTAGAGTGATGTGATGGGAATTTTTTGGCTTATAAGAGAAGATTGAGAATTTGAAACCTGTAGATTTTGAAGTTTTGTGAGCTTTTTCAGGTCTAATTGCTGTTCGTCTAGCTTGTTCTCTGTTTTTCATGTAGAATTTGTCAGTATGTAAATTTTGCTACTAGTGATGATTTTTTTTTGTCAGACTACCAGTGATGATTATATCTGAGAATTTAACTAGAATGACGTGATGGGAATTTTGTAGCTTTTGACTGAACATTGAAAATTTGAAACCAGTAGAGTTTGAATGCTTGTGAGTTTTTTCAGGTTTGATCGTGACTGGAAGAAAATTGAAGATTTTGTGGGTTCTAAAACGGTTATTCAGGTTTGAAAGCAAGTAATTCTGCCTTTTGGGTTGGAAATTTGTTTGATTTTGGGGGGACTATTGTCTGCTTAAGAATTGTGTTTTTGCAGATTCGAAGTCATGCACAGAAGTACTTCTTGAAAGTTCAGAAGAATGGGGCAACAGCACATGTGCCTCCTCCGCGGCCGAAGCGCAGATCTTCTCACCCATACCCACAAAAGGCCTCCAAAAATGGTTGTCAATTGTTAAAGATAGTGGTTTTATGTCTTTCTAAAGCTTTAAAGTAATATGTTCTCATCCTTACTTGTTCAATGGGATTAGCAGTTTTGATTCCCTTGCAAGAATCACTTGCTTATCCGTCTTCAATGAATGCCATTGCATCTGGCTATTGTCCTTGGGATGAAACTTCAATTTTGATAAATGCTGGATCAAACCAAATAGTGTTGTCACACGAAGAATTTATTGATCGTCAAGGAACTGAAGGCATGTATACTTTCTCTTTAGTATTTGTTTTGATTGATGTACTTGCGGTAGATAAGTTTTGTTGAGAACTTAATTATGGGGTACGGCGTTACTGATTCAGCTGATATTGGATCAAAGGGGGTAGCAAGGACTAGCAAATGCAGTTCTAGTGGTATCGGAAGCTCAAGTAGAACCCTACCTAGTTCCGAGATACCAAATCAAGGAATACAAGCTCCTGTGCGCCATGGTAATCCTCTTCTCAGACCATGATTTGTGACTATATTATTTGTCTTTGATTTGACATACGTATATTACTATTTTCCAGGTATTCCTGATTTTGCTGAAGTTTATAGCTTCATTGGAGGTGTTTTTGATCCAGATACCCAAGGCCATGCTCAGAAACTCAAGGAAATGGATCCCATCAATTTCGAAACTGTGAGTTGAATGGAATTATAGAACAGTTTCAATGATTTCTTCACTCATTCTATCTTTGATTTGTTGTGTTTATTATTTTCTACCTAACCACATACAGATGCCCTACTAGAGAAAATGTACTCCTAGCTTGTTTTGAATAGCCTCAGCTAAATGCACATTCATGTTCAATTTATTGTACAATCCTCTTAAAATAAATTGAAAAAAGATGTGCCTGTGATTAATAATTAATATGAATGGTCAGATGCGATGTGTCTTTATTTAACTATTTATATTTGTTATTTCTGCAGGTTTTGCTGTTGATGAGAAACCTCAGCATCAACTTGTCTAGTCCAGATTTTGAACCAATTGTAAGTATTACTATTTGTTGTCATTATGAATGTAATTTACCATTCTCTGTTTTATCATAAAAAGGAGATTTCAGTCTCTTTGAACTGTTCTTCTTTCTATGGATATTAAGTTTGGAATTAGAAGTACTGATATTAGTAATGCTCAAGTTGACAAATCTCACATGCACTTGAGACAGATGATGTGTAAACTGTAGAGAATGGAAAATTTTGATGACTTTAGAAATGCTCAGATTTGATATTTCAATAAATATTTACCTGTTCTTTGAAGTAAGAAATCAAAATCTTTGAAGTTCAATGACCTGTGAGTAAAGGGTTAGCAACATTCTCTTTTCATTCGCCCCGGTGTGCCGACTTCTCATTAATTTTTCGTATTTCCTTGAGCACTATGACTTTACCAAACGATTTTGTGTTCTTATACAAGACTTGTGATGTGCTTTATCATTGAACGATTAATTATGTTGTTTGGTTCAGAGGAAGGTCCTGGTATCACATGATGCGAACATGAAAACAGTAGCTGGAGGAACTATTCCCAGCTACCGGAATAACGATCTATCATGTTGAACTTCTTTGTACATACAGTTGCTGACTGGTATACCCTTTTCATTTCTTGTATCATATACTCTCTTCACATAGTGGTGACACTAAGCTTGAAATTTCTCTCCTTGATTAGGTATGGTACTGGAGCTAAAATATAGTGGTTCTAGAACAGCAGGCCGAATCTAATCTTAGGAATGTAGTTCTGCAGCCACAAGTCCACAACCAGGAGAGTATTAGATGGTGCTGAATGGAAGAACAATTTCAATTGATTTTCAAGCTCTTGGAGGATTTATATGTCTGGTGGCCTCAATGAGTGACTATTAATATTGTGATCTTATTCAGGCCTTCCAGATAAGCATGTATATCTTGTAAGATCTGTTTTGGGGGTAGTCTTCTATTTGTTTAAGAAAACCATTTTCCCAAACAAGTGTAACTACGAGAATCTGAATTCTTGGCAACCAAATATAAAAATTAAAAACAAAGAATTTGAGAATGAACAAAAGGTGCATCATGCAAGTGTCTATTATGTCGATTTCCAACCCCAAATCCCACCTCCAAATGTCCTTGTGTCCAATCCAAAAACAAAAGTATTAGCTTCAACATTTTATCGGAGAATAATGCATTACCACTATATAACATTGGCAAGTAAATATTAGTCTATGATGGTCTTGGTAAACAAATAGTAGCATAATTTTGAATGTAACGATATTTGCAGCGACAACTTGCCCAAAAATTGGACTTTGTATTTAAAGAAGGCTATTACATAACATTGTCATAATGGTATTTCCACTCATTGATAAATATTTTATATGTGACAAAATTTGGAATATAATGGAAAAACAGTATGAACATTTTCATATTTAAGCAATTGCCCAAGTCACCACATCTTTGGTTTTTGCTATCGGGCTAAATGGTGATCAATAGAAATTAGTTCACATTTTTTTTTTTGGTTACAGAAATTAGTTCACATTTTGAGTAAGGCACAAACCCATGTGTAAATGTTTATTACTTGTTATTTCAGACCATGTAGCCGTACCAAAATAACCTGTTATTTTTATGCTACATGGTGAAATAAAGTTTTTATTGTCACTTTCAATCTTGGTAATTTTTTTTTTACTTTAATTAATTTTATAATGTTAGCAGAAAAATGTGAAATAAAAAAAAAATGGGCTCGCAACCGTAAACCCTAGCACTTAAGACATTTTCGGTATAAATTGAACGCAACATCTCATTTGACTCTAAACCCTAAAACCGCATCCCTTGCCTCCCCTCCCCTCCCTTTCACTCCCACACTCTGAAATGGGCGCCGTCGCAGCTGTTCGTCCCCTCGTCACCGTCCAAACCTTGGAAGGCGACATGGCCACCGACCAAGCCCAGACCGCTCCTCTCCCTGACGTCATGAAGGCCTCGATCCGACCCGATATCGTCACCTTCGTTCACTCCAACATCTCCAAGAACAGCCGTCAGGCCTACGCCGTTTCGAAGAAGGCCGGTCACCAGACCTCTGCTGAGTCATGGGGAACGGGACGCGCCGTCTCGCGTATCCCTCGTGTTCCGGGAGGCGGTACCCACCGCGCCGGTCAGGGAGCCTTCGGAAACATGTGTCGCGGCGGTCGGATGTTTGCTCCGACCAAGATCTGGCGCCGCTGGCACAGGAAGATCAACGTGAACCAAAAGCGCTACGCCATCGTCTCGGCTATTGCTGCGTCGTCGGTTCCCTCTCTGGTCATGGCTAGGGGTCACAAAATCGAGACTGTTCCCGAATTGCCCTTGGTCATCAGTGACTCTGCTGAGAGCGTGGAGAAGACATCTGGAGCTATCAAGGTGCTGCAGCAGATCGGAGCCTACGCTGATGCAGAGAAGGCCAAGGATAGCCACTCGATTCGCCCCGGAAAGGGTAAGATGAGGAACCGCCGCTACATCAACCGCAAGGGTCCTCTGATTGTCTACTGCAGCGAGGGGGCTAAGCTCGTCAAGTCGTTCAGGAACATTCCCGGTGTTGACATCATCAATGTGGAGAGGCTCAATTTGCTGAAGCTCGCACCTGGTGGGCATCTGGGTCGCTTTGTGATCTGGACCAAGTCGGCATTTGAGAAGCTGGACTCAATCTATGGGTCGTTTGACAAGCCTTCTGAGAAGAAGAAGGGTTATGTGCTACCTAGAGCTAAGATGGTGAATGCTGACCTTGCTAGGATCATCAACTCCGATGAGGTTCAGTCTGTTGTTAGGCCCATCAAGAGGGATGTGAAGAGGGCACCACTGAAGAAGAACCCATTGAAGAACCTCAACACCATGCTCAGGCTGAACCCGTACGCCAAGACTGCCAAGAGGATGGCTCTTTTGGCTGAGGAACAACGTGTCAAGTCTAAGAAGGAGAAGCTGGAAAAGAAGAGGAAGATCTCCAAGGTAATCACTCCCACTTATATTTTAGTTTATAATTAGCTTTTGATGCTAAGTTTAGGAATGCTTGATTGGTAGTCTGTTTTTGGCCTAGACAATGTTGAAAGAGGTTGTGTACCCTACACATGTGCATTATGAACTTGACATGGTTATTTGCTTGTAATAATAGTATTCACGAAAACATGCATATGTTATTGTTACCGAGTAATGAACAACTCGGTATGTTATGATTGCATTTGAATCATAAATATGTTAATTCTGTTCATGTTCTTGATAATGTATTATATTTCATAATAGTATACATGAAAACATATTATATTGATGATGCATCTTCTATCTATGTTGTATAATCATTCAATAACTCTCTTATATTCATATACAGGCCATATATTCACTTTGTTTGAGAAACATTTTTTGGAAGTACAAATAAATGTGTGCGACTGTGTCTATCTAAGCTGCTTGTGTGAGATGACTGGGTGTGTATAACTTTGGGGATTTCATCTTTGACACTTCTAAACCCAAGAGGGACATGCTATCCTGCATGCCCTAAGCTACAAGAATAAGCAGGCTATCTTCTAAAACTAGATTATCAGGGGTAGTCTAGACTGTGTGGTTTACTCAATGCCAAAGCTTTAGTAACTTATATCGTATCGTAAAATGAAAGGCAGTTCATGGAAAGGATTTGAAAGTAAACTTGTCAAAATCTCATTGTGATCCACAGATTTTGTATATTTTACTTGTGAACCAGATACCTATTGTTCTTTTGGTAGGTACAGACATTCAGAATGTCTGTAAATTGTCATTACATAGTGTTTATGTGTGTGTTTTCTTCATTCACATAGTTTAGGAATTGTCTTGGCTAATATTATTGTCATATTGTATGGTAATCCTGTTTCACTATTGAATTGGTTCCTTGATGAAATTTTACTAATGTGGTTCTTATTTTTTTTTTAAATCCAGGAGGAAGCTACTACAATCAAGGCAGCTGGAAAGGACTGGTACAAGACTATGATCTCTGACAGTGATTACACAGAGTTTGATGTCTTCCAAAAGTGGCTCGGTGTCTCCCAGTAATTTAGTTTTCTGCTCTGAAACTAAGACATTGTCTTGTTAGGCTATTTTGTTGTGGTACTTATCTGTGTTTTTTTGTTAGTTTGAGTCATGGATGAGATGTTGCGGGAAAATGAGTATAATGAGAGAGAAGATTCTGATGCATTTTTCCTCCTACTAATCGTCCAGTCAAAGTTTTCGTATAAACAGCCCTGGAATGAGATTAGTAACTTAGTTTGTCCATTTACTTTGATGACACAATGTTAGCCACTTTGGTTTGCAATACAGGCATAATTTTGTTGGGATTTATTTAAATTTATATTTTCATCTATGGTTGTGTGGTAATATATTTGATACTTCCTCGTCATTTGTATATGGTTTTGCTGTGGGATGTACTTGTTTCCTTTGATGTATTGTGTTGATTAGTCGACCATGTCTTTGAAGTTTTTTGACCAATACCCATTGAAGGGTTATTGTTCGACTAAAGAATATGTATGGGTTCTTACCCGACTAAAGAATCTATATCGATAGTGTAGCACGCAAATTCTTTGTAGTGTCTCATTCCTATGTGTCATGCCTATATACTCTACAATCAGCACAGGAGCAGCATCCTCATGCTATATGTGTAGCAGTACACTACACTTGAATCGTTCAGCTGAAGTTGCTTGTGTTAGGTATACAGTGAAAGGGGAAATGCCCTTGAAGAACCTCCTCTACCTTGTAAATGTTTCGTTGTTTTAACTAGGTGTTATAGCAGCCAGAAATCGTAAACGACATCTTAAAATAATTCCTTTTAGACCTGATCTTGCAAGATCCTCTCTCCCTGTGTTGATCGGTTGATCCTTCCCTGAGCAATTGTGTTATCTTCACAGTTCATTAGATACGATCCCACAAATGAATACTGTTGAGATATGATCAAGTAAAGCAACGGGAGCAGATCCTGGAGAGTGAATCCCATGATCTCCGAAAGCAATGTTCAAACCAGGGATGGGAAAATCAACCAGAAGAATGCCCGTGCTTGCTTGCTTGCCAGGAAAAGGAGGGTTTCATGAGTTGAACCTCAACCTACAAAAGACTCGAGGCCGAAAAAAATCGCAATGCTTATGCCTGACACAACTGCGTATGGTTTCCGAGTGATTCACCATTTGGCCTGTGGCAGATGAGCTCAAGCCGATTTAGCGTTGCTATGAAACTGGCAATGGAGTGCTTGTAAAACGGCGATAGTCTTGTGCTCTTGTTCGAAGCTAAAATTCTGGGAGTCTGGAACTTGCTGTGTGTGCCTACATTGCCATTGGATCAAATGCCAACAAATTGTGTTTGCTGTTATAACCCATTGTGGGCTCAGAACACTATCAGCCCAATATTCTAAATCAGCAAACTACCGAGTGTCCTCAAAGAATGAAACATATTAATTAAGGAAAAATAATAATAATAATAAACGGAGAGTCGATACTGTCAAAGTGTAACCTCAGACTTGGTACCTTTCCTTCCTTATCTAAAACTTTGTATAAAATATGAAATATGAATAGTGTGAAAGGTGATTGATACCCAACTCAATGCAATGCGACAAATAAAGGACCCTATTTGATTGACTGAAAAGAAATAATATCAATTTACTATAAATATACGTTTCTTGACATTTTTCACTCTTAACTTAAGGGCACATCTGGTATTTCCTTGTTATTTTTGGTATATAACCAGCTATACGACTAGAAATCTGAATTCACTATGTTTTTTTAGTACGGGTCATATGTAGCAGACAAAATAAAAAAATAATAAAAATATTCGACCAAAAAATTATAAATGGCTATTAGACAAAGAATGGTCATTTGGGCGGGCCACTGGGCCTTGATGAGCTGGGCCCATCTACTTCGGCCTCTAGCGATTTTGCGTACTCGAAGACGTGTACGGATACTGCCCACGCCAACTCTACACGTAAATTTCACACCTCTGATGAGTAGTTTATACTTTCTTATACAAATCATGTTATTGATTTTTTATTTTTCTTACAAACAAATTCCAATCCAACATGCGTGTGAAGCTATAAGTATTCCCATAAACCCTAAACCATATATATTGGCATTCACCTAATTATCATAAAGTATTTTTCAGAATTTAGACAAAACCCATTTAAAGCACAAAACAAAAACTGAAACAAAATTTGAACATAAAGCCTCACCAAGTTAGATTGTCAGGATGTTGTCCTATCTGGAATATGACACGTACGGTGAAGCTAATATACGCGTAACTTCTCTCTATTGATTTTATGAGTCATGTTTATCTACTCAGTTGATGTTTTACTCATTTGTGCTTAGATGTATTTAAATCTAAATCTAGCAGTAGACAATAATAAAGCAACTAAAGGAATTTCAACTACCTTATCATTCTCCACCATTGGATTAGTTTATCACAATTGAGTAAGTAAGTAAATAATTAAGCATGTAAACAAAATTGTTGATTTTATTGATAAAAACACCCAAAAAAATCCTGCTTTTTCCTTTTCACATGGGTACATTGAAGCAACATTTAAGTTTTCAACCTATCTCTCTCCATCTTGTCATTTCATAAGTAACATCAGAAGCTAGGGAAAAGAAAAAGTAAAAAGTAAAAACAAGCCTGCTAAATTTAGCTTAAAAAGGTAAATGTGCCATGAGTTGGTTCAACAACATTCATAACTGAGTCATTCCTATGCTCCCAAGTCCCCCTACTAAATAAATCATAAAGCAAGTAGTCTAGGATCTAGATATGAATGGCTAGGCCTCCCCCTAGTTATATAGGTGTCAGCCAAATGAATGGGTAGGGGCTAGGGCGCAATATGAAAGGTCTAGTCACACAGTCACATTTATAGAATTGAGATGTGATATTATTTACACATCCCCACTTTCACAGTGCAACTGACTGATTGACCCTCTCACTCTCTCAAGTCTCAACCCACACCATTAATACAACTTATTTTATTTGTTTATCCAAAGGGAAAATATAGCATTTACTTGTTAATTCCTGTCATATAGATATAGTAGTGCCATTGCACCTTTCAATTTTGTTCAGGGAATTCTATGTGACATATCATAGATTTTCATTCATGTATAATCAATGAAGACTGTATTTTAGGCGAGTAATTAAATATTAGATATTTGTCATGTTATTTTGTTTAATTTTCACTTATGTGAGACGTTTTCTCAAGTCTTGCATATTATAATGGCAAATGCAAATTCAATACTACTTGTATTAATAGATCACGACGGGATGATACATTGATAATCATAGCGTATAGGGTGTTCCGATTGAGCTACACAATACAAAATAACCATATTACAAATCGTGTCAATTTTGAGTCGCTTTTCGTGCCATTTTAGAGCGATTATTACGACATTGTAGCAAAATATTCAGACACAAAAGAAAAAGGAAAACATTAATCTAGGAAAAATTGTGTAATATTGTCCAAAAAAAAAGAGAGGAAAAATTGTGTAATAATAATAAAAGAGAGAAATAAGCAAAAGGTACACGTTCTTTCCTCCATGGCCAAGCTTCTCTCTCTCTCTAACAACTTTTATTATTAATATCTGCGGACGGACTATTTTTGTGTGCATGAAAATTGAAAATCTCTCCCTCAGAGTCTCGGCGTCTGATTCCCTCACGCCGGCGCTTCTTCTTCAACCTCAACACCAACAACCGTTCTCTCATTCCTTTTGTAACAAATAACAAACCTAGCTCCATGACCCTCTCTCACTCTCCTCATTTTCCTCACCACTGCAACTACTACTACTAATTCTTCAAATTCCACTCCGAATTCACTCACTCACTCACTCGCGCAATGCTAGATCTCAACCTCAGCTTCCTCTGCTCCCGCACCCGCAATTCCGCTCCAAACGAAATGGAAAGCTCCGGCGGAAGCTTCAACTCCTCCAACGACGACTCCTCCTCCACCCTCAACTTCCTCGACCAAAACGACGTCGCCGCCCCTTTCGATGACGCCGCCGATCACTACTTCGACGGCCGGACCATCCAGCTCTTCCCCACGCTCGCTCAATCCCAACCCGTACGCTCTTCCACCACGAAGCAGTGGCTGGGGCTCTCTTCCGGTTCCGCAACCGCACCGCAGCGTTATTGTGCTCCTCCGCCCGCGGAGCAGAGGATCGCGCCTCTCCAGGAGAAGGTCAAGAAGAGCCGGAGAGGCCCGAGGTCCCGGAGCTCGCAGTATCGGGGCGTTACGTTTTATCGGCGAACCGGGAGATGGGAATCGCATATTTGGTGAGGAGTCTGTGTTTGGTTTACGCTCTCTGTTTGGCAAAACCTTGATTGTGCTCTGAGCTTTCTTCACTTTTTCTTTTTCTGTGTAGGGATAATGGGAAGCAGGTGTACTTGGGTAAGCAAGCAAAATCAACCCCATAATTTCTTTCCTTTTTTTGGATTATGGTTTGATTAATTGTTCATTAATTCTTCAGGTGGGTTTGACACTGCGCATTCTGCAGCTAGGTGAGAACTAAGAATCTGATGATTTAATAACAATGTTATTACTACTAATTCATGACTTTAGTGCTTGATTGGGTCTACTTTTTTGGGTATTTATTTGGTGGTTTGATATCAGAGCTTATGATCGAGCTGCGATTAAGTTCCGTGGAACTGACGCTGATATTAATTTCAGTGTTAGTGATTATGATGAAGATATTACGCAGGTCAGTAAGGGTTAAGTGTGTGTTGAATATGTGCTGTGGAGCATTTCAGTGGGATTGTTTGATTAGTTTGCTTTTTGGGGTTGATTTTGATTGTAATTTTGTAATTCAGATGAGTCATTTTACTAAGGAAGAGTTTGTGCATATCCTGCGTCGCCAGAGCACTGGGTTTGCCAGAGGAAGCTCAAAATACAGGGGAGTCACACTGCACAAATGTGGCCGCTGGGAAGCTCGTATGGGCCAGTTGCTGGGCAAGAAGTGAGTTTCCTTTTACTTTTTTTCGGTTATGTATCGATATTGCATCTGAAGTTTTGAAAATTGGTTTTAGTATTCATTTGTGGTCTAAAGAAATGTGATAAGTGAACAAGGGAACATAGAATTTGTGTTCATCAAGGACCTAATGAACAGTTGGGACTTGGTCTTTGTAAATTCATTGGATGAATTCAGAAATTGGTTTTCATTGGGTATGGTATTTCATGGCTTGCCTGCAGGTATATATACCTTGGCCTATTTGATAGCGAGATTGAAGCTGCAAGGTCTTTATTAATAAATAGTCCCTATTTTACTTGATGCTTAAACTTCAAGATCTTATGAACCATGGGATTCAATTTATAAGTCTGTGTAGTGTTGTTCTTTTGAAATCAGAGCATATGACAAGGCTGCCATCAAATGCCATGGAAGGGACGCGGTCACCAACTTTGACCAAAGCTTATATGATGGGGAAATAATGTCCGAGGCTAACAATGCAGGTACTATTGTTGTTAGAGAAGAGAATCCATTTTATATGATCTTTGTATGTAGTCGATTCTAAAGTTTAATTGAGCTAAACACAAACTTTGTCTTTTGTTGTTATGGCTATATCATGTATCTATAACCCTTTTGGTACAGACATCGACGAAAGTCTTGATCTAAACTTGGGAATTGCTCCCCCTTTGGCTTCTGAAAGCCCGAATGATAACATCAACTTAAGAAGCTTTCCTTTTCACCTAGGCTGCAATGACATTCCTATACACATGAGAGCAAGGGTAATGCTCAGATCAATTAAAAACTCCCCCAAGCTCAGTTCAGCTTTTCGTTTCTTTAGAACTCATTCATTACGTATATATATCTCACCTCACAACTTAAGTAATTAAGTGACTCACTTCAAAACACTGTGTTCCTCTTTACAGAATGAGAACTCTGTTCCAGCAACTATGAGGGCTCAACTGCCTCATGGCTCAATGGAGGCGTCTGTGGAGCCTCCTATAATGAGCAGCATGAACTCCAACTTCTTTCCCATCCATATGGTAATTTATTTTCAGTTCTACCCGTTTTATCAACTGATTAGTAAAACCTTACAACCAATCACGAGAATTCTACTTTTCCTGTGCTATGTTAACAATATCAATGTCTTTGCTAATTTCAGGAAAGAGCAACAGAGAAGAGTATGGATGCTAACTCCTTCCCTAACTGGGCATGGCAAATGCAAGGCCTTAATGGTGGAGCAACTCCAGTACCACTCTTCTCTGCTGCAGCATCATCAGGATTCCCTTCTTCGACAATGCCTTCATCATCAGCTGCTGCCCCTCCACTTCATTTTCCGAACACATCATTTCTCCAGCACCACTTTTCACCATCATTCACCAACAACACACCCCATTTCTACTGCAGGAGCTGAAGAAACTAGTACCTGGTAGGATTTAACCGCGGTAATAATTTAGTACAGAATGTCGACTCCCCAGGGAGGAACGGTAACAAAATTTATTTGTTTCATGATGTAAAGCTTATGAAACTCTGAAGCATCGTAATCTAATGGCATGGGAAAAATTCATGTAGTTTTGCCTTGTTGGCATAAGATCCCATTCTTTTACATTGCCTCTTTTGAGGTGCTGAAACGCTAAACTCTTTGTAATTTATCTTGCATGGTAGTATGGTACCCTATTTCTGATTCCCAGATTGGTTGTATTGGGTATACTGCTCGTGATTATTACAAAAATTATGTTAAAAAAAAATAGCCTCTCTGTTCCTGTAAACTAAGTAAACCTTTAATAGATAAATATTCTATTGCTTAATAAAAGGGTCACAATAATATTTAACCTAGTCGGATTTGTTAATTAAAATGGAAGTAACATTGGAAAAGCTTTCAAAGTTTTTTCTGGGTACTAAATAGACCAGTACCTTTGTTATACCAAAAGGAAAAGTAAGCAAAATAGGTTATTCAAAACATATTACTGTGAGTCTGTGAAATATATATTTTTTTTGGCAATAACTATGAATATCTTTAGAGCTAGCACTTTTCAATCTATGCAAGCTTTGTTCAAATGTTGAATAACTATGTTCTTGCCGACATAGATGAAACAAAGACTTTTCTTCAATCTTGGAAACCCTGACAAATAGAACTATGCACCCCAATTCCACAATACTGAAAACCAAAAAAAAAAAAACAGACTTCTCATACAATATGGGCAATGCCATGAATTTTGCTTAGTAAAAGAAATTAGTTTTTTGTTTTGGATTGCTACAGGGTGTCCACGTGGAGAAGTTGGGGTTGTAGTACACTAAGTACCGTATAATTTCTGGGTAAAGTAAAAGGTAAAGTAAGATTTCCGGATTCCTCGGCTTTGGGTACTTGGTACAAATCTGCAAAAGGAGAGAGCGAGGGGGGGTCATCATCGTTCTTTCTGAAATTTTTGTATTACTTACTATTATTATTATGAGCAGCGTGAAAAGTCTGTTGTACTATACACAGTCTCTCGGTAAAACCATTCATTATTCCACCAGTCACCCGTCACCACCCACCGCCAACCTTTTCAAGCCCACTTTTACAATTATTTTTGCAATTTTAATTTTTAAACTTTTTTTTTTATAAATAAATAAATAACAAATGACAGTTCATTTCTTGTTATATGTTTTTTTTTAAATGACACCGAAATTCATTTATACGATCTTCGGGAGTAAGGTCTCGTTTAGTTCGCGAAAAGAAAATCAATTCTTTTTCTATTTTTATAGGCAATTAAATCATGAGTTTTCAATTCTACTGTTTTGGTAAGGATGAAAAAGTGATCAAGAAACTCATAATTATTAATTAATGCAGAGAAACTATTGGAGGAAATGAAATCCTTGGGGGTATAGGAAGATTTATTTTTCCCTACTTTTTCCTCTCCCACAAGAAACTAATTCATATTCTTGTGCATATCAAATATAGGAAATGATTGAATTTCCTTTCCCAAAACTCCAAATATGCAAACCAAATAAGGCCTAAGGTTTGTCATGCATAGTCGGCCTAAAAACAGAAAATAAACCCTAAGCAATTGCGCACTCCACTGAGTTCATAAGGTTCCGATCTATGTGACCAACTTCACCAATATATTGTTAATTTAAGTATCAAATTAATTTAAGGGCCAATTACCCATAAGGTCATTTACATAACTTATATTCTTTAAAAAGTCACCTAATATTTTTATTCTTCATAAAGTCACCAAAATATTACAAATTTTAATATTTACAAAAATGCCACCGCATTTTTTTTCTCATTATTTACAAAAATGCCACTGCTTACAAAAAGTTCTTGTATTGATCTTTGGCAGTAACTTTATTGTTCTTCGACAATAGCTTGCTTGTTCTTCGACAATAGCTTGCTTGTTTTTCGACAATAGCTTGCTTGTTCTTCGACAATAGCTTGCTTGTTCTTCGACAGTAGCTTTATTATTCTTTGGGAGTACATTTTTTGTTCCTCACCAGTAGCTTTACTGTTCTTTGGTAGTAGTTTTATTGTTCTTCGACAGTAGCTTTATTGTTCTTCGACAGTAGCTTTCTTGTTCTTCGACAGTAGCTTTATTATTCTTTGGGAGTACAATTCTTGTTGCTCGTCAGTAGCTTTATTGTTCTTTGATAGTAGCTTTATTGTTCTTTGATAGTAGCTTTCTTGTCTCTAGTAGTTTTTCGTATCCAGTGGTATTTTCGTAAATAATAAAAATTAAAAACGCGGTGGCATTTTTGTAAATATTGATGCGGTGGTATTTTTGTAAATATTGGTGGCTTTATGAGGGATAAAAATATTTGGTGGCTTAAAAAAGAACAAAGTCACCAAAAATGACATTATCAGTAATTTTTTATTAATTCAATTATTTGTTTACAATATCACCCTGATATAATTAATTTCCAAACAAGAACTTTTGCCATACTTTTAATTGTTAGGTCTTTTTTTAACTCGATTTAACGGTTGAAAACTCGGAACATCACATACTCGGGAACTTGATACAATTTTCAATTTACAGATATTAAATGAATAAAAATGAATTAGCAATAAAACAGTACCCGCCCAAAATTGATTAATTTTGAGCCAGCAAGCGGCTCTTGTTTTGTTGGTACTCGATCAGCTTTCTCAGTGTCTTTCTTTCGCTTTCTGCCCATAAACTTGAAGGGATAGCTACGATCGAGGCTGCATGCTGTCGATCACCTTTATATGACTGGTGTGTATTTGGTGTACATGCAATTAAACCTGATCATCATCCATCTGAGATAGCGATAGGAACAAGAAGGTCGATGAGCTTTTATCTATCTATCTAGATCCACCAGTACTACTGTGCGTACCACCTTCACAGCTGTCTCTGTGTTTTTTCTGTGCGCACTCTGCGAGTGCATGCATGCATGCTTATGGTTTATGTAAGGAAGATTCACTGTTCCTAGCTACATGGCCCAGAAGTCCAGAACAGATCAGAAGAGAATCACCTCGTGATCATTTGCATCTCTCTCTCTCTCCCTCCTGCACAATTTGCTGCAGTTTCCACGTTGGGTATTAAACCAAACTCCTTTCAATGGTGGTCTTCAATGATACCTCTTGAATAATCAACCCTCGTTTTGTCTATAGCTAGCTCTGTCGACATTTTCATCATCAGCCTTTTTCTTTTTCATTTTTTTTTTTTTGATTGAATGATCGATCATCCACTTATAGTTATATTTTCAGTGATAGGGTAAGCTATTAATTGGCTAGGCTAGTCTGTAAACCGACCTAATCCGCAGTAAATTGGAAGTAATTTTGGAGCCCACACAACTTTAAGATCGACCTGTCTATTCTTAATAGAATCCGCAAAAGGAAAAAAATATTCATTAGGGACGGCTCAACATGAAAAGCTTTAATGAAAATGTCCCTTTTTTTTTTTGGAAGAAATTAGGAAAAATTCCTTTACCATTTTTTAATTTTAATTAAAACTCAAATAATTTTTCATTGATGGATTTAATCGTTTGACCATATGTCACATAAGTTTTTTTTTTTTTGTTTCTATTTTGATAATGATGAGTTAGTCTTCTATATTTCAAGATGACAAAGATACCTTTTAACCTAATCTCTAACTTTAATTAGCCATTAACTTCTCAAATTGGTAAAAAAAAAATTTTGAGTAAAATCTCCATATAGTGCCTGAACTGTCACGAAATACACTTTTGGTACCTACAAATGTTTAGGGAGTCTGGTAGTACCTGAATTATTACGTCGTTAGCCATTATGGTACATCCGTCCATAAATGACTAACGACGTAATAATTTAGGTACCACCAGACTTCCTACACATTTGTGGGTATTAAAAAGTGCATTTCGTGATAGTTCATGTATCATTTGAGAATTTTACCAAAAAAAAAATTGTCCATCTATTTTGCATCTTGAATTCTTGAATATTGGTGAGGTGACCAAGTCTAGAGTCTCCATATTTTGTTGTGCCTTCTTTCTTCTTTTAGCTTCAATAGTCATGTGGTATGGTATTCTATCAATATTTTATTTATTTATTTATTCTTTCTATTTTTTCTTAGTTAGAATTTTGTATGTTGATAAATCATAAACAACATATTCTCCCTTACTATGATTCTCTATACATCATTCACGTACATCGTATCGGTTCTTAATTTACCTACACTGTTATGTATACACATATATATATATATTATACGTATACATAATATTCTATTATGTTATACAAACACACACACACACATATATTGATAATTATCCCTACTACCCACTCATTATTTACCTACTTTTTTAGCAAAGAAAAGTATACATAATTTACCTATACCATTTGAATAATTCATTTATATAAAAAGTACATAGGTTAATTTACCTACATCATAAAAAGTACATTGCTAAGCACAAAAAAAAATATATTGATCATCACACAAGTATTGTGGAATTAATTTCCTACCTTCCACACACTGTAGAAACATGTCCTTCTTTCCTCAAGCACAGAGAAACAACACAACACACAAAACAGTGAAACACATAATGCTGTTGCTTCGTGCCAAGAGGTCACTTCATTCAACTATTCCAACGGGCAACGTGGTGAAAAAAGATGCATCTAGCAGTATAGAGTGGTCCATTCTCTCTCTTTCTCTCTCTGATCAATCTAGCTTCCATGTAAAACCTGGGTTCCTAGGTTTCCTTTCACCATGTAATACACAGCACACTGGCCTAACTGGCTAATTCAATATGACTGAGCGTAAAGCCCAAAGGGTAGTCACCATATTCATATCTCTACCTAACAAGTACCTGAATTTCCCATAGGCTAGCTAGCTCGCTCGCTCGATGAGTCATAATCAAGGCCTCCTCCTACTAGTCCTATTTCTCCCATCTATTGCATTCTATTTTTGACTCTATTTATGAGAGAATATAGACGACTGATTAACTGATTATCCATTATCATTCTTGAATGTTTGAATGTTTTCCCTGTATATATATATATATGCCTGCCAGCTTCACCTCTTTAGAGCAAACAAGTTTCAATAATGCGCACAGGACGATAAGACCACCTCAATTATTAACGCAACAGTGCACCAGTACCATCTATATATCCCTAGCGTGGTCTTCTCTCTCTTTTTCTTTGGGGACTCACCTACTCAGTCCTTGATTTATGACCAAGCCTACTTTAATACCCTCCAAATTAATTATGGTACCCCCAAAAAGTACACTGGATCATACTTTTGTTATGAAGCAAAGGAAGTTTGCAAACTATTCCTGGAACACTATTGCCACGGTTCGATTATTAACGTAGCGCACAGAACAATCCAATTCGATTATCAACGTAGGAGTACTTTCAGCTAGCCCTTGAGTGGTCTAACCATGCTTCAACTAGGGTTTCATTAGCTTCCATATAGCTAATTAATATGGCTACCTAATTCGTTCTGGTTGGGTAAGTAACAGACCACTCTAGTGTAGAACAATGCAGTCAATGGTAGGCTTTATTATCTCTCGAGTGATAAAGGGTGAACATGCTCGTTCACGTTATTTTCACACAATTTCATAATTCAAATAATTCATTTTATAAAGGGCTTTTATCATAACTAATACTCCAAGGGTTGTAGATCACTTCGATACCTGACATCTAAAAACTATCACATTAGTACCTGATCTTTCAAACCCGACTCAATTTTGGTACCCACCGTCAATAACTCTGTTTAAGCCATGCCCACGTGACTTTTCCATGAACTTTTTCGTCTCTCCATGTATTAACCCAGTTTTTCTTTTTGTTTTCTCTCCTCATACCCAAAAAGGAGAAGAAGGAGGAAGGAGAAGAAGAGAAGGAGAAACAAGGAGAAAGGAGAGAGAGAGAAAAAGGAATTGGGTTGGAGGAGCCAAAATGGAGAAGGAGGAATTGGGTTGGAGAGGAAGAAGGAAGGAGAGAGAACAAAAAAAAAATTGGGTTAATACACGGAGAAACGAAAATGTCTATGGAAAACAGCCACATGGCCATAAACGGAGTTATTGACAATGTGTACCAAAATTGAGTCAAATTTAAAATGTCAGGTACTAATGTAATAATTTTTAAATGTCACATACCAAAATAATGTACAGCCCTTAGTTGGAGTATTGTTCATGATAATTCACCTTTTATAAATAACCACTATTCATCTCTATAAAATTCCAAGGGTTAATACCCATAATGATACCTGAAGTATCACAGTCTGGACCAATTGGTATCTGAAGTATCAAAATGGACAATTTGGTACCTATAGTTTTCCTCCGTCACCCAATTTGGTACTTTTGTCAAATTTTCCGTTAAGTTGGTCCAATTACAGGGGTAATTTCGCCTTTTCATTATTATATATTTCTAAAATATATCTATGACCCTAACTACAACTTTCTCTTCATAATCAAAGACTTTTCCTCCAAAAGACATAATATTATCCTAAAAAAATAATTATACTATCAATATAACCAAAACTCTAAAACCCAAACCCCAAAAATAGCGTACCTTCAATATACACTAAATGAGGTTTTTGAGTTTTTGGTTATATGGAAGGTACCATTTTTTTAATATAACACACCTTAAATTGTTATTAACACACATTTTTGTATTTTTTAATTTATTTTTATTATACAAATAATTCATAAATCTCTTATATTGTTTAGAAAAATTGTATTTAAAAATACAAATAATAACAATTTTTTTTAGAATAATATTATGTCTTTTGGAGAGAAAATTTTTGTTTATCGAGGGAAAGTTGCAATTGTCCAAAAAAAAAGTTGAGGGAAAGTTGTAGTTAGGGTCATAGATGGATTTTAGAAAGATGTAATAATGAAAAAACAAAATTACCCTTGTAATTGGACTAACTTAACAGAAATTTTGACAGAAGTACCAAATTGGGTGACGGAAAAAAACTATAGGTACCAAATTGTCCATTTTGATACTTCATGTACCATTTGGTCCAGACTATGATACTACAGGTACTATTATGGGTATTAACCCAAATTCCAATCAAATAGAAAATTCTTTAATCGTCTTTATGACAACAATTAATTTATGATGAAATGTTTGGACGTGTTAATTTAGCATGTTAAAGGTGTTTGGACGTTAATCACAAATGGGATGAACCTAAGCTCTACTTCCACAGCTCAAGTTAGATCAAGGGTTCAAGGTCCATAATCCAGTGCTTGGGATAAAGGGTTCAGAGTTTGGAGCTCAAGGTTCCACAACTCTAGAAAAGCAACCTACACCAGGCTGCAGTTTGGAGTCCAAGTCCACAGGTCAAGTTTGATCAAGGGTTTGAGGTACAAAATTCAGTGCTCGGGATAAAGGGTTCAGAATTTGGAGCTGAAGGCTCGAGGACTCAAGAAAAGAAACCTACACCAAACGACAATTAGCAAGAAACCTTCACCAAAAGAGAATAGTGGCCTGCTTCATGCCAGCGTCAACGATAATGCATCAAATCTTACACGATTTGACCTTTGAGACATTAACGGATGCACATGAATTGCATAAATAACATATGTATCTTCAGGCTTGGATGGACAAACATCATCACAAACCATGAAGTGGCCAACTTTAAACGTAGCAACTGACACGGGTCAATATGCAAACAACAAAAACCCAGAAGCACCCAATTGAATCTTCTTGCTTCTGTATGCTTTAGGACTTACAGGTTCCCAGCTGTATTTCCCAGCCCAATTTCAACTAATTTCTTCATATATTCAAACCTCTAGGGACAACAAAGTAGAATCAGTCAGAACAACAGCCGACTACCTTAACATCTATTTAGTCATTACATATTGCCACAGGTGAACATAAGTTCTCAAAGTTTAACTAGGTAACATTAGACTCATCGATTAAGTTGACCAAACAAGACAGAAGCATATTTGCCAATGAGAGTAACGGCAGCCCTACCTGCATAGAAAGAACAAGACATTACAATAGTGCAGAACATTTTTCTAGACATTATTTGTTCTCCATAGAAGAAAACAAGACCAGCAATGGGAAAAAATTGCTAAACAAGTATAAGTTACTTTATGCAAAATGAAATATCCCACCTCTGCAGGAAAGAAATTTCTATCCACAATCAATTTCAACACTTCTCAAAAACCTGTTATGCACATCAATTACTTTCTTAAACATAGCTAAAGTTTTTGGATAAGATTTCTTCTTTTAATTTCACACATGCATAGCAAACATACAGTGCAAGTATAGAGCGAAACTTTAGCAAGGTAGTATTTGATACTATATATTTAGGAACTTTTACTGATTTAACTTGAATATGATGCAGTATGTTTTACTTATCAGTCGAAATTCTAATTAACATAAATACAGAAAAAGGGAATTATCTGTTTCAATATCTGACCTTGCTTTTACACGAATTGTGGTATCAGCACATCCGTGTTCCCTCGTACCCATCATAGTATATTCATATCCTTCATAGTTTGCCACTCAAGAAAGTATGAAAATAGCCTCTGTTGGTACCATATGCCCATCCACTACATGGAGAGTCAGTCACCGCATTCAAACTTACCACAAAGAAAAGGAATGCCAGTGCACTACGCATCTCATTAGCCAACGAATGCATAACATACCTTACCCCTCAAGGTTTCAATGCAGTACCTAAAATCCCATTACTTTTTCTTTTTCGGAAAAATAAAATTCCCAAAAGAGAAGGCCAGAACATGGACCTTACTAGGTGATACAAATAAACCATGGATACAACCTCCGAAAGGTAAAGTTAACATCAACCGAACCATCCACTGTCACATTAGACCTTAGTCAAGTACGAAAGAAAAACTCCAGATTCAGAAAAAACTCACATTTCAAACCCTTTGTTGTTTAGATCGCTAAAGTAACTTGATCGAGACTTCATATCTTCATAACAGGGAACGAACTTGTTAAATCCCAGTCTTTCATTTCTCAGTAATTCTGATATACCTCGTTCACTAGCACTCTTGACCCCATTCCATTGAACCCAATTACTGTTTGATACATGCACATCACTGAACTGTTGAGTGTTGGACTGTGCGAATGTAGATGGATTGGGTTGGAATTGATTGGGATGCTGAGGAGAAAATCGTTGTGCATCATCATTTAAGGAAGAGTATGTATTCCTGAAGTGGTCTTGAAATCCTAAGTTCTGCTGTGCAGAAGTTGACTGCTGTCTCAGCATATGCAACCTTGCATCTGGCTGAAAAGAATTATACTGAGATAAAGTTGCACTCCCAGTCATCCCTCTTGCCAACAATCCATTACTAATATCCAAAATTGTTGGATCAAAGAGCTCAGCCCCAGTGATGCCAGAATTACCAGTTGGAATAGCAGATGGTTGCAGCAAATGATTCACTGAAGGACAGAAGCCAGACTGTTAGAGTGAATCTACAAGAGAAAAATCTACAAAACAGAATTAATTAAAAATTACAAACCAGAACTGTCAGAAGCCTGGTCCCCCCTCCTGAACCTCCCATGGGAAGAAAAACCTGGAGGCGATGCCCTTCTTGGTACTGAAAATCCTGGTGGGATCGAACTAGGAACTTCTGTAACTGTTGGAATATGTCGGAGAAAAGAGTCAAAGCAATGCAAAAAATTATATATGCCCCACAAAATGATATAAAATGATTGCTAAATCTCAAACTTCTAAAAATCCGACAGAGGGATCCAACGTTCCAACATAAATCTCAAATCATGAACTAGAAAAGAAGACTCTACCAGCTGTTTATAGAAAAACAAATAAACAAGTGACGAGGCAAACCAGTCATTCAGAAAAGATCGAATTACAGTAAACTATATAGAGCATACAGAAATATACAAACCTGAAACTTTAGGAGACATAAGAGAACGGCTCCGGAGAAGATTTGAAGACTCCACACGTATGAAAGAATCCTTATTTAAATCGGATAAAGAAGAGTAGTCCTTGGGCGCATGCCATATATTATCACAAGTATCCTCTTGCTGGGCAAATGAGAACCTGGACTGCTTTTTCTCATGCAACTTTCGTGAACTTGGTACTTTGAGCAGACTGCATTCTTTATCAGTTTCACCCAACAAATTAACCAGATTGTGAAGCGAAGTTAGAGAACCTTCAGGTGCATCCAAGTTCATCGTCAAAATATTTGAGATTATGCCACTCTCTCCTATATCTGAAGAAAGACTGCAGACAACACCAGCTTTATTGTTTTCAGACCCTTCCCAATACTTCCCTAATCCCATCTTTGGTAACACACTGGATGGATCACATGTCCTATCCAATTCAGCAAAGCTACTTCCTTTGGTTTCACATAAATTTTTGGATAAGTTTGATGATAGACAATTTAAATTTGTGCTGCTTATAAAGTCGGGGGATGTTGCTTTAATATCTCGATCAACACCTTTATTTGGTGATAAACAATGTCTGGAAGTTAGACCTACAAGAGTTCTATCTACAAGAACTTCTGCAGGTTTATTCGATAAGGCTACTTGACCAATTTCTTCACTAATCTGTTTGGTCAGTACCGGTGGATCCAAACTATTAAAACACACTTCACAACTTTCTTCAGATGTAATAGATCTTACTTTGTGGTTAGAACTTTCTGTGCATACAACTTCTGATGAAAGGGCATAAAGATCATTAGATGTCTCAGGCTTTTGATAGGAAGGCCTTTCAGCACTCGCTCCCAGGGGTAAACTAGGGGAAACCTGCATGACCCTGATAGAGAACATAAGACAATATTAGATCTCAAATCACACAACCAAAGGCAGCACATCGCAGAACATAAAATTTAATACCAAGAAGTTCTTGCAGGAGTAGATTTTCTAGAGTCTTCATCTGCACAAGATCCCTTAACCTCATCCCTAGTGATCTGTTGAAATAAGATAAATCAAAGGTTAGTATAATTGGTACGCATTGTGAGCCAAACATCCCGTTCTCATAAAGTATACATCCATGAATGCTCATAATACTTCATCTTGATGACCCTCATTTTTTGTTTGTTTTTCTCTGGAAATACCTCGTACATTTCTCTCACAACGAATATTTTTTCACAAATGAATAAATAAATCAAACACACAAACACGAGTCTTACATTTGAAGGATATTTGACAAGAGGTTTAGCTGCAGATGATATTTTCGATTTACTACACTCATCTACTTGGGGAGGTAAACCTTTCCCTGGACGCTGATGCAGATTATTTGTAACACCGATAGTCTGTAAATCCTTACTCCTGTGAAACCAGTAGAGGTCAAGTTACAATATAATATTGCCCAAAGGCAAAAGAACCATTAAACTGGTAGAAGCACAACCATCTCAGAAGAAGTTAATACCTTTCAAATGCTGAAATTAGTTCATCTTTGGAAAAACTATCTTCCTGAGAGCCAAAATCATGCAGATACATACAATCTGCATTGCTACAAGGCTGAACAGCAAAAGAATTATTCTCAATGATCACAGAACCAAGTTTTTCCTTGCAAAGGGACTCACCAGGATGAATAAGTACTTACCACATTTTTCAACCATGCATGGCAGTACTTTGTGGTTCCGAAACATGCCCTGCAGACGCATAACTCCCAAGTGTTACAACATGGCAATCCTACCATCATAATCTAGATCACAAGACAGGCTTACCTCAAGGAGTTTCCATCTAATACAAAACTGTGCACCGATTGAATACATCGAGCTGCTTCATATTCACTTGAGTATGTTATATACCTAGCAGATGGAATGGAACCATTTTTACAAAATAGAAAATGAGGATACATCATCTGACATCAGCTAACCACTCACCATGCCTAATATGGGAAAAAAAAACTCTCTAAACAATTCTATAATCCTGTACCGTAGCCAAAATTTTTAATTTACATATCATTATGTAGTTATGTAAAATGAACAATTATTTAAGATGGTGAGAAAGAAGTGTAAATTCTGTTCATTCCACAACAAGCATGTTTAAATTTAAGACATTGAAAGCGGTAAGCCATCTTACACGCAACAACTGTTGTTCGTAGCATGTTGAATATCCCCAGTTGATGTACGAGAAATAGAGACCTTCAAAACCTTTCCATACTGGCCAAAATACTCCCTGCGCTTAAGAAGCTAGTAACAACAAAAAAAAATGTAACTCAAAAACTACATTAATGAAAGTACAAAACTTGGAGAATAAAAACATCAGATTATGAGTGCACTAGATTCCACTTACAAGCCTAACAAAAATGACACACAGTGAGATAATAACCACTCACCTCTTCTTTTGCAAGGTTAAGAGGTAATCCAATTATATATGCTAGATTCCGTTGGAGAAGTTAATGAAAGTACAAAACTTGGAGAATAAAAACATCAGATTATGAGTGCACTAGATTCCACTTACAAGCCTAACAAAAATGACACACAGTGAGATAATAACCACTCACCTCTTCTTTTGCAAGGTTAAGAGGTAATCCAATTATATATGCTAGATTCCGTTGGAGAACTCTAACATCGGTAAGATGCTTCTTTGCTTCAGGTCCCTTGGGGACCTTTTTCTGTTTCCGCTTCTGATTAACTTCAGTCACCAACCTGCTCGAAAAGAAGAGAATTTACAAAAAAGTCCACAACTTGGCACATAATTTCTCACATTAACAAGAAAATTCTCTTACAATGTTTTACAGTTTGCTGCCACCCTCATAATTTTCTCTTTGTCGTAAGGTGTACGGCACAGTGGACAACGACCCTCCCTTCCATCCTTCTCAGCCATTTCCATAATGTGATTCCAGCACCAAAGACATACCTGTTAACATAAATGTGGAAGAAGCAGGGTATAAAGAGCAAGTCCGCAGAGAAGTATCATAGACTTTGAACTGTTTACAAACCCTAACACCCAAAAAAGAGAAAAAAACATCTTCGACAATTCACAGTGTAATCCATTTACACATTAGCAAGGCTTCAGCTATTTACTCAATTAACTCTAAAATGAGGAGCTTCTAAATATTAGAGAATCAAGTTTAGTGTTCAGACCTCGTAACCGCATTCACATGGCTTGAGCTGCTGATCGGTCAAATCCATCTCTTCTGCGCATATCGGACACGTTTGTTCTCCCTTGTCACTCATGATTTCCCTAAACAAGCAAACAGTACCAAATCGATTACAAATTCAGCACAAACCTCATTTCTGCACAACCACATTGTAATTACCCAAATCCAATTGAAGTTTGATTTCCACTAAAACCCTAAGCACAACAGTGCGAAAATGCAATTTAAGAAACGGAATCTGAGACTAGGTCAATGAGGCGTTTGAGCGAGGACTTACAGAGAGAGTGTGGTGGACGAAGAGCAAGAAGAAGAGGCTGCAGAGGAAATCCCTGGATAAGATAAAAAAGCAGAGGAACAGAGAAAGGGCTCGAGTTTTTGGATTTCGTAGGCCGAAAAAAAAGTCGAGACGAGCTTTTTTGGTGGCTTTTTGTTTGCCTCTCTCTCTCTCCTCTTCTGTTTTTCGGTTCTTTGTGCGCGTCTAATGACCTGTGTCACTGAATTTATGACGTGTCTTCTGGCGCCGTTGGATCTTGATCTAATTTCAAATCCATCCGTTCAGACGGTTGCCCTAACCGCGAGGAGCCAACTAATATTCTAGGCTGGGCTTTGACTGGAATTATTGGGATCAAATTTGGGCTGGGCCTTGGTTGTTCGTTTGTAATGAAGTAGCTCATCAATTAGTTACTTTTGCGCTTAATGTATAACCGAATTTATGGAATGAAATTTCTCAAAGTTGGTTTTTTATTTTTTAATTCAGGACGTCAGAACACACACATATTGATATCCGACATGAGAGTCGAACTCATGATCTCTCTTCGGCCAACCTTGGTGTTAAACCACTACACCAACCACTTTCGGATCCCAAAGTTGGTTGATTCCTCGTATCGTATCATATGTATCCTACATTCCTACATTTATTAATGAGTTATTATCTTCAGCAATCAAAAAACATGAATTCAAATACCAAAAAAAGTCTTTCCCGGAAAAAAACACTCCGCCCCACCAATTAATTGACAAAACTTAAACACATTCTCAAATTATCCCTTAAGGTAAAAAAATACTTCAGATGATTGATTTTTCTAATTCATATGAAAAAGAAGAAAGTAACTTTACTATCCTTCATGTATTTTATTAATTTGTAGACATCTGATATGAAAAACATAGGGTAGTGATTTTGGCACTCCATTTTACCACTTGCATTCTACTTTTAACTGTATAATAGTGAAGTGCAAGTGGTAAAATATATGGTAAAGTGAAGTGCCAAAATCATCACCCAAAACATATACGCCATGCAATCAATTTTATTGTGGGTCACTACCTTAGTTGATTTGAAACCATATATATACTCTAATTAAAGATATACGGTCTCTAGAAGTCGCTAAAATGATCTATTTTTCAATCCAAAAGTCACACTTGTACTATATATATATATATATTCGTCTAAAAGAGTCTCGACTCTACACCTAAAACGCAGAAGTTTATTCTCAAAACGACTGTACCACTCCTTGACCAACAACAGAACCCGCCCGCCACGCAGTAAAACCTCCGTCCCACTCTCCCTACGACACGTGGCTACACTTTCTTAAAATTCCAAATAGCGCTTTATGAGCACACAGCAGCCGCACATCGCTCTCGCGAAGCATGATCCTAGCCGTCCAGCTCAGCCCTTAACTAGAACCTCCCTCCCTCCCCAAAACGTTCCTACAAATAGTTGCACTTGTGATCAATCAGTGTCATTACGATTCTGGAGAGAAGTGCGAGCATGGGGAAGTGTTATCCAAGTGTGAGCGAGGAATACCAGAAGGCGGTTGAGAAATGCAGGAGGAAACTGAGAGGACTCATTGCCGAGAAGCATTGCGCTCCTATAATTCTCCGCGTGGCGTAAGAGCTCTTCATTAGTCTCTCGATCCCTTGTTTTGTTTGTTTAGTTGTCTGAGAAATATGTTAATGCGGCGCATGCAGGTGGCACTCGGCTGGGACCTTCGATGTCCAAACCAGGACCGGAGGGCCGTTTGGGACGATCAGGGACCCGGCGGTGCTGGCTCACCAAGCAAACAAGGGTCTCGATATAGCTGTCAGGATTTTGGAGCCGGTCAAGGAGCAGTTTCCGATTCTCTCATACGCTGACTTGTACCAGGTGTATACTTTACTACCTGTTCCAATTCAACTCCAATTTTTTAAGTAGATCGATCGAACTTGGACTAAACTATAATACGTACAATTTGTATGTGGCCTTAATGGGTTGTACGTGTTTCGGATTTTGAAGTTGGCTGGAGTTGTTGCAGTAGAAGTTACAGGAGGGCCTGAGATTCCTTTCCACCCGGGTAGACCGGTCAGTGATCACCTTCTTAATTTTTTGTTATGCCCAATGTTCATTATCCAATTTAACGTACATACTTATGCTTTGTTTTTAATTATGTAATCGAATTAATAGTCACAAAATTTGGTAGGTGGCTGATAAACTAGGTGGACAATATGCAATCTATGATGGTATTTGCATACAATTAAACTTAATTATCAGACCGTTGGTACTCAAACATGTACTAATTTCAGGACAAACAAGAACTACCACCAGAAGGTCGCTTGCCTAATGCCAACAAAGGTTAGTCATCACAAAACCCTAATTACCAATGCAAATGATCAAGATGAAAATGTCTTTGATTCTTCTTATATATGTTGGCACTTGCAATATAGGTGTGGATCATTTGAGGGATGTGTTTGGCCATATGGGTCTGAGTGACAAGGATATTGTTGCATTATCTGGTGGACACACCTTGGTCAGTACACAGTACACTACTGCATCACCATGAAATTCCTCTTTGCTTTCTCATTTACTGAGAGACTTTGAATATTTTTAACTCAATCTTGGGGTTTTCCTTTACAGGGTAGGTGCCACAAGGAGAGGTCTGGATTTGAGGGAGCCTGGACAACCAACCCTCTCATTTTTGACAACTCCTATTTCAAGTAAAGACTACTATTATATATATAACTTGTTCAACCCCATTGATCAGTTTTATTGTTGAGTTGATATCACTAGTTTGTAGATCAATTCTAATAGCCATCTCATTTGTACTGTGAAAAGGGAACTTGTTAGTGGAGAGAAAGAAGGTCTGATCCAGCTTCCATCAGACAAGGCTCTTCTGGAAGATCCAGTCTTTCGTATTTTTGTTGAGACCTATGCTGCGGTTTGTATCAAACAAGTTCTGTTTCAAATTTAACATCAGTAAATTATAGCTTGGCTAATTTACTCTATGTATTTGTGGTAATTAATTAATTAATTTGATCTAGGATGAGGATGCTTTCTTTGCTGATTATGCTGAAGCTCATTTGAAGCTCTCAGAGCTTGGGTGAGTATGAAAAAGTTAACCTAGCTCAGTGTTTATGCATCTCTTTACTGACGTTGTTCACTTTGTGTCTATTCATAATAATCTTTGCAATATTCATATATCTGAAGATTATGACTTTATATTTTTTTCCCAGATTTGCAGATACTGAGTAAAAGAATTGAAAAACAAGCCAGGTGGTGGTGGCTTGTACGTACGAGTACAGTTATCTCCTATATAAATAGACTGAATTTTGCTTGTAATAGATTGTGGTATATATTTGGTTTTCTACTTTCTGGCAAATGTCCATAGAACTGAATGAAGCCAAGCTATAATAATGTGGCAGCACTGTCAAAAATGGTTTGGGGTTAGGCAATGACTCCATATATCTCCTAGTTAATTTGTTGCATGTGTTTGGAAATTACTTGATTACAGGCCTCAGTGTGAGTTGTGTTTCATCAGTTGCTATATGGGTTCAAACTTAATTTCTTGCCAAAAAACAAAATATGGGTTCAAACTTTGTGATTGGCCGAGGCTTAATGGCCACAAATTTTGATTGAAGAAGCAAACTTCATCAAGGAACCTCTTTGCATTTGGATTGAAAGTATATACTGATAGAAAACTATTTCTTCCACAGTTCCACGTAAAGATGATGTGATCCCAACTAATGATTAATTTGTTTTGGCCAAACAACTAATGATTAATTTTTTTTTTGGCCAAACAACTAATGATTAATTGCTTGCTGAACCTGGAGAAGTTCGATCAGCAATTTGGCCTTGTGTTTGAAGAAAATTATAACCTAAAACCTCTATTACAACTTACACTTAATAAATCAAAATTATGAGTTTGAAGAACATGAAAAGGTAGTCCATTCATCCTAAATTTGGCCCATGTGTTTGGTGGAGGAGGATATACATCATTATTATTTGATCTTTGAAGAGATATAGAGGACACTCTAACTCTCCAAGTTTAGGAGCTCCTCCAAGATTTTAAGAGAAATGTCACTTAATTATTGATAGAAACAGTTAAGTTTTCCATCCATAAGTCATAGCATAATAAGCGCCTTATTGAATATGATTGGTAAATGTTAAATGTTTGAAGAACACTCATCTAATATAATGGCTATGATAAGACATCACTCGTTAAATTTTAATCATATATTTAACCAAAGACATATGTCACCAACAAACTATTAATTTAGTAGTATTTTTCCGTGCAATGTTGGATAAAATTTCAATTTCAAGTTTGTATTCACTTGAAAAAGAGAAAAAAAAAATGTATTAGACATTTGTCTTTAAGACAAATCGGAAAAATAATCTCAACGTTATAAGTTTTTATCGTATTAACAGGCATGCGTATAAGGAGATAAAAAGCTAAACTTTGAGTCTTCAAATCTCCTAACTCAGGCGTCTGTGATGGGAGCATATTTGTGTGCTCCATTGTGCTTAATTCTATATTAATTCTCTCACATTCCATCTTTATTCGAGTTAGTTATGTCGTTTTATGTTTTATAGGACTCTTGGAGCATTGAGGATGAAAAGAAGCAAAAAGTGGAGATTAAAAGCTAAACTCGTGAATCTGCCTGTGCAGATCAGCCTACTTCGATTGAGAACTGAGAGCAGCTCAGAATGAACTAGAAGATGTACCATATATGGATAGAAAGCTCCGGATGTCTATTTTCAGGAACTTCTGACGGTTTGTGATTCGGAGTTGTCTAGAAGACGTTATGGCTGATTAAGTGAGCGAAGGTCAATCTGGCGCGAATCTGGAAATCTAATTCATTTAGGATTTGTGATTTTCCTCATGGGCTTCGACTCCTATTGGGCCATGGACGTTTTAAACCCTAACTTGGGGTATTTAAGGATTTCTTAATCAGCTGGGAAAGGGGTTCGACAGCATCATCTACGTGGAGAGCCGAAGCATCGCCGTGTTCCTTTCTTCTTCTCTTTCTTTCTTTAGTTTTATTATGTTTTCGATTGTTGCTACTATGACTATGAGTAGCTAATTTCCTTAGTAGTTAGGGGCTATTTGAAGCCTTGAACATGATTGTTAAGATGCTTTGATTATTTTATATAAATTTCCTATGGATTGGATGATTATCTTTTCACTGGTTTTTCATTGATGAATCTTTATATGTGTTTCTTTGGAGGCCTACTTAGATGCATGTATTAGGGTTCTATTGCTAGGATTTATATGTGGACCGCCATATCATCATATAATCCCAAGTAGCTAATGAATAGGTAAACCATATTCATGTGATTAGATTTCTTGGTTACATAAGATACATGCCATGTCTTATGGCCGATGTGATGTTCGTTCTCTTTATGCTTAATGATTCTTGAGTGTTGAATCTATGAACATGCCATTCTAGGTTACATGTTAAGGACTAAGTTAGGGAGTACATGTCATGCACTTAACGTACCAACTATGAGAGAACAATAGGATTTGATCAACATGCCATTGACTTATCTTGAGCATCGTCATCCATGAATTAGGGAATTTGTGTGGAACCTTGCATATTTATCATGATTGTTTAGGGTGGATAATTGTTCCCTAGCTATTTCATCATCATTGTTCACAACAAAACCTTTGTTGGTTTCCCTTTAATTTTCGTACATCAACTCTGCCCTGCTCTTGCAGCTTTATTTTCGTAGTCTTAAACTTCTTAGAATTCGTTGAAACTTTGTCAGAGTCAGTTTTATTGAGTCTAGTTTATTGTGTTTAAATTTCGTGGTAATCAGAGTCTGTTTAGTTTGTCTGCTGTTCGTATTTTCCTTTTAGGTCAGTTTAGAGTCGTTATAGTTTAGTGTCTTAATTTGCATTCGAGTCTCATTCTCTTGCGGGAACGATCCCTACTTTCCATACTACATTCGATATTCTTATCCACAGTAGGGTAATTAATAGGTTATTTTTGTGCATCGATTTGGTGTGTAGAAATATCTATACCAATTTTGGCGCCGCTGCCGGGGAATGAATAATTTGATTGCAAATTTTTGTTTTTGTTTTTGTTTTTGTTAATAGTTTCTAACGTTTAGTTTCTTTTGTTTTGTAGCTTATAAACACCAGAGCAAACACCATCTGTCAACGCAATGGCCGAAGAACCAAAGCCATTGAAGTCTTCTTTTGTTCCTCAGGGTGTTGCACAACCTTCGTGCATCACATTCACTCCTACCGCCGGTACTTCATTCAGTTTGTCTCCACAGCTTATCAACTCAGTCCCTCATTTTTATGGCAAGCCGAATGAAGACCCGAACAACCATCTGAGAGAGTTCTATGACCTTTGTAGAACTCAATTTCCTCCCGGTTTGACTGCAGAGCAGCTGAAGCTCATCTTGTTTCCTTTCTCTTTGAAGGATCATGCTAAGTGGTGGCTGAATTCATTGCCTTCCAATACTATTGCTACATGGGATCAGCTATCTACAAAGTTCGTCACCAAGTTCTTCCCTGCTCAAAGAACAAGGCAATTAAGGAGAGACATTCATACTTTCCGACAGAAGCAAGGGGATATCTTTGGTGAAGCTTGGGAGAGCTTCAATGGGCTGCTAAGGAAGTGTCCTCACCATGGCTATTCTAAGGATGATCAAGCTCAATTTTTCTATGAGGGATTGAATGATGCAAACAAGGCCCTTGTAGATTCAGCATGTGGAGGCGCTTTCATGAACAAGACCAGCAATCAAGCCTTTGATATCTTTGAGACTTTGAGTGAGAATTCTCAACAATTCTCTACAAAGGGGTTTCAAGAAGTAAAGCCCAAGGATGCTTATGAAGTGAATTCTTGGGGAGGAGAAGCTGATAGAATTTTAGCAATTGAGAAGAAGCTTGATGCATGGATGCAAGCTATGTCTCCACCTACTCAAGGAATGGTATCAGCTCAGGTATGTTCCATCTGTCCCATTCGTGATCATCTAACCATAAATTGTCCATATACTTTTCCAAGTTCAGGTAAAGAACAGGTTAGCTTTGCTGATCAACAAAGGAGAGCTGGTTTCTCTAATGTTTACTCCAATCCGGCTTTGAGGAATCACCCTAACTTTGGGTGGAACAAACAACAAGGGGCTCCCACCTCTTCTTATGTACCTCACGGATTCAACCAAGGACCACCACTTCAACAATCTTCAAGTAAGCTTGAGGATCTTGTGATTTCAATTGCCAATGATACTAAAACTCTTGTGCAGGACAATAAGACTTTCAAGGAGAAAACTGAGAGTACATTGCAACATCATGGAAAGTCTATTGCTAATCTTGAGGTGCAATTCGGTCGGTTGTGTGAACAACTTACTCAAAGAGAGCCAGGTAAGCTTCCATCTCAAACTGAAGTTAATCCTAAAGGAACTCACCATGAGCAGATTATGGCTGTCACATTGAGGACTGGAAAACAACTTCCGGAGGAGCCGGTGCACATTAGAAGACCTAAGAAAGCTATAGAGGGAGGTCAAACACCGGGCAGCAAAGAAGAGCAGCGGACAGAAGCTCCAGTCGAACGGTCGACCAAAGTGTCGACCGATCGACCCACGGACAGAAGCAATGTCGACCCGTCGACGGAAATTGGCGAACGGTCGACCGAGGCAGCAACAACAACATCTGGAATTCCATTTGGACTAGGAGTTGCTTCGGCTCCGTCATCCGCACCTAATCCTCTTCAGGTAAGTAAAAATGGTTCTAATGTTCATGTTCCACCTATTCCTTTTCCTCGTAGGTTCATGCAATCAAAGAAGGAGCAAAGCGATAAAGACATATTGGATACTTTCCGGGAAGTACAAGTCAACATCCCCCTTCTTGATGCTATCAAGCAAATCCCAAGGTATGCAAAGTTTCTCAAAGAACTTTGTACCAACAAGAGGAAGTTCAAGGAACATGAAACAGTAGCTCTTAGTGAGGAAGTCTCTGCTGTACTTCAAAGGAAGCTACCACCTAAGCTTACGGACCCCGGAAGCTTCACGATTCCATGTACCATTGGTGCACACAGGTTTGAAAAGGCTTTGCTTGATTTAGGTGCTTCTATTAATTTAATGCCCTATTCTGTTTATGAAGCACTTGATTTAGGTAAGCTAAAGGAGACTAATGTGAGGATTCAACTAGCGGATCGTTCATTGACATATCCGAGAGGTTTGTTAGAGGATGTGTTGGTGAATGTGAATGGTTTGATTTTACCGGCAGATTTCTTTGTGTTAGACATGGAGGACGCACCTATGCCTACATCTTTGCCATTGATTTTGGGGCGGCCCTTCATGGCCACAGCTCATACAAAGATTGATGTGTTTCAAGGAACATTGACAATGGAAGTACTTGGAGAGACTGTGGGCTTCAACATCTTTGAAGCCATGAGGTACCCTACTTATGATTCTTCTCCAAGTATTGCTTTCATTAAGCCTAATGACATTGTGCAGGGTAACTCTAATGAAACTGTCGATGATGATACATCAACAAAAGTGCCAATCTTTGATGGAAAGGGAGTAGTCACGAGTAAAGAACCGGGCATTATTGCAACTATGGCCACTCTCAACGCCGTGCCACTTGACAAAGGAAAGTATGTTCCTACTTTTGAGTTTCTCTCTTGTTTTAACATTGGTCATACTTCTTCCTTAGATAAGTTCATTCCCAACTTCAAGAAGGATTGTGGAATGGTCACCCTCATATGACCGCAGCTACGTCTGGCTGACGACGTTAACTCAAGCGCTTCTTGGGAGGCAACCCAAGTATGGAGGAGTAATCAGGGACGTTTTCTTTACTCTTCTCTTGTGTTCTTTTCAACTCTTTGCATGTTTTGTGTGTTGCGTCACTTTCCCTCGATTTCTTTTGCATTGTTGTGTGTTTCATGTCTTTTGCATTGAGGACAATGCCTGTTTCAAGTGTGGGGGAAGGTCTTAGTGTCATCGGGTCGTTGTGTTCTGAAAAATCACCTCCAAATTTCAATTTTTCGCAACTCCCAGTCGACCGGCCGACCCCTTTTGTCGAACGGTCGAGCATCGTCCAGAGCCCGAAGCAAAAAAAAAAAAAAAAAAAAAAAAAAACTGAAAAACTGAAAATCCAAAAAGAGTCATTGTTTGTTTGTTTGTTTTGTATTGTTTTGAGTCTTAGGATACCTTCCAATACAATGATGAGAATTGAATTTGATTTCAATAGCTAAAGATGAGTTTAAGCATTGCTTTAGGTCTAAATTTTATTCTTTGGTTAATCGATTTCTATGATTGTTATGCTTGAACCATTTATGCACTTCTAGCCATGTTAATGTGATGAATTGGATCGAGAGAAGCATGTTAGGCTTTGTATGAACTTGTATAACCCTTTTGAGTTTTGAGCCATATTGCTATTCTTTTGGAGAGTTATACACTAATTCTTGCTTTCTTGTCGATTAATTCGTTGCATGATCTCATTATTCTTTGCTTGATTGATTACTTGAATTCGACGCATATTTTGAACTAATTGCTAGAACTCGCCTTGAGGCCTCTTGAAACTTTATGCTGAAATGTGCAATGACTTTGATATGATTAAGGCACCTAGGATCTACCACCAAAGCCAAATTAAGCCTGTGTCCCTAATTATGAACCCCTAGTTAACCTCTTTGAGCCTTATGTGAGCCTTTTCTTTGTTAACCACATCACCGTACCCTAAGCCTAGTATAGTTTTATCCTTCCTTATTCCTAAGAGTTAGTGAGACAATGATGGTGACTTCTCGTTTTTCTAAAAGTTTCAAAGGTTTGTGAATTGTTCAAAGAACAAGTGTGGGGGAGTTGTTAAGGTACAAAATCAGATTCGAAGAGCCGTATATATAAAAAAAAAAAAAAAAAAAGTTCATATGCCGAAAAAGAAAGAAAAAAAATGTGTGGCATATAAAAAAAAATAAAGTTAAGTGCTCTTGATCTTGATTACATACTGTTGTGTGGAAGTTACAAGTGAGAATGACGTATTGGGCCCAACAAGATGATATTCGGCCATAAGGATTTGTTGAGTATTAGAAAAATGGGTTTCAAAGTCCTTGATATTGTCTCATTAATTTGTAGGGATCTTGTTATATCCTATCCTTCGTTTCTTTAAACCTTGACCCCATGGCCCCATTACAACCCAATCAAGACCTTTTGATCTTGGAAGTTGCACTTTCGGTTTGTGGAGACTTGTGTTGAGGGGTGAGCCTATGGCATGTGTTCTATTCATTCAAGTAGTTGATATTCCTTTCATGAGATCATATCTAAATTTCCAGAAAGAGCTTTTATTCTTGTTCTGCATATGTGAGCTATTTGTTGTTTTGTATACATTATTCCTCTCACATATAACTTGAGTGAATGCATATGAATTAGCCATAAAATCTGAGTGAAAATAGAGTGATTATCCTTGTGAGGATGGAGTTAATACTTGGTTGAAGCATGTTGATTGAGATTTGGTTCATTATGTTAACTGTTGGCTATTTCACACACTACACTTGAGCATGATGGTTGTGGGGATTTATTAACTTTTGAATGAAGTTTTTAGGACCTGATGTGATGAGTAAACTATTCTTAATGCTATTGACTTGTATGGTTCTCTGAGATAAATGTTGGAAGGTGTAGATTGAGTCTTCGTTTATGTTCTGTTTAGTTGTTTTGCTCGAGGACTAGCAAAAGCTAAGTGTGGGGGTATTTGATGGGAGCATATTTGTGTGCTCCATTGTGCTTAATTCTATATTAATTCTCTCACATTCCATCTTTATTCGAGTTAGTTATGTCGTTTTATGTTTTATAGGACTCTTGGAGCATTGAGGATGAAAAGAAGCAAAAAGTGGAGATTAAAAGCTAAACTCGTGAATCTGCCTGTGCAGATCAGCCTACTTCGATTGAGAACTGAGAGCAGCTCAGAATGAACTAGAAGATGTACCATATATGGATAGAGAGCTCCGGATGTCTATTTTCAGGAACTTCTGACGGTTTGTGATTCGGAGTTGTCTAGAAGACGTTATGGCTGATTAAGTGAGCGAAGGTCAATCTGGCGCGAATCTGGAAATCTAATTCATTTAGGATTTGTGATTTTCCTCATGGGCTTCGACTCCTATTGGGCCATGGACGTTTTAAACCCTAACTTGGGGTATTTAAGGATTTCTTAATCAGCTGGGAAAGGGGTTCGACAGCATCATCTACGTGGAGAGCCGAAGCATCGCCGTGTTCCTTTCTTCTTCTCTTTCTTTCTTTAGTTTTATTATGTTTTCGATTGTTGCTACTATGACTATGAGTAGCTAATTTCCTTAGTAGTTAGGGGCTATTTGAAGCCCTGAACATGATTGTTAAGATGCTTTGATTATTTTATATAAATTTCCTATGGATTGGATGATTATCTTTTCACTGGTTTTTCATTGATGAATCTTTATATGTGTTTCTTTGGAGGCCTACTTAGATGCATGTATTAGGGTTCTATTGCTAGGATTTATATGTGGACCGCCATATCATCATATAATCCCAAGTAGCTAATGAATAGGTAAACCATATTCATGTGATTAGATTTCTTGGTTACATAAGATACATGCCATGTCTTATGGCCGATGTGATGTTCGTTCTCTTTATGCTTAATGATTCTTGAGTGTTGAATCTATGAACATGCCATTCTAGGTTACATGTTAAGGACTAAGTTAGGGAGTACATGTCATGCACTTAACGTACCAACTATGAGAGAACAATAGGATTTGATCAACATGCCATTGACTTATCTTGAGCATCGTCATCCATGAATTAGGGAATTTGTGTGGAACCTTGCATATTTATCATGATTGTTTAGGGTAGATAATTGTTCCCTAGCTATTTCATCATCATTGTTCACAACAAAACCTTTGTTGGTTTCCCTTTAATTTTCGTACATCAACTCTGCCCTGCTCTTGCAGCTTTATTTTCGTAGTCTTAAACTTCTTAGAATTCGTTGAAACTTTGTCAGAGTCAGTTTTATTGAGTCTAGTTTATTGTGTTTAAATTTCGTGGTAATCAGAGTCTGTTTAGTTTGTCTGCTGTTCGTATTTTCCTTTTAGGTCAGTTTAGAGTCGTTATAGTTTAGTGTCTTAATTTGCATTCGAGTCTCATTCTCTTGCGGGAACGATCCCTACTTTCCATACTACATTCGATATTCTTATCCACAGTAGGGTAATTAATAGGTTATTTTTGTGCATCGATTTGGTGTGTAGAAATATCTATACCAGTCTGGTTGGGCCTATGATACGCCACCTCAAAACTTGTGATAAGAAGAACTAGGGAGAAGAACAAGTTCGTTTCCACCAAGCTTGAATGTCGGCTCTCAACATCTTTAAGACAAATTGTTCCTTACATTAGTCTTCTACCTTCTCCAAATTAAGTGGAGCTTAAAAAATAATGGCACAAGTCAGTAAATTTCTTGCCACCAAATTGGCATACGCTCTAGGCTTTTGTTCCTGGACTCCCGTTCATCAAATTGTAAATAGAAGCAGTCAGCCTTTGACTCCTGCAACTGCCTTTGTTGTTTTTCCAATTGGTGCCACCAAACAAACGTATGGTATTGGGTGGAGGAAATACCTTTTTCTTTGCTTAATTAGTTTGTTCTTCAATCATGCATGTGAACATATTTATATACAAGGACTAGCTCAGCTGGGTTGTATGGTCTTATACCTTTTTTTTTTTGGGCAAGAGTATCTTATACTTAGATACTAAGAAATGTCTAATTATTTCTATACTATATCTCAACTAACTCCATACATGAGTGTTTGTACTTTGTAGATTTTGATTCCACACCCCAAAGTCCAAGAAGTAAAAGCAAGAATGGAGGAGGCACTCAAAACAACACCTTTTTGTAAAGTTCGGACAAATCTCCACTTATGTACACTTTGATAAAAGGGAAAACGGAAAGATAAATTACAAATAAAATTATATATGACATTTTTTTTTATCATATTAACCAATTTCAATAGATAAAATTCAATATTACATCAAAAATTCATCGTGCAAACATGCTAATTTTAACATAAACGTAATCGAGGTCAACCTGATATAATTAAAGCAGACAAAAACCGCAAGGTAAGGATTATGTTAATGCAAACAGTCAAACACAAACTTGTTTCTCTCATATATGGTCAATGGTTTGGTCAAGCCGTTGTCCCAGCACAAACCACAAGGAGTTGAACGTTTACTAGTGCAGTCTTCTAGAAGTGGAAATGTTCTGCGTGAACGTTAATCAAGCCAATTTTTGTTATAGTGCTTTTGGTTAACAACAACATTGAGACCAATTAAATTGTTTTCTTCTGTTTGATTAGGTCAACTTTGCATGGAATGGTAGGTTGTATGACTTGTATGGCAATTGTTTGAGTGTTAATTTGTATTGGTGACTTCTAATAGGAGTCTGTAGTTGTCAATTACAAACTTGAAAATGATATTCTACCAAGTTTGAGATTAGAGATAATTCATGTGTCTTTGATTTGAAATGAGACGTGACATCTTTAATCTTTTAAACTAGTAGTGGAAGGCTCCAAGTAATCCAACACAAACAAACAACTAAATTTTCATATCTCTACAAATTTTTACTGATTTTTCTTCACTTATAAAATAGGGATTTATGTCATTAGACTAAAATGGTTATAAACTAATTTGACAAACTTGGAAAATCAATTTTGACATGTCCGTCAAAACTTTCCCTTACATATCTTTGATTGTATAATTTTTTTTTTTGTGTAATGTCATGATGAAATTCGTTTCTATACTAAACAAAATCTTGAAAGTTTGTGGATGAAAAAAAAAAAATAACAAAATTGATCATTTAAACATCCAATTGCATTAAATAAATCGATGGTTCATTTGAAAATGTTAACCCAAACGATTTACGATTTAGTAAATTTTTCATACAGATAATTTAGAAAAAATGAACAATCCTAATTATGAAACCATGACACGAAATGTAACATCTAAATTGAATTGATTTGAACAAAAAATTGTAAATCAAATACTTCATCAATCATGCTACGAGAATGAATGAACTATAATATCAGATAAGTTTGATTGACACATAATTACTAATGCTTATATTCTCCAAAGAACTCATATAATTAAGGACATCATAACTCATACATTCAACTACAAAAATTGCCTAGGGATTATTTTCATATCATTCACCAATTTGAACGCAACCCTTAAAATAAGTTGCTAACATAAAACACTTTTTTTTTTTGGTTACAGCTAACATAAAACACTTTGATCAATGTCCCAGTCCTTAATTTACATATTTACATGGGAAAAAAAAAAAAACCACAAAGGTCTGCGATGTGAATGCGACTGTGGCGCAAAAGAAATGGTGGGACCCACAACCTCCGACTCCTTCCTCTCGAACGTTGGAATCTCATGGCCTCATCCCTCACGTTGAACTCTGACGAAGGCGTCTTCTTTCCTTCTTTTTACACTCGGGTGGGTCCCACGTGCCCACCATTATCATTTTCCCAGATGGAAAAACGTTGGACTTCTGTTTCTCTCAGCGGAGACTCCTTCTCCCTCCAAATCACTCTCTCTCTCTCTCTCTCACTTCTGTTTTTCTTTAATTTAATTATTATTCAAGGTTTGTTGGTTTCACTTTGGATTTTGTATTTATTTTCCTCAGTGGCTCAGTGCCTTTGTGACTTTATCTCCCTGTAGCTCACACTCATACACACCCTGCTTTTTTTCGTTGCTCAGAGCCATTTTTATATGGTCTCCTACTCTCTCTCCCTCTTTTCACACCACCATGGAAAATTCCCTTCTCCTTTTCTCTCTGCTTCTTCTCCTCCTAGTTCCCTCCTCTGCTCAAATGCCAGGTACCCTCTTTCTCTCTAATTTCTTTATATATCTGCATAATTTTGTTTTTGAAGTCCTTTTCCTGTTGAATTGAATCCAAAGCCTTCACCTTTCATAACCATTTTTTGTTTGCTTTGTTAAAGCTTGCATCTTTATCTTCCATAGAAACAATTCTAATCAGATACATGTAATTTTTATTCCATTTCTTGTAATTCTTTCTTGTTTATTAGGGAACTTTGTTCATAGATGGTATAAAATGACTTTATGAGTAATAAATCAGTTCAGGCAGTAGTGAATTTAACATCTTGCACTCAATTTCATCATAAATTCTATGACTTTGCATGCATGCGTAGTCCAATTTGATAGGTGGAAATTTTTGTGAAGCAGGATTTGTGAGTTTGGATTGTGGAGGTGAAGAGTTTTTTACTGATGATCTTGGTCTGGATTGGACTCCCGATGAACTTCGTTATGGCGAAACGATGTCTATAGATGTTTTGAATGAGACCAGGAAGCAATACACATCACTGAGGCACTTTCCTGCTGATTCAAGAAAATATTGTTACACACTGAATGTCACAAGTAGGACTAGGTACCTTCTAAGAGCGACATTCTTGTATGGTAACTTTGACAGCAACAATGTTTATCCTAAATTTGACATTTCTGTTGGGGCAACTCATTGGTCTACGATTGTGATTTCGGATGCGAATACTATAGAGATGATAGAGCTGATATTTCTGGCTACAAGTCCTACTGTTAGTGTGTGTTTATCCAATGCTACAACTGGGCAGCCTTTTATATCGACCCTTGAACTTCGACAATTCAATGGTTCCGTTTACTTTACTGCTTATGAAGAACACTTTTACCTCAGTGTCTCTGCTAGGATTAACTTTGGTGCAGATAGTGAAGCTCCAGTCAGGTATGTGCACAATATGTATGCTTAGAAGGGCTTACAGCCTGATCTTTAAAGCTACTGTAAAATCGGACTTGATAATATGCCTTAAATTAGAGAGTTTGAAATAGGAAAACTATTATGTCAAAGAAGATGCATATTTGTAGTTTGAACCCTTTTCGTCTTTGGCAAAGATTTGTCATTTTGAAGGATATGCGTTTCTGTTAATTTCAGGTACCCTGATGACCCTTTCGATAGAATTTGGTTATCAGATTCTATCAAGAAAGCAAATTACCTTGTAGACATTGCTGTTGGAACCAAAAAAGTGGCAACCAAATTGCCAATTGATGTTAATAGGGATGACATACCACCTCAAAAAGTTATGCAGACGGCTGTAGTTGGTACAAATGGATCATTGACTTACCGGCTGAACCTGGATGGTTTTCCTGGTTTTGGCTGGGCAGTCACCTACTTTGCAGAAATTGAAGATTTGGATCCAGATGAGTCCAGAAAGTTTAGGCTAGTACTTCCAGGAAATCCTGAACTCAGCAAAGCTATTGTTAATATTGAGGAAAATGCCCAAGGAAAATATCGTCTCTATGAACCAGGATTTACAAACTTATCGCTTCCATTTGTATTATCTTTTAGATTTGGGAAAACGTCTGATTCTACCAGGGGGCCTCTCTTGAATGCAATGGAGATAAATAAATATCTGGAAAAAACTGATGGGTCTCAAGATGGTAAGTTTATTATTGGTTTCTAAAGTCATTTGATTCTAGTTATGCACGGCGTATGCTTTTGGCCATCATTCTCTCAAATGAATCACCTGAAGCTGTAAAGTAGTATGTGAGCGATACTGGGTTTGTATGAGTTGCAGGAGCTGCTATTGCTACTTTCATTTCACAATACTCATCTGCAGACTGGGCACAAGAAGGTGGTGATCCATGCCTTCCAGTTCCATGGTCTTGGGTTGATTGTAATTCAGATGCACAACCAAGAATAGTTAAAATGTATAGGTTAAATTTTTTTGTGTCTTAAGGTTTTTGTATATTGCTACTACTTCTGCGTAGGTATAGTCCTATGCATATTTAAGTAGAAATTTGACTCATCTACTGACAACTGTGTTTATTTACCTTTCCTTGCAGTAAATTATCCAGCATGAATTTGACAGGGAATATCCCTTCAGACTTGACAAAGTTGAGCGGTTTAGTTGAGTTGTAAGTTTCATATTGTATTCATGTTTTCTCTGAATGGTGTCAACTGTTTGCAAATTTAGGTCTATAAAACTTGACGTTCGTTCATGTTTTTGTCTTCTAATGACAGATGGCTTGATGGGAACTCACTGACTGGTCCAATACCCGATTTCACTGGATGTGTGGACTTGAAGATCATGTAAGTAAAATGACTTCTTATTTTGATGCTGTTTTTTTTTCTGTAAAGAGTTAACACTAACAAAAGAGCTTTGCGTTACAGTCACCTGGAGAAAAACCAGTTGTCAGGTGAACTGCCATCCTCGTTGATGGGCCTACCAAGTTTGAAGGAACTGTAAGTTTTCTAATACTTGTATATCATTTACATATTGGAGAGAAAACAAGTGTGCATGTTGCAAGTCACATGGTCCGCCTTTTTGTATACTAAGTGGGTGCATATAGCCCGTGGCTTCTACATGCTTATTAGCACAAATTATCTAATTAATGACTCCAATATATATACAGCTTAAAAGGTCTTCCATATGTCGGTGTGATGTAACCGTATCTGGATATATGGTGCTGGTTCATCCCTAACAACTTAAGTTTTTGGGCTCTAGCGGTTGTCTAACATGGTATAAGAACTCTAGTTGAAACCTCAAATCCTCAGTCTCCTCTTATTTGTTGATTTGCAAGTTGAAGGTAGAGTTGGTTGCATATATGTGTTTCTCTTCTGTCTGCATCTCCATGTGTAGGATGGCAACTTGTGAGAGAGTTTGATAGCTTGATATATGTCGTTGGCCCATTCTCTAATAGCTTAACCATTTGGAACCTAGTGCTTGTCTAACTATAAGTTGATGGATATGAATAAAGAGCACGCTGCTAAGATATATCTTACCTGTTTTCTTTTTTTGAGGGAATATATTGTACCTTAATTGCATGTCTATTTGAAAAAAAGAACATACAGATGATCATTACAATTAGGAGCTTGGAAAAAAAGGGACCCCATGAAATTTTTTATGTTGCTCATTTTTCTTTTAATTTTGGTTTTCTGATGAATCTGATGTATGCAGGTATGTGCAAAATAATATGTTATCCGGAACTGTGCCATCGGGTCTTGACGACAAAGTGGTTTTGAAGTGAGTAGTGCATTTTAGTTTTTACAGATGAAGATGATATACACAAAAAAGAAAAAAGAAAAAAAAGAAGCCATTATAGTAAACCTGCCTTGTGTTTGTTCCCTGCAATTATAGATATGGTCAGATTGTCCTACACTGAGTGCACTGGATATTGCATGCTGGTTATTCTGTACACGTACACATCTATATCGTGGTTCAACAAATCTATCTTTCTCCCAAAATTGTCCAATTTCTCTGTAGTCTAGTCATCTGGGCCTTCTCTAGGTCTTACTCCGACATACTAATCAACAGTTTCTGCTTTGGCTTCTGACAGCTATACTGGAAACATTAATCTTCGAAAAGGGAGGAGAACTGGTAGCCGCACAAATATTATTATTGGTACAACAGTTGGGGCTGCTGTCTTACTTATAGCCACCATTGCATCTTGCATACTTTTGCGCAAAAGAAAAAAGAAATACTATGTGCAAGGTATGAGTCTGAAACAATCTTTGGGATTTAAATGTTCTTTATATTTTAACTTTCAATTTGCATGAACATGATGACATTTTCCTAACTTGTTGTAGACAAACATAGTCACCCCTTACCCGTGCAAAGGCTAGATTCTAACAAGAATGATGCTCCAACTGAAGCTGCACACTGCTTCACTCACTCCGAAATTGAAGAGGCCACTAGAAAGTTTGAGAAGAAAATAGGTTCTGGAGGTTTTGGAGTCGTTTACTATGGTAAAACGAAAGATGGAAAGGAAATTGCAGTTAAAGTTCTAACCAGCAATTCCTTTCAGGGAAAGCGAGAATTTTCAAATGAGGTCAGTTTTTGCAATATTGAACCTCTTTTACAATTTTGATGTTGTTATTATCTTCCCCTGCCTTTCAGGTTGCTTTCCTTCTTTTTTTTGAAGATGCTTAACTCTGTCTGTTTTCTAGTGCCCCTTTGCATCTTAAAATTTATAAAACTGTTGATGAATCATCTTTTCCTTAAATTTACATGTGAAAACAAATATGGTGGTGACTGATTGGAAGCTCTACTAATTTACTAAAAAATGGAGAAGTAATGTAGATAAGACCCTGAAGAGCAAGGATTCTGCACCCAAGTGGACCAAGTGTTTCTACTTAACATTTGTACAATTGTGTGGAAATTTTGTGCTCGATTTCCTTTGACGTATTTTCTTTAAATAACCAAATTTTATATTTTTACATCTTTTTTGACGAGTAAATGGGAAAAACAGGGATCTTTTTAAGTCCCGTTGTTCTAGAGATATCTTATCACTTTGAGCTGATTTATTACTGTTGAACTTGGGAAACAAAATCTTATGGACTGACAAGTGCCTCTCTATGATCTAGGTAACTCTTCTTTCAAGGATACATCACAGAAATCTGGTCCAGTTTCTTGGGTATTGCCAAGAAGATGGTAGAAGTATGCTTGTTTATGAGTTCATGCACAATGGAACTCTCAAGGAGCATCTTTATGGTAAGCTACTAAGCTCACATGTATTGTGTGGATATATAAAAGTTATGATGGCATTCCTAAAAAAAAAAAAAGTTATGATGGCCAACCAGTTTTAAATTGTTTGTAGGCCCATTGACACATGAACAGCGAATCAATTGGATCAAGCGCCTGGAGATTGCTGAAGATGCTGCAAAAGGTCTTACAAGCTGAAGGATTGAATTTACAATTTCTTCTTTTCGTTTTCACTGACAGAGAAGGATGTCCCTTGCGTTAGTTATTAACTTAATTCGTGTACTTTCTCATGCTTGTTCAGGGATCGAATACCTTCATACAGGCTGTGTTCCAGCCATTATTCATAGGGATTTGAAAAGCAGCAACATTCTAATTGACAAAAATATGAGGGCAAAGGTTTCAGACTTTGGTCTTTCCAAACTTGCAGTAGACGGAGCATCCCATGTGTCAAGCATAGTTCGAGGCACTGTAGGGTATCTGGATCCTGAGTAAGGCTTTCTTTTCCTTTAACATCATATTGAGACGTTATTTGCCACTATGTCATGTGATCGTGTAGCAAATGCCTTGCTTTAATTGATGCACCAGTTGGTTAGCCAAACCCTCAAAATAAACTCTGGCATGGAACCTGCTTGGAATTATTAACATGCAACATGTTCCTTTTCTGTGATTTTTATATTAATGCGTAATAGTGAGATCATACACATGCCCCCAGATAGACTTTTGTTCATGTAGGATTTCATTTTCCCCCCAGATTCGTGAGCATAATGAGTAATTAATTTTCTTCCTCATCGGTGTTCAGGTATTATATCTCCCAGCAGTTGACAGACAAGAGTGACGTTTATAGCTTCGGTGTCATTCTTCTTGAGCTAATATCCGGTCAAGAAGCGATATCTAATGAAAACTTTGGTGTTAATTGCCGTAATATAGTCCAGTGGGTGAGTGTGGTTTGCTTTGCCTTGAAATTTTAGTGTATTTGAAACTTTTGATCAGTTACCATTCATTATGCATTTCCTTTCCTATACACTTCCACCAAATTGACTTGCATGAACTTCCTCTGAAGCACTTATTGTCTGTAATGGTTGTATCACAGGCAAAGTTACACATTGAAAGTGGGGACATTCAAGGAATCATCGACCCCTCGCTTCACGATGAATATGACATCCAGTCAATGTGGAAGATAGCGGAGAAAGCTTTGATGTGTGTTCAAGCACATGGATACATGAGGCCATCAATTTCAGAGGTTCTCAAGGAAATCCAAGATGCAATCTTGATGGAAAGGGGTGCAGCAGCAGCAAGAGACGGTAACTCAGACGATACATCGAGGAATTCAATTCATTCTTCGCTGAACTTGGGTTCCCTGGAACTTGGTGGAACTGATAATTACCTGTCAATTGATGAGTCTATTGTGCGGCCAACTGCTCGATAATGAAGTATTTTTTCTTCTACCATATTCTTTTGCTGTATATTTTCATTACTATGACTGCCCCTTCTGGGCAAATGTAAGAATGTGAAAGGTTAAATAGCTACGAAGTATTAGGTTGCAAATTTTGATATTGCAAGTTATTGGCATAAATGTGGATATGTATTGGTTTTTTTTTTCTTGATATTTGGATTGTAAAGCACTGATGTTGGTTATACTTTCTTTTTGTGCTTATCACTGTCTTAAGGTGCTTACTTCTCATTCCTTGTTTTATAAACTTTGAAAGTAAAACTTCATTAGAGGAAAGAAAATTTAATATAAGCCCTCATTGGTTCATATGTCAGTTTCTGAATTTAGCACCAATATACAGCAAAATAGAACAAGTTCATCTTGCTGGAACATACATCATATCAGAGGCAATCATGAAAACTTAATTATCTTTTTATAATTTCATTTTGACACTGAAAGGAAACCGAAATTTGCTGATAGCTATAAATGAGTCTAGCGGGAAATCTCCCGCCAATTTTTTTTGCGAGTTGTAATACCTCACTCAATGACGTCACTCAAGAACTACATTTTTTGTTTTTTGTTTTCCTTCAGAAAGTAGAAAATTAATTGCTTACAGAATCCAATTTTTACTGCTTGTAAAGATTGATACAAGATCCAGTAAGAAAAGAAGAAAAGATTTATATATGCCTCCTGCTAAAACATACCCCAGTTAAACTTTTATACTACAGGTAAAAAGTACTATATTCATATGTAAAACTTATGCTAGAGGAAAAATTTCAATTTATCTGTTTTTTATTTTTGTTTTTGTTTAAAGAGTAAACAAGGAGGAGACATTCCTGACCCAGTGAGGCAGTGACCTTCATCAAAGGTTAGGCAACATGGAAGCATTTTTTTTAACATAGATCAGTATAGAATGAATGAGTTCATCTTGCTTAAAAGTTAGAACATACATGCATGATACATATACTCTGTGATATGTACTTGCTATTTAGAGACATGACAAAGAGAATGAAACAGATGCTCTAAATGTGCTTTACTGTCCATAAATTATGGTACGTGAATGTACCATCTCATAGAAAATATGTACTGATCGATTTAGCTGCAGATACCAGTATGGCCTTGCTTGAGATGTCGTACACTCGCCATAGGTATGAAGAGGCCTTGCTTTCCGTTGTTGGTGCAATGGCGAATGGAATTGCCAATTGGACTAGTTTTGCTTCCCATGCTGGTTCTGTATTCTTGAGAATTAAGGTTTTCTCAATTGAACATGGTCTTTGCCATCTTAATCTCATGCTTTGGAAATGTACGTAGCTACTACTTCAGGGAAGGACTTGAGTTCTATCTGCTCCAAATTGCTGGCGTGATGGTTGCGTTGTGCTTCCAAAAGGACTCATAAACTCGACTCACTTGAGCAGGACTGGATCCAAATGCTCCAGAAACAGGCGGTACGTGCAACCACCTGTATCAGAAAGCTAATAAGAAAAAAAGTTTGGTCAATATGCTGGAGTCTGGAGACAACAATAAGGGACAAGGATAAACAAGTTTCAATCTCACTAGAGATGCTTCAGCAACCTTTTAGAAGTGACTAACAAACTCTAGTTCCCATACTTTGTATCACTTGTTGTAAATAAAACTTAAAGACTCTGAGTTCAATTTGTTTTTTTTTTTCCCAACTAATATTAGAATTTTTGTCTTTACTTCCACTGATTTACTGACTAATGAAATGAGCAGAGATGAAAACATTATATCTAATGAGTGTGAGAAGAAATAGAAAAAAGAAAAGACTTACTGCTCATGAATGGAACAAGACGAATCTTAGGCCACTCTGGGCCGCTTTCCTGGGTGCATCTTTCCCCTAGAAGGGGACATCCAATGATGATCAGGGTATGTAAATTGGTGAGGCGTTCCATAGCTTTGACAGAAGGTAGATACATTAGATTCTTGCAATCCTGAATGGTCAGTTTCTGGAGAGTTGCAAGGTTTCCTAACCATTCTGGGAAAGCCTCCACTCCGTCAAAGGACAATATCCACAAAGATGTCAAAGAAGTCAGGTATTGAATTTGATCAGGCAAACACTTGAGCTTAGGCCATCCATCGATCGTTAATGATTCAAGCTGTGGTATACCCTGAAACGCAGGGAATGATTCAAGCTCCTCCCAAAACCGACCAATCTCCAATTCCTTCAAACAAGAGAGGCTAACCAAACTCGGTAGACTTGTTAATCCATAACAATAAGAAATCTGCAACAGGCTGAGAGATGTGAGCTTGTCCAAACTTGGAATAGTCTCTACATTAGGGCAACATGATATCCTCAACTCATCAAGAGAGATGAGGGTTTGAAGGGAGGCACTAAATTCTGGCCCAATTTGTGGACTTGTACATTCTCGAATTTGCAATTGACGGAGGAATGTGAAGCCTTGTAAAGTTGGAAGAGACTCTAAATGACTTACAGACAAATCTTGGAGGGATATACTCAGACTACTGTCGATTGAAATGGATGTTATCTTCGGGCATCCTGTTATGTCCAATTTCTGAAGAGCTGTGCAGTATTCTAGTCCACTCGGTGGGCTTGATAACTCGGGACAATCCCGAATGTATAATTCACCAAGGAAGGGTTGGCCTTGTGTGATTGGAATGGTGGTGAGTTTTGAGCATCTCTGTATTTCCACCTTTTCAAGAGATGTGCAGTATTCTAAGCCCTTAGGTAGACTAGATAACTGAGGACAGTATATAATAGACAATATCTGGAGAGATGTGAAGCCACCACCACCGGGTGTAATATCTGGGATGGACTCTAGATTGGCACAAAACAACAAACTCATCTTTTTAAGAGAGGGTGTGAGTAGACCATCAGGTAGATACCTCAGTTTTTGACAGCAGGAAATAAGCAGTGATTCGAGAGATGAACAACAGTACTCAAACCCATGGTGAGCAATACAAGTGAACTCCGAACAACTCTCTATCTTCAAATATGCAAGGTTTTTGTTGTTTTTTAACATCCCATCCGGCAGACAAGTAAGTCGCTGCACATAGTATATCTCGAGATGAGTGAGAGTCGTGAGTTTATTGCTTAGAATACTTGCCATCGGCATGCTGCTATTCACTGCTTCTATCACCAACTTCTTGAGAGATGGAAAATGACTCGGAGCACTTCTCAATCGGAAACAATTCTTCAGAGTCAGCTCCTCAAGGCAAGGAAACACCACTACTCTTTCTGTTACTTCCATCCATTCTATTAGATTCCCAGCATTCTCAATGTGTAATGTTTTCAATGCAGGAAACAAAGCCTTTGTTTCCTCACTTGTCGCGGCCACTTGGTGAACTTGATCATAACCATAAAACTCAGATCCCACACATTTTAGGTTGTGCATTGTATCAATCCTAACATGTCTAAGATTAGGAAGATGGCCGAGTATTGGTAATCCTTCACATTTGTTGCAGTTGGTTAATTCAATCTCTTTCAAATTGTTGTTCAGTAGAAACAACCTACTCTTCAACCACAATGGAAATCTCTCACCCTTGAATCTGTGAATCTCTAAGAATTCCAAATTAGAGTGTGGTTGAAGGCCTTCCAGTACATCCTCATCATTGCTGCTGCTTAGCCAGCCTTCTGCTTGTGACCATTCAAACCTTAATTTGCGCATATTTGTCTTCCCCACCAAATTTGCTTTCTTTGCTTCTTCTCCATCTCTCACATGTTCCAAATTGTAAATAGATAATTCACCCTCCAATTGGTTTAGGCTAGACAGCTCCTCTATTCCAAGACCCATCTCCTTACCCACCCTAAAGTGAGTTAATGATCTGAGATTAGTCAATTGCCTCATCCCAACTGGAAACTTTATCCTGTGATCAAAATAAAGATGTCTTAGGTTGATCAAATTTTGCAGTTCCTTTGGAATCCCTTCAAGAGAGCCGAGAGGATACATTTTCAAAGTTTGAAGGTTATAAAGCTTGCCAATGGATTTGGGAAGTACTTTGATTTTTGTTCCGGAAATATCCAAATATCTCAAGTGATTCAACTTTCCAATTGAATTTGGCAACTCCACAATGTCTGCTTCATATAGTTTCAAGACACGCACAGCTTTAAGGCCTGGTAAGATGCGACCAAGGACTTCATCATTCGTAAACAGTTTGTGAACACTTCCCTTGAGAATTCTTTGTTGCACTGAAGTATGATGAATATGCTCCACATGTTGAATCTTGTTGGAATACCGCGTCAAGCACATTGATTCGGATACATGTTCTGCAAGATCGTGAACAAGATCATGCATCTTGCAGTGGGTAATAGTACCATATTCATCCTTTGTAACATCTTGAAAAATAGAATTTCCCAGTAGAGTATTAAAATGAGCATTGCCTATGTCCTCCATCTGTTCTCGATTTCCTTTGGGAGAAGTATACTCGAGCAACCCCATAGCCATCCAAAGCTGGATCAAGTCATGCTTTTCCATATTGAAAACTTTCGTGAACGTTGAGCAATAAGCAAAACATTTCTTCAAAGATGGTGGTTTCAATTCAGAAAAACTGAAGTTCAGAACTGCAAAGATTCTATTACTTTCTTCCTTTAGATCCCATATTGTACTTTTCTCAATTCCCAACCATTCATTGCTGTTTTTAGAACGCATTAGACTGCCCAAAACCTATTAATTAATCAGTGGATATATATGAGTTAGAATTTCTCTATAACGTTTGATTCAGTACTAATAATTAGCAACAGCAGTTTAATTTGGTGACTTATAGTGAAGTCTAGCAAATTCTAGTACGCAAAATTATAGCAGAGGATCCATATCCAATTAGAAAACTTTAAATTGATAATACACACATATATATATATATATATATATATATATATATATATATATATATATATATGAAACATACCTTTGCCACTAATGGCACACCTCCACACTTTTTGGCAATCTCCTTCCCAATTCTCTCTTGATCTTCTGGTAGAGTACTCCTAGCTGGAACTGCTTTATGTTTTAAAACGAGCCAACATTCATCATTTGAGAGTTTTCTCATATCACACCTAGGAAGTGTCTCCATGATTTTTGCAACTTTGGCTTTGCGGGTAGTGACGATGATATTGCTTCCTTGTGTACCTCTAATACTTAACAAACAAGTCCGCAAATCATCCCATTTTCGAAGATCTTCATTCCAAACATCATCCAGTACGAGAAGATATCTTTTCCCTTCCAGATCTCCTTGGAGGTTTTTAAGTATTGCAGCCTTGCCTTTTAAGGCAGCCATTTCTGGTTTAAGATATCCCAACATCCTGCTCAAAATATTCTCGACTTCAAAAGTGGTAGATACACATATCCATATTTTTTGTTGGAAGTGAGTACTAATCTCAGTGTCATTATATACTGATTTGGCCACCGTCGTCTTCCCGAGGCCTGCGATTCCCACAATGGCCGAAACAGAAAGAAGATTTTCTTGATGAGTACTGTTGGAGTTGATCAAGGTTGCTACCATATCTGACACAACCTCTTCTCTTCCAATGATATTCTTTTCATCTTCATCAAAGCAGAAGACGGTTTCCCAGTCAACTACTGGATCATCACAGCAGGTTGCATTCCCAGCAAGTACTAACCCAAAACTAGCTGCCTGATTCTCCAGATTCACAAGAGACTCGTTGATTGTCGTGATTCTACGCCCCATTTTATGACGAAATACAATGGGATGATCGAAGATTGACAACACATATTTCTTCATTTGGTCTACTTTACACCGGAGAACTTCGTATCCAAAGTCATCCAGCAGATCATCTGCATCACCAGCTATCTCTTCAATTTCCTTCACCCACATTTTCACGTCATCACCCTGATCTTGTGTCAAATGCTCGGCAGCTTGTAACATAGCTTGAAGCTTGACTGATGTAGCGTGCATCGTTGCTAGTTCGCTCTTGAATCCCCACACAAGACTGAACTCTTCGCCGGCAAGTACAGCCGCCACCTTCTTCAAAAGTTCCCGGGCAGCAAAAGTGAGGAGAGATTCTGCCATTGTACTGACGTAAAACTCGAGTCAAGACAAAGAACAGAATACTTAGTTAAGTAGCTGGTTATAAGAAACTAGTAGGAGAGGTTTTGAACAGAGAGTACGTAAATCTCTCCAGTGGGCAAACTAGCTAGAAGTAGTTCAAAGATGAAGTGTTGTTATTGTGCAATGCGCATATACAGAAATTAATAGGCGATGGCCGGAAGGAAACTTCCATTAGATTTGAAAATTAAGCTTAAATTGTAAAGTCATATGTCTGACACCAATGCATTAGGTAGAAGGCAAATAATGCTTATTGCATACATATTATAAAGGGTTTACTAATCTTTTCCCGTAAAAATTGCAGAAGGCACGTCGATCACAATGCCGTCCGTGAATTATAAATGTGCACCAACGGCTAATACGATGGTCAACTTTTAAAATGCCTAATTAGCCGTTGACGGTTAGTTTCAGTTTCTACCGAAACCCGAACCGAATGAAACCGAACGCTCCAAGGGCCCATTTATAAACGTTGTCGGTTGGTAGATGGATAATCATGGACATAAAATCTAGGCCCATTGGAAAGGCAGATGGGGGGGGGGGAGTTACACCGACGTCGTTTAGTGCGCAAGTGTAGCTTCGATCCGAGCGGCTCAAAACACGTGGTGTAATCGGATAGACGAAACCGAACCAGAACCGTAATCTCAGCAGCACAGGGAATCTCACACAGAAATATAAAAAGCCCTAAAATTGCAAACAAGCCAGCGAGTCCCCAAAATAAATTAACAAGGCAAAACCAACGGTGCTGATAAACCTTCGTCTCTCATCCCAGTCGTCTCCTCTCTCCTTTCTTCTCCAGCGTCCGATCTAAACCCCTCTCGTTCTCTCGCGCCAAATCAATTCCATCTCAAAAAAAATTCATAGGTATATATATATCTTCTTCATTTTCTGATTTTCTCTCACAGACTCTCTCTCTCCCTCTCTCTTTCTCTATATTTCTTAATTCTGGCGGGGATAGGGTTTTTGGTTCGGATTTTGATGCGGTCCGGTGATTATGGTCTAGGGTTTTCATGGCGGAAGCTCCGGCGAGTCCAGGCGGTGGAAGCCACGACAGCGGCGAGCACAGTCCGCGGTCGAATGTTCGAGAACAGGATCGATATCTTCCGATCGCGAACATCAGCAGGATCATGAAGAAGGCGCTTCCTGCGAATGGTAAAATCGCCAAGGATGCCAAAGAGACTGTGCAGGAATGCGTTTCTGAATTCATCAGCTTCATTACCAGCGAGTACGACATCGTTTTGCTCGTATTAATGGTTTTGTCTTTTTCTGAGTGCGTATTTTATTTTGATGCGAGGGTTGGGATTTTTGTGCAGGGCGAGCGACAAGTGCCAGAGAGAAAAGAGGAAGACAATTAATGGTGATGATTTGCTCTGGGCAATGGCGACTTTAGGCTTTGAAGACTATATCGATCCACTCAAGGTTTACCTCGCAAAATACAGAGAGGTAACTCTGTTTGTTTTCTTTCCCATTTTCCAGTTTGTATCTGATTGGTTGCTGAGAAAATAAAATATTAATCTCATTAAATTTATAAAATTGAATTGTTCGGAGTTTCAGATTTGTAGGGTACCGAGTGTTTGGTTATGTCATTAGTGTTGTAGGGTCGGGTTGGTTTGCGTATTAATAACAAGATATGAACAGCACTATTTCTTATCATGGGCATTGACTAATACACTGTTGCTTTTGGTTTCATTGACTGTCTTCTGGTTCGATTGGGATATTGCAGATGGAGGTCAGTTGAAATTGTCCCTGTTTAGTAGATTTTCTATTGTTTACTGTGATTTTTTTATGTTTATGTTCGGATTTCTGCTTGTGGCTTCTAACAGGGTGACACCAAGGGTTCAGGCAAGGGTGGAGAGTCATCTTTTAAGAAAGAAGTTCAGCCAAGTCCAAATGCTCAGGTTGAGTATGGTTTTGGGTTATTAGTTACGCATAGCTCGTATTCTTCGGTCTTTTGAGGTTGTTATTTATAAGAAATTTTGTCTTATGACAGATTTCTCACCAAGGTTCCTTCTCTCAAGGAGGTTACTCAAATTCTCAAGTAATCTCAGTCTCTTCTGTCTCTTTGTTATCAATGTATCTATTTGTGGCTATCATAATAGTAACTTCCCATTATCTCACTTGCACACTTGAAGGATTATAAGCCCATACAAAAGAAACCTTGGTTATTTGATTTTTCCATATAGTTCATTGGAACTTCTCCTTACCAAGATAAGGCGGATTAATATAAACAATACCTTTAGTAATCTTTTCCTTTGCATGTTGGTGTATAATTAATAACTGGTTGCATTTTATTGTGGATGTTACTGAGTGTACTTTCGATTAGTGAATGAAACACCTCATTGTAAGTAGCAGCTTAGTGGGGGAATAGCATTGATTGTGCAGTTTCTAATGATTATTTGACAGAGCATTCATTCAAGTGAGTTTTCTAATTCTATTGAAAGATTCAAGTGTAGAAAGGCATACATGCTCTTGTGGTTAGGATTTTGACGTTTCAGATTCTAACGTTTAGGGGTTTCTTTAAATGCACTTGTGTAGAGAAATGGAGGAGGGACCTAACCAAACTCTTGAGCTTTATTTGTATAGTTGCTGAATTGGTGCATTATTGGATGCTCCTATTGATGGAATTTTTAATCTTGAAAATATGCTGTGTTCATTGTCTTGGTAATATGAGGATGATTTTCAAACTTACACTGGATTCATAGAAGTGAAGTATATCATCTTGCTGATCAATAGAGTTTTGGCCTATATCGTTTATTTTTGAGATATATTTAGAATAGATTAGTGTGTTAGCTGTTGCTTTCAAACTCATGTGAGAACAATGCTTTAAGTGCTGTAGAATATGCTAGTAATTATTCGATACAAGACTTCCTTCTCAAATAAAATATTTAAGATCATGTTGCAAGCTTCTCTATGTGCATGCTCATTTGCCATCTTGAAACACCAATGCAGCTGGATAGTTCTTACAAATTGTTTTCACGTCATAGGATTCTATCCTATTTCTGCCTTTGGTTAGTTTGGTTTAGCCACTTTGCTCTTAGATATATTCATGTTGGTGATGAGTGCCTAATGTTTGATAACTTGTGGCTTACAAGTTTATGTAATTCGTGTGTATCTCATTGGTGAAAAGATATGCTGAATGACCATTTGATTGTGGAAAAGTGGACAACTTTTTTCTAAGCAGGGTAAGGTGAAGCTTCATAATAACAGGGTGCATATGGTTTTTTTTTTTGGGTATTAATACTTGCATACCAGCTCGTGTATGTGGGAGAGGGCTCACTTCTCAATCTAGTAGAAGAGTAGGCACATCATTATTATAGTGATGATTTACTGTCAAGTCACATTTTATTTTTTTGGGTCGGAAGTGATGTCGGTGTCGATATACATTGTGTATATTAATGCAGTTTTTTTTTTAGGATGCTTGAGTGAATAGTGATATCAATGCTGTGTTCGCTTCCCCCCTCTCTTTTTCAGTTTTATTGTCTTATGCTGTTTATGAAACTATGGAGAAGCTATCGGTTCTGGTCTAATGAATAATTGTCCTTGCAGACCCAACAAATGATGGTTCCTATGCAAGGCTCGGAGTAGATGGACTCGTGGAGTCGATGGACTCGTGTTTAGGCAATGCCATAATTTAATTGCTTAATTGAGGAGATCTTGTTCAGTGCCCAGGACAAATAACATATTAGATTATTATTCTGATGTGAATGCTAAAATGTGAGGTTAGTTTTTTAGTGTTGGTTTCCGGTGACATTTTCTGGTGTGGCTTGTATACTAGGGTTTCTTTGAGTTGAATGCCTATCTCAAGGTGCCAGTGTAATCTCAGGAGGATCTATTATGTTCCTCTAATTTGTAAACTGGTATCATGGGATAGGAAATGTGTTGTTTTGACTGGTTAGGAAATGTCAAATGTATTTTCAATTTTTTACATTGTATGATTTTATTAGCGTAGACAGTTTTATGATAAAAATGAATGCCTATTGCCGGCTTTCGACAGCTGCCCAAGATTCCCATTGCTTGGACCATCTGGGAATGTTTTTGTGCTTTTCAATTTGATCAAGCAGTCTCTTTCATGCATAAAATGTTGCACTCAATCTCTCTCATTTTTAGCTGTCACATGCTGGTTTTGTCACTTTGTGGCCACTTTGTGAAAGCGGAGGTTGTCCACGGTTGCTTAAAACAGAAGGATACAGGATATGCGATCAAGTTGTATCAAAGAAGGGTTTCCGTCTTGGTGCATCGGCCCGGCAGCCGTGGACCGGAGACCTCAAACTTGAGATCCGGTAGCCGGCCAAACAAGGTTCCCCAATTATCATCACTAAGTCGTAAAATATTTCCGCTTATGTGAACTATTTTGATTTTGACACTTCACTTTACTCTCAGCTAGAATTTGATGCTCGCAATTTTAACTAGAGAATATGTTTGATCAATCTTAAGGAGTTTGAGTACTTGGGACTTGGGAGTACTCTAGAACTTTTTTTTTTTTTTTTTTTTGGTTACAACTCTAGAACTTTCGCTTGTGGAGGTAGCGATGAAAAAAATTCTCTTGGAGAAAGTTTAAAAAAGAAAAAGAAAGAGATGCGTCGTGTGGTGGCCAAACTCAACGTCAAAATGGTTGCCACGTCGATGGACTTTGGCTCTTGTTATGAAGTGGACGATGCCTAGGCTCATGACTTCTTTCGAGTTGAAGCACCATAGGAAAGTTTATATCGACTTTACTTGAGGACCTTGGCTACCGTGTCTTGTTAAAGGCTCATTGAGATTAATAAAGCGATTTATTAGGATAAGCTAAAGTTTCTACCAATTATTAAGGTATGTTTTGGTCAGGTCATTATTTTTTTTGGGATCAAATAAGCATTTCATTGATTGGAACTGGAAGGAAACGTTACAAGTAGGAAAAACAATACACGCTAGAGCCATTAAATACCTACTTATAATAAAAGTTACAGCAGACCAGCGGGAAAAATGGTAACGGTGTCAACGGAAATCAAGATGACCCAAAACCAACAATGTGCCAAATCAATTGGTAGACAAAGCGTTGGCATACCAACCGGGTAATGGCTCAATACCCATGAAGGAATTAAATGAGCTCGAGTCAACTCCTCCTCTTGATTAGTGAATACCGGAATAAGCACTCTGTGAGTATTGTCATCACTCGATCAGCGGTGCACAAATATGAGCAGCAACACGACCATGATGGTGGACTTATTGAAACCTAAAAAACAAAGCACAAACAGCACAAACATCAAAAACTAAACAAGGTTGGTCAGGTCATTCTTGGTATTGTGCCTTGACTTCTTTGCAATGGACGAACTAATATTGGGTTCCATTATTAGAGCTTTACCATTTTTGAATCACAAATTCACGATGATCATTATGCGTGTTTAAGAATAGAAATTTATTTCTTTAAAATGTTGTAAGACCTATCACGTTAACTTTACAATTCAATGTGAACTACTCTTTTCGGTACATCACATAGTGTGATTACATAATTCGAACTAACCACCGTTTTGAGTTCTTTAAAAAAAAAAGGTTAAAAATTCAAGCAGCAAGATTCTTTACGATTTTGATTATGTGAGGTTCATATCGATGTTTATCAAAGTAATGTGCTACCTTGACTGAACTACATAAACGGCAGCCATAAAGCGGTGTCATTGGGAGCTCAACAATCGGACGGTGCAAATCCATCCCACCCACCAAGGGGTCCTACACCATCAATTACATGATTACATCATCGGTAATGTACCTGATGCGCATAAAGATCTAACCGTCAGCATTAGAAGTTTAATTAAGGGCAAACAATGAAAATGGAGTCCTAATTATCTTTCCAATATCTTTTCCTAAAGTCTTTCATTTTTGGCCAATCTTTTCTTAAAGTCTATTAGCATAAAAAAATCGTTAAAGTCTCTTATGATAACAAATTAACAATGTTAAAAAAAAGTCTTATAGATAAGAACCAACTATCAATAAAAAAGGGTGCAAATTCCTTCAATAAATTAAAAATGTTCCCTAGTTTTAACCAGCACAGTTTTAGCATCCCACTGAAAAACTGACAAGTATTAAACTATGGTTAATCACTATTATTGTGTGCATCTACTTGATCAATATTGTTATTTATTTGATCATAGATAAATGCAAAAAAGTTAGTATATTTTAACGGACATAGATCCTCTACAATAAAATTTCATGCTTGAATGACGTAACATCTTATCGGCCATTCATCATTTACATCATTAAATAGTTTATTAGCCTCCTGATTTCTTTTCGACAACTTAAATATCATACTCATGTACATCCAAACATAAAATTGAATACGAGATGAAAAAATTCTTTAGTACATGTTTAAAACTAGATCGTTTTATAAATTTATTTATGGAAAGTACATTATTACCACCACAAAATCAAGAATAAAAATTATATTCCAAGAAGTTAGAAGCATTACCAAAAAGCTAAAAAAGAAAGAAAATAAATCAGTGTCGAGCTTGGGCTCTACGATACCCTCCATTCCACAAAATCTTAATAAAGAAGATTCACATACACTACTCCATATATATCTCTAAGCTTCCGTACGCTCATCCCATCATCACCATCCAGAGACCCCCTTAATTTTTCATACAACTACAGGAAGAAGAAGACCCCATTTCCCTCAACCCTAAGAAAACGCCACAGACTTTCCTTTATAATTCAGGTCTTCGACTCTCATCGAAGGCCGATTAACAACAGGAACAACAACCACCACAGCACCTAGGTACAATTAAATGAACCCAAATTCCCAATTCATTGGATTGATTAATCCCTTTTCTTCTGTTTTACCTTCAACTTGTTGCCTGTAAAATCAATGGCATACAGAGGCACACTTGTCTGTATCTGTTTGCCTGCATATTATGTATTTGTGATGCCTTTTTGCTCTGCGTTTTTGGGTTTCTGAGAATTTTTGGTGATTCTGATGGAATAGGCCCCAAGTTTGATTCTTGTGCTTGAACAATTTTTATTGACACTGAATGAGACTTTCACATATTTGATGATCGTTTTGTTTCATGTAATGCGAAAGCTGGTTTTTGTTTTTTTGTTTGGTTCGTAATTCGTTGTTTGGTAATTTTGATTCTGGGTTGAACCCAGTTTGAGAAGTAGAGTTTAGACTGATAATTCAAGCTCTGACAATGCAGGAGTGGATATATACAATTGTATTTCTGTGAAAGGTTGAATTATAAATGGAAAGTCGTGGCCAAAAGCGTCCTGAGATTGATGATGAATTGCCGGCTGATAAGCGGGCGTGTAGTTCATTGGAGTTTAGACCGAGTACATCGAGCTCGTCTCAAACCCCTATGAATTCTATGAACTCCACACCTGAAAACAATGATCAGAATGATCATATGGATACTGAATCATCTGACCACTCTGAAGGAGGAGAGCCTGAGAAGGATTCAGCATATGATTCTTGTGATGATTCTGAGGAAGATCAAAGACACAGTGATCTCCGCGACTATCAGAGACGGAGAGCATCTGGTGATCATGGAAAATTTCAGACCATCTTATCGTCTCTGAGTGAAGAGATTGATCTTTCTCAGCAGCTTGTTATGCTCACCGAGTTATGCGAAGTGTTATCATTTTGTACAGAGGATTCACTATCCGGTGATACACCGAACTTATTGTCACCGATTCTTGTTAAGCTGGCAAGGGATGATACTAGTGCTGATATCATGCTATTGGCTATAAGGGCTATGACTTATTTATGTGATGTATATCCGAAATCATCAGCCTACTTAGTCCGACATGATGCAGTTCCTGCTCTTTGCCAAAGACTATTGGCTATTGAGTATTTGGATGTAGCTGAGCAGGTAATGTTTTTGCATTTGGTCATTCATATGGTTTCAAATGTATGATATCCTTAATATAAGGAAAGCCTGAGGTTATATTGGATTCTTGTTTTGCTCTTCTGCAGTGTCTACAAGCATTGGAGAAATTGTCACGGGAGCAACCACTTGCATGCTTACAGGCTGGAGCAATAATGGCTGTTCTGAATTATATAGATTTCTTTTCTACAAGTATACAGGTAATTAAATCTCTGTTATGTTCTTGCTTGGGAATCTGTGGAATTATCTTCTAGGGAGATGTTTATTGTGTATTGTATTACTTTGGAACCTCATTTTAATGCCAATCTTATACATATCAGAGAGTTGCCCTTTCTACTGTGGTTAACATTTGTAAGAAGCTTCCTTCTGAATGTCCTTCACCTTTCATGGAGGCTGTTCCCACATTGTGCAACCTTCTCCAATACGAGGATCCACAGGTATAACTGTTAATTTTTATGGCTTCCATATAAATTTTGGATCCTTCATTGATCTTAGAACTAATATTTTTGTTTTGATTTCTCAGCTTGTCGAAAATGTTGCTATTTGCTTGATTAGAATTACGGAGCGAGTCAGTCAGTCTTCTGAGATGCTGGATGAACTTTGCAAGCATGGGCTGATTCGTCAAGCCACACATTTTATGAGCTTAAATAGCCGAACTACTCTGTCCCAACCAATTTATAATGTAGGCAACTCAATATCGTCTTTCTCAGATCTTCTTCCATATTTTACTGCCGTGGAGGATGTCTGACTATTCTTTTGGTTGGCAGGGTTTGATAGGGCTACTTGTCAAACTTTCTTCCGGTTCAGTTGTAGCCTTCAGGACTTTATATGAGCTTAATATAAGCAGCATATTGAAGGATAAATTATCTACTTATGACCTCTCACATGGAATGTCCTCTACTCATGTGGTGGATGGGCATTGCTATCAGGTTTACATCTTGACCATTGAAATTGGGTCTTTTGTTCTGTTCTTTTATCACATCTACCCATTCTAATTGAATCTTTAGAATAGTGTTAATGATGTTCCCTTTTCTTGTTTGTTTTTGTTTTTCTTTGGGGTCAGTTCCTTGATTTCCATTTCATGTAAAAAAAAATTACAAGATGATTCTTGACGAACTTACTATATATGTAAAAATTCACGTGACTTTGAAAAATTAAGTTTCTTATGTTTTGACGAACTTAGGTATATGAAGTTCTGAAGTTGCTAAATGAGCTTCTCCCTACTTCAGCCAGAAATCAAGATGCTCCACAGTTGTCAGATAAGGAATCTTTTTTAGTAAATCAACCTGATCTTCTGCAAAAGTTTGGGAGGGATATACTTCCGTTGTTGATTCAGGTTTGGTTTCTGATATATAGCTTTTCCCCTGTGTCCTCCCCCCCCCCCCCCCCCCCTCTCCCACAAAAGCATTTAGCACTAATGTTTCTTCACCTCTTGACAGGTTGTAAATTCTGGTGCCAATTTATATATTTGCTATGGATGCTTATCAGTTATCAACAAGTTAATTTATTTGAGCACATCTGACATGCTTGTTGAATTGCTCAAGAATGCCAACATTTCAAGGTAGACTTGGTCTCCTTATCTTTTGACTAGTGACTATCAAATCTTGAATGAACCTCACTAATGCTAATAAATTCTTTCAATCTGTCAGTTTTCTGGCCGGAGTCTTTACACGAAAGGATCCTCATGTGTTGATATTAGCACTACAGATTGCTGAGTTAATCCTGCAGAAGTTCTCTGATTTTTTCTTGGACTCTTTTATAAAAGAAGGTGTCTTTTTTGCCATTGATGCTCTGTTAACACCTGAGAAGTGTTCACTGGTAACCCTTAACAAATGTTCAAGGCTGGTTTTTCCAGTGTCTAGTGGCACAAGGCTCCTGTCCGACTCCAGTCAGAAGTCTGCTTCAAAGGAGGTCCTGAGATGCTTATGTTATGCTTTTCCTGGTAACTCTCCATCAGTGTCAGAAAAAGGAAGTTGCATGCTTGAAAAGGATTCTGTTTATAATCTGGCAAAGCATATTAGAACCAAGTACTTTGCACCAGAATTTTATGACCCTGAGAAAGTATTAACGGATGTTCTGCAGAAGCTAAAAACTTTTTCTGCTTCATTAAGTGATTTGATGAACATGTCCATGAATAGTTCTGCTCCTGATCAGCATGAAGAAAAGTTCTATGGTATAATGCATCAAGTAATGGAAAAGCTTAGTGGAAGAGAGCCCATTTCCACTTTTGAATTTATTGAAAGTGGAATTCTGAAGTCCTTAATGACTTACCTGTCCAATGATCAGTATTTGAGACAGAAGGGAGAACTTGTTGCTGCTAAAAGTGATATCTATGCAGTAGAAAAAAGATTTGAGGTGTTTGCAAGGCTATTATTTTCTTTGCCAGATCCGTTCTCTGGGGACCTGCCCATACTAACATTAATACGGAGATTACAAAGTTCGCTATCTACTTTGGAAAATTTCCCTGTTATCTTGAGCCATATACCCAAGCAAAAGAACTCATTTGCTACAGTTCCATATGAACGTTGCACAACATATCCATGTATTAAAGCTCGTTTTGTTAGAGACAAGGAGGAGACTTCCCTTGGTGATTCCTCTGAAGATGTTTTGACAGTTGACCCTTTTTCTTCATTGGATGCTATTGAAGGATATCTGTGGCCTAAAGTCAATGCAAAAGGAACCAGCCACATTAAATCAGCTACAGGAGTTGAGGGTAAATCAGAATGTGCATCACTTCAATCACCATCAAATGCAAGCTCTAGTCAAGGAGGGAATCCAAATACTTGCGAACCTGAGAGCATCCCTCCAAATACTTGTGAGCCTGAGAGCATGTCCATGGACTTGCCTGAGTTGAAGGTTTGTCTTTTGGGTCTCTCAGTTGATTATACTAACATAATATTGTTAGAAAGGAGAAACTCTATATTTTGTTCATTATTTAGAAGTTCCGTTTGGGTGCATTTTGTTGTCCTCAGTCCATACTTACGCTGCAGGCAGATGAGGTCAATTTAACACAGTCGGAACCTGAACAAGCACCAAGTTTAGGACAGACAAATCCTCGAACATCTTTGGATGAAACCTATACCGTAAGAAAACTTTTTGATCTATCATAAATTGGAAGTTTGGAACTCATGCATTCACTTTCTATTTTCCTTTTGGAACTAAGTTGTGGATTTGATCGGACTCCACCTAACAAAGGTTTTTCCTCATTTTGCCTGGAAATGGAAAAATAGCTGTTTGTGTAAATTTTATGACCTTCAGACCTATATTACTGTTTTTTCACTTTCATTTTATTTCTCCGTCATGTCATTGTCATTCAACTAATTTTATGCTGAAGCTTCCTATCAGCTCGAAGATGATACCAAGCCCTTTTTTTTTTTTTATTTGTAATGTTTCAGGAAACTGTGGAGAAGGAACTAGAAGCTCCATCAGAGGAAGACACTGAGATGGAAGAACAGTGTCCTTTATCTTGTAGCAATGAAGATACTTCACCAAAATTGTTATTTTACCTCGAAGGGAAACAGCTGGAACGGTCATTGACATTGTATCAGGCAATTCTGCAACAACAAATGAATGAACATGAAATTGTCATTGGTTCGAAACTGTGGGGTAAAGTATACACATTAACATATAGAAGAGCTGTAGGTCAAGAAGGTTCTGATAAAGAATGTCTTGACTCAACAGAATGTTCTGCTGTATCAGATAAAGCTGGGGTGTGTATGTTGTATACTTCATTTTTCTCCAGCATGTTTCCTTGTGAGCTTGCGTCTGACTTGGAGAAGTCAAGTCCTACCTATGATATAATATATCTGCTTAAAAGCTTGGAAAGTATGAACAAGTATATTGTTTTTCTGATGTCTCGTCAAAGAATATGTGCTTTTGCTGAAGGGAAAATCAATGACTTGGACAATTTTCAGATAGCAGTTGCTCCAGTGTCACAGAATGAGTTTTTAAACAGTAAATTGACTGAAAAACTAGAACAGCAGATGCGGGACGGTTTGGCTGTGTCTGTTGGTGGTATGCCTTTGTGGTGTAATCAGTTAATGGCATCGTGTCATTTTTTATTTAGTTTTGAGGTCAAATGCAAGTACTTCCGCTCGGCAGCCTTTGGTCCCCTTCTAGGTCAGCTTCATTCACCGTCTCATAGTGATTCAGGGGTGGCAAGTGACAGGCGACTAAGCTCTGGTGGCTTGCCTCGACAAAAGTTTTTAGTTTTCCGCAACCGCATTCTGGATTCTGCTGCCCAAATGATGGACCTGCATGCCTGTCAGAAGGTACTTCTTGAGGTGGAATATGATGAAGAAGTTGGTACGGGTCTTGGTCCGACATTGGAATTCTATACCCTGGTTAGTCATGAGTTTCAGAAATCTGGCCTGGGCATGTGGAGAGAGGATGGTGGATCTTTAACCTCCGGTACAAGCCATGCTGAGAATACTGGAATTATGATATGTCCTTGTGGTCTTTTCCCTCGTCCTTGGTCATCGACTATTGATGCATCTGATGGGATACAGTTCAATGAAGTAATCAAGAAGTTTGTCCTTTTGGGGAAAATTGTAGGAAAAGCACTTCAGGATGGGAGGGTCTTGGATCTGCATTTCTCGAAAGCCTTTTATAAATTAATTCTTGGGCAGGTGCTCTCTCAATTCTGATTATTTACTGTGCAATTTTGATGCTTATTGTCAATTTTTCAAGCTAGCAACTATTTATTCTAACACATTATTATTGTACTTGGTTGCTTATTGTTGATTTTGCAAGCTAGCAATTATAGATTTTAAGATGTCTCTTTGTTTCATAGGAACTTGGACTGTATGACATCCAGTCATTTGATCCTGTGTTTGGAAGGACACTGCTAGAATTTAAGGCTCTTGCAGAGAGAAAAAGGTTTTTGGAATCTGTACATGGAGAAAATACAACATTTGACTTTGACTCATGCTTCAGGAAAATTAGAATTGAGGATCTTTGCCTTGACTTTACACTTCCTGGGTATCCTGATTTTGTCCTTGCATCAGGGCTTGAACATAAAATTGTACGTCTCACCTGATCATGATCTTATTTATTTTCTGAGTTATTTCATTTGATAAACTGCATATTCAATTTTCTTTATGATGTAGGTAAATTCCACGAACTTGGAAGATTACGTTTCACTTATGGCTGATGCAACTATAAATGCTGGAATTTCTAGACAAGTGGAAGCTTTTAAGTCTGGTTTTAACCAGGTCTGTACTTCAGTGTATTGTTTTTCCATGCAAGGAGGATAGAGCCTGAATTACCTTAAATGATTTCATATAATCTGTCCTGAAATGATTTCTTTAATCTTTGATTCTTCAGGTTTTCCCTATTGAGAATCTTCAGATTTTCACTGAAGAAGAACTAGAGCGTCTACTATGTGGAGAACGTGATTCTTGGGCTGTATGTTTACAACCACAGAAATTTTAATTGTTTTAAGGACTGCAAGCCACTTAATTTCTAATTGTTTTAACGACTGCATACTATATTCCTAATTTGTGAATATTCTTCTTGGCAGTTCAATGAACTCCATGATCATATCAAGTTTGACCATGGTTACACTGCAAGCAGTCCTCCTATTGTTAATGTTAGTGTTCCTTTATCTTTGGTTTGTGTAAATGTTTCATGGGAATTTTGTTAAATCTTGATATAATTCTTTGGAATTTCAGTTGCTGGAAATCATACACGAGTTTAACCAAGAACAGCGAAGAGCGTTTCTGCAATTTGTGACCGGGGCACCTCGCTTACCTCCAGGCGGTTTTGCATCCCTCAATCCGAAGTTAACTATTGTTCGAAAGGTCAATGCCAGTAAAACAACTGTGTTGATTTCTGATTATTATTTGTATTTGCATCATTTGACATTCCTTTTACTTTGACAACTTTACAGCACTCTGGCAACTCGGCAGACTTGGACCTACCGAGTGTGATGACTTGTGCAAATTATCTTAAGCTGCCACCATACTCTTCGAAAGTAACCTTTCTTTTCTATATAGCTTATCTTGTTATGAAAGCCTTCGTAAAAAAAATAGATCTTTACGTAATTTCATTTCCTTTTTCAGGAGAAGATGAAGGAGAAGCTCTTATATGCCATTAAAGAAGGGCAGGGATCATTCCACCTTTCATAGCTTTCAGTTTTGCCATCCAAATGATCCATTTAACTGTGAATTTGTAATTAGTAGAGTAGGTGGGTGGTCTCGCTTGTGTAGAGAAAAAAAAGGGGGGCTGGTGATGGAGATGGTTTTGATCGATAAAGGAGCTCATTGTGGTGAAACAGAGGAGCTGACTGATTGGTTGGATGTGTATATTACTGGGTGACCTAGGTAGTTGACTGGGGAGTTGTACAAAAACAAGATGGGGGATTTCAGATGGATGGATTGTACTTTAAACATTTCCTACAAAGCTGTGTACAGTGCTCTTGATCACTACAAAGTTATCCTTTTTGGTGCAATGAAAAATAGTTTTTGTTTACAAATTTCATATAGTTTGGCTGGTTTTATGTCAAGTTCAATCAGTCTCTCGAAAAGTTGGAATGCTGCACTTGTTTTCGCCTACAAATTTATGCTTAGGAAATAATGGTGATGACAACAATTCCTAGAAAGAGCCGCTCAGGTGCATGTCCATTTGCCAAGTACAACTAATTTCCTCTTTTGGACGAATATGTGCTTGGTTATTGGTGTTCGTTCTTTTGAGTCAACAAAAAAAAGTCATTTTTGAGATTAAGCGAGATTAATTCTTCACAGTTTAATGCTTTGAAGAGATATGAGCGTAATGCATTGCAGATTAGTTGTGGCATATTCAAAAGGAATGTTATATGTTACATTAATATACCAATATCTTAAGTAAACTAGTTTGATGCAGAGATAGATCGACTCTATGAATTGGCTTGATCAAGAACTAGTATATCTCACCTTTATATTGAATTAGTTTACTCTATGTATTGGTACATTTATGTACTGTAGACGAACTTTATTCACAATGGGTCTGGATCATGGGACACATTATTGTACACATTCATTTACTCTTCATTTTTGTAGCCCTTAAATATAAATACAATCAAGGGTCTTGATCAATTGAGCGTATCATGTGGCAAATGACTTAATGACTTGGAAAAATATTATTTTTCCAAATAAAAGATATATAACTTAAATAACTTTTTTTTTTTCAGTAAATTAAAAGGGAAATTATCAATAAGTACAGTTTAAAAAATTTATGGGAGACACTTTTCCCGACGAAACATTCGTCGCTAAAAGGTGCTTTCATATTTTTTTGATTTTATTTTTCAATTTTTGAATGAATTTGTCGCTACAAGAGTACAAGGTTAATAATTTTTATTTTATTTTATTATTTTAATTTGACAAAATAAAAAAGAAATACTTCCGATTCTCGTAAGGTCTCTCGTTGCATTTCATTAAGACTCTAAAATACTTTAGAAAACCTGTGCAAATCGGTCTTAGGAATTTCAAAGATACCACTTTTCAAAGAAATCATGTGCTATTATAATAATTTTTTTTTCAATTTGGCACAATTCACACAAACTAAATGGAAACCAAATTTCGATAGAAAATGTGTTGCCAAAGGTTGTTTGCATTGTTTAATAATATACTCCAAGAGCCCTAATAACTAAATTCTTTTTAATTTCTACAAATTAAAAAATATTATATCTTTATTTTGAACAACTTGTAGCGATGAATTGTTCGTCGGTAGAATGTGTTCATAATTTTTTTTATTAGGCAACCTTTTTTTAAAAAAAAAATATTTGCCCATTCCAAAATCTAACCATTTGTAAAGTATGATTTTTAGAAAGTTTTTCAAGTTACGAAACTCAAAAAACTCAACTCGTTTATGTTTTACGATTTTCCAAAGTCGGAAAACTAAAAAATTCATAAAATATAACTTTTCGAATTTCGTCAATTGAAACACCTTTTAAAAATCATGTTTTACCAATAGTGACATTTTGACACAGCTAAATTTAAAGAAAAAATGGTGTTGACAAGGTTTGACATGTTTTGGCATGCCCGGGCACCTCCAATTCTCCAAACGTGCCAAACCATGCCAACTCCCTTCTTTTATAAATTTTGCTATGCCAGAATCTCACCATTTGTAAAGCACGAGTTTTAGAAGATGTACCAACTAACGGAACTTGAAAAACTTGACTCGTTTATTTTTTACGATTTTCTAAAGTTGAAAAACTAGAAAATTCATAATAAATAAACGACTCGAACTTTTAAAGTTCCTTCAATTAAAACACCTTCTAAAAATTATGCTCTACGAATGAGAGATTTTGGCATGGGAAAAGTTAAAAAAAAAAATTGCATTTCACATGCCCATGCAAGCAAGGCTAACGTGCCCATACAAGCGAGGCTAACGCCAATGGCAAGTGACGCTAACATCCAATTTTGGCGGTCCAACTATGAGGTTTCACTAAATAACGATGTTTTAACACCGTGGAGACTAACCCTATTATTTTCTCTCAATTTTTTTTTTCCCGAAAGTATGGTTTCTCACCTAAAACTGTGGACTATAACACACGATTTTTTTGCCAAAATCATATGTTCTTATTTTCTCACCAAAATCATCCCACCCTTAAATCATGATTTGTAAGGACTTCTTGAACTGACGAAATGCAAAAATCTCGATTTTTATTTTTATTTTTTATGATTTTCTAAAGTCTGAAAACTAGAAAATTCATAAAAAATAAACGAGTCAATCTTTTCGAGTTTCGTCAATTGAACCACCTTCTAAAAATTATTTTTTACCAATGGTGAGCTTTTGGCACATGAATATTTTGAAAAAAAAAATGGTGTTGACAAGGTTTGACATGTTTTGACATGCCATGACACTTCCAAACGTGTAAAACCATTCTCACCCCCTTCCAAAGTTGGAAAACTAAAAAATTCATAAAATATAAACGACTCAAACTTTTTGAGTTCCGTGAATTGAAACACTTTTTAAAAATCACGTTTTACCAATGGTTACAATTTGGCATAGCCAAATTTGAAAAAAAAATAGTGTTGACAAGGTTTGGCATGTTTTGGCACGTCTTTTTCCATGCAAAATCTCACCATTGGTAAAACATGATTTTTAGAAGGTGCCTCAATAGACGGAAATAAAAAATCTCGACTTGTTTATGTTTAACGATTTTCCAAAATTGAAAAACTAGAAAATTCATAAAGAATAAACGACTCGAACTTTTAAAATTATGTCAATTAGAACACCTTTTAAAAATCATCCTTTACGATGGTGAGATTTTGGCATGAGAAAATTTTTAAAAAAAACTGCAGTTCAGATGCTGATTCAAGCGAGGCTAATGTGTCTATGCAAGTGAGACTAACGCCATCGGCAAACGAGGCTAACGTCCAATTAGGCGGTCTAACTATGATGTTTCACTCAAAAACGATGATCTAACAATGTGGAAACTAACCCCATTATTTTCTCTGATTTTTTTTTTTCAAAACCAGGTTTCTCATCTAAAACTGTGGACTATAGCACACATTTTTTTGGCCAAAATCGCATGTTATTATTTTCTCACAAAAATCGTTGGAACGCAAAAATCTTGATTCGTTTATTTTTTACAATTTTTCAAAGTCGGAAAACTAGAAAATTCATAAAAAACGAGTTGAATTTTTCGAGTTCTCTCAATTGGAATATATTCTAAAAATCATTATTTTACCAATGGTGAGATTTTGACAAAGGAATATTTGAAGAAAAAATGGTGTTGACATGTTTTGGCATGCCATGACACCTCCAAGCGTGTCAAACCATGACAACCCTTTTTCTTTGAACTTTTTCCGTGCTAAAATCTCACCATTGGTGAAGTATGATTTTTAGAAGGTGTACGGAACTAAAAAGTTCAAAATATCCATACATAAATATCATTTTCTTTTCTCTATCCGTAAATAGCATATTTTTTTTATTTGTAACTGTTGGCGACTAAATACAGAAACTTAACTGTAAAAACCAGCCTTGAATTTTTATAATGTGCAAGTTGCAAATAAACAAGAGGATAGAATACAGTCGACGTAGTAAGCACCACTTCCACTCGCACAAACTCAAACAGTCAATCCTTCCTTCCCTCATAACCCAAATTTGATTATCTTCTTCTTCGTCTTCCACAAGCCCTCTCTGTTTCTCTTCCCAAATGGACCAAGCATGAACCTCAAACCACCACCACCATCTTCACCATTAGCCTCCAATTCAAACCCACTCCCTCTAACCCAAACTCTCACTCTCCACTGGGTCTCTCCCCCACCTTATCCCGCCACCATTTCCAAACCCACGCGCCTATTTCGTTTTCGCGCCACTGCCAACCCCACAAACCCAATCACAGACCTCTCTATCACAACCGCCACCGACCCACCATCCAATGAAGACCAGAAGCTTCTAATACTCCTCCGCCAGAGAAAGACAGAGGAGGCTTGGATCGTTTACACCCAATCCACCCACCTCCCCAATCCCACTTGCCTCAGCCGCTTGCTTTCCCAATTGTCTTACCAGAACACTCGAACCAGCCTTTCGCGCGCCCAATCCATCATCACGCGCCTCCGCAATGAGCGCCAGCTCCGCCACCTGGACGCCAACTCACTCGGCCTCCTGGCCGTGGCTGCCGCCAAGGCCGGCCAGACCAGATACGCCACCTCAATCGTCAAGTCCATGCTCCGCTCCGGCTTCCTCCCTCACGTCAAGGCCTGGAGCGCCGTCGTGAGCCGCCTCGCTGCTTCCGGAGACGATGGCCCTGCCGAGGCGCTCAAGCTCTTCTATTCGGTCACGCGCCGTGTCCGGAGGTTCGCCGAGCCGGAATTGGTGGCGGACTCGCGGCCGGACACGGCTGCGTTCAATGCTGCGCTTAATGCTTGTGCCAATTTGGGTGATACAGATAGGTTCTTGAAGCTGTTCGACGAAATGCCTGAGTCAGGTGCCGAGCCTGATGTGCTCACTTATAATGTTATGATCAAGCTGTGTGCCAGAGCTGGAAGGAAGGATTTGCTTGTTTTTGTATTGGAGAGGATTCTTGACCGGGGAATTACCGTGTGTATGACTACATTGAATTCGCTGGTTGCGGCTTATGTTGGTTTCGGTGATTTGGAAACTGCGGAGAAGATGGTTCAGGCAATGAGGGAAGGAAGGAGAGACCTTTGCAAGATTCTAAGGGATTCGAATTCGAAGAATTCTAATTTGAGTCAAAAAGATGGGGATGTGTTTGAAAGGTTGCTTCCGAATTCAGTTACTGCCAATGAATGTGAGCCGCCATTGTTGCCTAAAGCATATACTTCTAACTCTAGGATTTACACTACTCTGATGAAGGGTTATATGAATGCTGGGCGTGTCACTGACACGGTTCGGATGCTAGAGGCACTGAGGCACCAGGATGATAGCTCGAGTCAGCCTGACCATGTTACATACACAACTGTTGTTTCTGCATTTGTGAAGGCGGGTTCCATGGACCGTGCTCGCAGGGTGCTTGCTGAGATGACAAGAGTTGGTGTGCCTGCAAATCGTATAACTTATAACATTCTTCTCAAGGGTTATTGCCAGCAGCTGCAGATAAACCAGGCCAAGGAGCTGGTTAGAGAGATGACTGAGGATGCGGGGATTGAGCCTGATGTGGTTTCGTATAACATCTTGATCGATGGATGCATACAGGTTGATGACAGTGCCGGTGCTCTTGCTTTTTTCAATGAAATGAGAGCAAAAGGAATTGCTCCCACTAAGATCAGCTACACCACTTTGATGAAAGCTTTTGCCTTGTCGGGACAGCCGAAGCTGGCTAACAAGGTGTTCGATGAGATGCTCAATGATCCTCGGGTGAAGGCTGACTTGGTTGCCTGGAACATGTTGGTTGAAGGGTACTGCAGACTGGGGTTGGTTGAAGAATCCAAGAAAATCATTCAGAGAATGAAAGAGCATGGGTTTCACCCTGATGTGGCTACTTATGGTAGCCTAGCTAATGGGATAGCATTGGCTAGAAAACCAGGAGAGGCACTTTTGCTTTGGAATGAAGTGAAGGACAGATGTACGGCGAAAAAGGAAGGCGAGAAGTCTGATGATTCAGATCCTCCAACATTGAAACCTGATGAAGGGCTATTGGATACTTTGGCTGATATTTGCGTTAGGGCTGCTTTCTTTAAGAAGGCTTTGGAAATTGTGGCTTGTATGGAAGAGAATGGTATACCTCCAAATAAGACTAAGTTCACTAAAATCTACGTGGAGATGCATTCAAGGATGTTTACTAGTAAGCATGCCTCACAAGCCAGGCAGGACAGGAGGAGTGAGAGGAAGAGAGCAGCTGAGGCTTTCAAGTTTTGGTTGGGTTTGCCCAATTCTTATTATGGGAGTGAATGGAGGTTAGGATCTTTGGATGGAGATAACTGATGGTTATGCTTCTGATTCAGTTTTGACCACTTGGCATGTCACCTGTATACGTTATGACTCAAGAAATAGTTGTAGTGTATTCACAAAATCTGAGAAGGTGAATCACGGAGTATGAACTTTCTCATGTAATTCCAGTGAAGAAAAAACCCCCTGTAATATAATCATGTTATCATATAGGCAATTGGAAATCATGTCCTTGTCAAAAATCTTTGCATATGTGCGCAAATACATATACATTGTTAGATCACAAAATTATATACAATTAGTAGTACAAATTATGGCATGAACAACCAAATCTGGTTTGGCATTAGATTCGGTGTGGTCTTGATCGTAACAGAACTCCTACCATTACAAAGATATACATGTTCAATGTGCTATAAATTGCTGCCAAACCTCAGCCTCTTGACGTTGATGATGATTGATTCCTAGAATAAGATGATGACAGTACCTGAACACAAACTCCTGGTTTAATAAAAGCTAAATGATATAAAATTGTTGGCATTTGACGACATTACGGTGGGGTAATTTTAACAGGGAAGCTGATCACAGCTATGCGTTCACAAGTTCTTAATGATTTGCTACAGTTGTACCCGGGTAGTAGTAGTACCTGGTATGTCTTCGCCCCTTTCTTGAGTAGATAGCCAACACTGTTTAAGTTATCAACAAATGTGTCAATGTCTGGAACTCTTAGGCCAATCCTATCTGCCAAACTGTATATTTCCTGAAATAATGTAGTACAGCATATGTATATGGGTGACCAGAAGAGACCGGATAATTGTAAAGTACACAAAACAGTCAGATCGACGTACAGAAATTGTGAAAGTGTCTTTCTGGTGCAACTCTGATTGCTTATTAAGGGCACTTAAAAACCGCTTTGCTTCTTTTTGTTGACTCATCCCTCCACTGCGACCAAAATCAACAACACCATGCTCGTCAATGTACTTGTCATACAAGGATTCTCTCATGATCTCAACCACATCCTGCAAGGTAGACACTTTAGTAGGATGAGCCAGCTATTCCAAACTGATGTGGCTTAACTTTATATTGATTGAGGAGTAATCAATTCTTGGGGGAGGGAATAGCATTTTGCTAGAGAGAAGAGGCTGACCATTGCATCTTGGGGTGTGATTTCCGCTCTTAAATCTAACCTAGCTCGAGCTTGTGTCAGCCTCACCAGACTCTCCAGTTGCCTTGCTGTTATTGGTGTGCTGTCAGCAGATGTAGCATGGTCTCTTAGTTTCAAGTAAAACTTCTGCAGGATTTCTGCTGCCGGTTTTGACATCCTGGTTCACCCAAGAAAGCATATAAATAAGAAAACGTAAAATAAACAAAACAAAAAAAAATTAATTGCTTCAAGAGTGATCAGATGCAGAACAGTTACAAAGAAGATGTCATCACTCATCTGAAATCACCTTGGAAAGACAAAAGTTCTTGCATAAGCAATATACTTGCGGAGAAGTTGCACTGGTAAAGGAACAAAATCAGCATCCTTTGCTGGATCAAGCCTCAACCTTGAAACCAAAGAACGACCTCCACTGATATCTAGGCCTTCTGCACTTTGTGGTGCTGCATTTTTTTGAAGCAGAAGGCATTTTCTTGTCAAAAAGACACTATTCTAACGGGCACCATATTTCATGATATGCAATCACTGCCTTCCTTTGTAAAAAACAAACACAAAAACAAAACAAAAAAAAATTAATACATCTAGAAACTACCTCTACGAATCTTTTTTGCAGCTGGTGAATGCTCTCCATATCCAGTATGAAGCTGCATGATAGACACCCAAGTCCTTGAATTACAGACAGATTATCAAAATAATTTCATTACATTTACAATGTCAAAAGAGACTAACTTTTTTTTTTTTATCATCAAAAGAGAGTACCAACAAGTATCCCTTTTTGGATGACTGTAAATAGTTTCTTAGAGAATTTGGTTTTTTTACCTTCAGTGGTTTGTTGTATCATAATTTGCCAATGACATTGTCTAGATAAACTCCTAATCTCCGTTTAATGCTAATATGAATAATTTTCAACTGTCACCAAGATTTTATGACAAGTTTGTGCTAATGATGGAAACATACTAGGCATGTCTTACAGTCACTTTAAATGAGATAAAAATAGCATGTAACTGAAAAAAATATGGACTAATATGAAGGGGCCAGATTGGATAACTTACTGACATAATGTGCTCTGAGACTCGCTTATCCAAAAGTTCATCAGGTTTGTCAAGTAATATGAAAACCAAATCAAATCGTGAGAGTAGAGCAGCACTTATTTTCAAATTTTCGTTGACGGTTTTTGCACGACTGCATTTGAAAATATAATGGCATCATAAAATGTGCTACTGAAATGTCCTGAGAGCAAAGCTACAGTTATGAAGTATAAGAATCAGTCATGACACTGCAATAGTGTGGGGGATGGAGGGGAAGGGGTGGGGGAGAATCAATTTGTTAGAGTTCTTTGGAGTGAACTACAAAGGGTATGAGCTAAGATGCAGTAAAGCATAAGCACCAACATAGGCAAATATGATCAGATAACCACAAGATGAAATTTTATCAATGAATTACCAGAATCATAATAGTCCATGGAACAACAAATAGGAATTAAAAAGATTACTTATAATGACCACCAACAGGGTTTGCTGCTGCTAAGACAGAAGTTCGTGCTGACAAACTTGCCACTAATCCAGCCTTTGCAATAGACACACACTGTTGTTCCATGGCTTCCAGTAGGGACTGCAGCAATCCCATATGAGTAAAAACAACTCTTGGTAGTTAAAAGTTTGATAATAGAAACTAATATGAAGCCCTAGGGGACAAACCTGATGCTCTGAAGACATTTTGTCGAATTCATCAATACAGCACAACCCACCGTCTGCAAGTACCATGGCACCTAAATTTGATTTACAAAATGTAAGTATTTTGTACTTGTTCATTACTTGGGTAAGTCATGGCTGTCAAATGATGTAGACCTGGATGTCTCCAGTCCCATAACAATGTTCAAAGATGAAATCTTTAGTACAATAGCTTAATTATGTATTACATTAGAACTGGAGGATTAATATTACTTGTTATCATCCAATGAATGGAATATTACTACTACTGGTGCTACCTGCACAGAATTCCTTGCCGTTGCTATAAAGCATCAAGATAAGTTTTTTTTTTTCTCATTTTTTGATATGATAGTTAAAGCTGTTCCAATAGAGCATACTGGAAGATAAGTATTTACTTTTTCAGTTGGTTAAATTTTACCACTCAACTGGAAGTGAAGCATAAGTGGTAGAAGAAGAAGAAGGAAAAGAAACTACCAGCTTCAAAAGCATAATCACTTGTCATAGAATCCTTTACAACAGCTACAGTCAGGCCAGCTCTGGTTGTGGCATTACCACATACATAAATGCCTCGTGGAGAAACAGCTGCTGCTGCTTGAAGTATCTGGCTCTTGCCTAGTCCAGGATCACCTAGAAAATGAAGAGATACAAGTTGATCTTCTCTCTTCCGTGAACAACTTTCCAAGTTTAGTTCCTTCAAAGTAGCATGATGGAGTAAAATCATACCAACAATTATGACATGGATGTCTCCTCTAACAGGAACCTTGTTCTGATCATTTGAATGCTTACGTACACCTCCAAAGAGTGCCAGTATTATCCCCGCTAAAGATAGTAAATTAGCATCGTTAGACCACTATATTAACAATTTCAGAAGATATAGTGAAGAGAAGACGGTCAGATTCTAAATATAGATCATTTTTGGGAATTTTTCACCCTTTTCAGTTAGGAAATCAATCAATGAGTAAAATACAAGAGAAACTGAGGAAACTAATTACGAGAAAGCTGAAACATAAATTGGCATGAAGATTTTAAACACAAACATGAAAAAAATAGTATCTTACCTTTAACAAGCTCATGACCATAGATGGATGGACAAATAGACTGAAGTAGTTGCCGGAAGGTATCTGGACCATGTTCCTCTGAGAACTTGACAATGAATTCCAAATCCCTTGGGGAAAACGAGTCAACAAGTGCTACAGTTCCAGCATTAGAATTAGAATCTTGTACACCCTCAGGCATAGACTGTGACTTGGAGTTTTTGATTGAAACAGCTTCTAGATACAAATAGTAAATTCCCTGATTTTTGCTTTTCGATTTACCTGAAACAGTCGAAAAAATTTATCCAAGTTGTATTAGGGATAGGAAATAGTTCAAGAACTGCAATTAGATATGTTCTGTCATTCACCATGCTGATATGAAATTTGTTTATGAAGGCATAAAAGCTTGAATACGAATGCAGGACATTGAAGTGAACTCCAAAGAATCTCTTTACCTCCCCCAATGTCCATGTAATTGTTAATGACTCTTATAATCCCAGTAACAGTCACCACATCTCCAGGGATGCATGCATCAACAAGATCTTCAAGAAGTTCACATTCTACTGTTCGAGGCACCCGGCCTTCTTCATGATCCTCAGGCTTTAGCAGCTCCTGTATCCTTAAGTAGTATCAAAGGATAAATTTAAAAAGATCAATAAAGGTATATAAAAAAGCTCAACTGGATTTACTCTATTCAAAACGCCTACCTTATCTTTTGAAAATCTATCGTTTGTGCAGTAGATCGATTTGGAATAAAAGTTTTGCTCTTGCACCCAGTTAGATCACATTTTGATGGTGGGGAAAATTTCCCATCAGGGAACATACACGTAATGCTCATCTTACACTTCACACAGTCAAAATCCATTTGCACTACAAAAGGTTTCACAGTGCTAACTTTTACTACACTACCACGCACAGATACAAGCTTGTCTGCAATGTAAACAAATAATCCCTTTCACATTAATTCCATAGAATAGACTACCTCAAACTGGTTCCGAAAATATAATTATAATACATAGGGAAAACTAAATACCTATATATGCCGCTTTTAAGTTCTTCAAAGCAATCATGGATTCTGGGTAGTTATGCAACCGAATATTAATTTTGATGTCATCCTCAATTCTGTTACTTTCCCATTGGGTCAACAGGACCTTGTGAGCTGCAACACTCATGCACAAGAGTGTGATCTTGGGTTTTTCCTCTAGCGCTTCATAAAATTCCTCAACATCACATACTTTCCGAAATTGCTCAAAGTCAATCCACAACACGACGACGCCGTCCTCGTCCTTCACCTGTAAATTCAAACTTTGATAAACTCAAACCCTAACCCCCAAATTCCCAATAATAACTCAATGCAACCATTAATTTTGTAATTTTGTAATTTTGTTCATTATTAACGAAATTCGAAGTAGAGAGAGTGAGGAATTCGACCTGAGAAAGGAGAGCTTGGCCCGGTGGTGTAATAAAGAAGCTGACGAGCGAGTGTGTGAGATTGAGCCAGGGTTTGTCGTCGCCGAGCTCGATTTGGGCCAAGTACGTGGACCAGATCTCGCCGAGCCCAGCTGCGTATGAAGAACCGTAGCTCGAGCTCATGCTCTTCCCCGAAGTTCCGTACATTGCCGATCGAGATTTCGCTTCTGGCGCTTGTGGTGTTTGTTCGCAGGTTTTGGCGGGAGAAAATGAATGAAATCCCAAACGGTGGTGCATTTAAAGTCGTTTGCGTAATGTCTAGCTCTCTACGGGTTGTCGTTGTTTTCTTCTTCTCTACAGATATCTGCCACGTGTCCTCTCAAATTTCTAGGTCTTCACGCCCACAGCTGAAAAGGGAGAGAAGCCACACACTTGGCGTCTTCTTCTCTGTAAGAGAAGCAGCTCTGCAACATTTAACACGGTGAAAAAACTTGAAGCAATCATTCAAACCGCTCACGCCCCGAAAGGTAATTCATTTCTTTTCTCTCTATTTAACTGTGTTTTCTTTATTTTGCACAGTTCATTATGAATCTACAGTGCTTATTGTAGACAAATTTATTCTGCTTTCTAGGGTTTTAGAAGAAAAGGGTGAATTGGTAGATAGTTTTGATGAACCAGAAGTGAAAATAGGACGTGTAGATATGGATATTGAAGAGAATGTAAGCATTGTTTCGTCACAGGCAGTGATTGATTGTGAGGCTGAAGGTGGAGAGGGTTTGGAGGGGACTGAATTTGGTAGTGGGGGTGTGATTGCAGAAAATGATAAAGGGTTGGTTTTGGAGTCCAAGGGTAGTTCCAACAATGTTGAAAGTCCGTTAATTTTTGATAAGTATGAAGAGAAAGATGAGACTTTGAGGGAATGGGTGAAAGGTAAAGTTGTGAGTGCTGCAGGAGTGAAATTTACCAACAACAATGAGTCTTTTGATCATCAAGACTTCAACTTTAGCAGTCATTTTAAGACGGCAACTTGTGATGGACTCGAAAACCAGGCCTTGGAAGTTAATGTGGAAGAAAAGAGCAATGCATATGAATTGACGCCTACAAGGATTTCTGAGAATACTCAAAGCGAGCCTGATTCGCTCAGTATTACTAATTTTATCCGGTATTCGACAATGGACAGGACTGTGGCAAGTGGTATGAATGGGAATTCTTGTCCTTCGAAACCAGAATTTCAGGTTTCTGATCTAGTATGGGGCAAAGTAAGGACTCATCCTTGGTGGCCTGGGCAGATTTTTGATCCTTCGGCTGCGTCAGAACAGGCAAAGAAGTGTTGTAAGAAGGGCAGTTATCTAATAGCTTACTTTGGGGATCACACATTTGCTTGGAATGAAGCACCAACGATTAGGCCCTTTCTGGAGCACTTCTCAAAAAAGGAGAAGCAGAGTTATAAGGAAGAATTCCAACATGCAGTTGATTGTGCTTTGGACGAAGTGTCGAGAAGGGTAGAGTTTGGGCTGGCCTGTTCTTGCATATCCGAAAAAGCGTATGCAAAGCTCAAAACTCAGATCATTATTAATGCTGGAATCAGGAAAGAAGCAAGTAGAAGAGTTGGCGGTGACAGTTCTCTTAATGCTGCGTCTTTTGAACCTGTGAAACTCATTAAGTTTATAAAAGAGTTGGCTCAGTTTTCAAATAGCAAAGCTGACAGACTTGAACTGGTAACATCACAAGCCCAATTATCAGCTTTCTGTTGTTGGAAGAGTTATTCGCAGTTGCCACTGCCAGAGGAGAATGATACTGTTGTTTCCACATTGGGAGAGAAGAATCACTGCAATGAAGCAAGTGATGATGCACTCGCAGTAATTGAGGATGAGAAGTTGGTGCAGAATTCAGAAAGTACAGATAACTCATTGCGTAAGTGCAAGGACATATCAGATTCAAAATCTCAGAAGTGTTTGTTTCCGGCGAGTGAGAATGAGTCAGAAGGGAAAGCTGGCTGTGTATCGATTTCACAACCTTCCAGCAAGAAAAGAAAGGAAGTTGATGCTATAGCTGATGAAGATGCACTCCCAGTAATTAAGGATGACAAGTTCGTGTGGAAATCAGAAACTAAAGATAACTCATTGCACAAGTGTAAGCACATATCTGGAGATAGTATGAATCCGAGTGAAGCAGAGCAAAGCTTGTCAGATTTGGAGGGTGCGATGTGTTTGTCTACTCCAATGAGTGAGAATGGATCAGAAGGGAAAGGTGATGGTAAATTGATTTTGCAACCTTCTGGTAAGAAACGAAAGCAAGTCGATGCCATGGCTGATGCAGCTGCTGTTGTGAAACATAGGAAAAGTGACTCATCAACAGGGATTGGTAACAATTTGAACAATCAGTCTTTTGGAATTGGAGATTTTTATAACCTGTTTTTGCAGCAGAGTTTTAGAGTTGGAGACGAATCGATAGGGTTGATTGAAAATGTGTGTGAGCTGGAGAGGTGATATAGAAAAAGACCCATATCTCTGAAAGAAGCCTTTTGTTCACTCTGTTGTTAATATTGATATGGCTTTAAAATAGTTTTTAAAGTTTTGTCATGACTAGCTTATCAGAACTCGTTTACATGCCAACATAATTGCACTCGTAGCTTGTTTACTTATGATGTAAGCATAGAATTAAGAATCTAAGAGCTTTTTCATATGGGCTGTTTCCATCTGCAATGTCTGTTGACAAATCATTGTTAGAAAGAGCTTCAAGACCAAGCATACATTTATAAACTTTCTTGATATAGACATTTTTCTTATTTGTTTCAGTTTTCAATCTTACAAAATGCTCTCAAGAAACCATTCAACAAGTCTGTTCTATGTTGGTTAAAAAAATAAGTCATTCTGAAAGAATCATCAATTCATAAACCGTTTTATCATTTATGTGATAACTTGATAATAATTTCGTCCGACACCTTTAGTCCGCCCGATCAATTATAATGCAAAAAAATATGGGCAATGTTTTTCTGGTTAATGTTTTTTTGGATCATTTACAATTACAGAATGATAGTGGAACGTGTCAATACTCAACAGTCCATTGACATTAGCTTGTAGGGGCTGCAGAAAGAGATGGTTTCTTGAAAGACAAAGCAGGGCTGGAAAAAGTGGATTGCAGAGAAAGTCAATTTCTGGGCAATTTTGTGCTTCACCAACTACTTGAACATTAGCTTGTGGGCTGCCTTGAAATTTCTACTCAGCGCAGGCCTTATCCCCTCAAATCTCAGGCTTGTCTCTACTGTCCTATACAGGACATCCAAAGAAGTCAGAATTGCCATTTCATTGCAGTACAATAGAATTAGAATAGTGAATATGACACTCCATTTTTATAAGTAAAAGGTTATGCAATAAGAAAACTGAAACAAATAAGAAAACTGTAAGAAGTCACTATAACCTTTTACTATCCAGTGACTTCTTATTTGTAAAATAAAAATTGGAGTGTATATTCACTATCCAGTCAGTTGAAGTGTCTGCAAACATTCATATAGCCATTTTTACTTATACAAATTATTATTTCTTCATTGTTAAACGGAGAAGAATGTATACAAATAGCAATTGGAGTGCCTTTTTACATACCTTTGCAACAAAGAAACTAGAGGAACCAACAACCTTTTTCGCTGTTCCTTGAGAATCAAAATCCTGCAAAGCTGTTAAATAGATAAGTACTAGTTTGAAAAGTAAGTTTGATGAAATACTTTCACTTAATATCTCCATAGGAATAAGGGAAATGGATCAGCTGAAGTACCCGGACTCTGTTTGCACAACATTTATTCCTCCAATTTAGCGAAAACCTCCCAAGATTGTTTGCCAAAAACAAACTAGATGCCCCTGCAGAAACAACATACCTTGAATTAGGAAAATTGTCAATAAGTACAATTATTCAGAAAATTTCCCTTTCAAGTTTAGACAATTTTAAGGTTTCTCAATAAGGAATTACGAATTTTGAAAATCATACCTTGCCTCAATGCCGAACTTTAAGCAATTAGGAATTTTTTGTACTCTGCGTTGGTCAATTCTGGATTTCTTTCCCCCCAACTAATAAAAAAGAAGTTTCGTCAGAGCTAAAAAGAAGAAAATAATGAGATATACCATATATCTGTATTCATTTTAGAGAGAGATGCTTCAAAAAGAAAAACCGTAGCTTTAGAAGAGTGACAAACTTGAATTAAATGATCTTCACATATATGTGTGTGCATGTATGACTGATACAGTACTTGGAAAAATTCAGTTCAATTTGCCTTTTCAAACTAAAATTAGAAGAGAAGAGAAGAGATGGAATAATCTAATTGATGAGAATGAGTACAAATTAAGGGACGATATAACAAGTAGTTTAGTACTTAATGGATGAAAAATTGAGACAAGAAAAAAGACTTACTCTCGATGAATGGAATATGACGAATCTTAGGCCACTCTGGGCCGCTCTCCTCCTCGCATCTCTCTTGTAGAATGGGACATCCACCGATGTGTATCTGTTTTAATTCGGTGAGGCGTTGCATAGCTTCCACAGAAGGTAGATGCTTCAGATTCTCGCAATGATAAATAGAAAGGTCCTCGAGAGATGCAAGGTTTCCCAACCATTCTGGCATAGCCTCCACTCCGCCAAACAAATATATACTCAAGTTTGTTAAAGAAGTCAAGTGTTGAATTTGTTCGGGCAGAGACTTGAGTTTTGGCCACCCCCAGAGCTGTAAGCTTTCAAGTTGTGGTGTAACCTGAAAAGCAGGGAATGTTGGGAGCCCCATCCAGAACCAACCAATTATCAATTTCTTCAGACGGGTGAGGCTACAGAATGAGGATGGTAGACGTGTTAGTCTATAACAATGAGAAAGGTGCAAGCTGCGGAGGGATGTGAGCTTGTCTAAACTTGGAATAGTCTCCAGATTATCACAACTCCATATACTCAATTCTTGAAGAGAGACCAGGGTTTGAAGAAAGGCACTAAATTCTGACCCAATTTTTGGACTGTGACAATAATAAATTGTCAATTGACGGAGGGATGCAAAGCCGCCATGTGAAGTGGATGCAAAGCCGCCATGTGAAATAGTCGGAAGAGACTCTAGATTACTTACACTCAACTCTTGGAGGGATGCTGTACTCCGACTACTGTACACAGCTCTTGGGCACTCTATTATTCTCAATTTCTGAAGAGAGGCGCAGGATTCTAGTCCACTCGGCAGGAATAACTCGGGACATCCATCAATTTGTAAGTCGCGAAGAGATGGGAGGCCACCCTGTGAAATTGAATTAATGGACGTTATTTGATCGCAGACACTTATTCTCAATGTTTCGAGGGATGTGAGACCACCGTGTGTAATATGTGGGACGCACTCTAGACTACCACATTCGGACAGAATCAGCTCTTTAAGAGATGGTGCGAGTAGCCCACCAGGTAAATATCTCAGACTCGCACAATTACATATACTCAAATGAGAAAGAGATGCGCAGCAGTACTCAAACCCTTGTGATTGGGGAGAGATGCAAGTTAAGTCCTCACAATTCTTTATCTCCAAATATGCAAGATTCTTGTTCTTTTCTAACATCCCTTCCGGCAGACAAGTAAGTCCCTTGACATTCCTTATTTCGAGAGAAGTGAGAGTGGTGAGTTGATTGCTTAGAATACTTGCTATTGCCATACCACTATACATGTATTCTATCACCAACTTCTGGAGAGATGGAAAATGAGTGGGAGCACTGATCAATTGGTGGCAGTGAATCAAGGTCAGCTCCTCAAGGCAAGGAAACACCCTGCAGCTACTTGCTCTTTCTGTTGGTGCTTCCATCCATTCAAACAGGTTCCTGGCCTCCTCAATATGCAATGTTTTCAATGCAGGAAACAAAGCCCGTGTCTCCTCCTTGCTTGAACTTGTTCCACCTCCATAAAACTCGGATCCTATACATGTTAGATTATCCATGCTCTTAACCTTAACACGTCTAAGATTGGGCAGATGCCCAAGTACTGGGAGTACTTCACATCTGTTGCAGCCCAATAATTCAATATCTCTCAAACTGTTGGCTTCCAATAACCATGATGGAAATTTGACACCCATGAACCCGTGTATCTCCAAAAATTGCAAACTAGAATGTGGTCGGAGGCCTTTTAATACATCGTCGTTATTCTCCACATTGTTGTCAGCAGGCTTCCAAACAAGGATTAACTTGCGCACATGTTTCTTCTCAACTAAATTTGCTTTCTTTGCTACTTCTCCATCTCTTACATGTTCCAGATTATGAATGGACAACGTGCCTATCAATTGGTTTACATCACCCAATTCCTCAATTCCAGGACCTGTCTCCTTACTCACCTTTACAAAAGGTAATGATCGGAGATTAGTCAACTGTCCCAGTATCCCAGCTGGAACTTTCATGTATCTACCAAAATAAACATGTCGCAAGTTGATCAAATTTGCAATTTCCCTTGGGAACTCTTCAACTTCGTTAGGTATTTTCAATGTCTGTAGGTTATAAAGTTGACCAATAGATTTGGGAAATGTTTTGATCCTTGTTTTCAAAACATTCAGATACCTCAAGTGTTTCAACTTTCCAATCGAATCTGGCAACACCTCAATGTCTGCCTTGTACAAGTTTAAAACACGTAAAGCTTTAGGTAAGGTGCTCCCAAAGTCTATACTAGTCGAAAAAATTGACCGCAAGTTCTTCGATTTTGATACATATTCTGCAAGATCGTGCACAAGATCATGCATCTTGCATTTGGTAATATTGCCACCGTCATCCTTTGTGAAGTCCTCGAAGAAGGACGTTCCCAATAGGATATTGAAATATTCATCACCTACATCCTCCATCTCTAGATTACTTCTGTCTGGAGAAGGGTGAAGCCATCCCTGAGCCATCCAGAGTTGGATCAAGTCATCCTTTTCAATTTCAAAATCTTTGCTGAACATTGAGCAATATGCAAAACATCGTTTCAAGGATGGGGATTTCAACTCATCAAAACTCAGCTTCAAAATTGACAAGATTCTTTTTTCCCCTTCTGGCAACTCCCATATTCCACTTTCTACAATTGATCGCCATCCATCACTTGTTTTTTTAAAGCGCATCATATGTCCCAAAACCTATGATTAATAGGTCATGTGTTAGATTTCTATCAAATAATAGCTTTATTACATTTTGCTATCTTGTGTAAGGCTATTTGAAAATTCATATGAATAAAGATTTTATAGCAATATCCTTATAGAATAAGACTCCTACAATATTTCATTGTCTTTCATTTGACTCTAAATAATGCTTTTTTTTGACACTATAAGATTTGTCTTGACTTTTTTATTTTTATTTTTTTAGAAGAAGTTTAATTCATTATGAATTAAAGCCAATGACTAGAGTGAGAGAATACCTAATCAAAAGCAAACGGCTAGAGTCATACATACACCTAAATAGAGAATCCAGATTAGTATTTCAGACCGACTCTTAAGGCCAAGCAGGTTGTGAAGTTGCGAACAAAGTTTCGGCCTAGGTCGGCCATTTTTTTTTTTCATTTCTTTTAAGTCTCTCACTATTACTAACTACACGGTGCTAATACATTCACTGCTACTACAAACTTCATTTTTTTTTTTTGGTTTAAGATTTAGCGTTTAGAGTTTATGACTTAGAAGTTTGAAGTTTAGAATTTAAGGTTTTTTTTTTTTTAAGGTCGCCAACTATTAACTACATGATGCTTCTACACTAGCTGTTACTTAACAATGTTTTGTATTTCTTTGGGCTTAGACTTTAAAGATCAAATAAGAAGAAGAACATATGATTTGATGTATGTTCTTGTCGATGTATGCTATATGGGTGTTGTACTTGTTGCAGTTTATTGAATGAAATTATTCACCTTTATCAAAAAAAAAAAAAAAAAACAAAAAGATACGATTGATCGAATAAAACTTCAAACTGATGATAGAACATACCCTTGCTACTAATGGTAGACCTCCACACTTTTTAGCAATCTCCCTTCCGATTGTCTCCTGGTATTCAGATATAGGATCACTCCCAACTGGAACTGCTTTATCCTTCAATATGCGCCAACATTCCTCATTTGCTAGTCTTCTCAAATCACACCTAGGAAGGGTCTCCATGACTTTTGCAACTTTGTCACTACGGGTAGTCACAATGATGCTGCTTCCTCGGGTATCATTAACTGCTAACAAACTACTCCTCAGCTCTTCCCATTTCTCAGGATCTTCGTTCCAAACATCATCGAGTACGAGAAGGTATCTTTTCTCTTTCAACTCTTCTTGAAGAAATTTACAAATTGCATCCTTGCTTTGTGCTGCTGCTACTTTCTCTGGTTTAAGAGATTCCAAGATCCCCCTTAAAATCTTCTTGGCTTCAAAAGGGGTAGATACACACACCCATATTTTTTGAGGGAAGTGTTTATCAATCTCAGATTCATGATATATTGATTTAGCCACAGTTGTCTTCCCCAGGCCTGGCATTCCCACAATAGCCAAAACTGGAAGATAATTTTCTTCACTATAGTTTGACTTGTTCAAGGTTTTGACTATATCGGACACAACCTCTTCCCTTCCAATGACGTACTTTTCATCTGTATCCAACCCGGAGAAGGTTTCTCTGTCAAGTACTTCATTATCTTGGGAGGTTGCATCTACCAATGCCCTAGCAACTAACCCAATAGTAGGGCCAGCTGCTTCATTATTCAACTCCACCAAAGATGTGTTGATTTTCTTGATTTTATGTGCCATCTTTGTGCGAAATGCAACAGGATTGGAGGCTGAGAAGAAGTTTTGCACCTTTTTCTTCTTTTGGTTTTGTAGTTCTACTTTGCGCCGGAGAGCTTCATATGCAATTTCATCCAACACATCATCGGCACGGTGAGCTATGTCTTCAAGATCCTTCACCCACCTTTCCACGGCCTCCCCTCGAACTTGTGAATGGTCTACATCTTGTAGCAGAGCTTGAATCTTGAGGAACGATTCACGCAGCTGTGTAGATCTCCTTTGTAGCCGAATACAAGACTGAATTCTTGATCAGCTAGTGAAGTCACCTTCGACAGTATTTCCTTGGCAGCAAAAGTGAGGAGAGAATCTGCCATATCTTTATCTTTCAGAACCAAGGGCAACGAAAAGTGATAATTAAGAAAACAAGTAGATTGAAGATGCAGTGTGTCTCCCCTGAAGGTTGTTATAATGAATTTATAGACATAGCTGAAGCGAGGAACCATCCGATTGAATAGTATTCGAGTGATCTCATTCGTCCAAAATTGTCTATGATTTCTTTTATTTAAATAAAATTGTCAGAAATTTGATTGATGAATATTATGGATTCCTAGTCACTGAACCAACAATTAAACTAATAATTTCTTCACTTGCATTTGCAGGTCCATGGCTCCCATGAAAGGTAAAGCTTGAGGCAATTATTGGTCCTACGACATTGATCTTAGTTTTGGAGGACTCTAGTCTCTTTTACGAGTGGAGAACAACATGAAAGCAAATGCATGTGATGACTTTTACTTCCAGATCGATTTGGCACCAAACGTAGGGATTGGTTTACAAATTCAATAAAGCAAGCATCAAATATTCAAATCCACACGTTAAAGGGTTTAAAAAAAGTTGTAATATTACCTGTACGTGTGAATACGCATGCAAATGATGCAATATTGTCTACAGATCAGAGAGAAAGCACCGAATGTGTTTGATCTTTTTGTTATATTATTACTATTATTATTATCTAAAGAAAAGTTTCTATTTATACCTCTAATATTGTAATTTGAACTTCCTCACTTATTAAACCTCTCGGTTACTTTTTTAATATTCAACTAGAAACGGCACACACCCTATGTGTACGAGAGTGAGTAGTTTTTTTTTCTAAAATGTAGTTAGCAGTTTTTTTTATTGTAAATTATTTTATCAATTACTTTTGTTTTTAATCTTTTTGTCTCTGACAATTGACATTTTATCAAAAGTTATTGTTATTTAATATTTGATTCGGTTATGGTTGACAAAAACTCTTCTTTTAAATATAATATAAATATACTAATTGCACCTCCTTTATTTTTCCATCTCTGAGTTGATCAAGGGCTTTGCGGTGAAAATAAATGGAACATTATGAAACATTTGGTTTGGTCCAACACAACTTAGAGAAATCTTTTTAGAAATCAAATCCATTTTTAGATAAAAAACCAAAAATATATGATATTGGTCGTGGAAACTGTTGGAGATGCTATTACTAAAGAGTTCAATATATATATGGTACAAGCTCGTAGAATAATAGCAATTATATATCACTTAATTGCATAATGTTTTCACGACTTGAATAAGTTCAAGTCACAATGTAAATAATAAGTCACACCATAAGAGACAAAGCAGTAAATATTTACCATGAGAATATTCCTAGTGCTCTAAAATCCCAAAGTCATATGACTCCAGCAATATGAAAAACCTTGAACTTGAGCCTTCATATCTGCATCGTTAACTTAAACCTAGGAAATTTAACAAATTCTTGTTTTTTCTTGCAGGCCATTCTTTTATATAAAGTGCATGATCTCAACTGCTGGTGAGAATATTATGATCGAACCACTACCACTAATTTTGACAAAAACTCAACTCGATCATCAGCTTAGTTTAAATGCATAATTGTCAAAATACCCCTTGAACTTGGCTATAATTGTCAATTTGCACCCCGAACTTGCAATTGTGGAAATTAACCCCCTAAATTTGGCAAAAATTGTCAATTTACACCCCCTCCGTCAATTCTAACTTTTTTCATCTAAATGTTGATCATGTGAGAGCAAATATATATTAGGTAAATATCCAATAGGTCCTAATTTTCACTACATATTTCCCATCAAGTTTGAGAGATTTTAAATATTTCCCATCAAGTTTGGGTTGTGCCTCTTTTACTCCCACCAAGGACAAAATTAGAGAGACATGATTTGTTATAATTTTTTTCAGACATTTTTGCCCTTCAATATTTTTTTTCAGAATTGCCACCATTCAAGGTGGATATGATCAAAGCTTCCAAATGGGATCGATCTTGTCGCCGGAGGTTTATGGTGAGAGAGAAAGCTCCGAGGAGAGAGAGAGAGAGAGAGAGAGAGAGAGAGAGAGAGAGAGAGAGAGAGAGAGAGAGAGAGAGAGAGAGAGAGAGAGAGAGAGAGAGAGAGAGAGAGAGAGAGAGAGAGAGAGAGAGAGAGAGAGAGAGAGAGAGAGAGAGAGAGAGAGAGAGAGAAAGCTCCGAGGATTGAGAGAGAGAGAGCGAGAGAGAGAGAGAGAGAGAGAGAGAGAAAGCTCCGAGGATTGAGAGAGAGAAAGAGAGAGAGAGAGAGAGGAGGCGAGATGAGAGAGCTCGAGGAAGAGGAACGACGGTGGTAGAAATCGGGCTACGACTCGCCGATTTGGCTCGGTCCGTCACGGTGAGGCTCCGATGACGGAGATCGAACGACTACAGATCTCTAGGTGTCCAGAGAAGATCCGGCGCAATGGTTATGTTTAGTTGTGCAGGCGGTGTCTGGAAGTGATGGCAGTGGACACGGCGAAGCACGACACGAGTTGGCGATGGAGAGATTCAGTCGCCGGAGACTGCGAGAGGCACTGGGCACAGCTGGTCTAGGCTGCTGGTGGCTTGATTTACTTTTGGTCCAACTTGATTAACTATGTAAGGATATGAATGCTAAATGTATCTATCTGTGCAAATAGAAAAATTGTTAGTGTGGGGCTGAATCTGTGATGTTTGCATCCTATTGCTTCTACGGAGATCATACGAAGCTTTCATTCTTCTTCTTCATGATTTATAATTGCAAATGGAATGTTTTGCGTTAAGTTTGGTTGGGTGGGTGTGAAATAATGGTGGTTGTTGGTACTGTTTATGAATGCAGGTAATGCAGATGCTTTTGGAATTGAATTACTTAATTGAAAGTCTAATGAAGATGGCTCCAACCAAAGAAGAAGAACGTAAGCTGAAAGAGTGCAAAGATGATTATGTCTCTGTTTGTATAACTTGTTATTTACTTTTGCAAATGATTTGAAGTTGAGGTGCTTATATTTGCACTTGCTTGGACCATAGCTAATTGATTAGCTGCTGTGCATTTGGTTATAAATGCATTCATTCATCTGCAATTGCTAATTGATTAGCTGGTGTGCATTTGGTTATAAATTCATTCATTCATTCATCTACAATTGCTAATTGATTAGCTGCTGTGCATTTGGTTATAAATTCATTCATTCATCTACAATATATTGCTAATTGATTAGCTGCTGTGCATTTGGTTATAAATGCATTCATTCATCTACAATTGCTAATTGCAGATGCATTCATGCATCTATATTGGGTTTTTGACCGACTCCCTTATATGAGATTAATATTGAATGAAAGTTTGAGAGAGTTAAGTTGCTATTGTTGTTGAAAACCCTAAATAAAATAGTTTATTGACCTCAATAAAACAATTTATTGACCTCAATAAAATAGTTTATTGACCTCAATAAAATTTTATTGAGGTCAATAAAATACACAAAGGTGATGCTCATTTGTTTTTTGTTGATTGAAATCCAGAAACTGAAATTTCACTGATCTTATAAAATTTTATTGACCTCAATAAAATTTTATTGAGGTCAATAAAATACAGAAAGATGATGCTCTTTTGTTCTTTGTTAATTGAGACCCAGAAACTAAAATTTCACTGATCTTATAAAATCTTATGGACCTCAATAAAACAGTTTATCGACCTCAATAAAATTTTATTGAGGTCAATAATTTTTTTTATTGACCTCAATAATTTTGCACGGGCTTGGCGTTTGCAGGTGGTGATGTGTGCACAGTGGTGAATTGCTTGTGATTATGAATTGCACAAGTGTGGAGTTGCTATGATGTGATAGTTCTTGAGGCTCTCGTTGGAAATTCAAGCTTGGGACCTATACAACATTGTTGCTACATTGGCATTCTCGTTGTCGACCTCAATAAAATTTTATTGAGGTCAATAATTTTTTTTTATTGACCTCAATAATTTTGCACGGGCTTGGCGTTTGCAGGTGGTGATGTGTGCACAGTGGTCAATTGCTTGTGATTATGAACTGCACAAGTGTGGAGTTGCTATGATGTGATGGTTGTCGAGGCTCTCGTTGGAAATTCAAGTTTGAGACCTATACAACATTGTTGCTACAATAATTTTTTTTATTGAGGTCAATAATATTTTTATTGAGATCAATAATTTTGTTTTATTGAGGTCAATAAAATCGAAATTGATACAACATTTGTTGCTGCACTGGCGTTCTCGTTTTCGACCTCAATAAAATTTTATTGAGGTCAGTAAAATATACAAAGGTGATGCACATTTATTCTTTCTCTCATACAACGAAATCGATTCCTTAAAAAAAATTATTGAGGTCAATAAAATCTGTCAATGGCAGTTTCGTAATTTTTGTAAAATGTATAATACAAAAACGTAAATTAGTCAATTAATAGACCGGGAGGGCACCGCGTTTTTGCCTTGTCCTTGATGGTAAATATTTGCTCAATTTTGTCCTTATGGGTCAAGAACCCATATATATTCTATGCCAAAAAATACAAATATATATATTCAAAAAAGATATTTATTTTTTTTCAAAAATTTTATTTCTTTCTCTAGAGAGATTATATTTAGAATTATATTCTTAACTTATCATAAATTGTTTCTTATAAAAAAAACTTGTCATAAATTATTATTTATTAATTTTTTTGTATAAATTATTTCTCCTCACATGAGAAATCATTTTTATTAATTTTTTTTCATGAATATTTTTATTAATAATATATATTTATTTTTTATACTTGAAATGACTATATTGCCCCTCACATGAGTGACACATGACTAACATTTAGATGAAAAATGTTAAAATTGACGGAGGGGTGTAAATTGACAATTTTTGCCAAATTCAGGGGGTCAATTTCCACAATTGCAAGTTCGGTACAATCTAACAATTATAGCCAAATTTATGAGGTGTTTTTGCAATTAAGCCTAGTTTAAAAGTGAGCTAGGTCTGATCATTAATTTTTTTTGGATAATAGGTCTCATCGATCATTAATTAGATCATGAACTTGGCAGTGATCTTTGTAGGATGAGTTCTTTTTTGAGTCAACTGTAGAATAAAATCGGTTTAGTGTTGTAAGCTCTCAACTGTGGGATGATTTAAACCAGTAAACTACATATTGTCGAAATGTAGAGTACGTGATGAGTCAATGCCATCATCAGCTTCACCTCATTCCTTAGCTTCTGTTAATTAGATTAATTACCATATATTATTGGAAAGTGCTTGCTATACGTACAGTTACCAAGACCCAAAATTAATTTACTGCCTTTTCGATCATGGATTAGTATGAAGCTCTACTATTATCGATCCCTCCATGTTTATAAAGGAATGTATGAAACCAAATTCACTTTGTTGACTGATCCAAGGTACTAGATATTTAGATAAAAAGGCGAAGCAAGAAAGTAGAGATGCTGATGATGAATTATCGGGAGCTAGCTTTTCAAAAGAAGAAGTGTGGGCCGCGCGCTCTCTCGCTGTGAAGTCAATAAAGCTAGCGAGCATCAAATCCACTCGTATCTTTGGTTTACAAAGTTGTGATATTACCAAGGAATTTGTTGCTGATAGTCTAGCTAATCTTGGTCACTCTGCTTCCCCTTCTCTCTCTTGGTGTAATCGTTTGCCTTTATCCTCTAACACTGCCTTCCAGTTTGATCAATTTGATCAATTTAGGGGTGGTTGTCCTAGAGGTTTTTACTTGTAATTTTCTTTCTCTATAAAAAAAAAGTTATGATATTACCAGTGGGAAGGGAGGCCAGGAGAGACCAAGGAATTAGCTGTGTGAATACGCATGCAATTATATTATATCTATACTAAAGGAGGGTTGGAGCCTTATGAACAGTAACTTTTTTCTATGAATAGTGCAATCACCATTTTGCCCCTGCATGTTTTCCATATTTACTATTTTGCTCCTGCCTTATTTTCTTCTTTTCCATTTTTTTTTCTTATTCTTTTCTTTTCACCAACCATTTTTTGACATTTGTCCAAAAATAATAATTTTTTGACAAGATAATGGTTTGTATATATTTTGAGCAATCGCCATGAGTATCTATTTTTGCTCTCCATATGACAATATTTTATATTCAAGTCAACCTAACTATTTTTTTAGTAGATAATGACTTGTACATATGATGCATACAAAATGCATCTCCTACATCACGGATGAAACAATGTATTTTGTCTTAATGTACTATGTCTCATACAATGTATCAATAGTTTATCATTTTATTATAACTTTTCTTTACCAAACATAAATTTTGCCCCGCAGCATCGCGCGGAAAATGTTGCTAGTACTTACTTAAAATAAGCCAAAGGCATCCTAATAATAAAGTAATGGAAATACAAGGTTCATATATAGTTTTTTTTTATGGGAAAGCGACAATCTATCAAAAATAATACTAAGAAGTACAAAGAGAGGTGCCAAAAAAGCATAAAAAATAAAACGTAAAAACATAACTAGATGTACAAAAATATCTGAACTGAAAAACAATGAGATGCACAGGCGCATCTTGTGCATCTCAAGATGAAAATAACAAAGTTGTAATCAATTGCCAAGAGACATCGACCAATACACTGCAATGATTAATTGTTGTAACCGTAACCGTAACTGATATGAACCACCCAACAATATCAGGTTGCCAGGTCCTTATATGTATACATGCATGTTAATTAATTATCGATCACCTCCCATTTGAAACGCAACGCGTTTAAGCACTCATGGCCCATCAAAGTGACCAATTTGGGACTATTTGGGCCCATCCTTCCAAAACCAACTCTCCAAAATAATTTTTATTTTTATTTTTGTATCTTTTTATCGTCACCCATTTCTGAATCCCACTAAAATAAAATAATATATCAATATAAAAACCAAACGTACACACTCAACCAACGAGTCTATTTCAACCCTCAAGACTTGAATAGTTCCATATTCAAATACGCGGAATCCCATTCAGACTCTCTCCCCTATAGAGTAAAGACCACTCCAGTCTTTAACCCATCAAACAAGCTAGAAGAAGAAGAAGACGAACATCTAGCTAGTATTGTGTAAAGATCAGATCAGAGAGAAAGCACCGAATGTGTTTGATCTTTTTCTTTTATTATTATTATTATTATCTAAAAATGCATTTATTAATTTGTCAAAAAGAAAAGAGTGCTTCTATACATACTTTCAAAAAATTTATTTGGACCTCCAAGTTACTTTTTTAAATACTCATAATGAACCTAGTTCTTGACAGCATTGAGCAGCATCAAGAATCCCCTACTCCCAAATCTTAATGTCTCCGAGTTTTTCAAGGGCTTTGCGGTAAAAACAAATGGAACATTATTAAACATTTGGTTTCGTCCAACGCGACTTAGAGAAATCTTTATAGAAATCAAATTCAATTTCAGTTAACTCCTATTCAGTTCAATCTGTTTCATATATTTCGTTCCCAAAATCATTCTCTCAAGTCTCAATCAAAATGAAATACATCAAATTGTTTTTACTGGTAATGATCTTTTAACATAAAGGTTTGATATCATTAATCATTGTATTGATTCATAATCAACGGATATGAAAACAAGTAAACCTTGATGTTTAACCATCATCTATGAACCGATTCAATGTTGATGAACTTTTGCGACACTTTTAATTTTAGAAATAAACTCCACTTTAACAGTTAGACATAACATCCTTCATGTCTCAGTCATTTTTTTTTTATCAAACAAGAGCATCTATTATTAATAACTTGGTCGAATACAACCATAAAGGTTAAGGTGACCTCGTTAAAAACTTTGCCAAACAAGCAAGTAAAAAAGAGTACCACCCCTCATATAGTCATTATGTCTTCAATTTGTTGTAAAACTACCAAAGTCTTCTTTTGGGTGACACATCAACGGAAGATGAAAGTTTTCTTTAGGCTCTATCAAAGACTCAACATAAAAAATTGAAGGCCAAACACTGTCAAATTAGTTCGCGGGATCCTTATTGTACCCGCAATCGGAAGCCAACTGTGCGTCTCAACCTTTGATTCAATTGGTTGCATGTGCTTCATCTTGTATATGTTTTGATTTTGCCTTTTGAATTTTTTCTTTTCTCTAAGGGTTTTGGCTTCATGTCCCCCCATTGTTCTCTTTTTCTTTCGATAAATGATTTTTAGCACACACAAAAAAATCTTTTGCAAAACTTAGAGAATTGTTTTTTTTTTCTCTTTTTCTTTTTGTGGCTTTATTGGTCATTTTATGTTAATTAACAAAGACAACTATCATTTAAAAAAATATGGGAGGTCCAAATGCCAATTTTGGAGGTATGAATAAAAGCACCTAAAAGAAAAAACATATCTCTTTGGTGTTTTACCTAAAACATAATTTCCACGACGAATATATAGGCCTGTTTGGGATCTCGATCGCTTCTTAGAAAGCGCTTTTCATCAGTATAGCTTTGAGAATTAACGCTTCAGTCAAAAGCAGTTTCCTGTTTGGCATAAAAAATAAAAGCACTTTAACGCCTAGTATAAGTGCTTTTGATTTTATCTAGAGTGCTTGGCTCCCTAAGAAAAAAAGCAATTTTATTTTTATATTTCAAGTGATTTACTCCTCAACTCCTCATACACATTAACAAGGCAAACTTTCACAAATGGTTACTCAACTATGACAATTTCGACACTTTGGTCAAATTGATCAAAATCAGCAACCATGAGGCCCATCCACGCGCCGCCATAAACCACCTCCAAACGCCACAAAGTTTAAATCAAAATGAAGAGCAAAACCCAAGGATCAAGTTTTGTAACTACGTCGATGTGAGATTAAAAGTAAATTGGCCGGAATCGGACTCGAAAATTTTGGTAATCCAAAACTTCAAAACTTAAATCGTAACGTTGTATTTGATGTCGTTGTGATCCACCACCACAGGGAGGTTGCTGGGAAGGAGAGGAAGAAAATCCATATATTTTCTAGTCACGATATGGACGGAATCGCCACCGCCAATTAGGTCGGTCCGCCGCGATTTTTCGGCTCTTGCTGCACTCATTGTGGCTTAAATCGAGCCAAAATACCACCACAGGGAGCTAGGCGAGATAGATGGGAGTTAAAAGCGGGTGCTCCCGCCGCCGGAGGTGGCCTGAGGAAGAAAATGGGTTCGGGTTCGGGTCGGGTTTGGGTTTCTCTGAAAAAAAATCCGGAAGTTTCCGGAGTTTTTTTTTTACAAATTATTAATTATTATTTTTAAAATTTTTGTTCAATTTTATTTAGATTCAAAAATGTCCTAAATTTTAACGGCTCATAACGGTATATTTAACGGCAGTGATCAAAGTGAAAAATAATCTCAAACTTGAGTGACTAAAGTGACATTTTCGAAGCTTTAGTGATGAAAGTATCGAATATGTTGAAGTTGAGTGACTAAAAATATTTTTTTTGCCTAAAAAGAAAAAAAAAAGTCGTGTGTTTGAAAAAAGAAAGAAGAAAAAAGAAAAAGTTGTGGAAAGCCATTATGTTTGAAAACAAAAAAAGGAAGTTTGAAAAAAAGAAAAAAGAAAAAAGAAAAAGTTGTGGAAAGCCATTATGTTTGAAAACAGAAAAAAGAAAAAAGAAAAAAGAAAAAAGAAAAAAGAAAAAGGAAAAGAAAAAGTTGTGGATAGCCATTGAAGCAACAAAAAGTTATATTTGTTGTGAACTCAGTGAAATAGGAGTTCTAAATTCAATTATATTCATCATTTATGATGCCTCAATATATAGAGGTGGACAGACATACGGTACTGTGCATATACAGTATACATATATAATAATACAATTTACAACACTCCCCCTTGGATGTCCATCTATTAAACATAAGGTGTTGAATGCGTTCCAATGTTGTCTCATCAAAACCTTGCCAAGTAAAAAAAATCTATGAGATAAAAAATAACCTTGGTCGAAGGAGAAAAGAGTACAACGCGCTTGAGTGTGAAGTAGTCGCATCAGAAACTACGATTAGCATTGTGCTAAGTATAGTTAGGTAGAGTCGAAAATAAATATTCATTCGCTGATGCCAACACACAAAACCTTAAGTCCGGAAAAACCCATTGTGGGACAAAATCCGGAGTTTAGGAGAAAATTGTGTAGCCGAATGATGTATACCAAACCACTATGAGATGTAAGTGCGTGGAGGAACTAACCACAAGATATGTGCCTCATTAAAACCTTGCCAGAGTAAACCCAGTGGGAAAAACCTCTGGTCGAAGGAAAAAGAGTACACGGTGGTTAAAAATATACGACTTGATACTCCCCCTGATTTTGGCAATCCTCAGTGAAGGTGAGATCAGTGTCAACGATATGACAAATAGTTAGACGGTGGCTGAGATGGTGTCTCGTTAAAAACCTTGCCAAGGTAAACCCAGTGGGACAAACCCTTGGTCTAAGGACAAAAAGAGTACACTAGCCAAGCGTCGATCAAATACGAGCATTCGTCGGGATGCTCCCCCTCACACGCACACGACTGGGTGCGGGAATTTCGACTTAGGCATAAATCGTTTCTCTAAGGTAGCTCGGATAGCTTCCTAAGACCGATTGCCTTAACATGTTTCTAAAATGAATACTTTGATAGTGACTTGGTGAATAAGTCAGTGTGGTTGCTCTCTGAACCAATGTGCTTCACCTCGATCTTCTGATGCTCTTGTTGTTGATGAGTAAAGAAGAGTTTCGGCGAGATGTGCTTTAGTGGCGTCTCTCTTGTTGTAACCATGCTTAGCTTGATCGATACAACAGTGTTGTCCTCATAGATGACAACTGGTTCATCAGGATCATGAGATAGCTCACAATTACTTCGTATATGGCCAATAAGTGCTCGAAGCCATACACACTCTCTAGTCTTCTCGTAAAGAGCGAGTAGTTCAGAGTGCTTTGTCGAAGTAGCCACTAGGGTCTGTTTTCGAGACCTCCAAGATATCGTCGTATTCCCAATGGTAAAGACATAACCAGATTGAGAACATCCCTTATGCGGGTCTGATAAGTAACCAGCATCGGTGTAACTGACAAGGGTTGCATTATTTCGAGTGCCAAGGGGGGTTAGATCCACTCGATGACGCGTAGGGATAGAACAAGCCCATATCCGTAGTACCTTTAAGGTAGCGAAAAATGTCTTTGATGCCATTCTAGTGGCGGCGTGTTGGCGCGGTGCTGTGTCGAGCTAAACAATTTACAGCAAACGAGATGTCTGGTCTAGTACATTGGGCCAAGTACAATAATGCGCTTATTGCACCCAGATATGAACACTCAGGGCTCAATATCTCTTCATCGTCTCCCTTAGGACGGAATAGGTCCTTGTTAATGTCTAGAGTTCGAACGATCATGGGAGTAGGTAACGACTTAGCCTCATGATGACTAAAACATCGTAACACCTTCTGGGTGTATTTCGACTGATGTACTAGAATTCCATCTTTACGGTGCTCGATCTGCAGGCCGAGACAATATCGTGTCTTCCCAAGATCCTTCATCTCGAATTCCTTCTTCAGGAGTTCAGCAGTTTCAATCAACTCTTTCGAGGTTCCTATGAGATTCATATCATCTACATAGACTGCGATAATAGCGTATCCTGAAGTGGATTTCTTAATAAACACGCAAAGGCATACTTCGTTGTTCACGTATCCCATGCCGATCAAGTATTCACTTAGACGGTTATACCACATCCGTCCAGATTGCTTTAATCCATATAGTGAACGTCTCAGTTTAATCGAGAACGTGTTCCGTGGTCGGGAACTACTTGATTCAGGCCACTTAAGTCCTTCAAGGACTTTCATATATATCTCTGTGTCTAGATCCCCATAGAGATAATCTATGACCACATCCATGAGCTGCATATTCAGTTTTTCGGAAACTACTAAACTAATTAAGTAGCGGAACGTTATAACGTCCATTACGAGAGAATAAGTCTCCTCGTAGTCAATTCCAGGGCGTTGAGAGAAGCCTTGCGCCACTAGGCGAGCTTTATATCTAACAATCTCATTATTCTCATCACGCTTCCTTACGAATACCCATTTATGACCAATTGGTTTAACATTGGGCGGTGTTGGAGCGACTGGTCCGAACACACTTTGTTTCGCTAAGGAATCCAATTAGACCTGGATTGATTGTTTCCTTTTTAGCCAGTCGTCTCTACGTTGAAAATCATCAACGGAGCAAGGTTCGATGTCATCGCTAGTTTTGATTTTGGTAGCTACCACGAATATAATTATATCATCGATGATAATCTCATTTCGATTCCACATCTCACATAAGCATGCATTATCGAGATTTCTCTATTCTAGGAAGTGGGTTCATATGTTGGAGCGTCCCCCAACGTCGTCTCTTCTGGGACGGACCCATAATCTGGATAATCTCGTGAGATTGATCGGTTGAGATTGCGATATCAAGAGGATTCGTTTGTGCCAAATTTACCCTCTTCTGGGGATAAGAATCCTTCGAACCTAAGTGGTCTACCTCACTTCTGGGAGGGACATATGACTGGTTAGCCGTCAAGCCGTACGCCGTCTCTTCTGGGACGACACATCCTACGGGGATGTTACATCCTTCAGGGATGAATTTGCGTCCTACTGGGACGTCTATCCTTGCAGGCAAGTTTGCAGCAGGTATATATGATCTCGTCACTTTAGCTAGATCAGAGAAAACGTCTGGCATTTTATAGGCTTTACTCTGTAGATCTAGAATTCTTCGCATTTCACTTATCACATTTGTGTGCGGTTCGGGGATCGAGATGAGACATAGTGGGTACATGCCACGTTAATTTACGTCGTTCCTTATCAACGTTAACGTGAGAATCTCCCCCTAATGACAGGAGGACAGTCTCATCAAAGTGACAATCCGCCAATACGGTAAAGAGATCGTCTGTCAAGGGCTCTAAATAGCGTGTAATAGATGAGGATTCATAATCGACATATATGCTCATCTTTTGTTGAGGACCCATTTGTACGTTGTGACGGCATAATTGGCACGTAAAATGCATACCCAAATACATGTAAGTACGAAACGTCAGGTTCGTACCCAGTCACCAGCTGTAACACGGAATAAGGTTGGGTAGCAATGGGCCTCAATCGGACAAACATGGTTGCATGCAAGATTGCATAGTCCCACGTAGAAATTGGAAGCTTGGTGCGCATTACCAAGGTTCATGCAATCATTTAATGAATGCTTCTACGAGACCATTCTGGGTGTGAACATGAAAAACCAGATGTTCAACGTCAATCCCAAGGGACATGCAATAATCATCGAAAAACTTCGATGTAAACTCTCCGGCATTATCAAGTCTTCTGGACTTTATAGGATAATCCGAGTGGTGAGCCCTCTAGGCGAGAGTTTAGCAAAAGCAGCGTTTCTTGTGGACATTAAATAAACTTGTGACCATCTTGTCGATGCATCCACCAGTACCATGAAATATTTAAATGGTCCGCAGGCTGGTTGGATTGATCCACAAATATCACCTTGGATTCTCACAAGGGAATTTTGAAACTAGTTTGGTGGGCTTTACACGAATTGGTTTGAGATTTATCTTTCAAATAGAGCAAGCTTGGCATGGGCTTTCCGGATTAATCACGAAAAACTTTCCTCCAAGAGGATGCCCGTTTGATGCATTCATAGTTCTAAGCATCGTATTACGACCCGGATGTCCCAGACGGTCATGCCATAGCATATAAGTGCTCTTATCAATCGGCGCCAGGCGATAGATAAGTGCTCTTATCAATCGGCTTCAGGCGATAGATAAGGTTATTTTTCAATCAAATGTATTGTGGTAACATAAAAACCACTTGAAAGACATCTCAATTTCTCCAAGATACGCTTTTGGCCGTATGTATTGGAGGTCATGTGTAAAGGAAATCCACACCATTTTCATGAGTGGTTTCAACATGATATTCGTTTGCTCGAATGTCCTTAAAACTCAGTAAGGTGCGACTGGACCTCGAAGAGTATAAGGCCTCAGATAGGGTCATAGGAGTACCATTTAGAAAATGCGAATTGGGCTCTGCCAAAGCCTTCGATTTGGGTCGACGGGCCCGAAATCGTTGTCACTGAGGTTACTTTAGGCTTGAAGTTGATGAAATACTTTTGATCTCATAAGATAGTGTGAGTGATACCACTATCAGCCAGACAATCAACTTCCCCACTAGATATGCCTATTCATAAATTTAATTCAATGGATAACATGTATTGAACTAAATAATTGAATTAAATAATATTCGAACATAACCAATAAAGGAAACTTCAAGTTCCTTATCGAAACTACTGGTTCGATGTTATGTATGAACTACTGGTTCGATGTTATGTATGAACTACTGGTTCATGATATCGATATTTGGGTGAGAAACACTAGCTTCTCATAGAGTGAGTATGATTATTAGGGAACTTCAGGTCCTCATGTAATTAAGGATCAAGAAACTGTAGGTTTCGATCTCTTTTAATTACCAAACTCACAACCACAAAAGTGAGTTTAATCCATCACTTTGTTATGTCTTATGATGAGACTACTCGAAACTTCGGGTTCGAGTATGATAAGTATTGCTATAAATATTGCGATAAATATTTAAATAAAGCAATAAATAAATACTTGCAATATAATGTAATGTATTGCATATAAAAATGAACATTGCTTAAAGACCACACTGCCGTCTCAGACGTGCTTCGGGGTTTGAGCATGTCATTAATTTAACGTAGTGAAACGTAAATAAACGTAATTAAATTGACGTAAATTAAATAAACGTAAATTAAATAAATGTAACTCAAAAACCACCACTTGGAGGGTAAGCCGCATCCAGAGGGTTTGAGCAAATAACATTAAATTTAATAAACATAAATTAATAACGTAAATAAAATTAACGTAAATTAAATAACCAGCTATTTGAGCGGTTAATTACTCGAAACTTCAGGTTCGGAATAATGTGAAACTTCATGTTCACTTTACTTTTATTAGAACTTCTGGTTCTACAATAATGTGAAACTTCAGGTTCACTTTATTTTTCCTTCAATCACGCCGGATTGGAAATTTGTTTCTGTTTCTACAGTCACGCCGGACTGGAACGTTCCCTATTATGGAATAATTGGTTTAATTAACCACAAATGAGAAAGCTGGATGCGCACTTGTGCAGCATATGGCCAAAATATCACTTGCCCATAATGAAGTATATAATAAGCATGCCCATATGCTACCATCTAGCATCTACAAAAGAAATATTTTTTTCTTTTGTCGGCAAGACATCTCTTCCTCTTCACCACCCACACGCCACACCCACTACCTCAATAATAATTAATACAACAGCTTTCTTCCTTTTTTTTTCTGGTATGGTCGTGGACTCGTGGACCATGGTCACCAACAGAACACAAGCATCAAGCTTCGGGCTTGACCGACGGCGGCGCGTACTTGCTGCTCCCGAAGTCGACAGCGGACTTTGAGTCCTTATCTCGGCTAGTTGGAGGCCAGCAAGCCCAGCCGTGGTGGTGGTGTCAACGGAGATCAAAGAGGGTGTAAGAGTTTGGGTGTCCAGTTCATCTTCCTCGAAGGTGGCGTGTGACTTTCTCGGCGCCATCAGTGGACACGGGACCTTGGTCTCGGCTCAGAGGAGGCCGGCGAAACCATTTGCGGTGAGCCAAGGTGAAGTGCTGTTGATGGAGATCGATCGACGGCAGTCCCTGGGTGTCCAAAGCACCACTGCCGGAGGAAGAAATGGCACGTTCGGCCACTTCCCGACGTCGCAGGCTGGCGCGCGACCTGGGCTCAGCTCCTCTCGTGGCTGCGAATCCGTCTGTGCCGGCGGTGAGCCATGGCAGCAGCCGGAGCCAGCTCGATCTGATCACTCTTCCGTCTGTGCCTTTCTCACTCTCCTTTCTCTCTTCCAATTCCCTCTCCTCATAATCTCTATCTCCTCTGTGAAACCGATGAACCCAAAAACAAAAAGGTGGCCTGTTTGGGTTTGGAGAGAGGTGAGGAGGAATATTGAAGCAGAAGGGAGGATGAGATGATGGAGCTGCAAAGTTCAAGCTCTCTGTGAGCTTTCGTATTGCAGAGAGATGCAAGAAAGGAAAAACAGCGCACTCAGTTGGTTTGAGAGAGAGAGAAAGAGAGAGAGAGGGAGAAGCAGGAGCTCAGTGGTGAGACTGCTGATAACGTGTTGTGAACTCAGTGAAATAGGAGTTCTAAATTCAATTATATTCATCATTTATGATGCCTCAATATATAGAGGTGGACAGACATACGGTACTGTGCATATACAGTATACATGTATAATAATACAATTTACAACAATATTTGCTTTTTCAAAGGAAAATTATGTATTCGCAGTATCATTGCCCATTGATATTTTTAAGCACCGAATATGTCCTTTCAATTGTACATCTTAGTGAAGCATGTCTATAATTAAAAATTTATTTCTTCCCTTTTGGTCGATTTCCTTATCGAAATTGCAACATATGATATCACTCACCCATATACGTCCTAAATATCCTTTCATCTGTGGATAACCAGCATCAACTAGATAATAGTTTCCTATACAAATCATGAGTATTTACATTTTCTTGTCAAATATAAGTAAAATATTTATTTATCAATAAATAAAAATTAGGGTTATTATCATAAATGATACCTGAACTTTGGAAAATTCTACAATGCACAAAGCACTAGTGCTCAAGCATATTAACAATAATCTGGATCGTTGGATCTGTAAATCTTCATCTTGTCTTTTATAAGTGTGGTCTTGAAAAAATCCAGAATACTAGTGTCCAAAACACTTAAGACGTTTCCCTGAACTTTACCTTTATCTTATTAAAAGTAAAGTTCAGGTACCATTTATGATAATAACCCTAATTTTCTCATTCATTCTAAGCCCTCTCATATTCATTTTTCTATTTTCATTTGTAGCTTAAGTCACCTTAAACCCTTAAATTTCCAATCAAACGTCCCCCCTTTTTATGTGATCTGATTGGTTTTATCAAATATGTCTTTGTATTACTGGGGTTCATTGACTTCTGGGTTTTGCAAGATTTGCCATTTGGCTCGGTGTGGTGGGCTGTGCTTGCATTTTGAAATTCTTGCACTTTGTTGAGAACTGAGGTGAGAGGAAACTTCATCTTATCTTGCCAAGATCTTATAGCGAAATCTCCAGCTTTCACATTTTGATTTCCATTACTATGATTTGGGTTTTAGTTTATCAATATTTTGAGCGTTTTTCAAGATTAACTTGAAGACTATAAAGAGAAAAGTAATTGGCTTTTGTACCCAAATCATAGTTTTGATTCCTCATTTTTAAGGGTTTTTATCACATATAGTACCTGAATTATTTCTCAATTATATATTTGATACCTGAACTTCAATTTTTGTCACAAATAATACCCAAAGTTTTCAATTTTGTCACAAGTAGTACCCAAAGTTTTCAATTTCATCTCTTGTGGTACCTAAAGCCATTTTTTATCACAAATATATGCGCGTGAGGGCGCGTGTTTAAAAAAAAAAGGCTAAAATAGAAAACTTTGGGTATTACTTGTGACAAACATTGAAAATTTTGGGTACTATTTGTGACAAAAATTGAAAACTTTGGGTACTGCTTGTGATAAAAATTGAAGTTCAGGTACCACAAGAGATGAAATCGAAAACTTTGGGTACTACTTGTGACAAAAATTAAAGTTCAGGTACCAAGTATATAATTGAGAAATAGTTCAGGTACTATATGTGATAATAACTTCATTTTTAATTATCTGAACCCAAATGATGGGAAGAAAATCTAGTAAAAACAAAGGTGTTGATGCTCCACCACTACCACTACCACCACCATTACCACTAACACAACCCACAACAACCCCTTGAAAACAATACCAATTCCTAGTACACAGCCGAATTAAGCTCTCCCGAGGCACCACAAAAATTCGACACTGGTTTACAATAATTTGATTTATTGGCTTTTATGTCTCCTTGAAAGGAATGCAAACCAAGGACGAAAAAGGGGTAATTGAATTGAGTGAGAATTATCCAAAATACCTGCGGAAACCAAGTTGAAATGTTAATTTTAACCACATAATTGAGTCGCACATGGCTCACGTGCCATTTTTTGCCAGACTGCTCATCGAAGGTGGCATTACTTAGCTCTTAAGATTAGTTTAGATGAAATCAAAGACTTCAGGTACTCATTGTGACAGAAATTGAAATTCAAGTATCATCGATAAGATAAATGTAAAGTCTAAGTACCATTTATGATAATAACTCTAAAAATTAAATAGTCAACTTCAATGCAAAATGTTTATTGACCTATAGGTGGATGAGGAAATTTCAAATTTGATCTTCTTAATACCTCCATGAATATACGCCATCATGAGATCAATATCAATATTTCTGATCTGTCAAGCACACGACACATTCTAGTTAGTAAATTCGCGAATAATGCCCGAATAGTTCCCGAACGTACGTATTTTTTAAAAATACTTTCGAATTTCGTACTTTTGAAAATATCCATTAAAATACACTTACTCTTGAACCAAAAAGTATAATACACATATTAAACACGTTTTATTACGTATTTTACACGAATAGTTGAACAAAATTGAATATAAATAGATATTTAAAACCTTAAAAATAAATAAATAAATAGTTAAATAATATTATGCAGAACTTTTCAACGTTTTATGTTTAGAAATTATCCTAATAGTACACTTACATATATTTTTTTCGTATAATTCTCGTTTCGTATTTACTAACTATGCGACATAACATGAACACGAATAAGGAGCACATAATTTATTCAAGACCCGAAGCACTGCAGATATAATTGTTAATTCCAAAATAATACAGGTCAAGTTGTTGATTGCAAATGGAGACATGGAGTATTCATCAACCCATATTTGTCAAATGTATTATTACTCCTCCAAGATGACACGTCTAAGATTTGAAGCTAAGAGCATCCGTATAGAACTCAGGGCTTCCGAGGGCAATAGGCCTAATGAAACCCCCAACAAATAATAAGAGGTTCAATTGAATCCCCTACATGAAAAGACCTGTAAAAGGACCCATAAAACTTGTTTACTAATTTGCAAGTGAGATTTCTTTTAGTAATCTAAACGAACAATTAGAGGTCATATTCCAGTTTGGGAATTGATATATTGTTCTCTTTGTTATAGATCAATGTTTTTTGACAAATTATTGTTAGAAAGAGCTTCAAAATGTTTCTTGATCTAGACATTTTTCTTATTTGTTTCAGTTTTCATCTTACAAAATGCTCTCGAGAAACCATTCATCAAGTCTTTTTTATTTTGGTTAGAAATTTGTTTTTAAGTCATTCTTAACGAATTATCAATTCATTAGCCATTTTATCATTTATGTGATAACTTAAGCATTTACTAATAATTTAGTCCGACGTCTTCAGAGGCAAGTCCGCCCCATTAATCACAATGCAAAGATATGAGATACCATACCCAAAACACCTATGTTTTCGCACGTGAAAATTTGAAATTACTCTTACTATTTTTAAAGTTACACATGTGGTGAACCTGAGAAGACAGTCGGACAAACTTAATAGTCTAACTGCTTTAGAACATCTCTAACAGTTTATTTAAAACGTCTCTATTATAGAGATTTAAAAGTTAAAATTTATATAATTTTTTTTATCGTAATTCCAACATTTTCTCTATCATATTCTTTAATTTATTATCTATAATTGAATATGATATTATTTTATATTTAAAAATATAATTAAATAATTTATGATGCAAATAAATATAATTTGAAGAGAAAGAAGGGAGAAGAGTATTGAATTTTTTTTAAAATGCATTTTTTTTCTAAAATAAAGAAAAACAAATTATATGAAAACTGTTGGTAGTCACCTTCGTCAGTCATCACTCATCATCGCCAACTAGATTGGTCTAATTCTTCATGAGTCATCAAATTGATATGAATTTCATGTAAGAGAAGTGCAGAAGAATAGATCCATGTTCCAGAGAAATAAAATCTGCGGAGAGAGGGAGAGGGAGATGGAGAGAGAGCAATTGGGATTTTGGCAATGGATCAATCATCAATGTTTGAAGAAAATCTGCAGAGAGTGAGAGCTGGGGAGGGACAACAGATCGAGAGAAGCACGGTCAATTTTAGAAAAGGAAGAGGGCAGGTTGGGTAGTCCTTCCGAGTCTCGCACTTGATTCCCGCAGAAGCAGAAATGAAAAGCTACGAATTGTAGCTTCGTGATTTCTGCTGTTTGCAGAAGTGATTTCGGTCAAAAGCTGTGTTTTGGTGTTTTACCAAACACCTCACAAAAATGTCTGAAGCGCTTTTGATCCCAAAAGCAGGTCCAAAAGTGTAATACCCCGAAAATTTCCATACTATTTTTATAAAATAGTTCGTGAAATTTAAAGTGAAATGGTGCGATTTCATATTTTTAGAGGTTTTCGTCGTAAAACGATAATTACGGCGGTAATTATAAGTTACACAAGGTTAATTAAGGTAACTTTTTATCAGTTGAGAATCTGGGAAAACTTCCTTCATGAAAGTTGTAGACCTCGTCGAATCGAGTTCGTAGGAATTTGGTTCACCGGAATTGGACATCGTATGAAGGAGTTATGGCCCTCGGAAATTGGACGATTTTCTATAAAACAAGAAAATCTATTTTTTTTGGGGATTAATTTCTCTCTCCTCCCCGATCACTCTCTCTCTACCCGGTTCTCTCTCTCCCTCTGCATTTTTCCGGCGACCCATCACCGGGCACCGCATCACCTCACCGCCCCCGCCGTTGGGAGCAGACACCGCCGGCGAGCACAACCCGCCCGGGTTGGCTGCCAGCGCCGGCGAGGTGACGCCGCACGCGCGGCAAGAAAGAGAGGCCGACGGCCACTTTGTTGTCCGGTCACTTTCCGGCCACCCCGGACCACTTCATGCACTGGGTTTTGAAGCCCTCAACCCCTGGAACACGATGGTGCCCTTGGATTTCACCGAAAACCACCGTAGGCGGCGGATTGAGCTCGGGAAGTTTTTGATTTTCAAAAAGTCAACGCCGATTCCGGCCACTTCCGCTCCGATCCAGACTTTGAGGTAGTTACTAAACTTGTTGGGCTTGTTGAGTTCTACACACTGGTAAAATTTGGTAGCCATCGGACCACCTTGACCGGCGGCCGGCAGCCACCTCCGGCGGCGCGTCGGCGGCGCGTCAGGTCGGTCCGGGAGCAATTCTTTGCTCCGTTTGACTTGGTTCGTCGATACGAACAACTTTCGTGTTTTGACTTTTGTCAAATTCGGTCGTTTGATCAATGATCAATTAAGCGATAGTTATGGATCGTTAGATCCGTGATGATCCGACCGTTGGATCATCACCAATTTTGGATATGATGTTAGGATGCTAGAAATAAGCATGCTGTTGGATTTTGGAAGTTTCGGATTTTGTGTGGGACCCGTTGATGAATAGTAGACGTGGGACCCACGTTGACCGATGGTTGACTTTTGGTCAAATGGTCTCGATTAAATGTTCCGATGTCGTGGGAGACATTTGAGGAACATTTGGATTATTTTGGAAATGTATTATGCTAATTGGATATTGCATAATCATAGGTGTTTACGAGAAGTGTAGCTCGTGCTTGTCGATTCCTGGTTACTATTTGAAGACGCAGCAGGAATTAGAGGTGAGTGAATCTCACGATATTTTATATATGAATATTAATTCATATTGTGTTGTTTGCGAAAATAAATAATTATATTTATTTAAATGATTTTGCGATATATAAATTAAATACAGTTTTAATTTGATATATCAGCATGTGTGATTTTGTGTTAAAACAATATTTGAAAGTATTCATTTTATTGTTTTAATTGGTGGATTTTGTGGGAACAATATTTCAAAAATTATGATATTGTGTTTGCCTACTCGAATGTTTTTGTAGCCAATGGGTGAAGGTTAGAGCTTTAGACTGTGTAGCCAATGGGTGAAGGTTAGAGCTCTAGACTGTGTAGCCAGTGGTGAAGGTTAGAGCTCTAGACTGTGTAGCCAGTGGTGAAGGTTAGAGCTTTAGACTGTGTAGCCAGAAGGTGAAGGTTAGAGTTCTAGACTGTGTAGCCATGTATTCATTGAAAACAAAGATGAATACTTTATGTAATAAAGGAGAAGAAAAATGGTATTCTCGCTTTATCTTGATGTATTAAAAGGAGAAGAAAAATGGTATTCTCGCTTTTAATCATTTGAAGTTGATTGTGGTTTTGTGTGAGTATGATATGAATTTGCTTCTTAAATAATTGAAGCATTGATTTATTGAATTACAATTCTTGGAGAATTATTGAATTGTATTTTGAAGTTTTTACTTCTTTAAAAATTGAAGTAATTATTATTATGATTTACGATTCTTAAAAAGAAAGAATCATAATTTTGGGAAATGATTTTGGGGAAAGTTTATATTGTTTAATATTCTGAATTACCCTGGGATTAACATACACGTTTATGGGACGTGTGGGGTTAAAATACGTGATATGGGGCGCGTAGGTTCAGTATATTTTATAATATGAATTTTCGGGATTTGAATTGTTTTTGAAAAGTATAAGTTACATATATTTGTTTAAAACAAACTATATATGTATATTTTGTTAAACGGTTTAGGGTGAGTAAAACTGAGTTAACTCATACCAGCTTCGTAAGCTGACCGGGTTTGTTGATATAACCCGGTACACTATTCCACGGTGTAGGGGTTATACCTGCAGGTTAGGATAACCAGGAGTAATGCAAGGCTGCATATATTTTGTTGGGTTATAAGACTTCCGCTATTTTATGCTTCGCACTCTGAAGATTTATTTATGTAATATTTTGATGTATCAATTTATTATATAAATATTTGGTATGTAATATTCGACTCTTGTATTGAGTTTGAAATTACAATGTTGGGCATGGAGTTGGTGTTGTGTACTTGAATTAAAAAGAAAAAAATTCTAGTGCATATTTGTATTTGATATTCCATGTAGTCACGTTTCCGAATTGATTGTAATTAAGGGCAAAATGCCTTATTAATTGATTTGAAAAATCGGGGCGTGACAAAAAGCATTCCCAAACTGGGCCTAAAAGAACCACTCGTCTATGTCCCCATTGTTGTATAAAATTATTCATTAATGGTCGTCTGACCTCCCATTAAGTTCTAACTTCTAACTGAAAAAATGATAATTTTTTTTAGGGAAAAAATGATAATTTTTTTTAGGGAAAAAATCACCTTTAGTCCCTGAACTTTGACCCGTTCGACACTTTCGTCCCTGAACTTTGAAATATATCACTTTCGTCCCTGAACTTCAACAATAACTATCACTTTCGTCCCTGAGACCAATTTTTCTAATAAAATGAGTCACGTGATGATCACGTGCCCATTTCTTCAGGGTTAGATCTGTCCCTTCACTGCACTCCCGCCATTTTCTTCACTCCCTTCGACACAACCTACAATTACCTCCAAAAGCTACAGTTTCCTCTATTTCCCTCTTTTCCCCTCGAACTTGCCATTAAATCCTTCAATCTCTCTTATTAAATCTCTGCCTTGTTCACTCGCTTTGGCCTACGCCATAATTGCTTATATTTCATTCGAATTCTTACTTCACACCAACATTTGAAACAAACTGGAAGCCATAATCAATGGCTCAAAGAGGGCATCAACTGTACTGCCACTGTCGAAGATTATCCCCAATATGGTGCTCGTGGACTGATGAGAATCTTGGAAGACGATTTCATGGGCGTTACAAAGGAAAGGTAGGTAATTTTGTGATTTAGTTGTTGATTGTTGTTTTGATTTTGTCTAATTGGATTTTTCTTATAGGAATATGGGCTTTGTAAATTTTTCTTGTGGATTGATCCGGAGATGTGCCCTCGATCACTTCAAGTTATACCTGGACTGATTAGAACAAAGAAGAGATTGGAAGCACAGTTGGATTTGGCATGGCAGAAGCAGATGAGGTTATGGGTAGTTGTAATCATGTCTTGGGCATTGGCTAACCGTGCTAATAATGCACTCATGCAACTAATAATGCACTCATGCAACTACAAGAAAGAAGGAAGAACCTGGAGGATGAAATCAAGAACTTGAAGGCTAGAGAAAAAAAATTGTGGGCTGTGCTTATATTAGTCTGTGCTTTTGTTATGTATGCAATGGTGAATAAGGATGACTAATGATGTTGGTGTATGATAAACTGATCTGTTAGTATTTTGTAATGTAATGAATTATTCGGTTGTGTTAATGGAAGCTATGTTTTGTGACTACAATTGAATGGTTTGCTCTGTTTGTGCAACTTCTTAAATGGTTTTGTGTATTTGATATTGGTGACTACAATTGAATCCAATTGGAGTTGATTACCAGAACTGTGATTCATTGGTTAATTTAGATTGATATTCTCTAATAAAAACATGGTGATGAAAAATGAGGAACTAAAGCTCTTCATATTAAACACCAGCAATGCCACCATTCGGTTGGTATTACAAAATACACACCATTGTGTCCCACAATGTGTTCAGTTACAAAAAACAAGCAAACTAATCATAATTGAAAATCAGGGCTTCCAAATTGCCTTGTTAGGTCTTGCTTTTGGTTCATTTGGGATGACTTCTTTTCCCGACTTGTCGCTTGGTGGTCTGAATGGTTTGTTCTTGTTTGCATCTGACATCAACTTCATTGCTCTACCTGTTGACAATACAGTAGGTTGTGAACTTGAATGAGACTGGAGTGCAGCTTGTGAGCAAGGTAGTGTAGATGAATTTGGTTGAGATGATGCATATGTTTGGCCTTGCATTTCATAGTCAACATGTACCTGCAACATTTGTTATCCATAAACTTTTCACATTTGAAAGAACCAAAGCCACCAGCTGATATATAATCCATTATTTACAATTACACATTCCAACTAATATAAAATTAGTTTAACACTACCTCATTAGCATAACTATCATTTAGAGTTGGGTCAACATTGTTGGCAGTCACGGGTGTCTCAAGTGGCACCTGCAAAATTTTCATGGGAAGCATGGGAGCAAAAACAAAATTTTCAAAAGCAACTTGATAGATTCTTTCCATTGGATATTGTACTGCTTATTCTTTTATCTCTTTCACTGTAAATAAACTACCTCATTAGTTGAACCAATATTTGTAGTTGTGGATACATTGTCAGCATTCTCAGATGGCACCTACAACAACAACTCCAGTCAAATCCCATCCATATCAACTATTGCAAATTATTAAACATGGCAAATAATTGAGCTTAATTACCCTAGATTGAGATGTGCTGGCCTCTGCATTGCGCCTAGCACAAGTCCTCCTATTATGACCTTTCTTTCCACAGATGCCGCAAGAAATATTTGAATAGTAGCTTTTTGGCAACTTGGTTGTTCCAGCAGGAGGTGGAAGCTCACCTTAACAATATAAAGCAGAGATCAGCTATAAAAAATGTTTGAAATATCACAAACCACTTTATCAAAATACAAAATAAGTTACCTGGTTCCTTATTCCTGGACATCTTTGGCCTCCCAGGCCCTCTGGTGTAATTTGGAGGTGCAATTGGTCTCTCAACCACTTCCCATTCATCAACCCCTGGTATAGGGTTTATGGCTGGTTCATATGCCAACATGTACTTCATCTGTAAATATGCTTCATCCACAAATTGATAGGGTTCGTAACCTTTTGAAAAAATTGCTGCAATTGCATGAGGACATGGCAGGCCACATAAATCCCATCTTCTGCATGTACAAGTCCTTTGGGCTAAGTCAACATCGTGCAAAGAGTTCACTCCTGAGGCACATGCAACCCTTTTACCTTGTACTTGAAACCTTAAGTGAGAAGACTCTAGTGGTATGTAATCCTGGCTTCGGTCTGCATTTTTTTTCAAGAGCTTTTCAATTCTAGGTCCAACCATACTCTTCCACCTTGCTCCAGCACACCTCCGATTTGATTGCCTTTTCATTGAGCTGATTCTGATTTCTTCAAAAAGGCCAAGTATACCCATCTTCCTACCTTCTAGAATTGATGCATTGAATGACTCACAAAGGTTGTTCACCAAAAGATCACACTTAGGCTCTATCTTGAAGTGTGACCTGCTCCAATGTTCAGCAGGCTTTCCATTCAACCAATCCCAAGCTTTGAGTAATTTTTCATGCATGGTATCCATGTTCTTGTGAAAATGGTTTTTTGTTGTGGACCTGGCTGCAGCCCACAGCAGATTCTTTAGTTCAATTCCACTGTTTCCATCACCTTTGAAGTTATTATAGAGGTGCCTTACACAGTGTCTATGCTTTGAGTTTGGGAACAACTCTTTTATAGCGAGTTCTAGCCCTTTTTGTTTGTCCGAGATAAAGTCATATGAGAAATCATTGTCAATACACAAATCTTCCTTCAAAAACCATAGAAACCAAGTCCAAGAATCCCTTGTCTCCTTCTCCACAACAGCATAAGCCACAGGGTACATTCCATTGTTTCCATCAATACCAACTGCTGCAAGTAACTGCCCCTTATACATAGTCTTTAGGTGACACCCATCCAGGCCAATAACAGGCCTACAACCCTCTTTCCAGCCTTTTTTCAGCGCACCGAAACAGATGTACATTCTCTTGAACCTCCTGATCTCACCTTCTATATCAACATCAATCCACACCGATGTGTCAGGGTTTGTTTTCTTAAGAACTGCAGCGTATGTCTCCAGTAAGTTGTACTGGTCTTCCACAGTGCCTTCAGCCATCTTAGTAGCCCTCTTCCTTGCCCTATAACACATTTGGTAACCCACTTGCATTCCATAATCCCTTCTTACTGTAGATTGGATCCCTTCTCTAGACCATTTTTTATCAGCTATGAAACCATCCAAGTACCCCTTCGCAATGAATGGGGCATTACAATGATACACCTTCCCATTAAGCTCACTACACTTGTGTTCCATTTTCAAGGTTTTGATATACATGGTAGGTGAGGAGCTGTTGTTAATTGATGCCCAAATCCAAAACGGACACCCTGGAGTTGTCTTGCAGCTCACTTTGACCCTAGTCCTGTCATTTTTTCCAAACCTCAATTCCTTTTTGGTAACTACTGCAAGTACCCTGACAGCATCTTTGAATGCGTTAGCATTGGGAAATGCCATCCCTATCTCAAATTCTGGTTTTTTTAGATCAATTTCTCTATTAAATTCCCGCCACTTTGAGAACCTCTTCTTTTTCCTCCTCTCCCCTTTAATTCTTAACACTTCATCTCCACTTGAGGATGACTCACTAACAGTATCGAACCTCTCACTATCTTCACCTGCTCCATCTGATATATTCCCTGCATATCCCATATCTTCATATTCATTCACCTTCCCAGGATTACCATCAACATTAGTTATGAATAACACTTCGTCATATTCTGGTTGAAGCTCATAATCACTATCTATAACCTCTTCATATGTTGAATCATCACTGTCAGAAGTTTGTTCTTCTGCATCATCTACTTGATCAGCGTAACTCATCTCCCCATTAAAACGAGTCTCATATCTCCTTTCTCTCATATTTTTTCTACTTGCATTCTCTTTTAACTTTTTTTTCTCCACAGCACCACCACTTGAACTTCCAATTTCAGCCACATTTCCAGGTTCACTTACCTTTGCAAATGCATTTGTAAATGCATTTTTTTTAGAACTCATTTTCTTGCTGCCCTTTTGAGCCACTTTTCTCTTTCCCTTATCCTTGACTATTTTGTTTGATTCACTTGAATGTATACCAGCAGCACCCATATTAATCACCTCATCAACATTTTGCTTTAAATTCTTCTCAACTGCACCATTGGTTGCTTGGACCACTTCTTCTACGTCATCAATGACATTCTCCATATATTTTTGATGGTCCACAAGTGGAGGAGCTATCCCATTTTTCCATTCATGCTCTGCTTGTTCCTTCAGTCTCACACCTCCCCCAACAATGTATAAATGCAATATTCTTGAAGTTGGCAAAAAGGCAGTCATGTCTGATACATCTTTATCATCCTTGATGGGTAAAAAACCTTCTCCATTTCTACTTCCAGGAACTTTAAACCAGTATGCTAATGGGGGTTCTCTATAGCCAAGGTCTGCAGCAAAACAATTCAAGCAAGGCCATGATATTTTGTCAGGATCAAGCTTATCAGCAAACAATTTCTCACCTCCTCTGTAATATCTACTACCACTACTCATCTTGTAGAACATTCCACCATGGTTAATCTCAAATGTGAACCAATCACCTGAAAAGTAACATAACATATAGGGAAAAATTAGCTACTTGGTTTGTAGTCAAATTTCATGTTCTTAACTCATATAAATACACATTAACTAATATCAATTTGCAGAGAATTAGCACAATATTTTATTTTATTTTGTATTTCAATTAGCACACCATAGACAAAACCCTTGGTTTCAATAAACAAAGGGAAAATCTCAAACCCTAAATCCACTTGTAAACCCTAGACTTGATTTCAATAAACAAAATCTCTAAGCCCAGTTGCTTTATTACATAGCCCTAACCATAACGTCAATAACAAAGGGACCACATTCAGATTCACTTACCATTATTTGGCTCTGGCTCTCCATCCATTCTGAAATAGTTCCAATACATCGCCATCTCTGACTCATACCACTTTCAAAGATTCGCGAATCCTCCCTTTCTATTGAAGGATTTAATGGCAGGTTCGAGGGGAAAAGAGGGAAATAGAGGAAACTGTAGCTTTTGGAGGTAATTGTAGGTTGTGTCGAAGGGAGTGAAGAAAATGGCGGGAGTGCAGTGAAGGGACAGATCTAACCCTGAAGAAATAGGCACGTGATCATCACGTGACTCATTTTATCAGAAAAATTGGTCTCAGGGACGAAAGTGATAGTTATTGTTGAAGTTCAGGGACGAAAGTGATATATTTCAAAGTTCAGGGACGAAAGTGTCGAACGAGTCAAAGTTCAAGGACTAAAGGTGATTTTTTCCCTTTTTTTTAATAGAAAGAAAATAATGAATGATTGAGATTGGGCCTAATTTTCGATTTTCCAGAGACTACCAAATGCTAACTTTAGGCCCAAAAAAGAGGTTAAATGAAGACACACATGAGCCTCCCGCCGATATGCACCACGTGTCTCTTAAGATTCCTGGGTCTTCACGTCTTCCATATTTGAAACGCAGAAATCTCACCCTCCGCTTCTTGTCCTCAACTGGAAACCCTCAAATAATTCACAGATTTGAAGCAATCAATCAAACCGCGCAAATCCCAGAGGTAATTTCTTTCTTTCATGTCTCTAATTTTTCTTCGTGCACAGTTAGCTCGCCATGATTTAGGGCTTACTGTAGAAATTTTTCTGCTTTCTAGGGTTTTGTAGAGCTGACTGTACCCGACTGCACGTGCCTGAACTCCGCGTCGTTTTGAATGGCTCGGATAAGAAGGCACGGGGTTAATTTCTCTGAACCTGGGGAGGGAGGAATTGAGAACGTTGATGATAAAGTAGTGGACGATGGGACGAATGAGGGTTTGGAAGATAAAGATGAATTGGTAGATAGAAGTGATGATTCTGTAGGGAAAATAGGACCTGTAGATATGGATATTGATGGGAAAGGTAGTATTGCTTCGTCAGAGGTAGTGATTAATGGTGGGGAAGATAGAGCTGAAGGTAGAGAGGGTTTGGAGGGGCCTCAATTTGGGGCTACTGATGTGAATGCAGTAAGTGATAAAGGGTTGGTTCTGGACTCCAAGGATAGTTCTAAGGATGTTGAAAGTTCAGTCTCTAGTGACGAGGATAGAGGTAAAGATGAGACTTTGAGGGAACGCGTGGTGAGTGCTGTGGATGGAGATCATTCAATGAGGTTTGAGGCGAAGCAGGATGTAACAGTTGAGGGAAAGGATGGCTTGATGAGAGAAGACAAAGAAGAAGTTGCCCAAGTAGATGAGGAAGCTTCTGGTGAGAGGGAAATAGATCAAAATGTGGAGCATGGCCAGGTTGAAGAGAAGAGTGTCAATGCTTCAAGTTCTATTCACGACAACGTGGAGCATGAGGCTACAGGGTCCGTTGGACAATTACCGCATGACATCCGAGCTGTGGAAATGAAAAGTGCTATTATTGATGAGTCTTTGCATGATGGAGACCTGAAGGCAGGCACTCATTCTCAGATGGTTACTTGTGATGGACTAGAAAATCAGACCTCGGAAGTTAATGTAGGAGGAAAGACCAGTGAAGATGTGTTGATGCCTGATTATGTTCCCCCAGCAGTGGTTTCTGAGGATACTGACAATGGGCATAATTTGATTGATATGGCTATTGATTTGGAACCGTATACTACAACGGATGGGAATGTGTCAGGTGATATTAATGTAACATCTGGTCCCTCAAAACCAGAATTTCAAGCTTCTGATCTAGTATGGGGCAAAGTTAGGAGTCATCCCTGGTGGCCAGGGCAGATCTGTGATCCTTCGGCTTCGTCAAAACAGGCAAAGAAGTATTTCAAGAAGCGCAGTTATCTGATAGCTTATTTTTGGGATTGTACATTTGCTTGGAATGAAGCACCACAAATTAAGCCCTTTTGGGAGAACTTTTCACAAATGGAAAAGCAGAGCAATATGGAGGAGTTCCAAGATGCAGTTGCTTGTGCTTTGGATGAAGTCTCAAGACGGGTAGAGTTTGGTTTGGCCTGTTCTTGCATATGCAAAGAAGTATATGCAAAGCTCAAAACTCAGACGATTATTAATGCTGGAATAAAGGAAGAAGCAAGTAGAAGAGATGGTGGTGATAGTTCTCTCAGTGCCGAATCTTTTGAACCATTGAAACTCATTAAGTTTGCAAAACAAGCTGCTAAGTTGCCATTTGGCAGAGCTGACAGGCTAGAACTTGTAACATCACGGGCCCAATTATCATCGTTCTATCGTTGGAAGGGTTATTTGCAGCTGCCAGAGTTCAATATTCTTGGTGGGTTAGTGGAGAATGATGCCGACATTTCACTATTGGGAGAAAAGGAGCATTTTAATGAAGTACATGAAGATGCACTTCCAGTAATTAAGGATGAGGAATTGGTGCGGAAATCAAAGAGTAAAGATATCTCATTGCATAAGCGTAAGAAAATATCTGGAGATAGTTCGCAACCAAGTAAAAAAGGGAAAAACTCCTCAAATGTAACTGCTGAGAAGTGTTTGTCTACTCCCATGAGTGAGAATGGATCAGAAAGGAAAGCTGGCTATAAATTGGTTTCACAATCCTCCAGTAAGAAACGAAAGGCAGTTAATGACGATATGGCTGATGACTCTGCAGTGAAACATAGTAAAAGTGCTTCGTCAGCAGTGGATGATTATTCTCCACAGAATAAACAGACTTTTAGAGTTGGAGATAGAATCTGTAGGGTTGCAAGCCTACTAAATGGGTCAAGTCCAATATTCAGGCATGGCAATGCAGCACCTGCAGATGCTGAAGTTCAAGATAAAGGCGAAGAAAAATCTACATCTCAGAAACCACAAACTGAAAAGCTGATTGAAATGGAGTATCCCTCTCCTGATGAGATGCTGTCTCAGCTCTGCTTGGCTGCCATAAATCCCATGAAAGGGTACAGTGTGTTGATTTCCTTGATTGCTTGCTTCTCAAAATTTAGGAATACTATATGCCTGGAACCTCCCAGTCCAGATGAGGATCAATTGCCTTTGGGAAAAATATTTGGTGGCAAGCGTGGTAAGAAATCAACCAAGACGAAGAAGTCATTTAAAGCAGGCATTACTGAAAAATCTGAGTTGGAGCTGATCAATGACTCTTATTCTTCTGATAGGATAATCAAGAGTCAAAATGAAACCGGAGAGTTGTTGCCTGGAGCTGCAAGCGATAAAGATACCTGTGTTGTTGAGTCACAGTCTCTTGATCAGAATCTCAATCTGGATGCTGGTGGAGATCTTGATTCGGAAGCACCGAAGCCAGCTCTTGACGATGAAATTGGAAAGTTGGTGCCTGGAACTGCTACAAGCGATAAGGATACTTCTGCTGTTGAACCACAAGCAAGTTTCGAGTTAAATCCCAATTTGGATTCTGAACAGAACATTGCTGGTGGAGATCTTGATTCGAAAGCAGTGAACCCAGCTGTGGACAATGAAAATGGAGCATTAGTACGTGAGCCCAGCTCTGTTGTTGAATCGCCAGCAGATCCGGAGTTAAATCCCAATTTGGATTCTGAACTGGAAAATGCTGGTGGAGATACTGGTTGGGAAGCAGTGAAGCCAACTCTTGACAATGAAAATGGAGAGTTGGTGGCTGGAGCTCAAAGTGATAAGGATGCTTCTGCTGTTGAATCCCAAGAAAATTCTGAGTTGAATCCCAATTTGAATTCTGAACTGGAAAATGCTGGTGGAGATTCGGACGCAGTGAAGCCGGCTGTTGACAATGACAATGGAGACTTAGTGGCCGGAGCTCCAAGTGATAAGGATGCCTCTGCTGTTGAATCCCAAGTAAATCCCGAGTTGAATCCCAATTTGGATTCTGAACAGGAAAATGCGGGTAGAGATACTGGTTCGGAAGCAGTGAAGCCAGCTCTTGACAATGAAAGTGAAGAGTTGGTGGCTGGGGCTCTAAGTAATAAGGATGCTCCTGCTGTTGAATCGCAAGCAAGTCTTGAGTTTAATCCCAATATGGATTCTGAACAGAAATTTGCCGATGGAGATCGTGAACCGGAAGCAGTGAAGCCAGCTCTTCCAAGTGAGTGTTGTGAGGAAGATTCTCCCGCAGCTCTGATCTTGAACTTTTCAGACTTGGAGTCTCTTCCTTCAGAAGCAAATCTGAACAAAATTTTTAGCTGCTTCGGGCCTTTAAATGAATCGCAAACCGAATTGCTAAAGAAGACTAACCGGGCCAAAGTGGTTTTCAGGCGGCGTTCTGACGCTCAAAAAGCTTTCAGCAGTGCTGGGAAATATAGCACCTTTGGACCTTCACTTGTCAGTTATCGCCTCAAGTATCCGTTATCACCGAGTAAAGCTTCTCCTTCTCCAAAGGTGACAAAGCAAGGGAAAAATGATGCTACATCTGCAGAAGGTGATGCAGCTAGGTGCCTCAAACTTTGATGAAATGAGAGATTCACAGTTTACTGTTAGTTTTTTCTTTAACCAAGCTTACAAGCAAGAAACGATAGGAGTGGGTTAGTTGACACAGTATTTTTATGGAAATTGCTAGCTAGGACCAAGGTTAACAAGTATATGTACATCCATGTAGTTTGTTTTTTAATTGGCTGTGAGAAGTGTCGAGAGCTCCATTATCAGTTAGTCTAGCGCAATAGTACCATTCCCTTGCTTCTTAATTGGCTGCAAGTAGTAATAAGAACTGCATTATCAGTTACTCTAGTGCAATAGTATCTCTTCCTCGGCTCCATAGATGCTTCAAATTCTTGTGCTTTTTTTTCTTTTTTGATATTTATGTTACAGGCCCCTAAATTTCTTTGTTATGACTTGTAATTTGGGTTTGAATTTTTTGACCTCACTGTTGACTTGTTGAGTGTGGTTCACTTTTCACCCTTCATATTGCTCTTTGTGTGCTCACGAGTTGAAAACAGATGACAGTAGGAACTCTAATGGTGCTTATGGTAATTGGGTTCGTGGTTTCACTGCTAATATTGTAGTTATTATTGAAGCAGAATCATGGGTGCTTGAAGTTGAGTGTGACTCAATGTGGTGTTGATCGATTCTCATCGGGCGAATGATAATGTTGAAAATCCCTCGTTGCTGGGTACTGGAAGTGCATAATTTCATGTCTATATTCAAAGCTGTTAAGTTTGTCACTTTAATGTTCCCTATAATGAGTGTTATAAAGAAACAGCTCGTATACAGTCTCCTATTACCAAAGTGGAGTGTAAACTGTAAAGTTTAGAAGTGCAAGACCTTATGTGAGAAAAAAAAAAACTAAAATTAAGACGTGAAAATGATTTGTAAATTAATTTTTTATTTTACAAATATAAAAAGAGTGTAAAATGTTTTTTTTTTTAGTTACAAAGGGGGTGTAAAATTTTGACCAAAAAAAAAAAAGGGGGTGTAAAATGCTTTTAAGCCTATGCTTGGTGTTCTTGAAAAATAGGATAAAAAAAAAAAATTATACTGACCTATTGTGGATTCACCAACAATACATCCTTAACCATTGATAGCACACTTGCATAGTTGCATGCAATGAGTAAATAGTACTTTATTCCGGTCCGAGCACAGTATACACAAGACGCTCCCATTCTCCTTCGCTTTACCTTTATAGAATTTCCAATTTTTATTAAATTATATTCCAATTTTGATTTTTGAACCGCCGCTTCTTCGTATTTCAAAAATACTCATCATCAATCTTCACGAAAAGACCTACGCTTCCGCCACTGCGAAGCTCCGATCCAATCCGATTCGATCTCCGAAATGGACGAGTCCGAGTTGCTCAATAAGAACGAGGTCCAAACGAGACGGCTCAGCCTCATCGACGTTTCGTGCGAGGACGATTCCCTCATCGATTCGTTTGCCGGAGACTTCAAGTTTCCAGGTGCTCTTGCGATTATATGAAATTTTTTTTTCCTATGATTCTTTTAGGTTTTTCGGAGGAATTTGAGTATTTCTTCTTGATTTGAAGCTGGTTGATCTGCTTGGCTGCGATTGCAGCTCGAATTCGCTTCTTTACTGTTTGAAAATTACTTGAATTTTCGGACGCAAGCTTGTTCCTTTTGTTCATTTCCGATATGTAATTGGGGGTCTTCTGGATACTTAGTTAGCCGGAAGGCAATCGTTGGTTCTAATTTGATTCAAAAGAGTAATCTTGATTTGTTCTTGTTTGCATGGTACAGTTTTCAGTGTTGAATTAGACCAAGATAGCCTCAGTAGAAACCTGTTTTATTCTCGTTTTACTTATCTGAGTTGATGGGTTTATTGATAACTAGAACACAAAATTCGAAAGTGCCAGTTACTTGAAGGAATTTATAATGCTGTGTGGAAAGGCGAAGGGATGATAGAAAAAAGAAGTTCTCCATTTTTATGATTTCTACAAGTGTTCTGGTTATCTAATAATTTTTAGTTATTCCTGTTGTTTCTTTCACATTTTAATCTAATATTTCATAATGTGGTATATGCAGAAGACCAAGAGAACAGAAGTCTTGAGTTGTTTGGGGGTGTGGCTGCTAACAAATTAGAGGTCGTTCCTGAAAACCTTGAGCTAAGTGATCAAGTAATTCAACCTTCGGAGTCTCTGGAACCAGAAATGAAAAAGAAGAGTGGAAAGTATAACTTGCGCGAAAGTTTAGCTTGGAATAGTGCTTTTCTCACCGATGCAGGTAGGTTTGATGTTCGCAAGTTTACAAGTAATGTCATTTGGTTATTCACGTCTTGTGCATTCAAATTCTTAGTGTGGGATACTACATTGTGAGTTCAGGTGTTCTTGATTCCGAGGAGCTGTCTAGCATGATTGAAGGAGATAAGAGTGAAAAACGGATGTTACCTGGGATTCAAGAGGAAATATGCAAGTCCACTGATACAATCTCCACCTTAGAAAGTGATACTTTGACACTAGAAAGTATTGAGGCCAATTTGTTTGAAGATGTGAGAGCTTCGATCCAGAAATTAAGCAAGGCATCGAAAGTAGTGGATGAAAGTACTAAAGTGGGTTCAGGAGTAACAGAAAACGGGATTGCCTGTGGTAAGCATACTTCTATAACTTGTATCTGGCATATCAAAAAGAGATTGTTCACTTTGTCTGGTTGCAATGCTGGAAAATAGTGTACTTGGTGACAGAGGATTTGAAGTAGGAGTGTGGATTTAGAGCCTTGAAGTATTTGAAGTAGGATTTGGTAGCAGAGGATTTGAAATATAACTGTAGATTTTTTTTTTCTGAAACTTGAGGGGTGGATGCAGTTTGACGAAATTCTCTACTTGAGTCTCTCTCTCTCTCTCTCTCTCTCTCTCTCTCTCTCTCTCTCTCTAAACCCTAGAGAGGTAGAGAGGTAATGGTAGTCTAGGTATTAAATATTAATAATCTTTACTGACAAAACTTAAATAAATTAATGAACCTTCACACATCTTATACCAGCCTATTTTCTTGGGAGACTTGCTCTTTAAACTAACCCAGCCTTATTCCTTTTTCAGCTTCAAAGGGGGTGGAATATGCTTCTCAAGATAAGGTATGTCAGTTGATCCTACATCAAGTTGATATCAGAAAGCTCTAATTGTCTTGATAAGATCATAAGAGATAATGTTGTAAATTTCAGGCGATGCCTAGACTTGCTTCTAAGAAGCCAAGGATTGATGTACAAAAACCGGGGATATTGAAAAGGCAGGCTTCTAGATGTCCACAAGTCTCACGGGTATGTAACACAGATATGCTCTGAAATATCAGCATTACTTGTATGAACCATTAAAACTGGAACATATGCTACTGGGGATATAAATCATATAACTCTATAGTCTATTCAAGGAATATAACATCAAATCGATTGATTTGAACACTTACAAAACTATTCATTTATTTGAATCGAATATTTCACTGATGATATTTGACCTTGATGCTGATTAACAACCGGCAAACATTATCAAAGGAGACCTTGATATGGTGTATATGACACAACTCTTATTTTCTTTAAAATGAAGTCTGTTTCCACAAGTGGAGAGTCAAGTAAATCTCTTTTGAAGCGACCAAAGTTGTTAGCGAATCCTAATCCTAGCTCAGCTGCATTAACCAAGAGAGCTTCTACGGGTGGTGCCCTTGTCAAAATGGAAAAGGATAATGTCAAAGGCACAACTGGTAAGCAGGACTTATTTTTGATCGGATTGATTTGTCTACATTTCTCTGAGGTAGTGGTTTATATTTGTATTTGTAAATTGTCAGTCTTATCCTGATTCAACCACTGCAGGTAGAGGGGCTCCAGTGTCAAAAGTACCTTTAAGTTCCCGAATTGTACCTAAGCCCAGACCAACATCTAAGTCTTCCTCCTTGGGTGCTTCCCCTGCAACCAAGAGAGAAGTAGCTTCTTCCTCATTTGATAGTTCTGGCAGTACTGCTTCCAACATTGGTAAATCTCCCTTCAACTCCAAAAGAAAGCCTGATTCCCGGACTGATAATCCACCTTCCTCTGGTTCAACTTTCAAAACAGCACCTCGAATTGAACCAAGAAATAAAAGTCAGTCCGGGAAATCTCTTCTCTTGTCTAATATGATTCCTGGGAAAAAGCTGCTCTCTAGCATATCGCCTGCCAGCTCTGTCAGCGAATGGTCCTCAGAGTCATCAAGAGCTAGCCTTGACACGATCTCTCTTAAAAGTGTCTCTGTAGATATTGATGCACCTCAGATTTTAGACTTGCAGAACCATGGTAATGATCTAAGTTCACTTGGACATGACACTCAGGCAACTGGGCTGCTCCGTAAATCCGTGGTGAAAGTTCCTATAGAGAAAAATGGTGCAGTTCCTCCAACTTCAAAACCTTCCGGACTACGATTGCCATCACCAAAAATTGGCTTCTTTGATGGGGTTAGTTTTCCCTTTCTCTTATTTTGTTGCTGAAAAGTCTAGGCTAAATAACGAAATAATTATTTTGTAAATGTGGTGATACTTTTGTTGGCCAAATCACCTTATCATATTTGTTCTTTTCTTTTATTTTCTTTTGTAAATAACCTATGTGGTTTTTCTACTTTATGTAGGTGAAGTCAGCTAGTTCCACTCCCAACGGAAATAAGCAACCTCGTCCTCTCGTACCTAGTAGCTCACCTAAAGTTGGGACAGGAAGCGTTAGCCTGAGTGGGGGTCAAAGCAAGGGAAAGCTGGGAAAACATCAACCTGCTAGAACTGTGACGAAGGTGGGGAATAAAACACCTGATACTCAACAAATGGCCTCTAATATGAAACCTAAATCTCCAATACCTCTTCAGCATACATTAAATGCTGCAAAGAAGGTCTTTACTCCTTCAAGGAACAGTATATCTCCCAAAGTTGAAAGTAAAGTGCCTCCTAAATCTGGCATAGAAAATCAGTTGAAGGATGAGAAAATTGGAACTGAAGGACATGGCATTGACATCAAGGAGCAAGAGAACTGTTTTGCAGAGAGGAATGGCAGCGTTCTTTTGAAAGATAAACTTAATCCCGAATTGAAGAGTAGTTCCCATGTAAAGGCAGCAAAAGTCACTCCTATTGATGGAGAGTCTACTAGTCTCTGTGATTCAATTTCCACTACAGATGCTGACAAAATAATCGTTTCTGAGCAAGTGAGCGAAGATGCAGTATTGGAACTACATAATGTGAAGCACGATTCACATTGCCTGAATGCCTTCAAGGAGAGGGAAGAATCACAAATTGAAGAACAGGTTCACGACTTGAGCAGACAAGTTGGAGCTATGGACATAAGCGCAGAGACTCAGCAAATGCTTGTTGGTGAGTTTCTCCCCTCTTCTCAATTTCAGCAGTGAAGATAGCCATGAAATAGTGCAACTGTGCAGAAGCTATATTTTACTTATATAGGATTCAGATGGGTGAAGTCCTTCCATAAAATATTCAGAACCTATGTTAATGTTACCATCTTGTCTACTGGTGGTGCATGGTCTGATGGTCAATTTTATGCCTGAAGTTGGTCTTGTTCTTGTATGACTTTGCAATTGGACATGTCCCCAATTTTTATTGTAAATTTTGTTTCTTTAGTGCATATATCGATTATCAACATTCAAAAATGCCCTCAATAGGGAATCTAATGGTATGTATTCCTGTGTAACTTGCTCCATGTTAAGTTATTAAATGGTTAGCATTTCTATTGTGTTTTGGAATTTTTGCGAGAAGGTGCATTTGGATAGTGTGTTTTGTTTTGGTAGGAAGGTGGCTTAAGGTTCAGGGGAAGGAAGAACGTGAAGTGTACTTTTGCTTTAGATTTGGGTCTGATATTTGGGAGAATGATTTGTCTCTATTAACTTATTAAGGCTTTAAGCTGAAGTCATTTCTCACCAGTGTACTCAAGATTTTGGAAACAAATTGACCAAAAAAAAAAGATTTTGGAAACAAAGTAACACACTCGTGCTTCCCAAGATTTTGCTTTTCTTTCTCATTGAAAACTCAAAATGTTTTTGCCTTTCTTTTGGTTTTATTCCGGAAGTGTTCATATCGATTAAGAAAAATTCTTAAGCTCACCCTTTGAGCGTTTACCCTTTTTTGCAATTGACGTATTTTTACTTTATATTTTCATAATTTGAACAATTTATTTGATATATTACCCTTTAATGATCATCTTTGCAAAAAATTAATCAAATTAAAGATCGTTTAACCATTCAATTGTATCAAACAAACAAACGGTCCTAAGATAATCAAGATGAACCGTTCATTTATTTGATACAATTGGATAATTAAAAGGTCTTCGAATTGATTGATTTTTTGTAAAAATTATATTTATACTGGGTAGTAGAAATACCTATGTAATGTCAATCAATTAACTGTTTCTCTAGTGATATATTTATCCGAAAAGAAGCTAGAGACTTGGTATGAGGGAAATGGATTGACTAGTGACTTGTCCCCATACATATTATATAGAGACAAATGGGACTTTTGGATAATTAGTTCAAACTCGTCCGAATGGAAGAGAATAACAAGAGGACATGAATCCTCTTCATTCCACATCTCCAAACATTTGTGGAATTTGCATTTGGGGTTTTCGATCAGTACACGGCGTGATTTATGCAGTATTTGATTTATGGAAAAGGCTTTTGAAAGTCAAGACAAGATAAATAGAATATGCAATATCATTTTTGGTGTGCATGAACCATGATCCATATTTTTTTGTCTTTCATGTTTAGAAACTAAATTTTGACTTGTCTTAGTATTTTTCGGTGTCCATGATTGGTGAGAGAACTCGGAGAAGCATATGTTTTTGTCTCTCATGTTAGAAGCTTTGGGTTTTGGTGTAAAGCTTAGTTCATATTTTGTTCCATTATAGGAGAAGGTTTTGTTGAAGCCTACAAAATATTCTCTCTCTCAAAGTCATATTATCTGTTTGTTCTGCTATCTTTCTCATTAGTCTGGAGAAGCATGTTACTTCTGTTTTTTCTTTTTCTTAATCTTAAAAATGAATCATTACTACTGTATCTTCACTGGGACTTCCATTTTATAAGAAGGAAAAGAAAAATAATTAGTCTTTAAGTACTCACTAAATTGTCTGAGTATACCTGCCAAATAAAATTCGTCCCATTATTAAATTAAAGTCATAGCTTTAGCCATGTAATCCATACAAAGCTGAACTGCATTTTTGAAAGTTGAAACACTGAAGCAAACACAGATATGAAGGCATTTCTTCTTGTGCATCATAGTAAATCATTTAGCCAAGTATATATACCAAATGAGTTCCATAACACATCTCCAATAGCAAAATAAAATGTTTCTTTCCATTTTCCTATAATTTGTCCAGTCATACATATGCTTTACTAACATAAATGAAAGCCTGAAAAATACGATACATTTATCAAGTCCATCCATAGCCACAGCATACATAAGGAAAAAAAGGTACATTGCACAGTTCACCAGTTTCCACATACCTATACAATCTGCAAAGAACTCTCTTTTAACTCCCTCTGAAACTCAGGTGCTAATACCCTCCAAAATACCTGTCAAGAAACAATTAAGAGAAAACCACAGAATAACAGAACATACTGAATCCAGCGTAGCAAAAACCGATAATGATACGCAACCTGTCACATAATTCCATCTACTTTTGGCCCTTCTTCCATAACACACCAATCTTCTTCAACATGGTCACATTTTTCTTCTTTGGCGAGTCATCGTCTAAGTCTTCTGAATAAGGTGAACTCAAGGGATTGTAGTGGTTGTCAAGAGAACCTGTTCTCTCGACAAACTTCCCATTGTTTCCTGTTGAAAGAATGGCAGCAGCTGCCTCGGCAGCCTTCCTCCACTGATCTGACTGCACCTTTAACCTCCTTAGCTCAGCCTCCAATTCAGAATTTGCAGCCTGTGCTGCATCCAGCTGCTCAGTCACTCGTGCTGCTCTCTGCGTACTTTTATCCGCTTCTTCAGTTACATAGCCAACCTTCATCAAAGCCTCTTGCTCTGCTGCTCTTGCTGCTTCAGCCAAAACAACAGTGTCGTCATAAACTTTGTTCCTCTCCATTTCCTTGTTTTTAAGTTCAATTTTCAGCATTTCATTTTCCTCAGTTATGTTTTGCAATTCTGTCTCCTTATCCATCAAACTTGCCTTCAACTCTACCACTGCAGTCTCCGACTTCTTCAGCTCCATTGCAAGTTTAGATTCCCCTTCACTAGAAAGATTTTTCTCAATTTTCAAGCTCAACCTATCATTTTCCTCCGATATGCCCTGCAATTCATTTTCTTTATCCATCAGCTGAGTCCTCAAGTCTTCAACATGAGCCCTTGCTTGCTTCAGTTCTGATGCCCATTCAGCTTCCCTCTGGCATGATTCAGATTTTGTAGATTCAACTTCATCATATGCACTTCTAATCTGCAGTGTGCTCTGAATATATTCTTCTTGGTACCTCATCTCAGATGCATCTAATGCAGATTTTAATTGACTGACTTCAGATTTCAAAGAATTCAGCTCTGCTTTTAACTGTACATTTTCTTTGTTTTCTTCATCTTCCTGAGTAAGTTTTGTATTCCCTGAAGCGTTACCCAATTGATTGCTGTTGCTATTAGTAACTTCTGCCTGAAGTTTGCTCACAAGACTCTCCAGTGATTTAATGCGATCTTTAGACTGCTCCAACTCCAAAGATAAAGAGTTGTTATACTTTGTGCCTTTGGTCCCATCCGATTGGAGCATTTCTATGGTTGCATTCGCTCTTTCCAATTGCATACGAGTACTGTCTATAACTTCTAGGGCCCTGGCTTCAGACTCTTTGCAATCATTGAGCTCGGTTTTCAATTTCTCAACCAGGGAGAGAGTTTCAGAAAGTTCCATTCTCAAGGTCTGGATCTCAGCATGTGCTGACTCTGCATGCCTGCTCTGGGTGGCTTCAGAGTCGGCCACCATTTCCAGCTGACCCTTTAGCTTATGAATTTCATTTACGGCAGAAGCCAAGGCAGTAGAATCCATAGAACGCTGCTGCTGGACAGCCTGAAGTTCAGACTCCCATGCTCTATCTCGATCCTGGGAAAGTTTACGGAGCTCTTCAACACGAGCATCTTCAGAAGCAGAAATTTCCTGCAGTTGCTGTTCGGACTCTTCAAGCTTTGCAGACATTGCTAATAGCTGGTTCTTGGCTTCTTCAGCCTCCTTCTGGCATCGCCTCTTTGATGACTCAGATGAGTTCAACTGGTCCTTTGCCCTCCTCAGATCCTCTTGCAATTGAGAAAGTCGTGATTCCAATTCTGACACTTTTTTTGGCAGCTTCCTCTGTAGCTCATACAATGGAAAGGGAAACCAAATGAGCAAGCAACCTCCAAAACTATAATGCATAAAAGAAACCGATATTTTCAGTATTAAAAAAACGAAGAAGAAAAAAGGCTAGACGATTGAAACACTTGAACAGTGCTGGATGCAATTAGCTATGGTTAGTATGATAAGAAACTATACTAGACAGCCTGCTATTCATAAGTTATCACAGAATACCTCTGCTACTGGACTTCGTGGTGACCTGCGTTCAGTGACTTTAGGACTTCCTTTTGGGGTCCTAGTTGCCATATTTGAAGAGGATACTGAATCCGAATTTGATCCAGATGTCTTGGCACTTCTAGGTGTCGCTGGAGATTTCCTTTGAGGCACTTCCGAAGAGCCAGTTCTGTTCTCAAATAGGAAAGGCAGTAGAAAATTAGAAGACATGCATCGAAAGCTAATAAAAAGGACAACTTGCAACTACTGATGATAAACACTGATCAAGAACAAGTGCTAAAAAGAGGAAGAGAATGAAAAGGATAATAATTTGCCACAAGTTTAATTTCAGAATTTATATAATGATGCTAAAGTAAGAAATTAAACTAGTTTGATGCTAATTTTGATTCAAGCTGATGCACCCATGTCTGTACCCCAATTAAGGACAAGTTACACAAGCTTTTGGTGCCGCTATCTCTTAGATATACTGGAAACTGACAATCATAGTTCATAGCAGTCTGATCTCCACAAGTACAACCAACATTTTTCAAAGCAATACCTTTCTTTAGATTTGTTCAACTTTTTTTTCAGATACAAAAAGGAAAAACTATTCAATTAGGCAGGGGAAAAATAGACTTGACTTATAATCAGCATTTCAATTTACCCAAGGTTTCTAAATTATCTTAAAAAGAAGACAGAAAATTAAACACTAATATGATCATCAGAAACCAACAAAATTAAGCGAATAAATTGTACTCTTACTTTGCTTTTGGTGTCTGCATCTTCTATATCAATTTGGTAAAAGTGCTGTTTGTGTTGTCCCAACAATCTCCCTTTCAAATCCACTGACCCACAACACCTGCACTAGTTCAGAGAACTCTTTGGATGACAAAGAAACATAAAGAAGAATTTCATATATATAGATGTGTATGAAACCACTAGAGTAGTAGGGTTCGTAAAGCAAGGCCACCTTAGATCTGTATTTAGTACACCATTTAACTAACAAACAAACAAACAAACACACCTGCCTTGAAAGAAAGTTAACAGAAACTAACACCACTACTACCAACCAAAGCTCAACAATATTCAAAAGGAAAAGTATAGGAAAGCTGCATCTGCAAGATTCATCGAGTATCATTAAGCAAACTATGTCACTACCTTTTTCAATTCCCTCTCTCTTTCTCCCTCCTTTTTACTCTGTGTGATACTATGTTCCAAACACATGATGAAAGGCCAAAATGGGCCAACCACAATTAGAAAATGACTAAAGTGACCAAAAAGGATTGCTCTTGGTCATAATAAATACAGGGTCTTTGTGTAAATAATTAATTGCGTGTGGGGCATTGAAAACCCATTTTTGTTTCCCTTTTTCTTAATTAACTTTTTGCTGCAAACTAAAAACAATAACAAGACCTCTCAAAAAAAAAAAACAATAACAAGATATTCTTGGAAATGCAGCAATTCAAGAAAATAAAATTGGAAGCGTTCTTCAATGTTCCTATTGCCTAAATTACAAAATATTTCCGCAGTTTGAAAAATACTTCATGAAAGACAAGCACCATAGAACCAATATACAATGAAATGCTTAGATCTATTACACACTGGGTTTGTATGACAGATCTAAAGCAAATTTAGCACTTGAACAGCTTAAAGAGAGAGACTGTTGAAACAGAGTTTAATGCAGAAAAAATTCGAAAAAAAAAACAAAATTTCTGTTTTTTTGGTTGAACCAAAACTCTTCAAAAGCAAAACATGGAAAGAAAGAAACGTCAACTCTTCTTCTCCGGTAACCCTTCAAAATCCAGAGGTGCTTTGAAACCAAAAATGGCAAAGCAAGAGCCTTTTAGCTCAACCACCATATTTTTCATTCAAAATCAAGTTCCCCACAGCTTTAAATTAGAAGAACAAAAGGATTATATAAGAACCACATAAAAGGAACCCAGAAAATGAAGTGCCTAAAACCACAAGCTACTTAAAACCCACAAAGCATAACACATAATGAACAGAAAAAAAAGGAGGATGGTATAAAATGGGAAACACTTTACATGACAACGACAAGGTTTGGTCTTACCAGAAAGATCTAGACACAGAGCTCAGGCGGCTGTACCTCTCTGCTTGGCTAGCACTAACTAAAAACACTTGATATTGGGTACTGGGTTCAAAGTTCACCAAGTGTGTGTCAAAATGCCACAAAAAACCAAGTCTCGAGCTTTGTGAAAAAAAAAGGGGCGAGGTGGGTTTGTCTCTTCTTTCTGTTTTAGCATTGGGAGGGTTTGGCTCGGTAGGTTCTTGGGTTTCTATGCCCACTTCCCAAGTGAGAGAGAGAGAGAGAGACTCCTCCTTTCTGTTCAGGTCTCTTTGCTTTTGTCAGTGGTGGAGGGAAGTGAGCAACAGAGCAAAGCAATGGCTAATTGGCTTTTATTACTCATCAGTGTTTTCAATTCAGTGTTTACGCTCTTTTTTTTTTTTGGAAATCAGTGTTTACGCTCTTATTACTCAAGGCCTCTGTGACTCTCTCTGTCTCTCACGCTCCAAATCACATGGGGTATGGTGGTGGGTCTGCGTATGAGATTTCTACAGCTACCCAATTTTTTTTTTTTTTTGGGGGTGAAGAGCAAGCTCAGTGCTCAGCTCTCATCCAAGTTCCAACATGAAAAAACAAATGGGGTAATTTGCTCTGATTGTTTATTTAGTGCTGCTTATTAAACTAATCCCAATTAATCTGTTTCTATTAGGCCTGCCTTGGGGTCTCAATTTTCTTTGTTTTCGGTGCAATAGGAATCTTCGTATCGTGGGTTAAGAGACTCTTGTAGTCTTGTCCACACTACACATAAAATGTATTTTGAATTAAAAACACTAAGAGTATCAGCAGTGGGGACTCATTTTTTGGACCAAAATATGGGTCCAAATTGGCCGTAATCCAAATTTGAGTCCATCGGAATAGTGGATAAAATGACTTATTTTTTTGGGTGCCACAGTGGTGCAGGACTCATTTTTGGATTCATATTTTTGGACTTATATTTTTGGACTCAAATTTGGGTCCCAAATTTGAGTCATCTCCACTGTGGCATATAGATATTAGACCCAAAAACCCCACTTGTTCTCTCTCATTGATGAATCATCAATTTCTCTCTCCAAAATCCTCTCAAATTAGTTGCACATGGGGGGACCCACAAATATAGGTCCAAAATTTTTGAGTCCAAACTAGACCTATATTTGGGTCCAACATTTGGGTCTCCGGCAACTATAAGTCTACTTCCTCCGATTCACTGTGGGTGTTTTTGGACCCAAATATAGGTTTTGGACCCAAATTTGGGTCCCCATTGTGGATGCTCTAACACTTGTACCACATGGTAGAAGGACTTTGGTGGATTCTTTTTACTTCCTTTTGCATGTCACTGTAAGAGTTCGGCTATCGTCTTTTTGTTTTTCTTCACGTGTTAGATTTTATATTTTTGAAATATTTGCAATAGTACGTGCAATGCTCACACTAATTTATATGAATAGTTCAGTTTTTTATTGATATTTTCTTAAGATTGAATAAGGTGTTCGATGAAATATCTTAAAGAGATTGATGTAGTCAATTGACTATATTTTTACGTCCCACGAAAGAAAAATTCATAAATTACCCATGAGAACATGTTTATTAAAAAAAAAATCTTAAGTTTGCTCCATGAGACATGAGACATGAGACATTTGGAGCAGTCAATTTTTCACCCACATGAACAGTTAAACATTCATTCACACACATGTAAGATTGCTCACGCCAAAAGATATGCATTACTCTTGCAGCTGGTTTGCACAATCCTTCATGGATTATATAGAGGCTTCTTTGCACAAGCCAATGTGCAGATCCCAGTTATATTGATCCCCAGGTTTTTCATGGGAAACTTTCTCAACTGCCCCTTGACTAAGGACTTAATACAGGGTCAATACTGATATCTAATAATGTTATGAGTCTAATGAACACTGATTAGACATAGCTTAAATGGGTCAAGGTCATATTTTCAAGTTTTCAACCATGGCATGTGCTAGAAGCCCCTAAGTTGGGGTTACTGGACAGTGGTAATGGTTGGTAAGACAATGAAGATAAAACAGGACACTAGTAATGAGCTAGGTCCCGAGGATTGATGGGGTCCCCCTAAACTAAACAATTACAACTAAGATGAGACAAAAAGAACAAAAAGCATAGCACTATCAAAACTGAGATTTGAGGACGGCTTTGTCAAAGCCAGTGCAGTTGTTAAAGAGAAAAGTTTGTGTCTTTTAGAGGAAAAGTTCCTTCTGCAGGACCAACTATGTTGAGCAGTATTGTTTATCTCTACTCCATCTCCATGCATACATATGTTTAAGGGATATATGACATATTGTGTACAAAACTATTAAGTTGTGTGAATAAACAATGATGTTGTTAGCATAATATACATTATTGGCACATTTTTTGATAGCTCAAGTTCTTTGAGCTAATGATCGAACATATGTAGTATCAAAAGAGTTGGTTTTTCAATTTGAATATATCCAAGCTCCGATTACGATCTATTCACTTTTTGGTTGATTATCAAGTGCAACATAGACTAGAGCTGTACCTAATCTACTTGTATTTAGTTACGCATGTCAAAGAGGTTGTAGGTTGACATATATTGTTGGCCCTTTTTTTTTTTTTTTCTTCAGAAAAAAATCTTATGTAAGGTTTCTCTCTTGTGCGTAAGGTAGTCCATGCAATAACAATGTGTCACGTTAGATGAGGGAATTACTATATAGTACAAAATATTAACCTCACATCTAATGTGACACTTTGCCTATTCAGTTGCATTGCGGCTAGACTAGTATAACATAATGATTTAAAATGATAATTTGGTAACAGACTTGTGAATGTTGTGAAGAACACAGTTCATGCTTAATAAATGTACACAATTCTGCTTTGTTTGCAATGAAAGCAAGTTGGTATTTGAATATATCTTATAATGTTTGATCATTTCCTAGGAGGGAAAAGCAACTAACAGAAGCAACACCCTTTTATAAAACAATTGGAAAAAGAAAACAAGTCACACTCATTGCTGAAAGTGCATTGGAAAAAATACATATATAGCTAATTAGTTGTTAGTTGAATTGTGTTGCTCACTTGTTCAAAACCTACTGGTCCACAACTACTTAGCCATTATAGATTGGCATCCATCAATTTGTTGCAGCTGCAATAGTGCAGTTTATGTATATAAACTAAAGAGAGATCTTTGTCTGCAGATTACACCATTCTTTAAATTGCTGTGGAAAATAATGGCTTGCTTAACTGACAGACTTGCCTATGGTCCAGGGAATATGCATGATTATTAGGTTCATAAATATATTTATGCCAGTTTCAGACACTTTGTTAAATGACAATAATTATCATTAATATCTGGGCATGCTAAATAAGATTCTCTGGGCCAATGATAATGTTAAACAACTACTGGGCTATCTTATTCATATGGGCGTATGGTATGGCATTATGGCCTGTGTACAAAGCTGGTTCTAGCTAATAGCACTTTTGATGGAAGCGTTTTTGTTAAAAACACAAAAAAGTTTTGTTAAATTTTCAAGTGATCGAATCCTATAAACCACATGATTGTTTCTTGCGGAAGTATTTAACATGCGCTTATTTTAGAAAATACTAAAGAAATGTTCGTATGACTTGAAAGAACCGCTTTTAACTTCTTATGTTAAACGTACGCTACTAAAAGTCAAAAACGCTTTTAATTCTCTGAAAAAATGTGTTTGATAGTTGTGGAAGCAATGCCAAAAGGGATATTTTCAAACATATCAAATGAATCACTCAACAAACACTAGATAGATTTGGTGCATACTTTCTTAAGCTATCTTATTTGAAAAGCGCTTTCAATTAAGTACATTAATTAACAAGAAGCACTCAAGTCAAGAATGAACAATAGCAAAAACTCTTCTAACAGATAGAAAACTACCCAACATACCTTAAACTTCAATGGTTAATTTGGAGCTGGGGGAGCCAGGTATTCATTCATAAAATAATTTACGAGAAAGAATACTATGCACCCTTATATTAAAAAAACAAGATGAAATTGCAAGGAAAAATTACAAAAATAAAGAGGTATATAGATCAACATATCTGTCAGGTTTGAACAGAGTAAGATGTAACATATATATATTACTTACTAGGTAAAACTAAACTTAAGCCAATCTGATCCAACAGAAACCTAAACATCTTCTCTCCAAACAAAAAAAAAAAACAGTGATTAATTATCTAAGCAAGACACAAACTGCATATATAATTCCTGGTAAATAACCACACAGCGTCAGCAACAAGCAGATCCAAAACTCCACCTGAAATTTCACAAACAAGGCAATTATAATTAGATGATACTAATGAACGCATGCAGTCATTAGAAATTGATTACCAGAAATTAAAGCGCGCAAAACGTCGTAGTTTTAGATCTTGTCTTACCCCACAGCCATAGCGAAGGACGACACCGAGTGGGGGAAGAAATATGGCGAGGAGGAGTTCACAGAACGTCGTGCATGCGCCCATGTTTTGAAGCTGCTTACTCGATCGATCGTCTGAGAGAGAGTGAGAGAGAGAGAGAGAGAGAGAGAGACTCTGTATTGGGGATGTTGAATGAGATTTCAGATGAGAAACTTGTGCAAATTCGTTGTCGAACAGAATTGGGTTCCAAGTAGGAGTAGGATAGTTGGGACTGGGAGCCACGTACCATGCATGCAAGTAATACACGTGTCTTGCTGTCGAGCAACCTTACATATCGATCTAACGCTTTTGATTTATTGTATACCAAAACCAAGAAATTGTCAAATTGAGAGAGGTCGGACAGGTCTGTTGGTCCGGCGTTTCAACTGAACACCTTCTCCTACTTTAGAGCGTCACTGTGATTCTGCACCAGTGTTTGACGCTTTGCCGATCGATGTCGTTTGATACTTTGATGGTGTCAGACTGTCAGGGATACTTTGATGGTGTCAGGGACTCAGGGTTCAAATTTCTTTCTTACTAAACTCATTACATTCCTTTGTCAAAAAAAAAAAAAACTCATTAAATTCAAAGTGTTGTACGTGAAGGAAATTGGAAGCGACTTCCGCCTTGTGTCCAAGTAGAAGGAAGAAGATAAATTGGTTATTAATTAGGAGTTGATAACCTACTGTTTTTGTGCATATTGGTAAAGATATGTTTTCTACATGAAATTTTTCTTTTTGTTCTTTCAACTTACAAAAAAATTGAAAGTTAGCCTCAATATATTTTTTTATGTCAATCTAATAATAAATCATATTAAATTCAATCTTGCGCACTAAACAACATGATTCAATAATAAAAAATTAGATACAACTTCACTTACATAAAAAATATCGATCTTATTAGTTACATGTTCATAAATTTAATTAATTGGCTACATAAAAAGTGTAGCACATCCAACATTCAAAATGCCATAATCCAAAAAAGGATTTCGTAGTCATAGAGATGGCGAGGGTGAGTAATTTGGCAATTAATTGAATAAACTTTACTTGCAATCGCTAATAAAGTGCAATTAGTCCTTCAATCTTTTTTCTTTGCGACATTGGGCGGTTTTGGTCCCTTGATTTGGGTTGATGAACTTGGATCCAACTTTGTTTTTGGTCGAATATTCTCGCGTATATAAACGTGATTTTATAGGCTGACCACGATATGTAAATCCGTACGGGCCAATCCACCATTAATTGGCACCCAAAATTCAAGCATTTAGATTAGCAAGTTTCCAATTCCTACATTGAAGTTCACGTAATTATAGGACAAAATTTTGGATTCTGAGTTTCTTATCTCTCTGATTCAAACCTTTGCACAAATGGCCTCTCTCACTAAAACCAAAGAAGCCATGGTTGAAAGGTGCCTAATAGCAGCTTCTTTGGCAGCTTTGGTTTGCCACCCAAGTTCCACCATAAAATGCTTCAAACCCAAGCCAAGATCCCATCAAGAAGACAAACTCAAGGACTCAAAACGACGCTACTCATCTCCACCAAAAGACCCAAAACGACAGGTCAAGGAAGAAGAAGAAGTACTGCCTTCAAAACCCAAGAAAAACCTCCATCCCCATCATGGGAGTTGTTCTCCTTCAAAACCCAAGAAGAAGAAGAAGAAACCCATCAAGGCAGTTTCGGAGCTTGTTGGGAAAGGCCAACCATCTGTTGGGATTGTGGAGAGTATTGTGAGATCAGGATGGGTTAATGGTGAAGTAGGCCTCAAAATTGAGAAGGTGTTGAGGGTGCATCATAGTAAGAATGTGCTTCAAAGTTTCGAAGAGTATAGACAAGACGTGAAGTCGACCTACAAAAAGGGTAGGATTCTAAAGAAGATGGAGAGGTTGGTGGTTGATGGGAATGAGCTTTTGCAATTCCATGGTGCCACAGTTACTTGTTCTCTAGGCAACAATGGGGACACTAGCATTTGTCAAAGGAAATGCTGCCAAGTCTGCAGAATGATAGCTTCAGAGTTTTCGGGTGATGATGATGGGACGATGTCGTTTTTCGACAGCAGTTGGAGAGCGCATGAGAAGGTGAGTAGGGAGTGCTTGAAGAAAAGGGTTTGTGTAAGGAAGGCTATTGTGATGTGTAGAGTCATTGCAGGTCGAATTGCTCATTTTCATGCACATGGACTCATGGATAATGAAGGAGGTGAGTTTGATTCTGTGATGGCATGGACTGGGGATCAGTTTAGCGATTCAAAAGAGCTCTTGGTTTTGAATTCGGAGGCTGTTCTTCCATGCTTTGTGATCATATACAAGGTCGAAAAGCCTTCATGATTCGGAAGATAACAAATTTATTTTTCGATCTGTTTCTTATGATAGATTAAAGATGTTCCAAGCAAAGATAGATTTATATGCAATAATTCCCCATCTTCATTTTCAGCTTATATAGACCTTGCAGTTATTAGTTTCTTATATATTTTCTGAAGCAACGTGTTACATTATAGATGTGATCCTCAATATGGTCAGAAGACAAATTGTTACTGAAACGAGCGTGTCATACATGCATAATCATCTTTGAAATGAACGATTTACTGCTTAACCAAAACATGGTGCAAAGTTGCAAACTCCAAACAGAAGACCGCCCAAGACATAAAAATTAGGATTCGATCTTTCTTAAACTACGACCTTAAACAGCAGGCAGTAGTTTCTCTCATTTTGTATTTTGTGGCCGGCAATGATATATTGTATATGTGCATGTTGAAGGCCAACTGGCACGTGTGAGAGTAAAGTCTTCATGTCGTAATCAGTATTCTTTCTGAACGTCAATGCCAAAGCCCTCTCAGCTGCTCATCCGCTAGTCAATCACTAAACTCGCCATTTCTGCATAACTTATGTCGACTGAAACTCTGATACAACTGTCAATGATATTTACTTCAAAGTCTGATTATTCTGCAATTTAGCATGGTTGGAATCTTGAATCAGTTATCTCAGAAAGTTGGATATGAAAACAGAGTCGAATCTAATAAAGCTGATTCATTATCAAATGTCTGATATTTAAGGTGCTTCAGCCACCTCACTAGCATTCCATTGAAGCAAAGTGAATCCTGATACAATCCATTTTACAAGAAAAAGAGTACATCAAATTTGAAGGACAACAATCAATAATCAATCCTCAGGTAGCTCCGAAATCACGAATTCTGCATTAGGATCGGACTAAATGTGGATACTAGAAGGAATAAGCAAGTTAAAGAGAATATGATCCTCCACAGGCATCAAAGAAAGTTGATAGCCACTAGCCATGGCGTTTATAGCAAGCTAGATCCATATTAGAAAAAAGGGTAGGTGCGGTTGAGACGGAGTACACCACATATAAAGATTTAAACTATTCCCAAAGATTTAAGCTAATAATATCCTGGAAGCTATAACATGACAAATTCTTATATCCATACAAGGAGAAGAAGATCACCTGAGTTGCAATGATTATGTTCGAGATCAAGAACCCAAGTTTCTTGAAGTGAGTTTGTCCCCATGCAAGGTAATCTTCCAGCAATCAACTTGAAATATAAAAACAGAAAACCTTTTTGGCACCACTGCATATAAACCCCAAACAGAAGAATAAAATAAATCTATCAGCATCAGCAACATTAATTCACAACAAGAACGGGCAGTGATCATTCATCATTTCAAAAATAAATATAAAAGAAACTTGATAGATGAACTCATTAATAATCTAGAAGAAACTCATGCAAGAGAAAGAACCAAAGTGGAAAGAAATTACAATACGTGAATAAACTCAGTCCAGGAGATTTTTCTATTCCAAGATGTAAAGCCACATCCAACTAAAAATACATAACATAATGCAAAGGGCCATACTGCAATATGAACATAGCCCAGCCTTCCAACCCCACAACATGCACACGGGCATCCTTAATTTCCTTACAAGGTCATAGACACAAGGGTTTTACCAGATACAGCTTATTACTTGAAGTTTGAATCAGCAGCAGAATTACCTCGGAATTTATCATCTTGCGTAATTATGCCAAATGTTTCTGCTGTTTCACGAATCATGATACCACTCACTCCAGTGTAGGAACTAGGAAGTTACTTTACAGTCAGCAACTGCCAGAAAATAGACAAGAAACTACAGTGAGTACCAACACACTGAGAAAGCCAACCACTGCCTAAGCTAAGATTGTACAAGAATCAGTCCAGACAGTTCAAATAGCAATTAGCATTTCAATGAGCCATGGCACAACCTTTATACAGAAGATGAGAAGAATATATCTTGAGCCATATAAGAACAGAATAACAAAATAATCTCAAGGGGTTGGCTTAAAGTTCTAACTATATCCTTCCTGAAACTTGATGGATCATAATTTCCATTTTTTGTGATGTTTGGACATGTTGGAATTTCAACTTAGACATGGCATATAGGTCCTTTACATGTAATGTCACACAAATTCATGGCTTGAAAGTTCAAGCCTGATTAGAGGTGCGAAAACAAAAGTGTGCATGAAGTTAATTTGCATCCTTGACAAGCGAAAAGCTAATAAAGTATTCATTGGTACTCCTCGTGAAACAAAAGAATCAAGCATATATGACCTGAAATAATAGCACCATGTAGATCTGCACTAAGAAGAGATTGAGCCAGCTGCGTTTTCCTGCAAGATTGAATTAAATTATGGTTACATCATCAAACACCAAAAAGATGCCAAGCATATCTTCCCCTAAAACAAAGATGCTTATGAAAGAAAGAAAAGATTACAATAAAGCATAAATAGGTAATAAACAGTATACCGACAAAGAACAAGACATTCTTACCCAGTAGTTTTAAGAAGTTGCGCAATATAGCCTTTCCACATCTCATGCATTGGCTTAAATTTATCATAGCTGTATCCAAACACAAATTCGTGAGCGAACCATTCAAAAAGAAGGCATAACAAAATATTTTAAATCATATTATTCTGCGCTTTTTAGAGCGCTTTGAATTACTCTGCACTTGCCTGGCACGAGAGCCACCACCACGTCCTTGCACATAATTATCAAGGAGGATCCAATTGTCAATTCTCTTGCTCCTAGATCCTTGCATATATATACTTCTGAGCAAAGTCACCACTCTGAAGAAGCTCGTGCAAGACATTATCAACTCTACTTTCTTTTCTACCAGAGACCTGCATTCCCCAAGGCAGATACTGAGCCCACAAGTTAAAGGAACTATCTTGTACAGGGATGAGAATTGAGACTACAAGATAGTTCAATTGTCATTGACAATAACAGTTGGACAATTTGCTTAAAACTTTATAGTCAATAAATAATAATAATAATAATTAAGAAAAAGTGTGACAAAAGATCATAAACATGCAATTTGTACAATTTGAGTTCTTATTAGAGATGATTCAGAAAGAAAAATGGTTGCTTTAGACGAGTGACTTGATATGGAATGGTCAACACTTGGTCACGCCATAAACAGTACAACATATATATATATTTATATATATATTGAGATTAATTTAAGAAAGAAACAGAAGAGGCTAGCTAACCTCGGATTACTGGAATATGAGAAATCTTATGCCACTCTGCGCCAGTCTCCTTGTTGCATCTCTCTTTTAGAATAGGGCAGTCATTAATTTCTATGACTGTTATTTCGGTGAGGCGTCTCATGGCTTGGACTGAAGGTAGATACATCACACCCTTGCAAGACTCAATGGATAGAAACACAAGAGATGCAAGGTTACCCAACCATTCTGGAATAGCCTCCAGTTCGGGAAAGCCTTCTACATTCAAAACTGATAGAGAAGTCAAGTGTTGAATATGCTCAGGCAGAGAGTTGAGCTTAGGCCACCCGTAGATGGTTAATGATCTAAGTTGCGCTGATGTAACCTGAAAACCAGGGAATGAATCGAGCTCTTTGGAGAAGCCACCGATTTCCAAAGTCTGTAAACGGGGTGAGAATGCTAACCCACTTGGTAGACTTGTTAGTCCAGCACAATTATAAATCGCCAAATCACGTAGGTTTGTCAGCTTGTCCAAACTTGGAACTGTCTCTAGATTGTGGCATTCTCTTATTGTGAGCTTCTCAAGAAAAACGAGGCGTTCTAGCCCACTCGGTATTAGGCTTGATAACTCAGGACAATCTACAATCCCTAAGCTACGAAGAGATGGGAGGACGTGTGGGATTGGAATGGACGTTAGATTAGAGCATCCCTCTATTAGCAACTCTTGGAGGGATAGGAGAGTAGTGTGAGCTGAAATGGATGTTAGTTTCTGGCACTTGATTATTGTCAAATACTGAAGAGAAGTACAGTACTGTATCCCACTTGGTAGGCTTAATAATTCAGGACATTCTTGGATGGTTATTTCATAAAGCAATGGTTGGCCCTGTGTGATTGGAATGGATGTTATTTTCGAGCACTCTTGTATTTCCAAGTGTTCAAGAGAGGTGCAGTGTTGTAGGCCTTGAGGTAGAATGGATAACTCAGGACAGCGAAGGAGAGACAATGTATCGAGAGATGTGAGACCCTGTGAAATTGGGATGGACTCTAGATTGTTGCAATCGTGTATAATCAACTCCTTGAGAGAGAGTGGGTTTATCCCATCAGGTATATACCTCAGCTTATGACACCACCAGATACGAAGTAAGCGAAGAGATGTGCAACAATCGATTAATCCATGGCGGGGACCGATACAAGTTAACTCCGGACATACACTTATATCCAAGGATGCAAGATTCTTGTTGTTTGGTAACATCCCTTCCGGCAGAGATGCAAGTCCCTTCACCTCCCTTATTTTGAGGTCGGTGAGAGTGGTGATTTCGTTGCCGAGAATACTTGCTATAATGCCTCCGTTGCATTTGTCTACATACAACTTCATGAGAGCTGGAAAATGACTCGGAGCACTGGTCAATTGTGCACATTCATCCAACAACAGCTCCTCAAGGCAAGGAAACACCGCACTTACTCTGTCTGTTGGGGCTCCCATCCATTCGATTAAGTTATTGGTAAATTTAATGTGTAATTTATTCAATGCAGGAAAAAGAACCTTTCTCTCCCCACTACTTGTCGTAGCGACAACATCATCATAACCATAAAATTCAGATCCCACACATCTTAGGTTCCGCAATTCGTGGAACTTAAGACGTTCAAGATTAGGAAGATGGCCAAGTATTGGGACTCCTTCGCAATAGATGCAGAAATGAAATTTAATCACTTTCAAATTGTTGGGAGTACTCCCCTTCCATAAAGGAAATTTACCACCCATGAAGTTGTGAATCTCTAACAATTCCAAGTTATTAGGGAGTGGTTGAAGGCCTTCCAGTACATCCTCATCATTCATGTTGCACCAGCTGTCTGACCGGTCATCTTCGTCTGACCGGTCATCTTCGTCTGACCATCCTAACCTTAACCTGCGCAAATTGCTCTTCCTCACTAAATTTGCTTTCTTGGCTTCATTTCCATCTCTCACAAGTTCCAACTTAGAAATCCACAACTCACCTTTCAATTGGTTTAAGTCAGCCAACTCCTCTATTCCACAACCTTTCTCCTTGCCCACAGTAAAAGAAGACAATGATCGGAGATTAGTTAATTTCCCCATCCCAACAGGAGTCTTTATCCAACCAACATTCCAATTACGTTGACCAAAATAAACATGTCTCAAATTGATCAAATTTGACAGTTCATTTGGAAGTTCTGCGAGCTCGAGATTGTGCATTCTTAACGTCTGTAGGTTATAAAGCTTGCCAAAAGATTTGGGGAGTGCTGTGATTTGCGTATGGCTAACATCGAGATACCTCAAGTGTTTCAACTTTCCAATTGTAACTGGCAACTCCTTAACATCTGCCCTGTATAACTTTAAGACTCGCAAAACTTTATACCTTGGTAAGATGTTCACAGGGACTACTCCACCATCTGAAAAAAATGAGTTGAATTTTTCGCCACGCATGTTGGAGTCCCTAGCCAAACTTGTTGACCCCGATACATGTTTCTCTTTGAAGGTTGACTTCGATACTCGTTGTGCTAGATCATGCAGAAGATCGTGCATCTTGCAGTGGGTGATAATACCAAGTTCATCCTTCGTAACATCTTGGAAAAAAGAGTTCTGCAATAGAGTACTGAAATATGCATTGCCTCTGTCTTCCATATCTTGGTTAGGAGAAGGGTGAAGCAACCCTTGTGCCATCCAAAGTTGGATCAAGTCATCCTTTTCAATTTCAAAATCTTTCATGAACAATGAGCAATATGCAAAACATTGCTTCAAAGACGACGATTTCAATTCATCGAAACTCAGCTTCAAAACCGAAACGATTCTACTGTCTTCTTCTGGTAAATCCCATATTGTGTTTTTTTCAATTTCCAACCATTCATCGCTGGTTTTAGAACGCATCATACCCCCCAAAACCTATTAATTGGTACATAAGTTAGAATTTCTATCAAAACATGAGTGTAAAAGCACAAATATAAAATAACAACGTACAAACAGTAAGCAGTTTAATTGAAGGCGACATATTTCCACATAAATGTAGATTGATGCAAAGTTGAACGAAAAGAATAGAAAGAGTAAAATGCATTCTCTTTACAGAAGAACTTACAGTAGCTTGGAAAACTTGAGTAAAATAGCTAGTAGAATAAGTAGACTTCTCTCTGGGCGAACTTGAACTACAATAGCTAGTAGAAGCCGAAAATTTTATACACATACGTACATTCTAAAGATAAAATTTCAATTTCAATTTCCAAAAAAAAAAAAAGATAAAATTGAAAAATTCTACTATGAGAGCACATACAGGAGAAACTATTGTTTTTAATCATTCTCATTGTCATAAACATACAGCCTTAAGGGAAAAAAGCTATAACATTAAAAAGACCGTAAAAAAACCAGAATGGCTACTGATGGTTTCCTCTATGGGCAAAACCTAGCGTAAGCTTCATGATAGACCTTTAATTGCAGTAAACTAACAAGAGCTTTTACACATGAAAGAGCATATATATCTATTATTTCACTGGGGGCAACATGCGCCCACTAGGCCTGTGCTAGGTCTGCCAGTGATCTCGTTGTAGTTATAAGTGCATACGTACATAACATATGTTCTTTCACGCAGTCTTAATCCAAACATAGCATGCATTATGTTTCTTATAAGTTAAAAGTGCACTTTTCTAAATCTAGCTAGACAAATTATAGTTTTTAAATTTCAAAAATGATTTAATATATTATGCGATGACAATAAATACCATTTCAGTTGTTTTTGCAGTATCTCCAATGATGCTTCTAATTTTTTTTGTTAAATTTGTGAAAAAAAAAAACTAAAAACTAAAGGTTTTTTACCCCAAATTTTTAAGAAAAAGATTTAAGCACGAAATTAACTAACTTAAAATTGATGATATAACATACCTTTGCCACAAGTGGTACACCTCCGCACTTAGTAGCGATCCTCCGTCCAATTTTCGCTTGATGTTCTGTTATTGGAGCACTCCCCATTGATTTGTCCTTCAATATGCGCCAGCAGTCTTCGACGGATAGTTTTTCCAAATCTGGCCTGGGAAGGGTCTCCACGATTTTACCAACTTTGTCACTGCGGGTTGCAACAATGATTTTGCTTCCTCGGGTATCTGTACCTTGTAACAAATAACTCATCAAGTCATCCCACTCATGCGAATCCTCGTTCCAAATATCATCGAGTACAAGAAGATATCTTTTGCCTTGCAGTTCTTCCTTAAGGAATCCACACATTGCTTCTATAGTTTGTACTGCAGCGTTTTTTGATTTCAGAGATTCCAAGAACCCCCTTAAAATGGATTTGATTTCAAAATGGGTAGATACACAAACCCATAATCTTTCATGGAAGTGTGCATGTATCTTAGCATCATGAAAGATTGATTTAGCCACAGTTGTCTTCCCAAGTCCTCCCAGTCCCACAATAGCCATAACCGATAGATAACTTTCCTGATTGTTGTTCGAGTTGGTCAAGGCTTCCACTATATCAGATACAACCTGATCTCTTCCAAAGATGTTGTTTTCATCTATTTTAAAGCCAGAGTTGGTTTCTCTGTCAACTCTTATATTATGGGAGGTCTCTACCATTCGATGAGCAACTAACCCAATCTCGAGTGCCTTACTCCTCGAAATCACCAAAGACTTGTTGATGTTCTTAATTTTATGTGCCATTTTGAATCGAAAGGCAATGGGATTGGAAAGAGAGAAAAAGTTGAGTACCTTCCTCTTCATCTGGTTTTGCAGTTCCACTTTACGCCGGAGAAGTTCATATCCGTAGTCATCCAGCACATCATCGGCATCATGAGCTATGTCTTCAAGCTTCTTCACCCACATTTCCACCGCCTCACCCCGACGACCTTCTGATTGTTCGGCATCTCGTAACATAGCTTCAAGCATGGAGAAGGATTCACGGAGCTGTGTTAGCTCTCCTTTGAATGCCCAAACAAGATTGAACTCTTGAGCGGCAAGCGAAGCCACTTTCGTCAGCATTTCCTGGGCACCAAAAGTAAGGAACTCTGACATCTTTCTAATTCCCAAGATAAACAACAGAGCTGATGCTTAATTAATTTGCCAAGAAATGGGTTCAAGACTCAACACGCAGTAAATTAAAGCTCTCCAGCCTGAATTTTCCGATGGATTTATAGACATAGCAGGGGGAAGGATATATCTCACATTATTGGAGCAAGTTCTAATAACACTATAGAGCCACAACAACATAATCAGCAGTGCAGCACCAGCAATGAGGATGCACCTAGGCAATCCTTACTCAAAGAAACTATCTGGATTCTGGAACTCTTCCCCACAATAGTATAAGAGACCAGTTTTGTTGTTAGTTCTCAGCTCCAGACTTCACCAAAACCACACACTTCAATTATACATCTTTAGATGTATAAATAGTACCTTACTGTACATAAACAAATCAACGAAATACACAAAAGTTATTCTTCATCATTCTCGTTTTTCAAAATTCTTCATGGGTGCGTCTTCGGTACCCGGGGGAGGGTGAGGAACTGAGGATGCATTTGTAGGGGGTGGGGTCGGCTGGGATCATGGCATCCAAGGGCAGCCAAGCATGCCACACGGCCGAGCATGCCATGTTTGAAACATGACAGAATTTTCCATTCTTCACTTGTCAATTCTCTTTAAGTTCACCACCATTGGATCAGGGTCAGAGTCGCTAAGTCATTGGGTCAATTACTGTTTATCGACTTTTTATGATTACTTGAATTACTTCTACTGCTGAATGAGGGTCAGGTCACAATTTATTTTGAAATTACATGTCCACCGTCCATCTTGAAATTTGATTAATCCAAGAGCTCATGCACTTTTTTGCTGATGACATCATCCATGTGCATCTGACGCATCCATGTTCACGTCTGGGCAGAAAGCAGAATGTGACAAGGCATTGTTCATACACGTTTATATTGATTTATGATGCTAATGAGTTTTGTCATTATGCATTTTGAGGACTAAGTAAGAGTTGGGGCTCTAAGTACAGAGGTTAAAGTTTGGAAATTTCCTCATGAGAAATTAAGACACTAGAATGATTCAGCAGAAAGAGGGAAGACTTAGACTTGGAGTCATCAGTCGTTCACTGTGATTGATCAATGGGCCATGGAATAATCGAAACTTCTTGGGTACTCCCAGAGTATGTGCTCCAAGGGTCGTGTTCAACACGCGGATGGGTATTTAAATGACACGGGCCAATCACAGCCACAGGCTGCATCCCACCCTTCGTTTACCCAGATCAGATCGAAGGGTCCAGAACGACCAAAGCTGCTCCAACTTCTTCTTCCCTCTTCTCCCCTTCCGGCCAACTTCTTTCTTCCTCCCTATTTCTCTTCTTCTCTGGTCTGCAACTACACAATCACAATCACAAGCTGCTCCAATCAATTCAAAATCAAGCCTCCAGTGCTCTGTTCTCTCAATCACAAGCTCACAACCACAATTGCACAGAACCCAGCCGTGCCTACACGCCGAGCCCAAGCTTCGCCACAATCGAATTTTCTCTGGACACCCAGAGCCGCTCACAACCACCGTAAACCTTTATAACAGACCACCACGATCTCCGGCAACCTTTATCCAGATCGCCCAAAGCTTCGCTCAATTCCACAACCGCGATCACCATCCTCTGCAGCGTCTCCAGCGCCGAGCCCCTTTCCACCACTTGACGCCACCGTTCACCACGGCTCTGGACCACCGCTTGGCGCCGCCGTTCTCCTTCCCCTCTGCTCTGTTCCCGACGCTCTTTTTATAAGAGAGAAGAAACAGACAGAGAGGTCAGCCGGTCAACAGATTGAGGGATGATAATTTCAATTTTGGGAAAACTACAAATAAGCCCAAAATCTTAAGGTATTTCACGAAGAAGGACAAATACTTTCTAAATACCATCTCTACCCTTTCCACTTTATTTACCTCTATATATGTTATTTTACCAAAAAATCTTGACGGAGCGTTGTGGGCCCATATTATGAATTTGTTTGCTCTAAACAGGAACAGCTAAGATCTATCCTCAATACTCGAAGGTAAACAGTTATATTTTTCTCATAGAATTGCTTATTACTGCACTATTTCTTCTCATTTAAGAGAAAGTTTAGATTTAAAAAGAGAGTTTATAGCTAACTCCTATAAAAGAATTGAAAGTTTGCAGTTCCTGATAGATCATATCAGAACTAATAATATTAGCAGAGCTAAAGAAAGGAGGACAGTCCTCGAAAAAGAAATTCTAATAGAAAAAGATCTCATTAGAAATCTTCTGAATGAGAAAAAAGAGATAGAATCTCGACTGAGTAGACTTTTAGTCTAATGAACAATCTTCCTCCTCTACTGACTAGAGAGAATTTATTATCATACTGCAAAGATTCTGCAGAAGAAATAAAAAGAGAAAGAACTAAGTTAAAAGATCTTAGGTGGCTCCTAGATAATACAAGCTCTCTATCACCAAATTTCTTATCAATATTAGCAAGAGTAAGAAATACTCAAGAAAGGCTTTTAGAAGCCAAAGAATCTTTAGCAATTTATCAAGAACAACTTGATATCCTGAGCATTGGTTAGATCCGAAGTCCAACTGGTATCAGAGCTTGATTTAGCTCAAAGAATTCCCAAGATGGGAACAGCATCTGAACAAATAATAGAGAAACTAGAATCTCTATTAAAAAGACTAGATGAAAGTCATCAAGAAACCTTAGAAGAAATCTCTAAATGTAACACAAGTTTAGAGAATATTCAAAAAATAATCGACCAATTAATAAAATTGGAAGAAAAGCTCGATTATATTAAAACTCTTCCAAGGGAAGAAGAAAAGTTAGTAAAATTACTAACAAAAGACAAAGAGAAAAATATTCTCTTTCCAAAAACAACAGAACAGTCTGTTAAAACAAATAGGTTTAAACCATTAGAAAAACCTATACAACATGCTAAGTTTAGTATGCCAAATATAGAACAGTCAACAGGACTGACTAATATATCAAAAGTTCTAAAGGGAACTAAAGAAATTATAAGAGATACTAAAATGTTAAGTATCTTCAAAAAGAAGAAAGAAGTTCAGCTAATAAACGCTGAAGAATTTGAATTCAATGAAATCGAGAGCAGAGTAAAAAACTCTTCGATACCAAAATTTGAATTCAGACAAATATATAAAAGAGGAAATTTTGAATTATTGGATAGCCATCAATTCAAAATGCTAGAATTCACAACTCCAGCAAACACAGGAGAAACAGATCTCCTAATGATAACACCTAGCGAAGTAGCTAGAGCAAAAGAGAAAAAATATGAATTTATGCACATTGGAGCAGTCCAAGTAGGCATAAAATTATTAGCCAGAGAAGGCATAAATTGTTCGGTTCTATGTGTCCTACAAGACAATAGATTAGGAGACTTTCAGAAAAGTCTTCTAGGAACACTTGAAGCGTCCCTATGCAATCAAGTTGCATACTTCAACTGTTTCCCGAATTTCTCTACAAGTCTAAAAGACGCAGTACAATCCTTAAGATTAAGGGTGAAGACAGATGGTATAACCATGAAAGAAAACATGCAAGAACTTGCAATAGTATACAGAGTATACTACAAATTGATGAGTTCAACAGTAGAACCCAAGACCAAGATATCAAACATTCCTGGTCTCACTACTGGTTTTATTACCAATCCAAAAAACTGCTCAGAGCAGATAAAGAAAGTTACTTGGGATGAAGTAACATTTCCAATAGAGTGGAAACTTTCTGGTCCAAAATTACAGCCAGAAAATACAAGAGCAAAGTCTTATCAAGACAGAAAGACTGGAAATATCAGCCTTAGATTCGAAGGTCACAGAAAAAGTGACGTGAATATTGAAGAAGTAAATAGAGGTATTAAAAACCTCAACCTTCAAGGTCTAAGAAGAAGTAATACTGTTAGAGAAGATTCCTCTACCAGCAGTACAAGAAATTACTTAGATGAACAAGAAGAGTTCGAATTAGAACTACAAAGACCTGCAAAAATGCTAAAAGCAGAAAAGCTTTACGAGCTTTATGAAGAAGCAGAAATATGTGAAAACCTAGAAAGGTTAGAACAACTTCTCATAGAAATAGAAAATTTCAAGATAAGCAAAAAAGAGCGAAAAATCCAACCTTTCCAGAATATGGAAACCGGAGAAAGCTCAGGAACAAAAACAAATATCATCAAAGATGATGACTGGATAAGACTTCCAAAAAAGGAAGCCCCTACGGGTAAAAAAGGAGAAAGAAACTCCGAAAGGTATATTCCAGTAAATGATATACCAAGAGTCCCCATTACAACCAATGGGACATGGTTAGCTTTAGAAAAAGCTCTAGACAAAAGAAAAACCATAGATCAATGGGTAGAAAGTCTCTTTTTAATGGGAGCCTTAACACTAGGAAAACTAGAACCCCCAGACATGCAGATTGTCTATGAAGCAACCCTTACGGGAATAGCCAAAAAATTCTACCTCACGTTTAAAGAAACCGAAAGAGGAAAAAATTGGCTAGAACAGATAGCATCTTCAAAAAATCCATATGATTTTGCTATTCCTTTCTATGAACAATTCTGTGGCAGTGTTACAAGCCACGACGAAAGAAGCAAAAGAATTGCTAGAATAAATATTGAAAAATTGTCCATATGTGACATAGGATATTTTGAAGAATACTTAAATGAATTCCAACAGTACTACTGTACCATTGGAGAACTAGACGATCAAAATCTAGTTAATTTACTTCATAGGAAGTTACCAGCCCCTTGGAATATAGCCGTAGCAGAAAGCATGGCTGAACATCCTCTAGAAAGATTCACAGTTGGAGGAGTTGCAGAAAGAATACAAGAACTGCTAAGAAAGCAGTGTGTAGAAAATAATAAATCCAAGATGGCTAGAAAGCAACTGAAAGGAAATGAGAATTTTTGCTATAAAATTCTCGATACTCCTACAAATTGGGGATGTCATAACATGAGAGATCCTCATAAGAAAAAGAAAAGAAAAGAAAAAATCTTTTCAAGAAGGTTTGAGAAAAACCAGAACAAAAATTGGAAGTTTAAGAAAAGCTCCAATTTTAGAAAAAATAGATTCAACAAGAAGAAAAGATTCTTCAAAAAGAAATCTCCTTCTCAAGAAAAACCTGAGAAGAAAAAATGCAGATGTTGGCTCTGCAAAGCAGAAGGGCATTATGCCAATGAATGTCCCGAAAAGAGCAAAAGAACTTCAAAAGCCTTGCTATTCGAAGAATATATAGATATTATAGAAGAAGCTAATATCAAAGGATATGAAGTAGCTTATTCTGAAGATGAAGACACTTCATCTATCTACTCAGTATACGAAGAAGAAGATAGTTCTTCAGAGTCTGATACAGAATCAGAAGAAGAATACCAGAGAGAAGTATATGTTCTCAAGGTAAAAAATTGGGAAGAAAAAACTACAGAAGAATTAATGTCTTCTTATAGTATTATGCCTGGTTCATTTTTATGTGACTACTGTCAATGTCATGAAACAAACGGCCTCCCAATGTTCTGTGAAAGCACAGGCTTCACATATCACAAAGAATGCTTCATAGCTGAAGCTAGAAGAAAAACAAAAAATGGTTCAATCAGTCAACTAGTTGAACGAGAATACGAAGAATACTTCGAAAGATTGGCAGAAAGAAACGAACTTTATGCCAGAGATATGGAAAGAGCTAAGTTTGCTAATAACAAAGAAGACTTTGTAAACTTAGTCCCTCCAAGCAAAATAATTCAACCAGTCCCTAAGGTTGAAGAAGTCGAAAAGATCGACGAAGAAATAGAAATGGAAGAAATTTCGTGCCCTACAGAAGGATGCAAACCTTTGACTGATGAAGACTCACAGTCAACAGAATTTCAGCAATCCAAGGTAATCTCTACCAGTAGATTCAGTAACTACATAGAGATTGGATTAAAGTTTCCTGAATATAGAAAATACCATCTACATGCTTTTGTAGATAGTGGATCAGGATTCACTATAGCAAAAAAGTTTGCTATTCCAGAAGAACTCTGGACTGAAGATAAAAATAAAACTGCTACTGGAATACAAATGGATGGAAGCAGATTTTCCATGAAAAGAGTAGCAAAAGATGTGAAGATCACCATAGGTGGTGGAAACTTTACAATCAAAACCGTATGGCAAGCAGAAGGCCAAGGTTCTGATATACTGCTAGGAAATGATTTCCTATTACAGCAGACAATAATCCAAAAAGAAGCAGTTATGGGCTTCGAGAAAGGTGATAAAACCTTTTGGACAGAAAGACTTAAACAAGCAAGAAGCGTTGTTGGTCCAAATTTCACCTTCCAATATCAGAAGTTGCAGCAAAATCGTGGTGAATATAAACCAAGATTTGAAACAGTATTGCAATACAAAAAGCAAGAAGAATTGCTTATAGAAGAATCTTCAGAGGAAGAAAATGAAGACAATGAAGAAGAAAGCTTCATTCATGAAGAAGAAAGCTTCATTCATGAACACAACATCAAACACCTTCAAAACAAAATAGAAAAACAGAAGGTGTTCACTCTAGAAGAAATAAAGAAAATGTTAAAGCAAAACATTGATACAAATCCTCAGAAGTTCTGGGAAAAAGACCCAGTAGTCTGTGAATTAAAGCTTCATGACATGAATGCAATATGTCATGTAAAAGCCATTCCTCAGTATAAGGAAGAAGATCAGAAAGAGTTCAGAAAAGATATAGCTGATCTCTTAGAAAAGAAATTGATTAGACCATCTACAAGCCCTCATCATGCTCCTGCATTCTATGTCAGAAATCATGCAGAAGAAGTTAGAGGAAAAGCCAGAATGGTTATTGACTACAGAGATGTCAATAAGAAAACCGTAAAAGACGGTTATCAAATTGCTCAAGCAAGAGTGCTGATTAACCAGCTCAAAGGAGCAAAGGTCTTTTCAAAGTTCGATGCCAAATCAGGTTTTTGGCAAGTCAAGATGCATTCTGAAAGCATCCCAATAACAGCCTTCGGAACACCACAGGGTCATTACGAATGGTTAGTTATGCCTTTTGGATTAAAGCAAGCCCCATCAATCTTTCAAAGAAAGATGGACAATATCTTTAAGCATGTAGCAGAATTCTGTGTTGTCTACATAGATGACATATTAGTTTTCTCTAAGAACAGAGAAGAACACATGAAACACCTTCATGAGGTGGTTAAGCTGATAGTTCAGCATGGAATTATATTAGGAGAAAAGAAAATTTTCTTTATCCTAGATGAAGTTGATTTCCTCGGAATCAATATAAAGAATGGAGAAATAAAGCTCCAACCCCATATCCTTGAAAAGGTTTGGAAATTTCCAAACAGAATCCCTGACGCTAAGAGTCTACAGAGATTTTTAGGAGTCATAAACTATGGGAGAGATTTTATTCCCAAAATCTCAGGACTAACAGCAATGTTATCTCCTAAAACGAGTTCTAAGAGAACTTGGAAGTTCACAGAAGATGATGAAAAAATAGTAAAGCAGATAAAAGATTTGTGTAAAAATCTTCCTCCTTTACAACAACCTGAAGAGAATGATGAAATCATTCTACAAACTGATGCTAGTGACAATTACTGGTCGGGAATAGTTTTAGCTAAAACCCCAGGCACTAACATCGAAAAGATTTGCAAATTTTGCAGTGGTAAATTCAACCCTGCAGAACAAAATTATCCCACAGGGGAAAAAGAAATTTTAGCAGTCAAGAAAACCATTTTGAATTCTCCCGCATTTTTAGGAAAAACCTTTACGGTCAGAACTGATTGTGCTAGAGTCAAAAATTTTAAAAATTTTAAACTTGACAAAGCTGCTGATAGAGGTAGATTAGCTAACTGGCAATTGTTTTTAAATCAATATGATTATAATGTTGAATTAATTGCAGGTAGCAAAAATTATCTCCCAGACGCCCTCACAAGAGAGATGGCAATGTTCAGAAGAACAGACAAAGGCAAAGGCCGAATGAATGATGAAGATTCATCAATGAAAGATGTCCTTGAGACATATACCAAGGTTCCAAAAGAAACCTTCACAACTGATCAGTCCCAGGGGAAAGGACTGGCTAGCCCGTCTCAAACGGTAGGCGGTAAAGGCACATCAAACCCGTTGATGGCTGCTGCTTTGCCCAAAAGCAGACATGTTCCAACTGGAACAACGGTAATCCATGGCTACCAACTTCTAACCTTTGACAAAGATGTCTACAGAACTGGAAGACGCTTAACTGCAGAACAGAAGGTCTTACTCGACAACCTCCTGTATAATTTTCAAGAAAAGAACTCCAGACAAATGTTCTCTACTTTGTTCGCCTTAACAGAAGAACTCCATGATGGAAGAAGGAATGTTCAGAAGGAACAAAAGTTAGAAATGGTGATTTCACCAGAAAGTGCAAGGGTTCCTCTAAAAGCCCTGACAGAACCTGAGTGGTTCGAGTTCCACAATGTTCTAGGAACAGCTGGAGGAGATGGACTACCGGGCACTTTGTTTCCGGTTTCAGGTCCTTTCTTCGGAAGATATGTGGTGAATGTTCAAGCTGATCATCATCAGAATCATAAGCTCTGGCTTATTGAAAATAGTTTTGTTCATAACTTATGGACTAAAACTAATGACGACCTGAGAGGTCTTCCTGCAATCATAGTCAACACGGTCAAGAACATCAGGCCAGATGGTTGCATCCTGAGAATTAAATTTATCTCAACTCCACCAGAGTGGATCAGAAAGCAAGATGGCTCTGTTGAGTACATTGCGCCATATCATTATGTGAGATTAATCAATGGTCCTACAGTGGACGATAAACCAGCAGTAGCAGGTTTCAATGGAAAACCAAATCAAAGCATTTCTTGGATCAAGGCAATGACTATTGATTTCATAAAGAAACTTATCCCTCAAGACAGAGAGGCGAATCTTTTAGCTAGTGGTGAAAAAATTATTATCACCAGCTATGATCATCCTCCACCAACAGCATGTGATTGCTTCTCTTCACTCGTAAGAGATGAGGTGGATTGCACTAAAGCTACATACACCTGGCTAGAGAATCTAGCTAAAGAAAATCCCTACAAAATCCATCCGGATTCAGATCTGGAAGATTTCCATGTCGAAGACTACGACAAAGGAGCAGCAAGTGGAACAGGGTCCCCAGGGTCCCCCAATTATCCCTTTGATGACGAAGCGCTAGCCAACATTGAAAATATGATGGAAAGCTGAAAGCGCACCTAACCTTATCAAGAAGGAATCTGGCTTTTTCTGCCGACACCAGACAGGTACCATCATCAGCAGGAAGCTCCACCAAGAATAGCATAATTAAAGGGTCCGCATGAGCTGGATCTTATCTTTTATTTTTGAGTTTTGAATTCCGCTTTGAGTTCCGCTCCCTATATAAGGAGTCTTTCTTTCAGTTTGTAAGGCATCGAAAATCAGAACTATCACTAAGATATCTGAGAGTAGAAAGCCAAGAGTATAAGTCGAAGCTCCCTGGTTCAGCTTCATTTCTTTACTTTCAAGTAAGTTTGTATTAATTTACTATGAGCATGAGTAGCTAAAACAGCTTATAGCTGTTTACCCAAGAGTGAGGCTCTGGGTTTTTAGTCTGTAAATATGTTTGAATAAATAAATTCTATTTGTGCCCAGAACATCACCGTCGCAAAAAATATTTATTTCTTGTTTGAATCAAAGTTGTTCATGAAATATTTCTTTTTCTAAACCTGATGTTAAGAATTTATTTTATCATGAAGTAATTCGTTGAAAAATCCTAAGAGGCAGCAGTGATACCGCCCTTGTAGTAACCGTCTAGGCAGTTGGCCGTTAGGTGAAATGGCATGTTGAAGGCTAGCTTCTGAAGTTTTGATTCTAATTACTGCATGGTACTGTTTATGCTTATATCAGCAAGGGAATAGGAAATGAGTAATTGTGTTAAAGGATACAGGACATTTAAGTCTTTTCCTTACAATACTGTCCTTAACTGTTAAATACGTGCTTTATACGGACCTATATGTGAATCTCCCTTCAATTTTAACGTGTGCGCGTGTGTTGGACGCACTGAAAAGTACATTGGAGTATATACTCTAGGAGTACCCAAGACTCTCTCTGGAATAATTATGTGAAGCCAATTATCAACGTACAACCCTCATCCTCATCCACACCAGCATAAATGATGTGCATGCCAGGATAAAAAGGACTAATCTAGCCCTGTCTGGCTATATATATGAAACGTAGGATGAGAGAAGAAGTGTAACTTGAAGTGATGGGTACAGGATGCTCAAAAGATGAGGCTTCACAGTCGCAAAAGCAGAGTGATCACAACCATGAAGCCAAACTGAAACAAGTCCAGGTAACAGAAAAGACGATAGTAGCACAAGTGAAGCAGCAGCTCCCACATAACTACGAAGCTATTGTGAAAGATGCCGACTCGCCCATCAAGTCTGCAGAACGCCTGTTTGGACACCTCTACGCTGGAATATTCTTGAACCAAAAGAGGAAGGCAAGCCCTGCATAACTTTGAAAACTAAATTTTCTAATTCTTACTGCAATTAATATATTTACCCAAAGTCAAATTTTATTCGACTGTAGTAATTGTAAGTAAACAAGGGCAACTGGTAAAACAAATTAGAAATCAACCAACATGAACATCATCAATATCATTATTTTTTTTCCGAGTACTGAATAACTTGTCATTACAGAAGTATTGGCTAGACAAGAAGTCCAACAACTGCTTTATGGTGTATCCAAGGGATCTCACAATCGCTTGGGGTGAAGACAAACGTTACTGGCAGTGGCCCTCCCTTGAAGAAACAAGGTAAAATATAACTTGGACAAGTAACTTCGAGTACAATTAAGTTTTCTTCATCTCAATTCCAAACTCGTCGCTTCGTTGCAGTAATGTCTTCATAGATGCGGCTGAACTGTTGATGGTATGTTGGCTACATGTGGAAGGAAAATTTGATACCACAAAGCTGTCACCAGGAATTCGGTATGAAGTAGTATTTGTGGTAATGTTGAAAGCTACAGGTTATGGATGGGAAATTCCTGTGACTGTCACACTCACACTCCCGGATGGTTACAAGCATGAGCGTAAAGTCAATTTCATGGAAAAAGCAATTGGACAATGGATAGAGATCCCGGTAGGTGAGTTTAGAACATTACCAGGAAAATTTGGGGACATCGAATTTTGGATGCATCAATCTGAAGGTGGGCAATGGAAGAGTGGACTTTTGATCAAGGGTGTTGCCATTCGGCCTAAAAAGTAAAAACTCAGAGAGGGAATAATGATTTTAGCTTGCAAGTTGTAAGATGCTTATGCTTTTAGGTAATGATGTAATTCGTTTATTGTATAATAATTGCTTAAATCCGAAAAGATTTTTCAAGAGTTCAAAACATTTGAATGTATAATAATTCAGTTAGTACTGATATTTACTTCAAAGTCTGATTATTCTGCAATTTAGCATGGTTGGAATCTTGAATCAGTTATCTCAGAACGTTGGATATGAAAACAGAGTCAAATCTAATAAAGCTGATTCATTATCAAATGTTTGATAGTTAAGGTGCTTCAGCCCCCTCACTAGCATTCGATTGAAGCAAAGTGGATCCTCAATTCCTGATACACCCTATTTTACAAGACAAAGAGTACATCAAATTTGAAGGACAACGATCAATCAATCCTCAGGTAGCTCTGAAATCACTTAATACACGAATTCTGCATTGGCACTAAATGTGGATTCTAGAAGTGTGGATACTTGAAGGAGTAAGCAAGTTAAAGAGAACATGATCCTCCATAGGCGTCAAAGAAAGTCGATAGCCACTAGCCATGATCCATATTAGAAAAAGGGTAGGAATAGCCCATGCGTTTGAGACGTGAATTCACCACATATAAAGATTTAAACTTCACAAGCTAATACTCAGGGTCTCTTAAAGTTCTTTTCTTATAATACTAATTGCCTACTTTGCATAATGAGAAAACTATTCTCCTTTTCTTTTGGGACAATAATATCAATGGAAGTCAACGATACCCTGGAAGCTATAACATGACAAATTCTTACATCCATACAAGGAGAAGAAGATCACCTGAGTTGCAATGATTATGTTCGCGATCAAGAACCCAAGTTTCTTGAAGTGAGTTTGTCCCCATGCAAGGTAATCTTCCAGCAATCAACTTGAAATATAAAAGCAGAAAACCTTTTTGGCACCACTGCATATAAACCCCAAACAGAAGAATAAAATAAATCTATCCGCATCAACAATATTAATTCACAACACGAACGGGCAGTGATCATTCATCATTTCAAAAATAAATATAAAAGAAACTTGATAGATGAACTCATTAATAATCTAGAAGAAACTCATGCAAGAGAAAGAACCAAAGTGGAAAGCAATAACAAATTTACAATACGTGAATAAACTCAGTCCAAGAGATTTTTCTTTTGCAAGATATAAAGCCACATCCAACTACAGAGACATAACATAATGCAAAGGGCCATACTGCAATATGAACATTACCCGGCATTCCAACCCCACAACATGCATACCGGCATGCTTATCCTTACAAGGTCACAGAAACAAGGGTTTTACCAGATACAGCTAATTACTTGTGGTTTGAATCAGCAGCAGAATTACCTCGGAATTTCTCATCTTGCGTAATTATGCCAAATGTTTCTGCTGTTTCACGAATCATGATACCACTCACTCCAGTGTAGGAAGTTACTTTACAGTCAGCAACTGCCAGAAAATAGACAAGAAACTACAGTGAGTACCAACACACTGAGAGAGCCAACCACTGCCTAAGCTAAGATTGTACAAGAATCAGTCCAGACAGTTCAAATAGTAATCAGCATTTCAATGAGCCATGGCACAACCTTCATAAAGAAGATGAGAAGAATATACCTTGAGCCATATAAGAACAGAATAACAAAATAATCTTAAGAGGTTGGCTACTTGGCTTAAAGTTCTAACTATATCCTTCCTAAAACTTGATGAATCATAATTTCCATTTTTGTGATGTTTGGACATGTTGGCATTTCAACTTAGACATGGCATATAGGTCCTTTACATGTAATGTCACACGAATTCATGGCTCGAAAGTTCAAGCCTGATTAGAGGTGAGTAAACAAAAGTGTGCATAAAGTTTACATCCATGACAAGCAAAAAGCTAACAAAGTATTCATTGGTACTCATGAAACAAAAGAATCAAGCATATATGACCTGAAATAATAGCACCATGTAGATCTGCACTAAGAAGAGATTGAGCCAGCTGCGTTTTTCTACAAGATTGAATTAAATTATGGTTACATCATTTTTTGAAAAGAAACATATTTATTCATTAACAGATGAATACAATACAGTGGACAAGGAAACCATAGAACACAGAAAAGAAATTGGAAACTCAAGATGAAACAACAGAAAACAGAAACCCCTCGTGAACCTCCCATAAAAGAAAAACAACATATACTCCTAAACTGCTGCTGCTCTCCAATCCCTGAAAATACAAGAGAAGCATATCTTCCCCTAAAACAAAGATGCTTATGGTTGAAGGAAAAGATTACCATAAAGCATAAATAGGTAATAAACAGGATACGAACAAAGAACAAGACATTCTTACCCAGTAGTTTTAAGAAGTTGCGCAATATAGCCTTTCCACATCTCATGCATTGGCTTAAATTTATCATAGCTGTATCCAAACACAAATTCGTGAGCGAACCATTGAAAAAGAAGGCATAACAAAATTGTTTAAATCATATTATCACAGAATACATCTCTCCAGCAACTTAAAATGAAATAGGCTGCTACTCAGAGGTTAAACAAGCCATTGCAGTTTGAACCTTAAGCTTTTCGCCATCGATCAGCAAATTTTTCGTTAGCGATCCACATTTTTATTCATTCTTTTGGTAAAAAAAAAAAACGTATCTACACTTTGACTACTCATAAAGAAGCAAAACCACACCAGAAAGATCACAAAGGAATTATATGCTGAGAAACATTAAACTCACCTATGAACATCTTGAGGCAAATCAAACAATCCATGCTTTTTTTGCTGTTTCATTGACATGCGCTTTTTAGAGCGCTTTGAATTACTCTGTACTGCCCTGGCACGAGAGCCACCACCACGTCCTTGCACATAATTATCGAGGAGGATCCAATTGTCAATTCTCTTGCTCCTAGATCCTTGCATATACTTCTGAGCAGAGTCACCACTCTGAAGAAGCTCGTGCAAGACATTATCAACTTTACTTTCTTTTCTACCAGAGACCTGCATTCCCCAACGCAGATACTGAACCCACAAGTTAAAGGAACTATCTTTTACTTCAATTCACAAACAACTGAGCAAGTACCTCAACACTAGTTGTGAGTAAATTCTCATGTATAGGTTGAGAGAGCTTTGCATATGTTGGACCACTTTCATCGATATCTTCACAAAATTTCAAGTAAGAAAATTTACAGAAGCAATCCTATTTTCTTGAATTAGATTAAAGTATTGAACATTAAGCTTATACACACAAAACTGAAACAGTACCTTGTGAATTAACATAACCGGCAAAGGTGAAATTCCCTATCAACAAGCCACAAGACGAATTACAATTAATTAAAATCAACTAAATATACAATAGCAAAGCTCATATTTGCAGTGAAAATCACAAATGTAAACCTTTCTTGGATGGGGTTGTGGATGATGCATTAGCTAACTTTGGTGAAGCATCAACAGCTGAAGAATTTGCGATTTGCGGTTTCTTTCCAGCTCCCTCGGTTTTTAATCTCTTTGTGTTCTTCGTTTGATGTAAATCCAGCTCAGCTTTGGCAGCCTCGAACCTTCGCTCCAATGCCTGCAAAGTGCGTTGGCGTTGATCCTGAACCACAGCCTCACCAGCCATGGCAGCTACAACAGATTCAGCCTTCTTCCTCAGCAAAACAACAACGCAGAAACCTTGGGGACTTTTATCGAACAGGTTCCGTGCATAAAAAACCAGAAACAGAAACTTGAGCGGCGCGCGCGAAGAAGACGGACAGTGTGGGCTGGAAACGCACCGTTTGGTTTAAGATGGAGACGCAGTTAGGGCTGCTATGAGTTTGCCACTGGTTTTTTTTTTTTTTGGAAATTGCCACTGGTTTATACCAATATTACTGATTACCCTCGCTAGCCTCCAGGGACCACCACGTTACACAGAGAAAAGGTGAAGGGAAATCGGGCTCTGGTTGGAATTAAATTCTCCGTCACCACTCCCGCCGTTCAATTAATTAACGAAAGTAAATGACTTCAATCCGTGACTCACATTCTTCTCAAAGCACCTCATGGACTAACCACCGTTGGATGGACGTACAAGTGGAGTAACGGAGTAACTGAGACTTTTACTGAAACCGACGGTTGAGATGTAATAGAAACGCACTCCTCAACGTAAATTAACAAAAACCTTATGACAGAGAAAAAAAGGGGCTTTTCTGGATTGCACCCCAATTTTAGTGTACCTGTCTACGTGGCACAATCCTAGCCATTCATTTCATATTTGGTATTTTTTTAATTGCAAATTAACTGCGTAAATTTACATTTCTACCCTTAACCTTTTTTTTGGTCTCTTTCTTCCTCCTCTCTCTCCCGTCGTGACTCCTCCTCTCTCCTCCACTGTGACCTGTGCTGCCACCACGACCGGCCACCCCCGCAAGTCACCGCCCCCACCAAAGGTAGCGGCGTGTTTCGGCGACCCTCCCCACCCGATTTCAGACCGAACCTTGCCGGAAAATAGCCGTACGCATGGCCGAAAACGGCTTGCACCGAGTTGTTCATTGTTCCCGTTCACGATCCCGGTCGATTCGACCTGAGCTACCTACTGGGTTTTGAAGCCCTCGTCCTTACGAGTTCAATGCCACCGATCTTTGCTCAATCCGTTGCCGGACGGCGGCGAATCGTCGGTTTGAAATTTCGGTCACCGCTAGCTTCCAAGGCGAATTCGTGCCTTTTCACTTCGAATCGGACTTAGTGGCAGATATAAAAGTTGTTCCTTGCGTTGTGTTGTACATTGTGGTAAAATTTGGTGACCATCGGAGATGGTTGACGGCGGCGCCGACAGTGGTGGCCGGTCGTAGTGGTGACCGGCAACAGTAAGGAGAGAGAGGGAGATACCAAACAATAAGGGCAAAAATGAATTTTTGCCATAAGGTGCAATAAAAACAAGGTGCAAAACAGACGCACCCGAAAAAAAGATGTGAAAGAACATTCCCATGTCACATGCGCTCACCGTACGACACTGAACCGGAAATTCCTGGTGGACAGTTGGACACTGACGACACGCCGGCCGAACCGGTTGCCAGCCGTTAAGTGCACGGCGTACCAGTTGATGACGTGGACACATCCAAACCGTCAATGCACCTTCACACTCAAAAGTGACCTCTTCAACTTCAAGCAGTGAAACTGTGAAAGCGCTTTCCATCTAAAAGAGCTCACAGATGGACCATCAATGGCGGAGAGCTAAAGGTTTCAGTTAATGAGTCAATTTCGGTAAAAAGCTGAATGGTACACATACGATTCAGATCAGATTTTCAGAGAACCAACAGTTTCAGTGTCGTAAAGTAAAAGATAACACGGCAGCAGAGGTGCTTTTGGCTTTTTCTTTTTGATGTATTAGTTTGCGATTCGTTTTTGAATGGTGGTCGGTAAATATTTTTATATATTTTTTTAAATGTGGATTAAACAATCTTGCTTGAATGTCACGCTTGGAAAGTTGTTTCCTTTCTTGCGTATGTCATATATTTGTGTGTGTATATTTGTCAGTGCTGAACTCAATTGGAGCTTCTGAATGCTCTTCTGCACTACTAAACGACTGCGTTTTCAGTGAAAATGTCGGAGGTGAGAGGATCGAACTCATTCCGGGATGAGCTAGCGAGTCTATTGGGGGACCCTGGAATACGATACGCTGCCGCCGATCCTATCGGAATCTCGACGCCGTCGTTTGAAGGACGGACCGGCGAGTCGCCGAATTTGGAGCAATCGGAGAGCTTTAAGGATCAGGTGAAGGGTTTTGCAATCGCTTGGGGGGAGATTCTTCTGGATTTGGGCAGAGGCTGTAAGGACATTGTGCAGCAGAGCTTTCTGACCGAGGACTCGTACATTGTTCGAAAGCTTCAGAAGCCCTGCGCCAAAGCCTCGGCGAAATTGAGATACTTGAATGAGTTTTTGCCGGAGGATCGCGATCCAGCTCACGCTTGGCCGGTGATTCTCTTCGTTTTCATTCTTGCACTTACAGGTACATATGACTTTTGAATGTTCAAAGCTAGCTCATTATGCAGTTGTTCAATTGATTATTTCTGATCGAGTAATTATCTTTCTTCTGTATATTTGCAAAAACGTGTGTTAAAGCTTTTTCATCTGTTGGGAAATGTTTTAACAAAGCGATGAGCTACACTTCTGATCTGCATACTTCTTGTTTGCCATGGTTTGTTATTTCCTGATTTTGTTTCTTTGTTAGTCAGGGTCTGGGATTTTGTTCTTTTGATGAGTAATAAGAAACAGTCAAATTGTGTACGAAAGTTGAGCTATAATTTTCCCTTGCAGCATTGTTTTTCTTGTGAGAGATCTTGTGATCATGCACTCGGCACTTTATTGACGCTTAAAATAGCTCAAGGAGATTTTATTTGGTATCCAGTTATTCCGATTGTAAGCAGACAGACAACTAGTTTGGTTAGCTTAAAGTTGGTTGTAATTAAAGGACCATACCCTTTGTTGGTTCAAAACACTTGCAAGAGAGACTGTGAAAGGTCATGAAATTTGGTTTCAAACCAAATTCTCCTTTTCCCTTTCCTGAGCCTATATGAGATGCTATGGCAATGGTTGCAGTTTGCCGACGTGAGTTGTATTGATTATTGCTAGGTGCTGCAACTTGGCTCTGTTACATTAGCTTAAACCCGATGAGGATTCAGGTATTGGCAAAATAGGTGTTTTGCAGTGCCTGGCTCTGTTGTGCTGCTGGGAACAGGAATCTTCTGAATATGGATGCGACTATGTGATGTGTGATTAGCATATCAACTTTAGTCATGTCTTGTATACAGTTTGGCTGCACTAGTCTGGTGAATGTTGATAGTTTTGGTACAATGAATAAAGAAAAGAAAAATCTATTAATAGTATTCATATAGGGGGATTATAGATCTCTTCTACAATATTTTGATGGTGGGTTTAAACATTCTTGTTCCCAGCCTTTTGTATGTGAATTATGAATTCATTAACATCCAGGATATAGATTGATCTTTAGTCTGCTGTGTTGTATTTTGATCTGTCCTCAACATTATACTGTCATAGAAAGTTGTTCTTCATTAGTCTAACTTGAATTTGACTGCAATATACATTCTTCTTCCAAAGTGGTATAAGCTTGATATGGTTTGTAATATATTGCCAAATTTGTGCAGCTATAAGTATAAATACCAAACATGACAGCTTGGTTCGACAAGTGAAGAGAGTGCAAATGCATCCTCCCAGTGCTAGTCATGTACTACTTCCAGATGGAAGGCGATTGGCTTATCAAGAGCAAGGTGTCCCAGCTAAAACAACTCGGATTTCACTGATTGCTCCTCATTCTTTTCTTTCATCGCGACTTGCAGGTAACTAAAATAACTACTAGTGCCAAGTAGTTTGAGATGTTAGTGATATTGGGATCAAAATCTATGCTCTTGATGAAAATCATAGAAGCTTAACTCCCATTGTTTTGTTCCAAAACTTTCCCTGTTTTTTGAAGGTATGCCGGGAATCAAAATGTCATTGCTTGAAGATTTTGGTATCCGCTTGATCACATATGATCTTCCTGGTTTTGGGGAGAGTGATCCTCATCCCAGCAGGAATCTTAACTCATCTGCGTTGGATATCCTATCTTTAGCCAATGCCATTGGTATTGAAGACAAGTTCTGGGTGCTGGGCCACTCAAGTGGAGCCATGCATGCTTGGGCTGCTCTCAGATACATTCCTGACAAAGTTGCAGGTATTTTATATTAATCATTTCCTATAAATTTGTGATAGTGTTCTAATTTCTGGTTGGGGTTCTGCACATGGTTAGCATTATCTTATTTAATTAACAACCCTTGGAGATCTGGACCTTATTTTATGTTCATCTATTGATTTCCCTTCCACTTTTACTCTCACTTCTTATTACATTACATGTTTTGGTAATAATCTTTAGTACACTTGCAGGTGCAGCTATGGTGGCCCCAATAATTAATCCCTATGAACCTGGCATGACTAAAGAAGAGATGAAAAGAACTTGGGAACCGTGGGTTCTTAGAAGGAAAACACTGTACTTCTTAGCTCGTAGGTTTCCAAAGTTTCTATCCTCTTATTATCGCCGAAGCTTCCTATCAGGAAAGCATGATAGGATTGACAATTGGATGTCTTTCTCACTGGGGAAGAGGGTGAGTGCATTGTAATTTGAACTTTCTTTACCTTCAAATGAGTACTCAAAAAACTCTCTTTTCCTTCTCTATTAACATGGTGAGAGAGAAGGAATAAAAACCAGCTTGAACAGAGAGTCTCTTTTTTTTTTTTGGTAATGCATAATGATTACATGTGCAATAATTTTGTGGAATTAGATTGCTTTTTCTTATAATATTTGAGTCACCTTTTTATGACTGTACTCATAGACTACATTGTGCATGTTTAGTTGATTGCACACGTTACCAACTTTCATAATCTTGACATGTGCAGGATGAAATTCTAATTGAAGAGCCAAAAGTTGAAGAGCATTTGCAAAGGGATGTGGAAGAGTCAATCCGCCAGGGCAGTACTAAGCCCTTTATAGAGGAAGCTGTACTACAAGTTTCCAAGTGGGGTTTTAGTGTGGCCGATCTTCAGGTGCAGAAAAGGTGTCAACAAAGAGGAATTCTAACTTGGCTCATGTCTATCTACAGTGACGCAGAATGTGAACTGACTGGATTTCTAGGCCAGATACACATATGGCAGGTTTGTGCATATACTTTTTCCTCGTTAGATCTATTTCATTGTTCGCTGTTCTATCGTTTTGGTTTATAAACATGTTCTTCGTGAATCCATCTCTAGACAACATGTCTTCGGTGCCTGCTTTGGTAAGTTTTGGAAGGAGGTGATGAAGAACGTGTCCTGAAATTCATAAATGCCAACCACGGATATATTATTAATTTCATTCATAATACATTACCTCTTGGCTTGAGAATTTATGAATAATATATTTCTTAATTATTAATGCTGAACAGGGAATGGATGACCAGATAATCCCACCATCAGTGACTGACTATATTTCGCGGGTTTTACCTGGAGCTTATGTGCATAAGCTCCCAAATGAAGGCCACTTCTCCTACTTGTATTTCTGTGATGAATGCCATAGACAAATTTTTACTACTCTTTTCGGAAGCCCCCAAGGTCCAGTTAATGAAGAAGTAGATAAAGATGTTACTCCAGCTCCATTGGAACGCAATTCAGAAGACCTATCATCATCAAATGCTGATTCTCCCAGAGTGACGTCTTTGCCACACTAGTTTTTTCAGGTTAAAAATTCTGATGTAAATACCACAGGTTGCTCCCCTGCTCCGCGGAGCACGAAAGACGACAGTGCCAAAGGTTTTGGAGGATTAGTACTTTTGACAACAGCTACTTAGAAGAAATGATGCCGCAATTTACATGATCTTCTGTCTCGAACTGTTGACATCTCGGCCAAAGGAAGAAAAACAAAGCTCTCTTTTGTGGATAAATATGCCACAAATATGAATAATACTGGGTTTCTAACCCGATATTTACTCAATTTACTCATCTCTACATGTTTTGTACTCATTCACATAACAATTTATGGCTTTTGAGGCTAGTAGCAAACGAATCAAAATCTGATTGATTGAAGAACTGGGAGCCTTTCAATAACAATACAAATTAACTTATTCCTGATCAACAAATCATGAAATTAAGAGTACAAAGCTTTCTTCCAATATGGTTTTGCTTCTACAGAAATTCCCCACTAATATACAACATTAATCGTCAGTCTGAAACAGAGATGATACTCACAAAACTCAAAACTTGGAGAACTTCGCCAGAATTTCCTTGGAGCATTAGCACAACCATCAAAATGCAGAGCCGCCGACCCTGGTTTTTCCAAGCAAGGTTTCTTTCGCTTCATTGATTTTAGATGCAAGGTAATGGCTACCTCCTGCATCTGGATGGTTAGCGACCATCACCCTCCTATGTGCTTCCCTGACCTTGTCTATGGCAACACTCTCCCTGAAGAAAAAATACAAAGGATATTATGTACAGAGGACAGATGTAATAAGACTAAGACAGCACACTACAGCTTGTACTTGGTCTCACAATTCCAGCTTGAGACTAGCTTTAATATTGAACAGGGCCAACAGTAGACAGCAGGGCTTAGCTCATGGTAAGGTGAAAAGATATTCAAGCTTGCATATAAGAATCGACTTACAACTTTAAGGTCAAGATTTGGGCTCTACTTAACAAGCTGAGCTCAAACTAACATTCGGCTCCTAATAAGTATAGACATGGCCCTCTAAGAGCAGGTCAGAGGCTCATAAGCACAGCGGACTAATGACTGCCATTCACTTTTTCAGTTTTGAACTTTTGATAAATTTTTGGTTCTCGTCTTGCTCCAATTAAGAAAGCTTTCCCAAACTAGGAAAAAACATGTACTTGGTTTACATTTACAAGGGTTAAGTTTAAGGGTTGCAAAGAAGAGTTTTAGCTCTGTAGCACGGCCATCCATGTTGTGCTAAGCACCAAAGAGCACTCTAAAACTCTATTTGAGCACAAGCTGAACCTGCTCTTTATGTTGTATGTGACTACCCGTGCTCAAGGCTCAAGCAGCAAGATACTCAGATTTGTGCCACCACTAAGGTCAGAATATCAGGGACATGAAGAGGCCAAGAAAGAGTAATGATCCATGGCCTGTTGGAACCTACGACTGAATTAGGCTTAATTTTAACAATGAGCTAATCATGTCAATCCATTTATTCCATTCCACTCATGCAAGGCTGTGGAGTTGCTAGTGTTTTGAGAAACTCTGCAACCCAAACAGACTCAAATTTGTGGAAACATTAGTAATGGAAAGTTTCTGTCATCAACGCAGTAAAGTACATTAATGGTTGCTAGCATATACTCTATACCAATTCACATTTCATGACTTAAGCACAACATAGATTCATATTTCAGAATAAAGGCCATATGATACCTGACTCCAAGTATTAGAGCTGCTTCTCTCCGTGTCATAGTAGGTTGAAAACCACCTTCATAAAATTTACGCAGTCTAGCTGAAGGCGGTCTTGCTTTGAATGCTTGCCAAGCCTTGATGCCATATCTACCGGCATAAGCAGCGGCAGCTACAGCCGCTCCGCCTATCAATGCGGTTACCTAGTGCAGATTTTATGCATGAGCCTCAATCATTGCAAGAAAAGCAGACTAATTTGCACATGTTTGCAGTCAACTAGAAGATTTAAAACAAAACCAAAGCTGTAAATTCAAACATCAATGGCTAAATGGATACAGTTCATCAATTCCATACAATGAACACAAAGAAAGTTGTTTATGATCAGGACCCAGAGCCCATTAAGCCTAGAATTGCTAAAAGTCCTCATTCATTAGGCACAAACGACTGGAATTTCATCAATTTCCACACAGTTTTCAAAATATTATAAAGCTTCACTTTTTTTTTTCTTCGGAAAACAAAGATGGGTTTTAGCTAATTAACCCCAAACCTGCATCCGGAACAGACGCTAAACCCTATTTCAGAATCATCCGCATTATCAGAACCCTTTAGGATGCAAATTATAAACCCTCAAATTACTTCCGTAATTATCCTTTGCATATCAGAAAATTTAGATTGGGAGGGACAGGGATTCGTATATCGAAAGCGAAATACATAAGAAAGATGAAGAGAATTGAAAACAGTACTCACCATTTTGCTGTTCTTTCGAGGTCGAAGAAACAGTTCCGTTGGCGACGCTAGGGTTTATGGTCTTTCCGATTAAAATCTGATGAGATATTTTCTTTTCTGTAAAGCAAACTAATAAAACCCCGCCGACACGAGAACCAGAACCCAGGTACTTGTAAAAGAAGGCAAAGAAAACTATGTGTCGCAAATTATGACGTGGCGGTTTAGTTGCAAACTAAATTTATTTTCTTTATTATACAACAATTAGTGGATAACCACAAGATTTTCACCAAAAAAGTAATAAAAAATTACAAATAAAGTCATCTCCAACAATGATACCTATTTTTAAAGTTAAAATACCTAGAAAAATGAGATTTGGTTAGCAATTTAACTATTTATTAGTTATATAAAAAACTTCATCAAATAATACATTGACACGTGGAGAAAGAGAAGAGAAAAGAAGAGAGAGAAATATAAGTATTGGTTTAGCTATTCAGATTTTCTAGCTATATTTAGCTATCAGTTTAACAAAAAGTGAAATTTAACTTTAGTTTAAATACTCTGCTGGAACTAATTTTTGAAGCCAAATAGCTATAATATTATTAAAATCTCATTTTAGCTACTCTGTTCGAAATGTTCTATCAACGTATGTAGTTGACTCAAAAAGTAATATACAATCACGAAATCGAACTCATGACATCTCACTTAAAATGGAGAAACTTATTTCACTATACCACTCTTTCGACACTTTTCTTGTTTGAACATGGTGTTCGCCGTCGCGCTCTCATTCTTAATCGCCTAAAGCGAGTGTGGCATATATGGGCATCTTTGTGCGACATCTCAAAGCCAATACGTATCACATCTCTTTATCGAATCCCGCAATTCATCCCTCTTCTTGTGGCAAATCTGATCAATGAGACCCAATTTGGTGTGAGTTTCTAATATAATTAAAAAACTTCAATGGTCCTAGATTAATAAAAGAAAATAGACGGATAAAATTTACTAGCAGCTTATGTTTTTGAACTGAAATCTAAAAGTCCCTAAAGTTTGGACATGTGTTTTTCTAGGTAAAGTAAAGTTTGGCTAGGTGGATTTTTTTTTTTTGGATTATTACCATGGAGGTTTCTTTGGAAGGACTACAGTGCAAGCATACAGACATATCAGTCCTAAATTTTTTTGACTAAGAGAATATATGCATGTAAGTGAAATGAAAAACAGCCGATTGCCAAAATCTAACTAAAATATACACACTCCAGTAGTCCAGTCAGTTGAAGTGTCTGCAAACATTCATATAGCAATTTTTACATATACAAATTATTATATCATCATTGTTAAACGGAGAAGAATGTATACAAATAGCAATTGGATTGCCTTTTTAAATACCTTTGCAACAAAGAAACTAGAGGAACCAACAACCTTTTTCGCTGTTCCTTGAGAATCAAAATCCTGCAAAGCTGTTAATTAAATAGATAAGTAAGAGTTAATTACTAGTTTGAAAAGTAAGTTTCATGAAATACTTTCACTTAATATCTCCCACCGGAATAAGGGAAACTTGGCAAACCAAACCTCCAGAGATTGTTTGCCAAAAACAAACTAGATGCCTCTGCAGAAACAACGTACCTTGAATTAGGAAAATTGTCAATAAGTAAATTATTCAGAAAAATTTCCCTTTTAAGTTAGACAATTTTAAGATTTCTCAATAAGGAATTACGAATTTTGAAAAGCATACCTTTGCCTGCTGAACTTTAAGCAATTAGGAATTTTTGTACTCTGCGTGGTCAATTCTGGATTTCTATCTCCCCAACTAATAAAAAAGAAGTTTCGTCAGAGCTAAAAAGAAGAAAAACTATCTGTATTCATTTTAGAGATGCTTCAAAAAGAAAAACCGTAGCTTTAGAAGAGTGACAAACTTGAATTAATGGATGAAAAAGTGAGAGATTGAAGAAAAAAGACTTACGTTGGATGAATGGAAGATGACGAATCTTAGGCCACTCTGGGCCGCTCTCCTCCATGCATCTTTCTTCTAGAAGGGGACAGTATTTGATGCATATCTGTTTTAATTTGGTGAGGCGTTGCATAGCTTCCACAGAAGGTAGAAGCATCAGATTCTCGCAAAATACAATAGTTAGGTCCTCAAGAGATGCAAGGTTTCCCAACCATTCTGGCATAGCCTCCACTTTGAATTGTGATATTTCCAACATTGTTAAAGAAGTGAAGTGTTGAATTTGTTCAGGCAAAGACTTGAGTTTTGACCACCCCCAGATCTGTAAGCTTTCAAGCTGTGGTATAGCCTGAAAAGTAGGGAATGCTTCGAGCTCCTCCCAGAACCCACCAATTAGCAATTTCTTCAGACGGGGGAGTGAGGATGCCGCTAACCCATTCGGTAGACATTTTAATCTTCTACAATAATAAATGTCCAAGCTGCGGAGGGATGTGAGCTTGTCTAAACTTGGAATCGTCTCCAGATTATGGCAAAAACATATAATCAATTCTTGAAGAGAGACCAGGGTTTGAAGAAAGGCACTAAATTCTGGCCCAATTTGTGGACTCTCACACCCGTCAATTCTCAATTGACGGAGGGATGCGAAGCCGCCATGTAGAGTAGTCGGAAGAGACTCTAGATTACTTTCACACAACTCTTGGAGGGATGTACTCAGACTACTGTACACAATCTTGGGCACTTTGTTATTGTCAATCTCTGAAGAGAGGTGCAGGATTCTAGTACTCCACTCGGCAGGAATAACTCGGGACATTCGACGATTTCTAATTCGCGAAGAGATGGGAGGCCACCCTGTGAAATTGGATTAATGGACGTTATTTTATCGCAGTACCTTAAACACAATGTTTCAAGGGATGTGAGACCACCGTGTGTAATATCTGCGATGTACTCTAGACTATCACAAAAGCACAAAATCAGCTGTTTAAGAGATGGAAGAGATGCGCAGTAGTACTCAAACCCTTGTGATTGGGGAGCAATACAAATAAGCTCCCTACAAGAAATTATATCCAAATGTTCAAGATTCTTGTTGTTTTCTAACATCCCTTCCGGTAGACAAGTAAGTCCCTCCACAAAACTTATTTCGAGATAAGTGAGAGTGGTGAGTTGATTGCTTAGAATACTTGTTATTGCCATACCACTATCCATGTATTGTATCACCAACTTCTTGAGAGATGGAAAATGAGTGGGAGCACTTGTCAATTGGTCGCAGTGAATCAAGGTCAGCTCCTCAAGGCAAGGAAACACCCTGCGGCTACTTGCTCTTTCTGTTGGTGCTTCCATCCATTCAATCAGCTTCCCGGCATCCTCAATATGCAATGTTTTCAATGCAGGAAACAAAGCCCACCGTGTCTCCTCCTTACTTGAACTTGTTCCACCTCCATAAAACTCAGATCCTATACATGTTAGCTTCTCCATGCCCTCAACCTTAACATGCCAAAGATTGGGCAGATGCCCAAGTACTGGGAGTCCTTGGCAATTGTTGCAGCCCAATAATTCAATCTCTTTCAGATTGTTGGCTAGCAATAACCATGATGCAAATTTAACACCCATGAAGCCCTGAATCTCCAAAAATTCCAGATTAGGATGTGGTCGGAGGCCTTTTAGTACCTCTTCGTCATTATTAACACTGTTGCTTGGCCTACTAAGCTTCCATCCAAGGATTAACTTGCGTACATGTTTCTTCTCAACTAAATTTGCTTTCTCTGCTCCTAGTCCATCTCTTACATGTTCAAGGTTATGAATGGACAAGGTGCCTTTCAATTGGTTTACACCACCCAATTCCTCAATTCCAGGACCTGTCTCCTTACCCACCTTTACAAAAGGTAATGATCGGAGATTAGTCAACCGTCCCAGTACTCCAGCTGGAACTTTCATATATCTACCAAAATAAACATGTCGCAAGTTGATCAAATTCGCAACTTCCCTTGGGAACTCTTCAAGTTGATAAGGTATTTTCAATGTCTGTAGGTATTGAGTATGGTCACTAGAGAATGGTCACAGTCACTTCATATTCTGGTGGTACTTGCCACCATGCCTAGTTGGTAGGTTGTGTGGTGATTACCACCATAGTATGGTAAGCATGGTGTTTTCAGCTTAGTACAATTAGCATGTTAGTTTACTGTAGATAAGCTGTAGGTATGGGGTTGTATAATTAGCAGTACGGTGGTTCTTACTGGAGAAGGTAAGCATTGTGCCTTTCCCAATATATATAGTTGCAACTTGTTAATGATCAATACAAGAAAATCTTTCCATCATTTTCTATATGGTATCAGAGCAGAACCATTCTCTGGCCTGACTCTTCATTTTTCTTCTTTAACTCATCTTGTGTTAAAAAATGGGTGATGAAGACAGCACTGTTTCTTCTTCTTCCATACCTCAAAATTCTGAGATTGATTCAAATCCAAACCAACGTTTGTGTTCAGTTCTACTCAATGAGTTCAACTACATTTCTTGGTCAAGAGCTATTACTCTTGCTCTTGGTGGAAGATCTAAACTCGGCTTCATTAATGGAAGCATTCAAATTCCACCACCTCTTTCTTCTGGTTATGGAGCATGGCTCACTAAAGACCACTTGGTCATGTCTTGGCTCTTAAACTCTATGGAGCCATCGATAGCTGCCATTTTTAGCTACTCTGATTCCTCTCAACATCTCTGGAAATCTGTGAAAGAGATGTATGGGAACCAAAACAACTCTGCCAGAATTTTTCAACTTCAAAGAGACATTACTAGTCTCAAGCAAGGGGCAACATCTTTTGTTCATCATCTAGGCAGCATGAAGAACATGTGGAATGAGGTAGATATTTATCGACCTCACACCACAGATGCAACAGAGCTACTAAAAAGAGCTGAAGAAGACAAAGTTTTTCAACTTTTGGCTAGTTTAGGACCTGAGTATGAAGACCTTCGTAGTCACATTCTCATGAGTCCAGAACTACCAACTTTGTCCAGTATTTGTTCTACCATTCAGCGTGAAGAAACCAGGAGGAAAGTCATGAATGAAGATTCCAAGGCAACTGTTTCTGAATCCAGAGCCTTTGCAACCAGTCACAAGCCAACTGAAAAGAAAATTTACAAGGGTAAACGTCCTGATCTTCACTGTACCTATTGTGATCATCCTGGACACTTGAAAGAGAGGCGCTGGATTCTGCATCCAGAGCTCAAACCCAAGTTTGACAAGCAAACAAGGGATACCCGAGTTTTTACAAGAAACCAGCTTCCTAAAGCTAACCATGTTTCCTCTGTTTCTGATGGGATATTGAATTTCACTGCAAATCCAGCTGCACTGATAAATGAATTTGCAGCATATCTCCAGATGAAGCAAGAAAATGAACCAGAGGCGACTACTACAGATCCAACAGCTTTACTTGGAAAGTTGGGGGGTTTTTTGGCTGAAACAGATGGTGTGACTCAGGATGACATATCAGGTATCCTAAAGGCTTTCTCTACAGCTTTGCATGCAAGTGTTATAAATGATTTTTGGATAATAGATTCGGGTGCCACTGATCATATGACAAATCAAAACTCTAAACTTCAAAACTTTGAAAAATTGTCAACTCCATCCCATGTTTCTGTTGCAAATGGTAGAGGTGTGCCAGTTTTAGGAAAAGGGAAGATAAACATTCTCTCAGAAACTATTAAATCCACAGCCTTATATGTGCCATCTTTTCCTTTCAAATTGATGTCAGTTGGGAGAATTACTAATTCTCTGAAATGCCTTGCCATTTTTTATCCTGACAAGGTTGTTTTCCAGGATTTAGCCACCAAGGAGCAGATTGGTGAAGGGTTCTACCTTAATGGACTTTACTATCTATCAAAAGACTTTAGGATTCCCCAAGCTAATCTTACTCTAGCTCAAGAACATCAGTTATGGCATCAACGTTTGGCTCACCCCTCAGAACATGTTTTGTCATCTGTGTTTCCAAATTTTTGTAAAGAATCACTTCAATGTGAAATATGCCACTTATCTAAGTCTACTAGACTCCCTTTTGGTTCATCTGTATCTCGAGCTAGCAAACCTTTTGAAATTGTACACTCTGATATCTGGGGACCTGCTCCTTTAGATTCTTTTGATGGTTATAAATATTTTGTTACCTTTGTTGATGATTTCTCTCGTGTTACCTGGTTATATCTCTTGAAGTTTAAGAGTGATTTGTTTTCTGTGTTCAAAGATTTTCACAGTCTTGTCACAAATATGTTCTCTGCTAAACTTTATATCCTCAGATCAGATAATGGTACCGAATATATGTCCAAAATCATGTCTCAATTTTTAAGCTCAAATGGAATTTTACATCAGACAAGCTGTGTGGGAACACCACAACAGAATGGTCTTGCCGAGAGGAAAAATAGGGATCTACTTGAAAAAACAAGGTCCATAATGTTTCAAATGAGTGTCCCTAAGAGGTTCTGGTCTCAAGGAGTACTTACTGCCACATATCTCATAAACCGATTGCCAAGTAGAGTACTTAATTTCAAGTCACCCTATGAAGTTTTGAAAGGGAGGAAGCTAGATATTTCACATCTGAAAGTATTTGGCTGTGTGTGCTTTGTTCATGTGCAATCTGTTCACAGAGATAAACTAGATCCTAAGGCTGCAAAGTGTATTTTCTTGGGATATTCATCTACACAGAAGGGGTATAAGTGCTTCAATTTGAGCACTAGAAAGTTACTAGTATCCAGAGATGTTCGATTTGCAGAAACTACCCCATTTTTCTGTTCTCCTGTACCATCTCCTCAGGGGGAGTTTTTTCAGGACTTCCTCTCTCTCCCAATATCGGGCTCTGTAAGGGCAAAATATTTGCTATTGGCTATTTCCTATTTGACAAAACCTCTTCCCTTGTATTAGCATTTGTTTTGTATTCAATGCTAGATTATTTAGGGATTATGTGTCGTGGCTTAGGTTGTTCTTACTCGAGATGGTTCGTGAAGACGCCTTTCTTATCCGGTCTTTTCTCCGGACTTCGATCATTAGTCATCGAAGGTTTCGTTCAAGCATCTCAAGGTATGACTCATGCATATGCACATGCACTTCATTGTCATTTTGTCTTCCTTGTTGTCCTAGGTTTATCTAGGATGTTTTCCTTTCACTTATGATGTGAATCACATAAGTATAGGATGCTTGATTGCCACACTTGTGTCTTGTATCACAAGTTTCGAGTGCTTATCTTATAAGCACCCGGTCGCAACGCGACCGGCTCAAATTTTGTATGCATAGTTTCATACATTTGAGTTTATGATGTTAGGATTGCTAGATCTTCTTATAGATTTGTTTTGATTAGCATTCCTTTATGTTTAAGGCTGTTTTATGCCTTGCGATCGATCGTCACTGTTCATGCGATCGATCGCACCACGTGGCAAATTTGTCCGTTGGATTTATGACCGTTGCAGTTCGAAAATATGTCCGTTGGGACTTTTTCGTGCGATCGATCGCAACTTTCCGCGATCGATCGCAAACAAGGGTTTTCACTTCCAGACTTGATTTTACACTGTGCGATCGATCGCATAATATCGTGCGATCATTCGCAAATGTCCCTGGGATGTTTTCTATAAATAGAACCCTTGTGTTTCATTTCGGTCAACTCTTTCCCCATAGTCGAAAATACACTTTGAGAGAGTTCTTTGGTATTGTGAGTGATCCTAGTTCCATGTTGTAGGTTCCTCATCTTAATCTCCATCTATAATCCATTGCTAAACACTTTGATTTGCATTTATATGCTAGTTTAGCCTATGTTTAGGATTTAGGAGATTCTATTCGATTCTAGCAATTGTTCCATGTTGAATTGCTGAATTGAAGGATTGAATCATTTGTTTCAATCTTCTTTGTTGTTTGTTTGTTTAGCTAATGATCCTTGTGATTAGTTAAACAAACCCTTGAATCATATTCAAGGCTTTTCAATTCGGTTTGGTTAATGCAAGCAATTGTTCCTTGTTGAATTGCTTGTGTTAATTGAATTGAATTCATTCATACATACACACACACACTTGCATAGTCGGTGTCTTGCGGTTGGAGGATTCACGCGGTGAAGTTCGATCAATCGGAGAAGCTTGAGGTGGGATCACTTGAAGAGCATTCGGGGCTACACAAGGTTAGAGCTGCCACTAGTCATAGGGTTGATAGTGTAGAGTTTGGAACGGAGTTCCCCCTTGTACGTGTTGCCGTTTGGCGTTTTCATAGTGTTACACAAGAGCGTGGGGTACGGCTCCCCTCCGGTTTTCCTCTAGTGGTAGAGGTTCCGGGTGACCATATTGTGTGTTGCTTGTGTGATTGTTGATATCTATTGTATTGTGCTTAATTGATTAGCATATTGTGTGCTTGTTCATACATAGATATATATAGTCCGTGGTGTGCTAGTTTGATGCACACTTTGGGATTCTAGGTTGTACAATTGATTGTGCTTGTTGCATATATATTTGTTATCAATTGTGTATTGCTTGTGCAATAGTTAAAACCTAGGTTGTTCATTGTGAAGCATATTTGTATTGCTTCCTATTGTTGTTTGTAGGAGAGTTAAGTTTTAATTTGTTGAAAGTTGTGTATACTCTCCGATTAGTGTTTAGGACGACTATACCGTTGTTGGGACAATCCGGTGTACCGGAATTTCAGGCTCAAATGTGAGTGATGGCAGCACTCCTCAGTTGGAGGTATCAAGGGAAAATTTTGTTGAGCCTCAAATGGAAACAGGCATTGCTGTTCCAAATGTTCTAGATATATCAAACTCACCGAGGACTGTCTCGTCACCATCTTTTTCACCAGTTCAGTCTCAGGATATTTATGATCACCAAAATGAAGTGCATGATGAATCAGGGAGGACCATTCCAGGACCAGAACCAGAACCAACTGAGTCAAGTTCCAGACGCTACCCTACTCGGGCTAGGAAACCCCCTCTCAAGCTTCAGGATTACAAGGTGTATACTACTAAGTATCCCTTGGAAAAGTTTGTTGATTACAGCAAGGTCTCTAAGACTCATGCCACTTTTCTCTCTGCCATTTCCAGTTCTCCTGAACCAAAAACCTATCGAGAAGCAAGTCAACAAGATGTTTGGATCACAGCTATGAGAGAAGAATTGAACGCTTTAGATGAAAACCAAACCTGGAGCATTGTCGAGCTTCCCAAAGGAAAGAAAGTAGTTGGTAGCAAATGGATATTCAAAACCAAGTTCAAGTCAAATGGAGAGATTGAAAGGCACAAAGCTCGGTTGGTAGCTAGAGGGTTCACTCAGACCTTCGGTGTTGACTACAAAGAGACTTTCGCTCCAGTGGCAAAAATGAACACCGTTCGAGTCCTTCTGTCTGTTGCAGTAAACAATGCCTGGCCTCTATATCAAATGGATGTTAAAAATGCTTTTCTCCATGGTGATCTTGAAGAGGAAGTTTACATGCAACTTCCTCCAGGTCACCCTAAAGAAAGTGATCCAAATTTGGTGTGCAAACTTCATAAATCCTTGTATGGATTAAAACAATCTCCTCGAGCCTGGTACTTTAAACTCAGCTCTGTTCTGGAAGAAAATGGCTTCAAAAGAAGCAATGCAGATTCATCAATGTTTGTTCGAAGTGGTAGTTCTGGAAAGTTGGTGGTGTTAGTTTATGTTGATGATATTATTATTACTGGAGATAATGAAGATGAGATCAACATTCTTAAGAAATCCTTGAAATGTAAGTTTGCTATTAAGGATTTGGGAGTGTTGAAATACTTTCTTGGTATTGAAATGGCAACTTCTCATAAGGGACTGTTCCTAAATCAAAGAAAGTATTTAATAGATCTTCTAGAAGAAGCCGAGATGATGGATAGCAAACCTTTTGCTACACCTCTGGATAGCAAGATGAAGCTGGAATTGGAAGGAGATAAACTCAGCAATATTGTGGCGTATCAAAAGCTGGTTGGTAAGCTTATTTACCTCACCATTACCAGGCCAGATATCACCTTTGCAGTGAGCTTAGTTAGTCAATTTATGCATGCCCCCACTGAGGCACATCTGCAGATTGTTAAGAGGATTCTCAGATATCTCAAGGGTTCCATTGGAAGAGGCATACTGATGAGGAATAATAATCACACCAGGTTAATGGGATTCTCGGATGCAGATTGGGCTGGAAATGCTTGTGATAGAAAATCAACCACGGGATATTGTACCTTTGTTGGAGGAAATTTGGTATCCTGGAAGAGCAAGAAGCAAACTGTCATTGCTCGATCAAGTGCCGAAGCTGAGTATAGGGCCATGGCGTCTACTGCATGTGAGTTAATTTGGCTAAAATCTCTCTTATTTGATCTAGGAATCAACCATGATCAACCTATTTCTATGTTCTGTGATAATCAAGTAGCAATGCACATTGCTGCTAATCCAGTTTTCATGAGCGCACCAAGCATATTGAGGTGGACTGCCATTATGTTCGGTCTCAAGTTCAGAACAAGGTGATCAATACCGTTTTTACTCGGAGTCATGATCAACTTGCAGATCTCTTCACCAAACCTCTTCCTTCTGCTCAGTTTCTTCGATTACTTTCCAAGCTTGGATCTCTCAATCTTCTGGATCCAGCTTGAGGGGGAGTATTGAGTATGGTCACTAGAGAATGGTCACAGTCACTTCATATTCTGGTGGTACTTGCCACCATGCCTAGTTGGTAGGTTGTGTGGTGATTACCACCATAGTATGGTAAGCATGGTGTTTTCAGCTTAGTACAATTAGCATGTTAGTTTACTGTAGATAAGCTGTAGGTATGGGGTTGTATAATTAGCAGTACGGTGGTTCTTACTGGAGAAGGTAAGCATTGTGCCTTTCCCAATATATATAGTTGCAACTTGTTAATGATCAATACAAGAAAATCTTTCCATCATTTTCTACAGTAGGTTATAAAGCTGACCAATAGATTTGGGAAATACTTTGATATTTGTTTTCAAAACATTCAAATACCTCAAGTGTTTCAACTTTCCAATCGAATCTGGCAACACCTCAATTTCTGCCTCATATAAGTTCAAAACACGTAAAGCTTTAAAGCTAGTCGAGGTGTTCCCAAAGTCTTTGCCCGTCGAAAAAATTGAGCGCAAGTTCTTCGGTTTTGATACATATTTTGCAAGATCGTGCACAAGATCATGCACCTTGCATTTGGTAATATTCCCATAATCATCCTTTGTAACGTCTTGAAAAAATGAGTTTTCCAATAGGAGATTAAAATATTTATCACCTATATCCTCCATCTCTAGATTACTTCTATCTGGAGAAGGGTGAAGCCATCCCTGAGCCATCCAGAGTTGGATCAAGTCATCCTTTACAATTTCAGAATCTTTGACGAACATTGAATATGCAAAACATTGCTTCAAGGATGGGGATTTCAACTCATCAAAACTCAACTTCAAAATTGACAAGATTTTTTTTTCTCCTTCTGGTAAATCCCATATCCCACTTTCTACAATTGATCGCCATCCATCACTTGTTTTAAAGCGCATCATATGTCCCAAAACCTATGATTAATAGGTCATGTGTCAGATTTCTATCAAATAATAGTGTTATTACATTTTGCTATCTTGTGTAAGGCTATTTGAAAATTCATATGAATAAAGATTTTATAGCAATATCCTTATAGAAAAAGACTCCTACAACATATTATCGTTTTTCATTTGACTCTAAATAATGCTTTTTTTTTTTACACTAAAAGATTTGTTTTGATTCTTAAGGCCAAACAGGTTGCGAATTCGAACAAATTAAGTCTCGGCCTAGGTTGGCCATTTTTTTTTTTTTTGCATTTCTATCAAGTCTCTCACTATTACTAACATACTACACGGTGCTAATACATTCACTGCTACTACAAACTTCTTCTTCTTTTCTTTTTTACTTTTTGGGTTTAAGGTTTAGCGTTTAGAGTTTATAGTTCAAGGGTTTAAAGTTTAGAATTTAAGGTTTTATTTTTTTTTAAGGTCGCCAACTATTACTACACAATGCTTCTACACTAGTTGTTACTACACAATGCTTTGTATTTCTTTGGGCTTAGACTTTAACGCTTAATTAAGATTTAGTGTTTATATAGCAACATGGTTGATAACAAGATTGTGTAGTCAGAGAGAGCTTATGTACACGTAGTATCATTGTTTACGTACGTAGTAATTAACAAATGTCAATTCAGCAAATTCCCCAACTAACATAATTTGTGATTTACCAAAAAATCAATAAATAAATGTACGGTAAAGAATAATACAAATCGTATAGTTTGTATATTCCATCATATTACGCCCCTGAAAGTGTTAGGCCTCAATATATGAGACCTCTAACATTGACCTTCTCTTTTTCATATTTTTTTCTTTCTTATTTTTGGAGTTATCATTTTGTTTCCTGTTTTTTGGATCAAAGGGGGAGTGGGGGGAGTTTGAACTTGAGATCTATGCCTTACCACTAGATCAAATGTTAGTTGGCTTATTCATTTTTGTTTTATGAAATGAAATGTACGTTATTTCATGAATGCTCATTTAGAATTATGAAATGTTAGCTCTTTACCCTTTTTTTTTTTGGGTGCTTTTTTAGAAGGAAAAAAATGACATTTTAAATAACTTCGGATTTGATAAAGATCAAATAAGAAGAAGAAAAAAAAGATATGATTGAATAAAAACTTAAAACTTTTTTTTTTGAAGATAAGGGATGATTCAATAATTACGACGGAACGCATACAACCGGGGGACATAAAGCCTAACCCAGATAGAAAATAGAGGATATCCCCAAATAGCTTACAGCGGAATATGAGCTGATAGAGCTCAATCTGCAAACACACAACTGCCTCAAAACATAGGCAACAAAGACTCAATAACACCGCAAAGACAACTGCCGGATAGACGAATTCCCCGAGTTGTTCGATGATCCAAACAAACCAGATCATGAGACAGGTATAGACGTCGGTCAGTTGAAGACCAGTGATAATTGAGGGGTGATACGTCCCAATCTCAAAAGAGATGGAGAAGCAAAAACTGAAGAGTAAAACCCTCAAATGGTACCTGAACTATCGAGTAAAGTTTTTTTTAGTACCTAAGAATTTTAAGAACCTCAAATGGTACCTGAACTATTGTATACTTACCTAATATGGTACCTCCGTTACCTCAAATGGTACCTGAACTATTGCATAAAGCTTTTTTTAGTACCTACGAATTTTTTTTTACCAAATATGGTACCTGAACTATTATGCCGTTACCTAATATGGTACATCCATTAACGAGAAAAGTAATGGAGGTACCATATTAGGTAAGTATGCAATAGTTCAGGTACCATTTGAGGTTCCTAAAATTCTTAGGTACTAAAAAATACCTTACACAATAGTTCAGGTACCATTTGAGGTTTTTACCCAAAACTGAACCATACCAAGAACAGAAATAAAGCCGCTAAACAAAACGGATAAACACACGTCGGACTTGAAAGAGCAGGCGCAAGCACACACACACCAACCCAGATCTGAAACCGCATCTCAACCCAGAAGAACAAGGACCAACACTGGTCCCTCCTCCCAGTCCGCTTCCATCCAAAACCCAGAGTAGATCCAACAAAATCTACCCCAAACCACCACCTGCAAACAACAGATCTGGGAGTGTGACAGCCACATCCACCGCGGCGCCGCCGAGAAGCCGCTAGAAAAAAAACGAGGAGCAAAAACTCCTTCCCAAACCGAGGACGTCAGCACCGGACCACCGATCCACACCTCCGTCGAAGAGACCCAAGACGAAACAGATGCACCCCCCATAGGCCAATACAGAACCCGTCCAAAACAGAACGTCACCTGCACCACCACCCGAAAGAAAACAAAAACAAACCACCTCTGACTCGTCGCCGTCACAAACCCCCTGGAAAGAGGAACCCCGCAAACCCCATAAACGCCGGAAGACCGCCAAGGGAGGCAAGGGGAGAGGAGTGCGACCTCCAAGACGCAGATGAGATTGCGACAGGAACCATCCACCGCCCGCGTAGAGGCGCGACCGAAGATGGAGACCCTCCCCCAACCCCCAAGCCGCAGATCAGGAAGATCCAGGCAAGAGAGAAGGGGGAGGAATACCTGAGATCTACTTTCTCTCTCTATAATCTAGAGAGAAGGAAGAGACGGCCGTTCTCATTTCGATATATAATTTTTATGGATCTATCTTTGATCCATCAGTAGGACAATAAAAACTTAAAACTGATGATAGAACATACCCTTGCTACTAATGGTAGACCTCCACACTTTTTAGCAATCTCCCTTCCGATTGTCTCCTGATATTCAGACATAGGAGCACTATCAACTGGAACTGCTTTATCCTTCAATATGAGCCAACATTCATCATCTGATAGTTTTCTCAAATCGCACCTAGGAAGGGTCTCCATGACTTTTGCAACTTTGTCACTACGGGTAGTCACAATGATGCTACTTCCTCTGGTATCATTAACTGTTGACAAACAGCTACTTAGCTCTTCCCATTTCTCAGGATCTTCGTTCCAAACATCATCGAGTACGAGAAGATATCTTTTCTCTTTCAACTCTTCTCGAAGGAATTTACAAATTGCATCCTTGCTTTGTACTGCTGCTTTCTCTGGTTTAAGAGATTCCAAGATGCAACTTAAAATTTTCTTGACTTCAAAAGGCGTAGATACACACACCCATAATTTTTCATGAAAGTGTTTATCAATCTCAGATTCATGATATATTGATTTAGCTAAAGTTGTCTTCCCTAGGCCTGGCATTCCCACAATAGCCAAAACTGGAAGACAATTTTCTTCACTATAGTTTGACTTGGTCAAGGTTTTGACTATATCTGACACAACCTGTTCCCTTCCGATGACGTGCTTTTCATCTGTATCAAACTCGGAAAAGGTTTCCCTGCCAAGTACTTCATTATCTTGGGAGGTTGCATCAACTAATATCCTACCAACTAACCCAATCCCATCTGCCTCACTCCTCAATTTCATCAAAGACGTGTTGATGTTCTTAATTTTATGAGCCATTTTGAAACGAAAGGCAACCGGATTGGAAAGAGAGAAAAAGTTGAGTACCTTTTTCTTCATTTGGTTCTGCAGTTCCACTTTACGCCGGAGAGCTTCATATGCAATTACATCCAACACATCATCAGCATTGTGAGCTATGTCTTCAAGATCCTTCACCCACATTTCCACTGCCTCACCCCGACCTTGTGATTTTGCAGCATCTCGTTGCATAGCTTGGATCTTGAGGAACGATTCACGCAGCTTTTTTAGCTCTCCCCTCATTCCCCATACGGGACTGAACTCTTGAGCAGCAAGCAAAACCACTTTCTTCAGCAATTCCTGCGCAGCAAAAGTAAGTAACTCTGACATGTTTCTTTTGGTAGATAGACAACAGAGCTAATGCTTAATTTGCCAAGTACAAGACTCAACAAGCAGAAATTCTCTCCTGAATTTTACTATGAATTAATAGACACATATATATGGGAGGATCTTACATTCTTAATTAGAGTTGTAAGTTAAGCATAAATTGTAAACATGCATCATCAATACAACAGGCATAAAGTGAAATCATCTAGTTCTTTTCTTTAATCAAAAGCAGAAGCATCTCTTTTTATTTCCAATCAATAAACAAAAGCACTCATGATAAACCAAGATAATTAAAGCAAAGGTGATTCAGGGTATACTCATATTGGTTCTGGAGCTAGGTTTAAGATATAATTGATAACTAATCATGATTATTATTTGGTTAATCGATCAGGATCCTTGGTCATAGCTTGCAAGTTGCAAGATGCTTATGCTTTTCTTTTCTTTTTTCTTATCAAATGCTGCTTTTGCATTTTTCTTTGTTGATACTCGACGTCTTTCATTCCACCCCGACTATAGATTACAACTTACACCATATATCATGAAGGACATAATAGATTATCTTTTCTCGCAATGATGCTGCGATAACATTAGAAAATAGACAAAATCAAAACCTCCAATATTCAACCTTGTCCAAGCTATGTCAACAGTCGTCTTTGTCACCATCATGAAGTGTATTTGACCCAATCTGGTGTATTAAAAACTTCAATTAATGGTCCTAGATTAATAAAAGAAAATAGACGGACAAAATTTACTTGCAGCTTATGTTTTTGAACTGAAATCTAAATTGGACATGCGTTTTTTTAGGTAAAGTAAAGTTTGGCTAGGTCTTTTTTTTTTGGATCATTACCATCGGGAGATTTCTTTGTGGGCTCATTTTTTGAATAAAGAGAGTACACTAGTCTAAATGATGCTAGACTTGGGATGATCAAATCCTTAAGTAATTACATTTTTAATCACTGTAGGGTTGGATCAAGGATGGGAATCACAATACATTCCTTCAATGTCCCTCACTATGACTTTTCTAAACATCTCTTTGAATCTTTCAAGAGCTACTTTCTCTCTTTCACTAGCTAAATATATAGCCTATGGCTTCTTTTTACAAGAAGAGATGCTGGCTTAAGTTGCACTCTGCTATTTTGAGAGATTCATATCCCTCAGTAAGGAGAGTCGACGCCTACCAGAAATCAAGTAAACCTGAATGAGTTCGACTAGTACTTGTAAAGTTGTAATGGTATAAGTGTATAACTATTAAGTGTAGAACTGTAAATACTAAATTAAATATCAATAATTATTTTGTGCAATAGGTGGGCAAAGGAGAGTCTCTAGTGAGGATCTTATAAGTTATAATAAGGACTTGGTGAAGATTTTCAAATCAACGGTTGGATGAGTGTTTTAAAGTTTATTTGAAATATTATTTTTTAAACATATATACTACTCATCTAACCGTTAATTTGAAAGTCATCACTAAATCCTTATTATAAAGTCCTCACTACAGACTAAATATAATTGTGTAACGTAGAGCAAAAATATAACGGTGATTATCTTGAGAAAATGTGATAGGAACTTCTGATTTGTTAGGACTTGGGAACCCTTTTCCTATGCGGAAAAGGATCTTTTACTCTCCTCTATATATAGATTCATTCCTATGCCAAATCAAATTTAAACAAAGAACCTTGAGAAGTTACCAACCCTAGCTTGCTTCTAAGGAACACGGTCAGGCTAGCTATCATCGGCTGTATCTCAAAGACATGACAGGCGGAGGTAGACCCACTTGGACACTTCAAGAGACATTGCATCCCATACAACGAAAGGAAGGGCAGGACACCCAGGAAGAACTGCAGAAGAAGAAGAGAAACCGCGAGGAGGAGCCGAAAGAGAGCGAGAGGAGGCAAATTTTGGATGAAGATAGCCATGTCACCACCGGTGACGACGATGACGACGAAGATGGCACAGAGGCAGCTGCAGAGGTATTTCGAGGAAACCCACCAATGCATAATAATGTAAATGTGAAAAGAAGATGGGATGATGATGTTGTGTTCAGAAATCAGGGCCGTGGTGAAACCAAGACTCCTAAGAATGATTTCCACAGAAAATTTCTGAATAAATACTTGATTTGATATGTACATCGCAAAAGTATGGAATTAAATTATTGCTTCGTGTTAGTGAGATCATGTAATGTTCTAGTAATTCATTGAACTGAATTTTAAAACCATACTCTGCTGGTAAAGACAAACAATCAGCATATAAACAATAACCCATGAATTAAATACATATATTATTCAACAAGTCGAGAAATCAAGAAAAATCAGCATAAGACTATCAGTTTTCTATGAATTGGGTCCTGACATTTATCACAATGGCAAGGACCCAGATAACAGATAGTATTGTATTCCACCAAAATATGAATAAATAACAGAATAAACCATAGCCTGCAGCAGCATGACAACCCCTGCAACCCATTTTAACCCACACCAATTTCTGAGGATCAATAAATTAAAGGAATAAGTAACCTTTATTTCTTTCCCATTAATGAACTCACCAAGAGTTCATGAAACAACTTCTCTTCGCGTTTTCTTCTTCTGCTAGATATAATCAACTTCCAACTTCAACACTGCTCACTTTGCTTTCTGTAGTGATTAAAGTTGTATCGACCTTTGGCGGACCAGAATGCCGCCTTGGTCTGGCCGGCGAGGCTGGGAACGAGAGCCGTTTCTTAACAGACTCGGTATCCTTCTCATTGATCCCATTCTTCTCTGCCGGACTTTGCAACCTGGACTTGGCTCTTGCAGATTTAGTTGGTACCATGTAACTTGGGAGTGCTGGAGAACTATCCATGCTCTCATCATCCCTCACCGATGAGCCAGCAATGCTGTGCCTCCTAAACTGAACTGACTGCACACTGGTCACGCTCTTTGTGTCATCATCAGGGGTACGAACACTACCCCTTGGGCTCGGTGATGGCTTTAATTTTCGAGCTACTTTTGTAGAAGCTGGCTTGGAAGGAGTTGAAGGGGAACGGAATCCAGGGTGGCTTGGCTTTTCACTGGCAGTTGGGGATTGCTTATCGGAATTGAGAAGATATCGAGCATATGACTTGTTGATTTCTCCTGGGGAAATGCTGCGAGTAATTACACTCTTTACAGATGAGCGGTCGTCGTGGATGTCTTTTTCCGTCATGCCACGACTCTCCCATGGCCGGGCAGCCATCCACCGTTCCAACCAGCTCCAACCCCAGGTGGGATTGCTTGGATCCATGAACATTGGGTTTACAGATTTTGCAGAATTCTTCCCATTTTTCTGTGTAGTGAACCAGTGTTAGAGCCAGAATGACGTCCATTCAAGATTAAGGAAATCTTAAATGAAGAAATGAGGCCAAAATTGTTTTGTTTAGTAATGTAACCACATAATAGGGGTTTATAAAATACACACACAATTGATAAGGAACTTATGCAAAAAGAAACCTAGTTATTCTTCCAAACTGAGTGCCTAACCTTAGACTTTATCGACCTTATATAGCTCACTTAGCTGCAATTTTGAACCCTTCATTGTAGTCTATAGACCTTAAGCTCACTTAGCTACGCTTATAAACCCTTCATCTAATAATGCATGCACTATATGAGCTGACAGGATTGTTACTTGTTAATGACCAAGGTTACGCCTTTTACTACAATTCTGGAAACTTATGCGATAAAGTGAAACTGGCAACCTAACCTATAAGTTATATCCACACAAAGAGGGAAAAAAAAAAAAAGAAGGAAGGCCAAATGAACAAGGCTGTAGGAAATGGTCATGAATATTGCAGAATTGAAGGAAGGGTTTGTGAAATACAAATATTTGGTTTCAGGCTTTTAAAGGACAACCAAACTTATAGCTAACCAAAAAGGATTGTAATATAATATTTGAATGTCCCACGACTTTCATCTCTACACCATAACAAGATACAGAAGAGAACTGCATAAGCTATCCGTCTCCTCTTTTCAGTTCATTTATGTCATGTAATATTATAGGATTAAGATTACCTGATGAGAGAAAGCATAAGCGAGTGCTCTTTCCCTTCTCATTGTTGCTTCATGCTTGCTTAATAGGTTTGCTTCAACTTGCTCCTTTGACTGTATGCTGTCATCCCATTCATCCCCAAGCTGTAACAATGTTCAAAACGAGTTTATAGCTAATGAGGTTCTTCGATGAAAAATTATCTCAATACAGATACGCATATGGGCCTCTTTAACTAGGGCTGCGTCAACAATGCAAGAACCAAACTTGCATTTGCCACCAGCTGGACGAAAATTTTGAAACCAAACTTTCTAATTTAATTTGTAAAAGAAATTTTGGAATTAGGATCGAATCAAACCAAGGACCGGAATTTGTCTTCAAACGACAGCTCAGAGGGTTTCAATTACTATGGAAATCAGTTAGAATGTGTAACATAATCCAATTAGTGGACTAATCTATACAAACTATGAAAAGCTAAAAGTAATAAAACAGACCTGCAAAGTCTCTTTTGCATGTTTTAGTAGGAGTTGTCTTTGGAGAGCCTGGTTCTCCTCTAACATTCTGATCCTCCTGGAACGTATTTGAGCTTGCACACGAGATAGAGTCTGCATGCATTTGAGGGTATTTGTGGCTTGCCGTTTCACAACAGATCCCTCTATCAATGTTTTCAGCCTAACCAGCCCTCTTAAAGCCCTCAATGCCCTTCTCGCCTGAAAAGTTCAGAACACTACTCATGAAATGTCTAAAAAATTTCCTGCAAGTTGTATTTTAGCAACCAAGATAAACTTATAAACACTGGCCTAAAATATGTCAAAGACCAAAATATATATTTTCATATAGTAAATACCAGGTATCCTCGAAATGCTGTTTGAATCACGATTGCTGCCACTTCCTCCCTTGATTTTCCAGCATATCGAGTAACTGTAGGGAATCTGACTACCTCTGGAGCAGCTTGAGCTGGAGGAGATGCAGGAACCTCAGGCTCAGTGGTTGCAGTAGTGGTGACCGCAACAGGGTAAGCATGGTTTTGCTGCTCATTCACCACATTGGTCAATTTCACCTCTTCTTGTGGAGGTAGTGGCGGCAATGTGGGCGGTGCTAAAGAGGTAGACTCATATTCTGGCTGTTTTTGCTTCCCAAACCATTTCTTTTTTGACTTTTCTGATCTCTGGAAAATCAGTTGCTAGAATTATCAGAAACCCATTAAAAGGAAAAACAGTAACACACACTGCTAGCCAAATTGGAACATCTTCAAACCTGTTCTTTCTTCTCTTTGGACTCGGGGCTCAGAGCTTTCTTGACTGAAGAAAACCAATTTCCTTTCCTCCCCATCTCCTTATCATTCCCCAAATTCACTCCCTTGGGAAAGAAAAACCAAATTAAATTTCACTATTTCAGAAATCACTTGCATATATTTAGGAATATCATTTATAATTATATAAATGTTAAGGAAAAAGGTGAGAGTCTGACAAATTCTACAATGCATATCCCTCAAAATAAACAATTTTAATGATCAAATTAATCTTATAAAAACAAAATCTGGGGGAACAAGCAAAAAGAGAGAAATTTTCCTAAAATTCGTGCTTTCTAAAGTTTGAACAATTATGACACTCATTGAAAAGAGAACTACATAAAACTCCAAGAAACAAAGTCTTCAGTCTCCACTACATTTTCTCAGAAATCAATCAATCAAGAAGGAAATTTTTTGCAAAACTATTAAGTAGGTCCAACAAGCAACTGGGTAGCTTCCAAATCAAAATGGCAGAAGAGCCAGATGTCAAAGTTTCTTACTTTAGGCCAAATTTAGCAACCCGTTTCAAACTGTAGAACAATTACAATGAAAACCCAACATTTCACAGCAACCATAATAAACTGAAAAGATAAAATCTACAATTGGGGGGCCTCAAAGAACTAACCTTTGAACAAAGTGTGGCAGATCTCAAATGGCCCTCACTTTTTCCTCAGGAAACCAACAAAAAGATTTCTTCAATTCAAGACTTGAAGAAGACTCGAAGCGACAGCTAATAATAGGCTAACTCTGCCCCTCTCTCTTTCCCTTTGTAAAGGGAAAAGAAGAAAAAATCAGATCTTGACAAGAACATTTCAAGGCAAGGATTGGTAAGAAGAAGAAGAAGAAAAATTATATGATATGAGGAAGCCCAGCTGGGTTTTGCTAGTGTGTCCCCACTTCTTGGGTTTGGCAAAACTGGGTCCCACAGATTTAACGAAGACTTTTGATCGTAGGTGGATGGATCAGATGCTCTGTGTGTCTCCGACACTCCTTCTTTTAAAGTAACTATGTTACTGTTACTGGTCTTGCGGTTACTGTTTGTCCTCACCGACCGTTACAACTTACCACGTAAGTAACAGCCCGCCATTGTAGCATCTTTGTAAGCTCGCTTGTTTTTCACTACAACTAACTATCCTTGTTTTTTTCCCTAATACAAATTACAAATAGAGGTATGAATTTTTTTATTTTATTTATCAAATTCACTGATACAAATTATGCATGATTTTGCTCTTATTATGATTATCATATCATTCTATCCTTATTCTCTCATTTATCTTCTCCACTAATTATTTATGTCCATATATATTCTACTTAAACCTAGATTTTTTGTGCTATATAAATACAATACTTTGTATTCTATGGAAAACACTGAATGGGATTCCAATGTTCATGTATTAGCTTTTGGGTGGGGATCAAGATTGATGAAGTTATGACTCAATATTATCATATAGTAAATATTAAAAGATGAATCATGCAATGAATTTGTATTAATGAAGCATGTTTCATGTAATTTTCATAAGGATTTTAATTACTAAAAAGTAAAAACCCAGGTAAAAAAAGACTAATTTTGTGTGTGGATTTCATTTTTACTTTTAGGAATATAAACCAAGAGTGGGTAGGGGTTCATTTAACCAAGTTTCCAAGAAACAGTCCAAATTTGAAACTAGCTCCAACCAGAAATGAGTTAGCTTTGGTGTTTAAAACTCACAACTAATCAATCTATTATCGAAACAGATTCAGGATTGGACCCCCCAATTGCTTGGAATTAATTAATTAATCTGATTTATACAGAGAAAGAGACCTGTTCGTTGGCAAACCAACAATAAACATGAGCACCAATCCGTGATGCTGCATAACACGTTAACACAGAGCCTTCAAATGCGTTGCATGTCAAATCACAAAAGCCAAATGGGAGTTTGAGCATCAAACTTGTGAAGGTTAGATATTATGTCTCCTTTTAAACTGTTAAAAGAAGGATGAGAGTCCAATTAATTCTTGTTCTAGATATAAGAATTCTGTACATTTTTGTAATTAAAGAGAAATCCTAAATTCTATGGAAAATATTGAAACTTACAGATCAAACCGCATAAGTTTAAACTTTGTGCCACAATTGTTTCCAGTGAAAAGTGTTGACTCTTTGTTTGTTTTTTTTTTTTTTAACTCACCTAGTGAAATATTAACCCGATTTGACATCATCTCTTACCATTTGGGAGAACTCTAAAAAAAGAGTGATGCCTTTTTTTCATTCGTACATTACACAATTGTTATTGCTGTTCTAATTAAAAGTTCAATTCATTGCTAAAAAAAAATGAATTAAAAGTTCAATTCAGCTAGGTGGCTTAATAATATGGTTGATTGATTTTTTATTGTTCCAAGTACTATTATTGACATTAAATTTGAATATAAGGTAACTAGCATCAGTGCATCACACTTCCATAATACAAAACAGCAAAGAAATAGTAATAAAATGATGCAAAAAGCAGTTGGTTAGGGCCTGAGGGAGTGTTCATTCTTCAGCTCAATCCAAGAGTGATCCAGCATACAAACAGAAGACTCTGCAGTTGTGTTGGGCCTTGCCCTATTTTCTAAAGAATTTTATTTTTATTTTCCTCTTATTGTTAGGAAAAAAGAATGACAAAAGAAATATTTAAATACAACTCGTGAACACGATCAAAATTGAAGGCTGAGAGAGGCTCCCTAAACAGTAGAAACGGAGTGGATTCAAGTACTCTTCCCACTTTGCTAATGACTAATGCTAGCACATGCATTATTATAGAAGAATATGTAACACACTAGTATGAACGTATTCAGATTAAACTTCATAGGCTAACATTTAGAAATCGAATGATTAAATTAGATTAAATATGATCACGCAAGGATCAGAATCATACACTTACATACGCGTTGAACACATTTCAATTCATAGCTCTAAAAGAATGTCTCATTAATTTGAGTATAGTTCAAGATCCCACACTAAAGAAAAGAGAATAGGTAAATGTTTCTCTTTTGTTGCAAGTTTCTATAAATTGGACCAACGTAACTCGTATAACATGAATTTAGTGATTTCAGCTACATATTTCAATAACAAGAAGGTAGCCATGGTATCATATCTATCTGATAAAAAATTTAGAAAAAAAAAAAAACAAAATGACTGAATTTCTTTTGGCCCTTTTCATTGATCGTTTGGTGTGACTTCCTCAGAATTGATAATGAAGAGACCAAAGCATAATCTTTGAGCAGTCTTCTGGTGGGATTCCCTTTAGTTTTGTCTCATCTTCAAGAACCACTTGCTTGACAAATTTCATTGAATTCTGTTGGAAAAAAAAAACAGCAAAAGAAATCCCAGAATGATAAGGAACATATATATTATTCTAAACCAAAGAAGACATATACATTGCACATGCTCACAATCATTTTTTCTCCTTCTAATTTTTAAGTAAAAGGGAGATATTTATTATTGAATTAGGTCAGTGACATATCACATATACTTACAGAAATGATAAGAAAGATTGGTTTAGATATCACATTCATTCTTATAATTATTTATCTCTTACATTTTAGGCATTGATAAATGATGATTGTATCCACACACCTAATGTGTCTGCAAGTCTGTAAATGATTTTAAAATGGTTGGAGGTTTGCCAAACCTCAACCAAAACCAGTTTACTTATTCATAGAGCATGAATATTTTAACAGTTTGGTGTGACAGGACCCAATTGCACCAGTGAAATAATTACCCTAGGGCATATGTGAAATATACCCTAATTCCTTTCAGAATTTAGGAAAAAAAAAAAACAAACATTCATGCATGTTGGTTTATCAAAGTATAACTCGAAATCGAACATTCATGCATGATTCTAAGTTTGATTAGAACATTACGTAAATTTTTATTATATGATACGGATTAACAATTTTACGATAAAATATGATCTGGATTTTTTATGTGGTTCCGAAAGAACCATTCATTTGAATGCTTGTCATGAATTAGATGTCATTATTACCTGCGAGGTGCTTTGAAGTGATGAAGTGCGACCCCATCTTTCGGGGTCCCAAAGAATAGAACTATTGAATGCAAAGCTTGAGATATGAATGCGAAGTCTATTAGTATCATCAGTATTGTTCATTTTCCTCAGAATATGCCATCCTATCACTTGTGAAGAATCACATACAGGTCCTTCAATCACCACTTTCTCTTTGTTTGCTGCAAGTAGTGCCATTGGCCATGTCCCAAACACCCTGCAAATCACACAAATGAAGTAATTTTTTTAGTAACACAAATGAAAACTAATGTTTATATAGAGATAACAAATTGATACCGTGACAAGACTAATACGATTGAAAGCAAAATCTGTCACAATACGAGCGACCGTATTTACATAGTCATGTAAGGTTCCGACATTAAGTTCTTTTAATGGTAATGAAAATTAAATTATAATACTTAAGTCAATAATAAGATGATGTTAATTTGATGGGATTCACACATTTATAAATTAAAATCATATGAATTTCAACGAATATGATGCCACTATGCACGGGGTACTACCTCAGCATTGCATTAAAGATACTTTTCTTCAAATACCTAACCATTTAGTTAATCTTTTCATATTGCTTAAGTAATCAACTAGAAATTCAGTTGGTTGAGTTGGACATTAGTAAGAGTCAAATGATTGGAGAAATTGTCCTTCCTTGAAAATATATTTTAAAATTTAAAAGAGAAATTCTAACCATCATCCACATACACGTGAACGACTATTAACTGTTGATACGTGCGAGTCTTACAAAAAGTCACACACACCAACTAAAAAACTTCGAATTTAAAAATTAGTAGTGCATAATAAAATATTTAGTAAATCTTAAGGACTCACTTTTTTCCAGAAATCATACGTACTCATTTTTTTTTTAAATTAATCAAAACTTTGAAACTACCATCCCTCCATAGGTTCTTACGTCCAACAAAAATGTTCAAAATTGTTTTTGAAAATTCCAAAACTTTTAGTAATGCTTGAGAAATAATTGTATAGAAAAGGCAAAGAGTTGGATTACTTACTCAATTTCTCTGAGCTGAACAAAGAATCCAAGATCATAAACATTGGAAAGCCCAGCAAAATGAACAATCCCACTAAGCTTGTGCTGCTCAATGTGCTTAAGAGCAACATTCCTCTGATGATCCATTTCAGCCTCAGAGTCTGTGAAATTCTCTTTGAAAACCAAATGCCTATACATAACACCTGTTTTCCTAAGCACTTCAGAAACCTCATTCGACTCGGTTTTCGCTTCCACCACAATCCACAGCAATGGTTGAGGAACCAACTTTATGGTGTTGGCCAATCTTCTCAAGAACACACATTTAAAGGGGGTTTTTGTGCTTGTTGGTGTCACTATGATTATGAATTTTCTTGGTGTCAAGTTGGGTTCTGCCACTTCTTCTTCTTCTTCTTGTGACATCACGCTTTCGGATTCGGAGTAGATTTCTTTAGGCCTTGCAGGAAAGGATGCTTCCATTGCCGAGCTTTGCTGTTCTGCTATCAAACTTCTATTGACATTTGCTACTTGTTGCGGCGGTTCTACTGGTTGAGGTGAAAACTCTATATTCTTCGATGAAGTCACAGCAGGTTTAGAAAAGATTGAAGGTTTACCTGTTGGAGCAAAGCCTGTGAAAAATCCCATAACAAAACACAAAGCAAAATGGGCAGCGGCTTTCTTCCATAGTTGAACCCTCTTCTTTGATCTCTCTGTTGTACCCATTTCTCTGAAAATTTAAACAGATCTAAAGCTGTAAAAATTGGTATTTGGGTTGTTAAATTTAGGTGGGTTTTGGTCATAGACAACAAGTAAAGTAGTGTATCAAAGTAATATATAAGGTGGAGACTAAAACCCTATATTTGAATGCAAGAAAGGTTATGAAAAAGTAGTTTATGACAAAAACGTGGTGCAATATTGGTTTTGTTTTTGGGTTTGTGTTGTTTTTTGGTGAGGAATTGCTTCATGTAGTTGTTGCTTGAAGTAAAAGGAAGATGGAAGGAAATAGAAGTGAGGAATTGAGTTGCTTTCTCTGCACCAAATAGTTGTTGGGATGGAACCCATCAACAAATTAGTATCAAAGTTCAACTGGTTGCAGCTGGGATATTGTAATTTGAAGTCTCCTAAATTCTATAAAGAAAGAAGGAATCAAAATGACTAGGATAATATGCAAGATTATATGACACTTATGGTAATTCAGAGTTGAACCAAAGTATGCTCTTGGATTATTGGCAATGTTATTGAAGTTCAAGAATCAAAATTGAAGGAACTTCCAAGCCACATGGGAACAAGTCAGCATTTTAATCTAATTAAGGTTTATAAACAATGTACAAATTTGAATTCTTAGTCATACTCATTTCAGTTTGGTGTGACAGAAAATCTTCATGGAAATTATATTAGCATGATGATTAGGAGTCACAAGGTTGATTAGGACAATGGAACAGACCCATGTAAAAGGTGCTGATATGAGTCCACCACCTGGGTTGGTGTTTGTTACTTTTAATCTCAAGACTCCTAGTATCATTAGTAAATTATTTGCTTATGTAGTGTTGATAACTTGATAATGTCAACAACTTAACTGCGTTCAGAGCAATCAATTATAACGTTTTATCAATCAATTATAACGTTTTATCTTAACTTCGATATTATATATTAGCAGTAAATTGCCAACTTATATCTAATAAATTGTTGTATCACTTTTTCGATACGAGTTTTTTTTTTTTTATCGAATACAGAAATTCAAGAATGAATAGTTAAAGTTATGCAATCAATAGCTAGTGACTTTTACTGAACTATACTGACCAAGTGACGTAGCAGATGACATTATGTTTCATTATTTGCTTTAAACGAGGCTCGGAATAAGCCCAAACATAAACAAATTTAACACTTGTTTTTTAGCATTCATGTAAACATAAAGGAAAGAAGAAAGAAATTCACTTGAACATCAAGAACAATAGGAGGATTTGGAACCTTCGTTAAGGTTGATTCTTGATGTGGATTAATTGAAAGCTCAAACACTTATTTGTGACAAGAATAGTTCCTCTCAAAAAATTAATCTCTTGTCATCATGCCATGATTACAAATACAATCTATATCACAAACATTCCTAACATTTGAAGCAACCAATAATTGACTCTTCATCTCAATCATCATATTTTGATTCTAAAGCAATAACATCAATTCCCACAACACATTGATCATAGGAAGGAGTTCAAACCAATCAATAATTTATGTTTGGATTAATTACAAAAAATCCTCCGAATTATAAGATAATTTTCAATTTCATACTCAAGTATCAATTTCATACCTCACATTTGATTTTGTTAACAAATTAATACATCCAATGTATGAAATTGTTAACAGAATATTAACAAATTGATACCTCCAAGGTATTAATTCGGTAACGAAATAAAACGTAAGGTATGAAAATGACAAAATTTAATACTTTAGTATGAAATTGAGAATGATCATATAATTCGAGGGTCTTTTCGAATTCAAACCAGGTAAATATTGGCCCCAATAGTTAAAAGTTTTTTTTCTTTTGGCCAATATTAAAAGCTAATTCAAACAGAACCTTGGCACAAAACCAAAGCTTCAATCAGAAAAGTAGCAATCAGATAAAGAAAGCCGGCATTTGAAACGACTGCGTTTTGCAACTCGGCTGCGCTACTCTGCTCTGCTCAGACCTTAATAAAAACTCACTCAGTGGCAAAGTCGCATTGACCATGATGAAAGTATTCAAAGCCTCGATGACATTAACCTTCAACTACAGTCGGTCACCTTCAAACCTTATACCAAACTTCAAGAATGAACAGTTTAGCAATGACCACATAAGTTCCTTGTGCAGGCAAAAGCTTTACAGAGAAGCTCTTGAATCATTTGAGTTTCTGGAGAAGAACACCAATTTCAAAGTGTTTCCCAGCACTTATGCTAATTTGGTTTCTGCTTGCTCTTTTCTAAAGTCTATCGAACATGGTAGGAAAATCCATGATCATATGTTGGCATCGAATTGCGAGCAAGACGTTATTCTTCAGAATCACGTTCTTAACATGTATGGGAAATGTGGGTCGTTTTGGGATGCAAGAAAGGTATTTGATGAAATGCCTGAGAGAAATGTGGTTTCTTGGACTTCACTGATTGCTGGGTATTCACAGAATAGACAAGAGGATAAAGCAATTGAATTGTATTTCCAAATGCTTCGAACGGGTTGTTTGCCCGATCACTTCACTTTTGGAAGCATAATAAAAGCTTGTTCGGGTTTGGGCAATGTATGGTTTGGGAGACAACTCCATGCCCATGTTATCAAATCAGAAACTGGCTCACACCCTATTGCACAGAATGCCCTTACTTCAATGTACACAAAGTTGGGTCTAATTGCAGAAGCATTTGATGTCTTTACGCGCGTTGCAACAAAGGATTTGATTTCTTGGGGTTCAATGATTTCAGGGTTTTCTCAACTTGGTTATGACAATGAAGCTTTGGCTCATTTTAAGGAAATGCTGCGTCAGGGTGCTTACAAGCCGAATGAGTTTATATTTGGCAGTGCTTTCAGTGCGTGTAGCAGCCTTCTTCAACAGGAATATGGAAGGCAAATACATGGGATGTGCATAAAATTTGGTTTAGGGAGAGACAATTATGCTGGATGCTCCCTTTGTGACTTGTATGCAAAATGTGGGCATTTAGAATCTGCAAAAACCGTTTTCCGTCACATAGACCGGCCTGATTTGGTGTCCTGGAATGCAATGATTTCGGGTTTTTCTAGTGTTGGAGATGCCAATGAAGCCGTATCATTCTTTTCTCGGATGCAGCATATGAGACTGATCCCAAATGAAGTTAGTGTTCTATCCGTACTTTCTGCTTGCACAAGGTCTCCAACACTGTCTCAGGGTAGGCAGGTTCACTCCTACATTATCAAGACAGCATTTGATTTTACTGTTGCTGTTTGTAATGCTTTGCTAACAATGTACGCGAAGTGTTCAAATCTCAATGATGCATTTATTGTGTTTGAAGATATGAGAAATCATGCTGATTCAGTTTCTTGGAATGCCATGATTACCGCGTGCATGCAGCACTACCAGGCTGGAGAAGTATTCAGATTACTTAAGTTAATGCTTATTTCTGAAATGAAGCCTGATTATATTACTTTAAGTAGTGTAATAGGAGCATGTGCAGATATAGCATCTCTGGAAGTTGGGAATCAAGTCCATTGCTTTACTGTGAAAAGTGGGCTTATACTTGGTGTTACTGTCAGCAATGGATTGATTGACATGTATACAAAGTGTGGATCACTTGAATGTGCCCGAAAGCTCTTTGATTGGATGGAGAATCCAGATGTTGTATCATGGAGTAGTTTAATTATGGGTTATGCTCAGTGTGGATATGGAGAGGAAGCTCTTGTGCTTTTTAAAACGATGAAAACATTGGGTATAAAACCAAATGAAGTTACACTCGTGGGAGTCCTTACTGCTTGCAGTCATATTGGACTGGTAGAAGAAGGGTGGCAATTGTATAAAACCATGGAATCCGAACATGGGATTGTGCCGACAAGAGAGCATTGTTCTTGTATGGTAGACTTACTTGGTCGTGCCGGATGCTTGCATGAAGCGGAGCAATTCATCAAGCAAATGACATTTGAACCCGACATTGTGGTATGGAAGACTCTACTAGCCGCCTGCAAAACCCATGGGAACACTGAAATTGGAAAACAGGCTGCAGATAATGTACTAAAACTAGATCCTTCCAATTCTGCTGCTCTTGTGTTACTTTGCAACTTGGATGGTTGTTGTGGCAGATGGGATGAAGTTGCCAGATTGAGGAAGTTGATGCGAGAAAATGATGTCAAGAAAGTTCCAGGTCAGAGCTGGATTGAAGTTAAGGATAGGTTCCATGTATTTTTGGTTGAAGATAATTCACACCCTGAGAGGGGTCAAATATATTCAATGCTAGAGGAGTTGTGGTTGCAGATGCTGGATGATGGTCGTGATCCACTTCAGGTATAGGCTTGAGTAACAGAGCTGAAGGTATATCTGGCTGTTCAGAAACAAGAGGAAGGCAATGCCGGGTATGTTGCATCCGAGTAAGGAAAATAATGGATCTTCTTTAAGTATTTTGCACAAGCCCCCAAGAATTATCACATATCAAGAAGATACCGAAAGGAGAATTGATCATGAGCTGGGAATTTGTAGGCTGCCTTCTGCTCCTGTTTTTGCTTCTCAAGTAGTTCGTGATGACATTGATGGCCTTGCTAGGCCTCGAGTCTTCTCTGTAGCTTAGTTGATTGTTTTGTTGCTGGGCCTTTGTGCCCCGTTTTTTGATTCGGTGAAGAAGGTTAAGACTTGAATTCTTGCCATGGATACGAGGGTAAAGTGCTAACTGAAGTTTTAAAGTCCCCACAAAGGCATGCGCCTTTCCATAAGTGACGTGCGACTCTTTTTCAAATTTGAGAAATGTTGGCTGATCGTATATTTCATTATAGTTCTATGATTCAGAGTATTAAAAACGGAACTTTGATGTGTTACATATTTTTTTCCTGTAATTCTTGAATTGTATAACTTAATCCTCATATTACAACATTGACCGTACCTCATCTTCATCTCCAACTCTCAAATAGACAATAACCACATTATCCTTGTCCCTCTAGCAACCAAAAGTTCATCAACAATAAAATGATGTTGCTTCTTGGACTTCCAAATCAGATTAAATGCAAAATCTAGATCACTCAATTATAGTGAAAAAGTCCTATTCTGGAACTGTGTCAACTCAAGACAACTCCCTAGTTGGAGCTGACTCAATTCATTCTTGCTCATCTTCCGGTTCATCGTTTATGACTGTCTTCCGGGTATCTGCTTTCTTCGCTTTCCACTTCTTTTTGGGCACGTCATCTTTCGGTCCAGCTAATACTGATCCTCTTCCGGGTCTGTGCTTTCTCCACTTCTTTTTTGGCAAGACCATGATCCAAGATGGAACCTCACAACCTGATGATGCCATCACATTAGCGATATTCCGTAAAAATGGAATATCTTCCTCTGTGTAGAAAGTAATAGCTTCTCCACTCCTCCCCGCTCTGCCACAGCGACCTTCACAGAAGAAATACAAACTTTTTCAATGATCATAAAGTCATTCCCCAATAACAATTTGAATAGTTATTTCAATAACATGAACTAGCTTGCACTACTTCTGTGGGAAAAGAGTGCTATGATCAAGTAACTACGGAAAACACTGTAATAAAAAATAAAAAAAATACTACATAAAGCATTGTGATCCAAAAACTAGATTCACCTTCATTAAATTTTTGAAAATCAATAACCCATTATGCAGTTTCTCTAACATATTCCAAAATTCATGGGCACAGGTTACAGATTTAACTCTAGGATAAGGAGAGTGAAGGACATACCAATCCGGTGAATGTAGGCAGCAGAAGAATCTGGGAAATCATAATTAATCACACAGTTGATGCCTTTGAAATCCATACCCCGAGCAATAACATCAGTGGCTATCAAAACCCATGTTTTTCCAGCTCTGAAGTTGTCAACAGCATTTTCTCGCTGTAGTGAATTCAAAAATCAGCATACAGCAGGAGGTAATTACTGTTCAAGTATATAAAAATAATAATATAGGTAATTTGGGCAATAGAGCACAATATACAGTTACATGGGCTCAGCTACTAGTAATGGGATCCAGGTCCAGCCTCTTATGCGGCCATGCATACCAGTGATTAATCAGGTTTGACATCATTTTAGAGTTTTGTTTCTTTTTTATCACTTCTGTTCAGTGGGATTGTATGCGAGTTACAGATGGGCAAGCATACATTGAATAAAAGCATCAAGACTAGTTAGCTGAATACAATGGAAATAAAATTACCTCTGCTTGGGACATATCAGAATGGATTGCACCAACTCTAATGTTCTCACATAACAGTTCTCCATACAGTTCCTTCGCTCGCTCTTTGCTTTGTACAAAGATCAACACTGGTGGATTCAGACTCTAGTAACAAGATAAAAGAATAACAAATTGGTCAAACTGGTCCAGGTAACGTCTGGAGAGGTTGAACTAAAGAAACAAATGCCAATAAACTACTCACATGATTTAAAAAATAAATAATAAAGAGACAATTGGTGCAAGTAGATTAATTAATATTTCGTTACTGATGCAAAAATTTCCTAGTTTGGCCGTTCTCTATACCTATTAACATTCAAAATTTGCCTGTCTTGTGCTCTCACTATCATCTGTGTAATCAGGGCAGGAGTGCAGGACCTACACTAGAAAATGGAGTTAAGGACCTTTAGGATACTATTTGATAAGCAATAAGGATTTGTATGGAGAAAAAACCTTATCTCATGTCGCAAATAAATTGGTCTCCTAAGAAAGGGTAAACTATTAACCAATCTTTTTCAATATGAAATGTTACCATATTGATGGCTACTATGGAGATGTGGGAAAAACAAGCTTTCTTGCTAGAAATATATAGGGAAATACAGGATGGCACGAACTATATGGCGCATACCTCTGTAAAGCTTTGTCGAAGTGCTAGAAATTTCCCTTCCTCACTTCCAGCATATACCAATTTTTGCTTGATAGTCTCAGAAGCAGTATTTCTGTATGAAAAAAAAATATATATATTAAAAATTAAAAAAGTAAATCATTATGCATGTGAAACCACTCCATGACTATCACAAGATAAAGTCATACTTACTTCCTGCCAATGATAACTCGAACAGCATCATGCATTATAGTACGTGCAAGGTCCTCAACAAAATCAGGTAAAGTAGCACTAAACAAAGAGCGAACTATTGAAGGGTTTGAGCATGCTTTCACCACAGAATCAATCTGCTTCAACAGGCCAAGCTCAAAGAGCTTATCAGACTCATCCAAGACAAGATACTCCACTCTGCAAGATACAAAACTCATGAGAAAATATCAATGTAACTCACCATTTAACATGGTGGGTTTCTCCATATTAAATAGGCTTGAATCAGATGTTAAAGAGATCATCTAGTGCTTCAACGACTAACTAGAGTCTTGCTATCTATTTAGAGCCATTTGCACATTTCCTTACCCATTATAATAGGGATCTTTTGCACCAAATATCATCATTAGCTCACATTAATTTGTTTTCCCTACCAGCGTCTTTGAGATTTTATGAAGATCAATAAATTCATTCATCAACCCACCTGCTTAAATTAACCTTCTTTTTCCGAATAGCCAACCGTAATCGTAGTGGAGTGGATATGAGTATATCACAAGGGACTTTTGAAAAATCAGCATTTCTAGCAAGCTCTTTAGTCATCAACTTAATGTAAAATTTATTTCCTTTTGCCAACTTTTTGCACTCTCTGGTTGTCTGAGCAGCTAATTCACGTGTAGGACAAAGAATCACAGCTCGAATGCCATCCTTAGATGTGTGCTGGAAATATGGCAAACTTTTCATCAGAGAAATTCAGGGATCAACATTTGCAGAAACAGTTGAATGCGTGACCAATACCTTAAGTTTCATAAGCATGGGACACACAAAAGCAAGGGTTTTTCCAGATCCAGTTGGAGCACAAGCAAAGCATTCCCGGCCCTGATTAAGAACAATGGGTTTAAAAAACAAAAAAAAGCAGTCAGAGTAAACAATGACTATGATCAGAACATCTTTCAACAAGTTTTGCTGAAACCAGTCGTCATAACAATTCATCATCTATTCAAAATAAACTAAAATCAACAACAGCAGCAAATAGCTCACATAAGAGATCATACAGATAAGAGGACTGGAATAGCCTGCCTTTGGATTGGTGTTGGTTCTTCAAATCCAAGCTCTGCCAAATTACGAAGTAAATACGCTTCACATCCAAATCTGTAAACAATCGAGAATAGATTCTCATTTCCACTCTTATTCAAATTTTTAGTGAATAAATTTCAAGCTCATAAATGAGACAACAATAAAATGTACTCAGCATTCACAACAAAAACATCATCTGCACAAGAATCTTCCAATGTAGAGCTCAAAATTGGTACCGTGGATGCATATCATACATACTAAAAGAAAAGGAAAAAACACAAATACCTCGAGCTTAATTCCGAAAAATTCTCAAGCGGCGATGGGATATTATTCCCAGACACATGCACATTATACTTCTTTCGCAGTAGCGAATCCCGCTGATACATGGAAAGGAAAAAGCCATCAACTTTAAGCTCAATGAATTACTCAAACACGAATAAGAAGATCAATGAAGAACAAGAAGCACCTCAAGTTGTCTGTTTAGTTTCTTTTTCTGCTTGGAGCGTTCATTGGCAGGTTTCTCTTTATCTTTTTTAGCTGCCTTTGCTGATTTTGAGGTCTTAAAGAGACTGATTCCATCCCCAGACTCTTTTTCACAGAAATAAAAGAAATCATAAGCAAAAATCTTAGGGCTTCAATTGCATACATATTCAATACCAAAATCGATTACTTACCTGAAACCTCCGTCTTCCTCTTCCTCTTCTTAACAGACACTGCTACTGGCTCCTCCTCTTTCACTTCTTCTGCTTCAGGTATTGCAATTTCGACCAAGCTCGAATCTTCTATCTCTTTCTTTTTCGTCTGAATCAAATTATCAACTTGGAAGTTGAGAAATAGTAAAAGTGAACTTGGTCCGAGCAGAGAAGAATTCGTACCTCGAATCGGGAAAAGTCTTTGGCGAACTTTCTCCGGTTGAAGTGAATGCCACCGAACAAAAATGAAGCGCCTCCGTCCATGTCTCCGATTGGTTGCAATTGGCGGCGCGTCGAGTCGGGGACGTTGAAGCAAGGTCTCTCTGTTCAAGTTTAGATTTTGGGGGTTTATCAGGGGAACGCTAAACCCTGATAAATTGCAGAGACATCCTTTTAAATTGTGGGGAATGATAATGTTGCCCCTTAGAGGGTGATTATGCTTATTACCCAAAACACACCCTAACTTTTCCTTCAATTTGCATATTAAGTCATTAACTAAATCAATTTTAATCAATTGCACAAAAGTTTTGCCAAGGCATTTCGTATTTTTCCCTCTTTTACATTGAATTTAGTTGAGTATTTAACCATAGACACCATAATTCTAAATATGAGCCGAGTTCAAACTAAATCCTTTTTCAGCCAAAAATCTAAATTTTCTTGAAACATAGACAAATACCAATTTGTATTCATTTTTGTCTGAACGAGAAACCACTTCCTCACATGCACACCAAAATTTTACATCTCTTACAACAATACATCATCCATGGGATAGAAGCTTGGAAGATAAAACATGACAACCACTGGAAATCTATGCATCACCACTTAGCCTAGTCATCAAGCCCATAGTCCTCCCCAAAGTACTTATCCACTAGACTATTTGCCATATTTCTCAGGTCTTCGTTTTCATGAAACTGAAACCTCTCCATCGCTTCAATCCCATTCTCTTTCTCAACAAGCTTTGGCCCTTCACCATTCGGCATCCCTCTTAAAACCTGCATGAATAATAATAAAAACTGTCATTCACTATGCTTCAATTACAGATTTGTGAGTGTCAGATAAATGAAACCAGTACAAAGTAAAATGTATAGTTAACTCTAAAGGTTAATGTTTACTCACCAGTTCCATGAATTGCAATCCCAGTCTTGCAGCTTCAATATCAGCAGAGCTAACCAGATCAATGAAACCAGGCAGGCATCCTCTACCAACAAGTGAAACCAAGTGCTCCAGAATCAGAGTTGGCTTTCCATCACCTACTGTTGGTGCAATAGGGGAAACACAGAGGTTGCCTAGTACATATGCTACTTCTTTTCGTATGTCAAATGGTGCTGTGGAAAGAAGGCGTATCAGCAACGGCACTGCCTCACTTGAATATATCAACTGCTTATGTTCTATAGAACCAGCTGCTATATTAGATAGCACCCAAGCTGCTTCCTACATTAATGATTTAGCTTTGAATAAGTATGGGTGTAAATAAGGTTCACCTCATAACATTAAAGACATGTTTACATACCTTCTTTAGAACTCGGTGTTCACTCTTCAAACATTTCACTAGGACTTCTATGATGTTACCTGAAAATGTCATTACATTATATGCAAATGAAACGAGTTTACATAATTATGTGATCAAAGAACAGTTTTTCAATAAAGAGGCACAAGTAATTCACTAGCCTGTGATTTCATTCCCAGGAACAATAACAGCATGGGTTGTCTGTGAATCACCAGCTATAAGATTACCTAAACTCCTTAGCACCTAGATGGAAACCATTTGTCAATAAGTACAATCAATATCCCAATAGAAAAATATTAAATTACTTGTACTCCACACAAATTATACAATGCAATCTCCGCATGAATGGACCATCCTAGGAAATAGTATATCATACTTTACCAACCTAAACATGGCGAACCACAGTCACATGAACTCAGAAGATATAGAACATGATAAGTAAGAGCATACAATTTTGGTTCATTAACGGAAGCATGCCACACTTCTCTATATTCTCATTAATGTTCTATTAGATGTTCACTTTGATTCTAGAGACCCATTATTATAATCTACCACCAGCTAAAAAATCAAAAAAATCTTGCAGCATCTTAGAGGTTGATCAAGCACATAGAATCTGGTTTTCTTTTGGGTTGAGGAAGAGAATATTGGTACTTCATAGATAACTAACATATGGAACATAATTTCAAGACCATTAAAAAATTAAATAAATAAAAAAAGGCTGGTCATGATCTGAAATTTTGCTTGTTCTTGAACAAGTACAGCCATAAAAAAGAAATGGAAAGTAGCAAATGAAAAATGGGACTAGCAGCAATTAATCAAATATGACATTCAAAATGTAAACCATTTTAATCTTTATACTGATACATATAGATTGCTCCACAAGCATTATTCAAACAAATACGAAGTCAATTAAGAGCTTATCTGTTCAGTTATATTTATTTCACGTTACCGGAATAAGCAACTGTAAACTATTGGATGTTGCCAATCTTTCCACAAGCAGTTGAAGGACATCACTCTTCACTAGCATACTGGTAGCAATATTTGAAAGGGCTGAGAGATACACGACCACCCATGCAACTTCAGTTGCTAACTCATCATCTCTGAATTTATCAAGGAGTTAAATGTACACAACTCATCATAAGAGAAGGGAATCCAAAAGTTTAGTGGAAATAAAAGATGCATGACAGAATTGACTATAATATAAGCAAAATGATGAAACTCTACTTACGCTTTTCTCAAGTGCCGTATAATTGCATCCAATACTCCTTCAACTCTAATGAGCTCATTTGCAGCCTTTGGATTGGGTCCCTGCATTTTTAGTAAACCAATGATAGGTTGTAACAAAAATCTGAAAGTCCCCACTGATGGCAGTACGTTATTTAGAACCAACAAACGTTGCAGTGAAAAATACTAACTACAAAAAAAAAACAGAGCAAAGAATACCAAGGAAAGTGAAAAAGGACCCTGAAGGTAACACTAATCAAGATAAGAATAGTTACATAGGAAATGTGGCAAAGAGGCCATAGGAACCAAAAGAGTGCATATATTAAGCATGTGCGTTTGCATGTGTGTTGTAAGATTTTTCATGGTTCAAATAGTTTTGGCACCTTGATAAGGTTTGACAGTGCCCAAGCAGCTGTTCTCACAGTTGAACCCTTGTCTGGAAGCATCATTCTTGCAAGAGGTGGTAAGGAACCTTGAGAAAGCAAAATATTTCTCAGCTCTTCTCCTTCACCAGCAACGTTTCCGATTGCCCATGCACATTGCTCAGCAACAGGCGAGGAACTCTTCTCTGCAAAAGAAGTACAACTATAGATGCAATATCAAAAGCAGCCACCTGATCATAGACATCTCAAACGTCCATCCTTCTATGCTTAAAATTTGAAGTGGTACTTCAAAGGTAAAGGCGGTACCTAACAATCGCTTAAATGCATCCTATACTTGTAAGCCATTTGAAAAGAACCAAAAAATGGGAATCTCAAAAGAGCAGGCAAGCCATTTACCTCCAAGATGAGCAATGAGTAGCGGTAAAGCTGGCAACAAAGCTTTTGTTTCCTCAGGTTTCCCTGCTGCTATGTTTGTAAGGCACCAAGCTGCCTCAAGCAACTGTAACATATCAAGCAAAGTTGAAATGGTCAGAATACATCCTGCCAGTCCTTAAGCAGTTTGCCTCTTTCTATCAAACATGCTCTGGAAGATCTGATACTTTAGTGTACAAACTCCATAGTTATCTTATGCGTTTTCAGAAACCAATGGAGCATAATGCAAGATTAATCAGAACTTCTAAAATACTGCCAATTAATAATATGACCTAGCAGGATGTAATCAAAGTCCCTTCCTTGCCTTTTACTTGAATAAGTTCCAAACAAGCCCAACTCTTCGTGTTGAAATAAAAAATTGGCATGCAAATTAAATTAAATAAAATCAAATGAAATCACAAGATATGAAAAATGTCTCAACCTGTTCATCTGGAGAGCCAAATGATAGGCATTGCACTAGTAGAGGTATTGCACCGGCTTTAAGAGCGGCATCAACAGGAGGGAATTCTGATCTTGACAGTAAGCGCCTGAGTTCACGTAGGGCACTCACCCTCTTTTGCCATGCACCTTTCCCCCTACAAAGTAAACGATGAAGATTGTGTCAAATGGATTTAAAGAAGAATTGAGCAACTCCATGTTCTCATATCTGTTCTTTTGCTAGTTGCTGATTGTCTCCTTTTCCGATTTATATCCTCCACATAGAAGTAAACCAAGATTTAGTAACATGCCATATTCATGAATAGAAATTTGGATTTCATGAATAGAAATTAGGATTCACATACTGATGTGCAACTGCAGACTTCAACTCTTCCACTGCTGTAGAAGTTTGAGCTTCCAAGATTGATTGCTCTTCATCAATCATCATTTCACTGTCAAGGGGATCAACACTATCACCGTTAGTCCCCACTCTGCACAAGCGCTTTGCACGAACCAACGATTCTCTTCTTTCTTTTCCCACTGTAATTGCATTCTGCCGCCTTCGCTGTCCCGCAACATTCCCAACTAAAAATACCACATAATCAGCATTGACACATAACAGTTCAATACAGCTCATTAACAACCAAACAGATAAAGCTTAAAACTTTCTGACATTTTCGTTGTAACCTAACAGACTAAAACTTCAATGGTTTATGGATTTTCTGGATGCCCAAAGAACAGAACTCACTCAAAATGTGCCCCATATAAGTATAGGTTATTGGCAGCTAGCCCACATAAGCAAACCCCAGAAATAAGTAAAACCAACCCCCTATTGTCCTTAAAACTAAAACTTGATTGCTTAATAGTCCGTTTGGACAACGAGAAAAAGTGGGAAAGTTACAGAATCAAACACTTGAGTTCCTCATTTCTTCAATTGATTTCTCAATATCAAGAACTTCATTCAACTGCGCCAATTCAAGACATGGCTTACTTGAAGAGAACCCATATATCACAGACCCAATACAGCATACAACTTAAAGCATTTTATTTTTCCCTAATTTTCTTTGCAACCGAAGAGAGGCTTAGCAGCAATTAGAGTAAATGCGATGAGTAACCTACCTGAGGACTTAATAGGGTCCCTTCTATGAGAGGCCATATTATCATCGGCCATTGTAGAGAGACTGAGAGCGTCGAGAGCTAAAGCTTCAGTCTTTTTTTTTTTGGTCGAGAGCTAAAGCTTCAGTCTTGGAGCAGAGAAATGTAGAGAGGGTTTTGAATGTCAAGAAAATTGATAGTGGGCTGAAGGTGTGATGGGGCTGATGTGGAGGTTCTACCTATTCAAAAGTCCTTGGATTTTATATTCAAGTAAACGACTTAAATAAACAAAATTAAACATTTCATTATTCAAAAAATGAATTAAATAAAACACGGGCATTTTTAAAAAATTAATATTAGATGCACAACGGTTTTTTGAAATAATTACAATAAGCAAAATTACACATACTCACGTAAAAATGGACAACAATAAAAAATATTTTCTACAAAATAAAGACGCCTCTATTTATTGATGTGTAAAGCTAGTTTCGAAAGCTTTATATCAACAACAATGCTACTACAGAGTACAGACTTCATCACCAGAGACTCTCAAAAAAGCAATTCCTTGGTAGATAGTAGATACAACAAGGAACTTAGGAGTAAAGGACATCCTTTTAGTGGAGGGGAGGCCTTCATAAAAACTCTTAAAGTGGCTTTAAGATAATTTAAGTAGAAGGTGACTCAAAAGTGCCAAGTAATTGCATCAATGACAAGTTAACAACTCGTTAGCACCTAAAGAAATTCATCAGAGACCAACGCCTGGTGGTTCAAGTGGTAAGGAGCTTGTTCCCCTTAAGCAAGGTCTCGAGTTCGAGCCTTGTGAATGGAGCAGCTAGCGTTGGGAGAGCTTTCCCCCTAAATAGGGTTCGACCCGGCTCGAGGGATTAGTCCTTGCCTACGGGTGGGGGACACCCTGCGAAAGCAAAAAAAAAAAAAAATCATCAGAGAAGCAAACTTCATTAGTTTTTTTTTTTTTGGCAAATGGAAATTTATAAGCCCATCCCAAGGCAGACCAAAAAGGCCAGTGACCAAGTACACAATCAGTTCTTCCAATGGACAGGCCCATCGAAAGGTAAAGCATAGAAAATTTAATCTCTACCTAAACTCACTAAGAGCAGGACAAAGAAATTAAACCTAACAAAAACTAAAACTAGTGCAGCAAGCCCAAAGAAGGCCCATAAAACCAAAAACACAAAGGAAAACGTAAACCAGCAAACCCTAGCCGCCACCCATTCCCAGTAGCTCCACCACAATCCGCCAGATGCCGCCCCATCACCAACGGGTACAGAAGAGCAAGGAAGACAACGCCGAGGTTTCGATGCCATAGAAAACCCAATTCGCAGATCAAATCAAGATAAAAACACAAGTGGAAGATGGATCTCACACCAGCTACATCCTCACCACCCAAGAGAAAACCAGTTAGAAGCCGCGACTGCCGAGAAGGACAAGGACAAGAAACCCGTGACAAGGACCGATGGAAAATGGTGGTTGTGAAACCCATGCGGCAAACTTCATTAGTTGCTAGCTTTCTTATCTGAATAATTTTTTTTTTGGCGTATCTTTTCGAGAAACAAACTTTATTATTGACAATTTGGTTAAATTCGATTATTCTCTTAGTACAAATCATACTTTTGATTATTTTATTTTCAGACGCATTTGGGTTTTTCTCTTTAGCCTTTTTTATATTTTATTTTTTTCTGATTAAACTTTTATTTAGCTTTTTTTTTTCTTTTTTCCATAAGGATTATACTTATATGTGATGGAAATTAGGGAAATACAAAAAGCTTCTTTACCATTGTCCAAAAAAAAAACTTCTTTACCAGACTCTTGTACTGTTTATTAAGAAAAACTGATCGTCAACACCACCACTATCCATACTCAATTCCCGTCTCCTTTCTCAACTCTCTCGCAGCTCAGATTTGCTGCTACCCATCTCAAAAGTCAAAACCCTCACAACCCAGATCTGCTCCGACCCCATTTCTCTGCTTCCAGCGATTTAGAATTTCATCCACATACCCCAAAACCCAGAATTCTCTACCCATATCCATGGCACCACATAAAGCTGTGACGCTGACCCACGTTCGGTACGAGAAGGGCGACCCATTGGGCCACTTCCTCGCATGGATTTCCCTAATCCCAGTCTTCATAAGCCTTGGCGGGTTCGTCTCCCACTTCATCTTCCGCCGTGAGCTCCAAGGCATGTTCTTCGCATTCGGCCTCATAATTTCCCAGTTCATCAACGAAGTGATCAAGGATTTCTTCCAGCAAGCTCGCCCCGAAACCTGTGCTCTCCTCGAAATGTGTGACTCCCATGGATGGCCTTCGAGTCACTCGCAGTACATGTTCTTCTTCGCCGTCTACTTTACCCTTTTGACATTTAAAGGAATTGGGCTCTGGGACACCAACAACAAGTTGGCCATGAATTTCCTGCCTTGGTGCTTGGCTTTGCTGACTATGTATTCGAGGGTGTATTTGGGGTACCACACTGTGGCTCAGGTCTTTGCTGGGTCTGCTTTGGGGGTTTTCCTGGGAGGTCTGTGGTTTTGGGTTGTGAATTCTGTGCTTATATGTTACTTTCCGGCCATCGAAGAAAGCGCCGTTGGGAGATATCTTTACATCAAGGATACTTCTCACATATCCAATGTCTTGAAGTTTGAGTACGACAATGCCAGAGCAGCTAGGAACAAAATGAATGCCAAGTCTAATTGATTGATGAAGACTCAACTTGGTATGTGGGATTTATACATTGACATTTCCTTGCATTTTCGGTTCCTGAATTGAGCTATTGAATGTTGGGTTATGATTGGTCCTAGTTTGGGTTTAACCTGGAATTTCATTTCATTTTAAGCAATTATGTTCGTTTGGAATTTTTTTTGGTGAGGTATGATATAAAGAAATGTCCTTTAGCTTGAGTTAGCATTGATTTGAATACATTAGGGAATGAACTCTTAGAGACTGTAAGGAGAGAAGAAAAGGGACCAATGTAATTTTGAACCTAGCTTGGCTTCTCTCACCTATGCTGCGAATTATTCAAGTGCAAAGTTGGTTTCTTCTGGTGTTGATCAAATTGAAGTGAGTTTTGAAAGATGGTTGTTAGAGTCACTTGGGGAAGTTTGGAAATAGAAACACTTTGGGGACTTTATTAGATGCATGGTATCCTAGTCTTTTTTTTCTTGGTTCTAAGAATCTTAGGGGACCTTTACATAGGGAAATTATGACAATGCATTAGGTATTTTTATTCGATCTCTTTCCGTAGAAATGATAACAACACATTTTGTTCTAGTGCTTGCAAAACCTAGGGGATCATTAGATAAGCTTCACAGAACATGTTTTCTGATGTTTGATTTATGTTACTCTGCAATGTATATTCCTGCGCTCTATTACCCAAAAGCTTTAATGAGTGTTAACCAGCAAAGTTGACATGACAAGTATATAGTAACACTTGTTTATAATAATCTTGGGAAGTGAAAGAGCATTTCTATTGTTTTCTGCTGATGACGTTTAGTGGTGTAGTACCAAATAGTGAAGTACCAGGAATTGAATTAAAGATAGGCAGAGATGGGACTTGGGAGAAAGGGTAGAGGAACTAATGAAGAGATATAAACGAGAGATGTAATTCATCTGCATGCATAAACTGGAACACAATGGGGCCTAGTTATAGAGGCCATCACGATTCAGATCAACTTTTTTGAATTAGTCTAAGATAAAAACTAATCATATGCCCAGGGTTAGGAGTGAAGAAAATACTCAAAATGAATAACATGAATAAATATGAAAATTAGATGAATTCCAGTATCTCAGAGAACTGTCAAATGATCGAACTTATTGGATCTTCCGTCTTGCAAATTCCTGGCAACCATAACAGAGTTGTTATCCATCTTTAAAGCAAGGTGACTGTATAGCATCATTAAGTGGCATGGGTTGGGGGATAAGAAATTAGTTGAAGGCAGGACAAAGTGATGAACTCACACCTGCTCTATGATGCTTCTAGGCTTTTCTCAGCATCTAAACTCTCCTTTCCCCCATGTATGATCATTTTTAATGTGTATTTAGAGCTTGAATTGTTGACTTAGTATTTGTTCCTTTTCGTGGCCCTGTAGGGGTTGGGGGATGAGTCAAGAGTGCCTTTTATCAATTCCCTTGACAGTTTCTCTGCCTGGATTTGGAACTTCTAGAAGTTTTAGTATTATTTCTTTATGGAAGATGGTTCACTTGTTCATCAATAAATATTATCTACTTCATTCTATTGGTATTCACATATAGTATCATAAGCTTTCCCTGTTCTTTTTTCCAGGTAAGTAGCTCAAGATTTCCATCCCAGTATCGGATGCTTATTTGCATGGATCAGACAATTAAACATCTATCATTTTGTTTGCATCTCTTTAAGAAAACCCTTGTACCAGAAGGCAGAAGCGAGTTGGACAGCAATTGGATTTTAAAAGCTCTTCTGTATTAGAAAAGAGGAGCATTTCTAGGGTGCTGGACATGATTGTTATAGACTTATAGACCTAAATAAATGGTTATAGATTCAGATCCTTTTATCCCTGTATGTGGAAACTATGTTTTATATGTTTGCTAATGGCTTGGAGGACTTCAACATTATTCCCACACATGAAATAGAACAAATTGCATGCATAAGTTATTCATCGTTTCAAGAATTGGTGGCTGCAAAGGTTGATTACTCTTCTCCTGGGCTCATATTTGCACTGTCTTTGCTTTGCATAATTCTTTCACAGATCAGGTAGATGCGTTTAGCTAGAGTGACAATAAGTATGATTAAAGGGGTGGGAAGGAAAAAGAACCAAAAAAAAACTTTCAACTTACTCAACGTAATACCTGGTACCCGAGAGTTAACAATACAATTCATGAGCCCATAATGCCATTTATCTAACCAAAAGTGTCATTATCAATAACAATTTGATTAAAAAAATACAAAACTAATAATAGAACACCTTAAAGTGCTACTTTAGGCATATTCCATGGTGAAAATTGCAACAATTAATTAGAAAACCATTGAAGGTGGGTAGCACACTATTTGCTCTTATATATTTTGAATGAAACCCATATTTTTCAGTACTGTATCTTGCTCGGTTGCTCCCTTCATCAAGGCTTTAAAAAAATTTAATTTTCTTCACTAAACACCCATCTTTTGCGCTGAAGAGACATTTTAAAATTAAATTTTCCTGGTTTATCTATATGACAACAATAGATAAATCGCCTTATCTAATTAGTGATTCTGACAGCAAAAACAAAATCTCATTAGCGATTCACTTAAGTATAATTACCTTGTAATAAACTGTCGGCTTAAATTTACTAAACGAAGACCAAACAGTCAAAACCCCCTCTCTCTCTCTTTGTACATTCACATTCACATTCACATTCATATTCACATTGAAATTTTGAATAGACCGGTTACTGAAACACAAAGACAAGGCCGCAAAGATTCAAACCCCTATTAATTTTCCCAACTAGCCAAACCCCCCCTCTCTCTCTCTTTGTACATTCACATTCACATTCATATTCACATTGAAATTTTGAATAGACCGGTTACTGAAACACAAAGACAAGGCCGCAAAGATTCAAACCCCTATTAATTTTCCCAACTAGCCAAACCGTGAAAGCGGGAACCACGTGTAGCTACTTGCAGAGCCTCCGTTTTCTCTCTCTGTTCCCAGTGAGTCACTCACTGAGTCACCGAGTCACAATGTGGCCAGCTCTCTTAGCCGCCGCAGTTGCCGCCTCCACCGGACTCCTCGCCAAAAAACACCTCTTCAAGCCCGCCGCCGAGATCACCGACTCCGATCCGCGAAACGACGCCGTCAGCAGTGCGAAGCCGCCGCAGCTTCCGTGGGAGAGCGACTGCGACGATCAGGTGAAAGAGGGGATCTTTAGGTTTGCGAGCGACGGCTCTGCGGGTGGGAGTGGGAAGAAGAAGAAGAAGGCCAGGTTTCGATTGAGGAAGAAGAAAGCGGCGGAGCAGAACAAGAGCGGTAGGAGAGTTGGTGTTTGCTTGAAGAAGAGGAAGACTGGCAAGAATGTAGGTGCCAAATGTGGATCGTCTTCGAATTCCAAAGGTTAATCTCTAATTGGTGCTTTCAATTTCTGTTTGCTTGCTTTTCCTGTTAGCTGTTTCGATTCAATATTGCTTTTCTGTTTGATCATTAGTGTTAGCCAGTTAAAATTGTTGATGTAAATATTGTGGGGCTGTGGTGCATCTGATTAGGAGGCATTCAAGAGCTAAATTATTGATGGCATTATGTTCCCAATTGAATTTAAAACAAGTAGGGCCTAGCTAGGTTGCTGGGTTTCTTTCAAGTAGAAACTTGAGGGGGAAAAGTTTTCTTTTGGAAAAAGTTTTTGTTGTTTGGTAGATTTTGAAAAGAAAATACTTTGATTCATATGTCATGAGTCCATTACCTAACCATGGAAGAATCTAGTATAGAATATTATCATTTGGTGAGCAGGATTTCTGGGGCCAAGCTTATTACAAGGGAGATTTAAAGCCTTTAATTTTTCATTTGACATAAGAATCTCCTTTTGCTGAAGGATTTAGTGGACCATGATGGTTTCTTTGCTACAAAGCCTATTTAAAAGTATTTAATTCTCTCTCATTTTTAATTTGTAATCTTCCAAAGATATTTTGGGTATGAAGATGAAAAGCCAACATTGTTGGTGATATTCTAATACATGTTGCTGCCATCTTGAGACAATTACATTGCAAAAGTTTCAGAGGGTTGAGATCAGAAGAAGGGTGATGAGTTTTTGTAAAGGCTTATTCTTCTGGAGATTCATAAAGTTTGCTCTTGAAATTCTAATTAGAATCTATGAAAGCATTTGATCTCTGTTAGACACTTGGACTGTGACGTAGAAACAATCTCCATTTTTGTGCTTAGACACGTACATTATATACATATATAATGGATTCCATGTTTTCACAATAATTCAGAAATTTTAGAGTCTTCTATAAGCTTTTTCATTGGGTTTTTTCACAATTCATAAAAATGTTTATGTTTACTTCTTGTTGTACTCTTCAGACACCTCCTCATTATTTACCTGGGGACTTAACGTTGGAATCATGTACATGATGACTGCTGGAAAAGCTGAAATTAATAAGCTGAACACAACCATGGATGAGACTGCAAAAATTGTGCACGAGTTAAAATCTGAGCTTCATAAAAGAAAAGCATCACAAAATCAGCAAGTTTCTGGTTTTGAAAGTGAAGCCAATACACAATATCAGACCCCTAGTTGCAAGCGTACTCAGACAGAACTCAAGAAGTCAAGTGCAGAAAACAGTGAACCTAATTATATGAGAGCTTCCAGTTTCCATATATCTGATGATGGTGAATGTCCAAGTAGTGTTCTTACAGAGGAGCAGGAGCCAGAGCCAGATGTGATGGACATGGATCAGTTGGAAGCAGAACTTGAGTCTGAACTGCAAAAACTTCCATGGAGCTCCACAGAAGCTCCTCATCAAGAGGAATTTAGAAATCTGGGCAAGGTCAGTTTTTCGAAGCCATTATCTCTTTGAAAAAGTTGATTGCTTGATTTATCAAGGTGTGCCTTATACGCTGGTACTATCATCTATAGCTAACAACTAGGCACTGATATATATTGGTGTTCATAAAAATTCTGCACAGCCCTGCGTAATGTACCAAAGAGTGGCAACCATATGTTGTAATCTTATATACCTACTCTTTATTGTGATATGGTTATGAGATATAGGATTTTGATTTTATTCGTACCCTTGGTACACAAAATAGCTAATGCTATTCTAAATGCCTAAAATGGTGAAACCCATGCTATGCTTATCTGATTTTCCATCTCTAATGAAAATGCATGTTTCCATTTCAGGATATTGTCTCTGAAGTTTCAGCTCAAAAGTTTCATGAACAAGAGGAACAGGCTTTTGAAACCGAGCACTTCCATGGAGTATTGCCAGCTGAACTAGACAAGAAACTATGCCATGTGCTCATTGACCAGCAGGAAAGCCAAATTGTGGAGCTGGAATCTGAACTGCAGTCGGCCCAATCGAAACTCCAAGAAAAAGAAACTGAACTGCAAGAACTGAAGGACTGTGTTAAACGCCTAACTCAGTTATCTCTTTCAACTGTCTCAGGCAGGACTTCATCTCCTTTTTATGACCTTTCTTATTTTTCTCACATAAGTTTTATACTCTATTTGATTCCAAGACTAACACAAAGCCTTATCTCCCAGATGATGAAATTGAGGCAGACATTGAACAAGAGCAGACCACTGCTTGGAACTACAACATGGAGGGATCTGAGTCAATAAAACCAGTGGTTGGGATGAAAAGACCTATCGACTCTGAATCCTGATGATACAACCAAGGGGTATGATGGTATTTTACTAATAGACTATTATATAGATTTATAGGAAGTTAGCCGGCAATTTTAATGTCATGGGTAGCTATACAGATCGAAACCATAGCAACCCTACATCACCTGCCTGTGTACAAACATTTACAAATTTCCCATGTAAACAAAACAAAAGTACCAAACTTGCAGTTTTGCCTTTCTTGCATTCTGCACATGTAATATTAAATTCTGGTAGCCCCTATTCTAATGCTTAGTGTCCAGAGCTGAACACTCTTTTCCAAGTTGAACCCCAACTCCCACATTGACTTGAGCCAGAGAGAACCTCTGAAACCCTAGTTGACTTTTTGCTTTCTTGTTTGGTCTAAAGGGTTATAATTCAGCAGCAAACCGGTCACACTAATCAGATTACTATTATCGCATTGAGCACGTTGTAGGTCGGTGTGAAATGGGTAGGGAAAAGATTGGAAAGTAGTAGTAGCAAAATGAGAGTCAGACTAATGAGAAAATTCTAGTGCGGTGGTGGTTGGACAGAGGCTTTGCAGAGAGACAGATTGATAGGAATGTGGAGCCATTAGCAGAATTGGCGTGTTGAAGAATTTGGCTTTCCTTTTCCTACCAAAGATTGAATTTTTGTATACGGCTCGAGTCTCTGTCACAAAAAGAATAGTGGGGAGGTTACGTTTTACCTAGATTATGATTAGTGCTTTTTTTTGGGATGATAATGATGATTAGTACCTTGAAGATGAATTTAAGTAATGGATTTTTGCCTAATGACATCTCTTCCCTTTTGTTTTAAAATAGTTTGGTTGATGGAACAAGGGTTTTACCGGGTCATTGATTGAGCAATTGTTTGACTTTTTCTGTAATCTGTAAATACAAATTTGTATAACAAAGTAACAAACTAATTGAACTGCTCAGATATTTGACCCTGCTGGAAATGCTAGCGACAGTCGGCCACAAACTTGTAGATAATTCTTTACCGTTAATGGATGTAGATCTTATTGTGAATTATGCATTCATCTACGTCTCTATGGTTAGAAATTGCTCATGCACGTACAATCGATTGTCCTAAACAATTTTTGTTATATTGAGGGGAGATCAAACTTCTAACCTAACAAAATCGTAACCCAATTATCTACTCTCCTTTCACTCCATGGACACTGTCCTACACACTATAGTAAACAGGCAACTTAAGATGGACAATGTCATATTAGGTTGGGATGTTTATGCATGTGCTTGTATTGTTTAGTCAATTGGAAATGTTTTATTGGTACAACCACAGATAACAGTATCGCATTTTTGCTCATATCACCACACCAAAATGTTACAAAACTACTTAACCTACATAGTTGATTAAGAGAGAGACTAAATTTTGTTTTTGTAATAAGCATTTCCTTGGAAAGAAGGCAAAGCATCAATCACCATCAGTCCTCTTCAAAAGGAAAGCCCTCATTTGTGAAGATCAGGCGGTTAGGATTGCATCAAGATTTGCAGTACAAATGCAGCTGATTACAGTTACATGGCTATATTTTATTGCATACACTACAATTTGACCTCGAGAGCAATACTACAACACCTCGAAAGAAAGCAAAGATCTTTACAGTCCGATTCACCAGCCGTGCAAAGCAAAACAGGATAAAATAATTTTCATAGCAAAAAACCGAAAAGAGGGAATAGAAGAAACAAAAACAGAGAGCTTCAGAGTCACCCATTTCAGAGAGCCAGAGCTTCCTTCAATCTTGAGCTAGATAGAGAGAGGTGGGTGGAAATGAAGCTATCTGCGAAACCCATATCGAGTCCGGGCCGGACCGACAAGTTCCCGCCGCCGTTGATGAGGTTTCTGAGGAGCAATGTTGGGAGCAGAAGCAGAGGTCGGTTACGTTCGAGCCCAATGTTCGTGAGGAAGAAGAACACCGCCGTTGAAACCCAAGAGCCGTCTTCGCCCAAAGTGACCTGCATGGGCCAAGTGCGGGTCAAGCGGTCCTCCGCGGCTTCTTCGCGACCCGGTAGGGCGCGGCGGACCGGAGCTCCGAACCGGAAACGGTGCGAGTGGATCCAAAACGCTTTCTTCTGCAGCGATTTCCCCGGGAAAATCAAGGCCAAGTCTTGCAGTCACTTCTGGCGCAAATGGGTTCCGTTTTTTCAAGTTGGGTTTTGCAGAAAAGGTCATGTTGAAAAAGACCCACCAAAGATTGAACCCCAATTTGCGGACGGAATTGAATGTTTTCGTTCAGATGAAGACGAAGAACAAGAAGAAGAATTTGAAAGAAAAGCTAAGGTCTTTGCTTCTTCTCCGTCTTCCCCACCGAAGAACGCTTTGCTATTAACTCGATGCAGATCTGCGCCGTACAGGTCGTCTTCTTTAGCTTGTAGATTTTGGGGCTCGCCTACGAAGGTTGAACAAGAAACAGGGGAAGAAGAACAGAGCATTGAGGAGCCCCAAAACAGAGAAAATTGCAGCGAAAATGAGAGACCCACATCGGAAAATGAGTCCATTTCGGATCAAGAATCGAGAATTAAGCAACAAAATGAGGAAAAGATGGAATTTTTCAAGGGATTGGAGCTCTCAATCAGAGAAAGAATGGCCAAATCTCCGAGCATTGAAAATTCGAAAGAAGGGGAGTTTGGGCCTTTAATTCTCACAAGGTGTAAATCAGAACCAGCAAGAACAGCAGCAGAGAAACTCGACCCAGATTCGTTGATTCATGCCCACCAAGTGCTTTTGATTAATTAGTTTTTAATTGGGTCTCTGTTTTCAGTTTCGTTTTCTAATTGTTAGTACCTGACTGAACAGTGAATATAGTTTTTCTGAAAACCAATATTTTTTGGGTCTAATTTTCACATCTGGGGCTGTACGAAAGAATCTCCATGGCCTCCCTCGTCTACGGTCTATCAGTTTGGTTATATTAAAATGTACACTGGAAGCTGAAAGAAGAAGCAGTCTGAAACAATGAAAAAATTTATTTCTCTGCATTTGTTTCAGCTACGAGTCATCACCATCACTCCATCAGCAACAAAGCTCATGTACAGCTTTTTATTTATTGCAGTATTGATTGTTGAACTAGTTTCCAGTGTCTTGGATTTGTCAAATAACACTTTCCATGGAACCCTTTTCGGTGGTTTCTGCTTTTTGGCCATATGGGACTTGGATTAGTATAATCACCATTGGATACTCTGACCAACCTTTTTCATTTTCATCAAGGGTTGAAGCTAATATCATATTGTGTTTCCATAAGGTGATCAGGTGACCCATTTCTTTCCTAATTTAATATAGATGCTACTCCATTATATATACATATGTGTGTGTGTGTGTGTATATATAGGCTACTTGGTGGTGTTGTGTTGTGTTATTGTAACTTGCGAGATTAATATGAGCAGTTTTGTGGTAACATTTATATGAAATTGACTGCATTGTAAATCTGGTTAATTTGGATCAAATAAGACTGAAATTAAGTGTGTGAGAGAACTTTTATAGTGGATTTCAAAATATTGCGAAAAAGAGTTCAATGTGTTAGGTGCGCTCAAGAATAACTCTCTCGTATGCAAGTGTCCTACATTGTGCATTAAGATTGCATTGTAAATTTTGTTAGGCACCTTTTGATTGGTACAATGTGTTAGGCACACACAAGAATTATTCTTTCCTAGAGTCCCTTTTATCTACTCAATTCATTTCTTAATCACTTGTACTCAACTACTTTTGAATCTAAATTCAATAATGAAAAATAATGCGGCAAATAAACTCAATCGAGTATGTGAAGGGAACTCCTCTTGAGCACAACTCATTCTCATAGTAAATTATTGCTATCTAGCATGTGAAAGTCTCACACTATGCGTAGGCGCACACAAAAATTATCTTTTCCATCATGAACTAAGATATTAAACTCATTCGAGTTCAATCACCAAAATTTGTAGTGGCAAATCCATTAAGTTGTGAAAGGGTTAGCTAATCTCACAAATTATTTATTTATTTTTTCCACCAATTTAATATGATCCCACAAATGCCCTTACCATGTTTGATTAAGGTCTCAATAGGCAACTAAATTTCTTAAAAACTTATAGGGACAAACAACCATGCCATACGTATATGACTTGAAGTTTATTTGAAAGCTTCTTAATCTCATCTCCAAGAACCCTAAAGTGTTGCGGGAGGTGAGCTTTCAATATTTAAAAGTTGAATGCTCGTTATAAACTTTCTGTTGGACCACTTCCTTGGTGATGTGCAATTTTCAAACGTTAGGTTGGAATACAGAAACTAAAGCAATATTTGGTTATGCTTGAACAGTTTAGTTTGTGAATTTACCTATATGCAGCTCTGATTCTTCCCTTCAGTATCATATTTTTGAGAAGCCTTTCTGTACCATATTGATAGATGAACCTTCTTTCATTTGACTAAACACTGCCATGCATAGATGGGAGAGATCCAATACCAATATCTCACATTGCTCTATCATTTTCCGTCGTATACTTCCAAATGTTGCTTCAGATTGTCGCAGACTTCATTGGATTTTATAGACACAAGTCACATAGTACATTGGATTGAGAAAGACCAAATGGACCAAGATGTTCAACCCTAATTTACTCGATGATGGGGACTTTCAAGAGTAGTAATTCAATATAATTGTCAAAAAAAAAAACACCTTTTGATTCAAACAACCAACTCAATTTTTGCATATATTGAGAAAGTCTTTACGAAAACAGAGCACATATGTTTTTATCTCACAATCATTTTAAAATAAAAACAATTAATTAGTTACAGCTAGAATGAAACATAGACCGTAAATAAGCGCTCAATTCTTGAAAATGAAAAAATAATTGTTACAAATTGATCTTGCCTTACACTTACTCAACTTACGACATCAGACAAAGTGAAGGCAGAGGCCAGTCTTCCCATTCCTCTCCAGCCATGACATAGCTGTTGTTGATGTTGGACCCAAGACCCTCCAGGACATACTATTATACTAATCTAACTTATATGATCATGTGGTCTTCATAAACACACCAATCAAACTTGTTATATCTTGTATATGCACACATGTATTTATACAAATATAAGTATCTAAATTACAGCTTCATGTTTTGAAGGCTTTGGCAGGTTTTGATTTTAGTGAGGAGGAGTCCTCATGGATGATATACGAGAGTTAGTTCCAATTTCATAGTATGTCTTTAGAATCTCCCTAAATTTTGGTATAGAGGTGAGCCATGGCTCTCTTCAGTTCTTACTTCTTAGTTTTTGCAGTGGTGTACACTTTTCCTCTTTGGAGTTTTGACCGGTCACTTTTCTGGTAAAGGATTTTAATTAGGCCACATTTTTACCTTCAGTTTATTCTTTGTTGTTGGTAACGAAGAATTATGGAGTGTAACAATGAAAAAACTTTTCAGCTTATTTAGTTATTTTAGCACTTGATGGAACAAACTTCACATCAAATCTTTGATGGGATATGATGCGATGCATTATTTTTGATAAGATCGCACCACAATTTAATCTTCCCTTTTAAGAAGTGGTCAATAATATTTCTTTGATATTTCATTTTTTTTTTCTTTTGGCAAAAGTTCTTGATGTTTCTTAAGATGAGCTATAAATCATGTTTCAATGACAATCATCATTCAAACGACAGAATAAAAGGACAAGAACTTACATACTAGCTATCTGTGCCTTATATTTGGTAATGTGTCTCCATATGACATCCTTAAAAATAGTATTAACTAAAAACATAAACATATATCCATTCATTTGCGTACATATTTAACGCATTTAGGCCCACTAATAATCATGCGTATATAGCTCCAAGAAATCTTATTTAGTTGCAACACGAACTTTTTTTTTTTTGAAGAAATGACAAAATTATATTGAGCATAAGATATCAAGTACAATCCTCGAGAGGGAGATCATCTATAATAGCAAGGGGTACATTAAAAGTATAAACGGTCAAAGGGCTATATATAGAGCCCAACGTACCAATGAAATAGTTTTTTTTTTTTTTCATAAAAAACCCTATTTCTTTCTCTTTTTCTCTTCAGAGATATCCGGCAGCATATTCCAGAGCCTGGATCTTCGGTTCTGCACATATCACCTCGCGTCTGCAATTGTGCTCTTCTTCTACCCTTGCAGTGGCCTTGTGAGGGCCTATTAACCCCTTTGTTTTCAACATTTTGATAGTGAAATATGATGTTCTATTCTTGGTTCGTCGTATTTTTTATGTGGCTATGGTTAGTCTCGAGTATGTTCTTAGTGGTGGTTGGTTTGTGATCGTAGTGTGGTCATCTGAAATTGTTTTAGCGGTAGTTTTGGGTTGGCACGGTGCTTATGCTCATTATTGCGTGGTTCTTATTAGAATCAGAGGTGGGTTCCCTTTGTGGTGATGCCTGTTGGTGGTGGGAACGGTGTTTCGTCACTGTATTTGATGCTTTGATGTATCTGATAGTTTATTATTAGTCTGGACTTTTTTATTTGTTTTTGTGTTTTGTAGGAGTTTTAATGCAAAAGAGGAGAAAAGGAAATATAGAGAAAATTTTACGTACTTGTGGAGATTTCCGATGTGATGAGAAGAGTTATGACGAGTTCCGACTTAAGAAGAAATTCTAATGAAGCAAGAATTTGTTGGAGATTTATTCTTTAATGAATTTCCTTGTGGATTTATGAATTTAAATTCTAGAAGGTAGTTACAAGGGACTGCTGAAGCAGTATTTAAAGGCGCCTCCAACTTAGGAAAAAATGGTATTCGCGCTTGAGAGAGAATTAAAGAGACGTGAACAAAAGAAAAAGAATTAATCACAACTTCGACCGGTCGTGCTGAGACTAGAATTGTTTCGATCTTCTTGGTCATTTGGTATCTGTTCTCTCATATATTTCTTTTGACTTTTGAACATGAATATGTCCAGCTAGTTTTTCTTAATTAGGGGCTACTTTAAAGCCCTAGATATTATTGCAAACAATTTGTAACGTTTTCTTTAAGATTCTTATTTATGAATGAAAGTCGTTTTGCCAGATAATCCATGATGATTCTTTATATATTTTTTATGGTTGCAAACATAGTAAGCATGTTTTAGGATATATTGTTTTAGAATATGTGCATAACCAGTTGGCCCATCATATGTTCTAATAAGAAACAATTGTTAATTGTTGTTAACAAGTGATTACATGAAACAACTTCTAGGTGTTTAGAACATGCATAATAGTTCTATATGCTAGCTTAGTGATTACTCATAAATTTTAACTTAATGACTACTATATATTGAATCTCTACTATATGTTGAATCTAGGAGTACATCACCCTAGGTTACATTTTAAAGCTAAGTTGTGTTTGTACATCACTTACATGACGTACCAAGTACGAGAAAGTGATACAACTAGATTCACTGCATCAAGATAGTTGTGAGTGTCTTTATCTAAGAAATAAGAATTGATAAGAAAATATAATTTGTATACATGAATATTTAGTAGTGGATAGCTTTTCCCTTGCTTGTTTCTCATCATTGTTTTCAAAACCTCAAAATTCATCTTCCAATTTCGTCATTGTTTTCTGTTTTTTTCTTCTTAAAAATACTAAATTAAATGAGAAAACTCCCAAACTTTGTTAGTGTCTAGTCAATGGAATAGTTTAGAGTCGTCTGCCAGGCAATTTTTCTGACGGGACAGGTTAGGTTTTTATTTTAGTTCAAGTCATAGGTTTGCAATTAGACAACAGTCCTCTGTAGGGAAGACCCCTATTTGTCCATACTATGATTGGCATTAATTCTTTGTGCTTTAGGGAAAATCAATAGGTCATTTGCATGCTATTCTTTTAGTGTGTACTAGCCACATCTTCCGCGCGATACTGCGGGGCAATATTTATGTTTGGTAAAGAAATATTATAATAAAGGGATAAACAATTGATACATTGCATGAAACATTGTACATTAAGACATAATACATTGTTTCATCCGTGGTGTAAGAGATGCATTTTGTACGCATCATATTTACAAACCATTATCCACTCAAAAAATGGTTAGTTTGACTTGATTACAAAATATTGTCATATGGGGAGCAAAATGCATATGATGTTGTTGTTTATGGTTAATTTTTCACAAAAAAAATATCAAATACAATGAAATATCAAACAAATACACAATTAACAATTATCTAGTATATAATCACTTGAGATTGCGAGTTTTGTAGCCCGAGATGGTGGGCGTTTTCAATGGTTCGGGTTTGGGCCTTCTTGGCTCATGTCTAGTATTGATGAGGATATGCCTGTAACCAATAGTGATCCTAGGGATGGGAATGGTTCAGTTGTGACCAGTTGCCCTTGTTCTTCTTTTTGTAATAATGTTTAAGGATCAATGAAGTTTCTTTCTTCTCAAAAAAACAAATACACAAAAAAGCAAAGGCAAAAAATCACTTTTGTTCACTCAAGTTTGACATATTCGACATTTTCATCACTGAAAAGTTATGTTTGGTAAAGAAAAGTTATAATAAACAGTGTACAATGAAATATCAAAATTTATGTTTAGTAAAGAAAATTTATAATAAAGGGATAAACTATTGATACATTGTATGAGACATATACATAATAAAAATAATGCGCACTATATAATATTATCACTGCTAACCACTTCATGAAGCAATAGAATAAACAATTGAATATTCATGTTTTGAGTATCCGTGGTGTATGATCGAGATGCATTTTGTATGCATCATATGTACAAACTATTATTTACTAAAAAAATGGTTAGTTTGATTGCAAAATATTGCCATATGGGGAATAAAAAAAGATATTCATCGCGATTGCTTAAAATATATATAAATCATTATCTTGTCAAAAAATAGTTTTTTTTTTGGACAAATGTCAAAAAATGATTGGTGAAAAGAAAAGAATAAGAAAAAAAATGGAAAAGAAGAAAAGAAGGCGGGGCAAAAAAGTAAATATGAAAAACATGCAGGGGCAAAATGATGAATGCACTATTCATAGAGATGGTTACTGTTCATAAGGAGGCAACCCTCCTTTAGTATAGATAGAATTTTAGACTTGTCATCATTTGTATAGTTTATATGAAATTGTTTAGTCGTCGTTTGAATAATTTGTGATGCTAATTTTTAACTTGTATTTACAATTTTACGTCCAATCATGCTTGAACGTTAGTAACTATCTTTATTATTCAAATAAATAAGTTGTTTAATATAGTGGTTTGATATCAATGTTGTCTCAAGAGAAATTATGTGTTCGACTCTTATAAAATATTAGGGTGGGGTGAGGTGTGTGTGTTAAAAAAATAATAAGTTGTTGTCTTCCGTTTAAAAAAAAAATAATAATAATGATAATTATTATTATGCATGTGCCTTGATAGCTTCATTTGACCAAAGGGAAAATTTGCAATAGTCCGAACACTGACATGTGTCAAGCATCCAACATCCCTCCCCCAACCCCCACCCCCTCCTTTTCTAAGTTTTTCTTCATTTTTTTAGGGACGAAAATTACATTAATTAGAAAATGCCAGTTCATGCATTGTCTTCAACCTGTACTAGTCCAAAAACTGTTAGTGAGGTTGATTGGTCATTTGGTCACAAGGTAGAATTAATGAAATCTCACAAGCTCTTTTTCCACGAACAAAAAAAGTTTAATTAGAGTTATGTAGGAAATCTCTCATAACTTGATAACAAGTAATGTGATGATCAATTGTTACCATATATACAAAGAGAACACTTTAACGGAATACTAAAATCTACCAAACCAAACACTTTGGAGCTCAAACATATTCATATATTTCGGTTTTCTTTAAACTATGAGCTTTGTGTTTACTCTATATGTATGAATCCAATGCAGATATGGAATAAACATTCCTCATAACAATATGAACACTATCACGTACCCTTGACTGGTTAATGGTAAAACCACCAAAGTGGGCACATAACCAGCAAGCAATCAAAGAACAATCTATCAGAGGAAACAAATACAAGCCGGCCAGCAAACCGATCAGATCAAATTTGATAACAAAACCATATACACAGATGAAGGATTATCAAGAATAATAACACCAAACCACGGATCGCCCAAATTAGAGATGAAAAAAATCCGAAACTCAATGATAAAACTCTAGAATACAAAGAGAAATGAAAGCCCAAGGTGGAGATCGAACCTGAAGATCAGAAAGGTAAGCAGAAGAAATAGCGAGAAATCGCGAATGTCGCGCATCGGGTAGTCGTAGTTCTTCGGGATTTCAAAATTACGCCTCTAGAGGCGGAACTTAGCGGGAGGTTTTGCGGCAGCGAATGTCCCGTCTAATAATCCTCTCTCAAAATCCTGGGTAATTCAAGTCCCTCCCTGTTTTTTTGCCAAACGAGGAATTTTAAAAACCCATGTAATTGTCATCTCCCTCCCCAAAATTCCTTACCCAAATACTGCCTTACTTTCACCGAAAAAAGGGAAGTGAAAAGTATTCGAGTTTGACCATATACATAATTATTGAACTTATCAACCGACTACTACATACCAAATTATCGGTCAAAATCGCTTCTTTTAGCCACTTCACATATGAACAAAATGCATTATATATATGTAGTTTTGATGACCAAAAGAATTGAAGCATAACCAAAACCAAAGATATTACTAATACGAAGTCCATCAAGGGGATGTCCCCCCATGCAATTATACACACATGCATTTGTCCCAAAACAAAATTAAAATTGAAAAGGAGGGGAAACAAATTATCAAGTTAATACTAAAAGGCTGAAAATGCAATATAAAATTATAAATACATGCATGAATGTATATGTGGTGTATGCAATATACAGGTAACACTTGCACAAAGCATTAATGTTTCCAACCCATCCATATCTGTACCTGAAAACTTATTGCTGTGTAAGATTGCGACGGTTTCACTTGTGAAAAAGGCTGAAGAAAAATGCCTAACCATCTACCTTTGCCTCGCTTCTTCCGTGAGTCCCTTCTTCTCTTTATATAAATTGCTCATTTTGGGTTCTGAGAGTCTGACACACTCAGCCATGGAGCTCATGAAATACTACTCTACCTTCATCACCATCTTTCTTCTCTTCCTGCTTACCACACCATACTTTGTGAGAGGTACCTAACTAATTACATATCATGCACTCATTGTTTTCCTTAATTCTGTGCTGTCAAACTAATTGGTACGTTTCTGGGTTTTTGAAGGTCGAGAAATATCAGAGAAGGTGGATGGTACTACTGAGGTTTATGAGATTGATTACAGAGGTCCAGAGACTCACTCATCAATTCCACCACCTGGTCACTTTCATGGGAACAAGAAGCCTCCTTTGCCTAATTTGTTCCATAAAGAGAGTACTGTCATGGGGAGTTCCAAAGCTAAGAGCTTTAAGAGTGGCAGTTATAACTTGGGAAGAAAGGTAAGATTTTAGATTGAATGTGCTCAAATCCAAAGACCATGCCATATATATAGCTAAAAATTAGACTTTAAACGGTGGTACGAGAGAATAATTGATCAAAGTTAGGCTTTCTAATTAGGGCATATATGCTCATGATTGCGTACGTATATTTGAATATTTCACTTTTAGAATGTTAAGTACGTCTTCTTTTGTAATGTTTAATTTGAGTCTCTTCATCTGTTATCAATTGATTTTGAGTTAGATGCTCTAACTACTTCTACGTACGATGCTTATTAGCTACTTTACGTTGATGCATGTTCTCTCGTTTATGTATAGCCTTCTTATTTTGGACTCTTCTTTTGTTCTGATTTGCTTAATTTGCAGGAGAAGAAAATCAATGGATGAAGATCGTTAGAGTTTTCAGAGTTAATTCGGTCCCCGTTTAGTACAGAGATATGAAGAACATGTACTGAGATTCATCATAAACTAATAGCTATGATGGACTAGCGATCTTTATTTGTTAATTAAGTTCTATATATATCCATCTTCCTATCGTCCTTGTGTCTAGTGGAATTAATCTTTAATTATGCTCTGCTACAGTTGCTAATCATCTTAAATCTAGCTTGCTTCTTCGATCTTCTTCTTATGCCTAGTGGAATCTCGAAAATTCTATAGTGCTTAAGATTGAGTATCGAAATTCTAGAGATATGGGCCGCTAGATTAGTTATTACTTACAATATATCTCATTCATTGAACTAATTTGACGGCTCTTATTTTCAGAATTTAATTTTAGAGTTTTTATCACAAATTCATACCTAAATTTTACCTCAATTATATACATAGTACTTGAACTTCACTTTTGATTACAACCAGTACCCGAATTCTTCGAGTTCATCCTAAATGGTACCTGAACTTCAATTTTTGTCACAAGTAGTACCCAAAGTTTTCAATTTTTGTCATAAGTAATACCCAAAGTTTTCAATTTTTGTCACAAATAGTACCCAAAATTTTTCATTTTAGCCTCTCTTTTTTTAACACGCGCATATAATATCACAAAAATTGTCTTAGGTACCAAAAGAGATGAAATCAAAAACTTTGGGTACTACTTGTGACAAAAATTGAAACTTTGGGTACTACTTGTGACAAAAATTAAAGTTCAGGTACCAAGTATATAATTGAAAAATAATTTAGTTACTATATGTGATAAAAACCCTTAATTTTAATATTTCCGATGGAATCTCATACGTATTATTTGAATGAACATTAAGTTGAGTTGGGGTTTGGGGCCTTGGGGGATGCAAGCATGTGTGCCACACATGTAATGTGGCAGTGAGCTTTGCAACGTTTCTTCGTCATGATGATGATGATGTCTTCGTATAATTTAACAGTTGGAGGTCACAAGGGGCCGGAACCAAAGGACTTGCTTCCTTCTCTAGCTGGTTCTTCTCCAAATTAATGCTTCCCAATTTGATCTACCTACTTAAACTGTTAGACAATAAATAGCTGAATCCGAGTGACACACCAAGCACTTTAGCTCAATTATTGTTTTTGATTGAAAAATATGGAGTACTATGCCTAATGAAGTTGTTCGAAAATTTGTTCTTTTACTTTGTTTTTGGCAACCCCAAATGAACAATCAAGAAACAACTTTTTATTTTCATTATAGTGTTTGGTTTGAAGAACGAATCAAATCTATTCGGTTTTTTTAAATCTTCATTTTTTTATATAAATATATACTTGTCTATTATAGATAAAAAACGGACATTAACAATTTTGAGAAATAATATCAAAAACTAATTTAAGGGGCTAAATGACTTCAATTTCTCTTTTAGATTTTAGAAAAGATGGTCGTCAAGAACGTAGATGAGGTATCTTGAATAAAGTTTTATATGTCATTACTTATAGGCTTATAGGTACGTACTTCTATTTTATAATTTGCACATACGTTAAAAAAAATTGGACCTCGAATTCCAAAAACGAACCTAACTTTGAGCTCTAACCCAATACTCTATACTGTAACCTTTAACAATCATTTGGACTCGAACCCTTGTTGCTTGAAAGCAACTAATGAGTTTATTGTCACATCCTTTAAGTTTCAATTCCCTTTAACATAGTTGGACGCACCCTCCTAGACTATATTTTTAGCTCCGTTAATTTGTAGATCAAGTCAAAATGACTAAAACGACGTATGTGTATAAAGATTATTGTGGATAGACAAAAACTACAAATTTAAAAACACTGAGACCAAAACTATAATACTAGGAGAATGCTAATACTATTTCCTCTGCTTGGAATTTTCCACTTAAACCAAAGATGAATTTGGCCGTGCCAGAGGTATCACGCTGTCTGCAAATCTCATCTCCCCGTTTTGCAGGTTTCTTATACACCAAGTAAAAGTCAACATCTCTATGGCATCTAAGAACGTTGTGTACACGTGGCAAGATCTAAAGAGGTAGTACATTTGTGTGTGTGCCACAGCCACAGCAAACTATAACCACGACGCGGTTTAAAAATAGAGAGGTGGTGACGTGGGAGAAGACGCGGTTAAATCGGTTTACAGCTACCAACGACTCCGAGACAAACAAAGACCGACCTTCCAACCTCGCTTTTCTCCCCCCTTTTCATTCTTCGGACAAATTTTAGGGTTTCCAATTTCAATTTCGATTTCGATTTTTCTCTCGCATTCGATTCAATTCCCCTAGGGTTTTTGATTTCTCTCTGCCCCGCGATCAACCATGGCGAGCAACAGGGAGAGCAATGTCCAAGAGGAATCGAACCCTCTTCTGAGCAGCCACCAGCAATTCGAGGAGCCTCAGAAGGAAGCTGAAAAGCCGGCCAAGGCCGCACCGGCGACTCAGCCGGACGAGAAGTCTCCTGTTCAGATGGGTCAGGTGAACGGTGGCGGTAATGGGTGCGGGTGGACCGCCGATGGGCTGCCGTTGACTCACGGGAGCGTGGTGGGTGAGCCCATGGGCCGGAACCCGTGGGACTCGGACCTTCTTGCCTGTCTTGGCCGCAACGATGAGTTCTGTAGCAGCGATCTTGAAGTTTGTAAGTTTTCTTTTCTCTTTTAGCTTTCAATTTATTGGATCTTGGTTAACATAATTATTTACTATTTGAGATTGTAATAAATTAGCCAAAATTTCGTCTTTTAGATAAGAATGATGTGGATTAATCTTGATCCTTGCAATATTGTTTGGATTGGATATCTCTACCCTTATTCCGTTATTGATTTGATAGGTGTAGAGTACAGAATTGCTCTTTGTGTATAAGCCATGCCTTTCCTTTAATGCAAAGAATGGATTTTGCCAATTCTCTGGAAAAAAGTTTCCATCTTGTGGATACTAATAGTGTAATGACCAAAATTTCTTTTCTGATGCACCATTCTCTAATGTGGCATTCGTTATTTGTAGCAAGTCATGGTCTTGGAAGATCTGAAATTGATTATAGGTCCTTTCCCTCCTTTTCTTTTTAAGTCTTGAGGGTTTGCGTAATTTACATTTGTGTGATCCCTAGATTTCAGAAGGTATGTGTGATAAAAGAAAATACCTGTTTGTTCTAGCTTTGGCTTGCATAGAGACACATGACCTGGTAGTGCTGAATTTTTTTTAATTTTTTATATTTGCACACAAGCAGATATAACAATTGTGTACCAGTGTTTCTAGATATAACAAATGTAAGAGTTGGATAACTTGGTGACAAATACTTGAAAATCAGTGCTTCTAGATTATAAGATGAGATTTCTTTATAGTTATTCTTCTTCAGTTGTCATTACTACATGTTATCGACAATTTTATACTAATGGTGATGACATCTTTTTAGGCCTTCTTGGAAGTGTGGCTCCTTGTGTGTTGTATGGAACCAATGCCGAGAGACTTTCCTCTTCAACTGGGAGCACGTTTGCATCTCACTGTTTGACTTACTCTGGTCTCTATCTAATTGGAAATGCCTTTTTCGGTTGGAACTGCCTTGCACCATTTTTTGCAGCTCGTAACCGTACTGCTATGCGCCACAAGTTCAACCTCCAGGCAAGTTATATTTCCCCCTTTTTGTGTGTGTGAGTGTTTATATTCTTACAATGGAGGTGCCCTGTATAACCATGATAAAGTCCATAATGCATATATAATTGGAGGGTAAACATGAAAGAGAAACATTTTGAATGTGTGTATATTTTGTTTTTGTTGATGAGCAGGGCGGCTGCGAGGCATTTCAAAACTCATGTGGGTGCTGTGGATCAATGGGAGATGAGGATCAGGAACAATGTGAGGCCTTCTGTGATGTGGGGACTCATTTGTTCTGCCATCCATGTGCCCTTTGCCAGGAAGGTCGTGAGGTCCGCCGCAGGTTGCCTCATCCCGGTTTCAATGCTCAACCCGTTCTGGTTATGATTCCTCCTGGAGAGCAAGCCATGGGCCGTGGTGCTTGAGTGTGCCTTCCCAGTCATGACCGACCCCTACTGTGTATATTTAAGTGTGCTTCGAAATCTAGAACTATGTTAACACTGCATTGAGTCCTCTGAACTGCATCTTTTTACTTGGTTTTTCCCAATCAAGTATAAATAACATGAAGATGAAAGCGTAGACTTGTGTGGTGTGCTTATATTTACATGTAGTACTTGATATTTGTGAAATGTTATTGAAAGTGGAGAACCTCAGTTGGCAGCTTATGTGTTTTTACACATGTATTTTTTCTCTTTTAATATCCGTCATGTATTTTACTAATTATATTCTCAACAAATGCTGATTTTCCTAATTGCATTTTTCAAGGATTATATCTTAGTATTGTTACATAATCATTTTGCTATTGGTGGAAGCCGATAAGCTATAGCCTTTTGGAACTAGTTGGTTTCCTTTTGCTTTTTTTTTTGTAAGGAAAAAAACTAATAAAAACTAAAGAGAGAAATCATTAAAGCATCAAATTATTAAAGTTAAAAACATTAAGGGTTGAGAGCGGTAAATAACGATGCAGCTTGAACTTAGGGAGTGAATGTGAGTAAATGAAGTTAGATTCTTGAAGAATATGAGTAAATGAGATTTCCTCAAAGGAAGATGAGAGCCAATTGATATCTTCTACATTCTTATTAATTCTCCAAAGGGTAGAATAAAAGTAATTAATAAACTCCATCAAAACTTTAGAGTCACCTTACATTTGAACCTTCTAGAGCCATTTTTCAAAAGTTGGTTTCATATGAAAGTACTTTTTCTTAACATGTTTAACTGAACATTTTATAAAGATACATTATACATGTGCTTTGAGACACAATGACAGCACTAAGGTGTATTGCATTCGTGAAATTTCATAGCAAACTGAGACTAGGATCTCAGATTAGTTGATATCAAGAATATGTCCCCATCTACGTCCCCGCCTTTTTATTTCTCTCTTTGTTTCCATCCTCCATTATCTTTCCAAACTCAACAATTCTCATAGATTTCGCAGAAACCTTCAACAACAATTCTTAGATTATTATTCATTTTAAATGGCCATTTAAAAATTGTAGTTTTTATTTGATTGGACTAGAGATGGCCGAACTTAATTTTATCGGTTTCAAGCATAAAAGTTTCCAGAGAGTGAGTGGTACATTTCAGTTCTTTAAACTCAAGGCTAGGAAGTTAAACAAAAAAAAAAGGTTCAGTACTTCAGTTTGCATTTTGACATTTTGACTTGCAGTCGAGTCTAGATGACCTAAGATATTGCAATTAATCTTGAGCTCTGGAAGAACCTTTAATTCCCACATATATTTCATAAGAAACTGAAAGAAGCAGCAAAGGAAACGAATAAAATATTCCTTCCAAATAGGTTAAACAACACCAGAACATTAAAATTAGGAGATGTACGTCCATCCCTCTTAGTTTCTACAACAATATTACTAGAACATGAGACAAGACTAACACATAATGATTAGGAGATAACTCATATTCCTTGTTACAAAGAAAGCAGAAAGCAAAGCCTAGGGAAGAGGGACACTCCGAAAGTTATAGTGTTTCTTCTGAGAGTAAAATCACATCAATCAAAGTCTTTAATTTTTTTTTGTGGTCTATTTTTATGCATGACTTCTGATTTCTCTTTGCATTTGAGACGAGAATTACAAAATAATATACTCAAATATGCTAGCTAGACAACTCAATCGTAGTAGGAGCCTAAGCTTTTACAGAAATTAAAAAGATAACAGCACAACTCGGAATTGAAAAGTTTCGGTCCGAGTTGTGGCTCTTTTGTGCAATGCATGCATGAACCAAATATAGAGGCTTTAATTCTCAACAAATGCTGATTTTTGCCAATGCATTTTTCAAGAAATATATCTTAGTATTGTAACGCTGTATAATCATTTTGCTATTGGTTGGATTTGGAAGCCGGATTTTGGAACTAGTTGGTTTCGTGAAAGCAGGCATTCTTGAGATAACATGTTTTACAACACATTAATTATACCAAATTTAAGCATCACATGTGCTTAATTTGAGACACAAGCTGTCATTCACAATAAGCACACAAAGATGCATGTCTTGCATTTGTGAAATTCCATAGTAAACTGAGACTGAGATCTCAGAAAAGTTGCCTTTTTAATTTCTCTTTTTGTTTGCATCCTCCATTACCTTTTCAAACTCATCGGAGCAGCGTAGAGCAAATCTGCCTTTTCATTTTAATGACATTGAACTCATCCTCAATCTATTAATCTATTATTAAGCAGTAAGAGCTTACAAAGTGGAGGTGAAGTATTGCATGTAGTTGATTTGATTGGACTTGAGATTGCCAAACTTATAGGTTTCAAGCACGAAGTTTCTAGTGAGTGAAATATTTCAGTTTTTTAAACTCAAAAGAAATTAACCGTATTCACCTTGTAAAATCACCAATCAAAGAAACAAAAAGTCGGTTTAGTTTGCATTTTGACATCCAGTTGAGTTTAGACTTCAGATGACCCAAGATATAGGAATCCAGAGATCTGGAAGAGCCTTTGCCACATCTCATATTTAAGAAACTGAAAGAACTAGCTAGCAAAGGAAACAACAAAACATTCCAAATAAACAACACCAGAACAGATCGATGTCAGTTTATCCCTCTAAGGTTTTACATATTACAACAACATGAGAGAAGACCAACACATGAAAATGAAGAGATGTAAGTACATCCCTTTTAGTCTCTACATTAGTAGCTAGAACATGATCAGATGACCCATGTTCCTTAATTCGAAAAAAGAAAAAGAAATTACTTGGGAAAAAAAACCAATAATTGGTTCATTTCCATTATTTCCTACACCGGCCACCACCATAATGGGTGTTGTTCATTTCTTCTTTTGCAGGCAGAAGAAGCACACCTTGTGCTTGCAGTCAGCACAGCTGGGAAATATCAGGCGATCTACAAGCCATGTGCCAATCACGAACAGCAAAACCCACTACAACAATAATGGTCATTTCCGACCATCTGTTTCCGACGGTATTGTGTTTTAGTCGGAACAACTACTAGTTCCGACAAACAAAAATCGTCCGTCGGAACTCAATTGTTAACATGTGTTTCGGTTCCGACGAAACATTTGTGTCGGCAAAAACACTTTTATTCCGTCGGAAACACTCTTTTCTTTGGCGGGAAATTTACGCGCCAATACCTTTGCCGACGATATGTGTTCTCGTCGGTAGTATTTGGTTTGTTTCCGACCACGTGCTGCTATGGTCGGAACTAATTACATATTACCGACCGCGTTCTAATATCGTCGGAACTAATTACATATTTCCGAGAATACTTGATCTCGTCGGTGATACTTTATTTTGTTACGACACAATATTGATATGGTCGGAAAAAATAGTATGTAATTCCGACCAGTGGTACTTTTTATTATTGTACTTTCTTTTTGGTCGGTATTGTTTTTCTTATTATAATCTAATTAATATATATGGAAAAAAGCTAACTCTTTATCATCTTAGTTCATATTAAATAAAGCTAGTTAATGGTTAACTTTAATTAACTTGGACTCCTCTAAAGATTGACAATTTATTATATGGGGATAGATAAAGATGAGAATGTCATAAGCAAGAGGCAATTAATGTAACTATAACGTACGTCATATTATATAATAATATGACTAAACGTTATAGTTATTTTAGCGATAAAAGTATATTGGCATAAAATATAGTTGACGATGTTGACCAATGATGAAATCATTATGAAAATATATGATTTTTTTTAACATAAGCATTTTACTTTTATTTTTATTGTATATTTTAGTGAGTAAATTTATTGTATGTGAACATTTCATTCTTAATTTAATTTATGGGTTAATTTGTAAGTAAAAATTTAATTTGTACTATTTTATTGTTAGTAAGTAAATTATTTAACATTGGGATGAAAAGACGTTAGTAGGTAAATTATAATAAATTACTAACATCAAAATAATATTACTAATATTTTTTCATTCCGATGTTAAATAATTTAGTTACTAACAATTAAATAGTATAAAATAATTATGTACGTACGTATTAACCAATAAAATTAGGTATCACATACAAAAAAATTATCACTAATTTAATATTTACTCACTAAAATATACAATAAAATTGTTAGGATTAGTCCGTAAAAATACACCATGAAGAGAGAAAGTCATTATTAAGATAAATAATGTCCTTATTAAAGTAAATTAGGTTATCGTTTGAGTAACTAAGTCTTAAAAGTGGTAATTATAATATTTTACGACTTGATGACACATATTACAACTTCGACAACTAATGTGGTAACTATGAAAAAACTCTCATGAAGGTAAATAAGGTCCTCATTTGTGTAAATAAGTTCTCATTTGAGTAATTAAGTTTTAAAAGTTGTAATTATACGTATGAGATACGTTAACATACACTAGAATTTTCCATAAATTTAATCACTACTTAAATATTTAATTACTCACCAGTAAGGAGTATACAATAAAATAATATAAATTAAATATATATATTTTTGGAATAGTTGTCCACTAATTTTACAACTTCACTATCAATTGTGCATGGGGAACAGCCTAGGCCTCCATAAATCCCATTTTTTAGTCATGTTTGCTGGTGTGGAAAGGGTTACTTGAGGTTCAATCAATGATGGCATTGGGTAGGTCTGGGCAAGCTGAATCTGCAAGGAGGGTTGTTGTACGCTGGTGTCCTCCTTCGCCTGGGGTTGTGAAATTGAATTGTGATGGATCTGTCAGTAATAGTAGAGAGCAGGTTGACGTTGGGGCTGTTGTTAGAAATGATCTTGGATGTTTTATTGGAGCAGTGGGACAACGCATTAATGAGAGGCTTGATCCCTATACTGTTGTTTGCTATTAAGGTAGGACTGGAGTTTGCCCATACAATTGCTAATTTTGTAGCCCGGGGAATTGGGCGTGTGAGTTGGTTAGGAGACAGGCCTTCAACACAATACTGTAACTTTGAATTCTATTCGGGTAGTGAGTTGTGATGCTGCTGTTCACAACCGGTCTATCCCACAAAGGTAATCTTTTTTTTCTTTTTTTTTTGAACGATAGTGTAAGTATTGAATAAAGTGGATATTTTTCTTAAAAAAGTATATATATATATATATATATATCTAATTATCTATACTATTACAGCAATCAAGGAAGTCTCCCCAAAAAAATTATGTTGATTTTTTCAAACTCATCACAAACACTAATGGGAAACATAGTAGTTTGCATGTAGACTTGGAACTTAAACAGGAATAGATGAAAACTTATGTTAACTCCTACTTCAAAAAACGTGACAAGAAATTCAATTACAAATCACAGTTGTTTTGGTGAATGGGCCGTAATAAAGTTTGATGCATCAAAACCAAACAACCTAAAATCTAAAAACTCGCACTTTTGAGTTGTTTCGAACTGTTCATACATCGGGGTATTGTAGGCCTTTTGCTCCTTACTAATGGTGGACGATTTAACATGAACATAATCTTCCAGTAGCTCTATATCCCAAGGAGAAACCCGCTCTGGCCTTAGTAATGTGGCATTTTCATCCCATCGAACCTGCAAGCGTGAGAAATGAGTACATAGCAGAAAACATGTTAAGCAGAAAACATGTTAAATAGCAGAAAACATATCTTAACCTTCAGAGATCGCCATTTAGATTCAGGCCACTCTGGAGATAAATCACCAATCCCTACTATCACGCCAGTGGTGAATCTGACCAGTTAAATTACGTAAAAAATAGATTAAATTTTTAAAAATTCTTTAAAGAAAACAAAAAAAAACATTAATAACCAAAAGTAAATTACACATACCTTTCCTCTGGTGAGTCCAAGTCTTTTCTCGCAAGTCGCATTTTAAAACACATTCCGACAGAAAACTTTTTGTTGATGGCTTCAAGATATTTGTTTAAGCCTACAATAAATTCGCTTGTCCTAAAAATATAAAAAAAATGCCAAAATTATATAATTTCTGGTTAATAAACAACTCTTCAACTAAAGACAAAATGTAGGCATCCGTCACCTGGGCTTGTAACAAACAATTAAGAGATCTGAGGCCTGGAGAGCTAGAGAAGCAGCCGCAAGCACTCCAAGATACATGTTCTGGCTAGATATCCCTAATGAAGGCATACAAGTCTGTTGAAGAGCTAGACGCCGAACCCCAACCCATAATTCCCCATTACCACCCCTACAAACATGTGATTGTTAATAAAAACTAGTCTATAGCAAGACACGCACCTTAGTAATAACTGTAAACACTACAAGAAAATTCTCTTTTTGCAACGAGTTTATATACAAGGACTTACAAAGTCCTTGCATTTCATGATCATATGCAAAGAACTTTTCATTTCCTTGCATTTGACTCTTACAATTTGTAAGGAATATAATATATCCTTATATTTAGTCTCTTGAAACCTAAAAAAGGACAAAGTCCTTGCATATCTCTTCAGAATCCTTGCATTAAAATAAAACATGATGCAAGGACTAGTCAATTTCCTTGCCTGACCCCTTTATTATCGAACACCTCCCTTTTGAATCCATCACTTAGCTGTTGGATGGGAAAAAAAAAAAAAACACAGAGAAAACTCAAGAACCAAAGTACCACACCGTGAAATACCAAACACCCCCAAATCTAGATGTGGCAATCTTCTTCTCAGTGTGGATCTTGTATTCTAGTCTACCCACTCCCAACCTCAAACTGAAACCTCAACATGTTAAATTTCTCCATCGCTATTGTCGTCATCGCCACCGCGACCTCAGCCAGTCAGCCCTGTGTGTCCTTGTTCTTCTTGTAAAACAGGTGAAGTGTTTGTTTTTTTTACATTTGATTTCTACATATGCAATTCGAAATATGAAAATTTTGAGCATCGGGAGGCAAAAGCCCCAATTTTTATTTTTAGATTTGACCTAAAATTGATATAGCTCATAATGGTATATACTCCTCTCTTTCTTTTTGTGGGTTAATAATGATTGCTTTGAATTTGATTGTTCTTCGGTTCATTGATATTTAATTTTAGGGGAAAGTTAGCTTTTAAGGAGGCGGCGAAGGCATTGGAGATGGAAAAGGAGTGATATTCAAATACTATTTTGTATACTCTGTCATCATTTCACTTGATTTATTTCAACATGTTGAATCTAGTTCACAAGTCGAGGAGTTAGAGAGAGTGAGCAAAAATGGAGAGGGTTACTGAGGCTTCGATCCAGAAATATAGAAAGAAATTGAGAATTCTGAGAGGTGAAAAAAGATGGAGATTTATAGTCATATACATCTAATCAGCATTCACTATCAAACCAGTCTCATAAATCATGGTAAATTGGTGTGGTTATGCATCATACTTTTTCAGAAATTTACTGACAAACAGTGGGATTGAAGGTCAAGTTTTTGAATGTTCAAGAGCTGATTATGTAAAACACCCTATGTGTATGACTTCTCATCAACTAACACATCCAGAATCCTAATGGAACAAAAGTCTCAATGGATCAAAGCAAAGTAGATAATAAAAGGAAACTCTCACTAAAGACAATAATATAACCCCAACAACCAAAATAATTGCTTGCACAAAAGCAATCTCATGAAAACAACATTATTTCATTCTAACTGTAAAGAACTCGGTTTGTATTAGTCAAAGACCCTAGTATGAATCGTATAACTGCAAGTACTTCAACAAAGCATCATCCACAACGAAATCAACAACGATCAAAATCAGCAGAACCGAAATCACGAAGATAAGATAAAGGACATTTCAAGTCAAAGAATTAATATTTAAATAAGGTCGTTTGGAATAACTAATTAAATAAAGTTGACAAAAGGTGAACCTGTGAAATTGTTGTAGCCAAGAGATGTAAAATTGATCTTCTTCCTAAATCTTACTCCCTGAAATAATAGTAGTAATATAAGATTTTTCCCATAGTACTATGTTACATGTTTTTTTAGCATATAAAATTAAAGAGACAAATTATTTCCTCCGCTTAGTAAACAAAGGATCTACTAATTGTATGGAGTATACAATGCCACTCAAGTTCTGGAGGATGCGGAAACAATCTTGGTATGATCATATCTCCTACATTATTTAATTCTGACATTATTACATCATCATAAACTACCAATCCAGATTTTGATGATACCCCTATGAAAGAAATCCCACCAATTATATCTTAATAGAATATCTTCTTATCAATTAGAGACTGCAAGTCTGCAACATGGAACTCTTTGTTCAATTTTGAGGAATAAAATCTTATAAAACCTACACTGAAAAGTTATTAAAATATAGACAACAATTCTGATTAAGGTGCAGGCCCTTAAAACTACAGAGCATGTCAAATACAGCCAGGTTTCTAGATTGTCCAAAAAAAAAAAATACAGGTTTCTAGTTGATTTTCATAACCCAAACAAGGCTACTATATTTTATACAACAATAAATATGTGTTACAAAGACTTCCATACAGCATCAAAATTTCATATGTAAACTGCTTGACCTAACTTTTTAGCTCACTTAATTAGATATCTCATCAACACTCAAATATTAATTATTTGTAACCTTTCAAAAAAAAACAACGATGTCATTAATTTAATGTTGTTATTTTTCTTATATAGTGTACTTATTGAATGCATATTTATATATGGGACAAATAAAACATGTTTTGGCTTTATTAATATATATTTCTGCAGTTTTTAATTTTTATATATAATTATAATTATAATGTCTAGGATCATAACCATCAAAGCAGCACGAAGTATTTTTCCCCTTTTCAAGTCTGAGCTCCAGGGCCCATATATTACTTGGAAGGAATATCCAGCAAAAGACTTGAGTCTACTATATGAGCGTTGGAGGAATTTCAATTTTAAATTCTCATGCTCTGAGGAAGAAGTCAAGGCTGCATTCGAGCTCCATATTAAAACACGCTTCCATGACTGGATGAGCGAGATACGAAATAGTGTTTTTCAAATTCACCACACCGCTGCTGCTAGATATGCTAACAACCCAAGTTTTTTGAATTCTGAAATATGGATAGAAATGGTTGACAAGTGGTTGAAAGACGAGTGGCAGGTTAGCAATCTATCTACAAATAATATATACTTTAATTATTTTTTGGTGTATGTGTAATACTTGTTTCTTGTGAATGAAATTTGTAGAAAGCAAGCAAGAAAAATGCCAAAAATCGTGCAATGTCGACCATTATTCATACAACTGGTTCGGTGCCAATGGCCAAATATATGAAAGAGGAGGTACACTTTTTAGTACTCATTACTAATTATTGATGAGTTTATGGATTTTATATGCTTGTAGAACTTCGCTAAAATAGGTTCAATGATTTTATACATTTGTTTAGATTAATGTTCTTAATTAGTCTAATGCACAATATTTATTATGTTATTGGTTTGATTGATATATTGGGGATTTTTTTTCGATCCATAGTGGTTGTGACCACCAAAATTATTTGGGAAATGCCATCATTATTTCGAAAAAAAAAAACTGCTTTGGGAAATGCCTATAGGGTTTGCAACATTGATATATTCTCAACCTCAAACTTTTCTTTAGTCCTATTTTTTTAGGTAGGAAATAGTTTCACTTTTGTTAGCGCTCTCATATCATATTCTTTGGATACAGGTTGATAGGACTGGAGTTGAACCTAGCCCAATAGAAATGTTTAAAAAGTTTCATATTTCCAAAGCTAAGGAAGGAAATGAGGAGCTTTGGCCCAATGATACAACTAAAGGCTTTTATGTATGTTTTCTATTCTTCGTTTTAATTTATATACTTGTCATTACATTATACTAGGTTTTTATTCTTGTTTATATTTATATTGAAGGAACTTATGGTCGACACAAAAAAAGCAGACAATATATTAGGTGATAACGGAGAAGACCTTTCCGATTGGGATATATATAAAGAGGTTATGGGAAAGCCTCGTTATGGTAGGGTTCGTGGCTTAGGTGGTTCAATGAAACCACATGGAGATGAATGCCCCTTAAGTGGCCAAAATTGCAACAAGTCTACATGCTTGGATCGTGACAAAGAATTTAAACAATTGAAAGATGAGGTTGCTGATTTGAAACAAGTAGTGCAATTATTGTTGCAACAAAATTCAGCATCAACGGTATGAATTTTTTTTTACGCTATATTGTTTGCTTACCCTAAATATTTTATGCTATTTCTAATTTCATTAATTTTATTTCTTTTTAATAGGGGCATACTACAAAAAATTCCGATGAAGTAGCAAAAGACTTATCTGCCCAAGATTAACAAACGACAAAGTCTTTGGTGATGACGATAATTTTGTTAATCACTTAATTTATTAGTTTTTTGTTTGTGTAACATAAGTTGAATTCTTCCACCTTTCCTGTTTTTGGTTTGTATAACTTAAGTTAAATTATTCATCCTTTCCTGTTTGTTTTGGTTGTGGAGTTGTCGTTGTTGGTTTGAAAGTTGTTTGTTTTGTTGTACCTTTGGTTTGGTGTTTAATGAATTTGCAGTTTGTCAAAAACGTAAGTTAAATTGTGATACTAAAGTCATTTATTTCATTTATGTTGTTAATTTAAATACTGCTTTAAAATAATTTAAATGTTTTATTTCGGAGAAATTTGACTCAATTGTCCGACCAATTTTGAAGTAAAACCAATGGCATATGTGGTTGGAAATATTTATTTGTTAACAATTTCCGACCTAAACTTCCGACTACCATCGTTCGTCGATCGGATCCAGCAAAAAGCAGACAAGAATTTATTTTTGCGAAATTTGAAATAAACTTTCATGAAATAAATGAAAAAAAATACTTCCGACCGTACTTCCGACAATAGGTATTCGTCGCAAAAAAAGCCATACTTGTTCCGACCGTACTTCCGACAATAGGTATTCGTCGCAAATGGCCATCACTTGTTCCGACCGTACTTCCGAGAATAGGTATTCGTCGCAAATGGCCATCACTTGTTCCGACCGTACTTCCGACAATAGGTATTCGTCGCAAATGGCCATCACTTGTTCCGACGGGATATAGTGTCGAAAAAAGCCATACTCGTTCCGACGAACCGTCGGAAATATCTCTTTTCCGACGGTACTGTTTCCGACACCTTCCGACGATATGTTTTGGTCGGAAGACAACATTTCCGACCAATAAAAAACATATTCCTACGAAAAAGTGCCGTTGGAAATGACGGTTTGCGTTGTAGTGGTACCCACGTTTCAATACTCACATTCTCCGACTTGTTTGCCTTCTCCATCGCTCTCAATTTTAGCTTCCTTCTGCTTCTAGCTACAACACAAAACGCTCTTGGTCCTCCGACTCACTGACTTACTTCCTATTTATATATACTACAAATGAGTGATCAACAAGAAATATATATATATATATGTATTTATTTTTTTTCGTGATGAACAAGTTGTGAAAATAATGATGATGGTTTGTGGGTAGAAAACAAAGGACAAAGAAAGGTTTGAAAGCAGAAAAAGCAAAGCTTAGCTAGGGAATTAAGAGGGAAGGTGCACAAGGGAAGTTATATAATTTTTCTCAGAGTAGAAGTACATCAATCAATCAAGGTTTTTTATTTCTTCCATTTTTTGTGGTCTTGAATTCTTTATTGCATTATAACTGATTTCCCTTTGCATAAGAGACGAGAATTACAACTGAGAGAGATTAATAGGGCACCATACCCTATATTTTTAGGCACAGTACATGAGTTATCAACTCAGTCTGAAAAGTAGCAAGTAGATCTTATGTTAAGGGTTGAATGTTTTCATCATAACTTGTAAGGGCACAATGAGGTCCGAATACAAATCTCCTACACTTTATAGAGATAAATAACAGATTGAAATAGAGGTCACAGTGAACTGAGATGAAATTCAGTAGGTATATTTTGGGTATCCCGAAAATTTATTTACTTCACCACTTCCCCATCCGTCGTCAGTAAATGAATGCAAAAAGGCCCATTTAACTTGAACTTTTTCTTCATTTGAGAGAAAATTATGTTTAAGATCTAAGCAAATTAATTGTGACATGGAGATATCAATCTTTTCAAGGAGATAAATAACAAATTGAAATAGAGGTCATCAACTCAGTCTGAAAGTGAGCTTGAAATCTGAACTCAATAATGCTTCTGAGAGATAGAAGTTACATCGTTTCTATTACAAAGCCAAGGATAAAAAAGGGAAATGACTCAACCTTTGTTACTGGTTTTCTTGTAGAACACGCAACTGATTAGCTTTGACAAAAGGCATGCATAATAAAAACTGTATGTTTCTGACGAAGAGACACAAGTAATGAAACTTTTTGTTTTGGTCATAGAAGTAATGAAAGTTTGCTGTTCATGGGAGCCGGATCATCAGTCTTGTGGCGCAACCCAGAAATTAAAAGCTTTGAATTGAATTAATAGCCCGTCTTGAAAATCTACTCCCTCAATTCCTTCACCTCCCCCAAGCAAGCTATCTCATCAATTAGCTTCCTGACCAATGCATGCACCTTTGCTCATGACTCATGTCAAGCTAGCTAAGCTAAGCTAGCTAGGCCAGCTCCTTGAAAAGATTGATACCTCCATGTCACAATTTGTTTAGATCTATTTTCTCTATATAAAAAAAAAAGATTCAAGTAAAATGGTCCTTTTTGCATTCATTTACTGACCACAGATGGGGAAATGGTGAAGTATTTTCGAGATACCTAAAATATACCTACTTGGTATTGAAACATCTTACTAATGGATACAAATTGGTTGACACTTGGTATTCACTGTAACTAAAATTGTAAAAGACATAATGTAAAGGGAGTCAATGTCGCTGATTTTAATTTTTGCTTCTGTTGCAGTCCTAAATTGGGATCGATCTCACACTCCAGTCAGCATTCACATGATAATGGTTGGGTGCTTAAACTGCTTGAATTGAATTGCAAGTAAAAATGAACATCTGGATTATGATTTGCATAAACATATATCATTACGAACTTTGGATTCAACATTCAAGTAGCTGTATGTAATGCCATCTACCTTAGACAAAATTCGATTTAGCTGTTTGAGGGCTGATTCAATTATGTATATGTGTGCTTCTATTTGTTTATAAACTCTATATGAAGAATAGTAAGGCCACTAGTAGCACCCTCACATTTTTTATATTCGATCTCTTGATTTTTAAGATTCATTTCATGGAAGTTTTGTTTGTTAACAGGTTACACATTTCAAGCCTTTGTTGAAGTATAATGGGGTCATGCAAGGGTGCTTTGGAGTTATGGAGGAAAAAGCAGGCCTATTTTATCAGTACAGAAGAAGCGAAAATGGGGAAAAGGAGGGTAATTTCGCTTCTTCTTTTTTTAATTAGTAGTTGAGAAATGCTTTTATGTGCTACTGAGAAGGAAATGGAATGCAAATTCCTTTTATGTCTGAGAAATGCTTAAATTCAATTTTTTTTTTTGATAAGAATGCTTAAATTCAATTGTTTGGTTGAATTCAAATGTTTTGTTTAGTTAGCAAAGCTGTGCATGGACTTGTGTATTTCGACCAATGCATGCACCTTCATTCACGACTCATCTTTCATCTTCATCTTTTTTCTGCCGAGAAATTCACACCATTTGGAGGAGAATCCCAAATTCTGATACGACTCCACTTGATTAACAATCCCAATTATAAATCAGCAAGTCTCTCTAACATGAATTTGCACTAAAGATATAATCGTTACGCTGATTCCACAATAACAGAACCAAAATCCACAGAAATCAAGAAATTAAAAGCATTGGCGGTTATCAGATAAAGGTTGGCGCTTGACGTTGGATGGAGCAGATTACACCACCGGAGCCAGCACGACTTGCCGGACTGACCGGGAATTCCTAAGCAATGACCCTCCAATTCCTCATGCCAAACACAACTGACCAGCCGACACAGTACCATGATCCCCTCTGCCATAAAAAATATTTTTAAAAAATGAATACGCATCAGTTCGGACCTAAGTTTGTTCCTTCCTCTATTATGCATATAGTATCCCAAACATATTCCGCAATGCACAATCTACTCAATATTCCTGAAAACTCGAACCAAACCATAAACAACCAAAATAGCTTTGGCAAAGGAACTCTTTCTAAGTTCTGACTATTTGTTTAAGAAAGGAAAGTCAAGTACAAACGGTAAATTAAAGAGATAAAACTGTTTTAGTAACAGCATACTCACTCCCTGGTCTCTACGCTGATACAGGGTTACTTCCAATTACTAAGTTCAATTCCATCTAGTATCAAGGAAAATGAAAGAAGAACTTCTCAACACGAGATCAACATGCATAGCTGCAATCTTTCCTTCATATTTACTCTCCTGGAGCAGAGACGCCTTGCTTCAGCCTCTCCTTCTTCAGCTTCTTCTTGGACACTGGCTTCTTCTTTTTCGGAGGAACAGTTCTCTGAGCATACACGTAAAGTGCATAGTTTCCAACAAGAAAAGTCACCAGTAACCCAACAACAACAAGCAACACAATTAATCCTGGGTTAAAACCTTTTGTCCCCTGCACAACCAATGGAACAAGTTATTTTCACACCAATAAGCAGATGGATGGAAACCATACAGAAGGAACTACAGAAAGGACTGCTGCAACCCCAAGCAACATTTTCCTAATGCATTCCCTAAGAATCATTGTTACACTATTCATATTCTTTATCAACTGAATATTATGCACATGTTTCTTACATAAATCCTAGTTAATAGACAATCAATTTTCAAATCTTTGAATAATTTTTTTTCCATTGATTGCAAACTGATTATACCTCAACCCCTACTATGTAGATAAGGCTTAGAAACCACAGATGCAAAGCCAATTAGCTTAGACTTGCCATTCCTTCAAAAGGCAAAAAGAAAACAGTGTCTAAAGAAAAAGAACCAAGCGAGGAACAACCATTTAAAAGCACTAATGAGTTGCATGCAATGAACCTGTATTCTGAAGGGTCTCTCTCTACATAACAAGCCTGCATTACTTACTGACTTAAACATAACAAAAGAATAAATAAATTACATAAGATTTATTTGTAAGGAAAAATAGCAAGTTAACTGATGTTTCTTAGTTTCTGTGTTATTCAACAAGTCATATTAGAACAGAGCTTATATAAAGAAAGAGAGTCAGTACCAATATTGGCTTAGGAAATGCGGGTAATGAAATAAATATGAGAATGACTAGAAAGCATGCATGCACATACTTCATAGTGATATGAAAAGTGAACCCTAAAGTCTGAGAAAATTTTGTATTTACTTAAAAAATCAATCAAGCTAAATACACTTTTTTTTGGTAAGCCAAAAATAGATCAGGGAATATGGTAGAAACCCAATATCCACAAGCTCTAACAGTCAGCTGAAAAAAGGACTTAGGCATGCAAGGGACGAAACCCAAACTCACTCTTAGCCTGTCGCACTATGTCAGTTTAGTACTTTAGTGAGATAAAGGAGTTCACAGTTAATCCACCAAGCCAACCTTCTGGGTGTTACCCCAAATTTACAAATGAATATATGATGGATTGCATCATAAAACTATTGCAAGATCAACAAAACTCCCATATCTGTATAACTCTACAAATATACTCATGCACATAGGTTCTACCAAATTACATGCATTTCAAGTTCAAATAATTACAATCAAAATCTAAACACAAGCAACACAAGTACAAAATCATGAAGATAAACCAGACAAGCAAGAATTTACCTAGCATCTGAATTCTTGATCATACATTGAGCTCATAGATAATTACAAAAAAAAAAGGGGATCAAAATGCTTTAGAAGGAGATTAACCACAATTAAGTCAGAATTTGGTTCTGATCCGGTTACTATTTCTTCTCAACACCTCTGTTTTGGCAGTTTGTAACGAGCTCAGAGAAAAAAAATCATGGAAAATAATCCTAAATCTGAATTGTATCCGAGTCTTCCAAAACCAATTTACAGATCACGAAAATTAATTTTCGAGGAAACAATTTCGATCTGATCAACCAAACACAAACCAATACATGTAAAATCCCAAAAGATTTAGCCATGCACGTACTGCATTCAATGAAAAGGAACCATCATCCAGCTAAAAATTAGAAATCTAAATTCCGATTTATGAATACAATATCCAAAATTACTGAGCAAATCGTAGGAGATAACTGGGGCTTCCATGAAACATCATACCGCGGCATCGAATGAGGGAGGGACCTTGTCCGCGAACTCGTCCGCCATGGCTGTCGTTCTGAGCCTGAGATTTGAGAGATCCGGCTCACTGTGTCAACTGGACCGGAGTGAAGGTTGGAGAGGAACTATATATTAGAGCGAGATCTAGTCACACGAGTAACATATAAAATTGGAAAATAACTTTTGGTCCTATCACCTACCACCTATGAATTTGACTTTTCCATGTATGGGCTTACTCATTATGGAATTGAAATGGGCTTGGGCTTGGGCTTGGGCTTGGGCTTGCTGGCTTGGGTTCTGTGATGTTAAAGCCCAGAAAAAACTTTTAATTTTGATCTCTCCCACATACAAGGTACAACTAGGTTTCTAGGTATAAAGCTCGATAACAAACTTTACCAACATAATTAGGAGTTCTATCAAGTTGGGGAATATATAAACCTATAGTATTATCCTATATTGCTTTGTTTTAAAGAATGACAATTTGAATCCCACATCGGAAATATATTGAATGATACATTAGTTTATAAGGTTTCACATTAAAGTTTCTTATTGCCGAGCCTAGTAGCGTGGGCTTGTAACTAAGCAGGGCATTAAAGTGTTTGGTTGTAAGAGGACTCTAGTTTACATCTTGTTACATATTTACATCTTGTTTGTTATCATTTACATCTTGTTTGTACAGTATTTAAAAAGAATCCTCTACACACAATCACTTTTTATTTTTTTTTATTTTTTTTGTGCCGAACCATGTCTCCAATGCCAAGTGATTCATAAGTAGCATCGAAAATCTTTCCCATCAAATATCAAACTCAAAATAGTAGAGGCACATGGGTTGCCATGGCTTAAATAAATAAACATGGCTACCCCATTGAAACTTCTAACTCTAACATCATTAAAGTATGCCTTACATTTCAGTAGCTGTCACGGATTTGCCATTTGATGTTTTCGAACCGAATATTGTACTAATTTGTAATGCACATTAATCAGTTTTCATGTATTTAGTTCATTACTTTCTGTGGAGACAAGAATACTCAACTGCACATCTTTTTTATCTTTACAAATTTATCATGGTCCCGTGCCACAAGAAAAATGTCCTTTATATATGGTCGGTCCAAGGCACACTTCACAATATCTAAGATTTTGGGATTTCAAAGAATATATGAGTTTTAAAGTGACACTTGTTTATCCAATTGCAAAATGTCACTTTAGCACATTAGTTATGACATTGTTCTCGATTCAGAGAAAGTCTTGTGTCAGGCTGCCTCAATATCTAAGATTTTGACATTGTAGTCCGATTGATCAATTATACGGTGAGAAAAAAAAAAACAAAACTTCATACGCCAAATGTTCTGACATTTTAAGCGCAAATCCGGAATTACCTTTATATTTTCACATGCCAATCTCCTATTGGTTGGTCGGGCCGATTCTCATGGTCTAGAAAAGAATGAAACCGTACAATTTTGCGAGGATATTATTATTGATGTGAAATTATTTTTATGGGAGTGCAAAACTGCAAATAACATCTCTTTATCGAACTAAGGAGCGAAAGTTATACCATACATGTTTATGTAAACTTCATCTTGACATAGTTTTGATATTTGAGTTGGGAGGTTAACTTTAATTTTACGGTAATGATCATTTGTACCATTAAATTTAATTTGTAAATATATATATATATATATATATATATATATATATTTTAAGAGAAAATGATAAATCTATTAATTAAACATCATTACAATCAGAAAGCAATGCCCCCTCCAACAGTTGAGCCAAATGAATGTTACCGACATTGGTAAAAAGATACAAAAAGAGTTTGGTGATTTTTTAAGTACGAGTACGACTGTGCATCCATGGAAGAAGAAATCAAACGTTGCCTCCTTTATTTTTATTCATTTAAATGCATGAAGCCATCAGCCATGGACTTTTAAGAAAAAATATTGAGGGACGTAGAAGGAGTTTAGCCATTCATTTGTATATGTTTACCGACATGGTGTGCTGGATCTGGGCCACTTGACCCGGGAGCCTAACATGGAGCACTTTAAGGATAAATGTCCTGAATATCTTGTACCAACTTGAGATGATACAAGCTCATACAAGATCTTCATGAATTATCGACCCAAAAAAAAAGATCTTCATGAATATCCTATAGTACTAGTAGAAATTAGAAGGTCCTTTTTCTTTCAATCTTTTTTGTCGCCGATGAGTTCATAGAAATTCTAGCAAATGCAAGATTTTATAAGAATATGTTATATTCAGTAGCTTGAAAATTCGTCACACGTGCGGGGATGTAGAATGTTGTCTCACATTGGAGAAAATAGACTTTTCAAATGTGTTTATAAGAGCATACCAGTGGGGACTCATTTTTTGGACTCAAATATGGGTCCAAATTGGCCGTAATCCAAATTTGAGTCCATCGGAATAGTGGATAAAATGACTTACTTTTTTGGGTGCCACAGTGGTGCAGGACTCATTTTTTGATTCATATTTTGGACTTATATTTTTGGACTCAAATTTGGGTCCCAAATTTGAGTCATCTCCACTGTGACATATAGATATTGGACCCAAAAACCCCACTTGTTCTCTCTCATTGATGAATCATCAATTTCTCTCTCCAAAATCCTCTCAAATTAGTTGCACATGGGGGGACCCACAAATATAGGTCCAAAATTTTTGAGTCCAAACTAGACCTATATTTGGGTCCAACATTTGGGTCTCCGACAACTATAAGTCCTACTCCCTCCGATCCACTGTGGGTGTTTTTGGACCTAAATATAGGTTTTGGACCCAAATTTGGGTCCCCATTGTGGATGCTCTAAGAGCATCAGCAGTGGGAACTCATATTTTGGACCCAAATATGGGTCCAAATTGACCGTAATCCAAATTTGAGTCCATCGGAATAGTGAATAAAAGGACTTACTTTTTTGGGTGCCACAGTGGTGCAGGACTCATTTTTGGATTCATATTTTTGGACTTATATTTTTGGACTCAAATTTGGGTCCTAAATTTGAGTCATCTCCACTGTGGCATATAGATATTGGACCCAAAAACTCCACTTGTTCTCTCTCATTGATGAATCATCAATTTCTCTCTCCAAAATTCTCTCAAATTAGTTGCACATGGGGGGACCCACAAATATAGGTCCAAAATTTTTGAGTCCAAACTGGACCTATATTTGGGTCCAATATTTAGGTCTCCGGCAACTATAAGTCCTACTCTTCCGATCCACTGTGGGTGTTTTTGGACCCAAATATAGGTTTTGGACCCAAATTTGGGTCCCCATTGTGGATGCTCTAAGAGCATCAGCAGTGGAGACTCATTTTTTGGACCCAAATATGGGTCCAAATTGACCGTAATCCAAATTTGAGTCCATCGGAATAGTAAATAAAAGGACTTACTTTTTTGGGTGCCACAGTGGTGCATGACTCATTTTTGGATTCATATTTTTGGACTTATATTTTTGGACTCAAATTTGGGTCCTAAATTTGAGTCATCTCCATTGTGGCATATAGATATTGGACCCAAAAACCCCACTTGTTCTCTCTCATTGATGAATCATCAATTTCTCTCTCCAAAATCCTCTCAAATTAGTTGCACATGGGGGGACCCACAAATATAGGTCCAAAATTTTTGAGTCCAAACTGGACCTATATTTGGGTCCAACATTTAGGTCTCCGGCAACTATAAGTCCTACTCCTCCGATCCACTGTGGGTGTTTTTGGACCCAAATATAGGTTTTGGACCCAAATTTGGGTCCCCATTGTGGATGCTCTAAGGATTTGGGCCTCTCCGACTATTGTCAATTGGTTTTGATTGTGACGCCCAGATTACTTCATCATGGTATCAGAGCTTCTATTTTAACAATGGATTATGAGTTCGGAAATTGATTTATGATGGGCTTCACCCACAAGTGGAAAGCCCTATTCATAACTGTTACCATGGTTGCCTCTTCTGAACGTCAAACTCAACCTACCCTTTATTCCCAAATGTTCTTTTACCATCTATTCTCCTTAAAGTCTCAAGGAAAGTATAAAGGTAAAGTTGAGCTGCATTTTATGAACCACTTTCTCCAATATCATTTTGGAATGGAATGGTGGATATGTGGATAAGATTACATGGGTGAAAGCCAACGTACACTTGCAGAAAACATTAGAAAGGAAAACAAGGTCAAAGTTGGAGAAGAAAACAAAAGAGGAAGAAGAAGAGACTTTAATTTAATGTAATTAGAACTTAATTTGTTGAAAGGAAAAATCATCCACTCCATTATATGATCATTTCTTGCCGTTACACCCACCTCCACCAATAACAAACAAATGAGAGAAGTTTCCAAAAAGCTAATAATAAATATGCACTTCTTTTTTTCTCCTATGCTACATTGCTACAATACTTTACCAAAACCCTACTCAAACTCTATAATGTCTGCTTTTGACTCTCCAAGAAAACTGAGATTGCTTGTGAATGAAACAAATTGCCCACCATTCCACCAATCAAACTAGGAAAATGACTCCCACCCATGTTTTTATGACCCACTTTCAGAAGTACAAGGAGATGGAGTATAATGTATGATTAATAATTTAATCAAAAGGGGAAAATTTGGTGCTCAAGTCCCTAACCTTGGATGTTATTGTGTCATACATACAGAAACAAATGAAATAAATATGGACCGTTTGATCAGACTATACGATCATCACCGTTGAAGCTGTTTTCAGAGGAGGAGGGGGAGATGGTGATCATGCCATTGCAATCAGAAACACTGTCCTGCAAGCTCAACAAGAGATGCGAAGTGCTGAAAGTTGTGGTGGGTTTTGTTCTTGGCACAATTGGGACTTCAGCTTCACCCACAAGCATTTGAATCACAACCCTCATTGTAGGTCTAGCATTTGGGTCAGGGTGAGAGCAAGCAAGTCCAACCAGTAGCACTTTCCTCATTTCAGCCTCATCAAATTGACCCTCAAGCCTTGGATCAGCTACCATTAACAGCCTTCCTTCTCTGTGCAAGCTCCAAACCCACTCAACCAAATTGCTATAAGCAGCCGCTTTCCCGACTCCACTCACCTCCCTCTCAATTGGCCTCCTCCCACTAGCCACCTCAAGAACCACAGCTCCATAGCTAAACACATCGGTCTTCTCAGTAGCTCTTCCTGTTAACAAGTACTCTGGCGCCAAATACCCCATTGTCCCGGCTGCTACCGTGGCATCCGGGGACTTATCGTGCTCGATTTGCCTTGCCAACCCGAAATCCCCTAACCGCGCATTGAACCCTTCATCCAGCATTATGTTGCTGGTCTTAACATCCCTATGGATCACCTGATTTTCACATTCTTGATGCAAATAGGCCAATGCAGAGGCAACCCCCAACAGAATTTTTCGCCTATGAGGCCAAGGCAACGGCATTCTTGCTTCGAACAATGCCTTGTCAAGACTACCATTAGGCATCAAGTCATAGACTAACAAAATCTCACCTTTCTCATGGCACCAACCTTGAAGCCTAACAAGATTTCGATGCCTAAGAGTTCCGATTATAGACAACTCAGACAAAAACTCGTTCTTCCCCTGAGTACTATGACTACATCTCTTCACTGCAACAATGTCACCTGTCTCTGATAATATCCCCTTATAAACAGTCCCAAATGCACCATGCCCAATAATTCGATTGGCATTGAAGCACTTTGTAGCTGCCTTGAGCTCCCTATAACTAAACTCCTTAGGCATTTTGATCACATCCGACGCAAAACTAGACTCAGATTTCTTAACATGTCTAACTTTCTTGTTGTAAACCCAAATAAAAGCCCCGGCAAACAAAGCCAAAACGAAAGCCCCAGCTGTGACCACACCAGCAACAGCTCCGGGACCTTGCTTGCAAAGCTGGTTATGGCAAGAAGAGGACTTACTGTTCTTCTGGGTAGTACTAGTACTAGTACTAGAAGCTGAATCGGAACTACTCGGAGCCAATGAAGGTGGTGGAGATGTGACGGAATTAGCCGTTGGATTCATCAGAGTAGTCGTCGGAGGCGGTGGTGGTGTTGACCCGGTGGAGGGAGTTGAATCGAACGATGAGCTGAAGCTCCACCAGTCGACGCTGTGAATCTCCGTGCTTCCCTGGGTCGACCCGGAAAACCCGACATACATGAAATCGTTGACGTACTGGTCGAGATCGAGAGGGAAGGACAGGAGCGGGTCTCCGGGTTTGAGATTCGAGTACGAGACGGATATATTGAAGACCCGACTCGACCCGTCGTATTCAATCCAGCAATTCACGAGGTCACCGCTCTTGAGATCGATATCGACGGCGCCAAGATCGCCGACCCGTGACGAAACCATGGAGTTGAGATCCAGGCCCACGTGGTTCCCGTTAATGTCCTTGAACTCCACGTCCATGAGCGTGTCGAACTCCACCGCCACGAAACTCGACCCGGCATCCGAACCCGGGTCCTCCACGTTCTGCAGCCCCATGAACCCGCCGGCGTCTCCGACAACCTCGTCGTCCGGCGAGATGATGAAAGCCAGCCCGCCGCCGATCGAGGAGGGATTCAGATTGCTGACGGAGAAAGAGAAGAATGTGGAGAAGCTGGCCGGAAAAGGAGTGGAGGGTTGCTTGAACCGGACGGGTTTGGAGTAAAGGACTCTCCCGGCGCCGGAGTTGGGGACGGCGAGGTCGCGAGTGAGACGCACGCTGCCATTGTTCAAGTGGGCGTCGCCGAGAAGCTTGAGGCTGCTGAGCGTTAAGGTTCCGAAGTCGAATTCAGTTACGGCTTCTGTAATGACAAGGTTGCAAAAGCAAAGGTAAAGGTACAGTACTGTGAAGATGACGCGATGAATTAATTGCAACATTGTCAATAGTGGTGGCGAAGAGGAAGACCCATTTAGAGAAGAGAGAGAGAGAGAGAGGGATTTAGTGGTGGTTTCTGGAGAGTTTGAAGAAGAAGAAGAAGAAAATGGGAATGGAATCACGAGATTGTGTAAGAGAGATGAGGTTGTTGTATTCTTTGCCTTAAAACAGAAGAAGTTGTAGGGACGAGACAAGGAATAGAGTGGGGGGATACAGAATCCAAAGGTGACAGGTAGGTCGGCATTGCGCCACGTGTTCGGTTGTAACGGTTATTTTTCGGTCAGAAAGCCAGCTTTCTTTTACTTTTGCTTCAGCTCACACTCTCACAGTGGACACTCAACTTTATCGGATTTCTCCGCTCGCACGTGGCTAACCGGCTATAACAGTATAAACGAGACGAGTGTTAATTAGGGCAGCTAATTGTCAATTAGTAATATTAATTAGAAGATAATTAGGGTTGTAAAGATTATGTACGACGCTGGCGGTTGGAGACTATATATAGTCATGGCAGCTAGGGTGCTGAACTGGCGATGGTGATGGCTTATTGGCTTGTACTACAATAGGTGGTAATTAATCATAACCATTTACTTGACTTGGTAAATGTGTTAAAGCTATTTAATGGGTTTGATACACAAAACTACAAAAGCAAAGCTAAAGATGACTTGGTACGATTTCTAATTATGTTAGCTCGGTTCGTTTAACACCTCTAATTAAGGCAAGAGTTTGTATAGTCCTCCCTTTCATTAATCAAAATACTCTAAAACGTAGTCTTTTCTCATATTGACTTGTTTCGTAACAAAAATACATTGATGATAATTAATTTTGCGGAGTTAGAACGACTCAACTTGTTGAACACCTCCCTTTGAAAGTTTCAGCATCATCTTCTTATAAATCTCATTGATCTAATTTAATAATAAATTAAATTTGATCAACGAAAGCGCATACGCGCATGATTGATACTATTAAAATTGTACGACATGAAGCACGACTGCGTAAAACCTCTATTGCAAGGCAAGAGTTTGAACACTCTTTCCCTAATAATACAAAGCATTACTTGTCCGACTTGGTCTAATTCCTCTATTCCGATGCAGCTAGAGTTAAAACAATCTCCTCTTTTATTGACTTAGTAATAAAAAGACATCAATGACAGTCTCGGGAAACATGACTCTATCTATCTAACACTTCTAATCATCCGGAGACTTCCAACATTCTCTTCTCCTGTTAACCTATTGTTGTAATAAATTTAAACGAACAAAACAATTTAGTGAATGATGAGATAGTGGTCTCAACCAAATAAATCTTACTCTTCGAAGCAAACATAACATATGATAAGTGGATGAAACAACGGTTTACAACGCATAACCACTCGGATCAAAAATCATAATTTTACTCGTATTTTTCTTTAATTTTTCAAATTTCAACTTCAATCCAAATACATTTCCCTTAATTAAGCCCAACTTTGTGTTTTCCTTCTCTCTATAGTTTATCTGAAAATTCTTTCGCCTGATTGGTCGATCAGTAATTTCTAGGCAAATGAAATGAAGATAGTGGAAAGAACATTTTTTTCTTTGCTTATGAACATAAATCATCACCGTTAATGATCGATATAATGTGAGCATTAGTAGCCACACACATATCCACCACGCCGCCTTCCTTTTGCTTCCACATAAGCACAAGGCATCATCATCGATCATGAGCCACCAAGCTTTACACTTTGTTGCGTGGGTTTCAGGGTTCCTCCACAATTCCATTCCCTTCTAGTTGGAGTAGTAACTGTACAGTGTACGGATTTCCATCCCTCTCTTTGTACCCAAGCTAATAAATCGATCGAATCATTACTCAAACTTGAAAAAAGCGTTTATTAATAATGGACAAGCGTAAACTAATACTAATAAGCACAACACCGATATTATCTCTAATTTAACCACTTTTGCTATCAGGTGTGAAGTCTTATCTAAAAGACCACCATATTACTAGAAAAGACCATTCACTTATATTTTCTTGTTTATTTTGTCACTTTTTTAATGAATACATCAAAAGGGCATTTTCTTACAAATAACGAGGGTGAGAAAATATAGAGTCATGCATGCATTCTTATCAAACAAAATTCCTTCGTATTTTTCAACAATCTGAAATCTCCACACATATTTATTCTGATTCTAAAACATCTTAATAGGAGTGAGCGTGTTTATCCTCTTTTAACTTTGTCCCACTCATTCTCAACCTTACTCGAAGAGAAATAATAAACGCACCCAAAAACTATAGTCATTTTAATTCTCATCAAGTACTAAATTGCCAACGGAAGGATTTGCAAGTTGGGTGATATATGTATACGGGGACCCATAGGTAGGTGGACATGCATAAGATATCTAATCATTTTGATCTGTTCTGGTTTCTTTGGAAGGACCAGGTGAGCAGTATCAGTGGGGACTTGAGGACCATTGAAGCTAGTTTGGCAGCTTAATTCTGCCTTCAGTCTTCTTCGAGTTTGAGTGCGTTTCACTTTCGCAGTTTCACTGTACCTGTTCTCGTGCCTGACATAATCTGTCTTCCTCATTCCTCATTGCGTACGTATAAGTAAATTGTGATAGTTGCCAAGTTCAGGCATGTGCTCGATCATGTGCGATCAAGAAATTTCTGGGAGTAAACAACAATTCAACATGCAGGTGGTAGCATCAAAGTTTGTATTTTTCTGATAGTGTAATAACCAATGATCGATACATGGAGGAATGTCATTTGGTAAGAATAAGATATCTTTCTTTTTCTCATATCTCACTTATTAATTATATTCTAATATTGTAAATATTATCACAACTGTATATAAAAAGTGAGAATCTTATCCTTTTTGTCTGATCAACTAGTCTAATTAATTAATGGTTGCATGAGACTTAGACTTCAGAGTTCAGACCAAAAAAACTATAATTTTTTAGTTAGGAAATTTGCCTCTATAAGAATGAGAGTAAAGGAGACACTACTGTAAAAACTATTTGGTTAAGTAGAGGATATCTTCAACCAAAACCTTAATATGCCATGGGATTGTTGTAATGCCTTTGATGCTGTCAATGAGAAGCTTCGAGTCACCTTCAACATGAAGATAAGAATAATGTTGAAGGGAGGTACAGTGCAATTTTGACAAAGAGCAGTAGCGTCCGCAATTAGAACGGAAACAAAATATAATTTTCTAGTACCAGCTACAATTGGTTGACTATGTTGATCTCGAACTACAAAACCAGCCGCAGAAGAAACATCTTGTCTAATTGATCACTTAATAATTTTATCATTTCTTCTTTGAGCAGGCCAGGTTGCATTTAGTAGAACTTGATTGCCAAACTAAGTAAAATGTTAGTTTTAACCTCCATAATTGAGTGCTGACCGAAGTTTCTCTTAGGTACAAGTATATATGTGTAGATGAAATCAAAAACTTCAGGTACTAGTCTACTTGTGACGAAAAATGAAGTTTAGGTGTCATAGATAATATAGAGGTAAAGTTCAAGTATCATTTATGATAATAATTAACCCAAAAAAAAAAACTATGTATAGTAAAAATAATTATAATGGGTTGAACGAGCAAATTCAAACTTAAGGTAAAACTAACAATTATCTCATTTGAAAGTTCAAACAGAAATGATGATAAATACATTTATGCCACCGAGAAGATAAATAAATAAGCTCAACCAGTTGAGTGACAAATATTAATGATGGAGTTAGTTCCATCAGTTTGGTTTTTCGACATAACTAGTATTTGAAACGATGACCTCGGTTTTATATTTTTCAATTGTAATTTTACATGTTTCATATCCAACTAATGTCCATATCCAAATTTTTAGTGCGAACCGACAAAGATCAATTCATCACAACACCGATAGAATCCATATCCGGAATTTTAACCACGGCTTAATACGTACCCACAAGGCCGAAATAATTTAATGAGAACAACAAAGTGAAAGTCTCTAATACATACACTAGCATTCCCTTGCCAAAAGTACTCAATAAGGTATATTTTTTGACCCAAAAAAAAAAAGAATTATTATTTAGAGAAAAAAGTTATGGTATGTTAATATTTCTCATAAATAATGAGGACAAAAATTCCTTATTAAGGTAAATAAGGTCCTCATTAGAGTAACGTAAATTCTCGTTTAAGTAATTAAGTCCTAATAGTGGTAATTGTAATAATTTACTATTTGACGACATATATTACCACTTCAACAACTCATGTGGTAACTACGAAAAAGTTTTCGTTAAGACAAATAAGGTCCTCATTAGAGTAAAGTAGATTCTCGTTTGAGTAATTTAATATTAAAAATAGTAATCATATCTATGTCAAATGTTAACATATTGTTTAAGCTCGGAGAGAAAGGGAAAAGTCGAAAAAACAAGAGCTTTGGGCCTAAAGGTTATTGAATTAATGAACTGTGTGATTTTCCCAACTTGATAAGGAAATTAAAGGAGGTTTTTTTCCTTTAATCTGATTGGTCTAATTTGCTTTCCAGGAGACCCAAGGAAAGTTGGAAACCTTCGTTTCTTGTTCCCCAATCAATCATACTCATACATACACTTCCTTCACTCACATTACCACTCAAGTTTTCATACATATCGATCCAGAGAGATGATGAAACTTGAAGAAGCTAGCTTGGAACCACAATGCCCAATTTGGGGCCAAACTGAAACAAAAATCAAACATTATGGATTGTACGTGGTTCCTCCTATATATATGCTCAAACAGAACATTAAAATCGGAACGGCCAAGACGCCCACTAGGTGATGGGGCCTCAGCCGTGGTTGGGGACCAGTTTCAGGGGCATTCACTGCCTTGTGGAACTCTGACTGAGAATTGGGTCCACTTCCAATTCAATCGGTGCTTGACGATTCTGGTGATGAAGAATGGCTCTTTCAGATGAAGAAGCAGAAGCAGCAAACCATGAGACGTCATGGGTCTTCTTCTTCTAAACCATGTCCAGTTATGAAAGTCGGAGTTTGTGGCCACCAAGAGCGCACTGGTTGCCTGGGCTAGTGCCTGATTGAGGCTGCCATATACGCATCACCCTTCACTGTTCCATAATAGTTTTTCTTGTTAATTGGTGGACTTCAGTACTTTTTCTTGCACAAAGGCACCAACCTGTTGTAATTCAATTTATTGCATTCCATCTTGGATTCTATCAGAGATATACTATTAATATTTTGTTAATTTTTTTTCTTGCCATGATAAAGATTTGGTTTAGTTGGGAATCATGAAAAAGACTAAAATAAAGCTAAAAATTTGTCAAAACATATAAATCATTACATGTTAATAATCATTTCATAAGTCATAACATGAAACAAAAAAATACATAAACAACATAAGACCAGAACTACTTCTCAAAAAAAAAAAAAAAAGACCAGAACTAATCAATATAAAACGAAACTAACTACATGCACAACTATTTAATGTTCTTAAACCATGTATATATGAGGATAGGAAGGATATCTTCCTTGCCTATCCAAATCTCATTCATAAAAAAAAAAATAAAAACTACAAATTTGATCGAGTTTCTCTCTCCATCATGGCATTATGCCCACTTCGAGTCCAAATTAAGGGGAGTAAATGACTCATTATGTCTGTTGCTTGGAGGAGGTCGCTTTGGGGCCGGTGGGCACGAAAGTTCCTCGTGTGCCAGCATTCTTGATTCTTTGGTGTTTGGTGTAGTTGAAGATGTTGAGATTTCATTAACCGAGTTGTTGCCTTCAGATTCTAGGGCTCCATTTACTTGTGACTTATTTGAGTAACTCATTGCGCTCAAATTAATTTCAATTGAAATAGAGAAGAAGACTAAAGTTTGAAACCAAAGTATCTCAAGAATAATTTAATGACATAACAAGCCCAAGGCCTAGCTCTATATATATATACTGGTGTGTCCTTCCAAAATACAAGAGGAATTTTAATAAAGATAGGAAGAATCTTTTCTAAACATAATAGGAAGTAGTATTGCTTAATCCAAAACAAAAAAATCTTTTCTAAATATGGACCAAACTTGTATTGAGCCAGCACCTGTCAAACCCAATTTATACAATCCCTTCTTTATTAGTCAATGGAATTGTAATTGCAAGCACACAAAAGAAGTTGGGTTACCAACAATGAGAACAAAAAAAAAAAGAAAAAAAAAAGTTGGTTACTTATTTACCAATTCAAAAACGCTGGTAAGTTATTTTACAATAGTACAGTGATCTTAAACATGACATTACTAACTGGCGTTCACATAGCGGCAATCCTTTCTGATCTCTCCTTGGTCTCCAGTAAGTGGATTGTTCTCGGACAAAAGAATTGCAGCTCTTGAAAACTGCTCGTAGAAGTATCCATTATCGGAAGCCATCTTCTCCACAAAAGGCAATGTTTCTGGGTCAGAACTCAGTTGTTGATCAATTATGAGCAAACCCTTGTGGTCCAAGACGTTCTTGTAGTACATGTTATCCAGAATCATGGGTGTTTCGCGGTCGAATCTTGAGTATTGCACTTCTTTCGGGTCAGGAATTGGAGTTGGGCACCGACCTTTGAGGTACGCAGCATAGTCGGGATCCAAAGTTGGATCAACAGTAGGGTAGAGTCTGTGCACAAGGTTCACACAGTGAACTCGACCCACCGAGTGAGCTCCTGCATGAAGAAAAGTGGTATAAAAAAAACGTAATCGTACAAATAATTCTATTCATAAATGTCTTCGATGGATAATTAGGTTGATACGAATCTAGTCAACACGTATCATTAAGGTTTCTCCAATAGAAATTTGGTATATTATATTTACCGAGGAGCTAGGAGTATTTATATTAATAAACGATGCAAAACTAAATTGTTGAAACTGAAACGATGTCGCATCAATCCAAATTAGTAGAAAACTGGCATGGTCATACCATTGGTACGGAAAATGTAATTTGGCCATTAAACATTGAGTTTATGACTAATTGTTAAATGACATACACATTTACTGTCACATAATGTGGTGGCTTGCATATATACCTAACAATTAAACATTGCATATTTTTTTTGTAATTAGCAGGACATTTATGATCAATATGAAAGCTTAATGCATATTATTGTACCTAAAAGGGCAACTGTTCCTTCAACATCGATGCCAATGGATTGAAATCGAGAGAGCACCAAGGAGATGGAATCATTGTGATTAGGAATAGATTCATCCACCTCTATTGCATGACTCTCCTTGCTGTCTCTCCTTCCCGTTTTCATTTCAATTCGTGGCCCTCCTAACTGCGCGCAACCAATTATATTTAGCATATTAATTTGAACCAATATTAATTAGTATTAATTTATTTATCTACAGTATTGTAAGGTTTTAATTAAATTAGCTAGAATGATAGAAAAGAATGCATATATATACATACCATGACGATGCCATCTCTTGCAGAAAGAGTAACAACATCAGCACAAGAAACTGTGAGAGGGCACTCCTTCTCTAGGGCCTCTTTGATGGTGTTCACGTACTTAAAATTTCTCATCCCAAAGCTCCGATCCGACGTCTTCTCTGACTCCACACCATCCACCGCCTCTAACAACAGAGATGCATCACATCCCTGCATGCCTCCCGCCGGCCACAAATTAATCAAAACAAATTTAATTTATTGCGTGCTGTAATTAGTTAACTAATTTATGGTAGTCAAAGGCACAAAATATATAACTCGATCAATTAATACCTGAACAATGCAATCGTGGAAGAGATTTCTGATCCAGGAGACGGCTGTATTTCCATGTTCCTCGTATAGGTTGGTGACCTCTTGCTTGATGATTTCTTCAGCTTTAGGGCAACTCTGGGAATAATAGTTCAACTGAAGCTCACTTTTACCTACATAGAGCCAACCAAACAAATTAATTAACATAATAGTTCAGCCAGGTATTGAGGTAAGTTACCGTTTCCATTTTCTGCGGAACAATGTTCTCTTATTAAAGAGTTCAAATGCATGCACATAATCAATATTTCAGATTAAAAAGAGTTTAGTAAACGAAAATTATTAGACCGCTTTCTTGTGTTAATTGGCATATAAAAGATAATTATTGTATGTCAGACATAAGATGTTACATATATAGCAGGGAATACATACCAGCTTGAAATTGCAAGAGTAACAAACATAAGGTAAAGATGAAGCTTGAGATCGAAGACTGCTGCTTATAGTTGTAGGAGGCCATCTATCTTTCTTAAGTTTCAAGCCCTTCTTGTGCTTCTTATGTGAACTATGTGACCTAGCCTTTTATATAGGGATTGCGAGGTGCCCTGTGATGAGGATTTTGAGCCTCTCCACCGAGCCACTATCTATGACCTTTCGACGAATTTATCCCACGCGCGAAAGCTTAGCCCACTCAAATATATTATTAAGCCACTACATGTGTCTGGATATTAATTACCAATAACAAATATGTACGTTAAACAATTAAATTTAGGGTCAACGAACATATAATATATACCACTTAATCGATTAATTGTTGACTTGGATCGATTCTATAATCAGAATGAGTTTGTTTTTCATTTCTTATTTTCTATCTCATTTTTAGTCTCTTTGAGATTATTTGGGGTTTCGGTTTCAAATATTTTAGTTAATCAGTCAAATTCATTAGGCAAATTAATATATGTAGACTGAAATTGATCACCAATATATAATAGCTCATATATTAAACAATTTTATGGTCAATGCATGCAATACCACTTAATCTATTTTTTTAGACGTTAAATGAGATTTCATTTAAGACCACAAAAGAATATCACTTAATCGATCTATTGACTATTAATTGCATCATATATATGTTTAGCCAATTATAGAACACAAACGAAAATAATTAAGGACTTACATGATTTATGTCTAAGATCGCTGGTGTTGGAGGAGATTACACGAAACATCAAAGACGTGTAAGAAAATTAATAGTATTGATCCTTTGATCGATCTTTAAGCGTAGAAGGGGATCCTTCAGACTTTCAGTGTAGGACCGGCCATACTATATATGAGTTTATTGTGGAGATTAAGAGACCTAAAACTTACTTAATAAGTAGTTGGTAATCTTTAAGTGAACATGATTTTATATAATTCTAATCAGATAGAGTATTAATACAATTTTGTAATGAACATTATTTGCGAACATATATATTGTGGCCTGCAATGAATGACCAAGACCTTAATTATGGGATTGGGTTCTGACTTGTTAGGTTTGGCTAGCTATGCTATCAACACATCATTGCTTACATTTGTTGAACACCCTTTACATGATTTTTGTATATTATAAAGCTACATAAGATTTATTATTCAGGAATTATAATAACTCTGATAATGCATGAAAATGGAAGGTTGAGGAACATATATTTTTCTTTGGGGTGGCAGATCTAATTGATATATATTTAACTAGATCGAGTAGCTTGTAAGATACGTAAAGAGTATGACAATATGTCAAGCACTGAAGAAGGGCGTGCTAGAAATCCAGGCATACTGTGAATAAAATAACAAGACTAAGATTACCAAAAGTTGAAGAAGATTTGGCTGAGGCGTGGAAATGCAATGTTCTTAAAGCCGGTGCAGACGGTGCAAAAAGTTTATGCGCGTTGATGTCCAGGGTTCAAACTTCAAAGTGTTTTGCTATCTGTATGTGTACTCGTAGTAGCAAAACCAATGAAGCAAACAGACAATTTCCCACAAAAGAAAGAAAGGGGTGATTCTGATATGGTAATCAATAGAGACAAGTTTCAATTGCATATAAGGAAAATGAGAGAATGGCAAAATCAGGTGACTTGGTTACTCTGATATGGTAACAACTCACGAATTTGATTATCAAATGCATGATTATGACAGGTAACTGATGTGGAATTTAATACATTTGCACCAGGTGAAAACGGAAGCAGTGATTCGTTACTTCTCTTCGTAAAAGCTATTTATAAATAAATATATATATATATATATATATATTTATATATTGACTCTACGTCTCTACTTTCAGGGCACATGTATGTGAGTGTGCAGGTTAATTTAATTAGGGTTTATTTTTTGGTCTGAAAGGTTTAGGGTTTATATATGAGTGAAAGAACATATGAACTGAAAAAAGAATTCACCTCTGAATTTAAAAGTTTTCGGGATTAATCACATTGAAGGTCATTTCTAAAAAAAAATAAAAAAAAATACTAGCCACTAAATCCCATTGAAGGTTAATATTAGCCACTAAATCCCATTGAAGGTTAATACTAGCCACTAAATCCCATTGAAGGTTAATATTAGCCTCTGAACCTAGATTACCGATCAATCATCAGATGTCAGTGGCCACTAAATCCAGGATTAGATCCACTTCGATCGAAGTCACTAAATATTTCTTAGCCACTAAATGTTTCATGATCATAATAGACCTATCAGTGGGCAAATCATTTCAGAATGGAAAATTCATATATATAATTAAAAAAAAACGAAAGTTGTTATTAGGCGGTGTTCATAGCTAATGAATCCAGTGATGAATTTTATAAAAAATATCCAGTGAGGAGTTGCCCAGAAATTCTTTTCAGATAAGTAAGGTTATCTATTTGAAAACTCGCATGTTTTTTTTTTCCTATTGAAGTCAAAACTTCATGATTAATAACACTATATATTATGTCATATTGTGTTTTTTTTTAAAGAAGAATTCCGTACAATCTTCAAGAATCAGCAAATCAAATCATTCATGATCGATGCTATTGGAATATGATAACTGGTTTGTGCTAAAATTCAATGTCTAAAAACTATGGGAGTGGCTTAGAAGTAATCCCACATTAATTGGAAATGAAGATTCATCTATTAATTTATAAGGAATGAAATTACACACACTAATTAATGTCGAAATTTTTTGTAATACCTCATACCCATTTGTCTTCCGGTTGGCTAAAGTAGGGGGAGTATCACTATCAGCATGTTGAATATGTTGATGCTTAATTAATGATCTGCACAACAGAAATTTGTTGCTTCTTTTGATCAAGCTTGGCTCAATTGTGGAAGGAGCTCGAGTTAAGCTCGGTTTGGCTCGATCTTAAGTTTTTTTTTTTTTTTTTGTTTTGAAAAGAGGCTTGGTTTTAAGTTTGTCCAAGTAAGATAGTGATCGAGAAATCAGAAAAAATTCAAATAGAATAATTCAGCAATCCTTAAATATTTAATAGTACCTAAAAGAAAAATATATTTTATGTAGTTAAGTTTTTATATTTTATGTATTCTATTAAATATTTAACTATTATCAGTTTGATTTCAGCAAACGAGTCGGGCACAAACATATTCGATTTGATTCCTAAAATTATGAGTTGATCACAAGCCGAATATGCTAAAGTTTAAGCTCGGCTTAATTTTCTATTAAACTTAATATTGAGTACAAGCTCGGTTCGTTTCTTTTACAATCATAAGCCGAATGAGCTGAACTCGAATAGTATGAAGTTGATTTACAACTCTACTACAATAGCCCTCCAACCTTTCAATTAGCGAAAGCAAGACTACCCATGAAATTGTTGAGGCTAGAGGCAAACTATTAAAATGTAGGCTCACAAATTAATATTGTAGACTAATACTAATTTACTATGAATGTTTTCGACCAAAACAAAGAAATACCATGTGTAGACTATATGGATAAAAAAGAAAAGTTTGATGTTGGCTTCTTGTACGTGTGAACAGTGAACCACATATGTGAGCTATTGTCCAGGCCTTTATATTGTGAATACTTTCCCTGCCACCAAAAATAAATGTTTATCCTCATATGTTATTTTATGGGTCATGTATATCTTCATATGTTGTGGACCCACTAATAAGTCTAATTAGCCACTAATAGACCTATCATTCTATCAATGGGTAAATCCTTTGTGGATGGAAAAGTCATATATAATAAATAGATCTCAATCAAAAATATATATGAAAGCAGAAGTTGTGGTTGGGACTTGACTTGAGAGGTGGTTTATAGTTAATTAATCCATTGATGATGAGTTGTCATGCTTTCAGAGTTTCAGATAAGTAATCAATCGACTATCTATTTGAATATGATTTTTATCATAAACAGTATTTGACATTTAGACTGTTCATCACTTTGATACCTGATATATGAAAACTATCACATTAATACCTGAATATTTTCGCCTCTCTCTCTCTCTCTCTCTCTCTCTCTCTCTCTCTCTCTCTCTCTCTCTCTCTCTCTCTCTCTCTCTCTCTCTCTCTCTCTCTCTCTCTCTCTCTCTCTCTCTCTCTCTCTCTCTCTCTCTCCAATATTCTTCTCCACAATTCCAATTATCACACCTTGAGAGAAAGGAGGAGGAATAAAGGAGAGAGAGGAAAAAAAAAACTGGGTTAATATATGGATGGACGAAAATGACCATGGAAAAAAGCCACTCTCTCTCTCCCCAATATTCTTCTCCACAATTCCAATTATCACACCTTGAGAGAAAGGAGGAGGAATAAAGGAGAGAGAGGAAAAAAAAAACTGGGTTAATATATGGATGGACGAAAATGACCATGGAAAAAAGCCATGCGGGCTTAGTTTAAACGGAGTTATTGACAGTGGGTGCCAAAATTGAGTCGAGTTTCAAATGTCAGGTACTAATGTGATAGTCTTTGTATATCAAGTACTAAAGTGATGAACAGTCCAAATGTCAGGGTACTGTTTATGATAATAACTCATTTGAATACTTCGAAAGTTCGAATGAAAATTGTTTTTTTACTGTCCAAAAAAAGTCATCAAAGAGACTTCATGGCTGGAGATGGATGAAGGTGCTTTCCCTTATAAATAAAGTTAAGAATATGTGCTATATTGAGTTTGGCACCCCCAATATGAGACCAAAAATTGGAAATACCTTTAGATAGTAATCATTTCTGTTGTACCCTTATAGTGGTCATTATGTGTAATCTCGCTCTATGAAATAAGTAACAGTTTCTGCTAAAAAATAAAAATTGCGATCGTGATCCTTTATTCCAAAACGAAGTGCTCTAGCCTTTGCCTTGCACTCTTTTATTTATAATCTTCATGTACAATCCCATTCTAGCTGACAGTGAAAAAAAAGACAAACATTTTTACAGTTGAAAATCTATCGATCGGCTGAACAAATTAAACTCGTATTTATCTACCTCTCTGTACTATACTGCTCCATCAAGATTCCTGCTGAATTTCAGAGGCAACAGTCCTAGCCCAGGACTTCAGATGCTTCTTCATGTCAGCAGCAGAGGACACTCTGGTTGGCAACCTCAGATTTAGCAGCGGCGAATCAGGTCTCTTTATAAGCCAGGCCTCCGATAAGTACGGTCTCGTCACTTCAACTTCATCATCACCATCATCATGATCATTATCTTTATTTGCCACTTCTTCAACATCATCATCATCACTAGAATTCTGTGTCTTTTTGTTGTTACTGTGAGCTCCAACTCTAAGTCTCTGCAATCCAGGTACTAAGCTCATCATTCGTGGGTTTAAGTTCTCTTTCTTGAAAGTGAAGCCCAAATCCATTAACCCCTTTAGTTCTTCGAGTTCTAGCTCCCCCAAGCTTCTCATGCTCATGGATTTCTCCAGCTTCCTTGTTGTTAAGCCAGAGCGTCTGTTTTTCCGAGGACTTCTTTGGTCATTCGATGTGGGGGATGATGACTGAGAGCGAATTAACTTTAATCGGTTGGCCACAATATCTAATCTTGTTGGTCTTTTCCTCTCATCATCCTAGTAGTTGTTGCAGCATATGCATGAGAATTGAGAAACATAAACATTAGCTATGCAAGCCAAGTGTTTGTGAAAATTTCTCAGAGAGAACAAATTGAGATTATTGTTAAAAGTAGTACTACTGGTAATGAATTTCTACCTGTGGAGTACTCATATCTGTTGAATATGGTGTACCTGGTGATGAGATTTCTGCTGGTTCTAACAGAGTTGAGAAATTTGAGGACATTTCTTCATCTGCAACTGCTAAGGAGACCAAGCTGGATGTTGGGTATGTGAAAGAACTGTTTGTGATGGAGTCTTGGGGTGTTTCTGTGGATTTGGGGTCAAGTAATGAAATGGGTTCTGGGAAAAGAATGGTTTGGTGAAACCAGAGACTATCTATGGCTCCTAACAGACACAAGTAATTATTGGACATATTGAAGAGAAAATATTGTGAAGGGGAGGAATTTGCAAAAGAAATCAGAGTAGATATATAGTGGGTATTTGTGGTTGTAGTGAAATAACAAAATTAAGAGCAAATGAGTGTGGGAAAGTGGTCGAACCTGGAACACTGGAGGGATGTGGTCAGGAGTCCTGGACTGTTTTAACTCCACATGTTTAACAAGCAAAGAGACAAATTACTTTAGAGGCATTTGAGCTCTTGAAATGAATAAACAAAATTCCATGGCCACGTCTATTGTCAAACCACAAAGAGCCCACAATGGTGGGATCCGAGGACGGGAAGCATATCCTTGTGACTAGATATGCTAATAGTGTAAAACTTCCCCAGTGGCTCAAATTCAATTATTGTTTCCATTTCTTCTTGTTGTCTTCGTTTTAATTCACCATTCTTACATAACATGTGTAGTTGGTCAAGGTTGGTAAATTTGACATGCAATCATTACATTTTAAAATTACTAACTCATGAACAATATGATTAACTAAAATATTTTGAAACTATATTTGAGATTAGTAAAATTTTAAACAATACTATAAACTCACAAATTATATTTTATGATTGGCTCATTGCATTTTTAGTCCCTGTGATTTAGACATATTGTAAGTTTGGTTATTGTGTTATCAACTTAATTCACGATTTTTGTTCATGTGTTTTACAATCTTTGTAATTTTGGTTATATTCTTAATTTGATATTATAAAATAAACAATATATTTTTTTAGGAGAAAATAAAAACAATTTAATTAATTAGAACATGAGAAATTTTAACCATGTAATAAAGAAAAAGACCAAATTAGAATAGTTTTAAAACGCAAATATTGAAATTGCAATCTCACCAAAACACATGGACCAAAAACACAATTATTATTTTCTAATTTGAATGAATACGATACGACATTTTCTACTAAGACATTTAATAAAATGTTGTATAATATTTTTGGAGGTAAAAAAATTATCATTAAATCGAATAGTATGAAGTATCATGTAGTGACAATACAATGACACTATGCAACACATGCAGGGCCACTCACTTGTCACTATGCTGCAAGGACATATCTATAATTTTTTTTGCTGAAATTTTCCATTAAAATGATGAGGAATGTGGGGAGGTGTGTGGTTGGAGGATGAGGTTTAAGATAGATGGAGGTAATGTGAAGAAAATGTGTGAGAAGAGAATGAAGTATGAAGCCTATTTATTGCCAATCATTGTAGATAAAAAGTTAAGATATGTACACGTGTTATATAGAGATTGGTCGAAAATCACATCGCAAATCTGATAATTTTTTATTGAAGATAACACTATATGTAGTTGACATGTGACATATAGATAAAGGCCGAGAATTTAATCACCAATTATAGATTTTTTTTCATGTAGATAATGATATTTACAGTGGTTATATGTCGAACACAAATAGGCTGTGAATCTTATCCGAAATTTGAGATATTTCTAACTAATATCACAACATGTGGCTGATACGTGTCACATGTCAATTAAGCCGAGAATAAATAAATTAATAAATAGTATATTGGCAGCAAAATTGCCTTTGATTATTGCATTGACAAACTGAAGGTAATTGTAAATTTGGATGAGTAATGGATTGCCTTGGTTGTCAAATTGGCAATTGTCTTCCAAAATGGGTGCATGCATCTAAAGTATGTCCACATATTAGTGCAAAAATTGGAAGAAAAAAAAAATCAAATGCACAAATGAAAAATTGGTTTACCAATCAGTGGGCCACTCCTTAGTCCACCAATTAGCTGACCGATTCTTAGCAACTGAATCAATCAACCTTGACAATGGGCCCCAGGATCAAGTGAGTTTAAAGCAAATGCACCCATTGACTGATTTAAATGTTAATCCTATAAAATGGAAAAAAATTCAATGCAACAATCAATTTTTAACAGGGCAATTGATGAGCCACATGGAGGTCAGGCAAAACAATTGCCAAGGATTAGCAAGGCTATTGGTTAGGCAATTGGTAGGTCCCACAGTCATGCAGTGAGTTTTTTGCTTTAAAAGATGAATAAAATTAACTCAAATTCATTCGTAAAGTAATTAATAAATCAAATTATAAGTTTAAATAATGTATTGACATCAAAATTGTCTTTCATTGTTGCATTGAAAATTTGAAGACTAAAGACAATTATGATGAATAGTAAATTATTTATAGGCAATTGCAGGGGAGACCCATGATTAGGCCCAAAGGGGTCCGGACCCTCCCCCCCTAATTTTTGGGTATTATCTCATTTAAGTACTAATTAGGCTTATAAATATTTGAAAAATGAGCTTAATTCAAGCATTAGACCCCCCCCCACCCCACCCCCCAAATTTAGCCAATCAAATTATGAGTTCAAAATAGAAAGGAATAATATTAAAAAACAAAATTATTAAATCGATTGATCTTTTGTCAATTAGGAATAAAGTCATGAGAGTCTTCTCTCTAGCAAAACCCTAGCCCCATGAGATTCCTCAATAGCGTCTCTGTGCGCATCAAATCCAGCAGCACCTTCGTGTGCTTTCCTCCTAGCCTCTGGCTTCTTTCTATATTGTTTATCGCACAAATTCTAGTGCCGTCAGCAATCGCTAGTGCGGCTTCCTATGGTGAAGATGGTTTTTGCCTCTCTCACTCACAAGGACAGCTCTGTCCGTCATACTCTTTTCAGGCCTTTGGTGATTATGCTCCTGCAGGGCGTCTCTTGGGCTATCAAAGATGGTTGACATCCCGATTAGATCTGGTTTTCTGCTTGTCGTTGCCGGTTCTTTTGGGTGTCAATCAAATCCAAGGATTCAAGGTCTGGGATCCAGGTGAGTTTTGGGTGCTTGGTATTGGAGGCTCAGCAGCCTTGGTGTTTCAAGTTGGCGACCTTATTACTGGTGGGGCGCTGCTAAAGTTTAACCTAAATCAGATTTGGTTATTTGATTTGGGTTCTTTTAATTTCTTATCTACGAATAAGCATGATCAGTTGTGCAAGTTTCGATTGTGGTTTTACTTTCTTTTTTCATGGGTTCTCCTTGAGCTAGATTGGATTTATTGGTCTCAATGGCAATACTTGCCGGAATTTTTCTGTTGGTTGTTGACAGCAGTGATGCACGGTGTATGTATTGTTCTAGGTTTTGAATCATCGATTAGAGTTTTAAGTTTAGACTCATCGATTAGGCCACTTGTGTGGTCTGTACTGCTCCTTTTTAGGATGCCCATATTAAGGATTGTAATCCTCTATTGATTAATAAAGTTTATGCTATTTTCAAAAAAAAAAAAAAAATTAGGAATAAACAAGCATGTTAAAATTATGGCTATCAAAAATGGAATTGAACTTCTACAAGCAATGGAGATTTCCGTAGCTATGGTTCATAGTGACTGTCTTCTTGCAGTCCAGGCAATCCAATCTGAGGAGGAGGATTTGTCTCCTCTAGGTAATCTTATTGAAGATGTCAAGGAACTTCTTCGGTTGTCACCTCAAGTTTCTATCTATCATGCTTCTCAGAATACTAATCTGGTAGCTCATAGGTTAGCTAGTTATAGCTTTGATTCAAATGTTCATGCTGAATGGTTCTCTCACGCTCCAGATTTTATTCTGGATGCCCTATGTTACGATTGTAATCGTATCTGATTTTAATAAAAGTCTTTTTTTCCTCAAAAAAAAAATTAGGAATAAAGTCAATCAAATTCTGAGTTCAAAATAGAAAGGAATAATATTAAGAAGGGAAAAAATCACCTTTAGTCCCTCAATTTTGACTCGTTCGACACTTTCGTCCCTGAACTTTGAAATATATCATTTTCGTCCCTGAACTTCAACACCAACTATCACTTTCGTCCCTGACCGGAAAAAAATGGTGCAAAATCTATGCCAAAATGTTTGCACAGATGAGAGGAGTAACTTTTATAACAAGGCTAAGCTCTATTCGGCCTAAAATGACTCGAATTTAGCCTGAAAGCCGGTGGTGGCCGAAACTTTAATTGTAAAATTATCCGTCGTCCGGCAACGGTTTGAGGCGGGGTTGGTGGCATTGAACTCGCCTCAAGGAGGGCTTCAAAGCCCAGTATGTGGTGTCGTTCGAATTGGCCGGAATCGGAGGTTTATTCGGTGAAAACTTCGGTCAGGGACGAAAGTGATAGTTTTTTTCAAAGTTCAGGGACTAAAGTGATATATTTCAAAGTTCAGGGACGAAAGTATCGAATGAGTCAAAGTTGAGGGACTAAAAGTGATTTTTTCCCTATTAAGAAACAAAATTATGGAATTTATTGGTCTTTTATCAATTAGGAATAAAGTTGTACACATGCGAAGAATGAAGAGACTTTCGCTCTTCTCAAAGACTGGCCGTCAGGGCTTTGGGTTCCATCTATGGCGCACAACGCCAGTCTCAAATCTAGGAGAAGTCTTCCTCTCCGCAGCTCGCTACCATTTGACATCCCTCCAGCGTCGATTTCTTTCGGCAATCATCTAACTTGATTTGAAGGGTCAAGCTTTTTGCACTAGGCCTTGCATTATGGCGACAACTTCTCACCGGAGGGGGTTTGTAGTCGATGCTAAGATTGATGTTGCTTGCCCAAATTTGGGGAGGTTCGACGCTAGATTTTGGGCGATCAGTTCGAGGATTCGACCGCGTAGGGGCCGTCTCAAGACTCATGATGAATGGAATGGTCTTTCGGGGCTGCGTTCTTTTGGGTTGGCTAATGCTCCTCCTATTCGTTGTGTGTGGTGGTGGCGGCGATTATTGTTAGACCAATATTTGGTCAGAGCCTTTCTGGCTGGCCTTGTACGATCAGGGAAGGACCACCCCACAATGACAGGAAGCTGGTGACGGTGGACCTTGGTCGGCATTACTGTTCAGTTAAGCCAGATGTGGACCGGGTCAGATCTGGAATCATTGCGGAGGTGTACGGTGGTGGGGGTCTGACCTTGCCTTGCTTTGATCCTTTGAAGTGGTGTGCAACTTTGGGCTCTATCAACTTATGGGTGGTCATTATTTGGGTGCCCATAGTAGGTTAGGTGCAAGGTGCAAAGAGACCATGTTTCATTCGTTTTTGCAATGGGTTTGAAGTTTGGGCTCCAGGTGGAAGACATGCATGGTATTTTAGGGTTCGACATTATGCGACGACCCTTTATCTTGGCTAGTTTCTTAATAAAGAAGATTGGGTTTGTCTGGAGGCCGAATACTTTGTGGTTCGGTGTTGAGGCTGACTCGAGATCTCTATTAGAATTTTCTTTAATTTCGATTCCCTGCAAATTGGTGGAGGTTGTTCTCTATTGTTTCAATGAGTCTCTTTTGGACTACTGTACTGTGAGCACCACAATTAAGTGCATTGGCAAGCAAAGCAGTCGACTTTTCTGGGACAAGGATAGTCTACATGAGTTTGCAGTTGCATTGTCTTTTTATTTTCAAGAAGTGAGCCTCAACTTAGTAATTGAACAACCATTCAGACAATTTATGTTTTGTTCTGCTTTAGTATTTCATATTAACCATTGTCGGTTAATTCTAGCTCTTACTGTTGTTCAGGATGTCCATTTGAACGATTGTAATCGTGTTTATAATTAATATATAGTTATTATCTTTCCTTAAAAAAATTAGAAATAAAGTCTTTCTCAAACAAAAAAGAGGAATAAAGTCTGATATGTGTGACAAATAAAAAAAAGTAAAGTAATTAATTGTGGCCTACCAAATTGGCAATTACCCTTGGTTTATTAGTGCATTTGCTCTTAATGCCTGTGAAGACCTGTATTATTAAAATTATATATATATATTATATATATATATATATATATATATATATATATTTGGACCAGAAGAAACCTATTTTTTTTAAATTAAACTTTTGAACCCCAATAGCTTATTCACTCATCAGCAGTCTCTTCCTTATTCACGCCCATCAACATGAATTTGATCTTTGAATTCATTCTTATCTCATTCCTTTTGTTAGTTATTACTCAAGCTGCAAGTCTAGCCTATTAGTCTAGCCCATCTCATTTCTATCCCATGACTTATTATATGATGAACATTAGGATTTTCTTTGATTTTATCCAATTAAGTTTAATCATTCTCAATTGTTAAGATCATTCTGACATGCTAAAGCTCCTCTCTTAATTTTTATCATCCCCAAATATCTAACATAGTCTATTAGTATTCCTTATCCAAGGTACTTGCTGTGTTCTTTTTATTGGTCTTTCTCTAGGTGTTTATAGCAGTACTCATCTCTTTTGCCGACCTTTTCAATTCCTATCCAAACTATTATTTGTCTCTTCATTTCATTTGGCACAAGCCGTACAACAAATGAGTTCTTCCCTTTCTCTTTAATTATGGTGATCGTGGCTTTGCTCTTCTATGCTTCCAACACAGAAACTCAGTATTTCCTTTGACTCTCTTGTTGGTTCATTTCTTTGAGTTTAGTTTTTAAGTAATCCTTATGATCACCTAATCTTCTCAAATTCCATTTCTTCTTTGGAAGTTTTTATAAGAGTCTCTTGCTACGTATGTAATCAGTCCTTAACCAACTGCTCAAGTACACAGGTTGTCTAATTCTACTTTTAGGTGAGCTCCTTAATTTAGACTCTGATATTTAGATATTTGTGTTATTGCTAGTTAGAAATACCATCTTTGCTGATTTTGGGTGTGTGTTATTTAGCAATTAGAATCCTTACTTTGCACTGAAAAGTGCTGTGAAACATGGTCACATCAGTAGAGTGTTTTCTCGAGTGAAACTAGCTCTTTACATTCTTTGACTATAATTACATATATTGGTATTTATATGCATGTTACTTTGATTCAAAATTATTTATATAGAACTGATTTTCATTTTATACTTAGGTCTATGCATGTATTCCATAGAACCTATCATATATTAGTTTCATATTACGATTTTATGACCCAGTGACCTGTTTCCTTAAAAACTGTACCTTTTCGTTCATAATTTGAAGAAGTTGTCTTCTGAGAATTTGTAGTAGACACCTTAATGAGTATTGCAGAGTTTGAATCTTCTAAAAAATATTTTCTGTGATTTAGATATGAATTTTCGAAGTTGCAGGTCTGCACTGCCAAAATAACTTTTCTGAGTTTCTTACTCAATGGACTTTTTACTATAAACTGTACATTTCAGTTCGTTATTTGAAGTTAGTGTCTTCATGAAAGTTGTTTTAGACATCTCAAATATTATGTTAGACTTGGAATCGCATACAAATGATTTTTCTATATTAAATTATGAATTTTCAAAGTTAGGAGTTCGCTGCAGGATTTTCTATATAACCTTCAGCAATATTGTCTTGTTCTTTTATTTGTTTCAGTATCTATTCTTGTCCAAACTTGCTTCGGGGCTCCATTACTTGAAAAGTAGACATTCTTAGGTTTCCAACAAAACCAGCCCTGTTCTTTTTGGAATTCGTATGAAGATTATAGGCCGCTGCGAAGTTGGCCTTGTGCATTAGGAATTCTGTTGCATAATTCACTTTCTTATTACTTTTGCAACTCGTATCAACTTCAATTGGCATAGGATTTTACGTATCTTCTTCTTAAGGCTGGCTGTACCATCGCTTAGGGTTTGTGGTTAAAGGTTCTAGGTTTTGAAATTAAGTCTTAAAGTTTAGTTAGCCAGTTAAAGTAGGATTACGTTTTAAACAGTTTGTATTTCTCATAGGAACCTGCGACGTTGATGAAAGTGTTCTTCGAAAGCAGCAGTAACATCAAGGAGCTAACGTAGAGCCGCACAATAGTGCTGGAATCAAGGTAGGGGATCTTGGGGAACCTTTTTAAATGATTGGTACACTGTGAATTACGGCTTACTTGAGATGTTTGAATAACATGCTTGTTTGATATACGATGATTGATATGAATTATATGCGAGCATGAATTACATGTCTAAATGCCTATATATACATATGTTCTTATGCATTTTGCATACATGAACAATCTACACATTAGTAATGACATATTATTAGCATGATGCATTATGACATATTGAAGGGTTGATACTTGGGAATGATTTTGATCATGGTATGAGAATGGTGGATGGATATGGAAAGAATGATATCTTTGGGAATAGCTTTTGTGTAGTTGAGTCCAACTCTCGCAGGGACCAGGCCAAGGAGAGATAAGGGGGAATATGTGTAAGGGCAAAATATTTGCTATTGGCTATTTCCTATTTGACAAAACATCTTCCCTTGTATTAGCATTTGTTTTGTATTCAATGCTAGATTATTTAGGGATTATGTGTCGTGGCTTAGGTTGTTCTTACTCGAGATGGTTCGTGAAGACGCCTTTCTTATCCGGTCTTTTCTCCGGACTTCGATCATTGGTCATCGAAGGTTTCGTTCAAGCACCTCAAGGTATGACTCATGCATATGCACATGCATTTCATTCATATTATGTCTTCCTTGTTGTCCTAGGTTTATCTAGGTTGTTTTCCTTTCTCTTATGTTGTGAATCACATAATTATAGGATGCTTGATTGCCACACTTGTGTCTTGTATCACAAGTTTCGAGTGCTTATTTTATAAGCACCCGGTCGCAACGCGACCGGCTCAAATTTTGTATGCACTTGTTCATACATTTGAGTTTATGATGTTAGGATTGCTAGATCTTCTTATAGATTTGTTTTGATTAGCATTCCTTTATGTTTAAGGCTGTTTTATGCCTTGCGATCGATCTTCACTGTTCATGCGATTGATCGCACCACGTGGCAAATTTGTCCGTTGGATTTTTATGACCGTTGCATTTCAAAAATATGTCCGTTGGGACTTTTTGTGCGATCGATCGCACGACATTCTGCGATCGATCGCAAACAAGGGTTTCGCACTTCCAGGAGCTTCTGTCTTCTCATTTTGCACTGTGCGATCGATCGCAAATATCGTGCGATCGATCGCAAATGCTACTGGGCTGTTTTCTATAAATTGAACCCTTGTGTTTCATTTCGGTCAACTCTTTCCCCATAGTCGAAAATACACTTTGAGAGAGTTCTTTGGTATTGTGAGTGATCCTAGTTCCATGTTGTAGGTTCCTCATCTTAATCTCCATCTATAATCCATTGCTAAACACTTTGATTTGCATTTATATGCTAGTTTAGCCTATGTTTAGGATTTAGGAGATTCTATTCGATTCTAGCAATTGTTCCATGTTGAATTGCTGAATTGAAGGATTGAATCATTTGTTTCAATCTTCTTTGTTGTTTGTTTGTTTAGCTAATGATCCTTGTGATTAGTTAAACAAACCCTTGAATCATATTCAAGGCTTTTCAATTCGGTTTGGTTAATGCAAGCAATTGTTCCTTGTTGAATTGCTTGTGTTAATTGAATTGAATTCATTCATTCATACACACACACACACTTGCATAGTCGGTGTCTTGCGGTTGGAGGATTCACGCGGTGAAGTTCGATCAATCGGAGAAGCTTGAGGTGGGATCACTTGAAGAGCATTCGGGGCTACACAAGGTTAGAGCTGCCACTAGTCATAGGATTGATAGTGTAGAGTTTGGGACGGAGTTTCCCCCTTGTACGTGTTGCCGTTTGGCGTTTTCATAGTGTTACACAAGAGCGTGGGGTACGGCTCCCCTCCGGTTTTCCTCTAGAGGTAGAGGTTCCGGGTGACCATATTGTGTGTTGATTGTGTGGTTGCTATTATCTATATTGTGCTTAATTGCTTAGCATGTTGCATGCTTGATCATATATAGATATAGTCCGTGGTGTGCTAGTTTGATGCACACTTTGGGATTCTAGGTTGTACAATTGATTGTGCTTGTTGCATATATATTTGTCATCAATTGTGTATTGCTTGTGCAATAGTTAAAACCTAGGTTGTTTATTGTGAAGCATATTTGTATTGCTTCCTATTGTTGTTTGTAGGAGAGTTAAGTTTTAATTTGTTGAAAGTTGTGTATACTCTCCGATTAGTGTTTAGGACGACTATACCGTTGTTGGGACAATCCGGTGTACCGGAATTTCAATATGAATATGAATATGATATATGATATATGATTATATGAAATTGGAAAATTTTGGCTGGCGACCGAGAGAAGGACAAGATGACTGACAAAAGGGGTACGTGGAATGAATTGTTACTGGTGTTAGATCATATAATAAAATAATCAGGGTTACCCCCGGTTGGTAATACACGGTATGGGACGTGTAGGCTCTGCTTGTTTTGTTATATGGACTAACGGGTAGATAAGTGAAGCTCATTTGACATTCATGCATCAATTTCATTATTAATCATTAAGTGCTCTTTCATAACTTGATATTTGTGACAATTAGTTTAGTCAATAAAGGTTTATGTCCCTACTGAGCAGCGAGGACGAAAGCTCACCCCTACAATAGGTCGTCTTTTTGCAGGTACTAAATCGAATAATTAGAAGGTTGAAGAGACGGTTAAGTTCGAGAGTTGTTAGTTAAACCTTTGTTTTGTAAGCTAAGTTTTTGTATTTAGAAGACGAAAGAACCACTAGTAAGGACTTGTGTATAGTTGTGGCGTGTGACTTCTATTGTAAATTAAGTTTCGTTTTACAATTTTCCACTGCAGAATTGTACAGTTTAGTAGTTGGCTTTGGTTGTACGTTTTCTTTTTATTTACGTTTTTCGCATTCTAATTGTTGAAGATTTTTCATTTTCTATAATTGGGATGTGACTCATGCCTCAATTTGGGAATTAAAATAGTTCCCGGATCGGGGTGTGACAATGCCAGTGGTCCTATTATATTTTATTTATTTTTCTGCGTGGACGCGCCTGTCTTGTAGTGATGCCGAACCACGTGGCTTTGATTTCGTAGTAATGGTCTGAATTTCAACTGCCCATATTCAATTATTAAAAAAAAAAACTCCAAAATCAACAAGCAAAATTTAAAGACAACAGTAACTAACATTTTTATTTCACCTAAAAAATTCCGGAAAACCTTCAAAAAATCTAAAACTTTTTTTTGTTTTTTTTTATTTATAAATACACATGCACTCTCCTTCACTTCTCAGGCCCAAACTTTCACAAATTTTTTACAATTCTCTATCTTCTTCCTCCATGAATTTTCATTTTAACTTAAATTGTGCTCCAACAATGGGAGATCTTGGTACTACTTGGCAAATCGATGAAGAAGTTCAATTGTGTGAGTCGTGGGCATGTATCACCATATGCACATGCCCTATAACTGGAAAATATCAAACCATCACAAGGTTATGGCAAAAAGTTCAAGACGACTATGCGAAATATTGGGTGTGTGATTCTGCAAAAATTTGAAGTTTTCAAGCTCTCCAATCCCATTTTTCGAATTTGAAGAGCGCTCTCAAAGATTAGCACAATGTGTTGCCATTAAACACACTCAATTTTTTTTTCTTTTTCACACTCCATGTATATTACATAATCAAGCTTTAACTCTGAATTTTTCTTTCTAAAATTCTCAACTCCGGCACTGGCTAAGATGCTCGAATAGAGCTGTCATTTGGTCGGTTCGAATCGGTAATAAGCATTATCAATTTCAAAACTGAAGATTTCTTCGCCCGGACTCTGAGCTAGGAGATTTGGTGGCAATAAACTTGTTCTTCTCCCTAGTTCTTTTTGTTGCAAGTTTCGAGGCGTTGTATTGTAGGCCCTACCAGACGTCTGAGCTAAAAGAAGAACATGTGTTCTTTCGGAATATAAACTAAAATGAGTGATACTAGTTATTCGTAACTTCTTAATATACAAAAGATACTTCCTTAAATACACAATAAGATATCTTCGTGCTACTAGTTATCTAATTAATTTTTACTATTTCCGATTAGTTATCTAGGTTACTCAATAATATATAAGCTAAATTTTTTCAAGTTAATCAAATTATATGTACTATTAATCTAGTAGTAGTAATAATGTTAATGATATGAAAATAGGAAAATTCTAGTGTATGTTAACGTTTCTCATACGTACAATTACAATTTTTAGGACTCAATTACTCAAACGAGAACCTATTTATTCTAATGAGGACCATATTTACCTTAATGAGAGTTTTTTCGTAGTTACCACCTGAGTTGTCGAAGTAGTAATATGTGTCCCCAAGTCGTAAAACATTACAATTACTACTTTTAGGACTTAATTACTCAAATGAGAACCTAATTTGCTCTAATAAAGACCTTATTTACCTTAACAATGATTTTCTATCCGCATTATGTATGAGAAATGTTAACATACCATAGCATTACTCATGAAAATATATGTTAATTCTTTTTTATACATGCATGTGTCTAGAAAACTAGAATATACACACACACATATATATATAACAAATATTTCTATAATCGGTAAAGTTGGTATTTACCAAAATCAAACCAACTTTTTCAATATTTTTCGGTTTCGGTTTTCAAAAGTTGAATTACCAAACCGAAAATATTCGATTGGTATTCAGTCAGTTCAGTAACTAACAAACCAAATGGCTGCTCTATGCACGACCCATTTCCCATGACCCATTATGTTTATAAGTACATCTCTCATTCTCTCTCTCTCTCTCTCTCTCTCAAACTACACAACAAGGTACTTTTGTTGGCCAAACTAAAAATATCTAAGCCGGTGGTACTCTTGTTGGCCAAACTCAAAGTATCTAGCCCGGTCGACGGTCGTTTACTTAATCGCAGAGCATGTCGACCAATTTCTGTCGAACAATATCAACTTTTAATTGGCTGAAGAATTGGATGACTTTTCTTTTTTCCAAGACTATGAATGTCCTAGCTAAGAGCTACAATTGCTGCTTTCTTAATTCAACTGCCTTTGTAATGGCCTGAATCTCAAGCAGTTATTCTTCGAACAAATCAATTTTTTTGTAAGTTAAATAAGGAAAATAAGGCATGATATATTTTGGAAGGAGGGAAAACTTGGTTATTACAAGTTGTGTTAAGGTTCATGCATAACATCATCTACATTTCTCAGTAATTTACAAGGCTAGGTCCACCGACTACCTAATCATCTTAGATATAAAAGGACACCAGATCCACATCCACATGTATCTCAAACTCAAGGCAATTCAAAAACAATGCATATGGCTTCTAAAACTCATTTACTTTGGACCAAAATTAGCTAAATTTGCAAATCACAAAGATGCAATTATATTTTTTAACCACGCAAAACTTTTATCCCAACTGATTATGAATTGGTCATGAAAAATTGTTGGAATTGAAGTCCTAAGCTATTTTTTTATACACAGAAATAATGCAAGTAATGATTCTAAATTTACACAAACAATCGGGGCAGTAGAAGCAGCAGCCATCACAACTATACCATGATGTATTGCCCCGTAATTGGGTGCAAAGTGGCCATCAGAGTATGCAGAGAAACAAGCAAGCTGTTAAACCTCCCATAAACTCGGAGCTTGTGATTCTATTACTCATGTCCCATAATCACTATCTCTTCTGTAACCCCTTGAGGAGCTTTCTTCTAATTCTACTATCTGTTCCTTGTTATCCCATCTGTTAGAAAAATCGGTATTTTCAGCTCGTCTGGAAGGGCTCGGTCTCATATAAGAAGAAATGCTATTCCTCACGGAGCTCCATTCCATAGAAAAAGATGTGCGTCCAGATTGTGATTCTTGTTCTTCCTTCTTCCTTCTCTTCCTCACATCACCGTGCCATTGCTTTAAAATGCCAGCCATGTTATCTTCTAGTATCTTACCCTTGAATTGTGAGCCCATCTGTGTGCATATAAACAAGAAGTCAGATATCAACCAAGTTTTATCCTTAAATTCCATTTGGTGAAAATCAAAAGTTTTCTTGTCATTAACAGTTCAGATATACTTCACCTGTGTCACAAGTGCATAGAGAGGAAGAGTAATGTAGCTGCAGAGGACTTGGGTGATCACCCTGAGAAATCAAAAGGGATTTATGGTCACTAATGCGAACAAGGTGTGCTCAAGAATTTATAACAATATCTCCTATCATAAAATAACTTTTGAAGAGATTAAGATGCAAAAGTTTCTGGTAGTCTTACGCTAAGGAAACTCTTGTAACAATGATCACGGTGTGCTCGTGGTAGCAAGAATGTACCCCGAATTGCGCCTAAGAAAAACCACAATAAGGATGCTCTGTCATAAGCTGTGCAAAATTTCAAATATTGAAGTACAGCAATATCTGGAGGACGGGAAATAAATACTTACTGTAACCCAAACGAAAAAGGCAAGCTCAAATGCATTCTACAAGGTCCAAAACAGTAATATTAGTCTCATTTACACATAGCATATTTGTCAAATAGGTTAACCAAGTTATAAATTAAAATCAAGTTTTTCTCATTCTGATATGAGGTAGGGTGAGCGTACCAGGAACAAAGTATAATGTAGCAGCACTAAGACAAATCTTGGTTTCCTGAACCAGAAGAGATCATCGTTTAGTTGAACAAGAGGTGTTCCGATGATTACATTGTTCTGTTCTTTAATTTGAAGCGCCATTTTGGCAACAATATATTCAAGTTTGGTTCCTAGAACCAGAACGACCTATAAAAGAAACGTTAATGACTGTATTTGAAACAAAGGTCTTTGTATATGCTATACATACAACAATGTACTTACCAAGAGTGGAACATAGGATAGCCAAAGATATACGTGCCAACCTGGTTAGAGTTCATACAAATTCCAAGAATTAATATGTCTCAATGTTAACACAAACTAAAGGAAATACATCAACAATGAGCAATAAGAATTCTTACCATACACATCCACCAGCATAAAAACGGCTACTACAAACCACATTGCAGGGCTGGGGGAACAAAAAGAGCTCACATTAATTTTCCAATTAACAATGACTGGGATGAAAGATGTTCTATGATAATCACAAAGACAATGCTGAACCTGATGCCAACCAATGTCTTGAAATCTTCCTCCAAGGATCGCTGTATGTATTTTTGGAAATCAAAGTTGTTGTGCCTGTTTGATAGGTGAGCCTGCAGAAAGATTCATTAATTAGAGGCTTAATTGATTCTTTCAAAAAGACTTTTCTCATCAAACAGTACAAAAAATTGTCTTCTTGGAATTAAGTTCCTTACCGATATAAAACCGTGTCTCATGGTGAAGTAATCAACTTTTGCTACCGAATTATAGAATTGCCTGATAAAGCATTTCTGCTCCATTTCACAGTCATCCAAAACCAAGTCATTAGAAATGTACTTATAGATTTAGACAAGTAAAACTCCTGCTGCAAGATGATCAAATGTACACACCATCCATAGATGAATTGAAGTCTCTGTACAAGAAGTCATGTGCCGTCTTCCAAATGTTGTTTGTCTCGTAAGTCTGAATCGATTGGGGTCTGCAAATGAATGTTGATAAGTAACTAAAACTATATAGCTCAGTTCATTTTTGCTTATCTTGAATTTTAAGTTCAGGACCAACACATAACCACTGTAAATCCCACAAAAAAAGGAGAAAGGCAACAGAAACACAATATTCTGTTTCAAGTGCATAGTATCTAGAAGTTCTGCATACTTTTCTGGGACACTTTTTGTCATATTGCTGGCCTACAAAGATTGAATAGATGCATGGCCAAAATTTGAGAATACGTCCAAAATTGGACTTGCTTTCTTGTATACGTTTCAAAAGCTAACTAGGTACAAGCTTAGAAAAGCCCAGAACTACTTTTTTTTTTTGGACCAGTCACAGTCAAATATATCTACCGCCAAAGATTGGTATAACGGTTTAAAGAAGAACTAATAAACATTTGCAAAAATCATATGCAGCCGAAGCTTGTGTGCAAGACCCTTCCAAGTTCCAACTACAGGTGGCTCAGGCGGCCCCCAAATATTCTAAAGACCAAGACTTTTTTTTTTGGGTCAATTAAAGACCAAGACTGTACAATTATTTGAGATATATTTTAATTGAGGGCTTTATATAATGTTTGAAATATAATAACAGGCAGCAGTCTTTATAAGACATCAATTGTTTAGACTCGGTCGTCTCACCCTACCGAAAAAAGAAATATTGGTTAATAAACCAGATCTGGAATTTAAGATCAATTCTTTCCTTCCACTTATTGCATATGATACAATATTCCTTTGGAGAAATTTGGCGCAACTCTTGTTGACACCCTTTTTTCTGTTATGCCAGATTGATTTTTATAAAGGAAACAACCAGCATTTTTTTGACTGAATGAAACTAAACAAAATTGTTTTCTTATAAAGATGGGTCCACATAGAATGATCCATAATGCAATACGAACAATAATGCACCTAAATTACTATGCTTCATGGGAATGAAAATGAAAGATGGATGACGGTCTTTGAATTGTCAACAAAAACTTTAATTAGTTGCAATCGTTGTCCTAACTAAATACGTACCATTGGCAACTTGGTACTCCATGGTTCGAGTTTCTTCCTCCCAAGCTTCCCAGCGCCTCATCTGTAAATTCAAAACGAAAATATTAAGCACCCAGAAGTCATTAATTTGCATAATCAAATTCCATTTAAAGCTTAGATTAACTTTGCAATGACTAATGAACATTACCTTGGCCCTGCCCAAAGCCATGGTTAGAACACTATACACAATATGCATAACTGCAAGCGCAAAGATAAGCAAGTGCAGCTGATGAAGCGCATTTTTCGTCACTAATGAAACTTTTCCCTGCAAATTAATCTCATCTCAATCATTAAAAACACCACACCCAGTTATATAAGACATCATCAAACCAACTGCTTATAAATTACATACATCACTGCAATAATCAGCAACAGCTGCTTCCTCCTCCTCGGCGAGTATCCGCCCCTGTGTTTGCCTGAGCATTTCATCGAACATGACATATGCACCTGAAGAATTAATGGTTCCTGCAAATTTGTTCACAAAGTGCTCAACATTTTCGACTGTGGCTGTCTCATTCAAGGCTTTACGACATGGAAGCATGATGTCTCCTAACTTTTCAGGTATGCAAATTTTCGCTATCCTATCTTGGGTCACCGCCAATAAAAGTGACACAAATCCCAGAAGCATCAACTCTGCAATAAAACACAAACAAAACAATATAAACCCAATACAGGTATGATCAAATAGATTAGAAATTGGGGGTTTAGTTCTAAACTTCTAATTAATTTGTACCTGCTTTGAGCTTCTCAACCGCATCAGTTAAGGCGTTTTTCCGATGCTTTTTGAGCCACTGCATGAACAAAAATGAATCGTTTGAATACCCAAATGACAAAGCTCAAAAATTTAATTTGAGGAAAACAAATTAAAGTACTACTTACTGTTACAAGGAGATGGATGGAATGTTCAAGCAAGATGGAGATGGAGATGAAGAAGAAGCAAACAGTGGCAAGTGCCCATGTCGGAGTGTATTCCAAAGAGGTTTCTCCGGCGTCTGCTGCCATGACGGCGTCGTAATGAGTACGGCCTTGTCCTCTTCTTCTGAATGATGATCTCGTAGACTTATAATGTCTCAGAATTTATGGTTGAGATGAATATGACTTTTTGTAACGAAGCAAGCATTTTATAATTTGATATAGTATTAAATTAATAATATCAAGAAAAAGTCCATGGTTATAGGGGTCTTGCCAAACGTTAAAAATATGTAATGAAACGGGGAAATTCAAAGAAGTTGAGTTTCATTCCTATCAAAATTAAAAAAAGAAGAAGTTGAGTTTCACTGTCTGAATTTTAATGCCTGCCGTATGCACATTGAACATTCACGAGTCCCACCGCGTGGCGATTGATCTTTTGACTTTGAAGCATCGGTCAATTCTGATCTTCGCATTAAGAAAAACATATATTTTTAAAATTAATAAAATGTGAGACATAAATGAAATCTTTTTTTAGGTTATGAATTCAACTCACAAACAACTACTTAATGAGTGCCGGTGAATTATGGTAGGTTAGTTATTGATAAAATCAATATTGTAAAGGTTACATGTTCGAATTTCACTGACATATAGAGATGAGTGGTGTAAAAAACAATAAAAGTTGTCGTTTATTTCAAAAAAAAAAACCAGTTGATGTGTAATAAAAAAATAATAAATTTGTTTCCCTTTATGAGCGTTGTAAGGTCTCAGAGGTTCTTGTCTTGCTCCAGATCATGGACTTTCAATGGGTTGTTTTGGCTCTTGACGTTTGTAGTGGGCTACTTCAAATTTTGGGTCTCACAGGATTTGTGCGGGTTCAAGTGTTCGACTTCTCTGAATTGGAGCGGTGAATTGCTGGTGTTTCGGGTTAAAATTTTCCTTTCAGGATCTACTTGATAGATTTGGATAGTTGCTTTCCATGGATGGTGGTGCTACATTTGGGTTGTTTCTTGACAAGAGTTGGTAGTTTTGTGAGTAGCACTATTACAGGCTTGTTGATAGTGATAAGTGTGGGATTTGGGACGAGTCTGGGTTTGAGATTCGAGTGGCAGAGTTCTAGATTTGGAATTGGGATCCGGGTCCTTTTCCAATCTGATAGGTTATGGCTAGTCGTCATGTTGGTGGTGATTTGGTTGGGCCTTACGGTTATGCATATTGTGTATATAATGTGAGCTCTTTGTTCTGTTTGGTTGTGTTTGGGTTGGTGGTTTGTTTTCACGTTCGTTTAGGATTTCTTTGCAAAACAAGGTACACATCTCAAAGTTGATTGCGCTCTGAGTTTGATGTTGTTCAACGTCTTTATTATTTGTTTTGTATGGGCTATGACAACGGAAGGGATTCCCTGCACGGAACGTGCAGGTGCACTTAGCGCATGAATCACACGCGTCGTTATCCCTAGCTATGTGCCGTTAGTCAAACAAAAAAGGGGCAAAACAATTACAAAGCAGTAAAAAACAAAATAAACAGTCGGCGCCACCGCCGCAGGGAGAACCCAGATGCCATTTGAATCATTCTTCGACCTCTTCCATCGAAATACCACAGTTTCCTCACAATTAACTGATCCCGTTGCATCCCTCGCAATAATCGAAGAATCCGATCGGAGCCTCGGACATTGGGAGATTGGACCTGCTGTGATCGCCTTCAACTACGGGGAGAAGAGGTCTTTCCGGACCAGAAAATCGCCGGCGGTGGAGTTAGTAAGAGAGGTGTCGAAGAGTTTAAATCTAAACGAATAAGATTCACGGGTTTGATCTGTGCTGCGAAGCTTCTATGATATTTGAACCTGGAGAAGATGAGAATTGTTGGAGCTCTGAGAACAAACCCACATTGGGAGATCGAACCTGGAGAAAACGAAAGCCCATGGTGGAGATGTAACCTAGAGATCAGCGAGGTAAGAGAGCTAATCGTGAATCCATCAATTTACCCGTCTGCAATTTTTTAACCTACAGATCAGCGAGTAAAAGTCAATCGCGAATCCATCTGCAATTTTTTTTTGGCCTAAACCCTTCAACCTTAACGTTCCGTTACAAGAGATGGAGTTAAAGGCTGGTCCCCAGATGGACGGCTACGATTGAACGTGTATATATACGGACCGTGCATAGAATAATTTTTCCTATGACAAGTAGGTTCACTTCCGTAAACTCTAAACTCTATGTGGGTTTACTTCCGTCACGACTCTTTCAACTGCACCCTTGAGCGATGAGGTCGTTATGTGTAATTTCACTCCATTACGAAAAATATTTGGTATTTTCCTCTAAGAAATAATATTTATATAAATATGAAATATCCTGGCCTCATTCTTTTCTCAAACCCTAGGCCTCATAGTGGGAGTTTTTTAGGGTTCATGGTAACAGTTTCTCTCTCACAACCCATTAGTTTTCGAGTTCAGAGTTATTGGTTGTACTTTTTATTACACGCTTTACTCCGAAGTTTTTTATGTTAGCCATCAGTTTTAGAAAGTACAACTTATTAGTTTCGAGTTCAGGGTTATTATTTTTAAACTTAATTGCCTTCATAGTTATCAGAGTTTTCGAGTTTTTTTTTTATTACACTTGTAATATGAAATTTGAGATAACAAAGCATGTATTGTCTTAAAGTGCATGTATTGTTTGTGATTTTTTTCCCCTTATTATAGAATAAATATCTTATTACCTAGGAAAACCTCTCAATACATGCATACATAAAAAAAAATTATAAAAAAAAACTAAGGTACACCTAATTGGTCTTTATTACAAAAAGAAGTAGCAAATTAGCAATATGGAGTCTCACCAAAGCAATTCAGTCAAAGAAGTGCCAAAATTTTCTAATGCATTTGCAACTTAATTGCCTTCGGAGTAAATACAAGAAGAACAAAATTGGATTTGATTGAGAACTCCGGTGTGGACAATAATTGCCCACACCATCCTAAGTTGCTAAGGCACCATATGTGGGAAAAAAAAATGTAACAAGTTCACATAAGGTAATTAACATATGGCAAGGCTTGTAGCTACTCAGGACAAGAGTTTTAATCCTTACATAGTTATATGTTAGATTCTAAGTTCGAATTCTCCTCCAACAATATCGTTCGTTAAAACTTAAAAATAACACTCAATAAATACATATGTACGTGAATATACGCAACTTTAGTGATTTAGAACATTTACTCATAATCTCCGTAGTCATGATAAGAAACTAAAATCGAAAGTATACATAAGTAAGAATTCACTTATTTTTAAGTGAAGACTACATTATTTCTCTTAATTAGCAAGTATATATAGTGGAGACTGCATTAATCAAATCCCAAAATTTCTCCATAAGAGGACACTCCCATTGCTATCATCCATCTGTCAACGGAAGGATCCAATTAACTTTTAAGTGCATTATTGCATATATCTCAATTCTCAAGTCTATCATTGCAACTTCTCAGTATACATAAAATATCTAAAATGAATCTTTTTTCATTCTTTTATAAATAAATAAAAGATTAGGCTAGACTAAAAAAATGAAGTTTTAACTCTCTAAGTGAGGTAAATTATTTCATTCTTGAGACTTTTTTTGCTTTGTTAGGGTTTTCTTCTAGCCGCAAAAACTGATCTAGTATCCTGAGAATTTGTTTCTCGATGATAAGTGGTTCGCTAGATTTTCTTGGCGGCGGTATTGTACCTTTGTCTGGAGGAGTGGAGTATAGTGGTGGAGGGTTCTTTCGCCGGTATGGTTCTGTACCTGTGCTTTTTTGGTTTTTTCTTTTTCTTGTCGTGTTCATTGCTTCTGTGCAAATGGCGGAGGTCCCAACAACTGGTTGGGAGGTGATGGTTCATGTGATGGTTCATGTGATGGTTCATGTACTTGGGTTGCCTCATTACTTGCTGGGCAGGTAATGCGGTGGTGGCTTTTCAGGTGCAGAGGTCTTTGGAGGTTTTGGAGAGTCGCTGCATTCAGGGTGGCCTACGGGTTCTAGGGGTGGTGAATCTGTGTTTGGTGGTGGTTTTGTAGCTGATTTTTGCCTGCTGCACGGGTTGGCTCGGAGGCCTTCATGTGGTGGTGGGGTGGCGCTGCATTCAGGTGGTGGTAGTGCTTCAATGGTGGTTGCCAACGGAGGCATTGGTGGACTGCAAATGACGGTTGTCGGTTGCGGTTATGGGTTGCTACTGCTAGGGTTGCTGAGGCTTTGTGTGGGCTTAGTTTTTTGTTAAGAGTTTTTATTTTTTATTTTTATGTTTTAATGGATGGAGGGATTGCGACCTCTTCTGGTTAGGAGGGTGTCGCAAACTAGTAAAGTAGATCTTGTGTCTTTGATTTTTTCGAGGTTTACTTTCTTATATGTTATGGACTTATGGGCCTTATAGTTAGAAAATATTAGATTACTTAGGTGACGACTCTTTTTAACAGCTCCACATGGGTGGATTGTTGTGTTGTAATCTCGTTGAACTATTATGAATTGATATTCATTCTTAAAAAAAAATGAAGTTTTCCATAAAATATTATGAAAAACTTGGTGCTAATTAAGTCCTAACATTTGCCACTTGCAGTTGGAGAGCTCATATCTTTTTTATTTTATTGGCAATTTTCCTTTTATTTTTATTGTTTAACATATATTAAACCATTGAGGCGATTGTTTATGCATTGTTCATCTGTATTAAGGCACGTGTTTATATGATACTATTGTACAATTTGTACTACGCCTCAGATTTTATTTTCATTATTTCCACGCGTTAACTACTCTACATTATTTGCATAGTGTTTTAGGCTCTAGGTTTTCCAAGTATCATATATTCTAGAATTTGTTTCATGTTATATATATTTGCCATTTTGACTTGGTAATAAGGGGGTAGGAAAATTGGTACATATATACGGACGTAACATTTTGACCTAATCAAAATATTAAACATAATAATAATAATAATTATTATTATTAATATGTTTGTGGCTCAAAACCAACCAAACCCACTTGTAATTAACTATAGAATCAAGGTAACCTCAGAAAAGTAGACAGAAAGAAATGGGGAAAAATTAGTTGAGTAGTTCCAAGTTCCATGATCGGATGTACTAAAGAAATGTACTAGGATTTTATATTAGAAGGTGCGAAACTTTCCAAAACTATCTGTCAAGTGCCGGAATCACATTTGAGTATCTCCAACAATGTTACTCATTTTCAACTGTCCTCCAACTTTTCTTAACCACATTATAATACTCCTCCTCATGAAGCCAAATTTGAGCATCTCCAACAATGCTGATGGTCTTATAATTAGGAATTTTCTACACGTTTGCCAACATGTAAGAGTTGTAGTGCTCAATCAAGAGCGGAGTTGTAGCAAAGTAATGATGGTTAAGTTATTGGAGTCTTAAATGTAGAGTTTTTCTTGTTCTACAATATGTGGTTATGCGAAAAAATTACTCAAGTCCCAAATTTAAGATGAAGATGATTAGAAAAAAAAAAAATCATGGATCATAAAATTTTTTCCTAGAAATAAAAAAAATCTCATATACGAGCAAAAATAGAAGAAAATTAGACTTGTAGGAAAACCGAACAACAAAATTAGAAGAGAAAACATAAACGTTTCTTCAATAATTAGCTATTTTGAAAAAAGGGTATTCAACTTGAGAGCTTATGTGTAAGGTAAAACGATCTTTTCTATTAGAGCTACAAGGCACTCTCAATTTTTGAATTTTAATTGTCGTTGTACAAAAACATTGAATATTGTTGATGTTCTCTATACCATATGACATACTTACAATTAATTGGATTATAATTTCTTTTTTTCAAAGACAGTCGCGGCTCAAGTTAGGCCCTCAGTCTTCAAATAAAGAAGGAACTACCGCACCAAAGAAATCCCCTAGTCCATCCCCTTACTGTATGTTAATATTGTAAAAAAAAAAAACAAGCAATGAGAGATGCACGTAAATATTTTTCCCGATAAATTAATAATACAAAGAAGAGGCTAGAATACATTAACAAAACCTATATTTCCGGAATCACAATTTTTTTTTACTATGTGACTCAACAGCATAGTCTGGGTTAGAATCCGACCAATATGTTTCAAGATTCGACCTCATAATTGGCTTGTGAATTGTGATGCTACACTACAACCAAATGTAGTACAACAAAGTATTCTCAAAATAATTGTTAGAGCATTTTCAATGAGTTTTGTAGATATATAAGATCACAAGTTAAAGAAAATCAACTCCAACCTTGCTCTTCATCTCACTTCTAGAATAATTAAAACCTCCACAAGTTCCTAAATCAGTGCTTCTATAGTTATTTAGTCTAGTCCATAAATGTTGTATTATGTCACTTGTCAGTGAAATTTATATCATTTGAATTTATTTTTCTAATCAAATTGGAAGTGATCAAACTTTTGACCTATAGTATAATTCATTTGTCCATCCTACTACTACTTCACTACTTGAGCTGATCTTTGACCAATTTAGATGATTAGTGACTTAGTGTTAAACCCAAACAAAGAGTGCTTAGAATAATTGTTAACTCTTTTCAGGTCCATTAAGAGAGTGTTATTTACAGATAGAAATCATAGAATACAGTATAGTTTATTATTGTGGCAACCAGACGTATCAAGGGCATTTGGTCTAGTGGTATGATTCTCGCTTAGGGTGCGAGAGGTCCCGAGTTCAATTCTCGGAATGCCCCCTTTAGTATAATTTTTTTCACCTCTGGGCTGGCCCAAGATAACTGGGCTTTTGACATTTCCTTCATTTTTTTTTTGTTCTTTTCCAAAAACTGTATATTTAACGTAGTACAATCTTCTCAAAGAAAACGTAGTTCAATCTTTCTCACCCCCTTCTTTCATGTGATTAGCAACATGACTTCTAAATTCTAATGCTAATTTGATTATCTATACTTGAGAATAAATCCGCGTATGCACCTCTGTATGAACTATCAATTTTGGGACGGGAATGAGAAATTTCAGGGTCGGGGATGCTATAATATATATTGCTATTACCATACTCTTCTCCCAAAGAGAACTCTTTCGAGTATTCGAGTTTTAGGAAATATTTATTTCTTTAAAACTTTGATTTACTTATATACTTGAATCATAAAAAAAAAATCTAAACTTAAAAGTAAATAATAATTGCGAATTTTTTCGCCAGTTCGCAGTGGTGGCTAGGGATGCAAATGGGGCTTGCTTGGCTGCTTTTGCTCATCACTTTCCCTACGCCAGTTCGGCTATTCAAATGGAAGCAAAGGCGTTTCATGCTGGATTACTTATTGCTATTCATCAAGGATGGTCAGCCGTGGATTTTGAGAGTGATTGTGCAGCCCTCATGACTTCTTTTTTCGCATGAAAAGGAGGACCGTTTTGAGATTAGTAGGATTACATATGATTGTCGTGAGTAACGGGGTGTTATCCCTTCTTCTCAAGTATGACATATTTATCGTGAAGCAAATACAGCCCATTGATTGGTGCCTCTAAGCTAGTTTTTCTAATATTGATAAATTTTGGTTAGCTGAGACACCTGCTACTATTCAGGATGTTTTTTACGACAATTTGTATAATTGTACTCGGAGTTCAGGCTCTATGTCCCCCCGATGTACTACCAAAATATTATTAATAATAATCTTAACATCCAAGCTTAAAGGGATGTCTTCCGGTCTTCCCCTTAAAAAAAACTTAAATAATAATTACGAATTCTATTTTTATTTAGTTAACGGATCCCTGGGTAAGGGGTTTAGGATCTCTGATTTTTAAGGAAATCACTAAAAACTGAGGACTATATAATACACGGTTTTTTTGGCAAAATCGCATGATCTTATTTTCTCACCAAAATCTTCTCACTCTCAAATAATGATTATTAAGCATTTCTCAAACTGACTGAACGCAAAAATCTCGACCCGGTTTTTTTTTTTTTTTACGATTTTTTCAAAGTTGAAATACAAGAAAATTAGTCAAAAAAAGGTCGAGATTCTCTAGTTCCGTTAATTGGAACTCTTTCTAAAAATCAAGTTTTACCAATGTATGATTATAGCATAGGAAAATTTGAAGTATAAAAAGGGGTTGACAAGGTTTATTTGTTCAAATTTTAATTAAAAAAATGTTTATTTTGAACAACCTGTAACAACGAACTATTTGTCGCTACAAGTGTTCGTAAATTTTTTTGACGAAATAAAAAAGAAGCACTTCCGGTGTCTGTCAGGTTCACGTTGGGCTTCATTGAGACTCTAAAATATTTTTACACACTCGCGCAATCAGCTTAGAGAATTTAAAAGTTGCAATTTTTTAAGAAAATCACTCAAAACTGAGGACTATGGCAGAAAATTTGTTTGGCCAAAATCGCATGATCTTATTTTCTGCCAATATCTTCCCACATTCAAATCATGATTTTTAAGCATTTCTCAAACCGACCGAACGCAAAAAACTCGACCAAATTTTTTTTTATAGAATTTTCTAAAGTCGGAATAAAAGAAAATTTATAAAATAAAACGGGTCTAGATTTTCTACTTCCGTTAATTAGAACACCTTCTTAAAAATCAAGCTTAACAAATAGTGTGATTATGACACAGAAAAATTTCAAGAAAATATAGTGTTGACAAGATTTATTTGTTCAAATTCTAATTAAAAAATGTTTGATTTAAACATCCTATAGCGACAAACAGTTCGTCGCTACAAGTGATTCTAATTTTTTTTTTAAATTTTAATTTGATGAAATAAAAAAAACCACTTCCGGGCCTTGACAGGTCTCGGGTTGGGGTTTATTAATTGAGACTCTAAAATACTTTTGGACACTCGCGCAAACCCGATTAGAGAATTTCAAAGATGCAATTTTTTAAGGAAATCACCCAAAACTGTGGATAACACACGGTTTTTTTGCCAAAATCGCATGATCTTATTTTCACACCAAAATCTTTTCACCCCACCCTCAAATTATAATGTCTAAGCACTTCTCAAACTGACGGAACACAAAAATCTTGACCCGATTTTTTTTTACGATTTTCCAAAGTAGGAATATAAGAAAATTAGGAAAAAAACGTTTTAGATTCTCTAGTTCCGTCAATTGGAACACCTTCTAAAAATCAAGTATTGCCAATGGTGTGATTATGAGACAGGAAAATTTCAAGAAAATATGGTATTGAAAAGGTTTATTTGTTTAAATTCTAATAAAAAAATGTCTATTTTGAACAACCTGTAGCGACAAACTATTCGTCGCTACAAGTGTTCCTAAATTTTTTTCTTAATTTTAATTAGACGAAATAAAAAACAAGCACTTCCGGGTCTTGTCAGGTCTCGCGTTGGCCTTCGTTGAGACTCTAAAATATTTTTTGACACTCGCACAAACCGGCTTAGAGAATTTCAAAGATGCAATTTTTTAAGGAAATCACTCAGAAGTATATATAGCACATGATTTTTTTGGCCAAAATTGCATGATCTTATTTTTTGACCAAAATCTTTCCACAATTAAATCATAATTTTTAGGCACTTCTCAAACCGACTGAATGCTAAATACTCGATCCAATTTTATTTTTTTTACGATTTTCCAAAATCGGAATATAAGAAAATTCATAAAATAAAACGGGTCTAGATTATGTACTTCCATTAATTAGAACACCTTATTAAAATCAAGCTTTTACAATAGCGTGATTATGGCACAAAAAAATTTCAAGAAAATATGGTGTTTACAAGATTTTTTTGTTCAAATTCTAATTAAAAAATGTTTATTTTGAAAATCCTGTAGCGAAGACCTGTTCGTCGCTACAACTGTTTCTAATTTTTTTTTTAATTAGATGAAATAATAAAAGAAGCACTTACGGTCTTGTCCGGTCTCGCATTGGGCTTAATTGAGATTCTAAAATACTTTTGGACACTTGTACAAACCGGCTTAGAGAATTTTCAAGATGCAATTTTTAAAAAAAATCACCCAAAACCGTGGACTAGCACACGGTTTTTTGGCCAAAATCACAAGATCTTATTTTCTCTTCAAAATCTTTCCACTTTCTAATTATGATGTCTAAGCACTTCTCTAATTGACAGAACGCAAGAATATCGATCCGATTTGTTTTACGATTTTCCAAAATAGAAATACATGACAATTATTATAAAAAAAAAGTCGAGAGTCTCTAGTTCAGTCAATTGGAACACCTTTTAAAATCATGTTTTACCAATTGTATGATTATAGCACAGGAAAAGTTGAATAAAATATGGTGTTGACAAAGTTTATTTGTTCATATTCTAATAAAAAAAATTTATTTTGAACAACCTGTAGCGACGAACAGTTTGTTGCTACAAGTGTTCCTATTTTTCTCTTTAATTTAGTTTGACAAAATAAAAAAGAAGCGCTTCAGGGTCTTGTCTGGTCTCGCGTTGGGATTCGTTGAGACTCTAAAATACTTTTAGACACTCGCGCCAAGCGGCTTAGAGAATTTCAAAGATGCAATTTTTTAAGGAAATCACCCAAAATTATGAACTATAGCACAACGATTTTTGGCCTAAAAAGCATGATCTTATTTTCACACCAAAATCTTTCCATACTTAAATAATGATTTTAAGCACTTCTCAAATAGACTGACTGCAAAAATCTCGACCCTACTTTTTTTTAAGGATTTTCCAAAGCCGGAATACAAGAAAATTATTATAAAAAAAAATTCAAGATTCTCTAGGTCCGTCAATTGGGTTAAAGATTTTGGAACACCGTCTTAAAATCTAGATTTGCCAATGGTGTGATTATGGCACAACAAAATTTCAACAAAAAATGGTGTTGACAAGGTTTATTTGTTCAAATTCTAATAAAAAAAATGTTTATTTTGAACAACCTGTAGTGACGAACAAGTGTTCCTAAATTTTTTTCCTTAATTTTAATTTTACGAAATAAAAAATAAGAACTTCCGGTGCTTGCCAGGTCTCGCGATGGGTTTCATTGAAACTCTAAAATACTTTTGGACGCGAGCAAACCGGCTTAGAGAATTTCAAATATGCAAATTTTTAAAGAAATCACCCAAAACTGTGGACTATAGCACATTGTTTTTTGGCAAAAATCGCATGATTTTATTTTCTCATTAAAATTTTTTCACCCTCAAATTATGATTTCTAAACACTTCTCAATCTGACGGAGAACAAAAAATTTTCCACCCGAATTTTTTTTTACAATTTTTCAAAGTAGGAATACAAGAAAATTAGTATAAAAAAAAGGTCGAAATTCTCTAGTTCCGTCAATTAGAACACCTTCTAAAAATCAAATTTTGTCAATGGTGTGATTATGAGACAAGAAAATATCAAGACAATATGGGGTTAAAATGTTTATTTGTTCAAATTTTAATTAAAAAATATTTATTTTGAACAACTTGTAACGACGAAAAGTTCGTCGCTACAAGTGTTCCTAATTTTTCTTTCTTAATTTCCATTTGACATAATAAAAAAGAATCACTTATAGGTTTTGTTAGGCCTCGCGTTGGGGTTCATTAAGACACTAAAATACTTTTGGACACTCGCGCAAACTGGCTTAGAGAATTTCGAAGATGCAATTTTTTAAGAAAATCACCAAAAACTGTGGACTATAGCACACAGGTTTTTGGCCAAAATCGCATGTTCTTATTTTCACATCAAAATATTTGTACCCCCAAATTATGATTTCTAAGCACTTCTCAAATTAACGGAACGCAAAAATCTCTACTCGATTTTTTTTTTACTATTTTTCAAAGTAAGAATACAAAAAAAATTGTAAAAAAAAAATGTTGAGATTCTCTAGCTCTGTCAATTGGAATACCTTCTAAAAATCAAGTTTTACCAATTGTGTGATTATGGCAGAGGACAAGTTCAAGAAAATATGGTGTTGAAAAGGTTTATTTGTTAAAATTCTAATAAAAAAATGTTTATTTGAATATCATGTGGCGACGAACAAGTGTTCCTAAATTTTTTTCTTAATTTTAATTTGACGAAATAAAAAATCACTTCGGGTTCTTGTTAGGTCTCGTGTTGGGCTTCATTGTGACTCTAAAATACTTTTAGACACTCGTGCAAACCGGCTTATAGAATTTCGAAGATGCAATTTTTTAAGGAAATCACCCAATCTTAAACTAACGGAACGTAAAAATCTCGACCCGAATTTTTTTTTCCGTTTTTCCAAAGTAGGAATACAAGAAAATTAGTAAAAAAAAAGATCGAAATTCTCTAGTTCCGTCAATTGGAACAACTTCCAAAAATCAAGTTTTGCTAATGTTGTGATTATGAGACAGGAAAATTTCAAGAAAATATGGTGTTGACAAGGTTTATTTGTTCAAATTCTAATTAAAAAATATTTATTTTGAACAAACTGTAACGACGAACTGTTCGTTGCTACAAGTATTCCTAATTTTTGTTTCTTAATTTTAATTTGACATAATAAAAAAGAAGTACTTTTGGACACTCACGCAAACCGAGTTCGAGAGTTTCGAAGATGCAATTTTTTAAGGAAATCACTCAAAACTGTGGACTAGCACACGGTTTTTTGGGCAAAATCGTATGATCTTATTTTTACACCAAAATCTTTCCACCCTCAAATTATGATTTCAAAGCACTTCTCAAAATGATGGAACACACAAATCTTGACCCGATTTTTTTTTACGATTTTCCAAAGTAGGAATACAAGAAAATTCGTTAAAAAAAAGGGTATAGACTTTCTAGTTACGTCAATTGAAACACCTTCTAACCCTAAACCCTAAACGAAAAAATTCATATGAGCATACTCCTCTACGTATTGTTCCACAAAAAAAATAAGTTAACATATCTCTTGTGATCGACGTAGCAAAGCTCTGCTAAGGGTTAGGGGACTGATTCCTTTGTAATTGGCGATCCAACATCCTTCCCTGTTCTCGATGGGGTTATATTCCGACATCGTCTCTGGTGTCGTGCATATGGAGCGCAGTGATAGAATGGTGGAGAAAAGAGATTAGGAATATAGAGGAGGGTTTTAGGAAGAAGTTTCATGAACAAAGGAAATGGATTTGAGGGGTGAAATGAGGAGAAAAGAGGGCAAGAAGGTGGTAGCCGCCACCGGCCGACCGGTTGACGACCGGTCGAACCAACGGCAGATTTAAGGGATTTTTGGGACTTTGGGAGAGAAGGAAGAGGAAAGGTTTATGAAATTTTGGGGTAGAGACTAGGGTTGATGAATGGTAAAATTCTCCCTCAAAATGGAAGTGAAAAGGAATATAGAGGGAGAGAGAATGGATTGGAGGATGGAGATGAATTGGAAATGATCATATGGCTAATAACTAAGATTCTAAGCAAAAGAAGTTTACCTAAAGGCTAGGGTAGGTAGGAAAGTGAAGAAGAGAGAAAGGGTAGAGAGGTAAAGTGTTTATGGACAAGAAAAATCAGATTTGGGAGGTGAGGAGACAAAAATTAGGTAAGGGAAGGCTAAGAGACAAATGGTGAGTAAAACATTAAATGTTTTGTCTCCATTTTGAATTTGAATTTCAAATCACCACCAAAATATCTCAACGCATCAAATGATGCTCTCCTAGCTGAAATGGAAAGTTTGATGGAGAAGTCACGTCTCGACGCGGTCGTCGTTTCCTCGAAGTTAACCATGGGTGGGCTCGGGGTAAGTCACATTTTCGGGTTCTTGGCCAAAACTCCGGAATGATCTTGTGCTCCACCTCCGAGGCTTGATTCTTGTGATATTGGTGCTCAAAAGTCACGGTTGACTTTTCGTCATCTTCTCTTAAATGCTCCAAGAGCTTCCAAAATGGGATCTAAAGCTCTGAATTACTTCAACTCACTTATTCAACCTAAAAACAATACAAACACACATTAATGATATTATTTGGCTCTTAGAGAAGCATTATTCAAGTAGTTAAAGACACACTTTGTATGTAAAATACATACAAATCACGCATATTCTTCTGTCCCTCCCCTATTCTCGTCTTCCCTTATGTAGGCGTGGCTTGTGTCTTTAAGTATGGTGATCCCTGAGTCGCTGCAATTTGCTCAAGGCGTGTTTTCATCATTCTCTCTGTTGTGGAGGTCGTGTCGGGTGGTTTCTCGCCGGATCTATGAGATCCTTGTTATTGGGAGGTTGTGTCCCAGAAGGGGGCGTCTGACAGAATCCTCCGCTCGTGGATACCTTGGTCTCTTGATGGAGATTGAAGGGGTGAAGTGGGTTGATATGGTGCGGCAGGTATACTTGGTGGCATGTCTTTCTTTGATCTCAGTGGCGCGATCCTTCCCGATAGCAAAATGGGTTGATTGGGGAGCGGCTCCGTCTCAAATCGCTGATCTTGCAAGTGGCAAGTGTGGGGTTAGCGTTTTGCTGATGGTTTCTTTCCTTGGTAGACCCAAGGTGGATTTTGTCTAACGTTCAAAGACGGCGTGGAGGCTTGGAGCTACGTAAATTTTTGTATACGGCTGCACTATTGGCTTTGATACTTGGAGCAAAGCTACACGGGTTTGGGCTCATATTTGGGCAAATTTGGGCTGGGACCTTATTGGGTAGTTTATGTCAGTGATGCTTGGGTTTGTTGTTTTTTGGATCCGCATTTGGGATCCGGAAGAATTGTTATGGGCTCTCTGTTTTGATTGGAATTGGACTCTTGCTCTTTGGTTCTTCGGTTACGTAGGTAGAAGATTGCTCTCTATTGAACGTATGTTTTTGCGTGGAGTATGTATGGTCGGTCATACTACCAGTTACATTGATGAAAGATTTCCCTCTGTTCGACGTATTTTTTTGCGTGAAATTTGCTTGGTCGGTCATACCATCGGTTACTTTTCTCATCGTCTGGCGTACTTCTGGTGCTTTATTCGATATGGTCTTGCATCCAACTATGTTTTTGTTAGGTTTCTATTCAGTTGCATTATTGCTTCTAGCTTTGTTCTAGTTATTTTTATTTTTGATATAGTTTCTACATCTATTAGTTGTATTTAATTCTAATATACTATAAATTGATGCCATTCCTCAAAAAAAAAAAATTTCTCTTATGATAGAATTTTGGGTTGGAGGTACATTTACCATACCTGCCTCCATTGAAGATCCATACCCAAATGATTTGAAAAAAATTGCTATACCTACATCAACTTCTCCATTGCCTATAGAAGAAAACAGTGCACGTACTCTGAGACTGAGAGTGAAGAAGGCTGACCCTTTCAATTCCTTTTCAGTTTGCCTAACTCTATCTAATTCATATAATCACACAGCAGATTCCAAATTTAGGTACAAGATTTTACTTTCTTGTTTATTTTCTTGTCTGATTAAGTTAGCTTAGCTTGTAGCTTGTGGGTAGACTCGATCACCTAAAGTCGTATCCCTTTTTGTTGCTTCTTAGAAGTTCTTATTGTCTTTTGCTTACATAAGAAAATAGGTTTTAACAAGCATATTCCCTTCCAAACAGAAGAGTTTTGAAGATCTATCTTGAGTGTGAATTAACAACGTCATTATAATGTAGATATTTTCTCTTACAAAGTTACAATTCGAACCCACCAAATAGTTGCTAAGAACAGCTAGGATTTCCAGAAGAAGATGGGTTGGATATAAGAATTTACCACTTGAACTTAGGCCGGCATTGTTTAAATGAATATATAGGACTAAATCATCCTTCAAATGAAAAAGCTGGGGTTATTTAACAGTGGCCATGTGTTGTGTGAATCAGTCAAAGCAGTGCAAGTCTTTCCTTGTGAATACCAACTCTTCCACTTAATTTTAATGGAATGGAAATATGCATGCAATTAGAAGAAGTAGCTTATGAAATCATTTAGATCATGAGAAGAGAACTATGCTCACCTTGACCGTGTTAGAGAGACGTGTTAATTAATCATTTGACAAGCTGTTAAGAATTATCAATTCATCCGGCGTTGGGAGTCGAGTTTTGGTGTGGTGCGCGTGAAGCATGCCAAATCGATCTAAAATGGCGTATTATAGTACACAGTTTTTATGTAAAACATGTATGTCCAAATCAATCAAAATCTCTAATGATGCCCTTGTTGGCAAGGGAAGTAAATTATTTGTGAGAGTGATTAATTGGAAAAAATAAAGGGGTTTCTAATCGGGACATAAAATTCTCAAATAAAACAAATTTAGTCATTGATACGACTTAGATTATAAAAGCACACACTTAACCAATATGGAAAAAGTACCTATGTATGAGAAACCCACTTATAATCCACCATAGTTTACTCTTCTTTAGTCTTTAATTAAATTCCTAACATTACAATACATTTTAAACATCTAGTGCTTGGCAAAAATTTTCCAATCTTCAATCAATGGAAACAAAAGCTTATCACTACCCTCTTGAGTGCCTAAGAGGAATTGGGTAGGTGATAGTTTTTTGAGAGATGGAAATAAGCTAAGAGATGTCGCTATCTAATAAGTTAAATTGGCTCTAAGAGTATTTTTAGCAATACTCGCTATTTTTCAACTAAATTTTAGCTAAAGTAGCTAAAATGTTATTTTGGCTAAACAGTTTGAAAATATGTCTGCACCAATGCTCTCTACTTTAGCTAGTATTGAATTTAAATCATTTTTTTAATGAATAAAAAATAGATTAAGTGAATTTAATAATTACACAAAATAACTAAAAAGAAATCTTTTTAATTAACAAAAATAATAGAAAGTCTTATCTCACTCTCTATATTTAAGAGTCATATAGCTAAAAGTTAAAATAGAGAGCCATTTAGGAGGCTGGTGCAACTGCTAAAATAGCTGAAAAGCTAAACATGCTCTCTATAAACCTACAAATATTTATATATGAAGTACTATATTTTACACAAAATTGACAAAGTGGTGTTAGCTCAGTGGGTAGAGCACCCACTACCTAAGATTTAGGTCATGGGTTCGAGTCACCATGAGGATTGCATTTCTTTCAAGTCTTTTAGTTTTTTGAAGAATTGCTTGAAAAACAATTAAGGATGATGATAATGAAAAATATCACATTCATAATTGTATTTGAAGCCTCGTTTAACCAATAGTAGGCACTGCTAAGAAAGTATAGTACGAGCTAAGCTGGGAGCAATGAAGTTGACTGCACAATAAGTATATAAGACATAAGGTAGCCCGGGAAGAGAAGATAGAGAAGCACATCAATGTTATCGATCCCTAATTAAACAGTCATAGGTTAGAAAAATTAGGCACCTGCAGATGATGTCGACTCCACCAAAGCCAAAAAATGATCTTAGACCAAATTGAACGCAATTTGGGTCGCTAACTTTCACATACTACGTTAATAAAAGTCTTACAACGTCATACAAATAAACGACTAGAATCATGAAAACCTCCCCCATCACCACCCAACTCAGAAGAACTATTATATGCTCCAACCAAATTGGCTTTATACCATCCTAGAGAAAGCACCTACCGACATTTCGCAATGAACGTCGAGCATTATACCTTGCCATGGATTTATGATGAGAATAAAACCATGCACAAGGTATCTTTAAATATGTGCTACACCAACATGGGTACCACTATTCACCGACACAATGTATGATTTCTTTTAACTTTCTAGATTAAATCTTGAAAATGTATAAATCTAATTATGAGGCTCCGCCTAAACTATTTTGCTAGAATAATGAAATTTAACTTGGAGGTCATCTCATCTAATTTACATATAATCTAAGATTATTTCATGCCGGTAAATGTATTTTTTTTTTATATCACATGATCCCCTATGAACCTAAGTAAAAAGTTGTTAATTAGATATATACCTTTAGTTGTTGTACTGATTGAGTAAATATTTATGACAAAAATATTATTTCACAGTAAAATGAATTTATTCTTTATTGAATGTGATTGACTACAATAATTAACACAACCCAAGACAGATGCAAGATCAAATGGAGGCTTAAAATTTAACTACAATGACATTATGGGGACGATATCATGCTCAATACCAAGATGGAAGGAAACCTACAAATATTTATATATGAAGTACTATATTTTACACAAAATTGACGAAGTGGTGTTAGCTCAGTGGTTAGAGCACCTACTACCTAAGATTCAGGTCATGGGTTCGAGTCACCATGAGGGTAGGAGTGAAAACTTTTGATGCTCTTTAAAATATATATATATATATATATATATTTATATATTTTTTTTTTTTACACAAAATTATATATTGTTGTTGTATATATTTGATACTTTCTAGAGATTGTCAAAGGCGTTTGATAATTGCGTTGGCGGTCAAATAGTTAGAAACAATGCATGCATGCTATATATTCACACCAAGAAAATCAATTTTTTTTTTGCTACATAAAACAAGCATGATATCTTCTGGTGAGGAATACAAATACAAATTTGGTCATGTTGAAAACAACAGTTTGGTACTTGAATGTGCACGCTAGCTAGCTTTAAAATTCTTCGATCAGATGCCTCTGGTTCTGTTGAAAACCGTGAAGAAGATCACTGAAATTACTAATAAAAAATGGCAAATTTGTCAATAAGACTAAGATTAATTACCAAATTAAATTACTACTTACAAAGGAAGAGTTCCACTTTTTGACATTATCTTATATTGAAATGAGGTTTCGTTAATTTGGGATTTAGTGGAAGACTGGGTAATGAGCAAATGGCACTGGATGAGATAGTTAGCAGTCAACTTCACAAATCACAATCACCGGGTCAGTCAATCCTAAACACTAGTTTCTGGATTTTGGAGGTCATCAAGTTCCCACTCATCACGCTGCCCTGGTTTTCCAAGCAAACTTTTTGTTCATTATTTGGTTCCTTTAATTTCCAATTCTTCCAATTAATTTTTGTCTTCAATATTTTTGGTTGTTTGTGACTTCAGTTACGGCTGTCGCCGGCCTTATTGTGATAAAAGTATCCTCATGGGCTACAAAATTTTCTGGTTGAATCGAATATATGAATTCATCGGAAAAAAAACACACAAAAATTATACAAGTTTTGTATGATCATGAGACGTAATTAATTAAAAGTCACAGTTTTCTTTATTACGTGTGAAAAAATATAAAGATTAAAGAGGGTCTCTTTTTTTCACTTTAGCATACAACCTCTCAAATTTCAACCCCAATCTTAATTTGTTTAGTTTTATGCTTATATTTTTCTTAAATCATCTTTACATGCAAAATAATATCAATGAAACATTATTTTTCATCTCGAAAATAGGCAAAAAGTGGTGATTGAGAATTCAGGGTTTTGAACTCATAACCTCATTTATATATACATGGATACACCGAATTTCTAAATAATGTATACGTACGTTAGACACGCTTAAGGTATTAAAGAATGAAGCATACAATCTATAATTGTATATGTATGTATCAAACTAACCAAAATTATTAAGACAAATAAATGAGGATCTATTCCTTAGGGCATATGCCCAACTTGAGCAACTCCAAATATGAAATAATGGAGACTAACTATATCTATGTATTTCTTATACATCAAAATACATTCCGGACTAGCTACAAATTTTATCTAGTCAGCATTCTGTGTCCTTTAATAATCACATGGAAATAGAAAGGAGTTAAACACTTAAAATATGTATATGATATGGGTTTCATCTAGAACTGGCCCCCTCTTCTATGGACTTTGCATGCACGATCAATAAGGCCACGGTTCTGAACCGGCATAAAAAACTACAACTAGCACGGCTATGCATAAATAATTTAAGGATTGCTCACCAGAATCCGATTATGATGTATTGACATTCACATGGAACCAACTAAACAAGCTTGCTTTGCAGAATTGCAGCAACATCATTTTCAAAAATATTATGTCTTTTATTTTATTTTTCTCTTTTCTTTTTATGATGGTAGTCGGTCAAAGAAAATCTGCTCAAGTCCAAATTCCGGATTCATAGTATTTTTATAGATTACTACACAAACCCATCTATTCTATGACTGAATCAGCTCTTCCTTCCAAGTTTTCCGTCTTCCAATCCAGTCTTCTTCTCAATTTTCCTTAACGTACAGGTTAATCCTAGTCAAAGTCTGTTATTCCTCTTACTTCAATTCTTATAGCCCATCTCATTGAATACCAAGTCTTCTCCTTTTAGCTCTCTGTAGAGACAGTCTCTATTTATATAATACTACTATATATATAATGAGTTTGTATGCCTTACTGGGTAGAAGTTCATTATAGGATTATATTGCCTAGTGTTGCAGCAGTGACAAAAACACAAACACCGTACCTGGTGTGCATTCTTAGCACCTACTCTAGAGTCTAGAGTAAGAATTTTGGTAGTAATTAAGCATGGCACCAGCTGCAAAGGAACGATCTTTGGAACAAACACCGACTTGGGCTGTTGCTGTAGTTTGTTTTATCTTGGTTTTGGTCTCCATCATCATCGAATATATCATTCATTTGATTGGAAAGGTGCGTATTTGGACCTGCACTTGCTCAAATTAATATGACGGTGTATGAATCTGATATGGGTTTTTGCACTGCAGTGGTTGAAAAAGAAGAATAAACGAGCTCTATATGAAGCACTCGAAAAGATCAAAGCAGGTTTAGAAAGTTATATATTGCCTACTAATTAGTTTTTGTGTTTTGGACTTTTGGTCCAAGAGAAAGTTGATTACATTTATGCATCTGTTATTTTGTAGAGCTTATGCTACTGGGGTTCCTATCGTTGCTGCTAACAGTAGGACAAGGGCCCATTTCGGACATTTGCATATCCAAGTCTGTTGGGGCAACTTGGCATCCATGTAGTAAGAAGCAAGAGACAGTCTATGATAAGGAGGATGGAGAGAGCACCAGTTCAGATGATGACGACAGCGGCCGTAGAAGACTTCTATCCGCAGTTCTCTCGAATTCCGGTGGCACTGCCCGGCGTGTTTTGGCCGCTGCCGGATATGACAAATGCGGTGCCAAGGTACGTTGAATTGTTCTTCTTTGGAGTAGATACGGATTTTGTACAAATAATAAAATACGGTCAAGTAGTCTTTTCTTTAATTGTATAGCATTAGCAATCTGGGCTTACTTGGATTATCAAACAACAAAACGTGTTAAACTGTCTAAACAAGAGAACGTTTTGACTCAAGTCTACATATATTTTGGTAATTTGGGTGGTAATTGTAGAGAAGAACTGGCTAGTGATTTTTTTTGTGGTAATTTTGTGCAGGGTAAAGTTCCGTTTGTGTCATTTTATGGGATTCACCAGCTTCACATACTCATCTTCGTGCTAGCAGTCTTCCACGTGCTTTACTGCATAATAACACTGGTTTTGGGAAGATTAAAGGTACCAACAAAAATTCCTCTATGTTTGTCTCTCTGTCTCTCCGTGTCCCTCAGATTAATAACTTGAAAATTTTTGTCCGATGGTTGCAACTTGCAGATGAGGAGGTGGAAAACATGGGAATTGGAAACCAGGACAGCAGACTACCAGTTCTCACATGGTATGTTTAATCCACGCGTAGTTTGACTAGCCTCCATGGCAGCTGTGATCTAATTCTGACCTCCTTTTTTACTAGTTACTACTTAATTTACTGTCACTATTATATGAATCTAAAGGCAAGAATGCAAATGGGGTGTGCTTGATTTGTATTGTGCAGACCCAGAAAGATTCAGATTTGCCAGAGACACATCGTTTGGGCGAAGGCACTTGAGCTTTTGGAGCCGGTCACCCATTCTCTTATGGATCGTAAGTGTTCAAAGGCCAATATTACTACATCACTTAACTTCATGGATGATGGTGATCAAGAAGGTACTAATTAATGTTTAAACAAATTGCAGGTTTGCTTCTTCAGACAGTTTGTCAGATCAGTGCCTAAAGTCGATTACCTGACACTACGCAATGGGTTTGTCATTGTAAGCATTCTCTATGAAATACTTAAAGCAGAATATGAATGCCATTTAGTAAATGTGGCTTAATTTCTGCCTAAAAACTAATGCTTGTGTTTTCTTCTGTTGCAGGCACATTTGGCACCTCAGAGTCAAACTAAGTTTGATTTCCAGAAGTACATTAACAGATCACTTGAAGAGGATTTCAAAGTCGTGGTGGGGATAAGGTGCGTCATTAGCACTAATTATTTAACTTGACTATGAGGAAGTTAGACTAGCATGCTTTCTTTTACCATACGAAAACATTTATATTAGTTTGGAGCTTAGAATTGGTGCATATAGCTTATGTGACATGTATTGCATAAATTTCAAAGTACATATTAATCCTGATGCTAATTAACTATTTCTTTTCACACTTGCAGCCCTACTATCTGGTTATTTGCCGTATTGTTCCTGCTATCTAACACACATGGTAAGCCTCATTTTCCTTCTCTTTTAGGAATGCAAGGCAGTAATTACCAGATTTTACTTGCTAACCTTCTGCTCTGTAAAGATTAAAATTGATCATAATAATTGGTTTTTTTTAATTATGTGTTTTTGTTTGTTTGCAGGCTCACGTTCATATCTCTATCTACCCTTTATTCCCCTAGTCGTAAGCATCAATTTTTCTTTTGCTTTCAAACATTCCACGGTCCTACATAAAGATGGATATCTAGCTAGCTAATAATCCATGTCTTTCTGCAGATGATCTTATTAGTAGGGACAAAGCTACAAGTTATAATAACCAAGATGGGACTCAAAATTCAAGAAAGGGGAGAAGTGGTTAAGGGGACCCCGCTTGTTGAGCCTGGTGACCATTTGTTCTGGTTCAACAACCCACGCCTTATTCTTCATATCATCCATTTTGTTCTCTTTCAGGTTCGAATTCATTCCAATTTTACGGTACTCAAGAAAATCTTCGTATCACCGGTTGAATCGAGCTATGTGTCTATCTCTCTCGTTACATGACCTAGTAACCACGTGATGAGAGAAATAAACCATACCAGCTGTCATATCTAAGAATTTATCATCTGCATCATCAGTTTACTAACGCGGCTTGTTTTCTTTCTTTTATCCCCACAGAATGCCTTTCAACTTGCTTTCTTTGCATGGACTTGGGTAAACTCATATCACATTATCAGTCTCATTAATTAGCACAGATGGTTTCACCTTTATCTAACAAAAAGCTCCAAGTTGATCATTTCTTTCTCTCTTCTTTTACAGTATGAATTTGGGTTGAAATCTTGCTTCCATGACAAGTTGGAAGATGTAGCCTTAAGAATAACAATGGGGTTAGTTAGTTTCCTATATTTACAGCTTACAGAGACTATTCCTTATCCAAGACATATATAGTTTACTGAGCCAATTTACTATGTGGTTTGAGCAGGGTCGTCATAGAACTACTATGCAGCTATGTAACTCTTCCTCTTTACGCCTTGGTAACACAGGTGAGACTGATTTTTCTTAATACTTTGTTTCATGCACAGTCAGAACTTAATGTGAACTAAAGAATTTTACACACTGTATATGAAGATGGGTTCAACTATGAAGCCTACAATCTTCAACGACAGAGTGGCCAATGCTATAAGAAAGTGGCACCATGCAGCAAAGAAGCATGTAAAACAGAACAAGCATGCATCTCCAGCCAGTGCACCGGGCACTCCATTACATGGCATGTCCCCCGTTCATCTTCTGCGGCACTATCATTCGGAACAGGACATGGATAGTGTTCATACATTGCCAAGGATGTCCTACTTTGAAAGTGAAGGTCCGAACGAGTCACCTTCTCGCCACGACAACGATGATGTACCCTGGTCAAACCAGAGTAGGAACCAGGGTCAGGAGGAAGAGATTAGTGCTCATTATCAACCTAACTCGGTGAACAATCCTCTACCTGGTTATGGTAATCGAATTCAACATGAAATCCAAATTCACAGAAGGGATTTCTCATTTGAGAAATCATAGTGAGAGAGATTATAGAAAAACACTAGTGGCATGCATGCAACACAACAATTACCATGAAAGCCTAATAAGCTTTGCAATGGAGACTGTACATGATGAGAGACTGCTATAGATCTTCAATAGTTGTAAACTAGAAACGTAAAGCTTGATATTCAATATAATAAACATTCAATTTCAAGTCTTTGAGCTGGTGTAGATATTCGCCTGATCAAATATCCCATGAAAATCAAACTAGGACATATACACAAATGATCTAAATGGGAAAAAGTTTGAGGTCTTGTCTTCACAGCTTTGTTTTGTCCTCACAGAATGCCTTTCAACCTGCTTTGTTTGCATGGACTTGGGTAAAGCCATATGACATTATCACTCTGATTTGCAAAGATTATTTTACCTTTATCTAACAAAACCTCAAAGTTGATCACTCATTCTCTCTTCTTTTACTGCAAGAATTTTGGGTTAAAGTCTGGCTTCCATGACAAGTTGGAAGATGTAGTCCTACGAATGTCGATGAGGTTAGTCCTAACTTTAAGCTAAAAGAGACTATTTATTCTGCAAGCTGAGCAGGGTTGTCATACTAGTGGCTATCTGTTACACATGTCCCTACCAACAATAGATATGCTGATCATTATAAAATAATAACATTACCACAGATCGATACGATCACAAAATTCTCTCAGCATGTGCATCACGACATGCGCGCGAAGCGTACTGATTTCTCTGAACTGGTTTACTTCAAGGCAAGAAGATCAAAAATATACATGAGCAATTCACACACAAAATATTGAAGAAGTAAACCAGTTCTAGCACGAATAATATTGTGATCAGACCAGGAATAGGCTCTATATATTATGATTTTGCTAGAAAAATATGTTGCATGTTATTCAAGTAAAATAACACAAATTAAAACTAAAGATGAAGCAAAATTTACCATTGTTATGATGGTATCAAAGCCCTAGAGCTCAAGCACATTCCATGATAGGATTCCAAAGATCAAAGGACTCAAATGACATCGTAATAAAAGCAAATAAAGGAAAACGTACGAAAGAAAGAAAGCAAATAAAATATAACTGCTTCAATGTTCTTCGGTCGGTGTTACAATGGTGCGTACGAACTAGCTATTTCAGTTTTTCAATTTCACTTTTTTGATTCGATCTGACTACCATTCTTTTGCCAAAAAATAAATAAAATAAAATGAACAGATCGAGCACAAAGATCAGGATACCATTAGTAAGAATACATAACACATATAATCATCATTGTAGCTATGATATCAGCCTCATCGATCATGATCAGTACCTACTAATTCCGTTTTAGTCATAAGTTGATAACATAACAGACATAAATAGGAGATCAGAATTTAACTCCTTCCTTCAACACTTGTTGGGAGAGAATGACAATTTGGATGCATCAAGTTCAAAGAGAAACCTGAATTAAAGACATCTGCTGGTTTAACCCCAACATGTTTGGCTCATTCCCATCGTCGATCACAGAAATGATGGTCAAACATCCCTGATTGTTGAAGGACTGGAACACTTTCGGGAGCTGCAAAACGCTCCACCCTCCAACTGCAGCATAATTGACGGTGTCATGCTCATAACTATATGATTAACGTCACAAGCATCAGCGTTGACGGAGTCGGGGGATTTCTGCCGGCGGGAGGAATCACCTTCGGCATCGACTCCATATATAGTTCCCTACAGTACAATGTTCGAGGGTTATTACCAAGGGCTCAGGGACGTGGTGGTTCAGTATTTCCAGGAGAAGCATGGTTTGGCGCCGCTGAACGAAACGCAGTAGGGTTTCGGGCTCTGCTATCAGCTTGATAAAGATGGAGGACACGCCTAGTTTATGAGCATGACACCGTCAATTATGCTGCAGTTGGAGAAATTTCTCTTTGAACTTATGCATCCAAATTGTCATTCTTTCCCAACAAGTATTGAAGGAAGGAGTTAAATTCTGATCTCTGTGTGATGTCTATTTATGTCTGTTATGTTATCAACTTATGACTAAAATAAAAGGAATTAGTAGGTACTGATCATGATCGTAAAGAGAACTGAACAGTTAATGAAGGATTTGAGAAAATTGGAATTTGTGTTGTATTGCCTTGATCGTGTTTGTACAGTAAAGGAAGCTATTTATAATACAATTGGTATAAAAGCCTAGAAGCTAAGAAACAGATAGAGTATTCACATGTGAATTCTGACTATTGTAGAAATGAATGTGTGGTTTAGACTTGGCTCCTGTTGCTATCTTCATGTGCAGATATCACATTGTCAGTTTGTGCATTCTTGTTGCTTGTGATGGTGTAAATTTGTTCTGCCGATATGATAACATCATTAGATCGATGAGGCTGTTATCGTAGCTACAATGATGATTATATGTGTTATGTATTCTTACTAATGGTATCCTGATCTTTGTGCTTTCTTCATTTTATTTTATGAATTTTTGGGCAAAAGAATGGTAGTCTGATCGAATCAACAAAGCGAAAATATCTATTGTAATGATCGAAATAACTATTATTCAAACTTGGAATTTGTTCCGGTTAGACAATATTGGTTGGCTTTGATAATTACTTGATGGTTTGAGTCAATTTACTACATAGCTTTAAGACTGTTCGATCGAGGAAGAGAAGAAGATGAATACTCAAAAGCTAGAGGGATGTATATAATTTTGATCTGTAGTTTATAGTAGTACTGCATTTTGCAGTTGTTTTCCTATACAGCTGTAAATGTAAACAAATTATTTAAGAGTAGAAGCTTGCATGCTATTTTTTGGAGGCTTGATCAAAATTGATCAGCTACATTCAAACTTTGCTTGCTATTCGGAGCCTAAATTGGGATGTGGTCCAGCAGCCTAGCTAGCCCAAAGTAAAATAAGTAAATAAAAAAAATTGATATAGGATAACTCATTGTGGACAACCCCACTACCCCAGTAGCTCATAGATATTTTGATATGCGAAAAAAGGAAAATGGTTTGAGACAGATATATGATCCTAATCCTAATAACAGCTTATGTTCACATGCAATATTTGCCACACTTTCTGCAATAATTGATGCAACTTCTGGTAATACATTAGCCTAGTCATTGGGACTCTCTAAGTAAGTTGGAGTTGAAGGTAGGGTTCCTTTCACTTACTAATTACCCACAAAAGCCACTGCAGATAGTATTACCTATTTTGCAGGAGAAGGATTATGATATGAAGGAAAAAGTGGAACAAGTTTGTTTTGTGAAAAAGTTGCACCAGTAGTCCATGTGCTCATCAAAGTTTGCAAGCTATTGCTTTCCCTCTTGGAGAATGTGGTCACAAATCATCAAGTCTTTGTCATTTCACATGGTGATTTCTGATAAGGATATTTTTAATTAGCAGCAGTAGCTGACAGCTAGCTCTGTGGGAAGATTAACATAAATGAATAATGCTTAAAACTGGTCCAAGTAAATGAAAACAAAGAAGCTAATGAGTAAAACTTGCAAAATTTATACAATTGATGATGATTCATTTTACTCTTGCAGAAGAAACTAATCAATCCATGCATTCCATTAGAAATAAGAAATACAAGAGACCCTACGTACTCGATCAATTTAATGTGGAGAATTCTGTAAGCATTCTCTATGAAATACTTAAAGCAGAAGATTATTGCCAGTCAGTAAATGTGGTTAAATTTCTGCGCGTGCTTCATCACTAATGCTTGTGTTTCGTCTGCTGCAGGCACATTTGGCACCTCAGAGTCAAATTAAGTTTGATTTCCAGCAGTACATTAACAGATCACTTGAAGAGGATTTCAAGGTTGTGATGGGGATCAGGTGCGTCATTAGAACTAATTAATTAATTAACTTGATTATGAAGAAGTTAGACTAGCATATACATATTCTTTCTAGCTTTTACCGCAAGAAAACATTTACATCTGTTTTTTTTTTGGTCAAAACATTTACATCTGTTTGGAACTTAGAATTGGTGCATATAGCATATATGTGACATGTATACAGAAGACCTTGCATTAATTTCATAGTAGACAATGCTGATGCTAACTAACTATTTCATTTCACACTTGCAGCCCTAGCTACTATCTGGTTATTCACCGTACTGTTCCTGCTATCTAACACCCATGGTAAGCCTCATTTTACTTATCTAGCTTTTATGAATGCAAGGCAGTAATTTCAGGTTCGAATTCTACCCAATTTACAGTGCATACTCTAGAAAATCTTCTTATCACCGATTGCATTTATGTGTCTATCTTACTCATCACATGACCTAGTAGCACGTGATGAGAGAAATAAACCATAAGACTTGTTGTATCTAAGAACTTTACTAACACAGCTTCTTCTTCTTTTTTTCTTTTGCCCCCACATAATGCCTTTCAACTTGCTTAATTCCTTTGCTTGGACTTGGGTCTCATATCACATTATCACTCTTATTTGCAAAGATGGTTTTACCATTATCTAACAAAAAGCTCAAAGTTGATAATTCACTCTCTTTCTTTTACAGTATGAATTTGGGTTGAAGTCTTGCTTCCGTACGTGACAAGTTGGAAGATGTCGTCCTAAGAATAATAATGGGGTTACTATTATATTTTTCCTAACTTTACAGTTTACAAAGACATTATGGAGTATCCAGGACTTAATTTATTACTGAGCCATTTTACTATGTGATTTGAGCGGGGTCGTCATTACAAATACTATGCAGCTATATGTAACTCTTCCTCTTTATGCCTTGGTAACACAGGTGAGACTGTGACTTTTACTCAATACTTTGTATCTTGCACAGTAAGAAATGTGAACTAACGAAGTGCATGCAGATGGATCCAAGTGATCATACATTTTTTTTAATTTCCTCTTTTGTTTTACTGATGAACAAGGGAAATAACAATTAGAAAAGTATTATGTACGTATGATCACTTCATATATAGGTAATGACGTTCACTTAGAAATATCTATGGCTTCATTCAGAGCCCGCCCTCGGTATTAATTGCCAAACATCCTTTTTGGATTTATAAGGATGCTTAGAGTATTAACTCTCTATTAAGCACAAGTTTATACATGAAAGTCACCAGTGCCGGCCATGGCCCAGGGATGGCTGGGCGACGGCTCAGGGCCCAAAGGTTTATGGGGCACCATTTTTTTTTTATTGTATGTAGTATATATAATGATTAACTTATATATAACTAATAATTGCAATTATAGCATGCATTACCTTATAGCGTAGTTGGTACGTTATGGAGGTTAGTTTCTTGTGTTAATCTAGCAGCCATGGTTTGATACCCATGCATTGGCTTAGTTTTTATTTTACAAATTTCAGTTTTCATTTTAGTTGCTTGGGCCCATTTTTTAAATTTCAGTTTTTATTTTAGTTGCTTGGGCCCAGTTTTTTACATTTTTTTTTAATTTCAAATTATATTTTATGTACTTGGGGATTGATATTATTTTATTTTTTTTCTTTATTTTCTTCAAGTTAAAATATTTTATCTTTCATTTTTCTCTTGTAGTAGTGAAATTTTTCATTGTAGCCTTTGACCCTTAGTTTGATTCTTTTTTTTCTTTTCTTTTTTTTTAAAATCGAAACATTTTGTTTTTTTTTTACTTGTAGAAGTGAGATTCTCGTTTATAGCTTATAGGACTTGGTTTGATCCCCAGTTGGTTACAATTTGGTTTTTGTATATTTCAATTTATATTTGAGGTGCTTAGAGCCTTGGTTTAATCTCACTTTCTCTTTATATATATATATATATATATATATATATATATATATATATATATATATATATTAAGTAAAAACATTATCTAGATGCATTTGCATAGCCTTTGATCTTCATTTATCATATTTTAATAAGCAATGTAATTCTTTATTGCAATGATATTTTTTTTTCTAGTTATGTAAACAATTATAACTTTTAACAATGTTTATATTAGAATAGTTAGCATAATGAAAAAATTATATTCGTAAAGTCTTTGGTATCGAAAAAAATTCTAAATAGAAAGAGAGATTTTTTTTTAATAAAATGTGAATAATTAGAGGCACACTTGTTATTTTCACCCCGGACCTCCTCAGGACCGGCCCTGAAAGTTGCAAACCCTACTTTTGGTACGTCTAGGGCTCCCATAATCTTAAGGTCGGCGCGCCATGACTGCATTTTTATATCCCATATTTTTCCATGATATATATACTAATATGTGAAAACATGAATTCGAGAAGAATATATGAAGCCTACAATTGCAATCTTTAACGACAGATTTGTAAATGCTATAAGAAAGTGGCACCATGCAGCAAAGAAGCATGTAAAACAGAACATGCAAGCATTCGTCTCAAGTCAGTGCACCTGGCAGTCTGGCACTACATTACATGGCATGTCCCCTGTTCCTCTTCTGCGGCATTACCATTCTGAACATTGCCAAGGATGTCCTACATTGAAAATGAAGGTCCGAACGAGTCACAACGATGATGTACCCTGGTCTAACCAGACTAGCTACCAGAGTAGGAACCAGGGTCAGGAGGAAGAGATTACTGCTCATCATCAACCCAACTCGGTGAACAATCCCGTACCTGGTCATGGTACGTAATTAAATTCAACACGTACGAAATCCAAATTCACACAAGGGATTTCTCATTTGAGAAATCATAGTGAGAGAGATTATAGAAAACACAACAATTATCATCAAAGCTTAATAAGCTTTGAAATGGGACACTGTAAATGATGAGAGACTGCTATATATCTTCAATAGTTGTAAACTACTATCGTAAAGCTTGATATTCATTAGAAATTTAGACTATATAAACATTCATTTTGAAGGGTTTTTAGCTGGTGTACGTAGATATCTGCATCAATTTCCCTTAAAAACTAAGAAACAGTGAACTAATTGCTAAGCAACCTAGCGGCAAATATATATATTCGTTTAATACTTTGTAAAAAAAAATGTGAGTGGGATCTCACCCCTTCCCATTCACAAGTACGTATTGATGTTTGATTTAAAGAACTTATATAAGGGATGCAGATTGTAACATGCAAACCCCTTAAATGCTATCAAACCTAGCAAACTAAAATAATAGCAGTAAACCATGTATTTGAAGAACATACAAACAACTAATAGACCTATGATGTCTCAGCAACACACAATTGAAAATAAACCCAACACACAAGATCAGAACCACAACCTGCACATGTACATACCAGAAGACAAGAAGTTTGCCAGAGTTCCAGTAGACCAAGAATGCAGAATTCTCAGGAATCTTATCCTAACCCCAAGCGTACGTGAACTGACTCCTGAGATTGTCTCCACCAACACTCTTGTGATACTTGTCCTAGTGTAGATTCAATACTTGTATATATGTAAACATCTTGGAAACGAATTGTAAGGCAGGCAAAATTATTCAATACACAAAAGCTAGCTTTCAGCATACTTTCTCTATTGCTACCTCAAGTTTCTTTAACAACAATTGGATTCAATATTTTGAAAACGAAATACAAAATCAATGTATTTGACTAGGTTCTTTGTATATCAATATGAACTTGAAATAAACCCATAGATTTTATATATTTTTCAATAATTTTTGTGGGGGCTAGAGAGAATCAATTAATTTTCGGTACTAATTACCATAACTAATGCACCAATTCATGTACAAAATAAAAAATTTATACAGCAAATCCATTCTTTAATTGCTTACCTATATATTATCTTTAATTATCACTCGACCCCTATATAAACCATGCAGCAACAATCTCACAATTCTCAACTCAATCCCAAGCCTTGAATTTAAATTTCAAACAAAAGTTGATCGATAGTCATGATGCGTCGTCAGTGCCTCCTTGCATTATTACTTGTTCTCCTTCTTCCTCTCATCTTTGCTGTTAGCCTTGTAAAACCTTGGACGCCTGTAAACATCAGCGATCCACATGTAAAGGCCTTAGGAGAGTTCGCTGTCACCGAGTACAACAAGAAATTAAACTACACTGAAATTAGTCTTTCAAAGCTTGGTTTCAGGGAAGACTACGCCCAGAGGGTCAGGCCTTTGGTATGAGATTGTTATTGGGGCGAAGAATGAGTCATTGCCTACCTCTGCAAATTATTTGGCGGGTGTGTTGGAACTACCTTTTCTGCCGTTAGAACTACATACGTTTCGAAGATTCCTGAACTAATTTCAAGTGATTTAGATTTTTTATTATCTGAAAAATGTCGATCAATTTCATGGAAAGGAAGACTATTTTGAGATTGGTTGGATCAATGATATGATTGTCGGGCTTAGCAGAATGATATCCACTCTGTTAAGGTACAACACATTTATCGTGAAGTAAATTGTGTCGCTCATAGATTGGCTCACATTGCTAGTTGTTCTAGTATTGATGACTTTTGGTAGATGAGACACTTATTATTATTCAGGATGTTCTCTACAAGGATTTATGTAATTAATGTACTCGAGGTTTGGGCAGTACGTCCCCCTGGTTGTAGTCTCAAAATATTATTAATAATAACTTAGACATCTTAGCTTAACTGGATGTCTCTTCTTCGATAATTGTTACAATGTTGTCTATCAGCTATTTAAGCTAGAGACCTTTTAGAAATCTCCATATATTACTCTAGCCCACGAAACAGATTTTAGGCAACCGGAGCCCTTAACCCTAGCTTCACCCAAACTTGTTCGCTTCATTTTCTTCGACTATCCTCGTCCGGCGATGCCCCAGCACTGACGTTGGCCTGTAGCCTAGTTGGCGCGCTACGGGTGTGGCCGGATGGGCTTTCTTTGTCCTCTAGTGTGTTCAATGACGGATCTAGGATCCAAAGATGGGGTGGGCTAACCTTGCACGTAATTTTATTGCTGGAACCATTTTCATGATAAATGACTTCTTAAAGAAGAAAGTACTTCATTATAACATAAAGAGCACTAAACCAGCATAGCAAAATAGAGAAAACAAAAGTGGTAAACCTCAAACAAAAGTGGCACATTTCAACAAGTACTAGTAGCCTAAAGAAGGAGGAGAAAAAAAAACCTCTCCAATTTGGAATTAAATCTGTAAATCATACTCTCTCTTTTGAAATTATTAGCTTGCATAAACATAGATCGATCAATTCGATATTTTAAAAAAAAAATTTGAACGAAAACCTTAACTAAAATCTAATTCATAAAATTCCAAATTAAAATGAAAATCAAATCACAACTAATTAGCCACTAGTTTAATTCACATATATAAATCCCAAACTTTGATACCAATATATATACTTTTTTTTTTACTCACACACACCCCCATCTCATCCCACCCAGGTATCCAAGGGGAGTCGAACCCAGAATCTCTCCTGAGACAACCTTGATGTCAAACCACTACACCAACCACTTCGGATACCAATACATATACTTGCACGGAGAGAAAATAGAGAATTGATGAAAGCTGTTGTCAAACAAATCAATGAGTATTCCAAAATTGCAAGGTCAATATATCCCACAAAGCTAGGGTTTACAATTGTCTTTGAAGAATTTTTCTGAAGGAATCCCACAAATTAAGGGCTTATTTGACATTGAAGATTTGTATATATCAAAGAAAATCGTTGCTAGCTACTCATTCCAACTACTTGGCTCAAACCAATTCGGCAAATGGGAACGACAATTATAGTCATATATGGAGGTTTCAATTCTGTTCAGTCCAACAACGGCAATGACAATTACTGTGGCAACTACACCAAATGGCAATTATAACCATGGGAGTTTTAGTGGCGGGTACAACAACTCCATGCCAGGAGCTATGAAACAACTATAATGGCAGGAAACACAATGATGGTAGAAAAGGTGATGGCAGAAACTTTCAACAATGGAGGTGGTAGAAGACAGTATATGGATATCTTGTAGATAGAGCTGTCATTTGAAACAAAGATGTAATAAGTGTACGTTGTAAACCACCTCCTAAAAATAGGCATAAAGTCAAGAAAGATTCGAGTAGAGATCGAGATGGATGTAATTTATTTGTAGTTTATGTATCAGTGCATTTTGCAGTTGTTTTCCTATACAGCTAGCTGTAAAAATGAAAAGCAACTTATCTAAGAATAGAGGCTAATCATTCATTTTACTCTTGGCAACTGCATTCAAACTTAATTTGCGCCTATATTGGGATAAAGCCCAGCCTAGCCCAAAGTAAAATAAGAAACTAATCATTCATTTTCTTTTCCTCTTGGAGAATTATCATCAAGTCTTTGTTATTGAACTTATTTCACATGATGAATTCTGAATAGCTAGGATATTATTAACACAAGTAGCTGACAGCTAGCTCTCTGGGAAGATTATTAAATTAACATAAATGAATAATGCTTACAACTGGTCTAAGGAAATGAAAATCAAACAAGCCAACAAGTAACCACTACTGGTGATCGAGTTTGTAAGAGCATTCAGGTGTGGTACCCTCCCACCCGGGTTCGAATCCTGCCGACTACGGATTGAAGTTAAATCTCAATTCATTCAGTAGCTGGCCAGGAGGAGGAAACGTTCTAACAATATCCCCGACTGCGGATTAATCCTTAAACTTATGAAGCCTTTACGATACCGCGGAAATTCTCTCCAAAAAAAAAAACCAACAAGTAAAACTTGCACAATTAAAGACAAGAAATTTTGCAAGTTTTACTTGTTAGCTTGTTTGATTTTCAATACCAATGCTAGGCCATGTAGAGCTAATTGCAACCATCCCAAATAATTAACATAAAGACAAAAAAAATTTGTTGGACCAATTTAGTTTCTAAAAAAGATCATAAGTTTCCAATAAAAAATGATAGAGAAAGATTATCAGAGGTGGGACTGTGGGGAGTAAATATATGATATCTATATGTATATCCCACCTAAAATCTTCTAAATTTGCATTTCCATTGTTTTGTAGCTAGTACTGTAAAACAATTCAGAATTTGAATTCACAGTTTGCGTGCTCCAGTAGTCCTCCATAGCTCCACTTGTATTCATAACATGTGACGGCTTGTTTTTTTTTTCGTTAAAAAAAAAAAAGACAGCTTGTTTTTTTTTTTTTTATATTAGCTTGTGTATTAAAAAAGAAATTGCAGAAATTAGCATAGGTGATTTTTACTATGTGGGAGATAGATGAACTCATGAACCTCATTTTAATGATTCATTTAAGTTTTGCCACATTTAGATAATTATTTTGCAAAATTTATATTTTTTAATATTAAAATTACAGAATTTCAATGTTAGCCATCAAATCATATATATCTATAGATATAAACACACACACACGAGGAGGTACATATACAATTTGCTATGAGCCAATGAGTAATGTTAATTATTATATATATATATAGTTTCTATTGGGACCTCCAAATTTGCTCACTAAACCTCTCATACTCTCTACACCTCTTTTTGCTTTTAAATAAAACAATTTGCTCACTAGACCTCTCTTTGAATTTCCAAAATAACCTTAGTTCTATAATTTTTTTTTGTTAAGACCAAAAATCTTCACCAAAAAATTCTAAAACTTTCGTTGATGAATCAAACCGAAATTGTCAAGTAAAATCTTATGATATGGGAACTGAAATCTTAAAAGGGTGCTCCTGTGTAAAGTGAGAATTCAAGAGAGTTCCTGAAACTTGATGACTGATCATTAAACTTAACATTTTCATTAAGAGATTGGGATCTATTCCTTGATCAAGTTTCAGCACCAGAGAAAAAAATATTATGAATTAACAACAGTAAATATCATCAATCAATACCTTGTTTGAAGGTTTCGAAACCATGAATTGAGTCTCCATAAATGAAGATTAACTTGTTTCAATCAATTATGACTTCTTATGCCATTTAGTGTACGTTCATAGTTTGAGAAAAAGATCACGTGCGTATACCTAGATAAGAGTTTAAGGTTTCTGTCGTTAAAACTAAATTGGAAATCAATAGAAAAAGTGTTGGGTTTATTACTATTGTCCATATCTGTCATTTTATATGAGAATAATCAAGTAATTTAATAATTTAAAATAGAAGGAGGTCTAGTGAGAAAATTTGGAGATCTCAATAGAAAAACTCATATATATACACACACGAGGAGTTACATATACAATTTGGTCCAATGAGTGATGTTAATTATTAAATATATATACACACATGAGGAGTTACATATATAATTTGCTCCAATGAGTGATGTTAATTATTAAATATATATATACACACACGAGGAGTTACATATACAATTTGCTCCAATGAGTGATGTTAATTATTAAATATATATATATATATATATATATATATAGACACACACATGAGGAGGTACATATACAATTTGCTATGAGCCAATGAGTGATGTTAATTATTAAGGTCGGCTAGTTGTTTACCTTCATTCTACTTTGTCGTCTTCCGTCCGCATTCTCATCCCAATACCTTGTTTGAAGGTTTCGAAACCATGAATTGAGTCTTCATAAATGAAGATTAACTTGTTTCAATCAATTATGACTTCTTATGCCATTTAGTGTTCATAGTTTGAGAAAGAGATCACGTGCGTATACCTAGATAAGAGTTTAGGGTTTTTGTCATTAAAACTAAATTGGAAGTCTATAGAAAAAGTGTTGGGTTTATTACTTATTGTCCATATCTGTCATTTTATACGATGATAAATAAGTAATTTAATAATTCAAAATAGAAGGAGTTCTAGTGAGAAAATTTGGAGATCCCAATAGAAAAACTCATATATATACACACACGAGGAGTTACATATACAATTTGCTCCGATGAGTGATGTTAATTATTAAATATATATATATATAGACACACACAAGGAGTTACATATACAATTTGCTCCAATGAGTGATGTTAATTATTAAATATATACACGAGGAGTTACATATACAATTTGCTCCAATGAGTGATGTTAATTATTAAATATATATATATATACACACACACACATGAGGAGGTACATAAACAATTTGCTATGAGCCAATGAGTGATGTTAATTATTAAGGTTGGCTAGCTGTTTACCTTCATTCTACTTTGTCGTCTTCCGTCCGCATTCTCATCCCAATACCTTGTTTGAAGGTTTCGAAACCATGAATTGAGTCTCTATAAATGAAGATTAACTTGTTTCAATCAATTATGACCTCTTATGTCGTTCAATGTTCATAGTTTGAGAAAGAAATTATGTGTGTATACCTAGATAAAAGTTTAGGGTTTCTGTCGTTAAAACTAAATTGGAAGTCAATAGAAAAAGTGTTGGGTTTATTACTTATTGTCCATATCTGTCATTTTATACGAGGATAAATAAGTAATTTAATAATTCAAAATAGAAGGAGGTCTAGTGAGAAAATTTGAAGATCCCAATAGAAAAACTCATATATATACACACACGAGGAGTTACGTATACAATTTGCTCCAATGAGTGATGTTAATTATTAAATATATATATACACACACGAGGAGTTACATAAACAATTTGCTCCAATCAGTGATGTTAATTATTAAATATATATATAAACACACATGAGGAGGTACATATACAATTTGCTATGAGCCAATGAGTGATGTTAATTATTAAGGTCGGCTAGCTGTTTACCTTCATTCTACTTTGTCGTCTTCCGTCCGCATTCTCATCCCAATACCTTGTTTGAAGGTTTCAAAACCATGAATTGAGTCTCCATAAATGAAGATTAACTTGTTTTAATCAATTATGACTTCTTATGCCGTTTAGTGTACGTTCATAGTTTGAGAAAGAGATCACGTGCATATACCTAGATAAGAGTTTAAGGTTTATGTCGTTAAAACTAAATTGGAAGTCAATAGAAAAAGTGTTGGGTTTATTACTTATTGTTCATATATGTCATTTTATACGAAAATGAATAAGTACTTTAATAATTCAAAATATAAGGAGGTTTAGTGAGAAAATTTGAAGATCCCAATTGAAAAACTCATATACACACACACATGAGGAGTTACATATACAATTTGCTCCAATGAGTGATGTTAATTATTAAATATATATATATATATATAGTTATATACACACACATGAGGAGGTACATATACAATTTGCTATGAGCCAATGAGTGATGTTAATTATTAAGGTCGGTTAGCTGTTTACCTTCATTCTACTTTGTCGTCTTCCGTCCGCATTCCCATCCCAATACATGGGCGGAAACACTTCATGTGAAATTAAGCATTTCGCCATTTCTCAAGTATTTCTAAGCCCTCGTAATGCATCGAGAGTCATGTTGTTTTGTGTTTGCCAACGTCTAATGGCCAGGAATAGTGTAGAGATATATAGATCGATTACTGGGCTTAGTGTCCTCTTACTCTTTTTAATTGTTCTTTTGTTGTAGTTTTATTTGTTTAAGAGATGAGAATTTAGTTTTTCCATAATTTTTTTCTTCTTTGTATTTTGGGATAACGTTTTTGTCCCCCCTTCTCCTTTTTCTCCTTTTTGTATTTTTCTTCTATTATTAATAAAATTGAAGTAAGGAAATGGGTGATAGGTTTCCCAAAGTGTATCAGACCCTTCTCCTTTAGAATTGAGAATAAGACTTGTTTCCTGCATCGTCTATTTCCAAATAACTAATATAACTTAAATCTCTTATTTGATTTCAAAAAAAAAGAGTCTCAAATTCCATCATGTGAATCGAGTAGTATATATGAATTATGACACTGAGAAGATATATTTGGCACATACGTAACATCAAAGATTCTAAAGTCCCAAAAAGGCTAGGAAAAAAAATGGTTCCACCAACCTCGTGTTCTTATTCTGCTCCGATTGATTGATGCTTAGCTAGCCAGCTAGGTATGGCCAGGCCAGTCTGTTTCGTCATTTTTTGTTTGTTATAAGGTCAATCAGCCATCTCATTCTCTATCTTTAATTATGAGCTGCATGCAGTACTTTCCAATTCACCCGGTCCAGTTATATATGGCAAACTAGATTTGGTAAATCTCAAAGGGGGGCTTTTAAAAGTTCTTATTTTGGGAAGAACCTATGGTCGTAGACTCGTAGGCAGTAGTACTAGTCCTATAAATATAATGCAGGTCATTATTCTGTTCTCTGAACACAACAGTGACACAAGTGAAATTGGCTTGAATGCCCGACCCGACCCGACCCGACCAGACCAGACCATAATCTCATGGGTTAAGTTAACAATCTCCCAATTAAGGGACGAATTACGCTTAGGTTTGGGTGGACCATATGGTCCATATGCCTAAAAAAGTATTTTTATAATGACTTAAACACGCTAAAAAAAGTATATATTAACCATAATCTCAGATCATATTGTAATCATCAATATGATTTGAGTTTCAACTCTCAAGTCTCATTAATGATATCAAATTCTTGGAAGCAAAGTTCCACTCTATTTAGTTCAAACATACTTTCCAGGAAAGGCAATATGCTAGCCGATCAATTTGTTGATCATGATTTTCATTACAATCAAAATTGTGTATAGTTCGATCAATTTCATTGCAAGTAGTATCTGTTTTATTTTATTTGATAGACTTTTGTTACTTCTTTGTAATTTCTTTTAGCATCGCAAAAGAAAAAAATTAAAAAAAAAAGTCTTTGGCAAAAAAAAAAAACAATAGTCTTGGATTCCTCTTTAGGTGATTTTTTTTTGTGTCAAATTGAATGTTGCGTCTACACATAACTAGATGGGCTTGTTATGACTGAAATTGGCGTTATAGTTTGTCATAGTGAGTCTATAGAGGGAGGTTGTAACTAAACAAGAGACTTGTGATATTTATGTTTTAATTGCGGAGTTTTTAAATTGCTTTAAAAATAGGGATCAAGTTTGCTACAAATGGATTTTTTAGACCGCTTATCGTTGAATCCGATTTGGAGGCAGTGTTTATGATTAATGACGAAGAGCCTTATTTTGCTTCAAAGGGTATTATAGAGGATGAAATAAGGCTACTAATGGAGGGGGTACAAATTTCTTAAATTCGTAATACGTAAATGCATGGTGTATCAAAATAATTCATATTATTGCTTGCTCGCACTTCATAGTTCGTGAATGCGGTATCTTTATATTTTGGAGGATGAGCTTAATTGATTAGTTGATTGTATTGCTCAATATTTTAAAGTAACCTTTACTTCCCACGACTCATTTCTTCAACACATAAATGAGAGCTTATTTATTCTCAAAAAATAAACCTATATATATATATATATATATATATATATATATATATATAAAAGAAGCTTCTAAGTTCAGGACTGGTCCTGAGAATTAGGGGGTCTTGTGCGAGAACTAAAATGAGGCCTCTTTGGTTTTTAGTGGAAAAAATAGGTAAACTGAAACCTAAATTCACAAAACATCATAATGTACAGAGAAACTCAAAAAAGAAAACAAAGATATATAGGATGAACACTTTTTGAGGAATGAGAGGAAAAGTTTTGAACTGAAGATTTTGGAGAATAAATAGAGACACATTAAGCTTGTAGTTTATTAAAAACAAATTGTAAATGTAAAAATTTTGGTTTTCCTAGTTTTAGATTCAAAGAATTTTAGACAAAAGATTTTTATCTTTCTAGGCGGGTTTAGGTCTTTTGGGATATAAACTAGTTAGCAAATTTGCAAAAATAAAAAATAAAAAATCCCTAACACGCATGAGAAATTGAACAAGGGACAACTAATGGAGGAGCATCTGCATAGCCAATAAGGCCAAGTCCCACATTACATTAAACTACAACATTGTTGGTATTTATTTGTCTATTAAGATTTTAACAAATTATTAATAAGGTCACTTTTGGTAATTTTGTTATTTTTTAAGTCACCAAATATTTTTATCCTCCATAAGGCCACCAAAATATTAAAAATTTCAATATTTACAAAAATGCCACCGCATTTTAATTTTCATTATTTACAAAAAAGTTACTGTCAAAGAACAATAAAGCTACTGCCAAAGAACAATAAAACTATTGCCAAAAAACAAAAAAGGTACTCCCAAATAACAAAAAATGTACTCCCAAATAACAATAAAGTTACTGTCAAAGAACAATAAAGCTACTGCCAAATAATAAAAAATGTACCAAAGAACAAAAAACTACTGCCAAAGAACAAGAAAGCTACTGTCAAAGAACAATAAAGCTACTGCCAAAGAACAACAAAGCTACTGCCAAAGAACAATACAATAGTTTGTTGTAGGCAGTGACATTTTTGTAAATAATGAGAACAAAAACACGATAACATTTTTGTAAATATTGAAATTTGTAATATTTTGGTGGCTTTATAAGGAAAAAAATTATTTGGTGGCTTAGAAAATAACAAAATCACCAAAAGTGGCCTTATATGTAATTGGCTCACACTTATAAACCACCAAGGAAAAATAGTAGAAAATAGCCATTCACTCGTTCAAAAAACAAAAACAAAAAAAGGAAAGAAAGAAACACACGCATGCAACCCGTTGAAATTGCAGCAACCTAGCTACCTAATTTTAGTCTTTCACTTGAAACAAGTTTGCGGAAATTGTTGACCCATTATCACTCCGAGTCCACAATTCCACAGGAGAAGCTTTGACAACTAGGGTTTGCTCTAACGTACGCTGCCATCACCAAGGCACCCTTCAACGCTCGATAACGTTGTGCATCCACACAGCGCACGACAGCTTATATCCCCTTTAATGGTTATCGTTCTCCCTTGGATGCGCTCTATTCTCCCCTCCTTAACCTCCCCGGCACTTTGTTTCTTTTCAGGTACGTATTTTTTCAAATCCTGATTCATAAATTGAAATTATTATTTTTTTGGCTGTGAAACGCTTCCTATAGAAATTCATCTCTTCTAGATTGATTTTGTATCGTTGAGGCGGACTTTTCATCTGTATAAGATTTGGACGAATGAATGAAATTAATGAAAGGGATTTGCAGTCCACCAAAGTCGAATATTATAGCACCAAAACCTCCGGCCCCTACCTGAAGGGTGTCACCGTGTCAGCAACAAACGTTAGTTACTTCCCCTTTTCTGGTGTTTTGTCGCCTTTGGGCAATCGTTTATTCAACACCTTTTCGATGTGATTGCCACTATAATTGATACAAGATCGAGTATTCCGAATCTTGAGATCCTCTCTCTCTCTCTCTCTCTCTGATAATTATTTCTTTCGTGGGCTTATACCCATGAAAAAAGTCGATAGAGTATGCCAGATCATACAAGTATACTGGTATACACTGTTGACAATGATTTTGCCAGGAGTTCGAAAACTTTAATCGAGGACTAGTATTTAGGGTTAGGTATTTTACAACTAGCTAGCAAGGTCGAGGTTAGGTCGCAATAATTAATTCACTCTTGCTGGTGCTAGCGGACAGTAAAGAGAACTGTACGTATGTATATAGTTCTTCATGATATATCTTGCAAGATTGGTCGTTCTGAGGATTCGATTCATTTCTCAGGTCCCGCATGCGGCATGCCGACGCATGCATATTTATAGCTATAGCTATATCTATCTGTTTCTGATCGAGGACATAGGCTTTTTATCTATTGGTCACAATTGAGTACGTTCGTACAAATAATAGCGAAAGCTGAAAAAAAGTATGGCCTGGGGAAGGGTAGGATGACCAGAGGCATCGTGAGGGGACGTGTTTTATTGAAAAGTCTATAGTATTCCGGAGTATTGAAATTTTAGAATAAATATTGAAACTCTGGAACCGAGAGTCATTAGATTAGTTCAATATTTACAGTGTGCTCCACATAATGAGCTAATTCAACGACTTTTCTGCTCCAAAATTTTTAATACTCCGGAACACCTCCATGTCTTACCAAGAAGCCAGGCCCATATATTGGGCACAAGTACCAAGTACAATAGTTTATGTGGCTTTGGATATATATACTTGATCATGCCTGTAGTTGCTGTACCTTTGGCCACTATATCATTGGAGGATCTAAGAATTTTAGAAAAGAGAAGGCACCAATCACATTGAATAGTTGAATACCCTATAATTGTCGAATATTGGTTACATGTCTAGTAAGATTCTTCGGACATACTACTAGACGTTTGCTACATGTGTATTCCAATAGGCAAAGATATAAGAAAATCTTGCTTTTGGCCAACATATAAGAAAGTCTTAAATGAGGTTGTCTTGCCACATAGCCCGGCTCACCAAATCCATTAGTAATAGGCCAACAAGCCAATTGTCAGATCCATAACGACCCTTAGCTCTCGATCTCTGACGTGTTAATCTATTATTAGCGGGAAAGTATTCACGTGACACACCGGACATCGGCGTACTCATCCATAGAAAGAGGCGATATTAAGATGTGGGAAGACTTGATCTTAGCCAAATGTTGCACAAAAGCCACAAGGAAGCTCTCAAATAAACTTCTATCCGAATTTGGCACACCTATATATTGTTGAGAAAATGGTGTGGCTTACATATTGGCTCACCTTGTTAGTTTTTCTATTATTAGTGTTTATAATTAAATGAGACTCGCTCCTAATATTATTCACGATGTACTCTATGAGGATTTGTGTAACGTTTTTCGGAAATTAGGCATTATATTCTCACGATGTACTCTTCTTGTTTTAATAATAACTTGCATGGGTGTGAAATTGAGAATTGAGCTTCACAATTTTATTTAGGTCCGAACCCCATTTTCAAAAAAAAAAAAATATTATGCTCGATTTTTAAGAAATTAACAAAGCAACGTACCCTAATTAAAAGGGGAGTGTCTGGAATGTGCCAGAACAATTTGCACCTGCAACGAACGTTTGTCTATCGTTAGTTTTGACTTTTTTTTACTCTTCAACCTCCATTATATTTGACTCTGTCTCTCTAGCTATTTGGTTCATTTTATGGGTACTCCTTGAGCGAACTCATTCATCCCAGCTTCAGAACGGGTATTCCTTTTATTATCAGATCAGCTTCAGCTTAAGCTTCATTCCCCCACTCTTTCCTCGTCGACATCCCCATGCCACATGCCACTAGCTTACCACCACGAAAAAAATAAAAAACCCAAAAAAGGCTGAAAATTGGGATGGTTTCCTATATAAAAACCCTATATATTATAATATTTCTTTACTTTTATTTTATCTCTACTATTACTCTTATTTTCATCATATTATTTTGTTCTCCAATTTTAAGGAGTAGGATTGGAAGATGAAGATCAAATCCTTTTTCCCCTCTATATTTCGTTGAGGAGCAGGATTGGAGAAGAAGATGCTTTTGTAAGGATGAAGATGATGACATTAATTGACGAGTTTGAGGAGAAATTTTTCAGTGAGCCCGTCACTCCACGTGACAATGTGACGGGACACTGTGATTAGTCCACATCATTGCTTAGATAACAAAGAGCCAATGGTTGATACACTGGAGGAAAAAAAAAATATATGTAGTCTAATCACAATAGTTCGTCACATTGCGACGTGGAGTGACAGTCACATTTAAAAATTTCTCGAGTTTTTTTTGAGACACACACACAGAAAGGTCAATTGTGAAGGACGTTTCTGCCATTAACACTGTTTTCCAATTTAAATAATATAATATAAAACGAAGGGTTGATAAAGCCACGTAAGCGACAGGGGTGGTGGTGCATGTTTGTTCTGGTGTCTTCCAGAATTGCTCAATTAAAAGTACAAACACAAGTGTATAGGAAATAATAAAGTTTGTGGGGTCGACTGACCCCTTTGAATCCCCCAATTCTATAAATTTCAATCCACCACCAAAAACTAGGGTTATAGTGTGTGAACATTTATATTCGAGTACTTTCCAATTTCCATTCTGTTTGTTATTGCATATATGCAGATTTCACCATAATTCATGGTTCATACCCATCCTAGCAACTAAGTTAATTAATTTGGTGAGAGTAGCAGACTAGCAGTGCCTATTATACATAATCATCAGGCACGCGGTTTCATTTCTAGCTAGAATAATAATTAAGCAGCATGAGTGCATCGACTGCTGATCATGGCACCAAACCGTCTTCATCATCAGCAATAAAGCTATTCGGTTTTTCACTGACGGCCGATCACCGTGAAGACGGAGCGGCGATGAAGAAGAGCAAGAAGCTTGAGTGTCACTACTGCGGTAAAGAGTTTGTGAATTCTCAAGCATTTGGTGGCCATCAAAACGCACACAAAAAAGAAAGGAAGCTAGCAATGATGGCCAGGTTAGAACTCGAGGAGTATCAACATCAGCTTCTTCCTCCTCAATTGTTTCCAACAGGTCTAGTACTACTTGACACCATTATCAACCCTATATTCGTTTTCAATTCTGGGTAGTCCACAACAACCATTAATTATGTTTTGCTGATTTGGTGCAGCTGCTCGGGTACTCCCTAAAGATTATGAAGGACACGATCATGTCATTGATCTGCGTTTGAGACTTTAAGTCTCTCACAAGCGCCAGCGTCCGTCTCAACTGGATCGATCCTCATGCAAGTTCTGTTGCTATATATCTTTGGTTACTAGCTAGCTAGCTTCTAATATTCCAGTTATCAATGCTTACTGTTTAGGAAGGTCCTTTTTTTTTTTTGGTTGTGTTTTGTGGTTTGTGTATGGTTGGAACTTGCATGTATATTTGCACGGTAATTATGAGTAAATTTAATGTTTAATAATTTAATTTAACATGTAGATTATACATAAATATACTTGAAAATAGGGGACGATTTAGGAGGGCCGAGGGTGGGTAGCTGCCTCCCCTTGAAATTTGAGAAGCCATGAAAGTCTTTGTGATCTTAATTAGGGTTTCGAAGAGTTTACTGTTTTTTTTTTTAAGTACCACTACTTAAGTAAACAAGCCTTTTTTGGTTACATTGGAGGGGAATCGAACCCCTGATCTAGCCTAGTCCTAACTCAATTCTCAACCCCCCCCCCCCACGCACCATTGCAGAGTTTACTATTTGTGAAAGAGGGGCAAGGTTGAAGACCACACGAGTGCGTCATATTGTTGTGTTTCTTTAAATTGACCTATAGAACGACTTTTGAATTGTTAATTATTTTCCTTTTAAATCTGAAATTGAAAGTGCCACATCCCAATTCTATAAATTTATTTCTTCTTTTTTCTTTCTTTTTGACGAAGACCTAGTTATAGTTGAAAACAAATCTTTTTTCTTTTGGGTAAACATTTTTTTTATCGAAATCCTGTGATATCCCAAAGCCTTTTTTGGATAAACATAGGCTTTTTCTTTAGCTTCCAAACTATACTTCTATCTATTATCATTTCGCATACCCGTCCATCTGTCAGGCCTACCCATAAAGCCCTTGGGCGCTCCTTCCGCAACCGGAAAGCAGAGCTTGCACTGTAGGATTTGCAACCAGGTTACGGGGCTGACTGATAGCCGTTGTGGCTTGAATAGGCGGAGTGCCCATGCCAAGTTGGACATAGAACACCCCAGAGTATGAGGGTAGGATGGTTCGGGATGTCAGCAGTTTGAGGTCACTGAGGGTGGAGCTGTTGTTGGATCTTTTGATGGGGAAAGAGGCTTTTCCAGCAGCAAGTATTGCAATAACAACAACAAGTAGTAGTAGAAGTGTCTTCATAGTTATGGCTTGAGTGATGGATTTAGAGCTAGAAGCTATATATATATATATATATAGATGGACTTATGAGAAAAAAAAATATGGGTGACTTAAAAAAAAAATAAAGGACACCAAAGTGATCGACCATATGTATAAATTGTTATAGCCACTTGTCATTAGAAAATGTGTGTGTAGCTCTTAGTTTGTTAAAAATTGCAGTTTGTTACATCTTCTATGCATCTATTAATTAGTCCACTTACGATCTTTATGATTCATTAAGTCTCATCCGTGTAATAAAACTCGGTGAAATTGTAATAAAATTCTCTCGGATTCTATGAGATATTTGTCCTTCAATTTCACTTTCTTGATTATGATAATTACTATTGTTATGATGGTATACAAAGCCCTAGAGCTCAAGCACATTCCATGATAGGATTCCAAAGATCAAAGGACTCAAATGACATCGTAATAAAAGAAAATAAAGGATAACGAAAGAAAGAAAGCAAATAAAATATCACTTCAATTATTTTTCGGTCAGTGTTACAATATGGTTCGTACTGGCTATTTATGTTAGAGACTCTTTAGAAATCTCCGGATATTACTCTAGCCCAAGATATCATGGTACTATTTAACAAATAGCCCAACAAATAGCACAATTACAGTGGCAACTACACCAACGGCAATTATAACCATATGGAAGTTTTAGTGGCGAGTACAACAACTCCAGGAGATATGAAACAACTATAATGGCAGGAAAAACAATGGTGGTAGAAAAGGTAATGGCTGAAACTTTTTTTTTTTTTGGCTGAAACTTTCAACAATGGTGGTAGAAGACAATGGAATAACAAAAGTCTCAAGGCCGGCAACTGTTATCGTACCAATAACAACAATTTTGTAATGCCTGTGTGTCAAAAATGCAGGAACAGAGGCCGTAAGTACTGCTGTCACTTGCTATTGGAGGACTGATCAATAGTAATGCCTCATCATCAAGGGGAATGCTAGCCTCAACCGCACTGTGCGGGTGACTTAGCCACACTCGGACAAGTGGCACGCCCTCCTTTTTTTTAATATTAAAATAACGTGGGAATCAAAACGTGTCAGTCTCTTTTGTTTATAAATTTTGTTACCTTTTTGCCCCCAGCAGCTTTCTCTCCCTTGGGGGGTTCACAATCACACCAGCGTTGTCCTCGACGTACATGAACACGCCACGGCTTCCGTTGACGGACGACCACCGCCGAGGCGCCGACAGCACCTTCTTCCTCATATCTGGCTTGCCTTCTTGACGGTAGCCATCACCATGTCACCGACACAAGCATACGGGAGACGGTTCAGACATTTCCTCCGGTGTTGTCTGCACAGTTGATCCGGCCGATCCTCCCCTTCCTCGCTTCGACATCTTCTCTCTCTACCGCTACTCAATCAGTCCAAAGCTTCAGATAATTAAAATTCATGATTAGCTCAATTGAGGAAGCGGTGGTTTGGGAAGAAAGAGATCGGAAGGAGAGGTAGTGAAAGGTCAGGAACAAAAAAATGGACAACAGAGAGATCGGAGAGAGGGAGAGAAAGATGTTGGGGGCAAAAAAGGAACAAAATTTATAAACAAAAGAAACTGACGCGTTATGATTCCCAAGTTATTTTAATATTAGAAAAAAAGGAGGGTGTGCCACTTGTCCGAGTGTGGCTAACTCTATGAGATTTCAGCTTTTTCAATTTCACTTTGTTGATTCTGACTACCGTTCTGCCCCAAAAGTTCGTAAAAGAAAATGAAGATCGAGAGCACAAAGATCTTGGGTCTTTTTATGCCCCATGTAACCAAAAAAAAAGATCAGGATACCATTGGTAAAAATAACAAAAAATCTAAAGAACATGAAATTGACATTTTCCAAATAACAAAAAATCTAAATCACTTGAAATTAGCTCTGGAATCTTCGAAACGTATGCAGTTCCAACGGCAGTCTAACAAAATAATTCGCAGAGTTAGGCAATGACTCATTCTTCGCCGCAATAACAATCTCATACCAAAGGCCTGACCCTCTGGGCGTAGTCTTCCCTGAAACCAAGCTTTGAAATTCTAATTTCAGTGTAGTATTCTTGCTGTACTCGGTGACCGCAAACTCTCCCAAGGCCTTTACATGTGGATCGCTGATGTTTACAGGCGTCCAAGGTTTTACAGGGCTAACAGCAGAAATGAGAGGAAGAAGGAGACCAAGTAATGCAAGGAGGCACTGAGGACGCATCATGACTATCGATCAACTTTTGTTTGAAATTTAAATTCAAGGCTTGGGCTTGAGTTGAGAATTGTGAGATTGTTGCTGCATGATTTATATAGGGGTCGAGTGATAATTAAAGATAATAGGTAAGCAATTAAAGAATGGATTTGCCAATTTGGCTAGTTGTCTTTTCTTTGTTTCTTTGCAGAAAGTGTGGCAAATATTGCATGTGAACCTAGGCTGTAATTAGGATTAGGATCATATACTGTCTCAAACCATTTTCAATTTTTCGCATGTCAAAATATCTATGAGCTACTGGGGTTGTCCACAATGAGTTATCCCATATCAATTTTTTTTTATTTACCTATTTTACTTTGGGCAAGGCTGCTGGACCACATCCCAATTTAGGCTCCAAATAGCAAGCAAAGTTTGAATGTAGCTGAGCAATTTTGATCAAGCCTCCAAAAAATAGCATGCAAGCCTCTACTCTTAAATAATTTATCTGCATTTTTGCTTTATATTTACAGCTGTAAAGGAAAACAACTGCAAAATGCACTACTACATAAACTACAGATAAATTACATCCCTCTATCTTTTGAGTATTCATCTTATTCTCTTCCTCAAAAAGTCTTAAACCTATGTAGTAAATTGACTCAAACCATCAAGTAATTATCAAAACCAACGAATATTGTCTAACCAGAACAACTTCGAAGTTTGAATAATAGTTATTTTCATGACACTAGATATTTTCATACAACTCAGAAAAACATTTAATCAGAAAAAATGAAAAAAACCAATCTAATCTCAGCACCTTAATTTTGTCCAGAAACCCTTTCATTTAGAATTGGAACCATCAAATCCACTAGAAAGTAATCAATAAGTTCTGTCATTTCACATGATGAATTCTGACATGCACTGGAAATACAAGACCCTAAATTTCTTAACATGCACCGAATCAAACTTTGCTTGCTATTGGAACCTAAATTGGGATGTGGCCCAGCCTAGCCCAAAGTAAAATTAGAAATAAGAAACTAATCATTCATTTTACTTTTGGCAACTGCTTTCCCTCTTGGAGAATTTGGTCACATGCATATCATCAAGTCTTTGTCATTTCACATGATGAATGATTGTGTGGTTGCATCGATCAAATATGAAGCCCTGTTCAAGTGCACGATGTGGTCATCAATCATCTGACTACTCCCATTGCCGAAGGTGAAGCAGAGTTGAAATTATGGTCGCCGTTGTCACGAAATGGATTCTAAAGTGTTGTCTAGTGGGTTGGCTGTGGACTGTGGACTGTGGTCACCTAATTGCAGCTGCACTCCATTCTGGGATAGGGAATAATTCGTATATATAGGTAAAGATTATTTGCATATATATGATAGACAATAATTCAGTCATTAATTTCAGCACTAAACCACGTACACCTAAGATGTTATACAGCAAAGGGAATCTTTTTGCCCAGCTAGCTAGCTTTCAGATACAATTTTCATTTTAAGTAATGGGGCCTATTGTGGCCTTGTGGGTTTGCAGCAAACTAGACCAAATATAACTAGTCCTTCTCTGTGGGAAGATTAACATAAATGAATAATGCTTAAAGTTGGTCCAAGTAAATGAAAATCAAATAAGCTAATCAGTAAAACTAGCAAAATTTATACAATTTGATTCATTCATTTTACTTTTACTTGCAGAAGAAACTAATCAATCCATGCATGCATTCCATTAGAAATAAGAAATACAAGCTACCTTAGCTGCTTAATTTAATTTTCTTAACATCAAACAATAAATATGCATATATTGAAATGCTAATTCCTCTTACTGGAAATATTCTGATCTGAACTTGCAAGTTTCAAAGGCAACACCATCCACTCAAAGACTGGAACAAGAGGTGACACTACGTACAATAGCATTAATTGTATTTTCCATTTTGTTCCACCGAAACAAGTTCCCCAGTAACACATTTCCTTTCATTTGCATCATATTTTAACCCGGTTCAAGAGCACGATTAGGATCATGAATCTGACCTGCTCCCATTGCCAAGGTGAAGTAAAGTTGAAATTATGATCGCCGTTGTCACGCATTGGATTCTGAGTACTGTTGTCTAGTGGATTGGCTGTGGTCACTGGCCATAGCAGACCTAATTTCCATTCTGGGGTTACACTTTTCAACAACACTGCAAGGCCATGTAGATAGAGCTGCAGTTGTGGCCATTTCAAAGAAAGATTTCTGAGTGTACATTGTAACTACCCCAAATAATTAGCATAAAGACAAGAAAAATTGCTGGACCAATTTAGTTTGGAAAAAAGCTCATCAAGTTTCCACTAAAAATAATGACGATTAATTCGTACGTAGTAAATAATAGTATCATAGGTGGGACTGTGGGGAGAGTAAATATACGATATGTATATCCCATCTAAAATCTTCTAAAAATTTGTATTTCCCTTGTTTTGTAGCTATTACTGTAAAACAATTCAGAATTTGAATTCACAGTTTACTTGCTCCAGTAGTCCTCCATGTTAATTATACAAGTAAAATATACAGTTTACTTGTATCAGATGAACCTCATTTGATACAACTTGCCCTTTAGCATATGTTAATTTCTGGACTCAATCATAAGAGAGAAAAAGATGAACCTCATTTTAATGATTCATTTAAGTTTTGCTACATTTAGATAATTATTTTGCAAATTTTATATTATCTAATATTTTTTTTTAAATTAAATTTGATATATGCTTAAAGCTCATCAATCGGCTATAAATTTCTTACACCACTTTTTTGACCATCCCTTGTATACTTCGCTATAAAAGCAATACTGAAGCTCCAAAGATATATATATATATATATATATATGAGTTGCAATTAGTTTTTTTTCGAAAAAAATTGATCGACTTCCATGAATTCTAAACTAAATTTAAACAGTGAACAAAAACTCATTACCCACCAGCTTAGCAAGCTTTTAGACCAAAAACCAGCTCGGCGAGCAATGTGTTTTTTGTTGGTGCAACCAACCCGAACAATTTTTCTCAAAGCAACTAGCTAGGGGTGGGCAAATGAGATGCGGACGAGCCCACAGGCCTCCCATATAACAGATTAATGGGCCTTTACTATGCGGGCAAGGAGTTTTAGAAAGCCTCGTTTCATTGTGAGACCCAAAACGATAATAGTCCCACCCCAAATTTTGCTGGACTAGTTGCTCTTACAGTCCATGAGAGAATCACAATGGTGACAAGACAGGTTGATCAACGGTAATCAATTGGAGGGGCATAAATTTCCCTCCTTCCCAAGTAGTTCCCCAAAAATTGCTAAAAAACAAAGCATTCTTGATTTTGCTTCAAGATAGTGAATCTGATCGTGGGAATGATTCTTCTGCTGCCTATTACAGCAAATGCTTGGCATTCTCGGTAACTTGAGCTGTGTGCACTGTAGGGCAAGAATAGAGAAAATTTACTTATATATAGTAGAATGATAGGAGCATTTTTTTGGATTAGAGATTCTCTCCGCATGAAAGATCTCTCCCAACCCCCAATGATAGGAGCATTTTATGCGATGATTATCTCAATATTTCCTATGTTTTATTAACTAGTTTATTAAGTAAGGCTATGGTATGTTAACATTTCTCATACATAATGAGGAGATAGAGAAAGTCTTTATTAAGGTAAATAAGGTCCTCATTAAAGTAAATTAGGTTCTCGTTTGAGTAGCTAAATCTTAAAAGTAGTAATTGTAATATGTTACGACTTGACGACACATATTCCAACTTCGACAACTCATGTGGTAACTACAAAAAAGCTCTTGTTTAGGTAAATAAGGTCCTCATTAGAGTAAATAAGTTTTCGATCGTTTGAGTAATTAAGTCCTGAAAGTTATAATTGTACGTATGAGATACGTTAACATACACTAGAATTTTTCTAGTTTATTATTGTTTTGGGTTTTTTAATTTGTTTTTTTGTTTTGTAGTGAGTCTAATCCCATAATCTCAAAATAGAACCCTAATACATGCATCATTGCGTCTAAGTAGGCCTCCAAAGAAACACATATAAAGAAAACCAGTGAAAAGATAATCATCCAATCCAAAAGAAGTTTGCATAAAATAATCAAATCATTCTAACAATCATGTTCAGGGCTTCAAATAATAGCCCCTAACTACTAAGAGTTTAGCTAGACATGGCTAGGTATGAAAACATGAAAGAAAACATAAAGAATGAGAAACTCTTGATCTCCCTCACACGAATAGTGTTTCTTTTGAAGTCCAAAAGGCATTTTTATATGCTCTAGCAGTCCTGCAATTGTCTTTTCCATTTTGAGTTATAATCCCATAAGGAAATTCATTAGAGAATAATCTCTTAACAAAATTCTTTTTTAGTTAAACTTCCTTCTCGGTTTGGGACTCATCATCAAAGCTCTTCCATCGGAAATTTCCATCTTTGCATAAAACTCTCTCTTTAGTTCCTTTTTTTTTTTTTTTCTCTTTGCATTAGACTCACTACAAAACTAAAAAACAAATTAAAAGTCCAAAACATAGAAAATATTGAGATAATCATCGCATAAAATGCTCCTATCATACAACCGAAGACAAGTGAACTAAAAGGAACATTAGACAGAGTTTTGACTACTAAAATAAAGATAAAAATATGACCAAGCATACACCTAAACTTAAACCCTTTTTTTTTTATCTGAACCTAAACAAAGTTGTCAATATATATGTACTATGCATACTGAATATTGCTGAATTAGATCCCAAAACTAATAAACAAATATGAACTCAATATAATGCAGGCCGAATTGCAATCTTTCAGCGAAGAATGGCAAATTCTTACCCTATAAGAAAGTGGCAAAATGCAGCGTCCAATGATGCACCGGACTTGGTGAACAATCCTTTACCTAGCTGCTGAGTTGGGGAGATATCAGATTAATTATAAGTTTCTGGTTTAGATAAAAAAATAAAATAAAATAATTTCGTTGCTCTAAAACGAAACTTAACTCCCACGTTATTACTCTCCGTGTTGGACTTGGAGTGATAAATTGTTGAATAGTTGAATGGGAATAAATGCATTAATTATTAGGGTATAGGGTGTCCATATATAAATCTCTCGCAGCACAGGCGCCTCTCCTGTGTTCCTTGTATGCATGCACACCCAAAGCTAAGGCTAAGCAAGGAGCTAGTTCGATCCATGGACAAAATGAACTATGAGAGCGATGAAGACTACAGAACCGCATATAGTGGTGATGAAGATGCCATGATCTACCGTGCATTCGATGGCGATGACGATCTTCCTGAAGATGACAAAGTCGATGATTTTGGTGAGATTAATTATACTTTTCTGAAAGAAGAAGAAATTGACAAACTTCAGGAGGACTATATTACTGAAGTATCTACTGTCCTTTTCGTATCCAAATCCGATGCATGCTTACTACTCCCTCACTTTAATTGGAGGGACGAGGAACTAAAGGATGAATGGTTTGCTGATGAAGATAAAGTTCGAGAGAAGGCAGGCTTGTTCAAGAAACCGATGGTTGAAAATCGTGCCAGCAAGAATCTAAGAATTACTTGCGGGATATGTTTCGAAGAGTTTGGCTATTCATCAGAGAGTAATAATGGTAGTATTTTGTCAGCCTCTTGTGGTCATCCTTATTGTCGAGATTGCTGGGAAGGTTATATTAGCACATCAATCTGCGACGGAGGTCCGGCATGTTTGATGCTGAGATGTCCTGAACCATCTTGTAGGGCAGCAGTTGGTCCTGAATTATTCCAAAATGTGTTGTTGAGGACAAACAAAAAGGCCGAGTATGACAAGTACAAGCAATACCTGTTAAGATCTTATGTCGAACATAACATGAAGAAGATCAGATGGTGTCCAGCTCCGGATTGCAAGTACGCTATTAGGTTTGATGCTCCAGACAGAATGTCGTCGTACGATGTTTCGTGTCTTTGCTCGCATAGGTATTGCTGGAATTGTGCGGAGGAGAATCATCGTCCGGTGTTCTGCGACACAGTGAAGAAGTGGATTTTGAAGAACAAGGATGATTCTCAGAATGCGCAATGGATAATGGTTAATACCAAGCCTTGTCCCCAGTGCAACAGATCGATTGAAAAGAACCAAGGGTGTAATCATATGACCTGCACAGCTCCTTGTTTCTTTGAATTTTGCTGGTATTGCCTCGGACCATACAGAACAGGTTGCCCTTGCAATAGTTTTAGTTATGTTAATGGGAAGGTAACTGATAGGTGGGGTGCGGCTGAGAGAGGGAGAATGAAGGAAAAGAGAGATTTAGAGAGATATGCTCATTATTATGAACGCTGGGCAATCAATGGGAGTTCAAAGGAAAAAGCTCTCGAGGATTTTGACAGGGTGAAGACCCTGCACATTAAGCAACTTGGAGATATACAGGAGAACACAAAAGAGCATGAATACAATTTCATTCTAGAGGCCTGGCAACAGATAGTTGAATGCAGGCAGGTACTGCGATGGACCTATGCTTATGGATTCTACATGAGCGAGGAAGATGAACATGATAAGCGGGGGCTATTCGAGTACTTGCAAGGCCATGCCGAGTTCAGCCTGGAGAGGCTTCACAGATGTGCTGAGAGCGAACTGCAGCAGTTTCTCGTCTGCGGTAATGACGATGATGACCCCTTGGTAGTGAAAAATAAGTTCACAGACTTCAAAACGAAACTCACAAGCCTGACAAAGGTGACTGGAAATTATTTTAACAGGCTGGTTAGTGCGTTGGAGGGAGGCCTTTCTGAGATTTCATCAAAAAACCAGAAAAGGAAGGGTCTTCGAGAGACATACCGCCCTCATGTTTCAAGCAGAAACATAACTCGTCATTATTATGAGGGTGAGGGTTGGACTTGTGAGCTTTGTAGCTATGTAAATCCAGTTTCTACCAGAAGGTGTGAGATGTGTAGTCCACAAATTCCACAGGGTGAGCGTGGTTATTGGTCTTGTGATCGCTGTACCTATGTTAATTCAGCGTCTATCAATTGGTGCGTGATGTGTGCTGATGCTGATGATTTTGAGTGATCCCAGGGCATGGATGGAGGGTTCATATATTGGAATGGAATAATATTCGAATTTGAGGCAAGTTAGTTTCCAGCTAGTTATCAATGTTTGTAGTTAATTATCAGGATTTACAACTCCTTTACTCTGTCATTAATTATGTCAATTTTCAATAAGTTAAATGCAACAATCTCTTTATATATTTGTCAGATGCCACTCCAAACCCTCCCCTAGAAAGAAAAAACATGTCTCATATGATAATTTAAGGGCAAAACAGATCATGTGTGTGAATAATGTGTAGATGTGTGTGTATACAGTAGTTCACCAGAACTACTTTCCAAACACTATACACAATAGACATTGACGAAGAACAAGGTTCTTTAGGCAAATAAGGGACTAACAGATGCTCGAGCTAGTAACATGTAGGTAGGAAACATTTAGATATAGAGAATCAGGAAGTATTCATGTCCAGAATAAATAGACTGAGTACTCACAGGCTTCTCACTGCCCCAAAGTATAAGAATCTGAAGGGATCGACAGAATATTAGAGTTGAACCATTGAAGTGACAATAGAAGCCCAGAACTAGCAATTTGGCTTCCTGAGAGAGCAAAGCAAAAACATTAACTCAGACTAAGGAATCTACCACAGCCCTAAATAGCTTAAACTAGCAATTTGGCTTCCTGAGAGACCAAATAAAATTGCAGTACACATATAACACAAACCACAGAATGAAACCATCATATCAAGAAAAAAAAGACAGCATTTGGAAATCCAAATATCTAGCAATTGAAAAATCCAGACAAATCCCTTTCTACTCCAAACAGTGGGATGCATAATAACAAAAAGCCTGCAAGAAGCAACACAAGCTCTACAGCCTCACTTCACATAACCTGTTTCTTAATGAAAGTAAAGCTAGCAATTTGGCTTCTTCCCCATCCCAAATATTGGGGTGCATAATAACAAGAACCCACAGAGCTCAATACTATATACATTGAAACATATGGATCAACAACCATGTGTATTGACAATGAGCCCTCCTGCTTTGGTGTGCACCAGGTAGACCATGGCATGCATCTGTTACTGGTTATGGTTTTCCTTATTCTAGAAATTCAGGAGCAATCCAAAAACAACCAAAAGCAGGAATAGCCTCTATCATCTGTAGGCATCACTTTCTCAAAGTGAAGGCACATCAACACCATACTGAAAGAAGCAAATTGAAAAAGAAAATGTTCATCCACAACCACAAACACAAGTAGATAACTAAAAGCAAATTTTATTTATCATCACCAAGTAAAACAAAATATAAGCAGTAGTCTAGATAAAGAGAACCAAAGAGACACCCTAAAGAAAATTCAATAAATCGGCAATCTTGCCCATCCCATAACAAAAGCTTATTTAGCCACCAAAGCCACCAAACAGACATTATCAAACTAACTCAGAAAGCACCACCACGGAGACGGAGGACAAGGTGGAGTGTAGACTCCTTCTGAATATTATAATCAGCCAAAGTGCGACCATCCTCCAATTGCTTTCCGGCAAAGATCAACCTTTGCTGGTCTGGTGGGATTCCCTCCTTGTCCTGAATCTTGGCTTTGACATTGTCAATTGTATCGGAGCTCTCCACCTCAAGCGTGATCGTCTTCCCAGTCAGAGTCTTCACAAAAATCTGCATACCCCCACGAAGCCTGAGCACAAGATGAAGAGTCGATTCCTTTTGGATGTTGTAATCGGCAAGAGTCCGGCCGTCCTCGAGCTGCTTTCCGGCGAAGATGAGCCTCTGCTGATCCGGGGGAATGCCCTCCTTGTCTTGAATCTTGGCCTTGACGTTATCGATTGTGTCGGAGCTCTCGACCTCGAGGGTGATTGTCTTCCCGGTTAGGGTTTTGACGAAGATCTGCATACCTCCCCGGAGACGGAGGACCAAATGGAGAGTACTCTCCTTTTGGATGTTGTAATCGGCGAGGGTACGGCCGTCCTCGAGCTGCTTTCCGGCGAAGATGAGCCTCTGCTGATCTGGGGGGATGCCCTCCCTGTCCTGGATCTTGGCCTTGACGTTGTCGATCGTGTCAGAGCTCTCGACCTCGAGGGTGATGGTCTTGCCGGTTAGGGTTTTGACAAAGATTTGCATGATTGCGATTGAGGATCTAAGAAAAGATGGGATTGAATTTGAAAGCTATTAGGATTTCAGAGAGTATGAGAAATCGTGATCGATGAGGTGCTTTATATAGCCGACTTTAGATCCTTTTCGGCTTTCGAGACAAGTCGAGAACCTTCTTTTCTTTTAACGTTTGGGCCTAAATTCTAAATTATATTTGGGAATGGAACAAAGCGCAGCAGGGGTAGAAGGTACGGGGAGCAATGTTTGGGCCATGGGCTATCTTTGGATTAAACAATAATCCACAACTTCTCTTCTTGCCTCTACCAAATGCAAACCATTTTTTCCCAACTATTTCTACTCCGACCATTGAAGATGCACCCCTTAGCCACGGTCATACATAACATAGAAATCATACTTAGAAATGGTGGACAATTAGCTAGAGCAGCAGGTGCTGTAGCGAAACTGATTGCCAAAGAGGGGAAATCGGCCACATTAAAATTACCTTTTAGGGAGGTCCGTGTGATATCCAAACCCCAACACATTCACCCCCAGCAGTAAGAAACAAAACAACTCTTGTACTACAACGTACGAAGAATATAACAAGTTGTCAAGTTCAGTCAATGCATCAGCAATCGAACAAAATGTAAAAAGATTTACAAAGCCATGGATCAATTACTGAACACCTGTGAAGAATTACATCATCTCAAGAATTTAGATCCTCAGTATTTATTTTGCATACAAACAACAATGTACAAAAATTGATCTTCTTCATTGGAAACAGAACATATAGAAGCACTAGGCACAATCTCCCAAATCATAGGAACAGCACCTGTATTATCTTGGAGCCATAGAAGCTGAATACAAAGGAGCATGACCATTTTGGTAACCACCATTCTAAGGACACTCATTGCTTCCAATTTCAACCCCTTATAATCCCAAACAACTATTTCCAACCTCTCCAGCGGTTTCATTGCATTCCTATAATACAAATCAAAGCTATCAAATCCTTGATTTCAAATGACATCTCTATTTACATAAAAAATTTCATGGTTTCCCGAGAGTTACAGCTCACATGCGCATTCTGCAAAAACTTTACCAAGGAAACCTCGTATTTCAAAGTTTGTTTACCTTGCTTTGTGATAGTGCTGGGGGTGTGATCAAAGGAATGTGATGATGGGAGAATATATAGAGTTGAGTTCTTCATGATCTACATAGAAACAGTGAGATAAGTTTGATCCCTTAATTCGTTAGGTGTCTCATGTACCTGGCATTGATATTTTCACATGCAAATGGTGACCCAACTGTTACCCCAGCTAGCTAGCTAGCCAGCAGCTTCTATTGCATGATTAATCAGTAATGGAAAAGCAGATGTGAGTTAGGTGATCCTTTCATTATGAAACAATAATACCACAACCTGGGAGTCCAAGCCGGCAAGCCACCAGCAAAGCCAACCCTTCAAGATAAGAAGATTGCTCATGAGCCAATGACCTCATTATCATAACAGGAATAGGCTGCAATTGATTCAACATCAAAACCAGATTCACTGGAGGGATATCTCATTTTAGAAATCATGAAGGATTTGAGATAATAGAAAAGCTGATAGACCACATGCAAATGACCATGAAACCCTAATAAGCTTTTCAATCAGTACTACACTCCTCTTTAAAAAAATAAAAAAAAATCATAACGACACTCTGGGCTAAATATCCATTAGTTGTATATAGCTTGACTGATAAGCATGAACATAAGGAAATAAACCCTCATTTCCAAATCTTTGAGCTGCTGTAAATACTTGTATCAATTTCCCAGACACAAGAAGTTGATATGCCAAGAACAAGGTTTTTCATGCACCACAGACTAAAATACAGAGTGATCAAAGCAACACATTGGACTAGTCAATATGCAAAAAGTGCAGAGTAAAAAACAATGAGAAGTAGAGAATCAAGTTAAGGTCATGTTTTCATGTTCAGTATAAAATGGTAGTCCTATAGTTGACAGAACATTGGATTTAAACTATTGAAGTGACAACAGAAGCCCTGAACTAGCAATTTGGCTTCTTGAGAGAGCAACCGCAAAAACATATTCTCAAAAGAATCCACCAAGTCTCTAAATTACTCAAACCAAATGGTTCACAGTAGGCATATTGTTCTACACCATGGCATAGCAACAAAAAAGATGGCATTTTGCAGATCTAAATACTGAGCAACAAAATTGCCCAGTATTTCTTCACCAAATACTTAGACGCATGATAACAAGCAGCCTGCACAACAAAAGGGTCTACAGTCTCACATATCATGTCAATAGACACGGCACAATATGCAATGAGGATTCACAAATGGATCAGACCCATTATTAGAAATTCACCAACGCTGAACCGAAGACCTACCTTCCTTCCAGCAAAACCAGTGAGAGCACCTGTTAAACATATTCTAAAGAACTGACAGAAATTAGAATTTAAGTGACAACAGAAGCCCTAATTTGGCTTGTTATAGTCAGAAACTCAGAATAGAACCCATGCAGAAATGAGAACTGAAGTGGCAAGCAAAACCATAAGCTAGCAATTTGGCTTTTGAGAACCACAATATAAACCTCCCCCTCCCCCCTTTGACATTCCTCAATCCAAACAAAATTTCAGCACACATAACACTAACCATGAAATATGAACACCATAGATAGAAAAGAAAGAACATTTGGGAAGCCAAGTGTCTACAAACTAGGCTCTTGATTAGACCCGTTTCTCCCCAAAGAAAATCTCCTTTCTACAGTCACAGCCCAATGCTATAAAACAAATTTTCATATGTATGCAATAAACATTCACCCTTGTTACTGAAGACAGACGCTGATTGAACATTTGAATAATACTCGATATCTAGTATTACTACTGGATATCCTTACACATCATAACAATATGCTAATCTAAAACGTGTAATCAGAATCACAATCCACCCCAACAACACCCGCCATGAAAAATCGAATCATAAAACTCAAGCATGTACACCAGAGCTACCATTGAAAATGACTGAAAAGTTTCTACAGCTACAATACACCATACCCTAGACATGCACTTTTTACTGTTAATATTAACTGGTTTTATCCACATTGTTCCCACTTCCCAATAATCTCATTAACAGAAATAGGCTCTATCAGCTGATATTAACAATTATGCTGCAGGCTTCACCCCTTGAAGGTTGAATAAGTAAAAACACATCCATACCTCATTGAAAGAGAAGGACAAATAAAAGAGAAAGAAAACCACAAGACCATATAATGAGATAGAATCTGAAGGAATTGACAAAGGACTATTGAAATGAATAGCATTTTGACTTTCTTGAGAGAGCAAAGTAAAAACAAACACAGATTAAAGAATCTATCACATCTCTACATTACTCAACCAGATAAAATTGCAGTAGTATAACACCAACCACAGAAAGCACCCGGCAAAGCGAGCAAAAAGGAAGGCCTACACCATTTTCGCCAGTCATAGTAACAAGGAAGGCCTGCCGGGCACAACGTACGTACATGATCTACAGTCTGCCTTATCCTGTCAATAATAGACGCATGCATGCGACAATGCTGGCTATAGGCATGAGGATTCAGAACAACCTCTATTCATGAAATTTACTAATAGAAGTTAATTGTGACAGCCAGCAATGCCAAAACTAGAATTGAAGTGGCAATAGAAGACATCGGCTAGCAACTTGGCTTCTTGCCAACGTCACAATATAAAACGCCACCCACATCTCCCTCTCAATGTTTCAAACACAACAAAATTAGAAGGAAACCAAATTATAGAAGAGAAAAATTGTTGAGCTAATATTGAGTGAACTGATCGATGTAGCGTTTTGACAATTAAGAGAAAGACAGAAGATGATAAAACACAATATGCAAACTTCACAGAACCAACCAGTAGTACGTCTAGCTGGCACCACCATGATGTGCAGTCTCTTAAGCAAAATGCATTTAAAACACGAGCAGGGAAGTTCATGTAGCAGGGAGGCTGTGTTTAACTTTGAACATTCCAGTTCCTATCGGCATTGGTATACCCATGATTATGCTTTCACTTACTCCTTCAATTTTGTCTACTGCCCCCTTTACACAAGCAGTGAATAGATGATCATCTGTTCGCTCAAATGAAGCGCCCATTAAAACACTTTTGTCCATCTTTTGAAGGCCAAATCTTGTCATTCCAAGTACTTGACCCCTGCTTGTCATTGCATCCGCTAAAAGCATCATATGCCGATCATCTATGTTCATTCCATGTTGCTTCATAGTATACTTTATCTCCTCTATGATACAAATTCTCGCAGCTTCAATCCCAAGTGTCTGCTGCACTTCAATAATGTCATTACTCGTAGTTTTACAAGCATCAACTCCTTCAGTGTTCATTACTGCCAGAAGGTCCTTGCCTTCAGCAAACAACCGGTACTTCTTTACTTCTCTTTTATCAACAACATCTGCTCCTTTAACTTCAACATCTTCTTTGTCCTTTTTCACATTGCTTTCATCGATGACAACACTTTGAACTGTCGCTATGCCCCTAACTATAACATTGGGGAGGATACTCTTTAATCTGTAGAGCTCAAAATGAAGTCTGCGTCTATTCTTGTCCTGAGGACACACTTCCAAAGTTTCGTTATCTGGAACTTCAATATTCTCTTGCTTCAGTTTGATTCTTGGTACTTTTAAAATCGATTCTTTCACGACATCAACATCTATAGACAACTGTGCATCTCGAATCATGACCATATCAAGCTTGATGACTATAGATGCCTTTCTTGGAGTCATTCTAATCTCTATACTCTTAGCCACCTGCCCAAGATTTGTGCTCCCAATCCGACCAGCTACCATGCGTGCAATCATCGCATTATTATCACACTCAAGTACTGTAGTGATGATGGGAGTCTTGATATTTTTTGCTCCATCTATTATCTCCTTTATTCGAGGGACTCCTAGTGTAACATTCATGCTTGCAACTCCAGCAAAGTGAAAAGTTTTCAGTGTCATCTGTGTCACAGGCTCGCCAATACTTTGAGCTCCAATTGCTCCAATTGCTGTTCCAGCATCAATTTTTTTTGAATGACAACGAGAAATACAAGTATCTAGAAAAACCTCCAGCTGTCTAGAAGTGACACCAGATATATTTTTGACAATCTTCTCCAGAGTTGCAGACTTCACCTCCCAACCAGAACTTTGATTCAACAAAAGAGTCTCCTCGGTTTTTCTTAATGCTTTTCCATATTCATCCAGGAAATGCTGTATAGAACTTTTAAAACCCATAGACAACCCATCTTCAGGAGTCATATCTTGTTCAGAAAGCCTGCTTCTCACTACTTCAGACACTTGTTCAGGAGACAGGCTACTTTCATTTTCTCCGGCAGGGCATGTGGCCTTGGCTTTCAAAAACATTCGAAAGAAGTCTACCGGAGCTCCACTTTTCCCTTCCATCATTGCAGGATCCATACCGTCATCCCCATAACAGAACTGAACTATACCTCCATTTGCAACCCGAACTGTTTTATCATAGTGGACAGCGAGATCCTCTAAAACCTTTGACAATCTACGTGACATGTACCCAGTTTCAGCAGTTTTCACTGCTGTATCGACAAGTCCCTCTCGCCCTCCCATTGTATGGAAAAAAAACTCCGTAGGTGTAAGGCCACTGTAAAAAGAATTAGCAACAAAGCCTTTAGCTGCAGGCATTTTTGCGTTCCTAGGGAAGTGAGGAAGGCTTCGATCTATGAAGCCATCAGGTGCACGGCGACCACCAACAGATTGCTGACCGACACAGGCAACCATCTGGCTAATATTGATAGCAGATCCCTTGGAGCCACACTGGGACATGATCAGGGGACTGTTTCTCCAATGTAGCTTTTGCATGCACAGCTTTCCAGTTTGATCTCTAATCTTATTTAACACCTCAGAAATCCCAGACTCAAGTGATTCAAGTGTTTCCAGCTTTCGTTGATTATACAACTCTATCTGGCTGTCACATTTGCTATAACCTTCCTTGATGATTTTTTCTTTCTCATCATACAAATTGTCACTCGGTTGTACATCACTAAGCCCAATCGAGAATCCGTGAGTACCAATCCATCGGGCACTTAATTTAGCTAGGCGATTCATGCAAGAAGCAGCAGCATGAGCTTCATAGTCTCTGAGAAGAACAGAATAAAGTCCATCCTTATTGCCATTTCCTAAGGTAGCCTTCCCAAGTTGCCCAGACAATAGCTCACTGTTACGAAAATAGACAAACCCATCGTTTGGGCACATTGCTTCTGTTTCTCTTCCATCTTCAGTCCTGGTGGAGGTGTAGGATTTCTCCCTAACAATAAGATTTAGATAGACTCTCACATTTGAATTTGGGCGTACTAAGACATTGAATAGCTGCTTTCCTGTCCACAGCTCTACTGGCTTAACTACAGCAGGTGTTGGCAAATCAACAGAATCCATGCCATCAACCATAAACGAACACAGGAGTGAAAAAGATGCACGGTCATAAAATGTGTCCTTCCTTGTTATAAGGAAAGAAGATGTAAGAAAATCTTGAGTGGAAGCAACCAAAATCTCTCCATTTTTCGGAGTGCATAGATTGTTATGCACCCCCATCAACATAAGCGCCTCAGCGCGAGCCTCCTCAGTTTGTGGGACATGAATATTCATTTCATCACCATCAAAATCAGCATTATAAGGGTTGCAAACAGATTCATTAAACCTCAATGTTCTCCAATGCGGCATAATCCTTGCCCTATGACACATGACAGACATCCGATGCAAGCTTGGTTGCCTGTTGAAAAGAACAATGTCCCCATCTTCTAAATGCCGATCAACTATGTCACCATATTTGAGTCCCTGAGCACGGCCCTTTCTGTTAACCATCAACATATAATCGGAGCCGTCAGGACATTTGAGCATTCTGGCACCTGGGTACTTATAAGGCCCATTATTAACACACAGCCTCAACTTGTCAATATTATGATGAGAAACACGTTCTGGATAACTCAAGGTCATAGCCATTTCCATAGGGATTCCAACCTCAGTAATTTTCAGATTCGGGTCCGGTGATATAACACTTCTGCCAGTATATTCAACACGCTTCCCATTCAAAGTGCCACGAAAACGCCCCTGCTTCCCTTTGAGGCGCTGCACCAAACCACTCAATGGCTTGGCAGGTTGTTGAGATCTCAAGTTAACAGGAACAACAACCCGAGCCTCGCTATTTATATACTGTGCAACCTCAATCTGAAGCTCCTCCCAATGAGACAATACGACAGCAGAGGAACTTCCTCCTGATAATAGCTGCTGTCGAAGTTTAGCATTTGCTTGAATAATTCTCTTTAGCCTCACAGTTACGTCATCCTCATTGCTCTGTGATCCCCCTACAATAACCGAAGGACGAATAGATATAGGAGGCACAACAATGCAAGTCCACAGGAGGTTCTCTGGTCTAGTTTTAAGACACAAGAACTGGCAATCCTCATCAAGCATCTTCTTAAACAGAGAATAAACTCTAGCAGGGTCAAGCAAGAAAATCTGCTGCATATTAATGGCTGCATTGGCAGGAATCACCGACTTAAACTCATCTTCCACAACACCAACACCATCAACTGTTCGTTCCGAACGATCATGCTGAATTCCCACATCGCCGGGAACCCTTCTCACACCACCATTTATATACCCACATTTGGAGCACTTCACTGATCTATGATTCGTCAACGGCTTAACACACTCCTTCACTACCGACTTCATGTCCCTCATCGTCTTTTTGCTTCTCAATCTCTCGTCCAGAAGGATTCGAGCGCACAATTTACAAATGCACTTCAAAATGTCCACAACAACATTCAAATATCCAACATTAAAAACAGGGAGGGAAAGCATGAAATACCCAAAGTGCCCCGGGCAATCAGAGAGTTTTGCAGAGCATGTGGCACAGTTGCCACTGTGTCTATTTGCAGGGCCCAATCTGGGGTCCAACAACCCACCTTCAATGGGTTTTCCGGTGTCGGAATCGTAATACTTACCTTGAAAGATTTGGGCTTCGGCCATTTTGGTGATCTCCGACTGGGACAGAACGTTGAATTCCCATTGTGCTATTCTCCGATTGTCTTCTTGTTCAATGTAGGGCTGTTTTGTGAAGACTGGGGGCTGTTTGGTCACCTTCTTGATCTCCATGGACGTTGTAATCGGCGAGAGTACAGCCGGCCTCCAACTGCTGCTTTCCGGCTGCAAAGATGAGCCAGAGCTCTTCACACCGGCGGTTAAGGTTTTCACGATTGGGATTGAAGTTTGCGTTTGGAATCAGCCGACCAAAGGAATATTTATACAATATAAATACTCTCCTAACGTGCTAGGGCATCGCGTGGACGACCACGATTGCACCCATACAAATGGACGGTCAGGAATCCTCTGAAATTAAACTCAAAATATTAAATTTTGAATGCAAGGAGAATCGAACCTCTGCCCTATACCGTCCAAATGAGGGGATAAACCAACCGTGCTGCCAAACAATTTGTTAACTGCCACTAACTTTTGATTATTAATATTAAAACTCATCCATCAAAGATCAAACATTCAATGCTTAACTAAGAAAGATTTATATTAAACACCATGGAGGTTGAGAAATGACATTTGATTGAGCAATTTTGAGTTTTGGCTTCAGAAATTTATTTTTCATGCGATTTTTGGTCTTTGGATGAACATTTGTTTTTTGAAAAATAACTATGGTTTGCCATGAGTCCATGACTACTAAAGCCCTAGACCTTCACTATTGATGAGGAAACTTATTCCACTTTTATCTATAACCGATTCGAAGTATGGATTAGGGGGTTTGGTAAATGATCATCGATCGGTTGGTTTTTTTTTTTTTTTTTGAGCAATGGAAGTTCGGGCCGAAGGGAGACAGTCCCCCCGACCCGGGCCCCGTTGAACCACCTACAAGGCCCCGACGATGAGCCCAACTTCCATTCTGGAGACTGACCGACCGGCGGTTAGTGGGAGTGGAAAGACCCCGCTGGTCCCTTGATCCCCACAGTCGGAGGAAGGACCCGCAGGCATCCGGCCGAGGACACAACTGGTCCTTTTAGCTCCCCGAAAATTACCGCGTCAGCGCACCAGTGGACCCATGGGCCCCGCCGTTTCCCTGGAGGTTTGGACATCGATCGGTTGGTTAATATATGCACAAATGCTTGTGGTATTAGGATCAGGACTGACGTGGAAGTGTATTTTCAATAATTATTTTATGAATAAGTTCCTAGTTCTTGGGGTTCCTAACAAAAACTTTTCCCTCAATGGTGGGTAATAATGGTATGAAATTTGTGCTTGATTTATTTTGTAGGGAAGAGTCGTGATAATCTCATGTCTTGAGATAACTTGTGTATTTCAAGGGATTTCAAAAGTTGTTGCCTTCATTATCACAGGTTATCATTTTAAATTACGAAAATATGTAACTTTTTTTTTTATTTGACTACACTGAGCAGATGCATGATGCATGTACTGCGTATAAATTTTGAGTAAATTAAAAACATGAGGAGACTAACATTGTAAGTTTTGGATGAATACATGGTACAATAACAACAACAACAACAACAACAACAACATGACCCTACCACATATGAATTGCATGTAATTCAAGAACAACTATTGTGACTTCATAAAACAAAAACACACAATACTATCACAACATACGATCAAAATTCAAAAGCACAGTAACACAATACTATCACAACATAGAATCTTTTTCCATTTCATTTTCTCCACCTTCCTCACCTCTTTCTCCAAACCTCCCTTCACCAAAAATATCTTCCTCAATCCTCACATCCCTCCAAACCTCCATCCTCCAAATATCTTCCTCACATCCCCTCACTAGCTACATCCACCAAGGATGTCATCAATCCCAAATCAAAATTGAACAATTGCATTGATGTCTGTTGCACTAATGACATGCTAAAATCGATGAACTGATTGACAAAACTCTCGCACAGGTATCATATAATATAAGCATTCAGTTAATTAGGTTTCTCCTAAATAAAAAAATCTGGCTCACAATTTCGTAAGGGAAATTCTGCCCATCTGATACAAGACCATAAAGCAGGATTCACAAGTTCACAGTTTGCCAAAGTAAAATCATACATACTCGCAAACAAGAGAGAAAATTTACAGAACTAACAGAACATTCTTTATTGAGTAGATAGGAGTCTTGACATTGACATTTAAAAGGAAGATATAAAACGACTAACTAAATAGAAGTTCACTTGATTGGCAAACTTTGCCAATTGACCCGAAACTTAAAACTTAACAAGCATAACCGAGAAAACAAAGCAACCAGCCTACTCGGCAATTTAACATACCCAATAAACTTCTTAGATATCACCACCGCGAAGACGAAGGACCAAGTGAAGGGTGGACTCCTTCTGGATGTTATAATCAGCCAGGGTACGACCATCCTCGAGCTGTTTGCCGGCAAAGATGAGCCTCTGCTGGTCTGGTGGGATCCCTTCCTTATCCTGGATCTTGGCTTTGACATTATCAATCGTATCGGAGCTCTCAACCTCCAGAGTGATTGTCTTGCCAGTCAAAGTCTTCACAAATATCTGCATACCACCACGAAGCCTGAGGACCAGATGAAGAGTCGACTCCTTCTGGATATTGTAATCGGCCAGAGTCCGGCCATCCTCCAATTGCTTTCCAGCAAAGATCAACCTCTGCTGATCCGGGGGAATGCCCTCCTTGTCCTGAATCTTAGCCTTAACGTTGTCGATCGTATCGGAGCTTTCCACCTCCAGGGTGATGGTCTTTCCGGTCAAGGTCTTCACGAAAATCTGCATACCACCTCTCAAACGCAGCACCAAGTGCAAAGTCGACTCCTTCTGGATGTTGTAGTCGGCAAGGGTCCTGCCGTCCTCCAACTGCTTACCGGCGAAGATCAACCTCTGCTGGTCTGGGGGAATTCCCTCCTTATCTTGGATCTTTGCCTTGACGTTGTCAATTGTATCGGAGCTCTCCACCTCGAGGGTGATGGTCTTCCCGGTTAGGGTTTTGACGAAGATTTGCATACCTCCCCTGAGACGGAGGACCAAATGGAGAGTCGACTCCTTCTGGATGTTGTAGTCGGCGAGGGTACGGCCGTCCTCCAGCTGCTTTCCAGCGAAGATCAGCCTCTGCTGGTCTGGGGGAATCCCTTCCTTGTCCTGGATCTTGGCCTTGACGTTATCGATCGTGTCGGAGCTCTCGACCTCGAGAGTGATTGTCTTCCCGGTGAGGGTTTTGACGAAGATCTGCATGCCTCCCCTGAGACGGAGGACAAGGTGGAGAGTCGACTCCTTCTGGATGTTGTAGTCGGCGAGAGTGCGGCCGTCCTCGAGCTGCTTTCCGGCGAAGATCAGCCTCTGCTGATCTGGGGGGATGCCCTCCTTGTCTTGGATCTTGGCCTTGACATTGTCGATCGTGTCAGAGCTCTCGACCTCAAGAGTGATGGTCTTGCCGGTGAGGGTTTTCACAAAGATCTGCATGATTGATGAGGAATTGAAACGGAAAAGCGTTTGGAAATTCGTAGAATTAGAGAGAGCTTTTGAGAAATTGGTGAGGATGGAAGAGGAGGAAGAGGTTGTTATATAGGGAGATAGCCGACTCGATATGCTCTCCTTTTCCGAAAAGGACGATGAATTTGTGGTGTGAAACGAACGGTCCAGAATCTTCCGGGTGCTGAACGCCAACCACAATTGACCTAATTTTAGTTTATACTTTTCTTTCCGGGGATAATTAGGTTGCCTTAGCCTAGTAGGTTTTTGTAGTTGGACTTCATTGTTGGCGTTCTATTTGGATTACGTTCCCTCCCCTTGGCCCAGTAGGTTTTCAATTTGGATTTTTATTTTGTTAGTAGTATTTGGAAAACTGGATTAGGGACACCAAAACATTGACCGACTCACAAGGGCACAAAACTGCCAAGCCAAACCAAGTATTAAGTGCTCGGAATTGTCTTGTTTTCAATCGAGCTTAAAATGTAGTGTTCCAGCCCTAATTTGGTTTGTTTGTTTGACGAGCTCAAATTTAGGTTTGTAGGACTTAATTGTAATATATAATCACTTATTATTGACTAATTATGCTCATTATGGTTTAGCTGAAGAAAGAAAATGAAGAAATTAAAAGCAACAGGACACAATTTTGAAGGCTTGATCAAGTTTTAACAAATTGAACCAATGTTTTTAAAAAGCACGCGTGAGGCCTGAAAAATGAAAAAAAAAAAAAAAAAAAAAAACCATTTGTAAAACACTTCTGTTTTGATCGCTAGGCGCAAAAAGTTTATATGCCGAGGTTTTTTTTCTTTTTTTGAAAGGCCAAAAAGACATCGTTTTGTCTATATCATCGACATCGTTTTGTCTATATCATCAATGTTTAGGAACCTTATCTTTTACACTTTGCACCTTACGCCTGAAACTCTCCCGAAAACACCTCGGGATACGTCTCAGCCTTTTAAAACATTGAATTGAACTATTATATTGTTACAACATGAGTTGCCTCTTTAATCAGCAAGGATAAATCTTTGAGTGTTGAAGGAATCACATTCCTTTTACCCTTCTTTTCTTTCATAATGTAAATGAATCATATTCCTGCGACTCATAAGTTTACAGCATGAACTAGCTCTTAAGTTTTCAAAAATAAAAGAGGCAGAAGCATGGTTCATAAAAATCACATCTCCTTTGCATTAAAGCCCCATACAAATATATGGGATTCGAAAAAGGCTTCACAATATTTAGATGGAAGCCGGAAACAAATGGACTGAAACTGGCCAGCATTCCCTTTACAACTACACAAAGCAAGTCCTTTCCTCCATTGGAGGATTATCCCTAAACATATATACAAGAATGCCATATAGTGAAGCACAAATTATTTCCCCTTCAAATTATCAGCGAGAGCAGAACCCTTGCAGATTGGACAAGAATTTTTCATTGACAACCACTTTTTGATGCAAGTCACATGGTAATCATGACCGCATGTTTTCAGTGCCGCAACATCATCCCTATCCATGTACTCTTCCTGCCAATTATGATAAAAGCTAGTTAAGACATTTAGGAGCTAAGAGATCAAAATTATGTAGGGTTAAAAGCTGTGATCATATGGCACGTAATAATTTTCGGTTGCAAAATGAAAGCTTCTTACCAGGCAGATTACACATGTGCCTTCCTCCTGGTTTAGGTCTGAAGAACAATATATTGTTTCTGTCAAGCACTTTGGTATTAGATCTTCAGATACACCTGTGTTGACATGCCCAATCCTTTCACCCAATGCAAGGAGTTCCTATTTGTTCCAATATCACAAGAAACTATGAAGACCTGAAAGCCATAGGAAGAAAGCAATAATTAATTAAGCCAGGATTATCAATCTTACCTCGTAACTCATGTTGTCTATGTCTAGCCTCAAATCTCTATGATGATCAAGCATACTTCTGGAACCATAAAAGGCTGGGCGATCAGCGATCATAAAACCCTGCAATACAAAATGAAAAACAATTACTTCACTGATATTCAGAAATGCAACAAGACTAACACTGTACTCTGGAATTTTCATGCTTCTAGTAAGTGTCACAAGAGCAGATTGTCCATTCCTTTTGTACATTCCCAAAACTCAACACTTAATGCACAACAGACAACAGGCTATGCATTCAAATTTCAAGTGTGCAATAAAAGGTTCTTCAAAAGCAATTCATAAACAGGCTATAACAAAGGAACTTGATGTCAAGTGCTATTAATGATGGTGTTTTTTCAATTATCATAAAAGAGCTGCACCCTTCTCGCCTGTGGCAAGATAAAATACCCTGCTTCAACTTTGCTACATACCTCAGAAGAAAACCGATCCTGGAGACTAGTCTCTTCAGAGACTCGATATCTATCGTTAGACATCCTTGTTCTACCATTCCTGTCACTGTTACGCCACCCAACTGCAGCCACTGGCCTCGCATGTCTAGGGTAACTCTCAGATACCAACTGCAATCCTTCATCTGAATGTGCCACAGGCCCGAACCTCAAGCTGCTTGAAGAAGCCCTGAAGGCTGGGCTAGATCTTTGAGAATAGTTACTGCGAACTCCCCTTACAGTATGGGGTAAGGGACCGGGATAACTTGGAGGAACAGCAGTACTTCTGGTTGGAATGAAATCATGATGGTATACACCAGTCTCAGCAGAAGCATTAACCATACTGCTGCCTACAAGGAAGTGGTTGGGATCATGACTGAAACCACTTGTATCTGCAATTTAGAAGCAATGATCACTCAAAGATAACAAGAACCAGGATAAAAAAAATTAATAAAAAAAATCAGAAAAAAAAAGAAGATAAAAACTAACCAGAAGGTAAAATCCTTCCATGAGGAGGAGATACGCTAATATGGTTCCATTCATGGGCTAAAACATTGGAATTCTGAACCGAAAGATCGATTGTATTTGGGTGGTCAATAGGGAAATTTGCAGAATAAGCATTATGTATAGGATTGCTCGATAGATGTGTCCTTGCTAAGTTGGACTCCAAATCATGTTCTGACCGGCTTCTCACATTTCTCATAGATCCCTCACCCCTACTTGAGGGGTCATTTCCTCTATAATTGGGGTGGATCATAGTCATGTGATCCCAAGGCATGTGTGGGGTATCTATGTTTACTTTCTCCTGCTGTAATTCTGTAGATCTAGGGAGGTCAGAGGAACTTCCAGCGCCGTAGTATCTGCTTGTACTGCCTCTCTCTGCTACAGAAGGGATCCCAGGACTTTTTCGCTTGTGCGGCCCTCTTCCATTGCTCATTGTGAGATCAACAAAACCACCCTCAACACCATGGAATGCTCGTCGGTCATAACTGGACGAAGATGCATGGTGAGTGTAATTTCCATTGACCATACCAAAAGTACCAGCACTTGGTGGATGTTGAAAAGGATCATGAGATAGACCAGAAGCATCTGGTTGATATTGTGGTGGCACATCAACACCGTGGCTCAAGGAAGAATACCCATATGACCTCATAGGAGGGTTCCAATTCGAAGGAAAATGCATTCCATCTTGGAACATATTTTCCACTGGATAAAACAAAGAACCATTCTCTCCCGTCCCAGCCCTAGCTGCAATTATAGGTCCCACATTAGAAAAAATAAGAAAAGATAAGTTACTCCACAGATTTTCAACATTATACAATTGCAATTTGTAAATGACATACGACATTTTGCATATCCCTTTTATTATCCATACAAAATATAAACCAGAAGAAGAATATACTAAAAGGAGTATAAAACACAATACCCATATGTCCAAAAGGGTGTTCCGTGTTCATATGGTTCCAATTCGGATCATTTTCACTCTCATAAATTTGAGATGTGCTGAACTGATGTCTATGCCCCATAACTGATGTCACCTTCAAACTACTAACAAGTTGCGCGCTGGAACAGAATCTACCCAACAAAACCACAACCTACACAAAAAGGGAAAGACATGTCAAACATTGAAAAGCAAACTGCATATATGCTTAGTGCCCAAAAAGGAAAACGGGTAACATTTCTCTTCATTTCTTGTTGTTCTGCTACAGTTCTTGTTATACCCACAGTAAGTATGTGAGTGTAACAGGTTTTGATAAACACTTAACAATATTATTTTCTAGAAACACACATATATATTATGTATATGTATAGAACAAAAATAATACCAGGATTACAAGATGTCACGCAAGGATACAGATTGGATCAACAAAGCCTCTACCATAACAGGAGAATCACATAATATCAACAAAAGTCAGACATTGACAATTTTAGTTTGAAACAAGTATGCCACATCACCAAATACTAACTCGACCAAGAGAATCCTGCCTACGATATGCTTTCATAGTTTGATCCACCAAATCTCCATTCTATTCAAGGCTGGAAAGTGAAGTAAAAGTCAGATTTGCAAAGGATCAGTCAAAACCTAATTGCATTGCAAAGCTGGGGTAAAGTATGTAGAACACCCACTAGCACCCTATATCAACCTCTCCCTCGACTCTCGCATTCATCTGCAATAAGATGGCCTTTCCAAAGATAATAGAGAGAGCCATTTTTTTCTGAGTGATAAAAACGAACGGAAAGTGTAAAAACATAACAATCTGAAAGTGAGAAGAAAAATGATGGGAACAGGGCCACTCATTATTGCATTACCTGGGTTTTAACTTTAAATCACAGGATCAGGGTAGCAGGTGTAAAAGATGTAACAATCTCAATACTGCACCATATCGATCTACACTAACATTTGCTTGAGATTCAAACATCACCTATAGGATTAAAATTAAATAAAGACTAAGAAAAGAAAAACTACTACCAGATGTCCCCCTAGCCTCCGAATCCTGAAAAATGCATGGTTCTGACTTTTAGCACTAAAGATATGTTTGAAAGAAAAAGAATTACACTACAAAAGAAGAACGAAAATTCATAAAATAAAATACAAAGAGATGAGAACTGTCTGATATAGCATGACCGAATTACCGTTTTCAGTTTACCCAAATTTTTTAGAAAACTATCGATACCCACCCTTCAAATAAAAGGAAAGATTGCACTTTCAGAAACACAGGAGTTACAATTTGAAGATCTGAGGCATTATATGCAATGGCTGAAATGAGATTGAAAAGTATCAGATGGTCTTCAAGTGTTCTTATAAGACTATTGAGAAAGAGAACTGAGAAAATTGCAATGTATTACCGAAGACAAAGATTACAAATATAATCAAATGTGTGCCGTTTGGCTGAATCCTGTCACTGGGAGTACCTTTCTATCATGTAAAATATCACAAGTCAGTGATGACAGAAAGTAACACCTAGATACAAATTCTGAAAACTGTCAAGCCACAGGATCAGGTTAGTATAGCCAAAAAGTACATATATTGCTTAAACCTTCAGGCTTCTATGTCTAGAACAATTTCTACACTTACAAAAACCCCTGTTCAAAGGGGAGAGAATCTTCCTCTGAGAACTTAAATGATGTTGGCTTTCTCATAATCATCCCGAGACAGTTTGCAATTGAAGCTATGGAATACACATACAGAGATATACTTGCACCCTATAAGATAAGATGGGAGAGCTTGGAAGAAAGAAGCATCATGTATTCACAAAACTCTCTCTATCCAGAGAGACTTGTCAGCAAGAAGACTTGCTAAAAGCAAGCAGGATATTCTCATAAATCTCGAATCTGAAATTGATCTTCTGTTACAGCACAGAAGAAAAGAAACTGTGCAAGAGTCAAGGGTGCGATCTATCCTGATAAGGGATAACCTACACCAATTTGAGGAAACCAACAATGAGTAACCACCAATCGATGAGCAGGCAGCCCACTATCTCCCATCTAGGGAATGACAATTACAAGCCAAGTCGTAACTCGCAACACCCCACTTCTCCCTCTCTCCTGACAGCCTACACCAATCTTAGGGATCCATGCTCAGTCTTCTCAGTCATACAATAAGTACCTCAAGTTTATGATTGTCCTTTAATTGCACATGATAAACCACAATATGAGTAATGATAAGGGTCACTAGGTCCAAAATCCCACTTGCTAATCAAGCATCACCCTGCAAATATTGTAAACCAAACTACAAAGTTCAGTGACATCATCTTGCATGAAGCTTGTTCTGCCAAAATGGCCATATATTATGAATCCAGATGCATACGATCCTCCACTGATGACATGTATCGAAGGACCAAAAGGAGGTCAGAATGCACACCTTTAATTGACATCACCTAAGCAGACAATATCAGTATATCCCACCACACCCCTCTAGAGAACACCAACATACTGAATCATCCCAATGATAACTCCAAATACCAGGACAATGAAAGAATGAATTGACCACCAAAATGTTTAGAGTCAATGGAATTTCCCATGGGATTATAACTACCCTCTCCATCATCATAGTACGCACAATGTGGACACAACAACAAAAACAAGTTCACATCAATGGCCTCACTAGACTGCAGTTAACTTTGTTATTTTCCATCACTAAACATTTCATGCATGATCAATCTAAGAATCATGTCATGATCATCATCAAAGCTACGATTTTTCCATCTCAGTATGGCCTCCACCACCTCAGGTGAATGGATCCAGCTCTTCATGTAATTCCCAATTCAAGGTTAAGTGAGCAAGTTAAAAATGGAATCTCAGTAGTTAGTACCATATACTGTGCTCTTGCAATACTAAGCTGACTTTAGAGTCTAGTCTCTCAATCCTCAAGGAAAAAAACAGGGTGTCAATTGAGATTGATTCTTCAGAAGTCCAATAGACCAAAAAGTCCCTGCAACACCACTTACAATTCAGAGGAAGAAATGAGCTACCCCCAACTTATATATCCTAAACAAGTTCTAGGGGAAAAAATATATATATTTATCAAAGCAATCTACAGCTTTGCAAACAAAATTAAAGTAAGATATAAAACCGAAGATTTAAAATATTTAGATAGTTTACTTATAATATGTCTTTGACATGAGAATTAATGAAGAAACATGACCAATATACTTAACCACAGCTAAAATCTAATTGTTCAACTTTCTATCAGAACTTTTTTAAACTAGTAGCTCTAATAGATTCTCACCTGAAGAAGCAGTCATATCATCACTCCTGAACTGGGGTACTAATATTGTTCATCTCAAGTTCGAACTCGAGACAAGTAAGCAATAACGATACACCCTCAGCACACCAAAACCTGCATAACAGGAACCATCTAAAGTCTAAACCTAGCCGATACTACCGTAATCCAGAGTAAACAATGTATGATCTAAAAGATTCTCGGTGCAAGAAGCAACCTTGCTCAAATATAAGCCGGAGGAGAAAAAAAACAGCTATTCAAATATGAAAACCATTTCTATGAAACAGGATTAGGAATACTGATGTTAGTAATTGAGATAATTTATTTCCACAATTCCACTAAATAGCTAATTGCCGGTGAAACAAATTATGATTATGATCGCAACCACCATCACCATGATAGGTGATAATATTATAAGCTAGGACGATCCAAACACAGAAGACTAACCAAAAAACCGAAACACAGAAAAGCAAGAAAAATTAAATAGGAAAAACCATCCCATGCACCACCACCGAACAAGCAAAGCTCAACGATCAGAGGCCAGAGACGGCTCATCAAAGACTACAAACCACAAGGATCAGAAACGAAGAACGCTAAATTGATCGAGCAACGACGATCGGAGACAAAAATTACACAAACAAAATTCGTGCCAAATAATTATGCAGAACCAACAAGAAGACGATCAGCTCGGTAAAAGAAAACTAGAAGCTCTAGAATTTTGAAGAAAAAAAACGCAAACCTTTGAAGTCGGCGAAAGGCTGGCTCTGCACAGACGAACAAATTTTGAGAGAGAAAGATAGAGATGGAGGAAATTGTTGAGTTTCAGGAAGGAAGAGAAAGATGAATGAATAATATAAAGCGGTTGGGTGCGGTGTTTTACAGAAATAAGAGGAGGAGAAATTGTCTGGACTACCCATTGTTACTGGAGACCGGCACAGCCCGTATTATTAACTGTTACGATAAGTTCAATAAGTAATTAAGAATTCAAATTGATGGAGGGGTACGACGTCGTAAGGAGAGTAAATTAATTTAAAAAGAAATAAATTGTTGAGTGTCTTTTCGGTTAACTACGCGGCTGAGATAGAGCGGGTACACGGTGCTTTTATCTAACAGTTTCCAACTCCCAAGCCACTTCCGAACAAAAAGTGCGAGTCGTGGCTTGTGAGTCGTGACTGGCGACTCGTGCTTGTCTTTGAGGTCACCACACGCGTAGAGCGTGGCCCCTGTTCCTTGTAACATATTACTCCTTCTCGTTTTTACTTTTTACCTTAAACCAAGTGAGAAATTTGATTTCCTTTTCTTTTCTTTTTATATGAAATAAATACATTTAGGTATTTATTCTGTAGGCCCCTATGTACAGCATTTTCTATTTTCCAGGGCCTCTAGATTTTTTTTTCTCTGTGCTGTGCTCGGCCCCTAACATGTTCAGCCCCTCCATCACAAGGAAGATTGAATTTGAACGTAGATGGTGCATTTAATTCTAACCGGGAAAAAAAAAAAAGTTGGGGTGCTGGCTGGAGTCGTGCTTCGCAGTGACAATGCAAAAGTTGTTGTTGCATGTTCAAGTCATTCTTCTTAACAGCGTTTCCTCTCCATATTGGTTACAACTAGCAATATAGTTGGAAGCTTCTTCTCTCGAAGTAGTATATATAAGAGTGCTTTCGCATTGCCGCAATAGTAAATTCTATTCATGAATAGGAAAAAGCTTGGCTTTTTGAGTTTATTCCATGCTCTTGTGTGCCTTGACAAGGCAATGTGGTGGCTCATGCTTTAGCTTCTTATGTGTTGGATGATTTTTAGAATGTATCGCTTGGCATGATCATCTTATGTTGGACGATGTTGGTCCGTCATGTTCAACATGATCGATGTAATTGGTGTGCGCTACATGGAGGTATAGGTGATACTTTTTCATTTAGGGCTGGGCATGTGAAACCAAAATTCCAAAACTGAACAGGTCATGTACCGAACCGAGTCGGGACGGGTCAGGCCGGTTCTTAAACAAAAATTTGCACTATTCCTTACCCTCCCTAGAAAACTGGACCAGGATCGGTTTCTAGATTTGGAAACTGACATTGTCCCGACCCGAACTGAATTTATTAATAAAATATTTTTTTATAATATTTTTAATACGTGTCAACTCCTAAACCGAGTCTATACTTGACTTCGAGTCCTTGATCGATCACAACCATTTCATTTTTCCCAATTCCCATTTCCAGTTTTTCATTCTTCTTCTTGAATCCCTAATCCCCAAACAGCCAAACTCTCAATCTCTCTTAATCTTCATTTGAATCAACTTATTCAATTCTTCAGTTTCGATCATCACAAGTCATCGATCGATTTCAATATGTTCGAGTCTTCGATCCATTTTAATCTCTTCGATCAATTGCATGCTAGAGCTAAGAAGATAGTTGCTCGAAATGTTGAAATTTGACCAGATCATGAAATACTGAAAAACAATATGAGCAGGTTGTGTGAAATTTTGGCAATGTTGTAGCCTGCAATATTTTGGTAATTTTGCAGTTTGAATGTTGAAGTTTCAAAGATTGCTTTAAAAACTTGAGCCAATTATAGATAAAGTCATTTACATAACTCATATTATTCAAAAAGCCACCTAATATTTTTTTCTCTCATAAGGCCACCAAAATATTACAAATTTTAATATTTACAAAAATGTCACCGCCAGTAGCTTTACTGTTCTTTGACAGTAGCTTTATTGTTCTTCGACAGTAGCTTTATTGTTCTTCGACAGTAGCTTTATTGTTCTTCGACAGTAGCTTTATTGTTCTTCGACAGTAGTTTTCTTGTTCTTCGACAGTAGCTTTATTATTCTTTGGGAGTACATTTTTTGTTCCTCGCACTGAGCTTTATTGTTGTTTGGCAGTAGCTTTATTGTTCTTCGACAGTAGCTTTATTATTCTTTGAGAGTACATTTATTGTTCTTTGACAGTAGCTTTATTGTTCTTTGACAGTAGCTTTATTATTCTTTGGGAGTAGCTTTATTGTTCTTTGACAGTAGCTTTCTTGTATCTAGTAGTAGTTTTTGTATCCAGTGGCATTTTCGTAAATAATGAAAATTAAAAGTGCGGTGGCATTTTTGTAAATATTGGTGGCCTTATGAGAGAAAAAAATATTTGGTGGCTTAAAAAAAAACAAGGTCACCAAAAATGACCTTATGGCTAATTTGTTATAAAAACTTATCTCGTCCCGTACTAAACCAAAACCGAACGGGTTCGGTATGGTCGGTTTCAAATTTAAAAAACATCAATCTTGTATCGTACCGAACCGAAATAAATTTTCGGTTTCGAGATTGGTTTTGGCTCTATCCCAGATCGTTTGGACCAGTGTCTAGTCCTACTTTCATTTATCCAATTTTTTTAATTTCTCATTACGTTTTATTCGGGAAATATTTTAATGAGGCAACATCTGGTCTTATTTCTAATTTTCGTAGTCCTCGATCTTTCAATGAAATGTTCTTCTAACGAGCCAAAAAAGTTTTCAAAGCTCAGTACCCAAATTGTAGTACTCTACACAATTTTCAATATTGGACTCAAATTGGTTGCTAAGAGAGTTATTGTTTGTGAGGCCTAAAAGTAGAACCCATAAGTTCTGGAGCTTAAAAATGTAAAGGAATGAACTCATCCTCTAAATATTCAAGTCGGGCCTCTCTTCTCTCTGAAGGCTTCTACCAATTAATATTTAATAAGCTAGCCAACCTGACAAATATGAAACAATCAAAATACAGCATTAGTGAGAACAAAACTATGCATATGCAACCGTATCAATAAATAAAAGGGTAAAATCCTCAAATGGTACCCAAACTATCACGAAATGCACTTTTTGGTACCCACAAATGCTTAGGAAGTCTAATAGTACCCAAACTATCACTCCGTTAACCCCAAATGGTATATCCTTCATGTTTTCCGTTAAAAAAAATTCATCAAGGGTCAGACCAAAAATACAAAAAGTGAATGATTTTACCAAAATGCCCATAAGTGAATTTTTTGGTCTGACTCTTGATGAATTATTTTTTTTAACGGAAAACATGACGGATGTACCATTTGGGGCTAACGGAGTGATAATTTGGATACCATTAGACTCCCTAAGCATTTGTGGGTACCAAAAAGTGCATTTCGTGATAGTTTGGGTACCATTTGAGGGTTAATAAAAATGAGGTTCTCTCTCATCCACCGAGGAAATTGCAAGGAATAAGATTCAGATCGATTTAGATTTTTCTAGCTTGATCGGTTTTCAAGCAAGGATAACTAAGTTTAATCTAGTTTGAATAAGGATTCCTAGCAAAGTTAAGTTTAAGTTTCCTAGTTTGAACAGGTTAATTAATTTCCTTCCTTGCCTATTAAGGCAAGGAATAGGGTTTAAGTTCCTATGCCTATATATACCCGGCCTTGCTATTGCCGCATTTCACTAATCCTTGCTAGGTCATCTCGATAATTTCAATTAGCTGCTTTGCTTGCAATCTCAAGCAATGGCCTTTTTTGCCAATGATGATGATGATGGCCACTCCTTCTGTTACTGCCTTTCCGCGTGTTTCATACTAGTTATCGCCTCCGTCACTGCTCTTCTTCTCACCGTCTGTTGTGCCGTCCACCACCGCCCCTATTTCGTCAAACTCGACCAAGTTCAGGCATCGCTGTCTCAAATCAACTTCACCACCAACGACACCCTCCACTACACTCTCGACCTTAACATCACAGTTCGAAACCCTAACAACTTCTACCGCGTCCACCACAAGAGAATCGAAGCTCTGACCTATTACAAAAACCCGGCCTATGGCTTCGGTAGTATGGTGAACATGAACCCCTTTTCCCAAGGGCCCAATTCAGACGCTCTTCTCGCACCATCTTTCAAAGGGCAGATTAACCTCAGGGCTGATGAGGATAGTGTTGTTGTTGTCAAGCTCTACCTTGAAAACAAGTACGAGACTCCGTTCTTGGATTGGAAAACCATGTCGGAGTTCGAATGTGACTTGAAGGTTCCTTCGATCAATGGACAGCAATTGGCCGCTAGATTTGAGACTACTGAAGAAGCGTGCAAGGGCATAGTTCATCATCGAACTTCTTTCCCTAAACATTTGAAGGTCTATTTCGTTTTCTTGATTTTATTGGCTCCAGCTCCTTTTTTTTGGTGCAGGTGGCTTGGTGCTGTAGCGTCTTCTGCTGCATTTCTATGGTTATTGGTGATTGTGTAACTTACAGATAATTAAGAATATGTATTAGAGATTGGTTATTGAGTATTATGTGTATTGTTGGGCATGCAACACAGACTTTGGTTATTGCATATGAACGAATAAAAGATCAGTTACGTACATTTCCAACAGCCAGACGGGTTGAGAAAATAATTAGCAACTAAAGAGATAAGAAGCATTACTTAACTGTATGTGATTATGTAAATCAATTCAGATCTTTTCTAGCGGTATGGATCGAATTCGATATCGTATTGAACCTAGCTACAGTACCCACTCAACTATCATAGGTTCCAGTCTTCCAGATACAATTATATATAGTTTGCCAAATTTGTAATAGCGTTGCTCAAAGACTAATTAATTATTGAAAGAAAAAATGAGCCAGAGTTTCGTCTTCATATATGCTCACATTTAATGAGTAGTTTGCAAAAAAAAACGAAGAGAATGAGTTGTGATTGGGAAACTTCTCATTAATTAAGTCTTTGAGCAACACTATTACAAATTTGGACTCATCAATTAAGAGTCTTCTTGTTAAATTAACTTAGTTTTTGAGTAATATATACTACCATTTTTGTACGCACTTTTAACATTGCACTCGCAAGAAAAGAGCATGGGTTTAGACGTACATCCAACTTATACCATCTAATCATCATTTTCTTCATTTAATTAAAAAAGTATTTATAAGTATGGCAAATCCAAAACGGGAAATCAAATTGGTTAATGATAAATGTAATGTTGCCCAATTGAAAATTTGGAAACTCAAAATAGGTAAGTTGAAAAATTATTATATCCATCAAATTATTATATCATAATGAAGGAAAATAATATCAAATTAAACAGTCATTCAACAAAAAGTTAGAACCAAAATAGATATTCATATGCACCATTAAGAAGATTAAAGGAAAATCTTTATCAAATTTAAAAAAATACAATGAACAATCCACCTTCTTTCAATGTCGAAGACGGGATGAAAGTTGTTTTCATTGAAGATTTGTCGTATTTTTTTTTTTATGTTTGGACGGAAAAAATTCTTTTTATTTTTTTATTTTTGCGAAATAAATTATTTCCAATAAATAAAAGAAAATATATCCAATTTCTTCACACAGCTGGCTGTTGCTGCTCTGTTGAACCGTTTTCTTTACTGGATTGACTGGTTGCCCACCCAGACACACAAACATTGAAAAAGAAGAAACCAAACCCAGAAATCCAACTTCTCCGTCCCTATTTCAAATCTGTAATTGAAAAATACTAGTAAGGTAGGAGAGGGACGCCGAAGATGAGCGTCATCGAGCTTTTGACGAGAGTCGAGGCGATCTGCCAGAAGTACGACAGATACGACATCGACAAGCAGAAGGATTCCAACGTCTCCGGCGATGATGCCTTTGCTCGACTCTACTCCTCCGTCGAGTCCGACATTGAAGCCGCTCTTCAGGTTCCTCTCTTTCTCTCTCAATTTACTTAATTCGAATTCTGTTTGGTTTGCGGTAAAGCTCAGCCAGATTTTAGACGATAATGGCAGATCCGGACGTAGTTGGATGAAATTAACGAGGGTTTTAGTCAAATTTGGTCCTCTTTTGTTAACTGAAACTGAAACCTGAGTAATTTTGATCTGCAGAAAGCGGAGCTTGCTTCGAAAGAGAAAAATAGGGCATCTGCAGTTGCTTTGAATGCCGAGATTCGTAGGACCAAGGCTCGATTGCTTGAGGAGGTTCCCAAGTTGCAGAGATTGGCTGTAAAGAAGGTTGGCCTCCACTGTTTTATTCAATTCTATTATTTTCTTCTTCATAGTTGTGCACTTCATATAATTGTTTGAGAAATTGATGTTTAGTGTGGTACATTCTAGTCAAAATTGATAATTGAAACATGATTGCACGCAGATATGGTAGTTTAGTACTCGTTAGTGAAATCAAGTCCAAGAACAGTTGTAATTGAGTTGTCAATTTTGCCTGTTTGGTATAGAAACCCTGATTACTTTAGGGTTTGGGCAGCGTGTTTCAAAAATTCTACTCATTGTTCACAGGTTAAAGGGCTTTCGTCTGAAGAGTTTGCTGCTCGTAATGATTTGGTCCATGCATTGCCAGATAGGATCCAGGATATACCAGATGGGACACCGGCTGCGCCAAAACAAACTGGAGGAGGTTGGACAGCTTCAGCTTCTCGTACTGAAATCAAATTTGATTCCTCGGGTAATTTTTTACCTTTATTGAGATTGTTTGGTGCATCTTTTATGATTACAATCTATGTGCAATTGTACTTTATTTGATCACATTTTAGTTACCTTTACCTATGTGATTCCTGTATTCTGATAGATGGACGTTTCGATAATGAATTCTTCCAACAATCTGAGGAGTCCAGTCAATTCAGGAATGAGTATGAAATGCGGAGAATAAAGCAGGTGAGTCATATGGAGTTCTGTTTGCTTACAACGATTTCTGTTTTAAAAGGAAATTGCATCTTTGAAAGTTACATAGTGCAATTTGTGTATATGGCTGATTTTTTGACATTGTCACAGGATCAAGGGTTGGATGTGATATCAGAAGGTTTGGATACTTTGAAAAATATGGCTGGTGATATGAACGAGGTTAGTTGTTTCTGTGTGTTGCTGCTTGTTTGTGCAATATATGTACACTTGTTAATCTGTTCTATAATGTGGCATGTATAGGAATTTGATCGGCAAGTTCCTTTGATGGATGAGATTGACTCTAAGGTCAGAAACATTGTCTTCTCCTTGTCTTTCTTTCAAGATGCTCAGTTATAAGTTATAATTCTCAACTTCATGACTAAATGTTGCTTTTCCCTCTCAACAGGTGGATAAGGCATCTTCTGACCTTAAGAATACTAATGTTAGACTGAAAGACACTGTCAACCAGGTGAATTTACTGCAACTGCACATTATAGATTATTCGTAATTGCTTTTTCTAGCTGGATCTAATGCAAGTTTTGTTTTTGTTACAGCTGAGGTCCAGCCGAAATTTCTGCATTGATATTATACTGTTGATTATAATTTTGGGCATTGCTGCGTATTTGTACAAGTAAGCTGACAGCCTACTTAAATGGACATAAATTCATAAATGTTGAGATACATAATTGTCCCGACAAGTAAAATTTTAGTTGGTTATGATTAGTCTGGCTGAATAACTAACTTGACGTTACTGAAACATTTCAGACTTTGATTATATGTGATTAGACTTGCAGCTACTTAAACAATAAAATGCAGATTGTAACATGCATGAAATTACCTTTTCACTGCACTATAATTTGGAATTGATCATTTGGATATCTGCATTTTTCTGTCAATTGCGGTGTTTTTTCTATTCTTATCTGGTATCTCTCCTTTGCAGTGTACTGAAGAAGTAGATGGCAATTCGATGTGTTCAGGAGTTGATGGTTGCTGGATATTGTTTTGCACTTTGAGGACTCACTTTGGTGTTTGATATATATTGTTTAATCGTTTATTTGATGCTCAAGAGTCTTTGTTTACACTAGCGCGAATGTATTTTGTGTTTGTCAAGTACATCGGTCATGTCTGTAATTGTTAGTTTGCAGTTTATTGTGTCCTCTGTCTTGAGTCTATTGGTACTCTTTCTGATTCCTCGAGTTCAAAATCTTTTGAAACCTTTGTTGACCCTTGTTGTTAATAGTTTGGAATGACAGCTTCCTTTCGATCTTATATGAATCTTCTCATGGAATTGTTGTGTTGTTTCATGGTCTGAGTCAGTTTTGTCTTTCCCATGCATCGAGTTTTCGAAGATAGTTGACAAGTGGTAGCAAGTGTTAAGTTTGTGCATTGGGTTCAATTGTTTTCATTTAAGTTAATAGTTTGTTCCATTACTTGGTACCTTCGGGCAAAATACTGATTCTGCAAAGCTGCTTTTGAGTGCCCATTGTAACCATACCCCCATGGGTTCTGGAACAAATCTCAATCAAACTTCTCCAATCTCAGCATGAGGAAGATCTACTTCAAATGTTGGTCTGTCTTTTTTCAGATATTCATTCATGCTCTTTGGTTTCATATTGAGTTGAAGTATTTGGTGCAATCCACCAATATAAGGAAGTGCATGGCTTTGGTGCAGTTACAGCCTAATATGAGAGATGAGGGAATGCATAAGGAGTAGGGATTCACCCCAACTGTAAAGTAAAAATGACTGAAAATGAAGAGCAACACATAAACATCTAACACCACATACCCAAAACAATAAGCTGCTAAGTTAAATAAGCAACAACCCACTTGGTACATCGTTTTGCCATTGCTCTTTCTCAATTCTCCTGGATCTAATTCTCTATCTCCTTTCTGGCAATACAATGGTGGAGTTACCCATCAGAAAATGAAGCTCAATCCTGAGTTTCATTCTTCTTTCCAGTCCCGTCCCCACTTCTCTCCTCCAACAGCTTACCAGCCTCCACATTGTCCTGCTGAGCCTTCTTCTGCGGCGCCTCGGCGTCCTTAAGCGCCTGCAACTTGGCATGGTTGTAGTAGGCAACCCCGAAAAACGCAATCATACCCAATCAAATCATTATTTATAGATTTAAGAAATCAAACTTTTGATGCTATGTTAGACAAATCACTATTTATAAATTTAAGCTCATATATAAAATAAAAAAAAGTTAAACCGTATATATGTGAAGCTCATGATATTAACTTGTAGAGAATTTACTAACTTTGAATCGCAATGCATATATACAAGAGATGCTAGTATTACAAATAGTCAAATATACATACATACATACACTCTTGATATGAATATGATGTGGCTACTTAATTACAACCAGCAAACCCCAAACTAATTTACATGCTATTCGTCATGCATATACATAACAAATCCTTTACACGCTAATTTACATGATAAATCACCATCTTGCAGGGAGTTCTCCAGAGTCCAGACCTCTATTCGGGATTTCTTGAACACCTTTATTTACATATATAAAGGAATTCCACTCGCAGAATTACTTTATAACATATGCTAGCTAGGCCCTTCTCTCTCTCTATATATATATACTTTTCATTAGTAATCACTACCCAATTAACTGACTGAGTTCTTGATACTGGATCATAGAACTCCATTGATCTGCATTGAAATTGTCAGCTTCAAGTTGGTTATCTATTCCCCAAAGATTCATGGATCCATTACTTATAACTTCATCCTTTGGATATTCTCTGTTACATATCTTCTTGCTGGGAGCAACAGAACACCGCTGTTGATCAGTTCCTTCAGGCTCTCTCTTCAGTGGGTTGATGATCAAACTGTCTAGGGAAGAAAATAAAAACTGCCCACCATTATTATTGATCTTATTTGAATCGACCTGGTGGTAAACAGGAGTAGGGCTGCAAGATTTTCTATTCTCATTACCGTTCTGAAAGCTTATGCTTGAAGTGGTTTTGATGCTAGGAAGTACTTTCTGAGAGGCAAAAATGTAGGGTAACATTGGGCAGTCTTTGTATAGATAACTCCTGACCATTTCGATGCTAGGGTTTGCTTCCTTTGAACATGGTTCATCCACTTGCCTAAAGTGGCCAGATAGTTTGTAACTAGGAGTTGTGTTTTGATCTTCCCAAATGTTCCTGCTGTTGTTGCATTTTTGTCGAACCCGGCATAGCACCCAATCATCCAACTGTAATTAAAAAATTATCTTCAACGATATATATGGCAGGACCATTAGATGCGGACGTCCGCAGTGCAGACTTGTAAAATTTGGACTTATCGACCATGATACACGGTTCAACCGAGGATCATTTTTTGCCAAGTTTGCATTGCGAACGTCCGCTAGTAGATGCATATATATATATATATATATATATATATCATTCATATAACACAATTAATTACTAACATATTATGTTGCAAATCTGATCTGTAAATTATTTTGAGATAAGATGAATGATCGATATACTGATTAGCACACTAATTAACAAAACAAAGTTAGGCATATAAACCATATTTGAAATATATATCTCATGCAAAAAAGAACAATTAAGAATTCAGCAATTTACTTTTCAAAACGATTTCATTTTGGAATTTAGGGTTAATCACTTTAGCTTATGGTTGAGTATTCGGAGTTTATAAGTATTATAGGACAAACAATTAAATAAAAGCTTTAAATGACGTAACTTAATTTGAACATAAACACAATATCAACACAATAAGTTAGCGGAATATCCGTACTCTACTCAGGATTCAGTCATGATATATATGAAGCAATTAGCAATCATGTACTTACCCTCATAGACCCTTTTTGCTTTGAAGAAGTACTCCAAATCGTTGTGTCAAGCAATCTATACTCGTTCATGATCCACTCAGTCTTAATACCCTTTGGAGGGTGCCCAGTATAGAACACAAGTGCTTTCTTCACCCCAATGCTTTTCGTTCCACAAGAACTGAAAATATGCTTATCGGTCCCTGTAGCCTTCCAGTAACCCAAACCAGCCGCCCTATTAGGCCTGGTTCCATTCGGGTACTTCCGATCCCTCGGGGTGAAAAAATACCACTCCTCTTCTCCGAACAAGGCCTTCCCCGGTAGCTCCCACGGATTATACTTGTAGAGGTCCAATTCAGTGATGATGGTTGCCGGTAGCGGAGATGAAGTGACTTTGTTTTTCAAGTAGTGGACGATGAGCTCTTCGTCGGATGGGTGAAATCGAAACCCAGCAGGAAGCTGAATGCTATGTTTATCGATGGTTTGTTCCCTCTCGGCCATCTTTAATTTGGAGATGTACGTGCCTTGTTCCTTGGGGATGGAGGAACCTAGGGAATCAATGAGAACCCACTGAAATTATCGATGACCCAAAGAGTTGTAAGTTTTTGAATGCACTGTGCACTTGTATTATAGGGAGCTATATAGATCTCATGCAGAAAAAGACATAATATATTTGTGTTAGCATTTAATTAGTAATATAAAGCTTATCATTTTTATAATTTCGATTTTAAAAAGAAATGGAAGGAAGTAGGAGAATGGAAAGCAACCTCATTGTCCTAAACTCACCAACCATTCAATCATATAGGAAATTAAACTTGAAAATGGCTTTGATCTTTTGAGAGGACTCGATTTTGATTGAGTTGAAGACTTGCATGAAAGTTAAGTTTGGCCTATCTGATTTGATCGGATCGTACAATTGGCTGATTTCTTAGATAACAAACCATTCACACTAGATACCATTTAAGACCCTACTAGCTATCAATGGGACAAGATATACAGTAAAACATCGATAAATAAATACTCCCGGAACGGTGAAAAATTATTATCTTAGTGAGATTATTTATTTATCGATAAATGAATAATTTATTAATTTATCGATAAATAAATAATTTATTAAATTTTCAATAAATGAATAATTTATTAATTTATCAATAAATTAGTATTTTATTAATTTATAAATAATTATATATTTTCAAAGCAAATATGTGCATATATCTTATGAAAAACCATAACCATAGATTCATGTACTAGTCAAACTTTATAATAAACATTAAAAATAAGAAAATATAAAGATTTTAAAGATACATGTACATATATACATATTTCTAAATCTAGAAGATACATGTACATATGTCCGTAATATGCATTATGAATTTTTATGTATTGTTTTTATATGTATTTTAATAAGTTATTAATTTATATATTCGATGGGCCCTAAGGAAAGTTGAAAAAAATTATCATCTTATGTATTAAGCAAATTTTAATACAAAAACCCGAGTCGGGACCAAACTTTTTTATTATCCAAGCGAAGTTATTACTTTATCGACCATTCATTTATCGAGGTTTTACTGTAGAAGTCAACATAGTAACTTGTTTTTTTGCTCAATTGCCTTAACTTGAATTTCCTTGAACTAATCCGTTGAACATTTTGCCTCTACATTTTAAGGCAAAAACTTAACATATACGGGTTAACATATTCAGTAATTAATTTCATAGTGATCAAAGATTGAAATGGGGGCGTGCACCGGCATCCTTTTGGATCCGCTTGATCACATGACAAAGTATAGTTACACGATCGAACACGTTTTCTTGCCAAATAGTCTACCAAAATGGAAGTATTAATCTGAAAATATGTGAATCTGAACCATAAGTCAAGCTGGTTCTTGATGAATATATAATCAGTACTTGAGTGTTCATTTTCCATTGTCAAGAGACAATCGTGATTATGTTTCTTGTTTGTTTCTTTAAATTCATTCTGGCATCAGGAATATACGTACATCATGGGTCATGTTTTGTTGTCAATGTATATGATGGGGGTGATGCTGTGGTGGCACAAATTTTGGCATACATAATTCAATCAATCTAGAAAATATTATCTGAATTTTATTTATTTTTTGGTCGAGGAATAGTTTTCTTCACGTGTGAACGTTCATATTGTATTAAAATGTAAACATCTTCATCCCGACGTACAATCTAATGATCAGAACCGTTCATATTTTAAGTCCTCCATAAAAGATCATTTTGATAAAAAAAAAATTCAAATTAGAAATTATTTAGTTATTTGATTACTACATTTCTGACTGCTAACATTGAAAACCCGCAAATTTTAAAATTGCGAACTACGGAAGTGGAGAAAGATTTTATATATAAATATATATGTATGTAAACAGATTGATTGATATATATCCCCAAAATCATTAAGAACTTTATGTGTCTCGCTGCATTATTTTCATGCTTGTACTCCATCTATATATGTCCTTTCTGTTATAACGTGCATTGCAAGCATTGACATCATGTAATACATGGGATGTTGAGCCAACTACATCAAATTGTACTATTGAGATCGAGGATTTGCCAACTAATTAATGGCTCAGCTCATTTTATTATGAGAATCACATGCAATCATGAATCTATGTGAGCTCGCTCATCTCAACCCTAACCGCCACGGCTTTGGGTCCCTATAGCGGTGTAAGCCGTCCGGCTCCGGCGGAGGCCTCCTCCCTATAGTTTGTTGTTTCTATGCAGCCTTCCAACGTCGATCTGATTCGGCGATCACCCCCCCTAGTTCGACAACTGGTGCTTTGGGCGCTGGCTTTCGTTTCACAGAGATGACTTTTCATCGCAAAGAGTTTGTGATGGTTAGAGACAACAATGATTTGGGTTTGAAGATTCGTCCTCGGAGGGGGCGCCTTAACAAGCTTCTTTTTTTGGGGGTCTGGCCGCTGGATGGAGAAGGAGGCAGTGGCTTTTGTTGGTCTTGCTCATCAGGCGGGGTGGATTAGAAGAGGATGGGGTGAGAGGCCATTCGTTTCTGTTGTTCTTCCAGGCAAGGCGGAGTGGAAGCTGTGCATGTTGGGTCAGGTTCGATTTGTAGCAGGATTGCTATGTCAAGGGATGTCTCGTCACCACCCAGCACTGTTGTGCAGAGATGGATATGGGTCTGCGCTCTTGGTGGAGGAGTTGGTTCCTCACCGTGGTTTGCTCCGATCTACTTGCGTGCCCAGAGCAATTTGGGTGCCCAAAGCAACTACGGTGCTCAAGGCAGTTTGGGTCCAGGCTTAGGCCTACCTGTTGAGCCTTCCCTTCAATGGAGGTGGGGGTCTTGAGTTTTGGTATGGGTTTCGTATTTGGGATCCAGGCGGAAAGTATGGGCTTTTGGGGTTCTTTATTCTTCGAAGACCCTACCTTTTGGCTTTGTTACAAAATAAAGAGACTGTCGACACCTTGTTTGGTGTTGAGGATGACTCTTGTTCTATTTTAGTTTTTTTCATTCCCTACAAGTTGGTGGAGATTGTTCTTTATTATTTCAATAGTTTTTGGGATGAGGATAGTCTATATCAGCATGTAGTAGTCTTGTTTTTCTATTTCCAAGAAGTGAGCGAACACTTTGTAATCGATCGACCAGTTAGACAAGTTATGGTTGGTGTAGCCTTAGATTTTCTTATTAACCAGTCTTGGTTAATTATTGCTCATACTATTGTTCAGGATGCCCCTCAAAACGATTGTAATCATGGTTACATTTAATATATTTAATTATCTTTCTTTCAAAAAAAATAGTGTTGGATAATTCTTTACCTTATAATTTTATAATTTAACTATTCATATTTTATAATTATATGGTGTTAAGCCATTGCGTATAAGGTGAAAAAAATATGTAATTTAACTAAAAAAAATATAATACAATATTAGGAAAATATGAAAGAAAAAAACTTAAGTCGTTACAAAATGAGTCAACAATGCATATAATAATCAATAGTAAATTAGCGATAAATTATTTCTCTTGCAATTATGTACTCCTAATCCCACACATATATATGATTCTCAAAAAAAAAAATTCCACACATGTGCTGTGAATCAATAAGATTTCGCTAAAAGTTGCTGAAAATATTTACTGTTCATAACATTGACTTGTTTTTGGCTCATGTCATAAGCCTAAAAATGTAAGAAATACATGCAAGAAAAATATACTTTTTTTTAGTACAAATAATGCTCTTGGCTCGAAATCTAAAATTTATTAACTTGCAAAAAATTGCAGAAGTAGAAAAAGACTTTCCGCGAAATGAAAATTTCTCATATATATTGCAGTGCAGTTTATTTTTTCGCAGATAACCTTACCCGGAAAAAGCCCTTGAATCAAACTCACATTTCTGTGTATTTCAATTTTAATGTCCATGTATATGTATAATACAGGTTTTTAATACGATATGCTTCATTTTAATGCAATACCTTAATTAAGAAACAAATAGTCAAGGATTCACTCATTCACATCAAGAAGTTTCATATATAATGGAGGTTGCCTTTGGCTTTCTACAGCCTATACTCCTCCTCCACCATATCTTCTTGATCATCTGCGCGCACAAAACTCCAAGATACAGAACATTATAGAAATCAGTAGGAGAGACATAAAAAGGCCAACTTGACACCCTTGATCCCATTTCATGTCTTTTCCTCCTTGGAGTCTCTTCGTTTAACCATTTTCCTTTGTCCATTTTGGAGTACTCTCTAGAGTCTTTGAATATAAATTTTCTGCTGTGTCATCCTTTGAAACTTCAGAAATTGCATGCTCAACTACTTCCTCTTTGAATTTCAGACAAAAACACTTCTGATAAATGAGGTAATATACTAATGTATAGACTGGAATTTTCGAAGAACACAGACGTATGTACCCACCAAGTACTCTCCAGTTTTTTTATTATAGCATGCAGTATATATGCTACTGAGCTATATTACATGCACTATAAGACCAAAGTATAAATGATTTGCAATTAAGGACAAGAAACATTCTTTTTACGTGTGATCTGGGTACGTTTTTGATTAACCGAGGTATCTGGTTCGTCTTTTATGGCATTGGGGTGTGAACGTTGAGTTTGAGGGAGCTTAGTTTGTTGGCAAGCTTAATTCAACACTATGCTGTTGGCTAACATCGTTTTCAGATTAGAGTATGTTCGAATTTTAATCCAAAATATCCAAAAGGTGTATGACATATATACTTTGACCGACACTAGCTCGCTCAATCGTCATTCCAAGTGTGCTATATATAAAAAAAAAATTGATGTTTCTTGTTAATTAATGTATTTGTCACTATATACGCAGATTTTGGATCCTGTATTACATACGTATTACCAATCTCTTTTGGTATTAATTGATCATGTGTTTATGTCAATGGATGTAGTTAGGTTTAGAGAAAATCCAACAATGTACTCCAAAATGTATCTATGTTGTTCGCCGAATAATCACCTCAAAAGCTTTTTTAGTTACTACTTTTTAAACACACTCCGGCCAACAATGTTGCCTAAATAGCTAAACTCAAATATTTTATTAATTGTTTTATTTATTTTTCGTTATATTGGGGAGGAGTCGACCACTAACTGAAATTAATCCTAACCTGATTCTTCATTCTTATTTATTAGTTGGGCTTAACTCAATGACTTATTATTTTTATTTGTTCGCGAGTTTCCCAATGCCAACCGCCCAGGATATCCAACATCTTGTTAATTCTATAAGCTTTTAATTGGGTTGAAAAACTATTAAAACTCAATCAGGCTGACTATTAATCTTTGGTTCGACAAGGAAAAAGACACGCTTCACTAACACAAATAGAATTAAACGAGTTAACAAGCTAGTTAACAAATTACTATCTAAAATAATGCATATATTTTATTCAATTTTAAACGAAAAACGAGTCAAGACGTACTAAAACTTATATACTACACCTCGATCCGGTGGGATGGTGTAGTATTACTTTGGATGGTACTTTTGATGAGGACAATAGAGTACGTTGGAGAGATTGGAGTGGTTGCTAGAGATCATGATGGCTCTTTCCTCATGGGCTGCTATTTGACTGTTCAACACGTTTATGATCCGGGTCAAGTAGAGGTTTTAGTAAGAAGATTGGTTAGTCAGTTCGCTGTTGAGCAAGGTCTGGGACCTGGTATGTTCAATACGAACTGCCTTAGGTGGGTTCATGCATTAGCTTCCTCTAATGTTTGAGGGGCTCGTTTGGGTCCGGTTTATGAGGATATTGGCAGATACCTTAAGGAGTTTCCAAGATCCTCTTTCCACCACATCTACCAAGAGGCAATGGGGCAGCACACCAGTTAGCTAAATGATCTTTACATAGTCCTTCAATTTTTACTTTTTTTCATTCCTGACCACCTATTTTGGTTTACCTCCTTCTGAAGGATTGTAATTGAACTTTTGTTCATTCTTGAATAAAATCGTGTCATTTCTTCCTAATATATATATATATATCGAAAACTCATAATTGTATATAAATAAACATTTATATCAAAATTTTAATCCCCTGCATGTAAAGATTTCAAATCGATTTTAGATTAATTATATGCTCTACCTCAAATTGATAATATATCTGCTTTGTGAAAAATTCTATAGTATATTAACATATGACATATATACAATTACGTATTACTTTTAGAACTTAATTATTCAAACGAGAACCTACTTCACTCTAATGAGGATTTTATTATATTTACCTTAACGAGAACTTTTTTGTAGTTACCACATGAGTTGTCGAAGTGGTAACATGTGTCGTAAAATCGTAAAATATTACAATTACTACTTTTAGGACTTAATTACTCAAACGAGAACCTACTTTACTATAATATGATCGAAGACTTTATTTATCTAAACGATGATTTTCTCTCCTCATTATGTATGAGAAATATTATTATATTAACATACATAGCCCAACGTACAAACATATAACCTCTCACAAGTCACTATAAAAGTCATGATCTATAAATTGTTACGTATATGTGTTCAAAGATCAGGACCAATGAAGAGCGGATTTAGGCGAACTTGCGGACTCGACTGAAATTAGAGCTTATTTGAGCGTTAAATTAACTCCGCTTAAACAGTGTGGCAATTTTATAGTTCGCAAAGTTCGCTTCGGAATGATCATCCTCTATACTATTTAAATTTGGTTACAAATCTAGATGGCTACATTATCATCTTGCTCAACAGGGAAGGTAGTCATCCATCGAGACAAAGAATGAATCTTTATTTATTCAGATATGTTTTTTTATATATATGTATAACAGTTTACGCAGAAAAATTCCCTGGCTCTCTCATTATTCAGATTCGATCTCTACCGACAGCTTGAAGCCAACTTACTCTTGGCCGGCTAGCTAGTGGCCATACCTTCAACGATCAAGAATTGCAAATTAATAAAAACATGCCATTGAAACCACAAATCTCTAGACAATAATTCCGACAAGTTAAACAATATCTAATTCTTGTAGAAATAGATTATTATACCTGGGCCTCTGCTATATATGTTAATTCAAGTTTATTTCTGCAAAGACTAAGCGTTGCATTATAAGATATTTTAGAAGATTTGAGATTTTGTGAAGGAAGAGAGTTGGAGTCGGGAAAGAATGAATGTGAATATTGTTGTAGCGCGTCTTGGTGGTTTTAAACCATAGGGGACAATATATATGATATCATTTTGGCCCTTCAATTAGTTTTTTTTTTGTTCTTATGTAGTTTTCGTGCCTAGCTTGCTGCCATGCCAACAAATCACGCATAATATAATTCAAAAAAAAATTTAAGCCTTAAAATGCGCGTTTTAATACATTGATTGGGAGTATGTTTATCAAACCGATCAATTTAAATAGTGAGATGAAACAAACTACGATACACAGCCAGACTCACGGTTTGTTGTCATATTCGACAAGGGATCCAGGTCGGATCACCTCCACCGCTATGCTCGACACGTAGAACCCTAGGTCGGGTAGCCTCCATGCCCTCCATCGTTTTATCCACATAGATTTCTTTGTTTCCTCTAACATTTAAAATCTAATTGTAATTTTCTTCGGATTATAGGTTTCAAATGGTGCATATATATAAACACCTGCTTGGAGCATATTAATTAGGGTTTCCGATCGAATGAATTGAAATAGGATAAACTAGCTAGTAGTTAATAATTTGTTGATTTTTCTGACAAACAGCCCCATGTGGTGCTAGCTACTCCCAAAGAAGAGGTTGTTTTCGATGTTCATGGTACATTAATTTTTCTTTTAATTTGGTTTCAAATGAAGCTATGGGTTTACATATTTACCACAAGAGAGATGTGATTCTATTATCATCCACTTTTCTACTCACTCCACACGTACCTTAAATTAATCATAAACAAAAATTGATACAAATTTACCCTTTCCTAAAAGTTATCGAAACGGACAAAATTTAGTTAGTTTATTATACATACATGCTCATATATAAGAGACTTTAGTTAGTTTAGTGACAAGCACACACTATAAATTAATCAGACGTAGTTAGGGCATAGGTTAAAGTCCATCACGGCATCAAATATTCATTGCCCTTGGTCCAAGACAGAGAAAATATTTTCTCTTTTGGCAAACATCAACAAATTCAAAGAGCACACATCGATAACATCGATCGATCTATTTAGGTATATAGTCATATTTAATCTTCACATTAAGAGGGTATTCTAATGCTAAGCCCTATAACATGTTTACATTAATCTAAACCATAATAGATATGTGTATATATAGAGAATTATATGGAAATAGAATGAGCGTTGATCAAGGCACATGAGTAATCTAAGCAATAGATCATAGATAGGAGGGGATGTCATTACTTGGTCAGACCTATATAATTTATAGATAACCTCATTCTGATCTCTTCCTCTACCTCAAGTCCAAGAAAACCAAAAGATAAAAAAACCCTAATAATTTCTCCCTCTGGAAATTAGGGTTCGTTGGTCTGTACAGTTTCAATTCCAACATGGGGTTTTGTGTATTTTATTATTTATATACGTGTACATGCAATATTTTAAAATGAGAGAAGCTAAGCATTGGATACCCGATGGGGATGAGATAGAGAAAGCATCAAATTTCTAAAGGGAAGCTCCGAATGCATGGAGCCAAAAGCAGTTGTGTACACAATATATTCTATATATATATATATTGCTAATTATTCTTTACTTAATTAATTTTTCTAGAGCTAAGCTTAGCTTCATTGCATTATTGTTATTATGTGATATCAATATGAAACTAACTGTGGGTACATGGTAGGGTCTGATCAAAGTCAGCTCAGAAAAAGACGTCATTGCAATGATCCATTTGCCACTCAAGGACCTCAGCTTCTTATTCTGCACAGTCGGTAAATAACTGCATTTTCTCGTGAAGTGATTAATTGCAATCTGCAAATGTAAGTGATCTGCTCGATCTCTTCAGATCTAAGAAATTTTACTCTTTATCAACCATAGATCGATGAGATGTTAATTGCCTTCAAATTATGCATTAATTCCATGATTATATCTTCATCCAGTACGTCTTAATCACATCAGGTAGTAATTAACTTGAACTTCAAACATCATTAGTCGAAATCAGATATTCTAACTCGAACAAGATCAGATTCGGATTGGGGACAAAATAAATTATGAAAGATTATACCTAACAATGGACTTAGTCGTAAAGTTAAATCGCTAATTAATTTAGGGCCTCATTAATTAGATCTCGACCACTCTCTCTATATATTATATGAATACAATTAAAAGAACAACGAATTCAAACCCTAGAGTGATATAGCAGTACTATATATATGTAGCAGTATCTAGCTAGAAGAAAACTTAAAATTCTAGCTAGAAAATAAACTATCTATACCCTGCATGTGAGAAGTTATTAATTAAGTGCCATACTAATAGAAAATAAGAAGGAAAAGATAAATTTTTAGAAAATTAACTGTCCGTGAATATTTAAAATTGATTAAAAAATTGATAATAATTAATACACACGATCCTTTGATCTGCTAACATAAGTCGTTTATTTGTAAATGGAGAGACTTGTGACGACTGGTTGTTGTGTGATAAAGAAAAAATGTTGATAATTACTTAACTAGTACTAGTATGGTATTGGCTAAGGACCATCCAATCCTTAAGGAAGCAAGGGTACGTGGGGTACATAGTTATCTATAATTAATTTGGATACTAATTGTTAGTATTTTCATTAATTCAGTCAAATGTAATAATCTATACTATTATTTAAGAGAAGAGGGTTTGCCAACTATAACAATTTTTTTTTACGTAATTACCCCTCATATATTAAAATACTTTAAAAGCTAAATAATCAAAAAGGGTAAAAACATCAAATCATAAAGAGCAAAAAAAAAAAATTGCATAACTACTTAATCACCCACTTTCTTTAGGTAACTATCTTCACTTCCACTCTCATCGAGTGTGTGAATATTTCTAATATATATTATATATTTATAGAGGAATGGAATAAACATTTTTCATTTATTAAATGTACGTAGGACTCTAGTGAACGTTGCTCGATAGCTTCTTAGTTGCATTCTCGAGGGCATGACCTTCGGTAAGACTTGGTAGAGGTTGCTTTGTCGCTTTCTTCCAGGCATGAGCTGCTAATAAGCTCATGTTTAATTGCTCGATCACTAGAGAGGATGAGCGAGTGAGTAGGACTTAGGACTATATATGATAAATATCCTCTTTGGTGATCATACGTATTTAGTTTTAAACTTTTTAGTTTCCAGCCTCAAGATATGCTAGAGATCTCGTAGTAGCCCGTTGGTCTAACGTTTTGTTATAATTAGGTTTTATGTGGTTCTTGTTTGTATCGTTGTAACAATTTTTTCCGCATTAATAAATCTGTTTGAATTAAAAAAAAAGGTTTTAAGCTCTTCCTTTGTTCATAAATCCTAAGAAAGGAAAGAAGAAGAAAAAAAGGATTTATCTGGTTCAAGAACAAGTTGTAATCACACGACCTTTTTTTTTTTTTAACTATATATTAATCACAAGATTTTAAAATCCCAAACTTCTGTCAATGCTATAAATGACAAATCACTGCCAAGGTCCCTGAGACTCGTAAATTCAGAGGTAATTATTGCATGTTCTAGCTACCAATTATAAATCCTCCCCGGCCATTTCTATTTCCATGTCTAAAATTAGTGGATCCTCAGTAATTATAGCAGCATGGCAGTGATTATAGGACTACCTATCTATACGGTATCATCAACATCACATGCAGTCCTACCATGGCAGAAACTCTGATCAATATCATCAGTATATGTACTACTCCCACAGAGGTATCACGGACGGTCCTATCAACTGTTCCTCATCGGGAAATTAACCCTGACTTATTTGGTTCTAGTCCCACTTTAATTATGCCCAATAATAATCATAAAGGCAAGCAACTTTCTGAGGAAGAGAGATCAAAGCACCCCTTTTCTGGCTTCAAAATTAGAACCAACTTTTAGGTCATTTTTTGAGTACTTCAAACAACAACATATTTTAACACCGAAAACAAATAAACAATCTCATCGTTCGAATTCACCTTTTCAATTAACTATTTCTAAACATAATTGGAATTTGGGCTCACCAGAAACCAACAAAATGCACACAACCATACACATTCTGCTTTTCTCAAACCCAGCTCAGCCATTGCTCCAAAAAAAAAAAAAACCAGCTCAGCCAATATATTTCTCGCACAGTCGCACACTTCCACTTTTGTATACGTGAGAGAGAGAGAGAGAGAGAGAGAGAGAGAGAGAGAGAGAGAGACTGTGATCGATGGTGGTGGCCCAGAAAAATATATGGCTGACCGACTTTGCGGATCGATGTGAGTTAGCTAGATAAAGAGGGAAGAGACTTATAGGCGTAGGACTATGACTACTGCAGAAAAGAGAGCAGAGAAAGAGAGAGGTTAGAAGAAGAAGAAGAAGAAGAAAAAAACACTAAAAGATAGAAAATATTATTCTCTTTTAGCTATCATGGTTTTTGGTTTTTTCTCTTAGCTAGAAATCAAACTTACCAGATCGTCTTCCTTGCAAGAGTCCGAAAGCTCTACTATATTCTTTAGTGAGAGGGCTTTTTTGTTTAGATCGATCAGTACTCCTCAAAAACTACTTGGCTTGAGTTTTTTTTGCTGTCTTTTGGCAGAGTTGGAGTGTCTAAATTTAGTCTAGTTCGATAAAACCCCTTGCGTTTTTTTGCTTGTACGGTCTCTTAGTCTTTCCAAAACTAGTCTTTGTCTGCAGCTAAATTACAAGGGAGCAGGTTTGAGTTCAGATTCAAATGATGTCCGGTGATGCGTATTCACTTATACCTTCTGCGATTGAAGGGTTCGATCATCAATTAAACGCAGCAAACCCTAGCCAGAAATCCAATCCTGTGGTCAAGAAGAAGCGAAATCTACCAGGAACGCCAGGTAATCAAGCAAGCAATCAGTTCCTTTAGTTTCTTTCGTTTCATAATCTTCAACTTTAGTTTCCAATTTAAAAGTTAATTTGTTTTACATGTATAAAATTTACCGACACTAGACTCTCGCCGGAAACATGTATCCAACATAGCATATCATATATGTAGTCAGATATTTGATACCACAACATTTCTGGTTAGTTAATTTTTGTGTGTCAATTAACAGATCCAGATGCCGAAGTTATTGCTTTATCTCCGACCACACTTATGGCGACGAACAGATTCATCTGCGAGATATGCAACAAGGGTTTCCAGAGGGACCAGAACTTGCAGCTTCATAGGAGGGGTCACAATCTTCCATGGAAGCTTAGGCAAAGAACGAACAAAGATGTGATCAAGAAAAAGGTGTACATTTGCCCGGAGACGACCTGCGTCCACCACGACCCGTCTAGAGCGCTCGGGGACCTCACCGGAATCAAGAAGCATTTCAGCAGGAAACACGGCGAGAAGAAGTGGAAGTGTGAAAAGTGTTCGAAGAAATACGCAGTCCAATCGGATTGGAAAGCTCACTCCAAGACCTGCGGGACTAGGGAGTATAAGTGTGACTGTGGAACTCTCTTTTCCAGGTACATAAGTTAATACAAGCTAAGAATTAAATGCTCATTTTTGGATTCGAATTTAATGCAACCATATGAAATATGATTAGGTAATAAATGGTAGGGGAGTTCATTTTTGTTTTTTTTTGTTTTTGTTTTTGAGAATCGAACAGGAAGGATAGCTTCATCACACATAGAGCATTTTGTGATGCCCTAACTGAAGAGAGTGCTAGGCTCACTTCAGCTGCAGCATCTGCTACAAATCTCAACTTCGGAGATGATCATACACTAAACAACACCATGATTAATTCTCAACCAGTTCAAGATGTTTCTCAAATCTCCGATTTCGAGAAGCCCAGCAGATTGTCGTTTTGGCTGAACCAGCAGCCAAATAGTCTTAATGTGATGGACATGGCAGCTGCAAATCCTAGCAATCTTTATGAAATGGTGCAAATGGGCTCTGCCACTAATCTTTTCGGCTCAACTTCCATGTCCAATTTTGGTGCCTCAACTTCAACAAGTTCCGCAAATCACTCCTTATCATCACCAATAGGACTAAAAGATCAAGAAGGCGGAAATCTTAAAGCCAATATTATTAGCAAGCCGCCAGCAGCGCCAATGTCTGCCACGGCGCTGCTGCAGAAAGCGGCTCAGTTGGGCTCGACCAGAAGCACCAACCAGTCCTTCTCGGGAAGCAGCTTGGGTGTAATGAGATCGCCGTCTTCGTCCAACGCTCTGAGCTTCAACAGCCGATCAAATGAGCTTAACCAACTTTTTCAATCGAGTACTACTTCATCGGATATGATAAGCTCGTTAAGTTGCTCAACAAACAGTACTAGTCTCGAACAGCTGATGAAATTCGGTGGTGCGAATTCGAAGGGGATTGATCATCAGAACAGTCTAACCAGAGACTTTTTAGGGGTGGGAGGAGCTGGAGATCATCGTCAGTCTCATAATAGGCCGTTCTTGCCACAAGAGTTAGCCAAGTTCGGTTCAATGAGTTCAGCTGCTATGGGATTGAGTCCATTCACTAGCAACCACTGAAGTCCTTATCATAAACTAACCAAACTGAGTCGAGGGTGAGTCGTGGACCGAGTTGAATTCAAACTGATCGGTCCCCGCAAGCTGAAGGAACAATAAGAGAGAGCTAGCTAGCTAGCTAGGTAGAACGTACTGCAGCCTGAGGCAAGTGGTCACAGACTTAACAGGGGGGTGGGGTGAGTTGGCGAGTCAGGTGGGGCTCGCCAGTGCATGTCTGAAGTGACAGAACGAAGAGAGAACTCCGAGTCATGATGATATGTAAATTATTTGTACCGGCCCTTTTGGTTGCTCTTGTTTTATCTTGTGTATGTTAGCCTTCTGTTTTCTTATGCATGATTTTTTTTTTCTCTTCTTTTTGAAATGGGCACGGAAAACTACGTGATTGATATCACAGACAGAGTTGACCGTCCGTCAAACTTATCCGGCTGCCCCGTCAACGATGGCGGGTGTAGTCATAATTCATAAAGAAAGACTAGATCGAGGAGGGAGGGTAGTATTAAAGTTGCGTCTGTTTCAGTTAATGGAACGTTTAAAGCGACTATAACGTGCATGCACCACCGTTGGTATGATAATGATCAAGGATTCAAGGGGACGTAAGAAGTGGAACCTAGCTAGCTGAGACTAGTTTAGGGTTTAGACGCTTCTTGGTCTTTTGGGTAGTGATCCAGTGTACCTAGCATAGTATAGTTTAGCCTAGGGAGAATCTAGCCATAGCTGCATGCCAATGAGAAAAGAATTGGGGACAGATGGTGTGATTTGTCAACTACGCGACTTGATGGTTTGGTACGTACAAGCACGGGAAAAAAAAAATAGAAGAAACTAACCTCAGCCAATATTCGAAATTTTGGTGCTCAATACAATATTTAACGACCACAAAAAAAAATACAATATTTGAAAGGGGAGTAGTTCTCAAAGTCTCAATCAAGAATAGTGACCAAAATGTATCCATAAGATTTCAATTATCTTTCTCGGTCGTTTTTTTTTTGCTAAAGGAATAGACGGTGTTAAATCTATAATTATATAATGAGAGATAATTGTATTTGATTTTAGTTTTTCAATCTTGGTCGAAACTACAATTCCCATTGAACTCAATTGGTGATTAAATTTTAATTGTCAATATGCAATCCAGCACATATTCGGTACGTAGAGAATACTCCGTTACAGCGTTACCTGATTATGATTTAATGCAAGATTTTATTTTATCTGAAAAAACTTCAATACTACTCCAAAAGAAATATCTCACTCAGTATTTTTTTAGTGGTGGTTGATGTAACGGTGAAATGATATATGACATATACATACTGTCCACCATTTAGCTAGCAAAATAATTATGATGAGTTGCCATACCACGATCTGAAAACTTAAAATAGAAATAGACTATTTAGCTTTATAAACTACTCCTTGACTAATTAGATGGGGCATGACAAGGGAGCTTGACTTTGGGTTTCACTTTCTAAACTACTTTCAGTAACCTTTTTTTTTTTTCTTCTTTCTTTTTTTGTTATGATCCTTTCTAATAGAAACCAGCTGCCAGATATCTTATAGGACATATATAATTAAAATTAACAAGCCAGATAACATTACAACCTCGGAAATGAGATTAGAATGTTTTAGGGTTCCAATGTGGATCCTCGGAAACAACACATGATCGAGGTTGAACGCCGTTCATTTGTTCAAAAGCCTGTCTAATTAGTTTTCCCCAAGCTGCCATGGAAAATGTAACCGAGAAATGTTTGCCGATGAGAAATGTTCCTCAGACAATAATATTGTTTTGGGTGACCCTTATTTTCAGGTACAAGGTCACAGCTGCTAGCTTTGCCCTTCTATAATAGGGCACTGTTATAGTCTGTTGCCCCCCTATGAAACCGTTGCAGGGGCACTCAGTACTGTGAAAAAGAACAACTTTGACTTAGCTCCATACTTGTTTATTAACATGGTGTAGAAACCTAGCTATTTGTGGGGAGATGAGATTGAAAGTCTTTGAGAAGCTTGGCCAATGGTCCTGCGGTTTAGCTAGCTAGGACAAGTACCGATCGATCTGGGTCTACGATCAAACTGCACAAAAAGAAACAATATTGAAAGGTAATGCAACTTTATCGTGTAATGAGTTTTACCTTTTTATGGGTACTTGTAATGACCAGCTTTAAACTTTTTGAGACCTCGGTCGACCTAATTTAGTTATTCTTTTGAATCAAGTTTGAGCTATTCCAAGTAGACATTCTAAGACCGTTAAATCTTGAACTAGCTAGCTTAGTTTTGAGCTTGTTGACCAAAAAAAAGAAGAAGAAGCTTAGTTTTGAGAAAGGTTTTGTTACTCTTCTTAACCTAAAACCCTGCATTAATTTCGGTGTGATCCAGATCCGACCTCATAAACCAGATCCAGATCTCTATTTCGGTGTGATCTAATATGCCTAAACCTTCGGCCCCTTCGTCCAATTTCCTTCACTTTAGGTTTGTTCTCCCTCCAACCCACGCTTTGGATCGATCTCTAGCATAAGCCTTATAGCATACTGATTTCAACTGAAACTCTCAATCTCATAACCTCGCCTCTACCTTGATCTCTTCCCAGTCAATATTTCCTTTCTTTCCCACATGACTCCCTTCAAAATACTATCTACTTTCTTTATATGTTAGAGTACGTATCTTAAGACTCTTTTTGTTTTTTTTTGGACAATCTTAAGAGACTCTTTCTTAAGAGACTTTCAAATTTACTTATTAAAATGTACTTTGAAGACCTAGATGACAATTTCAAGAGTGAAATTAATTTGGTCCCTAACTTTGAAGAGTAAGAAATAAATCTTAAGTTTTGGAAGGAACTCTTACCGATGTGGCTCACACGACTGTTCATGAGGTGGTGCAAGGGGTGCCAATGTACAAGGCTTCAAACTTTACTACTTTAGGAGGCTTGCAATGTGTTTACACATTAATGTATTGTTTAGGGTAAAAACCTCAAATGGTACCTGAACTATTGTGTAAGGTATTTTTTAGTACCTAAGAATTTTAGGAACCTCAAATGGTACCTGAACTATTGCATACTTACCTAATATGGTACCTCCATTACTTTTCTCGTTAATGGATGTACCATATTAGGTAACGGCATAATAGTTCAGGTACCATATTTGGTAAAAAAAAATTCGTAGGTACTAAAAAAAGCTTTATGCAATAGTTCAGGTACCATTTGAGGTAACGGAGGTACCATATTAGGTAAGTATGCAATAGTTCAGGTACCATTTTAGGTTCTTAAAATTCTTAAGTACTAAAAAAAACTTTACTCGATAGTTCAGGTACCATTTGAGGCTTTTACTCTATTGTTTATACACCTTTAAAAAAAAAAAACAAGTATTGTATATCTATATCTATATATATAAAGCCAAAATATGAGTTTGGTTAAATGTTTAAAAATCCAATAAATGTCATTTCATACTTATATCATCTAAAATATAAATTTTTATATATCAAGGGTAAAACAGTAAAATACAAAATCAAGAAATAAATTAATGATGTGGAGACCTCACACTCACTTGCCAACTTTTTAACTTTATTTATTGCTTAATTTTTTTTTATATTTTTCTCTAATTTTATATTTGAACATTCATTTTATAAAATCAATCAACTTTTGATAAATCAAAAATAAAGATACAAACATTTTACACGCGCGAGCACGATTTTTGCACGCGCATAGCGCGTGTAGGAAGTTTAGTATACATATAAAATAACTTGTCTCATTCACCCAATCACTAGGTGACTAAGAAATTTGTGATCATCCATTCTTAGATCTAAAAGGCTAAAATAAACGAAATGTATTTTAAGTTTTTCAATCTTAGCCCTTGATATAAAATTCAAAGGTGAGTGAACTCTATCGAAATGTTGCGATTCTATTGGCCCGAATTATCGCTGGGCAACGCTATATGGTAGAGTGGTAGTCCGAAACAACACAATAATTACTTGACTTCCATCCTTCTCATTGTCTATGGACTCTCTATACATATGTATCTAGTGCATACTTCCTTTTTACCTCTTGAAACTCTGGCCCAATATAATCATCTGAAGCTGAGAGACATAAGTCCCACTAAGATTTATTTATGGGCTGCCTATTATCCTCTTGGAAATAAGTACATGGTCAATTAAATTTTGGGCTTCATTAGAAGAAGGATGTCTTGGCCGCTCTTTATGACATGGCAGATCGTTATTGGTGCCAACAAAACTCTCGGTTAGACGAGGTTTGAATTCCACGTGGAACATAATGATAGGTCCTAGTAACGTGGAACGAAAACACCTCCCCCCTCGTCTAGTTTAGTATTAAACGCAATTTTTTTGCAAAATTGCAAGTATCGATTATTGATATTTACTCGAACTGTGTTTGATAATTGAGTGAGAGACATAAGAGGGTGATGATGATTCGGTGTTCCTCATTCGCCATGGATATATTGGCTTGGAGAGGATTGCTGTACACAGTTTTCATTCTGCATTTCGTGTTTCTCTGCCAGCTCCTCCTTCTTCAACCTCTGGTTTCTGCTGTAGGTATGTTTCTTTGACTCTTCGATCTCTTTCTTTCCCAATTTAATGCATTGATCTAATAATTTGTGCTAAATTTCTTATCTTTCTTAGTTGGGTGCTCTCATTGCTTTCGCTACAGTTGAAAGTTTGTTGCTTTGTGGTTGTAATTTAGGGTTACTAGTATCTGGGCATCAGTGAAGGTTAGATTGGATGTTGCATGGTGTTTGTATCAGTTAGTGTTGCATTCTGGGGGTATAACTAGATTGCAGGATATCAAAATCCATATAAAAGCATGGCCCTTTTTAGAAGGGTGGAACTGGGATTGCTTCTATTATGCTGTTCCCATTAACTGCTAAGGGGTTTTATATTCAAATTCTGTGAAAGAATTACAGCCATGTCTAATGAAAATGTAATGCTATAATTACTACAAGATTATAAATGCATCCAATTGTCATATAACATGAATGGTAACTGAATCTTAGACATGAACTACAGTCTTGGCACTACTGTCTTTTGTTGATGATAGCTTATAGAACCTTGCATGTGCAGATGGAAAACCTGGTAATGCGGCTGAGTTGTTTGAGAGGGTTTCACAGAGTGTAAAGGTGAAGAGATATAGCGAGGCACTTAATGATCTTAATGCTGCCATAGAGGCAGACCCAACACTTTCAGAAGCATATTATCATCGTGCATCTGTTCTTCGCCACATATGCAGGTATTTATATAGTTATTACTTCTTTATTTTAATTAGTATCTTTAAATTATTAGCATTTCAGGAATCAATTTTGCTTTTATGGACCTTTGTTTCATATTTGTCATTCGCTATTTAAATTTATGGAGAAAATAAGAATGTCAGTGAGCAGGTATCTATTGACTAGATCAAATTGACGTATACTGAATACTTGATGCCTGAAAATGTTTGGCTCAATCTCTGATTGGAAAATTAGGAATAGGAATGTTAGTGAGCAGGTATCTCTTTCCAATTTCTGATTGGAAAATTATATGATTCAGGCGCTTTTTGGCTCATGTAGATATGAGGAATCAGAGAAGAGCTACAAAAAGTTTTTGGAGTTAAAACCACGAGATTCAGTTGCAGAAAAGGAGCTTTCTCAATTGATTCAGGCTCAGAGTGCTCTGGATACTGCTTTGACTCTCTTTGAATCAAGCGACTTTGCAAAATCTTTGGAATATGTTGAAAAAGTTGTTCTTGTTTTCTCTCCTGCATGTTCAAAGGTAATCACATCTATTTCTTTTTCCTTTTTCCTCTATTTATCATCATGCCCAAACAGCTTGTTGGTATCAGTAGGGAGTTAGGGTTGAGGATCTTATTTCTTCAAATTCTAGTAACCTTATAATTCTGAGTGTGTTGTTTGTTGCAGGCCAAACTCCTGAAGGTGAAATTGTTGTTGGCATCTAAAGACTATTCTGGTACCATTTCTGAGGCTGGGTTCATTCTCAAAGAAGATGACGATAATCTGGATGCATTATTACTCCGTGGCCGTGCCTACTATTATTTAGCTGATCATGATGTTGCTCAAAGGTTTGATTAGCACCTTCTCAACTATTGAGTAATGTCTTTATAATTAGATTAGAGTTGTATAAATAGATATCTATGGTTTCTGTAGGCATTACCAAAAGGGTCTCCGCCTAGATCCGGAGCATGGTGAACTGAAGAAAGCGTATTTTGGATTGAAGAACTTACTCAAGAAGACTAAAAGTGTGAGTCATGGCAAATTTCTTTTGTGTTTCTTTTTCTGGGTCAAGTTTATTCGACTTCCCTCATGTGTTGGGGGGGAGTGTGGAAATGGTAGTGACTCGATTTCATTACTTGACCTTCTTTTGAGCCTTTACCATATTTAGCAACATGTGGTGACAATTTTGTCTCATGCAGGCAGAAGATAATGAAAAGAAGGGCAAGCTGCGTGTTGCAGTTGAGGATTTTAAGGCAGCCCTAGCAGTGGACCCTAATCATCTTGCACACAATGTACATCTTCAACTTGGCTTGTGTAAAGTCTTGGTCAAACTTGGCAGGGGAAAGGAGGCTTTAAGTAGTTGCAATGAAGCACTTAATATTGATGGGGAGCTTCTCGAAGCCTTAGTTCAGGTTTGCTGGTGTTTCTATTTTCCCTCATTCATATATATTTTATCAGCTTATTGTTTACAGAATTGCCTTTTGTGTAATATCTTATGATACATATCTCAGTCCATCTACTAAATTTTGTGCTTACAGAGGGGTGAAGCTAAACTTCTGACAGAGGATTGGGAGGGAGCTGTGGAAGATCTAAAATCAGCAGCTCAACAATCACCTCAGGTTAGCCATTGTGTTTTACTTCTATAATATGATTGGTTATACAACATGCGCCTGTCACACTGTTGCAACTGCTAAGTTTATGCTTAATTAAGTCAGTAAATAAACTTGTCTAGATTAGGAGTCAAGGTTTCGTTAACAATATCGTATAAATGCAACTGTAGTTTAGATGCACTTTACGACATGAGAGTAAAGTCATTACTAGTGTATGTGCGTTAGTGTCTGCCAGCTTGTAAGCATGCATATAATGTCGATGAATTTCTAGAATCAACAACTTGCTGATTATGCAGGATATGAATATTCGAGAAGCATACATGAGAGCCGAGAAAGCCTTAAAGATGAGTAAACGCAAAGACTGGTACAAGATTTTGGGAGTTTCAAAGACTTCAAGTGTATCTGAGATTAAGCGTGCCTACAAGAAACTTGCTTTGCAGTGGCATCCGGATAAAAATGTTGAAAATAGAGAAGAAGCAGAGGAGAAATTCCGAGAAATTGCTGCTGCATATGAGGTCTGCATAAGCTCCTTTTAACCTTCTGTTCCTATTGAACTTGAACCTTACTAGATTTTGTACCCTTATTATATGGTAACCGTGCACTGCAATGTATGCTGCAAGTCAGAAATCCAATAATGTGGTCCACTTGTTGCCATCTGACGTTGTGTAATCCTTTACAGGTTCTTGGTGATGAAGAAAAGCGTACCAAGTATGATAGAGGTGAAGACATTGAAGATATGGGGATGGGTGGTGGCGGTGGTGGTTTTAACCCTTTCCATGGTGGTGGGGGGCAGCAATATACTTTCTCTTTCGAAGGGGGCTTTCCTGGTGGTGGTGGCGGTGGCGGATTTGGAGGAGGCTTTCCTGGTGGATTTGAATTCCAGTTTTGATTTTCAGTAAAGAATGGGTTCCTTTCGTCCAGATGCTTGTGCTAAGAGAGTAACTGTCATTCTACGGGAGCCCCCGAGCGAATATGACTAATTGCTGACAGGTGTTACATGGATTTTTTTTATCCATTGGGAGTTACTACGCCAACATGAGTCTGGAACTTGTATTAGTTCATTAAACGAAATGGATTTGGATCCATTTCTGTATATGTTGAATGTGCCCTTCTATGTTCAGACTGGTTCTGATTAGCAAATGAATTAGTTGATTTTTTTTTAATTTTTTTTTTTATCCAAGAGAGCTAGGATACATGTTGAAACAGATGCACGCTGAGAAAGGTGTATTTCATCAGACGATAAGTTAAACTAGAACACATCAGATACATGTTTATTAGAGATCGCCGGAACTAGTTTCTTTTTCGGTCTGTGAATCATCAGATCATCTTATTATATATATCATTTTTTGTTACCCAACTCAGTAGTGAAAATCAAATTTTGCAGTTTCTGTAAACTTTCGGGTTATGTGGCGGTGACTTGAGCGGCCGTAAGTGGATTAGAGAGTGAGCTGAGAATGTCTATCAGTTCTAGTTAAGTTTTACTGCAGAAGATGAAGGTGTTATTGAAAAGAACAATGTCCAATATAATAACAGCAGTACAAAATTCTTAGCACAATAGGCAAAAGAAACAACAGAAAACAAAACAAAAGTTCAAATGATTACAGTGCGTAGTTCAACTCAAAATCTCATCACAACAAGAATGCTGCAAGAGTTGCTACTCCCAGGGAGACTGCTTTGATTGTCAGGTGGTTCAGCCCCATTGCAGCAGATGTATCACCCGTACTGTCCTTATCCGACGATCCCGACCCCGCGGAAGGAGAATCAGAACCCTTAACACTAGTTTTGGGTGCAGCTGGCGCTGGAGCGGGCGCTGGGGTGCCAAAAATTGACAAAGGAAGTAGAACCTTGTCCACCTGATACACAGCTAGCTGGCTGTCTATGTATACGGTATTAGCCACTGTGGCAGTGTCAACCCCAGTTGTTATGTTCACTTGGTTGCCTGATGTGGTCACATTTAGTGGGAACTGCCCATCATCGCTATTCCCGGCCTGTGTATGCAAAGGGTTGGTGGCAGTTTGGAACTGGGAGGTAGAATAGAAAGTGGGGAGGATATGGAATTGGAGTAGCTGGAGCTTTTGCTGTTCCGAAATGGAGTTTAGCGTGCCAGGTTTGAGGGATGCAAAGGCATTGTCAGTTGGTGCAAAGATGGTGATGCCTTGGTTTGATGTGCTGAGCTGGGTGTTGATTTGGTCAGCCGTCCTTGTGCTTTTGAGAAGCTTGATAAACGTAGTGTACTGACCGGCCTTTTCAAGAACCGCGGTCACATTGGTGCCTGATGGCGCCGGAGCAGCTGCTGGAGATTGCGCAGAAATTGTACACGAATGGAAGAAGAAGATCAGGAAAAAGAAGAATGGGAAGAGGTATTGGGGTGTCATTGTTTTTGGGTCTTTTGTGTTTGTGACTTGGTTTTGAATAACAAGAGAGAGTAAGGTACTAAGGTGGAGGAGTTGGGCAAAAGGTGAAGAGGGGTGAGGGTATATATTAGTGCATAGTTAGGTGAAAGGGAGTCATTTTAAGGTGGAAAGACAATGTCATCTAGAACGACCCAATAGGCAAACTCTTTATTAGCAAGTAAGAGGAATAGAGAGTTTTGCTTGGCAGGGCAGGAAAAATAGGAGGATATGTGAATGAAGTGAGTGGGGTATAAGTGTAAGAATGATAGTTATGATGCATGTGTATTGCTTCTTGTTTGGTGCAAGCTTTACAGAAGAAAGCTTGTAGTTCAAGTTCTCATCATATAAGCAGTTACAGTAGGACCAATTCCTGCCATACTTTGATTCTATGAGACCCTTTGATATAACATCCAAACAGAAAAGAAATTATGCCTAACTACCATAAAAATTCAAAGTTGAACTGTAAATTTCATATAATCTCCATAAAAATCAAATAAAATTTTCCTTTTCCCAAATATCAGATGGAATGTTTATGAACAATTCAAAAGTTTGTAAAAGTCTAGTATTACAGTGGAACTTTCTAATATATATGAGGGATTTTAAAGATTCACTTCTCATCTTTGCCAAAAAAAAAACAAGCATATATATTTACTCTGACTGAAGAAATGTATACACTTTTATCGACCACTATTAATTAATCTATATCCCATTTCTAATTAACATCTGCCCAAGTAAAATTAGTACCCTCTTTAAGCAAACAAAAGAAGAAGGGTTCAGCCAGCAATAATTTCAACCATTTTTTCTGATGTTACAACCTCTTAATTTTTAAGAAAATGTCCACTAACCACTGCTGGGTCCTCAATTAATTTTATTAAAGGTTCTTAAAATGTGATGATACATGTTATGAGCATGAGAATTCTTTTTCATCCCTATTCTAGTTATTGTATTACTTTGTATAGTTCTATTCTTGCATTGTCTCATATTCTATGATTCTGTAAGACATTTACTGATGTAGCCTTATCACCACCTACTAGTGAGGCCCAAGTGCCTAACCCATTAATATGAGCTTCATTATAAACTAACTCTGGCCTTATGCTATTCTTTGATATCATTAAGGATTTAAGGGGACTTGAGATCCAACTTTCTTCAAGTTTCAAACCAAATTGGGTATTTCAAGCAATCTCAAAACTAAGATGAGCCTACCTTTTGTTGAACTTGTTGATTTTATTCCAAAGTTGGCCCAGACAGATTCATGTGAAGAACTTGTTGAAAACCAAGGCTAATCCTATGTTGAGGCTTGTAGGCAAGCCTAATCAATCCTTTTGTTTTCTGCCTAAACCCAAAGTTCTTCCCACTCTCCCATACAACACACAATGTGCAATGGTTGAATTTCTCTTTTCTTATCTATCTTGAAACGAAAATCAAACTTTTTTGCCCCATAAGTAGTTTTTAATGATTTTTTAAAGTAGAGAATTTGGAAAGTTCATAAAAGAAAAGAATCGGGTAGAGCTTTTTTGCGCTCCGTTTAGTTGTGAGCTCTACATCTTTGATGCATTGTTATCCTTTGTGAAATTGTATTTGCACTACTCATTTATCAAGGTATATAAACTCAAATTCATTTGTTAAAAAAAAAATGAGAGAAAAGAGTAAGAAACTCAAATTCATTGCAAATCATTAAATTTTAAGATCGTCACGAGTCTTTATCTAATACAGAACTTAAGTTAATTACGTAACAAAATAAGATTAGAAGAAGATCTAAAGTCATCAAGATAAGATAAGGGGTTGATTTGGCAAAAGAAAATTTTAGTAGTGCTCCTCATCGTACTAGTTTGGTTTTATTAAATTGGTAAAGACCATAACTTGGGTATCATAGAATATATCATGGAATATATCAAAGCCATAAAACTACAATCACTTGGATTGCAGAACCAATTTTGTTTTTTTCAGTAAGGAAGTTTCCAAAGTAACCAAACCAATCGTTGAATCAAATCTCCCCATGCCATTTGCTGGTTCCTCCCTCACTATTTCAAGTAGTTCTACTTCTGGACCAAAGACACAAAGATGATTTGATCCCAGCCGTTCACTGTGTTGACTGACAGCACAAAGTCAAATCTCCAACCATTAAAATTTACCAAACACTTCTCTCACTCACAACGTTCCCATAAGCCGCAAACCAGACAGTCCAAAGCCATTTGATCCGGAAAGCCATTGGCGACCCAGCAGAGCTGAACATCACAAACAGAGCAAAAACCCATCTTTGGTTGTTAATCCAAAACCCACAAGGACTTGAAAAAAGAAGCATTTTAAACCCTGGAAGAGGGGTCATGATCGTATGCTCTAAGGCCCATCGTAATCGACGCCATGATCAACACCGCCAACGGTATGATGTCAACGGCTTCATCGTCGAGCAACGCTCAGTCGCCGGGCCTTAAGACCTATTTCAAGACCCCGGAGGGAAGGTACAAGCTTCACTACGAGAAGACTCACCCTTCGGGTCTCCTTCACTACCCTCATGGCAAAACTGTCACTCAGGTGCTCAATTTCTGCCATTGCCTTCATTCCTTTACTGCCCATTTTGTTAATTTACTATGTCCAACCCATATCTGTGTAAAGATTTTTTTTTTCTTTCTTCTGGTGTTGATGATGATGATGATGATTTTTAGGTTTAGTCTCAATGGTTAGTACCCGTTTGTTAGAAATAATTAAACATTGGGTGGTTTTAATTGTTGGGTTGTGCTCATTGTGAAAACCAGTTGTTCAAACAAGTGTTGTTAATGTTGGAAATGTAAGGTATTTCAAGACCAAGACTTGCATATTCGGTGAATTTTAGCATTTCCAGGTCCTTTTTTGTTCTTCCACATTGTCTAAAAGTTTCTTTTCTTAGACCAGTGTTTGAGGATTATATGCTGATAGGGACTAAATTCTAAGATAATGCTTTTAGCTAATTCAAAGCGCAATCTTTCGTTAAAACCTGTATATTATGATATCTAAACTTTTAAGCCGTGTTGGCTATTGATTATCAGGTAACACTAGCGCATCTTAAGGACAAGCCTGCCCCATCAACCCCGACTGCATCATCTTCAAGCTTCAGCACTAGCAGTGGTGTACGGTCAGCTGCAGCAAGGTTGTTGGGTGCTAGTAATGGGAGCAGGCTTAGCTTTGTTGGAGGGAATGGTGCGAGTAAGAGTGTTAGTGCGAGTAGTAGAGTTGGGTCTTTGGTGGCTTCCAGTTCGAGTAATTCGACTTCTACTTCGAACTTTGATGGGAAAGGGTCTTACTTGATCTTCAATGTGGGAGATGCAATCTTCATTAGTGATTTGAATACTCAAGACAAGGTATTCTAGGAGTTCTTTTGTAGGTTTAGGTGCTGGGATCGGTTTATAATAGGTTTCTTGTTGCATGCAGGATCCAATAAAGTCTATACATTTTAGTAATTCAAATCCTGTGTGCCACGCATTTGATCAAGATGCAAAGGATGGTCATGATTTGATTATTGGATTAAATTCCGGCGATGGTACAAATTTTTGCTAGACTTTGAAGTTAATCTTGTCTTTGAAATTCAAATTTTCTAAAGGTTGTATAAATGCTCTTGTAGTCTACTCAGTGTCACTGAGACAACAATTACAGGATGTTGGAAAGAAGCTTGTTGGTGCTCAGCATTATAATAAAGATGGCTCTGTTAGTAATAGGCAAGTGTAACTCTTTTTTTTATATTTTTTTTATTAAAATAGATTGGAGGAAATTCAACACAATTCTTATGTTTGTACTTGTTTTCAAGTTTATCTGCTTCCCAAAGGATGCTATATTTTGAAAACTAATTTCTAGCTTGTGTTTGTCATTCCTTAATAGACCTCTTTGAGAGCTTTGTGATAGTTTGACTTTTTTTGTACAGTTTTGTGGAGTATACTGATTAATAACTGTTTTCAACAGCCGTTGTACTAGTATTGCATGGGTTCCTGGTGGCGATGGCATTTTTGTTGTTGCTCATGCTGATGGGAATCTGTATGTATATGAAAAGGCGAGCTTCTATTATCTATAGAAACACTTTTCACTGCCTTAAATTTTATATTCCATGATTCTGTTTTAACTGTTAAGTAATCTGAGTGTCTGCTATTTTTTCTTTTTCTTTCCGTTTTTTATTTTTTTATTCATTTTTTTATTATAGAGCAAAGAGGGTGCAGGCGATTCTTCATTCCCTGTTATAAAAGATCAAGCTCACTTTTCTGTTGCACATGCACGTTACAGTAAGGTAATTGAGTTATGTTTGTTTTCTTTTCAAAACATGCTCCCACGTAGTTATTTCTTCTACAAGGGCTCTAAATTTTTCTGTTAGTTGAATAAGGGGGTAAAAGACAGCTGCTATGTCACCATGTTGACTATTTTTTCAATTTTTTGAGTGAATAGACACTACGCTCTTATACTGGTGTCACAGATTGTACCAAATTTAGATATAAGTATTTTCCAGTGCTGTCTTTGTGTAATTTTCTAGTGTGGATTCCTAGTCTAATAATGGTACTGTGTGGGACTTGTGACTACTCAATCTTCACCTCTGATAGGCTGGGTTTTCTACTGCATCCATACGTGTATACTTTTAGTGATATCATTTTATAGAAGATTGGTGTGTGGCTCAAAATGTGGGTTTCTTCTTAGAAAACTATATGATTTCATATTTTAACAAGTTGTGTGAGCATAATCTGTTGTTTAATTTACGTACTGTATGGTCTATGCAGTCTTCTGTGCAGTCCAGGCTAATTTAGGCTATAGATCAATTATATTTTCACGGGATATTTGTACCTTACATTGGTGATAGTTACTGAAGTTCATACTTCCGGGGGTTGACAGGACTAGGTAAAATTGATTTTAAGGTAGAGCATGGAAGCTAAGACCCTTGACTAAAAAGGTGTGAAAAATGCTTCCCTCCTCATTATGTTAGTGAAGATGCATTATGCAACTTCGAGCAGGGAAGGCATCAGTGATCATTTGAATATCCTTATTGCTTCGAGAATCTTTGAGGCGGCTGGTAAATCCTCTTATTTTTAGTTGAGGTATTCTGGTTGAGATCCTATTGTTTATGTGTGGCGTACTGGAATGTTTCTCTGGTTACTTGGCTGCATAATTGCAGTTGCATCTACAAAATGACTGATAAATGTCAGATAATTCTTTGGATAGATATGAATCTGACATGCTGAATTTATACTTCTGCTTCCTTCTGCACCTACGATATTTTTGTTGATTTCCTGCTATGCTTGTGCAGAGTAACCCAATTGCCAGATGGCATATATGCCAAGGTTCAATTAATAGTATTGCTTTCTCAACTGATGGAGCCTATTTAGCAACTGTTGGAAGAGATGGTATAATGTCAATACGATGTTGTTTGCATTGTGTAATTACTCTGTTTGCAAAACATATGAGCTAAATTTAATTACGGAATGCAGGTTATCTACGTGTTTTTGACTACTCAAAAGAGCAACTTATATGTGGTGGCAAAAGTTACTATGGTGCTCAGCTATGTTGCGCTTGGAGGTTCGCATCTTTTAGTGGTTTTTTATTGAAGCTTGCTGCTGGTTTTTGTAATATTCTTCCAATCTCCTAGCTTACTTTTAGATTTAAGCTCCTGTTGTTTGTGGCTCTTTTTGCATCAAGATATTATTGTTCTTTTGAGATGATGGTATGATTGATTGCACATGCTTCTGAACAGCATGGATGGAAAATATATACTGGCAGGAGGTGAAGATGATTTGGTTCAAGTTTGGAGTATGGAAGATCGGAAAGTTGTAGCATGGGGAGAGGGGCACAACTCTTGGGTAAGTTTCTTAAATAGTATCGGGCTTGTTATAAATACCTGATAGTTGCTGCATTATTAAACTATTACTGGATGGTGCTGGCAGGTCAGTGGAGTGGCGTTTGATTCATATTGGTCATCACCAAATTCAGAAGGTATCGGGGAAACTGTCATGTACCGGTTTGGTTCCGTCGGTCAGGTATCAGAAAATTAGGGTTTGTCTTGTCAATATTTATATATAATTAGATAATAAAAAGGTATAATGCTATTAGTTGTTGTACTTTACTTTCGTAAGTTTAATTGTTTGGCTCTCCTCTTTATGTTCGTGCATATATTTTGACATTTTGAATAGGAAGTGTAATTTAATGTAAGCTACAACTGGTCAACCTACAATGGTCTAATAAGAATACACTTAGCATAAGAAATTTCAGGGATTTGAAATGACTGCATTTCGAAAAGTTATGACCTTGGTATTCCTCTTTTTTCTAGTATTCTTCCTCAAATCCCTTATTTTTACTCAGATAAAATGTCCTTTACAAAATTGATGAGAAAAATATTGAAGTACTTGGCCAGAACTGTGTTGGTGAGTGTAATTCGTGTTAGTTATGATGTTTATACTTTTCTCTTTGAGTGCAGGACACACAGTTGCTTCTGTGGGACCTGGAAATGGATGAGATTGTGGTGCCATTGCGCCGATGCCCTCCAGGTGGCTCCCCTACATATAGTACTGGAAGCCAGTCATCTCATTGGGACAATGCACTTCCAGTCGGTACGCTGCAGCCTGCTCCAAGCATGCGAGATGTTCCAAAAATCTCACCGCTTGTTGCTCACCGTGTGCACACTGAACCTCTCTCCGGTGTGATGTTTACACAAGAATCTGTTCTTACTGTCTGCCGAGAAGGGAATATTAAAATTTGGATGAGACCTGGGGTTTCAGAAAGCCAATCAAGCAACGGGGAAACCATGTTAAGTCCCAGCTTGAAGGAGAAGCCTTTGATGTCAAGCAAGGTTGGCAGTGCCAGTCACAAGCAATGACGAGACTGTCATCAGAGACGAAGTCAAACAAGCTTCTTTCCATCGAGTACATTTATATTCGCTTGTGTAGCCATTTTTCTCCTCTTACCAGTTGGATATTCCGAAAGAGCAGTTTGCGAGCGTAATCTGACCGGCATTCCCAATTGCCATGCAACCAACTGATTCTATTGTATAGAAAATTGCCATTGAAGGCAGTAAGAGATTGGGAGGGAGAAACAACCCCCATTTGTAATTACAAAACGGCTGTTTCTAGAACATAAATTGACTGACAGGAATAAATGTTCCCCCCTTGAGATCTGTTTGTCTCAGCACGTACCAACTGATTCTATTAGAAATACTGTCCATATCATGTAAATTGTTTTATCACTTTCCATTTTAACTAGTGTCTTTTTTCTTCTTTTTTGAGAAGATTTTAACTAGTGTTATTGTGTGATGTACTGGGAAATAAAATTGGAAAGCAATGTTTTCAGAGCTCAATGAAATGTTGTGTTTGGAATAAACAGCAAGATGATTTCTGGTTTGGTCGATCAATTTCTGGTGACCTTAGAACTTAAGACACGAAAACACAAGTTATTCTGCTGCAAAAAGGTGCCTTGTAGGACTCGGAATTGGAGCAACTCCATGCCCTGTCCAAGGTCTTAGCTGCGGCTGTGTCCCGAGTAAAGGTGTATAATGAAGGGTTTTTTTTTCAATAGGACGCCATGTGTAAAAAGGTGTAAGAAGTTAAAAACGCTATGTGTGCACAGAAGGAAGCCAAAGATTTCACATCTGTAATTTGCCAGGCCAACATATACATGTGAAATAGTTAATATACATTATACAACATCACTAATATATGCTACAGGTCATTTGCAGTTTACAGCCAGAGCCCCTTTAGTATGCACTGTGGATTCAGTGCATGCTAAAGATTACGAGTCAGCTGCCACGAGTAGCTTCAGCACCTTCAATTTCATTTTCAAGCCGCTGAGGATTTGTCTGTGTTTGTTGTGGTTGATTCGGATGTGTTACTGCCGGTGTACCATGCTGTTGATTTGACCAAGAAAGCCATCTTTCCCTCCATCTCAAAGCCTCAATGATAATAGAATTCCCACACATTGTAACTCCAAACCCCGTAAACGTGGCAAGAAGAACAGACAAAACTGCCTGCATGCGAATCTGTAGACCCAACAAGAACAGATAAGTTTCACAGGCAAGAAGGTGAAACACCAGTGTTCCTCATCACCTATTTGGTGCCTCATTCTAATATAAGACACTTTTACAATTTACTGATCAGGCAATTCCTCATTCTAAACGTTTGCAACCCAAAACTGAGATATATTGTTTCACAAAGCAGAATCATCACATTTTCATGTTCACTACTTAATGTCAGCAGAGCAAGTCTTACCAATGAATAAAGTAGATGTGCTGAGAGAACCACCAATGCAAACTGAATGGTTGCATAAACCCAGACATATTTTCTTTTCACTGGGCACAAATTTCAAAGTCAGCATAACAGAAGATTGGTTAATGCGAACAAAATAGTGTACGAATGAAGAATTGCAAGCTTGCCTACCCATTGTGGTTGCTGTCATGGATGCCAAAAGACCCAATATGCAGGAAAAAGGAAGAGAGAGCGCAATTGCACCTGATCCCATTTTTCCTACCTGTCCATGCGATCATAATAGATTATTTCTTTGGCCTATGTTAAAAAAGAAAAACATATAGAAGTTGCATGACGTACCAGAAGCTGCTCAAGAAAACAGAAGTATGCAAGCATGCTAACTATGACGAGAATGGGAACATCCTGCCAAACCCTGGAAATTTTGCAGCAAGTATTAGTTATAGCATCCTAGAAGTATACCAGATTCACTCCATTTGACTGGATTATGAAAGATCATTCCCCATTGTCGGGCATTGACAACAAGTAACAGATGATCAGGAAAACCATTTAAACCATTTACCTTTTTCATTTTTCTCCTTTCAAACCACATATTCTACCCTAAGTCCACTTTCAGTTTATTGGACTGGGGGTAAAATCTCAGTCAAGGTTAACAATCAAAGTCCTTAATTTGATGGGACTTTTTTTTCTTCTTCTTTTTTCCGATGAACTAACTTATATATATCTAAACTAGTAGCTGCATTTTTTCAAACCCACACAAGAAATATAAGAGCAAAGATCATTTCCTGTTCAATACAGCAGTAGAAAATTTCACTTGCCTGTATTGAGTAACCTCAGGCTGCTGTGCTCTAGTAAGGGCTTGAACATTTTGAATTCGTAAAAGCGTGACAGGTAAGTTCTGGACCTCTTGCTTGCACACATCACATGTTTTATTACCTTTAATGCTGAACCATTTTACAGCACAATCTTGGTGGGCCAGAGCGAGGTCACCTTTACAGCTACATTCCATCTTGAGGGTGTCAGCACCTTCTCCCAGTTCAATTAAGCAAATTCGACAAACAGCTTCTTCTTCAGCAATATCTTCACCATCATCATCACTTCCATCTGAACCACAAAACTAAGATAAGGCATAGGTTGGTTATCACTAGTTGCAAAACTAGGATTAAAGGTAGCTAGAATAATATAGACAATTGGTATATCCTGGCATTTAGGCAGATTTCTGCAAGGAAAATTATGTGAACAAAGAGTGAAAGACAACTGGAACGCAAAATTACCATTGTCATCTTTCGGGGAGGTGCATGAAGTTGTCGACACAGTCCTCTCAATCACTCGTGGTGTGGTAGGAATTACTCGAAAGACGCCACCTAAACATAAACTTCCATCCTTATTAAGCACAGGGACTGAATGTGAACGATGAATAGGCAGCTGGCCACCTGCTTTCTGCAAAAGTAGAAAATCGAAAGAATGAGGTGGAATAGTGGATGAAGTGATGAACACATCTGTGAGGATTAATTGAAACATTAAAAGGATTATAACTCCCTGTAGAACTCAAATTGATAGAGGAAAAAATATGAACGAATATTCTAAACTCTGCTTAATAAAGTATGTGGTACACCAATGGATAATCTCATGTTGATTTTGATTTTAATAAGCAACCCCTCTAAATATGTCGAACATAACTAAGGTGAAAAGATTACTTTTTTAGTCTGAGAAGTCAAATTTGCAGTACATGAAATTATTGGGAGAGTCAGGGAACCCTTCACAAGGAGGGTGCACTGTCACTGCTACATGTGACGTCAAGGAAATGAACTGGCTTTACACATACCTTAGAATTTGGTGTTGTGAAGCAAAATCGGTGGAGAGTTAGCAATCAAGTATAAATGCCAAAATGAAGGAAAACTTGGCATATAATATAGAACAAATTTAAAGCAATTTTCACTACATTTGCAGATAATACCATCAATTCAACGATCCCTAAATACCATTCACTAATATTACATAATGGCATAATGCATTTGAAGTGAATCAGACAAGGCATGGACTTCAAATTGTATCCAAGATTTTTTTATGATAATGTCTCCAAGGATTATGATCATCTTAATTTTTCCTCCACACACTAGCTAGTTCTCAAGCAGTCAAGTTAGCAAGCGATAGGTACTCACAACAGATGAACAGAACTTACCAGATCAATTGTGTTTCGTCCATGCATAGACTCTGGATTTGAGTGAGCAATTGGGGTTGTAGGCAAGGATGACGTATTCTTCGGTCTAGGTGTTATAAGCTTTGTAAGAGAAAATGTCCTAGAAATTAATGGCTTCTCACGGGTCCCTGCAGGTGTACCTCCTAGTGCAAGAGTGGCAGCCTTCCGAATCTCTGAAGTAGTGTTCCGATACTTGAAACTTAGTTTTGGAAGGAGGCTTTTTATGGTTGACTTAGTTTTTGACGACGAGGGACCTGGGGATCCATTGATTTTGTTTAAACAAGGGCTGGGTAATGGGGAGAAGTTTACCCTTTTGGGAGTGGGACTTGGTGTTGGTGGCATGTTTATTCTCACAAAATCCTCTTTGGCATCCTCAAGAGTTCTTGGGGGTATCTGTAAGGCGAGGTTTTGTCGTCTCCATGGGTGACCAGGAGGAGTTTCTTCTATTATCTCAGTGGAGTTTCCACCCTGTGAAAAGAACAAAAAATATCGCCTGGGATCAGCAAAGGAAATTATGCCGTTCACACTAACCATGCCTGATCAAGTACCAGTTATACAAAAATCTCAGACAACTAGTGTGTGATGCCTGAAGAAATGAAATTGTGTATTGAAGATCTAGCATGAATCAATTTAATTTCACTCGCCAAGATATGTATGATTGAGGAAGAAAACCGACACAAGGGAAAGACCAAAGGGGATACATATTGAAGCACAATGAAATGCGAAGGAACACAATGATATAAGAGCATCATGACAATGCAGAATTCTGAAACCAAGCCCAATAGTAAGCTCTCCTTTTTCTCAAGAAAAATTTATAACATGCAAGTATCAACAGTGTAGACCCTGACTAGTTCTAAGAGGAATTGGATGCCCATAACTTGAATTTCATGATTTTACAAATACCATGTAAAGTTGGATGAAATAACAGTTGGTAGATTATGGACCCTAAAGGCTAAAGCAATTGTTATCTTTCACTAAATCCCATGTTTGCATAGCTGTATATGAGTATGAAATACCAAGTATATATGCTTCACCCAATTGAAGTAAAGATAAAAACTTTAGCACAGAGGTGATCATAAGAATTATATCTGGTAAAATGAATTGAACCCACAAGTAATGAAAATTAGGAAATATACAAATATCAGAAAACCCATCACAGAATTCAACAAGGAGAAGCAAATGAGGTACCTTTTGGGATGAAGGGTCAACTTCATTGGTGGAAATGCCACCATCGTTTTCCTTAGCAGCGGCTTCTTCTTCAATTACCATACTGAATTTTAACAAGGCTCTGTTTCAGGTTCTGTAGAAAACCAGAGAGGAAGTGAATGAGTTGAAGAAAACCAGAGAGACTAAAAGGGACAAGTGGCAGCTGAGAGAGAGAATAAGAGAGAACGAGGCAGCCCACGGAGAGAGAGAGAGAGTGACTCAGTTAAGGAAATGCCAAAGCGGATTTATGTTTCTTTCTGAGGGCCCACGGTTTTGCAAGAGGGAAAGAGAAGGTGGTTCGGCATCGGCGACAAGTAAGCAAAGGGTTTTAGCCATCCGGCCATGTGGAAGCTTTGCAGTTCGACGTATATAACCATTTTTTTATTTTCTTATTATCTAATTGTTTTATTTTTATAATATTTTTAATATCCTATATGAACTCTCTTTTTGCCTTTTGGAAAATATTAATTTATCTCATTTTTTTTTCTCTAATGCGAAGAGAATTAGGGCACACTAGCTAACATAATTGTGCTATACTATGTTATTCCAAATTTGTGGACCCAACTAATACCACTCCAATGTAGTTTTTTTTTGAGAGAAAACCAGTAACTTTCATTAAACACTTGAAAAGATTACATTATTTGAACGAACAGTCATGGAACCAGTACCACAACCCATGTTTCTACTACCAAACTCAGTTACGGGACTATCATCCTTGATGATTTGCATGAGCCAAGAAGGCCCAACCCCTAACCACACAACTCGCCCAAAAGACCGGGCTACAAAGCGAGCGACATGATGCGCCGCCATATTAGCTTCTCTTGGAGCAAAAGTCACACCTGGAATGTGCAGAGTACCCATTAGACGCTTGATTTCTTCCACCACCACCCCATCAGCTGCAAGGCAATCTCCTTCACCAGACAATAGATTGATGGCTTCCATACAATCACTTTCCACCATCAAAGAACTCCACCCATTCTCCACAGCAAAATCCAATCCAAGCTTGATGGCATATAGCTCTGCAGTACACGGCTGTAACCGCATATTCATAGCTCTTCCAATGTAGTTCGAAGAGTTTCTGTCGTGAAATAAAAGTTGATTTACTTAGCTCGAAGAATCCCGAATTGGAATGAGGGTTGGCACCGAAACTCTTCAAGCAAGCCAAATGAGCTTTTGTTGCACAACCAAATGCCCTTTGAGTCTAACGAAGGGGCAGCTTTGGGTTGGTTTGGACAGTCGCATATTATCCATTTGCAAATTAATGTCCCCAGGAAGCCAGATGGAAATCAATTATGCCACTACAAATTTCCTTTCTTTTAAACATGATCATATGCATTGCCTACTTAGCTTACCAAAATGTGACTATTCTGTCAATGTTTAAAGCAATTGTGTATAGAAGATCAATTTAGGGGTTTTTTTTTGGCTTAACGAAGATCATTGCCGGAGAAAAAAAAAGAAAAAAGAAAAAAGAAAAGCAGGCCATGAGCTATAGTTCATAGGTAAACATAATCTTCAGGCCACCCATCCCCGCCGCAAAGTTTGATAATCACAAAAATTCCACTTTGCATCATTTAGACAATTAATCAATATATAATAATCATGTAGACCATGGTAATATGATTCTTCTTTGTCCCTTTCAAAAGAGTACAATATAATTTTCTCAGGGAGCTTCCCCAGCTGCCAGAAACGAAGAGGTTGTGGTGGATAGGATATTAACAATGCTGTCGACATCTTAAATATAAAATAGGGTTTATTAAGAAATAAGGAATCACAACATATATAATTAACCAAATAATTCTCAAATTATTGTGATATTTTTCATAGAATTTTATTCAACGGAAGGTCTGGATTTGGTATATGCACCTTTCTTGTTTCAAGTGTCAACCTCAGGTGATAAACTTCTGCGACATCACATGCCACCTCCGATAATGACATCCAGCCACCTTCAACCAAATGACAATTTAGTTAGAAGTCACTGAATAATTGAACTGAATTATTGCCTAAGTTTTGATATGAGCCGCTTAAAATCATGCCAAAGTTTGTGAATTCTCACAAAATGATTTTGTGACTGCAGCAAATTTGAGTGCTAATCTACCAAATGAAACATCATCATCAGTCTCTATTTGAACTCTGAGCCAAATATGTATGGCGTCGCGGCTCCCTAATTCTTGTCTCTCCTTAATTTACATCTAGTGCTTCACTTAATTTTTTTTTTTTAAGATTTTTAAAGTTACAAAAGAAAGTGAAAATCCAAATATCTATGATGGCATTGCTTCAATTTGTGGTGGTGATCATGATTTAGGTTTATGTGAATTCTTTTAAGGCTTTTGTTGCTTTAGATTGTGTGAAATTGGCCAGGGTTCAAGCTTAATTATAGTGAAGTAAAATTAATAGTTGTTACTTGTTAGTGCGGCTTTTATCCGCTTTCGCTACATATGTTGACTTTATTGTTGATAATGTCGTGTTAAAGTTAGCATATATATTTTTTTTAATAAAAAAATGTTAGTATATTTGCTAGTAGTTTCTGTTGAGTTATTGATGTAATATTAAATATTTTATTGAAATTTATCTAATAAAATTGGATCATTTGATAAAATATATACATATTTATAAATTAGAGTTCTAAAGAACCCTTTTTTTGACTAATAGTTAGAGTAACGCTCTAAAACTAACTTGTTAGTTTCATATTATAGAGCTAACCATACTCTAAACTCTTACATTCATCTAATGAATTAGATTAGATCATAATTAATCTCTATTATAAAATATTAATTATATCAAATTCAAAATCCATTAAATTATTAAAAAATAAAAATACAAATATTATACCAAAACCTTAAACCTTAAACCTTAAACCCTAACCCCTAAACCCTAAATCCTACACCCCAAATCCCAAACCCTAACCCCTAAACCCTAACCCCTAAGCCCTAAACCTACCCTAAGAGCATGTGCACCCATAAAGACTAATTTCTAAAGTCTAAACTAAAATTTAAGCTCCAAAAGTGATACTATTCATTAATTTAGACTTCTCATCACTTTTGTATTTCCACCCATAAGGTCTAAAATCTAAAGTCTAATTTGTTAATCAGTCTTTGATCCATATCGCTATTCAATCATGACCGTTAATTAAAAGTTTAGCTTAGCTTTTGACCATGTTCAGTTTAGCCTTGGAGAAAGGCTGGTCTAGATATAGCATGGTCAAATTATCACCAATGGAGATGATTTTTTGTAGTTTTGGCCTAAATTATAGTATAAGCTAGCTTATACATAGATGAGTGCACATGCTCTAACCCCTAAACTCTAAACCGACCCTAATCCCAAACCCAACACCTAGGTTTGGGGTTTGGAATTTGGGGTTTGGGGTTTAGGGGTTAGGCTTTAGGTTTAGGGTTTGGGGGATAGGGATTAGGGTTTGGGGGATAGGGTTTAGGGTTTGGGGGATAGGGGTTAGGGGTTAGGGTTTAGAGATTTATGATTTAGCGTTTTGGTATTATGTAGGTTTGCTTTTCAATATTTTGTAATTTTAAGTCAGATATGGTATATTAATTTCAATATTAATTATAATTTAATCAGAGTCATTAGATGAATTTGAAAGTTAAGTGTATGATTAGCTTCATATTATGAAAATAACATGTTAGTTTTATAGCGCTACTCCTAATAGTTATTGCTTAAAAGTTAGATTATTCTTCATGGCCCTATACTGATGGTTGAATGGCTCAAATTTTTTATTTCTTCTTTTATCTCTATTACCCCAAGTTCATTTGATTTTGGCAAATCATCACTTGAATAGTCATTGGGCTCGTTCTATACTTATATATATATATATATATGGACAGTAAAAGGAAACGTGTGTGTCTCTCACTCTCTTGGAAGGGGTATAGAAAGGAAAATTCTACGATGCCCAAAGCACTAGTGCTCACATGTTAATAATAATATGGATCGTTGAATCCGTAAATTTTTATCTTGCCCTTTATAATTGTGGTCTTAAAAAAATCTAGAGCACTAGTACCCAAAACACTCAAGACGCTCCCTGAGAAAAGAAAAACTTACAAGGAAAAATCACGAGAACAACCCCCCTCTTAACTGATCCAAATAAAACGTTGGGGACACAAAAAGGGTTAAAACAATTAAACCAAATAAACAACTCTTTGATGTCAAGTATGTATGTTCTTATATATTAGAAATTTTTCATCAATAATAAAATAGTCAAAAAATTTCTTAAATCAAATGTAGTATTTCCATTGTGGTAGCCATGGTTATGATGAGTCGCTTGTAAATCAATCTTGGTTTGTTACTGCTCTTGATTTTGTTCGGAATGCCCTAAGTTACGTAACTATTGTTAAGTTGAAATAAAAATTTTTCTCCTAAAAAAAAAAAGTGGTACAATATTTTGCAACAACTTAAATTAATATTAAAGAGGCAAAGTTAGAAGAATGTTGTTATGCGTCTCTCTTATGAGCTTCTCAACGTAGAACTACATTTTTTTGAAGCATTTCTTTATGCGTCTCTTAAAAAAATTATTCGGGTTCGTTCAGATTTTTTTTGTGCGACTATAAACACTAAAATCTTTTGATGCACATATAAAACAAGAACGGGAGCAAATTTGCTGCCCACCCACTGCCCACCTCTCAATGGCTGCCACATGTCCTTTTACCCCACCCCATCTAACCATAGTTATTTGAATTTTTTTTTTAATTAAACCCTTAACCCCAAACCCTAAACCCTAAACCTCAAATCCCCAAACCCTAAACCCTAACCCCAAACTCTAAACCCCCAAAACCCAAAACCCAAAACCCTAAACCCTAAACCCTACACCCAGTGGCGGATCTACATGAAAGGCTGTCTAGGCTGCAGCCTAGACAAGATTTTTGGTAAAAAGTTAGTAAGTATAGGGGTTTTCAAGTAGTAGCCCACCCCCAGAAAAAAAAAAAAAATTGTTAGGTTCTACTGGGCCGCATCCTTGTAGTTGTCTTCCTCACCGAGTCTCCACCCTTCATCTCCAACTCTCCAAGGCTGCAAGGTGTCAATCCTCAAGCCCTCAATTCATTATATTTATACCAATTCCATTTCCCATAGACAGAAAATGAGAACATCAGAACATGTAGAATATATATAAATATAATTTTGATTTTTGAATCTTTAATAGTTTGATTTCAACTTTTTACTTCCTTAATCGGCTTAATCAATGTTAAATTGTTAATGCAGTCCTTGATATTCAAATCATTGCTTGCATAGTTGCATCAAGAATTCAAGATTGATAAATTCATTGATTCAAGAACAGCCGAACAGGTATGCAGTAGGGGCGTAAGGCACTATTGCACTGAACACCCATTTCTGGGTTTTCTACTGGCTTTGGGGAAAAAAAAAATTTGCCCTCCGGGCAAAAAAAATGGAGCCTACCCCATTTTTCAATCCTGGTTCCGCCCCTGCCTACACCCCTAAACCTCAAACCCTAAACTCCAAACCCTAAACATCAAACCCCCAACCCCTAAACTTTGGGGTTTAGGGGTTAGGGTTTGGGGTTTAGGATTTAGGGTTTGGGGTTAAAGGTTTAAAATAAAATAAAATTCAAATAACTATAGTTAGATAGGGGTGGGGTAAAAGGACATGTAGCACGGTTTAAAATAATAAAAAAATTCAAATAACTATAGTTAGATGGGGGTGGGGTAAAAGGACATGTAGCAACCATTGAGAGATGGGCAGCAAATTTGCTCTCAAACAAGAACTAGTTGAGCCTTACGCCACTTCAACTACAATTATAATCATTGCGATTATTAGATTAGATTACTACTACAGGCATCAAGAAGCAATCATATATATATAAACAAACTGAAAGCTCAGTTGCAATAGGATTAGATACTCTTATTATTCTATGTCTTGTGGAAGTCAACGTACCAGAAAGGATTTATATTTGATGGCTGAGGTTTATCCTACAATTGTGTAATGCAGCACTAGGGCAAAGCATATATCAAAGTCGTTCAAATATATAAGAATGTAGTGAAAGCTAGCTTAGCCTTTTTTGTCCAGAAGATCGAGAAGGTGCTTCTGCACATCTGGCTTGATAAAGACCCCAAAATCTTAAAGCATTATATCATATAATTGTCACCACTTAGTCATTGAGATTGGGAAGTACTAGTGTACTACCACTTTTTTTTTGTCAAGAGTACTACTACTACTACTTTCATTAGTGCAATGGAGAACCTTGTCAAAATGCAGTTGACAATAATTGGAAGGCTTGACTTTTCTGGTATATATATGGAGTTTTGTAAATTGTTGAGTGCAAGAACAATGAAGAACGACCATACACATATCCTTTTGTTTGGGTCCCATAAAGTGAGTGGAATGAGTTTCTTCCAAGTATATATCGACTTTGTTTGTTTGTTTGTTTTTTTTGGTCTAGAAGTATATATAAATGAGTTTGAGTGTTTTTGTTGCAACGAAACGAAAAGTGCGTATGCCATATTTGCAATTACCACAGCAATAATGAAATGAGATCCACTAAGATTGTGGATCGGAAAAAGAATTTGGCCCAAGAAATGACCCAACGAAACAATGGAAAAATAGTGGAGACCGGTACAGTGAAAGAAAATAAAAGAAAACCGAAGAAGGCTACAACTCAATCATTCGGCAACTAGATGTATTAGTTGATTGCAAAGAATTTGGACATGAAATCCCTTACTATAACACACGCTTTTTAATTTAGAAATATTTCAAGTCTCTGAGACCGGGTGGGAAGCAGAACTTAATAAACTCATGAAACTAATCGCGCTATTTCCGATGAGCAACGAAGCTAATTACTCATTCAAATCTATAAAAAAAAATTGAAAAATTAACAGGAGCCATTGTTGCCGACGAATACTTCATCTATATTATTATTAAGCCAGCACATATTGTCAACCATAACTGAATTTTTTTACTTTAATACCTTTAAAAATTAAATAACTATATATATCATTTAACTGTTAGGGATAAAAGAGTCAAAAATAAAAATAAATAATTAATAAAAAAATTAAACTATCTCTGACTTGTCACTCCCACAACCAGTAACTACTCACTTCCACCTCTACATCCATAAAATGTAGGCATTTTCTATTTTAATTTAACAAAATAAAAATAACGTGTTTGACAATTTTATTTTTATTTTTAACTAACGAAGTAGATGGAGGTACTAAAACTAAAATTCAAGAACACCGTTAGAGTAGTTTTTAAAATTCAAGAACTAAAATTTGAATTGTGTGATACCATTTAATAATTATCATCTATCTATACTATATTCAAGAGAAGAGGTCAACCATAACAATTTTTTTTAACATAAATGCTCCTCATATATTAAAATAATTTGAAAGTCAATTAATTAGAAAGGATAAAAATGTCAAATCACAAAAAGTAGAAGAAAAAAAAGAGACTAAATTCTGGTTACTACCATGTACTTGAGGGGTATAATCAGTTCAGCCCATAAACTTCTAATTTCATCAAAATAATCCATGTACTCTCAACTCTGATTTTGATAAAATTAAAAGTTTAGAGACTAAACTGATTAGACCCCTAAATTACAGAGTATTAACAAAAATTTAATTAAAATAAATAAATAAAAAACTGCATAATTTTTATTTTGAAAGTGAAAAAAAAAACTGCATAATTAGTTAACCACCCACTTTCTTTATGTATCTACCTTCACTCCCACACCTATCGGGGTGTGAATCTTTCTAGTAATATTTATCTGATTTTATTTGTCAAGTTTTTGAGTGAATTTGTAAAGGAAAGTCATTCACCACCATTTTGATCCCTCTTGAGAGATCCTAAATAAACTCTAGTCACCAAGCTACGCGAAGAAAGACGGTTTTGAACCACATCCTAAAGCACATGCTTTTTTGGAAATATTTCGAGTCTCTTACACTGGGTGGAAAGCGAAAATAAATAAACTCATGAAATCAACCGCGCTATTTTTAATGAGCAGCGAAGCTAATTACTCATTCTAATTTAAAAATTAAAAATTAAAAATTAAAAATTAAAAATTAAAAATTAAAAATTAAAAATTAAAGGCACCCACTGTGCCAACGAATACTTCATCGGCAAAGGTGCTTTCATATTTATTTGATTTTATTTTATTTTATTTGTCAAGTTTTCGAGTGAATTTGTAAAGGAAAGTTGTTCACCACCATTTTGATGTCCTCTTGAGAGATCCTAAGTAAATTCTAGTCACCAAACTAGACAATGTGTTGTCAAATCTCGTTTGCATCGTTTAATCATAGAATTAAAGAGTCTTAATAACTAACTCCTTTTATATTTCTTCAAATTTTTAAAAATATATATATTTATTTTAAAAAACAGTTAGAGACTCCTAAATTTTTTTAATTTGTTTTTCTTATTAATTTGACGAAATAAAAAATAAAAACTTATGGTCCTCATCAAATCTCGGCATTAGATTTCATTAGGACTCTAAAATACTTTTAGAAACCCGTACAAACCGGTCTTGAGAATTTCAAAAATACCATTTCAAAGAAATCATGTGTTATAATAAGGAAATTTTTACTCAATTTGGCACAATTCACCCAAACTAAACGAAAACTCGAATTCGATAGACAATGTGTTGCCAAATTTTGTTTGTATTATTTAATCATAGAGGCCAAGAGCCTTAATAACTAACTCTTTTTACATTTCTTTAAATTTAAGAAAAAATATTATTTATTTTGAAAAACCTCTAGCGACGAACCATTCGTCGCTAAAAGTTTTTCCTAAATTTTTATTTTTATTTTTTATATTTTTAATTAGACGAAATAAAAAAATAAATTCGTCGCTACAGATTTTTCAAAATAAATATTTTTTATTTTTTCCTTTTTAATTAGACGAAATAAAAAATAAACACTTCCGGTCCTCATCAAGTCTCAGGTTGAATTTCATTAAGACTCTAAAATACTTTTAGAAACCCGTGCAAATCGCTCTTGAGAATTTTTTAAGATACCATTTTTCAAAGAAATCATGTGCTAAAATAAGAAAAATTTCCTCAATTTAGAACAATTCACCCAAACTAAGCAAAAACCCGATTTCGATGGACAATGTGTTGCCAAATCTCGAACCATGTGCTATAAACTAAAGCTGCTTAGAGGCAGGAGAGAGAAAAAGCAACAAAGCCTAGGGAAAAAAGAAATTGCAGGTTCGAGGATGTGGGCACCTCGAACAAGCTTCTTAAACTGGGTGATAAATGAAATTTAGTGAACCCATAAAAACCAACCATGATGTTTGCGATGAGCAACGAAGTTAATTACTAATTTAAATCTATTAGAATTAAAAAGATTTTTAAAATTGATGAGAGATACAATTTCCTGGAAAAGGTGCTTCCGTATTGTCACACTCTAACCCATGGGAAGTGACTAATAAAAGATTAGAAATTCGATTTCAAATTTCTCATTCACTATGCTCTTAAGCTTATCAAAGCATTTTTTTTTGTTTATTTCCTTTTTGTCCCACTGGTTAGGCCCAATATAGTTCTCAGATTAGGGTTACTGAGCACAATCTGTATAAAGCGGACTCATGATTGGGTTTATTGGTCTATATTTTCGTATTCCATCAATTAGAATACCTTAAAAAAATTATGCTTTACCAATGGTAAGATTATGGCACGGGAAGATTTAAAAAAGAAATGGGCTTGACATGGTTTGACACGTTTAGAGGTGTCGAAACATACTAAACTTTGTCAACACCATTTTTTCTTAAAATTTTCCTCTGACATAATTTCACCATTGATAAAACTTGATTTTTAGAAGGTGTTCCAATAGACGAAACTAGAAAAAAAAAACTCTTCTTACGAATTTTCTTGTATTCTAACTTTGGAAAATTGTAAAAAAAACAAATCAAGTCGAGATTTTTGTCATCCATCAGTTTGAGAAGTGCTTAAAAATAATGATTTGAATGTGAAAATTTTTTTGTGAGAAAATAAGATCATGCAATTTTGGCCAAAAAACCATGTGGTATAGTCCACAATTTTGGGTGAGAAACTAAGGTCTCAGAATTTTATTTTTTTTTAGAAAAAGTTTTGGGTTTGTTCGATCTCCACTGTTTTAGAACATCATTTTTGGGTGACACCATGTGGTTGGACCGCCAAAATTGGACAAAAGTAGCCTCGCTTGCATTAACATGGTTAAGGGTACGAGCATGAAAATGACATAAATTAGGACACGAAGTACTTGCCCTTAACCGTAAACTGATGGACAAGAGTATTGGTGAAGCAACAACACTTTGAGCAAGGATATTGAAGACTGAACACTTCGAGATTTTTGCGTTCTGTCAGTTTGAGAAGTGCTCAAAAATCATTATTTGAATGTGGAAAAATTTTGGTGAAAAAATAAGATCATGCGATTTTGGCCGAAAAATCGTGTGTTATAGTCCACAATTTTAGGTTAGAAACCAAGGTCTCAATTTTTTTTTTCTTTAAGAGAAAAATTTGGGGTGGTCTTCACGATGTTAGAACATCATTTTTGGGTGACACTGTGTGGTTGGACTGCCAAATTGGACACAGCACGAAGTACTTGTCTTTAATCTTAAACTGATAGACAAGAGCATTTAAATAGGCACATGCATTTGCATTGTCTCTGCCACAAGAATGTGGGAGAGTGAGGGCTTGGCCACTAAAATGAGTGAAGGTAGGACCGAGGGTCAAACCGATTAAGTTCATAAATTATATACATAGACATTCAATCTTTTACTTTTCTCTTTCATTCAATCACAAACATGTCTTGATTTCTCAGGCCTTGAATAAAAAAAATCATTCATCATTCAGAAATCTCCTACTCAATCTTCATACCACATATAGCAAATTAATCTTCAAGCCATGTTATTAGACTTCAATGCATTCTATATAATCAAATCATTAAGGATATATATACACATAAAGCTTGATAATCGTTTCATAATAATAATAATAATAATTAAGATCATATGCATAATTGAGCTTGAAAGAACCAGTAATACTAAAAAAAAAAAATTGGAGAAATCCTAAATAGATAACCTTTCCATGCAGCCTAAAAATAGAGAGATAAGACCCAATTACGTCAAAGTAACCAATCCAGCCCAAAAAACTCCAAAACCCAAAGAATGGCCAGGCTGACCATGCCTCAAAGGTGACCAAGTCACCCAATGCATAGGTCAGAAATAGACAAACAGTCTCTAATTGGGCTAGTCTGATTTGGTTCAAGTTTTTTTTTTTTGTTGATAAGTTCAGAGGCTGAAACTAACCATTTTGTTACAAAGACGGTTTGAGCTCTAACTCGAACGAAACTAAACTATACGCAGCCATTAAGCAGACGTTTTTCTTAATGAGTATTAAGTTTATGGACCGGTTCATGTTATGTTTGTGCTTTGTCATCAATCTATCGACACCAATTAGCCTAACAAATTATTATAGATTTGGACTACTCTTTACACGAAACAAAATCTATACGACATAACACGGGCTTTTGCCATGTCTATTAATGTATGATGATGTCCTCTAATTCATGGCCCGGCTCAATTTCTATAGATTCTCTGAGTTGTATCTTGTTGATGCTTAGCCCAAAACTAAGAAGATGGAGAATATTTTGACTATTAAACCATAACTTGGGTTTCCAAAGCTCATCAAATTCTGTACTTGAAGGCCCAATTGCTAGTTCAATAAATAGTAGTTTCACTCACCTTTGAATTTTCTCTGACCATCTCTGACTATAAATGGAAGCGTAGGGTTTGGTGTCAAGTTTCACCAAATTATGAAGCGTCTATAATACATTTCATAATACAAAATAAAAATCATAATAAAATAAATTAAAAAGGTTATTATGGTAAAAAACAGACAAATATAAATATGAAAAAAAAAAAATTGGTAACAAGAAAACTTCAACGTTTTTTCTCTCTTCACCAATAACACGTACAGCGCACGAACATGATGTTAGTAATTATAAAACTATAGAATAGTTCTAGGAAGGGTATGAATTATATGCCCCTTCTCACAAAACTAGCTAGTTAATATGTGAGAATGGGCATATAATTCTTTCATGTAGAATACTATTTTTTACGATTTTTTTTTAAAACTAATTAATATGAAAGAATTATTATTTTTTTTTTTTACGAATATTTTTTTTAATTATATTGGAGTTAGGTCGGATGGTCCATCAGTCCTTCATGTAGAGCCGATACTAAAGAGGCAAAACTTATGGTATTCTTATATTCTTATGCGTATGAATTATTATTATTATTATGAGTTGGTTGGAATTAACAAATCAGAACTAATTTTGTCCAGTGAGTGTGAAATGGACTTTGTTTTCGGTCGATTTTTCTCCAGGCTGTCTCGTCCACTCCTATTATTGTCTCCAATAATATGAGATAGATAGCCATCTTTGATGCCTTTGGTTCCCCTTTATGATCCAATCCTCCAATGAGGATCAACCACGTTTTACATGAAAGAATCTCTTCATCACAAGACATATAATGTTATGATTTTTTTTTTGATTGAATATAATATTATGACTTTATGAATCAATCACATTGATGAGTTTTTTTATTTTATTTTATGCAAATCATAATCACATTTTATTTTTTTAGAAAAGGAAATTCATAATCACATTGAAACTTGGAAGGTACCATAATTGCTAAAAGAATTATATATATATATATATATATATATATATATATATATATATATATATATATATATATATATATATATATATAGCTCACGGGCACCCACATCTTTAGATATATAACTCAACATAGAATATATACACTTTCGTAAAAAAGAAAAGGGCAATGTACTATAGACTTGTATACTCGCTTTCAAAGAGTGTCATACTCATTTAAGAGACAATTTTTTAGAAACAGTAAGAAATAAGTGAATTTGAGCTACATATATTTAATTCAATGGTTGAGATTAAATGCATAGATTTAAGTTGTTATGATCTCAGTCGTTGAATTTAATACAAGTGGCTTAAATTCACTTGTCCCTTACAATCTCTCAAAAACTGTCCCTTAAGTTAACTATAATTGCGTGTATTAAGAATGATAAATGATTATTGATTTTGGAGTGTCAAAAGACGTTTATAATGTACGTAACACAAATGGATTGATTTTAATATAATTTCATAATCCAACCGTTATGACCCCTTGAGTTAACTTAAGAATTATCCTTGGTAGATTTTCTAAAATATATATATATATATTTGGTAAACGACTACAAAAGTCGAACTCAAAACCACCCACTTGTTGAAGGAAACCTACTTTGTGTGTGCCTTGTCAACCTAGGATTAGATTAGGTAGTATAGCATAAGGATTACTTATTGAATAGAAGTCTCATTGGGATATGGATTGTACCCTTGTGTATCTCTATATATAGAGGCACCTATTCATTAATAAAGATACTCTCTATTCCTGTGCTATTTGCTCTCTTCTTTACTTTCTGTCTCGTGGTTGAATGCACCTTTACTTAAACACGTTATCAGCACGAACCTCTAACTCTGAGATCAAAAGCCAAAATCCTTGAGCATAGCATCCTGCTAGCGCCAACACCCTAGAACCCTAACCCTAGGTTTCCCGTGTGTTTTCGCTGCTGCTGACCGCCGCACGATCGATCGCACGAAGCTTCTGCCGAGAATCATCTTCTTCTTCCCGCTTGCTTCTGCTTGCTCCTGCCCCCTCCTACTGCTTGCTGCTGCTCCTGCTTGCTGCTGCTAATCTCCTCTACTCTCTAAAGTTCAAGAATCAAGGTTCAAGAAAAAGAATACCAAGTAAGCTTTTATAAACGTTGCTGCTTTATGAATTTAAATTCACCTTTCTTTTTCTCAAGGGACTTCCAACATCCCTCCTCTACCTCCCACCTTTCTATAACGTGGGATTCTTGAATCGGACCTATCCAAACTATGAGAAGCATTAGGGGAGTGATCGAGCTTCATATCGCTTGCGATATGTGTAAGTCATGAGCACCTCTAATGTCATCATGCTATTGGTGTGAGTTCAAGAGCCGAATTATGGGGATTCGAGCTAATACTCCGGATAAGGAATCCGTAGAGAGAAGAGACCTTGAACAAGAAGTTCATTGAATAATTTACCTCCGGATGAGGAATCCGTAAGAGAAGAAACGACCTATGGTTCATAACCTAATTCCTACTAGGCTCACCTGCTTGGATATGTCTAGGTGTGTGATTTGAGATAAGTGGTATTAAGGGAGCTTGCTCACACCGACATCTCTTATTATGTATCTAGTTGTGCCCAGGTAGAGCTACCGAAAAGTTTTAGGGTTATAACCATACTACACCAAAGTTTCACCTAAATCCAATACATGGAAAATGTTTCTTAGAAGCATAGCTCAGAAACCATATTTGTTTTCGTGGGAGAAGTTTATACTCCGAAAACTAACCTCAATTCTCTTGTTGTTTCAGATGGCAAATAACCTGAACAAGTTGGACTTCGCACCATTGGATACCACGGGCATTGGATACCATAAGTGGGTTCGCGATGTACGCAACCACCTGAAAGCTCAAGGAAGCATCTCTGCAATCCGTGAGCCCCCTGCAGCTGCACCTGCTGATGCCGCCGCCGCACCTGTGGAAGGTCCACTGACTGCCGCCGCCGCCGCTGCTGCTGCTGCTACAGCACAGGCCACCGCTGATGCTTTAGAGGCTAAGAATGCCAAAGCTATCATTCTGATGATTCGTCATATGGACCAATCTCTACAAGCCGAGTACCTCAATGAGGAAAATCCCAGAACACTTTGGGTTGCACTCGAAGAGCGGTTTGGCAACGTTCGTGAATCCCTGCTTCCTGAACTAGAGGTGAAGTGGCAACTACTGCGCTTCTGTGATTATGCCTCAGTCCTAGAGTATAACTCGGAAGCACTCCGCATCAAATCCCTCATGGAATTCTGTGAGAGGAACATAACTGATGCGATGTTGATTGAGAAAACCCTCTCTACCTTTCCCGTCTCTGACTTGGTAGTTGCAAAAAACTATCGCATTGAAGTGCAGAATAAACGGATCACAAGGTTCCATGAGCTCATATCTGCTCTCTCTGTTGCTGAAAAGCACGAGAAGATACTTGTGAAGAATTATAATGCGAGGCCCGTGGGAACGAAACAAGTTCCGGAGACCCATTATAATGGCGCCCCAAAGAGAGGCCGCCGCGAGCGAAACCTTAAGCCTAGGGACAATATTGGACGTCCTGCTCCATATAATCGCTCTGCTCAAGAAGGTAGTCGCCAAACTAGGCGAAGGGGAGGCCGAGGAGGCCACCCAAGAGGACAAGGCGCCGCCGGTTTCAAGCCTGCCACAGGCGCCAATGTTGTGCCACTCAAGAGGAGTGCACCACGCGTGAATAACGCTTCTCAATCAAAGGATTCCGATCAAACCTCTCTGTGCTTCAGGTGTGGAAAAACTGGACATTGGTCCAAGATATGTAGAGCCACTCAGAGTGTTGCTAATGCATACAAAGCGTACCGCGAAGCCATGGAAGCTCACAACATTGAACAAGAGGATGACGAAGAGAACGTCAAGTTGAAGGTTGATGACTTTAAAGCTGGGAAGAGTGATGATACTCCTGATTTCGCTTAAGTCTTTTGTTTTCCTTAGTATTGTTGATTTAGTTTATGGTCAATGACCAAGATTGGAACTTTGGATGTAATTCATTCGGTTTATATCTTTAATAAAATTTGGAGTTATTTGCATACTCAATTTTAATTATGAGCTTTCTTATTTAGGAATGAATTCCGGAGAACTTGAATGTCTAGCCGATAGCGGAACCACACATACCATATTGCGTCATAGGCAATTGTTTCTTGACATGATGCCTTCACATTCATCTGTGACTACGATGGCAGGACCATCTAATCTTATGCAAGGAAGAGGACATGCCCAATTCCTCTTGCCAAATGGCACCCTAATTGATGTCACTAATGCTCTATATGCTCCAAGAGGAAATAGAACCTTGTTGAGTTTTAAAGATATAAGAACCAATGGATACCATGCTGAAACGCATGATGAGAATGGAAAAGAATTCCTTTGCATTACCTCTAATGACTGCGGTAGAAAACGCATCTTAGAGAAGCTTATGTGTCTCTCTAGTGGCCTATATGCTACCACTATCCGAGCTATTGAATCAAACAATGTCATAAGAGATGACCTCTTGGATTCAGACACATTTTGGCTTTGGCACGACAGGTTGGGACACCCTGGTCGAGATATGATGATCCGTATACTGAAAACCTCACACGGACATCCATTCTATCGAGCTAATCGAAGCAAGAATCAAAGAATGATTCAAGGAGATGAGACAGCCATGAGAAAAGGCAAAATTGCCTCTGTCCGACGCCGTACGATCGATCGCACGATCCCTGCGATCGATCGTGACCTTCCAGACCACGTCGTTGAACGAACCCGAGAGCTCGGGCGATCGATCGCATCATCTTGCGATCGATCGCAGGTTTCACCCTGTACGGTTTCAGGGACCAGAGAGCTCGGGCGATCGATCGCACGTCCCCGCGATCGATCGTACGTTCCTTCCTGTACGATTTCAGGAACCCGAGAGCACGGGCGATCGATCGCACCTCCCTGCGATCGATCGCATGGACTAAAATCCTCTCTCTCGGATGAAACTAATTCCTCCTATGCTTCTGAGACCTCGAAGGTCAAACGCTCGTTTTGCAAAGCCTGTTCCTTAGGGAAACTTGAACCAAGACCGTCCTATGCAAAGGATTCTAAAGTACTTCTCCCATTCTTACAGAGAATCCAAGGGGATATCTGTGGACCTATTCAACCACCAAGCGGACCATTTAAGTATTTTATGGTGTTGGTTGATGCGTCGACACGTTGGTCGTATGTCACGCTATTGTCCACTCGTAATGTTGCTTATGCTAAACTCCTAGCACAGATAATTCGCCTGCGGGCTCACTACCCGGATCATCCTATCAAATCTATCAGGCTTGATAATGCTGGAGAGTTTACATCGAAGACTTTCGATGACTACTGCATGTCTATTGGGATGGATGTTGAGCATCCAGTTCCACATGTGCATACCCAGAATGGTCTTGCAGAGGCTGCCATTAAGAGAATACAAATGGTAACAAGGACGTTGGTAATGCGCACCAACCTTCCTCTCTCTGCCTGGGGACACGCAGTATTGCATGCAGCTATGCTAATTCGTCTTAGACCCACAGTCACCCAACCCTTTTCTGCGCAACAGCTAGTGACTGGGTACGAGCCATGTATCTCGCACTTACGCATATTTGGGTGTGCTGTCTATGTGCCTATTACGCCGCCACTGCGTATTAAAATGGGTCCTCAGAGACGAATGGGCATTTATGTTGGTTTTGAGTCACCAACCGTTATCCGCTATGTAGAACCCTTGACAGGTGATCTATTTACCGCAAGATTTGCGGATTGTCACTTTGATGAGACAGTCTTCCCGTCGTTCGGGGGAGATAAGAATGCACACATTCAACAGGAACGACAAGAATTGTCATGGCCTGTCCCCACTCTGTCTCATCATGATCCCCCTACTGCACAAAGAGAAATAGAAGTGCGTAGAATTATAGATCTTCAGAAAGTCGCAGACTCTCTTCCTGACGCTTTCTCTGATCTTGCTAAAGTGACTAGATCTCATATACCAGCTGCAAATGCACCTGCAAGGATGCAAGTACCTGAACAAGGACTTGGACTCAAAGTCGCTACTGCAGCTAACCCTATAGGAGGGACAGCTGGTGGCGCCACTGCCAGCAATGGTGGAGATGTGGCTCAGGCCGTGGCTCCGCTGAGGAAGCGTGGGAGACCACCAGGTTCGAGGGATTCACGCCCCAGGAAGCGGGCTGTGATGGCACCCAATAACCCTCTCATCATTGACACTCAAAATCCGTCCCATGAAAATGTTCCGGATTATGGTTATGTCCAAGAGACATCTTCGGGGGACGCCCCGTCGTTAGAACCTATCCGTGAGAATGTAGAGATCTCAATTAATTATACTAGTATACATGGGACGTGGGATAGAACCTCCATCATCATTGATGATGTGTTTGCATATGCTTGTGCACGAGAGTTGATTGAGACTGATGATATTGAACCTCGCTCTGTTGATGAATGTCAACTTAGAGCTGATTGGCCTAAATGGAAAGATGCGATCCAGGCTGAGTTGGACTCACTAACAAAGAGAACGGTATTTGGGCCTGTTGTGCCAATACCTTCTGGAATAAAACCTGTTGGATACAAATGGGTCTTTGTTAGAAAGCGTAATGAGAGAAACGAGATCATAAGATATAAAGCTCGCCTTGTGGCGCAAGGCTTCTCACAACGCCCTTGAATCGACTACGAGGAGACATACTCTCCCGTAATGGACGTTATAACGTTCCGCTACCTTATCAGTTTGGTAGTTTCCGAAAAACTGAATATGCAGCTTATGGATGTGGTCACAGCGTATCTCTATGGGGATCTAGATACAGAGATTTATATGAAGGTCCCGGATGGGCTTCAGTTACCCAAGTCAAGTGGCTCCAGACCACGGAGCGCGTTTGCAATAAGGTTGAAACGCTCACTATATGGATTGAAACAATCCGGACGGATGTGGTATACCCGTCTAAGTGACTACTTGCTTGGAAGAGGGTATGTGAACAATGATTTATGCCCCTGCGTGTTTATTAAGAGAACAAGTTCCGGATTTGTAATAGTAGCTGTTTATGTTGATGACATGAACCTTATAGGCACTCTTGATGAACTAAGAGAAACCGCTGACTACTTGAAATCTGAGTTTGAGATGAAAGATCTTGGGAAAACACGGTTTTGTCTCGGTTTAGAACTTGAGCACCGTAGTAGTGGGATTCTGATTCATCAATCAGCTTATACCCAAAAGATGCTCAGGAGATTTAATATGGATAAAGTCCATCCTGTAAGCACTCCCATGATTGGTCGCAGTCTAGATCCAAAGAAGGATCCGTTTCGCCCAAAGGATGATGGTTAAGACGTTTTAGAGGCTGAGGTACCGTACCTAAGTGCAATAGGCGCATTATTGTACTTGGCACAGTGTACAAGACCTGATATCTCCTTTGCTGTTAACTTGTTGGCTAGATTTAGCACCGCGCCCACGCAACGTCATTGGACTGGCATAAAAACTATCTTTCGTTACTTGAAGGGTACGATTGATATGGGTTTGTTCTTTCCCTACAGAGAGTCTCGAAAATATGGCAAAATGGGTGAGGAACCCGTGCCTTCTGCCGTCGGACGATCGATCGCAGAGAATGGCGCGATCGATCGTACTGAGCCCCTGCCGTCGGGCGATCGATCGCAGCCTATCACGATCGATCGCACGGGCGCTGCTGTCCGATATTCACAAAATCCTTGTGATGTATTGGTTGGTTTTGCTGATGCTAGGTATCTCTCTGACCCATATAAAGGTCGTTCCCAAACTGGTTATGTATTTACCATGGGTAACACCGCGATATCTTGGAGGTCTACAAAACAGACTCTTGTTGCCACTTCTTCGAACCATGCTGAGATTATTGCTCTCCATGAAGCGGTTCGTGAGTGTATATGGTTGAGGTCCATATCTACACATATAAGAAGTACTTGTGGTTTGAGGTCAACCACCGATGAACCTACATGCATTTATGAGGATAATGCCGCTTGCATTGAACAAATGAAGCAAGGTTTCATTAAAGGTGACAACACCAAGCACATATCGCCTAAGTTCTTCTATAATCAGCAACAGCAGAAATTCCTTAAGATTAAGGTTAATCAAGTCCGTTCTGAGGACAATGTGGCAGATTTATTTACTAAGTCATTGCCTAAATCCACATTTGAGAAGCATGTGAAAAGCATTGGTTTGCTTAAGTTATCTGACCTCCCATGATTGTGGAAATCAGGAGGAGACACAGACTTGAGGGGGAGTCTAGTGTCCATGCAAAGTTTCCAAATGTGAAGGGTGTGTTGTACTCTTTTTCCCTTCGACCAAGGTTATTTTTATCCCACTGGGTTTTTGTTACTTGGCAAGGTTTTTAATGAGACAACGTGAGGAGCACCACCTAGTGTTGACGCCACAAGGGGGAGTGTTGAAGGAAACCTACTTTGTGTGTGCCTTGTCAACCTAGGATTAGATTAGGTAGTATAGCATAAGGATTACTTATTGAATAGAAGTCCCATTGGGATATGGATTGTACCCTTGTGTATCTCTATATATAGAGGCACCTATTCATTAATAAAGATACTCTCTATTCCTGTGCTATTTGCTCTCTTCTTTACTTTCTGTCTCGTGGTTGAATGCACCTTTACTTAAACACCACTTACAAATTAAAACTTATATCATTAGACCAAATGGTCATGGGCTTTATGATGTTGGTTTATCTTTTATATTTATAATTTTCTTAGAAAAAAAAAATTAGCTAAAAATTAATGATTTCAATCATCACTTAAAGTACAGTAAATAGAGAATTTACCAAGTTACCAACACCCAACGAAGTTCATGTACAAATATCATAACAATGACATGATTCATAAAAGGTCAAAAATGTCATTATCTCACAATCTTACAAAATGATCAATATAGATCCAAGTATTATGACATAATTATGATCAATTTCTTTAACAACTTTGAAATTTCAGTCCAAAAAAAATTACAAATTACAAAATACAAATAATGTTACTTTTGTATTCTTAATTTTTTTTAAGTCACCCTATATTTTACTTCCTTATAAAGGCAGTAACTTTTAAGTTTGGGGGCAATAACATTTAGGTTCGGGGGCAGTAACATTTTAGTTCGTGACAATAGCTTTTAGGTTCAGGTTAGCAGTTTTTTAGATTCAAGTAGCCTTATAAGGAATAAAAATAGAGTAGTTCTATTGGAACTTCCGAATTTTTTTACTTGACTTCTTATTTTTTTTAATAAAACTAAAACCCACCTTTACCCTTCACAAAAATTAAAAAAAAATCTTGACTGAGAAACTGTTGAAGATTGAAATCAGCCTCGATCATTACTTATTTTTTCTATTTTTTCTATCCTCCATCCCAGGCTTGAGTATGTATAATTGAATAGAAATCATTGTTTTGCAATGAATTAATTTGGATAAAATGTGATGGTGGAAGAATATGACAATGAATCTTTTCATTGCTCACAAAGGAGAAAAGCGAAATGAACTAAGAGAAAATGTCTTTGTTGAATTTGCTCCCAAAATTAGAAAACAAAAGGGATTTAGGGTTCATCTTTGTAAATCATATTTTCCCAGAGATGCAATTATCTATGTATAAAGTAATCTCCGAACTTGAATTTGTTAATTTGTGTCAATGAAAAAAAAAACATAAATTAAATCTCCAGTTCAATCTAAACTCGCAACAAGGAGCAAATAAAACACAAACTCAACCTCAAATCCAAAAAAATTTGTGAAATCATCACAATGGCACCACCCAGCTATTTATAATTAAGATTATGTTCATTCATTAGCAACGTGTATCACACCTTTGATTTTTTTTTTTATAAATAAGTTTAAGCTTTTGAGGGTAAAACTGTAAATTTGAGGAGAAAAAATTGGGAGGAGGTCAAGTGATAAAATATGGAGGTCCCAATAGAAATTCTCAAATATTATTTAATCGAGGTTATTAATTTATCGAGATTCTACTGTAATGGTTTACACTTATTTGTTCCTACAAAATCTTTGAGGAATCCGGAATGGTCGACCGGAAACTGGAAATATAATTCATTTGAAAAACTCACAAGATATGCAAAAAAAAAAATTAAAATAGATAATTCACCTGTAGCGACGAACTATTCGTCGCTACAGGTCTTTCCCATTTTATTTTAATTTTTAACTTTTTCTTTTATTTAATTTCTATTTCCACTTATGAAAGATTATAATGGTGTGGCCATTCTTGGTTTTACAAATCATTCAGGAGGCCGGAATAGTCGATCGGGATGGAGGATAGGAAAAATAGAAAAAATAAGTAATGATCGAGGTTGATCTCAATCTTCAAGAGTTTTCCAGTCAAGATTTTTTTAAAATATTTTTTTTCATTTTTGTGAAGGGTAAAAGTGGGTTTTAGTTTTATTCAAAAAAGGAGGAGGTCAAGTAAGAAAATTCAGAGGTCCAAATAGAACTAGTCATAAAAATATTAGATGACCTAAAAAAAAAATAAGGTCACAAAAGTGACTTATCTATAATTAAAAGTTTTAATAATTTTTTTTGTTTTGATAATTATAACTAAATATATATATATATATATATATATATATATATATATATATATATATAAGATTTTTTGGTTTGATAATTATAACTATTTCGGCAAATTTTTTACAATAGAAGATCACGTCATACAACCTTGTTCAAGAATAAGGGAACGCGCTCCACACGCCAGACCTTATTTTGATTCGGTCGTCTACCTCGTTGGGTCTCGTCCGGCGGCGCCCTTATATCGGTGTTGGCCTTTGGCCTCGGTGATGTGGGTTGGTGGCTGCCGGACGGGCGGTTGGTGTACGATGGCTTTTGGTTTGGTTTCTAGGCAGAGCTGGTGCGAGCGTGGTTTTTCTTTCTAGGGTGGCGGCGACTACGGTGTTTCCGGTGGTTCTCTGGACGGTTGGCGGGTGGGTTTGCGGATCTGCTGCACGAGATATGATTCTAGGGCGTGATGGGTATGGTGGGTGGATGGCGGCTGAAGCTTTGGGTTTCTGGTGGCGGCTTGAGGACGGGGCGGTGATCTGTAGGTGGTGGACTGATGGTTCTGGCCTGGGCCCTTGGTAGGGGCTTCTAGGTTGGTGGTGGTGGTGGAGGTTGGAAGGTCGATTGGGATGGTGGAGACTGTTAAGATGTTGGGTGGTGCCACGGAGGCATATCAGATCTGGTGTGGGAGGTTGTGAAACTGCTTGTACCAGTCCGGCGAAAGTTGGCGGGGGCTTGGTGTTGGCGTCCTGGGAAAAGAATTGGGTTCGTGGCTGTCACGACCCGAAAATTTACAACAATAATAAGGCATTTTAGCCTTTAATTACATAACAAATTCGGGACGTGTAGCATGGAATACCAATTACAATTATGCACTAGAATTTTTTTTTTCTATTAATTCAAGTACAACACTCACCCATTCCATGCCCTCCAATGTAAATATTGACTCAATCTTTAGAGTCGAATATTACATTTCATAAATTTACATAATAAATTGATAATTCAATAAATTAAGTAAACTACTTCCTCAGAGTCTAATATACACCAGCGGAAGACTATCACCAGCTCAAACGGTTGATACTAGAATTCTCAACCAGTTCTCCAAATGCTAAAGCGCATACCTAACCTGCATGATTAACCCTACACCATTGAATAGTGTACCGGGTTATATTAACAAACCCGGTCAGCTTACGAAGCTGGTATGAGTAACCTCGATTTATATTGTATTAACAAGTTATACAAACAAAATTATACAATTAAAATATTGCATAATTAACTTACCAAAAACAGATCGTATAAAAGACTTTTTAAGATAGTCCAAATACGAAAATATATTTAGAAATCAAAATCAATCTCCTTTTGTTTCTAATTGAAACAATTAACAAATGCATCATTAACAAATTATATATATGCTCACATAATTATTCGATCAGAATAATATGGACTTTCCCCTTTTTAGTGAATATTTTAGGATGACTGGTAAAGAACAAATCAAATCAAATCCCAAGTCCCAGGTAACAAAATACCTAGCATGGGTAAAAATCCGCGTACAATCTGTACGGGTAAGCAAACAGCATACCAAGGTCTCCTACCAAAGCATGTACACTCAAGGTTGGCTCCTCCTTCCTATGAGTCTAATAGTGCACTATCTGTAGGGACTTAAGCCCATTACTTAACTACTCACCACCAAACTCAATTTACCAGTAATTCCTTTTAGTACACAATCGTACTAATTTCTCAATTTCAATATTTCTCATGCACAATTCAAATCACAAACATGATCCTACATTAAGACAATTTAGAGATCATGATTTAATTTATTTACTCAATAGGTTGGTTTCAACCACAAAATTCAATCTCAAAACAATGATATAATTTCTTTTGCATCATATGATTTTTCACCAATTTATAACACAATTTACTAAAATACATATATTTCACACAATTATATATGTATACAATATTTCAATCACAACTCAATATTTCACCAAGATATATATATATATATATATATATATATATATATATATAAATTCCTTTCTTTTGAAAATCAATTTTCACTTACCGATGGACCGTTGTCGAATAAGTTCATTTGTTTCAAAACAAATATTTATTTTTAATAAATATTATTTCACAACCTAATAATTATTCTAATAAAATAAATATGAGAATTTTATTCACCAACAAGTTGTCGTGAGAATTACTCACATTTAAACAATTAATTCAATCACCAAATTAATATTGTGAACTTTGTTCACCACAAATATCAAGTGAGTTTACTCACCTCTAATTCCAGCTGCGTCTCTAAATAGTAATCGGAAATCGACCAAAGCACGTACGCCTTACTTTTCGTAATCACCTATGATTATGCAATTTTAAATTAGCATAATACACTTCCAAAATATTATAAATATTTCGTAAATGTCACCTAGGACATCGGAACTATTTATCGGGACAAATTGACCAAAAGTCAACTGTCGGTCAACGTGGGGCCCATGTTAAATATTTATCGAACGGGTCCCACCGAAAGTCCTCAATACCAAAATTTAACAGAAAGCTTATTTCTAGCATCTTAACAACATATCCGAAAATGGTGACGATCCGACGGTCGGATTATCACGGATCTAACGATCCTTAACCCTCGATTAATTGATCATTAATCAAACGGTTGAAATTCAACGATCTCACTGTACAACATGTTTATAACTACAAGATTAACCATACGATTAAATTTGATAACTACCTCAAAGTCCGGATCGGAACGGATTCGATACGTCAGGTGTCCATAGCAATTGGGCTTTGGGCCTTGGGCTTGGTCAATGGGTCAAAAGGCCCATTAACCTTTGTTTTTTTTTTGTTTCCTTTCTTTCTTCATTCTTCTCTTTGCACCCATCTTTCTTCTCTTCTCACCCGTCCTCTTTCTTCTTCTTCCGCCTTCTTCTTCTTCTTCCTTCTCTCTTTCTTTCCTTTCTTCTTTTCTTTCTTTCCTTTCTTTCTTCTCTTCTGGTCCCGTGCTTCTTCTTTCTTTCTTTTCTCCTTTTTCTTCTTCTTCTTTCTCCTTTCTTCTTTTCCTTTTCCTTTCTTCTTTTTCTTTTCCTTTCTTCTGTTCTTTCTGGTCTTCCCTTCTTCTCTTTCTTCCTTTCTTTCTTTTTCTTCTCTCCTTCCCGTGCCTTTCTTCCTTCTCTTCTCTTCTTTTTCTTCTCCGTCGCACCCATCATCTCCTTTCTCTTCTCTGTTCTCTTCTCCGCCGCACCCACAGCAGCTCCTCTTCTCTTTGCACCCACCTTCCTGCTCCGCCCAATTCCCAGCCACCACAACATACCCAAATCAGCAGCTCCAGCTCAAGCCTCCGCCGAGCTCAGCACTTCTCGCAGTCGCCGGCCTCTTCCACCTCAGGTGAATGCATCCGGTTCTAAGTTGTGATGATGGTGGTAGCAATTGATGATTAAGAATGTGATTTTGTGATTGCAGGAACTATGAAATGCAGGGGGTGATTATAAACTATGATTGTGGTGGCTCTGTGAAGAGCGGTGGTTTGGGCATGTCGGAGCTGTGAGTGAAGTGGGTGAGGGAAGGAGGTGGCCGGAAATGGTGGTTCCGACATCGGTAGTTGCACGTTCTTCCAAGGCCGCGTGCGGCGGTTTGGATCGATGCCTGGTGGTGATTTTCTTGGGTTAAGCTCTTCATCTTCTCCTCTTTCTTATGGTGGTGGCGGTGTCAAAATCCGGTAGCCGGAAGCCGGCGAGGAAATCACAAAGGAGAGAGGGAGAGAGAGATGAGGAAGAAGAGAGAGTGAGAGAGATATAGAGAGAGCAGTGAGAGAGGGATCGATCCGGGGAAGGTGCGTACCGGGGAGGTAAGTACCGGGGGGAAAGAGAAATGATTAATTAACCTTAATCATTGAATAGAAATGGACGGCTGAGATTGAATCTTTACGATTCAACGGTCACGATCGTGCAGACAAAAAGAAATATTATAAAATTATTTCTTTTCACTTCAATCTTCCGAAATTCATAACTCTTTCATACGATGCCCGTTTTTGGTAAACCAGATTCCTATGAACTTGATTCGACGAGCTCTACAACTTTTGTGAAGAAAGTTTTGTCAAATTCTCGACGAATAAAAAGTCAACTCTTTTGACCTCCCAAAACTTATAATTTTCCGAGTTAATATTCGTCCATCCACAAATCTTACGAATAATCAATAATTAATTCCATAATTTTCCAAGAAATTAATATTGAAAATCTGGGGTATTACAGTGGCGGCTCGTTATTTTTCATTAGGGTTTTATTTTTGGTTATTGTTTTTTTGTTAGGTTCAATAAGTCCCTACTCATTTGAGCTAGGGTTGGGTCAAGTGGTTGTGTCTTGGTCGTGGTGTCTTTCCCGGGGACGAATTGATTTATTTTCGGTTTACTCTTGTTGTCAACTTGTTGGTGAGCATTTCTTGCATGTGGCCTGGTACGTTTGGGACATGGTGCCTTCGAGGGTGTTCGTTTTTCTGGCAGTTGTTTGTGGGGTGTTATCGAAACTCTTGGGATTATCCGTTCTATGTAGCCTGTGGAATGATGCGTTTGATTGGTTAGAGTTTGGGCTTTTTAAGCTCATGGTACCTGTAACCGTTTTTGGGGTTAGGCTTTATGTCCCCCCCCCCCCAACCCACCCCCTCCCCCGTTGTAAGTCTTCCGTTGGTTTAATGAAATTTGTGTTTTCCTCAAAAAAAAAAAATTATAACTATTTCTATGTTCTCCATAAAGATTGTGAATTAATCGACACCATCAGATTTCGATTTATGATTTTCCTTTGGGAAAAAAGCTAAAATGGTACCTGAACTATACCTCTATCTTATCTAGGGGTGGGCACGGGCCGGGACGGGCCGGAATAATGGTGATCCCGATCCCGATCCCGATATTTATTTTCGGGACGGGACGGGACGTGATTGATGTTTTTCAAAACTGATCCCGACCATCCCGAACCCGATCGGGATCGGGACGGTACGGGTCGGGATCGGGATTCAAGCCTCTTTTTTTTCTTTTTTTTTTCTGGCTAAGGCTGAGCTTGTTGGAGGAGGCGCGTGGCGCTGCTGCCCAGCTTCTCTAGACGATGTGAAGCTCGGGCTTGTCTCATCGGAGGGCACGATGGTGGTGGTGAGTAGCGTGATGCTCGAAAGGTCAACGACGGTAGTGGTTGTGAGTCTCGTGGATCCTGCAAAGAAATTCAAATTCCCCAAAAAATAAAAAATTGTTGAGAATCTGGAAAGGAGAAGATGAAGATGAAGAGGGTTGTTGATTATTGAGGTCTAGAAAAGAGAAGGAAAGGATTATTGAGATTCAAAGGAGGGAGGGCTGCTGATTTGCATTATGGAGCTATTAAGGAAGTAATCTACTATTGCTCAGATTGAAGGAAGCTTAGATGAAAGCTAGCTTGATGGGGGTAGACGGGTAGTTTCAGAAAGAGAAGAGAAAGATTGAGACATGGACAAGAGACAGAAGAGAGAGAACGAGATAGGGAGAAGAGAGAGAAGTGAGAAGTGAGAAGTGAGAAGTGAGAAGAGAGAACAGACAAAGAAAAGAGAGAAAAGAGAATAAGACATTGGGCCTAATGGGCTTTAAACAATAACAATCAATTTCGGGACGGGACGGGCCTTACGGGATATCAAAATCAAGAACCGCGTCCCGTCCCATTTGTTCGGGACGGGACGCTACAGTAAAATTTAGACTTTCAATCCCGTCCCATCCCGCCTCGGTACGGTTCGGGACCGGTTCGGTTTCGGGATTTCCGGGATTTGTGCCCACCCCTAATCTTATCGATGGTACCTGAACTTTAATTTTTGTCAGAAACGGTACCTGAACTTTTTGATTTCGTCTAAAGTGGTACCTAAGGCCACATTCGGTAAATAAAAATTACCAAAGGTACCACTTTAGACGAAATCGAAAAGTTCAGGTACCGTTTCTGACAAAAAATAAAGTTCAGGTACCACTTTAAACAAAATCGAAAAGTTCAGGTACCATTTGTGACAAAAAATAAAGTTCAAGTACCATCGATAAGATAAATGTATAGTTCAAGTACCATTCATGATAATAACCCTTTTCTTTTTCAAGACTTATTGTCCTATTCTATCACCATCCATGTCGTGTCAAATTTTGAAGAGAAAAACCTCCATATAGTACCTGAACTATCACCAAATGCAATTTTTGGTACCTGAACTTTCATAAGGAACCTAGTGGTACATGAACTATGCCTCCGTTAGCCATTATAGTACCTACCGTTAAATATTCCGTTAAGTGCTTATGTGGCATGGGTAAAACAGTAATTTTATTTATTTTCAATTTTCAAAATAAATTATACAAAAAAAAAATTAGAAAAGTTATCCCAAAATTCAAGACTAAAAATAAGAAAAATTATTTTTATTTTATAATATAATTTATTTTCAATTTTTATGTTTTTAATATAATTTATTACCATGTAGGTGGTTTTCTTATTAATTAAAAAATAAAAATAAACTATACTAAAAAATGATAATTTATTATATTAAAAAAATGATAATTTATTTTGATTTTAAAATTTAAATAAATTATACAAATTTTTTTTTTTAATAATTTATCCACAATTCAAGATTAAAAATCAGAAAAATTATTTTTATTTTTGTAATATAATTTATTGCCAATTTTTATGTTTTTAATATAATTTAGTACCATGTAGGTGGTTTTGTTATTAATTAAAAAATAAAAATAAACTATACTAAAACAAATAATTTAAATTTTATTATATTAAAAAACAATGATAATTTATTTTGATTTTAAAATTTAAATAAATTATACAAAAAAAGATTTAGATAATTTATCCACAATTCAAGACTAAAATGAAAAAAATTATTTTTATTTTTATAATATAATTTATTACCAATTTTTATGTTTTTAATATAATTTATTACCATGTAGGTGATTTTATTATTAATTAAAAAATAAAAATAAACTATATTAAAATGCCACATAAGCACTTAACGGAATATTTAACGGTAGGTACTATAATGGCTAACGGAGGCATAGTTCAGGTACCACTAGGTTCTTTATGAAAGTTCAGGTACCAAAAATTGCATTTGGTGATTGTTCAGGTACCATATGGAGGTTTTTCTCAATTTTGAAACCATACGACGGGGATGGCTACCGATTACAGAAACCCGATCGTACGACGTTCACATCAAATCACAGAAACCAAACGACGTAAGTGTTGCTGTCATTCTGCGCACACCGATTCCCTCCTCTTTAGCTATGCAAAACCAATTGCGATCAGAACCGTCTTTCTAATCAACGGGTCACCTCACTTCATTTGCAGAAAATCGATTCCCACCAGTTGTACAACCTTTAATCACCTACATATTCCACCGCCTATCAGATTCGTCATCTCCAACAGACACCGTCGATTGATGTGGGACCAGAATCGTATCCAATTAAATCCAACCGTTGATGATCTTCACTCTCACGTGTGCCGGCGTTGTGTTCTCCGCCATTTAAATTATTGGTACTTTTTACAGTTCGACTCCGGTGAAAAAGTTAATTCGAGTTGGGAAGCTTCATGCTGTCGACACGTGTACCTTTTGGCGTCGGTGCCTTATCGTCCACTACTGTAGTACACAGTGTGTTGTTATTATATATCACTCCAGATCTGCTTTTGCGACCAAGCATCATCACTTCACTCAAAAGCTGTAAAAACCCTAGTCCCCAAATCTTCAATTCTTAATTTTCATTTTTTGTTTCTGAAATCGTTGTGGGAATTGAGAGTCAGATTCCATAAGGCGTGTGATGTAGATTTCAATTTGACGGAGAATGTAGATTGAAGCTCACCAAAATATGGATCGGGGGGTGTGGTACGATTCAAAGCCGGCCAAGGTTTCGAAGAGGGTGTGGTTAGTAATTCAAAAATCAATGGGTCTCCTCGTGGGTGGGAATCACACCTCCTCCAGGTTTTGTACTCGTTAATCTGTCTCTCATTATCAGCTTGGCTTTTTCTCCCTCTCGAATTTTATTTTTAATTAAACAAAATTCTCAACTTTACTCTCTGTAAGAGAAACCCTCTCTCCAATCGGAAACCCAATCGTTCGGTGGCGCCGTATTCTTCGGCGCCGAAAAAGAGCAAGAATCATGGATTTGAAGCTCGTGAAATTCCCGATCCTTCATGGGTCTCTAGCCCGGCGCGTGTTTTTCCGCGCATTCTTTCTCGCCGCGGCTATGTCCGTCGTACCCTTGATTCACATTTTGTCCGGTTCTTACATGAGAATGTTCAATTTTGTGAACACTATTGACTGTGCCTCCGAATTGGGCAATGACAATGTCAACTTGGACCCGAGCAAGTTCATCTTTCAGACCCGATTTCTGAATCCCATTTGGGGCACTTTCGATTCGGAACGGTGCAAGCAAGATGTGAACTTGACTGTCAGTGTGGTCAGAGAGCTAATGGGCAAGCAGCTTTTGAACGGTGACAAAGCTCTCTGTGTTGGTGAAGGATCGGCCTCGGCCGTAATGGCGTTGCAAGATTTGGGGTTTCCCAATGCTCGTGGTGTTTATGAACACCGATTCTTCTCCCTCAAGCGCAAACAGTTTGTGTATGAGATTGACTACGAGGACAAGTCTTTTGATTTCGTTTTCTGCAGGGATTTAGACAAGGTTTCTGTCCCTGCTCTACTTGTGCTCGAGATTGAGCGTGTTCTTAGCCCCGGTGGGATTGGGGCTATGCTTGTAGGTAGCAGTGGTTCAGCTCCGAATAGCTTGATTAGGTCTGCTACCCCAATTTCTTCATTACTGAAGAGTTCCAGTGTTGTGCATGTGAATTATATCAGTAACTTCACACTGGTTGTGTTCAAGAAGAGTTACGAAAATGCTGGGCTATTTGAGCAGTATCGCCTTCCGGCTGACTGCCAATCCCTCACAAACAATAGACCTTTCATCGAGAAAATGGAGCCCGTTGTGAAGGAAAAGCCGGCGGAGGATGGGAAGATGGCTACTTATTTGCCTAATTTTATTGATCTTTCCTCAAAGAAGCGGTTGGTGTATATCGATATTGGGGCAGCAGAGCACCTGAAGTCCAATGTTACAAACTGGTTCCTGCCTTCCTATCCGATTGAACACAAATATTTCCATGTCTACTTTGTCGACCACAACACTTCTGTGCTATTGTCCTATGTCAAAAAGCCGGGAATCACCTTTGTTTATCATCCGGGGCTGGCCGGAATCAAGGATAAGAACAATGTTGGCATTGAAGGAGATGCAGAGCCATATGTCGCTGATGAAGGGTTTGATTTTCTTGTATGGTTCAAAGAAACAGTGCAGTATGCTGACTTCGTGGTGCTGAAGATGAACGCGGGCAGTATTGAATTGAAGTTCCTGAAAGATCTGTTTGAGAGTGGAGCCATTTGCTTTGTCGACGAGCTGTTTCTTCACTGCTCCGGCCATGTAGATGGGGAAGGTCCAATGCCGGTAGACTGCATGGACATCTTCAATAGCCTCCGAAGCAGCGGTGTGTATGTGCATCAGTGGTGGGGAGGTGGCAACCCCATTGATGTTATGTGATGGTGATGTGTTTGATTTGATCATGATGTGACCTTGTTTAATTTAGTAAGTTATTATGTGGGGAAGGAACATCTAAGTTGCTTTTATGGTTGGGGCAATATTATTAAGCTAAATAAGCAACCATTGTTATTGTTATGTTTGTGTGGTGTTTGGTGTTTGGTGTTTGAGGATGTCTTTAGGATGATAAAAATCCGAGACTCCCACCAAATTGTTGTTGCTTTGTGGTTGGTTAGCCGATTGAGCTTTCCAGCTTAACAATATGTTATGAATCGTTTGATGTGAACTTATTTGCCTTCGATTATTGTTTGAAAATCGTTTCGAATTTGCGTGGACTCCACCTTTTGATAAACGTATGCAAGTGTGTAACCTTGACCTTTTGGGACTTAATTCTTATTCATTTTCATTAAGGAATAAAGAATGCATGATGACCCTGCTTTACACAACAATCCCCTTAATTAATCGTGTGTTTTCCGTACGCCACGGTTCTTAATCTACGATATGGACATAACATTTGTTTAATAAGTCCACTAATTCATATGTTTAAGAAAAAGTTCCTCCACACTAATTAGGGAGCTCATGTTGCCACCAAAAGATTCCCAGTGAGAACTTTTATATTACTTTTGCTAATGAAACTAAAGCCGCATTGAGAATCCAATCGCAAGTTGATTCCCAGCTATTATGATAAAGAGAAAGGTGATTATGCTTTTTACCATAAGTTATCTTTACAGAAGCTATTTATAGAATTATAGGCAGCCAGAAGTCAGCAAGCTCTGGAATGGGACCTGTAGAAACTAGAAAACTGCGAGAATGAAGAGAAACTAGACCTTATTACAGAACCCAAAAAATAAAAATAAAAGTTCTAATACTCTCTAATCTTTCCCCGAATACCTAAAATTCGATTTCATCCGAAAGAAAAACAAAACCTAAAATTGATGCCAAAATACTGCACATGATTATGTACATTTATCTTCTTGAAAAGTAATTACAACAGCATAAGACTTGTCACTAAACCAAACCGAGCCCCAACTGTTGACGACGTATATTTAAGACTTGTAACTAAATTCATACATCATCACATGTCTCTGGAGCTGGTACAACACACGATATTTTCTGTGCACATTTCATGCAGCATACAATTTGCCTTTTTATCTCGCTGAAAACCAAAGTGTAGCAAAAATGAAATTGCAGAAGAGAAGAAGGAAACAAAAGGATTATATACAGAATGATAATGGCAGAGCCCATGCTCTCATTCCTCAGGACCATTGTTGACCTTTATCTCCAAAAGCCTATCAACTGGTTGTCGACAAATTGGACATCGGTTTGTCTGGAATCTCAAAACCTTGGCACACCCACTGCACATACACTGCAGCAAGAATAGATATTCAACCAAAAATCAGTCAAGAAGAATTTCCTATGTAATTTACATCCAGGTTAAGAAATTTCATTTGATTTCACAATTGGATGGAAGCGAGGTAAACTAGCCCTTTAAAATCTACGAATTTTGAACCGAAATAAGTGTTTTATTTCCTCTTTATTCTTCTTTTATCAGTGCAATAATTCAAGCTGCTGCACATTCAACTACTAACAAGTAAGGTAATGTATACCTTCAGAAATCAACAAGAGATTCTACTTCAAACCAGAATAAAGATTTGCTTTCTATTATGCCAAACTACGAATAGAAAAGGATGGAAATGAAATTACCATGTGCCGGCATGGAAGAACAGTTGTGTCCCGTGGTTCAGACAGGCAAATGACGCATTCTTTTCCTGGATCGTTCCCGTCTATGTCATTCTCGACTGAAGTACCAATGCCATATATCTCCTGCAGTTCATACCTCATCCCACTCACCCAGAGAATCTGCTTGACAACCCTCACCTGGAATTCACCTTTCACCCTCTCAAATACAGCCTGAGTTATCTGGGAATTCATTACAGATACTGGGTTTCCCTCTGATCCATCATGGTCAGGTGGGGATGCCTCTGCCTTCACTGCTAGAGGATAGATATCCGAGCCAGCTACTTTCAGTAACTCTGTCTCATCAAACATTGAGAAGTCAATTCCAGTTCCAGGGGGTTGTTTGAACTTCTGGCCCAGACCTTGTTGAAAATGTACTGTTACAGGTGGAAGGAGGTTAAACTTTGTAGGCGTCAGGTTACAGTCCTCTCCTTCTTTTGCAAAGAAGATAATGGTGATGCTGTTTGACAGAGCCATATATGAGAAAATTTGATGATTGGATGATGTTATAAGATTAAAAAAATGCAAATGCACATAGACAAAATTTGAATACATAAAATCACCTTCAACAGTATGCATGTAAATTGGATATCAAGACAATGGCCAAAAGTTAAAAGAATGCACTACTATATGGCCTTTGATAATTCCACATGAAAAAAATAATATTATTGCTAATCACAGACGGAAATACAATAAGATATCAAAAAATAATAATTTGGATATAGCGACACTGAAGCAAATATCATCATAAGCATGGCCTTGGAGTTTAATTTTCTATGCATACAATATTGTTCCTCGTGTCCTTGAACTACCAATTTCCACAAGAATATATAGTTGGTTAAACTGCCAAAACTAAAATCATCAACTTTCTTGTATCCCATCTCCACCAAAACCAAATGTCCTGATATCATGATCTTAAATAACCTAAACTGATATGTTACAGGTAAACTCCATCACAACACAATGTTTTCTAGTTAAAAAAGAGTTCTGCACATCCTAGTTACCAGCAAATAATATGGAGAAATCAAAAAGCTAGTTGTGACCATCCATCCACGCCTCCTCATTGCCATCTGTATTGTCAAGAGAGTTCTGCCTTTCACTTAAGCAAGGTTCAAAGGAACTTCTACTTTCCATCAATCTGAATCTGCCCCCACAGCAAGAAAATCCTTCTAGGACATGAATTTCTATTAAACGGTAGATAATTCCACATCGACAACGAACAAGAAAAGAAGAAAGAAATTATCTAACACTTCATTTCCATACTAATTGTGAAATTACATTGTTGTGACTTTCACCTATTTCATACACTATAGTTACCATGACAAGATCATAGAATACCTTTAAGTCACTTTAAATTTTGTCGGTTTGCCACAGTTCCAAAAGCTTGGTAAACCGATAAGCTTTATCTTGGTAGAATAACATAAGATTCTAGTTCAAATCTCTGCAACAGTAAAATTCAATTTCATGCTGAATTTCACCTATTTGGCTCTTCACTACTGGGAAAAGGTCCACGAGCTAGGGAGACTGTCGGAATATAAAACCACATTTGGCTCTGTCATCGTAAAGCCTTTTTTTAACAATGCCATTAATTAATCTACAAAATAAATCATTGGTAAAGCAGAAGTCATCTATACCTCTTTACCATTCCATCCTTCATTGGCATTATTAAGAAGCGATACGACTCGATCGGCTATGATAATAATCACTTCAGAATGGTGATCACCTAAACTAGTTTCCAATAAAACTCAAGACTCCAATGGCAATTGTTTCTCAAGCTTCTATATCTAGTAAGCCACTACCCAATTGATCACAAACTTACCAAATCCTAACAATTTAAGCTAATCTCAGATGCCCAATTTAATACGCAGAATCTAAAAGAACACAAAGTTGAAGAAAAAAAATTAAAGACTAAAGCTTTGAGCTTTTGTACCTGCCAGCAACGGTGGCATCAAAAGTAAAAGACAAGAGAAAGCTTCCGGGTTTTTGCTCATCGGGCTCGACCCTCAGAGACTCCTTCTTCAGATTCACATCGTTCCGTATCGTCACCGCCTTCTGATGCTCCACGTAAGGAGTCGGAGCCTGCATTACGGGCCCGCACCGGTACCGCCCGCCGACCCAATTCGCCTGGGCCTGGGCCTGGGCCGGGTCCATCTGCGGATGCGGCACGCGGTGGTGGTGATCGTACGGCGCGGGCAGAGGCGCCGGCGGGTAGTAACCCGGGTACTGATAGTACTGGGGCGGGGGCGGGGGCGGGTTCGGGAACGACGAAGGGTACGGCGTCGCGGCCGCGAACACGTAGCGGTTGGCAGAGATTTCGGGCTGAGGTGGGGCAGGAGGCGGCGGAGAGGGGTGGCTCTGGCGGTTGTGCTGTCTCCGGCGGGAGTTGTTGCCTCTGGTACTACCGGTCATATTCCCCATGTTGGGAAGTACAGATTTTTTCTGGGAAACAAACGGAAAAACTTGTCCTCAGCGGATTTTAGAAGAAGCGAGAGAGAGATTTGGGGATTTCGTTTGTTTGTTTGTTTACTTGTTTTGGTGGTGTCTGGGTTTTGTGGAAAAGAGCAAAGGTAAGTGACAAAATACCAAAAACAATAATGAAGACAGAGAGAAGGAATCTTGTTTTAATGGTTTCAGTGGGAAGATAGTGGGATTGCGTGAAGCTCCACCCAAAACAGTCATCTATCTATCTATCTATGTCCACCCATGACACCCATGAATGAAAAGATGAGATGCTTAACCCCTTTTTCGCTTCCTTCTCTTTTCAATGGATGATTAGGTTATGCACATGAAATTATGAAAATTGTTGTGTTTTCAGATGGATTGTATTTGCATACCTACATGTTGTAGCATTGGATTCTAAGTAGGTTACATGTAGGGGTTGTAGTTTGTGTTGGATACCGATTTTTGCTCTAATATGTTTTGAGTCGAATGCTCAAACAGTGTGAAGAGGGATTTGCACCAGATGTGAGACTCATTTGGAATGAAGAGACTAATTGAACAATAGCCAACTAATAAAGAGTTGATAATCGTTTAATTTTGTTAAGTTTATTTGTTCGTATAATGTGATTGTTTATTCTTTAGTTAGGTCAGTTTTTAACTAATTATCTAACAATATAAAATATCTAAAAATCGTGTATGCATAATCTGACATGTATGTTGTTGGCATTGTGTAAACAGTAAACACATCATCCATAGTTCCACACCATGCCACACCACAAGCCCACAATACTATTCTTATGCTAATGTCATTCACTCATTCCACTTTGAAACTATAATATGATTCATATATAATTATATATGAAGCAATCAAATTATGCCCTTATTCCTGTGGAGGTCAGAGAGGAATAAAGTTGACTTGCGCATATATATAACTCTTACGCCTGAATTGGATTGATTTGCCATGTTGATTATTTACTGATGTCACTTGCTAGCAAAACTTTGATATTGGCTAATGTAATGTAGGTCTGCTAATTCAACAAAGGAGGCCTGGATATATAGAAAAAGGAAAATGTAACAGGAAGTAGATTGTTTTCCACTTCTAATTAGCTAAGCTTAGCTAAGCTAATCCAAATGTTTGGTTCATATTGTTTCTAAGAAAAGTATATAACAAATGTTCCAGTACTTCTAACCAAGTCATATGGACTTTAAGCATCATGGATTAATAATACTTGATACTTAATAACCCGATTGAAATCTAGAATCATATATTTGGGGCTTTCTCCCACTTGACCAAGTGTCAAGTGTGTGCCGATGTCCCTCTGACCCCATAGGAGGAATTTCCAGATTTTATATTATCATGTAATGATGATTCAAGCTAAGAAGTTGTCAATTGCATGATTATTACAAGCTATATATGACTATTGTTTAAGCATAGATAATCTTTGCGTGATCTTGAAAAGTGCTATCATCTGTTGAAATATCTTAATTATTTTATGATATGATTATTTATTTAAATACATCCATCCAAACTTACTGAGAATCAAGAACCATTAAGCATAAATTACTGATGAGAAATTTTACAGCAGTAACATCAGCTGCGAGAAGAGGCACCTATTCCACCCATGATAAAAGCGTCCATCCTTTTAGGAAATAATTTTTCAAGTAGAATATGTTGTTTGCTCATGACAACTGTGCGTACGTAGATAAAAATAAAATCTGTCTCTAAAAATGGAATAAAGATCATAATAATCAAATGGTTAAAATATTTATGATTTGACGGATTTTGGATACATATCATTCAAAAAAGACATAGGAAATAAATAGTTCCCATTGTGAGAACGTAAACCTTATGAAGAGAGCGAGCATGCATGTTTCTAGTTTGTGCGTGTCTAGTCTAGATCGGTCATTCTTCAATAACCCTATTCTAAAAAACTTTACAAACATTATCGTGACGGCTATCATGAGACTGGAATTAACGGTTATTTGGAAGTGAAAAGCGATATGCGGCAACTCACGTTGTGTCTTTTTTAGAGTTTTGTTTCTTAATTGGTTTGTTTTTTGGTTTGTTTAGGATGAATATGTCTCTAGTCTATTGAGAGCTCAATGTTTGAGTGTCATGGTCTTGATCCGGTGCCATTGTTATGGTGTTATTGTTATGGTGTTATTCCCGGGGACTATTTGTTTTATTCTTGGTATTATTTGTGTCAATGTAATGGGGAGCTACCCTTGTACGTGGGTCTGGCTGTTTTCGGATACGGTGTGGAAGGGGGTAAATTGTGACTCTCAGATGGTTGGTTATGTGGTTAGTGGTTGAGCCTCCTTGGCTCATGTTAATTGTCTTGGACAATATTCCTAACTGTGGCTTGTACGTACTAGAGATGGTGGTGGTCTGACTACTGTTTAGCCATTCTATTCATTGTACTGTTGCTTGAGATTAATGAAGGTTTTATTTCTTAAAAAAAAACAACTTTACAAACATTTCTAAAAAGAAAAAACACCTACAATGCAGTTTTAGTGTTTTACACGCTTATTTCACTGCAATATATTGCAAAACACTATTACCTAACTTAATTTCTTCAGCAACTCTCCTTCATCCTTATAATGGAATAGTTTGAATCTAGCTCAAGCTGCTCATTGAAATTATAAACCTCCATCTCTTTACAGAGTTGGTGCTGCTTCGAATTATAGGAGAAGATGGCATATCACATCCCTCAACTACCCACTATTAAAGCACAATATCAATCAACATAATCTTTGAGACTGCACTAACTCTTTTGAGTTTGGGGTTACAAATTAACTAGTCTAGAGAGTCTTGTCTACAAATGCTTTTTTTTTTGGACAATTTGTCTACAAATGCTTGACACGTTTGTTAAGCAGTCCTTGCAAGGACTTGGACTTCCCACATAATATTACTTCTTTTTTCTGAAATACTACTTAACTTAATGTAACGTAACGTTTGTTAGAAATTAACGTAACGTTTTCTTATTATGTGATTAACAATTTAAGAACGGTTTTCTTAAATCATAATTTACCATTGATCACTTTCTAATTTCCTATTACCTACTAAGTACTATATGATTCACTTTGTCTTAATTTGACAGATGAGTCGAACTAATCAATGACCTCAATCTGAAAAAGATGTGAAGCTATTAGCCGTCTAAGACTTGTTCCACAGGGTAAACTAATTAAACATAAATGATAATATGGTCTGGTCAATGGTCACTCTGGTGGACTGGTCCCAACTAATTAATTCCCAAACATATATATAAAGATAAGCATGTATATATTACTTTGGATGATAGCTTGGAATTGAAATTCCTATTCTTTTGGGAACCATCTGTGAGACGCACTGTTGACGCCTTCTAGTCCTCCTTTCAAACTTTGATTTCATTCATTCAAATGTGTGAACAGAAATACCACCCGGACGTACAATTAGTATTTGTTGCAATATCGGAAATGGTTCAGTCATCATTAAGGTGGTCATCAATTTTGTACGCGATCTTCTCAAAAGAACATTTCACGACCTTTGAAATGTCTACATTATATCTTTAATGAAAGAGTCAAGCCTCCAAAAGTTTGTAATGTACAATTCATAGAGAATTCACTATACATATACATTTTCGATTGGCAACGTTCGTTACGAACCCCGATTCCTTCATAAGGGGTAGTGTGGAGTTTCGTACACTGAAAAATACCATAATTGATAACATTTTTGAAAAATTACAAAACTAATACTGTGACCAAAGTGTCATTCTAGAAGTTCCTCAATGATATGTGATATATCAATACACATGTATATTTCAGTATACGTCTATAAAGATATCTTACTTGTTAAAAATAAATGAAGTTCAAAGGGCGCGTTCAGATTTGTTGAACAAATTAAATTTGATGAATGTTGTTTCGAACAAACATGAACTTACCCTAACACGTTGCTGGAATGTCACACTCCATTTTCCCCATTTGGTCGGAGGGATGTCAACATATGAAGAAAGACCAGTTGGTAGTAAGGGTATAACATGTTATATATGGCCGACCAATATGAACAAATTAGTTCACAATCGGTCTCCAAACACTTGTCGTTTTAATCTTGCACGTTTTGGTCGTATCTGCTTAATCAGTCTTTAGTTCTAGTAGCCGTGTTCATGTTAGGCACATTGTAATCAATCAATTTTCCTCATGACATTATCCACGCCTATACACATTGATCAATGTACACTAATGACATTTATAATAGACCAACTTCACGGAATGATAATTTTTTTTTTTTTAAATGAGATTGTATATTAAACAATTGGAATGTTTACAACAGATATCAGTACATCGGATAACCAAAGAGGTTCATCCTCTACCCAAGCTAGAAATGCAGAAAACAAAAACGCAATTCTAACTAAAATATGCGATGCCTGAATACATTTCAAAACGTTATATATACAAATAACTGTATTGAAGAAGCGAAAAAATGTATTCACTTCTTCTATTAAAGACCCTTCACCGACCAATCGGGTTCAACATAAAGCAAATTAGTAAAAACCGTTTGCATGTTCACCGGTCCTCCTTGCCGCAGAAAAAAGTTCAACAAAAAATTGGAGGCTACAGTAATCTTCACGCAATGATACTTGAACAAGTAATTTAGTGCTGCAAGAATTGGTCTATTCCTACACTATATTCAGCGAGTTTAGAGAAATAGAATTAATAGAAGGTACAAAACTAAAAAAAGAAAGTGCTGGCTTATCAAATTCAGGCAATTTTCCAACGGGAAAACAAAATATCATCAAGGCTGACTGACCAAGGAATATCAAATTCGTTCCAACCTGGCAAGACTGCAGCCTATCCCAATGAGGTCAAAGGCCGCGGGCAATAATATAATATGCACGTTTCCCATTTCAATTTCTTCCCCAAAGCTTCTTCTTGTTTCTTGGGTTTCTCTCTAAAGTCCTAAACCTCTTGTTGATTACCCCAAATTTTGAAACTTTCAATTTCCATTCACAACTCTAGTACATGAAGTTCCCAATTCCCTGCACAAATTGCTTCCACTCCTCACCTGGAGAAGTCACTCAAAGATTGAGGCAAGGTAATTGTTATGATGAGTTGTGTCTTATAACTTATTGATATTGTTTTTGTTCCCATTTTTTCTTTGTTTTGTTTATGTAATTTTGTGAACCCAACAAAACCCAGATGGTGAAAATGAAGAAAATTTCAGAATTTTTTCTAGCAAGGAATTGAAGTCTGCCACTAATGGCTTCCATTCCTCAAACAAGGTTGGAGAAGGAGGCTTTGGCTCTGTTTATAAGGTTGTTCTTAGCCTGCAACATAAATTCTGCAGAGTTATTAAATGTAGGGATAAATTGTTGTGTTTGCTGATGTGGAGTTCATTTTGGTTGAGTTTTAAAGGGTAAGCTTAGAGATGGTACTCTTGTGGCTATAAAGGTGCTTTCCATCGAACTCGAATCGATGCGAGGAGAAAGGGAGTTCATAGCTGAATTATCTGCACTCTCTGTAATCAGACATGAAAATCTTGTTAAACTTAAAGGGTGTTGTGTTGATGGAGCTGCTAGATATTTGGTCTATGATTACATGGAAAACAATAGCCTTGCACACACATTATTAGGTAATCCTATGCTTTATCAATTTGTGCCTTAATGATCCTCATTTTAACTTGGAATTTTTGATAAGAAAGAAGAGAACATAAAACTTATATTTGGCAAATTGGGTTGTCATGTATTGTTGATTAATAGGTGGAGAGCAAAACAGGATGAAATTTAGTTGGGATGCAAGGAGGAACATCTCATTAGGAATAGCTCGAGGACTTGCCTATCTGCATTTTGAGGTGGAACCGCATATTCTGCACCGAGACATTAAATCGAGTAACATACTTCTTGATGAGAACTTCAAGCCTAAGGTTGGTGATTTCGGCTTATCGAAGCTGTTGAGAGAAAACCATTCTCATATCAGTACTCGGGTTGCTGGGACACTGTAAGTTTGAATTACTTCTTCTGACTTGATACATTATCATTCTGCCTTTGGATTCTTCTCTGAAATTTTATTCCATGCTAATGGGGTTTGTCACAATAATCCAAAAGAGGTTATCTTGCTCCAGAATACGCCATTAGTGGGCACTTGACGCGAAAATCAGATGTCTACAGCTTCGGAGTTCTGCTATTGGAAATTGTCAGCGGCCGTGCAATTGTGGATTTTGATATGCAACTTGGGGAGCAATACCTGGTTCAGAAGGTAAACAGATTAGAACTGTATAGTGCTGGCTTGGTCACGCTCCCTTATCACATGGTAGAACTGAAGCCACATTGTTTGTAAACTTGCAGGCATGGGAATCATACAAGGCCCACAACCTCCTGCAATTAGTTGATCCTACACTTCAAATGAACTTCCCCAAAGATGAAGCTCTCCGATTCTTAAAAATAGGCCTTCTTTGCGTGCAAGAAATGGCAAGGCTCCGGCCACGAATGACGAGGGCTGTTGAGATGTTGGCCGGTGACGTTGACCTGAAAGGTTATCATATTTCACAGCCTGGACTTGTTTCTGATTTCACAAACATCAAAATGGGTCAGCATCAGTCAAGTGATCAAAGCACTTTCTCCAGGGCATCCGGAACTAGTAGCACGCAAAACCGCTATTCATCTGACTTTGGGTTGTCCTTGTAAAGATTCTGCTTGGTTAATTTTTCTCAAGTTGTCCAGGTAGACCATTTCAGCCAAATGATCAGATTGTTCTTTTTGTGGGGTATCTATCAGTATACAGGATCTGCATGCCAAATCCAATTTTGGACGATTCACAGAGATAATCTAACTCAAGACTACCATTTTTCTTTTGGCTTTACGTTGTTTGATTAGTTGTGGAATGTGGAGGTAATTCACCTAGTTTCTTGCTGTTGTTGATAGTATTTTGCAAAATACAAGTGTCCAAGTTACTTCCAATAAACTAATGTCGAAGTTTCTGCAACTGTTTCTGTGATTACACATCCTAAAGTTCATAAACTGCAGCAGAGACACTACTAACTGAAGAAGCAATCTCAATATGAGCCTAAATACTAGTTAAGTTAACAAAAAGAATACATATAAAAGGTAGAAAAGAAGTTGAAAAGGGCCTCCTATCACTCTCTTAAATTTTACCCAACTATTTTCTCATCTACCAATCAACTAGCTTTTTAGTTGGCAATTTGCTTAAAGAAAGTTCAGGTAAACAAATCCACTTCACCTGAAATGAGAAGCTAGTGTGGGGATATGAGAGGGTAAAAGAGAAGCTGAAATGAGAAAGGGACAGATGATGAGGTTGGCAATCTTTTAGAGCCTTACCATAAATTTTCCATTCTCTTGTGCATCATAAAGCCAAGGTTATTTTCTGTTCCAAAAGCGATTTGTCATAGAGTGCATGACTTGGATTTCCATTTCTCAAATGGGACAGCGAGACACATTTGGTCTCTCATTTCAGAAGAGGAAGTAGTTTTCCCATCTCTCATTTGGGGAAACTGGCAATAGATTCAACTTACAAGTTACAACACATATTTGACAAGTGATTCATTGACTCATAAACTCGTGCAAAAAATGAATAGCAGCAATAACAACCATCTAAAAAGTAATCGGAACATGGTTACCGTCATAGTCAAGCATTCAGACGAAATGCAAGTATGATGTCATTAATACAAAGTGCTATGATGGAAAATAATCTGGTAATCTATCAGGATTTATATGCTTGAAAGTTAAAAGCATCCTAGTACAAAAAATAATATGCATTAAAATAACTTCTCTCAAATTCAAGCAGAGATTGCTCTCCAATGCACTACAATGTAAGATAAACTTTATGTAGCATGGTACAAAAATATTGATCCCTTCACTTTGTGAGGACTAAGGGAAATAATGAGAAACAAAGAAAGAAGAGTAAGGAAGGAGTAACCAAAGTCATTTACAAGAAACTCAAAAGAGATGTACAGTTGGGGAAGAACAGTACTTACTGAAATAGTAGTGACCAATGTTTGATGCATATCCGGCAACCTGGTTCAGAAATTACAAGGTCAAACCATCTTTCACAATGTGCTCCAACCAAGATGCAATATCGGACATTGTTGGACGCTCGTTTGGTTTTTCCTTAACAGCTAGTCCTGCTATATCTGCAAGCTTAAGCAAAGGCTCAACATTTCTTGGAAGAGCTACATAACGATCGATTAGGGCAGCTGCCTTGTTCTGTTTAATCAAAGGCAATGCCCACTCGACTATGCTTGGAGGAGTGTAATCTCTGTCATAAGCTTTCCTTCCACTGAGAATCTCTAGCAGTACTATTCCGAAGTTGTAAACATCACTTTCCAAATCCCCACCAAGATCCTTGTCGCTAGAATTAAGGAGCCCAAAGTCTGCAATTCTTGCACCCCATTCAGAATCCAAAAGAATATTTGAGGTCTTGACATCCCGGTGGACAATGGGAGGAACAAATTCCTTGTGAAGGTATTCGAGCCCCTTTGCAGCCTGCATTGCAATTTTCAACCGGAAGCCCCAGTTTAGAGGAGAAAGACCACCATGGAGATGGTCATAGAGTGTTCCATGGGGCATGTACTCGTATACAAGCAGCCTCTCCCCCATCTCTGAGCAGTATCCTAATAAGTTCACAATGTTACAGTGTCGAATTTTGCAAAGGACTTCTAGTTCCATTTCAAAGTCCCTACTGTTAGTGTGAATTATAGTGGCAGCATTTGCTCTCTTGACTGCAACTTGCTGCCCATCTGCTAGCACAGCTTTGTACACAAAGCCATAGCTTCCCCTACCCAGCTCATTAAACTCCTTGAACCCATTGGTTGCATCTTTTAGCTCCGAGAGTCTGAACACTTGAGCCATCCCAGGACATGGAACAATGGATAGAGGAGGGGCTGAATCGTCGTTATTGTCAGCTTCCAACTCTGGCTTCCCAATGCAAGACTTGAACTGCTTCTTGCTCCCTTGTTCCTTTCGAGTAGTGGTTAAACGCCCAAGAACGCACCAACTGACTAATATCAGCAAAAAACACAAAGCAGAAGACCCGAAAATGATCACCAATCTACGAACATGATTCCAAAGCTTCTTCTTCATCTCTGGAGGTGCTTGAAGCCCACATATATCCCAACAAGTGCTGTTTTGGCAAAGAGAGCAAGCTGTGCACACTCTATCAGCATTTTCAGTACATGAACTAGACAAGAAGAATCCTTCAGAACAGTTAGACCCACAAGGTGAACAAATCGTTAGATCTTTTCGAACACACAGGCTTGTCAAATCCACCTCATTAAGAATGCTAGCATTGAAAGCAAACTTCCCCACCCCACAAAAACCAGCACTGCAAAGACCAGGACTGCACAATTCCAGTGGAGGATCATACTCAGGTTTTTGTGAGGAAGATGCATTAGCAGCCCAGCAATCAAGAACCAGATCATCTTCCCTAATCCCACAAGTAGTAAAATCTGATGAAGCAATTGCCACAAACCCTGGACCCTTTGGAATCAAAGAAGAGTTGAAGATCCCCCAACACTCAACTCCATGATTGTCTTCTCTAATCCCACAAAAATGGCGAGCACCGGCGGCCAACGACACGTATTGGGTTCCATTGGGATGACCAACTAACAAATCAGCATCACCCCAACATTGAACTTCACCAGAAAGTTCTGATATTCCACACAGTGAAGCCTTCCCTGAAGCTAAAGCTGTAAAATTGTCTAATACACCTGAGACCCCTAAATTAGAGGAATTGGGTCCCCAGCAAATAAGCCCTCCTTCTCTAATCCCACCACAGCTAAACCCTTCACCAGAAACAACTCTTTTGAATACAAGATTGCTGATTGAATGCTCAGAAAACAGAGCACTCTGTTTTGAACTCAAACTGTTATTCCCAGTTTCAAAAATTTCCCAACAATCCACCGTTCCCAAATCATGATCAGAATAGTAAGACCCTCTAATAGCACAGACATGGCTCTTCCCAGCGGCAATATGAGAATAAGCAGTGGTCTTGAAGGTGGGAGGTACGAGATCTATACCTGGGGCAATGGAGCTCCAACAATATGCCTGAGAGGTGTTCGATAAAATGCCACAGAGAAAACCTTCACCGCCGGAGAGTGCAGCCATCGCCGGAATGTTGCTGAAAGACACCGAGGTCGGTGAAGAAGCCGAGGACAGTGTCGACGCCGAGCTGTTCTTCCCCCAACAAACCACGTCCTGCTTGCCGCTAGCGTCTATGGCGCAGAAGAAGCCGTTTTCGCCGAAAGAGGCCGAGATTGGTCCCATTAATCCGAACCCAGATGCGGTTTTGCAGCATAGAAGTAGCAGAAGAGAAGAGAATAGTATAGACTGAGAGAACCCAGGAATGGTCTGGTGGGTTTGCATGGTTTGATTGAGTTTGGATCAGTGATGGCATGGACTGGTTTTTGGGTGAGTTTGCATGGTGGGATTGGTCTATGTGGTGTTGCTGGTTTTGCTGAAGTTGGAGAGAAGTGAGTGTGAGGATGGTGACGATGAATAAACGTGGGTGTCGCAGCCATTTTTGCAGTTTTGGTGGACCGTTAGAGCGTCAAGGACTGAAAGTAGTTACTGCAACTAGTCCTATATTTTAATGCTAATAATGTCTGCCTCGTTTTGTTTACTGCAAGCTTTGATCGGATTGGATTTGCAGGGATGCTGTTAACCGTGTTAGCGTCAAATTAGGATTACATGCAGTCCGCCACATGGTTCAACAAGTGGGAGAGTTCAGCTCACCTGGAGGAAGTGTTTGACTATTGAAATCACTTGACTTGTATAATTGAAGTATTTGTTAATGTGTTATGTTGTGATTATTTGAAGCATCAACGTTTCTCAAGAGTTGTCATGTTTGCGTTTGTTTTAAAATTCGTGTTTAGTTACACTTAAAAGTTATAGTGTTCGTATCTAAATTGTGTTAACAACACTTCTTAAGAGTTGTCATGTTCGTGTCAGATACGTATTAGTAATAGTTTTTCAAAATTGTTATATTGTGTCGGATACATGTAGATACATAATTGAATTATTTATTAATTTGTTATGTTTGTGATTTGTGAAGCATCGATGCTTCTTAAGAATACGTCGTCATGTTTGTGTTTGATACATGTTTGAATTGAATTTTTGTCAACAATATTTCTTCAGAGTTGTTGTGTATTCTCAAATATGTGTCACTAACCCTTTTTTTAGACAATCGGATTCATATCAAATATGAGTCAACAACACTTCTTCACAACTGTCATGTTTGCATCAAACACACATCGATCACACTTCTTCAAAATTTAGATTCGGATATCACATCACTTTCGATCAATCCAATTTCATCTCTCACATATATTTCATCCTTTCTCACATTAATATCCATGCTAGTGAAATAATCTACTCATGAACGACCAATACAGATCTAATTTGACACTATCGAGACATTTATTATGAAACTCATCAAGTTGACTTAACTATAAAGATAATTTGATATTGCTTCACTAACAATAGCTAAACACATTGCACAACACCACAAAATCCATTTTCTGTGTTTGTAAGTGTCCAATTCCATTACGAGCTCCACTAGTACTCTAAGATAACTTTGTATATAAACTTTTAGTTGAAGCTCTTCTGTACTTAACACTAGAATCGTGCAGAACCAGTGATATGACTAGAACTTTCAAATGCCAGATAAAAATGGTGGATCCAATACAAATGAGCAAATCCTGTTTGCTTTGCATTTGGTGTATTAAATGAGAGCACTTTGATAACTAGTGCCAATGAGCAAGAAAGTGGGTTTGATCCAAAATAAATGGTGAAGGACAAAAAGAGCATCCCACTGACAAATTCATTAAAGCGAGAGAATGGTTTGGTGTGGCATGAATCATAGTACTATTAGTCTATTACCACCATTTCATAAGTCCTACTACTTTTCATGGATTTGGACTTGCCTAACTTGAACATAATTATAAAAATGCTAGAACATTTCCGTTATGTTATGAAAACAATTTTCGATCTTCTTGCCTACTCTAATAATAGTTACTTATCTATGGAAAAAGAAGAGATCAGATAATTTGTAAAAGTTAATTTTTGGAATGAATAGTTGTGATCACGAGACTAACATGATAGAAAGAAGAGACACAACTGAAATAGAAAGTTTATAAAATTATTTAAAATCCTAAAAGATTATTAGTTTACTAATGAATAAGGATGTTAGCTTATGAGACTATTCAATAACATAGCTCTAAATCTACACGAAGTACTTTGATTGGAATAAACTCGATTAAAAGACGGGTCCATTATAGGTCATCCCGTCCATTCACGATTAATAAACCGATGAGTTCGGGGCAAAATGTTAACCTGTAAATGATTTTCTTAACCAGTTTATTAAAATTTGTCATATTGGGTGGTGTATAACCAACAAGTGTTGATATAGTTGCATGATGTTTTTTTTTTTTTTGGCTTTTAGTGTAAGTCATATATAAATGACTACGATGTTTGCATCAATGTACTAATAACACATTGACACAGCCCGATAAGGGTAGACTTAGTGGCAGTGGTTCAGTGTTGTGAGCGAAACAGGCCACCAAATCAGCCACCTTTTACAATTTCGGATACTATGATCAACAGTAACGAAGTCTGTTAACCGCCACCACTAGACATCCCACATCCGCCATGGTTCTCGACGACCAAATATGTACTAATACCCCGGTGATTCTCGCCTAGATCTGTCATCTATTGACCAGAGATGTTTAAAACACGAATTTGATAAAACACGACCTTTTTACAAAGCTATGCTAGTTTTTATTTTTTTGGACAATGAAGCTTTGATAGTTCAAACAATGAGTTTTGAAAACATTTGCTGCCAAAATGTCCTAGAAATCCTCAACCGCGATCGTATATCACGTGGTTGCTAGGTCAGAGTTGTCTGTCCTCAATGTGGATTTCCCAACCCTAAATGACTCTGGTCAAAATGACTTCATTTGGTCCTCAAATTGCCTTTTCAGTCAAAAACCAAACCCCAAATACCACCCAGTAGGAGCTGTCTCATATCCTATTGTCTACAAAATCTCATCTGGTTGGTACACTTGAGCAAATAATGTAGGGGCATTTGTAAACATCTTCTGGTCCATCCAAAAATCCAATTCACTGTATTCAAATTTATAGTCTATGATGAAATGCAATCATGTTCACAATGCCATTGTCCTTATCCCTGAGTCTTGAGGCAGCAAGATCCAGGATAGAGAAGACAAGAAAATCAAGGCCGAGTTAGATCACTTTCAAATTTCAATTCTTGTGTTTTAATTGGTCAGATTTCAATTTTGATTTCTGGGTTACCATTGATGACAAATTTCAGTAAATTTTCGGTTACAAATTTCCGACCCATATACAACTATCACACCCACTTGATGATTTTAATTCAAAGATCGGAGGGCATGGAGAGGATGGGTGAACATGAATGGGGACCCAGTTGTTTGTATCGCACCCATCTTTCCCATGTGGTCTGCCGTGGATGAAGATGTACCTCAACCTTATCTTGGATTTTCTTTGCACAATCTTAATGTTGTATTAAAATAGTGCAGACCATATGTGGATTGATGTTCTATTTAATAATGTACCTTAACTCTCTGCCAAAGATTTCAATTAGATTAGCAGAATCATATTCCCAGCACCTGACTAGTTTCTCTACCACTTTCCAAGACAAATCTGAGTGAAAATCCTACTTGGGTCTTTTTAGCTATGGATTCATTTTCTGTGTGGTTTTCGGGAAGATTGGGAAAACAGATTGGTTTTGCTTTACTGGCTCAATTGCTTTAGCACAAGTAACTACACACAGCATTTCTCTTCACCATCTAGGACTAGGAGGATTGCATGTATGATTCGCGAGACTAAACCCTAACTCGAGAGTTATTTAGCTCTCGAGTTTGGGGAATGGCTTACCATGTCATATTCTAAAATGAGATTCACCATCACCTCTAGATTTGGATCTTTAAAGCCAAACTACTGAAAATTTGTAAAAATCGCATTCCACTCCATCCAAGAAAAATCTTGTGATCGTTACAAAAATTGTACGAGATGAACCCTTATTCCAATAACAACTGAAACAAGATGAAACTTGTACAAAGTTCAACCCAAAAGGCCTACCAATCTTTGCAACATTATTCTCTTTGAACTGGATACATAATTAAAGCAGTTGCTCGACAAAGCACGCCACAACATATCAAATGGTCAATAACACGATGGATACTAACTCCACAAGTCCAAGGCCAGGATGAATCGGGCAAAAGAATACAATACTTGAGGGAGTTTTAAATTACAACTATACCATCTATGGAATTAATTTCTCACTGTAGTCACATGCTTCAGAAGCATTTGGACAACATCATCTGATATACTAGAGCCCTCTTGACAGAGGTGACTGATCTTTTGCTCAGTTTCGATTTCAAGGCGCTTCACATTAGCCCCTGAATCTCCACTGCTCTGCTTGGTCACCAACAAGGAAAAGAAAGGGCAATGTTATTACCACAAACAAACAAAAAAAGAATCTAGGAAAATATAAAAGTATATATAGTTTTGCTAACATAAGTCATCCACATGTGCGTGGATGATCGACAGTCAATTACCATGGACTCCAGATGGTGTCACGATTATTAACTGCATGGATGACTGACGCTAGCAAAACTTACGAAGCTTATACAAATTTGAAGCTGTATACATGAAAATGGCATTGAAAAGCCATGACCATCTGATGAACAATCAATATATTTCTTTCACCAACATATACATACCGCTGCAACTTTCTTCTGGAATTCACGCTCCACTTGGGCACGGTATTCAGCAATCTCCCTTTCAGCCTCCTCTTTGGCTTGTTTCAGCCTAGCCAGTTTAGCTAACACAAGAACACCAAATGCCAAAGCAATTAGGAAACAACTCAAGACACTGAGTTTCAGTGTCACATATAGAAACCCTTCACACAGAAAAAGGGTAACATGACTGCACAATCACAAGCAAAGGTTCTAGGAGTAGAGCCAAAAGCCTAAAACATAATTTCACCTATCCAAGGATCTTAATATGTCAAGAACTCAAGACTGCTAGAAATGAATTCCCTCTCTAAACTCTACATACAAAGTCATGGAGAACAACGAGCATCTCTTTTAGTAGGCCGATTAAAATCAAGAATACATTCTTCCACAACTTCTCTAATCTCCACATACAAACTCAAAGTGCACAAAGAACACCTCTTGCAACGGGGAAGTATCTCCGATTAAAATCAAGAATACATTTTTCCACACAACTTCGCAAGAGTCTAATTGATCAGCAATACAACAATCACATGTTCCAAATACAAATTCACAGCAGGCAGATCACATGAAAATACACGCATAGATTGATATGCATAACTCATACAGTATCAACAAGCAAAGATAAGGAACAAAAATTACCATTTCTGGCAGCATTGACGATGTGCTGAGCGTCTTGCTCTGCAGCTAGCAATTGTTGAATTCCACCTTGACCCCTATTGGATGCAGAAGCCATGGTTTCTGAAAAATACTACAGTTGATTATAATGATAAATATAGATTATATAAAATAACTAAAATATATATTATATAAAATCTTCCAGCAGCAACACATCAATTCCAACCAGGTATGGCACATCAAAAAATGATAAGATTTATCTTCTGAACCTCTGATTCTGTAATTCGTACATTCATACTATTAAATTAATCAGTAGATCTCTAATTGGCTTGGATCTCTCTACCCGAATTAAAAATCAACAAAGATAAACCATTTACTAATCAATTTAAGAGCATTCAAGACACTCAGACCAGTAAACTGAATAATTGATTCGTTTCATAGCAACCTAAAAAGGGATCGGAGCTCAAAGTAACTCTATTTCTCAGAATTAAAGAAATTGGAGTCGATTAGAACACGGATCGCAGTAAAATCAACTAAAGCTGGATCAAGATAATTCACAGAAAGAAAAATATACAGACAGTGAAGCGTAAAGTCAGTACCTTTGGAGAGTGGCGAGCGTTCGGTTTGAGATTTGGAGTGAAGATTCAGAGATAAGCGGGGACACGGATACGAAAGGACTTTCTATGTACCTTATGTAGAAACGGAGATGACCGTAACTAACCAATTTTACCCTGGTAACAATTAACACTCTTGTTTTACTTATAATTCCCAATAGAATTGGGCTTTGGCCTTATCCATATTATACACGTACTCCAACCCTCCATCCTTTTTTTTTCTTTTTTTTTGAGAAAAAACAACATTTTAGAGAGAACCCTCAGCCCAATGCATTAATCTCTTCTAGTCCTAGCTAGGCTTTTGTGGCAAGTGCAATAGTGCAATACTAATTTCCATCGTAACAAGTTCTAAAGGTCAAAATTGAACATCCTATTTTTGTAAAATTCATCTAAAGAGAGCAGCCGTAAAAGAAAAAAAATTATAGGTCTGGTTCTTCAAGTTTTCTTTTCATTCATCATTCGACGGCACCTATGTGACGGCAATGACACCTTTTCTCGTCAGCGTATGGTTGGGCCTCTCTTTCTTTTCTTTTGACGTTCCGAAGTCTGAGCTAATGTGAGAAGATTCTTTCTACCTTTTAATGGAGACGACGACTGTACCAGAGCATATGAGGCTGACGTCAGATTCTTAGAGGTGGGAGGATAATCATAGCAGTTCAGTTACTTTATTTTCAAGTTTTATTAGGATTTTATTTATTTTTACTTTTAGTTAGTTTAAATAAGACTCTACTCAGTTGAGCTAGAGTTTGGTTCTACTGTAGAGCCATGATCATGGTTTTATTCCTATGGACTAATTGTATTATCATTGGTATGTTCTTATTATCAATGTATTGACAAGTGGCCATTGCACGTGGTCTGATACTTTTGGGACACGGTGCAGAAGAGTGTGCAATTTTTTTTGGCTGTTGACTATAAGGATTTGTCGAGAATCTTAGGATTACTTGTTCTTGGTAGACCATGAAAATGGGTGATTCTTGTGGTTAGGGGTTTGAGCCTTTTTGGCTCATGGTTAGGATTTTTTTTTTACGATTTTCCCAAATTGAAATACAAGAAATTCCGTTGAAAAAAAGAACTTCGAGATTTTTTAGTTCCGTCAATTGTAACACCTTCTAAAAATTAAGTTTTACCAATAGTGAGATTATGACACCGGAAAATTTCAAGAAAAAATTATGTTGACGGGGTTTATTTTTTCAAATTCTAATAAAAAAAAATGAACAGTTCAGATACTACCAAATTCTTTATGACAATTTAGGTACAAAAAAAATACATTTTGTGATAGTTCATGTATCATTTGACATTTTTTCTCATACATTTATATATAGATGATAGAAGAAGGTAAATAATTAGCTTTGTATGGACTGCATCCAATTTTATATGATGAAATTTGACTGTTATAAAATACTTCAAAATAAAAATGTAAAAATAATACAACTTTTCTTAATTTATTGGTTGTTGTTTTGGAACTGGTGTCGGCCACCCGGGAAGCACAAATGGGTAGTAAATACTTGCCCACACAACATCACTTCTTGTTGAAGTCTTTGCGACTTCCTCTAATGTTCCACCGGAAAGCTTGCATTTGACAAATTCACCTGGGAACGAATAAATATATATGGCATTCTCAAAATTCGGGTAGAAACTTAGTATGCGAGATATATACCAACGTCGTGCAGAGAAGAAAGGAATATCTTTGCAAGGCAAAGAAATTCTCTCACCTATCCATTTGAATTTGCCTCCGATGCTATTATCATCTTCTTTCAACTCCCAAATCCTGACTGGATCGTGATGTATCGGCCGCGAGCACCCGCTTGTCGCCATGCACATTTGCAAACGCCCTCCGCACACACCTAGCCATTTACCAGCAGAATAGTTACGTTTTGGATAGTCGTGTCTTAGATAGTCGGGCTCCTTGATGAAACGGCATTTAGCAATATTATCACCACTTGGGGAGAAGGGATCCAACACAAAAGTAAAGTCATCTTCACACAACCAACACAACATTCCATTATAAGCGACAGGTCTTCTACAATTAGTAGTGACGCAGTCATATGTATGGAAAGAATTGTAACTGTTCTTTGGTCCATGGCATAATACAACCAACTCTATCCATTCACGAGTTTCAGAAGAGAAGATCTCGACATGAAAGTCCTCCGGATCGGAAGGATTTGGAAGGATTCGGACAACCCTCCAACTATAGTCAGCATTAGGGATGATAGAACAAGTAGTACTAGTACTGTCTTGACCGTTTAATTCGTGGACGATGAACCCCGCGTGTGGTCCGAACCTGTGGACTCGAGGGGTAGGAGGGAGAGCAAACCATTGCTTGGTGTACGGATTGCAAATGTAGTAATCACGTTGATAATCACTGGTTGCGCAACACAAGACCAAGTCTTTATGCGTCCCTATCACCACCGGGGGTTTATCTTGTTGGTCTTGATAACATGGGAGGAAACTGAAAGAGAAATCGGTTGTGTCGAACAGTTCTGGATTGGTGGAGATTATGGAGTATCCGGAGGAGCGTGACCACAAGGCTAGAGTACTCAAAACGGGCTTGTGGTCATCAAGTTGCAAACGTTGAAAGCGGGCGGCAAAATAAGGATCTGAAAGAAGACTCAACCAACGCTTGGACACACACTTGCACTGAAAACTGAATTTATTATTGGGAGGAAGTCGACAAAGGATTTCGACCAATACAAGGTCAGGGAGATCCTCGATATTAGTCATGAAATCTGATCCTAGCCTTTTGAGTGTGAGACTGAAATCGAGTACTGTATTGGCCGGGAAACTGATCAAGAACCTCCTTTGCTGTGTGTCCAACTACAAGGGCAGCCTGTGATTGATCATGCAGGCATCATCGATCATATCACTCTTTGCCTTCAAAAGCATATATCCAATACTCCCACAACCTCTTCAATTCCGATCCTGCACTATATACAAGCAAATGCAGTTTACAATAAGGAAAGCAATTCCACTATAGGAAATCAAATCAATGAATCATTATTAATATTACACAAGGAAAATTAATTATATACATACAGATGGAAGCAAATTCCAATGTTGCAGGGAAATCTATAATTACAATAACGAAAGCAGTTAGACTTAATTCCACTAGGAAATGAAGTCATTACTACAGTAGGAAAATTAAATCCTAGTACATAAACAAATCCTAATTCTGCATGGAAAAGCTAGGACTCCAACTAGGACTTGTAAATTAATTAAATCCCAGTGAAAACCCTAACCGGGAAGACATTGTACCACGCGGAGTACGTGTATACTTCTGGTCCTCTTAGGACTCCAACTAGGACTTGTAAATTAATTATCACACCGCCTTGAGCAAATCACGTAGGCCCAAATGTTAAAAGAGAAGAAGGTTCTCGACTTGTCTCGAAATTCGAAAAGGATCTAAAGTCGGCTATATAAAGCACCTCATCGATGACGAGTTTCTCATACGCGCCTTTCATTCTCTCTGAAATCCCAATAGCTTTCAAATTCAATCCCATCTTTTCTTAGATCCTCAATCGCAATCATGCAAATCTTTGTCAAAACCCTAACCGGCAAGACGATTACCCTCGAGGTCGAGAGCTCTGACACGATCGACAACGTCAAGGCCAAGATCCAGGACAAGGAGGGCATCCCCCCAGATCAGCAGAGGCTCATCTTCGCCGGAAAGCAGCTCGAAGACGGCCGTACCCTCGCCGATTACAACATCCAAAAGGAATCGACTCTCCATTTGGTCCTCCGTCTCCGGGGAGGTATGCAGATCTTCGTCAAAACCCTAACCGGGAAGACAATCACCCTCGAGGTCGAGAGCTCCGACACAATCGATAACGTCAAGGCCAAGATTCAAGACAAGGAGGGAATTCCCCCGGATCAGCAGAGGTTAATCTTCGCCGGTAAGCAGTTGGAGGACGGCAGGACCCTTGCCGATTACAACATCCAGAAGGAGTCGACTTTGCACTTGGTGCTGCGTTTGAGGGGTGGTATGCAGATTTTCGTGAAGACCTTGACCGGGAAGACCATCACTCTGGAGGTGGAGAGTTCTGATACAATTGACAATGTCAAAGCCAAGATTCAGGACAAGGAGGGAATCCCACCGGACCAGCAAAGGTTGATCTTTGCCGGAAAGCAATTGGAGGATGGTCGCACTTTGGCTGATTATAACATTCAAAAGGAGTCTACACTTCACCTTGTCCTCCGTCTCCGTGGTGGTGATTTCTGAGTTAGTTTCTTTGTCTAGTTAGCTATGGTGTAGATTGGCAAGACTGCCAATTTGGTAAAGTTCTTTATATTGTGTCCGTTCGGTCCATTGATGTCTTTCTAATATATTCTCAAGACTCCGTATTTTCGATTACTTAATAATAAATTTTCTTAATTTTGTACTTTTGTAAATGTTGGTGTTGGTTTCCTTTAATGTTTGCCTTATTTTCCTTTGTTTACTTACTATTTTTCCTTCTCAATTATGGTATTATGGTGTGGATGTTTATGCACTTTCAGTAGGTGAATGCAGGATTGAACCTATTCCTTTATTGGTTATACTTGAATTAATTCATGAATTTCTTTCATATCTTGGAGAACCATCGTGCATAGGTTGAGATAGTTTTGTGCATCAGTTGGTGTTTATAATAGTGTTTGTGAATCAGTTGGTGTTTACAATATAGTGTTAGCAAATGCTTAACAAATGTCAAATGAGACGGGGAGAAGGGGATTTTACTAACAACCCTAGCTTCTTGATAATATTTCGAATGTTCAATTTAGGGTTGGTGAATTTCATTATAAAGTCTGTTTATAATATTGTGACAATATCTGGTGAAGAAAGGGTTTTGCTTGATATGTTGATTTCTAAATGCTTTTTGCTCGCCATGCTGGGTGCTTTATATGGTTGGTGTTATTGTACTGCAATTTTATCTGGTTGAGTAATGTGATAGATTCTTTAATCTGTGTTTGTTTTTACTTTGCTCTCTCAAGAAAGTCAAAATGCTATTCATTTCAATATTCCTTTGTCAATTCCTTCAGATTCTATCTCATTATATGGTCTTGTGGTTTTCTTTCTCTTTTATTTGTCCTTCTCTTTCAATGAGCTATGGATGTGTTTTTACTTATTCAACCTTGAAGAGGTGAAGCCTGCAGCATAATTGTTAATATCAGCTGATAGAGCGTATTTCTGTTAATGGGATTATTGGGAACAATGTGGAGAAAACCAGTTAATATTAACAGTAAAAAGTGCATGTCTAGGGTATGGTGTATTGTAGCTGTAGAAACTTTTCAGTCATTTTCAATGGTAGCTCTGGTGTACATGCTTGAGTTTTATGATTCGATTTTTCGTGGCGGGTGTTGTTGGGGTGGATTGTGATTCTGATTACACATTTTAGATTAGCATATTGTTATGACGTGTAAGGATATCCAGTAGTAATACTAGATATCGAGTATTATTCAAATGTTCAATCAGCGTCTGTCTTCAGTAACAAGGGTGAATGTTTATTGCATACATATGAAAATTTGTTTTATAGCATTGGGCTGTGACTGTAGAAAGGAGACTTTCTTTGGGGAGAAACGGGACTAATCAAGAGCCTAGTTTGTAGTCATGCAATTGAAGCTGCTAGCTAGCTGGGGTAACAGTTGGGTCACCATTTGTAGAGATGTGATAGATTCTTTAATCTGCATGTGCTTATTAAACATCAATCAATTCTAAAGATCTATATTTAGCTAAGTTTTCTTACCAATTCCTTCATCTTCTTAAATAATATTGCATTTGATCATCATGTCCATCTTAAAAAGATCAATGGTTCTTGAGTTTTGGTGTTTTCTCTCTTTGTGACCACTTCACATAGCATTGAACCATTTCAATACTATCAATTTGTGGTGGCCTATGGGAGGGGTGTTTGCTATAAAAACAACCTGTGCAAGCAACAAAATCCATTAGAGTTTCCAGTTGAGTGGACAATTCATGGACTTTAGCCCAGCAACTACTCTACTACTAATAAGGACGTGTCATGTTTGAAAAATGCACAGAACAACAATGTGCGTTTTAATATTCAAAACCTGCACGAATCTATGGTAGATCAATTGCTTACATTTTGGCCCAACTTGTATGAAGGGAAAACAAATGTAGACCTTTGGAAAAATGAGTACGAAAAGCATGGCACATGTTTGCAGCCTGATCCTGCATATAACGAAGCTACGTACTTTGGAAAGACTCTAGAGTTATTTCAGCTTTACAATATACTCGATACTCTTGAAGGAAATCAGATCAGCCCAAGCGAAGTAGGCATTGCCGCGGATATAATACTAACAGCCCTTAAGAAGATTGTTGGGGAGAGAAAAGCTCGCATCACTTGCAGAGAAATGAAGAATGAAGACCCGGTATTGACGCAAATCACAATCTGTTTGGACCTGGAGCTAGAAAAGTTTGTAGATTGTGAACAAGAATCAAATTGTCTCACATTTGCCAATCCTGATGAGGGAAAAACAATATCATACCGTTAGATTTCTTTAATCATTTTCAGAGTTTGATTTATTTGTGTTTCTAGCTTTATAATATAAAGTAGAAAATTAATACCAATTTCCTATAAGATATTGGAGGAAATTGAAAATGTAATTGTAGGGACCAAATATAGTTCACTTTTTTATTACCGAGTAAGAAAACCGTGACCTCTTATGAAAGTTATGATTTTTGAATTAAGATATGTGTTTATGAAAGATGGTGAAGATGGTTTTTTAAACTAGGGTGTGATATGCAGGTATAAGGCAAGTTAAGAATTCAAGATCCAGTTGACAGTTGTTACACTTCAAATTTGTTATATTCTACATTGGTATGTTGTACTACATGATATGCTTGTTTTAACAACAAAATAATCAATTCAATGTAGTTGGTGCAGTGGTTTGACACCAATGTTGTTTCAGAAGAGATCATGGATTTCAACTCACCCAAAATATTAAGTTGGGGTGAGGTGGGGTGTGTGTGTGGATCACGGGGTCAACTATCTTACCGGGTTTGTACGGCTGGGATCAACTCTGGTGGATCACGAGGCTGACGCTGGTGGGAACTTTAGAGGTGGACTTGACAATTTTGTTTATGGTTACTGGTCAGGAAAGTGGGCTCGAGATGTTGCGGTGTGGCTATCACCAGTGGTTATGGTGTGGTTGTCACCAATTGAGGTGTGGTTGTTTGAGTGGAAACCCCGGTTTGGATTCGGGTCTGGGTTTGGCGTTAGGCTAGGTCCTTGAGGCTCATTTGTTTGTGTTCATTATTTTTCTACTCATTCAGTAAAGTGAGTCTCTTATGCTTCTAAGAAAGCGGCCCAATTAGCTTAATAGAGTATAAATATATAGTAACATACAATTTTTTTTTAAGTATGAGGGTCGATTTTAAGTTTCGATTTTCTTTGTACTCTATTTTATAGAAAAGTAACTTGTGACAAATTTCTTTGTGATCATTAACCAATCTCCTAAGGACATTGAGAAATATATGATCAGTTACTGAAAGACACAATAGCTAGCCAAACTAGATGTTAAAAGCAACAGATCGAGGTATACAGAGCAGAATGACATTAAGGCACAATTAAAAAGAGTGCCTTTGTACACAAAGTGACATGCATCCTCAACACAAATACATAATAATATACAAATTCCATGGTACCAACTTCCAAAGTCTCCCACACTAGAAATTATATGCTGGAAGAGCTCCTGAAAGAACCCAAAGCCTTAGCTGCTCCTGCTCTCAGAATGTATTGGTGATACAAGGCTGCAATGGCTGCACCAATGAAGGGTCCAGCCCAGAAGATCCACTGATGAAAAGAGAAAAATCAAATTGATCAGTACAATACTTGAGTCAAGAAAACCAATTAAATGCCTTTACAAGTGAAATTATGAGGGTAAGGGCAAAGGTACATACATGGTCATCCCATGCCTTCTTATTGTTGTAAATCACCGCAGCTCCAAAACTTCGAGCCGGGTTGATCCCGGTGCCAGTAATTGGGATTGTGGCAAGGTGAACCATGAACACAGCAAACCCAATTGGTAGTGGTGCTAATACCTTTCATTAATCAAAACCAAATGAAGTGTGAGTAACTAAAATCAATTATCTAGCTACCTCAAGAAATTGTAGATTAATTGAAGTAGTTATACTTACGGGGACATGGGAGTCCCTTGCATTTCTCTTGGGATCAGTGGCAGAGAAGACAGTGTAGACAAGAACAAAGGTACCAATAATCTCAGCAGCCAATCCAGTGCCTTTGCTGTACCCATCAGCTAGCCCATTAGCTCCACCACCATAGTTGCTATAGTAATAATTCTGGAACAATTTCACAAGCCCGCACCCACATATTGCTCCCAAGGACTGAGCCACAATATATAATACAGCTCTGGGCAGTGACACCTTCCTTGCCAAAAATAGCCCAAATGTCACAGCAGGGTTTATGTGCCCTCCTGCATACAAAAGTTAGTGAAGTAAATGTCAGACAACCCTTGAAACCAAGACCTCCTAGAATCAGAATTTTGATAACATGTGGACAACACCCAAAAACTTAAGCTGAGTAAACAATGTACGTACTAAGTTGGGTTTTTCATTTTTAGCTTATTGGGTTCATCCATTAGCTATTTGCTAAATTCGTATAGAGAGAAAATTAAAGATAACCCACCAGAGATTCCAGCAGTGCAGTAAACAAGGACAAAGATCATGCCACCAAAGGCCCAAGCAATGCCAAGAATGCCAACTCCACCACATTGATCTCCACCTTTGAGAGGGTCACTCTGGCTCTTGTATCCAATGACAGTGAGCACAGTGATATACAAGAACAAAAGAGTAGCTATGAACTCGGCAATGATGGCTCTGTAGAAGGACCACTTTCCGAACTCTTCCGGATCAATCAATGGTGTTGGTGGTGGGTCGTGGTAGTCCTTGGCAGCAAACCCTCCCTGCCCACCAAATTCAATATCCTTGCCCATGGCTAGAAACTTAGTTGAGGTAGAATTACAGAGGATGAGTGAGTGTTGTGTTGGCTTCGAAAAAGGTTGCTAGTGTTTGTGATGAGAAAGAGTGGGAGAGTTTGGGGTTTATATGGGGGTTTTTTTGGAGTTGAGTGAAAGTGGAGTGGGATTATTAAACTTGGGACTTTGCCGTCCAAGGCTTCAAGGTCACAAATTTTCTTTGCCTTCTCTTTCTAGTACCCCACCCTGTCTGATTTCAGTTCTTTAAAGATTTCCAGTAAGCTCTACATTAATCAAAGTTAATTAAGGATTGATCTGACTAAGCACACTTACATAACTTTGAGTTGAATGATGTACTCAGTATTTGAATCACTAGTTCAGCGACACGTGCCCCCGTCTTCTTTTGCCGTTGCCGGGCTTTGGCGCCGAAATGTGTAGCAGGTCAAAAATCACATAATAATTGCGAGCATGGTGAAACCGACCAATCACCACCGCCCCATCCAAGTCCAACTCACCCTCCCAACCACTCACATCCAGCCTACCACGGCCGCCCGCAATCATTGAATTAGATTAATCACTTTAATGGAACATATGTCACAACATTATCCCAATACTAATAATACAGTACTTGAATAATAAAAAAAAACAAAGCGTGACAAATTAAATTCTGACCTAGATGTAGAACTATATAAGAAAAGATTAGCATAGTCCTTATACAAGGATAACACGCATAAATCGAAAAATAGTCCAAATATAAAGGAATTGTGAGAAGAGGAAAGAGTAAAACATGAAATGGGAATGACATTGTCTAGCTAGGTATACGGAGTATGTCTGTAAGACTATAACATTGAACCTTCAACTAATCTTATATCAGTTTGCATGCTCGTGTTTTGTGTTTTAATTTTCACAATATAAATCTATATATATTTAACAAATTGTGTTATTTTGATCACTTATCGTGTTACAAATGATTAAAAAAAATATTTCCTACGAACACATTTGATTGTTATTAATTATCAAAATAACGGAAAGAAATAACAAAATGGCGGAAATGATCAACAAATGCAGATTTCTGCTATTTTAGTTACAAGTCAATAAAGTTACTAGTTTAACAATCAATGGAGTTACAAGTCACTCCCAAAATTTCTAGCCTAATAAATTGTCCTGAAGAGTCGAGGAAATATGATTCATCTTTCCTTGGCTCATATTTTTGCTAACCTAGGCCTCATCGACTTATAGTCTTACAATTTCAAGAACTTAAATAATGCATAGTTTTAACTTTGTTTTTTTTTTTTTATATAAAAGTTATAAATGATCCCTGTGGTTTAGGGTGATGTTCAATATTAACCTTGTGGTTTCAAAATGTTTAATGTAAATGTTGTAGTTTGCAAAGCTGACCAATATTGGTTCAAATGCTAATTTCAGCAAAAAAAATCAGCAATTAAAATTCATGTGTAGGTGATTCACAAAGATAAATTTGTCATTTTAATTAGAAAACTGTTTAAGGGAAACGTAATAAAAGAGAGAATGAGCAGAGAATATGATGTATTTTATTAATAGTATTTAACATACACACCCATGACAACATTACAAAACACAAATAAACCAACTAAGATTAGAGTTATACAAATAAGGACATGCAGCTCAGGCCCACACACTACAATTTAAGCCTAGGCCAAAATTTTAAAGGTGCAATTACATAATCAGGTTTTTCTTTACTTTATTTACAAGTTTGCCATTATACCAACTCAAAAGTGTGTGCTACTAGATATTTGTGCAGTAGCAGTAGTGAATATTCATGCAATAGCAATAACGTATATCCGTGCAGTAGCAGTAGTGATTATCCGTGCAGTAATATTAGCAAATATCCGTGCAGTAGCAATAACAGTAGCATATATCACCATGCAGTAGCAACTATCACGACAAATATGCAGTAGAAGCGATCATGACTACTATGCAGTAGCAATTATTATGACTACTATGCAGTAGCAGCTATTAAGGCTGTTATGCAGTAACAACTATATACCAAGATTAGTATACAGTAGCAGCTATCACCATAAGTTTGCAGTAGCAGCTATCAAGAGATATTGCACTGGTACTGCTACTACACGCATATATTGTACTAGTATTGCACGCTACGGCTACTGTTACTGCTACTACACTGCTACTACACACATATATACTACAGGTATTGCAAGTTATTGCTACTGCACTGATATTGCACTGCTACTGCACTGCTACTGCACTGCTACTGCACTGCACTGCTACTGCACTGCTACTGCACTGCACTGCACTGATAATGCACTGCTACTGCACTGCTACTACACGCATATATGCTACTAGTATTATACCCTACTGCTACCATTACTGCTACTGCACTAACAGTACTGCACGAATATTTATTTTTGTTACTAATCGAATATATGCTATTGTTACTGCTACTGTATAAATATATGTTAAATGATATCTGTTATTATACGGATATTTATTTCTGCTATTGCATTTACAAATGCTACTGCTACTGCACAAATATCTATTTATGTTATTACACAAATATATGCTACTGTTACTGCTACTGCACGGATATCTATTTCTGTTAATGTACAGATATATGTTTCTACTATTGCATAAATATATGCTACAGTTACTGCTACTGCATATATATTTGTTGTTACTATTGTACGGATATCTGCTACTGCACGGATATATGGCGGCACACTTTGAGTTTTTTTTTTGTTGGTACACACATTGAGTTCCAAACCCAAAACTTTGAAGAGGACAAAAAAGTAATTTAACACTTGCCACATGTAAGCTTGTAAACAACTTGTCCTTATGTGTAAAAAAATTTACTTATATGCATGAATTAAAAGTTTGTGGACTTTGGAGAAAAATGAAGAGATGTCATGGGCTTTTTTGTAGTTTACTATTTTATTAATGAATAAGAGTCTCTATATATAGAGGAGTACAAGATACAAACTGTATTGATGTAGGAAATCTATTCTAAATACAATCCATACTCTAGAAGGATTTACCTTCCATAAACCGATTCTAGCTAGAGAATCCTAGTTTGATAAGGCACACAAAAATGATATTCTGAAACAAAAACAAACTTTTTTTAGGTGTTTTTTTTTTAAATTTAATTTTTGACACTATTTAAATTGATAATTTTTTTTGCCATAAATAAAATTTTGGACCACAAGGGTGATATTAAACATTTTGAAACCACAAAATTAATGTTAAACATCACCCCAAATCACAGGGACCATTTGTAATGGTACCCTTTTTTTTTTTTTTTTAAGTTTTACAAACTTATAAGCGCCTCTTTACAAGTAGCAATCTCCTACGTGTCATAGGATCTAATATATTTAGCAATCATCAAGTGTAGCATAATATATGTCCACTACGTAGTCATTCCAAGAAGATAATTAGGAAAAGAAACTCCACTACTCCCGTATATCAGTATCAAGCTAGCTAGTAGAGGCTAGTTAGTATATATATACGAATACTCAAGTTTTGAGGTGTTGCTTGACTATCTTGATAGATATATATCAGTTAGTAGCAGTCCCTAAATTCAATGAATGACATCTTAAATATTTAAACAAAAAACAGCAGAAGCTAGGTTCAAAAAAGTAGTTACCACTTAACACTAGCTACTACACAAAGTTAAACACATGACAGTTTCTAGCTTCAAAAAACTAGTTACTACTTAATTAGTTATAAGGCATGGGAATTGAAATGTAATTGTTGTTTGTATATATATAACAGAGAAAAAACTAATTACATTGCCGTGGTCAATAGGCAAGGTTAAAAGCATAACTCCGGCCACTTCATTATCAGAAGCACCCAATTTCAGCCTGCATCTATTAGCTGCATTGCCCCAAGCCTAAAGGAAAGTAAAAAACAAAAGCGAAATGCAACAGCATTAATTAGGAACATATTTATATATTATAAGCCTAAATTTAAACCAAATCAGAACACTCACAATAGTTAATACTTGGTATAAAGAACAAAACATTTTGCGCAAAGCATTTTGATACTGGTTTAGTAGCCGGTGATTTTTTTTTTAACTGAACCTCAATTTTGATAGTGAAGTTCTAGTAATATAAGATAAAAGGAAAAAAAGAATAAAGTGGGGAAGGAACCAAAAACCAATCATAAACAAAACAATATGACAGAAATTCAAAAGGGAATGAAACCAACAAAAAAAATCAAAGACAAACTATCAAGAAGCCCTCATAGAATTAAATGGTGCACAACCATCAAGGATTTAGCTTTACTGTACGTTTCCTATTCCTCCTAGGGTAACGATACTGAACTTGGTAGTAACTAGTGACTCTAGTCTGGAGTGCTCTAGGAAACGGTGTAGGCCACCATGGGAGCACAAATGGGAAGACCTCTTTGGAAGACACATATTTGAGACTCACTGGAACCTGTGTAACTACCTCTAACGTTTTTGCACGAAGGTTGCAAATGGTAATCTTGCCATTGACGTCTAAATACATGATATCCTCATTGTTTGGGTGGAAAGCTCGCACAATTTTGCTATCCCTTTCCTTGAATTCGTTGATGGAAGGATCTTTTGAATTGCAAACCATCTCCTGCAACGAAACTCCGTCGACTATCAAATGCCATTTCAATTTCAATTTCCCTCCATCTTCGGCCTCCTCGTCCGCCACTTCTCTCCACTCCCAAATCTTTATATTATTGTCGTGGTGGTTGTACAAGGGTTTGGTGACCCTCAGGCACCTTCCGGACACACCTAGTGTTACCCATGGATAATAATACGGTGGAAGACCATCATGGAGGTTAGGCCCCTCAATAAAACGACATTTATCAATAATTTCATTACTAGTGCCACAACTGAACACATCCAACTCAAAGATAAAGCAACCCTGTTCTACCGTTTCGCACAACCAATACAACATTCCATTGCAAGCAATGCCCGGAGAGAAAAATTTCATAGCTTTCGGTGGGCCTAATTCATGAGCCGACTCCATCCATTCACCAGTCTCAGAGGAAAAGATTTCCATGTCGAAATCAGGAAGCAGTCGCACAACCCTACACCTGTAGTCAGCATTAAGAATGAATTCGACAGAATTGGTTTTGTGTTGTTCCTTGTAGTAGGGTTCACAAATGAACCCCACGTGGACGGTCCGATAAACGCAAGGGGTGGGAGGAAGAGCAAAGCAGTGCTTGGTGTAGGGATTGCAGATGAAGTAATCACGTTGATAATCCCGGCTTTGGCAACACAAAACCAAGTCATTGTATGTCCCTACTACAACTCCTCGACTCATTTGAGGTTTCTGATCATATTTTTCAATGGCTACTCCAAAACCCTTTTGACTTTGAGGATCTTTTTCTTTTTCTTGAGAACGAGTAGGGAGCAGCAGATTCAGAGAGAAATTTCTAGTTGATAATTTTGGAAGGAATGCATACTTAAACATCCCGGTGAAAAGTAAAGTACTTAAGATGGGTCTGTGCAGTTCTCGTTGAATAGACAGAAAGCGGCGAACAAAGTAAGGATCAGAGAGGACAGTCGACCAACGCTTGGAGACCAACTTACATGGAACGGTGGATTCGAGGGGAAGTCGACAAAGAATTTCAACCAATAAAAGGTCAGGAAGAGCCTCGATAATACTCGTGAATTCATGGGATAATATCTTTGACCTTTTCAAATTGTTAGCAGCTCTCATGACGGCGGAAAAACTTTGTAGAGGAATTGATAGAATACTAGGGTTCTCTTAAAGAAGAGACAGAATCATGGGGAGAGGAGTTTTAGGGCAATAGGGGCACCGGCTCTGCATTTGAGGAACTGAGGAAGCCGCAGAACACTTGGTTTCTCTTAACGAGCCTACTTTTGGGGCAATGGCCCATAGGTTTTTTTTTTTTTTGTTAAAAATTTCCCAATCCCTGTAGTAAAGGAAAAGACAAAGAGAAGAAGAAGAAGAAAATATTAGGACAAAAAGATGACTTCCCCTCCCTTCAGCTCCCTCTCTTTAGTTAATTATTGTCTCCAATTCAGGAGAAGTTCAACTTGATGCGAGATATCAGAAGGGCACTCTAGGTCTCTAGTTACAATGCATGGGAGCAGTTCTAATATATTTGAGCTATGAGCACAATTTTTATCAAGAGATTGTTATCTTTGCTTTCAACGCTCACGTACACCATGAATTCGAGATAGGTGCCTAAATTATCACTGATCACCAACCCCAAAATTTGGGGCGTGACCAATTAATGTCAATCCTAAACCACTCAATCTTTACGATGCCCTTTGGACCGACTAGTTCTACCTTTGGCCCTTTATTCATGCTGTGTTTAGTGGGACTGAACTCTACTCAACTTAGGTTTGAATGTAAGGTGAATTTCTAAATCAAGAGTGTAATATGTCACTAATCATGTATGTCGAGATTCAGTTATTACAATTCAAATGTGTTATACTTTATACTGAATGTTTATTATGTGGATGTTTCCTAAAAACATAATGCTATAGCCCAAACAAAAAAAAGACACAAACGAAATGCACTTGGCTCATCATAAATTTCTTTGAGAACATCATGGACACTCAACAGCCAAACTGAAAAGTTTAAAAAGAACAGAGGAATACAGAGCAGAAAGCAATATTAAGGCACATTTAAAACGAGTGCCTCAGTACACAAAGTGACATACGATTTATACAAATTCCACGGTTCCAACTTCCAAGTTCCAAAGTCTCCCACACCATTTAGAATAAAAATTCATCCTCGTTGACAGAAATTATATGTTGGAAGAGCTCCTGAAAGAACCCAAAGCCTTAGCTGCTCCTGCTCTCAGTATGTATTGGTGATACAAGGCTGCAATGGCTGCACCAATAAAGGGTCCAACCCAGAAGATCCACTGATGAAAAGAGATAATTCAAATTGATCAGTACAACACTTGAGTCAAGAAAACCAATTAATTCCTTTACAAGTGAAATTATGAGGGTAAGGGCAAAGGTACATACATGGTCATCCCATGCCTTCTTATTGTTGTAAATCACCGCAGCTCCAAAACTTCGAGCCGGGTTGATCCCGGTGCCAGTGATTGGGATTGTGGCAAGGTGAACCATGAACACAGCAAACCCAATTGGTAGTGGTGCCAATACCTTTCATTAATAATCAAACACAAGCAAAGACTGAGTAACTATAAAATCAATCTCCTTCAAGTAATTGTAGAGTAATTGAAGTACTTGTGGTACTTACTGGGACATGGGAGTCTCTTGCATTTCTCTTGGGATCAGTGGCAGAGAAGACAGTGTAGACAAGAACAAAGGTACCGATAATCTCAGCAGCCAATCCAGTGCCTTTGCTGTACCCATCAGCTAGCCCATTAGCTCCACCACCATAGTTGCTATAGTAATCATTCTGGAACAATTTCACAAGCCCGCACCCACATATTGCTCCCAAGGACTGAGCCACAATATATAATACAGCTCTGGGCAGTGACACCTTCCTTGCCAAAAATAGCCCAAATGTCACAGCAGGGTTTATGTGCCCTCCTGCATACAAACGTTAGTTAAGTACATGTCAGACAACCCTTGAAACCAAGACCTCCTAGAATCAGAATTTTGATAACATGTGGACAACACCCAAAAACTTAAGCTGAGTAAACAATGTATATCGAGTTGACCAAGTAACCATAAGCTAGCTACCTAAGTTGGGTTTTTCATTTTTGGCTTATTGGGTTCATCCATTAGGTATATGCTAAACTCGTATAGAGAGAAAATTAAAGATAACCCACCAGAGATTCCAGCAGTGCAGTAAACAAGGACAAAGATCATGCCACCAAAGGCCCAAGCAATGCCAAGAATGCCAACTCCACCACATTGATCTCCACCTTTGAGAGGGTCACTCTGGCTCTTGTATCCAATGACAGTGAGCACAGTGATATACAAGAACAAAAGAGTAGCTATGAACTCGGCAATGATGGCTCTGTAGAAGGACCACTTTCCGAACTCTTCCGGATCAATCAATGGTGTTGGTGGTGGGTCGTGGTAGTCCTTGGCAGCAAACCCACCAACTTCAATGTCCTTGCCCATGGCTAGAAGCTTAGTTGAGGTAGAACTAGAGAGATGATCTAGTTAGTGTTGTGTCGGCTTTGAAAGAGATTGCTAGTGTTTGTGATGAGAAAGAGTGGAGAGTTGAAGGGTTTATATGGGGAGTGCTATTTTGGAGCTGAGTGAAAGTGGAGTGGGATTATTAAACTCGTGCTTAGCCGTCCAAGGCTTCATGGTCACAAATTTTCATTGCCTTCTCTTTCTAGGACCCACCCCACCCCCCAAACCTTGTCTAATTTGAGTTCTTTAAAGATTATTCCAGTAAGCTCCACATTAATCAAAGTTAATTAAAGATTATTCCAGTAAGCATTACCCATAACTTTGAGTTGAATGATGTACTTGCTATTTGAACCACTAGTTGAGTGACACGTGCCCCGTCTTCGTTTGCCGTTGCCGGGCTTTGGCGCCGAAGTTTGTGACTGGTCAAACTCACATGATAATTGTGAGTATAGTGAAAAAATGGCGCGAGCAAACTGACCAATCATCACCACCGCCCCATCCAAGTTCCAACTCAGACCCACCTCACCCTCCCAACCATTCACATCCAGCCACGTTTCACTGCAATCGTTGCTGTAGATTAATCATTTCAATGGAATTAATTATGTCCTAATCAACATTATCCCTATGCTATAATAAACAACAAAAGACAAACTGATTCCGACCTAAACTATTAAGAAAATGTTAATCGAACAGAAAACTATTAAGAACAAGATCGTGGCTCTTGTGAAGCCGCGTGTCATGCAACTAGAATCATCCAGATCAATGGTGGCTTCTGGTGATGCTTTGATGGAAGCTTCATGATGTCCATGATTTAAGGCAAAAAAGCAAATTAGTAAAAAGAGCAAAAGACCAAAACTTGGGATATATAAATATGGTTTTATTTTTATATATATAATTTATTTATTTTTTTAAATTTAATAGTAATTAAAAAAATTTGCCTACTTGGAATTGAATATAAATGAAGAGGAGAAGAACAACTCCACCCCTTTTTTTTCAATTTAATTAATTTTTAAAGAAAAGAAAATATATAAAATTTTATTTTAATTATTAAATTTTATTTTTTTGAGATATTTTATTTTATTTTAATTATTTGTCCAATTATATTTGTTCCAATTATATATTTTTGTTACTTAAAATTGTGTTTGACAATTTTAACCTTATTTTTAACGGCAAAATAGACGGAGGTACTAAAAGGGCTAATGAAGCATTAGTTCAGATATTACAAGATTTTTTATGAAAATTCAAGTACAAAAAATTGCATTTGGCCATAGTCCAGGTATGCATATGGAGATTTTTATTAATAAGATATGGGATCCCGGAAATTCAAAATAAAAGAATAAGACAGGGAGATTTTGCTAGTTGGTGGATGTTAGAATACATATGATTAGTAGAGACTATTGCTATTATTCTGAGAGTTTTCTTAATGCTTAATGTAATCTGGGGTTTATGCAATATGCCCCCCGCCCCCTCCAATTATACATGTTCTACAGTTTCCTCATTAATCATGGTTTGAGGGCGGCTGCAAAGACATTTTTTTCCAAAAAAAAAAAAGACATAACAATCTAAGTAATACCAATTGGGCATCAATCTCATACAAATAACCTAAGAACTACTTTTCACTCCCAATGACATCGTGAAAATAATAGTAAGAAAATATTCATCCGATTTTCTCGTGGCATCATAACCTTTCTTAAGCGAAAAAAATATTTTTCAATAAACTGTCGAAACCTTTGACTTGTCGCTAAAAATTCTAAAGCATTTCAATAATACATACATATAATCCATTTTAAAAATAACTCGGGTATTACATTTTCTTCTCTCCTGTGAAGGGCTTGTCCTGTGTTGCCCTAAGAATATTGAACGTTTGAGATGCTACTTGGGCATCTTTTACATGGCATTTAGCAGAGAGCAAAATCTTGACGAAAAATGTATCAGTTACTACTGCAGTCTCAAATCTCATACTCAATCAATCAATGATCCAGTAAAAAATTACTATCTACAAGAAAAAAAAAATCAGGCTCGATCAATCTCCAAGTTTCAACGGATTCAAGTCATTAATTTGCTGGCTATTAAATCATAACTACAAAAATTCAAGGTCCTACTTAGTATATCGGATCCAAGTAACCTTCTACAAACTCATTCAAAAGCTAACAAAAGAAGGAAGAAACAACAAAAATAGGACAGATAGCAATATTTCAATTTTGGGACTCCTACAGGTCATAATCCTGTGTCTCCAGTTCCCACTCTTCAGTTATTGTCTCCAATTTAGGAGAAGTTGAAGTCTTGCTGGGATATCTCAGAAGAAGGGAAGGTGCAGCTTCAATCCAAGAACCCAACAGCCTCATCTCCTTTGCCATCGCAATCAAAGGCGTCTTGAATAAGCTTCTTTCCTAACTTGGACAAGCAAAGCTTATGGAAGATGAAGCAGTGACTATGTATTCTTGCTTCGAGAAATAAAAGGATGGTTGGAGAGTGCCGATTCGTGATTAAGTGATTTGGAGGTTTCTCGTAGTGATTAGTTTGAGAGTGAGTTGAAGGGAAAGTTGGGGAAGATGCCTTTTTTATAGGGGTTAAATAATAGTTACATATCAAAAGCAGTGGATGGAAGTTCACCAGAAGTTGCAGAAAAGTTGCTACCACTAAAGTTTCAAGACATGTGAGGAACATGGGAAATGTGTTAAGCAATTGTTGTAAACTTGAGCTATGAATAATTTTTTTTTTTTTACCAAATGCACCATGTGTTTTATCGGCTTTCAGCAAAACAAAATTTATTCATAACCGGTACACATCGTTGACCTGGTCACCTAATCATCAAGAAATTCGTATTCACTCATCCTTAGATTTAATATCAAAAGTTGAGATTCAATGAAAGTATTTTAAGTGTTTTAATGTCAACTTTTGATTTTAAATACAAAAGTATGTGACGTGAATTTTTTTATCATTAAGGTGACTAAGTACGCATCACCACTAATTTTTACATTTCTTTTACCTAGCTAGTAATATATATTTACATCTCAACCATCCACACAAACCCTTCTAAAACTCAATTCATAAAAGGAAAGACAAATCGAGTTGCAATGATAAATAAACCGACTATGGAATAAGTAAATCACTAAATCCAGTCGTTTGTGATTTGAACCCTCATGGCTCATGATGTTAAAAACACCCGCATTTAATTGATACGTGTAATTTGCAAGTGAATGCAATGTTAAGAATCTACTATAAGTTGAATTAATGGCTCAACTTGATCAAATTAACTTGAACACATAGTTCCCAATATATAGTCTAAAACAAACAACTCATTTTGGTACTTCTTTTAATGGGAGACAAAAAATGTTGATCCTGAATTCCTAATTACAAGTCTACAATACGAATGTTTAAGAAAAACTTCAAATTATTCATTAATCAGAAGCACCTAATAATTTTAATCATCCAAACCAAACCAAGCATTTTCATGAATCTGTACATCAAGGAGCTATAATCACATAGTAAAGAGAACACCATAAAAAGTTATGTCTCATCTTCATATTCCCTCAATACTCTCGTTGAGAATCGTCCCCTATTCAAGAGAATTTCGTAGGCAAATTAACGATGGGGGCTGGAGCTACCTCCCAGCTACATTCGATTTCATAATTTCCTTGCCCGTTGAAGCTTGGTCAAGAAAATTAGGCATCCAACAGAATACCAATTAGCGATGACATGTGTGTAATATGAAAAATGTTGACATCCAAATGTAACATAATTCATGCCGATAAACTGTGACTTGTTGGTTATTTGAAATAATTAACACTATGGAGGTCATAGGTTTAATTCTCATTAGCATCATGGAATAGGTCGGGTGGGGTCGAATGGGTAGGGGTGGGAGTAAAAACACATTTCCTCTTCTTTCTTTAATTTCTTTGTTTTATTTTTGGTAAAACTTTGTTTTTTGGGATGTAAAACATATTAACGTTGAACTGAAAAAGCTACATTTGGTGGAACAATCCGGTGGAGTTGTAGGTACTCAATCTTCTCGCTGAATAAGAAATCTTGTAAGCAAAATCAGAAACAATTTATTTTTATATCCCAGTCACTGATGCCTTTGGCATCCTTTCAAGGATCTAGGCATAAAATCTGAAAATCATATCAAAAAGAAAACGGAGGTTCAATTCCTTCCGATAACCTTGTACAAATTAACACAAAGCTTCTACAATTTCACTCAAAAACATAAAAGAAACCAAAAGTATTAGGACAGAAGAAAAGTAAATTTTCAATTTGGCAGACTTGTGATCATAGTCCTCTCCCTCCAGCTCCCACTCTTCAGTTATGGTTTCCAATTCAGGAGAAGTTGAAGTCTTCTTGGGACATATCAGAAGGGCAGGTGCAACTTCAATCCCAGAACCCAAGAATCTCATCTTCTCTGCCATTGCAATCAAACAAAGCCCTTGTTCACCGCTCTCAGCTGCGGCTTCAAAGATTTCGAAAGATGGAGTTGATCGAATGACTTTGTATCTTCGATCTCAGCTCTCTGCTGATGAAGAAAGCAACGATGCAGCAACTTTGTATTTTTGGTTCAGAAAAGAAAGGATGGATGAAAAGGTGGCTTGGTTGCAGATTGATTTGGAGATTTCTAGTTGGTGAAGATGGTTTTTCTATAAAGGGTTAGTGAAAATGTTGTCGGTGAGAAGAACAGAGGATCGACTAAAGTTACAAAACATGTGAGGAACATGAGAAACATGAAAAGCACATTTAAGCTATGATTGCACGTATTTACCAAGCGCACTAGTGTAGTGATTGATCCATCTCTAATTTTCATGTCCAATCTATGCTGGTCAACTAAATTGCTTCGTACATAAACATTCACCAAAGCGTGTTTCTAAATTTTACACAAAAACTATTAATTCAAAACCTACATATAAGATGTAAATTCAAACGAATTCGTTTGAATACTCGAGGACAAAGAATGATAACGAGATGAGATGTAAACAGTGACAGATGAGTAATAAATACGTAAAAACCTTTATCTATATGATGATACGTGTAGTTTAAAAATGACTGCACTCGAGTTTACCATGTGACTAATTATTCGAATGAAATGTGAAGGATAATTCATTTCATACTTTTTTGTTAGGAGAATGTATTTACAAACAGCAAAGTTGAGACTAATTACAAATTTACGAAGCCTGCATCATAAGACAATGTTAGAAGAAAAACTTCTATTAGTTAGAAGCACCCTATTAAACCCTGCATCCATTCAATGAACAAGTGCAATTCCTTCCCTTCGAGACCGAGGCTTTCGAGATGAATCCATCCAAACCAAGCATCTTGAAGAATGTGAACATGTCTTATTCACCAAGGATCCATAAACAAAAATTGAAGTGAAAGCCATTAAAAAGTTAAGGCTCATCGTCACATTCCTCAACACTTTCTTCAATAATCGTCTCCAAACCAGGAGAATTTGAAGTCTTTCGTGGGTAAATGACGGGAGCGGGAGCTACCTCCATCCATGCATCCAGATTCCTAATCTCCTTTGCCATTGAAGCAATTGAAACAAGACTTCTTTGTTCAACGAATTCTGATCACAAAGGACAATCAAAGAGGCCCCTCTTCCCCCTTAGTAACAAGAAAGAAGAGAGATAGACAGGGTTGCTTTTATGTCTATAATGAGAGAGCACAAGAAGTATACGAGTACATGGGTAGGAATGTGGAGGCCCTTATATAGTAGAAAGAGACAAAGAGTAGGTCGGATTGGGAAATACCTAAAAGTAGGAAATCTGCAGTAATTGGCAAATCTTTGGGAGACTAATGGCAAACCGCAATCCCTGTACCTAAAAACAGACCAAACATTCCCAAATTCTTGGCAAGAGATTTAGGCCAAGGAATACAGGACAAACGTGTATAGATTTTAATGGAAGCCTCCAAATTACCAGCACCCAAATTTGCCATATTTTTCTCTACCTCTCATTCTGTGCCAAAAATGAAGAAACATGCTCCCCTCTTACGGCCATTGAGCATGTGAGGGATAGTTCAGAGAAGCAAGCAAGAATTTTTTGCTAATTGACCCTCTGCCCTATATTGTAAAGGATTATCTAGATCAGACCCAAGAAAAAAAAAAGGATTGTCTAGCAATTGGCAGTTAGATATATAACTAAGCAACACCACAAGAGAATAAGCAATCAATAGCTGCAAAATTGTGTGTTGAACAAAGCATAAAATCATTCTATTATGGTTTAGAATGGCACATTATCACTTGAAGCTTCAACCCCCGATTCAGAGTCACAACTGTCCTAACTAATTCCTTCTTTTTTCTTTCCCCCGCGAGTTGAGTACTCTTTCAATCAAAATGCTTCCTAAAGAACTCCATATCCGTCATTAACATATCAAAGTCTCTACTCATTAAAAAAAAAAATACCGAAGTCTCAACTCAAATGTATCCATAACAAAAAAATACTTGCTTGTGCCATTTGTATATTGGAACTAACTGTACAACCATCCAAACTTGGACTACTTTGGGAAAACCAACTACAGAAGTAACATTATACAGTCACAATTGATATACATGAGGTATTAGACACTATCAAAAAATGATGCCCTAATTACCACACCACAAAAAATAAATAAAGCATATTATATCAATGAGCATATAAAATCTCTGTTTCAATTGACTCACACAAAAAGGTTCAAGTTTTATAGGACCCCATTCACATATCAGCTTTATTATCACCAAGCCTGAGAGTCAAACACGACTCGAACTTGCAAATGTCCTTGTTGCTTCACAACTCATGTTCATAAGATCCTCACAATAAGATTCAAAAACTAGACTCAGTTTTATGCAATTCCTTGTTATCAGACTCCCCCCCCCCCTCCCCTTGTTGCTTCACCTCTCAAGTTCCATAACCCCTCACCATGAGACTAACCTCATTTAACCCAAGAGGTCCAAACACATCTAATTCCTAGATTATACTGATAACCAACTATAAAATTGACTCAAGGAATCACATTACACCATCAAAACAATGAAACCAAAACAAAATTGCATAACGCAGGCTACAAAACCAAGTGCATTTCACCGCAGCAAGTCATTTCTTCCACACTACAAGTACAAATCAACCACAAATTCTCAATGGTGTACATTTCAACCAAAGGTTTTAAACCTTGATCAACTAAATAAACGCAAAGAAGAATCACTCTCGACCTGTGAGTGAAGCAAAACAAAACTGCTAATTTCACTTAAGCATCATTAACCACATATATGCAACCCAACAAAACATCAAATAAACAAATCGCTACTCGAACACTCATGTGCATAAGCAAATGCATTTCAGATTAAACATTAAATTTACGTCCAAACATTTTCAGCGAAAACAAAACATTCACTCTAAAACGCTACATTTCCCATTAGATTCAATGGCTCTATAGAATTCATAACTGGGAGGAATCATAAAACAAAACCCAACAAAGAGAAATCTTTATAAATACCAAAACTGGCTAAATGGCAAAGCAAAAGAGCTCAGTCCTGTGGAATCTCAATGTCTCCGTCGGTAATTTCCTGCTGCAAATCCTTGGGGTCCTTCCCGTCCACAGTGCACCCAACTGAAACACAGGTCCCGAGGATCTCCTTCACTGTGCCGCTCAAATCCTTGGCCATGGACCTGTTCTTCATGATCTTGGCGATCTCAATCACATCATCCAAGCTGATGTTGCCGCTGTGCTTGATGTTCTTGACCTTCTTCCTGTCACGCTCGGGCTCCTTCAGAGCCTTGATGACCAGAGCGGCGGCGGAGGGGACCACCGAGACCTTGGCCTGACGATTCTGGACGGTGAGCTTGACGGTGACGCGGAGGCCCTTCCAGTCCTTGGCGGTCTCCTTGGCGATGTCTTCTCCGATCTTCTTCGGGGAGAGACCCAAAGGACCGATCTTGGGAGCGAGAGAACTGGCAGCGCCGACCTCGCCTCCGGTGACTCTGACGAAGACCTCGACGACCTGGGAGGGGTCGAACTTTGGAGGCATGACTTTCGGCGGCGGGCTGGGTTATGGGGATTTAGGGTTTTGGAGATGTGGAGAGAGGCCGAGAGTGTCTGCGAGTTGGGTTTATTAAGGGGTTCATATAGCGCTAGGGTTTTGTAGAGGAGTCGAGGAAATGACTGATGTGTCCGGGACTTTGTGGGCTGTTTTCATAGGCCTTTGGGCCTAGAAATGGGCATTGATTGGCCCAAAGTATAAATGTGTTACCCATTCCACATGGTTCAGATTATTAACTTATTAAGCGCAATTTCAACTCGGCCGAAGACCGAAAGTTTTGGTTTAGTTTGGTTAAGTATGTGTAAAAAATTAAAATCCGGTTCAATATCGAACTAAACCAGTTTATTAAGCGCAATTAAAATCCTGATTCGCCAGTGGTTTAAATCGACACTAATTGAACCAAGCCGCCAGTTGCACATTGTCATAACATTTTACTAGAAAAATTAGCAAATTCCTCAAAGGCTAAAGTCCCTAAAAATAATTATTATGAAAGAGGTTATCATTCAATCCTTATTCATCAGTTTTTTTCTTTGTAGTGGAAAACATTAGACTTCATGCATAAAAAGCTAAATTATACATAACAACCCAATTAACCTAGGAGCACAACTAAAAGTCTCTACTGAGGATATATATATATATAGCTTCATATATGCGACGTTAAGGTGGCATAAAAAGACAATTTTGAGTCTAAATCCGGGTCTAACAGGATTATTCCTAAATCAGGGAACGACCCAAAATAGCACAAACAAATCAACACAAGATTATCCCTAATGGGTCGACTAAACCCCATTGGGCACCCCACCTACCAACTTGGGGAAAAACCTCAACAGGACCCATCCTTCAACCTTGATTAAAGGGTTTTTTTTTTGGCCGAAGCCTTGAAGAGTTAGCTCTGGGTTTTTAAAGATGAATATATATACATATTCGAGAATTACACAAAACATGAATATACTGTATATATATATATATACATTGCTTCTCCAATAAGGAGATCCTTACTTTTTAGGGTGCGGAGTTTTGATTTCAGCCGTCATATCAAATTATTTAAAACGGATCTGACGGCTAAGATCAAAATTCCGCACCTTAAAAAAGTAAGGACCTTCTTACCTAATAATCATTGTATATATGTGTGTGTGTGTGTTAAATGTTAAATATTTATGTGTGTTAAATGTTTACATAGTTAAATGTGTGTCAAATGTTTGTTAAATGTTTATGTGTGTTAAATATTTAGGTAGTATGTGTGTTAAATGTTTACATAGTTTTAAATGAATATATATATATATATATATATATATATATATTCGAGAATTACATGAAAAATATGCTATAATTTTTTAGATTTTTTTACATAGTTAAATGTTAAATGTGTGTTAAATGTTTATGTGTGTTAAATATTTAGGTATTATGTGTGTTAATTATTTACATAATTTTAAATGAACATATATATATATATATATGAGAATTACATGAAAAATATGCTATAATTTTTTAGATTTGAAAAAGGAAGAGAAATATAAAAGAGAGTTTCTTGAGAAACTATAAATCATTTTATATAATCATTTTTTTATGACTTTAGATTGTCCATGCTTCAGAACTGCTTGGGATATCGATCCATATAGGTTGAAGATGATTTGGTATCGAATAAAGTACAAGTGTTCCGCCGTCCATGCTCATACGTACTTCATATCTCAAAATCATTGCTCTAATTTTTTACGTTTAATAAAAGCTCAACGTAGCATTAAATTTTTCAGTCATCCAATGACTACCGATCCATTAAAAATTAACCAAGACTTATGTCAAACTTACTAATAGATCAAATTGGCCAATCTAGACCTTAGCATCCTTCTTGATAGTTGCAAATTATAGATCATCTTGTGAATTTGTCTATCGGATTCATTTATATAAAAAGCGAATGAAGGCAATCGTCCCTACTCAATAAGCGGCGAGTTGCATCGTAATTAAAACTCTTCATTATCTCTTATACTCTCTTATCGTTCTCTTAGTCACGTTCATACATAACTTTTTCTTCTCATTCTCTCATAGCTCTCGTGCTAGATGAATATATGTTATCTATTAGAATGTCTTCATGAACTACCGGCCATGAAGGAGAAAAGTACTACATCGCCTACTATTTTGGAATGTCGAATTCCTATTCAAACACGATATCCATGTAATTAATTAATCAACGAGAAAGTACGTTGTTTGGATAAAAAGTAAACTTGATGAACCCTAAGCTATCTTCCTCATCCTAGACGACGAGACTTCCCAGTCCATGCACGCATGTCATATTCTTCCTCACCCACAAACCAGAATCGCAACTCCACGTGCAATCATATACAATATGATCCATATCATGCCTAACTTCTATACAATATTATTGTTTTCAACTTCATTATTTAAGGCTAACTAATTGATTTCTTGATACATCTAGAAAATATTTATGTTCAGCTTTTTGGAAGATTTTTTCTCTTGCCACAGTGTATTTGTATTATTTTGATTGCAATTAGTGTGAGAATTTGGGACCATCCATATAGTTAATTAATTCATAGACCAAATCTCTTGCAAAGAGATGAACGCATCATGTGGTGGTTTAAAAAAGATTTCCAAGGCTACGATTATTGGAATGATCGATTAAATAGACTTTGTCATCGTTTTCTTGGGATGCAAACATCGCTAGCGGAAGCTTTCCAATGGTTGTTGCTACTTGCTATCTTATTATTAATTACATCCAATGATTTGCCAATTGAAATTAACTAATTAACCACTTTGAAGATCGACACTTAATATATTTTGAACCGGGAAGATCACGTCAGAATATGTATTGTCCAAGTCCAATAGATTTAATTAGAAGATATCGTGCAAGATTTGTGAATTGATGACCTACATACATACTCCTTCTCAATTTTTTTTTAGAAGTACGATTCTTTTGCATTAGAGTTACGTGTTTATGATTTGTTTACGTGTTTGTAGACGATAAATGAGTGAGTTACATATATGAAGAGAAATGCTAGAAACCCTCTATTTGACTCTTTTTTTTTTCAGACTTAATTTCTTCTTTCTCCTTATGTCTTCTCTTACATTACAAACAAGACTTTTATTGCATTATTCAAAAATTGGTTTTTATTATTCCAATTTTATCTCTTGAAAATTAATCACATTCATTTTTATTTATCCATGTATTTTCCAATATTATGAGTGATGTTTGTTTTTGAGACCGGAGCCAAGTCGATTACATAATTGAGAATTTCCTATTTGCATAGAAGGCTCCAAACAAAATCATCCTCAGCAAGATGAATAGGTAACGAAATAGACCAAATTTTTACGTACAACATTAGAAGGTAAAACTTGATCTAACATGTTTTTTTCCAAGCGTTGTCATGAATGAAAATATGAAATAGCGTAGGTTGCACTCAAATCTATATTTGATCTATTGTTAGATTAAATTTGTTGTCCATTGTCAACAATCCATCTTAGATCATCATGTAATTGGAGTCGTGACTCTTGCATCTAGTATATTTTTCCAAGCTAGAAAAGCGGCAGTAATCTCTTTTGCGCATAAAAAAGTAGTTCTATTAAGATACTCTGTTTAACCAACTTCACCCACCAAGTATCACAATTCATCGGAATTCTTCAATCAAGCACAACCAACCGGAGAGAATTTCATATCCTTTCCCGGTTTCCCCAAAGAATTTCTTTCTCATCCTCGAATGTATGAACGTGTGACATAATTTTTATTATTATTATTTAAAGGTTCTTATCTCAACGGCTGTAGCTAATAGTCAAAGTTTGTCATCTTTCGGTCCATTATCACAGTTGTCTTTATACGCCGATCGTACTGACGCTACTGAGAGTACAGCTGATCACTGTCCTTCTCGTATCGGGACCAAGAAAACCTATTACACCAATAAGGGCAAATTTTCGTACATGACGTGTCACGATATGGACATCCCGATCCTTTTTTGACGGTAAAATGGGCTACGGGGCCCGCCATTAGACTTGGCAGCATGGTTATGACTACACGGAAAAGCCGAGCGTGCCATCATGGGCTCATTGGATTCAATCAATAATACGGGAAGGGGTGAGCCCAATGAATTCGAGTGGTTGAAATGTTTGATGCACAAGGATGGTTGCTCCACGTGTCTTTTTTCTGTGTTGGCCTAAATTCGTCCATAGCTGCCTATCCACTTTAATTACACGTACGGGAAATTAATTGATCGATTTTTGTCTTGTAATGACCTGTCACTCTTGTTCGCCAAATCCATAATATAAAAATATAATATCGCACACGTATTTGTCCTATGTGTCATTCTGCTGTCATTAAGGAATTTTTTATTTTTAACTTGGTTACTACCTTGCATTTTCTTTCTCCTTTTTGAACTTGGTGCAATTCAATTCTATCCCCACGGACAAAAGAGTAAAGGTCAAAAAAAGGAAAGAAAAGGGAAGGTGAATCTCTTTCCTCTCGTCCGGTTTTTACTTTTCTTTTTTTTTGGTCTGAGTCCGGTTTTTACTTGGAATTGTTTTTCTTTTACAAACACGTGCCTAGTATAATCTTAACGTATTTATTATATTTTTAAGTACCATTGCGTTAATTATAGACCACATTCATCCCACTGCGTAATTATAATTTGACTAGGGCAATGAATCCGTAATTATAATTTTTAATGACCGATAAGACTTGACTAGGATTCTTTTTTTAATGTAATAAAACACTTAAATGTCTAATTTGTAATAAGACTTGACCGATAAGATATATTATATGTTTTACTAACCTCGGGTACACATGCTTTGCATGTGCAAATCGTTTTTTCTTAAGAATTAGGGGGTAGTTAATTGACATGTGGGTAGTTATTAATTTATTTTTTATTTTTTACTTTCTATTTTATGAATTTACATTACTGTCTTTATTAATTAATTATATTTCAAAGTTTTTTAATATTTGAGGGATATATCCGTAAAAAAAAAATAGTTATAATTAGCAAGGTCTCTTTTTATTATAATAGTATAGACATACTCTATTCTAAAACTTACCATATTTTCAAAAAGACTAAAAGTCTTAAACCAAGGATTTGTTTATAACTCGATCTTATCCAAATTGTAGAATTCTTTTTAGAAAAAGTACTTATGCATTTAATTTAAGAATGAAATTATGGAAACTTCTAATCTTTATTTGTCCATTGGGTTTTAATCCTAGCTGTCCATTGGTGAATGGAAGATGCTCTCTGAAATTATAACAACACTTTTTTTTTCTTAGTGAATCGCTAAATGGATTTGAGATTTTATCTAGTTTGGATAAAAATGTTCGGTTTGGAGTTTTATTTAGGATCTATTATTTAATATGTTTGCTGAAAATATGGTAAGTTTTCCGACTATGTTTCATTGTTTTTTTTTGTTAACATCAATCGTTGTTTTTAACGTGTGTATGACTCAACGTTAATCTCATGTCTATCGAGGCTTAACAATCTCTCACACACACAATAAGAGCATCTCCAACATAGTAGCTAAAATGAGATTTTAGTAATATTATAGCTATTTTGCATAAAAAATCAGCTCCAACATAGTACCTAAACTAAAGTTAAATTTCACTTTTTATTAAACTAATAGTTAAATATAGCTAGAAAATCTGAATAGCTAAACCAATATCTATATTTTTCTCTCCCCTTTTCTATTCTCTTTCTTCACATGTCAATGTATTATTTGATGTAATTTTTATATGACTAATAAATAGCTAGTGTTGTTGGAGTAAAATTGTTAAATTGCTAGCTAAATTTCAATTTTCTAAGTATTTTAACTTAAAAAATGAGTATCATTGTTGGAGATGCTCTAAGAACACAAAATGCAAGAGCCTTATTGATCAAGAAAGAGTTGACATGTGTGCAAGTGTGGTTTCCTTTTTTATATATTTTCTTATCCAAAACTCATTCACTTAGTAAGAAGTTAAATCCAATCTCTTACCCTTTGTATACATTACGTGAGAGCTAGGAGCATTAACACAATGATGGAGAGCATCCCATACTACACAAATGAGGACACCCACACCACATCATCACCGTGCTTGTCTTTTACTACCTTAAATGTTCGTACGAAGATTGGAAGAAGGAGCTTATCCATTTCCTCCATTATAAAACGCAGAGCAATCAACGTTTTGGGACACCGGACATCAAAATTTTCATAATTTCATATCACCAACTCCAACAGTTCTAAGCAAAAAAAAAAAACCAACCCATTTTTTTCTTCAATTCATCAATGGCGTCAAGGATGACCGACTTCCACTCCAAACCCAACTACCTGTTCCCGACCCACAACCCGATTCGCAACTCCGACGGAGTGTTCGAATTCGACGAGGCTGATTTGTGGGTCAACTCGTCGACCGGGTCAAACCACCCAGCTGTAGCCGAGTCCAAGAGGATGTCCACAATACCCAGAGAGCCGAGGAGGAAGACGATGAGCATGGCCGATCAGAAAAGGCACTGCAGCGGTGACGTCAGCGTCTCTGCCGGTCAACATTCCGGACTGGTCAAAGATTCTGAAGGAGAACAGAAAACAGAGAGACGTGAGCGATGAAGACGGTGACGACTACTACGACGACGGCGATGAAGACGAGAGGGTGCCGCCTCACGAGTACTTGGCGAGGAACAGAGGGGCTTCGTTTTCGGTCCACGAAGGAATTGGGAGGACTCTGAAAGGGAGAGACTTGAGGCGCGTGAGGAATGCGATTTGGAAGAGGGTCGGGTTCGAAGACTGAAACAGAGCAAGGTAAAAACAGAGACTTGGGTATTGGAAAATTTTTTGTAGGAAGGTCAAAAATCAAATAGGTCAATGACTATGATCTTGGTGGCGGTGTTGTAAGTTTTAACCTTTTCGGTTTCGTAATTATTTTTTTTCTTCTTTCGGTTTGGGTAAATCTTGATTTTTTTTTTTGTTTCTGGGTTTGTGTTGGGTGCCTGTGTTTTATGAGAGGGCCTGATCGATCATCATGATGCATGTAAAATCTGACAGCTTTTGAGTTTGTAGTAGCCAAGCCAAAGCCAAAGCCAACAAATCTTAATGATCATTTTGGTTTGAGAAGATATGACGACATTTCTCTTGTTTCTTTCCTTATTTCGTCTTCTTCTCCAGCTTGCCATGTTGATGAGGATCGATGAAAATAAAAATGGTTATTATCTTTCTTGTTAAAATGAGAAATTACGTACTCAAAATACACTAGTGTTCGGAAATCGGAATTAAACTTTATATCATCGTTTGCAATGTTTTTGAGGTTGATGATCCGGTTTCTATTGACTGGAGTATACATTCAACTACCATAGGCAATTTTTCTCTTACAAATTTGAAGGTAAGAGAACGCTTGTACGGATGTCGTTTTCGTAAAGAACTTGGCCACATGGTTCCACGTCATCTAATGTTATCCAACATAAAACGGATTATGCGTTTGACTTGAGTGTTTCACACGTAGAAGTTAATAATATAATATTTTATTTCGAGAAATTGTAAATGACAATACGTATTGCACTAGATACTATAAACTAGTTTCCACATATTTCGAATTAAATGTTAAAGTTTCTATCAATAAGTTACTGACTTGAAGCATTATAAAAGCTAGAGGAAGATGAAGCTTGGTTAATGGTGGGTAGGGTTGGTTGGTAGAAAAGCTACATATCAGCTAGAAGAAACCTTGAAGTAGAATTTAAGCTCCTTGGGATGACAAATGCCCCTAATAGGTATTTAATGGGAAAACAACTATTTGTGTTCATAAGACTAGGTGACTCCATAGAAATTAGGGAAATTATTTAAAAGACTAGGTGAAAATTGTATTTAAACATTGCCTGTGACATGCTTTTAGTACTCATTGGATCATGTATATGTTATTATATATGTAGTCATTGGATCTTGGAAATTGTAGCTCGATGAAGATCAATATTCAAGATAAGGTTTCAAGTTGCTCCTAAACATCTCATAATTTTGTTTGTCATTGAAAAAAGAAAGAAAAAGAATAGATTGGGGAACTATAGTTCGATCATTTGATGGAGGGATTGAGAAAATTGAATTTGGATCTCAACAACAATCTTACATTCTATTACAATGCAATATTACGAATCTGAAATAACTAAATGATGACGGAACCTTAACATTGATCGAGTGAAATTTATTTGGAGATATCATCCTAACAAATGTTGTATTCACGCCGTGACCCTGTAACGTGCATATAAGCACCAAAACTTCGGGTTTTCTTGTCAACCTAGCAATCTCTCAGAGTAGCAATGACAACGCTACCTTCTCGGAGAAAAATTTCGGTTGTAGAGGCTCAACCTGAACTTAGATTCAAACGGACTCAAGGCGAACATCACCAATACCCATCGTAATCACCAAGGACGAGTATAGCCCCATCAAAGTTAGAGGGTCGGTGCTTGAATGAACACATAAACATCCGAATGTCCTCTTTCCGGACACATAAACTTCATTTCCATGACATCACAAACTGCCAAATTCCTCAGCAGCATTAAGTTCACTATTTGTCAACCTTTCTAGAATTCTCCTTAAACTAATCCAACTAATTTATAGCCAGAGTTAAAAACGATAAATATTTTTAGAATAAGGACAAACAGCCTATCCAAATTCATCCTTGACCAAACTTTGGCATCTGAATTTTCTAAGGCCTATCCCAAAATAAAATGCAGTAAAGACTAATTTAATGTCATAGGGGTATATCCACGAACTGCAATCAATTTATAGCTAGGTTACTAATAAATCACCAAAAACTAGAGGCGCTACTTGATTTGTTCTCCCATTGTTTTGTAGTTTCCAATTTCCATCTGTCACTTTCTCACTTATTATTATTGGTTGCGTAAAAAGGATGATCAAACAATGACAAGCAAATTTCCTCACTTTAGCTTTGTTTCGTCACTTTCCCATGATGGTTGATGAGAATTTCTGGGTTCGTTTATGGACAAGAAAGAAAGCAGCTTTGGTTGGTAGTCTGGTAGAGCACAAGAAAGAAGAAGAAAAGAAGAGGAGGAGGGGCAGAGGACTTGTGATGTTATGTCTCCTCAAAGATGTGATTGACATTGATGTATTGGAAATTATGGGATGAGATTGATATTTGACAAAAACAATACTCAAGTGAATGTGCTGCTAGTGGTTTTGCAGATATGGGGGGCCTTCTAATGTTTATGGGTACCTCACAAATCACAATAATGCACTTTAAATTTTTCTTTTTACTTTGAATGGCCCCAGAAAAATGCCTTAAAATATGGAATTAGATGCTTAATCCCGCATAAATTAGGGGTATTATTATTCCTCTTATCTCAAACGTGTCCTAACCAGCATTAGGGTGGATGAGGTGATTCAATTTGTGAGACAGAGTCTTTGGATATGGTGCATATGCATATCCTCTATGATTTCTTTTCAATTTCTTAATGTTAAGGCTGTCTCTAACCCCTAACCCCCACTACAAGAAAGAAAAGATTAGATCATTTAACTATTGGTTCTCTATTTTGATATTATGTTTATGTACAGAAAAGATATCAAGTATACTTGATCTTGATATTATGTTTATGTAAACATCTCTATTGGTTCCCAAAAGTCATGATATATCCTCTTAGCCAACATCAAGAAGAATTATTGGCCATAAAAAAGCATAAAAAAGAATTGCACCTTGTTTCGATCCCTTTTTATAGCTTGAGTTAACTTTTATAAATTTTTAAAAATTATTTTGCTTTGTAGTTGAATATTAAATTATGTTCTTCATTGCCATTCTTTATCTCTTGAGTTAATTCTTTTTTTCGTATCATTTTTTTTCCTGAAAAGGGAGTTGTTTATCATCTCTACTACCTGAGTTAACTTCATAAGGTTAAAAAGTTGTTCGCTTTGGGTTTTTTTCCTTTTATCGAGAGGGAGATTATTATTTCTTAGAAGAAAAAAAGAAAGTCGGAGAGGGGGGGGGGGGGGGGGGGGGGTTTGACTTATATTGTATCATTGCATTAGTATTTCATCTTTTGTCCAATTTCCGTTGTAGCGCCATTAATTTGTTCTTCGAGTTTTGTAGTCCTCTACGTTTTGCCAGTGTTCCACTTTAGTCTTGAAATTCAACCTTGAAAGCTAAACATTTAATCAGAGGACTATAATGTCTGAAAAGAAAATTAGAGAACTAAGGTGAGAGTCGAATAGAAGTTGAGGGACTAATGCAAAAATATTGATGAATGATGGATGATCCGAAGAAAGAAAATGCCATAAGATTATGGGCCAAGGTGCTGGGCCGTTTTCGAGTAGTCGGGGGCCCAGGTTAGTACCCGCCTGATTGTCTTTCCGCACAAAACCTGGCAAAACTGAAGAGTAAAAGAGTCAAAATGGGGGGTGGTGGAGGAAGCAAGAAAATATTGGTGGGTTTTGTGGGTTTGATGTTTCTGGGAAGTGTCGTCTACTTTAGGCTTTGGACAATCGATTACAAAGTTTCTTCTGATGAAACCGAGCTCATAAGGTTTGCTATGCTTCCCATCTTATCTCTGTCTACGTCAATTTTTATTATCAAGGGTTTATGTTTCTGTGGATTCTATGAATGAATGAATGCCCTTTATAAATATGCAAATTTAAGCCACGTTCTTAAGTTAATTTCCATTTCACAGTGATTGAGGATAGAACTGAATATAAGTTGTGGGAAATGAGAGATACCCTTTTCTGTTTCTTAAACTAATTGATGAAATATCCCAACTTTCTGGATTGGCTATGTGTTTACAATTTGTACTATATGATTTTAATCATTCCCGTAGCTTTAGATGTCTAAATAGTAATAATGCTGCCATGGAATAAAATGGGATTCTCAGCCCTGGTTTGGGTTTCTGTAGCTCTGTGTCAGGATTTATGGATTTTATTATATGTTGAGTTTCCTTGTTCTTTCTACTGGTTTTGAAGAGTTTGCTATTCAATGTTATATTTGTTCTCTTAAAATCTTGCAGACAACAGTTTGACCTCGCTAATAGAGAAGCAATGGATGAATCTGCTGAGTGGAGGCTGAAATATGATGTAGAAGCAGAAAGGTCTACCAAGTGTATGAACGAACTCAAACAGGTCTGCTGCGTCTGCAGACTCTGCACCATATTTACTATCCCTTTTGTTTTAATTTACTTTTCATATTTTATCACTAATTAGAGCTAAAATTCTGTCTGTAGCATTGACTGTATGTTATCATTGTTTTACACTAATCTCATTCGAGCTAAAACATACTCTGTGTTGCAAATTAATTCTCAAATGAACTGTCGAAGGTGACTTTGAATGCTTAGAATGATAAGTTGATAACCCCTAAGGATGTGTTAGCATTATCTACTCGTTGAAAATAATCCTTACCCTGACCCGAAATTGATGAAAGGTGCATTAGAAACTAAAATATGGTTTCTGTCCCTCTATTTCTCTATGTTTACTGTGTTTTCTGGCCAACAATTGTAGAAGTGGGTTTGGGCCAATCTTTGGAAGGGCATCCTTTAGTTGAATGAATTGTTAATCAATTCATCAGTCTAACACTTTGATCTTGTCAAGTAAACTATTAACCTTTCTTTTCTCTTTTGTTGGTTTGCTGTGGTAAAACTGCTGGTTTGTGATCAATTCTTTGTAGTTGGCTTGCATTATACACTGCTCCTCTCACCTGCCAACGACAATAAGTTTTTATCACATGTTTGGCCTGGCCACCAGTGAAATGATTTCTTCAAACATCTCTTTGGATATTATGCACTGTAGAGTGGTCAAACTGATATGCATTCATAACGTCATAGCATCAATTTAAATACGGGTCTTTAGCTGTTAGAGGGGTGATGGCATATTTATCTGTTACTGAATTTAATATGCAGGCGTGTTGTTTAAAGCAACAATTTATATGTAAGTAATTTGGCGCTATCGTCTTTCAGTTATTTACTTCACCCTTATGCCATGATTAGAGGTCTGTTCTGTGCATGTCTTCTCTTTGTGGACTGATTAAGCATTTGAATTCTTGACAGATAAAGGGATCTCTTGAGAAGGAGGATGGAAATGCTGCTAGTATCAACCAGAAATTGGTGATGCTACAAAAGGTGATCTTTTTTTCCGAGAACTTCACTCTTTTTCCTCTTAGTACTTGTCCTTTCTTGATATAGATTCACTTTTTGAAGCTTTTTGTAAACTAGGATAACGGAGCTCTATAGAAACCATGATCAGAATGGCTTGCACATATTATCAAAATCCTTTGTGTTACAAACAACTTCTATTATGCGCCGTAAATGAAACCATTGTATTAACTGCACACTTTGATGTTACATCAAACTTTTATCTTTTTCTTCTCCCTAACCGGTTCCGATGGACAGTGGTGTTATAGGGTGTTAAAAAGTTTGTTTAAGAGCGAATCCTGTCCTTTTCTTACAAGTCCTGAAATTTCCAGGAAAATATGGCCTTGGTTGAACGAATGGAAGCCTTGAAACAAGAGCTTGAGGCTGAAAAGCTCAAGTGCAGCTTGCAATAGTTTATCTGATCATGATCAATTTCATTGTGCACCCTCATCCAAGAAACTATTTTCCAGAGCACAATCTCCATTTTGCAAGGTTGCTGCTTCTAGTGATTACTTAACCATGGGAGAGAGGTATTTATGGGGGAGGTATACACTAAATGTTGATGCCCCTTACAGCTCCGATTTTGTGCTGCTTTCCAGGAAACGATGTCTTCATAAATTGGCTATGCTTTAATTCCAGGAATGTTCAATGATTGTGTTTTTTTTTTCCTTCCACCTTATCACTATGAATTAAGTCATAGTTTTTGTATTTGTATTGGTATTCACGAACTTCTAACTATTTGATTTATCTAACTCATGCATTTTGTGTTATATATATATATATATATATATATATATATATATATATATATATATTTCTAACATTTCCTTTCTTTTTTTGAATTAATCCTATGATAATGATGTTTTTCTCCTCTATTATGTCACTGAGATATTGGAATAAACTAAAGAAGGGTGGAGAGTTGTTTGGATATGTTCCATGTATTTAACTTTTTATGAACTGCACCTGACAGAGAAAATACATTGAATGGAGTTGTTTGGAGTTGTTAATTTTCTTAGGCTAAATCAGTCAGTTTGTTGTCCATTTAATTGAATGATTGTTAAGATAAGTTTCACACAAAATCAATACAGTTTGTTGTCCATTTAATTGAATGATTTTTGAGGTAAGTTTCACACAAAATCAATACAAGAAAACAATAGACAATTTTCTATAGAAAAATTCTAACTCAATGAGAAACCTACGGAATTAACTGCTTCCTCTAATTATAGTACAAAAAAAAAACAAAATTCAAATTCTTAGATAGTTTTACTTCTTCAAATACAACTAGACCATATTGGCCAAAAAAGAAAAGAAAAAAATTATAATTAGATCCACAAATTAGTTCTTTTGGACAATATAATTAGAACCTCAAATTAGTTGATTTAAATGGGTTTGCATTGAAGTTTGCGGTATGGAACTATGGATTATTTGCTTGACATGAGCACGAATATGACAAGACCTGCCAAACACGATAATACACAGATCAGGTGATACGGTAAACTCTATTTTGAAACTTTAGAAAATAACAATTGTAAACTCTTTGATGCTTTCTATTGCCCCTAACTTTCTATAGGATGTCCTCTTCCACAGTTATAATCGTTCTATAGGATGTCCTCTTCCACTGTAAACATAATTCTAGATAAGAGTGTTGTGCTCAAGTTAAGAACACGAACACTGACCTGTCGCAGACATGGTCGAACTGTGCTTCTCCTCTGAGCAATCCTTTAGGCAATCTCACAATGGGGCAGAGAATAACATAGTGCTTGTGATTGCTAGAGCAGGGACCAAAGTCTCTTTATATAGGCATTAATGGGACTAAGTACCTCCCATAAAGGATTCCTAGTCCTAATCAATATAGGCCTATTTAACTTGTTCCATGTACAAAGAGGTTTACTAATGATACTAGTAATGACCAAATATGAATTGTATCCCTTATCATAATAGGAAAGAATCTAGAACAACAATGACATTATCTGATTACTTGCTCTGCTTATACGTAACTAAGTTATTGTTTAACTAAATGTATATTGATGAGTCCACAACAATCTTACAGTCTCCCACTTGGACTCTTCAATATACAGACAACAAGAATGCTACATTTACCAGACTTAGTAATCATGAAGTGCGCATAGAGACAAGCTAGAGAGTCCATACTCCATCCTTCAGCTCAGTCAATCCGTGAACCATTATACCAAACTATGAGAAGACAAACATTTATCAGAAACACCAGCACCTCATAATCATAATAAAATAACACACGAATCACAAGAGCCATTTAGAGTACATGAAAAATTTGCGTGCTTACAAAATTAATTAAGCACAAGGTCCAACTGTAGGATTCTATAAAACTAGAATCTATATCAAAAAGGCTTCAAATGAAGCTGACACAAGTTTATCATTATGTGCATATATATCTGCAAAAATGCTACAATACTGAAAGTAGCTTTGTTACTTAAGTAAAAAACAAACAAATGCAGAGCACATAACACTATATCTTAAGTCAAAACTTGCTCAAATAAAGTACTGAATAGGAACTTCAAAAGGTTAATGTTATGAGCATAAATCATAAACTGAATAGGTAATTCGATAACTGCAGCAAAATATTATTAAGCATAGCCAATAATTAAAGCAAGAGAAAAATATTTTACTCCCACTAATCAAGAGAATCAAATCTTTCGAGGATTCTAATCATATCAATTCATCCATAAGAACATGAAAGATAATTGTTTGCCATTGTAATCTTCATTATCATATTTAACAAGAAGACATTGATATACTGAATTGCCATTCAATTCTCTCATACTTAATAAGGTACACATAAAAATCTTTTGTCTTTCGTACCTCATTTTCAAATTTATAAAAATTAATGTAGGAACAATCATAACTCTTAATTGTACTTCATAACCAAGGAGGCTAATTAATTGTCCCATTAGTTAGGACTAAGCACGACTTTAACTATTCAACACAAACTATGAATTACTCAACCTACACACTTTAAAAGATAGTCTGTAGAAATAAAGATTAGCAATGCATTTTGTCTACCATGCCTAGAACATACAAACATAGGTGTATACAAAAGTTAATAAGTGATCAATACTAATAGGAGATCATGACAGTATGTAGGCCATGCAACCCAAATAAAAACGCAAGGAACATGCACCCGAATAAACATGAAGACAATTAACTTATTAGATGTATAGAAAACAATTAATCTAATAGCATCAAAACCTTGTATAAATCATAGACCTATAAAATGTCATGTATGAAGTTTAGATGAAATGCTCTACACAATTAGTAACGAAATCAAAATTGAATAAAATCAATCCTTCAGGCCAAGACATATTTTTAGTAATCATGATTGTACCATCTATAATAACCAAATCAAAAGTCAACTAGCAATTACTTTCACATATGCAAAGATTAAATTGTAGAGCAACATGCCACTTACCAAAAACTGAACTTATTACTTAAGGAACTTTCAAACTTTTATCCTTAAACTTTCAATTAATGACTTTCTTCCCCTTTTTAAGAACTAAATAAAAGAGGATAAAAATATATTTTCCCTCTTTAAGAACTGAAGAAAAAGGACAAACTTTCTTCTCTTTTAAGAACCGAACAAAAGAGAGAATGATAAAATAAAAGAAGCCAAAAAAATTCGAAAGATCACAAAATTCAATTTTATAAATACACCAAAATCAAACCACACACGTAAAATTGCTGTATAAGCACAGACTATCCCTACAACAAATAAAATCTGAAAAATTGCATAGAGAAAGTAAACCGATCCTATAATGAAACTCCCACTAATTTAGGGTATTAAAATCTTATCGCACACCATATTGATCACATATTTATGAAAATGTATAACTAGATTCTCAAAAGTTGGTACTAACTGATCAAGGTCTTATAAGGCTTACACAACTAGCAATTACTGCCAAGGACAGCCAACCAATAAGTGTCAAAATTACTAATTATCATTGATAAATGGCAGTTCAGAAGTTACAGTAACATGAAAAATAGCCAAGAAACTTTCCAGACATCAATGATTTTTTTTTTTTTTGCAATTAGAATAACCTGATAGGCAAAGAGAAGTACTCTATCACTGAGAAAACAAGAAACATACATTTAATATTTCTCTAGTGCTCTAGTTCCAAAAGAAAAGAAGTTTGGAATACTAACAACGTGACCGTCTTCATAAACTAATTATGATTGCAGTATGACTACTCTCCAAATATCATTGGAACTTTGTAATATTCTTATAATGTTAAAAAAAAATATGAACCATGCTATCACGTCATAACCATATAACAGATAAATCCCAAATTTACACTTAAGGTGATTAAAAACACCACATAATGGAACTCATAATTATCACCATATAGGTCAATATTTGACAAATCTTTCCAGCCTCAATATTTCAGAATAAATTCATAAGAGGTTGATAGCCCTCATGCAAATGAAATTCATGATTGATGTACCATGCTCATTTTATAAGGCAAGACTCAGAGATGTTCAAAAATGAGATATAAAACAAAATATTCCATTATGAAATAGATAAAGGAGCAACTATTACATCAATGACGTCATGATTCATGATTATATGCTACGTTTGCTACCAATAAACACAGTTAAAAATAGCATCTGTGTACGAATAGTTTGTGCAAAAGTAATTCTAACAATTTTCTCTCACAGTTCAAGTGCATAAAGTTTGCTAGAACATCTATTACATAAGGTCCAAAAGAGCATACATGAAGAATGTCAAGCTTAACAAGATAATTAATCATGAAGAAGAACAATGCATATATAGTTAATATAAAACAAATTGACCAATTTCATCAACCAGTTTCACCTAATACATGCTTCTAAATTGATAATTACATGAATGTCACTACAACATGTCAAAATGCATCCAAAACTAGTTATACAAGTCATTTCATTGAACAGATAATATAGCACAAAAGGTTTCTCAGATGCACATAAAACAAGCATAAACAAGCTACAAGGGTATGGTCAATAAATATATCAACACTTAAGCATTAGCTAAATCTTTCAACCACAAATAAACTAATTAAAAGTATGGTCTCATGTTTAAGTCAACTTATAAGAGATTGATAATTAAAACATTCAACTATAGTGTAACACAAGTTAACAATCCAACACCAAAATCGTGTTAACAATCCAACACCAAAATCGTATAATAGAATTAACCAAAACAAACAACTCAGTTATAATTAAATACCTTTTTCCCCCCTTTAAAATAAATAAAAATAAAAATTTAGTAGTTATAAAACTCTCACGGATCATTTGCCCACTTCTATCAAAATGTTATAATACTAAAACTATATAGGAAAAATAATGTCAAGTGAGACCCAACGAAGGAAAATAAGCATATAAGATTTTTTTTTTTAATATTTTCATATATATATATATATATATATATATATATATATATATATATATATATAGTCAAAATCCATTAGGCAAAAAAAAAAATTTGCTCACTTATACACGTCCAAACATATATTTTCATTCATATATTATATATATGTATATATAAATACATGTTTTATCTGTAATCAAACATATATGTCAAACAAAACACACAGATCAAATAAAATAGGACATGTAAAGCATAGATTATTTTCCTAATATGCCAATTCATTCTATATTTATGTCTATGCTTGTGACAAAAAGGATTTACATATTAGTTTGATAACTTCATTTATAAGCACATGTATGTTGTCATGGAATCCCAAGACATAATAACCAGACTTGCGGCCCAATTTACAATGGTTTACGTTTAATTGGATTCTATGAAAAAACATAATGGGAAACACAAAGCTTGAAGACCACGATTGGATTAATAACTTAAGTATGTATGTATTTAAGATAACTTCCAATTAAACAATCAAATTCATAAAAGTATCCTGATATTGCCAAAGTTATAAAATAACTTGCCCTGTAGCCTTTGAATCACTTTTTTTTTTTGGTATTACAGCAATATAACAAAAGATAAAGCACATAACCATCACTTCAAGGCACATTATACAAATTCATAAAGGTAGATCAACCATATATATATATATGCCGCAAACACAGGGACCTAGTAATAGATCTTCGCCCTGATTTTAGTTTTAAAATATAATTTAGGAGTTCAAGTTTACCAACACTCATGGAATATTTAATTGCTCATTGATAGTAACATTAACAGTTCCACAAAGATATAAAATGTACTAGGCATTTTAATGAAGAGCCTCAATGTATATTAATCGTGTCAGCCTTACCTATAGTGGCAAAAGGACAATTGACACTACTGAATCATACACCCAAAACTCAAAAACCCAACGATAGGTTGATCAGACCATGTCAACACCTAGAGTGGCAAGAAGAACATGTCCAATAACCTCTGAATGCAGGTATTAAATTCTGTTGTATGCTGATATTGAACTTAAAAGCTGTGATCATTTAAAACCTCCTATGGAGAGCAAGGATTCTTAACTTTTAAACTCAATATCACAAGGTATTAGTCCAATACTTATGTTTAATTATAGTCTTCTACATAAGATTGCTATTGACAATATGATATGTTTGAAAGATTTAAATTAAACTGGACTAAGAAAAATTAAGGTTTTAAGTGTCTTATCTGAGTTTTATGAAGGTTTTCGATGCTGTTTTGTTATACAATGGATTGAGAGACAAAAATAAAGGCAAACAATACAGCAAACAGAGAAACCAGGATCCGAAAAACTCAAAGTAAACACAAACACAATCAATCCCTGCAAACAGTCTCATATATGCCTCGATCAACAAGGCTATGGAATTTAAATTATGCAGAAAAATTTAGGCATTACAGAGTATAAAGTTCATAGGAGAATGCAATTATGATTGTGTACCTTAATACAGATGAGTATGAAAATTTCTAGTGATGATTTGAAGACAAATTAATAGTAACAGAGTCCTTCGATTCATGATTTCAACAAGTTTTGATAAAGAATTTAGGCGGAAAAATATTGATCGAAATCAAGAATCGAAGAACCCTAATACTGGATTTAGAAGAAATTGGGGCTGCTGAACGTTGTGTTCTAACGGTTAGTTTGAATTAAGTTAGAAAAGTTGCACTTCCAAATAAAGGTTTTCGAGCTATCACTAGGTCTAAGCTTTTGAGGGATAAAGCCCAATTTAAATAAAATCATTTTTTTTTAATAACAAAACATTAAGAATTTTTCCCCCTTTTGGATCAAAACAAAATTCGATTCTTAATCGAGCACAATGGCTTTGATACCAAATGTAAACATAATTCTAGATAAGAGTGTTGTGCTCAAGTTAAGAACACGAATACTGACCTGTCGCAGACATGGTCGAACTTGGTGCTTCTCCTCTGAGCAATCATTTAGGCAATCTCACAATGGGGCAGAGAATAACGTAGTGCTTTTGATTGCTAGAGCAGGGACCAAGGTCTCTTTATATAGGCATTAATGGGACTAAGTACCTCCCATAAAGGATTCCTAGTCCTAATCAATATAGGCATATTTAACTTGTTCCATGTACAAAGAGGTTTACTAATGATACTAGTAATGACCAAATATGAATTGTATCCCTTATCATAATAGGAAAGAATCTAGAACAACAATGACATTGTCTGATTACTTGCTCTGCTTATACGTAGCTAAGTTGTTGTTTAACTAAATGTATATTGATGAGTCCACAACAATCTTACATTTTCCTCAAAAACGCATATATATATATATGTATATATATATATATGTATATATTTGGTTTCAAAATAAAGAAACTTTAGTTTGAATTTTTTTAGTCCTGAATATAAATGAGTCATGCAGGTCAATATGAACATGACACGATTAGTCGAGTTAGATTGAGTTGAATCATTCAACACAATTAATTAAATGGGTCGGTTTCGTTAACTAGTATTTGGCTTGAAACATTAAATGACACGACATGCTAACACAAATTTCCACCCCCTATATTTGTGGACTAATTAAGAATTTGTGTTTTATGAAGGATGGAAATGCTGCTACAATCAAGAAGAAATTGGTGTATTTGTTTGGTGAATAAAATTAATCATAGTTTTTTGTATTCGCATGGTTATTCACAACTTTTTGTTAACTATTTTATGTAAATACCTCGTGTATGCTTTTTGTTTATAAATTGATTTCTAGGGCAAAGAAGATGGGCAAGATGGTTTCAGTTTTACGTACATACGTACAAATGTATTCATCAATTTCATCTATAACCATAATAAACAAAATTTTCAAAAATTAACTTCTATTTGGGGCTCAAACTAGTAGGGGTGGCTTCGGTACGGTACCGACCACCTAGCCACCCTTACCGTTACCGAACCGACCAAAGTCGGTTTTCAATTTTGCGAAACCGTTACCGAACCGCCTAGCCACCCTTACCGTTACCGAACCGACCAAAGTCGGTTTTCAATTTTGCGAAACCGTTACCGAACCGCCTGCATCGGTATACCGATTGTTTCGATACCGAGTTCGTCGGTCGGTTTCGGTCGGAGACGGCTTCCAACCGATACTTTTGTTGGCTGGCCTGGAATGAACAGAGATGAAGGCCTAGGAAAGAAGGAGAAGAAAGATCGAAGGAGAAGAAAAATCGAAGAAGAAGAAAGATCGAAGAAGAATGGATATGAAAGAAAAAAGGAGAAAAAAGAAGAAGATGAGGATGAAGAGAATGAGGAAGAAGAAGAGAGAGATCTGCAGGAGGAGGAAGAAGAAGAGACGAAGGAGGAAGAAACAGAAAGAAGAGATGGAGATTGGAGAGAGGAAAGATGGGTGCGGTGCTGGAGAAAGAGAAAGAAAGAACCAGAAAGGAAAAGAAAAAAAATGAAGAAAGAGAGAAGAGAGAGTTCGTGGAGAGAGAGAGAAGAAGTATAATTTTTAAATTTTATTAGTTTTATCGATAGGAGAGTAGTTAAATAAAACATGTTGTGTATATTATAATAAGGAAAACATATAGCCTAGTGGTTAAGGCTTGTGTTTGCACCCACAGGTTGTGGGTTCGATCCTTACACCTTGCAAAACTGAGGGGATATTTTGAAATTTCAAAATATCGGTCGGTTCGGTAGAAACCGAACCTCAGTGAGTGGGGAACCGTTGCCGAGCCGAGGAGGCAAGGTTCGGTTCGGTTAACCGAGCCGACAAAGTCGGTATACCGGAAAGTTGGCACAAATCGGTGGCGGCTCGGTCGGTACCCGGTACGGTTCGGTAAATGACCGACAGAGCAAATATAAGATTCACTAATAAATTAAAGAGAGTGCAAAGAGAGGAGAAATAGATTATCTAAAATAATATTTGAAGAGAATGACATCAAGAACATCTCACTCGAAAAGAATTAGATATGGTTGAGGAGCAGTAAGTAATTTTGAGTGATGTATTTCCAGTCAATCGAGAAATCTTGTTATCGTTTATACAAATAGTTTGTTATGTTTATGTTGAGATGTAGGGGCATGGGTTGCTGTTGATGCAGAAAAAAAAAACAAATATAATGATATTCTATGTTTTTTGTTACATAACAAAAAGATGAAGAAAGAAATTATACCGTTCTTTTTAAGGCGGTGTGGGCTTACTCTTCATATTATCACATTCAACTCGATCATCAAACTTACGAACATAAAGTCAGAGATTAGTCCACAATTCTAATAGATTAGCCCACAATTCTAATAGATTAGAAAACGAAGTTACAACACTGTCTTTCCAGAAAGAAAATAAAGGGCAAGAGGCAAGTGGTTGGCATGCAAAATTCGTTTGCAATTCGCTTCTGTTCTATTTTCTATTTTCTAGCTAGTTAGTTAATTACAATCCCATACTAGCTATATGGGACTTCAGGTTGTTCATTTTAAAAAATGATCAACCCTCAAACCCATCTCACTTTGGGACAGATTGTACGTTCAAGACAAATAGAGATGTTGAAACAATCTTAGATGGGGAGACAATAGAGAATATATAGAAAGTCATGTGTCACGGGCCAAACTTGTTTGAATGTAAAATGGACCGTGCGGCACTTGCTAGCCTTAAACAAGTTAGCAAGTAAGCCAATTAGATACCTTGCAAGCAACAATGGAAATCACACGATATTAAAATGGGCATGCAACAAGCAAGAACACAATATTTGTTTATCGGGCAACGAAGAACGATTGAATTTAAAAATTGAGTTGGATGATCTCACGGGGCACAGATGATTGAATAATTCCTCTTTTTTATTGATGGTAAGACGTTAAAGGGAGGCAAAAGTACATGTGATTACCTATACTAGTTCCTGAGTCCACACGTGTTGTCGACTAGGAACCCCTCCCTAAAGAGCATATCGGCCAAATTCTCACTTGGCAGTGGGAAACATCGATATGCTTTGAGGAGACATAATGAAAATAATATACATAATTTGTAAATTATCAAAACAACTCCTAGTGAGGCTCATGGTGAGGCTCCTAGTGAGGCTCATGGTGAGGCTCCTAGTGAGGCTCATGGTGAGGCTCACAAGCAATCAACCATAGGCTTAACTCATGGCCCTGGGCAAGCTTGCTTGTGGCTTTACAAATGTAGCCCCTAACACCATGCTAGCATGACTAACCTCATGCTAAGAGGAGATAGATGAAGGCAACATCATAGTAAAACACTTTTACTGAATTGGCAAGAATTGAATTAGAGTTCTACTTTTTCAGTTACAAATTAAAAATTATATTGTTGCACAACTTTACTGATAATTTGTGGACATCTGAATATGAAATTACCATATTTTTTTTAAGAAAGTTAAAATGAGAACCCTATTTATTATTCAGGACGTTTTTTTTTTTTAGAATTATGTAATATTATTCAAAGTTTAGGCCATGAGTTCTCATGATGTATTTTTCAATCATAAATAACATAGACATAGGGTTGAGCCTCTTAATTTCATTAGATTCTAAATTCCATGTTAAAAAAAAACTAAGAAAAAGAAAAAACACGAACTTGCATAAGTTTTGATCATCATTCTTTTTGTCCCAATCTTTTTCCTCTCATCGATGAAACTAAATTCATAACAACGTACTGTTCATACAGAGGTTGTGCTCTTGTGCCTTTCTGCTTTCATTTGCTATTGAGTGGCTGTGCGATGCAGATAAAGTAGTTGTGCCTTTATCCTTTCATTTGCGATAAAGTGGTTGTGCATCACATGTTTGTTACAGTAAAACAAGCGTGGCCACTGGCCACCCACTACCCTTTTTTTTTTTTTTTTAAGTAAAAGAGAACCTTTATTGAATAACGGAAAGATTATAGAACATGAGAGTGACAAACTATGATATCTCCCTCACCCACAACTCGAATGGTGGAAAAACCACGCACAACTCTAGAAATAACATTGGTTACGTGGAGATTGTTAAAAACAATCCAAATGAGCCAAAAAGACCCAACCTCGAACCACAAGAATCGCCTACACAGGCTACTGATAAAGAATAACTCTGAGAGTCTCGATAACACTTCATAGACAATAGCCATAATGACAATGCCCTCTTCTACACCGCGCCCCAAAACGTACCAGACCACGTGCAAGGATCGTATGTCAGCAAATTGACGACAAAAGCATACCGAAGTTGAAACAATTAGTTCCCAGGAAAAACACCATAACCATGACACCACAAAAACACCCAACCCTAGCTCAACGGAGTAGAGACTTATTTGACCTAACAAAAAACCAAATAATAAAACCCTAAGAGAACAAAATGAAGGGCCGTCACGATCCGCTTTCCTCCTCCACGGCGCTGACTCCAACCACCCGGAAACCACATCATTTAGAACAGAGACAACAAGGCCGGTAACCTCAATCCCAAAAACTACGCACCCCGGCCAGCAACAAAAACACCATTGGAGTTCGAATCTGCCGCTATAGATCCAACATCCACCCTCAACAGGCAACAACACCAGACCACCCACAAGCACATCCCGCCGCTGTGACCCTGCCAACCTCCAAACCAATCCCATTCAAACCCAACCTCTCCGTTCAATTCCAAGCAGGAGCCCAGCGACCCCCTCCATGCATCTCTGTCACAAAACCAAACAGAACCGTGTAAACCTCTCAGCCCCATCGAAGCAACCTCGACCCACAGCCCCAATCTTTGCGCCTCGATCTCTAGATCAGCCGTCGTCGCCGCCTGAGGAACTAAACCATCTCGCCGCTGCCACCAATACAGACCACCACGCGAACCCACCTTGAACCTCGCCCGTCCGGCCACACCCATCTCACGTCATTGAGGCTGGAGGCCACCAACGCCGCGGGGGCGCCGCCGGACAAGCAACCGTGTAAACCTTATGTTTTCTAACCCTAGGACAAGTTTTTGGAGCTCTTCACGAATGACCTGGCCACCCACTACTAACAGACACTGCATTGATAATATTTCAACTTAACTACTTATTAGGTGTGAGAGTTTATCACAAAAAGACTCGGTGCAATTAGGAGTAAGCCACCTATTTATACATAATATTTTGTTTTTTCACTTTTCTGATGTGATATTCTCCTCTCTCCAATAGTTACCAACTGTCCAAACTCTTTTTCGTAGATTATACAATTTATACATAAGGAAACATAAGTTATTTTTGCCGACTTATCTTTTTTTTCTTACACTTTCAACCACTGTTATGTTAAGAATGTGAAGTGTTATCACACATTGGAAAATGTAAATCGACTTTGCAAATTTGTTTTGAATGTGATGTTTAGATTATTTTATCATGGTATCTAGTATCTACTAGATGATAAAGTAATCTGGGCGACACAACCAAAACCAATTGACAATGGTTGGAGAGGCCTAAATCCTTATAAGCACATTTCAAAGTCTTTTTTCTCCAATGTGGGACAACACTCCACATTCTCACACGCCCCCGCACGTGTGGCGAATTTTCAAGCCAAACACGTGGACAACTTATATTGGGTGACGTGGAGCACGTGTGACCACTTGGCTTCACACGTGGGCGAACCTGCAGCTCTGATACCATGATAAAGTAATCTGGGCGTCACAACCAAAACCAATTGGCAATGGTTGGAGAGGCCTAAATCCTTATAAGTACATTTGCAAGGTCCCTTTTCTCTAATGTGGGACAGCACTCCACATTCTCACACTAGACTCGTGTCAAGGTGACAATTTTTTACACAACATGAGAGGTTAGTGGGTATGACACAAGTCACACAACCTGCTAAACACGATAATAAACTGGCTGGATTAAGGTAAAAGTATGTATTTTGACAATTGACTAGCTTTATTATACGAAAAACTGACAGTTTTTCTTAAATTTTTAGCATATATTGTACGAATGAATTATTGCATATTTTTTTGTATACGTAATTTGTTGATATCATGATCAAGTGAATTTTTGTGTCTAAGTTCCTTCATGAATGAAATTTCAAATCCCATATCAAAAGAAAAAAAAATTATTCATATATGATAGCTTGAGTTTAGGGAATCCAAACACGATACAATTATAAACAGGTAGGGTTAGAGTCCATCTTTGACACAATTAATTAATTAAACAGATTTAAATCAATTAACTAGTATTTGATACGAAACATGAAATAACAAGATACGAACGCGACCTGTTAATAATATGAAATGCCACCCCTATATGCTAGTTACAAAAGTTGACGTACCCTAATTCTTTTCTTTTCTTCTGGTCCAAAACATGATCGACTTTCTTATAAGAATATTGAATATTCTCATGATCGATCTATGTCTCATGATTAATTCCATTGACTGATATTTTCCCTCTCAACATTTGTCCTTTTTCAATGAACATGTAATTCATGCAGCTCTTGATAAACTTGGTTGTCTGATGATCGATCTTTGTGTCCAGTCTACATGATCAATCCATAAAAACAATTTCATTAGCACAATCTCCATTTTGGACTAAATGTTCTTGTTCCTCCATACAACTGTTAAATTGTTCAAGGATTAAATTCAGTTTACCCCCCTGAACTTTACACCAAACATCATGTTAGTCCCTGCACTTTCAATTTGATCAGCAATACCCCTATACTTTTCAATTTCATCAGTTTAGTCCATCCGTCGGTCAAAATTAACGGTTTGACCATTAAGTGATGACGTGGCATGTCCAGTCAGCTCTGATGCTGACGTGGCATGCCCAGTCATCACTTTTTATTATTATTATTATTATTTTTTATGGTTTTTTTATTTATTTTTATTTTTTAGAACAAGAGAGAGTTATTTTTTTTTTCTAAAAGATAATCAAATGATTTCATTCATACTCCCATGTGGTGACGTAAGGTTTGATTAATGTTTTAATTTAACAAAATATATTTTGTCTATAATATTTAGGTTTGGGTTCAAAGTATATATATATAAAGTTTACAAAATATTCATGGTTTGTTGTTTAGTCCAAGTGGTTCACTCATACCCCCATGTGGTGGCTTGAACCCAAGACCTTGATTTTGGGTAGTGGGTGCTCAAACACTGAGCTAACACCACTCGAACCCAGTCATCACTTGATTGCCATGTGGCAATCATGGACCCCTTTGCTGACGTGTCACGTTCTTATTGGTCAAGTGAGATCCACATAAAATGCCCAACAAAAATATTTGGAAACCCTTGCATCAGGTTGGGTTCGAAACTCGAACCTCTTGGTTGGAGGCTTGACGCTCAACCACTTAGACTAAGCAACAAACCATGAATATTTTGTAAAATTTATATATATATAATTACTTTGAACCCAAACCTAAATATTATAGACAAAATATATTTTGTTAAATTAAAACATTAACCAAATCTTATGTCACCACATGGGAGTATGAGTGAAATCATTTGATCATCTTTTAGAAAAAAAAAAAAAAAAAAACCCTCTCTTGTTCTAGAAAAAAAAAAATTTAAAAATTAAAATTTAAAAAAATTAAAAGTAAAAATATATATATATATAAAAATAATAAAAATAATAAAAAGTTATGACTGGGCATGCCACGTCAGCATAATGATTCGTATGCAAATTGCATACAAATTAGGCCTCTAATCACTTTAGTAATGCTAATCCGAAGGCTATTTAGTGTCCCTAATCCTTGAATTGCACCATTGTAGGGTTCACGAGCATTAAATGGATATCGGGAGCAAAAGAGTGTAATTTGGAAGCTTTTGTGGATTTCCGGCTAAAGGACGAAAAGTCAACCCGAGGACCAAAAGTCAACTCGTGGTCAACCCCGACTTTGGAGCGTCAACAAGTCAGCATGAAGTCCCGGAAAGGAGTCGCAAGAAGAATTCCGGAAGTTTGGTCAAAGTCAACCTTTGGTCAACTCCGAAGGTCGCGGTCAAAGTCAAGGCAAAGTCAACCATGTGACTCATCCACTTGTGCAATTAATTTTCAGCTACACCACACTAGATTTGGTGAGGTCACCCATTAATTACTCCTTCCTTTTGTTCACATGAGGATTTACCCCTTTACCCTTCATTTAATTCATCCAACCCTTAGATCTAACCCTAGCTCATCCTAACCCTTCATTCTCCCTTCCTTTGCCTATTTATACCCTAGTTGTTGCCTCATTAGGGCATCCATTCAGCTGCCCCCATCTCCATCACTTTCCCTTTCCCCTTTCTCTCTTCTCCCTTAGATCTAGGGTTGCCCACGGTTCGTTCGTCGACCGGTCGACAACCACCTGTCGACCGGTCGACCAGCGGCGGGTCAGCCTATATCTCCACCTTTCTCACCTCTTTTCATCCTCCACCCTTCACCAAGGTTGTTCACCATGACGTCTACCACTCATCCACCATCTTGGGCAGCTGGGGATCCTCACCAAATCGTCAAGATTCATCATCAAAGCCAAGGAGGAGCAAGAGAGCATCTATTGAGCATTCCTCATCCTTACTCTCTCTTTTCCTTATGTTTAAAGCTTTAATTTGTAAATTGATGATGTATATTGAGATGATTAGTGAGTAGTTACCTTTGTTGGGGACTAGGGTTGTGTGCCCTAGTTCAATGTGACTATGTGATGCTTTAATTTATGAATAAATGCCTTTGTTGGTTCATGAGTATGTGTATTGTCTAGTTTCATATGTATTGAATGTGTATGTGAAGATTTGCCACTCTTTTGTATGCATTTGGTCCATCTTGTATGAGTTGTGTATGGTTTGGCAACCTTATTCTACTCTAGGCAATTGGCAATATGTGTGATGAGCATGTTTCACTATGTTTGACCCTTAATTCATGTGCTTTACGCCTCCTTTCTTTCTACCCTCCCGCGGAGAGTCCCTAGGACCCTAATAAGGCTTAGGAATACCTTAGAAGGAATCCACTCCACATCGATAACATCGGTGGAGTGGTGGGTTATGCATGTGTTGCTTGTTTGAGTCCCTAAGCTTCGACACTTTACGCCTCTTAAGCACTTTAGGGGATTCGGTATTAGGTAACATAGAGGGATCCCCTAAGACACCTAGAGAGTTCGAATGGCCTTAGTAAGGCATTTGAATACCTTAGGTAAGCACGGTCCTAGAACCATAGCATGGCTAGGATACGGGGCTTGATTCGTGGATACATTGGCATGGTTTCGTGTTAGAGGATCACTAGTTGCATTGGACTTGGGGTTTGCCCGAAAACCCCAACACCTATCTTACTTTATTTGCACATTTATACTTTCTTGCATTTTAATTGTTGTTTGTCATTACTTTGCACTATCTTTCGAAAACCCAAAAACACTACACCTCTACACACACATTGTCATATACACGTCTCATCCACTCTTTTCATCTCTTGTCTCATCATATTTGTGCATCTTCTTTGGTTGCTTATTTGCCGAGGGGTTGAAGGGCCTTCGATCTCCGTTGGAACGACAACCCCGGATCTTAAATATACCTACCACTCTTTGGCAATCGTCACATAAGAGCTGACTGGACATGTCACGTCATCACTTAACGGTCAAACCGTTAATTTTAACCGACGGAGGGACTAAACTAATGAAATTGAAAAGTATAGGGGTATTGCTGATCAAATTAAAAATGCAGGGACTAACATGATGTTTGATGTAAAGTTCAAGGGAATAAACTGAATTTAATCTATTGTTCAATTTTCTCCGTTCATTTCCTTGATCCTTCTGATTGATAGATTATAATGAAAATTTCCAAGCCAATAAAGGTGATGATGAGTTGGTGACTATGAATGAAGTCATGGTTACGTTTTTGGATTGGAATGGTTAATTGTTTGGTGTAAACAACGCATGTATGCTTTTTGTGTATATATTGATTTCTAATGTTTATTTGTTGATTAACCTTGTGAACTTATACAATCATTTCTATTGTCTTCTTTGTTTTAATCATATCCAGAGATATTTGAGTAAAGTAAAGTTGGTATCTTTAGCAAAACACGCGTAACATGAGGCTATGACTGAACGCATAGCATATGTAGACTTATATATCCACAATTAATTTCCTCCTCTTTGTTGAGAGAATTTTGACTTGTGAAGAGGAGACATAAAGGAGAGAGAGAGCTCTCTCTTCTTCAAATCCTAGCCGTCATATTGACGCTTTTTTGGCATCGCAACCAGCACTAGTTGTGGCTTGTTCCGCCGGACATCAGTATCCTAGCGGGCTCTTTTGTCTGTCCATGTTTTTCACTTTAGTTTTCATTGTTATCATGAGAGGTGTTGGTCTTTCTTTGATCTTGGCCGTTTGGGGTATTTGGATTAATTTTGGTTCTTGGGTTTATCCTCCACTTTGAGTGCTAGATGCAAAGGGATTATCTTCCATTTGTTATAAAATCTGGTTTAGGTTTGTATGGGATCCAGGTGGTAAGCTTGGCGATTTGGGGTTCTTTGTTTTTCGAAGACCCTACATTGTGGCTAGCTCAATAATTACAGAGACTGAGTGCGTTTGGAGGCTGAAACTTTGGGCCGCAGATAGCTCTGATCTTCGTCTAGTATTTCTTTTATTTTTCATTCCCTGCAAATTGGTGGAGATCATTATCTATTGTTTCAATTAGTTTCAGTTGGACTACTGTCCTGTGAGCATCACAATTGAGTGCATTGGCGAGCAGCACAACTTTTTTTTATGAGACGAGAATAATCTACATCAGTTTGTAGTAGTATTGTTTTTCTATTTCCAAGAAGTGAGCTTTAACTATGTAAATGAACAACCAGTTAGACAACTTATGGTTTGTTCTGCCTTAGGTTTTCATATTAACCTTGCTAGGTTAATTATAACTATTTCTGCTATTCATTATGCCCTTATTAACGATTGTAATCGTTATTATATCTAATATATATGCTTCTTTCCTTCAAAAAAAATTTGACTTGCGAAGTTTCTAATTTTGTTGGGCCCAAAATTGTTTCTTCTTTACTCTTACATTTCGATGAGATGATTAGTAACTTAATTAGTATTACATGTTAACCATGATAACGAAATTGATGAGAAAATTATTCATTAATTTGAGGGATAAATTTTCAGCTCATGCAGAAATCATGTTATCGTTTGTTTGTAAAGATGGTTCATTAATGGCATGAGCTGTTGTAGATGTAAACAAACATGTTATGCAATGGCATCACATAGTGTGCATTCACAACATTGTAAGATGAACAAAGAAATTAGCTAGACATTGTAAGAAGGGCCAATTACTCATAATGTCATTTACATAATCTGTATTCTTAAAAAAGTCATCTAATATTTTTATTTCTCATAAAACTCCCAAAATATTACAAATTTTAATATTTACAAAAATGTCACCGCATTTTTTTTCTCATTGTTTACAAAAATGTCACTGCCTACAAAAAGCTATTGCATTGTTCTTTGACAGTACTTTTATTGTTCTTCGACAGTAGCTTTATTATTCTTTGGGAGTAGCTTTATTGTTCTTTGACAGTAGTTTTATTGTTCTTTGACAGTAGCTTTCTTATTCTTCGACAGTAGCTTTCTTGTCTCTAGTAGTAGTTTTTCGTATCCAGTAGCATTTTCGTAAATAATGAAAATTAAAAACACGATGGCATTTTTGTAAATATTGACGCGGTGACATTTTTGTAAATATTGGTGACTTTATGATGGATAAAAATATTTGGTGGCTTAAAAAATAACAAGGTCATAAAAAATGACCTTATTAGTAATTTTTTATTGTAGGAACCCTTCCTCGTTTAGGTGATCTCGTCCTAGTATTCATTAAATCATTGCTCAACAAACTGAGCAACATAAATTAGCCCAAGAATCTTAATCAATTTAGGGACATATATATATATATATATAAATGGAGCAAACATGTTATGAAAAAGATCAAATTAACTTACGAAATTGTCTTTCCAGAAAAGAAAAAGAAGAGGCAAAAGATGTTTTTTTTTTTTTGGTCAAAAAGAGGTAAAAGATGTTTGCCACTTTAAAATGATAACCAATAGAACCTGACTTATGTGCTATAATAATTGAATGAGCATGCGCGGACCATCACCAAAAGCCTCCAATAATTGAATGAGCATCTGGATCCTTTTCCTCAACTCGATCGAGCAATCAACATTACATTATTTTTTGATTTTTTTTTCTTAGATTAATTGAAAGCACTGGCTCGTGCAAAGATATATGTTCGTTTCACTTGTAAATTTTCTGGGACTCTCCACATAGTCCATAGATACAGCTTTTTCAGAAAATTAAGAAGAAATTGAAGGATAATATTGCAGAGGAAGAAGATAGAAGCTATCCCGCCCAGTACGTAGTGACAATGCAATTGCTAGTTCAACATATGATGCTCATTCTATTGTTATATAAATGGCGCATATGTACAGCAGCAGATGAATTGGCAGTACCGAAGATAGCACAGAAGAACTGTTCATCGCATTGCGGAGGTGTTAGCATCCCATACCCTTTTGGGGTTGCGGTACCTAATAACCATTGTTTCTTTGACGAGTGGTATGAAATAGAATGCAACATTTCTGGTAATGGAGCAAAGCCGTTCTTGAGGCGTTTACAACTGGAGGTGCTGAGTATTTCTACTGATAACGCCATGCTTCAGGTAATGAGCCCTATCACATACTTTAGCTGCAAGGGGAAGCAATCTCCGCCGGTGGCGAATCTGACGGGAAGCCCTTTTGAATACTCTGTTGGAAACATTTTCGTTGCAGTCAGTTGTGGCTTGTTTGCCTCGGTGCTCTCAGGTCCAAACAACACTACTGTTGCTGGGTGCATGTCAACTTGTGTACCAGATTTCCCGTACTACTGTGAGTATGGTATTAACTGTTGCCAGACTACCCTTCCTCCGTCTGTCACTACTAGTTCTTTCAGCGCTGTCATACAAGAACAAGAGGATGAAAGAAGAGGAAATAATGCAACGGATTGCAAGGTCTATGCATTCCTGGTTGACCGAGAATGGTTTAATAAGACTCATAACAGTACATCAGGTTTTACACTTACAGATATAAAGGGTAAGGACATGGTTCCTATAGAGCTAGACTGGAGCTTAAGCTTAGAAAACAATAAGTCATTGATCAAATTATTTGAAGGACACACCTCCGACATAGACACGAGCAGGAGGAGCCCGAATAACTCAACACCCTTATGCGATAGCTATATTGATGCCCTGGTCAATCAGACAAGGTATTCATGTTATTGTCCGCTAGGCTTTGAAGGAAATCCCTACCTTCTCCAACCTTGTCAAGGTAAACCTTTTTGAAATCCTTTTTCTTTTGGCAGTTTTTGAAAACATAATGTTAGTTTACCCTCTTTAGCATATTTTGCTCAATCCACATAACACTTTTTAATTTCTGCTCATGCCCACTATGCCGTAAATTTTTCATGATTAATTCCATTGTATGCTGCTGTTAAGCTCACTAATTCGTGTTCTTAGCACATACGAGTAATTTGTCTTTTCTATATCACCTGTGCGGCTAAGCCCAGAACGGACGTGAAGAAAGATGAAAAGGCTAGAATGACTTAAGGCCTAAAACTTTAACGAACTCGATAAATCTAGGAATCAACTCAACAAAAAAAAAAAGTGAAACATAAGAGAGAACAATTTGGTTGGTAAACCTCTAGGTTAAATTGAAGTGATCAGTAAGCCATATGTTCCTAGATTAGCTGATTAGGGCCTGTTGGGTTATTATTTCATACTAGCCTCATTCTCATACTATGGACGTGTTATTTTCATGGGCTACTGACCAACAAGGTCAAATTTGGGAAAATATTTCCCATCAAGGTAGGAAGAAAGAAGCGGTACCCACCCGGACCATTAATTGACCAATTTACGCTACCGATCTATATATTTCACAAATATTATGAAACTGTTACTGACAGATTTTATTGAGGGGTCAATAAAAAAATTTATTGACTTTTATTGAGGGGTCAATAAAATATTTTATTGACTTTTATTGAAGGATCAATAAAAATTTTAGATGTTTTATTGAGTCATTGATAAATTTTACGATACTCCAGATTTTATTGAGTGGTCAATAAAATTTTATTGAGGGCTCAATAAAAGTTTTAGATGTTTTATTGAGAGTCATTGACAAATTTTACGGTATTTTAGATTTTATTGAGGGGTCAATAAAATTTTATTAAGAAATCAATAAAAGTTTTAGATATTTTATTGAGAGTCATTGACAAATTTTATGGTACTCCAGATTTTATTGAGGGTCAATACAAGTTTTCGATGTTTTATTGAAAGCTATTGACAAATTTTACGGTATTCTAAATTTTATTAAGGGGTTAATAAAAGTTTTAAATGCTTTATTGAGAGTCATTGACAAATTTTATTGAATGGTCAATAGAATTCTATTGAGTCGACAAACGAGAACGCCAGGGTAGCAACGATGTTGTATTTGTCCGGAGTTTGAATTTCCAACGCTTTGGAGTAATCTCGCCTCTCGAGCGCAAGGCCAAGGGAAAGTTGTGAGTTCCAAGAAAATTTAAGGTCAATAAAATTTTATTAAGGGATCAATAAAAATTTTAGATGGTTTATTAGATTAAGAAAATGCAAACAATGTTGATCAAACAAGTGCTTAAGTGGTCAATAAATTTTTATTGAGTGGTCAATAGAATTCTATTAAGTGGACTCGACCCTCTTGACGAGTTCTACGTGTTTTTAAGTATTGATTCCACTTTTGATCATTATTTGGACATGATCGATTATGCCTTGCTCACTGTGCACGAGTTTCCCTTTGAATTAAACTGAAAAATTCTCACCAAGGGCAAAACTGTCAAAAAAAAGGCTTTACATATCTTTCACCTTGATGGGAATAAAACAGGCTAAAATCATGCATGTTGGGCAAAATTAAAAATCACTTACTTTGATGGGAAATATAGGGTGAAATTGTGTAGCTATTGGTATTTTTTTTTTTTTTTTATAAATGGGTGGGAAACCCATTAGGACAGGGTGCCCATAGTATTATAATTAAAATTTCGATTGCGCCTCGAGGGGGACATATTGCCTAGACCTCGAGAACAATTACACATATCCTCGTAGAGAACATCCTGGATAATCGCAGGTGTCTCATCTAACCACAACTCATCAATAGTTGAAGAATAAGCAAGAGAAGCTAACTTATGAGCTACTCCATTTGCTTCTCGGTAAATATGTCGAATTTGGATTGAATGGAACTCAGCTAAGTACTTCTTCAATTTTTTCATATTTATGTTTTTTCCTGCTTTTATTTTATGAGTTTTTATTTTTAATTCTGAAGAGTATTAATTATAAGCACTTCATAATTTGATAAAACCTTTGACATCAAATTTGAGCCTTGTCTTTCCGCTGTAGGGAGATGTCATGTTAATGGATCATATCGCTTTTTACACGTTGACATATTTAGGATCTGTTTCGTCATGTTAAGAATAGATAAATATTTTTTTCTCATCTATAACTGAAAAAAGGTTTTTGAACCACGATTATCATATTTCAATAAAAAATGTCAGTCTTTTATTTTAGGAAAAGAACCACAAATAGTTACTCAACTATATGACTTATTCGATAATTTAATCACTATATTTTTAAAAATATCTCTTTAGTCACTTACATGTAGCGCCATTTTACATTTTGGTTACTGCGGTTAACTTAACGTCAAAACAAGGGTTGGTATCACTAGTTTATGTCTTGCAAAAGCTTCTTTTGCCTATGATCTTTTCTTGAGGAAAAGGGTTGGTATCTAGTAGGTCTGTAGGTCCAATGTTCCCTGTTCATAATACAAGGGAGGATCATATATTCCAGGGTGCTCTGCATGTTATCAAGCTTTCGCTAATGTAATTAAGCATTTAAATGTAGAGCACTGATGATGTATAAAACTGCACTACAGCAGTTTCAATATATATGATGTTGGAAGCAATTAAGCAAAGATGATGTTTCGGGCTTTCGGCTGTGAAGAAAGTTGGGTGCTGTTTTGCCATAAGAGTGATTAGGTCCATGTAAATTTTTTAAATAGTATATATTTTGTTTAGCGATTGGACAAAAATGTCATCAAATTTAATGGCGTCTAACGGAACATTTAAAGGCAATAACCACTTTAAAACAGTTTTGAATCTGAGTTAACAAAGTGATATTTTTAAAAGTATAGTTAGGGGTGGGCACGGACCGGGATAGAAGCCATCTCGATCCCTATCCCGAAAATTATTTTCGGGACGGGACGGGACGGAACGGGATTAGTGTTTTTCAAAACTGATCCCGACCATCCCGAACCCGATAGGGATCGGGACGGTACGGGCCGGGATCGGGATTCAAGCCCCTTTTTTTTTTTTTTGGTAAAACTGAGTTTTTGGAGAAGGGTGGCTGCGTGAGGTGGGTGTCCAGGGGGTGGGTCTAGGCTTCACGGTGCCGCTCGAGAAGGAGAGATGAAGAGGACGGCTGTAGAGAACTGGGCAACCACGACGATCTGAGTTCTGCAGGGGCTGGGCTTGTCAGGAGAGAGAGAGAGAGAGAGAGAGAGAGAGAGAGAGAGAGAGAGAGGAGAAGAAGACGGGGAGAAGAGAGACGATCTGAGTTCTGCTGGGGCTGGTCTTGTCAGAAGAGAGAGAGAGAAAAAAAAATTAAGAAGAAGACGGGGTGAAGAGAGATAAACTCGTGAGAAGCGAGAGGATGGACTTGAGATGTTTGGTACTTCAAAATCGATTTGTGAATCTTGTGCTAGCTTTACACGTTGAGGATGATGATGTACATATCCAAGGGCCTCGAGAGGATGGACTTGAGCTGTTTGGTACTTCAAAATCGATTTGTGAATCTTGTGCTAGCTTTACACGTTGAGGATGATGATGTACATATCCAAGGGCCTCGTGCATGGATGTTTGCACGTGCTACACCACCATATGTTTGTTAATTATAATTAATTAACCCTAATCAAAGTTTATGTTATTATTTGTTTGGAAGAAGAGAGAGAGGAGAGATTGGACCGGGCCTAATGGGCCTAAAAAAACAGAAATAAAATTATTTTCGGGACGGGACGGGCCTTATGGGATATCAAAATAAAAAACCGCATCTCGTCCCATTTGTTCGAGACGGGACGGGACGGGACACTACAATATAATTCATATTTGCAATCCCGTCCCGTCCCTCCTCGGGACGGTTCGAGACCGGGATTTTCGGGATTTATGCCCACCCCTAAGTATAGTAACTAAAATGTTTGATGAGTCATAGGGCCAGTTTGGTAAGGCTTTTTTGCTGCTGTGCTTGGAAGCAAAGTTGCCCACAGCTCTTCAAGGTATTTTGTAAATGAGGCAAAAGCTGCTTCTATGGGAAGCTAGGGCTTTTTCAAGGCCAAAAGCAGAAGCCAATAAATACCAGCTTACTGTAGCGCTCTACACTGTTCTTTAATGAAAATTTTAAAATTCCAGTTTTTGTCCTCACTTTGTTCCCAAAATTATAGTCCAGCCATTGGGGCAATTGAGGTGGTCCGGCTGCAGTGGTGAGGAGGAGGAGGAAGAGTGAACTGGAGGTGTAGCGATTCTTCCTTACCGAAGCTCGTCTGTAGAAACGAACACCACAGAGACGTCCCCTACGCCGAGACGAAGCTTCCGCCACTGGTGCGACGCCGTGTCGTGCCCAGAATCTGAAAACGCGATCTGAAAACCCTTGAACTTCCCTGCTTCGATTCTCTCTCTCCTTTCATCCATTTGAGAAACTGAGAGCACCATCATGCTCTTCTCGTTGAAACGAAGCTACTGCCACCGGTCTCGCCTGCAACCGTGGCCGGAATCGCCGAAACCCATCGGAGCACTGTGATCTTCCCCTCTTCGATTCTCCTTTCTCATGCTTCGATTGAGTGATCCATGACCACCTACGTGCTCGCCGTGTTGAGGTGGACAAGATGGGACCCTTCCGGCGCCGTGAAACAGCCGAACGAAGGAGGTGGGTCGGTGATGTTGTGGCATAGGAGAGAAGATCCAACTCACATGAAATCAACGGTCCAGATCTAACGGTCCTAAAATCAATGGTCCATATCGCACCGCCTTATTTTCTAATTTTAATTAATTTCTAACTTGCAACAATAATAAAAAAAATAACTCGAGTCTCTGAAAAATTCTACGAAAATTACTACGAACTCGTAACCACGTCTACTTTCATTCTACAACCTCAAAATATAAAAATTGACGAACCAAAAATTTAAAAAAATTTCGAAAGCTATAAGAGGGAAGAAGATAATAATATTTTTTTTATAGAAAATTATAGCCCTAATTAACTCAATTTCAACGGCCTATATCAAATGGTGGGTAAGATTGACGGTCCGCAATGCACCGCTTTTATTTTTCTTTTAATCTAAATACTCTCTTTCAATTTTCTAACTTCAGAAAATTATAATAAATAACTCGGATGTCTGAAATATAGCTTGGGTGATGTAAAACACATGGCCGAGATATTCGATGAAAGGGAAAACCATATGGTCACAATGTAACCATAAAAGATAATGAAATACATTATCAAACAATGAACCAAACAATTAATGTAAAAATATTAATTTTAGCATTATGTCCATATTAGTCATTTTACGAACTCACAACACTTTCAAAAAGCCAGTTTACCAAACACTATCCCACTACTTTTACTACTCACAACACTTTCAAAAAACCAGTTTACCAAACACCAAGCTACTTTGCTTTACAACCATTTATTCTCACAGCACAGCTAAAGTCAGATTCACTTAAAAGCTCAGCCTTACCAAACTGGCCCATAGTTAAGTGACCATATGTGTTTTTATACATTTATTTTTAAAAAAAAATTAACAAAAGTTGCATTAATCATTATTAAATTTGTACAATATTAATTGTTGTTTACCATTTGGCTTAATGACATAAATATGTTTTGTATGTGGGGGTCCTGAATTCGAACTACACAATTTTATATACGTCACCATTATGATTATCTTTCTTTTATTATATTTCAGATATTGATGAATGCAAGGGTAGTAATCCATGCGTGGGTCGTGATCTTGATGCCATTACTATGTGGAATATTAGTAATGCCAAATGTAAGAACACCGTCGGAGGTCATACATGCTACTCAAATAAAACAGGGCAAACATGCAAATTGTTTGCCAGGAATAACGTTGCTACGTGCTACCATAAAAGTATGCCTCACTCTCAGCTCAAGCCTATACTCTCTGGTAAGCTCTATATCTCAGAAAAAATTGTGTATAATATATATACTATTATTAAGAAAAGAGCTTATGTTTCTCAACATTGGCCAAATATTCCAATATTATTATTTTCATCTAGGTAAATACAAAAATAACAGAAAAATCAAAATTAAAAAGAAAAAAAAGAAAACTACCCCACCCACTATCTATTTCTCTGCAATAACTACTCATTTATCCAAAAAAAAAAGTTCCCACTTTTTTCCTGTAATAATTGTCAATTTGTCATCTCAATAAAAAAAATAAAAAAAATAAAAACTGCTTTCCTCACATTCAAAGCGTTTAGGAGTTTGCTAGTAAGTGTATCCCTTTTTCTTTTTTTCTTTTTTTAATATTTTCCTCCTGGGTATTCTTGAAAGATACAACAAGTGTTTGGTTTTGTTTTAAACTTTTAATCAAAATGTATACACATCTATATTTATAATAGGGTTTTTATCACATATAGTACCTGAACTATTTCTCAATTATATACTTGGTACCTGAACTTTAATTTTTGTCACAACTACACCCAAAGTTTTAATTTTTGTCACAAGTAGTCTCAAAGTTTTTGATTTCATCTCTTTTGGTACCTAAGACCGATTTTTGTGATATTATATGCGCGTGTTAAAAAAAAACTAAAATAGAAAACTTTGGGTACTACTTGTGATAAAAATTGAAAACTTTGGGTACTACTTGTGACAAAAATTGAAGTTCAGGTACCATTTAGGATAAACTTGAAGAGTTCGGGTACTGGTTGTGATCAAAAGTGAAGTTCAGGTACTATGTATATAATTGAGGTAAAGTTCAGGTAACATTTGTGATAAAAACTCTTTATAATATATTTAGAAGAACACGCGTTGTCAACTATAACTAATTTTTTTTTATTAATAGAACCTTCATATATTAAAATACTTTAGAAATGAATTTAATCAATAAAGGCAATATAGTCAAAACACAAAAAGTGAAAAAAAAAATTAAGACAGAAAAAACTGAGACACGTCTCCACTTCTTTCTCATGTTGAAAAATTGAGTTCATTCTTAGATGCACTCACTTGCACACAGATCGTGTGTGTATAATTAGTAATTACTAGTTATTATTTAAGAAAAGAGTGCTTATAAACCAAAATAGAAAACGTTGACATAAATGACATCAAGGGCAATTCTAACAAACTACAAATAGTTTTTAATTAAACGGTGTGAAAGGGATGCGCTCGCGCGTGCGATTGTTTGCACAATTTTTAGTTTTTTAGACTTTATATTTTGCAAAAATAAATTTCAAATTAGTGGTCGAATTTACTCATTTATAAAAATATAAGGAAGTTGTCGTACCGGCCCTTCCTTTAAAAAAAATATATAATGTTCTTCTCATGTGCTAATTAATATTTTTTATTTAAAAAAAAACATAAGATGTAGTGATTCATTTTTTGATAATAAAATTAGTGACTAATTATAAGTAGATAAAAAAAAAGTAGTGGATAATGGACCCAACCTTGATTATATAATAAAAAAAGTAAAAAATATATATAGTGGATAGTGGGCCTAGCCTTTATAAATAATTTAGTTAATACATTTACTATTTTGTCCTTTATATATGAAATTTAAATTTTTGAATGATATATGTTTGGAGGAGCATTCTTGGATTTTTAAAAATTTAACTAAAACTCATGTTTTGGCTTTATTAATATAGATACATAAACAAAAAATATCCCACTACCCACCTTTTCCACACTTTTTTTTTCTCTCTACAGTAACCGTTTCACCATATGCATATATAATATGTGGGAGATTGCTAGTATTATAAAGGAAAAATTATAGTTTAGTACATGTAGTTTAGGCTTACTAGCTTTCAATCTTTATACCGGAAAATTCTAGTGTATGTTAGTATATCTCATACGTACAATTACCACTTTTAGGACGTAATTACTCAAACGAGAACCTATTTACTCTAATGAGGACCAAATTTACCATAACGAGGACTTTTTCGTAGTTATCACATGAGTTGTCGAAGTGGTAATATGTGTCCTCAAGTCGTAAAACATTACAATTACCACTTGTAGGACTTAATTACTCAAACGAGAACCTAATTTACTCTAATAAGAATCTTATTTACCTTAATAAGGATTTTCTCTCTGCATTATGTATGAGAAATGTTAACATACCATAGTCTTACTCCTTTATACCTATATATAGTTCCAATTTTTTTTTTTGGTTAAAAATATATAGTTCCAATTTAATCAAACTACCTCCTAAAGTTTCCAATTTCTTACCATTAATTTAAGGGTACCATTAATTTTTGAGTCAATTACATATAAGGTCACTTTTGGTAACCTTGTTATTTTCTAAGCTACCAAATATTTTTATTCCTCATAAAGCCACCAAAATATTACAAATTTCAATATTTACAAAAATATCACTGCATACTAAAAGCTACTATATTGTTCTTTGGCAGTAGTTTTCTTGTTCTTTGACAGTAGCTTTATTGTTTTTTGGCAGTAACTTTCTTATTTTTTAGCAGTAGTTTTGTTGATCTTTAGCAGTAGCTTTGTTGATCTTTAGCAGTAGCTTTGTTGATCTTTGACAGTAATTTTGTTGATCTTTGGTAGTAGTTTTTCGTAAGCAGTAGCTTTATTATTTTTTTGGCAGTAACTTTCTTGTTCTCTGGCAGTAGTTTTATTATTTTTTGACAGCATCTTTCTTGATCTTTGACAGTAGCTTTGTTGATCGTTAATAGTAACTTTTTGTATGCAGTGATATTTTTGTAAATATTGAAATTTCTAATATTTTGGTGGCCTTATGAGGGATAAAAATATTTGGTGATTTAGAAAATAACAAAGTCACCAAAAGTAACCTTATCTACAATTTGTTATTAATTTTTCTGTCAAATAATCCGTTAAGTGATGGTGTGGTAGGCATAGGCCCCACAATCATGCTGACATGTATGACATTTATATAAAAAAAATTCATTAAATAAATAAACAAACAAAATATTAGATTATTACCCATCTTTTCACTTTATTACTTAATAAAATTGTCCAAATAATGTATGTAACGTTGACATATTAATCTATCATATTATAAAGTCTGGCCTTAAATTTAGTGCTATAAGTTTAACCAAATTATAAAATGTCTATATACCCTCTAGACAAAAAAATAAACAGAAATGTCATGTAACATAGTCATTAACGTAAAACAAAAATATTATATATGAAAATTAAAAAAATAAAGAAGTTGGTTGAAAACATTATCACATTGACTAGTTAGTAAATTTGCAAATAATACCCATATGTACATATTTTTAAAAAATACTTCCGAATTGCGTACTTTTGAAAAGATCAATTAAAAGATACGTACTTTTGGACAAAAAAATATTATACATGTATTAAACACGTTTTATTACTTTTTTTTTTACGTATTTTACACATGCAATTGAACCAAGATGAATATAAATTGATATTTAAAAACTTAAAAATGAACAATTAAATAATACTATGCTTTCAACCAATATTTTTTTTCCCTAAACCCTAAACTTTTCAATGTTTTATTAAAAAAATTGTCAGAACAATACATGTACATATTTTTTCCTTTAATATTCGTCCCGTATTTTACTAACTATGTCACATTCAATTCAAACCTGTTATTTTCTTCTAAAAAAAAAATTCAAACTAGTTATTTATTCTCACTTCAACTCCTATTTTTTCTTTATTCACCAAACATGTGCATAACACTAATATTAGGCTAGTTATATATAAAGGTAACGTCTTATGCTAACTAGCTAGTATGATCTCACTATCATACAAATGAACGTTATATAATGATATAGGACGAGAATTTGGTCGACTTCGACAAAGAATAGCAAAAAGAAAAAAGCGTCGTTACATTAGAAATAACGTTTTGAATATTGAAAATTAGTATTCGAATAAACTTCTTAATGGAAGAATTGGTCGTAAATGGTTCTTTTGGATATATCGGGTTTCGCGGGCAAAAGTAGATTGTCACCTTTAGACTCTTAGCTCAATTATTTAGTTTCTTATTTTCTAATAAGTTTAGTTTAAGGTTTCCTTGTCTTGGTCTATAAGGAATATATTTATTATAAAATAGAGAAAATAAATAACTGAGCAAATAAATGAGCTAAGAGTCCGAATGTGACAATCTACTTTTGCCCACGAAACCCAATATATCCAAAAGAACCATTTACGACCAATTCTTCCATGAAAAAACTTATTCATGAAATGCACTTTTTGGTACCCACAAATCTTTAGGGAGTCTGGTGGTACCTGAACTATCTCTTTGTTAGCCCATTTAGTACTTCCGTATATTTTTGTGTCAAAATAGCCTATGTGGCAATATTATCGAGGACATTTTGGTCACATCATCTATAATCGATAAAAATGTTATTGTTTATTTAAAAAAACAAACAAAAACAAAAAACTGAACGAACTAACCCATAAACCTCTTCTTCTTTTTCTTTTTTTTCTCTTTTCAGGGAAGTACTTACCCAGAAACCTCTTACCAAAAAGAAAACCCAAAACACCAAAATTAACATAGAAATCGATATTTGCCAAAAAAAAAACATAGAAATCGATCACAAGCTGATTTACAGCTATTTTCCTATCTTAATAATAAAATAAAGGTAAGGATATGAATCCTTACTGAGCACAATGTTCTTTGTCAAATATGATTGGTCAATCGTATTCATTAATCATGATGATCATTGATGGTTTCTCATTTCATCAATTTGTCTGTTTCTTCGTTCCATTTTTTTTCTTTGGCCAGAGGTTTTTCAGTTCAAAGAGGAGCCAATTTTTCTTTGGTTTTCTCACCTATGCGGTGGGTCTTTTTCTGGGCAGAAGAAAGCTCCAAGCTTTCCTCATCTTCTCTCAAAAACTCCAAAGAGATTCTGGGTTTTGGAGACAAAAAACGCAGAGGAAAGAGAGGAGAGAGAAACCTTATCTAGATTCGATCTCTGTCATCTCTATGATCTTCGATCTCTTTCATCTCTTTCATATGTTTCATCGATTCGCGACTAGATTCAGGAATTGAATTAAAAGTACAAGCCAAAAGGTTGTTGAAGGTCGATCCAGATAAGGAAGATCATAAATGCAATTGTTTTTTTTTGTTTAAATGATTTTAAAATTATAATGGAAAACAAATAGTTTTTTCTCCACCATAGGATTAGATCCAATGGTTATCAAAAGACTCTATATGAGAAAACATGAATGAAATGCCTATATTGTCCATAATCTCTTCACCACGTGACTGCCACGTAGGCTATTTTGACAGAAAAATAGACGGAAGTACTAAATGTCTAAATTGGCTAACGGAGAAATAGTTCAGGTACCATCATATTTCCTAAAAATTTGTGGGTATCAAAAAGTACATTTCGTGATTGTTTAGGTACCATTTGAAGATTTTACCTTTTCCAATATTCAAAACGTTATTTCTAATGCAACGATGCTTCTTTCTTTTTGATATTCTTTGTCGAAGTCGACCAAATTCTCATCCCACATCATATAATTCTACTAATTAAGAGTAATTTATCATTGAATTGATTAACTATGCAGGTCTTGGTGCTGGTATTGGACTATTGTTATTGCTTATTGGTGCATGGTGGTTATACAAGGCTGTAAAGAAATGGAAGAACATTAAACGCAAGGACATGTTTTACAAACGAAATGGTGGTTTATTGTTAGAACAACAATTATCGTCCGGTGAAATTAACGTCGAGAAAATCAAATTGTTTAAATCCAAAGAATTGCAGAGGTCTACTGACAATTTTAATGCTGATAGAATTATTGGCCAAGGGGGGCAAGGTACTGTCTATAAAGGCATGCTAATGGATGGAAGAATTGTGGCTGTTAAAAAGTCGAACATTGTAGATAAGGCAAAACTTTCAGAATTCATCAATGAGGTTGTCATTCTTTCTCAAATCAACCACAGAAATATCGTTCAACTATTGGGTTGTTGTCTGGAGACGGAAGTTCCTCTTTTGGTATATGAGTTTATACCTAATGGAAATCTATCTCAGTACATCCATGAGCAAACTGAAGAGTTTCCACTTACGTGGGAGATTCGTTTACGAATTGCTACAGAAATTGCAGGAGCTCTTTCCTACTTACATGCTTCAGCTTCGTTTCCCATTTATCACAGAGACATCAAGTCTACGAACATACTCTTGGATGAAAAATACAGAGCAAAAATTGCTGACTTCGGAACTTCAAGATATGTTGCCATTGACCAAACCCACCTGACCACAAACGTACATGGCACATTTGGTTATTTGGATCCTGAATACTACCGATCAAGCCAGTTTACTGAGAAAAGTGACGTCTATAGCTTTGGAGTGGTGCTTGTTGAGCTCTTGACGGGGAAACAACCAGTAACAAGGTCAACCGAAGATGAAACGTACAAAAGTCTTGCCGCATATTTCATTGTTTCGTTGCAGGAAGATTCTCTATTTGACATTCTTGATGCTCGAGTTGTGAATGAAGGCTCTAAAGATGGTATTATGGTAGTCGCCGATCTTGCAAAAAGATGCTTACATTTGAATGGAAGAAATCGCCCTACGATGAGAGAAGTCACAGCAGAGTTGGTGGCCATCCAATTATCTGAGAAAACTGCTGGCGCTCAACAAAGTTTTGAAAGGGTTGAATTTGGGCAACATAATCGAATTGAGCAGTGGGATGACGTTGTTTCTAGTTCAACTATGTCAACTTGGGAAAGTGGTCCGACACCATCATCAGTTGAGCTTCCACAAGGGTCTATGAAGACATGTTGAATAATTTATTATTTCTGGTAATGTATGATATGTTTCATTTGCTATTTTTGACAATTTTTGTTATTTTAGACTAAAATATTATACATTATTTTCACTTTTCAGTTCATGGAGAAATCTTGTTGATGTTTATACAAATGTTGAGTTGCAGGTGCATGAGCTGTCGTAGATGCATAAACAAACAAATATGGGTTTTTATCATGGGTGAGGTCTGGACTTTTCGTGACCGGACAAAATAGGGTCTGAACTTACAAAACAATCAATTAGATGCCTGCACTTAAAACACATACCATTTAGGTACTTCCGTTACATTTCCGTCAAAAACAAAGGCAAATCAGACATTTCACTATACTTTTAATAAGTCCAGACCCCACCCATGATAAAAACCCAACAAATATAATGGCATACATTCACATAATTGCAACACCGAACAAAGAAATTATCTTAGACTGTAAAGAGGCTCTCCCTTGTTTCTGCTTTTAGTATTCATTAATTAAACATATATAAGAACATAAATTAGCGCAATAGTATTCATCTAACCCTGGCCTTTGTAAGATACTCTCCCTTGTTTCTGTTTCTGTTGAATTGAAATAGTGATGCCTACTCTCTCTCTCTATCAAAGAACTAACATATTGGAGTATATTAAAGGGGAGTGATTTGCGAACTCCTCTTTTTTCTCTCCTCTTTTACTCTTCACACTCCACATTCATTTTTCATTATTCAACATGAAATTTACATTTGCACCAACTCGATCAGTTGCTAATAGCTAGTTTCGACCTTTAGTGGTTGATGAGCACTCAGCATCCGAAGAGTCGGTCCTCAATTCATGGAGAAATCTTGTTACGGTTTGAACAATTACTTCATTGTGTTCATGTTGAGTTGCAGCTGCAGAGGCATTTGTAGAATTCTGATGCATAAACCAAACAAACGTAATCATAAATTGTATATTTTGCGTGCATATAATTTAAAAATGAAATCTAATAGATTTTACGTGAGATACCTTGCGGCGCTTAGGAGGTTTGGTCTTGGTGTTCATTATCTCCATCAGTTCATCAAACTGAAAGAACAAAACTATAAGCTCAATGAGATATATATATATATATATATATATTAATCAGTTTAAAACAATGTTCTAAAAATTGCTAGACAATAGGCAGGGAGCATGGAAGTCCTAATTAGTTGGCATGTATAAAAAAAAGATGAAACTATATTCAAAATTACTTATATTTCCTCTCTTATTGCCTGAACTTTTGTCAGTGTTATCAGTAATTTACTAGTTAAACGTTTATATATTATTGGAATTGACACTTTCAAAGTTTCAATCTTGGTGCATGATTAATGATAAATCTCATCAAATCACCATTGATAATAAAACATACAATATATTGCAAAGTACAGCCCAAATAAACACCTTGAAAATTGAGAATTGAGTGGGGGATAATAGATCCGAGGTCTCACTGTCTCAGGACGTCATACCAAAGTTTTGAAACCCTATTAGAAAATGGCTAAATCCTAAAAGTTTAAATGGTAAGCAACTAGACCAACTACGTATAAGTTAACAACGCTTATGGGAACCATATTGATCGAATAATAAACATTGTAATTTTCGATTAAGCAAAAATAAACTGGCTGAGGTATACATTGCATACTACCTGTCCTATAATTTTGTTATAAGTCCTTGCACACCGATAGAGCCTTTTTTCCTCCTCGTCTTCCTTATTAGACATACTACTCAACCCTCAAACCCTTCTCTCTTTGGGACAAATTGTTGAAGATAACTAGAAAGATTGGAACACACACATATATATATAGAGATGGGTCAAGGTGCTCAAGGAGAGCATAGGTCATGCTTTCCTTAAATCCCATACGGCCGTTACCAACCGTCTTGACTCTTCTAAACCAACGATAGAAAAAGGGGATGAGAAACACTAATCTCGTGTTAAGAAGAGAAATAAGCCAACTGCAGGAGTAAAACACTTACCATAAAAGAAAAAACCATGAGTTCTAAGATTTAATACCACGAATTCTACTTAATCGACACTGTAACTACTTACCATGCATGGATTCTAAAGTTGCTTTTGTTCATTAAAAATAAAAATGTTTTGGGTACATTCTTACATATATTTTTTTTTTCTTTCTCTTGTGGACTTCTTTTTCAATTTTCATTCATAGCTGGGATTGTCACCATTACCAATTGGAGACAACAGTATGATCATATGGTACTTGACCTAAGAAGTGCCTTACAGGGACTATGGAAAATGATTTCACACTTACAGCAGCAAAACAGAAGAACATGCAATTCGTGAATGAATCATGATTATTTCATCAGTTCTAAAGTGAATACATTTTTTTTTAAAAGACTACTAGTTGTATTTTGCCTACTCGGCTGTCTTCTTCAAAACTGTTGCATTTTTCAAGCCTAAATTCCATGAAAATAACAGTAAAGATTCCAATAATTCACTCATTTTTAACCAGTCACATAAACCTATAGCATGTTTATAAGCTTAGACTGCATATATGAATTTCTAAAGCTGTTTTACGATGAATAGGTCACGCAAATAGCATTTGTTCCTTATAGAGGAACGTGTAGGTTTTTCATGACCTTTAAAACCAATAGGGAATGCTTTTGCAATAAAGACGGAATCCGAAATTATACATATCTCCTCCTTAATTGTTGTTATTTCAACCTCTGAAATGTAGTTGTATCTCAATAAGGCCTGGAAAAATATTTCTATGTACAGAATAAGAGCAAAATATCCTTGTAGAAGCACAGCCATTTAAAGATGGGTGAAATTTGAGAACAGAATGAGATTCAGCGATCCGTGATGAATTATCCTCTGACAAGTTTCACCGGGAAGCCAGCGACCAAAAATTTAAAAGAAAGGATGGTGATACAACAAACCAACTGATAAAAGCCATAGCTGTGGCAGATTCAAACCTTTTGCAATGGTTCTGATCACATCTGTTAAGATCATTGGCAATGAGGACAGTAATTCCAGCAGAAGCGCAGGCGGCAGAAAATGTAAGAGTGGATGTGATCTACATGAAAAAAAAAAAACAACAATTATATCTGTAAGCTGATGATGCAATGATATAGGTCTGGATGAAGGGAATTTTCATCCACCTCCTGAGGCACAACCGTATTAACTTCCAAACAGTGAATACTTGCAAAACCATATTAACAAAGCATCAGTAACAAATGAATGAAAGACCAACATTAAGCTATCTCCCATTAGAATTTGAATCTCAAGGCAACATATCAAAGTTGGCAAAACCCAAAAGGGACATCTATCCATGCCACATGTGGGAAAGGGTGGGGTAGCTATTGATTAATACTTAATCTAGTATTCCTTGAACAAGCCAAAATCAGTAAGCTAAGGATGAAGTGCTGTACCAAGTGGGATATTAACAGTGACCATCTGTTTCCAGAATTTATTCTGACAACACACACTCTCACTCTTTTTATTTTTTATTTTTGAGTGAAGACAGACTCTAACTCACATTACTTATTTCTCTCTTTCTCATATGATCATATCATATATTTCTAGATTCTCCTCATTCTAATCCATCTGACTTGCAGCTGCTCCTCTCAAACAATAAAATCTAACAAATTAAAATTTGGCATTTTATCATGTAGCAGAGAAGTGAGCTGTCCAAGTGTGAGTGAAAGTGAGGTGTTGAGTTTAGGTGAGGGTGTGTACAATAAAGTGAGCGTCTGCACAACTGTCTTCCTTTGTGTGTTTAGTACCTGTGCCTTATCGTTTTAAATACCCAGAAATCCACAAAACCCACTTCGCAGATCCAGGCTTGAAGCTGGAGGCCTCCTGCCGAACTCTACAGTATCTTTAGGAGACAGGAAACTCTAGCTAATAGCTAGGTCGGTAAGGTGAGGGGGTTTGAACCACAAGCAAACCATAGACCTAACCATTTCTACTAACAATTCATTAAGTACCTTGCATTTTCAGTGTGCAATTTATTTTAACTTTGTTGACCCACCACATGCTTTGTTCAATATTGGTCTTCGAGAAGGCAGTAAGGGTTCAGTTTCTCACAATGCTTCTAGTGGTCATGCATATACCAGTACATTTGAAACTTGTATGAGATTACACTTGGAATTGAGGAGTTTAGGTTGAGTCATGATAAGTAATCCTTAAGTGGAGTCATATATCTATGACCAGAGGATGCTACCACCTTGAAGAAATGAAAGATCAAAGCAGGCAAGGCAAGGCAATGATCTGAATCAAGGCAACCACAGAAGAAAAGATGCTTGAGCACATTAAAGTCTCATCAACAAGCAACATGGGACAGATTTATGACATTTTTGTTGAAAAGAAACAATAGGATACTAACATTTGCAGAATGGCTTGGGTCTCTATCACTCAATGAGATATGACAACCAACCAATATTTTAACATGGTAATATTTCTTTGTTGTGAAAAATCTGAATCACATCCTACCACTAGCATTGACAAATCTTAAGTTAGAAGAATAACTATCCGTAGGTTGAGAGTTACTGTTTTATAGGGTTGGCCAAATCCAACCTTATTTCCTTGTACCAAAAAAGGTAAACAGTACAAGTTAGTTGGCTACTAAGTCTACTAAAAGGCTGATTATGAAGGAGGTCACAATATGGGCTGATCAGCTACTAGAAATATATTTAGCCACTGTTGGAAACTTGGGATAGTAACAGAGAACTGATGGTTACACTATCAACTACAAAAGTATGATTATAGAGCAGCAAAATAGAATCACAAGAAAGTATGTGGTTGATTCAGTTTTGACCATGTAAATCTAGTCTACTGTAACGTTAATCGGTGGTTAGTTTAGCTTCATCATTCACACATGAACCAACTATGTAGATGAACACTATCATTTTGTTGGAGAGAAAGCTGTTACAAGGATAGATACAAATAGGAAGACATGTGAAACGGTGGATTTGTTCACAAAAGGACACAGCACGACCAAGTTTGTAAAGCGTGTAACGAATAGAGCAGAAGTGAGGGAGATTCAGCGGTGAGGGGGAGTGTCAACAGTCATCACCCCCCTGTCTCTTCCTCAAATCATCAAGACTTTTCTCGGTTTATCAATTTATCTATTTCTCTGCTAATGCTTATCGATTTGACTTGCAGCCACACTCGACCAAGCAAATTTAAGGTCAGTAGCGGACTTTGAGACATAGATAAAAAGAGACCCCAGCGGCCAGTGCTCATTCTCAGTTAAGTAGAGAAGTGAGTGAAAGTAAGTGTGTCTGCACAAGTGACTTAGCTTGTGTCTGTATTGTAATCGTGTATTTGCAGTGTGTAAGTTAGTTTTGTTGCCAAAACGTATTTTCTTGAAATTGTTTTTTCATGCATCTAATTCTACTATCCAAACAATTGTATATGAATAACAGGGTAAGCACATATTAACAACAGAGCAACTAGTTCGCAAGTGCATGGAAAGACCACCATTTGCCTCTCTCCCAAATACAAATTAAACAAGAATAGCAATCAATCAACCATAATAGCAAATTGATTTATGCAAGTGTAAATAACAAGTTGTATTCTTATCTTACCCCATCTCCAATGGTGAAGAAACAAACAACCTTGCAGTTTCGCAAACTCCGCCTCACCAAAATTGCATACAAATCAACAATCGCCAGTGACAAGCTCCACAGACATTGCAAGCTAACAGCAGCAACAAGGTAGCTGGCGCAGCACATAAACAAAACCAAATAACAATTAAAGGCTTCAACTTTAACCAAAAACTGGAAAATCGCGAAGGCCCAAAAGCAACAAGCATTACCAAAACGCAGTTACGGAAGGAAAGTCGTTGGTGGAGGCCATGACGGCGAGCGAAACTCCGGCGAAGACGAGCTGGCAAAGACGCAAAAGGAGGCTGCCGGCGGTGCCAGGCATGCCCTGAACGTCCTTCATTCTCACTCTGAGGGCGTTCTGGGCCGCCACGTCAGTCAGAGGTGGGGCCTCCACCGGGTGGACCGATGGGCGGCTCACGCTCATAATCGCTCTCTTCTAAACTCACTCTGATCTTAAACCCATGGAATGGAGCTCACCCAGAATCAAAGACTCGTCCTTTTCAGCTCAATATTTGAGTTTTGATTTTGAAGGGTAACAAAGACCTTAAGAAGAAGACATTGGAATTGAAAAGAAATGATCACTCGGTCAGTCTGAGTCAAGAGTGGCGTGCCGTGTGACTCGGTGACTCGACGCTTTTGTGTTCTTTTCGTTGCGCACCAATTGGAGTGGGGCATATTCTTCTTTTCTTTTTTAAATTTTCACACCATTAATATCCTCCATTACCATATTTATAGGATTCGCTATTAATCTTAGCAAAAACCTTTTACAAGAAAATTGAGCTTTTCTAGCAAAGTCTAGAATGAGTCATAAAATCCTTTTTTTTTTTCATTTCAAGCCGATTATCTATCACTTTAGTTACTGCCGTCTATTTTTTTATTACAAAGCGGTTAAACTTCGCATATTGTTTTGTTACTTTAAATTTCTTTTGCCTTGTCAAATTTTGATTTAATTCCATTCTGGGCCTTAGGCTGTTGGACCTGGCCCAATAAGCGTGGCGTCAACTCGTCGAGGGAAAGGAAACGGCATATAAAGCAAGCAGCTCTCAATTTTTGTGGATTAATATTTGTTTAGGGTGAGAAAATCGAAAAAGAATCGAAGATGATTGAGGTGGTGCTGAACGATCGCCTGGGGAAGAAGGTGAAGGTGAAGTGCAACGAGGACGATACCATCGGAGACCTGAAGAAGCTGGTGGCCGCTCAGACGGGTACCCGAGCCGACAAGATCCGGATCCAGAAGTGGTACAACGTCTACAAGGACCACATCACTCTCAGGGACTACGAAGTCCATGACGGCATGGGTCTCGAGCTCTACTACAACTGAACCAAGGTCCGAACTCTCCCCAATTTCATCTACTGGATATTTAGGGTTCAATTGGGTTTTTAGGGTTTCTTGTGCGACTTAATTTTCTGGTCAAAATTTAATAAATCCTTGTTCTCGACTTAATTCTCATAAATCGGATTATATGAGTATGATATAGTGAAGCAAATTGCCCAATACTACATATTTTTATGGTTTAATTTCCTTGTCAAATTTGAGTAATTACTAGTTCTTCATTATGGTTTCTCCGCTTAGAATTTGTGTATATGGCTGGTCAGCACCCACATAAAGCACCTCATGAATGGCACAATGCTTTCGTTTTAATTTTCTGCTCGTACAACAATTCCTTTTACTTTTGGCGTGCTTGCTAGCTGCTGCATATGCATGTTGAGATTAATTAAAACATCAGTATGATTTTACCAAGTAACGCAGATTGCAGAGCTGCTGCATGCACTCAGTTATTTCTAGCTACTAAGTTACTTCTTAACAATATTTTTAAGCAAGTTTCTGATACCAATCACGAGTTAACCCTGGAACTCATCTTTCCCCCTTGATGGTCTACGTAGTTAATTTTGACATGAATTAGCTGCAGACAGTAGAATCATGTGTTGTGGTAGGTTAAACTTATTGTTATGAGTCTAATTGCTTATTGTATACTGGACTTATATGAAATTGGTCTAGGCTAAGAGTGCAAGTAATTCCAATAGGCGTTAATCCGGGTAAGTTGGATTAAGATCGGAAAATCAACAGACCTCTAGTGAATATTGGCATGCCGGACATATGTTTTGACCAATCGTCAAGCCATACTTTGTCCAGCATGAGTATGTCATACAAATTGTGACCCTGTGAAACAGTAGTCAGACTTTGTCACTCTCCATACTTATCTTGATGCCTAATAGGACCGAAGCCATTTTTGGCCCAGTTTTTATGCCATATCTGTTAATTAATTTGAGAACAGAGAAGTTTCATCTTTCTTGAAAGTTGAAACCAACTGAAAAGCACCCAAAGGATTGCCTTCTGCAACGCCATTAATCTATGAATGTGCTGGTTAACCAGCATTCCGATGCTTTGCCTTAGAAGGAATGATTGAATGCTTCCTGAGACCAGCTACACTAAACTAAACAATCGATCATCTGACCCAGCAAGTTCTCTCTCTGGTTCTCACTTTTGTCAAGATCTGATACATTGTAACTTGTGATTTTTCTTTTTGAGTTCTTTCCTTTTCTTTTGGAAAAAAAAAAGAATAAAGAAATGAATTCTGCGTTGTTGCCTGTATCCCTCAATAGTTTCTCTGGTGGAGAATTTATCATCAAGCATCCAACTTTTCTCTTTGTTTTTATTGTTTCAGAATATTAACACAAGATTTTATGTGTTTTCAGGCATTCCATTCGTGTAACAATGCACTCCTTAAGATGTGGTGTTGTATGGGCTGCAAAACCGTAGGATGGTGCAGATTAAGTGTATTTTCTGAAACTATGTTCGTATGAAGTGCTTTGTTTACTTATATTTCAGTGTGTACTCGATACATTTGTGTTGAATGAATTTGGTGTAGTAATAAGCAGTATATATTACTTTGTGGCATCTTTATCTAATTGTCAAGAAATCAACTTTATGAATGTGGTTCAGTTATTCCTTCTTCCTTTGAGTATGGTATGGCTGTTTTTTGAGCTATATGCTGGTTTTGCTTTTCTTTGGTATAACCCCAGGCAGCTGTTAATGCTGCTCGTACTTCAGATTAAATAAGCTTTCCATCACTCTTATCAAAAAGTTTGAAATTGTTTCAAGTCCTGCAATTAGAAGTGTTTTGACTTGGAACCACCTATTACCATTCGTTCATAACTCCCTATTTACCATTCTTTCCAACTAGTGAGGATTGAAGTTCATTAGTAGGGTCTTTTTACATATAACCAAGAAGTATTTACTGAATCTATTAGATTTGTTATACGTAGTTTTATGAATCTATAGTTGTAACCACACTCGATCAATTTGCACAGCTACTATTTTTAACTTTTTGATAAGAGTGATGGTTGAGGCGAATGCATAGTTCCCAGCTACTATCTTCATTTATGAGGCGAATGTAGGCCAAGGATACTTGAGCCCAACTTTTTTCTGGATTTGGGTCCTTTCTGACCCATTTCTAAATTTGGGTACCGCCTTTGAAATCGTGGACGACGAGTCGCTATCACTGTAAACGTGTACCTGGGATTGGTCCGGATGTCGGTCAGAGAGATTATGAGGACCACAGCTAGTCTGGCACGTCATCAGAATCTGTGTCGTTTTGGAAGAGACTTTGTTTGGGGTAAAAAAGACACCAACATGACGGGGACCATAACCAGAACAACTGCAGAAGAGGAGAAAATTCGGGTTACGTAGGCCCATAACGTGTACCATAAGCCTTCTCAGTTTTGACTTTCCTCTTTCTCCCAACTCCCAACTAATTATGTTATTCTCAAACAAAAAACTAGTCCCTACTATTTATGTAATTTTTCATTCCATTTTTGTAGGACTTATCTATTTTCCTAAAACTCTTTTTTTGTTTTTGTTAGAGATTCTCTCCTCATGAAAGATCCCTTATAATCTTCTGGATGGTAAGCCGATGAGACTAATCTCCCTTAGCAGAACGGGCTGCCGCTGACCACTAGTGCTTGACAGGTGCACGAACCCAAATGCTCTTCAAACCTGCCCAAACTGGATTTCGAACCCCTGACCTCCTATTTACTAGTATGCAGGAACAATTCTCCCCAAACTTGGATGATACAAGTTTGCCAACTCAACCAAACTCTTTTTTTCTTTTGGGCATACGTTGATTACACATAAATTAATATTTTTAGATGAAGAATTTGCCTTAAACGAGTAGAGTACGGTTTTTCTTATTTTGTATTTAAGGAAACTTGATAGCGTGTTTACCTTAATCACAGCATATTCCTTTTAAAAGGGGAACCATAAAATGAAGTCTTTAGTGAGTTTTACCGGTTAAATATGGTTCCGGCATATGGAGCTATATTCTTTTAGGATTGTTATTGGTGTAGGTAATCTTCCTTTTTTGGGAGTTGGTATATTAAATACTTCTAAAAGTATAACCAAGTTTTAATATATGGCGCATAATACGTTACACTCTAACAAAGAAAATGATCGATTATGTTATGCATATATTACACATAATCAGAATTTAGATAATACGCTACATGTATTGAAGAAGTATATACTTTTAGAGTGTGGTATGGTTTTTCTTCGCCAACTATAAATAATGAATAACATTACATTCTCTTATTGTAAATTTCTAATCAAATAATCAAACAAACCTTTCGATTTGATTCAATTGAACTCAATAAATTGAACTCAATAAATTGAACTCAATTGCGTGTATGATTATCTTATAATCAAAATTTAAATCAAACTCTATGGTAAACCAACAAATTGTGTGACAATAACGTGATTATGACATATGGGAGGATCATGTATGTTACTAGGGTTTTAAACTTTTAAACATGATTGGAATAAAAACTTAATTAACTAGTACATAGAAAAGGCATGCAAAAAAAACATAGAAAGAGAGCAAGTAATTATACACAATTAAAAACATGATTAATTAGTATCAAGTGTTGTTACACATTCCATAGTTTTTTTTCATCATAACCAAACATTGAGGATGGACGTGTGACTCAAAACTTTTGTAATAAATTTAGTATAAAGATAGAATTATAGTAAAGGTGTCCTCAACTTTGATAGATTTGTAGGCCGGAGAACATAGTTTGCATCAAAATAGTTGTGAAATCCTCAATTCAAAAACGCGTAAAAGATAACAAATTGTCAAATTAATAGTCCCATCCCATCAAGAAGGAAAGAAGAAAAAAAAATCCCACATGGTTACATTTTTTTATTAAAAATGTGCTGGAAGGAAGCGAAAGCCCCCTCACTCTAATACAAATAAGAACTCATCCAGCTAGTTTTCAAACCAAATTGATTGAAATTATGAAAGAAAAAATAGCACTAACAACTTTTGTTTAAGTTTATTTACTTGGTGGAATCTTGAATTCAGTACTTCTATATATATATATATGTGTGTGTGTGTGTGACTTACTTAATGCTAATTATCATGTTCAATTCAACCTCTACATATGTAGGCTTTATTTTTATGACTGCTAGAATCAAGCACTAGTCTTTGTTTGAAATCAGATAAAACTAATTATAAAAGACACAGAGCTAATAACAGTTTTTTAAGATAATGTGACATTGTGATCCACAGAGCAAAAACATGGAACTATTAAGCAATTCATGGTCTGGAAAAATGAGGGAGGGAGGGAGGGAGGCTACTGGCTACGGGTTTAGGGTTTAGGCGAGCGATTTGCTAACACTAGCTAAACCCTTCCAACTGAAAATTTTAAACCCTGAGCCTAAAATGATATTCAAAACCTTTACCTCACGGTGTTACCGCGAAGGATATCACTAGCTCATGGACAGGGTGAAAGGTAAAAGAGAGAAAACCGTACCCCTCTTGGACTATTGAATCGAAGTGGACAAACTCGAGAAAAGAACATGCATGGTAGTGGCAAGTAGAAATAACAAACCCTAAAGTGAGGGGTCACATATTATAGAGCATGGGAGCCATCAGAGGCAGACAGTTCAGCCTATACTCATTCAATGTTATTGATGACCCCTTGCACTGTGCCCTCTTTCCCGTTACTTGGATCTCTAAAAAAAACCCACAAATCCAAGTGGAATTCAAAGCAAAAAACTGACACTTTCTTAACGTAGCTCTGAAGTCAAGTAATCCCTAGGTGATGGTCGTCTCAGACTCATCTCATGGTCCGCGAGGTGATAGTAAAGACTTGCAAGCACAGCATGCATGGGCAAGACAGCCAACACAAAATAATGGATTTTCTGAATGAATGAATCCAATGTGTGTTAATTTAATTGTTTAACTGTTGTTCTAGGTCGAAACCATGGCATGTATGGTGGTGGTGGAGAGGAAATTAAGTCATGGGTTCTGAAAACTAAGTGACAACACAAACAATGCTTTGGGAATGGGTTTTGTCTCCCTTTTCTCTCATTCTCTGCTTTGACCACTGGTTATTAATTTGACTATTAGGGTTCTTGCCCTAACTCCGTACTTTTTTTTGTTGCCAACTGGAGGTGTTAATTAAATTGAATGCCCACGTTAATAAATTGAATGAGTTGAATTTTAATGTATTAAAACTTAATGAATTCCCATTTATGATAAATAACAAGCTTGCCATTCGCTACCCAGGCCAACTTGGTTTGTAATGCATACCGGCCTTCTTCAATTCTGAAAACAGATCAGAGGACCAGCCAATAATTTTAGCTTGTTTATGGACACTGACTTACATGATCGAAATATGTTATGGGGTTTCTCAAAGATCTCACTCTTATTAGAGTAAACTCACATCACATGATGCAACCAATTAAGGATCGGGGCCATCAAGGATGCTTGTGTTCCGAGCTATATATGTTTTCTGTCGGTGCCAATGCATTAAAATAAAGTACCATTCAATTAGAAATCAAACTATTTTAATTTCCTGCATATTTCTTCCAGAAAATTAAAAAGAAGCTGATCGATTGTATGCTAGCTTCTAATCTGTATACAAACACCAGTACGCCTTTAACTATATATATATATTCATATATAAAAAGAGCTGTTTATATATCGAACTTGCAAGTTCAAAGAAATTATTAAAACACAGTTAATTTTAGTAATGTGAAAATATTATTGACACTATTAATTAAGGTTCTGTTGGATAGGCTGGGTCTACCAAAGACTTATCTATCTGGGATTGCCTGTGTTTGGTCCTGGTGTATTAATTAAAAGGAAAACGACTGAGACCTAGCTTGATGATATATATATCGTCACCATGATATTATAAAACTAACCCATCCAGTTTTGATATATAAGATTATCGCAAAGAATCGACATGACATAATGAGAAATTGAAATTACTATTACTGTACGTATCAAACCTGTACGTACCAGATTCATATATATTGTAGCATTATCATCCAGGTGTACGTTGCGTGGGATTCAACAAGTCTTCCCAGACGTAATATCAACTGATCAAGAAACTAGGTTGTTTTGCTCGTCTCGTCCAAACTTACAAATCAAGATATTTATCTCCATAATAAGTCTGAAAAAAGTCTCAACTTCAAAACCCTCTCTCCCTCGAGATAATTTTGTTTAAATACTAATTATAAAAAATAAGAAAATACCATCAATATATGATTGGTATTTGATCATCCAGTTAAAAATATGTCTGCAATTAAAGAATATTATCATAGCGGTACCACGTGACACGTCCGACCCACTGATCAAAATCTATAATACCGAAATAGCGTACTCGAAACTCCCTATGCAACTATCAAAAATACCATCTCTTTCTTAAAAAATTTATGCATCCTACCATGTGATTGGATTATTAGAAAGTCGGATCATCTTAGTAGTCAAACGGTGTGCTAAAGGCTTACTCCTCATTTTCTACCATGACATTCAACATCTTGGTCTAAGTATGCGATTCTAAATCCATTCACCAGTGACCAGTCATATTGAACAACATGGTAGAAGAACTCGATAAAATCATTTATTTTTGCATTTCAAGTTCTTAACTAATGACCAAACTATTGTTCAAAAAAAAAAAACTAATGACCAAACTGAAAAAAAAAAAAAGTTATAGCAGTGAAAACAAAGAAAGGAACAAGCAGAACGGTCAACGAAACGGCGCAACACAGGCAAAGTTTGTCTTTCCAAGCTGACGTCGCCCACACGTGCACCCATTATTTTTTTTTTTTTTTTTTGGTTACAACGTGCACCCATTATTACCTCAATTTAATACCGTCAAAACCCCCATGTGGGACCCCACGAGTTCTCACGTGCGGCAAGATTATGAAACTAACTAAACAGACAGAATGTGTTTTTTGTTTGTTTGTTCCTCTCTTTCTCCTTCTGCTTTGCTTTTTCCAACTTTCTCCTCACTTTCATATCCATCCCATTACTTATTATTGACTTTTGTGTTTGACAATTTTTGTTTTGCAATCCCCATAAGAAAAAAAAAATACCCACTATTTTACTCTTTGCATAATAGTTGGTGATTTTTTTTTTTGGACAATGGTGATTTTTATAATTAGTAACAAAGCAAACCCCACAATTTGTGGCGTCAAGATTGGGACAACTAAATTAATTCTTTATTTTTTATGACCCAAAAAAAAAATTAATTCTTTGTTTTTCTTCAATGCAATTCAGCAACTTCGCTTTCTTTGCTTATATAATAATCCCTGAAAATCTGATGTTGTGTAAAGCATTTGATTATAATTTAACAAACCACCATGAGAATGGAGATGATGGTGATGAGAATTGAGATGGTTAAGTCAACTCAGCTTGAAAACAAAAACCCTTTTGTTATATAACCCTGAAAATCTGATGGTTAAGATATCTGATAAGATCATTAGACCTTTAACCAACTTCTTTTTGGTTAGGTCTTGCACGGAACTAATGTATTTTTTTTCTTCCAAAAAATACTTGTTTGAGAAGAAAGTTTGATCCTTTTCTGATTGGTAATGACCTTTTCAGAGCAAAGAAAGAATCAGAAACCCAAAACAACAAGCATCTTGATCCCACCAACGACAAACTACGAAAGGCATAGGAAATTTGATGCTTACAACTTCAAGTAAGAAAGATAGCAAGAAAGACAAAGCAAATGCATTTACTTCATTGCAATTACAGACTCTGTATATGGAAAAGAAATGAGCCAATTAGGAAATTTTTCCTTCCACTCAAACTCAGTAGAAATGTCTAATGTACATCTTCACTCGATTTAAACTGCCTTCTAAAAGACTATAACATTATCAACGCGAAAAACCAAGAAAGTAGAAACCTCGAAATGAAAACAAGACCAACAAAACTGCTGAGGGAATGATGATACTGTAGTTAAAAGTTTGATTCTTTAAAGCTAAATGTGTCCTTTGAGAAAGGAACACGAACCAAGAAACCGGAAAGGTTTAGATTGGAATCTCAAAAATCAGATCAGAGTATGCGTGGCTTCTCCCGCCACTTCAGGAAGAGTAAAATGTCAGCATGGGAACAAAGGATTTACCAACCAGCTGTACAATTTGAATCAAGAAGGTTTTATTTTTTCTTTACATTCCTACATTGTTGCTGCCTGAATCCATTAGAATCGTCAATCTCCTTGCTGTTTTCACAAAGTCACTGCAACTTCAACAATAAATTGATCAACATCTTACCTTATACACCATTCATTTTATGATTAAAAGGAACTAATTTGCGTTCTGAATGTACCTGAATGGTTCATCTCCAATGTGTTTGACTGCACCGGTAGCATCTCGATAGAGCACATGGTTCAGTGTCTCAGAATTTTCTATGCCAAACATGTCTGCGAGTTTTCTATACAATTCATCGTAAGACTTGAACTGTGAAAAGTCGAGAGTGCGGCCTACATCTTCAGATTCCATAAATACTTTACAGTGACCAGTTTCCAAATTTGGTTCAGCTTCATGCCGAGTGTCCTTATACCAATGGAAACCTTCACCAGCTGATCGCTCTTGTACGCTTTGTTGGTGAAGTGCAGATCCAGAATTATCAGAATGATTTGCCATTTTATCTCCACTCCCATCTGACGAACTATTTCCAGTAAGTACGGGTGAGACAGTATCGCCAGAGGAGCTCAGAGAGATTTGCTGCTCAGTAAGTATTGGTTGACCGAAGAGCATGAGCTGCGGTGGCTTTACATGATCGGGTTTCCTTGAGGATTGTGGAGAATGTGCCATTGTTAACAAGCAAGACACATTCTCGCTCATGGTAGGCCTTTGAATCATTGTGTTATTGGAGAATTTGGTGGGGGTAGCAACATGATCAAGGGGCGGGAAACCAGCCGGAAATAGACCTGATTGCAGTTTACTGAGGTGGATATCTGATAATGATAGACCGTAATGAGCATGCCTGGCTCCCTGCATGCCAGCAGGAGTTTTGTCGGGCAGACAACCGAAAGGGCTGCTGGTTCCAAGGAGGTGGTGGTTGCCGGAAAATGTCGGCATTGGAAGTTGTCCTTCAAATGGAAAATCGGGGTGTTGTGGCAGTCTCATCTTCTTCCTTGGTGGTGAGAAGGGTGTCAGATGGATAGCGGGCATGTTTGATACCAATTCTACCAACCACGGGCTAACGCGTTTCACATTTTGAAGTAAATCAGGTTCATCCCAGCTAACCTGCATCATATGAATTCAGATCAGTAAAAGAAAATTTAAGGAGAACAAAAGAATCCAACCATACACAAGTACTTCTCAGTAGCTAAAACTAGTGCCTCTTCTATGATGCAATTGGTCAGCAAACTTATGCAAAGCACATATGATCAATTGCAAGCTTCCATATTGATTTCTATAGCAAAATAGTTATGGATTCGTAAGATGTGAAAGCATAAACTAGCACCACTAAGGAGTAAGGAGCTCCCACTTAAAGCAAAATAGTTATGGATTCATATGATGTGAAAGCATAAACTAGCACCACTAAGTTGTAAGGAGCTCCCACTTAAACTTTAACAGAAGAACCATAAAGCAATTTCTCTATGCTGATTTGGAAATTGTCAGACGATTAGACATCAATTTTTGTGCTCAATACATTAGACAAAAGAAAATCATGCCTATCAGTAAAAAATATGATTCTAGAAAGGAAATTAAAATGACTAGAACTCGGAGCACAGTACCTGAAGAAGCCGCCAAGGTGACTCAGGCCAGCGCATAGGCTCAGCAACCTGAACAGAGGATATGGTTCCCATGAACCAACTTATCCTGGAAGAATCCTCAGTTTCAAAGGCCATCTTGAATCTCATTCCGGGGCACCAGCGGATCTGCAATGCTGCTTTCACCAACGAGGCTTTCACACAAAACTCCGGCGTACTTGCTCTAGGGTAGTAAACAACCTCAAACGGCTGTACATTTGAAGCAAGCGTTGCAGCTTCTAAAACCGATTCAGGCCCAACTTTCCCCTTCCCCATTAGACTTCCATTCGAATTGGAGCCATTACCATTGCCATTTCTCGTCAGCTTGCCCTCATCCTCCCTCAAATAAGCAGAGAACCCTCCATATGGCATGGCACAATTCCCACCGGCTGGATTCCACCCCGAAGATGACTCCGGTCCACCCCCAATTCCCCTCTTGGCTCGTCGAATTCCAACACAAAGATCGCCATTCTCCGCCCTCAAAAACACAATTGAGTCCCCAGCAACAAGCTTCTTGTGGTTTACAAAAGTACTCCACCCTGTGGTCAATAGATGCCGCCTCGGGGTCCCCCTATAAATGTGCCTAAACTTCCAAGTCTCGCCATGAACATCCTTTGCAAGGATTGTCTGCACAGGAGGATCAGCAGAGTAGTCCAATCTGGGGAAGATGGTTTCTGCACAATATCTCGGGACCGAAAACCCCCCACCATTATTAGCATCCGATTGAGTCAGCGTCTTCGCAAATGAGGCCGGTTTATCCTGGGATTCAGCCCCATTAAGCCCCCCAATTCCATTATCCTCATAACCAACCTCATTAGAGCTCAAGGGGACCAGCCTAATTTTGGCATAAACCTCATCAGTCTCAGGATCAGCCATGAACTTAATGGCTGAGACCCTGCAGAGTACGTAAGGCGGAACCCTCGGGCAGTTCCTGAAATCGACGGGGCCACAAGCGTGTTCGGCATGGCCCTGAGGGAAATAGAACACCTTAGCATTCACTAATGGCATTTGAACCATCCCTCCAGCACAGGCATGCCATAGCTGAGGATCTAAGCACTTCTCCCCCTCCTTCAATTTCTCTTTCGAATCCATAAACGTAATCATCTCAAATTCTTCAAACAAGAACCAAAATTTGCAAACCCCCCTATTCTTGCTGTCAGTAAACGCTGCAAAACCACATAAATTAACCAAATCATGTTTATTACCGACCAAATTCGATCAAGTCCTAAACAGAATAGAAATAAATAAATCCAATCAATGAAGTGCATTTGTTGAATTTCTTACCTTGTAAAGCATACAGGGCCGACAGAGAAAATTTTCAGGCCACGTTTTTACTTCAAAATCTTCAGAGTTGTTGGAGTCTTGGACTTCAAATCCATCTTTGTTTTTTTTTTCTTCTCAATTCAATTCAGAGACTTAATTGCTTAGTCGGCAACGAATTCACACACTGAACCAGTCCAAAGGCCACCAAAACTTTTCTTTCAAGCAAGAAAAGCGCTCAGACTGAGACCGAAAAACACTCTGCTCTGTTACGAAAAATTACAATCCACCGACTCTGAAGAGAAGCTCTCAATCTCTCCGCATATAATCTCGGAGAATCAAGATCTACGGCCGAGAGTGAGTCTCTGCAATCAGAGCCCTCCCCCGCCAAAATCGAGCTCTGAGGCGCCTCCTCCGAAGTCTCCGGGAAACGTAGCGCGAAATTCTCCGAGAAGCGTCTTCGAAATCTCTCTCTCGCTCGCTCGCTCGCTCAGAATCTTCTTCTTCTTCTTAGTTTCGTTTAGAAGAATCAAGCAATCAAGGACTGTTTGGCCAACACAGAAGAAGATAAAAAGCCATGGACACCCGCAGAAAGAGAGAGAGAGCCTTTTGGATCATGCAAGAGTCCAAAACCACACTCACCAAATAACACCAAAATTAAATAAAATAAATACAAAACACACACAGAGTTCCACTTTTTTACTACATATATATATATATCTATATATCTATATATCAGGCAGTGGTGGTCAGTGTCACTGTTCTTGCAGTACTTTTACCGATTGCTATTTTTAATGACAGTTTACCATATTTTAACCAATGGTTAATAACTTAATACAAGTCATATTATTTTTTTGTTATATCCTATCATTTATTTACCTTAGTAATAACTCTTTTTGATGGGTGTCTGGTCAATCATTACCTGTAATCTCAAGTTAATTTTGATAATTAATCTCTAACTTACTTTATGATCATGTAGCCTATAGTTTTACTTTATAAATTTCTGCACATGTTTCTATTTTCTCAACTGGACGTAAACGGTAATAGCGACCACGACTCGTTCCGGTCCAATTACCATGTCATAGTGAAAATAGCATTTACCCTAGAGCATCGCACTAAACCATTGGCTGCTAAAGTACTAAAAATTGTTACTTTAATCCTAATTTTATAATTATTACCTTTTTCTTCGGATCTGAGGAACTGTGTGTATCTTCAGTAGCCAGCAAAACAACAAAGATCTTTATTAAGGAAGCGAAGGCATCCTTTTTCTTTTTCTATTTTCCTCTTTATTTATTCTATTCATACCGAATAATTTATTATTTGTTTAATTCTGTTCCGAGCAATCAAACAAACAGAGCCTTAATTTTTCCGCTTATTACACATTGGATAATCAACATTAATTGACATTGTTTTCCGTGCCCCGCGAGATATTCAATTTCTCGCGAGCGTGTCGCTTTCTTTCTCAGTTTTGTTCGGAAAGCAAGGCAAAAGGCCAAAAGCAGTCTTTTACCCCCCCTGCTCGAGGCGAGTGTCGTCCACGCGCTAATGGCATTCATTTCCTTTATTTAATAATATTTAGTCAATGGACCAAAGTGTTTAACGAACCTAAAAATACTAATTGCACATTTATGGAAAATACAGAGGGTTTTCTAGTTAATGAGAGGGTTGTAAATAAATGTGCCATTTAGGAAATTACTATTTTGGGGTTATATTGAATTCACATTGGATACAAGTACTCTCTCTGTCATAGATTTTCTGAAGCCGGTGAATCTTGAAAGTCTGGCATTGAATTTTTACCCAGGTCAATAACTTGGTGCGTAGAAGTGAGATCCATCTTTCAATACAATGTTAATGTACAATGAATTGATCAAGGAAAAGGCCACTTCCATCGGTTTTTCAAAGAAAAAAACATAATTGCAACTGATTTGTAATTTTTTTCCCTCAATTTTAACCGGAGTTCGATACATGTCTTTGTTTTATGAATTTTAAATCTTATTAGATCAGTGAGTTGTGGTTTGTTGGTTATTTAGAATAACTAACAACGTAGAGGTCACAGAATCTAATCTCACTGGCATCAGAAAATGAGTAGAGTGGGTAGGGGTGGAGTTACTTTGATTACTTGGAGTTGCTTAGGTTATTTAGGCAGTGACTTGATTCTAATGTGCCAACTACGGGTGTGTCATTGTGTAATTTTGTTTCTCTCTACATTTTAATGGATTGACAGTTTGACACCCCCTTCTTTAAAAAAAACACAAATGACAAGAACAACTACTTTTTTATATGAAAATAACAACGATCGAGTGTGCTTCCAACTAAAAAAAAAGGTCGTGTGAGAGTAAAATTTAAAGGAGTTCTGATTTCTTGTAATTTTCAATACGATTACAATATGAGGGAGCTGGTGTCGAGCCACTTGGTCTAAGATTATAACATTACCTTTTCTATGTTCATAACTTTATATAAAGTAGAGATTCTACGTTCTTTCTATGCCATAATAACATTGTTGAAAAGTTTGAGATATAATCATTTTCCTTGCAAGAATGAACTCTTGCGAGAAAAAGTGTATTATGAAATTTAAAAAATACCAGTAAGAAGAAGTGCATAATTAGGGTTTATTGTAATATGAGATTTAAGCACCATGTCCCTTCCCCTTGTATTATGCAGTTTCATTAATCAAGACTTAAGGGCAGCCGTACGATCATTTTTTCAAAAAAAAAAAAACCAATAAGAAGAAATGCATAATTAGGTATGATTTCACCTACCTAATTATCAGTAGTACTATTTATAATTTGCACTAATATAGCTTTACCGTATTGTTTAGTAAGAACCAACTAAAGTCTAATTGTAGAATAGGCACAATGGTTTTTAGCCTTTTCATTAGTTTTAGGATTGCGCTTTAGTTTTCTGCTTTCAAGTTTGGGTTGTAGATGAGCTGTATTGGTTATCTAGTGTTTTTATATCTGATTGTTGTCTCTTCATGATACTGAAATCATATTTCTCAAGAAAAACAAAAAAAGTTGAGTGGTATTTCATATATTGTGGATGAAGATTGTTCATTATTACCGTTTAATCCTTCATTGTTACCCAAATGTATTACAATTTGCATCATCAATCTTATTCCATCCATGCCATACCCTTTTTGAGTGGAAGTAGTCCCTTGAAGTCACACCCTCCAAAGCCGACCTGATCATGACAAAACGTACAATCCCCATTACACAATGTTAGCATTTCAATTCCATTACTTTCTTTGTGGTAGTGATGGTGTTATAAACTAGGGCCACTATTGTGACCAATGTTGCAAAACCAACATAGATAGGATAGGGACCTTTTAACCAAAAACATTGGCTCCTGCCTATTCGATCGAGGACCTACCAACAAGGACTAATAAAATGAAAACGAAGTGGTTGGGGGAGCACCAAAACCAAATCCCAATTGAGCCAGAGGCCACAGTTGATTGAATCTATGCAACGTACTGTCAAGATTTGTGGATCAAACACTTTTTATATGTTGGCATTAGTTCGATCCATAAGTAATTATTGCTGAAAATTTGTTCGATGAAGTTTGAGTTCATATTCAGTTCGATTCTTTTAACTCATTAAGGATGACTTACGTGAATTGAATCCCGCCTTCCATATGAATCGATTCATTAACCCTAACTGTGTAATTTACTTAAAATTATCTAGTTGAAGACGATATCAATATCATATAGAGAGAGCAGAAGGATGTGAGATCCTAACAACCATGCCACTAGCTCTTATATATGCATACATCACTTGTCAAATTTATGTGGTTTTTGTCCTTCAATTGTTTGTTCAATTGTTTAATTAAGGATGGACCAAGCAGACACATTAAACTCATCGCCAGCTACTACCTAAATTAACCCACAAACATCGACAGTCACTCCCATGGTTGTTTATTTTTTTTTTGGCAATTAACCCACTCCCATGGTTGTTCAAGAGTAATTATTTTTCTTGTTAATTGCCTTTATTTTAATGCACATGATTTGTAATTATTACTACCCAAGATAGCATTTTCCCTTTTTATTAATTAGGGGTGGTTGCTTTTAATTGTCTAATAATTGCTGTACGTAGTATGTGTACCACTCTATAACACATCCCAGTCTACAGCCCCCAACAAATTATGCGACATTTAAAGATGTGGGTTGTAATTAAATTATAATTTTTTTTAGCAATTAAATTATAGTTAACTGAATGAAATCTTCTGGAGAAATAAATGTAATTTTGTTGTATCTCTGTGAATGTTTGTTTCACTTGTATGTAGTGATCAAATTAAATAAATGAAATTCAGTTGTTGGAAGTATTTCAAAGCGTCTCTCTTTTTCTAGGGTTAGGGTTTTTCCCCTTGGCACCTTAACATACTCCGTCATGTCTCTCGAGTTGATTTAATGGCGGCTTGCTTGGCTTCCAAACTAATCTTAGTACGTGATTTATGCTGGAGTTAATCCCAAGCTATTGATGAGGAATTTAACCTTTTCTAATGATTTTTTCTTGGTTTGCAAGGTATGTTCTTCCTTGTGCTAGTTTCAATGCTTCGGCTATTATATATATATATATATGGGAAAGATGAGACCGCTTTGGAGTCACAAGGGCATTATGAGTCGCGAATGTGAGGTTAGTTGTTTTCTGATCTGTTTCTCTGCATGCCTATGTAGCGCGGGCTAAGGTTTTGATCCGTCCATACGAACATGAACACGAACAAACTCAAACATAGGAAGGACGACACTCGACTTGTCCACCGACTGGAATTTGTAATCTTTTTCAAAATGACATTTAAAAAAGGGTTCTTGAGCCATAAGGACATAATTTGGCAAATATTTACCATCAAGGACAAGACAAAAACACGGCGCCACCCGGTTCATTAATTGACCAATTTACGTTTCATTCCTATACATTTTACAAAAATTACGAAACTGCCACCGATATATTTTATTGACCTCAATAAAATTTTTTAAGGGAATCAATACTTTCTGTGGTAGGAGAAAAAGAACAAATGAGCATCACCTTTGTGTATTTTATTGAGGTCAATAAACTGTTTTATTGAGGTCAATAAACTGTTTTATTGATGTCAATAAAATTTTATAAGATCAGTTAAATTTTAGTTTCTAAGTCTCAATCAGCAAAGAACAAAGAAGCATCACCTTTGTGTATTTTATTGACCTCAATAAAATTTTATTGAGGTTAATAAACTGTTTTATTGAAGTCAATAAAGAGGTCAATAAATTTTTATTGAGGTCAATAAACTATTTTATTGAAGCCAAACTCTTTGGCAAAATTGCTAAAGAGAATTTTGTTTTGTCGTCTTTTCTCATGCTTAGCCAATTCACAATGCCAAAGAATTTTGCCTTCATCTACTGCATAAATGATTCGGAGAAAGCCCGAAGTAACTATTAAGACTACATGATAAAACCCTCAAGTAGAACCAGGACCAGCCTAAGAATTTAGAAGATTCCAAACATGCATTTTACTCCTCTTCTTCTTCTACTATTATATGCCCAACTTCCTCTGCAACTGATGCGTGTATTGCAAATCCCATCCACTTCTTACTCTTGTGTAGATTCTGAGGTATCTCGATTGACACAGAAGTAACAACAAAGCAAACCACTTTCTCAAACCACGCTGGGCTTCCACTTAGGTTAAATTTATACATTGCAGAAGAATGATTTAATGCCTGGCCGGAATTGGAAATATGCATATTAATTAATAATTAGTAACCTCTTTTATTGCAAAGATAGAGAGAAAGAGGAACATACATACCTCAAGGTATCTTGGAAGAACATACTCAATGTTCTTTCGCAGCATACGTGTGGAGTACTCTTCTTTAGAGGGTGGAATGAATTTCTCCCTGCAATCACACATTTAATTGAATAGTAATGGTGAAGTTCAATTTAATACAAAGCAGCTAGCGGCATTTGAAGTAATTGTGGATTGATCGGAAAATTAAATTTTTTTTCGAGAAAGGTAGAATCATTCATTAAAGCCAGAGAGTAGCATACATCAATTCCTAGAACCCAGCTAATATACCCTGCTAGGAGCTAAAAAAAAGATAAGCAAAGCTCATTAAATCTAGAAAGCTCGATTCAAACATCGAGCCTACAAAAATAAAACTTCTACGCATCTAGAAGGGAAAGCACAATTACAAAAGTCGCCTAAGCACTCAATTGTGGTACAACTTCATAATTGTCTTCTAAATGAATCAAAGCTTCACTCATTGTAGGCACACCACCACAACATAAGCAACTTAAAACTTCTCCTTACCCTTACTGCGAAGGGAAGGAGAAACTAATGAAGGAATGAGACGCAAAAGACCCGGACCCAGCTTATGCTTTGCCATTGAAACCCAAAAGGAATCAGCCCACCGGAAAAACCCAATCTTGTTTGAAAGCGAACCCGGTCGGCATAGGGGATCTGACGACCGGAGAAGCCCCATCTGAAGAAGTCGCTGAACCACCTCAGTCACCCCCCACAAGGAGGAACCATCACCAATCCCACATGGTTCGAACAACCAAAGAAACGAACCACAGACGGCGCTGAGGAACACCACAGACGATTCACCCATAGATCGAACCCAAAAGCTCAAGGAGAATCGTAGTGACCACAACTTTGTAGAACCACGGCGAGAGAAAGCCATAGCTTGACAGCGACCGAAGCCGCCCTTGGAACCGGAACCTACCACACGATCTCCCACAGAGAAGACGCAGGCAGCCCGACTGGTCGTGGACAGATGTCGACGATGAACAGGAGTAGACCCATGAAGGCGTCGCTGGAATCCCCGCCCATAGCGGCGGCTAGGGTTTGGAAAGAGAGAAGCTCTCGCTTTCGCTCGCATAGTTTATCGGAAAAATTAAATTGATGATCGACCTACCAATTCAAATATTTATCCACAAGAGTAGCCCAGCCAGACTCCAGTACAACGTTGCCCTCCTCTTTATTCAGACAAGTCGAATCAACCGCAGGCTGTATGATGGTTTCAAATATAGCCCTCACCACAGTTGATTGATTTAACCCCCACTCTGGAAACTTGAAACAAGGCTCATAGTAAATAAAAAACAGATCAGAACTTGATCTAAAGGGGCAGAGTTCTACTTCCCAGTCAATCACATATGGTTTCAGAGGCACAATAACAGTTTCTAGAGCCTCTGCTCCAGCAGTCTCCGCCACTCACACCAGTAAATGAGCTGTCGTGCTGCTCTAATCGAAGCCGCCGCTATGCCCAGCACCTCCAATTCACAGCTCCACTTAATCCGTAAAGCCCAGCCGCGACATCGACCTCAGCACAACTATCGAATCGTCAGCTCAGATCCTAGACCACGTCGTGCCTCTCTCTCTCGCTCTCTCTCTCTCTCTCTCTCTCGCCTCAGAGCCTTCTCTCTCATCCTAAATCTTCGGCGACGAGATCGATCCCCTGAATCAAATCGAGAGCTTCACAGTCAGCTTCAGAAGTGTTGCGATCAGTTATGTATTCAATTTGAAAAGAAACTAAAAATGTCTCTAAAAAGGGTAAAATAGGTATAATAAAAAATTAACAGATCAGGCCTCTTACATTTTGTCCTTAGCGGGAGTAAAAGAGGCTAAACCCAATCCTTATGGGAAATATTTAAAATCTCTCAAACTTCAAGAGAAATATATAGTGAAAATTAGGACCTATTTGATATTACCCTTTTAAAAAAAATATACCTTTTATTTTTTGGCTAATTTTAATTAAAATGGTCCCTATAAATGTATAATAATGATGGATGCCGTAAACCCTAATTACAAGTCATCAGAAATTTACAAGGGGTTAAAAGGTGGAGCGCGTCCGTACATGTGATTTGATATGATATGAATCGAATATGACGGTGTTATGGGGTAGGTTCGAGGCTGGCGTGGCTTTCATTCTGACAGACAGACTACTGAGAATTTAGATTTACCGGCGAATTGGAGAGGGAAGCCAATTACTTACTGAGATTTGCAAAGTGGGTCACGCCAAGTTGACAGCAACAAGACAACAACGACAGGCATTTGCATGGAGACGTTGACCCTCCTCGCCTCCTCCTCCATCATCCTCTGTCCTCGATCTCCTACCTAGCTAGTCTCCTATCCATCAATCCATGGTTAACTTCTTCCAGAACAAGAATCTGACACGCGTCGATCATGACGTCGTCCTGGCTTGCTAGCTTGCTCGCATTCTAGTGCATGTAGGAATGGGATAGATCGGCGACCCATGTGAATCCATGCCCACCGGAACTGTAGTAGTCCTTTCTCTCTGATCATCTCAGCAGTGTGTGTGTGTGTGTGGACCAGACCAGACCGGACCCAACATGCATGCACTCACACAGAGCCAGACCTATTCCCTTCTCCACCACCTTATTATATTCAATGGATGAACTTGTGAAAAAGTAAAAACTCTATGCACGTACAAGGCCCTACGTACGTCAAGGTTGGTCCATCCATCTCCCCAACTAATTCATCGAGGCTTTGCGATGAAAATTTACCATTTCATTTGTTTGATCCGTTGCTCTTCATTGTTTGCTAACGTATATGGTTGACGTGTTGAATAATCCTGTCCACACAAATACTATTGATTTTTTTTTTGAGAAAAGACTAAATTCACATTCCACTAAGACGTTCTCTTCTTAGATTTAGGTCTAAATCTATTTTTGGGGTTGCAAAAACAAAATAAATGACGACCAACTCCAAATTCACCGAATTAAATTACGAAAACAAACTAGTAGAAATATTAATTCGGCTGCACAACTCTAAGCACCACAAGTTTTGAAACCCCGGGTGTAGTACCACCAACATAATCCACCCCTATATGCTAGATCAAGCCATATTTGTTACCACGCCCAACCAATTGTTCGTAGAAGAATACCTGATTGGCTCTTCTACCACGACATCCGAAGTGAACAACCGCTTGAAGAAGTATAGGTTTGATGACTTTATGATTAATTCACACTCACACACACCTGATTTTTTTGCGCAAAGCTTGTTTATCGACATCCAACAGACTACCAAAGGTCGCCCCAAGCCAATGAAGCTATTATAGGGTTTAATAGGCTGGCGACATGCCTTCAATTTTCACCAAAAAAAAAATGTAATTTGTAGTGGGATTTGATCCTTCAAAATCACCCCATTATAGTTGGAGAGGACAATGGGGGCCGGCCTTATCGAATTGTCACGGCCGGGCCGCCCTTCATCACCCTCTACTTGTCAAACTTGGTCTCAAAAGTGATGAGGAAACGATCATTCAGTTTCTGCTGCACCCTAACGTGTATATCCAAAGGCCAAAACTGATTGGAATACCCAAGGCCGGTCCTGATATTTCAGAGGCCTGATGCAAACATTTGAATGAGACTTTACTAATTGTGGTCTCGATTGAAAGAAATGAACAATTTTGGTGTTTCGTATGAAGAAATATAGTAAAACAAGTTTCATAACTAATTAAAAGACTATAAAATATTGAGTTTTGTCCTTAATTTAGGGTGCATGGGGCCTAGTAGAGAACTAGCCAAAAAAAAAAAGCACACACACACACAGTGGATTCAAGCGATTTTTGCCCAAAAATTAACCGTGTGCACATTTTTTTGTCTTGACATAGATTGACACGTTTGGATGTGATGTGGCACCTTGACATGCCTCCTTATGAACTGCATCTTATTTTTTGAAAATTTTCTATGCCAATATCTCATCATTCATAGAGTATTATTTTTAGAAGGTGTTCCAATCAACTCGAAAATCCAAAGCAAATTTGTTTTTATGAATTTTCTAGTTTTCTGTCTTTGAAAAATCGTAAAAAAAAAAAGGGTCAAAAACAGGTCAAGATTTTTCGAGTTCCGTGAATTAGAACATATTCTAAAAATCATGCTTTATCAATGGTGAGATTTTAGCAAAGAAAAATTTCAAAAAGAAAGGGGCTTGACATGGTTTGGCACGTTTAGAGGTTTCATAGCATTCCGAAATATGTTAAACTTTGTCAACACCATTTTTTCTTGAAATTTACATGTGTCATGATCTTACCATTCGTAAAACTTGATTTTTAGAAGGTGTTCCAATTGGCCGAACTAGAAAATCTCGACCGTTTTTTTTTCACGAATTTGCTTGTACTATGACTTTGGAAAATTATAAAAAAAAAACAAATATATGGTCGAGATTTTTGCGTTATGTCAGTTTTGAAATGCTTAAAAATCATGATTTGAGGGTGGAATGATTTTAGTATGAAAATAAGATCATACGATTTTGGATCAAAAATCGTGTGCTATAGTCCACAGTTTTGGTTAAGAAACAAAGGTTTGCAATTTTTTTTTTTAGAGAAAGTTTTGGGGTTGGTCTCCACGGTGTTAGAGCATCGTTGTTGGGTGACACTGTGCGGTTAGACCGCCAAAATTGGACACAGTACGTTAGGCTCGCTCGCTTTCTTAGACTGGTTAAGGGTATGAGCATGGAAATGACACAAATTAGGACACGGTGTACTTGCCCTTAACCATAAACTGATGAACAAGAGCATTAGAATGAGCACATGTAATTGCATTGGCTTGGCCACAAAAATGGGCGACAGCTTGGGTGGCCAATAGAATGAGCGAAAGCAAGGGCTCAGCCACTAGAATGGGCTGGGCCATAAAACATTCATTATAAAGTAAAAAAAATTGTGATATTTTGTACAAACACTAAGAATAATGTAATATATGACTAGAAAAATTCTTTCGGCACGAGAAGTAGTATTTTTATTTTTTTTTCCAAAATCTGAAAACAGAAAAAATCGTAAAAAATAATGGATCAAAATTTTTGAGTTCCGTCAATTGAAAAATGTTCTAAAAATCATGTTTTATCAATGGTGAGATTATGGCTTGGAAATTTTGAATAAAAATGGGTCTTGACATGGTTTGACATATTTAGACGTGCCAGAGGGCACATTGGCATGAGTCCTTATGAATTGCAGTTTTAAAAAAAAAAATTTCTATGCCATGATCTCATCATTCGTAGAGCATGAAGTTTAGAATGTGCTTCAGTCGATGAAACTATAAGAGCAAGAGCGGATTTTTTTTATTAATTTTATAGTTTTCAGTTTTTGGAAAATCGTAAAAAAAAAAGGTCGAAATTTTTTAGTTCCGTCATTTGGAATACATTCTAAACATCATACTTTATGATGGTGAGATTATGACACGATAAAATTTCAAAAAGAAAGGGGCTTGACATGGTTTGATACGTTTAGAAGTGCCATAACATGTCGAAACATCCCTAACTTTTTGAACACCATTTTTTCTTGAAATTTGCATGTGCCATAATCTCACCATTGATAAAGATTGATTTTTAGCAGGTGTTCCAATTGGCGGAACTAGAAAATCTCAACCCTTTTTGTTTACGAATTTTCTTTTATTCCGACTTCGGAAAATTGTAAAAAAAAAGGTCCAGAATTTTTCCGTTTCGTTAGTTTGAAAAGTGCTTAAAAATCATGATTTAATTGTGGGGAGATTTTGGTATGAAAATAAAATCATGCGATTTTAGCTCAAAAACCGTGTGCTATAGTCCACAGTTTTGGGTGACAAACTAAGTTCTCGAAATTTTTTTTTTTTAGAGAAATTTTTGAAGTTGATTTCCATAGTGTTAGAGCAAAAGAAAAAACAATAAAAACCCTAGCTAGTCTCTCCATCATACAGCAAGAAGTGAAAAAGGGAGGAAGGGAATTAGCGGGGCACATCCTCCGTCCACTTTGTATATCAGTTTTCTCAAATTATTCTTTAAAGTTGTTTATATAGATTGATCTAAGTGCCCGATCCAACGTACACCAACATAGCTATAAGTTGACCTCAGATTCAATTAGCTATTGAAAAAATTTTCTTTAATTTCCTTCAAGTCTTCAACAATAATTAACTTTAGCATCTTTCTTTTGGCCTCTAGATAGCTCAGAAAGTATAGACTACATATAATATTTACGTGAGCCTTCGATCTGTCTCTAAAAATTTAGTTCTCCGCACTCAAAGCTTAAACTAGGAGCCTTAAAAGTTAAAACCTCACCAATTAATAATTGTATAGCATGAGCTAGCAGTGATGATCCCCAGAAACCAGATCGATTAACAAAACATTGATCTTCTAGTGTAATTAACAAATCCAACTTCAATTCTTTTAAATATAGATCTAAAATTATTTATATATAAGGTATATATTTTCTTATCTGTACTGTTAAATGGATTGGTATAGCTAGCATAATCGAAAGTAGTGTAGAGTGGTCACTACTACTGATCGATCAGACCATTGCGTCGATCAGTGGACGGCTGGCATCTTCTTCTAGGGTTTAGACCAAAACTAGCTCAAAGTGTGTTGGATTAGGAAACTGTTATTTATGCAGGGTGGAATGGTAGGTGCATGGTTGGGGATTGGACAACATGCATTAAAATCAAACACGTGTTGAACAGGTTGGCCGAGGCGGGAGCACAGCCGCCTCTGCTGCCGATGCCGGCGCAACCACTTGATTTGTTTTCCAGCAAATTGCTTGTCACGTAATTGATCCAACCAAAACTGTAATTAATCTACACATGCACTAGCTATATATTAATTCGATCTCAACTAAAAAGTGTACGTAAAACAGTGGCTACTGGGTTTGTAGCTGGCTGGGTCCAAAAATGGCTCACAGTTGTTTTCCTCGGCTGAAGGTATTTTGGTCTTGTTCTTTTACCACATCGATCTCTGTCTCCAACCTCTTCACGAATGAGCAAACTGGCGACCTACATGATTCATTCATTTACCTAAGAAGGTCATTCGATCTCCTTTAATTTATTGCAACCAACTATTAAGACAGTTGCCCTGATAACACCAACGTGCTCTTCTCTTTAATAAAGTCTTTAAATAAATGGAATAAATCAATTTCTCCTCAACTTGCTTTTAATTTCTATCTTCTAGTGCCTCACTTCCTTCTTCAATTTTAATTACCGATTTTCTTGTTGTTCGTTAATTTTATTCAATGTACCGTCAAAACTAAATCGAAACACTAAATTAACCTCGTGTTACGTATGTGGCACGTACGTAGTTGTATGACCTAAACCGACTAGGGTCGTAAATAAGTATGGGTCATTTTGGCATTTGCTTTGTTTTGTTAATGAGAGATAAGATCAGATTAGTTTATGAACTGTGATCAAATTGACCTACTTGTAACCAAATAGAAATTTCTAAAATGAAGTGTATAAATGTAGAGATAATTAAGCAAAGATACAAGCAGTAAATTCTATATACATATATTGTAAATTCTATGATAATTTGAAGTATATATGTCATACTTTGAGTAAATCCACTCACTGTTGGTTTTGGTTAAAAATTAGATCAAACAGTAGACAAATTCAGAGTGTGACATACTCTAAAATATCATAAAAATATTATACATATAATTAACTATTACTCTGTGTCTTTGCGACCCCTTCACTATTACAATGGACAATTTCAATATTACACCAAGTAAATTACAATGATTTATTTGCATGTTTCAATTCGCTATGTACAGTAGTCAAATGAACAAAAATTATTAACACGAGGATGATTGGCCGAAGACAAAGCCAATCGAGCCAATGGCATGAACAGAGGTCGGACAAGCAAAAATGAACCAATGGCCGAAGACAAAAAGCTCAAAGCCAAAAATGTTTCAAATTTTAGAAAACTTTTCCCTATTTAAGATTCCAATTTCACGAGTTGACAAATTCACAAGTCTAACAGTAGAGTATTTGTCTTTAAAGAAAAAAACTAACCGTAATGTATAATGATAATAGTTGAGAAAAGTTAGAAACTGGAATATATGGTAATGATAAGGTTGCATTGCATATCTTCATGGATCAAATGGTCTAAACTGAAATGATTTTTTTTTTTTTTAACATGATGGATTATGTGAAAGTCATATTGAGCCCATGTTATAATGGGCTTTCTGGTAGCATTGTCCATATCCCATGTTGACGTGTCACAAGCCAGACTGAGAGTGAAGGACAAGTCCAGTTGGAGGCTCCCGCTTCCTTCTCTCCTTCACTTCTTGCTTTAGACTCGCTACTTCTCTAGACTCTCTGAATTCTGATACGATTTGCTGGATGATAAGTATGTCACCTTCACTTTAACTCACACATTTTCACCCAAGCACCGTCTTCATTTGTGTTTCACGTTTCCAGTTAATTAATTTCACGGCTGTAATGTCTGCCCATTTGAGAAGACCACCAGAGGACATGGCTTGCATGAAGCTGGGAGCGAAGTCTGAAGCGTTTCATCGCGATGGCCAAACTTGGTAAAGATTCTTGTGCTTTGAATCCAACAAACAAATAGATAGAATTGATGAGCTACAGAAATAATGCGCAGATGGTGTGTGTTAGTTTGCTTGTTGATTTCATCAAAACTGATATGTATGTATGGTTTATGTATTAGTGTATGTATATATGCTTCATCTTGATGAGTGATAGCTAATTAGAAAATCATTACAAATAGCATGAATGAGGATTCCATGAATGTGTTGTCTATGACGTCTTATCGAAAATGATTTGTGGCAAGGAATACGCGCGAGGTTTGGTGCAATGATTGACTCTTTGATAGCCAAGGCTATTGAATCATGTTCATGTATGTGTATAAGATTATTTTTCTGGATCTGGTTTGTGTGTTTCTTTCAGGGTTTGCACAACTGGGCTACAAAGCGATGTTATTGTTCAAGTTGGGGAAATGTCTTTTCACCTCCACAAGGTGCATTTAATTCGTTTGATATATATGTTCGAAAGTTGAAGTACATTGTGTGGTGTGTGTGTGTGTGTGTGCGCGTGTGCGTGTCATTGCGAGTGCGTGCAGGTGCATCTATGTTTTCAGTTTCAACTCCTATAGTTATCAGGCTATGTTCTCATTTTCTGATCCCCATTTTGGAAACTACTGCAGTTTCCATTGCTATCTAAAAGCGGGCTACTAGAGCAGCTTATCGAAGAGTGTTCTGGTGAGGAAGGCTCGGGTTGTGCATTGCAACTTCATGGTGTGCCTGGGGGAGCTAAAGCATTTGAGCTTGTAACCAAATTTTGCTACGGTGTTAAAATAGAGCTGACTGCTTTGAATGTAGTCATCCTTAGATGTGCAGCAGAATACCTCCGGATGACTGAGGATTATGATCAAGAAAACCTGATTGCAAAGACAGAGGCTTTCCTTAATGAAGTCTTTGGCAGTTGGAGAGACTCCATAATAGCTCTTGGAACATGTGAAGAAGTTCAGCCATATGTCGAAGAGCTCCACATTGTTTCAAGATGCATTGATTCACTGGCTACGAAAGCTTGTTCGGACCCAAAGTCATTCAGCTGGCCTATGTCCGGAGGGAGTGACATTAAGAAGCCAACAGGCACTGTGTCATGGAATGGAATAGCTGCCGAAAGTAAGACACAATCTCCCGGCGAAAATTGGTGGTATGAAGATGCATCCTTCCTGAGCTTACCTCTCTATAAACGATTGATTCAAGCTGTGGAATCAAAAGGCATGAGTCCTGAGAGCATGGCGGCTTCTCTCATAGCCTATGCTAGAAAGTATCTCCCCTTGATGAATAGGCTATCAAGCTTTAACGATGCAAATCATGCAAACTCGGGCACCAACATTTCTGACGAAGACCAAAGGGCTCTACTTGAAGAAATTGTGGGGTTGCTTCCTAATAAGAAAGGAGTAACATCCTCCAAGTTTCTGCTTAGGCTATTAAGAACTGCTATGATCTTACATGCAAGTCAATCATGTAGAGAGAATTTGGAGAAAAGGGTCGGTGCACAGCTGGACCAAGCTGTTCTCATTGATCTTCTCATACCAAATATGGGCTACTCAGTGGAGACTCTTTATGACATAGACTGCATTCAGAGGATTCTTGATCATTTCATGTCTGTAAACCAGCCTTATCCATCATCGTCTCCATGCATAATTGAGATGAGCGGCACTGATCCCTTGACACCTATTACCATGGTGGCCACTCTGGTGGATGGTTATCTTGCCGAGGTAGCGCCAGATGTTAATTTGAAGTTACCGAAATTTGAGGCACTCGCCGCTGTCATCCCTGAATATGCCAGGCCACTGGATGATGGCATTTATCATGCCATTGATGTTTTCTTGAAGGTAAAGCAAACTTAACTTATGTCCATCGCGTATGTGCCTTGTTGTACTATATATGTACTATTGTCTATTGGTATCATAACGTACTACATTGTATATTTCACAACCTCAGGCACATCCTTGGCTTACAGATGCTGAAAGGGAGCTACTCTGCAGGCTCATGGACTGCAATAAACTGTCATTGGAAGCCAGCACCCATGCAGCCCAGAACCAAAGGTTACCTCTTCGAGTCATTGTTCAAGTCGTCTTCTTTGAACAGCTTCGACTACGTACTTCAATTTCCGGCTGGTTGTTTGTTGACAGTCTTGAGAACTCACAAAATCCCAGTGGAAATCTTGGACTCCCCAGCAAAAATGAACTAGACCCTGCACAAGTCGACCGAGCTGTGGGTTTTGATCACGAGGTGAGGGAACGTGTTTTAGAGCTTCAAAAGGAGTGTTCAAGTATGAAAAAGGAGCTTCAGAAGCTGGTGAAGAACAAGAGAAGTTGGAACATTCTTCCCAAAAGGTTAGGTTTTAGAAAAAAGGTCGATCCTTGTTGTCCAAAAGAATCAAAAGCCTCTGATTCTGATAGGATCATGACACCAGCATCATGTTTCAATGGGCAACAAAATCATGACAATGGTGAAGTGCCTCATTCAACTGCAAAGCCTCAAACTTAAGGGGATATATAATATGTTAGCTTTTCTTGTATTTTTTGAATATTTTCTTTTGCATGGATGCCTCTGACTTAGAGTTGAGTTATGTATTCTTTACAAGTTAGGTTTTCATTCAATTTAATTTGCCTCAAGAAAAGTTATAGCTCTCTTGCTGTTGGGGACCAAATCCAAATTGATTACAATTTGCAACTCATCAACAGAATCTCATATACAAAACCCTGGTATCAGCCCTGATCATATGTTCCATTGTTCAGGCCGAGTGACTTCTAATCATAAATGCATATGGATTCCACATAGAGACTCACATACTTTAACAATTGGAAATCACTCACACCCCTGAAAGCGACTGTCTTTTAACATTTCTCACAAACTTTTGCAAAGATTAAGAAGAACCAGAAGGGTCTAACGAGCTGACATGACAGACAGGGACTTGTTTCCTTTCACTCTTGTACTTAATGTTCCATCCCCATCTTGATAAGCACCAGAAGTGGAATCAACATCAGGAAAATGTTAGAACTTAGAGGAAGAAACTGGGTCCTAATTGTCCCCAACCCCTGGCCTTTCACTCTTATATGTTCGTAACTTGTGTGACCCTCCATAGGCTACATCACATGTCAAGCTGTCTCCTTTGTTGGAAGGCAAAGGCACTCCCCCTCCTTTTTCCATTTTCAATCAGTATGACTTGTCCTCTGTTTTGTATTTGCTTGTAGTTGGTTAGCTTAGACTCCAATGTTGGCCATACCTCCCAACCTTAACAGAAAGCAGCAGTTGAAAAGATAGGCCAAGTATGCCTGCAACAACAATTGTCCCCTCTTTTACTCTTGGCTAGTGACACTTAACTCACTGTAATTGGACCACTTGTTCCATATCTCCAACTATCTCAATGTATTATCAAGCTTTCTCTGGACCCATTTAAGTTGATTCCATGAGAGTGATAAAACACAACAGAGGACAAACAAAGCATATGTATAGGCACATATGCTTTTGTTTTCTGTACACTTTCCGGTTCAAAAAAAGTTTTTCTTTTTGTTTTTCTATCTCCGAATTCATTAATCGTAAAAAATCAACCAAGACCCAATTTATCATCTTACTAAAGTACTAATCTTATCATTACATCTCCAGAAAAATTAACAAAATAGTGTTTTGAGTGTAATAAAACTTCGGAGATACCTAACTACATGAAACAGGATTGAACTATTTAAAATTGACACACATTTGGTTTGAGTAGAAAGAAAAGAGTAGATTATAAATTAGTTAACTATTAATAGGGGAAGGTTCACAAGCCTCTACTACTTGCTTACTTACAACTAAAAGCAGGGGAAGAAAATTTCCACAAAAAGGAATGTTGAAGATTGACATAGTAAGGTCAATTCCAATAATTTACAACAAAGAAATTCCCCATATCAGAAATTTAGAGTTCTACAAATTAGCTTCTTCAACTTCTGAAATTCCCACGGGCATTTTGCTTGAATGCTGCAAGCCCCTTTCACCTAGAGATATCAAATTCTTGTGTGTATCCAAGCTGTGCCATATCCCAATTCAACTTTGAAGCAACTCTTTCATGACATGGGACATAATCCTATCACCATAAGCAAGAAATCAGTGCCACAATAGAGGTAAAGGACTTGACTTTTCAGTGTGAAGTGTTTAGTGAGACTTTAAAAAGTGTTAATGATTTTACATGTGGATTTGTTGAGTATTTGAGTAAAACTTAAAGACAAACAAACAAAAAAAATCAAACAATGTTTTGGGTTACCTCCAGTTTCTTCACCAACTCCCTTGCTGTTGGTGCTGATATAATAATGTGGCGTGCATTGGGGCTAACAAATCCTTCTTCCACAGCTGTATCAATGAATGATAGCAAGGAATTGTAGTATCCATCAACATTCAGCAATCCCACCTAAAAAAAAGACTTGGTTTAATCCCCAAAGTTCATGAGTTACCATTGACATTATTATAAAATCCCAGAAAAGCTAATTACCGGTTTGTCATGAATTCCAAGCTGAGCCCAAGTTATCACTTCAAGTAACTCTTCCAGAGTTCCATAACCACCTGTATATAAAATCTAATTAGGCTTTTGCAGTCCAAGCTTCATTAATCATACAGTTCAAAAATTAAGTCATCACCATGTACAATACTATGGCCTAAGGACCAGGATCACGTTATTAATCATTAGTATCTCTGATACATGAAAAAAGGGAAAGACCACTATTTTGTTGGTGTAAAACAGTAAAAGGATAAAAAAAAGCAGGTTATACTGTCAGCTCCTTTACTTTGCTCATTTGACCTTGGTGCAATGTACTTTTGACTACATAATAATGAAAGTTCCAAATGTACTTTGCTCACTTGCAGAGGGAGTTTTTTTTTTTTTGAGCTCTCATTTTCTTCTGGGTTGGAAGAATTCAATTCTTCATAAAGACCCATCAAAATATAATGACTATTTTGCCCATGCATGTCCTCTTGCTTCACATATACTACCATGTTCAAAAGAACTCTGGGATGAAATGAATGAAGTTTTTCTAAAGTGGTCAGCATCATTCCCTGTCAGGTGCTTATGCAAGTTGGCAAAGACTATTTGGTGAAAGTGTGCATATAAACCTTTTCTCCATAAGGCAGCACACAATTGGTATAGTCATTTACAGGTACAAGCTATTTAGGGAAAAGAGTATATTAACAACAGAAGCCGGGTTCCTCAGAAGCTCTAATTTTCAGTGAAAGGATGTTGATGGGTCAAAGGACTATGGTTTGAATGGTTGCTCTCTAATCATCATGGCTCTTGGGGAGTGTGAGATTCACACAATCACAATCATAATAGACACATAGCATGACCAGATATCAAAGCTTGTAATAGCATAAAAAACAAGACCCACACCAGTAAATTATCAACTTATTTTGACCTATTCTGGCCAAATTCTTCATAACCCTTTTTAGCACTCTATGTTTCAATTTTTAGTTATTTACTCGGTTCATTAAGGGTTTAGGGTTCTCTTCTGGTTTGTGGTTCTGTCTCACTCGCTTCTCTTCCATTTATGTTCCATTTCAGTTTATTGGGTTTTGAGAAATTACAGCTAAACACAAGAGGGGACTTGAGAATCTTCACAAGAATCAAACTTGTGACCTGCATGGGTCAATCTTTACAGGCTTACAGCTACAATTGGTAAAAATAAAAGCCATGAAGGACCATTGGTATTTTGATTTGTTTAAGAATTCTGGTGTAAACCAAAACAACTATGCAGGCTGTGCAGTGCAGGGCTTATACTAACCAGGCAATGCAATAAAGGCATCTGAATGCTTAGCCATCTCTGCCTTTCTTTGATGCATGTCGGCAACTGCCTTCACTTCTCCCACTGTTTCACCAGTTATCTGTAAAATGGTACCAATGCACAGAAAACCATTAAAGAAATTGCAATTTTGAGAGAGAGATATTTGGAGCTTTGTGCAGAAAAGCAATGATGGATTTTGCAGAGAAATGATGAACTTAATACAAATTATCACCCCAGCTACTCCCCAGCCAGTCATTTTTAGAGCAAAATAAACAAAGTTCCATACATAGAAAAATCCAAGACAGAAAAGCACAAGAAGCAAAATACTTTTTAGCTAAGTAAGAGCATATAAACTATGCAGAGAAACCAGAAGTGTACTATTAGTGCCAAGTACTCGAGTGCAAGGATAAGCCTCTCCCCAAGCATCCATTGAAGAATCAGAAATTCTAGAGAACCAAACAGAAAATAACAAGAAACAAAGCAAGCAACAAAGAACAAAAAGGGAGCAAAAAATAAAATTAAAAACAAAAGGGTGGCTAAAAGGGCTCACATCATCCACAGATTCCACACCAAAAAGAAGAAAAAGAAAAAGGAAAGAAAGAAACAAAAGATTGAAAAGAAAGAAAGACGTAGAAAAGATTTGAACAAGAATCTGAATCCCGATGAATTGTGAGATATATAGAAATAACAATAAAATAAACCTTGTACAATTAAAAAAAAGTTGAAGGACTTTATCTGGCTAATAGGAAACATACCTCTCGAGGCATGAGCGTCTTGGGAATAACTCTGCAGAGAGACAATAACATGACAAAAATTAGTCCCAACTCACTTAATTGTTTCTTAATCTCTTTGTTTTGTGTTGTTTATTTCATTTCTGAGATTTGATAATTAAAGAGCAAAACAATACCCAATGACATGCCGACCGCCATCATGAACAGCTTGAGAAACCAAACCCATTAGGCCTATGCTGCCTCCTCCATAGACCAGATCAATGTTCCTTGAAACCTTCAAGAAAACCAAAACAAACTCAGCTCAGAAACACTAAAGTTCTTATTATTTCATTAACATGAGGAGAGGTACAGATGGACAAAGGTAAATTTGATTTATATGAAAGCTATCACTTTTTCCATCTCTAAATGGACTCATTTAAGTTTGTTAAGCTTTTTGATAATGACAGAGAAAGAAAGATCAACGTTTGCATGCATTATGCTAGAGACAAACTTAACAGGGAAGAAAGGTTTTGAACTTTGAAGGCGTCAAATTAATCTTAATTCAGCAAATGAAAAAACAACCCATGAACCATATGACAAACAAGTTGCAATATCATAATGTGCTTGCACCAAAAAAGCAGAACAAGATAACATGAAAAGTTAAAAAGCATAAGCAAGATGAAGGTTTGAGCAACTTCCACTAATCCCTGGCAAAACCCATTTCACACAAACAAGAAACAACAGAAAATGAAGGTCAAAATCAATCTACCAACAAACCAACAAGTTGAAAAGTTTGAAAATTTTCAAGAACCCAATTTTAGAAAACCTCAAAGTAGCAAAACCCACATCTTGATAAAGCATAAAACTGAGTTTGAAATTATGAGAGAGTCACTCTATACCAGTTCTTTCCCAAGCTCAGTGGCAGCATCTTGGTAGCTAGTTTTCTTGCCCTGGCTACTCCCACAAAACACACAAATCCTCCTGAACTTTGAGAGCTTCATTTCAATGTTATTAATCTCCATTTCTCTCTCAATCACTCTCTCCTTTTTGTTGCTTAAAATTCAAAGACTACTCTCTTTCTCTCGATCGCTTTTTACTTCCTCTGTTTCTTTCTTTGCTTGTTACACTTATTTGGTGGTCATGCGTATTTATAAACCCCCTCGCACGTGAGTGACCTTAGCACGCTTGCCACAACCAAAACTCTCTCACACACAAGCCATTGGCACGCGTGGACCACTCTATTTTTATTCGTTTCGTTTCGTTTCCTACCCCTTATTTTCTCTCATTTTCCCAGTCTCCCCTTTCTGCATTAGTACCATTATGATCTTAAAATAAGTTGTCTATTTATGAACTTACCCACAATGATGTTGTAATGTTTTCTTATCTTGTTTGTCCATTTATTGTGATACATCCCAATTGGTGTGGACCGGGGGTGGTAATGTGTTAACACATCGTATTCGTATCGTATTATTTTGTGATTGTGCCGACTTATTTACTTACTTATATAAGATGACTCGGCATTAACGTTAATATAAATATTAATTTTCTGTTTTCGAATTGGCCCATATATATATATTACAAACTAAAAATTTAATGCTTAGTTTCACTTTCGTCTTTGAGAAGATATATTGTTCAATAGAAATATGCTTGATATAAATGCTAACAAAACCATAAAATTGTCATGAAATTTTGCAAATATTCAATGAATTGAATAAATATTTTTTTTATAATGAATAAATATTCAATCAATTTTCTTAAGATCCCCAATATACATTTGATTCAAACCTAGGCAGCCTATATTATGGGAGAAAAAAATTAATTAATAGCTAATAATGGGGAAAAACCCTAACCCTATAATAGCAGGACAAGCTTCGAGCTTGAGTAGTAGAAACCTATTCCATCTTAATGGCCATATATAATTAACTAGAAACCTCTGTCTTAATTACCTCAGTTAATAATTAACTAGTACCACACACTAATTTTGTCCCAAGAAAAAAACACTAATGTGGCTAGCCCACTATCTGTTTATTTATTCTAAGGCTTGCACCTTTGAAAATCCAGACAAACATTCATTTTTCAACCTCGAAGTCCAAAAATGGACAATCCCACAAGGGTGTATTTATTTAAATATCCCAAGATGGGCATCACGAACTAATTTAACTAATTGTTTTATTTTTATACATGACATATTAACAATTTGACATATACAATCTATGTGAGTAACAGAGAGCAAGTATGGGTAAATTTCCAGAAGAGTGATCGAGGGAGGATTTTGATTGAATAGAAGAAACATATATATATATATATATATATATATATAAGTGGGTTATGAGCAGCCTTGTGCCCTCATCCACTTCCCTGACTCGACACACTTGTTGTATGCATAGGAAACATTTCATTGTTATTACCTTTCCCCATATCCACCACTCCTTCACTTCTCCAAGCATGCTGTCCCCAACTCATCTATACTCACTAATTCCATTGCCCTCTTCTCCACCAATAACATCCCCTTCTCTCGTAAATTCATTTTAGGGCAACTAGAAGCGATGGCCATCTCTCACCATTTTCCTACACGTACATCCCAATACTTCAATGATTTCTTTAGGGTTTTCTTTACAGATAGATGTCAATTATTCGACCAACTGTCTTGATGAAGTGGTAAATGTGAGGGCAATTGAGAATTCCTCACGCATTTAGGTAGAAAAAAAAAAATTAAAAGCATGCCTGCAATAATGGTTTTTTTTTATATTTTTCTTGAAGATGAAGTTAAGATGTTCAACGAATTGCTTTAAGTAAACCAAGATAAAAATAATCGATCGAGACGAGTAAAACAAGTTATTTCATCGGACTCTAATTTCGTCCTGAAAAGAAAAATTCTTGCAAGCGAAGTGATGGGATAAGCTGATAATTAACAAGATCAAACCATGATCCTATAAGCATTTATTTATGTGGAACTGGTTAAAAGGGACTAAATGTGAGCAGGGTTAGATTATAGGGACTAACTGAATCCATAGCATTTATTGATGTGATCTAAACCTATAATCTTTCAAAAGTTACTCCTTCTATATTATTACCATTTGGTAATTAGTTATTATTATTATTTTGTGGGCTAGATACTGCAGTTCCAGCTGCATAAGATTATTAAACTAATCCTTATATTTAAGTGTTGTTCATTGCCTGGATTGCAGGAACTGAACCCATGCCCTTAAAAAATATGTATCAGATTAATTCAGTTTTACATCCCCAATCCCCAAAATTGGCCTTTTCTGGCTGTTTCCCTTTACCCTTTTGTCTGTCTACTTCTTGCCCACTCCTTAAGTCCCCCATTTTTGGAGATTATAAACTCATAATTACTATTCTTAATAGGGGATTGAGCATATACTAATATACTATTTATGGCCTTGTGCATGCTTGCATGCGCGTTTAAGGCATGGTTTTGTGTTTCTTAGAGCATCTCCAACAATGATACCTATTTTTAAAGTTAAAATACCTAAAAAAGTGAGATTTAGCTAGCAATTTAACAATCTCACTCCAACAACACTAGCTATTTAGTACTCATATAAATTTTTTTTATCAAATAATACATTGACACGTGGAGAAAGAGAAGAGAAAAGAGGAGAGAGAAATATAGGTATTGGTTTAGCTATTCAGATTTTCTAGCTATATTTAGCTACCCGTTTAACAAAAAGTTAAATGTAACTTTAGTTTAGCTACTCTGCTGGAGCTTATTTTTGATACAAAATAGCTATAATATTACTAAAATCTCATTTTAGCTACTCTGTTGGAGATGCTCTTAGTTGGCAGTGGTTTCTTCTTATGATTAAAAAAAATTCCCTCTTCAATGGAGAAAATGTATTGAATATCTCACATCATAATTAAAAATATTATATACCCACATACAAACATAAACTAATTAGTAATTGATCGACTAGATATATCTCATTACTGTGAAAATATTTTAGATGTGACTGTTACGTCATGTTATATATGTGACTTCCCAATAAAAATTTGTTAAGTGAAATTTTTTTAACACCTCAGCATTGGATACAAATCCTTAGAGTTATAGGGTAGGTAGGGTTTAGGATTTACCCAATACTAAGGTGTTAAAAAAAATTCTACTTGACAGATTTTTATCGGAAAGTCACATATTTGACATGGAGTGACGGTCACATGGAAAAATCTCTCGTTGTGAAAAAAGTTTAGTCTATATATGGAATATTCTTCATCAAGTAGACACATTTGGTAAACAAAACTGCACAACATATAACATGATGCGTTTTGCCTATTACGGTAATATGTATTCTTTAGTAAAGTTAACGTACTGCATAAGAAAAAACATAGTTCCTTACGTAGTCGACTAGTAATAGTAAGTTAGTAATTGTCCATATTTTATGTTCTCCTACAAGAATTATTCCTACAAAAATAATCAGTCAAATTGATCGAAGATCCTTAGTCTTCAAGTTACCATTATCATTGTTTTATTTCCAACCATAAATTGTATTTTTCTAGCAATTTAAATAACCAGATGATTTGCGATATTCATGGACTGAGCCGATCTTGAGTCCTCTCTATTGATTATTTGTAGTGACAATCATTGAAGAGGGAAGAAATTGACATTATTGAAGTGTATTGCATTGTTGCAAAAATGAGATTAACCCAAATTTGCCTTCCTAAGAGAACCCTAATTAAGATAGTATTCCATACATATGCCATAAATAGGGTTGTGGCAATGGCACATCTAAAAAATGTATGAGGGGGACAAAAATAAAGAGATAAACCTGTCTATGTCTTGCCAATATTTCACAGCCAGCCAATACAAAACCATAAAATTGGAAAAGAAAAGATGGGAATGGGATACCATTTGGTGCAACAAATGCCTGCATGAGCACAACTTGAATTGCAAGATGTTTGATATAAGTTTGCCAAAAAAAAAAAGGTGTGAGATATAATATAAGCATAACTAGAGAAACATATACAAACATTTCGATCTGATCGAACCCTCTCATGCTTTGACTGCAGAAGATGTTTTTGATCTAAAACATTTAGGGTTGGATTGATCTGTCACCACCTAACATTTCCCTTTATTACCTTCATTTCCCAATGCTTCTTATAACTTGTTGTAAAGCCCCATATCTTGTTACTCATAGAATTGAGACAGAGTTATAGCAGTTGTTGGTAGAGCTTCAATCTGTCCCTATTTATTATGCACATTCATATAAACCCTAAATAACAAATTTTCAGATATTCCTATAAGTTAAAATTCCACAGTCGAAAATGGAATCTGTACTTTTTGCTTTGGGATAAATGGCTTCTGAAATTTGCAGCTGCCATGATGCTCTGCATAAAAACTTACCTTGCTGCAATGCATAATCAGAAGCACTCATCTCTAGTGGTAAAGCCTGCCTGGGTCCTGTGCTATAATTACAAAATTCCCCTTGCTTGACACATGGCCTCATGTGATTGGAGAAGTTTGATTCAATTATATGCTGAAGAAAAAAAAATCACATAAAAGTTGTAGACTTGCCTGCGCAGCTTGATCTTGCCCAAAACTATAAGTGACATCTGTCATGAATATGAACATGACTCATATCCCATCCACCCAAAGTTTTGAGCTTCCTTTTAAATTTTTGGAAGGAAACCCTTATCTTTTTTCTTATTTGGTCTGAGAAAGTTGAAACACAACAAAGAACCTTTTCTTTTTGTCTGTTCAAAAATAAAAGCTAAAATCTCTCATGGTCATTGGGTCATTTTTGACTTGTTTTTCCAGACCAATTAGCACAAATTTCAAGTCTTAACTACCAATTGAGCTCGATCATAAGTGATTATTGGCTTAAGTTTTTCCAAAGTTTTGGTAATGTCCCTCTGTGAACTTTAACTCATGGCAAAAGGCCAAAAGTTGTTGAGGCTCAAAAGGCTTAATGTGACTGGTAGTTTTAGTCTAAATGGCTTACTTAGACTGCACTCAATCCAATTTATCTTTTTCTGCGCGCTTTTAGCCATTTTTCTTCTCTTTTGGGTCTTTGCTCAAGTAACAGTTGGAACTGGTCTAATAGCTTGGAGGGAAAAATTGGATCAAAGAAAATGATTATGAACATCATGCTCAGACTGTTAGTTCAGGGTCATTTTGACCCTCTTTTTCTTTTTTCTTTTACATTCAGAACACAGTTTACTTTTCTTTTAAGAAAAAAAAATTATTCTAAATGCACCGAAAGGAAAGAAAGAAGAGGGATGTAGAAGTCTTACCAAATTCAAACCGGTACAAATCCCCAATAGATGTTTGCTTTATGCCTTTAAGAGGCATGCTCATCTTCAGTGAAAGATTCAAAAAGTCTACCCTGAATTGGCAAAATTAAATTTTATAGACACATAATTGCAGTTCGCTTCTCATGTTCTTAATCGTTTGTTCCGCCATTTTTAAAGCATTTCTTTGAAATCTTTGTCCATAATCTTACAAAATACATTGAATATAATTGAAGCTCTTTATCAATAGGGTAATTGCCTACACTCAAACCCTCTAACTTTATAACATTGGTGTCGTTGGTGATGTGTTTTTTGGTAACAATTCATCCTCGACATATCTGGCCAAATGAGACTAAAGTACGTGCACAGATAAGATCAAAGACACAAGTGCTACAAGAAATGTTTTTAAGGGGCAAAACATGGACAAACAAAAAGGAAAAACACGTACTTACAAAGGTAATTAAGCTCAGCAATGTTTGCTTGCTATATAAACGAGTTATAGTATTATCGGTTGAAGAATGGAAAGTCCCGGCCATATCTAAAAAGTTACAAAATAAACTACAAACTGTAACTGAGTGGTTTACTACTAATAACACGAAACTTTTTAGATAAAACCCTAGACTTAGTGATGAGTAGTTAAATCGGAAACGATGCACCAATTAGCAATAGACCACAGCTGATCGAGTGTTAATAAAAAGTTGCTATCTTTGTGTGTGTACTACAAGATGATGGCTTAGTCAGACAGTACTAGAACGAAAGAAAAGAATGGTACACACAGTCACGGATCCCAAACACAATACATAATGCAAAATATACGGAGCAAGATAAGGATGATCAATTCATCTTTCCCAAGTTGCAGCTGTCCACAAGTGATTGTCTTCTTCCGCAAGTAACAGATGCTTTCCAAGTCGACTCAGGAAATGACAAAACGTACCACTCTCCAATCTCAGAAACTCAGAGCTAGCCCAGCCATGCATATAGATATTGCATGTATCATTATCTCTTATTGAGGTAGCTAGGCTGCGTGTGACCGAAGGCAAGCCTGTATATACATAGTGGTTTTCTACATCAATATGTGGATTAATTCATGCATGAACCCAGCAAATGGGAAAGTTAGCTATCTAGCTAGGACTAAACATACCATAGGTTTTTGAGGTTTGGTACACTAGCAATCTAGCATTTTCAAGTTACAAGTTGCATGCAATTAGTGGTTACGTTTTGAATAGGGCAAAGTACGTACGTAGTGCAATTTCACAAGTTGCAATGCAGTATAATTGAGACAGATGCCTGTGGACTGTGGTGGTGTGTGGGAATTTCCATCAGTCAAGTACTCTAGTTCGACCCAATAATATCATGATATTTTCCAGATCATGATCAATGTGTGCTTTGGTGTCAGCACCGATATCGTCTAACAACACTTGGCTTTTAATAGGGGTAGCAATTTTCGCTACGATGGAAATACAACACCAAGTTGGCACTTGATTTTGACACGATAAACATGAACATGAATGTATGAGTCGTTACATATTATTGAGCTTAATTATTTTGAGTTCAAAATACAGGTAGGCCGGTTAACTTGTCATGAGTCGAGATGATGATCACGCCATAAATTTCAAATGGATTAACACATTTGACATGAATTGTCATCGTTGTTTTCTATTCTTCTTCTTCTTCTCTTACCGGTCAAAAACAAAACTTGCTAAGAAATACAAACTAGCTACCGAAAGCAAAACTTGCTAAGGACTTTTGGATGCATGAATAACAACTTTGAATTCAACATCTCGAATTTGTCTTCCAAAAGGAGGGATAAGTGTCCGGCAAAGCTAATTAATTGTCTCATAAAGATAATTCATGAGCTAAGAGAAAGATGAGACATGTTTTGTCTATATTCAATTTCATAAGATTCTTTATCGCATGCGCACCTCATAGTCACAATTTTTAGATAATTAACAGTATAATAACATGCTAGTTTAATATACATTATTGATTAGAGTTTTCTCATAACTAAAACTTTTGTAGTCTTGTGAATGTCAAACATGTGCCGGTGGCATATATTCTAGGCAAGATTTGATTCTTGTCTGCATGAGTGATTAATATCTCTATTTAGACATGTTTGAGGTTTTCACATTTCAAATTCCACATCTATGGTGACATGCACGTTAGTGTTATTTGGTGACTTGCTCAATTGAGATCGAGCTAGCTAGGGCGGTGCTACATCTCAATTTGGGCATCATCAAAAGCCTAATTGCATGCTATGGTCTTTGACTAAGAAACCAAAAAGATCGACCTAATAAGAAGGCAAACAACGCGCTTAATTTAAACATCTTACCTATTTTGATTCGGTTGGTTTCTTTTAGCTAGAGTTTCAAATCAACAAGTTAACTGCCTCAGCAAATTAAACAGTAAATAAAACATAAAAGAAACAAAAGGAATCGAGCTTTGTTTGCTGGTGTATGAGACTTTTATGCATGCATGTCACCAAAAGATTTTCGAAACAGAAAGAGTTTTCATGTGGGGTTGATAATCTTTTATTTTGGTTTATCTGAATTGTCTAATACCCTTAAACCCTATTTGGAAGACCAGAATCATATATAAGATGCTTTTTGACTCTTCATTTCTTTACTGATCTATATATATAAGTTTCTATTCTTAACTTGCCGACAGCAAATTAATAAAGAAAAATGAAAAGGAAAACTTCTTAATTATATGGGATAGCTTATTAAAATGCTTTGAATATTTAGATGGATTTTTCAATTTCGATCAAAGAGGAGTAGTGTAAACAATTTCAAGAGATTTCGTTCTAGCTACGACCCCACTTTTATATATCTGACAGTTAATATAGTTAATGTATGTCCAAACTGGCATGCATGGATCATACTTTCTTAATTAGTTGATTTATGAAAAGTTATTAGATCAGAAACCAATTAACAAAACCCATATGCCAATGTCTTAATAAAGCAGCAGAATATGCACACTATGTTTTTTTTGTCGAAAATATGCACACTATGTTTGAAATTGAAGCAAAAGTGATGACAGTGGTAAGTAGAGGTGGATTTCGTCCATGACTAGATAGTGTGGATAGGGGTGTCGATCAACTAGTAGAAATTAAAGTCATTAGTCATCTAAAAGTTCTTTTTTTTTTTTTTGCCGAAATTGTGATATATCATTGTGAATGAACAATTAATATACGGTAGAAAATCACCTCATATATATAAAATAATTCTCCAATAAGCAGGTCCTTACTTTTTAACATGCGGAGTTTCAGTCTCAACTATCAGATCCGTTTAAATGATATGATTTAACGATTGAAATCAAAACTCCGCATGTTAAAAAGTAAAGATCTCTTTATTGGAGAAGCCCTATATATATATATTCATGTGGTGAAACGGTTATTGCAGAGAGAAAAAAAGTGATTGAAACGGTTTTTACTCTTTTTTTTCATTAAAGTTATTTTATAATTGTCACAATTTTCCTTGAAGGTTAAACTGATTTCTAAAGTTTTTAATCTTTGAAGGTTATTTATAAAAAAAATTAAATTTTGGTTGACAAACTCTTTTTCTCTTAAATATATAATAGATAAATATATGATAAAGTTTTTTTACAATGTTTAAATAAATTATCAATCTGAGATCACACACTTAAGCAATAATTTTTTAAAAAAATTATTTGAATAATAGTTGAGATTACTAGTGTAACAATATAATATGCTAGATATATAGTCCAAGCTTTTTCACATACATATAACGTGGCAAATGCAAATAAGATAATCGTTCAACTCTAAATTTTGTTCCCCATTAAGTTACCAGTAGTTCTTTAATTGTTGCTAATTTGCTACTCTATTTTTCGTAAGGATATATAACAAGTAAGATACTCGGTGAAATGGTTCAAAGAGGCTAGGGTAAGGCAACTGTGCAAACAAAGGAAGCCAATGTATTGAAGGATATATAGTTATTCCTCCTCAATCCTCATAAATGCTTCAAAGAGATTACGGTAGATTTAATTGAGGAAACAATTTAAATTTCTCAAATATGTGTTTCAAATATGAGAAATAAAATGTTCGATGAAATGTTTGAAAGAGACTACAACAGAGACAATCCAACATAGACAATCCAACATATGTTAGCATGTTAACGCCCTTGAGGATCACCTATGCTTTCATGAAAAAAGATTCCAGATTTGCCATTGTTATAAAGATTAAATTTTAGTAGTGGTGATCGAATGCAACAAATTAAATTTCTTAAAATCTTCATAGTACTTATGTCACACTATGGGATCACATAATTGAGCGTTTGGCAAGGACTGATAGTACAGTCCCTTGACACATTTCCACCATACAGAGAAGCCCGATTATTTCGGAAGTGAAGACAGAGTGACCTGGTGAAGGGGCATTGGAACATGAAGAGCATATGATTTGGTTTCCTTAAAGCTCAAGTGTCTCCCATTTCTAGGACAACCCACTTCGAATTCCCATCATTTCACTTTCACTTACTGTTGTGAGATCAGTTAGCTCTTCCACATTCCTATACGAAATCATGCAAATCCATTACGACAACATAATGTTACAGATATTTAATAAGAGAATATAATTTTATTCGACATGCATAAATAATTTCTAATTTTTATTGTAAACCATAATTATTGTCGAAAATTATAGAATGTTGTAGACTCCAATGATCATATCAGCATCATTCTGTTTCTCCGAAATGGAGGAATATCTATGGTAAATAATCTGAGAAAACACCCTTCTTTTGTTAAAATCAAAAACCCACTTTGTGGCTAGAGAAAGAGAGCATTCAACAATAAGTTTTAGGTGCATGCATAGTCTTCAACTATTGCATGGTTGGTCAATGGCACTCATAGATATGTCAGGTGTTTTTTGGGTTTGGGATTCCGATCAAATACTCAATTGCCTAAAACCAATAGTGATGGCTTCTCACATGCACCTTCACTTTCCATTCCCTTCTTCAGAACTTGGATAGAGATTAATGAATACCTGGGAATGCATGGGACTTACTCTGTCCAAAATTATCATGACAAATTACCCCTCCACATGTTGGTATATTGGGAAATAGGTTAAAAAGCTCATTGGCTCAATAGTCCTCTTATTTACCAAAATGCATGATGGGAATAAGTTAATTTCCAATTCTTGAGTACTTATACTAAACAAAAACAACACACCCACATGCTTAAGAATGATCAAGGCCTTACAAAATTACCATACAAGCTGGTGGAAACACTCAAGTTGTGGTAATTTTGACTGAATGACACTAGTGTCATCTTCCATTCTACACTACCCTCCAAATTTTTTACAAAATGTGATTCTATATTCTTCTTACTTGCTGCCAATTTTTTGAGTAAGTAGCCAAAAATTACTCATCTGCTCATCCTAAGGTAAATTTGTTATATTTTTTATTTTTCCCTTAACTCAATGAGTGTTCCATTCACAGAATAAAAGGCTCTTTTTTCAAGCTCATTTGGAGAGAGATTTTCTCTATTTCATTTCGTCGATATATCCAAACATAAGGGGAGAAGTTGTTATTGGCTTGAGGAATCTTCAACATTATTTACTATGTTCGTTTTGATGATTGTAACTCCGTCTCTAATTAATAACATTTAAGTTTACATCGTTCAATTTTTTTTCTTTTCTTATATTTTTTCGTTTTATGTCTTGTGAATTAATTTATTTTCGTGTTTGAAATAAAAGTTTGTTTCCAAAATAAATGGTACATTGACACCATGATAAGTCTTGGAAAATGTTTAAAAAGAGATGAACAAAGCAACAATAATGGGGAGGAAGTACAAGTTGCTCACAATTGGCGGGAAGTTTTCAGTCCACTCTAAAACATCACTTATATTCCAAAGTGTTATGAGTGTTGATTGGTTCCCGACTGCACCATTTGGAAGGGAGCTGGTGGGGGGCGTCATGTTTTGGGTTTCTGCAACAACATGGGGCGTGGTGGACGGTTGGTGGTATTGGATGGTGGCTTGCTGGTGTTTGTTATCATTTCAGATGGCTACATCGAAGTTGGAGGTGGTTGGAGGTTGAGATCACTAGCATTGTGGCTCTCATTTTCATGGTGGTTGCTATCAGATGGCTTGAGGCGGCGATGTGGGAGAGGAGTGCAGGTCGTGACAGTTTATTTGATTTTTTTAGGGTTTTATTTTTAGGTTGTTGGTTAGGTCAAATAAGTCCATGCTCAATTGAGCCAGGGTTTGGGGTTCTTGGTTTTCATGTGGTGCCATTGCCATGGCGTTATTTCCGAGGACTATGTTCTCACTTCTCGATGTTTTTTTTTTTGTCAATTGTTTGGTGCTTTGTTCTTTCAAGTGGTCTGGCTGTTTTGGACACGGTGTGGAAGAGGGCGAAATGGCTTTTATTGCCGTTGGCTGGAAGTTTGGATCGTGACTCTCGGGAGCAATATATTGGTAGCCTATGGAGAAAGGCGATATTTGTGGATAGAATTTGGGCCTTATTGGCTCATGATATCTATAACCGTCGGTTTTATGTTAGGGATATAAGTAGTTCCTCTTCTCTGGTTGGAGTTGTTGTAAATTTATATTGTCATTCCCATGATTGTAATCTTTTTAAGTAAGGAATAAAATTCTCTTCTTCTCAAAAAACAAAAAAGATTGGTTCATGCTTTCTTTACCCAAGTTTAAGAGCACTTTGGATTCCAATTCCTCAAATAATAGCCAATTCCCTTTTATTCGAAGAAATCCACTGCTTTTACAGAAATTTTTTATCATGTCAAAACATTTTTATTATGTTATTAAAACATTTGAGGAATATTTTATTTTTTTAGGAGAAGCGAGAATAATATTGCACTCAAAACGTTTATGTGTTACATGTAGACATGTAGTAATTATTGGTGTTAACCTTAAACACAACCAACTTACTAATCAGTAATCACAATTAGTGTTTAGGTAACTTGAAGTTCATTCTTTTTTCAGAGAACCTCAACAATACGAAAAGTAATTTACTTTTTATTTTTGTCAAAAGATAAATTTATCAGTCAATCAAAGAAAAACAGTGGGAATGTTAATTAAAGTTCTAAATACATGAACAACTTTGAAGGATCAAAGGATCAAAGACAAAACATTAAAAAATAATATGGCCGCCTCTTTTTTTTTCTTGTTTCTCGTCTAGTGACGTCTCTTTACGTCATTGGACGGACCACTTTTGGAGTTTTTTTCTCTCTTTTTTTCCTTCTTTTGTCCTCATAATTTTCTTTTTCAGAATTTCCCTTTTTTCAAGGTTTTTGGTTTGTGGAGGTGCTCTACATCCTTTTAGTGCATTGTCGGTTGTCTTTGACAAACTTGTTAAGTGGTCGGCAACCCAATTAGTTACGATTCGATCAGATCTGTATTGTGGGATTGCGTATTTGATCGTCGACAATAGCAACGATAAAAGGTTTTTATTTTCGTTAATTAGTGTTCTCTTTATTTCTTGTTGGCTAGTTTCAATAAGTCCATACTCTATTGAGATAGGGTTTGTTGATTTTTCGTTCAAGGGTCTTCTAGTTGGTGTTGGTCTTTGTTTGGCCCTTGTTCTTGGTTTTACTGTTGTGCCATGGATATGGCATTGTTCATGGGGACTAATTGGTAGTGCTCTTATCACTGAGCAAGTGAGCCGCCCTTACACGTGGTCTGGAGGCTTTGTGATACGATGTGGAAGATGTTTCAGTTCTTCTCGTCGTTGGCCATGAAGACATATCGTGACTCTTAAGATTGATATATCTTAGCAGCTCGTGGAAATAGACGTTTATTGTGGTTAGAGTTTGAGTCTTTTTGACTCATAATGTTTGTATTGTTGTTTCTCTCAAGGTTTTAGTTTTTGTTTTGTCTTTTTATTATTACGGATTCTCTCCCCATGAAAGATCCCCTCAACCCCTCCAGAGGGTAAACCGAGAAGACTAATCTCTTTTTGCGGAACGGGCTGCCGCTAGCCACTGATGCTTGACAGGTACACAAACCCAAAGGCCTCTCATACCTGCCTAAGCTGGGTTTCGAACCCTGACCTTCTATTACCAGGATGCAGGAACAGTTCTCCCCCAACTTGGATGGTACAAGTTTGTCAACTCAACCACACCAAATAATTTCAAGGTTTTAGTTTTTTATCCTTTCGATATGATTTTCGATTAATTTAAATGAAATTATTTTAACCTTAAAAAAAAGTTGGGAGTTTTAATACTAGCTATGCGATATATGATTTCCCATTTTCGCTAGCTATGTCATGAAACTTTTGTGCTTTGCTTCTAGATGCACAAAGAAGCATAATAGAGACAAAGTAAATATTTCCCTAAATAATATAAAATCTCTGAGCTAAATGGGCGCATAAAAAATTCAAATGTGTAAAGTGAATAATTATATCACTTTCTCTAGAACACTTAGGCTTCAAGTCAAAGATTACGAATTACAAAGCTCTAGTATAATCATTGTGCTCACAAATTTGTCTTCGATTGCAATTCAAACAGCTGCTGTAAAAAGCCAGAAGCTCAATGAACGTATGTTTATTTTATTTGTAACCAATATGGGGTAGAAACACATGTGAACCCACTCATATCTCAATGTGGCCCGAAACCATGATTGCTTCAACTTCATTAGTCATTTTAAAGAAGATGAGAAGCACCCAAAATGAGTGACTGTCTCTATAGGATTCTAGTACCCATCTTGGACACCAAATTTATTAAAAATTCAAACTCAACTGAAGTGTTATGATGTTTGCTAATGAAGAGCATTTACCCCTATACCCGAGGTTTTACGTTCGAATCTCGTCTCTCCACCAATATCGTTTGTTAAAAACAACAAGGAGAAAACTCATTTGGCATTTGTTTTTTTTTTTTTTTTTTTTTAAACTTCCTCCAAAAACAAAACAAAACAAAAAGAAAAAAAGGAGAGTGGGGTGGGGTGGGGGGTCAAATTCTCTACCTTATTTGCCTTTTCTTGTCCTCCTTATGCTTTTCTCCTATTTGCCTCCTTAATTACAAATGCAAACGACTTTTGGGCCAGACCCGTTTACTCTGCAGGCTGCCCAATACACTTTGACAGGAAGAGCCTCTGCACAACAAGTATGGTGTTCACTAAGGGAAGGCCTATGACTTCCAGGGGAACCTTTCAAATTGATACATCAGGAGCATATAAAATCGAAGTAGTTGGTTTGAGTCTTTAGTTTAGCAATACAGAAATCATGATCATTCACTACATAACTAAGAACATACAGTCCCTCTAAGAATTTGTCATCTGAATACCAGTAACGAAGTCGACCCGCGACTCGTCAGGAATCCTGGTGGATGGTACCTCAACAATGAGAGTTTGGTATTCCATCTGAAAACAGTTTATTGTTTTTGAAAATGATGAAAGAAGCAAATTGCTTAGTGCTCATCCGTATTAAAAACAAAAACTGTTTTCGAATAGGAGACCAAGCAATTTTTCTCGCACAAGGACCGCATATTCATTTTTTAACTTTCAATTGACTGAAAACTGAGTTAGTTGTACATTTCTCCTGCAATTCATTATACAATCATGATTTCCTTCAGTGACATATATATCAAGCCATCAAAGTAAAGCAGCAGACTATTCAATAACGATTCATGTACTTGAATCTATAAACTCTTGTTAAAAAGAAAAATAGATCACAAATCAGTTCCGATCACAAATCAGTTCCTTAACTAAACCCAGCACTCAGAACATAGATTTTAAACTTTCAAAAAACATTAGCTCTTGTCCATCTATAGGCCGATGCCAAAAACCACCACTCACGAATTCAACTGTGGTGCAAAGGAGCATAATTTGGCAATTCTTGAAAAAAGGCAATGACATGCAGCTACATAGCTCCTAACTCCCTGTGAAGAAGATACAGAGGTATTAGGATGGAAAATACAGAGGAAATATAAAGAGAGACAGGTAAAAGCTTATGTCATAGTCCATACAGTAGATTATAAAATGCATCAGAACATGCACCTTCAAAAACCAAAAATTAAACACAGGATTTCATTTACCAAAACTATAATACTAGAGTCGGCAAGACATTTCCCAAATATTAGATGACACGGCAGATAACATGGATAAATGAATAAGCAAAAGAAAGGGCCTACATATGAACAAAAGAAACGCTGCCACAAAAGTTAGAATCCAAAACTTTATGATTACTTTGGTATCTCTAGCATTACTCTTATTCAACTTAAGACGGTGGTGATGCATCTGCAATAGACTGTCATGTGCTTCAGAAAAGAAGAAAGAGGCAATAATAAAAAAAATAAAAAAAAGATAGGTCAAAAGCTTTACATCAAATCTTCTGTTGGCCAATGACTCTCAAGGATTTAATACTCAAAATTGACGCCTTGGTGGCCTAGGTTCTGCCGCAGTGACGCGAATAGATCTTCCGTTCAAGTCCTGCAAAATAAAAAAGATAAAAACATTAGAAACACAAAATGGTGATGAACCTGAGAAGAAGATATAATACAAATACTGATAAGAAAAGGTAATTATATACGTACAACGCCATCCAAAGATTCAATGGCACTGTTCATTTCTTCAGCAGAACCATATGTCACAAAACCAAAACCCCTCGACCGGCCACTGTCCCTGTCAAAAACTACCTTGGCTTCCAAAACCTTTCCTTGCTCATTAAACAAGTTCTCAAGTGTCAAATTGTCAACACCCCATGCAAGGTTACCCACATAAAGGCGGTTGGAAGAGTCACCATAACCTCCTCCACCACCTCTGGGGGGACCTCTGGCACCTCTAAAATTATCTTCAGTTCTGGGTGGGGGTGGTCCATAATTAACCCTCAACTGCCTTCCATCAAGTTCCTGCAAAATGTCACGAAGTCTTGCTTATAGTTATATACAATAAACAGGGTTCACAACAGTCAATATAGCTGTTAAGCGTTAAGCAGTCCTCAAAGTAAAAACTTCACATAAAGAAAGGTATTATTTAGCTTGAAGATAAATTTATTTTTTTAAATAAAAGTAATCTTGACAAGGTTCACTACATTCACCCTAATTTTCTCAAAACCAATGAGTAAACAAGTATTCTCATGAACTCAATCAACCAATTTGTTTTTGCGAAAATGTCATGAAGCCTTGCTCTATACAAATCAAAAATGTTCATGGTTCTCATGCATGAAATGTAACCAAATGAATACAAGACTCAAAAGTCAAAACAATGAATAGAAACATCAAGCACTTGACAAGCAGTCACTATAGTAAAAACATCCACCTTAGATAAGCTTTCACTAAGCTTCAACACAAACTTTTCTGGTTAACAAATCTTGAACAAGTTTCAAACATCAATCCAACATTTCAAATCTGAAACAACTTTCACATTTTTGCATACATACAAACAGATGATAGACACAATATGATGACTTACATAGCCATTGAACTGTCGGGCAGCTGCTTCTACTTCCTGAGCACTAGACATGGTCACAAACCCAAATCCTCTGCTTCTTCCAGTCGTCTTGTCATATATCACCTGAAAATTACATTAAAAGCCTCCATTAACCCAAAAAAAAACCCACAATTCATTTTCACCCAATTCATAAAAAGATGCGAAATTTAGAGCAGAAACAAAACCATACCTCAACCATCTCAACATTTCCAGCACCTTCGAAAATCTCAGCTAGCTGAGCACTGTCAACGGTGAAGGGAAGGTTTCCAACGAAGAGCTTGAGGTCAGGGGAGAAATTGGGCTCGCCATCGTCGCTGAGAACCTCCTCGTCCTGCTCGAAGTCCGAAACGGCGACGTGTCGCACAAAGGACCGAGACGACTGAAACCCCTTACCGGAGTTGAGAAATGAAGCCGAAATTGAAATTGGTTTTAGAGACGAGAAAGAGAGAGAGGAGAGCGAGAGTGAAGTGGGTTTGGGAGTGTAGAGGGCTAGGGTTTTGGGGGTGAGTGAAGGAAGAACCAGCGAAGCCGTAGAGGTAGTCATGGTGGCTTTGCTTCTCAAACAGATAAGGTTGCAGAGCAAATAGAGAAGAGAGGCTTCGAGACTCTGGAAACTCGAGGGTTTATGAAGAAGTTTTAGATATTTTCATTGCCACAAATACCCCTAGTTTTCCGTGATATTTCGGATAATGATCGTCTGCGGTGCAGATCACAAAACCCTTGCCCACTTGTTGCTTGATCACAGCCGTCCATTTCCAATGACAGTTGGCCTCCATTTGATTCAGATATTAGATGGGAAGACGCTTGAGGACAAAAGCAGCATAAGATATTTTCTTGTAGATGAAGATGGGCTCTGTTGCTATCAAATTTATTACATGGGCCATAAAATTTCTGGCTTGGCCCATAAACCATTGAGGTCAAAATACAAAAACCTACTTGTATAAGAATTAAGAAATCTAACACAATAATTAATGTGGTTGAGAAGAATTCCTAATACGAAAACAAAAATGAATTTTTCTACTGCGTGTAAGCGAATGACAACTACTTATCGATATAAATCGCACAATTAGTGGATTCGTATTTGTCAATAACTATTGTTGCTAGCAAAACCCTATGAAAAATATTACATTCCCTTTGATGTGTCACGTGGTGTTCCACTGCAACTCGATATGTATAACTCCATTTTTCGAGTTAATCAAATTGTACTTGCCTCTAATGCGTCCATTGTATACCACATCACTAAAATTGATGTCAACGTACCCCAAGAATTCCTAGATAGAAATAATGATGTTTAGATGATTTTGATTCAAACAAACATAAAAAAATAGACCACCTAAAAAGGACGAGGAGCTTATGGTATATGACCCAACCTTTTTTCGGAAACGATAGGCGAAAAGGTTTCTTTTCTTACTCTTTACTTCAAAACGAATCTTCTCCTTCAAAGTCGCCTCTTCTACCACAAACTGAAATTCTTCATTCCAATATGGCCGATGAGATTTCTTTATCATCTACACAAAAAATTGCATGCATTAACTCATGAGATGAAGTAAATCGAGTCAAAAAGACACAATGAGTGTGGCATGCATACGTTATATTAAATCAAATAGAAATGTGCTTTTATCGACTGTGCATTTATGTTGTCAAACTATCAATCATTTCTTGCACGTATGTGTATCTATGAAAGCACTATTAATTAGCGCTGTTCTTTTGCACTCCCCCAAAGGAGTTTAGTGCATGAGGTGTTTCTAAGCTCATTAACTACATGTACGTTCACCTTGGTTTTCCTCTTTTCTCCTGCAAAGCGAACCATTACGTAAGGATTAGGGTTATCGTAAAGCTTGCTCTCAAGTTCTTCTGCCCCTTGAACTGTAACCAAAAGCAGACCAGCTGCATCTAATTGCGATGACATGTCTACAGATAGGGATGGCTTTCGGCTCCTAATTCGGCTCTTGATTCCAAACTTTTGCCCAGCTACCACTTGATCTCCATCCAAAGGTCCACTGTTATATATTGCACTACCACTCTCTTCTATAAAAGGATTATATGTCAACTCCACCACGAGTTGGCCTCTTTTTTTCTTGTTTTGTGGATCATAAGGGTTTGTGTTCTTTACCAAATCAAGCGTAAATTCTTTTGTGTCATTTGGGGTCAGCATCTTGAGTGGAAGAATTTGCATTCCCAAAAGGTCATGCGCCCCAATCTGTGAAATCAAGCATAATAAACCTTTTAAGTTTGCTTTTACCGCAAATTATACTATGCAATCTAGTATAACATACAACATTTTTTGAGGTGATAATCTTTTTGGGTAACCAAGGGCACAAAATTACTCGATAGTTGACTTCGGTTACCCACAAAATGACGATCTTTCAAAAAGATGAATTGAATATTAGATATCAAACCTGATCCCAGTCGAAAAGATGAAACTGAATGAATTGGGACTCTGGATCTTTCACTGTAAGCTTGAAATTCTCATTCCATTCAGGGTTCAAGTTCCTCATCTTAGTGCTAGTTTTCTTTGATGGAAGCCTCTCCCCGGTTAGTTTGATTTTAACATAAGGATCAGAAGTTCCTATTATGTCCATTTTCAAGAGTTTCCTGGCTCTTTTAACTTTCACATGTAGTATGCCTACAGGCTTCTTTATAGTTCCTGATCTGGGGAGGTAAATAACATTAGACATGCATGAATTAGCTTGAAACTAGTTACTGTCGTTTATCTTTGCTGTAATTTCATGTAACTTACAGTGAACCATCAAGAATTGGTATGTCCAAAGTTTGGGGCCATAAATAAAGGCTAGCAACTTGTTTTCGTATATATTCCTGCTTACCACCAAAAAAAGAAGCAAATAATTATAACTTATATCAAAGTAGCTAGTATGAAACTATTGACAGTATATATTTTTCTTATTTTTTCTTAAGGAAATGGTAGCATGAGAAACCCAAAACTTTAATGAATATAAACTACAATACTTGCCTACTGAATTCCCAAACCCATTAAAGCATTCAAAGATTATGACTAGCTAGATATATGGTAATTTGTGTTCAAGACTACTTTTATTCTTACAATTAATTTCCATAGAACTTAAAGTAGCTAGTTTGCAAGGTGTACTATAGTGTTATGAATCATGTTGTCTGTTTCTCCTTCACTCAAAAAATCAAGATTAAGCTTCAAGATAAGTTAAACAACTCCCCCCAATTGGATTAGTTTACAGATTATAGAGAGAGAGAGATTGACCTGAACATATTGATAGAAACCGGGGATTGCCATAACATCCCCTCCCAGTAATCTGAATCCAAAGTCCACATGTGGCTGCATATATGACATATCTGCCACCATAAGAGCATTGCACTTACATGAAGATTTATAAATTACTATGTGTAAATTTGTGTCAATTTACCTTATCTATCAAAGTCACTGTTATGTTTGCAAAACATGGGAATGTTGGTACAAGAGGCCTTAAGATGATCCTTGGTGTTGCAAATACTTGGAGATCCATCAGCTAATAAGAACAAGTATATATGAAACAATGTCACTGTCAAATGCATCTCAAACACATTTTCAAACTATGCATGGCCCGAATGTGAATCTAGACCATTGATAAGTCGATTTCTGCTTGAATATATATATATTGTTTTGTTCAGATTCAGTCTAAGCATAAGCATCGAAGAACATTACCGTCGTGAATTAATGTTTTTCTCCTAAAGAAAAGGCATATTCTAACCTGAACTATAGGTCGAGCTGACAATATTTTTACCGCTACAGTTATGTGTGGATTTCCTGCCCATCTAACCGCGGGTTCAAATACTAGTTCATTTTCGTTGGTTTCGTGCACTCTAATACCTGCAAGACTCAATGAATTAATTAATAACATCTCTCACAGACAAATAAACATAATAACAAATAGAAAAACCAACTTAAATGATACTGTTCCTTGAAATCTTGCTGCAGCCTACACCAGATAAGTTCTGTTCTGAAGATCACATATTTGAATAGCATATAATTAACTTGCCATAAATTGTAGGAGGAAGATTTCCAAGATTCAAGCTCTGAAATCCTATTGATTTTATCTGGTATTTTCCAATGTACTCTGCAAATATCGGCTCCGCGGTGTTTCTTATGATCTTGCATATTGCCTTCAGAAGAAAAAACACAAGTGACACATGCATTTAGCTAGGTCATGCCTTGGTAATTAATTGAAAGGAAATGATGCATTACAAATCACCTTATCAAGGTAAGGCCACATATCATGTAAAGCCTTGTTCAACCAGTCAATCTGCACAAGTATACAAATAATGGTTCATAACACTAATTTTGGACTGGAAATAAAATGTGACTGTGAAATGTAAATAACAACTAACAAGCAGCTCCATTAATTTTTTCAAACTCACTCTTTCAAAATCAGGGTGCTTCACCCATGGTGGAATCTCTGAAAAAAGATCAATCAGAGAGCTTGGATCACACTCATCATTAAGTGATTTTATATCTGGATCCTGCATATTTGGTTTCAGAGAAAAATTACATTAAAAAAATGACCATAAGAGAATATGGTATGTGCATTTTGGTAATCTATTCAAAATGTGCAGAATTTCAATAGAATATTATAGAGACCCATGAAAAGGGGATGGAGAATATAAGAATCATAGCACACAGAAAAAGCAACAAATTAAATTAAACATGTAAAACTGAATGTGGTACAGCATTGAACATGAAATGATTAAAAAGGGGTATGATCATCACCTTCACATCTTGAGGCTCTGATGAGTATATGAATATGAAGAAACCCAGTAAAAGACCTACTGGAAACCCAATTACAAATCCAATAAATTCGAATATGAAATACAGATATTTCATGTTCTTTTCGTTTGTAATTCGAATAAGCAGAATATTACGAATTAAAATCCGGAACATCCATAGTTTTTTGTTTGATATAAAGAATGAGAGGAAAGAAAAAACAAGATCGGAAAACGCAGGGTGGGGTGGTTGTGGGTTGATGAGGCAGAAACTGCCAAAATAGAGTTTCGTTGTAGAATCCACGTGTCAGAAAATGGAGAAGGGGATTGCTTTGATGTAATTAAGGTTTAGTTAACTTTAAGCTTTTAATTACAAAGATTCGTACAGGTGTGCGGTGATTGATATGGCCACGTAGGATCCTGACTGAAGAGGGTGAACCAGAAAAGGAACTAAAGCTGCTTATTTTTAGGTAAAAAAGGGAAAGAAAATGAAGCTGCTTAATTATGGGTTTGATGCTAAAAAATTATGGGTTTGATGCTAAAAGTGATCACTCATTGGTGTGGTGGGACTTAAAAGGAGACTTAAAAAGCCAGGTTCATACCCAAAACGAAAAAGTGTGTATAATCTTTGGCATCTTAAGTCAACAAGCATGGAGTAGTATATGTGTTTCTTTCTGTACATAATTTGTCTTCACCATCTTTGCATCAACTTGCACCGTTGAAATCTATGTTTTAACTTGCACATCTTTTGGGTAATAATGGAAGATAAAGGGATCCAAGATAAGGTTGCGGAAGGGTTTTAGTTTCGTTACAATCTTATCCAAAGAAAACTCATTGAAAAAATTTTCCAGACAAAGGGGAAAAAAGTTATACCATGTACAAATATAGCTATAAGAATTGCAATTAGTTACACAAACATTTGGTATACAAAAACTAAAATGTTCTTAAAAATCCATAATTTCTATTGAATTAAATCACAATGATAATTAATTACACTGAAACCTATGAATCTCTCTCTCTCTAGAGAGCCTCCAGACGAAACTCTATCCAACTGCCGGCAGCGGTGGCGGCCCTTGGGCTTCTCCTCTTGTTCGGATCTAGCATAGGAGGAGGCTAGTCCTCTCCCTTTGTCACTACAGACAGGCAGCGTCCTTTCTTGCACTCGGTTTTGCCGATTTGTATTGGTTGGGTTGCGTGTCTTGTTTTTCCTCAACAAAGGTGTGCGGCGGCTAGTGCAAGTGGCTTGGATTTCAATTGGGTTTCTCGCTCCTTTGCTTAATTACGCGATTGTGCACAAATTATTATGAATACGTACCTAGCTAACATATACATTATTTTGTACGACATTTTTATACTAAATAGTATAGCTAGACTAGCAGTTGGTTGAGCTCCAAAATAGTCATAAAAAACAGTACTAGCTAGACTAGTAGCTAGTAGCTAGATCATGTTGATCGGAAAATATTCTATCGTACTCCCATCGTGATGCACGCCATATTTATTCATCGTTCGATGTTAGATCTAATAATGAAAAATATATCGCAAGTGAACAAAAATGTGGTGTACGATAGACAAAAATGACCATATATGTAGAGAAAAATGACTAAACGAAAAAGGACGTACCGAAGGAGAAACCATTATTGAATGTCACGATATTGAATGGTGATGATATACAATTCTAATTTCCTACAATTATTACATGGCAATGTACATTATGTACCTGATTTATGAAGAACATGGCATGTTGAAAAGACGTGAATAGATATATATAGTACCAGAATTAGGGTTAAGGAATAGACTACGTCGTACATAGCACTTACTTTTCTTTCTAACTAATGTGCTCAAAACGACGTAGTCTTGGGACTTAGGCAATGTTGTTAAAAAAAAGTAATAAAAAAATAAAACAAAAATGCTAGCTAATTGAGTAATAGAGATAGACTCCCCTACGTACTCCTCTTTTCCCCAAAGGCATGGAGCTTGGAATCTTAATCTCCTATTCAAAACAACAACTACTTCAACTCTTCAATAATTATTCAATGGTGCCGGTATATATAACACACTGGCCTAGTGAAGAATGGTGAAATACCTTATATCTATGGGTTTATATCTATGGTTTATTCGATCATGCAAGAATAAACTTCGATCATCAACAATCTGAATTTCAGAGTCTAACAATTATTTAATTAGCATGACTAATGGCATCTGCAGTTAATTAGGGTTTGTGCTGCAGAATTAATCGTTGGTTCTTGTTCTTCTTCTCAGCTGGTGAACGTCAAGGTATATACTGAAGTGTGCCAAATTTTCCAAGTCTTGCAAATAATAATGAATTTTAAGACTTCATGCATGGGAATGCCATGTGTTCTTTGTTACGGGTTTCTCTCTCTCTCTCTTGTAATCTGTAAACTAATCCAACTGGTATTGTTTAGCTTATCTTGAAGCTTAATGAAGGTAGGACTTTGTGAGTGAAGGAGAAAATGACAACGCGATCATAACCTTACAATATGCACAAATTAAAGGAAACTAGCTACTTAAAGTTCTATTGCAATCCTAAGAATGAAAGCAATCGTGAACCAAATTAAATTACCATATATGTAATCTCGATCTTCGTTTTACAGTTGACTTTGGTGTGGTCGTTTTCTCAACTCAAGGGACTTGGAGAGATGATGTTAATTAGCTAGTCATAAACTTTCAATCCTTAAATGGGTTTCTAGGAGATGTTAAGTAGCATTAATCCCTAAACATTGAATGTATTCTATATACATGACATATTTCTTATTTGAAATGAGAGAACTTAAGAATCGGAAACAAAATCAATCAGGGGAGCGAATGAATATATAAATGTGATTATATCCTCATCTCATCCATCTATTTTCTGGTCTTTATTAGGGTTGCATATTACAGGTTGGCTGTGAGATAAGTATTGTTGATACCCGTATACTATATACCACCAAGTATAATCAACATACTCTTAGCGGGCCCACATGACATGTGGGACCCCGTCCATGACATGCGGGACCTAGCCCGACACCCGAGCTACCTCACCATGGTGGAAGCCGACCAAGACCTCGCCGGGAGGCGTGCCTACCATGCTCGCCAAAAGGGTTCACGATAGGCATTTTTCGAGTTCCACACTCATGGCCTAACTCGCCTTAATGGAAAATTGAATTCTTCTATCAGCTACTGTTGTTCCAACAGTTGAATTCTTTTCACATTCCATTAATGCACTCAAAAGGGCTATTGCTCGCTTCACACTCACAAGTTCTAAAACTCACGTTTTTTCCGAAAACAAGCTTTTCGGAACTACGTCTCATGCGCACTTCACACGCATATCCAACTTGCACAAACATGTGTAACACGAATACATGATACACGCAACACACATTAAACGTGCTCACTCGACAATACATGCATACATGCATCATTACGCACCTTACACTTAATATATCTACGATATATTACTTGTACATTTGACTTTTACGTCACATTTTGATTGCCTCGCGCAATCCATACTTACTCCAAGTGTACCTCACATGCTTTTCTCTCTTTGACAGGAACTATATCCAGCTTGCTCGTATCTCCTTTTGGCAACGACATGGCATGCCTGCTTGGCGAGACTTGGCGCGGCTCTTCTTCCTTGAGGACTTGGGGGACTATGACATGTAGGACCCTCGCCCGTATGTCACTTATACTTGGCGGCATCAGAAATAGAACTCCTCAACCAAGAAGACCCTCTTAGACTCTCTTACTCGAGGACTTGGGGGACTTGTTGATACCCGTATACTATATACCACCAAGTATAATCAACATACTCTTAGCGGGCCCACATGACATGTGGGACCCCGTCCATGACATGCGGGACCTAGCCCGACACCCGAGCTACCTCACCATGGTGGAAGCCGACCAAGACCTCGCCGGGAGGCGTGCCTACCATGCTCGCCAAAAGGGTTCACGATAGGCAAATGAGACTTGCATCCCACATTGGAGACTTGTATTATGAGAGGAGCTTCCTTATCTATAAAAGGAGCCCTCTCCCTCTTAGTCATGGATCCCTAGTCTGATCCATGAGTTAGTTATCCCATCACATGGGCATGTATTTCTCTAATCAGACATAGTAGACATTACCAAGTGGACGTAGCCTCTCCTCACGGGAGAGGTGAACCACTATACTTCCTTGTGTCATCCTTGCATGCACAACACTTAGTCTCTACACTAAACACTCATACTGTTGTCTAGGCCGACAGGCCATGCATCAACAAGTATATATCCAGCCAAACTGCGGCTTGGAAGGCCACCTCGATAGGACTAGACTAACGCTCCTCCCATAGAACTTGGCTCGATCTTAAATCTATATACCCTAAAAACGTTATAAAATAAGAAAATTCAATTATAAATAGTCCTAAAAAGCAATAAAAGCATCTATAGTTAGTATTTAAGAGTACACACCCAAAATAAACGAGCCGAGCATGAACATATTCGAGCGGTTTCTAAAAATATGAGTTATTCACGAGTTTTAGGAGTTAGCGAGCTGAATATATTAGTGTGCGCTCAAGCTCGGCTCGTTTTTCTTATCGAGCTTGATATTAAGCTCAAACTCATCTCCTTTCTTTTACGAACACGAGCCGAACTTGAATTGTGTCAAGCCGATTTGAAACCTTATATACTTATTTCATTACAAGATAATAGTGAACATCTTGTCAGTTGTCACATATATACATGGAGTATTATTGAATTCAAAGCCACCAGTGTACGTAGCTAGCTCCAAAGCATTGACACTTCAAATTGGTGCCGTGTAGCGTGTCCGATGCTCTCCGACATATTTTCGATACGTGCCGGGACCGTGTCGGTTGACTTTGACTTTTCGACACTTTGGAGGACACGACAACGACACGCGTATCACCATAATCGACACTTCTCCGACACTTTTTTTAATTTATAAAATAAATTGAGTAGGGGCAATGAGGGCACAAGAAATGCCTATAAATAAAGTAGAGTAGAACATGAATAATGTCTTTTTATTTATACAATTCATATATTTCATGTTTGAATTAATATTATGGAGTAAGGTTATAGTATGTTAACATTTTTCATACATAATGTGGAGAGAAAGTTTTTATTAAGGTAAATAAAATTCTCATTAGAGTAAATTAGATTATCGTTTAAGTAATTAAGTCCTAATTAAAAGTAGTAATTATAATGTTTTACAACTTGAGGACACATATTACTACTTCGACAACTCATGTAGTAACTACGAAAAAGTCCTCGTTAAGGTAAATATGGTCCTCATTAGAGTAAATAGGTTCTCGTTTGAGTAATTAAGTCCTAAAAGTGGTAATTGTACGTATGAGATACGTTAACATACACTAGAATTTTCCTAATATTATGTGTCTTGTGCTTTTGATGATTTTTCTATGACTATTTTGTTAAGATAATTTGGTACGTTGGTTGATAATCTATAAAAACTTTTATGTTTTAGATTTTTTATTTTTTATTTTGGTTATGGAATTGATATTCCAATTATCATTTTGTGTTATTTTGTGGTGGGATAAGACATTTTTTGTATATAAATGATTTTTTCATATTAATTTTTAAAAATTATATATTATTTTATTGTTGTGTCGATAACGTGTCATGTCCTAGTTTTTTTAGACTTAGTGTATCGCTGTGTCGTATCGCCATGTCTGTGTCGGTGCCCGTGCTTCCTAGGTAGCCAGGAACAATTAATGCTTCAGATCTTTAACAAATGAAATCAAGCACGTTTAACTGAAACTTTGAGGTCATTAAAAATTACAAACTTATAACTGAAATTGATTATAAATTATCATGTTCTCAACTGTAGATACAATGAACCAGTTCTTCATAGGCTAAGGTGCTTACTCAAACTCTCTTATTATAAATTTGTGCTACATAGCCCCAAAAATCTCGATCTAGTAAATAAGAGTTTCACTAACTAGATTCTTGGCCATGTTGGTTATGTGGGGGATTGGTCTAGACTTTAACTGCAGAAGTGATCGATAGATGAACAATAATAGTTAATTAATTGTAATCTCGAGAGCTAGCCAAATACTATGAATTAAGGAATAAAATTTAGTTTTAAACAACTTGGATTATTGAAGTTCAATGTACATGTTCATAAATTCAGTTGGATCTTGTTGCTTCTCAATTTATAAAAAATTATAATGAAATGATAGAGTTTGGGGAGAAGGATATTGCAGTTTGATGCATTGCATGGCCAGCGACTAGGAAAGAGAGAAGAAGAACGACAAAATTAATGTACAGTCCACCCTCTCTCTCTTTTTTTTTTTTTTTTTTTTTTAAATTTCATTTTTATTGTTTTTCTTTTCTCTGTTTTTCATTTTCACTTTTATTGTTTTTCTTTTTTCTGTTTGCTCTCACATATAATCCGTATATGTGGCGGATTCAGAAACTTTTCAACTTTGCTTTAGGAAAAAAATCCGGATACTAGTTAGTTTTGTTTGCCTAATAGCTATGAATTGTTTGAGTCTTTTTAACACAATTTGTCAAACATTTTTCCTTAGATCTCTTTTCATCTTTCATTCACTTGGCACATTTTGGTTACGAGTAATATAGGCCTATTCAGGCAATTTTTTTTTGTTAAAAGAAAAAAAAAACCTTTGATTAGCTACAATTTTCAGAAAAAATGCAAATTTAACATAATCAAGTGGATATTCATGAAATATATGTAGTTTATAGAGGGTACCGTTAACCAATTTTTATATTTTTGTAAAAAAAAAACCAATTTTTATATATGATTGCCAAAAAAAAACAATTTTTATATATAAGGAAACGAATGAGGACGTGAAAACTCTTATCGTTGACGAGGAGGTAAATGTTTTTAACATTTAAAACGAATGCTCCCCAATATAGAACAAGAAAAAAAAATAGCAACTACACAATTTTATTGTTGAGACCTTAAAACACACTATAACAGTAAAATATGTATTTTCAAGTCCGTAAAGGGTTCGTTTCTTTCCATTTATATATTTGGAACCCAAAAAGGAAAAAAATCTTAAAATCTAAAGAGTTTGACTTGACGACACACTGTCTGTTAGGACATCCCATTAAATTGGAACTGCTGCAGGAAAAATAAAAACAAATTATTGAATGCCCTAAAATATTATTGGTACTCATGTGAGGAACCAATTAATTATCCAAAGAGATAAGGGTCCTAAAAATTTGATGAGTAATAGTTAGTCTAGGATCACGAGCTTTCCCACCCTTAGGCTTTATGGGGTAGTTTCCTTCTAATGGAGGACACCAATATGGCACTTAACCATTGGCCAACTTAATTAAAGGCTCTATCTTCAGTCTTTAACCTTAATTATCTTTCACTTCCAAAAAAAAAATCTTAATTATCTTTATTTGGGAGTTGACATTTTAGTGAGTTGTGTTCAACGACGGTTTGACATTTTTTTTATAAGTAGGCTTATTTGTGATTCTTGTGTGTATCGTTCATACTACTTGTAACGATTTTTTGGAAGTTGACATTTGGAACACAAACAGTCAAAGCTAGCTAGCTCTTTTGGGAGAAAAAATGAATACGAATTTTTCTTTTGTTTGTTTGTCTTTTTTTGAACCATTACATAAATTCCCACAAGTAATTATTTTGGGAAAGCAATCTGGTACGTTATGGTAACTCTTTAAATTTTTGCCAAATTTGGAAAGGATGACAATACCGTACCATCATCAGTAAATCCTATAAGGGTTTCTCTTTTGGTTATAATTTTTTGTAGTCTATATATATGCATATTAACAAAAGAGGATGGCTAGCAATCCTTCTCACCAACCTCTCCAAGTTTTATTTGTAATTTTATGATCCGAGCCGTTCAATGTTGAAAAATTATCAAGATTATTTGGTAATATTAGTACGGTTTAAAATAAAATTTGAGATTACTTTATGATTTGAGCTAAAACTTAAAGGAGGTTAGAGGAATTGCATTATAAAGATTATTTGGTAATATTAGCATTATAAGAAATTGCACGTCTAGTATGATTTAGCCGTTGTTGTTTTCCTCTTGCAGCAAGGTGATATTCATCTTCGTCCTCTTGCCTCTCTATTAGAAGCATGCTAGTCACTTTGGAGATAGAATTGTAGGTGTGAAGTCCCATAAAATTGTGTTGTTGACATGCTTCCTAATTTTGCACTATCATTGGATTTGGGTTTATCTCTGTTGTATGATGCGAGTTACTCTCAATAATGATGTAGTTCGTGTAGCTAGACTCCGATAAATTTTGCTACGATCCTTTTCTTTTATGGCCTTTGGTCCCCAGTTCATAGAAAGAAGCGATACCTAATAGTTTGTGAAAAACCTACATCGTATTTTTTTTGGCTATGAATCATCAGGCCTTTCTATTTGATAATATCGAAAGGCCCAATGAATTGAGATTTCCCTATTGGGTCGGGTCATTCGGGATAAAGGTTATTCTTAAACTATCAATTGTTTGGTGTAATTGATCAAATATTTTTTTTTGGAGAAAATATACTTTTAATATATTAACAAAATTACGATGAGAGGAATTTAAGTACTATTTAAATTAAGCTTGAGATTCTTAATTGCGGATCAATACAATTGTTAAATTCTGTTTAGTTCTAGAATAAGAAACTTATTAAGACTATAAAATCTTAATGTAAGCTCTCATGCGCGCATGAATGTTTGTCGGACTTGAATCATGTATTGGTTTGGTATCAATTTAAGACATCGATGATCAACGGAAGCAAAACTCGTTTAAGAAACAAGTCATTTGAGATAATTAATTACATCATTAAATATAATTACCGGTTAATAAACACATCAATGTTGTTCAACTTCGTAAAGTTTTGATTTCTTTTTAAGTCATCGTCTGAAAAACGAAATTACGAGAGTGAAACGAAAAATTTCTGTTGTAAACAATGTCATTCTTACTAAATCTTCATATGTTGAAACATTTTTCTTTATTTCAAACACAGACACTAAAAGAAAATGTAGAGAAAATAGAAGGAAATTTGACAGAATAGGAGGCACACATAAATACATAATCCTATATAAGAAAGTAGGAAAAACGTTAGCTGCCCTTTGGACCTTTCTATTTACATTTTTTTTTTCTATAAACCCCTAACCAAAAAGTAAAATAAAAAGAACACTGTTGTGAACCTTTTCCTCAACACCTCACTTTCACTCTCTGTCCTCCTTTCTCTCTCTTCAAGATGGCCTTGAAAGCCCACCCATAATTTTCACACTCTTCCTCTCTCTCTCTCTCTACCAAGAAAATTTGAGCTTTTTCTCTCTCTTTCTCTTTCTCTATCCAGTACAAGATATAATTGTGTATGCATAAAATATATAAGCTTTGTGGCTTTCTTTTGAGGTGCTCTGAGATCTACTGCTTGTGTAAGACTTGAATTAGATAGAGATTGGCAGAGGAACTGAACACAAACAATATAAGAGAAAAGGAAAGCTCAGAGCCTCAGAGGAAGGTAAGCTAACATTTTGAAAACCCTAAACCGCATGCTCCTAAAGTAGGGACTTTTTTTGTGCTTTTGACTTGATTGATTAATTGATTGAACCCCATATGCATCATCATCCTTGGTATCCGTGCAAATGAACTTTTGGGTTTCTGCTTCTTTGGGTGTATCAGATCCATGGCAATGGATTCTGGTATTTTCTCTTCACTCAGATTATAGGGTTTTGACCTGTTTTGAACTTTACCTTCTTTGCTATTTTAAAGTTTAAGCCTTTATGTGCCTTATGATTCTGGTTTTGGGTCGTTTTTCTTTTCCAATGTTGGGCAAAGATCTGAGGTGGGTTTGGAGCTGCGTTTTTGCATTTCTGCTGGGAATAGGTTTTGGAATTTGATTTGTTGCTTTTAGACTCTTGTTATTGTAGTTTTAATATCCTGTTTAGTAGTTTCTCCCTTGATCAAATTTTAGGAAGATAAGCATGTTTTCTACATGGAATTCATTGCTGTTAATGTGCTTAATATATGGTGTAAATGAACTTGCTTGACTACTATTATGGCTGTCTTAAATTTTTTAGTTGCTCATAGAAATAGGTTACTAAGATGCATTGATATTGATTTTTTCCCTGTTTTTTTTGGTACATATTTTCCCTGTTTTTTTGGGTGTGTCAGTCACTCAGACTAATGCGGTTTTCTGAATCAGGATTGGACGTCAGAGGCAGGATATCAAGTGATTGGACTTGTTGAAGTTTGTTGTCTGTTAGTTGTGCTTTGTAATTGCCAGTAGCTTCATAAGTATTGGATTGACCCTCTAATTTATTGAGGAGGTAAATAGAGAAGTTGATGGGGTAAAAATTCTACTATGCAATGGCATCTAATTGGGAATGATTGAAAGCATCAGATTAGTATCTGATGATCACAGTTGGGGCTTAAAGATTGAACATGTAGTAGTCATGTGAAAAAGTTAGGTTTGATCTGCGCAAGTATATCGGAATAGACTGCGCGACCACCTTATCGGGACCTTCATTGGATGTACTTTCTTTTAGGCATATATGTTCTCCAGAGACAGTAGACCAGTTCATGTATTGTGGCATAAGTAGTTGTTACCAGTGAATAGTGTCTTGTCATATGGGTTCGAACACCGAGAATCTACCTTGATTAACAGTCGTACAATTTATCTAGTTTTGTACTCAATTGGTGACCCTGTTGCTTGAAAGTGTTTATTACTTTTCCTCCTGCACTAGTTCTTTATGTCTTCATCATTCCTTTTCTCTTAGTGTCCCCAAGTTCTAGGCCCCCTTCGCTGTTGTGCTTTTGGCACTCTTTTTCCATCTCATTATTAAACTGCTTCCATCTTTCCTTTTCAAGGAGTGGCTAGCTCAGTTGGCAACTCTAGTTTGGTTGAGTAGTTCAGGAAGTCCCTCTGCAAGCAGGATAGATCCTCATATTCCCACAAAAGACAATCATTGCACTGGCAATTTCCCTTGTCCAAGAGTCTGATAGCTAATATGGAATCCACTAGTTCTAATGCTAACAATATGCCGGGTGTTCTACATCAGTTGCTTCCTGTTGTTGGACCCATGCTTCTGATTTCAGTTGGATATCTTGACCCTGGAAAGTGGGCGGCAACTGTTGAATCAGGTTCCCGTTATGGTACTGATCTGGCTGCGTTGATGCTTGTTTTCAATTTTGCTGCTATTTTATGTCACTATCTGTCTGCTCGGATTGCTGTAGTCACTGGAAGAGATCTTGCTCAGGTACCATCTCTCTTAGTTTAGGTTTTGTTAACCTATTATTCTTATCATTGTTGGTAGTGGAAGTGCTACTACTACTTATGCATACTAGCATACGCTGTCTGAAAATAAACCTTTTGAGTCACATATTAACCAGGATATCTCGACTCGTTGCATCTTCTTATTTGATATGATCTCTCTCTCTCTCTCACTCACTCACTCACTCACTCACTCACTCACTCACTCACTCACATACAGTGCATATAGACACATCTTCCCATGCTCTTTGTTAGGTGGCGAAGTTTTGACACTTCCTTTTTTTTTCCCTTAAATTTCATTTCTGCGTATAGATTTGCAGTGAGGAGTATGACAAGGGTACATGCATATTCTTAGGAGTACAAACAGAGATGTCGGTGATTGTGTTGGACCTTACCATGGTAATTTCTCTTTCCTCATCAGTGATTATCTATAGTATCATTGTTGAAACCAAAGTTGGTATAATCGTAACATATGGTTGCTCTATTTTTCTAGATCCTCGGTATCGCACATGGACTTAATCTGCTGTTTGGGTGGGATTTGTTCACTTGTGTGTTTTTGACTGCAGCTAATGCTGTTTTATACCCTCTTTTTTCCACCCTCCTGGTAAGTTTTGTATCTTGCATTATTATATTACTTTACGTTTGTGTTGTCGTTTACAAAATAGTTAGCTCCCCTATTTCAGGAGACTTGCAAGGCGAAATTCCTATGCGTATGCATATACATAGCAGGATTTATACTGCTTTCCTTTGTTCTTGGAGTAATTATCAGTCAACCACAAATGCCACTTTCCATGACTGGGATGTTAACAAAGCTGAGTGGGGAAAGTGCTTTTTCACTGATGAGTCTTCTTGGAGCAAGTATAATGCCCCACAGTTTTTATCTTCATTCTTCTATTGTGCAGGTATATGTGCTTTTCATGCTCCTTTGTTTATGCATATATTCCTGAATAGCTGTTAGTAGTATCTTATTTTTGTTGCATATCTGTGTATCTTTACATCTTTTGGTTTACACACAGTTGTTCATTGCATATTGAGTTAATACGCGTATTTTGTTTCCTAAAATCCTTGAATGAATCTTCTGTGTGTTCCGGCCTAATGGATTTCACCAGTTGACTTATTTAGATATGCAAATAATACATGCGTATGCAGTGCCAACATTTGTCTTGTTTCTTAAGATGACTTTCGTTTAGGGCATGTGTCTGAGTCATCTGTGTTTCTGGTTTGAAAGAGCTTCTTGACAAACTAATTTGATCAAGAAAGGCATACGTTACTATTTTCAATAGTCAGTGCAGTTCAATAGAGACCAATGATCTAGAAAAAGAAAAAGTTCCATTAACAGGAGAATTGAGATTCTCTTGTTGGAGGTAGTGTGTCTGAAAATAAACACTTATGCCATGAGCATAAACTAATCCCTGTTGCACCATGAAGTTTAGTTCCCTCCTCTCCATTTTGTTTGTAAACTAGTGAACATGTTCACCTGTAGATGATTTCAGTGACTGTCATTTCTCTCAAATTTCATTACTGTAATTTTGCAGCAGCATCTGCGGCAACCAACTGTTTCTAAGGATGCCTTGTGTCAGAACCATTTTGTTGCCATATTCTGCATCTTTAGTGGTATTTATCTGGTGAATTATGTCCTGATGACCTTAGCAGCAAATGTATTCTACACTTCACGTGGTTTGCTTACTTTTCAGGATGCAATGTCACTAATGGAACAGGTTTTAATTTCTCCCCATGATCACTTGCTTGTGATGAATTATATTTCCAACAATTGTTCAATTCCATGCTGCACACTCCAATTGGAATTCTTTTCAAATTATGCAGGTCTTTTGGAGTCCAATAGTACCTGTTGCCTTCTTACTGGTTCTCTTTTTATCAAATCAAATCACAACATTAAGCTGGAGTCTGGGTGGACAAGTAGTCCTGAATGATTTTTTGAAACTAGACCTTCCTGGTTGGCTTCACTGTGCTACAATTAGAATTATTGCCATTGTTCCTGCTCTATATTTTGTTTGGAGCTCAGGAGCTGAGGGGATGTATCAACTGCTTATATCCACACAGGTTTTGGCAGCCTTGCTACTGCCGTCTTCTGTGATCCCTCTTTTCCGTGTTGCTGCTTCAAGACAAATAATGGGCGTTCATAAGATTTCTCAATTTGTTGAATTTTTAGCCCTGATTACGCTTATTGGGATGCTTGGATTGAAAGTTATATTTGTGGTGGAAATGATTTTTGGGAATAGTGATTGGGTGGATAATTTGAGATGGGATGCTGGGAGTAGTATGTCTGTCCTTCTCATCACTGCTAGTGCATCATTTTGCTTCATGATTTGGCTGGCTGCTACACCGTTAAAATCTGCAAGTGCTCGATTAGAGAATCAGGTGTGGAACTGGGATCTGCCGAAGGAGGAGATCGATATAGCTGAACCCAACTATCATAGAGACGCAAGTGTACAGAAGCATGAACCATCACCATCTTCTGGGGAGGCTTTGGATAGAGATTCAGATACAGCGGTTGCAAATTTTGATTTTGATCTGCCTGAAACTATCCTGGAGCCTGATCAGGAGCTTCAATTAACTACTGTAGAGGAAAATAGTTCTCATGTTACCTTTCCTCGCTCCTCTAAATGCAGTATGGAGGAACCCACATCTATACCGGAGTCAATTCGCATCCCAACTGTGGTCAATGAGGTTTCTGATGTTACGTCACTGGGCGCCAGTACTGTTAAAGTTGAATCAACAGAGCCAGTTGAGAAGACTCTTGGAGTTGAAGGAGACTTGCCGACTGAAAAAGATGATGATGAGGGAGATACCTGGGAACATGAAGATTCATTGAAAGAGGTTTCTGGGAGCACCACTTCATTGACATCTGAGGGTCCAGGATCATTCAGGAGTCTCAGTGGAAAAGGTGATGAAGGGGGGAGTGGTGCTGGAAGCCTTTCAAGACTAGCAGGGTTGGGGCGTGCTGCTAGACGTCAACTAGCTGCTGTACTTGATGAGTTTTGGGGACAACTGTATGATTTCCATGGGAATGTAAAACAAGAAGCAAAGGCTAGGAAACTGGATCTGTTGTTGGGGTCAGATTCAAAGGCTGCTTCTTCCGCTTCCTCCTTGCTGAAAGATGACACCACTGCAAAGGAAATTTCTGGTTACTTTCCATCTGTAGGAGGCAGAGGATCTGATCCTTTAATCAACTCAAATTTATATGACTCCGCAAAACAGCAGAGGCTGCAAAGCAGTTTAGAGTCATCATATGGGGCTCAAGGGGGATCTTCCTTATTGTGGTCCGGCCGCATGCAATTACTGGATGCCTATGTACAAAATTCAAGCCGCAGTGTTGTTGACTTGGGTGAGAGGCGCTATTCAAGTGTTCGCAGTATACCATCTTCTGACTTGGGCGAGAGGCGCTATTCAAGTGTGCGCAGTATACCATCTTCTGACTCGGGTGAGAGGCACTATTCAAGTGTGCGCAGTATACCGTCTGCTGAGAGCTGGGATTACCAGCCAGCCACAGTACACGGTTATCAGAATTCATCATATCTTAATCGAAAGGACTCTGGTAACTTGAATGGTCAAATGGAATCACCAGCCCTAAAGTCCGCTTCTACATTGGGTGCTGGAAACTACAGAGATTCACTTGCATTTACCATGGGGCAGAAGTCGCAAAACGGGTTAGGCTCTGGTCAGGCCTCCAGTTTTCAGAACCTTATGGTATCTCGACATAGTCCGTTGCAATCTGAAAGACCATATTATGATGTCCCCTCTTCTGGACTTGCTGAGAATGTGTTAAATTCAGCCAATGCAAAGAAATACCACAGTTTGCCTGACATTCACCGCGATCTCTATACGTCAAATAAAAGTGCTCGCTGGAATGGTCCGCCTGGGTATGGACCCCCTGGTTATGAATCAAGCTTGTTTCCAAATATTGGAGCACGGACAGGAGCTCCGTTGGCATTTGATGAACTGTCTCCATCAAAAGTCTATAGAGATGCTCTATCATCTCAACAGAATTCTAATTTTGGCACTGGGTCCCTCTGGTCTAGACAGCCTTTTGAGCAATTTGGTGTAGCTGATAATAATCGTTCTGTTGGGAGTGCAGTTGGTAGGAGAGCAGGTTCTCCAGGTCAAGAAGCTACGTCAGTTGCAGATTCTGAGGCAAAGCTTCTTCAGGACTTTAGACTCTGCATTGTGAAGCTTTTAAAATTGGAAGGGTCTGACTGGTTGTTTAGACAGAATGATGGGGCTGATGAGGATCTAATAGATCGTGTGGCTGCCAGGGAGAAAGTTCTTTATGATGCTGAAACTAGAGAGATTAATCGAACAGTTCACATGGGTGAATCTCAGTACCCTTCTTCTGATAGGAAGCCAGCTTCTGCAATGAAAATTAATGATGCAAATCTCACCCATTTCATGGTTTCCTCAGTTCCAAATTGTGGGGAAGGTTGTATCTGGAGATCTGATTTGATAGTAAGCTTTGGGGTCTGGTGTATCCATCGGATTCTTGATTTGTCACTTATGGAAAGCCGGCCAGAGCTATGGGGGAAATATACTTACGTTCTCAATCGACTTCAGGTAAACACTAAAAACTTCTTCCGATAAGATATACTTATGACTCCAATTTTTGCAAGTTAAATATGGTTTCTGCTCAAGTTTATTATTGTCTTGGTTGTGACTTGCCAACCAAGCTGAAAAAGGTTACGTCGCTTGTGGTTATGCCTCAACTTGAGTTTGACTAGTTAACGTCTGCATTGGATCCTTCATCCAACTGTTGTGGAGATTTCGCTGCGTTTATTTCACTAATAGGGGATTTTTACACCACTCGTTAATTAAATGATTTTTTACATTTTATTTTTTTTCATTTTTAACATCCCTTGAGAATTTAGAGTTGTCAAAAGAAACAAAGTAGATGGAAAAAGAAAGGAAATGGGAAGAAGAGAGAGGAGGAATTTGGCTAGGGTTTTCTTCTCTACATTTTTTAATATCGAAGCCTTAACATTAGTCTAATATTAAGGCCTATTGATAGTGGCCAGTCCAACTCAAACAAAAACAAGTATAACAAAATCACGCAATAAATTAGAAGTTACTAAACCAATTAATATAAAAAGCTAAATAAATTCTAACACTCCCCCTGAACACAACTCAGAAAAATAACTTTGTTGAAGGTGAAGTGGAATTTTAATTAGGCCTACTTATGGAGTACTTATTTTTTATTGGTGAATCCCACAGGAAACTTTTGCTCATTGCATTTCACTGTGCCACCCTAGTATACAAGTAGATTAACATATTCCTATGTTTATTTTGTTTCCAAAGCTTCTCATCCAGTAATGTTCAATTGTTAATTACAGGGGATTATTGATTCTGCGTTTTCGAAGCCTCGTTCTCCAATGTCTCCATGCTTCTGCCTTCAAATCGCAGCAGCACAGCAGCAGAAGTCTAGTCCAACATTTTCAAATGGAATGTTACCCCCTGCTGCAAAACCAGCCAGAGGAAAATGCACTACAGCTGTAACGCTCCTAGACACAATCAAGGATGTTGAGATTGCAATCTCTTGTCGAAAGGGCCGAACGGGGACAGCAGCCGGTGATGTGGCTTTCCCGAAGGGAAAAGAAAATCTGGCATCTGTCCTCAAACGCTACAAGCGGCGATTATCCAACAAACCGGTTGGCACTCAGGAGGGGGTTTCTGGTTCACGCAAGGCTCTAACATAAGCTTCTTATGGGTCATAGCTTTCACATACACATCACAGTTTATCTCATCTGGGTTGTTGAGCTGTTTCGATTTTAGACAACGGCTCATCTTTTGGATCAAATTGCTCACTCAAAGCAAAGAGCGGCTGCTCTTAGATCAAAGTGCTCAGTCAAAGCAAATTCTCTCTCATTGTATCAAAGCCATCGCTGCAAAATTGTATTTCCTTGTATGTTAACATATACATAGGGTAAGAACAGCTGAATCTGTAATTGCAGCCTCATCAAAGAAAATGGGTTTGAAGGTCATAAAATTGGTTATTGCAATTCTTGTGTTGCTTGCTTCTGTTACTTTTCTTTTAATAGGCTTGTTCTGATAAGATGGAAAGTTTGAAATTGATGGGGGATGGGGCTCTCAATCCAAGCCTTGCTCCTTTTGGAGGTTATTAAGTGTTAAAACTAGCTAGTAATAACTATCAAAGTGATCGATATTATGAAAGTGATGATTGATAATTTGGCGCTTGGATTAAAGAAAAAAACTTAAACAATTGGGAGCAGGTTGGTTTATCTGGGAAACAGACAAATTACATATGCTGGTTGTGCAAGTAAAGTAAGATGAGACATCTTCACAATAGTGCTCGGTCCGTGGGTAATAACATTAGTAATACTCCAATAAGTAAGATTTAGTCATAAATAATGACAATATGTTAATTAAATAATCAATAAGATTTTGAGTGATCCAAAAGACAGATAAAACTTCAAAGATTGGGTATTAATTTCCAAAGTATAGTACCTTTACTATCTATTTTGTTTCGTACAATTTGATTACTAAACGATTTCTGATTAGATTAATAGTTTGTAGAAACAATATTTAGGATGATTATAAGAATAATTAGTTCTAATTTTATACTACATATGCATCTAAAAAAGAGTTTGGACCGAAAAATAGACTTGTCATTCACAAGTCACGTTACCTTCCACCAATAATGTAGTAACAAGTATCCAGCATCCACGGTCCTACAGTGGACATGTGGAGAGTTTATAGGCCTTGTCACCATTGCATTATTATCATCATTGATTCATGACCACATTTCTCTCCAGAATCTAGACTCCACTCTCTGCTTTGTTTTCTTTCTTTTTTTTGGACAATGCTCTGCTTTGTTTTCTAATACAGTAATACTCCAGGCTGAGGTGTATAAGTTTGGAGATTGAACAAAGGCACAGAGGTAACGAAGTATATAATTCTGTATCAATAATTTTTCAGTTGATGAATCATATCATATACAAACACATATAGTTGATTACGTGATGATGAATCCATTTGTCATTAACTTGTTTATGTATATCCATATGCATGGTTTGTTAGCCTAGCTAGCCTGAAAATCAAAGCTCGAAATGGGATTTATTATGGTGATATCATTGCCAGTGATACTGTTCATCTTGATCGTAGCCCTTGCCTTTTACCTCCTTGGTAGGGCAGACGGCCGGAGAGGAGCAGTTATTGTTGGGCCTCCGGTTCAGGCGCCTCCATTCCAACCCCAGGAGAAGTCATCCCAGCAGGTCTAGACTACTCTACAGTCTACAGTGTGTATATATATATATATATATATCCTTTGTTCAATGGTTAATTTTCCTGTTGTAGACTTGTAGTAAATAGTACGTACCCTTGTTATATTTCCTTGAGATCGATGATGCAAACTACAAATTGGTGTAAATAGTGAGATAACAATTTATATTTTTATTCTTGTGTACGTTATGTTGAAATCAAAGTAGTATTAATGTTTAGGCTCTTTTTTTTGGGATACAAAAAATACCTCAAGAGGGAAGAGGATGCCATCCCCCAAGATGCTAAGGTGTCCCCCAGCTTTGATCTGCTACCGGCCGGTGAGGTCTTGTGCAAAACCTCTCTTGTACAAGACCCCACGAGCCCACCCAAGAGAGCTGTTCGACGCCTTGTTATATATTTTGACATTATTTTTCTTCTTTTGGCCTAAATTTGTGTATATGAAGAATTTTATTCCAATCAATTAAATTTTGGAAAGCTTAATCATTTCACCTATTACATTACCATGAAAGAATAGTTAGCAGCTTATAAATTATAATAAGGAAGAGACAAAGGCAAAGCACCAAAATACGTACCAACCATTGTATTCTCTATTGTCCAAAAAAAAAAAAAACCATTGTATTCTCGAAAATCTTTGCGATAGAAAATTTTAATGCTTTTGAGATCAGAACAACCAATTGTAATTCTTTTCTTCCATTCCGTATTTTAAATGGAGTTAGAGTTTTTATTTTCTTATGAACTTCCTTATTGAGTTGAGTTGAATATATGTTCCAAAAACAAAACACTTTCTATTCAAGCTTACCAGGCCTGCTCTTGTGGTAATAATAAATAATTCTACTACGGTGCCACAAATTCGTAAACGTACAAATCAATTTTACGTATTCGAGGCATTTTCACGTTTTACATGTAACAATTACGTAAGTTTAGGGTTTAGAGTGAGATTTTTTATTTTCTTATGAGCTTCCTTCAGTTGAGTTGAATATATGTTCTGAAAACAAAACACTTTTTTAATCCAAGATTACTGGACCTCTTGTAATTAAGCTTGCTCCATTTCGATCGATCTTAAAAATTTGAATTAATACTGTGAGCTATTAAGAATTATTAATGATCGAATTTAGTAAAATCTCTTCCACGATTCCACCACCTCATTTGCGAACCATGTATATATTAACATGGACCTAGCTAGTTCATTTTGCCCTTGAAATTAACATGGATCAGTGTCTGCTTTTGTTAAGTTTTGATGTGTATATTTAGAAGCCTTTCTAACTTAATTAAAAAGGAGAGCACGGCAAAAATACTATATAAAATTAAGCAGCATACATGGACGGAACTAGAATTGAAAAATGGAGTGGGCTAAGTTGAGATGTTCAAATTGGGCAAATTTTTTTTTTCTCCAAAGCCATATATATGAGTAGTGAATGCAGACCTGCAGTATTCATCAATTGATTCAATGAATCAATGATTTCAATCATTCCATATTTTAATTCATCAATAATCAATTGATTCAATTAATCAATTCATCAATTAATAAAAGTCTACTACTCTACTGCCTACACAGAATACAAATTAAGATTGCAAGAACCAAAATCAAAGAACAAGAAAGCACGAGAGTGACGAAATGGGGAACAGAGAAACTTGCTGATTTGTATGTTATTTACATACAAATTAGGCCTCTAATCACTTTAGTAATACTAATTCAATGGTCGTTTAGTGTCTCTAATCCTTGTTTTGCACCATTGTAGTGAACATGAGCATCGAGAGCAAAAAGACGCGTTTTGGAGCTTTTAGTGAATTTCCGACAAGAGGACGAAAAGTCAACCCGAGGACCGACGGTCAACTCTTGGTCAACCATGACTTTAGAGCGCCAACATGTCAAATATGAAGTCTCGGAAGTGAAGCACAAGACAATTTCGGAGGATTGCCAAAGAAACCGAAAAGTCAATAAAAGTCAACTTTAGTCAACCCCGAAGGTCAAGGTCAAAGTCAAGGTCAAAAGTCAACCTTGTGACTCACCACATGAAGCCCAAAATTCAGCAAGGAATATGCCATTTTCCTTATGTCATATTTTGATTATTCCTTCCTTTTCTTCCTTGGTAAGAAAAAAGACATTTGTTATCACCATATCTATGGGTTTGTCCTACTCCCTTTAACTTCCCTTTTGTGCATTATTGTTGGAATTTATTGTCAATTACCTCCATGCCCCTCACCTAAAATTCTTCCAAACACCACCTAACTTTTCACCTAGGTTAGCCTTGTCATTTTACTTCTATTTTCCCTATTTTCCTTAGCCATTAGATCCTAAGTTTTAATCCTAGCCTTGGTATATATACCTAGTTTTTATCTTGAATCTTGATAGCAGCCCTCACCTTGAAATCACTCAATTCTCTCCCTTCTTCCTCCTCCAAACACTTTTTTTTCTTGGTGACCCATCCAGGGTCGACCGGTCGACGTACCCTTGTCGACTGGTCGAACTGCCGGTAGCCTTGTGTGTTTCCTTTGTTTTCTCCTTCTTCCACCACTCAAATCCCTTTCCTTCCTTCACCAACTTTCTTCCTCATTTCCTCCCCTATATCCTTGACTATTTTTCTCCATCATTCTAGCACTTCTACATCACATAATGTTGGATCCATCAAGAGCACCAAGATTGAGAGGCCATGAGCAAAGTGAAGCTTGGAGAAGAAGATGGAGACTTAGAAGAGGGGCTTGCTACTACTTGAGTGACACAAGGAGCTGTTGTCATCTTCATGAGAATCCCTCAACCTTCTCTTTATCTTTTCCTAGTTTATAGTTGATGTGTAATCTAAGCATGTGTGACTAGTTGTTTAGGATTGGGGACTAGGGTTGTGTGCCCTAGTCCATTTGTGATGTGATGATGATTTGAACTATGTATGGATGCTTGAAGATGAATAAATATGTGTGCTTATCTAATTCAATATGTGTTGGATACTTGTTTATGAATTTACCTCTTCTTGAGCATGTTATCTAATCTATCTTGATGTGATTGTGTGAGATTAGTAACCTTGCATAATCTAGGCAATTGGTAGCATATGTAATGAGCCTTGAATACTCTTGTATGATCCTTAATTCATGTGCTTTTACGCCTCCTTTCTTCCTACCCCCTCGCGGAGAGTTCTTGTCACACCCCCGAATTTACGTCTATATTATATTGAAATATAGCTCGTAGATCCGCGGTGTGACTTCTGAGAAAACTAATTTCCTCAAAAGTCAATAATATAAATAAAATATATTTGAAATACTTGGTATTATTTTACATACACAATTTATTGAATTGAAAAATACGTAGTGTTATTTTACATACACAATCTTATCGTATCAGAGATACGTAGCGTGAAAATTACATACACAATAAGCAATCGAAAATAGAAATTACACCGAGTAAAACTCGCTTATTTTATGGAGAAAATAGTAGGAAGCAACAACATAATTTTATAAAAGCATCCCAGCCCGATTTTACTCCTTATCACCTGTAAAAGATAATTGTGTAGCATCATGAGTTACACTAACCCAGTAAGTACGAAACTCCTACTTATACTAAGATATATTAAAATAAGATCAAATTTATGTAATAAGATAAAAATGATCAGAAGTTCAAAACATATAGGTTGGTAAGCACAAGCTAATATTATTCAAGAATATCTTAACCAAGTTAACTTCAAGAAAAATATACTGGTCACCCATAACAATCCTGTAAAATAACAGGTTAAGCCGCAACATACCAAGGTCTCCAATACCCAAGCATGTATACCCGAGGGTCGACTTATCGTTCCCTAAAGGTATAATAGTGCACTATCTGAGGGACAAGAGCCTATAGCTAAACACCAAAACAATCCCCCGTAATTCCAGTAATTTACTTAAACCGAGTGGTACCATATGCTCGGTATCACAACTGTTTACTACAACGAATACAAAATATCTAGAAGATTAATATGAGTCTATAACAAGATTTACAAGCTAGATATAAATTAAACTTAACCAAGTAATCAACCATTACATTCTAAAATAGCAATCAACCATATCTATATGTATAGATACATATATATATATATATATCAATTATCCCAAAATAATATTCAAGGAGAACAAGCATATAATATGTACAAACAATTATATAGAAAAATAAATAGAACAATTTTAATCTTTCTTCCATTTTTATTAATTGTCTAAGTTTGGTAACCATTTGTTTCTATGTCCAGAAAAATGTCCAAAAGCTCAAATATTGTCATCAATGTCCTTTGTCCAAAAGTTCATCCATCCTTCATCCCAAAATTCAAGAGAATACATCATATGGAAGGAATTTTCATCATGAGTCCAACTGTCCAAGTTATATGTCCATGTTCAACAGGTATAGGTTTTGGATTGTCATAAGAATTGAGCTATGCAGGAACCTATAAGTTTTAAAATTAGGTTTCTACATCTTTATTTAAATTTTTCTGAAAATCCATTCATTAAGTACCAAACTTTCCAGATTTAAAGTTCATATCAACAACTTCGTATTGATATAAAGTTCATGAAAAACGGTTGAGATATGAGTGAGATATGAATTTTTAAAGTTATGAACATCATATAAATTTTCTGGCAAAATTCACCGGAAAGTTTTGAGAAATTCTTTTAGCCATAACTTATTCATTTCTTAACATTTTTGAGTGATTCCAAAGCCTAAATTGAAGCATTTTTCATGTAGATTATGCTCTGATAATTTGTTTTAGCAAAAGAAAATATTATCTTAAATGAAAATTTTGGTTGTACAATATGAACATATTCATCCTATTTTTATTCTTACTTCAATGATTTGATCTAAAAATTAAGGTAGCAAACCATAAGAAGGAATTAAGTACTTACTTAAAGATTTCTGGTTGCTAAAAGGAGAATTTGCTTCACTTGCACACTTGAAAGAAACTCTACACCAAGACCAACTCAAACTTTAAAGAAATAGACAAGGTAAGTTCCTAACTTAGATTTTCATGGATGGGAGGTGTTTTTCTGGTGGTCTTTGGAATGAATCATTCATTCCTTATATAGGCACAAGACATTGGGCAATAATAATGCAGAGGACAAAGAAAAATAATATAAATGTGATGAATAGGAAGGAGGGGGACAATGAAATATTCCATTTCCTACAATTTATTATTTTGAATTCAAAAGTGAGATTTTAATTGACTCTAAGTCAAGAAATCTGATCTCAAATGAATTATTTGAGGATGAGATATAATAATTTAATTTTCTATCTATTCATTTAAATCATGGAAACTCACAATCATGTATTCCTTCCATAAACGTATGTATACACATATAATCCTATATATATAATAAATACTAATACAAGCATGATGCATTCCCAAAGTTTCTAGCAAGAAATTTAATTCCTCAATAATTAATTCTATTTATGCGAAGAAAATAAGCATAAACATAAAATTCGAAGGTTTTGGAATATCGGTAGAGAAACTAATAATAATATGTTTGTTGATCCTAGTGCGTGGGGTCAATGTAGGATTTTTACTGTTAATTCTAGGTTCGGGTTATCACAGTTCTATTGACCCTAATAAGGCTTTAGGATACCTTAGAAAGAATCCACTTCATATCGATAATATCGGTGGAGTGGAGGATTGTTCATGAGTTTGCTTGTTTGAGTTCCTAGCTTCGATGCTTTACGCCTCTTAAGCACTTTAGAGGATTTGGTATTAGGTAACATAGAGAAATCCCCTATGACACGTAGAGAGTTCGAATGATCCATAACATGGCATTTGAAACATGGTCCTAGATCCATAACATGGCTAGAATACGAGACTTGATTCATTCATCACTTAAGCATTAATGCATAACCGAAACATTATTCATCATTGTAAGCTTTAGTAAACCCCGAAAACTCAATCATTTTATCATTTCTATTCTCTTCATGTTCCTCCTCTTTATGTTTTGTGCATTAGTTAGTTTGCTTTATGTGGCTTGCTTGCATTTCATTTATTTCAACTCTCAAATAACGTTACACTACACTCACTTGTATATCCACTTCACTCTTGCATCTTTCCATCTCTTGCCTCATCATCTTTGTGCTAGAATCCTTGGTTATTTGTTTGACAATGGGTGTCTAAGGGCCATCGATCCCTGTAGACACGACAACCCCCGGTCTTAATTTACACACACACTTTTTGCTTCGTCACTTGCCAGAATGGGGAGCGGATCGGAGACTCGATTATTGTATATTGAAGTCTTGATGGAAATCAAGGAATGAAGGAGAAGTTCTGAAGAAGTGGGAATTGAGATTTGGGAAAGAATGAAAGAAGTGTAAGAGCTGCACGTAACCCTATAGGAACTATTTTTTTTTTGGGTGGGCTATTACATTAGTATCCCTATAGGTATTGAAGTTTTACTGAAAATTTAGATTGGGCTGCAGCCTATGCAGCCCACTATGTAGTTTCGTCGCTGGCAGCATAACAATCCCTAGAAGAAAGATTTAAGGGCTACTGAAATTATTCTCCTCAAGGTTTCCCTTTCGTTGTTGAAAGAAGAGCAACATGGAATCGGGTTTAGGGTTTAAGAGAGAAAAAAGTGAAGGAAGAGTACGTCATGGGAAATTATATCTGCCGGAAGATATGGTGGTACAAATCTTGATACGACTGCCTCCGGCCTAAATCTTCGTAGACAACCACCTTTCCATCATTCCATGTCTAGGCACAACAAACTCCTCCTCCATTCCCATCCCTTTCAAGCGTACTATATATTCTTAACGACAACAACATTAACATCGATCAACATTAAGAATGAGAGAGAAATTAGTGATCTGTTCCAAACGGCGACTCTGACAAGTTTAAAACTCTACATACTGTGTCATTACTGAATCTCTCCACCGATAACGTACATTCACCTGTGGTTAATTGATGATCGATATTGATGTTCCCCTTCCTAAGGGGAACACCAGTCGATATGACGATATCGTACTCCATGAATAGGCCGGAAGATCCTTCAACACTGTGAATAGAAAGATCTTACTATACAATCAAGCAGTTGTTTACATAAATAGTATCATTGGGGTCAATATATGGAGGAAACAAACTTGATGGCATAAATGCTTCTGCATGCTTTTTACCAATGTTTTAAAACGCTGAGGCATTCCCCAAGGCGTTTTCGGAGGGTAAGGCGTAAGGCGTAAGCCTTGAGGCATTAAGGCGTAAGCCTTAGAGTACAGTATTAAAATAAATATACACAAATTGGTCTATAGGTCCTCTAGACTTGGGTTAAGCCATAGAACCAACACCAACTGGAGTGTGATCAGATTTGCAATGCACCAATCCCTCACATTTGGTGGGACTTTTAGACATTGTTTGATTCCTTATGGCTGCCAAGCAAGTGTTGCTTGAACATGGAAATACCTCCCCTATTTTTTTTTATCACAAAACCCACAAAGAAAATGATGCAATTCAACAGGAATTGGTTTAGTCCACTGCCAAGCCTGATCCTTATTCTTGTTCTTGGTGGTCATACTAGAACTCATCATGAATTAGCGTCTGCAACTCTGCATCATTGTAAATGGACATGAATCACATGATTCTAAATTTCCAATTTACAATCTATAATTCTATACTATTTAATAATTGAACATATACATACTCTCATCAAATAACAAACACTTTCGAAAACAATAATCATCATTCATCAACACTAGATTTCATAGTTCATACGCACTGCAATCTTTATTTTTTTTTTTTCTTCAATCATCAAATAATCATCTATAATTCTAAAACTCTATAATCATCAATAATCATCTATAATTCTATACATGAAACAAAATCAACACTAATGAAATCAAATTCATACCTCAACTTTCCCTTTCCCCTTTGTTGCAAATTCTGAAATCTTGCTAAAATCTCTTCCTCCGAGTGCTCAAAGTACCTCCAGAGCCTCCTTTAAAGCCGAATCTTCAAGAAAACATATTGGCTCTAAGAGATTTGACAAGATTTGGGGATTATTTTTAAGTTTGGGAGAAGGGAAGAGAGGAGTCGGGAAGAGATGGAGTAGAGAGACTGAGAAAGATCGATGTGTGACCAGCCTTTGAGGTTATAACAGAAAAAAAAGAAAAAAAACCAGGACGCGTACGCTTTTATACGCTTTATAAGCATTTCACGCCTTTTGCGCCTCAGCGCCTTGGCATCAAAGCTTGAGCGAAATCTCTGACTTTTTAAGCTTTTTAAGCCTCAAGGCACGCCTCGTGAACGCTTTTTAAAACATTGCTTTTTACAGCATATATTGATATTTGAATCTCATCGATCTGTTATGTACACTTCAAAGAATAGTCATGAAGAATTGGCAAATATATATTTGAACATTGAGTGAATAATATATAGTAAAAGGAGCTAGGGACAAAGAAAATCACCAATGTGAGAATCCATGTATAGTTTTGGTATGCTGATATTTGTCAGCTAGCTGCAGGCCTCATAATCAAAATGGATTATACTGTTGTACTAGGGATCTCAGTTCCGGTATTACATTCCACGTACTTCTTAAAGAAGCACATCTGAATTAAGTTCTTATCCAGTTAACGCAGAAACAAGTAATTTGATGTTTGGTACACACTTCCAACAAGTCAACAACCACTCCCAAACGAGCCCTTATTCATTTGTACTTCGAAACTAATTAACATGGATGATGGATCAGCATATCTTCCATAAAAAGCTTTTGAAAATATCTCAGAACTCCATCCACATCTCAGATTCTCAGTGACATAAATATATGGATATCCTTTCCACTTGCACCTTCCCCTGTCAATATCGACGTATATCTGTAAGACAGCGCTGTAGCTTAGCTAGCTTCAGAAACCAACAACGTACATATCGACGTTGAACAAGCTCGATCACAAAGGCCTTTAAATCCACATACATAATAAAAATCATATATACAAATTAGGTCGACCATGAAATAGGTATAGACGAGTACTTTACCAGATCTGTAGGACTTAGTGTTTCGCCAATCAAGACTTAATTAATGGGGTGAGATTGACCTGCATGTGTTCTTAGTAATATTTAAGAACCATCCATGAGTAATATATGTATGGTGAACAAACAAAAAAGCAGCTAGCTAGGTTAGCTTGACCCATCTGACTGGCCTGTGTACTAGTCACGTGCTATCACCCCCCAAGAGTGCAAGACCTTGTTGGTTTTCAAGTGTGGTAGGCAAAGCCACGTGACCCATGCATAGAGATGAACCTGCATGCATGGCTTCCAAATCTACCACTCCTTTCTCCTTTGGTCTCCTCCTGAATTCGCTCCTTCTTCACCATATCCAGTTCCATTCTTGTGTTTATGGGAAGATATATAGCGATGTGCAAGGCTCGTGCATTTTTATCAAAATCAAGAACAACACATATATAAAAGGAAAGACCCGTACCATCACAATAATAACTCTACCCTCACTAAATTTGAGTACCGAATATTACATGACAACACAAATGTCAGTATCTTACACGTCAAAAATAATGAGGCTTAAAGCACGTGTTAAGTAATATATATATATATATATATATATATATATATATATATATATATATATATATATATATGTGTGTGTGTGTTACACATATAGTTGAATAATTAAATAATTAATGATAATTATGATACGGTGAGACGTACTATTATATTTTTTGTCTTTGCGACGAAGTTAAATTGCGATTTTAGTCTGTGTAAATTTGATGATTTTTCGTCACTTTTTTTCAGTTATATAAATAGTTAATTTTTTCCATTTCCGTAAAATTTAAAATAACATCAAAATCACGAGAAGAAATAAAATTGTAAATATTCTTAAGTACATAGACCAAAATTGTGAAAATAAAAAGAGACAATAAACTTATAGTCCAAGGAAAAAACACAAAAGATTGTAACAAAAAAAAAATTGCAATTTTCTTTAATAGATTTTGAAGATATAATTAATATTTGAACTCATAACTTTTTCTTTGGTCACATTGGAGGGGAATTGAATCTTTGACCTAACTTATTTCTAACTAAATTTTCAAACCCTCTCACCATTTGGGCTACCTGAATGACTACTCATGACTTTAATTATAGACATAGATGCTCTTAATCACTAAAACCGTATATCTCGATCTCTATGTCTTCAATAGATAATCAAATTTCAATACCTGATGAACACAACAGATATTTTAGCATTTTCGTTTGCTGAAAATTGAAATTCAATTAAAAATATTCATGCATGAAGTATCAACTCACGCGTAGCCTACTTTGCCTCCATATAATCAAATGTATAGTGGTAAGTGGAACTTGTGGAAGAGATGGTATGATGCATGCTTAGTTATGGGGTTGGTTTTGGTAGGTAGGATAATTATCAATAACGTCCATATAATTAATTCCACTACAATTCATTTATTCAACTACGGATTATCTAGCGAAATAATATCTGCAATATATTAATTGTCTTGGTCCTTAGCTAGATAATTAAACCAGAAGACACTGGAAAAAAAGGTCAATGCTAAGCTAGATTTACTTTGACAAAAAAAAAAAAACTATTGAGATTTAGGCTTATCCAAAAGTGGAATGCATATACTCCAACACGTATATGTTCCAAATTCCATCCATTTTCTTCATCAGTTTTAGCTCAAAATAAAAATAAGAAAACCCAAGTTGCTTTAATTCAATTTGAACCGAGTACTTATGATTTTGACCATTGGAGAGTAAGGCCATTAAAGCTAAAGTTAAATCAATCATTGTTGCATATTCAATGAGAAAGCTCCAAAAGCATATATGGTGGAAAGTGATCAATATTTTTTTTTTTTTTTTTTATTCACGGGTTTTTATTACAACTTTGTATATTTGAAAAGAAAAATGATGGTTTTAAAAATGTTAATATAGTATATGCTTTAATGGAGTCGGGCATTTTTGTTTGAAAATTAAGAGGCTCAAGATAAGGCTTCTTCAATACAGTTATTTGTATATATACATCAGACAACGCATGTTTTAATTAGGAACGTGCTTTTGTTTCATACATTTCAAGTTTGGATAGTTGATGGACCTTCGTGGCTAGCCGATCGATATACTGATATCTAATGTAAACATCCCAATTGTGGGGAAGCTCAATCTCTTACACCATGTTTGGTTTTGAAAGGAAAGAAAACTATTCCTTAATTTCCATATTCTTATGAACTTGTTTATAGCCATATATCGATTATGAAGATTGGGAAGAAAATTGTTAACGAACCATAAGCCATAAGCAGCCTAACAACTCACCAACCAACCGATGATAATTAATACCACTCAATACATAAAACATTGTTAAAGTAAAGCCTCTTATTTGTTAATGATGACCATTCGATTTCTCCAAATCGAATGATCGATGACCATTCGATCTCTCCAAATCGTTGCATAATCTTTTTGTTCGTTATAATATTCTAAACAAGACGATTTGATCGGCAAGCCAGACATTATGTTACCTCTAATTCTAAACAAGACAAAACCTTTAAGCAAGTTAGGCGGTACTTGATTGCAGGAGTGGAATTCAATAAGAATAACAATGGGAATGGTTATAAACTTATAATCACACCCTGAAATTCCAATTCCATTGTTTAATTGTTTGGTAATTGTTTAATTGTTTAATTAAGTATCGTTATAATTGAGATTAATGATCGATTCCAATTCCATTGCTTAGGTACGTACTGTCCAGAGTTAGCCTATAGTACTCAAGTTTGGGGTTCCAATTAAGTTCAAACTTCCAAGAACTCAAGTCGCGATGTTTTTTAGGGTTCGATTCTATCTGATGACGAATTTAAGTTTCGAAATATGAGATTCAGGGTTCAGTTTCTCAATTTGGGACTCCATCCCAATAAAATGAAGGTTTTTGATCGATATGGAGTCGTATAATATTGGATTGAACAATTTTCAACGTAGTGTATCAAGTCAATTCGCAGCCTCTACTTTTGTTCTCCAACGTAAGCACGCTGGCTTAAAGCTAAAAAGGACTAAAAGGGAAGTGGAGGGGGTTGGTGGCATAAATAATGAAGCAAAGACTGGTTAGCTAGCTAGCTCAGAAAAAACCACAAAAAAAAAAAAAAAAAAAAAAACCACAGCCATCAAAGACCTAAAACCCTAATCAATCTCCTGTCTCTCCACCAATTATAACCCCAACAACAAATTAATACAATTGCATACATCCAGTTTCCTACTATATATGTTCATTATGGATAGGGTTTTGGTTAGGTCCATATATGACTTGTCGACTTAACTATGACCTCTCCATTGATTCCCATTATTATCCTGTCTCTTAATAAAATCCATTTAATAGGTACTTGTAATTATTCTTCATTCATAACATGAAATATCGAAGAAAAACACAATACCTTCATGATCGAGAATAATCTAAAGTGTGCCTAAGAAAAACACAATACAATACATTCATGATCGAAAATAATCAAAAGTGTTATTTTATCCCGTATATCTTTCATTTATTTTGTTGTTGCTATTGTTGCTTAGTTGATATTTTGTTTACGATCATAAATGACATGTTCTTCCTTACTATGGTTCTCTACCATCGGCCTACATTTTACAGTTTTTCTCAAATCAATTGTTAATATATAGTACGCACAATCTTTTCGTAGTCCTAACAATCTAAACACTTGTGTTATGATTTTTTTTTTGTATAAATAAAAATATCACGTACTTTGTCCCTAAATTTCACTCGAGTGTCATTTAATTTGGTAGTTAGTTCTTCTTTCAGGAAAATGTTTGCAAATTTCATTTTGTATACAGCCAGAAATGAGTTGATATATTAGCTAATGAGTTGGTTAGTTAGTTAATAATTATATACTTTTGAGCATGCAGCAGCCAACAGTCTTTCGGTCTATATATAACTAGCAGCAAGTAGTGGGTGGGGGTTTAGGTATTTCTTTTGGCCTGATCGACTTCAACAAATTAATGGAAAAACTTTATCGTTTAAGAAACAAGAAAAAATTGTACGTTTAATTTGTGCATTAGATTGGTGAGGTTATAATCTAATCAGTGAAAATGTGATCACCAACAACATATATATATTTCTAACCACATGCAGTTCGAAATCTACATGTTTTTGCAGAGTTAAAGACCCACATACAATCAAGTCAATTCTTCTATACAATACATTATTTTGGCGTCTGTCCACACAGATATTGACCCCTCCTTCCCTAAATCCATGAGAAAATATATAAATCACGAGTCATAACGAATCCTTAAGATGACTTGACTTGGGTTTTTTTTTTTTGGACAATGACTTGACTTGAGTTGTTGACAACATATTGTGGCAACCACCGTGCCCACTAAGAGCATCAGCAGTGGGGACTCATTTTTTGGACCCAAATATGGGTCCAAATTGACCGTAATCTAAATTTGAGTCCATCGGAATAGTGAATAAAAGGACTTACTTTTTTGGGTGCCACAGTGGTGCAGGACTCATTTTTGGATTCATATTTTTGGACTTATATTTTTGGACTCAAATTTGAGTCATAAATTTGAGTCATCTCCACTGTGGCATATAGATATTGGACCCAAAAACCCCACTTGTTCTCTCTCATTGATGAATCATCAATTTCTCTCTCCAAAATCCTCTCAAATTAGTTGCACATGGGGGGACCCACAAATATAGGTCCAAAATTTTTGAGTCCAAACTGGATCTATATTTGGGTCCAAAATTTAGGTCTCCGGCAACTATAAGTCCTACTCCTCTGATCCACTGTGGGTGTTTTTGGACCCAAATATAGGTTTTGGACCCAAATTTGGGTCCCCATTGTGGATGCTCTAAGGACTTGACGAAATTTCATGAGAAGAGGAATCCGAATCTTTTCAACAACTTTTTCTTTTTGGGAAATGAAGTTAATTTGGAACCCAGTCAAGTTTGGAGACTCATCTTCACACTCATCTTAGTGTCTTACTGCTTATTGATAGATAATATTTTTTAGGGTACAACCTTACATAAAACCTGAACCCCAAGCATCCGAAATAGCTTTACAAGAATCCTCTTATCTCGTAGAGTACATCGTGAAGTTTCTTTAGATAAGAACTAACAACCATTATTTGTTAATGCATGCCTTAATAAGTTTGAAGTTTCTTTCATTTTTTATAACTACAAACTGGTAAGTGTGAAGAACTGAAGAATTGAAGATGCACATAGAACTTGCCAGTGCACGTACTACTATCTTTCCACTCAACATAATTGCTTTATATTTTAAAAGATTTAAACTTTTTTTTTTATCGAAATCGTTATATTCCAAAGGATTTTTAGAATATAAGACTAATCCACTTGCTGGGGGAATATTTAAACATGAAATCGAGTTTTAAGTCATTCATTTTTGGGCTAGACGGTTAAATTTTCCTATTTTTCTATATCTTTTAAGAATTTTGAACTTTTTGGTAATAAAAATTTTGAACTTAATTAGAAATAGAATTTTAAGTCGTCCATGTTATGCCAGAGATCACAATATAAACCACTCTTGCGGCGATTGAATTCTTTGCTATAAATTTATGTTAACAATTCATCAATCAACATCGTAATTCAGTATTCCCCACTTATTTGGTGGCCTTTATTAGGATTATATCAAGGGTCGCACGTCAGCAAATTGATTACAAGAGTAAACCGATGATAAACTAAATAGTTTCTAGGAATGACACCATATCACTGCAATGAGATCCAATCCTAGATCAAAAAAGTAGGGAGTTATTAAACCTAGACCAAAACAAAAACAACAACCCAAACCATTATGTTCATTTTGGTTGATATAACTTGTGATTAACAAATCTTTAGGCTCTAAACATTCATGTGTTAAACCATCAGTTAAAGATTTTGTTGACAATCAAGCAAAGTAGACATCTTTTAGTCATTCTTGTATATCTAACATATGGTTGACTCATCATAATGATTTGAATGACTAAACAATTGTGGATTTCATTAATTTTTTGTGGTACTGATTTTTAAATGTTTAAGATGAACATGTTTAATTTTGGATTTTAAGGTGAGGATTCATTAACTACAAGTGAAAAAATGGGGTGAACCTGAGAATTGCTCTAACAATTCAAGGTAGTTGGTGCAGTAATTTGGCACCAAGCTTGTTCCAAGAGAGATTTTGAGTTCAACTCCTCAAAAATACCAAGGTGTGTGTTCTCATATCGTATAAAAAAAAATAAAAATTGTTGTAACAATTATAAAGAAAAATATCAATATGGTCAATTCTAAAAAAAAAAAAAAAGAGACAATTACACATAAGGTCACTTTTGGTGACTATGTTATTTTCTAAGCCACTAAATATTTTTATCTCTTATAATACCACCAAAATATTAGAAATTTCAATATTTACAAAAATGCCACCGTATTTTTTCATTATTTACAAAAATGCCACTGCATACAAAAAAATGTTGCATTGTACTTTAGCTTTCTTGATATTTGGTAGTAACTTTTTGTAGGCAATGACATTTTTGTAAATAATAAAAAAATACGGTGGTATTTTTGTAAATATTGAAATTTGTAATATTTTTGTGGTTTTATAAGGGATAAAAATATTTAGTGACTTAAAAAATAATAAGATCATCAAAAGTGACCTTATTTATAATTTGTTATAAAAAATACTCAATTTGAACAAAATATATTAAATGAAACTAAGGAGTACAATGAGAAGATGCAATAAAGCATTGAAGATAAAGCAAAAAAAGTCCCAAGCAAGATGTACAAACGCATCTAAATTTAAAGGTAACAAGAACATGACTATATGCCAAAGGCATTGAACAATGCACTACATAAGTCAATTGAGCAATGAAAATTATAGCTGTAAACGTAACTGTAACATGGAGATACACCTAAGCAATCCAGTGCGGAAAATGAGAACTTCCAGCACCAAAAAGAGGTGAGTCTACCGAGAGATCGAAGGCGGCCAAGGGTGTCAAAAACTCGGCCGTTAGCAAACGAACTCTCATAAAAATACTCATTTAGACTGTACAGTTTTTTATTCAAGTCCATATATTTGTATACAAGGCTTCTCCACTAAGGAGGTCCTTACCTTATAAGATGCGGAGTTTTGATCTCAGCTGTCAGATCAAATAATTTAAACGGATCTGACGGCTGAGATCAACTCCGCACCTAATAAAGTAAGAACATCCTTACCTGAAAATCATTTTATCTGTCTAACATTTTATCCTATAAAAAATTGATGTAAGACATTAATTTTTTACGCACCACAATATTGACATACTTTGATAATCTAAAAAATTTGAACATTAAGGCCCTGTTCGGTAAAGTTTTACAAAAACATTTTATAAATATTGTATTGTAAAATGAAAACATAAAATTGTATTTTATATTTTTAAAATTTAAATAAGTGTTCGGTAGTGGAAGACTTTGGAAACTCTATTGACTGACTATTGAGAGTTGGGAAGAAAGACCCAAAGAAGAGCCACCCATTTCTGGTTTTGACGAAGAAGAGGGAGGTAGTCAGGTGGGTACTGTGGATTGCATATATAACCCATATATATATATATATATATATATATATATATATATATATATATATATATATATATATATACACTTCTTCCCCATTTCTTCTTCTTCTTTGGTTTACCTTTATTTTATTTCTTTCAATTTTGTGGCCACCACACCACCACCTCCGATCTCTCTCCACAACCCAGCTTGTGCCGATTCCTCTGCTCCTTTGCCATCTCCACCAATTCCACTCTGTGCCTAGTAATCACGGTGCCCAGACTTTGCCGTTCCAATCAGTCATCGCTCCCTCCGGTCACCACCACCATACCAGTTCTACGATGTCTGCCCGTGCCTCCGTCATAGCCCAGTTCAGATTGAGAAGGACAGAGTTGGTTTCATGAAACAATGGTTGAGAAGAACCGAGTTGGTTCTTAAAAATAATGAAAACGTCTTTTTATCGTTTTCAACATATAGGCTAAAATTAAGGATTGTATTCCATGTTTCCTAAATCTCATTTCTCAAAAGCAGCTGCCGAATGCATTTTTCATCTGTTTTTGTTTTGTAAAGACAGAAAACCGTTTTGGAAAACAGTACCGAACAGCCCCTAATATGCTGCAAAAAACTATTGTTTTATAGTAATTTTTTTTTAAATTATTGACTTGTAGTTAAGGGCTACATAAGAAATTTTTGGTTTGCATAGAAATTTATTGGGTTTTTGTTTTTTGTTTTTAGAAGAGGTGAAAAATACACTCATATTCAACTATAATACGCATAGATTCTCACTCAAAGGGCGTGACGAAATGAGACATTACCTAAGAGATTCATTTTTTAGACAATGAAAGTATTTCAAACTGCAAAAGGAATGATATAAAAAGACTCAAAGCCTAAAAGTTAAATGGTGATGACTCTGTAAGTCCTAAAAGTGGACCCATACCCTGAGTAAAGAGGTTGAGTCATGCCCTTCGAAACAAATAGATAACATGATGGACCGATACAGAAAGGAAATTAGGGTTCTCATACAAACTTATGACCTATAATGAATTCACTTGGAAAAGCATGGGTCAGCCGGATTAAGCTCTAGTCCCAAATCCATGCCCCAAAACATTGCGTAACACCGACCGACTCCTACTACCCACCACATCCTTCTCTTTTCTGGCCACCATTGTGATATTTGTAGTCTGTAAATTATGAAGCTACATATATCGGAGAAATTTTTCAGTGTGACCGTTACATTGCCACATAGCGTGACCTTTTATTGTAATTGGTTGCTTAGAAAATAAAGGGCTAATGATTGATACACTGGAGGAAAAAAAAATGTGGTCCAATAACAATAGATAAAAGGTGTGTGACGGTCACATCTAAAAATTTCTCCAAAACCAAAAATGCAAGAGAGTCGATGATACAAGTCCATCGCTGAGGCCCTGATCTAGAAGTTGGATCGACTTCCTATGCATTGCCCACAACGCCGGCCCCCTTTGCCATGATTGCCACCCAAACCGGTACGAAAAGGTTGCCGAGTATTAGAACCAAGGCCAATGAACATGGTATATTACCAACTACCATAGTTGACTGTAAATACCTACTAAGAATAAGTAGACATCATATTTTTTTTTTTGTTTGTTTTGAATTTCTTTTCCAATTTTCACACCAATCCCCACCAACCACTTTCCCCTGTCGTCTCCTACTCCTGCACCAAGCAACAAAGCAACCAACAAGTAAAAGGTCCTCTAGTCATCCACCTCGGACAGCCACGTAGCAATGTGACAACCGCTGGATCAGTCTACGATCTCACGGCCAAATTTAATTTTCAACCAACCCTCGTGTGGCTCTCTGCCACCCTTATGCTCACCTACCAAATACCACTTCTCTCTTCCTTCCCTCCCCCGTTCCTCTCCTCCATACGTCTATTTAAGCACCTCACCTCTCTCCCTCCACTACCTCACAAACACTCCATAACTCCAAATTAAGCTTTTATTTCCTCTCTCTCTCTCAAACTTCAAAGCCCATTTCTGAAATTCATTTCTGGGTTATTTTCTCACACTACAATGGAGAGCATAACCCAGAATGGACACCACCACAATGGGACCCAAAACGGTTCGTTGGACGACGGTCTCTGCATCAAAACAGAGTCCATCAAAACGGGGTACTCTGTTTCGGACCCGCTTAACTGGGGAGCAGCCGCGGAGTCAATGACAGGCAGCCACCTCGACGAAGTTAAGCGCATGGTGGCTGAGTACAGAAAACCGGTGGTGAAGCTCGGTGGAGAAACCTTGACTATTTCGCAGGTGGCGGCCATAGCCAACCATGACTCCGGTGTCAAGGTTGAACTCGCTGAGTCCGCCCGGGCGGGTGTGAAGGCCAGTAGTGATTGGGTCATGGATTCAATGAACAGAGGAACTGATAGCTATGGTGTCACCACTGGCTTCGGTGCGACCTCCCACAGAAGAACCAAACAAGGCGCTGCACTTCAAAAGGAGTTAATTAGGTAAGTTAAAGTTACCTTATTAACCTGTTGAAAATTATCGTTTTCGTACCGTAAGTCTGTCTCATATGTTACGTTGTCAAATTATTAATTTAAATAATAAAATGCAATATATCAACATAAGAGATCGTGATGTAAACTGACAATCTCACAAAATAACTCATTTATTTTTTGAGGAGATAATTTCTATTGTCTCGGTATATATGAAAATCTAACATAGTGTCATATGATATGTTACTAATCATAAAATGTTTGGTATCATTACATAGCGTATATCTGACAAAAATAAGTTGTTATCGACCGGATTAAAACGGCCGAGTTGACCTAGTCTCGGCCTAGTTTCTTCCTTTGTAAATAAAACTTCCTTGTGGACTTTGGGGAAAAAAAATTCTACATAGGAAAAGCTATACGACACCAAAGCTTGATAGTTGATTGTCACCTAATATCTGCCTCAAAACGATCCACCGAATTATGAACTGAGCTTTTAATTTCTTGGTCCAGATTCTTGAATGCTGGAGTATTTGGCAGTGGAACAGAGTCAGCTCACACTCTGCCTCACTCTGCAACAAGAGCAGCCATGCTCGTCAGAATCAACACACTCCTCCAAGGCTACTCCGGCATAAGATTCGAAATCTTAGAAGCCATCTCCAAATTTCTCAACCACAACATAACTCCATGCTTGCCTCTTCGTGGCACGATCACCGCCTCCGGAGACCTTGTCCCGCTGTCCTACATCGCCGGACTACTAACGGGCCGGCCCAATAGCAAGGCGGTTGGACCAAAAGGCGAGACCCTCAATGCCGCTGAGGCTTTTGCACAAGTCGGTATCAGCTCAGGGTTTTTCGAGTTGCAGCCTAAAGAAGGACTTGCTCTTGTTAATGGCACTGCTGTTGGCTCTGGCTTGGCCTCCACGGTTCTTTTCGAGACCAACATTTTGGCCTTGCTGTCCGAAATCTTGTCTGCGATTTTCGCTGAAGTGATGCAGGGGAAGCCCGAATTTACAGACCACTTGACACATAAATTGAAGCACCACCCCGGTCAAATTGAGGCTGCTGCAATTATGGAACACATTTTGGATGGTAGCTCTTACGTCAAAGCTGCTAAGAAACTTCATGAGCAGGACCCTCTTCAGAAGCCTAAACAAGACCGCTACGCTCTCCGAACATCACCACAATGGCTCGGTCCACAAATCGAAGTGATCAGATTTTCTACGAAATCTATTGAGAGGGAGATTAATTCTGTCAATGACAACCCTTTGATTGATGTTTCGAGGAACAAGGCATTGCATGGTGGCAACTTCCAGGGTACCCCAATTGGAGTGTCCATGGACAACACCCGTTTGGCTATTGCATCCATTGGGAAGCTCATGTTTGCTCAATTTTCTGAACTTGTCAATGACTTTTACAACAATGGCTTGCCATCGAATTTATCGGGTGGGAGGAACCCGAGTTTGGATTATGGCTTCAAGGGAGCTGAGATTGCCATGGCATCTTATTGTTCCGAGCTTCAGTTTCTTGCGAATCCGGTGACTAACCATGTCCAGAGCGCCGAGCAGCACAACCAAGATGTGAACTCTTTGGGGCTGATTTCGTCGCGAAAAACCGCAGAAGCTGTTGACATATTGAAGCTCATGTCTTCCACATTCTTAGTTGCGCTTTGCCAAGCCATTGACTTGAGGCATTTGGAGGAGAACTTGAAGAGCACGGTTAAAAACACTGTGAGTCAATTGGCTAAGAGGGTTTTGACTACTGGGGTTAATGGGGAGCTTCACCCGTCGAGGTTCTGCGAGAAGGATTTGCTTATGGTTGTCGAAAGGGAGTACCTTTTCACCTACATTGACGATCCTTGCAGCGCTACATATCCATTGATGCAAAGGCTAAGGCAAGTGCTTGTTGAACACGCTTTGACAAACGGTGAGAATGAGAAAAATGCAAACACTTCTATTTTCCAAAAGATTACAGCTTTTGAGGAAGAGCTGAAGACCATTTTGCCTAAGGAGGTTGAGAGCACTAGGGCTGCGTACGAGAGCGGGAATGCTGCGATTCCGAACAGGATTGTGGAGTGCAGGTCATATCCTTTGTACAAATTTGTGAGGGAGGAGTTGGGGGGAGAGTTCCTGACGGGCGAAAAGGTCAGGTCCCCCGGGGAGGAGTGTGACAAGGTGTTCACAGCTATGTGCCAGGGCAACATTATTGATCCCATTCTCGATTGCCTCAGCGGTTGGAACGGTGAACCTCTTCCGATCTGCTAGCCTTTCGGTACCCGTTTCAAGTGATGTGTGTCATTCCATTCCACTTCTTCTGGCTCCATAGTTTTAAGTTTGATGAGGATTGGTAGTTTTAATTGTGTGACTATATATAAAACCTAATAAAATGTAAAACCATCTGTTTATTTGAATAGTTCTTCTTTTCTTACTTACCACTTCTTCGTCAATTAGTAACTATTGTAGTGTCCAAACAGACCCAAGGATTCAAGGAATGCTTTTGATCTCAGATCACTGATCCAAGGATTCAAGGAATGCTTATGGGGATAAGGTCATATATTCTCTTCACCTTTTCTTCTGACAAATCTCTATCTTCTTGAAATCAACAAGCTTTGATATACAGGGATAAGGCTAGGAATTGCTTCAAACCAAAAAACAAACACTACTTTTAACCTGGCTAAAACTACAAGATCAAAGCATCCACAAGGTAACAAACTACAGTGACTAAAAGAGCAATCCAAAAATGGAAAATCCCACATCATATTCTGCTCCATATGTAGTTATGTACAGAGGGACCATTTGAGTCGGATTACCACTGATGAGTCATGCCAATTTCAGACCATACAGAGAGGGAAAATAATTGGCTGCAAATTCTCAGACCACAAAATTTTGTTGAATGTGAGAAAGAAATCTTGACAATAAATTATTTGCCAGGTGATTACTGCCACAATGTAGTGGATGTTCAGACCAAAATTGTGGTGGAAGTTTTGCTCTGCTTTTGATACTGTTCAACTGCTCAGGTTTTGTCTTCTTCAGTAAGGTCCTGAAAAACCCACCTCTAATTGGTAATGAATTCGACCAAAACAGAATGATCAAATAAGCCAACAAAATATGATATGTCACTGGTGAGCGATCCATAAATTTTCTTTCTCTAGAATAAGATGAAGAAACTCGCAAGTCAGTTTACTAGTTATTCTTGGTTCAATCTCTTTGCCACAATCTGTTCAGAAACTAAGCCTTTTTTACACACTCCTTTCTCTTCTAAGCATATTCCCTGTTTCAATTTATTCATTTACGGCCAGTACATGAAACACCATTACACTTTTTTTTTTTTTATCAAAGGAAATACCATTACATTTGATGGTTATTGTTACACTACCAGAATTTAGTCATTTACATTGGATACTTTGTGAGCTTCCAAAAGTGCTTTTGCAATTCTACACTTTTTAATTTCATAAAGTTCATCCACAACCTAATGATTAACTCTTTTAAGTTTCTAATTCTGTACCCTTACAATCATAAACAACCCAATCAAATACATGCTCATAGCTTTTGCCCTGCAACGAGTATGTATCGTTTTTAATGCTCCTATTCCAGAAGAACTTTCTTTATGGATAATTTTTTTTTTTTTGGGTTTTTGCATTCTTTCAACCCCATTTCATAATATTCTATTCATATTTTCTCTATTTACTGATATATTATATTTTCTCTATCTACAGGTGTAGACTGTAGACCCTTATTACAAGTTTACAACACCATTTTACTGATATATTATTACACGCCATTCAGCCATTCAGGGCCGGCCTTGGGGCAAGACTGCAGTCTGTGGCCCCCAATCTTATGGGCCCCAAATTTATATATATATATTATCTAATACGAAAAAAAAATTGCATTAGTATGTTTTTAATCATACTTTCTGACTCCCTCTGCATGTCTGCGTCCCTAATATTCTATAACTCTAATAGTCTAATAGAGTAAAGGATATGGTTGGAAAACTTGATTATGCAAATTTAATTAGCACATTTGCATCTAAAAATGCAAGACGAGTCTTATTTCAATGATACTTTGTAATACGTTGGCTCAATTACATATTTGTTTGGGATATTGATTTTTTTTTTTTTAGGCAGTCGAGCCCCGAAAATTTTCTTCGCCTTAAGCCCCCGAATGCTCAGGGCCGGCCCTGCAGCCATTAGCTTTAATAAGGGTCTAGCACAATGGTGTAGTAGTACGTACCTTCACCAAGTACTAAGCGTAACTCGATCGTTTTACACATTTGTTGTTCTTATATATTCTTTTCGAAGCTTTTGCTACTTGACCATGGAGGTGCATAACACAGCTAGCTATCTAGCACGCCATTAATGTATAGGGTTAATACCCATAATAGTACCTGAAGTATCATAGTCTGGACCAATTGGTACCTGAAGTATTAAAATGGACAATTTGGTACCTATAGTTTTCCTCCGTCACCCAATTTGGTGCTTTTGTCAAAATTTCCGTTAAGTTGGTCCAATTACAAGGGTAATTTTGTCTTTTCATTATTATATCTTTCTAAAATCCATCTATGACCCTAACTACAATTTTCCCTCCTTTTTTTTTGGACAATTGCAACTTTCCCTCCATAAAAAAAGACTTTCCCTCCAAAAGACATAATATTGTCCTAAAAAAAATTGTTATTAACACACCTTTGTATTTTTAAATACAATTTTTCTAAACAATATAAGAGATTTATGAATTATTTGTATAATAAAAATAAATTAAAAAATACAAAAAGGTGTGTTAATATAAAAAAAATTGTACCTTCAATATAACCAAAAACTCAAAAACCTCATTTAGCATATATTGAAGGTACGCTATTTTTGGGGTTTCGGGTTTTAGAGTTTTGGTTATATTGAAGGTACAATTATTTTTTTAGGACAATATTATGTTTTTTGGAGGAAAAGTCTTTGATTATAAAAGGAAAGTTGTAGTTAGAGTCATAGATATATTTTAGAAATATATAATAATGAAAAGGCGAAATTACCCCTATAATTGGACCAACTTAACGGAAATTTTGACAGAAATACCAAATTGGGTGACGGAGGAAAACTATAGGTACCAAATTGTCTATTTTGATACTTCAAGTACCAATTGGTCCAGACTGTGATACTTCAGGTACCATTATGAGTATTAACCCTTAATGTACGTATATATAAAGCTTTTGGCACATCATAATCTACCTGTATCATAAAGCTGCATTTTCAATTATGTTTATGAGGAATGTGACACGTACCTGCCTACTTTGATCGATCAAAAGCTTTAGCATTATTGTTCGTACCCATGATTTTGTTGCTGCAAAGAGTGAATAATTCATCTGGGGCTTCCATTTGTGTAAAACGTGCACTGATATTTGCATAAATTATTGAAGATGGTGATTGCAACCCCATCATTCAAAATGGTCATGATCTGTTATCCACAAGTACGCGCATGCAGAGATCAAATAGTAAGTAGCGTTTGTGGATTTCAATTATAGGGGGAGGGTGGGAATTCAAACTCTAGTACGTGCTGGGCAAGTTTAGTACGTCGACAAGTACGCACATGCAGAGATCAAATAGTAAGTAGTGTTTGTGGGTTTCAATTATAGGGGGAGGGTGGGAATTCAAACTCTGGTATGTGCTGGGCAAGTCACTGCCTTAGTAGTTTATGACTCTGATGCGAGGCTATGCATGCATATATCTCACTTTAATTACTACTCATGTCACTCCATGATTTGCAATACATCCATAAATGATAAATCTAAGTGCCTTCCAGTTCAAGAGTGTACAAGCTAGTCATGCATCTTATACCTGTAATATCAAACATTAGTCTGAAAGTTACTGTCTTAGTAGCTTATGACTCTGATGCGAGGCCATGCATGCATATATCTCACTTTAATTACTACTCATGTCACTCCATGATTTGCAATACATCCATAAATGATAAATCTGAGTGCCTTCCAGTTCAAGAGTGTACAAGCTAGTCATCTTATACCCGTAAATATCAAACACTAGTCCTATCGGACACAATTTGATTAGAACCTTTTGGTACGTTCAATCACATCCATGTTCAAGGAAGCTAAAGACCAAAGTGTTGAAGTACAAGAGAATTCAGTTTGGTCAGTGGAAAGCAAAAGCTAGCTCCAGATGTCAAAACGTTAGGAATGGCAATGGAGAGAGTAGGGGCTGGGAATCAAAATATCATTCCCGTCTTTGAAGTCATTCTCTACCCACATCCCCGCCCCAATCCCCGTTATAGCATATTGGGAATTCCCCATCCCCGACTTATTGGGGATTAAGTCTCCGTACCCGCCCCGAATCTTCGTTAACATATATTGCTTATTCACTTTAACAATAATTATTATACAATAATCGAGGTTTAAAAATATGAAATTACAATTAAAACATCATAAGATATTAAAGAATTTGACTTTAAAATATATTAATAACAATAATTTATTCGTCAATTTTTATTCTTATATTCACTTATCGTTTTTTTAGGAGAAACAATTTTTTGTAGGAAAAACGATAAATTTTTTTTTATTATCAAAGCTGGTAATATTACAAAGGAACTCACCACGTATAGTGGCCAAACAAAATAAGTCTCCCACACATAATACTACACTTCCATACGTCTGGTTGTCCAACAACACAGAAAAATTATACAGAGTACAAAGAAAATAAAATAAACCGAACCCCCATACTCAAAATTTAACTATATGTAGTGTTCACTCAAATTTAACTATGTAGATATCGTTCCAATTCTAACTAAGTTAGATGAGCCACTTTCCTAGGAGAAGGAGGGCTCCCTATAACTATATTATACTATATACTAAAGTTCCTAGCACTATTTATTACTGTTCATAAGGAAATTACGGTTTACCCTCATTTATTCATGAATTACGATTCTGCCATTACTGTTACTGTTCATAAGAAAATTACGGTTTTGTCCTAATTTATTCATGAATTATGGTTCTGCCATTAGCCCTAGATATACATAAATCACAATTAGATAGAAAATCTCTCTTCTCTTGAATATCAAGACCCCTATAATATAAAATGAAACAAAATAGAGAAACATAAATATACGTAAAATTAAATGGGAACCAACTGATCAATTGGTTAGAGTTGACTCACTCGGTCAATAATTAAACGACTGATTTTCTTTAAATCCATAGACCATGTTGTTCCTGTACTTATAAAGTATACTGTTCATATGATTGTTGAGACTCGATTAGAAGGAAATCAAAGATAACAAATAGAACTTAGCACAATAGAATCACACACAGAGATACGGACATAAAAACACGCATATATAACGTGGTTCAGCGAATTTGCCTATGTCCACACAGGCAGGAGTGAGACCGTCATTGGGATATGACGGGGTCCGGACCCCCTCAACTTTTTCACATATCTATATACAATATTTAAGAGAACTCACATTGTTAATCAAAACAGAAAAAATGTACCAAAATACCCTTTAAATTTTAAAAAACTTTATAAAACAATTTGTAGTTATGGTCAAGAATGTAAAATAAATAATAATAAAAATATAATTATCTACATTAACTACCCACCACATTATTATTATATTTATTTCAATTAACTGCTCATACTCACACCCATCAATGTGTATTGTTTATAGTATAAGCTAAATGAACTAAAAGGGAAAAATTTGGGTCTAAAAGAGAGCTAAGCCCAATAACAAAGATACAAGCCCAAACAAGCTGACCCTAGCCCAAGACAGACCTAGAGCTGCCCCTAAACAATTTAAAATGAATATTTACACACACACACACACACACACACACACATATATATTGGTCGAAAAATGAACATCCAGTTTTCTCATGTTGTTAGAGAGGCTAATTTTGTAGCTAATTTCGTCTCTTTGTCTCCCCCTATTTGTGTGCCCAACGTTCAATTTTGATAAGCTAAGAGGGTTTGTGTTAGAATTTTTTTTTGTTACATTGGAGGGGATCAAACCCCTAATCTAACATAATCATAATATAATTTCCTATGTACATTCCCTCATCATTTGGGTTAACCCTAAGAGCATGTGCATCCATAAAGCCTAAAAACTAAAGTCTAAACTAAAATTTAAGCTTCAAAAGTGACACTATTCATCAATTTAGACTTCTCATTACTTTTGTATTTCCACCCATAAGGTCTAAATCTAAAGTCTAATTTGTTAATCAGCCTTTGATCCCTATCGCTATTCAATCATGACCGTTGATTGAAAGTTTAGCCTAGCTTTTGCCCATGTTCAGTTTAGCCTTTTCCAAAAGCCAGCCTGTGTTTAGCCAAGTCTATAATGGTGCTGTTGGAGTTGACTTTTGATTTGTATGGCCTATATATTAGCTTAGACTAGGCTAAATAAGCCCCATTGGACATGCTCTAAGGGTTTTTTTTTATCCCTACCCCACCCCACTCGATCCCTGATGTCAGTGAGATTTGACCCCATGACCTTTTCGCTGTCAGTTATTCTAAATAACCAACAACCTACAGCTCACGATATAATATCTCAAGTAATTATTTTATATTTTCCTTCTATTTTTAAATTGCTATTAAGATTATAGAATATTCTTCATGCTGTTCTACACTATATTTGACGTAAGAAATAATCTTCAAAATAAGTGTTGTCTCTTTAATCACAGAGAAATGAGGATTGCAATAATATTACGGATTTTTTTTACTAAAATATTATAGTCCTCTAATATTACGGATTTATAGAAACTAGAGAGTCGTCAATATTCCACGTCCTCATTTTTTTTTTAAAAAGGCATCTAGCATTTTTTTTTTTCAAAGTATAATTGTTGGTTTGGTTCAGTTATGAGCAACTAGGGAACCAAATAAACAGATTTCGAATCGGTTTGGTTCAGCACACAACAATATTTAAATTTTTAGAACTGAACCAAATCAAAATTCGGTCGGTTTTGATCGGTTTGGCCTTATTTTTTTTATTAAAAAAAAAAAAATAAAGAACAAAGAGAGTCGTCAATATTCCACGTCCTCATTTTTTTTTAATAAATGTAAAAAAAAATTTGGGTCAAAGAATCCCACTCGCTGTCTCTGTACATTTTATAAACCAAAAGTTAGGACTTATTCTTTTCGATCGCCAAACAAAGCAGTGATGGCTTCCCAGCTATTGAGGCGCGCAATCGGAAGCCGGTCGACCCAGTTTTTCTCCGGCTCCGCGAATCCTTGCCCAGCCTTGCTTTCATCGGCGTCACCGGCAGCTAGGGTTTTCTCGTCTACTTCCACTCCGATCACTGCCACCCTCTTCCCCGGCGACGGTATCGGCCCCGAGATCGCCGAGTCCGTCAAACAGGTCCCTCTTCGATCCTTATTGACTTCCTTCTCTCCAATTTCATTTACGCTCCGTTTATTTTACATCGAGCTTGTTGGATTATGTGTTTGTGTGCGTATGTGTGTATGGTTATATACACACTCGCACTTACATGAACTTGGATTTAGGGTTTTGAAACCTCAGTGGAATTTTGATTCTTTATTGGATATTAGTTTGCTATATAGATAGTTATTTCCCTGATCGGGTATTTCCGTTGTTTAGTATTTCACGGTTCAAAGTTTGATGATTTTATTTGTTGGGAAACTATTGAAGGCGCTGTGTGTTTCTCTGGCAATTTCTTTTCTTAAATGGGGATAAGAAAGTATACATCATAATAGTGCAATTTAAAATTAGAGTTTCAATAAACTAGATGCCAAAAATCAGTGTTTGCGGTCTTAATACAATGTCCTAGGTGAAATAACTAATGGATGTGAGATGTCAGTTGTTTGTATTCACAGATTTTGCATTATTTTGTTGTGGTTCAAAGAGCTGATGGAGTTTGCAATCGCCCTGATGCAGATATTCAGAGAAGCTGAAGTCCCAATTGAATGGGAAGAACATTACGTTGGGGAGCAAATAGATCCCAGGACTCAGAGTTTTCTAACATGGGAAAGTTTAGAATCGGTACGAAGGAATAAGGTAGGCTTGAAAGGGCCGATGGCCACACCAATTGGGAAAGGTCATCGTTCATTGAACCTTACTCTAAGGAAAGAACTTAATTTGTATGCAAATGTCAGACCTTGTTACAGCCTTCCTGGCTATAAAACTCGATATGACGATGTGGATCTTGTCACTATCCGTGAGAATACGGAGGGGGAGTATAGTGGACTTGAACATCAAGTAAGTCTTTCATAAGCAGATGAATATTGATATTCGGTTTAAATATGTTTGATTAAATTCCTTGTTTTGATGGTAGGTGGTGAGAGGTGTTGTTGAGAGCCTCAAGATCATTACCCGTCAAGCTAGCTTGAGGGTGGCTGAGTATGCTTTTCATTATGCCAAGGCCCATGGAAGAGAAAGAGTGTCTGCAATACACAAAGCAAACATTATGCAGAAAACTGATGGTCTTTTTCTCAAGGTTCACCAATTGTCAATGTGTAATATAATTCTTCTTGATTGTTTCCCCTAGTTTTCTCATATTAAAACTTCTTTGATCTTTGCTTTCAGTGTTGCCGCGAGGTTGCAGAGAAGTACCCTGATATAAAATATGAGGAAGTCGTCATTGATAATTGCTGTATGATGGTATGAATAAATTCTCTTATAACTTATTGGGAAAAAAATAAAAATGAAACTACGTATGTGAATGTGAAAGTAGGAGGTAAAGTAGAATCAAGTACAACCGAAAAAATAAGTGACGGGGTGGTGGAGCGAGATACAGAACCTAGCTTTTGTTTTTTGTTTTTTTGTTTCCCCAGGGTGGTGGACTGGTGGGATCTCAATTATTGCTACAGAATTCTCAATCTAGGATTGCACTTAAGCGTGTTAGCAGCTATACTTTACGATGATTTAGGGGATTAGTGTTTTAAGGAAAAAAATATTAAGGTTGCAGACTAACTAATTATTTTACCTTATGCAGCTTGTGAAGAATCCATCACTTTTTGATGTGTTAGTGATGCCTAATCTCTATGGTGATATTATTAGTGACCTTTGTGCTGGATTGATAGGGGGTTTGGGCTTAACACCAAGGTATAATATGGTGTATATACACGTATATATAATATCAATTTTTAATCCCCTTCTGTAATATATGGGTTGTCTGACGTTATTTACCTTCCTATGCAGCTGCAATATTGGTGAGGGAGGCATTGCCCTTGCTGAAGCTGTACATGGATCAGCACCTGATATTGCCGGAAAGGTGACCATTCTTGAACCTTGTGAACTTCAATCTGCTGAATATAAATACACAAGATGTCCATTTAACACTATCTATCCCATGCTTAGTATTTGTTAACCGTTGATATGGGCCTCCTTATGAGGTTTAACATAGAAATCAAATTGGTATGCCCTCCAGTGGAAGGAATTGACTATGTCTTCACTGTTCCAGAAGCTGCATAAGTTTAAGGTTTTTATGGTGAACCAGGAAAAAGCAGCTTGGCACCTTAAAAATTGATTCAATGTGTTTAGGGGACCCTTTGGACATTATTAAAGAATAGTGGCCTTCCTCAACCAGGTTGAGATGCTGAACACTTTGTTTTCTACTTTTTACAAGTTTCTGAAAACCTTTGATCTTTCTGGGTCCTATAGTGGTGTTTGACACATCTACCCCTTTTAGTGGCTCGGAATTGAAATATGTTCCTCATGGTACTTTCTATGGAGTTAACCTATAGTGGTGCATTATTCAGCATCTCGATAAAGAAAGACTTATTAATATTGGTATCATTGAGTACAGATTATTACGATGTGGTCCTTTTCTTAGAATGCTTAGCTCTGTACTTATCAAACTCTCCTTGTTTTAGAAATTTTTGTATGAAAAATTATGTTTGCTCCTAAGCCATACTTCTGTCGTTGAAATTTGACAGAATTTGGCAAATCCAACTGCTCTGCTTTTAAGTGCTGTCACTATGCTTCGCCATTTGGAGCTCCATGATAAAGCTGATCGGATCCAGGATGCGATCCTGAACACGATTGCAGAGGGCAAATACCGTACTGCTGACCTTGGTGGCAAATCAACAACTACTGACTTTACGAAAGCGATTTGCGATCATCTTTGAAAGGATATTGCTAGGATTTTGGTTTTTGCATTGTAGTTAACATATTATTTGTTGCGACTCCTTGTGGAGCCACGCTTCAAAATTTTCTCATATTTCTGTTGTTTATGATGGGGAATAAGATCACATCAATTTGATGACTGTGAAGAGATTCATCTAGCCGTGGAAATCTTTGGTCCTTTGAGGGACAAAGATGTTGACATTAATATTCCATGAATATACTCATAACTTACCACGCAGTGTTTGTAAAAATAAGCATATGATATTGTGTTCATGGGAGTCATTCTGCCATGGTTTTTGTGTGGTATTTTGTCAAATGGTTTATGAAATAAAAGCATCGGTGTGTTCAGGTTGTATGCACAAAACTGCACTCCAAATCATTTTGGGCCTGACCATGCAAATTCTTTCATATTTTTCATCCCGCTGGGTGTAGTATAATGAGCTCAACCGTTTAGTTTTTGAATTATTTTGTAGAAAATGTCTCGTTCGTTTAGTTAATCAACCATATTGATCTATCAAATATTTACAAAAATGAAGTATTAGTTCATTAATGAGTTTTTCTAACTCAAGAGTTGTCTCATATTAATTTTATTAATAATGAAGGGTATGAAACTATGAACACATCTGAAATATTTATTTATTTATTTATTTTTTATCAATCACATCTGCTATATTATCTAGGGAATAGGGTGTCGGTGGTTGGTTTCACAAAGAGGAAAAAATGCTTTGCAGATTTTATTTTTAATTTTTCAAAAAAAAAAAAGATTGAAAAATGAAAAAATCCAAAAAGTGGGAAGGCGCAGTGGTTTTGGACTTTTGGTGAAATAGCGAGAGAGCTACTACTCTCTACCTATAAAACCATACCATTTTCTTCCCGGCAGATCTGATCTGAATCTTGCTATTGTCTTGTTCAAGCTTAAACCCTATCCCCTCCCCTCTATCTCTCAGTCACTCTGCAAATGGCGTCCGAAGGAATTCTTTTGGGGATGGGCAACCCACTCCTTGACATCTCCGCCGTCGTCGACGAAGAGTTCTTGAAAAAGTGAGTCTTATATATTCTCCCAACTCTTTTTCTCAAACTCAGATCTTTAAAGCTTCTCTTTGCCCACCAACTGTTTGATCAATTGCTTAGGCTTTGGGTTTTCTGGTTTCGCTGTACAGTGCTCTAGTTTTAGTTTATACTCAACTATACTTGACTAAGAAAGCTCAATATTTTTGTGTCATGGAAGTGATTTGAGGCCTGATGGTGTTTGATTTTGTGTAACAGATATGACCTCCAACCCAACAATGCGATTCTTGCAGAGGACAAGCACCTTCCCATGTAAGGAACTTACTCTAGCTTTGTGTATATAATGTGTATCTTGTTATGGATGTAGTGTGAGATTTTGTCACTGGGTCATTGTGTTTTACTTAATTTGCCGATTTCAATGAGAGAGGGAAACGAATCGTATTTTTATTTCACTACATTGACATGACTCATTGAAATTTAAATGTGTACTACTGTTGCTTGTTGCCTGTACAAATATCAAAATAACTATGCTACTAAGGAGTAAAGGCAGCTGCACTACTTTATCAGAGAAATAACTCGAAACAGGGTGCATATATGGTCGTGCCCGTCTCAGTTCATCTAAAAGGTCTCTTAGAAGTCAAGACACATAAGCTCTCTCTCACCCTAAATTAAGAATATCTACAATTATCTTTAAGAAGCTTTAACACACCACTTTTGTATGAAACCTTAATTGTCTGATCCTGCGGCTTTTTCTTTTGTTAATAATATGCAATGAAATCTTAACCAGCAAACATGGATGTATATCTCAGGTATGAGGAACTTGCTTCTAACCCTAACGTGGAGTACATTGCTGGAGGTAAAGCATTGATTCCACTAAGTTTGGGGCTTCAATACTGATGTGGATATCTTGAATTATTAAATATGATGACTAAGAGTTGAACGTAACTTTTGTTTGTTGCAGGTGCTACTCAAAATTCCATTCGAGTTGCCCAGGTACTTGATGAATTGTTTCTTGTGACACTCAAGTAAACCAGTCATTTATATCATTCTTTAATCGTTATATCCATAAAATAATTTCTCTTTACCTTTTCCAGTGGATGCTTCAAGTGCCCGGTGCAACAGGTTATATGGGTAGCATAGGAAAGGACAAGTATGGGGATGAGATGAAGAAGAACTCAAAACTTGCTGGTGTTAATGTAAGTTTCTTCTTCTTTTCCTGTATTCCTTATTAATGTGTAATCAAGTTCACAAACAAAGACAGGAACTTTTTGTTTCTTATAAATTGCAACAAGTAATCTTAGTTTTCCTTCAAATTTGCACCTTCTACTTATATCTCCCCTTAATACTGGTTCCTTTCTAAAACAGGTTCACTATTACGAGGATGAGTCTGCACCAACAGGTACTTGTGCTGTTTGTGTAGTGGGTGGTGAAAGGTGAGCTTAAGTTTAAGCTTGTTTTAAAAATTCAAATTATGCCTGCCATTTTGCTAGTTGCACTCTTAAGTCTTCATATAACTATAAAATATACTCAGAACTTTCAGCCTGGTGAACTGACAATGGTTGTGGGTATGTAAATGTAGGTCACTTATTGCCAATTTGGCAGCTGCTAACTGCTACAAATTTGAGCATTTGAAAAAACCAGAAAATTGGGCATTGGGTGGGTACCCTTTCAGCCTTGTGTTGGAGGTTTTTGTTTCATTTTCTAGTAATGGATTTTTCTGAACTGATTTCTTTGTGAATACTGTTTGGGTAGTTGAGAAGGCCAAGTACTTCTATATTGCTGGTTTTTTCCTAACTGTATCGCCACAATCCATACAGCTTGTTGCTGAACATGCAGCCGCAAATAACAAGGTATTTGAAATTTCATATCTTTAAAATTTTGTCTGATTTGCTGCTTTCAATAGCCTTTGCAAGAAACAGTCTTGACAATTCCCTTTATCTGCAGATTTTCAGCATGAACCTTTCTGCCCCATTTATCTGTGAGTTTTTCAAGGATGTTCAGGAGAAAGCTTTGCCGTAAGCATTTTGTTTTCCTTCCCTTCTCTTGGAATAAATCAAGTAATATGGATATGCTGATGTAGGGCATGCGTTTTTATAAATTTAGGTACATGGACTATGTTTTTGGAAATGAGACAGAAGCAAGAACCTTCTCAAAAGTTCATGGCTGGGAGGTAATGGTCACCCTATTGCTTGAGTACCAGATATTACCAGATTAATAGCTTGCATTCATATTGTTGACCTACTTTGTTTGAATTACCAGACTGATGATGTTGAGCAAATAGCTCTTAAGATCTCCCAGTGGCCCAAAGCATCAGGTGCACACAAGAGGATTACTGTTATTACTCAGGGGGCAGATCCCGTAGTTGTTGCTGAGGATGGGAAAGTGAAGAAGTTCCCAGTGATACTTTTGCCCAAAGAAAAGCTTGTTGATACCAATGGAGCAGGTATGCCATTGAATACATGTAGTGATAGTGATTATGTAGCTGCTAAGAGAATTAATTATAACAGCAAATACTTGCAAATTAAAATACTACGTAACAAGTTGTTTATTAATTTATTTATATTATTTTTGGGGTCTAGGGGATGCGTTTGTCGGAGGCTTTCTATCTCAGTTAGTTCAAGATAAACCCATTGAAGTCTGCGTGAAAGCCGGTTGTTATGCTGCAAATGTGATCATTCAAAGGTCTGGCTGCACCTACCCAGAGAAGCCTGATTTTAACTGAGCCATGATTCCTTTTGTTCTCTACTTCCTATGCTTTATATGAAATTTTGATTGTTGAGAAGTCTTGCTATTATTCTGTCTATTTGCTTATCAAGTATTGGTCATTTAGTGGATGCATGCATGAATAGCCCACTAAACCCAGCTATTAGGTATGGGGTTCTGATCCCTCCACCCATTTCTTTGAAGAAGATGGGATAAAACTACGTATTGTATTGTATTGTTAGAAAATTAAATGTAGTTTTGCTTGATGTCTGGCATTGAATAATCTCTTTCTGATTCAATTGGTTCCGATCATTCAAACATCTAGCTGTTCCTATATTTCCATAGGAGCCTAAACATTGGTTTCTGATTCGATTTTACCTATTTTTTCATATTGAGAAAGGGAGATTTACACTTGAGAAAACAAAAAAATATCACTCGAACTAATAAGTTCTAAAACTTTTGAGAGTATATTCGACGTCATAATATCGGATCGGATCGGATTGAATCGCTAGCATGGGTGGCACTTGGATTTGTTTTGGAGCCGATGATCTGGTGATGACTGCGAGATTCGAGATATTACGGAATGACTAGTGAGCTCTATGGACAAGGCTGGTGTTTTGCATCGCTGTGATCTGGATTGCTTGAGGGTGATGTTAGGGCTTCAGTAATAACATTTCGACGCAAAAAAGCGATGAGTAAACACCTTTCAATATCGTATGGTTAGTAAATAGCTTAATGAGAATGATCTTTTTTTTCATGTTGGGGCTTCAATAATAACATTGTCTCCAATTTATGATTTCTCTCATTCCAATTTCCAAGTAAATATATAAACATAATGGTTATAAAAGTTAATTTACAAACATAATGGTTCGGACTGTAAAATTAAAATATGATAATTCCTTACTTGTAAGTGGGTGAGAAACTGAGAATGCTTGTTCATACCGTAACTTTGTGCTGGTATGAATGCAAATTTAATTTCATTAATATAATAGTGTAGGGTATGACCACATCTGCAATCTTATCAAGGGTAGCAGGTTGTTGGTGGTTTCTTTCACAAAGAAGAAAAATACTTGTAGATTTTACTGCAAAGACACACTTTCTAAGTTTCTATCTATAAAAGCATACACATTTTGCTTCAGCAGATCTCATCTGAATCTTTCTATTGTCTTATTGCTTAAACCTCATCCCTCTCTCTCAGTCTCTCTGCAAATCTCGCTCCTCGATCAGCTCAGCTCTCTCGCTTCTGCAAATGGCGTCCGAAGGAATCCTGTTGGGGATGGGGAACCCACTCCTTGACATCTCTGCCTTGGTCGACCAAGACTTCTTGAAAAAGTAAGTCATATATTTTCCCTCAAACTCAGATCTATAAAGCTTATTCCCCACCAACTGTTTTATCTATTTAGCTGTATAATACTGTAGTTGCAGTTTAATACTTAACTAATTAAGAAAACTCAATAATTTGGTGGAACAGATACGACCTCCAACTCAACAATGCCATTCTTGCAGAGGACAAGCACCTACCCATGTAAGGAATTTGTAAATATCAAAATTACTATGCCACTAATTAATACATGTACCACTCTTTTGAATGAAACCTTATGTTTGATCGGAAAGATTTTTTTTATATGCTTTTTACTGGACAAAATTTTAACCAACAAACATGCATGGATGTATGTATATCTCAGATATGAGGAACTTTCTTCCAACCCTAACGTGGAGTACATTGCTGGAGGTAAAGCATGGATTACATTTAGTTTTGGGTTTCAATGTTGTGGATATCTTAAGTTACTAAATATGATGACTAAGAGTTGAATGTAACTTTTGATTATTGTTGCAGGTGCTACTAATAAATCCATTCGAGTTGCCCAGGTACTTAAATCAATGAATTATTTCTTGTGATACTCGAGTAATCCGGTCATTTATATCTGATCTATCACCGTAAAATGATTAATTCTCTGTACCTTTTGCAGTGGATGCTTCAAGTACCCGGTGCAACAAGTTATATGGGTAGCATAGGAAAGGACAAGTATGGGGTTGAGATGAAGAAGAACTCAAAACTTGCTGGTGTTAATGTACGTAGGTTGCTCGTCTTCCTTCATTAATTTATTGCTTATATAGTGTGTAATTGAAGTACACCAACAAAGTTTGGAACTCTATCTATGCATGTGTTCTTATAAATTGCAGCAAGTAATCTTAGTTTTCCTCCAAACAGGTTCACTTTTACGAGGATGAGTCTGCACCAACAGGAACTTGTGCTGTTTGTATCGTGGGTGGTGAAAGGTCAGCTTAAGTTCAAGCTAGCTTGTTTAAAAAATTTCAGATTATGCCTGCCAATTAATTTTCTAGTTGTACTCAAGTACGTGTTTGTATATATGTAGGTCACTTGTTGCCAATTTGTCAGCTGCTAACTGCTACAAAGTTGAGCATTTGAAAAGGCCAGAAAATTGGGCATTGGGTGAGTACCCTTTCAGCCTTGTGTTTTAGGTTTTCATTTCATTTCTCCAAGTAATGCATTTTTCTGATTGTGATCGAATTCTGTTTGGACGGACAGTTGAGAAGGCCAAGTACTTGTACATTGCTGGTTTTTTCCTAACCGTATCGCCGGAATCCATACAGCTAGTTGCTGAACATGCAGCTGCAAATAACAAGGTATTTGAAATTCTGTTTCATTAGCCTTAATTTGCAAGAAACAGTCTTACAAATGGAATTGTCTGCAGATTTTCGGTATGAACCTTTCGGCTACATTTATCTGCGAGTTTTTCAAGGATGTTCAAGGGAAAGCTTTGCCGTAAGCATTTTTCTTTTTTCCTTCCTCTTTGGCATATGAATAGTAATATGGACATACGTGCTGATGCGTGTTTTGAACTTTAGGTATGTGGACTATGTTTTCGGAAATGAGACCGAAGCAAGAACCTTCTCACAAGTTCATGGCTGGAAGGTAATGGTACCATATATATATATATGTTACCAGATATATTAATGCCTCCAATTCTTTCATATTGTTGACCTAGTTTGTTTCTATATATAACCAGACTGATGATGTTGAGCAAATAGCTCTAAAGATCTCCCGGTGGCCGAAAGCATCAGGAGCACACAAGAGGATTACTGTTATTACTCAGGGTGCAGATCCTGTCATCGTCGCCGAGGATGGGAAAGTGAAGAAGTTCCCAGTGATACTGTTGCCCAAAGAAAAGATTGTTGATACAACTGGAGCAGGTATCTCTTTGCCTTTGAATATATGTAGTGATACTGTGATAGTGATAATATAGCTGCTAATTAATTGAATTAATTAGTTATTAATACATGCAGCAAACACTAACAAATGGAAATGCTACAGATAATTGTTTGTTAATTTGTTTATGTTATTTTTGGGGTCTAGGGGATGCGTTTGTTGGTGGCTTTCTGTCACAGTTAGTTCAAGAGAAACCCACTGAAGAGTGCGTGAGGGCCGGTTGTTATGCTGCAAGTGTGATCATCCAAAGGTCTGGCTGCACCTACCCACAGAAGCCTGATTTTAATTGAGCCATGCATCATTCTCTTTGTTAACATTGGGTGCTCCATGTAGCTTTTGTTTAGAGTATTTACCAATATTATATGATGAAATCTTTATTTACTATGAACGAAGAATAGATAAATCGGGGACAAGTTTCTAGAGGTAATCTATGCCCACCAATAATTCATGAAGGAAAGAGGAAACCATGGCCAAAAAAAAAAGGGAAAGAAAGAGGAAACTATTACTCTTATATGACTCACTTATTTCTGATTTCTTTTGTGTTTGTAAACGCAGGGGTTGTTCATGAATAAACATAATTCCTTTTGTTTTGATATTCATTTCATGTACATAATCTAATTCCGGAAGGAAAGAGGAAACTTAGTTACTCTTTGACATGTGACTCATCACTTAAATTCTGATTTCCTTTTGTGTTTGTAAACGTATGAGAACTCATGAATCAACACAATTCACTTTGTTTTGATACTCATTTCATGTACAAATTCCTAAAGAAAAGAGGAAAATAAGTTACTATTTGACATGTGACTCGGTTAAATTCCATTTCACTTTGTGTTTGTAAACACAAGAGATGCAACCATAGCGACCTTTCTTAAAAAAAAAAAAAACACAGGAGAACGTACTCATGAATCAACATAATTCCAATATATATAATTTTATTACACCCCTATTTATGTTTTTGCTTCTTTTGCACTACAATGCGCTCTTCACTCTTTCTTCTCTCATGCAGTCGTTGCACCATGAATCTCCATGCTCTCTTCACTCTTGCGTTTTGCTCGTTCCCAATAATAAGCAAATTCATGTGAGGATTGGTTTTGGACTTTATCTTGCACACTAGGCCGAGATCCAAACAAGTCAAATTGTAACACGAAGGTTTAGTTCATTTGCAGGTGGATCCCGTTGTGACAGATTAAACCGGATGTTGATACTTGCCTCTTCAGGTCGAAGAAGATACTTGGTTTCTCAACATGGTGGCCGAATTGATGGTGGATTGAGGCTTTAGCCGACATGCATGAAAGTCCTCGCCTTTGGGGATAGGGTCATTGGTTACATATTCATGTTTGGCATCACTTAGAGGTGGGGCTTTCCTCCATGCCTTCGACTGAGCTCATGAATTGAATCTTAAATCCTTAATGTGAGTCCATTGCTAAACAGTTTCGACCATCGTTGTGTGTTGGCGATTCAAGTTATTGTTTAGTTAGGTGGTATTGAGGTTTTAATTAAGATTCAGTTTGTAAGAGCAACTAAAGTAGCAATTAAGATTTGTCTGCACCAATGTTCTCTACTTTAGCTAGTATTAAATTTAAATCATTTTATTATGAATAAAAAATAGCTTAAGTGTATTTAATAATTACACAAAACAACTAAAAATGAATGTTTTAAATTAACAAAAATAATAGAGAGCCTCATCTCGCTCTCTATATTTATGAGCCATATAACTAATAGATAAAATATAGAGTCATTTAGGAGGCTGGTGCAGCTGCTAAAATAGTTGAAAAATTAAACATGCTCTCTAAAATAGCTAAGGAACTAAGATAGAGAGTCAGCTAAAATTAGTAATTTATATTTTATTTTATTTTTCTTACAGAAAACGACCATTTATATTCTTGTAATGAGTGGTTTTTACTAGTCTAAAATTTCGAGATACATTTTCGCCGGAGCCTTTGGCTGACTTATTTTTTTGAGAAAAACACATAAACTTTATTAATTAATAACGGATTACAATCCTTAGCATGGACATCCTAAAAAGGAGCAATACAGACCACACAAGAGACCTAATCGATGATTCTAAATCTAGAATTCTAATCGATGATTCGAAACCTAGAACAATACATACACCGTGCATCACTGCTGTCAGCAATCGCCAGCTCCAACAGAAAAATTCCGACAAGTATTGCCATTGAGACCAGTAAATCCAATCAAGCTCAATTAGGACCTATGAAAAAAGAAAGTAAAACCACAATCTAAACTTGCATAATTGCTCATGCTTATTCTTAAGCAAGAAATTAAATTGACCCAAATCAAAGAACCAAATTTGATCTATGACTTGGAAGACCAAAACTGCTAAGCCGTCAAAACCAAGCACTCAAAACTTTCCCGGATCCCAAACCTTGAAACCTTGGAGTTGTAAATCTTTGACACCCAACAGACAAGGCACCAACACCCAATCAGTTCGGCGAGATCCGAAGAGGAGTGGTACCACCAGATCTGAAGTCGGAGAATCAAAAAGGAAATCGGGGAGAACACGTTGAAACGTGACCCCGACAATAACAGCAACCACGAACAACCCAATCACGCGCAGCCGAAGAACCATCGGACCTCCCACCCGCATGAGAGTTGACGCAACCACTCTGGACCACCATAGAAAGAGGCGATATGGAGATAATTTGGTCGCCCAAGAACGACCGTTGAAATCAAAGGCAAGAGGCCCTTGAACTGGTAACGGCGCCGCAACGGCACCGTTCATGGAGAGAAAACCCTAGGGTTCTCTTTCTTCCCCATGATTGAAAGTTGGACCTTTCTATAAAATTAAAATGCAATGACACTGTTCATTCTATGTGTCGGTCATTTATATATAAATCCTAAATGTCAAAAAATGGAAGGAAAAAGTCACATTATTTTGATCCTAGCCTACAACCTTTGGGACTTTGGGTTGAATATCACCATGACTACCATAATTTCGGAGGCCGTGATATTCACGCGCCAGAGCACCATCCCCGCCAGTGTAAAACACACCCACGCCACTCGCCTCTCTTTCGTCTCTCTCACACAGACAGACAGACAGACAGGTCACAAGTCCCACCACCAAAATAACCCGCAGAAAAAAACGTTTTCTTCTTCGTCCCAAAAAACGCGCGATGAGCGATCACCATCCCCGGCTGAACCACCTCCGCAGCACTCCGCAACTCCTCCGACAAGCCACCGCCTCCTTCGCCTCCAACCTCTTCACCTTCCTCTTCCTCTCCTTCCTCATCTTCTCCTTCCGCACCGTCGTCGAGAATGGGACCCAACTCCTCACCGCCTTCATCGACCGCGACCCTTCCCTCAAGTCCCTCCTCTCCCGCCTCGACCTCGCCGGCAACACCCACCGCGACCAATCGCCGGACTCCCCGTCGCCGGTCACCCTCCGCCGCCGACACCGCCCCTTCCTCCACCTCACCCGCGTCGGAACCCTAGACGAGGACTTCTTCTCCGGCGACGACGACGAGGCTCGCGGACTGTTGGGCTCCAATCGCAAAGCCCCAATTTTTATCTTCTCTCAGTTCACCTCCAAATTAGGGTTTAATGGAAGTAGGGTTTCGGAAATGGCTCGCTCCGGCCTCGCGTTCAAAGCTGAGCAGTTTACCATTGCCAGTGGGAAAGATAGAGATAGAGATACGGACAGCGATGATAATGAGGAAGAAGAAAAAGAAGACAAGAGCGGTGAAGAAATGGATCGTATTGTGGATTTGCAATTCTTTATCAAGGGATTGGAGCTGGGTCAACGAGACGTGGCGGCGTTGTTCTTTCTTGTGAGTTTCTTATCTGCAGCTTATGGTTGGGTGATTTTAGGGTTTCTTGTTACATATTCATGGGTTCTGGGCATTGTGTTTACCACAGTTGTTAATGATCTGATAGGGAGGTTTACTTCGTTTATTGGTTTGGTTTGGGACGGGTCTAGATTGGGCGTGAAGAGGCTATCTGGGTTCATTCTAATGAGGTGGGCGGTGAGAGACGCACTCACTCAGCTTCTTGGCTTGTGGTATTTCGGTGAAATTGAGGACCAGTACTCCTTTTTTAAGCTCTTCATCAGGTTGAAGTTGATGCCTTTCTCTGTTATGCCTCCGTGGATTCGAGGTTTCGAAAAGGAGATTTCTGGGTTTTTGTTAATGTGGTTGTTCATAGATACCATTGTGGCATTCATATTTGCTGTGGATGCTTGGATTGCCATAGTGGATTCTAGGAAGAGTGGGAAAGAGATCGTCAAGGAAGGCTTGCATTTGGTAGCATCAATGTTTAGCCAAGCTCTACAAATAAAGTGCTTGGAAGTTATATTTTGTGGGACATCTGTAAAATGGGGTCTAACTCAAGTTTTTGGAAGATCCTTTGCTAAGGTTTTTCAGTCGACCATGGAAGTTTACTTTATGGTGGCTTGGTTGATATTTTACTTTGCAGCAAGGGCGAGGTGTAGGGATGCTAGCTCACAGGGGGATAGAATTGGAGCTCTTCATTGAGGGCCTTTGATGGTACCTGGCATTAATCGGCTGACTGTTCCTCTTGCAGGCTTCAATTGTAAACACCACATTACTGGTAATTCTTCAGTGCTCTGTGTGTTACTGTTTTGGATTCCCTGATATTCAGCACTGCCATTGTTTGGTGTGGTTGCTAGACAGTGTTGTTGTATGTACTTTACCACGAGGCAATATACTACTTGTGTATTTCTTGCGCAAGAAGCATTCATGTGTAAATGATGTTGCATTCATTGTTTTCATTCCCTGCAGTACATGTTCTGATGATCATGATGTAAGAAACCAGAATGGTCATTGTAAGAACTTCTTAGATTATTATAGTAATCAAGCCTTCATTTTTTCAGTCATTTGTGTCATGCGGGAACTTGTTTTTAATGGGTGCCATTTTTTATTTTGGTTATGCATGTTGTATAGCATTTCTGAATGCACCTTAGTTTTCCTTATGAGGGACAAGTTAGGTATGTACTGTGTGGTAATGTTTTTCTGGCAGTAAAATGAATGAGATGATATAATTGATAACCTTTTGGAGAGTATATAGCTGCATTCTTGAGAGTCAATCTTAGCCAGATATATGAATCCAGGGTTATTATGCTATAATGATCATAGTAAGTATGATTAAGTTGTCGAGGCTTTTGCCATGTACTTCTGATATGGTTTTTCCAGCATGTGTGGTGACTGGTGAGGCAACTTGTACAAGTTCTATATGAGGAGATTGTAATATTGATGGGTTTTATCTTGGAGGAGCCTACTGTTGGTTTACTGTATGCTCACATCACCTTAATTAGCATTTGAATGTTGGAGATTTAGATAACATGCCTGCCTGGTTTTATTTGTGAGTTTTTTGTTGGAGTGAGAATTTCTCCTGGAATGAACTGGAGTGGCCATGTTAGAAGACTATCATGCAGGAGTGGATATTTGAGTTCCCACGGTGCTTATGACTGTCTCTGAGGGTTTCTGACTTTGTGGATGTCTGGAATGATATCCTGAAAACTTAAGTAGTAGATTTGTAGATTACATTGCCAGGCTACATTCATCATTTAGAAACAAGGTAGGTTTCTTTTCATCTGATGGTTACTGTGGATTCAAGACCCTTGAGTTTAGTGACAATTTCATTATATCACCCCCAAACTTGTTTTCACTAGATTAAGTGAGGTTGTGTGGCATTTTGTTCAGGCAAACTGCAAAAAGCTATGCAAATGTGGTTTAAGTTGCTCAAAAACTGCAAATGACCGAGTTAAACAGTGGAGAGCTGGTGAATAGTTTATGATCACACAATTTGAGGTTTCCAACAGCTTGTTTTATGTAGGAACAGTTTTGGTGCTGAATCTATATGCCTATTGTGGTCTTTGCATTCTTAATAAAGGGTGAGTGGTATTGAGCTTCCTCAGAAGAAGCCAAATTGGAGTCTGCTTTGGTGGGTTGAACAGCATTAACCAGTTAGTTACTTATAGGCCGTTCTACACTTGGTATCTAGGTTTCGCTACAGTCCCATCTTTTGTGGTCCATAGCATCCCCTGTCTGGTCAAACATCATAGAATTTGGTTCATTGTGGACGTGGTAGGTTTGGTCCTTTGGAATTGTTTTCCAGCATTTTGCTCAGTTCAGAGTTATGTTGGTTATGAGTATGAAGTAGAGTAGCTTTGAGTAGCAGCCTTCAAAGCCATCCCTGTCTATCTGCTTATCCCTGTCTTATATCACTGATATAGGTCCATTGCTTACATTGACGTAAATATCAGATGCCAGTACTTTATTTTCATCCCATTGATATAGTTTCATCTTGTTTGTCCCTGAAAATTTTGGGTTGAAATAATGAAATCAGGAAAATTCAAAGCATGCCTTATCTGGTCATAGGGTCTGCAGATCCCACACTGCCGATAATAACATAACTCTTTCTGTGTAGTGAAGCTCATTAAGCTGCCCATACTTCATAATTCATAAACCAATAAAACTACTGCCTTTTACTTAGGCACCAACTAATTTACTGATGTGATAGATTAGATGACAGTGTCTTTTTTTTTTTTGGCTGAAATTAGATGACAGTATCTTAGTTGAAAATGAGGTTTAGAACATAAGTAATGGTAAAGAGAAGGAGATCTGAATCACTTGTGCAAGAATTGTAGGGTAGGAAGCTGGTGATATGTAAGAACACAACGATTTAATCTGCTTGAGAGACGGCATAATTCTCATACCCTTAGTCCCTTGGCTTGAAAACGTTTGCTACTATTGCTTCTGCCATATATTGATATTGTTTTGTGAGCTTATAAAATATGGATCTGTGGCATATATACAACTTGAGTTTACATGGTTACAATTAAAATTACTAGATCATTAATAAGTTCTTAGTCCCTTAATTCATACACCAAATCTTCATTTCTTAGTTCTGTATTTTCCTTTTCTTAAAGTTTTTGGTGAAATACATACAACTGGCCAAACACTTTGTCATTGGCCACATTTAAACTCTCACTCCCATCTATCTGTTCTGACTGCTCTTGCATGAGGAAATTAAGATTTTTGGCCAATTATAAACTATCAATGGTCTCAGTTGGTGGGTTCTGATCTGCTGTGGTCCTGTGTGAGTGAGCATCCAGATTTTAGCTTTGATTTATGTTCCAGATTTTGGACCAGTTATGTTCCACAGTCTTTGTCAAGCTCATAAAAACACAGAAGCCCTGAATAAGTAATTAGCGCTGAATTACATAGGTTCCCTAGATTAATATATTAATGTTTTACAACTCTACATAGTTACAACAAAATAGGGCTATATGCTTGCATTGTTATTGTAGCACAGACCTCATGATGAATCAATTAAATACATGCAACATCAGTGTTCTCCATTAGTACTGAATTCTCATAGACAGAAATTCCTTGCTCATCTGGAGAGCTTAGCGCATCGAACAACTTCGAGGAACAGGTTCTCATCGCACGGTATGTAGAGTTTCGAGTGAGCATTGAAATCATACTCTTCTCGAGCTTGATCCAACAGTGCCTTGAAGAGTGGGTGATTGAGCAAGGTGAGTTTGATTACGAACCTCTTGTGGTTGTCACCTACATACACTACCAAGTGACCCTTTGGGACATCTTTTGGGATTGAGTTTTCTTCATGCATGGAGTTAGGCCACAGAGCCCATTGACAGCATTGTTCGCAGCACGAAGAAGAAGGTATGCTCCCTTTACTCCCTATCTTCCTCAACTTGTTAGCACACACCCTTGCAAACTTGCCCTTCATCATGTTTGTGTATGTAGAGAGAGAAAGAGAGGAGAAAGAATTTGAATTAATAGATGGAGATGGTGGTACAAAGTACAATGGCGAAAGGTGTATATATATGTGTGGAAGAGGAGGCAGTGTCTGGAGCATTAAATGGATGACATGATAGGGTAGCTAAGAGGGAAGCTGAAGAGAGATGATATTTCCTTTTCAAAGAGTGATGCATGTAATTATAATAGGATAGTGTTTGGAATGCGTATATTAAATACAATTGTCTCACATCGGATAAGTTACTGCATGCTATTAAGTAAGTTCAGTGAGCAATCTCCTAGAGTTATACCGAGACTTTTGAGATAAAACTCTTGCCTAAATCTTACTTAAGTTGAGAACGATATCGGTGTTTAAGGGAGAGCTGAAAGATGTGGGTCCGCTGGTTCTTTACCTTGTTGTAGGCTTCTCCCCTTTATAGAGATGGAGGGAAGGTGAGATGATATTTCCTTCTTAAGATCTTTTTTTTGGTCGGTAATATTTCCTTCTCAAGATTGATGCATGCAATATGATAGTGTCAGGAATTATGTAGATCAAAATACAACTCTCTCGAGTCGAATAAGTGATTGGCCATAGATAGCATCGAGACATTTTTGAGATAAAAACTCACACCTAAACTCGGTCTAAACAATTCAGTTTAAGAACAATATCTGTGCTACTTGAGAGAGCGGAGAGACTTGGGTCCCAACAAATAGGTTATGAGCTGGTAGCCTTACCGTGCAGTACCCTTCACTCTTTATAGTTATGCATCTTGATACGATATTGTACGAACATGCATCTCCATAAACATGTCACATTAGAAGCAGCCTTTTTGCTCTCTCTCTTTTTTTCTAAAGAGAGGATGGTGCTTGATGATGATGAGTGAGTGATTTTTTCGAAGTTCTCGAAGTTAAGACCCCACAAGTTGGGGAGTATGGAAAAGATAAGATATGAAACAAGGTATGGGATAAGCTTTCTTGGACAAAGTGTATGATCCCACTTATTTTGCACTACTCCAATGATTTTCTGCTCAATTTAATAAATCTCAATCTGCACAAAACTGCATCTGCACCATTCATGTTACATTTGCAGCAGATTCCTCACAGAAAATTTACAGATACAGATTTAGGTTTGTGTATATTAAGTTGGTGATTTTTATATTTGGCTTGACCAAATCCTTTATATACTTTTAAATCTCCCACTTATGTCTTAAGTTCATCTATAATAATCTGGAGCAGGCATGTACAATCCGTACCGCACTACTTAGTACTGCACTGTGCTTGTGGAGCAGCAGATTTGGGATAAGTTTTGCGTATCTTTGCAGTCTGACTTTGTGAAATAAAGCAGGAGATGGGCTAAGAAAAGGGATGGAGGTCATGACATTTTTGAATCGAATCTTACACAAAACAAATTCAAACTCCCATTCTACATCGATCGTTGAAACATTCTGGCATTCTGCATTTTCTCACCTACCAGATGAATGTGAATGTCTTTCTTTAAGATAATAATGGTTGAGATTATATAGAGTGAGTAGTTGAGATTATCCAATTGTTCATATCTGATCTGCCAACTGATATACAAGTCGTCTAAGTTAAGTTCTACTTGGTGGACAAAAACTTAAGGCATTAAGGAAGTTATGATCCAACAATGTAAATGAAGCTAGTATGTACCTTCTCTCATGTACAACCTTATTTTATGCATGAAGAAACATTTAAGCGTTGCACTTGCAAACCAACAAAGAAATAGAGAATGGGAGATTTCGAACGCAAAATCTTCTATCTTGTTTTGTGTGTGAAAAATATTTAGGTAAAACTTTGCAACCTTGTAAACCAACATAGAAGTTGAAAATAAGAGTTGGAGATTTCAAAGGCAAATTTTTTTATCTTATTTTATGTGTGAAGAAACATTTATATATGTAACGTTGCACCTTGCAAACCAAGAAAGAAGAGGAAAATTGGGATTAGAGATTTCGAACGCGAAATTTCTACTTATTTTATGCATGAAGAAAGATTTTTATTAAATGCGTTGCACCTTGCTAACCAACAAAGAAGTAGAGAATGTGGATTGGAAATGTTAAGTGTGAAATTCTCTATCTTAATTTATGCGTAAAGAAACATTTAGGTAAAATGTTGAACCTTGCAAACTAATAGAGAAGTGGACAATGGGGATTGAAGACTTCGAAGTTGAATCTTCTAGCTTATTTTATGAGTGAACAAACATTTAGGTAAAACTTTGCACCTTCAAAAACCAACAAAGATGTGGCTGGAGAATGGAGATTGAAGATTTCGGACCATCTTATTATATGTGTGAAAAATATATCATTTAGGTAAAGTGTTGCACCTTGCAGACCAAGAGTGGAGAACGGGGATTTGAGATTTCGAATGCGTAAAATCTTCTCTCCTTTTTTACTTGTGATTAAACATTTAGGTAAAGAGCATCTTGTAAACCAACAAAGAAGTAGAGAATGAGAAATAGAGATTTCGAATGCGTGGAATCTTCTATATATCTTGTTATATGTGTGATGAAACATTTAGGTAAAGTGTTGCATCTCGCAAACCAACAAAGAAGTAGAGAATGAGGATCGAGATATTGAACACGATATCTTCTATAAGCAAAGGCCACAAACTTAAGAGTTTTAGGGAATTAATAGCCAATAATTACAATATATGTTAAGCTAACACTAGCACTGTACATATAAATATCCCATTTTGCATGGACAAGGGAATTGAAGAGATTAGCCAGCCGTGCACTTTCTAGGAACACCCATATATGTGAAGTTCATATTATCCCCTTCCTAGTTATTGTGGATGGAGTACATTACAAACAGCTCAGGATACCAATTCAAACAAGACAATTTATTAAATAACCTTGTTTGAATTGTATAACTTAGCTGGAGAGTAGATAGAGATAGTGAATGGTGCAGTTTCAGGGTGGGTTCAGATGTTTGAACTAGAAGTTTATTTGGTGCACAGATATGACTGAGAGATCCAGCACACTGATTCATCCCCTGAAGACAAAGTTTGCTGTGCTAGGTTGGTTGAAAGCCAGACTTGGACAAATCATTTAGAGTAAAACAGCCAACAGTTCTGCAGACATGGAGAGGGACTGGAAGCCAATTAATATCCATGACTCGACTATTGACTAGTCCTCCTGTCAAACGTCAATCAACATTTTGATGCTTCTTAAGATCCAACTCTAGTTTCTTTTGTTTGGTTTTTCTCACAGAAAAGAAACTTCTTCTTTCTTTTCACTCTTCAACTGCCGTAAGTTGAAGACCTAGCTTGCAACAACATGCAGAAGCTTTAAGTAATGCTGCTTTGAATTGTATAACTAGTTTCTGAATGCCTTTCTGGATTAGGGCAAAAGAAGAAAATGCCGGAAAATTCTTACGGTTAGAGTCTTCGATGTATTAGGGCAAAGGAAGTCTATGTCATTAACCTAAATTAATGCCGGAAAATGTTGAATGTTAGTCTTCTATGTATCTCACGCGTTAATTAATATATGTAACGAGTCATCAAGTGGTTTATAAAGAAGTGAAGAATATACAGTAGTACGTAATGTCAAAATATCTTTTGGTAAAACTCCATACTTGTTTTGTCAGTGAATAAATTGAGAGGAATATCGATCGACATATTTGAACGAATATATGTGGTGTGTGTCACAAGGCAAGCCTAAACACTTTATCTTAAAAGATCATATATTTCTTTCTTAATTGCTTTGTAATAACATGATCGACATACAAGATGTATATCATCTAGAAACTGAAGAATTAACATGGTGGGTTCTTGTGATGGGTCATAGAGAAAGGTAAAGATAGAGAAGCACATGAGGTTGGGCCAATTAAACTCACGGGTGGGTGCGAAGCAGCTGCAAGATAAACCAGAATTAAGCATAGATGATAGAGAGCAAAGAAGAAGAAGAAGAAGAAGAAAACAAGTAAATAAAGAAGCTATATATGTAGGCTAGCTTAGTTGGTGACACCTCGATCGATCAAGAAATTAAGTTATTTGCAGCCCACAGGCCATTTCTGCATAGCAATGATTTCTTTGGAATCTCTCAATATATCTCTGCACGTGTATTCGTCAGCTCTTCTTATCTGTCACTCCTGCCACTTCCTTTTCCAACTTCACCTTCAAATACTGCCTCCCATAACTTACAATTAATTCCTCCCCATGCTTCCTCTAAAGAAGCAATGCTTCTTGTTTCCCTTATAAAATTTCTTTTTATTTTCTTTTAGTTTCTTTTCATGCTCCTTTCTCTTTACTCACTTCAGCCAAAGCTTTGATCAAACAAGGTTGAAGAGTTCAACAACCTTCACATTTCAACTATCTTAATTCTTCTCTTTCTCATCAAGGGTTCATTTTATCACCAACACTTTAGGTTAATTCTACAAAAAAAAAAACAAATTAATATGAAAAAGTTTAGTCATCTAGCTAATGCAATAAGCGATTTAGGAAATAGTTTGAAAACTGTCTATTTATTTGATCATGATTCGATCCTAAGGCTATACTATAATGGATAATAAGAAGAGAGAAAGTTACTAGTATTCTTCAAGAATATTTAACTCCACACTCAAGACTAGAGTTCCAATCTTCGCACCTTCTCATAAGAGCAAAAGGTGAATAAGAAGTTATATAAGCTATGGATGATGCAAAAGCTATTCTACCCATCAACCCAAATATCAAACCCATTTAAAACCAAAATCAATCCTAACTCATCCTTTTCTCATCTCCCAAACTCTTTTACAGAAAACAACCTCCCATTGTATTGTTTTTAAGTAATAAATAAGTAAAGTTCATATGAGTGGATCTACTAGCTAGTGAAAGCCTATGTATGCATTGTCAAATTTCAAGACTTCGTATTTCTTTTATTGGGATCATGTTGGATATACTTAGGTAAATGTTAAATGTTTCATTAATGTTGAAGCATTAAGAAATTGTTTAGTTATTGATTGTGGTCCTATATATGGAACATGTATCAAATGCTCTGTGATCAGGTTGAGAACACAGATATCGCATGCTTAAATTTCACCATATATATATTCATTTCTGAAAGGCGTCTAACATTTACTCACCATATTGATAGGCTCATGATTGAGTTCAATTTCTAAATAAATAATACTACATATATAATCTATAGCCTTTAACACACCAAGACAAGTTCATAACAAGTATTGAATAGAACATTATCATTACATCAAGGCCTCCTCAAGTTCCTAAAGTCAATACAGGTAGACAGTAAATGAACCATTAATCTCATGATCATTATTCATTACATGCAGATTCAACCATATCAATCATTGTCAAGATCCTTATTATCATCATCTCCTTAGTAACTTACTGCATCAGAACTGATCACAGTCTCTGAAAGTGTTGTGCATATATGTACAAAGTATTGTATATGGTGTCCCACTACACCATTCGATCTATATATGAAAATGACAATCTACTAGTTTATTATGGCTATGGCAAGAACATGATGACCTGACAACATGAACGTACACATGTATATATATAACTGGAAGCAAATTTAATGGATGTGCCAATAACACACATAAAATGAATATATATATATATATATATATATATATATATATATAGTTCGTCAGATAAAACTGAAACGATAAATGTGGTAATCAAATAACTAAATAAATTTTTTTTTATTTTTTTTTTATCAAAATGATCCTTGAATGAAGACTTAAAATATGGACGGTTTTGATCATTAGCTTGCACGTTGGGATGAAAATGTTCACATTTTAATACAATGTGGACGTCCACACGTGAAGGGGACCGATATATATATAATTTTAAAAAAAAATCAAGCTATTTTGAAAACATTTGGACTCCTTGCCCATCTTCTTATCATCATTGATGAATTTTAGAAACCTCATAGTGCTTTGAATGCCGTCTTTTTTATTAGTTTTTATCAACCATATCAAACTACTTAAAAATTTCTTATTATTATAAAAAAAATTTCCTCAATTTGGCACAATTCATCGAATCAGGGAAAAATCCGATTTCAATAGCCAATGTGTTGCCAAATTTTTTTTGCATTGTTTAATTCATTGATCCCAAGAGCCTAAAAAACAAAATCCTTTTCATTTACTCAAATTAAAAAAATTATTTATTTTGAACACCTTGTAGCGACGAATAGTTCGTCGCTACAAGTATTTCCTTGTAGCGACGAATAGTTCGTCGCTACAGGTATTTCTAACTTTTTTTTTTTTTTTTTTTATAAATTTGACGAAAAAAAAACTCTTCTGTTGCTAGTAACGTCTCGCGTTGGGTTTTATTGAGCTCATAAAATACTTTTGGACAACTGTACAAACATGTATTGAGAATTTTAAAGGTTTCATTTTTAAGGAAATCATGTGCTATAATAAGTAAGTTTTCCTCAATTTGGCACAATTCACCAAATCAGGTAAATACCCGATTTTTATTGCCAGAGTTGTTTTGCATTGTTTAATTCATTGAGCCCAAGAGCCCCAAAAACAATATCCTTTTACCTTACTCAAATAAAAAATAATTTATTTTAAACACCCTACAATGACGAACTATTCGTCGCTACAAGTGTTCCTAACCTTTTAAAAAAAAATTTGACGAAATAAAAAAGAAGCATTTTCGTTGCTAGTAAAGTCTCGCGTTGAGTATCATTGAGCTCCTAAAATATTTTTGGATACCCATGTAAATCGGTCTTGAGAATTTCAAATATTTCATTTTTCAAGAAAATCATGTGCTATGATAAGGAAGTTTTCCTCAATTTAGCACAATTCACCGACTCCGGCGAAAACCCGATTTCTATTGCCAAAGTTGTTTTGCTTTATTTAATTCATTGAGGCCAAGAGCCCCAAAAACAAAATCCTTTTACATTTACTCAAATTTAAAAAGAACACCCTGTAGCGACGAACTATGCGTCGTTACAGGTGTTTCTAACATTTAAAAAAAGAACAAAAAAATTAAAAATTTGACGGAATAAAAGAGAAGCACTGTCTGTTGGTAGTAATATCTCGCGTTGGGTTTCATTGAACCCCTAAAATATATTTGGATACCTGTGCAAATCGGTCTTGAGAATTTCAAAGATTTCATTTTTTAAGAAAATCATGTGCTATGATTAGCAATTTTTTGTCAATTTGGCACAATTCACCGAATCAGGCGAAAACTCGATTTTTATGTCTAAATTTTTTTTCCATTTTTTAATTCATTGAGGCCAAGAGCCTCAAAAACAAAATCCTTTTACATTTACTCAAATTTAAAAAGAACACCCTGTAGCGACGAACTATGCGTCGTTACAGGTGTTTCTAACATTTAAAAAAAGAACAAAAAAATTAAAAATTTGACGGAATAAAAAAGAAGCACTGTCTGTTGGTAGTAATATCTCGCGTTGGGTTTCATTGAACCCCTAAAATATATTTGGATACCCGTGCAAATCGGTCTTGAGAATTTCAAAGATTTCATTTTTTAAGAAAATCATGTGCTATGATTAGCAATTTTTTGTCAATTTGGCACAATTCACCGAATCAGGTGAAAACCCGATTTTTATGTCTAATTTTTTTTTCCATTTTTTAATTCATTGAGCCCAAGAGCCCCAAAAATAAAATCCTTTTATATTTACTCAAATTAAAAAAATATATATTTATTTTGGATACCCAGTAGCGACGAACCATTCGTCGCGACAAGTGTTACTAATTTTTTTTTTTTCAAAATAAAGATAAACCAATTCCGTTGCTAATAAGGTTTCACGTTAGGTTTCAATGAGCCTCTAAAATACTGTTGGACACCTGTGAAAACCGATATTGAGAATTTCAAAGATTTTATTTTTCAAAGAAATCATGTGCTATAGTAAGGAACTTTTCCTTAATTTAGCACAATTCACCGAATCAGGCTCAAACTGATTTCTATGGCCAACGTTACATTGTTTAATTCATTCGTCAAAAAGTCCCAAAAACAAAATCATTTTATATTTACTTAAATTAAAAAAAATTTGAACACCATGTACCAACGAACCATTCGTCACTATAAGTGTTCCTAAAATTTATTTTTTAAATTTAAAAAAATAAAAGAGAAGCACTTCCATTGCTAGTAAGACCTCTCATTAGGTTTCATTGAACCCCTAAAATACTTTTGAACACCCATGCTAACCGGTTTTAAGAATTTCAAAAATTTCATTTTTCAAGAAAATCATGTGCTATAATAAAAGAAATTTTTCTTAATTTGGCACAATTTACCGACTCAGGCTAAAACCCGATTTCTATGGCCAAAGTTGTTTTGCATTGTTTAATTCATTGAGCCCAAGAGCCCCAAAAAAAAATCCTTTTACATTTACTCAAATAAAAAAAAAATTATATATATATATATATATATTGAACACACTTTAGCAACGAACAATTCGTCGCTAAAAGTGTTTCTAACTTCTTCTTCTCTTTTAAATTTGACGAAGTAAAAAAGAAGCACTTCCATTGTTAGTAAGGTCTCATGTTAGGTTTCATTGAGCCCCTCAAATATTTTTGCAAACCCGTGAAAATCGTTATTGAGAATTTCAAATTTCATTTTTGAACAAAATCATGTGCTATGATAAGAAAAGTTTCTTCAATTTGGCACAATTCACCGAATCAGGCGAAATTCCGTATTCTATTGTCAAAGTTGTTTTGCATTGTTTAATTCATTGGGCCCAAGAGCCTCAAAAATAAAATCATTTTACATTTACTCATAATAAAAAACAAATATTTATTTTGAACACTCTGTAGCGACGAACCATTCGTCGCTACAGGTGTTCCTAATTTATTTATTTTTGAAATAAAGAAAAATAACTTCCATTGCTAATAAGGTTTCGCATTGGGTTTTATTGAGCCTCTAAAATACTGTTGGACACCTGTGCAAACCGGTCTTGAGAATTTCAAAGATTTCATTTTTCAAGAAAATCATATGAATAAGAAAGTTTTTCTTAATTTAGCACAATTCACCAAATTAGGCGAAAATCTGATTTCTATGGCCATTGTTGTTTTGCATTGTTTAATTCATTGACCTCAAGAGTCCCAAAACAAAACTCTTTTCCATTTATTCAAATTAAAAAAAAAATTTGACCACCATATACCAACGAACCATTCTTCACTATAAGCTAGCGTTCCTAAAATTTATTTTTAAAATTTGACGAAATAAAAAAGAAACACTTTCGTTACTAGTAAAGTCTCTCGTTGGGTTTCATTGAGCCCTTAAAATACTTTTGAACACCCATGCAAATTAACCGGTCTTGAGAATTTCAAATATTTCATTTTTCAAGGAAATCATGTGCTATAATGAAGAAGTTTTCCTCAATTTGGCACAATTTACCGAGTCAGGTAAAAATTCGATTTTGATGGCCAATATGTTGCCAAAGTTCTTTTGTATTATTTAATTCTTTGAGCCCAAGAGCCCTAAAAATAAAATTCTTTTACATTTACTCAAATTAAAAAAATATATATTTATTTTGGGCACCCTGTAGCGACGAATATGTCGTCGCTACACGTGTTCCTAACTTTTTTTTTTAAATTTGAGGAAATAAAGAAGAAGCACTTCTGTTGCTAGTAAGGTCTCGCGTTGAGATGCTGATCAGAGATATCACTTCTCTTGCTCAGAGATGCCAAAATATCACGTTCAAGCATATTTTACGAGAAGCAAATTTCGTGGCTGATGCAATTGCAGAGTCTGGCCATTTAGTAGGCGTCTCACTTTGGAATCACTCTTTACCTCTCAATGCTTCAAATGCTTTTTTGTTTGATCAGTTAGGTGTTGGTTGTTTTAGGGGCTCTTCTCTGTAGCCTTTGTTGTATTTTTCGCATCGAAAAAAAAAGTCTCGCGTTGAGTTTCACTGAGTCTCTAAAATACTTTTGGACACCAATGCAAATCGATCTTGAGAATTTCAAAGATTTCATTTTAAAGGAAATCATGTGCTATAATAAGAAAGTTTTCCTCAATTTGGCACTATTCATCGAATCAGGAGAAAACCCAATTTTCATTTTACAAGAAAATCATGTGTTATAATAAGAAAGTTTCAAGAGAAAATTACAATTTCATAATTCTTTCAACGGGACAAGAAAAATGCTTCTTAGTTGCACCGGAAGTGATATATTTTGTTTCTCACGTTAAACAAGTTCAAATTGAATCAGAAAAAAAAAACATTTATGCCGATGAAATATTTGTTGCTAAAGGCCACTTATATATATATATTTATATATTTTTTTAATTTAGGCAATTTTAAAAATTCTAAAAGGATTTAAGACTCCTTGGCTATCTTTTTATCATCATGGATAAATTTTAGAACCTGATCATACTTTGAAAGCTGTGCTCTTAATTAGTTTTTGCTAACCATACCGAACGAATTAAACATTAATTCCTTATAGCACATAAATTTTATGGAATTATTGTAATTTCATAATTCATTTACATTGTCTTTCCATAACTTGTATAACTTCCTCCACAATCTACTTTTTCTCTCCAACAATAACTCTCATAGTGTGTGTGTGCGCACGCGTGTGTCTTACATCTTTGAGAAATTGATGTTTCTAGTATTAATTTGAACCGTTTTCATTTCTCTACGAGATGTTAAACAATTACCATATGCCAAATTAAGTCTTACGCTATCAAATGAAATAATATTGTGTATTTAGTTGAGTAGTAACTTGAGCCTTACAAAACTATAACCAAATTGTTGAGTCATTCTTGTATGTGTGTGTGTGTGGGGCTTCTTCACTACAGAGGTCCACAACTTTTAAAAGTGTGAATTTCTAATCTCAGTCGTCAGATCAGATCATTTAAACAGATTTAACTGCTGAGATTACAAATTCGCAACTTTAAAAAGTGTAGATCTCCGCACCTAAGAATGATTATATATAACATTTTTCTCCACTACATAGGACTATACACTTTTAAAATACATATTTCTAATATCAGCCGTCAAATCTGTTTAAATAATCTGATTTAACGGTTGACATTAGAAATATGTATTTTAAAAGTGCATAGTCGTATGTAGTGAAGAAAGTTTGTATATATATATATATATATATATATATATGAAAGAATGCGACAGCCTATATTTAACTTCAAATGTTACCAAAAAAAAAAAAAAAGGAAGAAAGGAGCTCCTTACATTAAGGCCTCGTTTGGTTCATGGAAATGAAAGGAAATAAAATCAATTCATTGCTCTTTCCATAGACATGAGAAACTGAAATTCTCTTAAGGTTTCCTTTCAAGTGTTTTTTTTTTTTTGGCAAGTTCCTTTCAAGTGTTTGGCAACACTAAAGAAAGTAATCAATAAATAATAGGGTCCGGATCATGGGACACATTATTTGACACATATTTTTACTTCATTTAAGAGCCTTTAGATCTAAAAGTATTCAAGGGTTTAGATCAATTAAATATATGAGGTGGGAAATAACATGACATTAAATTACTTTTAAACAAAAAAATTAAATAAATTTGGAATAATCTTTTTTTTTTTCCGAAAAATTTGGAATAATTTTTTTTTGTAGAATAAAAATGAAACTACATAATGTTTAAGGATGCAATTAAACATCTAAATTTGGATCAATTGTAAAAGAAAAAAAAAACCATCGTCTTCCTCAAACTTCTTCTGCATCATTCTTCCCCAATCTTATCCATTGGAGTTTGGATGATTTGTAATATTGTTAATACTAAATTGGTATGCAAGAGTTTAACTTCCTACTGCAATTTTATCAAGCTTAACCTTAAGAATTTTATCAAGATTTACTTTTGTGGGCTCACCTTTCATGCAACTTCATGTTTAATTCCATATATAGGTTCACCTTTCACTCAAGAAATTGAGATCCTTGATCTCTGGCTCTCATCTTTTGGGGAAATGATTCTCCTCATCCTGGGAACCTTGATCCATCTTGATCTCACCTTTTAATTTATTATATATTCAAGAGGCTAGGGTTTCCAATTTGAATAGGCAGATTGGCTCCCTGGTCTCTCTTTTTTGCAATACCTGAGTTTGGAAGGTGTAAACTTTAGCAAGGCAACAACATAAAGCCAGAAAGGTACACCATCTCCCATTGGAGTGGGGACGATGGAGATGATGCTTGGGACGGTGATGGTATTCGTTTTCTCTTCGCCAAGAAGATGGCGTAGTTTTTTTTTCTTTTACAATTGATCATTTGGTTTAATCGCATTCTAAAACTTTTTTAATTTCATTTTTATTCTACAAACAATATTATTTCAAATTTATTTCTTTTTTTTATTTAAAAGTAATTTAATGCCATGTCATTTGTTACCTCATACATTTAATTGATCTGAACCCTTGAATTCTTTTAGATCTAAGAGCTCTTAAAGGGTGTAAAAATATGTGTCAAATAGTGTGTCCCATGATCCAGACCCTAAATAATGATATGTGAAACAAAATTAATATATATAATTTTATAAATTGTTATTTTAGTCATAAAAGAAATGTAATTAATGATAAATTAGTGCAATAAATTTAAGAAAGTAAGTAGGAAAAATGATTCCCTTGAGGTATGGAAGCAACCAATTTCCTCATATTTTTCTTTCATTCAGGAAAGTATTTCCTTTCCTTTTGCATTCCAAACACAGGAAATGATTGAGTTTATTTTCCCAAAACCTCAATGAACCAAATGAGGCCTAAGAGGAAGAGCTCCAATCCAAACCAATTAAAGAATTACGAGAAGTACAAGCAAATCGAACACAAATATAAGCCAACTCGTTGAGCTAATTACTTGTCTTGTATATATAGTAAACAAAAATAGAATTATTGTGTTTACTAGATAGCTTAACATACATGGTTAGTTCATTTTCTAACAACTGAAACTTTTGATCGAGGTTTTTCAACATATATCTAATCTAGATCTTGGAGTTTGAATCTTCTACCCCCAAATATATTTATCTGTCTCTCCAAGTACTTGCAGGTTGGTGCAGGCAAGCCATTTGGGATATAGTGATAGCATGCCATTGCTAACCTTTTTAAGTTATGGTGAAGGGAATATAAGCACAAGCACTCTTTCTGTAATGGGTTCTTGATTTGTATTACTACCAAGACATTCCATCCTGATCTTGGTATAGCCCAAAAGGCCCAATTGAGAATGGATTGGTCACATATTTGGGTTTCGTTTGAAGAAATATATGGTGACCCTCAAAACAGACTGCCATTTCATAATTACATAGATTCAATAGGTTTATCTCTAATCAGTGGCCCAATATTTAGTGCTTTAAAAATCACTTGGTCTCCTCAAACCTTCAACAGTTCAACCTGATCACTTGGACATCCTCAAACCTTCAATCACATGTCATGCTTGCTCCTTAAACAGTCCTTTTCATTCAGTGGTAGTTGTGTTCCCTGCAAGGCCTGGTTAGGCTTAAGTTGTTAATTGTTAATATCTTTTTTAGCTAGATATTTATTGATATGGGAATGTGACATTGAAAGTGAGTCCCTTGGTAGTGTGATTAGGAATATATAAAACTGAGGGCACATGTTGGTTTTCCATTTGTTTCCCAGGCAGTTCAGAAAGAAAAACAGAAACACTGATTTTATAACCAAACCCAACTTGATCATTGGGCTAGTACAATCAGAAATTACACATCATGCTCACTTTTTCTTAAAATTTAGTAACATTGATTCTCAAATTTTATCCCACTTTCTGAAGTGGAGGAACAAATCTAGCTAGAGCTCAAAGATATGTTTTTCAAAGGAATTAACTTATCTTCTCGTTTAGTAAATTTAGTGACAGTACGTGCTAATTCTCACTGTCTTGTATTTATTTTACAACAGATGGCATAAATATGAGTTCATGATAATACTTCTGTTCACAGTTGGCAAGAAAGCATTTGGACAGATGGCTTGAATATGATTATAAGGATCATAGACATCCCCCTACCTAAATCTAAAAGTTTGTCTGGCAATATATTCTTGTGATATGACATAACAAAGTGGCTCAAACAGCAAAACCATTATATGCTGGAAGTTGACTTGTAAATACAATAATTCCCACTTGGAAAGTGGAACTTCCCTATTAAGATGGCTATAGACAAATAAGTGCTCTTAATAATACTCATAGAAATCATATAATTAAGCTGAATAATATGGAAAACCCACTCAATCTTGTCTGATATCTGGTGGAGACACCATAAGTCCAAATTATAATACCAAATTCCACTAGTAACTTCCTTCATCCCTTCCTCTATATAATCAACCAACTCCTTGCTAAATTTAACCCATCACCCCCACAAAAACCAACCTCTCACATTCTCTCTTCATCTATTCACATTTTGGCTTTGGCTTCTAAGTTCAATCGTGAAGTACCACTACCACAATCCACAAACCCTTTTCTTAGAATCACATCAGTTTCAAGATCAAGACCCTCTTTTATAGTAGTTACTAACTTGTGAAATGAAGGTGGTAGCATTACTGTTTATGGTGTTGTTGATCATGGCAAGCTCTTGCTTGGGAGCACCAAGGAGAGCCATGCTGGGAGGAATATATGGACAAGAGCAGCGGCACCGCCACGGTGAAAGCACCAAGAATGCCATGGAGAAGAGCAATGCTAAGTACTCAGGAAGCCGTATGGCCAACCACCAAATTGACAACCACCACAGCATACCTAGACAATATTACAATGATCCAAGTGGCTCTTCCTCTTCTGAAGGAGATGGTGATGGTGGAACTGGTTAATGAAAGCTGGGGCTTAGTCTGTGATGCATATAGTGAATATATGATCTTAATATGAAGGCCTGCTAAAAATGATATGGTGTAGTCCTATTACTTTGGAGCTTATATAAGGAAGTGGGAAACATTATCTGCAGAATTACTTAAAGTGAATCTTTTCCTTTCTTTTCTTTTCATTCTCTTTATTGTTTTGTGTGACTTGTGTCTGAGGTCCTACTCTCTTTTCACCCTTGCAATATTTACAGCTAGATGATGTTAAAATTTGATCTCGAGTCCTCCAAAGTAATGAGCAATGAACGACCGAGATTACTTTTAAGAACATCAAAATTTTTACGATCATCAAAACTGAATGAAGCTGGGGTTAAAGTTGAAAACTTTAAGGGATAAAATTTAGAAATTATTTACTCTCCAGAAACTACCATCTCAATCATTATCGATTCTGAAAACATAACTCATGATGCACCTTTCAAGCCTCTCAGTCCTTCTCAATATAGAAGTCGAAAGTAGTACAAGTAATTGATTTGGGGTAAAAAGAACCAACAGCTGATCAAACCTATAAAATGTAAACATTTACAAGTTTGTCCTGCAGCGATGTTTGCAAATTACCCAATATGCATTTTTCCAAAAGGATATTATAACAGAAAATTCTAGAGCAGACAGCCTGAATTCAGTAATCATTTATCCGAGGATCCAAGAACTTGACGTTAATGAGAAAAGCTTTGTTAAAACGAACAAAGATTTTTTACAACTAAAGTACAGTCCTGACTATTGAGTTGCTGCAACATTGAACTTCAAGAACGGTTCTTCCTTCGCACATACTTTATGATAAGGTCAGACGAAGCACCTTTGCTTTCAGTAGGGAGTATGGCAGGGGCAAACTTTTTACCACGCTGCCTTGGATATGGATGTTTCTTTGCCAGCTCACGAACACGGTAAATCAGAGACTGCGGTAGATGCATGTCATTCTCCTCGTTTTCCTCAACCTGTATTGAACCACACCACAAACAATTTTAGTTTACGTAACATTTTCAATAAACCCCAAGTGACATGAAAAAAGTACAAATACATAGAAAGCTTGCCTCTTTCTTCAGTTTCTTTCGACAGCTACTTCTCAAAAGATTTCTCCATTTGTCCTGCAGCATGCACAAGTAGTGAATTGAATGAGATAAAAACATAATAGGCAACTATTGAAATTGAAACCAAGCTCCTCCAATGTAACACAAGATGGAGAAAGCCAGTTAAATCTGGACCGTAGATTGCGCATGAGACCATTCACATGGCCTGTCCCCCCAATTCAGGGGATGTTGTGCCTTCGACGGTTCAGATTGGAGAACTGGCCCTCTCCATTTTCTGTAGATATGGAAAGATCTTATTTCCTATTTTTGGTAGAGAAAGATGATGTACCCTGAGATCTATTGGAGTGCGATAAGCAGAAGATGTAAATAGGAGCCTCTTTATGCGTGTCCATTGTCCAACTCCATGTTCAGAAATACCATCAACCAATGCCATCACCTCAGAGACATCCCACATCCTTTGATGCTTCCTTCGATCATGCTTTTTAGATCTTTTCCTTCTCACAATCTCATCTTCAGACTCAGAGTTAATAGGCTGATGCTTCCTTCGATTATGCCTTGTAGATCTTCTCCTTGTCACAGTTTCATCTTCAGACTCAGATTTAACAGGTTGATGCTTCCTTCGATCATGCTTTTCGGATATCTTCGCTGTCACAATTTCATCTTCAGACTCAGATTTAATAGGTTGATGCTTCCTACAATCATGTTTTTCAGATATCGTTGTCACAATTTCATCTTCAGACTCAGATGTGATGGGTTGAAATTCAGTCCGAATTGCCTGTGCCAATTAAAATTCAAAAACTGTTAGATAACTTAGATTACCATGAAAAGAAAAGGATCACACAATAACAGTTCAATCTGATTTATATATTTTTTGCTTTCAAGTTAATGTACATCAGGACATCTATGCCTTCACTACAACAAGAACACTTCTACCCAGAGGGTACCTCAGAAAATACTACACATGCTTTTCAACTCACCGAGACATATGTAGAGTGCTAGTTTGCTTTGGTTATACGTAATTCAGGACCCCTGGAATCAATAGTATGTAAAGCTATAGATAGGCTGCAGCACATCCTCCATACTAGAGATGCAAAATATATCTAGGTGTCCAACCAAGGTTACTGGCAGATGACAAATACACTGTAATCTTTTGCAGATAGTCATGACACAGATACAGTCACAAATACCAATACGGTGATCCGGAGACAACGGTACCCATAATACTTGGATTACTTAAAGTTTGCTATTTATCAATCTATTGATAATTTGACAAGGCAAATCAAAGCAAGCATGGATACATAAACACCAGACAAATAGAAATACAGAAGATGAAGGATAAGATCCCATATTTTCATCCTAAGTTTTATTGGAAGAAAGATAGGGAGGATTGAATTTCCAACAAAAACTGTTTACCTGCTTCTTTGGACGTGCTATCCGAATCCTGAATTCAGACAGTGTCAGATTATCTGAAATTGAGTCCTCCTCAGGAACTGATGACAATGTCCTAGGTTTTGTATGATGAAGTTTATTCTGAGATCCAGCCTTCAAGCACAGGTCCTCTGTAGCAGCAACAGCAGAAAGTTTCTCACTTCCCATCAAATCTTTTGCTTTATTTTTTGAAGAATCTTCAACGAGTCTCTGAGTCCTCTTACGCAGTCTTTTCTTAAGAATAGCACCAATTTTGTTTGCTTCAATTGAGCCCTTCTCATTTTCACTGGACAATAATCCACTTACTAAAGATTTCTGATCATAATCTAACTCATCAAAACTTTGTAAACTGATTGAACTAGGGCAGGTACTTCCTTCAACTGGTGTCTGACGTCTTTTTTTCCGCCTGAAGTCACCAGGAAACTTATGAGGTGATGCCTTGGGACAAGAATGATTTTTGCACTCAAATTCTTGAATCGTCACTGTTGAGGATTCAGAAACCCCTACAGCACTATTACTACTGCCACTTAATCCTGGAGATCGACTTTCAGAGTTTCCAAGATGTGATCTTTCACAAGGACCAAATTCCAGTTCAGAAACTTTCCCTGTAAATCCAATATCTGCAACGGGGAATAGACAACGTAAGAAAATGTGAGGAACCATACCAGATCTCACAATATTCAGCTACCACAATTAACAAACCAGAGAAGATCGTAAAAAATTTCACCTAGAAGAAAATCATCACACGGACTAGCAAGACCATTTGTTGCATGAATATCCTCCACTTCTTCAACTTCATCCAGCAATCCATCAAGAACCTACTAAATCACGATCTCATCAAAAGAGCAATCACATATGGAAACAAACAAAAAGTGTAATATCTTCCAAATTCCATAAACAATGGCATATCCAGTGATATAGATAAAAATAAAAAATGTGGCATAAAACTGAAAGAGGAGCTGATTTCTGGAAAGAGATGATGCACAGAATAAATCTGACATAAGATTAATTAATCCACGTAGTTAGGTACATACTCCAAGTTCTAATTCATAGTCTCCTTGCCGAGGATGAGTAGAACGGAACCCACGAGGATGAGCAGAATGCCGCCCACCTTACAAAACCAGAAAGTATAACAGGCTTAGAACAATAATATATCAAAATTATTTAACACAATGAAACCCTAGTGTCCAAATGGGATTTTAATAACCAACACGTCTTTTGGAAAAACACCATTTGGTATCTATTCTATCATCACAGAAACAAGAGTTCATTGCATGCAGGTGCCAAATGTTTACAATTCCTTTGAAGAATCTTTTTCTTCGGTATTATTTTGATCTCTCCATGCAACAGGATCACTACAAATAGTGAAATAATTTCAATCTAGGGGTCAAAGGTCAGGAGGAAATATAAACCGTGTAAAAAATTGTTTGATAGGATGTACACACAAAGGTGCTCCCAGGCAGTTGGAAAATTTACCAAACTTCGAATAAAGAGGCAAAAATCCTACAACAACAGAACTTGAAAAACATAAAATTAGCAAGGGCATCGGCAATGTGAACAGTAACATTTACTAGTATTACCACTGTATGTATTAAGTCCATAGTCAAATCCAGAAGAGAAATCATCAAGGTTCAAGCATTTTTCTGCATTCTCCTTGCCAAAACATAAGACACCATCTACCGTAACATATTCAGTTTTCGGTTCTGCAAGTAAATGCTCGAAGGTTTCGGTTTCATCATCTAGTGCAGGAGCAAAAGAATCTTCCACTTTCACCTACAAAGCAAAAGACAAAAAAATATCATACAAGTAGCAATTCCACTCAAGGAACTGAGGAACTAGAATTTTAATTACCAGGGCCAATAATCAACTGTTAAACTAGAACATTCATAATAAATTTTAAAATGGCACACAGAAAAGCAACTATCAGTTCAAAAGTTCGGAAAATTCCGGTGATATCCATTGTGTGAAAGCATGATTGGAAAGAGCAGTTTAGAGGGAAAAAAGTACACATTCTACGTAATGCGAGTGCCTAGGAGCAGTTCAAGGAAAAAATAATAAATTCTCACCCTTTGGGATTTCATGTTGACAAACTTCTTACACAAGTGTGTTTCATGATCCATTTCATGCTACGGCTTCTAAGGTTGATCCTACAATTCAAAGCATTTATCAGTTCTCTGTTGTACAAAACTCCCTCCCAAATAAACAAACTATGCAGATTCAATTGATCAAAACATCAACATGACAAAAGAAATTTCACAAGAGGACTAATTGTCTTCCTTATAGCTTGCACGTGTCCATAAACCTTTTATCAATTTACACAATCAAGCCGGTGATTGTTGTAACCTGCAGTTCATTTCAAATGGCAAAAAATACGTGATGACCTGTACTCACTTTCATATTTTACAATTGCATGATCAATACTGGGGCATTAATGAATTTCAGGTGACAAATAGAAAATTGCAAATGAGAGCCACTTTTAGGGTTTCGAAGTGTGGCTGCATTACCACCACTAGCCATGTTACTGCTTCTACGTTACAACCCCATGATCGACTGGCTTAGGTGTTTTAAAAATAAATAAATCTCAAGCATAACTCACTAAAATCAGGTTAGTGCCAGTCATCTAATCAGAATGAACCAGAAAAGCAATTTTTTTTTTCACTTCGAGATAAAACATTAATTAGACATTTTCACCGAAAGAACATTAAAGCTTTCACAAAGCTGACTTTGACATTAAACATTTTTATCTGTAAGAAAAGGACAGGAAAAGAAGAAAAAAGGAGATCCAAAAGCTCTGATTCGTTACTTAAGAAAGTGCATAAATATTATAAAAATAAAAAAAATATAGAGCTCCGATTATTCGCTTAATTATGATAAGGCTGAGGATAAACACGGAAACAAATAACCTCCGCAGCTAATCAGCTCAATTAAGTCAAAGCTTATTCATTTCCTTCGCACAAACATAAACTTGAAGAAAAATTTATTCGCCTAGCTTTGTTTTCTCAGCAACCAAACAGCTAAGCATGTAAAAGAAAAGGCAGAGAGGAAAAGTTTCAGATCGGAAAAATGTGAAAAAAAAAAAACAAACAGTACCTGGCGAATGAACATCGGAAACCTACAGAGCTGAAGCACGCCGATCTGCGATCGCGGAGAAGCTGAAAATCGAAACAAAACGAAAATGAAGATCTAAGAAATCTAGGAGAGCAGAGAGAGGAGGAGAGGTTCGAGATCTGACCTTAGAGTGACTCAGCGAGAGAGGCGTCAGAGAAATTCGTGCGAATGTTCGAAACCGAAAGGCTCAAAACCGCCAAAAAGCGACACGAAATGAGGGAAACGAAGGAAATGAGATTAGGGCGTGTTTGGTTTAGCTCCGGAATCCAAATGGTTTTTTATTTTATATTTCTATGCTTATTTAATCTCGGGTTGCTACTCATCCTGACCCAATGTGCGTTTCAAGTCCGCTCGGATCCACGACACGTGGACGACATTAAAATGGGGTGGTTGCGCTTGTGCTCATCCACGTTACTAGTCCTCCTCCTCATTGACGGCGTTACGACACCCGCCGTGAGATTTTATGGCTTTTTTTCATTTTTTGTTTTTTTCTGTGTGCGCGCTTAGCAAATCGTGTCCATCGGAATGTGGGACAACAAGAACTTTTAACTGCCCAAGTAAACTACTGTACAGTCAAATCTTACTGACAACAGTCAGTCGTATTTATACGGCTTTACGATTTTTTACTGTAGAGTAATTGCGCAAGCTGTGATGTTTAGGGCGGTGATCTCACACTTTATTGGAAATTTTTTTTTACTTTTATATATTTACATGGCTCGTTCTACCATAGTCTTTTCAAGTTTTACCTTGTAAATTGGATGGATGACAGTTTGATGAGCAAAAGTGTAAACGCTAAATTGGATGGATGGCAATGGGCAAAACCTCCCTATCAATACACCCCTAACGATAGGCTAGGAGAAGAAAAGTAGAAAACGATAGGGTAGGCGGTAGGGTAGGACCGTAGGAGAATGATTAAAAATGTTTGGATGTGACGGGATATGAAAATTGTTCAAGTCCGATTATATCCATTCCACGCGCCACAAGCCTTCTCGTTTTAAATGCCATAGTTGAGAATCAAAGACTATGCTAAAAACAAATACTAAAAAACTGACAAACGGTTGGAACAACGTAAGAGCTTGGATATGGTATCCATGAAGTTGATGCAGAATAATATCAAACCTTTTTAGCTACAAAGAGGTGGATTCTCAAATATTAACTTTCATTCTTCCTCAAAGATAAAAGTCTAAAAATGGCCTCTAGGCATCATTTTACTGTTTTCCCCATCTTACATTCTGCAGTAACTAGAAGCAGAATTTGAGTTTGATCCAACACAATCCCCAGTTTCTGACACAAAACCCTATAGAGCTCATCTGCTTCTCTAGAAGAGCAGGACACTAGAATATGTAATATTCAAGATGAACAAAGAGCAAGTGTACAACTTTGCCTTCTATGGTTGTCCCTGAGCGGCTGGCCTTTCCACGGAATCACCATTGGCTGCCAAGCCTCGAATCTTTACATCATAGTAAACCTCTTCAACTCTTCTTAGGTCATACTTCATACCTGCCACAGTTCACAAAAGGTTCACGTAAGTGGAATGCAAAAATGAATTTAAAATATTCATGAAGCTGAGGGTAGGAGGATCATGTAGAAGTAGAATTGTAATGAAAAGCATACCATCAAATTTCTTGCGCAAAAAGTCATTTCGAAGATTGAGCAGACGGAAGGCTGCATGGAGATCTGTCAAAAACATCATCACCTTTCTTGGGCAATCATAGTCCCCAGCTGTCACTTGGTTAACCACATACCTCGGCTGCAGCAATGTACCGCACAATGAACCTATTTCTAAACAAATCTATCAACTATTTCAAGGATGCCAGATGAATTTGCTTATTTGAAACACATGGCATCCTTCTAGATACACTATATAGGTCTCTGTATTCAAATACATGCACAAGACATCCTTCTAGCATAAAATTGAACAACAATCCCAAGTAAACACCATAATAAAATAAAGCATAGAATATACATATTTTTCTGATTTCATTCCAACTCTTCAGTTTAGAATTTAGATCTGAATATGTGAAGTGAGGAGGAAAATATTTACTAGTTAAATCATCTGCAATTGCCTGAATCTCAAGATGTTATTTCTCATCATTTTTTGAACTTAACAGAAATGAAACTCAAGATGACGTTGTAACATTTTGAGGCAGTATGAATAAGCAGAACAGAGCAAGCTATAACAAGTTAACAACTGCAGATACTTCCTTACCAATTCATTGGACATGAAACAAATACCTGCGATATGAGAAAAGTCTCCACATCAATGTCTATTTAGAAAAGGAAAAAAAAAAACAGAAGAAGAAGAAGAAGAAGAAGCCGACAAGGCTTATTAATATTCTCATTCAGCATTTTCAATAACCTATACAAGTAAGCCTACTGGATAATACCTAAGGATATATCAGCCCGACAACCTACACACACAAACTTATCATAAGTTTGTAAAAATCAGATAAAATTGTGTGTTTTTGGCTAAATTGTATCATAAGTTTGTATGTTCTGCTAGTGCTTTTTCATAGAATGTAAGGAAACCATGATAAGTATTGTGCCTTACAATCAATCATGAAAAAACGTTTGTTGTACAAAATTAATTGGTTGACTTGTTTCACAGAGACAATCTCTAATGCAATTATGTTTAAAATCTTACGACACTCACCAACAAGATAGTCTTCAACATCCAGAGCAAATTCTGAGCCGCTCACTGCAAAATCCGTAGATATATCAGTTAGAAAATACAGATGGTGCAATGCAAACTAAACTACATAAGAGCTAACACTACAGATTATGGGCAGTCATGATTCTAATGTAGTAGCTCACATGACCATGCATCAGGTCTTTTAACTTGTATCATATTCTTGGAAGACACACTAATGCTATTCTGACTAAGACCAACGTGAAATCTGATTCTTTAATAATCGGTTGAATCCTGGACCCGGTTGCTCATTCTAATGGCAAAATGGCTACCTTAACCAGTTGGATCAAATGTGATTACCAATAATATATGCATTTACTTCTCAAAATTGATACTTATAAGCATACTCAATCTTGGAAAAATTAAAATTCGACTGCACATTTTTTAAAAAAGAAATGCCCGGCTCAGATAAGATAGGAAATATATACATATATAATCACAAATAAAAAATAACAGAGACTAGAAACATACACCCAAGTTTTTCCTCGGCTTCAGTGTGCAACAAAAGCGTCCCTGTCTCTAACCAATGCATAAAAGCAAGCAGTGAAACCACAGTCTGGGTCTCAGTCCTCCAATCACCATGATATCTAAACAAAACAACACAATAAAGCTAGTCCCAAAATCCAAACTAAAACTTATTTTCCATTAACACACTTTCAGATTGTCACTATAATACCCATACATACATTTCCTTTCTTTTTTGGTCAGAAACAAGTAGAGTTCAAATTTCACTAGCCCATAACAAACATACTTCAATATCCATTAAAAGCCGAAGGGTCAATTCCACTAACCTATAGTATCGCCCAGGGCTTTCACCCACAATTTCAGCGAGTCGATTGTAGAGCTCCTTTAGCACAGCAATTTGAGCCTTTGGCTTCTCCAAAACCTCTGCTTTGACCAAAAACAAATCAGAAAATCAGGAAAAAGAAAATGCATTACAATCATTTCACACAAAACGGTGCCGTACCAGGTGTTGAACGAGACTGGTGGACTAAGAGGAGGCTCGAGTGAATGAGTCTAGTGGTGGACTCGATATCCATCACCACAGCTCGAATGCGCTCGCGCAGTGTTCCGGACTCTTCGAGCTGAGCGCGGAAGTCCTCGAACTGCTTCTCCAGAGGGGGAGGCGCGTAGGATTCACTGCCCGCCATAGAGGCGAAGGAGACGCCCGAGAATTTGCCGATCGGGGAGACGGAGCGAAATGGTTGCGGTCTGATGGACGGAGTTGATGAGTGAGGGATGAGATGAAGAGAGAAGAGAGTCGAGGGAAGGTTAGGGTTAGGGTTTAAGGAGCGAGAGAGCGTGAAGTAACCGTTTCGAAACGCTGATTTCATTGTCTAATTTTGGGTCTTTTTCTGTGTAATTTCATAGGTACGTGTGGGCGGTGTGGCGCCCCGGACCCAAAATGTTTTCTATTTTTGTGTTTTTAATTTTTCTTAATTTTAAACCTCAAGTTTTCTGAATTATAAAAGCATTTTTTTTTAAGAAATACTTTTGACATCCATTTTCTAAAAGAAGCACTTTAGATTGACGAGTGTTATTACAAAAAAAAAAAAAAAAAAAAACAAACAAACCAACAAACACACAAACGAAAAACACTTAAAATTTTATAAAAAACGTATGTGCTTCTAACAAAACCACTTAAATTGAAGATGCTACATAACGAACACTCTTATATAAGCAAATTCCAAATGAGCCAAAAGTGTTGGTAGAGCTCTCAAAGTTCGACTTGTCCCTCCCATTTAATGAAAAATAATTATAAACAAAAGTGTTGAAAGACATCATAGAAATTCGAGTCTCAGTGCAAGAACATTATTTTTGATAAGCTGCTTTTGTTGTCAATCCAATTTCACCTTTGCACAAGTGAAGAGAACCAAACTTATGCAACTGATTTCATAAGCTGCACTGGTTTGGTCCCTTTCATCGAATAGGTTATGGACAAAAGTTTTTATTTTACTCTGTTACATTAGAATTTATGCTTAAATGTTAGATTTTAAAATAAAGATACTATTGAAACCAAGTAATTTTCAACTTCCCAAACTTCTATTTTTTTTTTTATCTCTAGCAATAACTTTCATTGCATAAGCATCACATGCAAACTACTAGCTCTACATAAACAACAATGTAAACTGAGTCTGTTCCTGTATTGTACAAAAGCAAACAAAGGGTGAGGGTTCTGATCTACTCATCTAGACATGGACATTTCTGCTTAGAATGTTAGCCATCAATTCCTGTTGCTAAAGAAAGTTGCTCACTTTGATCAGTTACTATGATACAAATTACAAGGGTATTGATTTTTGACCTGTGTGATCTATAGACAACAAAATCCCCGGAAAAGGGTAATGTGCAGACCAATCTAGCTACCTCCTTTGAGTGATCAACAACAGAATGAAAGCCATGATACGACTAAGTACACCAATCACCATGAGGACGATCAGACAAACAGTCCAATCATTAAGGTCATAGCCTCTTTTATATAAGACCGTGCAGCGACTAATCAGCCACACTCCCGAGTACCTGATCAGGAAAAGGGGAGGGTACATGTGTGGATTAGTAACTCGGCGTTGATAAATTACCACTACCTAGCTTGAGAGGAAGAAGTAAGAACTAGTCACAACAAACCTTTCAGCATTTCCAATAACAAAAGCTTCTAGTGCCCACTTTGTGTAGCAAAACCTTGCTACAGCCCCCGCAACTTTACTATCTTTCGCTTGGGTTGCAACGAGTGTCATGACAACAGGAAGAAGCACTGAGCACTGGAGAAAAATAAAAAAGAATGAAGAACTCATTAGGTTAAGAGAAAATAGAAAATGTACAACACAACATAAACATGTAATGAGTTTTATCAACTTGATTTTCCGGTATATACCAGTTGAGCAGGACTCGGTTCAAGGTAGATAGCAAGTGCGTAACCTATGCCAGTCACACAGTACACAAGGCAGAGCAAAACAATGTAATTGTCTTGAAACGGTGACCTTGGGTTACTAAAGAAATAGAATGTGGATAGATAAACCAACGGTTTGATGACTGTATTGAAATGGTCCAGTGTATCTTTGGACAGAAAATGAGCCAGACTGCTGATCCCAGACGCACTCTCTCTCCAGTAGTGTAATTTGTCAAGAGAAAAGGTTCTCAATGCTGAAATTTTGCAAAGTAGTGCTGCAATAAGCAAAATTAAGATTATTCACAATGAGCCAAGACACACGGTAAGATTAAAATTAAGATGTACATGCACAGAGCCAATACAGACAGTAAGAGAACTGTCTACTCTAAATATTAAGTTATAATCATTGGAAGTTAAAAACTTTGCCAGAGAAGATGATGATTTGTCATTTGAAAAGGTTAAAAATACGAAGAATTTATAGATCTCCTCATGAAATGAAATACCACTTTACAATCTCATCATTAAAGGCTAAAAACACCAAGTTAAACTCAATGTTAACAAAAAGTTTGTTTGTTACTTACAAACAGCAATGACAGTATAAGTGTAGCCGTTGTAACCAAATGTTTCATCGTTCATTGGTGAAAAAGTCCCTAAGATGGCTCCGGCAAGTAATAAAATCAGATAATCCGCTGCCAGCATTTGAGCGTCTCTTAGTCGCTGCTTACCGACCCTGAAACAAGTTACCTATAAGAATTTCATGTCAAAAACTAAAAGGTTCATGGATTTTAACTGACAAACAAGCACTGCCAATTATACTTCTTCCCAATAAACTATAGTTTCAATCTTCAATAAGGAGCATCTTATAGGATATGCAAGGCTCATATAAGTACTTCTTTGGTTTAAAGTGCTAATAGCCAGATAAAAACTTATCAAAGGATGACTCATTTGACTCAAGGTTTAGCAAAATTACCAGAAAAAGTAACCAGTAAAAACTTAACCCCTATAAGCAAGTTGCATTTTAACGAACTTGTAACCCTATAATGTTGAAACTCTAGTCAGTCTTTTCAATTTACAAATATTCTGTGAAAACTAGCAAAGCTGGGCAGGCTTTGGGGAAAGGTAATGCACCTCCAATAGTATATCAACAATATAAAGAGAATATGATTATGCAGATGGAACAAATTTGAAGAATGGATGCTTATATGGTTATACCTCCCTAGGTAATATCTGTACTGCCGAGCGATACCAGGAGTAACTCGGTCGGATAAATCCTTAGAGACTAAGAAGTTATGTTGCAAGTGATCTTTTTTCACCTCAACATTAGTCTTCACATCCCGCCACAAATCTCCAGCAAAAGATTGATCTCGCTTCATTACAGGTTTTGGGCCGGCTGAGCTTGCAGCAATTCCATCTAGATGATGCATCATATCATGAGGTACTGGGTACCCATTATGTAGCATCCACCTAACCGGAAGTTCTTCATGAGTCACACCTGAGCTTGGTTTCACTATACCTTCCAAAATGTCAATGAAGTGGTCTGGAGGATTAACACGTTCTGGTACAACAATACCGATGCCAGCAAAGTACTCTTCAACTTTCTTTACAGATCCATGATATACGGTAAGGCCGCCTTTGGCTAGAAGAATGAAATCATCAAACATCCTGAATAAGGCATAGCTGTCACCCCCCACCAAAATCAAAAAATCAAAACACTAGCTTTAAATCATTAAGATACAAAAAAATTGACAGAAAAAATGCAACTAACGATGGCCTCTTCCCCAACTGACTACATACTCTTCATCAGACACTTTGGAGAGAAAGAAATAGCAGTGGTTAATCAATGTTTCTCGAACCACATTTCAGGCCAAGTGTATACTCCGTATACCAACAGTTAACTAACACATATCAACTTAACATCATGTGGTCAATTAATGTGATCAGAAAATGCGTTCCCTGCATGCCTCATGCTTTTTGTAATGTAGTGAAATTTGGGAGGGAGAGGGAGAGAGAGAGAGAGAGAGCATACCTTGGCTGGTGAAGTACCATACAGATGTTTACCCCTTCACGAGCTTCACGTCGAAGGGCTTTCAGAAGTAACTGGGATGATGCACTGTCCAAACCCGTGGTAGGTTCATCCAAGATAAGTAATGAGGGTTCCATGACCATCTCTAAGCCAACATTAACACGTTTCCTTTGCCCTCCAGAGATTCCTCGCTTCTCCACAGTACCAACCAGGGAATCTCTCACTGCCCCTAGTCCCAAAGCCTCAATAACTCTTTCAACAACCAGGACTTTATCAGGTTTTGGCATGTTGGCAGATAGTCTGCAGAATGAAGGAGTCCACCAACAAGATGTAATAGCGATCAGAATGAAGCAAACAAAATTACAGATTGACACAAAACTTACATGGTATATTAAGATTTAGTGGCCATATATGGGATATATCAGTAAAGAGTTTAATAAGAAACATGATTAATAGTTTAATACCATATGATGACTACCTATCATATCTAGTGGGTAGGGTGTAGGAAATATCAACTAACCAAAAAGCATCATGTATGAAGATAAGAAGAAATGCCTGTGAAATAGCATCATGATTTTCTTTTGCATTTAACAATCCTTAGCTTTTGTACAATGAGAAAATAATTGCCGGTGAAATAAGAGTAATGTATAGTATCAGTAGTCAACCTCATCAGCATATAGAAGTCTGATAAAGGATAATGGAGAAACAACTAATCAAGAGATAAATTTTTTTTTATGATGAACCTCGGGTGGTCAGGCTTTGTCAATAAGAAAAATTCAAGGGTACGTTACGGTGAAATTATATTTATTTATTTATATTGTCAAGCTAATTTTGACAATGTGAATAAATAAAATGAAAAAGGGTCACATACCTGCACCTTGCACTAAATCGAAGATTCTCCTCCACAGTCAAGTTTCCATGCACAACATCATCTTGAGGCACAAAGCCAATGATTTTCTTGTATGCATTCAATGGTTCAGCTTTTCCATTTATTAAGATTGAACCTGTCACAGTGCATCCAGTTACTTTTCCTGACAATGCAGAAAGAAATGTTGTTTTCCCAGCTCCTGAAGGACCCATGACTGCTGAAACTCGACCAGGAAAAAGTTTCCCGGTAACACTCCTCAAAAGGTTTTTTTCTTTTCCTTTAAGAGTCAGAGTTAAATCTTTAAAATCTACTTCAATCACAGGGCGGGTCTTGACATCAGTGTCCTGGGCCATTTGGATTATTCCAGTGAAGGTCAAGTTCTTACTTTGTTGTTGCATAGCTTTCTCCTTCTCGAGTTGCCCATATGCATACTTAAAAATTTGACTGTGAGTATGCAGATTCTTAACTTTTGGTGCTTGCTTTTTAATATTTTTATCGCCAATCTGAAGATCAAAGCCTTCATTACTATGTGGATCATCCTCTAGGGATTGCAACATTTTGGTAAGGTTGCTTGGTTCCTTATTCTTTGATTTTGAAGCTGCTGACGATTGCTCAGATGAGCTTAATGTACCTGGTATCTTAGGTGGTAATGGCGTATCATCTGTACCAGGTTTAATTTGACCTGAAAACTTCAGCGGCTCTGAATTCCTTACAGATTTTTTGCGAGAAAATGTGCGGGACATCTGCTCTTGCAATCCCACCTTACGCTTCTTAAGGCCATCTTTTGCAGATTTCCATCTTTCGCGTGCTTGTGCAGTTTCTCGTGCATGTCTTGCTGCAGCTTCCCTGGATTTGGCCGCTTTTCTTTCCCGAATGAGAAGAACTTGATCAGAGCAGTTATAAATTATGAGCAAAATAAAACTCAATGCAGCCTGAAGAGACAAATGAACAGTATCTGATTAATCAACTAGCCCCACATATATATATATATTGTCTGCATGTATGTTTGTATGTGTGTATGGAGAGAGAGAGAGAGAGAGAGAGAGAATACAACAGCAAGTATATCCTAAAACATTAGCAGAATCAAGTTTTGAAGAAACTGAACATAAACTTGGGACTTAAGAGATTGTGTTACTGATACCTTTTATTTTCTCTTGATTTTTCTTTCAAAATGAAATATTGAAGAAGGTTTGATAATTACAAGAAACAGTATATTGATAGTTGAATATTGTCCAGAAAAATGCACAAAGGTCATTAAACAAATCTTAATAGAGGGAGAAAGCAAGTAATAATTAGTGTATTCTTTTATAAGAACTAAATTCAATTGAAAGCGCGCACAGCCAAGATTGATACCCTTCATAACAATAAGGAACTCACAACTAGCCTATTGTTTTGTTTTTCAAATTTTTATCTTTCTAGCAGATAGGAAAACACTTACAACAAGGAAGACCCCGTATGCATGAATCCTTTGATTTGCAGTACCTCGACCACAGGCAGTCAACTTCAAGCATGCTGCAAATGGTTGGTGCAAACCAATATTACATTATCTACCAAAACCTCAATTCATCTAGCTTGGTCAAACTTAGAAATATATGCAGAACCTTTGGAGTGCACAGAAATGTGAGTACAAAATGGTAAGGGGTAAGAGAAATGGTTTATAAAAATACCATATTGTGAGTAAGTCAACATGAGTGCATGAAATCTACTTCATTAACTGTTCCTTTATTTAAAAGAGTAAAAATGAAAAAGACTTGCAATATAAAAAAACTTACCTCTTTGATGAGTGGCACCCATCCTGCAGTAAAATCTGAAATTACATGAGAACAAAACATTAGTAAATACAGATCCTGAGCACAACAGCACCAATAGGTTGCCTATTTTCTCAAATCATGAGACAAGACAAAGAAGGAGTAGCTTTATTCCAGAATGATTGTAAGTTCATGCATGATCATCTTGCAGCAAGTAGCAGCCGCAAACACAAGTTAATTGAGTTATAGGATGAGAATCAATACCCATTATTGCAAATATATTTCTTTATGGTAGAGGGGCAGTATGATCCAGGTGAACAAAATAAATCAATTTTACTCGCATCAGTCCAAACATCTGCACCACCACAAGTATGATTTGGTTGTCCTGCGGGTATTTGGTAAGTATATCTGCAAAATTAATCCACCAATGAACATTAATGCATAGTATAAACCATAGGAACCTGGGATAGGAGAAGATCAAAAGATTGCCAAGACTACTATATGAACTCACGGGTCACATAAGCCACTCGTTTTGTTTAGTTGTCCACGGGGACAGTAAGAACCTAAAGGACAAGCTTCATTTAAAAGAAAAAAAAGCATTAGGTTTCATTTGATATCATCAGTACAATATTTACAACCTTAACAACAAAAAGTTATTCCTATCGGAAAAAAAAAAAAACAACAACAAAAAGGTATAACTTGACCAAAAAAAACACAACCAAAAGGTATCAGGAGTTCTATCTATCTTTGCTCGGTAAACAGACTTTTACATTAGTATCGAATGTTATGATATATCTTTGATTTTGAACTGAAACGAGGATCACAAGAATGTTGCAATACATATAAAGCATGAACAAAAAACTGTGTCGTCCTCTCAAAGAAGCAAGAATTGATGAAAACCCTATCTTAGATCCAAATAAGCATGAAGACTAAAACAATGACAATAAAGAAAGAAAGCAGAAGGACAAAGCAAAGCATCGCCTCATAGGATTAATAATATATTAACGAAATAAAACTATAAACAGATACTGATAACAAGAAAACTATGTGAACCACATTATAGACTGCATCTCTATTAATAATGACAATGTGGCTGTTAATCCATACTTACGCATCATGCAAGTAATGCCCTCAGGGCAGAAGAAACCTTCACAACAAGGCTGACAATCACTAGTTCTAGCAGGAATGCGCGCAGCTTTGAGGTCAACCTTCTGGTTTAGGTTTAGGTTGAGAGTACAACCCCAACCAGGTTCGCATCCGGCACCCCAATGGGTCAAATTGCAGTTCAAGTTTGGTTTCAAGTAGGTCGAATGCTGCGGTGTCCCAATGTTAGTGAAACTCTGGAAATAGTACTTAATTTCTGCTGCAGTACATATTCGACTACTGATATCTCCTGTTGATATCAAATCTGTCATTAGGAACTGTGCAAGAGACAGGTAGTATAAGCTATACAAACGCATTTCAAGTCAATTTGTCCAGGAGAGAAAAGAAAACAAGAACGTCATTGTATGGCATCAACCTATCAGAATTAAAAACCCTTTCACTCTTGACTCTATAGTCTACATATCATGACATTTCTGGCAATGAAAACAAAAGCGCTTGGGAAGATCATACCTTTTGAGCTTTTTATACAATTAGTCAAGAATTCGAGCCTCCCCGAATAATTGAATGCTCCATTCCAATCATCTTCCCTGAATTAGACATGAAAATGTTGAGCTGAAACCAAGAATGTAAGGCAAAAAAGGAAACACAAAACAAACCGAGGGGAATTGGCCGGGTACTCACACATTCTTAATGCAGTACCCCATGTTCCGTCTAAGGTCATTGCTTAAAAACTGAGTGAGATTTGTAAGCTTGCCATACATGAGCTGAGTAACGAGAGGAAGCGTGGCCGGGTTTTTGGTTCTACTGAACTCATCTCCGTTCAGACACAAAAAACACGGCAAGAAGCTTAAAACGACGATAAACACATGGGGGAACCAACAGGCTTTAATCCTCACTCTGGACCTCCCCATATCACATTCTGTAGGAAAACCATCCAAAAATTCAATACAATTTTCGCAACCTCGGCATCACTATCAAATTGCGAGTTCCGGTAAGAACAAAAATTGAGCGATGGGTCTTGTGCGAATGAACCGAAAAGCAAATTTGAGGTTGTGGGTTTCGGAAAGAAAGAGCAAACAATGCAGGACGAAGGCGAAACGCGGCGAGGGCTGGAGAGCAACGGGAAAGTGAACCGTTTTTTGGGGAGCGTGTGAATTCTGAAGGAGGGCCGGAATTGGGGCTCTGAAGAAAAGGCGGGGAGGAATGTGCGGCCACCATAATGAAGTTGAAGGGAGTCAAACCACACGACTGTTTGTGCGTTAAATTTGTGAGACTCACTAATCGTTGGTGCCAATGGCCAACGTCCCAAATTTTAAAATTAAGACAAACAAATATAACAGAAAAAGCCACGTGGACAAGGAGCTCGAGCTTGGGACGGTTCAATTTTTTGGCACTAATCGTTCATTAATTAAACTGATGAGAGTGTTCCGAATAATAGCAAGAACCTTTACTATTCTTATGTATTCCAACATGCATCAACTAGCAACGAGTGTCATACTGGCTATTCTATTTACTTTTTACACTATGTAAAACACAAGTAAAAATGTGTGGTGAGGCTTGTAGCGCCACCATCTCGATACGTGTCATGCAACAACTCGCAACCATCTCTTCAATGTTGAAGGTGCTTCTCGCAAAAAATCCTTATAAAAGATAAAACCCTAAATGTCTCATTTGGTTCACCGAAAGGAAAGGAAATAACATCAATTCCTTAGTCTTTTTATAGACATGAGAAACTAAAATTCTCATTAGTTTTCATTCAAGTGTTTGACAACACTAAGAAAAACAATCAATAAATAATAAGGCCAATTACCCATAAGGTCATTTACATAACCTATATTTTTCAAAAAGTCACCTAATATTTTTATTCCTCATAAAGCCACCAAAATATTACAAATTCTAATATTTACAAAAATGTCACTGCATTTTTTTTCTCATTATTTACAAAAATATCACTGCCTACAAAAAGCTACTGTATTAATCTTTGGCAGTAACTTTATTGTTCTTCGACAGTAGTTTTCTTGTCTCTAGTAATAGTTTTTCGTATCCAGTAACATTTTCTTAAATAATGAAAATTAAAAACGCGGTGACATTTTTGTAAATATTGACGTGGTGATATTTTTGTAATTTTTTGGTGGCTTTATGACCAAAAGTGACCTTATCATATATTATTATTTATAAAAAATTACTGATAATGTCACTTTTGGTCATAAAGCCACCAATTTCATAAATTGTTATTTTAGTCATAAAAGTAATGTAATTAATACTATATTAGTGCAATAAATGCAGAAAAGTAAGTAAGTATGGAAAATAATTTCCTTGGAGTATAGAATGAACTAATTTCTCCCATTTTTTTTTTTCCTTCCAAACAATATTTCTTTTTCTTTTGCAAATTGCATTCTAAACACCAGAAAGAATTGAGTTTCCTTTCCCAATATTTCAAGAGTTTATTTTCTCAATATTTTAATTTCGCCAACCAAACGAGGCCCGATACGACTCTTTTTGAGACATCTAATCCCCATCTTTTTCAATACCTTAAAAAGATTCCTACAGTCGTTATCCGACCATTCCCTCTTGTTTTGCTGATAACTACGTGGAAAGTGGAAGTGTTCATCACTTCATTGTTGCTTTTAACTGCACAATTCAGCAGCTAAGACTAGGAGGATAACCTAGTTTAACGTTTCCAAATCCGTTTGCGGGTCTTGGTTGACTCGTCCTCATTCCCTTTCTCTCTCAAAGACTTTCTCTCTCCCCCATGCTTCGTCCTTTTACTAGTCTCATTTTCCAAACCCTCCATTCACACTTGGATCCTCGATGATTGTGCCCAGTTGGTATATTATATATGTCTTATTTATGCGGTTTTGAATTTTACCCATTTGGTTGGTAAGGCTAAGCTGACCTCTTCTTGTTGCCGTGTTGAGGCTTCTCTCAGAGTCTAACACCGTAGACTGCGCGTTTTTTCTCAAGCTTTGAAGCAAAGTGGAGCAGATGGATTTGTCTCATTGTTCCTTATTGGTGGAAATTTGTGATTTGTAGGAGAGTCAAGGACTTACGTTTGTGCAATCAGACTGATCGTTAAAGCAAGGTGTTTTTTTTTTTTGTGTCAATTTCAGTTATCATCTTTATCGTTGCTTTCTTGACTTTGAGATTGTTTGTACTGTATGGATTTGAGCTTTGATGAGAATCGATTGTTGGGTCTTGTAAAGGAAGTGAAAGCATGGAGCTTTAGGCAAATTATACTTGTATTCTAGTTTTGGTTTTTCCTGGCTTTGTTTTCTTGTTAATTTGAGTTTTCTTTATTTGAATTTGGGTTGTAAGAAGTGGTTGGATTTAAGCAAAGAAAAGAATATGCAGTGAGTTTCTAATCTATGATGGTTGTTTTTGAACAAACAAGAAGAAGAAGAAAAAACAGAAAATGGATGAAAAGAAGGATGGGCATAAGTCAGGACAGGAATGGTTTTCTTTACTGAATTAAGTTACTAAATAAGGACAATTCTGGTCCATTGTCAAATATTTGCATATAATTCTGGGTACTTGAAAGAAACTTGTATTAGAGGGGAAAACCAACAGTTGTACAGAGTTTTGATATTTAATTTGAGCTTTGTTGGATATCAATTGATCATAGAAGTGTTTGCAGTTGCAGAATTGGACAGTGTCATTCCGAGTCTTTGCTAAGTTGTGAAGTCTTTTCTTGTTCTTAACTTTCGATGGTTTTGAAATTGATGGCTCCCTAACTCTATGGGTCTTTTCAGCTTCTGAATCAGGCGAGAATTATGTGCTTAACAGTGTCGGGAACTATGAAGTGCTTCTCGTTCTACTTTGGAGACAAAAAGGACGAACCGAAGAGCCCAATTACAACATTTACCGACGGTGACATGAAGAGATCTGGATCTGAGTTGGATTCCCAGAATATCTCTGATGCCAGTTCAGAGTCCATGAGGAGGAACCAATATCCTAGCTTCTCTCAGAGACCCAGCAACCTCAGAATATTCACAGTTTCTGAGCTGAAGTCAGCCACAAAGAATTTTGGCAGATCTGGCATGGTTGGAGAGGGTGGGTTTGGGTGTGTCTATAAAGGGCAGATCAAGAGTACAGAAGATCCTTCTAAAAAACTTGAAGTTGCAGTGAAACAGCTCAGTAAAAGAGGATTGCAGGTAAAGTTTGTTTACCTCTTGCCCTCTTGGCAAAAATTTCCTTTTCACTATCTTTGGACTTTTGTGATTTATTTTCGCATTTTCACTAAGCAAAGTTAGTGGTTGGTAGTTAGTAAGTTAAATGCTAAATACTAAATGAGGTGCTGCGTTACTCATTAAGCTTGATAAAAAAGAACCCTAATGTCTCACAATGATCGCATGATAGTGATGCATTAACCACTCTTGTTGATTATTAGTACACTGGATCCTTTCTTTCACCCTTTATTTAATTGTGCTTCTTCCTAACAGGGAAAACAACACATTTCTGTCTTGATGGTACCATCGACCTTGTTTTATGCTTATTATGAAGATTGTTGGTTTAGTTGATACAAACATTTTGATCTAATTTAGGCTTATATGTTATATCTCACTATTTTTCTTGCAGGGTCACAAGGAGTGGGTGACAGAAGTTAATGTTCTGGGGGTGGTTGAGCACCCAAACCTTGTCAAACTAGTGGGGTACTGTGCTGAGGACGATGAACGAGGAATCCAGCGACTTCTAATTTATGAGTATATGCCTAATGGAAGTGTAGAGAACCATTTATCGAATCGTTCAGATACACCACTTTCATGGGATATGAGATTGAGAATAGCACAAGATGCTGCTCGTGGCTTAACATACCTACACGAAGAAATGGATTTTCAGGTGCTTTTTATATTTTTCTCCTTTTCAATAAATATAAGGTTTGTTATTCTTTATGATGCATTTCACATTCATATGTATTTACGGTCACATTTAGTTTTAGAACCCCAACGTTAAAGAAAAAGAATTGAAAAAAAAATTTGGGGGATTTAAGTTTTGTGAGGCAGGGCAATTCTATTATAGTATTATACTGACATTTTCTTTATATCTTGTTCTAGATCATTTTCAGGGACTTCAAATCTTCTAATATCCTTTTGGATGAGGCATGGAATGCAAAGCTATCGGATTTTGGAATGGCTAGGTTGGGTCCAGCAGAAGGAGTAAGCCACGTCTCTACAGCGGTATGTTCACAATTGATCTAATTAAACTGCCTATCTATTGCATGCATAAGTATTTTCTATCATAGGCAATACTCCAAGTTGATTGAGTTTACCCAAGTATCTGCCAAAAGGATTTCGTATTCTAAATCGCTCATTATCAGAACAGCACTGTATTGGATTATTTTATCTATTGTTGTATGTGAGTTATGACTTTTCAGACCTGCAATTGGTCTTTCCTTCCAACCATGCCTTTGAAATTGCACTAATCAGATATTCAGATGACTCAAACTTCAAACATCCCAATCATTTTAAATTGTGAATCTATTGGGACTTGGTAGTTTTTGCTTCACAAAGCAAGATATCTGTAGCTGAAACAAGTTGCTCAATATAATTTGAGTATCCATGTTTATAGAGCTACAGAAAATATGAGATCGTAAATTTGAACCTATATCTATTGTGCAACTTCATTATAATTTTAATGGCTGAGTGCACCAAATAAATGTTTATATGAAATGTAGTTACCATGTATCTGATGAACGGGAATTTTATGCTGAGTTAGGCAGTTGGGATGCCCTATGGATATCTAGTTAGCCTATTGTGTTACACTTCAGATCCAAGATGAATTTAGTGTGCTTCTGCAAGCAATTCTAGCACATTAGAGATGAGTTGATCTGTAGTAAATTTAGTATGAGAATATCTTAAATTTTTTTCAACAATTGTATTATAGTCATCTGTCTAAGTAGGCAATCCAAAGTCATGTCAAGCTTTCAGATATTGTTGCTTGTGGTTACCATTTAAGTGGATAGATCTGGCATTTAGTGGCTACTTCTGCTTCACATTTCCAGGATGTGTAGGTCATGGCTTCATGCTTGGGTAAAAGCATATATACTTATTACTGCTTTTATATTGCTTGAACACACTTTAGCCTGTTTCCGCATAAGGACACCAGAAATACAGTAGTACTTTATGATCCTTCCATGTACTAGACTCTTGCACTAACAGGACTGGTGATTTTTTATCAGGTTGTGGGAACCATGGGGTATGCAGCGCCTGAATATATTCAGACCGGACGTCTAACATCAAAAAATGATGTGTGGAGCTATGGGGTCTTCCTTTATGAACTCATTACAGGTAGGCGTCCTCTAGATCGAAACCGCCCCAAGAGTGAGCAGAAGCTCTTAGAATGGGTAAAGCCATACCTATCAGACTTAAAGAAGTTCAGGATAATAATAGACCCTAGGCTTGAAGGTAAATACCCTCTCAAGTCAGTTCAAAAGCTTGCAATTATAGCCAACAGATGTTTGGTTAGACTTCCCAAGAGCCGTCCAAAGATGAGTGAGGTGTTAGAAATGGTGAATCAAATTATAGAGGCACCATCAGGCCAGAAAAAAATCAAGGAGGCACCATCAGGCCAAAATAAAATTAAGGAGGCACCATCTGCCCAAAATAAAGTCATGGAGGCACCATCTGCCCAAAATAAAGTCATGGAGGCACCATCTGCCCAAAATAAAGTCATGGAGGCACCGACAGGAACAGCAAGTCTGCCACTGCCACCGGTAAATTTGGCACCAATAGAAACTTCCCAGGACAATGAAACGGTGAACAAGAAAAGAAATGTGGATTCGAGGAGAGGAGACACTGGCTGGTTGTCTCGTGTGTGGACACCAAAGCTTTTAAGCACATGCTGATTGCAAGTACCTTTAATGCACTGGTCCTGTTTGTTGTCCCCCCAACTTATCTGAGGCATATATTATGGTTTTACACAGATAACACAGATGGCTGATCTGTGTAGACGACTCTCTTGTAAATAACACCCCATCATCTTCCAATTCTTCCCTGCCAATATATACGTATAGATCTCCTCAAATTTACAGAACTTCTGCTGAAAGTTTTATAGAGACATTGCACAGGAAGATAATGCAAGTCGGACTTCAGACTACTTCAAAGCTAGCACAAGTTCTTTTGGTAAGTAAAATGCGTAGTGCAAGAAGCTTTGAGAAGATGCTAATGGTAGTGGTCTCATTTATAGAGGAACAGCTTGTTTGTGCTTGGTTGTTGATTCTTTGGGTACCCTGGAAAGGCACATGTGAGATTAAGTTTTACACTTTTACTAGTAATCATGGTAATCACTATTGTGTTTGTAATTGCAACTCTCTTCTCTAACTTACATTATTTTTTCACCTTAGAGTGTCATAAAGCTGTGGAATTTCACAGTGGACTTTGGAGTATTTGATCATGAAGTTATATCTGTCATGAATCTTAACAGGGACAAGACTCTTACATATTGATCATGAAGAATGCTTCCAATAATCTAACTATCCAAGTCATGAACTTGGGGCTATTGCTAATCCAAAAGACACAAAACTTGGGGTTCAAGAAATCATTCAATTATGCATATATCATTTTGGACCATTCATTTGTATGTTGCTGGGAGCTGGTAACCTTATTCTTCTCACACATATATTAGATAATACAGAAAACAACTTTCCCTTCTTTTTTTTTTGTCTCCATAAGACAAGGCAGACTACAAATTTGGCTTTGCTTATATAGAAACTAGAATATGATCACATCAACTTCAATTGTGGTGCCCAACTGGTTAACTCTACTGTATGACCTGTTGAATCCATAGTTATTAAACGGCATATACGGACAATATAAATATAGCGATCAGCGTGCTAATTCATGTGGGGCGTTTGAATTTGTTTAAGAGAAATCATTCTTTCTGAAAGATTGTTGAGCTAGTCGACAGCCACTTAAATTTGTTTAACTTGGCGATAATCTCATTTGGTCTAGTGGTCCCACTTTGTAAGTGGCCGGGAGGTTTTAAGTTTGATTTAATGGGATTATCGCCAAGTTAAAATTGTAACTAGATCATTCCGTCAAGTTGTTATATTGAGCTCGTGTCATCAAAGCCCAAATTTGGTGACCGTTAGGTGTTGTTGTGCAGTGCCACTGTGCTGCATAGCCTGCATGATTGGTCTGTACCATCTTTTGTTGGTGGCAGTGGTTTGAGATGGCATCAATGAGAATAAATTCCTTTAAGCTATGAAGATTAAATTACTTATTCTTCACTATGTATTATGTAATCAAATCTATGAAGGAATAAGATAACTTACTTACTTTTTGATGTGTGGTCCTTTAAATTCCAATGTCCTTTGTGTTAGTGAACATGTGGTGGAACTCATGAATCAAAATAGTTTTCCGAATCTCACGTCTGATACTCATTCTATGTAAGTTAACGTGTCAAAGATGCAAGGACATGGTTGGTGGGTGTTTGAAAAATTCGGGGTTGTGAGATTATTCTCGTCGGGGGTAATCTGAAATTTGCAAAATAAAATATGTGTAATCAATTGAGAGGTGTAGATTTCTCCAAAATATTGAAGGGAGAATGAAATGGGTGACAAAATAGAATTTAGTGGTGTTTTGTAGCTGGCTTTTTGAGAATATATATAATTTGCAATAAACTGATGTAGCTTTCAAGGTCTCCCAAAACACACGTCTTGAAAATTCTTGTGTAGCACTCAAATATTGAATATGAACCTGAAGATTGAAGCCAAAGAAAGATCAGTGTGTAACGTGGTCATATATACAAGCTAGCGATAATAAACGCGATGCCAACCCATATAAACAAACACTTTTAATCCTTTAAAGGAATAGTGTTTATGGGTAATTAAATGAAATATATTCAGCACGGTTGGGTAAAACTTAAAAGAGAGAATCCTTGAGATTTCATTTCCCTTCTCATTTCTTTGTATTAATTATACGTATAAATTAAGAATTAATTACATCATCTTTATGACTATGATGTTTCTATTGAAAATTATAATTACCAATTTTGTCCTAAATACTATTAGTTGTGTGACTGGTAGCGAAAATCTTGATGTTTCATCCCTATCTAAAATTCTAAATAACAAAGGAATAGATTTTCTAAGTTTTACTTCGCGAATCAAACGAGATCTAAAAATTGCATTTTTTGCGTTTTGTAGAGCAATGTATTCTCATGATCTATTTGTTTATTTCAAGAATCATCTTTATATGCAAACAATCAATCCGATCATTATTTAAACACAGGCGGAGCCGGGGGGTGGCTGCCCTGGGCTGTAACCCACCCTAAAAAAAAATTAATGTATATCAAGCAAAAAATGAAATAAGTACAAATATTTAGCTTAAATTTGAACAAAAATATAATTATAGCCCACCCCAATTTAAAATTACTCTATGCTCTAATAAAGAAGTAAAATTTTAGCCCTCTCCTACATCAATTCCTAGCTCTGCCTTTGTATTTAAATATCTACTTACTGTCATCATTGTTTATGGTATATTGAAAAGAAACATTGTGTTAATTAGTAGATGATAATCAGATGATCACATTAAGCCTTAGTTCTTATCCAGGATCCAACTCCTCTATGCTAGTTCTTTCTCATCTTGTTCTTCAAGAAAGAATATCCTAATTTACGTTCTGATTGCTTGTGTGTTGATAAAGATAAAATAATTCATGAATCATAATTATTTTCTTAATTTTCGTACTCGAAATAGGCCAATAAATGAAAATAATTAATAGTGTGTTAGACGTGTCATTACTACCCTTTTCGCTACATAAAATAAAAATACAATAATTACCAAAAAAATATAAAAAAATAACACGAATGTGTGTGTGAGTGTGACAACCCCACCGTCCCCATTTGTAGATCTTTTAATTTTTATTTGAGTCCTAATTTTTTGCAAAAATTAAAAAAGCGTCTTTTTTTTTGGACGATTAAAAAATGGTCTTTATATATAGAAAGGTCCTATGCCGGGCTCAAGCAGCCAAATCAGTACCAAACTCCCCCAATCACCACCCTCCGATCTCAAGTGACAAAATCTCCACCGTCGGATCTAATGCCACACAAAATCACAAAGCCGTTGAAGCAATTGCCGCGTCAATCCCAGCCCTCCATAGCCTCCGTACTATTGAGGACTTGCTCGACCTTTAACGACCCGAGAACTGTATATAAGTCCGGGTGAAGTCAGTGCCTTTTACTTGTTTTGCTTATTTGTTCAAATGCTTCATCGTCCTCACTTCTCAATTGCATTTACACCCTTCCATAAATACACAGTCCCTTGTTTTCATCTCTCTCTCTCTCTCACACCCTCAAGTCTTTGTCTTCTTCCGAACGGGAATCGTTCCGAGCCTTGTGATTATTGGGTGAGTTTTTAATCTCATTAATTTTGATGCTTTTGCTCTGTTCGATTGTTGGATGGTTATATTGATTTGGTGAAGAAAATGCTTTTGTTTTCGTTTCCAATTTTTAGGTTTGCAGTGTCCAGAATTTTCGTGTTGTTTGTATTATTTGTTGTTGAAATTGAGAGTGATTTATTCGGTTCTTCTTTGCAAAGCTTTGGGGTTCTATTTTGGTACTCGTTTGATTTGTGTGTGTGAGAGAGAGAGAGAGAGAGTAAGAGGAGTATGTGTTTATGATGCTTCTATGAATAGTATTATATGTGCATGGAGCAGTTGGCTTGTTCTGGTGATAAGTTGACTCATTCAGCAAAATTTGCTGTTGGAATTTGGTATACAGTAATATGAATGTTATGGAGAGTAGTTCAAGTTTGTTTGGTAAATATTTTTGTATTAAATTGTTACTTGCATAATTGTTCTTTTATTTTTGGTATTGGTGTTATCCCTTATAAGTATTTCTGTTCTGTTATTCCTAAATATGTGAAACAGGTTTATGTGTATTAAAGGTCCTCTGAAATTTTTTATCTATTTTAGTAATGATAACTGGTGCTTAAAGCTTACTTGATTATTCTTGATTCTTTTCCCTGCATATTTTAGGAAAAGGATTATCCTATATAAGTTATATGGTAGGGATTTTGAGCAGTCCGAGTTGATGTTGAATCTTCACTTTCTTTTTTGTCATCCATCTAGATTAAATCGCGAAAATTAGGCCGCTTTAGGTCGTTATCTTTCTTTGCATATTTTATTCAGAAATATTGTGAATCCTTGAGGCACGCGTTGTTAGGTTCACGGGTTCATCCGTCACTTTATAATGCTTGAGGATAATCAAAGTCTCCATTAGGTCATGGTTTTCATGGTTTTTTTTTTTTTTTTTTTCCTGGTCTGTCGAAGCCTTTGCTGATCTCAGCACTGTTTGATATGTGTTATTTAAAGTTGACAAAAACATACTTGAATCCAGCTAAGTTAAATTACTTGGGGCAGACCTCATTTTCCTTGCAGGAGGATCTTGCATTGTATATTTGTCCAGTATTCTGTGAAAAAGTCAACTGGTCCATTATATTGAGGACTTATATTAAATCTTAGCCTCACCTTGGAATTCTTAATTGCATAAATGAAAATGCATGTTGTGCTTTTTTCTAGATTTGGAAGAAGATTAACTTTGTTTTTCAACATATGTAGTTTTAAGGAGATGGCTAGCCAAGAGCATGATTCAGGTATTATGCAGTGGGCTCTTAGTTTACTTGATGGCGATCCAGTTTATAATCCTGTGCACTATGGTGACATGATACAACATGATGCTAATGACATCTACTGCGGACAATATGCCAGAGGTCAGTATAATACTGAATCTAACCATGTAGAGAATGATGAGATCATTGCATACACACTGCAAGAAGAATATTCACGATTATCTGTAGCAGAAGACACTGGATACTCACATGCAGAAGAAGAGCATTCACAAGCCTCTACTCATGCAGATGATTTGGATAGTCTATCCAGAAGGAATTATTGTTCAGGTATCCCGAAAATTGTTGCTTGTACCACTTTTCTTTTGTGTAGTAACCTATATCATTTAGTTGTCTTGATAGGCATTTTAAGTTTTTAACACCATGCAGACCATACTTATGCAAATGAAGAAGCAGACACAGTAGTGCCTTCTAGTTCATGTTCTAGCCCTGGTCAGTTGGAGCTAACTGATGAGTGTGCAGTTGACGGAGAAGTGGGCTGGAGCTTCAATCAAATGATGCCTATTCCTGTAAGTTTATGTTCTGTTGGTTCTAGTTTTCTATCGCTAAATATAAATATATATATATATATATATATATATATAAATACATAGTTCAATAATCACTCTTTGCTCAGCTTTTCAATCATGTGCTAATCTCAAATTATCGATACTGGTTTTGTTATCAATCACTTTGAAGGAGTTATCATCATTGACCTTAGAGAAAATTTTACAAATTGCATATCAATTTATATAGATTAAGCAATAATCTGATGTTGAGAGTTGGAATGTAGATTGGGGACTTACATAGACATGTCAAGACTCTAGAGAATTCTGCAGTTTGAGATTTCATGATTATTGTAATTGTATTTGTATTGCTATTTTGCTGTCAACTCATGGTGTAATTTGCAAATGTTGACACAAGTATTAACCTTCGGTCCTTTGCTTCTTTTTTATTTTTTATTTTTTATGGTTTAGCATATTCCTAGAATTAATGGAGAAATTCCTTCAATTGATGAAGCAACTTCAGATCATCAAAGGCTGCTTGACAGGTAATACCTGCTCTTTTCCTCTCTAGGAGTAAAGTACTATGCACTATCAATTCTCCAATTGTTGTCTGATATTGAGTTTTGGGTGTTAATTCTCGCCTTTGAATGTAGACTGCAATTATATGGCGTCGTTGAGCACAAGGTTCAAGGAGATGGTAACTGTCAGGTTAGTTGTTTTGTAGCTTTATCTGTTTCGGTTGAATACCATGTTCCTTGACATGTATGTAATTATCATTTAGATCTATCAGTTTTATTCTTATCCCTGGAACTGGAAGCTGACCTTGGCTCTTTCCAAGTATACATGTTTATAACTTCCTTTGGTTTTTCAGTTCAGTGCTTTATCGGACCAATTGTATCACTCACAGGACCACCACAACGATGTGAGAAGGAAAGTTGTAAATCAGGTTTACCCTTTTTGAAATATGATATTGTTTTGTTAAACTGAACTTCAACCATGGAATTTTGTGCATCTGCCATGGATTCTGATTTGTCTTTTTAATGGTTTACTGTTACCAGCTTAAGTCTCACCGAGAAATTTACGAGGGATATGTTCCTATGGCATACGATGACTATTTGGAGAAGATGTCAAAGTATTAATCAAACCCATAATATTTCTTTCTTTTCCCTGTCATTGAGTTTTGGGCTAGATCACCAAATTAATACCCTTTAATATGAATGCAACCAGGAGTGGCGAGTGGGGTGATCATGTTACATTACAGGCTGCTGCTGATTCGGTATGAAACACTTTCCATGATGACTGATACTTGTGAATAACGTGCAGTATGGTTGCATGCACTTTTCTGGAATTTTTTCCAACTGTTCAACAATAATTTATACAATGACTGATACTTCTCAATAATTTATTGCAGTATGGTGTCAAAATTTTTGTATTGACTTCGTTTAAGGATACATGTTGCATAGAGATTCTTCCTAATATCCAAACGTCAAAACGAGGTAAACCTGTTGCGTTCTTAGGTTTTTTTAGTTGGAAGTTTAATTATTTAATTGACTTTTGTGTATGTTAAATTTGATTATGGTTCTATATATGTTCTTGAATAATTTGATTCAGATTGCATATATCATATGTAACTGTCTTGCTTTCCGAACTTCAGTTCACTCATCATTGCCTAATAATTATATTTGTTTTAATTGTTCAAAAAAAAATTATGACTTTTATTATTGTTCCAAAAAAATTTAATGACTATTTTATTACTATCTTCTTGAGTTCAATGATATCCTTCAATATTAGTTTTTCATTGTAAGCTTTACAGAAAACTCTTATGTCTTGTGCAGTTATTATCTTGAGTTTCTGGGCAGAGGTGCATTACAACTCAATTCATCCTCAAGAAGGTATTTAGTTTTCATATTCATGTACATGTACATGTGTAGACGTGTAGTTTGCTATATTGAGTGAATTTAAAGTTGGGCTTGGGATAACTTGTTAACCTAAACTCAACCTGTTTGAGTAATAATCTTATGTAGACAATGCGGTGCACCTAACTTTCACTAGCCCTATTATATGTGGACTTGTTAAATATCTAGATAAATCTAGATTTGAATATGTTTACTTGTCTGTAGGTAGCTCCCTCGGTCATTCCTTACGGCTTCAATCCCGAATGCTTCACTTATTGTTTTGTTTGGTTTCAGGTACAGCCTCACATGATTATAGAAAGAAGAAAAGGTGGTGGATATTTGGGAATAAAAATTAGGAATGGTTTGGACAGCATGGAATCTCATTCGCCTCCTATTGTTCCTACTGCTGTTTCTAAAACTGTGTAGATCCTTGGTTCAGGACCCACCAAAAGCTGATGTTCATCCTGGCTGGATTATCACATTGGCGAGTTAGTTTCTTTTTTCTTTTTCCAACTTTACTATTATTACGGTTGGTTGCATGTGTGATTTTTATCGTCATGCTAGAACCGTCTGATATTATTGGAACAAATAATTAGTTTTATACATTCTCAGAAAAGAAAGGGATATGCTATATATAGATTAGATTCTTGAAATGAAACTGCTGGAATTATGGAAAGTATGCAACGGTCAGATAAAAGTCCGATTAACGTAGTTGGTAAGCTATATGAAATGGAAAGCACAGTAATGATGAAGCAAATTGTTCTGCTATAGACTAAAGTAGACATTTAGTGAGATGAAGAGGATCAACTTGATGAGCATAAAGAATATGGTTAAGTTCGAGATTTTTGGTGGAGATATAGAGATGGAACCAAGGTTATTATAATCTTTCAATCATTTATTTTGTACAGTTGATTCTTTTGTATGAGAGAATATATGCTGCACTTCTTGCTTGAGGACCCATGCAGCGATTTGAAGGATATATCTTGCATTCTTGCAACTTGATAAATAAAATTGTCTTTGTATGGAATATTTTCCAATTTTTTTGCTTACATGACACAAGTCTATTTATTGGATCAAAGTAATTCCTGTTGAATTATTGTTAATTCCAGATGTAAGATATTTTTTTCTTTTTCTAAAGAAATTCGCTTATGCATTATCTTGCCTTCTTTACTATAGTTCAGTTACTTGGTTGCCATCTTTGCACATGTTATTATAGAGCTGAGGCAATATGTATTACCGGATCACGGAAAATGTGCTAGTCTTTGCTATCATGATTTGCAGTTTCATAACTTTGTTGCCTGTTTGTTGAAGCGCGTCTTGCTGAGTTCACACAACAGTGCAGTCTGTGAGTTGAGACAGCACAAAAGATATAGGTTTTCTGCTGTTGATTTCAACTGTGAATGTTGCATTGTGCTTATGATGAAGACTGAAACGAGTTTGCGTCTTAGTTATTGGCAAAGTATATACATTTCAGTTCCAAGTTTTGCTGGATTAATATGAACAGAATAGATTTTCTTGTTTTTGGTTGCAATGCCATGTCTCATTGTTGAATGGGTGGATGGTGTGTTCTATTCAGAGCTTAGCTTGAAGATGAACTATGATATACATAGCTAGCTATTCAGATTAGTGTTTTGAAGCCTTGCCAAAACCATTTTGAACCAAACTCTCCATGGACATAAACTTGCTTGAAAGCTTTTAGAAATTGTTAAAACAGCTTATTTTATAAGCATGAGTGTGGCTGGAGAATGGCCTTGTTAAACAATTTGATGAAGCTCAACAATGGTGGGTCCAAACGTCTCTTCACTACTATTGGTCCCCTCCTCCATATTTAGTTAAGTACCAAGCTGCTCTTGCAATATTTAAACCCATCATTCATTTCATTTGGATCTGATCCCTTACATTACATCTAGGAAACATTGAACAATAGCAAGAACCAGAGAGGGACTTGTCTACCTAAAGCACCACCCACATTCTAAACCACCCCAACACTTAAAAACATAGAAGTAGAACTCAACCTCCACCTCCTCCATTAGTCCATTACATTTGTACTTGTCTATTTGCTATATCTTGTGATATACAGACTCTCCACTAGTCTAGTCCTTGAGAGCCTCCTCCTCCACCTCCTCCTGCGGAGGCCTCTTCGCCGTCCCCGACTCCAGACTGCAACAGCAGCGCCGTGAACGGCATGTGACTGAATCCGCCATGGCTATTTTGGTACCCACCATTGTTGTTTCCTGCCACCGCCACCTCATAGTCCAACCCGGCTAACGGCTGGCACAAGTCGAGCCGACAGCTCAGCTGCTGCTGCTGAGCCTGAGAAACAGGGTGGTGGAGTTGGTACATGAACTGACCGGCGCCGGAGTTGATGGACTGAGAGCGGCAGGGGAGGGAGGGCATTGAGGCGGACATGGCGGGGGTGGAGGTGCACATCTGCGCCGGGTGGGTGCCGGTGCCCGTGGCGGCGATGATGGAGGGCTCGGCGTGGCGGAGGAGCCACTCGATGGTTTCGCCGTCGGAGCGGTGGCCGAGCTCCCGGGTCAGCTGGAAGATTCGGGCCGCGCACATGGCGGGCATTCGGACACGGCGGCCCCGGCCGTTGACCTTGGTGTGCCGGTCTTTGGTGTTGGTCGATCTCCGAGTGCGGGCGAGCTGCTGAGTCTTGCTTGAGTTGTCAGCAGTCGTCACGGTGGTCACGGTCGTGGTGGAGGTCAACACCGCCGCCGGAACGACGACGTTTGGGCTGGGGTCTTCACGCTTGAGTAAAGGAAACTGCTGCAGTGGTTGGTGTGGGTCTGGGGACATGTAGTCTTGGAGGGCCATCTCTGAGCCCATGGCTGTGGTCGGTGGTTTTGGACTTCGCCGAGAAATTTTAGGGTTTCGGATATAGAGAGAGAGAGAGGGATTCGATTCTATCGACCCCACAATGGAGAGAAAGGTCCCTTTTTATTGCGAGAGTGAGATCTGGGTGGGGGATAAGAGACCGGGGGTCTCTCTCTTTCCGCGAGGTGGGTCCCATTATGGGTCCAGCTAAAATTTGAAAAACGTTAGGTGGGTCCGGATAAGTGTTGTCAGGTGTGAGTTTCTGCTTTAAAATAATCGTTCTAAAAAGGTTCCACGCGCCACGAAGATTAGGTGGTGGGGACTCATTATATTTCTCCGAATAACTAGAAAGACAAAACTACCCCTCGGAAAAACTCGTGATCTCAAAAGCTGGCCAAATATGTATTTATTGAAAAATATTGTATTATTGATTATTTAACGAAAAAATTAAAACATTCTGATGCACGCGGGCCCGCTTTCTGTACGACCCACGCGCTCTGGAGAATCAGCTCTGTGAAACACACTACTACGACTGCTGTTCAGGTCTTTGCTGTCAAATTTCCTAGACTTGTTTCGCACGCTGATACTTTGACCACTGCCCGGTGATGCGAGGTGAAAGGTCGATTATGCCCCTGATCAGCAAATGACAATCCCAGTCCTCCTGGTCCTGGTTATGATGCAACTGAACTAAAAGAGCACATTGCGCACTTGCAACGATGATGCTAGTCGGGCTCGTTGATGATGAATGGAGCTTTGAACACAGCACAGGGAACTGAGTTAATGACTAGAAGCGAATAATTCGATGCATTACCTGCTTATATACCCACATTCTTACATAGTATCACTTCATTTATGATACAACTCATGAGTGACAACATACACGATAATATACTGTAGTCAAAATTAACCGACACAATCTCAATACATGTCAAAGAATGTTGAGCACGCGACATGTCATCAATATGCGGAATAATCTTGGAAAAAGGGTACAGGTTTAGTGGAATCACATATTTGCAGAATCTTGGCTTTTATATGGGTCATTTCCATCGAAGGGAATAATCTTTGAGGTATACCAAGGGGGTGACGGGTGGAGGAATTGTGGGAGAGAGTTGTTTTTGGTCCTCTTTCTGGACACCTCCACACCTGTTTTTTATAATAAAAGTGCCATTTTTGTTATACTTTTTTCTTTCAAAAATAGTAATTTTTTTTGCACGCATGATGTTCGAGTGCTATTTTCTGTAATGTATTTTCTTTTTGAGGTACACAACTACACACTTGGGGGGAAAAGGGAAGATGTTATCAATTTTGTCTATAACCAAACATAATCTAGGTTGTTGGGTTCGGGGTTTAGTTCAAGTTGGAGGGAGAATGAGAGAATAACATATAATTAGGATAAAGTTAGGGATTAGTCAAGTGTTGGAGCTTCACAAAAAAGAAGAAGAAGAAGGCAGTGTCTTTTTTATGGGCCGGGTCGGGCTAGATGAAAAAGGCCTGCATTGACCCAGCTGAGCCCAATTGAGAGAAAATAAAAAATCTCAACCTGATCCATTTGGAAAAAACAAGTGAATAATTTTGAGGTGCGAAATAGTCTCCAGAAAGCAGGCGCAGAACCTCTTCCTCCTGCTTACAACATTATCTGCAAAAAGATACTCGCAAATTCTGCAAGAGAATATGTGATACACACACTGTTTCTTTCATTCTAATATACAAGCCTAATAATACTTATACTCATTAATTCAATGGAGGCTGGAAGGCATTTTCTTTCTTCATCTTCAGCCTTTCCATCAACAACCCAACTCAGGCATACTCTTCCTCCTTCTACTTCAGGTAAAGTTAATTGCTTTCATGTTTGCTTAGCTCATTTCAATGTTTTGGTTTCTGGGAATTTGCCGGGAAAGGTTGTAGAATTTTGAAATTCAGTAATAAGTACTTGAACATGACTACATGAGTTGGGAATTTTTGGTTTATATGTTTAGCCCAAGACAGCATGTGGGTACTTATGATATGGGTTTTAAGTCTCTGCAACAGCTACATTATGAAACAGTGGATAGTGCTATGTGTTTTTGTGAATTTGCATGTGTTGTATTGTATTATGGTGCTTTGCGGAGAAACGTGAATACTAGTGGTGCTCTCTTGTGTTTTGTATTGCTTTCTAGGATAATAAGGTCTAGAATGAGAAATGAGAGGAAAATGTCTGGAGAATCAAAGTATTAAAGTGTTTAGATAATCTGATACTGTAGGAGTCAATGAAAGAGATGTAGATTATATTAATAGTCGGTGTGTTATTTACACCACCCAAAAAAATAGTAATTGTGTAAGAATATCTGAATAAGGGATAATTTACTCCCATTTTGTCCACTGTTGGTACCCTAATTTGCAGTCTTGATGCTTCATGAGCAATCAGCTCCTGCAGTTACTTCTGCGCCGACTGCATTTATAACTCGACATTTTCCTACTTCAGTTCTCTTACAAGAGCAGCGCGAAGAGTTCAAGCCTCTATTGCATTTATTTAAGGAAGAGAAAACATCTCAGGTTAGAGCACTGCATTGCATAACTTGTGGAATCCTCAATTTTGGAAAATATTACTCAAATTTCTGTCCTCCCTCATTTCAAATTATGCATATTGAGGATACTATCTTTATTTTTGAAATGACACCATAATTTCTGTAATTCAAGATTATGGGAGGCCTCTTCTTTTCACACATTTACAATTCGACTCATATACTTGGAATTGCTTCCTCCTTAGAACTCATACTAAACCTTTTCTTTCATGGGAAACTCCTGATTTATGTGCTGTTGCCCGTGTTTATAAAAGGCTACGTTAGATCGGATGCAGATAGAGAATGGGGCTGTTGAGGAAGATTTCCACATTGATGACTTTTACAAGTTAGTGAAAGACTTTCGCCAGTTGCATGTGTAAGAGAAATAAAGCTCTTCTTTTCTCATCACTTGCATCAGGTTTATTGGGATGATTGCGATGTTACTACTCAATTACGTCCTTATGTAGTCCCAATTTTACATCTCTGCATTGCAGATTTTCACCCTTGCAAGCAAGTGAAAATTCATCCACCTCTTTGGCTCTGGAGTCTAATACCACTGCTTCCAATGAGCATATGGATGTCGAGCCATGTGATGTACTGACCCTAGCTAAGAAAGCTTTGTCAGCCTCAAAAGACGCGGCCTTGTTAGCTGATAGCTCCAAATCGATGGGAGCTGGTTTTAATGAGTCTCTTTTTCTGGGGTCAGTTTTTTGTTACTTCCTCGTTTCATTATTATTTCCATGTCAATTACTTGTAACTGAAGCCAAATATTTCATTTCTAGTTTGGGGTGGGAGGAGGAAACTGTAAGGTCAACCCGACTTCTAGAGAGGAGGCGCAAGCGACTTGAGAAAAGGAATTTGCTTAACTCAAAAGTTCTAAATCATGAGACCAGCAGTTCTACAAGTTCAGATGTACGGAGAAAGAATAGAGAAGGATTTAATCCTAATGATCCCCTGCGATTGTTCTTGTGGGGTCCTGAAACAAGACAACTTTTGACACTTAAAGAAGAAACTGAGTTGATTGCCCGAGTTCAGGTGCATATCTTAATCATGGCTGTCTGCGCTGATTTTCCAGCATTACTTGTTTATAAAGGGTCTTATACTGTATTGATGTGCGGAGTTATGTAACAGGATGTATTCAAGTTAGAAGCAGTGAAGAGTAGACTTCAATCTCAATATGGCCGTGAACCAACTTTGGTTGAATGGGCTGAAGCTGTTGGTATTAGTTGTCAGATGTTGCAATCACAACTTCGCGCTGGTACCATCAGCCGTGAAAAGTTGATCTATGCTAACTTACGTATGGTGGTGCACATTGCTAAACAATATCAAGGGCGAGGTCTTAGCCTTCAGGATTTACTGCAGGTAACTTTAGGGAACATTTTTTCTTATAATCTATAGTCTATAAAGTATACAGTGCACATCTTCCTGAAGGATTTTTGAATTATACATCAAACTTTTTTTCTTTTTCGCTCTAGAATGCAGTAAAACATTGTCTTAGATGATGAAATTAATTTGGCAAGTCCTACATTTCAATTTGAAATTTAAGTTTGTGCCACCTGTACAAATCGAGTACCAACTACTGCACATGCATATCCTAATGGATATCATCATATTCATCTTGGCAACATTACCAACTTATAGTATGGCATATATTATACATATGTTCTATCTGATTGCTGACAACACAGGAAAAGTTATGAAAAATTGGATAATTCTTTCGTTAGGTTGGGGTTGGAGGTTATTTTTCAAAACAACTTCATTGTAGCTAAAAAGAGCATTAACTAGAATTTTCGGAATGGACAATCATTGCATTGATATTACCTCAAGTAGAAGTTAATGAATACTTTTCTATTTTTCTCTGATAATTTTGTAGGAGGGAAGTATGGGTCTTATGAAGAGTGTTGAGAAATTCAAACCCCAAGCTGGTTGCCGATTTGCTACTTATGCATACTGGTGGATAAGGCAAACAATTAGGAAGGCCATATTTCAACATTCCAGGACTATCCGCTTGCCGGTAATAACTATCTTATCATCTCTGTGGTCTTTAATTTTCAATGAAATTCATGTTTGATGTTTTCTTTGTTTTCATAAGTATCTATCTTTGGTGTCAACTGATTGTGCCCTGTTCTGAAAAGTTTCTGTGAAGTGTTATCTCTAGGATTTTGGTACCAATGAAAATCTTCAATGGGTAATGTTAATGATGAAGAAGAGTATTGATTGTTTTGAAATCTATATCCTGAATTCATAGCTTGGTCATCCACTTATTGTTGTGGTGGAGAATCTACCGTGTTCACATACCAAATCTGCTTACTCCATGCCTGACTACCCAAAAGTTGATTATTTCATAGCGTGGTCAAAAAAGAACCTTTTAATGAGCATGACAGAAAACCAATAAATTATTTGCAGGAGAATGTATACACACTCCTTGGCAAGGTATTGGAGGCAAAGAAATCATATATTCAGGAAGGAAATCACAACCCAAGCAAAGAAGAATTAGCAAGACGAGTTGGAATTACGGTTGAAAAATTGGGAAAATTGCTATATTCTACAAGAATGCCAGTTTCAATGCAACAAACCGTGTGGGCAGACCAAGATACCACTTACCAGGTAGATAGTGTTGCTGTTACTTCTCTGGCTAGTGATAGACTTTTATCACATTAATCTTGAATATTACTGCAAAAGTAATGGCAATGGGATATCCATATAGCTGTAAGCTGTATGCAAGCTCAATTTTGACCGTGATGTAATTTGTTTGCTGTAATTTGAGCATGGGCCCTCCAATAGTTTTAAGAAGAATAAGATTCTTGTTCTTTCACAATTGCAGGAGATAACTGCTGACACTGGGATAGAGATACCAGATGTGAGTGTGGCAAAGCAGCTGATGAGGCAACATGTGCGCAACCTCTTGCACACCCTTGAAAAAAGAGAGAGGCAGATAATCAGGCTAAGATATGGTATTGAAGATGGTAAGCAGAGATCACTAACAGAGATTGGTGAGATTTTTGGATTGTCCAAGGAACGGGTGCGGCAACTGGAGAGCCGAGCATTCTTGAAGCTGAAGCAGTCACTTGGCAGCCAAGGGCTCGGGGCTTATGCTCCTTTGCTTGTTTAAAAATGCAGCATTTGGCTATAGTATTCAATCCGTCTGTTCAGATTTCTGGTATCTTTTAAGGAAATCTGTAGTTCAGCTCGTGAGCTCTCCAGTTTTTTTGAGGTGAATGTACAGCAAGCAGTAACTTGATATATGGAGAACGTCCGAGATGAACTTAAGTTAAGGGGTCAAAAACTTGTACTAGCCTAGGCTAGATCCAGTGCTTAAACGTTGTAATGATGGCTTTCTTTCCTTACAGTATGTATATTTTTTCACAATTGTATTCAAAGCCAACAGTTCAAAACGAGGGGTGGGTGCTTTTTGTAATATTGTATCTATTTGCATATTTACCCAATCCAAAGTGATATGATTCTTTTGTTTTAGAGTCAGATATTTTAAAACCCTTGTCTCAAATTCAAATAACTCACTTCGACTGGTGGCAAAATCTTGAACTCTTTAGACAGAGGATGAGGGAAGAAGAACAAGGTTGACAGCCAAAAAGTGGAGGTTGTGCACCTAATGCTTGGAGGTTGCTGTCATAGAGCTAAGACTTGTCTGTATGAAGACTGCCTACAAGTGAATGATATACTCTGTCATCAGGTGTGAGGCCTGCTTCTTTCATCTCATCGTACAATTCGAAAGCTTCTTCTGTTCTCCCCGCCTTGGACAAACCCGAAATCATTGCTGTATATGTGACGATGTTGCGAGTTAAACCCCTCTGAGCCATTTCATTAAATAATTTCAGTGCCTCATCCACATTGCCAGCAACACATTCACCATGTATAAGCGATGAATATGTATACGAATCTGGCATCAACCCTTTGTCTTTCATCTCCTCTTTTAGCTTATGAGCTTCCTTCATCTTACCTTTCTTGGTATGCCCATCAATTAGAGCATTGTATGTTACAGTATTAGGTCTCTTTCCTTTCCTTTCCATCTCTTGAAATACCCGCTTTGCTTCGTCAAAGTTTCCTTCCTTGCAATATATGTCTATCAGAATAGTGAAGCACACCACGTTTTGAGGCACACCTCTTTCTGCCATAGTCAACAAGGACCTCTTTGCCTCCTCATTCCTATTCAATTTACACAATCCCCTAGCTATGGTGCAGTAAGTAAAGACATCAGTCTCCAAGCCTTTCTTTTCCATGGCATCCTGGAACCTTTGAGCTTCATCCATCATCCCTTTTCTGCAGTACCCATCAATTAGTGTATTAAACACAACTCGGTTTACGGCAATACCTTTACTTTGCATCTCATTCACCAAAATTTCTACCATCTCCATCTGCCCTGCCTTGCAAGCACCATTAATCAACGCCCCGTAAGTGTGATCATTCGGGACAAGGCCTCTCTGAGCCATTTCATCGAACAGAAACAGTGCCCTTTTCATATTTCCCGCTCTACAATTCCAATTAATAATCGAAGTATACACATATACATCTGGCTCTATCCCTCTCTCACGCATTTCGTCAAACAGCTTCTCTGCATCTTCAATCTTCTCAGAACTCCCATACCAATCAATCAAAAGCGTGTATGTTGCCACATTATAATCCACACGATTCGTCTTCATCAAGCTCAAGACCTCATTAACACCATCAAAATCCTTCCTTTCAATGTATGCTTTCGTAAGAGTGTTATATGTATAAACATTAGCCTCAATCCCTCTTCCAGCCATTTCACCCATCAAAGTCTTAGCCTTTTCCACCTCTCCTCTCGTACAAAGCTCATTGATCACAAGAGTCATGGAATAAACCGTGATTCGAACACCCTTTTCGAGCATTAGATCAAAGAACCTCAAACACGAATCCACTTGTTTACATTTCTTCAATGCAAGCAAAAGCACAAAGCAGGACCGTTCTTCAATTTCAAACCCGTTCTTGTACGCATAGTCAAAAACCTCATTAGCCTCCTCAAACATTTTGTTATCTGCATAAACCCTGAATAGCATATCACACAATTTCTCAACCGAGTCAGGCTCATAACGCCCATCCTCGATCAAAGAAACGACTCCGGAAACCGGGCATCGAAGAAGATCATTGTTCACTATAGCACTCACTACATTCTTCATTTGGGCAAATCTTCTAGCTTCATGTAGCCTGCAAAAGAGGGTTACATGGGCTTGGAGATTGGGTCTGTGGGATTTGAGTGATGGGTTTCTTCTGAGAAAGTTGAATAAGCTCAAGCAAGATTGAGGTGGGAGAATTGGGTCTGAGAGGACAAGGTGGGTTATGTGGGGGTTGAGATTGGAAAGCAGAGACGAGGAGGTTTTGAGGTGTTGAAGGCCTGATTCGATTAGGGTTTTAGCGATCTTTTGAGCGACTTGTTGGTTGGATATCATGGTGGCGTCTGAGGGGATAAGTTTCTTCAAGGTTTTGAGGGTGTTCGGAGAAGACATCGTTTGAAAGAAAAGAAGCAGCGTTTGAGTTTTTAGGAAGAAGAACGTCTTGGCGGGTATATTTTAATAGTGAAACATCCTCTTAGCAAGGGCAGTTTGGGTGAGATTTAAAAGATAATATTTTGATTAGTTGGGCCGACGCGTCACGTAGTTTAGACCGCCTCACCGACTATTTTTCCGTGGACGATGAGGTTTGTAGTGGAGCCATCGGATTGTTACGATGGTGCGGCCTTCGGCCTTCCTATCGTATATTGTCATGTGTATGGATGTTGTGTCATGTACATATTGGACTAATCTTCTTCCACTCATATCCACCACTGGTGGTCGAGTTGGTAAGAGTCTGCAGCTGTGGTACCCCCCATTCGGGTTCGAATCCTGCCGACTGTGGGAGCTCGCTAAAAAAAAAAAATCTTCTTCCACTCATAAGTTGCATTAAATTCATAATTTCATAATTACGAGTCCAAGGGTTTGTTCTTTTTCTCAAATGTGTGATTGCAAGATATTTGTTAAATCAAATAATAAGATGATGCATAGGTGGCAAAAGCATTATCCTTCTATATGGGAGGGAACATGTCCTATCCTTCTCCTACCAAAGTGGTTTAGTTCAGTTTCTTGTATCGACTATGAAATTTAATTGAAAAAACCTAAACCGAACTGAACAAGCAGTTTGATTCAAACAATTTAGTTAAGTATGCCAACCCTAATTGGAGGTATTGAACTAAAGCATCTCATGTTAGTGCAAAAACAATGTTATACCAATATATTTTCATAAAACATTTTTATTGTAAACATCAGAGTTCTACTTCTTGAACAGCAACAAAAAATACAGACGACCCATTTTGATTTTGAGGTCATGATTCTAATTCTGATAACTTTGGGACTACTTTGCAAACCATATGAAGGTCGAACCATTAGATCACTAGACAACGTATAATCTCATCATGTTTGGTATGCGTACAAGGTAGGAGGACCAAACCAAAACCTCCCTAATTAAGCAATCAAATCATGAAACAAGTTTTAACGAAACTAAAGAAGACCATTTTCGGTCTTCATTACGCAAAAAAACAATGAAAGAAGGGGGAAAGTCCCGCCAAACAAAACTAGAAGACGACGATTCAAAATTAGCCAAAACATCGGCTACTCTATTTCCTTTCCGAAAAAATGTGAAATTAAGGAGTGAAAAATCATTACTCTTCGGACCAAAAAGAAAAAAGAAACATATTATTCATCATGCTTCAGTTTACTTTCTACACGCATGTTTTGTTTAGTTCTCGAAAACGAGTTTTTTGTGTTTTGTTTGTGTGATTAGAATTTAGATGCCAGAACATTTTTTTTATTTTTTTTGGCAATCAGCACATTACTGTTGATGATTGGAATCTGGATGCATCCATTAGTTTTCACCTAACAAGTATAGATTTGTTTAAAACAGTGGGAGTTTAACAACTTAACTGTTCTATCTACTCCATTATGAGCTACAAGCCTAGACCTACATGGAATGGAAAGAAACTTCTTCTCATCCTAGACATAAGTTGGTATCAATGCAGGTAGAATTTGATATATATTAGCTAACTAGTGAACACCGAGAGATCGAGTATGTTATGTACGTATGTCACTATTTGTTTCATGTAATCTCATGAGTACGTTTGTGTGCCTCAAGCCTTCAATGATTAAGATATAAAATACAGATTCATAGTTACAAAACTTACAAAGATATATATATATATATATCATTGTCCAAAAAAATATATATATATATATATATATATATATTATTTGTGTTTAATTTTTGAATAGTCACTCCCCACGTATACAAATATATATGATGAGTCCACAAATATTGGTTTAGAGGCAAAAATCTCTCCTTCCTAAGTACGTAGAATGTCATGTACAATAAAAAAAAACAAACAAACATATATGATGAAAGTACGGATTTTCTTTCTTAATGAGTGATATTAGTTTGAGGAGTAGCGCTCTAAAACTAACATATTAGCTTCATATTATGGAGTTAATTACATTCTTAATTAACCCTCAAATTCATCTAATGACTATAATTAGATTATAATTAATATTCAATTCAAAATTCCATATTTGACTCAAAACTCATAAAATGTTAAAAGAAAGAAGAAAAAATTGAAGGAAGAAAGCAAATGAAAAGTAGGTTAACTTTGATCTACGCATAAAATCTCAATCAATCATTTTACGTAGTGTGAAAAGATGAAAGGCACCTAAAATTTCAAAGTAACGTGATCATTCGGAATTCCCCAACATCTTACTATTTTAGTACTTCTCAAATTAGTTGCTGAATCCCGTTCTGTCATTCATACATAACTTTTTTGATTTTCAAAACATTACAAACATATCCCAATTTGGTTCTCTCATAGTCACCAGCTTCTCTTATGCACGCTCGGATGTAAACACATAAAACTCACATAGAGACATTCTGATTTACTCAAGTTACATTTATCAGAAATTCAGAATAGAATTGTCATTTCTCATATTTTAGTTCCCTTTATGTGCATGTCTTTGTTTTAGTTTTCAAAAACATGTTTTTTTTTTAAAAAAAATTTGGGTTCATGTCTTTAAGTATGGATCTAATCCACTAATCCACTATAGCCTTCAATCCATCTCCAAAAGGCTGGTATTGAGGGACTCAGGAGCTCTCATGCAAAGAGGTAAAGATAAGATAAGGTGTTGGACGTAAAAATAGTCTCAAAAAACCAAAAGTAACCGGGAAAGTGCGTAAACCAACATGACGACTGATCGAGCTTCTTTATCTCGCGCTTGCCCTAAGAAGAAAACTTTCTGAACCAGTCACTAGCCACACGTACGTTTTAATCCATCTCATCGTAGCTACACAGACTAAAGACAAGATGCTTTTGGCTGTGAAAATTACTGGGGGACGGACAGGCTAGGGTTAATATATATAAATAGAAATTGAAACCATGCACAGATGCCTTTCCAGCCTTAAACTGCAGATAGTTTGAATTAAAAATCATGGCAGATGGTGATGATAGTGATGCTGGATCACGGAAGATGGAGACCCATCAGATAAAAGGTTCCCTAAGACCAAGAAGAGGATCAGAAATTATTGAGCCTTCTCCTAGATCAGTACGTAGCAGCCTCAACTCACCAAAGCCTCAAACTTTGGCTTAGAGCACATGGCAGGAGGACCCATTTATGTACAGGATCTTTGACCCTTTCATTTTACTACCTAATCCTGGCCTTCTTAATCTTCCAAACTTCAGTTTTCTTAACACTAACCCAAGATAACCTTCAGTGTTAGACACAGAGTTAGAACCTATATATATGTATGTGTATTTACCAATTAATTAATTTAATTTGTCTTTAGTCTTTCAATTTTTCTGATCACTCTTATCTCTATAATGCAAGGAAAATGACATCTATAGTTGGACTGATCAGTGAGCCATAACAGCAGTCTCTATAGTACGTCTAGAGTTCAAGGCATTTATGTGTGTGGGGTGTATGGTCAAAGATTCTATTCATTTGCTGACCAAAAACTTCAACACTAGCTAAGTAGCTAGTGTTCGTCCAAAAAAAAAAAAAAAAAAAGCTAAGTAGCTAGTGACTAGTTCAGAACTTTCCCATTAATATGGTAACTTTTTTTTTCTTTCTAATAATATTGAGACAATGTGTTTGATGAAGTGTCTTGAAAAAACCGAAATAGGCAACTGGTTGTATTTGTTATCAATGCTGATGAAGAAAACTTCTTAGATCCGTCACCGCCTCGACCAAAATCTTGTCATTCTTGTGCAGCAGCAAAAGATAGGAGGATATATGACACAAGCATGTTAGCCGCTAGCCTGCTACCAAGCAAGACTAGCATGATTAATCATTTAAAAATATGTATTGTTTCACTGGCTTGAATGTTTTAACTATGTATTTCACTATTTCTTAACATTTCAGGTAAAAATGGCAGCAGAAACTTTGCCCGTGCATATATTCCATGTTTGCCATATGTTAAGTGTGTAACTATCCCTTCCCTGACAGCCGGTAGATTGCAGTGTTCACAGTTCATTTATATCCAATCCCTCATATAATTACAACCTAAAAAATACTTATGTCCGACCCGGGTCGGATCTAATGTGTCCGACCCCTTTCATTTTTGTTACATTCGATGATCTATTTTCATGATCTGAACCGTTCAATGTCTAAATAAACATTTCAAGATCATGTTTGCAAAAAATCATCCAAATTGAAAATTGTTTATTAGTGCAATTGCATCAAACAAATGGACGATTAGTAATGAAAATATTAACTTTCACCAAAACCATTCATTTGTTTGATATTAACTTTCAACAAATGGATGAGTTAATGATCTTCAATTTGGATGATTTTTTGCAGACATGATCTTGAAATGTTTATTTAGACATTGAACGATTCAGATCATGAAAATAAATTATCAAATATAACAAAAATGAGAGGGGTCGGACACATTAGGTCCGACCCGGGTCGGACATAAGCTTTTTCCAAGTACCAAATGCTAGCTCTAGGCTTAGGAGGTCCCCTCTCCTCTATATTTAATCACACCGTACCACAGGATTGCCCACCCCTTTTTTTTGTTCTTTCAAAAGAAAGAAATAACTTCTTATCACTTTTGTTTTTTGAAATACAGAATATCAATTTTATTCATACCGAGTAAAGTAATACATAATGACACGCCTCTACGACACGATTAAAAAAAAAGTAACTATCTAAATAAATTTGCCTCCGGTCATAGCTACAATAAACAAACAAAATAAATATATACAAACTATATTTATAATTTGTTTCATAAATATATACAAACTATTTTTCACCAAAATATATATATATATACAAACTATAAAAAATACAAAAATAATCATCACCCAAATTTTGTTTGGTGATTTCCCTCGTTGGTCGGCGGATAATTGCATTGAGAACCACCATTCACCATCAGTCCAAAGCACGACTTAACATGATTAGGTTCCTATCGGCTATCCCGTGAGACGACCCATAAATCTCATCAACCGACCTAGACCTCAAATTCGGATCCGAAACAGATTCGGATTCTAGATTTGAATATTGAAGCGGCCAAGATCTTTTTTCTTTTTTTTAGAGAACTCTCGCGGTATCTCAAACGCTTCCTAGGCTCAAGGACTAATCCGCATTCGGAGATCTTGTCAGAACGCTTCCTCCCCCTGGCTATCCACAGAATGAATTGAGATTTAACTTCAATCCGCAGTTGGCAAGATTCGAACCCGGGTTGGGGGGGGGGATACCACACCTAGAGGCTCTTACCAACTCAACCACCAGTGGTGGTTGAAGCGGCCAGGATCTAGAAGCCACATAGAGCGCTGCAAGAAAATTGTAGCAGTCAATGCAACTATACAGACCAACGCCCAGTACCTCTTAACCACCACCATTGGAAGGAATTCGAAATCACGCCCACATGATCAGCACAATCAGTGTAAAGAGTAGTCTTCAATAAGTTCCACGACGTCATGTGATATAAGAGGATAATTGGTCAATTTCAACAAAGAAGGATATATTGAAAATGAAAAAAAAAAAAAAGTCTACATATTAGAAAGAACGATTTGAAAGGGAAAAAATTCTGGTCCAAATCAATTCGGACATGTATGTACAAACTATCTCTTATTTGTATACATTTGACAGTGTGATTCCATGATTTGAACCATTGATCTTATAAATCATGGAAGTACACTGTCAAATGTATGCAAATAAGAGAGAGTTTGGATGTATGCGTCGGGTCGGACTAGAGTTTTTTCCATTTGAAAATAGAAAATTTGAATCCAAGTATACTTATTAGCGGTGCAATAGCTCAAAAATTGTTTTTTTTATAATTTGGATATATTGGGTTGCTCGATCAAAAAATAGATTATTAATTTCGGATGAGCATAACTGTGAGCTTAGTTATATGCTCACTATGCATAATCGATCAAAACAAAGGGAAAGCCGATATCTTCAATGTGAAAGGTAACAAGATAGTCCAACAAGTTTTTGCGAGCAGCGCAAAACTTAGCAGTTTTTATATTTTTCTTGTTTTAATTCTTCAGGTGTTTTATTTAGTTCTTGTTATGTTTGGGTTAAGGTTTTGAGGTTTTGACCATTTTCTTGTCTTGTGTGGGTATTTTCATAGTTTATGTTTTGTAGTCCAATTATATTTAAAGATTGTGGTCTATATAAGGTACTCCTTAGATTGTATGTTTTTTAAGAGGAAAATGTCAAAATTATATTAATTATTAAATGAGATTCAAGATTACAATACGTAGATGCAACGAGGTATTGAACAATACAAAGAAAGAAAAAACATAACAAGATGCACATACACATCTAAATTTAAAGAAAACCAGAACATGACTGAATGTCGAACGACATCGAATAATACACTGTGTAAGTCAATTGAGCAGTGGAGATTGTAATTATAATTAAATTAGGCACTCCTTAGATTGTATGTTACATTCAAGCATTAATAAATAAAACCAAAAATTGGAAAAATCTCTCGTGTTTTGTTCTTGTTCAACCTATATATGTGCTAAAGAAATTTAGTTTTACTTCTATTAGGATAGGCACTTATCGAACTTTATTTCTACCGTGAATTGTTTCCGCTACATCATGTGATTCCATTTCCCCTAGTATGCATCGATCAGTAACTCCCTTTAACAAATTTCAAGTTTTGCCACGGTTGTATGTTTACATGTAAAAGTGAAAGAACGGGGGCATGAAGAATTCTGACCAGAAAAAAAAATCTTCTATATAAAATTATAAATAGAGGAAGCACATGCACCACCATATCTACCTTCCATATTAATTTACTGCTTTCTTTCTAGTGGAGTAGTAGTAGTGACAAAACTATAGTAGCAGAATAAGCTGCAGGCGAGAGACCTTTATTCATCATCATGGCAATGAAGGAAAGTGACAGTACTACTGCTGCTGCTGCTTCTTCTGCAACCTTCAATTATGGCAGTAGTAATCTGCAGAACAATGGGGGATGTGAACCCTGCAGATCGTTTGGTCAAAAGTGCAACCACATATTGAAGAAGCAGAGAACCAAATTCTACATCCTCCGACGTTGCGTAGCAATGCTTGTCTGCTGGCATGAACGTAACGATCCCTGATGATCGAGCTATATATATACAGCTGCAGCTCCAGATTGTTAGTGTTGCTTAATTAGTTTAATTTCTCTGTGTTATTATTATTCTTATATCTAGTATTAATTGTTAATCTACTTATATCTTATCTAGGGACTGTAATTATAAAACCGTTCAATTAGCTTTTTTGATGGAATCATTGAGATCTGTTTACTGTCCAATACTAGCTACTTGAATCTTAGATTTCATATTCATTTTTTAGCTTAATAGTTGTTTTTCTTTCAATTACTCCTCTTCTCTCTCCTACGTTTTTGTATGGTGCTGTGTAAACCTAAGAGGCTCATGGGGTTTTACCAATGGATCAATGAGATTGAAAGCAGTTCTGGGTCGTTGTTATCCAATCCTCAAGGTGAGTTTGCTTGGTTTTAGGTGCTAGATCTTTATCATACATTATCTGAACTGTATGAACTGTTCGAAGAATAAATAAAAGTATCCCTTTATTAGATTTAGATAATTGGCTTAATTGTTTGCACAAAAACCTGGTCCAGAAAATTTTGCAGAAGTGAATGAGTGTTTATAACTGTGCATTATCTGATTTATTTCCCTTTTTCTTTTGGTTCATAAAAGTGTTTATATGCATGACTTAATTTTCGAGCAATTCTTCCTTAAGTTTTTCTGCTCTTGATACTATTATATGAATATTCTTTATAGTTGCCAACTAGCATTTGGTTTAATATATTTTTCTTCAATGGTAGACATCGCAAATTCAAATCTCTCCTTATTAATTAAATAAAACAAAAAAATCAATATATATATATATATATATATATATATTATTTTCTAAATTTCAAACTTTATGTGTTTATCGCGAGTCTTATTCACATACTCAATGAATTTCTTACTCAGTTATACTCAATTGTCATTGGATCTAAATTTAAGGATAAAGAACAATAAAACAAATAAATTTATTTCAACTATGTCATTATTTTCAACTATTGGATCTAAATCTAATGACAATTGAGTACAACTGAGTAATAAATTCATTGAGTAAGTGAACGAGGCTGATCTCATTGCACTTCCAAAGTCCCAATTAATTAAGTCTACCATATTTGAGATAAAGAGATATATGTATATATATATATATATGTGTGTGTGTGTGTGTGTGTTTACATATTTAAATATAGTTGTATTAATGCATGGAATTATCATTTCATAAATGGACAAATTAAGTGGCATTCTTTATACTTCAAATTCTTTAATGCATTTATATACAAATGATGCCACCCATACCCCAAAATTTCCTACATTGAAATGACGAGACAATCTAATCACAAGGGGCCTCCTCCTGTTTAGGGAACACTAGACATGAGCTAGGAAACAATCCATGCATCATAATTTCTTTGGGTGTAAATTGTTAGTTTTTAAGGGTCATGTGTCCTCAAATCCCACCATCAATTGATATTAGTGTTCCTAGGTATGCAACAAAAACTTATGGTCTAAAAGAGGGAATGTCATACACATGTTGTATAAAGTTAAATAGTTACATGTAGCGAGTGGTAGAATCCATATATAAATGTATATTGAAACCATAGAGTCAAATCAGTCGATCAATATACATTTCTATATGGATCTCTTGTTTGTTTTTTAAAACGAGAGTTGAAACTTAATCAAGCTGAGAGGTTAGACCATCACGCTCATTGACCAACACATATTTTGTACTACGAAATTCATGAACCGAGGAGGCCCATCTTCTCACCAAAAAAAGACCACGCTTTCGGCTAACAAAACAAGCAATACGATAAGACGTGGCCGATCGATGCACCGTTGAATTTCCTCCCGTGTATATTCGGATTGAATAATGTTGCAAAGCATAGCGAGAAACGTGTGTATGGGCCGTGGCCCATGCTACGTGGAAGCGGGGCCCAGTACATATGTCAGCAGACAGCGAGAATCGTTATGACGGAGGGAGAAAAGAGAGTGGGGTAAGGATCGCCTGCAGGTGGTGTAGCTGAAACGGCCCCTCCACCCACCCCCTCGTGCGGTCCTCTGTAAAGTATCACTTTCCCTTTAAGTACTTTCTGGGTCTATCCATTAATTTCTGACGCTGGGATTTACCGAGTCAATTTTTGCGTTTGGGAAGGTAATTTTCCCATCATAGTGTTTTCCCTTTTTTGGGTTCTAAGTTCAACTCAATTATTTGAATCAAGATGGAGACGTTACCTTTGACATGTTAATCAATATTTGACAATTACTGAGGAGGTAAACTATATGTTTTTATCTTGCAATCTACCTTTGATATAGGAAGTTTTTTTTGCAGTTTAAGCTTTTTGTAAAATATTTTTGCATATGTCGCTTCTAGCTCCGAATATTTTTTTTCAATGCTATTTGGAGTTTTCAGGATTAGAAACAAATGCGTAAGACCATTTAAGAGTTTGAGACCGAAAGAAAACGTGTGATATCAGACATATTTTTGTTGGGAGGGAGATCGTAGGATGAAAAATAAATATCGATAAGTGGTTATTGATTGAGTTTTAAACAATATTGGTCTTGATCCACCTCCTAGTTCATTACCCAACAATTGATATCATAACAAACAATGTTCATCTCTTCATTCATTGATGCCTTATAACACAAGGCATCATACACGCTTGTACAATGATAAATTTCTAACTTCGAATATGGCTCCCTTCACGGAATTTTTCAAGTTAGGCTATGTATTCTTTAGTTGAATCACATTGCTCCCTATAACACCTAGAGATCAAGTCCATGTTAGCAAAAACGTTAGAATGCTCTGAATCCACAGAATTTCCATTTTTTACTCGAGTGTATAGTATAATGATGAAATGCCAAAAGATAGAAATGTGAATGTAATTAAATTAAGGGTTTTTATCACCCACGGGCCCTGAACTTTCGCTCACCAGACTGATTGATGCCCAAACTTTAAAAACGATCACAGAGATGCCCAGACTTATAAAAACAGGACTTTGTGATACCTCCGTTTCAATTCCGTCATCTCTCCGTCCATTAAGAGGGTAAATATGTCATTTCGCACCATTTTTTTGATGAAATGACTTTTAAAGCCTTGATTGCATAGTCTGAAGCCAAGATCTTTTCCCTCCTTTTCTTACCGATTTTGCCTCCCAAATTGGTTGAAAATTCCCTCCTTTTCTTATCATTTCCCTCCAAATTGGTTGTCCAAACCTCTTAAAATTCTTCCCTATAGAAATTTCAATTGATAAATGGCTACACCCCAAGAAAATTCGATGAGTCAATAATTGAAATATTGAATGAAACAAAATTTAATAAAATGGCCAATGTGATTTCCATGCTGGTATAAAATTGAATAAAAAGACAAAACTAGAAAATAAAAAAATAAAAATGAGAACATAAGAAACATAACAAAAGTAACATCCATAAGAAAATCCATAATAGCATCCATAAAATATCATTAGAATAGTCATAATACCAACTAAGCATACTATCTTAGTCTTAAGAATTCATAGACGTAAATCAAATGAAGGCTGAAATAGACAAAATAAAGCAAAAGCCATCTGTGTTCTTAGATGCTAAAGTAGTCTTTTTAAACAAAAGCAGCCTTCAAAGCCACTAGGGTGGTGTTAATTCCATGCCCAATCATCTGACACTTGACTAGGCTGGGATATGTTCTGAGATGCATATTGCAAGGTTTGTGACATCTGCTCTTGCATAAGCTGTGATGGAGGCTGTTGCACAGGCCTAGATGTTGAAGCTTGGGCAGTCTCCTTTTTTTTTGCTTCCTCAGCTTTCCTTTGTCTCCATTTTTTCCTAGAAGAAATGACTTGGTCCTTTGTATTTCTCTGTCTCTTGGGAGCAGGTGCTTTTTTGTTCTACATTAATAACAAGATTCAAAAGTGTATACCAGAATATAATTATGACAATTAGAAAGTGTTCCATTATTGCAAAGAATAGCAATGCAGAAGAGCACTAAAACCATGAAATTGTGACTGCAGTAAGTGATCAACAAAATATGTGCGTCAAGTTCACAGTAAGAGAAAAGCAATGTAAGCAACTTCTGACTTGTAAATAATCTAATAAACAAAAGAAAGTATGAACCTGCAATGAAAGTATGAAAAAAAAAAAAACTTACACTAATAAATCAACCTGGGACTTTTGCATTCTCTTTGTTCCTACATCTGTTTGAGTGTCACCTCCAACCTGCAATGACAACTTCAAGTTAAACATTGTAATGTAAATTGAAACGCACCAGTGTAGATAAATAGCAGTGACAAAGAAAAATGCTGACAACCTGACTGCTGCTAGCTACAGCCTTGTTTTTAAGACAACCCCTCAAATTATGGCCTTTCTTTCCGCAAGTGGTGCAAGTCATCTTAACATACTGAGACTTGCGCATTTTTGCAGTGTTTGGGGCAGAGTTTGGGGCTGGTGGAGCCATTTTCTCTCCAGCCTCTTTGATCCTTTTCATTTAAGAGGTTTGGACAACCAATTTGGAGGGAAATGATAAGAAAAGGAGGGCAATTTCAACCAATTTGGGAGGCAAAATCGGTAAGAAAAGGAGGGAAAGGATCTTGGCTTCAGACTATACAATCAAGGCTTTAAAAGTCATTTCATCAAAAAAATGGTGCGAAATGACATATTTACCCTCTTAATGGACGGAGAGATGACGGAATTGAAACGGAGGTATCACAAAGTCCTGTTTTTATAAGTCTGGGCATCTCTGTGATCGTTTTTAAAGTTTGGGCATCAATCAGTCTGGTGAGCAAAAGTTCAGGGCCCGTGGGTGATAAAAACCCTTAAATTAAAGTCAAGGATAATATATGCTGCTCTTCTGCGGGGCCTGGTTGGAATCTAACACGTGTATTCCTGACATGTATAGTTGAAAAACTGAGGTTACAGTGTTACATTCATCGCCAAAGTCACCACCATTGACACAATGCTTTTCTGCAAGATCCTTTGCAGAACTCCCACGTGCAGACGCACGTGTGTGTAAACCGAAAGTACTGGCCGGAAGACCTAATTAGGTTAGGAGCCACAGAAGACAGAACGCCTACTTTTTCTCTCTTTCTAGGTTATCTTCTCCAACCACTTGACAGTTGTCCCATGAGTCATTTTACTCGCAAATGCCATCAACTACGTACCTAATATCCATCCCTCACCATTAAGTTTGGAGCTCGTATAAGGTTTTGACTTTTGAGGTAAATTCTGAATGTGCGTATAGAGATCAATGAGACGAAAACAAAGAACTAAAGAAGATTTAGATGTACATAGTTGAATCTCCGAAGCATTTTATCGAATATATTATCCTCGGTTTATGAGAAACAAGATCGATCGTAGGGCAAACACTTCGAGTCTAATGTGTTTGCAGTTGTCAATTAATGAGTTCAGCTCATCTTGCTCATATTTTTCTACTAGACTAGCCAGTGGTGATACTGTTATCGATCATGCATAGCCTCATATGATGGATACTTGACATATATGAATCTAACAGAAGTGAGCATATAGTCGAAACGAAATCTTACAATGTGAGTGCTAAGACACCTTACACTTTTAGTGAGTAAGACTGTAGGCTGAGTCACATATTGTAGGATATGGACCCCTTTTGTAGGGTTGCCCTATATAAATTGGGAGGAAAATGAAGCAAGATGAGAAATGTGGTGGGGTGCAAGATGTGCCAACAGACATAATTGAAATCTAGCTGCATCTAACATCATTATTTTGGTCATGATATGATTTGATGTGTTTTGCTTACCGCCATGTCTTGCTTACCATTATGAGAGCCTATGCCAACTAACAGCTGTGTCCTCTCATTTCAGAAAACATCATGCGCGCTGGTCGATCTGGGTGTGTTTGAGGAGGAGAAGTCTTGCACTACTTAATTATCACATGGAATGGAAGATCATCATCAGCTGGAATTGGCATCCAGTCACAGGAATAGTGAGGAAACCAATGGAAGATAATCAATACCTAAATACTACAGGAACCATCAACATCTTTGCTTCCATTTGGGGGTGCCCTTCATACTTTGGCATAGTCTAATCAGTGCCTCCCAAACCCCAACTATTAATTTTTGGTTACTCTAACAACACTCTTCTTTGATCCATGCCTGCTTTACTATGGACAATACATTAATCATTAATGGAGACGACTCCCTATGCTCTCTGATTGTACAATTCTAGACACTCATGCATTACCATTTGACCCTAGCTATTAACACCTTATTGACCATCGATCCATAATATAGGCAAACAAAAAACAATGAACAAATTCCATGCTATTAGACCAAGTTACTTTTGTACACGTCCAAAGATTTCAAGGATAAAAAGGCTCAAAATCTAAGGTCAACATGCCTAAATTGGTATCAACAATTAGATGACCTCGTCGAAATTGAGGCCGGCAATCCTCCATGTCAACTTAGCATGACCAAACTGGTGGAGCACCAAAACCCTAATTTAGGTCTAGTGTTTAGGATTGTCATTCAACATAAAATATGAAAGAACACGAGATTTATAGTGGTTCACCTAATTAGGGCTACGTCCGCTTTGGTATTTAGGGTTCACAACCCATATCCCCATTACATCCAGAGCACTCCAATAATTGATAGCTTGAATTAGGGCTGGCAAAAAATGACTAAAAAACTGAATCGAGCTGGTTTCCGACCGTACTGGTGACGTCGGTACCGACAAAGTCGGTAAGCCGAACTTTTCGGTTCGGCTAAACCGAGCCGACCAAACAAGTTCGGTTCGATTTTGATTTTGTAGATCCGGCGGTTCTACCAAGCCGAACCGGTATGCATATTTTATACAAAAACCTTTAAGTTTTTGCGCGGAGTAAGGCTCGAACCTCTCTCCTTTCAATACGCAACTTGAACCTCAACCAACAAGGCACAAGTTTCACTTGTTAATTACATACAAAACATTATATTTATCCTCTTCTTAATGCCAAAATAAATAAAATAAAAACCTAATCTAATTCAACCTCTCCTTCTTTTTTTTTTCCTGTTCTTCTTACACAGTTTTCGTCTTCGACTCTTCGTTGATCTCCTCTTCTTTTTATTATTCTTCTTCTTCTCCTCCTCCTTCTTTCTTCTCCCTTCCTCCTCCTCCTCCTAATTCTCTTTCACCTCTACATCTGGAATACTGGATGTAGAAATCCAGTTCATATATACATCTAGATCTTCATCGCCGCCCTTCATTCCATGTCTAGATATTCATCGATGCCCTGCCTTCCAGTCTGGCCAACAATAAGATCGGTTGAGCTTCAAACGAACCGAAACCGACCGATTAATCGGTACCGAGAAAATCGGTATACCAATTTAGGCGGCTCGGTAGCGGTCTAATATATTGAGGAACCGACCAAATTCGGTTCGGTTCCGGCAGGGGCGTCCAGGTGGTCGGTACCGTACCGAAGCCACCCCTAGCTTGAATAGAATAGATCCCCCTAAGGTCAGAGAAACGTCTTTATATAGAGGCATGAGATCTATGTCTTCTTGTAGAAGTAAGCTTCCATATCCTTCTAGAATTTGGTTTCTTGGAGCTTAGCCAAACTAAACTTGTTCACCGAGTAATATTTGAATTCGGGTCCTTTAAGGACTCCAAGCCCATTTAGGACTTATTTACTATGTGAATTTCTTATTCAGGTGAACTCGGTCATAGAGTAATTTTACCGTATCAACATAAGGTGTAGGTATGCAATATCCATAGTAAGGAAGGGGTTGAGATCGAGAAACAAGAGAAGACAATGTGGTTCATTTAATAACGGGTCAACATCTAGTGAGATAGGGAAAGTTAATTATAATCAGGATTTAAGAGATAACGGACGAAATGACAGAGAAGATAGATGTGGTCGGGTTGATACTATATATGTGAGGGTGTAATGGTACGAACATGATAATTGCACTTGCCAAACCTTGTAAAATTTTCCTATATATGCCAAAATCTTACCATTGGTCAAGTTTGATTTTTAGAACGTGTTTCAATTGACGGAACTATAAAATTTCAACCATTTTATTTTTTTTAAATTTTCTTGTATTCTGAATTTGGAAAATCGTAAAAATAAAATCCGGTGAAGATTTTTTGTGTTCCGCGTTTGAGAAATACTTAAAAATCATAATTTGAGGCTGTGAAGATTTTGGTGAAAAAACAAGAGTATAAAATTTTGGCCAAAACCTTGGAGAAAGAATTGGGGTTATTCTCCACACTGTTAGAACATCATTCCTGAGTGAAACCTTATGGTTGGACCGCCAAAAATGGACACGGTTACCCTCGCTTGCATGGCTTAGGTTGGCCTGGCTTGTATGACCATCGTTCACCTCGCTTGCAAGGGCATCATTTGCCTGGCTTGCAAGGCCTATTTTGGCCTCGGTTATTTGGGTATCGATCGTTGGCCCCGAATTCAAGAGCATCGTTGGCCTCGCTTACATGATCATCGTTCGCCTCGATCACTTACAAGGGCATCGTTGGCCTGGCTTGCACAACCTCCTTTGTCTTCGCTTGCATTGTCATCTTTGCCTCGCTTGCGTTGCCTATTTTGGCTCCGGCTATTTGAGTTATGAATTTTTCTAGTTTTTCGAATTTGAAACATATTAACTTGTAACCGAGTCGAGTTTTTCGAGTTATGTCAATTGGAACACCTTTTAAAAATCATGTTTTACCATTGGTGAGATTTTGGTTAGGTATGTTTGGAGGTACCATGGTATACCAAAACGTGCCAAACCTTGTCAAGACACTTTTTCTTCAAATTTACCAGTGCTAAAATTTCACCGTTGGTAAAAAATTATTTTAAAATGGTGTTCCAATTGACGTAACTTGAAAATTTCGAATTTTTTTTTCTAGTTTTCTAACTTGGAAAAATAAAAAATAAACGAGTCGAGATTTTGCGTTCCGCCAGTTCGAGAAGTCCTAAAAAATCATGATTTGAGGGTGAAAAGATTTTAGTACGAAAATAAAAACTTGCGATTTTTGCCAAAAAAATCGTGTGCTATAGTTAATAGTTTTGGGTGAAAATCCATGATTTAGAAGAATTTTTTTTTTGGAGAAAGTATTGGGCTTATTCTCCACAGTGTTAGAACATCATTCTTGCGTTAAACCTTATGGTTGGACCACCAAAAAGGGCCACGGTTAGCCTCGCTTGCATGGCTAAGGTTGGCATGGCTTGCATGGCCAACGTTGGCCACGCTTGCAATGGCATCATCAACCTGTCTTGCATGACCTACTTTGGCTTCGCTTGCATTCCCATCTTTGGCCTTGCTTGCGTGACCTACTTTTGTCTCGGTCATTTAGGTATCGATCATTGGCCCCGGTTTCAAGGGCATCGCTGGCTTCACTTGCATGGCCTACTTCAGCTTCGCTTGCATTACCATCTTTGGCCTCGCTTGCATGGCCTAGTTTGGCTTCGCTTGTGTTGCCTATTTTGGCGCCGGTTATTTGAGTTACGAATTTTCTAGTTTTTCGACTTTGAAAAATCATAACTCATAACTGAATTGATTTTTTCAAGTTCCGTCAGTTGAAACGCCTTTTAAAAATCTTGTTTTACCATTGGTGAGATTTTGGCAAGGGAAAAGTTTAGAAAAAAAGGGGGTTGCATGGTTTGGCCCATTTGTAGGTGCCATGGTATGCCAAAATGTGTTAAACCTTGTCAAAACACTTTTTTCTTCAAATTTTCCCGTGCCAAAATTTCACTATTGGTAAAAAATTATTTTTAATATGTGTTCCAATTGGCGTAACTCGAAAATCTCAACTCGTTTATTTTTTTTTTTAATTTTCTAGTTTTTTTTTTACTTTGAAAAATCGTAAAAATATATACGGGTAGAGATTTTTGCGTTCGGTCAGTTCGAGAAGTCCTTAAAAATTATGATTTGAGGGTGGTAAGATTTTGGTACGAAAATAAAAATATTCGAATTTTGCCAAAAAAAATCGTGTACTATAAGTCCACAGTTTTGGATAAAAAGCCATGATATTGGAAAAAAAAAAATTAGAGAAAAAATTGGGGTTATTCTTTAGAGTGTTAGAACATCATTCCTGAATGAAACCTTGTGGTTGGACTGCCAAAAATGGTCACGGTTAGCTTCGCTTTTCTGGTTTAGGCTGACCTTGCTTGCCTGGCCTACATTGGCCTAGCTTGCATGCCCATAGTTGGAATCGCTTGCAAGGGCATCGTTGGCCTGTCTTGCATTGTCTACTTTCGCTTCGCTTGCATTGCCATCTTTGGCCTCGCTTGCATGGCCTAGTTTGGTCTTCCTTGCGTGGCCTACTTTGGCCACTGATATTTCAGTATCAATCGTTGGCCTCGGTTTCAAGGGCATCGTTGTCCTCGCTTGCAAGGGCATCGTTGTCCTCTCTTGCAATGGCACCTCTGGCCTGGCTTGCATGACCTACTTTGGCTTCGCTTGCATTACCAACTTTTCCCTCGCTTGCATGGCCTATTTTGGCCCCAGTTATTTGAGTTATGAATTTTCTAATTTTTTGACTTTGAAAAATCATAACTCATTACCGAGTCGAGTTTTTTGAGTTCCGTCAATTGAAATACCTTTTGAAAATCATGTTTTCCACGGTTAGTCTCGCTTGCCTGGCTTAGGTTGACCTCGCTTGGAGGTCCCATGGCAAAGTTAAAATAGAAAAAATTAGAGAAACAATTGAGATTTTGTCACGGGCAAAGTTAAAATAATAAAAAAAAAAGTTGCATGGTTTGGCACGTTTGGAGGTGTCATGGTATGCCAAAACGTGCATAACCTAGTCAAGAAACTTTTTTCTTCAAATTTGCCCGTGCTAAAATATTACCATTAGTAAAAAAATAATTTTTAAAATGTGTTCTAATTGACGTAACTCGAAAATCTCGACTCGTTTATTTTTTTTTAAAACACAAGATAAGATTTAATATGGGGGTAACTTTATTCTCTGTATTTACCTATCAAGGCTACTTTCGATTAAGATACCTTATGTTCTAATTACTAATTAGGATTACATTTCATAATAGAAAAAATATATCAAATCAAGAAATAGTTGATAAACAAAAATTATTACACTTTTATTATTTGTTGGAATAAAAGTCGAGAAAAAAAATCTAAGCCCTTGAAATTAGCCCAAATGGTGAGAAAGGGTGAAAAAACGGGTTAGGATTACGCTAGGTCAAGGATTCGATTCCTTCCAATGGAAAACAAAAAACTCATACTTAAAATACACAAACTAAAAACACCTGTAGAAATGCATCGTCTGTAAAAACTGCATACGAATGGACAAAATACATAGCAAAAACTGCAAAGATGAACATTCTCCTCCTCTTGGTCGGAGAAAGACAATCAAACAATTAGTTCTCCGCGGATGCCCACACTGCTCCATGAAGCAACGCTGGAGTCCAAAGGGTCCAACTTGCATGATACGAAACAAAAAGTCTGGTTTGTACTGAGTGAACGTAGTGATAAACCTGAAGGGGGTGGTGGGTTGCATTGTAGAAGTTTCCTTAGGGGGGCCGATTGTTAGAATGTGGGTGGCAGCCTGGAAGGTGCTGGACTACTATTTCCTTGGTCCATTTGAACTGAGAAAATGTTGGTTGCAGGTGTAAAACCTCGTATCCATTGGACTCATTATAACAAAGAAACTAACGAGTGCTTTGAAAGTAGAATGAGACGGCGGATGTACAAAGAAACAATCAGAGGTTATCAGAATGCGATTCGTTAAAACCAAGGATGAAAATATCGATATTATCCGCGATATATCCGCGATATTTTCGTTTTTTTGAATGAGCGATATTTATTTTCCCAACCGCCTAATTATCGATCGAAACTTCCAATATTTCCCGATATTTCCGATATTCTCCGAAATTTCCGAAATTTCCGTTACAGACTTGTTAAAAACTAGAAAAATAAAAAAGTCATTGCCAATATTCGAATCTCTGACCTTGTTGATAACATTGAACAACTTAACCAACCATGCTAGAGTGACCTTACCAATCATATCCCATGCCTTATGGGATGCAATCAAGTGGCAACTCATGGACTCAATATGGGGAACAATCTTCAAATGATTACGGTTATGGGCAAAGTCGAGCAATGCCAGATCCCTATTATAATTACCACCACCAAAATCCTCAACCAATCCCCCCTGACCCATATGGTTGGCATGTAGGTCAATATATGCAAAATTACATGGGAGAGGTATCATTTAATGACTATTCTTCTCAATACACTCAGGGCTCTCTACACAGAGAGATGATGAAAACAGTCAAAAATTTGAACCTCATAGGTCCTCTACGTGGTTCTAAGGTGCTCAATCCCCCCTGACCCATATGGTTGGCATATAGGTCAATATATGCAAAATTACATGGGGGAGGTATCATTTAATGACTATTCTTCTCAATACACTCAGGGCTCTACACAGAGAGATGATGAAGACAGTCAAAATTTTGATCCTCATAGGTCCTCTACGTGGTTCTAAGGTGCTCATGCAGTTCACTTTGCAATGTATGATATGCATGTACAAAAAAAATGTATATAAGGTGTGGTGGTGTAGCCTTCCATTCAGTTTCCAGCAATAAAAAAAATTTGAGATGTATTAAGTAAAATTTCAATAACTGTTAGAGACTCAGCGTATACTAATTCATCATCTATTACTACAACTCATTATGTAATAATGTTTTTTCAACATTTTCTTTTAAGATAGAGTAGATCATTAATCAAATAAACATCTCCTAAAGTTTCATTTAAAATTTCCATGTTTTTCCCTAAATATCCTTTATTTCTCTCCAACATTTACCGATATTGATATTTCCTCGATATTTCCGTCGAAATTTCCAATTTTTGGACCGTCAATATTTCCTCGATACTCGATATTTTCATCCTTGGTTAAAACTCTATTCGAGAAACTTGAAACCTTATCGACAACAACAAAACACACAGCAAGTAGTACACAATAACAGATGGACTAAAACCCAGAAAGTCTAAAAACATGGAACTGTTGAACTGAAATAAACAGGCGCAGTCTTTGCATCATCCATTGTAATCTTATCAAAAGATAAAACTGTTTTAACTTAACTATCCTTGGGTCATCCACTGGTTGGAACCCCAAGGCCTTTTCGGGCACAATAACGATTAATGGACACTTCCACCACAACATAGATGGAATCCAAAATGCAAGTTCAAATTCAAAACATAGAAAGTGTGCATAATGAAACTATTCTAATTGTAAAGGTCATCTTCGTCAGCCCCGCCAGTAGTAGTTGCAAAAGGGTCAGATCCAGTGGCCGCCCTGGCAGAGCCACTTTCTGCAAACCTGAACTCTGTTCCAAACCCTCTTGACTGCTGCAATGTCTGAGCAAATGCCTGGTATTTGCGGATATCAGCATCGCTAACACTGCGACGAGCAAACTTCATTGATTCCTCAAAATGAGCTGCCTTGATTTCAGGTACTTCATCCTCCACATCTTCCTCCATTGCCTCAGGATTCTCGCTTCTCCTCCTCTCCCTTTCAATGTCCTGCAAGATGACAAAGTATCAGTTACTCGCAAATGAATTCACATTTATCCGGGTCACAAAAAGAATCAAGTAACCGGGATGTGCAATATCATACCTTCTCAATATTCTCTCTAATGGCATATTTGCAAGCACGCTGGCAAATTTCTGTGATATCAGCACCACTGAATCCTTGGGTGTATTGGGCAAGGGCTCTGATGTCCACATCTTTAGAAACTGGAGATTTCCTCAAGGCTGCCTTGAATATTTGATAGCGGGATTCCTCATCAGGGAGAGGGATGTAAATCAATTGATCCAGACGGCCCGGACGTAGAAGTGCAGGGTCTATAATGTCAGGTCTGTTAGTGGCGCCAATAATGAACACAGTCTTCTTTGCGGACATTCCATCCATCTCTGTAAGGAGTTGGTTCAAAACCCTATCAGCAGCACCTCCGGCATCACCTGAACTGCTACCTCTCTGCAAGATGTAAAAGTAATAAGCATATGTATAGATATAGTAATAAGCATAGGTAAAGATGGATAAATATATAAACATCATGAGAATAGCATCTGGAGAAGAAAAAAATCTGAAAAGCCATATTCCAGGTAATATTGTACATTTGTGCTAAGCTATGAATATTCAAGTAGTCCATTCTCCATATTAAACTTCTGGTTGATTAATTGCAATATTCAACTTAGTAATCAAGTGCAGTAACAAAGAATAAAGACGGGCTCAAACCTGAGTAGCAATGGAATCAAGTTCGTCAAAGAACAGGACACATGGAGCAGATCCACGAGCCTTGTCAAAAATTTCCCGCACATTGGCCTCGCTCTCTCCAAACCACATAGTAAGCAATTCAGGTCCCTTGATACTGATGAAGTTTGCCTGACACTCATTGGCAATGGCCTTGGCAAGAAGAGTTTTACCACACCCAGGAGGGCCATAGAATAGAACTCCCTTTGAGGGTGACATCCCAAATTTCTCAAATTTCTCAGGATGCTCAACAGGATATTGAACCGTCTACGTGACAAGACAATACAGATATTAATGCTTTATGTTGTAGAATACACATAAATCTTCTAAGTAATAGAGGTAACTGAAATAATTTGGTAGAAATAGTAAAGTGGGGTAAACCCAATTACCTCTTGAAGTTCTCTCTTGACATTCTCGAGACCTCCAATAGCATCCCAGGAAACATTGGGCACTTCAACAACCTGGCCAACAAAAACATGAAACATCAAGTTATGAATTTCATTCGAGGCACAAGGTGTCCAATCATCAAAAAACACTCACTTAAAAAGCCATGTACTTACCGTTTCACGAAGAGCAGATGGGTTACTTGTTCCAAGAGCAGTCGAAAAGTGTTCATTTGTAACTGCCATCGAGTTCAGTATCTCAGCATCTATTTCCTCATCTTCCAAGTCAATTACATCCATCTTCTCTCTGATGCATTGAAGTGCAGCCTCAGTACATAAAGCAGCGAGATCAGCACCAACATAACCATGTGTCTCCTTGCCTATCTTTTCTAGATCAACCTATATAGAGAAAACCAAATTTTATAAGCACTTTATCAAGGAAGGAAAAATAGCACTACTTAGGATAAAATTTAAAAAGGAAAAAAACAAAACTACGATTAATATTACATCTTCAGCAAGCTTCATGTTCTTAGTATGAATACGAAGGACCTCAAGACGCCCAACTTCATCTGGAACACCAATATCTATCTCCCTATCAAATCTTCCAAACCTTCTAAGAGCTGGGTCAATACTGTTTGGACGATTTGTAGCACCCATAACAATTACATGTGCACGGGATTTAAGTCCATCCATGAGTGTCAAGAGCTGGGACACAATTCTCCTCTCAACTTCTCCATGTGTCTTCTCTCTCTTGGGAGCAATTGAATCGATCTCATCAATAAAGATAATTGATGGTGCATTCTTCTCAGCTTCCTCAAAAGCTTTCCTGAGGTTGCTTTCACTCTCCCCAGCCAATTTTGACATGATTTCTGGTCCATTGATGCAGAAAAAGAATGCCCCAGTTTCATTAGCAACAGCTCTGGCAATTAGAGTCTTACCAGATCCAGGCGGTCCATATAGTAGAATACCCTTTGGTGGTTTCACACCAATTGACTTAAATAGCTGAGGATGCCTCAGGGGCAGCTCCACTAATTCACGAATCTGAGCCATCTGCTTCCTAACACCACCAACATCATCATAACCAACCTCATCTAATCTATCCTCATCCTCCCTTCTCACAGGCTCCCCCTCGCAGAAGATTTCAGTGTCTGGAGCAACAACACAGTACTCAGAAGGATCAGTCTCAATAACCTTGAACTCTACACTCCTCATTCCTCCTCTCACAAGGAAGAGATCACCCTTCCTCACTGGGCGGTAAGCCTCCAGGAAATAAGCTGCAACATAGATCAGAAGACTAGGTAAATATACAAGCCAAAGAGAATTGAACCAGCATTAAGCTACAACATATTTCAAAAACTAGCTTATCTCAGAGAACAAACTCCAAAGTAACAGTGACACTATTAATGTGTTATACGGCAAGAATATATAGCAACAACATTGTCCCCTTTTACATACACTAAAAAACTGAAGAGATTCAAATAACACTACCAATTCAGTGCTGAAAAAAACATCAAAGTTTTCTCATGTATGTATGAAGTAAATTGATGATCCACTTATTAGTTACCACTACACAGTTTTAATTATTCTATGCATGCAGATATAACTAAACAGAACCACCAACTGCAGAAGTTAAAACATTTGAGAGCTCGACGTTGTTACTTGTTATTGGCATAGCTCGGTAGAAAAGATAAAGAGTTCAAAACTAAAACAGTCCTTTCTTATCACATTGTGTGTATGTGCTCAATGTTAGCTTTTGTTACAGATGAGAATAAAAAGGTTTAAATAGGGACTCACGTTTCAAGTAGGCATCAAACAAACTTCCAGTGACCCCTTCAATAGTGTCATCCACAGGGAGAATGTGCACACGCTTTCCGTACTTGACATCAGCACATTGATGAACAGAAACAACATCCCCAAGCCTAACCCTGAGGTTGCTCCTCACAACCTTGTTCATCCTTATCTTTGGTTCGTCACATGTATCATCAGCAAGGGCAATGCAGATTGTATCCTTCCTTTTCTTTCCCTGAAAGAAGCATAGAGAACTAGCCGTTGTATTTCTTTATAACAAGCTGTAAATTCGCACTTACTCCCAGCTAAACAACCAATTACAATAACAACTAGAATTCATAAGCAAAATTAGTCAGAAACAAATTAAAATTAAGGTAAAACCCAGTGAACAAGCCGTCCAAACATGAAAAGAGAACTGTAATAATATTGCTTCCAATAGTATTCACCACTAGAGTTCTGAACCAGCAGAAAAGGCATAAACTTTACATCAAGATCCAGAATTTCAATACAAAACCCTAACTTCGGACACCTAAACACACCCAGTTACCAGATCTCACACAAAATCCAGACAACCCATCAACCCAAGTACAAACCGAGCCATTACTCACTACCCAAAACCTAATTTTTCCATTAGCCCTATCTAGAAAACCATAGCAAAGCAAAATTCCATCAATTTTTCTTATACATATAAACGAATAGAGGAACAAAGGACATCAAAATCGTACCTTGATCAGGATTGTGTCGCCCCGAAAGAGCTGGAGCTTCTCCATGGTCTCGGGGTGAAGCGCAACGACCGAGTTGTCATCGTTGATGGCTTCATCCACCACAAGCCGATTCGCAGCCTTCTTGCGCTCGAGAATCGCAGTGCTGAAATCCCTCTTCGTTCCCTTACTGCAACAAAAACCAGAATCGCAATACAAATCAAATCCCCAATTCTAAAAATCAAAAGTTAGGGTTAAATCGAAGAAGCAAAATTGAATCGAAAGGGGATCTGGGCCTTACGGATCAGACGATTCGGCTTTATCGGTCATGGCGAAGACAGAGAGAGCAGGTAGACCGAAGAAGACGAAGCAAAGAGATTGTTTTTGACGCTTTGAAGAGAGGAGGAGAGAGCAGAGCAAAATAGTGGGTGGAGTGTTGGGGGTTGGGATATTTATATAGGCAACCTTAACTCTGATTTCTTGTTTGGAAAGAAATGTTTGGGTTTACTTCATTTTTGGTCCAGGAATATACATATTAGAAACTTATTATTTCTTTTTTTCTCTTTTATAAATTTGTGGGGGAAATTATAATTTCAGATTCATAGTTCAATAATGAATAGGTTATCAAAGCATATTTGATTAGGGTTTCAGGAGATAAATGATCAATATATTATTCTCTTTTTTTGGATTGGTAATACACACTTTAAATATTAAAACCATGGGAATTTTTTAATTCTAGAATGTTCTATCTACTTGTTTTATCTAGTTTGGACACCGACTAAGAAAAACCAGCAAAGTCCTATATCCAACAAAATTGGGTTCCTACTTGGTTATGTGAATTTTTTTTTTGGTCTGAATTGGTTATGTGATTTATAATCTTATGATTTATTTTAGGCTAGAGCTTGTATGAAAACATTGTGTTAATTAGAATTAGTATATAGTTGTCATTAGCACATGCGAGGTACTCATCCTCACTCCAAAATGTTTTATTAATTTATTCAAAAGTAGGAAAAGCAAAGTATGAACAAATTATTAAAAAAAAAACAAAGTAAGAATTATCGAACAAACCAAATAAGTTAGAGCGCGATATTCTTTTATCTAATACATGAAATGAATAATTCATGGTTTTTTTTTAGAAAAATAATACATACATGGTCCTCATTATAACATAGACATGCCAAAATAAATCATAGACATGCATCTCAAAAAGCCGAAAGCACTACATTTTGATGAGCACCGTACTCATGAAGGAAGAGATCGTCATAAGTTTAATGTCTATATTTTGATCGATGTTGTTATAAGGCCAAAACCAGTTTAAAAAGAAAAATCCGAGTGATTTTTAGTAGAAATAAACCCTCTTTAGGAAGGATGACATTGCTTTGCATTGGAATAATTATCCTCTGATCTTTTTTAAATTCGTAAGAAAAGAGATGAATAAAGTTTTATCCCAAGTACTTCCCAAGTATCCTTTAACCCACATTTAAAAAAGTAATGATCCTAAGCTAAGCTTGATCCAAAAGGAAAAGCTAAAAAGCTGGGCTTTGGGCTGGGCTGTCTTGCCCAATAGACAAATAAGATGAATGATGATTTTAAGCACACAACCCACAAAACTAAAAAAAAAAAAATTAATAACCTGCTAGTTCTTTCCTCAACCAACTAGTAGAACTAAAAGTAGAAGTTTCTTGATACATTACAAAAAAATCTAGTTAAGCATTTGGTAAGGGAGAGTGAGAATTTTAGTTAAAATCAAGTTAGTTAAGGGGTTCAATCCTTTTCATTGTAACATAACAAATTAGTTTGTAGATTTATCATTCTAATTCTCTTGTTTATGTCAAAAGGTTATTTCATTTTGCTGGTAAAAAGAAAATAGGATTATAATGAGTTAAGAAATTGCAAAATTGATGTTGATCAAACTTCCCTTCTGAGAGAAGAAACATGATATTAAATATCTTCTATCTTCTTACTGAGATGTTCATATTCATCATATCCATCGTAAAGCAAATATGGTTGTGGATTTTTTTGGAAAATTAGAACATGTCAAATGACTAGTTGTGGTTTTTTGTAAATTACAATTTTATGTAACTACTAAAGTTCATGACTCTCGATATTGAAGATCTCACGAATTGTTTCATTGTTATTTATTTGGATGTAGCAAAAAAGAAAAAGTCTAATTTGTACTTGTACATCCATGTTATTTTCTTTCTTCCTAAGTTTCCAAATACCCTCACATTTTTAGGAAAAATAAAAATTGGCTCGCACTAGTAGGACTAGTCAAAGTTACAATAACCAAAAAGGCACCTAGTATAAATCAACATAATCAAAGGACTAGATTCACATAGAATGTTTCATTCAAGTAAGCATGCATGGAATCACCTAGCTTAATTTGATTAGTATAGGCAAATAAATATCTCTTTCACATGTCTCAATAGACTTCAAAAATTACATGAAAATGTGATACACACAAACTGCAATATCATGGAATTGTGGACAAACATTAACGTAAGCGCCACAACAGCCCACCTTGTAATTGATAAAAACAAACAAAGCCGACAATATTGGCTAATTGGAATTTGTAACATTTTAGGAACCCTTGTGATTATTGACATTGAAGCTAAGCCCATGTTTTTCTTGGATTTTAGACTTCACATCATCCATGAATCGATCAAAGTTTCTATTTGATGAACCATCTATATCCAATGCACCCTCCAATGTTTTCTTGACCTCGGCATTCCTCCTCAACTCCTCGCTTGAATTTCCACTCATCACACGGTTCACCTTCTCTTCCACCTCCTTCTTGGTGATTGATTTTTTATCGCAAAGATTGATCCCGACCCTCCAATCGTCAACCACTAATTTCCTATTGGTGAATTGGTCGGTCAACAAAGGATAGCACAACAATGGGAGACCGCACCATATACTTTCCAATATCGAATTCCATCCGCAATGTGTTAAGAATCCTCCGATTGCAGGGTGTGAGATTACCTCAATTTGACTACACCATGGCACAATCAACCCTTTATTCTTGATTTTGTCTTCGAATCCCATGGGTAGAATTTGGGCTTCGTTGGAGCTGACGATATCGGGCCGAAGAACCCATATAAAGCCGACTTTGCTTAGCAAAAGCCCATTGGCTATTTCCTCTATATCTCTTTTGCTAACGTGTGCAAAGCTGCCAAACGAGGCGTAGAGGATTGAACCATGTGGTTTAGTGTTGAGCCATTCTATACAGTCGGATTCGGGCCAGAGGCTCGTGGCTACGGTGCTCTTCATGAAACCATGAGGGAATATAGGCCCAATTGCATATGTAGGTTGCATTTCTTTCAAGGCAGAAATGGTCTCTGATTCAAGCTCTTGAATTGTGTTACAAAGAATGAAATCTGCCCTTTTAACTTCATCAAATGCCTTGTAGATGATCCTGTGAGCTACGGTTGTGACCTCAGTAGCTTGAAGGTATGACATCAAGTCTTTTGGCTTAATTGCTTTCACACCCGGTATGTAGTCGATTGCATCTTGGCGATGATTATCTACATAGACAAACTCACTGTTAAAATGGTTAAATATTATTTTCTTGCCCCATATATATCTAGGTTGTCACATGCAGTATTGATCTGAATCGTATATTTAAGCAAGACTTCACATGATTGATGGTCTAGAACAGTACGACAAAGAGAAAACTTCTGTAATAAGTTCCTCACTCTCCTCATCTTTTCGGTGTAGATCTTGTGCTTATACTATGTCGTTTGAAAATTTCATTTTAACTATTGCTCCAAAACAAGCTTTCGCCATCTCCAAAACAGGTTATAAACGTACATAAGCATATATATATATATCTATACTATTATAATGAAAACACACGTTGTTGATCAAAACAGAATTTTTTTACCAGAATAACCCTCAAATATTAAATAATTATATATATAATTTAATCGTTAGGGATAAAAGAGTCAAAACACAAATAAATAATTAATTTAAAAAAAATTAAACTCTATCTAACTTCTCACTTTCACAACAAGTAACTACCCACTCTTCCACATCCATAGGGTGTGGACAGTTTCTAGTATATATATATATTAATATATATAATCAACACCAAAAATATTTCGAACTGCACAAGTACTAATTAGTAAGTCGATCAAGGGCAAAAATTTACTTAAATTAGGTTTATTTTAAAATTACATTATTTTAGACATATTTATAAGATTAATTAATTAGCATGAAAAGATCAGCAATCCGGACTCAAAACTTTGAATTACTACAGAAGCAAGGAACAGAGATGGTCGAGATGGTCAGTAATTAGAGGGAAGGGTACGTACCATGAGAAGCAAAGTGACCATTTTCTCTAGGGAGGTTTAGATGATAGTAGAGGGTAAAGACTAAAGACCAGAACTGGCTCAGTCCAAAATGACACATTGACAAGATTATACTTTGTTGCTATCATTGTTGGCCACACAAAGAAAGTGTCTGCTATTAAGCAAGTGACTGGTGAGTCGGATCGTACTAGTTTTGCTACAAGTTCATCAACATGAGCTGAGAAAACATGCAGAACACCTTCCCAAAACTGGCCATGCATCACTACAACAGATATGGGCAAATGCAAGGAAATAATATGCAACAACCATAAATTCATCACATTAGGTAAGAATATATGAGGAATTTGAGGTCATCGCATATAGGAGAAAATGCGACAATTAATTCTTCGCATTTGACCAATTAAACGACAACTTGTACGGGTCGCCGCTTATTGTTATGCAACAACTTCAAATTCCTCGCATAAACTCCATTATGCGACGACTTCTACGAGTTGTTGCTTTTGATTTATGCAACTACCAAAAATTCCTCGCATAAAATTGATTACGCGACAACTTCAACCATTTGTCGCTTTTGGTTTATGCGGCTACTAGAAATTCCTCGCATACAATTAATTATGCGACAACTTGTACGAGTCGCCGCTTATTGTTATGCAACAACTGAACATTCCTTGCATAAACTTCATTATGCGACGACTTCTACGAGTTGTTGCTTTTGATTTATGTGACTACTAGAAATTCCTCGTATAAAATTAGTTATGCGACAACTTCAACCAGTTGTCGCTTTTGGTTTATGCGGCTACTAGAAATTCCTCGCATACAATTAATTATGCGACAACTTGTACGAGTCGCCGCTTATTGTTATGCAACAACTGAAAAATCCTCGTATAAACTTCATTATGCGACGACTTTTACAAGTGGTCACTGTTGGTTTATGCGACTACTAGAAATTCCTCGCATAAAATTAATTACACTATAACAAAACTAGTCATTTCTGCCAGCCAACAAATCCCCTCGCAACAACTAACCTCTTCCGAAAAACGAAAATAGTCGTCGGAATTATCATGTTGGACTACAACTTATTTACGACGAGATATCACCGTCTGAAAAAAGACTTTGTTTTTCTCGGAAATATAAGCATTTTGGCTCGAATTGTTGGCGCTAATAACATTTCTGACTACCTCTTTTGTGGTCAGTAATGATAGTTGTATTTTCGAGCAGTAATGATTGTTATTGGAAATATTTATTTGGGAGTGGAGGTATGGGATGATGAGGCAACTGCAAGGTCCGACGAAGCAAGAAATTACAGCCACCGATTCATCAATTAAGTGTGAATTCAGAGAAGCCAACAAGTCCACCGGCCAGTGATGCAAAGCAAGGGTTTGGTCACCAATCTGAAACTCGTTGTGCGCGTCCTTAATTGACATCGGCTTTAATTTCTGCAGGATATATTCGAGCTCCTATGTCACTTCCATGTCTGGTACCGTACTGGTGGGTCTATAAGCTGGTCACCGATCTGAAACTCGTTGTGCGCGTCCTCAGTTGACATCGGCTTTAATTTCCTCAAAATATATTCGAGCTCCTATGTCACTTCCATATATATATGTCCGGTACTACTGGTGGGTATATAAGCTCTTGGAGCTCAGTCTTATTTCATTCTTGCTCTTCCCCCAATGTTATGTTAATTGAGGGACCATAAAATAAGAGAATGGCCATGGGCCTCTGTTTTTATGCTAACTGATGCAAATTTTCTGTTTTCCATTGTATTCAACATCACCCGAGAGGAAAACCGCGACCTGTGAAGTATGATGACGAACACCCATTGATTTTCGAAGTTCAAAGCAGTACCATTTCGTCTACCCATAATCAAATTACATACCCATAATTAAATTATAATTAATTAATATAAATAAAAAATGATACAAACATTTTGCACGCACGAGTTCTGCTTTTATACGCGCATGATACTTGTAGGAGAAAAAGAAGATGAAAACGATTTTTTTTTCCTCGTTTAAATAAAAAATGATACAAACATCTTCCTCGTTTATGTGATATCTAATATGTGCTTTTTTCTTTTTCTTTTTTCTTTTCTTTGTTTTTTTCCCTTATGTCCTTATGTACAATGTTTATATATGTAAGAAACAGCATGCTCATTAGCTTATATTGTTTATGCACTTTCTATGTGATACTCAGTTCTATGTGTGAGATGATTAGATACTAAACTTAGAAAACAGATTGAGATGATTAGAAACTGTTGTAATGCTTTTGCTGGTATTTTACAAGACTCAGAGTATTAATAAATTTATCTCCCGATCTTTAATTATTAGTTTTGAATTTGCAGATGAGCTAGTACATGATATCCGTCCGCGGAAGAAGGATTTGTTCAACTTGTAGATGGGTAGACAAATCTGCGTGTCATCTCTTTCATATGTTTTTGTTTGATTGCAAGCAATCTGATTGCTTTGCAAATGTTCATTTTGATTATTGTGAACCTTTGATATTTGTCATGTTTAGTTTCATTGTTTATGTAATACCCCGAAATTTAATAATTAAATTCTAAGAAATTTCTAAATTTTAATTATTATTTTGTGTACAAGAAACAATTTTAGTTGAGAGAGTTTTGTCATTCTTTTGGAATTTGGAGGGAAAGTATTCTTTTAAAAATTAATTCTTTTTGGTGCCAAAATCTCAGCCATTGGATTGCCCACTTTTAATCTGGGCCATTGATTGCTAATTAAGGGATTAACCTTAATAAGCACACTCTCTCTCTCCTCTCACTCTTCCTCACCCGTACTCTCTCACTCTCTCACTCTCTCACTCTTTCTTCTTCACTGTGTCACCAACGGACCTCCGTCTCCGGCCATCACCGCACGACACCGCCCCCACCAAAGGGTACGGCTCCTGCCGACGAACCAAACCCACCTGGGTTTGCCGCCTAACTCGCCGGCGTGACGCCGCACGCACCGCCTTAGCAAGGAGAAAACGCCCTTCACCGTCCGGCCACTTTCCGGCCACTCAAGACCACCGGACCACTTGGGCTTTGAAGCTCTTCACCCCAGGAACACGTTGGTGTGCTCGGATTTCAACGTCGACCACTGTAGGAGAAGGATCGAAGTCGTTAACTTTTGGAGATTCGATCCGACACCGATATCCTTCGATCTACTTGGAATTGATCTTCGAGGTAGTTACTAAACTTAATCCTTGGGTTGTGATCTACATGCTAGTATAAGTTTTGTGATCATCGGAGGAAGTTGACGGTGGCGCCGCCGCAACTGGTGGCGCTGCATGGCGGCGCGTGGCGGCCTGTATGAATTTGTGGAAGGTTAAGTTTGTTGAGTTACTAATTCTCGAGGGAAGAGAACCTCTGAATTGAACTCTCGAGTTGTGGTTGAAGATTATTTATGAATAAATCGTATTTTAAATCTTGTTGGGTGTATTAGGTGTACTAGTGAGTAGTGACTTGTGATGAAGTATACAAGTACTTGACTTGAGCTATATACATAAAAAGGGGTCCCAAAATTTTTTATATGATAGGTTATATATATACATAAAAAAATTTATAAACCCATACAACAAAAAAAAAATTGGTTTGTTCCCGAGGCTGTAGCGCACTATCGCGTCTCTACTCTCTACGGTCTACCTCTTCGAGAACTGCACATGCACTCACGCCGTATCGCACTATCACTTCCTCCCAAATCTAGAAAACAAATCTTCAAAATTAATCAATATATTCATCATCTGCTCTCAACAATTCTTCTCTAACTTAACTAACTAAGTTCTCTCTATTTTTCTCTTCTTCTACAGTTCTATGGTGAATCAGTAAGACAGTAATTAGAAAGATTTGTGGCTTTGCCGTCGGTGTTCAATTTGTGGCTTTCAGCCTCTCCCTAATCCCTATTGACAGTTTGACTTTTTGTGTTTGTATGTGAATTTTTCTTTTTTCATGTTAAATTGTAGGTATTGCTGCTGCTTGGTGACTGGTGAGTTGGTGCAGCAGCTGCAGCTGGAGGTGTTGGACTTGCGGTGCTGTACAGATTGGTAAGGTTGTTGGAGCCATTGTTATTGCCGTAGCTAGGTACCTACATATTTCGTTGCTCTGTTGCTTTTGTTCTTGTGGGAATTGAGATTGCATCGATTCGAATACTAAACATTTAGAACTGGGCTTGTGTTGTTGGGTTCTGGTTTGACAGTTTGACTTGAAAGTTGAAAATTGAGTCTTTCATTTAATCTTCTTTCATTAATTTTCTTTATAGGTAGAGACGCAGAGTTTGTGGTCTGTAGTTCTGTACTCTGTTTGGTAATGGTGGCTCTAGTAAAGCTGATTTTTTTTTTGGAATGGAGTTGCCTTTTATTTTTGTTGCTGTGGTATGTTTAATTGTTACTGTTCATTATTGGGTTAGGATTGGATTCTGTCATTCTGGTCTTCAAGCATAGGAGCGATGAATTGACAATTATCTTTCATGGCCTCTTATTATTGTTGGGAAGTGGGAACCCTTAGAGACGTTTAGTTCTCATGCCCTATTTTGTTTGTAAGTTTTGTTTTGACTACTGATCTTTTGCAAAATTTTGAGGATGACAAAATAGACAAGAAAATACTTTGAAATAAAGAATCTATAATTTATACTTTGACTACTGATTTCAATGTGTTAGATGGATTATGAATCTATAATTTTCACAAAAGCATTAACGAAAATTGTTAGAATTTAGTCTAATGTGAAAGTGAAGTGAATTTTGATAGCGGTTTTGGCTCTATATCCCCGTTGTATGATGCTTCCTGATTAAATAATATCAACGTTGCCCAGCTCAGTTGGGTTCCAACAACTCAAAAAAAAAAAAGAAATTAAAATATAAAATTTTGATGCTTGAAAAAAAAAAATTGACGCATGTCTATCGACGGGCACAATTTAAATTTTCGCCCAGAGCCTCAAAAACTCCAGGACCGGCCCTGCTAGTGACTTGTGATGAAGTATACAAGTACTTGACTTGAGCTACTATAATTTTCAGGAAATGGCACCTAAACCCAGGCGAAGTTCTAGAAACATACGTCCGCAAAGTGACGAAGAAACTACTGCGGATAGCCCTGTTTTACAAGAGCGTGATCAAGCAGAGATTGCTGAACCGGTGGCCCCAAGACGTGGTGGAGGCCGAAACCGAGTTGGAGGCCGAAACAGAGGTGGGGGCCGAAATAGAGGTGGAGGCAGTGGTACAGGTAGGAGTCGTGGTGGAGGAGTGCCTGAGGTTAATGTCGTGCCTGACATGGCAGAATTATTTGCTGCCTTTTTGAAAAGTTTGGGACACGATGTTATCCCACCTGCACCAGCACCCGCACCAACACCACCTGTGGTTGCTCAAGCTGTGACCGATCAAAATAATCACTTGATACATTTAGTCAAGGAAATTAGAAGATTGGGAGCACAAGACTTTGCTGGTGGAAATGATTACTTGGCTGCTGACAAGTGGCTGGGAAATGTGAAGTCTCATCTGGAGCTGTTTAATTGCAGTGAGATTGACAAGAGGAAAATTGTCACTGCACTTTTGAAGGATTCAGCACGTGTATGGTGGGGAACCTTGAGAAAATCTGGGGTTAACGTGGAAGAAATGACCTTAGCAGAATTTGAGGAACGCTTCAATGATAAGTATTTTCCTCCTGCAGCCAAAGAAAAACTTGAGGCTGAGTTTGGTGAACTTGAACAGGGATCCATGAGTGTTTGTGAGTTCGAGGCTCGATTCTTTGAGCTGTACAAATTTGCTGAACCTTTGTCAACTTTTGCCTTGGCACGAAAGTTTGAGAAGGGTTTGATTTATCCCTTGAGAACCCAGATTATTGGAATGCGGCGTAAGACTGTAGTCGAGATTATGGAGAGTAGTGTGGCCTTGGAGCGGAATTTTCTGGAAAATAAAAGGAAGAATGAGGCTAAAAAGGAGTCGAAAGATAAAGGGAAGGCTCCTGCTGAGTCGAGTGGGACTGCTGAGCAGGGTAATTGGAAGAAAAGAAAGAGTCTGTTTAAAACACCAGTTAGGGCAGCCCCACTTCGAGCTGTACCTATTACACAAGTAAAACAAGTGTGGTGTTTCAATTGTAATGAGTTGGGACATACTTCACCTAATTGCACTAAGCCCCGGGCCAATGCATGTTATAACTGCGGTCAACAAGGACACCTGGCTAGAAACTGTACTCAACCAGCAAGAGCTCAGAATGCTAATGCAGGACAGCAGAGGAATCAGAACAGACAACAAGGACAGACACATGCACAGCAGGGCGGTGGACCTGCCAGAGTGTATGCTATTGCTGGAGCCAATCAAGTGGCGGAAGGTACCTTAATCATTTTTGATATACTTACTAGAGTCCTTTTTGATACTGGGGCATCTCACTCATGCATATCTAGATCTTTGGTTGAAATGTTGAAATTGACTACTTTGCCCCTTGCTAAACCTTTGAGTGTTGATTGACCCTTAGGAATAACTGTTGAAGTTAGCATGTTTTGTTCTGTATGTGCTCTATATATGTCATTTACATTAAAATAAATGTTCGTGATATGTTCTTGCATTGACATGAGCATCATGTTATTTTGCTTATTGAGGTTGATTAATTGAGATCATTTATACCAGCTTCAAAAGCTGACCAGGTTTAATTATTTAACCTGGTACACTATTTAATAGTGTAGAGGTTAACCCTGCAGGTCTAGGTAACCAGGAGTAGAAGAGGTAGTTATTCCTGGGAGTTAGTTGGTGATATTAATCATCAATTCTAAGTATTTGTTAAAGTTTCCGCAGTGTGTAATAGGCTCTGTTTGAGCATTTACTTAATAAATTGAGTTTGCCATTTTATTATGTAAATTAAGTTGTGTAATAATCGACTCAAAAGAACGAGTCAGTAATTACATTGTTGGGTTTGGAGTGTGAGTGTTGTGCTTGATTTTTTTTATAAAAAATTCGGGTGCATTTTCGTGATTGTTTATTCCATGTTTCGCGTCCCGAATCGTTTGTGTAATTAAAAGGCATTAAATTGCTTTTTTAGTTGTTTGGAAATTCGGGGCGTGACAGTTTAAATTTGTAATGCTTATTGTTTTTGGTGAAATTTGTAAACCTTTGATACAGTCATGTTTAGTGTCATTATTAAATTTTTAATTTTATTATTTGTCTTTTATGTGTGGACATTTTACCGAAATTTGTCGGTTTACCAAAATTTGTCTTTTTTGGTTTTGGATTTGTAACCATTTTTCAAACCGAAATAATTTTGGGTTCGGATCGTTAAGGCCCCAAACTGGATCGATCCGACCGAACGGTAGCCCAATATATACGGCTTATGGCTTCTTGCCTTTAATAATATATAATATATTAATATGCGATCACTGGTTTAGCATCACAAAATAGTAATTGTGGCAATCACTTTTCGTTACAATTTGTATATTACAAAAAATTAGCTTCCCATATTAGTATCACCAACAAGTGGCCGAGTCTTGCATATAACTATAAATGGGACTGCAAAAGTCTCGCAAATTACTTTTCGTAACAAATATATGTGGCTCTCAAAATCTTAAATACAAGGAAGGAATTTGTGTTGCAAATTAGCATTTGTGACAACCACTCTTCATTATATTTCGTATTCCACAAGAAGTAAAACCTTGCATATCCTTATTTGCGATAAATTATTAGCCTCACATATTAGTATCCCCAACAAATGGCAGAGGCTTGCATATAATTTATAAACGAGACCGCAAAAGTCTCGCAAATTACTTTTCGTAACAAATATATGTGTCTCAAAATCTTAAATACAAGGAAGTAATACGTGTTGCAAATGAGCATTTGTGACAAACACTCTTTGTTACATTTCGTATTCCACAACAAGAACTAAAGCCTTGCATATCCTTATTTGCGATAAATTCTTGGCCTCACAAAATACTTTTTGTAACAAATATTTGTGCCTCTAAAAATCTTTATACAAGGAAGCAATCCGTGTCACAACTTAGCTTTTGTGACAACCACTATTCGTTGCATTTTGTATTCCACAACAAAAAGTAAAGCCTTGCATATCCTTATTTGCGATAAATTCTTAGCCTCACATATTAGTATCCCCAACAAGTAGAAGAGCCTTGCATATAACTATAAACGAGAGCGCAAACGGCTCGCAAATTAATTTTTGTAACAAATATATGTGCCTCTCAAAATCTTAAATACAAGGAATGAATATGTGTCGCAAATTAGCATGTACGACAACCACTTAGATTCATCACATTTGGTCTTCTGCAACCTACATTATGCGACGACTGGAAGCGACGAATGCAATCTCTCGCAAATTGGTTTAAGCAAGGAAATTAGACTTTTTGTGAGAACTTGAGGTTGTCACAAATGTAGTGATCTCTTGTAGTGATGGTTGAGGGATCGGTCGAATCCGACTGGAAAACCGTCGCTGATCGTCACATAACGTATGTCCAGGCTCGATTTACACAACCCGTCGAAGATGTTAACGTCTTCTATGGCGGTGTTGGGACTTTGGGACTTGACTATTTGGTGGTGAACTGCTTGAGTATTGACAAAGGTGACTGTGAAGCAGTTGGATGCGAGCTTGATGGCGAGATGGACGGCTGGGATTACATGGCCTTGGAGAGGATAGGGAAATAGGACAGCATGAGGCTTTGAGTGTTTGTTCTCCATCACTACTCTGCTTGTGTTTGGGTTTGAGTGAGAGGGAGTGGTGAGTACTGAACTGACTATAAAGTGAGATATAGTCACCATGGCTAAAAATGAGCTTGGTCGGCCATATTGCTTAAGGTACGTGGCAAACTGAACTGGTCACTGTTCTCAAAAATATCATATATAAAAGGCAAAAAAATTAAAACAGTTACTCAACTTTGCATCATTCGACACTTTGGTCACTGAGTTTTGAAATATATCATTGTAATCACTGAACTATAATACCGTATATCACTTTAATCACCGCCTATCATCAAACCTTGAATTTAAGTGCAACACCTATGCCAAAATGTTCGCAAAGATGAGAGGAGTAACTTTTATAACTGAGGTTAAGCTCGATTCGGCCTAAAATGACCGTAATTTGGCCCGAAAGCCGACAGTGACAGGAACTTTAACTCTTCAATTCTCCTTCGTACGGCGACGGTTTGAGGCGGAGTTGGTGGCGTTGAACTCGCCTCGAGGAGGGCTTCAAATCTCAGTATGTGACGTCGATCGATTTGGCCGGCGGTGGAGATAGATGCATGAGAGGAGAGAGAGACGCCGGTGAGAGAGAGGGAGAAGATACAAGCGATTAATTAAGTGATACATGGTGTTATAGTCCAATGATTAAAGTGATATATTTCAAAACTCATTGACCAAAGTATCGAATGTGTAAAAGTTGAGTGATTGTTTTGATTTTTTTGCCTATATAAAAAGACATGGGAGAGTTAATATGTAATCCACTGGATGATGATGCTTCACGATTTTGGATGATGATTGTACTAAAACTGTCCTACATGTGCATACATGCCACAACACTGATTTGATGTCTTCTTGTGTCGGTAGAACCAATCAATGAAAATAAAAAGCAGTAAAAAAAAATTGACATATATAATATATATATATTTTTTAAGAAAAGACGACAAATTATATTAATAATACTGAAGAGTACAGAGGGCGACGCCAAAAACACATTGAAAGTAAAACATAAAACCGACACGTTAGGCTTCCACATTAACACAATGTGGTTCTGCACTTCTGCTTCATCATCTCATATTAATTCTGATTGTTATATTTGTTATTGGGTAAGAAATGGTACGTCTCCAAATTAAAAAAAAAGAATGTGACATATACCAGTATACCAGGATCTTATCATCCATTCTATCAAGCTTGTCTAATCTCTCTTTGGCGCGCTCTAGACAATTTGGACCGAATGATTAGTCTTTATCATATTGTGGCTCTCATAAAATTGATTAGTTTTGTCATATTCCTTTTCTCAACTAATAGGACCATAAGCAATCGATTTGAACTAAAATCAGAAAATATGATAGTTCTGAATGAGTCTAGGAAAAGTCTTTAATAACATTTACTCATCTATCTATCACTGTTATAAGCAAAATTTCCACAAGAAAAGCATCTAAAAATTCGAAACAAAATCGACAACATAAGTTACAGAACAAACATTGAGGACGGAAGAATGTACAAATAACATTAACAAGTTCATCTGGTCAGGTTGCAGAGGTCACACATCGGCTCTGAGATACAATTTACAAAAAGCAAAACAAATAAAAAGGTTCAATATCTTGCTCCATTGCACTCATCATCGGTAGCAGTAGAAATTAAATCACACAAGAGATGGATCGAAGAAAACTGCAATATCTTGTTGGAGCCCTTAGTTAATAAGTGTTGTTAAATTTAACTATATGAATTGTTGAATTATTACATTTACTAATGACATGTTTACTTACTTGAAATAAAAATGCGAATGAATCGGAATTCATTTCTAATATAAACATAATAAAAGGACTAGATTCAGATAGAATGTTTCATACTCGTATCATCACTATCATGTAATCACATAGCTTTGATTTGTTTTTTGTTTTTTTTGATATATATATATTTTTTTAGAATGTAGCTTTGATTAGTATAGGACTTCAATGATAGCAATAGGACTTCAAAAATTACACGAAAATGTGATAGAAGGCAAGTAGGCAACCTTATAGTGACACACCAATTGCAATATCATGGAGTAGTGGACAAATATTAACGTAAGCGCTGCAACAGCCTACCTTGTAATTGATAAAAACAAACAAAGCCGACAATGTTGGCTTCTTGGAATTTGTAACATTTTAGGAACCCTTGTGGTTATTGGCATTGAAGCTAAGCCCATGTTTCTCTTGGATTTTAGCCTTCACATCTTCCATGAATCGAACAAAGTTTCTATTCGATGAACCATCTATATCCAATGCATCCTCCAATGTTTTCTTGACCTCCTTGGCATTCCTCCTCAACTCCTCACTTGACTTTCCACTCATCACACGCTTCACCTTTTCTTCCACCTCCTCCTTTGTGATTGATTTTCGATCGCAAAGATTGATCCCGACCTTCCAATCGTCGACCACTAATTTTCTATTGGTGAATTGGTCAGTCAACAAAGGATAGCACAACAATGGGAGACCGCACCATATACTTTCTAATATCGAATTCCATCCACAATGTGTTAAGAACCCTCCGATTGTAGGGTGTGAGATGACCTCAATTTGATTGCACCATGGCACGATCAACCCTCTATTCTTGATCTCGTCTTCGAATCCAACGGGTAGAATTTGAGTCTCGTTGGAGCTGACGATATCAGGCCTAAGAACCCATATAAAGCCGACTTTGCTTAGCAAAAGCCCATTGGCTATTTCCTCTATGTCTCTTTTGCTAGCATGTGCATAGCTGCCAAACGAGACGTAGAGGATTGAACCATGCGGTTTAGTGCTGAGCCATTCGATACAATCAGATTCGGACCAGAGGCTCGTGGCTACGGTGCTCTTCGTGAAACCATGGGGGAATATAGGGCCAATTGCATATGTAGGTTGCTTTTCTTGCAAGGCCGAAATGGTCTCTGATTCTAGCTCTTCAATTGTGTTGCAAAGAATGAAATCTGCATTTTTAACTTCATCAAATGTCTTGTAGATGATCCTGTGAACTACGGTTGTGACCTCAGTAGCTTGAAGGTATGACATCAAGTCTTTTGGTTTAATTGCTTTCACACCCGGTATGTAGTCAATTGTATCTTGGCGATGATTATCTACATAGACAAACTCATTGTTAACCACATCTATAGGTTGTCACATACACTATTAATCTGAATCGTATAAGCAAGACCACATGATTAATAGTCTAGGACAGTACGACAAAGAGAAAACTTCTGAAATAGGATCCTCTTCTCATTTTTTTTGGTGTAGATCTCTTGCTCATATACTATGTTATTTGAAAATTTCATTTTAACTATTGCTCCAGTGCAAAATTTTGCCATATCTCCCAAAATAGGTTGTGGACGTACATAAGTACATAATCAACACCAAAAATATCTCGAACGGCACAAAGTACAGTGTCGTAGGTCAAGACATAAAATTTACTTAGGTGGAAGTTAAAATTACATTATTTTAGACATTAGTATAAGATTAATTAATTAGCACCAAAAGTTCAGCAATCCGGACTCAAAACTTTGAAGTATAGATCTTCAAGGAGAAAAAAAAAGGAGAAGCAAGTAAATAGAGATGGTTGAGATCGACAGTAATTACTAATTAGAGTGAAGGGTACGTACCATTAGAAGCGAAGTGACCATTTTCTCTAAGGAGGTTTAGATGATAGTAGAGGGTAAAGACCAGAACTGGTTCAGTCCAAAATGACACATTCACAAGGTTATACTTTGTTGCTATCATTGTTGGCCACACAAAGAAAGTGTCTGCTATTAAGCAAGTGACTGGTGCGTCGGATCGGACCAGTTTCGCTACAAGTTCATCAACATGAGCTGGGAAAACATGCAGAACACCTTCCCAATACTGGTCGTGGTTGAGGGATCGGTCGAATCCAACCGGAAAACCGTCGCTGATCGTCACGTAACGTATGTCCAGGCTCGATTTACGCAACCCGTCGAAGATGTTAACGTCTTCTATGGCGGTGTTGGGACTTTGGGACTTGACAATTTGGTGGTGAACTGCTTGAGTATTGACAAAGGTTACTGTGAAGCCGTTGGATGCGAGCTTGATGGCGAGATGGACGGCTGGGATTACATGGCCTTGGAGAGGATAGGAAAATAGGACAGCATGAGGCTTCGAGTGATTGTTCTCCATCAGTACTCTGCTTGTGTTTGTGTTTGTGTTTGAGTGAGAGCTATATAGGGAGTGGTGAGTACTGATGAACTGACTATAAAGTGAGATATTTTGAACTGAAATTTCAAGAAATAAACATGAGAACTAATTACTTCCATAAAACATAAGGTTGGCTTGCTTACCTAGTTACCTTCCCTCTGTCTTAATTAGTTAATTTCTAGCCATTTCGACTTGTCACTAGCTGTTCTGAAAAATATCATAAAAGACATGGGCCGGGAGAGTAATCTGTATGATGAGGTTTGTAGTTCCAGTCAAACAAGTACGCTGGGGCTCGATCAGGATTTCATAATTTAATCGTTGATTAATTCTGAGAAAATTCTAAATAACCTGTCATAATATCTCGAACGGCACAAAGTATAGTGTCCGTCTATCATCTTTCAATGTCAATGTGTCACCATTATGTTCTGAGTTTGTTGGATGCATGATTGTACTAAAACTGACCACACGTACATGCCACTACACTGATTTGAAGCCTTCTTGACCGTAGAACTGATCGATGGAAATGAAAAGCAATCAGAGGCGGAACTAGGATTTATAACCTGGGGGGCCAAGACATATATACAAATTAAGATTTATATATATATATATTATAAATGTTTTTTTTTCCTTATACGGCTGAATCTATATTGAATGAATTTAGTCTTAAATATTTAATTATAGTTATTCTTGTAAATGTCCTATTATTTTGCTATCAAGAAAATGTTTGACTTATTCTTATTATCTGTATAATATATGAGAATGTGCTGTGCGTGAAGTCTTGGGGCCTGGGGGGGTCTGATTGGCTGAGCTGCATGAATATTCATATAGGTGTATATATTATCTTAGTTAATTATGTAGTTTATTAGATTGTTTAGGGGGGGTCCGGGCCCCTGCAGACCCATGAATAGTTCCGCCCCTGAAAGCAATCAAAAAACTTGATATATATCGTTAGTTCGGGTGCGGCTGCTTTACATCTTGATTTTGTTGCACCAGAAGGCAAAATTTCTTTTTTACCCTTAATGAGTTTTTTTTGTCTAGTCTCTCTCTCTCTCCTTACTGTGCCGACCACCACTACGATTGGCGCCGCATTTGGTGCCGCCGTCAACTTTCTCCAATTGCATCGAATTTTATGTCATCGGGTTTATTACAACAAACCCAACAAGTTTAGTAACTATGTCAATGTGAGATTCAAGTTAGATCATGAGATATCGGCGCTGGAAGTTTCCGAATCCTAAAACTTCCCGACTTTGATCCGCCTCCTACGGTGGACGAAATTGAAATCCAAAGACACCATGAGGTTTCTGGGATTGAGGGCTTCAAAGCGCAGTAGCTTTTGACGGTTGGAGGTGACCGGAGATAGCCGGACCAAAAGCTTGAAATTCAAGCTGTTTTCGGCCATGCATGCGGCTATTTTTCTGCAAAATTTGGTCTGAAACCGGGTGTGGGGAGGGTCTCAGGAACACACCGCTACCTTTGGTGGGGGCGGTGACGTGTGGGGGTGGCCGGTCGTGGTGGCAGCGCCGGCAACAGTGAGGAGGCGGAGGAAGAAGTCGTGCACGGGAGAGAGAGGAGAAAGAGAGAGACCAAACAAGGGTATAACTGTTAATTCACACTGTTAATTTGTCGTTTAAATAATACAAACATGAAATGAACGGCTGAGATTTTGCCACGTCAGCCAGTACAATAAAATTCTGGTGCAATCCAGAATTCCTCCGTTAGTTCATTCCTTAATAGTTTAAATACTTAAAATCGAGTACTTATTATTTTCTAATCCAAGATATGAACTTGGGTTACAAGAAGAAAACGGTAGTTAAATGTTAACCGACCTTTACTAAGACATGTTATCAAGTAAGATAGTAGATAAAGAGACTCATTTAAGTACGGGCAATTTTCAATCATACATGTAAACCTGTCAACGGATTTTGATCCGGATCCGTTGTTATTTGACGGGTTTGGATTGAAAATTTGATCCGTTGATCCGTTAATGGTCCGGATCCGTTAACCCGTTTACTTAACGAATTTAGGTTGATCCGCTTGGTTAATAACCCGGTCCGTATTTATAATAATAAAATATTATTTTATAAATTATAAAATATTAAATATTTACAAATTTTTTTTTTTTATAAAATATAAAATAATAAATATATACATATTATATAATATAAGTAATTCAACATTTGATTTGATAATTTTGTTTCAATGTTTTATTAAAGTTTTATCGGATATCTTGATAAAAATTTAATATTTTTATTTAAAATTTAATAATACTTGATATAATAAACGGATCCGGATCGTGGACCGGGTATCCGTTAATCCACCGGATACGGATTTAGATTGGCTTATCAGTGATCCGCCGGGTTAACGGATCGGATCGGATTGAAAATTTATTGTTGCTAAACGGATCTGGATTTAGGTCGATCCGCTCCAAACCCACTCCATTTACAGGTCTACATACATGCATGTCGATCAAAATTGAAATCAAGGCCGGCAGATACACTTCTACGACTGGCGTGTACCTAGGGAAGTGCATGTCCAGGTGAAACTTCTCCTCCATGAATGGTAGCTATGTACGTACAGTGATTCAGACCATGTGTATGAATGAACGCTTACAACTACATACAAGTCCTTGCCTCTCCCTGAGCCTCACAATGGTTCTACATAGCCTGCTCAAATCAAAGCTCATTTATTATGTTCTTGTTGAGTTCTTTTCATCGTCATCACTACCTTTTATATATGGTTAATTAATTTCCATACTTTAAAATTTATTCAAAGAAGGAGATCGAATAAGGGTTAATTTTGTTGCCTGTTGACTTCTGGAGCAAACTTCGATCCCAAGAAGACAAAGTTTTGCTCATATTCTAGAAGTTGGCGAAAATAAAACACCATTTGTTTACATATTCTACTCTGAACAATTTGACATATACTGAAAAAGGGTAGGTACCATTTCCGGACTAGTTGCGCAACTATGGCGGGCAATAGTAGTGAACAAGGGTATGCCCTCCTTCCTCAAATAGACGGACAAATTTGTAGGTACTAAAAAATATATTTTATGGTAGTTTTAGTACCAGATAAAGTTTTACTATTATTTCAACATAATTAAAAAAAAAGTGTGTACAATCTTGTCTCTTTCTTTCTATCAAAGTTTCCAAATACTCTCACATTTTTAAGAATGATTTATTTGGCTTGCACTAGTAGGACTAATAAAACTCCCATTGCAAGAAGCACATTCATTGTCTACCAATAATCAGTGGTCTAGATTTACATAGAACCATAGCTTTGATTATTATAAGGAAATTAAATACATATCTCTTCATATATGTCAATAACAGCACTAGCTAGAATTCTAAAAGTATACGAAAATGTGATAGAAGGCAACTACATAGTGACACACCAATTTGCAATATATATCTTTACTAAATTTCAATATTTCATGCCTAGTGGACAAACTTTTTTTGTTTTTTTTGAAAATGCTTGAGATCACAAATTTGTGTACTACAAAAATTTACACAAATTTGCAACTCTATGTATACAAGATTGCAACTTACAAAGGAACAAATTGTATGAATTCATGATTAAAATGGATAATATATTCTTGAATTGTTGATGGTGGTAGCTTACTAGCTTTGTGTGTAAACGAGACTGTTTGGCTGCTAATTTAACCAACATAATAAATAAGATATAAAATCCACCTCATCAATTTTCTAAATAAAAGTCGATGATGCGGCATATATGACATGTCATTTGATATTTATTGAAATTTGGTAATATATTTTAGGATATGTTGCACTACTTTTTTATTTTATTACTTTGGAAAAGATGGACAAACATTAGCGCAAGCGCCGCAACAGCACACCTTGTATTTGATAAAACAAACAAAACCGTCAATATTGGAATTTGTAACATTTTAGGAACCCTTGTGATTATTGACATTGAAGCAAGCCCGTGTTTCTCTTTGATTTTAGCCTTCACATCATCCATGAATCGATCAAAGTTTCTATTTGATGAACCATCTATATCCAATGCACCCTCCAATGTTTTCTTGACCTCCTTGGCATTCCTCCTCAACTCCTCACTTGACTTTCCACTCATCACACGGTTCACCTTCTCTTCAACCTCCTCCTTGGTGATCGATTTTCGATCACAAAGATTGATTCCGACCCTCCAATCGTCGACCACTAATTTCCTATTGGTGAATTGGTCGCACAACAAAGGATAGCACAACAATGGGAGACCGCACCATATACTTTCCAATATCGAATTCTATCCGCAATGTGTTAAGAACCCTCCGATTGCAGGGTGTGAGATTACCTCAATTTGACTACACCATGGCACAATCAACCCTCTATTCTTGATCTCGTCTTCGAATCCAACGGGCAGGATTTGGGTCTCATTGGAGCTGACTATATCGGGCCGAAGAACCCATATAAAGCCGACTTTGCTTAGTAAAAGCCCATTGGCTATTTCCTCTATGTCACTTTTGCTAGCATGTGCAAAACTGCCAAACGAGACATAGATGATTGAACCATGCAGTTTAGTGTTGAGCCATTCGAAACAATCAGATTCGGACCAGAGGCTCGTGGCTACGGTGCTCTTCTTGAACCCAATAGGGAATATAGGGCCAATTGCATATGTAGGTTTCTTTTCTTGCAAGGCAGAAATGGTCTCTGATTCAAGCTCTTGAACTGTGTTACAAAGAATGAAATCTACCCTTTTAACTTCATCAAATGCCTTGTAGAGGATCCTGTGAATTGTGGTTGTGACCTCAGTAGCTTGAAGGTATGACATCAAGTCTTTTGGTTTAATTGCTTTCACACCAGGTATGTAGTCAATTGTACATTGGCGATGGTTACCTACATAGACAAACTCATTGTTAACGTTTTGCCAAAAAAAAAAAACTCATTGTTAATGTGGGTAAATATTATTTTAAGCAAGACTTATACATGATTAATGGTCTAGGACGGTACGGCAACAGAAAACTTCTGAAATAGGATCCTCTCCTCATCTTTTTGGAGGAAATATCGTGCTTATATATGTTGTTTGGAAATTTCATTTTAACTATTGTTCCAATGCAAAGTTTCTCCATATCTCGCGAAACAGGTTGTAGACGTAGTATATATATAAGTATATAATCGACACCAAAAATATTTCGAACGGCATAATTAAGTACAATGTCGATCAAGACGAAAAATTTACTTCTGCAAGCTAAAATTACATTAGTTTAGATACTAGTATAAGATTAAGAGTCAATTGCATATAAGGTCACTTTTGGTGACTATGTTATTTTCTAAGCCACCAAATATTTTGATCCCTCATAAAGTCACTAAAATATTACAAATTTCAATATTTACAAAAATGTCACCGTATTTTTTTCCCATTATTTATAAAAATGTCACTGCCTACAAAATGCAGTAGCTTTCTTGTTCTTTGGCAATAGTTTTCTTGTTCTTTGACAGTAACTTTATCGTTATTTGCCAGTAGTTTTATTGTTCTTTTAAAGTATCGTTATTTGGCAGTAGCTTTATCGTTATTTGGCAGTAGCTTTATCGTTATTTGGCAGTAGCTTTATTGCTCTTTGGCAGTAGCTTTCTTGTTATTTGGCAATAACTTTCTTGTTCTTTGACAATATATTTGTTGTTCTTTGGCAGTAGATTTGTTGTTCTTTGGAAGTAGATTTGTTGTTCTTTGGCAATAGCTTTGTTATTCTTTGGCAGTAGCTTTGTTGTTCTTTATTAGTAACTCAGTAGTTTTTCGTATGCAGTGACATTTTTGTAAATAATGAAAATTAAAAATGCGGTGGTATTGTTGTAAATATTGAAATTTCTAATATTTTGGTGGTCTTACGAGGAATAAAAATATTTGGTGGTTTAGAAAATAACAAGGTCACCAAAAGTGACCTTATTTATAATTTGTTATAAGATTAAGGCTTAAGATTAATTTGCACCAAAAGATCAGCAATCCGGACTCAAAACTTTGAACTATAGATCTTCAAGGAGAAAATAAGATGCAAGGAATAGAAATGGTTAAGATCGACAGTACGTTATTAGAGAGAAGGCCGGGTACGTACCATGAGAAGAAAAGTGACCATTTTCTCTAAGGAGGTTTAGATGATAGTAGAGGGTAAAGACCAGAACTGGCTCAGTCCAAAATGACACATTGACAAGGTTATACTTTGTTGCTATCATTGTTGGCCACACAAAGCAAGTGTCTGCTATTAAGCAAGTGACTGGTGGGTCGGATCGGACTAGTTTTGCTATAAGTTCATCAACATGAGCTGAGAAAACATGCAGAAGACCTTCCCTAAACTGGTCGAGGTTGAGGGATCGATCGAATCGGACTGGCAAACCGTCGCTGATCGTCACGTAACGTATGTTCAGGCTCGATTTACGCAACCCGTCGAAGATGTTAACGTCTTCTATGGCGGTGTTGGGACTTTGGGACTTGACTAGTTGGTGGTGAACTGCTTGAGTATTGACAAAGGTTACTGTGAAGCCGTTGGATGCGAGCTTGATGGCGAGATGGACGGCAGGGTTTACATGGCCTTGGAGAGGGTAGGGAAATAGGACAGCATGAGGCTTTGAGTGTTTGCTCCATCAGTACTCTGCTTGTGTTTGTGTCTGAGTGAGAGCTAGCTAGGGAGTGGTGAGTACTGAACTGACTATGATAGAGTGAGACATTTTGAAATGAAATTTCAAGAAATAAAAGATAAGAATTAATTACTTCCCAAAAACTTAGGTGCTTACTGGTATATATGAGCAGCAATTAAGCAGGTTGGCTTGCTTACCTTCACTCTTTGTCTTAATTAGTTGATTTCTAGTCATTTTGGCTAAAAATGAGCTTGGTCGGCCATATTGCTTTGAGTGATGTGGCAAACTTGACTGGTCACCAGCTGTTCTCAAGAAATATCATAAAAGACATGGGAGAGTAATCTGTAATCCACTGGAAGATGCTTCCGGATGTGGGGCTCAATACAATTACTCATAGTGTTAATGCGTCAGGATTTCATAATTTAATCGTTGATTAATATTCTAAATAACCTATCAGGGTTTTATAGTTTATTACTTTATTAGCTAAGTTTCCTGATCAATAATATCAACTTGCTTATGCTTGTGCCCGTCTATCACTTTCAATGGCAATGTGTCACCATTGTGTTCCGAGTTTGTTAACGTTGGATGCATGATTGTACTAAAACGGATCACGTACATGCCACACTACACTGATTTGAAGCCTTCTTCACCGTAGAACTGATCGATGGAAATGAAAAGCAGCCAAACAATTTGATATATATGGTTAGTTGATTCTTTTTTGATAAAATCTTGAAAAATCGAGACCAATTCAATAAAAAAGAAAAAGAGAAAAGAGAGAGGGAGACATAAACCAAAACCTCTCAAACAAGAATACTATCAATACAAGAAACTAGAAAAACTACCAATCAACGAAATAGAAAGTTGGGAAGCCCAATAACATCTCTATGAAAGTAAAAATTAACAAACTCCGGTGGAAAATCTCACTAAGTCATACCAGAAGAAGAGAGCCCAAAGGAGGCAAAAACATCAACAATTTGATTTCCTTCTCGAAATATATGTGATGAGCGGAAATTCATCATCAAAATTTGGTGAATACAATTTTTCCATGACACACGAAGCAGCCAAGAGTTTAACCAAGGAGATCAAAGAAAATCAAGCACAAGAGAGGAATCAACTTCCAGCCAAACATATTTCCAATCCCTCACCCAAGCTAGCTCAATAGCCTTAATCACCGCCATTACCTCCGCCGCAACAACGCTAGGTATGTCAAGAGAAGAAGAAAAAACACCCATAAAAACACCTTTATCATTTCTGAACACTCCCCATAACCCCCAATCTCTAAACCACTCCGCCAAGCTCCATCTGTATTAATTAACCTTCACCCACCCAAAAGGAGGAGGATGCTAGTTCACTTAAATGTAGGGGTGGGCCAAAAAAACCGAAAAACCGATCCGAACCGGCCGGTTCGGTCCGGTTCGGTGCGGTTTTACTTTTTAAAATCAAATATTTTTTTCGGTTCGGTTCTAAGAGCTGAAATATCGGTTCGGTTTCGGTTCTTAGTTTCATACATGTCAAAAACCCGAAAGAAACCGAATTACACTCTTTCTTTGCTTTTCTCCTTATTTTATTCCCACTTCTTTATCTCTCTCTTTACTTCCTCTCTCTCCCCACGTGAGCCATCGTTTTCTCTTCTTTTTTTTTCTTTATTCTCTCTCTTTGTCCTTTCCTCAGATTCCTCTCTCTCCCATGTGAGCCATCTCTTCTTCTCTCTCTTTTACGCTTTCTTCTTCCTTTCTTCTTCCTCCATTTTTTTCTTTCTTTCTTTTGATCTTCTCTTTCTTCGGCAAAAGTCTTCTTCAGTTCTTGTCTTCAAACCAAAACCATATTCTCTCTCTACACCATCTTCTCCAGCACAAACAATTCAAGATTTTTTTCAGCGATTCCTTTGATTTGAGTTCCACGATTTGAAGTTGGGTATCTTGAATTTGGAGTTGGGTATTTGAAATTTGTTGAAATTGATATCAAAAATAGATCTGGGTTCTGTTTTTTGAGGTAAGATGAGTTTCTCCACATTTTTTTTCCCAAAATTTGTCAGATTCGCTCGTCTTCTCCACTGGGTTTCTGGTTTGTTCTTTGGAGCTCATTTGCAGTGAAGAGGAACCGAGAAACCGGTAAAACCGAACCGAAGAAATCGGTTCGGGTTCGACACGGTTCCTATAGTTTAAAGTGACAAAACCGAACCGTAAAAAGTTTCCTCGGTTCGGTCTCGGTTCCGGCAATTTCCGGGACAGAACCGAACCGTCCCAGCCCTACTTAAATGATCCTTGGAGAGCGCCGAAGATTACAACGTGCACCAAAGCACATTAAAACACGAAGGTCTTGTACCGTATTATTCATGCTTCCAGAAGCAAGACGACTAGAAGCATTAATATGCCCAGAAATAAGTCTGCAAACCATGTCCACCTGAACTACCTTACCATCATATTTAACCTTGTTCCTTGCATTCCAAATGAACCAAAGTACTTAATTAATAATTATAGTTACCATCACATCGTTAGTTGATTCCTTAATAGTTCAAATACTTGAAAATCAAGTACTTATTATTTTTTAATGCGAGATATTAGAACTTGGGTTATAAGAAATGAAACAGTAGTTAAAAGTTAGCCGACCTTTACTAAGACATGAGATCAAGTAAGATGGTAGATAAAATGACTCATTTACCGATTTACGTACGGGCAATTTTCAACCATAAATGCATGTTGATCGAAATTGAAATCAAGGCCGGCAGATACACATGCATCTACGACTGGCGTGTACATAGGTAAGTGTCCAGGTGAAACTTCTCCCTCATGAATGGTAGCTACGTACGTACAGTGATTCAGACCATGTGTATGAATGAATGCTTACAACTACATACAAGTCCTTGCCTCTCCCTGAGCCTCACAATGGTTCTACATAGCCTGCTCAAATCAAAGCTCATTTATTAGGTTCTTGCTGAGTTCTTTTCATCTTCATCACTACCTTTATATATGGTTAATTAATTTCCATACTGTAAAATTTATTCAAAGAAGGAGATCGAATAAGGGTTAATTTTGTTGCCTGTTGACTTCTGGAGCTAACTTTGATCCCAAGAAGACAAAGGTTTGCTCATATTCTAGAAGTACGTTGACGAAAATAAAACACCATTTGTTTACATATTCTACTATGAACAATTTGACATATACTAAAAAAGGGTAGGTACCATTTCAGGACTAGCTAGTTGCCCTCCTTCCTCAAATAGACGTACAGACAGATAAACCAAAACACTTACAACCATGGCGGGCAATCACCCAAAGCCTCATGCAATCATGGTACCTCTCTAGCTCCCTCCAAGGCCACGTACGTCAAACCCTTCACCCATTTGGCCATGAAGCTTGCCTCACAAGGCTTCACCACCTCTTTCGTAAACACCCAATATCTTCATCACCAAATCCCAACCCAATAAAACTGAACATCCAGATCGTCACGACATCTTTGCCGCACCGCGCGACTCCGGCCTTGACATACACTACAGAACAGTGAGTGATGATGCTTTTCCACTATCCTTCAATCGATTTCAGAACCCTGACCAGTTTCTTGACGGTACTATTTCCAAGCCCATGTTGATGAACTTGTTGGAGACTTAGTCCGATCTGATCCCTCACTCAATTGTTTGATTGCTGATATCTTCCACGCATGGCCAGCAATGATAGCCAACAAGCACAACCTTGTCAACATTTCCTTCTGGACTGAACCAGCTCTGGTCTTAAACATCTACCACCACTTGGACCTCCTCATAAAACATGGTCATTTTGGTTAATTATTCTAATGGTATGTAGCCCTTACGTACGTAAATTAATATCCTCAAATTTTGCTTAACATTATGTTAAAAAGCATGCTATATATATAATATATGTTGTCAAATTATATATATAGCATGATATATATATAAAGTTTCATTCACGTGTGGACATCCGTTTTGTATTAAAATGTGGACCCCTTCATCCCGACGTGTAAACTAATGATCAGAACCATTCATATTTTATGTCATCTTTCAAGGATCATTTTGACAAAAAAAAATTTCAAATTAGAAATTATTTAGTTAGAGATGATACAAGTATGAAGGGGCATTTGTTGGGTTTTTGAAAATTTAACCAAACTCATGTTTTGACTTTATATATATAGAGTTTCTCCACTAAGGAGGTCCTTATTTTATAAGGTGCGGAGTTTTGATCTCATCCGTCAAATCAAATCATTTAAACTGATCTGACGGCTGATATCAAAACTCTGCACCTTAAAAAGTAAGGACATCCTTACCTGAGAATCATTTATCTGAATGATTTAATTCTTATTTGGATGTATAGTCTACGGCTAGTCTTTACGAGAAACATGTTATATGTTTTAAATTGTGCAATGTATATTGTGTCATATATACGTTTCGGAGTTCCTAGCTAGGATGCATGATTGTACTAAAGTGATACTCGTATCATAATTCATCACATGACATGCATGCACTTCACTAATTTGAAAACTTGTTAGATTAGAAATGATATACAAGAAAATAGAAAGCTATTGAAAAATTTAATATACATTGTTAGCTCATTTTTTAATATCTTAAAAATTTTATGTCCAATATATACATGTTTTAAAACATGAAATAAGAACTCTGGTTGCAAGAAGGAAATAGTAGACACACCATTAAGGTTTTTTTTTTTGAACGAAAGACACCATTAAGTAACTTGCTAAAAAGAATCAATATATTACTAGCATACGGGAGGGTCAATGCATGTTTAAACTGTAAATGCATGTGAAATCAAAATCAAGGTTAACCCCCTTCTTTGAGAAGGAGTAAGATATCAAAGATCGATCTTCTATCTTTGTTATGACTAGTCGTGGTTTTAGTTTTTGTAAATTACTATTTTTTGTAACCACTAAGATGCATGATTCTCGACATTTAAAATTCTTTGATAGTTTTCGATGTAGTTTATTTCAAGGGTGCATGATAAAAACCTCATTCAGTCATTTGGTACTTGAACTATCAAGAAATGTATTTTTTGGTACTTACAATTTTTTTAACCATATATAATACCTGATCATTTTCGCCGTTATCGAATTTGGTACTTTTGTTAAAATGTCTAGGTGGCTCCAAGAAAAAAAATTGACAAGTTCATATAGTTAATTTTGATTAATTAATTAAATTGTAATACAAAAAAAAAAAATTGATACGTGTCATGCATCTATGGGATGAGATAATATATTAGCTAATTAAAAAAAAATTAATTAATTTTTTGGAGTTCATTTAGTTAATTTTGATTAATTAATTAAATTGTAATACAAAAAAATTGACATGTGTCATGCATCTATGGTATGAGACTATTAATGCTAAATAATTCTTTTTTTGACAATTTTATTCCTCGTTTAACAAAAAACTTTTTTTTAGTGGTATCTTATGTGGACCCCGTCGCCTAATATGGATGACATCATGCTTACACGCTCTGGTGACCATGAGAATTGTACCATTGAGTTTCGAACCCAAGACCTCTAGTATTTTGTTTCTCGTTTAGCAGAAAACTTAATGGAAGTACCAAAATCAGTAACGGCGAAAAAGATCAGATACTATAGATGGTAAAACAAATTTGTAGGTACCAAAATATACATTTCGTGACAGTTTAAAAACCAGATAAAGTTTTACCATTATTTCAACATAATTAAAAAAAAAGTGTGTACAATCTTGTCTCTTTCTTTCTATCAAAGTTTCCAAATACCCTCACATTTTTAAGAATGATTTATTTGGCTTGCACTAGTAGGACTAATAAAACTCCCATTGCAAGAAGCACATTCATTGCCGACCAGTAATCAGTGGACTAGATTTACATAGAACCATAGCTTTGATTATTATAAGGAAATAAATATCTCTTCATATATGTCAATAACAGCACTAGCTAGAATTCTAAAAGTATACGAAAATGTGATAAATATCTCTTCAATATTTCATGCCTAGTGGACAAACATTTTTTTTTTTTGAAAATGCTTGAGATCGCAAATTTGTGTACTACAAAAATTTACACAAATTTGCAACTCTATATATACAAGATTACAACTTACAAAGGAACAAATTGTATGAATTCATGATTAAAATGGATAATATATTCTTGAATTGTTGATGGTGGGTAAACCGTAAACGGGACTGTTTGGCTGCTCATTTAACCAACATAATAAATAAGATATAAAATCCACGTCATCAATTTTCTAAATAAAAGTCGATGATGCGGCATATGACATGTCATTTGGTATTTATTGAAATTTAGTAATATATTTTAGGATATGTTTGCACTGTTATAAATATTATTATCTATGTGGCTGTCCACGTAAATACTCATTAGTTGTGTCCTTATGATGTAAACATTTCCTCTATATAAAGAGGCTAATGAGAATGAATAATACACTTCCATTCCCTCATATGTTTTGTCTCTCTATGCTCTCTCTCAATTCTCTCTAGTTTATAACACGTTATCAGCACGCTTCGCTCAATTTTTTTTTTCTTTGAACTCCATGATGATCTATGAGTCCTATGGTGCAACATCGTTGCTTTTTACCATACTCATGATCTATGAGTTTCATATATTTTTTTTAACAAATACAATATATATCATTGTTTATGTTCATATAATTACTATATTTGCTATTGTGCATATAATTGCTATAATGCATAAAGTGAGCCTCTTGCTTCACTTTAGCTACTCGAATCCACTTTTTCGAGTATATTGTTTGAACCTCCTGTTCAACATTCGATGTTTAGAACCTCTGTTCACCATTCAATTTTTAGGACTTCATGTTCTAATTGTCAACACGAGTCACATGCTTCGTATCTATCCATGGGATCCATCGTTCAAATTGATGAACATTTCGAACCTCATGTTCTAATATATTATGGATCCTGATCTATTTCATCTTGGAGAATCAACGAGTCATATAAGTTTTACATATTTGATTCACCATGACATATTGATACTCAAATCTATCAATATGATATTTGTTATATTTCACAATTATTCTTTGTGAAAGATATAACTCACCACATGAGTTTTTTGTAAATTATTTCAATTGAATTCTCTAATTCATTGTGCAATATTGCATATGGTGGTTACGTTTCAATTTGATTACTTACTATTTATTTCAATGTCATAAATTGAAATATTAAACTCACATTTATATTTATATTTATAAGTGGTGATAAGTTTACAATCAAACGAGATCGAAACCGCATGTTTCTTGATCCGATTATATGAGGACATTAAATTCCTCAAAGGTTATACAATAAAAAAAAAAAAATCAAAGTTATGGAATCGAAACAACATGTTTCTTGATCCAATTATACATAAGGACCTAAAGTTCCTACTTGCTCCTATTTATGATTACATGAGAACCTCACGTTCCATCCACTTTTAGGACATGATGTTCCTAATTGTGTAAACTCAAACTCAAGTTTTGAGTAATATTTGGCCACCAATTTTTCTTACTTTCATTAAAGTAAATATTTTATTTTCATATGGACCGCTTTCCTCAACTCGAAATTCGAGTATATAATTTTGGCCAATAAAGTTACAATTATTGATTCAAGTTAAGCAATAATATGAACCTCATGTTCATATCTAATTGAATTTGAATTATAGATATTTATTATCAAGAGTAATGACAAATTAATTTACTTTATTGCATTAAGTGCAATTATGGCAATATTTGTTATGATCGCTAATTAATGCTTATTAAAGCTATATATGGTAACAAATCATCTCAAGAGCTGCAGATCTTGATTGATGGCTCCGACAGACAGAGCTTTTATCATGTTACCTAATATGAAATATCAATTGCATTAATTACCTCCAATACGGGTGTATGGAGACGATTGCTATCACATATGAAATGTGTTAAATATCCATAAGTAAATTGAATGTGTCATGAACCACATATTCATCAAGCCAAATACGTACATTAATTTGGCATGACCAGTTGTGTCCTTTTGGATCTACCATGTTTGTGTAAGATCATTAACAAACTCCAATGACGTCATTCATTGTTTGAGTATAGATGTTTTCATACAGTTATGATAGCAAATTAAACTTGCTCACAAGGACAAGTATTTTTCGCATAGTTTGCGAATTGTCACTTTAAATGAGACAATCCTCTCACTATTAGGGGGAGCAAAAATCGTTCTTAAAGAATGTCATGACTTGGTGTGAGATCTTTATCCACCATAAATCATTTTTATTTTGAATAATAGTCTCAACCAATTATGGAAAAATTGTAAAAGTGATATTAATTTTGACCTCAAAATTGGTTTGGGTTCATTACCCACCAATAGATATCTTCAACGCATGTTTTGCGAATGGTCAAATAAGATAGTCTTCCGCCGTTAGGGGGAGAAAAGACTAATGTCCTTGAAAGAACGGCGTGAATTCATGTGGAAAATTTTCACTAGGTCCAAAGTTTTAACTCCCAAGTGGAGATCATACATGCCCTATAACACTCTACACGAGGTTATGAGTACAAAATCCACATTCTCAAAATATTCATCTATGAGATATGATTGTTCTAGAAGTGGCAATAAATGCTCTAAAGAGGCATAGATACCCCATATCAATAAGCTTTTATAGCTAATGCATGCATATTAGAATGTTTGAGATCTCTAATTGATGATTATCGATGATACTTAAATCATGGTAGCTACATGATTTATCAAGGGTTGTGTATTGACATTACCACGTTTCATTATGTCGACAAATTATATTATTGACCAAATTGGAAAGAGACAATTCCAATTAATTAAATATTGGAAACGTGATGATACATTATGGACCTTGTTAACCCCTAAAGTTACAAAAGGGTGTTTATTAAAGTGAAGTGAAAATACTACGACACAATGTCTTTTTACATAGGCATGAGATTAAGAATATCATTTTTCGCTTATCCATGCGACAACTTTTCTAGAAGTACAGTATATAGATGTCATATTGACGTGTGACTTATGGCACGTTGTCATGATATATTGTGAAGACCTAAAAGGCACATTGCTAAAAGCAAATGCCCAAAGATAAGTGTCATTATAAGCATATTGCTTGATTAAATCCTTGAAGGATTCATATTGCTAAAGGCAAGTCCATGAATGACTAAAAGAGCCTCAGCTCATAACTCATGGAATCAAAGTGTCTAAAGTTCATGTATACTCATTTTATTATAGTCAAAGTGACTTATATTGCCTCAATGAGTACTATGATAAGACTTTGAATCGAATTCGAATTATGATCATAACGTTGCAACATATTCTAATTTTCGCGAAGTTATTTAAGCTCCAACTGAGCGCCTAATATGAGATTTATCAATATATACATATATTGATATTCATGGCTAGGTATGCCATAATAGTTTTACAAAGCTCTGAATATTGTATAAACGTACATGTGTCAGTTGTTATTCTTTTATATTGTTATTCTTCATCTAATGTCTTAATGTATAAATTTGAGCATATGACATTGTTTCTAACCTTTTTATGTAAGGTAAAGCTTGATAACAATTGCCTAGTTTTGTTGGCTTTATTTTTACATTGCAGGAATGAAAATAAATGATGATCAAGCCCCCCTATACGCAAAGCACACATGGTCTCTCTTCATGACAAATACACCAAACCATTGAGCATGGTACATGTACTTTATCACATACATGATTGAAGCTTGAGACAATCAGGGGGAGGATCTCATCAGGGGGAGCATCAAGAAGTATGTTACCTAGGACATATACGCGTTGTACTCTTTTTCCTTCGACCAGAGTTGTTTTTATCCCATTGGGTTTTTGTTACCTGGCAAGGTTTTGACGAGGCAACAATAAAGCGCGTCCAACACCATATCATTAAATTGTGGACATCCAAGGGGGAGTTATAAATATTATTATCTATGTGGCTGTCCACGTAAATACTCATTAGTTGTGTCCTTATGATGTAAACATTTCCTCTATATAAATAGGCTAATGAGAATGAATAATACACTTTCATTCCCTCATATGTTTTGTCTCTCTATTCTCTCTAGTTTATAACATGCACTACTATTTTATTTTATTATTACTTTAAAAAAGATGGACAAACATTAGCGTAAGCACCACAACAGCACACCTTGTATTTAATAAAACAAACAAAACCGTCAATATTGGAATTTGTAACATTTTAGGAACCCTTGTAATTATTGACATTGAAGCTAAGCCCGTGTTTCTCTTTGATTTTAGCCTTCACATCATCCATGAATCAATCAAAGTTTCTATTTGATGAATCATCTATATCCAATGCACCCTCCAATGTTTTCTTGACCTCCTTGGCATTCCTCCTCAACTCCTCACTTGACTTTCCACTCATCAGACGGTTCACCTTCTCTTCAACCTCCTCCTTGGTGATCGATTTTCGATCACAAAGATTGATCCCGACCCTCCAATCGTCGACCACTAATTTCCTATTGGTGAATTGGTCGCACAACAAAGGATAGCACAACAATGGGAGACTGCACCATATACTTTCCAATATCGAATTCCATCCGCAATGTGTTAAGAACCCTCCGATTGCGGGGTGTGAGATTACCTCAATTTGACTACACCATCGCACAATCAACCCTCTATTCTTGATCTCGTCTTCGAATCCAACAGGTAGGATTTGGGTCTCAATGGAGCTGACGATATCAGGCCGAAGAACCCATATAAAGCCGACTTTGCTTAGCAAAAGCCCATTGGCTATTTCCTCTATGTCTCTTTTGCTAGCATGTGCAAAGCTGCCAAATGAGACGTAGAGGATTGAACCATGTGGTTTAGTGTTGAGCCATTCGAAACAGTCATATTCGGACCAGAAGCTCATGGCTACGGTGCTCCTCGTGAACCCATTAGGGAATATAGGGCCAATTGCATATGTAGGTTGCTTTTCTTGTAAGGAAGAAATGGTCTCTGATTCAAGCTCTTGAATTGTGTTACAAAGAATGAAATCTGCCTTTTTAACTTCATCAAATGCCTTGTAGAGCATCCTGTGAATTACGGTTGTGACCTCAGTAGCTTGAAGGTATGACATCAAGTCTATTGGTTTAATTGCTTTCACACCCGGTATGTAGTCAATTGTACATTGGCGATCGTTATCTACATAGACAAACTCATTGTTAATGTGGGTAAATATTATTTTAAGCAAGACTTTACATGATTAATGGTCTAGGACGGTACGGCAAGAGAAAACTTCTGAAATAGGATCCTCTCCTCATCTATTATGAGTAGATCTCGTGCTTATATATGTTGTTTGGAAATTTCATTTTAACTATTGCTCCAATGCAAGGTTTTGCCATATCTCCCAAAACAGGTTGTGGACGTATATATATGAGTATATAATTGACACCAAAAATATCTCGAACGGCACAATTAAGTACAATGTCGGTCAAGACCAAAAATTTACTTGTGTAAGTTAAAATTACATTATTTTAGACACTAGTATAAGATTAAGGCTTAAGATTAATTTGCACCAAAAGATCAGCAATCCGGACTCAATACTTTGAACTATAGATCTTCAAAGAGAAAAAAAGAAGCAAGGAATAGAGATGGTTGAGATAGACAGTACGTTGTTACAGAGAAGGGTACGTACCATGAGAAGCAAAGTGACCATTTTCTCTGAGGAGGTTTAGATGATAGTAGAGGGTTAAAACCAGAACCGGTTGAGTCCAAAATGAAACATTCACAAGGTTATACTTTGTTGCTATCATTGTTGGCCACACAAACCAAGTGTCTGCTATTAAGCAAGTGACTGGTGGGTCTGATCGGACTAGTTTTGCTACAAGTTCATCAACATGAGCTGAGAAAACATGCAGAAGACCTTCCCTAAACTGGTCGAGGTTGAGGGATCGATCGAATCGGACTGGAAAACCGTCGCTGATCGTCACGTAACGTATGTTCAGGCTCGATTTACTCAACCCGTCGAAGATGTTAACGTCTTCTATGGCGGTGTTGGGACTTTGGGACTTGACTATTTGGTGGTGAACTGCTTGAGTATTGACAAAGGTTACTGTGAAGCCGTTGGATGCGAGCTTGATGGCGAGATGGACGGCAGGGTTTACATGGCCTTGGAGAGGGTAGGGAAATAGGACAGCATGAGGCTTTGAGTGGTTGTTCTCCATCAGTACTCTGCTTGTGTTTGTGACTGAGTGAGAGCTAGCTAGGGAGTGGTGACTGGTGAGTACTGAACTGACTATAATAGATTAATAGAGTGAGATATTTTGAAATGAAATTTCAAGAAATAAAAGATAAGAGTTAATTACTTCCCAAAAACTTAGGTGCTTAGAATAGAGCATATATATATAAGCTATAAAGACCTATGGTAGCTGGTATATATGAGCAGCAATTAAGGTTGGCTTGCTTACCTTCACTCTTTGTCTTAACTAGTTAATTTCTAGTCATTTTGGCTAAAAATGAGCTTGTCTTAACTAGTTAAGGCCGGCCATATTTCTTTGAGTGATGTGGCAAACTTGACTTGTCACCAGCTGTATGTTCTGAAGAATATCATAAAAGACATGGGAGAGTAATCCACTGGAAGATGCTTCACGATGTGGTTTGTAGTTCCAGTCAAATAAGTACGCTGGGGCTCAATAAGATTAATCATAGACTCATAGTGTTACTGCATCGGTCAGGATTTCATAATTTAATCGTTGATTAATATTCTAAATAACCTATCATACTATCAGGGTTTTATAGTTTAATAGCTAATTTTCGTTTTTGGTAGATTGTTTTTGTTTATTGTCTTTCTTTTTTAGGGGTTTGGTTTCATATCCTCCCCTCTCTATTTCTTTGTTTTCTCTTTCGTTTTTTTAATAAATTTGGAGGGATAATATTGTCCTCTCCTATTCAAAGAAAATATCAAGTTGCTTATGCTTGTGTCCGTCTATCATCTTTCAATGTCAATGTGTCACCATTATGTTCCGAGTTTGTTGGATGCATGATTGTACCAAAACTGACCACACGTACATGCCACTACACTGATTTGAAGCCTTCTTGACCGTATAACTGATCGATGGAAATCAAAAGCAGTCAAAAAAGTTGATATATATCGTTAGTTCATTCCTTAATAGTTTAAATACTTGAAATCGAGTACTTATTATTTTTTAATGCGAGATTAGACCTTGGGTTACAAGAAGGAAACAATAGTTAAATGTTGGCCGACTTTACTATGAAGATGGTAGATAGAAGGACTCATTTACGGCTAAGCCCATGTCTCTTGTTGACTTCTGGATCGAGCAAACCTCCCAAGAAGACAAAGTTATGCTCATATACAATTCTAGATGTGGACCAAAAAAAACACCATTAATTTGTTTGCATTATCATTCTATTGTTAACAATTTGACATATACTAAAAAGGGGTAGGTGCCATTTCAGGACTAGTTGCCCTCCTTCGTCAAATAGACGTACAGACAGAGAAACCAAACACTTGCAACCATGGCGGGCAATCACCCAAAGCCTAGCCTCATGCAATCATGGTACCTCTCTCCCTCCAAGGCCACGTCAACCTCTTCACCCATTTAGCCATGAAGCTTGCCTCACAAGGCTTCACCAACACTTTTGTAAACACCCAATATCTTCATCACCAAATCACCAAATCCCAACCCAATAACACTGAACATCCAGATCGTCACGACATCTTTTCCGCAGCGCGCAAGTCCAGCCTTGACATACACTACAGAACAGTGAATGATGCTTTTCCACTATCCTTCAATCGATTTCAGAACCTTGACCAGTTTCTTGAGGGTACTATCCACTAATGCATGTCTTCCCAGTTCATGCATGTTGATGAACTTGTTGGAGACTTGGTCAAATCTGATCCCTCAATCAATTGTTTGATTGCTGATACCTTCCACGCATAGCCAGCAATGATAGCCAACAAGCATAACCTTGTCAACATTTCCTTCTGGACTGAACCAGCTCTGGTCTTAAACATCTACTCCCTCCTCATAAAACATGGTCATTTTGGTAATTCTAATGATATGTAGCCCTCACGTACATAAATATCCTCAAATTTTGCTTAACATTATATTGAGAAGCATGTTATATATAATATATGTCAAATTGTGATCTAAATGATTGATTATGTAGATTAATTCTTATTTGAATGTGTAGTCGATCTACGCTTAGTCTTTACGAGAAACATATTATATTTTTCAAATTGTCCAATGTATACTATGTCATATATATATATATTTCGGAATTCCTAGCTAGGATGCATGATTGTACTAATAAAGTGATACTCGTATCATAATTCATCACATACATGTCATTTCACTAACTTGCTTGTTTTTCATCCTGAAATAACTCTGGTTGCAAAAAGGAAACAGTAGACACACCATTAAATAACTTGCTAGGTAAAAAGAATCAATTACTAGCATACGCGGGGGGCAATGCGTGTTTAACCGTAAATGCATGTGAAATCAAAATTGTAAGGAATCACACCATTAAGGCCCGTATGCATCGATCTACGGCTGACAGCTACCCCCCGGTGCGCACATTGGGAGGTGACAAGGTGAAACTTCTCCTTCCTGAAAGGACCATATAAGTCCCTGTCTCCCTTCATGTATGGGAGGTGAAAAATATCCGTGAGATTAATGGTTCTACACAGCCTCCTTTATTTTCTTTTTCTTTTTTGCTGTGAGGTTCTACACAACCTCGAAAATCAAAGCTGATAAAGTTTTTGTTGGGTTCTTTTCATCTTTCACTTGCTTTATGGGTTCCGTTTGTGACTACTCCCTCCCAATTTTGTTCTCAGTGAAATACTTATTCAAAAAAAAGGAGAATAAGGAGGGGGCCGGCTAGTTGAGTTCTGGAGCAAACTTCCCGAGAAGACAAAGCTTTGTTAATTTTTTAAGAGTAATTAATCAAATATATTTTGGATACATACACTACAAGAAATTTTAGTTTTTGCAACGGGTTTATATGCAAGGAGTTGGAAATTCGTTGCATTCGGTTGGATTATACAAAGAATGATACAAGTCCTTACATTTAGCTTGGACGATTTGCAAGGAATACATTAAGTCTTTGCATTTGGTCTACCAAAATGGAAAAACGTATGATGTCCTTGTATTAACTTTTCATTTCCTTGCAACCATTGAGCGGGATCCTTGGCGCCCAGTTTATTTGCTCAATTTTTTATTTATTTTCTTTTTCTTCTCTGTCTATCTTTCACTCTCTCTATCGATCCGCATCCCACTCTAGGACCTCACTCTCGAAAGCCCAGACCGAAAAACAAACGAAACACCTAAATCTGAATCAGACCTCCGTCATCGGTCTTCGTCCTCCTTCTCTCCCACCCTCTAATATATATCATGCTTCATATATTGCCTCTTAAAGCCAATCCAGGCCCAAAATCCCTAATACCCAAAACACAAACCCTAACACGTCAGCCCCAGATACCTCCAATCTCACACGCTCCCTCTCTCTCTCGTTTCTTTCATCTTTTATCTTCTCTGTTTTTGCAATTTGAAGACTGGGTTAATTCTATGAGGTTTGAATTAATTTTTGGCTCATGACAGATTACCAAAGAGATTTTGTTTTCCAAATCGCCGAGCTGAGCATGACTCTTAACCATCTCATTCTGGCCGCTCTACTTTGTGTTGTTTTGAAATGTATTATTGTACTTTTCTGCTTTGGATTCAATTTCTTATCGGTAGTTTAGTTTTTTTTTTTTTTTTTTTTTGCGTTTTGATTTATGTTTGCAGTATATTTTTGGTAAATTGGAGTTAATTTTGGTTATATTTTAGTTCTGAATTGTGATTATGTCAAGGAATTCAATGGGTAGCAGGCTCAGACAAAATTTGCAGGTTGCAGAGGTTTTTGTTTTGGGTACATTTGCAGGTATGCCGGTTTGTTTCTTCTATTTTGTTTAGCTGGTTTTGTGATTTTGCATGTTGTACACGACCACATTAAGAATGCTTTCATATATGAGTTGTACTAAACACTTTAAGAATCACATGTATAAGTTTGCCCAAGGCACATTAGAAACGTATAGAGTAAGTCTGCATCATTTATTAGTAGATTCACTGAACTCTATAGTCCAAACAATATTTTGATGCAAGCTGATAGATCTAAGTCTATTTTTTGATGATGTTGTTCCCTGTTATTTGTACGTATATGAAAGGTTATCTGGCCTCAACCAGTATATTATTTCTGCATTTGCTGCTTGCTTTTCGATCAGATGGTGAGGGGATTTGGTACAATAAAACTACAGCCAAACAAAGCATTTTATTTATTCAATTATTGTCATAATTAAAGTGAAGAGGTTTGATGATTTAATTTATTTTCTAGCTTGTGTGTTTGATATTGTAATATGTTTTAGGTGGCTAGATTACGTCAAGAGTTGTCATTTATCTTCCGTCCCTTGAGTTGTGCTTTTGGTAGAGGCTGGTAATGCAAAGACCTTGCTGATCCGTAGAAGTTTGTAGTTTGGCCTTTCTTTTCTTTTTTTTGGTTATTCTCTATTAATGGAGCTGGTATTGGTTTTGTGATCTGGAAGGTGCTTATAATTGCTTTTATTCTTTCTTTTCACTATGTGTTTAGCCTTTGTTTGTTTGTAGAGAAAATGCAGGCAAAGCCTCGGGAAATTATTATATTTTTAGCTTATTATGTATATATGATGATGAAAGACTCACAAGTTGTAAACTAACATATGAACTTGGTTTACTTTTCAGATTCGTTGGTTATTGCCTGTAGCTGTTACTGAGATATCTTCCACCTGAACATGCACGACATTTAGTCATCTGTATGTGAGAGTTGATCTGCACATGAGAAGGAATAAAAACATATAGAGCTCCATATATACTCTATATGGAACAAAGAAGTCTGTACGGAAGGTAAGACCCCAGTGTTGAGTTTTTAAGGGATTATTCAAGCATTTGTCCAATCTTAGGGGCCTTGTCTGTTTGTCTGTTCATTATTGGGAATGTAGTACGCGAAGGGGAAGGGGGGAATGCAAAATCAAGTGAATTTAGTAAACATATCATGGCATCAACTATTTAAAAAAAAAAAAAAACTGTAGAACTAGCCTTGTTTTGATGGGTGATTTATGTTATCTATTGTTTACCTATTGTCTTAGTTGTGACTCAAAATTGTTCAGGGATGAGGCATCTAGTACTGACATTTTTTCCATCTCCCTATTGCTTTTGCAGTTTTCTTTGCTGTCAAGATAGGATGTTGAACTTTTGATTGTTCAGTACAAATTAGTTATAGGAGCTTAGAGTGTGTAGTATTTGTATATACTTATTTACTATGCTTGCTGATTTAATTAATAAACTAACTGTTTTGTCCCCTTCTATAGTCTGCTGCAGAAATGGGGGTTTATAAGTTATGAATATATTCTCTAGGCGAGTTATGAAGCTTGATGCACCCAATTCATTTATAAAATTACAATTGAGGTATGATATCAGGTTCCATTAACTAATTGTTCTCTGTTTTCCATTAATGAATTTGGATCTGCATCTGTTTTTTTTATGGCTAATCCATAATTTGATGGCTGCTTGCAAACCAAAGATTATCCCGACCTAGTAAATCTGAAATGCATGATGGCCATTCACCTTTACATATACCAATGTTGTTATATATGTTTCTTGTTTGTATGCAGGAGAGTTTATATATACCAATGTTCTGTTTCTTGGTCTCTGTTTTATTTTTTATATTGGGGTTTAGTTTCTCCCCTGTTTCTATCCCTATTTGTTTTTTTTTTTTCTGGCTTGGTCGAATTACTTATTTCTAATTCACTTTAATCTTTGAATGAATTCCTGCTGCAGGACAGTGACTAAAAAGAAGTTGAGGCAGAGGATATGGAACCTGATAAGTACATTTGGTTGACTGGTATGTGATTTTCGGGATAAACATATTTCTGGATAGTATATAGATGAGCTTAGATTTTTCTTTCACAGCTTAGATTTTAGGAATGAGATATTCTGCAAATTGTAGATGAGGATCGATGTTTATGAAAAAGAAAAGAATCTTAAATGTACAAGTACAAAAACTCTTTTTGAAGTGCAGAAATATATAATTCATGATTTTTTTAGTGATTGCAGTTGTGATTTATCTATCCATGATCCATGTTCATTATAATGATCATAATTCTCATCTCTACAGGTAATCAAAAAGCGAGGGGCTGCTTCAACTAGAAGTGTTATGTCGTTGTAATTGAAAAGCTTTGTGATTAATTATCTCAAGTTTTTGACATAGATGAGATCGACGTCTTAAGCGAGAATTCTGTGAACTTTTGAGTTATTAATCTTTGTGGAATTTTCCATATATATGTAATTATTACTCTAATTTATAATCAAAAGTAATTCATTTACTCAAAGTCTCAATGGATTTTATTAGATTGGATAAGAAGTTGATATGAAATTAAATGTAATTAAACACTAGAAGCATCATAATTGCTAAAAAAGTCCTTGAATCAACCAAATGCAAGGAATGATATGCAAGGAATTGTCCTCCTTGCATATCAATTAACCATGGTTAACCATGGTTCTCAGGTGATTATATGCAAGGAACAATTCCTTGCATTTGAGAGGAAAATTCTTGGCATTTGGGAACTCAAATGCAAGGAATTTTATGTCTTTGCATTTGGTCTTTTACAAGGGCAACTTTGCAAGGACCGGAGCAACGAATTAATTCCTTGTATTTCATGTTTTGCAAGGAATTTTAGCTTTTTTGCAAGGACAAAATTCCTTGCAAAAACCAAATTTTCTTGTAGTGATATAGAAAGAAAAGATAAAACCCCATTTTGTTTACATTATCATTCTACTATATTAAACTACTAAAAAGGGTTGGTGAGGTTTCAGCACTCGCAATCTTCCTCAATCCTCAAATAGACACAGAGCAAGCACTTAGAACCATGGAGGACAATCACCCAAAGCCTCATGCAATCATGGTACCTCTCCCTCTCCAAGGCCACGTCAACCCCTTAACCCATTTGGCCATGAAGCTTGCATCAAATGGCTTTACCATTACTTTTGTCAACGCCCAATACATTCATCACCAGATAACCAAATCCCAATCCAATAACTACCAAATATCTGATGGCCAAGCAACAACCAAACCTGACAAACACCGCTGACTTTGACCTTGACGCTCACTTATTCAAAAGCAAGTTTACAAACAATAACACACATAACTCAACTCCTAACTAGATGAAATTCTAACTGCCTAGGGCACTCAATTATGCTGCAATTGGAAAATCATAGAATCAAGTGATCAAACAACATAAGCATGCATTACTTGAAAAGTCAAAATAGATGGGAAAACCTAACTTTCGTCTATTATGATGCAACAAAACCCTTGTGCATCTAGCGCTCCCCTTGTTCGATGCCAAACAGGGACGGAACTAGGATTGAAAACTTGGGGGGGGCTAACTTTATATGTTCAATTTATTTGCCTGAAGGGCAAATTTTTTTTTTGCTCAAAGCCATATATATGAGTAGTGAAGTCGTGAAGAACTCAAGGAGATTGAGGATTTTTGTGGCTTGGATTGCCTGGAAGATAGAAAACTCAGTTGAGAAACTGACCATGGAGTTGCAGAAGAAGAAAGACAAGAAAAAACACAGAGAAAAAGAAGAAATGATGTCTCATAAAAAAAAATGGAGAGAGCTCAGAGAGAGAGAGAGAGAGAGGGCTACTGAGAGAAAGAAGTGAGACGAAAAAAAGAGGGAGAGAACACGTGGGAGACAAAAAGAGAGGGAGAGAACATGCACTAAGCCACTAATTGGGGGGGCTGCAAAAGGAGAGTCATATACTAATTAATACTTTAGCCAAATTTTGGGGGGGCTGCAGCCCATATAGCCCTAGGCATAGTTCCGTCACTGATGCCAAATGCTAAAAACAAATCAATGATTCTGTAGTACCTTTCTCGTTTTCCAAAGTTCTTCTTCAATTCTCTTTACTCAATCCTCAAAACAGACACAGAGCAAACACTTAGAACCATGGAGGCCAATCACCCAAAGCCTCATGCAATTATGGTACCTCTCCCTCTCCAAGGCCACGTCAACCCCTTTACCCATTTGGCCATGAAGCTTGCATCAAATGGCTTCACCATCACTTTTGTAAACACCCAATATCTTCATCACCAAATCACCAAATCCCAACCCAATAACACTGAACATCCAGATCGTCACGACATCTTTGCCGCAGCTCGCGACTCCGGCCTTGACATACACTACAGAACAGTGAGTGATGCTTTTCCACTATCCTTCAATCGATTTCAGAACGTTGACCAGTTTCTTGAGGGTACTATCCATGTCTTTCCGGCCCATGTTGATGAACTTGTTGGAGATTTAGTCCAATCTGACCCATCAGTCAATTGTTTGATTGCTGATACTTTCCACCCTTGGCCAGCAATGATAGCCAACAAGTACAACCTTATCAATATTTCCTTCTGCACTGAACCGGGTTTAGTCTTAAACATTTACTACCACTGGGATCTCCTCGTAAGACATGGTCATTTTGGTTGTCATGGTAAGTAGCCCTCTCTTTAAATTTTGCTTATGTTACATACTTACATTGAGAAGCATCTATGTTGTCAAAGTGGAATATTAGATCCGGCTTCTCTAAAGTTATTGAGTTGTGAAATTTTGGGAATTTTATTAAATCTTAATCCTCCATTTAATCTAATGGTTAAAATGACTGCCACATTGATTAACATATTATTTTGGTTTTTTTTTTCTACCAAACTGACGTTAACGTCGTTCAACAACAAACACTGCGCAAAGAAGAGAACGGAAAAGAAGGATAAGGATAACGTGAAGAGTTTTTTGACAACAAGGGAGTAACTGATGTTTAGAAAAAACCTCCCTAAGGATTATTGTTTGATGTGGCAGTCATTTAAAACATTGGATTAGGTGGAGCATTAATATTTAATGAAATTTACAAAACTTCACAACTCAGAGTTTCTGAATCCGTGAATATGTATGTAGATTTTTATTTGAATGTCTAACATAGATAAGAATGTCGGAACAACATATTGTGAGACTATTTATGTTGATAATGTGAATAATTCACATACGTGATACAAATTTAGTCTAATAACATAATGTGTTTGGTATGTAGCTGGCATGGTAAGGTAACATTAACGAAGTTACATATTTACATGAATCTATTTTTGTTGGTTAAATTATCAGATAATTGTGAGGACACCATAGATTACATACCTGGTGTACAGGCTATCGAACCAAAGGACTTGATGTCAGAACTACAAGTTACTGATACATCAACTCCGATTCTCCGACTCATAAAGAAGGCATTACACGAAGTTAAGAGGGCAGATTTTATACTGTGTAATACAGTTCAAGAACTAGAAGCGGAGACCCTTTTAGCCTTGAAAGACAAGCAACCTACATATGCAATTGGCCCTGTCTTCCCTAATGAACCTACCAAGAGTGTTGTGGCTACTAATCTGATGTCCGAGTTTGACTGTACCAAATGGCTTAAAACCAAGCCTCAAGGTTCAGTTTTGTATGTTTCATTTGGTAGCTATTGTCAAGTTACTAAGAATGAGTTTGAGGAAATAGCTCAAGGGCTTTTGCTTAATAAGGTGAGTTTCATTTGGGTACTACGCCCTGACACTATAAGCTATGAGGAAGAAGGGTATATCCTACCCTTTGGATTCGAGGACCAGAAAAGCGATAGAGGGTTCATAGTGCCTTGGTGCTCACAGATTGAGGTACTCTCAAATCCAGCAATAGGAGGGTTCTTAACTCACTGTGGATGGAATTCCATACTGGAAAGTATGAGGTTTGGTGTACCAATGCTGTGTTTTCCTATTTTCAGTGACCAAATCACTAATAGGAAACTGGTGGTTGATGATTGGGGGATTGGTCTCAATCTTTGTGATAGGAAGCCAATTTCAAGGTTGGAGGTAGCAGAGAAGATCAACCGTCTGATGAGTGGAAAGTTGGATGATGGAATATTGCAGAAGGAGATCAAGAAGGCAAGGCAAACATTGGAGGATGCTTTGGCTGTAAATGGGTCATCACAACAGAGTTTATGCAAATTCATTAGTGACGTAAAGGCCAAAATTCAAACACGAATTTGAGTGTTAATTCTGAGGAACTTTTGTATGTGTCGGTTATATCAAATTTTGTTGTAATAACGAGTCTCATAAGAGAGGTTATATGAAACCGACACATGTCAGACTTCCACATTAACACGATGTGATTCTGCTTCATCATCTCATATTCTCATTGTTATATTTGTTATTGGGTAAGAAATGGTACACGTCTAAAATAAAAGAAAGAATGTGACATATACCACTAGACCAGGATCTTATCATCCATTCTATCAAGCTTGTCTAATCCCTCTTATGGCTGTTTAGACATAGTTTGGAGCACAAAGCAGGGATGTGGCTCTAGACAATTTGGACCGAATGTTCTCTCAACTAACAGGACAATAAGCAATCGAATTGAACTAAAATCGGAACATATGATGGTTCTCAATGAGTCTAGGGAAAGCCTTCAATAACATTTACTCATCTACCACTGTTATAAGCAAAATCCCCACAAGAAAAGCATCTGAAAAGTCGATACAAAATCGACAACATAAGTTACAGAACAAACATTGAGGACAGAAGAATGTACAAATAACATTAACAAGTGGTCAGGTTGCAGAGGTTATGCATCGGCTCTGAGATACAATTTACAAAAAGCAAAACAAATAAAAAGGTGACCAGAGTACTTTAAAGTAATGTTATGTCTATTTTGTACAAATTGAAGACGTTTGATCAGAAAAATGTACACCCAGCTAAAATTCCGTTTGGCTTAGCATGGACACCGCATGCGATCCTCAAGTCAGAGCTAAACTGAGAAAATGTTATGGTCACTGAACTCCAATTGAAGCCCCACCATGAAGAAAATCTTATCCCTATTATTTGATTTGGCAGATTTCAAACTCCATTGCCAATTTTAAAATCTGAGAAGGAAACAGTTTCTCGAGCCTCAACTGATGGCGTTGGTTCTTTCTTGTTTGAACCAAAAAAAGAGCAATTTTGAAATGCATCCAGACTGCTGGCAATAAGGCGGTTCAGCCCACTGAGACTATCATTCAGAATAAAATCTTCATTATGGTATTTAGACGATGGTAGCTCCAAATCTAATGGTCCTAAAGATTCAGGCTGTACAGAGAGGAAAATAAAAATCAGAAATATCCACAAAATTGCTGAAAAATGCATGAATACATTATAATTAAAATTTATGATTCCATTAGCCCTTGTTGACAGGATTTCAAATCAAGTCACACATAAATGCACTTGTTTAGCCTCAGCAAAATGACCCTGCTTCTTGATGAAACAAGAGAGGCAGCTTTCAGCAGAATTCAGCAAGTCATAAGAGGGTCATGGAGCTTCAAAGTTAAAGTATAAAATGCTGATAAAGAAACATACCCAGTATATATCTGCTAAAGCGTTGAAATCTTTCACTGAACTTTCAAGGACATGTGGATCAGACTGACACTCATCCATGGGATCTCCTTGAGGATCATTAATGGGTCTCTCTACTACAGGTAAGTCCTGCAGGAAATTTGTATATTATATGTGTTACTATTCCTATTTCCCAGCCACTATGATTACTTGAGAAACAAAAAATATTATGAACTGATGTCCACCAAAAAAGAAAATATTATGAAATGATACCTCAACCATATGATCACAGCCCGATGAGCTTGTACTAGCCATCTGTTTGCAGTCCCCTGAACGAGCAACACCAGATGAACTGGTAGCCTCTTGACGGAAAGCCGAATTCTTTTGGAACACGAAGGCATCACATGTTTCTTCAGCATCCCAGATGGAAGATACATGGGATACCATAGTAGGCTCACATCTCATCCTGTCCTTCTGTCTAGAAATATGAGCAGCAATCGCAGCATCAAATGAATCACAGCTAAATGGGATCTGCTGAAGACATTGGGACCTTCCAGTGAGAGGTTGATCAATGCAGTTAGCATCTAAATTATGAGGCACCCCAGAAAGGAGATCTCCAACACTAATGTTGGTTAGGCTATCAGCCCACTCCTTGGCTGATAGTGCAGCACCGTTATGTAATTTCAGGCCATCCTAGATATATGAAAACAAATTCAATGTTCAGAAAAAACAGTTAACATGAAAATCCATGTACAGCATTTCTAGCACGCAATTTTATTCTAAAAAGCCTAGTTTCACAATCTACTCTATAGGCAGCAATTTTATTCTAAAAAACTAGATTCACACTGTTAAAGTGCATGAAGAAAGACATCCACTACCATATTTGCTTCCATTCTATAATCAATATTGGTGCTAACTGCCTTGAAAAATAGATAGCAACAGTAGCCCATATCATTTTCTTTCAAATGAGAGCAGAGTAGATTCAATTAGTTTGAAAGACGTCAAACAGTTTTTTTTTTCTTTCTCTTTTCTTATTTTGTTTCGTGGGCGCCGGTGGTGACATGAAGCAGAAGTTAAGCAAGTAAAAAAAACAATCTATGTTCATGAGACAAATTTAGCTAAACAGTTAGATTAATATTATTAATACATGGAAGAACATGCAAGCCAAGGGCAGCAATTCTAAGAGATAACAAGAAAGAAAGATATCTTGCTTTAGATGAGAAACCACATGGTGGCAGTTATATGGAACAGATTAAGACACACAAGCCACAGCCATAGACAATGCTATGGGAATATAACTATTAGTCCAACAAGCAAAATAACAAGTTCCACTTCTGTGTATAAGTGTACTAGCTTAAGATATGTATATATGCATGCTAATGAGCTGGAAGTGATTATTAACATTAAGAGCATGGGATAGAAAATAATTACCACTTCTCCTTGATGTCTTAAGATACACTGATCACCAGCAACCTTTTCATGCCATGATGTACTTTCTGTAGGGTCCCCCACAAGCTTATTCTTCTGATTGGGCTCACCAGATGAAGTCAGAGCAAGAGAATGATTCTTGGTCACTGAGGTTAAGGGATCATTGTGGATATCTACACATTGAATATTAGCTGATAGTGGAGAATGAGGTGCTGACTCCATAACAGGATCCTTCATCTTCTCCACATTTATATCATGCTCAACTAGAATCCTGCGAGATGATACAGGTGCTTGCAATGAAACAGATCCCAGCTCAGTAGTGGAGAACCAACCATACCTGCAAGGAGATATTGTAAGTCAGTAATTATGCATAATGATTTAATGTGTTGTAATTTGCGACTTGAAAAGAAATAAAAAAGTAGGAACCTTAATCTGAAAACTGGAGGGCTTCCAATCATTGCATATACGTCTCCTGCACTGACATTTGAATCTTGCGTCCATCTCAGATAGCCTGTTGAACTATCCTGCTGGACACTATTAGGGAAAAGCATTAGCTCTCCTGATGCCACACTTGAACTGCCCCATTTGCGATTTAGGTGTTCCATAACTGATGATATCTTTTTCCGAGTAGGGAGAGTAAGCTCCAGGTGCGGATTATGTTTATCCTGTGAACAGATGAAAACCCAAATTTGTTTGCATGAGCTGAAAAATGTTCAGGTGATAAAACTTTATTCCAAATTGAACTTGAAAATCTAAGTTATGTTGCTACTCACAATTTCCAAGGCTCTTCTAGTACCATCATCGATGGGGAACAACTGGAGTTTAAGTTTCATAGAGTTGTGTATATTGTTCTCTGCACAAATGTTTTGCGGAAAAGTGGGCATAGGAGGCAGAAAATTTCCAACAGGAACAACACTATTTTGGTCTGAAAATGCAATGGACAAAATAATGCCGTTAAAAAATGTTTCACAACCGTACGGATTCTTATCCTTTCAGTTCAAAAACATAGAACAGAGACATCTGGGTAGGAAATGATTCACCTGCACTGCTTTTGTCTTGTCCAACCTCTTTATCGATTGTTCGCTCCAAGTGCTCAGCAGCATCTGCAACCAAAGAAACCCCAGCAATTGCAGCCTTCTCCCACTTTTTATATGCTGCTGTTGAAGAGACAACGCCTGCTAATTTATTAGGAACCAGAATTTCCTCAATAAGGTGAGTGTGTGTGTATATATCAATTTTGCTTAAATTGAAAATGATGTACTACTACATAGTTTGAGAACTAAATTTCCAAAAAGTAGTGGATACCACCAATTATATCTGAATCAAGAAGCAATACCTCATCATAGCTTTACCACATACAGAAGAAATTGCACGGAGCATTTGAATTGATTTCATTTTTAAAGGAAGATAAGTCAATTGTCTTCATAGCAAAAGAAAATACGAAGAACAAAACCAGAAGTTGGGTTTAAAGGGGCAAGAGCAGCAATCGAACTTGACAAAGGAGCATGTTAGTTTGAAAAAAGAAAAAGAAGAAGATAACTTTAAGTCAATAAGGCATAGGTTCACTTTCGCTAATATAAAACTCTAATCAGACAAAGTCCAAAGTCCAAATGCAATCGATTATCCTCTTTTCGATTATCCTCTTTTCTATTGACAGGATACTAGATCATTTTTCTTTTTTTAGAAGAAGAGGATACTAGCCTCATGCAAAGTTGAAATCAAATATTTATGCCCATCCTTACATCACAACGAAATACAAAAAAAAAAGCACATGAATTTAGAAGCCAATATGCACAGCTGAGGGACAAAGCAAAAACTAGGAATATAGTTCTGAACTCTAGCGAGAAGATTGTGAATGCAACTAATGACCCCCACCAAACATTAATCAAAATGAAAGGGACAGATATCCAACATTCTGAATAGAGAAAGTCACCATGGAGTAGCTAAAAAGTAGGTAGACAAAAAAAAATCACCTGGTTTCCGTCGTTGTCTAGGAGGTTTCACGGTACTTGAATCTCCTTTGTTGCTACGATTAACACCTATGTTTCCACTGCGCTTTAAAGATGCTTTTCCAGGTCCTAGTTTCTGAATGTTGTGACTGTCAACAAGAACAAGTTTAACTGTACGATTATCAGAATGATTTGAGACAGTGCTGGCAGCATCAGGAGGGCAGTTTTCCCCCTGAGAAGGCCGTTTCCTGACGGTCTTCTTCCGGTCTTTCAGGAGTTGGTGTTCCTTTATAAGAAAAACATGTTAGTCGGTCCAGCATAAGAAAAATATATCAACATCATATGGAGTGCAATTCTGCTCACCAACGTGGTGCATCCTCACCACTTCTCCATCATGAGTCACATACCACATCATGGATGACCAAGATTAATATGTGCAATTGTAACTTTTAGGAAAGTTAAAACACATCACACATGATGAGGGAAGAGGTAACAGTGCATCATGGTTTAATGGTGGTGAGCAGAATTTTACTCTACCACTGCTAAATCTAGAAAAGTATTCATGGATCGAAACTGGTATTATTTACTAACCAATGCTTCCATAAAAATCTTAAACCGTCGGGGCTTCAAATGAAGCTTTGATGCTTTACAGCTATACTTTTCCAGCAAAGACCACCTGTAACAAGGTCACACAATTATAAGAAACATATGCACAATTTATCTTTGACAAGAACACTAGTGCAATAATGCCTATATGTAATTGCAGATCATTTACAATCCTATATGACACGAAAACCAAATGATTGTCAATCATGTTGTCCTTAAGCCATATATCAACAACCGCTTCTCTACAGAAGATTTTCAGTCAAATGCCCCCGAAGTGACTGATAAAATCTAAAATTCAACTTCAATCTCTAAACTTTTAAAGGTTATACAAAACTAAGAAAATTTGAAACCAGATTAATAATTAATCTTACCATCGAAGCATAGCAGCATTAGTGTCTTTAGAGTTTCTGGAATCCAAATATAATCCTGGACCCAGCAGCTTGTTCATACGCCTCACAAGACGATAGTAATAATGCCTGACCTGCAAAGCATAGAAGGAAAGACACACAAAGCAACATAGACAATCAAAATCAAGATGTTGACAAGGAGAATTCATGAACCACTGGATGAAACAGTCAAAAGTAACTGTTTTAGTGAATACCTGATCCTTGTTTTTACTTTGAACACGACAAGTGATTTTTTCAAAATTCTGCAATCAAAATGCAATGCAGTTAGGGATTATTATGTGCCAAATAGTCTATTGCCAAGACAAGAAAGGACATTGGCATACCTTGCCAACTTGTCGTAGTGCAGCAAAGAAACTTTGCTCTTCTTGATGTGTCCAAGCAGCCCATTGCCGTGTTGGTTTTTTCACTACAGATTCACAACAATTAAATAATGGAAAGTTTCACTTTGGAAGGTCACTTAATAATCAGAAAACCCATATAAGTAAATAAAATTCAAAATTGATTGCAACAACATACCAGGCTGCTGCACTGCAACATGATTTGAGGTGGATGGGACTAAAGCAGGACCTCCCTCCTGAACCAAAATACTATCCTGATATGGGTGTGCCCCAGAGTCCATGATGTCTGTTGACCCCAAACCTACATGCTCATGGTCTGGTTCGAGCAATACTTTGTTGACTTGAACTTGCTGCAAATCCAACTATTTAATGAGTTAAGCTTATCATGGAAATATCAGTGCAGCAAACAAGACAAAGTTAAACTAGAACGAAGCAACAACCTAATCATGTATTCGCATGCGCTCATGATTCATGCACCACAAATTCTGTTTTATCAAGATATTTCTTTATGTCAATAAGGTTGCATTTTAGAGCCATTTGCATATGGGATCTAAATTTCATATCCCCTAGTTTGAAATTCATCAGTTATAAACCCCTAGTTTGGGTAATTTCATAGTGCTGAATCCAAATCCTTACAAAGAGGATTCCATCAAGTATACATTGAAGCTCACAAATATCAACCAAACTGTTTAAGAAGCTAAGAAACCAGTAGTTGAAGGCCAAAACCCAAATCTATCAATCCAAACAGACCATGAGTACTAGAACTCACGTCATGCTAGTAAGGCCCAGTATCATATTAGCATCCAATTCCGAAAGAAGAGCCTACATTGGCATATTTAACATTCTAGTTCAGCAAAATTAAAGCCATTGAACTCCAGTAATCGAAAACAAAATAAGAACTGTATTTGGTAGCTAAGAAAATGCTGGAAAACGATAATAGACAATAGAATAAACTCTTCAAAAACTTCTATTAGATCCAAATCGCAACCTCAACTCAACTCAGCTCTGCCTTGCACAATTTTTAAAATTTGCCTTTAATTCAAAAAAAATACCAAACAAGTACTCGAGAAATTTCCCCTAATTTCAATTTCTTCGACTTTCCCAGTAGCCAAACGAGGGTTAGGGTTTCGAACAACACAAACAAAGAATCAACTAAAGCTCTCTATCAATCACATCAATACATGTATCTGCAAAATTCATACTCATAATTACCTGAGAGATACTTCGGAGAATCCAGCAAAACCCAGGAACAAGCTCCGGCGATTGATGAAATGCAGAATAAATTTTCTGTCAGACGTTTAAGTCCAGAAAAGAAACGATTTTTTCTTTTTTACTCTGAAAAAAAGAGAGGGGGTTTTCAGTTATTCACTGAAAAAGGACGAAAAATTAGGATTATTGATTTATTTGGGATGTTTCACAACTGGGTTTTTTCTGTTTTAGGGTTGTGATGTTTTCCTATGAGACACATGGACATGAACATAGACATGGACATCAACACATGGCCTTGACCCTAATTTTTCACAACTGTGATATGTCAAAGGCCTAAATTTTGACAGTTGTGGAAGGTATGATTCTGCATTTATATTTTTGTTAATTTCAATAATCCTAGAAACTCGATCATGTATATATGTTCGAGTTATAGAAGCTACGCTGGTGAGTTGGTTATAATCAATATCATAGAGGTTATAGGTTCAAATTTTACGGACATATGATAATGGACGAGGTGAGGATTAAACAAAAAAAAATTATCATAAACAGTACCTGACGTAAAAGTTGTACATTATTTTGGTACCCGACATTTAAAAAGATCACATTAATACCTGACCTTTCAAATTTGGCCTAATTTTGGTACCCACCGTTAATAACTCCGTAAAAAAAAAATCCAAGGAAAAAAAAAGCCATGTGGACATGTTTTAAACGGAGTTATTGACAGTGGGTATCAAAATTGGGTCGGGTTTAAAAGGTCATGTACTAATGTAATAGTTTTTAAATGTCATATACCAAAGTGATGTACACCCTTTAGGTCATGTACTCTTTATGATAAAAGTTCAAAAAAAAATTGTAGAAGTTACATGCAAACGAACTCTCTCTTATTTGCATACATTCAGCAGTTTATTTTCAGCATCAGAACCGGTCATTTTTTAAATTAACCTTCAAAGATCATGTCTGCAAAAAATTATTTATATTAAATATCGTGAACTCATCCAACTATATCAAACAAATGGACGATTTTGGTGAAAATAAACATTCACATACTTTAAATTTTTGCAAAAATGATCTTCAAATGTTGATTTAAAAGATGAACGGTTCAGATCATGGAATTAGACTGCCGAATGTATGCAAATAAGAGAGAGTTCGGACACAAATGTCCGACATGGTTCGGACCTAAGTTTTTTCCATAGTTCAATGCCCAATTTTTTTCCATAGTTTTTTCCTATACTAGACTTAAATGAATCTCTTCTTTAAGATTAATGAGAAAGTCCCATTAGGATTACATCTACCATATGTAACTATTCATAATTATGAAAGATCTATTTTTACTTTTCCTTCCCACAGGCCGCAATCAAGCATTCCCTGCTACCGTGTGTGATGAATTCAAATTAAAGTTTTGTTTCCACCACATTAATAGGGTGGGTGAATATGTTACTTCACATGATCAAGACTAATACCTTGCACCTTTTTTAACTTTATGAATGCATCTTTAACCAAGTAATGAATTGCCTGCAATGAAGGCAATCTTGCTTCAAGAAAGAAAACCATATAAAGAAGTCCAGCAGTGGACTCGGCACATGCAATGCAGGTAATGATAGTACCATATCTGAGAAAGAAGCATATTTTGCCTTTAAAGAAAAAACCTCTCTACCTATCATGTGTTTGTGTTAGTATAGAAAAGCAAATGTCAAAAGAAAGAGAAAGCCAAAGACAAGAGCATCTCACCCTACAGAAAAAGCTCCAATTATATCAAACAAGGTATCAATTCGACTTGGTCAATTGCTAAATAGTATTGTACATCCAGCTATTTAGAGGAAACAAAAGAAAAAAAAAAGTAGAAACAAAATCTAGGAATCCCTTCTGATTTTGTTGCCTAAACTTTGGTTGCGGACATGCTTATGCAGGCTACTTTTGCATTCAAATTTCAACGGGATTTCATGATAGTAGGAACTGAAGGAGTAGACTAATGAAAAGGAATCACAGTGTTCCGCAAGCCAGGAATTTACATTCTATGCATCCAAAATTGTTATAGACAAGTTACCATAATTATAATGATAGTCATATTGATCAAAACAATACAGATAGTAACATCAGATGGCTACTGTTGAAGCCTGTCCTATGCTTCCTATGCTTGTACAGGACGCAAGAAGGAATCGACTATAGCCATTTGGTAACATACTCAAACATATTCTGTTCCTATTCTTTTGAAACTGTATCTGCTTCACCAATAGCTTCCATCCACCCCACCACCATTTCTCTTACTTGGAAAGCTCTTCAACCCTGCAAGTATGCAAAATGCTCAGCATTTCATTTTATTGACAATTTCAATAAACTCAACCTCAAACAATGTTACACAACAGGATGCAACAGAACAACATAAAAATATTCTCATCCATTTATCAGGTGAAGTGCAAGCCAGGAATTGGGAACCATTTAAAGTTTTAAAAAGATCCCAGAATGACAGCAACTCACATTACCAGTAAAGGACAACTTTGCTTGGAGAAACAGATCGATGCCACCAAGAAAGGACCCTAGACCAGTTTGACGTGAGAAGATATATCCATTCAGTTCCAGTGGTATAAGGGGTGCCAGCTTCATCCATTGGCTTCTACAATAACTTCATCCACTAGAGGTTGATTTACAAAGCATTAATCTGTACATAGGGTCCCCACGATCCAAGACATGTTGTTCCCAATCTGACCGAACTCCAAATGGATTGTCCTTAAGCCACCCTTGATTGGTTATGGCATAACTTTGTTCAAGCACAATAGTAAGTTTACCCTTGCCGTATCTCAGAAACTGTTCTTTCATTCTCACAGAGACAGCCTCTATGTCAGATTGCAGAAAGACCTAGAAGATAGAGGAGAAGTTAGCAAATGACTAGAGTACCTGAAAAAGCATTGTCATGTGGTTAACCTAAATAATTTTTCCAGATTTATATAGTTCTAACTTTTAACAATGCATCATGGAGTCTATGGAATCATCACTTACAAGTGGTTGGTATTGAGGGTGAAGAGGGGGAAAGAAGGTGGGTAACGGAGTTCATATGGAGATTCACCGTAGAGAAGGTGCAAAATAGTCTTACCTTTCCATCAGCTGTAAGGAGATCAGCAACTGCTTCGACTAATGACCTTTGCAGCATTCTCCATCTATGTTCTGGTTCGTTGAAATCAGGATTTGGACACTGAATGGAGAGAAAAATACTTATTAAGTACGTTTTGTTTTTTTATACCCAGATGCGGACCGGGGCTCGAATCTGGGGCACTTATTAAGTACTTTTTAAAATAAATATGCATATCATCTCAGCATTCAAGGCAAGGACAATGGAATATAAGGAAAACAAAATGCGTTTAATTTGCCACATCAAATATAGTGCCCTACTTGCGATGTCATTTCAAGAAAGTGATAGAGAACAACATAGTACTGTTTTTTAACAGAGTTGTATCTTTCTCAACTTATAAGGAAATGCGGTACCAGGATGTTCTCTTAAAGGATATTATTTTGAAGTGTCAAGCTAACATAATATGAACCACATACACCAGGCCATCAAGGAAAGTCTGAAAAGAAAGTAATCAGGTTTAGCATGACTTTCCAAATGATATTACATCTTCATTATGCATGAAATTAAATGGACATCAAGTTGTAAGTTCTTAAGTTTGACAGAAAATATATTGCTAAGTCTAACAGGCACAATTGCATCAGTTAGATACTTGCTAGAACAAGAAACTGCTGCAAGTTGATAATAGACATAGAGTTGAAACCCCAACCTGTATTGACACAAGTACTAGCTTTCCTGGGTAACTAGAAATTATGGAACGGAATGTCGATGTTGCATTTGTGGCGATGAAGTACCTAAAATATACAAAAAAAAAATGGTTCAGATGATGAAGCCGGACCCAAAACTTTCAACACAAGTCTATCCATGGAAACACTTCAGTTCCTACCCTCCCTCAAACTCAACAATACACAGACACACATATACCGGCTGGTTCCATTCAAATTATAAGTTTATAACTCACAATAATGAGCACACATTTTATGCTGCATGCTACTCAGACATGCACATTGAAAAGAAATGCTAGCAGCACTCAGTCACACTAAGGTTATGCAGAAGGCAGTTAGACCAGGAAACACAAATAACCTCTGCATGCTTAAGGCACAACCTTACCCATTTCTTAGACCACACTGGTGAGTAGAATCCAGGCAACGTTTTACCAGCTGAAAAAGAGTTGAAAATGTGTCATTAGTATATTATTAAGAATTTAAGCAAACAGAATATAAAATTTCCAAATTCTGGAGACCTTTTTATTAATCTCCAAACCCAGAAAATTCAAATCCTTCCTTGTTTTAGCCATCCCGAAAAGAAACATTCCATTACCTGTCAATTGTTCATTGGAGTTAGGAAAGAACCTGAAACTACTAGAACTATCGTTGTGAATAAATCCTAGACCAAAATAAAAAAATTATTAAAATGTTGTAATTAAATCATATAGGGTTTTCCAAAATTATACAACCATTTCAACTAAACAAGCCTTGGCATCTGTATCTCCCAATTGTAAGTTTATCTCACTTTACATCCTTTTAGCTTCTTGTGAGAAAAACAAAAAGTGGAAAACGAAAACAAAGGGGAAAGAAGATGAAATACTATACCACTTCCAATATCAACTACCAAAGGTTGAGCTGGATCCGAATAGGCAGCATTCCAGTCAACATCAAAAGGGTATGCCTGCACTAAAGGACTATTATAAGAAATTTGAAATTATTTCTAAAATTAGTATTATGCAATGCTGGATAAGTTGTACCTCTACTATCTTGAAGTGAATGTATCAGTCAGATGTTCATAACTCTCTTAGGTGAGAATTAATTCATATCATGATGCCCCTCATTAGACGTATACATCTATCTAAACCAAGTGTACCGAGTTAATGGCCCTTATGGTAGGAGTACCACCATCATGGGATATGAGGCAAGAGTCCAAAGATTTGCAGTTAATATAGTTTCATGCAGGTTGTTTCTTCAGGAACAGATTACAATGAGGCTTTCACATTCTAATTAATACACATGCACAAATGTAGCAATACTGATATGGGAACTAGACTATTAGATGGTCTTTCCGACCATGATGGGACTCATGACATCTAATTTTGTCCCATTTACAGTCTTGATCGAATCCTCTTTTAAGCTTCGTCTTAAAGCAGTGAATTTTTATGAACAAGACTACAAAACTTACTCTATCTAAAGCCATGATGCCTGGAAGTTTTCTTCCTTTGAGAAACTCCCATACAACTGTAGCATTCTCGATCATATTGAAGTGAAAGGTGGAATTTGATTCCTTCACCATTGCTTCACATGCCATATTCCCAACAACAGTTATGTTGCTGTTTCTTTGACTTGGTTGATTAAGCATTTGAGCCACTTTAGAAGCTCCTTTTGCGCCGTTGTTCGAGTGGAATTTCACTGGACCAATCCAGGTAACTTTCTGCAGTTCATTGAAAAATATCAGGGAGGTCTGACCACGAGTCCATGACAAAGCCAGCAACTATGAGTACTTGAATGTTCAACACAAAAGAGAACATAATGCCATCACGAAAGAAATACAGATGACTTCAAGATGAAATTTAGTCAAGTGGTATGCCTTTAACATGAGTGCATCTACGCCACTATACTCATCAAGTCTCCATTTAACTTCGAAATTCTTTATATGTTTAAATTTCAATGCAGGAAAATAAACAACAATAATTATGTGAAAGAGAAGAGGACTTGGTCCTTAGATATAGTACCACAACACACTGTTATGCATACTAAAATGCATCAGCAAAGAAAAATGCACTGCCTCTATTCCATAAATATATCTTTACAAATTGATGCTGTCACTTCAAGATTTAATGTCAATTGATATTTAAAAACTAAGAAACAATTCTTCATCTGTAAAACAGTTCCTCAAAAGTATTTTAACTTACCTTGCATTTTGTAAGAATGGAGTTTATTTCATCTAATGATACAGGCCCGATATCAACAGGTACCCACCCTAAAACAGGAAAAGAATTGGATTAAAAACTCAGTTTTCCAATTCATTGTCATAATGAGTCAATGACACTGTGACACACATCTATAAAATCAAAACTTGAAACTATCTCACATGTAAACATAAATAACAAGAATAGCAGACAAATGGAATACTCGATTCATACATGTTCTGATCATTTAGGAAAGAAATGGCATCATATGTTTGGTCAATCAAATGCAGTCTCACCATCTGGAATACCATGCGCGGGAAATATTTCCAATTTCTTTGAAAGCCGATAATTCTTGCACCAAAAGTCTTTTGGATATAGGATCTGTATATTTCTATTGTGTGCAAAATGGACTATATCTGAAGCTTCTTTAAGTGCTCCATGTTCCACCAAATTCAAGGGAACAGATAGCCGTAATGCATGAATTATTTGGAATGACATCATTCCAACAAACACTAACCCATCACATCTGGAAGCTAAGGTATGCAGAGCAGCTGCTTTATCAAAAAGATTACTGCCTCCAATCTGCATTCCCGAAGATTAAAAAGTTTATACGTATCAGTATGACCAGAACCAACCACAACAATTAGAACTCATATACAGGCAGTGGAGACATACAATTGCTACATAAGGTTTTGTGTTGGTTTCTGCAAGCCTTCTAAGTTGATATAGGCTCTCCTCAAAGTGAAAACCAGCTAAACAAGCATAACAGAAACGGGCAACTCCACATGTCGATGCAAGAATCTTATGAGACCGGGAAAAGTAGTCATTAACAAATATATCAACTCCCGATGACAATACTTGAGCAAATTTTGCACAGTTGGCAATTTCCCCTCTAAATTCAGAAAGATTCTCAAGAAGAAGAATATCTGCTTTTTCAAAGCCTTCTGTCTTTGATACCATGTTACGAGAAATGCATTGTATTGGAACAACCTTGTAGTCAAGAATTGATGACAAGAAATCTGAAATATGGAGCCATCAAACACTAAATCAATTAAGAACGTGCTGTATTGATCATAATATGATACTGTCATCAATCATCATCATTGTATAAATGCTAGTCATGAATTGAAACTAACATTAGTGAGTGGCATTATATACCTGCAACAGATTCTGCAGCAAACACTCTAGGATTAGTTTTAACACTCCAATCACTAACAAGAATTACTTTAGCCCCGGACTTGTGTAAATACTTAATGGTAAAAAGCGCATTGGACTGAAACCTGCGTTCTTCTACTTGTTCCTGAAGCAAAAGGGTAGAATCAAATCTGACCAGGACAACTTTTTCAACAAGCTCCTCCTTTGGAAATTTCTCAAGAGTTTGCAAGTGAGGCAAGGCATCCAATTCTCCTCCATAGGCCTAAAAGAGCAAAAACCCAGTTCAAATAAATCAAAATTCATACCAATATGTAAGAAAGATATGAACTTTATCGAGTAAACTAGTATTAGTGTAGTACCTTACCTTACATTTAAATGTTACATTTGCTTTGGGATATTCAACACTGTGAGGTTTGGAAGCAATGGCTGAAAATGCAGGAGAGTTGCCGAAAGAGAGAGTTGTGTGAAGGTGAAGCAAATTTACAAGTTGACCCATGTTATGCAAAGTATCAGAGCCCAGAGCTCTAAAACTCGGTGGTTTTCTGCTATCATGCTTCTGGCTGTGGTTTTAAGCAACGGAGATGACAAGAGTAACGACATGCAGTGTTAAAATAAAAACGTCATGTCGTTTAAATGGGCGACCCATACATAATACAAACGCACAGCTTCAAGTATTCAACAAAGCAAATCAAAGGGAAGCTCAGTCAGAATCGTAGAAGAGCCAATTGGGGCATATCGCTAGCGACGTCGTAAAGTCCGATACCGGAGAGCTTTAGCTGGCCGGAGATCGGAGCTAAAATGGGTTTCAGTTTGGGATTCTTGGTCGGCATCTTTGGTGTTCTGGTTCTCTCTCATGCCGCTTACTCAACCGTCCAGTGTAAGCCCCAGTAACTAATAAATGCCCCAATATATCCATATAGATGCATAATCTTGAATTGTTAGATCAATAATTCTAGGGTTTTATAGTGATTGATAGTTGGATTGTTTTTGAGATTGGTTGATTTGGTTGCAGACAGGGGCTTGTTGAAGATTATGGAGGAAGAGTTTTCCGGACCTCCAATCACTGTAAGATTAAGAATTGATAGATGTAGCTAAAATTGGTCTGGTTTTGTTCAAGTGTTTATGTATCTAAAAAGGGGTTATTTGCAATACAGGTGGTGGCTGAATTGCTTCTAGGGTTAGTGTTCAGTTTGTGGGCAGCACTTACTGTTCCGGGCACGTTTCTGTCAATACATCCCCATTCTGAAGAGAATATGTATGTGTTTTGTTCAGTGTTTGTCTTCTCAATTACTCACGTATGTCTTGCTCATGGTGTGATTGGATTCTGTTCAATCCCTTGATGAAACAAATCTGTAGTAGCTTTGTTATCCTATGCATTTCAGCTTGCAATATAGTCCTATTTGTATAATCACTGTTTCGCAGAGTTTGCAACTGTTATCGATGCAAATTCTTACTTTCATAGTTTCATTGTTTGAGACTTTGAGGTGGTAATGATGTAGTAGAAGAGTGTTCGATGGTTCTGGTAATGATGTAGTACGGAGTTTCCTGTTATAGTTATCTGAAGTTGAATGTCTTGAAAATGAAAATGCTATTGCTTAGACTTATAGGATTGAAACATCTTGTCTGTATTCGAAAATGAGTTTACTTGCGAAGACATAACAATATTCGATTAGATTTCAAGTATTGACAGAGTTCAAAGTGAGAGAGTAGTAGGATTGAGGAGCGAAATCAATATAAAGATAGAAACACATGGTAAAGACTTGAATTTAGAGCTCTGAGCAATCTGTTGACATCCTGATATGGACTTCCCTTTTAACCTGTCTGTGTTTGGTAATGAGGTCATATATTGTAGGCTTTGTAGCCCATTCTGCATGGACAGATGCTACTTAAGAATATGAAATATGGATTAACCTCACTTTTGTGTCTTTCAGTTCTCAAGTTTATTATTCCTTGCATAGAAGTAATTTTTAATGCATTATTAAACGAGCGTCAAGCCTTGCTTCATATTCATAGAGGTGACTAGTCTACACTCTTCAAAGAGCAATTGGCTAGCTGTCTTTGTGCTTTGTTGGTGTAAACTTTGCAAAAGCTTAGTTTTTGTGATGCAAAATCTCAGTTGCTGCCATTTATTCTACGGTTTCTGTACTTGAAATCAGAAGAGTGACTTTTAGATGCTGTATAAGATGTTTGATTGGATATTTGACAACCAGATTATTCTGAACTGCAGGATAGTTGCTCTACCGGCTAACCTGGACTTCATGGTCTTCAACCATCGAGGCAAAGTATTTCCCGTGGAGATGGATTTGAAACTGAAACATTAAGGGGGGTTCAGTTTAGTGAACTCGGGTGTATTCGAGCAGAACACTGTTTTTAGTTTTTTTTCTGCCCTTCAGAGAGAAAAATGACAGCATTTGGCGGATTAGGTGCTGTATATGCATTTGATAGCAGCTGGCAAATCATGAACTCTGATCCTACTTGTTTTAGTTTTCTTGGATTATGTTACTGTATTTTGTTTTTACCGATCTATCTAGAGGATACCTGTTTACTTTATCTGTTACCTTGGTCTAGTCATTTATGGTAATTTGAACTTGGAGATTTTTCAGCTTTTCTATTTAGATTGATTCCCCCTCCTGCTAAAGTGAATGGGACATATCTCCAACTAGACATTTCTACGTTTGCTTTTTCTTTCATTCAAAGCAAAAGGAGAGGGCCGCCAAATATAGATCGGATCAAACTGCGATAGAAGTTGCTATATAAACTCAATAGTAATAGAATTGATTCAATGTGATACAATTTCAAATTGGTGAGCGCAAACGAGAGCAAAGACTAACATGGAATGGAAAGAAAGCTTTCTAAAAAAAATGTTAGGAGTGGGACTGACTACAACTAGTCACTACATCTCATTATCCATACTAGAACAACAGGTACAATCCTCCTCTACTCTGAGCATCAATAGCCCATTGCTACTGCCAATGACAAACCCAGTAAATGAATTAATCTACGACTGATTGAGTTCCTGTGGGTTTTCCATGGATTGCCTAAGAATAAGCTCGGCTCTCCTCTTCTTTTCGTCCCTCTCCTCATCTCGCAAAACCCAATTTGCTGGTCTCCCTGAACCCTTCTTTTGGAGGCTCAAATCCGAAGATTGACCGAGAAATTTCTTCCCAGTTCTGAAATTTAAATGAACAGGGGGCCTCGAATTCGGAAGTAGCTTCCTCTCTTCGTCTCCCTCCCCATCTCCATCCATCCACACCCCATTTTTCACGGCTTGAATGGCAGGGGCAAATGCCTCTAAAACAGAAGAAGCACGGTTCCCTATGGCCAATTCATCCGAAAGCTTTGATGGTAAGACAACCGGAGACACATCTTTCTCACCCGGCTGGAGAGGTGGTTCAAGAAATGGATTACTTTCACTCCCTTGTAATTGCAATCCCTTCCCATCATTACCACCATCCAAGGCCACCACTGAGACTGGGACAGAGGTTGAGGCTGAACCCGGAGCTGAACCATTGCAGAGCAACCTCTGCTGCAGACTCAACAAAGACCTCTCAGCCTTTCTCCGCTGCCTCGCTTGCTCAATCTTATCCTCACGAGGATCCGTCTTCCTCTCATTCCACATTGGTGAGTGAATGTAAGTGTGTGGATCAGGGAAAGCCGGCAACCAATTGGGTAAATGCTTGCTAGGTGGAGTCTCCCCCATTTGCTCGAAACTCGGAATCAATCTCCGATCCTTCATCACCGGAAACCGGGGCAATGGCTGAGCAAATGGAATCTCCTCAGCCGTGCCCACATACTGAATAAGCCCCTTCACTGTGCCCGACCCGGCTAGACAATGGGTTACCTCCGCCGCACCCGAAAATCCTTGCAGCGACTCCAAATCCTCCAACCCCCGAACAATATCAAACACATTAGATTCAGTCCTACCAGCCAAGTTAGCATAATAATTCGAAATCTTTCCTAAGTCACGGAGGTATCTGATGGCAATGTCAGCCAAGGAGTCCAAAGCAGACTCCTTGAAGCCCTGAAACCCCACGCTCTCGCATATCTGCGCCACCGCGACCTTCGACACCGCTCGCCCAAACTCATCGGCTCCACCTCCTCCTGGTCGTGGTCTTCTGGGCGCACCACTGCTACCGGGTTCATTCACTCTGCTACTTTCCGCATCTCCATGGCTCATATTCAAACCCTCATATCAAATTCAGCTTTTTCTTGAACCCGCATCATAACCCGCAAAACCATTACCACCGCAACGCGTGCATCTCAACTCCTTTTCCCGCGTCCTTTCCCGGAAACCAAACAGAATCATATAAGCAGCTGACACTGAGAAACCCTAGAGTGGACAAAAAAACCTCCCAACCCGAACGCGAAAGGCTCGTTACAAATTGGGTTGAAAAAATTGAAATTTTCGGAGTCTTTGAGTGATTCGAAGACTCCGAAACATGAATCAGCAGTTAAAAAAAGCAGAGTAACGAATCAGATTCAAACCAACATGGAAAACCCTAAAAGAGATGTAGAAATAACTAGCGTTCGGGTTTTTGAGAGTGGGGAAGGTTAGGTATATGGAGGGAATTTATGAATTTTGAAAATTGAAATTGATAAATCCCTGGTAAGACCCTGATGGCAATGTTGGCATGGAAATTCAAAAGCAATGAGATTTGGGAACGAAGAGAGAGAAGGGTGTGAGGTCGATGAAGAGAGTCGGGGTCTTGGGTTTATTTTATAGAGGCTTGCACTAAACTAAGGGGGGGATATGGGCTCTTGGGCCTGTTGTAACCAACCCGGCCCAAAATCAAAAATCCAGATATATTCTTTGTACTCATCGGATAAGAAACTCAGAGAGAGAGACTAGAAGAGAGAGTGAAAATGGAGAAGTACTTCGGGAACGCATACAGGGGAGACCCGGGAGTCCCACACGCCGACCCGGAACGATTCGTGAACATATGGATCGGATCCGCTGCTTTCTCTGTGCTGACCTTGTTCAATCCCTACATGTGGCAGCTCTCCAATCAGTTCAAGTACTTCATTTTTGAGTTTTGGATGATACCCAGTTTGTGATTTTGTTAAAGTTTTGAGTTTGGGTGATACCCAGTTTGGGATTTTGTTTGCGTTTGCTGATTTTGTTTTTGCCCAATTTGACATGGTTGCAGTTGGCATGACAAAGCCATGCTGTTTGAACAGTATCACTGGAAAAGGGCACTGAAGAAAGGGCAGCCCTATAAGTTTAAGGTATGTTATGTTGTTTCATATGACCTAAAGTTTCAATCTTTTTGCTGCTTCTTATGCAACACATTGAGGAATTCTGGTGGGTTTGAAATCAATTGGGCATTGCCATTTTTCATGGTTTTTTTTCTTGTTGCAGTGGAATGAGTACATGGACAAGGACCACAGAGATGCCTACTACATCAACTGGCCCGTTTATTTCCCCTAGTTGTGTACTTGTATGTTTTAACTGGGCATGCTCTTATTTTTGCTACTTGAACTGTTATAGCCTTGTCTCATTTTGCTAAGCTCAACTTGTGATAGACTGAAGGTGATGTGGTTTATCATCCTTCATTTCTTATCTTCTTTTGTACTGAGAGCTTAAATCAAAATCTACTCATTTTCGGGCATTTCCTTATTGTCATTGAGTTCTGTGTGTGATGATCCTTTGCTAAAATCAGCAGTTTCTGCTATTATTTGAGATGATGATGGTTGGGAACAATGGTGATTCATGGATGCATGTAAATCATGTAATACTAACATTGTCACTGAAAATAACAAATTTGTGTTCCTCAGAACGCAAGAATGCATATCTATTCTTCCACCCCACATATTCTTCTAATTTCAGCATGAATCATGTGTAGTTGCATAAATTTGGTAATGGTATGAACACATTTCAGCATAAATCCTAACCTCTTCTAATTTCAGCACGAATCATAAATTGGCGAATGGTATGAACAAATTGAGGTATGCAAACAGTCTTGATTTCTAGATTATGTCAATTTATGATTGGCACTGAGCTTAAAAGAAACTAGAACATTCTACAATTCAACATTAGGTATTGTATTGAATAATCTTGCCAATTATAGCTAGTCATCCAGGAAGCGAAATTTTACTTGGATTTAGCTAGTTTGTTGAAATTTTGGCTAATTTACTATGAATTAGCCAAAATTTAAATATAGCATGTCACTTTTATCGCTTTCTAGATGGAAAAGTGCCAACTCCTTTGCTTAAATTTCTTGCTTGGATTTGAAATTTTGTATTATCCTTTACCAAATGATAATGTATCTGCTTTTAAAGCAGGCTATGCATTAGAGTTTAAAGGGGTACTGTAAATCGTAATATTGAGTTGAATGGAGTTAATTAAGTTTAATTTTTAACTCCTCGTTTAAACATTCAAACCAAAAAAATAAATCAACATGTTATCGTCTTCAAAAACGCAGAAAATGTTTTTAGCTAAACTTAATAGGAAGATACTTCAATCAATGTGAAAATTCAAGATGAGAAAGAAAATAGATGGTATCCAGAGATCGGCGTTTATATAAAGAAGAGTTTAGGAAATCACTTTGTTTAGTGACATTTCGGTTTTTAAGTTGAAGATCGGGGCAGATCAGATGGATGCAAAGAACACAATGAATAGAGGGAGAATGAAGGTTAAAGGGGTAACGTTACAATTTTACAAAGAGAAGGGAGAAGAACATAAATGAAACTAGCTCATGTATGCTGGAATTGGTTTTTTTTGTTTGTGTTATTTCTCTATTTTTGTAATGACAGAACAGATAGAGATCATTCAGTAACGTACAATTCAATAATTTGACTTTGGTTTTATGAACAAGTTCCATTTCTTACTAGAAATTACTTGAAAGTCGATCACCTTTAGTTATTATCTAAGATTTGAGTAAATAATTAGTAATTCTGGTATTTTATAACCAAGTACCACATCACGTACGCTGTTCACTGGCCTAGGCCTCACCCTCACCCTCAGTTTGTGAACGAACGAATTAACGTTAATTTTTTGGCCATTCTATAAAGCATTTAGAATCTCACTTATTCATACACACCTACATTGATTAAAAACATCTCTATCTGACATTGCAAAATTGCTTCATAGAAACACTAAAGCAAAGCATGGAGCTAGCTCAAACCATCTTCCTCCCTCTTTGTCTCTGTCTAATGTTTCTTATAGCACAGCAAACGCTGCTAGTTTCGGCTGCACACAAACGCCAGAAACACCGTCCGAAAAAGTTGTTTGTTTTCGGAGACTCATTAGCTGACACTGGAAACTCTCCCAACGACCCCAACGCTCCAATCCATCCTTGGGAATATCCTTTCGGAATCACCTTCCCCGGAAAACCCACCGGCCGTTTCTCCGATGGCCTCGTCCTAACTGATTTGGTTGGTACGTGCATACCACGTACCCTTATCTCTCTTTCTCAATGTTCTTCATGAATTTCCCCTATGACATGCATATGATACTAGGTTACTATATGTCCTTGTGAGTCCAGTATCCTTTTATTAACGCCTGTACGTTTTGATGCAAATGCAGCTGAGTTTATAAGACTAAAGTCTCCAACACCATACAGACTTAGAAAAATGGGAGTCAAAAAGCCTACAAAATATGGAATGAATTTCGCACATGGAGGCACTGGTGTGCTCGATGGCTTTGTTGCACCAAACATGACCACCCAGATCGACTTTTTTCAGCAACTCGTCGACGAGTCTGTGTTCAAACCCAAACATCTCCGCAAATCTGTGGCCCTCGTCGTTCTTGCTGGCAATGACTACGGATTTTATGCTGTACTACATCACTCTTATGAGGTTCGTACGTATTTTCCTACATTATGTATATAGTTCGGCTATTCTTACAATTTGAGTACAACATTTTCACTTCTATGATCGATACAAGTAATTACTATTCTAGTGTATCGATAACTGTATATATAACTTGTTCTTTCTCATTTGAATGTTTTACAGATTCCTCAAGCTTTCATGGAATCAGTAGTAAATCAATTGACCATGAACTTGAAACGTTTATATGACTTGGGAGTGAAAAAAGTAGCTGTGACAACTTTGCCACCTATGGGATGCTCCTCTGCGCTTACTTCCCCCTTACACAAAACGTGCAACGAATTCGTCAATGCGCAAGCCAGTGTCCACAACCTTTTGTTGCAAAAAGCTGTGGCAAAGTTGAACAAGGAAACCCAGAATTCTTTCATCATTCTCGACCTTTATGCCTCGTTCGAGTCTGTGTTCAAGAACAAAGGAGACCGTCTGGGTAATTAAATTGCACATTACCATATGGTTTTCTCTTGCCATCCTAATAATCCATACACAAAGATAGATTACCCTAGTATATATGTACATGAAGTCAATTTGATTATGTTTGTATATCATTTAATTTCAGGGAGCATAAAGTTTGAGAACCCATTGAAGCCATGTGTTCTTGGTGAACCTTGGGTAGTAAATATGACTACTGGAGTAAAGAAGTATAGCGTTTGTGAAGACCCAAAATCTACATTCTTTTGGGACAATGCTCATCCCACCCAACAAGGCTGGCGTGGTGTGTGTTTAAATTTGCAGACTACACTCGGACGACTCTACTACTAGTCTGCAATTAAATAGAATATTCTATATTTCTATGTATCTCTAACTAGAATTTGTTTAACTTAATTAATTGCATTCCCCTTTTACATGTACGTCCTTATAATTATTTCATTTGTATAGGAATTGTCCTTATTTTGTTCGTACTCATGTATACATCCATCGTATATCGTGAATATACTAGTGTTGCAGGAAATTATTAATTGTAATTACGTATATTTTCTCTTTTCTCTCTATCTTATATTATTCAATGTCAACCCTCAGACTATAAACTACGAAGAATGTAGGAACTAAGATCTATTTTATCTCTATATCACATACTGATCGAATAATGTGTTAGAGAAATATGAAAACAACCACTAGAAAAAAAAACGTCACTTTTTGCTGCAAAATGTCCAATTACATTTAGTTGTCCTACCCAAAAAAAAAAGGCATATCATTTAATAAGAAAACCAAAATATAAAGAGAAACAGAAAAATATTAAATTATCCTCTTATGATCTTATCCAAAACATTTCATTATGTAAAAGGCCTTTGCAGATGCCACGGTGCCAGAAGTAGGAAACAATGGCATTTCTCCTTCCTCCATGTTCATCTTCCACTTCCCAAACAATCTCACGTCTCGCGTTCACACCACCCATTACGGCGTCGTCAAATCTCTCTTCATCAACCCAAAATCCAACCAAATACACCAACTGGGTCTCCAACTTTCGCTCCAAATCTTTAAGTTTGGCGCTCTCAGGGGCTCTCACGCTCGGATTATCTCTCTCAGGCAAGCATTCTCATTTTCTGCAATTGCATGTAAGAAAATAATATTACCATACTGAAACTGGCAAAAGCCTTTAAAATTCTGTAGGAGTAGGACTTGCTCATGCATTAGTTGGGGTGAACAAGCCAGAATTGCTTCCAAAAGAGTTCAGTCCGGTCATTGATGTAGCCGGCTTCCTCTCCGATGGCCAGGTCTGCTTTGTTTTATGAACTGTGGAATATTATAGCTGACTGCTTATTCCATTCTTGAAGGGTTTACAATGCATGTAAATTTCCAGGAGAAAAGACTAGCTCAAGAGATTGCTAATATAGAGAAGGATACTGGATACAAGTTGAGGGTTCTTGCTCAGAACTATCCTGACACACCAGGTGTGCTTAATGTTTATAGGAATTGATCGATTAGTGAGAGGTTTTGCTTTTATGTTTCTATTAATATGGTTTACGGTGAAATAGTTACAATGTGTCAATGTTGTGTAGGTTTGGCGATTAAAGATTTCTGGCAAGTGGATGATAGAACTATTGTCTTTGTTGCTGATCCCACTTTTGGTAATGAATTCATACATGCCATTGCTATGTGTGCTTCTTTAACTACCTCTAACACAGATCATTTATGTTGATGGGTCTCTTGCTCTCTTTGAGCAGGCAATATACTAAACTTCAATGTGGGGGCATTGGTTGATCTTGATGTTCCGCGTAGCTTTTGGAGCCGTTTGGCTGGGAAGTATGGAAATATGTTTTACTGGAAAGAGAAGGTGAAGTTGCATCATCACTTGTAGCTATATTTGCTATGACATTGCATTGCGCAGATGATTTTGTTAGAAAAGAAAATGAATGTATTTACTGAATGGAACAGGGGGAAGATGGATCGATTGAAGCTGCTGTAACGGCAATATCTAGCTGCTTGAGAGAACCTGTGGGCTCTGACAATTGCTCCGAGGTAAAATAATACAGTGAGAGAACCCTGTCAATTTGTAAAACAATTTACTGAGTAGGAATGTAAATGTAGAAATATTTATGATTGCTTTTGAGAAATAGAATATTTTTGCTATATTGGTTACTAAGAAGCAGGGTAGAAAACAATTATACTTTTTGTTCCTTCCTTACACCAATCCCCTTTTCTTTCCCTCCATATGGTTATACAGTGTTAAAATAAAACCCTTCCACATTAAGCTGGATGAGAATGAACTCAACCTTTCTAATTAATGTTAGTGCTCAGCCAACAATACTGTGAAATTATGTCCGGAAACACATTTCAAAGTGCTCTATCTACTCAGAGTAAGCTCCCGAAGAAACAAAGCAGCCCTACTGTTTGAGACTGTCCGATCTCTCCATGCTTTGTACAAACTATACTCACAATATGAGCCTTTATTACCATTACTGAGGCAATAAAACAAAGGGTATGTAGCTCCTTCATTTGGAGCTTCTGAAATATGTATGATAGTGTTGAAGAAATGACTGATCGATCCTGCTACAGAAAATACCATCACATGCTACATATTACGGTATTACCATTACATGAGCCCAACAAGACCAATTGATTTAGGGAACTAATACCAAATGATGTTAAGGTTAACATAATTAGAATGTAATAGTATGAAACTTCATTTCAGCATAAAAATTGATGAAAAATTTTTACCTAACACCAACAAATAATTTTTTAAAGGTGATGTTATCAGATTTACAAGAGAAGATGCCTTTATTCAATGGACGATAACTTTTTAGCATCCTCTGATATCTTAATTAACTAAATCTCCAAATTTAAAGAGTATTACTTGTCTTGTTCAAGGCAACTAGCTAAACAAGTCTTTTACAACTAGTCCATCATGCATGCACTATGCATCTTATATTTAGCGAGGGAAATGAATTTAGCATTAGATTACAGTCACGGATATATGAAAAACCTACAATAGTTGTTTCAAACCCTCTCTTCCATATATGCATGAATGTTGTGCCTGCTCTCTATTTCAAAACCTCTCCTAACCAAAATTTTACCTAAGGTTCTCTATTTCAAAAGTAAGCTTCGCTACTTAAACAACCAACCGAGCTATGCTCACACTCCAACATTCTTTTACAATATGAACCAATATATATTTTGTGAAAAACCCCATTAGTAATGAAAACGTAAACACTTAAACAAGAAAAATATATCACCTATTAAGAGAGATATATAATTACCATTAGTGTAAATAAGATCTATATTGACAATAGTAGTGAAAAACATTAATTGTTCATAACCTAGAATCACAGCCATCTCCACGCGATTGATATCACTCCAGAATAATCCGGAGAAGATAGAAACAATTGGTTTATAAATTTTATATAAGTATTTGCATAGCGGGAGAATTTGGGCATAGCGGTACAATTTTATATAAGTACTTATTAATTGTTCCTAGACGTACAATATATTCTAACTTTTTTTTTTTTTTGGCAAAACAAAAATTTATTAAAAAGAAAAGAGAATACAAGAAGAGGGGGACAAAGACCTTACCCCAAGAAACAAAAACATATGTAAAGCTGGAAAAAAAAACCAAACGTCAAGCAAATCGAAAGTTTGGATGACCCAAACGATCACGAGTACATAAGTCAATAATAAAGTGAGGAACATCATCCCACCACGATAGGCCCACCAACGAAGTACCATGATTCGCTAAAGCATCTGCGACTCGATTACCTTCTCGAAAAATATGGGAAGCACGGAAATTCAATTGAGAAATTAAGTGAAGACAATTACCCCACTCTACTCGCAATTGCCAAGGCACTAGGTGAGGAGAGCGAAGAAATTGAATAACAAGAGTAGAATCTACTTCTAACCACACATATTTCCAATCACGAACCCAAGCCAACTCAATAGCCTTAATGACCGCCATAACTTCTGCAGCTACAGAGCTTGGAATATCCAAATTAGAACAAAAACCACCCAAAACCACCCCTTGGTAATCTCTAAACACACCTCCAAAACCAGCCTTGCCCGAAGCACTTTTCCAAGCTCCATCACAATTAATTTTGACACAACCATACGGAGGAATATGCCAATTGACTTCAATGATTCGAGGAGTGTGCCTTACACGACAATGGACACCAAATCTCTTCAATATAATTAAATCTTGAGAAGTGTTGCTCATACTTCCAGAGGCAAGCCGACTAGAAGCATTAACCTGCCCAACCACCAATCTACAAACATTCTCTAAATTAGGAAGCATGTCATCATACCTTGCTTTGTTACGCGATTTCCAAATGAACCAAATTACTGAAGCATAACAAGCACACCAGAGCTCCCTCACTTGAAGACTACGACCCACCATGCCAAAATATAACAAATCAATTAAAGAGGAAGGGAGTATTCTAACTTAATATGATTCATTTTTCACAATTTCATTTCTATATAGTAACCACCAATTGTTGATGGGTGACCCAGCTTTTCCTAAAAAAAAAATCACCAATTGCAACATGATATATGCCTATGCATGTCTCTTCGTTCGGCTGTTTACAAGAAACTCATAACTATGTGGGCACCTCTTTTAGTCTTCAATCCTTCGTCAACACCACCAATAACTTTTTAGTCTCCTCCAATACTTTAATTGGATTTCCAATTAGTAACATCGATATCAGCCAGCTAGATATCACTAAATCACAAGGCGATCAATTTACCATAGTATTGCGTGCCTTTTATACATCGCATATCTGCCAAGGGAAATGAGTCTAGTATTACATCCACTACGGTCACATACATATTGTGAAGGACACGATTCAGGAGGCAGAAATAGTATTGTAAATGAGATTAGTTTTGGATAGGAATAATAAAGTCACAAATATATTATGTTTTACATTTCTTTTTCGATTTTTCTGTAAATAAGATAAATTTTTACAATTGTTGTACTGCAATTAACTTTTATAAATTATAAATTAGACTTCTTTTTACTTTGCATATTTACTATATACTAAAATGGAGTAGATGCATAAAAGAGTCTCAAACTTAATCCAAGGAAAGGTTGGTATGAAGGAATAATCAAGCCTATGGTTTGCTCTCATGTGGTAAGGACTCCGAACCAAGCGCCCACCCCCCGCCCACCAACCATAACACTTGTAAAAGCTATTCACTAGAGTTTCTTGTCTCTTAAAAATTACTGGTAGAGAGCTTGGGAGAATTCAACCTAGATATAAACAATCGAAAATTTCGGTACATGAAATTTTTCTGATTACTCGCATTATATCTAAAGTTAAATAACAACTTAAAATACAAAAGTTTAAAGTCTACAAGTCCTTTTGTTTATTCTTCACCAAAAAAAAATTTGGTAAAAATTTAAAGAACTTGTATCATATTCGGAGCATGTAATGTTTCGAATTTTAAACTACTAAATTAACTCTTTTACTAAATTGAAAAATAGTTAAAAATTGAATACTTCATGTACATACTCGGGAACATAGTAGACATTTTGGAAATTTTTGGAAATTTATTCATATTGTTCACTAAAGAAAATTTGATCAATTTGTTAAACTGAAAAAGACACAACCAAAAGGTTAACTTTTGGTATTCTGGAGACTTCAGAGTAGAGATCACAGTGAGTTCAAAGCAGGCGTAGGTTAATTAACTTGAAGTTTTCAGACCACCCAAAAAAAAAAGGTTAACCTGAAGTTGGAATAAAATAACATATCATTTCACGTCATAATTATTTTGAGACGAAATGAGATATCCTTCTGTAATTGACGTGATATATTGCCAAGGGAAGATTGCATTGAGTTAAAGCCAGCTTTGCCAAAATGCCAAATCTAGTGTGTGATGTCAGTCTCAGTCTCAAAAGTCGTTAACTTAATTAATTACTGGTCTGCGTAACTAATAAATTTACCAATTAAATTTAAACCCTACGACAGTAAAAAGTAATTAGTTCCCATCGATCGTTTCAATCAGTCCATGCATTCACTTCTTTCCATACATATAATCCTGCAGAATCTTGCTTTGTTGATCTGGTTAAGTGATAGAGTGCATCTAAGTCCAGTTAACCATGATACACCATCATCATCATCAGCCTTGATTATATACCATCAGGCGCAAGTACTGCAACCAGTAAATTAAGTACACGTACCGTAATATTCCCCCACATGCAGGTACATGGATCGATGAGCATATAATATGATGGTACACTTTGTATTTGACATGGTGAATTGATGACATCACTTTTCCTCAAGGAAGATACGATACCGTATCGCATGCATAGTACGTCATTTAGTGCTTTTTGGGTTTAACTAGGTTGAACTTTGAGTTCCACTACTTCCGGGTGGTATGTTCAGCAGGGAGGAAAGGAATATTCGAATATATATATATATATTGTGTACTATATATATATATCATAATTAAAGGATCTGTACGTCAACTTAGCTCACCTAGCTGTGTGGAGTGACGTGCCTATCACCTATAGCTAGCTGCTGTAAGACGGCGCTGTCAGCTCTTTCCCTGTCACGGTCACACCTGAGGCTGTCTTAGCTAGGCTCTCTCTCTCTCTCTCTCTCTCTCTCTCTCTCTCTGAGAGATGTAATAATTATAGGGCAATATTGGCTGCATGAGTAATGATTTGTGAGCTAACTAATTACTAGGGTTCACACTTGACAGCCCTTACTGCTCTATCTATAAATTGGAGGGGTTAGCTAAATGCTTTTCACTAACTGCAAGCAAGAAATCTCTTGTATTTCAACTTGTTCTCTCTGCAGATAAGTTCAGTTAAGCTCTAGCTAAGATCATCTATAATGGCGTTAAAATCTATAGCTTTCTTTCTGGTTTTGGCTGTGGCTACCTGCAGCCTGGTGCTGATCATAGACGTCCAAGCTGCTGCTGCTGCTGCTGCTGGTCTATATCTCTCCTTCTCTCTCTCACACAGTCACACGCACACTACACTACCTTACACATGCATTTATAAGTTTACATTTACCTCTACGCTTATTTTACCTGCTAAAACAAGTTTATATTTATCTTACCAGATTGCAAGGACTCTGGTCACGGTTGCTATCCTGCTGAGGGTGCTGTTTCTCTGAAAAGCATTCAGAACAGAAAGGTAGTCCGATCTAACCACTATGATTAAACTGAAGTTGCACATAAGTTTGTTACTGATCTTACTCGGTTTGCATGCAAATAAACAGATGGTTGCGGGTCTGAAAGAGAAGAATAAGGAGCTTGTTGGTGTTGAGTTAAGGAAGGTTCCATCTGGTCCAGATCCACTGCACCACAATGGGAATAGCCCCAAGCCTCACACCGATCCTTAAATCAAATCGAGCAGTATATTCATTAGCCGCTTAGAAAAGCTAGCTAGCTAGCAAGCTAATGAAGACTTTTTGTACTTGGCTTGCATGCAAACTCGGAGACCTTTGGTATTTAACTAGCGCTCGTGTTTTGTTGGCTCTTTGAAATTTTGTAACCTTTGCATGTATGCATGTACTTTCTCTGTGTAAAATATTATGTACTTCAATATTTATCGATCAGTGTTCTCCCGTAATGTGCATATATCATGGACGCTAAATTAGTATGCCTTGTATAAATAGTTTAAAAGGAAGAAGTTAACTAGAAATTTTGAAACTGGTTCTCTGTTTGTATTTGGTACAAACTAAATCGATTTAGTTACTTTGGAGAAAACCCTGAGTTCTCTTTACCCAAAAGATTCATTGGGTGACATGACTGACATCACAGGTATGAGTCACAGTCAAAATTATGTACGTTAAATCTGCAGCTGGTGGTTATCTGCCTGCAAAAAGTAAAATTAACCTGCAGGTCATTTGTGTCAAAAGTGACTATTTTTGGTCACAGCGTATTCCTGGATTAGTTGGAATCAATGGATGGATGGATATAATTAAATGTCTTGTGTTGTGTGTCACTGTTGATGATGCATTGCAGGCATAATATGACGGTGGTGACGTTAATTTGTGGCAGCAGCAGTAAATTCAACTCTTAATTATATATCTTCAACCACAAAGAAGATAAAATCTTTGCATGATGAGGAGATCGACCTTTTTATGATCATGGCATGGTCTCGTCTTTGCATGCTGAATTTCGGCCATACAAACTCAACTGAGCGGACCATAATACTAGCAATAGGAAAAGCAATAATACAAGACAATCCCCTATGTTAGAGGGACTTCTCGAATGTTACAATGACTTAGAAAATAGGGAAAAAAAATATGAATTTTGTTATAAATTAGAGATAATTCAAATAGAATAGAGAGACAAAAGATATGAGAGAATAGAAGTGTGTTATTCATTCTCATTATTTTCCTTTATATAGAGGTAGGGTTTACATCATGAGGACATAATTAATGAATATTTAAGTGGACAGCCACATATAATAATATATTTACAACACTCCCCCTTGGATGTCCACCAATCAATGATGTGGTGTTAGACACACTTTATTGTTGCCGCGTCAAAACCTTGTCAGATAACAAAAATTCAGTGAGATAAAAACAATCATGGTCGAAAGAGAAAAAAGTACAACGCGCATATGTCCTAGTTAGAATACGTTTGGATGTTCCTCCTGATGAGAGTCTCCCTCTGATTGTCGCAAACTTCAATCATATATGCGATGAAGTACATGAACCATGTTCAATGGTTTGGTGTGTTTGATATGAAGAGAGACCATGTGTGCTTTGCATAGATGGGCTCATCATTAATTTACAATCCTGTAAAGTAAAAGTCATACCAACAAAACTAGGCTATTTTTATCAAGCCTTACCATACATAGTATAGTTAGAAAACAATCCTATAAAACATTAGCAAAAGAACAAAGGTATAAAGCAATAACAATTGGCACATTTACCTTTATACAATATTTAGAGGTAAAACTATTACGGTATAACTAGTCATAAATATCAATATCTATATATATTGATCGATAAATCTCATATTGACTCTGCAAAAGCTCAAATAACTTCGCAAAAGTTAGAATATGTTGCAACATTATCATAATTCGAATTCGAATTCGATTTCTTAGTCTTGTCATAGTACTCATTGGGGCAATTTAAGACACTTTGACTATAATATAATTAATGAGTATACATGAACTTAAGACTCTTTGATTCCATGAGTGAGCTTGAGGCTCTTTCATTCATTCATGGATTTGCCTTTGTCAATATGAATCCTTCAAGGATTTAATAAAACAATATGCTTATAATAACACTTAATCTTTGGGAAGTTGCGTTTAGCTTTGTGCCCTTTAAATCTCCATAATATACCATGACAACATGTCATTAGTCTCACGTCAATATAATAACTATATATAACATTGTACTTATAGAAAAGTTGTCGCTTGTAGAAAGGAAAGACCCATGTCTCTATAAAAAGATATTATGTCATGGTGATTTTCTTCACTTTAGTAAACACCCTTTAATAATCTTAGGGTTAACATGCATGGTCCATAATGTTTCATCACGTTTCCAATATTCAATTTTATTGGAATTGCCTCTTTCCAATTTGACCAATAATATAATTTGTCGATATAATGAAACGTGGGAATGTCAATACACATCCCTAGCTTGATGAATTTGGTAGCTACCATGAGTAAAATATTATCGATGATCATCAATTAGAGATCTCACACATTCTAATATGCATGCATTAGCTATAAAAGTTTATTGATATGGATACTCATGCCTTTTCTGGACATTTATTGTCACTTCTAGGACAATTATCTCTCATAAATGAATATTTTGAGAATGTGGATCTTGTACTCATAACCTCATGTAGAGTGTTATAGAGCCTGTATGATCTCCACTTGGGAGTTAAAATTTTGGACCTAGTGGATATTTTCTACATGAATTCACGTCGTTCTTTCAAGAACATTAGTCTTTTTTTCCTCTAACGACGGAAAAACTATTTTATTTGACAATCTGCAAAACATGCGTTTAAAGATATCACATTCTTTGAATGTATGATATTTATTAGTAGGTGGCGAACCCAAACCAATTTAGGTCAAAAATAAAATGTCACTTTTTCAATTTACTCATAATTGGTTGAGACTTTTTCTCAAAATTAAAATCAGACATGGTGGATAAAGATTTAACACAAAGTCACATCATGCATCAAGAACAATTTTTTTTCTCCCCCTAATGGTGGGAGGATTGTCTCATTAAAGTGATAACTCGCAAACTGTGCGAGAAATAATGGTTTTTGTGAGCAAATTTTTCAATCACAATTGTATGAAAAAATAATATTTATACTCAAACAATGAATGTCATTGGAGTCTGTAAATGATGTAACACAAGATGGTAGATCAAGAATGACACAATTGGTCATGCAAAATTAATGTATTTGGCTCAATGAAACTCTGGTTCATGACACAATATGCCTTAATATATTATAATATTTAACACATTCCAAATGTGAAGGCAATCTTCTCCAATATACACCCGTATTGGAGGTAATGCAATTGATGTTTCATATTTTGCAATTGATAAAAACTTTGCCAGAGCCATCAATCAAGATCTACAACTCTTGAGATAATCGTTACCTTTTTGTAAGTATTAATTGCTAAAAATATCGCCAATTGCAATGGATCATGTCCATAGTTGCACTGTATACAAAATTAATATTTTTGTCATCATGAACATCCATAATTCAAATCCAATTTACTTATGAACATGAGGTTCATATTATTGTTAAATTTGAATCAATAATTTTAACTTCATTGACCAAAATGATATACTCGAATTTCGAGTTGAGGACTGCAGTCCATATGAAAATAAAGCATTTAGTTTAATGAAAGTAAGAAAAATTGGTAGCCAAATATTACTCAAAACTTTAGGTTTGAGTCTACACAATTAGGAGCATTAGGTCATGAAAGTAGATGGAACGTGGGGTTCTCATGTAGTCATAAATAGGAGAAAGTAGGAACTTTAGGTTCTTATATAACTAGTGATCAAGAAACATGTGGTTTCAATCCTTCAATCTCATAAATTCAGAGATCTAGAAACACGTGGTTTCGATCATTTAATTAAATAAATTCGGGGATGAAGAAACATGAGGTTTCGATCTCTTTTTATTGTATGACAATCTCTTGGGGAACATGAGGTTCCTAGATAATCAGATCAATAAACATGTAGTTTCGATCTCTTTTCATTATAATTTTCGAGGAACTTCGATCAGGTTCTTATGTATAATTGGATCAAGAACATGTGATTTTAATTCCATAACTTTGATTTTTGGTTATTGTATAACCTTTGAGGAATTTAATGTCCTCATGTAATCGAATCAAGAAACATGAAGTTTCAATTTTATTTATTGTATAACTCTTCAGGAACATGAGGTTCCCATATAATAAGATCAAGAAACATGCGGTTTCAATCTTATTTTGAATACAAAACTCACAACCACATGAATATGTTAAATTAATTTATAAGAAAAATAAATCAAATCCAAGTGGTTAAATTAATAAAATTATACATACCTGAATTTAAGTGGTTGTATTTAATCAATTGGTAACTGAAATAGTCATATTTACAAAGCCATAACAACTCTAGAAGAAACTTAATTAGAAAAAAAAAGCTCTGAACATATCAAAGCTAAATACATTGATACATAAAAAAAATGCTATGAGTTTATATAGTGTCGTAATCAGCTGTAATAAAGCGTACAAATTTAATCAAATAATTATTGAAATATTGTAACTCCCGAGACCTTAATATGCTCTAACATTATGAGCATAATGAAATAGTAACTTATAAAATGAATGTCTACTAAATAGATATTCAATGAATTGGGAGTTACACATGTATTTTGAAATATAAAATCAAAATTTGCAACAATTGCATCATCCCAATTTTTGTTCAAGTTTAATTGTCATCGTCATACAAATATAGAAAATGAAATAAATCAAGATCCATAATATTGTAGAACTATAGGTTCTAAACAATAAAATATTAGCCATATAGGAAAAAAATTATTCGAACATGAGGTTTGAAAATGCTCATAAGATTTGAACAATGGATCTCACGGATAGATACAAAGCATGTGGCTTATGTTGACAATTAGAACATGCGGTTCTAAAAATCGAATGTTGAACATGAGGTTCAAACAATATACTCGAAATAGTGGGTTCGAGTAGATGAGTCTCACTTTAGGAATTATAGCAATTATATGAACATTAGTAAATATAGCAATTATATGAATAATAGAAAATATGACAATTATATGAAATTATGAACATTAGCAATGATATAGATTGCTTTATTAAAAAAATATGAAATTCATAGATCATGAGTTATGGTAGAAAAAAAGCAACAACATTGCACCATAAGACTCGTATATCATCATGGAGTTCAAAATAAGAAAGCGAAGCATGCTGATAACGTGTTATAAACTAGAGAGAATAGAGAAATAGAAGATATGAGAGAACAGAAGTGTGTTATTCATTCTCATTTGTCTTCTTTATATAGAGGTAAAATTTATATCATGAAGACATAACTAATGAGTATTTACATAGACAACCACATATAATAATATATTTACAACAAATTTTATCTTATATATCCTCGTTCTTTAATTTTGTGCAAATAGCTAGATTAGAACACATAGAGTAATTAGATAATAACTAACGTATCGTAACTGCAAATTAAGAAAGCATGCATTTAATTAGATTGTAATATTGGAGAGCTAAACCATACATGACAATTGATACATTTTACTAGCTAGCTAGCATCCTTCGAGGGGGGCAAGAATATCACTATTATTATTACATGTAGCATTGAATCTACTTTTCTCCCTCCTGAAGTTTTCTAGAATCTTGTGCAATTCCTCAGGCCTGCAATGAACTTCAAGAGCACCTTTCTGTTGAAACCCATATTCATCCTTGGCCTGCTCTAGCAATTTCAGTAATGCAGGGTCATTCAAGGACTCTAGCTTAGTCACAAACCTCTTTGCTTCACTACCCATCACTGCAAACACTGCAAAATGTCCTTCCTTTACATCTTCTGGTACCAGAGTTGCTACCTCCAATTCTTCATCAAAGCCAAGATGATGATCATGAGGGCCTCTTGCGGTTAAGAGTGAGAGGCCCTTTTGTAGCTTCCCAATAATCATGAACCGGAACTTCATTAAGCTACTGTCTTCTGCTTTCTTCATGTTCTTCTGGGTGAACAGTGGTGGTGAACTCATTTAATTAACAGCTTGTTTGAGTTTTGATGTCAAGCATTGCGGTGAGCATGGGAATTTATAGAGGGTGAGTGAAGGAAATCAAAACAAATTAAGCATTGGAAAGGTGGAAGTTTCGTTGGTGTCGGTCGACATCAGTGTGGAGCCATTACATGCATGTAGTTATGATCGACGACATGTCATTTAATGCAATAGTTGAGGAGTCAATTCCAAATGTTGACCGCACGCGGTACCCATTCGGTGTACGTCATTTCCCAGCTTGCTCAACGTACGAATTGTGTGGATTGTGATCCAGAAGAGTTAGGTCTGGACGATCAGATTTTTGTACAGAGTGAGAACTGATCTGGAAATAACACAGAAATTGACACGGGTACGTGTTCTGTACATTCTTGTTTTTCTGTATGAAAAATAACTGCGTACGAGCAAAAAGCTAGCCCTAAAATAACCAAATTATAATTGAATAAATTGAAAAGCAGCATTAACCAAAACCAAAACCAAGAGCAAAAGGTCATCCTTAAGAGCAGAAGCTTCAGCCACAAGGACAAGGACATTAACCAAAACCAAGATTTTCAGCAGTAGCCAAGATTGGTGCTCCATTAACATCTTGAACAACAAATGCTGAAGCAGCAGTCTGATTTTGTCTCACCAAATATAACCATCAAAATTTAACTTAACCTAATTTTATCAGGTGGTTTGCGTTAATTTAATGTACGTACGTACTGATTAATGATATGCTGAGGCCAATTACAATTAGGAGGATTATCCTCACAAAACTTCAAACCAAATGAGTACATCACTGGAGAAGGGTGACGAAACTGGTTTTGAAATATCATCATGTTGCAATGATGTCAGAGTTGCCAACAAATTAGAAGCATTTAACTGAAATTGCATTACAGTAATTCTATAATTAATTAATACCGTTTGACGCGGCCAAAATAAATACGAGAAGAGTCTAACCAATTAAGAAGGAGTTATGTCAATATCCAAAGGAGTTGGACAATTGAAGGTCTACAACCAAATTTCTCCAGTAAAATATATGACAGTTAATAAATAAATTATATAAAGTTTATTCTTTAGAAGAGCAAAAAGGAAAAAACAGAGAAATATTATAATTATCATGCATGCAATTAATCTAACACGAATTCTTGAATGACCTCGAATAAAAGTCCGAATCAAAAATCTTAATCTTAGGAGGAATATTTAAATTTTATATAAGATCAAAAACACACCCACAAATTTGCACCCATTTGTATTTACCTCGTGATTGTAATCAGGCAGGCATGAACTTGCTAAGTACGCGCTTTTGTTTCCTGATTTTCACGTTTGAGTTTGTTCTAGTCCAATATGGCTAACTCATGTACTTTGATGAGGTTTAGCCTCTGGTCTTTATTAATAAAGTTTATTCCAAAAAAAATTTGCACCCATTTAGACAGTCGTGCATGTTCTTATCCAATCAAATTAAAGCAACACAATTTTGGATAAGCTCTAGTGATAGAGAGCATTTACTCCACAAGAGTGTCATTTATCTCTCAATATATATCTCTCCCAGGAGTCACAGCCATGACTTGCATTAAGCCATTGAGCAACAAACCATCGGTGAACCGTTTGTCCTAAGCACATGAACCTTTGAGCAATTAACCCGCCACCAATGGATCTTCCCGACATGTGAGGTTCTTTCTCAATTAAAGACCTTTATAATAGTGATCGAGAAGAGTTTCTAATACGTCTCTCCGATGTGGAATGATTGTCTTTGATCCACGGTTTCCTAACGTGAGCCTCACAACTCCGACAGCTTTTAGTGTCATGTGTTTCTTAGTTCTTTGGCCACACTAGCTAGGTCTCAGCTGCATACTGTTTACCCAGTACTTGTTTATGTACTTGGTTACTGTTTCAAAGAGTGAAACTCTTCATTATCAATTAATTTATCAGTAAGACAGTTACCCCCGGGTTGACTAAAGTCTCCTAGCCTCTGGTAGTGTCGGTGACAATTGTAGTTCAACGTGTTCATATTTGTGTTCTACAGACAAGCAATACTTTGAATCACGTACATCAACTACCAGTCTGCCATGCACTTAATTTTCTTATACTTACCTGACTCAAGAAGAACCCTATGTAGATCACCATCTATAAGATCTTAAACAGTGGCTCGAGCTCGCCCCCAAAATTTTAAATTAAAAAATAAATGAATAATGTATGTAAACTAATTTATCTCAGAAGTAGCCTCATCTAATACTTGAAAGAGGTGGACATATATATAAACAACAAATAGGTAAAAATGAAGATCGATCGGAGATTTCGAACATACATATATATGTGTATATATATATATAATCTCTATAATGTTTTATGATCACAACTCTATATATATATAACATTATACGCACAATCTCTAGACTCAATCATCTTATGCATGAAAAGAGGCCTAAGATGTGGAGGTCTCAATCCTATGTGTCATACCATGTCACATAAAACAAAAAATATTTTTAAATCCATGTTAATATTTCAAACATGACAAAACCAATATTGTCCTTTTAAATTTTGATTTAAATTTTATCAATTTATCACTTGCAATCTAAAATACAAAAGGAAAAAAAAATTCTAAACCTAGACCTAAAATATAAATAAAGTATAAATTTAAACCCTAAACACTAAAATCCACCGTACCCCTAAACCCTAAAATCCACCATACCCCTAAACCCTAAAATCCACCATACCCTTAATCCATCAACCCTAAACTCTAAAATCTACCATACCCCTAATCCCTAGCTAAACCCTAAAATCCACCATACCCTTAATAAACCATAAAATCCACCATACTTCTAATCCCTCAACCCTAAACCCAAAATCCACCATATCCCTAATTCCTCAACCCTAAACGCCACAAATCATTAACCAAAAACTCTAAAGTCTAACTCCTCAACCTTAATCCTTAAACTGTAAATTCTAAACTTGTAACCTTAAATTCTAAACCCTAGCTAAATCCTAAATGTAACCCCCCTAAAACCCTAGCAACCTAGCTACAAGTAATTACTCAAGTCTTAATTACTAATTAATGATCAGGCTCATATTGGGACATATTACTTGATATCTTCTCAACTAGGTTGTTATCTACTAACATGCCTTATCATTTGCACTATATGAATATATGAGCACATCTTTCCTAAATTCAAAGTACTAAGCATTATCAATTTGCTATTTAGTTGTCTTTATTTTCTCCAAGATGATGAGGTAGTAACATTGTCATGTGAATTGAAGTTTAGCGAAAGCAAGTGATTTGATTCGTTTGCAATCAATTAAACAATAGTTCTCTCATGTAGTTATAAACAATAGTTCCATAATTGTAATCTCAATTAAAGTTCATCTAAATTATATCTCCTTTCCAATTAAGTTTAGATTGCTTGGGTTTTTTTATATTAAGTTTATATTATTGAGCTAGCCACAAGGTAAGGTCTTCGAAAAACAAAGAACTCCAAATCTTCATGCTTACCACCTGAATCCCATACAAATTAAGTTTATATTAAGTTTTTTCCAGGTAATTTCATAAGTTTAGATTGCTTGGATTTCATAACAAATGGAGGATAATTCATTTTCACCTGACACACGAAGTAGAGGATAAACTCGAGAACCGAGATCAATCCAAACACCCAGACGGCCAAGATCAATCCAAACACCCAGACGGCCAAGATCAGAGAAAGACCAACAACCTTCATGATAACAATAAAAATCGAAATGAAAACTTGGACAGACGAAGGAGCCCACTAGGATACTGATGTCCGGTGGGGTAAGCGACGACTGGTGCTTGTTGCAACACCCAAAAAAGCGTCAATGGGTACTCAAGCCATGACGGCTAGGATTTAGGGAAGGGAGAGCTCTCTCTCTCTAGAACTGTTGTAAACAAAAAAAAAGGTGGGGTGGGGGGAATTGTTTACTTGTTTTATATTATAGACGTCCTTCAAATTCATTATCAAAATACACAATATGCAGATCTTGAGATTTATCTTCCAATTGGATATTTGTTGAAAAGTCATGACACCATTTCTTGCATGGTGCCCATAACAACACAAATTAAGGTTCTAAATATCATTATCGGTAAATAAATTGATAGTTTAAATTTATGAAAATTTGAAGAAAGTATCGATATCGGTGAAAATATTAGTAAGACAAACAATAAAAAACTTTCCTTATAAACAACTAAACGTGGAAATTTTGAATTATACGTGAGCTAACGATATGATTCAAATAGTCCAGCAATGATAAGTTTCACATATAAAGTGAAATACTGAGCATCGAACGCATTGTTAATTAATTAAGTAGCAGCTAGCTAGCTTGTAAAACTGAATTTATTAAAATATACACCATATAAATTATACACGTTTTTTTTTTACTTGTAAATTTGACTATATTTTAGAAATTGCACAAATATCGTTAAATTAAAATTATGAAAATTTCCATAATTTCGAAGATATTTAAAACTTGGGACTCCATTTGCTGCTTTGTCTCATCATTTTGGTAGGACTGTCAATGGATCGTGTCGTGTTGGGTTCGGATCGTGTCAAGGTTTTTATCGTGTCAAAAAGACAAACCCAAACCCAACCCATTTATTAATCGTGTCAAAAATATAAACTCAAACTCAACCCATTTATTAAACGGGTAACCCGTTAACAACCCGCCTAACCCGTTTAATAAATAGGTCGTGTCGTGTTGAGTTCAATGACCCATTTACACCATTTAACGGGTTAACATTGTAACTCATTTAACCAAAAAAAAATGCATAAAATCTTGAAAGTAATATTACATAACTTGACCGTCTTGTTGTCTTCACATTGCAAGAAGAAAATATAAATACATGGATATGATTCATAAATAAAACATAAGTAGATAAATCCAATAGTAAAAAAAATTTATTGCAAGTCACACAAAAAAATTCTGAGATATTCAAGTCTCCCAATTTCCCAAATTTTAAGAATCAATAAAGCATAATCCATGATTAAATTTTAAATTTAATGTAAAGGATCAAAGCCAACTTCCAAAGTCTTAATAAACGGGTTACACGAGTTTATTTCGTGTTGGCGGGTTGACCCACAAATGACCCGCTTTTTAATCGTGCGGGTTCAACCCGCTTTATTTCTTGTGGGTTTCGAGTCGTATTATTGGGTCGTGTCGGAATTGACAGCCCTACATTTTGGTGTTCCCCTTGACATACTTCCTTTTCAACCTCTGTTCTGATAGCAACAAGGAAATATATGTCACGCCCCGATTTTCCAATCAATTAATAAGGCATTTTGCCCTTAATTACAAACCATTTCGGGAACGTGACGACATGGAATATCAAATACAAATATGCACTAGAATTTTTTTCTTTTTAATTCAAGTACACAACACCAACTCCATGCCCAACATTGTAATTTCAAACTCAATACAAGAGTCGAATATTACATACCAAATATTTATATAATAAATTGATACATCAAAATATTACATAAATAAATCTTCAGAGTGCGAAGCATAAAATAGCGGAAGTCTTATAACCCAACAAAAAGTATGCAGCCTTGCATTACTCCTGGTTATCCTAACCTGCAGGTATAACCCCTACACCGTGGAATAGTGTACCGGGTTATATCAACAAACCCGGTCAGCTTACGAAGCTGGTATGAGTTAACTCAGTTTTACTCACCCTAAACCGTTTATCAAAAATATACATATATAGTTTGTTTTAAACAAATATATGTAAGTTATATTCTTCAAAAACAATTCAAATCCCGAAAATTCATATTATAAAATATAATGAACCTACGCATCCCAAAATACGTATTTTAACCCCACACGTCCCATAACGTGTATGTTAATCCCAGGGTAATTCAGAATATTAAACAATATAAACCTTCCCCAAAATCATTTCCCAAAATTATGATTTCTTTCTTTTTAAGAAAAGTAAATCATCATAATAATTACTTCAATTTTTAAAGAAGTAAAAACTTCAAAATACAATTCAATATTGTTCAAGAATTGTAATTCATTTATCAATGCTTCAAATATTTAAGAAGCAAATTCATATCATACTCACACAAAACCACAATCAACTTCAAATGATTAAAAGCGAGAATACCATTTTTCTTCTCCTTTTAATACATCAAGATAAAGCGAGAATACCATTTTTCTTCTCCTTTATTACATAAAGTATTCATCTTTGTTTTCAATGAATACATGGCTACACAGTCTAGAACTCTAACCTTCACCATTGGCTACACAGTCTAGAGCTCTAACCTTCACCCATTGGCTACACAGTCTAGAGCTCTAACCTTCACCCATTGGCTACACAGTCTAAAGCTCTAACCTTCACCCATTGGCTACAAAAATATTCGAGTAGGCAAACACAATATCATAATTTTTGAAATATTGTTCCCACAAAATCCACCAATTAAAACAATAAAATGAATACTTTCAAATATTGTTTTAACACAAAATCACACATGCTGATATATCAAATTAAAACTGTATTTAATTTATATATCGCAAAATCATTAAATAAATATAATTATTTATTTTCGCAAACAACACAATATGAATTAATATTCATATATAAAATATCGTGAGATTCACTCACCTCTAATTCCTGCTGCGTCTTCAAATAATACCCGGGAATCGACAAAGCTAGCCAAATGCTTCATGATTCCAAAATACCTATGAACATGCAATTTTCCACTTAGCATATCATAGTTTCCAAATTGATGATTCTAAAATCCAATCACTTCAAATATTCCTCAAATGTCTCTTAGACATCAATAACCATAAATCGGGACAGTTTGACCAAAAGTCAACCGTCGGTCAACGTGGGTCCCACGTCTACTATTCATCAACGGGTCCCACACGAAATCCAAAACTTCCAAAATCCAACAGCATGCTTATTTCTAGCATCCTAACATCATATCCAAAATTGGTGATGATCCAACGGTCGGATCATCACGGATCTAACGATCCATAACTATCGCTTAATTGATCATTGATCAAACGACCGAATTCCACAAAAGTGTAAACACGAAAGTTGTTCGTATCGACGAACCAAGCCAAACGGAGCAAAGAACTGCTCCTGGACCGGCCGGACGCGCCGCCGACGCGCCGCCACCGACGGTGGCCAGCCGCCGGACAAAAGTTGTCTGATTGCTATGAAATTTTAACAGCATGTTCTACACATTACCACAAACAACTTTCATAACTACCACAAGGGCCAATTCAAGGTAAAAAGTCTCGAATTTACCTCGATAGTTCCAAAACCCTAGGATTTCAAATCCAAAATTCTCCTTCGTCCGAACTCCGATTGAGGCATATTTTATGTTGCTGGAAAGCCCCTGGCAAGGGCTACAAAGCCCAGTAGGTAAGGTGGCTCGATTTGGCCGGAAACTTGCCCAGAAACTGATGAACAGTTCGGCAGCGTTTTTCTCCTTTTTCTTTTCTTGATTTCTCTTTCTATACTGAAAATCAATGAATGAAACTAGTATAGAATCGAAGAGGATGAAGAGACAAAGAGATTGGGACAAGTCTCACACAAATTGGTGGCCGGAGGAGGGAGAAATCACCGGAGGAAGTTTCTGGTACTGTTCACGGCGTGAACAGTACATTTCTGGGATAAATTCTGATTTTCGGGTGAACAGTAAATCCCAACATTCTATTTATAGAAATTCGTCAAACTTCCGACGGCCATAACTTTTTCATACGAACTCCGTTTTTGGTGAACCAAATTCCTACGAACTCGATTCGACGAGGTCTACAACTTTCATGAAGGAAATTTTCCCAAATTCTCAACGGATAAAAAGTTACCTTAATTAACCTTGTGTAACTTATAATTACCGCCGTAATTATCGTTTTACGACGAAAACCTCTAAAAATACAATTTCACACCATTTCACTTCAAATTTCACGACCTATTTTATAAAAATAGTATGGAAATTTTCGGGGTATTACAGTCTACCCTCCTTAAAGAAATTTCGTCCCGAAATTAGGACGCAGAGTACACCCAAGTTATCACACTTCAATTCCAAAATCCAAAGTTTTTATTGATAATCACTTAGGTAGTACACAACACACTAGAAAACAACTTGCACACAACTTCTATTACAGATTCTTAAGATGCCTCACAGGGCTTACACTACCAGAAGCCATCCTTGAACCTCCAGTAGTGACTTCGTGGATAAGAGGCCGGATGTCTCGGAATTCCATACATCATCAGCTGGTAGAAATATGCTGCCTCCACGAAACACTTGCAAGTGTCGCAACATTCTCTAGCTGCATGCCTATCTCCATCCACGTCCCACATGTCCTGGCCAAAAGGACGCCAAAAACTTGACTCACCGCAAGTAAGACATTTACCGGCGGGCAGGAAAGCAGTAGTCGACGGAAAATACAGCAGTAGATGCTCATGACAAAACTCGGCCTGATGCATCATCCGCTCGACTTCTTGTCTACAGTAGTAGATGTTCCATCCGCTTCTCCACCAGTCGAGGGCTTCACACAGTTGCTGCACCACTTCCTGCTGCTTGGCTCGTGGTCCCAATATCATCTTAATCATACATGCTGCATAAAACGCAACATGATGACCTACCACCGAACTTGGACGTGCACCATACAGAGTTCCTGGTTTGCATGCTGCATCGAAGTACTCCAGGGCTAAGGGTATGTTGGCCGCTTCCACAAGTACTCGTATTCCCATTCGGAATAGAGACTCCGGGTTCTTCGCTTCCCAGCAACGATTTGCGAAGATGCGCACTTGCCGATCCGCTTCTATGGAACCAGTGGGTCTGGATCCACCATCGAACCCATCCATGTCGATCGCCGCAAGAGTGGACCAACTGTCAGCATACTCCTTGAAGTCTTTCGAGACACAACGGAGTTCCATTGTGCTCTGCAGGGATGCAGTAGCCACCAATTGGAAGATATACTTCCAGATCTCCACCGGAAGTTCACTCCATTCCGTACTCTTGGAACGTTTGCTGCACTCTCCTTTGCTCACCATTTTGCAAGAGAAATTTTTGAGAAGATTGATTGATAACAGATATGAGTTAAGCAACACAACTCTTATCCCATGTATTTAAACCAAACTTTCCACTGTAAGGGAAAACTTTCTTTAATGCGAGTGCGGTGCACTCAGCAACCCACTAAGAATAATTATTGCTCATATCTGTCTCAATTACTCAAAAGTATCGCCCACGATACAAGATTCCACAAGATTTAACCAAGAAAAAACTCAGTCTTCCACTAACACCGGTCATAATGACTCTTTTCCTTTTGCTTTCGCATAATTAATTCCTCAAAAGATGCGAGGTCTCACAAGAGTGGAACTGTATGTGGAAAAACCATGCATCGGGGAAAAAAAATCTTCCACGATCTCCAAGGGCTCCGACAATTAGCTGTAATCAGCCGCTCACTTTTGCTTTTGAATTTTCAAATCCTCCACCAACCATAAATATACACCTTACGCATCCACTAACAGATACTTTCCATTAGTGCCATAACCTCCTTTCTCTTTCAAAGAGGACTTCTTCACTCCACTTCTCAGAAATTTACACCAACTCAAACATGTCACGTAAGGTAAATTCGTTCAGTGAATTACTTCAATCTGATCCCTCTGAAAGCCAATTCTTTGAGGGCTTAGATGAAATAATTTCACCAGTAATCGAATTCGACAACGATATCGACATGCTAGACATGCTTCTAGCAGAAGACGAAGCCATTGAAGTAGCCCCAAGTCCACAAGTATCATCTCCACAAGCTGAACCTAGTTCATCCAAACGTATTCCACTGAGGAAGAGCTTCACCAAATACCAAGTCCAAGCATTGAAGGACTTCGTCGAGGCTTTTCCACAGCCAACTGTTCAACAGCGACAAGATTTGGGTGACCAAATAAAGTTAACGTTTGCACAAGTCTCTGCCTGGGTGATAAAGCATCGACCCCGAACGCCTGCCCAAACAACTCGTCAACAAAATTTTCTGCTGAGACAGAAAATCAATGAGCTTCAAGCTCAACTTAGCCAGTACCAAGCAGCATTCAACCGAATCAACTGCAACCACTGTGGAAAACGAGTTACTCCCAATAGTGAGCTACTCAAAGGAATCGAAGAGACTACCCCACAACCTCAGACTCTTCCAATTCCTGCAGTCATCGGTCCAAGGGAAAAGTCTCACATGAGGAGGGATGTTCAAAAGTGTATGTCGATCCCACATCACTCTTCTTCTACACACCAACCAGACAACATCAACCGTTCAGAACCTGAACAAGCATCTGTCGTGGCAGACACAACTAAGATTTCTGAAATCATTGTGTCGGTCAGAGATGAGCTAATCATCATGGCATCTGCTGATGCGCCACTGTGGATCTCTGCACTCAAATCCAACTCTGCCACGCTTCATGAGTTCCTGAATGAAGCAGAGTACAAGAGAATCTTCACTAACGGTATTGATCTCACTCCCACTAACTTCCAAACCGAAGCTTCTCGCTACACAGCCACTATTCCTCTCAGTCCTGTCGTACTCTTGAATTTCTTCATGGATGTGGACCAATGGTCCACCATATTCAGTAGCATCATTTCAAGGGCGAATATCCTTGATGTCTTATCAACAGGAACTGCTGAAAACTACCACGACACCATCCAAGTCATGACTGCTGAGTTCCAGGTAACCACTCCATCTGTCTCCACTCGTGTCACTCACTTTGTTCGTTATTGTCAACGACAAACTGAACAGAGTTGGGCCATAGTTGATGTCTCTGTGGAGGGGTTAAGTTCAAATCTGGGTCCACACCCCAGATCTCAATGCAAGAAGCGTCCATCCGGATGCTTAATCCAAGACTTGTTCAACGGCAGCTCTCGTGTCGTATGGGTGGAACATGTTGATGTACGAGATCAACTCATGCACCAAACATACAGAACGCTAGTGGAGTCAGGCTTAGCCTTTGGAGCAAGGCGATGGGTAGAAATATTGCAGAGGCAAGCAGAACGGTTCAACTATTCTGCGGCTGTCACTCATCCACCTCAAGACTTTTGTGTCATACCATCCGTAGAAGGAAGAAGAAACTTGTTGCAGATGACATGCAGATTAGTGACGGATTTCTGCACAGGCATCGGCAACTCTACTGCTCATGAATGGAAGGTAGCTGAACAAACCAAGTTCAGGGGTTCAGGGATAAGAGTCTCCACTAACAAAATTTGGAATAGGCCGAATAAGCCTCATGGTCTTACTCGAACTGCAACTGCAATATTCCAACATCATGTCTCTCACCGAAAGCTGTTTGACTTCTTCACTGACGTACAAACTCGGAACCAGTGGGACCACCAAGCATTGGGCAAGACAGTCCAAGAGATTGCACACATCACAACGGGTCAAGACCCACGCAACTGTGTCACCTTGATGCAAATCGACGACACCTACGTACTCCAAGAAAGTTGTACTGATTCAACAGGGTCATACGTGATTTATGCCTCTATCAGTCAGTCAACGGTCCAGAAGTTATTAGGTGGTTGTGAGTTAGGTACAATTGTATTCCTAACTTCAGGTTTTTCAATTCTACCAGATATGCCTACTGCTGGAAGAACAGAAGGGGTCTCAGACAATCCGTACATTGGTTGTCTAGTAACAGTAGCAACACAGATCTCTACTGAGTTGCTGAAGAATAAGAAAGGGTCAGTGGATCAAGTCTGTCGTTTGATCCAGGGTACGGTTGAGAGAGTTAAGAATGTAGCCATGTAAGACTACCGTATAAGGAATTGTAATTTGTACTTTATATTCTTAACAACACAACAGCACTGAAGAGCACATGATGGGGATCCGCCGCGGTCGGGCCATCACTCGATAAATACTGTGCGTAATTAAGCATACGAAGTAACCATTACTTGAATGAATCTAAGAACCTAACGTCAAACCCTAAACCGATCCTAAGCTCTAAACCCTAACTTCACTTCACAACTCAACAACTCGTTTCATTACAGTAGAGCGTTCCATTGCTCAATCACTTCCTTAGAGCATTGTTTTGCTCTGATACCAATCTGTCACGCCCCGATTTTCCAATCAATTAATAAGGCATTTTGCCCTTAATTACAAACCATTTCGGGAACGTGACGACATGGAATATCAAATACAAATATGCACTAGAATTTTTTTCTTTTTAATTCAAGTACACAACACCAACTCCATGCCCAACATTGTAATTTCAAACTCAATACAAGAGTCGAATATTACATACCAAATATTTATATAATAAATTGATACATCAAAATATTACATAAATAAATCTTCAGAGTGCGAAGCATAAAATAGCGGAAGTCTTATAACCCAACAAAAAGTATGCAGCCTTGCATTACTCCTGGTTATCCTAACCTGCAGGTATAACCCCTACACCGTGGAATAGTGTACCGGGTTATATCAACAAACCCGGTCAGCTTACGAAGCTGGTATGAGTTAACTCAGTTTTACTCACCCTAAACCGTTTATCAAAAATATACATATATAGTTTGTTTTAAACAAATATATGTAAGTTATATTCTTCAAAAACAATTCAAATCCCGAAAATTCATATTATAAAATATAATGAACCTACGCATCCCAAAATACGTATTTTAACCCCACACGTCCCATAACGTGTATGTTAATCCCAGGGTAATTCAGAATATTAAACAATATAAACCTTCCCCAAAATCATTTCCCAAAATTATGATTTCTTTCTTTTTAAGAAAAGTAAATCATCATAATAATTACTTCAATTTTTAAAGAAGTAAAAACTTCAAAATACAATTCAATATTGTTCAAGAATTGTAATTCATTTATCAATGCTTCAAATATTTAAGAAGCAAATTCATATCATACTCACACAAAACCACAATCAACTTCAAATGATTAAAAGCGAGAATACCATTTTTCTTCTCCTTTTAATACATCAAGATAAAGCGAGAATACCATTTTTCTTCTCCTTTATTACATAAAGTATTCATCTTTGTTTTCAATGAATACATGGCTACACAGTCTAGAACTCTAACCTTCACATTCTGGCTACACAGTCTAAAGCTCTAACCTTCACCATTGGCTACACAGTCTAGAGCTCTAACCTTCACCCATTGGCTACACAGTCTAAAGCTCTAACCTTCACCCATTGGCTACAAAAACATTCGAGTAGGCAAACACAATATCATAATTTTTGAAATATTGTTCCCACAAAATCCACCAATTAAAACAATAAAATGAATACTTTCAAATATTGTTTTAACACAAAATCACACATGCTGATATATCAAATTAAAACTGTATTTAATTTATATATCGCAAAATCATTAAATAAATATAATTATTTATTTTCGCAAACAACACAATATGAATTAATATTCATATATAAAATATCGTGAGATTCACTCACCTCTAATTCCTGCTGCGTCTTCAAATAATACCCGGGAATCGACAAAGCTAGCCAAATGCTTCATGATTCCAAAATACCTATGAACATGCAATTTTCCACTTAGCATATCATAGTTTCCAAATTGATGATTCTAAAATCCAATCACTTCAAATATTCCTCAAATGTCTCTTAGACATCAATAACCATAAATCGGGACAGTTTGACCAAAAGTCAACCGTCGGTCAACGTGGGTCCCACGTCTACTATTCATCAACGGGTCCCACACGAAATCCAAAACTTCCAAAATCCAACAGCATGCTTATTTCTAGCATCCTAACATCATATCCAAAATTGGTGATGATCCAACGGTCGGATCATCACGGATCTAACGATCCATAACTATCGCTTAATTGATCATTGATCAAACGACCGAATTCCACAAAAGTGTAAACACGAAAGTTGTTCGTATCGACGAACCAAGCCAAACGGAGCAAAGAACTGCTCCTGGACCGGCCGGACGCGCCGCCGACGCGCCGCCACCGACGGTGGCCAGCCGCCGGACAAAAGTTGTCTGATTGCTATGAAATTTTAACAGCATGTTCTACACATTACCACAAACAACTTTCATAACTACCACAAGGGCCAATTCAAGGTAAAAAGTCTCGAATTTACCTCGATAGTTCCAAAACCCTAGGATTTCAAATCCAAAATTCTCCTTCGTCCGAACTCCGATTGAGGCATATTTTATGTTGCTGGAAAGCCCCTGGCAAGGGCTACAAAGCCCAGTAGGTAAGGTGGCTCGATTTGGCCGGAAACTTGCCCAGAAACTGATGAACAGTTCGGCAGCGTTTTTCTCCTTTTTCTTTTCTTGATTTCTCTTTCTATACTGAAAATCAATGAATGAAACTAGTATAGAATCGAAGAGGATGAAGAGACAAAGAGATTGGGACAAGTCTCACACAAATTGGTGGCCGGAGGAGGGAGAAATCACCGGAGGAAGTTTCTGGTACTGTTCACGGCGTGAACAGTACATTTCTGGGATAAATTCTGATTTTCGGGTGAACAGTAAATCCCAACATTCTATTTATAGAAATTCGTCAAACTTCCGACGGCCATAACTTTTTCATACGAACTCCGTTTTTGGTGAACCAAATTCCTACGAACTCGATTCGACGAGGTCTACAACTTTCATGAAGGAAATTTTCCCAAATTCTCAACGGATAAAAAGTTACCTTAATTAACCTTGTGTAACTTATAATTACCGCCGTAATTATCGTTTTACGACGAAAACCTCTAAAAATACAATTTCACACCATTTCACTTCAAATTTCACGACCTATTTTATAAAAATAGTATGGAAATTTTCGGGGTATTACAGTCTACCCTCCTTAAAGAAATTTCGTCCCGAAATTAGGACGCAGAGTACACCCAAGTTATCACACTTCAATTCCAAAATCCAAAGTTTTTATTGATAATCACTTAGGTAGTACACAACACACTAGAAAACAACTTGCACACAACTTCTATTACAGATTCTTAAGATGCCTCACAGGGCTTACACTACCAGAAGCCATCCTTGAACCTCCAGTAGTGACTTCGTGGATAAGAGGCCGGATGTCTCGGAATTCCATACATCATCAGCTGGTAGAAATATGCTGCCTCCACGAAACACTTGCAAGTGTCGCAACATTCTCTAGCTGCATGCCTATCTCCATCCACGTCCCACATGTCCTGGCCAAAAGGACGCCAAAAACTTGACTCACCGCAAGTAAGACATTTACCGGCGGGCAGGAAAGCAGTAGTCGACGGAAAATACAGCAGTAGATGCTCATGACAAAACTCGGCCTGATGCATCATCCGCTCGACTTCTTGTCTACAGTAGTAGATGTTCCATCCGCTTCTCCACCAGTCGAGGGCTTCACACAGTTGCTGCACCACTTCCTGCTGCTTGGCTCGTGGTCCCAATATCATCTTAATCATACATGCTGCATAAAACGCAACATGATGACCTACCACCGAACTTGGACGTGCACCATACAGAGTTCCTGGTTTGCATGCTGCATCGAAGTACTCCAGGGCTAAGGGTATGTTGGCCGCTTCCACAAGTACTCGTATTCCCATTCGGAATAGAGACTCCGGGTTCTTCGCTTCCCAGCAACGATTTGCGAAGATGCGCACTTGCCGATCCGCTTCTATGGAACCAGTGGGTCTGGATCCACCATCGAACCCATCCATGTCGATCGCCGCAAGAGTGGACCAACTGTCAGCATACTCCTTGAAGTCTTTCGAGACACAACGGAGTTCCATTGTGCTCTGCAGGGATGCAGTAGCCACCAATTGGAAGATATACTTCCAGATCTCCACCGGAAGTTCACTCCATTCCGTACTCTTGGAACGTTTGCTGCACTCTCCTTTGCTCACCATTTTGCAAGAGAAATTTTTGAGAAGATTGATTGATAACAGATATGAGTTAAGCAACACAACTCTTATCCCATGTATTTAAACCAAACTTTCCACTGTAAGGGAAAACTTTCTTTAATGCGAGTGCGGTGCACTCAGCAACCCACTAAGAATAATTATTGCTCATATCTGTCTCAATTACTCAAAAGTATCGCCCACGATACAAGATTCCACAAGATTTAACCAAGAAAAAACTCAGTCTTCCACTAACACCGGTCATAATGACTCTTTTCCTTTTGCTTTCGCATAATTAATTCCTCAAAAGATGCGAGGTCTCACAAGAGTGGAACTGTATGTGGAAAAACCATGCATCGGGAAAAAAAAATCTTCCACGATCTCCAAGGGCTCCGACAATTAGCTGTAATCAGCCGCTCACTTTTGCTTTTGAATTTTCAAATCCTCCACCAACCATAAATATACACCTTACGCATCCACTAACAGATACTTTCCATTAGTGCCATAACCTCCTTTCTCTTTCAAAGAGGACTTCTTCACTCCACTTCTCAGAAATTTACACCAACTCAAACATGTCACGTAAGGTAAATTCGTTCAGTGAATTACTTCAATCTGATCCCTCTGAAAGCCAATTCTTTGAGGGCTTAGATGAAATAATTTCACCAGTAATCGAATTCGACAACGATATCGACATGCTAGACATGCTTCTAGCAGAAGACGAAGCCATTGAAGTAGCCCCAAGTCCACAAGTATCATCTCCACAAGCTGAACCTAGTTCATCCAAACGTATTCCACTGAGGAAGAGCTTCACCAAATACCAAGTCCAAGCATTGAAGGACTTCGTCGAGGCTTTTCCACAGCCAACTGTTCAACAGCGACAAGATTTGGGTGACCAAATAAAGTTAACGTTTGCACAAGTCTCTGCCTGGGTGATAAAGCATCGACCCCGAACGCCTGCCCAAACAACTCGTCAACAAAATTTTCTGCTGAGACAGAAAATCAATGAGCTTCAAGCTCAACTTAGCCAGTACCAAGCAGCATTCAACCGAATCAACTGCAACCACTGTGGAAAACGAGTTACTCCCAATAGTGAGCTACTCAAAGGAATCGAAGAGACTACCCCACAACCTCAGACTCTTCCAATTCCTGCAGTCATCGGTCCAAGGGAAAAGTCTCACATGAGGAGGGATGTTCAAAAGTGTATGTCGATCCCACATCACTCTTCTTCTACACACCAACCAGACAACATCAACCGTTCAGAACCTGAACAAGCATCTGTCGTGGCAGACACAACTAAGATTTCTGAAATCATTGTGTCGGTCAGAGATGAGCTAATCATCATGGCATCTGCTGATGCGCCACTGTGGATCTCTGCACTCAAATCCAACTCTGCCACGCTTCATGAGTTCCTGAATGAAGCAGAGTACAAGAGAATCTTCACTAACGGTATTGATCTCACTCCCACTAACTTCCAAACCGAAGCTTCTCGCTACACAGCCACTATTCCTCTCAGTCCTGTCGTACTCTTGAATTTCTTCATGGATGTGGACCAATGGTCCACCATATTCAGTAGCATCATTTCAAGGGCGAATATCCTTGATGTCTTATCAACAGGAACTGCTGAAAACTACCACGACACCATCCAAGTCATGACTGCTGAGTTCCAGGTAACCACTCCATCTGTCTCCACTCGTGTCACTCACTTTGTTCGTTATTGTCAACGACAAACTGAACAGAGTTGGGCCATAGTTGATGTCTCTGTGGAGGGGTTAAGTTCAAATCTGGGTCCACACCCCAGATCTCAATGCAAGAAGCGTCCATCCGGATGCTTAATCCAAGACTTGTTCAACGGCAGCTCTCGTGTCGTATGGGTGGAACATGTTGATGTACGAGATCAACTCATGCACCAAACATACAGAACGCTAGTGGAGTCAGGCTTAGCCTTTGGAGCAAGGCGATGGGTAGAAATATTGCAGAGGCAAGCAGAACGGTTCAACTATTCTGCGGCTGTCACTCATCCACCTCAAGACTTTTGTGTCATACCATCCGTAGAAGGAAGAAGAAACTTGTTGCAGATGACATGCAGATTAGTGACGGATTTCTGCACAGGCATCGGCAACTCTACTGCTCATGAATGGAAGGTAGCTGAACAAACCAAGTTCAGGGGTTCAGGGATAAGAGTCTCCACTAACAAAATTTGGAATAGGCCGAATAAGCCTCATGGTCTTACTCGAACTGCAACTGCAATATTCCAACATCATGTCTCTCACCGAAAGCTGTTTGACTTCTTCACTGACGTACAAACTCGGAACCAGTGGGACCACCAAGCATTGGGCAAGACAGTCCAAGAGATTGCACACATCACAACGGGTCAAGACCCACGCAACTGTGTCACCTTGATGCAAATCGACGACACCTACGTACTCCAAGAAAGTTGTACTGATTCAACAGGGTCATACGTGATTTATGCCTCTATCAGTCAGTCAACGGTCCAGAAGTTATTAGGTGGTTGTGAGTTAGGTACAATTGTATTCCTAACTTCAGGTTTTTCAATTCTACCAGATATGCCTACTGCTGGAAGAACAGAAGGGGTCTCAGACAATCCGTACATTGGTTGTCTAGTAACAGTAGCAACACAGATCTCTACTGAGTTGCTGAAGAATAAGAAAGGGTCAGTGGATCAAGTCTGTCGTTTGATCCAGGGTACGGTTGAGAGAGTTAAGAATGTAGCCATGTAAGACTACCGTATAAGGAATTGTAATTTGTACTTTATATTCTTAACAACACAACAGCACTGAAGAGCACATGATGGGGATCCGCCGCGGTCGGGCCATCACTCGATAAATACTGTGCGTAATTAAGCATACGAAGTAACCATTACTTGAATGAATCTAAGAACCTAACGTCAAACCCTAAACCGATCCTAAGCTCTAAACCCTAACTTCACTTCACAACTCAACAACTCGTTTCATTACAGTAGAGCGTTCCATTGCTCAATCACTTCCTTAGAGCATTGTTTTGCTCTGATACCAATCTGTCACGCCCCGATTTTCCAATCAATTAATAAGGCATTTTGCCCTTAATTACAAACCATTTCGGGAACGTGACGACATGGAATATCAAATACAAATATGCACTAGAATTTTTTTCTTTTTAATTCAAGTACACAACACCAACTCCATGCCCAACATTGTAATTTCAAACTCAATACAAGAGTCGAATATTACATACCAAATATTTATATAATAAATTGATACATCAAAATATTACATAAATAAATCTTCAGAGTGCGAAGCATAAAATAGCGGAAGTCTTATAACCCAACAAAAAGTATGCAGCCTTGCATTACTCCTGGTTATCCTAACCTGCAGGTATAACCCCTACACCGTGGAATAGTGTACCGGGTTATATCAACAAACCCGGTCAGCTTACGAAGCTGGTATGAGTTAACTCAGTTTTACTCACCCTAAACCGTTTATCAAAAATATACATATATAGTTTGTTTTAAACAAATATATGTAAGTTATATTCTTCAAAAACAATTCAAATCCCGAAAATTCATATTATAAAATATAATGAACCTACGCATCCCAAAATACGTATTTTAACCCCACACGTCCCATAACGTGTATGTTAATCCCAGGGTAATTCAGAATATTAAACAATATAAACCTTCCCCAAAATCATTTCCCAAAATTATGATTTCTTTCTTTTTAAGAAAAGTAAATCATCATAATAATTACTTCAATTTTTAAAGAAGTAAAAACTTCAAAATACAATTCAATATTGTTCAAGAATTGTAATTCATTTATCAATGCTTCAAATATTTAAGAAGCAAATTCATATCATACTCACACAAAACCACAATCAACTTCAAATGATTAAAAGCGAGAATACCATTTTTCTTCTCCTTTTAATACATCAAGATAAAGCGAGAATACCATTTTTCTTCTCCTTTATTACATAAAGTATTCATCTTTGTTTTCAATGAATACATGGCTACACAGTCTAGAACTCTAACCTTCACATTCTGGCTACACAGTCTAAAGCTCTAACCTTCACCATTGGCTACACAGTCTAGAGCTCTAACCTTCACCCATTGGCTACACAGTCTAAAGCTCTAACCTTCACCCATTGGCTACAAAAACATTCGAGTAGGCAAACACAATATCATAATTTTTGAAATATTGTTCCCACAAAATCCACCAATTAAAACAATAAAATGAATACTTTCAAATATTGTTTTAACACAAAATCACACATGCTGATATATCAAATTAAAACTGTATTTAATTTATATATCGCAAAATCATTAAATAAATATAATTATTTATTTTCGCAAACAACACAATATGAATTAATATTCATATATAAAATATCGTGAGATTCACTCACCTCTAATTCCTGCTGCGTCTTCAAATAATACCCGGGAATCGACAAAGCTAGCCAAATGCTTCATGATTCCAAAATACCTATGAACATGCAATTTTCCACTTAGCATATCATAGTTTCCAAATTGATGATTCTAAAATCCAATCACTTCAAATATTCCTCAAATGTCTCTTAGACATCAATAACCATAAATCGGGACAGTTTGACCAAAAGTCAACCGTCGGTCAACGTGGGTCCCACGTCTACTATTCATCAACGGGTCCCACACGAAATCCAAAACTTCCAAAATCCAACAGCATGCTTATTTCTAGCATCCTAACATCATATCCAAAATTGGTGATGATCCAACGGTCGGATCATCACGGATCTAACGATCCATAACTATCGCTTAATTGATCATTGATCAAACGACCGAATTCCACAAAAGTGTAAACACGAAAGTTGTTCGTATCGACGAACCAAGCCAAACGGAGCAAAGAACTGCTCCTGGACCGGCCGGACGCGCCGCCGACGCGCCGCCACCGACGGTGGCCAGCCGCCGGACAAAAGTTGTCTGATTGCTATGAAATTTTAACAGCATGTTCTACACATTACCACAAACAACTTTCATAACTACCACAAGGGCCAATTCAAGGTAAAAAGTCTCGAATTTACCTCGATAGTTCCAAAACCCTAGGATTTCAAATCCAAAATTGTCTTTCGTCCGAACTCCGATTGAGGCATATTTTATGTTGCTGGAAAGCCCCTGGCAAGGGCTACAAAGCCCAGTAGGTAAGGTGGCTCGATTTGGCCGGAAACTTGCCCAGAAACTGATGAACAGTTCGGCAGCGTTTTTCTCCTTTTTCTTTTCTTGATTTCTCTTTCTATACTGAAAATCAATGAATGAAACTAGTATAGAATCGAAGAGGATGAAGAGACAAAGAGATTGGGACAAGTCTCACACAAATTGGTGGCCGGAGGAGGGAGAAATCACCGGAGGAAGTTTCTGGTACTGTTCACGGCGTGAACAGTACATTTCTGGGATAAATTCTGATTTTCGGGTGAACAGTAAATCCCAACATTCTATTTATAGAAATTCGTCAAACTTCCGACGGTCATAACTTTTTCATACGAACTCCGTTTTTGGTGAACCAAATTCCTACGAACTCGATTCGACGAGGTCTACAACTTTCATGAAGGAAATTTTCCCAAATTCTCAACGGATAAAAAGTTACCTTAATTAACCTTGTGTAACTTATAATTACCGCCGTAATTATCGTTTTACGACGAAAACCTCTAAAAATACAATTTCACACCATTTCACTTCAAATTTCACGACCTATTTTATAAAAATAGTATGGAAATTTTCGGGGTATTACAATATATATATCATAAAATGACTAAAATACTTCTCACATGAAGGTCACATGTCACAAAATTGGATGGAAAAAGTTGAAATCGACGTATGAGGTGCAAATTGACAATTTTTACCAAGTTCAGGGGGTAAATTGAAGCAATTGCAAGTTCAGAGTGTAAATTGACAATTATGGCCAAGTTTATGAGGCATTTTGGCAATTATGGCTATTTATTTATTGGGCTTTTACTAGATATTTCCGTCAATAAAATGATGAGCATAAAAAGTTTATCTAATTCTACGAGAGTTCTTACAAGTACACACAAATTTATCTTTTAAAATCTATAGAATTTTAAAGATTTTCAATTGAGGCCAGCAATCATTTTCCTTCACAAAATGAGTTACATACTCAATATGAAGACCCATGCGAGTAAGTTGCCTCTTTATGAAGTCATTGTCACATTAAGGCATTTTAGACCCTCGGTGAGAAGTGCTTCCTTGGACTCAAGTCACTTAAGATGTTGAGAAGAAACTCAACATGCATTTTCAATATATATATATATATATATATATATATATATATATATATATATATATATATAATCTAAAACCTAGTAAGGCAGTGTGATCTCGAGGTGGCACTTTGTTGTAGTAGAATACAACCTCAACCTAGCATTCATGTAGACAAACATCTTTTGGTATGGCTATGAAAATCTATCACTATATAGGACTGTAATGTTCTAAAAATCGCTAAGCGGTAGTCGGGCGGCGGGGAGGAGTCTAACGCCTAAGTGGTTTTGTCCCTGCCTAGGCGGTTATTTTATTTTATTATACAATATATAAATAATTAAATAAGTGTCTACTTTAAACAAAAAAATTATACTTGGTTTAGGAAACATAAATATGCAAAATTGAAGGATATAAAAGGTACTATAATTGGCAAGTTAAACCTTTTTTTTTAGCCTTTTGCCTATAACAAATATAGTTGGGTGGAATTAAGAAAAACCCTAACCTTGTCGCCTCCTACGTACCTTCAACCCTCTTCTTGTCTGGCTGCGTCCCATCGTCGGTGCTGGTTATTGGCCTCGTCAGTGCGATGCGGGTGCGGCCGGATGGTAGTTCTATGCCCTTTGGTGTTGTGGACCTTTTGTGGGCGAGTATATTGGTCGACGTAGCGGACGTGGATAGGTGGGAGGGTTGGGCAGGCGGGTTGGGAAGTTTCGATCTGTGCCTAGATTGGGGCTGGCCTCACAGAGGTGGTAAGGGTGTTGGCGACGTTGTGACTGCGACGGCGACGACGGCTCCAACGAGACATTGGTGTTGTGTTTCTTGCAGTCCTCTATTTGGGCCTATTGATACTTGGGTCTGGGGAGTTTCTTTGGGCCCAAGATGGTTTATCTTTTCTTTTTATGTCTTGTATTTTTATTTTTTAGTAATTGGTGGCTTTATGTCGTTAATAAGTTCCTATCAAATTTTGGTAGGACTAGGTGGGCTGTGTCCTGGTCTGTGCACTCTGTATGTCTGGTCTGCTCTAGTGAAGCGGTGTGCCTTGGTCAAATGGTCGCAACCTCCTAGTGGCAAGATGTAACGTGGAGCCACCAGAACTTCCGGTTGGCTGCATAGTGAGAAAGCTGAACTAATTGGTAAATTATGGCTCTATTTTGGCATGATCTTTCTGGTATGCCGCCTATATTGTAAAGCGGTTGGTATTGTCAATGATGCAATCCCTGTTAATTGACGCTTATTAGAATACATGATTTTAGTGGAGACTCTTGCTATTATTGTGAGATGTTCTCTAGATGCGTATTGTAATTTGGGGTTTAGACACTATGTCATCCCTTTGTATTCAGTTGTTTCGTTAATGAAGGTTTAAGGGCGGCCGGGGCCCTTGTCTAAAAAAAAAAGTACTATAATTGAAAACATGGAGAAAAAGTTAATTAGCATATAATGAGTACTTATATAAAAAAAAAAAACATAATTCCGATTTTTTTAAAACCCACGCAGCCTACCTAGGTGGATTTGCAACTACTTGATATGGTTGGCTGCCTAGGCACCGCTAGGCAGGGATTTTTAGAAAACTATAAGAGACATTCGAGAAATTTGGAAAAATGCCCCTTTTTTTAGGTTTGTAATGAAAAATGCCCTCTTTTTTGTAAACTAATAAAAAATGCCCCTTTTGCCAATTAAAAAGACATATATGTCCTTAGCTCATCTACTTCCTTTTTATTTTATTGTTCCTTCTTCTCCTTTCTTCTTCTTATTCCCTCTCCTCCCCTTCCGGCCAGCTTCTTCCCTTCCTCAGTTTGGACTGGGCTTGAAGGCGAGCAGAGGAGCTCGTGATGGAGAGTGAATTGAGCATGGGCTCGGGTTTGGATGCCAAAATCGGATTGGGCTTAATGGAGCAGAGGTGTGACGTCGAAGCTGAACACTGGAGACGTTGTGGCGGTGGCTGCTAGAGCTCGGCGGAGCTGCTGTGTTGAAGGTAAGTTGCAGGTGTGGCGGTGGCTGTTAGATGAGGAGGTTTGGGTGCCTAGAGAAGAGCGGAGACACGGTGGGTCCCGGCTATGAGATGCGGCAGAGACGGAAGAGAGAGAGTGTAACCGTAGAAGAGGAAGAAGCGGAAGAAAGAGAGAGGAAGGAGAGGGAGAGACCCAAAGGGACAGAGCCCGAGAGAGAGAGAGAGAGAGAGAAGTTGGGCTGTGGACAAGAACGGAGAAGACAAGAAATAAGGAGGAAAAAAGAAGCTGGGCAGAAGGGAGAAGAGAGGGAAGAAGAAGAAGAAAGGGGAAGAAGAAAAAAAAAAAAAAGTAGATGAGATAAGGACATATATGTCTTTTTAATAGGCAAAAGGCGCATTTTTCATTAGTCTACAAAAAAGAGGGCATTTTTTCATTACAGACCCCAAAAAAGGGGCATTTTTCCAAATTTCTTGAGACATTCTGTACATGCCATAAGACCCCTAACCCAAAGCTCGTGTAGGTAGTTTCTATTACAAGTGCAACTAGCATGCCCACACTTGTTCCTCGTGCCCAAAAAGATAGTTCCGGAGATCCGAACTAACAATGTTAACTGTAACAACGAGACTGTGTAGTTAACATTCCTTGTAGCGTTAACGGGGACCATGGCCACGCTGACCTATACAAGGACGTCCCTCGTAGCGTTAACATGAACCATGGCCAACCGACCTAACCCCAACAACCAAGTGCCCTTGCATCCATCACAATAAATAGCCCAGAAACTCGGGCATGGACCAAGGTCAAGGTGAATTTCAACTCCATTTCCAACCCATTTCCAACCTGCTAACAACACCATTAAGGAAGGCCCCTTGCCTAACGGGGCACAAGGCCTCGAGATTATCTAAACATGTTACGATGACTTAGAAAACAGGAAACAAAAAATAGATAGTATGAATTTTCTTGGTCAAAACATATATTTTCTAAACAGATTAGAAACCCTCTTCTCTGTTTTTTTTTTTGGAAACAGATTAGAGAGAAAACTAAGGAAGCATTTAATTAGATTGTAAACTTGGAGAAAACTAAATCATGCATGAACATGGTCACATGGATACATTTACTAGCTAAGCTAGCTAGTACATGTACGTAAGAATATTGTTATCACTAGTACATGTACGTAGCACTTATTCTACTCTTCTCCCTCCTACAGTCCAGAATCTTGTGCAACTCCTCAGGCCTACATGGAACTTCAAGAGCACCTTTCTGTTGAAACCCATATTCTTCCTTGGCCTGCTCTAGTAATCTCAAAAATGCAGGGTTGTTCAAGGACTCTAGCTTAACCACAAACCTCTTTGTCTCCTTACCCTTCACTGCAAACACTGCAAAATGTCCTTGCTTTACATCTTCTGGTACCATTTTCGCTACCTCCAATTCTTCATCGAATTCATCGTGAGGGCCTCTGGTTGCTAAGAGTGAGAGACCCTTTTGTAGCTTTCCGATTATGAGCCTGAGCTTCATTAAGCCTTGTCTTCTGCTTTCTTTATGTGCTTCTGGCCGAGTAGACAGTGGTGAACTCAGTAAGAGCTTGTTTGAGTTTGGTGTCAAGCTTTGTGGAGAGCATGGATATTTATATATAGTTGGGGTGTGAAGGAAAATCAAGCATGGAACTGTGGAGAAGGAACAAAGTCTGTTGGGATCAGTCATCAGAGTGGAGCCATTACATGTAGTTGTGAACTTATAATTGACAACATGTCATTTAATGTGGTGTTGATGAGTCAATTCCAAATGTTGAGGTCATCGCTGATGAATTTTTTTAACGAAATTAATGTGAACTGTGATCTTGAAGAGTACGTTTTGTCCGACGGTAAGATATTTGGGCAGTGTCAATTTTAGGAAGGGAGGATTGTGATTTGGCATGGTCTATCTACGTACGGTTTGTGTTGAACAATATTTTTCCTTTAGTCATTTCTATCAATTTGATATAAAAAATCAAAACGTACTTCTCATGCGCAAGTTACATTAGATAAATGTTCAAAGAAAATGAAGAAGATGACCATTAATTTACAGTCATTTCATTGTCAAAATGGCGAAAAGTTTAAAAAGTATTTAAAACATAAACGAAATTGCAATATGATCAAAACACAGAAAGACCGAAAATGCATTGCCCCATTGAGAAACAACGTGGAATTGAACAGGTGTTGTGTTACTCGTGTCATTTTTCATAAGCTTCTAGTAGCAGTGAGCATTTATCCATGCACACAAATTGCAAAGTCGGAATCTCTCAAAAATCTAAAAGCCAAAGATGCAAAGAGCACCAAGGCCACCAATTTAGCTGCACTACTCTTAGGGTTTTATAGTGTGAATAGGTTTATTATCATTAAGTCTCCCTTGAATAAAAGTTTCCTCTAGTACCTTAGGTGGTAGATTGATGACAAGCAATGTATAGTCGTATATGTAAGTATCAACCGCCATGACTTAGAAGGGCACCCCTTTATGGATTTACCAAATTTCATTAATGAGTAGGTCATGCCATTTATTAATGGGGTTGAAGTATATTACAACAATTAATTATACTTTTGAGTTTTGACAATTGTGACTTATTTTTTTAATAATAAACTACGAAATTAACAAATATCACTCATTAGATTATGAAGACTCCAAACTGTCGCCAGTGGTCTCTGGCAAGCCCATGTCATCGTTAGGTTTTTGGGTCAAAAGTCGCCCAACCAAGTAGAAGGATTCGGATATAGCCGTTGTCCCTAAAGCACCAAAAATCCAAAATCCACCACTACGTTCTCGATTAACATCAAAGTCGAAGACGAATGTGCCGCTATCTCAATCGCCATCATAAAGATGGAAAGAACAAAAAAAAATCAACCTCCAGAAAACCCTAGAAAAAGTTTTCTCAATTCTAAGAGCAATGTTCTAAAAATCGCGAGGCGGTAGTCGAGTGGTGGGGGGGGGGGGGGGGGGTCTAGTGCCTAGGTTTTTAATTTTATTATACAACATATATATACTATAATTGATTTTATTGAGAAACATAAACATGAAAAATGGAAACATAGGGAAAAAAAATCGATTTTTTTTTTCAATCCGCCTAGGCGAATTTGCAACTAATTGAGGTGGTTGACCCCCGCTTAGCTCCTAAAGCGGGAATTTGTAGAACACTTCCTAAGATAGATGGCTAGGTCTTTTTTTTTTAACTATATAATTGTTATTAAAGTCATTTTTTTTAGAAAAACATAAATTTCATTAATTAAGAGGAGCAATACAAACCACAAGAGTGACTTAATCAATGGTTCTAAACCTAGAATAATACATATATTGTGCATCACTGCCCTCAGCAATCTCCAGCTCCAACAAAAAAATTTCGACAAGTATTGTCGTTGAGATCAGCAAAACCAATCTTAATTGTTCATGAATGATGACCCATAAGAAAAGAAAGTAAAACCAAATTCTAAACATATTGTAGGTGAAAAAATCTACTAATAAAAATAGAAAACCTGAGTCATCCGCAAAAATACAAATTCTTTGAAGAACAAAGAACCTGAAGACCAGAGTAATCCTAAAATCCAAGACAAAAATCAACCGCTTGAAATGGTTTGCAGACGAACAATCTCAAATCATAGTAATTTCCACCGGCATCCCACACCCAAAACACAGATTGGAAGATCTGAAATCCATCATCGCCAGCCAAATAGGCTCAAAGGCCCAATCTGAGTGAAAACTCATTGGAATATCGCCAATCATCCTTCCCTTGAAGGTGAAGGGAACGAAAACCTAGATCCCAATGAATAAAATTACCGCCGTCGAAAGATCATGGTAGACTTAGTCTTGCCAAGAAAAAACTTGCACAAGGAATTGATACATCACCAAAAGAGCAGTGATGCAATAGTGGAGATGGAATGGGTTGGAGGCCGCCACCATCTTTTGGGAGAGAGCGACGGTTAAAGAGAAACCCTAGCAGACACATTCTTTAGGAGAAAAGTCCTACAACAATTGAACAATATGTTAGTTGGTACTTCATTATTAAAGTCGTTTGAGTTGTGACAATAAAAAAATCAATATGTTCTCACAAATAATTTAACTCATTTTCAGTTTTAAGGTGGGATAAATCTTAGAGTTGAGAAAAATGCGCGTGAAATATGATTGGCCTCTAAAAATGTACCAAATTCTAATAATGCAATAGAAATATTTAATAAAAGAAAACATCTGATCATTTTAGTTATTCTATTACTTGACTCCCAAACTTTTGTTTCAGAGATTAGAATTATATATATTAGACTAAAACATTTGCTCCCATAAGTGGTTCTATCTTATCTTGTACGTACTGAAGAGGAGGAGATATATTTATGTATGAAATAATACAAATGAACACAAAAGTGGTGAATAAGGTTTACTGAAGATTTCGAGAGCCTAAAACCTTCAAGAACCAAGCCATTTGGAGCCTTCATATAAGCTTGTGAGTCAAATTCGTAAAATAATTGGAGAACTCTTAATCTTATCATATCATTGGATTACATCCAAAAGCCAGCAATTCAATACTTCCTACTTAAACCCTTTTAAATTCGTTATCAAATACCTAATCTCAATATCTTGAGCTTTGCATCTTCCAATTGGGTACATTGAGGAGCAATAACATCACCCATACTTGACATAAATGTTGGTATGCCTAAAGTGTAGGGAAGATCCTTACTTCTCTGATATGAAAGAATGGTATCATTTTCATGTGCTGCTGATCTATCCCTTGAGCTTCCTCTTCGGCTCTTCGCAGCGCTCTCTTACATCGATCTCGGTTGTCAGACTGTCATTCTAAATCATAAATTATAGTCCGATTACTAATTGAATGCGTGATTCAAATCGACAGTTGTATCCCCTAATTAGACGACATAGCCATCGACCTACTATTCATTTTCAACATTGTCTCCAAGTTCTACAAGGGACGTTAGAGGAGGGACAAATGCATGTGCAGTGCAATCGATTCATCACTTTCATAGCAATTAGCAAACCCTATTTTCTGGGTCCAGTTTGGTTGGATCTCAGATATGCCATTCTTTTGCCTGTTAAGATGGGGGTCCGAGAAGCACTTTATACGAATCACAGGACAAAAAGTACCGAAGAAAGAAGGCCCCTATAAGCCATTGCAACTAAGCTTGTAACACAGCCATGTGCATTTTCAGAGGTTTAGATTGAGCTTCACTCTTCTTGATAGATCATATCCTCAAGCGCCTACTAAAGACATGACTGGAAAACTGGAAAAAAATTGACAACACAACCAGCTCGGATGCAATAATGATTCGTAGTGAAGCTCATCAATTATTAGAACTTGCGCAAAGGGTACGAAGGATGTTGATGGTGTCCTTGGTCATATCATAGACTTTTTAGTCTCATGAGTTCAAATCATCTCTTAAAATTGTAAATGATTTGCTAATTGAAATTTACTAGTAGTATAGAGGAGTATAGCAGATAACATCTGTATGTGTTATTTCCACTCTCTTCCTTATGAATGGTAATGGAGGAAAATAAGCTAGGAATGCATAGCAAAATACAAACAAAAGGAACCAAAAGAAGTTGTATGAGCTAGATCAGCTAAAGACATTCTAATTCAATGATGTTGTATAAACACCCTCAGGTTTAAGCAAATATCTAGCAAATTCATTCCTACATTAGAATGTTCCACCTTCTATCGGTCCAAATTTCATGAGTTCATATTCTTGAATTTACTAATTAAGTTCCGTTCTGATTTGATGTCCTAGGCTCATCCTTATTAATGTTATCAAACCACATACTTTCTGACTAAGAATTAAGGCCTCGTTCGCGGAAAAAAAAAATCAATTGCTTTGCATTTTTCATGAGATGGGAAAATAAATTTTCCACTAGTTTTCCGTACCAGTTTTTTGGAACATTGGGAAAGCAATCAGAAAATACATTTTTGTTTCCATTGTGTTTGATTTGTGCAAGAATAGAAAACTAAAATATCTTTATTCATCAAAATATAAAGTTATTCAAAACCCAAGAGCTTTTTGGATAAAATTAGAAATAATAATTTTTAATAGTGATATAATAGTCTTATATATGCATAATTAATGCAGAGAAAGTATAAGGGAAGATGAATCTCCAAGTGTACGGGAGAATTCACTATCCCCCATGTTTTCTTTTCCTGCAGGTAAGTTGTTCCTTTCCTTATGCGTACAGGAAAAAATTGAGTATCATTTCCTAACACCTCAATTCCGCAAACCAAACAAGGCTTAAATGTTCAAAACTTTTGCAAAAGCCAAAAGGATATACACCAACAGAAAACCATAAGTTCCTCAACTAAGGACGTTCAAGGCAAAGAGCATATAGCAGTGGGATTGTCCGCCTAGCTAAACCAATACAACTCTTCAGGGAGAAAATAACCTTAGTAGCAGAGAGATGTATAGCCATACTCACTGTCAAAGGTCCTTCACGTCAAGTCTCGTCTCTTACGAAACAACCTGCTATATTAATTTGGTAAGACAACATTACCATCATTACTTATCATTATCAAGATTCTCTCCAAATTCAGAAAGATGAAGTTGAGCTGGGACACATGCATGTGTAGAGCAATCGATTTATCACTTTCATTGCACCCCTTTGGGTCCAATTGATCCTTTGATGTGATTTCTTTGCCTGTTAAAATGGGGTCGATAAGCACTTTATACAGATAACAGGATAAAAAGTACCACAGAAAGAAGGCCTACTGCTTCTTCTTCCAGCCATGATTTGTCTGCCCTGCTCCAAGAATCAATTGTATACCAGTGGAAATAACACAGCCATGTGGGTATTGTTAAAGAGGTTGAGATCGAGCTTTCATTCTTTCTGTAGATCATACAATCTGAAATCCCTGAGAATTAACTACACAACAGAACCAGCTTGGTTGTAATAGTAATAGTACATTCGTACTCGACCCGTTCTTTGAAAAGGGTATGATGTGGATGGTGTCAAGGTCCTTTTCTTATAAATGGGTCACAAAATCAGCATGTGAGAGGTGAATGTGAGAGGGATAGTAGTACCGTTTTCAATTTCTGATAATTGAATGATTGAGACTAAAAGCATATCACTTTTCTTATAACTGGGTCACAAAATCAGCATGTGAGAGGTGAATGGTTCTGATAATTGAATGATTAAGACTAAAAGCTTATGATATGACCTTGTATACATCAAAATCATATAGTGAGCTTGAAATAATCCAATTCCATAATCAATTCACCATCCTCAGTGATGTGAACCCCAACTTGCTCCTCCATTCCATGCCTTTCTGGCAGCTCCTCAGGCAGTGACCAAAATCACCACAAACAGCAGCAGCAGCAGCAGCTGCAGTAACTATAACTATGAAATTTGATCTTCTTGGTAATCTGAGGAGCAACCTCATAAGTCCTAAAAAGCCTCAAGTATTACAAGACCCCCTCTCCAGCATAACTTAAAATACACTCGGTGAATCCTTCCGGGTTGCATATTACAACAAATCATGAGATTCATACAAAGATGGTGATACCTTAGAGAACATAAAAAAGGAGTGAGTCAAACGTGTATGTTGTGTAAACACCCTTGCATCAACATTGTCCTTATTTCAGTGGTGGTGAGAACATAAGTTCCCATTCACCACAGCATACCAGAAAGCTCCGTCTTTCATGTGACGGTCCATAATCCACCAGGACAAGCATATCAGGTGGGTTTAACATTCATCTTCCAGAGCATGCTACAATTGGCATTCCAGAAACCATAAAAATCTAGCTTAGTAAAAGTCTTCTGCAGGGTAACTGATCATCACCTTTGTCCATAATCCAATAGCATGCTTTCCATACCATTTATAGAGCATTTCTTTCCAAAAAAGAGAAATGAAGTAGGCAGGACTTGAATAGACTCCAATAATTTCCTCTTGAGATTTCAAGTCGTCTCCGTACCTATAATCTTTTAATTCATTGGACTACAATCACCTCGGGTTACGCAAATCCTTGCAAAAACACAATATGAGCTGCTCACAGAGCTACATCTCATTCCGACTAAAATGGTTTACTTTCTAATCTCTCCACATTTCATGTATTCATGCTCTCGGAATGTAGCTCTTTTATAATGCCTACATGGCAATTGACCACCAATTCGATTGTAGGTAGTGACCTGATCCTTATACTATCGCATTAAATGTTTTACAATTGAGAATTACATGCCCAAGAGCTTTGCCAAAGGATATATCAGCAAAATCCATAACTTCCTTGACTAAGGACGTTCTAGAACTAAACAACCCCTTAATGCCTAAGATTTCTCCATACCAAGGGACATAAAGCAGTGGAATGTCAGCCTAGCAAACCAGGAAGAAGTTCAAATCTTTAGAGGAGAAACTTACCTGTGTCTACTCAACCTTAGTCAATAATTTCTAAATTTTCTGTTATAGGAGAGAGACATAAAAGAAGGATAGCCATTTCCTTTTTGTGACTTATTTGCCATCCATATTTTTATTAGCTGTCTTGTCATGCAGAATGAAGTTTGAAAGACAATTTCATTTAGAAAAAGAAGTAGAAGAGGAAAGAGTCATAACTGTATTAAAAGGGTGAATAGAAAAAGCAATGAGGATAGTAAACTCATCAGATACTTCTAGCTATCAACTTTCTACATTATACCAAGCTAACTTAAGTCTCAACTATCAAGTGACACTGTTCTGTAAATCTCACATGATGTCAGTAATTCCTTACTGGTTGAGCGAAAAGAAGCATAGTGTGCCATGCATGTTGTTGATCTATTCCATCATAGTTCTAAAGCTTCATAAGCAAAAACACTCATCAACATATTAACACCAAGAAATAATAAGAAGTCATCCAGTGGTTTTATTTGATCAAAAAACCACATAGTCGTGATTTATCTCAATTCTTATTAAAGGCCCACAACCATAGAAGCAGATTCTAGTGAACAACCTACTCAACCTTCGCCAATAAGTTAGAAATAATATTCCATAACTAGAATAACCATTCCTTTTGTCACTTATTTGCCATTGAAATCTCTACAAGCAGTCTTGTAATGCAGAATGCAGTTTCAGCGAAAATTTCATATGGAAAACAAGTGGAAGAAGAAAGCTCATACCCATAGTGAAAGGGAAAAGCAAAGAGGCTTGAAAACTCATCACATACTTCTAGGCTTTCTAGCAAGCACCTTTCTCCACCAAGCTAATTTAAGTCTCAACTATCGAGTGAACCTGTTCCTAAAACTCACATGATGTAAATAATATATTTCCTGATTAAGTGGTTAGCTTAAAGAAGCATAGGGTCCTAATGTCCCCTGCATATTTTTGTCTATTCCATCATAGTTCTTCTAAAGCTTCATATGCAAAACACTCTTCAACAACACCCAAAATAGAATTGTAAGAAATCATCCAGTGGAATATTATTTAAACAAAAACCAAATATATAATGTTTTATATCAACTCTTATTACAGATTCAAAACCATAGAAGCACAATCTATATAGCGAAGATGAGACTTGTACAAAGAAGAAAGTCAGACATAAGTTTAGTGCTTGCTCCCTTGGATCGACATTGTTACTATTTCAGTATGCTGCTGAGGACATAAGTTGCCCATTACCACAGCATACCACAAAGCTCACTATTTTATGCGAAGTTCCATAATCCACTAGGTGGGTTTGACATTCATCTTGTAGAGCATGCTACAATTGCTATCTAAGAAACCACAACAACCTAGCTTAATTAAAATCTTCTGCAGGGTAATTGATCATCCTTCCGTCCAAAATTCAACAACATGCATACCACTTTGTCATTTAAGGAGCATATATTTCCATAAAGGAGAAATGAAGTAGGTAGGACAGGTCTAGGCTCCGCAAAATTTTCTTGAGACTTCAAGTCGTGTCTGTAACTAGAATATTTTTATTCCTTGGACTACAAACACCCTCAGGTTAAATAAATCCTTGCAAAAGTACAATGTGAGATGCTCGCAGAGCTACATCTCATTCCTAGATAGATTGTTTACCTTCTAATCCATCCATATTCCATATTTCCATGTATTTATGTTCTCAAAAAGCACCAACTTTAGTAAGTGATAATATTCGACCTAATACAACTAACAAGAACACTCAAGGGAGAAGTTCTGGGATTGTCGGCCTAGACTGCATAGCAAACCTGGAAGAAACTCAATTCTTCAGGGAGAAACTTACTTGTTTCTTCTCAACCTCAGTGGATATTCTACTCAACCTTAGCCAACAAGTTAATAGCATTTCTTAACAACAATAAGTGAATAACCATTTTCTTTTGTCACTTATTCGCCATCCATATCCCTTCTAGTACTCTTTTCTTTTCTTTTTTTTCTTTTGGTCAAGACTCAAGACCCTTCTAGTACTCTTGTCGTACAGAATGCAGTTTCCAATAGAATTTCCATTAGGAAAGAAGTGGAAGAAAAAAGTCTTTCACCCGCACTAAAAGGGCAAAGCAAAGCAAAGATGCTTGAAATCTCATCATATACTTCTAGCAAGCAACTTTCTCCATTATACCAAGCTAACTTAAGTCTCAACAATCAAGTGACCCTGTTCCTAAACTCACATGATGTTAATAATATCAAGCTAAGCATAGGGTCATATTGTCTCATAGTAAAGTCCCATGCATATTTTGTCTACTCCATCATAGTTCTTTAAAGCTTCATAAGCAAAATGCTCATCAACACAACAACACCCAACTAGAAAGTTAGAAAGCAATGATAAGAAGTCATCCAGTGGTACGTTATTTAAAGTATTAAACAGAAACCACACAGGTCATGTTTTATCTCAACTCTTATTAAATGTTCAAAACCATAGAAGCACAATCTATATAAACAAAAAGACTATACGTACTAACATGGGAAATGAATATTGCACTTCTCACAAACAATGAAAGATGGATCAAACCGTTTGTTTGCGCTCAAATCCAGTACCAGGGTCCTCAGTGCTAGTAAAAACCTCAAGCCCAGTGACCATCGCAGATGGAGGACCGCGTCGACATCTCTGCTCCATTTCTTGGACCGCATCGGAATTCCCAGAAAGCAGAGTCTCCACAGACCCATCTCTCCTGTTCCTCACCCAACCCTTCAGCCCCAATTGGGTTGCATTCTCTATAGTCCAGTTCCTGTAAAACACACCCTGAACCCTCCCCTTTATCACAAGCCTCACCTGCACATCCAAATCCCAAAACCCATCACTCAAAATCCCAAATTTCACATTGAAAACAATAAACTAAGAGATACCCATTACTTTAAACCGATCAAATAAGTGAAAACTCACCGTTTTAGTGGATGATTGTGGGGATTCGGAGGCGGCCTGGGTGGTGGTCATGAGGGGCAGAGAAGGTCGGAAATGAGGTGAACGAGGTCTGTGCAGAGGAGAAAGAGAAGGGCGAGAAAGAAGAGGAGGAGAGCAAAGCGAAAGAGAATGATGAAGACGATGATGGTGAGGATTAGTGAGATGGGTGATGAGTCTAAGAGGAGGACTAGCAGCATTGGTGCTTTGGGTCCAATAGTTCCGAGATGCGAGGAATTTGGTTGCGGTTGTTCTGTGTTGACATGTCAGTGGCCTCAGTGAGATAGCTGATGCCATTCAATTTCGGATTCTCTTGTATTTATACTCTACTATTTGATTCTTCAGGAGGTTTCTGAACGCTAGGCCATTGATTCACCTTGTAATTTCTAGAAAGAGCTAAGCTTTTGCTTTGGCAATCAAAACAGGCCACACTGTGACACTGGTTTTGATTTGTTGTTAGCATACTAGTCTTTAGATTTATTGCACTACTAGGCCCAAACTGCATTTTGTTGAATAGAAGAGTGCCCAAAAGAATTGAGAGTTGTCACAACAGAAGGTGCAAATGGAAGAACCCAAAACCAAAATGACTATTGACAATTTATTTTCAATTTTCTAGACAGTGATTACAAAACCATAATAAGTGTTTTGGTTCTTGATAGTTGATACCATTAGTCAAGAAAACTAGCACTATATGAAGCCCATCTTAATTTTGAGGCTAAATATGGAGGTGACATGTACCTCTTCATGTGTTTAATTTTTTGGTCTGTCTCCTTATTTTGGACCTAAGAAAAGAGGCCAAACGTTTTGGAATAGCTCGTATGTTTGCCTTACATGAGGTGAAACCACCCATTCTTTAAATTTTACAATCTCATAATTTGAATGATTCATTTTCTACATTAATTTTCCAAAATTATCTCTATAAAATTGATTAAATTGAAAACCGTTTGATAACTAATTTTAAAATGATAATATATAAAATGGCAAATTTCGATCATGATAGACTATAGGTCCCTATAAAATGTGTTGGTACGCATGCTAAAATCTACTTATTGAAAATAATTCAATGAGGTCTAAAAATGAGCCCAAATTAGCGTGTAAAGAAAGACTCATATAAACATTACCAAAGAATGCTAGCAACTTTTTCTTGATTTTATAATTTTCAATATTTTTTATTATTCTTGTCATCACAAAGTGATTTATTGTGATCCGAACCATTATATTTTAAATATCACCTATGCCCTTCTCATGCGGATTAAGAAAAAAAAAATCATTTCTGTAAAATAATAAAGAGACCTTTTAATTAGTTATTTATTCAATTGCACTCCACAAACGGATGGCTTTATTAATACAATTGGAAGACTAAAAAAATCTCCAATTTGATTGATATTTTTTTTTGGTTACATGGACCTTAAAAAGGCCACACAAAAAAAAACTAGAACAACACTAACCAATTTGATTGATATTTTGCTTAAATGAATTTTAAATAAAAATCTTAAAAAAAAACGGTTTTAATCTTAAATTCTTATTGTTACACTGAAAAATCAGAAGAACAACAAAGAAACGTTGAAGTAGAAGGTTAATTAATTGAAAGAAATGCTAGCATTCTTCAACATGCATTACCATATATAAAATCACTAACCAGCTTCCTATTCCTATATATCGTCAGTAAGACTCCTTCACTCGTTCTAGACTCAATGGCCGTTGGAAATATTGACTATCACCAACTTTACGTTTGGTACAAACAAGAATAATTAACTTTGGATAATTTTTTAAGTCGTATTAATGATATAGGATTTGAGTCAACAAATACCTTCATTACGTCAGAAAGTATATGCAAAGTTCAGAAATTAGCTTTTGATCCAAATCAAAATAAATTCTGCCTAAACGTACTTAAATGTCTACATGCATGACTTTAATTACATGATATATATTCTAAACGTACGTCCGGGGTAAAAGTCATTTTTCCTCTTTCTCTAGAGAAAAGCTTAGGTTGGTAAATTAAAGTCGTCTTTTTCATGCTTTAGCAAAAAAGAAACCTAGTCTTTTCATGAATCATCATTAAGGTGAAAAAACTTTCACACCCGAAAAAAAGAATAGGTATAGTAAAAAGCCACTCCCAAATTGTTCAGTGTACTTAAAGAAATCCAACCTTATCTTATCTCTTAAATCTTTCTTCATGTTTACAATTGAACGAAGAATTTAAGCATTCATTTTCAAATGTCAAAAACAGCTCAAGTAGGCGCACGTTGGTCTTGTCTCTAAAGCTAGAATCAAATTATACACATGCATACTCAAAAATCAAAACCAACTATAATTCTTTATCCCGTGTATGGACTTTCTAGAGCTTCTGTACATATAATAAGACAAGTAATAAGCCTAATGGCGGCTAATTCGATCATTTCCAGATTTATTTGTCTCTTTCCCAACATTATGTAAAGAATAGAATTGAAGAAACAAGGAATTCCAAGTTTTTTCAAACGAATGACTAAAAACTAGAGGGCAAACTATGACTATATAATTATGGCTGATAAGACAAACGAAACGGTGTTTCCCTCTCACTTTTTTCTTACCAATTCTAACCAGAATTAATTATAGAACCGTTGTTGTCTAGACCTCGTCTATTTGGTTGAAAGTTGAAACTCTAAACGACTAAGTGCTGAAATTAATTTAAGTGAACAAACGAAACCCCGAAAAGTCACAGGTATGATTTGGTTTTCCATCTATGAATATAAAACCGCGAATGGAAGAAGGTCAAAACCCTTAAGAACATGGAAGAGACGTATTTGACTGAACCTTAAGCCCACACTTGGCGTGCAAACTCAAACTCCAACACGGCGCCATGTAGGGCTGACGTGTAGTGGGACCCCGAACTCCTTTCTTGTCTGGGAGGCTAACCCTAATTTTGGTGATGGGTCAAATTCATATCCCGCAGGATCCCCTTAAACCCTAACCCTTTTCAAACGCTAGCTTTAAGATCGACGGACAACATGCATGCATGACCATACATACATACATGGCCATGACTCATCAACATCATCATCGTGCTTAGCCATCATCGTCGCTTTTTAAGTGGCACGACTGGAAAGGGCCAGCAAAAAAAACTTCTGAGTCATAGTCATGGGTGAGTCAGAATTTGAGGCCTCATTCATGACTCACCTTCCTCTCCTAGTCTCCTCTCTAATTGTTTCCTCCCAATTTGTTTGTCTTTGCCCTACACTTGTGCTGATGCTTACAAAAATGAATGACCAAACAAATCCCATTCTCAATTAAATTTCATTATCTTCTATTGTTGATAAATTAGGTAAATCTCCTAAACTAATTTTATACTTATTTTTGGTGTCACTAGTGGAGGGAGATAGCTTGCTACCTCGATCAATTTTATATATATTATGTGAATCATTTGTTTAAAATTTGAAGCATTTTCGAATTCCTAGCTAGTTGCTTACATAGTAATAAGTTCGATCTGTTGAGAAAAGACTTTACAGTTTGTCTACAAGGATTAAGTTATCGGAATTTTTAACCCTGTCTCACCGATAGCTGAGGTTTTGACCCTGTTTTCGGGGGTTCCTCAGCCTATTCCTAAGTCTCTGTCTTCTTCCACCCCCCATTCTATTCTTTTACAAACATTACGTACTCTTCCTTCTAGGGTGGGGACGGAGGTTTATGAGGTGGGGAGTCTTCGATGCAGTTAGTTGGTTGTGGTTGAGCAGCAGCGCCGCCTATGGAGGCTAAACCTGGGGTCAGAATCGTTAATTTGTGTCTTGGGTTAATTAGGTAACAGCCCAACTAGGATGATTGAGGATTCGTGTTTGGATACCCTTATGAGTGCATTCTAATCCGAGTCTCATTCCCAACGGATGATATATACTTCTGCCAAATCAATTAATTACGCAGTCTACTTTTGGTCTGGTAGACCCTGTAGGCCTGTACCGTCTCCCTCAACGCTAAATAAAAGACGGGGTCATCTTCTGGGTAGTAAAAATAAGTCCAATTCAAGTTGTCACTATTCCTGTACTTGCTCCTTCGGAGAACTCTAGTGATCGATCGTCGACAGAAGAAGAAGTCAGCCTAGGTGTACTGGCTGGTTCATCCGTGAATGCTCAATAGGACGTCACATGATTCTAGGATCTTACATTTTTTTTCTTCATATGTACTATAATCGGTAGTTGAACGAAGGTGAAATTACTTGAGTAATGGCTTCTATATGTCGTGCTCTATTAGGTAAGTCATTATGTGTAATATTGCTTCTTATGAATATAATTGGCGTCCTTCGTTCTACAAAAAAAATTGAGTATATGTCGCTCTGATCTCTTCGTTTGCTTCATTGTTGTTCTTCGGATTCGAACTCATTATTTAACATAACTAGTGCTAAAATCAAAGTATCATGACTCTCGGGATTGGTTATTTTTCAGTAACCCGGAGAAAATAGTGATTATTGTGAGCTAGTTATGCCTCTTTGATTCGTAGTGTCTATAATTGTTGGTATTATATTAGGGATATGAGTAGTTATTCCTCTCCGTTTGGAGTAATTGTACGTGAATCTACGAGTCATTCTTACCCCTATGTAATATTTTGAATTATTAAATAAAATTTCTTCTTTTCTCAAAGAACAAGAAAAAAATATAGTGCTAGCTAGAATCTTGTTGTGTAGAGATACTTTTGAGGATATTGATCCGGATTTGGTAATAAAAATAGGATATATAAATATCAGACAGGGTAGTAGTGGTACATGCATGTTATGTAATATAAAAATTAAATCAATGCTAGGTAGGTTGATTATTGGGGAATCTGGATCCAAGATCGAAGATCCATCCCCACTGATAATATGAAGCACAAACATCTTCCGTTTAAGAAAGAAATATTTGAGAAATAAATTAAGCCTTGGGCCCTCTGCCTCATTTGAACAATGCATTATTTGAACCAATCAAATTATTGTTTAGATGGTCCTCGTGTGCTTAGCAATGAAAAAATATAAGACGTTGTAACCAAAAAAAAAAAATATAAGACGTTCACAGAAATGGTTCACTCAGGCTTGAATCATGCATTTGTATTAAGAATATCGATCTCCTTTTTAATCTCGTTAATAAACTAATAATTGAAGGAGATCGAAAAGGGAGATCGATATTCTTAATACAGCCAACTAGTTTTCATGGAGAACACCACGAATGGCGGGTTTACAGCGGTGAATTTTACATTAAATTAACAGTGGCTTAAGCCTTTATAAAAATGAAAACAAGATCTGTAATAAATTGTGTCAACTTCAACCATTTTAAAGTAACTAAGTCGTCGATGGCAGTTGACACTTCTGGATGCTTTCTTCTTCTACCATTCAGTTTTTCAACCATTATTTAGTAATTAAATACCGCTAGCTCTAGATGATATTGGATTAACTAAAGACTACCAAACCAATTAAGTTGTTAAAAGATGACATTGTCAAGGATAATAACCCACATTACAAGTTTACCGAATTCTTGTCTCCCAAGATTACCAAATCTTTTGTCGCACATCTAAATGCTACGTACACTGGTGATCGAACTATTGTTTTTTTTTTTTCGATCGAACTATTGTTTGCTTTAATTTTGCAGTCTTAGTTTAGCAACCTAGCTAACATTTATAGTAACACGCACAGTAAATGATATAAGAGAAGGGTGCTATCAGGGGTTCTGCTTTTGCATCGATCGGGTCTTGGGCATTAGTCAGCAATGTACGTATCATACCCTCTTTGTTTAGGACACTTGCTCAGGCAGCTCAGCTCCCTGAATTTCTTAGGGCACCCGGCCACCGATCGAGTCTATATATTCCTCCTCAGCAGCTTAAACCGCTTCTGTTGCGCTTGCCCCACCTCCTCCTCGTCTAGATTCCACTCCGAGCCTCTCCTTGCTTGATAAGTATTCCTTATTTGAGGAGGAATCGAAGAGGTCCCAGTGGCAAGCGGGGCATCTAAAAGTTGCTAGCCCCTCAAGAAAAAACTTATGGTTCTGCCTCTTTTTAGGGCGCTAAATCGGCTAGATACAATTCGAGTTCAGCTCGTTTTTGACTCATTCGACTCGTATTCATAAAAGAAACGAACTAGGTTTGAACTCAATATTAAGTTTGATAGTAAAAACAAGTCAAGCTTGAACTCTACTATATTCGGCTCGTAAAGCTCATAACAAGTTCATATATCTTTAGAAACCAACTTGAACTTGTTCAAGCTCGGCTCGTTTGCTAAAACTCGATCAACTAATAATCGTTGAATATTTAATATAATACTTCAAATGTTAAAAAATTAACTAAATAAAATAAAATTATCTTTTTAAGAACTAATAAATATTTAAATGTTACAATTTATTTCTATTATGTTGAACTACTTCTATTTTTGGTGCTAGGGGTCGGTTTCTGCCCCAGCTAGTTGTGCCAGTTCATGCATTTTGGCATAATTGGGGTAACTTTTTCCATGTTTTTACGCCAAAGGAAGAAGATGTTGTTGTGTCTCCTTCGAGGCATGGCCTTATTAGGGTAGAATGGCACAGAAAGCTCCGGACCCTGAGTTCATGGTTTTTAATTGTCGGTTCCAGGGCCTGCACATTCTGAATCAATTGTGTTAGAGGATATGTGAAGTTGCATAGGTGATGTCTAGCTCTTATTGTCGTGCCCTAAAAAGGGTGTAATCTTCACTCTTAATGTATTGTCGCCTTCCCATAAACAAAAGTGTTACAGTTTTTCTTCGGATATGTAATTTTAAATAATAACTACTAAGCGTAGTGGTTTTTTTATAACTATTTTTATATTTAATTTTTTTAATTTTTTTTTGACATATTTCATACACAAACTTAAGATCAAGCCGAGCCGAGCCTAACTTAGAGCTCGAGCTCGTTCCAGAATCGAGCCGAGCCAAGCCTAGCTCGAGCTTGGAAAAAAATCAATATATCAAATGTACTGAGCCGAGCTCATGTTTAACAAAAAAATAGTTCAACCTTGATTCGAGCTCAAGCGCGCTCGTGAAAAAAGATATGAGCCAAGCTTGATTACCTTGGTATTCGCCTTATTTTAAATTCAAAAGTTGAGATTAAAATAATTAAACTATTTTTAATTAATTTTAATCTTTGAATTTAAATGCAATGGTAAGTGATCCCAAGTGAACATCTATGTTAAAGAAAGACTAGGGGCTAATTTGAAACTTTTTGTGCAAGTTGAAAAGAGAAGATAAGAATATTTTGTGAAAGAAATTAATCATTTTCAATTCCCTAGTACACAATGGTGGGATATATCATAGTCCCTACTAACTATAATTCATTTCATTTCTTAAATTGATCGAACAAAAGTTGGAACTTACCTTTCACTTTTTCTTCCAATACACCTTGAATCTATGACATGTTTACTTACTTGGAATGAAAATGAGAATGAATCGGAATTCATTCCTAATACATATCTCTCCCCCCCTCTTTGGTAATCAAACTCCGAATATTCATAAATGAATTTCTCACTTTTACATGGGACCCACAATCATTCCAATTCACGTACTTATTAGTATACGCAAGATAACTCAGTAATTGGAATCAATTTCTTCATTTCCATTCTCATTTCAAGTAAGTAGACGTACCATTAATGTATTGTCGATTTCCCCTAAAAAAAAGTGTTACAGTTTATTTTTGGGTTTTCAAGTCCTTTCTTGATCTCAAGGCAAACTTCTCGATGTTCGCCTCTTATGTATAGCTTTCGGATTCTGGAAGTAAACTACCTTAGTTATCTCCTCATGTTTCAGAAATTGGATGACCTTGGCCTCCACTTCACTCATCGAACCAGCCTCTATATCACCTCTTTGAGAAGATTGTGCCCTTCCGCACGTTCCTCTGTAATTTTAAATAATAACTACTAAGCATTTGTGGTTTTTTATAACTATTTTTATTCATTTTTATTTTTATTTTTGACATATTTCATACGTACACAAACTTAACATCAAGCCGAGCCGAGCCGAACCTAACTAGAGCTCGAACTCGAACTTGGAAAAAAAATCAATCAAACGTACTATGCTGAGCTCAAGTTTGAAACAAAATAGTTCAAGCTTGATTCGAGCTCGAGCTCGTGAAAAAAAAAATGAGCCAAGCTTGATTACGTACCTTTGGTATTCACCTTAATTATTTTAAATTCAAAAGTTGAGATTAAAACAATTAAACTACTTTCATTTAGTTAATTTTAATCTTTGAATTTGAATCCAATGGTAGGTGACAAGTAAACATCTTTGTTTTTTTTTTTTTTTAGAAAAACAGAAATTTTATTAATCAATAGAGAATTACAATCCTTAGTATGAGCATTCTAAGAAGGAGCATTACAAACCACACAAGTGGCTTAATCGATGAGTCTAAACCTAAAACTCTAAACGATGATTCGAAACCTAGAATAATACATACATCATGCATCACTGTTGTCAGCAATCGCCAACTCCAACAGAAAAATTCTAGCAAGTATTGCCATTGAGACCAGTAAATCCAATCTATCTCAAGGAGGACCCATGAAAAGAGAAAGTAAAACCACAGTCTAGACTTGCACAACTCATTATACTTATTCTTAAACAATAAATTAAAATGACTCAAATCTAACTTGGGTTAAGCTTTAATTAGCAGTGCCCCACCAGCAATAGGGTCGCCGTCTTAGAACACCAAGGCTACCAAACCACCATGTTTTCCACCGGGATCTCAAACATAAAATCCATACCAAAACTCCAAAAAAAATGTAATCCAAAATAGGGGCCAAAGACTGTACCCGAAGGGCACCAAACAACTAGACACCAAGAGGAAAACCAGACTTGCGCCGCCGCTCAGATTTGACATCTCCTTCAGCAAAGTAGGAATGAAACTCATCGAAACCTATCGACGTTGGATTGCAGCACGAGAGGACCCAGCTGGCAATGGTGGTGATTCCATAGAGAATCGTTGAATACCCAAGCCATGGCGGCTAGGGTTTTTGTGGAGAGGTCTCGCTCTCATAGGGTTTTTCTTTTTTATCTCTCTTGTTAATTGGCTAGGTTTGTTTTTTTTTTTTCCTGATTTGAGCTTATAGTAAACATCTCTGTTAATGAAAGACTTTAGGGGATAATTTTTTTAACTTTTTGTGCAAGTTGAAAAAAGAAGATACAAATATTTCGTGAAAGAAACTAATCATTTTCAATCCCCCAGTACAAAATGGTGGGATGTATCAAGTCCCTACCAACTATAATTCATTTTATTTCTTCAAATTGATCAAACGAAAGTTGGAACTTAGCTTCCATTTCTTCTTCCAATACACGTCGAATCTAATGAGTTTACACATCCGATTCAATCCTAAACACAAATCGGGGCCTTTTGTTTTTCGAATGGTCTAAAAAACATCAATTTTAGAACCTTTATTAATTTTCCTTAAAGTAGTAGTATAGAATATTGACTTGAGGAAAATGTCGTACGGAAAAAAACAATTGAATGTGTTGGAAAAATAGGTAGCCATCCATGTATTCTTGTTGATGATCAAGAAAACAAGGTGTCAAGCACTTCATGTTGAAAGAGCTGATCGATTACGACGACAAATTAAGCTTAGCTTGTGTGGTGTTTAGCAAAACGACTATATATGAGTTCAATGGCAGTTGCAAATGTTCTTGTCTTTCTATAATACAAACAGAGCTTAGCTTAGCTTGTGTGGTGTATAAAAATACAAATAGAGTTTAGCAAAACGATTATAAAAATTGTTCTTCTTGTAATTTAATCTCATGGCTAGCATTAATCAGCTCTACCTATTTAACTATAAGCACTGATGTACGTCCCCGCAACACTTCTCCTCTTGTTTTGGAGGCAAATGACATTTTTAAAATAATTTTGAAAATTAGATTCTGGTTTGTATTTTGGCTGGAACATGGTAAAAATAAACAATAATTCCTCCCTGATCGATTTATAGCACAGGCTCTAAAGCTATTTGATATAATCTTTAACTTTTTGTGGGGTTGGTGATGATAATATACTTTATAATTTGTCATGAAAAACAAAAACTATAGGGAAAATGACAATAAATACGAAAATGATAATGTTGTTGATTAATTATGAAAATAATGATATAATTAAGGAATAAGACTGCAATGACGACGACGACGATGTGGTCACTTTCATCGACGGCATGCACCACCATTGTCAAGCCATCGACATTTTGTTTTTGTCATTATTATTAATGGCGGATCCAAAAAGAATTTATGTGAGACTTTCAATTTTCAACTCCGCACCTATGTGTTGAAAACTTAAAAATTTAAAATAGTACTTGCTAGTCATGTTTAAAGAAATAAATAAAAAATTATTAACTATGAGAGTGAGAGCTCTCTCCAAAAATCCTAGCTGTCATGGCATGAGCATTCAAAGATTCATTCGGGTAACAACACCAATGCTGGCTGAGTCCATTCCTGCTCCTCAGAGGTGCAAGATTTGTGCCAGATTCAAAGACGATATGATTTCGTTCGTCAATCAACCATGACAACTTGTTATCGATCATTATCTCTCTTCAAATTCAAGGGCAGTCTTGTTGCTCTGTGATGGTTGGGTCATTGGCTCATCACTTTCCTCCACCATCGGTGGCTTGACTTTGGCGGCCATCGTCTTCGTTATTGGTGGAGCAAATTTGGTCATGACTGGCTGGGCATCTTTTCTAGCGGTGTTTTCAGTTGGTTAAGGGTTTCACGTTTGGGATCCAAGTGGAAGCTAGGTATGGTGGATTGAGTTTTTTTTGCTCTTTGATTGCCCTATCTTTTGGCTCGTTTAATAATTAAGGAAATTGAGGTCATCTTGAGACTAAATATTTCGTGGTTTGGTGTCAAGGATGGCTAAGTTTTTTATTATTAGAATTTCTATTAATTTTCTTTCCCTATAATTTGGTGGAGATTATTTAATATTGTTGCAATAAGTGTCAGTTGGACTACTGTACTGTGAGCACCACAATTGAGTGCATTGACGAGCAGTGCAGCTCGTTTTTCTGGGACGAGGATAGTCTACATCAGCTCGTAGTTGCATTGTTTTTCTATTTCCAAAAAGTGAGTTTCAACTTTGTAATTGAACAACCAATTCGACAACTTTTAGTTTGTTCTTCATTATGATTCTATATTAACCATTGGTTAATTCTTACTCCTATTTTTGTTCAGGATGCCCCTACTTATGATTGTAACCATTATCATTGATCTAATACAATTTCAGTTCTTCTTCTTAAAAAAAAAATATAAAGATTCCTAAATTTACGAAAACAAATTAACATTATAATGTTTATATCCAAAATGGTTAGTGTAGTGGTTTGACACCAACGTTGTTCCAGGAGAGATCCTGGATTCGACTTCCCAAAAATACCAAGTTGGGGTAGGGTGGGGGTGTGTGTGTTCTGACGTCTTATAAAAAAAAAACATCATAAGGTTTATATATTCCCCTCTACCTCGTTTATGCATTCTACCATATTCATTATCCTCCTGTTGACATTATAGAGATGGCAACGGGGAAGGTAGGGGTTGGGGATCAAAATATCATCCCCGTCCTCAAAGTCATTGTCTACCCACATTCCCACCTCAATCCCCATTATAGTATATTGGGGATTCCCCATCCCCGTACCAGTTGGGGATTAAGTCCCCGTACCCGCCCCGAATCTCCGTTAACATGTATTACTAATTCACTTTAACAACAATTATTATACAATAATTGATGTTTAAAAAAATAAAATTACAATTAAAACATCATAAGATATTAAAGAATTTGACTTTCAAATATATTAATAGGATCATATATGTTGAATAGTTATCTACAAATGCTAAAAAAAAAAGTTCATTTAAATATAAAAATATATAAATTAACATAATATATAATTTTATTTAAAAATAATAATTACTATTGGGTGGGGATGGGGATCGCAATACCATCTCTGCCCCATCCTCGATTTGAGAAATTGAATATTGGGGATTCTCGTCTCCGACGTTACCCAATTTTCTCCGAATTTCTTCCAATTGAACTCAAAAGTGGTGCCCTATGATATTATCGTTAATATCATAGGGCACCACTTTTGTCAAGACCAACAACTATATTGGTGGCTGGATAAAGGCTAATAATGTAGAATAAGGTTGGTCCTTTAGTTTAGAGAAAAAAATTTGTTCCTAACAAGGACATGACATTCTTTCAGAAAAAATTCCCATGTAGTTTAGACAAATTTTTTTCCCATCGATTTTTTTTTATTATGGTTTAGTAAATCACTCTCTAACAATAAATAACGAAAAATGTTAATATGTAATTTTACTGTCCTCAATTAATTTTTCTATACCATGACATTGATTTGTTTTCGTGATAAAAAAAGGGTGATCACTAGTCACTACTGATAAGATGCATTTTCCGGAAAAAAAAAATACTTTACACATAGGATGGGTCTACAGAGCTTGAGCCAATATGGATGAAGGAACTATTAGAGCGTCTCCAATAACTTATCTCAAAAAAAAAAATTCTTTTGTAAACTCAAAAGTTAACATCCCAATAATTTTTATTCATCATAAGCCAACTCCAGCAAATTCAATTTAATATTTATTTATTTTTAAATAAAAATGATATATTAAATTAGGCACAATTACAATCGTTGCAAATGACATCTTGAGCAACAACATAAGCTACGATTAATTAACCCCAATATGGGTAACAAGAAAAAGTAAGGCAAGATAAACCAAAAGATGTACTACACCAATCAGTTATTCCATTACAACATTGAGGTTCACTTCTTGGAAATGAAATGCGTCTAGAAACTGATAAAAACTACTATCATCCTAGAGAAAAGAGCTATTCTATTTGTCAATGCGTGCAATTGTGGTGCATACACTACAATAGTCGAGTTGAGATTCATTGCAGCAATAGAGAGTAAACTTTATCAATACGCAGGGAAGAAAATCTAACAATAAAACAACTAATAAAAAACTTGAATCTTCCTCAAAACCAAGACACAAAATGCACAAACACTCTCGTGTTGGCCTCTAGACGTACTCAAGTCCTAGCAAAATTCTCTGAAAAGTGAGATTATAGTCATTTTTGAACTTGCAAACCTTGATGAAACTAGAAAATCAACACCATTTGTCGGATCTCAAACCTGGAAACCTTCAACCTTTTCAATCAAGAGCCATCGCCATAGAGTGTCAGAATTAAATAGCTAATTTCCTATATTTTTCTCTTTTGCTGTAAATATAGAGAAACAAATGATCTCTCTCTTGCATTTTCCTAAACAGAGAAGACTTGACGCTATCGGAGCAAAAACCAAAAAACAAACTTATTTTTTCTTAAACTAACTTAAAAATTAGAGCGATTCGAGAAGCTGTTGAAGTTGCTCTTAGGTAATAGTAGAGAGAACATCGTTATGATAACACTAATTATATATATTATATATATATAAAGAAGTTCATTAGCAAGTTCTTTAGACTTTAGGTACTATTGTGATCATCGAGAATGCTAGTTTTAACTTGTATTTGCATTCAACCTTGTTTAAACGTTAATAATTCTCTTTATTATTAACACTTACGATTGAGCTTCTTAAACACTTATGATTATCTTCATATAAGAGAATCTCCTTCTACTTGTAAAATGATGAAGATGAAGTCTAATCCTACATGCAAGCTTAAAGCCACTACATGATTAGAGCAAAGAAATGATATAGATTGAAACGCAATGATAGTAATTAGAACCATTGTTATCCCTAATCACAAACCCGACCACCATTAATTATTAGGCACGCAACTCGAGCAATAGGAATAAAAAAAATTGCTTATATATAAACAAAATCAAATAGGAAGAAAAAGCAAAACACTTCCAGGATAGAAACAAAAAACAAAAAATATAATTTATATGCAGGACGTGTGTGTATATTCATATACTTTATTTTTAAACAAAATATATACCGCAAGGGATAATTTTTGGGTTCACTTTCTGAGTGAACCTGCATATTCACCCCTCATTATGATTAACATATTTTCACATTATAATTTCATAATTCAACCGTTCATATTTTAAATTATTCTTTATAGATCATCTCTGCAAAAAATCAATCGAAACGGAAATTGTTCAACCATTCAATTTTGTGAAATAAATTAACGGTTCTGACAATAATTCATACTATTATGATGAACCGTCTATTTATTTCATATGAATGTGTTACCAAAATGTCTCCAGAAATGATTTCTATATTATGTTATAATACATGAACAGTTGGATCGTTAAAATTTAAATTGAAAATACGTTAATTGCAAAGAGGTGAATATGTTCATTGTGATATACTTTGTTCATTGTTCACCCAGTTGGCCATCCTTATCATACACTATATTTTCTTTTTATTTTGCTGTATATTAAGGTGTGAATACTGAATAGTGATCAATATCGATCAGCTACTTTGCCAGTAAACAGTGTCACTGTTCAAGAAGCTAAGAAGCAAGAAGCATGATTGATGATGAATGCAGATACGTATTTAACCAGAACTCTTTTTCCTCAGAATGATTGGCTGCTCCTTCGTCCTCTTTCAACTAAGAAAATTAAGTGAAACCACCTAACTTCACGTCTCTCCTTTACAATTCTTTATAAATATAAATATCGTTTTGTCTGTTTTTTATTTATTTATTATTATTTGCATATTCTTTGATTCAATCATCCACGAGTTGCAATCAACCAGAAAAATGATTTGGGATGCTTTAAAATATTGTGATCGACATCTTGATGTTACTGCTAAATAAACGAAAGGTGGTGGTTACTTTTTTAAGCTTTTAAGAAACATTGTCTCTAGTAAAGGCCTTTACACTCACTCGTCGCTTAATAGCTTTTGGTGGCATGAGTCTTGTCAAACCCACGTAGTGCTTGACTAATTATTCTCCAACTCCAAAAAGGAAGAAAAATAGCTTTTGAAATAATTATTCTAGTCTTGAAAGTTGAGAATGAAGATGAAACCATTGTCCCCTTTAATTGTCCAAATAATCCACGCATTAACATTACAATGTACTACTCTTTAAGCATCCATTGGATTATGGTAAGGTTTTGGGTTATGAGATATAATCACATAAAATGGTGGTTGTCTTATCAGTTTACTAATTAGATAGTACATACGTACATTTTTAGGTGTAACCGTTTTATAGTCTGATTATATAAATATAATTATCAACGTTCATATAAATATTTTCGTAATCATTAAATTTCATTTGATAGTTGAGAAAATTTGAAGTATCTTGTTTAATTATTAATGAGCAAGTGCCTAAAAAATTTAGTATTTATTCTATATGATCGTTTTAGTTTCTCTGATCAAATAAACCATTGTTATAGCATATACTTTCTCAAGTCTCAAAGAATAAAGTTTATCTCAAAGAGTAATGTAATTTCGTTTGTCACTATACAACTTGAGTTCTTTCCTTTTCAGTTGTGTTTATGAATATTACTTGATCGATTTTCAACATTTTTTAACATACAGAACATATACATATGGTAGCTGCATAACATATATACATTATTTTAAAAAAGCTAGGAAGAAGGTTTCGTGTTTAAAAGATATTGAATCAAATATACATATATTGACAAATTTATTTTTTAATTTATGCCCATGCATGCGTTTATAGTTGCCGCGAGCTCCATCTTGATCCTTAACTGTAATGAAGAGCCGTACCATATATTCATGGAATCATGGTCTTTCGGATATGCACAGGTAAGAACATTAAGGATTATGGTTATGCATAGCTGTTGGAAGTCTTAAAGGTCAATTAAGATGTTAATCAAATACGAGAAGAGGTCGTCACAAGAAAGCTGACACAATTACAACTTAAACCGAATCGTTAGACTTTACGACTTTTAACATTTCGTCCGCGAAACGATTGGTGAACACATTGATACTTATACTTTACATAATTCACTTCAATCAACGAATTAGAATCATTTACATATACACTTGAGAAATTACACTACTAACTGATCATATATACACTACTACCGGTTTAAGGGACACAATGTTTTACACATATTTTCACTCTCTTTTTTAGCCATTATATTTAACTACATCTAAAGGTCCTCATAGTTTCACTAAATGATGTGGCAATAATATAAAAACAAAATACAAAATACAAAAAACAAAAAAACAAAAAAAACACAGCGGCAATGATTCCTCTCCGGCTATGACAAGTTGACAACCAATCGAAATCGCTCATGGGTTTGAGAATTCGACGCACTCTTTCATCTGGGATGTTGGAAAAGTGTTTACATATGAAGAAGGGAATGAAAATCATGAAGATGAAGAAAATTGGCTTGTGGGTTTTGAACAGAGGATGAAGGAAAGTAGAAGAGGGGTTGTCATTAGGGGATGGACTCCTCTGATTTTGATGCTGGAGTGTGTATGGGTGGCCGGGGGGGAGGGGGGGGGGGGGGGGGGGGGGGGTGTTAGCTGATTATTGATTTGTTGGGGATTGGGCAAAAAGTGGGCTTCATGGAATATGGAGAGGAAGGAAGGGTTTGATTAGGAGCAAAACTCAATTACCATATAGCCATAACTCCTTTTGGGATGAAACGGACTTGTCTGAGAGAAACAGAAAGAGAAAGAATAAGGAGAGAGTGAGAGAGAAAGAATAAGGAGAGAGAGAGAAGCAACGGCGTCCATTTTGGTCCTCGCCGGAGAGGAACACTGGGTGTCGCTGTGTTATTGTTATTTTTTTTTTTAATATCATTGCCACATTATTTAGTGAAGCATTGGGGATCTTTAGATGTAGTTAAATCTAATGGCTAAAGAAATAGAGTGAAAATATGTGTAAAACATGAGTAAAAGCCTCAAATGGTACCTGAACTATCGAATAAAGTTTTTTTTAGTACCTAAGAATTTTAAGAACCTCAAATGGTACCTGAACTATTGCATACTTACCTAATATGGTACCTCCGTTACCTCAAATGGTACCTGAACTATTGCATAAAGCTTTTTTTAGTACCTACGAATTTTTTTTTACCAAATATGGTACCTGAACTATTATGCCGTTACCTAATATGGTACATCCATTAACGAGAAAAGTAATGGAGGTACCATATTAGGTAAGTATGCAATAGTTCAGGTACCATTTGAGGTTCCTAAAATTCTTAGGTACTAAAAAATACCTTACACAATAGTTCAGGTACCATTTGAGGTTTTTACCCGTAAAACATTGTGTCATTTGAACCGGTCCCTATAGTGTATATGTGAAGATCTTACCACCCAGCTCCCAACTAATCCCACTTGATGTTATGAATATGCGACACAAAAAGAAAATACATATTTGAAAGAGCTTTTATCACAAACAGTACCTAACATATGGACTGTACATCACTTTCGTACCTAACGTTTAAAAACTTTCATTTTAGTACCCAACATTTCAATTACGACCCAACTTTAGTACCTGCCGTCACTAACTCCGTTAAACTCAAGCTCACTTGACTTTTTTGCATGGGCAATTTTGTCATTCTCTTCATCTGACTTTTTTTCCTCTTTTTTTTCGGACTGATTTCTTCTTCTTCTTCTTCTTCTTCTTCTTCTTCTTCTGGGTCTGATCTTCTTCTTCAATCTCTCTCCCCCATTGTCTCCTACAATTATCTCTCTCTCTCTCTCTCTCTCTCTCTCTCTCTCTCTCTCTCTCTCTCTCCATTGTCATTCTGTTTTTTCTCTCTCCTCTGGAATTGAAGGGACCGTGATGATCTGAGCTCGACAGCGGTTGTTTGAGTGCCCAGAGAGGATTGATTTTGGGTCGTCGGCGGCTCGAGTTCTCGGCTTAGCGGTTGTGCGGTGGAGCATGGTGCAGTTGCTACGGTGGTGGTCTTCATGGGTGCCCAAAGGAATTGAGCTCTGGGTGTGGTGGGTTGTGCAGCTGCGGCGCATCAGAGGGTGATGGGTGGAGCTTCGGAGCCGCGTCTGTTGTCGCCGGCGGTGCTGAAGGAGTCCATGGGTCTGGTTCTCGGTGGAAGAGGAAGAGAGAGGTGTCGCTGGGCTCGACAATGGTGTGGCCGTGAACTGCGGCGCAGCTGGGTGTCCAAATGGAGGTTGCGATGGAGAGAGAGAGAGAGATAATTGTGGGAGACAATGGGGGAGAGAGATTGAAGAAGAAGAACAGACCCAAAAGAAGAAGAAGAACAAGAAGAAATCAGTCCGAAAAAAAAAAAAGAAGGAAAAAAAGTCAGATGAAGAGAAAGACGAAATTGCCCCTACAAAAAGCCAAGTGGGTTTGAGTTTAACGGGGTTAGTGGCGACATGTACTAAAGTTGGGTCGTGATTAAAATGTTGGGTACTAAAATGATAGTTTTTAAACGTTAGGTACGAAAGTGATGTACAGTCCATATGTTGGGTACTGTTTATGATAAAAGCCCTATTTGAAATTGATATATATATATATATATATATATATATATATAATTGGCCTACCGCCTACGTACCTACCACCTTTTTGGTTGATTCATTTCTGCATGCCAACAAAAAGAAAAGCTAATACGTACTACATATTTAAAAAACGATATATGTAAAGTACACGTAGGAGATAATGAAATATATTGTTCTAGAATACCGTCTAACTAATTATCAAACTATTAATTTCCACCATACGGTTAGATAAGATTGATGCACTACCTAATTGACAAAATCACCAATCAAATATGTAGGTTAATTAGAATTATAGACGATTGTCCAAAAAATTAGAATTATAGACGTACTAACTACTATCCCCTACTTGTACTATGTACTATACTATAATTATTGTCTTTTGGCCGTAGTAGCTCGTACTACCATTAGAACAAGGGAAGAAAAGAAAAAAAGAGCAAAAGCTTGCTAGTTAATTATCGAGGTAAAAAAGATGGCATGCATTGCCCAATATGTTAATCGTTTATGCTTTTTTGATTTAGGTATGATCAATACGGAAAATGAGAGTTTACGTAAGTTTTAATCTTTATTGTCGTTTTGTGATGCACATTAAACTACTGGAGTGAATTATTATATGTATTTTCGCCCTATTTATAATAAATGTTGTTAAACAGAATACAATGATATATTACAGTCTCCATTGCCCTACCAATCATTTTCCTCTTTAACAAAGCAAAAGCATTTTCAAAATCGAAATTGTGAGAGGAACTACTCTACCAAATAAGTGACCCACCGCCGAGCCCCACATTATGCAACTAAACCATGTAGTGTCACATACTCTTAATTAATTTATAAATTAATTAATATATATATATATATGGGGCACAAGCTTAACTACAATATAAATCTTCCAAATCCCATATTAATTAAGCTAATAAAAAATCAACAACAGAACTACGTGGCCTCGTTTATGCCACAAACTAAAACATCAACCCACCGATTTCATGATTAAACGATAAGATTAAGTATTAAATATCATAAATGAAAACGTACTCATAATTGAAAGGATAATTTTTGGGTTCACCTCTTGGGTGAACTTGCATATTCACCCCTTCTTATAATTAATGCATTTTCACTTTATAATTTCATAATCTAACCGTTCATATGTTAAATTATCTTCTATAGATCATCTGCAAAAAATCAATTGAATATGAAATTGTTCAGTAATCCAATTTTATGAAATAAATGAACGGTTCTGACAACAATTACTATTATTATGATTAACCGTTTTATTTCATATGAATGAGTGACCAAAATGTCTCCAAATTGATTGATTTTTTGCAGATGTGATCTCTATATTATGTTATAATATATGAATGGTTGGATCGATAAAATTTAAATTGAAAATGTGTTAATTACAAGAGTGGTGGATATTTGGGTGAACCCAAACATTATCCTAATCGAAAATATACAAGAATTAAGTAGAAAATTTAATCATATATATTGAAGATTTGAATTGAACCAACAACCCAACCAACATCTGAACCGGCTCACCGGCCGGCCGGCCGGTCGATCTATCACTACAATGGCCCCCCACCCCCTAATTAACCTAAAACGTACCGTAAACCCAAAATTCCCACCACTAAGTAACTACTCGTACATACCCCTTGTATTAATTTCCTCTCTTATATACTCCTTATTATATACATTTCATGAAATTCCGATTTTGACCTGTCCATTTCAACTTTCATATTTATCAACCACCGCTCGATGGACGGCCGTTGATCACTCACATCACCGAACAACCGTTGGGATTCTCGTCGCTGAACATCTGCGGCTCAGGATAGTTCTCCATCGGCATAGCGTAGTTGTGGTTCCCGTACCCTTGGCTAACATGCGCCTGGTGCTCCTGAGCCTCCATTACAAACTTGTTGTGGTTGTACACGTGTCCCGGGTCGTACCAGTATGACGTGGAAGCCGCGTAAGGGTATCCAGAATACTCCATTTTGTTCACCACGGCGCCACCACCGCCGGCGGGAGCAGCTTCCTTCTTCTCCTCTTTCTTCTCGCCTCCACCGCCGGGGGCAGCTTCCTTCTTTCCCTCTTTCTTTTCTTCTTTCTTCTCGCCGCCGCCGTCTTTCTTTTCTCCGCCTCCGGCAGCTTCTTTCTTCTCATCTTTCTTGGCTCCGGCGCCGTCGTCTTTCTTCGCCGGTGGGACCACGTCGACTGGTCTCTTGAACTTCTCTTTGAGATAAGGGACTAGATCTTTGGTGTCCATAATGCCTTTCACTGTGACCAGATCTTTGGGCATGTCAAAGCTCACCGCGCTAACACCTGCGATCAGTTTCTTCGTTAGTGACTGTAATGACCAAAATGCCACTGACTTTCCTATTAGCTTCGACTAAATTTGAATAATGATTTCTTTAAGTGCGTGGTGGAGGGAGTGTGCTTGCGTCATTTTTGATTAATTAAATTAATCCAATGTACGAAACAAAATTAGTTTAATCAGAAACGAAATTCACCTTTCAACTTCGAGATTTTACTGCGCATCTTCTGAATGCAACCCTCGCAATGCAGTCTGATCTTCAAAACGACAGTGCTCTGAAACCACCCAACAAAGAAACGGAAAAGACGAATTTAGAAACTTAGTTCGTAACGAAGAAATTGCACCAGCGTTGACTGAACGAGTCTCACATGGGTAGCATGAATGCGCCACGTGGTAAACGTTAAAATTGATTGATTTAATTAATCAATTTACCTCTTTGGGTGCCTCTTTCTCTTTGGGCTTATCGGCCGGCTTTTTCTCTTCGGCCTTCTTCTCGGAGGGTTTTTCGGACTTTTCCTCCGCCTTCTTGTCTCCACCGCCATCCTTTTTGGCCGGCTGGGGTGACACGAGGTCGACCTTCTTCTTGATCTTCTGCTCAAGTTTCTCTTTCAGCCCAGCGGGGTCCACTTTCCCGGTCACCGTCAGTTTGTTGGCTCCGGCATCTGTCTTCACTTGTTCAACACCTATACCCAGCAACCGAGCAACGTGTTTGGTAAGCAATTGTAACTCCCAAAAGCTTAAACGCATTGATACAACGTAATGCCATTAAAGTCAAAATTAAAATCTTATCAAGAATTACTAGATATTTATGACCTTAGCTGTACTGGATTTTGGACCACTAGGGGTCAATTTTTCAACTGTAAAAATGTCAAATTTCCAAAACAAACCACTAAATTCGGATTTCCGGCATGCAATTCTAGAATAATTGGAAAAAAAAAAAAAAACCAGCAATTAAAATTTGACCGGAGAAATTAATTCATACCAGGGAAGTTTTTGACAGCTCGTTTGATTTTCTTGGCACAGCCCTCGCAATGCATTTCGGTCTTCAAAACGACAGTGTTTGAACCGTCGTCGACCTTCTTGCCGCCGGCGTCTGCGGCGGGCTTCTTCTCGCCCTCATTCTTCGCGCCTTCCACTTTCTGCGACAAATCAAAACACCGTCAGTCAATAAAACACAGAATTGAATTGAAATGAACGCGAAATTCGCGGTGTAGATCATAAGAGAGAAGAATTTGAATTGGGGGTTTTGGTTACTAACCTCACCCATTGGTATGTGTGGTGGGATAGGATGTTTCTAGACTCGGCTGTAAGACCTTTTTTGTTTTGGTTGCTAGAGTAAATTGAAGGAATAGAAATAAGGTGGGGAGGGAGATATATAGGGGAGAGAAAGTCGGTTAGGTTTGAGGTCTATGATGTTATGTTATGGCATGGTATGTATGTATGTTATCATGTATGTTATGAGGGTGAGGGTGCGGTCAGCACAGATGGGCTGTATTACTATCTGGGGCAAATACCCATTTGGGGTTTTGGGTGGATTTGCCGCCGTGTTGGACTAATGGTTGTCGAGAAACGACGGCACCGTGACAAGTCATCTAACAGTGAGTATATCCTCACGTGTCACAATTTATTTCCCTTTTTTCTTATAAATTCTCTGCCCCTCCTGACTGAATAGTTACCTGAAGTGAGAGGCACTCTGATAAACCTACCTTCAAGCTTGGGGTGGGCTTTTGGGTTTAGGAATTGGGGAGGACCCCACCCCATCCAATGGTGCAAAAGTGGGAAGTTTCAATGCTTGGGAAGTTGGGAGCATTGTAGAACTTTCGAGTTTCGACCTTGTAGGCTCTTCTAGTATGTTTCGTTTTTTTTTTTTCTTTCTTTCTTCTGTTTTGATCTTATTTTTTCTGCTTTTGTGGGCTACATTTTGATTACAAAATTTAACCGAGTTAATGTGTCATCCGGTAAAATTTTGTAAATTTTTTATTTATATTTTAAACAAAAAATTAGTGTACTAGCGGGGAATTTTTGAAAAATGAATTTAAAATCAGTAGCGGATCCAAAATCTAAAGATGGGGTGGACTAAACTTATATGTAAAAAAGTTTCGCCAAAAGCCATTTGTTTTTATTTTTTATGAAAGTTGTTCAAAGAAACTGGAAGAGAAATAGAGATTGTCGGACTGAGAAATTGGATTATTTTGAGAGGAGGATTAAAAGGGAAAGAAATGACTACTAGTGAGTACTAATTAATTAATTTTTTTTTCACTAAACTCGTCGAAGTTGAGGCGCAACGCGCAGTTTTAGTCGTTTAGACCTAGTAATTTTTTTTTTGGGTGGGCTATTACAATTTTACCAGAATTTTGGGAGGCTGCAGCCCATTATGTGAATCCGCCACTATTTAAAATATAAAAGACGATAGATAAAATTTAAACCTAGGTTTTGCAACAACAACACAAAAACAAAATGTTATTTTTTGTATTTCACTATTTTGCAAGATTAGGATATGGAAAGAAAAAAAGAACAAAAAAAAGTAAACATTCAGTTACGGAGTACCCTATCACAGAGCAAGCCCACCCAACTCCGACCCACTTCCTCATTCCGCACCTTTAAAATCGAGCAGTGCATCTACAATTCTACGGGTGGACCAACGATTTAACTGAACGAATTCCTCCTTATAGGAGTTTCAACATATGGAGATGTTTAAGGCGACAAACGTGGCCCGTGGCTCACTACTGCACCAATAGTGTCCAACTACGTAACAACTTATAGGACAACTCTTGAAAGATATGGGGATGTTCGAGGTGGAATATGTCTAACAACAACAAACGTGGCTCGTGGCTCACTACTGCACCAATATTGTCTAAACTTAATCACCTATTAGGTATTGACCATTTTTCTCGTGTGGAATCTTCCAATTTTCAACCCACCCCCTCACGTGAAACCTAACTACTAGATATGCACTAGAAACTGATTCTCACATCGAAAAGCTAGTTGTCAATTCGTAGACCGGCCATAATTTGCAATTCGTTCACTGGAGCCAATGCATTTTCTCGAAAGCCTAGTCATTCATTTTGAGCCGAGTAATTCAGGCCCAAGACGTGATTGGAAACGATATCCACTTTGATACCATGTCTAACAGCGACAAGCGTGATCTGTGGCTCATTACTGTATCGATATTGTCCCAACTTAATCATATATTAAATGTTGGGTTTTAACTCAAAATACTTTGGTGCAATTAGTAGTAAACTGCTCACTTTTAAGTTATATTTTTTTATATAATTCAAAAACACTTTTAACTCTTCTTGCCTATTTGTCAATTTTAGAAGTAATCCCAAACATAATCTAAAAAAAACACATGGTAGCAAATGCTTTTGTACGTGACTTTAGGACATATTTGTGACCCCTTTGGCATTTATCACGAATGTGCGTGATACTATTGTTCCATCAATTAAGGTTCCCCTCAAAGGCCTCATCATTGTTATTTTGTATTTCGACCTGAAAAACAGGGATCACACGTGTACAGAAAATCTGGTCTTTCAGTCAACAACGCCGACGTTAGCAGTTACGCAAATGTCTAAAGTGGTGCGTCTAAATATATAGCGCATAATGTATTGATCGAGCACACCTAGCCTTCTTTTACGTTTGGGTACACGCTAAAAGATCAATACATGACGATTTTGGGATGAGTTGCAATCAAAAATGGCTGCGTGCGTAGAATTATTATGTATGGGTCTGTATATATGTATCTGAAAGGCCTAGCTTAGCTTATCCTCACGTTCCTTCTTCTTCAAGGTAGTGTTTTTAATTGGACTTCTGCTACAAGTTTATGCAGCAGATTGATTGAACGCTCCCCACACTAGAATTAGGCTAGTGCTACTTTAGCTAATTTCAATCTCAAGCTCCATCAAGACCTCTGATCTTCACCCAATAGAATCCAAACCAGGGCAGTCTAATCATGCACGCATTGACGTCCTAGCTACCAATTGCGTATTGGTATCTCAATCGTTCCGCTGCAACATCACCATTAGCCATCAACGTACGTCATTAGTGTCATGATTGTTGTTATCGATCAGGTGCAAATTAAATGAGACACCCAATTATATATACGGGTTCTATAATTACTAAACCAAAACCCTAGATCAAAAACGTAGTGACAAAATTAGTAAGGATGTGTTTGACTTTGTGAGGAAGTGTTTGGCTAAGTTCACGTACGTATTAATCACAGGCTAGCTGGCCGGCTGGGGGAGATGTGAAGGGCTTTGGCTCTTTGTGTTATCGTGTAGCTAGGAATCCAAGACGGTGGGATGTACTTGGTTGATATTTGTTTCTATCTTTTCTTTGCTAGCTGTGGAGAAAAGCAATGGGTACACCATACCCAGGAAAATGATCTCTCTCTCTCTCTCTCTCAAAAAAAAAAAAATCCGATATAATTGCATATGCATGTTTCAATCCTCCGACTATGATATATATCACTTGTTCATGAGCTATGTCGCCTTCTTGTGACCATTACTTAACCGTATGACAAGTTATTGGGTGCGAGGTTTTATTTTAAAAGTTTTCGGTGCAATTTATTAAGGAGTAAATTTGTTGATTTACCGAATGTTGAAGTTAAGTAAAAAAGTTGATCACGTACAATGGCCGGTAATTGATCGCACACGTCACCAAATGAGCTTTGTACGTCAATAAGGGCAAACCAATTTCAGTGGACCAGGTGGTCGATTCATTCCTTTCGATTGTGAGGAAAATATTGTACTACTTTTGTAATCTTCTGTAGGTTAGTGATCAACATTTCAAACACAATTCTTTCAAGCCAGAAACATTTCTTGCTATCACAATTCTTGAATTATTAGTCATTCGGTTGTTAATGTGTACTTCTCTACGTGTAATTCATGCATTTTGACTTGTGACATGAGTCAAAAAAAATGAGCTAAACCAAACCAATAATATGAGTCATGGACATGGGCGGAGTCAAGAATAAGGTTCAAGTGGGCCAAGTCGATTACAAAGTATGAAATTAAAAAAAAACATAATAAGAAAAGAACACAAAATAATTGTCCAAGTAAGTGAAGTGTTTCGGATTAAGAACTATTCAGGTTGTGTGTATTTTCCAATTAGATATTAAATTTTATTTATTAGGGGTGATCAGATCCTACTATGAAGTTAGAATCCTTAACCCTTTTCTTTGCAACGAAGTAAAGACTAATGCCATTACACTAGCTAAATTGTCATTACCTAGCTAGAACAACTTCATCTTCAAGGAAAAAAAAAATTGTTTGTTGTTGAAGCATAAATTATATTGGAATACAATATTATGGTTATGAGTGATACATGCTTCTTTTTTTTGAGGGGGAGTGATACATGCTTCTTGTTCCAATCAAAATAGTCACAAGTACGTACAACCAGTCTGTGCACATGGACTGTGGAGAATCTTCAGTCCCCACATCATGTGTTTCGGAAACACTAAAGAAAACGATACCGATCGTGATAAACATGAGATTGATATATATCAAAAATTTTCTATTCATAGTTCAACTGGCTGTATAATTAATTAATTATTAAGTAAATAACTATTAATATAGGACATGTTCATCCATTAATATTCATATATATAGATTTTGAAACACAATGAGCACGCGCGAGCACGATTATATTGACAATACAATGTCAGACAAAGAAAAACTACTCAAAAATAGAAGAGCATGCGTTCAAGGGTTGTATGTGGCAGATGATGATGAACAAGGAGAAAAGGATCGATTTTATAATTGTCACAGCCATAAATTAATGTTCGGCATGCACTTTTTCTTTTAAAAAAAAATTATATACAGTAACAAGTTAATAATCGAATATATAACAACTAATCGTTAATGAGTCAAACTCAAAACATTAAATTTACAAAGATGAGACTAATGCCACTAGGCCAAATGGTACTGGACCGGCATGCACTCTCTTGGTATTATTTTTCACATAACAACAATTTTTGTTTATGGGTAAGACCTTAAGTTTCGCTCTCATATGATTTTAAAAGATGATGAATCTTCCATTAATTTGAGCATCACTATAATCTATTACTCATTCTTGAATTAATTACTCTCGAGGTGTAACTCTATCAAAATACTTACAAAGTAGTAAACTTACTTTAAGTATAAAAAGGTTGTTGATTCACATTACATTGATGTCACTTTTTCGTTATTTTCACACGTTAGGAACTTAGGTTAGGTGTTCCGATTTGAACTACAGTGGCGATTGACTGAGATCCACTAGTTGGAATTGGTTTCCCATGTTTTCCGATTATGCATCTTCTTTCTCCGACGATGCACTCTCAAGTTTCAACAAGACGTGAAACCCCAAAATGATTGCATTGATTAAAATCGAACCGGCCAAGTTCGGCTCGATTTGGTTCAGCTGTACATACTGATTTATGTAGAAGTAAACCAAATGCGGTGGAGTTCGGTCCTCGATTCCAAGGTTAACGGGGCCGAACCGGACCTTCCAAGTTCCAACACCTACATACTTGTATCAAGAAATATTCATTTGTGGATTACAAAGCCCAGCCCATTTCTTTATTTGGGCCAAAGACATGATACATTAGAATCTCAAAATTTGTACACGAGAGCCCAACAAGAAAACTGGGCCAGCGCCACACTCATTTATTAACTCCAAAAAGTAACGGTTATAGTAGGCGCGCTTCAGTCCTCAACGAGTCAATCTCAGTGAGCGAGCCCAAAGCAGCCGAAGCATGCTCTCTGCAATTTCTTCTTCCCTTGTTATCCTCCACAAGCCCCTAAACCGCGCTCTCCGATTCCCCATCCCCAAGCTACCTCTCACCACAAACCCTAGAGGCCTCTCTTCTCTATCAACCGCCGCTTCGTCTCTGAGCAACAATGTCAGCGCCGGCGGTCGTACCGGAGCATTATCTCCGGCGCCGGTCACCGAAGACGTGCAGAAGATCGACGTGAACCCTCCCAAGGGCACCAGGGACTTCCCGCCAGAGGACATGCGCCTCCGCAGCTGGCTCTTCTACAATTTCAGAGAGGTGTCCCGCCTGTTTGGCTTCGAGGAGGTTGATTTTCCGGTGCTGGAGTCGGAGGCACTGTTTATTAGAAAAGCAGGGGAGGAGATTCGAGACCAGGTTTCTCTCTCTGAATTTCTTAGGCTGATACTGAATTTTTCAGCTTTCATTTTACTAGCATTACGTCAATTGCAAATACATATGTACATTTTCTGCATTGTGCAGCTGTATTGCTTCGAAGATAGGGGAAATCGTCGTGTTGCATTGAGGCCTGAGCTTACTCCTTCTTTGGCAAGGCTGGTGATACAGAAAGGGTACTGAAATTCTGATTCTGCAGCCTGTTGCTACTTAAAGACTTGTTTTTGTTTTGATTTTTCGTCCCTTTATTTACTTATGGTTTTTGTATTCAGGTACAGTATTTGATCCCCATGTTTTTTCTTTCTGTCCAGAAAATCTCTGTCCCTTCCATTGAAATGGTTTGCAGTGGGGCAGTGTTGGCGGTATGAGAGGATGACAAGGGGACGGCGTAGGGAGCATTACCAGTGGAATATGGATATTATTGGTGTACCTGAGGTTACGGTAATGAGTGACATTGTTGCCTTGCATACATGATTCTGCTATCTTTTATGTTTTTACTTGGCACTTCCCACTGAAATGTGGATTTGTCTGAAATTTCTGGATGCTGCTCATAGCTTCGTTATTGATTGGATTTTGCAATCTGTTATACATGATGTACATCGTTTTTTCGTTTTTGATTTTATACTCTACAATGCATTTTCCTAACAAACTTGAATTAATCTTTGTCTTTCCTTGTCTAGGCTGAAGCAGAACTTATTTCTGCAATTGTCACTTTCTTCAAGCGAATAGGAATTACAGCTTCAGATGTTGGATTTAAGGTTTCAAGTCGAAAGGTGTGTATGGTTTTTCCTTATATGAACTAAGACTTAGCAAATTAAGACGTCTTCATAATTATTTTTTTTGTTGATATAATCCAATTTTCTTGTGAGTTCTGTTTCCAAAGGCTTTGTATCATCCAGTACTTCTCAAATTGTCTTTCAGAAAAGAAAAAAAAGCTGATGCATCCCATTTTGTTTCCCATTTTATTTACATAATAAAATTTTGTGGTTTTACGAATTGCTCATGATGGTTGTCAGCAGCTGCACAACTTCACATTACTTGTCTGAAAAAATAAAAAGACTCTATTGTTTGTTTTGGTAAAACAAGTTTTCGTTTCAGTTTTGAGGAATTATTTAAATTTTAGTCTATCTTGTTAATCTTTTTAGAGACGTGATCCACACTCATCCATTGCATTTGGACTTTCAGTTTATTATTGACTTTTGAAACCAGAGTGAATCTTTTAATTTCCTTGCTCTACAGGTTTTACAAGAAGTATTGAGACGTTACTCCATACCTGAAGCTTTGTTTGGCAAGGTTTGCATCATCATAGACAAGGTAAACTTCGCAAGTTGCAAGTTTTGGATTGCAGTGGACCATGCTCTAGTCTATTTATCTATCCATTCCCCTCATGGTTGTCTGCAAGGTTACACATATTCTCGTCATTGGTACTCTTTTAACAGAATAAATAAATATTTTATTAGTAAAACGGGAAGTTACCTATGCAGATGCATACAAAGAGAGGTGCAAAATGAAACATTTTCTACTTTGTTGTTCTTTAAGAAATAAATTTGATTTCATGATCACCAGCATCCTATTTAAGTTATTATTTGTTTTTCTAAATAACTAAGATTACAGTCTTGTTAGTTTAAATTGTTTTGGTTTTGTAAAAGTTCACATTCTTCCTTTCATTTATCATATGATTCCCACATGCAATGGTGGTAGTATTCTGCTTGCATCCCTTGCATGTGTGTGTGCATGTGCATGTCATGGTGATCGTACTTTGTAGGCATTTTGGATATCGAAAATTATTCTTGCTCTTATGCGTCTGATCACACAATGATTCTGATAATACTGGTTTCAGTTCAATATTTTCTCCATTTTCTTGGACATACCCATACCCATACATCGTACTAGAATGTGCGTGTTTATTATAATTTTCTAACCATGTTTTGGTGCTTTGATGGTAAACAGATAGAGAAGCTTCCATTGGAGGATATTAAAAAAGAGCTAGAATCTGTTGGTGTATTGGAAGAGGCTATCGAGAAGTTATTGCAAGTTCTTTCCATAAAGTCATTGACAAAGTTGGAAGGTTGGTCTTGTTGATATTTTGACTCCAAATTAATTATATCTGTTTTTTTTTGGTGATACAAGGTAACATATCGCATGTTAATTAACTGTTTTCCCCTTCTTGAAGATACTCAGATCAGCTTGCTCAAGTTCTTTCCATCTGTTTGCATATATGCATTTTGAAAAGTTATGAGATGTTTTGGCTTCCTGCATGTCCCTGTAGATGAAAAGATTTCATGCTGCATAAAGGCCGATTTCCAATCAATTAGAAATGGTTAATCAAGTGCAGTACCCGTTAGAAATGACATCACTTGTAAGTCAGATAGTTGGTTATACAGAGTATAGAATAGATAAAACCTAACTAAATGTTCTAGTAAGCCTGTGGAAAGCTTTGGAAAGTAGCTCTTATACTGAATATATTTAAAATACATGATCTATGCATTTATTCCATTGTGTATGCCTTTTTCTTTCATGTGATGCAATGTTACAGTTAAGCATACCCAAATGAATAATCAGTTCTTCCCCTTAAATTTAGATAACTTTAATCCAAACAATTCTATTGTGCTAGCAATTACAACATTTGGAAACAGTAATAATGAAACCTTTAATAGCTGGAAACACTAGTGAAGGCTGACAAGCTTTCACTAACGAAACCTTTTAATACAGTCTTCTTTTATAAGATTAAATCAAAAGACAAAATCTCTTGGTGCTTGAGGAACACAGTTGAAGGCTGACAAGCTAATGTTAAGGTACCATAGGTATCTTGACGATTGTAAAGGCTTAGCTCGGCCTTTGTACCTGAGGTAAAGGTCGAGAAGCACCGGTATGTGATAAAACGAGGAAAACTTAATTAAGGTGTGCCTGCATAAGGATTGAGAAAACCAGAAGAAAAAAAAAGTAGAAAATTAATTTGAGGAGTGGTGATGGTGAATTCAAGAGTTGGTATTTGCTTGTAATAGAGAAGAGAAAGTGTGTTAAAACTTGAAAGTGGTACTGGATACCGAGAGGAAGTGGTTGCAAGTTTAAGTTCATATAAACTGCGGTCACAATTATAAATTTTCTTTTCATCTAAAAATATCATAGATTAAGATTCTTAATTGTTTCAGAACGTTGTTAAGGAGGAAAAGTGTTTTGGCAATTCTTTGTGAGTGTTGATAAAGGTTCTCTTTATTAGTGCAATTCTTCGTATGCCTTCAATGTTTGTCTTTGTGTAGAGACACTTGGAGATTCTGGGGAAGCGGTTGCTGATCTGAAGCAGCTATTCTCTCTTGCCGACAAATTTGGTTATTCTGAATGGATTCAGTTTGATGCTTCTATTGTTCGCGGCCTTGCCTACTATACTGGTATAGTCTTTGAGGTTAGGTTTTCATGTTGTCCCCCAACTCTACATTTTTGACATTTGAGTATGAGTAATTATTGTTCAACGATTGAGTTAAAATATTATTTGATGTGCTTTTATGTCCTGTTGCTCATTGGGACTGAATAATGATGATGCTCTTTTATAGTCTGCTTTATACCTTTGTGAGTATAGATAATGCCCTTGGAATCATATTTGTTACTGCACTACTATTTCGGGCATCAGTATAGCCATGAGGGTGAAGTTTCCAGACATTATCTTACTATTAATTTGTATAATTATCAATTCGGGAAGTACTGAAATGTTACTTGAAAGCACAAATGTTACGTTGCTATCACATACTACACTTGGATATTAGTTGTTATGATACTGTAATTACTTCTGCATGAAGCAACTCTCACGCAACACATGGTTTCATCTGTAAACCTGTTGCACTAACCTCTCAGATGTGGCAAACACCAAAACTCTCCACTTTTGCGAATATCTGAAAGAATAAACTCTTGTTCCGTAAACAGAAAAATAAGTACCCAGTACGCAATTGCTTCGCTTCTATCTAGGCATAATTACTTGATTTTGAAGCTTAGATTTTTTAGAGAAATGCTGCTAGTTTCTGAACACGGTCTCTAACAGATCAATTATACTCTAGGGTTTTGATAGAGGAGGAAAGTTGCGAGCCATATGTGGTGGTGGGCGATATGACCAGTTGCTCTCTACTTTTGGTGGCGATGATATTCCTGCTTGTGGCTTTGGATTTGGTGATGCTGTCATAATAGAAGTGAGTTAAAACATCTATATCCTCTTTGCTTGATGAAGTGATTTTCTTCTATTAAATTACATTTAAATATTCTTATCCAAGCAGAATATGGTGCTTATGTTTTGGAAAACTGCTAATATATTTTACACTGACTTTTTTGGATTGACCAACTTTTGTATGCTTGTAAGAGTTACAGAAGTATTCTATGTTGGTCAAAACCTTATAGCTATCTTTCTGGTAACATCTACTAACAAAAAAAAATCTACAATTTAGAGGTGTCAGAAGTTTAAAGATTGTATGGATTGCAGAATGTTTGCCTGTCTTGATATCTTTGTGCGACATATTATGCTTCTTCATTTTGAATGGAAGGACGTAAAATGTCTTAAATGGATACTCTTTGGTATAGCTGTGATGTATATGTGTTCTATATGTTTGTTTATGAGTAACGATCTCTAACCAGATATTTTACATATTCTAAAAATTATTTAAATAATAGCCTATATCCTAGCTGTTAATTTTCATAAGACATGATTGATTCTACACGATCAATGATTCTGATTCACAGTCTGGCAACATAACATGCTAGAATCTATGACAAGACAATACTTATTTATATATAGTGTCTCCTTAAGTGAAGTCCACCCATTTAAAGAATTTTAGACGGTCTTGGTGAACTTGAAGGTGTGCAGCCTTTAAGTTGTAAGTTTTGCAGTTCAATGTCTATGACCTTTTGAACTATTTTGATGTGTTATAGTTGTTCATTCTTGTTTCCTAATTGTTTTAACCTATGGTTGGCCTAGGGCACAATCTGCAATTTCTTGACCATACATATGATTTTCAACTATTTTAAGTTGTTTCGGTTCACCGATGTTTAGTCTGGGTGTCTAATAGTTCTTTAAATTTGTCTATCTCATTTTTTTTTGCTTGTTATTCATTTGATATTTTGGTGCTACAATTATAGTTGCTCAAGGAGAAGGGTCTTCTGCCAGAACTCGGCCTGCAAGTAGAGAACATTGTATGTGCTCTGGATCCTGGACTGCAAGGAGCAGCTGCAACAGTTGCCACCATACTTAGGGAGAAAGGTCAAAGTGTTGATTTAGTCTTGGAGAGCAAACCACTTAAATGGTATTTTCTGCCATCTTATAGCCGTGTGCAAATTTCTGTATCAATCACCGTGTTTTTAATTTGTTATTGTCACAATCATGAAATATGTTCTATTTCAGGGTATTCAAGCGTGCTTCACGAATAAATGCTAATAGGCTGATCTTGGTGGGAGATTCAGAGTGGCAAAGGGGTATGGTGGGTGTAAAAATCCTTTCTACTGGTGAACAACAAGAGATCAAACTTGATGAACTAGACTGACAAGACATTGATTATGTGGTGGTTATTCTGTTCATGGTTGTTCTTTTTAAGTAGGCTCAGTTCATTATTCTTCCCCAACTTATGTACATACATGGTTTCTGGTCAAAATATTAATGAAATTGCTGATTTTTGTGCTGTTGGTCTCCATAAAGTTTGTGACCATTTGTTGACTTCTGTTTATTGATATACTTGCTCTGTAGCATTTGCTGTGTTCCTTTTGTGCAACACTAAGAAATTATCTACACCAATCTTATAGAGTTCTCTCACTTCAAACTGGTAAGTGTTTTAATACACACACAAATTAGGCTCTTTAATTTGATTTAGGATCTGCAGTTGTTTACGGAAAGTTAAGACAACTTTCTATTGATGTGAAAGAATTATTGTTACCAACTTGCCTTGGAGTGCAGACTGAATAAAATGGTAATGGTTGTTGGTATAACCATGCAGTATAAGAGAATGTGACCCAGTGTGCATCCATGAACTATCTTACTCATGAAGAAGAAAGCATAGATGAGATGATGACTGATATTCTCTGCAGTGTCATGAAGCTACTATCTGATCTTTCCTTTAAAAAGATTTGGGGCTTTAAATCCAATCATTTCGTTTAAACTCGGACCAGTCGTCATTATCTATTTTAGAGCAATTGAATTGGTCACTTCTCAGATAATGCATTTTTTGTCACTTCCCTGAAGACATTTGTTAAGCCATATGACTGGCCCTTTTGTTATTACTGATATGCGTTGAAGGTAAAAAATAAAATTGATGTCAGGCAGTGAGTTATATTGTCTTTGTTTCTGCATTAATATAGCAGTAGCTTATAGATTGCATGTGGTGGCTTATAATTACTACTTCACGAATCTAAATTTACAATTTCATGTAGTATCTCAAAGGCTTTTTAGGTCTAAAGACTAATCCGTAGTCGGAAATTTTGTCAAAACGCTTCCTCTCTCTACCCAGCCACATAATGGATTGAGATTTAAACTCTAATCCGCAGTCAGCAGAATTTGAACCTGAGTGGAGGGGTATCACACTTGGAGATTCAACCAACTCGACCACCAGTGATGATTATGATAAATTAGATGTTATGTTTTGTAACTTGAACTTGTTTGGGCATTTACCTTGTCTTCTCAATGAGTTTCTTTATTTAGTTTGGCGTTTCTGCTTTTGTTCTACAAAACTTTCTCAGCTCTATTTAGTGGTTCCTTGACTTTGAAATGAATTCTGCTTTAGTTTCATCGATTAGTATGAGACTCTTCTCTTCTGCTGTCAGAATGACCCATTCTTCCTTTGGTTCACACCACGTAGGGTCACAGTTCATTATGCTCAATAATATATGGAATGCCCATTTAAACTCTTGAACACATGTCAAACTTTGATTGGCGTACAAGGAATTACTCCAAGTTTGGCCAGGTAAAGAGCCAGTCTTAATTTTTTTTTTGTGCACTAGGTTGTAGTTCAGTTGGACTAAGGCAGTGGCCTGACCAACACATACTCAAATTCGAGTCATACCCTCTCCACATTTCTCAAACTTTGGAGCCCCCTCCCTCTCTCTAGGGAAAAAAAAAAGTCTTAAAAACCTTTAGGTCCAGTTATCCCTGCAAGTCACTCTGCTTTGCTGGTATAATATGTTTAGTTCCACAGCTGGATCTATCCAAAAATCTGAGTCACTTGTGGAATTCTATATCTTGTAACTTGCTCGTGAACAAGACGAGTCTCATCACCATTTGCTGGAAGTTCTGATAGATCTTGCGCGCTTTCCTATCTTCTTATTGTGGCCATCCATGGCTCTATCAACATTCCTGGAAAGATTAAAAAAGGTACTCCTCCATTATTCATTTTTAGCTGCCTCTATATATGTTTCAGGATTGCTTTTTTTATTCGGGTATCTTTTGCCTTGTCAGGGCAGTGTCTCAATCTTAGCAGATTTAACAATGAACCAGTCACTGTGGTTGTGCCATGCATTGATGCATGCATTGTTTTTGGTTGGCTTTCAGAATCATGGCTGCAGGGGATGACGTTCAGGTCCCAATCAGTGATTTATGCTGTACGTGCTAAGAGGGTTCTACTAGCTCAGGTTCTGTTTCATGGCATTTTCGTACCTAGATGCCATTAACCGGGTCTCATTTGTGAAGAAGATCGATGAAGTTGTTCAGGAAAACAAAATATAGTTAATATACCATGAGTAAATTTGAGATAGTAATTAAAAGAAATTAATGCAAAGGAGTGCAAGTGATAAAGAGTGGAGTGCGAAAATTACTTTCTTTACCTAATATTTCCATCCATATATCCACTTCTGTACGTATTTCAGTACTTGGGTTAGAATTTGACACGAAAAACTAGCCAAATGGACCAAATGGTCTCGTTTGGAGCGGCTTTTTATGCAAGATTTTGAGGTCTCATTTGCAAACAACCAAACCAAACGTAGAAAAGGTTTTGGAAACTTTATAAAATTTCCAGAAAACAAGGGGCCACCGTAAAGAACTAGACCACTACCTAACCATATGTGGTTTTCGTCTTCGGTGTTACACCATCGAGGCCGCAACTGATCTTCTCTCTATTCCGCTGTGCTTTGGTTAATCTTGTTTTGAAGTTTCAGATTTTACATTGGAGGCTGATGAACGGACTGCATCAATCTTGGCTAACCAAGAGTCGGTCAACTGATCTCTTGGTGTCGGGTGTTACTGACCTAATTGACGAGAGCAGTTTGGGTCTAATTAAACCCAAACCAACCTGCACCTTGTCCAAGACTACAAGAACCAAAATCATTTAAGGAAAAAATAGATCGGACGTATGACCTAAACTCTCTCTCTTATTTGTATATATGCGGCAATGTAATTCCATAATTTGAACTTTTAATTTATAAAACAACCGTTTTTTCTTCTCTCTGTTTTGTAGCCACAATGTATTTGTACATTTAAATCTCACTAATCTACAATATCTATTGCAATATCTTGCATTAATTTCCCATTTCCCTTCGGAAAAGAGGAATTGATTTCATTCCCCGTGCGAACGAAAACGAAACGGGACCTAAAATCTTTGGGTCTAGTATATATAATAGTTGCAGGTTCCTTTCAAAAAAAATCTGTGGCATTTTGACACCATTAATCCAGCCACTCGCTCATGACTCATGAGCAGCCACGTCTTCGATTGTAGACCAGTCTCACCGCCATTTATATATTGGAAGTTTGTGATAGCTTTTGCTCTTTTATCCTCTTGTGGCCTTACAGTGCTCTATCCCCATCCCGGAAAGAATAGAATTAATAAAAGATCGAAGATATACTCACTCACTCACTCACTCACTCACTCCTCCATAATTCTCGTGCATGTAGCTGCTTCTATTGTTTACGATTGCCTTATATAGTATTTTATCGATCATCTTCCATATTAGTATATTTGGTATGTTTTATCGTCTTCATTATTCGGGTGCATGCATGTCTTTCTTTTGTCAGGGCTGCGTCTCAATCCAGCCAGATTCAGCAAAGAACGAACCAGTCTTTTGCGGGGTTGTGAGTGAGTGACCACATGGCTTTGGCTTGACGATCGATTGAGGTCCCAACCAATAATTCATGTTGTATATCGAGAAGCCCAAAAAGTGACCAGTACGTAGCTCTTCAGGTTCTGCTTTTGTGGCATATATAATGGGACCATATATAATATCCTATCTTAAGATGCTTTAACCCCCCAAAAGTGAAAGGAGGGTGGGGGGCTGTGCATGGTCCCTCATCTTCCTTTTACCGATTATTTTGACTCTTCTCCCATATAGGATTAAAGCTGAAAAACCTAAATTCTAAGAACCATGCAAATTCGTGATTTGGCTGCAACAAGATATTATCGCGCGCTCCATTTTTTTTGTAGCCACACACCCGGTTTATAGGGCATTTTATCGAGCAGTTTTTGCTTAGCTTTATAAATTAAAAGATGGTCTTCGCTTGCCTTCATATGCATCCCCGGCCAATAAATCTATATATATCAATGAGTTTTTTTTAAAATGGCGAAAATAAAGCCGAGATGCCGCATCCCTATTGGAGCGAAATCTCGACTCCATCTTGATCAAAATCAGTTAGTTTTCGTATATATGCTACATGCAACTAAGTGAGGGTGAAAAGTTAACAAATGCTCTCCAGGAGTTAACTGAGAGGTGGAGGACTGTCACAGATGGGGGAGGGGGGGGGTGGTCCTTGTTCCTGAATAGTTGTAAATGCTCCACGTGATCAAACCAGCCCTAGTCATTTTACTTTCAACCACGAGGCTTGGGGTGCACAAGCATGAGGACATTCAGTACGTATTCAAATCTCATTGGCTGAGGACTCAAATCCCACGTGCCTCCGTCCATTCCATCACGTGGTCAGTGGTCTCTACTAGTCTACTACATACTTGACGACTACTGTGTGTTGCTTACTTTGTTAACCCTAGCTAGCTCAGCTTTCCAGCCAGGAGCATAACTACTGTCTCAACTTTCCCTTTCATCCTCTCATTAATTTGCAATTTTCTCTTCCTCTCATATACAGAAAAAAGCCTGGCCTCTCTCTCTCTCTCTCTCTCTCTCTCTCTCTCTCTCGGCCTATACTGTATATATATATATCAGTCTCGAAGACGCATTCAATAGAGCAAAGCAATTCTGTCTTTTCAGGGTTTGCAGACTAGAGGGATTGGATTAATCGATATTGTTTGATTTGATAGCCAAGATGGTTTCATTTATCTGCATTTGCACCTGCACCTGTTCTGTCCCAACAGTGGTTTTCTCCCAAGTAATCACTTGAATTCAGAAGATCAACAGGTGCAGGTTTAAGTGCATATGAATGCCTTCTTGGTTCTTTTTTTTCTCGATCAGATAGCGCCGAAACTCCATTGAAGAGGTAAGAGCTCCTCTTTTTATTAATTCAAAGTGATTGATCTACTTAATCCTCATTCAATCTTAATTTTGGGTGCTTAAAACTGGATATCTGCAATGTGAACACACAAATATTGAATTGGGCACTTGAATTTGAACGCCCACAGATGAATGTTTAGAATGATTCCATTCATAATTCTGTATGTTCTATTTTGTTATTTTTTTAGAAAAAAAATAAAACACATTGAAGTTAACCTCATCATAGGTATTGCTAGTTAAAATTCTGCCCAGAAATTTAAAATTCTAGCTATTGCAGTGCTATATATGACTGAAATTTATCCTTCCGGATTTTAATGAAAAAACATTAGATTTAGAACATTTAAACAAAATAATGAGAGCTCGATCTATCGAAATAAAAAAAACACAAAATAATGAGAGTTTAAGTTTCTTGTGTATATTCATTTTTTTGGTAAAAGGAATTAATGTTGTTGATCGAGCAGCATTAGGTTTTGCGCATATATCAATTGAAATTAGGGACATACTTGTTGCTGAAACCTAGCTATAATCTTATGCAGCTATTCACTTTCATAATTAATTACCCAAAAAGAAAAAAGTATTTTCACAATGCTTGTGCTTCCAAAGTTTCCGAAAGTAGTAAATTCCCCACTTAGTTCCCCAGTTAGATTAGATAGGTTGAGGTATTTTTTCATCATCTAAACTAAGTCAACTTTTCTGGGTGTAAACTTTTTATGCTTCAAGATATACACCTTCATCTTATACTTTATTGTATGATTCTGTGGCCGGCCAGTTTATCCAAAATGCATTATTGACTACCTGTTGTTACATATATATAAGATCTCACGTACGACGTGTACATAAAACACTCTAGTATGTTTGTTCTATGGGAATAGTGAAAGTCTGATATTAATTTTAGCTATGATATTATCATTGCTAGACAATTACATTAACTTCAAGTTTGAAGAACCTGCAAGACGTACGTACTTTAATTCCCTTACACTCATGACTTTTGACATTGTCCATCTTATCTTTATGGATGAATGACTTGTGGTGGTAGAAACTATATATCCTATTTCCTTTTTCTCTCTTGGCCAAATGGCATGGCCAATAAATTGGTATTTGTAATTGGGTACTTCAATTATATGCAAGGCTTGCTGACTTTTTTTCTTCTACATTACTGATTTGCGTTTGGGACTGTATATTTTACATGTTCATTCAACACTAGCTTCCATTTCTTATGATTTTATCTTTTACTAGCAGGAGGTGGTAAATTCGTAGTGTTTGCCTTCACTAATTGGGACCAATGTTTCAAAACGCTGAGGCGTACCCCGAGGCATTTTCGGGGGGTAAGGAGTAAGGCGTAAGCTTTGAAGCGCAAAGGCGTAAGCCTTACTGTATAAAAATATATATATATATATATATATATATATATATATATATATATAGAACATTAATAATATACATAAAAAATGTTATTCATTATTTAGTAAACTACAGAAAAGTCTATGACATCTCTTCATTTTTCTCCAAAGTCCACAAACTTTTAATTCATGCATATAAGTAAATTTTTTTACACATAAGGACAAGTTGTTTACAAGCTTACATGTGGCAAGTGTTAAATTACTTTTTTGTCCTCTTCTAAGTTTTGGGTTTGGAACTCAATATGTATACCAACAAAAAAAAAACTCAAAGTGTGCCGCCATATATCCGTGCAGTAGCAGATATCCGTACAATAGTAACAATAAATATATATGCAATAGCAGTAACTGTAGCATATATTCATGCAATAATAGAAACAGATATCCGTACATTAGAAGAAATAGATATCCGTGCAGTAGCAGTAACAGTAGCATATATTTGTGTAATAACATAAATAGATATTTGTGCAGTAACAGTAGCATTTGTAAATGCAATAGCAGAAATAAATATTGGTATAATAACATATATCATTTAACATATATTTATACAGTAGCAGTAACAATAACATATATTCGTTTAGTAACAAAAATAGATATTCGTGTAGTACTGTTAGTGCAGTAGCAGTAATGGTAGCAGTAGGGTACAATACTAGTAGCATATATGCGTGTAGTAGAAGTGCAGTATCAGTGCAGTATCAGTGCAGTATCAGTAGCAGTGCAGTAGCAGTAACGGTAGCAGTATCAGTGCAGTAGCAGTGCAGTATCAGTGCAGTAGCAGTGCAGTATCAGTGCAGTAGCAGTGCAGTATCAGTGCAGTATCAGTGCAGTAGCAGTGCAGTATCAATGCAGTAGCAGTGCAGTATCAGTGCAGTATCAGTGCAGTATCAGTGCAGTAGCAATAACTTGCAATACCTGTAGCATATATGTGTGTAGTAGCAGTGTAGTAGCAGTAACGGTAGCAGTAGCGTGCAATACTAGTACAATATATGCGTGTAGTAGCAGTAGCAGTGCAATATCTCTTGATAGCTGCTACTGCAAACTTATCGTGATAGCTGCTACTGCATACTAATCTTGGTATATAGTTGTTACTGCATAGCAGCCTTAATAGCTGCTACTGCACAGTAGTCATAATAGTTGCTACTGCATAGTAGTCATGATCGCTTCTACTGCATACTTGTCGTGATAGTTGCTACTGCATGGTGATATATGCTACCGTTATTGCTACTGCACGGATATTTGCTAATACTATATTTGCTAATACTACTACACGGATAATCACTACTGCTACTGCACGGATATACGTTATTGCTACTGCATGAATATTCACTACTACTACTGCACGGATAATCACTACTGCTACTGCACAGATATACGTTATTGCTACTGCATGAATATTTACTACTGCTACTGCACAAATATCTAGTAGCACACTTTTGGGTTGGTATAATGGCAAACTTGTAAATAAAGTAAAGAAAGATCTGATTATGTAATTGCACCTTTAAAATTTGGGTCTAGGCTTAAATTGTAGTGTGTGGGCCTGGGCTGCATGTCCTTATTTGTATAACTCTAATCTTAGTTGGTTTATTTGTGTTTTGTAATGTTGTCATGGGTGTGTATGTTAAATACTATTCATTATTCCTCCTTACTGCAGCAACCTATAAGGGAAGCAATCAGAAGATTAATAAGCACATTAATTGTGCAGAATCAACATTTCTTAGAAGGCAATAACAGATGTCATGCTAAAGTTATGCCACACAACATCACTTGTACTACATGTGTACCGCACAACTTCACTTGTACTATAAACAATACTCGTATATAATTATATATATATATATATATATATATATATATATGCTTTCTTCCTTCTCTCTTCTGCAGCACGTTCATCTCATCATCTCTCTCTAAGCTTGCTGTATTCCTCACAACCCAACCAAAAGTCCAAAACAATAATTAATTCTTCTGTTTTCTAGTTTTCTTTGAAACAGACTCTGATAATTAAGGAGAAGGTTAATAGCATACGTAAGACTTTAAAACCACGAAAGTTACAGATCGAAGGTTAGGATGCTTGCTTTGCTTTGCTAGCTGTGGGAAGGTCGAAGTCTGGGGAGAGAAGAATTGGGAAACAGAGTTGGAGATTTGGCTCATGTTGTTTTGATTCACAAAAAAAAAAAACTCACAATGCGTACGCTTTTGAACGCATTTCACGCATTTGCCGCTTTGAAAAGCGTGAAAAACGCGCCTCGACGCCTAGCAATCAAAGCTGGAGCAATTTTATGCAATTTTTGCGCCTTTTAAGCTTATGCAAATTTAAAACACCTTTTCCTAGATAGCGCTAAGATTTAGGCCGCGTTCGGTAATGTTTCCAAAACCTGTTTTCTATATTTTAAATACTAAAACAGGTGTAAATTGCGTTCGGCGAAGTGTATTAGAAATACATTGAAAACTGTATCTTAAAAACATATTAAATTTTAGTCTATCTTTTAGGAAACGGTATATCAGCGTTTCCTCCATTTTTGAAAACAAAATCCCAATTTACTTCGTAAGTCTGTGATTTTGGCAATTGATCATGTTCATCGTTCCCTCTGAACCCATACCCTCCGTCGCCGATCTTCTTTCCCATCCTCTCTGAACCCATCTCCTCCACCGCCGAACGGGCCGGTGGTGCTTGGGCAGCTGAGGAAGCTTGGACAGAGGAAGAAGAAGAAGGAGGAATCGGTGGAAGAAGTAGAAGAAGAAATCGGTGGGTACTTGGGCAGAGGAAGAAGGAGGATGAATTGGTGGGTGCTTGGGCAGAGGAAGAAGAAGAAGAAATCGGTGGGTGCTGCTGGAATTATTGAAAAGATGAATGCATAAAGAAGAAGGAGCAGCATGGGTTTAATTGCAGCATGGGCTTAATTGTTTCTTTATTATCATGACCATCATATTCCTCACGTGTGCTTAGAAGAATTGGTGGGTGCTTGGGAAGAGGAATAAGAATAAGAATAGAATAAGGAGAAGGACCAGGAATTGGCGCTGGTGCTTGGGCAAAGAAGCTGATCTGCTTGTGAGGACTGGACTGACGAAGGAGAAGTTGAAAGCCGTAAAACTGTTTTGAAACAACAGAACATATTCTTGAATCTTAAAAATACATAATTTAATTTTCTGTTTTTATTTTGCAAAACACTTTTTGAAAAATTGTTTTGGAAAACATTACCGAACAGGGCCTTAAAAAGTGCAGTTTCCTAGATAGCGCTTTTTAAAACACTGATTGGGACTGTGAAAATTTAAAATGTATTATGTCATAAGCTTCGATTTTAATGTTGAATTGATCCAAAATTTCTTAGTATATGGGAGTGAAAACCACACTACCCCAAATTACAAACTGCGCACTCCTCTTTTAATATTTTATTGGTTTCTATATCCTATACATTAGGCAGCACACCGTCTTCCTCCATGTTTTGTTTTGATAAACCCTCTATACATTAGGTGCTGGATCGAAGTTTCGGAGGGGTATACAGGCGAGCTTCTTGAAGTGTTCGACAGCGGAACCACCACCTCGTGTTTCGACGGCGGCGAAGTACGGCAATTGCGTTGGCTTCCTCTATGAAGATCGATGTCCCGATCCTTGTTGGAACTTTGTTCCAGTTGTATTGTTCTTTCTATTGTACCCCTAGTGGGAGTCTGTATTAGGCTGGGCTTTTATGCCCATGTTTAATCAAATGTTATCCTTTCCTGTGATAAAAAAAAAAAACCCTCAAAAACCCCCCAAAACCACCTACTTAATCGTCTTCTCCTCCCCATCCTCCTATATAGTGAAAAAGGCTTACAACACAGGATGTTTAGGGTTGAAGAAACCCCCAAAAAACAATCTCATTTCCTTACTGCCAAAACAAAAGAAAAACAATCTTATTTCTTGGGAAGTTTGGGAGACCAAAAAATATATCATCATCGTAACCAAAATTTTCCTATCCAATGAACCTACTTTCCCAGTCCCAAATCTTTGTAACAAAGCACTAGGGAATGAACTCATAGCACTCAACACCCAATATGTGCATTTCATGATGAAACGATGAGACGACTTCTTTAAACCCAATTTGGGAATACCCAGACACCAAAGTAGACTAAGCAAGCAAATTTGGTTGAGTAATTTCGTTGATTAGCTTCTGGGAAAGTGCAAATACCTGCACTTAGCATACAAATTGATCAAATGGTTCTTAGAGTTTTGGGTTTTGGGAATATCTGAATCTAATATTGCGTACAGACTTAATATTATGGCACTTAACCAACAACTTAGGGGAGGATATAGAATTAGACTGAGCCTTGAATGGCGATGGCCTGTATGTTTGTGCTCATTGAAGTGATGTTGGGATATGGGGGTGCTGCGTAGAGGGAGAGGGGTAAGAGGTGGGTACGTACCGTGGGTTTGGGTTTATGTACGTGAAGGGGCAGATTTGGAAGAATAAGAGAAAAGGATATAGAAAGCAATAAAAAATGAAGATGGGAGTGCAGTTTGTAAGTCAGGGAGTGTAGATTTCACTCCCCGTAATGTAATACAGGTTTGTTTGGATTGAATTCTACCGTAGTTGTACGTGTTAACATGAAACAGATTTCACTGTACTTTACTCAATTTTCTCGGTAACTTTCTCTTTGATTTTCCTTAATTTGTACCAAACACAAAGCTTAGCTTTCTGTTTACACGATGGGATCAATCTCAGCGGAGATAGTTGTTGTTCGATATACCTATCAATTAGCTCCTCTTTTATTTCATCATGTTATCTTTGTCAGATCCAAAATTAAATGGAATATTTGTGATGCATTTTACTATTTCAGCGTACTTCTGCCATCATGAACATTGGTTAATGTCATGAGTCAAAATATCTTCTACATCATTTAATTAATTAACAAAAAAAAAACTTTGCCAATATCTTCTATACCATTTAGTGTAATAAAATGTAGTGATATCTTCTATATCAGCTTTTGACACCCATACTGTACTGTCATCATCAAGGAGCCACTCTAATTTTCCTGCGAGAATTGCTGGCATTGAGTATGGGCTATGAATACTATTGAAACATTTTCTCCTTCGTAACTGACCTTCCTATCTGTAAGTTCATCACAATTAACCCATGCAAATATATTGAGCCACATAAATTTGATTATGATCCCACCACCGGGGCCTATATCTTCTTTTGAACTTCTCCCTCTAAAACCAAACAAGTATTCTGTAATGACATGAATGTTTTTACACTTGCCCTTCTACACCCTTCTGAGGTTTAACGTACTATAAAAACTCAGAACTTTGTATCTGATTAAAATTTTGTTTAGTCTCATATTTGTGTGAACCATTTGTCTAGAACACAAGTAAGAGTAAAACCAAGTGTCACTTTAATGTATATTTTTAATTTACTCCAATATCTTGAATGTGTAGCATATGAATCTTTTGATATATAGCTAGATTCGATAACATTAAACATTCTATCGAAATGAATTACAAGTCATTGTGTGAGAAGAAAGATTAATCTTACGAGCAAATGTTGTTAAATATTAATAATTCATGCATTCTTGTGAATAGGGATAAACATTATGACTCAGATGTGGCATGTAAACTTGATGATCAAGTTAGAAGCAATGTTTCAAAAGGGGTGTCTCGCCTTAAGTCTGAAAAGACATTTTTTTACAGTTATTTGCCTGTGATTCAATGACAAGGCGTCAAGGCAAAAAAAGCGCTACACAAAGAATGAAAGACCTACACTCAAAATATTTTAAAAAAAAACAACAACAAAAGGGCCAAAACAACATCATTTTGGTCCATTCGTTTTAAAATCTCAAAGACAATAGCTTTCTCATTTTCTCATCTCCTTTCCTAACTATACTCTCTCCAAACCTACTCCCTTTTAATTGATAAGGATGATGAGTTCGAAGTAGAGTTTAATTTTATGCTTATGAATGATCTTTTAAGATCATTCACAATTGTGGTTGTTCTTTGAAATTTCAACTTTGAACCTTGGATTTCATTTCATGTTTGGATGATTTTATTGAATTGTATGGTTTATTAGTTTTAGCTTAATTATTATGGATTAATAAGAATGAATAGTTTTTCTTAACTATATATATATATATAGGCAAGGCTTACGCCTTAGCGAGACTCTTTGAAAAACGCCTCGAGTTACGCCTTAGTGTTTAAAACATTGGTTAATTAGAAGAGATCATAGTACATAGAGACATTTTTTCACTTCTTCCGGTATCTACGACGTTAGGCATGGCGTTTGAAAAACGTCATTGAAACTTTTCTATGATGTTTTTCAGACACCATTAAAGGTGTTTTACTTACAAGTGTCCAGTTGGTTACATGGGTATTTTGTTTTGTTTTTCTCCTGTGATTGGTGTAGGTAACACATGCACTTAAGTTTTTAGAAATAGATCGAAGTATGCTTTTGTTTTCTGGCTCCACGTTTAACATGTGGATGAGCCGTATTGGTTATCTGCTATCCTTAATTGTTCTTATGTACTGTCTATTCATGATAATGTATAAAATCATACATCTAGCACGAAAAAAAATTAGAAGACATCGTACTACAACATGAGTAGTTTTTATAAAATACCCACAATGGATCAAATATGCGTTAGTTTTTGTATTTGATTTTTTGATAGGGAACTACTTGTTAGTTTTTCTGAAAGATATATATAGAACACATATTAGAAGATACTTCTACTATGAGCGTTACATGCAAATATAGATATATTTATGAATAAATTCTTGCAAATAAAATACATAAATAAATAAAATTGTCGTTGAATCTTTGCGAACGAGATATTACTCCATTAGATACAAAATTGGATTATACATAACTAACACATACCATCAATGTGTATAAAGAAAGAATATGGATTAATCAACAAGTGATTGAGTTTGACTCTCATTATCGTCTATCAGTTTTTATATAATAAAAAAAATTCAAGTGATTGATCATTAAAATTTAATCCTTTAAGATTTTTTTTATGAACGGGTATCAGTTTTCCTCCCCTCACCAATAACACGTGCATCGCACAGGTATGAGACTAGTATGTATAATGTGTTAATTTTCTCTATGTAAACCACCACTATACAAGAACTGTAAAACCTAAATACACATAGTGGTATACATAGGGGAAATATCTGAACCCCTTGCTTTTCTCCCTATCTTTTTAGCTAGCTCCACATTTAGTTAAACCAATCTTCAGTGTTGTTTTTTTTACCTAACTTCGACCACAAATATATATATATATATATATATAGGACTATACACTTTTAAATTTCATAGTTCTAATGTCAACCGTCAGATTAGATCATTTAAACAAAACTAACAGGTGATATTAGAATTATGGATTTTAAAAGTGCATAGTCCTATGTAATGGAGAAAATTAATCATATATATATGTATGTGTGTGTGTGTGAGTCTCTCACAGTTCTTTTCAAATTTACGTTAGTTCGTAATCCAATTACTAATTTTATCACTATTATTATTCAATTTGAAAAGCTTGAACATCGACTTTCATCTTCAAAATTATAAAGTGTCGCTTGATGACATAAGTAATTTTTAACTTACCCTGCAAGTCACTCTTTCTAATTATTACGGTGAGTGAGAAAATTGTTTCCATCAAACACTTTCCTTACTTTACTCCTTCACTTTTTGAAATTTAATTCCTCTAATACGTTAAATAGCATAACTGATAAATTGTTTCATAAAAAATTAACGGATAACACTAATGATTGTATTGATGTAAACTAGATTACAAGGGAACAATTTTTTTTTGGACTATTTTTTTTTTTTGGACAATTTACAAGGCAACAATTAATTGTTACGAAGAAATGCTTTAAATAAAAAGATGATACATTTATGGTTCCGACCTAATCTAATCACAAATTGTAAATAGGGATAAACACTGTGACTCAAGCAACATGTAAAATTAATGGAAAACTTCTAATGTATATTAACGTATCTCATACGTACAATCACAACTTTTAGGACTTAATTACTCAAACGAGAATTTATTTACTCTAATGAGGACCTTATTTACCTTAACGAGGGTTTTTTTTGTAGTTACCATCTGAGTTGTCAAAGTTGTAATATGTGTCGTAAAATATTACAATTAATTACCACTTTTAGGACTTAGTTACTCAAACGATCGAGAACCTAATTTACTCTAATGAAGACTTTATTTATCTTAACAAAGGCTTTTTTGTAGTTACCACATGAGTTGTCAAAGTTGTAATATGTGTCGTCAAGTCGTAAAATATTATAATTACCATTTTTAGGACTTAGTTACTCAAACGAGAACCTAATTTACTCTAATGAGTACCTTATTTACCTTAACAATGACTTTCTCTCCTCATTATGCATGATAAATGTTAACATATCATAACCTTACTCTAATTAATGAACAAATTAGAAGATCATCCTCTTAAATACGTTTTGACTATAGGGATTGTTGTCTTTTTTTTTTATGGTAAACAAAAGTTTAGGAGAGAGAGAGGCTTTGTACCAGGATTTACATAGCAATTTACATATCGTCCACCAAACAAGGGATTGCTGACAACGTGGATTGAACTGAGGTTGGAGCTTAACCAATAGCACGCTCTTGCCAACTGAACCAACCCTTGTTGGCTAGGGATTGTTGGCTAGGGATTGTTGTCTTTGCTGCAATGAGTTCAGATTTTTACTTGATTTTTTTTTTTTTGAGAATTCTTTTTTTTTACTTAATTAGAAAAGTAAAGTTCTTTACTGGGCCAATTGGGCCTGACAGTTGGGCTTTAAGTCACGTGGCATATCAGTATGCGACCGACAACGAAGTCTTCGTAGTCATGAATTGAAACGGCGACGTCTGAACAAACACATAAACCCCATTCCATCCTGATTTTCAATCTAGGGTTTTCAGTGAAACCAAAAAGGAACTCGCAGTCACACGAACAAAACTTGAGAGCTAAGAAAATGGGAGGCAAGTGCCCACACAGAAGCGTTAAGAAGAGAAGATACTCCCACAAGACTCATCGCCGCAGCAAATTCCTCGTCAAAGATATCCTTTTCTTTGTTCGCAATTACTTTGTTTCGCTTTAATTTTGTGATTATGATTTTGTTTCCTTGACTGTGAATTGTTCACGTGACGATTTGGTATATGAGGGTCTGAAGAAAGCAGAGGATCAGCCCACGACGCCCTTGTTGCCTCCTGATGAAGATCTCCCTGGGATGGGCCAATACTACTGCCTACACTGCGAGTATGCTTTCTGTTCTTCTTCTTTTTCAGTTTCGAATACCAAAGTCTAATTGGGTCTGTGTTTTGAATTTTCTGGGTTCGTTCCTTACTTCATCTTTTGCCCAAATCAGCTATTTGTATGCTTCTTATACTTTTTTGATTTTGATGGAAAAGTTTATATTTGTCTGTGTTTTATCTTCTCTCAGTTTGATATTCTCGATTTGGTTGCTGTGAAAAGAATAGAAAGGAACAAGCTTTGAATTCACTTATGATATATTTGCTGGGTTCCAAATTTAAGCAATTTGTATGCTTTATATATATATATATATATATATATATATAATTTTTTTATTCAAAATTGAATATGGCTCTGGTTTTATCTTTGATTTTGGGGGTAAGGAACAAGCTCTGAAAATCATTTATAATGCTAGTTTGGGTTTCTTGTGTTCAATCCTTTTGTTGAAATGGGTGAGTTGATTTGAAATTGCAGCCGATACTTTGCTAATGCGACTGTGAGGGATGAGCATTTCAAGACTAAGCGTCACAGGAAGCGAGTAAAGCAACTGATGGAGGCACCACACACCCAACTGGATGCTGATTTAGCTGCTGGGATGGGTATGCCAGATAACGGCCCTAAGCTTATGTCTTTCTGAGCTTTCTGTTTTTGCTTTAGTCGTTGTAGCTAAGATACATGTTAGATGATGTTGTAAGAATGATCTCTCTTTCTCTATAAGCAATTAAGCATAGTTGTTACTTGTAGTGAAATGCAAGTGCGATTATACATCAAGTTTCCTCTTGGTTTTCATTGTTGGTTGCATTTATTATTGTTTTGATAATGAGTCTCTGTAGTTATTTTTTGTTGGTATGAGATTTTGACATTTTGTTCCCAGGAAAGAGTTGTCTTGTTCTTTTCAGTTTTGTAAAATCTTTGTCAAATGCCTGACTAGGAATAGTTATTCTTACCTTTAAAACTGAATTTTAGTACTGATGTAGGCTGAATTTGCAATGTTGTGGTCTGCATTGACATGGATGTCTTTTATATGTTTGCAAATGGGATCTACAACCTTGTATTCTTTTTGGAATTTGGACTACAAGGTATTGCATTTTTCACGAAATGATAGTAGTCTTAGGCCCACAGATCTCCATTTATTAGAGACCAAATCTTAGAACTCCACTCAAGGAAGTGTGTCGGTAGAACACCAATGTATAATCTTGTCCTAGATTTTGTCACATTGAGTGATCGACTCCCTACTTTCTATTGGCTAGGTAATGGGAAAACAAGAAAGCTACGGCTAGTCATTCAATTGAGATTCCCAATTGAGTTTGAAAAAATAAATTATGAAGATCCCTTGTTTCCGAATTGTGCTATGCAAATATTGATTCTCCTATTTGCTCATGTCTGGCCGTTATTGCCAGATTGTAATGTACATTGTCACTGGAATCTTATTTGACACACTGTCATCTTTTGCCTTTAGTTACCATCCGAATTGTCAATTGTTGGATTCATCTAGATCCCAGTTCAGCCCTGTGCTCACCTTTTGATGTCTCTTGCCCTAAGCCTTAAGAGCCTTAGGTTTATGCTCTTACCTTCACAAGAGAGGGGGAAATGCATTGTAATGCACGTCTGCAGAGTCTTCAGCATAGGTAAATTGGGAAGTGGCGATAAGTTTAGAAATAGATCTTCCTGATTGTTTCATTCTTCTTTCTGTTTCAATTGGAATAAATATTCGGTTTCATTCTTAAACTATGTTTACTAAACCCTTATATTATTTCTTCAAATTAAAAAAAAATATATATATATATAGGGAGCTTCTGAGGACCATTATAATAAGTACCACTTGAGGACTTTTCAATTAGACATACTTTTTTATTACATCTCGACAAATCAACTGTTCAATATTTAGATATTTATGAATAGATCACTTCTACAAATTTTCAATGAAATCGGAAATCGTTAAGTCATCTATAATTGTGATTTACCATTTATGAATATGAATGGTTCAAAATTGACAGATTTGGTTCATCCATTTATTTGGTTTAGTTCGGTACCTTAACGATTTCAAATTTTGTTGAAAATTTGTAGAAGTGATCTACTCATGAATATCTTAACATTGAACGGTTGATTTGTCAAGATGTAATCGAAAAATAGATATCACAACCATTAATCGAAAAGTCTTCACCAAGTCCCCATTATAAGGGTTCTCATTAGAGCCTCTCCCTATATATTTATTTTGAAAAACATGTAGCAATGAACAATTTTTTTTTTAATTTGACGAAATTGAAAAGAAACACTTCCGGTCCTTGTATGGTTTCGCTTTGAATTTCATTAAGACTCTAAAATACTTTTGGAAACTCATGTAAACCGGTCTTGAGAATTTCAAACATACCGTTTTTCAAAGAAATCGTGTGGTATAATATGAAAATTTTTCTCAATTTGGCACAATTCAACCAAACTAAGCGAAAACCCGATTTTGAATGACAAGTGTGGCCAAAGCTTGTTTACATTGTCTAATCATAGAGTCCAAAAGTCCTAATAACTAATTCCTTTTACATTTCTTCAAATTAAAAAAAATATTTATTTTGAAAAACTAGTAGCGACAAATCATTCGTCGCTAACAAGTGTTCCTGATTTTTTTTAATTTTAATTTTACTAACACATAACACAGAGGAACCCAATTAAATTCAATTTCTAGATCTGGAAGTACACGATTTGTATAATCTTTTAAGTGAAAATAGAAATTAAATAAAAAAATCATAAGGGTGTCAACACCGTTGCCGACGAATCATTCGTCGGTAAAGGTTCTCCACACAATTTTTTTTTTTGAATTACAAAAGGGTATAATAGGAATGTAAAATAATAAAATTACTTAGATAAAATTGAAAAAGAAAGAAATTTTATGTGGCATGTGAGTCATTGGACCGCAAATAGAAAAAAAATATTTGTTCGGATTGCATATGTCACGCCCCGATTTTCCAATCAATTAATAAGGCATTTTGCCCTTAATTACAAACCATTCGGGAACGTGACGACATGGAATATCAAATACAAATATGCACAAGAATTTTTTTCCTTTTAATTCAAGTACAACAACACATACTCCATGCCCAACGTATGTAAATGTTGACCCGTTCTTTAGAGTCAAATATTACATACCAATAAATTACATAATAAATTGATATTACAAAATATTAAGTACTTAATCCAACAGAGTTTATAATCTCAATATTAATCCCACGATCAAATTTCATGATCATCCAACGGTCGGATCTCTCGAATCGTAAATCGTACGATCCGATTAATCGGGTTAATTGACCATCGGTCAAACGACCGAATTTGACAAAAGTCAAAACACGAAAGTTGTTCGTATCGACGAAACAAGCCAAACGGAGCAAAGAACTGCTCCCGGACCGGCCGGACGCGCCGCCCACGCGCCGCCGCCGGCGGTGGTCAGACCGCCGGTCAAGGTGGTCCGATTGACACCAAATTTTACCAGAATGTAGATCACAACAATCCCAACAAGTTTGATAACTACCTCGAGGTCTGGATCGGAGTGGAAGTGGCCGGAATCGGTGTCGGTGGGTTTTAGATCCCAAAAAGTGCAAATCGTCGTTGCCGCCGATCTAGGCCGTGCCGCCGTGATCCACCACCATGGGGAGGTTTCTGGAGAAGAGGGGAGCAAAACCCAAGTCGTCCCGTCGTCGGAGGTGGCCGGAATCGTCGCCGGTGGCCGGGTCGACATTTCCCGAATCTGCCTGCTCGATCCGCCGCCTTCCGCCGTGATCCGGTGGCAGGCAGCAACACCGGTCGACCGGCGAGTTCAATCTGAGTCGGTCGGTGGCCGGCCCGTCGCCATAGGTGACCGGACGCGCCCGCACGCGCCGGGTCGGGTCACGGGACGCCGGTGGGTTATCGGGTCAGCCTTGGGAGAATTTCTGGAATTTTCCGGAATTTTCCGGAATTTTCCGGAATTAAATGATTTTCCGAAAAATACCCTATATTTATACCAAATTTTCCAAACTTCCGAAGGCCATAACTTCTTCATACGATGTCCGTTTTCGGTGAACCGAATTCCTACCAACTAGATTCGACGAGGTCTACAACTTTCATGAAGGAAGTTTTCCCAAATTCTCAACGGATAAAAAGTTACCTTAATTTACCTTGTGTAACTTATAATTACCGCCGTAATTATCGTTTTACGACGAAAACCTCTAAAAATATGAAATCACACCATTTCACTTCAAATTTCACGAACTATTTTATAAAAATAGTATGGAAATTTTCGGGGTATTACAGTCTACCCTCCTTAAAGAAATTTCGTCCCGAAATTAGGACGCAGAGTACACCCATGGTTATCACAACTTGATTCCAAAATCCAAAGTTTTATTGATCAATAACTTAGGTAGTACAATCAAACCACAACACAACCACAACTTGGTTCTCACAACCTGAAATTCAAATCCCAGAATTTATTTAATAATAAACCGGGTACTACACAACCACACATAAAGTAAAGAAACTGAAGTTACAGTCCGCACACACTGCTATTACAACTTCTAAAATGCCTCACAGGGCTTACACTACCAGAAGCCATCCTTAAACATCCAATAGTGACTTCGTGGATAAGAGGCCGGATGTCTCGGAATTCCATACATCATAAGCTGATAGAAATATGCTGCCTCCACGAAACACTTGCAAGTGTCGCAACATTCTCTAGCTGCATGCCTATCTCCATCCACGTCCCACATGTCCTGGCCAAAAGGACGCCAAAAACTTGACTCACCGCAAGTAAGACATTTACCGGCGGGCAGGAAAGCAGTAGTCGACGGAAAATACAACAGTAGATGCTCATGACAAAACTCGGCCTGATGCATCATCCGCTCGACTTCTTCTCTACAGTAGTAGATGTTCTATCCGCTTCTCCACCAGACGAGAGCTTCACACAGTCGGTGCACCATTTTCTGCTGCTCGGCTCGTGGTCCCAATATCATCCTTATCATACACGCTGCATAAAATGCAACATGATGACCTACCACCAAACTGGGACGTGCACCATAAAATGTTCCTGGTTTGCATGCCGCATCGAAGTACTCCAGGGCCAAAGGTATGTTCGCTGCTTCTACGAGTACTCGTATTCCCATTCGGAACAGAGACTCCGGGTTCTTCGCTTCCCAGCAACGATTTGCGAAGATACGCACTTGCAGATCCGCTTCTATAGAACCAGTGGGTCTGGATCCACCATCGAATCCATCCATGTCGATCGCTGCCAAAGTAGACCAGCTATCGGCATACTCCTTGAAGGTCTTCGAGACACAACGAAGTTCCATTGTGCTCTGCAGGGATGCTGTAGCAACCAACTGGAAAATATACTTCCAGATCTCCACCGGAAGTTCACTCCAATCAGTATTCTTTGATCTCTTACTGCACTCTCCTTTGCTCACCATTTTGCAAATTCTAGTAGATGTGTTTGTTTGAAATCAGATATGAGTTAAGTAACACAGCTCCTCATCCTATGTATTTAAACACAACTTCCCACAGTAAGGGAAACCTTTCTTTAATGTAAGTGCGGTGCACTCAACAACCCACTAAAAATAATTATTGCTCATATCTGTCTCAATTACTCAAAAGTATCGCCCACGATACAAGATTCCACAAGATTTAATCAACAAAAACTCAGTCTTCCACTAACAACGGTCATAATGACTCTTTTCCTTTTGCTTTCGCATAATTAATTCCTCAAAAGATGCGAGGTCTCACAAGAGTGGAACTGTATGTGGAAAATCCATGCATCGGGGAAAAAAAATCTTCCACAATCTCCAAGGTCTCCGACAATTAGCTGTAAATCAGCCGCTCACTTTTGCTTTTTAAAATTTCAAATCCTCCACCAACAATAAATATACACCTTACGCATTCACTAACAGATACTTTCCATTAGTGCCATAACCTCCTTTCTCTTTCAAAGAGGACTTCTTCACCCCACTTCTCAGAAATTTACACCAACTCAAACATGTCACGCAAAGTGAATTCGTTCAGTGAATTACTTCAATCTGATCCCTCAGAAAGCCAATTTTTTGAGGGCTTAGATGAAATAATTTCACCAACAATCGAATTCAACAACGATATCGACATGCTAGACATGCTTCTAGCAGAAGACGAAGCCATTGAAGTAGCCCCAAGTCCACAAGTACCATCTCCACAAGCTGAACCTGGTTCATCCAAACGTATTCCACCGAGGAAGAGCTTCACCAAATACCAAGTCCAAGCATTGAAGGACTTCGTCGAGGCTTTTCCACAGCCAACTGTTCAACAACGACAAGATTTGGGTGACCAAATAAAATTAACGTTTGCACAAGTCTCTGCGTGGGTGATAAAGCATCGACCCAAAACGCCAGCCCAAACAACTCGTCAACAAAATTTTCTGCTGAGACAGCAAATCAATGAGCTTCAAGCTCAACTTAGCCAGTACCAAGCAGCATTCAACAGAATCAACTGCAACCACTGTGGAAAACGAGTTACTCCCAATAGTGAGCTACTAAAAGGGATTGAAGAGACTACCCCACAACCTCAGACTCTTCCAATTCCTGCAGTCATCGGTCCAAGGGAAAAGTCTCACATGAGGAGGGATATTCAAAAGTGTATGTCGATCCCACATCACTCTTCTTCTACACAACAACCATCAGACAACATCAACCGTTCAGAACCTGAAGAAGCATCTGCCGTGGCAGAAGCATCTGTCGTGGCAGACACAACTAAGATTTCTGAAATCATTGTGTCGGTCAGAGATGAGCTAATCATCATGGCATCTGCTGCTGCGCCACTGTGGATCTCTGCACTCAAATCCAGCTCTGTCACGCTTCATGAGTTCCTGAATGAAGCAGAGTACAAGAGAATCTTCACTAACGGTATTGATCTTACTCCCACTAACTTCCAAACTGAAGCTTCTCGCTACACAGCCACTGTTCCCCTCAGTCCTGTCGTACTCGTGAATCTCTTCATGGATGTGGACCAATGGTCCACCATATTCGGTAGCATCATTTCAAGGGCGAGTATCCTTGATGTCTTGTCATCAGGGACTACTGAAAGCTACCACGACACCATCCAAGTCATGACTGCTGAATTCCAGGTGACCAGTCCATCTGTCTCCACTCGTGTAACTCACTTTGTTCGTTATTGCCAACGACAAACAGAACAAAGTTGGGCAATAACTGACGTCTCTGTGGACGGTTTAAGCTCAAATCTGGGTCCACACCCAAGATCTCAATGCAAGAAGCGTCCATCCGGATGCTTAATCCAAGATTTGTTTAACGGCAGCTCTCGTGTCGTATGGGTGGAACATGTTGATGTACAGGATCAAATCATGCACCAAACATACCGAACGCTAGTGGAGTCAGGCTTAGCCTTTGGAGCAAGGCGATGGGTAGAAATACTTCAGAGGCAAGCGGAAAGGTTAAATTATTCCGCGGCTGACACTTTTCCTCCTCAAGACTTTTGTGTCATACCATCTGTGGAAGGAAGAAGAAACTTGTTGCAGATGGCATGCAGAATAGTGACAGACTTTTGCACAGACATCGGCAACTCTACTGCTCATGAATGGAAGGTAGCTGAATAAACCAAGTTCAGGGGTTCAGGGATAAGAGTCTCCACCAACAAAATCTGGAACAGGCTGAATAAGCCTCATGGTCTCACTCGAACTGCATCTGCAATAATCCAGCATCATGTCTCTCACAGAAAGCTCTTTGACTTCTTCATTGACGTACAAACTCGGAACCAGTGGGACCACCTAGCATTGGAAAAAGAAGTGCATGAGATTGCACATATCACAACTGGTCATGATCCACGCAATTGTGTCTCCTTGTTGCAAATGCACAACACCTATATACTCCAAGAAAGTTGTACTGATTCAACAGGGTCATACGTGATTTATGCCCCTATTAGTCAGTCAACGGTGCAGAAGTTAATAGGCGGTTGTGAGTTAGGTACAATTGTATTCCTAACTTCGGGTTTTTCAATTCTACCAGATATGCCTACTGCTGGAAGAACAGAAGGGATCTCAGACAATCCATACATTGGTTGTCTAGTAACGGTAGCAACACAGATCTCTACTGAGTTACTGAAGAACAAGAAAGGGTCAGTGGATCAAGTCTGTCGTTTGATCCAGGGTACGGTTGAGAGAATTAGAAATGTAGCCATGTAAGACTATCAATTTCGGAATTGTAATTTGTACTTTATATTCTTAACAACACAACAGCACTGAAGAGCACATGATGGGGATCCGCCGCGGTCGGGCCATCACTCGATAAATATTGTGCGTAATTAAGCATACGAAGTAACCATTACTTGAATGAATCTAAGAACCTAACGCCAAACCCTAAACCGATCCTAAGCTCTAAACCCTAACTTCACTTCTCAATTCCAAAACTCGTTTCATTTCCTTAGAGCGTTCCATTGCTCAATCACTTCCTTAGAGCATTGTTTTGCTCTGATACCAATCTGTCACGCCCAGATTTTCCAATCAATTAATAAGGCATTTTGCCCTTAATTACAAACCATTCGGGAACGTGACGACATGGAATATCAAATACAAATATGCACAAGAATTTTTTTCCTTTTAATTCAAGTACAACAACACATACTCCATGCCCAACGTATGTAAATGTTGACCCGTTCTTTAGAGTCAAATATTACATACCAATAAATTACATAATAAATTGATATTACAAAATATTAAGTACTTAATCCAACAGAGTTTATAATCTCAATATTAATCCCACGATCAAATTTCATGATCATCCAACGGTCGGATCTCTCGAATCGTAAATCGTACGATCCGATTAATCGGGTTAATTGACCATCGGTCAAACGACCGAATTTGACAAAAGTCAAAACACGAAAGTTGTTCGTATCGACGAAACAAGCCAAACGGAGCAAAGAACTGCTCCCGGACCGGCCGGACGCGCCGCCCACGCGCCGCCGCCGGCGGTGGTCAGACCGCCGGTCAAGGTGGTCCGATTGACACCAAATTTTACCAGAATGTAGATCACAACAATCCCAACAAGTTTGATAACTACCTCGAGGTCTGGATCGGAGTGGAAGTGGCCGGAATCGGTGTCGGTGGGTTTTAGATCCCAAAAAGTGCAAATCGTCGTTGCCGCCGATCTAGGCCGTGCCGCCGTGATCCACCACCATGGGGATGTTGCTGGAGAAGAGGGGAGCAAAACCCAAGTCGTCCCGTCGTCGGAGGTGACCGGAATCGTCGCCGGTGGCCGGGTCGACATTTCCCGAATCTGCCTGCTCGATCCGCCGCCTTCCGCTGTGATCCGGTGGCAGGCAGCAACACCGGTCGACCGGCGAGTTCAATCTGAGTCGGTCGGTGGCCGGCCCGTCGCCGGAGGTGATCAGACGCGCCCGCACGCGCCGGGTCGGGTCACGGGACGCCGGCGGGTTATCGGGTCAGCCTTGGGAGAATTTCTGGAATTTTCCGGAATTTTCCGGAATTTTCCGGAATTAAATGATTTTCCGAAAAATACCCTATATTTATACCAAATTTTCCAAACTTCCGAAGGCCATAACTTCTTCATACGATGTCCGTTTTCGGTGAACCGAATTCCTACCAACTAGATTCGACGAGGTCTACAACTTTCATGAAGGAAGTTTTCCCAAATTCTCAACGGATAAAAAATTACCTTAATTTACCTTGTGTAACTTATAATTACCGCCGTAATTATCGTTTTACGACGAAAACCTCTAAAAATATGAAATCACACCATTTCACTTCAAATTTCACGAACTATTTTATAAAAATAGTATGGAAATTTTCGGGGTATTACAGCATATAATATAATGCATGATTTTTGGACTTTAAATAAATTTTGTCTAAAAAAAATCATAAGAGTGTTGATACTGCTGCCGACGAATTATTCGTCGGTAAAGGTTCTCCACACAATTTTTTATTTTTATTTTTTTTGAATTATTTCTAATCTCATCAAACGAATTCTATTTCCAATGTTTGTCGAGGATATTGGACAAAAAAATAAGCTGAATGAACTAAATTGGAGGTTGAAAATGGATTGAGATTTTGTCTAAACTTTTAAGTGGAAGTAGAAATTAAAATATAAAAAAATCATAAGGGTGTCATAATGGTGTCAATACTTTTGTATACACTTTTTTTTTTGAGTTATTTCTAATTTCATCAATCGGATTCTATTTTCAATGTTGCTCGAGGATATTTGGCCCCAAACTGAGCTGAATGAACTAAAGTGCAGGTCAAAAATCGATATGAAGCAGGTTGTGTCATGGCTTTTGTGATACGACGAAAAGTTCCTTTGTTATAGCTAGTGTCGGCCTTGGGGGTAGGCTGAATAGGCTCCTGCCAATGACCCCCCATCCTACACTCCTACAGGCTCCAAAGGTTCTCCATACAATTTTTTATTTATTATTTTTTTGAGTTATTTCTAGTTCATTAAATGAATTGTATTTTTGATGTTGATCGAGGATATTAGGCCCCAAAATGAGTTGAAAGAACCAAATTGGAGGTTTAAAATTGAGTGGAACCCCGTTAAGGAATGACTTGTGTGATCTGACTAATTTTTTTTTGCTATACATAGTGCTCATCAAAAGTTAGACCTCTCACTCTAATTTCTCGAGAATTTGAAAATCGAGAAAACTAAATTCGTCAGAACTGAAATTAATTATTTACTGAAAAACATGTATTCTATCAAAGAGATTTTGGACAAATTGTGTGAAATTTTGACCTTGGGCGGAAACCTATTTTTGTAGAACAATGAGGTCTCTAGCAATCATGGAAGACATTTGGAAGACTCATGGGTTCAAAATGTAAAAATCATATTGGGCATCAAAAGCCGTAAGAACTAAGAAGGCTAGTGTTTCCGAAAGAAGGTACGATTGTGTGATGCAAAAGAATAAAATTATGTGCTAACAAGTAGTGGTATATATAGGTTACCTCGGAGTTGTTATAGCTTCTTTTGCGCCGGCATGTGAATTTTTTCTTTCGAAAAAAAAATCTAATGATAAGATTTATCATGAATACACTTGTGCTATAGTAAGGTACTAGCAACATTTTCCGCGCGATGCTGCGGGACAAAATTTATGTTTGGTAAAGAAAGATTATAATAAAGGAATAAACTATTGATACATTTCATGAGACACAGTAGAATAAGACAAAATACATTGTTTCATCCGTGGTGTAGGAGATGCATTTTGTATGCACCATATTTACAAACCGTTATCAACTCAAAAAATGGTTAGTTTGACTTGATTACAAAAGATTGTCATATGGGGAGCAAAATGTATATAATATTGTTATTTATGGTTAATTTTTCACAAAAAATATCAAATACAATGAAATATCAAACAAATACACAAAAAAGTAAAGGCAAAAAATCACTTTTGGTCACTCAAGTTTGACATATTCGACACTTTCAAGTTATGTTTGGTAAAGAAAAGTTATAATAAACAGTGTATAAAGAAATATCAAAATTTATGTTTGGTAAAGAAAATTTATAATAAAGGGTTAAACTATTGATACATTGTATGAGACATATACATAATAAAAACAATACGCACTATATAATATTATCACTGCTGACCACTGCATGAAGCAATATAATAAACTCTTCCTCAAAAAAAAAAAATATAATATAATAAACAATTGAATATTCATGTTTTAAGTATCCGTGGTGTAACCGTGTAGGAGATGCATTTTGTATGCATCATATGTACAAACCATTATTTACTCAAAAAATAGTCAGTTTGACTTGATTACAAAATATTGTCATATGGGGAGCAGAAAAAGATACTCATGGTGAGTAATTTTTCTGAAAATAATTTGTTCTATTTTATTTTTTATAAAAAAAAATCAATTTTTTTCCCTTTTAAACATTGCTTTTTCTATTATATTAATTTAGAATAATAATAATTATTGTTTCTATTATAATTTACACCAAGATAAAAATAATAATAATAAAAATTAAACGGAGGTGATCACATGATCAATTCGAGTACTATTTTTTTTATAGCAAAAAATTGAGTGATTTAAAATATTAGTATGTAATTTATAGTTTGCTATTTTTTATTTTTCTGAAAATAACTTTTTCTATTTTATTTTTTATCAAAAAAATTCATTTTTTTCCTTCTAAACATTAATTGTTCTATTATATTAATTTAGAATAATAATAATTATTGTTTCTATTATAATTTAAACCAGGATATGAATAATAATAAGAATTAAACGGAGTTGATCACATGATCGATTCGAGTACTACTTGTTTTATAGCAAAAAATTGAGTTATTTAGAATATTAGTATGTAATTTATAGTTCACTATTTTTATTTTTCTTAAAATAATTTTTTCTATTTTTTTTATTATCAATTTTTTTTTCCTTTTAAACATTAATTTTTCTATTATATTAATTTAGAATAATAATAATTAATGGCAGAACCGTAATAAATGAATAAATGAGGACAAAATTGTAATTTTCAGGGCTAATGGCAGAAACGTAATAAATGAAAACAGGCAGGGGCAAAAGCGTCAGGGCACTGTTCCTAGCACTATTCCTTTAGTATAGATAATTTTGGCACAAATCTAGTCAAATTTCAACAGAGTGAAAATCTATTGAGTAGAAAAATGAAGTCCTAAGCCTATTAGAGGACATTGGAAGATTCTTGGGCTCAATATTGAGGAATCACATTAAAGTTATTTTTAAAATATAAAGTTGGATAAATGGAAGTCAACTTAGGTGTATCAGATGAGTTATGAGCAGCTTTAGTCTTCCTCACAAGTTTTGTTCGCAGAACTTACACCTGCTTCGATGTGTCAGCTGCATCCAATGTCTTTGTCCGACCTGCTTCAAGTCTTCTACAGCAAATAATGATCTTAAGGGCCTAGGGTTTAGAATGAGTGTCCTTCAACTACAAATGATGACTTTAAGACTTGTAAAGAATGAGAATCTTTAAAGTAGTTTGGCATATTATTTTGGAAATATATTTCCAATAATTTTGTTTGAGTAGTTGTTTAGTGAAGTCCGTTTTTGAGTGACCTACCTATACAACAAGCACGGGATCATGTACCTTTATAGTTTAGAGCAAGTTTTTGATTTCTAATGAAGAAAGTAATTGAACTATATACGTCAACAAGCATTGACAAAAGGTAAAAAAAAAAAAATGAAATAAGGGTTCAAATGCTCTGTCCAGTGTCCATAGTTCAACCCTTTTGTGTGTCTGTGACAGCATTTGAGTGTCCTCAGTCTGAAAACTCTGAACCCTTTCACTTTCTAAACAAGAACCAATTAACCATTGCTGCATTGCAGCCTGAAGAGGATCGATAACCATATGTTTCTGGCATTCCTGCCTGTCTCTTCTATTTGTATTTCACTTTTGCCATTTCTGTTGCAGACAATGAACATGAATTTGTGATCGATCAGTAATAGGCTAATAGCAGCACTGTGTTATCCCTACCATCCCTAACAGAGACAATGCAAACAAAATGATTTCAAGTAAATGATTAAAGCAACGAGGCTTTATTCTTTTCTCTTTTTTTAGACTCCAAAACAAAGATGAAAGAATCACAAGACGAGCCACTACCATCTCAGGCCACTCACATCCTTATACTTCCTGGGGACAAAGTGATTGGGTATACCCCACTCCCACACATATCACCCCCCTAACTAAATCAAACACCTAAATCTCCATGTCATTTTCTATTGCCATGGTCCTATATATCCTCTTTGAGTCTCTCTCACAGCCTCTTGTCCACCACCAGCAACTGTTTTGAAGCATTAACTTTCCCTCCACCTCTTTGCTCTAAAGGGTCAAAAGGGTCTTTTTCTGATTTTCATCTTTATGTATTTTTCCTCCCATTGCTTTGAACTCATGCATGTGCAACCAACATATTGTGAACTCACCCAATAATGCTGTCCCCCACAACCTCCATCACATATGGAATGCCATATTCAGATCAGGACTGGACTATTGAGTCTGTTTCACATTGAGTTTTGAAAGTGAGATGGATAAAAAATAATCGAAAGCCTAACATGTCTTTCATTCCAAGTCTACATCCAAGGCCATTATACCCAATTGCCATGCGATCAGTGTCTGAGAGTGATGGAATTCTAACACCCTTTAGGCCCTTAATCCAAACATACTCAATTGCAAGGCTGCCAATGGGTTTTGACTTGTTAAGCACTTATTGGATTCCAGGCACGATTGGATTTGTTTGGCAATTAAAGTTGCAAACATGTGGGTTTGGCATCATGTGGTTACAAGTGTGTACCCACCATCTTTCAGTAGTCTATTTGATTGGACCAAGTACTAAGAATACCTTTATCTATATCTACTCAAGTCTTTTCACCAAAAAGACATTTCAATGGTAACATATGAAAATATTTTATTATGGTAACTTGGTAAGAAAGAAAGCCATTTACTTGTTAGGTTTTTTACTACAATGGTGACATATTAAGATAATTTCTCCAAAGCATACGGGAAGATGCAAGAGTGTAAGTAGCTATTTCAATCTCAAGGGGTATTTGTCATTATCAATTTCTTCATGGGTTCATAAGGTAGACATATATGGTAGAAATAGGGGGAAAGAGAAAGATAATACACATACTATACCAAAACAGATAAACAAAAACAAAAAAAAAACCCAAAAAATCAGAAGGGGGTATATGGGATATACTCCTCTTTAGTGGTATATGGCTTCACCTTAGTCCTTACTTGCCTTCTCTATCCTCCTCTTCTCTTGGTCTCACTGAAGAACTTGAACCTGATGCTATTCCAATGGCCTGGCTGTGTGAAAACCTTTGTAGCTGTATCATGCGCGCGTAGCACCCGTCTGGGTAGTTTTTCAATAGATGGTTGTGTGATCCTTGCTCTGCCACTTTCCCATCATCAATCACTGCAATGACATTGGCATTTCTAATTGTCGATAATCTGTGTGCAACCACGATTGTGGTTTTTCCCGAGCAAGCGCGCTCCAGAGCTTCTTGAATAGACCTCTCAGACTCGGCATCAAGTGCACTTGTTGCTTCATCAAGAAGCATAAGCTCTGCCTTCCTCAGTAAAGCCCTGGCAATAGCAATTCTCTGTTTCTGTCCTCCAGATAATTGAATTCCCCTCTCCCCAACAAAAGTTTTGTATCCATCCGGCAATGCAGATACGAACTTGTGAGCATTGGCTAGATTAGCAGCTTCAATGATCTCAGCCTCAGTTGCTGACTCGTGTCCGTAAGCGATGTTTTCATATATAGTTGTAGCAAAGAGGCATGGCTCCTGGGGAACCACAGCAATGTGCCTTCTGAGAGACTTGAGATTGTATTTTCGAATATCCTTTCCATCAATAATAACTCGTCCTGATGTTGGGTCGTAGAATCGCTGTACTAATGAAATGACTGAGCTCTTTCCACACCCACTAGGACCAACAAGAGCAAGAGTCTTGCCTGCTCTGGCACGGAGGGAAAGATCACGGAACACAGGAACATCAGGTCGAGAGGGATATGAAAAGTCTACATGCTTAAACTCAACTTCTCCACGCAAACGATCAGGCACTAGAGTAGCATCTGTATCATCAGGCTCAATTTCAGTTTTGCGGTCAAGGAGCTCAAAAACTGATTGCATGGCTCGACCACCCTTAATAAAGTCAGGAGCCAGGGTTAGTGTCTCTGCTGCACCGTTAGCAGAAACCATCAGGACCATGAAAACTCGGATTGCCTTTGAGAAATCGGAGATTCCATGCTTTACAAGCCAGGAAGCATACCAAAGACCTAGAGCATAGGAAGCATAAAGTGCAAACTGAGCTATTCCAAATCCACTTCCAGCAATCTGACCCTTCCAAAAACACCGACGCAGGGGAATCTGCAGGTTGGAGGAGAAAAGACCAACAATTTTTCCCTCTGAGTTGAATGCAGCAACAGTCCTTACATTGGCTATGGCCTCCCCGGCTAGTTGGGTGGCCTTGGCATGGGCAGCTTCAAGGTCTCCCGAGAAACCCGTCATGAACATTTTCTGTTTACAAATCAAACGAATAATACCAGTAAATTACACAACTGTGTCAATATAACTACCATATATAACACTCACAAATTCCCTAATTCTGAACATTTTCACCATGCATGGTGGAACTATTTAGGAAAAAAATGAATACCTGCAAAACAGTGGCTGCAACAACAACAGGGAAGACAGCAACGAGAACGAGGGCAAGGCGCCATTGCAAAACAAATCCTGCAGTGCAAGCAACTAGCATGAGTGCTGTGTTCTGTACAATAACAGAAATCCTGTCTCCAATGGCTGATCTGACATTGTTGGCATCAAGGGCCAGCCTTGCCGCAATCCTGGCACTTTCATTTTCCTCTTGATCAAACCATGCCATTTCATTTTTCAACACTGCTGTCAGCATTTTCTCCCTCACCCGTTTTGTAAGATTTTCTCCCACAATATCCCAGAAAGAATGTTGTAGCGTGTTGAAGAGTAGTGCAGATGATGAAAGTCCAATTAACAAATAGCAGTACTTATTAATTTGTTTGATCATGAAATCATGGTCCGGATTGTAGTAGACACTGAGGACCGCACTTAAAACATAAGCAAAAAAAGCACTAAGAGAACCACAAACAACAGAGCCAATTGAACCAACTAAAGCATAAACCCATTCAGGAGAGTTCATCTTGGCAAGGCGCCAGAAGGAACTAGCTTGCTCCTTGAAGGCAAGCTTTTCTAGCCGGTAATTGGGATGCGTGGCATCAAGGGAGAGACTAAAATCAGAAGTAGAAAAGTCGGAGAGCCTGCGTGAGTATGGTGATCGACCATATGAAGAATTTCGGGCAATTATAGGTGAGCTAACAGAGTTTCTTGCACTAGAAGGCCTGAAAATGGAAAAACCATGATTAGCCTTAATTTTTCAGCTCCAAAACCAGCCATTTACAACAGAGATAAAGCAAATGTGTAAGGTATATTCTCAAGAAACAACACAGAATAATAAGTGGTGTGGCTTACCTTGCACTACTCTTTCTGGCATTGTTAAGAGCAGTTTCATGAGCTGCCTCTTGCATTCGAATGAGCTTGGCATAAACACCATTTTCTCCTTTTGCAAAGAGTTCATCATGGGTTCCAATTTCAGAAACATTTCCCTGTTGGAGTACAGCTACAAGGTCAGCCTTGCGAATGGTTGAGAGGCGGTGGGCAATGACAAGAGTTGTCCTGCCTATCATAAACCGGTCAAGGGCTTCTTGCACCAGCTTTTCCGACTCAGAGTCCAATGCACTTGTTGCCTCATCTAAGAGAAGGATTGCTGGGTTTTTAAGCATTGCCCTTGCTATGGCTATCCTCTGCTTCTGTCCTCCAGACAGTTGCACTCCTCTCTCCCCTACCTGCCATTTTCAACCTTCTGTTAATTTTCGATTATATTTTACTCGTGTCTACTATATTTTGCCATAAATTTTTATCTACATTCCCAACATAACATACAAAAGAGATGCAACTTTACAAGAGTTTCGGATTGGAGTGAAACTATTAATTAATTGTATGAAAAATTTTCATAAGAATAAACTAATAGCACCTGTCTGCAACCCCATTTGGTATGTTCAGGTTATCAACTATATATCTCTTTTACCACAATCACCAGGCTATTGGGTTATAATATATATAATTATATATATATGTATTATTTCTTCGTCACAGAAATAGATTAATTCTTAATTTTTGTGATGTTATAGAAAATAATGGGACCCCTTTTCTCTATCTTTTTCTCTTGTCTTGTACTTCGTATAACTTGACCTAACTTCTGCACATGCACTGTTGACTGAGGCATGTTACTTTCTGCAAAATGCATGCATAACCAAGTGCTTCTTAACATTGACTTTTAAAAAGCCAACCCAAGATAAAGTCAGGCCTTGTTTGTTGACCAAATCAACCAATGCATCTTTAAAATGGTATAATGGAAGCAACAATAGGCCATTAGAAATCAAACTAAATCTGGCGCTATCCAGTCCAGATCCATAATGATAATTTAATTTAAAGAAGTCTACTAAAATTATAGCAATGCTAACTGTTTTGGACATTCAAAATATGTCAGGGGCTTCAGATTAACCTAGGATCATGCTAATTTGTTAAACAAAAATTTGTAGTACTGTGTCCATTAGCTAACCTGAGTATCAAAACCATCAGGGAGTTTGACAATGAACGAATGGGCATTGGCAACTCTGGCAGCTTCTTCAATCTCCACTTGGTCTGCATCAGGCCTCCCCAAAAGTATATTTTCTTTAATGGTGGTAGCAAACAGAGCAGGCTCTTGGCTCACAAGCCCTATTTGCTGCCTCAGCCACTTTAATTTCAATGTCTTTATGTCATGTCCATCTAGCAAAACTTGTCCTGCAATGGTTTGTTTAACAAATGAATATCTTCTTCGTTTACCAACAGTTTTCGAAACAAATACACAAACCTACATAGAAATGTATGAACTCTGGAGCAAGCTAATTTACCTGAGGAGGGATCATAGAATCTCTCAATGAGGGAGACCACAGTGCTCTTACCAGAGCCACTGCTACCAACCAAAGCTATGGTCTTTCCAGCCGGAACATTCAAAGAGAAATTGTTGAGAATACGAACATCCTGCCTTGATGGGTAGGAAAAATCCACATTTTTCAGCTCCACTAGTCCTGTAACAGACTCCAATTCCACCCCTGATTCACTTTTTCGGTCCATGCCCGGTTTGTGATCAATAATCCGGAATATCTTGGCAGCTGCAACTTTAGCCTTTGCAAATGCGCCCATGCTTGGAGCAGATTGTCCTAAAGCCCTGTTTTTGATCAAAGAGAAGTATAAGGAAACAACATTGATTATGAAAGAAAAAGTAAAACCATTCTGAGCAAATGTAAGATACTACTTACAGTCCACCTATCATGACCGCAAACATGGTGGCTATGGCCAGACCTCCATTGGTGAAGTGGTGCCTAACAAGATAACCCCCATACCATAAAAGAAGTGCATAACAGCAGAAAACTACAAAGTAGGTAGCTCCAAGCCCCATTCCTTTAGCAAATCCACTCCTGTACCCAAGCCTCTGGGCAATTCTCAATGCTGACGAGTATGCTTCTAGTGCTCTTGATTCCCCAACATAAGACATAACAACTCGAATCTGAACTACTGTCTGCAATTTTGGCTAGAAATCAGCTAAACCCATTTCCAGAAACAGCGAAAATTCGCCATAACTCAAGCGAACTATAAAGAGTTGAAGCTCAGATTTCTGACCTGTTCTACGGTGTGTCCTGCTTGTGAAAGAGCCTCTTGGCTCTTGCCTGAGAGCTTGGCTAATGTGGTGGTGTGAATGGCTCCAATTACTGCTATCAGAGGCACAACTGCTAGAGTCACAAGAGCTAATTGCCACACAGCAGTGAAACCCACCACAAATCCAGACACAAATGTTGCCATGTAGTGAATGAAATTACCCAACTGCACAATCAGACCAGAAACATTAGTCCCCAATTGAGAAACGAAAGTGACCAAATTGCTGGGCTTTTGCTTCACCTTCTCGCTAATGGCGTCTTGGACCATCACTGCATCGGTGTTGATGGCAAAAACAACGTCGGAGGTTCGAACCTCCGTATCGAAAAACTGAATGTCCTGGCTCAGAGCAGCTTCAAGGTACTTGATCCTCATCTTGGTCGACTGCCTCTCTCCGGTCCACATCCAACACGATATCTCTGCGGCAAAAAGGTCAGTCAGTTACACAAACACAAACACAAACGAAAATCTGGATTGATTGAGCAAAAAGAGTAAGCTCACCTGCCCATGAAGAAGCCCATATGGCAGCTCCAACAACAAGAAAGTACAATGCATACTGCAGAATTCACAAGTGAGTTAGAAAGAGAAGGAAGGTTCCATGAAAACCCAAAAGCATTGGAATTACAATACTACCTTCAAAACCTCTTGCATCATCTTGTCCATGTCATTCGCATTTGCCCCAAAAGAATTGACAAGATCAGCAAAGAAGCGAAGGAAGATAGGCAGAGAACAACCATGCACGATTGCGCCAACGGACCCAATTCCCATCAAGACGTAATCCAGCCCATCAGCGAACCTGAAAATCTGTCCGAACCCAACTGAGGGAACAGCCTCAGGCTTGTCACCACCATTACTTGGCTCAGCACAGCTCTCCATTGCTCGTGTTGTGTCTGCTGCTGAGGGGTTGGCTTTAGATGATGGGTCACTAGAAGAAGAAGAAGGAGGGTCAGACACAAGCTCAAGGCCTTGCATATCTGACCATCTCCACTGCTCAATCGTCTTTATCCCCTGAGAATCTTGTGACATTTGCAAAAATTCCTAGCCTATATCAGCAAAACAAAAACTTCACACACACACTCCCTCTTTTATTATCTCAATCCACCTGGTGGGTCTTCACTTTTCCAAAAGACTTAATTGTTTTTAACCCACCCTTTTGGCTTGTGCTTTTATCACTCTTATATTTTTGTTGTCTTGTGTGTTTTTCTCCATTGCTGCTCTCCGGATATCTCTCTCGTGCTTCGGTGCGTTTCGGTTGGTGCTTTGCTACTACTGCTGTAAAATTCAAAAAGGCACAGTGAGTGACAGATCGGTAAGTTTGTGAAAAAAGAGGGGATTTTCCACCCGACAGAAAACACTGTGTGTGCCAAAGCTTTAAAGATGGGTTTTTGACCAGACCACCCAATAAAAACCCAATTCTCCATTTTTATTACTTTTATAATTTTAATCATGGTGACAGTTGATTCTTAATGAATTTCATCTGGGGTTGGCTTCTTCTGCAAGTTAAATTGCCCCCTCTCTGTCTGTCTTCCTGTAAATCCGGCGTTTTTCCCTGGTTACTGTACCCCAAAATTTCACTCCCAAAAAAATAAGCACCGCACCCAAAACAGACCCGCCTCCATTATTGTTTATTGATGATTGTAGTGGTACATTCTTCTTTGAATGTTGACTGAAACCATGGACGGTGAGATGGTTTGTCAATGTAAACTCTGCTATTTTTGCCATCATGTTGCTGCTTTCATTGAAAAACAACTCTACTAAACTAACCCAACTCCCATTTCCACCTTTACATTTAATTTCTTAAATTTTTCAAAAATTCAAAGTGGGATTCCAGGAAATTGTCAGGGATTGGGTGGTGGACAAATCTGGGGATTCCTCTAAATTTTGATTCTTTACATAAATTGACAGCCAATTATTGGACTTGTTTAGGTGCAAGTATTCAGTTAGTCAGCTAACTAGTGATAAATTAAGTTCAAGCTAGCCACTGTTTCAGGCTTTGCGGATTCAGAGATCATAAAAGAGAGGGGTTGGCTTTAAATCCTTTAATCAGGCTTTGGAATTTAATAAATGAAACTGGGCAGTGAGTCAGCTCCTTTTTCAGCTTAAATACAATAAAGTCACAGCCATCTGACACTCTGAAAATACCTTGGAGTTGCAATTTGTTTAGTATTGTTTTTGTACTGGGATTGTGAGGAAAAACTTTACCCAGGTCTGCGAAAATTTATTTAGAAACGAGAAATTGTGGGTATTTAAAAAAAAAAAGAAAAAAGAAAAATGATTTTAAGGAATAAAGGGAAAGTGGGTTTCGAGATCTTTCTCTCTTTTCACGCTTGTAACCGTACTGTCTCTCTCCTTCTCTCTCCGCAAGGTCTTCCGTTTTGCCTCCATCCACGGGCGTTTGTCTAAGTCTTGCTCATAAAGTACCACTGATGTTGTTCTTATTTTCCAATATACCATTGTGAGATTTACAAGTTAACGAGAAAATCTTAAATAATGTAGTCGTATCATACATTCAACTTACCGATCAAATATCTTAAACTTAACACTTCACTAGTTTTTATGGGCGTGCGAAAAATCTCATTAGCGACAAATGTTCTCGTCTATTTAGTTTTTTTTTTGGTATAATTTGTCCTTCCATTTTATAAAATTAAATAATAAATAATATAACAATAACAATATAAAATGAGAAAAAAAAATTAAAAAAAAAAAAACTTAACTACACACGGTGAAGTTAGCGTTGGGCTTTCATATAATTTTATTTATTTACTTTGTATGTTGTTTATTATTTTACCTTTAATATACACATGGAAATAATAATTTCCCGCACCCATGGGAAGAGCCAAGGAACTGGTTTTCTTTCCGTGAACCAAATAAATCCCAACTACAACATCTTTCCAAAAAAATAAAGTACATTTTAGTTGTTTTCAGAACAAAATGTCTTTTTATCTTTTTATAAATAAATTTCCATCTATAAGAAAATTTTGGCTAGAGATCTACGATATTTCTATTTATTCAGATTTTCATTTAAATGATAACAAATTAGACATTTAAACGATTTCATTTAGTTTTTCCCTAAATGATTAAACAGTAATTTAGAAAATAAATAATAAGACTGTACTACAAAATGAGAAGTAATATATAGGACAAGTACTGGGCAGGAAAGTTATTGATGTGTCCAATTGTTTGCTAAGATACAACACCAATTTATTAATGTGTCCAAATGTTTGGTTTTGATGTCATATTTGTTACATGAATGTAATAAATAGGTAAGTATATATACTCCCATATCTTTTCTTTTCTGCATGAAGTTGTTGTTGTAGTAGCTTGCTTTAATTACTATGTGGGATTATAAATGAGATGAGAATATGAAGATTGCCCTCTGTGTTTGTATACTTCATCATTTTGTAGAATTGGGCACTCATCAATGCTTTTGAGATGGAAGGGAGTGAGGCCCAACTACTATATTTAACATGGGTAAATTCCAAATATGGAATAGGTAAAATTTTATGTACAAAGTTATGTATGACAGACACCAACTTTGTCTCACAATTGACATTCTATTTAATGATATTCACCTATTCACTTCGTTTGATTTTTCCAATTTTTCCTTGTGATCAGAAGTGGTCAGTGGTGTTTGCCCCATCGTTTCATTCACAAAGAAATTTGTTATCATTTATCACTGAATTTAATATTAAAGGATGAGATTAAAACTTGTAAAATAAATTCATTCAATCTTAACCCTTAATATGAAATCAAAAAATGAATGACTACAAATTTCTTGATCACCATGTGACGGTGAGCGGATGAGCTCGACCGCAAACTTGGTACACTTGAATTTGAATGTTAATAGTAAAGCTTACCAAAGTCTTGCTTACTCATGAATTCTCATTGCGGTTGTGTGCTCTTGATCATACTACATCATGAATGCGCCTAGAATAAGGTAGAGGCTCTACAATAGAGACATTGGAATCACCATCCTAAATACATTGGTTAGCATCCAATAAATGGATAGAATGAAATTAAACAAATAAAATGGTTGTTAAAGTTTAGGTACAAAGAAAAAGGTTGGTGAACAAACTTCAACATTAGAGAATTAAACTAAGATTAGTTTTTCTTCATGATGAAAGTGCCAAATTTTTGGGGAGCTCAATTGGCCATGAAGAAGTCAAAAAGAAACCCCCAACCCCTCTCATTATTAATATTGGTATAAAGTAGAGATTAAAATTTAAACCTCAAAACAATTACTCAAGTGCTTACTCAATTACTCCCCGGAAAAATGGTGCATGTGGCCCTCATTATGCCATATTCCCGTTGTCTTTCTTGTGGTTAAGTGTGCTTTATTTTAAATTAGTCGTTAATGATTTTGATCATGGGAATCTTAATTTACAAGTAAGGATGATTTCGTTGGTTTAGATACCAATTTTGGCACATGTCTTAGGGTTCTACCCGTAATAATGAATTTGCTAAAATACGTTTCTTCTATTATAGATACACATATTAACCTTTACCATATTATATGTATATATAGGACTTCTTCACTACAGAGGTCCACAACTTTTTAAAGTGCGAATTTTTAATCTCAGCCGTCATATCGGATTATTTAAATAGATTTAACGGCTGAAATTAGAAATTTGCAATTTCAAAAAGTGCGGACCTCCTCACCTAAGAATGATTTTGTATATAATTTAAGGAATATATGCATAGTAATGGGAATTTACACACACACGAGCAAGGCTTTATTTGATCCTTATTGTGAAATTTAAGGAATATATGCATATGGGGAGTTACGGGACTTTCGAGACACAGTGCGGAAGAGGGTGAAGTTTTTTCTGTGCGGAAGACACAGTGCCGGCTTCAATCTCGACGAGGTCATCTAATTGTTGATACCAGTTTTAGGCATCAACACATTTTTTTTACCATAAATATGGGTAGAGTACTATTTTTAAAGTCATTAGAATTCAAACCTTTTAAGTCTTGGCATGTATTGTCAACATTTGAACAACTTCTTCCCAATTATTATGCACTTTGTCTAAATTTCAGTCAAGAAAATGAAATGTCACAGAACGAAGAAAGTGAAATGACATTTCCCTACATATATCGTCCTTTCTTTTGACGAATAAGCTCTATCAGAAGATTGACCTAATCTCTTTGTATATGAAAATGAAAGATAATTTTTCCATTCATATAAACAATCTTGAGCACTTTGAAAAAAAAATGCACTTCTCGAGCAGCGCAAATTAGTTTGAACTTTCAAGAAATGGCTGGTTTTTGAGATGGTAGGGCAATCCTTGGGCATGTGATAGTAATGGGGAACAATTGTTATTTTTTTCTCTTTGGAACTATATCAATGTGTGGAGTGAATTAAAAAAAAAATGTGTGGAGTGAATTAAAAGCTTTTGAATGGAAAATGAAGCTATTTTGGGTCCACCTATCTTAGACTCATCCATTCCCAATCCTAAGTATGACTTACACTATAATAAGCAACATTTGTTGATATAATTATGTTTTATGTGGCTAATGAATGTATCGATTGGTTTTTTAAGTTTGAGTAACTCTTCACACTGTTTTGGAAAACTTCATAATTTAGGAATGAGTTGTTTGTTTGAGTTTTTCTATCATGTCATTCGACATAAGTGTTGAAGTATTACCAAATGTACATGTGTACACATTTTTCACTTTAATATTTGTGATTCCAAACATTGCAATCAACGTCTTGTAGTTTACTTTATCCAGCAATCAAGGTCAATCTATTTGCGTTGAATTTCGAACCACCACGTTATTAAACTATAAAGAAAAATACGGGGTAAAATTAAATGTAAACTTACAATAAACCAGAGGAGATCATATTTAATATTAGATAAAGATTATATAAACACTGTTTAAGCTAAAGGAGATGGGAACATGAGAACACTAGTGGTGGCACAATGCTCTCTTTTTTGGTATGATGGCATTAAGAACTCTTCCTTCTACTTCAAAGAAGATTATGATAATTGTTTAGCAACATTTATATTTTTTTAGGTCATGACAAGGGTTTCTATCGCTCTTTTACTCTATTTATAGAGAGAATCTAGGTTCAATCCAACAAGACCTCTAAAAAACTAATGTGAAATGCATCAAAATCTTAAAAGTGGCATATCAAATCAATGAGAGTTGGTTTGGTTTCAATTTCCACCAACAAACATTGAACACCTATGTTATTGTAGGTGGATGCAGAAAAAGGTTTGGGAAAAACGGTGAAAGTCAAGGTAGGTAATCAAAGTATGAAACTAAAAAAAAATACTCCAATATGTTTGGTGTTATTGAATATAAAGAGTGGCAACAAAAACATTGTTCCTTAGAAAGAAAATTGCCATAAAATCAATATCATAGTTGTGTGTCTTGAAATTTTAGAGAACAAACAAAATACGTATGGGTGCATGCCTGCCTCATTTGCCAAAGCAATATGATTATGTTTTTGTTTTTTTTTTTCCATAGGAAGCAATATGATTATGTTGGATTGCTTCCCCAACATGAGAATCAATAAGCAATATACAGAACATCCACTAAAATTAGTTAACGCATGATATTTTGTTGGAAAAAGAAAAGTCCTTATCTTGCATACCATTTTGTCCCAAAATTAGAATTAGAAATCCAAGTCCCACCCATTTTAGGGGAGAGGCAATACCAAAGAAAAATTATTGTCAAAAAAAGATTTTATTCTTGATAAGATAATATTAGAAATTGCTATCCTCTACCACACTACCACTCCACACTCCATAATGCGAAAAAAGAAGCATGCATTTATATTGACAAAATGATCCATTATTACCAACTCATTTCAATTGATTTGTCACCATTTGCAATTTGATAGGTCACCATTAATTTGAGCTCCATCATCCCCTATATGGGTATGGCTGCCCTAATAATATATTGATAGTATAGTACAGAGTCTTTGAACTTATTTATATTTTCTGCAAATTTCCCACTTCCTTCCAGGTAGGAGTTGATTTAAAATTCAAATCATTCATAGTACAAAATTAGCATTTGATTCAATTAATTCCCAGTTGGTGGAGTGGGAATCTGACTAGAAAGTATGCCTAAAGTCTTCCTTTTTCCACAAGTAGGTATCCTTAACGGTAGCAAACCTTCACTAGATGAAATATAATAAGTTTATTAATTAAACAAAATCATGTAGGATTTTAATTTGTTCATCTTAAGTGGCTTCCACAATATCTCCTCCATGCTTTACATGGCCTGCCCACAAATGTAAGCCACATGCATTAGGCATCTTAATCAAACTTTCATGTCTTCAATAATGGGTTCTAAGTGAAATGTGATTAACTATTCTTTTTGAGAAATATGTAATATTTTTCACAAATAATAGTATATATTTGCATACATGCTTGTACTCCCTACATATTTCAAAGAAAGAGAAAGAAGGCTGAAGGTGTGTATTTTTATGAGTAATGTTTAAGTCTTTGACAATGGTATGAGGCTAAAACAAATGTCTTTGGATATTGTAAAGTGTTAGTTATTGGTTTCTCCCATATAGCAAAGAGAAGATCAAGTCTTTCTACAATTTATTGATGGAAGATGATCATGTAGTGGCACCCCCCAAACATATAAGGGTATAAGATCATAAAACCAAGTTAGTTAGGAAAGGTATATAATTTGAAAATGACCAATAATTAGGGAATCTAAGTCCATCTTAATTTGGTTAAACCAAAAAATGGATGAGATTATATATATATTGGGGGTATGATGCTATGATGAGAGTTGATCTAAAGTAGGCATGCATTGGGAGCAAATGACAAAAAGAGTGTGTTGTGTTCTAATGATGATGAAAAATGATTTGTTCCATAGTGGGTGCATGTTGTTTTGGCTTCCATGTGTTCATGTTATTGATCATATTCATATACATTACATATATATATCACCACCACTTTGCATCTTCCATGCTGCCCTTTTTGTCATTTTCATTACTTTCTTTTATCTTTCTTCGATCCCTCTCCTCAATAATTTTTCTCTCTTTCTCTTTCTCTTTTTCTTTTCTTTTGTTTATTCTGAGAGATATTACCATATGTTGCTTGCTTGCTTTTATTTCATAAATTATGAAACTTTTCTCTCTTTTTTTTTTTGTCAAAGCCATCAAACCCTACTTGATTGTACGGGCATGAGCTGGGTATCACAACTTTGGTGCTATCATCTGCTGGGCTGTGACAATGTTGCTTTGTAATTCTGATACACCATTATTCTATGAATCTATGAGATTATGATTCGAGGAAAGATATATGCGCGCAAGTGCATAGGATATTTAGGAATTGGATTTACAGCTATAAAAAAAATCCAATCCAATCCAATCCCGCAAAATTCAAGCAATATTAGAAAGCAAGATCTGGCCCCTATGCATATGCTGGACATGTGAAATACTACCTACCCATAAATTGGTGAATAGCACAGATCATCATAGAGCAGATGAAAAGAAAGATTCGACTAAAGCTAGGAAACCCCCAAAGCTTTATTAGGAAAATGATGTTTGATAATGCACAAACTCAAAAGCAGAGGCATCAAACATGTTGTGGAAGACATATCGATCTCTCTGATTAAAACCGTGATGTGATAAATTCAAGCAAATTGGTGCTTTTGAATGTGTATGGTTGACAATTTAAAGCCATCAAAAGAGTGCAACAATTAGTTTCCACATTTCACTTGGTACTACTACTACTGTGCAATAATGCAAATGATCGAGTAGTCGGACCCGAAACAACTTAGTTACGAAGTATAATTATTAACATTTTGTGTGTTCTAATCGATCGTAGCATTCCGTAACCTAATAGGTAAAAAAATGTTTATATACAATCTTATGTATATATAGGATTATGCTAAAACACTCTCCCTTAGCACTAGGGTTGGAGTCAAAAATCCGGTTAATTGTTAACCTACCTATCAATCTCTACGATGCATAGATTTTTGTATCACATTAGAATTGAAACATTTAGTTCAAAATCAATTGACAGTGAATAGAAAAAGTCGTTTACTCGATCATATGATGTGAGACTACGCTATCGAAAGTTTCAAAGCTAGCTGAAAAGATTAGGTCATGAAGGAGAGCTGTGTAGACCCTAGCTGTTTTAGCTCAAAGGGCTCACTGAGTGGGAATGAAGAAAATTAAAGGGAGAAGAAGGGGTGCTTGGTGTGGATGCATGTGCCAATGAATTATTGAAGCTAGCTTAGCCAGCATGTATAGAATTGGCATATCATCTAGCATCTGATAACGTCAAAAATGCATAGCATCTAGCCCCTCTAACGTCAAAATCCTAAGAGGGAAAAGTGTCGCATTTTTAAGTCATCTAGGACCCCATTTCTTGCTAGCCTTTGGATTTAACATTGCACCTAACGTACGTTTTACTTGAAACCAATTAAATTTGTATGATTAGGAAAGTCAGAAACCATATATATATAAATACCTTTGAGATTTAGGAGATTGAATTAGCTAGACCTTCCAAAGTTGCTGTTTTATTTTTTTTATTAGATGCATCGAAAAGGATTAATACCTGACTAGGTTTTGGAAGAACAACATGATTTAAGAAGGAAAACAGATATTTCAGTTCAACGTGGCCGTGTCTCATGACACAAACATGCGTACGAGTTTATTTATATGAGCATTGGACATTTTCCAATCATAAGGAAAAAACTTAAATTGTCATGATCATAAATAATTACAATTGCATTTCATTTTGGGATCGTGATACTGATCATCCTGTTGCAGGTATTATTATGAATATATCAGAACAGGGTTGACAATGAATTCTCCTGGGTCTTGGTCCATGAATTATTTAGACACACTTACGCAAATCTCGTTGGCATTGAGCCCTTTGACAGAAGCCCACTACCTTACACTAAAAGCTTATTAAAGAGCCTTAACATACTATCTGCTACATTCTTATATATTACTCCATGGTATAAGACTATAATAATTCTCTACTTCTGTACTTCTGGTGTGCAGCAGATCGAGCTACACATGTAATATGTGTTATATACTAGCTCTTCTTCTTTTTTGAAGAGAAAAGAATGGTTGTCTTGCACATGTACGTTAGGGATAAATTTAGTTTTTAGCCTCGTAGAGAAACTTAACCCTAATATGAAAACATTGCATGTATTCTACGTACTCTATGCAATTATCAAAGCAAGTATCGGATAATACTTTTATCAACTTCGTTTTGTCATCAAGAACATGCATGACAAGTTTACTAGAAAAAGAAACGGAAACGTGTTAAATAGTGATTTACTTGCAAGGAATTAAGAATATTGTCTTCTAATTATTCACAAGGAATCGGATACATTTTTTTAATCTTGATGTACGATTTTTCCAATGATAAATAAAGGTACATATGAGATAAGTTCTAATTTTTTTTTTTTGATAAACAAAGGGATGCCGGGAGCTTCCCGACCAAACCTCTATTGAATTTTATTAAGAAGAAAAAAAAATACAAGAAAGGAGGAGGGGATATAAAACCATTCTTCTCGAGAACCAGGAAAAAACAAGAAATTAAGTGATCAAAACTACTCACTCTCAACCAATAAAGAAATAAATGACAAAAAACAAGAATACCAATATAACGAAACTGAAAATTAGGAAGCCCCAAATAATCCCTTCTACAAAAAAAGCGAATAAAATCATGTGGCAAGTCTCACCACGTCAAGCCATCTAAAGAGAGACCAAAATTAGTGAGAACATTTGCAACTTGGTTTCCTTCGCGATAAATGTGTAATGAGTTCTCAACTTAAACCACACTGATTTATATGATACATATAATTTGTGAGCAATTACATGTGTATGAAATGTACCTCGATGTCAACACATTGCAGCAGTTAAAACCTAAACTTGGTAAAGGATAAGGTTGGCATATACACAGAGTCACACACATATAGAGAGGTTAGTATTGTTATTATATTCCTCCTCTTACGAGTCTTATTAATATTTGCAGCTGGTAATAATTAAGAGTAGTGGTACGTAGTAGGCTAGTAGAAGAAGTTGCTTAATGCAAAGATGTTGATAGTGACGAGAGAGGGGAGGAGGAGGGCCGAGGTTGTGGTTTTGTCAGGGGCTGTAATCAATGGTGTTTGCTTGCTAATTAAAGGACCAGCATTCGCAGGTCTCTGCAGTTCTCTATCTGTCTAGAGCTCTCAGACTTTAATCAACAACCTCCCTTCTTCCTCTTCAGTCTTCGGTGTTGGATCACTGCAGAGACTTTGTTCGCCGGCCCACAGTACTTGTCAGATTTATGTCTAGCTATGAAAGCTTTTCTTTTGGTGATAAAAAAACCATGTATATATGAATATGATCATAATTTGACCCTCAGTTCATGCATGCAGACCCTTCTGGACCCATGCAAAATACAAGTTCATGAACTTGGGACATCATTATTTCTCGAGTCTGACCCTGCATTTTAACTGTAACAGTTACTTGAAGAACCCTTTGGACCCATGCAGAAGGGGTCTACTCCAACTTCAATCATCACCACTGCTTCAGATTTTTATGGCCTGGGCTCCCAACTGTCTTAGCAAATGGACCTCTGTGCTTACAAGACATCAATTTGGGCAAGCCCATGCACTGGCATATCATCTAGTATTATCGCCAAAAGTGTCGCATTTTTTAGACCTCCCCTCTCGAGTAAACACCATGTAAAGTGCCCCATTACTAGCCACCCATTCGAGTTTGAGTTAACATTCTACCTAACGATTCACTTGTTTTTTGTTCGAGTTTGAGTTAATTGACTTTAGTCTCTTTCCTGACCCTTTAATTTGTTTTTTTTTTGTTACAAAAAGTTGTGATTTCCTAGAAACCATATTATATAAAGACCATGCATTGAGGAGATTGAACTAGACGTTTGATGATGTTTGTGATTAGGTGCATGGAAAAAGATTAGGACTAAATTTAGTTTACCTCCTTGAGATTTGGGTCAAAAATTTAGCCCTTTGAGCGGGCCTATATGAGCAGAGTTAAGCAGATGAGCAAGTCCACATTAACATCTAACGTCCAATTTGGATGGAGGGTATGATTTTGGACACGGTTGATTAAAATTTAGAGTGTAAGAGTGCTTCTAATGAAATTATAACTCCAAAAACCAACATAATTTTTGACTCAAATCTCAAGGAGGTGAATTTAGTCCTAATTAATCTTTTTCCATGCACCTAATCACAAACAGCATCAAACGTCTAGTTCAATCTCCTCAATTCATGGTGTCTTTATATAATATGGTTTCTAGGAAATCACAATTTTTTGTAACAAAAACAAAAAGCAAAAGGGTCAGGAAAGACTAAAGTCAATTAACAAAAGGAGAGGTGCCTAGTTAAGCCCAGCCAATGTTAAGACGTGGAGCGGGTCATAACACACGAAAATGGGTATTAATGACATATTAATTAATAATGGGTATAAGTTTTAATTGCCGGTTGTACTTTAATCATGGAGCTGATCAATGATATATATCGTCTTCTTTGTTGTCCATGTTATTAGGTAACTGCAATGCTTCTGAACTCATCATGATTCCTATTATTGCAGTACTACTTTTCCTTGCCTCGTCCATTTTCTTTCGCTTTCTTATCCAAAAAAAGAAGCGAGTAGTACTCCCAGAAGTGCCAACTCTCCCTCCAGGACCAAGGCCATGGCCTATCATTGGCTGTGTGCCAGAAATGTGGAGGAACAGACCAGCATATAGATGGATGCATGACCTTTTGAAACAGCTCAACACTGATATTGTCTGTGTACGACTAGGAAATGTTCATGTGATCGCAGTCAAATCACCTGAAATTGCCAGAGAATTCTTGAAGAAACACGACGCAGTTTTCGCATCACGACCCATCACTATGGCTACTCATATCTTAAGCAGTGGGTACTTGACTACAGGTATGGACTGAAATTTCAATAGTGTGCTCTATATGCATGTATATATATATATAATCAGCTTATGTGGCAGCTGGTGTGGCTTAATTAATAATGTCATTCAATGATAATTTCTGATTCGTCTGATTGTTAAAATGGTTATGCCAACTCCCGTTTTATGTGATCTTTAAGTTTGAATAAAGATTTCTTTTTCTAAAAAAAAAAAATGGTTATGCAACATAAGGTGATTTTTAGGTGGTACTTAAAAACACACACACACACACAGAAGATGACGGCGACTTAATAAATTGCACTTTCATCAAATTCCTTCTCATGAATATATAGCCAAACTAGTTTTAAGATCACCTATTGTATGAATTACCACAACTTCTTCGGAAATAATTTCAATCTTGGGTTCTTCAATCTTTTAGTTGTTAACATACACATGGCTAGTAAGGACATCCACACTGTAAAAAAGTGCGAACATTATCACTTTATTGATTTAAAAAAGTAAGGACATTGTCACTTCAATTATTGATTTTAAAAAGTAAAGACATCGTAATTTAAAAAGGCACGAACATCGCCGCATCCTCAAAATAAATTTCAATAATTTCAGTAAGTTCAACTTTTAGATTCCACTTCAGCTTTAGTCATGGAGGTCACGGGTTCAAACTTTATTGATTTTATGGGATGAGTGGAGTGGGATGGAATGGATAGGCCGTAGGCCGTAGGGGTGGGGATAAAAAAAATAGTTTCACGTATCTTTATTTGGAATAATCGATACCGTGGATAACTCAGGTTTAAATCTCACTAGCATCAAGAACATGCACGAAACCAGGGGGCTGGGATGTGCTGCAGCCCACCCTAATTTTTTGATAATTTTTTTTAATATACATATATTATATAACCAGCATTCCTAAAAAAAATATTGACACCTTGATTGACAGTTGTTGTACCTTGGGGACAGCAGTGGAAGAAAATGAGAAAGGTTTTGATTGCCGACGTGTTTAATCAGTCCAGAGTCCGGTGGCTATTCGATAAGAGAAACGATGAAGCAGACAATCTTGTCAAGTTCCTCTACAGTCAGTGCTCGAAGAGTAAGAATGGTTCGGTGGTGAATGTGAGAAATGCAGCCCAACATTACTCAGCAAGTGTGATGAGAAGGATGATCTTCAACACGAGGTACTTTGGCAAAGGGAGAGAGGATGGAGGGCCAGGATTTGAAGAAGAAAGACACATCTCTGCGCTTTTGACAATACTCTTGCATGCTTATGCATTCTGCGTATCCGATTACCTTCCATGGCTGAGACTGTTTGACATAGGTGGACATGAGAAAAAGGTGAGAGATGCTTTGAAGATCATCAAGCAGTATCAGGAGCCTATTATAGATGAGAGAGTACGAAAGTGGAGAAGTTTTGGTCACGGAAAGAGGATCAAGGAGCCTGTAGAGGAGGACCTGCTTGATGTTTTCATATCACTCAAAGGTGAAAATGGGCAGCCTTTATTATCAGCTGAAGAAATCAAAGCGCAGATCATTGTGAGATATTCTTATCCAGTTATTATGCTCTCCATCTTTTTTTGGCTAGGAGGCCTCAAATTAATTGAGGAGAGGCCTCAAATTAATTGAGGAGAAATTGAGGCCTAACATTTGTGGCCTCAATTCTAGATGACATACCACATAACTAAATATCAATTTAAATTTTAAATTCATATAATATATTTTGTCACATCGATCATAATCTGTAATTAATAAACCAAAAAAGTATAACAGCATTTAATTCTTTAAATGAAAATCGAAACTTGAACAAAGTGTTTGGAACATGCTAATCTTAGTATAGATACATCATACATGTACATAAATTGATATGTAATCTAATTGAAACAATAAAAGTATTAGGTAATGAACATTAAATAATTTTAGAAAATAAAATCGTAAATTCATAATAAAAACATACAAAAAAATGAAATTTGTGCCAAAAATTTATAAAGAATTTAAACTTTCTTTCACGTACAAAAAAAAATTGAACAATTCTTAGGTAGTTAGGTTCTCGGTGAACCTACAAATTTTTCACGTTACAGATTTTATTCAATACTTCAAAGAAAGAGTTACTATTGTAACCCAAAAAAATAAAAACAAGAAAGAGTACGTTACTATAAAGGGATTATATGTGTCGTGATGAAAACGACATCTCACTGAAAGGACCAAAGTTGGCATGAGATAAGCTGCTGAGTTTAATTATGAACTTGCATGGGAAGAATATATACACAAAGCTCTAAATTTATTGCCACTGATATACATATCTTGTTATCGATCAGGAACTGCAGCTTGCAACTGTGGATAATCCGTTCAGTGCAGCAGAATGGTCATTATCAGAAATGCTGAACCAACCTGAGATGCTAACAAAAGCACAAGAGGAACTGAATCGGGTAGCGGGAATCGACATGCTTGTTCAAGAATCCCACATCCCTCATCTGCCTTACATAAGGGCTTGTGCAAGAGAATCTCTTAGGCTGCATCCAGTTGCACCATTCAATCTCCCCCATGTCTCCAGTACTGATGCTATAGTCGCAGGCTACTTCATCCCAAAGGGCAGTAGTGTTCTTCTAAGTCGTATAGGCCTCGGACGCAACCCCCAAGTCTGGGAAAACCCATTGAGATTTGATCCTGAGCGTCATCTAAATGGATCTGCCAATCAACGAGTGGAGCTGGAAGAGCATGAACTGAGGTTCATTTCATTCTCTACTGGAAGAAGAGGTTGCATGGGTGGTACGCTTGGGACTACCATAACTGTGATGCTCCTTGCTAGGCTTCTTCAAGGGTTTACATGGAGCATGCCACCCAATGTGGATAAGATTGACCTCACTGAGGCTCAATCCCTCTTCAAGCTCAATCATTTATATGCGCACGCTAAACCTCGTTTGCCTGCTGCTGTATACCCGCTTTAGTACGGTAGCAATATTTGATTATTTTCCCATCTCTCTTATATATACCGATCATTGTGATAAGACTATAAGAGAGACAAACGCATTATTGTATAAAATGGTGTATGGGGTTGAGGTAGACCCATGCTGATATAAATAAATATAATACCTGGCCATATGCTTTCTACAACTGCTTTCTGAGTTTGTTTGCAATGTCAATCGCGTTAGGGAAACTCCAACTATGGGCTACCATTCCGGGGTCACAAATCATTTTTGAGCCCCTTGCAAGTTGCAACACTATTCACAAACCTATAATTTTTCTTCTCCAACCTATGGGGTGCTAGCTATTTCAAATTTTTTGTTTTCGATATATCATTCTAATTAATACTAAAATTATTTGGCCGGAGTTGGTATTTATAGAGTTGCATGCGAAATAATTACAATAGCATGCAACGGGTATAAATAAGTTTGTTGACAAACGACGTTGTCTTTTTTTTTTAGCTAAATCAGGGATAAGAGAGGAAAAAGTCTTCCTATCACTCCATTTTATTTAAAAAAAAAGGACAAAAGGAGGGGGACCAAAACCAAAAATCTCCCAAAGAACCAACAAAAAAGAACAACACATCAAAAGGAAACATCGTATAAATAATAGTATATTGACAAATTTATTGTAAATCAAAAGTTACCAACACATCTTCATGTTCTTTGTAATTTTCATGCTTTCAATTTTTTATTTTACTTTTTTTATTAATTGGTATGTGATACCCAATCGATTTAGGAGACTCATCCACGACACTACAAGCTTATAATAATAAATGAAAAAATATAAACTGGGAATGACATAATGCCTAAACCCAAAGTTAATCGAGCATAAGCTTGGTATTTTATATGTTTGACCAGACTTTCTGTATAAGCTCCCTTCTCAAAATCTTTCCGGAAGCTGACTTGGGAACACTGCTTACAAAAGTTATGCTCCGTAATCTTTTGAATGGTGCAACCTGTAGATATAAGTAAAAGCAACCCATCACGATGAAACACTCCCAATTTATAAATGTTCTAGTTCTCCTTATTTGCCCAAAGTACTTTACCTTATTCTAAGAGAGATTATGTTCTGATCGATATTGACAATAGAAGAGTGCTTAATTTTTAGGTCTTACTTTAGTTACCTGCTTCTCCACAAATTTTAGAATGTCTTGCTCAGTTAGCAAGCTATTGGGGGCAAGAACAACGTATGCAATCGGAACCTCACCGGCTTTAGCATCCGGAAACCTGCAACAAGAAATTGATGTAGAAAGGGCCGGATGAAATAAGACGCAGTATTCTAAAGTAAATGGCAACTGGGAAAGATGCAAGTAAAAACAGGACTACTTACGGGATTACAACTGCATCCAATATTTCAGGCTGAGAAAGTAATAGCCCTTCAAGCTCTGCTGGTGCCACCTTTAATTATATACAGTGAACAAACAAAAATAAATTAAGGAACATCCATACATATATATATGGATGTTATCAATTAAGGAAGAGGGGGCTTCTATATGTATGTATATCAATGTGTGTTAGCAAAATCCTCCTCTTTTTATCCTTTTTCTAATGAAAGACCACCCTCCAATTTATAATGGGAAGAAGATTGTTCTAGGCCAGAAAAATAACCACCCCAGAGAAAAGCGAATGTATACCAATATATAATAGGTTACCTGATAACCATAACATTTGATGAGCTCTTTAAGTCGATCCACAACATACAGTCTCCCCTCTTCATCAAAATATCCAAGATCTCCAGTGTGTACCCAACCTTGTGCATCTATGGTCAACTTCGTTGCTTCTGGATTATTATAATAACCTGAAATGTTCAATTTATAATTGCATCATAAATCATTCTAACAAAAGTCGACAAGAGAAGAAATAGATGATTAATTGGAGTATTAATTTGATGCACACATCCCTAATCAATTTGAAAGAAAAGATATATATATATATATATATATATATATATATATATATATATATATAATAGGTCAACCTTGCATCATATTAGGGCCTCTAACCCATATTTCTCCCAATTGGTTAGGTGGAACAGCCTTGAGGGTATCTACACTAACTATCCGGGATTCAATTCCAGGAGCAAGAATGCCGGTTGAACCGGAAAATCGAGATCCTTCTCTCGGATTCTCTAGTGAAATAATTCCACAAGTTTCCGTCATACCATATCCCTGCGACAATACCACATGTTTTTTGATGCACAAATTCAATTATACATCAGTAATGCTGTAATTAAAAAACTATATTAGCGTAAATCACAGCTACAATTATATGCTAGTTAAGAGTCACTCATAATAATTTATGTAATAAGTACATGACATTTATCAGCATTTAAAATGCGGCTTGAATATATGGTTTCTTATAGAGCCTGAAATTTTTGTTTTGGCGGTGAGGGCCTGAAATTTGGTGGCCTTAACTTATGGCCTACATTTTCCCAACCAAAATTCTATTCAAAGTATGACAACAACTCCTATATTCAATCTGACATTAATTCATAGATAACCCACAAAGGCCACAACTTGTTTGATCATTTTCCCAGAACAGAATATATAGAATACTCTGTTTCTATTTTTTTTTCTTTCTATAATTTTCTAATTGACCAAACTGCTCACAAACTTGATTACTAATTACTTAGTAAATAACTGAATAAACGCGGGGATAAAGAAGAAGTTAAAATCACCTGAACAATGGCAGCCTGAGGAATATTCTTGGCCGTCTCCTCCATCAACTCTTTTCCAAGCGGCGCCCACCAGAGCCGATCAACTTAACCGACGACAAGTCGTACTTGTTCACCACACTCTGCTTCGCCAGCGCAATCATCACCGGCGGGACAACAAACAACTGAGTGACGCTGTACTTCTCCACCGCCTTCAACGCCTTGTCAATATCGAACTTGGCCATCGAAACGACGGCGTTACCCCGCCTGAGCTGCGAGTAGAGAATCACCAAGAGCCCCATAATGTGGAACATGGGCACGACGCACAAGAACACGTGTTTCGGCTCCCCGTATCGGTCCTGGTCCGCCGTCACCATCAACGACGCCGTAATGAAGTTCCGATGCGTCAGAATCACTCCCTTGCTCTTTCCGGTCGTGCCGGACGAGTACATCAGCGCTGCCACGTCACTCTGCGCGACACTAACCTCCGGTAAATCGGATATCCTCGGATCCGATATTTTAATCAAATCGGAGAAGTACTGGGTTGGAAGATTGAAACTCTCGATTTTGTGCCAGAGTTCCGGGACAGTGATGATGAGCTTGGGGTTACAGTCTTTGATTTGGTTTGAGAGCTCATAGACAGTGTAGAGAGGATTACAGCTGGTGGCAATGGCTCCGATTGCGACGACGGCGAAGAAGCAGACGGGGAAGTGGATGGAATTGGGCGAGAGGATAAGGACGACGTCGTGTTTCTTGATGTTTAGGTTGATTAGACTTTGTACGAGCCTGGAGACTAGGGTTTTGAGCTGGAGAAAGGTTAGGGTTTCGCCAGTGTCGGCGTCGGCGAGGGCCAGGCTGTGAGGAGAAGAGGAGGAGGTTTGGAAGAGGAAGGAGGTGAGAGAAAGGTTGGAGTCTTGGGGAAAGTGGACCGGAGGCCGGGGGGACGTGTAGATTCCGGTTTCGGGATTGAAGGATTTGGCCATGGCTTTTTGGAAGCTGGGAAAAACGGTGAGCTAGTGTTTGTTTCAGTGTTGGTTTTTTATAATCTTCAGAGATGGAGAAAGCAAGGTAAATGAGTCGTGAGGACCACGACCTTCAATTCGACTACCCGCCAAAAGTGAATTGAAATGTCCTACACTCCTACGTACGTATACGCCACGCCACTTGTTTGGTTGTGATTGAATATAGTGATCACTAATATAGTGATGCATTCATGCTAATTAATGCCAACGTACGTAGACAATTCATTAAATCGATGATCACGGCCTCTAGTTCTCGTTCTTGTTCTCGTCCAATGAAAACTAGACTATTGCCAATTCATTATTAGCTTTGACGGGTCTGTGGGTCTATTCATTGATTAAATATATAAACTTAGTACAGTTGCAGTCTTGCAGCAGTTGTTTTTTTCGATGATGAAGAAAAGATTACCCAGAAGAATCTCTAGAACAACTATAACCTAACTTATATAAATAAACGCACTAGTAGCATTTAATGGAAGGGAATGGTCTCATATCAAAACTTCAACCATCAGTAATGACGATTGCAACAAAATTTGCTTCTCTGAGGATATGCCCGAAGGTGATTTCAGAAAAAAAAGCTTGCAAGATGAACAATGTCCTGGATTAAAAATTTGATTCTCTAAGGATCGGAGTTTGGATTGATGCTGTCAATAAGAATCTTCGAGTCTCCTTCAATCTGGAGATGAGTGTGACCTTTGTCCATAGCTTGTCTTAAGCCTTCCCTCAGGGCCATAGCTTCAGCAACAATTAAGGACAGAAGAATGTCCAATATTTTTGACAAACGCTAAAGTAGGAATACCTTGAGAGTCACGAAACACAAATCCAGCTGCTGCTTGATGATTTTGCCTTACAGAGCTATCAAAATTGAGTTTGATGAAATTTTGATCAGGGGGTATCCATCTGATGAGACGTCTTGAACTTTTATTTCTAGGCTGCTTGGGAGGATTGGCATGCCAGCTGCTTGATGGTTTTGCCTTACAGAGCGATCAAAATTGAGTTTGATGAAATTTTGGTCAGGGGGCCGGTATCCATCTGATGAGACGTCTTGAACTTTTCTTTCTAGGCTGCTTGGGAGGATCGGCATGTCAGTATTGTGAAGTAGTAGTAGCAGCTGCAAAACAAACTTGAGAAGGGAACATATATAGAGACAATTTTAAAAATAAATTTATTTATGGTGTACCAAATATGGTAACACAGGCCGGGTAAGAATTTTTGCAAGAGTCTGTGAGGAAGTATGGTCATTATGGATTCTAAAAGAATCCAGCCAATCTATAAAAGAAGCATTCCAGGAGATAGGATTCATAGAAGTTGAAATTTTTTCCCAAACTTGCTTCGTAAAAGGACAATACATGCATGAACAAGTGGTGATAGATCATGACTCAACATCTGAATTACACAAAGCACGTACAGTTTCTATGAATAATTTGATTAGTGAAATTCTGATCTCTTGTTCGTAATCGCTTTCTAATAAGCTGCCAACTGAAACGCTTGACCTTTGGGGGCATAGGAAGTTTCCACATGACTGAAAGAAACTTAGACTTTGAATGAGCCTGAATATTTTGAGCTTGCAGGACAGAGGTAGATTTGATAGAAATCTACCATTACCACCAGAGTTTTGCTTCCTTTGGCCCTTTGTAACTAATAAATAAATATAAAATCTTGAAATTTCAGTCAGAATCGAAGGCTCGAAGTTTGTCACGTGCAAATAAGTAATAAAAAAAAAGACGTCCGGTAAGTCCACGTGGCCATCCACCACATGTGGCGTCAAACTCGCCTCCTTTCCTTTTCCTTGGTCTTTCCATTTCTTCCTCTTTCACAACCGAAAAAAGAATCTCGGATTCCTCTCTGCAATTGCTTCGCTTTTCTAATGGCGGAAGCGTCCGCTGCTCTGTGCTTCTCACCCTTCTCTTCTTCCTTCCCCTCCTTCTTTCGCGCCAAAGAACCCTCTCTCTCCCGCGCTTTTCCTCCCAAATTCCCAATTTCCCATCCTGGCCCTTCTCGCCTCCTCCGGTTTCCCGCCAAATCCTCCTCCGATTCCGCCGATTCCTTCCCCGACGACCTCTTCGGCTTCTTTCCGTGGTCCAATGACTCCGGTACTCTTCTTCTTGTGTAATAATATAATATCCAAGCTTTGTGGCGGTTAAGTTGACATTTCCTGACTATTATATAACGTATTTCACTGTATGATCTTTTGGGTTTTACTTTTTTACTTTCTTGGCAGAAATTCAATGGGTTGCTGAGGACAGAGTCACATTGTTCACTTCCGAGGGGCTTGTTCAGATTGGAGGCTCCATAGTCCCTCGCCGTGTCGCTTCTTTAGATGTATGTACGTTATTGTTGTTATATCTAACACATGAGATTTACAGTCCTATTTTGATTTTGGATTTTGGATTATGGAATAATGTGTTGTGATAAGCATGAGCAATATGGCGTTTTGTGGCGCAAACGTTTCTCTTTTGAAGATCCCATTTTGAGTACTGAGTTGTTTGTTAAAATCATCTAGTTGAATGTGTATGGTTGACAGAAGAAGAGGTCAAAGACTAGTCAAAGATTTCAGCGGTTTCAAGAGAGTGATTATATGGATACAGAGCAGGGTCTGTGTCTGGGTGCTCTCTTTGATATTGCAGCAACAAATGTAACGATCCGCTTCCTCTTGTTTTGGTTGTTCAAGCCACCATTGTGATTTCTGTTCCCTATTTTGGGATTAATTTTTGTGCTTTCTCTTGTGCATTGGAAATTCTGTCATTCTAGGGACTTGATATGGGCAGGAGACTTTGTATCTTTGGGTTTTGCCGTTCCATTGAGATGCTAAGCGATGTTGTGGAAGACACTGTGTTGGAACATGGTGGTGAGGTATGTCCTATAGCCATGTCCTGGCGTTTTACTATTGAAGTCTTTTTGCATTCAGAATCATTTCATTATGTTGATTGTTTCCGGGCCAAAAGGTATATGTTTGTTTGAATACCCTGTCTCCACTCTAGTAGCCTCATGGTTTAACCATAAGAAGATTCACAAGATATTTCTGTCTCTAGAAATTCATGCATGTTTTATGTTCTAAAAGCAGCAGTGATGTTATTCATGACAAAAACATTTATTTCTTGTCGGATTCTGATAAGTTCTCTATATATTTTGTGCTCGTGTGTTCTCAGCTTATTGCTTCCAAATATGTGTATCATTATCATTATTATTTCTTTTATTTAAGTGGTGGAAATACATTCTTGGTCGGATTAGTGGTAAATTCAATGTGTTATTGAGAGCTGGACATGAGTAATATGTGTATCAATGTGTTATTAATGATACACGTATTTAACGACTGTCCAATATGTAGTCTAATAGATTCGACCGCAAACTTTAAGTTTCATGCTTATATGGGCCATTGACAGTTTTCCGGTAATGGCCTGGGTAGGGGTTATGACTGTCCATACTGGCTGGTGCAGAGTAAAGTAAACAGATTTGTTTACAATTTTACATCCCTAAATTGTGTTCTGGGGAGAAAGTTTAGTTAATGTAAAAGATGACCAAAGTAGTTGGTCTGGAAAGCTCATTGTTAGATCATAGGAACCTAAGAACCTATAGTCCCATACAGCAATGTAGCTCGAATGGATTTTCTCTGGAGATGAGTCTCCTGGGGAAGGAGAATTACAAGCCAGCTTGCTTCTTTCCCGTAGCCATCCCGTGTGGAGGTAGGGCCTAAAGGAAAGGGATGGACCTTTTCATAGTGCAGCAGTCATTGATGATTGTAAGTCAGATGACATTCTATGAGTTACAGTTTACAAGTAAGGGAGGTCAATACTGCAAGAGTCACCACTCAAGCCTTACCTGGGGGTCATAGTAGCAAGTGTTACCTATACAGCGAATCAGCAATGGTAATCCATATGGGGCAATTATTAGGGCAGACGCTGAAAGCACTGAATCCTTGTTATACTCTTTGTGCCTAATGCCCATTAGAGATGGTTTCCTTTGAAGAGATCTTGGCACTCACACCTCTGTCCCCCCTGGTCTAGATAGAGAGGTGAGGAATGGTAGCTCAATCTGTTGATGCTGCCTATGAATGCCCATGGAGACTTGTTACAAGTGATGAACCTTCCATCTTTTTCTAGATTTATCGAAACAAGTTTTGTAACCAAGGAGGATCAGCCTAAAAAAGACTTCTTGAACAACTAACCAAAACTAGACTGATGAAGTGAACGACTCACCTCTTGAGAACGAAAAAGAAAGATATAAAACTATGACAGGCAGACAAGAAATATTAAAAATAGAGATGCAATCATGGCAACAAACTAGCGTTGTACATTGTGGCTTCTCTGTATCCTAAGTTCATACTTGATCTGAATACTGGAGACTAGGATAAGCATTTGTTTGTCACTTGATTTGTTGGGTTCTCAATTTCAGGTTGTTGAGGCGGAGAAGGCGACAAAAGGTGGTTTGCATGAAAAGCTAAGAATGACGGTTGCGGTACCATTACTTTGGGGGGTTCCTCCTGCTTCTGAAACCCTTCACCTTGCTGTTAAGAGTGGTGGAGGAATTGTAGATAAGGTTTATTGGCAATGGGATTTTCTGTAAAAAGGCTAGATTTACACCCTTCCTAACCATTGTTTGTGCATGTTGTACATAAAATTGCTGTAATCTATTACTCTGTACAAAACTCAATTGTTGTATTCCATAATCCATGTAAGTGCCCCCAATTGCATTATCTTATTGGTTACTTGTGTTGACTGTAACAGTTTCCACATTACCTACTATTCTATCAGATTAAAGTACTGCAAGTCCATTGGACTCTTTATGCAAATAGATTCCTATTCCCTGTAGGAGTGAAAATTTCTTTAATACTCTGTTTATGCACCCGGGCCATAACCATGTGGTGGTCCGAATTAATGTTATTGGTACATTTTGTCTTCAATATTTTTTTTATTGGGCCTCATGTATTTAATATTGCTGAATGTAGTTAATATTATACATTTGGCCGCCGTGTATTGGTTTGGACCACCACGTAGCTATGGTCCATTTTGGTCAATTTGTAATCTGAATTTATTATGTATTATATAACCATAAAATCGAATAAGCAATGTCAATTAGGTTTGGTAATTAAGAAGGATAAATGATCACCACATGGTTGAGAAACTTCTCATGCAATTGTGCACATATCATTAGCATGACAATGAATAACAACCAAAACCTTACTTGCTATTTAGCATGATATGTTACAATACAATAAAACATTTAGTGCATAAGAACAAAACATAATACTAGATAAGATAGCATCTAGATATGTTTGGATCAGAGGAAAATAGCATCTTCTTTCCACAAATTTTCTTGGTTTATATAAGATATTGGAGCAAACCAAATGAATGTCATGAGCAACATCCATATCCCATCTCTCACAAACTCTGATTTTCTATTTATATAAAAATTTTAGAAAGTAAGAAAATGAAGAAGAGGAAGTAAAGAAGCTCACCGAGAATAATGCAGATAAAGGTCGCGTAAAATCACAGAGGTGAGTAGCGAGCTCCAATTGCTAATTCAATGTTGTAATGAACGGCCTAAGTCGGATAATTTTTTGGGTCAAGTGACTCTAGTAACTTGTATCTTTTTATTTTCTTTGCCTAATATCTAGTAACTTGTATCTAAAGAGTTTATTTGGAAGCGGTTGTTTTAGCTTGAAAAAAAAAAATATATATATATATATATATGAGTAACATTGTCCGAAATAGAAATTGTGGATTGGACCCTAATATAACTTTTTTAAACCGCAAGTGTGCAAGTGGTCTAACTTTTCCCCAAGGTTATGATATAACGTGAAATGACAAATAAAAATACTCATGTAATTTATTTGCAAGTATAGCCCCTACATACTCACTGGCTCCGTCGCCCATTGCTGCTAAAGCTTTAGCTCTCATGATGGTTCGTTCTCTTTGTGCCAAGCTTCCTTCATCCTCCCTCATTATATTCGAATCAGACTCCCTCCCATATCTAAGCAATCTCAAATCACCACCTCCTAGTGGATTGGTTTGCCCAACCTCTAGTCAATGACATTCACCTTTTCGCTCAAGCTACTCCAAATGTAAGCTGGGTTTGGACCAACAGAGAAGCCAACAAAGCTGCAGATCATGTTGCTGCTTTGGCTCGTCGGAGGATGTGTCTGGCTTTGTGGTTACAACAGCCCCCTTCCTCAATTCTTAATATTCTGTTGTATGATGGTGATCCTCCTTAATTGGAGTTTTGGGTCTAGTTTGTTTCTTTTGTTTTTCCTGTATTTGTTTCCCTTTGCCAAAATAAAAAAAGTATAGCCCCTACAGCTGCCAAATTCTAGGTTTTGTTCTGGACTATAGCAGTCTCAATCTCGATCCAATCTTTAGAGGCGGCCCACGCCATTTTCTCTTTCTTGGTGTGCCATATTTTGCAAACTTTTCTATCCTCCATGGAAAGTCTGTTTTATGCCTTCGTTTTTTCCTCAGTCTTCACCCAAAAAGCCCAACTTGATTTGTTGTGTTCTTAATTTGAGGTTGTTGAGGCAAAGAAGGCGACAAAAGGTGGTTTGCATTAAAAGCTAAGAATGACGATTGCGGTACCATGTGGCTTTGCCAAGTGGTAATCACGACAGAGGTGAATACAGGGACCAAAAAACAGAAAATTATTTTAAGTAAACAAATCAACAACAAATCTTTGCTATATAGACTAATCATATTAGTCCGAACTACAATCCACATTGTGGTATAGAACTATATAATAATTTCTCGTTATTTTGGGGGATTTCTCCTGCTTTTGAAACCCTTTACCTTGCTTTTAAGAGTGTAAAAAGGTAGAATACACCATCCTAACCATTTTTTGTGCATGTTGTTCTATTACTCTCTACAAAATTCAATTGTTGTATTCCATAATCCATATCAGTGCCCCCAATGTCATAATCTAATTGACTACTTGAGTTGACTTTAACAATATTGTCACTTTAGTCACTGAACTTTACTTCGTTCAACACTTTAGTCACAGAACTAAAATATCGTTTATCATAGTTCAGTGACTAAAGTTGTCATTTTCTCTTTTCCACAGTATACAAAGTATCACTCTACTACAGAGTTAAGACTCGTGGGATGTGACGGTCACACTGAAAAATATCTCGAATTGGGTGATGCTCTCTTTATGAAAAGTTAAAATAACTTCAATGGGTTTTGACCAATTGGGCTAACACAATGGGCTTTAGAGCAAATGCACCCGTGAACCTATTTGCATGTTAATCTCAACTTTTGAGAAAAAAATTGAATGCAGCGGGTTGGAATTGGTCTGCCAATTCGCGGTCCCCAGTGGGCCCCACTTTGGTCGACCAATTTGCTGATCAATTTTTGGCAACTCAATTAGTGGGCTCTTTCTATCATTTGGTGGGCCGGTGCAACTCAAAAGCAAGTAAATATTCACTTTATTGAAAAACATTGCATAGCACAGGATTCAAACCTCAATTAGTCAATTTTTTATTTTCATTGAAGTGTGAATAGTGGCATGACATGTTAATTGCATTTTATCGGTGGATTGTGTAACTAGATGCAATTGCCGGTTTTTTTTTATAAATAGTGGATTGACAGTTGCCAATTTGATAGGCAAATCAGCAATCGCCTATTACATGGGTGCATTTGCTCTTAATATAGTGGTCAAAATTTATTGGTAGGGTGATAACTCGACCCTATATTTATCGGATTGGAGAAAAACCATAACACAAATCTCTCTCGCTCCTCATATTGATTGCGACTTGTTCAGGTACTTTCTCTCTTCGATCTTAAACCTAGCTCTTCTTTCTACTTGTAATAATTACTATCAGTAATATAAACAACCTCTCATTCTGCAATTATGGTATTTCTTTTAACGTTTAAGGAGTTCGGTGGCTTAATATGGGGAGAAGGACAATGTTTTTGTGTGTCCTGAAATTTGAAATTCATTGGTATACGTCTTCTATTTGAGTTCTAAATGTTCATGTGGGTTAGCGAACCGCAATTTTTATTTTTAGGGTTCATCGGTACGCTTTAGGTCCCGAAATCTCAAGGTTGGCCTTGCATGATTTCCAAGATGATTTACGTTATCTAATCTAGTGTGATTAGGTTTTCTAATCCTAGTTGAAGTATATTCCTAATCCTTGTTGGTTTATGTTTACTTTCCGAGGTTAATTCATTGTATTCTCTATGAAAAAAAGCTAGCGAAGTGAATTGTGATTATTTGTCTCATAAGATTTAACAGATGGAAACTGAGTGGTACTACCAGCGCCATGAAAGAGAAACCGGTGTAAAGAAAAATTATTGCACTGAGGGGACTACGGCTGAGGTAGAGGACGATACTAAAGGTATTTTTTTCTTCTCAGAAAGTAATTTAATTTCTTTATTAAAGAATCTTTTATATAATATATTATTAATTTGATGCAAAACATGATCACTATATTGACGTACTATTATTGGTCTCCCTCTGATTCCTGCAATGTAGTTTCACCTTTGAAAATATATTTTCGTTGTTTGATATATGCTAAATATCCCCATTTTGATCCATGCATGCAGAAGAAGCTGCACTTAGGGCTTCATGGAGAACTCGACGCCGTCTATTGGTGGAGAGGCATAACGCATTGATCAGGCTAGAGGAGTTGGAAGATCGTATTTGCGATCATCAACAAATGGTTGAGGCGAGAATGGGTGAACATGTTGGAGAAAAGTGAAAGCGCTAGCTCTTTGGACATGTGCAACATCGATCATGTTAATTCTTTATTGTTTATCTTAAGAGTTGCTGTTATAGGATGCTAAAGTTGATTAGGAATGTTCTGTAATTCTAGGCCTTGAGAGATTTTTATGTAATGTCTGAGTCGGGAAGGAGACAGCTCTGAATGAGACACCCATTTTAGAACTTTTATTCATAGAGGTCAATGAAATACTATTCGATCTTCAACCTTTTTTCCGACCCAAAGAAAAAAGGTTTTCTTCATGAGAAGTTTCGAAAGCTCCATTTTCGAAAGCATACATAACGTATCAAATCATAGTTAAATGTAGTCTGCTTCAAGTACTGGAGTGTCATTACAAAATTATTCTCACATGTCTCTATTAATCTTGGTAACATTTTTCAACAGTCTTCGCCTTGATGAGATTCGAGTTACATACCATTTTACGATCCAAGCAATAGCTGATTAGCTGCACATTGATCCGAAAAGGGGCCGGCTCTCCATCTTAATCGTTGTCTAGACTCTTATACGCACCTTCATGTCCACACACATCACACAGCTTTAGCCACACCAACACAAATAAATGAGATGGTGGCTTATTGTGTGTGGTTCCTTTCCTTATGAACCGGTTGATCATTTTTTGAAAGCTCGCGTGGAATTATAAACATAGAAAAAGTATAGTTTATTTTTTGTTGACATATAACAGAAGATACCAGCAATCTGCTAACCACTAATCAGGTTGCTAAAATATCTCGAGTCATTGGCTAAACGAAGGTGAAGATAAGAAGTGATTGGAAGAACCAACTAAGTCCCCCATATGACATACCCTTCTATACAAAACACCCAAAAGTCCATCCTGTAGATAAAATTTGGCAAAAAGTTGCTTAGAAACTTCATGGGTCAGTTCATTGCCACAGCAACCTAGCTTTTACCTTTTTTCACTCCACTTAGAAAAAGACATTCCTAAGAAGCCTTTTCTTCATAGCTTTAAGACAATTATAATTGTTTAGTCCCATTTTTATAATGCCTATAGCTGGCAAAACCCATTTAGTCTAATCTGCTAGGAGAAGCAGACAAATTGGTGAAGAGGTCAATGGAAAGAATGCATGCATCTTCTTCAACCTGGCTTTCTGTTTTTCTTGTAGAAAACAAAACAGCAAAGAAAACACATATTTTTTCCTATATATGAATCTAACACTTGCACCACAAATGGCTTCAATTTTCCACTTAATAAATCTTTGTTCCCAAGTTGGATTTGTTTTCTTCAAGCCTATTTCCCCCCTCACCACCGCACAAGTCTTAATCCAAAGTGATGTCAATTATTGATACCCACCTCATAGGCTCATATGTTAAAAAACGAAGGCAGATTTAAAATGATAATTATATTTAATTTCTTTGATAGATAATGGTTAAACACAATTATTCTAATTAAAGCAGCAATACTTTATAAACCATGACAAATTATCATGTTACGTGTGCCATTTGCAGAGCCATGTATAAGGTAATGATGCAACTGATGACGCCAATGATATATTTTATTTTGGCATATTGCCTGTCTTCAATTATATCATATTGGTGGTTATATATAATTATTAGAGACTGGGATTGGGATTAACATCAAGTCATTTTTAATCTTTAAACTCTAAGTAAGATGATAATATCCACAAAGATCTAACTAAGTTTTTTTTTTTTTTTGAGAAAAAAGATCTAACTAAGTTGAAATGTTTAAGACTATGGAAGAAGAACAATGCATAATTACAAAACAACTTGGACATACTTGGCTATCAGATCCTAAAGGAAGATGGGTATTTTTTTTCTTTTTCTCTGAATTAAAGGCCGTGCAGTTAAAGTGTACTTGCTACTTAGACATACATCATTTCCCTAAAAGCAATGCACAAAAAGGAAACTTTTTTAGCATGTACTGTCAGAAACATACCAACTCCAACCTCTTTCTTTCACAGAAACCCAGTAGTCAAAAATCCTGAAGATCTTTAACCCATCCCTATTCCCTTCCTTCCTTCCTTTACTTCTTCCAAATCTTCTTTGATTTCACTCACAGTCAGCATCAGTAGTACATCATGACCTTTTCCTCTGTCTTGTTTTCATCAAACAAAAAGTTGTTGCAACAACCACTAGTAGTAGTGCTACTGCTAATTAACTGCTTAATCTCTTCAAGACCATAGTCTAATGTAGCCTGATCATGATCAAGAACAAGCCCATTATCTGACATCATAGTTTTCTGGTTGTTTGCTTCAACACCATTGTAGAAGTAGTTTTGCAGACCCAATTGTACTTCACCATAACCAGTACCATAGCTCCCATCAGAAGAACTGCAGCTAGCTTCAGTAGTGGTACCCCCAAACATCAAGATGTTATCTTTGGCTTGATAATGTTGCATTATGGGTTGACCCACAAAACTCTCTTGACCCACTTGAAGTTGAAGAGCAGCATTAGTAGTATTTGTACTACTTAAAAGACTTGGTGAAAATGGAATATGGGGTTCCAGATTAGCACTAGTACTGAACGACCTGGCTTGGTGTGTGTAATAAGTAGGAGTACTGGTGCTGTTGCTGCCTCTGTAGGATGGTGGTGAAGATGATGAGGTTGAAGTTTGGTGGTGAAGAAGAGATGAGAAGGTGGTTGAGTGATGAGGACTTATGCCCATCATGGAGTATTGGCTGAGTTTCTTCTTGAGCTTTGTGTTCCAGTAGTTCTTGATATCATTGTCAGTCCTTCCTGGCAATTGAGCTGCTATAATTGACCACCTGCACTTTAGAAATGTCACTGAGTGATGCAAAAGAAGAATAATGTAACTGAGCACAAGAAACTATGCCTGCAAAATCATAAAAGATTCAAACTAGTTGGCATGCATGCAATGAACCCAAGAATTTGATGAGCATATCCTTCATATGGCATATATTCTTGTACATGTGTAACTTTTTCTATAATCCCACACACTTTTCCAGAAATAAAAAAAAATGATTCTTTATAGTAGTAGATGTGAAGGATCAAACACTGAAAACCCAGAAAATATGAAGAAAATGGGATAAACTTAAGAAAAAAATGGGTGAGAAAATTGTAAGGTACCTGCTTCCAATGCTAGCAAAGAGGTTACAGATAATCTTATCTTCTTCATCAGAAAACTCTCCATGTTTAATGTTGGGCCTGAGATAGTTAAGCCATCTTAATCTGCAACTTTTCCCACATCTCCTAAGGCCTGCAGTCAATCACAACCAAATCCATTCACTAATTGTCGCAAACAAGTTAGAAGGAAAACTAATCAAAATGACTTCATGTCAAAAAAGAAGCAGAAAGTTACCAGCTTTCTGTGGAAGAGCAATCCAATTCCCTCCAGTCCCATATTTTTCTATATACTCTTTAAGCTTTGCATCTTCTTCAGGTGACCATGGTCCTTTCTTGACATTATCCTTGTCACAACAAGGAGCTCTCCCCATCTCTCTCTCTAGCTAAGTTTCTCTGTTTCTCTCTATCCCCCTCTCTCTCTCTCTCTCTCTCTCTCTCTCTCTCTCTCTCAGAAACCAAGAGACTCTTTCAAACCAGGCTTGTGGTAATGCACTTATGTGGAAAAGGGGGTCCTTACCTTTATGTTTCATGAAGGACTTGGATTTTGGTGACTTGGGGATATTATTAATTGAGGGATATGAGAAGTCAAAGGACAGGCCTCTCCAATTTCAATCATATATCACTACTTTTTTCTTTTCTAACCCCTCTTCTTGTTTGATTAGCTATGTATGACCCTAACGTATATAGCCTATCAGAACTTTCCATCATAAACAAACAGAACCTCCCAGGTCTACTGGTCTAGGCCTTACTTGGTCTCTTCCTTCTGCTACAACACAAAAGAATCCAAAGCCTGCTCAGTGTGCCTCAGACCATAACATATAAAATAATGAACCTTTAGGCTCACCCATAATGCATGAATTTCATATGTATGATTTCATTTCACATTTTGAAGAATTGAAGTTGATAACAAATTATAGCACTTGTTAGTGAGAACACAGATTAATAGCAGAGTCCTTTGTATATTATAGTTCTAGAAATTTGCACAAGCAACTTTATTATGAGATAATACATGCAATTGAAAGTGATGGGCCTAGCTTATTGCTTTAATAATTTCCAAGCTAGCCAAGTTCCATGTTAATTATTTAATTTATAATTGACTTTTTCTTTACTAGAAAATTCAGCAGTAATAATTGGTAAATGCTTGATAGCATGTTGGATGCTTGGCTTTAAATGAGTATGACTATAATTCCCAAGGGGTTGGTGGGTTTGTAATTTAGTTTGGCTGCAATTGTGGCCATCCACTCAAGTTCGCACTCAAGTTCGATTCTCACCGATTCTAAAAGTGTCAGCCCTCCTAGTGCAAGTGAAGTTTTGTTGAAAGGACGACCGTGGGATGAGATGTAAATATAAATATCAGCCGTTCAAACTCTTGCCGGCTCTGTGAGCCTTGATTTACCATTGCATGAGTTGTAGGACTGGTTGATTTGACCGAGATTTGCCTTCTTTCCTCTATAGTGTACATCAACTTCGGGGTTGCTCAAGCCTCATGGGTACGAAGTTTGAAGAGAGAATTTATCTTTGATACCCAAATATTTTTTTTTTTAAATTATCTCAGTTACCATTGGTTAATTTATTTTAGGTCATTTTCCAAGATATGTAATTTACAAATAACACCAAATAGAGCTTCATATACGTGGAATGATATTAATTCAAGATTCTCTGATTAGTGGTTTCAATTTTATGTATTATTGACAAGCTTTGTTTGACTGAACTGAAGCTTGAACTAACAGCCAATATATATGCCTAATTGGAAATAGTGGCACTTGCTCTTAGAATTCTTTGAGGTCGTTCACCATAATTTCTGAAATAAAAGAAAGATTCATAAATTATATACAAACCAGTAACCATATATAATGATCAAGAATTATTATGGAAGATTTTGATCAACCCCTTCAAGCAGAAGAAGAAGAAGAAGAAGAAGAAGAAGAAGGTGGCTATCCGCATGACCAACAGGATAACTTTTTGGTGTATTTCAAAGATCCTTCAATCAACAAAATATTAGTGGAGCAAAGAAAAGTTTAGGGATATTTAGACAGTAATTTAGTCATTAATCAGCATTATCTCTAGGAGTGTGGGCCTGTCACCTGTGTTTATATATATCCTTTGAAGTTTGGGGTTTAGGGAAAGTGAGGTGCTTAAATATATTTAATAATCTCGAGGGTCTTTGTAAATCAAAATTAACCTCATCATATTGACCAATTCAATAGTACAATTTTTTACTAAATTTAATGGATTATATACGAAACATTAACGAAATGACTTGGATTTGATATCGGTTTTACCAATAAAAAATTGAATAGAAATAACTCTTAAATAACAATTTTTTGGAAAATTCTATAATATTTTAACATATAACAATAAATATTGAGAAATTTTAAGATCTATCCCTTTTGTTATTGACATCATGTGGTTTTTTTTTTTTTGAGAATGATTGAAATTTCATTCTAACCAATCATAAACCATGTGCAAGGGCATGCAGCTCACCAGCACATTGACTACAAGAACACACCGTTGTCTTCATGTTTTCCTCGATCTTTCTTGTTATGTGGTCGGTTGTTGGTCACTAAGCCGGCCCTTGTTCTATGTTTGTTTTGCTAGGTCGACTCTTCACTGCATCGGCGCCAAATTAGGTCGAGCATCGGCCCTTGTAGTCTTGGCCTTCGATTTAGTCCCAAAACTTGGTCTTCGAGTTTAAAAATGAGATTCCATGTACCAAATAATGTGAATGTTGGTCATGTTTGGCACATATACTACAATTAATATCCTTGTATGTTTTGGACCGTTGATAAGTCATAGCGTGTGAATTCGACATTAAAAATTTATAGCAAGCTGCAATTTTCCAAATACTTGTACTGACTTTCTCCAGTTTGCTTAGAAATCCGTAGACGACTATAGGGATTAGTCACCAAACTTTCAACCTTTGGAACTATATTGTATTTTTTGTTACTGTTATAATGTGATTTCTTGGTCGATCACATTCTTTAATTGTACTTCGATAATTGGTGTTCATATTTGGGCGGTCACAAAGTCATACTATATACAAGCTAGATAGGGAAAGACAAGTGAGAATATCAACTTAGATTGGTCCAGTTAATATTTAAAGTAAGGCTCCAAAGTCCCAAACCTTTTCCCCTAGCTACTAAATGACCATTGGTGATGTACATTATGAACTTAGGCCTTTTAGGGTTTAGACTTTAGACTCATTATACAAAGGGTCTTTCTATAGGCTGCATCAGAATCGTGCTTCAATTGGCTTCCTTGCACCCCAAACAAAACAAAAAATTGACAAGACGCTAATTAATGAGACTAAATAATTTTCGATGTGACTGATTTTTACAATAATTATTCGTGTAGAGAGGCCTCAAATTACCCTTTTGCGACATCCCCTTTAGAACAAGTCTACCTATACACAAGTTTGGTTTGAATGAGGTAGCTAATTAATCATGCTAATTTGTTGCACTATATACACATATGACAAGGATCACATTATTGTCTACAAAGTCAAAGTATTTAGGAAAAGATAGAAAATGAAGAACAATGAGCTAATTTGTCTGAGTTCAACTTTTAGGTATACATATTTTCCAACTTTTAGGCAAAAATTTGAATCAGTTCAGGCATCATATATATTAGTTTGTCTTGGTCATGACTCATCCATGCACGTTATATGTATATATGCCTATATGGTTAGATTGTAAATTTGATTATGACACTTATAAAACCATGTGCTTTAAAGTAATAATATATACAAATTTGGACGCATTTGCATTATTTTTTGATAGATTTTGGATGCATTGCATTATTGTTGCCCTAGTCTTTTGAGACTTAGATTTTTAAATCTTTGTCAAGTTAAACTATACCTAAAAAAATAATATTCATGGCTGACATTGATGTGCTTCTGATTCGCATATTTTGCTTGCCAGTGTGGAGTTTCCAGTAAAGTTGATTGTGGTTCGACGACAATTTCAGACATATATATATATGTTCATAACGTTCTTCATATCCATTATAAAAACAGAAAATAAGAAACAAAAACAAAGGTCACCATCGATATATATGATTTCTTAATCTTCACGTAAGTGATTGAAAATGTGCTTGGTGCTTTGCTGTCGTTAAACCTCCCACCTAACAAGCATAGGGATTTGACCTTTGTTCCAAGACTCCCGAGAGATCAAATCCTCTAATTATATGTTTTGTGTTGGGAAGAAGTGATTAATAAGAGATAAGTGTTAATTTCTTGGGTTTTTTTTTTTGCTCCAACTTTTTTCCGTGTACGACGCAATAGTTTTTCGCAATGCAAGATTTTGGTCCTTCAACTCGATATTAAGCACATTTTCTTTCGTGCATGTCTTCCCTACATCCTTATGCTTGCAACATGAGCTGAAAAAGAATTTAAGTAAAACCAAATCGATACTAGCAAATATTGCACTTAATTTCATTTTCAGTTCAGTATTATTGTATTGTAAAACAATGGCCGCATCGGAAAGAAATTGTCAAGTCTAAATATGAAAGATTAATTTCTATAGAAATGTGATTTTCCTAAAAACAAAATGGTTGAAAATTATGGAATTAATACATATAGCTAGCGGGTCCGGATTATGGGACACATATTTTGACACATATGTTTACTCCTCTCCAGATCTAACGGTTCTTATCAGATCTAACGGTGTTCTGATTAGTTTTGGCAAACCGTTAGATCTGGAGAGGAGTAAACATATGTGTCAAAATATGTGTCCCATGATCCGGAGGCATAGCTAGCTAGCTACGTGTTGAGTTTTTTAGATTTATAGATAGAGAATAATTGTTGCTGAAGATCAAACCAGCTCGATCGAAGACTGTCCTCATGATCTTATTTTTATAGATCGATCTGCTTTAGTTGTTATCTATCTTACCTAACAAACACATGCATGATGCATCTTTCTTTCTAAAAGTCAATTTTTTTTTTCTTCTAGGATTAATGATTCCTGGACAACTCCTAACACACAACTTTGCAACACTTAAACTATTGGTTTAAAAATTAATATTTAGCAGTAATTTCTAAAGTTTTATGATCTGTACGTCTTGATGATTAACTTTTTTTTTAATGATAATTAGCCATGCTATGCTAGCTAGTATGCTTATAAATTATAATTAATAATTTACCATGTTTACCACTGCACAACTAATTAAGTAGTTGACAATGATATTCTAACCATAACATTTTTTTAGTGGGAAAAAAATTCAAAATGAAGTCAACAATATAATTTTGTGAGTACAGCAAATTAATATTATCCTTTTGGGATTTTGCGACTATCTATTAATGCAACTATTTTTTTTTAATTTTCTTTTATCCCCACTCTCTAGGCGGCATTAGGCACACATAGAATATTTAGGATCGATTTAGTTTTTGGTTAATTTGAAACCTCTAATCTTTTTTCTTCATATTACTTTAATTAGTAGGGGTAAAAGTTGCCTGATGAAGTTGATTACACAGTCACGTATATGCATGGTGAACGATGAACATGCATGCATGGAAACTAATGAGGCCCGACTTGCATGACAATTAATTAAACTAATTGATTTTCTTATTAAGGGATCGAGTTCAACGCTTGCATGTCAACCTGTTAAGGCATCAAGAAAACGCATGCGAACTAAAGAATAATACTTATTAAGGGATCGAGTTCACAGATATATACAAGTGATATATATATATATCTGTGTGTGTGTGTGTAGAATTAGCATGAATGAAAACCCTATTTTTGTACGTATAAGCTGGGGTATTTAAAAACATAGACTTGTCTACACAGAAATTAATAGCTATACTTTTCTCGATTACAAAAGTATTTGTTGACGTTGTGTTGTATGAATCGAACTTTCTTTTTGGTGGCTTCTTCAAAGGTAGATTCTTCATTTTTGAATAGTTCTGAAAAAAAGAACAAATTAACGAGAACTTCATTAACTAATTAATTTTTTTAACGGGATGAAAGTTACACATAATGATATATCTCTTACGGATGCGACATAAATAGTTATTACCCAAGTAATTTCATATATTCGACTTTACAACACAAGAAAAAAAAATAAAGTTACAAACTTTAAAACCAATACAATTGTGAGAAAGCATGAACTCAGAGTTCATGGCCTCCTGTGACGTTTCGTCCTACAAAATGAAAATAGTTTAAAGAATGTTGTTGTAAAATATTATCTCGTGTTAGTCGTGTGTGTGTGTTTTTTTTTTTGGTAAAAACATAATTTAGTACCTGAACTATTGCGAAAGATACTTTTTGGTATCTACAATTTTTTTTACCCAAAATGGTACCTGAACTATTGCGTCGTTATCTAAAATGGTACTTCCATTAAGTTGACCATTAAGTTCGCTTACGTGACGTATATTTGGATGAGAAATGATACTTAATTCGATAGAGGTAAAAACCTAATTTGGTACCTAAACTATTGCAAAATGTATTTTTTGGTACCTATATTTTTTTTTACCCAAAATGATACCTAATTTGACCATACCTAAAGACCAAGTTAACGGAGGTACCATTTTGGGTAACGACGCAATAGTTCAGGTACCATTTTGGGTAAAAAAAAATTTGTAGGTACCAAAAAGTATCTTTTGCAATAGTTTATGTACCAAATTGAGTTTTTAGAAGTAGCTAATCATAGCTAGGCTAGTCATCTTGTACTTGAAAGTAGCTAGTCATCGCTAGGCTTTTAGAAGTTTACTTAGGACTACCACTTTTTACCGAGCCGACCGATTTTTTTTTGTTTGGTAACCGATTTTCATAAGCCGAAAATCGAAAAAAAAAAGAGAAAAAGATAGTATCGAAACCGAAAAAACCGAACCGACCGATTACCCAAAAAAAATTACCGAAAATAAACCAAATCGATTATTACCGAAATAACTGAAGTATATGCCGATATATTTTTTAAAATATACACAATTTAAAATACATAAATAAATTATGTGTATTCCTAGTACTCCTAGTCATAATTTTATTGTTATTGTGTTTGACAATAAAAGCTGCGGGCAATATTTTAGGGGGAAAATCTTATACTTTATGGTTGAGATGTTATCAGACTTATAACAATCTCATGTTTAAGTCCTCAACATATATAGAATTAGAGATGCTAATGATATTTAGACGTTTTTACCTATTTAACTTAAATTTAGGTTCAATTAAAATTCGTTATGATGAGTTATTAAGTTTATTTTATTTAAATTAGTAGATAGATCCTAACCACACGAGAAGGTAGGCGCAAACATGCAATACGTAAATCGACAATGGAACAAAAAAAGTTATGGTCGTTTTAGCGTTAAGGGTATATTAGTTATTGGCACATAATAGTGTTTACCATGTTGACCAACGGTGAAACCATTATGAAAATGTATAATTTTTTCAATATAGGCATTTTAGTTAGTGCTTATCACATCAAACGGTCATATCGGTTATTTTTGATTTTTAGTTTTACATATTATACAACATTCTTATATGTCTACCAACGATGTTTATTAGTTCTAACTAAATTGCATAATTTTGAAAAATTGTAAAATTGGAGATGGAAAATGGACAATCTTACAGTTGGATGTAATTAGTGCGAAACAAAATGACTACCTTGAGAAAATTAAACACTTTCGTGAAACTTTCACCGTTGGTCAACATGGACCGAGTCTGTGAGACGTAGAGAATGTTGTTGGGAGTTTGATGTTTGAGAAAACTTCTTTCATGAAAGTTATAGAGGTCATTAAACCGAGTCCATTAGAATGTTCGTAGGATTTTTCGGACATCCGTGTTGTTTATCATGAATTTCTAAAGTTTGGGAATAAATGAAATTCATTTTAAATAAAAGGAAATTTGGTGGTACAATCTGGGCCGTTGAACTTAACACCGTTTCACCTAGACCTTCGATTTTATTTTAATTTTGGCTAATGAGTATATAAGCTAAATGGGTGAACGACAGCCCTAAGTTTACTACATCATCTATATGTTTGGCAGGTGTTCGTGTATTCCAAATTGATTATATGTATAATTATACAATTACTCAAAGGAGAACCTCATAAGAGTTTGCTCTCTCAATTTTTGGCAACAAGCTCTAATTTTATGGTTTTATTCGTAGCATCCAACATGGCGACAACGTCCAGTACTCAACTTGGCGGCGACGCAGCACCATGAGGCTTGTGATGGAGTTTCCTTCAACACCACTTCATTTTTTTCGAGCTTGTCATGATCGACTCTTTCTCAACCAAATATTTCAAATCCTAACCCTAGGATTTTGCGAGTCGAGAATTCTAGGCTGCGACGGAGGGCCCACTCTTTCTGCTTTGATGGTCTTTCAATGGTGGTATCGTTAATTAGTTGGCTACTGGTTTCGTCCCTTGTGAGTGTTTTGGCAGGTCTTGAGTATGGAGCGCAGTGTGGGACCTAGGGTAGCCTGGATAGGTTTTGCGCACAATGGTTCTTTGATGAAAGCTGGTTAATTATTGGACATGGTGAATTTTGCTATAACTTTCAATGGTGGAGATGCAGTTGAAGGTTGTTGTGGTGACTGCTGGGATTTTTCTGTGGGAGTTTTTGATGGAGGCTAATGCTTGTTGTCTGCGGAAAATCATGTTGGGCTTCCTTATCCAAGTTGATTAAATTTTCAAACCTAGACCAAACACTCAGAGCAATTGCACCGGATGAGTGATTGGGTTGCCAAAAGGCAAAAAAGGCCAAAAAAATTAATCCACCGGGTATGGATTGGTCGGGCAATTGCTGGACCCTACATGGTCGGGCAATTCCCTTGCCAATCCTTAGCAATCGGATTGCTTGGGCAATTGCTAGTCCCCACCTCCCACCACCACCTCACGTGAGTTGCTGCCAACCTTTTTTTTTTTTTTGAAAGGAAATCAACGGTTAAACATCATGGGGCTAGGTTTATTGATATGAAATCAATGGTTCATATTTAATTGAACGGTCATGTCTTTTTTTTTAATATTTTCTTTCCAAATAAATCAGAAAAAAATGTAATTCTTTTTGTAATTTTAATTTCATGACAAAAGGTTCAATGTTTTGAAAAATAAAAATAAAAAATAATAATAATAATTTTAATACAAATTGGCAATTGCCTTTGGCAGATGGGTGTATTGGCTAAATAGTGAATTGACAAAGTACCAATTGCCTTGGCAAATTAGCAATTGCCCTTGGCGGATGGGTGCATATGCTCTCATAGGCCGTGTTTGGCACACTTGATTGGATTGGATTTAGACACGTGAATGGATTAGGATTGGATTGGAAGGGATTTGATTGCTAATCCTAATCTTAGCTTGTGTTCGGCAGATGAATGGATAACAACATGGATTAGCTCATATATATATATAAAATCAAGTTAAAATAAAATTTCATTATTTAAATCAATCAAAACATAATTAATAATTTTCCTTTACCGCTTCATGGCATTGAGTAAATGAGTAACAATTTCCCAGATCCAAAAATGACATAAGAGTAAATGAAAAAAAATAGATTTGCTTGTCAGATATTGAGATTTGAATGAAAGCTTTGTCGAAATTGGATCTAAAACGAGTAATCCACGTTGCGCGGTAGATCCGTGTTCATTGGCGGCACATATTAGATAATTTCGGCGATCGGAGTAAATTGTAGTGGGCGGCGATCGAGTACCTCGGTGATTGAGAAGTCTATGGAGATCGTACCAGAAAAAAAAGTAAAATAGGAGAAGAAGATGGAGGATGATGATCAATTAGAGGCTGTGATGACGTAGAAGGTAAGAAGGATGGTGGCTGAAGGTTGAAGACAACGATATTGGAGGCAGCTCTTCTATCGCGGTTCGAGTTTTTGGGTAGAAAAAAGAAAAACTAATAAATAAAAAAAGGGTAGTTGCAGTTGATTTATGTTATCTTACCATTTCAACAAGATTTGATATCCAAGCCTGACTAGATAAGTTTTATCTGGCTACATAATATCCGGATCCCCAAACATGACAAGCTACCAGATTAGATATAAATAGTACTATCCAAACTCTATATCCAGAGAAACAAACACGCCCATAATGGCTGGCTTAGACACAAGAAGGTAACAAGCACCATAAACATTAGTAAATGGTACCTTTTTAGATGGAGGGATTGCATCTCTCCTACGTGAATCATCTTGTATGTTTTAAGTTTTTAACTAAGGGTGCATGTATAGTCGTCTATATCACCTCATTTAATGTTTTTTTATTATAAATTTTTACACCATGATATACTTTTACGATATAATTTCTCTTTAATTACTAAAAAATATTGTTTGTCTCCTCCCTAGATTTTTTGGCCCAGCGAAGTCATAAGAAAAAAAATGTTATATATATATATATATATATATATATATATGATTACTCAAAAGTATCTTGGTAATTAGACAAACCTAGTTTCCACTGGCGGAGGCAGTCTTGGGTCGACTTGGGCTGTAGCCCGGGTAGGATTATTGCAAAAAAAAAAAAAAAAAAAAAAAATTCATATGTATACTATAACATTTCATTTAAAAATTTCAGCCCACCTATTTTTTAGAAGTTTAGCCCACAAAAGAAATTTAAAATACAATAATCACTTAAAATAAGAAATTTTTTCCCCAGCTACTTCTTTCATTGTTTTTTTTTCTTTTATTTTTGTTTTTGAAACTATCTTTATAGATGCTAAAGTTGTTGAAAATAAATTATCTTTATAAACTATCTTTACGAAGAAATTACTGTGTTAATATAAGTAAGCAACAAATTTTTTTTTTAGCCCACCATATTCAACATTGCTGGCGTCGCCATATCTAGTTTCTTTTGATATTACAAAAGTTAAATCAATTTACTTGAGTGATGAAGATATTCGATCGTTTTAGTATAAAAAAAAATTAATTAGAAAAGTTGCCACCTTCCCTCGCTAGGGTTCCAATAGGGTATGCTATGCTAGCTAGGGTTTGTGATCTTTAGCACCGCTCTCATATTTCTGGCTTTTAAGCGTGGTCTCGCTGACGTCACTGTGGTGGATCTCATGACTCCAGATGAGGCCCCTTATTGGGCAAATTACATCAAAGCCCAATATAAGAAGACCTGGCGAGAGAGCGGTAACAACCGATTTTATGCGAGTCCAACCGAACCTGGAATCGAATCCTTCTTCGATTACCACTTACCTAACCGCCATTTTCGTAATCATTCACTAGTTACTATTTTACCGACTTACTACTACCCTCTGAAATCAGAACCAAGAAAAAAAAATTCAGAACCAGGAATCCTCTGAAATCCAATGGTTCCGGCTCATCTTCACCGATGAGTGATGGCCACACTCACACTCTCTCAGTTTCCGACCTTCTCCTCCCTCCTTTCTCACAAGCTCGTCCTCTTCGACCCGCAACAGCAACTCAAACTCGGCCGATGGACTACTCAATATCAACCATCTCCGATACACTTGGCGCTTCGTGCTTCTTCATCCGTCAAGAAATCCAGGTCCAACACTTGTTTCCATTCTCAATTTTCTTTCCTTCTCTTTTTCTTTCTCACATTCTTGTTTTGTTTTGAAAATTTAGGAGAAAGGTAAAGAGCAATGAGGAGCTTTGCAATGAACTCAAGGAGTTCATTGCTGCGGTTGAACTTCCTGAAGGTCATGTTCCCTCCATGAAAGAGCTCTCGCAGAACGGAAGGTTCTTCTTTTACTTTTTCTGATCAATTTTGCTTATATTGTTTATCCTCACTTCACAATTGTCATGTTTTGCCAGAATTTAGTCCATTTGCATAACTAGGGTTTATCTGTGAAATTGAATTCCTAATTGGATGTTCTCCCGCAGTGTTTTGATCATAATTCCCTTTTGATTTCAAATTTGTTTAGTGAAAATTTCCCTCATCGATTGCTAATTGCTTGTTATGCTTCGTATCTACTTACATTTGCAATAGGAGGTAGTGGATATTTATATGTATAATCTGAAAAATGAAGACTTGACTGGTTTTGTTTTATCTAAAATGATTCATAGGAATGACCTCGCTTACATTGTTAGACGGAGGGGATATAAACTTATAAGAGAGCTTCTTGCGGACTCGACGGAAACAGAATCAACAGATATAGATCGTAATGCAGATAACTGTATAGCCGGAAATCATGATGCAATCGATGATGGTCGGAAAGATATAGTGACAGGTCAATATATGTTTCTTTTAGTCAAGTCTGAAACCTTATTTTACACTCTATGCAACTATTACTGATAGCCTCTCAATAATTTAAAAGGTCAGGATCAAGAGATGAATGATGTGGAATTCTCATCCTTGAGTGAAGTTTCGATCTTGGAAAGTAATTCTGGTAGTTTGGTTAGTGCTCCAGTTCCGAATCACGATGACAGTGTTCAAGTACCTGTGGAATTTTCGTTGGATTCGTTTTCGCAGGAGAAGTCCTCATATGGTTTAGAAGGTGACAGTGAGCAGGTGGATAATTTGGATGACAAAGGTCATGTATCAACCCCTATGATTGAAAATCAGTCCAATATTTCTAAGATTGGTCCAGGCTTAAACTCCGACCACCGTAACTATACACCAGTAGAAATTTCCACCAATTCATCATTGGGTATACCAGAAGATTTATCCTTACCGACCACCGTTCCTGTCAAAGAAAATAATTCTGGTAGTTCAAATATTGGTTGGGATCTGAACTCCGATGGACGTTCTAGCGTGCCCATAGAATCTGGGACCAATTGGTCCTCAGATAGAAAGGCCTTACATAGAGGTCAGGATGGGAAGGTTGACAATATGGCTGAAGAAGTTTCCTTGACAACCAAAGTTTCAAGTATGGAAGAGGAAGATCATTCTAGTTCAGATCTTGAACTAACTCACAACTCTGATGACGATAGTTATGCACCTGTAGAATCTCCAGAAAATTTGTCCTTGGAGGAAAAGGTGACAAAATTTATGCAGAAGGGAGACCTGGATATACCTGAGGGTAAGTTTCGTTAAGGTGCCTTATTTTTGAAGTTCATGTCATTTAATATTGTTCAGTAACATGTCATTTCATATTAGCTCAGGTGCTCTGTCACTGTTGCTTATTTTGTGGTTATTGTTGCAATAGATGTTCTTTAGCATTAACAATTATGATGTATGCTTTCCTTTCATAGTATTTGTTACAGTACAAACATGCTCACTTTTCTTACGATTCGTTACTAGACAAATATGTTTACCTTTCATACTATTTGTTACTAATACTATACAAGCATGCTCACCTTTCATTCTTCTTTGGTCTTTTTTTGATTGCTTCTTTGAAATTTATTATGTATTTTGACCTGCTTGATGATCAGATAACATCTATGGCTTATTAAATGAGAGTGATGATGAAGAAAACAAGAGAGGCAATACATTTGGGAATGCTGAAGAAGTTCAACTAGGAAGTCCTTCTTCAGAGCACTCAAAAGATGTGCTTGATGGAAGTGAAGCAACATCTAAGAATACTTTGTCTTCTACAGTAGTCGACTACCCTCTTAGGTAGCAATTTATACATCTATTGAAAGTGCAATATTTTCTCTACTTATCTGAACTTTTCCATTGCTGTATGTTGTTACTATGTAACCAAATTCTACATGCTAGAATATCTTCAATGGCAGTAAGTTCTTTCACTTTTTAATTCCTAATCATCTATTTGATGAATTAAACCATGATTCTAGTTATTCTTTTTGCTACAAGGGACATCTATACTACCATTTTATTTGTCGTCTTCCCTGTGATAAACACATTCATATTACATTTACTTATTGAGAAGGTAGACAGGCAAGGATTTCGAGATCTGTGATCGTTTTGCTGTAGTATCCAAGCAGTTGCATTGTTGGAATTGCAGTTTTTAGATTTTGCTCTTATGAAACTGGAACTCAAATGGTTATGCATAACTGGTAAATGTTACTGCATAGTTTGCACTATGTGTAGGTAACTCACAACATTGTTTTTCTTGGCACATCACTGTTTTGTGAATTCTTAAGTTTAACTTTTCTATGCTTATACCGCTGTAGGGATGCTAGTTCATCAGCTGAATGCATAAGTTCTCTATCAGACAAGGATTTGGATGTTAAGGTCCTTACTTATACCATCTTACTCAAAATATCAAATTTTGATTGGGTGGTTTGTTTTGACGACAATATACATTGATTATTGTGTTTCTGTTTCACAGACAAGTGAAAGGGAGGATCAACATGATATTAGTCGTCTCAAGTTCATGCTGGTACTATATTTATCTGTCTAGGTGTTCATGCTGGTACTATGTTTATCTGTCTACGTGTCTAGGTCGTCTCAAGTTCACGTTGGTACTATATTTATCTGTCTAGGTGTTTATGCTCAGTAGTTCTAGATGTTTCTGTTTTACAGACAAGTGAAAGGGAGGATCAACATGATATTAGTCGTCCCTATTATATTAATCTTCTTCTGTTTATATGTGGAGTAGATCACATGAACTACTGATCATAATCCTGACTATTTTGTTACGTACTCAGCATCAGAAGGAGTTAGAATTGTCTCGGTTGAAAGAACAGATTGAGAAGGAACAGGTAAATTAGCTATTTTTAAGTTCCTTTTGTTGCAAGACCTTGCTCGCAGAATACTAGAATAGCAAAACTGGAGCTTAATCCAAGTATGACATACATCAGCAGATCTTTGCAATATACATTGCACTTAACACAAATCCTAAGGAAAAATAGATGTCTGGCAGTGCAAGAGATAATCAACAGAGTTTCATCTAAGATATATGCATGTTCTTTTTCTTTTCTTTTTTTGGTATGTTTGCATGTAATTTTTTTTAATGAAGTATCATACTTCTATGGGGAACACAAAAACTCATCTGTTTATTATGGATTTTATTTCTGCCTTCAGCGTGCCTTGTCAGTCTTGCAAGCAAATGCTGAAACAGCAATCAGCGAAGCACAGAAGCTTATCTCTGAAAAAGATGCAGAGTTACTTGCTGCTGAAGAAAGCCTTTCAGGACTAGTGGAGGTATTACATCTGCTATTTTGCTGGATGTCTTGCATATTTAGTTATTCTCTCAGAGCATCTTGGAAGTGAGTAGGGTGTTCTCTTCGCAAATGAAAAGGCCTAGTAATATTCTCTGATATTTCCTACATGAACAGATTTACATACATAAATCCCAACTTATGCATGACATCGTAATTAGACTCTGAGATATGATCACAGTTCCTTTCTGAGTTTTACCACTGCTGTTCTCTCTTTACATTGTTTGTATTCCTTTTAAATGTTCCATGTATTGACTGAATGAAATTAATGACAGGACCTTCCATTGTAAGCCATATATGTTGCATAGTTACACCTGCTGACTGAGATTAATTTTCCTATTTTATCAGGTTGAGATCCAGTACCGTGGGGATGGTGAAATTGTGGAGGTGACTGGTAGCTTCAATGGTTGGCATCATCAGATTAAATTGGATCCACAGCCATCATCCAGTATCATAGACCAAGTTGGATCAAGGTCTTACATTCTTTTTGTTTCGAAAATAGCGTTAAACTTTTATTTGCTTATTCACTTGTGCTGTGCGCCTGTGCCCAGTATACATTTATCATTCCTGAAGAATTTATCCTAATGAGTTTGGCAAATTATTGTAGGTCATTATTGCCTTTACGTTCATTTTGCATTCTTTCACTTTAAAATAGCAAAATTTGCCAATTCTGTCTTTTTGGGGAGCCGCCATAGGTCCTACGGCCTAAAGGTTCTCTTCCCTTGAGCTAATTTTTTCTTTTTGTTCTCATAGAAAGTTGGCAATTTGATGATCTAGTTTTCAGTCAGCTTCTACTTATTTAAAAAATGTAATTTGATTTACTTGATGTTCATAATTCGTAGTAGAATAATGAGCTTACGAATGACTGTATTTACATCTTCATCCAGGAAATCCAGGCTGTGGTCAACAATGCTGTGGCTTTACCCCGGAGTATATGAGGTCTGCACATCTAGCAGCTAAAGGATACGGACCTTTTTATTCTTTGGAGAGAAGAAAGAATACGAACCTTGAATAACTGTCTCTAAATGTGATGTTTTGTTAACTGCAGATAAAATTCCTTGTTGATGGCCATTGGAAGGTTGATCCTCAAAGAGAGTCAGTTACTAGGGGCACCATATGTAATAACATTCTCAGAGTTGACGCATAAATGGCTTTGACAGGGAGGCCATCATCTTCTGCCACTGGTAATGTAGTGATATACATCTCATAGTTCTAAATGTATAGTTCAAATCCAATATCAGGCATAGCTGACAAAACAACATAACATTTGACAGTAAGACCTACCAAATGATAGTGGAAACCTAATATTGATGTGTTTGTTGATCATCCTGGTGCCTTCTTATCGAGTTCTTCATGTTTTATGTGTTACAGACAAGGAAGCAGCTAAATTACATTGTTATTTGGCCTGTCCTCAGGGCAAAGAGGCAAAATCGAAGTTGAAGCAGTCTAAAGCCTATGCCATCAGAACGATAAACGAGTGGAAACCGCATACACAGAAGTAGAGGATGCTTCCAGAATCACGAGGATATTTATATACAACTGCCTTTTGTTAATGTGCAAAGTAGGAACTTTATAGTCTATCCGGCGCAATTGTATATATCTGCTTCACCACAGCTTCATTTTCCTATTGGTTTTAGTTGCCAAAAGTCAGCATTTACGATTGCAATAGCCTTGTTCCGGTGAATTTCTGTCAGTTAGACAATGAGATTTCTAATGTTATTAGAACATGAACATTCCCCGTAATGGTGTGAAACTGATCAAGATGCAGTCATAAATATGCTCTCCAATTTTTTTCGATATCAGTATTCGGAACCTACGACTCTTGTATTATAGTATTTGGTTTCATGTATTTCAAGAATGGTTGTAGGTTTCACTCTTGAAAGATAGGTGGTGCGAGTACTCCGTCTGTTTTGGAGTATTTTTGGGATGGTTCCTATTATTTCTTTCTTTGGCTCGGAGAATGTTGGGATCCCATGGTGCCCACTTTGAGCCAGTCACTGAAAAGTCCTGAAAGAGATTTGGAGCGTGTTGAAACCACGTGGAAAGGTCATTACCAGTTACCAGTCACGGGCGTGTCTCCTTCCTCGCCTTTCCCATTACTCTTTACCTCTTTATCTTCACCAACCTTTTCAATTCCTCTAGTTTCTTCTCTTGCTTTATCTCACTCAACTTGACAAAACCACTCTTCTAAATGGCTATGGTCACTGCCTCTGCTCATTTCTCTCTCAAGCCTTCTTCTCCTTTGCCGCGCACCTCTGCATTTCCCAGTATCCCAACGGCTTCCTCCAGATGCTTCCCTTCTGCATTGGGGCCTGCAATACTAGCATGTAAAAGAAGAGCTCTCTTCTGTCCTTCTGTGATAAAAAGCAAAATTAGCCAAGATGTTGATTGTGTTGAGGAGGCCGAGCAACAACAAATACAAGTGGGGAAGCCCAATGAGACCCTCTTGTACTCCAATCTTTTGCCTCTGCTGTTTTTGGCTGCTCTTCCTGGAGGTATTGATCTTGCTCTTCTTTTCCATTGTCGGCGGGTTAATAACTTCACTATTTCTGTGACATCCCTGAGTAAATTTGCCACATGACACAAGGATATATATATATATATATATATACACACACTCACACACACACACACACACACACACACAAACACACACTTTGTAAGGAAGGTGTATAGTATGTGAATTTTTGTGGCTTCTTTAGAAATTGAGAGTTCCACTTCCAGTTCTCTCACTTGTATTTGTTGTTGGGGGTTGTGTGCCTATCACACTTCTTTGGAATACTTTGAATAGCACATTATAAAAGCTTGATTAGTTTGGGGATAGTTTTGATTTTCGTTTAGTTTTCTTAGTTCCTCGACTCTCAACTGAAGTTTTTAACCTTTGTAACAATGTAGTGTTTCTGATTTAATGCATGTGTGAAGCATAAATAGCCGGCCTTTCATCTCATCAGAATATTTATAACAAACTGGTAATATCACTGATTTTGATACTCTTAACGAATCTAAACAGCTGGTGCTGTGACATCTCTATTCGACCCTTTCGTCGAGCTTGTCAAATCATTTAATCTTCCTGGCTGGCTTGTGCATTGGGGGCACCCAGGCAACATGGTATACCTCTCGTAATTATGTATTTATGTTATGCTGTCCACAAAAACATTTATCTAGAGTTGCTTGACATAATTGTCTACGATTTGCTCTGTGTAGGCTGTTGTGCTCTTTGCTATGGGTGGCTATGGATCATATCTTGGATACCGGATACGATATTCTGATGATGTGGTATGAAAATGATACCAACTGCAGCATATATGTTGTAATTGAAAAAAGAATCCCGGACCTTTTCATTACCACCTTGATCATGATATGTTGTGATCATTTCAGGAGGAGAAGGCTAAGGCCAAAGACTTGCACCCCAAGCTTCTAGCTGGGATGTTTTTCTTCTTTGCTGCTGGAGCAACTGGTGGAGTAACAGCTCTTCTCACTTCTGACAAACCCATTTTTGAGAGGTACCGGCCTTCAGAAATCATGCTTCTTCATTTGATTTCCCTTTTATTTTCTTTGGGTTCTCCTTACTCAATTTTATTTACTGATGTACTGAGGTTGGAAGTAATCTGTATCTATTTTTGTAGCTCTCATGCTGTTACTGGGTTTATAGGCCTTGGTCTCTTGACCATTCAAACAATTTTACCTTCTTTATTTGAGGTAATAATTCTTGAAAACATTGCTTGCCATCTAAATCCTCTTTGAGATGCAACTTAAACTTAATTCTTATTAATTTCTTTCTCCTTTTTCCTTTTCACTTTTTCAGGGTAATCCAAACTTAAGAAGTGCTCATGGGGTCTTGGGTACTGGCATAATGACATTATTTGTTGTCCATGCTGCCCTTGGACTTCAACTTGGTCTAAGCTACTAATGTCTTCTCCATGCCCAGATTTCTTGGACTTGCTTCTATTTTTAACTTATTAGCCATATTATGCACACCCTTCACATTTGGAAGCAACACAATAGAGTAAAGATGCAGCAAAACAAGTAGGATTGTTGTAATATTTCAGCAGAGAAACATAGAGGACAATCAATGGATCTGCTAAAAAGTTCAAAATACAAACTGTGCATGTTTTCACTTGGGTGATTAATCCCTGGTACTGCTAGAAACTGGTTCATACTATATAAAATTTAATCTAAACTTGTAACATCTCATGTGAAGGTGTGTTGGGGATAAGTTATATAATTTCCACTTTCCAATTTCTGCAAATTATGGAGTTATTCAAATTGCAGATTGTTTTGTGGGTTTTTTTCATCGGTGCCCCCCCGCCCCACAACACGTCAAAACGTGTCAAACCATACTAAGTCCTAATTGTCATAATCTCACCATTGATAAACCATGATTTTTAGAAACTGTTCCAAGTGACATAACTCAAAAATCTCAATCCTTTTATTTTTTACGATTTTTCCCATTTTCCAACTTGAAAAAATAAAACAACTTTAAAAAATTCTGAAATTTTTTCTTGTCATAGATTACATTATTGTTTTTTTTTGGTTACATGGAGGCCTAAAAAGGCCTAGCAAAGAAAACAGCAAAAACAAAAAGCCAGAACCTAGCCAGGATGGCTATTGGAGATCCTTCTGGTATGGATAGTGTCATCCAAATCATCACAATAAGCATGAGAGGCATAGCAGGGAGGGATAGATTACATTATTGTTAGTGCTTGTACAAATATGCATAATTGTTTACCTTATAATAAGTATTTTATAACCCAGCCCATTCAAGTGGCAGCGCCCTCACCCTCGCTCATTATAGTGGTTGAGCCATTTCCCTCTCCCACTCTTGTGGCCAAGCCAATGCAAATGCATGTGTCCATTCAAATGCTCTTTTCCCTCACTTTAGAGTTAAGGAAAAGTATTTCGTGTCCCAATATGTGCCATTTTCATGTTCCTACCCTCAAGCATGTCCATGTTGTGCCCAAAACCGGCCATGTCCATGCAAGCGAGACTAACTATGTTTAATTTTGGCAGTCCAATCACACTGTGTTATCCAACAACAATGTTATAACACCATGGAGATCAATCCCAAAATTGTCTTAAAAAAAATTCAGACCTTGGTTTCTCACAAAAACTGTGGACTATAGCACACGATTCTTTAACCAAAATCGCGCGTTCTTATTTTCTCACCAAAATCATCCTACCTACAAATCATGATTTTTAAGTACTTCTCAAACTGACGAAATGCAAAAATCTCGACTCGAATTTATTTTACGATATTCCAAATTCTGAATACAAGAAAATATGCTTCACCTTGAAGTCTTCAATCTGTTGCTGGAACTGCTTCAGGTCACCTTCATTCTCCCAGCTTGTTTCTTCATCTCCTAGGTTCTTCCATTTGACAAGGTATTGGTGATGTGCTTTGGTGCAACTGCGCCCGATGGTTCTTTCTGCTAGGATCTCTGCTACCTCCTTCGGCTTGTGTGGTTTGAAGTCGACTACTGCTCTAGCCGGCTGGTTGCGTGTTGGATCTTCTTCATCTGGTTGGTGAGGTTTGAGGTTGCTGACGTGAAAGACTAGATGTGTGCGCATCCATGCTGGGATGTCCACTTTGTAAAAACATTTCCCCACTTTTGCAAGAATGGGAATTAGACCTTCATATCTTATGGCAAGTCTTCTGTCTCGGTTGCTCATAGACCTGAACTGCTCTGATACCAACTGTCACGGGCCAAACTTGCTTAAAAGAAAATGGTCCGTGTGGCACTGCTAGCCTTAACCTGGTTAGCAAGTCAACCAAATAAATATCTTGCAAGAAACAATGGAAATCACGCAATATTAAAATGGGGCATGCAACACGCAAGAACACAATATATGTTTGTTGGGCAAGAAGAACGATTAAATTAAAATATCAAGTTGGACAATCTCACGGGGCACAAATGATTGAATATTTCCTCTTTTATTGATGGTAAGACGTTAAAGGGAGGCAAAAGTACATATGCTTACCTCTACTAGTTCCTGAGTCCACACGTGTTGTCGACTAGGAAACCCTCCCTAAAGAGCATATCGGCCAAATTCTCACTTGGCCACTAGGAAACATCAATATGCTTGAGGAGTCATAATGACTAAATAAAATAAAATACATAATTTATGAATTACTAAAACAACCCTAGCCCACAAGCAATCAACTATACGCTTAACTCATGACCTTGGACAAGGTTGCTTGTGGCTTTACAAGTGCAGCCTCTAACACCATGCAAGCGAGGCCAACCTAAGCCATGCAAGCAAGGCTAACCGTGGCCAATTTTGGAGGTCCAACCACGAGGTTTCACTCAAGAATGATGTTCTAATACCATTGAGAATAACCTCAATTTTTTCTTCAAATATTTTATTTTTCCAAACTTATGATTTTTCACCCAAAATTGTGGACTATAACACACGATTTTTTAGCAAAAATTGCATGTTCTTATTTTCGTACCAAAATCTTACCACCCTCAAATCATGATTTTTAAGGACTTCTCGAACTGACGGAATGCAAAAATTTCGACTTGTTTATTTTTTACGATTTTTTCAAATTCGAAAAACTAGAAAATTAAAAAAAAAAGTAGACGAATGGAGATTTTCGACTTCCGTCAATTGGAACACCTTTTAAAAAAAAAAAAAATTTACCGATGGTAGAATTTTGGCACGGGCAAATTTGAAGAAAAAAGTGTCTTGATAAGATTTGGCAAGCGAGGCCAGAGGATGCCACGACAGGGAGGCCAACGTAGGCCATGCAAGCATGACTAATCTAAGCTATGCAAGCGAGGCTAACAGTGGCCAATTTTGGCTGTCCAACCACGATATTTCACTCAAGAATGATGTTCTAACACTGTGGAGAATAACCCAATTTTGTTCTCCAAATAATTTTGTTTTCAAAATCATAGTTTTTCACCCAAAATTTTGGACTATAGCACACGATTTTTTGGCAAAAATCGCATGATCTTATTTTCATACCAAAATCTTACCACCCTCAAATGATGATTTTTAAGGACTTCTCGAACTGACGGAATGCAAAAATCTCGATTCGTTTATTTTTTACAATTTTTCAAATTCGAAAAACTAGAAAATTTATAAAAAATAAACGAATGAAGATTTTCAACTTTCGTCAATTGGAACACTTTTTTAAAAATATTTTTTACCGATGGTGAAATTTTGGCACGGACAAATTTGAAGAAAAAAGTGTCTTGACAAGATTTGGCAAGCGAGACCAGAGGATGCCACGCCAAGGAGGCCAACGTAGGCCATGCAAGTGAGGTTAACCGTGGCCAATTTTGGTGTCCAACCACGAGGTTTCACTCAATAATGATGTTCTAACACCGTGGAGAATAACCCAAATTTTTATTTTTCAAAAATCATGGTTTTTCACCCAAAACTGTGGCCTATAGCACATAATTTTTTGGCAAAAATTGCATGTTCTTATTTTCGTACCAAAATTTTACCACCCTCAAATCATAATTTTTAAGGACTTCTTGAACTGATGGAATGCAAAAATCTCGACTAGCTAATTTATCTTTTACGATTTTCCAAATTTGGAAAACTTGAAAATTAAAAAAAAGTGGAGATTTCCATCAATTGGAACATCTTTTTAAAAATATTTTTTACCGATGGTGAAATTTTGGCACTGGCAAATTTGAAGAAAAAAGTGTCTTGACAAGGTTTGGCAAGCAAGGCTAGAGGATGTCACGCCAGGGAGGCCAACTTAGGCCATGCAAACGAGGCTAACCGTGGCCAATTTTGGTAGTCCAATAATGAGGTTTCACTCAAGAATGATATTCCTCTAACACCGTGGAAAATAACCCAAACTTTTTCTCCAAATATATATATTTTTTTCAAAATCATGGTTTTTCACCTAAAACTATGGACTATAGCCCATGATTTTTGGGCAAAAATCGCATGTTCTTATTTTCATACAAAAATCTTACCACTCTCAAATCATGATTTTTAAGGACTTCTCGAACTAACGGAATGCAAAAATCTCGACTCGTTTATTTTTAACGATTTTTCAAATTCGAAGAACTAGAAAAAAAAAATAAACGAGTGGAGATTTTCGACTTCCGTCGATTAGAACACTTTTTTAAAAATATTTTGCTCACTCGAGCACGACGGTCGACGGGTCGGAGGAACATGGTCGACCGGTCGAACAATGTCTAGGGACTATGTTTGGCAAAACTCTCATGTTCTTATTTTCGTTCCAAAAATGTAGCACACTCAAATCATGATTTTTAAGGACTTTTCGAACTGACGGAACGCAAAACGCTCGACTCGTTTATTTTTTACGATTTTTCAAATTCGGAAAAGTAGAAAATTCTAAAAAAATTAACGAGTGGATATTTTCGGCTTCCATCAATTGGAACACCTTTTTAAAAATATTTTGCTCACTCGAGCAAGACGGTCGACTGGTCGGAGGAACAGGGTCCACGGGTCGAACAGTGTCCAGGGACTATGTTTTGAAAAAATCGCATGTTCTTATTTTGGTTCTAAAATCTTACCACCCTCAAATAATGATTTTTAAGGACTTTTCGAACTGCCGGATCGCAAAATGCTTGACTCGTTTATTTTTTACGATTTTTCAAATTCAGAAAACTAGAAAATTAAAAAAAAAATGAGTGGAGATTTTTGAGTTCCGTCAATAAAAACACCTTCTAAAAATCATTTTTTACCATTGATAAAATTTTGGCACGGTAAATCGGAAGAAAAAAGAGTCTTGACAAGATTTGGCAAGCGAGGCCAGAGGAGGCTAGGCAAACGAGGCCAGAGGAGGTCACGCAAGCGAGGTCAGAGGTTGTCACGCAAGCGAGGCCAGAGGAGGCCAGGCAAGTGAGGCCAGGGAGGAGAAATTTTTCAGTTTGACCGTCACGCCATATCGGCATGCTAACATGGTGTGACGGGCGAATAATAATTTGACACCTGACCTCCTATGTTAATTAAATTAAATAAAATTGTTTCGTTATTCTGGAAAAAGACATTTTTGGGTCTTTCATCATACCTCTCAGATCTGCACCTCTTTGTCATCCTTAATAAATCCCCAGCATCTCATCTTCATATCGTCTTCTTGTACAACCTTACTTTCAATTATGGACAAACTAATTCATGCTGCTGTGAACTGGTAAAGCATTCCAAAATTTCAATAAAACCATATTTCTTGATCTTTTATGCAGTCCTTTTGATTGGGTCATTTCATCAGTAAATCGGAGAATTTCATCAATGTAGTTGACCTTTAAATTGTTTAATAAATTAATAGACTGTATTACTGAAAATTTTGGGTTAAGGAGGCAAGTCTATGAAATTAGAATCACATCGATTAAATGCTTGGATTATTTTGTTTATCTCAACGATAAACATCCAAGCTTGTCACCATTAATAATCAGCCTTGAGAGAGACGATTCAAGTGATTAGCAGTTGATGATATCAGTTTCCGGCATGGTTGGTCTCGATGGAGATGACGTCGTCCACTTGAATTTCTTGATCGTCCGTCCGAGATGTGTTTCCTTTCGGCGGAGATTGGTGTAAGAGGATGAAGGAGAATCTAAAAACGTCTTTTCCCATAATAACGAAACAATTTTATTTAATTTAATTAACATAGGAGGCCAAGTGTTAAATTATCATTCGCCCACCACACCATGTAAGCATGCCGACATGGCGTGACGGTCACACTGAAAAATTTCTCGCTAGGGGAGGCTAGGCAAGCGAGGCCAGAAAATTTCAGCACAAAAATGCTTTATTCCTTTTTTTCCTTCCTTTTCTTCCATTTATTTTTAGCACAAAAATGTTAAATCAAAGTCAACCAGAAAATGGACAAAAGAATAGATTTAGTGAGGACAATTGTCATTTTCTTTCAAATCGCATGTTCTTATTTGGAGACCATCCCCAAAACTGTCTCTAAAATATATATATATATTCTGAGACCTTGGTTTCTCACCTAAAGCTGTGGACTATAGCACACGATTTTTTGGCCAAAATTGCATGTTCTTATTTTGTGACCAAAATCTTCCCACCCTCAAATCATGATTTTAAGCACTTCTCAAACTGACGGAACGCAAAAATCTCGACCTAGTTTTATTTTACGATAATACAAGAAAATTCATAAAAACAATTCCGCTCGAGATTTTCGAGTTCTATCAATTGGAACACCTTCTAAAAATAATGTTCAATGAATGGTGAAATTATGGCACACGAAAATTTAAAATATATATATATAGTTCACATGGAGGCATGCCAATGTTCCCCCGGCACGTCCATATGTGTTAAACCATGCGAAGTCCCAATTTTATTCACATTTTTCCGTACTATAATCTCACATTTGATAAACCATGATTTTGATAAACTGTTACAAGTGGCATAAGATCACCTCATATGTTTTCTAAGGAATCAAGCTTTTCGATTCATTTTTTCTATGCCCAAAAACCGAACAAATAAAAGATGAAATTCTCTTGAAAAAAAATTGTACCCCATTAGAATATATTTTGGTGAGATTTAACTTGGTGAGATAAAAAAAAAAAAAAATAGAGCAAAAGCAAAGTTGGTGACGTTTAACTTGTGGAGCCAAAAATGGACACGGCAAATTAGGAAACCTGGCGGGTAATTATGAGCCAATCGAAACGATCCAGATGTGAGACACACAGAGAGTCAGACGCAACTTGCGCTTCTCGCTCCGTCTATTCTCAACTTCCTTATATATACACACTAAACTCTCCAACGGCCCCTTCCTCTCATCATTCCATTCTTCCTCTCGCTCAAAGGTTAGTTCCTCATTTTCGTTTTTCCATTCAATGTCGTCTTGTCTTGTTACTTTTTCATTCAATTGTTTCATTACATTGATTGGTTGATCTCATCAATAATTGCGGTGCTTAGTTAGATCTAGATTCGTGGTTATGATATTCTGGTTAATTGTTGCCAATAGTTGCTAGTAATGATAATCTATCATTCTCTAGATTCCAGATTATAGCAATGAGGTAATGTAAGCCATAATGTGCAGGATAACAAGTGCTATAGATGTTTGTTTATGGTATTGATTTCTGTGTATATGACAGTGATATGATCTAGGTTGGTCACTAGCAGGTTTGTAGCTGATCCGGTATTTCTTTAATCAAAATCTCAGAGCTGCTGCACTGTTTGGCATACCTGCCGTTTAGATTTGTTTGGTTCATATATATTTTCATGTCAAAATGGAAAATTGAGATGCATATTTTGTTTTTCCCAGTCTAGAAATGGAGACCTTCCTGTTTACCTCCGAATCTGTTAACGAGGGTCACCCCGACAAGCTCTGCGATCAGGTCTCGGATGCTGTTCTCGATGCCTGCCTGGAACAGGACGCAGAGAGCAAAGTGGCATGCGAAACCTGTACGAAAACCAACATGGTGATGGTGTTTGGTGAAATTACGACCAAGGCTAAGGTAGACTACGAGAAGATAGTTCGAGACACATGCAGAGGAATTGGGTTTGTATCAGCTGATGTAGGCCTTGATGCCGACAAGTGCAAGGTCCTTGTCAACATTGAGGAACAAAGCCCCGAAATTGCGCAAGGAGTTCACGGCCATTTCACCAAGAAGCCTGAGGAAATTGGAGCTGGTGACCAAGGCCACATGTTTGGTTATGCCACAGATGAAACACCTGAGCTCATGCCTTTAACTCATGTGCTTTCTACCAAGCTTGGTGCCAAGCTCACTGAGGTGAGGAAGAACAAAACCGTCCCATGGTTGAGGCCTGATGGAAAGACCCAAGTGACTGTTGAGTACAGAAATGATAATGGAGCCATGGTCCCTCTTCGGGTGCACACCATCCTTATTTCGACCCAACATGATGAGACTGTCACAAATGAGCAGATTGCTGCTGATTTGAAGGAACATGTGATTAAGCCGGTTGTCCCAGCCCAGTACATTGATGACAAAACCATTTATCACCTCAACCCTTCCGGCCGTTTTGTCATCGGCGGACCCCATGGAGATGCTGGCCTCACTGGTCGAAAGATCATCATAGATACCTATGGCGGTTGGGGTGCACATGGTGGTGGTGCTTTCTCGGGCAAGGATCCTACCAAGGTGGACCGAAGTGGTGCATACATCGTAAGGCAGGCAGCAAAGAGTGTGGTGGCATCTGGGCTTGCCCGGCGTTGTATTGTTCAGGTTTCTTATGCAATTGGGGTCCCTGATCCACTATCAGTCTTTGTGGATACCTACAAAACAGGCAAGATCCCAGACAAGGACATACTGGTTCTTATTAAGGAGAATTTTGACTTCAGGCCTGGAATGATTGCACTCCACCTTGATATGAAAAGAGGAGGCAACTTCAGGTATCAGAAGACTGCTGCTTATGGACACTTTGGCCGCGATGACCCAGATTTCACTTGGGAGACTGTAAAGCACCTCAAGCCAAAGGCTTGAAACAAGGAGCTAGTTTTGGCAACTGGTTATTATCGTTGGAAAAGAATAAAGAAGCTTCATAGCATACGTCTGATGTTGAGGTCTGCATATCAAGGCTCAATTTAGAGTTGGATTTAGGAGATGTGTGCTCTAAAGTTGAGGTAGTAGCAAATTAGGAACCTCTGTATTAGTTGTTTCATTGTGTTTTTTCGCTTTATCATTTTTTGTGTTCCCATTCTTTCGCATTACCCAGCTTCTTGATTTTTGAGGATTCTGGCATGTTATTGATTGATCAATTTACAAATATATCAGATTGTTTTCTTTCATAGTTGAAAGATTAATTTCTATACTGTTTTGTAGACCCTATAATCATTCAAATTTCACGGTTTGAAGAGAGCAAATTCCCATCTTTCATTAGCAACTGAAACCTCAAGATACAATGAAAATGGATTGTGTAACTTCAATGATAATTTGTCTGCAAATTATACAACCATAGCGAATACAGAGGTACCTAGACATAAAACAGGTAGTTTCAAACTCTTCATGAGTGCAACCACAAGCGATCATGAAGCCGCTCTTCTCCAGCACCAAACATCTCATCTACCCTTTCACCATCTCTGTAAAAATGGAAGGTCGGGGTATACCGAATGTGTTGAGTTGTTTCGGGGCATTCATCAATGTCTGCATAGATGAACGAGAGCTTTGGGAAACTATTGCTCAGCTTGCAAAATGCAGGAAGGATCTGGTTACACACTCGACACCTGAAAATGAGAACAAACCAATTTCATCATAACTAGCAGTTCAGTCAATAGATCATTGAGGCAATACATCGAACACCTGGCGTGCAAAATGTATGTACACAAAAGTTTCAAACCAGCAGGAGAAAGAAGAAAGCTGCGAAGATATACCAGGTTGCGCCATAATTGATAACTGCCTGCAACGAGTTGGAAAGAGAAAACAAAAACCCAAAATCATTATTACAAGCGTAGACGCAAACAAGACAACCCATTAAGCAATTAAGGGGATTGCAAATGAAAATTGGGGAGAAAATAGGAGGTCGGTTTTTGTGATTGGGATTGCTTACAGGGGTTTTGGAGGACTTGATTTGAAGAAGAATGTCGCTGAGGGTTTGATCGCTAGAAGCAGTCTTCAGGTTTCCAATGCGATTCGCTGGTAAATCCCCCTCCATTTCCTTCTTCAGTTCTACTCCTCAGTGCTCACGACTCCAAAATTTGTTCCTATATAAATCAGTTTCTTACTCAAAAAGACCCATATAAACCTCAATCAGAAATTGCTCAAAAACAAAATTACCCTTTCATATTTTCAAAAACAACTTCTTCTTTTTTTCCCTAACTATTTCTTTTTTTCATGATCATAGTTTTTTTTTTCCCAACTATTTCAAAAAGCTATTTTTTTACCCTACCTAAACTCTAATAAGAAAATTTTCAATAAAAAAACAACCCGAAAGAGAGAGAGATGACTTTTCTATTTGACAAATCGGCACCAAAATAGGGAATATTTTCAACAAGAGACCATCGAAATAATCCAATGAATTTGTTTTTTCAAATGATTTTATTCTAACAAGCAAAAATATATATAATGATCGATTCACCTTATAGGACGCGACATATAGGAGTCATTACTTCATACACATTTGACTACCGATAATTCAATAGACACTCACCAATAATTTTTTAAAATTTTCAAAATTCAATCTCCAGCGGATAACCAACTAAACAATTTCTATCTTTATCGGGGTCTCACAACAAAATTATTATATGATTTGGTTTGTTGTCACCAAATTTTCTCATTTACGGATGAGTGTCGTTCTTGGAGGTGGGTAGCGGCAAAGATGAGATGGTGCTGGAGCATCGATCTCAAGGGTGAAGGTGGGGTTAGCAATGGAATAGAGATGTACTAAGTAAAAGGAAAATATAAAGTCGTAAGGAAGTGTATAGCAAAAGAAAAAGGAAGTTGCAAGGGAAAAAGAAAAAGAAAGAAAAAATTAAAGTGTAAAGCAAATATGGGAGACCGTCTTTAGCCAGACGGCCTATCCAACAGCCATGTCTGACTGATGAACTCATGCTGCCACGTTGATGATTTAAAAATGTAAGATGGTGTTTTGGAATTTTGTAGGAAAAATAGTAGGTACTTTTAGTATTGAGGGTTTTTTTTTTTTCGAATTCTAATTTGTGGATCAGACGTGCTTCTTCTAAATATGGACATGTCAGTATAATTTCTCTTTCGTAATCTTCATTTTGCTCTAATCTAATTTATTCAATTCAAAAAACAAAATATTCATAGAAGTAACATGTTCTATTTAAAGACTCCTCATACAAAATGATATAAAACTCTTCACTCTTTTCTCATGTCTTTTCATTAATTTCAAGAGTATTTTTGCAAACAATTTTTCTACCCGTAAAAAGTTATTTAGTACTTGACGTAAAAACTGCCCGAAGTTGGTCTAGGTAAGTGAAAGGTAACAACTTAATGTATTTTTCAATAACAGCTCGGACAACTTATTGATCGATTTGAGAGTTTCAATACCAATTTGTCCAATGCACCAAAACTTATGTACAATAAATAAACAACTGTTCGTGTCAAGGGATGGATCATGGATCTTAAGTTCTTCTTTTTAAAAGTTATTTTGTAACAACTATTCAAGTTTAAAAATAAAAACGCCGTTGCCGGGGATCGAACCCGGGTCACCCGCGTGACAGGCGGAAATACTTACCACTATACTACAACGACCAAGTTGAAAAATGATTCTTAAACTTCTATTTTAATCTTATTTTATAGTACATCGATTTTAAACCAATAGAAAGGCCTCGTTCAGGGAACAAGAGCATGCGGCATTCGCCACACCACTGCACTCACCGGACTTGAATTAACACAAAAATCATCAAATTTATAGAAATGTCTGATGAACTAGGAATTCAATGCTAGAACCCTTTATCTTAAAACTAAACTCCTGGCTAAATCAACCAACAAAAACATCAACAGTAAAATAGAGAAAAAAAGAAAACAAATCCTTAGTACTTGCAGATTAATATTTACCACACTAGACAACTAGTTAAATTACCAAGATCCAATTGATTCAATGATATTTCTCTCTACGATAATAGATTCAATTCGTCACTTTTAGGTTCATGTCAAACCTTAATCCATTGATTCGGCAAAAATTTTGCCAAAAAAAAACAAAATGGAATGACCAATTTATCAAGATAAAAGAGTCGGAAATAAAAAACATCCAGTTGTTCACCTCCAACAGCATTGTAATTTCAGAGAACTGTGAGATTTCGACTAATAAAGTCCATTTCTAAAGGACTATTTTGTTCATAATAACATTATTGTCAACATTTTCCTCCATTATAGGGGCTTTGCCCAGTTATCAGCGTCTATAGGTCTTGTATTGTGTTCTTCTCTTGATCTTTATGTTCCCTTCCAATTTCCAATTGCAATGATCTCCTTGTTCCACCCAAATACATCTGAGAGACTCCTCTTTTGTTCCGTCAATCATTTGCATACACGAGAGACCAGTTCAGGTAGGAAATAACTCAGGGCATTCAGAAGCATCAGAAGACAACACTTGAATCACCCCCATCAACTCAAGTTGATTTCAGAGAAAGCCCCTGGCTGGAACTTCTGGCACAGAGCTTCTTTGGCTGATTCAATTCGATCTTGGTCCTGCAAACAACTTTCTGAAAATAGTTATTTCATCGAACAACTTCAAAATTAATAGGATACTTGAAACCTTGGGAAATGTTCTTGTACCTTGCCCTCGAAGTAAATTCTAAGAGGCTCACGTCTTGATTTGCGATGGCACCCTTAATGTTTCACATGGAATATTACAATTGGAATCAGATACAAGATATTATATTCACAGGAAAATCTACAGTTCTCAAAAGGCTCTTACCAATGTGGAGGTCTGGAAATTCAAGGCAAAGTTTTGACACAGGTTGAGCAATTTCTAACTGCATATTTTAACAAAAAAGGGAGAGAGAAGAGATGATTACATAAACAGTAATATATCTGTATTTTTTCACATGCTAATACTACTATTACTTCAACACTAAAGATTTCCAGAGTTTATAGGAGAATGTGGACTTCTCGAATCAGGACTTCCATATCCAACATTCAGAAAGTTGTATACAATCACAAAACAAAGACACACTACCTGTCCCTCCTGGTATAAATAATAATAATAATTTCATCTCATTTAACTTTATTTCCTATTTCAGAGACCATATTCAATCCAAAAAATTTTAGTACGAATGAATGGTTCATAGGTCTGACAATATGGTCGAATAGGCAGAGAGTACATTAATACCAACTCACCCACATAAAAGTCGTTCACCCTAAGAGGGTTTTGATTATAATCTACATGCTCATAATTTAGTTGCAGTACCAGGACATAAATTTAAGATGTGAAAATTGTCAAATGGAAGCTAAATTAACTGTGCAATGTAAGAAAAAATATCTGATGGGAGAACAGATCGGCACTGGGAAAAAGAATGAGAGCAATGCTCCACATTTCTTGAAAGAATAATATAATCAAAAAGGGACTCACATTATATCAGGAGTAAGCAGGCAAAATATTAAATTCCTTAATTTTGCAAGGATTGCAATTCATGTATATATATATAGTGTATATGAATGCCTGTATATGTAAATCTACACGCACCAAAACCCAAGACCTCAATTTATTGAAGCATCATAGAAGATTATATACATACATCCGCGAGCTTTGTTGTCAAGCACTTGGATACAAATGGTTGTGTCATTACTAACTCGCCACTGGATCTCATTAGTTCAATTAGACAGTTCCACTCCTCATCTAGCTCCAAGACATTTGTTGCTGTAAAAATTATTACATTTTTACACTTGATCTACAAGAGACAATCGGCAGAAAATATAATATAATTAGTACTTGATTAACCAAAACATATGTAATACATGTACTGATGTACATACACACACCAATTGGCCAAGAGAAAGGCATTTTTTTACAAGTGGAATCTTCAATACAATGTCTTAAATTCAAGCTCACCATAATTACAAAATATATATATATATATATTATATGTGACCTTTCAAGCACTTACCAAAGGGACGATCAGCTTTTCATGATGCAACAATTCAGTAATACCCTCGGGTAACAGAGCCATCTGAGAAGGAAAAAACAAGGATAAGATCAATTCATGCTGTGAAGACTCCAGGACTGGGTATATAGAAAATAATTATTATTGATTGGAAGACAGTGCACAGAAACTAACCACCAGTATATTAGAAAAAGAACACAAAAAAAGACAATGAAATCATTCTACCATAAAATGCATATTTAAGAAAACAGTATATTAGAAAAAGAACACAAAAAAAGACAATGAAATCATTCTACCATAAAATGCATATTTAAGAAAAAGGCATGACATCAAAGTACCTCATTCCGGTCACCAGTGCATTGATCACCTATAAGATGCCTCAGATATTCTTCAAATTCTTCATCAGGAGCCTAAATAAATGAAAATTGACCAACCGAAAATGGTTAGTTGACAATTACAAAACTTGCACAAATTTAGCAAAATGTCGATGATATTCCTACGAATACCATTTTATCCACAGGTTTTAAGAGGTTTTGTTTTCCCAAGAATGAAAGACAAATACATCCAATGAATTATCAGTGGGTGCTTTTTAAAAGTTCACTCAAAACACACAACATACCAGACGAACCCCAAAAGCCTTTGCAACACCTGCCAAAGTGACATCGGAATGGAGTGGGCCTACCCCTCCATATAGAAATACCTACGTAAAGTAAAATTGTATGAAGAATCAGAACCAATAAAGGCAAACCATCATTCATTAATCATTAAGAAACAACCTCAAGAACTCAGATTGTAATGCTTTACCATATCATTATTTGATTGTTGTCGCTCGACTTCTTCAGCCACAGAATCTATCTGTTATCAGAAAGAATGAATAGAAGATGAACGTGTAAGGTAATGACAATAAATGCATGTTTCGACTTTGGAGTTCCACATGTGACTGCGCTTTGATTATTGTAGTGGCATACACATACATTGATACAGATGGGTACTGGAAAAAAAAAAAAAAAAAACTCACATCATTTCGAACAACAGTAGTTTGTGATACCGACCAACCAATGGCATGGAGTTTTCTACACAGTGAATGCCCTAATTGATCCTCAACAGTGCCAAACCTGAGCTATCAAACAGATAAAAAGATAAAAAGAAACTTCAGTAATAACATTGGGCTGAGAATAAAATGGTTACACCAAATTGGAAGCTTGAATTTTTTTTTCATTCCATCATGTTTTCTGTAGTGTTTTTTAAGTTACCTGATACTATGCCAGTCCTCCAACCCTACTGATTGTTTTATACTTTTTTGGTGTAAGGTGATAATAAAGAAAAGAAAAAGAATTGATCATAAACATTACCAACAAATGACTTACAGAATCTCATCCCCCACAGCTATGGCTGAAGCATTGAGTAAGCTACTCTTGGGCAAGTCCATACTGTTAAGGCCATTGGCAACAGCAGGCTTCTTCCCACCAACTGAAGGAGGAAGTTTTTTAACTCTCCCCGCTCTCTCTAACCTTCCATCAGAAAGCAAATACGCAGGTCTAAATACTTCTTTGCTGCTGGAGGAATTGTTAATGCTCAATAATGAATTCGGAACTGTGTCGTATATGCTTCCAATTGAAGTATAACTGTGAAATGAAGAAATCCCAAAAGTATAACCACTTAGCCAAATGTTACTAAACAAGTATAATAGTAGAACGGAATCAAATGACATGTTATAATATCTGCATCAAGAACAAACTCGTAAAACTCATAAGTACGCTCAGCACTGAGGTAAGCAAAGAATCAAAAGCAGAACTTCAAGCAACATAGAGAAAGTATTACCCTTGATCATAAAGACTGCAGTACTGAACCTTGGACGTTAAGATAAAGGCCCACACATCTCTGTAATGAAACAGATGGAAGTCAAACCATCACATTTACTTAATTTTAAGAGCAAGTGGAAAACAAACATGTCCTACTCGTTAGCTCACCATTACTATTCACGGAGATACATATAATAAGCACATTACTCTCAAGCAAGAGTTGAGCATCAATCTTAGCATGGCATTAAGGCCTCAAGGGAAAAAAAAAATTATATAATTCCCAATTGACTAAGGCCATCATTAGATGTGACTAGGAGCTAAGATTGGACTGGAAAATTATAAACTTTTTGTGAAACCCCTCTATGATTGCCACAAAAAGATGATGATTCCTCCAGTCATATTGAAAATGCAAATGCCCCTTAGAGAAGAAACAAACTTGGCCTTGGACAGGTTCACCATTCCTGGATTGCCATGATTTCAGCCACATTTAATAAATCTAAATAAATTCTGATTAAAGAAAAACCAATTAAAGACTCTTTCATTGAATTTCATTCTTTAAAACCAAAAAACAAAAGAGAAAAAAAAAAAGAAACAAAGAAAGAATAAAATTGAGAAAGCAGAATAAGAACCTATATGTACTCCTAAAGTAAATATAATTCTAATAAATGGAGGAGAGATCTCCCTAAAAATTTTATGCAACGGCTACTGATGTCACAAAGTGCTAGTGGCCTTTCCTTTTGCCTCAAACTATCATAAGCAATGAATTTTTACTGACTTTGCTTTCATATTAGTTTGAGAACCCTCCCATAGAACTAGATCACTAGTTAGCCAATACCGATTCCTAAAACCATTTTCCCATGGCTTATCCAGGGCTCTTGCAGTTACTCAATAAGAGAAAACTTATTTAACAAAAAATTTATAACTCCTAATTTGCTTTCTTCCTAGAAGTAAAGACAACTTTGTTCTCTAACAGCTCTTTCCATTTTCCAAAAAGAAATTAAATAAAGAAGAAAGCATATGGTATATCAAGTATCAACACACCTGTATGACCAATCCAAGATAGGATTCACCCTCATGAAAGCTGGCCATCCAAGTGAACTAGGAGAGAATTGTTCTTGCCCTACCTGCAAGATTGAAAGTTCACAGAAGGTAAGGCATCTTTGTCAGAAAATTTTGGAACATGATCTGACAGCAGAAACATGTCTACAGTATGGTTGTGCCTTTTCCAATATAGAAAATCAAAGTACCGCAGTAGGATCACCAATTCGGACACCAAGGAAAATTGCTCTGATTGGTTTGGCATTTAGTAAAGCCTCCAAACCAGACTTGAAATCTGAGCGAATGATATCCAGTTGCAAACCATAGCTGCTTAAATAAAATTATGTCAACTTAAGGCTAGATTCTTTACTATTTAATACGATTAAAATAGAAACATAAATGAACAAAATTTTATAATCTTGCTAAAACTAGAAAATTGTATGATCATATAATGATATTTAAAGACAAAAAACAAACAAAAAGGGGGGAAAGAGAAAAGAGGGAAGATCTCTCACGTAGTGGCTATATCATAAGTAAACGAGTTGATTTCAGGGAAAGCAGATGGGGACTCGAAATATATTGTTCGTATTGGAAAATCTTTTACACCCCCATTTGTACAGCCTTGTTCCCCTTTATGCAAAAAGTAGCCAGCCCTAAGTAGGTGCAGCAAAACCTACACAAACAAGTTATTACTACTATCAATGAGACATAAGACAACGGATAGATCAAGCAAGAAAATCCCTTGAAAACTTACAGTTGAATCCTTTCCCCCATTGAAGCTGAAGGCGACCTCTTCAATTCTGTCGAGGAAAACATTTAGTACTTGCGTATAGATCATGGCTGATCCTCAATTTTTTATTAAAGTGAAGCTAAAACTGTTAAAACTCCAAACTTAAAAGTATCAGGAGCACCTCAAGAGCATTTATTTATTTTTGTTCAAGCCATTATTATTTTCCAAAACTGGTTAGATTATCTTGTATAGCATTAACATACTATGAGTTTTGAATTGAAAGTTTTCCATTTAGTGTGGAGAGTTTTTGGCACAAACACTTTCAAGGTGATGTAAGATACATTTTGGTTTAGTCTCCGACTGTGCCATTAATGACTAAAAGGATGCACCTCCCAAGATCCACATAGTTCTTGCGTTCACGAAGTACCGAAAGCCTTTTTATAATCATAAATCGCTAAAAGCAAGCCACCTTATTATATTAAGGAAAAACATCACATGCTGGGGCAGCGAGAACTCGCATTATCAAATCTCAATTGATAGATTAACAATACAGCTGCTCCCAAGTCCTCAACTTGTGTACTCAAGTGCCCTCATCATCCTTCTTAAGATGATGCCCCCAATGCTAATCTCAAGAGTATCCTTTGTTTTTTATAAGTCCTAAAGTTTATATAACTATAGAGCATCAGTGTTCATGAGGTTTTAAAGGATCCTGGAATTAAGATTTCCACAATTCAGATCATTAAAAATTTACCCATTGTCTCATCAAGATCGCTAATTTTCAAAAGAAAAGAAAAAAATACGAGATTCACTGAGATAATAGCAATCCTGAAATTATGACAACAAAACTAATGACAGCAAAATAATTACACGTTTCATATTAACACTTTGTGTTCCAGACTAGCATGACGGTAGGCAGTTTTAAAATAAATACCAGATATCAATTAGTGATTTGGTTTTGTCATCTCCCTCAACATCCTAATAATTCTTTGAATTGGTATCCACAACACTAAATGTTCCAGATGACTATGATAATAGAGAGTTTAAATGCAATTGGTACATTATTAGTAACTTGTTTTTACCATCCCACTAACCTCCTGATAACGCTTTGAACGATTGTAAACTATTTGATATGATAAGTTATTCCTTTCCCAAAAAGTTGTAAGATGGTCAAAATCTGTACACAAGTCTTGCCGTAGTCTGATTCATATTGGCCAAATCGCCAATAACACGCGGTGTATACATCTAAAGAATCTTAAAGGGATAGTGACAATCTAAAGAAGTACCGACAAGTAAAAGCGAAGTACCTTTTCCTAATATTCAAATCCTTTACTTAGATTCGAATAAGTATTTGACAAGATAGTTCCAAAATTCATATTTAAATGGTTTAAAGCACCTCACAACAAGACCAGTACGTGATACGGGACTAAACATGTCCAAAACATCACACACAGACACTGCAGTAACTGCTAATGAAAGACACATAGGAGAAAGTAAACCGATAATAGCTATCACGACCCATGAAAAGGAGCAGATATAATTTGTCTCAGACGATTTTCTACATTGGCTTTATCTCAATTCATTTCACTTCTGAGAAAATGTAGTACAAATGAAAAAAATAAATCACTTTTCATAAGTTTCACTATATGGAACTTGAGAGAACACAACCCACCGTTAACTGGTTATGTTACAATTTCAAAACTCCATACCCATTCTCTAATCCCCACAATATTATAACCAAACGAGAATCAAAGCCTTGGCCCAGGAAAAACAGTACCCAGTTTACAACAAATACAAGAAGAACTTACGAGTAGAGCGCAAGAGCTCTCTGAATAACATAGATAGCGTTGTTGTACTTGGTCTTAAGCCTTCGATCATCACACTCCCTAATTGCTTTGTCAATCTCCATCTTCCCTGAAACCCAAAAATATGGCACACAGTTATCAAACACTTGACAAAAAGCAATGGGCTTTCACAGATTCAACAGCAAATTTGCTTCATTCTGCAAAACCAAGCTAATGGGTATTCTTAAATAACAAAAATTCATCATCTTGAACTAAATTTAGCAAAAGGGTTTTAGGAAATCCAACAAATTTTGCTCCTTTTTGCTTAGCAATCAAGGAATCGTACCTGAGAATGGTAGTCTGAGCTGAAATGGGAAATCTTGGAAGAGAGAGAGCTAGTTATAACGCTCAAACTCCATGACACACTATTGTTTTTGAATAGAAACAATTCTGGGTTTTTGGGAGTATTACGTGTGTGATGGATGCCACAGGTTGTTTATCTCAGAAAATGAAATTGGTTTGGCCGTTCTTCTCTAATTGAAATAATATTTTTTTGGTGTTCTTCTCCAATTGAAATAATATTTTTTTTGGTTGGCATTTATAATATAAACTCTACGCGCACAGCCAAAGGGAGCTGTTGAAAAGTTGCAAAACCGAAATTGGTGAACCGGATCGGGACGCTACTGTAATAAATAATATTCTCCAATTATTCTCTCTTTTGGAATTTACACCAAAATTCTTAAATGTCTTGAATATTTAAAATGATGATGAAAATGGTTTTTTTTTCCTGTCATAGCTCCATGGAAATGGTGAAACCGTGAAAGTGTTATTTTGGAATACATCTAACTTTACATTGGTTGTAGTAACCAAAAATGGAGGCATTGAAATATTGCAAGAAAAGAAAATGAATTTTTTGGATAAAGAAAATGAATTTTTTGGATAAAGAAAATCCAAAACCAAATCTATCTTATATGTCTCGTGCCAATAATTTTTACCGGAACAATAATATCTTTCTCCATAATCGGTGAGAATGTCCAATGTGATATTGTTTTTTTACTTTTTAATAATTGGTTAATTGGTCAACTAACATTTGGTTCGATGAATAAGACATTCTCTCTAACAAAGTGTTAGTAGATGTCCCAAGTTCAAATCTCCCCCTCTCCTTGATTACATTTGGGATGGCACCAATCGACAAGCGTCGAGGTCGGCCTCCGGGTAGTGAAAATAACTCCAAAACCAATTCAAAGATGTCAGGCTTAGAAGAGACTAAAACTTATCAAAAAAAGAAGAAGCATGGTGAAGGGGTTATCCCTTCAAAAATTAATTAACGACGTCATAAAATTTGTAGATTCTGAGTTTACCTTTATTTTTTTTATGATTACAAAGATTTTTGTGTGTTTTTTATGTTCTATATCAGTGTCGTATGTGAAGTTATTTAGGTATTGGCTTCGTACCAAAAAAATTATAAATAAATAAAAAACTATTAAAATCAGAAAGGAATAGTTGGCTTTTTATTGCAAGTAGATTTGAACCTACACAGTTCTCTTGATTCTCTACCATGGTTCCACTAATCCATGAGCAACTTGGAAAGAATGATATTTGTCTTAGCATGAAGCATCCATCAGGCATCAGTGGTACATTGGTGTTAACCAAAAGGTGGAAACTTGAGTGGCATTCAAGATGTCCTGTCTTGAACCATGAAAACAAAAGAAGCCTTGGTGGAGCACAAAATACAGTCATAACCCCCTTATCATTCATGGGTTGCTATCACTGCAGATATTCTTTGAGAGAGTTGAGGGGTTTGGAGGTGGAAAGGGGCAATAGCCAAAGGTTTCACCACAAGCTTGATGCAATGGCTTGCTGATTGCTCATACAGTCATGCTGATCCTGAGCTTCAGCAATCTCTAATAAGTTCAAGACTTCCCTCAAATATATTCCAAACAGAGACTAAATATTTCAGAGAAAGATTTTCATGTCTCAAAATTCCCACATTGAAAAACAAAAATCATTGGCAATGTGAGCTCTGGGACACCTTTAAAACTGGATTCAAGTACCTATTCCAGTAGGCATAAACGCACAAGCCCTAAAACATTTCTACGATACAAGACATCTACTCAATTCAGATACAGTCCATGCTGCCCAACTTAACAGGAAAGAAATACTGATCTAAGACTCAGAATTCTCTAGATTTTTACCAGAATAAAATGTGAGTGCGATAGTTGATCAACACGTTCACAACAAATAAAAAGCATGCACCTTTTCTGTTACCATTGCAAATGAAAGAGTTGTCAAAAAAAGTAAAATGTTAAATCGCCCAATATCTTAGGCGAACTACAGAATCTGATTGGTTGATTACACAAATGCTTAGCTGTCCTGAAGCAATATGCTAAGATGAATGGACCTTTACATGTAATTAATTCTCCAATGCAATGACTGGTTTAAGCAATCATGAACAAAAAACCATATCTAACATCAGTTAATAAATTTCAGGTGTATGTTTGCTTCAGCATCAATATCCCACAAACAAAACTGGGGGAAATTCTTACTGCGCTTCAATCATCTAGTCGTATAGGCCTTCTTCCAGCCATATATCAACTAAAAAATCGACCATTTCCTGCAGAACCCACCAATATTGATGTTCATATCAACATCACCCAAAGTAGAAAAGAAAGGAAAGCAAACAGAGAGACTTACAGCTAAAGGTATGGGCTCCTGGAAAGGTTCAGTAGTTAAAAGAAGATCCTCATACGTTGTGGTCCAGCTGAAAAAGAAGATATCTTGAGTACTTTTGTCTTTACAACCAAAACAAAGAGGACTTTCGTCTTGAACAGGTAACTAAGAAAAAGGCCGTGCATCCATTAAACAAGTATATGACACACATAGCCAAAAAATGATAGTAGCACTCACAATCTGCAACTTTGGGAGCATATGATTCTTTCACTTACATTTAGCATATAAGTGAATTTTTTTCTGCTTTTTGTACATCATTTTTCTTCTTCATGAATCATGACCAAGAATATGTTTAAAAGAGATGCCGATTTTCTTTTCCTCAAGGATCACCCTTTACATGGAAGCTTTTCAAGAAACTCTAACATGATGTAATTCACATGCCAGATTTGGAATTCAATTGTGGAACAGCTACCCGAATCAATTTTGGAATTCAATATAGGCTTTAGAAGATACGATTTAGTTGAAATGGTAACTTAACACTTTAGAATCATCACTCACGGAATCTAGTACCACCAATCTTTCTTATTTAAAAGATTCCCTCAGACCAAAAGAAAAATAGTAATAAAGGATCCGAGTTCAGCAAACAATGACATGGATATAGATAAATCCTAGAGTTTTCCTTCTAGATAATTGGCAGGCGTGACCAAAAGAACTGACGCAGTCTATTAGTACTTAAATCATCAATGTAATAAGTTCAGAAAAACTTTAATAGAAGCATTACCTCATTATCGGTTCTCTTGGCGCTCTTCGTGATTTCTGAGACTGATCACCAACCCATTCTCTTCTTCTCTCCTGCCAAGCTATCTCAGCTGCATTGTAAGGATATTCATGTTATTCAAATAATAAGATACTAATTCATAATATTCAAATCAAGAAAAAATAGAACTCATAAAATTATCCAGGTCTGTGTTAGATAAATTTCAAGCAGCAGACAATGTATGAAACTTGCTGATATTAAAAATCTAATGAAGAAAGCTTTGACTCATCAAGATAAATGACTTCTTCAAATGTTGGAGGAAAGTCCTTATCTAGTATGCTTCTAACATGTATCAAATCATGCATCACACAACCAACACCAATTTTCCAATAGCAACCATCATTCACAACTTACGAATAAATGAATATAAGGTACCAAACTTCAGATCAACTAGCATAAACCATGGACTCATTGTTGTGACAGGAAGGAAAATTAGAGGTTTGTAACGAAAAGACAGATCTTTTTCTTTCCTTTTTTCTTGGGTGGGACTGAATCTGGGAAGAAACGTACCATGGTTAATAAAGACTACTTTCTCAGTAGGCTTCTCTCTACTAGCAATATCTGAAGCATCTGAAGGTTGAATGCCATGGGAATTAGAAATGCTACCATTAGTTTCCATTCTCCCCAGACCGAACAATCATCGCCTTCTAAACCACTGCTCCAAAAAAAAAAAGTAAAGATGGAGAACTAATCTACATGCAAGAAACATCATCAGCTTTACAAGAGAAAAATCTTATGTATCAGTGATCAGAAAGAAAAACAAAGGGAAGACAAAATGAAAAAAAAAACCAATGAAATCAGAGTAGCTTTCAAAACATTTAGACACATGCAGGCACTAACACAACACATCAAATCCTTATTTCCCTCATATGGGTTCACTAACTATGCTTCATTTTGGGATGAAAGAAAGAAATCAAACCCCTTCCCCTGCTTCCAAATCACGACAAAACTGGGTTTTGCATACAGGTTCTAATCACAGCAAGTTCAGTCCATTGCTGATCATAGCAGCAATTGATGAACCAACAAGGTGACTATCCTAATTGTTCTCACTTCTTGCATCTTTAACTCCATAGCTAATACATTACCTAATTTCATATGATTAGTGAACTACCCACAAGATTCCAAATTGCAGCTTTCACTATTGTTATCTAATTCTAAGGACCACCATTCCTTTTACAATTTGTTACATTGGAATATTAGCATATTGTAATCCACAGTAACCCATTTCATTTCCAAAAGTTGTAATCTTTCAATCAGTCCAATCAACACTCACCAAAGCACAGTATACATTATCAGTTTGCTAATTCACAAATCATCAACTCTAACAAGACATGAACTAGAAACTCCACAAACCAAGTTCAAGCAAAGAAACCCATTATTACTCTTCCATTGATTCAAATGCACTCTTTGAAATTTCAAGACAAGTACATGATACCCATCAAAGTTACCTGGAAAATAAGGTGGGGAAAAAGAAAAGAATACCTGGGTTTCTTGGAGTACGAAAGGGAACCGTTCTCGCGGGGGTGTGAGAATAATGAAGAAAAGCAGAGGGTTTTTGAAGATTCAAGAATTTGTTTGGTGAAGATAAAAAAGACTTCGTTTTTCCTATGATAAAATCAAGGTGGAGACTTGGGACTTGGAGTTTCAACTTTTTTTTTTGGAGTTTCAACTTTTTCTTTTATTTTCTTTGGATAAGGAAGTTGGTGGATTTGGAATTTGGACTGGACGTTGGAGTGTTGGACGGTTGGACCATCCATTTCATGATCCAATCCGAAACCCAAACCGGCCTGAATTTGCACACGTGGGTCAAAGTGATTTGTTCACAGCCTCATAGTCACTGGGTCCCCACTCTAATCCAGGACCAATGTCTTTTTCTTTTGCTTTTCGAAGAAAATACCTATCACGAGTAACTTAAATTTTAGACCAAAAAATTAAGACAGTCACTCAACTTTGCATCGTTCGACACTTTGGTCACTGAGTTTTGAAATATATCACTTTAGTCACTGAACTATAACACCGTGTATCACTTTAATCATCACCGCCCATCAAACCTTGAATTGAGGTGCAACACCTATACCAAAATGTTCGCAAGTATGAGATGAGTAACTTTTATAACTGGGACTAAACTCGATTCGGCCTAGAATGTCCGTAATTTGGCCCGAAAGTCGACAGTGACCGGAACTTTAACTCTTCCATTCTCCGTCGTACGACAACGGTTTGAGACGGGGTTGGTGACGTTGAACTCGCCTCGAGGAGGGCTTCAAAGCCCAGTATGTGGCGTCGATCGATTTGGCCGGTTGTGGAGAGAGACGCATGAGAGGAGAGAGAGATGTCGATGAGAGAGAGGGAGATGATACAAGTGATTAAAGTGATATACAGTGTTATAGTTCAATGACTAAAGTGATATATTTCAAAACTCAGTGACTAAAGTGTCGAATGTGTTAAACTTCAGTGACTGTTTTGATTTTTTTGCCTACATTTTTTGGATTTTTTTTCATTAAGGAAATTCTAAATTTCTCATTTAGCATTATACGTTTTAATGTGAACTTGCGCGTACCTTTCTTAAGCTGCAAGATGTATGTTCACGCGGTAGCTTTGTTTGGTATAGTTATTCTAAACTACATAGAATATCGATGTAATTAGATCATGCTTGTTTCGTGGGTGCCTATGCTACTCTTTATTACTAAACAAGTATTTATCATGAAGATGAACAAATTATAAACACCTTAAAGTTGATCCGAGGTGGTTAGTGTAGTGGTTTGACACCCAAGTTGTCTCATGAGAGATTTTGGATTCGACTCCCCTCGTACACCAGGTTGAGATGAGGTGGGGGGGTGTGTGTTAAAAAAAACAAACACCTTAAAGTATGAGGATATGATTACAAACTTTCCGTCGGTAATCTAAAATTGTGATAAAAAAAAGGAAAATTTCTTTAATTTTTAAATGATACCCATTTGCATTCGAAATATCTTTGCGTTTGTAAATGCAGGGAAACTAATTAAAAAAAATAGCTTTTTTTCTTTTTATGCACATTTTTTTTTTTGAAGGGCTTTTTATGCACATTCTTGGCATGCCAAGAATTCTCCTAGGTAGGTTTATCACTAACAAAGTTGCCAACCTTTTAAATTGGGCTTGGATGCTTCTCTCAACTTTGGGCTTAGATTAGCTAGTCTAGATAGACCCCAAGTTGAAACCAAACGAAAATAAAAGCCTAAAAGGTAAGCTTGGCAAATGGCAAAACACCTTATAGCATCGGATTTGAATGATATTAGAATAGTGATAAGATAGACATATAGAATTTGAGGCCTTTGTTTTTGCCTAGTGGTTTTGTATGGTGATCTATTGCATTAAAAATGTACTTTCTACACTTTATTATAAAAATGTATTAATCTTTTGTTCTTATAGAGAGAGAGAAACTCCACCCTATGTTCAGAAAATATTTTTCCATAATCTTGTCCCTTCTTCGAATCCAGATCCACATCCCACCTCCCACGAGATATGATTTGCAATTTTGAGAGCGGCGGCAAAAGGTCCACCTTGGGCCATCCTCCCAACCCATTTTTGTATAGTTGTTAATGCAATTTTTATCCGCTTTAGTTTGTCCGGTAAGAAATTACAACTTTTATCAGCTGTAATTTCTACATTTATATGCTCGTAATAAGAGTCAAATAAAGGTCTTGGGATTAGCCTAAGTGGTGAGGGAATGTGAAGAAATTGGTTCGAATTTTATTAGATTAGGGGTTCGATCCTTTCTAATGTAACAAAAAAAAATCAAATAAAAACAAAACACCAAAAAGCAAGTCAATATCAAGTATAAAAAAATGACTTGTCTAAATGAAAATTCTTTTGAAAAAAAATTGATCAAAATTGATAATTTTGTTTACAAAGTATTACTCGATTATGATTCTCTCAATCATTTTCCTCATTATGTTTGGTTTTTTGTGAGTTTCTTATGTGTTTCTTTCGTTTAAAAAAAAATGAACGATTATTGAAAGTGGTTGCATGAGGTCTGAAAAACTCTACCCCATTATATATATATATATAAATGAGGTCTGAAAAATCAAAAATATATTCATTTTGGACATGGGGATTATTGTAGACCCCATTATATATATAATTATAAATGTCTTCTACTTATATATTTTTGGGTATATCCTCCTAAAGAGTAAAGACCAATCTAAGTGTCGGTAGGGTAAGCATTTAGTCATGTTCATATCACAATATCATACACACACAAATATATATATCACTTGTAGTCTTCAATCAATTCCAAAGCTTTAGGCTTTTAGCAAAGGTTCCTTCACTCGATCCTTTGTCGTATTATATGATGTATTCAGCATCTAGTGACTATTACATTCAAACTTTCGCATCGTATTCCTTTAGTGTCATAATCAATATTTAATTCTATTGTGTCTTCCATTATTTACTTAATTAATTTAAAACTTTTCAATTTCAGAGCCACACAATAATTATTCTTGGTTTGAGCTTGATCATCTATGTATCCATCGTCACATTAATTAGAAGATAGACAATTAATGTTTGGTGACGAAATGTTTGGTCCAATATAGAACAATATATTAACAAGCTTTGCTCGGTAACTAGTTAACTACTTTACACCAACAACAATAATTGTGCATGCTTCTCACTTAGCTACTATTGATAAATTTTGATTATTCTTAATAACTTCAATACTTCATTAGTTCATGACTTACCTTTTACTAAAAGTTTTTTTTCTTTTTTTTTTTATCGAGATCGTGGTATTCCAAAGACTATCTAGGCCAAAAAACTAATCCACTCAGGGGCAGTGTCAGAAACCTTCATTCCCCTAACCAGTCATATAATGAATTGAGATTTAACTCTAATCCTTAGTTGGCAGAATTCGAACCTAGGTGAGATGTTCCACACCTAGAGGCTCAACCAACACGACCACCAAGGTTAAGAATAGGGCATTGGCTTGGGAGAAAGACCCTGACCGAAATCAAGAAATTCTGATCGGATCGGAGTTATAAACTTAGACTAATTAAGGTGCACTCACAGAGGAAATCGATCAGCTATTATCGCGTGTGCATGTCTTTTTTAAGAGTATCTTTGAACCTTAATTATTTATAAGCAACAAGCATAGTTTGTGCAAGACTGTAACACGCGAGCGCAGATATAGAGCTAGAGTCGGAACAAGGAATTTGAGAAACTCAATTTTCTTAGATCGATCAATTGAGACCAAAGAATCGAGGGAGGCTAAAGTTCGACGTGCTTAATTAATATATATACTAGGATTTCTTGACCATGCATGCAAACAAAAGAGTGAAAAGCTATTATATGAAAATCGATCATATATATGCCAATCTAGAATGACTAAACTAATCGCTAGCTATATATCAAATCCAAGTGATATGAGTGACATGACCATGGACCTAAATCGATTTGTATATATAAGAAATAAGCTAAGATCAAAGTTCAAGTTTTACCTTCCCTATATTTCTCGAACTTTAGAGTCCCCTCCTCCTCCTTAAAAAAAAAAAACTAAGATCGAGCTGGGCAGTGTTCAAATGTCTACCCTTAAAGCAATTTACTGTACGTCATGCATGGGACATGTACGTACGTACTACGACTTTCATGAGCTAGCTAGCTAGCTAGGGCTTCTTGGTCTGTCGGTGAAGTGAGCCCCACATTTATCTGGCCGACAAAATAGTAAAGAATCTACGATATATGTGGAACTTTCTCTATTCTTGGGGACTTGATATATAGAAAGAGGCCATGAATTCTAATTATACAAGATCGATGGAGCTGGCACTTCATTCACCGGCAAACATATGCACGTATGAAGATTTAGTACGGAAGATGTTTCTGTTGTTGGCAATGAAACACGATCAATAGAGCATTTGCAGTGGATGTACGTACAAATAAAACTGTAGTGAAGAAGCAAAACAAGATTGTTACTTAATTCGATCCTCTATTATTAGCTAGAACTCTCTTTACCGACCGGTTAGCTAGGTTCATCGATCCCTCTGTAAATCCATGACAACTTGCTATATATATATATATGCATCCATCTTCAGAATGCCGATCGAAACCAGCTTAATTGTAATCCAAGAGAGTTTGCAGGGCATCCATCTCCAGAATGCCTAGCTATATATATATATACATTCTACGTACTGTTGAGTTATATACTGTGCTTACGTTAATTACTTTACTAATTGGTACGTATATATATATAGTACAGCATTTTGTGGAGGCATATATATATTTACGATGGTCCACAGAATCAAATATACGATTTTAGGGAAACTTTTAAACGGTCCTCTGTATTAAATAAGACAAGAAAAATGTTGGGGGGTGGTCAAAAGCATCAGGAAATTGGTACAGACTATCGATCTGGGTCGGAGTCTTTAATGGTGACCGAGTGGATCTGAGCTGAGCCAAAAACCAGTAATAAAAGCTCCCAACATTTCTGTCTAGGAAACATAAATGAAAGCAGCCTTCTATTATTAACAACTTATTGGTAGCTAGTTCCCTTTCAATTTTCCTCTACTTTCATCATCTCTGCCTAGAAAATTAGATATTCATTATTGGAATATCATATATATATATATATATATATAAGTTTGTCACCGATCATCATGATACCATAACTGCGCTGAATTAATCATCTATGGGATTCCTGTGGCCGGATTGATCTTTGATCTGGTCGAAGACAACCAAGAACATCGATCTCTGATTATATGTGGGCATTTTAATTTGCTACTACACATGAGAATGATGAGGTCACAAAACCCTAAATACTTATCCGCACAAATATACATACAAACATGTACATAGTTAATAAACTTGCAAACGAGCCCTTAGTCTAGTGGTACTTTCGGTCCTAGCTAGTTCCAATCTCGAATCTTTCCTGATTGGAGTGTGCGAGAGTTTTCTCTTTCAATGGCTTTGCAAGCTTTCCTACTCAGTCTTGGTTTGCTTGGGAGTTCAGCGAGTTCCGACAGTCTTCTCTCTTATAATTGGTGCCGACTTACGAAGATTGTGAGTTTTTATCATCAACTTTTGTTACGACCAATGAAATGATCGATAAAGGATGTCTTCTTCCGCCTCGTATTCTAGTCACTGAGATCGATATAGGTTCAAATGTTTATCTTTTATATATGCTAGCTAGTCTTTTTAGTGGTTAGGAGTTAGTATTAGGTATAGTAATGTGCTGCATTGATATTGATTAGGGACCTATTATATTGTAGACCTATTTACTTGTTAATTTGGAACGAAGAATGGATGGATGAGAATAAACTCCCAAGGTAATCAAGATTTGACCACGTAATCGAGTTCTTGAAGCAATTGGAGAATTTACTTAATTACTTATGGGACTCATATACATTCCGGTTTTTTGTGTGTTAGTAAACGCACGAGAAACTATGTATCATAATCGTTTTTCATACTAATTCGAGGTAAGTAAACGTGTTATATATATATAGTAACTATATATGACGTGTCATAGAAATCGTGGGTTGCCAAGTTTTTTATAATAATTCCTTTTGTATGAATGAAATTTATGATGTTTATGAATGTACCTAATTAAAATTGTATGAATGAAATTTATGATCTTCTTTTTCTGTCCAAAATGTAAATTTTAACTAAATCCATTTTATTTTATGAAAAGAAAATCCTGACTAAGATATGGAAATTGGGAGAGAATTTATCCCATTTTAGGGATAAAGCTGAGGAATTACCAAAGGAATATATTCTTCAGTTTTAGATCCCTTTTCTTTCTTTTTTGTTAATTTCATGACTAAAACATGTATAATTTCAGGGAATATGTAATCAATCATACAAGGTTTGGGGTAATGAAATCAATCATTCAAGGTTTGAATAAAATATATATATATATATTTATAAGCAGTACAACGTACAGTTCACCACGATCACGAGTCCAAATCAATCGATCTAAGCTTTATGATCAAATCATGCAGAGGTCCCCCATGCATCCTGCATATGAATGACCCACTCCCACATTGATGAACTTCACAGGTTTAATTACATCTTTGGATTCATATGTAAGATCTGAATATTATCCCTAAGCTAGCTGCCTAATAATTATTACAAAAATGCTTCTAATTAATTTCTTTTCTTCTTATTGTATCATTAAAATTTCCTCTAGCTTTCTCTCCTTGATGCAAGTGCATTGCCACCCACACTAATAACTCTTGCATAAACTGTTGTGCGGAAACACAAATATAAACCTCGATGGACTCAAAAAGTATCATTTATGTATATTCTCTCCAAATTTAAGGACATAACAGATGAGTTACTGACTTACTGCCCGCGACTATTTGGTCTAGTGACATACGTCTCTCTTTTGTAAATGATAGATTTTGAGCTCGACTAAATAATTATTAGTTGTTGTGTCATAAAAAAAAGTTATGAGGTGTGTGGTTCTTGATATTAGTCGTGTGCTTTGTTTTTAGTTGACATGAGATTATATAATATGATCGAATCCCCTTTCTTTAACATAAACATGGTTGTGTACATGCCGCCTAATATAAGTATGTACTCATTGACGAATATATGTAAGGGCAATTAAGTGAGGTCTATCGCTTTGATCTATGTATTGTGATCGATCAAATGCCTCAAAAAAGTTGAGATAGATAACTCGTTATACTTTTCCAAGCTTGACAAAGAAATGTGATTGAAGCCACCATTAATACATGATCGATCACACTACTATATTTTCCTCATAAGACAAAACAGCATATGAATGCACAGAATATGTATTAAGTGGTGCAAAGCTAGAATTACAATTACATTTGACAGAAACAAACATTTGACATCTCATCCTCCAACTTCATCATGGAGCTGCTGACACACTGGCAAGAGAAATGCAAAGGTAAAAAAAAAGACACAATGTGGGTAATCCAACAAGGATTGCTTTTAAGGCAAGAGACAGAAATTGCATGAGCTGGCTATCATTGAGAGGCTGAAAGAATTTTTTTTTTTTTTTTAAACTCATCACAAAGCCCAAGTTCATGTGGAGGAAGGAATCACAGAGCTAGCTACAGATGCAACACATTTAAGAGACACCCATCTACCCATTCTGCATCACATCCTCTTTTCCTAGCTTTCCAACCATGAAAACCAAAGCAAAACTTGTTTCCTCAATTAAGAGTGAGGAAAGAAAGTAGTTGTCAATTATAGAGAGTAAGTACTAGTACTTTTTACTTTGTCTCTATAGCTATATTTCACATTACCTATATATTAACGTACTTACCCAAACCTTACTAGCTTATCTGATGGGGACCCATTTGGATGGTTAATTTCAGTGCTAATTTTCTTATTTATATCAAACTGTACTCTTTCTCCCGGCCATATAATAAACCTGGTCTTCAGCTACCTTTCCCTCACTCTCCTGCATTTATACAGAAGCAATTATTCTGTTTTCCTTTGTACAATTTTTCTCTTCTCTCCTTTCATTCATGGCTCTCTTACTCTTCTTCCTCCTAATTGTTTTGGTACCTTCAAGCAATGCTGACTGGCCACCATCACCTGGCTACTGGCCAAGTTCTAAATTCAGGTCTATGAGCTTTTATAAAGGGTTTAGAACCCTCTGGGGTCCTCAGCATCAAAGCTTAGACCAAAATGCATTAACAATCTGGCTTGACAGAACCACAGGTCTATCTCTCACTTCATTTTAATGATTGCTTAATGCTCCCAAAGTAATCACTTGCTAAAGTGTCTGATTCTTGCTCATTAATTTTACTGCAACAGGAAGTGGATTCAAGTCGGTTCGACCATTTCGATCCGGTTACTTTGGTTCCTCCATTAAGCTTCAGACTGGTTATACTGCAGGAGTTATAACAGCTTTCTATGTAAGATCAGCGAACTTAAATAGTTACACTTGCTTACTTTTAGATTAAGAAAACTAATGCTTTCACAAATTTTCATCAAGCATATATAATGAGTTTTGATTCAAGTAATTGTGTTGATCATGAATTGATCAAATGTTGCAGCTCTCAAACAGTGAAGCTCATCCAGGGTATCATGATGAAGTGGACATTGAGTTTTTGGGGACTACATTTGGGAAGCCCTATACTTTGCAGACCAATGTATACATCAGAGGAAGTGGGGATGGAAAAATTATTGGAAGAGAGATGAAGTTTCATTTGTGGTTTGATCCTACCCAAGATTTTCATCACTATGCTATATTATGGAGTCCCAAGGAGATCATGTAAGTATTTTTTTGGTAATAATCATGGTTTAGTCCCATCATATATACATTTACAAAATGCTAATATGCTTTTGTATTTGAAATTAAACTCATTAAAAAGAAATATGTGTAGGAAAATAGACAAACTATTCATCTATATTGCTTTTGAACTTTGATGAAATAGTTAGACTTGATCTGACATGTTTGTCATTGTCTAATTTTAAAGGTAAACAATAATCTTGACCCTGCCAATAAATTAAAGGCAGCTAGAATGACATTTTATTCTTTCTCTGAATTCTGAAATTAAGGAAAAGCCAAACTATGACAGGGGTAATTACATATTTAATTTCAACATCTCATGAACAGAATTGACTTTAACTAAATATTATTAATACAAGCTTATGAATCAATGAATATGATGTACAAACTTGGAAATTAGTACAAAGAACTAGGATTCAGAAGGGTAAAAAGGCTTTCCCCATTGGGTGATAGACTGATAGGGCATGTGTCATTTCACTCTTTAGTCTATAGTTTAATGTGTTTTTTTTTTAATTGAGATTGTGGTATCCTAAATGTTTCTTTGGCCAAATGACTAATTCACTCGGAAACAGTGTCAGAAGTCTTCATTCCTCTAATTTAATGTGCATTCTTATTCTTTTATATTACTGGTTGAATATAACTATGTGTTTATCGTGTGTGCGTGTGTTATAAGGTTGAGAGGTAAAAGATTCAGTTAATTAGTTTCGAAGAGAAAACGTTGTCTCCATTACACAGTTTAGATGTATTGATTGACAATAACAAAATAAGACAACTAAATCTAATAGTATTAAGCTATTGGTTTCACTTGCTTGCCACTAAAGCCAAAGCATGATGCAATATTAAACTAATCCATATTCAAATATTGTTGACTTTGCTGGTAGGTTAATTGTCATATAGTACTTTTTTTAGATTCATATAAGTAAGATTAATTATTGTTACAGATTTTTGGTGGATGATGTGCCCATAAGGAGGTACCAAAGAAAGAGTGTTGCAACATTTCCCTTAAGGCCAATGTGGCTTTATGGTTCAATATGGGATGCCTCATCCTGGGCTACTGAAGATGGAAAATACAAAGCAGATTACAGATACCAACCCTTTGTTGCAAAGTTTACCAATTTCAAAGCCGGTGGTTGCTCCGCCTATTCCCCCGCCTGGTGCCACCCAGTCTCGGCCTCTCCGTTCAGGTCAGGTGGGTTGACCCGACAACAGTACCGGGTCATGAAATGGGTTCAAGTCAACCATATGGTGTATGACTATTGCAGGGACTACAAGAGGGACCATTCCCTAACACCTGAATGTTGGGGTTAATCATATGCTTCAAGATTGAAGTTCCCCTCAATTTTCACTTCATTTAAGTGCATTCTCCTTTTCTTATGTTTTATTCTAATTTAAAAAGAAGAAAATGTGTGTGAATTGCCTTGAGATGGGTCATCAATCTGAACGTCCAAGGCTTCTCCAAAAGAAGAAAATTTGGAATTTGGTGTGTTCCATTTTTGTTCACATTGTATGCTTTCCATTCTTTTCAATGGTGCATTTGGTGTACATTGGCAAGTAAACAAAAAAAAAACCCAAAAACAAAAAGATAATGGATTCATGGTCCTGGGTGATGAAGCTAAAGAATGGAAGGTCATGGGTTATGAGCAAGTGTGTGTGCACAGTGCACTTGATTTTTTACTTTATGCAATGCCCAGAAGCACTTGTCAATTCTTAATAATGCAACAGCTTTTGTTCTTCTTCTTCTTCTTCTTCTTCTTCTTTGTTTTTTGTTTTGTTCTATATGTCTGAATGACTGCCATAGAAATAGGGGTACTTTGTGATTGGTCATAGTCTGAGCTCTGAAGCTAGTACTACTACTAGTGTGACTCCCAAGAGCAATTCTCAACTGTGTCTTTGTGGATTTATTACCTTAGTTTAAGGCCACTTCTCTTTGCATATGAATGCCACTTGAAATCAGAAATTGGAAATTAAAAACAGGAATTGCAGTGAGATGTGAAAAGCTGAAGGAGCATTACAGCAGCACTACTCTCTATTGTGATATCCAAATACAATAATTGGAGTTGTATTGTACTGTATCTCCTAGATGTTAGAATATATTACTGCATGGACTCAAAAAATTTAAGTAGTTGATTTGACAAAAATAAAATTAAAATAATTGAAGATGATAGAAAATGAGAAAATTCCTCATTTGCAGTTCTAGTTGTGCACCTGCACCTGGGGAGATAATGAGAGAACACATTGTATGCTTCGAACAAACAACACTTTGCAAACTAACAAAGAATAGTGAAGAACGAGAGTCCGATGTTTCGAACCAAAGACACTTTGTAAACAATCACCAAACCCCAAAAGTTTAAACAAAAACGAATTAATAATGTATGTCAAACTAACAAAAATAATTAGAGATTTGTCATGTATATGAATAAACTAAGGAGTAAGGAGTGTAATCTATATGGGAAAATGGAAAACTACTAATTAAGGAAGAATGGTTAGAGAAAAAAATATATGAATTTTCATGATTGATATGACATGCTAACGAAAAATCATATGACTCATCTAACCAACCAAAATTTAATGCACTTCAGATGAACCCTAGCTAGAATTGTTTTAACCTTGAAGCATTTTTACATTTAGCTGCATACACAAGTGGATTCTATCTTCACCTGTACGGTCATTTCATTTGACATTATGCAGATCATGTTCGGTCTTACACATACAGTTGTAAGTAAGACCCACATGTTAATCCACAGGGAGCAGAAACCAATTCCTACTGGGAAAATTAATGGTATCACAAACTATACTGTCCATACACTGCAACACCCAAAATTGAGTAAAATTAACAAAAGGGTAGCTCATAATATGCTTGGGGAAAAAACATGTTTTTATTTGTTTTGTCGGAGAGTCTTCAGTACACGGCGTGTAGCTATAAGGCCTTCCGTCAACCGTCAAAGGTTAGAAAAAAATGTTAACCCATTTCTCTGACCAGGTTTGGACGGCTTAAATTGCATTGTGCATGTACACGCCGTGTACTGAATAATTTTTCTTGTTATTTTGGTACAATAAACATGTTTGTTTCTCTCAATGAACATGACCTGTGAAAATGATTAGTCACTGATTGAGTACAATAATGCAAAAGCCATAGGCCCAACTGCCTAAAGACGCTGAAATGAAATAGATGGGGGTGTTGTTGATTGGGGAGCTTTAGAGCTTTTTTTTTTATAGGGAGCTTTAGAGCTTTAAGTGGACTGAAAAAGATGGAATGTTTTAGAAAACAAAGAGATATGGCTTAAGCAATTAGGGTCCATATCCTCATACTGTCATACATACCCTCTTTGGCCTCACAGCCCTCTAGCTTCTTCTTTTGGAATCTTATGAAAAACCTCATAATGAAATGTTAGGTTTGAGTAGTTACAAAGATGCATGATGTCCGCCCTACACCAGAAAGCATGACTCATCTTCTATACAAAGCATTGTGATGGTATTTTTTATCCTGATAATTGAAATTGTTGTGTGTAGATAGATCATTGTCATCTGAAATCTCCATGTTTATTAAGCTCAATAGAAGGAAACAGGGCAACAAGTTTCTGGGGTCTACAAGGGAAGCATACAAAAGAGTTATAAGACTAGAAGAGGAGTTGCCTTTTGTTGTTTTGCAGGATAGAGTAGTTTCTTGTGTTCCCTATTAATGTTTGGGTGCTTGGAATCTATAGGGTTGTGTTTTATACGATACCTCATGTAGATTAATTGCTATAGTTGAAGAAGAAGAATCCTATTCTCAACCAAAAAAAAAAAAAAGAAGAATCCAAGTATGTATTTTATAGACAAGGTGAAGTGGACAAAGGATAGAGGTAGATTGTGCTTTTAACCGGAAAGCATCATGTTTGATATTTGTTACCACTTCTTCAGTTTGATGGCTTCATAATTATGCATACCAAGGCATGAAGGCAAAAAGGGCAGGTTATGCTTGGCCTTGGGGTTTGCTCCGCTATTTTTTTATTGATATATATATATTGTTTGATCCTAAATATCACAAGCCGACCTTAGCTCAGTTGGTAGAGCGGAGGACTGTAGTGGGTAAAACCGTCAGATATCCTTAGGTCGCTGGTTCGAATCCGGCAGGTCGGATTTTTTTTTACTTTTCCCAAAATATTTTAGACAACTCGGCAAAAAAATAGCATTTACTCAAAAAATAGAAAAATAAAACCTTTCTCATTTCCCTTTCCTTGCAATTATACATAGATTAAGCCCCCATCTATCCAAAAAATAATAATAATATTATACATAGATAAGAACAACACACTAATATGATACAAATTACAGCAACTGTAGTCCCTCAAGCACAAAGCAACTGAAATTTGAACAATTACATAACTGAACATTACTTATTTCATGAAAGCTTGGTGCTGAAGAGTTGCAGTGTGTCACCATTCAAACAACTTAGGAGACCTTTCCTGAAAGCAGGAGTGTACTTCACATCACGAACAGGACTTTGCTGTAAGTTAAGGCGCTGAACACCAGTAAAAGATGGCAACTCTTCTAAAACTAATTCAGTAGATAGTTTATCTTCAGATGCAAACCACCTGCCACAATTTTCTATGTTGATAATTGCAGATTTTGGCAGTCCGATATCACACACGTTGGCATGTGAAGATCCCAACTTGCGAAAATGGCTGCTGCTGCCTGTTCTCTTTAAGAAAACATGGCAACCCACTGTTCCTTGTCCGATGGCACGTGAAGGAGTAAGCAGTGGTTGAGAAAAAACTGTCTCATCAGAAAATTCTACTTTGGGACGATAGCAAGCAACAATGTCATCTCTGCTAGGGCAATAAGCAAGAGATATACAAACTCCTTGGTTCTCTGTTTCAGGGACCAAAATTGGCCTTCACAGAATTGAATTTTAGTCAGAAAATTCTACTGTTAGAAAATTACTCGAGCGATAAAAAAGATACAGTATGCAGAATTGAAAGGAATGGTAATCCAGAAAACTCTGATCTCCAATGGATCCATAGCCCATTAGAATTTAGAAAGATAAGGAATTAACAAAAAAAATAAAAGGTAGAGATAGAATGATTTGAACTCACCCTTTTTCAGCACTACCAAAATTCCACAGACATACGCCAATTGACGATGCAGACATCACTGTTCTAACACCAGAGGGAAGAGATGAATTATATGAAAGGGAATGCACGGTATGAATTGGGTTGCTTGTCAACCCCTTCAGCGATTCAACAGGCCCTGAGGTTTGGCGCATATCAAACACCAGAAGATAGCCATTCTACAAGAACAGGAAAATTAAAAATTGAAGCTGATACTATACAAAAAAGGGCTTTCAAGATACATAAGACATGATGTAGGGTTAGCCCAGTTATCCAGCATATATATATAGCGATCTGTTGAAATAAACACAATGCCAGACCTGTAATCCAGCATATATATAATTTGAATTGTTGAGATCCCATGAGCATGTCCAAGCAGCAGCCTGCAAGCACAAATGTCAACTTGACGAAAACAGTGTTTTAACAGGTTATTCCAAGCTTCCAGCAAAAAAAAAAACATTATGTCAAGCAATAAAAACATTGGCACAAAGAAACGACAGAATGAAGAAACATAATAATATCAAACTTCAAAAGACTGAGATGTTTAAGGTGCAGGCTGCATAGGCACACAAACACACACAGGCTTGCAGAGACATAAATCACATCAGCCATAACACCGAGTGACACATTTACAAGCCATGCGACATAGACCAGAAGTTACCAACTTTAACATGACAATAAAAATTTAATCACTTTATGTTTCCCCTGCAATATGAACAAGAAACCAGCCGACCAGCATTTGGTCTAGTAGTCAGGCATAGTATTGGTAGAGGTTTCATGTTCGATTCCCCCTCCTTCAATGAAAAATAAAATAAAATAAATAAGAACAAGAAACAGTCTTCCACTAGGGATGAAGAGGCCATAGGCCAGCTCCTAAACAAAATGTTCATATTAGAAGGGGCTGGCCCTGCCTATAATTCTTTTATTATGGTAAAACGATAGACGTTCTATCGCGAAGCCCCAAAATGATGGGCAGCTAAATTAGTAGAAAATCAAGTCAACATGAAGGTGCAAATAAGAGGCTCAGCTGCATTAACTGGGCTCCACTAATTCTACCAGTTACACCTGATTGGACCAACCACCACATGCAGTGAAAATTTTGTTATATCAAATAAACTTTTACTGTGTAATCTGTACTCTGTTGAAAGCTTATTTTTATGTTCATATACACCAAACAGGGAGGGACAAACATAAAACGACACTACAAATTGCCAAGAATCAGACAGCAGTATAAGGTATTTGATAGAATTTAACAGTGCATTATGCTGAGTAACCTGGACCCATAAACAATCATGTAAAATGATTTTGTGCTGCATAGTACAGGAATCAGAATTTAAAGTTGAAGGCAAGACCTTTAGTTTTACTTAATACACAATGGCATATATGATGGATCAAAAGTTTACCGGTAGGTCATAGGAAACGATGACGTTGTTGCTCTCCGTACTGTAACAAATAGCACAACTAAGTGAACAGGGGAACCATATGAAGAAAATACCAAAATAACAGTTGAGTAAATTGGTGAAACCTGAGAACTGCCAATTTCTTCCCTAGGCAAGCGAAGAGTGCAAGGTTACTGTTAGAAGGAGAAACGCGTAGGTCCCTAATAGAATTTATAGAGCTAGGAAGAAGAATATCATCTCTGTCATATGGAGGTATCAAGCTCATCTGCAAAACCATATTTACAAAATAAAAAATAATAACTTTTAAGAGCAGTTCCTGTTGAAATTATCTAACGCAACAAAAGCAAAACTATATCCAAATCCAGAAAATTTACTTTGGTAAGCACATCTTTTCCACCTATCCCAGCATGCCTTCGTGAAATTAACAAAATTTGGTTAGACGCATCAACGTCAAATAATCGAGCACCAGCTACATGCAACTCCTTCTACAAAGTTCAGTATTATGAGGTTAATGGACCAGAGCACAGTAGCTTGATAAAAAATATGCACTTTTGTCCCAAAGGATAAAAATAAACATGCAAAAGCATCACAGGGTCATTGCGAAACTTCTAACATCATGGTACCAAAGTGATCTAAAAATAGGTCAAAATTTTCTTTTAACTGTACTGTATAATACATAAATTTGTAATAAACTATGGAATAATGATGTGGAAGGAAAAGGGTTCTCAGATGTGGAAGAAAATCTAACAATTACTTCAACTGCTATTTCTCAAGGATAAGATGTTGCTCCATGATACTTTACCAAGCCAAGTTGCTTCACCTTATCCACTACCAATTCATTATCGTTTGCCATCTAGAATAAAACCTTTGCCTCATCTCTGCTTTTCTTTTCTTAATATTGTTAATGCCTCTGTAGTCGTGAATAATTATTTACCCGATCCTTTTTACCAATGATAGGGTGAATTTTGAATTAATATCACAAGAAATCTGGACGGAACTAGTCCACTAAGTATAAAGACAACACAAACAGATGTACATATAGTTATATACCTCCAAGTAGAAGATGAAACATAGAGAGGAAGAATAACAAAGAACATAGCAAAGAGCAGGGGAAATTGACACACCTCTAATTTGAAGCTGCAAGGAGATGATTGTCCACAGAGGTTTGGGCCAAATTTTTGCCCTACTAAATATTTTAGAAGATTATTAGACATGATCTTGAAGGAAAACCTAGTCTTGTTCCATGATGATAATATTTATTACTATTGAAAACTATTTTATCTAAAACTCCGTAGATACTAAAATATGGACATTAATGAACTAACCATAAGACCTTCCATCTAAGATGTTGCCAGATGCGAATCTTCTTTCACAGACCCCATTAGCATTGATTAATCCTGATGTTTTGCTCTGATTATCTCCAAGCAAAATGAGCAAAGATGGCAAAGGTGAGAAAGATGTGGACAACTTAAAACTGTGGAGAGATTAAAGGATGATATGTATTTGATAAAGAAGCACAATGTGAGAGAAGAAATATATGACTAGAAACAAAAATAAATGAAATACATTAAAACCGACATAATTGAACAATGTAGATTATATACAATCAGAAGGTAACATGCTTTGCAATTAAGCATACCTCCATAAGTTGTTGAATTTTGCATTGCAGTTCACCCTGTCCCTTTAGCAATTCAGCTTCCCTCTTATACCAACCTGCTCGCTACACATATAAGAAAAAACCATGGGTTTGCTTAACAAGGTAGCCAATGAATAATGGAAGGGAGCTACAGACAATATGTGATGAGAAAGTGTCTTATGAGAGTGTCAAAATATATCTACCTCCTTCTCAAGAGAAGCACATTTACCCTCAAGTGAACGAATCCTCTACAAACAACAAGAAGAACCCATCATTCAAACACAATAAGTCCCACTAAGTTTACTTGAAAATATCAGCCACAAAAAATCCAATCACCTTTTGTGATTCTTCGTCAACAGCAACAACCCGTGATGCGAAAAGTTTCCTAACATCTTTCAACTTGCATTTGGCATTGCATTGAGGACACTGGAAAGAGGGAATGTACAATCAGTCAATGTCGAAAGAAATCAGTTTCAAACTATGTGCACAATATGGGATTGCCAGATAACATCATTACCTTTCCGGCTCTTTGACACTGGCGTAGCCATTTTTCAATGCACGACATACCAAATATGTGCCCACAAGGAAGGCAGCTACAATCATGGAGCCATATAATAGCAAGAGATTCAGTCTAAATGTGCAAGCAAAAAAAAAAAACCAAAAAGACGAGATTGAGAGTATCAGAAAGAAATGAGGTTTAGTGCGAACCAGATGTAATGATCACCGTCATTAGTCCAAGCCTCCAAGCAAATTGGGCAAAATAGGCCATCAATTTCATTCGGATTCCACTGACTGCCCTGAGAGCTCTCTCCATCAATCGCCGCCGTTTCCTGGCTTCCAATTCTTCTCCGCTTCCCTCCAACTTGCTCGGCGGCACTAGAAGACTCTACCAGAAACTGTTCATAATCCGCTTCTATGGGTTCATCGTTATCAGCCATTCTTGAAAGAAAGCGAGCATAATTTGGATCGGTTAGGGCGTCTTCTTCTTCTTCTTCAGAGTCTTCAACGTCAGCGATGATGGATGGCTCTTCTGTGCCTTCCTCGTCTTCATCACCAAGATCCACATAGTCAGGGTGAGGGTCTGCCATAATTGAATTAACCTAGGGTTTGAGTCTTGAGAGAAAGAGGGCGAAATTAGCCGTTTCTTGATAATTTGATTTGGTGGGAAATCCAAATACTACTGGCCTTTAACACAAGTTTTCAAGGTCCAAGATCTTATTATTTTGGACAATAAAGGGTTTGTTTGGGATTGTTTTCGGAGACTCAAAAGCGCTTTTGAATTAATTATAATATAAAAAATTTTAAAAAAATTAAAAATTTATTTTGGGTGAGTTTGAGAAACTTGAAAGTGGTTTTGAGAATCACTTGACATGTGCTTCCTCTTTTTTTGTTTTTTTGGTCTGAACATGTGCTTCCTCATACAAAAGTGTTTTTACTAAATTTGAAAAGCGCTTTCAGCCATTTCATAAGCAGTTCCAAACAGGCCCAAAGCTCTAAGATAAGTACACCGAGCTAACGGAAATATTAATTAGAACTTAACCGAACTGACATGTTGATACCGGAAACTAATTAAACTGATGTTTTCGGGTGCCGATTTTCAATTGTTTGATATCATAATCCGGCAAAAAACTAAAGCGAACCGTTGTAGTTACATATATATATTTTTTTTTCTTAATTTAAGAGGATCAAAGGATTTCACTCCTACCCCCATGGTGACTCGAACCCATGACCTGAATCTTAGGTAGTGAGTGCTCTAACCACTGAATCTTAGTTACGTTTAATTATAATCAATGTTCTAAAAATTGCTAAGCGGTAGACGGGTGGCGGGGAGGAGGGGAGGAGCGTAGGCGGTTTTTTTTTATTTAAATTTTATTATACATATAAATAACTAAATAAGTGTATATTTAAAACAAAAAACTATATTTCCGGTATAGAAGGATATATAAAGTATCGAAATGTCTCCAATGACTATATTATAATGAAAACTTGTTGAGAACTTACGTACTATAATTTATTGAAAACATGGGAAAAAAAACTAAATATATTCCTAATTAGCCCGCTACGACCCATGACCAATTATTCCTCCCGATTTGCCACTAATCAAAGTCTGCATATTGAATGCTTTTGTTTACGTGCATTTATAGAAGAAGTTACAAAGCCTAGTTAACAGGTCACAGGTAAACTGTGATATGTTGATTATGATTATTTGAAATAACTAACACCGTGAAGGGCTACATATATAAGATCGCTCTCTGCCGTTATATAGATGCTAGGTAATCCACACCTTGTTTCTCAAACCTACTTCTATGTGCAACTTTATTGTACTTTCACCAATAACATCTTTATAATCTATTTAAAGAGTAAATATTAGATAATAAGCGAACCATGTATCGGCCTGTTTGGGATTATTTTTCGAAGACTCAAAAGCGTTTTTGAATTAATTAAAAAAATTAATTATAATATAAAAAAAATTGAAAAAATTGAAAATTTGTTTTGTGTGAGTTTTAGAAGCACTTGAAAGTGGTTTTGAGAAGCACTCGACAGGTGCTTCCTCATACAAAAGCGATTTTACTAAATTTGAAAAGCGTTTTCAGGCATTTCAGAAGCAGTCCCAAACAGGTCGTATGTCACCATTAGGCCAGCCAAAAGTGGCGAACAAATGATTCCTCTTTTGCCCTGTTTTGTTGTAGTGAGGGTACCTAAATGACATAAACCCTAAATATAATGATGAATCAAAAGATTGATAGCGGAACAAACACCTAATTAAACCCTAAATAGGAGCCTGACAAAATTCCTGCTAACCATGATTTTTTCAACTAAAAACATCACATATTCCAAACCAAACGTAGTAAAAATATTGCAAATTGTCCCAAAAAAAAAAAGTAAAAAAATTGGAGTACTATTCAAAGGGACTAAAGAACTTCTATGAGGAAAATAAAATTACAAAGAAGAGCCACGAGAGCATTCATAACCAACACCTAAACAATCTAGATTAAAAACTTGATAAGTAGAGCTAGGAAGAGCTCATCTTTGTAAAATAAGAAAAACAACTCAATTGCTCAACTAGAGAACACAGAATGTAAAACTTAAAAGCCATTAAAAAAAAAACACTCATTCAAAGGCCCACTGGTTCTCACGACGGACCTCCTCCTCTTCCTCGGGGGTGTAGTCATTCTTGATATTGAACTTGGTCCTGATCTCCTCCGGGGTCCTTCCCTTGAGCATGTTGGCAACATGCTGGCACATCAGGTCCAGCAAGCCCTTGATGTTCAAGTAGTTCGCCGCCAGTATCACATCGAAAAGCACCTCCTGGTCGTCCTCAAACTCCTTCACGAAATCACTATCCCACGACGACATAGCTTTATCCTCCTCTCCCTCGCTCTTGAGACAAGCAACGCCGCCGTCTCTTTCGGCGACGACGGCGTGCTTTTTGCAGTACTCGATGACCTTGGCCAAGATCTTGCCCGTCACGTTCGGGAGAGGAATGCCACCCTCGGCGCAGTTGTCCTCGATCGTGTGCTTCATGGTCTGCGACAGCAGCGCCACCGCTTCTTCCACCACGAACGACTCGCCGTCAGAACTCTTCAGGGTGATCATCTTCTTCTCTGCTGCTGCTGCCGACGTCGACATAACGATTTGCTACAAACAAAACAAACGATTAATTCTCTATTATTAACCTAGCTAGGGTACGAGAGGCCTTATTTTATACAGCAAGTTTGAAACCGAGCCCAATCACCAGCGGAATGACCTTTCAATCCCAATATTTGACCCAAATTTGAGGTAATTAATAGAATATAAACTTAGTTGTTAACTAATTCTTTTTTTCCTTTTTAACCGAAAATTTTACAAAAGGCATAAATGGAAAAGAATTAGAATTTCTCTATGTATAGTATTTGGTTGTCGAGAATTTGAGATGTCTTATCCAAGGTACATTCCCCTTTAAGTTCTTCTTGAAAATCTATCTTTTAAAATTGGTTATCAAACTTTGTTCAACGTAGGAAATTGAGTTGGAACTAAAATAGATCACCGATTCGATCTTCTCCAATGTGCCAAAAGAAATGTTAAAATACGATACAAAAGATTTATATGACAAAATTGTTTATGAATAGGATGCCAAACGCAACCCAAGTCACCTCAATTGGACATGTGGCATGCATATATGAGAACTGTAAATTAGTGAGGATATGAATCCACGCTAGGTTCAAACATGCATCTAAGTTCAACAAAACAAAGTCAGCCTATGTAACACGACTGACCAAATGACCTACAAATCACACGAGAAAATTATTATTTTAAAATAGGTTTTATTACAGACAAAAAAAAAAGGGTTATACATGAACTTTTTTTAAGATGACATTTTTATTGTGATTCTTCATCTATGAGAAACAATCACCAATGGAAAAAAGTTTATAGTCTTTGTAACACATTATTGAAGTTAGTTAGGTTGAACATGTTAGCCTAGTCGTGGTTTTCCAGCATTGATATACCGAAACCGCCCCGAACCACACTGTCAATTTTTGTTCAGTTCGATCGGTAACTGTCTGCGTAACCGACACAACCAAGGTAGTCTTTACCCTCACTCTCTCTTCTCACTCTCCCTTTCTCCTCCCTCATCTTCTTCTTTGGCTATGGATTTTGTGTATAAATGGTCGGATGTGTACCGTATATACCAGGACCTGTAGGCCAAACGGGGCCGGATCTAGGCTGGGAGCTAACCCTATTTGAATCTAGGCGGGGACCTAACCCTATTTGAATCTAGGTTGATCTAGGTGAATTAAGGTCATGTCTTCCTTCGGATTGATTAACCGGAATCATAGCTATTCGTTTCAATTTCAAGAAGAGAGAAATTGAGGTCACTAGTTTGATTACCGGTCGGTTTCTACCAAATCACTAAACCGAGTGTTGATTACCCATAGTAGTTCACCCCTAATTTACCCATTGATTTTTACACTATGGGTTAGGTTTTGGTTGATCTCTATGTGTCGTTGGATTTTAGGGTCATCTACTCATTATATAATTGAGTAAATATATGTAAGCCTTTTAAAGGCTTAGGAAAATTTTGGGTAAATATATATTTGGCTTAGGAAAAGATATATTTACTCGATGGGTAAATCAATGGGGGAATTTTGGACTATATATATATATATATATATATATAATGATTCTCAGGTAAGGAGATCCTTACTTTTTTAAGTTAAGGAGTTTTGGTTTCAACCGTTAGATCAAAACAGATGTGGGACCCAACTGTCAGAAATGTTTAAATGATTTGCTTTGATGGCTGAGATCAAAACTCCTTAACTTAAAAAAGTAAGGAGTTCTTTAGCAGAGAAGACTTATATATATATATATATATATTTTTTTTTTACTTGAAGGCTTGAAGCCCTTAAAGACTTTTCCTTCTTTTTTTTTATGTTTTCCTTCCCTCTTGAAGGTGGAACGCGCAAATGATGCGTCGTTTAAATCCCAGGTTTTACATGTTGGAGGTCCGTAGCCCAAAGGGAGCATCCAATTCCAACCCCTCCTCCTGCTGGTTGTGCTTTTGCACAAAGAGGAAGAAGAATCCACAACAACAACAAGAAGTGGGAATCAGATTACAACATATGTCTCGGACCATCTCCTACATAACTGGCTCTCAGCTCCTCTCTCTCAGACGCCGCCCCAACAACATCGCCATCATCGATGTCAGGTTAAAACTCCCACACTTTCTCTCTCTCTCAAATTCGTATGCTGAAATTGCTAATTAGGGTTTTAGTTCCGTCTGTTATTTCTGTCAGGGATGACGAAAGGAGTTACGATGGGCACATAGCTGGGTCTTTGCACTACGCGAATGACACTTTCTCTGATAAGATCTCCAATCTCGCTCAAGAGGTCAAAGGCAAAGACACCCTCGTTTTCCACTGCGCTCTGAGCCAGGTACCATCATAAAGCTGACGTCTTTTTCCGGTTATGAGGTCATTGCATAAACGAATTGCAATTTTTTAGCGTTTGATTTTGTGCTGGAGATTGATTGGAGTTGTAGGATGGAGTTTTGATCATAGTGTTATAAAGCTAAGTTCTGTCAAAGCATCCTAAAGCGTTTCATGAATAATGTGCATCCCAAAAGCAATCCAATATAAAGTGCGCTGATCAGTTTAGTCCTTCCTAGAAATGTTAGGCTTTTGAATGATGCATGCTTGTTTGGTATATTTTGTGTCTCTAATTCTGTTGGATGTGGAGTCGGCTAATTGCTCTACTAGAAAAATTCAGTCTTTTTCAACTCTATATTTTAGGAACTTTCTACTGCCATATATCACATTATGATTTAATCAGGTTTGTTTCTTGAATTTTAGAAGAGAGTCGAGACAATGTGATTCTCTTTTTGTAGTCCTGAACCTAGAACAGACTGAAGCTCTTAATCACTTCTACTTCCTTGCTCTGCTCTTGGGTCAAGGAAATGAATTAAGTACACAACCGAAAACTAGTCCGACCCATTTTAACTTAACTAGAAAAACTTCAATCTAGATATACTGATTCTCACTCTTTCATGCTTGAAGCTTTTGTGAGAGATTTATATAATGCTGCAAGTTTTATGATGGTTTTGTAGGTCCGAGGCCCATCCTGTGCGCGAAGGTTTGCCAGTTATCTTGAGGAGATGAAGGAAGATGCAGGAATTAAAGACATTTTGGTTTTGGAGCGCGGCTTCAATGGCTGGGAATCTTCCGGTAGACCTGTTTGTCGCTGCACCAGCATTCCCTGCAAGGGTGAGACTGAGAGTGCTTAATGCTTTGCTCAAAGGGCATACTGGTTGGGAAGCAAGCATGTTGTTTTGCCCATCCCCCCTGTCGCTGTACGCTATCTACTTATGTAATTCTACGAGCAAACGACTATATTGACTTCATATCTTATAGGTGTAATATGTGGTTGTACTGCTGCTTCATCTTTGTAACTCACTCTTGAGTCTTGAGCCTATATATACTCATCCTTTGTCTTCCTCATGATGCTGAGGATTTGAGATTGAAGTTGAATCCCTCTAAAAGAGTGTGGCTTATCTCCTACCTTATTTGCCATTTCCAAATTTGAATTTGTCATGCAAATTTTTTCACTCGGGTCACTGCCATCCAGTCCCAAAAAAGGGGAAGAGAAATCAAAAGTGGCAATGGCACATACCTAAACACATGGAATGCCTCTATGTCATTGTCATGGGTTGCACTTGGTGTAGATTAAGTAGATTCCAACCAAACCTACTAAAGTTTATGCTTTAAATCAATCAGACGGATTGATTCATATAAACGCAAGGATTCAAGGAACATTTTGGATTGGTAATGTACTCAAAACAAGTATTAATAGAGAGCTGGTGCAGAATCAGCAACTGGCCTATTAGCTCAGCTGGTTAGAGCGTCGTGCTAATAACGCGAAGGTCGCAGGTTCGAGACCTGCATGGGCCATTTTTTCTTTATTTCTTCTCCTTTTGTAGATATTGAAATGACTCTTTTACCCCTATCCTCATTAAACAGACTCTTGTACTCTGTAAATCAACACCAATTCCCAATCCCATCGCGAACACGAAGCCATCTGATAAACTCGTCGTCGTTTAAAGATGGTAAATTTCTCCCAGAAATCTCATTCAATTTTCCACTGAATTTACAGTTCTAATTGTGTTTACCTCTTTCAGGTTTGCTTGATGTGCCTGATACCACTTTTCCTCGTCCCAATTGTCAACGTTCTGCCTCTTCTCTTTTATTACATCATGGTAATTTCATCAATGCCAGTTTGATCGGTCAGAAACCGAATTGAATAGATTTGAGTGACTCGTCCAGCTTATGGTTGCTTTTCAGAGGTTTAATTTTGATTTTTCAGGGGAAAATTTATGGACTTTTGGGATGGGAGTATAGGAAGCCAGAAAGAGCTCCTCCGGCGTGTCCTTATAAGCCTGTAGCCAAACAAGACAGCAAAGTGAGTGAATTTTTCAGCTCTTTGATTTCATAGTATTAATTCTGATCTTCTTTTATTATCTTAGATTGATGGTCCTGCATATATAATCTACTCAATTTTGGATGTTTATTTTAGATTTATTCAGTTTAGTGTTTGGTGGATATTTTGAATGGATTGCTCTGGTACCAAATGGGATGCAGTATCTCCTGAACTTGGCACTAGTAACACTAATGATATGCAAATGTATGTGTGTTATGTTATTGTGGAAAGCGGTTTAGTGGTGACTAAGACTTGGTCGAAAAGGATTTGATTGAATTTTCTAGACCTTTCAATGAGAGAGAGAGAGAGAGTCAGGGAGGGAGGGAGGGAGGGATGCCATATAACATTTGAGCAGCCGAATGTGTTAGCTGGACTGAACTGGCTTGGGTCTCAGTATGTTATCTACTTTCTTTGGTTTCGTAAGTTGTAAGTTGATCACTCGACTAATAACTGAATTTTCATGTGGATAAATATCTCATCGGGAAAGTGAGGATGAAGCTGTCTTTGCTCATGGGCAGGGGAAGGGATGAGTGATGCGAGATCATGTGCAGGGGCAGAGGGAAGGAGTGGCGTAGGCCAAGTTCCACATATAATTATCTCAATGTTCACCCCTTCCTTGCCCTTTCTCTTACTTTTGTTCTGTTTTGTTTTCTTTGTGGGATTTTTGTTTTAGTCTCCTTTTTTTGGGATTTGAGGTAATGGTAGGATTTTCATATAGTTGAGAAAGTTACATTGAAAACGCTAATTTGTGGGAGGGATAATACGTTCTAATGATTCTTAGAAAAGAAATTTACTCAACCAAACAGGAAAAAAAATGTGAAGTTAGTTTACCTCTGAAATGAAGACAGTCGCTGGGAATACTCATCAGTTGCATTCTGATTTTGTAAAAACTCCTATTTCTTTTTTAAGTGACAATTACTTCTTTCGTACATTTTAGTTAGAAGATTAATAGGATGAAAGATTCAAGAAAATCATTATGGTCTTTACTAAGGTCTTGACATTATGCTTGTAAACTTATGAGAGTTCATATTATGGAATGGATTTCAATTTGATTGCTGGCATTTCTAAGTGCATGATTCTTTGGTAGGTACTAGTTATATAATGTATTTGTTGTCCTCGGTTCCTTTTTAGCTCTATATTCACATAAAACCGAAAGATTTGAAATGTAGTTATTACTCTAACACCACTTATCTTGCCCGGGCTTGCTGCTGCTTTTCATGGCTCTTTATGTTCCTGATGTCTATGCATGCCTGTTTGCATTTTTCAAGTCTGCTTCAAGTGTTTGCTAAATTTGCATTTCCAATTATTTCAGGTGACAGAAAAACCTGAACCTGGGCCACCAGACGCTCTTCTAGAATCAGCGGCAGCTCCCGGAGCGGTAGATTTGAAGCAAGACTGAACGTCAAATCTTTCCTCGTTACAGGCATGAACCTCACATATGTGTAAATTTGAGGCTTTAAGGGGGAAAACATCTTGGTCAGCTGTAATGCTGTAACATATGTAGTTCATTAAACTTCCTTTGGAAGGGTTTTCTTTTGAACCCCCCTGCTTGTATGAGATTGTGGTTATGTTGTCTAAAGACTGCCAAGTCAATATGATCATTATACAATGAGAGATGATGAATTGGTAGCAAACCAGTCTGAAATACTTTCATTCCTCCTCTAAATTGAGCATGTTTGGGCGATTGGGCTGCCAGTAATGGGGCCTGTAAAGTAAAATTCTAACACATATGTCTGACTATGCCAGATAACGTGGTTTGGGTCCAGCCGAACCGATTATCATCCCATTTCATCCACCGGCTAACAATCACTTTTAGCTAAGTTCAACCAAAACTTACCCATTACGAAGTGAGTTGATTTGGTCAGTCAGTTAGTGTTAAAACTTCGAGACCTGCAAATTCACAATGAGAATCACTCTTCTATATCAAAGTAGACTAGTCTGAAATGAAAGATAGAAACCACTCGTATGTTTTTGTTCCTTCCTCCATATTGAGCAGATTTGGGTATTGGGCTCTTATTTATGGGCCTGCAAAGTAAAAATCTAATGACACTATTTATTTCTTGTATTTTATCACTACAACTTGGAAATTTGGGACTAATTGCAGTGACGAATGAAGAGAAATTAGCTATATAATACACTAGACCTAAAAATCTTCCACCTCAAAATTGTTACAAAATTGTGAGGAAAGAATGAGGAAATATCACTACCTCGAATTAAATAAATTAACCTACTACGTGCCCCCCACCCCATTTTAATTAAACAAAACAAATCATTTGGGAACTTTGGTCGAACTTTGATTCCATCGACTTAAAGAATCTATGGCAAAGAAACTCCGGAGATCCTATCAGCCCGTGCATGACAGATCAGCAGAAATCAGGACCACCGTTGGGTCGAAAACGACCCGGAAAATTTATAATTCTAATTTATGGACTTGTCGATTGGGTCCAGCAAACATGGAACACTGCCGGGGCTCATGGGTCATGCTCCATTTTTGTTTATTGGTGTCAAAAATCTGGAATATAATTTTTAAGTGGGTAGGTTAATTAGTAGCTGAGTGTGTTAGGAATGGGGATGACTTTGCTGTAAAGTAATTTTTGGACAGTCAAACATGGCATCACTGTTAAAACTATGACCCAACTACAGCTGTTTTTGAGATTTTGCTTAGGTTAATGGGATTGGTGCTTTGTTTACTTGCCTGCCAAGGCAAACCAAGATCATATTTAAGATACATACATAGCTTGATGGTGAAAGTGTCTCTTATAGGTTCTAGTTTAATTAGTCAGCTCAATGTTGACCTGGTTTACTTGTGAGGAGGGAAAACAATGTCATTTTAAATATTGAAGAGCTTTGACTAGAAGGTATGAGAAAAGGAAACCAATGCTTACTTAGGGGATGATGATCATTTGAAAGATACAGGTTAGGGAAATGTGCAAAGAAATTGTGGTCCATGGTATAGCTCTTATAGGATCTGTTGAGGTAGGTTGGTAGGGGATGCATAAACAAGATTTATTTATTTTAGTTGGGCAAGTGAAAGTGAAAGTGAAAGAGAAAGAAAAAGAAGTTATAACAGATATTTTAGGTGGATGAGTCTCATCTATTAAATAATACCTACTATCACTATGCGTTCTCAAGTAGAAAGGAAGTATGATAATAGTGATTTTAGATTTAAAAATTTATGGGGTGTAGTTGAATGAGTGTGGCAAACTTGAAACATGGTTTTCTTAATAAATACAATTTGAGGTTTCATTATTTTTTTGTGGTTGTGAATGGCTACCCGAATTTTCTTTTTATCACTTTTTTCTTTATAAATACTAGCTTCTTTACATAAACTTCTAAAATGGGTTATGCCAACCAAAATGAACCGAGAAACGTCGGATTCATCCCATAGAGAGCTCTTATTGTTGAATTTAGTACTAGGACAAAAGTCAGTCAAACATTTAAAGCGAAAAATAAGATAGAAGAGAAATGTGAAATTACGTAATTATCAACTTTTATAGAGTGAGATTAAGTCATATTTTTTAATTTTTGTAATAAAAAATAGTCGTTTGTGAGTCAAACTCAATACATCCCATTTACAAAGGTGGATGAGTTTCAAATTCAAATCCTCCTTTTCCCAATTTTTTTTTTTTTTTAAATTTAAATAATCTCTTGCCTATTATAACCCTAGCTATCTTAACTCCATTGAGTAAACCAAACCTTGACTTAAATTGAGCTCTCCTAATCTTTGATGGAGAGAGTATTTATGTATGTCCATTATATACCCACTTGTATTATGACTGTATGGGCCATATATATTCATCCGTCCCAATCTTTGATTCTCTTAGCTGATCGTATCTCCGAATGCATCTTGTTATGGAATCCTCGTCCACCCACTGTCTTTAAGGTTCTCCTACTTCTCCCCTTCTAAGGCTAAGCCTTTACCTTTCCACATTCACTATAGGACAATATTCCACTCAACTTGGTTTTCTTTACTTTCTGTCCACCTCTAAATTCACATGTAACATCACCACTTGATAATTAAACATTTTGATAATCTGTTCACCCGTTGGGACTCTGGGGCAAGGGCTCTAAGGCAGTTACTATTTATGTATTTTTTTATGGTTACTTCCACCCATTGGGACTGGGGCAATGTCACATTTTTAATTTTTTTTGTATTTTTTAGAATGATATATTCTTTTATTTATTGTAAATGTTAAATAAACATCTCATGTTGCCATGTAAGTTAAACATAAATAACAGCCCATGTGAGGGAAAAATTCTGGTCATGTGAGGATTAAATTTTGTGGGTCCGTCACTTTTTGAGGTCGTCACCTGGCAACTGGGTCAAGACTTGGGGCTGGTCTTGCCTTGAAGATTGCTCCAGGTCAGTTTTGGATTGAGTTAGAAATCATGGGTGCAAGTTGAGTTTTCATCATTTTTTGCTTTTTGGGACTTCATCTATATGGCAACATGGCCAAACTCCCTTAGTGTTAAGAGTAACCATTTAACTTTACATTCGATCGGAGGAATCATCTGTATATTGAAGATTTGGAAGAACACATATCTAATCTTCCCTATTGAACACATATCTACTTTCTGTTATAGTGCAAAGTTGGGTTTATTATTTCAAATAATTAAATTTTTACAATATATTTGTTCCAACAATCTCCTTCGATAATTTTGTACGTTGTCCCTAAATCCTCATTCCAAACTATCAAGATTATCCAACAGCATATATTAAATAAATATATTCAATGCCTAAGACTAGTAGGAGCTAGTCATTGTCTTTGTGACCTTATTGTTTGGTCACGATCGAACCACGCATGCCTCCCGACAACGCAACCGGCCACTGCACAATTGTTTCCACCAGTATTTTCCCAGTCGATCATCCTAATTAAGAAAACGAGATGTTTGATTGATATGAATTAATTAATATATACCCAACTTGGATGTTGCTCAATCTCTAATCAACCCTTTTTATTTTTTTAACACACACCCCCATTTCATTTCACACTAGTATTTTAGGAGACTCGAACCCAAAATTTCTCCTGAAACAACTTTGATGTCAAACTACCGCACCAAGCCACCTTGTATAATGTCCTAATTCATGTACTGGTCTTACCATTAAAAGCGAAGATTAATATATATACAGTGCTTAGCCAACCCAGAAAAACAGGTCGATGCACAGTGATTGAATCAGAAAGTAGACCAGCATGCCAAAAGTGATCGATCGAGTGCTTGACTTACTGTGCTCAGAAAGCAACTTGCCAACTTCCCTTAATTACTACTGGTTCGATCATCACCTGTCTCTGTCTTCTCTCCCAAAAAAAGACATGTGCCAATTACCCCTGTCAACAACAATGGCTGGCTGGCTGGCTGGCTTTATTGTAAACCTAAAAGACCAAACCAGGGCCGAGCAAAAATCTACCAGTCTCTTTCACACGATTTTATTAATCAGAATACACCTTAAAGTCTATATCTATCTCCCTTAATAGTAAATAGATATCAGTATTAGTATTATAGTTGTATTGACCTGAAAATCCAGGTTAGAGTCATATAACGTGGGATTCAGGGCACCGTTGGTTTTGCTGCTCTTCTATGCGACACACAGGCCTGTGTTTGGATTATTTGAGATCTTTGGGAGATAAAGCTAACCATGTTCACGAGGATAGACTTCAAAAGTTTATCAAAAAGGAATTTGATAGGGGTAAGAAACGTACCCATCAATAATTGTGTGTTTGATAATTTGGATTACTACTATGATTTGTAAGGGCCAAATTAATGAAGCCACGAGCTATATAATTTGGCACTTTAGGTAATATCTACCATCTAATATTTCAACTTTTAATTTTGTCCGTTGTTTCTGTTTTTCAAATCAGGGCAAGTCGGCAAGATGTTAGACAAGTTTCTTAAAATTAGGCAAGATAATGACAATTCATAAGTAAAGCAAAAATGTCTATAGTTTCTTTAATTAACTCACATTCAGAAAGAAAATTTATGAATTCACCATTACTTATGCATGTAAAACTCACCGTTTAGACTCTTACACGTGTATCACCAACAACATTCACATGAGAGCTCAAAAAATCTCTTGGAGACATTATCCACTCATTGGCCCGGCCAAGAACAAAAGAGCCTTATCCCTAAGTAGAGAATCTAATCATCTATATATGTATGGGATTTCGTTAAAACGTTTTGTACGTACATGCATGATAGCAACATATCTTGAACATGTTTAAACTTATGTAGAAGGGTTTGTGATATACTGATACATTGTTACCAATAAGAATAGGAATGAAAAATTAAGGAGCAGTCAAATTCCATTACCTATGCTTATTGCTCTTACCATGGTACAGCACCATGGAGGCATGGACTAAACACCTTAGGTAATGCCATGTCGGTGCGAATATTCCTCCATCCCAATCCTCATTGGAACTTTACCCAGATTCAAACCCATCCTGGCTGTCCATTTTTATAATTAAATATTGACTATCTACCAAGATTGATGACATGCTACGCCTGACCTCACTCCTTTCCTTGGGAGGAGTCACCATTTTTCAAATTTCAAAGCATTTCTATTCAAACTTCGCTTCTAAGTTTTGAGATGTCCGACGACCTTACTTAAACAGGATATTTTCTATAGAATCGTACCTCTGTGTTCTTGATTTCTAAGGAGACAAGAATCTAAACTTGGTGGATGAAGTATAACCATGCGATCAGAGCGTGATTAACGATTAGTGATTTTCGGGTCACCATGGCTGTAGATGATCGTTCTCAGCTTGGTTCACCCAAGTATGGGGTGGTCGCTTGGCTGTCTGACAGGTTCCCCCCTTAAAAACAAAAAAACAAATATAAATTTAGAGATGTTGGGGTTGTTTTGCCTTTTTTTTTTTTTGAGATAAATATAACTACAAGGTGCCTTGTGACGTAGTCAATATGTAAAATATCAAAATGAAAAATAATTTAAGCGATGAGGGAGAGTGAATAATTAAGTTAAGATTATACTATGTTAGGAGTTCGATCTCCTCCAATGTAAATATGTAAAATAAAAAAAATAGACAATAATGAAAAGCAAAATAAACATAGAGGATAAGTGATTAAAATCTTAATCCCAGAAAAGAGGTGATTAGGTGCAAACCAATTACACACAAAAGTGAGTGCTCCCCAGAGTGGTGGAAATAGACAAGTGAAGTTTTCTTGAAGCGTCCGCAAAGATAAGCACGTGAGTGGACCGTCCACAAAATACAAGACACCCGCATGTGAGCGCGCGTGACCCGAGACAAGTCACGAGAGGGCGGGTCTAACTACTTCTCACATGCCGATTTATCGCGAGATGATTCCAACTTCTCCGTAAACGAGTTATTGAGGTGCCGCCGATTATTTAATTGAACAAGGTCCAAGTGTCGATGCCACATCACACTGGCCCGGTGTCTGGTGGCTAGTTTAAAATAAAATTCTAAATAAATGTTTCTGCAGAAATTAGTAAATTGGTAGTGTCCTTTCCTTTTGCAACTCGTGCGAGACGAATTTGTATTTTATGTAAATACGGGTGACATAAATTTAAAGTTTTAAGTTTTAAACCCGGCAACCCGTCCTTGACCAGCTTTTGTACCCAGAATCTCGTGTCTACTCCTCTGAGATTCACAAGAAACAGAAGGCTAAACATGACACACAAGAGAGAAGGATAAAAACAAAGACTAAAGAATGCAACGACAACAAGAAGAAGAACAAGTGAAGCACAAGCTCAAGTGAGAGAGAGAGAGAGAGAGGCCTCAACACTGCTCATCTTGTTCTGCTCTTTTTTATGTGTCTCCGCAATTGTGCTCCTTTTTGAATCAACAACAGGGTCAGCTCTCACGAACAAAAGCAAAGAATATATTGCTGCGTCTTGTTCAAAACAGAGGAGGAGAAGGAGGAAGAAGAAGGAGACATGGGTATTCTACACGACGACGTTGTAATCATCACAGAGCCACAGAAAGCCGGCGACCCAAGTGTGATTACCATAAATTGCCCTGACAAAACGGGCTTGGGCTGTGACTTGTGTCGCATCATTCTCTTCTTTGGTCTTAGCATTGTCAGAGGAGGTGAGTGAGACCTATAATCATTCTTACTATCTCTGTATTCAACTTCCCTTCTGTTTTGTTGCTGAAAAATAGTCAAGAAATTTGAGTACTTTGGTTGAGTTTCTCACCTTCCCAAAGTAAAAGAATGTAAAGATTTAATTTTTATGTCTTTCTATTCCTCTACTTCTTCAGCAACACACACTGGTTTGATAAGCCCTCTTTCAAATAGATTCTGTGAGATGGGTATCTGAGATTTTCCACTGAGTTTGTGAAACAAGTTATGGGTCTTTCAGTGTTTGTGAAACAGAAAATGGGTACTTGAAGTTGAAAGTGTTTGTCTTTTTGTTTGTGTTTTGAAGATGTATCAACGGATGGAAAATGGTGCTTCTTAGTGTTTTGGGTTGTTGGGAACTCAGAGACGAGGTGGGGTTTGTTGAAGAAGAGGTTAATGGAGACTTGTCCATCTTGTTCTTCAGCTTCTGGGATTTATTTTTACCGCCAAGAATTGCAGCCTCCAAAGCCTCCGGATGTGTTTCTTCTCAAGTTCTGTTGTTATGATCGAAGAGGGCTATTACATGGTAATTTTGTTTTTGCCATCCAATCTTCTTGTTCTGTCTGCATGTATCTTTAGTTGTCTAATTTGGTAAGTAATTGGATTCTATGTGAAGAAATCTATTAGAAACAATTTGGAATGAGCAATTTGGTTCTTCAATTTATTGGTGAATCTTTTCAAAAGATGATCATCTTTGAGAAGTCATAGGGATGATTTGTGAACTAAACCATATTGAGTAGCTACAAAGGAGTGAGAATTGTTATCACGATTCAAAGATGCAACGCCGGGGTTAAGGGTTTGCTACTTGTAATTTTTGTGCAGATGTGACTGCGGTTCTCTGTGAGCACGAGCTGACCATAAAGAAAGTCAAGGTATCCACCACCCCAGATGGGAAAGTGATGGACCTGTTTTTTGTCACAGACACCAGGTACTACTACTATCTTCCTAAACATCATGTGGGGTGTTTTTCTTATTTGATTGTAATGTCTGTGAAGTCATTATGGTTATAAGCAATCACAATTTGATTAATTCCAACCGACTGAAAACTTCATATGGAATTATAGATTGTATGGAACCTCTTCTTTAGATAGTAGAAGAGAGGTGGGGTTACCAATTGGGGTATGCCTCAGCCACATTTTGCATTTTGCATTTTCCAGATTCTTATGAGATTATAAATGATTTAACACTCTGACATTGTGTTTTTGTTAGGGAACTTCTGCAAACAAAAAAGAGACAGGACGAGGTGTGTGACCACTTAAAAGTTGCTACGGGGAATGCCATGATAAGTTGTGAAATCGAAAAGGTCGGTCCTGAGATTACTGCATGTTCGCAGTCGTCTTCATTTCTCCCATCTGCGGTTATGGAAGACATGTTTCATTTGGAAATGCCTGCTGAACTCCCACTCCCAAGTGGATTACTCACCTCTAGCTGTGTTTCTGTGACTATGGACAACTCGCTCAGTCCTGGCCACACGCTGGTCCAAATCATTTGCAAAGACCACAAAGGCCTTCTCTATGATATAATGAGAACTCTAAAGGATTATAATATCCAGGTAAATATATAAGTAAATGTCACATTTCCATAATAGTTAATAAATTCCCTTCTTGCTTCGTTTTTTGGTATGCAAATCAGTTTAAAATATGCATCCATCTTATTTAGATCAGGCTGACTTGTAAATACTAGCATTATCAGTACCCTTGTCAAAGGACAACTTTGAAACCTCATGTTTAGTTGTAGCATTTCACATTGGCTTTTCATGCATTCATTTGATTGTGGAAAAACTTTAATTACATTGTAAAAGAGTTCACAGAAGCCTTTAGGGTCGCAATATCTAATCCTGGGATTATGATATCTAAATGCTATGATGAACCAGATCTCTTACGGGCGCTTCTCGATGAAACAAAGAAGAACCTGTGAGATTGACTTGTTCATCGTGCAAGCTGATGGAAAGAAGATAGTTGATCCTAGCAAGCAGAAAGCGTTGACATCCCGTTTGCAGATGGAACTACTTCGTCCACTGAGAGTAGCTGTTGTTAGCAAAGGTCCTGATACAGAGCTACTGGTTGCTAATCCCGTGGAATTATCTGGGAAGGGCCGGCCTCTTGTTTTTTATGATATAACCCTTGCTCTCAAGATGCTGGACACTGGCATATTTTCGGTACTTACCTGATATGTACTTTATGCAAATGATGATCAGGCTTACGATTAATGTCTTTTGAGGCAGTTATAATTTTATTTTAGTTGATTGTTTTCGTCCATTTTGATAGAAAAAGTTTGTTGTCTTGATCAGTTCATTGTTTATCTTTTTATATATCTGGCTAAACATGTTTTGTTGATTGTTTTTCCAGGCTAAGATTGGACGGCATTTAGTAAAAGATCGAGAATGGGAAGTTTACAGAGTCTTGCTTGATGAAGGGGATGGCTTGTCAGTTCCAAGGAATAAGATTGAGGATGGAGTTTGGAAGATGTTGATGGGTTGGGAGTGATAACAAATGCAATCACCGTTGCTCTTGGATCGCTGCGCGCTTCTGTACAGCTTACTTCTCCATGCTACCACATCACAAAATGCAATTGGTGCGATATATATAGTGAAATGGCCAAGTCGGTTGCATAGTTCGATATTACAACTTCTGTATAGTATGAATGAGAAGAAATCAGTAGCGAGAAGATGGAAAGGGAGAGTACAAGTACAGTTCTCATGGCACTTGCAAATTGTTGTACAAAGGTAGATATATATTTATATATATGGTGCCATTTCTTTCATGTTATTATAGTTGTAAGTAAGTCTAGTGATGTGGTTGGAAGAAGTTAGGATCAAATGTGCAGTTCAACATTTCCTGGTAGTCTATCTATCTGTATTGTATATAGATTTGTAGGCTCTGAATTATAATAGAAATTAAAGAATAACTCTTTGCCATTGCCAAATGGGGTTCCATCTGTGTCTACTCTACTCTCTCTTTCTCTCTTCTTTAAATTGATGACATCTATATGTTATAGTTTAAGTGCTCTTACTATACTATACTATTACTTTTGTTTACAAGTTATGAACTTATTATATTGTTTTGAAGGAGAGGACTTTGAACTTGGACATTGTTTCTAAAAGTATTGACATGTGCATATATGTAAAATTATTTAAGAACTCTTACCAGCTCCCAATATATTTTTCTATTACTTTTTAAAGATTAAATCCAGCAAAATCCACAGATATTCAATACAGATTCTTTTGATGCGCCCCAAGTAAGTTGGGTCCAGTTTCTGGGGCAAAGTCCACTGTCCTTTATTTTTAATCAGTATGTGTTTTCTTGGTTGTCTTCATCCTATTAATGCAGAGCTGACAAAGCCTTGGCCTAACCATTTGTATACAAAAGTTCAGCATGCATCAAATGCATCTGTAGTATTAGTAGATTCTTCTGTTATGTATTTTGTATTCCAATACAGCAGCAATATATATTTGCTGCATGATTTTGAAGCCAAATAATCAACATGGATTGAAAGTGACTTGCAAACCGTACAACGCTGTTTATGCATTTTGGGTATCTGTCATGAACTTGTGATTGTCTTTTTGAGAGTTTCACTATTAACTTTTGGGAGCCTTTACAGTCTTTACTACACCGATGATGCTTTATCTGTCCCTCTCTGGACTGATTCGAACCCCTTTTCTTCTTGTATTTCAGCATCACATAGTTCACATTTTTAGCATTATTGGCCATTATACAAGTTGTCTTCTTGTTTCCATTATTATTGTGGTTGTTTCTTTCATGAGAAATGAGGAAATCTTCACGATCCACTCTTTCATCGGTACGATACGTTAAAGTAAAGGTTGTAATCTCAAATAAATTATGCATATAAAAGGTGAATCCTAGTCTAAGTTTACTAGTCTTTTTTCCCGTAGTCTTTTATGAAAGGTGAATTCTTTGCCAATAAGGTGTTTCAGGTCAAAAGTTCCCCCACTTCCACTAGTGCTGATAAGGTCTGAGCTCTAATTGAGTACAGTCCAACTTGAGCACTATGTGACACTTTGCTAGAAAGATTGACAGACTCAGGCAAATGCTAAATGCTAAAGCACATGGATACACACTAATTGTATAATAAGCAAATTAAAGAATAGAACACAGGAAAATCTGTTCAACAGAAGAAACATAAAAGAAAACCAATCAGAGAAGAACCGTGAAGGGTACAAAGCAAATATGTGAATGTCACAAGTACAGCAGTAGCTGGTCTATTTCTGTCTGGTTTTTACCTACTTGCAACTTTTGCTTCTATAGCTTCCAGTATATTCTGAATTTGTGCAAGATGCCACCAACTACTCCCCAGAATGTGATATCCATAAATATTTGAATTCAATCTCAACTCGTTTCTTTCCGAGCTGAACCTGATAGAGCCGAGAACAGGAGATCAACTTGAACTTTATCAAGCTGATTTACGGCCCTACTCTTCGAAATATATTCGATTCCAAGCTGTTATGAACTATGTGATTGCCTTTTGAATGGTTTCAAACTTTTTAAACTTGTCTTTTGCCCCATTGATCACTTTATTAGTCTTGTTTGCCTTACTCTTTAAGAAAAGGTAAAAATTCTTTGCTAGTAAAGGTGTTTCAGGGTTACAAAAACTTCCACAAGCACATATAAGGTTTATGAGCTCCTATTTCATACTGTTCAAATTGCACGGTTCTTAAAAGATAGAAATACTAAATGGAATTTAGATAAATGCTAAAGTACAGATGTACTGAACATTTGAAAATATACTACTACTTTTTTCTACAATAACTAATAAGCAAACAAAGCAACAGAAACAAAGGAGAAACTATTCACCAGAAAATAGAAGAATAGATTAGAAAACCAAACTGAAAAGAACCCATGTAGGGTGTACAAAGTTACTATGTGAATCTTGTTACAATTTTTGCTTCTATAGCTTCCAGTATATTCCGAGTTTGTGCAAGATGCCAGAAACAACTCCCCAGAATGTAATTTCAGCAAATATCACATATAAGAGGGTCCCTAATCTCTCTGAGTGCCATACATTGTTAAAGACATGCTTCTGGATCCAGTACACCTGTTAATATTTTTGTTCCGAAATTTATTTAGAATGAGTTCACATGAAAATTATGTCAAAGCAAATCAAAATTCTAAATGGTTTTACTACTTACTAGTGTATTGTCAGTGGATTCATAAAACCATCCGTTTACGAATCCTGCAAAAATGCCCTGAGCTGCCATCACAAACACTAGCATTGCATTCATTCCTATCCATTCCAGGAATAAGAATGGCATCCGACAGCCCCAAACATCAATCTGTTTATTTATCATATAAAAAAGATGGTCATTAGTTCCACTAGAATTGAAAATTTAGAGTGTAATACAAGCTTGAACAGATTATATATTTGTTTTATACCAGTAAGTAAAATCCAGAGAAAACTAATCCAGCTGCACCAGCTGTGAAACAGACATAGCTGAAGCTGTAGAGTTGCTTATTGATGGGAATTCCTGCAAGAAAGCGGACAAGTTAAGAAGATTAGATTGCTCGATGGTTCATTATAATTTGAGGCAGAGGAATTGCTAAGAACTAGGAAGAGCCGAAGAGACATTGCTTGATGGTCAAGGAAGCTCACCATCTGTAAAATGTAGAATGATGCCTATGATAATTAAGACAAGCCCCATTGAGACCCATTGTTTGAGCCTCTCTGCGTGACCCTGCATGAGAATTGAAAAACCAACTTCATCATCCTTATTGAATTTAAAAAACTCGACACAACTAAGAATTAGTACTAAAATTAGAGTTTTTTTTAGAGAGATGAGTAACCTTGAAGTGGATCAAAATGTGTCCGTAATGGATGCCGATTGTGCCACTAAGAATAGCTGAAATGGAACTAAGAAAGAAGCAACAAATAAATCTTTGCCTCTGGTTCTTCTTCATAATTTTGTACTTTCAATTCACGTACTGGTGTTTCTCAGTTAACATACCTCAATAGGCCTTCGGGTTCAAACGGACCTCTGCACCAACTTGGAGCGCCCTTTCTAAAAGGACCAGCACTGGGAGAACTAAGCGTGCATGCCTACAAAGTTGTCACAAAAAAATCATATTTAATTATTTATCATAAGCAATCTCAATTTTCTTCTCAATTTCAGTCGGAGTCCGGATTCATTTGCTGATCTTCTTGGTGTTAGCATTATGCTCATGTCTAAATGTTAAATAGTACAATCTAAACCCACAACACTTCCTCTAAATTCAAAACGATGCTGTCTTAGACATAAAGCACAAAATCGATCATTTTATTTTAATTCCAACAGCATCAAATATTAGAGCTAACCTTTAAACGGCTCCAAACAGGTTGATTGTAGAGATGGTTTATGCCCCAGATCTGTCGATCCACATATCCGACTGCATTGCAAGCAGGTCCTAGATGTCCTCTCATCCCACACTCAACCTGAAAAAAGGGAAAAAAGAAAAACAAAACATTGTCAGATATCATAACACATACACTGAAAATTTCACATATTTAGTCATTTATTGAACAAAATTAGCATATATACCAAGTATTTTTTCGCTGATCCATCGTCATGGTGTACCACAAAACTCCAATCTGGAACGTATAGTGAAAATGTTGTAATCATGTAGATCAGGAATGCAACAAACCCTCCAATCCTGGATTAATTGTAAGAAGCAAATTAATAGTGTGATTTTAAGACTTTATAAAAGGGTATTTAGTTAATTAAGGAAATAACTGATGTGCTAATTAATGACTTACCACTGCCATCTATATGCTGTGAAAATAGAGAGGGGTCCAGATTCAAGAACAGTTGGTCTGAATTTGGTGGTGAGTGTCTCTATTAGAGCAACAACAAAGTAAACCAATGCTATTCTCTGCTTATCATTTACCAACACACAATTCACAGAAACAAAGAAAATAATATTAGAGTGGAAAAAAAATAATAAAATAGAAGATCGATTAAGGGTTAGAGGGAAATTAACACACCTGGAGGATGCCAAACCATCTAATTTGTTTCATGTCAACTCCATAAGCTAGATCATATGGGGCATGGGAGTATCCGCCTAAAAATTTATGCAAATTTTTTGTTAGTTAAACAAATTAAGTAGACTTCTTCACTAAAAAAAACCCTTTCCTTAACAGAGAAGGAGAACGTAAAATTTGCCAATTACCTTGCAAAATAATTCCCCAAAAGAGAAGCTTTATTGTTCTCAGAGTAATCTTCTTGATGGCATCACTGGTCTTGGGAATTCTCTGCAAAATCAAAACCAATAATTGGGGGAATTAATTTGTTTAACGATTGCCACGTATGACAAATATACGAAATGAATTAGTGCCAATATGACATGTACATGTCAAACCATGTAAATGCATGGCTAGCCTCCTCAAGTAGAGAAGCAATTTTGTAATTTGATACACGGCTTGGATTGAAAGTCAAGCAATGTCAAGACAATTGCTAGTATTAGGAGAATCCATTAATTAGAAAACTTGCCATTTCTACCTAGCCTATAGCCATATATATAAAACTATAACCAAATCAAAGTTCTAAGACATTGAAAGAGGAAGAGTATATACCTTGAGAGCAAGGGCAATGGCGACACCAACAATGAAGAGGAAGAAGGGCATGACAAAGTCAGCCAAGGTGCATCCATTCCATGGCGAGTGGTCAATACGCGCATATGCTCCCCCGGCATCATCTACCAATATCATCACCTGCATTTAAAACTTGCCAATTGTTATATTATTGCGTATATGGAGACAGTTTGACATGTTATGCTATCAGACTGAATTAGAGTCGTTACTAAATTCAATGGTATCTAGTAGTCGACTATACTAATTTACATACCACAATGGTAAGGCCTCTGAATGCATCCAAAGTTGCAACCCTATTGCTCTTCTGCTTAACCTGCGGTGGTTGTTCCTCCTCACCCTTGATTTGCTCCACCGCCAGAGGCACCGACGCAGCTTTCTTCTCCTCCACATGGTCAATGGCATCTCCACTACCGCCATCACTTTTATTTACTACTTTCTCAGTACTGATCAAATCATCCTTCTTATGATCTTCTTCATTGACTGCAGGTTTATTTCCAAACCCTTCTTCCAACCTCTTAGCATCAGCCTCCTCCATGTTTGAAATTTGAACCCCTAGATTAAGGTCTTGGATAAGTTTAGCAATATTCAGTTGTAGTAATAATAGTACTATGGAGAGGAAGGAAAAACAAGATTCAGCAAGACAATGGCTATACTACAAGGAAAGGCCGGCCTTTGTTGGCTTTGACCGGAGGCAATGGGACATATATATAGTTAAACAGACAATATATGATCATCATTGTACTTATATATTTACGAGTCGGACAAATCAAGGACCTTGACAAGAAATTAAGACAGAAATATGGTCCGGATCGGATTCCATATTATATATATATATATATATATATATATATATATATATATATATATATATATATGGTGGCGCCGGTTACGTTGCCTGTAACAGCTTCTGTAACTATCCTCAGCTCGGACAAAATGGATGGTTAATTAGGAACATTATAAGTTTATAATATGAAAGCTAGCTAGGGGAGCAAATGAGATTTTTTTTTTTGGACGAAGGGCAAATGAGATTAGATACTTCAATAGTCCTAAGTCCTAACCGTAAACGATGGAATTAGTATAGGGTGAACTAGTACGTAGTCTGTGTGCAACCTCTATTTTGTTTGTTCTTGAACTGCAATCCTTAACTCTATAGTGTATATTGTGTACTACACATTCGATCATAAGAGTATTCAACCTCGATCTATCAACTTAATTGAGGTTAATTCATACTACAAACATGAGTTAACATATATAGGTTGGAAATATATCATATATTACGTAAACTTTATATACAGCCAACTTAATCTCTTAGTAGTTTAGACTTGTGGAGTCCAATGATTGCCTCACATAATATCATAGTAATTAAGTCCGAGTCGTTTCAGAACCTAACTTAGAACCCAAATACCAGTATGCATATACGTTTTAATCATAAATACGTACAATATAAACAAAGAAACAATACTCTAACAATTGGACGGCCAGGATATATAAATTACAAGGGGGAAAACTAAAATGAGTTGATTGTGGTTTGTGGTCGGACCCTTTGAATACTAAATTAATTAATATTCCAAAACTGCAGCTCACACATTGTGTTTATTATTCGAATCCAACTTTGTTGAATCTCCAAGGTGATTCTCAGGATCCTGGAAGTCTGAAACCTCTTAATTAATTAAGATATATATATATATATATATATATATATATATATATATATATATATATAAGCTCGGTCCATGCAACGCCAGCTAATATGTACGCACGTACTTATAAACTTTGTCCAACGACATGTCATGTTTGGAGGCCCAGATATGTTTGGGCCGGAAATGTTGTATCCAATTAGACATGAATAAGAAATCTAGTTGAATAGGTAAGATAAATTAAATCTAGCTCTCGTCTCCAACCTCGTCGACATAACATAACCACCATTTTCTTCTTCTTCGACCTTCATCTTCCTAACCTGATCGCATCGTCACAAATTTCCAATCGTCTCCGATCTCTTTCTGCTATCTCTCAGGTAAATCTCTCTCCATTTTTAACCTCTCTCGATCTCTAGCTGTTATTTTCTCTTTTGAGATTCAACTACATTCTCATATGTAATGCATTTTTCTCTTTAATTTAATGGGTTTTCTTTCCCTTTTAATTTGATATTGTAAATTTAATTCATAGGTGATTTTAATTTTTCATTAGTTGAGATTTTGTTTGCTCAAATCATGTACACACACACACACATGTATATATATATATATATTGATTGATATATACAACAACTTTGACTCACTCCTCGAACCCCTTTCTAGGTCTGAGACATTCTCTTCAATCCTTTTTTTTCAATATTGACTAAATTGTTGTGTTGCAGTGTGGCTTCAACAATAGAGATTAGGTTTTTGTAGAATTAGGCTAGGACTAGATGAGGTATATAATTTTGTGGAGGAACTAAGGACCATGTACGTATTGGTGGGAGATTGAGCCTCTATGGCTCACTCCAATTCTTGCGGAGGATTTAAGTTGATGTAATCCGAAGGACTTGACAAACACAATTTAGACGATGCAATTTTACTTCTATAAATTTCTATTCGGTGATGTGAGCATTTATCTTGTTAAATTAATATAAACATATTGGGGGTAGGTTGTAGTATGGTGATGTATGTCATACCTCCATTTACAACTTTTTTGAACAAAAAAATACATTTAATTGAACCAAAATTATTACAATAACAACAAAATTACCTATTTCGTTTTACACTATTTACATATAATTGAACCAAAATTACAACTTTGACTACAAATTGTTCACAAACTTGTAACAAGGTGGTAGATGAAGTAATTACCTCTAATAAAACTAAGACTACACAAAAAAAGACTCTCGTTATCACAATGACCACAAATTTTGTTGTTATATCTGTAAGTGGAGGTATGACATACATCCTAGTATTGTAAAACTTTCCAAACATGTTGTTCATATTATGTATATACTCCTCACGCACATGTTAATTGGCTTTTTTTTTTTTTTTGTATAAATTTTTCATTTTTTTCCTCCTCAAACTGCAATGGCAGTTAAGAGAATAGTAGTTTGATGAATGTTCTCAACTTTTCACAATTTCATTAATTTTCCTTTACTTTTTTGTTTTTTTTTTAAATTTATTTCAACATTATTAATTTACCCTTAAAACCTTCATATATTATTTTTCAATTGTTTGAGTTTAATAAACCAAGGGTATTATTGGTAGTTCAAAAGTTTAACCATTCTTATTGAGAGTTTGCTTAATTATATTTGATGCATGTTCTCAACTTTTCACACATTTCATTCATTTTCCTTTACTTTTTTTTTTAAATTTATTTCAACATTATTAATTTACCCTTAAAACCTTCATATATTAATTTTTCAATTGTTTGAGTTAAATAAACCAAGGGTATTATTGGTAGTTCAAAAATCTAACCATTCTTATTGAGAGTTTGCTTATATATTAACATTCTCCACACATGTTGTGCATGTGAAAAATAGTTTTTTATTAAGAAAAACAAAAATTAATGGGAAGTGAGAGAAACAGTTATTACTGAGAGAAAAAAGTAAGAGAAAAAATTGGATAATGGGATAATATTTATTTATTTATTCTATTAAAATTTATTTATAATTTGACACAATTGCCCTTAATGGTTATTTGGTTTCTAAAGTTTTTTAATATTTCAAGGTTATTTACGTAATTTTTTTTTGTTTTGATCAACAATGCTTTTTCTCTTAATAATAGTATAGATAACTAAAATAATAATAATAATAATATATATATTTTTATTTTTTTTAGGGAGGGGGAAGAGGCTCCAGAGTTCGAAAAATGTGGGGAGGGTGGGACTCGAACTCGAATATGTGCTGAGCAGGCCGCTGCCTTAGTTCAACTGGACTACACCCTAGTACACATAATAATAATAATAATAATAATAATAATAATAATAATAATAATAATAATAATAATATATTTATGCAACAATTGCTGCATGTTTATTTTGATCTTTTCATTTAGTTCAATAATTATGTGAATTATTGTCATTTGTTTAATGCCAAAAAACCCATCATGGATTGTGTGGTCCAATACTCCAATGTAATTGCATTGTCAAATTATGCGAATCGAATTCAAGTCGATCTCCTTTGAAAATTGATCACGGATCTTTGCTTCTCCATTTCAATATGTGGATGGATTTTGTTAACATAGCTAAAAGAAAGAAAATGACTTTCTCGTTGACGTAAAAGATAAGTTAATTAACGTTAGTCCAAGTGGCCGGTGAGAGAGAATAATATAATTCTATTAGGATTAGAGTAGATCTGAAATTAGATCACCTCCAATGTAACTAAGAAAAGTTAACGTTACAAAGTCATTTACCCGACCGATTTTATTTGTTTGTAAACTAAACTATACACGAACGAACAGATAACCAAATAATCTCTAATTCGGCTGATTTTTTGTAAGGATAATTCTTGAAATAAATCTAAACGATGAGCGGTTCCGATAATTGAATTATGTTGCTAATTGATCATAATAAAGAGGTTAACATTTTAATACAATGTGAATTCACACGTGAAGAATTTTTTTTGCACTTTATCGATCTGTTGGGCATTCCTGCACTCAAGTTGTATTGGACCACCTGCACTCCTCTCGAAAGAAAAAATTCCTGCACTTAGGGAAGAACTTTTTCATGTTTGCATCACTGTTTGGCTCGTGACATTGAAATGATTGTGTGTTGTGGTGAGAATTACCACCCGTGGCTCAATTAGTTGACATTGGAGCATATGATAGAATCCAATATGTGCATGCATGTGTTGAGAATTACGAGCCTTTCTGTTATTCTGTAAGTCATTTTCTTTGAACACATACAGATTCGTCTCCATCTGGTGAATGACGCAGCTAATGAGGTCATAAATTGAGCTTCCATTTCCAAACCAATTAATGTGTTCGTAATTAGGTCTCTGTTATTGGTTCGCTTTCATTTCATTGATGATTTCAAATCACTACCAGCTGGTTTTGAAAGGCTTTGCTAGCCTGCTTGAACTGACCCTTGCTTTTGGAAAGTTCAGTTCTAAAGGGAATCGAATCTTCAGTAAAACAAAATTAATGTACAGCGAATCTGTAACCACCGCGGGTGGTCAAGGAAAAAGAATATATGCATGGTAGATTCGTAACAGTTTTCGGGTGTGATTAATTGAAAGGAAAAAAACATGTTAAATATGACTTTGTTGGATGAGTTGTGTATATACAATGTTTTCTGTATTTAACCACCACTGGTGGTCGAGTTGGTAAGAGCCTCCAGGTGTGGTACCCCCTCACCCGGGTTCGAATCCTGCCAACTGCGGATTGAAGTTAAATCTCAATTCATTCTGTGGCTGGCCAGGGGGAGGAAGCGTTTTGACAAGATCCCCGACTGTGGATTAGTCCTTGAGCCTAGGAAGCCTTTGAGATACTGCGAGAGCTCACTCAAAAAAAAAAATGTTCTATGTATTTATTAGTATATATTTTATGCATTTACTGCTAGGATATATTCTTTACTTTATATTTAATGTCTTCCGAACTTTTTAAAAGTGAGGACTTCATCAATTTTTCTCACTTAAGAAATAACTTTAAATATGATTCCTACAAAGTGTTAGTCAAATCTGAAACTATTTAGCCGTTCAATTAATTAAAAGTTCTATCATAATAGTTATATTTGACACTCTATAATTGTCTGTTATGATAGAAGTTGTAATCTGACGGCTAAATAGTTTTCGATTTGACAACGTCAAATTTCGACATGAAATCTTTTATCCTCTACAACCAAGAGCACGATGGAAATTAATGACTTCATGAAAATCAACCGCACTACTTTTGACAAGCAACGAAGCTAATTACTCATTCAAATTTATGAAAATAAAAATTAATTTAAAAAATTGATAGGAGTCACTTTTTTCGACGAAACATTTGTCGCTAAAAGGTGATTTAAATTTTTTTTTTATTTTGAAATTTTTGAGTGAATTTTGAAACAAAAGTCATTCACCACTGTTTTGATCCTTTCTTGGGAGATCCTAAATGAACTCTAATCACCAAACTAGGCGAAGAAAATCGATTTTGAACCACGTCAAATTTTAACATGAAATCCCTTACTATAGCACATGGTTTTCGACAATGTGCCTCACTGAAAAGATGCCTAATATGTCTCATCTAAACAAGCTTCCTCCTAAGATCTTTGGATACCTCTAAAACCGGGTGCAAAATGGAAATTAGTACATCCATGAAAACCAACTGCAGTACTGGTTCCGACAAGCAGTGAAGCTAATTACTTATTCAAATTTATGAAAATTAAAATTAATTTAAAAAATTAATATGAACCACTTTTTCCGACGAAAGATTCGTCGCTAAAAGGTGCTTATATATTTTTTGATTTTAAAATTTTTGAGTGAATTTGTAAACGAAAGTCATTCACCATCGTTTTGATCCCCTCTTGGGAGATCCTAAATGAACTCTAGTCACCAAACTAGGAGAAGAAAATCGATTTTGAACCACGTCAAATTTCGACATGAAATCTCTTATTATAACACATTCACGGTTTTAGACGATGTGCCTCACTGAAAAGATGTCTGATATGCCTCATCTGAACAAGGTTCCTCCTAAGATCTTTGGATACGTCTAAACCCGGGTGCGAAATGGAAATTAGTACATCCATGAAAACCAACCGTAGTACTGCTTCCGACGAGCAGTGAAGCTAATTACTTATACAAATTTATGAAAATAAAAATTAATTAAAAAAATTAATTGGAACCACTTTTGCCGACGAAACATTCGTCGCTAAAAGGTGCTTATATATTTTTTGATTTTAAAATTTTTAAGTGAATTTGTAAACGAAAGTCATTCACCATCGTTTTGATCCCCTCTTGGGAGATCCTAAATGAACTCTAGTCACCAAACTAGGAGAAGAAAATTGATTTTGAATCACGTCAAATTTCGACATGAAAGCCCTTATTATAACACATTCACGGTTTTAGACGATGTGCCTCATAAAAAGATGCTTGATATGCCTCATCTGAACAAGCTTCCTCCTAAGATCTTTGGATACCTCTAAAATCGGGTGCGAAATGGAAATTAGTGAATCCACGAAAACCAATCGCAGTACTTCCGACGAGCAGCGCAGCTAATTACTTATTCAAATCTATGAAAATTAAAATTATTTTAAAAAATTGGGAGCAACTTTTTCCAAAAAAACTTTCGTTGTTAAAAGGTGCTTTCAAATTTTTTTGATTTTTTTTTTCAAATTTTTGAGTGAATTTGTAAATGAAAGTCCTTTACCACCATTTAGATCCCCTCTTGGGAGATCCTAAATGAACTCTCGTCACCAACTAGGCGAAGAAAGTCGGTTTTAAACCACGTCAAATTTCGACATGCTGATGTTCTTATTAAAGGAGTTTCCGGGAAAATATTTTACAACTCATTGGAAAAGTTGGGCGTGCATGATATCTATACACCAACTTGAGGGGGAGTGTTGGATGAGTTTTAAATTTATTATGTATTTATTAGTATATATTATACATTGTATTAATTAGGGTATATTATTTATATAATTAGGATATATTCTTTTTTGTGAGGAATTAAGATATATTCTTTTTTGTGAGGAATTAAGATATATTCTTTAGTTTAATTAGAGACTTACTTTCCTATTGTAAATTAAAAAAATTCCCAATACCATGTTCTTTGGCAACAATAAAATCGGGTAACAACCCCCGTAATTGTGAGAGCTTGTAGTTCTTGTGGGTAAATAGATTTTTCTTAAAGAGTTCCGTCATGACAAAATAATGTCCCTTTCATTTTGCACTAGCTTGTCATACAAAATATTACACCAACTCATGCATGTTTCTTTGCGAAGATTGTTTGTTGTTTGATGACTTTGATATCACCTCATTTCTACACTAGCAGACTAGCTAGTCATCAATTCTGTATTTTTGTATGTATATGTGATCTGCGCAACACATGCTCAATAGTTATGATTGTTCAAAAAACAAAAAAAGTTATGAAGGGATATTATCCCAAAAAAAAAAAGTTACGGAGAAATTGGAGTCCAAAATCTCCACCGGCCTTATCTCCAACCAGAAAGCCCTTCCTCCATACCTTGAGGCAAGTCAACTAGCTAGTCAACCTGAAACACCTTTTTGGCCAAATCTCTGCTATATATATGCACTTGGTGTTAGGCATCTTTGTGTAGAACAAAATTAAAGAAAAATGGTGGTGGCAGATTTTAGTTCTGGTGCTTTTGGGTACAAGGAAATGAGAAGCTTTGGGTTGCAAGTAGTTCATGGAAGATGGTTCATGGTGCTTGCTTCAATGCTAATCTTATCCGTGTCCGGAGCAACCTACATGTTTAGCCTCTACTCCACAGACATCAAAAACTCGTTAGCTTATGACCAAACAACACTCAATCTCCTAAGCTTCTTCAAGGACTTGGGAGGCAATGTCGGAATCATAGCCGGTCTAATTAACGAAGTCACAGCCCCATGGGTCGTGCTCTTAATCGGTTCGGTCATGAACTTCTTCGGCTACTTCATGATCTGGCTTGCAGTCACTGGTCGGATCTCGAAACCACGCGTGTGGCAGATGTGTTTGTACATTTGCATAGGTGCGAATTCTCAAACATTTTCAAACACAGGAGCTGTGGTGAGCAGTGTGAAGAATTTCCCGGAGAGTAGAGGAAGTGTTTTGGGGCTTTTGAAGGGTCTGGTTGGTTTGAGTGGTGCTATTATCACACAGCTCTACCATGCTTTCTATGGAGGTCACTCCTATGGAGGTCACTCAGCTTTGATTTTACTAATTGCTTGGCTTCCTGCTGCTGTTTCGATTTTGTTTCTTCCGATTGTTCGTTTGATAAAGTACGTTAGACAACCGAATGAGCTCAGGGTTTTCTACAATCTGCTTTACATTACTCTTGGCCTAGCTGGGTTTCTCATGGCTTTGATTATCATGCAGCACAAGCTGAAGTTTTCTAGAATTTGTTATATTGGAGGTGCTTCAGTTGTGCTTATGCTACTCTTTCTTCCACTTGCGGTTGTAATAATCGAAGAATTCAAGCTCTGGAAGAAGAAAATCAAAGCGGTGAATGAACCAGTTCAGCTCAAAGTAGTAGCTGAGAATCCAGCTCCTGTTGAATTAGTACCTGTTGCAACTCCACAAAGCCAGCAGAAGCCTAATTCTTGCTTTCAAAGCGTGTTCAATCCGCCCATTAGAGGTGAGGACTACACAATTTTGCAAGCTGTTTTCAGCATTGACATGCTAATCTTGTTCATTGTTACAATCTGTGGTGTTGGAGGCACTTTAACCGCGATCGATAATCTGGGCCAGATTGGGAACTCATTAGGCTACCCAACTGACAGCATAAGCACTTTCGTATCGCTGGTGAGCATCTGGAACTATCTTGGAAGAGTCACTTCTGGCTTTTCCTCAGAAGTCCTTTTGAAGAAGTACAAATTCCCAAGACCCCTTATGCTCACTCTGGTGCTTCTCTTATCATGTGTTGGCCATCTCCTAATCGCGTTCGGGGTCCCCAACTCTCTCTACTTTTCTTCTGTGATCATTGGATTCTGTTTTGGGGCTCAATGGCCATTGATATTCGCCATCATTTCCGAAATCTTTGGCCTCAAGTACTATGCCACTTTGATCTGTGTTGGTGGTGCTGCTAGCCCTATTGGGGCTTATGTCCTCAATGTGAAAGTGGCTGGAAACTTGTATGATGTGGAGGCTTTGAAGCAACTGAAGGCTTTGGGGAAGACTAGAGAAGCAGGAAAGGACTTAACTTGTGTAGGAGTGAATTGTTACAAATTGGCTTTCATTATAATTGCTGCTGTGGCATTGTTTGGGAGCCTTGTTTCATTTATTTTAGTGATCAGAACAAGGAAATTCTACAAAAGTGATATTTACAAGAAGTTTAGAGAGGAAGCTGAGGCAGCTGAAGGCACAGTATCAGCAAAAGGGTCAGAGACAGACTTGGATTCAAAAACTAGGTCAGAGGAAAACAAATAATTAAGGCAGCTAATTGCTTTATGATTCCATGTTCAGAAACTAGTGGTGTTCTTGTAACTCTAAAGAATTAAACCATTTACATATTCTGTGTTATTTAAGCAGTTGTGTACAATTAGTTAGATCTTAATTAAACTATTAGAAGAAACTACTAATAGATTCTACTCGCTTATATTATGTTTCTGCTTGTGCTTGCTTTTTTGCCAAGTGCTTTTGGAAAGCAATTAGTAACATATAGTACTTAAAAGCAGCAACTTCCATCTTATTCGGATCAGTTTTGTTTTTCTTGAACTCTTTAAGATCAATCCAAAAACTCACCAGTTGAGATTGTTGACTGAGGCCTTTCCTAATCTATGACCAACTTTGCTTTGTTCATATCCTCCGTGGATTCATGTGGCATGGGGATATTCTAGGTAGTCTAGAAGAATAGAATGCCTAAATCCAAAATTGGGTCTTAACCAGATTAGAAAGAGTCTGTCTGTATTAGCTGACTTCAGGCATTTGCCAGTTAGCTAGAATAAACCTTTGCCCAACTTATTCGATCTCTTATCCCATCAACCTCCAAACCACCTTCAATTAACTTGTGCACAAACCTCCAACTTCTTCTCTATTTTCCAGTCGGCTAGGACTCCAACTTTTCTTTCTCATTTTCTTGGCTCATGTAGGACTCAGAGTGTTGAAATTGGGTGAATTTAATATGATTGTCTCGCAAGTCATATCAGATAAGTATGAGTTTGGTCCTTTATTGCGGGGTTGAGATTTGAGAAGACTCTTGTGATGAATTCTCAAAGTTAGCTCTCGTTCTTTATCAAGATTGTAATATCTAAATAATTCTCTTAGCCTTTCAATGAAGTTACAAGCGAAATGACTAAACATCAACAAATAAAAAAATTAAAAATTAAAAAAAAAAAAAAAAGAGACCCTTGCATGGTAGCTAAGGCAATTATCCCCCGTCCCATCCTCCTTCATATTATGTTTAGTCATAATCATCTTTGTAGCTCCACATGTTCAGGGTTTAGGAGAAAGAAAATTTGTTAAAATGTGAAAAAAAACAAAAATCTTTGGATAGTAGGAAGAGATGCTATATACGTGAGGGACGTGCAAATAACTAAAGAAAAATGTTCAACCAATTGCGTTAAAGAAGACTAAAGAATGACAACTTGACAAGTAAAACAAACTACCTTGCGAATTTCTTCATCTCGTCCCTAAAAATTTCTGAATCCGCCAAGAACCTGATGGTCCAACTTGACCGCAAGACGAGGGAATGAACGATGTGGTACCAATTTTTCTGCACATAACAAGTCATATTAAGCGCAATCATGGCTTTTGACGCATGGCAAAAGTTGTGGTATAACATTCTCTCGTGGGATGGACAAAGGAGCTATCGCAATTATGCTTGGAGACGTCAGTAGCTGTGGTGCTTTTAATTCTTGGGTTTAGTATGAATCTTGTACCCACTGCCAAACCAGTTCAGTATGTCAATGAATGAATCCACAATCTCATTGGGGCTCCAACTCTTTTTTTTTTTGGCTAAGGAAAAAAAAAATAGTGCCAACTCTTCAGTACCTCAAGTTCTTGTACTACCCCCCATGCCACCAAATAGTGTTATGATAAGAAAACATCTCACAATCACGTTGCTGTCTTATGAGGGTTATCCCCACAGGCCCTATATAGATTGCGTATTTATGAACAATTCGATCTTGTCTAAAATTCATTCGATCTTTTGTATCCTCACCCTCTTGGAATTTGACTCATTTCTCGCGCAATGAAAATAGATTTTCACTCCGACTTGGAATTTGACCCGTTTAGGCGTTTAGGACATAGTCTAACAATTGTTCAAAAAAATAAAAATACATGCTCTCAATTCTGTTATTCAAACAGTTGTTAAAAATAGGGGTCCTTGACCATAAGGTCTAAATTTGAACAAATATTTACCATCAAGAATAAGGCAAAAACATGGTGCCCACCATGTTCATTAATTGACCAATTTACGCTTTCGTCTTATACATTTTATAAAAATTACGAAACTGCCACTGACATATTTTATTGATCTCAATACAATTTTTTAAGAAATCGATACTTTCCGTGATAAGAGAGAAAGCACAAATAAGCATCACTTTTGTGTATTATATTGACCACAATAAAACAATTTATTGAGGTCAATAAAGTGTTTTATTAAGGTTAATAAAATATTTTATTGAGGTAAAAGTTTCCATTTTCGGGAATCACTCTCTCTCTCCTCAAACCCGAGCAGCTCACTCTCTCTCTTCCCGTCATTGTAGCAGTCGGCCAATTTCTCTTCAATCCGGCCACCTCAAGGCTTGAAAGTTGTCCCAAAATCTTCATCTCTTTGAGCCCTTCAATCCTATACTAATTTCTTACATCGATTTTTAGTGTAGGAGGAGAAATTTAGGAGAGAAAAAACTCATTTTCACGCGGAACTGTTCTTCCTTATCGGCGGCGTTTCCGGCCGAGTTAGGAGAAAACCGTTACTGGGTTTTGTAACCCTCTTCACCACGAACCCAACGCCACCAGTCTCACCTCAAGGCGTCACCGGACAGCGATGGATCGAGTGGTCAAAGTTCGTGGCCACAATGCCTTTCGATCTCAAAGCCCAGACGCCAAGGGCAAAAATGCCATAAAAATCACCATTCAATATTTTTGTCCTTAATGAGAGTAAAACATGCTCAAACTAGACCTGTTGGGAAAAATTAAAATTTTCTAAAATTAATGGGAAATACAAGGTGAAAATTAAGACCTATTGGATATTTCCCTTAAAATGAGGTATCTACGTACACTTTCTTTTTTCGGGACCAGTCTCCTAGTTCGGTAACAGCATACACCGACTCCTAACGAGTTTTGGTTCTTGATTTAGATTGTGGGTCATACTCTAATAGATTATACACAATCCAATATGATTGTTTACTAAATGTCTAAATGAGTTAAGTGGGTTATTTGCGCTTTGGTGGTTATCGAGACCCATTTTTAATATTTGTGCTTTAGTGTGTTGACGCACAATTTATTTGTCTTTATTTTATGATTGGTTTTAAGTGGTAATCCTTGAGATATAGTTTACAGTTTAACCTAAATTCTAAAACTTGTCAGCTCTAAACAAGTGTGACTCATATGGCGCACTGCTAATTGGCACAACCGATATTGTCTGTACTAACCATCTCTGCCACTAGTGTAGTAGTGTATGGTGTTATTTTGAAAACATTAACCAACTTTTAAAAGAGATTACATAATTTTTTTTCTTTTTGGACCTAGCCCACATTAGTGACATTACAGCCCAACCCAAAATGAAGACTGAAATTTGCAAGTCTTTGTGCAACAGACCTTTGAAACTGTTGATTTCAGCTTTAGGTTTAATTCTTGTTTTGAATTCTTGAAACGTAGGATCGAGGTCAAAATGTCACGAAGTATACGTACGTAGGCCTAATTAACTTAATTAATGAGTATCTAATTAAATTGTCCTCCTAATTGACTTAAGTAATGAGTAACTAATTAAATTATCGGAAGGTCATTATTTCATTAATACATGGTATGCATGGTATTATCGGAAGGCCATTAATACACTTCATTGTTTTTTTTGGACAATAATACACTTCATTGTTGATGATGACTATATGAGCCTAGCTTACTAACTAATAATTAATATATACCCTTCATTAATTAGTGGCCTCTTATCACTTATAATTATCACAACGGCTCCTTTTTCTCTTTAATTATAGGTCTAGTCTTGTTTAGTCATGGCTCTTTCTTTGCAAACGAAATAGAGTGCTTTTTTATTCATAGTTTTATACCCGCCAAAATCGGCATTTATACCTCCTCATTTTTTCAAGTGATAGTTGACAAAAGTCAACTCATGAAATGACTAATAAGACACAAAAGAGAGGGAGAGAAAAAAAATGAGAAAATTAAAGAAAATTATGTGTAAGTTTTTTTCCTTTGTTTTTTGCGTCAACATAATGTATCAAAGAAAATTATGTGAAAATTAAATTATGAATTGTCTTGCAAAGTGCGTATAGCTTGCCGCGCGTGAGATCCCAATCATCATTGATGGCTTCAGCCAAGATGGTATTATCAGTAATTGCAGCATTTGTGTTACTCATCTCTCTTCGTTGGAAATTAACATTTTCATCTTCATCTTCTTTGGCTGAGTCTATCGATTTCATCAAAAGAAAATTGTGTGGTGAGGGAGGAGATCATATTAGTATATTACACACACAAGGATATCAAACACACACACACACACACACACGAAAAGTTAGAAAAAAAAAAAACAAAACTGAGAATGAATGATTTGACCAAAATGTCTTTAACAATAATTAAAGACCACTTGTGCGCCACATAAACAATTTTGACAAAATTTTGGACGGATGTACCATAATGGCTAACGGCGCAATAATTCAGGTACTACTAGATTTCCTAAACATTTGTATATAGATACCAAAAAGTACATTTTGTGATAGTTCAAGTATCATTTAGAGATTTTACTCTACAATTGTATTTAATTACCTCCATTAACTTTTTTTTTTTTTGGACAATTACATCCATTAACTATAAACAACAAGGTACGTATATGAACTAGGATTAGAACTTGAATATGAAGAAGACATGTTATTACCATTTACCAGGTCAAGATCTTCTGCAATTCTCTAAAGTTAAGCTTATCTGGATCTCTTGGTACGTAAGAACTGAATGCTTGTGGTGTAGAAATTGCAGAGACCTTTAACCTTCTTATATAGGAGCCCCTCCAATAAACTTAAGCAGAGATCGTTAAGTCCCTATCCCAAACATTTTTCTTTCATAAATAATGGTTAAAAACATTAATTTCCTCCTTGACCAAAAACCTAAGTTCCAACTTCTTTTCTGCTGCTTAATTTCTTGGCCTAGCACAAAGTGGATGGGAGAATCAAGAACATTGCAACCCAACCCAACCCAAAATTAAAATTAAAGTTCTTCCTGCAACTGTGTGCAACAGGACTTTGCTGGTGTTGATTAATTAAACTAGACGTGATTAATTGAGTGTCATTGTTTTGATCTTTGTGTCTTATATATACATTGTAAATTCTGGATCATGTGTTTGATTTCATCTATATAAGTTATATATACATGCAATTCCATATGTTTATAAAGTCTTTGTCAAACAAGAAATTAAAAATTCTTATATGCTCTACGTATTCCGGTTCTCATTAAGCGCGGACACATAAGATATAGAATTCGTAAGTTGTAAATTTTTTAATACTTTATGATGTACGTAAGTTATTCGTACAAATGAAGTTAATAAGCTCGCATAAAAAATATTACCTAGCTAGATAAATTAATCTCAATTAGCCAAAAAAGAAAAGATAAATTAATCTCACACAACTCTATCTAGCTAGCTAGTAGCTACCACATATAAAATAAGTGATCCAACTAAAGTATTACTGATCGATATTCACCCAGGTGTACGTTGGTGTTTGGGATAAAGCTCCACAAACACAGATTAAAACAAAATTTAAATATAATTATATATCAAGTTGGAATTTCGTCAACTTTGCTATCTCTAATTCTCTACAAATGATGACGACTGGATTCCTATCTAGTTGTGAATAATCAAACCAGTTGGATGGTGATGGCACAGAAGCCTTTAACACAATTGTGCGACATTTCAGAGAACATTGAATCTTATACCCTTCATCACTACCACCTTATCTGCTATAATTAATCAAAATTTCAAAGCTGCATCCTATCAATTTTCCAGAGTGGTTGGGTCTACCGTGGTACTAAAATTCCTATATCCACACCTTATATATAGACAAAATAAATATATTTTGTTAGCGAGTGAATAGTTCTAATCACTCAATCTCTTGTTTTCTCATTTTTTAAAGAGTATGGTTTCATGTCCCTCTCTTTTCTATTTGTATTTGTTTTTCGTTATTAAACTTTCAATAAAGGATAAGTCGGAAAGTTTCCGGTTTCTTTCATTTAAAATAAACTAGCCTCATACTCATGCGGTACACGTGTTATTGGTGAAAAGATGAAGAATGTGAAAGTTTACTTGTTATCCATTTTTTCAAGTTTTTTTTTTTTTCATATTTATATTTTTCTGCTTTTTATCATAATAACATTTTAAAATTATTTTATTATGATTTTTATTTTATATTATGAAGGGTATTATAGACACTTCATAATATGGTGGAGCCTTTGACACCAAACTCTACGTAGGGGTCATCATTTGGCCCTTAGGCCCTAAGGCTCTTTAAAGCCCGCCCGGCCCGTAGGGCCGAAGCACGGCCCGGCCCTTCCTCTCGGCCCATTTGGCCCGATCTCTTTTTTTTAGGGCCGGGCTTGGGCTCAAGTATTTAAGCCCGGCCCGTTTTAGCCCGTTAGGGCCAAGCCCGGCCCGGCCCTAAAAGTCATTTCAAGCCCGGCCCGACCCGGCCCTAATATATATATATATATACAATAATATATAAATTTTTCAATTTTTTCTTGTATTTATTAAATTCTTTTAATTTAGAAGTTTGTTTGTTAATATAATAGTATTTTTTTTTTCATATATATATATGAAAGCCCTTTTGAGCCCAATGATAATTATCCTCCTATATATATATATACACACACACATATAATTATACAATAATATATAAATCTTTCAATTTTTTCATGTATTTATTAAATTCTTTTAATTTAGAAGTTTATTTGTTAATATAATAGTATTTTTTTTTTCCATATATATATGAAAGCCCTTTTGAGCCCAATGATAATTATCCTCTTTTATATATATACACACACACATATAATTATACAATAATATATAAATCTTTCAATTTTTTCATGTATTTATTAAATTCTTTTAATTTAGCACTAAAAAAATTTGGCCCTACCCGGCCCAGCCCTATCAGCCCATTTCAGCCCTGGGCCGGTGGGCGGGCTAAGGCTCGCATATTGAAGCCTCGGCCCGGCCCGGCCTGGGCCTAAATTATGTTGACTTTGACTAGGCCCGGCCCGGCCTGACCCTAAGCCCTAAAATTTAGGGCCGGGCCGGGCCGGGCCGGCCCTAGCCCGACCCATGATGACCCCTAACTCTACGCTTCCATTTATAGTAATTTTATTATAATTTCATTAACAGCTAATATCTTATCCTATATATTTCAGACAATTAGACTTGCTATATAATCAATCACATCCTTCTAGCTCATTCCAAAGAGTCAAGTCATGCATTGCATGCCTTCAAAGAGAATAGAGGTCAATCTGAGTGTAAACCATATTTGACTTCATCATTTAACATATGAATTGATATCTCTTGGGTTCGATCAGTTTGTGTTACCTACTAGCTATGAAGTACGTAGATGCTACCATAAGCTACTAATCCCGTGGAATTCAAATTTCAAACTTAAAATAGCTTTAAAAATACTTTTAATCACTAAAGTCGACATATTTTCGATATACACTCTTAACGAGATTTAACTACTTTGTCTGGCAATATAGTTTCAAAATTTAAGAATTATTTATAGAGAAAGTTGATAAAACATACCTTTTACCTACTAATCCTAATTATTAAAGCATAACATTATCCATTGATTTGGTTAATTAATAGCAAATACCATTGAGCTAAATTTAGAAAAGAAAAAAAAAAAAACCCAGCTAAAAATAGAAAGTTTACTATATTTGCAGTCACAATCCTCAATACAGTAAAGGGGCCCACTCCAATCTACAAGGGATCCAATCCAACTTCCCAGGTTGTCTCCAAGGAAACATGGTAAAATACTAAAATCCCATCTGAAATTTTTTATTTTTTTCCTTACGTGGTCCTCAAACAAAAAAAGAAACTCAAAAATTAAAATTAAGAAGAGATTGGATTTTTTAAATTTGAAAAAAAAAGAGACCAAAACATATTCCTTAAATAAACAAATGTCAGTGTGCTTGTGTTTTTTTTTTCTTCAATCATTCTCTTTTTTTTCACAAATTTTAAAACTATTTTTTTTCCTTTGGGGTTTTTATTATCCGCCCCTTACTCTCTCATCACACACACACACACACACACAACACTCTCTTTCTCTCTCCCTCTCTCTGGCTCCCTCTCTCTCTGGCTTTCTCTCTCATCGGGTTGATCGCCGGAAGCATCACCGTCCGATCAAGTCGCCGGCATTCCGGCGATCCGACTCAGATGACTCTCCATTCGGATCCACCACCAACGACTCGTCACCGATTCCAAATCCCAAAGACGGTACATTTCTTCTTCGCTCCTTCCGCGGCCTTTTTCAATTTCGACCCAAAAATTAGCAATTGAATCAAAGCGCTGTTATTCCATGCGTGCTGAATTTACGATTTTGACATCTAGTTTTGATTCGAATTTGATCCCAAATTCTAGGGTTAGTTTGAGGTTTAGGATTATTGCAGGGGTTGGGTGGTTAAGGAACAAGTATGTTCAAGAAAATAATCAAGGGAAATAAAAAGACCTCAAAGTCTGATTCTCATGATCCTTCGTCCTACGGCTACGGCCCGCCCGGGAACCGCAATTCCGGGGCGAATGTGGTCGTAAATCACGCTTCCCGGGCCGGGCCGGCTGCGTCCGGGCCCAATTCGGCCGGGGCTGCGGGTGTGGCGGTGTTGCCGCCTTCTGGAACCATCGAGCCTCTCCCGTTGTTCCGTGACGTTCCGGTCTCCGAGCGCCAGACCTTGTTTATCAGGAAATTGCAGGTCTGCTGCTTCCATTTCGATTTCTCGGATACCCTTAAGTCTCCTAGAGAGAAGGAAATTAAGAGGCAGACCCTTTTGGAATTGGTTGATTTTATACAATCTGGGTCGGGGAAGATCACCGAGACTTGTCAAGAGGAAATGATAAAGATGGTTTCTGTTAATATATTCCGGTGCCTGCCCCCGGCCTCCCACGAAAACACAGGCCAAGAGAATGCCGATCCAGAAGAGGAGGAGCTCTATTTGGAACCGTGCTGGCCGCATTTGCAGTTGGTTTATGAGCTGCTGCTTAGATATATTGTGTCATCTGATACTGATACCAAGGTGGCCAAGCGCTACATTGATCACTCGTTTGTGTTGAAGCTACTTGATTTGTTTGATTCAGAGGACCCGCGCGAGCGGGAGTACTTGAAAAACATTCTTCATCGCATATATGGGAAGTTCATGGTGCACCGCCCCTTCATCAGGAAGGCCATTAATAACATATTCTATCGGTTTATCTATGAGACAGAGAGGCACAGTGGGGTTGCCGAGCTTTTAGAGATTCTTGGGAGTATAATTAATGGGTTTGCACTTCCAATGAAAGAGGAGCATAAGCTGTTTCTTGTTCGAGCACTTATTCCGCTGCATAAGCCTAAGCCGATTGCAGTGTATCACCAGCAGCTGTCCTACTGCATAACTCAGTTTGTTGAAAAGGATTACAAGCTAGCGGACACGGTTATAAGGGGTTTGTTGAAGTACTGGCCTGTGACCAACTGCCAGAAGGAAGTTCTTTTCCTTGGAGAACTTGAAGAAGTTCTGGAGGCAACACAAGCTGCAGAATTTCAACGATGCATGGTTCCTCTTTTCAGGCAGATTGCCCGCTGCCTCAACAGCTCTCATTTTCAGGTTTGCAAATATTTATAATCCTATTGGGTTGCTTCATTTAGTGTTTCATATGGATACTTCTTTCCTGGATGGTTATTTATTGTCTAGAGCTATGTCTTGTTGAAGTCCTAAACTTATTCTTGAACTTGATTTTAGAGAAATGGTTCTCAATGACTTTTATCACTGTTTTGTGAATATAACTTGTTGATAATCTTCTGTTGTGCTTGGTGAAATGCTTTGCCTTTCCATTTCTTTTCAATTGAATATTGTTACTTTGTTCTGCTTTCATTTGTACTTATGATTTCATGGTATCAACATGATGAACTGTTTGTCAAAGCTTCTGTCTTGTCTAATAATACCTCATCAATATTCGCTTTTGCATGGTGATTTTTGTTGTAACTTAATACGATTATTTTGTTGTAACTTAATATGCATCTCTGAAAAGCTGCCTACTAGAACTTGTTAACTACCATTTCAATTTTCTCACTCCCTTTTTTCTTTGTTTTACTAGAGGGTTTGCTGTTGGTCATTTTATCCTAGTTTGATAAATTCACTTATTCTTGTGTTATGCTGCTGTTCTATTATGTGGGGGAGGGAATAGCCGAATAGGTGTTCCTTTCATCTTTCTCCAAGGGGGAAGTATCTACCTTTATTTTCTGTCATCTTTTTTGCAGCTATGGCTATTTCTTTTATATTGGCTGTGAATGTTCCTGTTAGTTTTCAGCTGTCAATCTTAACAGGAAGAAGTAGACATATAAACAATCTAAACTGCCAATACGAGTTGAACAACAATCAGTGGTTATTAGTGATTTGATATGTTTGACAATAAGTTCATTTTATTGATCAAGAGGATTCAATGGTAGATAACATAGAAGGCTGTTTTCGGGTTGACTTAGCAACAAAGAGGTTATCGTCTGTGGGGGTTTGAAGAGGGGAGGAGAGAGGGGACTGTCATGGTATTGTTATACATTATAAATGATATCTTTGAGAAATGCATGGGTATTATGTTTAAAATACTAGTGTATGTATAATTCCTATTGAAGAAGCAGATTGACTGTAATAACGTGGCAGTTTGTTGTAATATTATCAAAAAAAAGTTGTTAGTCTCTAGAGATATCTAGAGGCCATATCATTCAAATACATTATCGAAAGTGATATGTGAGAAGAGCTAGTTATATCTTATCACAAGTAACCAATTATGATATCAATATTGCAAAAAAAAAAGTACAGATTGCTGTGTGGGGAATGTCCCCTGGAAAGTAAGCACTATTCTAAGTGGGAATTAAAAGTAGCTGTGTGGTGGCACTTTTGGTGGGGTTGGGGGTGGGGGGACATGTTATGAGTGTTTGGTCGATATCAATTTGGTGAAGCATTGATGGTGGTGACCTGTTTGATGGAAATTTTACTTCAGTTTCAGTTTGCTGGTTTTAAACACTTTTACAGAAAATGCCTGCTGTGGTTGACATTGTTTTGTTTATGCCATCTATCTCCTCGAGCTTTCTACTGACAGCATGCCTGATTTGGAATTCTGTTCTTATAAGTTTTTTATCATGCGTGATTTTTTTAAGAGATTTGGCACCTATCCTTATAGTAATGTACTAATGAAACTGCCCGAATGAGTACTATGGTTACATTATCGGAATGCGTCTGAACTACCTCCACTTTTTCATCATATGCATTTATAGTTATTATCTTGCCACGAATCAGTCTGTTGCCTAATTCTGTCTAATGGAAGTATTGGTACTATCGGAACAGGGAAACCTTATTAACTTTTTTTGCATGCTGCCATAATATGCTTATATGTGTGCTACCATGGTACCCCGCTTCGTAATGTGGCAATGTTTTGATATTCTGTAAACAAATCATAATGAAAAGTCTCAAGGAAGTAACTGTTTGGATCCCTGTAATGGATCATGTTATAGTGTTAAATGCAGGGAGTTATATGAGTTAGAGTAATTTCTACTATTTTTATTTTTATATTAGTATGTTAGTCCTTTCAAGTATTTAGCATTAATGAATTGGACATTCCAAATCAAACTTCTAAAAGTTGTATTTTACTCTGAGAATAGCATTTCTTGAAAAATTTTGCTTAGTCACATTTGTGTTGCAGGTTGCAGAACGAGCACTCTTTTTGTGGAACAATGAGCACATTGTGAGTTTAATTGCTCAGAACCGTAATGTTATATTACCAATTATTTTCGAGGCATTGGAGAACAATATCCAAACTCACTGGAACCAAGCAGTTCATGGGCTGACTGTCAATGTTCGAAAAATGTTTATGGAAATGGATGTCGATTTGTTTGAAGAGTGCCAAAGGCAGCTTGCAGAGAGAGAGGCGAGGGCCAGAGAGGTGGAAGAACAGCGGGAGATGACATGGAAAAAACTGGCAGATGCAGCCGGAGAGGATATGATTACAGCCTAAATGATCAATGGGGTTCCATGTACCCGCCGGCACTGGAAAATGAATGGAAGGAAGATGACGACAAGTCTGCTCCGCCTCTCATTTTGGTGGTATTCTTTTTTAATATTTTTTTTGCGTTTTAATTTTTTGATCTCGATTCCAGTCGTTGAAGATATCAGAAGAAGCGGTGATAAAAATGTAATTTAAGCTGTATGGAATTTGTTAGCAACATGCTGCAGATTAAGAATGATTTGTGAAATATATTTTGTATTCCCCTCCTTCATATTTTGATTCTTCTGCAGTCAGGTGTTTAATCTAGGGGCCTTAATCTATTTCTTTGTACTTCCACTAACTGGGAAAATTCATCAAGTTCAACTTCTGGAGTTGCCAAGTCTTAGTTTGTCTTTTGCCAACAAACCTTATGGTCTTGGTTGGAGACATTGAAGAGGGACATCCCTGTGTACCCAAAATTTGGGAGATTAAATTTTAATCTTCAATAATGGAAAGGCTTACCTTTCCAGTAACTATAGAAAGACCAGAGAGAAACCAATAAATTTGGAAGTGCCAAAATATAAGGCACAAAACTAAAAAAAAGGTCAGAATGTTTAAGGATAACTAAATACAATCACAATACAGAAGTAAATAACAAGGTAAATAGCACAGGAATAGATCATCTCTTTATTAATGAATAGGTGCCTCTATATATAGAGAAACACAAAGGGTACAATCCACATCCCAATAGGACTTCTATTCAATATGTAATCCATATGCTATACTAACTAATCTAATCCTAGGTTGACAAGACACACACAAAGTAGGTTTCCTTCAACACTCCCCCTTGTGGCGTCAACACTAGGTGGTGCTCCTCGCGTTGTCTCATTAAAAACCTTGCCAAGTAACAAAAACCCAGTGGGAGAAAAATAACCTTGGTCGAAGGGAAAAAGAGTACAACACACCCTTCACATTTGGTATAGCATGGACGCCAGACTCCCCCTGAAGTCTGCGTCTCCTCCTGATTTCCACAATCATGGGAGGTCAGATAACTTAAGCAAACCAATGCTTTTCACATGCTTCTCAAATGTGGATTTAGGCAGTGACTTAATAAATAAGTCAGCCACATCGTCCTCAGAACGGACTTGATTCACTTTAATCTTAAAGAACTTCTGCTATTGCTGATTACAAAAGAACTTAGGCGATATATGCTTGGTGTTGTCGGCTTTGATGAAACCTTGCTTCATTTGCTTAATGCAAGCAACATTATCCTCATAAATGGACGTAGGTTCATCAGTGGTTGACCTCAAACCACATGTACTTCTTATATGTGTATCAATGGACCTTAACCATATACACTCATGAATTGCTTCATGGAGAACAATAATCTCAATATGGTTCAAAGAAGTAGCGACAAGAGTCTGCTTATAGACCTCCAAGATATCGCGGTGTTACCCATGGCAAAGACATAACCAGTTTGGAAACAACCTTTATATGGGTCAGAGAGATACCCAACATCAGCAAAACCCACCAAAACATCACAAAGATTTTCGGAATAATGGGCAGCAGCACTCGTGCGATCGATCGTGACATTCTGCGATCGATCGCTCGACGGCAGAAGCTCGGTACGATCGATCGTGGCATATCCTGCGATCGATCGCCCGATGGCGGTAGGCACGGGTTCTTCACCCATTTTGCCATATTTTCATGCCTCTATGCAGGTAACGTGCCCTTTGTGCTCCATCCGGACGGTAAGTCCTCGTCCGGATGCCCGGGTCGTTCAACCGCAGCAAACATAGGTTCCTCACCTAGTTTCGACTCTCTGTAGGGATAGAACAAGCCCATATCAATCGTACCCTTCAAGTAACGAAAGATAGTCTTTATGCCAATCCAATGGCGTTGCGTGGGCGCAAAGCTAAATCTAGCTAACAAGTTAACAACAAAGGAGATATCGGGTCTTGTACACTGTGCCAAGTACAATAATGCGCTATTGCACTTTGGTATGGTACCTCAGCCTCTAAAACGTATGCACCATCATCCCTTGGGCGAAACGGACCCTTCTTGGATCTAGGCTGTGACCAATCATGAGAGTGCTAACAGGATGGACTTTATCCATATTAAATCTCCTGAGCATCCTTTCCCAAGATCTTTCATCTCAAACACGGATTTCAAGTATTCACTGGCACTTGCAAATCCGGAACTTGTTTTCACGCAGGGGCATAATTTATTGTTCACATACCCTCTTCCAATCAAGTAGTCACTTAGACGGGTATACCACATCCGTCCGGATTGTTTCAATCCATATAGTGAACGTTACAATCTTATTGCAAACGTGCTCTGTGGTCTAGAGCCACTTGACTTGGGTAGATGAAGCCCATCCGGGACCTTCATATAAATCTCCATATCTAGATCCCCATAGAGATATGTTATGACCACATTCATAAGCTGCATGTTCAGTTTTTCGGAAAACTACCACTGACAAGGTAGCAGAACGTTATGACGTCCTTTACGAGAGAATATGTCTCATCGTAGTCGATTCCAGGGCGTTTGTGAGAAGCCTTGCGCCACAAGGCGAGCTTTATATCTCGTTCTCTCACTACACTTTCTAACAAAGACCCATTCATATCAACAGGTTTTATTCCAGAAGGTATTGGCACAACTGGCCCTAATACCGTTCTCTTTGTTAGTGAGTCCAACTCAACCTGGATCGCATATTTCCATTTAGGCCAATAAGCTTCTACGTCGGCATTCATCAACGGAGCGAGGTTCAATATCATCATTCTCAATGAACTCTTGTGCACAAGCATATGCAAACACATCATCAATAGTGATGAAGTTTCTATCCCACGTCTCATGTACACTAGTGTAATAATCGAGATCTCTAGGTTCCCACGGATAGGTCTTAGCGACAGGGCGTCCCCCGAAGATGTCTTTTGGACATAACCATAATCCGGAACGTTTTCATGGACGGATTTTGAGTATCAATGATGAGAGGGTTATTAGGTGCCATCGCAGCCCATTCCCTAGGGCGCGAATCCCTCGAACCTGGTGGCCTCCAACGCTTCGTCAGCGGAGCCACGGCCTAAGCCACATCACCACCATTACTGGCAGTGGCGCCACCAGCTGTCCCTCCCATAGGGTTAGCTGCAATAGCGACTTTGAGTCCAAGTCCTTGTTCAGGCACTTGCATCCTTGCAGGCATGTTTGCAGCTGGTATATATGATCTAGTCACTAAGATCTAAGAAAGCGTCAGGAAGAGAATCTCTGACTTTCTGAAGATCTATAATTCTACGCACTTTCTGCAGTAGGGGGATCGTTATGAGACAGAGTGGGGACAGGCCACGACAATTCCAGTCGTTCCTGTTGAACGTGTACGTTCTTATCTCCCCCTAACGACGGGAAAACTGTCTCATCGAAGTGACAAATAGATCGCCTGTCAAGGGTTCTACATAGCGGATTGTGGTTGGAGACTCAAATCCAACATAAATACTCATTCGTCTCTGAGGACCCATTTAAATACGCTGTGGCGGCGTAATAGGCACATAAACAACACACCCAAATATGCGTAAGTACGATATGCTTGGCTCGTACCCAGTCACTAGCTGTAACGCAGAACAAAAGTTTGGTGGTGATGGGCCTCAGACGAATAAGCAGAGCTGCATGCAATACTGCGTGTCCCCAGGCAGAGAGAGAAAGATTGGTGCGCATTACCAATGTCCTCGTGACCATTTGTATTCTATTAATGGCAATCTCTGCAAAACCATTCTGGGTTTGCACATGTGAGACTAGATGCCCAACATCTATCCCATGCAGTAGTCATCGAAAGTTTTCGATGTAAACTCCCTAGCATTATCAAGCCTGATAGTTAATGGAATGATCCGGGTAGTGAGCCGGCAGGCGAATACTCTGTGCTAGGAGTTTAGCATAAGCAGCATAACGAATGGACAACATCATGACATGTGACCAGCATGTCGATGCATCAACCAACACCATAAAATACATAAATGGCCCGCTTGGTGGTTGAATATGTCCACAGATATCCACTTGGATTATCTGTAAGAATGGAAGAAGTACTTTAGAATCCTTTGCATAGGACGGTCTTAGTCCTTTATTTCCCTAAGGAATAAGCTTTGCAAATGAACATTTGGCTTTGGGAGCTTCAGAAGCATAGGAGGAATTGTCCACATCCGAGAGAGAGGATTTCGTTCTATGCGATCGATCGCAAGGGGGGTGCGATCGATCGCCCGTGCTCTCGGGTTCCTGTAACAATGCAGGATGGGACATGCGATCGATCGCAGGGGATGTGCGATCGATCGCCCGGGCTCTCTGGTTCCAGAAAACGTACAGGAAAGAACCTACGATCGATCGCAGGGGGGTGCGATCGATCGCCCGAGCTCTCGGGTTTGTTAACGACGCAGCCTCGAAGGTTGCGATCGATCGCAGGTATCGTGCGATCGATCGTACGGCGTCGGACAGTGGCAAATTTGCTCTTTCTCATAACTGTCTCATCTCCTTGAATCGCTCTTCGATTCATGCTTCAATTAGCTTGAAAGAATGGATGTCCGTGTGAGGTTTTCAATACACGGATCATCATATCACGACCAGGATGTCACTACCTGTCGTGCCAAAGCCAATATGTGTCTGAATCCAAGAGGTCATCCCGAATGACATTGTTTGATTCAATAGCTCGGATAGTGGTTGCATACAATCCACTAGAGAGACACATAAGCTTCTCTAAGATGCGCTTTCTTCCGCAGTCATTAGAGGTAATGCAAAGGAATTCTTTTTCCATTCTTATCATGCATCTTAGCATGGAAACCATTGGCTCTTATATCTTTAAAGCTCAACAGAGTTCAATTTCCTCTTGGAGCGTAGAGAGTATTTGTGACATCAATGTGAGTGCCATTGGGCAAGAGGAATTGGGCATATCCTCTTCCTTGCACAAAATTCGATGGTCCTGCCATCGTAGTCACAGATGAATATAAGCTCATCATTAAAATCGAGGCTACGAAAGCAACTCAGATTTTATTAAAGATATTAGCCAAGGCTTTACACTCAAAGTTCCATCTTGATCTCAAATCAAAACTAAATCCATTGTCTTGGCAAACTTGCCATATTACATCAACTTGGAAAAACATAAAGGCTTAAGCAAAATTGCTTCCAAAGTCTTTAACCCTTAAACTCGACGTCTTGATCATTACAATTACATCTTCATATGTATTGCAAACTATGGCCCATTGATCAGACGCTCCATATCATTAATAGACATCATGAAGAGGATTCTCCATTGATTGAGGTATACAGGCTCAGTACTCACGGTCCCTAGGACGGTGGCAGATTACCTTGGCCGGTGGCGGTGCTACCATAACTAGTGGCGCAACAACGCTGACCAGCGGTGACCGGCGGTGTCCCTCTTATAGGGTTGGCGGTCTTCTCTCACTCTTTTGCGGCCCTATGCTCGCATGATCGCTTATTCTTATGGCGATTACCTTCCTGAGCAAATCAATCATACGGACCAAACATCCGGATTTGTCCCTAAATTTAGGGTTTTGCTCGTAGCGTCCTCCCTTAGGGGCGCTATCATCGTCATGCCTTTCCTCAAGGCAAAGATGGAGAAGGTGGTGAGAGTTTCCTCAATCAATCGTTCATCTGTGATGATTTTCCACAGAGATGCATCAAGTTTTTGATGCGGAGAATTTCCGAATTATATCCCATGACTTCATCAAAGTCAGAGAAGCGGAGATTAGTCCATTATGCTTCTAAATTCGGAATGATGAATGTTACCACAACATTCATGAAGCGCTTCTAGCGCTAACCTCTTTCATGAACTCAAACTGGAGTGCCATACCATATGGCGATTCATCAGGAAAAAATAACCTGGCATTGTACATCACAGTTTGAGGGTCTAGAGCGGTTTCTTCAAAACAACGCTCATGGATTCGAGCTAGAAGCTCTTGTGCGAATAGGTACATTAGGATATCATGAGCCCATCTCAGAATCTAATGTCCGCAGAATCCAATGGAGTAAAATCGAGTTCATTCATGTTCGACATCCAAGAATATGGAGAACAAGAATGTGGTGTGTTTCGGAGTCATTACTCCCACGAAACAATGAAGGGTAAGTTTCGGAGTTAATACTCCCACGAAACAATAGAGGGTTTCTGAGCAATATTTGCTCCCAAGAAACGTTTCCAAGGATTTTGGATTTAGGTGAAACTTTGGTGTCGTATGGTCATAACCTTAAACCTTTTTGGTAGCTCTACTCAGATATAACCAGGTAAGTTATAAGAGATGTCGGTGGAGCAAGCTCTCTTAATACCACTTATCTCAAACTCCTTACCTAGACATCATACCTAAGCAGGTGAGCCTAGTTGGGAATAAGTCATGAACCATAGGTCGTTTCTTCTCTACGGATTCCTCATCCGGAGGTAAATCATTCAATGAACTCCTTGTTCAAGGTCTCTTCTCTCTACGGATTCCTCATCCGGAGTATTAGCTCGAACCCCCACAGTTCGGCTCTTGAGGTCATCACCAATAGCATGATGACATTAGAGGTGCTCATGACTTACACATACCGCAAGCGATATGAAGCTCGATCACTCCCCTAATGCTTCTCATAGTTTGGCGAGTCTCGTATATTATCCCACGTTATAAGAAAGGTGGGAGGTAGAAGAAGGGAGGTTGCAAGTCCCCGGAGAAAAAGAAGGTTGAATTAAATTCAGAAAGCAGCAACGTTTATAAAAGCTTACTTGGATTCTTTTCTCGGATTATCTTGAGTACCTCTTCTTCGAAGTTATATATCAGGAGATCCAACGGTCGGAATTGGCTAAATTTTTAACTGGAGATATTAGACTCACGGAGGAAGCTCTCGTCCAAATTTCAGCTTAATCCAACGGTGGAGAAGGGAGAAAATCGCTTCCGAAGTTGACTGTTCTGTGCAGGCAGATTCTTGAACTAAGGAGATTGCACGGAGGTACTATTCACGGGCACTGTTCATCCGATACTGTTCACGCGCACTGTTCACGACTACTGTTCATCCGGCACACCCTAGGGTTTTGAGGTTCTAGGGTTTTGGCGCTAGCATGATGCTATGCTCAAGAGTTTTGGTTTTTGATTCAGGGTTAGAGGTTCGTGCTGATAACGTGTTTAAGGATAACTAAATACAATCACAATACAGAAGTAAATAACAAGGTAAATAGCACAGGAATAGATCATCTCTTTATTAATGAATAGGTGCCTCTATATATAGAGAAACACAAAGGGTACAATCCACATCCCAATAGGACTTCTATTCAATATGTAATCCATATGTTATACTAACTAATCTAATCCTAGGTTGACAAGACACACACAAAGTAGGTTTCCTTCAACACAGAACTTATTTTTCTTTTTATTAAAGAGGCTGTTTTAGTGAAAATGTATTGACATTTTTGTGAAAAATTACTGTTAATCCAAAAATTATTGACAATTACAAATCTTATATTCTCAAGTAGGGTATAAAGAGGCACCCTTTAACCCGTCCAATTCCCATCTAATTCCGCTACTCCTACTTTCACACGCTCACAAATATAAGTTACACTAATGTAAACAATTATTTCTGCGAAAAGTTATTGGTATTTATTCCTATCAATATCTTTTTACTGATAACTTTACCTTAATTACTCTAGTTTAAGTCTTGTCTAAAAGCTCTCAATGCTTTACAATTTTGATCAAGTTGTTTTAGTCTTTGCAGTATCAGCAAAAAAAAAAAAAATCATTGTACTGAAATTAAATGGTCAAAAGTAAAAAAATAATAATAATATTGGCTTTATGTGTGAAGTGACATTTCTGATAATCTCTTATTAGTTTTAGATAAAAACAAAATTTTGAGCATCTCCCAAATTACAAAACCACCCCCCAACGGCTCAGGTTTTTTTTTTTTTTGGTCTGAACCCAACGGCTCAGGTTGAATTACGATTTTGCATTATCCATCATTTTGTGGCTTCCTTCCTCTGCTTCTTCTCTTAACAATTCATCACCGTCACAGATTCACAGAGTGAGTTCAGAAAGAAAGAAGGGTATGTCCCGCAAAGGAGGAGCTGCCACGTCACTGCCGAAGGACGTACCTTGGAGGGCCTCAAACTCCAGACCCGTCCCCAACATCCACCATTCCCCTCTTCTCCGCGTGGCCAAGAACCCCACTTCCGATTATGCAATCTCCGTCATGAAGGTCCTTCTCTTTCTTTGACATGTAATTACTGGGTTTTAATCATCTGGGTCTTCATCAAAATGGGTTCTTTTGCAGCACCCGAATCCGGTAGGAAGTGGGCTGGCGATGGACGCCATTGTGGAAGCGGCCGGCCCCGATTGCATTGTTCCGGGTCAAGTCACACCCATCAAATTACTTGGTCTCAAGGTTTGTAATTTGCAGAATTTGACTAATAGCTCAGTGGGTTAGTCTAGTTTTCATCATTTTGTATGTACAATACATGAAGTGATTCATCTTCTATTTCAAGAATGGCTTAAGCATTGTGTTCCGTTTCTGCAATTTTGGTGGCATATGATAACTACATGAAATGGTTGCTGGTTGTAGGTAGATTGCTATTTTTGTGTTATGTAAGTTTAAAGTTGCAGGCTTGCAGCCTTTTCTGCTTGGCGCCTATGTTGTTCGTTTGCCAGTGCACCTTTTGAATTTTTGTACCCACCTTTGTTTTAAAAGATCGTAGTTTGTAGTGTTTGACATTGTGTTCCGTTTCTGCAATTTTGGTGGCATATATAACTACATGAAATGGTTGCTGGTTGTAGGTAGATTGCTACTTTTGTGTTATATAAGTTTAAAGTTGCAGCCTTTTCTGCTTGGCGCCTATGTTGTTCGTTTGCCAGTGTTCCTTTTGAATTTTTTTACCCACCTTTGTTTTAAAAGATTTTGTAGTGTAGGACATCGCTTTATGTTTTAACTAGGTGTATCTTCTTTCCTTTTCTTATATTACCCACAAAATTCATTCCTTTTAAGCTTGCTGCGATTGCTTTGTGATGTATTTTCTACTTTAGGAAGACAGATAGTGTGCTTGAATTGTCTGTTTGAGAGATCACATTTAAAATGTTAAACATGGCGAAGTCTTTAATGCTGGATACATTATTGTTCTTGTGTCATAAACATTTTAAGTTTTAATTGTTGTACTCTTTACCTTAACTTGGCTGTTTATTCGTTTTTAAACTTGTAGTTGATTCCTGCTTTGCATGCAGGTATGGCCTATTGAAGTTGACCTACAATTTTTGGAACCCGTTGGACGTGAGCTTAAGTCGATTGGAAAGGTAAATCTCCATATTTCAGATCTGTTTTTTTGGTTTGGAGTTACCACTTTAAATGTGTAATGAAAGCAGATAGCTTTAGATTAAAAAACAATAAATTGTCTGTGAGACGGTGTTGTCCCAAAAGCAAACTGCTGATGAACTGGTTCCCAGTTTCATGGAATGGGAAAGTAGGAATGAAAATGGAAGAACAGTTACGGCAATTCAAGTAATAAAGAGAAGAAAAAAGCTTTAGATGAGGTAACCTTTCTAGGCATAGTAATTGAGAAATGGGGTTCCCCCATGGTAAAACCAGCCTGTGATATAATGGTCCCAGTTTTTCTGTCTGATTACTTTGTTTGATCTGCTGAGATTTGCTACTTTGTTCTCCTGTATGACTGTATCATTTGAAGAAAAAAAAAAGAACTCTTTTGGTTAAGTCACATTGAATTTTTGGAAAGTGGGCTGTGCCCAGCTCCATACTGAAATTCTAAATTGAAAACTCATATTTTCTTGCTGCTAAAAGTTATGAGACTAAAACCCAAATCGACTTGGAAGCAATTATCTTTGCCATATTGGAAGTGGGTTGGGTTTGTTGTTGTATCTGATAAATGGAAGATCTCTGTTGTTAGATTAGGAGTTTCTTTTTTATCAATTTTATGCATTCACTTGCTTTAAAAGTGAATCAGCAAGTTAATACTTTACGCCTTTTTGGGTCTCTTTGTAGCCTCGGTCTCAAAAGTGCAACTTCCATGATTTATTGGTGATAATTCATGGTTTAGTTTGTTGTCTTGTTCCTGTCAAGTTCTTGGTTTTGACGGGAACCAAAACTATACTCTTTCACTAAATAATACATTAAAATCCATATTTCTAAACGACTTTAATGATTAACACATTGATATTTCTTTAATGCAGTTCATGGATGATGCGGTCAATCTTATGAATAAATCATTTATAGATCGCTAGTACACTGGTTTCCTGTTAACAAGAGGAGAGAGTTGCAGTGAGCAGAAACCTGGCTAGGAAGATTCACATGCTATTACATCTCCCTTTGTGTCTTCTTGCTTGTGCTCTAGTTAAGGCATAGTCCCTAGAATCTAGGTTAGAAGCAGAAGATATCTCATGTTGTATTTTTGCTCGAGAGTTCTCTTTTTTTTCAACATCGTTTTGTCCCCAGAACTCTACGGATGTTAGTTCTATATGTGACATGAATACTTTTCACTGAAATTTATATAAAATTAGGTTTCTGAGTAATGTCTGGTTTTGTTATTTTGGAAAAGCGCTTCACTGTACATATACTTCATACGTGCATGCGTATAGTTATCAAGCTGCTTATGGTCTTTAAGCATGTCAAGTGGTTTTGATTTTTCATTTGAATTAAAGATGAAAACTCAAATGAAGTCCTTGAGCCAATCACTATCATGAAAAATGTCCTAGTTCTCTAACACTAAACCCATTCTCTCTTTTGGTAAAAACAATAAACCCGTCTCACTTTCTCAGTTCCTCTCTTTAAGAGCTTGATATGCTTCTACTCCAAATTCTCTTCAGATAATATAATGCTTCTAGTCCAAGTTCTCTTCAGATAATATAAAGTATACAGAAGATCTATTAATCTATTTCTTCCAAATCTTGCATTACTTCACTACCTTCCAAAACATTATCTCTATCCTGCCCCTTTTTACTATATTCATACACTCAAAGAATGTCCCTCTGCTAAAGTTTTTCAAAATAGGCAGAAACAAAAGGGCTATCTGTTTTTTTTTTTGTCAAGAATATAAATATTTCCATACCAGAACAACTTCTGCATATAAAGCCAAAAATGTGATGCAAGAAAGGGGTTATAGAGCAACTATCAACTCTAACTTCAGGAGATGACCTAATTGTTGCCATATTAGCATGAAGTTATATGTAAGCCAAAGGTGGAGTTCCCACAAACTAGTGTTGTCCACCTAGTGTGCCATCTCAGAGATTCTAATCACTCTCACTCTATCGGCTTTTCCCAACTCTTTTCTTCCCTGCTTCTCATATAAAAGGGTTTAATATCTCAGGGTTTGTCACACCAGCAATGGCTTATCAAGCAGCAGTGGAAGGCCAAAAACTGCGCAAAGGTCCATGGTTGAAAGAGGAAGATGAACGACTCACCATGTATGTAAAACTCAAGGGGGATCGGAGGTGGGAAGCATTAGCCAAGGAATCAGGTATGATTCCTAGTGAATGTAGGAGATGTACACATTTTATATATGTATTCAACAGATAAAGTGAGATTCTGTTTACATGCCTGCTGCAGGTCTAATGAGGAGTGGTAGGAGTTGTAGGTTGCGGTGGTTGAACTATCTCCGCCCCAATCTTAAGCATGGTCACATTACTGTAGATGAAGAGAAAATTATCCTTCAACTTCATGAACTTTGGGGTAACAAGTACGTTGTGACATCATTACCTTGTATTAATTGTTCATATATCTTCAACACCAATAGCACTGTGGCCTAAGTGGTTAACTAGGCTGAGCTAAGTTTGCCTAGTGCTGCTCTAACTTTATCTACCTTGTATGTAGGTGGTCGAAGATTGCACGAATGCTGCCAGGAAGAACTGATAATTGTATCAAGAATTACTGGAGATCTCATTTAGTGAAGAAAGCAGAAATTCAAGATGGTGCCGTGTCTGCTGGAAACTTGCAATGTGCATTGAACAAGGCCCAACAAGGTCTCTTCTTTCCGGAAGGAGATAATATGACTGCTGATAAAAATTATAACTTTGATCAAGATCATGACGAGGTTGAGAATTTATGGGGAACCAAGGAAACTTACTCTGATGATCTTGGTTTATCGGACTTTGCCTTGCTGAGCTCTCCATACGAAACACGGTTATCAGATTGGATATCTGAGTTATCAAGTGAACAAAGTGGAATAACATGGACTGCAGATCATGATAGTGATGCATGGGATTGTTCAAGTTCCCTCTGGGATATGAATTAACCCAGTACCTAAATCAGTTTGAAATCTGAATTGATTGATTGAACCTCCAAACCTTCAAACTGTAATGCAATTTGAGTCTTCCCAACTCCATCAAGTGGGATTTTGGCACATATGGGGACAGAGTATGCTGGTGAATAGCTTTGGTCTATTCATCTACCTAGGACAGATTAATGGGATCTACTATGATGAGTTGGTAAAGTTCACTGTAATGTACATGTATGTAAGTTCAGTGTAAATCAGAATGGCACAACTATCTTAATCAAATCTATATTATGTCTCTTTCACACTGTTGATCTGTTGCCTTTTCTTTTTGTCATTGTAAATTCTGGTAATGAATCACCAAATTTGTTTACTAAATCCATATTCTACCATTTTTTGGATAGGCCGGGTAAGTGAGGTTCAAAGAGGACCCAATTTTGAATAAAAGTTATATTAACATTTGAAACATTTCATTTCTCAGTAGAAGCGTCATTTTCATTTTCAAGTAGTGTTCGATCAATCACCTACTAATGAACATTAATTTAGTGTACTCATTTTTTCCATAAGAATAAAAAATTGACTAATTATGGATCTTGTTAGGAATGTGTATGGTGTTGCGGCCACAATCGGTCATTCCATTGCAGTTTAATTTTTTCGTTTATTAATGAAATTTCCTTCGTCTAAAAAACAAAAATAAAAAAATTCAAGATTAAAGATTCAAGCATGGACAACAGAGGAGCGAGATAGGGTTTCAGAGGGTAAAATAATTAACTAACATTGCATATGTAACTTAAACCTTTAATACTCCCAACTCTTATCCATAAATGGATAATAAGAGATATAGTACAAAACTCATATGTTGGGGGAATGAGAATGCTGCATGTAATCTTGATGAGCAAAAGAGTTGGTCAAGCGTAAGCAAAAAGCATAAGATAATATTATCCAACCCAAACAACTAGATCAGAATTGAAAGATAACATGCCTAGATGAACTGAACAGGAGCCTCGATCAGTTCTTCATGTTTTAAATCATATTTCATCACCTTCTATCTATCCTGTTTTAAACATTAGTATTTAAGTTGGTAGCCCAGACTGGACTGAGCTAGTGTATGGATATAAAGCTCAAAAGCACATACAACAGTACTCACAGAAGGGCAAAGAGAAAAGTTGTTCAACCTGAATAATAAATCTGATATGGAACTAGATGGGAACTGCATCACCATTTATCCATATTCATTCACCAGCAGCTAGTACTCTTGAATAAAATAGTAGCTTAAAAATTAGATGTACATGCATATATATATATGTGCTCTAGAAGACATCTCATATCCTGATTATAAAGCAGATTAATTATTTAATTGTCATTAGCCTAAAGCAAAAGGGGCAATAATAGATTCGATTTGTCTTGCATTTTCTCGTATATGTTTCCTAATAAAACGTGGTACGTTTATATGGCTGCTGGCTTTGCGTATTTTCCTAATAATAGACGGCATTATCCCGGATTATTGCGAGATAAAGTAGTACGTGTTATACAATCATCGTACCCGCTTTCTGCCTAATTTAATTTAGTATGTAGAGACAGTGAAACACATACAAGTATATGTGACCGATACAAATAAAACAGATAGAATCATAAATGTTAGACAACCATGAATCCAAAACCTTACGCGGTATGAAACTAGGCGGTCAATAATGTACACCAAGCTAAACATAAATTGTTATTAAAATCATTGGTTAATTTCTCATTATGATCAAATGCAAGTCGGGGATAATATACAAAAATAACAAGCATGAGAATGAGATCAAAAAGGTGAAGAGAGTGGAGGTGGATGAAAGTGGCTGCATTGGGAAGGTGGTGGTGCTTCCAGACATTTCATCCTCATAATCGGGGCCTGAATCGAAACCTTGGTTGGGTCCTGTGTTCCACTTCCCCAGGTTGTTGTCCCTGCTCATTCAAATGTTCATTATGCATAGTCACATTTTGAAAGCATTTCTTAATTTGCACAGCCTTTTCCATTTAAATCCAAAAAACTAAAACCCAGTTTCTCAAAGACCTGATATTGAACTCTATGAACTTAAAGTTCATAAAGTACTGTGAGGGTTATATATATAGAAGCACTCGACTTGTAATGCTTTCGAATTTTACCTACTTAGAAAAGTCCTCTTGAGAAAAAACCCTTCTTACAAAAAAGCACTCAAACAAGTTTGTAAAAACATTTTCAATAATGTAGAAATAGTGTCTTTAACTTCCAAATGCGCGATTGATATTATATTTTTTAGAATTGTCAAAAGCGTTTATGACATTGTTGGGCAAAAATAACAAGTTACAGAAACCGGTTTTACTGCTTTGTAAACTTTTCTTGTTACTTTATAGTAGAAGGGTGATCGATCTTGGAAGCAAAACCAAGAAGAACCCAACCTCAAACCAAGTAAGATACTCCAAGATTGAGGTTTGAAATCAACCCACCTTAGGCTTAGGGCATGAAGTAGTGGTAAGTGGTAACTAAATTATTAAAGGGGTTCCAATTCCATAGTTAATTAGGAAAAAGTAAAAGTGAATAAAAAGAGCAAAAAAGAAAGTGCAGTGAAAAGAAAAAGAGCCAAAAAAGGAGAAAGAAGAAGACCTGCCACCAACTCCAAGAGCACCAGCATGCATGATGAGTTGGTCAATGAGCACCGCTGACTTGGGCTCCACACTGTAGGCCTTCTCGTACTTGATCTCCACCCCAGCCCCGGAGGCCACGAAAAACGCTCCATTTACCATTATGTCCCCCTCCGACCTCCAATTCCAGCCGCTCCACTGCCCCTCCGACGTGTCCACGCGCTTCGTCACCTCCTTCGCGTTCCTATTGGTGGGTGCGGTGTACCGGTTCCCCTGGCTGTTTATGGTGGGGTTCCCGCTCCCGCCAATCGCGTACATCTCCCATTGGGTGAAGTCGTTGTTCACCACGTGGATGTAGCCGCGTCTGCACCTGGGCATGCGCTGCACTAGATTCTCGCCGAAGTGGTTGAAGGCTATGGTCACCTGCATGCCCGTGTCGGGTAAGTACCCGTCGCTGTGCCCCAGTAGCATTACTTCGTTGTGGTCCGAGAAGTAGTTGTTGGAGACTGTGATTCCTGTGGACCCCATCACTGCGTCGATCAGACCGTCCTTGCAGTGGGATAGGCTGCAGTGATCTACCCATATGTCTTTCGACCCAAAGATGGAGATGCCATCACCGTCCGATTTCGTGCGATACCCGTAGTGTGTTGGACTTGACCGCACGTTAGTATTCCCTGCAATGGTAAATTCTAAAATGAATTAACTTTGCGTAAAATGAAATAACCATTGGCTCCTATGCAAAAGTAAAAGAAGAAATATCAAAATATGCTCTGCTCAAACTCTCAAAGCACGGTGGAATCTCTCAAAAAAGAGTCATTTTTTTTTATCAGAAATTACGTTGTTTTAGACTTCCATTTACTTATTGGACAAAAAAATAAAACGAGTTCAAGTTACTTTCTAGATAGAAACACAAAATCAACACATAAAATATGGTCCGATGATTTTGTTCCAACAAAAGGTAAATTAGGGATCATACTATATGTTTGCAGCTATTACCAAATCACTATGAGGCCAAAATACACAACTAATAGAAGACACGCATACCACATGTATTTCGTAAACCAAATACATGAAACTTTTAAAAGCGAGGAAAAAGTGATAAAATGCCTCAAAGAAACTAAAGTAACGAAAACCAAATATTCCTTTTACGACTTTCTTTATTTCCCTCTAAGAATCTGAATTGACAACATTATCTTGCAACTATAGAAACACAGATTGATGAAAGAAACTGAGAAATTGCTTTACCTGACTGAACACAATGGTGAATATGCACATTGTGAATGATGACATTGCTTATATACTGCAAAGTAATGCATCCCCCACCGGTAATGTGAACATTAGCTCCACGCCCATCAATAGTCTTGTAGCTATTAAAGATGAGCTCCTGAGAAAGCCTAATGAGCATGTTGCTAGGGAACACAATCCACAGCGGTTCCGGCTGAATCACGGCGTATCTCAGAGTCCCCGGCTTCGGATTCACAGCATCATCGTCGGAAGAGTCGGTGACAACGTAATACTCCCCACCTTTGCCTCCGAGAGCGTACTGACCAAACCCAATTGCACAATCTGCTAGCCGTTGACGGTTGTTGGGCCACTCTGGGTCGCATTTCCAGCAATCGTCGATTGGGTTTCCGGTGAGGCATGAAGAGAAGACGTCTCTTTGGGTTTCTTGCAGCATTTGCCTTCTTACAACAGAAGCATTTACTTTCCTGCAAAAAATAGTATTGGGCCGGTAGTCAGATCTAGAGAGGACTAAAAGACACAAAGAAAACAGAGCTAGTTAAGTATATATATGTACCTATGAACTTCTTGAACAACTTCATCTGGGTTGGGATGCTGACCAGGAAGAGTGAGGTTGAGGTAGGCTTCACCAAGAGGAAAGAATGAGGTGAGAAGAGAGAAGAGGACAATGCAGGTTCTGCTAAGCATTTTTGAAGGAATGTTGGGATGGTTTAGTAGAAATGTTAGGCCTCGCTCTTTGGAGGAAAAATGGGGTTAGTGTTGAGTAACTGAGGAGTGGAGAAGATGGTGAGGTGCTTGTTGTTTCTTCTCACACTCCTAGCTAGCTCCTGTTTCTTACTGTATGGATCCATTAATTGGGTGATTTTGTCTTCCTTTATAATCATAGCGATAAGACTTTTGGGAGGTGAAAAGGAAAAGAAACTAAGAAAGAGAGAGACTATTCACTGTGAGAATCCACTGCTCTCGAGGAAACTGTCTCCAATTTTTCTTTGCTCGACATAACAGCATGGGTATGGAGAATTAGTCGTTCTTTTTAATTGACGGAAGAGTACTCACCTTGTGTTTCATTCAAAACAACCCCCAAAACAAAAACTGTTTAATTAGTGACAGTAACAGCTTCTAACATATACAAATACACAGTGTACGTAGAGTTAAAAGGTGTTGCTTTCACTCAAATTAATTTAATTACCACTTCAGTGTTTGACAAGATCGATGATATATATTAACCATGCTGATCGAATGGAATGCTGACATGGCTAGGGTTAATACAATATGAAAAGTTAGGTAATGAAGTTAGTATCTCGGGGCGTCTTGAGCCGGACAGTTTGACTTTTGGTCCACCAGTATATACCAGTGCACTTACTACTCTACTGGCTAGTGGCTACTGCTAAGCTTGTGCAGTGCTCCAGTAATCCACACTACGTATTCAGCTCGAAGGTCTGACCGGTCACCTCATACATAATGTAATGTCACCTCACCAATCAGTAAATTTAATAATAATAATGCAAACGAAGCCATGAATACGTACGCTCTGGTTTTCAAATGCTTGCCAGTAGTAGCTAGTCCTTGTTCTTAAATCTTAACGTACCTTTTTCACGAGCTTTTACCCTGAATCCAGTTCTGGGTTGGTTAATTCAAACGGCAGAGAAGAGAAGGGCCTACATCATAAAGTGCATGCACAGAGTAATCGATGATGAGAATCGAGTAGCTAGGATTAGATAATGCATGGGATGGAGCCTCCTCCTGCGGATCCGGGAACAAATTGATCGGAGCACAGCCTCCCTAATTTTCTTCGACATGGATTGTTTTTCTTCGACACGAGGGGCCTAGCTACTGATTATAAAACGAAAAAGGTTTGGAATAGATAGATGGAAACATACGGTGCTTTATTAATTAGTTTTCAAATTAATTATTGCCCTACCTAATTAAACCCCGCCTAATTATCACCATCTACAATTACAAACAATGCCCTAGGCCTCCCCTGGTTAATTTTGTGCTTTCATTATGCCACCTTTGATTACTTTTTGTTCTTTTTGATGCATAGAATATATATATATATAAGATATGAATTAAGATTTACCTCTCAAATTTTTAGATTTGCTCAAAGTTTAAGACTTTAAGTGTAAGCTAAAGCCTAAACCTAAGCCACGAGTGACATTCGAAATATGTTCATTAACATTTTATTCGTCCGATATTGGAAGTTTAAGCTCAAATTATTGGAAGGAACCAATTGCACATATTCTAACTGAAGATCTCCTATTGTGATGTGTGTATATATAGGATTGCTTTTAAGGGATTTGCCAGAAGGATTGTATATATAGGATTTGCCAAAAGGATTGCTTTTTAGGGATTTTTTTTTTTGCCATTTAAGGGATTGTTCGTGGGATCTATTTTGCAATCATATTTTGAGAGTCTGACCGTTCAAATTTTAGGACACTACTCCTAAATCATATGTGAAAATTTTCATACAAAATTTGAACGATTTCCAAATTGGTTTTTTTTTTTTTTTTTTGCAATAAGGGCTTCCGCAATTTTTTTTTTTAAGTTTTAAAAGTGCTTGCTGGAGAAGTCCTGATATATATAGAGAAAATCTCTAGTGAGGACCTTACAATAAGGACCAAGTGAGGACTTTCAAATGAATGGTTAGATGACTTGCATGTTGAAAATTTAAAGCACTCATTTAACCGTTCATTTGAAAGTCTTCACTTAATCCTTATTGTAAAGTCTTTACTAGAGACTCTTCTTATATGTATATATATAAGGCCCACTAAGGGAACTATTTTTTTTAATTCATTTTAAGAAATTGCACAACAAACCCACTTTGCAACCATATTTCGACAATCCGACCGTTCATTCATTCAAGTTTTAGGTATTTAGACGTAGATTATTTCTACAAAGTTTCAACTAAATAAGAAATCGTTAAGGTACTAAACTAAAATCAAATCAATGGACGAATCAAAATATGTCTAACATAAACCATTCATTATCATAATGATAAATTATTATTATTAATGTCTTAACGATTTTCAATTTGGCTGAAATTTTGCATAAATAATTTATGTGTGGAGACTGGCTTAAAACTTGAACGATTGAATAGACAAAATATAATCGCAAAGTGGATCTCATGTGCAATCTCTTAAAATAAAATAAAATATAAAAGTAATATTAGTGATAGGACCCCATTTAATAAAGCAAGATAAGTACCTGACGTTGGATTGGATCACATTCTCAACAAATACATTTATACATGCATCTCCTCCAATCTCTATACAATTAATTGATATTTGATAAAGAATTAAGAAGACAAAGTTACTAGTTTCAGAGAATCAAGACATACAAGCGAGATGGTCCATTGTTGAATATTTATGTCAGAAAGGAGGAGCTGTATTCATATTCCTTTCCTCTCCAACATGTAAAGTAGCCAGAATACTCCTCTCTCCCTAATCTCTTACAACTTTAACTGCAAGCTGGACCCCTGCTTCGCCCTTCAGTTAGGATAAAGCATACAAAAAATGCACCCTATATCTCTGCATATGTCCCCAACATCTTTTAGGGTTTCATCAGCTTTTGAAAATTTTCACACCCCCTACTCAGAATATACCTTGAAACAAATAAACCCATATATATATATATATATATAACCTCTCAAGTCTCAAGCCTCATTTTCTAACCAAACGTATCCATGCTTACGTAGTTATATACCCTTTAATTTTGGCTCTTTTGTCTCCAGTAACAAAAAAGTAAGTTTACGCTTCTTCTTTTCTTTTCTGCAGAAACTTTGAAATAATATCATATCTGAGACAAATTAATAAGAATCTATCTGCTTTGGATAATGTCAATATTTGATGTTCTATATTCTAGCTTGTTGAAATGATTGGAGTAGTGAAAGAATTTGCTCATGCCTCATCGGCCCACTAATATATACATTATATGTTTGCTATCAATCACTTTTTGACTCTTATTACTAGTTAGGTTCTACCTCTTGACTGAAAACTCCAAATGATACCTAAACTATCACGAAATGCACTTTTTGAAACTTACAAATATTTAAGGAGTCGGGTAGTACCTGAACTATTGTACTGTTAGCCATTATGGTATTTTCGTCCAAAATTCTGTCAAAATTACTTACGTGGCGCACAAGTGGTCCTTATTGTCATGAGCATTTTGGTCAAATCATTCATTCTCAGTCTTGTTTTATTTTTTTGCCAACTTTTCTAAGTTTTTTTTTTTTGCCAACTTTTCTTGGTCTTTTTTTTTAAACCTTTTTTACAAGAATTCTAAAATAAATAGTTAACTGTTGAAGGAAACATACTTTGTGTGTGTCTTGTTAATCTAGGAGTATCTTTAGTTAGTATGGAATAAGGATTATGTATTGAATAAGATTCTAATTACCATATAGATTGTACAATAATGTACCATGTATTCCTCTATAAATAGAGACCTCTATTCATTAATAAAGTTCATTATATTCTTGTGCTATTTACTTTGTTATTTACTTTCAGTTCTCTACAACATTAACCTTATTTTCATTACAATTTTACAAAATTAAATGAATAACGATGATTTTATTTTCATTACAATTTTATGAAATTAAAATAAAAAGATTTTAATTTTCGTGTAATTTAAAAAAAAATGTAAATAAACTGTAAAATTTTACAAAAAAAATTCGGAGAAGAATTTAAATTTTTATTTTTAGTGTAACGGAGAAGAATAAAATTTTACAATTTTATGAAATTAAAATAATATTAATTATAGAAGAATAAAATAACTTAGAAGAATAAATATTTATTTTTATGTTGGTTAACATATTTACCCCTGTTTTTAACAGAGAAATTGACGGAGGTACCAGTTTTTAACAGAGAAATTGGCGGAGGTACCAAAATGGCTAACGACACAATAATTCATGTACCACTAGACTCTCTAAACATTTGTGAGTACTAAAAAGTACATTTCGTGATAGTTCAAGTACCATTTAAGAATTTTATCCAAAAAAAGCTTAATTATCATGCTGCAAGTTCTAGCAAGGATCCCATAATCAAATTTGTATCCCTAAGTGGATGAGCGAGCAACAATTATTTGAGAGAGTGACTTGATGAAACTCGATCTACTGCAACTTATTCAAAGTGATTAATCTAACTTGGTCTATTTCGATGACTCTAAAAAAAGATCGATTAATTACAACACCCAAATTACTAAAAATATATAATTAAAAATTTATAGATTTTTTCTTCTTCTTATTTTCAAAAAGCTATCTAACCTTCATCGTCACAGTAGATTTTAGTAACATTATTTCCCAAATAATTTATTTTTACCCGATTTATTCTTACCATTCTCCAAATCACTACCTATGAAGCATAGAAAAGCCGTTTCTTTTGGTTGATATGGGATGCATGAGAAGAGTAGAAGACCCAACCAAATAGTCTCACCTAACGTATCATCCTTTAGACAGATAGGTAATTGATTAACTCCATTTGAGAAACATGAGCACTCTTGGCTCTACGTATGGTACGTGAAACATGAGCACATCTCTTTTTCATCTTACCATTTTACCATGCTTTCAACATCAACCATGTCAATTGTCAAACATAATACGTTGCCACATTAATACTTTTGCGTCATTTCTTTTTGCATGAGAATGAACATGCACCAATCTCAACATTTTCTACATAACCCCATGTCTATATATGTATCAAAGGCGGATTCAAAAGTCTTTCTTCATTGAAACAATACTGAGACCTAGAGGAGTAGAGGCGCATTTTGACATACGTACTCACATAGTCATAATGCGCGCGCCTCCAGTTATTGTTGCTAATTATACGGTCTCTTTGAGGCATGTTTTTCATGACTTACTAAAATTCAACTGGAAGCAGTTGCCCACACTCATCTCCCTTTCAATCTGCCTCTCCATGACTTACATGCATCATGCATTTCCCCATTTTTCTCATTGATCGAGCATTGCAACAACTGCGTGGTCCTTTCAGGGAAACCCAAAACTGATATGCATGTCTTGTAATTTAAGGTAATATATCTTCTTGTCACGTCTCTTGAGTTTGATTGGTATGTCTATATAAACCAATCAAACTTCTCATTCAGATCAGACCATCGTCACAAAGAATTGCATATAACTTTCTCTGATCATCACCTTTCACAACTGTAAAGTTTGTACGTGATTAATTAACATGAAGCATCAAAGCAAACCCACCTTCATTTCTTGCTGTCTGTTATTTGTTCCACTACTCTTCACAAATTGGACATCAGTCACAGTTGGTGCAATATTAACAACGCCGCCGACCATAAAGAACGTTTTAAGCCCAATCAGTGTGAAAATCATGCCTCCGTCGTTGGTCAATCCTCAAGAAGTTGGTATGCAAAAGGAATATACACAATCTTATTCTATATATATTTACAATCGTGTTTAATTAATATGATCATCGAGAAGTATTAATTAATCACATACTTAATCAATTGTGCAGAGGTTGAGAGAGATTTTGATTATGTTGAGGGAAGCAAGAAGGGGCCAGCTCAATGGGGAGACATCAAGAAAGAATGGGCAGCGTGTAAGAATGGAGGCATGCAATCTCCCATTGATTTATCAAGTCAGAGTGTTCAAGTAAACCCAAGCTTAGCAGAGCTAAAGATCACTCACAAGCCTTCTAATGCTACTCTCAAGAATAGAGGCCATGATATCAAGGTAATCGATCATCTCTCAGGAATTTTAGAAAATTTTGTTTGAACGTGTGGTAACATGCATGACAAATATTGTACTATAGTCTATTTTTATATTAACACAATGCATATATATGGTACTGCGCAGGTTGGATGGGAGGGTGACGCCGGATCAATTGAAATCAACGGCATTGAGTATTTACTGCAACAAGCTCACTGGCACTCACCCTCGGAGCATTCTATCAATGGCAAAAGGTCTATCAAACATTGTGAAATGAGTTGCTTCACCTGATCATATTTTATCTTATCTACTTTCTGTCGATGTTATAAGCAGGTATGATATGGAGCTCCACATGACCTATGCATGCCCGGATCTGAAAGTCCAAAACAATATTGTTGTTGTTGCAGTCCTCTACAAGATTGGTCCTCCTGATGCTTTCCTCTCTAAGGTGAAATTCCTACTATATATGAACCGGGTTGAACGAATCCGCCAAATGATGTTCACAATAATGTAACAATGTTTCATTCATTTGAGCCCGAACGTATTCATTAATTTCTAACAATTACATATCCGATAAAGTACATAGTATGTATAAAGCATGCATCGATCCTTTTGATTACTTTTAACAATCTAAAATATTGCTGGTACTTGTGATCGAATTTGATCAGTTGATGAAGGATGTAGCATTGATGACTAATAAAAAGGCAGAGAGAAGCATAGGGGTGATTGATCCTTCAGAAATAATCAAACTGGGTGGCATGCGCAACAAAAACTACTACAGATATGTGGGCTCTCTCACCATTCCTCCATGTACTGAAGGCGTTGTTTGGATCATCAGCAAACAGGCAATTACTTAATTTGGCCTCCTTTCTTTTAATTTAATTAATTAATCTTCCTATAAATTTCTATTACTTGGGCCTTTGCCAAGAATGAATGTGATCTAGTACCTTAATAACATAATTTTGATTGCATCCAGATTGGAACCGTTTCAAAGGAACAAATAAATCTACTTAGAGTGGCTGTGCATGATGTAAGTAGCTTTAATTACTTTAATTAATTAATAATTTGGTTAATGTATGACTTAATCAATTAATTTGGTTCTTAATTATAATTCTAATTGCAGTATGCAGAGCTGAATGCAAGGCCAGTACAGCCACTCAATTTTTTTCAAGAGATCCAAGTCAGTGACAACAGTGCAAGGGACAAACACAACTGATCGATCATCGATGATATCAGAGCGAGCTATCCAGCCAGCTAGAGTTTGATCGTCTGAAACATGCATAATGAACCTACTCAGAAACATGAATAACTCCATCATAAACCAAAAGAAAATTATAATTCCTCTCTTGCTATTTCCGATTTGTAACCCTAATAAAATTACTATATAATTGGAATAATTGCATTGTTTCGGATCAATTGGTGATGGATCTCTAACTGTATAAATATATATATCTGTATAGGCCTTGCTTGTGATTCATATGAATTCACATTGTGATTCATATATAGCCTTACTTTCATTTATTGTAATCTTCTATTGTACGTATACAATATATCTAAAAAGTCTCCCATTAATTATATACTTCTCTGATCATATATTTTCAACAGTTCACTTACTAATCACATATGAATAAAAGGAAAGAGGTTTGGCTGCTTTGACATATATATCAGAAATGAGCAAGAATAGATAGAGAGAAATTAACATACGGTGCTTTATTAATTAGTTTTCAAATTAATTATTGCATGCCCTAGCTAAACCCCGCCTAATGATTATCATATATCTACAATTACAAACAATTTCTAGGCCTACCCTGGTTAATTTTGTGCTTTCATTATGCCGCCTAATAATTACTTGTTGTTCTTTTTGATGCATAGTTTCAATTCCAGAATCTCCAATGATTCTTTTATGGAGTGCATGAATCTCACGATCACGGAGGTTAGAGTACGTTTTAGGGTTTCTAGCTTGGTTTAATTAGCAAGATGATTTTAGCTTGTACCAAGCAAAGAGCCCTCTTTATTAATTGCAACAATTTATATGATATTGATACTCTTACGTTACAATGTTCAGTTCTGTGTTTGAAGAATACGTGATCAATATTAAAAATTTAGGATTGAGTATTTTAGGGTATAAAATTGCAAGATGTGAGTTAGGATTTTAGCTCTCAAATTTTGAGATATGCACATGCTAGCTAAAACCTAGACCTAAACGACGAGTGACATGCGAAAGATGTCAATCGATAATTTATTTGTCCGGTATTATAATGTCGTTTAGCAAAACTCTCAGTTGTAATCTCAAAGTTTAAGCTCAAATTATTAGAAGGAAGCAATTGCACGCACTCTAACTGAAAATCTCTTACTGTGATATTGTGTGTGTACATACATGGCCCTTCCACTAACGGATTTTTTTGTGTGCATTTTAAGAGATCTCATGTGGGACCCATTTTATAATCCTATTTTGATAATCCGACCGTTCAAGTTTTAGAATATTTTCAACATTTTATATATATGATCATCTCTATTTTAGGTATTCGGGGAATCCTCCTTAATAATAGACAATAGAATCAATGTTATTATCCGTGAATTACCCACTTGCTACACTATAGTAGCTAGCCCCTAGCCTGAGACGGGCTATCAAAGATGCTATCTAAAAATGCCTTTGGCAACCATGATTTCTTACAGAGCGGCAAGGACTTCAATCCAAAAACATGTGTGAACCCTTATTTTCAGTCGCAAAACGAGATGATCCAAAATCTAGGGGGTAGGATAGCAGCGTGACTTGCCCGCTAAACTGGTATGTAGCTAGACGTAGATCATTTATGTAGAGTTTCAGCCTAATTGGATATCGTTAAGGCATTAATAATCGTAATTTACCATTGTGATAATAACTGGTTCATATTAGACAAATTTGGTTTGTCCATTGATTTGATTTTGCTTTAGTACCTTAACGATTTCTCATTAAGTTGAAACTTTGGAAAAATGATCGATGTGTGGAAGCCTAAAACTTGAAACGGTTGAATAGACGAATGTAATTGCAGAATGGGTCTGACGTGCGAACCTTTAAAATGAAAAAAAAAAAATTCATTAGTATAATGCCCTATATAATGAAAAAGCAAGATAGGCTTTAAGTATCTGATGTTAGTTTGATTGGATCACATTCTCAACAAATACATTTATTCATGCATCTCTATGCCATAGCTTAATTAATTAATTAGCTTTAACTAGAAACAATACACACCCAATGGGTGTGGATATGAGTAGTTAATTGAAATGGATATAATAGTAGTATAGTGGGTAGTTAATGTAGATAATTATATTTTTTCTATTATTTATTTTACATTATTGACTATAACTACAAATTGTTTTATAAAGTTTTTTAATATTTAAAGGGTATTTTGATACAGTTTTTCTGTTTTGATTAACAATGTGAGTTCTCTTAAATATATATAGTATAGATATGTGAAAAAGTTGAGGGGGTCCGGACCCCGTCAGATCCCAATGATTATATTGTGCTAAGCTCTATTTGTTATCTTTGATTTCCTTCTAACTGAGTCTCAACAACCAGATGAACAATATACTTTATAAGTACAGGAACAACATGGTCTATTTTTTTTTTTTTACACACACACATCCCCACCCCACCCTTACCTTGTATCTGAGGGAACCCATGATCTCTCATGGGACAACTTTGGTGTCAAACCACTACACCAACCACCTCGGATAAACAACAACATGGTCTATGGATTTAAAGAAAGTCAGTCGCTTATTTGTTGACCGAGTAAGTCAACTCTAACCGATTGATCAGCTGGTTCCCATCTAATTTAACGTATATTTATGTTTCTCTATTTTGTTTCATTTTATATTATAGGGGTCTTGATATTCAAGAGAAGAGAAATTTTCTATCTATATTGTGATTTATACTTAGGGCTAATGGTAGAACCGTAATTCATGAATAAATGAGGACAAAACCGTAATTTTCTTATGAATAGTAATGACAGAACTGTAATTCATGAATAAATGAGAACAAAATCGTAATTTTCTTATTAATAGTAATTATGAACAGTAACATTAATGGCAGAACCGTAATTTACTTATAAACAGTAATCAGAGAATAAGACATCGATCCAAGTGGGATGGTCCATTGTTGAATATTTATGTTAGAAAGGAGGAGCTGTATTCATATTACTTTCCTCTCCAACATGTAAAGTAGCTAGAATACAACTTTAACTGCAAGCTGGACCCCTTCGCCCTTCTCTGCATATATATGTCCCCAACATCTTTTAGGGTTTCATCAGCTTTTGAAAATGTTCACCCCCTACTCAGAATATACCTTGAAAAAAATAAACCCATATATATATAATCTCTCAAGCCTCATTTTCTAACCAAACGTAGTTATATATCCTTTAATTTTGGCTTTTTGATCTCCAGTAACAAAAAAGTAATATTACGCTTCTTCTTTTCTTTTCTGCAGAAACTTTGAAATAATATCATATCTGGACAAATAAGAATCTATCTGCTTTGTATAATGTCAATATATGATGCATGATCTATATTCTAGCTTGTTGAAATGATTGGAGTAGTGAAAGAATTTGCTCACGCCTCATCGGCCCACTAATATATACATTATACGTTTGATATCACTCACTTTTTGACTCTTATCACTCGTTAGGTCCTACCCTCTTGACTGAAAGAAAAAGCTTATCCTACTGCAACACCGAAACTTGATCCTCTAAGCTTATTCAAAGTGATTAATCTAACTTGGTCGATTTCGATGACTCTAACACCTAAATTGTCGCTGCAAATAATGACGTGGAGTGACGAATGTGCAGCTGCATCATTTTGGTGAAGGCTGTGTGAGTTTCTGGCGTCCCTACCTACTTGAAGAGTATCACTGCATCAACTATATGTCAATCATCAAGATATTTACTATATATGTATGAATGACTGCTATATTATCCTATAATTGGCCCCCTGAAGATTCTCCTCCTCCTTTATAAAGTTACTAAAAAATTATAGATTCTTCTTTCTTATTTTCAAAAAGCTATCTAACCTTCATCGTCATGGTAGATTGTAGTAACTATTTTTTACCTACATTTTTATTTCTACCTGATTTATTCTTACGCACCATTCTCCAAATCACTACGTGTGAACCATAGAAAAGCCATTTAATTAAGGCCGGCAAAATCAGTAATCGTTTCTTTTGGTTGATATGGGATGCATGAGAAGACCCAACCAAAGTTGTCTGTGCCAGAAATAGTCTTACATAATTTTGGGCATGGCAAATTTGTAGATTAACCTATCCTCCTTTAGACAGATAGGTAATTGATCAACTACATTTGAGAAACATGAGCACTCATGGCTCTACGTAGAGATCGAGCTATTGATTGTGGATCACACAGTGCCAGGATATATATCAGAGTGGTGACCAAAAATACTTTGACAATTCGACAATATATATGCATGGTCTTGATATTTTAGTTACGAAGAAATTTGGAAAAACTCCTTACAAATTTGATATTTTTAATGAAAATTCTAATTTTTTTTTTTTTTATAGATTTAGTCCCTTGAATCAATGTCAACTCATATTTTTTTTTTTCATTTAGAGATCGATGAGTCAGCGCGACACATTTTGAGATACCAAATATAACATTAAGCCTAATATTTAATATTCGCCAACCGTTGACTATTTGAATTTGGTAAAACATAAATGAATTAAGTTCCAATTATGAATTCTTCATTTTATATTATTGTATTAACATTTCTCGTGCTGAAAAAAAAATGTCAAGAAACAATGAAAAAGAATTCATGCATTGCCTATCTCTTTGTACTTGCATCTTTTTACTTCTTGGCTCAATAGTTCTAAGGTTTGTGTATCTTTCATTTTTGTTTATGTAAATACCATTGAGTTTCTAATTTTGGTGTTTTTGGTGCTTAGTGAATGAGGTTTGTCCGATATTTTTTGTATTTTATCAAATGTTTTTGCTATACTTGAGCTCCTATGTTTTTTTTTGAAGATAAAGATAAATATATAGATTAAAAGTAACCACGATTACAATCGTTATGAGGGGCATCCTGAACAGTAGCAGGAGCAGTAATTAACCAACAAGGGTTAATAAGAAAATCTAAGGCTACACCAACCATAAGTTGTCTAACTGGTTGATCGATTACATAGTGTTCGCGCACTTCTTGAAAATAGAAAAACAAAACTACTACATGCTGATGTAGACTATCCTCATCCCAGAAAAACTGGCAGTGTTGCTCGCCAATGCACTCAATTGTGGTGCTCACAATACTGTAGTTTAACTGAAACTCATTGAAACAACAGAGAATAATCTCTACCAGCATGCAGGGAATGAAAAAAACTAATAGAGAACAAGAGTCTTCCTCGATACCAAGCCATAGAACACTTCGCTTCAAGCTGAAGACTGTCTCTTTATTGATTAACCAATCCAGAAGATGGGGTTGTTGAAGAACAAAGAACCCCAAACAACCATGTTGTCCGCCTGGATCCCAAATATGAAACCCATACCAAAACTCACGACCCTCCACGCCAGAGAAAGGTTGGTCCAGCAAAGCCCTTGACCGAACCCAATCAACTTTGGGCACCCAAGCTGCAAAGGGCACCCAAACTGCAAAGGGCACCCAAACTGCTTTGGGCACCCAAGCAACTCGGAACAAACCATGGTGAGGAAGCAGACCAATCTCCTCCCCCAATAACACAGATCCAGAGCCAAGGTGAAGCCACGGCGCAGAAAAGTCCACCCACGGACGACCTTGACCTAGCCAACCCGCTAGAGATCCAACATGCCTCGAGGTGCACCACCAAGCCTTACAAACGAAACCAGAAAACGAGAACGGTCTCCCACCCCATCCTCTTCCAGTCCACCATAGTTGACGATCAAGCCCAGCAAGCACCACCACTTCATTCTTCAACGAGCAGCCAGACCCACAAAAACCAGAAGCCTTAAGGCGTCCCCTCCGCGGTCGGATCGATGAGCCCAAAGCAGTGAACACACCAACAACCGCAAGATCTCTCCGGCGAAAGGACACCTCAGTGAAAGGAAAACCAGCGCCCAAAACGCCAGCCTTCGGACTAGAAAGGGAACTCGCCTAACTAAGTCGACGCTGGATGGCTGCGTAGAAGCCACGAACTACGGAGAGGAGGCCTCCGCCTGAGCATGACGTCTGCTGCCGTTGTGAAGACCCAAAGCCATGACGGCTAGGGTTTAGGAGGAGTCGAGACCCCATTACAGAAACTAATTTAGTTGGTTTTTAACTTGTTGCATCCAATCATTAGGTGATTTTTGTTTTTGAAAGGTTAGGTGATTTATTTGGTTAGAGGGGATTAAGGCCCATAGAAAAAATTCATTTTTGAGCTCCTATGTTACTTGTCTTCCATAAGAATTATTAATTTACTTACATTATTTTCTTGTGAAATTAATTTACCTACATTATTTTCTTATGAGATTAATTTACCTAAACTATTTTCTTATGAAATTAATTAACCTACATTAGTTTACCTATATCATTAATTTACCTACTTTTTAAAAATTGGGTAAATTATCTAGCTGGACACTTTCTAGTGCTTAGCTAGATTTGTAAGTAAATTAATTCATGACAACTAATTTTCTTTGAAATTGGATAAATTATCTAGTTGGGCTCTTGCCTAGTGCTTAGATTTGTAGTTAAATTAATTCATGACAATTAATTTTCTTTGAAATTGGGTAAATTATCTACCAGGCTCTTGCCTAGTTCCTAAATTTGTAGGTAAATTAATTCATGACTACTAATTTTCTTTAAAATTGGGTAAATTATCTAGCTGGGCTCTTGGCTAATGCATAGATTTGTAGGTAAATTAATTCATTACAACTAATTTTCTTTGAAATTAGGTAAATTATCTCACTGGGCTCTTGCCTAGTGCCTAGATTTGTAGGTAAATTAATTCTAACAACTATTTTTTTTTTAAATTGGATAAATTATCTAGTTGGGCTCTTGGCTACTGCCTAGATTTGTAGATAAATTAATTCAAGACAACTAATTTTCTTTGAAATTGGGTAAATTATCTAGCTGGGCTCTTGCCTAGCTAAATTAATTCATGTCAACTAATTTTTTTTATGTAGGTAAATTGATAGGCTTTTGTTTTTTTAGGGAGGGGGAGGGGGCTCCAGAGTTCGAGAAATGTGGGGAGGGTAGGACTCGAACTCGGATATGTGCTAGACGAGCCACTGTCTTAGTCCAATTTGACTACATCCTAGTGCACCCTATGTGTTGGGCAAGCCACTTCCTAAAAATTGATAAGTTAAGTTATAGGCTTTTAATAAAAGATTTGAAAATGAATACACTATAACAAAACTTTTGAATAATATATGGTATTAGTTATAGGAATTTATTCTAAATGGAAATTTAAATAGTAGGTATAATTGTAACGGAAAATTGAATAAATGTTTGATTATAGGAAATCTAATTAAAAGTTGAATGATATTAATATTTTCTGACAATGACAAATTTTGTAAATAAGTCAATGAATATGGTATGAAGATATCCTATGTGGCATCTACAATTTAATATTGGATCAAATCTAATAATAAAAAAGTCAATGAATTATTTTCTATAAATAAAAGTGACAGGGATCTTTATCTAAATATCCCGATACCAAAGAAATATAGACTAAACCTGCTACCTCATTTTTGTGAAATTTGCTTTTTGCATGTGTTATCATGCACCGACTTAACAAGTTTTCTACAAATTTTTCATATACCAGGAATAACACTGTACCAGTTTTCTACACCACCACATGTATGTGTAGGCAGAGGCGGATTCAAGAAAATTCCTTCATCAAGCAATACTAAGGCCAAGAGGCGCATTGTAACATAGTCACATGGTTGCAACGAGCCTCAATTTATTATTGCTAATCGTACGGTCCCTTTGAGGCATTTATTTCATAACTTGCTAAAATTCAACAAGAAGCAGTTGTCGAAACTCACCCCCCTCTAGGGCTGTCAATTTTGACACGATCAGATAACACGACTCGAAACCCGCACGAAATAAAACGGGTTGAACCCCCATGATAAAAAAATGGGTCATTTGCGGGTCAACCCACCAAGACACGTTTAATAAACGGATGGGTTTAGGGTCAACTCGCCAACTCGAAAATCACCCGTGTAACCCGCTTATTTTATTATATTATGTCAAAATTCAAGAAATTTTACGTGTTTATATGGTTGTATGGTATTTTTTTCTACTTAGTGTAAGTCATACACAAAAATCTATAGTGATAAATCTTGTGAAATCATATGTCGTGCATTTTATAGCCTAAAATTAGTTAAATAGGTAGACCAAACTCTTTTATATGTGTGAAATTGATTAATTATTATTTATTTTGGCACAACTATTTTACTAAATGAGTTATACTGGTTGGGTTGGGTCGGGTAACCCGTTTAATAAATGGGTTGAGTTTGAGTTTGCATATTCCAACACGTTTATACCTTGACACGACCCGAACCCGACAGGATAAGACCCATTGACAGCCCTACCTAGCTCCCTCTCAATCTGCCTGTCCATGTACTTACATGCATCATGCAGTTACCCGTTTTTTCTCATTGAGCATCGTGTGGACGGTGTAGTCCTTTCAGTCAAACCCAAAATTGGAGGACTTTCTGATGTGTGTTGTAATTTAAGGTAGTACATTGTCTTGTCACGTCTCTTGAGTTTTATTGGTATATCTATATAAACCAATCAAACCGATCAGACCATCGTCACAAAGAATTGCATATAACTTTCTCTGATCACCACCTTCCACAACTGTAAAGTTTGTACGTGATTAACATGAAGCATCAAAGCAAATCCACCTTCATTTTTTGTTGTCTGTTATTTGTACCACTCTTCTTCACACATTGGACATTAGTCACAGTAGGTGTAATAACAACGCCGCCGGCCATAAAGGAAGTTTTAAGCCCAGCCAGTGTGAAAATCCTGCCTCCGTCCTTTGTCAAAACTCAAGAAGTTGGTATGCAAAAAGAATATACACAATCTAGCTTATTCTAAATATTTTACAAGCATGTTTCGTTAATATGATGATAGAGAAGTATTAATTAATCACATACTTAATCAATTGTGCAGAGGATGAGAGAGAATTTGATTATGTTGAGGGAAGCAAGAAGGGGCAACATGTAAGAATGGAAGCATGCAATCTCCCATTGATATATCAGATCAGAGAGTTCGAGTAGTCCCAAGCTTGGGTGAGCTAAAGATCATTCACAAGCCTTCTAATGCTACTCTCAAGAATAGAGACCATGATATCAAGGTAATCAGCTCTCAGGAATCTATGAAAATTTTGTTTTAACGTGTGGTACATGCATAATGATAATATGACAACGTAACATGACAAATATTGAACTCTAGTCTATTTATATATTAACACAATGCAATGGTACATGTACTGCACAGCTTGGATGGGAAGGCGACGCCGGATCAATTGAAATCAACAGCACTGAGTTTTTACTGCAACAAGCTCACTGGCACTCACCCTCGGAGCATTTTATCAATGGCAAAAGGTCTATTAAAATTTGTGAAATGAGTTGCTTCACCTGATCATTTTTTATCTTACTATATATTTTCTGTCGATGTTATATGCAGGTATGATCTAGAGCTCCACATGCTCTATGCAAGCCTGGATCCGAAAGTCCAAAACAATACTGTTGTTGTTGGATTCCTCTACAAGATTGGTCATCCCGACGCTTTCCTCTCTAAGGTGAAATTCCTATTATTTATATATGAATCAATTTAAACGAATCCGTCAAATGATGTTCACCAATAATGTAACAATGTTTCATTTATTTGAGCCCGAACTCATTAACTTCTAATAAGTACATATCCGATAAATTATGTACGTAGTATTTATAAACCATGCATCCTTTTGATTAATAACATTGATTACTTTTAACGGTCTAACATAATTGCTCTGTCTTGTGATCGAATTTGATCGATCAGTTGAGGAAGGATTTGTTGGCATTGAAGACTAGTAAAAAGGCAGAGATACCCATAGGGGTGATTGATCCTTCAGAAATAATCCCACTCGGTGGCACCAAAAACTACTACAGATATATGAGCTCTCTCACCACTCCTCCATGTACTGAAGGCGTTACTTGGATCATCGGCAAACAGGTAATTACCTTAATTGGCCCCTTTCTTTTAGATAAACTAATTAATCTTTCTAATATCTAGAACTTGGGGTTTGGCCAAGAAGTAACTAATGTGATCTAGTTCCTCATTAATAAGCTTTCTTCAGTACTTTGCAAGATTCTTTACTAATCTTGTTCGGCATACCGAAATTTTGCTGACACGATGGGTGACCTTCAAGTAGTTGGAGGAATGAAGAAGCTCAACAACCAAAATTACAACAGATGGGCAACGTGTATGGAGTCTTACCTACAAGGCCAAGATCTTTGGGAGGTCGTCGGCGGTACAGACGTTAGACAACCGGAAGAAGACGCCAATGGCACTTTGCGTAAGTGGAAGATCAAAGTAGGTAAAGCAATGTTTGCCCTTAAAACCACAATTGAAGAAGACATGTTGGAGCACATAAGCAAAGCCACAACACCGAAAGAAGCATGGGACACCTTTGCAGCACTCTTTTCAAAAAGGAATGACACAAGGCTACAGCTTCTCGAGAATGAGCTTTTATCAAGGATTAATTACAAAAAACCCCCCGAACTATGAGGCCAATTTCAATATCATACCCAATTATCAAATTTTGGCGTTTACATACCTTAAGTTTCTTTCCGTTAGCATTTTGATACCTCGACCACTAACACCGTTAAAACCTAAGGGCATTTCTGTCAATTCAAAGCACATTTGTAATTAAAACTAAAACAAACCTCATTCAGACTTGCATCCAATGGGTTTCGAACTTTGCCTACAAGGTTTTATGCACATTCCCAAACCACTGGGCCACAACGTTCCCTTGATAATTTAGTGGCTTTAATTATACTTATTGTATAAATATTTGATATCTTTTAATAGATACTTGAATGATTGCTCAAAAAAAAAAAAAATAGATACTTGAATAAGTTAATTTTTTATTTGCAATGAAATTAAACTTTATGATATTTCCACTTTAACATATAATTTAACTCTCAATGTTCTTTTTCTAAATAAACTAAAATATTTATTTAAAAATGCGAATTGTATATTATTGAAAATTTTATTTCTTTATTGTATTATAATTTTTAAATAAAAAATTAAGTATGACATAGTTTCTTACCCGTAGGTCTACGTTTTGAGTATGTGATTTTCGAGTATCCAAATAGAACTAATTTTGTAGTAAACGTTAAATATAAATAGTATTTTGTCTCAATATTATTAATTTATTAAAGTCAAATCTGTTTTTTTTTTTTACATTTTACTTTAACAAAATTATACATATTTTTTGAAATTATCAAATATTATCAGTTTGTCAAAATATTCAACAAAACATTGAAACTACTATTCACTATATTTTTGAAATAGATGTTTAGTTAATGAAGGTATTTTTATTTTAATTACAAAATAGCTTGCAAATTTTTTAATAATATACAATCACCTTTCCTAATAAATATTTAATTCATTTAAAAAAAACAGAACATTGCGATTTAAAATATACGTTAAAGTTTAATTTTATTGCAAATCTTATTCAAGTATCTATTAAAAGATACTTTAATTAGCATATCAAATATTTATAGAATAAGTAAAATTAAAGCCACTAAAATGCCAAGCAGACTTTGTGGCCTGGTGGTTTGGGAGTTTGGCCATAACTTTTTGAGCAAGGTTCGAAACTCAGTGGATGCAAGCCTAAATAAGTTTTGTTTTGGTTTTAATTACAAAATTGCTTTGAATTGACAGAAATAACCTTAGGTTTTAACGGTGTTAGTGGTCGAGGTATCAAAATGCTAACGGAAAGAAACTTAAGGTATGTAAACGCCAAAATTTGATAATTGGGTATGATATTGAAATTGGTCTCATAGTTCGGGGGGTTTTTTGTAATTAATCCTTTTATCAATTGCACAACGTGACATGATGATTGCTCAGTATTTTCACAAGGTAAAAACTATATGCTGTGAAATTTCTGAGTTAGATCCTACTGCTGCTATTGTGGAATCCAGGATAAAAAGAATAATTATCCATGGTCTGAGATCCGAATACCGAGGCTTCGTTGCCGCTGTACAAGGTTGGCCGATCCAACCAACACTTGTTGAGTTTGAAAATTTGCTTGCTGGTCAAGAAGCTATGGCCAAGCAAATAGGAGGGGTCTCGTTAAAAGGAGAGGAGGAAGCACTCTACATCAACAAAAGTAAAGGTAGCTCCGTAGCTTCAAGCAGCATGTCGGTGGTGGATCTAAAAGAGATGGTGACAAGACAAAAGGTCATCAAGGAGAAGGAAGTTCTCGGTCATCCGGAGCTCCTAAGTTTCACGACAACAATGGTCAATCCAAGCAAAATAGAAAATTTGAGGGTAAATGTTACAACTGTGGGAAGAAGGGCCACATGGCAAAAGATTGCTGGTCCAACAAAAAGCCTGCCGAGAGTAATGCTGCTATTTCCAACTCAAAGGAGAAATGTGAAGACGAGTGGGACGCCGAAGCATCTCTTGCTCTGGCAGAAGAGGAGTTAGCTCTCACAGTAACAATGTCTGAACGGATTGACTACGAGAATGATTGGATTGTCGACTCAGGCTGCTCAAATCACATGACGGGTGACAAAGAGAAGTTACAGAACCTGACTGAGTACAAGGGAGGTCGTTTGGTGGTGACAGCAAACAACTCAAAGCTACCAATAGCTCACATCGGCAAGACAGTAGTTGTGCCCCGAAACAGTACTAACGAGGTGCCGCTTCAAGATGTCTACCATGTTCCAGGCATGAAGAAAAATTTGCTTTCAGTGGCACAGTTGACATCCTCAGGCCACTATGTCTTGTTCAGTCCACGCGATGTGAAGGTGTACAAAGAGCTCAAGATCTCTGGGACACCAACAATAGAGGGACGACGACTGGAGTCGGTCTATGTAATGTCAGCAGAGTCTGCATATGTGAACAAGACAAGGAGGAACGAGACAGCAGATTTATGGCACATGAGATTGGGTCATGTTAGCTATCACAAGCTAAGTATGATGATGGAGAAGTCAATGCTTAAAGGTCTTCCTCAGCTTGACGTAAGAACAGATACGGTCTGTGCAGGCTGTCAGTATGGTAAGGAGCATCAACTGCCATATGAGGAGTCGAAGTTCAAAGCAAAAGAACCATTAGAGTTAATTCACTCTTATGTGTTTGGGCCTGTCAAGCAATCATCAATTGGTGGAATGAGGTACATGGTGACATTCATTGATGACTTTTCCAGATATGTGTGGGTTTTCTTTATGAAAGAAAAATCGGACACATTTTCAAAGTTTAAGGAGTTCAGAGAAATAGTTGAAGGAGAAGTGGGAAAGAAGATTATTTGTCTACGTACAGATAATGGAGGAGAATATACCTCAAATGAGTTTTCCCAATATCTACGAGATTGTAGAATTCGTCATCAGTTCACTTGTGCCAACACGCCACAACAGAATGGTGTAGCGGAGAGAAAGAACCGGCATCTTGCAGAGATCTGTCGGAGTATGCTACATGCGAAGAATGTACCAGGAAGGTTTTGGGCTGAAGCCATGAAAACAGCAGCCCATGTGATCAACAAACTTCCTCAACCAAGGTTAGAATTTGTCTCGCCTTTTGAGAAAGTATGGGATATGAAACCTACAGTTAGTTACTTTCGAGTATTTGGCTGTGTGTGCTATGTATTTGTTCCAAGTCATTTACGTAGCAAGTTTGACAAAAAGGCAGTCAGATGTATCTTTGTGGGATACGACAACCAAAGAAAAGGGTGGAAATGTTGTGATCCTACAAGTGGAAGGTGTTACACATCACGAGATGTGGTGTTTGATGAAGCATCTTCTTGGTGGTCCTCAGAAAAGGAGGTGTTATCAGATTCAAAAGAAATTGGAGAAAAGCTGCAACAGAAGATGGGGGAGCAAACTGCTCAAATTCGACACGGTTCAGATGAACCTGAAGATTCAGATGATGGTGACACAGTTCAGGTAACTCAGAATCCTTGGCAAACTGGTGTGTATCAACAACCAATAGAAGAAGTCAGACCTAGTGAAGTGGAAGTATCAACCCCACAATCACAAGTCAGAAGGTCAATGAGAATACGAAAGTCAAATCCCAAATATGCCAACGCAGCCATAACAGAAGAAGTAGTTGCAAAAGAACCTGAGACGTTTGAAGAAGCATCACAGAGTTCTGAATGGGTTAAAGCTATGGAAGAAGAAATCGCTGCGCTTGAGCAAAATCAGACTTGGGATTTGGTGCCAAAGCCAAGTGATGTGAAACCCATATCTTGCAAATGGGTGTACAAGGTAAAGCATCGTCCTGATGGATCAGTCGAAAGGTACAAGTCTCGGTTGGTGGCTCGAGGTTTCTCTCAACAGTACGGACTAGACTACGATGAGACGTTTAGTCCAGTGGCCAAGATAACCACTGTACGTGTCCTACTTGCACTTGCAGCTAGTAAAGATTGGAAGCTATGGCAGATGGATGTGAAGAATGCTTTCTTGCATGGGGAGTTGGATCGGGAGGTCTACATGATTCAACCAATGGGCTTTGAGAACAAAGTTCATCCCAAGTATGTGTGCAAGCTGAAAAAGGCACTGTATGGATTGAAGCAAGCACCAAGAGCATGGTATGGTAAGATAGCTGAATTTCTCTCTCAAAGTGGTTATTCAGTGACCCCTGCAGATTCCAGTTTATTTGTCAAAGCTAATGGAGGAAAATTAGCAGTTATGCTAGTATACGTGGATGATCTAATCATCACAGGTGATGATGAGGCAGAAATTCACCGAACGAAGTCGAATTTGTCAGTTCGCTTTCAGATGAAAGAACTGGGACAACTCAAGCACTTTCTTGGGCTAGAGGTCGATCGCACACAAGAACAAATATTTTTGTGTCAACAAAAATATGCAAAAGATTTGCTGCAGAAATTTGGGATGCTTGAATGCAAACCAAGCTCAACACCAATGGAACCCAATGCCAAAATATGTGCACATGAAGGCAGAAACTTGGAAGACGCAACGATGTATCGACAATTGGTAGGTAGTCTGATCTACTTAACTTTGACTCGACCTGACATTTCATATGTAGTTGGTGTGATGAGTCGGTACATGCAAAATCCAAGGAAGTCTCATTTAGAAATGGTTCAGCGAGTATTGAGATATGTAAAGAGTACAATTGACTATGGTCTTTTGTACAAGAAAGGTGAAGACTGCAAGCTAGTTGGTTATTGTGACGCTGACTATGCAGGAGATTGTGATACAAGGAGATCAACCACTGGGTATGTCTTTAAAATTGGTTCTGGAGTAGTCTCATGGTGCAGTAAGAGACAGCCGACAATATCTTTGTCAACCACAGAAGCAGAGTACCGGGCAGCAGCAATGGCAGCTCAAGAGAGTACGTGGCTGATACAACTAATGAATGCTCTACATCAACAAGTAGATTATGCTGTTCCACTGTATTGTGATAATCAATCGGCAATCCGCTTGGCAGAAAATCCAGTCTTTCATGCAAGAACTAAGCATGTAGAGGTGCATTATCATTTTGTTAGAGAGAAGGTTCTGCAAGAGGAGATTGAGATGAGACAAATGAGGACGGATGATCAAATTGAGGACTTATTCACAAAAGGTTTGAGTACCGGCAAGTTTGAAAAGTTTCGTTGTCAACTGAATGTGGTGAAAAGAATGAGAGCCAATGTTGAGGGGGAGTGTTAAGAATCAACATTAGCTCTTAATTAAAATAAAGTAATTCAGCACTGCCTGTAGAAGCTTCTCAAGATAGGTATTAGCTGAATTAATGGAGCAATTAGGTAAGTGGAAGTTAGGTTGCATGGTGGAAGCAACGTGTATGGCATTTGTATGTTTGTTAATTAGAGCACAATGTGTGGTGCTTATTAGTCTTTCACTAGTATAAATAACCCCCCTTCCTATCTGGAAGATGTATCTGAGTAGCAGAACAAGCAATAAGCTAGTAAGTGTACTTGTGTGAGTGTTATTAAAAGAGTGTTGTATATCTTCTTCATTGTGAGTTTAATATAAGTAACTTGGTTACTACTTTGAGTTGTGTACTCTGTTTTCTCAACATGTGCATGATGTAAGTAGCTTTAATTACTTTAATTAATTATCAAGCAAGTATGTATGTATGACTTAATTAATTAATCAATTAATTTGGTTCTTAATTATATTCTAATTGCAGAATGCAGAGACGAATGAAAGGCCATTACAGCCACTCAATCGTCGAGAGATCAAAGCAAGTGACAATAGCGAGAGGGACAAACACAACTGATCACTCATCGATCAATGATATCAGAGCGAGTTAGCCAGTTAGCTAGAGTTCGATCGATCGTCTGAAACATGCATAATGAATAACTCCATCACAAACCAAAAGAAAATTATAATTCCTCTCTTGCTATTTCCGATTTGTAACCCTAATAAAATTACTATATAATTGGAATAATTGCATTGTTTCGGATCAATTGGTGATGGATCTCATACTGTATAACTATATATATCTGTATACGCCTTACTTGTGATTCATATGAATTCACATTGTGATTCATATATAGCCTTACTTTCATTTGTAATCTTCTATATTGTATACAATATATATAAAAAGTCTCCAATTAAATATATACTTCTCTGATCATATATCCTTTCAACTGTTCTCTTACTAATCACATATGAATAAAGCATGATTAATCTCTGCTGATCTTCATGGTCTTGATCTTGCGCTTCCCTTTTGGCTGTCTAAGATGTTAAAGTTAATTTTTGCTCCTAAGTTTTATGTGTGTAATAAACTTGGTCCATCTTTCAATTTCAGTAGCTTATGTACACGTTTGCTGCATTGCTACACCTCTTGTAAGTGAGGGTATTGAGTTCAACTCTCGTAGTCATTTACTAGTTGTTGTATGATTAAAAAAAAAAAACAGAACAATAGGGATTGCAAATATCTCAAGCTACAATGTTTTAGCTAAGATTTATCTGCTGTGTGTTCTCTGCTTCTCTTAGCTACTGTGCATCGTCTTCTTTGTAGACGTTGTGTTGAGGTTTGGTGAGTGCAGCCGTGCAGGCTAGGTACAGATCAGAAGCAATATATCAACATAAGCTAGAGTTCACCTTCTTAATTAGTACTTATGAAAAACGTGACATTAGATTTACAAACACAAAATATATCAACCAGAGGCCGATTTGATATGAAATTATAAACAAGCTCTTGTTTTTCCTTTTTCTTTTTTCCGCTGGGATGACAATTTCCTTAATTAGAAATTCTAAAAAACTTACGACGGACTACTCATGTTCAAGGGACTCTCAATCTTAGCAAGATTACAAAATTGTTCTAAAAGTCAATGCTTAAATTGTGTGTATGTGTGTGTATTTTTTATAAAATAAATAAAGAATTAGGCGAAAATTTAAACTTAGGGGAGTGTATTCAATTTAGATTTTAAAAGATTATGTCAGAGTTTTTATAATTCATAGATTCTGCAGAATCTATGGATTGTTTTAATTCCATATAGATTTGGACAAATTTTAATGCATTTTATTACCAGGATTTGTTTGGATTTTAATAAGTCCATATGATGCTTTTATATTATTAAGCACTGCACATAAAGCTTCTAAAAATAAACACTGCATATAGAGATCCAACACTAATGCCAAATCAACGCCAAATAAGCACTTATATATCATCACAAAAGTGATGGGATATATGTAGCCATAGTTTTGTTCACCATGTCTCCAAAGCCTTGATTTTAATTATGGAATAGATAACAAGTTTTAGAAATTAAATGATGAACAAGGGAATCGGTGATGCCCCATTCTAGAATTGGTGATACTCATTCTAGATCAACTACTGATTCCTGATTCCTTATATTTGTCCAAAAAAAAAAACTACTGATTCCTTATAAGAAACACAAGAAACTCACAATACTCATGAAAAATCATACAGCCACGCAAGAGCAACCAGTCAACCACACACTGAGCAAATAGCCAGAATCAATGATCTACCCAAACTATTCTATGAATACCTAATTGAATAATTGAAATCCTAATTGAATAGCTATGGACTTTTAAAAGGGAGATTCACAGATAGGTCCGTATAAAGCACGTATTTAACAGTTAAGGACAGTATTGTAAGGAAAAGACTTAAATGTCCTGTATCCTTTAACACAATTACTCATTTCATATTCCTTTGCTGACATAAGCATAAACAGTACCATGCAATAATTAGAATCAAAACTTCAGAAGCTAGCCTTCAACATGCCATTTCACCTAACGGCTGACTGCCTAGACGGTTACTACAAGGGCGGTATCACTGCTGCCTCTTAGGGATTTTCAACAAAAAATTTCATGATAAAATAAATTCTTAACATCAGTTTAGAACAAGAAATATTCATGAACAACTTGATTTGAACAAACAAGAATTAAAATATTTTTGCGACGGTGATGTTCTGGGCACAAATAGAATTTATTTATTCAAACATATTTACAGACTAGAAACCCAGAGCCTCACTCTTGGGTAAACAGCTATAAGCTGTTTTAGCTACTTATGCTCATAGTAATTTAATACAAACTTACTTGAAAGTAAAGAAAATGAAGCTGAACCAGGGAGCTTCGACTCACATTCTTGGCTTTCTACTCTCAGATATCTAAGTGATAGTTCTGATTTTCGATGTCTTACAAACTGAAAGAAAGACTCCTTATATAGGGAGCGGAACTCAAAGCGGAATTCAAAACTTGAAAAATAAAAGATAAGATCCAGCTCATGTGGACCCTTTAATTATGCTCTTCTGGGTGGATTTTTCTGTTGCTGATGTAGCTTGTCTGGTGTCGGCAGAAAAAGCCAGATTCCTTCTTGATAAGGTTTGGTGCGCTTTCAGCCTTCCATCATATTTTCAATGTTGGTTAGCGCTTCATCATTGAAGGGATAAATGGGGGACCCGGGGGACCCTGTTCCACTTGCTGCTCCTTTGTCGTAGTCTTCGACATGGAAATCTTCCAGATCTGAGTCCGGATAAATCTTATAGGGATTTTCTTTAGCTAGATTCTCTAGCCAGGTGTATGTAGCTTTAGTGCAATCCACCTCATCTCTTATTAGTGAAGAGAAGCAATCACATGCTGTTGGTGGGGGATGATCATAGCAGGTGATCATAATCTTTTCTCCGCTAGCTAGGAGATTCGCCTCTTTGTCTTGAGGGATAAGCTTTTTTATGAAGTCAATAGTCATTGCCTTGATCCAGGGAATGCTTTGATTTGGTTTTCCATTAAAACCTGCAACTGCTGGTTTATCGTCCACTGTAGGACCATTGATTAATCTCACATAATGATATGGCGCTATATATTCAATAGAGCCATCTTGCTTTCTGATCCACTCTGGTGGAGTTGATATGAATTTAATTCTTAGGATGCAACCATCTGGCCTGATGTTCTTGACCGTGTTAACTATGATTGCAGGGAGACCTCTCAGGTCTTCATTAGTTTTAGTCCACAGATTATGGACGAAACCATTTTCAATAAGCCAAAGCTTATGATTCTGATGATGATCAGCTTGAACATTCACTACATATCTTCCAAAGAAAGGACCCGAAACTGGAAACAGAGTACCTGGTAATCCTTCATCTCCGGCTGTTCCTATAACATTGTGGAATTCGAACCACTCAGGTTCTGTTAGGGCTTTTAGAGGAACCCTTGCACTTTCTGGTGAAATCACCATTTCTATCTTTTGTTCTTTCTGAACATTCTTTCCTCCATCGTGGAGTTCTTCTGTTAAGGCGAACAGAGTAGAGAACATTTGTCTGGAGTTATTTTCTTGAAAATTGTACAGGAGGTTGTCGAGTAAGACCTTCTGTTCTGCAGTTAAGCGTCTTCCAGTTCTGTAGACATTCTTGTCAAAGGTTAAAAGTTGGTAGCCGTGAACTACCGTCGTTCCAGTTGGAACATGTCTGTTTTTGGGCAAAGCAGCAGCCATCAACGGGTTTGATGTGCCTTTACCGCCTACCGTTTGAGACGGGCTAGCCAGTCCTTTCCCCTGGGACTGATCAGTTGTGAAGGTTTCTTTTGGAACCTTGGTATATGTTTCAAGGACATCTTTCATTGATGAATCTTCATCATTCATTCGGCCTTTGCCTTTATCAGTTCTTCTAAACATCGCCATCTCTCTTGTGAGGGCGTCCGGGAGATAATTTTTGCTACCTGCAATTAATTCAACATTATAATCATATTGATTCAAAAATAATTGCCAGTTAGCTAATCTACCTCTATCAGCAGCTTTATCAAGTTTAAAGTTTTTGAAATTTTTGACTCTAGCACAATCAGTTCTAACCGTAAAGGTTTTTCCTAAAAATGCAGGAGAATTCAAAATGGTTTTCTTGACTGCTAAAATTTCCTTTTCTCCTGTGGGATAATTTTGTTCTGCAGGGTTGAATTTACCACTGCAAAATTTGCAAATCTTTTCGATGTTAGTGCCTGGGGTTTTAGCCAAAACTATACCCGACCAGTAATTATCACTAGCATCAGTTTGTAGAATGATTTCATCATTCTCTTCAGGTTGTTGTAAAGGAGGAAGATTTTTACACAAATCTTTTATCTGCTTTACTATCTTTTCATCATCTTCTGTGAATTTCCAAGTTCTCTTAGAACTCGTCTTGGGAGATAACATTGTTGTTAGTCCTGAGATTTTGGGAATGAAATCTCTCCCATAGTTTATGACTCCTAAAAATCTCTGTAGACTCTTAGCGTCAGGGATCCTGTTTGGGAACTTCCAAACCTTTTCAAGGATATGGGGTTGGAGTTTTATCTCTCCATTTTTTATATTGATTCCGAGGAAGTCAACTTCATCTAGGATAAAGAAGATTTTCTTTTCTCCTAATATAATTCCATGCTGAACTATCAGCTTAACCACCTCATGAAGGTGTTTCATGTGTTCTTCTCTGTTCTTAGAGAAAACTAATATGTCATCTATGTAGACAACACAGAATTCAGCTACATGCTTAAAGATGTTGTCCATCTTTCTTTGAAAGATTGATGGAGCTTGTTTTAATCCAAACGGCATGACTAACCATTCGTAATGACCCTGTGGTGTTCCGAAGGCTGTTATTGGGATGCTTTCAGAATGCATCTTGACTTGCCAAAAACCTGATTTGGCATCAAACTTTGAAAAGACCTTTGCTCCTTTGAGCTGGTTTATCAACACTCTTGCTTGAGCAATCTGATAACCGTCTTTTACGGTTTTCTTATTGACATCTCTGTAGTCAATAACCATTCTTGCTTTTCCTCTAACTTCTTCTGCATGGTTTCTGACATAGAATGCAGGAGCATGATGAGGACTTGTGGATGGTCTGATCAATTTCTTTTCTAAGAGATCAGCAATGTCTTTTCTGAACTCTTTTTGATCTTCTTCCTTGTACTGAGGAATGGCTTTTACATGACATATAGCATTCATATCATGTAACCTTAATTCGCAGATTACTGGGTCTTTTTCCCAGAACTTCTGAGGATCTGTATCAATGTTTTGTCTTAACATTTTCTTTATCTCTTCCAGAGACAGCACCTTCTGTTTTTCTATTTTGGTTTGAAGGTGTTTGATGTTATGTTCATGAATGAAGCTTGCTTCTTCATTATCTTCATTTTCTTCCTCTGAAGAGTCTTCTATAAGCAATTCTTCTTGCTTTTTGTATTGCAACACAGTTTCAAATCTTGGTTTATATTCACCACGATTTTGCTGCAACTTCTGATATTGTAAGGTGAAATTTGGACCAACAACGCTTCTTGCTTGTTTAAGTCTTTCTGTCCAAAAGGTTTTATCACCTTTCTCGAAGCCCATGACTGCTTCTTTCTGTATTATTGTCTGCTGTAATAGGAAATCATTTCCTAGCAGGATATCAGAACCTTGGCCTTCTGCTTGCCATACGGTTTTGATTGTAAAGTTTCTACCACCTATGGTGATCTTCACATCTTTTGCTACTCTTTTCATGGAAAATCTGCTTCCATCCATTTGTATTCCAGTAGCAGTTTTGTTTTTATCTTCAGTCCAGAGTTCTTCTGGAATAGCAAACTTTTTTGCTATAGTGAATCCTGATCCACTATCTACAAAAGCATGTAGATGGTATTTTCTATAATCAGGAAACTTTAATCCAATCTCTATGTAGTTACTGAATCTACTGGTAGAGATTACCTTAGATTGCTGAAATTCTGTTGACTGTGAGTCTTCATCAGTCAAAGGTTTGCATCCTTCTGTAGGACACGGAGTTTCTTCCATTTCTATTTCTTCGTCGATCTTTTCGACTTCTTCAACCTTAGGGACTGGTTGAATTATTTTGCTTGGAGGGACTAAGTTTACAAAGTCTTCTTTGTTATTAGCAAACTTAGCTCTTTCCATATCTCTGGCATAAAGCTCATTTCTTTCTGCCAATCTTTCGAAGTATTCTTCGTATTCTTGTTCAACTAGTTGACTGATTGAACCATTCTTTGTTTTTCTTCTAGCTTCAGCTATGAAGCATTCTTTGTGGTATGTGAAGCCTGTGCTTTCACAGAACATTGGAAGGCCATTTGTTTCATGACATTGGCAATAGTCACAAACAAATGAACCAGGCATAATACGGTAAGAAGACATTAATTCTTCTGTATTATTTTCTTCCCAATTTTTTACCTTGAGAACGTATACTTCTCTTTGGTATTCTTCTTCTGATTCTGAATCAGATTCTGAAGAGCTATCTTCCTCTTCGTATGCTGAGTAGATGGATAAACTATCTTCATCTTCAGAATAGGCTACTTCATATCCTTTGATATTAGCTTCTTCTATGATGTCTATGTATTCTTCAAATAGCAAGGCTTTTGAAGTTCTTTTATCCTTCTTAGGACATTCATTGGCGTAATGCCCCTCAGCTTTGCAGAGCCAACATCTGCATTTCTTCTTCTCTGGTTTTTCTTGAGAAGAGGATTTCCTTTTGAAGAATCTTTTCTTCTTGTTAAATCTATTATTTTTAAAATTGGAACTTTTCTTAAATTTCCAATTTTTATTCTGGTTCTTCTTGAACCCTTTTGAAAAGATTTTATCTTTTCTTCTTTTCCTTTTCTGAGGATCCCTTATGTTATGACATCCCCAGTTTGTAGGAATATCTAGGATTTTGTAGCAGAAATTCTCATTTCCTTTGAGCTGCTTTCTAGCCATCTTGGACTTGTTGTTTTCTACACACTGCTTTCTTAGCAGTTCTTGTATCCTTTCGGCGACTCCTCCGACTGTAAATCTTTCTAGAGGGCGTTCAGAAATGCTCTCTGCTACAGCTATATTCCAAGGAGCTGGTAACTTCCTATGAAGTAGATTAACTAGATTTGGATCATCTAGTTCTCCAATAGTACAATAGTACTGTTGAAATTCATTCAGATATTCTTCAAAATATCCTATGTCGCATATGGATAATTTTTCAATGTTTATCCTAGCTATTCTTCTGACTCTTTCGTCATTGCTAGTTACACTTCCACAGAATTGTTCATAGAACGGAATAGCAAAATCATATGGATTTTTTGATGTTGCTATTTGTCCTAGCCAATCTTTTCCTCTTTCTGTTTCTTTAAACGTGAGGTAGAATCTTTTGGCTATCCCTGTAAGGGTTGCTTCGTAGACAACTTGCATGTCTGCGGGTTCTAATTTTCCCAGTGTTAAGGCTCCCATTAAAAAGAGACTTTCTACCCATTGATCTATGGTTTTTCTTTTATCTAGAGCTTTCTCTAGTGCTAACCATGTTCCATGGTTGGTAATAGGAACTCTTGGTATATCATTTACTGGAATATACCTTTCGGAGTTTCTTTCTCCTTTTTTACCCGTAGGGGCTTCTTTTTTTGGAAGTCTTATCCAATCATCTTCTTTGATGATATTTGTTTTTGTTCCAGAGCTTTCTCCCATTTCCATATCTTGGAATGGTTGTATTTTTCGCTCTTTTTTGCTTATCTTGAAATTTTCTATTTCTTTGAGAATTTGTTCTAACCTTTCTAGGTCTTCGCAGGTTTCTGCTTCTTCATAAAGCTCGTAAAGCTTTTCTGATCTTAGCATCCTTGCTGGTCTATGGAGTTCTAGTTCGAACTCTTCTTGTTCATCTAAGTAGTTTTTTGTACCACTGGTAGAGGAATCTTCTCTTACAGTGTTACTTCTTTTTAGACTCTGTAGGTTGAGGTTTTTTATACCTCTATTTACTTCTTCAATATTCACGTCACTTTTTCTGTGACCCTCGAATCTAAGACTGATGTTTCCAGTCTTTCTGTCTTGATAAGACTTTGCTCTTGTATTTTCTGGTTGTAGTTTGGGACCAGAAAGTTTCCATTCTAACGGAAATGTTACTTCATTCCAAGTAACTTTCTTTATCTGCTCTGCGCAGTTTTTTGGATTGGTGAGGAAACCAGTAGTGAGACCAGGAATGTTTGATATCTTGGTCTTGGGTTCTACTGTTGAACTCATTAATTTGTAGTATACTCTGTATACTATTGCAAGTTCTTGCATGTTTTCTTTCATGGCAATGCCATCTGTTTTCACCCTTAATCTTAAGGATTGTACTGCGTCTTTTAGACTTGTAGAGAAATTCGGGAAACAGTTGAAGTATGCAACTTGATTGCATAGGGACGCTTCAAGTGTTCCTAGAAGACTTTTCTGAAAGTCTCCTATTCTATTGTCTTGTAGGACACATAGAACCGAACAATTTATGCCTTCTCTGGCTAATAATTTTATTCCTACTTGGACTGCTCCAATGTGCATGAATTCATATTTTTTCTCTTTTGCTCTAGCGACTTCGCTAGGTGTTATCATAAGGAGATCTGTTTCTCCTGTATTTGCTGGAGTTGTAAATTCTAGCATTTTGAATTGATGACTATCCAACAATTCGAAATTTCCTCTTTTATATATTTGTCTGAATTCAAATTTTGGTATCGAAGAGTTTTTTACTCTGCTTTCGATTTCATTGAATTCAAATTCTTCAGCGTTTATTAGCTGAACTTCTTTTTTCTTTTTAAAGATACCTAGCATTCTAGTATCTCTGATAATTTCTCTAGTTCCCTTTAGAACTTTTGATTTTTCTTGAGATATATTAGTCATTTTTGTTGACTTTTCTATCTCTGGCATGCTGAACTTAGCATGTTGTGTAGGTTTTTCCAATGGTTTAAACCTATTTGTTTTAACAGACTGTTCTGTTATTTTTGGAAAGAGAATCTGTTTCTCTTTATTTTTTGTTAGTATTGTTACTAACTTTTCTTCTTCCTTTTCTGGAAGAGTTTTAATATAATCGAGTTTTTCTTCCAATTTTATTAATTGGTCGATTATTTTTTGAACATTCTCTAAACTCGTGTTACATTTAGAGATTTCTTCTAAAGTTTCTTGATGACTTTCATCCAGTCTTTTTAATAGAGATTCTAGTTTCTCTATTATTTGTTCAGATACTGTTCCCATCTTGGGAAATCTTTGAGCTAAATTAACAAGCTCTGATACCAGTTGGATTGCGGATCTAACCAATGCTCAGAATATCAAGTTGTTCTTGATAAACTGCCAAAGATTCTTTGGCTTCTAATAGCCTTTCTTGAGTATTTCTTACTCTTGCTAATATTGATAGGAAATTCGGGGATAGAGTGCTAGTATTCTCTAGGAGCCACCTAAGATCTTCTAACTTCGATCTTTCTCTTTTTATTTCTTCTGTAGAATCTTTACAGTATGATAATAAATTCTCTCTAGTCAGTAGAGGAGGAAGATTGTTCATTAGACTAAAAGTCTATTCAGTCGAGATTCTATCTCTTTTTTCTCATTCAGAAGATTTATGATGAGATCTTTTTCTATTAGAATTTCTTTTTCGAGGACTATCCTCCTTTCTTTAGCTCTGCTAATATTATTAGTTCTGATATGATCTATCAGGAATTGTAAACTTTCAATTCTTTTAGCAATAAACTCTCTTTTTAAATCTAAACTTTCTCTTAAATGAGAAGAAATAGTGCAGTAATAAGCAATTTTATGAGAAACTATAACTGTTTACCTTTGAGTATTGAGGATAGATCTTAGCTGTACCTGTTTAGAGTAAACGAATTCATAATATGGGCCCACAACGCTCCGTCAAGGTTTTTGGTAAAAATTTTTGTATAAAAATAAACAAACAAGTGAAAAGGGTAGAGATGGTATTTAGAAAGTATTTGTCCTTCTTTGTGAAATACCTTAAGGTTTTGGGCTTATTTGTAGTTTTCCCCTTTTAAAATACAAAACAATCTTGTAGACTCCTAATTGAATACACCCTCCTTAAATTGTGTTTCCTTTTAATTAGAATAATATATAAGAGATAAAAGTCAGAAGAGTGGTTAAGACTTAAGAGGATTGTTACGTTGTCCTAAACTCAAATTAATCAAAGTCAACTAACATATTATGTAATTCCGTACGTGATCATTGAATCCTAAGATATATATATGATCCATCGTTGTACAGTACGGTGGCGACAAAATTCATAGTCAGCCGCCTTAATCAAAGTCTTAATCCTAAGATATATTCATGCATTAATCAAAGTCAACGTACTACTACGTATTTATGCTAGCATCATCGATTTTGTACGGTCACATATATTTGTCATACGATGCCTGCAAGCAAAAACGACGGCTCAGCTCGCACACAATGTTCTTTGGAGCTTTTATTTTCTGATCAAGTAGTTGAGAGTCGTTCACCAGTAAGTTGACATTGGAGGATTGGCAATCGCTACTCGATCTGATCTCCTCATGGAAATGTCCATGTACTGTTGCAAATGAAAATAAAAATACATTAATTAATACAAATTAACTGGCCGGACAAGCATGATTATAAATATTAATTGATTATATTTGTATGAAACATGCATGATCTATTGTCCAAAAACAAAAAACCGATGAAACATGCATGAACTTAATTTGTACCGATTTTATCATTTGATCAAGTCAATTGATAACGATGGATCAACAATATTATTGGTTTTACATTAATAGTTATCTATATAAACTCTTAATTTCTTAGTTGCAGAGACACCAAAAGTCACCATTGATTTGCAAACTCTTTGCAACTCTAATTTGTTGAAAATGATGATGATGAATCAGAGCAAGTCCATCTCCACTTGTTTATTTCTGCTGCTTCTTCTTCTTCAGTATCTGCACCCAATTACAGCTCAAGAAGTTGGTAAGCTGTGACAAAAAAATCACATACAGCCAAGTATTTGTCAACATTATTGTTTATTATATTATCGAGCTCTTATGATTATTGATGTTAAGGATTTTTTGTTTTGTTTTGCAGAAGAAGAAAGAGAGTTTGATTATCAGAAAGAGAGTGAGAAGGGACCAAAGCACTGGGGAGAGCTTAAGGAAGAATGGGCAGCATGTAAAAATGGGAAACTGCAATCTCCAGTAGATTTGCTGAATCAGATTGTGCAAGTACGTCCAAACAAAGGGGAGGTGAAGCTCAAGTACAAGCCTTCTAATGCAACTATCAGGAATAGAGGCCATGACATTTCGGTGAGGAAGTAACTCTTTAAAGGTTAAACCTAATGTTATCGGCACTCTCAGAAAGTCACATTGCTACGATATTAAGTTTGGATTGCTTAATTACTTTCTGGGAGCAATATCCTTGTTTATGATACTTGTTTAGTTGTTTGCACAATCTACTATCCTATTTTAACAATTTTAACTTGTGAATTACACATCTTTAATCTCTTGAAGCTTTTTCAATTGATTTTTCAGGAGTGATTGTGATTTGAAAACCAAGCCAGTTCTTGTATTAACTTTTGATTGAAACAGATCCAGTGGAACCTAGGTGATGCTGGATCAATAGAGATTAATGGCACAGATTACTTTCTACAACAATGCCACTGGCACTCACCCTCTGAGCATACACTTGAAGGTAAAGGGTTCGACATGGAGCTTCACATGGTACACCTAATCCCTGATGCAAATGTCGAAAACAACATAGTTGTGGTTGCTTACCTGTACAAAATTGGCAAGCCGGATAAGTTTCTCTCAAAGGTAAAAAGCCCTGAAAGATTGGTGTTACTGCAATATACGTTCACCGAATCTGGTCGACTGAAAAATGATGTGGTCGTCTTTCATTTATTCAATTTTTGGCACCAACATAACACATCATTTCGTAAACAAATTTGGTGACTTATGCATCACTGAAATCTCTAATCAATGTATGTTTTAAAGATCTTTAATCTCACTTGTTTTGACCTTTTCAGGTAAGCAAGGATATCAAGACCATGATTGATGTAAAGGAAGAGAGACATAGAGGGGTGGTTGATCCAAGAGATGCGAGGAAGGGTGGCAGTAAATTTTACAAGTACATAGGCTCACTCACTGTACCTCCTTGCACTGAAGGAGTAACTTGGATCATACACAAAAAGGTACTATCTACTTCCTCAATACCAACCATCGATTTGTTAGAATTACCTGAAGGTTAATCTTGTTAACTGTCGTGATCATCAGTTAACTACCGTTTCAAGAGAACAAGTGGAGTTACTTCGAGAAGCCGTTCATGACGTAAGTAGCCTAACTTTGTCAAGTAATAGCTATTTGATCTTTTATTCTTCTTCCCTGTTCTGTTCTTTTTCTCTCTTAGGTGTAGTGTCTCTGTTTACTTCATATTGTCATTTGAATCCAGTTTGCAGAATTGAATGCAAGACCATTACAAGCTCTCAATCGCCGAGATGTGCACTTCCATGTCCCCGTGTCTTATATAAGGGGTTGAGTAAAGACTTGCTTGCACAGACACATATACCAGCTTCATGAGCTGTGGAAAATCATTATATGATTCGATTTGTGTGTAATAAGAGTAGCAGTTTATATTCATAATGGGATCACACATGATCACTCAATGTAATTTTTTTTTCCCACTGTTTGTGAGTTCTAGTATAATATTGAATTGAATAAATCCTTCACAAGTGAACCTGAACTATAAATCTTTCCATGAGAACCCTTTGTTGAATACCACAACCAGTCCAAGTCTAATTTTTGATTGGCCTCTCTTAGATTTGGATTGGAACCCTCAATGGATAAGAGACAAATAAATGCATATACTAAGACTAGAGGAAAAAATTCGTAAGAAGCAAACCGCCAGTAACTATGTATCAAAATTAATTTGGATTGTGGTGGGGGTTTCTTCAACCCAAATAACACTGGTGGCAAGATCAGTCTTCAAAATTGCATTCGAGCTAGACTTTCGATCACGAGTGTCAACCTCAAGCAGCTCAAGAATCAAAATTTCATGTCTTCGGAACATCTTAGCTACAACTCTAACTTTACATCCTTATTGCCGCTCTGCTATACCTCTATCGAGTCATCATCGCTGTCAATTTCATCAAGGGAAGATCTAGTCTCGAGGCTCATACGTCTTGGGATGAACACATTATAGTAATAACTCACGACGCTCTTCTTGCATTTGTCAGGGAAACGCTTAAAGGCAAGCTTCCAAAAGCTTGCTTCATTTGATAGTGGATTTGTTCTGACAAGAGATTCAAAGGTTCTCTGTTCTTTCAAAGTCCACGACTTCGAGGCAAATTCTCCCATTTCGTCAAACTTCCAACTCCAGAAGGCAGGACCAATCTCGGACTGCAAGCAAAGTCTTGCTTCATGAATATGGTGTTTGACACAATCAACAGATCCTGGAGAGACACAAGAACAAGACTCAGGTCTCCCTTTCCCAATTGTTTTCACAGTGGCTCCTCCACATTTCCCCCCTTTGATGGGCCACATACGCATGCCCAACCACTTTGACACTTTCGCACCATAAAGCTTATTCCTATTGACCTGTCCTATCCACTCTGGAACATCGGCCTGAAAAACAGGGCCAATGGGAACAGACCTTCGAAAATACTTACCATCGGAAAATAGCAATGTCAGTATTTTGCGAGCCTTCAAATTTCTATTTTCTGACCTCGATGAAGCTGTAGAGTGAGCTGTAGAAATAGATCTTGGAAGATGATCATCACTGAGAATCAATGACCTCAATGCTCTTTCAAGTTCTGAATCATACTCATCTAAACTCATAGAATCTGGATTGTTGTCAACTGAATCGTTAGCTTTCACAGTGGTTATGTTATAGAAGTTGGAGTTTTCCGGACTTAATGTGCTCGAACCATGGACTGATTCATCTGTATCAATGAGGGGAGAGGCAGAATAATCCTTACACGGAGCACCATATATTTCCATATCATTCAGAATGGTCAAATTGGGACAATCTGGCTTCCCATGATATTCATCCTCATTTGTCAACGAACTTCCAGACATGTGTGAGTTACAGAGAAGCTGTGGTCCGAAAGTTTCATTCTTGCCATTTGTATTGGCTAAGCATGAGACAGACTGCCCTCTACAAATTCTCTTGACACTATGATCATCAGATTTCTTGGTAGCCAATACAGAAGCGCCTGCGAATCTACTACCTTTTAGGAACTGATCAAGTTTTCGCTTACTCTATGGAAAACAAAAGGGGAGAAAAATGAGGTGAAGAATGAATTTCAAGTTAAGAATAACTTCTGTACTAACAATCCTAAAAATGTAAGGCACATTTCAAATTCAAGACATTATCACTTACAGTAAGTGGAGCTATTCCAAGTCTAAACTGTTATCATGTAGCCAACCAGTAACATACTAATATTTGTACCATGTAAAGCTAAGCAGTTAGGATGTGGTCAACTATTGTTTGATTATTCTAACATCCTAATTTGGTTTAGCTAAATAATATCATTTAAAGGTTAACCAATGGTTTAGTCAAATAAGCAACTACATTTATCACTGATCAAACAATGTGATGAGATGATTAAAAAGAAATGATCAATGTGTTAAACTTACCCGAGGACAAACGTCATTTCCAAGAAGCAAAAGTTTCCGTAGTCCAAGACTCTGATTCCATAATTGTCGAGCTGAGCCTGGGGATGCTTTACGATCTCCAGGGTCCATTGCAAGCCCCTTTAACCACACCAATATGTCAGAATCAGTATAGGAGCCAAAAGACGATTTTGTTTCCCTCTTCTGATCCCTTAGGGGCAGAGCAGCTTTCTCATCACTCCCTTGATTATCATGACTACTATGACTTGTCAATAATGACATTTCAACAACGTTTTCCTAATAAAAACCCTGTATAAAATTTTCACACCTTCAGTATGTACTCAATGTACGAAAAGAATAGTAAACAGATTCATATAGCAATTTCAATATCAACAGAGATTGATAAACCACACTTGCCAAGCAATGTGATAAAGGTCAATTTAACAGTAAGTCACACATTTACAACTGTAACTGGGTCAAGGGGTCAGAAACAACGCTGGAAGGAGTCAAGTATTCATGCGTGGTCTGACCTCTTAACCTTCTAAAGTTCCACATGAACATAATTAGTCCTGTACAAAGCTTACTTAAACTTTGGTGAAATGACTACTCAGTTGAGGAGTAAAAACTTCAATTCAGATGAACAAGAGACATTCTTATTCTTGGAATGGGGTTTCCGAAAAACATTACAATCCTCAGGCCAAAAGGAAAAGTATTCTAGAATCCAACATTCTTATTCTTGTATTTGGAAATGGTGAGAATGGAAATCCCATTCTATCACAACACCAAGAGAATTTTGCTTTTTGAAAGATAAATATAACTTGTCGTCCTCATCATAATAACAATATCTTAAAACCAACTTTTATCTGGGTTTGCAAATCCTCCAAATTTTGGGTGTTGAAGAGAAAATCAAACCCCAAAGTCAATACAATTTCCAGTACACAAAATCAAAAAAGGCGCAAATTAAGTCGGAAAAAACTCGAAGTTCACCCATTCCACCCTTTAAGCATAAAACAAGTCGGTACAAAAATGAAGTTCTGATCGATAACTTTCATTTTACCGGAAAACTTTTGCCGACCCATTTTCCGTCAATGTATTATCGAAAATGGGTGATTGATCTAACTTTGCCCCACTACACTAAGATTTGAAGAAAGTAAGGAACTATGTGGAAAAAAGAATTTGAGTGTGGGGTTTGTGTGTGCATGTAAATGTATATGTACCTGTGGCGCAGCCGAGTACGACGGTTTCGGACTCTGTAATTCGTGGATTCTGGTTTGCACGTCTGGTCCCTGCAGAACCATAGAATTGAAAAGGAAAGACTCCACTATTTGAGCCTTTGAGTTTGAGGAGGAGAAAAGTAAGGCTTTTGTACTCTTGGAGAATATCTTATGTAGGCAGCTGTGATACGTACGACCCACTAATTAAAATTTCACGTCTAGTCCATAAACGTTTGGCCCAATGATATAAGGCTCTTTTTTGTAAGTGGGAGATCCAGAGTTCGACTCATATACGACTACTTATTATATAAATTCAATTGTTGTATAATAAAAAAGAAAAAAAATCTCACATCGAAAATACTCATTGTTCCTCATGCGAAAAACAAAAAGTACTCCCAAGATTAAGTTATATACGTGACAATATGACATCTTCTGATTGAATGCTTGACAATATGACAATATTGAAAAATATTTTATTGAGAATCAGAAAAATATTTATTGGGGTTAATAAATGTTTCATTGCGCTTTATTGGAGGTCAATAAAGTTATTATGGGGAATCAATAAACGTTTTATTGGGTTTTACTTAGGGTCAATAAAAAAAAACAGAAAATAGAAAAACAAAACCCTAGTCTCATGAAGCCGCCTCTCTGGCTTCTCTCTGCGCTATTCCTAGTGCAAACAATAGCGTCGTCGGCGTTCGTTGGTGTTGCATCACATGGTGAGGATGACCTCGGCCTCCTTCACCCACAAGGACGGCACTGTCCATCACTTTTTCTTTATTCCTTTGGTGGTTACTTATCTAGAAGGCGCCTTCCTCTTCAAAGATGGTTGGCGTTGCTTCGATCTGATGTGTCAGATGTGGTGGTTGCACATCCAGATCTGGTCTTGCAAAGGCTTTGGCTCATTGTCGAATCTTCTATGACGAATCGGGTCCTTTTTAACCAATCTTTCTTGCTACAGATTATTGGTGCTTCGTCTAATTGTGGCTTAAGTTTTTGGGTGTGGGATCCAGGAGGCTTTAGCGTGATTCATGGTTCTATTTGGTTCAGTGGTTTTCATGATGTAATTGTGAATGAGAGCCATTGTATGCTGAAGATGGAAACGGCTTATGATACAATTTATTGTGTCATTCTCTCTAGTTGTTGGTTTACCAAGTCTCTAGATCATGACATTGCTTGTTGGGATTCCACAATTGTGTGCGCTACTCACCGCATTGTTGGTAATTATCTACAGGATAGTGAGAGATTGTTATTGAATTGGTATGTTCGTTGTCGACAGTCTACGACAAAATGGATGGTTGTTTGGTTCTTGCACCATCAACCTTTGAGCTTTATTGTTGTAAGACAACCAATTAGTGTAGTACACCTTTTGGTTTGTCGAGGCTTAGGTTTTCATATTAATCATAGTTGGTTAATCATCGCTCCTGTTATTGATCAGGATGTCAATGCTTGCGATTATAATCGTTCGATTATTAATTAATCTATTTATCTTCCTTTAAAAATAAAAAAAATAAAAAAATAAAAAAAATTCTCATTTTGCCTATTTAAATGGACCGGTAGGAAACCAAAAAAAAATCTAATTATGAATAAAATCTCCAATTTTGTCATTTTGGATCAAGGACCCAAATTGTAACATATGTGGGTGGGTGCAGGGCAAATAGCCCTGGTGAGGAATGATGAAGTGCTTTAAATTTGCATACCCACATCTCCATAGTAAGAAGCATTTAAGGGTAGAAGTCAAGGAACAAATCCATACGGACTTAAGCCCAAAGCAGATAATAGTTTAGTATGTGGATACAAATCATACAATTATGACAAGAGTTTTGTTGAGCAAACCATCCGACGACAATGTCCAAGCCGGGACGCGCCGCCGGATGGAGTAAGGAATTTTGTCGAGAAGAAATCCTAATAGAGAGCGGCCTTAATTTTTCTTTTTTTGTTTTATTAACGATGAGTTGATTCCCAATACCTACTCTTTGTTTTAGGTTTGCAGTAGAAAAATATTGTTAAATATTTTAGAACAACAAGGACCATTTCAACTTCGGTTATAGTCGGTTAATCTATATATCAACATTCGTAAATAACCACACCCACACTCCTTTAGATAACCACCCATAATCCCACACTCATCGGGTGTGTGTGTGTATATATATATATAAATGTGGGATTAATAGTTATCAATGCAGCTTTTGTTCGCTTTATTTTTTTCATATTAGCTTCATATTGACATATTGTTGTTGTCATGTTGAAGTTAGAATCTTTGCTAGCTAGTAGCATTTTCTGAGTTTTTTTTTTATGTATTATTGAAGTTAATTTAATACAATTGATTGATTTGATAAAAATAAAAAACCAATAAAAAAAAACCATGCAATTGTATATATCCTCCCTCACTATACGTATAACATGAATACATTATAATTGAAAATAGCATTATGTATGAATAAAATTAGGAATATTTTAACACAAAGTATCATGACAAAATGGCTTTGCTTCTACTTTGTATTTCTTGCTTTAATTAGTTTCGCACTTCTTTTGACTGAATTGCTCATGCATGTGGCCTGTGGCCTGTGGCATTCACCACATAGGTAATGGAAATTAGTCGCACTATATATAAATATTTACGGTTTGAGTATAGTTGCTAAATTATATTTCGGGTTGGGGTATGTGACAAAGTTCTTGTTTGTTGAAATGGGAGGTTTTAGGAAAATGTATGGTATCTTTTTTTTGACTTGTTATGTTTTAACTTAGTCTTTTTTTGTTACCAAGGTTTGAAGTCATTGTATGGAGGAAAGTCAGTAGGATTTGTAATCAAGTCGCTCACGCTATGGTTAATTAGGAAAGCTTTATCTTTCGTTGAGGCAAATTATTGGAAGGAGACCGGGCATCCTTAGCTGGAGGAAGTAGTCGTAGCGGATAGCATTGCTTGATGCAAGGGTGGTACTCTTTTTTACTTGCTAAGTTTTTAGGGAGGTTTTGACGAGACAATTTTAACCTATATGGTTGTAATCGACCAAGTCTTAATGAAAGTTTCTTTATTTGATCAACTTGAATTTTTATTCACTATGTAAGTTTAAAAATTTGGATACCTTGCCGAATCTTTCGCGCTTAATATAAGGATCTAGTAAATCTAGCAATTTCTGATTACCAAAAAATGTAGCAAATTATGTAACAAATAAGAAATGATGCGAAAAAGTCAAGGAATTAATTATGGTGTCTATTTTTTTTTTTTGAGAGAAGTGTCTATATTTAGTAAAGGAGAGATGGATCGAACTAACATGAATCCAGGGGTGAAGAAGTGAACTAGTCAAGGCAGGTATGTTCAAGTAAAGTTGGGATCAACTATAAATATACTACATTAATCGCAAGAGATGTATATTTAATTACTATTGCACATTTAGTACTATCTAGTAGTATCCATTATTCATTACAGAAGTTGTGATGGTTAAATCAAAGAAAACCTCTCTTCAGTTTTTTGCTTTCACTCTTTTTCTTCTGTACTGGCACCCAGTTAAACCCATCAGAGCTTCCCATGGTGGTAATGCCAAAATATATAACTACATGCATTCACCATCATCATCATAATCATTACTTATTATAGCTAATTAATTTGGGTTTTTGGTGCAGAGAAAGAAATAGGGTATGATTATAAGAAAGGGAGCAAGAAGGGACCAGAGCACTGGGGAGAGCTTAAGAAAGAATGGAAGGCATGCAAAGATGGAAAATTACAATCGCCAATAAATTTGTTGGATAAGCATGCCAGGAAAGCAATCTCAAGAGTAGATGATCTTAAAATGAGTTACAAGCCTTCAAATGCAATGATGAAGAATGAAGGTCATGCTATTGCGGTATGGAATTGCCTAGCTAATATTGTTACAATTTTAGCTTCATGCACTTTATCAGTCCAGACATATTTTATAAAATACTATCACACCTAAAATAAGAGTATCATTATCGCTATCTTTTTTCCTTTTCCCTTTTTCTCAACTCTGTCTTATATTAAATTGTTGCAGATTGAATGGGAGGGTGATGCTGGATCAATTCAAATTAATGGCACTCATTACTTCCTCAAACAATGCCATTGGCACAGATCCTCTGAACATTTCATTAATGGCAGAAGGTCTCTCTTAATTTCTCTTTGCTTCTCTGTTTGAAAAATCCAAAATGCTTCTGCCAATATGTCTAACAGAGTTTTTTTTTTGCTTTGTTTTTTTAAATCAGTTACAATTTGGAATTGCACATGGTTCACCAAAGCCGGAAGAACAATGTAGCTGTAGTCGCGTTCCTCTACAAAATTGGTAACCCCGATCCTTTTCTCTCAAAGGTAAGTTAAGAAACTGCTATTTATCCCAATATTTCTCTATTCCTTTCCCAACATATGCATACTTCATTATACCAAAACATTAAAAAAAAAAAAAAGATTTTGTAGAATCTAATGTGATAAGAGGAATGTTCTTTCTCCCTACTCCTTTTCGTTACATAAGTGTTGTGATTGGCACCAAGGTTGTTTTAGTAGAGATCATGAATTCGACTCTCCTTCGATACCTGGGTGGGATGGGGTAGGGGTGTGTGCGTAAAAAAAAAAGTGTTGTGATTGGAATTTTTCATTTTCTAAATCACCATTTAAAATCATTTGTACAAAAAATCGACCAAATAAGTAATTTGTGAGTCATCTAATGGTTATCAAATAAAAAGACGGTTTTGCTAAGAGTTAGACTCTCATGAAAAATCTTCTATTTACTTGATACTGTTAAATGACTAATAGATTTTCAATTTCGTTAATTTTTTGGCAGATATGATTTTCAAAGAATTACTGAAAAAATGAATGACTCCGATCAACCATTATAATTCAGAATGATTGAAAAGAAGAATGGTTGAAAAATTTGGTAGAAAAAGTTGCTAGCATTTTTAATGTAATAATACCAAACTTGAGCTTTGGAAAAATGGAAAAAGAATTGGGCTCCATATATATATATATATATATATATATATATATAGCATCGGTTAATGAATAACAGGAAACTAGTGGCATAATTTCTGCCATTCCACCTTTCAGATGAACAATGATGTATCGTCTCTAACTGGTATAGAGAAGGAGATACACTTGGGAGTGATTGATCCAAGATTAATAAGATGGCCAAGCTTACGATTTTACAGATATATGGGCTCACTCACAACCCCTCCTTGCACAGGAGGAGTTATTTGGAGCGTAAACAAAAAGGTACAACCTCTTCATCATTTCACTATAACCCTAACTAAGCTTTTCTTCAAAACCCTAGCTTGTAATTAGAATCACATTTTGATATCAGGTACTTTCTGTTTCAAAACAACAACTGGGGTTACTTGAACGAGTCGTCTATGCTGTAAGTAACCTATGTTTGTTGATTGACCTACATCAATCTACACATCACAACACGAATCACATTATATTAACATCTTATATATTTCGATTCACTTGATCGAATGCAGCGTACAAAGATGAATGCAAGACCATTACAACCGCTTAATGACCGGGATATCACTCTCTTTGGTCCTCGATGGAGCTTGCGTAACTGACAACCTCAGTTCTTTTTCTCGTTAAATTCAAGGAGGCTAAAGGAGGAGGAATTTGAACTCTGGAATTGGATATGTGAGTAGGGTTTATAATATATATCTCACTAGCCTCGGAGCTTCAAGCCCCCACAAAATTAATTTACATTTTCTTGTTGCAATAATTTAGGACATTTTTTTAATAAAATTAGGAATTTTTTAATTAAATTAGGACTTGCTTCTGTAGATCGATTAAGCTTCAGAAGCCGTGGTGTGCAAGTCTATATATCTCAGAAGGTCTTATAATGATTTCAATTTGCCACTACTTTTGTCTAAATTCCACTAAATGTATATCACTGTTTCCTTTCCTTTCAGACTTTACTGCAAGTCTATTATTAATTGTCCAAGTATAAAGCGAATTACTACGTATAACATATGAGCTTATCATTTTTGTAGTTGTTCTTCACACTTCCAAGAAGTCATTATACACTTCAACTTGCTTTAATAATAATATTGCTTTCTTATGCTCAAACACTCACTAGAGGAATGAAGAATTTGAATGACTGTTATAAAAACTCAGTAGTTTAGAGCAACTTCAACAAACTCTCTATTTTAGTTTTTTAGCTAGAGAACATGATTAGAAAAACTTAAAGTTAAGAGCATCTTCAACAAAATAGTTAAAATAAGATTAATTTTAGTAATATTATAACTAATTTTGCATAAAAAACTAACTCCAGTAGAGTACTTAAAATAAAGTTAAATTTCACGTACTTTATGCTAAACATGTAGCTAAATATAGCTAGAAATTTTGAATAGCTAAAACTCTCTCATCTTTTCTCTTCTTTTTCTCCACGTGTCAATGTATTATTATATAACTAATAAATAACTAGTATTGTTGGAGTAAAATTGTTAAATTGTTAGCTAAATCTCATTCTTCTGGCTATTATAGCTTTAAAAATTAGTATCATTGTTAGAGATGCTCTAAAGAATATGTTGGAGTTGATTTTTGGTGCAAAATTAGTTATAATATTCCTAAAATCTCATTTTAGCTACTATGTTGGAGATGCTCAGAAAGAGAATTGTTCTTTTCTATATCCTAAATTAATTGAAATTTAATACATATTTTTCGAGAAGCTAATTGGTTTACAGACGTTTAGCAAATTTGTTTGGGCTAGATTATGTTCTTGGCTGTGATTAATAACAATGTCCTGTACGTACGGCTGTACCTTGTTTTATTTCCATTACATATCTCTAAAAAGATGGGATGTCATTGTTTTAGGTTGTCTGAATATGGTGTTTAATTCAAAACAAAAGCAACGTACTCCAGCAAAATTCTCAATCCTATATATAGTTAATCAGAGTCAAAACTTGCATAAATCAAGGAATTAATTGGTTACGTGCCTGACTGGCTGGTGATTTTACTACTGTAAGTTATTGGTGTATTGATCTCATTCAGGTAATGAAACTTCTAAGCTTTCCTAAAAAAAGTATGCTTTGCTTCAATACCTACCGATGAATAAAATATGCCAAAAAAAGTAAACTAGAATTGCAATGTCGTAGAGCAATTTATAGCATTTTGAGATATATAGCTTCCTCGATCATATAGGACGAGAATATTGTGCATAATGAAATTCGAGTACCAATTGCATGTACTGTAGTTGGTACCGTGATTGAGGAAGCTCTACGAATTTCACTTTTCGTATTAAAAAGAAGAGCTTCCCTCAAAAAACAGAAATCTATCTGTCTCTTGCCATTTGCGAAAGATGGTTGGATCAAAGCAATCCCTTCTTGGCTTCTTTGTTTTTACCTTTTTCCTTCTTTGCTGGAACCCGACACCGATCAGAGCTAATTCTGGTAATGTCAATACATGCATATCCTAGCATTCTACGTACATTCTTTTTCTTATTTCTTATTTTTCGTCATTATCATCATCATGGTAATGCTTTTGGGTTTTCTGTGCAACAGAAGCAGTAATTGAGTATCTGAAAGAAAATCCGAGTGCAGTAGCAGACTTTGATTATCGGAAAGAAAATCCGAGGGCACCACAACACTGGGGAGACCTTAAGGAAGAATGGAGCACATGTAAAAATGGAAAAATGCAATCACCGATAGCGATATGGGAAAAGAATGCCACCAAATTAGTCACAAGTTTAAAGGATCTCGTAGTGAATTATAAGCCTGCCAATGCAACTATCAAGAATGAAGAACATGCTATATCGGTAAGAAACACAAACTCCTATCCAATTGTTCATGTTTAGAATGAATGAAACCCGTGGCTTGTACAGCATTCATTGTATAAACTATAAAAGGAATGATTACAAACCCTATTTCAACCTAGAATTTTTCTTTTTTATTCTTTTTGGAATATATATATACAAGGTTAAAATGCTGCTCTTCGATCGTTCCTACGAATTTGTGAACATGCAGACTTATAAAATCAACTTCCTAAGTCAAATTCATTTCTTCATTTCTATGTAGGAGCTGCCAATGATACCATTAATTCTCAATTCTGTATTAAAATGACTTAATGCAGGTTCTATGGGATGGTGATGCTGGCTCAATTCAAATCAATGGCACACAATACTTCCTCAAACAATGCCATTGGCATCACCCCTCTGAGCATGTCGTTGATGGCAAAAAGTCTCTCTCTCTCTCTCTCTCTCTCTCTCTCTCTCTCTCTCTCTCTCTCTAAAATCCAAAATGCTTCTTGAATTATAAAATAAGATTTATCTTTATTAGGTTTGATCTGGAATTGCACATGGTTCACAAAACCCAGGACAACAAAAAAGTAGCTGTAATTGGATTCCTCTACAAACTTGGCCAACCCAATTCTTTTATCACAAAGGTAAAATTCTATAAAACATGTATGTGTGTGTGTGTGTATCCAGTTAAACCTACAAGAAAAATGACAGGGTATGAGATTAATTAATGGTGTTATTCAAATTTCAGGTAACAAAACATATCACTTCTTTGATTGATGTAGTATGGGGGATACCCTTGGGAGAGATTGATCCAAGGAAGGTAAAAAAGGCTCAATTCCAATATAAGCAGGCGAAGCCAAAAAAGGCTAAGTCCAAATTTTACAGATACATGGGCTCTCTCACAACCCCTCCCTGTGGTGAAGGAGTTGTTTGGCACCTAAACAAAAAGGTACAACCTCTTCATCAGCCCTAAACATTTTTCTTCGACACACGGTACATTCGCATTTTGTTTGTAGCCAAAAATGAGAAGCAAAGCTAATTACAAACTTCCCTCAGGTACAAACTGTTTCACTTGCACAAGTTAAGCTACTTCAACAAGCAGTTTTTACTGTAAGTTATTACCTATCTTTGTTAAATGATTCCCTTGCTAAAACTAACTACACAACCATATTCACATCAAAATACATATTTTGAACACATATATGTTAACTTCTTTTGATAAACTCGACTGCAGTTTGCGGAGAATAACGCAAGACCAATACAACCTCTCAACGGCCGAGAAATCAGGCTCTACGGGGACTATCACTAACCTGGGTGGATCGGACTTGCGTAACTAACGAGCTCAATCTCATATCATCCATGTACTAATAACTAATATATAATAAATACTTAAGAGCTAGTAACTCATTTCCTTCATATCTGGAAAATTCTTTATGTACGTACTTCAAAAGCTGTTGTGTCAAGGTTATATCAGAAGGTGTCTATATTAGAATACTACTGATTCTTTTCAATCAATCGATCTACTATCAGCACCAACCTACACATATAACTGGATTACAAATCTATTATCATAATACTACCAGTACGTTGAAACATTTTCCATTGATGAAGCCTCCTCATTCAGAGTATTCTCCTACTTTCAAATGTAACCATTTGGCCCAACGTACCCAATGGCATATAGAAACTGGCTCAGGTAGCTAATTCCCTCAATAGTACAATGATGTTTGGATTTTTCGCATCCAAACAGGTTCATTTCTGCCAAAAAAAAAGTCTATTTTTGAAAGTTTCTATCGTACCGTATCTATTTCTAAATAAGTACTTGCACGTACAGGTAGATGAAGCCATACCAGTCTACATATATATGCTTCAAAAGCTCAATGTTATTCTGAACAACCCTAAATTTGACTTGTTTGATTGTTTCCACAAGAATCCCTTCAGCCAGTATTCATCCTTCTGGCACCATGCATCAGTCCGATAGGAGTAAGACACAGACAAGTTGACCCCAAATGTGTCACCCATGCATCCTCGATCGATCGATCCCTCCCTTCCGAGATTGTCTTCACCATCACCACCACGTCTCATCCTCGCGCGTGCTCTTCCATCGCTCCCTTCCGAAACCAACTTTTTGTACATAAATAATTTCATATCTCAAAGGTCAAACCCTGTAATCTTCAAAAAAGGAATTCAAAAGACAGATTATAGGAGTTTAATGGTGTTCCGACGTTCGTCTCTTCTATCTGTGATTGGCTTGGGAGGGATTGACTTAAAGGCTAGGTCAGTTCCGAAATAACATTAAGACATGTACGAAATTAAAAGTCTCCCTCCAAATTTTGCATATACATTGGCTCTCACAACATCTCCTCATCGATTAGCCCTAAGCATTTCTTCAACGTCTTTGTAAATCCACATTTTTGTAGCCTAAAATTAGAAACAAACCTACTCATAAACTGCCCTCGGAAAGATATTGCTTCATCATATCACAAGTCAAGCTACTTCAACAAGCCGTTTTTGTTAAATTGTTGGATTAATTACAAAATACTCTCTGAACTATAGAGTCATTTTCAATTTCATACCCAAGTATCAAATTTAGTCATTTTCATATCTCATGTTTAATTTTGTTAACGAATTAATACGTGCAAAAGTGCAAAGTATGAAATCGCTAATGGAATCCCAAATGATGTGCCACAAACATCACTTTTGATTTAATATTTCCAACATCATCACTTTTGATTTAAGAAAAATAATTAACATAAATTGAAATTAAAGTTAATTAAGATATCCAAAAAGTAAAAACAGCCAAAATCCATCCACCTCCAGTCATCCCTTAAATGTATCCCATATATGACCACTTAATCTTCTTTCTCTTCCTTAAAATTTATCAAAATCATCTTATACTTGTCACTTCTCCAAGTACAACGATGAAAGAAAACCATAGATGTCATTCTCCGTTTGCGAGTAAGCACTATGTAGTTTAATTACGTTGCATGGCTTCTCTCCGGCCTCCCTCCGCTATCTCCATCTCGATCACCTGAGTAACGCCGGCCATCTGGTTAAATTTGATGAATGCAATTGTTCTTATACTTCTTTTGTTTCTTATTCTTAGCATTAACATGTAGATTCGTTATGGCAAGGACTGAAATTGACATACCATGCATCCTGATATTAATTTGTTAAAACTTATAATATAAAACAAGGAACTGACTAATTAATGCAAAGAAAGGTAATTTAAAGTGACAGCTAGTATGTAATTGACTTTGTCATAGGGATTTGATTGTGATTAAGGAGATGAAATTTTGAGATTTATATCCCCCAACAGAAAAGCTCATGGGCATCGCAATTCTGTCAAATAAGCCATTTTTGAAAGATGGTTGGACAAAGAAAACAAATGTTATTAGTTTCGTTCATCTTAATTGCTTTTTTTGTTTCGTCTGTTTTGGAATCGCACTGATATTGGAGCTCAAGGGCTTCATCTTTTGGTGTAGAGGATGACATAGATTTTAATTATAGGAGGGGAATTATGAAGGGACAAAAACAATGGGGACATCTTAAGGAATTAACGATCATGTACAGGTAAGGACGGAATGCATATACTTTAATTCTAATTCTTCTTCATCTTCGAAACTATGGAGTTCATTTGGGTTTTTGATGCCAGGGAAGCGTAGATTTTGACTATAGAAGTAGAGTTAAGAAGGGACCAGAGCAATGGGAGATCATAAGGGAGAAGGTTAATGTCTTCAGCCTTTGCCTCTTTCAAATCTCAATATTTTCGATCAATCTAATACTAGCTGCAAGCCTATATTTATATTTGGATCACAAATTTATTATCATGATGTCACTACAATATATTGAAACATATTCCATTGATGATGAAGCGAAATACAAATTATTCTCGTACTTCTAAAAGCAACCCTTGTCCCTTTCCACTGGCATCTAGAAATTCGCTCAAATATGAGCAGAGCAGATATTAAACCAGTGAACCTACAGAGAAACTAGTAGGCAATGAATAAGGGACAAGCACTAACTAATTCTCCGACCTTATACAGAACTAAAAACTGCCTTTTGTGACCCTAACCGACCCAATTTAGGAACTAATACATCACAAGTAGACCTACAAGTTAGTCATCTCACCATCTCTGAAACCCTTGATGAGCATGACGCTGGCCCTCCTTGTGTCTGCCTCGTATTGTAGGATTTGCATTTGAGGCATTTGTGTGCCACAATGTGAAAACTTACCTCTGACGATTCTCCACAATCATTGCAGAGGATCCAAACCTACAGATTTACAAATCCAGTAAGAGAGATTTGTTGAATTTAGTCACCCTAGTTGCAAAAGTCGTGAAAGTAATCATACGGATACACTTACAATCTTATTTTGATACATCTGAGGCATCGGAGTTGCAGCAATCTGAAATTGACAAGACAGAGATTAGTGAACTACACCAGATAGGCAAATATGAAGACTCATAATTGCAATCAATCATCAGGTCATTTACCTCCTGGTCAAGTTTTTCCCACACACGTGACATATCGCAGTACGATTTTGAACAAACAGGGCAAGAATACCTGCCCAGCAATACAATTAAATGAATCAAAACAAAAGCTTCTGCATATAATTTACTAACAATTCATATCGGACTCTAATATTTCATCCTTATATATTTGATACAAAACATTGACTTACTGGAAATGCCGCTCCATCTCTTTCACACATTCCAAATGTATAGTGTGCCCACATGGTAAGACAGTAATGTCTGCCATCGTATCGAATAGAAACTGTGCAAATAACTTATGTGAGTTGGTACACTACAGAGCAGAAAATACCACATTAATGCTATGAAATAAGCCGCCTAACATCTTCAAAAATTTACCTCAAAGCACACAGGGCAATTATGATGCATTGCTTTTTCCACACAATTGTGTGAATCCTTCAGCACTGTTGAGTAACAACATCCTAAAGCACATATAGAGACGCTCCAATTTAGACTATTGAAAAGAGCATGCTTTAAAGGATTCGGAAGTAATAGAAACACATGATTAACATCTTACCACATCTGTTGCAATGGAAAAAGTTCTCCGCACCTCCGGTTCTGTAATACCAATTGAAACACACTTAGACACATGCAAATGCTTTACCAAAAGTAAGACAACGAAACGACAATGAAACGTAATCCTGATTATGACATTAAAATAAACAACATATGAACAACGAACAAACAATAATCAAGCGAACGACAAAAATTAATGACAGGGAACGACAAAAAGTGCCGCAAAGAGTCTAACCTGCAGATACCACATTGGTCACAATGATACTGCTTTTTTGAAACCTAGCAAAACAAAGAAGATTTCTAATGATGCAAGTGTATTCAAGACAAGGATTTATATCTACGAGAATATGAACTTAAGCAGCTCTCCTTTTTCATCAAATAACCGCTCAGAGACTTACGTCATCATCAAAAAACTTGCATTTGGAGCAAAAGTAATTTCCCATGCAAACTCCACATTGGCTACAGTGCTGTTGAACCTAAAGGAAAGTAAGAAATTCAGAAGTCATTAACCTCAACCTTGAATATATAATTACTATCACTAGTATCAGAACTTTTTAGAGACAGCTTACATCTTGTTCTGTGTTGCACAATGAACAGATGACCTAAAAGACACAAGCAAATGAAAATACAACTGGATAAGTGAGCGTTTATCACATGAACATTTAACTTCAATTGAAAACAAAAAAGAAATAAAAGAAAAGGACCGGTTCCAAGTTGGCATAATATCTCCAAGTATGCAAAAGAGAAATAAAAGATAGATGCTGAACCTTATCCACAAAGTTTAGATCTTTTCATACAAACCCTTTAACGTTACACATCATTATTACATTTAAAAGAAAAGTCAACATATATATAAAAGTAACACGTTAATCCCAGAACCCAGATAATATGAAATCTACTTAAAAAGGTCATTTTTATGACGTTTTATTCCCAATCTTTTTCAGTAAACATGTTCCTCTTAAGATTCTTTTTCTTTGCTGCCATAAAATGAACATTTAAAGCTATATGTTGATCTTATAGCTTGAAGTTTATAGCTTTTAAAACTAAAAAGCATGTAAGACACTTAAAAGAAAATATTCTTCCAAAAAAAAAAAACGGACTATGCAAATCAACTAACCCTTTTCAGATCATGGCGAGGAACGTCATGGCGATCAATTGGATCAACTTTCAATGAATTCTACTCCAGAAAGAAAAGAAAAAAAAAACAAAATTATAAAATGGTGAATTATAACTATCAAAAGCAGAAGAAGAAAGAAACTGACCTTGGATTCGTTATGGCAATGCCTGCAATCAAAAATCTCATCACAACAAGGTGCTATGATCTTGCATCTCCGTCTATAATGCATGCACCTTCAAATTCATTTCACCAGCAACACTATTATAAAAAAAAAATTCAAATCGAAAACACAATTCATTTCAGGAAAGATAAAAATTACCCCAATTTCCCAGATCCCTTCTCCGCGATAGACCGTTGATTCTGGTGAGGATAATGTTCGTCGTCAACGGACATCTGTGGCTCGAATCCGCTGTCCATTTTCTCCAGAATCACCTATCAATCACGAAATCCAAGACAATTGAAGCTCAAAGAAACTGCGAAAAAGAAGGAAGAACCAAAGGCACAGAGCTTACCTGAGAATCAGAGAGAGAGAGGCCGAGGGTGAAGAGAAACTGGAAACCCTCTGATGCTGATATGAATTTGATGCTTTCCTTCTTTTCCTTTTTATGAAAGTGAGGGCGAGGAGACACGCTAGCGTTTGCCGGCCGACATTAATGTAATCTAATCCAATCTTCTTAAATGTAATAATTGCACTCTCAATTTGATACGTTTGCAAGATGATGATGGTTAAATTAATTATTTAATTAGGTGGCATCCAAATCCAGGACTAAAAGCGGCGTCGTTTGTTGGTTCGGCTGCTTTGGTACTGGTTGGCGGGAAAGCCGGTGTGATTTTACAAGTAGGACTGAGTTGGTTGGTTATATAGGCGGAATTTGGAGGGTAATAAGGGGATTTACGCGGGAATAATGGATAGGATAAGAGTCGTTGGGCTTGCTGACTGGATCTGGTTAATGACGCGGTCCCGGAATCAAGATGCTGATCGTCGTTTGTGGGGGGCACACAGTATCTGGAACGCTTTTGGGGTGGTGATGTCACTTTCGTGACGTGTCGGCTAACTTTGGGTATAGATCACGTGGTTAATGACGTGAGTGTTATCCAAATGTACAGTGGTTTTGCCTACGTGGCAATATGGCATACACACTCACTGACAGCTTGACAATCAACTCTCGGCCCTCGGAGACTTTGCAGTATCTTCCATCTTTCTATTCTTGTGGACTTCTACTTCCTTTAAGGGCAGCTTTGGAATGCTTCGCTTTACCATTTGATAAACTCTAATGGGCTGCTTCTTAGGGAGTCTTTTACACTAAATCTTAGAAGCAACGAAAAAGGTAGACGCCGTTTTTAAAACACTATAGCTTAATGAAAGTTTCAATGCACTCGATATTGCCCTAGCTTTTTTGATAGAATGACTGCCAAAATCCCATAGATGTCAATGTTGGCTAATGTGAAACCGTCGCAAAATACACTGACTCTCACTCTCATCTCGTTTACCTCGGTTTTCAGTCTGAGTTATGAACTGTTGAAAAAATTGTTCTACATCTATAACGGTAGCTGTTCAATCACTCATTTCTCAATAAGGTTCATTAAGGTCCTCGATCAAAGGCTCCAACTATAAGTCCAATTTTTTCTATTAAGAGGTAATTAAGCCAATAATGTTCCGCCATGTAGACCTCCCTCCCTAGTGTCATCTTTTCTTGATAGTGGGTCTTCAGTCAAGTTGGTCGGACCATCAGAAAATACAACGCATACAACTTTAAGTCTGTAAAGAAATGAGATATTTTTGAAATTTCGCACAAGAAACTTGAGGTATTTTGGGTATATAAATTAAAGACGATGGAGATTCAAACTAAAGACCTCTACCAACATTCTGCTTGAGAGAATGTCTTAACCACTAGACCAAATACTAGTTGGCCAACCCAATACTTACTCCTCCTTAAATCCTAGTTTGTCCAACAGGATCATGAAGCCAAAATCAGCATCAGACTCATCAGTGCACTTCTGTAACAATGTGTTGTATAGTGAGGATTAATGCTGCTACAGACTTGTTGTACAAGTCATGAGGATTAATGAGGATTGTTAACTCTTTAGCTATTGGCTTTTATTGTGGTTTTCTAAAGTAGTACTTTCATACCTATTTGGGAAACACTTCTTGCTTTTCAAAAAGAAACAAAGTCAAAAATCATTAAAAATCACATCCATAGGAAAATTAAATACATTTGTTCTGTTCATAAAGGCTCTCTAACTAGCTTTTCACCTTTGAAGCACAACAAACAGCTTAGCTAATCTCAACTGATCAAATGGCTTCTTTAAGTAGGTAGAAAACCAAAGGTGTTGCATGTGAGGTTTTTGACGAAAACTATAAATTTAGACGAAAATAGCCTTGAATTTGGGGCACGTGACTTTGCATGTGAGGTTGTTTACGGCGAAATTAAAGTGCAAAACGGTACTGAAGGTGAGTAACCAAAGTAATATTTTCTAAAAGTCAGTGACCAAAGTGTCGAACATGTCAAAGTTGAGTGACTATTTGTGAATTTTTGCCTATGTAGAATTGTGACAATCTTAAGTGTTGAGTATAGGTCACAGAGGCAAAAGCATCAGAGAGAAATTTGCCGCCCACCCTCTAATTTAATGACACATGTCCTCTTTCTTACCATGGTTAACTCAAGAAATTGAAAAATTATTTCAGAATAAAAATGAAAAATAAAATATGGTTCTAGGGGTTAGGGGATAAGATTAGGGGTTATGGGTTATGAGTTTAGGGCTTGAGGTTTCGGGTTTAGAATTAATAAATTTTAAAATAAGTGGAATAGCAAATTCTTTTTAAGAGGTTTTTCAATTCAAGTCTAATTTTCTATATAAAAATTGGATGCAGTCCATGCATATTTTTTTTATTAATTGCGGTCCATTAACTATTTTTATCCGTCCATTTTGCCCCTATAACTAAATAAGGGAAACAATTCATAATTCACTAATTAGAGCATAATTTTAGCTCAATTTTAAATTTTAAATTTTAAATTTTAAATTTCAATTTTCAAATATCTAAAATCTACATAATTCATCGTTGAATAATTTTTTACCAGATAAAACTAAATGCATTAGCAATTTAGCATGAAAGTAATATATCTAAGATGCAGGTAAAAAAACATCAAAAACTCTATGATATCAAACAACTTAATATACCTACATTATAGGGTGGAAATGATAATATATATAGTAGATATTAAAGATGTATCGTAGGTAGTAAATTACTAAATTTACCTAGACATATGAAGCAGAAAAAAAAAAATTGTGCGAATTGCATCCAAAATAGAGCATGATTTCTGGACTACAATCAAATTTTCTCTTTTTAAATTGCAATACATTTTTCTTTTTTATTTTTATTAAAAATTTGTTTTGATTTAACCATGGTTTAGAGTTTTGGACACATGACATTTGGGCCAATGCCCACCCTAGTTTAGGTAAGTAGCAAATTTACTCCCAAAAGCCTCCATTGGCTCTATAGTAGCATAAGGGTAGCTATTGTCCTTTGACACCAATCAATAGCGCCTTTAGGCTCAAAACACACCATTCAAAATGGAGTTCTAAACCCAATTTTGTAGTAGTAGACATATATAATGTATCTATTGTATATGGCTAAAAGATCATGGAAAATGTTTTCCGGCCTTGTTAATGCCTAATAAGTGTAGGCATTAATTTGATGTGGCAAAATTTATTTTATACACATCATTATTTATTTTCCACATCAAATTAGTCTAAATATAATCCTCCCTATTTATAGAATCATTCTTTCATAGGGAGTTTCTCTAGTGAGGACCATTATAATGAGTACCACTTGAGTACCACTCGATTTTTTTTATTACATCTTGACAAATCAACCGTTCAATATTTTTCATATCCTAGTCTTAAAAAACCGTTAGATGCACTTTAAGAAATGTAGAATGGCTTAGGTTAAGAATCATGCCGGCATGAATTGGTAACATATAACAATTCATTTAGTCTTAAAAAAACCGTTAGATGCACTTTCATATCCTATTTATAGAATCATTCTTTCATATCCTAGTCTTAAAATAACCGTTAGATGCACTTTAAGAAATGTGGAATGGCTTAGGTTAAGACTAGGATATGAAAGAATGATTCTATAAATAGGGAGGATTATATTTCGACTAATTTGATGTGGAAAATAAATAATGATGTTGAAATCCCGGTAAGCCGGATTGTCCCAACAATGGTATAGTCGTCCTAAACACTAATCGGAGAGTATACACCAAATTAAAACTTAACTCTCCTAAACAAACAATTGCTCAAACAATACAATGCAACATACACAATCGATTGAGCAATTCCTAAAACCCAAAGAGTGCATCAAACTAGCACTCCACGGTCTAGTGTTCACTAAATGATGCAATCACATGCACAACAATTATAATCACAATTGTACAATATAGTAGTGAACAACAATTAGGAAAGCAATAAGAAATCAACACACAACACAACGATATGGTTACCCGGAACCTTTACCTCTAGAGGAAAACCGGAGGGGAGCCGTACCCCACGCTCTTGTGTAATACTATGAACAGCCAAATTGGCAAACACATACAAGGGGGCACTCGGTCCCAAACTCTACACTATCTACCTATAGACTAGTGACAGCTCTAACCTTGTGTAGCTTCCAATTTGCTCTTCAAGCATTCCCACCTCAAGCTTCTCCAATCGAACTTCACCAAGTGAACCTCTAATTGCAAGAACAATGGCTATGCAATGATATGTGTGTGTGAATGAAATGAATTTAATTCGATTGACACAAGAAAATCACAAGGAACATTTGCTTGTGTCACGCCCCAAACCCGAGACCGATATTATATTGAAATATGGTGCCCGAATTTGCGGTGCGACTAAAAATTAAAAACAAAATAAATCAAATGAAACAAATGTCTGAATAATGCTTCTATTTGAAAACAAAATCGTTATAATTTTACAATACCAGAGTTTAGCGGAATAAAAGACATTACATTTATTTAATTAAAATCATAATAGAAAAACATTCGTTTATATGTTCTTCCCGTTTTTCCCCAAGGTTCGTAACCTGAAAATAAGAAAGTGTAGCATCATGAGCAACACAGGCCCAATAAGTACAGCTTACATTCTTATATTAATGTATCTTATAAGACATCAAAATTGAACAATCAATCAAAAATATACTAAGAATATTTTATATTACTTAGTACCAATTTTATCAAATATAATCCACTTATATCACAAACATATTTGATCCAAATAATTCAGTCTCAAATGTAATCGACTGATAATGCATCATTGGTGTATCCCAAAATACTATATGTTCGATCAACATATCAAAATATCAATATATCACAAGTAGATATTGATTATCTCTAAACAATATATGCAACATAGCATATTATCAATATGTCACGAATAGATATTGATTATCACTAAACAATGTATGCTCAATATCATAACAAAATCACAAATACATATTCTAATATTAAACATGTATTTTCTCTTCTCAGTAAATGTTTTAGATTTAACTGGTAGTAACAATTCATAACCCCACAAAAATTCTCAAGCCGAGGTCCAAAATACCAAGCATGAGTAATAACCACAGATTCACAGACCGGCAATAAATGACAATCAAATATTCAATCAAAATAATATGTACTCCCCCTTTTAGTGAATATTTTATAATGACTGGTAATAACAATTCAAAATAAATCCCAAGCCAAGGTTTCCAATACCAAGCATGGGTAAAAGTCCGCATACTAGGTGTACGGGAAAGCGAACAGCATACCAAGGACAATACCAAGGCATGTACACTCAAGGTCGACAATTTCTTCCTATGAGTATAATAGTGCACTATCTGTAGGGACTTGAGCCCTGCGCTTAATCACCACAAAAACCCCATTTACCAGTAATTCACTTATTTAAGCACGGGGGGTTGTACGATCCACCCGGCTTCACAACTTCTTGTTCATAATTATATTCACAAAAATAGTCTTCAATTAAGACAAGTTATAGATCACAATATATATGACAAATAAACATAAATATAGATTAAAATCTATATATCAAATATGCATGAACATATGTAAAACAAGATATACATATGTACGTATACACATGCTTAAGCCTTTCATATGAATGCATATGTGATATAGATGAAAGACATAAGTAGGTAATCACATAATCAAGTAAATTACCAAGGTAAGCATGTGATATCTCAAATACACTCTTAACAATATATACTTCCATACATGTTAACATACATGTATAATACTAAGTTGATGTATTCACTTAGTAAACAAAATTATGCACCAATATAAGATTAATAGATAATCAAGTGCAAATAAAACATATATAAAGAAGAAGCATATGTAAAACATAAGTAATTAAACTCATGTAGTAAACAAGATCATAATTTATAGCAAATAAACATAAACATATGTAGAACAATATATAAGTAAAAATAAAAGACAAGCATTATATAAGGAAATCAGATTATTATTAATATTTTAGTTCTTAAGTCCAAAACCATAAAAGTTCATCAATAATTCTCCGATTAGAATCGTCAAACTTCAAACTTCGTTAAATTGTCCATCGCAAGTCTGATTTAAGCAAGTGAGTATACCATTTCGAAGGGATTTTCGCAAGGAATCCAATGGTATAGTCCAAAGAAATATGTCCAGAATGTCCAAGTCCAGAATTCAAGATTAATCAAAACAATCCAGAAATAAGTATACTCTGTTTTAACCCATTTCACCTAAATTATTACGTACTGTAATTCTAGCCATTAATTGTGATATTCTCCAAACTAGAAGTTCAAGTTCTAAGCTTCGTTTTGATATAAAGATCACAAAATTCGGTTAAGAGATGAGTGAGATATGACCACTTGAAATTATGAACAACCTAAGAGGTTTTTCAGTGAGTATACCAGATTAAAACTTAGATACAGAAAGTTTGGCTCGTTAGATGTTCATAAAATTTTAATATAGAATAGAAGACACAATTTGGAACAACTTTTATGAAGAAGTCCAGATGGTAAAATGATATAAAATATGTGTTTATAGGTTCCCAAGTTGGCTGCCGGAATAACTTCAGAAAAGAGAACTTAAGTTTTCTATAAAACTTATTCCTTTCTATTTTCTTCTTGATCATGCACTTTGATGAATCTTAAAGATAAAAGACTATAAGGATGTATTCTGTACTTACATGAATTTTCAAGGGTAGGAAGATGGCATCGAGAGGAATCCATAGGATTTCGCGGATCTTAAATCGGAGCTACGGATCGTAAACAAACATATTTTCGGAGAGAAAGTGGAGAGATTAAGCAAGAGAGATAGAGAGGAGATAGAGAGGAGCTAGAGAGAAGTGAATTAATAGAGAAAACAATGGCTGAACCATCCTATTTATAGAGTATGAGTATGAGAAATTACTTGACTCTTGGGATGATGAAGGAGGTGTAATGTACAAACCATTTTCACACTTAAGGTTAATTAACCAAAATTACTTGACTCTTGGGATGATGAAGGAGTGTATTTGCTATGCTGGAAATGATGAAATCAGCAACTAAAAAAATGCTTAGATCACTTCCTTCATCAGCTCCAAGTCTTGCTCACCAAGTCTTGGCTTCATCCAATAATCTTGTGCCACATCACCACTTAATTCCCTTTCTTCTTGTACTCTACTTATTTTGTAAAAATCATAACTAAATCTAAAAATATGATTTTCAGGTGATTCCAACTCTGAGAGTTTCTTTATGATGTCCACCACAAATTATTAGAAGACTACATTCTCAAATAATAAACACATCAGTGTCATATTTTACGAAATAGGCGACTAGGTCAGAAAAGCTTCAAAAATATATTAAAATTCCGCTGACCATAACTCCTTCGTATGATATCAGAAATTAGCGTGCCACATGTCTACGAACTCGTATCGACAAGTTCTACGACTTTCGTGAAGGAAGTTTTCAGAGAAAATCAACGAATAAGAAAGTCAACTTTTGACCCCTCGAAAATAAAACATTTCGAGTACATATTCGTTCCAAAATACTTTTTCTTCATAAACTAGACAAGAAAACTAACATGCAGCCCTTACTTAATTTCAGAAATATTCAAGAAATGAAATATGAAAATTCGGGGTATTACAGCTTGAATCAACCAAACCGAATTGACAAGCCTTGAAGTGATTCAAGGGTTGATTTAGTTATTCACAAGGAACAATAACTAACTCAACAAACATCAAGGATGTGAGGAGCCTATAGCATGGAACTAGGGTCACTCAACAAACATAGCAACTCTCTCTAATCAGTTTTGGTACAAGGGATAGAGAAAATAGAAGAGTTACATATAAAGAACTGGACATAACTATGCGACCGATCGCCCGAAAGTATGCGATCGATCGCACTACACAAAATCAGCACAACAATGTACTGTGCGATCGATCGCGTGGAAGAATACGATCGATCGTGTAGTGCAAAAACAATGACCAGAAGCTACTGGAAGTGTAAAATCTCAGTTACGATCGATCGCATAACAAGTTGCGATCGATCGCATGAAAAGTTGCAACGGATAAATTTGAACTGCAACGGTCACAAAATAACGAACAAATTGTCTTACGTGGCACAATCGATCGCAACACTGTACACGATCGATCGTAAAGCACAAAAACAGCTTAAAATAAAATGTTTGCTGATAAAAACAAAACCAAATCAAGTTCTAGCAAACCTAAGATGTTTGTGCAACTTCCTAAGGATAAGCAAAGTGTATGAAATGCATATGCATGATCCATACCTTAAGGAAGAAGATAAACAAAGTCACCAAAAGCCATTAAGACGAACTTCGATGAACACCAACAAAGTCGAACGATCACAATCCTAATGCCACGACTACTAGACACTTTTAATGCCCTATCAACTATACAATAGGATGCAATTACAAGGAAGAGGTTTTGTCAAATTAAGAAATAGCCAATTGCAAGAAAACTTGCCCTTACAGATGTGTATAAAATAAATTTTGCCACATCAGATTAAATAAACTAACACACATAATGGCCTGAAATGGTAACATATAACAATTCACTTTAGGATAAAAAATTGTTAGTGTCCCCCAATGAGACCTTAAAAGCCGGTGGATGTCATTCTGGTAAAATGAATTGTTATATGTTACCAATTCATGCCAGTAGATTTCGTATAGGTTTCTCTTTTGTCTATTGAAATTACGATCTTTTAGAACACCCACCGGTTTTTGATGTCTCATTGGGTGGGCACTGTGGTGTTAAAACCCAAATTTTGGCCTCAAATCAATTATAGTGAAGCAATTTCAGATTATTTCTGGAAAGAGTATTTTATAGAGTTGCACTATGAGCAATTTTATGATATTTTCCTTCTAAATTATGCTGGAGACAATCCAGTGATATCATCCATCGATTTGGATGAAATTCATCCCCTTACGCACGACAAAAGATATGCACGAAAGAGTCTCCCAATACCTCAGTCTTGGTATACTTTAGAGTGGCTTACATTCGACCACGAAATTCAATAGTTGGATATGTACAACCGAAGGTGGTTTTTGGCTCAAGAATCGATGGTGATATCAACTGAAGAGTGTATTGATGGCACCAATAGTTTCTCAAATTGATTCTCTATGACATTGTATAAATATGTCATAATAGGAATTAGAGGTGGTTTGAAGTTTACAAGTTTGACAAAGATTGCTCATAGAGTTTAGAAGGCAAATATCATAAAGTTGCTCATAGTGCAACTCTATGACATACTCTTTTCGGAAATAATCCGAAATGACTTCACTATAATTGATTTGAGGCCCAAATTGGGGTTTTAATATCACAGTACATTGTATCAATTCCCTATGCCATTGTATCAATCCTCCATAGTAGAAATTGGAGGTGTTTTGAAATTTACAAGTTTGCTTGCCAATTCACCTGAAGTAGACGCAGATATAAGCCACGTTTATTTGTGGCTTCATTTTGCGAAGATTGATTCGAATGTCCTCAGTGGTGGGTGAAGAGTGTTTGATATCTATACCAATGGAGATCATATGTACACAGTCAACATCTATCGTGTTGTCGGCGGATTTATGACATATTTTATGCGATTCTTCTTTCGAGTGATAAGCCATATACTGAAAGTGGAACTCGGGAGCCAAAAGGGGCTTCCACTACTTTGTGGAATGGAAATCTTCTTGCACATTCCCGGAGATTCTATGGTGACCAATAAAGAACAAGGTGTGTGTATATATATATATATATCTGTGTGTGTGTGTGTGTGTGTGTGTTAGTTTAAAATTTCTTTTCTTTTCAAAAGAAGTAAGATATTAATTTTGACATTATCTTTGTCGGCCAATGTTATGATAGCAGTAAGAGATGATTTAATTCTTCCGAGAATTATGGATGGAATGGTTACATGTGTGTTCCTTGCCAATGGGAGACGTGAGAAGGAATTTGATGCACAAAGTCAAATAATGTAATGGTCATAGCATAAACGTAAAATTTTTTTTGATAGTATATATATATATATATATATATATATATATATCCTCGTAATTATTTCTCAGTTCTACCGTTACCAAATTTATAACATATATGTGTTCTTGTTGTTGAAATCTCTTGCATTTCGAATGATTACTGACCAACTGAGTGCCAAGGTTGGTAACCCTGAAAGCCTCACTATATTGTAAGTATACAATTTATATTGTTTCTTAATGGCTAGGTATCCTTTCGATGGTCGACTTTTTGTTTTTGGTACAATAGGGGCCTTTTAATGGTCGATTTTATCTTTGCATTGTTTAATTTACAATTTATATTTGTTGTTTTTTGCTTAATTGGGAAAGGACAAGGTCTTTTAATTTGTGATTTCTGCTCATAAGCCAAAAATGCAAAAACGGGAATCACAAAGAACCAAATACTTTTGTTGCTGTGATTTATGTTGCAGATGGCTTATTTGTTGGATAGAGAGTCTAGACATGATCCTTTAAGAATGGGCTATCATTTCCTTTCAAAATTGATCATTTCTGAATTGAACTAAAACGGTGAAATGGTTTGAATTAATGGTGAAGTCTGAGGTATTGGGAGACTCTTTTGTGCATCTTTTTTGCCGTATGTAAGGGGATGAATTTCATCTAAATCGATGGATGAGATCACCGGATCGTCCACAACATAATTTAGAAGGCAAATATCATAGAGTTGCTCATAGTGCAACTCTATAAAATACTCTTTCCGGAAATATTCCAAAAAGGCTACACTATAATTGATTTGAGGCCAAATTGACGTTTTAACACCACAGTGCCTCCCAATGAGACCTCAAAAGCTTGTGGGTATCCTAAAATATCATAATTTGAATAGACAAAGGAGAAACCTATACGAAATCTACCGGCATGATTTGGTAACATATAACAAATCCTTTTATCATTGGACAATGGGAAGTGTCCAATGGTTGCTTAGTTGCCTAGCTATAACATATGGTGCAGATAAAGAAGCGGGAACACCGCCACTGAAGAAGCGGTGGGAGACCCACTCTTTGAAAGTTGAGGTTGTTACATTCGTTAAAAAAAAATATTGTTTTTTTTTTGCACAATAAAATAATAAAAAATATATTATATATATTGTTACATTCATTAAAAAAAAAAAAAGATGGTAGTCAATTGTAGGATAATAAGGGGCATATGCAATTGGGAAAGGCCAAGGTCTTTTAATTTGTGATTTCTGCTCATAGGCCAAAAAGACAAAAACGGGAATCACAAAGAACTAAATACTTTTGTTGCTGTGATTTATGTTGCAGATGGCTTATTTGTTGGATAGAGAGTATAGATATGATCCTTTAAGAATGGGCTATCATTTCCTTTCAAAATTGATCATTTCTGAATTGAATTAAAACGGTGAAATGGTTTGAATTAATAGTGAAGTCTGCAATTTGGCTTTGTACTAAAAAGAGAGCCCGCGCCTAGCCGCGGTTGAGGATCACCCTTCTCACAATTTCATTTCAATTTCCTCTTCTTCTTCTAATTCGTTTCTGCAACAATATTTCTTATTTTTCTTGTAATTTTAGTTTCCAATTTCCTTGCTTGACTGAACCCACCATGTGTTTGGTCTCTGAGAAAATGCAGGAAAAGTAAAGAACAAATCTTTATGTCTTTTCTTTTCGTTTATGTTGGGAAACAGGGAAAAGTAAAACCCTTTAGCTAATTCAGCTTCTTGGAGCTATTTAGATTAGTTAGCTACACTCAATTGCTTTGGTTGGTATCAAACACCATTCAATTGGTTATTTTCAACCCTTTACTGGAAACCAAATGAAGGGTTAGGTAATAGGTAAGTAAGCCAACTACAAATGAGAAACTTAATTCATCATAACCTTGAAGCGTTACTTTTATTAGAAAATTGGGAACCTGAACAAAATTCAACCATAGAACAATACATGATAAGTTGCAGCTCATTATTTCTTTAGGTTTTCTGAAAATTAAACTTGTTGCTATGGCGTGGTGTTTTCTGATACACTACATCCTGTTGAGATAGTCCACCGCGTTTTCTGAAGATATATATATCTACAAATCTAGTTTCTTGAATACAGCCATTTATATGTCAAACATGTCAAAAAAGATTGAGATCGAATAAGCCAAACAGAGAAGTAATATACCAAACATACAGATAGCATAACAAATAAGCCATTCAGCCTTCATCAACTAAGTTTTTCTCACGCAAAGTCACAAAGCACTCCCATAATTCAATGTTAGACACTTGGGCGTAATTTAATTTTAAGGACATCCTATATCAAAAAAGGGAGGATAAAAATTGATAGAAAACGATTGGAAGCTGTCGGGATTCACACTAACATCACAACTTAAATCAGTGTGTTAAAAAACATGAATTTCTATCGTCACTTTGCTTTCTTTGATCACATTAACAGAAAAGAATCGAACCAGTCATTATAACAATATAGCTTTATATTCCAATGGCACTATCTATGCATAACAGCCAGAGAAAAACTCAACCGAAAACAAAGTTTTAAACAAATCCTCTATATTGGTTTTTTCATTGAAAGCAGATTAAACTCAAGTTTAATGGATTAACAACCAGAAGCAACCACCGATGGTACGTAGAAACCATTCACTATTTCTTTTTCATTCCCCCCTTTCCATCTTGCTATCTCCTGCAGCTGATTAAATAACATTGCAACAAAACTGACATCAATATCTTCTCCCCTTGAAGCTTCAAAAGTTTAACACAAAAAACCAAGTTTAGGACTTCATCTAATCCTTAAAATCTAGTAACAAAAGGAAAGCAGTTCATGAAAAGAAAAAAAAAAAAAAAAAGGTTTTGCAAACACTTTCAAAGAGTTCCAATTATTTTCCTTGCTCTCTCTGGTTTTCTCCGAAAGCAAAAATTGTTTACTTTAAGAACATAAATTGGATGTATATAAATCAAAAAAGAAAAAAAAATTAATAGCTCCTTCACTCTGTCCTTCCACAGGACCGAAGCCAAAAAGAAAAAGATTAAAACTAACTGCCTGTTTGTTTGAACAATAGCTCCCAGCCCCCCATCCATGCCTCTAACAGAAGCCTCTCTTTATGAACAGTAGCTCTCAAGCCTCTGTTTAGCAGTGTTCATCATTATGAAGACAATATTACCTCAATACTAAAAATTCAAAACATGATGTATTCGGATGAATATATGGAAAATCAGAAGATGCAATCAAGGCACTTGCTTGATATGCATCCCCAGTAGCCTACTTCTCGGCCACACACTGAACTTGGGCTTCAATTTCAAAACCTACCTCAATCCTTATGCTGAACTAAAAATTGTATTGTAATTGAAAATTCTCTTCCGCTATGGTGAACATTATTATTTAACTCGATCCAAAAAACAAATTCTAAAGTAACCGATTGTCAAACTTGCTAGAGAATTCATACATGCATACAAATATAGAACCTGACCAAAGCTAATTCTTTTCAACACGACTTAATCCCATGTTTGAATTGAAATTGAGATACTGATGCAAGTTCTTCCCTTCTGAATCAGACAGAAGATATTGAACCTGTGCTTGGAATTTTCCGGGGAGAGGACTTGATAATGGCGTCGGAGAATATGGTGGATTTGGCGTCGGAGTAAGCAAGAGCGATGTAGGAGATGGAAGCGGTGGTGGCATGAGAGATGGAAGCGGTGGTGGCATGAGAGATGGAAGCGGTGGTGGCATGAGAGATGGAAGCGGTGGTGGCATGAGAGATGGAAGCGGGGATGGACTTCTCAACAGGATCATAAGCACGCCAAGTTAAAATTCGACATTTCAAGAGGATAAATAGACTTGGGCTAGCTATAGAGTTTAATTTTTTTTTCTTTATCTGCCCCAAGCCCAAAATTGCAAGTAGCGTAAAATCGACATTAGACTCTTCATGCGTTCCGTTATCTTCTACACCACACGCACGCATGATAGGTTGATATCTTGTCATGTTGGAACTTGATATGTAGCTTGTCAAGTAAACAACAATTAACTAGCGACTTATGGATACTTCTTTTGAATATGCAATAGATCGATCTAGCTAGGTTCTAGTAGTAGTACCCCAATCGATCAATATGTATATCTTATATATTGGCTAGGATTAGAGACCATTTACTTACTACTAAGTTAATTAAAAGAGATATGATCACTTAAGGATTAATCGAGGCTTGTTAAAAAAAAAAAAAAACAGGAGTGTAGTTGTGATTGAACCGAGTCTCCTTTATGAGACGGATCAGTGATCTACCTGTCTCCTATATAAAGTAGTTATAGGTTCTTGCAATCTCTAAAAAAAGAAGAATACACTTCTTGTGCCATAGAGCTAGAGAAGCTTAACTTGCATGCAGAAGACATTGACTAGCAAAAATGTACGTCTTCATCATCGAAAGACCAGGTTTTAGAAGATTTTGTAGTGTAACAGTTCCTAAGTTTGTAATCCCAAGTAGGAAAGTGATAGTTAAGATATTCTTGAGAATGTATGAATCAAAGAAGGAAGAACTTAGAAAGGAATTAAGCAGCCATTGTGTGTGTTTGACAACCAATACATCGACATCGGGTCCAGACATAAACTACATGGTACTGCACATTTTGTAGATAATGGCTGGAAAATGCACAAGAGAGTGCTTAATTTCTATGTTATTTCAAACCACCAGGGCATTACCATAGGAAACATTCTAGAGTCTTGTTTGCTTGGTTGGTCAATAAAGAGGGTTTTAACTATATCAGTAGCTAATGCTTCAGCAAATAAGCATGTTGTTGATTTCATTAGAAAAAAAAAAGAGAGAGGCTAATTTGGACAAGCAGCAAGTGTTTGGGGGAAGTTTCTACATGTGAGATGCTTGGCTCACATTGTAAACCTAATTGTGAGGTCTGGTTTGCATTTTTGGAGGGAAGAGCCGTTGAGCCTTTTGTGCCATCTTCCTTGCTCCTGTAAAATCTATGTTGTGTATCTTTATTTCTGCAAATTGCATTGCCTTGATTGCCTCCTCTTTGTTACACTCCATGTAGAACCAAAAATTACCGAGATTACACCACGACATAAAACAACCATATCTACCTCTGCCTTTTCATAGTCCAGGCATCCAGCTATCCAAAATTTTCACCCTGGAAGCATACAAAAGCAGCATATTGAGTCAAATATGACCACTAAGCTATGTATTTAATTACCTAATGAAGATGAAACATCAAAGTCACTTGCTATTCAGTAAGTATACCAATATATTGCCCAAAGCCCCAAACCAGTGAAACCACAGTACCACCCCAAAACTGAAAGTTAGAATAATTCTACCCTTGCTTGGCCACGAACGGTTCAGAAATACAAAACAAGCAAGTAAAGTCAAACATTCCCACCAGCTATGTATATATGTATCTAAATAACACGAGTCAAAATGACTCGCCATTTAGTATCAGTCAAGTATCATCATCACTTACCATTCAGGCATTCAGCAAGGGAACACTACTACAAATATGTTGATAGACATCATTCGAACACTGATGTCTATTTTAGTTAGCAACCGATGTCTCGTTAGGTGATGTCTAATGTGAGACTTTTAGACATCGGTGGAAACCCGATGTCAATAGCATACTTACACACCACAAATTTGAAAGAAACTGATGTCATATGTATAACTATAAGTCATAACTACCCAAAACTTTTGATGTCTAAACCTCAACTTCTGATGTCTAACACTATTTTAACATCAGCAGTTCTTTAGGACTGATGTGTAAGGCAGAAATAAGGTCATATTTTTACTTTCATTTGATGTCTCAAAAGAATTCAACATCAGTTCTCTATTAGCTTGTGATTATGAATGCATCTTTACACATTACAAAATGACTTTAAAACTGATGTAGTCTTGTTTTCTTATATCTCTTTTCATCAAGTGTTGTTGTGGAACTGAAATTGCAACTTTAGTTTTTACTTCATAATCAATGTCTCTTGTACTTCACTTCATAAAATTGATAAACCATCAGAGAGTAAAAATCTTCTTTATTAGCACAAAAGATAAAAATTACAATAGAGGAGGGGGACATAAGACCTAACCTCCTAGTACAAAAGATAAAACTAACCAATGAGTCAATACTCTGTCCAGAAAAAAATAACTAGGGGTCACTTTCTAACCTTTCTATTGACATGTATTTTATATTTAATGAAACAGCATCTCCCTCCGGCAAATATACCAAGCATCTAGGAGTTGCTTAGAGAATATCAACACCTTTTTTTTCCGTTAGAACAACTCTGGCATGGTCTTCCTCTTCTTTTCGAGAACCTTATGATAATCTTGCTATTTTATTTCCTATTTGGAAACCATAACCAAAACACAAACTCAACTGGAGAAAAAAGAAGCTTCAAAGCTACAATCATAAGTTGTTAAAGAAATGACTTTTGAGTACATGAAAAATGAAGACGGTCACCTTATCTCAAGTGCTTTGCTTCAGTTGTTAGCTTGGGATCACTTTCTAACCCTTCCACGTACATATATCTTATCTCTATTGGATCAGCTTCCTCCAAGCGTCTAGGAGTTTCCACAATAATATCAACACCTCTTCCTAATCGCCCAACTCCAGCAGGGCCTTCCTCTTTTCATGAGAACCTTCCGATATTCTTCATTTGTTATTCCCTATTTGAAAGCCATAACCAAAACACAATCGCAATCAAAGAAAAAAATAAATTTAAAAGCTACAGTCATAAGTTGTTAAAGAATTTTGAGTAACATGAAAAATACGCTCACCTTATTCTAAATGCTTTTCTGTGGTCATTTTGCAGACTATCCATATTGCCATCACCCGTAACAACCTCTCCCACATGTTTGTATCGCTCATATTTTCAGTTTCACTGCCAATTGCTGCTGCTTTTGCAATCTGTCAATCACTATAATCAGTCAATTAGTAAATGATAACATTACCAAAAAGTTCTAAATGCTTCTGTAATAGCTTTGTAATAGAATATTCAATATTTCACATTATCTAAGAAGTTTGCAGTCATAAGGATTGGATTATATACATCTTGCTCGATAATGGTCATAATTTGTTAAAAAAATAAATGAGAGTATGAATGGCCCTTACCAAGATAATCATATATAATATAGAAAACAAAGTATTAATTTGTTGCAGCAATAGCATTAATCCAAGTAACACACATCATACAAACAAAACAAAAATATGATTAAGGTACAACCCCTTGGCAAATTTATTGAGACAGCAACTTAAAAAGTGTGAACCATTTGCAGATTGCAAAGTTCATTTTCATATGTTGCATAAATTTTCCACAATAAAGGCAATATGAGGAAAAGTAAAAGAGCACAAAATCATACAGAATAAGTAAGCATAAGAAATAAATATTTCAGTATTTTGAATTCAATAAACCATGAAAAATATACCTTCCAAAAGATTGGGACAAAGAATGCCAAAGAGAGAAAGTTATCTCTTCTTTTCAATTTATCATCCTGAAAGAGCAAAAGGCCCGAAACTATCAATTAAGAATACGACTTCACCGGAAACTAAACAATTAGATTTAGAGATACATAATACAATAAAGAAATTACCTAAGATCAATAGAATTGATAGCCTACGAATCCAATTGAAAATGGGATTTGAGAGAAAAAGATAAACAATTACCTACCGATTAAGAGGTCAAGGACTAATCGTTACATCGACACCTGCTATTTAAAGGAGCAAAATCTGAGAAAAAGATAAAAAATTACCTGAGATGGAAACTCTAAGTTGAAGTGATGGTGACAGAAATCTCAAGATCAAGATCGGCGGAATAGGTTGCAGCGACCAATGAAGGGCTTCAATGGTGGGCGGTGCCAATTTGACGAGAGGGAGTCGGAGAGTCTAAGCAAAGAGATTAATTTGAGAGGGTTTGAGAGAGAGAGAGAGATGTGGGAGGGTGAAAGCTGGGGTTGAATTGGGTTTGGCTTTTCTAGGGTTTGAGTGTGGAAGATGAAAAGGAAGTGGACGGAGATAGAGATTACAGTCTTGAGGAGAGGGGAGAGATAGTGTGGGAAGTGGGAACAGTTTCTTTTTTTTTTCCCGCATTTGTTAACCGGCCAAAATTTTTAAGTGCGCTCAGGCTTTCGCGTTTCCAATTTTAAGGTTCCCGCAATTTAGAAAAATAATTTTTACATTAGTCACCATGAGGCCTGATATTTATAATGTTATAAGAAATCGGAATTACGAGAATACGATGTCAAAGAATTTACGACATCAGTTCTGTACTAATCTGATATCTCTAAGGTGATGTCTATTAATGGTTTTGTAGTAGTGGAAATGTTGTAAAGGTGTGAGCAACAACAATCATACATACCCAACCTAGCAAGTGACAAGCCAGCACTCGTTGTCATCATTGATATATGTAACCATATGATGATATGAAAATCAAAGATTTGAAAAGCTCAGAGCTAGCTTCCTTTTATATATATATATATATATACACTCAATCTATAATTAATTATGTAGTCGTTAGAGAGCAACAAGGGGCGTGAGGATATACATTTAATAATTCTTCATCCCCATCTCTTTACCAACTTCATCGATCGTGTTCTAATAATTCTAGCAATTCTTTTTATTTTTGTGGGTCAATAATTCTAGCTAGTATTCTTTGGGAGCGTTTGCGCAGAAAGCACTTTTATCAGAAGCATTTTTATTAGAGGTGCTTTGTGTTAAAGCACTTGAAAATTAGTCTTCAGGAAGCAATATGGACACGTGCTTTTTCTAAAAGTAGAAACAAAAAGTACAATGATTAACCCCAGAAAAACACTTCATTTGCAAACACTACCTAACTGAAGTGGGAAACACGTAGAGAGACTCGATCAATCACATCCTTCGTTCAAAAAAAAAGATCAATCACATCCTTGCTCTGCTTGCTAGGGTTAAAACGTCGACGTAAATCGATCTGGTAGAGACGTCAATTTACTAATGAGTTTACATTAATTTTGATTAACATTAATGATTTTGAAAACAAATATATACGCATCAAATTAAAATAACGTTAACTTTAAACTGTTTGATCAAGGATCACTGTTGTAGAAAGTTACAGTATGGCCATGGGCGGTGAGCGATGGGACCCCAAATCTTCTTTGAATTAGAAGATCTTAGGCGTTGGAAGGTAGCATTAATATCCAATCTGTGGCCAGCTTCAAACCACATCCTGCACTTCTACGATAGAGATTGAGGATCGACAGACGGATTGCCGCTTATGAACTACAAATTTGGGTCTCTAGCTCTTTCTAAATTTCAACCCCCTAGCCTATATGTCGTTTATGAAGATGACCAATGAAGTCGAAGATGACCAATAATGATAACGAAAGAATTATTTGACGATAGAGGACATCAAGGAGAAGATGATAAGCTAAATGTTTAGTTAAGTCTTAAGAGGCTTGGGCAGAATATAAGGCCGGAAAACACGCCGAAGATTTCATTGAATAATGAGTAGTGTAGCTAATGATTATCTCCGTGAAAGATATTAAATATAGACGGTGAGAATATTAAATGAGAGCTAAACACAGAAGACGGACTAGTGAGTGAAGCTTTCAGCTTTAGAGTTCGAAAACGAAAGCTTCCAAAAAAAAAAAAAAAAGAGTTCGAAAACGAAAGGTAGCTGCAGCAGTATATGCTAAACAAAGCCAGGGTGAGGACAAGGTTCGTTGGGGCCAGTACTCCATATAATGATGGGAAATTTTATTCCACTATATCGGTCCGGACCTTTCACGTGCTTAGCTGCTTCAAGAAAGTTCATGATTTTGTGATCGATTTATCAGGAATCTCTATGTAAAACGCAAGTAGGGTAATGCCTGCGATATATAGCACTACTAGCTCGATCTTTAATTTCCATCACATTCATTTCATTATTTGGGTCGGTCACGCAAACAATATTTTAGATCAATTAGCTCCTTTCCGGCCAGGATCACATGTGATTGAACATGCAGATCATGTAGTAGTTTGTAAATTTGACTCCAAGCTAGAATTCATAGTCATGGCCATATTGATGCAAGCTCTTAATTAGTCACTAAAATTTGGCCGGTGAAAACGATCTCAATTCGATTTTTCGACTATACCGGTATGTTACCAAATAATGTAGTAATGTTCCATGCATTCAAATTTGCGCTTGCTATAATACTAGTGATATATTCCTAACGTGCATTTGGAATATTTTTTTCAACGATGGGAAATAAATATATATATATATATGAGAAACAGTGATTGACATGATTGAGTTTCTTTTTTTTCAAATTAGTGTGCATATGGTAACAAATTAAGTACTATTCTCGTCGGTGGCAGTGGTCCAATTAGTAAGTGAATTCTATACACAACTGATCAATCCAAACCCCACCTAGTTTTTGCTTTTCTCGGAACTCTAGGGTCCAAGTAACAGTTAATACTAATTATTGACAAGTAAAACAGTGTAAGATCAAGAGCATTTGGACTTCAAATTACAGAAATTAAATAGAAGAAACTTGAATTAAATACAACCGGAGAATACAGAATAATACAAGCTACGGGAATCGGATGACCATGATGATCATGGTTTAATTTCTTTAGATAGAAAAATCAACGCTCCAAAATGAAACACCTAAAACTCGAAGAGAAAAAAAAAACCCTCATAACAAGCATGGAGACTTAATCTCATTCTCTAGGCGTATTCACTGGTGGCCAGTGGCTCGTGGCTGTTGTGGCTGATGAAGAAGAACTCGTAAACTAGCCCGGCAATACCGCCGCCGACCAAAGGTCCGGCCCAGTAGACCCAGTGGTTCTCCCAGCTCCAGCTCACCAAAGCAGGTCCGAAAGACACGGCTGGGTTCATGGAGGCTCCGTCGAATGCCCCACCCGCCAAAATGTTGGCGCCAACGATGAAACCAATCGCGATGGGCGCGATTGTTCCCACGGTCCCCCTCTTCGGGTCAATGGCCGTGGCGTAGACTGTGTACACCAACCCGAATGTCATCACGATCTCGAATACGAACGCGTTCCACACTCCCACTCCAGTTGAAAGGGCAAAAGCAGAGGTAGTCTGCGAAGCACAGAATCAAAACCCGTTAGGTCACATAATTAATAAACCAACCGTATTAACGAACTTGTTGAGCAATTTAATTAGTAACGAGAATTAACTCACCTGGCCGTTGGTGGCGAACTTGAGAAGCAAGCAAGCGACGGTGGATCCGAGGAGCTGAGCGATCCAGTAAAGGATGCCACGTAGGAGAGAGATGTTACCTCCGACAAAGGCGCCGAAGGTGACAGCGGGGTTGACGTGTCCGCCGGAGATGTTGGCTGCGACCGAAACGGCCACGAAAAGACCAAAGCCGTGAGCGAGGGCAGCGGCGACGAGTCCGGAGGGAGTCGTGGCACCGTTATCGGTGAGCTTGTTGAAGGCCATGCCGGAGCCTTCGCCGGCGAAGACGAAGATGAGAGTGGAGATGAACTCGGCCAACGCGGCCTTCAAGGCGTCAGGGTGGTAAGTATCCTCGGGTCGGCCCACGGCAATGTTCCGGATCGGCATGGCGAATTGTGATCGGACGGCGGAGGTTTGAAGCTGAATATCAAGTAGTACAGTGGCAACTTAATTCACTACTACTTCTGACTTCTGAGTAAGGCTTCGTGTGGTGAGTGTTGCTCTTATACTGAACTTGACAGGGGACTGTCAACCGGCTACTGGCGGTTACCGGTAGCAAAGGGATTGGAATGGAGAAGCTGATTGGTGGACAGCCTGTGAAATAGCGAAATAATAGGAACGTTTTCAATTTTTGTTTTTTTATTTTTGAGTCTATCCCTGTCCATACCAGCGAAGCGGTCGTTGTACTGACACGTGGACACGACTGATAGGGACACCTAACGTGCCAGTGTAAGTACTGGATTTTGTCTTCCTCTGTTTTGTCTCTGGAATGATCCAATTATGTGGCTTTTAGGGCATTTTATCAAGAAAGTTTTAGGGTGAGGAAATTTTATTTTTGAATTATCTCTTCTTCTTTTTTTTCACAAAAGAATATATATTTATTTGTATATATAGAAGTGATTTGTGTCAGTGTGGTCTAATGCCATCCTTTGCTCTTGGCCGAAATTGTCATTCCATTTTTTAGGGTTTGGTTTTGTCGAAATTGCCATTTTTCTTTTATTTTTCTGGTAAACAAATAAAATGTAATCGAAAAAAAAATACAAATAAATGCCAACTAAATAAGATTATCACTTGAAGTGTGCATATATTACTTAAAGCCTAAATTAATTGTATAATTGTAATGGACATGGGGTCAATTTACATTTTAAAACCACCTTTTTAAGGAAGTATAAGGCAAAAGGCAAAAATAGTGGAAGGGAAAGACAATGACTTTTTGTTTTCCTTTACATGAATTCTTTATCTTTTTGTGAAATGAGGAATTGGGAAATGTTGGAATTAAAGGTATGGTTGCAATTTTTTTCTCTGTCTATATTTTTGAAATGTTTGAAACAAATTCATTCTGTTTTTATTTTTTTTTATGTTCAAGTGGCAAAATCATATGTTGGAAACTCTGGAAAAAGCAAGGGAATGAAGGGATGATAACTCTATAGTCGTGCTTAAAGTTGCTATCTACTCCATCGTTTTTCTTTCTAGAGAAGATGTTATTTTCATTTTTGAAAACTTGTCCAATAACTAAAATGGCAGGTGTACATAAAGAGTAATTTAGTAAAAGAAACTCCCTGGATATCATTAATAAAAGATAGTGAACATTATGGATCTAATAGCTATGCTTTTGAAAGAAAAGAAAAGAAAAAAAAAACCAAAGAAATTACGTGCAGCTCGTGTTGCATATAATATATAGTTGATATGATCCAAGGACTTTTATTATCTTTTTTGTGATGGTTCGTGCACGTTGTTTTGGATAATGCGATCTTGAAGACTTGAATGCATGTGGATTCGAATGTGATCCGAACATCAACTTGTTCTATAATCTATGCTTCTATAGATAAGCAATAAATAAAGAGATTAACATGTGTTGAATGTATAATTTGATCAGTTAATCATGTTTTAGAACGGAAATTCTGGCATGCACCGAAGTGCATATGCACTTAGGTGGTTTTAGCCGTTGGATCGGCCAACTATTCATCCAATCACACACACTCCCTGCATGCACACCGTTCGATCGCCCTCCCCTGCATGATAACCGTTTGATCGATCCAGTGCATATGCACTTTGGTGTGTGCAAGACTCTCTCGTTTTAGAAACTAGAAAGCCTATTGTCGTCTAACGATACCACTTGATTAGGCCATTCAAGATATAAACATATGTAAATTGTACCCGTTTTACATTGTCAAAACTCTAGACAGTCCCAAAGTGAAAATAGCCCGACATTTACATTGGACCAAGCGAATCACTATAAATTTGAGACTTAAGTTTTTATTTATGATTTTGGTAGTAATCTTTTATATTTCGACCGTTCCAAAATTTGGTCGGCTGAAGATTTCAAGTCTATACCGGCTAACCAAAATCTGGTACGTACAAACAACACGCTTTCTACCAAAGATATAAAGACCAACCATGCTAGAAAGCCTCCTCTCCTTTTGTTTTCTCTTAGATTCATAACTAAGAGAAGAAAATTTGAGAAAAGTTCAATTAAATGACCTTAATTAATATTTCATTATTTTGCAAGCACTATAGACAAGGGCACAAGATGTGGGCTCGTAACAGTTGTTATGAGTTATGAGTTATCCTTTAGACAGTTCGACCATTGAACCATCATTTTGGTATATGCCTAGCTAGCTTCGGATCACATATATATATATATATATATATATATATATATATATATATATATATTCATATTGTTATATAATTATGAATGTAGACCTACCTGCATCTAGATATAATTAAAGAAATTGGAGATGGCCCTAACCATAACCGACCGGAATGACTGATCACTCCTACGTCGGAGTTGGTCGGCGCTGGCCGGTTCAATAAATTTTGATTTCTTACGCAAATATAGTACTGATGCAAAATGTTGCATCCAAATGGGACCAGGAAGGAGATATGTTGTTAATTGATATAATTAACTTGTACTTGTACAAATACAATACGTGACAAAGAGTGATGAGGATGAAAGGTGACAATTCATTTGTGTTGTTTCCTTTTATGTAAGTACTTAAGAAACTTGTCTTTTGCTATATTATTAACTTTTATGTAAGTATATATGTCGAATGTCTTTTGCTATATTATTAATTTCCACAAAAAAAAAACTTTTTCTTTATTTGATCCGAGAATAAACCATATATTCACGCTTTTGAAAATTTAGTCCTTAAAAGAATTAACTCTAAGAAAAAATAGATAATACAAATATGCGTGGAGTTCATTTGCATATGTATTAGATCATTGATATTAAGTAAGTTGATAAACAAATTGGTGCTCGAAAAATGTCGAATGTCTATACATATATTCGTTAATTTATTTTTTAAACGTATATACGTTAAATTTAAGGTGAGCAGAAAATTGAGCAAAGAATGAAAGCAAAGAGAGAAAAATAATTCTTAAGTTTATTACGGTGGACTTCGTTTATCTCTCCACTTTCTTAGTTCATTTTGTATATTACTATTTAACGTTTCTCTCAAAAATCAATTAAATTAATTAGAGATTATTTAGTGTTTCTTACACATCAAAATCATGTATTTGTCGAATCAAGTTAAATGTCTAAATGATGCTACACGGCGTGGACTAAATCTAGCTATGACTAAATCTTGCCTTCCGTCAGCCGTCTAAATGTTAGAAAAAAAAATATTAATTCATTTTTCTGATCCGGTATGGACGGTTCAGATTGCATCGTATACGTACACGTTGTGTACTAAAGAATTTTTCTAGTTTGATAGATATTTGCCAAAACAAAAATATGGCTGTTGGTATTCAAGCTCAGGTCTCCACGGCCACAACGTGGAATTCTCACCACTAAACTACAGCCACCGGCTGTGGAAATTATACTATTTATAAGTGCTGAACTGCAGATGGACCAGTATGAGCAAAATGATTAAGGAACGACAGATAGTGGAGACTGGAGGGACCAACAACCACCGACCTCTCACTTTTGAAGACAAACACTCGAGATATCCATGATATCCATGCATGCACAGAACCATCGAGAAGAACATAAAGATCAAGTTTTATAAATTAGTAGCATATGATTACATTTGTGGGTATATATTATATAGTGCTTCATGGAGTTCATGCATCCTTTAAGCTTTCTTTCTCTCAATTAATTTCTTAGTTGGGAGCTACAGGTATCTCGTCAACTAATTCATTTACCATCCAAAAACGTATTTGGCATTAAAAAACCTGCATCGATAATTCGAAGGCAATCAGTTGTACTGGTCTTAGAACTTTATTATGAACAAAGTACATGAGTAGGCTCTCTAAGAACTAATAGTTCCACTTGTGTCGGAGAAGTCACACATAAGAATAAGTAAGTAAGGGCTTCCTAAACTAATCTCTTTGTCTCCCTAAATACAATTCTACCACTTTTAAAGATTGTTGAAAATAAATTCTACATTCAAGGAAATGTGCATAATGTACAAATCAAATACACAAAAATTGAATCGATAGTACGTATCATACCAAATGCATGATGTTTGATCGGGTGCACCTGCAGTGCTCGGGGCAGAGTGGTCCTCGGGCAGAGAATGCACTTGCAAGGAGGAGGGTGGGGTAGAGGAGGTTGATCCAAGGGCTACTGGGCATGCCACCTGTCCGAGTACCAAGTGCCCAGATTATGGCAGAATTTCCTATGTTTGATCGATGTAAGACAATTTTAGAATCAGAGAATGTAATTTGAATTTAATATAATAAGTTGAAATTATAATTAAATAACTCAAATTTTGGAGGAGGGAAGGGCGGGTGGAGCATCAGAGTGAGTACGTGTAGGTGGGGCACATGAAGCATGATGCACGTTAGGCTGGCAATGGCCCTTGGAATCGGCCAGTCTACAGCTATTCCAATCCAACTTCAGGGTTGGTGTGTGGGCACCATGTGATTGGTGGGACCTCTTTTACTTTTCACCGAATTATTGGGACCAAAATTGGACCATCTGATGTGCCATCTGCGAGTCAAAATTAGTCAATTTTGATTTAAGTGATGAAGTTGAAAATCTAGACAAAGCGGTACGTGTGTGATAGAGTATAGTGAACAAAGTGAAATAGACGGAGTAAACTAGAGTGATTAAAGTAAATGACGATGATTAAATTGAGTGGTTAAAGTAATGTTTTTAAAAGTATAGTAACTAAAGTATCAAATTGATCATGGTCTGCTACTGGGCCATACTAATTAAGCTTGTTTCTTTTCTTTCGTTTGTTGTCCTTTTTAAGGCCCCGCGTAACTAAAAAAAAGTATTAAATTGATCATAATTGAATGACTATTTGTGATCTTTTGCCAAGAATATGCCGGTAAGAATTATCTTCGCCAAATATGCATGATTTACTTTTTCCGTCATTTCCAAAATCTAGGTAAATTCTTATAGGCTAGGTATATCGACCATAGCATCATGAGTCTAATCCAACACATGCAACTGTAACTTAATTCCAAAATTTCTTCATGGGCATTAGTCCAAATTATACATGTCCTTTTTGCCTATTCAAAATCATACACGGCGCGTCACAAATAAAAAGAAAGAAATTAACACCATTTTGGGTTCATTCTCTTAACTCTTTATATTCTATATACAAAAACAAAATAAACTCGTAGTTTTGATTTAAAAAAGAAGAAGAAGACAAACTTGTAGTTTTAGCATCGAATATCATTGCTTGCTATTTTGTTCATGATGTTTATGTTGATATATTCATCCATGGATTCCTGACATCTATTCATGATGTTTAGAGTTTAGAAAAGCTGTTAGAGATGCTTTTAGAGACGCTATTTTTTATAATAAAAAAAATAGTAACAAGTTATCTTAGAGATAATGGAAAGTTATATGCAGATAATGAGAAGTTATATGGAAAGAGAGAGAGATAGTTTTTTTTTGTCTTTTCTAATTTTTATTTTATTTTGTTATTTACCATAATACCCTTCAAATATTATAACTTATTCGAATTTAATATATGGTACAAGGGACTTCATGTATTTTCACACCAACTTTAGTTAACAAAGTGAGTTCTCTTAATAATTATTTCTTCGCATGTTCGATCCTCTTTGATTGTACTTCTTTTATTTTATTTCCACTTGTTTCTTTGTTAGCACTTACCCTATAACTCTATAAGTATAATTCATCACTTAACAAAGCTTTGCCTATGCGTCACATCATCACTTAACGAAGTTATTTGACGGTGTTAGAGACGGATGTATGAATTTGTTAACGGAATCAAACGTGGGGTATGAAAATGATAAAATTTGATACATGGGTATGAAACTGAAAATGACCCTATAGTTCGGGGAGTCTTTTGTAATTAATCCAATAGTTTTACTCTGACCAATCAATTTAACTAAATTTTGTCAATATTAATGAATGTTGTTGGTTTACGTTTCACTGCAGTTTGGGCGTAAACCAAACCCCTAATGACGACCCATCTCCATGGTTGAAGGCAGCTTCTGTAAAGAAATCTGTGTCTCCTGTCAACTTAGTTATAAACACCGATTTTCTTAGGTGTTGAGTGCCTCCGAATAATAGCAGATACAGTTTCTTCTGCCTCCAAGTCCAAAGAAACACGTCGTCTGTCGTTGTCATCAAATCGGTGAGCTTCGACGTTCAAATGGAGATGCTGGTTGCATTAGGAAACCGTTGGGGAAGCATACAAAGATCATCTGGTCTCCAATATTATTTATCTTTACCCATTTAGGATCAGAACTTCATATGATCATATCTACCTTGAAAGCCAAGAAAGCATCATTTTCCTACAAAACCTTTAGAAGCTCACCTCTAGTAGCTAGAGGACCAGATAAAGGATGGGCGCACCTGCCTAATATTATGCATGCTGAGTTTAACAAGCTAGGCGTCCCGGGTAGTAATATTTTCTTGCCCTTGTACGTAAGGAGTATTAATCTTTCTTCTGCCTTGATCAAGAATTTTGATTGGATCAAAAACAACCAAATACTTGTAAAATATTTCCCATCCTCTCGGAACTTAATTATTTCAGCCATAAGATCATCTTGCCTTTCGGAACTAGTCCATGATTCGTCTTTTGGCCTGCAAAACACATAAACTTCTATCTCTTGTACAATGCAATTAGAACATTTCAGATCCGAAGAGGCCACCGAGGTTTTTGTAATGACCAGCAACGGTGGCAGCTTAATACGATCGATCACCTGTCAACAGGTTCAATAAATAACTTCTGCACCGGTATATACCCCATTCACTCATTATCGATCAACCAGCCATTAACAGAACCTGAGCATTTTATAAATTCGCTTGCAGCAAGTACATAACTAATGTTTTGGGTTTCTTAATTGTCGTCAAAACCATTGTGATGATACACTTGGACCAAATCTTTTTGAAGCAACTGGGGATAGCTGCTTCATTATCGTTTCAATTACATCATCCGGAAGATGCTCAGACCATCTGCGCGCGTGCTGTACGCCATAGGCCTTCTCTTCACCACGCCCATTGCTGCAAATTAACCAGTTCCATTGTCTTCACTATATTCAAATACGTACAAAAGAAACTAATAATCTCAATATTATGGTCTTCTCTAGTTTTATACTCTCGTAAGTTAATGTACTTGTAAAAAGTACGATATGAACCATAATCAAAGTAGAAAACGTAATCGTGTAACTTGGAATTATAATCAAAGTAGAAAACGTAATCGTGTAACTTGGAATTATAATCAAACTAGAAAACATTATTCAAAGCTAAGAAGCTTAATCAAACTATCTAAACGTACAATACTTTGACAAAAAAAAACTATCTAAACAATACTCCTAATTCTAGGAAGGGTAAAATCCTCAAATGGTACCCAAACTATCACGAAATGCACTTTTTGGTACCCACAAATGCTTAGGGAGTCTAATGGTACCCAAACTATCACTCCGTTAGCCCTAAATGGTACCTCCGTCATGTTTTCCGTTAAAAAAAAAGCATCAAGGGTCAGACCAAAAACACAAAAAGTGAATGATTTTACCAAAATGTCCATGAGTGAATTTTTTGGTCTGACCCTTGTTGAATTTTTTAAATTTTTTTTTAACGGAAAACATAACGGATGTACCATTTAGGGCTAACGGAGTCATAGTTTGAGTACCATTAGACTCCCTAAGCATTTGTGTGTACCAAAAAGTGCATTTCGTGATAGTTTGGGTACCATTTGAGGGTTTTACTCTTCTAGGAACACCATCAAGGATTCAAGGTCGTCCATAAGCATTTGATCTGAAAGCCCTGATCATTCTCATGACTCCAACTATTCAAACCATCGACCACTGAATTCTTGTCTCCAATAGATGCCCAAAAAGTTAAATTTCAGCCCAATGCATATTTCAAGCATGATACGAAAATAAACAAGAAAAAAAAACATGCGAAAAGATGACCTTTTGGGCCTCGAGCAAGTTCGTAAAATCGTGATCTAAAATGAAATTTTTGATTCGACTTGTAGTCTCATCATACCAAGCCTAATAGCCTCGCATGTGAACCCATGCCACATTCACAATCCTGGGGCTTGCAAAAGTGAGTGTGGTGTGGAAGGATTTAGAGCTTGCAAAATTACCCTAAATCCTAAAGAGTTATGAAGACTCAAAGTTTGGGCTTCTGGCGCTCTCTCTCTCATTCTCGTAAGAACGTCAATTCTCTATAACTTTTGGCTCCGATGTGTTTTTTGGGCATGTCTCTAAGTTCTTGATGTGACCAAAAATCTTGACAAATGCAATTATAACTAGCTTATTTCTATAATATTAAATTCCACTCAATTTATAGAACTTGGAATACTAGTTTATGGAACAATTGTCCTTCAAGGCATTAAGACCCGATATTCAGGCTTGGTGGCATTGTGGCAACGAGCTTATTTTTGTCCCTAGTTCTCCTTGTCACAAGCTTCGAGATAGTATACCATAGGCCCATACTGGATGCATGAGCAAAGAGTTATGAGACTCAAAGTTTGGCCTTTCGACGCCCCCTCTTAATATGGTAAGAACTTCTATCATCTGTAAATTTTGGTTCCGGTGTGCGTTTCGATCACGTAATAAACCGTCTCGAATCTCGTGAAGGGCCAAAAAATTTTTATGCTTGTGATTATTTTTTATTTGTTTATTTTTATTTTTTAAGTTCTGCTCAATTTAAAGAATCTAGAAGACCAGTTTACATAATAATTGACCTTCAAGGTGTTGGGTGCCGATATTCATGCTTAGAGGCAACGATCTTGTTCTTCTCCCAAATTCTTCTTGTATATCATAGTCCCAAATCGAACACCTAAGCAAAGAGTTATGAAAACCGAAAGATTGACCTTTCAGCACCCCCTTTTAATATGGTAAGAATTTCCATCGTCACTTTCGTCCCTAGAGTTCTTTTTGGACGCATAATATACCATCTTGAAGCTCTTGGTGAGACAAAAAATCCAAACGTTTGCAATTATTTTTGACTTGTTCATTTCTATTTTTAAGTTTCGTTCAATTTAGAGAATCTGTAAGACTAGTTTACAGAATAATTAGCCTTCAAAGGTGTGGCGTGCTGGGTGGCAACAAGCTTGTTCTTCTCCCTAGATAGTTCTCCTCATCACAAGCTTCAAGACGGTATAAAATAGGCCCATACTGTACCCCTGAGCAAACAGTTATAAGACAGTTTGACATTTCGGTACACATTTTGCGTGCCCATTAATCTAATAGCTCCGAGGTCTTTTTTGGGCACTTAATATACTATGTCGAATCTCTGGATGAGATGAATAATCTTGACATGTGAGAATAATTTTTACTCCTTTGTTTAAATTTTCTATGTGCCACACGATTAAGAAAAGATGGAATGCCTATTTTCGGAACAGTTGGCCTCCAAGACCTTGAAAACTGATATTGAAGCTTGGTGGCAATGAATTTGTTTTCCCCCTTTTTCTTCTCGTCACAAGCTTTGAGAAGGTATATTATAGGTCCAAAACCTAACGCTTGAGCAAAGAATAATAAAAATCTAAAGTTTAGCCTTGTGCAACTCCCTTTGCGTGACCGTCAATTTGTTAAGAATCTCCATTGTCCGTATCTATTATCTCCGATGTCCTTTTTAGGCATATAATATACCTTGTTGAAGATCTTGACGGGATGAAGAATCTTGACGTGTGAGATTATTTTTACTCTTGTTTCTATTTTTTATGTGTCACACGATTTAGAAAAGCAGGAAGTCCATTTTTCGAACGAATTGGCCTCGAGGACATTGAGAGTAGAGATTCAAGCTTAGTAGTAATGAATTTGTTTTTCCACTTTTTTCTCCTTTCTACAAGCTTCGAGAAGGTTTATCATAGGCCTGAACCGAATGCTTGAGTAAAGAGTTATGATGACATAAAGTTTGGCCTTTTGATGCCATCTCTCAATTTGAGAAGAACTTTCATCGTCCGTAAGTTCTGGCTCCGGTATTTTTTTTTTTTGGGCACATAATATACCATCTCGAAGTTCTTAGCGTGACGAAAAATATTGAGGTTTGCAATTATATATCTTAAGTTTCGCTCAATTTATATATAAAAGCTGGAATACTAGTTTATAGAACAATTAATTGGCCTTCAAGCACTAAGAGTTGATATTCACACTTGTTGGCAAGGAGATTGTTCTTCTCGCCAGTTTGCCTCATCTCAAGCTTTGAGATGATATATCGTAGGCTCGAACCAGACACTTGAATAAAGACTAATTAAACGGTGTTTGGCCTTTCAACGCTCCCTCTCAATTTGGTAAGAATTTCCATCATTTGTAACTTCCGGCTCTAGTGTTCTTTTTGGAAACGTAATATACCGTCTCAAAGATCTTAGCGTGACCAAAGATCCTAACTTTTGCGATTATTTTTTACTCATTTATTTCTATTTTTTAGGTTTCGCTCAATTTATAGAAGATGGAATACTAGTTTATAGAACAATTGGCCTTCAAGGCGGTGAAAGCCGATTTTCACGTTTGGTGGCAATGAGCTTGTTCTATCTTCTACCTAGTTCTCCTCGTTGAAAGCTTTGACACGGTATATTATAGGCTCAAACTGGACTTTTGTGCAAACAGTTACAAAGACCCAAAGTTTAGGATTTCGGAGACTTAAAGTACAACTTCAAGGACTTGCCCTATATCTAGATTAGCAACAAACCCACAACACCACTACAATCACAAATAACACCACCAGCACCACTTTTCATCTGAATTAGTATAGCGAGAGCCATCAACATTTTAATTAAGGGTTCTTGACCCATTAAGACTAATTTTGACAAATATTTACCATCAAGGACAAGATAAAAACGCAGTGCCCATCCGGTCCATAAATTGACCAATTTACGCTTCCGTCCTATACATTTTATAAAAATTACGAATTTAACCTTACCACAAGGAGGTGGCTGGTTCCAAATTAGCTTTTCCTTGAATAAATTTTCAAGTTCATTCATAAGCGCCTTTGACTTCACTGAAGGTTTAAATTTTTTTGGGAGATTTGGAAAAGACGTTAATGTAATTGACTATGTGCAAAAACATGAACCATTGCGTTAGAAAATTCCTTAGCGATCAAAACAAAAACTGATCACAATTAACTAGTGGAGAATTTAATTTGTGAATTGTTACTCCATCAAATTAGTCAAAAGTCAGCATTGCCAGCAGAGAACACAAAGACAAAACCAACACACCTGATCACTTCATGCCAATGAGGAGTAGAGAGGATAAGAGCACCTATAAGCTAACACGCCATATCAGTCCAATCACCTGCAGGCACCACACGTACGATTGATTCAGTGCGTGCTATCTAAGAGACAATTCAATGCAAACCATACAGATTAGGGTTTGATCATAGACCCGTACCATCTCCTTGTATAAATACTATACTATTGCTACAGTGCCCATTTCCTCTGATAAAAAAACTTGGCTCCGACTCATCATCACCACCATGCCTCCTCCATATCGAACCAATGCGGATAAGAGCCTTGAGGCAGCCTTTGGAGTTGTTGCGTCCATTGTGCTTCTTCACCTGTGCCTAAGTATTTTTCCAGTCATGGTTCGCTTCGTGGAGGGTACAGCTACCCAGAGATTTGTGGCTTTGCATTGGGGATTGCTCAATATTATAGCCTTCCGCTACCTGGTCTACTATCTGCTTCCGTATGCTTACTACACAGTAGCGAGCTAGCTTCTTTTCTCCATGAGCTCAAGGTACTACGTACTTTTATATAGCTAGGTTTCACTATTTCTAATTATTGAAAGCTTTTTAAGTCTCTTTTATTTAGTATTTTCAAGCTTCAATCTTTCCTGCAGTACTTGCAAATTTTTAGTATTTTAGGACTCGTATGCTAAAATGGTATTGTTTATTGAATTGGTGTTTGGTAATGCATCAATCCTCAGTTGGGTTAAAAGGCATCAATTAGAATATGCACTCGAACAAGATTTTACCTGATCAATTATCCGAAATCATATATAGTTTGATAACATAACGTTAACAATTAAGCATCACCTATATGATGGCTGGGAGATCGATGGTGACAGTTTAGGTGAAAAAGTGACTGATTTGACTGTTGATGTTAACAAGCATTAATTTAATTGACCAAAAAAATCATCAATTTGATATTTCAAAGTTGGAGACTGTGGCTTGGTTGAGTTTTGTAGCAAAGTTGGAACACTCGCTCTAGACAAAACCAAACGTACACCTGCACGCCATATGAGTCCACATATACGCAAATTGTCTTGTACAACCTTACCAGAGAGGCAGAGACACCACACCTACAATATTCAGTGCTATGAGACAATATTCAATTTAGGGTTTAGACCTTCAGCTTTAACAGATAAGGCTAGCAATGTCATGTAAAAAAGATAGAGGAGGGAGAAATTTTGAAATTGTATACTGATCTTTCAATACATGTGTAGGCTGCAGTAGGTATTTATATATACTGAATGTGATGATGAATGTCTATACAAAGAACCCAAGAGAATAATGGACAGCTGTCCTAATACAGCTCAAAATAGTACTATGTACAGGATAGGAGTAGGCCTGCCATTGTTGTGGAGGTGTGGCACTGTTAATGCTCACGAGAAACTTTGTCTCAATTCCAAATTCATCTTTTCTGTGTTTGAATGTGGAATATGCTCTTGATGTTGCTAGAGCTGAGTATGTGCGTCACCATCTGATTCATTGTTCTTGTGCTGGTGTGTTTTTGTGTTGAACTCAAGCGCACAAACGTTTTGTGCACTTCATTGTGTTTTTTAGTCATCCTACAACGATCTGAAAGCGATTACTATATAAACATTTTCATGTATTAGGCTTACATAGATTGCGTGAGAGGTTATCGATGAAAGTCCTCACACTTGCAATTTGCAAATGATAAAGGACATTAATTCTCTAGCATTGTTTTAGGATTTTTGCTGCGCAATTTATCCTGCTTTTAATTGGGGTTTCTAACTTTGTATTAATGATATTTTTCAGGACTTCAGTCGTATTTGAGGAGGGTCGATCTCACAACTAATCAACCTTCAATGACATAGAGCATGGGAAATTTAGATGGTTAATTTTCTCTACATGCATATATGTTGTCTAATTGTAGGACTGTTGTGGTTTAGTTTTACATATATGTACGTGTCATGCGGTTTAATTGTGCGAATTGTTATGCTATGCTTTAAAATTATTAGATCTTGAGCTTATTTGGACTTCGTTTAAGGTGATGATTGATATCTAGCTATGACCCTATCTCTCAGTCTCAGCTTGTCTCCTGCTCTACTTATATGCCCATAATTAAGTAAAGTACCTGAATCTGAGCTTAATTTACACATGTTGCATCTTTATGCTTACCAACTAAAACAAACGGATTTCTTAAATTAAGAGGGAGAGAGTGTGGCTTTCCTTTAAAAATTGTAAAGGTACTGGATCGTTCCGTAAAAGAAGGGGAGTTAGCAACACTGGCTTTGCTAGGCTGCTAGCTATCTTATTTCCACCCGTTTAAGTTTTGTCAGTTATATGAAACAGATGGGCAAAACAAAGCGTTTTCGTTTTCTTGCAAACCAAACAAGCTGGGAACCTAATCCCACTACTTTCGGTTCAGGTTTTGGTGGTGCCAAACTCATCCCAATAGCCAATCTCTCCTTAAAGAGTACTCAAAAGGGAATGCCCAAAAATGTCACAACAATTTTAATTTGTGAATCTAATGTCAAATCACATATATACCCAAAGAATTCATTCATCAATTATAACTACATGATCATGGACAAGTAAAAGAATCAACAATTAATTGAATGATATCAGTATAAAAACAATGTTAAAATAATCAAATTGGGTCGCTACATTTTCTTTCCTTCTAAGCTGTTTAGTAATGGCAACCCACCAAAGGAGAGGCAGAGAAGACAATGACTTGTTCCTTCTTGGAGCTGGCAAATGGCAATTTGGTCATTTCGAGCCGCTCTTCTTCTGGTGCAGGAAGATTAAGATCTAACTGCAAAGCACTTCTGGGTCTCTTATTGGATCCTTGAGATTGAGGACTACTCATGCTTGTTGCTGTTGTTGTTGCTGGTGTTGTTGTAGAGTTCATGAAACTTCTGTGCCTCCTCATATGACCCCCCAGAGCTTGACCAGAGGTGAACTCAGCCCCACACACTGAACACTCATGAACCTTGTTGCCTTTGCTATTCCCAAAACCCCTATTTGATATTTGTAACGAAAGCGTTGTGCTTGTTGTGTTTTTGAACCGCTGACGATGATGATGATCAAATTCATCTTGATGATCTTCCATAAACGACAACGCTTTCTTGGGCTGCGCTTGTGTTGTGTTGATGACATTATTGGCCTTGGGTTTCTTGTGACTTGCTCTATGCCCCCCAAGTGCTTGAAAAGATGAAAAGCACCTGTTACATGTCTTGCACTCATACACATATAACCCAGGAGCAGTATCAGCAGCCGCAACAGCCTTAATGGGCTGTTGCTGTTGTTGTTGTTGAACTTTTCGGATTTGGGTTTGACCCGACTGAGCCAAAAGTATCAAACAGTTTGCCATGTCTTCTTCTTCTTCTGTAGTGCTCATCTCTGTGAATTCAGCTGAGGTGGCTGGCGAGGCGGTTGTGTCGTCATCTTGACTAACTCTAATTGGAGTACTGATCATGCCCAATTGATGATGATGATGATCTTCAACATCATCACCACCACCTGGACTAGATGAGCTTGAAGCTGTTGTTGTTAACACAATCGGAGATGACAGCCTCTGACGCTTCGTGCGCTTTCCTTTGATTATCATCATCTGTGTCTGATCCTCTTCATGATTTGCAGCTTCCATCATCATCATCATCATCGATCGATCTTCTAGCTAAACACCTGCACCAGCACAACGCCACAACCCGGCCGGAACACCGAAAACTTTCGGATCACAGAGAGAAAGAAGAGAGATGGGTGGGTGAAGAATGAAGCAAACGTTTGAGAAAGTGGGGTGTAATTATAGTGATGAATAATGGTGGTGAGGAAGCGAGTTTCAAGTGGGAGTCTATAAAAAAGAAAAGTTAGTATATAGTAGTAACCGTGTATTTGCAATTGCCAAGCTTGGCGTTTTTCCAACCTTGGAAGTTATATATAGATAGGCAATATATGAATTTCTATGTATAATATCAATGATGCATTGCACTATATATTTATATACATACAGGTGTGTAGAGAGAGAGAGAGAGAGAGAGATGCAATGTAAGTATGAGGAAGCGAGGCAAGGAGTGAGATTCGGTTGTCTTTGAAGCAAACCCATTACTTTTTTCCAACGATTCCTTTCTGGAGTTTCAAAATTGGTTTGCATTGCAAGCCTGGACTACCACAGAATTTTTGCTTTTCTTGCTTGAGTGTGTTTTCTTTGTTTACACAAACTATTTTTGGGGTGCTAAACAGTGAAGCTTAACTAATTCGTAAAACTGTTTGTATCATATTTACCGATCACATTGCTATTCGCCGCACTAAAACGTCTCGCTTACAGATGTGATTAATTAACAGTTCAGTTTAACTAATTTTTTGTAAATTGTTGGTGGAGATCTTTTAGTGACTTGATAGGAGGGGAATTTCGTATTATTGACTTAATCAAATTAAGCAGTAGTAGTAGTAGCTACATGTGCAGTTGACCCACCCACTTCATATTATAGGGTAATCACTTCTTGGATGGACAATAGACCCAAAAATCACGCCACCCCTATTATGATGATCCAATTATTTGATTGACATTTTCAGCTCCATTCAATCATTAGGGCTGATGATTAATTCACAAGAGTAGAAATTAAAAATAAAGCATAGAGATAGATATAGTTCTATTATGCAACCGAGATTTCGGATTAATGGTCGAATAACATAACATGTTACACTATGATCAAATACATTTCTCGCTTTGTATATACTTGTGAGCTAATAGATGAGTTGTGTTCTAAAGAGCCTTGGTATGCTGCATGAATACTCAATCTCTCCTCCAATGATTGCGTAGAAAACTATAACAGCAAGAGTGTAAGTACAACCAAGACAACATTATATTCTGGGAAACGGAAAGGGGAAAAGAGAAAAGGTTTCTTCTCCCATTATGTAACAATACACACTTTTACGTTCCTTTCTTTTCAACTCATCACACTTTTCAACTCTCAAGTTATGAACTTATGAACAGCACTAGCAATAAAGTAAGGCCGGTCAGTTTATTCAGCTGTTTCTCCAAAAATGAACCAACCAATCAAAACATATGTTTCTAACTTCAATCTTTTCAAGCGCTACAATACAAAGGGAAAGCCATATATTGAATGCCGTTATATGGGATCCGAATCCTCTGCTGATTTATTTGGCATTCATCGGTCTTGTGCGTATGTTTTATTTAATTATCTCTGGACATGAAATCCTATCCTTTTCACATAGCCTCTCGCTATCAACATATAACATCGAGTGTTGATACGTGTCAATTTGCTACTTGAAATTGAATTGAATAATGAAGCAAAAAAACATTAAAAATGCATATATATATTTGTGGGCGGTGACCAAATTGCAAGGGATGTAGTTGATGAGGTAGATAGTGTGAAGTAGATGGTGAAGAGGAATGGGTTTAGAAGGAGATCAGATTCTTGGCGTAAAGAATAATAGGGGAGGAGGAGGGGGGGTTGTGAAGGGCACGTAAGGGCCAAGGCCAGCATCAGCAGTAGTTAGTGACCCAAAGTAAAGCATCAAATTCAATTATTGTTTAGTATTTTTTGGTTGGTGACATAACATGGGGTTTGCTTCACTAATTCTCCTTTCCTATATACTCTTTAATTTCTTGTATATATATAAATATATAATCAATTAATCATAATTCCACTTCTATACTACTAGCCTACTACTACTACTACTCATCCACTCCTTATCCTCAAAAGCTTGTATATATCTAAAGTATTAAAATATCTATTGTACAAAGTATATTGGAGTGACTAGTGAGAGTACCCATTTTTTTAAATAATGTGTTCATAATTAAGGTTGATGTCTTCACTCCACTTCACATGTGCCAGCATTACGCATAGACAAAATTTAATCTTGCCTATTGGAGCCCCCAAAAGAACACACTTAAATATAAGAACAAGCTAGATGAGGCTTGATTTATGCCAATTTTTTATTATGTATTTAGTTTTGATACATAACATTAGAATATGTATGTTAGTATGTATTCGCTTCACTCATGTGTACGTTGTGTGAAGCCAACTTCGTTGCTAATGTTTTTACTAACTTTGGTCATATTAGGGAGTTCGATAAAATATGAATTCACCTTATTCCTTTGGAAATTTTCTCGGCTTACAACTTTCATCAATTAGTTTGGAATGTAACTAAATATTTTGTGTTGTAATTATTTTCTCCTAAAAAGGGGTGGGGTGGGGACATGAGAACCATATTCCTTCATATATGCTCTTTTAGCATATAGTTTACATTAGTTTGGACACCGAAGGATATTGACATTATGCAAGAACGGTATGGACACATGTGAATATGTGATAGTGATAATGCAACACCCCGAGTGACCTAGCTAGTTAGGCACTAGCTTCCCGAGAAGTATGCCTGCCTTCTGGCTTCTGTCTCTTTAGTAAAGTCTTTACTAAGGTAGCTATTAGGATAGGTTTAGTTGTTCACATGAACCATGAGACAAGTTTTTATTCCCCTTAATTTGGCAAACCCCATATGGCCTTCCCACTTAATCATTGAAGCATTAATTAGAGGGCATTGTTGTTATTGGTGAACTCCATGAAGAAGTTCCCGGCCAACATGTAGAATAAAAAATGGCCATATACTTTTCGGAGATGTTGTGTAATATGGTGAAATTTTTTAAAATAAAGATTAGAAGTATGATTAAAGTTATTGTTGAATGCTAAATACATCTGTGAATTATGAAAGTGTGTGATTTCTTTTCCGCACATGTTTTTTTGTCGGTTCGAAATTTGAACTGTAACAAAGGTTATATTGAAAAAATTTCAAATTTCAATCGAATAGTGTATGTGCCCATCACGTGACCAACTTTTCAATAGAAAAATAGATCATATTGTTAGTCTCTTTTGGGCATAGATTGACTTTCTCCGAGTGTTGATAACATTTTTCAGAAAATATTGCATATATAGTATTTAAGTGGAACTTTTGTTTTAACACATAACAGTGATGACACTATGAACAAAATAATGACTTGTATGCCTTTCGAAAAAAAAAAGTATGGGGAGATAAGTCGTACAACAAGAGGCACTAAACCCTTTAAACCGAAGGTACACCTAACAAATGTGGCTCAACATGAGGAGGTTCGAGTACTATACGAGGAAAGGTTTGATCATGTATGATTTGCCATATTAATTTTTAGTAATTTTGTTTTTCATCTGAAAAGATATAACGAACAATTTCTTTTTTATTTTGGGGAATAGAGTTTTAAACTTAAAACTTTATTCACTATTGCGTAAAGAAATATTGTTAGACTAATTAGGTCTCGGTAACATTTTCTTTTTCTCATCTTATATAGAAGATAACTGAAACTTTGGGCTTGTGCGAGCCCGACCCGGCCCAAGTGCCTAACACTAATTAAGTGGCGCAATAATAAAACCCCTACTTGCAAAATCAGAAGGCGCATCGAAACCAGAATGGCAGTTCCAGGGAGGGGTTTAATGGAGGCAGACGACAATGATGACGAAAACGCTCTGTTTGAAGAAGAAGATTTGGAAGACCTCGACTCTCACGCGCCTCCTCACCTACGCGCCATCGCAGACGCTACTCAGCTCGGCGACCTTGACGCCCTCCGACTCGCTCTCGGTACTATCCGCTTCTAAATTATCATACCCACTTCTTTTTTTTTTTAAGCTGATTTTGGACTTGGGTTTCTTAATTGGTTGACAAAGATTATGCTTTGAGTTGGGAATTAGCCCAATTTTGTTAGACTTACGGACCCAAACAACTTAAACCGAAGAATTATGCTGAAAGCTTGAAATGATGTTTGTACAGATTGGTTATATCACCGCAAGTTTTGTTCTTTCAGTGATTGATGTACTGAAAATCTGTGACCTTTATTGTTAGGGGCTTTTTATGTCTTTGATGGATAAAGCATTGGATTTCAAATTGGCCCTATTGGTTATGCTATTGTCCTGTAATCCTGTATCCAAATGCTTGGGAAATAATGTGAAATTTGTGTTCCTGGGGTGTTTAATTTCCCCTGTTTGGTTTCTGGATGTCAATCAAATTTCTGATGATGCTTGCCCTTCTTTTCTGATTGTATATAGATAACTTAGAAGGCAGTATTGATGAACCAGTGGAAGATGGGGACACAGCTCTCCATCTGGCTTGTCTCTATGGTAAACTTTCTTGCGTCCAGGTCGGTATGCTTAAAGTTTTTCTCTTTATTTATTTGTTGGATGTATTAACTTTGAACCGAGAATAATTTGACTGATTGTTTGTTCCAATGTAGTTGCTTTTGGAGAGAGGGGCAAACTTGGAGGCCAAGGACGAAGATGGAGCGATTCCTCTGCATGATGCTTGCGCTGGGGGTAAGCTATAAGAACTCGATACCAGTATGATGTGTGAATTGTCTTTCTAGTCATTGTTTGACTTATCCTCACATGATTGATGCAGGATACACTGAAATAGTTCAACTTCTAATTAACACTGCTAATGACCCCGAGCGTGTAAAGAGAATGCTAGAAGCAGTGGATGCTGAAGGTGATACTGTGAGTAATTGAGTATAGTTAATCAAATCACACCTGTTTTCTTTGGAATATCCAATGGCGAAAAAAAAAAAATCTTGAATTTCCCATATACAGTGTTATCGAAAGTTGTAATGAAACCTTGTTTCTTATCTATTCCACAGCCTTTACATCATGCAGCGAGAGGTGAGCATGCTGATATTATAAGAGTGTTGCTGGCTTCTGGAGCTTCTCCTACGAAGGCAAACCTATACGGAAAGGTTGGTCTTTCAGTGTTAACTCTACTTCCTATCTTTTCTGAGTGCTCTGCGTTGCGGTGTTTCTGATCAATTTTCTTTTGGCAGATTCCAAGTGAGTTACCAGAACCAAACACAGAAGCTAAGGGAATTTTGGAGGCTGCTGCTGGTGCTATGGCATGCCAGTAGGTTTTTACTTGCTGCAAGAAAATTCTAGATTTCATTTGGGTTGTGTTGAGCTTGCTTCTATGGTTGGCTTCTATAGGTCAGCAATCAAAATTTTGATCATGGCCTCTTTGTTTATTATTATTAGTTTCAGAATTTAGAATACTAAATATAGAAACCAGCACATACTGTTCCTATGCAAGGTTTCAGGGAAGTGAGTATGCAGTGTTTTCCCCTTCACATTATTTCATGTGTGGTCACCTTTTCGAAGTTTTCATTGGGACATTTCATCAGTGCAACTGTTTTGATATGAGAAAAACACAAATTTACCTTCACCAGTGATTAGAGTTCATATACCATTGAACTAATTCCTCTACCCTAAAACTAATGCGCTGCTAAGATTATGGCTTAATGTCATCAAGGACGGTCTGAAACCGAGCTTAATCAATGTGATTACTACATTTGCAATCTAAACAACGAGTAATTGGTTGCTCTTCGCCTCTTCCTCCCAACCCTGGAGTGAATTTATGACATATGGTTTTCTGTGACACTTCTATTTAAAGTCCGCAAAAGTGCACTTCAAAGGCATCACGTAGTCTTCACTTGTGTATGCCCAGGAGCCTGTACTTATCTTTTGAGAGTTTTACTATAATGGTTTTTTTATAACAGCAAAAAAAAAAAAACTGAAGCGCAAACGACAATGTTTACAAAATGCTCAAAGTCGATTTGATTCAGCCCCATTTGTTATTAGTTCATCCAATAATTGTGGATTTTAATTCGATGTGGTCTTGCATCCAACTATGTCTTTATTAGGTGTATTTTTTGATGCATTGTTGCATCTAGTATTGTTCTCATTATCTTTCATTTTGATGTAGTTCCTACATCTATCGATTGTAATTCATTTTAATTTAATATAAATTCTCGCATTTTTCTCAAAAAAAAAAAATCGTTGATTTTTTGGGTGTTATGTGGGAGGCAAAGGCCCAAACAAACAATCGTTCCTTATCTTCTTTGCACTCCCGCCTAATGTGAAGGGAGTTACTTGCACTCATCACTCATGGTCATGGATATACCTGTCACTGTAAGCCTTCAAAACCTACCTCTCACATCCAAACAGTTTCAGACCAAAGACCCAACACCAAAAGACTGGAACTTGATCATAAAGCAACATGCCAAGCTCAAAAACGACCATGCAATCCTCTCAACATATACCCACATGGAATCTCTAGGAGCAGCAGCGGATAACTCTTCTCTGCCTCTCGTTCTCAAAGCATGTGCGCGGCTGAGCGCTGTCGAGAGAGGGAAGAGGATACATTCGAGTATTCGGAACTCGGGTTTGGTTAAAGATGTAAGGATTGGAACTGCCCTTGTTGATTTCTACTGCAAAAGCGGGCTTATTGATGATGCAGTTAAGGTGTTTGATGAAATGAGCGTGAGAGATTTGGTTTTGTGGAATGCTTTGATTCATGGGTGTGTGGGGTGTTGTTGTTACCATGAGGCTATATCCTTGTTTAAGCAGATGCAGGATGAGGGGTTGAAGCCGAATTCGCGTAGTGTGGTTGCATTGCTTTTGGCTTGTAGGGAGGTTTCGGAGTTGAGGTCTGGACTAGAGATACATGGATATGGTTTGAGGAATGGACTCCTTGATTTGGATGCTCATGTGGGTACTGCTTTGATTGGGTTTTATCTGAGATTTGATATCAGAATGTCGCGTCTTACATTTGATTCGATGCTTGTGAGGAACATTGTTAGTTCGAATGCAATAATGACCGGGTATGTTGATGTTGGGGAGTACTTGACGGCCTTGGAGCTTTTCGTGAAGATGCTTGTGGACGGGGTTAAGTTTGACTCTGTTTCAATGTTGGCTGTGATTCAAGCCTGTGCGAAAATTGGATCTATGGAATTGGCCAAGCAAATTCATCAAATGGCTATAAAGTGCAGCTGCAGCAATGACCTTTTCGTAGTGAATGCATTGCTGAATATGTATAGTGAATGTGGATGTCTTGAGTTAGCACAAGCATTGTTCGAAACTGTTCCAAACCGTGATGTAGCTTTGTGGAACTCCATGATATGTGCATACATTGAATATGGTTTTTATGAGGAAGCTATGAGCTTATTTTCGAAAATGCGAACAGAAGGAATCATGGAAGAAGAAAGAACTATCTACATAATGTTGTCGTTATGTGAAGAATTATCTGAGGGCTTGAGAGAGGGTAAAGGCTTGCATGCTTTTGCGCGCAAGAGTGGGTTGGAAATAGATGTTTCTCTGGGAAATACATTGTTAAGTATGTATGCTGAATTTAACTGTGTTGAGTCTGTTCAGAAGGTTTTTGCTGAGATGAAAGGTTCAGATGTTATCTCATGGAACATTCTGATCAGGGCATTGGCCTGCAATGGATTAAGTGATGAAGCATGGAAAATATTTGGGGTCATGCGAGAATCTGAAACCAAGCCTAACTCGCACACCATAATTTCTGTCCTAGCTACTTTTGAAGATGGAACTTGTGTAAATACAGTGCGAGCAATTCATGGTTTTGTGATGAAACATGGTATTGAAGTTGACCTATCTTTGAGCACTGCACTAACAGATATATACATGAATAGCGGTGATGAAGCAGCAGCTAGGACTCTATTTGAGGGCTGCCCCCAAAGGGATGTGATCTCATGGAATGCTATGATTGCCAGTTACATCAGAAACAATGAAAGCAACAAAGCTCAGTTACTTTTTAGCCGAATGATTTCAGAAGTGAAACCCAACTCCGTTACGATCATTAGTATTCTCTCATCATGTACCCAAGTTGCCTCTCTGCCTCTAGGTCAATGCTTGCATGCTTATGCAATTAGGAGGCACTGCTCATTTGGCTTCGATTTATCTCTTGCAAATGCGTTTATATCAATGTATGCCAGAAGTGGTAGTATGCAAAATGCTGAAAAGATCTTTAAAAGTTTACCAACAAGAAATATTATCTCATGGAATGCCTTGATAACTGGCTACAGCATGCACGGTCACGGAGATGATGCTATTCTTGTGTTCCAGCAAATGTTACAAGATGGTTTCCAACCAAATGGGGCGACTTTTGTAGCTGTTCTATCTGCTTGCAGACACTCCGGATTGATAGAGTTAGGATTGAAGCTTTTTCACACTATGGTACATGATCTTGAGATAACTCCTGAGCTTGTTCACTATGGTTGTGTGGTCGACCTTCTTTGTCGTGCAGGCCGCTTAGATGAAGCTAGAGAGTTCATTGAATTAATGCCTACTGAACCAGATGCATCTGTCTGGAGAGCTTTGCTCAATGGTTGTCGCGTTAATTCTGCGCCTAAGTTAGCTGGAGCAATCTTTGAGAAACTTGTTGAATTAGAACCCATGAATGCAGGGAATTATGTGTTGCTATCTAATATATATGCTGCAGCAGGTCTATGGTCAGAGGTGACGAAAATAAGAACATTGCTCAGGGAAAAGGGATTGAAAAAGCCTCCAGGAACAAGTTGGATTGTTATTAAAAGTCAGGTCCATTATTTTGTTGCCTCAGACACATCACACCTTGAATCAGAAAAAATTTATGCAAGTCTAAATTCTGTGTCAGCTGTGATCAAAGAAATTGGTTACATTCCTGATCTTCAATGGGTTTTGCATGACGAAGAGAATTAGGCAGAAAGAGGTGTCAGAATCTTGGTGTTTTTTCATATTGCTGAGGGTTGTGATGGGTTCCATTCATGAATGCGTCTGTGGTATTAACGTGAAGACCTTTGCCTTATTTTGAGACCCTGCTCATGGTGGATTATTTTTTAGGCTTGAAGAACAATGCCCTGATCTTCCAGGAATATGAGTTCAAAAGCATGAAGGAACCATGAGAGCATCATTCTCAAAAGCATGAAGATTTGAAGAAGCTTGCTTCCGAGTTCCCGACCAGATTGTTTATGAACACTGATAGAAACATTGAACTGTATATACATGATTCTCAATGATTTCATTCTTGTCTCAAGGCAAAGCATAATTCTTTTTTCTTTCTTTCTCTGTTACAAAGTAACACCCACATGTCCATGATATGTATTAAATGTTGTTATATCAAACATTTGTTGCTACTATAGCCAATCTAGAAGTAGAAAGCTCATGAATCACACTTCCTTTTTAGAGAAGATATCTCCAACTTCATTCCACAATCAAAAAGAGTAGAAAGCTCATATTTAAAACAAAAATACAGGCATGCAATTTTGTTTCTTTAACATGATTGAAAAACAAGGAAAACACATATACACAAGCTAATACAGATGTTATTTGAGTGCTAATTTATCCATTGTGATGGTACAAATTAACAATTATGCAACCCAATAACAAGACAGCAGTAGTAAATAAGAGAGAAAAAAAATGGAAATTTACATATATATGATCTGTTCATGATGTGAGAGTCAAGCTTCATATTTAAAGTCCCAGTCCTGGCATTTTATGAGCAACAACTAGGAGGCGCTTGATTTTCCTGTTTCTGCTTCAAAATGTTTCTCTTTGCTACAGTTGAACCTTCTTCTAAGAGACTAGGAACCTCCATTATCTGTTACGAAATCCCAGCTTGTTAGAATTGAGAACAGAAGAAATGCATCACATGTCTAGATCTCAATTGTTTTCTCTATACTATCCCGTGCCGGCTGCTTATGGTCTTAAGTAATTATCAATAGTTATGCTGCTCAAATATATGAACAAGTTTATATCCATCAGTCAGTAAAGTAAAATACTTGTACATCTGGCTAGCTCAAATTTCTTTCTTAAGTTCAAATAACCACATAAAATGAGCTTATCTGTATCCCTGCTATATAGTAACTAGCTAAATAACCACATGCTTATCTGATACAGAAAGTCAGTGTCAAGATCTGTAGCAGAGCTAAGATTTCATTATTTGGGGACCCAATAAGCGGACTAACATAGATTTTAGAAGAAATGAAATGAATTTCTAAAATATGTGTAAATCATTACAGAGCAGATAGAGGCTTGGGAAGGCCATGGCCACTCTGGCCTCTATGTAGCTCCACCCCTGGTATATATAACGTCATCTTGGTTTATTTAGTACTAAGGAGGTAAGGAGTATTTTTCCCAGTTGGTTTAGGAGTAGGATTTCCTAATCGGGTCTCTGGATTAAGATTGATATTTGTTAGGGACAACTTTGGTTTTTAGCATCATTAGGGTTTCTAGATATAAAAAGCACTGTATAGTCATATTAAAAAGAAATATGAGAATACAAGTTGGCAAGTTAGTTTCTTCTTTTTCAGTTAACAGTGAATTATCAAACATCTTAAATATGATACAAAGTCATTAAAAGGAAAAACTGAAGTACCTTCAATGCGAGTTCTTCAAAGCAATGCTCCACATTTTCTCTAGTTTTAGCGCTACATTCAAGAAACAAACATCCAAGATCTTTTGCAAGAGCAATCCCCTCTTCTCTACTCACAGCCCTCTCAGATTCCTGAAATCACACATAACTTATTTCTTATAAGATCCAGCAAATTAATGGAGACAACAAGAAAATGCCTTATCTTTTATACAACTACATTTAGGTGTATCTTATTATCTTGTGACATATTATGAAAAGCATGGTGCTATGTAATAAGACATTGCTCGCTGTCTACTTGCTGCTGGAGAGAAAATTTCCCAATACTATGGTCTATAAGAAGGAGCATTGTTTTCTTATTTTCAGGATAAAGTTTTCAAGCATAAGACAGAGAAAGTATGAAACTTACTCTATCAACTTTATTCCCGACAAGAACCTTGACACAGTCCTGATTAGTTGAGTAGAGTTCCACTTCTTTAGCCCATACATTTGATAAGTTGGTAAAGGAGTCTCTCCGAGTCACGTCATACACTATAATAAAGCAGATGAATCATCTGTTAACTGAAATCGGGCAACTATAGTTTGCAAGGTATTATGAGTACTTTAGATTTAAAAGAGGCGGGGAGGCGGTGGGAATGTACTGTACTCCTACCAGAACTCAAAAATTTTAGTTGTTCTATAAGCCTATAAGTTAAGAACCAATCAAATTCCATTCTCCCCTTTTTCATAGTTCCATAAGCAATACGCTCATCAAACTTTAGGTAATAGTTACATGCGAAAAGTTAACAATAACAAGAGAAACGGGAGAACTTGCTCTGCATTTGCTTGATGGAACCAATACCACATTTTGCTTAAAAAAATTGAAAAATAGATATTTCCAGACAAAAATTATGTGATTTTTTATTGCATACCAAGAATGATTCCTTGGGCACTTCTATAGTAAGAGCTTGTTAAGGTTCTGAACCTTTCCTGTCCAGCTGCAAAAGACAAAATGATTTGTCATGTCATCAAACAAGTTTATTTATACATCATTAAACTTCATAAGTTAGATTATGGGAAGAAATGGGTGTTAGCTTTGAAGTCCCCCATCAAATTTAGACCATTTCCCATGATTCCCAAGTAGAAGGGTCCAAAATCAAAATTGCATCATAGAATGAAACAATAGAAAAGTTCCATATACACTACCTACCTGTGTCCCAAATTGTCATCTTAATTCTCTTCCCACCTACAGTGAGCAGCTTAATTTTAAAATCCACACCTACGAACATAAGAACAAAACACATCACATGCATCAGAATGGTTGTGTCAATCAATCCAAGTATGCACAACAATATAGGAAAATGTTAAAGTTACCAACTTTCCAGGGTCCCCTTCTCAGAAATTCACAAAAAGTTCAATTCTCTTTTCTGAATCAGACATGCATTAACTTAAGAACTGACTAATTGAGTTGCTTTACACAAGAAGAACACACACAAAATGTGGACAGCTATGAGCCTATGACTGAGCAAAACACAAGAACCCCAATTTATAGATCCAACAGTTCATCTCATTGATAGTAAAAACCAAAACCAGTAAAGGGGTTTCTTCCACAGCCATTTTTCTCATCACCCAAATGAAATGTTAAGCTAAAAGCAAGATATGGAAAATGGGTTTTGAAGGATTACCAATAGTGGGTGCAAGATCGTCGACGGAGTTGGAGATGAAGCTAACAAGAAGACTACTTTTGCCGACCGCAGAGTCTCCGATCAGCAAGATCTTGAACGACAGATCGTAGTTGCTGCTCTGCCCTGAAGAACCCATTATGGTGATGATAAATGCTTTTTTTCTGTCGAAGTGTCAATGTCTCTCTCTCTCTCTCTTTCTCTCAGAATTACGTACAGTGTATAATGGTGGAGGAGAGAGAGAGTGTGTGGTCTTTTTGAAAAGAACGGAATGGGAGGAGGCTAAAGAAAACGGCTATACCTGAACTACAACAGCTGACAACTACCAACGTAGTTATTCCTTTTTCTTTTTCTTTTCTTTTCTTTGCTTTGCTTTGCTTTTTATATTAACCGGGGACTTGTCCTAAAACTCGTTTCTTTCTTTCTTTCTGTGCATTTCAGTACTCGAATTGATTCTTTTGGCACGCAAGATAAACTCGTTTATTATATTTATGCATGGTGGAATGGTGTCATGGACTTCCCCTAATTCCTTAAAAAGCAAAAGTACCACCATTCAAAAGCATCATTCAATACTAGCGCAGTAAGTAAACTATCCAAGGATGAAATATTGGAATCCATGAGTGAAGAATATAGGCATGAAGCCGGGTCGGTTTATAGCACAAGTGGTCGAGAACATAATATATTTTGACGTTTTAATGTTAAAGTTCGAATTTCCTTACGCTTTTAGTTTTTCTTATAATTAAAGAGGATATTTGTGATAAGTGAGAAAAATAAAATATGATATAGTCGGACGTTGAACATTAACCGCCAATGGAAAAGGTTTTGTTTGGTCTTTGTAGGACTAATTGGAGGTTAATTTGAACTTAGGATGTACTATGTAGTCTCACCTCATCTATGTTATAATTGTGCTAAAAAAAATCCATGTTATAACATAGGGCCTTGCTACACAATTTGCGCACCCCCTAAGTATAAGGAGTGACTCACATTGCATTTTAATGTTTAAAAAGTCTAAATTTCTCTCCAAAGTTAGAAAATGTAACCTTTACTCCAAATTGCATGTTTGAGTCTTTAAATGAGATTAAGTGCATTTATCCTCACCCTATGCCTCAACTTTTTAAGAATTTACATGTGTTATGTGAATTGAATCATTGATACATTATCAAACAAGGGTCTCAAAGCATGTCAAATATCACTTAATACAGTCAAAATGTCATTTTATGTTTACTTTGATAATGATTGTGACTTTTTAAACATCGAGTGCTAGGTGAATAATACTTTATGTACGTTTCACGGTCTTGAAAAGAAACAAAAAAATTGGCTAATATGTATGTGATTTGATCAACTCTCTAGTAGCTTAAGGCAAATCTACTTGTGTGGTTATTTGATCAAGTATCTATTCTCATGTACTTCCCATTTTCAGTTACTTTCACTTACCATCCCATTTCCATTTACTATCTAGTACAATATCCCAAGTAATTTGAATGATACCTATATATATTGTATGAATTTGATATTGAGATTTAGAGGGTCGGATCAATTTGAATTTTCCAGGAGCAGATTGGTCCACAAATGAGTCGAAAATGGAAGGGAAAATTGCATTAAAATATGAAAGCGTGGGAGAGAAATATCAAGAATAATAATGTAGCACCTGATGGTGGGGAGGCACTATCATTGTATGGTAAACAAGCAAGCGATTATAACCAGAAGAAAAAAATGGAAGTGATCCCACCATATACACATTAACCGATTTTATTCATTCATGACCTACAAAACAATATGTCTCTTATCTTCACCTACCAAAATGTCAAAACCATCACCATTCATATCCTATAACAACCAGGCTTCGCTAAATTAATCCCATCTTATTTTCTTGTTTTTAGGTTTAAACCCCAAATATGCATGCCTGTCTCCTCTGGGCACACATCTAAAAGACAAACTCCACTTTCAGGAAAGAGCCCTTTGGTCCAGGTTTTTATATATATGATGAAAGCAAAGCGGCATTTTCTTTGTATAATACAAGAATTAGAACAGTGCTATATATATATATTCGTCGGTTAAAGTAGATACTGGTATTTGATGTATCGTATACGTAGACATAGTACAATAATTGTTAAATTTGTTTGTTTATCTTTAATTGTGACCTAGCGCTCATCATTAATTTTGAGAGCTAATGATGCTCAAGTGCTCAACTGATCCCCACTAAAGCTTTGAGTCACGAATAGAACTTATTAAGAAGAATAAATACAGATCATTACAGAGAATTAGCAGAAAACTAGTATATACAGAAGGAGCTAGCTAGGTTTTGGCCCATCAACGTTGGGTACATGCCAAAAAAAAACGTTTGGTACATGGTGTACGTCCCTTTCTTTACAATACAAGCTAGCTAGCTACGATCGAAACACCTCAGGTCACCCTCTACGTACCCGTTGATGGCAACCGGCATCGCCATCAAACTGAAACAAGTAGACAAACCATATCTGATCGAAAACAGTATACTCGATCATTAAGTATTACGTACAGAGACTTGTATCAGGAAAATATGATAGTAGAACTACATATATATATAGAAGAAAGATTAGCTATAGCTACTGCTTAGGTCCTGAGACTCATATTCATTCATATACGTTGTGCTAAAAACGACTCAATTTTTTAAAAGAAAGGGAAAAGGTGGTTTTAAATTTATTCTCGTCCTTTTTAGCTAGCTAGGGTTTAGGCAAGAACCATATGCTTGACTAAGACAGATTTAACATACACCTACACACATGCAAAAGAATCCCAAATACAAAATTTAGGCGCGTTTTGATAAACTTTTGTGTGGAATTATTAAGGAAAAATAATGTTTGGGAGATCACTCATGCATGATCGAGGTACGTGGTTTGTAACTCAAGAATAGTAGAAAGATATGTAACAATAAGAAATCCTCACATCCTCATGTTCATTAGCGGCTCTTCTTCTTCGATCTCTCATATTAACACTCAACAAACGTGTGGGGCTTCTATTTGAATCCAAGTTAGATTAGTTATGGAATGCTTAGACTTAAAACGACCGACTCCCTAGAGTGAAATTTTACTGTTCTACTTCTACATGATAAGGGTCTAATGTCCTCTAGTTAAAAAGTGATTCTAAGATTTTTTTTTTAGAGAGAGAGAGAGAGAGAGAGAGATTGACAAATTGCGAGTTCACACTCAAAAAGGCTTCTACTTAGAAAGTGATCGATTCAAGAATTTAAAAAAAAAAAAAGATTGACAAATTGCAAGTTCACACTCAAAGAAGCTTCTAGTTAGAAAGTGATTCCTAAATAACGGACTATGAATTTCAAGTTCGTAAGTGTGACTTTCGATTTATTTGTCCATTTTGCGACATATAATATCAATGTTTACGGAATGACGAGATCTAGCAGTGAGTCATGTCCAGGGGTGGACCTGTACCACGTGTTATAAATGGCTGAGAATTGAGAATATGTCCGGAAACATTTTGACGAAATTAGAAGTTTATGACTGAAGTGATTAGACCCTTAAAGTATAGAGTAAGATTTTTCACACTTTGCTCCCCCCACCACTTATATAAGTTTTCTTACTTTGCCCCCTCAAAATTTATATTCTGGTTCTGCCCCCGACCATGTCAAATTAGGAAGTCTAATTGGAAATTAAAGTTTTATGAAAGTTTTGTAACTTGTTACCATTAGGCTTTGGATTAATGCTTGTTCTTATTGATCGAATTAGGATTTACTTGTTCTTGTAGGAAAGAGTATGAAGTCTATATAAAGGTTTGTTCCGATTGTATTCTCTCTCTTTGCAACTTATCATCGTTTTTAGATCGAGTGTTTATACCAAAAAAAAGGTTTAGTTTGGGTGTCCTCAGCAAAAAAAAAAAACCCAGTTTAAGTGGGCCTGGGTTGGACTTCCTTTTAGCCCAAATCATATATAAGAATCCTCGTGATAAAGATCAGCAAAGGGTCTTTGGTTCTTCTCCCGAATCGAAAACCCGGTGAAGCTGAGTAAAGATGGACAGAGAGTGGGGTTCAAAGCCCGGCAGCGGAGGCGCTGCCTCCGCCCAAAACGAAGCCATCGACCGCCGAGAGAGGCTCCGGCGACTCGCCCTTGAGACCATCGATCTCGCCAAAGATCCATACTTTATGCGTAATCACCTCGGAAGGTACCTTTTTCTTCTCTGTGAAACTGAATTGTGTTTATATTTCAATCTTGTTGTTCAATCTTATAGTTGTTGTTGGGGTTTTGTAGCTATGAGTGTAAACTTTGCTTGACCTTGCACAACAATGAGGGTAACTACTTGGCCCATACACAGGGAAAGCGCCACCAGACCAATCTGGCCAAACGAGCGGCGCGGGAGGCCAAGGAAGCTCCTGCTCAGCCCCAGCCCCACAAGCGCAAAGTCTCCGTTCGCAAGACAGGTGCGTATTTCATATTTTGTTTCACAAACATTTTGTCGAACACCTGGTGGGCATGTGAGAATTTGGTCATTAACATTTTAAATTGTATTCCCACTCATTGCTTAGTGGATTTAGTTGATGTATAATTACTAGAAACTTTATTTTGAGTTGGGGTTTTTGGGTTTTAGGACTAATTTGCAATTGCAACCTGTGTGTTGCATTGAGTGGAATGCATTATTGATATTATATGGGGCCTCAGTTAACTCATAACCATATCTCTGTTATGTCTGCTTGCAGTGAAAATTGGTAGGCCGGGGTATAGAGTAACGAAGCAGTTTGATGGAGAGACAAAGCAGAGGTCTCTTCTCTTCCAGGTATGTGTTCGTTGTGTTATCTTTGGTTATGTTCTCATTCGTGTATATGTGAGTACTAAGAGATGGAGCTAACTATTGTCCGCAATTGTTCTTATTTTTTGCAGATTGAATATCCTGAAATAGAAGATAATGCAAAGCCAAGGCATCGTTTTATGTCATCTTATGAGCAGGTAGGGTTCTATATATATAATCAGAGTTTGTTGACTGAAAATTTGCTTGTTGCCTGCAATTCATGACCATCCTTCTCCTCTACCTTTTTCCTTAAATTTACGGATGCCTGTGTTTTGTTTCTTAATTAGTGTATCAGTGCATTGTTTTGATCTTCTTTTTTAAATTTTTCATGAGCAGAGGGTCCAACCATTCGAGAAAAGGTACCAGTATCTACTGTTTGCAGCCGAACCATACGAGATAATTTCTTTCAAGGTATATCTCATCATCTATGAAATGGTAGACATCCTATATACTGTTAGATTCAGAAAATTTACTGGGCCTGAACGTTTTAATTTTTTTTAGGTCCCTAGTACTGAGATTGACAAATCGACTCCAAAGTTCTTCTCACATTGGGATCCGGACTCCAAAATGTTCACGGTTAGTTTTCTGATCCTCTACTGCTTCATGTCTTTTTCTTTTATGCACTTGGGAAACATTGTATAGTTTTTAATTGCACTATCAACCTGGTTAACGGTTACTCCTTTATGTGGTTGTTCACTTGTTCTAACATACCGTGAACTTCAAATGTTGGGTATCTAAGAAAACTCATTTGATTCCACAAGTGAGTCAAACTCTTGGTATCGGCTCAATGTAGTGTTACTTCTATTGACAGCAATTGATGACACCTTAAACACCTGCCTACTAGTTGGATCAATCTGGAATTTGCAATCTTTTAGGAGAGCAGTCTAGTTTAATGGTTTATGCTTTTGGCTGGTTGAATCTTTCTTCTGATTTTACTTTCTGTGATGTATAAATATGCAGTTGCAGCTATATTTCAAAACTAAGCCACCAGAGACGAACAAACCTCAACCTCCCCCTACAGCCAATGGCACAGGTGCTCCTGGAGTTCCATCAAGGCCTCTGCCCCCACCACCCCAAGGTCCACCTCCTCCTCCTCCACAAGGACTAGCACCTGGTGCACCCATGGGAAATCCTCCTAGAGCTCCACCACCTATTCCTGGATCTTTACTGCCACCTCCTCCTATGGTAAATGGCCCTAGGCCTATGCCTCCTGGTGGAGCTCCACCTGCCCCACCCCCACCTCCTGTTGGTAATAACACAATGGTGAATTTCACTCCTGGCACTCAGATGGGTAGACCACCGACCATGCCACCTCCTCCACAAGGTTTCCAAGGACAACAGATGCAGGGCCAGGGTCTTCGTCCTCCTCCTCCACCTCCTAGCATGGGCTAAAGGGTTACATTGCCTCCAGAATTGCAGAAAGCATTGCAACAAATGACAATTTGAGCTAAAATGACTTTGTGGTAGCTATACCTGATTAATGTACTTTAATTACTCCTTTGGGTGTTAAAAGTTCTGTGCCCCAATTTTCACCTGTAAACGCCTGTATTAAGATTTTAAATTTAAAAGATTTTGAAAACTTGTAACGATATCCGAGTCTCTAGCAACTTTGTACGATTGCAATTTCATGTGAACTTATTGCATTTGCATTATGAATGGTTCTTGTAAACCCATATCTTAATTTGATATGAACACGAATTTGCTCAATCCTTTTATGTATTTGCATATCTGGTTGGTAGCCATCAGTAATTAATGATTGAACACGATCCGATAATTGGGAAAAAGGATTCAAGTACATGTACCAAGCAAAAGTAACAAAACTAGAGGCAGAGAAACAAGTTCAATTCAACCAAATCGTTGTGATGATTCAGCCCGATTACGATTACAGGGATGATGCTTTCCTAAAGAACTCTGATTCTCAGAGGACTCTGAGAAAGGGTCTCGTTGCGAAATTCTTAACTTGTTGCAACATTTGGAGGGAAGACCTTCTGGATGAACTCCAAGAAGCGCCGGGAGTAGAATGTAGGATCCACAGCAGAGATGGATAAGGAATCAAACTGGAAAGATTTGTATGCGTGTTCAATCTTCTTACCCGTGTTGTAGTCTTGCAATATATCAATGATCCCAAGATATAGCACAACATCATACACTCCATGAAACATTTGCTCGTCTCCCTGATTCTCCATAATCTGCTCTGCCCTTGATGGCATGTTTACACCCAGTTGAACTTGTAGTCTGCTTATTAATAAGAGAGGGAAAAAAGAGTAACTTTAAAATACTACAAATTAAATTGACACCAAGGAATGCTCTCATTATCAATTCACTTCACATGCATAGTTTTTCAATTGAAGATTAAACACAGTTATATTTGCATGGGGTTATATAGATGTGGAATGCCCATATTATCTGAGGCATCTGTGAAGGCATGAAAGGGGCACTACAAGTACAAACCCATCAATATCATACCTTGCAGTACCAGGTAAAAGAAGATCCACTTCCTCATAACCAGTAGATGATGATGCTCTCAGTCGGTTACCTCTGATGTGAGGGCCCGCAACAACACTACCATCATCTGTTTCGCGAGGGATTAAGACAAGTCCTTGTGGGTAGTTGATCTCATCCTCCAGAGTCTCTGTCATTGAAAGCCCAAAAGCAAAAGTTTTGTTGTTACTTGTTAGTCATAATCGAAAAGCAACTCTGCATGTTGTAGATACAAGCAGGAGGACAATTATATGACATTGACCTTCCTCTGCAACCATTCCCAATCCATCAGCTCTAGTGCTTGTATTGAAGGACACGTGAGACCGCAGATGTTGAGGGGCTCGATAATGCACACCCAGGAGAAGACTATAATCCATTATGTGTTGTGCCTCCAGAAATTTGCTGTCAGTCTCAATCTGACTGCATATTAATAAGAAATCATAATGAATATGAGTAGTAACAATTAAAGGACAAATTAGAATTTAATGTTAAAGAATCGTGCATGTTAAGAAGGCCAATAATGCCTACCTAATATTCTTACAAGAGTTACTGAATTGGGCACTTGGAAATAATCTTTACTACATTTTTTATTTTCACAAATAAAACTATGGATAACTTCTTACACCAAGGAATTACTACCTATAAAACACTAGCATGCACCTATAGACTGCACTTAAGAGGGAAACAAAAAATGACAAAACATACAACGAATTACCACTTACTTCAGTCACTAGCATGCACCTATAGACTGCACTTAAGAGGGTAACAAAAAATGACAAAACACATAACGAATTACCACTTACTTCAGTAAAGACTCCCTCCAAGAAGGTTCCAAATAAAAGCAGTAGTTTAAATCCAAGTCCTTTAGCGTGGTGTTTTCATCAATTTCAATCTTATCTGCAGAACGCCCAAGGGATGAACCTTTCAAATCAAATCTTCTATGTATTCTTAACTCTGTGCAGAACATGTTTCCCATCACTACAAACCGGAACTGCAAAGAATATATTATCTTACAAATATCAGCCTTTTAAGTACAACAAGCAAGCAATCACATTCCTAGAGAAGGTTCATAAAAAATACCAACAGGGCAACTCATTACAGAATCGGCTCTTAGACAAGGTGATTCAGGCATATATTACTTCCAATGATATTTTATTGGTTGTAAATTACATCCAGCTGTGATATCCTAAGTATGGAAACATACATCTAAAATGGCAACAGATAAGAATCTAAAGGCACTGTGCCCATTACCTTTTGACCACTTGAAGGTTTAATCCTATGAAGACCAAAGAATTTTGTGATGAGGGTGTTCTCATACGTCTTTACGTGATGATGATAACTAGGAAGCATCCGTAGAAGAACCTACACATCAGAACTCAGGTTACCTCACTACTAGGTGATTAAAACAAAGAGATGAGAACTTCAATTATAGCAAATCTATCATAATTCTGCTACTACAATGGGTTGTTGACAAAGAAAGACATAGAAATGCATGGAACATAAATTGCCTTATACAAAAGATAAGCACACTAAAGTAGCAGCCATTCCTGACATCACAGTAGTAATAATGGCTAAAGACATACAACAAGATTTATCAAGAATCTTGCTAGGAGGAAGAATTAAAAGGCAACAAGATCTTTCACTATATTATTTGAAAATTAAAACTCAGCAAACAACAGGCTCAGTAGGCACCAAGAAGGTAGAAATTAAGTAATGACATGTCCAGTCATTCTTAAACAACTAAAATTCCATCAAACCTTCAGTTTTCTGTTTATTGAGCACAAAATCATGAAATGTACAAATAAGAATCTAAGGCTCTTTGGCGCTTTGCTTATACAGGTAAGCCTCAAAGGAAGCAATAACTGGTTCTAGTATGAATTCATGCAGAAACTTTACACATGGAGAAAAAACAAGACTTCATGAACATTTAGTCATTTATCTACGTCAACAGAAAATGTATATGCACAAGCCTAACAGTGATTACAAACCTGAACTTCAGATTTCCTGAGTGTCTTAATCATAAAACGATCATCTTGAGATAAGAAAAAGACGCTACCACTTTTTCCAGGAGAAGAAAGTTCTCTGAGAGCATCATTTCCACAAATAGACATCATGTAGTCGGCAGCATCAATTTTGAACATCTCCCTCAGATTCCTATAAATTTTATGAAAGGTACAATCATTTCATCATAACTATAAAGTAATGGGAAAATATAGACAGCACATTATCTGCATAACAGCTGAAGCACATTATATATGCTTAAAACAAACACACACACACACACACATCTATGTCCAGGAGTATACAACCCAACTTTGTCGGGGTTAGGTCTTAGTTAAGTTGATTATACATATATACAATATGTGCATGCAATTAATCATAAAGTAAATGGTATTTCTTTTCTTCTTAGCTTATCCAAAAGAAAAGTAGCTCATGATTATAATAATCCCAATTATGGAGCGTATCAAAGTGTAAGAAACAAATCCCAAAAATGTAGTTGGTCAACGAAAGAAGATAATATCCATATTACAGTAAAAGCATCAAACAAACACATAAGCTACAGGACAAAGTTCAACACATGATAACTCACCTAAAGACCATTGGGCAATAGTCTTTCCACTTAAAATCTACTGATTGATGAGGTGGTGTCAATTGAGAGCCTTCTTTCGGAAAATTCATCCAAAAACTGGCCCGAGGACCAAAATCCGATGCTCGGACTTCTCTCCTTTGTATTGGTGTAATCTTACCAACAGTATACCTGAGGCGTGGGTGCAAATGTGAAGGAGAACCCTGTTAGATTCTCAAGCCACTCATTGAGTCATTCAGCTTCATAAATATGATATGTGTGTGTGTGTGTGTGTGTATATATATATATATATTTTTTTTTCTTTGTCATCTTTTCCCAGTCATGTTTGTTCCAATCCAGCAGGAAAGGAAAGACACAGATCATATTGCTTAGTAAATATTTGCTCATCCCAGAAGGGAGGAATTAGTCAAGCAATCTCATTTAATTAATTACCATGCATCTGATGCAAAAGATAACTGATAAAGAATAAAAATCACTGTTGAAGAAATCTAAGGATGTCAAGTAAAATGAACGTACCTGATACCAAGCTGCAAACTGAGCATTAGATCGTAACTCCTGTGACCTTTAATGATTGCTTCACCAGGTCTCTTAACCACTTTTGCTAGTTTCTTTTGTCTCCGCTTTGCCCTTCTAGACGATGATGAGAAGGAATTATTTATTACTAGCTCACTGATTAAGACACCTTGCATATATTCTCGTTCCAAGATTGGAATGTTTGTCTCACCATCATTTTCTCCACCTTCGGATAGTGATGAATCATGTGCAATCACTTTTTCTATAGAAACCTCAAGACTCCAACGCCTTTCCAAGGAAACATTTCTATTATGAGATTGTTCCAAATTCACAATATTTCTCTTAGATAATTTATCAGCTGAAGCACGATGAGATCCCTGGATCTCCCCGATCTTGACATTTCCCATTTCTGCTGAAGTAGCATGGTGAATATGTGCATTGTTTTGCAGCTTCTGCTTTCTTAAATCTGGCAAGAGCCCTCTTTTCCTCAAAGCATTGAGGTAAAGTTCTTCTACTGCTGGAAGTCTGCTGCCTCTTGGATAAAATGATCCTTTCCCATCCTTTAAACCCCGAGTCCAAGTTCCAACATAGAAGCCTCCATCACTCCATGTGTATACTCCAAATCCATGCATCATGCCATTCAGCCAGCTTCCTTCAAATGAGTCCCCATTTGTCCAAGTGAGAGTTCCTTTCCCTGACATTTTCCCACCTTTCATGTTTCCTAGATAAACATTTCCATGCTCCCATATATACTTACCTGGCCCTTCTGGCAATCCCTGGATCCAAGAGCCTTCAAAGATATCTCCATTAGGATAAACTTGATATCCCAGACCATGTTTGAGATTCAAACGCCATCGCCCCTTATAATTCAAACTATCTGATCCAATGTACGTCCCTGCACCATGCATATATCCACCTGAAAATTCGCCCTCATAAACGGCACCTGAAGGCCATGATGTTTTTCCAATTCCATGTCTCATCCCCCGTCTCCACTCACCCTCATATATGCAGCCATCTGACCAGAGATACTTTCCCCTACCCTCGGGGATGTTGCCAAGCAGCGCCCCAGAATATGTTTCGCTATTTGGAAGTAAGAGCTCTGTGACTCTAAATAAAGCAAGTTCGGAACTATGAGCAACTTCACCATTATCTTTTATGACCACTCTGTCTTTGTCCAAAATATCATCAAGAGATTTTGTTCTATCTGCATAAGTTCGAGCTCCTTCCAAGTTATCGTCAATGGCCGCAGGGCCAGACATGCATAATTCCCCAAAGATTTCGTTTCTTTATACAATTACAGTTGCCCCAGAATTCTCATAGGCCATATGATGATATAGGATTCTGTAAAAAAGCCATAAGATTGATGTAAATATACAATGGAACTCCTTGTCCTCTGATCTACTACCAGCAGAGAGATTAGAGACTCTCTATCAAAGGCAGTTATCAAGTGCTTTATGGCTTTTTGCAGGAAAAAGAAAAATCGAAGTGAACTATATTAAGACTTGACACACGAATATAACAAAAAGGGAAATCATATTGATCCAGTAAAGAAATGCAACCAAAACTTATAATTGGGGAAAAGAAATGCTTGAGTACTGAAACAAATGCACAACAGTTAACCCAGACATATTTTTTATTTTCAATACTTTTTGCTAAAACTGCTTAGAAAGAACAAAAAAAAGGTGGATCCAATACAACAAAAGATTCACCGCCATGAATATATAACCAAAAGAGACAAAATATCAAACTTTCTAAGCAGAAGAAAAACAGGGCACATAGTAGTTTCCAAAAACTGCATTTTTAACATACCCAAAATTTGGGGTCCCAAACAATATAGAACCAGCAATATTTGCAGAATATCTCATACAAAACACGGCAGAAAATACTTGGTTTGAAGCCAACAAATTATCCATGGTTAGTCTGATATTGTAGCTACAATTTCTCACTGTTCCTAATACATTCAGATTATTTTTCTCTTTAAAATAAAATTAGAGAGATAAAGAGTCCACATTCATATCCCCCATTCATTTTTTCCTAAAACGAAAGCGATTCAGAAAATCAATATACTGCAAGTAGTGGCTCTTCAGCTTTCTTATTAAGCAAAAGTCTACAGCTTTTTCTAGTTGACTTTCTTCCCTCTGATTTCCAAAAGCAGAAAAGCTAATCTCAGCTCCAGAATCCATAGCCAAAAAGCCACTTGAACAAAAGCAAATTCACTATGAGACAAACTTAACCAAAAGCCAATCCATATTCCATTTCTCAAACTTTTGCAGACAAGAAATACGCATACAGAGAGAGAAAAGAGTACCTGGGAAAATGAGAGAAGTGTGGTAAGGAGCTGAACATATGGGGTTGGTCTCTGGACTTTGAAGCTTTGCTTTCTCTCTGTTTTAGCTTGAGATGATGACCAAGTTATGCGAATCCCAAAGACCCAAGCACACGATAAACTGTGTAGCTTCCACAATATTTAATACCCAAAACGGAAATCTAACGCCAATATCGTCTCGGATTTTATATACGACGGTTGCGTTGAATGTCGAGAATACCCACGTTAAACGTTTGTAATTCGTTTGAAAAATGAAAATTACGTATAGGGTAGAAAAGAAAAGCAATGTCTTGTACACTACTCAACAAACAATTATACGCTTGTCCATTAATTACATACCCTATAATTTACTTCTTCATTAGATTTCTTTTCTTACACTATCATATCATTGGACATTGGCATTTTCTTTTTTCTGCTAGGGTAACCAAACCTCCTAAAATGAGAGCAAACCCTAGGTTCGCACAAGTGGGGGTTGCGTCTTCTCAAGTCACCTCTTTCAAAGCACCCGTGGTCCTCAATCACCTAGCGTCTTCCCCAACGATGGATATCTCGTCTATCGCAGTGGTGTGGGTCAATTTTAGACATCCATCATTCGTGTTACCTCAGAGAAACATTTCTATTAAAAATTGTTCCAATTAAATTCAAAATATTTCTCTTAAAGAATTTATCGGCTTTAGGATTTAGAATTTAGAATATATCTCGTCTTCTCTATTATCGATTATTCGGTGTAGTATTTGGTCTAAAACTTTCACCCCAATATTGATTATAACATGCTAATAGTGGCCTATGACTAATAAAGCTCTAACTTAGAGTAATGATAGTAAGGTAAGTGGGAGGCTAGCAAGTCACATTCATAATCCAAATCTTATTCTAGGTTAAATCAAAAACACATAGGTGTAGATAATCCAACATATAAAGCCACCTATATATACACTATCGTGAATAAACAAAGAACAACTTGCATATTTGAGTTTCATATCCGTTTCTTAATGATTTATATTTGATCGCCCTCGATTATGCATGAATAAGTTAAAAAGTATTTGGCTCCTAAGATACAAGTCTTGAATATTATTATGTACGTTTACTATAATTCTGTTTTATCTGCGTACTTATGGCCCCCAAACATAAAATTTGAGCACCGCCCCTACATACTAAAAAATTTAAGAAGAAAACATTAAGATATTTACGATGATACGTATATATTAATTTCAATAGAAAAATTCAAAAGAACTTGTAAGTTGTAACTGAGAAATGTATAATTTATAATGAAAAAGATATATAATTTGCTTGTCATACAGATCTATTTAGAAATAATGAGTTAGGTAGGGTTTTCAATTCCTTCCAAGAATCCAATATTCCAATTGGTGTTCAAGCTTAATAGTATCATTGTTGACTTACCTTGTTTAGAAGTTTAATATATACTAATCGCCTTATCAATTAACTTAACAATTAGTAGATGATGAAAACCCTATTTTCCAACCCTGGGTTTGACCTTAACACAGGGATGGACCATGGATGAGCTAGCTAGCTCACATCCAAAAGGGCACTCATCTTTTAGGTGACATTATCATTTGAGTAGGTGCCTTTGCAACCTACACTGGTACTAACTGTACGTTGTTTCTCAAAATTTCAATGGCTTTTTTCTTTTTGAAGAATGATATGTGGGGAATTGCCAAAAAAGAAAGAAGAAAGAATCATATGTAGGGTTACACTTACACCGTTAGGTAATGATCGAACTTTCTTCATAGTTGGTGAGGCATTGGAGTCATTTGTTTATGAATTCTTGCACTACACCGTCTATACGTGGCCTGATATTTATTTGTTTGGATTTATATAATCAAGATTTGGATTAGTATTAAAATATCAGGGAAGATGGATTAAGATAATATTGGTTAATGACATAGTGAATAGTAGTTCTAAAAGGTAGTTATGTGCTTAATTTAATATCAATGTCGCCCATGTATTATTAAAAAAAGTTTTGAAAGGCTTGGCTGAATAGATATATAAACAAATTTTGGAAGAACTATAGCTAGAATGGGAATGTAGCCAATCCTGGTTGGACACATTAATCATTAATCTAGAATTATGATCGATGATCGTTAATAGATTAACATGAATTAAAAACACAAGGAATATATTACTAAGCAAAAGAACAAATTAGACATGGATCTAGAAAAAAATTATTATTGCCAGAAATTATGACCTAGCTAGCGATGAACGTACTAGGTCAGTTTGGTTTTAGTTGAAAATTAGACATATAAAATTATGATTTTTTTTTAATTCAAAGCGTAAACCTTTACAATGAGAGGGAATGAGGAATCCAACATACGCAGGAGGATCCCCATACCAAGAAAGATTTAATGAAGAACTTAAAAGCTAAACGTACCAACTTATGGGGCAACTTGATACATGCATTCACGAAAAATGTGATTAAATAAAAAGATGGGAAACTTCTGAAGAAGAGAGACTGTACGAGAACAAATTTACTCATGACCACCAACAATGGATAGTGATATTACCGCCTCAATAAACATTTATCATGTGTTTCACAATATAACCATGCATGATTAATTAATAATTATTGATTATTAATGAAAAGAGACAAACAATAAAAAAAACAATCTGAAAATGTTAGCCATGGTTATACAATGAAACACATGACAAATGTTTATGGTTAACAAATTCATTATGATCAAACTGTATCGTCATACACGTGTCTCAAGATAGACGTGAGGTATAGTATTGAGTATAACTTAAAAACCGTGTGTATTAAGCATTGGCGCCCCCTTTGAAGAACACGAAAAATAATATGTGCTTGCAGGTAGGCAATGCATTTTACATACTAAAATATGTGTGAATAAGACTTATTTCACACTTATTAAAGTTAGTATATATGCAATAGTTGTTTTGCAATTAGTCATAGCGCGTATGGAACTACACTAGAGCCGCCTTGTATTACGACGTTGATAATGATTATTCTTTGCTTTAATTGGCTTCTACTTCCAAGTAATAATACCTTATAATACCAGTAAATTAAATTCCTTGTCGCTTCCTCTTATAAACTATACAATTAATTTAGGGTTTTTTTTAGCAACAGTGTCTGAACTCTTGTGCCCCGGCCAAAATGATACCCAACTTTTAAAAAGAGTCAATGTGGTACCTGGACTCTAAATTTCTTATCAACATCATACTTCCGTCAAATTTCTGTTAATTCTCAATTAAAAACCCACGTGTCGGTCACGTGGGGGTATTAATTTTTTATTTTTTTTTCTGTTCCTTTCCTCCCTTTTTTTTTTTTCTTTTCTTTCTTTCTCCTTCCCCGCACAAACTCTCTCTCTCTCCCTTGCCTCACTTTTGCCGTCAAGGCTCCAAGCTCCGGCCACCATCACACAACACCATCCCCATTACCTCTTAAACCCATCTCAAAATAATTGGCAATTTCAAATCCAAATCTAAAACAAGCAAATTACAGAATATAATAGATTGCCAAATTGGGTAAGAACAATACTTGACAAACAGCCTTCAATTCATCAATAAGCTCTTGTGAGACTTTTTTGTGCGAGCCTTTAACCACAAACTCGGTGTTGGGTGTGATCAAAGCAACAGCTTTTAAGTAAATATGACCCAAAAAAAAGGGTAAATTATAAATGGGATTGAAATGAAGGGAAGTTACCGAGCATTGGCATTGGGAGCTTCGCAGAGTGAAAGGTTTGATTGGGGATAGAGGGCAAGTGATCCAGCTGAGAGTGCGACTGCGATTGGAAGCAGGGAGGAGCTGGACCAAAACGGAAATGGGGTTTTCGAGCTCTCGGAGTTTGTTGATGTTCGAGCTCTGAAGGAGGCTCGGAGAGCCATGGAGTTGAATAAGCACTTTGAGGAATGGCGCAAGCAAGAGAACCACGACGGCATGGCCATGACGGTCTAATGGATTCAGATTTCAGAGTATTGATGCTTGTGATCATCACAGGCAACTTGAACTGGACTATGGTTATCCGACCAATTACAAAACTATTTATAAATTATGGGCCGAGAAGATCTTCCGTCCGGCGATCGGACCTCTGAATTTGTCCCACCCCCAATCAGGGAGCGCCATCTGGACTTGGCTCGCCGGAGTTGGGGCACCGTCTGCTCCGTAAGGGCGGTGTTGTGTGATGGTGGCCGGAGCTTGGAGCCTCGACGGCAAAAGTGAGGCAAGGGAGAGAGAGAGAGAGTTTGTGCGGGGAAGGAGAAAGAAAGAAAAGAAAAAAAAAAAAGGAGGAAAGGAACAGAAAAAAAAAAAAAAAAATTAATACCCCCACGTGACCGACACGTGGGTTTTTAATTGAGAGTTAACAGAAATTTGACGGAAGTATGACGTTTGTTGCTACCATTTCATATCTGTCCCGGTACAGACCCCATGACGGGTCAGGAGTAGCCCACCATCGCTGAACAGCCCACCTCTGGGCCCATTACCACGCCCCAGCGGCATCTACTTACTCGGTAGGGATCCCCTACCGAGTGCACTGCCTTGACAACGCCCCAGCGGCCCAGGCAACACCCCAGCGGCATCTACTTACTCGGTAGGGATCCCCTACCGAGTGCACTGCCTTGACAACGCCCCAGCGGCCCAGGCAACACCCCAGCGGCATCTACTTACTCGGTAGGGATCCCCTACCGAGTGCACTGCCTTGACAACGCCCCAGCGGCCCAGGCAACCCCCCAGCGGCATCTACTTACTCGGTAGGGATCCCCTACCGAGTGCACTACCTTGACAATGCCCCAGCGGCCCAGGCAACGCCCCAGCGGCATATACTCACTCGGTAGGGATCCCCTACCGAGCCTACTAGCAAAGCCCTGGCGGTACCCCAGCGGTACCAGCAATACCAGGCCGGGTGTACCGACAACAAGCCTTCCCCTTGGCCTTACAGGGACATCTCTCGACCCGGTACCGTGGACACACAGTCCAGTCGGTACCGGCACAGCCACCTGGCAGCACGTGCTTGTCCACTACCTCGCGGATCGCACTAAAGAACGCCCATACCGCACTAGGACCGCACTAGGCACCGCCGTCCCTCGACGCGCGTGTCGAGGTAGTGGAATAATAGAGTATTCCCTCGTGTCATGGGATGTCCCCCACGCCAGGGAAGCTTGTCTCCGACCTCAACTCATATATAAGGAGTCCTCACTCCTTATTCAAGTAAGTTCTCTCCATTCCTAGAAACTCTGCTCAAATCCTCTCGGGACTAACTTGAGCGTCGGAGGGTCTTCGGTCGGTACACGCCGGCCTCCCCTGACCTCCTTTGCCCTTTCAGGTACTCAAGTGCACTCCAGGTGCGTCCCTACCGAGCAGCTGGGAAACGGCAGGAACAACGTTGATAAGAAATTTAGAGTTCAGGTACCACATTGACTCTTTTTAAAAGTTGGGTATCATTTTGGCCGGGACACAAGAGTTCAGACACTGTTGCTGAAAAAAACCCATTAATTTAGTACCTAGTTACCTACCTTGGCTGACCAACATTTTTTTTTGTGATTTCTGATATTTTGAATATGCATGCATGGAAGTTGTGTAAACCTCCAAGTTCAATCAAGTTTTGTTATTTTATTTTAGTGACAATATGATAGTTTAATGTCTAAAATATGTAATGAAAACGATTGTTTCCTTTCATTTGCTCATTCTGAAATAAATAGTACGTAGATGGTTTTGGACGTAGGTAAACAACATCTCAATTAATTAATCTAGCTCGATCTTATATTTGGTTTTTAGTTTAACCCTTTTAATTTGTTTAGTTCTTTGATTTGCTTTATACATGGTATTGCATGCCTATGAGTTGTCGATCAAAAATACACGTACGTACTTAGCTAGGCACAATTGAGTTTGGATCGTCTGCTAATGTTCTTAAATCGTGATAATGCCTAATATTATGATGTCAATCTTAAACGCATCACTGACTGCGTCTAGAACTTTCTTTCTTTTCTGGGTCGAATTCAAAGCTGCCACTAAAATTTGGATTAATGATCGATGTTACCGTTAGTCGGCCGGCCGGCCGGGCCTCTAGCACATGGGAATGGTCAGACAAGTAGTCGGTGGCTGGTGACTGGTGACTGGTGACTGGTGAGTAAGACAGGTATGTGATAGATAATGGGGCCAAAAATCCACCAAAGCTTTAGCTAAACAACTCACTCACTCCCACTCAAACCCTGCCACCTTGCCCATCAGTTTCGTCACCTTATGATTGTCAAAACCCTGAATTGTGGTACTTGTATTAAAATAGAAACTAGAAAGAGATAGATAGATCGATGGTATATATGAAACTAGAAATAGAGGATACATAGTACTAAGACAAGTCGGTAATACTAGAAGAGTAGAAGTTGGTATTTATATGGATATGTAACAAATCAATTAAGTTATTGTCCGAAAAAAAAAAATCAATTAAGTTGTCACTTTCCAAAGTTTCCAATTCCCATTTCTAACTCTTTGATGCCGGCAGCCGACCATTTCCACCGCCGATTAGGTTTTTCCAAGTCATTAATTGATTAGGTTTTTCTTTTCCCTCTTCATCAATTATATTATTTTTGTTATTTATTTCAATAATATATGTTAACATGCATATATATATATTTATATATTTTGTGGCCTGTCATCTCACCAACTCCGCATGCATGAAGGCTTTTTATCTTCTTATATATATAAGAAAATTTCTCTGTCTTTGACCCACAGATAATTTTTTATTTTTTGGAATTGTCATTTTTGTAGTTTTGTTTATACTTATTTTTCCTTGGTTGGCATGCATATATATACAAAATGCGCCTTCAATTCTTTCACATTCACTAGTTCAGCGTCTGAAAATATCGTAGATGGTCTTGCTTAATTTTTGTTTTATTAATACATGATTATTTTGTCATCGGTCCATATATACTAGTTAAAAAATATGCAAGTTTTTTTTTCCCTCAATTATCGTTTCTTTTACTAACAATTAGTCAATTAGATTCGTAATTTTCTTAAAAGACAAAAGGAGAAAAGGCCATATACAAAAAATAAAATAAAAAATAATTAGTTATGCTTGTTAAGTAATTTATGTCTTTTATTTTGATATTTGAGATTCAAGATGTTAGAGTTTCTCTTGAACCGAAGAACACACAATAAAAGGCCAAACAAGTTGAGATGTCTCTATCTCGCCTTCTTTGTGGCAGCGGCGTCTAGGGTCCTAGGGTTAAGACCCTAGCCCAAAAATGTTTCAGTTTTTCTCACTAATAATATGTTGCTACCATTTCATATCTGTCCCGGTACAGACCCCAAGACGGGTCAGGAGTAGCCCACCATCGCTGAACAGCCCACCTCTGGGCCCATTACATCTACTTACTCGGTAGGGATCCCCTACCGAGTGCACTGCCTTGGCAACGCCCCAGCGGCCCAGGCAACGCCCCAGCGGCATCTACTTACTCGGTAGGGATCCCCTACCGAGTGCACTGCCTTGACAACGCCCCAGCGGCCCAGGCAACGCCCCAGCGGCATCTACTTACTCGGTAGGGATCCCCTACCGAGTGCACTGCTTTGACAACGCCCCAGCGGCATCTCTCCACTCGGTAGGGATCCCCTATCGAGCCCACTAGCAAAGCCCTGGCGGTACCCCAGCGGTACCAGCAATACCAGGCCGGGTGTACCGACAACAAGCCTTCCCCTCGGCCTTACAGGGACATCTCTCGACCCGGTACCGTGGAACACACAGTCCAGTCGGTACCGGCGCAGCCACCTGGCAGCACGTGCTCGTCCACTGCCTCGCGGATCGCACTAAAGAATGCCCATACCGCACTAGGCACCGCCGTCCCTCGACGCGCGTGTCGAGGTAGTGGAGTAATAGAGTATTCCCTCGTGTCATGGGATGTCCCCCACGCCAGGGAAGCTTGTCTCCGACCTCAACTCATATATAAGGAGTCTTCACTCCTTATTCAAGTAAGTTCTCTCCATTCCTAGAAACTCTGCTCAAATCCTCTCGGGACTAACTTGAGCGTCGGAGGGTCTTCGGTCGGTACACGCCGGCCTCCCCTGACCTCCTTTGCCCTTTCAGGTACTCAAGTGCACTCCAGGTGCGTCCCTACCGAGCAGCTGGGAAACGGTAGGAACATAATATATTGGTCCCTTTTTGGTTGTTGGTGCTTTACCAAAGCAGAACCAATATTTTCGGTAATTTTCAATTTTAGTTTTTTATTTTTGGATATTTTCGCTTTGATGAAAACCGGTCGATGATTGCTCATATTGTACTATTTGGTACAAAACTGCATCTCTAAAAGCATCTCCAACAATTTCCCAAAAAAATCTCTATTTTAGGGATTCAAAAATTAATTCTTTATAAATTTTATGCCCTAAAAATTACAGTTTCCCATAATATTCTCTATAATAATTACACATAGATTATTTTATTATTTCTTTGAATTTGAAAACGTTTGTCACATGATTTATACTTCTTATAGAGCGTCAAAATCAAATAGTACGTTGATTTCCTATATTTTTAGAGTTTGCTGTAAATTTTGCAAATCTCCCACTCTTGTTGACCAAAAAAAAAATCTCTCACTCGATCTTCACTTTCTCTCAAATAGAGAAGAGTTTAGAGATTCTGTTGGAGCAAAAATAAACTTTTTTTTTTAATTAATAAAAAATAGCTTATAGAAAAGTTGTTGGAGATGTCGTAAGCGACTAAGCACAATATAATTAATGATGAGTTTCTAATTAATCTAAAATTAACCCAAGGAACTGAGTATGTCCCCCTCGGTGTATAACGTACCCAAGTTCTATTAATAATAATTTAGGCGTCCAAGCTTGAGTGGATGCCTTCACCCTTTCAAAAAAATATCTCAAAAATTAACCCAAGAAACTGAGTATTAATTAATTGGCCGGCTAGCTTGTGGCAATTATATGTATATATATATATCACCAACAAAACCTAGTGGAGATTAACTAAAACCATCTAATTAATATGATAATATTCTTCGAAAAGGGAACGGCCACTAGATTCAGCTAAAGATTCAGAAACTCCATTGTTAATGATCGAATCAAATTGCATGTACGGTGTACATACGTTGATTAGCCTCCCGAAACCTACATTATTCACGTACGTTAACTTCTCGATCAATGTGTGTGTGTGCATATATATATATATATATATTCCTTCTTCCTGCTGATCTCTGTCTCGGTCTGGATATATAACTGGATTAAATATGCACTGTGCGAGATCAACTCATTGGCCCTCTGAGAGGAGGAACTATTGGAACTTCAACCCTGAAGGATCATGATGAAGACATTCCATACATTGACTTAATAAAAAACGGTGATATCAAGACTAGCTTGTATGATAATCGATATTCATGAAAGTGATCGATGCACAGCTTAGGCATATATGCACACTACAAATTAATTAAGTGCATGGGTTTTTCTATTGAATCGTGCCCCTCCCTCGACCTCGTATATATTAACCATGCATGCATTGTGAAGCTACCAGATCGAACAGACGGTATCTGAGCACCCTTCGATCGGCCCGGTGGCCGGAGTACGTACGTACGTGGGTTCTGCGAATGAATCTTCATCATATAAATAAATCGATCACAGGCACACCAATATATATATATATATATATATATATATATACTGCATGTATATATTATATGAAGTCACTTCAGAAGTTCAGAGATGGTCAGATATATGGACTTGGTATAAGCTAGTAGCATTTTCATGGGTGACATTTGGCATAAGATATATACACACACAGATGAAAAATAGTACGTTGATGTAAGCAGTAAGCTTCTCACTACCACAATTTTGGGCATTAAGGACAAGATATATATATATATATATATATATATATATATATATATATATATGGAAACAAAGTTCTACGTACGTGTCCGAGCTTTCTACAGGGAAATATGAAAGAAATAGTGAAATACAAAACATGCAGTGATGCAGACATGCAGACATGCAGTGCAGAAGCTAGCTATATATATGGTTCTTATTTTTCAACAGTTGTGAATTCAATCACTCATGTTTTGACAAATTTGGAACTTCGGTCAAATATCGATCATAGGTGAAAGGATTATTTCTTTCTTAATTTGGTGGGGTTATTTTGTATAAATGATCGTATCTTGTGTTGTTTAGTAGTTTGTGCCATACCACAAGTGCCGTTTTGATATATATGTCTAGTAGTCATTTGGGTATGCTCGCACCAAATTTGAAGATTTTTCTAGGTTTTTTTTCTTCTATTTTATTAGTAGAAGCGTCGCAAGACGTTACAGATTTTGAGTTTCAGATCTTAAATTTTATTTTAATCCGGTTTTAGGATTGTACTTCATCTTCTTACATGTGCTATCGCTAGCTTGAGTATATGAAATTGCTTAGACAGTGACTATTTTTTTCGTATCCTTAGGGACAAGTCACTATTTTTAATTTCGCTTTATAATGAAATAAGAGATTGTCTTCCGTTCAAAAAAAAATTTATTACACATTTCAGCAATATATTAACTTGAAAGATAAAGTCTGGGGTTATAACAATTTTCTTTTCTAAATTCAAAGAATAATTGGTCAATTACAATCCAATTATACATACATACACAACATAATCGTAAAGCAGTGGAGGTGCTCCATTTCTTCCTTGTTTTCCGTCAGGAGGCGTCTTTTTGTGTTGTTGGATGAGCTATTCCTTATGAGTTTCTTCTCATTTTCTTTCTTTATTCTATCTCCAACGTTTTCTTTTCCAGAGTTTTTTGTTTGCGGAGGTGCTCTTTATCCTTCTATTGCGGTGACAGTTATCTCTAACGGGCTTGTTGAGAGGCTGGCATCGGATTCTTGGAGGTGAGATGCAGATCATGGCGGCATAGCTATTTTGTTTTCTAGTTTTGTTTTTTGTTTATTCGTTAGTTCAAATAAGTCACTATTGTGTTGAGCTAGAGTTTCAGAGTTTGTTTTTCAGATGATTTTCTTGTGTGGATCTTAGTCAGAGTCCTTGTTGTGGTTTTTTACTATTGGGCCATGGTTATGTATAGCATTGTACATACGTTCTTGGGGACTAACTGCTTTAACATCGGTGTATTCATGTTGTTGATTAATGTGTTGGTGAGCCGTCCTTGCACGTGATCTGACATTTTGAGACACGGAGTGGAAAAGGGTGAAGCCCATTAACCTTATCAATGTAAGCATAGAGAACAAAAGAACTACAAAATCTTGAACAAAACAATAAAAATGAAAGCCCAGGGCCTAGGTCAGGAAAGCCCACAGACAACGGTTTCCTAGACTTAAAACATTTTGGTTGCCTTAAACCCTTGCATCAAAACCCTCACTCTCATCGACAGCGGCAAAGCAAGTTAAACCAAAACCATGGTGAAGTCGTACCTCCGGTACGAGCAGGCTGCGGCCTTCGGCGTCATCGCCTCGGGCGATTCAAACATCACGTACGACAGCTCTGGGAAGCACCTTCTTGCTCCGGCCCTTGAAAAGGTGGGTGTGTGGCACGTACGACAGGGCGTTTGTACCAAAACCCTCACCCCTTCCACGGCCACCACTGGAAAATCTATCTCAGTCACCTCCATCGCCTCCTCGCCTACTTCTCTGGTAAAGTTTCGTTTTTTAGTTCAACTCTTTTCTTCTTCTTTTTTCTCTTGCAATTTGTTGCAGCTAACAAAGGGTTGTTTTCGAAATTTTTACTGTCTTCCACAATAAATAATTGGATTAAATGAGTTCAATCTCTATATTTTGGGAGGGAAGATTGCACTTTGTTTGTGCTGAGAAAGAGGAAATGCTTAACACTCTGCAGCTGAATTGTTCAATGTCCTTCTAATGTTTGAAGATGGGCTTGTCTGAACATAGAGTAACACAAAAATTTAATACTTTCTAGCTGTGTGGCAATGTTTTTGGTTGTACTAGGCTCAATTAAGCAGAGGATTTTGTTTTAGCTCAATTCGATCCTATTGATGAGAATTTAATACTCGAAAGTACTTACATTTCTCTATGAAATGCTTTGTTTCTCATACCAAGTTTTTAGAGAGATGGTAACATGGAAATGAGGAGTTTGCTTTCATAGTTTAGATAAAATTGAATAACTTGTTATTGTCAGTTTTTGCACAGTTAGTATCTGAGGTAATGAAACAAGTTTTGATTGCAGATAGCTACTGGGTATTCAGATGGTAGTATAAGAATTTGGGATTCTGAGAAAGGAACCTGTGAGACCACACTGAATGGGCATAAGAAGGCTGTCACTGCCTTACGGTATGACAGACTTGGATCTAAACTTGCATCTGGAAGCAAAGATGATGACATTATATTATGGGATGTGGTCGGTGAGACAGGCCTATATCGCCTCCGTGGGCATCGCGATCAGGTATGTTATTAGTTATTACAGTTGTTCAAATAAAACTTATAACTCTTACTTTTACTTTTACTGGCATGAGCCTTGCTTATAACCCTTAATTATCTTCATTTGTCATGTTCAGGCTGCAATATTTTAATTTATTTATGTTTGCTTCCTTTATGTAGGTCACTGACCTTGTCTTCTTGGATTCTGGTAAGAAACTCGTCAGTTCCTCAAAAGATAAATTTATGAAAGTGTGGGATCTTGATACCCAGCATTGCATGCAGACAATTAGTGGCCATCATAGTGAAATTTGGTCCATAGATAGTGATCCAGAAGAAAGATATTTAGTCTCTGGGTCTGCAGACCCGGAGCTTAGATTTTACACAATTAAGCATGACTTGGAAGATGACCAATCCATCTCTAAAGGGAATGGAACTGAAATAGTGGACAGTGGAGATCCACCCATTCATAATAAATGGGAAGTTTTGAAGCTGTTTGGTGAGTTTCCGCGGAAAAACAACGAGGGTAGAGTTGCAACTGTGAGATTCAACAAGTCTGGAAATTTGCTGGCTTGTCAAGTGGCAGGAAAGACAGTAGATATATTCCATGTACTGGATGAGGATGAATCAAAGCGGAAAGCGAAACGCAGGCTTCACCGGAAGAAAGAAAAGAAATCTGCAAAGGGGGCACCTGAGGTGATGGAAAATGGAGACACACATCGTGTAGCTGGAGAAGAAGGAAATAGTCCTGCTGTTACAGTCCTCGATGTTTTTAAGCTTCTTCAAACTATTCGAGCAAGCAAAAAGATATGTTCCATCTCTTTCTGTCCAAACACTACAAAGAGTTCAATGGCTACAATAGCTTTGTCATTGAACAATAATTTGATGGAATTTTATTCCATTGAAAGCAATGCAGTGAACAAAACACTTTCCATAGAGCTCCAAGGACACCGATCTGATGTCAGAAGTGTAGCACTTAGCTCAGACAACACACTCTTGATGTCAACTAGTCACAATGCGGTAAAGATTTGGAATCCAAGTACTGGTTCCTGCCTGCGAACTATTGATTCCGGATACGGCATGTGTGGTTTTATCATTCCTAATAGTGAGTATGCACTTGTTGGAACTAAAAGTGGAACAATGGAAATTATTAACATTGGAAGTGGCACTTGCATTGAAGCAGTGGAAGCTCACGGTGGCTCTGTCATGTCAATTGCAGCCATTCCCAATGAAAATGGTTTTGTCACAGGAAGTGCGGATCATGACATTAAGTTTTGGGAATATGAAGTTAAACAGAAGTCTGCTCAAGTATGTAATTTATACATTATGTTCTTAATTGAGTAACACTACATCTTTCCAATACATAGTTCTGGAGCATGATACTACTGTTTGATCATATTGACATCTTTGATGTTCAGAAGTAGTATTGTTTTTATTTATTTCTCAAAAAGAAACCAACTCTCTTACTCTCTTAGGCCTGTTCTATGAAATCCATAAAAAACATTGATGATATGCAAACTGAAATAAGTTCAGCTTCTAATACTTATGATTGTCAAGTCATTTCAACAATGTGGAGTCTGCAGCTTTGACCTTGGAGCATCTATATTGATACATTATGCGTATTTATGCACGTACATACATTTGCATTTATGTATGGAGGAAACAAAGAACTGTCATTTGTGGCTTTAAGTTTGAATAAACCTAGTGAGTGAATGTGATCATTAATGATAGGTATCAACATGAAATGTCATTGTTGATGTTGTTGGCCTTCATTAATGTCTTTTTTCCCCCTTATAATCATTTATGTATTGATCAGGTTAGTAATACTGCGTTCACTCTGTTCGAAACAGGATTCCAAGCAGCTAGTGGTGTCAAATGTAAGGACTATGAAGATGAATGATGATGTCCTTGTGGTTACTGTCAGCCCTGATGCCAAATACATTTTGGTTGCACTATTGGATTGCACAGTGAAGGTCAAATTTGATATTTTGATGGGTTTTCTTATTTATGTTCCTTCTAGGTTGTGAAGTGTAACTGCAAACAAACATATTATTCAGTTATGAAATTCATGTGTCAAAAATCTGTATGTGAGTAGGTGATATGGTTGTTAGTTTCACTTTTCTTTAGCATCGGTACGCTGAATTACATTTTCATACATGTAGCCCAATTCTGAGATTTATTACCTCTAACAACAAGTTAAGATCCTTGATTGGTGATGTAAAGATAGAGCATTATAAAATGACATCTGAAACTATAATATATTGAGGATAAGGATAATTGATCTTATGTCTTAAAGCTATCTATGGTGGAAAATTATAATAAGAGATGCTTAGAATTACCTTGGATCACCTTACATGGTTTGAAGAAAAATAAATTTGTGTTCCCCGTGATATTACTTTTCCCTCCCTGTAATAGTTTCCTTGAATTTGTGTAATCAATTGGTAAATCTACAAAATTATTTTTATTTATTTATTTATTTATTTATTTTCAGGTGTTCTTTATGGATTCACTTAAACTTTTCCTTACCTTGTATGGTCATAAGTTGCCTGTGCTATGTATGGATACATCATCTGATGGAGACCTGATAGTGACTGGATCTGCTGACAAAAATTTGAAGATTTGGGGTTTAGATTTTGGTGATTGTCATAAATCCTTATTCGCTCATGAGGACAGGTGCAGCTTTATATATATATATATAATATATATATTATATATATATATATATATATACACACACATACAATCTTTTAATGAACGCAAGTTTGGATGCTTGAAGTTCTACTGACAATTTTGATGAACTGTTTTCATGATGCAGTGTAACGGCTGTGCGATTTGTGCAAAATACGCATTACATGTTTAGTGCTGGAAAAGAAGGCATAGTAAAATATTGGGATGCTGATAAATTTCAGCTGCTTTTAACTCTTGAGGGACACCATGCTCAAGTTTGGTGCCTCGGAATTAGTAACCGTGGTGATTTCATTGTCACGGGATCTCATGACCGATCAATTCGTCGCTGGGATCGCACTGAAGAGCCATTTTTTATTGAGGTAATTGATGCTTTTTGAGGAAAAAAGTAACTTTGCACTGTAATAATTTGTTATATTAAATAAAAGCTTATCCTGTACTTTGTCTATGGCTTTTGTGTACTGATGCCTTAGGTTAAGTAAGCGCCTTCTCAATAAGACATGTTCTTACTTTATTAAGTGCTTCGTTCGAAATTGCAGGAAGAGGAAGAAAAGAGGCAGTTAGAACAGATTGAGTCTGAACTTGACAATGCGTTAGAGAACAGGTATGCACCAAAGGAAGAAATCCCCGAGGCGGGAGCTGTGGCCTTAGTAGGGAAGAACTCTAAAGAAACAATTACAGCTGCTGATGCAATTATTGACGCAATAGATTTAGCAGAGGCAGAATTGAAGCGACTTGTCGAACATGAGGTGGATTTATTTTTTTTGCTTGATAATAGCTATTATGATGTGCTTTATCTGTGTGAGTGTGTGTGTGTGTATGTATTTACTACATAGCTCTGTTCATAATACTTTCCATTACATGGTTGTGCCGACAATATTCTTATACAGTGTTTTAGCTTGTCTGCTGAATATGTGTTCTTTCACAAAAATAGAGAAAAAGAGAAAAAGAAAATGTATCATGTTTTCAAGTAACAACTTGACAGCTCTCAGCAGACATTATATCAATTCTTTTGAAAAGAACATTTTATTGTAAACGCATACATCATACCGTACATAATTTTGGCCGAGTTTAATAGGAATCCTTAGTCTAATTTTTTTAATTAATGCATGAGCTCTATGATGAGTGGATCATTAGAAATCAAAGGATAAATTTGGTGTCAGTGGTCTCCTCATTTATATGTAGCATGATTTATTTAATTAGATTCATGATGGTGCTAGGGATATACCTTATAAAAAATGCCAAATAAGAAGGATGAGGGTTGCAAATTTTAAATGAGCACACTGAATACCCAAAGCATGGGTGTGCCCTCTTTTGGTATCTCTGATGACCTTTTGGGACTTTGGGTCACTAACTGCTAGTCGTGAAAATTATACTTGTGATTTTAACTCTGAAAGCTGTTATATAATCTCATTTGATCACCACTGAATGGTTTCACATGTAATTTCAGTCGGAGAAAATCAGGGGAAGTGTTGCTGAGTTTAACCCAAATAGTCTTATGAATGGGCTCTCTCCATCCGAGTATGTTCTTCGTGCACTTTCAAATGTTCAGACAAATGATCTGGAGCAGACGCTACTGGTATGCTTGTGGTTGGCACTAGATAAGCACACTTAAAAAGAAGTGAAATTTCATTATTGCTAGCTTAAAATTTAAGAGCTCTGACTTGTTTGTTTTGCTGGTTTTTAATAATTTCTTCAAATGTAAGGATGGTCTTTTTTTTTGTCATAGTTGGTTTTTAGCTGGTTTTTAATCATCCTTTCATTCGAAGAGAATGTAAGGATAGTCTAGTTGTCTTGAATCAGCATTTTGAGTAGTATACCTTTATATTTATATATTTTGAACATCTTTTAAAATCATTGTTATAGTGATACATCGTACTTTCCTTTCACATTCTATTCATTCATAGTACCTTTATATATATATATATATATATTTTTTTTTTTTAGGGTTTAGGGCAAACAGATGGTAATATCTACTCAGAAGAACTGAAAATTGAAAGGAAAAAAAAAAAATTTCCTAGTGCACCTTTGATTGCCTCAAGCTGACTTCTGTTTTTGGGGGGATTTTACTATATATTTTTATATGGTTATGCACGGCGAGTAGTTTTTCCTTTGTTGGTTTAATTATTATTAGTGGAGCTTATTTGAACAGCATTCTTGTGCAGGCTTTACCTTTCACAGATGCTTTGAAGCTTGTGTCTTACTTGAAGGACTGGACTTTGAATCCTGATAAGGTTGGTGTATGTCGCCTTGTTCAAAGACTTTAGAATCCATGGAAATTTATTCATTAAACATACTTGTATCTTTATGCACAAATTTTTGACGTGTGGCATATTCTTTATCATATCTTCATATATCCTCTTGCACTTGTACACAGTCATGCTTATAAAATTAGGATGTGATTCCTAAGAACTATCACACTTCAGTTTCGGTATTCAAGGTGTAACAGTCGCGGCAATGTGTTTTTAAAATTTGTGCAGGTTGAACTCGTTTGCAAGATTTCTTTAGTTCTACTGCAGACACATTTTAATCAGTTGGTCAGTACTCCGGCGGCAAGACCTATGTTGACTGGTTTGAAAGAGATTCTTTACCCCGAAGTTAAGGTATTTGGACTGTTCAGCATTTGTACTTGGAAATTGTATTTGGTTAATCGTGCCTTCAATACTTTTAAATGTAGTATTTTAGTTGGTAAAGTCTATATTTTGGAGGCCGGCTAGCAAAGACTTAATTAGTTGTGAGAGACGTCTGCTAAGGTTTCCTTTCTTATATTAAAATGTAAGGCTGTATTGTTCCCTTCTAGTGCGGAGAAGTGAGGCACTTGAACAGTATGTATGTATGCATGTAGTTTCTATCTGAAAAATTTCTGTTGAGATGATGAGGGTTTAATCTCTGTCAGGAACGCAAAGACATCATTGGTTTCAACCTTGCAGGGATGGAACATCTAAAGGTGCGGCTTTAATCTTTGAATCTCCTTGTGTATCCTTGTGGTTGTTATGGTATTTATGTTTTTTAATTGATTCCATATGATGTTTCAGCAACTGATGGCTTTGAGATCAGATGCATTATTTCAAGATGCAAAATCAAAGTTGCAGGTAATTCGTGCACAGCATTCCAAGCGTCTAGATGGAAGGACAGGCACAGGCACAGGCACAAGAGAAGAAAATCAAAGTAAGAAGAGGAAGACAAAAAACAATAAATCAAATGATGGACACGCTTGGGTATGATGTTGTAGCAAGAGATTATTTGACTACAAGTTGGCCTGAGAATTCCAGCCGTGACATTAAAACATGGTAAGCCAATTATTTCGAAGATGGATGCCTATCTCGCTGTCAGTTTCATTGTTTAAGCTAATGGATATCTGCTGTTGGGACGATTGCAATTTTGTAACTCTCAAGTGATCAAACTATATTCTTATATAGTCCTAGGAAATGTAACAAAATTCTGGTTGATGCCAACAGTGGGTACCTTTGTGCTAGAGTTCTACAGTTAAAGGAATTATTATATGGGTCAAATGCATACATGTGGTAGAGATTTGAGTAATTATAAACCCAAATATTGTGCTCTAATGATGTTCTCAAGTACGATTAACAATTCTGAACCCTATCAAAGTTTTATTGATCTCATATATATAACTTAGCTCCCTATTATATAGGAGTGCTTTGCTTATGACTTGTATTATGGCCGGACAAGGGACAACCATTTCATTTCCGGCATACACATGAGAGATATATATATATATATATATATATATATGAATATAGCTAGTATGCTTGTTATGTTTCCTAGCGGAAGTTTTTGCCTTCAAAGGTCTGGCCAAACTGCCAATTCTTGGGGGTTATATGCCATGAAGTTGAGTGTCTTTTATCACTTGCTTCTACTCTGAAGGTCAGAGACTCCCCAACCAACTTGGCATCAGTAACCCACCTCTGACCCCACATCCGCTTCATCGTTGTCCATCGGAGCTTGTCGTTGCCCTTCACTTGCAGGCTGATCACATCCCCAGCAGCTCCCACATTCCACACCAACACTTCATTGAAGTAAGGATTCCCAGTTATCGTGAAACGGATGCCTCCCTTCTTTTGGCATGGAACCCTGCAAACAAGTAATCACTTACAATTGTAAACATGCATGTTCATCATCATTTTTTTTCCCCTCAGCTTATATGCTATGATATTTTACACGTTGAATATGGGAATAATAAAAGGACAAATGCTTTCTTCGAGTGTACCTAATTTGGAGCATTTGGCTCTCTCATATGAGCACGGTCATGTCTCGCAATATAACATGCAAAATATTTGAGAAGCAATAAAACCTTTCGGAAAATTCTAACATGCAGCCTGTTTTTTCGAAATGCAAAACATGTAAATAAATTACCTGCGGTATACGATTGGAACTATGCCTGCCTTGTACTCTGCAATGTTGAGGAAAACAGGCTTGGCAATATCGAAGTGCTCGCGTGGTGCATTGCACCATCCTCCATTGTCACTTGGAAGGTTATAATTCGGTGGGCAATGGTTGGTTGCCGTAACATGAAGAGTTGGCTGCCCGGGCTTGCACCATTGTGGGGAGTCCACGCATTGGATGTCGTAACAAGCACCACACGACTGCCCGTTGTTGAACAAAGCGTCGCTCAAAGCCACTGTCTCGAGGCCATAGCCTTCTTGAACGACGTCGTGGTAGCCACAGGCACCACCTACACCCAATTTTTTTCAAAAGATCAATCGCAAACTATTATAAGCTGTAATATTAATTCTTTTGCTAAATATCTGACATGAGTGCACCTAATCAGTTATACCAATTGATCGACAGTCATACAACAAGCATATATAACATGTCGAACTGTGATATTGTGACATTTTCCATTATTATGAATCAGTACTAAATCGTACCAAATGTGCCGGAGCCGCCTTCGTAGAATGTGGCATGAGCATGCTTCCAAGGGCCAGCTCTGAACCTTGGCTTATGGTGCTTAATGGGAAATCCAGTGACATGGTCAGGTAGTACGAGAAGAAAGAGAAGCAACGAACCCAAGAGGGCACAACTCAGTGTCGCCATTATTGACCTTTACAAAGCTAGCTAGCTCGATCCTCTCTCTTTAATCACCAAAAGAGAGACAATTAAAGCTTGATATCGTATTTGGTTTGAAGATTCTTGTGTGGCACGGTTGTGTTATATAGTAAAAGATTTTAGTTATTTTGTTGCGGTTGTTTCAATTTAGTTAACCTCGTTCGTTGATTCGTGCCGCTACTGTACTATATATGGATGGGGCAGATGTGCAGTTTAGTTTTCTTCTCTACCTCTCTTTTGAACGCCATTGCCGTTGCCATTGACATGCCAGCTAGCTATATGTATGTTTTTATAGCCAACTAATATTTAACTGTATCGATCTCTCTCTCACTCTTGGTTACTAGCTCGAAAGTTCTTAACTCGGACCAAGTCGATTGAAAAATATTGCCCAAGAATATATGGCACTAATTAAGATGATAGCTAGAGAAAATAAGCATGAACTTCTTCCATGGAAAATTTGATTAACATGCATAAAACTAAAGGCCTAAGCACAATCTAAAAAGAAATGAAAAAGGATGAAGGGTACAAAAAATCAGCCGGCCTTGATATATACAAAGTGCCTTGCTTTATTCGTGAAGATGTTATGATATATGTTCCTATGCGAAATTCTTGCCTTCATAAGTCTGGCCAAACTGCCAATTATCAGGGGCAACATTTAACGAGGTCGAAGTTCTTCCATCACTCGCCGTCACTCGGAAGCTTAGCGACTGTCGACCAATTTTCCGTTGTAAATCCACCGCTGACCCCACATTCGCTTCATCGACGTCCATTGAGGCAGCTGCTCTTCACCTTTCACTTCCACTTTGATCACATCCCCAGCACCTCCGACATTCCACACCAACACTTCATTGAAATAAGGATTCCCAGTTATTGTAAATTTAATGCCTCCTTGCTTATGTTCACATGGAATCCTGCATTAATTATGACAATGAATAGTACGTACAATGAGGTGAATGAGCCATTAACTTGTATTGATCAACAGCAGATTAATCAATGACATTGATGTTAAATCCAATAAAACCTATGAATTATATATAAATATTTGTGGATATATAATTGCGCATATATAAATATGTAATTACACGTACTCTTGGTCTCCATACTTTCGGACATTTTCCATTTTCGTTCCACAATTTCAATCTTCGTATTTTCTGAACTTTGCACTTGCGGTGCAAATCGTTAGCGGACTAAATAAAGAACAATATATGCTAGTTGAACTATATTTAAATCACATGACGTACCAATTGATGTGACAATTAAATATATACATAACTTAACTGCCACATCAAATGTCACGTCATGTGATTTATATGTAGTATGTAGTACGTACACCAAATAATTTACACTTTTTATCACAGAAAAAAGGGTATATGATCAGAGAATCTCTCCCACTAATTTACATACTGAAAATAGCAATAGAACAAGTGAATGAAGTTTCTTTCCAGATAAAAAAATGGCAATAAAAGAACCATATCGGCAGCAATTAATATGTAATTACCTGCGGTATGTGACTGGAACGATGCCAGCCTTGTACTCGGCAATGTTGAGGAACACAGGCTTGGCTATGTCGAAATGCTCACGGGGTGAATTGCACCATCCTCCGTTGTCACTCGGCAAGTTGTAATTCGGAGGGCAATGGTTGGTTGCTGTAACAGTGAGAGTTGGCTGCCCAGGCTTACACCATTGAGGCGAGTCCTCGCATTTGATTTCGTAGCATGCACCACATGTCTGCCCCTTGTTGAACAATGCATCGCTCAATGCTACTGTCTCCAGGCCATAGCCTTCTTGAACTACATCATGGTATCCACAGGATCCACCTAGATGCTCCAAATGTTTCATAATTAGTTAAAGGGATTAACATAATATGATCGACGTAGTACGTAGCATACCATAGCAACCAAGCCAAGAAAAAATGAATTCTATTTGAGGATTAATACACGGTTTGGTTGGCAGCATCTCCGAATAGGCTAGTCGTTTGGGATGATGGCAAGCATCCAGCCCGTGGTTATAAGTGGTATGATCATTAGTTGGATTCGGAAAATTTCTCTTGCCAACAATTTGAGAGTTTCTGTTATCAAATTATGAATCGATCGAAAAATTTGCTTCGGTGAAATTAATATTCAATATATTAGTCTGATGTACAATACAAGATTCCACATAATCAACGGTTCCGACCGCAATTTAAGAACACAAGCCAAATTCTCTTGCAAGTGTAAGGTTTTATATGTTAAAACCGATGAGCTCCGGTCTAAGCAGCTAAGCTTATGACAACATAACATGTCAAATATTTGACAAGAAACTTCTAGTTATATCCGAATTCCCACATAGAGTGATAGAGGGGTTTGATTTGGTTCGAGTTTTTGTGGGTGGGTAGGTATCATCGTCTAATAGGCCAATCTTTTAGGGTCACCACCATGCATATATGGTACTTATAAAAAGAATTCTTACGTACCAAATGCTCCGGAGCCTCCTTCATAGAATGTGGCATGAGCATGTTTCCAAGGACCAGGCTCGAACTTTGGCATCTCCTGATCCTGCTCCTGCTCCTCATCAGCATTGACAAGGACTGATAGTCTGCTAGGTACTAGTCCAACAAGAAACAAGACTAGGAATGACCCCAAGAGTGCTCTCAAAGACAATTTCATGGCGTAATTAGAACCGGATAACGATGACATTAACATGGCTTTGGCAGCTTGATCTATATATATATATACCTCTTTTTCTATCTTAGATTCTCCCTTTGTTCAGGTTATTTTTAGCAGCGGTAAATTTCGGTTAAATTAGTTGGATTCTGATGTTTACTCGTGCCTCTATAATTAATCTAGCTACACCCTCTCGATCTATTATAGTTAATTTTACTCTCTACCTCTCTTTGAAATGCCATGCACTTCCGGCTATAGATTTATGTGGCCTACATCAATCTAATTCTCTCTCGATAAATGGTAATCATACAAACTAATGGATTATTTGTAAAACGAGATTAACTTCCTTTCAGCTCAAGTAGAGGAGGAGCTAAATCCGATTTAAATTCCAGCTTAAATTCCTTAATAACTTGCATGGTATACTCTCTTCGATTAACTCAACAATACAAAGTTTAGTGTTACCACTGTCAAATGTAATTATCACATGACGTCCCAAAACTATTTATCCTTATGACACCCCAGGGCAAGAACCCAATTGAATTTGGTTTGTGAGTAACATTTTGAATAATGACAAATTCGGTTAGTGGGCAATAGTGTTTATAAAATTTTATTTTTATTATTTTTAACGAAATCTTTTCTTTTAAACCGGGATTCTTGGGCTCCTAAACAAGACGCTAACACCCTGCGGCAAGAGACCAATTGAATTTGGTTTTTGAGAAGCATTGTGAATAGTGATAAATTCATGTGCTAATGGATTTTGAAATATAATGGAATTTTTGAAAATTTTAATGACTCTTTGCTGGAGTGTCAATAAAAGTGTCGTAGTTCTCATTGGTCAAGAGACACTACCTATTAAGCACCAGACTGGAAGTAGACGTTTTCGTATTATACATCCCAAAGCAAAAGAAATAATATTATAAAAAAAAATTTAACTGAAACACTTTTTTCCGACGAAATTTTTGTGGGCAATAGTGTTTATACAAATTTATTTTAATTTTATTTTTATTATTTTAACGAAATTTTTTCTTTCGAACCGGGATTCTTAATTGGACTCCTAAACAAGATGTTGGCTTACACCCTGTGGCAAGAGCCCAATTGAATTTGGTTTTTGAGAAGCATTTCAAATAGTGAAAAATTTGATAATGATCATATTTTGAAGTAAAATGGAATTTTCCAATTTTTTTAGAGACTCTTTGCCGGAGTGCCACCACATACAAATTTGTCCTCTTGGTCACGTTAATCTAATAGGATAGATTTAGGTAATGACTTTTTATGTCAAGCTCCAATAGGACAAGTAATTATTTATAATTAATCTCGTCTTTGTAGAAATAAATTGACGTCTTCCGCTCAAACAAAATATTAGGGGAGAAACTCTTCATATAAATTAAAACTAGCACATATATCTTCTCTTAATTTTTACAGGGTTAAGAGTAAACCTTTTACATAAAAAATTTGAAATTCGAAATAGAAAAAAAATGTACAAATCGTAAACAGCGCATGTGCTAATTTACAGTATCGCTAGTTAATTTTGGAGCTGGAGAATCCCTTCTTATTCTGATAGACCTCAGAAAACTTAATTAAATAGCACCTTTCTAATCGTCGAACGCATTGTAAATAATGATCAATTACTTAGCGCCTTTCCTAGAAAAGTATGAATCAAAGTATACCAATTAATTAAGCAGGTTTCCTAGCTAGACGAAATTCTTGCCTTGGAAGGTCTGGCCAAACTGCCAATTGTTGGGGACTATATGCCATGAGGTTGAAGTTCTTCTATCACTTGTCTTAACTCGGAAGGTCAGTGACTCGCCAACCATCTTCTGGTCAGTCACCCACTTCTGACCCCAAAGCCGCTTCATCGGCGTCCATTTCAGGTTCTTCCTGCCCTTCACTTCAACGCTGGTCACATCCCCAGCACCAGCCACGTTCCACACCAACACTTGGTTGAAGTAAGGATTCCCTGTTATTGTGAACTTTATGCCTCCTTGCTTTTGGCATGGAACCCTGCAATTTAAGCAATTAAACCCTAATTAATCCCCGCTCCGTTGTTCCATTTGAAGAAATGATCGAGTGTGATGGAAGCCCTAGCCCGATTTTATTACGTACGTACCTGCGGTACATGACCGGAACAATGCCGGCCTTGTACTCGGCAATTTTGCTGAATGAAGGCTTGGCTATATCAAAATGCTCACGAGGTGGATTGCACCATCCTCCATTATCAGCGGACTGCTGGTTATTTGGGGGGCAATTGTTGGTGGCCGTGACAATAAGAGACTGCTGCCCTGGTTTGCACCACTGAGGACTATCCACACATTTGATTTCATAACATGAACCACAAGCCTGCCCATCGTTGAACAATGCATTGCTCAACGCTGCTGTGTCCAAGCCATACCCTTCTTTCACTACATCTTCGTAGCCGCAAGCTCCCCCTGCGACCACAATTACCAAATGTACGTACGTAGTAGCATTGTTATCATTAAATCGATGATAGAAAATAATGAACAAGCTAGAGATCGAGCATTATTCATACCAAATGTTCCGGAGCCTCCTTCATAGAATGTGGCATGAGCATGCTTCCACGCGCCGTTAGCGAACCTTGGCCTGTGGTTGCGAGCAACTACATGAAGCTCGCCATCACTACGTGCACCGCCCCGTACTGCTGCATTGTAACCAACTTTTTTCCATTCACTTGCATGAACATAATGAGGCAGCACAGGAAGAACGAGTAGGAATGAACCCAAGAGGGCTTGAAACAATGGTGCCATATCTATATATATGTATGATATATTAAATCTCTGAAAGTGATTTGTGTTTTTCGATTCGTTTTACTTTAGATTCTTGTGCAGCTAGCGCAGATTTATAAGGGTCTGGAATTTAGGTAATGTTTAATTTGTAATGTCGCGTCTATTTCGGTTTACTTGGATTTGGAGGGATGCAAGTGATCCGGGTCGTTATCATGCTCCTATAATTTCACAAAAGTGAATATTTAGTCATCGGCCAAAAAAGTGGTCAGAAAAAAAAACCAAGAAATATATATGGCAATGGCGTGTGTTGCATAACACATTAATTAGATTTGCTATTTCCGGCGGCTGGATTTGGTTGTAAAATCATAACTGGGTTTTTCTTTGGTACAAATCCGCAAGTAACCGAATTTAGAGATGAGCATTGTGAACTGAAAGACTAAACCGAACACAATCGGAGCCAAACCAATCCGGCTTTTGTTTTATTTTTATGCTGCTCATGTTGTGAACTGAACGGGAACGGAGAAATATATCAAGCATTCCCCGCTAAGGTCAACCTTACCATAAAAGATGCAATCGACATTATTTTAAAAAAATGAAGTTCAATTATCCAAACCACTTGTAAATTAGGGTTTTCATTCAAGGACCATGCCTGGAAAAAAATAAGTCAAATAAAAAATAATTGATCTAACCATCTGATTACCCATTATCATTTTAATTATATCCGAGAGTTGATTGTAAACGGTATTATTACTCTCATAAACGGTACATAAGATTTTTTTGGTACAAACGGGGTAGAAGTTGCTTGTATACGACATTCCTCAAATGAGGATTCCCCGTGCTTAAAGGTACGTAGACTTTGAAATGGCAACTTAAGCAAGTACTGGGAGTCTGGAACAGAGCTAGACCAAAGGAAAGATACAAGACAGTAAAGCTCAATAGCGGTATATAAGTTGCTTGTATGCATCTTTGTGCTTCGTGTAGTGGTCGATCTCTGCCTGCAGACAAAAATTGAGAACAATACGAGTATTCGTAATTTGACAAAACAATATGAAAATCGATCTTTAGGTCATCCTTTAATAATATTTAAAACCTACCTTGCGGACTCCCTTTATGGCAACCAATAGCTTTTCGCCAATGAAATCTCTGAAGAGATCGTCTTCCTGTAGAGCTTCTAGTGATTCAGAAAGTGACTTTGGTAACCTTTGTAGTTCTCCATCAAGGCTAGAAGGATTTGTGTCTGGTAATGAGGAAATATTATAAAAATGTGAGACTACAGTAAAACATCCCTCCAAATGATCAAAAAGGTATGCATTACGCATTCAAAAAGACCACATCTTCCAACGTTCTTCTATTCTCATGACAGAGTATGCACTAAACTCATGAAAATTCCACGGAGATATTGAAAAGAAGTCGATGTTGCAAAACATAATTAGTGAGGAAAAAGTAATACTGTACTATCGAAAGAACAAAGATTTCCATTCCAGAAAATCCGTCAAATGCATCATGGAAGTTTCCAAAACAATCATTATTACGCAATGCATTGTACACTTGAATAGAACGAGACTAACCAGAAATACTACTGTAGTCAATTCGAGCAATTTCAAGATGAATATCATATCTTATAGCCAACTAAGCTCATAATATCTGATGATATGTAATCTTACCAACAGGTTCAGGGAGACAAAGATGTCCCCTAAGACCATCAATGCCAGCAGCAAGTATTGCAGCCAAGCCCAAGTGTGGATTTGCACACCCATCAAATGATTTGATCTCAAAGTTGCTCACCAAACCAGCTTGAATTCCAGGTGGGCATGCAGTTCTTAGTGGAGCTTCTCTGTTTTCTTTTCCCCAGCACTTGTATGCTCCACTCCAAGTATTAGGTTGTATCCGGTCATAACTACAAACAGATAATATAATATAAATAATTAAGAGAAGATGATCCAATCAAAGAATTATTCAACTAGAATAACAAGTATGTCTCACATATGCTATTTCCAACTAAATTGTACACCCGAAATATTCTGGAAGCACAAATACAAACTTTACACATTTATATCCACTCTAAGGTATTAATATTGTATGATAGATTGTTCTACAACTTTGTTTTTCCGGCTCCAAGAGGGTTCAGTAAAACTGACCATTGAAAATGGAAAGATTTTAATGAAAAGCTTGAGAAATTGGAAAAACAGGGCCATGAAAGTGATATGCAAGGGATAATAATTACTATGCTCCAGCAAGAACGAGAACAAATGGCATAGTCTGGCGGCTTTATGCGTACCTATTTGGAATTGGTGCTGTAAATGCCAAAATTGCAGGGAGATGAGATAAAACCCCTGCCATGAATTCCTCCCCAACCTTGGACATTCCATGCTGAGAGGATCCACCAGATGCCATAAATACATTTTTGCCATTCTGCCACAAACTCAGATGTACATGGGCTCCAGAGCCAATCTCATCTAGTGCATACCTGCCCAAGAGACGACACAGTTATGCAGAGCCTCTTACAATCTGGAGCATGAAGAAGAAAAAAATTTCCACAGCTGTCATGATTAATGAGAATGCAATTATACAGAATGAAACTTGTAAGAAGTAATATTCACCCTTATGGCCTTATTAGACATGCAGTCTCCACAGACCATGATCCACTTTACACAAAATTCCCAAATCCAAAAATTCTTTCAGCCTAGTTGAAATCTACAGCTTATTGCAGTAATTAATCTAGCTATGTATGAAAAATTAAGAACCTACTTTGGCATAAAGGTTGCCAACAATCCATGTTTCCTTGCAATGGCCCTAATAACTTCTCGGGTATAAATCAAGTTGTCAGCAGCATGCAGACAAGCTGTGTGCCCTAGAACCATCTCAAATTGACCTTTCCCACTTTCTGCATGTAACTACAGTTTGTAAAATGGATAAAACAGTAAGTAAAATCTGGGTATTTCTTTTTTTCTTGTTTGAACAAAACAAGAGAGAGAGAGAAAAAAAATTTAAACTCTTAATATGTATAGTCTACATTCTACAAAACGAATATAAAGGATGGGTTCACGGCCCAAGCCACCAGTATAAAAATAAATTGCATAACTAGAAGTGGAAGATAGTGTTATATTGTTTGTAAACTGTAAATTTAAAAAATACACCTTATTAAATGTAAAAAAAGAAAACCATTTTATAAATATTTGTAATAACTAATTAGGGTGGAGACTGGAGAGACACTATTACTTAAGTTAGCTACTTAATAGATCACGACTATGTTCGTCTGTGTGTATACATATTTTATGCTTCTATTTCAGAGTTGATCACACATGCCTCAAGGGCTTGTTCAACATCAAGCATGAACAACATATACAAACATGCCTGGAAAAAAAAAAATCTTTGTTTGTCAAGAAGCAAAGATCAGTTCACCAAAAAATCAAGATCAAATAAAGAAATTAAACCCCTATAGATGTACATCCTTAGATAAGTCTTAGTCATGCGAAATGGTAGATTTTTACCCAAATGCAATAAAAATAAATGACAGCGTTCGCTAGCTGTGTCATTTTCAATCTGGAAGGACAGTCATCCTTATTATTTTCATTAGAGTTCAAGTTCCCATCGTTGTTTCAAGGATGCATATCTGAAATCAAACCCTTAAAAGTTGCGTAGAACAATAACAAATAATAAAAGAATGGATGATAGATAGCTCCCATAAGTTAGCCACCGAGGATTATTCCAAGGGACAATTTCATCATACAAATATATGAAGCAATGATAGCATGAGTTTTCTTGTGCACCTGTTCTACAGTAATATTGAAGGACTGGAGAGCAGCAATAACTTCGTGAAACAAAGGGGAAGCAGCATCATATGCTGATGGGGAACAGTAGGGTGTTGAGTCAAATGGCACCCATTCTTCTTTCCCATCCCTGCACAAGTTTTTTATTTGTGTACCACAAGTCACAATGTGTGTAAAATGTCCATGTTACAAACTTACCTAGATATGGGAGTATCTCATACCTTAGTATACTCTTCAAGAGAAAAAATTCATTTTCAAATCCTGCATTCATTACCTGGACAAATAGCATTTAAGTTTTGTTTTTATTTCATATGGAGGATATAAAACATATATAAAATCTATTAAAGAAAATGGATAAGAGTACAAGTAAGGTGAATTAGCAGTCCTACAATGTGAACAGAAATTTAAAAGATGACTAGCAGTGCAAAGCCCTGTGAACTGTTTTTCTAAGAGCATTGACACAAAGCTTGTACCACGTTATTAGAATCCCACCTATTGACATGTAATCCATACTTTATCCCCATGTGAGAGGGAATCCTTTTCATAGGAAACCTCTACAACCACTTTCCTAGAAGAGCCACAACATTTTTTTAGAATTCCCACCCCTAAGCCTCTGTTCTCAAGGGAGATATAGGTATGTAAGATACAAACAATGTAACATACCAAGTTGAATTCATCTTTCAAAATTTTTAAAACCCTCCGTAAGGCCTCTCTAGGGCAGTATTCCCATGCTTCACCTGGTTTAAGATGCATGTCAGCCAGAACCATTTCCTCTTGTTCTACCCTGTTGAGGAAAATATTGATATTTAATAAAATAGTCATGAATGTCTCATATGCTACCAGATTTAGGAGCAGTGATTTCGTAAATGTAACTTCATCCCCTATAACCTGGAAAATATTGAAGAATAATAAATCAAGTCTATTGCTGCCGATAGTTTGTATAAGTTGATAAATAGATGCATTTGTACGTAGCTTGTTACCAACCCTAAAGAATTCTTAATTACTAGTGCAATTAAAACTAACAAGTTAAACACACAATTTGTTAATCACACTATCACTAAAATAAATAAATTTTTACGTAAGCATATATACTGTTTACAATGAGAAGATATACTTTTCTGAAACCTCAATAAATCTGTTTAGTACCATGGAATTCTCCATTTAGTCGATAAATCAGGCATCAGTCTGATCTCACCCACTCCAGTCAAATTAGTCTCATCAGCTGGACCATCGGTGAATGAAGTCATTCCCATACAAGCAAAAGTCAAACCTATGCCATTTTTGGTAACAATGTCATTGAAGCGCTTAGCAGGAACAACCTGAATCGATGATGAACAACAAATGAGAGACAAACAAAATCTACAGAAGTAGTCCATGAAAATGCAAGATGTACAAAAAATATATATTGGGAGATCGCTTAGCAGTTTCACAATGAGATGAATCTTATTTTTAGTTTAAAAACAATTAATTGAGAGAATCTTCTTCAAACACATTATTTTGTCTATGGAAAAGATCTTCTCTTCTCCCAGCATAGGTGTTACTTTCTGACTTCTGAATGCAAACTTTTGCTGACGTGAAGACAACAAAAATACTTCTATTCTAACAATGAAACTGAAAAAGAAAGGAACTCACACGACATCTTTGTTGTCCTGATGCATCAGACCAGAAAACACGAACAAGTGAGACATCATTTTCTGAGTCATTACTCTTCACCTTCACAAATTTAGAGGATACACTATTCTCTGAACCAGAAGATTTGACAGCATGATCAATCTTGTAAAATTGAATTGCATTTTGTGAAAAGATGTCTTTAGCTGCTTCAATAGCCTCCGGAATTGAGAGATCACCATCGGCACAGGCATCACATAGGACAGAAAAGACAACTTCACGTGCTTTTTTTGCACCTGTCGATCAGAAACATGTGTGTGCACTAATTCTCATAAACAACTTTCTACATAAGCATCTTTGTATACTAAAATCATCAAGATCAAGAGTAAGTGCAATAGTAAATTGATATTCACTTTAACAAACCTAAGTAGAAAGTTTCAGGAAATGCATAGCCATCAGTGCTGAACATGACCTGAAAATAAATTTATGGTTCAACATCGGATGTTTTTATAAGTGCAAAAGCATGTGCATGGCGATGTACATACAGATAAAACATCTTTTCACCTTACAACTCATATGAAGACACTTCTATAAACATGGATAAGGTTCAGAAACTAATCTGGAGTCTATTAACAAGAACAATCACATATACCCTTGCTGTAGAGTATACTTGATGTCTGTACTTATTTCATACGCTAATGCTTAACATTTTGTATAGCAGTGAAAAATCTCTTTATACGTTCTTACAATGCATATTTTCATTATTTCGTCTTTCTTTTAGGCTTCAACTATATATACTGTTACCTTCTTAATTGGAGCTAGCTCCAAAAGTTCTTTGAGTGAAGACACCATCCCATGGACACTGAGCTTGGGTATAGCCAAGCCAAAGTCAAGGTAGACCTGTAGGTGAAAATGCTTATCATCTGCAAGGACTTGCCAGTTTACATCCAATGCCCAAACTAATGTAATTCAATGAAACTGCAATATCACCTGGGAATAAACAGAGGCTAGATATGACGCTTCCTTTGAAAATGGGTAGGATGCATGTAAAAGAACAATACGGCTTTTAGAAAATCTCTTGTCCTCAAGAACAGCCCGGAGATGAAGGGGATTGGATAGCCTCAAGTCCAAATCTTTGTCTCCAAAACTAGTTACAGGTGAAAACTGTTAATTATTAATAAGCAGAGAACATAATATTTTGGACAAATGGACAATCACAGAAGCATACAGATCACCTAAGAGCTTTTGCATTCTAGTTCAAAATAGGGTGGGAAAGTAGTACTAGTACTTAAAATCATAAAACTTGTTTGGTAATTCCAAGAAATGGATAAGCCTGAATCTACTTCCTTCATGTTTCGTTGTTCGTAAAGAAATCAACATTAGTGTTTTTCTAAAATTGACTTAAGCTTCTTACATGAAAGAAGTAGTCAGCTAACTAGAGAAGTATTCCTTCAAATAGCCAAAACAAATTCCACATTTTCCTTTTTATAATTAGCAGCAATCATTCAGAGGACAATGCAAAACCATTTTGATAATTTTAAGACTTTCCATTACCCTGTATGTATCTGCACTGGCAAGTCAAAAAGTAGAGCAACCTCCAAACTACGAGTGAAAATATAGTCGATAAAACTTTTATTTGATATGCGAACAGGCTTTCCAGCTGCAGAGATAGAATAATTAGCATAGCTTCTGGTTAACATAGAGAAAACAGCATCTAAATGCAATACTCACCCTTTATAACCTCAGAAAGACCTTCCTCAACATCTTTCCTAGTGACATTTGTATTAATTTCCAGACCGCTGCGATATGCAGCTATGCTTTTCAAGCCAAAAATCTTATCAGCAACTGTGGCATAGGAGTTAAGAAATCAACTAAACCGGGGAGTTCAGTTTATCACTTTTACCTCAATCACTATAAAAACAAAAAAAAGTGACAAAATATACAACGGGCTAACTGAAAGGATATGACTTCAACTTTCCAACAAATGTTTCACTGAACACATCCAATGTCCAAGAAGATCCACTGGGCAACTCCTAACAGGAACACAAAATAACAAAAATGAATATGATTTGTAGCACGCTACGTCCAGACTCCATAGAACTGATGATATGATTAACAACATTATAACTACCATCACAAAATTAACACCTCATAAACTGAAACCATACGATTCTCTAAGCAAAAGACACCTCCTTTGCAACTAGATTTCCGAGAAAACTAGTCAAATCTCATACAGGACATAATATACAATTCACTAACTATATGTGCAAGCAGAAGCAATTCAAATTAACACTTGGAGCATATTAAAAGTGGCTCACTTCATTAAGAATCTGTTCAGCCAGAAATTCAATTCTCAAAATTCTCCCAACAACAGGTGCGAAATTCTTATGCCAATCTATGTCATGCTTTTTGTCGAACTTCAATCCATCGTCAATAAGTATTGCAGAGATTCTCGCAGCTTCGAAGCATCTGGAGCTAATGGCCTGTAAGCCGGCGACTCTCCGATGCGCTTCAACCGCATCCAAGGTTTTCTCAGAGCCGTAGAGCTCCGCAACATCCTTCAAATTTCTCTGCAATATGCAAATCAATCGAATCTAATACATCACATCATCAAGAATTTGAGTTTGACCGGGTTGAGTGAGTCGACTTTGAATCTAGTCCATTTCAGTAAGAGGCGCAAGATAGCAGGGGAGTGTAGAAGAGAAAAGGAAGGGGAGTAACACACACGCACCTTGAAGGAGAGGGAATGGGGTGCGTAGGATAAGGCGTCGCCGTTGGCTTCGCAGAAGGCACTGATGAAAGGGAAGGCGGAGTCAATGGCGACGATGTTGTGGGCGTGGGCGTCGACTAGCTCCACCTCCTCCACCGCCTTTTTCAGCTCCGTGAAATCCATCTCTGACAGTTTGACTTTGAGCGCCGAGCGACTGAAGTGGCAGCGTTGAACTTGAACCGGGAAAAGTGGGGAGTCACTATCCGTTTACAAGTTTTTATAGGTGAGGTCATATTTATGGCAAAAAATCTTATTCCCATAATTGATGTCCTTTTTGTATGCACTTAATAGTTAGGTACATAACTAACTAAGAATTTAGACACTTTTCAGGTAAAGTGTCTGGATAGATCCATGCAGTTTCAGAACCAACAACGAGGAAAGCCAGCCATGAATTCGATCTTAATAAAGATCACGTACGTGTTTTGTGTTAAGGCTGCACATAAACAAGCCAAGGTTAATTAACCCAATCACGTACTCGTCGATCATTTCAGTCTGTGTCACACTGTCACCCCTCACCCTTCTTGTATTTTTTTGGTTTCTGTTATTAAAATGAAATGTGGGGGCATGAGTTGGTGGATTTTCGGGTTCTCAGGTTTTGGTTTTAGAGTTTAGTGTTTAGAGTTTCTAGCATATATAATGTGGTTTACCATTTAAGGTCTTAGTTGCGCGCGTCTCTTGCTCAATGAAAAACTCATACTTTCATTTTGTTTTTTTTTTCCTTCCTCTGCAAATTAGATCACATTGTGGTTCATAGCGGACTGGTGACGGTCCATGGACGAAACTTTTGTGGGTGAGTCTAACATGCAATGTCATTGCTTCTGATTATATAGAAAAAGAAAATTTACATAAATATCAGCTATGATGCTAACATATAAAGAAAAAATGGTTTAGGGTTAATTAACATATAAAGAGGCGGTTGGCTCATGTCCTAAATTTTGGAGGGCACCAAAACAACATTTATACCCTTATAAGTTTTTTGAAAAGCAATTAGCTAGTACTTCAATAAACTCATTGTACCAACTCATCGAACGCAAAAAAATGGTTTCAAGGGCTGAAGCACGCATTGTCATTCCCTAAATTATCATTCCGATTATTCCAAAGAGCCCAAATGATAATTAAGAGCGCGCCTCGCAAAAAAGATATCCTTAGATAAAGCTTGGTTGCTTGTTCAAGCATCCATTCCTTAAAAATAAAGGAAGAAGTAGGACGAACCTGCAGGCATGGATATTGAAAGGAGGAGCTGATGACAAATTAAATAGCCATGGTAGTACGCGAGTTGCTAATTGCTTTTGAAAAAACTTATAAGGGTATAAATTTTGTCAGTAGTAGCTAATTAGCAATTAGCCCTTGAAACCATTTTTTTGCGTTCGATGAGTTGGTACAATGAGTTTATTGAAGTAAGGAAACCTCCTGTTTCAGTTCAACAATCTAGCTCTAAAGCAAGCTGGTGATCCTCCTCCCTCAGTTTTAAGTTGAATGTTGATGGGGTTTTTCTTCCCTCTTTTTCTCATGGTGGACTTGGTGGCGTATTGAGGAATGAAGCTAGTGTTTTTGTTGTTGGTTTTGCTCATAATTAAGGAGATCAATTAATATTGCTTCAGCCAAGCAAGCTGAATTGCCTGCAATCCCAGAAGGTCTAGAGTTAATTCAAGCAATGGAATAAGCTGACCGGGTGATATTGGAATCTGATTGTTTGCTTGCTGTGCAATCTATTACTTCGACAGAAGAAAATCATTCTCTTTTGAGTTCGATTGTTGATGATATTTGGGTACTACTTGAGCCTTGCCACAAATAGTAATCCGATCGACATGCTCATAGAACAACAAATTTTTCTGCTCATACACTAGATGGTTATGCTTTTGAATCTAATGTACGTACATGATGAGTGGTTTAGTCACATGCTCCATATATAATCCTAAATGCATATTGCCTACGATTCTAATTGTGTTTTATTTGAAATAAAATTGTTCCTTAAAATAAAAAGATCAATTTTTTGGTCATTTTAAGGGATCGCTTGTGGGACCCATTTTGCCCCGTCACATTCGGCAATACGACTGTTCAAATTTTAGATCTTCATTTATTCAAAAAGTACATGTCATATGTATATATATATATATTTTATATGTAAATATCAATACTATTATTTAAGAAAACTCATTGTCAATTATAACTAAAAAAATTGGCGAAAATATCCCTTAACTATTAAAAAACTTTAAACTACAGTTTATTCATAGGGACAAAAACGTCAAATGACAAAAAGAAGAAAAATTATAGAAAATAAAATAAAATAGAGACAAAGTGAGAGAGTGGCAGTAGGATTCTTTGCATATATCTTATCAAATTAACTGTAAGTTTTAACGTGTTCATCAACACAACTACTCAACCTCCAATTTCTTCCCAATAACTACCCTACTTCCACTTCCACACGGCACACCTATAGGGTGCGACCATTTTCTAGTGTATATAAAGTGTGGACATTGTCATTTAACAACCACACAATGAATTTTAACAATCCGAAATGTTTATCTTTTAGATTCCATGCACATTGATAATGAACTTTGCAAAATTTCAGCCATATTGGAAATCATTTGGTCATCCAAAATGCTGAAACATTACAGACAAATTACAAGCCATTAAATAGAACATAAATGATAAAAGTTGAAATCCAACGGTTAAATAGTTTATAATTTGACTAAAACTTTGCATGAATCAGATTTTAAAAGAAACCTATAAGTTGAGTAGTTTGAATCGTCAAACTTTATTTTTCAAGTGAATGTATCTGCATTTTTTAAAAAGTGTAGAATCCCTTACTAGAGAAGCATCGAAACCATATTAATTGCTGCGTTGTTTTTTCTTCCTGATTTTTTGATTTACATGGCATTCTTATCTCCATTTTCTTTTTGTCAACTTTTATGTCACTTTCTTTGTACTTTGGTGAGTTTGGTCAGATCTTATCACCTTCATACATTGCATAATGTACTTGTCACCTCCTAGTGCCTTGTTGGTTTTTTTTTTTGAGCAATTAATTAGTGGCTTAGTCCCTTGTTTTCTTAGGAAGCTAGATTAATTGCATAGTGCATATATATATATATATATCAGTATTGATATATATACAGTCTTGTAGAACCTACTATTCCAACTCATCGATCCCATTTGACAACATTTCCTGGTCTCACTCTTACATCTCTAGCTAGTACTATTCCATAATCATCTGTAAAATTCTTTAGCATCTCCTTCACGGCAGATACATACATAAATATCTAATTAGGCCCGTCTATCCCGGTGTTGGCCTAGCCCGGCTTGCCTTTCTCCATCCATTGTGTGACAAGTTGATGCTTTACTTGTACAATTCAATGTTTTACATAATCCGCTGCCATTTTTCTTTTCCAACATCCAAGTCAAGTCTCATCAATTAAGGTTTGTCATGAAGCTATACTAGAGATAATGATCGAAAGTATCATATATCATCTCCAAATTAAGGACCAAATCTCCAATGGTGCTCTATATTTAAGTTTTTTTTTTTTTATCACATATAGTACCTGAACTATTTCTCAATTATATATTTGGAATCTGAACTTCAATTTTTGTCACAAGTAATACCCAAAATTTTCAATTTTGTCACAAGTAGTACCCAAAGTTTTCAATTTCATCTCTTGTGGTACCTAAGGCCATTTTGTCACAAATATATGCACGTGAGGACGCGTGTTCCCAAAAAAGAGGCTAAAATGGAAAACTTTGGGTACTACTTGTGACAAAAATTGAAGTTCAGGTACCACAAGAGATTAAATCGAAAACTTTGGGTATTATTTGTGACAAAAATTAAAGTTTAGGTACCAAGTATATAATTGAGAAATAGTTCAGGTACTATATGTGATAATAACTTTTTTTTATTAAATTTGTTGAAAAAATAGTAAAAATTAAACTAGGAGCTACTTTTAGAGAGTCACAAAAACCATGCTCTAACCCAGCTCAAAACGTTATTTATGTTGTAGAATATATCGAATACTGAAAGTAAATAGAAAGAAGCAAATAGCACAAGAATATAACGTATCTTTATTAATGAATATGTGTCTCTATATATAGAGAAACATAAGGGGTACAATTCACATCACAATTGGAATTCTATTCATTATGTAATCCTTATGCTATACTAACTAAGCTACTCCTAGGTTGACTAGGCACACAAAAAGTAGGTTTCCTTAAACACTCCCCCTTGTGGCGTCAACACTAGGTGGTGCTCCTCGCGTTGTCTCATTAAAAACCTTGCCAAATAACAAAAACCCAGTGGGATAAAAATAACCTTGGTTGAAGGGAAAAAGAGTACAACACACCTTTCACACTTGGAATAGTATGGACGCCAGACTCCCTCTGATGTCTGCGTCTCCCCTTGATTTCCACAATCATGGGAGGTCAGATAACTTAAGCAAACCAATGTTTTTCACATGCTTCTCAAATGTGGATTTAGGCAGTGACATAGTAAATAAGTCAGCCACATTGTCCTCAGATCAGACTTGATTCACTTTGATCTTGAGGAACTTTTGCTGTTGCTGATTATAAAAAAACTTAGGCGATATATGCTTGGTGTTGTCGCATTTGATGAAACCTTGCTTCATTTGCTCAATGCAAGCAGCATTATCCTCATAAATGCATGTAGGTTCATCTGTAGTTGACCTCAAACCACATGTACTCCTTATATGTGTAGCTATGGACCTCACCCATATACACTCACGAACCGCTTTATGGAGAGCAATTATCTCAGCATGGTTCGAAGAAGTAGTGACAAGGGTCTGCTTAGTAGACCTCCAAGATATCGCGGTGTTACCCATGGTAAAGACATAACCAGTTTGGGAACGACCTTTGTATAGGTCAGAGAGATACCCAGCATCAGCAAAGCCAACCAAAACATCACAAGGTGTTTGGGAATAAGGGACATCAGCGTTTCTGTCCGCTTGTCGACCGTTCGACCGTCGGCCGTCGACCGGTCGAGCGTCGACAGCAGGCACGGGTTCCTCACCAATTTTGCTATATTTTCGAGACTCTCTGTAGGGAAAGAACAAGCCCAAATCAATCGTACCCTTCAAGTAACGAAAGATGGTCTTTATGCCGTCCAATGGCGTTGCGTGGACGCAGAGCTAAATCTAGCTAACAAGTTAACTGCAAAGGAGATATCGGGTCTTGTACACTGTGTCAAGTACAATAATGCGCCTATTGCACTTAGGTACGGTACCTCAGCCTCTAAAACGTCTTCACCATCATCCCTTGGGCGAAACAGATCCTTCTTTGGATTTATACTGCGACCAATCATGGGAGTGCTAACAGGATGGACTTTATCCATATTAAATCGCCTGAGCATCTTTTGGGTATAAACTGATTGATGAATCAGAATCCCACTATTACGATGCTCAAGTTCCAAACCGAGACAAAACCGTGTTTTCCCAAGATCTTTCATCTCAAACTCAGATTTCAAATAGTCAGCGGTTTCTCTTAGTTCATCAAGAGTACCAATGATGTTCATGTCATCAACATAGACCGCTACTATTGCAAATCCGGAACTTGTTCTCTTAAGAAACACGCATGGGCATAATTCATTGTTCACATACCCTCTTCCAATCAAGTAGTCACTTAGACGGGTTTACCACATCCGTCTGGATTGTTTCAATCCATATAGTGAGCGTTTCAACTTTCAACCTTATTGCAAACGCGTTCCGTGGTCTGGAGCCACTTGACTTGGGTAACTGAAGCCCATCTGGGACTTTCATGTAAATCTCTGTATCTAGATCCCCATAGAGATATGCTGTGACCACATCCATAAGCTGTATATTCAATTTTTTGGAAACTACCAAACTAACAAGGTAACGGAACGTTATAACGTCCATTACGGGAGAGTATGTCTCCTCGTAGTCGATTCCAGGGCGTTGTGAGAAGCCTTGCGCTACAAGACGAGCTTTGTATTTTATAATCTTGTTTCTCTCATTACGCTTTCTAACAAAGACCCATTTATATCCAACAGATTTTATTCCAAAAGGTATTGACACAACTGGCCCGAATACTGTTCTCTTTGTTAGTGAGTCCAACTCAACCTGGATTGCATCTTTCCATTTAGGCCAATCAGCTCTTCGTTGGCATTCATTAACGTAGCGAGGTTCAATATCATCAGTCTCAATCAACTCACGTGCACAAGCATATGCAAACACATCATCAACAATGATGGAGTTTCTATCCCACGTCTCATGTATACTAGTATAATTAATCGAGATCTCTATGTTCCCACGGATAGGTTCTAGCGATGGGGCGTCCCCTAAAGATGTCTCTTGGACATAACCATAATCCGGAACGTTTTCATGGGACGGATTTTGAGTATCAACGATGAGAGGGTTATTTGGTGTCATCGCAGCCCTTTTCCTAGGGCGCGTATCCCTCGAACCTGGTGGCCTCCCACGCTTCCTCAGCGAAGCCACGGCCTGAGCCACATCACCACCATTACTGGCAGTGGCGCCGGCAGCTGTCCCTCCCATAGGGATGGCTGCAGCAGCGACTTTGAGTCCAAGTCCTTGTTCAGGTACTTGCATCCTTGCAGGCACGTTTGCAGCTGGTATATGGGATCTAGTCACTTTAGCAAGATCTGAGAAAGCGTCCGAAAGAAAGTCGGCGACTTTTTGAAGATCTATAATTTTACGCACTTCTATTTCTCTTTGTGCAGTAGGGGGATCATGATGAGACAGAGTGGGGACAGGCCACGATAATTCTTGTCTTTCCTGCTGAACGTGTACGTTCTTATCTCCCCCGAACGACGGGAAGACTGTCTCATCGAAGTGACAATCCGCAAATATTGCGGTAAATAGATCGCCTATCGAGGGTTCTACATAGTGGATTATGGTTGGAGACTTAAATCCAACATAAATGCTCATTCGTCTCTGATGACCCATTTTGATACGCCGTGGCGGCGTAATAGGCACATAGACAGCACACCCAAATATGCGTAAGTGCGAGATGTTTGGCTCGTAACCAGTCACTAGCTGTTGCGCAGAAAAGGGTTGGGTGGCTGTGGGTGTCAAACGAATTAGCATAGTTGCATGCAATACTGCGTGCCCCCAAGCAGAGAGAGGAAGGTTGGTGCATATTACCAACGTCCTTGTTACCATTTGTATTCGTTTAATGGCAGTCTCTACAAGACCATTCTGGGTATGCATATGTGAGACTGGATGCTCAACATCGATCCCAATAGACATGCAGTAATCATCGAAAGTCTTCAATGCAAACTCACCAGCATTATCAAGCCTGATATATTTAATGGGATGATCCGGGTAGTGAGCCCACAGGCGAATTATCTGGGCTATGCGTTTAGCATAAGCAGCATTATGGGTGGACAACAGCGCGACATATGACCAGCGTGTCGACGCATCAACCAACACCATAAAATACTTAAATGGCCCGCTTGTTGGTTGAATAGGTCCACAGATATCCCCTTGGATTCTCTGTAAGAATGGGAGAAGTACTTTAGAATCATTTGCATAGGACGGTCTTGGTCCTAGTTTCCCTAAGGAACAAGCTTTGCAAAAAGAGTGTTTGGCTTTGGGAGCTTCAGAAGCAAAGGAGGATTTTGTCACATCAGAAAGAAACTGAGGACAGTCTGGTTTGACCGTTCGACCATTTTCGTCGAACGGTCAACGGTCGCTCTGGAGGGGGTTCGACCGGTCGATAGTAGCGTCGAACGGTCGACGACGCACACTGGACGAGTTCAAACGGTCGAAAGCAATAGCTCGACCGTTCGACTGGCGGCGGACAGAGGCACTTTTGCCTTTTTTCATGGCTGTCTCATCTCCTTGAATCAACTTTTGATTCATGCTTCGATTTGCTCGATAGAATGGATGTCCGTGTGAGGTTTTCAATATACGAATCATCATATCACGACCAGGGTGTCCCAACCTGTCGTGCCAAAGCCAATATGTGTATGAATCTAAGAGGTCATCCCAAATGACATTGTTTGATTCAATAGCTCGAATAATGGTAGCATATAACCCACTAGAGAGACACACAAGCTTCTCTAAGATGTGTTTTCTTCCGCAGTCATTAGAGGTAATGAAAAGAAATTCTTTCCCATTCTCATCATGCGTGTCAGCATGGAATCCATTGGTTCTTATATCTTTAAAGCTCAAAAGAGTTATATTTCCTCTTGGAGCGTAGAGAGTATTTGTGACATCAATTAGAGTGCCATTAGGCAAGAGGAATTGAGCATGTCCTCTTCCTTATACAAGATTAGATGGTCCTGCCATCGTAGTCACAGAGGAATGTGAAGGCATCATGTCTAAAAATAATTGCCTATGACACAATATAGTATGCGTGGTTCCGCTGTCTGCAAGACATTCAAGTTCTCCGGAATTCATTCTTGGTATTCTTTTTCTTGATTTTGTCTTGAGTCTTCTTACTTGAGTCTTGAGCAAGAGGTGCAGCCGAAAGATGAGAAGAAGAAGAGGAAGAAGGCCGGCAGGAGCAGCTTCGACCGGTCGAGGGACGGGCGTCGAACAGTCGACGGGAGGCAGCGGCCTGATGGTTTGCAGTTGACTTGAACGCAAATAAGCGTTTAAAACGCAAACATACGTTGTCATCAAGATATGGAAAGTAGATTTAAGACCGGGGGGTTTGTCGTACAACAGAGATTTGGTGCCCCAAGATCCCACTAGGTAACAAGGTAACTAGCTAATCTAACACTAATGGAGGGACTAGAAATGGATATCTATGCATTGGATAAGTGGCATATGTGCATTGTGAGAGTGTAGTGATTAAGAGATTTGTGAGTGAGTGAATGAGAAACAAGCAAGCAATACAAGTAAACTAAGCTAAGCAAGTAAGTAATGGAAATGAGGAAAGACTCAAATGATGAAGCGATTGGGGGCTTCGGGTCACTCTAGTCCATATCCGATGGACAAACAAGCAAATGCACACACACGTTGAACGGTTTGTGAGATAAATCCCCACATTTCACCCATGCAGTGGCTATGGAATGTGAATGCTATCTAATGTATTCCTATGCCAACAACGGTTCATATAAGTTAACCCTTCATTAATGTTATCAATGAAGGTCCTCCTTCACAAATGTGAAGGGGGTTGAAACACAAATGCATTAAGGAATTCACACACAAAGCCAAATTGGTTAATGAATCAATTTTCGTATCCTAGCCATGCAATGGTTCTAGGACCTAGTCTTTCAAGTTATCTTTGTGCCAAGCAAATGGTTCACAACGACTCCCGATTACGCTTTAACAAAATTAACACAAGGGGCTTAAAGCATCAAGACCAAGGATATCAAACAAGACATACTCATCATATTCATTGTCCATTGTCTAGAGATAGTAAGGTAGCTAGCAATACAATCTCTACCAAGATAGATTCAACACATGCTTATGAATTAGCTAGATTCCTAAACAAGCATCAAACACATAATGAAATAGGCAATGAATATATCCTTAATCAACCAACATGCATATACATTATTATTTTCTCAATCCACCATCAATGGACTATGGCACACAACCCTAGTCCCCAATCTTAAGAAACTACTCACTACTCATAACAAAATACATCATATTCCCAAATCTATATAGCCTAGAGACAAATAAAGAGTAAGTAAAGGTGAAGAGATGCTCAAGAGTGGAGACCAGCTGGTCCTTGCTGTCACCAAGTGGTTGCAAGCCCTCTCCTTGTGCTCCTTAGTCTCCTCATTGCTTCCTCAAGCTCCAAGTCTTCTAGATTTTGAGGTCCTTGATGAATCTCATAGTGAGGATGAGTAGATGTGTGAAAATAGAGAGAAAAAGTGTTTGGGGATGTAGTGGAGGGTGTATGGAGTAAGTTTGATGAAGGAAGTGAAGTGAGATGAGGTGTGGAAGTGGTGGAAAAATGGAGGAAAGACACAAAGAAAAATGGGGAAATGGGAGAGATGGAAATGGAAGAACTTGGGAAATTTTGGGAGTGAGTGAGCCTAGGGTTTGTTGAATGACTGAAAATGGGAGTTCTAAGAATAAATATGAGGGAATGAAAGGTTATGATGAAAAGAGAATGATCATAAGGTCCAAAACATAGATCTAACTCAAGTAAAAGTACCTAAATGTCATGGGGTGATTGGAAAAAGGTAAAGGCAATAAGGGTACTATGGTAATGTGTATAGAGGCTAGGAAAATCAGATTTGGGACCATAGAGAGGCAAATATGAAGGATGGAAGGTTAGTGGACAAAATGTGTTTCAAGCATTAAATGCTTTGTCCCCAATTTGAATTTGAATTTCTACTCACCCCCAAAATACCTCAACCAATCAAAAGGCTCTCCTATTGTGCTTGGGAGACTCATGGGTGGATCGGGATGTGATGCCTTCGGGTTTGACCTCGGAGTTGACCATGTGGGCCCGGTTGACTTTTGTGGACTTTTCGGAGCCGAGAGTTGACTTTTAGGATTCTTGGTCGTAACTCCGAATCTTCGAGATGCTTCACTTCCGAGGCTTGATTCTTGTGATCTTGATACTCAAAAGTCACGGTTGGCTTCTTGTCCTCTTCTTGGAAATGCTTCAATTGGTCCCGAAATGCATCCTTTTGCTCCTTGTTTTCATTTCCCGCATAAGAACCTATAAAACGAAATAAACAAGGGTAAGTGACATTATTAGGCTTCAAGACAACATAATTCAAGCAATTGAAGGGCTCTTTGTACATAAAAATATGTACAAATCACAGCGGTGCACGATAAGGCTAGGTTTTGGGTTTCTAGGGTTTTCTACTCTCAGGGCTAGAGACTCGTGCTGATAACGTGTTGTAGAATATATGGAATACTGAAAGTAAATAGAGAGAAGCAAATAGCACAAGAATAGAACGTATCTTTATTAATGAATAGGTGCTTCTATATATAGAGAAACACAAAGGGTACAATCCACATCACAATTGGAATTCTATTCATTATGTAATCCTTATGTTATACTAACTAAGATACTCCTAGGTTGACTAGGCACACACAAAGTAGGTTTCCTTAAATAATTTATTATTTTCTTTTATATATAATATTTTAATTTCATATTTATGACAAACTTATGGATATATAATTATGGGTTCACCCTTATTGGATGGTCCAACCCCCGTCCATTTGTTTCATAGAATTGGATGGTTGAACAATTTTTGATTCGATTGATTTTCTTGCAAAGATGATCTATAAAAAATAATTTAAAATATGAACAGTTGAATTATAAAATTATAAAGTAAAAATACGTTAATCATAATGAAAGATCGTGAATTCTTAGATTCACCCAAGGGGTGAACCCAAGAATTATTCCAAACGTATTAGCAAACAAGTTATAAAATAAAATATTACTAATTTTAATACACTAGAAGCCACTATGAGCCACTTTCTCTCTTCTCAAATTTAGGAACTCTCAGTGATTTCCTCATTTTAGGAGCATAGTAGGAAGCATGGTTTAAGTGTTTTTTTTAGCTTCTCCCAAAATTTTGTCTAAAGAGCTCAAATAAGGGGTCCCTGCCATTTAGAATTTATTTAGTTTTATAGCTGCAGGTTAGAGGAACATGAATAGTAACCAAAATAATTACACGTGTATTTTGTTTATTTTTAAATTTAAAATAACTTATAATGAAGATTCAGGAATCGTATATAACGATCTATCAAATTGTAACAATGAAATAATCTCAGAAGATAAATTGTTAAACCAAATATAATTTTGAGATATTCTTTGGCCTATCTGTGCAAAGAGATCAACGACTATATTGGCTTTGCGAAAGTTGTAATCAAAAGAGATGATTCGAAGGCAAGAACTGAGATGGGGAATATCCTCGATCCACAATGGTTATCAGCCTCCGAGGAACTTTGAAAGTTCTTCTAATCATCTTAATGAGCAAGAGGGAGTCTCCTTTAACTTGTAGTTGATTTTAATCTTTTAGCCTTCATCTACGGCTTCAGCATGCAAAACAGCAAAACCGATCGAGAATTAGAGGTATATGTTGCCTCCAATTTTCAACTAAAATTAAACTTTCAGTACCAATGGGAATGTTGCTAAATTCAATAGCTAATTAACTAGCTAGCTAGATCAGTCAAGGGACCAAATCTGTCAATTTGACATTTCTGAATTGAAGGTCCAAATGTCACTCCTAGCCTTTTTAAATTTCCTCTGCAACTTGGACCCGCAAGCAGTCATGCGTATGGAAAAGAACAAAAAGTTAGGCATCCAGTAAGCCTATATACAAGGGCGGAGCTATGTGTGGGCTACCCTGGGCTGTAGCCCGGGTAACTTTTCTGGAAGTGTTTGTTTAATTAGGTAAGTGTGTTGTCCTTATTGAATTCTACAAGGTATCTCACCTTTTTTCCCCTAAGTTTAGCTCAAGTATAACACTATAGCCTACTGTTATTGGTCCACTTGGACCACTTATATTGTTTTTTGATAAACATTAAAAGAACTTAATTAATTACTATGAGAAAATTTGGAATATTTGATATGCATTCATACAAGTTTGATATTTTGTATTTAAATTAGAATGAGAACTTAAGCAATAATAATTAATAGATTATTTGCCTTATGTAGGAAGACTACTGTTGTGAAAAAATAAGTTATTTCTGTTAAAAAAAAAACTAGCCCACCATACCTCAAATTTCTGGCTCCGCCATTGCCTATATAAACCCCCTCCTTGGTTCACAACTTCATCATCAAATTGAGAAGATCAATATAACTTATTGGCAGCAAAGCAATTAAGAGCATTTCAATATGATGTTGAACACCCGAGTACTCCTCAGCTTCACCTTGGCCATATTCTTCGCAGGTATCGTATTTGCTTTTTCTGTTTGCAGTTCTCGTAACATATTCACTTCAACATATGTGCATGCATGCATGCATTGATGCCCAACCTCCATTTCTAGGGCTCTGAAGAAGAAAAAGCTAGTATATGTCTTAGATATTGAAAGCACACGAATGTTTTTAATATTTGGACTAGTTGTTCTACCCATGTTAAATAATTACATATTTAACGTTGAGTTTAATTTTGGTTGAGTCGGTCTTTGGTTGAATGCTAATCCGACAACTTTGATTGCATCTACATAAATATTGAATAACATATATCATAAAATCTTCCGATTTGAATGAATTAACAATGTGCATGATATTAGACTACTGAAAATATCTAGTGTGTACGTAGTTCAAACATTTTTGTCATACGTTAATTCCGTTTAGTAATTGTATCAAATTTTGGTTTCCAAGCAGGTGCACATGCAGCTACGATCACCTTCACAAACAACTGCCCCTACACCGTATGGCCAGGAACCCTCACCGCCAACCAACAACCCCAACTATCAACCACCGGCTTCGAGTTAACATCCGGAGGCACCATGGAGTTGACCACTCCAGTTCCATGGAATGGCCGCTTCTGGGGCCGAACCGGATGCTCCACCGCTGCCGACGGGAGGTTCACCTGCGCCACAGCAGAGTGCAGCTCCGGCCAGGTCACATGCAACGGAAACGGTGCAATCCCTCCGGCAACTCTGGTTGAAATCAATATCGCGGCAAACGGCGGTCAAGACTTCTACGACGTCAGCCTCGTTGACGGCTTCAACCTGCCCGTGTCCGTGGCCCCGCAGGGCGGAAACGCGCCTGGCGACTGCGGGAGCTCCTCGTGCCCAGCCAACGTGAACGCCGTCTGTCCAGCGGAGCTCCAAGTGAAGGCCGCCGACGGAAGCGTGATCGCCTGCAAGAGCGCGTGTGTGGCGTTCAACGAGCCACAGTACTGTTGCACACCCCCCAATGAGACTGCCGATAAATGTCCACCCACAAACTACTCTCAGATCTTTCACGACCAGTGCCCTGTGGCTTATAGCTACGCTTACGATGACTTGAAAGGCACGTTTTCATGCTCCGGTGGACCTAACTACGCCATTACATTCTGTCCATGAGCATATGCATAGAGCTCGAGAGAGGAAATAATTATAGATAAAGGGAAACTAATAATGATATATATCCCTTTTCGGTACGTACGTTACAATAATGGGGATAAGAATAAATTGTATGAAATTATGAATTGACACGTTGATGTTGTCAAGAATTATAGTATTTCGATGGAATAAAAAATGACATAAATCTCTTTCAAGAATGTGTAAACCCTAACAAATATGTACGGGTTTTGTAGCAATTCTTTACAATTTACACCTCTCTAGCTAGCTAGCTCCTTTGTGGCCAACACGGGGAAAACAAATAAATAGATCCCCGAAAATCTTCACTTTCATTTCAAGGCTTTCAATGTTACGTAAGGTATGGGTTACTAGTGGAAGTCTTGTAGTTCAATCGTGTTAATTCATTAAGAGTTGGAAAATGAGAACAAGTAACATGTGTTTATTTTTATTTGTATTTTTTGATTAAACAACCTAATTATCTTTTAGTTGAACTCAAAATCTCTCATTTATGACCAAATAGCTAGTCATGAACAACAATGTGTTTATTTGAAGATTTAATCCAATTTTTTTTATGGTACAAAAGAAATAGATTAAGGAAATGGAATAGATCGGGGTCTAGCAACCCCATTTCTTTTTTTTAGTAAAAGAAATCATTTATTCAACATGAAATATTACATAATACGAGAGCGACAAACTGTAGTATCTCCCTCATCCATAACTCGAGTAATGAGAGAACCACGCACATCCCAAGAAATGGAGGGGGGGGCATAAAACCTAACCCCAAAGCAGTTATAGATACCATGAGCCAAAAGTGCCAAACTCTAACCACACTAATCGTCTTCCATAGGCTACTTGCGAACAATAATCCCAAAAGTCTCGATAAAACCTCATAGCTAGCCAACTACCAGAAAGACAACCACTCTCTTTCACACTGTGTTCCAATCGTACCAGACCACGTGCATGGATTGCTCACCAGCAAATTGACAATAAAAGTAAACTAAATGTTGACCAAATCGTCCTCAGGAATGACGCCACAACCATGACATCGCAAAATTACCCAAACTTAGCTCAAAAGAGTAGGGACTTATTGAACCTAACCAGATATCACTAACCAAAATTAAAACCCTAATGATAACCAACACAGAGCCACCACAAACCCAGCCCCTTCCCCAGGACACCAACAGAGCCACCACAAACCCAGTCTAATAAAAGCTGCTCACAACGAGGACAAAATTAAAGCCACTAAAATAGATAAACCCACCTAGAGCCATAGACAATGCAAAAGTAGCAATACCAACATGAACAAAGTTTCTTTCTCAATAAATATGAGTTACATCATAATTCCAATCCACACGAAGGAGAAATTGACAAGCCTCGATTAATGTAACCAGATGATGGAGATGCACATTTGTTAATTAATTTGCTTCTTAAACCTACGTAACAGCAGGGCCGGTCCTGATAGTTTTGAGGCCCGGGGCGAAAATAGCAAATGTGCTCCGAATTATTCACTTTACCAGTGTGCTCCGAATTATTCACTTTACCTAAAAAACAAACACTGTTTTTCACATATCTTATTCTTTGTTTTCTTTTCAACATTAAAAACACATCACACATATAATTTTTTTTGGGTGTTGTTATTAACACACCCTAAATTATTATTAATACACTTTTTGTATTTTTTTTATATTATATAAATAATTCATAAAGATCTTATCAAAATGCAAAGGTGTGTTAATAACAATATGAGGTGTGTTAATAACAATTTCTTTTTTTTAATAGATTTTTAAGACTTAATTATATCGGCTACTCCAATGTAAACTTTATCAAAAAAATTATATGGTCGTAAATTAGGAAAAAAAAAGAGTCTACCTACACAATATTAATTAGCTTTTTACAATCTTTGAAAAAATAATTTTACAATAACATAGTAAATAAGTATGAAAAAATGAAAAACAAAACGTTTTCATTAAAGAAGAAAAAAATGAAGATTAAATCAGTTCCCCAAGCATCTAAAATCTAAACTAAAATTTACAAAAACCAAATTTAATAAAATATAAAAAATAAAGACAAAATGATTTCGCTTAAAAGAAAAAGAAGAAAAATAAAAAGAGTAATATTCAACCAGGGCCTCAAGAACTTAAAATAATTGTAATAAAATATGAAAAATTAAGAAAAAAATGATAACTAAAAAGAGAAATTTAAGTAGGGCCCAAACACCCTATGGTCGACACTGGCAAGTCAAAAAGTAGAGCAACCTCCAAACTACGAGTGAAAATATAGTCGATAAAACTTTTATTTGATATGCGAACAGGCTTTCCAGCTGCAGCCTGCAGAGATAGAATAATTAGCATAGCTTCTGGTTAACACAGAGAAAACAGCATCTAAATGCAATACTCACCCTTTATAACCTCAGAAAGACCTTCCTCAACATCTTTCCTAGTGACATTTGTATTAATTTCCAGACCGCTGCGATATGCAGCTATGCTTTTCAAGCCAAAAATCTTATCAGCAAATGTGGCATAGGTGTTAAGAAATCAACTAAACCGGGGAGTTCAGTTTTATCACTTTTATCTCAATCACTATAAAAACAAAAGAAAGTGACAAAATATACGACGGGCTAACTGAAAGGATATGAGTTCAACTTTCCAACAAATGTTTCACTGAACACATCCAATGTCCAAGAAGATCCACTGGGCAACTCCTAACAGGAACACAAAATAACAAAAATGAATATGATTTGTAGCACGCTACGTCCAGACTCCATAGAACTGATGATATGATTAACAATATTATAACTACCATCACAAAATTAACACCTCATAAACTGAATCCTTTGCAACTAGATTTCCGAGAAAACTAGTCAAATCTCATACAGGACATAATATACAATTCACTGACTATATGTGCAAGCAGAAGCAATTCAAATGAACACTCAGAGCATATTAAAAGTGTCTCACTTCATTAAGAATCTGTTCAGCCAGAAATTCAATTCTCAAAATTCTCCCAACAACAGGTGCGAAATTCTTATGCCAATCTATGTCATGCTTTTTGTCGAACTTCAATCCATCGTCAATAAGTATTGCAGAGATTCTCGCAGCTTCGAAGCATCTGGAGCTAATGGCCTGTAAGCCGGCGACTCTCCGATGCGCTTCAACGGCATCCAAGGTTTTCTCAGAGCCGTAGAGCTCCGCAACATCCTTCAAATTTCTCTGCAATATGCAAATCAATCGAATCTAATACATCACATCATCAAGAATTTGAGTTTGACCGGGTTGAGTGAGTCGACTTTGAATCTAGTCCATTTCAGTAAGAGGCGCAAGATAGCAGGGGAGTGTAGAAGAGAAAAGGAAGGGGAGTAACACACGCACCTTGAAGGAGAGGGAATGGGGTGCGTAGGATAAGGCGTCGCCGTTGGCTTCGCAGAAGGCACTGATGAAAGGGAAGGCGGAGTCAATGGCGACGATGTTGTGGGCGTGGGCGTCGACTAGCTCCACCTCCTCCACCGCCTTTTTCAGCTCCGTGAAATCCATCTCTGACAGTTTGACTTTGAGCGCCGAGCGACTGAAGTGGCAGCGTTGAACTTGAACCGGGAAAAGTGGGGAGTCACTATCCGTTTACAAGTTTTTATAGGTGAGGTCATATTTATGGCAAAAAATCTTATTCCATAATTGATGTCCTTTTTGTATGCACTTAATAGTTAGGTACATAACTAACTAAGAATTTAGACACTTTTCAGGTAAAGTGTCTGGATAGATCCATGCAGTTTCAGAACCAACAACGAGGAAAGCCAGCCATGAATTCGATCTTAATAAAGATCACGTACGTGTTTTGTGTTAAGGCTGCACATAAACAAGCCAAGGTTAATTAACCCAATCACGTACTCGTCGATCATTTCAGTCTGTGTCACACTGTCACCCCTCACCCTTCTTGTATTTTTTTGGTTTCTATTATTAAAATGAAATGTGGGGGCATGAGTTGGTGGATTTTCGGGTTCTCAGGTTTTGGTTTTAGAGTTTAGTGTTTAGAGTTTCTAGCATATATAATGTGGTTTACCATTTAATGTCTTAGTTGCGCGCGTCTCTTGCTCAATGAAAAACTCATACTTTCATTTTTTTTTTGTTTTTTTTTTCCTTCCTCTGCAAATCAGATGATCACATTGTGGTTCACAGCAGATCGAGACTGATGACGGTCCTTAATTGGACGAAACTTTTGTGGGTGAGTCTAACATGCAATGTCATTGCTTCTGATTATATAGAAAAAGAAAATTTACATAAATATCAGCCATGATGCGAACATATAAAGAAAAAATGGTTTAGGGTTAATTTGCATATAAAGAGGCGGTTGGCGCTTGCCCTAAATTTTGTAGGGCACCCAAACAAAATTTATACCCTTATAAGTTTTTTCGAAAGCAATTAGCTAGTACTTCAATAAACTCATTGTACCAACTCATCGAACGCAAAAAAATGGTTTCAAGGGCTGAAGCATGCATTGTCATTCCCTAATTTATCATGCATTCCGATTATTCCAAAGCGCCCAAATAATCATTAAGAGCGCGCCTCGCAAAAAAAATATTCTTAGAAAGCTTGGTTGCTTGTTGAAGCATGCATCCATTCCTTAAAAATAAAGGAAGAAGTAGGACGAACCTGCAGGCATGGATATTGAAAGGAGGAGCTGACAAATTAAATAGCCATGGTAGTACGCGAGTTGCTGATTGCTTTTGAAAAAACTTATAAGGGTATAAATTTTGTCAGTAGTAGCTAATTAGCAATTAGCCCTTGAAACCATTTTTTTGCGTTCGATGAGTTGGTACAATGAGTTTATTGAAGTAAGGAAACCTCCTGTTTCAGTTCAACAATCTAGCTCTAAAGCAAGCTGGTGATCCTCTTTCCTCGATCAGTTTTAAGTTGAATGTTGATGGGGCTTTTCTTCCCTCTTTTTCTCATGGTGGACTTGGTGGCGTATTGAGGAATGAAGCTTGTGTTTTTGTTGTTGGTTTTGCTCATAATTAAGGAGAACAATTAATATTGCTTCAGCCAAGAAAGCTGAATTGCCTGCAATCCCAGCAGGTCTAGATTTAATTCACTACAAGAGAAAATGACATATGTGACAACTTAAAGTTGTTGCAAAAAGGTTAAAGTTCTCGCTTAACCGAAAATGCGAGGATTTTGATCGAGTTGTCGCTTAATGTGTTTTACTGATTTTCAAAAGCGACGAAATTATTTGGTTGTCGAATTTTCAATATGCGACGCAATTGATTCCTCACTTATCACATTTTACGAGACACATAATTGTGTTACAAAATACTGTTGCGAGACTTCTATATATGTTGCTAAAAATAACATGTGAGGCTATATCTATGTCGCATATCTAAATCTAAAATGCTTAATAATTCCTCGCATGTTCTAATTTTCGAAGCTCCTATATATGTTGCAAAACAAAATATGTGAGGCTTCATTTGTGTCATGTATGAAAAATTATAAGGTTTTACTTTTGCTAACAATTTCTATTATTAGCTTACAATTTCATTAACTTTTATTTTTTTAATGAATGTAATTATAATTTATATTTATTATTCAAGATAAAGATGTGAATAAAGACTTGGATAACAAAAATATACTTTACATTATAAACAACTTTAGTCATTAAATACAAAAGAGGTCACTCTAGTCATTTTATATATATAATACAAAATAAGCTGCTATATATATCTAAATGGTTCTTGAAAAAAACTAACAAGCTATACTAATGTTATCGACCATATCTTGCATCCCATTCCACTTCTAATCTTCCTCCAAGACTCGTCAACTTGATTAGGATCTCGTCATCCCCTGTGCCTCTAGATCATCCTCACCTTGAGGTCCTCAAATTTTTTCCTTTATCTCATCCTTAGTGTGGATAAAACAAATCTTAATTCTATGCTTCTACCTGTAAAACAAAGCAAAAGCCTCAAAAATAGAAGCAAAACACATTTTGAAGAATAGCTTGCGAAAACCATGCATCTGACGATACGTTGCTACATAAGATCAATAATCATAGCAAAAATCTAATACACAAATATAGCAAGTGGTAGACAAAGAAGTGATTTCAAACTGACATGGACCACCACACCCTTGGGTGTCAAAATGAAATACATGGATATCCATAACAATCTAGGCAAGCCAAAATAAAAACTGAAGAAAAATAGCACAAATAACCAACAACAATAGAGCCAACGCAGAGCAATATGATGATCTCAGAAAAAGCCAATTCAGCAAAAAGTCAATTAATAACTGAACAAAATCTCACATAATAATATCCCAAATCATCTCACATGATCAAATTAAAGGAAAACCCAAACCAAAAAATGGAGAATATAAAGAAAATATATGCATACCTCACTGGTTTAGGAGTTGGCACAGAGAATACTAGCAACCGTCAAACACATGTGAGCATGTCTTTTTTTTTTCTTTGGTCTGAACCTATAAACATGTTAATAGCAACTTAAAAGTAAAAGTGACCCTGCAAATAATGGGGGACACAAAAGAGAGAAATAAGTAATAGAAACTTTGTTTGTAATTTCCGTTTAAGCTGACCGGGTGATATTGGAATCTGATTGTTAATTTGCTTGCTGTGCAATCTATTACTTCGACAGAACAAAATCATTCTCTTTTGAGTTCGATTGTTGATGATATTTGGGTACTACTTGAGCCTTGCCACAAACAGTAATCCGACATGCTCATAGAACAACAAATTTTTCTGCTCATACACTAGCTGGTTATGCTTTTGAATCTAATGTACGTACATGATGAGTGGTTTAGTCACATGCTCCATATATAATCCTAAATGTCTATTACTTACGATTGTAATCGTGTTTTATTTGAAATAAAATTGTTCCTTAAAATAAAAAGATCAATTTTTTTGTCATTTTAAGGGATCGCTTGTGGGACCCACTTTGCCCCGTCACATTCGGCAATCCGACTGTTCAAATTTTAGATCTTCATTTATTCAAAAAGTACATGTCATATGTATATATATACATATACTACAAGACTTCTCCACTAAAAATGTCCTTACTTTATAAGGTGCGGAGTTTTGATCTCAGTCGTCAGATCAGATCATTTAAATAGATCTGACAACTGAGATCAAAACTCCGCACTTTATAAAGTAAGGACTTTCTTACCTGAGAATCATTTATATATATTATATATGTATATGTGTATATATATATATATATATACTATTATTTAAGAAAACTCAGATCGATTGTCAATCATAACTAAAAAAATTGACGAAAATATCCCTTAACTATTAAAAAACTTTAAACTACAGTTTATTCCTAAGGACAAAAACGTCAAACGACAAAAAGAAGAAAAATTATAGAAAATAAAATAAAATAGAGACAAATTGGAAGAGTGACAGTAGGATTCTTTGCATATCTCTTATCAAATTAATTGCAAGTTTTAACGTGTTCATCAACACAACTACTCAATCTCCAATTTCTTCCCAATAACTACCCACTTCCACTTCCACTTCCACTTCCACACCTATACGGTGCGACCATTTTCTAGTGTATATAAAGTGTGGACATTGTCATTCAACAACCACATAATGAATTTTAACAATCCGAAATGTTCAACTTTTAGATTCCACATTGATAATGAACTTTGCAAAATTTCAACCATATTGGAAATCATTTGGTCATCCAAAATGATGAAACATTACAGATCGACAAATTACAAGTCATTAAATAGACTGAAATGATAAAAGTTGAAATCCAACGGCTAAATAGTTTATAATTTGACTAAAACTTTTCATGAATCAGATTTTAAAAGAGACCTAAGTTGAGTAGTTTGAATAGTCAAACTTTATTTTTCAAGTGAATGTATCTGCATTTTTTAAAAAGTGTAAAACCCCTTACTAGAGAAGCATCGAAACCATATTAATTGTTGCGTTGTTTTTTCTTCTTGTTTTTTGGATTTACATGGCATTCTTATCGATCTCCATTTTCTTTTTGTCAACTTTTATCAGTTTATGTCACTTTCTTTGTACTTTGGTGAGTTTGGTCAGATCTTATCACCGCCTTCATACATTGCATAATGTACGTGTCACCTCCTAGTGCCTTGTTGTTTTTTTTCTTAGCAATTAATTAGTGCCTTGTTTTCTTAGGCGGCTAGATTAATTGCATACTGCATATATATATACTTAGTCTTGTAGAACCTACTATTCCAACTCATCGATCCCATTTGACAACATTTCCTGGTCTTACTATTACATCTCAAGCTAGTAATATTTTCCATAATCACTGTAAAATTCTCTAGCATCTCCTTCACGGCAGATATATACATAATTAGGCCCGTCTATCACGGTGTTGGCCTGGCTTGCCTTTCTCCATCCTTTGTGTGACAAGTTCATGCTTTACTTGTACAATTCAATGTTTTACATAATCCGCTGCCATTTTTCTTTTCCAACATCCAAGTCAAGTCTCATCAATTAAGGTTTGTCATTTAATGCGCATTCAATGTGCATGAAGCTATACTAGAGATAATGAGCGTAATTAAGTATCATATATCATCTCCAAAGGACCAAATCTACGATGGTGCTCTATATTTAAGTGTATTTTTCATCAAATTTGTTGACAAAAATAGCTAAAAATTAAATTATGAGCTACTTTTAAAGAGTCACAAAAATCTTGTTCAATTCTAACCCAGCTCAAAACGTTATTTTTTTTTTTTTATATATAATATTTTAATTTCATAGTTATGACAAACTTATGGATAATTTATGGATGTTCTAACTCCCCGTTCATTTGTTTCATAGAATTGGATGGTTGAACAGTTTTTGATTCAATTGATTTTTTTTGCAAAGATGATTTAGAAGAAATCAATAATTTAAAATATATATGAACGGTTGGATTATGAAATTATAAAATGAAAATACGTTAATCACAATGGAAGATCGTGAATTCTTAGACTCCAAACGTATTGGCAAACAAGTCATAAATTAAAATATTTCTAATTTTAATGCACTAGAAGCCACTATGAGCCACTTTCTCTCTTCTCAAATTTAGGAACTCTTAGTGATTTCCTTATTTTAGGAGCATAGTAGGAACTCACTAGGAAGCATGGTTGAAGTGGTTTTTTTTAGCTTCTCCCAAAATTTTGTCTAAAGAGCTCAAATATGAAACTCATTAGAAATTAAATGCTCTTAGTTAGATCATTTTCCCCATTTTTATAATTAGCAATTACTGATATATAATATATATAATTTTTATAGCATATTTTCAAATTTTTTTTTTCTATTAATTTGTATAGTGCGTTACTATTTTAGGTCTCCCGGCCATGACGATTTTATAAGAAATTTTAAAACGATCCGTTTCGATCACTAGACGCTCCTATAATGTTATCCTCAAATCCTTCTATTCTTAGAATTTACATACAGTCATACTGTTCGCGGATAGCTACTCGATCAACATTCTCCACATATTAAGTCTTGGACTATTCAACTCTCTTTATTTGGTAGTACGTGTCTATTGATCAGCGATCAATCTTTTAAGTTGTTTGCAAAAAATGTGTGTTGTAGGTAACTACCAAAGATCATGAAAGTTTTTCACATACAATACGTATCAAAAGTTTCAATAACTAGTCACAAACCCCATGCGATCCCAAGTTCTCAAATAAGACAGGGCGAAATGAAATTTTTTGGAAAAAACAAATTATGGAGAGTTTAGTGAACAAATAAGGGGTCCATGCCATTTAGAATTTATTTAGTTTTATAGCTGCAGGCTAGAGGAACATGAATAGTAACCAAAATAATTACACGTGTATATTGTTTATTTTTTAAATTTAAAATAACTTATAACGAAGATTCAGAAATCGTATATAACGATCTATCAAATTGTAACAATGAAATAATTTCAAAAGATAAATTGTTAAACCAAATATAATTTTGAGTCATTCTTTGGTCTATCCGTGCAAAGAGATCAACGACTATATTGGCTTTGCGAAAGTTGTGATCAAAAGAGATGATTCGAAGGCAAGAACTGAGATGGGGAATATCCTCGATCCACAATAGTTGCCAGCCTCCAAGGAACTTTGAAAGTTCTTCTAATCATCTTAATGAGCAAGAGGGAGTCTCCTTTAACTTGTAGTTGATTTTAGTTTAATCTTTTAGCCTTCATCAAACCCTTACGCAACCTACGGCTTCAGCATGCAAAACCGATCGAGAATTAGAGATTTAGAGGTATATGTACGTTGCCTCCAATTTTCAACAAAATTAAACTTTCAATACCAATGGGAATGTTGCTAAATTCAATATCTAATTAACTGGCTAGCTAGATCATTCAAGGGACCAAATCTGTCAATTTGACATTTCTGAATTGAAGGTTTTTACCTCAACTTGGACCCGCAAGTAGTCATGCGTATGGAAAAGAACAAAAAGTTAGGCCTCCAGCAAGCCTATATAAACCCCCTCCTTGGTTCACAACTTCATCATCAAATTGAGAAGATCAATATAACTTAATTGACAGCAAAGCAATTAAGAGCATTTCAATATGATGTTGAACACCCGAGTACTCCTCAGCCTCACCTTGGCCATATTCTTCGCAGGTATCGTATTTGCTTTTTCTGTTTGCAGTTCTCGTAACATATTCACTTCCAAATATGTGCATGCATGCATGCATTGATGCCTAACCTCCATTTCTAGGGTTCTGAAGAAGAAAAAGCTAGTATATGTCTTAGATATTGGGAGCACACGAATGTTTTTAATATTTTTGGACTAGTTGTACGTTCTACCCATGTTAAATAATTACATATTTAACTTTGATTGCATTTACATGAATATCGAATAACGTACAAAGTAAAATCTTTCGATTTGAATGATGTTAAAATAACAATGTAATATTAGACTACTTAAAATGTAGTGTGTAGTTCAAACATTTTTGTCGTACCCTAATTCCGTTTATTAATTGTATCAAATTTTGGTTTCCAAGCAGGTGCACATGCAGCTACGATCACCTTCACAAACAAGTGCCCCTACACCGTATGGCCAGGAACCCTCACCTCCAACCAACAACCCCAACTATCAACCACCGGCTTCGAGTTAACATCCGGAGGCACCAACCAGTTGACCACTCCAGTTCCATGGAATGGCCGCTTCTGGGGCCGAACCGGATGCTCCACCGCTGCCGACGGGAAGTTCACCTGCGCCACAGCAGAGTGCAGCTCCGGCCAGGTCACATGCAACGGAAACGGCGCAATCCCACCGGCCACTTTGGTTGAAATCAATATTGCGGCAAATGGCGGTCAGGACTTCTACGACGTCAGCCTCGTCGACGGCTTCAACCTGCCCATGTCCGTGGCCCCGCAGGGCGGAAACGCGCCCGGCGACTGCAGGCCCTCCTCGTGCCCAGCCAACGTGAACGCCGTCTGTCCGGCTGAGCTGCAAGTGAAGGCCTCTGATGGGAGCGTTATCGCCTGCAAGAGCGCGTGTTTGGCGTTCAACGAGCCACAGTACTGTTGCACACCCCCCAATGAGACTGCCGCTAAATGTCCACCCACAAACTACTCTAAGATCTTTAAGGACCAGTGCCCTCAGGCTTATAGCTACGCTTTCGATGATTTGACCAGCACGTTTACATGCTCCGGTGGACCTAACTACGCCATTACATTCTGTCCATGAGCATATGCATAGAGCTCGAGAGAGGAAATTATAGATAAAGGGAAACTAATAATGATATATATATCCCTTTTCGGTACGTACGTTACAATAATGGGGATAAGAATAAGTGTATGAAATTATGAATTGACACGTTGATGTTGTCAAGAATTTGTAATAGTATTTCGATGGAATAAAAAAAGACATAAATCTCTTTCAAGAATGTGTAAACCCTAACAAATATGTACGGGTTTTGTAGCAATTCTTTACAATTTACACCTCTCTCTTTTGTGTCCAACACGTGAACAAATAAATAAATAGATACCCGAAAATCTTCACTTCCATTTCAATGTTTTGTTTCGCTACGTAAGGTATGGATTACCAGTGGAAGTCTTGTAGTGCAATCATGTTCATTTAAGAGTTGGAAAAAGATAACAAGTAGATAAACCCACAACGAGGACGAAAAGCCACTAAAATAGATAAACCCACCCAGAGCCAAAGACAAAGCAAAAGTAGCAATACCATCATGAACAAAGTTTCTTCTTCGATAAATATGAGTTATATATGTCATAATTCCAATCCAGACGAAGGAGAGATTGACAAGCCTCGATTAATGTTACCAGATGGCAGATGATGGAGATGCACATCTGTTAATTTGCTTCTTAAACCTACGTACATAACTTACAAGACAGAGTTAACAGGTAGTCTGGCTAGCTATGGGGTGGGATTGCAAGCTAGCCAAAGCAAGACGAATGGGTATCGTATTATGCAACTTTACCGAATTTTATGGGGTAAATTCTCTCAAGGAGGTAGAGGGTCAAAGTCTCAAGGAGGTCAGTCAATATATGGTGTGGAAGTTTAGCTTTTATGGGGTTTACAGGTTCCTACTAAAATCAAAAGTTTTCTTTGGAGAGCTTTACCGAATTTTATTCCCTATTCTCTTACGCAAAATCATTAATTAATCACTCTTGTTGTGGTCTTTGTGGTTATCATGATTCATGACGACTCAGTGCTTCATTATTTATGGTCATGCATGCATGTCAAGCACCAAGAAATAATGTGTGGAAGTTTTCTGTTCTTAGCGAGGTGTATATATAATACTTGGTATGAGCCTACTTTCACTAATCGATCTTTTCCTTCATGTTGCGTCAATTGCAAGGGATCGAGAGCTTGAATTATTTGGTGCAAGATCGACCAATTCTCCGTTAATGGAAATAGAGTATTTGGGACAACATTGAAGCCACCTAATCATCTAGATCGAGGAGGGAAGTTGAAAACAGCCAAAGTAGTTTAGATGAAATCCTACTCCACCATGTCATAAGTTTTCATGAGGTTAACTTTGAGGTGCACCTGGCCTAACCTCCATCTCTATGGTAGTTTCTAAGTAACTCTTCAACTAGGAGAATATTGTACCCAATTAATCCTCCTACCATACACAAAGGCAGTTTGAGAGTTGCTAATAATGTGTGCAGAGTGGTTTTGAGCAGCCTATTAGCAATACTTCTTTTGCAAATGGAAGCGTACATTTAGGGATTTTTTTTTTGTCCAAATCGAGGAGTGGCAAATGAGACACACTATGCAATCCTATTTCGATGATTTTGCACCGTTCGAATTTTTCACTACACTAGTTGGGAACTTGAGATCTCAGCCCCAGATGATGTGTTGGTATCAATTTCGGTCACTAAATCTCCAAACCGCCGGATTTCGGTTCGGTACCGGGACAGGTTAAAAAAGGTCGGTTCCCGTCTCGAAGCTAGCCCTACTAAATATAGGTATAGATTTTGGCAAAAACTAAATTTGAATTTCATTTAGTTACTCTGTTAGAGTGATAAATTGTAGGGCTGTGCGTTTTGGCCCGAAAGCCCGAAAACCAACCCGAGACCGGTCCGGACCGGCCGGTTCCGGACCGGCCGGTTCGGTCCGGTCTTTGAGAAAAAATACACATGAAAATTTCGGTCCGGTCCCTAAATGTTATTTTTCGGTCCGGTCCCGGTCCTTGTATTTCACTTCTCTTAGGGACCGACCAAGACCGGTTATATAATGTTTTATAGGTATTTTTTTATTTTCTCACCCCCCGTGTGCACCTCTTTTCTCTCTCTTTCCTCCTTTCCTCTCACCTCACCCACGTGCACTCCTTCATTTTCTCTCTGACTTTTCTCTTTCCCAATTTCCCCTCCTCTCTCTTTTCTCTCACCCACCCGCTCCCACTACTCTTCTCTTTAATTTTTTTTTCTTCTCCTCTTCTTCTGGGACTTCGCTTCATCTTCTCCTTCATTCTTTTCTTGTTTTTTCTTCTCTGCAACTCATCATCTTCTTCCTCATTTCATTCATTTCTTTCTTCTTCTCTCCTACTCTATTCAAGTATTCATCATCTTCTCGGCTTCTCCTTCTCAGCTTATCTGCTGCCGCTCTCCTCTCCGACAACCAGACGTACCCAGATCTACTTTTTCTCTCCTCCTTTACTCACTCACTCTCTCTCTCTCTCTCTCTCTCTCTCTCATCTCCGCGTCTCACTCGATCTCTCTCTATTCTCTGATGGTTGGGAGTTTGCCGTTTGGGCCCGAAAACCCGAAAAAATGACCGAAAAAATTCGGTCCGGTCCCGGTCCCGGTCCTCGGAAAAATGAAGTTCGGTCCGGTCCCAATCGGTCCCTTGTTGGGAAAACATAGAATTGAGACCGACCCGAAAATTTTCGGTCCGGTCCCGATCCCGGCAAAAATGAAGTCGGTCACGGACCGATCCCAGCCCTAATAAATTGTGTCAAAAATAGCTAATTTTTTTTTTTCAAAATAACTAGTCTGTTGGAGGTGCTAGATGCAATCCTATTTCAATGATTTGCACCGTTCAAATTTTACACCACACTAGTTGGGAACTTGAGATCTCAGCCCAAGAGGAAAAGAAAAAAGAATCCTTGTTGGAAAACAATCCTTTACCATATATACAGCCAAGTTTATTAATTTACTAAATATTGAGTGGGTGCGACTTTCCCAATGACACTAACATTAGGATTTGATATTCAATCTCCATCTCTAGATTTCATTCACCATCTGGAATTACAAAGGGTTTGGCTTCCATTAATATATATTATATAACTGGTTAAAATTATTGTTTTTCCTAGCTATGCTTAATTGTGTGCAGCTTCTCCATATCTGATCTTTACTATTAATATAGCTAGTTTTAATAAAGATCGAGCATTGTTGCGATTTGTCAAATTTTGTTGTAGCCCTAGTCTTGATCGGTGAGTCATTTAAACCTCTTCCCTAGGGTTTTGCATGTTTAATTTCTGAGAGCACGTACGTACTGTTAATTTGTTTGTTACTGTTTTTGGATCTGAGCAAGTTTGAACACCATGTATATATCTCAGGATCTAGACAATTAATGAGGTTACGCTTAAGGTCTTTGACTCTTTGCTTGTTGCGCTGCTTGCAATTTCCAGTACTATACCATTATAATAAAAGAAGCGTTTATTTTTCTTTGTATGATTGGAATTAATTTGCTAATCTTTTTACCAGGCCCATCAGGAGCTAAAATAAATTTTGAAGATCGACCTACAATGGGTATGTGTTGCAGCACAAGTAATGGTAATGCCTTACTGACAAAAAAACTTCACCGATTGGAACTAGGAGATGGTGAAGCTGCGCATGGAGTAGTCTCTGTCTAGAACAGGTGGTCCGAGCATCTTCCAGAGATGACTTGATTGAGATGATCGGGAAGCGTCTATCACTCATTGATTCACTAAGATTCTCTGCTGTGTGTCCATCTTGGAGAAGTGTATTGTCACAATGGTGTCAACGAGCAACCCAAATTCCATGGATCTTGAAATATGTTCGGTCTGTGGACTTGACAACTGCAAATTATAGTCTGTATAGTCCAAGTGAGGGCAGCGTCTACAGTCTCAACTTTCCAAAAGAGATAGCAGATGCTTCATATCGTATAAGTTGCATAAGAAGCTCTGCTTGAGTACTCCTAGATCTTTTTTAAATTTTTTTAGGCATAATTGCCAAAATGCCCCCTGAACTTGGCCATAATTGTCAATTTACACCCTGAATTTGCAATTGCGTCAATTTACCCCATGAACTTGGTAAAAATTGTCAATTCGCACCCTGAACTTGCAATTGCACCAATTTGCCCCCTGAACTTAGTAAAATTGTTAATTTGCCCCCTAAACTTCGTAAAAATTGTCAATTCGCACCCCATACGTAAATTTTAACTTTTTTTCATTCAATTTTGTGACATGTGACATTTATGTGAGAGGTATTTTGGTCATTTTATGATATATTTTTAGCAAAACACAAATATACATAAAAATTACACAAAAATTACATTAAAAACACAAATATACATAAAAATTATATTAAAAAGAATTAAAAATCCAACTTTTTAATGTAATTTTTAAAAATTCACCTTTTAAAGTAAATTTTATGTATATTTTTAATGTAATTTATACATAAAAATTATATTAAAAAGAATTAAAAATCCAACTTTTTAATGTAATTTTTAAAAATTCACCTAAACCCTAAAAATTCACATTTTTAATGTAATTTTTATGTATATTTGTGTTTTTAATGTAATTTTTATGTATATTTGTGTTTTAATGTAATTTTTATGTATATTTGTGTTTTGCTAAAAATATATATCATAAAATGACCAAAATACCCCTCACATAAATGTCACATGTCACAAAATTGAATGAAAAAAAGTTAAAATTTACGTATGGGGTGCGAATTGACAATTTTTACCAAGTTTAGGGGGCAAATTGACAATTTTACCAAGTTCATGGGGCAAATTGGTGCAATTGCAAGTTCAGGGTGCGAATTAACAATTTTTACCAAGTTCAGGGGGTAAATTGACGCAATTGCAAATTCAGGGTGTAAATTGACAATTATGGCCAAGTTCAGGGGGCATTTTGGCAATTATGCCTTTTTTTTATTATAGGATGTCAGCTTACACACACACACGTATTCTAAGGGAGTAGAACTTAGGATCTCTCATGCATGTGATAACTTTGGTGCCAAACTACTGCACCAACCACCTTAGATGTGTACTCCTAGATCTTGAGTTGTGCTCAATTTCCTTGTGTGTTGTACTTGAATATCATTGGAAGTCTGTTGGCCTAGTTATATATTGAAACTTTCAAGACATTGTTTCCTATTTCTGATGCTACTAGCTAGTGCGAGCGGTACGCCCATGCATTGATTGGTTCAAATTGGTAATATATGTAATACAATTGAGCTACCAAATTCGGTATTCCAAATGCGGTATTAAAATTGAGCAACGAAATTCGGTATTCCAATTTTTGGTATTACCAACTTTCAATTTTGAGAAACTTATGTCACTAGACTGAATGATCATGGTATGTTTAAAACAATTAAGAAATAATCTTTTTTTTTTATCAAGTGTTATGGGCTTGTAAGAAATTTCTTTTTATTTTAGTCTTTTTTACCTCTCATTTGGGTGAGAGATTTTAATCAATCTTAAAAAGTAGGTTAGTCGAATTAGATCCCCAAATTAGGTTACTTTCATAAAATCTCCAACAATATAATTGAGGTAGGGCTCATCATTCGGCCAGCGGATCCGCGGGCTGATGGAGGCCCGCCCGGCCCGATCGATCCAAGCCTGGCCCTGACCCGTAGTAAGCACGCAAAAGCCCGGCCCCCAAAAAGCCTTGGCCTGGCCCGTAAAAGCCCGCCTAAGTATTTATAGTATAAAATTATAAATATTTTGTATTCTAAGTTATAGACTATAACATATAATACAAAAATATTTATTAATGAGGAGTGCAAACAAAATATTATTAATATTATTCTTACAAAATATGTATTCATTAATACAAAATATTATTAACTTGTAGTCCATATTTCCATAATTTGGAATCGTTCAAAATATTATTAATATTATTCTTACAAAATATTAATAGCATTAGATGCAAAATTATTATTAATAGCATTATATATAGTCCAAAATGGAAAAATATTATTACTATTCTTTTATAAAAATATTTATTTATTAATACAACTTATTAACTTATACAAATTTACAATTTATAAACCGTATTCATAAATTTATTAGTTATAAAGAAATGTAAATATTTAAAAAACCATATCATATCGTTAAGGAAAAGTGGAAAATGAAATTTACCAAATCAACTATTGGATGCGATGATTGAGATATTTTACGCCCACGGTCAAAAATTTGGCCACTTTCGTCTTCGTTTCGACCTCGATCCAGATGGTTAAGAGCAATGACCATTTGTGCTCCTATATTTATTAATTAGAGTTCTCAAAGGGCAACTGCACTGAAATGGGATCCGGGGTTACAACTTTTTACATGGGTATACTTGGGAGAGTGTGGTTGCGGATTGCACGAAAATCGGACTCAGAAAGAGTCGTTAAAGCAAAATTAGCGTAAAGGATATTTTGATAAATAACAATATATAAGAGTTGACCTTATTGACCGAGGCCGAAACGACAACGAAAGAGGCCAATTTTTTGACACGATGCCTATTACTATGCGTTAAATACATGAGCGAAGGCAAATATTCCATTAGACATTTTTCGATGTCTTAGATCACACCAAATCTCGATATGTCTACTAGTGTTTTCTACTATATTCATTGGTTATAAAGAAATGTATACCTATCAAAATCAACAAGGTGAAGGAAGACTAAATTGAGAAAATTGATCGTTAGATGCGAATATTGGGATAAGATAAGCATATGGTAAAAATATTAGCCGCTTTCGTCTTTCTTTCGACCTCGATGCACCGTTAGATAAGAAACGTCTATGATATGAATTGCATTATTAGTTATTAAATTGTTATAGATTAATTGATTTTTTTGCCGAATTATTTTTCGAGATATCCACAATTCAAAATATACATAAAAAAAAATTTCGTGGAATTTTTTGGATACCCAAGTTATTTATTTTGAATTTTGAAAGTTTGGATTTTGGAGAAATGAAATTATTTAATTTAAAAGAATAATTTGATATTTGGTTTAATCGGACCGTTGGATCTCAAATGTAATTGATCTAGATCGTTAAATTTGATTTTAGGGTGAGAAAACCCGAATCCCCTCATCAAATAAAAATAAAAGAAATTAAGCCCGGAAAGTCTCCATACTCGATAGTGAAAGATGAGATCACTGAAAAGTAGATGACGTTTACCGGATTGTGTTTCATCTCTGTTACCTCTAGACCCCATATTCCAGCTATTCCAATGACTAGGACAAGAAAAATCAACCTGCTGCAAAGAAATACTTCCATATTACTTTTCGTCTCTTATCAGTGGTCTTGATAGCCTTAAAAAATGCTCCTCCAACTTTTCCTTTAGAAAATCCACCAACTTGCCAAGTTGGTCACCAAAAATGGTACCAAGAAGCACAAAGAGAACCATGAGCAACTTGGATGCATCTGTATCGGGCTTCAGATTACCGTATCCAATGGTACTGATAGTGACGAAGATGCAATAGCATGGTCATTCAAGAAGGGAGAAAGGGTGATGCTGGAGAATTCAGAAGGGAAAACTGTAGATGCAATAGACGAAGAGTGCTTCTCTATTTGTTTTGAGCTAATTGATAGCGTCATTGTTGTAGACAACGAAGCAATAAATTGGGCTAGAGAGGTGAAATTCATGTCTTCTAAGTTCTAACCTATGACTTATGCGTCTATATATCATGATTTCGTAATAACTGTGCTTGGTTTGTAGCGTATGATTGAAGAGACGGGGAAGCACTCGTTGACACCTGCTGGTCTCCTCTCGGTTGCTGGGGTTGAGTCGTATTGCACAAAATTGCAACAAAAACATCTCGTGGCAGTAATTAGCGAGGGAGAAGGAGAATAAAAGTGAGACAATAAACTAATTGCATTCAATGTTCAATTTCTCTATACAAATTAATGTAGTCTTATCATCTCCTTCAATGTTCAATTTCTCTCCAGGATCCATGCCTATTCGCTTCCTTGGTGTGCCACCCATCTCCACAACGCTCAGCCTCCAAGGTTGTTCTCCTCTTATTGGACAAAGTGGAATAAAAATCAGAGCTTGGGAGAACAAGTTCCTTTCCTTTGCTGGTCGTTTACAACTTATTCAATCAGTGCTTTGTACGAATGACATTGAACAGAGAGAGAAACAAGTGTAATGGTCTTTTCATGATTCTTGAAAACAAAAGCATACTCAAATTTTATCTAGATTCCAATTCCACAAAGTTTTTGAGCTGCCAACACCCGCATGTTTCGATTTTTTATCACATTGCCTTGCACTAATTAGGCATTTCATTCATTTCTTCCCTGTGACACAGCTGCTTAAAACTAAACCTGATGATATGCTATGTTCGAAAGAACTGAGATGCTGAACCAAATTTAAATGCAAAAGATAATGATTCCCCTACATCACCATGAGAGCAAAGTGCATATTCCAAGAGAACCTGAAAAGTGGGCGCTCTGCTTCCATGACACTCCAAATGAAATTCTCAGTATCAATCACCCCAACATATAAACAAGCAAGTACACACAGACCAAATAGATAAACTTCCCAGGAGTGATGCAAATCTGGGTGTTCGGCATTCAATCTCAGTAGCTGCTTCAAAGCCTAGAGTCAACATAAGTGACGTTACTGTCATAGAAGTCCCATCTGACAGTAAAAGAAGATATGAGATTATTTGGGAAAACAGAATCAAATTCACAATGTTCGGTCATGCTTTCTCTTTTTCCTTTCTTAGAATGAATGTTTTTCCCCCCCTTTGGTTTAGGTTTCTTTTGAAACAGCTCAAGTGATCAACTCAAAACATTCTGTGGCAACAATCCGATTGCTATAACGATTAAGACACATAATCATTATATAATATCTGATCTGCAAATCCCAGACTGCTATTTGATGCAACAACATGACATCAAGAAATGGAAAGACGAACAGAAATCCAAAAAAATAATATCACTAACTGAAAATTGAGACAACAATACCAAATGAAAAAAAAAAAAACTTTAGTCGAGCATTCTCTTTCCTTTTGAAGCATCTCGAGTGATAAACTCATAAGCATTCTGACGCATAACCATCATACTCATCTAACCTGACAATCCCAGACTGCAAAGGATGCAACAACATGACATCAAGGAAGACAGAAACAAAAGTTGGAAAAAAAGAAGAAGAAGAAGAATGTAACTATCAAGAATGCCATCACAAAATACTTCACGGTTCCAAATGAATGCTTCACCTGATTGCACCAGCTGCTGCTCTGTGAAACTATGCATGTGAATGCAACCGATCTTGGAATTTAAGCAATTCCACATAGGCACGCAGAGTCATTTTCCTTGAGCAATAAGAATGGAAGTCAAACTGGTCTTCTGTAATGTCAGCAAGGTGCTTCTCCACACCTAATTTTTTTTTTTTTCAGACTCGTCCAAGATCACCTTGCCGGAAATAACTCTCACCAGAAGCAAGCTCATACCTTATGAACGACAAAGAACAAAACATAAGCATCCTCACCAAAACAGCTAAGTGATGAAAGCAATAAATGGTCCCAGACAATACCAACCACATGCACGGCATATCATGAAGGTTGTTGTGCTGATCACCATCTTTTTCGAACAATACAGCAGTTTTCTCTGCAAAAGGAACCTTCAAAAAAGGAAAAAAAAATGTGAAACACATTCAGCATTGAGAGATGCTATAGAGAAAAAAGCAAAAACCAGCATCCAACACATGTACACTGAATGTTTTGCACTGAACACTTGAACAAAAGAAACCAATTGTTATTGCATATTTTCCATTAGATACATAGATGACTTCAATAAGCAAATCCGATCTCAAGGGCAAACTTCAAAGCCCACTGTTAAATACAACAGGGACAAATGATTTACAGCCACTGCAGGTGGAATTGGAAGATAACATAAACAACAAGAGCTTAAGCAGATGAACCAACCTTGGCGGAATATAAATCAATCACAGCTGGAGTGTGCTCTATGGCCTCATCAATTTTAGATAGAGCCATGCCATATTGGCCTCGTCTATCATAATACTGCATCAGCACAGAATCTATAAGTATATATGAATTCAGACACACAAATAGAACTATAGAAGGCATACAAGAAACTAGAAAAGAACAAAAAGCATTATCATAACACTCAAAAATGTCAGTACTATATATGCTTTATGTTAGTTCTGACAATTTTGAGTCAGAACTAACATAATAGCTGACTAAAACAATAACTAACACAGATCACCCCTCGATCAGGGGCTGGTTCTTTTACTCAAATTTGGTTTTGAGTAATAATTGACTTCAAAGATAACTAAATACAACAGAAGTTCTTCCTAATATCTGGAATTAAACGGGGAATCTAAAAGTGTTACTATACCTCAAGAATATATATTCATGAGTAATTCCAATCGGCATCACCAGAACAATTCTACCTGCAACCAAGAAGAAGAGAAAAATTACATCGAACTAAACAGTCATGATTTACAATGCCAGTGAGAACGTTTCTAATATGTATTCTGCAGTAGGAACTTGTGCCTATATTGCATCAGGTATAATGTCACCGTTTAGGAATGTCACCACTAAGTTTCAGAAATCTAAAGAATGAATGATTAGTAGCATCACAATCACAACAATTGAAAATCGGATCACACAATACAGAGAGTCCCTCAAATTCAAAGATATTATACATAAAAGGTCCTCAAGTTCATTGTCATAGCTTTATTAGTACCCGAATACATCCCCAAACATAAAAAATGAATACTCCATTGTCGGTTCCCGAAAATGAATACAAATCCCGAAGCCAGCCCTACAAATCCGTGGATACTTAACATTGGACGGTACCGTGAGATGGTCATAAAATTCATAGGTTTAAATTTTTTTATTTGGTGCTAGTTCAAATATCTTGTGAAAAGATTACTCTTCGTTTCAATGAAATCTTAAAATCTTGACTCGGCATAACATGTTTTGGTCGAACCTGTATGTCCGACCCCTATCTTATTTACATACATTCGGTAAACTAGTCTTATGATCTGAACCGTTCATCTTTTAAATTAACCTTTTAAAGATCATGTTTGCAAAAAATCATCCAAATTGAAGATCATTAACTCATTCAACTATATCAAACAAATTAATGATTTTGGTGAAAGTTAATATTCTCATGACCAACTGTCCATTTGTTTGATGCAATTGCATGAATAAATAATTTCTGTTTATGTTAAATTTTTGCAAAGATGATCCTCAAATGTTGATTTAAAAGATGAACGGTTCAGATCATAGAAATAGACTATCAAATGTATACAAATAAGAGAGAGTTTGGACACTTAAGTCCGACTTGGTTCGAACCTAAGTTTTTTCCTTACAAGAAATGATCAATTTTACAAATATATACAAATCCGTAAACTGTGAGAAGATTACTCTTTGTTTCGATGAAATCTTTATTGATGGTTTGAAAGACACAAAAAAGAAAACAGTATTTATCTTTTTATTTTTTTAACTATAAACGGTAAATATTGCCCAGGGAAAATGAAATTCACCTCTGCGTGGCAGGGCAATTTACCGTTGAAATTATGCGGGGGCCAAATGACTGTTAGACGGTCTCAGCTGTCTTTTTCTTCTTGTTGAAAATCTGCCTTTCCTTTCTCTTCTGGTTCTCTCATGGCGTCGTCCAGCTCTGGAAGTTCAATTGCAGCTCCAGGTACTTTGATTTGGCAAAATAACAATCAAATTTTGTTTCTTTTCCTCATATCGACACTCTGATCGCGAAATGTTGACCGTTTGGTGCACAGAGGCCGTTCAAGTTCTGGTTTCGTTGCTCGCAGATGAATCCCCCAATGTCAGAGAAGCATCCATAGCCTCACTCAAAGACATTGCCGCACTGTACTTCCCCTTTCTCCGTCTCCATCTGTTAAATTGAGATACCTTTATATAAATATATATTGATTATTCAATCGCAATTGCAATTGCAGGAACCCTCTTTTAGTGCTCGATTGTTGCTCGGCCATTTCACGAGGAGGACGACGGGTATTCTTCACTTCTTTTGGTCTAATTTCTTGGCATTCAAGTTAAGGATTTGCTTCTACATCTTTTCTATTGGAATGGCTGTTTCAGCGCTTTGGTAATATGGCTGGAGTTTTCCAAGTAATGTCATATGGAGTCCGAGCTTTGGACAAGAATGATGTCGAGCCTCCTTTCATGATTAAGCTCGCCAGGATTGCCACCGCGGAGATTATCTCCTCCAAGGTACTTTGTGTTAGTTATTGGATGATGCTTTGTAGATTTCTTAGAGGAACTGCTTGCCCGATTTAATTGGAGTATTCTCTTTCATGTAGGAGCTCAATGCAGACTGGCAAAGAGCTGCATCAGGCCTTCTTGTTTCAATCGGCTTACATTTGCCTGACCTAGTAAGTGTCTTAGTGCAAGTAGAAACTCACATTTGCGTTTTTAAAATGAATGTTGTGAGCTGATAACAATGTCATATTCTAGTTTGTTTCTACCCTTGTGATATGATATCATAATCAGAAAGTGTCATGAATGGTTTGAACACTGCTATAAGGCGATTAGTTACAAGAGTTACTTTGAGGCGTAGATTGTAGTTGTATATGGGAAAAATTGGTTCCCAAATCATCCAAAATCTGACACCTGAATAACATGTGATGTAGATATAACTTAAGGATTTAGCCATTGAGTTCTGCATTACTTCTAACTTTGGCTCTTAGGATGAGAGAAAATGATATGCTAGTCCTCCTGTTGAATCTTTCTTTGTCTTTCTTTTGCTTCTTGTTTCTTTCTGCGGTGAAATTCTTGTCCTGAGGTTGTGTTTGTGATTCTCTTTTATCAATACAAGGTTGTTTTTTTCACTTTTTTTGTGAAATAAAAAAAATGATGGAATTGTTTGCTTCGGTACTTTTGATATATGATACAATTATAAGGAAGGAGGAGTTGGTTCTGTCTTTTTTAAGAAAAAATGACGTTGCAAAGAGTTAATAAGATTTCAATCATAGTCTTTGTTGGGATCGACTACTTCTACATTTAAATATTATTTGTCTTCTCTGACATGAATGTTCAAATTCCTCGATGTTTGTCTTTTGTTGTTAGCTGATTTTAACATTGTGAAATGTTTGATTTAAATGATTCAGCAACCCAATATACCATACTGTAGAAGCTAAGATTCATGAATCTCTTCCTTCACAATGAACATAGTTTTTCATGGAAAACAATATTTCAGGTAACTTTTCACGTAGATAATAGCAGTTAGAAATGAGGTTGATTAGGCTTGTAGAAAAATGCTCCGCATGTGGTGGTTCTACTGACACTCTCATCCCTTTTCTTTGGGTTAGGGGAGCTGGGACAACCCTAATTCTAGTATAAAGTCGTATCTCACACTTTGCCATGACTTTTCTTTTGGTTAAATTATAACGTATTAGTTGACTTTTCTTTTGGACAGAGAAACTATGTTTTAGATGTATTTGATTGATGAAAGATCATTGCTCTGCACACTATTCTTTGTGGGTGAATCATTGATGAAACATTCTTGACATTGTATAGAAATCAATTGTCAGTGTTGTCAGTTAGATCTCTCTCCCTCCCTCTTTCCTTGCTCTTTCTGAGATTCTTCATTTAGCTGTCCCTTACTTGATTGTTCTTCTTGTTTATTGATTTTGCAGATGATGGAAGAAATATTTCTTCATTTGCCCGGGCCAAATTCAGCTTTACCAGCTATGGTTCAGATACTAGCAGACTTTGCCCAGGCTGATGGTTAATTATCAGACTTTCCTTTTCTGCTTTCCAGCTCGGGAATGTTCATATGTTATTATTTTTCTTTTTCCTTAAACTGAAATTTGTGACAGACCATTTTACCCTTTGAAGCTTTGCAGTTCACCCCACGATTGAAAGATGTGCTTTCACGGGTTCTACCTATTCTCGGAAATGTGCGTGATGCCCACCGGCCAATTTTTGCTCATGGTATGCTGAATTGTCTCCTCGTCTCTTTGCTTATGATATGTGGAAGTGAAATTGGAGTAAATAGGTTGTTATTATTTGGAAGCTGTGTAACCATTTACTATATGTTCCAAACACTGGTTAAGGTTGTGCAATATATCTTATGTATTGCAGTGGCTAACTTGTATATGTCAAAGACAGGTTAAATTTTTGGCTTTCATCTCTAGGTTATGGCTGCCAAGTGCCTAACCAACCAATTTGAACCTCTAATAGATTTCTAAATGACTTGAGAAGATTTATGAAATTTGTAATGATATTATCTCCAGTCTTGAGTTGAGACGAATTGAGACTAATAAGCTGATAATATTAAGCTGGGGCATGTTATTATATTAGCGTCTAGTTATGCATAGATACACATATGTGATTACCTATGTATTTTCAGTTCACTTTCTCCTTGCTGGTAAAACTTTGCTCTCTTTCCCTTAGTCTTTGACAAAGTTCTCAGTAAATGTTACTATACAAATTTTATTCTATACTATTTTCTCTGGATGCTCACTATCTTTTTCCTATGGTTTTCAGCTTTTAAGTGTTGGTGTCAGGCTGTATGGCAATATAGCCAGGATATCCCTTTGCACCCATCTCTGGATAGTGACATAATGTGAGATCAAGTTTTTATACTTCTCCATGTTACAGTTTTTCAGTCCCAATTCTTTCATTTTAAATATGCCATTTTTATATTTTGGTAACTTTCTGTCTTGAATGAATAATTATCATATACTGCAGGTCATTTCTAAATTCTGTTTTTGAGCTTTTATTGAAAGTTTGGGCAGCTTCGCGGGATCTAAAGGTTTGAAAAATGTTCTCTGTCTGTTTCTTATTGTAACATCTTTCTGTTTTGCTCAAACTTTTATTTGCAGCTTTACCTTGGTATTGATCAACTAAAAGTTAATCTCAGTCAAATATCTCTCTTTGAATATAATCCTTATTTTCAAGTGCCTTCAACTTTCTTAATATGCATCATGTTTCTATTTTTTTCAACAAATATAAGTATCTTTCTCATAAACAAAAGTTTGAAGGCATAAAACTTTGGACGAAGGGCACAGATTTTTACTAATAACTCGAGTGGAGACTAGGAAAGCAGATTGTTATATTAAAATGTCTGAGTATCAAAATTTTACTGTCTGCTACTCGTCAAAATTTCAGAAAAGCATTTCCTCATGTATTGTTCCTATCTGCATTTATTTTTCCTTTCATGCTGATGAGAGTTGTTAACAAGTTCAGAGAAGACTAGAAATGCAGATGCTTATAAAACTGCCCCGATGTAAAGTGTTCCATGTGACTACTTGCTTTTGGTTTTTGATTATATCCAACGATATTGGGTTTGGTAGGAGACCCTGGTTTTGAGCTGGGGTCCGCCAAGCAGGTTTGGGGATTTCTGGCAAAAAAATGAAGTTTCATTGATATTCCTTCTTTTTTGGATCTATGAACTTTTTTTTTTGCTTTTTTTTTTTTTCTTTTCTGCTAAGCTGACTCATGGCATTTTACTGACATGAAATTTGATTTTATAATTTGCTGAAACCCTTTTTGGAGTAGGTTCGGATATCTTCTGTAGAAGCATTGGGTCAGATGGTTGGCCTTATTACCCGGACCCAACTAAAGGCTGCTTTACCCAGACTTGTCCCCACTATATTGGAATTGTAAGATTGATTGATTGTACTTCTGGTTGTATATGTTTATGATGTTGAACTATGCATGCATGTTTTGTGTACAAGTTTTTGGTACCACAGTTTGTGACTTGATATTTCACTTATAATGCAAATAGCATGACTTGATATTTCACCAGATCATGTTTATGATGCACATAGCATCACTAATTTTCTACTTGTACATCTACATCAGCAAAAGTACTAGTTTTTTTTTTCCTGTTGATCAGGTATAAAAAAGATCAAGATATTTCCTTTTTGGCAACATGTAGTCTTCACAATCTCTTAAATGCCTCTGTACTGTCAGATAGTGGTCCTCCATTACTTGATTTTGAGGTAAAGCTACTATATGCTGTTCTTTTTATTCATAGTCAGTTAATTGGTTATAAAGTCCTAGAATCCTGTTATTCTTACTGCAACTCTTGAGTTTGTATATGGTTTTAATTTGAATAACTGATGGTTTTTCTGTTCAACTTTGTCACTAAGTTTCAAGGAATGTAACACCTATTTACATTGTAAATTGGGACCATGAATCAAGCTTTACATAATAGGAGGTCTTGTACATCTTAGGATTTAATTACAACGCGTCTTGTTTCTGTTGGACTAGTATTAATGTTTCTTTCAAACGCTGGTTTATTCTTATGATGGTTGCAGGAGCTCACCATCATTCTATCAACACTCCTTCCAGTGGTTTGCGTCCATAATGACAATAAAGAAAACTCAGATTTCTCAGTTGGATTGAAGGTTTAGAAAAAATATTTCCTTATGTTTGAATAAGATTTTGATTTCTTCTACTTGCTAGTTTCCATTAGGGACCATTATTGTTTTAGTTATTATTTTTTTCATCTGTCAATTTCTTGAATTTGTAGGTCTTTCGTTTAGATCTTGACTTTATTTTTGTATCTTCTTCCTTGATTCATGTTGTTGTGGTTCTTACTCATCCCACATATTTTCGACACTTCCTGTGTATAAAGTAGGATAAACTTTGCATTCTCTTTTCCCAGCTTTTGCTGCTTAACAAAAGATGTTTCCTGCCTTTTGCTTCAAGGACTTTGTCCACATAGTTTCTGTTGTTTTATACTGATGTTAATGGCTAACTGTTTCTTTCCAAATGTTTGAGTTCCTTTCATTTCCTTGTGGCCAGACATATAATGAAGTTCAACGTTGCTTCCTGACAGTTGGTTTGGTATACCCTGAAGATTTATTTCTCTTCCTTCTTAATGTGAGTATTCTCGTCTTCAAAGTGTTCCTTCTTCTGCCAAGTTGATCTAAAGTAAACAAGATTTGTCATTCTGTTCTGCAATAGCTTACAAGGTTTAATTTAAATTTTGATGACCTTTTTATTTTTTAATTTTGTTGTTGATTTTTTTGGGGGTGCATTTCTGCCTCCAGAAATGCAGATTGAAGGAAGAACCTTTGGTGTTTGGTGCACTATGTGTTCTAAAGCATCTGTTGCCCAGGTTTCTTTACATTATGTTGTTTCTAATTACCATGTTTGATTCTTTTACATAATCTGACATTCTTATAATTTTATTTGGAGGCTATCTGAAGCTTGGCACAATAAACGGCCCTCACTTGTTGAAGCTGTAAAATTCTTGCTAGATGAGCAAAACTTAGGTGTCCGAAAGGCGCTCTCAGAGGTATGTCGCTTTGAATTATGAAGTCATAGTTGTAGGCCCTACGCTACCTTTTTAATTACCTTTGTCTTCAGATACTATCAGTAAACACTTTTGTCCTTCCTCTCTCCTAACTTCATGTGCATTACTTTGTGCAGTTGATTGTCGTTATGGCTTCGCATTGTTACTTAGTTGGTCCATCTGGGGAGCTGTTTGTTGAATATCTTGTGCGTCATTGTGCTTTAACAGAAAAGGATAGAAGTGACTTTGAGAGGTCCAAGGATGTTTCAGGAAACACTTATGTTCCATTCCAATACAAGAGATCGGAGGTTTGCATCAGACTATTGTTTTGGAAATTTCAATGCGGCTACTGATTCTACATAACTTCCACAAAATAAATTTGTGTTTTTATGTTGCAAACATTCTATAATATTTACTAAGAAACAAAAATGATGAAACCTTGATGTCAAATACAGTTTTGAAAAGGTGAATTTTCGTTTAAACGTTGCAACTTGTATCCAGTATTTAATCATAGTGCATTCAAGGGGTCAGATTTGTAGAATGGATAATGGATGTTTCTAATAAAGTAGTGCTAGTTCCGAAGTACGGTAATCTCAGATGCTTATTCTAATAATGTTAGCTTGCTCTTCTTAGGTGAAAATTGGGACAATTTGTCCACTGGAGTTGAGGGCAATAAGTGAAAAAAGTCTTCTTTTGCTGACTATTACGATCCCTGAAATGGAGGTATGCCAGATTGTCAATTCTACATTCAGTAGATCTTAAGGCTTAACTGATTGGTTGAGCTTATAAAGGGGTTTCTTAGTATAAGCATAAATGATACTGTTAACTAATTTTTCTTGATGGCATTATTTTCCTGCAGCATATACTTTGGCCTTTTCTGTTGAAGATGATTATTCCACAGGCTTATACTGGTGCAGTTGCTATGGTAGGACTATCTCTACATCCTCATTATATATCCCAAGGAAGGTTGCTTTATATTTCTCAGATTCAGCTGTTCACTTGAATGGAAATTCACTAGTTCTTGGTGAAAATCTGATTCAATGTATGCATTTAATATATTTGTCTCTTGAATTTGAATAATTTATGCTGCTACAGGTTTGCAGATGCATCTCAGAATTGTGCAGGCATAGATCTTCTAATAGTGATACTATGCTTAATGAATGCAAAGTTCGTGCTGATATACCAAATCCTGAGGTTGACTCCTTTCTATATTTAATTTTGGACTTTATCTTGTGCATCACCAGAGAACTGATCTTAGCAATCTACATATTTTACTTGTGTTTTTAGGAGCTTTTTGTTCGGTTGGTGGTGCTTTTGCATGATCCTTTAGCGAGGGAGCAGCTGGCGAGTCAAATTTTGACCGTAAGCAAATATAATTATTAAGGGTGGTTTAATCCTGGCAATGAACTGAAGTTAGCATGTTTTAATGTGTTATGTCAATTTACTTTAGACCGAAACATAATGAGTCCCAAACATATGAATCCAATCTCATTCATTATATTAACTAGTTTAATGTGTAACCCATGTAATGAGATATATTTACAGAGTGGGAGCAGTCTCTACTGGCCTTTGTTAATTTTCAGATTGTTGCTTTAAATTAGAAGGTTTCGAGGATTTTCATGATATTGTTTATGCTCTTTCTATGAATTACAAATTTATTATGTTCATATCATGTCAAATTACTTTTAACCCACATAACCTGGTAAATTGAATTAGTGCATATATATAAGCGCAAACTCATCCACTGTTTTGCCTGATTTAGTGTGTAACTCACCCTACAACACCACCCATTTAGTTGTGTGAGAGATATATTATCAGAGTGGGAACTTCTTAAATGTTAGACCTGTCTTTGTTACTTTAAATTAGATGGTTCGGATGATTTTCAAGATATTGTGCAGTTTCTTTCTTTTCGAAAGAAAAAATGGGGTTGTTTGTACGCTGGTTTCTTTCACCTTGTATTGTTATAATTCTAAATGATGACACATTTGCTTTGTGTGTTGCCTTGCAGGTCCTTTGTTATCTGGCACCTCTTTTTCCAAAAAATGTCAGCTTGTTTTGGCAAGATGAGGTAAATCATTATGCAGTTAGAATTGAGTAGTTTTGTTAGAGCTGGACAGTTTTATGTTTGTGTTACAGTTTTTCATGCATTTGAAGTGAGTGAAAAACTTGTGTGCTCACAAATATATGTACACACACACACATACACACACATGTAAAGAAACAAGGATGATATGGATGTATGCAACCAGGGACTACTATATATAAGTACTGTCATATCTTTGAAACCACATTGGATTAACAGGTGGTAAAATACCCTTGTGACAAGATCTTTATGTGTTTTTAGAAAGGAAAAAAAGTAGAATCAGTGCTGATATTCTTATTTGTAACAAGATCTTTACGTGCTTTTAGAAGAAAAAAAAAAGTAGTGGTGGTGATGTCTTATTTAAAATAAGACATCACCACCACTACTTGGTTTTTTTTTTGGATTGAGTTTCTTGTTCCCTCTTGTGAACTTCCTCTTATGTGATAATAAATTTAGCAAATATTTGACATTTACGTGCTTAATTTTCCTTTTGGTTGTATTCTTTTGACCCAATTACAGGCAAAATAAAATGACATGGTATTGAGTCTAATTAATTATTTTCTCTGGTAAGCTCTAGATTCCAAAATTGAAGGCATATGTTAGTGACACAGAAGATCTAAAGCAAGATCTTTCTTATCAAGAAACTTGGGACGACATGATAATCAACGTAAGTGCAATGGACCTATGAATATCACTGATATATGTTCCTTTATTCATTATTATTGGTGATTTTTCTTGGAAAATAACTCGTGCTGGCTGTTGGAATCATACTCTACTGTAGATCATTTAGGTGATGTTGAAAAACATAATAATCTGCTTCTAAGTTCTAACATGTACTTGTACTTTACCATGGCCATTGATTTTGAGAGTTATTATTCCAGATTTAAGTTTTGGAGTTCTCTGTGGGTTTCGGTTATTCATGAGTTTAGAGACTACTCCTTCGCAGACATTCTTAGGGACTGGAAGGCAGCTTCTCAATAACATGCCCAGTTTTTACTAGTTTTACTGTTGAACTAAGGGGTCTTGGGCTAGTTTTTTTATTGTGTTTCTAGGGTCAGGATGGTAGCTGCTCTTTAGTGATCCTAGTTTTATTGTTTAGGATTTAACGGTTGTTTTTTTTCTTGGCTGGTCTTTCATGTGGATGGCTTGTCCACTGTTTTGTTTTCTCTCTTTATTATTTTTAATAAAGTTGGTATCTTTTCAAAAAAAAATTGTTCCAGATGAAGTCAATGGTTATTTTCTAAATTGTATCATTCAGATTTTGTAGAAAACTGAGCTTACATGTAGACATGTCCTGTAGCATTGTAAGGGCTAAATATAAAGGTCCTGCTCAGTGACAGGTTAGGTTGATTTATCTCTTCGATTTCGTGACAGTTTTTTGCAGAATCTTTGGATGTGATTCAAGATGCTGACTGGGTGATATCTCTTGGAAATGCTATTACCAAACAATATAAACTTTATACATCTGATGATGAACACTCTGCACTTCTTCATCGGTATTATTCCTTTCAAACCCGTGTTGCTTTGCTTGATATAAGGAAGTATTGTTAGATCCGATATTGCATATTTATTAAGCATCACATTCCCGCGTTCCTGTACATGAGTCTCTGACCGTTTGTGTACTATTGCTATGTCCTTAAGTAGGTCCCACAGATCAGGGTGTCTGTTGGGTTGCTACCTCTCTTCACTACACTATTTGCTATGAAAAAGAAAAAGAAAGCTAAATGCATGAGCATATATTGAACAGAGAGGGCTGGTGCCACTAAGGACGGTTCCTCAACTCAGAGAGTCACACAACTCTCCAGTCTTAGTGGTTAATAGCCTAATAGAGAAATAGGCATGGGTTTTTTCTGGGGTCCACGCACGTAGAGGTCTTGCATGGTTGATATTGAACAATCATGAAAGGCACAAGTTGCCGTAGCATTTCTCATTGCACATTAGTTTGTTGTGGTTCCTTATTCCTAACAACAAAATTGTGAAGAATGATGAAACACAAATTTAATTAAGGCAACTACTTGGCTTTTTCTGCATTTTGATGATCATATATTGTCAACAGCTGTGTTTAGAAACTACTCCCTTTCAGCCTTATTGTTAGATTGGAAAGCAGTAGTGTCTTATTAGTGTTGAGTTCTTGTAATTTTGGGTGTTCTGTTAGTCTTGAGTCTTTTAGTTTATCCTGATGACTTCTTGTCCTCAAATTTCTATGGTTTTATGCCCCAAATAAAATATCAAGTTTCTTTCTCAAAAAATATATTGTCAACAGCATTTTACTCATAATGCAGAACTTCCATGGGCTTCTAGTGGTTGGTGCCCTTTGTGGTTATTGTCAACTCAAGAAGCCATGTCTAAATCTCTGAGTTGGAAGGCGTGTTTAAATTCAACTATAATTTTTATAATGCAGATGCTTTGGTGTGTTGCTTCAAAAAGTTAATGACAGGGCATATGTCCGTGATAAGATAGATTGGATGTATAAACAAGCTAACATCACAATTCCAACAATTAGGCTTGGTCTTGCAAAAGCAATGGGGTTGGTATGTTATAGTCCTTTGTTTATTTTCTACTCTTTCCATCTTTACTTCATTCATGATTGATTGCCTTTGTCCTCTTCACTTCCAGGTCGCAGCATCCCACTTGGACACAGTCCTGGAAAAGCTGAAAGGCATTCTGGATAATGTTGGGCAAAGTATCTTTCGAAGGTTTTTTTCACTCTTTTAGAGTGCTACAGATGCATATATTTGTAGATAAATATACTTATTTTAGTTTTCCTTGCTAGGTTCTCTGTCTGTATCCCACTCTCTTCCCCCATGCCAAAAACGTTCCAGCTTTCTTTATTTTAGAGATTTTTGTTCTTTTCGTACTATGCCGATTACTTTACCATCATTCCATGCTTTTCAATTGTTATTAAGTGTATTCCCGCAGATCATTAAGAAACTCCATTACAGTACATACAAATTAAGGAACAAGAAATTCGGTATTGATGTGTACGCTGCATGCATTGCAAGTTGCAACTGTGCAAACTTCCTCCTTTCACTGGAAACTACTAGACGCTACAAATAAAAATTGATGTTTTCATAAGGAAGCCAATCAAAATTCCCCTACTTCTCTCCAAGAGCAAAAACTTGGATGTTGTCAGTGTACTTATGGATTTTATAGTTGCTTAATCTTCCTAGCAAAACTTGGGGGAGTGGGTGGAAAACATGTGGCAAATATCATCTGCAATTGTTTTTTTTACCACAGCATTTTGTATCTATAATGCAAAAGGAAAGTTCAATGTGTTATTTCTGAAAACATAACACTAATAAACTATACACCTACCACAAAACAAAGTCAATCAAATCATTTTCCAGTTGTGTCCTATTGGTGTGTTCAGTAGTAAGAAATGTGAGAAATTGTTAAGTGCAATGTGATTTACCTTTTCCTTTGTTTCTTTTGGCAGCCTTATCTTTTTTTAAATAGTAATGCTCAATTTACATTTAATGTGGATGCGATAAATATATATTTTTTACGGTATAGATGTGAAGACATTTTTTTTGCTCATTTATTGCAGATTCCTATCTCTTTTCTCGGATGATTTTAAAACTGAAGAGTCTGATGACATACATGCTGCTTTGGCTCTAATGTATGGATATGCTGCAAAATATGCTCCATCAACAGTCATTGAAGCCAGAATAGATGCACTTGTTGTATGACATCTTGTCCTTTCTTAAGCTTCCTCCTACCAAGAAATAAATATATTCTGTTTTATTCCCTTCTTCGTATTCTGTGAACTTATATTGAGAGACCACTAAATTATGAAAAGTGTTAACTGTAAGAGTAGAGAGTTGGTCCAAATTAAATCTCTCTGTGCTTCACAGAATCGCAGCCTGTTTCATTGTTGTTGGTTAGATATATGGGCGCATTAATAGGTATAAATAGTTATATATGCATATCCTTGGCTAAGTTGTAGTTCTTCATAATATTGCAATCCGTGTGTAAACTCGCATATACTAGTAATAAAGTCATATCGTCTCATGGCTTCCATTTTAGTGATAGCAGTTGTCAAATATAAAGAGCTGGTTCAACAAAATACATAATGCATCTCACCTAATATATTTTGTAGGTATCCTGTTTATGGCCTTTAATTTGTGCTTTCTTGAACTAGTTATAGTTAAGCATTTGCTTTTTGGAAAAGATCTTAACATTTGAAAGCTCTTTCCAGAGATTATCTTTGCACCAACATCACCCACACACTCACTTGCAAACACATACAAATGCTCTACCCATCTTTTGGTGCACAATTCCTACAAACAGAATCACATGTACATTAAATGCATGCCAGCATTTGGTAAACATCAATATTTGATTCTGCCTATCAGTTCCTCAATTCTGAAGAGAACTTCGGCAGCTCTTTCTCCCAGGAAAGTGTGTGAATACTGCAATAAGAATCAATGGAATAAAAGGAGGAAGTATATGTAGTCCAAGTTAATTAGGTTCACAAAATTTTGTTGGTGGTTTAGTTTTTTTCCTTCCTATTTATTCTCTTGTTTAGAGTTATGGCTTTATAATGGATTTAAAAGGCCAACGTATTTGTAAAATTTGTTGATTTTGAACAACCTATATATGGGTTACTTATTCCTCTTGCAGGGGACTAATATGCTCTCACGACTTCTTCATGTGCGCCACCCTACTGCAAAGCGGGCTGTTATTACTGCTATCGATCTACTAGGTTTGTACAAGTCATTAGAAATATGGTGTCATTTTGTTTTTGTACTCTGCATAAGCAGCTGCGCATGCATGTAATGCTTATGTTTTGTTGGGTGTTTTAACATGTTCATGATGCTCGTAGTGTTGTTAAGGTTTTAAATAGTTGAAATGGTGTGAATGGTTCTTGTTCATGTGATGCTCATAACTATTCCGTTTCCAAAGGAATGTCATTCTAGTCATCATTGAAAAGTTTTGTAGTATTGAGTCCTGAATGTTTAATAATCATTGGTGTGCTTTGAAGTTTTACCTTTAATGTTTATTCCTTTTTGGAAACTTGAGATATAGATTGATTTGAGATTTGATCACCAAGGGTGTGTGCATGCTTGTTTCTTTTTTAGAAAATGTGCCTGCTTGCATATCGGTAGACACATATACATGCAAGGTGGCTGACTTTAAACTCTCATAGAAGCGTAGGTGATCACATTATAGACATTGCTAATGCAGTATGGCTATCAATATATTGGTAATCACATTATACATGTTTATGTTCGGAAAAAGCTTGATATTGCCCCAAAAATGCCTATATTATTTCAAGATTAGACCAAGGGAATATTATAATTATCATAACCTGCAATGTCATAAAATTGCTATGCTATGCTCAGTGCCATATGGTCGCCAAAAGTTACAACTGATGATATATCTGATGATATTGCAGGTCGCGCCGTCATTAATGCTGCAGAAAATGGTTCATCATTTCCATTAAAGAAAAGGGACCAAATGCTAGACTATATATTGACTTTGATGGGCCTAGATGAGAATGAAGATCTTTCAGATTCTACTCTTGAACTTTTGGACACACAAGTTAGTAATTTATTTGGAGTGATTGTGTTAGCAGAGATATTTTGTTTCTCATTCCAGAAAACCATGGATTTTTCATAATTTCGAGGGACATTCTTTTTTTACTCTAAAATTAGGAAAATATGGGAAAATTGTTTCCTGCAATATATTTTGAAAATTTATTCTTCCTTCACCCTATACATATAAACTTTTATCTTTCCTGCACCCATATATAAGATCATTTGAGATGCCTTAGAAACATCATTAAAATTGGTTATCATTGTTTCCAGTTACAAACAGTTCTAAGAAATCCAATTCAATGCCATAACAACATAATTGGTCAACTTCTGTTGCAACCTTTTCCATTTCTCTTCATCTATTTACATTTCTGCAGGCCCGTGCTTTAAGTGCATGTACTACGTTGGTCTCTGTGGAGCCAAAACTAACAATTGAAACCAGAAACCATGTGTTGAAGGTTTGGTGTTTATTATGCAGATGCTCTATTTACAAATGGAATCCCACATCTTGGTTGATTGTTACTGAATATCTCTTAAATCTGATAATTTGACAGGCCACCTTAGGGTTCTTTGCTTTACCAAATGATCCAGCAGATGTTGTTGATCCGCTTATTGACAACCTTATCACTCTATTGTGTGCAATTCTTCTTACAAGGTATCTTAAATCACATGGTCTATCCTTTTACCGATTTCTTAATCTTTGGAAACATCTTTCTGTCATCATTTTTTCGTCTGTTTAAACTGCTTGGTGTTTTGTTTTATTTTTCGTTGAAGAAGCCAGAATCTATTGGTCTTCTTTTACAATGTTGAAATTGTATAATGAGATTATATCTGATTTTTTATTATTATTTATGTTTGCTATATATCATGACATCTTTTGGATAACACATTTATGAGTTTCCATATCTGGAAGTTCTAAGCCTGTATCTCAAAAATCAAAATATAGATTTTGGGCCTCTTCAGCCAATTGGTTTTGGTTGGATGCTCTTAACTTCAACATTTTAAGAAAGCGGGCAGTTTATATATCGAGGGTTGTGTATATTTTAAGTTTTATCATCTATCTTTCTTTCTCTTTTTTTTATTTGTTTTTTTTAAAGAGAAATAAAGTTTCATCAACTTGAAGAAATGTACAAACTAGTGAATGAGCAACCTGACCATACAAAACAACTTAACTGCAAACAGAATTGTACCACCACAGCTAGCAGATCCTGTGATATATCTGAAAGAGAAATCCCCTTAAGTTTGCAGTTACCAAAGACCACAAAGCTGACCAACTTTCAACTTGGTCCCAAATTCAAGTAGTTCTCATAGAGTCTCCTATTATGTTTTGTCCTGTTACCCAAAAACAGCTACTAGCCCACAAAGTTTTTGGCTTTCTTCTTTCTTTTTATTTGTTTCCTTTTATATTTTATATTTTATGAGAAACAAACTTGTTTTGATAAAAGAGGATAAAAATAGGCGAATAGCAATGGACAAGACACAAAGTTTTAGCTTTTCACCCTTTCCTCAAGCCCTTGAAAGTTGAAACGAATGCTTAACAACTCAAAACCACCCCTTTAGAATAACCCAAACACATCAACTTCCTTAACAGCCTCCACCTCTGTATAGAAAAAGGACAATGCAGAAATAAATGATCCACACTCTCTCACCGACTTTACAGAGAAAGCACCAATGTGGGGAAATGCATACAGAGGGCCTTTTCTTTTGGATCTTATCACATGTATCAGCCCTCTCAGGAGACACTAACCGGCCCAAAATCTTAACTTTCAGTAGTCTTCGTTTTCCAAAGCTGGGAAAATGGTGGAAGAAAGAGGAATCCACTCCATGCACAAAAAGTACTGTAAGATTTGCTAGAGAAACTTCCAGACCCTTCTAGATTAACTTCTACTATATGCTCCTGAAAGAGACATGCTAACCTCCTCCAACCTACCAAGCAGCAAAGCAAACTCCTCTGCCTCAAAGTAATTCAAATTCCTCCTGGAGCCAAAATCCAATTATAAGGAAAAGAAGTAGCTTGTACAAACCTTGAAACAACACCTGCATCACATCCTCCCCGAACCAACTGTCCTCCCAAAATCTCACCCTCGAGGGGCTTTATGTAGAATATAAAATTCACACATCTTGTATTCTAGATCTTGCATCTTAATATATGGAATCATTGCCCTCCCAAATGGGTTTGGGTATTTTATGCATCAAAACATCTCTCTTTATAATGTATTATGTATGCATTTGCTAGCTGCTGTGAAGTTATATGTGCCCCATTTCTTTATTCAGTTGATGTGTAATGATTAAGATTCTAGGAAGTTGCATGTGCTACTTTTCTATATAGATTAAGGAGCTTATAACTGGGAGATTTGTATTTGAATTACATATTCCATATATAGCTCTTTTTATTTACAACATGCATGACGCTTCTGATTAGCATCATATGACTATTTAGTGGAGAAGATGGAAGAAGTCGAGCAGAGCAGTTGCTGCACATCTTGAGACAAATTGATCAATATGTTTCTTCAGCTACGGATTATCAAAGGAGAAGAGGTTGTCTTGCAGTGCATAAGATGCTTCTCAAGTTTCGGACAGTTTGCATCACCGGACATTGTGCCCTGGGCTGTCAAGGAAGCTGTACGCACATCAAGCCAATTGACCGTAATTTGCATGGGAACTTTTCGAACTTACCATGTAAAAATGTCTCCGAAGACGGTTTTTTTCTCTTTTCATTTCTTCTTTCCTACCCTGATTCTTATTATTGTTGAACTGCCAGCGGCATTTGTATTGCCAAGTCGTGAGGCCTTGTCTTTGGGAGATAGGGTTATTATGTATCTCCCGCGTTGTGCAGACACTAATGCTGAAGTTAGAAAAGTCTCTGCTCAGGTGAGTTTTTGGCAGAATTTACCAGGTCTTTTAGTCTCCTAAAATTTTACTGTCATTGTTATCTAGATATTGTTTCTCATTTTGACTGCATGTGACATAACTCTCTCTCTGTCTCTCTCTGTCTCTCTCTCTCTCTCTCTCTATGAGTCTGTAGATTCTTGATCAACTTTTTAGCATCTCACTTTCACTTCAACGGCCTGCAACTTCCAGTTATGGTGTGGACATAGAATTGTCCTACAGTGCTTTATCATCCCTCGAGGACGTCATAGCTATTTTGAAGAGTGTAGGTTCATTTCCTTACACATTTGCCTATTTTCTTAATTTTTTTTCTTTTTCGTTAGCACTGTCCATCGATGGGTAAATGTGACACTAGGAGGATCTTTTGGTTTTTCTATATATCCAGGATGCTTCTATAGATCCATCTGAGGTTTTCAACAGAGTTATCTCTTCTGTCTGTTTATTACTGACAAAGAATGAGGTGAGTTCTTTTCTATTGAACATGTTTTCAAATTTGAAATGAATACTGCAACAGCCTCATCTTATTCTCAATGAATTCTTGCAGCTTGTAGCTACCCTGCATGGTTGCACAGCTGCTATATGTGATAAGGTCAAGCAATCAGCTGAAGGGGCCATTCAAGCCGTAATTGAGTTCGTCACAACCAGGGGGAATGAGCTGAGTGAAAGTGATGTTTCAAGGTTTTCCTACTAATGAAATTTTAATTAGTAACAGATTTCAAAACAAAAAATGAAGAGGTTTTCCTTCTGGATAAAGAAATAGATTTGTGTTATCGGCTACTGCTGACGGCTATTTTTGTGGTTATAGGACGACGCAATCTCTGCTGACGGCTACTGCGCATGTAACTGAGAAGCATTTACGTCAGGAAACTCTTGCTGCCGTATCTTTTTTGACCTATATAGTATGTATAATATATATATATATATATATGTATATATTTTTAGAGGGCCTTTTAAAGTGGGATTCCTCTTGAAAAAAGAATGGAACAGATTTTAGGAGCTATGGCACAATGTGTTCTGATGATCCATATTTACATATTTTAGATCTCCCTTTTAGGGTCATCCTTAAAATATTACCTTGAAATTGTTTATGCATTTGATTATCTTTATGATAACTCCAGTGTTCATAGAAAACTTTTTTGTTATATATTTGATTACAGTTGGGTGTCATTTTGCATGGTATTTTGTAAGGACTATCCTTAATGGTTTAGATCATTGGATTATTTCTAAGAAAGTGAACTCCCTCATTAAAAACTCCCTATGACTCTATCTAATCTTACTGTGTGACTATTTCCTGCTGCCTTGCTTGTCAAAGTCAGCAATGTCATTGCTCTTGTCTGTCTTTATAGGTAGTGGCATTTCATTTGGTTATTCTTTTTTGGGACCTATATCAAATATCCTTAACTGCTAGAAGATTTCTTCTCTTGCCGAGAGCACTAGTGTGAAAGTTGTCTTCAATGAAGTTTTGGCCACAGCTGGAAGGGATATAGTAACAAAAGATATATCCAGACTACGCGGTGGCTGGCCAATGCAGGATGCATTTTATGTGAGTCTCATGTGGCTTTCCCTTGTTGCTCTTTATGGTCCAATCTTCATGTTGTTGATTGTTCAGTAGTAGCCATCGTTATTTCCTTGATTCGCTGCTAAGTTCAGTTTGACTGTTCCCTGATTGATGGCCATGGAATATATTATATACAGTTTGGCTGTTGTATTTGGTCTTGACTCGACGTTTGTTTTATAATTGATATATATACCCACAAATTTAATGTACATATAGGTTACACACATGATTCCCAAGTAAGTTGTTGTTTTGTGCAGCACATGATGTCTTTGTACTGTTTCTTAGAGGCACATGAATCTAGTTGCAGGCGCAGTGGGTCACCATGCATATGTTCTGTAGTGGTGAGGTACTTGATGCCGACCTTAATTAATTTGTAAATACACGTGATGTATCATGCTGTGGACGCACTTGAACTAATATTATTTCTAGTTTTTCTTCAAATGGAGCATCAGCATCCAAAAAATTCAGAACATATGCATGGTGCGCCTACATCTAGTTTTGGTGGTTACGTCGGAGTTCAGAGACTTCTCTTTCTTGGCTATTCTTATCGACTAGAAGGCAACACACTTATGTCTAGGAATTATGTTTTTCAATACCAATTGATTCGCCCAAAAAAAAAATTGATTTGCTTGTTTTTCCTCGTATTGTTTTGTTGTGTGAAGATTTAAGTTTCCTCACACACGTGCGCACACACACATTCAGTCTTGTTTCTATTAAAACTAAATGTAGAGTAGGTGGTTACCGTTTCATGGTTTTGGTGTTACTATAATATGTGATTTTTTGAAGATTATAGAGGGGTAGGTTTGGAGGAACTTTGGCTTAGAGTGAAATACCTGGCAGCATTATGGGCTTCTGTTTCAGTGGAATTTAGGGATTATAGTACCTCTTTAATTTTAATTGATTGGAGGGCTGCTGTAGTCTAGGTGTAGTTTTTTTTGGGAGTTTTTTCTTTCTTTCTTTTTGGAGTTTCTTCTTTTCTCCTTCTATTCTTTTGTTTTCTTTTTTTTCGTGCTTGTGGATTTCTTGTCCACTTTCTTTGTATCTTATGCTTCTGTTTCAATAAAGATGTTTCTTTTCAAAAAAAAAAATAATATGTGATTTTTTTTTTCTTGCTTATATGTTTTTGTGTCCTGTTTTAGTTGGACAAGGGTAAATCTTTTGTTGACTGCTAGTCCACTATTTATTGTATTCTTATCGTTTTTTAATACAAGTATCTTGCTTCCTATGACATAAATGTTTCACTTTATAGTGTCATGTTTGAGTTTTATCTTTATGCTACTATTATTTTCGTCAGTTCTTCATTTGATTTATTCAGTTTGATGTTAGCAATATTTACTTAGTCATCTTCTTAACTTGTAAATTTGTTATTTTACTTTTGACCTGTAGGCATTTTCCCAGCATACAGTTCTTTCATTTTCGTTCCTGGAGCATCTGATATGTGTCCTTGACCAGTATCCGATCCTTAAAAGTGATTCAGAAAAAAGAGACAATTCTAGCCATTTAGTTGATGGTCAAATGGAGGATGATATTCTGCAAGCTGCTATTATTGCTATCACAGCATTTTTCAGGTTTTTAAAAGTGATAATAAAAGTAGGAATGCTGTCACTGGAACGGACCACTTGATCCATTTATTTGATCAGCCTACTATCAATATACCATTTTTCAGCTGTGTATCAAACTTAAGCTAAATTTATTGTTTAGACAATTTTGTTAAGTTCCACTTTTGTTGCAGAGGTGGTGGCAGAATAGGAAAAAAAGCTGTTCAACAAAATTATGCTTCTGTTCTTGCTGAACTCACTCTCCAATTGGGAAGCTGTCATGGTCTAGCCAAGTGCGGTCAGCATGAACCATTACGGTAAGCATCTAGTATGTTTTTACTGTTTGGTAAGAGAACATTACCCACACACACACACATATATATGCCGAACCGATCAGAAGATATGTGGACCTTGGCCAAAATACAGGGGCTGTTCGAAGGGTGTGATATCATTTTGAACGGTGCGGCTGTTTTGGCCAAGGTCCACATTGTGTAGGTCTTCTGATGAAATTGTAAGCACCTATATTGTATAAGTTTTGAGTTCATTATTTTATTTCCCATTTTGCATGCTCTTGCAGGGCTCTTCTAACTGCATTCCAAGCGTTCTGTGAATGTGTTGGAGATCTTGAGATGGGAAAGGTGCAAAGGATATAAAAGGCTGCAATTACTCTAGTGTTTGATTATGGATTCTTCAATTGTTGTCTCTTGCATTGTGAAGGAAATGTAATTTAGATATACTTTGTGTAGATTTTGGCTAGAGATGGAGAGCAAAATGAAAATGACAGGTGGATCAATCTTATTGGAGACATAGCGGGCTGCATTTCTATAAAGAGACCGAAAGAGGTAATATGGCTCGCCTAAGACACTTTTCTATGTATTTTTTTTTTTAAAATATGTTTTTGTTCCGTCACTTCTGTGTTATATGTTGGAACTGATTACAGTGAAGTGAATGCCAAACTAAATGAAAGTGCATGTAGACTTCTAAGAGAGAAAACTGCTTAAGTTTTGTTCTATCACATAATGCCTTTGTGTTTCAAATTATTTATTTTCAAATTCTTATGATCCCCCATAAATTCATTCGTGTCTTTCTTGATGGAATTTTTTTTTTTGTTAAGGTTCAAAGTATATGTGCAATTTTTAGTAAATCATTAAGTCGACACCAAAGATACCAAAGGGAAGCTGCAGCTGCCGCATTGTCAGAGTTTATCTGCTACAGGTATGTCTATGATGTCAACCAACACTCTTTACTAGTTATTAGTTTCCATTATTTCACTTATTTTCAACGTGTAAAAAATGTTGCTATTTTCATGATATGTTATTGTTATCATGAGAGCTTGTTGTTGCAAACATTGTGTCCAATTGTCCTTCCTGTGTCATTTGTCCCGTAGTCTTGTTATTTTTTCGTTTACATTTGCGATTACCTTTATCTGTACAGTTTGTCTGCAAATTATGCATAGGATGCCAATCTGCACTCTCTACTTCTTATTGGTTCCTTTTATTTCACTTATTTTTAATGTGTACAAACTGTTGTTATTTCAATGATATATTATTGTCATCATGAGATCTTATTACTGCAAAAACTCTTTCCATCATGACGTTATTATCGTGTAATCTTGTTAATTTAATGTGTACGGTATGGGACATAGTGATTAAACCCAAATATTATTTGTATAACAATAACTGATCACTCCCTATTATCTGAATATGTTCACTTTCGTGTTTGTTTCTGAGACCCATTTAGTTTTTTTTTTGAACAATCTGAGACCCATTTAGTTATTTGCAAGCATTTTCAACTTGTTTTGTTCTGAATTTAAATTCAGATCACATTTTGTGTTAATAGTTAAAATGGTTCCGTTAGCTTTTGCTTCCAGGGTTTTACTAGTTAATGTTCTTGACAATGCAGTGATGGTTTTGGCTCCCTATTGGAGCAGATGGTGGAGGTGTTGTGTCGACATGTATCAGATGAGTCCCCAACTGTCAGGCGCTTGTGTTTGAGAGGACTAGTACAGGTCTGCTAATTCTAACAAAAAATTGTTAGGAACTGTTGAACTTTTGTACATGCTTCTCTTTTCCCTTAAATTTCTTTTATTTTTTTCAGCTTTTTCTGTAAAGATGATCTCTAAATTTTTCCAAATATGAATATGTTCTTACTTCTCCCTCATGAGTGCTTTTATACTGGCACATTTTTTTAGTTCCATTTGTTTTGACTTTTGAGGTAAGGTGATCCTTTCACCTTAAGAGAAAAGTATCATGTAATTTGGTTGGACTTGGAAGAGAAGGGCCATTGTTTTTTAAATACTTAAGATATATAGTTTGTCTTGTCCATTCTTAAGCCTGGACTTCTTTGTCTCTGTCTCTGAGATAGAGGGAAACATTCATGTCTGATTCGAAATGTGTCTTATGGTTATTTGTTCTCAAAGAATAATACACATGTAGAGTGCCTTTCTATCTTGTTTTGTTCAAATTTATATGTTATATATACAATTTATATAAACTTAACAATTTATATATGTATATATATATATATATATATATATATATATATATATATGTTTTCTTTGGACTCTGGAGGAAATTTATGTTTCTGAACTTTTTGGGTTGCAGATACCATCTGTTCAAATGCTTCAGTATACAACTCAAGTTCTGGGCGTAATATTAGCTTTACTAGATGATTCTGATGAATCTGTGCAATTAACTGCAGTTTCCTGCTTACTCACGGTGAATCCTCCAGCCCTCTGTAGGCATTTATGTAATTTTCTTTTAAGAACTAACTCCTTGGTTTATTTTTTGGTAATCATTGCTCATTTTTTGAATGCATTAGATGCTTGAGTCAGCACCCAATGATGCGGTGGATCCCATTTTGCTTAATCTTTCTGTACGGCTTCGCAATCTTCAGGTGCACTACTTTACTCTTTAGTGTACTTGCTCAAAAAATTATTTGCAGACATCTAGACTGATTTACTACATCTATGGAACAGATAAGCGTGAATCCACAGATGCGAGCCAATGCATTTTCAGCTTTAGGATCACTATGCAACTATGGAATTGGGGCACAACATGAGGCATTTCTTGAGCAGGTCTCAACTCATTCTGCTTTATGAAGAACTGACTTTCTTTTATTTTGAGGAATTGTACTTTATTTTCTTGATGATTTATGAGTGGTGAATATTAGATTGATGTTGTTTCTATTATCATCTTTCATACTTTTGAATATATAAATATACAGGGCTATTCCACTTAGGGGTCCCTTTTTTTGTTCATTTTAAGGGATCACATGTGGGACCCATTTCGACGATCTGACTGTTCAAGTTTTACGCTTCCTCACATAGATCATTTCTGCTAAGTTTAAGCCTAATTGGAAATTTTTATTAATAATTGTAATTTATCATTATGATAATGAATGCTTCATGTTGGACAGATTTGATTCGTCTTAACGATTTCCGATTAGGCTGAAACTTTGCAGAAATGATCTATGTCTAGGGACCTAACACTTGAACGGTTGGATCCTGCGTGCAATCCCTTAAAATGAACAAAAAAAAGGATCCCTTAGTGGAGGACTGGAGGGCCCTCTATAAATATGTGTGTATATATATATATAGTTTTGGTTTTTTTGGCTTTAGTTATATTATCGTGTGAGGGAATAACTTGTTACATCATTATTGTTTGATACCTTAACCAGTTGCTTAAATATTTATTGTAATGGAATGACTTACCAAACTTAATATAGCTTCTCGTTTAATTTATATAAAGCTCAATTAATCATAATTACTATTTTCAGGTACATGCTGTCATCCCACGCTTGGTTCTGCATTTGCATGATAACGATGTTATTGTGCGACAGGCTTGCCGGGTAATTGCTTAATGCTTATGATCCTTATTATCTCTTCTGGGCATGAAGTTTTATGGAAACATTTTTGACATGTCTTTTGTTAACTGATGAATAGAGTACTCTAAAGCAAATTGCCCCCTTACTGGAAATGGAAGGATTGTTTCCCTTGTTCAACATGCATTGTTTCAATTATGATCACCGGTATGCCTCCATATATTTTGAGATGGCTGAGTTTGTGAAACGATTATTACAGTAACCCTTTACATGGCTATAGATAAGTCACACCAATTTTTGTCTTTTCAGAACTGACTACGAGGATTTTGTCAGAGAACTCACAAAGCAATTTGCTCAGCATCTTCCCTCAAGAGTTGATTCTTACATGGCATCGACAATTCAGGTTCCTATGCTGGAAAACCTTCATTTTTCCATATGAGTAATATCTGTCTTGGTTGCCATGCTAATTGAATGTAATGCAATGCATATTTCAACTCAAGCTTGAGATAATCGTAACTGTACTAAGGATTGGGTTTAGTGGTATGAATACAAAAGGAAAAGAAATGTTTTGCTGTTTCTCCTACTCCCTACACCTGTATCTCATCTCTGATCCTACACCTTCTAGCCTATTCTTAAAACCTGCGTTTGTTTTATTTGTAGCTTCTGTGACTTGAAAGTTTTATCAAATTTCTTTCTGGCTCACACTATCGTATCATCTCCTTTCATCTGCTTTTTACTTATCATATCCTTCTGTCATGACACGAAGCTGTTTGATATCAGCATTCGTACATCAACATGTTTATTGACTAGTTAGTTCGCCATGTCATGAAAAATGACCCTAGCTAAATGTACCACATTTAAACGATGATGTGGAAGTTTACGTGTCAAGCCACTGCTGGCTTGCTACATGAAGGCTGGATAGGCATAAACTGCCATGTGAGATAGTTTGTAAGCCAACTTTGTAGAAGTTTTAGTAAATTCTTAGTGTTTTCCCTATCTTAAATAATGTTTGGCCTTATAGCTTTCCTACATGTATTGTGATTGTATGCGTATGGAATAGCACTTTAAATGGTTAGGTTATTTTCATTTTCGTATGTAATATGACTGCATAAATGACTTGTCTTACATTCTTGATATGGCAGGCTTTAGATGCACCATGGCCAATAATTCAGGCAAATGCTATATACTTCTCTAGCTGTATGCTATCTCTGTCAGATGATCAGCACATTTTGACTCTCTATTATTCACAGGTCATTTTCAGACATGAGCTATCTTTTTATGTCATAACCAAAACAAACATAGCATGTTCACAAAAAATTATGTCTTCATCTAGGTATTTGGAACATTAGTAGGCAAAATGAGTAAGTCAGCAGATGCAAGTGTGAGAGCAACATGTTCTTCTGCCCTTGGTTTATTATTAAAATCCTCAAAGTCAATATCGTGGAAAGCTGCTCGATTTGATCGTGTCGCTAACTTGAAGGGACCATGATTCATGAGTAGGAATATATAAGTAGAAGTTGAAATGGTCGTCTTGATTCGTGCACACGTGAAAACAAGTCCTCCACTTCTAACGACTCAGATCCTGGTTGGCCTGAAATTCAAGAGTTTGTGAAGCAATGCATGTTGGAAGTGGAAGTTATGATATTGGTGTTGCAAGATGCAAAATGAAGCACCTTAGGTGAATGTTGAGGTGCATGAAGGGTTATCAGTGCCTGCATTGCCAGTGGGCTTGTGTATATTTGTCAATTGTTGTAAATTATGTCATTTGTAGCTTTGTCTTTTCACATTGTGTGCCTTTGGTCATTTGCACATGTCGTTTGTTGTAGATGTAACAACTTTGTTGTAACGAGTAATGATTTGTATCATAACCAGAAAACTGTGTCAATATGTGAGATGTTGTAAATTTGCAAATGAACATCTGATTTTAACATCCAATCAATTTTTATTTCTACTTTTTGGTTAATCATACCATCAATTGTTTTTTTTTTAACAAACGATTTGTCACCTTGTCAAAAAAAGAAAGAAAGAAGAGGATTTGTCACTTTATTTGCAAAATTAAATGATGGCTGAGCACAAACGAGATGCCATTTATTTTAGACTTAAATTAAATTACACTCGAACTTTGTTACAACTGCAAGATGTCTTGAAAAATATCCAACATTGTTACAACTGCAAGCATGAGAAAAACGAGTATGTTGGATATTTGTCTTGAAAAATCCCTATCAGGGTAAGAGAAACAACCAGCAATTAGGGTATGGCCTATTCTTTTCGTCCAAGTGCTATAGGTCCAAACGTGGCAACTTTTTGCCCACCAAGTTTGCTACAGTAAACATTTGCCCATCAAGGACAGAAATATTTGAAAATTCACTGTAGCGGAGTGAACAGTAAAATTATTGACCACAATAATATTATTGAGGTCAATAAAAACTTGCTGAACGTTCCTAAATTTTTATTATTGACCACAATAATATTATTGAGGTCAATAAAAACTTGCTGAACGTTCCTAAATTTTTATTATTGACCACAATAATATTATTGAGGTCAATAAAAACTTGATAAACATTCCTAAATTTTATTATTGTGGTCAATAATAAAAATGTAGGAACGTTCAGCAAGTTTTTATTGACCTCAATAATATTATTGTGGTCAATAATTTTACTGTTCACTCCGCTACAGTGAATTTTCAAATATTTCTGTCCTTGATGGGCAAATTTTTACTGTAGCAAAACTTGGTGGGCAAATTTTTCCTATATTTGTCCTTGTTGGTCAAGGACCCAAAATAAGGGAATCAACCAGTGAACAAACGTACACCACTAACAAAAGGATCGATCATAGGCTTCCTCCACAAGTTATATATGGTGGAGCCTTGTTCCCTACCTGTTCGATGTGGTGAAGGCTGCGTGATCAATTGGTAAGCGTTACCCATTGACAGCAATGCTCTGAAGATTTAAATTACAATGAGGCCTGACATATTAAGTTAGCAATCACTTGCTTTAGCAGAAAGGTATATATACAAAATATACTGTTTCGAAGTTCTTGACATGATGAAGAATCTTGACGCATGAGATACCAAGACATGCACAAAAAGTTATGTGAATTTGGGTAAACATTACTGTCCACAGAACTTTGTACCCTGGACCATAAAATCTTATCTTCCTTGAACAAAACAATGCAGATGCATGCTCTTACGTCAGTAGCAAAGCGACATCGTCTGGTAGCTAACATGAAGTTTGCTGCATCGATCACTATATTACTAGAGCAAAGAGAAGCACTGCTTCCAGTGGCGGAACCAGGATGAAAATCCAGGGAGGGCTAATTTTCAAAGTAATTTGTTTTTAATGAATCTCGCCGGAAGGCGAGAATTTTTTTTTCAGAGAACCTCATTAATAAATTAAAATTTTAGATTTTTAGACCATTAAATCAAACAATCAAACATTAGAGAAAAAAATAAACACCCCTAAAATCAAACAAAAGAAAGTTGGAACAACTTGTTTCACCTGCACGTCTTTTTCTATTCCTCTTCTTCTTGCTCCCTTCTCTCTTACTCTTTTATTTTCTGACCAGCACGTGCCTCTCCATTCTCAATATCTTCATCTTTTTGACTCTCTCTCTCTCTCCTCTTCCTCTGATTTCTCTCTTCTTTTCTTCCTTCTCCTTCCTTTCTCTTCTTCCCTTCCCTTTCTTTTCCTTCCTCTTCTTGCCTCCATGTTAGATCTGCAAATCCCTTCCCTTTCTTTTATGGAAACTATATATAGTTAATTTTTTTTTGGCCAAAATCTTGGTAGGGCTTAAGCCCACCCAAGTCCCAACGTAGTTCCGCCAGTGACTGCTTCATAGCTCATAATTAATTGGTCATCTCTATATTCCATTTTCCCATATGGCTTCTCAAGAATGCCAGCTTCACTTTGTCTTGTTTCCTTTCATGGCCCAAGGCCACATGATTCCAATGATAGACATCGCCAGACTCCTTGCAGAACGAGGCCTGATTATCACCATAGTCACCACGCCACATAACGCAGCTCGTTTCGACAAAGTTCTTGCTCGAGCCAGAGAATCGGGGCACCAAATCCGGTTGATCCAACTGAAATTTCCATGTGAAGAAGCAGGTTTGCCTCATGGCTGTGAGAACATGGACATGATACCTTCGTTCAACTTGGCCTCGAATTTCTTCAATGCAACCAAAGGGCTGCAAGAGCCGGTAGAGAAACTGTTTGAAGAGCTGACTCCCAAGCCAAGTTGCATCATCTCAGACATTTGTTTGCCATGGACAATCAACATCTCTCGCATGTTTCAAATTCCGCGGATTTCTTTCAGTGGAACATGTTGCTTTTTGCTCTTTTGCTTCGGCAATGCGCGCATATCCAAGGCTGTTCAGGATATAACCTCCGAAACGGAGTACTTTGTGCTGCCTGACTTGCCAGATCGAATTGAGGTGACCAAGGCTCAGCTGCCTGCAGCTTTGGCACCAAATATGACAGATTTTACTGAAACTATGCGTGCTGCTGAGTTGGCATCATATGGGGTAATTATGAATAGTTTTGAAGAGTTGGAGCCGGCATATGTTAAGGAATACAAGAAGGTCAAGAAAGATAAACTGTGGTGTATTGGCCCTGCATCACTATGCAACAAAGATGAACTGGATAAGGCACAAAGGGGTAACAAGGCCTCAGTGGATGAGCATTACTGCTTGAAGTGGCTTGATTCTTGGGAACCAAGCTCAGTACTTTATGCTTGCTTTGGAAGTTTATGTAATCTCATACCTGCACAACTCACAGAACTTGGTTTGGGATTAGAGGCATCCAACAAACCATTCATTTGGGTTGTGAGGGCAAGTAGTCAGTTAGAGGAATTGGAAAAGTGGATAACTGAAAACAGATTCGAGGAAAGGACCAAAGGAAGGAGCCTACTGATTAGAGGTTGGGCTCCGCAGACTCTAATACTATCACATCCTGCTGTTGGGGGGTTCTTAACACATTGTGGCTGGAACTCTACATTAGAAGGGATTTGTGCTGGGGTGCCTTTGATTACATGGCCACTGTTCGGAGACCAATTTCTCAATGAGAAACTAGTAGAACAGATTTTAAAGATTGCGGTGCGAGTTGGGGTGGAATATCCGACCAAGTGGGGAGAGGAGGAAAAGATTGGAGTGTTGGTGAAAAAGGAAAATGTGATGGAAGCGATAGACAAGTTGATGGATGGAGAAGAAAGCCAAGCGAGAAGAGATAGAGCCAGAGAGCTTGCTAAAATGGCAAAGAGAGCAGTAGAAGAAGGGGGATCTTCTCACCTCAACATTGAACTACTAATCCAAGATATCATGCAACAAGGAAATTGCACAAAGACAAACTGAGAAGAGACCGCGATTTCGTTGGAAAGGTTTTTCTTACAGATTGTGTCTACCAGAGTTTTGGAATGATTTTTTTTTAACAGCATACATTCATTTCACATCCTCCATTGTTGAAAATTACAGCAGATCATGAAGTATCTTGCTGTTTCCATTCCTTGTTATTAAATGGTCAGCTTAGTTATTTTATCATACGTGTTAAAACTTTAAACAGACTTATGTAGTTCCATGTGTGAAAACAGTCGAAAGCTCAGCCACGCAATCAACCCTCATTTTTTTTTGTGTGGTCTATTCTTGAAATCCAAAGACAACCACATTTTCCATAATCTCTAGAGTTTTCTGTGAAGTCTGAACCACATCATATCAAAAAAATAAAATAAATAAATACCACGTCATATGAGTCCCCAGTTTACATGGCATCTTCAAGCCCACCAGCTTCACTCTGTCTTGTTAATTTCCTCCAATAGCTTAAGCCTTAAGGATGGTCCAATGATGGACACGAAAATAATTTTATGGTATCTCTGACATGAAAATTCCTATATATGTCAAAACAAAACAGAAAACTCCATCTGGTCTTTTAGCAGCAGAAGCGTACGTTCCACTAATATCCACAGAATGCAAATTAAGCTTATCTTCCATGCATGGACAAACCAATATATGCATATGTAGGCTCTTACGTCATAAGAAAGCACCATTGTATAGTTGCATGCGTGAAGTTTACTATATTACTCGAGCAAGAGAAACCTACACCACAACTCATAATTGTTCATCCATCTCAGTTTTCCTATGGCTTCTCAAAACCGCCAGCTTCACTTTGTCTTGTTTCCATTTATGGCTCAAGGTCACATGATCCCAATGATAGACATTGCCAGAATTCTGGCACAGCGAGGTGTGATGATCACCATAGTCACCACACCACATAATGCTGCCCGTTTTCAAACAGTTCTTGCTCGTGCCAAAGAATCCGGGCTCCAAATCCGGTTAGTCCAACTGAAATTTCCATGTGAAGAAGCAGGGCTACCTGATGGGTGTGAAAACCTTGACATGCTACCTTCACAAGACTTGACCTTAAATTTCTTTACAGGAACTGTAGTGCTACAACAGCCGGTAGAAAAATTGTTCGAAGAGCTGAACCCCAAGCCAAGTTGCATAATCTCTGATATTTGTTTGCCATGGACCATCAACATCGCTCGCATGTTCCACATTCCAAGGGTATCTTTTTGTGGAACGAGTTGCTTTTGTTTGCTTTGCATGTTCATTTTGCACATGTCCAAGGCACATGAGAACTTAACCTCAGAGTTGGAGTACTTTGTTGTGCCTGACTTGCCTGATCGAATCGAGATGACCAAAGCTCAGGTGCCCGGGCCTCTGACTCCGAATATGAAAGATTTTAATGAAGTAATGGTTGCAGCTGAGCTAGAGTCATATGGGATAATCATGAATACTTTTGAAGAATTAGAGCCAGCATATGTCAAAGACTACAAGAAGGCAAGAAATGACAAAGTCTGGTGTATTGGCCCAGCTTCACTATGCAACAAAAATGACTTGGATAAGGCGCAAAGGGGTAACAAGGCCACAGTTGATGAAAACCAATGCTTGAAGTGGCTTGATTCCTGGGAACCAAGTTCTGTACTTTACGCTTGCCTTGGAAGTTTATGTAATCTCACGTCTGAGCAACTGATAGAACTTGGACTGGGATTAGAGGCATCAGAGAAACCATTCATTTGGGTTGTAAGGGGAAGCAGTCACTCAGAAGGCTTGGAAAAGTGGATTAAAGAAAAAGGATTCGAGGAAAGGACCAAAGAAAGGAGCCTTTTGATTCGGGGTTGGGCTCCGCAAACACTGATACTGTCACACCCTTCAGTAGGAGGGTTCTTGACACATTGCGGCTGGAATTCAACATTAGAAGGCATATGTGCTGGGCTGCCGATGATCACATGGCCACTTTTTGCAGACCAGTTTCTCAATGAGAAACTGGTCGAACAAGTTCTAAAAATTTCTGTGAGGGTTGGGGTAGAATATCCAATGAAGTGGGGAGAGGAGGAGAAGATTGGTGTGTTGGTCAAGAAGGAAAATGTGAAGGAAGCGATATGCAAGTTGATGGATGGAGAGGAAAGTCAAGGGAGAAGAGAAAGAGCGAGAAAGTTCGCAGAGATGGGACAGAGAGCAGTAGAAGAAGGGGGGTCTTCTGATCTCAACATTACACTACTAATCCAAGATATCATGCAACAAGGGGTGACATACAGCAAAGTAAAACGAGACTGATTTCGTATGTAAAAGATACATATTTCTTCTATATCTGAGGTAATGTTGCATTTCTGATATTAATTCGGAAGGAATATTTACTAAGCAGACATGTAGCACTATTCGTGTAGGATTGAGTTTCTGGAAGCTTAATGACGATGTGTTAAAACAAAGTAACAAACTGGTACACTTAATCTTCATATATAGGTGTACGTTAATAATTAATGTTGAATCAGCAAAAGCTTGAAACTTGAAAACTTGGACTGTAAACAACCATTTACAATGAATCAAACCCTCTCAAATAAACCAATACACTCTTAGAGAGTGAGCTTAAATTATCTGAATAAAACAAGCTAGTTAAGAGAATCCTCCCTCACACATGGAGTCTGGAGTCTAACCTCAGTTTCCACCAGCTTCGCTCTGTCTTCTTTCCTCAGATAGCTCCATTCCTCATGATCCCCACTATAGATATATATCTAGAGGTAATTGATAACTGTTAAAAAAAAGTAATGCACATTGTGAATTCTATAATTATCTAGATTACTCTAGAACCATAGTTAGCTAGTTAGATTAATCTAGAAGTGATCTAGAACTATCATGCAAGTGAAGTAAGGTCTAGAACTATCATGCAAGTATAGAATGCTCTAGATGTGTCTACAAAGATGTAGAGTCGGTGGAGATCGTCGGTGATCAACACTATATATGTGTGTAAGACATGTTGTATTGAAGTGAGGAAGCTAATCAAGCTACTCCATCAATCAAGAAATATACCCTCCTCTGTTTCTAAATACTTCCTCTCCTCTATTTCAAACTATTGTCCTACTAAATTCCTTCTCCTCCATTCTAAAAACATTTGTCCTAATCCAATTGTGCTAAGTCCATAACTACCACCAATCCTAGTAGTCCCAAAACCCTCTAAATACTAAAAGTGGTATCAGAGCACTAAATACTAACAATAACAATCATTTAAATTAAGAAAAATAATTTGCTTGGTATTACTTAAAAGTGGGGGGAAAAAAACCCTAAACCCTTGAACACTCAGGTCCTTGTACCTATCGGTTGATCATTCATCTGTAGTTATGATAGAATCTACAGAAAGCTAAAGTTGTCCAAAAGCTAGCTAGCATATGATAAAAATTATTTTTCATTTTCTTCATATATTTTTGGGCTTAGAATTCTAGCCTCTAGGGTTGTATCATGCACAGTTCAGAAAATATCATGTGCATGTACACACTTATGATCAGGGGCTAAAGCAACTAACTGACCACACTTATGATCTGCTTGCATGTTAAACTAATATTGCTATACTAAATGATCTCTACTATCTTGAAAATAAAATAGGAATGTTAAAAAATTTAAGAGACAATTGGGTGACATTCCTAAAGTCAAAGACTCACTTACATCAGCAGCAAAGCTCAACGATGTGCTTATATCCATAAAGTTTCTTATATCACTCAAACAAGATAGAAAAGCCTGCTTCTTCATAGGTCTTTCTGTCCATTACCTTTCCCCTTCAGTCAAGAGGGCAATACAAATATAGTTGGTGGATAAAATACTAACTCGATCATATTTGACAATCTCTGAATGCTCTATATATTATTGAGTATCCATAAAAATTTACATAGGTATACCTAGTCTTATTTTCTGTCGGGATTAATTAATAGGAAAAAAATCATTTATAGTCCCTAAATTATCGCTCGTTTGACACTTTAGCCCCTCATATTTTGAAAATATCATTTTGGTTACTCAAATTCAAGTTTTCAACCACGTCTTACATGCACTTTAGTACTTCCATTAAAATCTTAGTTAACTCAAGGATATTTTTTTTATTTTTAAAAAGAAATTATTAGACTTTTTTAATTTTCTGATTAATATTTTATGATAAATTTTAGAAATGCATACTTTTTATTTTTAAAGTGCTTTTTATTTATTTGCAAAAACAAAGACTTTTCTATTAAAAAAAAACATAAAGGTGTCATTTTTTATTAGATGGCGTAATTTATATTTTTTTACATTTAAAAATTATTTTTTAGTGAGTTAACAAAAATGTCCTCAATTTTAATGACTATATTAAGTTAATAGATAGCCGGGACCAAAGTGTTAGATAAAATTGAAGTTAAAGGACTAAAGTGATATTTTCAAAATGTGTGGGAGGAAAGAATCGAAGCAGTTAAAGTTGAGGGACCAAAATGATTATTTTTTCCTAATTAATATGACAAAGGGGACATGAGCTTTGAAATTTTAGAAATACATACTTTTTATTTTTAAAGTGCTTTTTATTTATTTGCAAAAACAAAGACTTTTCTATTAAAAAAAACATAAAGGTGTCATTTTTTATTAGATGGCGTAATTTATATTTTTTTACATTTAAAAATTATTTTTTAGTGAGTTAACAAAAATGTCCTCAATTTTAATGATTATATTAAGTTAATAGATAGCCGAGACCAAAGTGTTAGACGAAATTGAAGTTAAAGGACTAAAGTGATATTTTCAAAATGTGTGGGAAGAAAGAATCAAAGCAGTTAAAGTTGAGGGACCAAAATGATTATTTTTTCCTAATTAATATGACAAAGGGGACATGAGCTTTGAAATTTCGGACAAACTAATTCTCGAGATTTTAAATTGATCAATTTAATACCTCTAATAGTTTCGATCAGGCGTACTTGCCGGAAGTTAGCGTAGCACCAAGAGAGTGAAGTACATTGCTGCAACCCTAGCATTTTATAATTGGCCAAGGTCTCAGACTGGGCAATATCCTAGTCCTAGAGTATTCCAAAAGCTAAGAAAATGCTAGCTATAAATCTCGACAGAGATCCAGACTGTTTTGTGGCCGGCCTTGCTAGTAACATCACTTGCTACAGTGCGAAATGGTACGTTTACTTTGCCACATGAATATTGTCATAATTAAATGGGAGGGTCGCCGGCCAATTTGTTGTTCTGGAACTTAAAAATTACCCACTACAATAATTGGCATCTTAATTATTGCATCTACTGGTCTACATAGTATGGCAGCATCTTGGAAGTATGCATCAACCAGAAGCATTCACATACATAGCATCCAAAAAGCAATATTAGAAAAACCCCAAGAAGACAATTCAGTCCCATTCCTGGCCTCTTTTCTGTTTTTTCTTAGGAAATAAACAAATTATGTACGTACTTAGGTCATCTGCAAAACACAACAAGGTGCTTATATATCCATGGAGTTTCATGTCACTCAAGCAAGAGAAAACCTTCATTCTTCATACGTGCTTATATCGATTTCATTTTCAATCTGCTTGCAAAAACAGAAAACTATCCTTTCCCTTTTCCATATATGGCTTCTCAAGAGCGACAGCTTCACTTCGCCTTGTTTCCTTTTATGGCCCCAGGCCACATGATCCCATTGATAGACATTGCTAAATTGCTGGCACAACAAGGCATGATCATCACCATCTTCACCACACCACATAATGCAGCTCGTTTCAAAGCAGTTCTTGATCGCGCCACAGAATCCGGGCTCCAAATCCGAGTAATCCAACTGAAATTCCCATGTGAAGAAGCTGGATTGCCTCAAGGGTGTGAGAACTTTGACATGGTATATTCACAAGACATGACCTTGAATTTTTTTACCGCAATCGCCATGCTACAGCCGGAAGTGGAGAAACTGTTTGCGGAGCTAACTCCGAAGCCAAATTGCATAATTTCGGACATGTCTCTTCCGTGGACAATCACCATTGCTCGCATGTTTCACATTCCAAGGATATCTTTCTGTGGAACATGTTGCTTCTGTCTCTTGTGCCTCCGCAATGTGCGCTTATCCAATGTTCTTGCGAATACAGTCTCAGAACTAGACTACTTTGTTGTGCCTAACTTGCCTGATCGAATTGAGATCACCAAAGCTCAGCTGCCGGGACCTCTGACTCCAAAAATGGTTGATTTTACTAAACAAATGTTTGCTGCTGAGTACGATTCGTATGGGACAATCATGAATACTTTTGAAGAATTGGAGCAAGCGTATGTGAAAGACTACAAGAAGGCAAGAAATGATAAAGTCTGGTGTGTTGGCCCTGTTTCACTATGCAACAAAGATAACTTGGATAAGGCACAAAGGGGTGACAAGGCCTCGGTTGATGAACATCTCTGTTTGAAGTGGCTTGATTCCTGGGAACCAAGTTCTGTAGTTTATGCTTGCCTCGGAACTCTATGTAACGCCGTTTCTGAACAATGGATAGAGCTCGGATTGGGCTTGGAGGCATCAAAGAAACCATTCATTTGGGTTTTAAAAGAAGGTTACCGATCAAAAGAGTTGGAAAGGTGGATTACAGAAAATGGATTTGAGGAAAGGACCAAAGAAAGGAGCCTATTGATTCGGGGTTGGGCTCCGCAGACACTACTATTGTCACACCCTGCCATTGGAGGGTTCTTGACACATTGTGGCTGGAATTCAACATTGGAAGGCATATGTGCTGGGCTGCCTATGATCACATGGCCACTATTTGCAGATCAATTTCTCAATGAGAAACTGGTAGAACAAGTTCTAAAGATTGCCGTGAAGGTTGGGGTAGAACATCCAATGAAGTGGGGAGAGGAGGAGGAGATTGGGGTGTTGGTGAAAAGGGAAAATGTGAAGGAAGCAATAGAGAAGTTGATGGATGGAGACGAAAGCAAAGCGAGGAGAGATCGAGCTAGAGAGCTTGCGAAAATGGCAAAAGGTTCAGTGGAAGAAGGCGGATCTTCTCACTATAACATTGCACTACTAATCGAAGACCTCATTCAACAAGGAAGTTGCAAAGGGATAAACTAAGAAGAGAAAATCAAAGCACAATAAAATCTCGCTGAATTGTAGGCTATGCCTTACGTAAGAATTTGAGCAGAGATTGCTTTAGCATCAATCAAATTAACTTGCTATGCTTACTGAAATCGATGAAAGGATATTTTCATTTTCTACTATCTATGTGTGGGAAAAAAAAAAACCTTATAACTTTCTAGGTATCTTCAATTCTTCATAGATAGATGTAGGTACAATTGTTGGTAACTTGGTATAGATGACGAGTCAATCAGATGTTTAATACTTTAATGGACGTGTTCCTTCACACTAAGTGCATCAATCAGACTATCAGAGCACTCAAAACAGCAAGTCCAATTGTGAATTTTAATTGAAGCATACTTTGCTTCTATAATATAGATAAATTGTTCTAGTTTATCACCGGAACCTATGAAACCCAAGATCCAATACAGTACGTACTAAATATACTTCTTTCTGAAAAAAAAAAACTAAACTAAACTAATTCGGCTGATAAATAATCTCTCATACACGTACTAAATATACTTGTTTTTCACGTTGAATAGCAGGATATCAATTAGACTGACTTAAACTCACCTGGAAAGTGTAAACGCCCCTACAATATTTGCTTTCCCTTCTGCATTGCAAAAAGGGTGGCAAGTTGGCTACTACAATATTTAGTACAATCCTACTAATTCTCATTTCAACCCTAATTTCTAATTACAACCTACATTTTTTTTTAAAAAGAAGAATAACAGTTGTACTACATTTTATTGTACAACCTTTAAACCGCATGATGCGGCAATTATTTGATAATGCTAAAATACCAACTGAAGTACATCAAGTGTTATATCATGTGATTTAAAGGTGGTACACCAAAATGTGATTCATCTAACCTGTCTTTATATATATGTATGTGTGTATATATATAGGATTTTTCTCCACTACAGAACTCCACATTTTTAAAATTTGATGAGTTCTAATGTCAGCCGTTAGATCTGTTTAAAACAAATAATTAAAAAAAAAACAATTGTGACCAAAATGACTATATGGCACCTCACATGACCAACATTTGGATGAAAAATGTTGAAATTGACAGAGGGGGTGTAAATTGATAATTTTTGTCATGTTCAGGGTGTCAATTTCTGCAATTGCAAGTTTGGGTGCAAACTGACAATTATAGTCAAATTTAGGGGGTGTTTTGACAATTAAGCCAATTAACTAAGTAGGTGAATTAAACTTATAATTAAAAGAATAGGTAAAATAAATTGCCACAACAAAACTAGGTAAATTAATGATTAAATTGAAAAGTATATGGGTGTTTCTGATGAAATTAAAAGTGCAGGGACTAACATGATGTTTGATGTAAAGTTCAGGGGGGTAAACTGAATTTAATAAAATATATATATATATATATATGTTTTTTTTATTTAAACTTTGAACAAATGTAAAATAATTTAGTTATTGGGGCTCATAAAATCTATGATTAAATAATGCAAACGAGTTTTGGCTTTCACAATATACCGAAATCGAGTTTTCACTTACTTTGGTGAATTGTGTCAAATTGAAATTTTTTTTCTTATAGCACATGATTTCAATTAAAAATGGTATCTTTGAAATTCTCAAATACAGTTTGTACGGGTTCTCAAAATTATTTTAGAGTCTCAGTGAAGTCTAACGTGAGACCTTATGAGGACCGAAAAAGTTTTTTTTAACTATTTCATCAAATTAAAATAAACAAAATAAAAAAAACAGTTAGGAGCCTCTTGTAGCGACGAATTGTTCGTCGCTACAAGTGTTTAAATATTATTTTTTGTTTTTTAAGTTTGAAGAAATGTAAGAGAATTTACTTATTAGGGCTCTTTTGGACTCTATGATTAAACAAAGCAAATGGACTTTGCCAACACATTGTCTATCGAAATCGGTGTTTCGCTTATTTTTGTCAATTGTGCAAATTGAGAAAATTTTCCTTATTATAGCACATAATTTCTACATAAAATGGTATTTTTGAAAATGATTAAATTCAATTTACCCTCCTGAACTTTACACTAAACATCATGCATGTTAGTCTCTGCACTTCTAATTTCCTCAGAAACACCAATATACTATTCAATTTAATCAGTTTAGTCTCTCCGTCAATGATGTGGCATGCCCAGTCAGCTTTGGTTGATGACTGGGCATGCCACGTCACTGTCAAGTCAGCCAAGAATGGGCCCCACTCATCCCACGTCATCACTTAATGATCAAAGTTAACGGATTGACTAACGGAGGGACTAAACTGATTAAATTGAAGAGTATAGGGGTGTTTCTGATGAAATTAGAAGTGCATGGACTAATATGATGTTTGGTGTAAAGTTCAGGGGGGTAAACTGAATTTAATCCTTTTTTTAACCTGCATCTTAGATATAGCTAACGCATTTAGTTTTATTTGGTAACAAATTATTCAATGATGAATTGTGTAGATTTTAGAATTTGAAAATTGAAATTTAACCGAGGTGGTTGGTGTAGTGGTTTGACACCAAATTTGTTCCAAGAGAGATCTTGGGTTCGACTCCCCTTGGATACTAGGTTGAGGTGGGGTGGGGGTGTGTGTGTGTTTAAAAAAAATTTAAAATTTAAAATTGAGCTAAAATTATGCTCTAATTAGTGAATTTTGATTGTTTCCCTTATTTAGTTATAGAGACAGAATGGACGGATACAAATAGTAAATTAACCGCAATTAACAAAAAATATATGCGTGGACTGCATCTAATTTTTACATAAAAAATTAGACTTGAATTGAAAAACCTCATAAAAGAAATAAAAAAAATTAACCTTCCTTTTTTTTTTTGGTCAAGCCAAGTGAACGTTGTATTAAGAAATGAAACGTTGAAAAAGTCAGAACTTTAGCAATAAAAACTACTACTGAGAATTAATTTAAAAGAAAAACATATTATTTAGAAACTCAGCTCCACAACATTATAATCAGTATTAATTAAGCAAACAACCAAGAAGAATGGTTGAATTTTCGAACTACCAACAATGCCCTTGGTTAAAATAAAAAAGAAATGATTTTAGAAGGACAAAAATGTAAAAAAAAATTGAAACTGTTTGTTATAATGAAATAAAAAGTAAATAAAAAGAAGAATAAAAAAATGAAGAATACGTCAGGTAACTGCTTTGTTATTTTTTTTTTTACTAAATGAATTAATCAACACATTGAATAAATGGAAGTTATTGTTCTATTAAAATTTTCTTTTAATAGAAGGCTAAACTGATAAAACCATTTCAATGCTTTTTATAAGAAAGAAACGGCTCTACATCATATATAGAGAAGCCTTGCTTCATTCTCAAGAAAAGAAAAATATCCAGTACCTTTTTCCATGGCCTCTCAGGAATGCCAGCTTCACTTTGCCTTGTTTCCATTTTTGGCCCCAGGCCACATGATCCCAATGATAGACATTGCTAGACTGCTGGCACAACAAGGCATGATCATCACCATATTCACTACACCACATAATGCTGCTCGGTTTAAAATAGTTCTTAATCGTGCCATAGAATCCGGTCTCCAAATCCGAGTAATCCAACTGAAATTCCCATGTGAAGAAACCGGATTACCTGAAGGGTGCGAGAACTTTGACATGGTACATTCACACCACATGGCCTTGAATTTCTTTACTGCAGTTGCCATGCTACAACATCCGGTAGAGGAAGTGTTTGAAGAGCTAACTCCCAAGCCAAATTGCATAATCTCAGATATGGCTTTGCCATGGACAAACAACATCGCTCGCAGGTTCCACATTCCAAGGATATCTTTCGCCGGACCATGTTGCTTTACACTCTTATGCCTTGACAATGTGGGAATGTCCAACGTTCTTGAGAATACAACCTCTGAAACCGACTGTTTTGTTGTGCCTAACTTGCCTGATCACATTGAGATCACCAAAGCTCAGCTGCCAAGACCTCTGACTCCAGATATGGAAGAATTTCAAAAGCAAGTGTTTGCTGCTGAGATCTATACATATGGGATAATTATGAATACTTTTGAAGAATTGGAGCAAGCATATGTGAAAGAGTACAAGAAGGCAAGAAATGATAAAGTCTGGTGTATTGGCCCTGTGTCACTATGCAACAAAGATGACTTTGATAAGGCACAAAGGGGTGACAAGGCCTCGGTTGATGAACATCACTGCTTGAAGTGGCTTGATTCTTGGGAGCCAAGTTCTGTAGTTTATGCTTGCCTCGGAACTCTAACTAGTATCGCCCCTAAACAATTGATAGAGCTTGGATTGGGATTAGAGGCGTCGAAGAAACCATTCGTTTGGGTTTTAAAAGGCGGTAAGCAATCAGAAGAGTTTGAAAAATGGATTAGAGAAAGTGAATTTGAGGAAAGGACCAAAGGAAGGAGTCTTCTGATTCGGGGTTGGTCTCCGCAAACACTAATATTGTCACACCCTGCAGTTGGGGGTTTCTTGACACATTGCGGCTGGAACTCTATATTAGAAGGGATATGTGCCGGGGTGCCTTTGATCACATGGCCACTAATGGGAGACCACTTTCTCAATGGGAAGTTAGCAGAGCAGATTCTAAAGATTGCTGTGAGGGTCGGGGTGGAGTATCCGGTGAAGTGGGGAGAGGAGGAAAAGAATGAGGTTTTGGTGAAAAGGGAAAATGTGAAGGAAGCAATAGACGAGTTGATGAATGGAGACGAAAGCCAAGGGAGAAGAGAAAAAATAAGAATGCTTGGGGAGATGGCAAAGAATGCAGTAGAAGAAGGGGGATCTTCTCACCGTAACGTTGCACTACTAATCGAAGATTTTAAGCAACAAGGAAGTTGCAGAGAGAACTAAGAAGAGAGATTTGTAGCTAGCATTTCAATTATGTTGCAGTTGGGTATTTCACTAGCTACCATAGCCTCACTAGTGTTGAGATAAATCAATCAGCAAATTAAAGGTATGATATGTTCCTTCATCCTAATTAAGTGAATCCAGATTTCAAAGTGAGCATGTCAAATTGAGAATTCTATATAATTGAAGCATACTTTGCCTACTTTCTATGTTCCAAAAATGTAACGTACCAAGATCCAATAGAATTTATATTTGCTAAGATTTTCGTCATCTCAAGAAACCCTAACCTTAAGCACAATCACTTCTAAGGCCGCGTTTGGGAAAGGAAAGCAAATGAATTCCCTATTAATAACATCAAATTCCGATGAAATCAAATCTATTAACAGCTAGGTTAGTAATAGGTATTATTCTTCCAATTAGTTCTACATATAGCAGATGTGGGAAAGTGCGCGCCCAATTGAATGCGATTAAGTATGTACGTGTCTCGAGTGTGTAATAGAATTGTGCTTGACATCGTGCATTTCATTCTCCGTAAAGAAGGTTTTGTTATGTAGTTAGAGAACAAGCTTCCTTGGCTTGTGCAAATTTTTTTATAAGATTTACATGTAATCAATTTTTCTCATGGGATATCGGTACGTATTACGTCCCCCTTGGTAGTTGCTCAATGCTTACAACTTATGAATAAGTATGGCTTGTGCCTACTTTCAAAAAAAGAAAACGAAAAAAAAAGCAGACGTGGGAAAGGAAGTCCTGCCCTTAGCTATGACACTGAAAGATGAAATAAAAATGAACAAACAGTCAAACACATAAACAAGACGCATGAAACAAAGCTCGTTCAGTCGTTTGGTGGTTTCCTACCAACATCTCCAAAAACAACTTAAAATTGTTTTACTTAGCTGGACGGGGTCAATGAGTGACCATGAAGACTCATGGCCTAGGCTTGTGACCTCCATTACGCTTTGGAGGGGAGCTTGCTTACAAACAAAAAAAGTGAAAAAAAAAAAAAATTGTTTTAAAAGGTCATTTATTACTTGAGGGTTTTTTATGTCTTTTAACTTCTGTCTTTGTTGACAAACTGACAAAGTCTTCCCTCTTAATTCCAAGAAATCAACTTGGCTTTGTCTTCCTCCTCTCTCTAATGGTCCGAGGACTAATGGGCACAGCCACCATAGCTGGTGGCCTGACAGTGAATTAGGGTTCCAAATCAATTATGTATTGAGTTGAAAGTTTGAAACTTTCCATGTCAGAAGCACAGGATCACATGACAAAGGGGGTAAGCATGTCAATTTCTTGTTACACTGTTGTTAGTGATTAAATGCTAATTTCACTGCAAAATAGACTTCCCCCCAAAGAAAATAGTATGTAATTGGAGTGCAAACAAAATCTCTTAAGAAAGTTTTATGTTCTCCTGCTCAAATATATCAACATGTCTATTATTTGCAGAAGAAACTTCAATTAGTCAGAGGTGCTGCCAATTGGTGGGAATGTATGCCTGCAAGAACACGAGGTTCGGAAGAAAAGATAAATTGTTTATAATGTTGTTTTGTTCTGATTTTTGGTAAAGATTTGAACATTTAATTAGAGTATAATTACCAAGTCGTGCATCATTATAAATTGTCAGACTACTATTCATACATGGTCAATCAAGGTGGCTTAGTCGTTTATTTAAAGGCTTTGTTCAAAATCTATCAAATTTTGTAGTTTTAATGTTTTTCTTAAGCATGTTAGTGTTGGGGGAAACAAATTCAAACAATGCACGCAATCATATTTAAATCATTAAATGTGTGGTTTTGAACTTTTGATTGATAGTGGAAAAACATACTAGTAAAAATAATTAATTGTTAGAAGCTACAGATATCCAGGTGTAACTGGTTAACAATGACATGAGAGGAAGACTAACAGTGGGCTGTGCAGCATGTACTTATCTGCTAATTATATTATTTTACTAGTAGGAAGTTGTTTTTTGGTGTTTGCATCTATTAAAGAGTCTGTATCAGTTACATATCAGAGCAAAGAAACTGAACCAAGTTTTCTGTGGAGTGTTCTTGCTGTTTCCCATTCCCCTCTCATAGTTGATAATTGTTCATCCATTTCCTATTCCATGGCTTCTCAAGAGCATCATCAGCTTCACTTCGTCTTGTTTCCTTTTATGGCTCCAGGGCATATGATCCCTATGTTTGACATTGGTAGACTATTGGCACAACAAGGCATGATTGTCACCATAGTCACTACACCACATAACGCAGCCCGTTATAAACCAGCTCTTACTCGAGCCTTAGAATCCGGGCTCCAAATCCGGTTAATCCAACTGAAATTTCCAACTAGAGAAACGGGGTTGCCTGATGGGTGTGAGAACATTGACATGCTACCTTCACAGGAGTTGGGCTTGAATTTCTTGAATGCAACCGAGGGGCTACAACAACCGGTAGAGGAATTGTTTGAGGTGCTAACCCCCAGGCCAAATTGCATAATCTCAGACATGTGTTTGCCGTGGACAATCAACGTAGCTCAAATGTTTCATATTCCAAGGATATCTTTTGTTGGAACCAGTTGCATTTGTCTTCTGTGCATTCACAATTTGCTCATATCCAAGTTTTTTGACAAAATAACCTCTCCATTCGAGTACTTTGTTGTGCCTGACTTCCCTGATCGGGTTGAGATAACCAAATCTCAGCTACCTCAAAATCTAACACCGGAGTTGAAAGATCTTTTTGACAAAACTTCAGCAGCTGAGAGGGAGACATATGGGGTAATTATGAATACATTTGAAGAGTTGGAGCCAGCCTATGCTAAAGGATACAAGAAGGCACGGAAGGATAAAGTATGGTGTATTGGCCCGGTTTCACTATGCAACAAAGGTGACTTGGATAAGGCACAAAGGGGTAACAAGGCCACAATTGATGAAAACCATTGCTTGAAGTGGCTTGATTCCTGGGGACCAAGTTCTGTACTTTATGCTTGCCTTGGAAGTTTATGTAATCTCACATCTGAGCAACTGATAGAACTTGGACTGGGATTAGAGGCATCGAAGAAACCCTTCATTTGGGTTGTAAGGGGCGGTAGTCAATCAGAGAATTTGGAAAAGTGGTTTAGAGAAAATGGATTTGAGGAAAGGACCAAAGAAAGGAGCCTTTTGATTCGGGGTTGGGCACCGCAAACACTAATACTATCACACCCTTCAGTTGGAGGGTTCTTAACACATTGCGGCTGGAATTCCATATTAGAAGCAGTATGTGCTGGCCTGCCTATGGTCACATGGCCACTGTTTGGAGACCAATTTCTTAATGAGAAATTAATTGGACAGATTCTAAACGTTTCTGTGAGGGTTGGAGGAGATGATACAGTAACGTCGAGGGAGGAGAAGAATGGGGTGTTGGTGAAAAAGGAAAATGTGAAGGATGCGATAGGGAAGTTGATGGATGGAGAAGATAGCCAAGGGAGAAAAGAAAGAGCCAGTGAGCTCAGAGAGATGGCAAAGAGAGCAGTAGAAGAAGGAGGTTCTTCACACCTTGACATTGCACTGCTAATCCAAGATATCCTGCAACAAGAAAGTTGCAGAGATAGGAACTAAGGAGAGAAAGAGAGAGTGTGGAATAATGATTTTCTTTGTTTACATGTCACATGCGACATTAAATTTGGTATTTGATTATATTGCAGTTGTTTGTTCACTAAAATAGGATTCAGTCTTGCTCTCATCACTGTTCATCATTTCTTAACAGAACTTGCATGGCTTTCTGGGCTTTAAACTATTTTTTTAAGTGAGATGTTATACAATTGCTGGACTTGCTCTCAATTCCTTGTTTTGTCAATTGCTTAAAAATTGTAATAGAGAGGAGCATTAATTTTCTTGGTCATGCAGTTCCTTATGAAATCACAAGCTCTAGGTGTTTACTGTACTAATGCGTTAAAACAAACTTATAAAATTATCTTCATACAGGTGTTTAAATGGAGCTATGATTCAGCAGAAAAAGTAGTTTATCGGGTTATCATCTTGGTTCTTCACTCTAAGCTTGCTGTTCAAATCTCCAATTCACAATCTAAGTGGCATGAAATGAAGGATCTTTACCAATGCAATGCAGAGTTGAAGCCATTAAGTGTAAATCTTAGTACAGAGGTAATGATATCCTTATAACTGTAATTTTTACCAATGCAAGGAGGATTCAAATCCATTTGCTGAGGCTTAATCCTTTTCTGTATGTTAGTTTGTTGCATAGTGTTGTAACAATTGATGAAGCTACATGTCAAATGCAGTGATTCTAGTGTTTATGGAATTTGGTTAAACAGCCCATGAAACCATTTTCTTCTGTAAAATTCTTATTAAATGAATATACCTCTATTACAATGCATTCCTTGAGACATGCCAGTGCTAATGAAATCTCATTCTGCAAAGTTCTATAACAGCCCTAACTACTAACTACCATCCACTTGGCTGCTGACTCGTCCCATTTTCTTGCTGATAAACATATGGTAGGTATCATGCTCTGAGATAACTCTGAGTTCAGAAGAATGCTAAAATCTCTGTACATTGATATGTTTTATGTTTATTTATAGAATGGAATATGCTTGAAACTGGCTCTAGTTCGGCAGCTATCGAATAACTGTGAAATCACTCTAGTTTTGGTATTCACTATTTCACCGTGGTCATTCTTGAAGTGTCTGTTTCTTGTATAGATCAGTGGCATGTTGCACCACACATAGTTAGAAATACAAAGAGAGATAAAGTTGTGTTCCGTGACTAGTCTGACATAAAGTGGAGACGGTTTAGTTAACATTAACCATATGCTTAGTGTCACAGCCTGCACATTTGCGGCCAATTTCATAGGCTGAAGCCCATGCCCAAGACCTATTTCCAGATTTTATTGTCTCTTCTCAAGTAATTTAGATAATTCAAGACTTTTAGTTGTCTAGATTCATCAGAGATGCATATTTTCTCATCTTTTCTTGACCGAACCATCTCAAAAGTTATAGAATCTCTTGAGAGCAATAAATAACCACCTCATTGATGCAAGAGTTTTGGCACAACAATCAAGCTTATCTACTGGTCTCTGCATATTATTTTATGACAGCATCTTTTACAACGTGGGAAATATACTAATGAATTAGCCAAAAAAAATATATATATATATACTAATGCATCCACAAGGCCACATGCCTACGTTTGCTCTCACGTCACTGGATTTGAACCCTTCTGTTGTTAAAAAGAAAACTACATAGTCAAATCATTTCTTCAACCAGATTTTGACACCTCTGATTTAGTATACTCAAATCTCTGGCAATTGCAATTGCAATGGCTTCAGATGATCAGCTTCACTTTGTTTTGATACCTTTAATGTCTCCAGGCCACCTTATACCAATGGTAGACATGGCTAAGCTGTTGGCACAGCATGGTCTGGTGGTCACAATTATCACCACACCCCTCAATGCTGTTAGAATCAAACCGAGCATTGATCGCGCCATTGATTCCGGTCTATCCCTTCATCTAGTCCAGTTCAGTTTGCCACTTGCTGAGTGTGGTTTGCCAGAAGGATGTGAAAGCATGGACTCAGTCCCCGCAAGAAACTTGTTTTGGAATTTCTTTGATGCTGTTAGCAGACTGCAGCAGCCAGTAGAGCAATTGCTTAAGACACTGAAACCCAGTCCGAGCTGCATAATTTCGGATAGATACCTGCCGTGGACGGCTGAGATTGCTCGAAAGTTTGGGATACCAAGGTATTTGTTTGATGGGACTAGTTGCTTTAATCTCTTGTCTAACCATAATATAGAAACATCCATGCTCCTAGAGAGTGTTTCAGAATCAGAACCATTTCTGGTGCCTGGTTTGCCTCATGAGATTGAGCTTACTTTAGCCCAATTACCGGGGCACATGAATCCAGCTTCACATGATTTCAGAGAGTTTTACAAAAAGATAACAGAATCTGTAAAGGGAGCATGCGGGGTTGTTGTGAATAGCTGTGAGGAATTGGAACCAGAATATGTCAAAGAGTATAGAAAGGTTAGTAAAGTTTGGAGTATCGGTCCAGTGTCGCTGTCCAACGACACAGAATTGGACAAAGCTCAAAGAGGCAACAAGGCCTCAATCGATGAAAACCAGTGCCTAAAATGGCTTGATTCATGGCCTGAGAGCTCAGTGGTTTATGTGTGTCTCGGAAGCCTTGGCCGTGTAGCCACCCTTCAATTGGTAGAGCTTGGTTTAGGCTTAGAAGCATCGAATCGGCCTTTCATTTGGGTGGTCAGCAGAAACAAAACAGAAGAATGGGGGAAATGGTTGTTAGAAGATGGATTTGAGGACAGGATTAAAGGCAGGGGATTGTTAATCCATGGTTGGGCTCCACAAATACTGATATTGTCACATCCTGCAGTTGGTGGATTTCTAACACATTGTGGTTGGAATTCGACATTGGAAGGAATTTGTGCTGGGATTCCAATGATCACATGGCCTATGTTTGCTGAGCAGTTCTACAATGAGAAGTTGATAGTGCAAGTCTTGAAGATTGGTGAGAGCGTTGGGGCTAATGTGGTAGTTCCGTTGGGGAAACAAGAGGGGTCTGTGGTGACGGTGAAGAGTGGTGAGTATAAGGAGGCCATAGAGAAAGTGATGATCATTGAAGGGAATAAAGAAGGAGAAGAAAGACGAGAAAGAGCAAAGAATTTTGCAATGATGGCCAAGAAAGCTACAGAGGAGGGAGGCTCTTCTTACCTTAATATTAGACTGTTAATTGAAGATGTAAGATCATACAAACACCACTAGCAGTACCCATTTGAGGTGAGAGGCCACCAATGACTTCTATTTCTTATATAGATTATTGTTATGAAATGCAGTGATTGCAGTGTTTATGGATTTTGTTTTGAAATAAATCTCTACTATTTACATGTCTGCACTAGGAATATTTCCAGTCTCTCCTGGCTTTAATTACTAACTACCATCCTCTTGGCTGCTTACTCATCTTGTTTTCTTGCCGACAGTATTTTAGGGTAACAAGATATCTTTTGGTATTCATTTGCTGGATATATAGAAACTGGACTCTAGTTACACAGTTACCCAATTGTGTGCAACTGTGCATGTATTTACTTTTCTTACTGTGGTCATTCTTGAGAGCCTGTTTCTTTTCTACATCAATGGGTGTGTTGCAGGCACCACATATATTGATAAAAAGAGTTTGATAGTGTTTTGTACCGACATAAACTAGAGACGGATAAACATTGTCCATGAATGCACGTCTTGTTTCTGGTTTTTTCCTGTAAACCAAACCATCTCCTAATAACTAATATGCTTAGGTAGTCTCTTACCTGTGGTTTACTGTTATCAATCTCACCATCAATTCCTATTGCATATTTGCAATGGTTTTAGAATCGTATGATCAGCTTCACTTTGTTTTTGTGCTTGTTTCCTTCTGCTATGATTGCCTGATTGGTGTTTTTGGTGGTAGTATTTTACTTTATCTCTCTGGATATATATTCTCCACTTATCTTTACCCAATAATATTAACTTATAGTCATAGGCTTCAAAATTTACACTGCTCTCAGAAGGCACTCATAGTTCACAAGAATGCTAATATCTTTGTACATGGACATGTTTGCTATCCGTTAGAATATCCTTGAAAGTCGTTTTCTTCCGTACATCAGTTGCAGGCACTACGGATAGAGATACAAAGAGATTGATAAGGTCTTGTCGGTTTAACCTTATCTATAAGTCCCTTGTTTTTTTCTTTCCTTGAACCAAACCATTTCCATATAACCAATGCGGAGAGTACATGAGGTATTGTATGCAGGGCTAAGGCATCAAACCCACCACACATTGATCCAAAATTTTTGGCTCGGTATATCGAAGCTTATCATCATTCAGACTGTTGGAACTGCAAGCGGCACAAAGAAACAATATAAGAGATATACAGGAGATTAGGCACATTCCCAGGTACTCTCATGTCACTAGATTCTAACCCCTGTCGAATCTCTTCTTCATTAGGTTACTGTCATATATCTCCCCATCAAATTCCAACTGCCAATAAGTTTGCAATGGCTTCAGAATCCCATGATCAACTTCACTTTGTTTTGATACCTCTAATGTCTCCAGGACACCTTATACCAATGGCAGACATGGCTAAGCTATTGGCACAGCATGGTGTGGTGGTCACCATTGTCACCACACCCCTCAATGCCATTCGAATCAAACCGATCATAGATCGTGCCATTGATTCTGGTCTCCCTATTCATCTAGTGCAGTTCAGTTTGCCACTCCATGAGTTTGGTTTGCCAGAGGGATGTGAAAACATGGATTCAGTTCCCTCCAGAAACTTGTTTCTGAATTTCTTTGATGCAATTGGCAAGCTGCATCAGTCAGTAGAACAGTTGCTTGAAACAATGAAACCCATTCCCAGCTGCATGATTTCAGATAAAGGCCTTGCGTGGGCGGCCGAGATTGCTCGAAAGATTGGGATACCAAGGCTTTTGTTCGATGGGACTAGTTGCTTTACTCTCTTGTGTACTCATAATATACAAACATACAAGGTCCTAGAGAGTGTTTCAGGATCAGACCCCTTTCTGGTGCCTGGTTTGCCTGATGAGATTGAGCTTACTTTATCCCAATTGCCGGGGAACATGAATCCGTCGTCAGATGATTTAAGAGATCTTCACAACAAGATAGAGGAATCTAAAGAAGGAGCGTATGGAATTGTTGTGAATAGCTTTGAGGAGTTGGAATCAGAATATGTCAAAGAGTATAGAAAGGTCAGTAAAGTTTGGAGTATCGGTCCAGTGTCGCTATCCAACGACACAGAATTGGACAAAGCTCAAAGAGGCAACAAGGCCTCAATTGATGAAAACCAGTGCCTGAAATGGCTTGATTCATTGCCTGAGAGCTCAGTGGTTTATGTATGTCTCGGAAGCCTTAGCCGTGTCACGACTCTTCAGTTGATAGAGCTTGGTTTAGGCCTAGAAGCTTCAAACTTTCCTTTTGTTTGGGTGATAAGCAGAAACAATACAGAGGAATGGGGAAAATGGTTGTTAGAAGATGGATTTGAGGGGAGAGTTAAGGGGAGAGGACTCTTAATCTATGGTTGGGCACCACAAGTACTGATATTGTCACATCCTGCAGTTGGTGGGTTTCTAACACATTGTGGTTGGAATTCGACATTGGAAGGGATTTGTGCTGGGATTCCAATGATCACATGGCCTATGTTTGCTGAGCAGTTCTACAATGAGAAGTTGATAGTGCAAGTCTGGAAGATTGGTGAGAGAGTTGGAGTTCATGTGGGCGTTCCATTGGGGAAACAAGAGGGGTCTGTGGTGTTGGTAAAGAGTGGTGAGTTTAAGGAGGCCATAGACAAAGTGATGAACAAGGACGGGAATAAAGGAGGAGAAGAGAGAAGAGTAAGAGCAAGAAAGCTTGCTATGATGGCAAAGAAAGCTACAGAGGAGAGAGGCTCTTCTTACCTTAACATTAGACTGTTAATTGAAGATATAAGATCATACAAACACAACTAGCAATACCCATTTAGGCCAAGACGTGATTTATTTGAACTTATGGTCAATGAACTTGAACTGTTTTCTTAATATTGGTGTTTTGTCATTATTTGTCTGCCCAAACTATGAAATCAAATTTTTTTTTTTGGCAAAAATGAAATCAAGCTTTGGGTGCATATGTATATACTAGCGATGGTGCCCGCGCGATGCTGCGGGTTTGAAAAACGTTTAGAATATGTACAAAATATTAAAAACATACAGAAAGTTTAGAAAGCATGAAAATTGTATAAGAAATGCACAATGTTATGATGCTTTGTTTAGCAAGCTTAAATTACAAAAGATAAATTAACTAAAATGTTACATATGTGAAATAGGTTTTAAAAAATTATTGCAGCCCTTGATAATTTTATAAAGTTACAGACAAAACATGTATTCAAAATATAATGACTCGATAGATAATAAAGAAGAATCCAAAAACGTTTGCATTCCTTTGAAGGATTACGCTATAAGTGATATAATAGAAACACTGTTCAAACAGTTTAAACCTAATGCTTCAGTAAACCAGATATGCACATGAATGCAATATAAGTGAAGTACACCATAAACATCGTAGATTTGACAAATGCCTTGCTAGAGTCATATATTTCAAAATTTAAAAAATATTTGAATACAACCTTCTTTATCTTTGAATACAACTCAAGTAATGAAAAGCAATGTCTCATATTAACTTACAACTGTCTATATATTCGCTACAACCGAAAATACCCCTTTTCTGACTTCAATACCAAACCGTTCAACTATATCAATTTCTTCTGCACCCAAACCAATTGCCACTACATCAAACTAACGAAGGCCATAAACTTTAAGTTTTATCACAAAATGTAATTCATTTAGTCACACAAAAAACATGTAAAATTTATAAAGATCGAGATGAATCAGAGACCTGAGGAACATCCATGGGCTGATAAAGCTCGCCGGGCTTATTGACCTCCCGCACAGGCACTTGATCTTTCTTCAGCTTCACATAACGTGAGTGACGACTCATGTCCGCTATATGCTGAACACTCTGAGAAAATTGTGAGGGAAAATGGCACAAATCTAGGAAAAAAAAAAGGATGTCACGTTTAGGGAAAAACAAATGTCAGTAAACAAATTTCTTCGGTTACATTTGCTTCTTGTTCCACAGAGACTTGAAATTTCTTCCCTTGAGATCTGGCAGTTTTGGTGAAATTCCATTGAAGGTCATGCCTTGTTGAATCAAGAACAACTTGTGCCTTAAAAGTGCTATTTGATCATCCAATCTTCCACACCTCTGAAGAAAAATTAACTACAAATAATCAGTACTCCTAATATAAACATACACACAATAATTTGTGAAATTTTGGGGGTTTTGAAAAGTTAATTAGTACCTTGTATAATTCCTTTGTAGGTGAAGATAAATAAGATGCAACATGCCCATATACAACACCCACTATAACCACTCCAGGAAAGCATGATGCATTAGACTTACCTACAGACAGTTTGGGAATAATATGTATGAATCCTATGTATACAATTGTAGATCAATTGAGGATTTCAAAAAGGTATCAGAAAAAAAAAAACAGAACACATAATAACCTGATAAAAGCTTAACACAGGTCAACATAAATATGATGCTACTACAATTGTATCAAGAAAAAGGAACACACTTAATAATCCATTTTAGGTTATTGACATAGTAGAGGGGTCTAACACAATTTTACAGGTTATATACTAAGCCGAGATAGAAGGCATGACTAAAATCCACTTCATAGGTGAAGATAAATATGATGCCAGTACTATGAAATTTTACTCATGATAAAATTTTCGCAAGCATCTCTTCCATAGTCCTCATAAAAGCACCATGAAAAGCATAGAGCACCGAAAAAGTATACCATTACCAGTTCAACATCAATCGTATCTAACAATTTATAAACAGAAACTAAGAAAACAAACCATGTGTAATACCTTAATCCCCAAATTTCTATGCCAAAAGTGGCAGTCAGCATCTCCTCTAGCCATTGTTCCAAGCATGTAAGGATTGATTTCAATAATTTTCTTCACAGATTGGGATGCTGAAATCATTGATAGAATAAGATTGTAAACGTAAATTACTAAATTCATATTCTATATCCCAAAAGAAAAGGAAAGAAGTAGAGCATTACATATATAGCCTCCCATGCTGGCTCGAGAAACAGCAGCCACCATGACGTCGTCCTTGAAAATAAAGGCAAGGGTGGTGGTTCCCTTGGCATATGGATAGCTTCTTTTTGGAAAGCCATCAAATTGAAATAGGAGAAAACCTTACAATCAGCTAGCGAAACTAAACTACGCCCTAAACCCACATGCATAGACTAAGAGCCCTAAAATCAAAGCATAAAAAGCACAACGTTACTCACATCATCAGTTGAATGATGGGGCAGTTGAAAATCCACCAGGAAACTCACTGTTATCGCCGAATATTGACACAGGTTTTTGAAGACTGCTGAAGTCGAACTTCATTATCACAAAATCTCTGAAAATCAAAGTAAATTGCCCAAAAATTAAACCACAGCCGAACTTATGACCAGGCTTGGAGATTAAACCCTAGAAATCAAAATCCTTATTTGATCTATTCTATTTTATAAATCCGTTCGCGAATTTTAAAACAAATTAGAGTAAACATGAGGTTGTGAGAGTACCTTGGCGACTGATAGCTGTAAAAACGAAGACGATGAAGAGTAGGATCGAGCAAATAAATTTAATAGAGTGTAAGTGAATTCGTCATATAAAAGGGCTACTAATTAATCTATCAACAAATTAAACCACAAAGAAGGAATGTCTTACTTATGTAAAGGAAGTACCTTTTCTTTCCAAGGAAATTCTACCTGCCGATATAAGGGATCCAATATTGTTAGCTGGTCTCCTTCTTTGATCTGCGAGATCAAGATTAGTTTAATGCTTAAATCACTTTAACTGATGACATATATGGTCAACACAAAAAAGGGTCAGCGACCATTCATATTTGGGATGTAAGAAAGTTACATGGTTTATTTGTCATCTTTCAATATGAAAGCCAAAAACAAAACCAAAAAACAAAAACAAATTTTAGAATAGGAATCAAATAACTCTTAAACTGCCAACTCTTACCGAATCATATTGAAGGACATAGGACTGACAGAACAAAGCATACTTGATCTGGATCAAGTACCTGCATAATAAAAAAGAGAGGTTTAAAGGTGTTGAGAAAAAAATAAAAAGAAAAACAAAACTAAAACTAAAACACAAAAGCACTCGCACAGCAAGTGCATCTATTCAATCACTTCAATTTCACACATGACATTTCTACGCATTAGCAACAGAAAACGCCAGTGCACCATAAACTTGTACAGAATTTTGCAAAGATAAGCATTCAAGTACATATGCAAGATGCTTTTAGAGGACTTACAGTGGAGCAACATTCTCATGCTTAATGAAGAATAATACTTTTCCCACTAATGCTACTGCTTTGTTCAGACCCTACGATAGAAGATTTACATTAGACCTTTTATATGACAAATTCACTTAAAGAAAACAAAGAAAATCAATATCAGATGTGCACGAAAATCAGTTCTGAACAATGAACTACAGAGGGAAACTCATTGAGATGCAGATGAGTCCAAAAAGCTGTAAATCAACTACCAAAAGCTGTAAATCAATGTGCATATAATCTGAATCATAAACAGATCGACCAAATATAAGCACCATCAATCGAAGAGCAACAAACCCAAACAAATTTTTTCTTTGTGGTGGGGAACTTGGTCCAAGTTTAAGAATATGAAAATGCACATATATTAAAATTAACCTGTCGTAGGAGAATGACCAAAGTCAAAGATAACAGTAACAATTCTAAGCTTAGTGGTAGGAAAACAAAAGAGTCGGTAATAGTTAAAGTAAAAAATTGAAGTTTTTGTATAAAAACTTAACACAGAGAGGTAGTCCCAAGTTCGAAACACAAATTCAATGAGACATAGCCTAAGAAAATTACACTCGCAACAAACAAAATAAACAAATTGATACCCACAAATCAACAAAAAACAAACATCAATCTATTCAGTCAAACCCTAGATCAATGTTCAGTTCTAAAATAAAAAATTTCCAAAAGGGTTTTCAACAATGTGATGATGCTCTTTTCACTACCATAAACTCAATCACAAACTGGGTTTTCTTCAAAACCAGACTTAGAATTCAAAACAGTTTTAATTTTTAATCTTGTCCTTTCCTGTGTGTATTCTTTCCTCTGACCATCCTTACAAATTTTTAATCGTGCTCCAGCTACTCATCAGTTCTGATTATATACTCAAGGTACCCACTACTCATCTAAGTAAATGAGATGCACAGATGAACAAAATCAATTATGATTAAAGAAAAATTTCACAGATCGATCTAATAGACAGAACCAAAACGATTCACTACCAAATTGAAGCCAGGAAGTAAAGAAAACCTACCGAATTAGAGGGATGCAGAACCAAATGGAAGCCCAGATCACCAGCACCGCTAGATTCACTGAAAACCCAAAGAAAAATATAGAAAAAATCCACTTTTCTGCGAAGGCAAGGACCAAACGCATGGCTCGATTTGCAGCACACCATCCCAGAAGCAAATCGACGGCCGAGACGAACCTTGCACAGTAAAGATTGGCTCCTTCCACTGCTGTCCCCCAAATGCATCGTCCTCAGCCAACAAAACTGGTCCAGACCAAACGAATTCTCTCTGGGAACCAGAATAGTGACGCGGGAAGGAAACGAAAGAGGAGGGGGCAAAACGGGGAAAAGTCAGAAAATCACTAACCAGGGGCAGAAGAGTCCGCGCACTATTCTACGTACAGTAGCCAGATTAGCAACTTTAGTATATATATAATTTCTTTAAGATGCTTTACAGGCTATCCAATATCTTGTGGCCTTAGGAATATAAGATTCCTTGACTAGATTGCAACCCAAAGATGACAGAGTTCTAAACTAGATAATCTTGGTGTTGCCCACAAAATATGCTCGACAAATAACAGCCGAGTGATGGAGTAACAAACCTTAGCTAGCTCATTCTTGATGCTTTGTGGGGCGTGCCATCACACACCCGGATTGACCATGTGGAATTGAAGAACTAGTGTGTGTGTCTAAAATCAAGGAGTTTGAGGTTGTTAACCAGATGAGTCGAGTGGTGCTTGGGAAACAATTTTCCAAGTCGAACTGGTCGGAAGAGAAGACTGACCCAAAGCAAAAGATGATTGGTAGTCCAGAAATTAAGTTACAACTACTCCAATTAAGTGCAAACTTGTAAAATATGAAAGTAAAACCATAAAAGTAAACTCTAGACTAAGAGTTGAAAGTAAAAGGGTGAGAAATTAAATGACAATAAAGAGTGATAAGTAAAATACGAGAAAGTAAATAACGATATTGAAAGAGCAGTATTGAAAGGTGGTAAATGATGAAGACTAATTGAGCATGCGTATCAAAAATCTATCAACTATAACCATGAGTAGCCAAGGAAAAAACAAAAAATAAAACAAAGTTATAAAGAGTCGACCTATACTTGTAGACAGGGGCGCAGCTAGGGGGCCGAGAGTGGGCAATTGCCTCCCCCCCCCCCCCCCCCAAAGGAAAAAACAAAAAATCAAACAAAGTTATAAGGAGTCGACCTATACTTGTAGACAGGGGCGTAGGTAGGGGGCCGAGAGTGGGCAATTCCTCCCCCCACCAGCCAAGGAAAAAACAAAAAATAAAATAAAGTTATAAAGAGTCGATCTATACTTGTAGACAGGGGCGCTGCTAGGGGGCCGAGAGTGGGCAATTTCCCCCCCTCCCCGAAAGGGTAATTAACACCCCATGTTTTAGCTAAACTCTAACAAAAAACATAAGAATAACATTCTAGATCTAACTGGGTCATAAAAAGTATTTGCTAAGTTATCTTGACCTTCTTGGAGGTTTATCTAGTCATTACTCGTTTGGGATGATCCGGTTTGAGTTTTTTTTTTCTTTCTCCTACATCTTTTTTCTTTTCACAAAATGAAGTATAGTCTCTCTCTCTCTCATTATTTTTTTTATAATGGGACGTCAGCATTACATACACACTCTCACCCCACCCTGATATCCTTGGAGAGTCGAACCCAAAATCTTTCTTGGATCAACCATGGTGCCAAATCATCTATTGATTTGGATTAAATTCATCCACTTTCTTAGCCCTGGTTGCTTTAGACTAGCTTACATTCGGCCACGAGATACAAGAGTTGGACATATATGGCCAACGGTGGTTTTTAGGGCAATGATCGGATGTGATCTCAACCGAGCAGTTTATTGATCGCACTAATAATTTTTCAAACCAATTTTCTATGGTGTTGTATCAATCCACCATAATAGGAATCAAAGGTAGTTTGGAATTCATAAGATCGCTCTTCAATTCGCCTGGAGTAGATGTAGATGTAAGCCACATTTATTTGTGGTTTCATTTTGCGGAGATTGATTTGAATGTCGATGATGGCAGACATAAAGTTTTTGATTTACATCTTTTCTCACATTACTATATTGGTGTTGACAATGCTTTCTGAGATTTATTGTACAAATCTGCATCCACTCAAATAATTTGATTTGAATGTCAAATTACTTACTTTACATATATATTCAGGTCCAATATCTTAGGAACGGAACGAGAAAAATTGTTGAATGACAAGTCTCTACAAACAAAAATCTATAAATAATTAACAACAAATTAACCAAAAATACTTTATACTTACTGTTTCAAAAACATAAACCGAGACTTACTTGACTTTCAACAACTTTATCTTGCCCAATCCCTATGGCATTGGCATATTGCTGATTTGCACATATTTGTAGTGCAAATTGTCTTCCTAATCACGGGAATTAAGCTACTCCAAAAGTCGTTTGTCGCATTTAATGTGTGTTTTCATGTTTTAAGGTCATTCAAGTGAGTTGAGGTAATTCGGCACAAAAGATGCATTTCGGGACCAATTGGAGCATTTTCGAGAAAATGACAAAAGTCAACCGAAGTCAACCGGGCCCACATATGGTCAACTTCGAGGTCAAACCCGAAGGCATCACATTCTAATCCATCCATGAGCTTCCCAAGCCCACAAGGAGAGCACATTTTGATTGATTGAGATATTTTGGTGGTAAATTCAAATTCAAATGAGAGACAAAATATTTGATGCTCAAGACACCATTTGTCCCTTAGCCTTCCACACCAAAACTGATCCCTATGGTCCCAAAAATCTGCTCCTTATTGTCTCTACACACCATTTGTCTCTCAGCCATCCATCCAAATGTGTAGCATCTTATTTTTGGACCCTAGAATCACTCCCCTTGAATCAAAGCCCTTGAATTAGCATCATATATAGGTTTAATACTTCCCATTCGAAATTAGACCCGTAACCCTAGAGATTACAAGTTTTTCCTCTCTCAAAACCCTTGAGAGAATTCAGTTTCCGTCACAACTGGCCGGACGCCTATAGCCTCTGCCCTGTTTTTGTCCTACAATTTTCTCCACCTTCCACCACTCAAATCACTTTCCTTCCTACACGAAAGTTGTTCCTAAGATATCCATTTATCTTAAGAACTAACTTTCAACACCATTCCACAATCATTCCACCATATTTCAAGCTCAACAGCTGGGAATTCATCAAGAACACAAGGAATTCGGAAACTTGGAGAAGAAGAAGCTTGGGAGTGAAGAGGAGTTCAATGAAGCCCAAGCAAATTGTTCTTAAAATATTTGATCATTGTTGTTAACATAATTTGATCACAACTAGTTAACCTTTTGCCGACGAAATAGTCTTCGGCAAAAGTTGTTCTTCATATTTCATTCATTTTTTTTTCCTCTTTGTTCATTTTGCTTTAATGGAATACAAAAATTACTTGCCTCGGATCCTCGTGCGGTTGATTTTTTGAGATTATAAAACCCTTTGAAGAGACTTAGAGAATTTTTCACAAATTGTTTGTGCTTAAACCCTAAACCAAACAATTTGTCATCGATAATTGAAATTTTTCAAAACCTACTTACATTGATCCTTAGACTAAGAGCTTAAGAAGGTACCCTAGCGGTCAGTAATGAGAATCTTTAATTTTTTTTTACTCCTCAATTAAAAAAGAAATAAATTAAATATTGAGGAGACTTTTACCTACGAAATAGTCGTCGGCAAAGGTTGTTCTTCATATTTCTTTCATTTTTTTTCCTCTTTGTTAATTTTTCTTTAATGGAATACATAAAATTACTTACCTCGGATCCTCGTGCGGTTGAGTTTTTGAGATTATAAAACCCTTTGAAGAGACTTAGAGAATTTTTCACAAATTGTAAGTGTTATACGCCTATACCAAACAATTTGACATCGTTAATTGAAATTTTTCAAAACCTACTTCCGTTGATCCTTAGACTAAGAGCTTAAGAAGGTACCCTAGCGGTCAGTAATGAGAATCTTCAATTTTTTTTACTCCTCAATTAAAAAAGAAATAAATTAAATATTAAGGAAGACTTGTGCCGACGAAATAGTCGTCGGCAAAAGTTGTTCTTCATATTTCTTTCATTTTTTTTCCTCTTTGTTAGTTTTTCTTTAATGGAAACAAAAATTACTTACCTCGGATCCTCGTGCATGCGGTTGATTTTTTTAGATTATAAAACCCTTTGAAGAGACTTAAAGAATTTTTCACAAATTGTATGTGTTATACGCCTATACCAAACAATTTGTCATCGATAATTAAAATTTTTCAAAATCTACTTCTTTTGATCCTTTGACTAAGAGCTTAAAAAGGTACCCTAGCGGTCAATGATGAGAATCTTCAATTTTTTTTTACTACTCAATTAAAAAAAAAAATTAAATATTGAGGAAGACTTTGGCCGACGAAATAGTCGTCGGCAAAAGTTGTTCTTCATATTTCTTTCATTTTTTTTTCTCTTTGTTAATATTTCTTTAATGGAATACAAAAATTACTTACCTCAGATCCTCGTGCATGCGGTTGATTTTTTTAGATTATAAAACCCTTTGAAGAGACTTAGAGAATTTTTCACAAATTGTATGTGCTATACGCCTGTACCAAACAACTTGTCATCGATAATTAAAATTTTTCAAAGTGTACTTCCGTTGATCCTTAGACTAAGAGCTTAAACACGTACCCTAGCGTCAGTGATGAGAATCTTCAATTTTTTTTTACTCCTTAATTAAAAAAGAAATAAATTAAGTATTGAGGAAGACTTTTACCGATGAAATAGTCGTCAGCAAAAGTTGTTTTTTATATTTCTTTCATTTTTTTTTCCTCTTTGTTAATTTTTCTTTAATGGAATACAAAAATTACTTACCACGGATCCTCGTGCGGTTGATTTTTTTAGATTATAAAACCCTTTGAAGAGACTTAGAGAATTTTTCACAAATTGTATGTACTATACGTCTATGCCAAACAATTTGCCATCGATAATTGAAATTTTTCAAAACCTACTTCCGTTGATCCTTAGACGAAGAGCTTAAGAAGGTACCCTAACGGTCAGTAATGAGAATCTTTAATTTTTTTTTACTCCTCAATTAAAAAAGAAATAAATTAAATATTGAGGAAAACTTTTGCCGACGAAATAATCGTCGGCAAAAGTTGTTCTTCATATTTCTTTCATTTTTTTTTCCTCTTTGTTAATTTTTCTTTAATGGAATACAAAAATTACTTACCTCGGATTCTCGTGCATGCGGTTGATTTTTTTAGATTATAAAACCGTTTGAAGAGACTTAGAGAATTTTTCACAAATTTTATGTGTTATACGCATGTACCAAATAATTTGTCATCGATAATTAAAATTTTTCAAAATCTATTTTCGTTGATCCTTAGACTAAGAGTTTAAAAAAGTAGCCTAGCGGTCAGTAATGAGAATCTTCAATTTTTTTTTACTCCTTAATTAAAAAAGAAATAATTTAAATATTGAGGAAGACTTTTACCTACGAAATAGTCGTCGGCAAAAATTGTTCTTCATATTTCTTACATTTTTTTTCCTTTTTGTTAATTTTTCTTTAATGGAATAAAAAAATTACTTACCACGGATCCTCGTGCGGTTGATTTTTTTAGATTATAAAACCCTTTGAAGAGACTTAGAGAATTTTTCACAAATTGTATGTACTATACGCCTATGCCAAATAATTTGCCATCGATAATTGAAATTTTTCAAAACCTACTTCCGTTGATCCTTAGACGAAGAGCTTAAGAAGGTACCCTAACGGTCAGTAATGAGAATCTTTAATTTTTTTTACTCCTCAATTAAAAAAGAAATAAATTAAATATTGAGGAAGACTTTTGCCGACGAAATTGTCGTCGGCAAAAGTTGTTCTTCATATTTCTTTCATTTTTTTTCCTCTTTGTTAATTTTTCTTTAATGGAATACAAAAATTACTTACCTCGGATCCTCGTGCATGCGGTTGATTTTTTTAGATTATAAAACCCTTTGAAGAGATTTAGAGAATTTTTCAAAAAAATTATGTGTTATACGCCTGTACCAAACAATTTGTCATCGATAATTAAAATTTTTCAAAATCTACTTCCGTTGATCCTTAGACTAAGAGCTTAAAAAGGTACCATAGCGGTCACTGATGAGAATCTTCAATTTTTTTTACTCCATAATTAAAAAAGAAATAAATTAAATATTGAGGAAGACTTTTGCCGACGAAATAGTCGTCGGCAAAAGTTGTTCTTCATATTTCTTTCATTTTTTTTCCTCTTTGTTAATTTTTCTTTAATGGAATACAAAAATTACTTACCTCGGATCCTCGTGCATGCGGTTGATTTTTTTAGATTATAAAACCCTTTGAAGAGACTTAGAGAATTTTTCACAAATTGTATGTGTTATACGCCTGTACCAAACAATTTGTCATCGATAATTAAAAATTTTCAAAATCTATTTCCGTTGATCCTTAGACTAAGAGCTTATAAAGGTACCCTAGCGGTCAGTGATGAGAATCTTCAATTTTTTTTTACTTCTCAATTAAAAAAGAAATAAATTAAGTATGAGGAAGACTTTTGCCGACGAAATAGTCGTCGGCAAAAGTTGTTCTTCATATTTCTTTCATTTTTTTTTCCTCTTTGTTAATTTTTCTTTAATGGAATACAAAAATTACTTACCTCGGATCCTCCCGTGGTTGATTTTTTTAGATTATAAAATCCTTTGAAGAGACTTAGAGAATTTTTCACAAATTGTATGTGCTATACGCCTATACCAAACATTTTGTCATCGATAATTGAAATTTTTCAAAACCTATTACCGTTGATCCTTAGACTAAGAGTTTAAGAAGGTACCCTAGCGGTCAGTAATGAGAATTTTCAATTCATACTGAAGATTTTAAGCAAAAAAAAAAATTTATATATATATATAAATTGTAAACTAAACAGCGCAAAGAGCGCTCAAAAGGATGTCTAAGCGTTGAAGAACAAAAACTGCCCAAATTTTTCCTTGTCGATTTATACCCAAGTTTTTCCTTATCCTTTTGTACCCAAATATTACTAACTAGGGTAACTAATCACCTGCAAAGTTGTGACACATTTAAAATGATGTGTTTTGTTGGCCTGTCAATTTTTGTACCATGTTATGCAAATTTCTTGGTTTGCAAAGTTGAAACAAATAGTCAAATTACTGACTTTATAGATATATTTAGGTCTAATATCTTTGGAACGGAGCTAGAAAAATTGTTTAACAACAAATCTCTATAAACAAAAATCTATAAATAATTAACAAAAAATTAACCAAAAATACTTAATAATGTTTTAAAAAAATAACTTGAGACTTACAAGACTTTCAGTGAATTTATCTTGCCCAGTGTTGGAGCAATTTTTGTGGGTATGAATCATGAGAGAGATTATACTTCAATGGCACGTTGTAGCAACGCTTTCCTTAAGATATTATTTGCCTCACTACTAAGTGCGCAAAGGGAAATGATCAAATATATCTCTATGATACAATGAAGCCCATGCATGCATAGGCTCAAAAAAATTGTTGAACGACAAATCTCTACAAACAAAAATCTATAAATAATTAACAACTAATTAACCAAAAATACTTAATACTATTTCAAAAACATAAACTGAGACTTACAAGACTTTCAGTGACTTTATCTTGCCTAATGTTGGAACAATTTTTGTGGGTATGGATTATGAGAGAGATTATACTTCAAAGACATGTTGTAGCAACGCTTTCCTTAAGGCATTATTTGCCCCACTACTAAGTGTGCAAAGGGGAATGATCAAATATGTCTCTAGGATACAATGAAGCTCAGCACATTGTTGTTGTTGGTTTACGTTTTGCACTCACGAAAATCAACCTAACACCTAAAAGAAGATTTAGAAGATTGCTCATGGTTCGTAGAAACCAATTGTGCACTATTAGTTTCTATTGGTTTTATGTGGGACTATGTTGGATACTATACTGAGAATATATACAACTGTTTTAGGATTTTTTAATTCTGCAGTGAATAGGTTCTTTATATAGAAGTATATATATCTCTTCAAATGGTAAGGTACCTTTTCAATTGTACGTTTTGACTTTGATCATATTACTTCATTAAAATATGCCTACACATGTATCTTGAAATGTGATGAAAAGTCGTCCTTTAGGCAAATAATATGCATAATTTATTTTCCCAAAAGGTGCAAACCAAGTGACACCTTTTAATTTCTCTTTATCGAAATCATATATTTTGAAAATTTCTCCAAATCTAGTATTGTTCTACTTAACATATTGTGGCTTAGATTCCTACAAATATTTTAAGCAAAAAAAAAACAAATATCAATTGTAAACTAAACAGTGCAAAGAGCGATTGAAAATTCAAAATGATGTCTAGGCATTAAACAACAAAAACTACCCAAAGATTTCCTTATCAATTTATACCCAAATTTTTCCTTATCGGTTTATACCCGAATATTACTAACTAGGGTAACTAATCACCTGCATAGTTGTGACACATTTAAAATGATGTGTTTAGTTGGCCTGTCAATTTTTGTGACATGTTATGCAAATTTCTTGGTTTGAAAGTTGAAACAGGATACATGTGTTCTAAAAGTGGTGTTGTCTTCAAGTAAGCGTGAATAATTATCAACCGTTGATATGGACATCATGTGTTGTGACCAGTTGTTAAAACCCCGTTGGTACGCATAGAGTTGACTGAAAAAGGAAAACGGTTGAACCAAATTGCAAGGCAACAATTGTGTCCATTATATAGGCATTATTCATTCATTGGAGTCTACTTTGAATCCGTCCAAGTCAATCACGTAGGTAAACCACTATGCTGAGCTAGTATAACGTAATACATCCAAAGCCACATCTTACATAGAGATGACTCGGTCTTATTTCTCTTTATTATTATCTTCTAATCTTTCGGCTATGGGCAATGACTCAGTCATCATACTGCAAATGGCATTTCGCATAGCATCAGTATATGCGTAGTCATGAGCTGGTTTTGGAATGCCTACACATGCCGTATTAGAAAACTACAAGTCTGAGGATGAATGATATGATTCTGTGACAGTACTCTCCTATACATCCAGCACTGAAGTTTTTTGCACGTAGTAAGTAAAAAACAAAAGAAAAAGAAACATATATTGGGGCCATGAAAACTATGTATTAGGGTATTGAAGTGTTTATAAATGCAGTGGCCGGCAATCTGAGTGAATATTCAAGTCAAGCTCACCTTGCTGACTTGCCTTCCCCAGTCTAGGTTCTAGCTAGTGCAGCCTTTTTTTATTTTGAAATCGTCATATTTTGCTTTAGCCACCTAACCGATCGATCACCCATTTTTCATGCTAGTATTTTGCTTCCATAGCTTAGTATCAAAGAATTAGATCTTGTCTGCTATGGCTTCACAAGCAAGGCAGCAGCCTCACTTTGTCTTGATCCCACTCATGGCACAAGGCCACATGATCCCCATGATAGACATCGCTAGGCTCTTGGCAGAGCGCGGTGTAATGGTTAGCTTGGTCACTACTCCATACAATGCCTCCAGATTTGAGTCATGCATTTCTCGAGCAAGAGATCGATCCGGGCTTCCAATATCCGTTGTGAAAATCCCATTTCCATGCCAACAAGTGGGACTTCCAATTGGGAGTGAGAGTCTTGACATTTTACCATCTCGGAATCTGCTGAGGAAATTCTTCAAGGCTCTTAGCATGCTGCAAGAACCACTAGAAAAGTACCTTGAAGAACAAAAGTCTCAGCCGTGGTGCATAATATCGGACAAGGCCCTGTCATGGACTTCCAAAACAGCTCAGAAGTTCAATATTCCGAGGATTGTTTTCCATGGAATGTGCTGCTTCTCATTGCTGAGCTCTCACAATATCAAACTCTCTAATGCTCACAATTCTGTTACTTCTGATTTTGAACCTTTTGTGGTGCCAGGGATGCCCCAGAGGATTGAGATCACTAAGGCCCAGCTGCCAGGAGCGTTTGTCACGCAACCCGATTTGGATGATTTCCGGGACAAGAATCAAGAGGCTGAATGGAAATCTTATGGGGTGGTGGTGAATAGCTTTGATGAACTTGAATATGGGTGTGCTGAGGAGTTGGAGAAGGCGTTTGATAAAAAGGTCTGGTGCATTGGGCCAGTTTCTTTATGCAACAAGAGCAATTCGGATAGGTTTTCTAGAGGTAACAAATCCTCAATTGATGAAACACAATGCTTGCAATGGCTTGAATCAATGCAACCAAGGTCTGTCATCTATGCTTGTCTTGGTAGCCTTTGTAGACTAGTCCCATCACAATTGATAGAGCTTGGTCTAGGCTTAGAAGCATCAGGAAAACCCTTTATCTGGGTAATCAAAACATGTGGGAAGAATGAAGAATTGGAAAAGTGGTTAGTGGAGGAGAGATTTGAGGAAAGGATCAAAGGGAGAGGCCTTTTAATCAAGGGTTGGGCTCCCCAAGTTCTTATTCTCTCAAGTCCAGCAATTGGAGGGTTCTTAACTCATTGTGGTTGGAATTCAAGCATAGAAGGGGCATGTTCTGGTGTGCCAATGATAACATGGCCTCTATTCGCCGAGCAATTCCTCAACGAAAAAATGATCATAGAGGTTTTGAAGATCGGTGTTCGGGTTGGTGTGGAGGTTCCTGTTAGATGGGGGGATGAAGAGAAAGTTGGAGTGTTGGTGAAGAAAGATGGGGTGAAGAAGGCAATAGAAGCATTGATGGATGGAGGTGAAGAAGGGGAAAAGAGAAGAAAGAGAGCAATAGAAATTGGAGAAAAGGGTAGAAGAGCCATGGAAAAAGGAGGGTCATCTCACTCAAACATGTCATCTTTGATTCAAGATGTTAAGGAATTACATGAAGCCACTCAAAACAAAGGTTAGAAGCTTAACCTCAGGATAAAAAACATAATAAAAGTCCTTGCAGGTAAAACTTTGTTGCAGATTCAGCTTGAACATGGATACAAGAAAGAGTCCACTGTCAAAGCTTCAAATGTACATGTTAGTTAGTTTCCTCTACTAAAATATAATATCTTGTGGATATGAAATTCTCTGGTGATCGATCGGTTTCTGGTATATATCATGTGAATTACAAGTATTGTGTTTCTTTCTCTTTTGAACTTTAAGTTTTCCCCATATTCTCTTGGTCCTTGTATATATTATGTTAGAGAAAAGATTATGGAAAGATTATATTTTTTCGAAGGCTGCATCTTTGGAGTCCTTGTCAATCCCAACCATTGGTCAGTACCCATGTTAAAGATTAATTTTCAGATACTTAATTCAAGAGCCATACTGAAGAATCAATCCATCATATATTTAATTAACCTGATTGTTTGCAGCAGATGACAACAAGATCACATGCAGCAGCCAAATTTAATACACATTCATACATTGGGAGTGAACAAACAACAATATCCTCAGAATAAAAATTTTGATCTTAGTCCAAGTAGCTAGAAAGTATATTTCTTTTTCTTTCGGACAATACATGTTATGTTACGAGATTGTCAATCAAATATCAGTATATGACAGGCTTGCGAGAGAGAATATTACACATACTAGTAAGTATAAGTAAACTGATCATTGTGCATGTAGACATCTTCATGAAGACTGAAGAGTGGAGTATATAAAAGCCATTCATTCCCATCAATGTACGAAACATCCAAAAAGGGTGCTGCTTCAGATTCATTGAGCTGCTTTGCAAATGAGACCCTATTTGTGTTATTTGCTCCTGGTCCTATGCACTCGTATTCCCCATAAAACACTTTCCTGCATTCAAATAATTCTGTAATTAGCAAAACGAGATAGGAGCAGTTGAATTCTCACCAATTTACCAAAAAAAAATGGCCCTTGAACTTTGGGTTGGATTCCATTAAGGTCCCTGTACTTTTGGCTGCATCAATTTTGTCCTATGTAATTGTCTGATATCGTAATTCAAGAACAAACTCTAAATTATTTTCGTGAATTTGGTGGACAGAAATAACACGTTTTGCGCATTGATTCGTGTGAACACGCCTGGACAGATTCAGGCAGATTTTTTTTTCTCTGTGCTCACTTCATTTCACGTGAACACATGTTTTTTTTGTCCACCAAAACCGACAAGACAGAATTAGAGTCTTGTCCTCAAACTGCACCAAATTAGACAATTAAGTACTGATGCAAAATTGAAAGTTGTGCTCGACTTGTTTGGACCGACAGTTGAAGCAATGAGGGAGAAACCACGTACTGGTCTCTAGAGGGGTCACTCCAGTCATTCCAACCATCTGAAGCAACAACATCAGACATGTATGTTTTGGAGAACACCACAGTGGCATAAGCTCCCCAAGCTCGACCAAGCCACACTTTCCCACTTCCTCCAATGCTGCAATTCACAAAGGAATACCCACTTTGCTCCTGCATCGATTGCCTTCCTTGTGCTGTGATGGATCCACTTATCCTACCTTTCACTGGATTTGCTATTGAATTAATGGTGCACCCCTGTGTTACAAACATAACAATATGTGTGTCCATGAATTCCTTAAAAGAGTGACATTAAACTAATGGTACGGAGTGTTATAAATCACGGACCCCAAAAGCTTAAGTTATTAGAGAATGAGTCAACAATGCATATGAAGTTAACACGCTCGCAAACAACCTCATCTTGCACCTGATCACTGGTAGAGAAAATTATATGATCCCTACTCAAGCATATGTGATCCCCCCAACAATGCATTTTCTTTGATATGAAAAAAAAAAAAAAAAAAAAAAGTGGCAAGGCCTGTTTTCAGTCCATTAATGTTGTACCTCATATAGTGATCTAGCTTTTCCAAAAATGAAATCAATGGATCCTTGAATGAAACATTCTCTAAAATAATGTCTTCCACGGTCGTCATTGAGAGTGTCTTGCGCACCATAGAAACCACATCCATAAAATGCAGCTTGATCTCCAGAAACTCGAAGTGCCACTGCCTGTGCTCCAATTCTGCCTTTTGATGGTGGTGGAGCCGTGTTCTTCTCAAAGAAATTTAGTCAACCAAATTGAATACAACATCAGAAACATTAAAGTATCAGACAGTTAGATTTGCTTTACCTTAAAGCTAATGTTGTAGGCAGTGAAATTGGGAGCAGATATAGAAACTGAAGCGCTTCGGGCAGTCCCTCCAGAAGAATTGGCCGAGTCATTCCAAGCTATGGCAGTGTTAAGATAACCCTGACCTTGAAATATCAAATTGGTCTTGCTAGCATTAACTCTCACTTTCTCCCTGCCATCATATATGTGATCATAATGTTAGCATCAGTAAATCCGGAGAAATTTTCTCTTACTAGATAGTTTGACATGTTATATTATCAGACCATTAATCCGGATTGATCATGCGCAGTCTTGCTTGAATATATAGTCCAGATGTGACAAGAAAGCTCGTATTCATATTACCTGTAAGTACCTGAGTCGATTATGATGAGGGTCCTATTAGTGCTAAGCTCAGGAGCAGCATCTACTGCCTTTTGCACACTACTAAAGTTTGTGCAACCTTTTAAGCCAACAGTCAAAACAAGTGACACATTGTATTCGGTTATGAGCCTCGATTTCCAATTTTTCATGTCACATTTTTGCCTCCGCCGCTGATGATGGTGTCTGGAGACAATGGTTCTTAGGATTGACAATAAGCTCTCACCACTTTGCTTGAAAACAGCATCAACTATGGCAAGATTGAAGCCACTTTGAGCACTCTTGGAGATAATAGAAGTTGAGGAAAGAGATGTTAAGCTGCGGAGTGCAATGGTAATGGAAACTAGTGCAATGGCAAAGGCGAAGAGTGTTGTTTTGGTTCTCATGGTTAAAACTTTGGGTATAATTAGTAGAGGTGTTTATGTTATTTTGAGTAAAGAAGTGAGATGGGACTTGTGGGAATTGGGTCATGTAAAGGGGGTGTGTTATATTTGGCGTGGGAGGTAAGAGTTGTATGGGACTTTATATGGTGTTTGTTCGTGTGGAGATGATTACATAATCTGCTTTAAGAGGATGGGAAGGAATGGAGATTGGAAGATGCATACGCTAAGCTACAGAGAAGAAAAAATCTAAGGGATTATGGTATGATGAAGCATTTGAAAGTGGTAAGCATTTTTAAATGTCTTGGTGGTGGTGTCATAGTCTTGCTTGAACTTCAATTATAATTTTCTAAAATTATGAAGTGATTCTTGAAAATTTTAGCACTGGGGTATTGCAGTATTGGGCGGTGGCATGAAACTCTTGGCTTGATATAATCATAGCCCTCCAGAAGAAAAAGTAACTACAAATTTATGGCACCGCCCCAGCAGAGCTTTGGCACATTAAGTAGGTACCATAGAAATCCTTGTCCCAATTCATTTTCTACAATAGGTTATATGATACTCTGTTCGAAAAAGAGAAGTCTCCGTCCAATTGATTGAAGAAGAACACTCCGATCCGGACAACGCTATACAACGCTATAGAACATATGAGCTTCTGATATAAATCCTTTGTGTATTACTCGAATAGTTGCAGTGTTTGACCATGTAGCACCAGTCATGAACAGACTGATAATCGTTCTATAGCAACTTATTGATGGTAGTATGGTACCAGTTCATATTACCCATATACCAATTCAACAACATATTGTGATCCTTACGATTATACTTGATTCCACCAATTGATACCAATAGCACCTCACTGGTGTGCCAAGCGTTCAAATAGCTGCTGGCCATGTTAACATGATTTGAATTTGAAATTTTGAACCCTTGAATGCATGTACAATATGTAAGCCTTGGGCCTTTCAGAGACTAAAGAATAAATAGATTAAAAAATAAGCCGAAAGTCAATGAATATGTTGATATGAACAACAGAGAGCTCAAAGAAAGAACAGCAGAGGCTTGACAATTCCAATTCATAAAATTTTACAGCCATGAACTGGAAGCAGAGAGCTTGCAAATAATAAACATCAGCAAACAAGGAAAGAACAAAAACAAAAATCTATCATGCTGTATTTACAAGTCGACACTCGGGAACCTTTTTATGCAGCATTGATGTTCCTTTGAATGTAATCATTTGGTAGCAAGTCCGTCTGTAGTTGGTAAGCTGCAGCCAAGGGATTACACCGAAATGTTAGGCCAGTCAAAAAGCACAAGCAGAATTATCTATACATCGACTCGACACAAGTCAAACATACCTGGTCCGGATCTATCTTTGTAAAACCAAATTTTTCAGTCCATATTGATTCTGCTTCTGGGGCAGCTGGCAGCACAAGGTTCTTCACACTCAGGAAAGCTAGCAGCTTCTCAATGCAGGAAAATAATGATTGGAAGTAGCCCTGTGCATTCAAGAAATTAAAGTTAAAATGGTATCAGATACTTAATTGCAGTTGATACAACAATTGAAAACAAAAGGAGCAAGGGGAATATGTAGAGGAAAGAGAACACAACGGAAGTTGAGGAAATAGAGAGGAAGGTGTGGAGGAACTAGTGCACTGGCTTTGGGTATAATTAGTACATGTTAAAAGAAAAAAAGAAAAAATATATATATTCAGTCTCACCTTGCCATGGTTACCACTACTTGTAGCGACTAAAGGAAGCTCAGCAACTTCTTGACCAAAAACACGAATAATTGCAGCTGATACGACAGTTGAGCTGCAAAATCAGCATATTAGTTTTATCAATTATATCACAAGGAAGCAAAGTCTAAGATCAGAAATCTAACAACTAGTTCTTACTTGACCATCAAAATTGCACAGTACATCCCCCCATATTCTTGGCTCCTAACATTCCTTCTGAGAGAGAGAGAGAGTTAGAAAATAATGGATAATATGTAAAAGGCAACATAAACTATCTATAACAGAAGATTATAAAAATCCAACACTAAAAAATCCAATTTTACCCATAAACCATGGCAGGAATGAGATCACGCCCGGATTCTGCATCAATTATTGGATCAAAGCAATCCTGAAACACATATATGGGAGAATGCCATTAAGTACTACCATGATTATGGTCCGTTCATGAGTGTAATAAGTACCTAGATGCTTCCGGTATGCAACTGATGAATTACCAATACTAAATCTAGCGCATAAACTGATAAGAGCATAGTACAGTACCATTTTTTCCTGTTAGATTCTATTTTTCACTCGTGCATAAAAAATATTTTTAAAAAATATCATGCTTGGCCACCAGCTCACCAAAACTAAGACTAGTAACTCGAATACAAACCAAATTTTGGTTGGCAACAGAAAATCAATTTTTTCAACATGGGCAAAAAATGGAAGAGGGAATCTGTTTCCTCTATTCTCTTGAAAGTGATAGGAAAGAGGACCTCATTCTTTATTATATTTTTTCCTTTTTTACCTACTTTCCTACCAATCAAAGACCGAAAATTTGTATCGTTTCCTTCTTTTATCCTCCCAACAGTGATATACCCCATCATCCTCACTGTTATCGGATTTAGAGGCAGCAGGTTCCTTAATCAATAATAATCCAAACTGCCTATTTAGTGAGGTTCCTAAAGAAATCAAACGTATGCTGCCTATATGCAAATGTAACAGTAAAATTCAGTTGATATTCACAGAAGAAAAAATGAGGAAAAAAAAATCCAAACAAAAACTGGAAATGAACATACTAACAAATTAGATCATTTTAATAAATAAACAATGATACAGTACAAATGAGGATTATATGAACTGTCTCCAGAACTAATCATAACTTGCTATAGGCAAGCATCACAACCTTTAAGAAGAGAGGGCAGCACTTACGTGGAAGATAGCAACAGCCTTTGAAAGCAATAACCGAGATTCCTGAGAAGCCATTTTGCCACTAATAAGTCTCCATCTGACATCAAAATCATTGACAGTCTCCAAACTGTTTCCCTCGTGCTTTTTCTTCATAATATCCAAATGAGAGTCTGGGAGCTCCTCAGCTCCCCTTGATAGACACTTTTGCAAAATAGATTGAATTTTACTGCATTCTGTGCAACAAAACCATTTCCCCTTTGGCAATTCCTGTCAAGGAAGTGGCCAACACTTTCAATCTAGAACTAAACTTTTCAAGGTGCTGTATATTATTAAGCTATCTGGTGCGCTTACCTTCAAATTTGCCATTTTATGTTTCTTCAAACAGCCCACATGATATTCCTTCTCACACTGACACAGAAGAGAAAAATGCCATTTAGTTGTTTCAATAAAAACAGAAGTAACATTTAGTATAGAAAGCACTTCAAATGTGCAAAACTGAAAAGAAAATTACCTGATCACAAAGTATAATAGTACGAGGACCAAATCCTGATTTGCTAAAATCATAACCCCTGTATACAAGAACGAATATATAAACAAGATCAACTAAAACATTAAGAGAACTATATCAAACTGCCCATCACCACTGCAAAATGAATACAATTAACAAAATAACTTTCTAATTATTACCTACATAATACACATCCAGTAAGTTCAGCTTCAATGTCTTTGACAATACGAATGCATCTTTGGGTTATCTGTTCTATAGGATCAATTCCTGAAACCCTTCCGGCAGCAACAGCATTTTCATTATGTTCCACAAACTTCTCCCTTTGAAACATATTCTGGCAAAACTTACAGTACCAGTCACCACGAGGGACACCTGATAGAGATGCACAATCTGAATGGGGCAAACAATTCCACAGAAAATCCATATAAGGCAGATATAGTTGCGGAAATGTGTCGGAAAGGGAAATCGAAAAGAGTTTTTATCATGACATACGATGAATACCCCGATAACTTTAAACAAAGATACAAATACCGATGAAGTGAATTAAATATTTACCCCATTGACACAAAATACTTTTAGTAGACAATGAAACAAAGCAACAAAAAATAATTTGGGAAGTAGTGTCCAGACATTATAAACTTAAAATATAATTAAAGGAGTGCAAATAAAGGGTATGTCCTTTACTCTCTTTCTTTCACAGGTTTCATGTATCAGCTTCCTATTAACAACCCTTGTTAGTGAACGTAAAGAGTAAATAAGGTCTTGGTTTAACCAAAAAAAAACTAATTTTGAGTCAACTAAAAGCTGAAAAAAGAATTTAAGATTATACCTCTGTGGAAGGCCCGAGGGCATCCATCACAAAGAACAAGATTCCCGCCATCTGCACAAATGATGCACAAGTCATCATTATCCTTGGCCGAATACTTGCGACCCCTTGACAAAGATATTGCCAATTCGTGGAGAGACACGCCATTAGAGGTATATATGTATGCATAGCTGCCAAAAATTAAAAACACAACCAATAGAATAAAAAAATCTTTAAAGGAAATGTGCACAGTAGCTGTTAGATAATCATTCAAAAACTTACGGTTTCCTGCGTGTAGCCCAACCTGCATGAGCCTCAAACTGTGAGGGACTGACCTGCAGAATATAAAAAAAATACATATATGTCAAAATTTTATAAAATAGAATTACCTCAAGTGCAAACAGCAACCGAAAATACCTCAGTGTTGCAGCAACGGCAAAATATTCCAAAACCCTTTTTATAACCAACTAGCAACTTCTGTACAAAGGAGAGAGTTAATTAATTGCTATGAGAATATAAGTAACAACTAAGCATGACTAATCTTTCTCCCAACAACCTGTCCACGTGCATAATATGCTACTTCGCTTCCATCAGGCAATCCACCTTCCTCGAAAACCAATTTATGCAGGCGCTGATCTCTTCAGAAAAGATACACCCAAAAAAATAAACAGATAATTCATGTCACAAAAGGGAAGAAAATCCTTCAGCCAAAAATCTGTTAATCCCAAAGTTATCATGATAATAACCAATAACAAACAGGCGGGACAGCGACCTACTTAGTTGTAATCCTCCACTGACTTTTCTTTTGTGAAGAAAAATACATTGAAGCAGAACTTGGGGACCTTGAGATCAGAACTGATTTTGATGACCTATAAAAATACAAGCATCTCAAGATCATGAAATGATATACAGAGAGGACAATGTACAGCACATCTCTATCAAGCATATTTGGCAGGTGAAAGATAATTATTTTGGAAAAAAAAATTTAAAAAAATAAAACCCTTACAAAAAGGTTTCTCGAATGATACTTGTACTTGTTTAAATAAATATTGTTGATAATCAGGTTTTCTTCGTTTGCAATTAAACAAATCACTAGCAAAAAAAATATATCGAACCAAAATTATATCATTGATTCTAGTTGGATATGGAAGAAAATTAAAAAAGATACCAACTTTGATGTTATCTTCCATCCACTCTTATATTCTGAGCGCATTGGAGAAGCACTTTTGGATGGACTTGAGGTCGAAACTGGTGTTGATGACCTGCAGCAAAAGTAGAAGCATATAACAAAAGGACAGACAAAAGCTTTCGAAAAGTTAATTTCACTAAATATTCTATCCTTCCATATCCAGATAACTCCATAACAAGATTAGACATACTTTCTTGTCTTCCATTGGCTCTTATTTTGCAAAGACAGGCAAAGTGAAGCACTTTTGGGGGACTTTGAGATTGCACTTTTTGGGAGCTTTGAGATTGCCCTTTTTGGGGACTTTAAGATTGCACTTTTGGGGGACTTTGAGATAGCACTTCTCGGGGGCCTTGAGAATGTACTTTTAGGAGTCTTCGAAATTCCATTTTTCGCAGACTTTGATGTTGCAGTTTTCAGGGACTTAGATATTGCACTTTTCGGGGACATTGACATTGACGCAGGTATCAAAGATCTGTAATAAGACAGATAGAAGAATTTATGAAAAGGAATTTGAATATCATTACAATCCGATACACAAATCTGAAAAACAGAAACAACTGAGTAACATTCTTCTACCTTCCATATGGATACAAAATAGCAATTTAATACAATAGATAATAGTAGTAATAATAATAATAGTCTCCCATAGGAAGCCAGTTATGAGTCAATTGATCATACACAGAGGCACAAACCAAACCAGAATTAGGCTTCCGAAATTCATTTCACCAGCAACAGAACTTCTTTCAATCAGGTCCATTTCATTAAAAACAAAATTAATAGCAGAGATACTGAACCCAACCACAAGGTTAGGCTTTTAAAATCATTTCACCAGCAACTAGCCAACTATCCTATTTTGAGATTGTGAAGAATAATGAGATTGATCCTCTTGTGTGTACCGAATGGACTTATGGGTCGCAGAAACAATTAACAAAACAGTAGTCTCAGAATCTGAAGAGGGGAACCAACCCCCAAACTGGGTCTTGAGTAGCAATATATTACCAAGTTAAAAATTAAAAAGAGGTATTCAATGGGGGAATCAACATCACTATCAGTTTCTTTATAAATAGAAAACGTTAATAATTTAAATCTATAAAGCACATCTGAAGCATAACCTAACACGACTTTAACCCAATTTTGACAGGAAAAAAAATTAATGGGACCAATTACGCAATAGGTTCAATTAACGAAATGAACATAGAAATGCTGATGTCACTCCCTTCACTACAATATGTGGCTCTGTTTGAACTTGCCATTAACATAGATTATGGATGTCCCTCTTATTATGAACAAAAATAGAGGAATTAACTCTGTCACTCCAAAATAGCAGATTTTTCAGAGATTTGAACAAGTCTTTCTATAATCCACCAATTTGATTCATGCTCAGCGCAAGCCTTGAGATCTTCCAAACAGATTAAGTCAAAAACCAGCAAGACATTAGCTTAAGTCCTAGTAGCCTTTGAATTAGCTCCAATCACAGAAAAGCAATTTTCTTCTTTTACGACCTAATAATTGATCTTATAAAGAAAATGAATTAACGCGTGAATTCCTATATATCAAATATATAGAATGTTACGAGTCAATGCAAGAAGCATTGCTCTTGAGACCCCAACTCTTGCTACCTAAAGATAAACATATGAAGACGAGGTTCAAAATAAATTATTAGTCTAAATACCCATTTCAAAGCCTCAGTCCAGTACTGTATTAAAAGGGCTAAATCCTGGCAAAACTCATAATCACGACCCAGTTTATGCAACAACAATGCCTCCAACCAAGTAAACCATAACCCAAAACCCTGCAGCAGAAGTTAACCTAATTTCCAAAGCTATATGAGTTGGCTAAAAGAGATACATACCTGAGACTTTTACTAGTTTCCTGAGATGGGCTGCATTCAGGTTTGTTTGACTCCATGCAAGAATAGCAAAGAGATCCATCCTCCAGAGCGCAGTATGGAGGAAATGACACTAGAAACAATAGAACAAAAATAACAATCAAGACTGATGTTGAAAAAATGCTTGAATCAATGTCCTTCAAAATTGTTCAATACAAAAGAATTTAAAGTGAATGCCAAAAAGTCGGTCAAAACTCACCACTGCATTTTTTACAAGTGAAATATTTGTCTATAGGTGAAGAACTGATGAATTTCTGTATTGTTGTCTCTAATGTATGCAGAGAAGCACTCCTACACACCTTCAAGAGATCAAGTAGGCTCCTTCCATTCTCAAGGCAAATATACTGTGCTGCTCGTCTGTATGTTTTACAAGCATGAATCTCAAATTGAGATGGTGGAATGACCTACATAGATTAGCACAAAGAGTGAAGCAAATAAATAACGTAACCGAACTCAGAAAACACTTGGGATGTTAAACAATACTACAGCAACAACTATCACTCACTCTGCAGCCATTGCATGAAATACATGAACACAAAATCCCTCCGTCTCTTATTGTGCCCCGCAGACCAAATGCCTGAATTAGAGTCATAACAAACTTTTAGCTGAAGACAAAGTTAAAATATCGGTTGTGACAGATATACTGACACTCAAACTTTAAGGACACATCAACAGATAATTGGATATTGACTAAATATTCCACACATATTTCAGTATACAATCATACTACTTTTTTTTAGAGATATGCAAGATTACTTTATCCACAATCACAATATATAAGCCCACTTTTTGAACAATATATCTGTAGACACATAAAAGCCTACTTAGGTAGTACGGTAGGTGGGTGTTCGATTTGAAATCTAGTTGGGTTGTTGTTTATCTCCATCATTAATCTCTCTTACTTCCTATTTCAGCCAATTATTGGTTCAAACCTGGTAAATTTCTTCAAAGTATGTGTAAATATTGAAAAAATATCACGGATAAGAGGAAGAAATTACTTCAACCCCAATATCAGTGGGGTGAACGAGAAAAGAGATATTTCATACCCTAAAAGATAATATTATACACATGCATTATGCATAACCATGAATTTAGAATTTTTTTTACAAAAAAAATCAAAAGCTACCTTCTTGCTACCCATGTAGATCACTGTTACCCCATCAACCAAGCCCGTATCAAACAGCTCCTTGACAGTTGTAGGCTTCCTGTCAAGCACAACCTTCTTCGACATTTTCAATTCTAGCTTATTATTCGATAGCAGTGTACTGACCTCAACTAGTTTCTCCTCCTCTACATCGGAAACCGCTTCAGCTGGCACAGCCTCTGATCCATTTTCCTCTGGAGGCTCAGAACTAGGTCTCAATGCGGATCGCGTAAACCGCCTCCCCCTGGATGACCTTACTTGTGAATCCCTTCCCCCCTCACTACTGGTGTCCAAGGCAGAGCTATGTCTACTCATTTCCAAACTACAATTGCTCTCTTCTCTAACTACAACTTCAACCAAGTCCCCATCAATATCGTGATCCTCAACCAAAGGCCATGATGGCTCACTCTCTGGCCCACCCCTACTCCTAGGTATCTCCAAACTGCTACTTCCTTCATCTCTAACTACAACTTCAGTCAACTGATCACTTTCAAACCCCTGAGCAGAAATGCTTCCATCATTTCTGGGCTCATCCAATCTCCTACTCCCGCTAGCCTCGGATAAACCATTGATCCCAGACTTTCTCGCTCGCGTATACACAATTAAACCATTCACAATAGCACCTTTGAATCTCTTCGAGTTAAGCCTCTCATAAACACGAAGACAAGGGCTAGCCTCGGACGACTCGGCGCGAATCCCAACCAGTGAATCGGCGAGTTGAGACTGGCCCCCCAATACAGAAGCCAAATCTCGCTTCATGCCGATCCAATAATACACCTAGCCCCAGAAATCTTCCCCCGAATCTGCCCGAAAAATCGAAAGAAACCAAAATCAAACGGAATCCCGAATAATTCAAACTTGAAATACTAAACCCTAAAAATCTAGGGTTTATAACGAAAATTGGGGGACAAAAAGTGTTACCCGATGTATCAGATGACGGCCATGCGAATGAGATTGTACGAATTGTGAGAAGGGCTAGGTGTAGATCGGATTAGGGTTATTTTGGGGTGTGGATTTTAATAGATAGAAGAAGCAGAGAGGTCCACGATATCTCGCTGTTATTGGAAGGTGAACTACTGACCCAACTGTGAAAAGAGAGAGATGAGCAAGGCCTAGTAGGAAAGGGGAAATGGCAACATTCGTAATTATAAGTTAACTAATAGGTTAAATTGCTCCTTCTATTTCACTTTCACGCTTCCAAACCGCCGGATATCAGTAACTTTTTCAAATTTTCCCCTTCTTTTACGGTTTTACCCAAGTTTTTTTCCTTCCGGAGAAAGAAGAATAAATTATTTTTTTTTGGCCATTAGAATAAAATTTATTTTTGAATTACTCTTTTTCCTTCTCTTTATAAGAAAATAGCATTTGCTGAGATTGCGAGTTTGAATCCCTACGTTCAATAGTACTAATCACAAAACAAAATAAAATTAGAATTTGAGTGTTATCGTCCTCGTTTGCATACGGAGAAGGTTACGTAAACTTACTCCTCTAATTTTTTAGTCGGATCGTCACAAGTTGGTCCAGTCTATCAAAACTTTCGAGCAAAACACCTCACTTGTCAGAACTAGATGACATTTCTTTTATTTTGAATTCACTTTTAGTGGTTCTTTCTGTTCTCATGTTTAAGTGTAACAAATGTGGCTGCTCGCAAGCTCGTTAAAACTAGTTTTGTTCTCTATAGTTTCTTGGAGTGGGACTATTCCTCCCGAAACTCGAGACTTTAATATACCCTCAAGTCCTTTCTTTCAAAAAAAAAAAACCCGGAAATTGAGTTTGAGTGCGCACGTATTTTGTCTGCAATAGGGACATCCGCTTAAAAGTAGAGCCCAACAAAACTCGAGTCAGAAAGCACAGGACCTAGAAGCTTTCGACTCAAAGAAAAGAAGAATCGAACTGAACTAAACAACACCCAAGTACACAAAAGCCAACACTCGGCGTTCTCAAACAGAGAAAGGGAGGCTGTTTGCAAGTGTTTGGATATTTGTTACCATATATCTTTTTGCCAAGGCTGTTCGCCACCTGATTGAATATGCATTCATCAAAATGGCGTAATGTTTCAGGCACTGGGCTTATCTTTATGAGTTTAAGTTTGGTTTTATGTAATTAGTGGTTTGATCTATAGGTTATGTACTCTCATTGGGAGAGAGGACGTTTTATTTGAATGGAATGAATCTAGTTCTGTTTTTATTTCTCAACGCCACTCATTTTAATAGGTTTTATTGATCTCATTTGGATTATTGGATATTCTAGCTTTGCCTTTTATTTGAAGCAATTATTTCTAGATTTATGTTACATTATACACCGGCTTTGCCTTATTTTAGTTGCTGCCACTTGTGGTGGTTAATGCTATTCATTTCTAGATATCCCAAACATAATTTTCACACTCTCATCGTCCAATTCTCTGTGTCATCGTCATCGTCCAAGTGATGGGCTGCTAAATCAATGACTAAATTCTCAGTACGTTCATTCTAATACTCGTTTCTCCTTTTTAGGTTAGGTTTTTGTATTCTGTGATTTTGATTCAGGTTTTTGTATTCCAATACTCATATAAATCTAATTAGGAATTTGGCAAATTGTTGTGTATATGATTTGTGGGAAATTGCAAGGTTGCAACTTGCACCTGCAGAGAGTAGTTTAGGATGCTTGGAGTAATTGGATTCATATTTTTTTTTCTATTCTTTTTGTAAAGAAAAACAAGTAATGGGTTTGTTCAAGCTGGTGTTATATGTGTTTCATGAAAGGGTTACACTGCTTATGTGTTCTGTTGGTGTAGATATACAATTAGGATAGCTTAAATGGATACATGATAATTTTTATAGCTTTGCTGTGCAAATGTTGAAAATGAAAATAGATGGTTGGCACTTGTTAGAAACCTTTTTAAACTATATAATAAGAACTTAGAGGCAAGAAGAGTTCTGCCTTTTTTAACCTTCATAATTACAGTTATCATCTTTGTCATTGTTTTCTTGTCTTTGATGTTGGTTTGTTAGATTCACACTATAAAAATTTGCTATGGTGACAACTGACAATGCATTGGTTCTGTAAGGAAGTGAAAATATGGGGGTTTTGCGCAAACTATATTAGAATAAGCCTAGAAGTTGTAATCTGATTACGATACGCTTGAGTTTGATTTAGTGTTCGTTATTTGAATTACGCAATGAGGTATAAGTTAAGTTGAGTATTGGAGTTTTCTTTAACTAATTGTTATTACTAAATAAGGACAATTTTGGTCAAATTGTCAAATAGTTCCACTTAATTCTGGTTAGTTGAAAGATACTTGTTTTAGAAAGGAAACCAGCAGTTATAAAAAGTTTTGATATTAATTTGAGCTGTGCTGGATCTTTATTGATCATAAAAGTGCTTGCAATTGCAGATTTGGAGAGTGTCATTCTGAGTCTTTGCCATGTTATGAAGTCTTTTCCAGTTCTTAAGTTTCAATGGTTTTGAAATTGATGTCTCCCTAATTCTCTGTCTCTTTTCAGCTTCTGAATTTCTGCTAGGATTATGGGCTTCACAATGTTGGCAGCTATGAAGTGCTTCTCATTTTACTTTGGAGACAAAAAGGATGAACCAGAGAGCCAAATACAACATTTACCGATGGTGAAATGAAGAAATCCTTTTCACTATCTATGGTAACCTGTTTTGTGATTTAATTTCAGCTTTGCACAAAAGAAACATGGTGGTTGATAGTTTAAGATAAATACTATCTGAGGTACTTTGTTACTGATTAAGTTTGATTAAAAAAAATCTTAACGTCCAGTGGGCGCATGGTAACGATGCATTAACACAACAACTCATACATTTGTTACTCTGTTGTTGATTATTAGTACATTGGATCCTTTCTTTCACCCTTTTATTTAATTGTGCTTCTTCCTAATAGGGAGAACAGCATATTTCTTTTTTTAGTGGTACCATTGCCTAAGTTTCCGGTGAGAAGGATGAGAGATTAATTCCGAGTTTCGAGCAAATGGGGGAAGCTGCACCTATATGTTACTTGTAGCGAAAAAAATTACAGAAAACAAATATATGCCTAATTCGAATAATTTAGTACTTTGGGTCTAGCAGCGTCATGCAACTTGGTTCATTGAAATTTTAATTTCAACTTTAGCACCCTTACTGTTGACTTGACGAAAATTTTAAAGTGTCATCCTCCCCGACTTTTGTGTGCTATAATAAGGAATTTTTGTTAAAATTGACAACCTCCACCAAATATAAAAACTCCAATACTAAATTTTTGCCAACACGTGTGTATTCTAAGTTGATTAATAAGAATCAAGTATAAAGGAAGAACCAATGAACCATTAGGATCTTCTAAAATTAGAAGTAAAAAAATTTAATTTGAATAATAATAATATATGTAAGTTGTTTCTTATCTTTTTTCTTTTATAAATTTTTTTGCCTAATAAGAATAATTAAGTACTCCAGATCTAACAGCGTTATGCAGCTTGATTTTTTGAAATTTTAATTTCAACTTTAGCACCCTAATAAGAATTGAGGAAAATTTGAAAAAGTGTTATTCTCCCCAAATTTCGTGTGCTATAGTAAGGAATTTTTGCTCCAATTGACATCCTTCACCAAAAAATGAAAACTCCAATACCAAATTGGGCCTCCACGTGTGTATCCTAAGTTTATTTATAATAATCAAGCTTAAAGTGAGAATCATTAGGATCTTCTATAAAAAGAAAGAAAATAGTTAATTAAAAAATAATAATATATATTGTGTTACTGGTAGCGACGAATGTTTCGTCACTACAAGCTGTTTCCTAAGTTTTTTTTTAATAATTTTTTTTTTGCCTATTTCGAATTATTGAGCACTCCGGATCTAGCAGCGCTATCCAATTTGATTAATTCCTCAAAACTTTAATTTACTATAGCACTCGTACGGTGGAATTGACGATTTAAAAAGTGTAATCCTCCCCAAATTTTGTGTGATATAGTAAGAGATTTTTGTTCCAATAGACAACTTTCCACCAAAAAATAAAAACCCTAATACTAAATATGGCCACCACGTGTGTATCTTAAGTTTATTTAGAAAAAATCAAGCATAAAGGGAGAACCATTAGAATTTTCTAAAATTAGAGGTAAAAAAATAATTAAAAAAATAATAATATATGGTGTTACTAGTCGTCGCTACAAGTTGTTTCTTATTTATATATATAATTTTTTTGCCTAATACAAAAAATTAAGCACTCCGGATCTAGCAGCGTTATGCAACTTGATTCCTCAAAATTTTAGTTTCAACTTTAGCACCCTAACTGTTGAGTTGAGGAAAATTTAAAAAGTGTCATACTCCCCAAATTTCATATGCTATAGCAAAGAATTTTTGTTCCAATTGACAACCTTCACAAAAATTTAATTGTTGAAGGATATCTTGTGTTATATATTAAAATTAGCAGTGTTATGACTTTTATAAGGGTAAAATCCCAATTTGGTACCTGAACTATTGCGAAAGGTACTTTTTTGTACCTACAAATTTTTTTTTACCCAAAATGGTACATGAACTATTGGGCCGTTACCCATAATAGTACCTCCGTTAACTTAGTCGTTAAGTATGGTCCAATTAGGTACCATTTTGGGTAATGACACAATAGTTCAGGTACTATTTTGGGTATAAAAAAATGTGTAGGTACCAAAAAGTACATTTTCGCAATAGTTCAGGTACCAAATTAAGTTTTTACTATAGTCCAATTAGATATAATTTTTCATCCAAATATGCGCCGCATAGGCGAACTTAAAGACCAAATTAACAGATGTACTATTTTAGGTAGCGGTGCAATAGTTCAGGTACCATTTTGGGTAAAAAAAATTTGTAGGTACCAAAAAATACCTTTTGTAATATTTTAGGTACCAAATTACGTTTACCCCTTTTAGAGCATCTCCAACAGACTAGCCAAATTGACAAAAAATTTGAATTTTGGCTAGTTTGGAGGAAATTAGGGCTCCAACAGAATAGCTAAAAAAAAGTAAAATTTAACTTTTATAAAAATTCTAGCTATATTTAGCTACAGAGGAGAGAAAAGATAACCATAGCTAAATCTATTAACGTTCTAATTTTTTGAATTCCAACGTTCCAATTTATAAGCAATTCCTTTGATAAACGTTCCAATTTCTGGTTCCTGACGTTCATCACTTTCTTATTTGTTTTTTTTTCTCTTCGGTTCCTCTTTCTCTTTGCAAGTTGCAAGCTTTGAGTAAACAGTGCTTACGTCCTTCCCTCGGCCACTGACCATATCATCTTCAACTCAATTGTTGCAACTGTTGACGTACTCTCTGAAACGTACCAATTCTTAATTTGCATTGTTTTGATGAGTTTCGAGTTCTTGAATTTGGGTTTTAGGGATTGGGGGCTATATATAAGATTCTTAATTTGCATTGTTTTGATGGGTTTCGTTTTTCTTGAATTTGGATATATATACAACCAAACCAAGACAATATTTTCAAGAAGATCATGTATACAACCAAATTTCGTTGTCCTTGAATGGGTTTCGTTGTTGTTGGTAGTATAAGTCCATACTTGATCCATACCTTTATGTGAATTTGCATTGTTAAAGATTCTTCGTTGTTTTGATTGGGGCTATATATTTATATATATCAACGATCTAAGTACAAACTATAACTACAGCTGAGTCAAGTATATATAAATATATATATATATATATATGAATGATGAAACTTGAAAAAAGCTGGAGCAAAAGTAAAAACTTGGCTAGTTATATTTCACTTTTAGCTATATTTCATAGCTAAAATAGAATCTATTGTTGGAGATGCTCTTATAATTAGTAGGCCCTGAGTTGACTAGGAGATTCATCGGTAGAATACGCACCGTTTTGGAATTCACGAGTTTTTTGAGGTCACCAGCTGTTATGTGACACCTGCGCTTTGCTTTTTTATTATTTTTTTCTTTTCTTAGATATCCGCTTGGACCTCTCTTGTATTTCTCATTCAGTATCAATATCAAATTTTGCTGTCCTAGTCCATTACTCTATTTTCTCTCTGCAATTTCTCTTCATTTTGGTGAAGAACCCTAATAATCTAGCTGGGCCGCCAGAAGAGCGGTGTTCAACAACAACCGCCCTCTCCAACCATTTCGTCTCTTCCACCACGCACTGGGGAGCTAAGTCATGTGGAATTTGAGCTTCAAATTCATCGAGATGCAACGACGGCAAAGTTCTCTGAGCTACACGAGTCGTTCGAGTCATTGAAGAATCAACAGTCTCTCTTTCACTCACAGATACTTGAAGAGCTCTGGCAGCTAAGGCTCGGGCCCAAATCTCTGATACAGGTAAAGGAACCACCACAGCTGCAATTTGGCTCACTTTCTGGCGTTCCGACTTTAGCGGCGGCGGTGGCGACGACTTCGGACACGTCCTCAAATTCTCAGGCTCCTCAGGGTAACGTAACTAAACTACCACTTGTTAGGATGGCCTCGAATGAGATTGTAATTGAAGAAGATGATAAGGGACATGTGAATCCACCACAAGATCCACGAGGTCGTCCTCCACCACCTCCACCTGTCGAGAATAAGGTGCCATTTTTCTGTCGCGCCTCAATTTACTATCTGGTCTATGGTCTTTCATGCTTGTGCATCTATTACTTCATGTCTAAAAAGTTTGATTTAGGAAAGGAGGCACGTACATTTGGCCAAAAAATTGTGAAAATGTGGTATTTCATGGTTGCTTCTATGTATACTGTTGGGTATGGAGACATTGTGCCATAGAATTCTTGGTCAAACTAGGTTGGAGAGGGCGATTGTTGTTGACCACCGCTTTTCTGGTGGCCCAGATTATTAGGGTTCTTCACCAAAATGAAGAGAAATTGCAGAGAGAAAATAGAGTAATGGATTAGGACAACAAAAGATATTGATACTGAATGAGAAATACAAGAGAGGTCCAAGCGGATATCTAAGAAAAGAAAAAAATAATAAAAAAGCAAAGCGCAGGTGTCACATAACAGCTGGTGACCTCAAAAAACTCGTGAATTCCAAAACGGTGCGTATTCTACCGATGAATCTCCTAGTCAACTCAGGGCCTACTAATTATAAAGGGGTAAACGTAATTTGGTACCTAAAATATTACAAAATGTATTTTTTGGTACCTACAAATTTTTTTTACCCAAAATGGTACCTGAACTATTGCACCGCTACCTAAAATAGTACATCCGTTAATTTGGTCGTTAAGTTCGCCTATGTAGCGCATATTTGGATGAAAAATTATATCTAATTGGACTATGGTAAAAACTTAATTTGGTACCTGAACTATTGCGAAAATTTACTTTTTGGTACCTACACATTTTTTTATACCCAAAATAGTACCTGCACTATTGTGTCATTACCCAAAATGGTACCTAATTGGACTAGGGGTGGGCACGGGCCGGGACGGGCCGGGATGGAGGCCATCCCGATCCCGATCCCGAAATTTATTTTCGGGACGGGACGGGACGGGATTGACAATTTTCAAAATTGATCCCGACGATCCCGAACCCGATCGGAATCGGGTCGGAACGGGCCGGGATCGGGATTCAAAGCCCTTTTTTTTTTTTTTTCCCTTGCCATTTTTGCTGTGCTGTAGGCCTGTAGCCGCGGTGCTTGGTGCAGAAAGAGGTGGAGGTGAGCATGGGGATAGAGAAGAGAATGGAGGGAGAAAGAGAGGAGGACAGCGGAGGTAGTGCGCATGACGGCTGGAAAATTTGAGGAGAGAGAGGGCCGCGGGGCTGTGTGGATTCGAGGAGAGGGAGTGAGAGCAGCTGGGCAGAAGGACAAAGGAGAAAAAATTGGGAGAGAGAAAGAAGAAAGAAGAAAGAAGAAGAGGAAGATACGGGGAAAGAAGAAGAAAAGGAAAAAGAGGAGAGAGAGAGAGAGAAAGAAGAAAGAAGAAAGAAGAAGAGGAAGACACGGGGAAAGAAGAAGAAAAGGGAAAAGAGGAGAGATTAGACAAAAAAAGGAGTTATTGGGCTGGGCCTACGAGTTTTTTTTTTTTTAAATACAACTTCGGGACGGGCCGGGCCTATCGGGATTTAAAAATCAAAAACCGAGTCCCGTCCCGTTTGTTCGGGACGGGACGGGACGGGACGAGACGGGACGGGACGGGACGGGACGGGACGGGACGGGACGAAACAGTAAAATTCAAGTTTTCAATCCCGTTCCGTCCCGCCTCGGGACCGGTTCGGGACCGGGATTTCCGGGATTTATGTCCACCCCTAAATTGGACCATACTTAACGACCAAGTTAACGGAGGTACTATTTTGGGTAACGGCCCAATAGGTCATGTACCATTTTGGGTAAAAAAAAATTTGTAGATACAAAAAAGTACCTTTCGCAATAGTTCAGGTACCAAATTGGGATTTTACCCTTATAAAAGTCATAACACTGCTCATTTTAATATATAACACAAGATATCCTTCAACAGTTAAATTTTTGTGAAGGTTGTCAATTGGAACAAAAATTCTTTGCTATAGCATATGAAATTTGGGGAGTATGACACTTTTTAAATTTTCCTCAACTCAACAGTTAGGGTGCTAAAGTTGAAACTAAAATTTTGAGGAATCAAGTTGCATAACGCTGCTAGATCCGGAGTGCTTAATTTTTTGTATTAGGCAAAAAAATTATATATATAAATAAGAAACAACTTGTAGCAACGACTAGTAACACCATATATTATTATTTTTTTAATTAATTTTTTTACCTCTAATTTTAGAAAATTCTAATGGTTCTCCCTTTATGCTTGATTTTTATAAATAAACTTAAGATACACACGTGGTGGCCATATTTAGTATTAGGGTTTTTATTTTTTGGTGGAAAGTTGTCTATTGGAACAAAAATCTCTTACTATATCACACAAAATTTGGGGAGGATTACACTTTTTAAATCGTCAATTCCACCGTACGAGTGCTATAGTAAATTAAAGTTTTGAGGAATTAATCAAATTGGATAGCGCTGCTAGATCCGGAGTGCTCAATAATTCGAAATAGGCAAAAAAAAAATTATTAAAAAAAAACTTAGGAAACAGCTTGTAGTGACGAAACATTCGTCGCTACCAGTAACACAATATATATTATTATTTTTTAATTAACTATTTTCTTTCTTTTTATAGAAGATCCTAATGGTTCTCACTTTAAGCTTGATTATTATAAATAAACTTAGGATACACACGTGGAGGCCCAATTTGGTATTGGAGTTTTCATTTTTTGGTGAAGGATGTCAATTGGAACAAAAATTCCTTACTATAGCACACGAAATTCGGGGAGAATAACACTTTTTCAAATTTTCCTCAATTCTTATTAGGGTGCTAAAGTTGAAATTAAAATTTCAAAAAATCAAGCTGCATAACGCTGTTAGATCTGGAGTGCTTAATTATTCTTATTAGGCAAAAAAATTTATAAAAGAAAAAAGATAAGAAACAACTTACATATATTATTATTATTCAAATTAAATTTTTTTACTTCTAATTTTAGAAGATCCTAATGGTTCATTGGTTCTTCCTTTATACTTGATTCTTATAAATCAACTTAGAATACACACGTGTTGGCAAAAATTTAGTATTGGAGTTTTTATATTTGGTGGAGATTGTCAATTTTAACAAAAATTCCTTATTATAGCACACAAAAGTCAGGGAGGATGACACTTTAAAATTTTCGTCAAGACAACAGTAAGGGTGCTAAAGTTGAAATTAAAATTTCAATGAACCAAGTTGCATGACGCTGCTAGACCCAAAGTACTAAATTATTCGAATTAGGCATATATTTGTTTTCTGTAATTTTTTTCGCTACAAGTAACACCATATATTATAATAGTTAATTATTTTTCTTTCTTTTTATAGAAGATCCTAATTGTCCTCTCTTTAAGCTTGATTATTATAAATAAACTTAAGATACACACGTGGTGGCCTAATTTGATATTGAAGTTTTTATTTTTTGGTGAAGGTTGTTAATTTGAACAAAAATCTCTTACTATAGTATACAAAATTCGGGGTGGATGATACTTAATTTTTTACATTTTCCTCAATACAACAGTTAGGGTGCTAAAGTTGAAATTAAAATTTCGAGAAATCAAGTTGTATAATGTTGTTAGATCTGGAGTGCTCAATTATTCGTATTAGGCAAAAAAAATTGTAAAAAAAAAGAAGATAAGAAACAACTTGTAGTGATGAATGTTTCGAAGCTACTAGTAACAGCATATATTATTATTATTATTTAAATTAATATTTTTTTTACTTCTAATTTTAGAAGATCCTAATGGTTATCCCTTTAGGCTTGATTCTTGTAAAAGAACTTAGGATACACACATGGATTCAAAATTTGGTATTGGAGTTCTTATTTTTTGGTGACCGTTGTCATTTGGAACAAAAATCTCTTATAGCACACACAATTTGGGGAGGATGAAACTTATAATTTTTTTTTTCAATTCAATAGCACGGGTCCAAAAAAAATAGCACGGGTCCTAAGGTTGAAATTCCAGTTCCGAGGAATCAAGTTGCATAACGCTGCTAAATACAGAGTACTCAATTATTCGAATTGGCGACCAACACAGCCTTTTTTTCTGGGACGAGGATAGTCTACATCAGTTTGTAGTTGTATTGTTTTTCTATTTCCAAGAAGTGAGTTTTAACTAGTTAAATGAACAACCAGTTAGACAACTTATGGTTTATTCTGCTTTAGGTTTTCATATTAACTTTTTTAGGTTTAATTATAGCTCATGTTGTTGTTCAGGATGTCTTTATTAACGACTGTAATCATGATTATATCTAATACATGTTTCTTTCCTAAAAAAAAATATAAGGTGAAAATACGTTAATTACAATAGAGGTGAATTATTACGTTCGCCCAAAGAATTATCATTTTTTTCCTTAATTGTCCTTGCTCCAGAGCGTGTAAGTTTCGTAAACTTTGTATTGTAACTAAGAATATGTGAAATTACTTAAGTGATGACTCTTCTATGCATCCATAAGGAGGAAGTCATTATGTGTAATATATTACTCTACTAATAATATTGACGTTTCCGCTCGAAAAAAATAAATAAAAAATTGTAACCAAATGAAATGATCGACCAAATCTTGTCCAAAAAATATCTTGCGGCATTCATCGACCAAATTTCCCAACAGATACTAGCTTAAGAATTACAGTTACAGATGCTCGTGTCTTTTTCATTTGTCTTTGTTAGTGATGTATGTCCTTACTATTAGCCCTTTTTCCTCATCATTACTATCGAATATTACTCTTTCGATCTCCATCATTAATATTTTCTTTCTTGATATAGCATGAAAACTACTTCATGTATTCAAGTAGAAGAACAACAAGAATCGACATGCCATAGGTGAAAATCAGAAGACACAAGCTCAAGCCAGATTACCATTTATGGTCCGTCTGATCCTACATGATTCGCTTGTAAATAAACATACACTATGATAATACAGGAATGTTGTATTTTCGCCAGGTGCAGTATTTGCAGCAATGCATATATCAACTTAATTTAATTACTAGCTAGCTTAGTATTTGTTTTAATCTACATACATTGCTGGCAAACTTATAATTAATCCCGAGCCAATTTATAGTATATACTGCTTACAACAAGGTGAAGGATTCTGGGAAGAGTATGAAATGTATAAGAATTCCATTAATTCATTAAAAAAAAAGGTGAAAAAAAGGAAATTAAAAAAAGCAATAGTAGTTGGAATTTTGGGTATGCTTGTTTCATGGTGCAGAACTAGTTGTTCACGTGGGTAAAAAAGGCTTAAAATACAAAAGAGAAAAGGCTCAGCAGTGAATCAAGACAATATGCTCAAATATTTACCAACAACAGGGTAGAGTACTGCAATTACTTCTAAAACACTTGGTCATAGGCCTGAATATACCAAACCTTGAGCTTAATTTATTTGACCAAATGAAGGCCTACACACATAAAGTACAAATTAAACACATAGTTTTCATACCTAATTAAACAAGAAAACAGGAAAAGACACCAGTGCTAGCTATTGTCTGACTCTGACCCGCCCTCACGATACTTTCCTGGTGGAGAGACCAATTTCGCAGTGCTGCGAAAGAGAGACTCTCTGAAGAAAGTGAAAATGCCAAAGGATTGAAGTTGCCCTTCTAGAGAATCCGCCCTCAAGAAGACGATTCAGCTACTAATCAACCATCTTTATTCTTCCATACTGATATGAAGCAGGACTCAGTCTCACACACACTTCGTAGAAAGGAAAAGAACACTACCTACCATGTTATATCGTCCTCCAACCAAGAAAGAACCGGCCACCCCCGCCAGTTTTGAACCACTGGTGCCATTAATGGCCGGTGGGGGTGGCCGGTCAGCGAAAGCATGAAATGGAGGAAATTAAACAGCAGTGGTAGTACTAAGAGGGTTCAACCACAGAGAGTTGGATTGATTGTTTTTGGAGTTTCTTTGGCTTGGTCATGAGGGCAATAAAAGGGCGTGATGACTAGCTTGGTGACTTTTTTGTTGGCTAAAGGAAACCAAAAAGAAAGTAGAGAGAAAAAGCGAGAAATGGAGGTTGCAATTTGAGCATCTTCCAAAGGATATGCCATTGGCATATGCATTTCATACCTTTGCTCCCAAATCTGATCGATGACACCTCCTCATCCTCTTTCATTCTGGCTTTCATTTTTCTTTTCACAAACACCTACACTACACTACACTAGGCATTTTATAATCCCTATTGTGTTCGATGCAGTACGTATGAGACCATTGAAAGGTTTTGGGACTGTCATGCAATAGGATTCTACTAAAAGATTTCATGGGCCTGCCAAGAGCCAAATTGTTGGGATTACGAGGGTGACCCTCTATTTAATCTCGAGTGAATCTCACCCGTCCATTAGACTTCCAAGCTATCTTAATCCTAATCCATTTCACTTCTCTTACAACCTCAGCTAACCCTAAAGGTTTAGTTCAACAAAACATACCCCATTATACTATAAGATTCGAGCAACTCAGTCATCAGGAAATCCTTCACTCGGTTTGCGAGGTGTCACCAAATCATGTCATGCATACAAACTGATCTTTGGTTTGGTTACATGGGATTCTACCCTTTGCAAATGTTATGTCTTCAGTCTTCTGTTGCATATATATGATGTTTAGGTGGGCATTTTTCTGAAATGTTCTTTGCTTTATATTGTCTGAGTGAGATCTCATGCTCACAGTGACACCAGCAATTTCGTTGCCTTTTTATAAAGCACAAAAAGCTTGATCCTCTTTCTAATTGATTACGAAATGCCTTGTGAAAGAAGGTTCATATTTCTTTTAAAGTATTATTTGCTTTCTTGGGTTAACTACTATTTGAATCTTTGTGAGTCAGGTGACACCATTTTATGTATAGTGTTCTTTTGTGCCTCATTCAATCGATATAATTAAGCAAACCAATCCTAATATTCTTCTTGGCAAATGTCATCCTTATTACTCAGACTTGAAACTAATACTTCCATTTTAACATGAAATACTGTCCTCCAAATTGGTTGATCTATATGTTGAAGCAAGATTTAATATGGTGGTTTTCAGAAAGGATGTGCAATTTTCTCTAATGATAGCACAAACACAGTGCCGGTCTCTTAATCCGGTATTGTACCAAAGGCTTGACAAATCTAAGGATTACACAATACAGCACATCAGAGTCTAAAGAAACTACGGTACAGATAGACTCCAGAATATATAGTTTTCAAGCATAAATCTTGAACTAGTGTTATGTGACTGATATCTCATATGCTATTGTTTGCCAGATACAAATCTTGATCCCAAGCATTAAAGCTAAAGTAAGGGCTATTGAATGAGGGATGACGTTTTGAAAAGAAAACGAAAGAAAAAAGGGAAATGAGGACATTTGTGAGCTCAGAGCAATAACAGTCCTATATTCTTTTCACCTGTGTGAGATCAGGCACAGTGCGCCGCACACACTAAGTTTTAGTATATAGAATTTATAGGGTATCCTTAAAGCTTTGGAAGAATATTATCAGATACCAAACATTATACTAATTGCAGGGCTGACTTACAAGATGAACAAGGAAAAAAATTATAAAGTAGAAGTTCCAACACAAGCCACACACACCAAGGAGATATTAAACTAATCTTGAAACGACTTCTGCAAAAGCATATTGCATTACATAAATAGCTTAAAATAGATATCTCGGTCTAGTATTTGCTACTAATCATTGATTAGGTAACATCATATTTGAATATGCAATTCTGATTAACAGTTTGATATTTGACGACGTAACTTCTACAATCATATGATTATGTATTACACAAATTCATTCAAATCTTGTTAGAAGGACTGAGATCTGCGATGAGAGATGAAATCAAAAAAGTATTCTGTTTATATATGTATTTATTTATGTACTTCTTTATTCCAATTTTCAATACTGTTAGCTAGCACTCCCCAACTTGTTTTACAACCTGTGGCTATACTAAGCATATTCCCCCCTAAAAAGCTATACTAAGCACTCACTTGAGCAGATGGAAAACTGTGATATACAAAGATGCGTTAAGCTACCTGAGATTGGTAGACTCAAGAAAATGACATGCGGTAATTTCGAACAGGTCATGGATGTCATTAGTGGATTGATCAGAACCACCTTTTTCCACTCTTGGATTGCTTGAGCTTCATCACTAGTTCCTCACGCTCAGCTTCTACCTCTGCGTATCTGAGGCTCATGTTCAAGTAGCGCTCACGAATGTCTTTCAATTCTGTCTCTAGAGATGATTTCGAGCGTTCAAATCTTTCTTTCGCCACTACTTCGGCTCTTGAATTTTGACGAGCATCTGAATGGTTGTGTCGAGCCTCGGACAACACCCTGAGCGATAATAATTGATGTTAATGTCTGTTAGGGCCGAACCATCAAAGATTTAAAGAAAGAAGGCAAAAGCTACTCTCGTTAATGTGTTTTGAGGGAATAATGTGTTCCTCTTACACTCACCTATCAAGTTGAAGCTTATAAGTGTTTTTTTCTTCCAATGCCTTGACAAGTTCATCCTCAAGCAACTTATTCTTCAAACTCGGGTCAACTCCAACATTTTGAGGACTTCCATCATGGCTTTCAATTCCATTATCATCCTGTAAGCGAAAGAAAATATCAAAAAAGATGCATTGAAAAGATAGATAAGATCATCACATAAAGAGGCTCCAAAATCATATATTATTGTGCAGAAATCAACACATTCAGTGTCATCGTTTATGGGTGTCTGTAATGTGATAACTTAAATGAAAGCAGATAGTTATTGCAACATTAGCAGATAAGCAGGATGAAATAAACATTTCAGATGTCTAACCACTCTTTGATGCTGGTTGCTATAAGGATAATATTGATCTTTTGCAAGTCCTTGTACCTGACCATTCTTCACTAGTGGCTTCCTTCTATTATCACGACGATGGCTGCTATTCTTCACCATTTCATTGTGTTCAATGAAAGCACGTCAGAAATTCATACTTTTTCAGTCTTGACAGTAACTGTTAACATGCAAATAAAGAAAAAACGGTACTTACTTTTGAAAGCTTTGTATCTTCATTAACAGGAATAACTTTGGTACTGCTTCTTGAGGAGGTAGGATTCTTTAGATCCCTCTGGTTCTGTTTTTCTTCCCTAATTAGTTTCAATTCTTGTTCAAGGGATTGAGATCTTCTTAGGCACTCATCTTTCTCCTCCTCAAGTAGCTGAAGTTTTTGCTGATACTGCTCGTTGACACTTCTGATCTGGTTGAGCTCATTTTTCAGCTCAGCATCTTGTGCACATAAATCCTCTTTCGCAATTAGATCACCTTCCATCTGCAGAACTTTTCTCTCCAAGACAGCTTTATTATGTTTGCAATCCTCCAATTCACATAAGACCATATCCAATGTTGAGATCTTCTCGATGAATGAATTCTTCTCTGCCTTCAGATATTCATATTCCTCAGACACAGAATCCAGTAGCGCTTCTAATTTCTCTTTCTCAAGCTTGGACGCTTCAAACTCATTCTTAATAGTCAACACTTCATACTGACAATGAGATGACTTCTGCAGTTGAGCATCCAGTAGCGCTTCCAATTTCTCTTTCTCAAGCTTGGTCACATCAAGCACATTCTTAATAGCCAACACTTCATCCTGACAATGAGTTAATTTCTGCAGTTGAACCTTCAAATTAGTAGATTCTTCCACCAGCTGTTGCTGTCCATATTCGGAAACTGTAAGCTTTAGTTCAAGACTGTTCACAGTGGTCTTCAATTTTGCTTCGCTTGACTTGTAGTTCTCCAACAACTTCAATAGCCTTTCATGGTCAGCCATCGTTGTTTCCTGGTTTTGTTTAGAAGCAGTAAGATCAACTGACAGGCCTTGTAGCTTCATTTTATATTCTGTTCTCATGATATTGAGTTCATTCTCGGTGTGTATCGCTTTAGATTGAACCTCTTGCAGAGCAGACTCAAGATCTACCTTCTCAGCTCGTAATCTGGATGCTTCCTGGACAGCACCTGAAGCTAGTTCATCGCTTTCTTTACGAGTCTCAGAAAGTTTCTTGGTGAGTCGTTGTACCTCTTGCTGAAGCTTCTCAACTTCAACTACCTTCTCCAAATACATCTTATTCAACAAGCTCTCTTCCAATATAAGTTTCTCCTTATGTAGGATGTTTTCATCAAGAAGTGCATCTAATTCCGAATTTAGGCTTTTCTCTTTTGAGGCAATGCTTTCCAGCATCAAAGATAGATCTTTTTCCAATACTTCAACTCTTTTGGAGCAATCTGTAAAGCGCTTGTGCGATTCAGTCAACCTTGCCTCCAAGTGGGAACATTGCTCATGCAACTCCAGTTTTTGTTTTCTCAGCTCCTCAATTGATTTCTCAAGAGAATTGCACTCTTCAATGAGGCTCTCCACAGTAGCTTGTAACTTTGGATTTGCCCTTTTCAGAAATTCACATTCTTCTCGAGCTTCAGACGACTGACTTTGCAAGTCCTGTAATTTCTGTTTCAGTTCAACTTTATCAGATTCCATCTCAACTTTTAAGCTACTGATTTCATCTTGGAGACTCAGAGAATAAGATTGGGAATTCTCTAATTCTAATTGATTAGCCTCCTTTTCATCTGTCAAACATCTTAGCTGAGCTTCCAGAGCAGAAATACGTACTGATAATTGTGTGTTTTGTTGTTCAAGCTCAGACACGTGAAGCTCCAGTTCATTTTTATCAGCTTCAAGCTCTGAAGACTTCTTTTCAAGTATCTTATTGGTGGAAACATGGGAATCCACACTGCTGCTAAGCACCACCAAATCATTTCGCAAATCATTCAAACACTTAGTGGTCAGCTCACTTTCTCTTAGCACAATTTCCATGTGTTCTTCTAGCTCTATTTTTTCCCTTTGTAGAATGGAAAAATGAGCTTCTAATTCATTGTGCACCTGCCTTAGAACCTGGGTTTCTTCTTCTTTGGTTAGTAAGTTATCCTCCAATTTTGCTATCTCAGACCTTTTCTCTGTCAATTCTTTCCCCAGATCTGTGACTTTAATTTCGAGTTCCATTTTCAAACTCTCAAGCACTTGAATTGAAAGATCATGATTATTAGTAATCTCCCCAAGCACCATCTTATTGCAATTCTCTTCTGCATTTTGTATGTGGGATTTCCGTTCAGTCACATTGGACTCAAAGCTGGTAAAGGAATCCACCAAAAGCTCAGTGTTGGGAAGATCAACAGGTGCATGTCCCCCTGCAGAATTGTTCTTTGCTTCCTTCAGCTTGATTAAGAGTGCAAGGTTTTCATCCGTCAGCTCATTGCAATCTGTCTCTAGCTCCTGTAACTTTTCTTTCAAGACTTCAATTTCTCTGATCAGATCTGTTTCACCTCCATTCATGGTGATGGACCCCTTTTCTTTGAGAGACTCAGATAGCTTTTCTTTCAATTGAATAATCTCTTCTTCTTTATCGAATAATGTATTTCTGTATTCTGTCTCGATATCCAAAAGGGTTCGTTTTTTCAGACCCGACCCCTTCTCTACATCATGGTTTTTCTCGTCCAGAGCCTGTTCCAGCTGTTGCACCATATCTTGCAACTTGTTCTCTGATTCTTGCAATTTTTGCAGCTGACGCATTAGATTGCTGTTCTCCTCTGTAGTTATTTCGATAGAATCTTCCATTTCACTAAATTTCGATTGTAGTTCTGAAAGATTCTCTAACTCCATTTTTTGTTCTTCAATTGTCTCTTCCAGCTCCTGGAGAACGGAAACCAGCTCAATATTTGATTCTTGACTCCTCTTCAACTGCAGGTCCAGATTGGCAATGGATTCTTTTTGAAACTTCACTTCATCTTGTAATGCCTTCTCTGCGTGGGACACTCCATCTTGAGATAAATCGTCACCGATTGTTTGTCTCATCACTGAACTCTCAAATGACACTTTTAAGTGTTCAACTTCTTTCTTCAAGCTATCACGTTCAGCATATGCTGCTGAAAGCTCCATATTCAAATTTGCCTGCCTTTTCGACTGATCAGAGAATTCTGTCCTCAGTATATCCAAATCAAGCATTAGCTTCCGCGCATTCCTCTCCCACATCTTAGCTTCCGCATGTAGCTCTTCAATGGTAACTTCTGCTGCTTCCAGAAGGTTTTTAGAAGAACCAGTGGTTCTTAAAGGTGATTCTGGAATATCTTTGCGAGAATTCTGAGAATGATTTCCTGAACCTATGATCCTGGAATTAAATGATGAATGATTGGATGGAGAAGGAATGGCAGCAGGAAAATTGCCAGGGGTTGTACTAGTTTGAGAGCTGGTTGAATCTTGTCTTCCAAACAGGAGGTTCCCTTCACCACCAAGGTTGCTTCCTGGGGAAATATGATCCCTCCTTATGGAACCCTCTGCTGAGTCATAGCTGCAATGTGAACCTGCAGCAGAAAAACTACTTCCCTACAAAAAGAGAGGAAGGTATTTAGTTTCTTAGCAAGGATTGAGTGTTGGAAGGTATGACAATAATGCACATTAGAAAAATATAATGGTCTATATGTAGACATTCTTGATCACGCTCCTGGTTTATATTTGAGGCAACACAAGAAAAGGTACTAATGAAGCAGTCAATGTTTGTATTGCAACAAAATTCTGAAAATATAATCACTAAATAGGAAAAGATAGAATACTTGGGGAAAGTGTAACATACCCTACTTCCAGGTTCTCCAGGATTTGAGGTCAAGCCAAAATTTTTTGACGAGGAAGATCCGACACTCCTTCCAAATGTACTATCAGATCCGTCTGACTTGCTGTCGACATCATGACAACTTGCATTTGGCTCTTCCAAATGACTGCTCGTCTCTTTTGACTCTTCATCCCTAAAAAGTGTGAAGAAAATCTTCACATTCAAATAGAGCACTCATTTAGAATCTAATACAAGCAATATTTTAATACTAACCTGACCCTTGCTCTTGGCTTAAGGCAGTTAATTTTCACCTGAAAAACAGAAGCACAAGCAAAAAGCTGCTGAGAAGACAGCTCCAAAATGACCTTCCAGTGGAATACGTGGAGTGAAGAACAACCAACATGACTCATGTTTCTACAGAGATACACAAGAAGTACTCACATGCACTGTCCTAGATTGACTTCACATATATATAAACTGCTGGCCATGCCAGTATCTTCAAAATTCTCGAAAAAGATAAAAACTTAACAGCATTTTTCATAAGTATGAATACATCAAGCTCCATGATTTAGAACAGCAAGAATGACCCATATTTTTAAGATGATAAGCATCAGATTTTAAAGGCATGATAGAAATATATTCCTCAGAGATACATATTCTACTACGTTCAATCAGTACACTGTGCAAATGCTGCAAATCATAACAAATGCTTATTGACTCAATTCAACATATAACTTTTTAATACCTCAGAGACAGAAGGGGGATCAATTGTTGTGCAACATGTGAAAGATCTACTCAGAATAAATACATAAATTTGTAAAAAGCAAACCTGTAAAACTGTCCCATAGTTGCACTTTTTCAATGGAAGAGAAACTGGAGCGGTAGAACTTGAAGTTATATAATCTGACATATTGACTGTAGCCTCTCCAAGGATTCCGGATCTAGCCGATCCCTATGATCAAAAATGTCATTCAAAACAGTACTTTTAGATCTAAAAAACAACAAGAAACAAAAATTCCCATTCTGGAAATGGGTCATCAGCAAGTCAATAAACAAGAGTCTTCATTGAATCAACGAAAAATTAGAAAGCTAAATGCTAATCCTCAAAACTATAGCATATTGCAATAAAATCATTGACATTGACAATTACAATACCATGGCAACCACCAGCTTGAAGAAACAATCTTCCATCTCCTTTGAGGAATCGTCTTGCGAAATCCATATAGACTCCGAAAGAGTATCAGTCCATTGACAGTTTCCATTACGCACCGCGGCTTTGCTTGATTTAGCTATCGGCTTTCCAGTTTCTACTGACACAATGGACACAAACAGCTTGTCCCATCCTTTGGGCACCTATAATCACAAACATCATCACTCAGCAAAACAAAGATTTCCCTACTTAATTGATCATTAATTGCACAAAATTTTCACACTTGTTAGTGTGTGTATACATATGCATCAAATACACATTTCCATAACTAGAGCTTGACAACAAAAATTCAACGATATCCAAAATTGGAAGGTGTTATCCGAATTAGGAATCACAAGTATCATACAGAGAACACAATACTCCACCTCCATTACTCATTCTTCACTCTATAAACGAAAATGCAAGTAATTGAAGCAAGAATAGGAATTCGTACCTGGACGGCCTTGAACTGAGAGAACTTGAAGTCAGTCCTCTCGCCTGACTTAGCTGGCCTATTCCTGTGAATCCTAAACATCTTGCTCTCTTCTTCTTCTTCTTCCTCTCACTGAGAATTAAAATCAAATTGAAATCAATTCATCGTATCCAACAATGCCACATCTCCATCACAACCACCATTACCAAATAGAGAGAGAGAGAGAGAGAGAGAGAGAGAGAGAGAGAGCTCAACAAGAGCGTTAGATAGCTGGTCATTGTTGCGGAAGGGTGAGATAATTAAATTCCCCTTCTACTTTTTTTGGCGTTTCTTAATTGCCGTTTCGGCATTGCCACTGCCGAAACTGAAATTCGGCAACAGCTACACTACTCTATCAGTCTGGAGAATTTCGCCCGAGTGTACGTATAGACAATGGCGTATGGTAAGCCCCACGCACCCGCGTTCTTTGCTCGACACGTGTCAGTGCTAACATTGCGGTTCGTGACGTGGCGGACATCGAGTGGGTTTGATAATTAAGAGGAGGATCCAAGAGGCGCGAAGGTCGTAGTCGTGAAATGATTAAAATAAGTAATGGTGGGGTTTTGGGAGGGAATGTTTAAGTTAATTGTTTAGTTAGCATCGACGCCATCGACGTCTGGTAGCACTTCCACAGATTTTGTGCTCTTTGGTGGGCCCGATCATGCGCACAATGCTGCTGCTGTAGGATAATACGACAATGCTTGCTCCGGTAAGATCTTCGTAAACTTCGTTCTTTTTGGGAAGCTTCGATCTGTTTACCTAATGTGATCGATACTGATTTACTGTCTGCGAGTGCATTAAACAAAATTGTTCATTACATTATGTGACATGCTGGAAATTTCTTAGAAGGCCACACTTCAAGTTGTTCTTGTTGGATTTATGGTTAACCAATTGAGAGTGAATTAAGAATCGATGCGGTGTTAATACTCGAGATAGTTTCTTCCTACATTCTAAGCGATGAGCAAGATAACAAAATAAGCAATACATCAAGGCATCAAGCAATAATTCATCAGACATGTTACTGGGTATTGTCACATGGTGTGTCCCATGTACAACTCTAACATGCAATTACTTGTGATGTTGTATTTTCAACCTTTTGCCTCGGTCGAATCTCTTTCTTGATGGGGCAAGAGAAGGGTTTTAGTAGAGTATCACCTTGATCGATGTAGTAGAAGTCATCATTTTCAAGCTTGATTACTTCACCCTCAATCTATTGTGAAAGGATTTTTCACTGTTCACTTGATTCTCCACCGTAATGAATGAGAATGGATAAGATCAAAGATCTTAAAATCAATTGATGTGAGGGGAGGCGAGAGGGGGTAGGAATGACTATTTTTGGGAGGGAACTCATGGCGCGCAATCCTAATAATAGTTTAAGGCTTCTTGGATCAAATAAGTGCACATTTATTTAGAAACCACATATCACTCTTCCTTCATGAAATGAGTTACAAGACAACATTTTTGAAGCTTTATTTATATATTTAGGGCTCAACACTTGGCTTTTCAGGTCCAAAAATGCGAGATAAGGCACTCGATGCTACATTACTTTGGATTTTAATTAACTCTCAATGAATGGTTACTTTTAATAGAGTCTAGGAATTATTTCTTGGATGTAGAGGTCATGGTTTCGGATTAATATCCAAGCTTAGGGTTTTAGCTCGATTCAGTTTAAGTACCGAGACTCGAATGCTCGTAATCCAGTCTTAGAGGTTTAGAGTTTTGTCTTCTGATTTGAAAATGGTTCATCATCCAAATTATAAGTCTAAAGTTAATGATGTACTCCATAACTTTGGTGGTGAGTTGGTGACTAGTGGATGATATAATCCATTCCTAATTTTCATACATTCAATTTAGTTATTCAGAATGTCCATCATTTATGTGCCACACTTTCTCTTCCTCTCTCTCTCTAAGCTAGCTAGGCTGGTTGCCTGGGTTGGAGTTGTTAACTACCAAGGGGATTTGCTAGCTTTTGGACTCTCTAACAAGGAAGAGATGAGGTGCCAAAATTAGTCTCGGGTTAAACCCAGTGCCAAACTCAGTCCCAAACTGAGACAGGTACCAAAATGAAGCTGCAGACCCCACAGTAAGTGGGTTGTCATAATGCCAGGAAAAGATGGCCTAGATTATTTTCAGCTTAATTTTTAACAGTTTATATTTAAAGTAATTATTATTTATTAATTCTAAACTAAAAAAAACATTAAAATATTTAATGACATGTTGCACGTAATTATTTTTAAAGGTTTATATTTAATGACACGTTATACGTAATTATTTCGTTACCGGAAAATAAAAATAAAAATAAAAAATTTATTCTTATATTTAAGATTTACAACACATTATTTTTGGAATTAACACACAGTTGCCACAAATACGCAATTAACTTTCAACCATAGATGCATAATGTTTTACTTTTAACCCTGAGAGTCAAAAAATTATTCACGCGTTCACCACCAAAGTCACATAACATCCAATTAAAGTCACTTTTGGAATTCTAAGACGGTAAAAAAATAATCAATATAAATTGGTCGGGAATGAGAGAAGCCGGCGGAGTGACCAAGCTGCCGGAATTCTTCTTCGGTCCTATTTTTGCCCTTGGCCCGATATATAGTCATCACGAATATGTCATTTTCTAAAAGGGCACGCGTCCTATGACTGTCGTCTGATTTCTTCGGCAATATCGGCTCACAAGTGATCAATTTCCCTCCTACCGGAAGTGCCTTGTAGCAATTCTCCAATATCAGCTTGCATTCTTTGTCCGTCCATGTTGATAACACCCACTGCCAAGTAATAGAACATATTAATCATAGTAATTAATCGTGCGTAGTAATTGAGCATAACAAGTGCGTCATTTTTTCTATTGCGAAAGTGAAGCTAGCCTTAGCACTATAGGTGTTAAAACTGAGCTTATGCACTTGCTTAATTGATAGCGACCAGAAAATTATTTTGTACGTGTAGGATGACAAAATCACAAATATATCATATACGATCCGCTTATACACATACAACCATACAAATTATATACATAGTGTGTTGGAAGGATCGATGCATATTGCATAATAATAATAATATATACATAATATATGCAGGGGCGGAGCTAAGAGGAAATTTACGCAGTCATAGTTAACTAGATAATTTTCAAAGCTAGGGTTGCTAGAAATCAAATTTGGGACCAACTTGACTAACTTGGGATTAATGGAACAATAAATTATGACATAAATCTGATTTTTCTTTATAATTTAATTTTCAAATTTTCAATTTCCCTCATACAAGAAGTGCCTTAAATTTTGAACCCTAATTCCGGGCATATGACTATTTCTAACCCATAATTTGCCAAAGACACCAACCAATTAACCAATACTTTGAATAGTTATGATATGTGAACCATTTTAGTTCCCGACGCATTGAAAAACCACGTACCCTAAGTTTTTTATATATATATATGGTAATTATTTTTTGGTAGTAAGTATTGGTTCTTGTTCGTCAGACATTTAAAATAGTTTAATGAGTTGTAAAATAATGAAAAAGATCGAGACTCTCCAGAAGACAAGAACAACAATATATTGTAACCAAAAAAAAGAAAAAAGAACAACAATATATTGATTTGATGGTCCAATAATGCTTTCAGTTCAAAGGCCAAAGTTTTCCACATGAGAGAGGACAAACCCTCTGAAGATTTAAGCCAAGACAAAATTCATGATCTGGCTAGTTATTCGATCAGATACATGTATTGTACATAAATTTCAAGACACCAGATTGGACCATTCCTACTTTCCTAGCGCAACTATTTCAGCCTTTTGTTTGCGTCTCTAATTTTCAAGATGAATGCGATATGAACCATTGAAATCATACACGTATTGTAACCAAAAAAAAAAAATCATACACGTATCAGACATACCAAACTAATACGATCAACCAGAAGATTATTTTCCATGGGGGGCGGGTAGGGGTTGATACTGATATTATTCAAAAGTCAAATTTGATTTAATGAAAATTTAAAAGGCAGTGTTCTTTGTTATTATTCTATTTAAATATGAAAAATATTATTTAAAGCCAAACCCAACATAAAAATTGTCAACGTACCTTCATGAAGATAGCATCACCAGTAGGAATCGACTGGAACATGTCGCCACCAACATGAGTCACTCCTGCAAACTCAATAAAAATAATTAAAAATAAATTTTTTTATTATTAGTGGAGTCTGAACTTTTTGTGGCCGGACAAAATGATACCCGAACTTAAAAAACAATCAATTAGATGTCTTGACTTAAAAAAACATATCATTTAGGGTGTGCTGATTACTTTATAGATAATATAATATCTTTACTCATAAATTAACAAGAGAAACTTCTGCCTTGTTGGTTAAGGGGTAAGGTTTTAATTGTGAGATCAAAAGTTTGAACCTCAACTCATACAAAAATAATGGAATTTTTTTTCTTTATGAAAAGTATAGTGAAATGTCTTATTTGCCCTTGTTTTTGACGGAATTGTAACGGAAGTATTTGAATGACAGTAGTGTTCACATGCTCAGTAGAGTCAATGCTCAGTCATGCTCAGTCACCGTTGGATTTAAATCTAACGGTAGAGAATGATAGCATTTTTTAAACATATTTCTTTTTTCATCATTCTCTACCGTTACGGCGTTGGATGACTGAGCATTGACTCTACTGAGCATGTGAACACTACTTATCTACATGATATGTTTTGTTAAGTTCAGGCATCTAATCTACCTGATTGTTTTTTAAATTCGGGTACTATTTTATCCGGTCATGAAAAGTCCAGACTCCACCAAAGATAAAAATCCTAAAAATTATGTTGTCGAAGTAAATCTCATAATATTTACTGAGCTTCAAGTAAACTACTACAACCAGCTAAAGAATTCGAATTTTATGGAAAATAAAAAATAAAAATCTCACCGGCTATAGTTGGCGCCTTGGCAACGACCTCAGGCAAGTCAAAGTTAATCCCTTCCGTTACGTTGGGATGTTTGTCTAGAATCATTCTCAGGCAATCCCCCGCACTCCCACCCACATCCACCAATCTCCTCACCCCTTCGAAGCCATCGTAGCCGTCCAGTATCGCCTTCATGAACGGCACAGATACCCCCGACATTGATTTCTGCATCAACCCGTTCATCTCTGGCTTCTTCCCGTAGTACTGGTACGCCGGCTCTCCATTCGCCTTCACGAAAGGCTCCACCGTGGGGTCCACCACCGCCTCGTGCACCAACGGCCACGCCCTCATTAGCTCATCCTACAAGAAAACCAACCCACCATCATAAAAATCTAATAGGGGCAATATATTTCACTCTCTCAATTTTTAAAATGAAAAGACAAAAAAAAAAAATTAAGTTAAAAAAATGATAAACTGAACAGTAGCCGCCAAAATCTAGATATCTAAAACCTGGTGGTGCTGGAGAACGTAGGCGCCATAGGAGAGGCCGTCTTGATCGGTGACGAGCGTTTGACCGATCTCGGTGAGGGAGAACTTTCTTTCGGAGCCGTCGTCGTTGAGGTGCTCCGAGAACACACCGTAGCTGGTGAGCATGCGGAGGATGCGCTGGAGATTCTCAGCGTCGCCGCCGCCGGCAGGGAGGACACGTGCCAGGATCTGAGAGGCGGAGAGGGGAGTGTTGGATCCGGACTGCCAGATAGCGTCGGCGACGTTGAGGCGGACGACGGCGTTTAGGGACATAGGGACGCTGATCATGTTGGCCAGCTCCACTATGGCCAATCTTGCTTCGTTGCTCGCCTCTTTGGTTCGGTTTACGTCCTCCATGATCGACCTTAATTCTGAGTGTTCTTCTTCTTTTTCTACTATGGTCTCCCTGGTGGTTCTGGGCTTCTGGCTACTACCGTCAGTACCGTGTACTTAATAATAGCCGAATAATTGAATATTAAATGTGGAAATCTCTGAGGTGTCAGCTTCTCTGACGTGCATGTGACAAAATAGTAAGGATTTTCTTGCCTATTTTTCTGATTGGATAGTTTAAATTGGGTTTAGAGGAGCCAAGCTACCAACTGAATAATTATTAGGTCACTTTAAGGTATTTATGAATTTTCACCTTATATTTCATTTTATGAGTATTTCATAAACGAGACTTTCTTTTCATAATCTAAACAATCAATAACAGATAATTCCTGCAAAAAGTCATTGAAGTTAAGGAATCTTTTAATTATCGATGCGTATTAGATAAATGAATAATTTTTCATAAACTAATTAACTACATGTTATCACAATCAGTCAATTGTTTGATATAATGAGATCATTAAGTGATGTTTGATTTGATTCATTTTTTTTGTAGTGATGATTGTTTTAGTTATGTATAAAATGAGTTGTTCGATTATGAACATGTTAGAAGATGATTCGTTAATACCAATTCCAGGATGACCTAATAATTGTTCTATGTATATTTCTTTCTCTTTTTTTGAAAGGGGGAAGGCATCCAATTATGGAATGCCTAAGTTATTATTAATAATACTTGAGTTATACAACGAGGGGATATGGTACCTAAACCTCGCGTACTATTACACAAGTCTTCATAGAGAACATCCTGGATAATCACAGAGGTCTCTTTAACCCAAAGCAGGTCATCAAGATCAGAAGAACTACCAAGGTGTGCTAACCGGCCTATTGGCCACACCGTTTGCTTCACGATAGATATGAGTCACTCGGCACGAGTTGATAGCACATTGGTAATCATGACAATCATTAATAATCATACCAACCGCCAAGCGATCCTCGTTCATAGTGGACAGAACATTCACAAGGACAACACAATCACTCTCAATGTCAATATCTGTGAGATCCTGAATTTTTTAAGTTGGCCAAATTTTATTTTTAAGGTCACAATAGAAAAGTGAACGTCACTACGAGTTCGTAGTATTTTCCGGATAATTTTTCGGAGTTCCGAGTTATTCTGATTAGGATTCAAATGTGTTGGAATTTTCAGTTTTCTAATAAAACCAACCCTGCCCTTTTTGGAGTTTGTATGAAGATTATCAGTCACTACGAAGTTGGCCCTGTGCATTAGATTTTTTACAGCAGATGCAACTTTCAATATTTCTTTCGCACTTCAAATGGCATACGATTTTACTTGTATCCTTCTTAAGGTTGTACCATAGTGTAGGGCTTGTGATTAAGGGTCATAGGTTTCAAAATTAAGTCTTAAAAGTCTAGCTTAGCTATAAGAGTAGAAGTGTTTTAAATAGTTTGTATGTCTCATAGGAATCTGCCACGTAGATGAAGGTGTTCTTCAACGAGTGCAGCAGTAAAGTGGAGCTGACGTAGAGTTATATTAGTGCTAGAATCATGGTAGGGGGATCTTGGGGATCTTTTTAAATGATTGGTTGCTGATGTTTAAATAACATGCTTGATATTCATTGATTGATATGACTTATATGCATCCAAGCATAAATTACATGTCTATATGTCTGTCTATATTCCTACTCAATTGACATACATGAACACTCTATGCATATTACTTTTTGTATTATATATATGCTTGATTTTGATTGATAGCATGTTGAATGATTTATAAAATTCAGATATTGTTTAACAAGCATAAAAAAAATAAATTAAAATGTGATTGGTCTTAATGGATTCATTAAGTTATAACATGATTGTAAATTGTACGTACGAGTTATTTAATTATGCATTCATAGAAATCATAGAGTAACATGAGCGGTGTGAGTTTAATAAGTTGTTATGATTTGATTTGAGTTCTCCAGACATTTGGGATTCTTGTGCAATTGGGGGAATACCAGTCGTATACCTGGGAGAATACCAGTGGGAATGTTCGGAGATAGAGATAAAATAACATGAATTTCTCGAGAGATCTAGCATTCTTGTATGATTTGGAGAATACCAACGTACACCCGGGTGAACACCAGGCCTGGGAGAACACCAGTGAGAATGTCTGGACATAGAGGCAAAGATGAGCTGAATTGTACAATAGAGAGAATACTCTTGTACGCTTGGGAGAACACCAAGACTGGGAGAACACTAGTTAATTAGAGATAGAATTGAAGATAAAATGAATAAAAATTGAGTAGATTGAGAATATGTTGTTGAGAACAAAAGAGTGAACAAAACATACATGCATGCAAACATATTTGCATATGCATTTATTAATATTGTTTGACAATTTGTACGTGTGTCATTTTATTTAATTTATCAATTATAATAAAAAGTGTATGTCCCTATTGAGCGGATAGGACGAAAGCTCACCCCTCCATAGGTTGTCTTTTTGCAGAGACTAAATCGAATAATTAGAGGGTAGAGAAGACGGTTAAGTTCAAGAGTTCTTAGTTAGACTCTTGTTTTGTAAATTAAGTTTTTGTCACTTAGAATACTAAAAGATAACTAGTAAGGTTATGTATATAGTTGTGACTGTGTAATTTTGATTGTAAATTAAGTATTGTATTACAACCTTTAGTTTTGTAGTTGACTCTAGTTATAATCTCTTTTACGTTACTTTTCTCACATTCTAATTATAGAAGTTCTTATTTTCTATAATTAAGATGTGATTCATGTCTCAATTTGAAAATTAAAATAGTTCAATCACTCAGATAGCACCCTTACCACTCTCCGCCATCAAAGGCGCCATATATCAACATTGATCTTAAGTCTTCCACAGTTCCACTGGGGGGACATCTCCAATAGGTCTGGGCACGCTGTTTATTCTTGGTTGTGGTTCGATGCAGTCTCCTATACTCCTTGAGGTGAGTGTGATGTATCTGCCCCTTTTGGTGTGAACGAGCATAGCAGTGCCTATTGATCAAAGTGGAAAAGAAAGATAAGATCATTGTCATTTGCTAATGTTTCTATTGCTAAATAGCTCAGAACAGTTCGTTCACATGCATCTGAGTCATCATTTGTCACTTACATTTGGCTTGGTTCCTTTGGAGCCACCAGATTTTGAAAATCCTATCAAAAGTGGAATCTCCCCCTTATCTCTCTCTGCTCTCAGATCTATACCCACTTATCTTTTTGTCTTTTTCCAGAAAACTGGATCCCGTGATTTGGCTCCCGTGTAAATATTTTTTAACAGCAGTTCACGGGTCACTATGACATTTAACTACTAGAGAGTTCTTGACTGAAAGTTGATTCCTCGGGGAATTTAATTAGTGGGAATTTAAAATTACCACTAATTCCATATATATACAATACACCCCTTACCTAATATTCAAGGCCGGACATAAAATTTTGAGGCATGAGGCAAATTAAAAAAAAAAAAAAAAACTCGTAACAAGAGGGGAATTGAATCCCAGCCACTAGGTTCATGTTATAGCAACAAAATAAATAAATTAATTAAAACTTGTACAAGGAGAATCAAACCCGAATCAACGATTTGGCGCAAGGCACATCAAGCCAATTATGCTAGCATTAGTTCTGGTATATTTTGGGTTCTTTAATTTTATTAATGTAACCTTTTTTTTTTGCATATTTAATTTTATTTAAGGGCCACTTCCTATAAGACCCCTTTCTAATAAGATTGTTCCTCTTAAACCCCTTCTTTTTTTTCATTTCTTTTTAAACCCTTTATTCCTTATATGTAAATTTTACTTACCTAAATTGCCCTTTTCCCTTATGGAACATGTTTACTCACTTAAACACTATGCCCGCCACGTCACACGTGTATCACATGTGTATCACAGTATCACCAAAACACATTTTTACTCGAATTTTTTCAAAAATCACCATCGATATCTCGGGCCCGCCACGTCAAACTGTATCACATGTGTATCACAGTATCAACAAAACACATTTTTTTCAAAAATCACCATCGAGATCCCGGGCCCGCCACGTCACATTGTATCACATGTGTATCACAGTATCACAAAAACACATTTTTACTCTATTTTTTTTCAAAAATCACCATCAAGATCCCGGGCCCGCCACGTCAAACTGTATCACATGTGTATCACACATGTATCACATGTGTATCACAGTATCACAAAAACACATTTTTACTCAATTTTTTCCAAAAATCACCATCAGGGTCCTGGGCCCGCCACGTCACACTGTATCACATGTGTATCACACATGTATCACACGTGCATCACATGTGTATCAAACTATCACCAAAACACATTTTTACTCGATTTTTTTTCAAAAATCACCATCGAGATCCTGGGCCCGCTATGTCAAACTGTATCACATGTGTATCACAATATCAACAAAACACATTTTTACTCCATTTTTTTCAAAAATCACCATCGGGATCCCGGGCCCGCCACATCACATTGTATCACATGTGTATCACAGTATCACAAAAACACATTTTTACTCTATTTTTTTTCAAAAATCACCATCAAGATCTCGGGCCCGCCACGTCAAACTGTATCACATGTGTATCACAGTATCACAAAAACACATTTTTACTCAATTTTTTCCAAAAATCACCATCAGGGTCCTAGGCCCGCCACGTCACACTGTATCACATGTGTATCACACGTGTATCACATGTGTATCAAAGTATCACCAAAACACATTTTTACTCGATTTTTTTTCAAAAATCACCATTAAGATCCCGGGCCCGCCATGTCAAACTGTATCACATGTGTATCACAGTATCACAAAAATACATTTTTACTTCATTTTTTCAAAAAATTACCATCGGGATCCCAGGCCGCCACGTCACACTGTATCACACGTGTATCACAGTATCACAAAAACACATTTTTACTCCATTTTTTTCAAAAATCACCATCGGGATCTCGGGCCCGCCACGTCAAACTGTATCACAGTATCACCAAAACACATTTTTACTCCATTTTTTCCAAAAGTCACCATCGGGATCCCGGGCCCGCCAAGTCAAACTGTATCACATGTGTATCATACATGTATCACATGTGTATCACAGTATCACCAAAACACATTTTTACTTCTTTTTTTTCAAAAATCACCATCGGAATCCCGGGTCCGCCACGTCAAACTGTATCACATGTGTATCACAGTATCACCAAAACACATTTTTTTCAAAAATCATCATTGGAATCTCGGGCCCGCCACGTCAAATTGTATCACATATGTATCACAGTATCACCAAAACACATTTTTACTACATTTTTTCAAAAATCACCATCGGGATCCCGGGCCCGCCACGTCAAAATGTATCACGTGTATCACAGTATCATCAAAACACATTTTTACTTGATTTTTTTTTAAAATCACCATTGAGATCCCGAGCCCGCCACGTCAAACTGTATCACATGTGTATCACATGTGTATCACACATGTATCACATGTGTATCACAATATCACCAAATCACATTTTTACTTCATTTTTCTCAAAAATCACCATCGGGATCCCGGACTCACCACGTCAAACTGTATCACACGTTTATCACAAATGTATCACATGTGTATCACAATTGTATCACATGTGTATCACAACTGTATCACATGTGTATCATAACTGTGTCACAATGTGTATCACAACTGTATCACATGTGTATCACAACTGTATCACATGTGTATCACAACTGTATCACAATTGTATCACATGTGTTTCACAACTGTATCAATGTGTATCACAACTATATCACATGTGTATCACAACTGTGTCACAATCTGTGTCACAATGTGTATCACAATCTGTGTCACAATGTGTATCACAACTGTATCACATTGTGTATCACAACTGTATCACACGTGTATCACTGTATCACAATATGTATCAATGTGTATCACAACTGTATCACATGTGTATCACAACTGTATCATATGTGTATCACATGTGTATCACAACTGTATCATATGTGTATCACATGTGTATCACAACTGTATCACAAGTGTATCACATGTGTATCACAACTGTATCACATGTGTATCACATGTATATCACAACTGTATCAAATGTGTATCACAACTGTATCACATGTGTATCACAACTGTGTCACATGTGTATCACAACTGTATCACATGTGTATCACTGTATCACAATATGTATCAATGTGTATCACATGTGTATCACAATATGTATCACAACTGTATCACATGTGTATCACAGGTGTATCACATGTGTATCACAAGTGTATCACATGTGTATCACAAGTGTATCACATGTGTATCACAGTTGTATCACATGTGTATCACATGCATGTGTATCACAACCAAGTGTATCATTGTATCACAAGGTATATGATGGTCTGCCACATAATACTGTATCACATGTGTATCACATGTATATCACATGTGTATCACAACTGTATCACATGCATTTGTATTACAAACAAGTGTATCACATGTGTATCGCATGTGTATCACTTCTGTATCGCACTATTGTATCATCATTGTATCACAATTGTATCACCTGTATTTCTCTCTTGTCTCCATATCGACTACTTGCATTTGAAAGAATTTCATAACATTTTCGCCCACCAATAGAAAAGCATAAACACTAGCTAAGTTTTCCAACACCATTAGTATATACCAAAATCTCTTCAAACTCACTTAAACACAAGTAACCTGAAAGCATTATTTAAGTAATATAATGCTTTAGTTTTCAATTACAACAATCCGTACCACAATCACAATCTCAAAGTCTCAAAACATAGAAGAAAGTCCCAAAATCTTTATCTATTATGATGAAAAGCAAAAGTAACACATACATTCAACCAAAAATTGATGAAAGAACTCTCAACTGCCAAAAACAAAAGGAATCTCAACAGAGAAATGTGACAAAAACTTACAAGCATTTCAAATCGATCTAGCCACTGAGTTTCCACACCTATATGTATTCTATTCGACTATTGACCACCAATTACACAAAATATGCTTCAATTAAGCACTAATCAAGTCTCTACATCTTGGGCAATTAAGCGATCACAAATCCTAATTCATCCCAACAATCCAAAATTATCAAATCAAGCAATTTAACTGGATTTAGAATAGAAAACATGATCAACAACTGCAGTTGTGCCCAGTCCACCAGACCTCCACCTCAGCCGCTGCACCCATCACCAGCGCAGCAGCCAATTTCAGATTGCTATGGCCACCAAGCTCCCACGAGCTTCTCTACTTCACCGCTGCAACTTCCCTGCCCATTCACCATGTTAGCAGCTCATGAGCTCAATTCAAAGCACCACCCATCAATTCCAGCCTTTAAGCCACCACTATGGACACCCAAATCACCATCACCACATCTGCAATCCACCGTGAGCTTCTCTGCCGCCATTGATGGCCATTATCACATCCCAGCAGCGCCGCTTCCTGAGCTCTCCACCGTGCACACCCAGTTCAGAATTCATCTCTGTACCTGCAAGCTCAAAGCCACTCTTCAATCCCAATTTTGATGCGCCTGCTTTGGGCACCCAACAACACTACCACTGCAATTCTCGTGGCTCCTTGGCCCAAATCACCTGCAATTCAAGGATCACCGCCTCACTTCCACCGTACTGCCCAGAACCCAGCGCTCTCTAGCCGTCGCTGCTCTCTGCCATGGCACCCAATCAAGCCGGCACCACTACAGCAAACCCAGTCGATCCTCAAAGCTCCTCGAGCCATGCTCGATTTCCAGATCACAGCCGGCGTCGCCAATCGTCGAGCCGCGCCGGTCTCCGAACACTACAATAGTACACCTCTATCACCATCATAATCGCAGGGACACGACCTACGAACTTGAGCTCCCATCGCTCTCAAACCCTAGACAACGTTCAGGCGTGCCTCCTTACAGAACGACAATCTCACGATCTCATTCGATGCGATGAGGAAGAAGGATAAAATTGTAAATTACACAACCAAACTTAAAAAAAGGGGCTTAAAAAGAAATCAGAAAAAAAGAGGGGCTTTATAGACTATGAACTTTAAAAGAGGGGGTTTTAGTTCATTTCCTCTTTATTTTATTTAACTAGTACATCTTTCTCAAATAAAAATTATAGTCCCCGAGAAAATGACGGACATGAGATGACTACCTCTTCAACCTCACCTCATATCTGGCCCTGCCTATATATTAATGTTTTACTAGTTCGACAACCTATATTATATATCACTTTGAGAATTTATGTGGTAACTAAAACAAATCTTCGGTCACTATTATTTTAAAATCCTCACTGAAGTAAAATATGTTTCACTAAAGTAAAATAAGTTTTATAGTTCAAAAAAGAAGTGAAATAAGTTCTTACTTGAATAATTAAATCCTGAAAGTGGTAACTGCATGTATATCATTTATTTTTCCTCTCCCAAAAAAAGTGCATCTCTAAGTTGTCTAAGAGTTCCAATGACAAACTAATATAAGAATTAAGTTCCACACTTCATGTTCAATTAAGAGATCGATCAAGCAGCTACAAACCGGGAAAAAAGAAGAAGAGAGAGATCATGTAGTTGAATCAAAAGCTCGACACACAGTTGCCACAAATTGACAAATACGCAATTAACCTTCAACCATAGATACATAATGTTCTACTTTTAACCCTGAGAGTTAAAAAAATTATTCACTCGTTCACCACCAAAGTCACACAGCACCCAATTAAACTCACTTTTGGAATTCTAAGATGGTAAAAAAATAATCAATATAAATTGGTCGGGAATGAGAGAAGCCGGCGGAGTGACCAAGCTTCCGGTATTCTTCTTCGGTCCTATCCTTGGCCTTGGCCTGATATATAATCATCATGAATGTGTCATTTTCTAAAAGGGCACGCGTCCTATGACTGTCGTCTGATTTATTCGGCAACATCTACATCGGATCACAAGTGATCAATTTCCCTCTTACCGGAAGTGCCTTGTAGCAATTCTCCAGTATCAGCTTGCATTCTTTGTCCGTCCATGTTGATAACACCCACTGCCAAGCAATAGAACGTATTAACCATAGTAACTAATTAATCGTACGTAGTAATTGAGTATAACAAGTGCATCATTTCTTCTATTTGGAAAGTGAAGCTAGCCTTAGCACTATAGGTGTTAAAAGTGAGCTTAATTATGCAAATATGCACTATAGCGACCAGAAAATTACTTTGTACGCGTAGGATGACAAAATCACAAATATATCATATATGATCCACTTATATATGTACAACCATACAAATTATATACAGTATGTGTAAGGGACGCATAATAATAATGTATACATAACATATGCATAGGTGGAGCTAAGATGAAATTTATGTTGCCGTAGTTAACCAGATAATTTTCAAAGCTAGGGTTGCTAGAAATCAAATTTGGGGCCAACTTGACTAACTTGGGATTAATGGAACAATACATTATACATAAATCTGGTTTTTTTTTTTCTATAATTTAATTTTCAAATTTTCACTCCAGCGATCAATTTTCCTCATACAGGAAGTGTCTTAAAATTATTATTATTTAAAACCAAACCCAACATAAAGAATGTTAACGTACCTTAATGAAGATAGCATCACCAGTAGGAATCGACTTGAACATGTCGCCACCAACATGAGTCACTCCTGCAAACTCAATTAAAAAAAATTATGATCTCGAAGTAAATCTCATAATATTTAATTGAGCTTCAAGTAAACTACTACAACCAGCTTAAAATTTCGAATTTTATGGAAAATAAAAAATAAAAATCTCACAAATTATTTGTGTCAGAATTGTTGGGGAGTGGGGACAGATACATCTGTCCCTTTTGGTGTGTATTGATCAAAGTGGAAAAGGTAAGATCATTGTCATTTGCCCAAAGCTTAGAGAAATTCAATCTTTCGTCGAACTCATCTTCGTTTTTGTTTTGTTTTAATTAAATAACAGAGGTTTATAACTTAATAATCAATTCGTCAAAACGTAGCATATATTCCTTAATTAAGTAATATCTTTTAATATTACTTTTGACATCAAATAATTAAGAATTTGAGATATATTAAATTAAATAACAAATTATTAAATAATAAACTATTGGTGACCTTGTTATTTTTTAAGCCATGTCAAGATAATCATCACTCACTAATGGCGTAAGTTCAGGAATTTCAATTGTTTAGCATGCAATGAGCAGATTTAGCTTTCCAGAATCATTTCTCATTGTCACCTCGTCCATCACAGGATCATCTATAGGTTCCTCATCATCTTCATAAGTAATTTGAATATTTGTATCTTGACTATCTTCGACTTCTTTTACTTGATCCAACACAATTAAAAAGTCATCAAGCTAGGCCATATTAAATCCATCTTCAACCAAATTTTCAAACTGCTTGTAAAACACGTTTTCATCCTCCCCACAAATGTCAAGGAACCCACAATTTTCATAAATGTTATTAAACTCCAAACAAATCTTCATACTCAATCACATATGATAATTATTACAAATTGGTGGTAAATCCAAATTTGATAAATCTGATGAAGAACAAGATGTATTAGAAATATTAAGTTCATCGATACCTTCATCATCCTTTTCGTTTGACTCACACAATGGAACGTAATGAAGAAAAGGCCCAACGCATATCTCCCCGTCGGAACCATCACCATCTTTGTAGAAAGTTTCAATGCAATTAATATGTTGATGATAAGAGTCTATCTCCCCGTCATAACTCTTACCACGTTGGCGTCAAGTTTCGATGTGAGTGACATGTTCCAAAAGTTGCCGAAGATCCTCTTGATTTCCTTCATGTCGTTATTGTTGCCACGACTCTCCATTCGGAAACCTCCCCTTCTTCGCTCAACCTGAGACATGAAATCCACCAAGCTCTTGCCAAAGCTCTAATACCAAATGTGATGAGGGACGAGTCTCGAACACAGACCTCCAACAACTCAATCGTGGTTGTGCTCGTGCTTTGTCTCAGTCTCAATCTTTTGTTCCAGCTACCTAGTCTCAATATCATAGTTCATTATATCCTAATAATTAACAAGCTCAACTTCTTCTCCCGTTAACTAAAAGACGCACTTGAAAAAATAAAAAAATAGAATCTCCTTCACATATGTTCAAAGTAATCATCTAAAGCAACCATCAAATGCTTTAGCCGGCTCAAAGTTTAGCCGATTACCCAAATGTTTTAGCCGATTACTTTGAATACCCACAAAAAGCTCAACAAACTTAACAAGCTTCCAAATTCCAATACCCAAAAGAAAAAAAAAAGGTTCAAAACATAAAAATTCACTTCCTGACAATTGGAACTGTAGTAACCATCATATAATGGAATAGAAGTAAAACAAGCATTCCAAGGATGTAAGTTCTATCTTTCAAATCGCACAAGAACAAAAAATATATTGGGAAAACACCATATTTAAAGAATGCATAAACTTTAAGAAAAGGATCGTCGCACTTCTTGTCCTTACGTAATACGTACATAGCATCAATTTAAAAAAAAGAATGTGTTTAAGAAAAAGTTTTAGTTTTTTGTTATTTAACTTTGTTGATAAAATAGTTAAATTAAATTCGTTGATAAAATAGAAGGCGAAGTATCCGCATAGGATTGAGACAGAACGCCATAATTTGTTTACGTATTTTACATGGACTCGAAAGCTGGTTAGGATTGATGGTTGTTTCGTGTTTTTTGATAAGAAAGGTTGAGGGTTTCTCAGTTTGCATAGTCCATTAATTAATTTCTCAGTGCAAATAGAACATGGCCGATCGAAGTGATCCCTCATCTGTATGGTCGGTTGAAGATTCTGAAATAGCGAATACCTACTCAACCGGTCCTCCTCATCAGTCCCAAGGACGAGCCATCCCCATCCTTAGGCGGTGCTTCTGGGTCTTCGCTGCCCTATTCTTCACCACCTACCTCGGGAGCTGTTTAGTAATTTATATTGACTGCACGGTCCAGTATAGCAAGTTCAAACCCGTAAAACCAGATTTCCAATTCGTCTCGACTGCGGTATCCTTACTCAACATGAGGAATACTAGTCACCCTGAGTTAACAGCCCTACAGTGGCAAGTCACGCTACTTTTCATAAACCCTAACACCAAGCTCGGACTCACCTTCAAAGATCTAGAGGCCTCGGTCGTCTTCGATGGCGACCACCTCGCATCAAAGCGCTTGCCAGACTTGTTTGTAAACAGCAGGAACAGAAGCGCTATCAGTTTCAAGCTTGGAACGGTCAGGGACAACGATGATGTGGTGGTAAAGAAAATCTCGGAAGGAAAAGCACTATCATTCGGGGTTGATTTGTCTCTCGTTAACTCCTATAAGACTGACGCGCGGGCGTGGTGCGTGGATGGCTTTTACAAGCAATACTCGTGGAAACAGGTCGAATTTGAGGTTTCTTCAGAATAATGGAACTGGGACTTTGACGGCCGGCTCAACGCCTTCAATTTACCTTCCACAATGGAACGATGAGTTAGGTTTTTTATTAGCAATAATTGAACTGGGACTTTGCATGAGTTAGGTTTTTTATTAGCAATATGAGAAATTCACCTCATGATTTGGGTAATTTTTAAATTTCTAACATACTTCAATGCTTGGTTAACGTTTCTTCTATGGTCAGGAAAATTCTAACCATAGAATTTTATGGTCACTTTCTTGGTTAACGCATCTTTGCATACTATGCAGCTTGCTCTTTTGAAAAATTGCAATTGTTCAAAAAAGTGAAACTGAGAACAATTGTATATGAAATTATCAGTTTCACTTTTTTTAACAACAAATGCAATTGCATTTCAAAAAGTGCATAGTAGCAGAACTGCATGTTAGACATTTGGTCAAATTTGTTACTTTGATGAGTGTGCTGTGTACGTCTAGTTACCTTTTACTTTTATATCTTTCACTTAACAAAAATAGGTTTATGTAATATATGTATTGCTTGTTGTAGTGGCGCTGTAGTTTTCTCTCAAGGTAAAGTTCACGATTTGCTTGGTTTCTCATCGGTTAATTTTAGGCTATTTCTGAGGGTTCGGTTTATGCTTAGATTGGTTTTCATTGATTCGAGGATATGAAATATACTGATAGTTGAAGAAATGCTTAGGGCTGATGAGAAGATGTTGTGAGAGCCCATGTATCAGCAAATTTTGAAGGCCAGGACTCAGGAGACATCTTGGTACAAGATTCATCTTATTTTGGAATTGAGCTAGCCTTTTTTCATCACCTTCCTGAATCAATTTCCCAAGTACGTGTATCCACTAGTGGGTATATCTACCAGTTTCTCTTTTGGGGTCATAGGTTTCACCAAATTAAGGTTTACTCAAAATATATACCTATTATAACATAATATACCAAAATAAGCCAACAAAAATTCAAAGAGACGGAAACCAAAAATCCACTATCTACGAATTTCACAATACCACCTTGAAAAACGCGGGTACAGTTAGTAGTATAAATTTATATCTTGAAGGTCAAAACCCAAAAAACAAAGATTAGAGGAGGATTTGATTATACAACAATAATCTATCTCGCTTGCATAGATAGATAGATAGATAGATACAAAAAATTGGGATAACTTGCTTAACTTTTGATTTATAAGACTAATTTTAGGACTAGTTATATTTTTGTACGTACAAGTGGTTTAACGATTTCCATATACGGACATATTCATAGTTTCCCACTAGATTTTGTTACGAATGCGAAAAAAACGAAAGAGAAACACCAAACTAGATTTGAGTTTCAGAGCCTATTGACATGTATTGGGTGATGGATCTGGATCTTGAAGTCCAAGATGTGCCTATCGTTCTTCCTCCTTATATGCTTGCCCTCCCACATGCACATTTATATCCCAAATTAATTCATATGAAGATCGAGGTGACAGTGTATCAAATCCACTAGCTAGCCATAAAAATGGTAAGCGTACGTGGAGAACAAGGAATAACTGCATTGAGGAACCAAATCATCCATCAAAGTACGTTTAACCATAAGGAAAAGGAAAAGGCGCGGTCGTTCAGTGCCAAAAACTTTGTTTTCGTGGTGTACTTGATAGAGTTCGTCTACGGTATATTAATGTACTGATACATCAAGTAGACTAGTTCGATACAGATGTAGACTTATTCAATACAAAAGTAGACTAGTTCGAGATCAAGCCAAATTAGTCTACCTATATATGGAGCGAGTCTACCTCTATATCAAACTCAGGGGCGGCCCTATGATTTAGGGTGCCCTGTGCAGAATAAAAGATTGATGCCCTTTTTTTTTTTTTCAATTCAAATGTTAGGGGAGGCAAAAAAAATTTAAACATCACAGTCTCTTAACTGTGGTTCGAACTCATTTCCTTAGGTTTACAAACTTGCACCTCAACCAATAGTCTACAAATTTCATCTATTAATTTATATACAAATAATATATCTAATATTTTATTATGTCTCTCCTTATATTTTCCAGCATATGAGTCTAATCTAATCTCTCTCTCTCTCTCTCTCTCTTTCATATTTTTTTATTATTTTGTTCTTCTTTCTACTGCTCATCCAGTCATCTTCTTCCTTCGTCTTCTCTTCCTCCTCCTCAACTATTAAAGAAAGCCATAGATGAGAATAGAGTACAAGACTTACAAAATCAAAAGAAGTGCCCAACAGAATGAACCAATTAATCAAGCCTATAGCCCAGGGCAATAAGAAATTGACAGAGAAGAGAGAACAATTGAGAGAAGAAGATGCCCACTGCCCAGTTTTTTTTTCTTTTATTTGTTCTGAACTTCTGATGCCCACTGCCCAGTTTTCATCTCATTTTTTTCCCTTACCAAAAACTAGCAACCAATTACATGACTGATGCCCTGATGGCTGATGCTGCCCTGTGCGGGCGATCACCCCGCACATGCTCAGGGCCGCCCCTGATCAAACTAGTCTACTTGATGTATCAATACATTAATGTACCGTAAAACTTTCAAACGTGATATATTCTTATTCGACAAAAGTGTGTGGAAAAATTTAGTTTTATTTGTTTGATTTTATTTTTCCTTTCTGATGAGGTGTGTGAGTTAAAGTTGAGAGACTAGTGGAATAGAAGTAAAACAAGCATTCCAAGGGTGGGCCATTTTTTCCGTTTAATCAATGATTCTACTGTCGATTTTGAAATTTGGAGTGTTAGATTTTGGTTTTTTTTGTTGAAATTGATATAATTTTGGTTTTGGTGTGATTTTTGTTGTGATTATGCGAAATAGGTTTTGCTTGGGACCTTGAATTCTGTTATTGTTATGGCTAGGATTGAAATAATCATAGAGAAAATAATCATCTTTCCCAACGAATCCTTCTCCGGCTGCAGTCATCACAGGGCCTTCATGCGATGCCACAAAACAACCCAACTCTTCAGATGTTGGAGGAGAACTTAGCACCACCCATCCGCTCAATTTGTATTGATCTAACGAACGGAGCATGTCTTATAGTGGCTAGTTTCTTGGCTCTTTACTGCTATGATTGATTTATGAAGATTAAGAAGGTCAAAATAGAAGTGGTTGCTCCGTTGCTATCAGCTATATATTGGTTTGATTCTTATAAAATCTCTAGTGTTCTGACATTTTGCTTGAAATTGTAATAAAATAAAAAAAATTGATGGCTTAAAAAATAACAATGTCACTAAAAGTGACCTTATATGTAATTGGCTCTAAATTAAATTGAATTTCCAGCCATAAAAAAAATTGAAGGGTATTAAGTCAAATTTCAAGAACTATTAGCTTACTCAGCGCATACTAATTCACCTTAAATTACACAACTTATTACTACAAATTTCCATGTTTTTCTCTAAATTTTCATCATTTCTTTCGAACATTTACCGATATCGATATTTTCTCTAAATTTTCATTTTTTTGACCGTCGAAATTTTCTCGAAACTCAAAATTTTGGTCCTTGGGTGTAAAGATCATTATCATTGCAATATTACAGACCATAAGTTAACAATAAGCTGAATCAAAACTATACAGTAACAAGAACAATAAGGTTGTGCTTATTATGAACATGCACCATGCACCATTTTTTTTTCTTTCTAGAGCTGCTTTACAATCTAAAATGTTAATTAAGACACTAACTAGTAAATAAGCCCCCTGAACTATCGACCTAAAGAGCCAACCAAAATCTGAATCCTAGCCTCAACAACATCTTTGTCCCCCTTAAACTATATGAAGATTAAAGCCGCTATCTTTCATGTATCCTATAAAGATATGATTTTGAAAACTAGAAATCAAGGCAATCATATAAAGAAGTTCCAAACTTCCAATTCATATTATCCAAAACACTTCCCATCAGAAACTATACTACTCTAAATAAACAACAACCGACATGTACCTGGTCTGAGGTTTGAACCTGGCTCTGATATCATTGGGTCACACCTTGACCCCGAGACATGACTTGGGATTTCATCGGAAAGTCGACCGTTTAGCCGGAAATCACCAAAAAACGGGAATTGCCCAATACTTCCTTTTGTTGATTCGTAGCATATATATGAGAAGAAATTTATATTGATAGAAAGACTATGAGGATACGAAGAGATCGTGACCAGTTTCACGACCGGAGGTCGCCGGAATCGTTGCCGGCGAATGACGGAAGCTGGCGGGTTCTAGTGTTTTCTGGGTTTTGGGTAGGTGCTTTCGAAAGTTCTCCCCCCCGAGGCATCTGATCTTGGGCTATATATATATATTCATTCCAACGGTGAGGATTAAGCGGTGATAGAGATCAACGGCTGAGATCAAACCACCTTTAATTTCTTTTCTTTTATAATTTATTTAACCGTAAAACATTCAAAAATTATTAAAAATAGCTCGAAAGTCCGAAAAATTCTGCGAAAACTATCACGGACTTGCTATGATGTGTACCTTATTCTCAAATCCTCAAATTGGAGATTTTGATTTAATAAAAATTCAAAAAAATTCCGAGTGTCTACAGTAATTGTCGAGATTACATTTTTAATCTCGAATATTTTCCGCACTAATTCCTTAATTGTTTTTCGAGGCCCACAATATGTATTTACATATTCATTTCATTTCAAATTTTCGGGGTGTTACAGGTTGGTTATCTCTTTGGATAGAAACAGACTTCATGCTTGTTGTTCGTTACTTCAAAGAGCCTACTTGTATTCCTTGGTGGCTTTTTACTCAATGGGCTAAGTGTATTCACATAGCTCGCCAAATGAATGTTCGCATTACACATATCTTTGGAGAAGGAAATTCGGTCGCTGACAAACTAACAAATTCTGGTGCACTTCAGGATGGTTTGCATTCGTGGGATTCTTTACCACCATTTTTATCTCCCTCTTTTGGTCATGATTTTACTTCACGAATCTCCTAACGTTTCTCATGATTTGGTTTGTTTTGGGCTCTTCTTTATGAGTTCCAAGTTGTTATTGTCTCTTTCCATTGGTAGTTCTAGTTTTGTTCCCTTCAATTCTTTGTTTGAGGGTAGTCGTGGCCTAGCCCCCTTCCCTCTTTTCTTTGTATTTTGTTTCCTTTATCAATAAAATTTCCAATTTATTTAAAAAAAAAAAACTTATCTGCCTATATATAGCCTTATATAGGCCTAATTGCCTATGGAGGTTGATCAAAGGAGAGTTAAGATTAGTAAGATGGCATTAGAGGTGGCCCTGGGGGTGGGGGTGTGCCAGTAGTGCAACCGCACAAGGCCCCCAATTTTTTGGGGCCCCGAAACTTCTAACTTTTAGAGAATAATTAAATTAAAATGTAGAAATTGCTCAACAAATTTTCGGGGTGCTACTTGTTTTCACTTGCTTCACTTGTTTGAATCCCCAGTGATATAGCATCTTTGTGTTGCTTTCTTTCTTTCTTGTGGCTAATTCTACTCTCTTTTTTTCTTTATTATTTTTTTGCTTCCATATTTTTTTTCTTCCAACCTCTTAACCCATATTTCTTTTGGCCAACTCGATCTACTCTCCTTTTTCTTATATATGAAGTCTTTTGCTTCCAACCTCTTAACTCATTATTGCAAATTCATGAACCGCCTGGGTCGATTCTATTCTTTTTCTGGTGTAAATTGTGGAGGTCAAACACCAAGATACAAAATAAAAAATCTCAAATTTTTTTTTGGGAGTTCATATAGATGGTAAAATGAAGAAATTGTATTTATAGTGTATAATTTTTTTTCCTCTTGGTCATAATATGTCGGGTAAACTTTTTACGAAGACTTTTGTCATTTTGAAAATTTTTGATGATTTTGATTTATGGTTAGTTGATGATAGTTTTTATACGTCATTGATGAATTTAATTACTTTATGACATCAAAAAATTTTGCTACTGAGTAAAGTGACTAGTGAAATAATTAGGGCACAATTTTATTTTTGCACAAGGCCTCCGAAATCTCAGGACCGGCCCAGTATGGCGTGATCAACAGGTTAGTGCTTGTCCATGGTTAGTATTTTCAGGGTTCATGTTATTAAGTTAAGTACATGCATAGTTAGGGTGAACTTTACCTGGTCTTCCATAGGTGGAGTTTTACTCCTTTGGAGGCCAATGTCTCCTTTGGTGTACAAGTTTTTAGTGTTTAGGTTAGATACAAGTAGTTGTGAACCTAAATGTGTGAATATGAATAGTCTTGGGGGCCAGATGTTCTTTAAAGGCCGAAACCATATGATCTAAATTTCAATGTTGAAGCTGACCAACTCAACGACAATAATAATGGTAGACGAGGCATTTCTTGGACTTAATTCTGAAAAAGTATACATCTGCCATTGTCAAAACTACGTGTTTCATGAAAAAAAAAAAAAAAAAAAGCAGCACAATTTACAACAATGAAACTAGAGTCTTGCTGAGCAGAAAAACATTATATATCTTGAATTGTTCATTAGTGTTTTTTTTTTAAATTTATGCAACAAACATATCAATGTATGTTGCATAAATTTTATATATCTTTGTATCTCTTATCTAAAGATATATAAAATCTTTTTTCATAAAATTTATGCCACATCAAGGTTATGAAAAAAGAGATATTATGAAATGATCTGTATTAATTTTTATTATTTCAGACAGACTTGGAGTAACAAACACAAATAAGTTCCAAACTATCATTTTCCTCCAAATACTGATTGAATTCATCTCTATCACGATCTAAAGCACGCTTATTCCTCTTACCACTTATTATTCACTCTCAAGATGCTTATCAAGTAGAACTTTTTTTTTCTTGACTTCATCGATGTATGTAGTGGAAGTGACATAATGAGAACTTGAAACATGCATAGAGATATCATAAAAATCTTGCAAAATAATGTGCAAATTTTTTAGTTTGTTTTGATAACTATCCAAAACCCGATCAAGCTTAGTTACATCCTTAAAGAAATTTGTGTCCTAAAGTTAACGTTCTTTACATATGTTTTGTTATCAGTCCGAAAGTTTTTAATTTACTACAAGTATATAACATAAAATGAAAGAACTTCAGCAAAAAGAGAACTAGAGAAGCGTCGAACCAATCAGGTACTAATCTAACTAATTGGACTCTATATATCATATCGAACAGTAATGTAAGAAAAAGGTACCTTAACTAAACTTGTTCCCCTAGTTGTGCTGGAACTTGATCCCCTGGTTGTGCTGGTTGTGCTGCTGGTGCTACCAGAATCAAACAACTCCATGAAAACTCCGAGAATGTGATGGGGAAGCACTTGTTGAAAATGAACGTCGTCAGTAAAAGCCATATGCCAGGAAAAATCTTTCCTTTTCCTTTAAAAGTATTATCGCCACAACCGGTAGTGGTTAATATCATAATAGAAATGTAAAGAGACTCCTAGAATTGAACTTTAACTTCAAATAGCCAATGACAATCACCCATGTCACCAAACAGAACAAGAAGCTCAAAACGGCATACCAGAATTTTTTTTCCCACTCTCATCTATGTCTTTCCAGAATTTCTCTTCAACTTTAATTGCAGCCACATCCCAGACACATCCAAGAAAATATCCAAGTAAACCGCAATAACCAGTAAGTACCATCAGACAACATATAATCTTCATACCTACCCCATCAGGGACTATATCTCCAAATCCAGTTGTTGTCATGGTTACAACCATGAAATAGAAAACGTATTAGGTTTTATAGTACCAACAGGTTAGTGCTTTCAGGGCATGTTGACTTAATTATCCATGGTTAGTATTTTCAGGGTTCATGTTATTAAGTTAAGTATATGGTTAATGTTTTGTGTTCTTATCTTGACTATATGCACAGTATATAGGAAACACTTCACAGTTCACACAACAAGATAGGAAACGTTGGGTAATATTGGAACATCATGTTAAAATATCGTAGTGCGGCATATTGTTGAACTTTTCTAATATGGACTTGCTCAAATATCGTAGGGCCGGGTTACCCGGGTAGTGTTAACTAGTACTAAGGTTTGATACCTATATAAACCTAGGGGGGTGTATTCAATTCAAATTTTAAAAAATTGTGTTTGAGTTTTTATAATCCATGGATTATAAAAGATTTTGCAAATCTATGGATTGTATTAATTCCATATGGACTTTTGACTGAGTTTAATGGATTTATTATCAGGATTTGTTTGGATTTTAATAAGTCCATGGATGTGATATTTTGTTTTTCAGTGTTTTTATTGTTAAGCACTTTATATAAAAAACAAAACTAATGTCAAATCGACAACAAAGAATATCGATAGTAACAACTCTCTCCTTCTTATGTTGTCATCTTCATCTATTTCTTTTCTCTATATTTCTTATTTTCCATTTCTCTAAAGGATAAATGAGTACGTACTATAAAGAGAAATTAAAAGAGTTTGACATAACCTCAACATAAGCAAAATAATAAGTCATCCAAAAATAGTTTAGATCAATAATATGCAAAACACTTCAATAAACCAAATATTGCAAATTCCTAACCAATATAATATCACACTAGACATTCCTAACAAAGAAACAACATGGCTCAAATAATTATGGTCTTCACATCTTGTGGAGTATCAAGTTTGAACGGTCTTCAGGGCCCAACTGCTACACCATTCCCAATTACAATTTTCAAATTCTCATAATCTTCAAATACCCCGTAGCGGAATTCAATGTCCCTTGGGTGAGCCTAGCACAACACAAAAAAAAAAATTATTATTGCATTACATCTATAGGAAGCTCATGAATTTGTCATAGAGTCTACAGGAAGCTCACTTTAATCGGACTACATATGAGACACTTTAGTTGCAGAACATGAAAATTAGCACAAAAGGAGGTTGACTACTCTTTATTTCTTTCTTTCTTTCTCTTCATTATAGCTACTGATGGTGAAGATGCAATTGATATCTGGTCAATCTATTGTGTATTGAATTATTTTTAGGGTATAGGGCTAAGGAGAGCCTAGAATTTGAACATCTAAACCTCATTATGCAATATCACAGGACATGAACATCATACCGTTAGCCTGTTAGACGACATCATCAAGTAGCAAATGTTCTATCAAAACCAGCTATATGCATCCATCCAAACTACATAATCAACACGCCAACATATAGAAAAAAAAAATCCAAATGGATAAGCCCGAGAACTTGAGAAGCACTGAACGAGAATGAACCACAAATGATTGGTCTATATTGAAACCCTAATATTTATGAATAATATACATAATATCACAAACCATTGAACATAACAACAATAACGTCAATAGATGAGAAAGTACCAACCTTGGTTAATCAGTAAAGAGATATGTTCGTCTTCTACAAGGTCAAGAAAAAGTCTGTTCGTCTCCCTTCATCTTCTGAGCTAGCGTCAAAATCTCTAGGTAGGAGAAGAGATTTCTCAATGGATTTTCTATTTATACCAAGAACCCTAAAATCCTACACAATCCAACAATTAATGAAATCTTTGAAAGTCGATAAACTTTTCAATACCACTAGATTTCTACGGATATTTTAAAATCTTAATTGAATACAACGAGATTTTAAAGGACTTTTTAAAATCCTAATTGAATACTCATAGACTTTTAAAATACAAAAAAATCCTATAAACTCCAAATTGAATACCCCCCGCGTAGTTTCTCGGTTAAGATTATGAAAACGATGACTTTTCAAAATTGGTTATAGGAAAGAAAGGCCTTACCCATTGGCACGAGATGTTGACGAGGACAACAACTGGTCCGAGCATCTGTGTGTCCATCTTGGAGAAGTGTCTCGTCTTAATGGTTTCAACGAGCAACCTGAGTTCCACGGAACATGAGAGAGGTTAACAGCTATGCAATATAATTTCCACAACCTCAAATTTCCAATAGAAAATAACAACAAAGGTTATCCAAATCCTTATTCTATAATCTGCGCGGGTTCTGTTAATGGCTCGTTGATCATGACTGAATTTAGCCATTTAGGTGTCCTTATGTGTGGAGGAATTATTTCTTCAACCTAATGACAAGTGCTCGGCTTATGCTGCCACCACTGGAGAGCACCATGCCATGGACCTCCATGGCCTCTTCGGATCCAAACCGTTCGGATTGCATAGTGGCAGCAATTACATTTAACACAAGCCAGTTGGCTTTTTGCAGGCCAAGTGTTGAATCTTGAACCTTCCAACAGATGAACGATGATGAAGATATGGCTGGAATTAAATTCCACGAGGATGGGAAGCTATACGTAATAGGATGGACAACATGTATGGAGTACATAGTTGTTTTTGATCCCTTGGAAGTTCTTCATCAAGGAAAAGGCAAAAGTGCCTTCATGGGCAAAAGACTATTAATTGGAAGCTTTCTTTCGGAGCACAGCATAGGAGAGCGGCATTCTCCATCCTTTACCTGGTCTTTCATAAGTGAACTTTTACTCCTTTGGGAGCTAGTGGCTCCTTTTGTGTACAAGTTTTTAGTGTTCAGGTTAGATACAAGTAGTTCTGAACCTAAATGTGTAAATATGAATAGTCTTGGGGGCCAGATGTAGGAACCATCCATATATATGATCTCGATTTCAATGTCGAAATTGACCAACTTAACGACAACAACAATGGCAAACGAGGTGTTTCTTGGACTTGATTCTGGAAAAAAAACTACATCTGCCATTGTCCATACGAACCTGACCTGCCCAAGTAAAAGAGTTTGGTGTTTGTGACTTAGCTGACAAACTTGTTTCCACAAGCGGCATTGAACCTCCAGATGGATCCCTGGGATTTCATTGGCCATATCAGTCATCTGGGATTTGGTTTACCCCCAAACTGCCATGTAAACTTTGACCAAACAAAATTAATATCAACATTTGTTCACATATCGCTTAAACTATATTGGTTGCTGATATATATTTTTCTTTTCCTTCATATTCCCTGGCACATTTTGTAAGTGGAGGTGTGTAGCTCAGTCATGACTAAAAGTTCAAATCTCTTTAACCTCTGCTGTAACAAGAAAAAGTGGCAGTTTAAATCATACATCAAAGTGAATATTATGAACATACTGGTTTCATTGGAATTTAGTTCATTTTGGTAAAACACTTTACAGACTTCCGACATTTCCAAAGGCGTAAATGCTAACAGAGATTAGTTAGATGGACGAAGCAGCAAACGCAGATTTTGCTTGCCGTTGACTCAATTTCATGTACAAACCCTGCAACAAACAGCACCCCTGTTAGGACACTCTCTGTGAGGCGAACCCAAACTTAAATAACATAACATTTCATTCCTTTCTCGTCTCACTTCTTCAAAACCATAATGAAAGTTATATAGATTGGGAACAGGCCTAAAGAAAAACATTGTACTAGACTGATACTGTGTGTAACATATTTACCGGTCACATTACTTACCGCATCAGTCACAAAGGTGAAACTCTCATACGGAAGTTTTGATCACGTGCAGATCAGCAGATGTGATCAACAATGTGATCAGCAAATATGATACCATGTACCAATCACCAATGCAACTATTCAAAGCTATCCCAACAATACAGTTTCTGTTGATCATTCATTGTATGATACGATTCTATATTTCTTATCCACATTGGAATTTGGGGAAATATGAGTAAAAATATTCTTGCATGTGAGGTGAAAAACATTACATTAGTAGTGTGAATTGTTGCCCCTGTTGTCATGCTAATGTTCTGATCAGGAACAAGCTCAAAGTTCAGATGCTGAATAAAGATTGCAAGAGCAACAATAGCTTCCAGCAAAGCAAACTGATCACCAACACACTTTCGTGGCCCCCCACTGAATGGAATGAACCTACATGCAATAGATCATTTTGTTTAACCACAATTTACTAATTACTGCTACATGCAGGGGTCTATAAATGCAAAACATACCTGAAATCGGTGTTTGTTTCATTAGGTACAGGGCCTTCCATATCAAATCTTTCTGGTGAAAACTCTTCTGCTTTCTCCCACACCTTGTAAAATCACCAGGAAAAAACAATGGAAACGAAAATACCCATCCAAAAAATAGGAAACAAGTCATATTTCAGTTGGTTTAATGTGTAAACTCGCACTAAGGAGGAACAGCGAGAATTTTGTTGATGTATAAGTTCATACCTCTGAAGAACGATGGATATTGTATACTGATATCATAATATCCTGACCGGGATCGACTTTGTAATTTCCAGGGAGCACGTCAGCAACTTGAGCTCTTCTTATCAAAACCTAAATAAATCAGAAGAGTGCAGCCATCACCAAAAAGCACAAGTTAATATGCAGTTATATCATACAATGTTTTCAATTTTGCTTGATTGCATTACAGTTCAAACAAATAGGAGAGAAAACCTACAGGAGGATGTGGAAAGAGACGCAAAGATTCCATTATGCAGCGGGTCAAGAACTTCAGATCCTTTATGTCATCATACGAAGGACGCCGTCCCTGTAACACCAAGTCCACTTCTTCTTGTGCTTTGACCAATGAATGGGAATCCTGCATTAACAAATATGATCATGAGGAATAGAGTACATAATGCTTGGTACTTCAGTAACCTATTGGCACAAAGAGCACATTAAAGGAAAGGATACCTTACTTAGAAGATATAGCGTCCAAGTCAAGACTGAACCAGTTGTCTCATGTCCCGCAACCAACATAGACAAAAGATCATCTCGTAATTGTACACTTGAAACCTGAAATTATTGTATCCTCAGACATCACTTTAGAACAAAAAATATAGTGACCCTTACAACTAAATCAAAGACAGTTAGACCCAGTTATGAACTTAATAACTCAATCTCAGTCCATTTTAGTAAAACAAATGGAATAATAAACGTCTCCAATCTTTGTCATACAAACATTTAGATGCATATATAGAATCCAGTACAACCCAGCATAGGTGCATGTAGACAGAAAAGTCAGTTATCAAAATTAGCTAATAATGCTTATAACGATAGACTTATGAATAAGAGATAATGATCCATCATAAAGAAATGACTTATTCAATTCTCTTAAGGGCGGTGTTGAACTACAGACTCTAATCACAGACTCCTTTTGAAATCAGAGTGTTGAGAAAAATTTGTCAAATAAAGCGTAGTCAATGTGAAATGAGACAAGCATTTTCAGCATATGCATCTTCTAGATAATGCTCTCACTCATTCAAAATGAGTGTTCCCCCCTTCAACATAACCTTAATTTTGTAAAACTAGCCTATCAATTGAAACATGGTAGTTGACATTCCAATCCAAAATAAACTTTTCTTAAAGCCTATGAATGTTTATTGAAACATGATAGCTGTCATTCTTATCCAAAATTAATCTCGGGGAATTACTGAAGTCTGAAGATATAAGAGAACAGTTATCATGATGAGTGCAAGTATATGCAGACCTCTTCTCTACTTGCAAGCAAAAAGCGAAGGATGCTTGGATCAGCTTCATTTAAATATTCTTCCTCATCAATTCTTTCACCCTCAGCTTCCACAATTGCTTTGCATTTAGCAATAAGTTCTTCGACAGATCTCCTGATAATTGAAACTGCTTTCTCAGCTTTTATTTGTCTTGGGATTATTTTACGCAGAACAGCAACCTGCAACAACCAACAAAAAAAATCACAAACTAAAAATTACAGCAGCACAAGATTAAGAGAGTTGAGAGAACCTGCCTTCCAATATGGTAATATATCAGTAGAACGAAGCTCTGCTTCTTTCAATGCAGTGTAAACAGCATCAATGACAGGGCTATCAGTATTAAGAGAATCGAAATTGTAGTTGAATAAAGACAGGCCTATAACATCAAGAGTTAATTGACAAAACTTGTCCTCCATGTTTACAGCAGTTCCACTAAGTGCATCAGCTTGTAGCTTCTCCACTAATCTCTCAGCACATTTGCAAAATACCCGATCAACTATCACGGACAAGTACTTCTTATGAAGAGATGGCACCACAGCCCTGCGCCTAGCCTAGTATAAATCAGATATCATCCTCAAATGAGATGGAAAGAACCCTACTTATCCCATATCAAGTTTCATCTCTTTTTTGTCACGGGTTGAAAGCTTATTGAGTAAAAACTATAATATCATACAAAGACCCTATTTTAAAATTTCATGTACTCATTGGTAGCAGTGATCTTTAATATCCCTTCAAAACATAACAAGTTTTGCAAGGCAATTAACCAATGATGATGCAAGATTCAGTAGCACGAAAGATGGAATAAAAATCATTCTATATTGTTGCTTACGAAAGTAAAAAAAACTCACTATGTATTCCTACTCTTTTCTCTCAATGTACTCAACCAATTGGCCAAGATTGAAAGGAAAAGAAAAGAAAAAAAAACCTTCTTTCCCAACCATCAACTTCAAATCAATTGAACCCAAGTAGCAGACTAGTAAAGCTAAAAGTCTAAAACCTTAAATTATGCAATAAAAATGTCCTGCTAACTATAAACATAATGTAGAAAAAAAAATCTTAAAAAGTTTCCCTAAAAGAGAGACCTTGAGGTACCACATTACTAACTAAGCAACAACCCATATCTAATTATAACAAGTATGAACCTTAAAAAGCATAACAATAACTCTGAACAGATAAGAGAACAAACTACACCCAACATCTGAAACAAAGCAAAGATCTGATCTTGAACAAGAAATTGAACGACATTACCGTCCAAAGTGGGCCTTCAGCAATAGCAAAACCCGACCCGAACAGAAACTCGGAGACCTCAGCCACAAGACCCTTAGCATACTTGCCGTAATTTCTAAGCACATGTTTAGCAATGGCAGGGTCACTAACCACCACGAAGTTTCTAGGCCCAGATGCGAGCCTGTAAATCGGGCCGTACATGTTCATCCACTTGAATAGGGGAAGGAACAGAGCACCGCCCAGAAGGTCGGACACGTCATCGAGCTTAGCGGAGGCGATGGGTATGCCGGAATCGTCGTTTTTTGATATGGTTAGGGACCGGGTCAGTGAAGTGAGCCAATCTGGGCTGACCCACGAGCTTGGCTTGGAGTTGGTGGAGGTGGTGGTGGGCTTGGAGTTTGAATTGGGGTCCTTGTTGATTGAGGCTCTGACGGAGAAAGAGCGAAATGGAGTGGTGTGTTTTAGTGAAGGAGTAGGGAGGAGAGTGAATGATGAGAAGGAGTGGAGAGAGCACATGACTACTGTTAATGAGTGATGAGTAACTCTGCAACTATGAACATCTCCAACTCCAACTCCAACTCCAACTAAGCTGTTACCGAGGGAGAGCCAACCGTTATCTATGAGATCTTAGAGCATCTCCAGCAGTAAAGTTATTATTTTTAGCTAAATTAGCTAAAAGTTAAATATAACTACCTAAATTTTAGACTTCTGCTCCAGCAATGATACCTATTTGTAAAGTCAATTTAAATTTTTTCAACTAAAACTGAAAAATTTGAACGTTAGAGTATTTGAGTTTTACCTATTTTCTCTCTCCTCTTTAGTTAAATATAGGTAGAGAATTTAGCAAAAGTTAAATTTAACTTTTGTTTAGGTAATCTGTTGGAGCTAAGTTTTGCCTTAAATTTAGCTAAATTTTAAATTTATTTTAAAATGGGTCATCTACTGGAGATGCTCTTAGATATTAAGCGCGGGCGGTTCCGATTCGGTGCAAGTTTTCCAATGGGTGGGTCAAATTGGTCCGACCCAATTCGATTCTATTAATAGGATTGGTAACCAACCAATTGGGGTTATTGGGCCATCGATGCACCAATGTTCGTATCACTAAGCTGACCATATCAACGGGCGCGCGGAGGTTGAGAAATGCCAAACTTTGGATATTCATAACTCTTTGCTTAGACGTCTAGTTTCGGAGATATGATATACCATCTTGAAGCTACTGACAAGATCAAATATGGTGCTAGCTTGAATATCAGCTCTCAAAGTCTTAAAGACCGATTGTTCCATGATAAAGTAATCTGAGCATCATACCTAAAACTAATTGGTAATAGTTGAAGAGGCCTAAACCCCAAGGTCATATTTTTAATTTCTTGTTTGCTATATCCAAAATGTTCTATTTCCGAACTCTTGTGCTCCTAAATAGTTATGGTAACCAAATTGGAAATTGAAAATTAAGTGGGTACTAATTATGGCATATTTTGTGTGAACCGAAGAAAAATTTCTTTATCGCACATTATTCATACAAAATTGGACCTCATAATATATTGAGACTTTGAACACATTTCTCCAATTACGTATATGTGGACCTTTTTAATTAATTTCTTAAGCCTAAGAAGAAATTAAATGGCCAAAAAATCAAAAAACAAATTGGGAATTATGAAATCAAGGTTCCCATGTCAACATTTATTTTTTATTTTTTATTTCTTGTTAGGTTCATCAAATGAGTTTCATTTTCAAACTCTTGCACTTCTAAATTAGTTGTGCCAACCAAATTGGAAGTCGAAAATCGAGTGGATACTAGGTACGGAATGGTTTGTTTAATCCATAGAAAAACTCATTTGTTATAGCACACATTAGGATTAAATTATGGTTACTACCCTGTACTTTAGGGGTCTAATCAGTTCAGCCCCTGAATATCTAATTTCATCAAAACGATCTCTTCACTATCATAGGTCGACACGTGTCAATTTTTACAAGTGCATGGATCATTTTGATGAAATTAAAAGTTCAGAGACTGAACTGATTAGACCCCTAAAGTACAAGGTAGTAACAAGAATTTAGTCCGACACATTATTTATCAAAAATTGAACCTTATCTATCACAACTTTAAACACCGAGAAAACCTATTGCGTGCATATGGACAATTTTATTTAATTTCTTAAGCCTAAGAAATTAAATGCGCAAGAAATCAAAGACAAATATTTGCCGACGACCTATTTGTCGGCAAAGGTTCCCTAGATAATTTTTTACTTTATAAATTTATTTCTTATTTATTAGCAAAAGAGTTCCATTTCCGAACTCTTGGGATCCAAAATTTGTATGACAACAAAATAGGAAGTCAAAAATCAAATGAAAACTAGTTACAACATGGTTTGTATGATCGATCTGAAGAAAAACTACTTTGCTATAGCACACATTATTCATTATAAAAAATTTGACATTTGTATTTATCGAGATTTTGACATGTAGAAAACTAATTGCGTGGATATGGGTATTTTTATTTAATTTCTTGAAACTAAAAAGTAATTAAATGTTCAAAAAAAAATTGGGAATACTGCAGTTTTATGTTTTCATTTCTAGTTAGTTATATCCAACATGTTCTATTTTCGAACTCTTGTGCTCCTAAATTAGTTATGGCAACCAAATTGAAAATCGAAAATTAAGTGGAAACCAATTACGGCATAGTTTGTGTGATATGAAGAATTTTTTTTTATCGCACATTATTCATTTAAATTTTGACCTCGGAATATATCAAGACTTGAACACATTTCTCCAATTGTGTGGATGTGGACGTTTTTAAATAATTTCTAAGCATTAGAAGAAATTAAATGGCCAAAAAATCAAAAAACAAATTAGAAATTATATTTGCCAACGAAATCAAGGTTCCCCAGTCAACATTTATTTTTTATTTTTTATTTCATGTTAGTTTCATCAAATGAGTTTCATTTCCGTACTCATGCGCTCCTAAATTAGTTGTGGCAACCAAATCAGAAGTCGAAAATCGAGTGGATACTAGTTACAACATGGTTTTGTTTGATCAGAAGAAAAGGTTTTTTAGCACACATTATTCATAAAAAATTGGACCACGAAATTTATTGAGACTTTGAATATCGAGAAAACCAATTGTACTGGATATGGATGGATGTTTTATTTAATTTATTAATCCTAATTAGAAGAAATTAAATGAGAAAAAAAAAATACAAATTGGGAATGACATAGGCCGACGAAAACTTCCTCAGCAATGGTGCCCCAATCAATTTTATTTTGTATATTTTGTTAGTTTCATCAAACGAGTTTAATTTTCATACTTTTGCGCTCCTACATTAGTTGTGGATTACCAAATTGGAACTAGAAAATCAATTGTAAACTAGTTATGGCATGGTTTGTGTAGTCCGAATAAAAGTTCGTTGCAAAATTTTGAATCTTTATAGTACTCTTTGCTATGACGTCGACTAATTCAGGCTCATGTACGTTATATTGTCTCGAAGCTTTCGACAAGAAGAACTAGGAAGAAAAAAAAAAAAAAAAAAAGCTTGTTGCTACCAAGCTTGAATATCGGCTCTCAACGTCTTGGAGATCAATATATTGTTTCGTAAATTGGTCTTTCAAATTTTCTAAATTTAGAGGAACTTATAAAATAGAAAAAAAAAAAGAAAAAAAAAAGGCAAGAGTCCGGATTCTTCGTCTCGTCAAGAGTTTCAAAATGATATATCACATGCCTAACAAGAATACCAAAGTTGTAAGTTGGGGATGATGACAATTTTTAGCAGATTGATAGACGCGCATAGGGGGTGGCGAACTATACATAATGTCTTTATTTTGATGATGTGCAAATCAGGGCATTAAAATAGCCACATCATTTAATGAAAGTTTATGACCGACAACATGGTTAAATGATGTGACATCAACTGTCACATAAGGTTGGGTCTAGGTATTACTTACAAAAGTAGGTTACCTAACATTATTCTTCTCTAGTTAAATCTCAATCCATTCTATGACTGGTCAGAGGGAGGAAACATTCTGACATGATCCCCGATTGTTGATTATTCTTGCCGGTTGAAATATCGTTAAATATCGGTACTTATAAACTAATTTCAATTTTTTTTAATATTGTTCGAATTTCAATACGGTAAAATTACGACAGAAACTTCGACAAATTAATATTTCGGTTACTTCGGAAATATTAAAACAACCTTCATCCCAAATCCCAATCCCGCTGTACGTGTCTCTTACGTTTGTACATTCACATTCATATGGCGATGTGTTGGGGCATGGATTTCTTCTCCTCTAGTATCAAATAGTGGACCATAGCCCCAAATAGCAACCAAGTCACCTGGAAGCCGACGACCGCCATATATGTGGCTAGTCAATAAGTCGACCAAGACCATTTTGCCCAAGTCAAGACCATGCATGTCGGCCTTGAATCAAACATGGGTCCAAGCCATCTATCCTGAAATTCAACCACAGAATTTGATCTATATAATGCTAAGGCGGCTTGAAATTCTGTCAACCTTTCTGTTCAAAATTGAATCCAAATTTTGTTGAATGAGAAATGAGTGGAAAATCGATCACCCACATCTTTGAATGGCAATTAATTACCTACATGCATATATGATTGATTTTCCGTAATCAATAAAAAAAATAAAGATAAAATTATCAACGTACCTTTCATCTATAATTTTTTTTTTTGGGCATTTTCATGTAGAAATTTAAAGAAACTTATTTGTGCTTTAATTATATGAAAGCGAGGAAGCTTTTGAAAACATTAAACAGGAAGGACTTGTAACTTGTGGAGCAAGTATATGTATGTGTGAAGAACTTAACACAAACCCTATATCCAAGTCTATGGAGAGTTTTGTTATGAGCTAGCCAAGGGCACAAAGTAAGTACTCTACTACTTAATTGAGTATATATCGAAGCCCTTAAGAAATTCTCATAAAATTTCTCAAAAACCATAACATAGAAGTTGTCGTAGAAAATGATTCGAATCCAAAACTATCACTTACACTAGTGTATACTAAAAAACAAATCTTGAAGATTATTGAGATATAAGAAGATATAGCTGTCTATTGTATCATGTCAACGACTTCTATCATATATATACATATATATATATATATATAATAATTCATAATCCGCATGCATGACGATGTTTTGATCTGTTTTGCTTTGTTGTTTTTCAATACTATTTATTTTAGTTGTTGCCTTATTTATTATTTAAGAAAATTAAAAAGTCGTCCGCTTGTTAATAAGTACTTAAAATAATTCTCCATCTGCAACTGACCAAATAAACTCATTTAAAAATTTATGTCAACTAATTTATATATAGTTTTACTTCGCAAAAATGCATTCGCAAAAACTATCTATATATGCAGCAGTGATTGCGAGTTCATATTTAATTTGTTATAGTAGCTTCATGAGACAAAGTACCGATCTTAATTTGTGTGTGTGTATATATATATATAAATCTATTTATCTGTCCAAATCCAACTATAATTAAGTAGTGGTTGTTATCAAAATTTAGAAAGAAGAAAAACCATAAGGTGCATGCATGGAAGGATATTCGAATGACCTGGCCAGTACTTGACTGTGCTCAAGTTGATTTCTTATTCTTTTTCTTACAATCTTAATCATGAAAAAAGAAAAATTTCATCTAACAGAAAAAAGTGTGCAGCTGCCTCTCTACTTTCCTATGGGTGGGGAGTCACGGTTCACGAGAAGAGGCTAGGGTTTCAGACTTGGGATTGATGAAGTCGTCTTGTGGGTTTTATGGTGGATTCAAATTAGGGGTATCCCCATTTTGCAGTTGATTAATTCGATCAGAGGGGAAACATTGTGAGCTACTGAGCTAGCTAGATTCAAAGTATGGCCGGAAGGTGATCAGTGGCAGCGACTACGGAATGGTTAATTGCCTGCCAATTAACCCCTCTTAGGTCCTAGACTGTTGTACTCTACATGCACTTCAATGTTATATGAGGGTTGTGTCACTAGCTTCTTGATTTTTTTTTGTCAATTGATCACAAGTTGTTAATACTTCACATGATTAAAATCTGGTGCTTCTTAATTTATATATGGAAAGACTTTGATTATCATATATTATAGTATTTATAAACTAGCTTGACAAAGTTGTTCTGAACGAAGCTATAGGCCTTGAGCTAGGTAGTGGTTTGGGTTTGATTCTCAAACCCTCACCAACAATGAAAAAAGAAGGCCGGAAAAGAAAAAGAAGATACAATTGCAACTAATCATTGCTACATATATAATTGAAGTCAACGAGCAGATTTTCCAAGTTGTTGTACGTTGTTGGCTAGCACCATGCACAGTATCGTCAAGTCAATTTCCTGGACTCGAGGAAATTCTTCTTCTTAGGCTCACGAGATGAAATGTACTCTAGAAAGCTGGCAAAATCGGTATCCTTGTAACGCCTTGGATTTGATTCATCCACAAGTTTTGGTGATGGCCCAACGGGGCGCATGAATGGAAGGCTGTGCAGAGAAGCCACTGAAATCCTATCCTTTCTAGAGTTCACCAGGACTCTATGTAGAACACTCTTGTATTTTCCATTGCTAAATATCTGCCACAACAACAAGAACCAATAAGTCAACACCACACTATTAACATAATAAGTTAAATCGTTCAACTCAAATTATACTGTGGAATAGCTAGAGTACGGTTGTTTTATTTTTTGTGAGTTAAATAATACCCTAAATAATTACTCAGATAATTGTGGTAATTACATGCAAATTAAGCTTTCTAAGTGCATGCCAATTAATTAATATTGACATAATACATTAATTACTAATTAATCGAACTCACCTCAAGATGATCACCAACGTTGACCACGAAAGAGTTGGCTATTGGTTCCACGGTGACCCATTTATCTTGGAATTGAATCTGAAGTCCTTCAACTTCATCTTGGAGAAGAAGTGTAAGAAATCCATAGTCAGAGTGAGGAGGCATCCCTAGGGTTAGATCAGGTTGTGGGCATGGCGGGTAGCAATTTACAACCATTAGCTGGCTTCCATCTTCGAATTCTTTCAACACCTCATCTTCTTCTGTCGTCTTCTTCTTGGCAGCTGATGATGATGATTCCACAAGCCCTAAGCTCTCGAAGATGGCCTCCATCAGCATTAGGAATAAGTATTTGGTTTCTTTTGCGTAGGTAGCCGCCAAATTCCTAAATATAAGGTAATAAGAAGGAACACGATTAATTAAACACACATATATATATACAGGCCAAAAGAGCTAGCAACTGATACTGATCTATCGGTTTTTAAATTTAAATTATTTGTTAATTAGGAAATAAAATAGTTTGCTCAAGTAGCTGGTGCAGAGCTAGTTGCCAATTCCTCACGAGCCATTTAACGACAACCCCTAATTCTATGGTTTAATAATATTAATTGTCTAAACAAATAATTGATGCACGCATACAAAGAGAGGAGTTTTATTTTTTTGAGAGAATAAAGAGAGGAGTTAAAATCAAGTAACCAATGTAGTATGTGTACTTCAATTGGACAATCTTTCATACACGTGCAATACACGTGGAACTCACATTATGACAAATAAGATTTATTTATGCAAGTAGGTTTAATTTTAAAAGCTAACCCTAATATTTACTTCCATCAAATTTGTTTTATGGAGCGGGGAAATATAACTATATATATAACATACTTTACTTTTATTTTTATTTTTACCGCGTGATTAGTTGAAAGAACAAATCAACTCATGATTAAACAACATGGGATATATCATAATCGAAGTATGGTAGAAATTGTCGATCTAGCAATATAATCCGTAAAATATATAAAGTTAGGATTAAAATGAAATTTAGTCCAATCAATAACACTACTACAAATAAAGGCTATGGGGACATACAATTGTCCCCTTTATAGAAGTTTTTATAGCCTTTATTTGTTCCCAAAAACTAGATTTAGGGACAAATCATCTATTTGTCCCTAAATACATCTAAATTTAGGGACAAATAGATGTATTTGTCCCCAAATCTAGTTTTTGGGGACAAATAAAGGCTATAGAAACTTCTATAAAGGGGACAATTGTATGTCCCCATAGCCTTTATTTGTAGTAGTGTTATAAAGGGTGCAGGAATAGGTTAGATTGTGATAGATTAAGACCATATATAATAGATGGTTAGAGTTGAGTTCTCACCTCATGTCGACAGGTGAAGAAGGCCAATGAGGAAGAACGTCTGGTAGGGGATGGCATATTAACTTCAAGAAGTCCCTCCAACAAAACACCATATCCTTGTTCTGGTTAAAGCTAGTTCCATACCGAACAGGAGCTCGCATATCCGAGGACATGTACTTGGCTCTCTCCTCAAAGGGTAGCTCAAAGAACTTTGTGCCCACCTCGATCATATTGCTTACAACATCGCTTGGAATGCCATGGTTTACCAGCTGCATTAACCCACAACTGGCCATTAATATTCATTCACAGCTCTCCGAATCTAGACTACACATTTTGATAACAATTAACTGATAAATGGTCCGGATCGGTGATCTGATAACATATCAGACTTTCCACATAAGAGTGAAACTTTCGCTATTGACAAGTACGCAAATAAGACTCACCTGAAAAAAGCCGTATTGTTCGCAAGCATTGGCGAGGGACTCAAGGACTTGGGGTCTATTAGGACCCTGCAATTCATGGAAGTCAATGATGGGCAGCTTAAGATTATTCTTGGTCACATTTGCTTCCTGATGTTTTGTAATATTGGGTCGTTCCAATACGGGCAGTATGTACTTGCTCGGAACTTTGCTTATTCCATTCTCATGCAAACGCTTCACTCCATTCTGGTACTGACTCTCCTCATTCTCAGTTGTCAAAACTGCCATTGCTGGAGACATGGCCGGAGTTGCAGAAACCCTAATCTCGAATCTGCAAGCACAAACATTAAGGAAACAGTGTTAATAGATTGTTAAATCAGAGGTGTATGTGTTCGTGGGGTGTGGTCATAGAAAGATGGGGAAAAAAGGACACGAAATAACTACCTGATTTCCTAAAACAGAAGGATAATAAACAAGGAAATGAGTGGGAGAATAATAAAGAAGGAAGAAATGAACAAGTTGGGATATACTGAGAAAGTTTTGGGGGATATATAGCAAAAAAATCTGAGGACTATTCATGTACAGTAGCAAGTTTTGGAGAAAACTGGAGGACTGACTGGTTCCATAGATTATAGATAAACAACGAAACCGTTGACAAAGTTGGAGTCAGACCACGGGAGATGAAATTGTAGGGACACAAAAGATTAGAGCATATATCTTAATAATCTTATGGCTCTGTCCTCTTTCCTAGAGCCTTCCACTTTTCTCATCGATCTTTCTCTATCTTTCAGAAATTTAAAAATGGTAGGATACCATGGCTGACTTCTAGCATGCAGCTTCGTTCAATTAATTTAAGTAGCTAGATGGCTGGGGTCCTTTTCCATCTTTGGGTCATATAGAGCAATATTCACAGAAAAATATTACAACATAAATTCTTAAACTCCGAAGTAATGTACCAAATTTGTATCCAGCTGACGTGGCAAGTGTAAACTATAAAGAGGAAAATATTGCAATTGAAAGTAATGCACTATAGAGCAGAAATAACAACATCGATAGGATTTAGATCCAAAGATCTCCAAATTAGTAGTATTAGGTCAATTTGGGATTGATTAGGATTCACTTGACACGTGGACGTTAGACATGACGCGCAAAGAAAGTGCCCCCCCCTCCGCGCTTGCTCTTAAACCACCATCGACACCATCCGCAATTCAGAATCAACCACTCATATCTACAACACATAGGGATCCCCCACGCAAGTTTTCACCATATATAACTAGAATCTTTATGCCACCTCGAAGCTCACTCACCTAGTAACAAACATACGGTGACGAAGATTGCAATGAATTTGTGGTTTGTGACCACTTTGCGTCAGATTAGATCGTGAGACACTAATCAAATATGACAATGAAGATTGTAAAATTTGATGTTCTTTACTGAGATAAACCTACCACACCATCTTTCGTCATTGTTGCAGAAAGCACAAGGCCTTGATAGAATAACCGACAAGAGAATATTTAGCAAACTCTTTATTTTAACTTTTTAGTTATGTTTAGAAAGCATGTTTAGTTTTTCAGCTATTTTAGCAACGAGAGCTTCTATTCATACTTCCAAAATTGACATTTAGAATAGCCTCCTAAGAGCATCTTTAGCAAACTCTCTATTTCAATTTTTTAACTATTTTAGAGAGCATGTTTAGTTTTTCAGTTATTTTAGTACATGCACCAGTTTCCTAAGTGGCTCTCTACTTTAGCTTTTAGTTATATGGCTCCTAAATATAGAGAGCTAGATTAGGCTTTCTATTATTTTTGTTAATTTAAAACATTCATTTTTAGTTGTTTTGTTTAATTTTTAAATACAATTAAGCTATTTTTTTCTTCATTAAAAAATGATATAAATTCAAACCTAACTAAAATAGAGAGCATTGGTGCAGACGTATTTTCAAACTGACTAGCCAAAATAGTTTTTTAGCTATTTTAGCTAAATTTTAGTTAAAAAATAGGTATCCTTGGTAAAGATGCTCGTGGCTCTCTATTTAGCTTTTAGCTATATGGTTCCTAGAGACGCTCTAAACATTCATTTTTAATTAGTTGTTTTGTGTAATTTTTAGAATACGCTTAAGCTATTTTTTTTTTCATTCAAAAAATAATATAAATTTAAAACTAGCTAAAATAGAGAAGACTGGCGGAGACGTAATTTCAAACTAACTAACCAAAATAGCATTTTAGATAGTTTAACTAAAATTTGTTTTAAAAATAGCTAGCTTTGATTTAAGATGTTCTTATTTTTCAACTAGCGCGCTAATCAAGCTAGAGTCGTCTTAATGGAAACATGTCTTTCACTAGACTTTAGAACCATTTTTGACTACCTGTGCGAAAATGCATTTGGTAAGGACAAAATCAATGAGGCGTCTTCATGGAAAACTTCTTGTGTTTACACCTTAATTGATCACTTGTTGGACTCATTCTAATGGCAATCTTTGATGTCATGGATTGGGATAGTATGTGATCTTTTATTTGAGAGATTACTAGGAAATATTCTACGGTAGGCTAGAATAAATACCTGGTAATCATCCTAAGAATGGGTCGATTTCTTCCTTTCCAAAGAATAGAAGAATAATTTTGATTTTGATTTTTTTTTTTCCGTAAGCAACAGATGATTAGGTAAGTGATTCAACATACATGGAAAATGCCCGATCTACAACCCTAGCTCTTCTAGAAGAGCATCAACCCTCGATCTCCTCGAAGAGAGGGGACCAAGCACACAAAAAAAACATGGTTCGTGTCCCTATTTATTAATAAATAAGAAAAGAAAGCACACACAAGATTAAAATATAGCCTTGACAGATATATCGGGAGTCCAATAAAACAAAATATCGGTAGATATATCATTTATGGAGGAAATATTAGAGATATTTTTCTTAAAGACAATTTATGCAAACATTTATTAAGAGAATCAACAGTGGGTTACATAGGATAAATTACAACTTCATCTACGTACAACAAGAGTTTCTACGTAAATTTTTATATTCTTTATTCCTTTGTTTGTTCATTCATGAAATATATTTGTCGAATGGCCAATTTATTTATGATAATAAATTAATAAATTAATAATAGAATATCTGATAAATTTTCGGAAAATGTCCACCTTGTTTAAGAGAAACGTAAATAACAAGAGATAATGAGCAGAGAATAAGATGTATTTCATTAATGAATAAATGTCTTTATATATAGAGGAGTACAAGATACAATCTGTATTGATGTAGGAAATCTATTCTAAATACAATTCATACTCTAGAAGGATTTACCTTCCATAAACCTATTCTAGAGAATTCTAGTTTGACAAAGTACACAATAATGATACCCTGAAACACACCTTACAAAATAGAGAGAAATCCTATGACTACTCACTCATACTCAAACTAGAAACATAAAAAAAAAAACAAAAAGTGAAAAATGAATTAGAAAGACTGAGAGAAATGATTTGGCACACACCCTAGAATCGTTGAGCCATTGAGGCTCCTCTAACGACTTAAAAACCTCATATCAAACTAGATCATAATCCAAATTGGATCGCAACCTAGACTAGACTATGGGTTGATCAATTCGACAATGACAGATCGCCGAAAATTCAACAATTTGTCAAGTTTATGAAATTCAGGCTGATTATATATATATATATATAGGTGGTTTTATTATTAATTTAAAAATAAAAATAAACTATATTAAAAAAAGTAATTAAATTTTTTATTATATTAAAAAATAATTATAATTTATTTTAATTTTAAATTTTAATAATAAACCACCTGGCATTAAATTATATTAAAAAATAAAAATAATTTTTTACATCTTTAATCTTGAATATTTGGGGATAAAAATTCTAATTTGATTATGTTAATTAATATAAATCTAATTTTTTTTTGTAAATTTGAAAAAAAATTAATAGTAAAAAGAATTTGAGAATTGAATATAAATTATTAAATTATAAGTTTTGCCCATGCTCTAGTCACTAAATTATAAGTTTTGCCCATGCCTAAGTAATTTAACAAAATATTTGACGGATGTACTATAATGACAAACAAATGAATAGTTCAGGTACTAACAAAATATTTATGAAAGTTCAAGTACTAAAAATTACATTTGGTAATAGTTCAAGTATCATATGAAGATTATTGTCTAAATAATAACTCCAACTATACAATACTTTTGTGCATTATTTCGATTCTAAAAATGCGTTTGCTTGAGCTTTAAATATGACATGACATATGACAAAAACTTCATAATTTCATATGCATGCAAGTTAAACACAAAGAATCAATCGCTCTGTATATTTGCAAGGACATATTGTTGTCCATAGTGATACGTGTGAAAGCATGTGAATATATCTCCAGCCATGTCTTTAGAAGCTATATATATGGTTGTAAATCGATCACTTACAAACCAAGGACTTGCAACATTCAAAGCTTTTGTTGAGTCCCCACAAAATAGTTGTTTTGCTTTATACTTACCCTAGTTTTATACATAAATGTATTTTAGCCTTTTATATTTTCATTTAGATTCCTATAGAGGTAATTTCCATAAGGCTAGAGGTATAGTATACATGCATTCCATAGAATTATGATTCCAATGTAGCAAAATTCATTGAAGAACAAAATTTGTACGAAATAATTAAATTCGTGGGGTGTGGATGTGCTATAATGTGAAGATAAAATCATGTGAACGAATATGGTTCACTATCTAGAACTATGTTCACCTTTTATTGTATAGATTTTTTTCAATAGCATTGAATCCGAAACTTAAAATCGTACTATATTTATTTTCTTTGACAACTATGGATAATAATGTATATGATGATTCGAACTAAAGATCTTCAATAGATGGCGTTGTATGAAATAACTACACTACACCGCATAATCATGCTATAAATATATGTATCGCTACTGTACTACGTATGTATATATGGATTACATTGTCGCCACATCACATATACAACGGTTGTACGTTCTTAGAAAATTATGAAATATTCGTCCTTGAATTATTTACTTCACACCCATGGAAAATGATTTGAAAGAGAGCAAAAAGAAGAAAAACTCAACTCCGATGATCAAGTCCTGAATTCATTCCCTACTACTATAGTACTATATCTTGGTGAATCAAATTTTTATTGAATATAAAAGTGTGGGAGTAGTAAAGAGTAAAGACTAAAGCCTTTGCATAGAGATCATGGACCTAGCTAGCAGCAGCCAGTCGTAATCGACCGCGTTGATATTTTGGTGTGGGTTCTGCGTTGTCGCTGAGTCATTGGCCCATTGCCTGTGACGTCCATAACCTAGGTGATGCAAGTCCCCCATCTACCTTATATAATATTCTGCCACGTGGCAGAATGTGAGATGCCATGTTGGCACGTATATTATTGGCCTGGTTTAGGGCACCAATCACGTACTTCTCTTCCACAGGGCAAGCATCCTAATACTAAACAACAAAAGACATTAGTAAAATATTTAAGATTGTCATATAATGGTTAATAATTATAATTAGTAACAAGCATATCCATGCATATACAGCTGTTAAGCTCAAAGTTCTTGTACTTAATCACATTAGTTATTAATTAAGATAAACCTTAATTACCTAAACGCGCGTGTGCATAGATATATGCTTAATTATTAGAATATATATGATGAAGTTAATTTCCATAGCCATATAGGGTTGCAGCTAGACGACTTAGATCGTAGTATAACCCAACTAACCTCAACCTCAACCTCATAGACCTTGCTGGCCATGGCCAGGAGACAGATATTGATTGACAAACATTTTTAATTTGTTATTAGAAACTTGTTAATTGGTTGGATTAATTAGTTGAAAGATGATTAGGTGAACCCTAACAAAAATCCAAGCTCCTGTACGTTTAAGCATAGAATTAGTACTAGCCACCTAGCTATAGCTATATTGTATATGGATTAATTATTATTTCTTATGGTCATAAGATACAGTTATTTATTTTAATCAAGTTGTTCTGCATTGTCCAAACTTAGGGTCTTAATTTGTTCCCTACCCTATTCCCGTAATGCTGCATTCACCTAATTAGCTAACTCTTATGAACTTGTCATTTGGGAACTACGTACGTACCCTATTTCTTCAATAATGCCCCTTCACCTTAGCTCACTCCACCGATCCCTAAGGCCTTGTTTGGTACATTTTTTTTTGCTAGACATGGAATCCATACTTAAGCTTTCCATAGTTAATTTGTTTACCGATATATATGCTTGAAGCTAATGGACTGGAATTTCTCAGCAAGTCTCTTGATATTGTTAACAATTCCGAGTAATTCAGTACGTTGGACAAATGATATACATATACTTGATTAATATTATTATTTTAAATTAAACGTTAGCAATGAATATTTAATCTATATATATCGATATTTGATACATCACGATAGTTCTCAAACATGTCACTATGTATTAAAGTAAAATATTATCCTAACATTTAGGATTCTTATTCAGAGGTTAGTGTTTGTTTTTAAGCACAAAAGTAAATTTAAAACATATTTGAACGAAAAGGTATGACATGTACATCAATAGTATCAGGAAGACCAAATAATTACTCAAATGATGAACATTTTCTGTATTAGTTGCTGTATCAAATTGGATTGTTGTTCGATCTAATTGTAATAGCTAAGCCTAATTTCTAGGGATTGGTAGGGTGGATATATGGTTGGAACTCAATTAGAAATAGACAAAGAGCTAGGTCATCATGATGCCTATAATTTTAGAATGATCAATTATCTAACTAATTGTTAGGTTACTAATGGTTTTAAGGCTAATATTTAATTGTAATAGTTAAATTGAATCTCACAACCAAACAATGCCCTAGGTATGATTGTTTATCACTGTAAAGCATGAGTGACCTAAGGAGAAGGTAGCTAGGACCAAATCCCTCTATATGTAATTAATTCCCAAGTCAATGCCACTATCCCAACCCTAATCATGCAAGACAGAGACGACCCAGTTGTGGGTACGTGGTTAGGGGTGACGCCAAGTTTTTTTTTTAAGGAAACCCATAACAAGTTAGGATTCAATTCACTGAGGTTCCGTATCAAAAAAAAAAAAAACTCACTGAGATTTAAATCTCAAAATTGTTCCTGACTTCATTCACATATTCTACCAATGCAGTGCTTTTATTCTTCCATGGCTTCTCCTACTTCTATAGCTTCTACCTTGTCCTTCAATGGTGAGGGGTGACGCCAAACTGGTCCTTGGTCTAATAATGGTTTTGTACTCCCCCGGTAGTCCCCCCCAGTTTAATTCTGCTTTCTTTTTTTGTCATTTGCTCCTCATTCGTTGCATGGTTTTGCATCCACGTCAGCTCCCCAATATTCTAATGTCTTTTACTCTTTTCAATGCTCACTGGGTTTTCTTCATTTATTTTCTCTGTCGGATTTTTAATTTGAATTATTCAAAATTTGTCCAACTTTGATATCTTCTTCATACGTGTTAGCTCTACTTCGAATCTAGCACTAACTAGTCCGCGTTCCCAGTTTGTCAAACTCATACGTCTAGATATAGTCGTGTTGAATTCAACTTTTTTTTTTTTGAACAATGAAATTTCATTAAACTGCACAAGGTAGAGAAAAAACAACAAACAGAAACACAGCAATAAAACCAGAAAGTTGGAAACAAAAACTAAGAATTAGGTGGGGCACGCAGGCCATTATTCTTCAAAACACGAACCAATAGCAATGGAGGAAACACAATGTTGAATTCAACTTTACGGTGCACGAGATTAGAGGAGTTTGATTAAAAAGAAGGACAATGTTAAGAAGTCTCAATTAAGGTATGAAATTTGTGGCCTTAATTTTACGTGACATTCCTAATCACGCACATATCATTATCATTTACCACTTCCAAAATCTGTCACATATTATTACATACTCATTTCTTTTCATTTAATGACATGAAAAATTATTTAATTCACAATTAACATTCTATAATTTTTTCTATTTTCTAAATCTCACACATCATCCTCATCTAATGCTCATCTATTGTTGTTCAACGCCATGGCTACAAAGATAAAATACACATTTGACTAAAACTCACTTTCGACTTGTTAATTGAGAGTTAATGCCTCTAGAGAAGTCTTCATCAAGGATTGAAGGACATGTGTCCAAATCATAATGGTTCTGTTAGTATGGGTTTAATTTGTATAAGATGTTATCTGCATTCTAGTTAAAAAATAGGCTTGATTGATTGTGAATCTTTTTCATCCCCTCTCTCTAGCTCTCCCGTAACAAACTTAGAGATCGAGTTTTCCATAAGATTGATGATTTGTTGCAAGAATGATTGGTCATCTTCCAAGGGTGATCGAATTTGTATCAATGAAGCTGTCTTTCCTAGCAGAATTCTGGGTAAAAAATTTATTGATAGTTTGGAAAGGATGTATAATTAAACTGTAGTTCTATGATCTGTGTGTCCGAACTAGTTGGAATCTGAGTTTTTTCGATGTTAAATGCAAAATAAGGAGCATGAATTTTATGTAATGAACGAATTAGAGGCTAAATGCAAGGACCGCAGAGCCTTCATATGTGATAATTTGACATGATTAAGATAATAAATACGGAGATACATTTTTCCAAGATTTACATTCTTTGGCACTTCTACAAAAACAAGTTCGGCCATGCATACCTAAAAGGTGATCGATGTGCCCAATTTTACTACCATCCCTACAATAATTATAAAATGCACTAGCTAGCCCTCGACTTCTTAAGAAAACCTTAACCTTCAATTCGATCCTTTGCAAGGTTCTGCCTCCATGAGACCTGGCCGGTGATACTACTATATATGGACAGGAGCTGCAGTACAATAACATGGTCGTCTCCTGCAGTTGGAGCACCTTCTGATGATGATTCTCATATAAAACGATGGAAAAGACCAATATCATCCCCAAGTCGATGAACCATTGGATACCATGATATAATCATATAATATGGATGATCTTCCTGATAATTTGCTGGTTGAAATCCTTGGTCGACTTTCTTGCAATAAATTGGCTTTTCAGTTATAATGTGTCTCGAAACGCTGGCTCACTCTCATCTCCGGTCCTTATTTTGCTATGTGCATGTGTTTCCAACATTTTGAGCATCGTAGGTGCTCTACTGATCATGTATACCAGCCAGATTCTTTCTGTTGTGCGAAACAACAAGCGGTCTCTCTTTGGATTTCATGATCCCTTGTTTTCGAGCCAAAGAAGAATTGAAGTCATCCCAATGTGAACCAAAATAGCCAGTAGTGTTAGGGACGTATAATGACCTAGTTTTGTGTTTGCTCAACCTTGTATGATCGAAGTGATTTCTACGTACATATGCAATCCGGCCATTTACCAAGCAATGGGTTGCTCTTCCTGCCACCGTTCGACATTACTATGAAAACCTCATAAGAGTATCTGTGGGGTTCATCGATCTGTGAACCCTACTACAGCTAGCTACTCAAAGGAATTAGACGGCTGCGATGATCGAAATCCTAGTAGTACGTACGTACTATCATACTCAATGTTGAATACAGGTGGAGAGTACGTAGTACAATTAATTAAGACAGTTACCTTCTCAAGTACGTATCTTCTCTTCCGAAACCGGTGAATGGAGAGAGTACGTTAATGCATTACACTTTGACGGGCTCTCCGTCTCTGCTGTTTCTACTGTAAAACATAACCACATGAATGAGAAGCAAGAGAGATGAAATTAACTGAAATCTTATCTAGGAACTGGGATTGGCCAAGCACAGATGGACCAACGTAGAAAATGAAATCCAAAATTGCATGCGGAACTATCTCTTATGTTCTTGCACGAAAATTGCACATGAAAATAGGGCCACGGAAATCTAAAAACAGGATATTCTCATTATTCGGGTGGAAACCTATTACGTTTTTGCTCTTGCTTAAAAGAGATATCAAAGAATCTTTCAAATCGGAAACCATCTAATTTAGGGAAACTCCATCCATTGACTATCAAACACCATTACTTCAATTTTCCTCCGGCGTACTCCCAAACACTTATATCGTCATAAACCCATTACTGGCACAACCGGAGACACGTACCCTCAATTAATCGGCACACACCTAGACCTAGATGTGCAGATCCAAGATCTAACGGCACCTTAATCAAACTGATTGTAGTACCCAACGGATCCACCTCAATTACGCTATGCTTCCCTTGTAAGTAAGCCAGACAATACAATATTCCATTGCAGGCAAGGCCTAGTAATTTACTTGTAGCATTTATACGATCACTAATGGAAACAGATATTATATTCTAGTTATAAACAAAAATAAATTATTTAACATGCATGACGTGATGAGACTGTCCTAACAAAAATTACTTGGGCATGTTAACAAGTAATTTATCAACAAACTCTTAACCCTAGTGGTACATATTTGTTTTTTCTAATCCTCCGTCTCCGTTTAAAAAAGCATTATGTGATTTGGGTATGAACGGTGAACAAGTTGATTTTGAAATGGTGCGAGTCATTGAGAGATGTATCCAAGGAAATATGGGTATAGGCTAAAAGTGTAGTGAGTACTGAGTAATGTCGCTGCTTTGCTTAGATGTGTATGAACTAACAGTGATTTTGTTATTAAAAGTTCCTAAATTGATTGGTGTAGGATAAATTAAAGGGTGTTAGTAGCAACATTCATTTCAAGAGGGCTTTTTTCTGCCATGCATGAACGAAATGAAGCGCTTTGCATATTGGTCTTGATGTTAATAAAGTTATTGGACGAAAAGTGAGATCCAAGTAACACTAAAATTTTCAGAAGGCCTGATAGTGAATTGACATTACTCGTTTTACTGTAACTTTTTGGTTCATTTTAGTCAATTTGGATTCTGTAAATTTATCCGAGTTTAGATTGAAGAATGTTAAAGTTTTGGTTTTCTGTGTTTGCTTGGTTCATTGACTGCTAGATAAATTGAAACAAAAGCTAGGGACCGTGCCAATAATGCATCATGCATAATGATATTAAATCCCTTTGGCGCTTACCAAAAAAATAAAAAATAAAGTAAAAATCCCTTTGGCAGCTGTAATATTATTACAATTTACAATGACAGATTTATATACTAACTTTGAATTCAGATTTTCATCTTTAGAAAATGTATACTGTGTTCGGGATGAAAATGAAAAAAACTAAACGTACACCTTAATTTGCAGGAGGCAAGAGGGGGTCTTGTGCAGGTAGAGACTTGTTCTGTTTTCCTTTCAAAGATAACAGAAGCCAATAGAGAAAACCAGCAGAGAAAAAGCTAAAAAACCAGGCATTGTTGTAGATGTTCACAAATAAATCCGATACCGAAGAAAGAACCCCAACTTTTTGCAAGAAACCCGGAACCACAGGCAAAATCCCGAACACAAGAGCTGCCATTGCAGCCAAATTGTAGCCTCCTGAATAGTAGTAAGCGCCGTAAGGACTTAGTGTGTACAAGTCCTTCATGCTCAAGCTTGTGTGGCGCACAAGATAGTAATCTGCGAGAATTATGCCTCCGATTGGACCCAACAGAGCAGAATATCCAACAAGCCATGTGTAGACAAAGCTCTCACTTGATCTAAGAAGCCTCCACGGTTGAAATGCAATTCCAAGCAAAGCTGTGAGAATAGCTCCCCTTCTGAATGTGAACTTTGAAGGACTAAGATTGACCAGCGCATTTGCTGGTGCCACAACATTGGCTGCAATGTTGGTTGTAAGGGTAGCAAGGCTAACACCAAAAATGGCTAGGACTATTGTTGTTACCCCTCCAATTTCGCCCAGAAGTTGGATTGGACTGGATATGACGCGCCCGAAAATTACCTCGGTGGAGCAGGTTACAGCTAGACCAACAAATGTGAATGCTCCCATGAAGATGGGAAGCCCCGCCTGACCGATAACCTGATCAGTCTGGCTCTTGGCGTATCGGGTAAAATCGGGTATGTTGAGAGCAACAGTAGCCCAGAAGCTTATGTTTGCAGTGAGGGAAGGAAAGAAGAGGGACCAAAACTGTTGGGAGGTGAGTTTGGAGGATATGGAAAGCATGTGGCTAAAACCACCTGCTTTGACATAAGCCCAAATTAGAAGGCAGGAAGTGAGTGTGATTAGAATTGGAGCAGAGTACTTCTCAAGCTCTCTGATTCCATCCATGCCTTTCCATACAATGGCCAATTGGGCAACCCAAAAGACAATGAAACAAGCAAATTCTAGTGGGGATGTCCCTAGCCAAGGTAGGAATTGGGACAAAGAGGAATTTTTGATTGAACTTGGTAGTAGAAGGAAAATTGCTTCACCACCAATCCAAGTCTCAATTCCATACCAACCACAACCCACCAAGGCTCTAAGAAGAGTTGGGATATGAGCACCATGAATCCCAAATGAGGATCTAGCCAGAACTGGGAAAGAGATGCCATATTTAGTGCCCGGATGACCGGTGAGGATTAGTGGGACTAATAGTACTACGTTGGCAGCTACAACTGTGGCAATTCCTTGCCACCAAGCCATTCCAAGGTCAACTAGACTACCAGCCAAGTAGTAAGTTGGCACTCCCACAACAAGGCCAACCCAAAGACTCGCCAATTCCCACCGGGAAAAAGTGCGTTGGTCCAGCGCTGTGGGCTTGAGATCGTCGTTGGTGAGCGTGGGATCGCATTCGAAGTCATCGAATTTGGGACTAGGAGTGGATTGGATTGATGCCATGGTGGTGAAAATGGGTCTTTTAAGAGTAAGATGGCGAGCTTGTTCATGGGTGGTGGTGTACAATTTGGTAGTTGACGACAAAGGAGAGATCAGAAAGTTAGAGTAGGGTCTTGGGTTTCTGGTTATTGCAGGAAAGGAGGGATGGAGATGGAAGCTGAGACATTTGGGCACCATGATTCACTGGGATTCCTGATGACAATGGAATCTATGGTATCAGTTTGAGATAGATGATGAGTGGTTGCTATTAGCCTATGAGATTAATTTGCATAGTTTGATTGAATGAAATGGGGTTCCTTGAAGTCCAAGCCCCACAAGTTTGACTATTCTCTATCTTGGAATCTTGGATCATGGGCTCATTATATGACAGATCAAGTCTACTAGTCTAATCTAATATACTCTGTCTTCTTAATCAAACATAAGAGTAGATTTCAAACTACACAACCTCTCTTTGATGTTAAGGGATAAAATAACATTCTTTCCAGTTTCCTTGCATCGATCAAACATTTAGGGTGAATATGGATTTTTCTTTTTCCAACTTTATTTCCACCATGCCACGTTTTTGTCAAGACATAAGCAAATAAGATGTGCTGTATTATCTTACCGGCATATCTTAGGTTGTAACTTAGTCTACACGTTTAATAATTAGTTGAACACCAAAACCAATATTATAGCACCGTCATATCTTAGGTTGTAACTAAAAGAATATACAGATAGAATAAGAAATTGAACACCAAAACCAATGATGCATTAGTGGGTGTGTGAAGACCAATTATAGGTATCTATAGAATCAAGATTCTGTTTTGTATAGCTGATTCCCTAGTAAGATTGTTTTTCATATAGATTGGGCTAAGTATAGTTTACACCCTCTAAAATACACATAGATAGTTTTTCATATCACACCATGTTAGTTCTTCAACCTCAATGTAACGAAAATTAACATTTTATGCACAAATTGAAGCATCCGCAAAAACCGGTCTCAGACCATATCGCACATCTCACAATTGAGGTAAACGGATTAAGATATTGAACACCAATGATGCATGAATACTTCAAATTTTCCATAGAATTGGAAGCTTTGCACCAAAAACATGACCTCTAGGTGTCCAGAGATCAAGAATGGGTGTCCATAGAATCACTCATTTTGGCAAAAGTTGCGGAAATTAGGGTCTACATCCCCTTTTTCTATCTTTTCTTTCACCTTTGTGACAAAACTTCATTGATTTGTATCTAGTTACTGAGACAAAGTTCCAAAGATCAGAGGACTCACCTGTTGAAAGGAATGAGCATCTCTCCGCCGTTTGACATGGATTTCAAACATGAGCGGCTGCAACAGAAGCCATAATCTCTATCCAAACGAATGAGGACAGAGTCCACACTGATAGCCGAAGTTATACGCAACAGTCTTGTGTGCTTAACTGGTCAGCATCCATTATACCAACTCACAGACCACAAAAACCCACAGAAGACGGAGCTTCCATAACCATATGGGCACCAAGTCAAAATTGTCATTGCCACTTTGGATAATCTCAACAAAAAACCCACCTACTAATCACCTGTGAATCCCTTATCTGTCCCCTTAAGCAACCCAACTGTCCAAAATCATATTCAAAATGAAAATTTGGTAGGTGCTTGGATATCTCCAAAAGACCAAATCTTGGTTGTTTCCATCACCAAAATAATATTCATGTCCACTGTCATAGTTACACTTGGCCAACCTGTAACCATAAAAGTGGAGCATTCTCAGTGTCCACACCAGCACTGGGTACGTGTAAACCACTTGAAGCACTCAAAGCGGATCCAAAACCAGCATTATTGGAGCAATCTACGAAATCAAAGTGCACCCTTTAGTCTTATATATACTCTGAACCAAGTGTCATAGCGCATAGATAGTCCTGCACAACCCTCTTTTCTTTCAATCATTTTGTCGAAAACTTAGACACGCATTTCAGAAACTAGCTTGATTTGGCGAAACCCAGAAGTGAAATGAGCGATGGAGGCCGTTGGATCCAATTTCCAACCTTCTTCAGGGTCCTACTTCACACCCCTTTTGATTTCCATGGCTGGAATAGTCTCCACTACTCTAGCAGTAATAGCGTACCATTTCATAGTGGTCCGGTTTTGCTTGAGGCATAGGCAGAGGCAGAGGCAGAGAATACTAGAAGCATTCTCTAATCTCTCTCCGCAACCAAACCCCAACAACAACCAAATTGGGGTAGATGAGAAAGTTCTGAGCTCCATCCCAATTCTCTCTTACTCCACGAAAGACAAATTAATCGGTCTAGATCAGAGTGAGTGTGTGATCTGCTTGGGGGAGCTAGAAGATGGTGACATGGTGAGGCTCTTGCCCAATTGCAAACATGTGTTCCACAATCCATGCATAGACAAATGGTTCTTGGCACATACAAACTGCCCGGTTTGTAGGGCACCTATAGCTACGCCCATTACATCTGTGGAACCTTTGCCTACAGATCAAGAAACCCGAGATCAAGAAGTTCGAGATGAAGCCAGCAGCGTCGAATGTTCTAATTCGAATTTGAATTCGTTTCCCCACAGTCATGAGCAAGAAAGGGGTCTACTTAGCAATAATGCAACCACTGTTCAATTGCCAAAACCAAATGGTTTGCTAAGGAATTGTGTGTCACTTGTGTTGCTGCCTATAGAAGGGAGTAATAAGCAGCAGAGGTTTGTGAATGGGTTGGAGAGGTCTTTGTCTTTGGATCTGTCACATATCCTTATTAACATACAAAGAGAATGTGATGATGATCACAAGCCCTCCTCCTCTTCATCATCATCTTCTTCTTCTCCTCACACGAAAGCGGTTCTTGTAGAGTGTGGATCATTCAGTGAACGATCTTTTAGACAGTTTGATCGGATGTCCACAGTGTTAATAAGATCTCTTTCCCAGTTGCGGGTGGGGCAAAGTAGCAGCATGGCTAATGGCCATGGAATTCTTCCTTGTTAGGTTGTTCATCTTTTTTCATCTATTAAATAACTTTGCTAGGAAGATTATATTTGCTTTGTGAAAGTAATAAGCTAGCTAGGATCACATTATTCGTTTATTTAAACAAACAAAAAAAAGACATTATTATTTCGGCACTTGTTCTTTGTTATTAATTTGTTGAATAACCCAAATTTAAAAAATTAAGCACGAAACCAAACGTAAACTAAAAATAGATTTATAAGTTCAATATGGAGAGCGAGAGCTCTCGCAACCCTAGTGCCACCATTGGTGGTTTTCAATCTTGGCGGTATCCTGTGCCTTCCCCTCCCCATTGCTCAGACGTCTGAGTTTACCCGTGTCCTCTGTGACCCACCCTAGCGGCTTTAAGCCAAAAGCTCCCTCACATCCGAATTGAATTTCTTCGATTCGATGTGGCTCTAATCGATCTATGCTCTGGCATCTTCGTCTGGTGGCCTTGGCTCTTTGGATTCACGTGATCAGCGTGATCGTGGCTTCGCCCGCGTCGGGGTCAGCTCAAGGTCAATCTCTGGTTAGGGTCATGGCAGATCGTGGTGGTGGTCCTATTGTTTGGTGGCGAGGCTTTGGTCGAGCATGGATTTGCGGCGGTGACCAGTGGTTCTTGGCTATTCGGATCTCGTTCTCTCTGGGTTTCCTGGCCTTGGGTGCCCTTAAGGATTGTTGTTTGGTCTGTGCCCTTGGTATGATGGGATCTTATTCTTCAAGAATTATAATTTGGGATCCCGGAGGAATTCATCCCTGTAAAGCAGTTCAAGGCACCTTAATTTACAGGTCCGAAGATGATGACAATAGTTCATTTTCTGTTGTTGGTAATTATCTTTGGGATGCTGCAAAAAAGTTTTTGGTTCCTGCTAGAAGTTATTTAGTTGTTGCAGACAAGTTTCGATTGTGGTTTCACTTTCTTTTTTCATGGATTCTCCTTGAGCTATATTTGTTTTATTGGTCTCAATGACAATATTTGTCGGAATTTTTCTGTTGGTTGTTGACAGCAGTAATGCACAATGTATGTATTGTTCTAGGTTTCGAATCATCGATTAAAGTTCTAGATTTAGACTCATTGATTAGGCCATTTGTGTGGTCTGTAATGTTCCTTCTTAGGATGCCCATATTAAGGATTGTAATCCTCACTTGATTAATAAAAGTTCTGCATTTCTAAAAAAAAAAAAAAAAAACGTAAACTAAAACATTTTAGTTTCAAATTTTGGCATATTAAAAAAATTTATGGTATAAAGTGTGGTTTGTAAGAATTATTTTTAACCAAAAAAGAGAGAAGAAATTATAAGTACAAGTTTTACTAAAAACTGTTTTGGATGAAAAAACAAAGTAATTATACTAACCTAGTGCTCTGCTAGGGTTTCTCGCGAGGTTAGCGTATAACGTCCTTTCTTCCATTTCAATGGATATCTTGAGTTGGAATGGCAGGGGAATCTGCAACGACATACTACTCGGACTCTAAAGGATTTGATCTCTCAAACCCAGCCTTCTATTGTTTTTCTTAGTGAAACCAAAATTAGTAAGGAAAATGATTTTAAGAAACTTAAGCGGAAGCTAGGGTTTCCAAATGCTGCTAAAGTTTTGAGTGAGGGTTTATCTGGTGGTCTTGGCCTTTTCTGGATGGATGAGGTTTCTTTGCATGTCCGGGATTCGTCACCTTGGTTTATCGATTCTGAGATCGGAGGCGGGCAAGGTGATCCATGATGGAGACTAACTGGGTTTTATGGTCACTCTCAAACCAATGATTGTGATGCTTCATGGAGTTTAATCCGTGATCTTTGTGATTTGGATTCACTACCGTGGGTTATGATCGGGGATTTCAATGAGATCTTGAATAATATGGAGAAGATTGATGGTCCTCAGAGTGCGGAGAGGCATATGAGGGGAATTTGTGATGCTCTTGGTTACAATGACTTGGTTGATTTGAGTTTTACTAGTGTCAAAATGACATGGTCGAATGTTGTTACTTAGTTATGCCTTGATAGGGTGGTAGCTACGCCTTCCTGGAGTGATATTTTTGGTTTTTCCAGAGTTACTCACCTTCCTCCTTGTGATTCTGATCATCTCTCTATCCTGTTACAAGCGAGTTCTGCTAGCTCCTATACCAAAATGGCCAAAGCACCATCGTTTCAAGTTTGAATCTTTCTAGCTTCAGAATTAGGAGTGTTATTCCCTTTTTCTTGCCTAATGGGCGATAGAGATTGAAGGGATGCCCATGTATTGTCTTACAAAGAAAATAACTAGGACTCGTTTGGTTCTGGACAAATGGCAAAAGGAAAAATTTCGTGAAAGACAACAACAAATGATAGGTTCGTTTTTGTCTAGAGGCGATCATAGCGGTCCCAATTTCTCCAAGTTTACAGACTGAGAAGAAAGAGCTTATGACACAGCTTCAATCCTTTCTTTCACAAGAGGAGACTTTTTGGACTCAACGGTCCAAGGTTTTGTGGCTAAAGGAAGGTGATAGGAATACATGGTTTTTTTTTCATCGGAAGGCCTCCAATCTCTGTCGTAAAAATACAATACATGGTCTTTTTGATCAGAATGGTTAGTGGTTCGAGGATGATGATGGCTTGGAAAGGGTGGTGACTTCTTATTTCTCTGAGATGTTCACGGCTAGGGCCATTGATATGGAAGCAATGAATATTACCCATGAAGCTATTCAACCTTGTGTGACATTGGAGATGAATAATATGTTATGTGCTCAGTACTCGGAAGATGAGGTTCGAACCGCTCTATTTCAAATGTATCCAACTAAGTCGCTTGGATCGGATGGTATGCCTCCTTTTTTTTGTTTTTTTTTTCCTAACATTATTGGGATACAATTGGGAGGGATGTTACCAAGGCTATTTATAGTTTCTTACATTCAGGTTATATGTTGACACAAATCAATTTCACCCATATTTGCCTAATCTCAAAGGTGAAAAACCCTAAGCATATGTCTGATTTACGCCCTATTGCTATGTGTAATGTGATTTACAAGATATGTTCCAAAGTGATTGCTAATCGTTTGAAGCCTATCTTACTATCTATTATTTCTCCCTATCAAAGTGCATTTGTCCCTGGCATATTGATTACGGATATCATGCTTGTGGCTAATGAGTTGGCACATTTTATTCGCAATAAACAGAGAGGACTGGAGAGTTTTATGGCTTTGAAACTGGATTTGAGCAAAGCTTATAATAGTATAGAGTGGATTTTCTTACGAAAAGTTATGGAACGTTTTGGTTTTACACATAATTGGATTAATATGATTATGCAATGTGTGAGTTCGGTTCGGTAGTCTTTTATGGCCAGAGGTAAACCTCGAGGATTTGTTATTCCGACACATGGTTTGGGACAAGGAGACCTTTTATCCCCTTATCTCTTCATTTTAGGAGCAGATGGTTTTTCAGCATTGTTTTGACAGAAGTAGTTTGCGGGTTTCTTTTTGTATATTTCCATCTGTCCTCAGGCTCCTTCCATTAACCATCTGTTATTTGTGGACGATAGTCTTCTTTTGCTCATGCTTATGTGGAGGATGTAATTTGGAATAGTAAGATAAGACTCTGAAAGTATTTGTGTTGAAACAACTTGCACCACAAACCATTGTCCAGCTAGCTTTAGCCAACATAGATTTGTTCATGTCAACAATTTTCTTGATGCTTAAGACACCTCTGGTAGATCTTCCTTTTTTCATTAGTTTCTCCACATGAAAATTTTTGTTAAGCGCTATTACCTGGGTTGTTTGTATAGCATAAACAGGAATGGAGGTCACCAAGGTAATCAAAGTATGATACAAACTCAAAGTTCTAAAAAGGTGCATGTGCTGAGGGCTTGAAGATTTGGGCGCCAAAGTAATCAAAGTATGATTCAAACTATTTGGAATTTTCCCCCTTTGGAAAGCCTGCAACACCAAGTTAATTTCATTTGCACAAATCAATTGTCAGTGATTGTGGTAGAAACCAGAAGGAGAACGATCAAAATTAGGGAGATTTAAGCCACTAATACTAAACATATCTCTTTTGACTTTATCAACCCCAACATGTCTACCAATCCAGTATAAATCAACAACATCAATGATAGGGAGAAGAATAAGAATGTGGAATCTGAGATCAAGGCATTCAGTAACACTGAAAAGGTTTATGATTTATTAAATAGCAATTTGCTTCATTTATGAGGGATAGTGTCACGCCCCGAACCCGGTGTCGGTGGATTTTAAACACCTAAATCCGAATCCGAGGTGTGAACGTTAAAAATTAAAATAATAATAATACAAAACCAAATGCTTTTCAGCAATCGTTGAAAATAAATTTATAAAAACCTTTACAAATAGAAATTACACCTTCTACAATCTACTCACTCTCGTCACAACTGTCGTAATTGAACAAAACGTCGTCCCGTTCTAAATTCTTGAGTCGTCTCGTTCAGTCCAATCGATACTCAAGTCGCACCTGAACAAATTGATCTATAGGGGTGAGCTTACGCTCAGTAGGGCAGGACCTTTTTAGGTGATTCTTATATAAGTGTCACAAACAAGTTATCGAACAATAAAGTACAAGTATAGTAAATCAAAACTATGATGCATGAATGCGATGCTGACTTAAAGCTCATCTCGCACTCATCGCACTTTTCTCTTTTGTTAGTCATCTTGTTGACTCATGGTTGCTATTTCCGAAACCCGATGAGATCGTTTTGCAACCTTCGGGCGGTTGTAAGAGTTTCTGTCTTTTAGGCAGATAACTCACGGGGCATACTTTCCCCTATTTGTGCACATGTGGGCATACCATAGAACCTAGCACCCCATTGAGTAACTCAACTACACAAAAGGATCACTCTCTTTTTTATCAATCACTCTGGATTTCAATATCCATAATATTTTTCAATGCATCCTCACAATTTCTCACGATGCATCATGTATGATAGCTCTTTAATTCATAATATAGAAATTAAATAACACATGCTTTTGAAACATAAAATCATATATCATGCTTGTTCATCAATTAATGAAACCAATAACACCCAACAGATAATTCAACCAATATCAAACAATTCACCAATTTATTAAACTACTTAACATTTTATAGAAAAGGTTCCCCGAGACCCTACCTCGATTTCCAAGCTTTGACTCCAATGCTGCTTAGGGTTGACAACACTGCAACTCGCATTCCGATTAACTAAACTCCAACAGTTATTGTACTCGTCAATATCTATCAAACCTTATTTGGTAGTCACTTCTTCAATTCTCCACTTTAGGCCAAACATCGCCACTACGATGTACGTCCCGGGCTAACTGGAGTCTCTAGTCCGACAATATCCGAATATTAAAATAATATTCTTAATTCTATAGCACTCAACAAAATATTCCAAGTCCACGTGGTCAACCAATTTCGAATACGGAAATTATTTTCTTATTGGGTGTTTGCTATTCCCTTAATTACTATGGGCACCCAATGTCACTTCTTTTACAATCAAATATGGACACCAAACCATATTTCAATAATTAATCAAGTAATCCTTGCACCACATATTCCAACTATACTCTGATCACATGATCAATTGAATATACCAAGGCTTAATTAACTTAGCCTCTTAGTTTACATTCAAATCAATTGTACTTCTTATAAACCAAATAAGTACAACTAAATTCAACTCACACCATTAATTCCAGTTCGGGTATTCCCACATTGAAACCTTATGGTTTAGCTTTCTCTATTTTCTCTACTGCACTTCTTTAGCTCATAATTAATTAAGCAATTGGTGATCAAATCATTTTATCACACCAAAAGCTTCTAGCTATAAGCTAAACGTCAACAACAAGAATCCAATAGCAACCAATAATCAAACACCAAACCAAATTCTCCAGTACCTCCAAATCAACACGAGTTCACTTTAATCAAGTATATCCTTCTCACATACCAGCAACCACCAAAATATTCAACCAATCAATTAACGTTATCAAGTATCAACAATTAACTACAACTCCAGCTCACCTTGTAATTAACAAACTTTCACAGCATAAACGTTTATGAGTAAGTTGTACTGCTATGGACACCCACCTCTGCTTCTACAGTTCTACGGCTGTTCTATCCACCCAATCCAACTTCAAATATAACACCAAACCAGAATTTGAATAGCAAAACCAAACCCGTCACTGCTTTCGGTGGTATTATGGTGGCAGGACAATACCAAAAATCCCAACCTCTTAAACTTCAATCAAAAGTGAATTCCAATTATACCAACATGTAGAGCTCGATGAGAGGATTCGATTTCATACCTCACTCCAGGAAATCCGTCACCGGAATCGCCGGAAAACGCAGAAACCCGCCGGAAAACCAAGAAGCTTTGGAGCTTCGATTCTCACTCAAGCTTGATCTATTTCACAAACCAAGATCAGAGGGAGGTCAGAAACGTCGAGAGGAAGCTTCCACCACCAGCCCGACCCCGAGAAGTCGCCGGAATCGGAAAACCCGATCGGAGACCCATGAACTTGGTTGCTTCGATTCTCTCTCCCCCTTCATCGATTTGAAAATCTAAGACAACAGCTGTGCTCCCCTCATTGAGACGAAGCTAAAGCCATAAGTTTCAGCCGTCATCGTGGCCGGAATCGGAAAACACGATCGGAGCTGCCGGACCTTCTTTCCTTCGTTTCTCTCTCTACATGACTCTATTTGACAAGCTACAACCACCCACGTGCTCACCGTAGCAAGACGAAGCTTCCCGTACCATTTTACGCCGTGAAGTGGCCGGAGGAGGAAGGTGGTGATCGGAGAGGGAAACGAGTCGGTGAGAGAGGTCTGGAGTTTTCTGGGCTGTTCAGCCCTTTGCCTCTGATTTAAGGATCTAACCGACTTAACCCAACGGTTTAGATTAAACGGTGTAAAGATCTAACGGTCCAGATCGCGTCACCTTAATTTTCCTAATTTTCAATAATTTCGAACTTCCAACAATCATTAAAAACAACTCGGGTCTCTGGAAAATTCTACGAAAATTACAACGAACTCGTAACGACGTCTACTTTCATCCTACGGCCTTGAAAAATAAAATTTAACAGACCAAAATTTAAATAATTTTCAAAAGCTATAAAGACCAAGGATAGAAATTTAAATAACAATTGCTCAAAATCATTTTTCCTTTCTAAAATACGAAACCGGATTTCCGGGATCTCACAGATAGTGTTATCAAACCACTTACCATTCTCATTATATTGTCCATCCACCTTATTCTTCTTCTCACCACAATAGTAATGTGAAAGAACTTGGTATTTCTATCACCCTCTTTAATCCATTTCTCTACGGACTTTTGCTTCCAATATATAGCTTTTATATCTCTGATCTCCTCATAGTGATGAATCAGCTTACATTCCAACTGCCTAAAAGGTATTATGATAGTTACGAAAGAAACATATAACTAGCTAAAAAGTAGAGGTGAATAATTCTCCAGATGGCATGCTTAGAGAAAATGTCGCTCCCCTTCTCGATCTGAACAAAATCCTGCTTACACTTGTTATTAAGTAGATTTCAACTTTTTGTAAAAGTGTAATGTATCATAACAATGTTTTGTGTTATGTATTACCCGGCTCTATAAAAGTTATTCACAGACTTGCACTACAAGCATATTTAATTTTGTGTCCAAATATCCAAAATGATAGGTTTAACAACACTCTTGATATTATAAAAGAAAATATCATAGCTAGGAACTATTACAAAAAGTATACATGGTAGGAACATTTGGTGGAAAGAAAGATGTGATTTCAATGTAGATAAGCATAATGGACTGCAAAAAAAAAAAAAAACCATGGCGTTTTCACAAAAAAAAAAAACAATGGACAACTGGATATGTTGTCCACTGTTTCATATTTGTCATTTGTTTAATATTTATGTCTTCTATGTGCTCCCTTTTTCAGGGGTGGTGGCCCAACTAAACTTGATAATGTCATTGCTTTCTTAGTTATCTACATAGTACTAAGTACTGTTTTTTGTTGGAAAATCATGAGAGCTGATAGCAACTCATTTGGCTTGATAATGAACCGTCAAACTTTACTAATGCAACGTATTTTGTCACCATAATAACGTTCATGGTTGGCTATGGGAACATCTACCCAAGTAGCGTTATTACCAAGGTCTTAACTTGTGTTATAGTGGTTGTTGTCTTTTCTGGGGTGGCAGGTTCTTACAAAACCATTATTTGTGCAATATTGAGGAAAGTACAAGAGTCTGAGTTATGAAAAAGTTGGAATGAGACTCAGCAGGAGGAATAAGAGATGCATCAGTCGTGGTAGTGGTGTTTTTGACTATTATCGTTGGGATCCTCGTGACCATGTCATTGGGGCATGGGTTTGGGAATGCCACATACTTGGTTATTATGATGCTTTCAACTGTGGGTTATGATGATATATCCTATATTGCTAAGTGGGCGAAGGTGTTTGCAATCATCTGGATGAATTTGTGTATGCCAATATTTCCACTAGCTTGGGCACGTTTTGTCAGTATTGGTCCATAATATTTTCTTTTGTTACTTTTGATGATGTACTTTGGACCTAACTGTTCCATTATACATCTAAATAAAGTTCTTTTAAATTTCTAAACAGAAAGTCCATGGATTTGATTGTAACAAAAAAAAATAATGGATATAGAGGCAAAAAAAAGGACTATTGTATTGGTTTTCTCCAACATTTGAAGCTTAAGAATGTGTAAAAGGAAAAAGACTACTATCTATCGGAAGAAAACCTATAAAAACACTAAAGGAAATATATAGCACCTTATAGAATTTTGTATAACTATATATATATATATATATGCTTTCTCTACTACATAGCTATGCACTTTAAAAATTTGCATAGTTGTAATGTTAGCCGTCATATTAGATCATTTAAACAAATTTGACGGCTGACATTGGAACTACACAAATTTTTAAAGTGCATAGCTATGTAGTGGAATATTGGTGGTCCGTCCCATCTCCAAAATGCAACGCTATTGTTTTAGTCTACTCTGATAAAGAGTTTGTCTAAATTTTATTTTGGGTTCATTCTAAAAAAAATGTTGTAGTCTCCATCACACTATTTTTGTGTTAAACTTCTCATATGTTTATTTAATTGCACACATATCATTGACATGACATGACCGTGAACAACAATGAGAAATCTATGACTTGTGTCATATCTAAATTAACGTATTTGCAACATTGATGGCCAAAAAATAAGTTCTTAAGTGTGTGTTTGGCTTTCTTGATAGAAATAATTTCGAAATTTTCTTTCTCATAAACTTCATGTGCATGAAAAAAAAGTTATTTTACATTTTGAGATATTGGAATAAATTAACAATTTTAAGATATTTAATAAAGGATTTTTAGTTATATATTAATTAGTAGCTGATTTAATCATATATGGTTATGTTTGGATGTTTTGCAAAAGATATGTTTGCAATTAGAGAGAAAATAGTCTTTGGTGGTACCATCTGCTTGACATTATGTTTCTTGTGCTTGTAGGTCAAGGTGAGTTTTTCTAAAACATGGAGGCAATCTCATGCTCCTATGTTTTACCATTATTAATTGGTTCTACATATTTGGCTATATCCATTTGAAAAGGGAAAACAAAAGACTTGTACTTTATGAGTTAGCTAGGTTAGTTTGTTGATCAGTTCATCATTTGTTTATGCAGCCGAGATAAACAAAACTAGGCCATGTAATCCTCAATATCAGGTAGATGAAAATCATCGGTGAGCCCACCCCCTTCATCACTCAATAAAAGTGTCCCACAACATGACCAAACCTTCTCACATAATCAATTCGAGCCACGCCATTAACCAATCGACGTACGTCCTGCACATGATAGTCCAGTATTGTTACCTGGCGAGTTGGTACAACTGGAGTTTGTACGACTGGTGGATTACCACCTGCATCAGCGCTACTCTGTTGATCAGCGCCACTCTGTGGATGAGACCACACCACAACCACTGCCTCCAGCGGCACCCGCTCTTCGTTATTTGGAATATCCGCAAAGGTACACCAGAGAAGAAAATTGAAGTATAGTGCCCCTAGTTCGATGTAAGTCATCATGATGAATCCGACTGCGGAACTTAAGATATTGAAATAAATTAACAATTTTAATTAAGATATTTAATGAGGGACCTTTAGTTATATATTAGTACCAGATTTAATCAGATATGGCTATGTTTGGATGTTTCACAAAGGATACGTTTGCAATTAGAGAGGAAATACTCTTTGGTGGTACCCTCAGTTGGAATCTTATTGGCATTATGTTTCTCGTGTTTGAAAGTCAAGGTGAGTTTTTATAAAGCATGGCATGGAGGCAATCTCCTGTTGCTATGTTTTACCATTATTAATTGGTTCTACATGTAGCGTTTTACCATTATTATAAAGTTTTAAGTTGTGTTATGGTGGTCGCTGTCTTTTCTGGGGTGACAGGTTCTTACAAAACTATTATTTGTGCAATATTGAGGAAAATACAAGAGTCTGAGCAGTGGAAGAGTTGGAATGAGACCCAGCAGGAGTAATAAGAGATGCATCAATAGTGATAGTGGTGTTTTTGACTATTATTGTTGGGATCCTTGTAACCAACTAACCATGTCATCAATTTATGGGTTTGGGAATGCTACATACTTAATTATTGTGACGCTTTCAACTGTGGGTTATGATGATATATCCTATAATACCAAGTGGGCGAAGGTATTTGCAAGCATTTGGATGAATATTTGTATGCCAATATTTCCACTAGCTTGGGCACATTTGGTCAGTATTGGTCCAAAATATTTTCTTTGGTTCCTTTTGATGATGTACTTTGGACCTAACTGTTCTATTATACGTCTAAATAAAGTTCTTTTAAATTTCTAAACAGAAAGTCCATGGATATGGAGGCAAAAAAAAGGACTATTGTATTGGTTTTCTCCAACATTTGAAGCTTAAGAATGTGTATTTCTCTCTATGAATATGCGAGAGAGCTCTCTCCCCATAAACCCTAGCCGCCGCCGTCATGGTTGGCCTTTCCATCGTCGTCCAAGGGCGTCGCATCCTCTCCAGAGTTGACATCAGTCGATTTTTAGTCCGGTTCTCTTTGTTGTTTCGGTGGTCCATCGAGCGGCGAGATCCGGTTTCAGGGGCGGTTTGTTCCGTCGTCAATCCTTGACCTTTTCTTGTTGCGATCATGGCTGGCAGGTCGTGATGGCTGTGGTGGTTTTTGGAGGCGCGACTTTGGTTGGTTTCTGGTTGCTATTGCAGTTGTTGCTCGGATGCTGGTGTGGTGGTGCGGGTCGAGTCATACATCACTGTTGTTGGGTGCCCCAATTTGCTTGGGTGCCCTTCACAAGTGGGCTGCAGGCCTCCTTTTTTCTGTGTTCAAACTTTGGGATCTCGGAGGACAATCTTTTGTTTGCAGTAGCTGATCTTTGTCTTCGCACTGCAGGCAAGGTGAAGCTATGAGTTGTTTCTGCTGTGGTGGTGTGCATACAATGGTGGAGGCTTTGATTCATCTAGAAGACAATTGCTTAGTTGTACCACAATTGAGTGTTTATGCGACTTTTGCAGTTGTATTTTTCCTTCTAGATGCGTAGGAATTTTTATATTATTATAGGATCGATGAATTAAATCGAACTTTCTAGATTAAATGAGTTTTGCTTATCTATTTTTTAGCTCCCAGCAGGGTATAATAGCTGGGCTCTAGGAATGGATGTATGCTTCTCTCTGGCTTTTAATAAATGATTTCTACCTTTCTAAAAAAAAAAAAGTGTAAAAGGAAAAAGACTACTTTCAATTGGAAGAAAACCTATAAAAACATTAACGGGCAAATGTAGCACCTTATATAATTTTGTATAACTATATATATATATATAAGAATTCTCTACTACATAGCTATGCACTTTAAAAATTTGCATAGTTCTAATGTTAGCCGTCAGATCAAATAATTTAAATAGATTTGAAGACTAACATTGGAACTATGTAAATTTTAAAAGTGCATAGCTATGTAGTGGAGAAAAATCCTATATTACTATTATTTAAGCAAACTCATATTGTCAATCAAACCAATTTTTTTTACCAAACTAACCCTTATATATTAAAAAACTTTAATCAAGTTTTACTTTCCGGGGATAAAGTTGTCAAACTACAAAAAAGAAAAAAAAATACAAAAAGAGAAATAGCAAAAAAAATCAAAATTGAAAAAGAAAAAAAAACTATCTCACTCTCCCTCTGCACTAGTTTCTCACTATTTGCCTGCATATAACTTCCCATTACATCTCAATTAACTTCCCACCATTATCTCTAAGATAACTTCTCATTAATTTTTTCTTAATTAAAAACAGTTTTACACGTGTAGAGTATGTGTGAAGAATGATAGTATATATAATTTTATGTACTCAACACAAATGAAATGAAAATGAATATTTTGTGAGGACATTACAAGTAAAGTTGTGTGACAATACAAAATGGTGAATGTTTTGAAAAGGTGTGAAACACATTTTTAAGCTAATTGTTCGAAGCCTCGATCAATGTAAAGTGCATGTAAGAAGACCAATATTTTTGTGCTACGAGCTTTTGCTCGAGAATCAATCATTTCTTAATTAAATTAGCATTAGATACTTGACAAGAGAATTATGCATGACGGAATCTGAATCTTCAAGAACATTTGTGTAAAAATAGAAAGATATATTTAAGATTTAGAGCTTAATTGATGTAATTAAGTAGCGGCATTGGTTCTATATATATTTGCTAATCACTAGCTAATTTAGAATGAGATAATGATCAATGGCAGGCATTCCCTGGACTTGTGAGGTCCAGAATGAAGGCTTAGCCCCATTGTATCCACACAAAAAAAAAATTAGAAAACCCTACGTCCAATCCAAGAGAGGAAATTAACTCAAATCGGAAAGTACTCTGTCTCTCAATTTTGCTAGATTTTGCCAATGGTTTTTTTTAGTGCAAAAGTTCATATTATTAGTGAAATTTTGCCTTTGGTGCCTTAATCTTTCCACCAATATATAAAATTATAATAGGTTCTTTGTTGAAGGGAAGCAAATTCAGTGGAAGATTACATTATCCCATCTTCGTGAAATTGTTATTTTTAAGCTTCCCTTTACATTACCTCACTGTGCTTTTTTGGTGTTTGTAGATGTCGGGCAATTATTTGGCCGAATGCATCATGAAGGTATAGATTCTTCTTCATGGGTTATCTTTTAGTAGAACAGAGGGCCCTGAAACAATTCCTGTAACATAATAGGTTGCAAGTTTATGTGATCTCACCCATGGTGGTTGGTGGAAGATGGTGGTTTGGGAATTTGTGATTCGAATTTTGTTAGGTTCAGCTTTTTTCATGCTGGTTTTGTTGTTCAACACAGTAAGCAATATCGTTTTGTATGTCTATTGCATCAAGGCACAAGGGAACGATGAGGAAAAACTTACTAAATGAGGTCAGTCACCCTAGTTTGTGATAATTGTGCCTATAAAATGTTTTTAATTTTACTGTTCACTTTGGTGATTGCAGTACTCTTGTTAGTGTTTTGTTTAATTCATTAGCTAGAGTTAATGTCCAAAAGTGATACCAAGAAGGAAAGCAAAATGCCTGCGAGTAGTTCCAGATTAGCAAGATTTTGCTTAGAGACATTAGGTATTATTTAGGTTTTGCTTTTTGGGCAAGCTAGTGGGGAGTACAATTCAGAAAATTTATTCTCATAGTTTGTTACTTTGTTGTAACAGTAATGTTAATTGCTGCAGATTTAGCTCTGTTGATTTGAAAGTGCTATGAGCTTTCTTAATTGAGTGGGAGCTGTCTGGTTCTGGGGGTTTTACATACATAATGTCTGAAAGAGATACCAAAAAGGAAAGAAAAATGTCTGGTTTAGATTATCAAGGTTACACTCAAACGAATTAATTAGGTTATACTTTTTGGCAAGCTACTGGAAAATACAATGCACACGATTTATTCCCATAGTTTGTTTTAGTAGTAAAGTTGCTGCACATGCATTTAGCTCTTTTGAGTTGGAGATGTCTGGTTTTGGTGGTCTTGCAAAGTTTTCACGATGAACTGGACAAGCTTTCATTATCTATCGATTTTGAGTTGTCTGGACTAATTTTATGTGCATTATTCTGAGTAGCTATTAGTCTCAATGGTACGGTGCCTGATCCTATTTAGCAGTAAAGAGTATCAATTTACATTCAGATCAAGTAGTGGAGTATTTTTTTTTTTTTTAAATGAGGAAAGTGATTTTGGATTAGCAACTTTTGGCTCAAAGGCATGATGATTTTATAACCTCCTCACAATTCACTCAATTAATGCCCTAATTTGTGGTATGTTGTAACAAAAAAATTGCTTGAGCAGCACATTTTAGCTATGTTGATCTGAAAGTGGTACATGGTTTCTTAGGTCGAGTTGTCTGGTTTTGGGGAAAAGGGTGTTGGGGTTTCTTTGTTTAGGGGTTTGGTACTTAGGTTAGGTTATTAGCAGCTTAACTAGTCAAGTAATTAACGACTACTTGAGGAAGCACATCATGAATTTGAGTTGTTTTTGCTAAGTTCTCACATGGAAAAGCATTGTTTAATGATTTTTGAGTTAGTGAGCTACTTAAATGTGCATTATCTTACATGGGAACTTGATGAACTAATACAGAACATATATTTGCATGCAGTCTCAACACGACGACGGACTCATGGACCAAGCAGCTTAGTAGAATCAGTATGCAGGTCTTTTACTGAAATCATCAGATGGTAGAATGAGATTATTTTTATGTAGTTATCGACCTATTATCTCAAGGCATGTACATTATATATGTTTAGTTATGAGTATGTAACCCTAAAGTAGACCTCCTCATCTGATACTCATGGAGATTGACTAGAAAAATGTTCTGTTGCTTATAAAGGTTCCTATATATGTTTCTCGCTCCTCTTTCTTGTCCCTTCTCTCGCAACTCTATTAGCATATATGACTCTTCTATACCAACTCATCTTCTGGTTCTGAAAGCAATCATATCAATTGAGGTGAAATATTTTGGGTACATATTATGTCTGTACGTGAAAATCTGGAATGGTCTGGTTGGTCTCTGTTGCCCTCCATTGAGTATCAGCATCCACTTTAGTCAATTCATTGCTTGCAAGTTATAACAAGTCTTACACACTTACTGGGAGTCTGGCTAGAAACTAGGAGACCAAAGGGATCGCCCTTTGCCAAGCACAGTAATGTGCTTGTTCCAGATCTAAGCTCTTCATGATGGGATTAGAATGGTGTCAAGGCATGTACATCTTCTGGTTATTTCAGAATTATTGTCGAGGGTAATTCACCAATGCTAAGGTTTGAAGAAAAGCATCCAAGAGATCTTTAAGAGACCAGAGAAGGCAGCTATCCCTTGGCAGCTTGGAAAAATGATATTATAATCAAGATGAAAATTTGGTTTCACTCTCTCCCCATCTTCCTAAAGAACAACTTTCAAATTTGCAGAAAATCTTTAGTGCACTAACGTAGCGATAGCCGATACGCAAATGTAAATATGGTCTATACCTTAATTTGCTAAAGTGCAAATTAGCTATATACACTCGTTAATTTTCGTCCAGTTGGCTAGTGATTGCACATATTCAGAGTTTACACGTGTCGACCACATTGCGAGTGGTGAGATATGCCAAAAAGAAAAATACGGTTAAACATTTTTCTGTCCAAAACCATCTGTTAGCGAGACAGAGAGAGGACACAAGTTGCTGACTTCAAGTTTTATGCGAAGTGGTGTAATTGATCATGTGCAATAAGAGAAAGAAGTGAAACAAAAAAGAGAGACACAGCCATAATTGTGGAGAATCACATAGAAGACCAACACATTTGTAGACAATTCCCAGAGTCACTCTGATATCTTGCATCCACATTTTTAGTCAGGACACATAACGTACATTTAATTTATTATAGCCAGAATTCACGGCATTGAATACTTGGAAAGGAAGATGTAGACATAACCTGAAAGATTGTGTGTACGGACAGCACGGTAGGTGGTGAATAAGGATTTCAAATTCAAGTCACAACTGTATCCTTTCATAGATCTAAAAGTGCAGATTAGATATTTTCAAATTTAGTAAGCACAGGAACACCAACAGATAAATAGCCTCCAACTCTTCCATCAACCTTCAAGCTTGCCGGATTAACCTCCTGCATAAATCCGAGAGATTGAAGTTTGCCTAATACGAACTAGAAAGGTTGAACAAATCGTTGCAGACATGCGACGACACTCGAACAATATATCATCATCTGAATATCGATCTGGGTAACTTGATACGAAAGATTTAGACTTTAAGAAGATCGCGACTGGCCGTTGCTCTGAAATGAGGCTGCAATCAAGAAGAGTCATGGCCAAAGGAGAATGAACAACTAGAAGCACACAGTAGTAACCAGAGTTAGTAAAGACATACATACAAACACAAGCATGCATATATTTTGTGACTTGTTGAAGAAGAAGAGAGTTATTCAACGGTTGAGCAAACTCCAATCATGGATATTTAGAAAAATGTCAATCATCACTCTAATTAAATCACGAATAGCAATACTATACCTACCTTCTTTCTTGTTAAATTGTCGTTGAGGCTCCATTTGATACCAAGCATCCATCAATCCCCATCCACCCTACCTACATGTTGCGCTTCCCTTCCCTTGCTTTGCACAATCGTACAAGGTGCCATAAAATCAGAACCACTTTTTGTTCATTACCAAAATTGATAATAGAATTTTTAATAATGTCTTAAGATAAAACTTTCAATACACGTATTTGTTTACAAGAGTTTGAGTCTAAAATGTTTTGAATTTACAAATTGTCTCGTGCTACAATAACTTTTGTCAAGTAGTCGTATCGTGTGGTTAGTGCAACTATCCAATACCATTGTGCCAGATTTGATGTAGTATCTAATATCGAAGGCAATAAAACAATTTACTCGATCCACGTAATATCTTAATATCAAATTTTTAATATTCATAGGGTAATCAAAAAAATCTCACGACCTACGTAATGACATAAAATAAACTTCAAATACATGTAGTCATTTATAAAAATTTAAATTTAAAACGGTCAAATTTACACGAACATCTAAGTGAAAAGGTAGACCCTTATCGTCATTCTTACCCTACTAAGTGGGTTTCATAGTCACTGTGCATTGACTATATATAGAAGATTCAAATATTCAGAGATTAAACCAATTTACCGAGCTCCCCAAACTTAGTAAAGGATGATAGAAAGTTGATTAGCCCCATTGCTTAATATTAAACAAAGAAAAAGCTGTAGTATCTTTATGTAAACGGCCCATGTGGTGCGTGGGCCCATGAAAACCATAAATCGGATTCCACAAAGACTTGCTTTTAATTTCTTAATTGACGTGTACACCTTGCAACTATCAATAACAATTATGCATTATTGCAATTCTTCTTCACATTCACAATGAGAGAATTTTGTTGTTTTTGGGACCCCAAAACCTAAAAGGAACAACTTTTTTTTTCTCCTATACCCCAATTCCAATACACCCCCATTTGTTTTCTTCTTGGACTCCAAAGCCTCTCTGTACCCTTCTCTTCAATTTCTTGAACCAAGTACATCACCCCAAAAAAAAAAAAAAAAAGGACAGGGTTTTCTGCATAAACAAGAAATGCTGAGGTTGAAAAATAAATTAATATATTTGTTTGAATTTTGAAAGAGGGCAAATTTGTTTTTAGGTCCCAAATGGTGCCCTATGAGGAATGCCTTTTCTTCTCCTTGTAGTTGAAGAAGGAGGTGGAGGAGGCGTGTCCGGGTACATGTCTTGTTGTGAGCCTTCACGCAACTCTTGATGATCTTCCTCCCTCCTTGTTGTTGTTGATCCTTCTCTTCTTCCATTTCCATTTCCTTCCTCATTCCTTGCCTCCAATGTAAAGTTTGCATCCCCATTCCTCTTTATTCCCACAAGCTTTACCAACCCAAAAGAGAGAACAAGAATATAAGAATATTGCTAAACTAGCCAATTTCAAAGTGAGAAAGCTACGGATCTACAATGCCAATACCTCAAATGGTTTTATGGGTATTTGAGAACATGACAAGACAATGTGAAGCAAATTGGGGGTTTGAGAGCGGAGAAACGCTAACCTTACAACCCAGAGAGCAAAATCGAAATGGGTCCAAGAGGCCTCTGCTACAGATTTCACAAATGTGGGGGACTCCTTTAATCCCAGCTTTGGGTTGAGGCCTCTCATTCAAGAAGAGAACTCTTGCACTGTTTATCACATAGGTCTGAACTCCACTAATGTCCAGAACCTTCTGTATCTCCGAAACCCTCACCACATCGTGGTATGAAGACCTCCTAATCTGTAATTACAAAAACCCCCAAAACAAACTGGCTGAGAAAATTAAGCACAATGCGGGAGAAAATTGGAGAAAAAGGTTTGGGGAAAATTGGTTGACCGGACCTGAATTACTTGGTGGTCTTTGTGTCTTGAGGACCGGCAGTAGAAGCAAAATGCATCTCCGCCGCAGTCCAAGCAGAACATGTTGCATTCACTCCTTGCTGCGTCTCCATGGGTTCGGCAGATGGTGAAGAACGATGAGGTCAGCAATTGCTCTAGCCATGGCGGCACCAACATTGTTGTGTCCTGCAAAGGAATTTGGTGAATACCCAAATTTTTTGAAAATGGGGATGGAAATGTAGAGAGAGAAAAACTTTACCATTCTCAAAGCTCAATGTTGCAGAAGTGGGTATCTGGAAAAATGTGATAGCAATGTTGCTGTACAGCTATTGCAGGCACCCAATGGCAGTCAAAATTCACACAAGGGAGTTACTTTTGTTTCAGATGAAATTGCGGAGAGGGAGAGAGAGGGAGAGAGAGTCAGAAGAGAAGAGAGAGAGAGAGAGAGAGAGAGGCAGAGGCCTAATCGACCTGCAAACTTAGACTTCAACAACACAACAACGCTTTAGACTAGGGGACAAAGGCTCATAAACTAATGTGGCGAGGCTTAAGGAACGGACGGACGAGATTGGGCGTGGTGGCTGAAGTGAGGGATGGGCCGTCAGATGGGGTTCAGACAGGGATGGGTAGGTTTGGCGCTTACGCTAGTTTGGATCTTCTTTGCGTCTCTACGTAGGCTCGAGGTCGCCCACTTGGCTACGCTTAAGCTGCCAATTAGTTGTTCATCAAAAATTGATATGGACTCTTGATGCTCCACCTGGCAAATATTACACGTGGCTTATCCTTGGCGGTCCAATTACGAAAAGAATCTGAAAATTAATTGTCTAGGCTAAATTGTGAAAACTGAAAGTTGTAAATCTATTTAATTTGTCTTTACAAAAAAAAAATCTATTTAATTTGATATAAATAATATCAAAAGTAATTTTTATTTTATAGATTTTTAGTATGAACAATCTTGAAAATGAATTTATTATCAAAGGATACAATCTGAAATTTTGGATTATAAGTCATACAGACAGACGTGATATTAAATTTTGTTAAACAGACTATAAATGCACTATCGGATTCTATACAATCCACTAGCGAAAGGCGACCTATTTCCAACTATAATATCTAACAACATTTATCTCTTATATCAAGTCACCAATGACTAACATGTTGAATCCTTCCAGCGTAGTTATACTTAATGCAATCAACTCGAGATCTCAAATAGATAGTCAAAGCTAATGTGAAAGTGTAAGTTAGGCTAAGGAAAGAATGAAAAGTTTATACAGCTTTAAAGTTTAACTTTGGTGCCCCGACTGCGGATTAGTCCTTGAGCCTAGGAAGCCTTTGGGATACCGCGGGAGTTTTCTAAAAAAAAAAAGTTTAACTTTGGTGTTGTGGGTGGATCTGCAGTGACTCAGAATACCTACTTTGCGGTGAGTCGGCTCCTCATAAGAAAAAGGTCACTATAAAGGCCTTCATGTAGACGATTTCGTCCTTTTAGGGCATGAAAGGCCGTCTCTGGATCGAAGAATATGACTTCGGTCGATTCCTATTTAAGTTTAACAAACATGTGATCACCTCAAAACATCTGGCAAACTCTTTAGTTCTTTGATAGTTGTATGCTCATTCTTATTGAGTACGATGGTATTGACGCAATTCAGACGATTTCGTTCTTTTAGGGCATGAAAGGCCGTCTCTGAATCGAAGAATATGACTTCGGTCGATTCCTATTCAAGTTTAACAAACATGTGATCACCTCAAAACATCTGGCAAAATCTTTAGTTCTTTGATAGTTGTATGCTCATTCTTATTGAGTACGATGGTATTGAGGCAATTCAAGAGGTTCAAATCGATAAATTCGCCTTATACCATTTGAGCGGCAATGTAAGTGAGTGAGTGGACAAACAGAGAATTTCGAGTAGGAGTGAGGTTCATGTATGGATCCTCCATGATTTTGTGACTCTAATGTGGTCTAGACAAAGGTTATGCTTCTCCCCATCCATTGAGAAGCACTTAGACTTTGAGTACAAACAATTTGTGGTTTATTGTTGGACGTGCGAGTTACTAAAATATGGTCTCAATTGGTGTGTTGGAGGTCAGACGTCAATTGGGGTTATCTCTGCTCTGGGCCAGGAGACGATGTTGTTCTTAGCACAAAGTCGACTTCACGATCCTCTATTGATTTCTTAATAGCAGCTGCAGCTGCTAGAGTGTATGCATAGTCCCATGTAGTTAAGCAATTCTTGGCCTAATTGCCTAACCCACTAGCTATACCACCCCTTGACTACTATGTTGAGTCATTAGGCCAGCTTTGACCTTGCAAGGGCCTAACTGCATGGCTCTGCTGAGGACGCTCATTGACTGAACTAGTCCATATTACTTCCGCTACATACACCTTCATCATAGAGGTCGCCAGACTGCGCTCCATCTCCTTACTTAGGCGAAGAGAACATAACTTAGTTAGCCTCCACCAATCACAGAACCAGACCCCCTTGGTTTTGGACCATTGAAACCGCGGAATGTGTGCTTATTATTTCTCTTACTAAGCGCTAGCGTAACAAATGTCTTCTTTTATGCAGTAATGGAGGCCAAAAATGAGGAGGGTCACAAAAGGATCAAGTTGTCGAAGAGTTTAGAAGAAGACGTTTATGCTCGAGAGTCAGAGACTCTATTGGCATTGGATAGATGTTACAATTTTGCAGCCCAAACGTAAGTTTGCTTATTGTTATTGTCGGATTTTGTTTGTGCCTTTTTTGTTGTTCTAAATTTATAAAAAATGTGAGGTTATTTAAATAGTAATTTTTTTCGTCGTGCTCATAGGAGTATGTCATTATATGCTCCCTCGATGAATTACTAATATTAAAAAATTAATTCTTGATGAAGTCAACTAGTGTTACTATTTACTAAACATATAAATATGGCGATGATATTTTGTTTATGTAATTACAAATTACCCTGATGACGTTTGGCTTGGTCATTCAAGATAAAGGCTCTTTTGCATAATTTTAGGCAGCATGTCATGTCTCAAGAGATTTAATATTAGCTTTCATTAAACTAAAGAATGAGCTAAACCAATGCTGTTTGTATTTTTTAGTATAATCACCCAAAACAAAATAAAATAAAGCATTGTGGCATTGTGCCGGCGCATTGTGGAAAATTGCTAAAGCATATGTCACCTCATATTAATGGTCTTTTGAGTGTGGCAACAAAAAGATGTAGCCAAAAAATAATAATAATTATAATGGGTTGCTTCTTAGTGGCACTTATCTCCTCATCCAAGATAATAGTTCAACTCTTTACCTTAATCTTCAGAATTTGACAGATGATGATCCTGATGACAAAAAATCATAATTATATTTAGCAATAACTTTAGTTAAAGATATTCGTACAAAGTCTTATGATGTGACATTTTCATTAACAAAAAGCATATAAAGACTTTTTTTTGTGAAACAAAGGTTAAGCCCAATCAAGTTGAAAAAAAAAATGCATACTCGAGAAACTTGAATCATATATTTCACAAGCATACGAATCGTGTCAAGAAAGGGATAAGTAAATTTAGATTCGGAGTTGTCGTACCACATGGATTAGAATGCCCAAAATACGAAGGTAATTAAGCAACCAAAGGTTCCTAGCACTAAGTGGTGAGATGAGAGATGAAATGGTGAAGTGTGGTGACTCTGAACCAGATGAAATGTGTGTGTATTATTTTGGAATTTTTGTTTACGAAAATGAAATGTAACAAATTAAGACAATTAACAAGTAAATTATAACAAATCTTCTATACAATAAAGCTAAACCAAATGTTTGGTGTCAAAAGTTTCACCAATTTTTGAATTGCCACAAATACACTTCAGAATTATAATAAATAATAAAAAAACTCATGATAAATCATCGAAAATAGTTATTATGGTAAAATAAAAAAGTAAAAAAACATAAATATGAAGAAAAAAATTGAAGAAGTGGGACACAAAGAAACTTCCACTTTATTTCTCCATTCACCAATAACACGTGCATGGCACGGGTATGATGTTAGTACAAATAAATGGAAGGCACAAATTGATAAGGTGATTGGGGTTTCGGGTCACTCTAGTCCACATTGATGAGAGAACAACCTAATAAACATGCATGCTAAGTTGATTAGTGGATCAAATTTCGTATTCTATCCATACTATGGTTATAGGACCATGTCTTCAATGAGAAGATTTGATGAGAATAAGTGTCATTTTCTTCTTCTTCCAAAAGAAGAAAAAGAATAAATGGAAGGTTTATGACATCATCCATCACCAAGGACCAAGAAATATTCCATGTTGATTGACTTAAACGCAAATTCGCGCTTGTGAACTCAAGCAAACGTGTCGTCAAGATGTGGAAAGTATAGTTAGGACCGGGGGGTTTTGTCGTACCACGGAAAAATGGTGAACCAAGATCCCACTAGGTAACTAAGCAACGAGCTAAACTAACACTACACTATTGGGGCGGGGGGGGGGGGACTAGAAATGAATATCTATGCACTAAGAAGTGATATATGCACAAAGTGAAGTGTAGTGAGAAAACATTTGGATTGTTTTAAAAGAGACTTGTGACAATTAAGTAAACAAGTAAATATGCTCAAATGAAATGCAAAGTAACGACGATTCAATTGATTAAGTGATTGGGGGTTTTGGGTCACCCTAGTCCAATTCCAATGGTGGATTAACTTAACAAACATGCAAGTGAGATTGATTGTGGATCAAATCCCGTATCCTAGCCGTACAAGGGTTCTAGGGCCATGGTCTTTTCTTTTGTATTTTTGTGCCATGCAATGGTTCACAATGACTCTTAGTTTAGTTAATCTAAGTCGTACAAGGGTTCTTAAATTACTAAACTAAGGCTAAAGGCATCAAGACCTAGGGATCCAAACAAGACATGTTCATCACATTCATTGTCCATTGTCTAGAGATAGTAAGATAATCAATCTCACTCTCCCTACCAAAATAGATCAAACACATGTTTTAGAATTGATTAAGTTCCTAGACATGCATCTAACACATAATAAAATTGGCAATGAATATATCCATATCAAAATCACAAGCATAAATGTATCAATCAATTAAACCATTTTCATTGGGCTAGGGCACACAACCCTAGCCCCCAATCTTGGAGGACTACTCACAATACATCATGGATAACATCATGTTCTCAAATCTAACAAACTTAGAGACAAAAAGAGAGTAAAATAAGGTGAAGAAATGCTCAAGAAGATTAGCCAGCTGGTCCTTGCTGTCACCAAGAGGTTGCAAGCCCTCTCCTTGTGCTCCTTGGTCTCCTCCTTGCCTTCTCTTGCTCCAAACCTTCTAGAACTTGAGGTTGTTGATGAAACCCTTGGTGATGGTGAGTGAATGTGAGAAAGTGGAAGGGAAAAGTGTTTAGAGATATAGTGGAGGGTGTATGGAAGATGTTTGATGAAGTAGGTGAGGTGAGATGGTGTGAGGAAGTGGTGGAAAATGAAGGAAAGACACAAAAGAAAAATGGAGAAATGGGAGAGATGAAAATGGAAGAACTTGGGGAATTTTTGGGAACTTGTGGTATCTAGGGTTGGTTCCTCATCAAAATGGGAACTCTTAAGATTATATATGAGGGAATGAAAGATTATGATGAAAAGAGAATTATCCTAAGGTCCAAAACATATATCTAACTCACATAAAAGTACGTACCTAAATGTCATGGGGTGGTTGGGAAAATGCAAAGGTACCAAGGGTGAAGTGCTAATGTGTGTGGAGACTTTGAAAATCAGATTTGGGACCATTAGGAGGCAAAACATAGAGGTGAAAGGCTAGGAGACAAAATGTGTTTCAAGCATTAAATGTTTTGTCTCCAATTTTGAATTTGAATTTCAAATCACCACCAAAGTACCTCAACCAATGAAAAGGGGCTCTCCTAGCTTGCTTGGGAGACTCATGCATGGATTGGAATGTGATGCCTTCGGGTTTGACCTCGGAGTTGACCATGTGGGCCCGGTTGACTTCGGTTGACTTTTCGGTTTCTTGGCCAAAACTCCGGAATGATGTTATGCTCCACTTCCAAGGCTTGATTCTTGTGATCTTGGTGCTCAAAAGTCGCGGTTGACTTCATGTCCTCTTCTCGAAAGTGCTCTAATTGATCTCGAAATGCATGATTTTGCTCCATATTTCCTTTTCTCACAAATAAACCTAGAAAATGAGCAAACAAGAGTAAATGACATTATTAGGCTTCTAGGAAAGCATAATTCATGCGATTAGAGGTGCTCTTTGTACATAAAATATGTACAAATCACTGATTTCAGAAGTTTTTATTATGAGCCACATCTTGACTTTTTGGCATCTTCCTCGGAGTTGACCTCAGATTGACCTGGTTGACTTTTCAAGTCAAAGGGTTGACCTTTTGCTTTGTTGGTCAAATTTCTGGCTCTTTTTCGTGCTCCACTTCCGATGCTTGATTTTTTTCATCTCGGCATCATAAAGTCATGATTGACTACGAGTTAACTTTCGGGTCATTTTCTTGAAAATGCTCCAAAAGCTCCCAAATTGCATCCAAAAGCTCTAAATTACTTACCTTCACTTATTTGACTTACAAATATAGATTAGTGATACTATTTAATTAGCCTTAAGATTAGCCTAATTCAAGTGATTAAAGACATACTTTGTACGTAAAATACATACAAATCAAAGAGGTTAAGAGGGGATATAAAGTCCTTTCTTTGTCTTCATATTAAGAAAGAGTGGAATACCTCAATTTTTCCTACTCATGGTGAGACGTCGTGGTGTGTTCATTCTTGCAATCAAGCCTATTGAGTTCGAACGACCTCATATCCTGCAGTCAAGCCTATCTAGTTCTAAATCCTAAATTTTATCAGAAAAATTTTCTATTTAGTCATTGTTCAGTAAAATTTGTAAGACAATTTTTACTATATATGACATTGATATTTCTTTATCTACTCGGTTCAATTAAATTAGCTATTCTCAAAGTACACTTGGGCACCAAAAAAAGTAATTAAATTAGGAAAGCTCTCATGATATGGAAATACCCATTGAATGGACTTTGTCAATTACAAATACCTTGTTTTATATCAATATTCTCTAGACATATAACCAAAAATACCATAGAACCGGAAGTAACACCCTCACATGAGTTGATTTGTATAGTCTTTTTTCATTGTTTCTTAGCTTTTAAGAAATTGTTTTCATGGGGGTTCTGATAAAGAGAGACAAGCTTTTTATAGGCAAATGTGTTAAAGACTTAAAGGCAAGGTTTCGGTCAAATTGAGAAAGAAAAGACCAAAATTAGGGGTGGTTTTCCACATCGATGAAAAACAATTTTCCCGGGAAAACAAACAAGGGTGATAAAGATAGATAGGCATGGACAATGATGTGAAACCGATGATATGCATATTCTTCGGGGAGGAATATGAGGCTTAAAAGCTATGTAGCTAAGCAAAAGACTTCAAAAAAGAGACTTGTATATATATAATGTGCTAAAACTTCTAAAGAGACTCCACCACCCCACACATTTTCAAAGTTTTCCATCTTTTAACTTAATCTTAGATTCTTTCTCTCTTTATCTCTTAATGCTTTCATTGTCAATTATATATATGTCAAAAGATGACCAAGACTTTTCCCAAGTTTTAATCATCAAGTAATGCGATAATTAAGCCGTTGGGGTTAACGAAATTGGTGAAGAAAGGCGGAGATATATATAACGATTACAATAACTCAAGAGTTCGGTGTCCTCTTCCGGATCATGTTTTTAAGTTTTGGCTTGGAGTTTATTGCTCAGATGTATGTACTGTTGTAGCTTAAGGCTAGTTATTATCAAAAGAGTTTGATCCCTAGTTTAACCAAAGCTAACATGACAACTTTTTATTTGTGAAATATAAATCGGATTAACTATAACATTAGTCTATCAAGTTTCTTCCAATGCCAACTTTAGTCTTCTATCCGATTCGATTTTTAACAGAGGTGGCCTCAATTAGCCCCTCCAAGCTTCTATAAGATGTGCTAATTGGCCTTTAATTAATCTCTATAAATGTTAACAAAAGATAACGTGTTGTTTTCCCAAAAGGTGCGCTAATGACTCATTACCAACCTCTTCCTCCATTAAAAAAAAAGGAATAACTACCTCCGACATTCTTTTGCTTTTTGTAGTCATCCAACTTTTGAATGCGTCTTACTTTAAATTTTTAGGAAAATTGTCAATACGTTCAGAATTTTAAAAAAAATTCCAATAAGTTTTGACAATTTCTAGATTTCTCAGTAAAGACAACAACTGTTTATTGGGGTCGTAAAGTATTTATTGTAGGTCAGTAAAATTTTTATTGGGGGTCAGCAAACGTTGCATTGTGTATTGAGAGTCAATAAAATTTTTACTGGGGTCAGTGAATTTTATTGGTGGTTAGTAAACATTTTATAGGGTTTATTGAGAGTCGATAAAGTCTTTATTGAGAGTTAAACATTTTATTGGATTTTACTAGAGGTAAAAACAACGAAAATGAAACTCTCATTCTGCCCATTTAAATGGACCAATGGGAAACAAAAAAAAATCTGATTGTGTTTAAGGAAACCTACTTTGTATGTGCCTTATCAACCTAGGAGATCTTTAATTAGTATGGAATAAGGATTATGTATTGAATATGATTCCAATTATCATATGGATTGTATTATGTATTCCTCTATAAATAGAGGCTCATATTCATCAATAAAGTTTGATTCTATTCCTGTGCTATTTACTTGTAATTTACTTTCAGTTTGTTATTGTATTTCATATTTACTTAAATAGATTGAGAATTATAGTTAGAGTTTTGTCCTTTGGGTCAAGGCCCCTAATTTTTTCGTTAGTTTGGTACTTGAGCTCTTTAGAAAAAAATTAGGCAAAAACTAAAAAAAGAAGAAAAAAAACGCTCCAACCATGCTCTTTACTACGCTCTTAAAATAGGAAAATTGCTAATAACTCTTAAATATGAGGAAAGAGCATGCGGCTCCTATTGCATTAACTAAACTAATTATCGATCTATTTATAATTATAAATATTTTCTTTTATGATTTGTTTGCCAATAATTTTGCCACTATTTAATTCAAATATTACATTTAAAGTAAATAATAAATTGTGGCTCTCTAAAGTTTTGAGCATGGTTGGAGATTTTGGTGATCGACTCCCTAATGTAACTTTTAGCTATTTTTTCAACAAAATTAATGAAAAATGCTTCTTAGACAAAATTTGAGAAGAAGCAAAAAAAAAAAAACGCTCTAACCATTTTTCCTACTGTGCTCCTAAAATAGAGAAGTCACATATAACAATAATATAATAATTCCAAATGAATGATATCCTATTTATGTCAAGACTTAAGAGACAAAAAGTATGCTTTTTGTGTTAGCCAAAGTAGTATGGAGGAAATTAAGTTAGCCAAAAAGATATATTAAGTTAGCCAACTACATGATTTTGGTATACAACAATTTGGAAAAAGTAATTTCCATGAGTGTGGCATTTTCTTTTGATTAATTATAGTTTAATAGACTAGGTGGGCTCAAAAAACTTAAATTTGATGACTAAATGTTCATGTTTGATCAAATTAATATTAAACATTTCAATCACTTTTAGAATAAAGATTTCTCTCATGATGATCATGCATGTAGTTAAATTTCACCAACCTAAGATAAATCAAATCATTAATGATGATGGTAATTAACAAAAGTGCGACAGAATGATAATACTTGTATATCTTCAAATTAAATGAAGTGATGCAAAGCTATAAAAGCATGTGCAAGCTGGTGATATATACACCAACAAGTTGGTAGCAAGTCTAATACTTTCGTTGGCTATGAAAGTGAAGCTGTTCATGAGTCTCCCCAAAATACCAAAAGCTCGATCAAACTATCGATCAATTCATAATTTGGTGAAGCCTTGACACCAAAATAGACGCCCTTGTTTCAAAGTCGTAGAGATGAATACCCCAAATTAATCAAATGCATTAGATAACAAGAGGTATGATGGAATTAATGAGATCTTTTTAAAAGAACTATTGCTTGACATATATATATATATACACACACCCCTATGTCGTACTCTTTGATGAGGTTGAGTAAGAGAATATATATATCTCAGTTGCTGAAGTGACAGTGTCCCCATAAATATAAGTGGTCCTTTAGTGCCACATTACTTGAGGTACCCAAAAAGAAAGGCTATCTTTATCTTGTTATTTCAAATTAAGTTGTGGTTTAGCTATATTAGTCGTATGATATAATCAGTAACATGCATTTCAGAATGAGAAATGTTGTTGTCCATTTATGGCACAAAGTGAGATTGTTCGACTTTTCCTGCCAAGATATATATATTCTTCGGTCACTGCATCACGGTGTCCTTTTGTGGAAGAGAAGAGTCATATATAAAGTGGTCCTATTATAGGGATCGATCATAACTAAAATCCTTTTGTGTCATCCTTATAAAAGGAGAAAACCAGAATAGCTTTTTGTTTTAAACTTTAAAGGGTCCATGTCTCAATCTTGATTTCGGATTCTCCAAGTTTGCATCTTAGGGTTTGAGTTTGGTGATCTTGAATGTGTACGTTTGACATTCAAGGTTTGAGGTGTCGAATGGATATGCAAAAGGTTTGAAGTTGTGGAATGGAGCGAATTCATTAAGAATTGAGTTTTTATCACATATAGTACATAAATTATTTCTCAATTATATATTTGGTACCTGAATTTTAATTTTTGTCACAAGTAGTACCCAAAGTTTTCAATTTCATCTCTTGTAGTACCTAAAGCCATTTTTGTCACAAATATATGAGCGTGATAGCGCGTGTTCCAAAAAAAAGACTAAAATAAAAAACTTTGGGTACAACTTTTGACAAAAATTGAAAACTTTAGGTACTACTTGTGACAAAAATTGAACGAAGAGCCGTATGAGGTGAAAATCTCATATACAGTTATGTTGGAATAAGCTAGGGTGACTTATCCGTCAACTTTTCCAATATCACCTCACCATGGAATCAAATGGAGTCCCTTGCGTATCATTCTCCAATTAGAATCTTTCAATCAACTTAATTAATTATGGGACTTTTTCTTGTGTCCATACATATAGGAGACCACTTTTTCTTCAATATCCAACAGCTCAATCCACTCAACAGAAATAAATATATAATTTAATCTTAAATATTGTTATTTTGATTTAAACCACCAACATGGTTAGCTAGCCTACCATGAGTAGTACCATCCAATGTCGTTAACTAGTCAAGCATTTTTGTTAATAATGCAGCTTACCTTTCAATCATATTTCAAATCTCATTAATACCTTTGGATATAGAAGACCCTTGGATATATTGCATTATTGGTGCTTTGCAACCACAATGCGAATCTCCTTTTTTTGCTGCATATATTTTATTCAGCTTGATCCAAGTACAAAGAAACTTCTAGGATGCATATATGTCACCATGACAACAGCAAGGCTAGCTTCAATGATAGACCCTCAAACAATAGTGTTAGTAAAGGAGGGTTTAGAGTCCTTACCATGCACAACATTGAGTTTTTAGGGTTCGCTAATAGTACGTACTCTTCTCTCTCTCGCCCATCAGAGTTTCCAGCCTCGAGCCATACCGAGCTTTATGCTCTATGGCTAGGGCTGGTACGTGCCTGCTGCGATGGTGGAAAGTGGAAACCAATTCAGAGGTAGTAGCTAGTGAGGTTGGTTAACTCAGAGGTATCGCATTGGACTGCTTTAGTCACATTGTGGATGAAATTGAGCTCTAATGGTTTCTTGTTCGATCAAAGAAGTTAATAACAGGTCCCACGCGTGAATGCAACCGTCTAGTGCATGTTATTGCTCGTCATCCTTTTGTAAATGAAATAATCAAGTCTTTTGATATTATATATATATATATATATAGACACACACACACAATCCAAAAGCCTTGAAATCTAATATGATTATTACATGTTATATTGAATCAAATCGTAACATTATCCGACTGGCCGGATCAACTTGAATTCATATTATTTGATTTGTTAACTCATGAGTTGACGTATTTAGATCACAATCAGAATGAACCACCGAATCTCTATTGATATGTTATAATGTTAATGACATCGAATTCATAACAATATTGTTTAGTCCACATACGAGTCTTGTTAGGTATGTCAATCAAATTACTAGGTTCATTTAGAAGGATTTGTAAATTGTAATTGGCCGAAAACAACCTTGTTTAATTTTTGAAATTGGTTTTCCAATATTTTCTGTATGCCATAATTGACTTTGTAAAGGTCCAAAGTACACCTCATTATTACATGAGTCAAGATGGCTGTTAAGTTGGTTGTTGAGATGGCATTTTTAATCTCGACCAATTTGTTGATCAAAATGATATTTATGTAGAGGACACAAATTTGAGACATTCGGATGTAGAAGTAATGCTCTTAGTCAATATAGTTACAAGCTTTTCTAGGATATTTAGAATCTGTATAGAGTCAAGGGTTTTTATCGCATATAATACCTGAATTATTTCTCAATTATATATTTGGTACCTGAACTTTAATTTTTGTCATAAGTAGTACCCAAAATTTCAATTTTTGTCACAAGTAGTACCCAAAGTTTTTGATTTCATCTCTTTTGGTACCTAAGACCGATTTTTGTGATATTCTATGCGCGTAAGGGCGCGTGTTAAAAAAAAAACTAAAATGGAAAATTGAAAACTTGGGTACTACTTGTGACAAAAATTGAAAACTTTGGGTACTACTTGTGACAAAAATTGAAGTTCAGGTACCATTTAGGATGAACTCGAAGAGTTCGAGTACTAGTTGTGATCAAAAGTGAATTTCAGGTACTATGTATATAATTGAGGTAAAATTCAGGTACCATTTGTGATAAAAACCCTAAAGTCAATTATAATAAAGTTGAATAAAAGTCTTTGCTTGACGAATATTTAGGTCTGAAGTCGATACCTTTTGGTGGCCGATATCTAGAACAAGCACTCGAGAGATAACTAATTAAACTAACCACATTAAGATCATAACAGAACACTCTAATTACTTCTGGATAATTTGATCACACAACATAAAACCATTTGAATTATATGATGACCTTTTTGGCGCTAGTGGATTTTGATTGGTAGGCCGATCGTGAGATGAGCTGTAAACTTAAACATTGGTCACTCGAATCCCCGCTGGCTCTGCAGGTCTTGATATACCCATTGCATGAGTTGTGAAGCCGATTTGTGTGACCGAAGTTTGTCTTTTTTCCTCTCTAGTGTACATCAATTTCGAAGTTACTCGAGGATGCGGAGTTTGAAGGAGATTATTCTCGATACCAAAAAAGAAATCACTTATTATTGGGCTTTAAGCAATCCGAGTAAGTAGGCTGTAGCTTCTTCTACGGCCCAAATAGTCGACTCGCTAAAGCTGCTTCCTAACTTTTCATTCCATCTTCTTCTGCGTGGCTCGTCTTCCACGCGTATTGTAATATCGATCTAAACCAGGACTCGGAGACGTAACCGTTGATACAATATTAACGAAATCGGAAAACGAGTTCGAGCTCTGAAAGTCTTGTCGTCTGGAAAGTCCACTCCTACGTCGTCTCTGCAGAGTCTTGTTGGTTTCGATTCGATTCAGCTCCATTTGATCGGACAATTCTCAACCTCTCCCAGCCATGTTCAAATTCTGGTAATTTCGCTTTCCGTTGTAGGTTAGGGTTTTTCTGAATCATAGGCGCTTAATTTCTCGACCGGTGAATTTCGATACCGAACCTTGATTTGAGGATTTTCCGTTCATTTTACCATCTGATAACCGATGACGGTTAAATTTTGCAACTTTTTCTCCGGATTGATGTATGTGATTGATTGATTGATTGAACTGGTTTCTGAAATTGTGGTAATCCTGATAAGGTTTTAGGACTGAATTGATTGTAGCTGTTAAGATGGTTGCAAATTGCATTGAATTGTTTGATTTTGATGTTGTGGTGTGTTGGAGGCTGGAGTTCTGACCATGTTTATGTATAGGGGATCACAGGAGCCACAAGCTCAGCCACGTCCGGAGGATGCTCCGTCACAGCAGTCCTGGTATCCTCCCTCTGTGACCTCCCAGACATCTTCTCGACCTTTAACCCCGAGTAGAACCTCTTCTTCTTCCAATTTGAGTTCGAGGGCTCAGTCTCCTTCACCTGTTTCTCCCACAGAAGCGGCCGGTGTTATTGCTTCTTTGAAGGACAAAAGGTAGGGATCCTGGTGCTAGAGATATCTATTGATTGTATAAAAATGTGGTTTACTCATGACACAGTTTTTAGCTATATGATCGTCATTGTTCACTGTCTATTAAGTTTATGTTTCTAGGTTGGTTTTTGTTGTGCTTTAGATTTGATAATCTGCAAATGCTTGTTTAGTCCTTTTGTTGCCATCCCTTATTGATGGTTTTGGGTAGTTGTAAGTTTTGTTTGAACTGGTTCATGACTTGAAATTGAGAACATACCTCAGAAGCTTTTGATAGACCGAAGAATGTTGAAAAGCAGTTGATGACTAATAGAAGGAAACAGTTTGTATTATGCAGGGCGCAAAAGCTTAGAAATTAGGTTTATTTGGTCTGATTTTTATTTACTAAAAAACTACATTAGATCACACACACAATGCATTTTGCAGTTCTTGTAGAAATAGAAAACGTAGGTATGTGGAGAAAAAGTGGGTAGGGGGGATGAAAGTTGGATAGTTTGGGTAATGTATAATTACCACAACAACATTAGTTTTAAAATCAATTACTTAAATCCTCTAATCAAGAGTCTTCCCTAAGTATGCTATGGACTCTTCTCTTAGGATTGGTGAAACTTTCCCACTTTGATACTCTTCTCTCAGTATATTATAGATTATAATTAACGGGTTAATGATTTATTTATGGTAAGTAATAACTTAGGGTTTTAATTTCTTTTACATATGTTATTATTTTTTGTTAACATGTGAAATATTGATGCCAGTTTACCCTAATTTCTTCTCTCTCCTTCTATCTATCTTGTAGTTGTTCTCTTACACTTGTCCTACAACAAGAGTGAAACATCATTGAATTCTAACAGCATTTCCTTGATATGCTTCTGACCAGAAAAGAACATTTCTGTTTGTTATTATCATCTTATAAGTAATATATTTGTTGTCTATCCGCATGCATTTTTGTCTTACCAAAAGTAGTCAGCATATTAATTAGTGGTTTCTCTGAGGATCTTTGCTGCAATGTTGATGGAGGACCCAAGTAGCAGAAGCCATTATTTATAGGAGACGTGGTAAAGAGGGTTCTAAGACCCAAGCCCTAATTTGGTATTCTCTAGACGATGATGGGCCTACCTGGGGTCTTGCATTATTGGTTTGGGAAAGTTTAAATTAATAGCCACTATTAGGATTTCTTTTTAATGCAGAATAGGAAAGATCTTTATTTAGGAATTAGGATTATCCGGAATTTAGAGATATTATTGGTATTTTATAAGCCTAAGGTTATTAGGATTATCTTATCTATATTGAGGCATTGTAGTCTTTAGTTTTCAGATTTGACCTTAATAAGGGGAAGCCTCTTTTCTTTAGGTTAGTGTGATGCAGCCTGGCCCTAGGTATGACTCCTAGAACCCTACTGGTGACATGCTAGTAGTTTTATTTGCCTTCTTAAATTTTATAATCTGTTTCTGTTAGAAAACCGTACAGTCATGATCAGTTCAGCAATTAAATCCTAGAATCTACAAAGCAAAGACAATTCTACAGGGTTTTTACCTATTTGTCCTGCATCAGTTGTGATCTATGATTTATATTATATTATATAATATATAAATATATATTTATCAACAATAGAAGTTGTTGACACAATGAATTTGTTCTATATCATAAGAGCACAATTGCTTTTGGCCTACGCTGTTGAACTATGAAATTTGTTGTTGGGTCGTCCCTACAATTGCTATAATTGAGAATCATCTTTATATTTGTGCACAGATATCTTATGATGCTGTGACCTTTAATTATGTTCCTTTATCCTTTGCATGCTTGGAATACATTGTATTGAACATTAATGTCTATTGTCTCCAGTAGTGCAGGGTGCAGGGATAAACTCTCTCATGTCATATATAGTGTTTTAAAAGATGTATTTTTCTTACCTTTCTGCAGTAACTAATCATTATGTTTTTCGTGCTAATGTGTAGTGTTGATGAGCTACGTAAGCTTTTGTCTGACAAGGATGCATACCATCAATTTTTCCTGTCGCTCGATCAGGTCAAAATTCAAAATAATGTAAGTTCAACATGGTACTTTCAATATTGCACATGTTTAACTTTTTTAAGATATAGAATCACTCCTATTAGGTTGTATAAGTCAGTTCGAGTGTATTTCTAGTCATTTTTTTCTTCTTTGGTTATGAATGTCACTTGGCTGAAATTGGCTGCACAAATTTTTCACTTTGATGTATAAGTCATATAAAGGAGTGACAAAAAACTTGTGCATACCATCATAGAAATTGTGGTTATATGGTCCATTGAATCTAATTGCCTGTCTAATTCTGCAGGCCTAAACTATGATTGGATGATATTCATGGATTTTATCTCATTTTATTATGATTAGTAATCAAGACTCTTTTAGGCCATGTTTATATGACTTGAAAATGTGCTTTTCTCAAGGAAGTTGTACTCTTCGTATTCACTCACACTCACACATTGATCTTGGTAGGATCCGTACTTGCCGCACATGTGATGCATGTGTACTATGATGGAAGTGTTCTGCAGTAGAATGGAAGTTGCAAAAAATATGAAAATAGGATACGAGTGAGAGAAATTAGGATGTAGGTGATAGAAACTGATAAATATAAAGTGTGATGATTACTATACTAGCTTTTATTTTAAGTTTTGTATTGAACTCGATAAATTACAAGGGCATTAATGAGATCCTACGACTCTGTGTGAACAAATACAGTTCTCTTATAGTTAGTATGCATGATTGATATGTTGGCTATGTTGATTTTTTGAAAAACCTTATAGGTTGATATATTGTATCTTAACATATGGATTTGTTTTATTTCTTGATTTTCCTTTTCCTGACGTCAGCTAAGGGAGGAGCTACGAAAGGAAACTCTGCAGTTATCCAGTGAGTTATTTGCTTTATTTCTGGTTTCATGTCCTACATCACATTTGTTCCCTGTTCTTGATATACATGAGAAAACAAGAGTCTAATCATAATTTTATCAAATAGGGGAAAACATGGAAAAGGAACCACGCATGGTGGAACTTAGAAACCAGGTAGGGTTTTATGACTGTTTGGTTTCTCATACTAGTGGTAAACTCATTGCATTGATTGTAAAACTCTCCTTTCCTGTTTTTTTGTGGTCACAGTGCAGAATAATTAGAACAACAGAGTTGGCTGCCGCTCAAGAGAGGCTAAATGAGCTTGAGCGAAAGAAAGAAGAAACTTTGAAGTTATGTTCACCTTCTTCCCTTCTCCAAAGGCTTCAAGGTATGTATGCAGTATCGATAATCTAAAATTGTACAATAAGTTCATATGTTACTATGGATTGTTGAAGCAATATGCAATATTAGACTTTTTTTTTTCTTAACATGATTGAGAGTTTGTTGGTCATGAAATACTATTTCTATTTGCAGAAGCAATGAATAAGACGGAGGAGGAATCTGAAGACCTGCACAGGCAACTCATGAATAGTGAAATCGATATCGGGGCTTTTGTTCCAAAATACAAGAAGCTTCGTACCACTTACCACCGACGAGCACTCGTTCATCTTGCAGCAAAAACATCTTCAATTGGTTGAAATTGTTATAATTATAACCAAAAGAAAAGGAAAAAGAGCATGTATACCTTCCAGTAGATACATAACAGAACAATTTGGAAACAATGCTCTAGATGGTTGATTTCTGTTACTGTGTATGTGTAATATTTGGTAAAATTGCTCGTCATAGCATTATTAGTATTCAATTTTGATAGTAATTTTGTGTACAAACTCGCTTGCAGTAGTGTAAAACATGTTTAATCCCATGCGTGTTCCAAATATAAGTTACAAACATGTTTCTCTTCTACAACATCTAGCATTCTAGCAAAGCAACATCAGTCTTTCAATTCCAAGCGATCCAGCTCTTTCTCCCACTTGAGTCCAAGCATTTGGCGCCCAAAAGGAACAATCAGATTATACTCCATAACCTTATTATTGATGTGCTTCAATTGCACCTTCAAAGCCTCAGCAGTTTCAACCCATTTCGAGTCGTTTCTCTCCTCCCAAGCTTTCTTCAGAGCCCTTCTCCATTCAGACGCTCGACTCCTTATCTCTTTGTTGAGCTCAACCCACCGCGGTGCGCAACCATTTTTCGAGAGGATTCTGTACAATGTGTCATCTGCTGGGTCTGCGTGGGGGTTGCTACTCAGGTTTAGGGGTTTCCCTTTCCCTGGTAAATTCTCAAACTGCCCTTCCTCCATCGAATGCCATATTCTTTGCTCCACCACGTTGATTATATCAGTTTCTGACCTGCCCACATCCCACATCACAAAATTCAACTTACCCATCAACCCTATGAATTCATCAGTTCTAAGTTGCAACATTAGAAACTAGGATTGTACCTGACGGTGTTACGCTGACCACGGAGCTCAGGAGGGAGTTTACGCTCGTTGACGGCGTCTATAATCGTTGACAGACGGTCCAGTGGCTTCTTCTTCTTCTCCGGTTTCTCGGATTTGCTAGAGGAGGACGATGATGGCCGCCTCAATCCGCTGATCTCCGTTAGAGATGAATCGTGCACCGTCCATCTCCGGAATAGAGACGATGACGATATTGTCCTTCGCGCAAGTCCGGTCGCCATGCCTTCAGATCCCAACTCCGACTCTTCTTCAGCTCCAAGCTTCTGGCGGACTCAGCGTTTTCTTTGGTTTTCGGTATTTGAGACTCCTCCGGTGGGCGGCTAAGCCTTTGACACGTGGAGCATAAATAAGCTGCCTCCACGGAATTGGGCCGGGCAAATATTTGCGACCACATTTTCACGGGTCGGGTTCAGAAAACAATGAGAATAGCCTCCTTGAGCAGAAACTTGACCATTTTGTTGTCCTCACTGTTAATCTGTATTAATTAAGAGAATAAAGATTAAGGTTAAATTTTTAAAAACTCTGAAATTATCCTTCTTTTAATTAAATTTTGAAAATTTTTAATTTAATATGTAGAAGATAAAATAGTAAATGACATATATTGAAAAAAAAAATTTGATCGTTACATCAATTAATCTTAACTGCAATTTCACCAAAAAATTAATCTTAACTGCAATTGCAGTTTTTTTTCTCTCTGCACACAAATAAAATATATAAAATTAAAAAAGCCAATTGACACACGCGTGAGCGTGTGTTAAAGAGGCTCGTTTAGTATTTATGAAAAATGCTAGAATCATTTTGTGAGGATGGATCTCTTGAATAAGAACCTATAAAATGAATGATTCCGATCATTGCATTAATGTAGGGCTTACATAAACTAATCGAAAGAGACTCTTGCCGTCCTTCTAACATAAACTAAACACAGATACACGGTGATAACATGATCTTATACTCTACTAGCTGCTGCTAGTGCTACCTATGTTTCATCACAAAATGGCTAAACTGAGTTAGGCTGCGTCGGTCATTACAGTAAACCCGCAGCTTTTAGAGCCCCTTCAAATGCCTGCTCGCTGATCTTAACCTGTAAATGATGGAACAGGAAAGGAATTAGATAGTGCAATAATTATCTCATCTGTCTATTATGGCCCTGTGTGGTGTCTAGAAACCGATTAGATTCAAGGTCTATTGAAGGAAGAAATGATTACTAACAAGTAACTTCCAACTCCAAGTTGAAGAAAGTAGATGCCTTAGTTATAAGGAATTGATGTCCCACCATTTTGTCGGGATTGAAAGGATAAGTTCCCTTCACAATTTAATCCAGCTTCCTTCAACTTGCACCAAAAGTTGGTAGTTAGCTTCCTTTCTTACTTCAATCTATTGAGTTGCCTATATGATCTATATCTAATCCAATCTTGCACACCAAACAAGGCCTAACCCCTAAACGGGGCCTATAGTTAACATTTATCCCAATACCTATAGTTAACATTTATCCCAATAAGAAATTCAGATCATTACATCTAAGCTCTAAGCTAAAGAACATGAGCAAAATAATTTTGGAACTTCTAAAGTCTCTCAAGTCTCAACATTTCTAAGCGTATTATACTCGGGAGTTAATATAGAAATGGAGGTGCAAGTTATTACCTCTGGTACTTGGATGTTATAGTAGTGCTCAATTTCCGCCATGACTAGCTTATCCGTATCAAGGCAAAGCAAGTTAAACACAGATCCTGCACAATTACATATGCCACCCCACTTGGTCAATCTCTCCCACATTCTAATATTCAAGTCAAATATTTAAGTTTCATATAGTAAAGTAATATCTATACTGCTACCTTCTTAATAACAACTCTATTACACGGAGAGAGCTAGAGTGCATATGAAAGAGAAAACAAAAAAAAAGATTCCTGATCCCACACTTACCCTTGCTCCCAAAACGCCCTGCCCGGCCACATCTATGCAAGTACAGCTCATAATCAGGCTTTGAAGTTCCACGCTTGATTGGAAGATCATAATTGACAACACAATTAACCTACAAAAAGAGGTCATGTCGGCATGTAATTCTTGCAAGGCATAGGAGACAGAAAGGGGAAAAGAATGGAGGGAAAGTGAATAGGGAAAACCAGCACCTGCTGTTGGTCAAAGCCTCGAGCGAGTAGATCAGTTGCTATGAGAACTTTGGTTAAACCATCTTTGAACTCTTTGACTATTTTGTCTCTATCTTCCACACTGAGGGCACCATGAATGGTAGTAACCGAATAACCATCTCCAACAAGTTCTTCATGCAACATTTTTGCACTATTTCTTGACCGTACAAATATAATTCTCTGTCCAATGTTAGCTCCTAGTTCAAATATTTTGGTTTTTATCACATCAATTTTGGTCAGCTCATCAGGACAGTAAACCTTGTACTGCTTCACAGCTTCCAAAGACAGCTCTTCTTTCTTTAAAAATAGTTGATTGTGATCTTTCATCACCCTTGGTATGAACTTTGTGATCATTTCATTAAATGTTGCAGAAAATAAAAGCACCTGGAAAAGAATGGTACAGGGAGAAGGTACAAAATACCACTCCATTTAATTTTTTATAATTTCATGAAATCCACAGACATTGACAGTATGCACAAGCCGCTGTCGAACTGCATGCCATAACCATTCCGTAATTACACTAGACACATTTTTAATTTTGATGGAAAAATATGCAGTACATTAATGTATCTACACCTTATTTCAAACCTTCTATGTAGTGGTAGACCAACTCCATGCAGTGGTAGGCTGGATCGGCATGGTCTACAATGGATGGAGCTGGTCTACCATTAATGTACCTAAGGGAAATTTTCATTACTAAGGAGGTCGAGCCATCACATTTATGTATCACTACCGTGTGCCTTACTGTCTACTCGTGCATTAGAGGGTATTGAAGAAGTGACAGTACTTAAAATAAAATATGGATAAATTCTCTTAGACAAACCATGCTACCAAATCCTTAAGCCACTACTAAACAATCAAACTTAAACAGATGCGTTTTTATCAAAAACATATTGGAAGAACCATTCAAGAAAATATACAGAACAATGAAAAGGCATATACAAAACCTTCGATTTGGACTAAGCAATGAGCAGAATAAAAGTTTAAAGATAGTTTGACAAACCTGGCAGTGAGGGCTAAATTTATCTATCTCCTTCTTTATCCTCAAAGAATCATCTCTAAAGCCATCCTGCACAAAATGTCAAGCCATTTACGGTCCATTATATGTAGACCAAAGCAAAAACTACTACAAACAAAAGAATTCCTATCCCAAGCCACTCAAATGCATTACATTCAGCAACAGCTCTTAGACTCTTACTAATGCTCAAGAGAACACACAATGAGAGATGCTCACATTACAACAATTAAAACTGTCCCAGACAGTCAAGAACCACAATAAACATATGGTACAAGCATTAATTACCTCAGCGAGCATGTGATCAGCCTCATCAAAAACAAGAACCTTCAAACGGCTTACACCCAGCTTTTTGTATGACATAAGTTTATGAACTGTTCCAGAAGTTCCAATCACAATATGTGCTGTTACTGGTGCTCGGTCACGAAGAGGTGTAGAATTTGCAGTCATACTTGGGACAGCACACTCTATTTTTATCCCTGTGTACATCCCCATCCTCTGAAGCAATTCCGAAATCTGGCACATTTACTTACCACCATCAAATTACTTCCCACTATAAAAGCCAAATCAATGTCCACAATTTTCTATTGAAATGAATAAGAACAAAACATACCACCACCAAATCACTTCTCTACTATAAAAGGCTTATCTTCATTCAATGTCCACAAGTTTGTATTGAAATTAATAAGAACACATACAATATGGAATGTAATCTAAGAAATGCAATAAATTAGACCTGAATGGCCAGCTCTCTGGTGGGGCAAATGCAGAGCGCCTGAGGAGCTTTCAGATTGGGATCCATTCGGCCCAGCATTCCGAGCCCGAAACAAGTTGTTTTCCCAGTACCATTATGTGCTTGAGCAACCAAGTCCTTGTAAGGAGGCGTCAAAATCATCGGCAAAGTAATTGCCTGGATTTTACTGGGCCTCCTGTAACCCATGTTCAGATATAAAGCCCTTATCACCTCCGGCGACAGATTCATATCCTCAAAAGTACCGGCCCAACTGTACCGCGTATCACCGACCTAAACCGAACAAAATCCCCAAATTCAATAACCAACAAAAACCCTAAAAATCCGAGCTTTCTGAAATTTGTCATTGAAACCCTAAAATAAACAGCGAGAATCTAAAATTGTAAGGAAAGAGAGGTCGTACGATGGTGATTCTGAAGTCTTCCGGGTCGTCGAGGAACATGTTCTCTCTGTGGATGTTCAAGGCGGCAATGTTGAGATCGAGTCCCAGAGTGGACGGAACTGCGTCGTTTCGGTGCACTGCGTGCGGGACAAGAAAGAGGTTCGGGTGGGTCATGGTGGAGTGGGAGGGGTTAGAGTTGGAGAGCGAGTACATGGCATCGGATGTTGCGGCCAACTTGATCGGTTAAACCGACGCCGTTCAAGTACGGAGGCGATTTTGAAGTGGAAATTTGCTCATCAAGTGTCTTTGGCGCGCGTTTTATATAGTGTAGAGGACTATAGTCTATAGAGTCTAGACTATAGACTTTAGTCTATACAAGTAAACTACGTGTCTTGTGTGTAAAGGTCAGGGTTCATGCATGGCTCTGCGTGGGTCCACAATTAATCCTCTCATCAAATTTATTTTTATTTTTTAAAATGATTTTCTTTTTTCTTTGATTTTGGTAGAAATGGTGTAAATTTGATTCTTTGGCATAATTGGGATTTTTTATGTGAAAAAATTAAAAGTCGAAAGCACATTAAACGGAAGACGTTTGTGTCAAGTCATACGCTTTACAAAAATTATGATCAAGATTCGCCATTACATTTACTGTAAAATGCGTTTCATTGAACACACATGAATATATTGGAACATTTTTAGGAGAAGACATAGTTTAATGTGAAGAGAAAAATAAGCTCAAGATGAAACATTAATTTATGTTCTCCCCAATCAAATAGCTTAATGACTAATCCCCTTTCTCTTTAGATAGACAGGCATAAAACCATAGAGAAAATCTAATTTAAAAACACTACTGAATAAAGGGCACAAATGAATAAGGGAAATAATTAATAAACGTTAAACCAAGCAATTAAGTTGCTTGTAATTACTGTAATGATATGATTCAGCTCTGGTTTGCAGTTTCTAACTGAACCCACATTGCAATGCAAGAACATTTTGGAACCAAAACAACAGCTGCTACTTAAATTTCAGACAGAAAAAAAAATTCAGAACAAAAGGGTTTAGCAATTGATTTTTCTGTTTTCTTTCTCCCCAAAAGACTGGCAATTAATGTGGGTCATTCCTTCAAACCCGCTATCTTGAGAGCATCTTCAAAAGCTTCTTCGCTAATGTTAACCTGTAACAAGAAGAAATTGGATAATGCAATGCTTATCATATCTAAATAACAAGGCAGAAGGTTGATTTTGGAACATATGAAGTTACAAAGCCTCACAATGTTTACTAATAAACGTATAATATGTGAGTCTCCTATCTATCTTTTATAGCAACAGAATGAGGTGGAAGATATATTATTATTCTTACCTCTGGTACTTGAATGTTATAATACTGCTCAATTTTTCCCATGAGCTGTTGATCCGAATCGTGGCAAAGAAAATTAAACACAGCTCCTGCAAAATCACAACCAATTAGTCAATGATTGATTCAAAATTAGAAAGCTTAATAACTCTTGGTAGGTCAATGTTGTAGTTCATACACATGAAACAGAAAACAGAAGACAGATTCCTGATGAGAAGAAATCTTACCCTTGCGACCAAAACGTCCTGCCCGGCCGCATCTATGCAAGTACACCTCATAATCAGGCTCCGGAGCTGCTCGGGTCCTAGACGAAGCTTGATACTTGATTGGAAGATCATAATTGACAACACAGTTAACCTGCTGGCTGTCAAAGCCTCGAGCAAGCATGTCAGTTGCTATAAGAACTTGGGTATAACCATCTCTGAATTCTTTAACTGTCTTGTCTCTTTGTTCAGGAGTGAGGGCACCGTGAACGTTAGTAACTTCATAACCATCGTCCCGAAGTTGTTTATGCAACATTTTTGCACTATCTTTTGACCCTACAAATATGATTCGCTGTCCAATGTTCTCCCCCAGGTCGAATATTTTGGTTTTGATCACGTCAATTTTGGTCAGTTCATCAGGGCAGTACACCCTGTACTGCTTCACAGCTGCCAAAGACAGCTCTTCTTTCTTTACAATTAGTTCATTCTTGTCCTTCACCACCCTTGAGATGAAATCTCTGACTGTTTCATGGAATGTAGCAGAAAACAGAAGCACCTGAAAGCAAATGTTAGAAGAAGATAGTCAAATCATCACCCATCCTAATACATTTTCTCAAGATATATACTCAGCAGACACAAAATAAACATTCTCAGTTCAAGCCGTGGTCAATTTGTAATTATTCCTTAATTTGTTTCCTTTATGTTGAGTTTTATTGAAAAAGAGATCCAATCATGATATTGAGATGTAATAGAGTATTCAAGAAGTAACAGTACTAGTACTAGCTTAGATAAATATTATTTTGGTCACTGAAAGTGAACTTTAGATTTACCCAAGCACTAAAAAGATAAAAACCAGAAATATCAACCAAAAGTCCAAAATAACAGAAAGTAACTACATTAGAAAAACAAGGAAGAAAATCACCAGAACCCCAAAGCTATAAAGCTCTCAGAAACCACATTGGGAGGGATAAGAAGACATCAATAAGAAGCAGAGAAATCAGCATGATGGGGCCGATCAGCCAAACCAGAGGGCACAACTTCTCTAATTCTCTTTAGCTAAATTCTGCTGCCTCCCAACACAAATCAATCAAATTAGGGCACCAGGTCAAAAGGGTTATACCAGCCTACAAGAGCACTAGAAACCATCATCGTCTTTGGCCAGTATTAGACCTTGAAACAAAGCTTTTCGCTCAGATTGCAGAGCATAAACCCAGCAACAAAACTGACAAGCTGAAGCTGAGGCTCTCAAGATAACCCCAACTGGATCAGGCATATCGGAATCAAAAGAGCTTCTTAGATGTTTTTTTTTCCAGATTTTCCAGAACAAGTAAACCACATAGGTAATGATTAATTTCTCTCCCAAAACCACCTCTCAAATGGAAACTAGCTTTAGTACTACCAGAGAGCCATGCATCAATTCTAGTAATTGCACCACGATATGCACATAAACAAAGATTTTAAATTAATAGAACATTCAAAGAAACCAAAAGGAAACTAGAGCAACAAAAAAAAAAAAAAAAAAAACCTTACACACGAAGGCAAAATAAATAAATAAACTGTAGTTTGACAAACCTGGCAGTGAGAGTTAAATTTCTCTATCTCCTTTTTTATCCTTAAAGAATCATCTTTAAATCCATCCTGCACAAAATTGTTTAGCCACATATGGTCAATATATGCACGTACATAAAAAGCCTAAACCATTATGAACAAAGTAATTCTTTCTCAAACTAATACTAATGCAATAGATTCTGAAAAAAGCACTTTACAATGTTCAAACGTACAACTCCGACCCTCAATAGCCGAGAGAGGTCTATTCATATAAGGCTAGGAGTCGGCAGTCATTCAAATAAGTACTATGCAATTATAAACACAGAATACCAGACATTCAAGAACCGCAATAACTTAGAGACGCGCGAGTAACCATGAACATTTAAAATTGTTCAAATAACTACATGGAGAATATAACTACCTCAGCCAGCATGTGATCAGCTTCATCAAATACAAGAATCTTCACGCGGCTTACACCCAGCTTTTTGTATGACATCAATTTCTTAACTGTACCAGGTGTTCCAATCACAATTTGAGCTAATACTGGTGGCCGGTATTGAGCTGGTGTAGATTTTTCCTTCTCCATATGGACGGCACACTCTAAATCTATCCCTGTGTACTTCCCCATCTTCCGAACAACCTCCGCATTCTGCCACATTCACTCAAAGGCTTACTGGCTTAGTCTACTTTACTCAATCTTCTGTACAAATTATCATACATTCAACATATATAAGGAAAACAAGAATTTTGACCTGAATGGCCAATTCTCTGGTGGGACAAATGCAGAGCGCCTGAGGAGATTTGACATTGGGATCGATTAGGCTGAGCATTCCGAGCACGAAACAAGTCGTCTTTCCCGAGCCATTGTGAGCCTGAGCAACCAAATCTTTGTGGGGTGGAGTCAAAATCATAGGCAGAGTGATTGCCTGGATTTTACTCGGATTCTTGAACCCCATCTCTACATACAATCCCTTCAACAGCTCCTCTGACAGATTCAGATCCTCGAAACTACTCGCCGATGTGTACGGCGTGTCGCCGCTTGCAACCTAGATACAAAGAGAAAACGTAATACTTGTAACACTAAGCCCGCTCTAAATTGTACCAAAACCCTAACTGAAACTCAGAATCGAAAAGATAGTTCGAGATAGAGGTCGTACGGTGCTGATATTCGAGTCTTCAGGTTCGTCCAGGAATTTGTTGTCGCCACCGATTTTAAGCTCAGCTTCAAAAGTAGATGGTTTGTTCTCTCCGATATTCAAGCCGGCGATGTTAAGCTCGAGTTCCAAAGTAGACGGAGGTGGAGGTACTGCGTCGTTTTGATGTGTCTCGGCCATTGCGTGAAGAAGAGTAGAGAGTTAGTGGGGGTGTTCTGAGGCTGAGAGGTTATATAGACCCCGTTTAGCTTAAGAACGACGCGGTGATTGCGTTAGTTTGAATCTATAGTTGCTTTAGTTTTAAGCGCGCAAAATCTGTGGCCAAACTTTTTTTTTTGTTAATGAATAATTTTTTTTTTTTGAAGAAATCAGATGATAATAATTAATCATGGCAAAAAAACAGCACCTTACATCAATCTCTTATGCCTGTACTCATAACTCTAAATGCCAGACAAACTAGAAAACTAAACAGTACCGCTCATTATGTCATGTTCGCCCGTTTATTCAAAACGACGCTACAATGATGAAATACATCAAGCAAAACTACCCTAACTAGAGAGAATTCAACCGTCGAACACGTATTTGTGGTACGATCAGAAACTCATAGACTAGCTTCCTCAACGATGTAAATCATCAGTGTAGACAATACCCAAAATACTAAGTAATAGACGAGAGTGGCAATACCCAAAATGAATAATGATCTTTTGTTTGGTTACAAGTAAATTTAATGAGTAGTTTTTTTTTTTATCCTTTGAACAACCCAATCTGCCCTTCCCTCAGTACACCCCAACAAAAAATTAAAAAAAATTCACAAAATTAGTGTCGGAGTATCTTTTGTAAGTACCCCCCAAAATCCCAAATTAGATCAATTGTTATTGCCAAAAAAAAAAAATTAGATCAATTGTCAAGTTGATCGAAGTGCTCATTTTTATTCTCTGATCCCAATCATATTTGTCGTTACTCGTGAGAGAACTTCCTCTCTAAAATTTCTTACTCCAACAAATTAATATTCAGCAACTTAACAAGTACAAAGACAGCTCACAATATATTGTTTCCCTAGGTTACCAAGCAGTTTTTAACCAAATGTTGAACAAAAGGTCATTAAGCCCAACTAGCATTTAGTCTAATGATTAAGACATTTTTCATCAGAAACACCTCTATATTCTTCAATTTAATCAGTTTAGTCCATCCGTCAGTCAATTCGTTAACTTTGACCGTTAAGTAATGACGTGACATGAGTGGGGCCCATTCTTGGCTGACTTGGCAGTGACGTGGCATACCCAGTCATCAACCAAAGCTGACTGGGCATGCCACGTCACTAACGGATTGACTAAACTGATTAAATTGAAGAGTATAGGGGTGTTTCTGATGAAATTAGAAGTGCAGGGACTAACATGATGTTTGGTGTAAAGTTCAGGAGAGGAAATTGAATTTAATCATTTTCAAAAATATCATTTTACATAAAAATCATGTGCTATATAATAAGAAAAATTTTCTCAATTTGCACAATTGACAAAAATCAGCGAAACTCCGATTTCGATAGACAATGTGTTGCCAAAGTCCATTTGCTTTGTTTAATCATAGAGTCCAAAAGAGCCTAATATGTAAATTCTCTTAAATTTCTTCAAACTTAAAAAAAAATAGAAAAATTTAAACACTTGTAGCGACGAATTGGTCGTCGCTACAAGAGGTTCCTAAATGTTTTTTTATTTTGTTTATTTTAATTTGATGAAATAGTTAAAAATGACTTTTTTTGTCCTCATAAGGTCTAACGTTAGACTTCACTAAGACTCTAAAATAATTTTAGGAACCCGTACAAACCGTACTTGAGAATTTCAAAGATATCATTTTTCATAGAAATCATGTGGTACAAAGAAATTTTCCTCAATTTGACACAATTCACCAAAGTAAGCAAAACTCGATTTCGGTAGATTGTGAAAGTCAAAACTCGTTTGCATTGTTTAATCATAGATTTTATGAGCCTCAATAACTAAATTACTTTACATTTGTTCAAAGTTTAAAAAATATTTATATATATTTTTTTTATATAAATATTTTTCATAATTTTACTTTGTCTTTGCTGGCTAACTCATTTATTGTCCTCGTAGTTAATTGTGCTTATAATGATTGCTCAAAAAAAATTGCTCAAAAAATTGTGCTTAATGGTCATCAGGGAAGTTTTATTTGGTTTGACTTAAAAAACTAAAAAAGAGAAAAAAGGCCCAAAGGAGAAACTAACAGCAGCTAATCAATTGCTTAATTATTATTATTTTTTTGAAGGATAATCAGATTATATTAATCATTAATCATGGTCAAGAAACGGCACAATACATCAATCTCCTAGGTCCATACCCATATCTCTGAAGGCCAGACAAACTAGAAAACTAAACAGTACCGCTCATTAAGTCTTGTTCGCTCGTTTATTCAAAACGAGCCTACAAGGATGAAATACATCAAGAAAAAACTACCCTAACTAGAGAGAATCTAAACCACCGAGCACGCAATTGTGGTACGATCAGAAACTCATAGACCAGCTTCCCTGACGATGTACGTCATCAATGTAGGCCAAACACCAAGAGACTAAGTAATAGATGAGGGTGGCAAGACACCCTCCGTTAGAGCCCAAACCATCATAAGAACCCACTGTATATCAGACTCAGAGGCAGGCCCAAAAGCCTCACCCCAAGCCCAATTGCAGCAAGCCCCTCCCAATGGCCCAGTCTTGATCAGCAAAACCACCGGCCGGAAACCTATCTCCGGTGGTCGCCCTTTCCAGCAGCTCATGGCGTGATCCAACAAACCCGGATCAGAACAAAGCCCGATCACCACTTCCGCCGGACTAACCACGAGCAAAACCTGCTAGAGAACCTCCTACAACAGATCTCAACCAGAGAGCCGCTATCCTTGGCAAAAAACAGGTAAGAGGCCGCTCAGATCAAACCCGCACAGCAGCACCTTCGTCCCTTCTCACACCCGTGAGGGAGGAGAAGGCTAGACCGGGTCGGAACCCACTGGGGTGGAGGCGCGAAGACGACGCCGCCGCTAGAAAGAACTAGGGTTTGTCAAAAAACAAATATCATTTAAGACCCACTTGCATTGCTTAATTATTATTCAAAAAACATGACTTGTTTAATTATTAAGATAATTCAAGAATGGAATATATTTTAACATTATACATGACAAAATGGAATGCACGTCCCAAGTAGTGCGCTCCCACCAACAAATTAAGACACTTCTGTCTCCGATATATTTGCTTCCTCTCAGCTCTTAATGAACTGAGAGAGAGAGAGAGAGAGAGAGAGAGAGAGAGAGAGAGAGAGAGAGAGAGAGAGAGAGAGAGAGAGAGAGAGAGAGCTATGGTGATGCTGAAATATGCAGTAATAGTGCTGATGATTGTAATGGGTTGCATCCATAACACAACTGAAGCTTATGTAAATGAGGAACCCAAAGACATACGTGTCGATGGGAAAGTGCTATGCCAGGACTGCACCCAAGGTTGGAATGAATGGATTCAAGGTGCCAGACCCATCAAAGGTAAACACTAACCTCATAATTTCTCTCTAAAATTCATGTCCCCTCCTATTAATTATGTTGATGTCAAATGTTATATATTCACCTTAATTGGGATTAAGAGTGGCAATTCTTGTATCGTGTTATTTCGTGTTAGATTTGAGTTGATTCTAACACAACCTATTTATAATCGTGAGGCGTTCGTGTTGACCCGCTTATTACAACAAACTTTATACTAAAATTCATTTATATCTTATTTCTTTATATTAAATATACTTCCTTAATTTACTTCTTAACCAAGCATAAAACTTTAAGATTTAAGTCTTTTCAGATAGTAACTAAATAATACTGACAATAATAAAAAAAATACGGAAAGATGGTCAATTTTCTAAAATTATACTATTTATTTAAACTTGTCATACTCATGCATGTTCGTGACAGTGCTTAACCCGCCCTGAATCCAGTTATTATTGGTGTAGCAGGCATGCACCTTCATCTTTCAATACTCAACCCAAACTCACTAACTGCTTGTCATGTTCAAATCGAGTACGCGCGTCGTGTAAAAAGTAGTTTTCCCTAATTAATTGGGAAAGTCTTCAGGGATTTGTACAAGTTTCCTAAATCTCTTCTGTCGCTTGTACAAGTTTCGTGTCTGCTATGCCAAATATGATATGAGCAGATTAATTTGAAGTTTATAGAACTATTGTCATAATAATTCTATTCAATCAATGCAGGTGGTAAAATATCTGTTACATGCATGGATGAGAGAAGCAGAGTTGTGTACTATGGAAGCGATTTGACAGATGAGATGGGCCAATTCGACTTGACCATAAACAAGTACACTATCCATGGTAAAGAACTCAAAGCCAAACTATGCTCGGTGAGGTTGGTGTCTTCCCCAGATGCTACTTGTAACATTCTAACCGATTTTGCTGGTGGACGCTCCGGAGTCAAGCTCCAACGGCCGAGTTTGGTGTACCGGGATTTGGTCAAGTACACTCTTGGTCCGTTTTACTTTACTACTCCAATGTGTGAAGAGCCTGATACCCATGATGAGTCTGATGATGATGGCCAGGGACACAACTACTAATACCACAACTACTCCTAGCTCCAAATTCTTTTTTATTTTCAGTTATTGTGATGATTGTTAATTTGTTATGATCGATATTGCATATATCCCCGGCCAGGATTAAGCTTTGTTGCCTAATGTAGAAAGTATTGCATTTAAATTCACTTGGGCTTAGAATTTGTTCCTAATGCATGATGTACTAAATTATAGGAAAATCTTGTTCATCAACGAATAACACCCAAAACTCCGATAAAGGAAATAATCAAAAAGCAATTATTTTCCACAGGTCTGAGGATTTACACACTTAACAATTATTTATACAACCCTAGGTGAGTAGGTGCTAGGTCCCTATATAACCACAGTACAAGAGGAAGAATAGTTCCAATGAAATGTATTGTTGGCTTAATTAGCACTAAGCTTAATTGGTGATTTCGGCATTGCTAATTAATTAATTAAGCTCGTGGAATTAATGCTTGTTAGTTGCGGGACTATATATGGCGCACTCACCCCAACAGCAAGGAAAGGCCAAACGCGAGCAGGACAAGTGATTAGGGTTCTTCAGCTCGAAGCGCCATTTCCAGAACTTCCACGTACATGACATGCACGATCTTCATCTCTGCCTCAACCACAAGTTGATTCCTCTCATGTTTCCTTAACATCTAGCTTCAACACTGATTTGTCCACACCAACAAAAAAAAGGGGGGGTGGGGGTGCGTTGATGAAACATAAGAACAGCGACCAAAAAAATTATGGGAGTTGTTCTCGATCAATCTAATTCAAGTTTGATCTAATCCGCTCTCTTTGAAAATTCTTGTCTACACAATTTAGTTTTCAGAGATGAGAAATTGATCTAATTCCTTTCTTATTACTAGTTTCTAGTGTCATTCTTCTTCATTTGTAGAGCTTTGATTTGAATGTATAGGTGTTTATGCTTCATGGTATTAATCTAAATTTGGTAGACATTCGTATCGTTCGTCTGGATCTGTGACATTCGTATCGTTTGTCCGAAAAAAAAAAAAAGTAAAATAAATACGTACATACGTACTAATGCTTCATATAGCAATTCGTTGAACATATTATATTGATCATTACCACGTAGTATATCCAATATACATGCACGATATACTCTCATTCATGTACATCTTTCTAAGGTAACCTTCTTCTTTTATATATATAGTTAGTGACGTCAAAAGAATGTTTTTGGTGATCGATTTTGAACCATCTGAGAATGTTACAGCTAAATAATACCTTACGTTGAATACGTACATGCATTAATTATACAGCAGTACGTGTTCCAACCAAAGTAGAACTCTCGCAGGTTAATTAGGAGGCGATTAATTAGGACTTTAATTGAAGTGGACAGTAGTTGTCTAGCTCTCAGTCTTGAGAATATTACGTTAAATCCATATATAGATTCCTTAGATTCCTTATACGTACACACTTAGGGCTAGTTTGGGATTGCTGTGACTTAAAAAAAAAGTCGCTTTTAGGAAAATCAACTGTGAATTAAAGCAGCTTTTAGAAGTAACCTTTGGGTTGCTTCTATAATCTGCTTCCACTGACCCGTAATTTTTAATTAAACCTGTTTTTTACTAATTTACCAAACATTTTAAGACTTTAAATTTTACGAAAAAGCTGATTTTTATAAAAGCGAAGCAATACCAAACTAGCCCTTAGAGTTCAAGGAGTAGTAGTATTCGACTGAATTCCCAATTAGGAGAAATTTTTATGAGTAAACTACAGAAAAGCCCATGACATCTCTTCATTTTTCTCCAAAGTCCACAAACTTTTAATTTATGCATATAAGTAAATTTTTTTACACATAAGGACAAGTTGTTTACAAGCTTACATGTGGCAAGTGTTAAATTACTTTTTTGTCCTCTTCTAAGTTTTGGGTTTGGAACTCAATGTGTGTACCAACAAAAAAAAAAAAACTCAAAGTGTGCCGCCATATATCCGTGCAGTAGCAGATATCCGTACAATAGTAACAACAAATATATATGCAGTAGCAGTAACTGTAGCATATATTCATGCAATAGTAGAAACAGATATCCGTACATTAACAGAAATAGATATCCGTGCAGTAGCAGTAACAGTAGCATATATTTGTGTAATAACATAAATAGATATTTGTGCAGTAGCAGAAGCATCTGTAAATGCAATAGCAGAAATAGATATCCGTATAATAACAGATATCATTTAACATATATTTATACAGTAGCAGTAACAATATCATATATTCGTTTAGTAACAAAAATAGATATTCGTGCAGTACTGTTAGTGCAGTAGCAGTAATGGTAGCAGTATGGTACAATACTAGTAGCAATGCAATATCAGTGCAGTGCAATATCAGTGCAGTGCAGTATCAGTGCAGTAGCAGTGTAGTAGCAGTGCAGTATCAGTACAGTAGCAGTAACAGTAGCAGTAACAGTAGCAGTATCAGTGCAGTAGCAGTGCAGTAGCAGTAACGGTAGCAGTATCAGTGCAGTAGCAGTGTAGTAGCAATGCAGTAGCAGTGCAGTAGCAATGCAGTAGCAGTGCAGTAGCAATGCAGTAGCAGTGCAGTAGCAATGCAGTAGCAGTGCAGTAGCAGTAACGGTAGCAGTATCAGTGCAGTATCAGTGCAGTAGCAATAACTTGCAATACCTGTAGCATATATGTGTGTAGTAGCAGTGTAGTAGCAGTAGCGTGCAATACTAGTACAATATATGCGTGTAGTAGCAGTAGCAGTGCAATATCTCTTGATAGCTGCTACTGCATACTAATCTTGGTATATAGTTGTTACTGCATAGCAGCCTTAATAGTTGTTACTGCATAGTAGTCATAATAGTTGTTACTGCATAGTAGTCATGATCGCTTCTACTGCATACTTGTCGTGATAGTTACTACTGCATGGTGATATATGCTACCGTTATTGCTACTGCACGGATATTTGCTAATACTACTACACGGATATTTGTTATTGCTACTGCACGGATAATCACTACTGCTACTGCACGGATATACGTTATTGCTATTGCATGAATATTCACTACTGCTACTGCACAAATATCTAGTAGCACACACTTTTGGCCGGGTTGGTATAATGGCAAACTTGTAAATAAAGTAAAGAAAGACCTGATTATGTAATTACACCTTTAAAATTTGGGTGTAGACTTAAATTGTAGTGTGTGGGCCTGGGTTGCATGTCCATATTTGTATAACTCCAATCTTAGTTGGTTTATTTGTGTTTTGTAATGTTGTCATGGGTGTGTATGTTAAATACTAAATTTTTAATCAATATGTTACGCAAATTTTTCACTTAACATAATAAAAAATATATGTATGGTACACTGAACTAGTGAACTGTAGATGCATCATGCATGCATGATGTGAAACTCCACAACATTAACTGTTCTTCAAATACAATCCTAACCCTAACCCTAGCCAATATATCCTTGTGATAATGAATGCTAATGAAAAATAGGGAATTTCGGCATTTTTTTTTTATAAAAAAAATTAGTATATTAAATGAGAGTAAAAACCTAATTCTATGCAAACACATAATTGATATCCTGTTGGTCAGATATTTAATTAACTGCTAGTATTCCTTATAAAAACAAAACTAGAAGTATGTTTCCATTAAAGGCTTTAGAATCCACTCGTTAATTGTCAAGTTCGATGGAGGGAAACAATCAAGAGATAAATGCTATGTTCAATCGGGCATCAACTGATGAATATTTTCACTCTCTTCCACCTGGATATCGATTCAACCCTACTGATCGAGAGTTGATTCTATATTACTTAAACAGAAAGGTCTTGAATGAGCCGCTACCCCCTCATAGGATTCATGAGATTAATATTTACCGACACCATCCCCAAGAGCTTTCTGGTTAGTGTTATGCTCTATATCGATCTTCTTCTTTTATTTTATTTTTCGGAAAACTTAATTCTGAAAACTTAATCAAGCAGTCCACCCATGTTGTATTTGTGTTATCATTGAAATCGATCATATATTTGTTAGAAGTTCTTCAATTGTTTACAACTTTGCATGTATATATATTTGTAACCTCAGATTGTTGTAGCCAGACCTTTTGTTCGATTTTAGATAACTTATCTCAAAGAGCATAGAAATCACCTTTGCTTGTGTCTCACGATATATATCAACCTCTCTTTTTTGTATACGTATTTGGAAGAGAAAAATAAAAGAGGTTTTTTTTTTTTTGGATGCGGATTAATGATGATAACACACATGAATGTATAATTACACCACTTGCAGATAGTTTTTGTTTTTTCATGAAGATAAGTTTTGTTCTGAATAAAGATAGAAGGTACAAATTAAAGAGATTATTACCTTTTCTGTACGTACACAAACAAGAGTAGGCTACCAAAAAAATTCATATCTTGAGTGGCCTTTTCACTTCAATCATACTATTCTTTTTTTTAATATTTTTTTTTATTTCAGAGATGTTCCACAGAATTAGAGAAAATGGCTGGTATTTTTTCAGTACAAGGAAGCGAAAGTACCCGAATGGAACTCGGCCAAATCGAGCAGCTCTTGGCGGACTTTGGAAGGCAACCGGAAGAGATGTAAAAATCACTGATGATAATGGTGAAGTAATTGGACAGAAAAAGGTTCTGGAATTTAAAGAAGGGACACATAAAGAAAAGATAAAGACGGAATGGAAAATGCATGAATATAGAATCAAGGATGACAAGAAGGAAGTCATTCCTCCTCCAAAGAGGAAAAAAGGTGAAGGTAATATGAAGGTATGAACTTTGTTTGTATTTTTCGATCTGTTCGCAAGTTTCTATGTGGCTTGTTTCTTCTAATTGTATTTTTTTTTTCTGTAGTTGGATATTGTTTTGTGCAAAATCTATTTAAATACCAGAGGCCAGGCTGATACGGATAGCAACGATGCAATCAGTACTCCAGAAAATTCTGATCAAGGAGTTACAGATATGGTAACATCTCATGACAAAGACATATCAGTTAAGCATGGAGCTCATCATCATCAAGATCAACCTCTTGATTCATCACTGATGTGCAGCCTGCACCCACAGGTCCATAATAATACTACTGGAGGATTCAACAATATTATGGATCACAAATTCAATTCTTCCACAACACTGGACAATTGTTTTTATTCGTCAACTTCGATGAATAACGGATTTTGTGACTCTACACATTATGGTGGCTCTATGAAAAATGAAGCTTTTGTCTCCGCATATCAGTGGGGATCCTTCAACAACTTCCATAATCAAAACTATACCAATTATAGCATGTACTCAGAGCATATGCCCTCATCTTCCAAGTCATATCCTTCTCAACTTCCCTCGCAATGTTCGACAGAGATTTGGACAAGATCGGAGCCTGAATATCATGAGATGCCCCTGATGAATGATTCAACTTCTGCTTCATTACCGACCCATGTCAACGAATATGAGTCTATGCTTAAAGCTGAGAATAAGATGCCCATTCTGCATGTCAATAAGGACGAAGCTGATGATGAAGGACTACAGTTTCTTAGCATTCCAGATGAAGTTCATGAAGATGATTCCAAAACAAACTTGGCGTAGAAGGGTTTGCTTTTGAGGCCTAGCCTTAAGGGTGTGGTCTCACTCACCATCTTTGTTTTTTTTTTTTTGATCGAACTCACCATCTTTGTTTGTTTGACATTTTTTTTTGTTGGTTTGATATATATATATATATATATATATTTGATTGAGAACTTTTTGGTAAACTAAGGATCAACATCGTGTGGGATGTCTTTGGTGCTTGTAATTAATTAGTTGCTGAGCGTTTTATTTTCTTTCTTGGTCTGATAAGCTGATATTTTTCGTCCTTTTTTTTTCCTTCTCTTTCCCATCCAGTGAATTTGGAGAGTAAGTGCTCATGCATGAATTTGGAGAGTAAGTTTTTGTTTTATTTTTAACCACCAAACGACTTTATCAAATTTTACACGCCAAGAAAAAAAAAGATCGAGGAGTTAGCTAGTTTGCTTATTTATTTTAATTCTCTATGAGATTAAAACAAATAAGCAAACTAGCTTATTTTTTTGTTTTTGAGGAGTATGCAAACTAGCTTATTGATCATTTAGCTAGATTGATGATTTTTATTTTTATTTTTTGAAATTTGATGAACTTTAATAATGGCTTAAAATGCATTTTAGCTCAAAGCATATGGTTTTTCATATTGATAATTTAATTTCAGGTATTACCTATATATTGTGAATCTTGTGATTGTTAAAATTTTACAAATTTTCAAAAGATTTTCATTAAAATTTGAAAATTTTCTCTTAAAAAAAAAAATCTCTCTCAATAAATTGCCCTCTCGGTGAAATATTCTAGGCTCCACCACTGTTTAAGGAGTTTTCGGATTTGCTAATGAGCGATTCGGATCAAGTGTGTTATGGTGCTAAGACTCTGGAGATGAAGGCCATTGATACACACTTGATCACCAATGATTTGTATATATGTGTAGAGATTGAGACGAGGAATAAGTGTAAAGCCATATAGAGGGTTTGTGGCGTCCGTGAAAAAGGCATTTGTGTTATAGATAATATACAAATCTATTAACGAATCCCATTTTGTGGCCATTGAACAATCAAGCAATAATGGATAATATAGAAATCTTCGCCCTATTTTCTTATGCAAGAGTAACATTTACAGAAACAGGACGACAAACCCATCAAATCCCCATAGATCTATAAATAAAATCAAATGAGAATTACAAAACAAATTCTTTGCAAGATTCAAGATACAGGTCTCTGCTATGTTGTCGCCGCCTATTCTCTTTGCCCCAAAACTGGTTGCACTGAAAGCTGCGTGGGTCATTACAGACTTTACAGTAAGCCGGCTGTCTTAAGAGCCCCTTCAAAAGCTTCATCAGTGTTCATAATCTGGAATAAGCAAGAAGCAATTAGACTAGTTTACAGTTTTCCTCGAAATTCTAAGCTCTAACCAGAACAGAGCAATTTTGAAACTTTTGGAAGCCTCTCAATCTGATATATATAATTTGAAGATTCCAATCTTCCCTACAATATGACAGAATTAATGTAGGATGAGGTGCAAGACTATTTACCTCTGGTACTTGGATGTCAAAATACTGCTCAATTTTTGACATGACCAACTCGTCATTATCATCGCAAATCAAGTTAAACACAGCTCCTGCAGAATTACATGTACACACCACTTGGTCAATGTCTCCATTTTTACATAGCAATACAATATCTTCATACTACCAAAGATTGTATCCTGTATCCATATAAAGAAAACTTAACAGCTACTTCCTTCTTCTCAATCATCGGTCAAATGGGAGTTATTGGGTAGTTGCAGCTCTCCTAAAGAGATGCTTTGGAGCACTGGCGTTTAAAGTGCTGGACATGTACTGTAAAGAGTACAGCATCTGCCTGAAACTAGCTTCTGGTCTTTACCAGCATCACATTCTTAACAACAAATCCAAACCCCACTAGCACATCAGCCAAGTGAATCGAATCTATTAACCAATGCAACTACCACGATCGATGTAAAATTAAAATGCATAAATGCAAACAATAAACCCAATTGCAAAAGATGAACCTCAAGACTAGAGAGGATTGAACAAAGTTCAGTAAGATTGGCAAGAGCCATGGCTGGCATTAGTGGGAGCTGATGCCCGAGTATCTAATAGCAAAAACACCCCAATAGCATGCTGAACAATTTTAAAGTACCCCTCTACAAGCTATTGAGATCATAACCTGCTTCCCACAGAAGCAGGTTTTCAACAACAGGCCCAACTTAAGAAGTCATTGTCCCACGGGTAAAAGAAAGAAGGAAAGAATGAGTAAGAGTATGGACATTGTCAATAATACGTGAGAATGTACCACATGCATAATACAGGAAATTTCAAAGAAGACATACTCCAAATAAGAGCTTGCTCTAAAGTCTAAATACCTACATAATTGTGTTTTCAGTCAAAACAGTTTTTTTGTTTTTTGGATACGGTCCCAATAGTTAACAATTCTATTACATGGAAAGGACCAGAATAGAGAATAGAAATATGGAACAGTCCATACGACAGTTTCAGGAATCAGAAACTTACCCTTGCGACCAAAACGCCCAGCCCTGCCAATTCTATGCAAGTACACCTCATAGTCAGGCTCTAAAGGTTGTGACCGGGGACCGGATGAATATTTGACAGGAAGATCATAATTGACAACACAATTAACCTACAAAAGGTATCGTGTCAACATGTAAATCTTGTGAGGCATATAAGCTAGATAGGAAAAGAATGGATAAAAGTGAAATGGGGGGAAGTCAGCACCTGCTGTTGGTCAAAGCCTCTAGCAAGTACATCAGTTGATATGAGAACTTGGGTTAAACCATCTTTAAACTCTTTGATTACTTTGTCTCTATCGTCGGTGTTGAGGGCACCTTGAATGGCGGTAACTGAATAACCATCATCAGTAAGTTGTTGATACAACATTCTTGCACTGTTCTTTGTCCGAACAAATATAATTCTCTGTCCTAATTTTTCTCCCAGGTCAAATATTTTGGATTTGATAACCTCAATCTTGGTCAGTTCATCAGGACAGTACACCTTGTACTGCTTAACACCCTCCAAAGATAGCTCTTCTTTCTTTACAAATAGTTGATTATTACCACGTTTGACAACCCTTGAGACGAAATTTGTGACTCTTTCATTAAATGTAGCTGAAAATAGAAGCACCTGAAAACAAATACAACAAGAAGGTATTCAACCACCACTTCATACAACATCCACACAATGTATTATGTAGATGTAACCCACAAAACATTCCCAGTTCAAGAAGCAGTAAATTCTTACGCCATAACCATTCCTTTATTTCCACTGCCAAGAACACCAATGTTAATTTTAATATCAAACAGATCTAATCATGGAATCTAACAGAGCATTCAAGAAGTAATAGTACAAACAGTTCGAATATTTTATGATACAACTCTCTCATACAAGTACTTGTGATACCTAGCCAAACTTTAATTTTTATCCTCAAACAATTATTGATGAATGAAATGGGAAGTAATGCCAACACTCGTTTTGTTAAACCATAAAAAGAGGTGATCTCACTGATAGATATTGGAAGAAATCATGTAAAACATACATTAAACTTTTAAGCGCAGTAGAAGTTCAAACATAGTTTGACAAACCTGGCAGTTAGGGCTAAGTTTTTCTGTGTCCCTCTTTATCCTTAAAGAATCATCTTGGAAGCCATCCTGCACAGAATATTTAGCCACTTGTAGTCAACATATATTGTAGATTAAAACATCAACTATTATGAATGGATTCTTATTGCCAACCAATCAAATGCAATATCTGAAACACCACTTATAGCTTAAAGAGATCAGTGGGATGCTAGAAACCATGAACAAGAGATGCTCAATAGCCTTAAACCCAGGCTTTTATGTCACAGTGTAACAAGCAAGAAAGTAATCTGTTGTGTACAACTAATCGAGTTGACGTTTTCACTATAAAGTAAGAGAACATGCAATACCAGATTACCAGATGATCAAGAACCACACTAACAGCTTACCTCCGCTAGCATGTGATCAGCCTCGTCAAAAACAAGGATCTTCACACGGCTTACACCCAGCTTTTTCATAGACATCCATCTCTTGATAGTACCAGGAGTTCCAATCACAATTTGTGCTGTTACTGGTGCCCGGTAATTAGGCGAAGGTGCATTCCTCTCCCTATCTGATGGGACAGCACACTCCGCAGTTATCCCTGTGTACTTCCCCATCTTCTGAAGAACTTCCATATTCTGCCATGTTCAAATCAAATCTCAGACTCTAAAAAGCTCTCAACTTATTCAATTCATAATGAAAACAGTAAACAAGTTTACTACTCCATATATTTTATAATTGACTCATAAACCAACAATGATCAGAAAAATAAAAACTTGACCTGAATAGCCAACTCTCTGGTAGGACAAATGCAGAGAGCCTGAGGAGCTTTCACATTGGGATCGACGCGGCTGAGCATCCCGAGCACGAAACAAGTCGTCTTCCCCGAACCATTGTGAGCCTGAGCAACAAGATCTTTGTGGGGAGGAGTCAAAATCATAGGCAAAGTGATTGCCTGGATTTTACTGGGCTTCTTGAACCCCATCTCTACATACAACCCCTTCAGCACCGCCTCTGATAGATTCAGGTCCTCGAAAGTACTTGCCGACGTGTACGGCGTGTCGCCGGTTGTAACCTGGATCCAATTCAATCACCCAATCAACTAAGAATGTTATCCCTAATTTCTATCAAAGCCCTAATCAAAATTGAGAATTTAAGTGAGAGAGAGAGAGAGCGTACGGCGCTAATATTTGAGTCTTCCGGATCGTCGAGGAACTTGTTTTCCGTGATCTTCAATGCGGCGACTTCGAGCTCCGGCTTCTCTGAAGTAGATGGAGCTTCGTTTTTCTCCGGCTCCTCCGGAGGATCATCCTCTTCGTCAGCCCAGCGTTTTATCTCGGGCTTCGCCGGTGGCGGAGGTGCACTGGTAACAGAGTCGGCGGAGGAAGTGTCGACTGGTGGCGTCGTTGTTGCGGTAGAGGCGGCGGTGTCAGTCTCGGCCATGTCGGGCGGTAAAAGAAGAAGTATGGATCGCTGGAGTCGCAGGGGTTAAAGCTTAGAGACTTCTCAGTAGGAAAAGGTATCTGGAATGGTCTGAGGTTTTATATAAACCCGCTTTTAGCTTAGGCGGTGAAATAGTGATGGCTTTAGCTTAGTACTGAAGCAGTAAAACACTGTTGGGCACTTGGGCCTTGGACTTGCCCCTTAATAATCAAACTTTTATTTTATTTTATTTTTAATTTCGCAACAACTGTGTTTTTTATTCGAACCTAGAACATCGCCGGTGAGTTGGAGCTCGTTGATTATTTGAAATAATTTTAGGGGAGCTGTTTGTAACCCTACAATCCTACATAACTAACACAGTAGAGGCCATGTATAGGTTCTAAAACTGAATTTGATGACGTTTACTTACTTAGAATGAGTATGACAATAAGATAAATGATTACTCGATTTCTCCAACGTTTACTACAGATTTTATGGAGGTTTTAGGGAAGCTGTTGGAAATGCTATAATCTTACTCTCTCCCAATTAAAATCATAACATTATTCCAAACATCATCCCCTCTTCTCTCATAACCACCATCACAACCACCACCACCACACCATGGCATGGTGCTCAACACTCCACCCAGACCCGAATTCTTCTTAGAGTTTTCCTAGCTAGATCTTTCTAAACTATCCCTTGTGTTGTTCTCATTAACAAGACTCGATAAACAACTAATAAAATTCAAGCCAAGAATCTCTTCAATTGATAACCACTTTATTTTGGAATTAAAAACAAACTCATCCATCAATCTTCCTCGTTGTGACCAATCGTTCTTGCCACTATGAGTCGCTGAGAATGTAGCTCAAGATCAGTTTGGTGTGGCTTAAAGTATTTTAAAAGCTGTTTAACAAATAAGTTAAGCAACAAAAAGTGTTTGATGAAAAATTCAAAAACAACTTATTTCAAAATTTACACCATTTGACAACAGGTTATAGAAGCTGGTAAGAGACTGTTTTCATAAGTTAAAAGCTATAACTGCTTATTGTTTAAGTTAAGTTATCCTAAACTAGGCCGCCTTCTATATGATAGATTTTTGAGACAAATTGATAGTTAGTGTTTGTACGTAGAAACCTTGTCAATGCTACTCAAAGCCTTGTCGAGTGCTACTTGAATCCTTGTTTAGTTCTGTTTGAAACGTTATGAGTTCTACCTCAAGCTATTGTTGCTCAAAGCCTTGAGAAGGATTTTGTGTTGAAATTTGGATGAATATTTCAAAACACAAACTAGTGATATTTGGATATCAACTTTTATGATCTTAAATGCAATTAAAGCTACCTTCTAATTGTATGAAGCGTTTGCTTATTACTCGTCATCAATACGTGAGCTTCCTATCTTATATAAACTCTCCTTTCTTCCTATAGATCCATAACCAGACCCATAATATCAATTTCAGAATTGGAGTAGTCGAAGCTTCCGTCCGGGACAAATTAATTAGCTGCCAAGAAAATCTCAGATGGAAAGGCTCTTGGCGGCCCTTTTACAAGGTCATGCTCTTAGGTTTGGTCCTCTGATCCTTGGTCATTTGGTATAGGATACCATGCATGAGATTATGGATACTAGCAAATTTATGAAATTAATTAGCAGTTTAATTTCTTCATTTCTTGGTATCACTCTAGCTAGCTAAGCTACCAGACTCTACGTACCATTTAGCTTTTTCTTTCAGAATTCATTATCCTTCCAGTTTTAGATGTTTCAAAATATAAGGTGCACAATTAAATATTGTGAGCTCATATAGGACCCTTTGTAATGTGAAGCATAATCCAAAAAATTCGATCAGAATTTATAATAGCACACGCTTTTGGAAACCTGAGAGCACGATTCCCCTAAGCGGAACTTTATTGAAATTAATTTTGACGCACCACGTGGTTCTCAGATCTTGTTTACGAGCCCTAGAGAACTGAGCAAAGGCAGTGGAATCATTGAATTAATTTTACACATATAATAAAAATTAAATTGTAGGGAGAGGCCTAATTATTTTATGCTTTACGAAATTAGATAAAAATGTCTCATTTTCGTGGTCTAAGCACCCTGCGAATGGAATCCTTGACATTGGAACCTCTCTTAGAATCCGGACAAAAGCTCTACGATTTTTCAAAGTTTCAATTTTCTTAAAAAAGATCGTGTGCTCACACACTTTTGAGAGCCCGTGAGCATGTTTCACCCAAGCAGAACTTCATTAAAATTTTGACACACTACATGGTTTCGGCATCTCGTTTACGAGCCCAAGAGGACCTAGCAACGGATGTCAAATCCTAGAATTAATTTTATATATGTAATAAAATAACTTGTTGGGAGAGCTTTGCGACGAATGATTTATCGCTACATAAATTTGCCCTAATTATTTTGTGTTTTACAAAATTAGATAAAAATGTCTCATTTTCATGCTCAAAGCGCCTTGCGAATGGAATCCTTGGCATTTTAACCTCTCTCTTAGATTCCAGGAAAAATCACTCTATGATTTTCCAAATTTTAATTTTGCGCAAAAAAGTTGTGTGCTATAGCACACGCTTTTGGGAGCCCGATCGTGTCACGCCCCAAATTTCGTAATATAAATAACAACTTGTTATTATCAATAAAACAAATCTGGAACGCGAAGGCTCGGTTACAAAACAACTGGAATATTTTTTTTTCTTTTATTCCAATAACAAAAACACACCGAACCTACAAATGTAAACATAGACTCGTTCTTTAGAGTCAACTATTACATTATACCAATTTACATATTAAATTGAAACTTCAAAATAAAAAGTAATTACCCACTCAGAGTATATTACATAGCGGAAGTCTAACAAAACCCCAATGCGTTAAACGTACATCTAGGAAACCTCAGCTTCAGTCCTGGTTACCCTAACCTGCAGGATAAACCCCTACACCATTGAATAGTGTACCGGGTTATAACAACAACCCGGTCAGCTTGCGAAGCTGGTATGAGTAAACATATAAACAACTCACAAGAGATAACAATAATTCTATCTCAACTTAATATTCAGATTAGTAAATTTCCAAAACATCACCACATTTATTTCAACAACTTACTGAAACTAATGTCAATCCGACAAGTCACAATCACCAAACGATTCCAATGATATATGTAATGCTTATACAAAATCATCAATCAATAAATCCATGTCCAATCTGGACAATAAAAAGAATGAATACTTTTGAGACTTCTTTTAAAAACAACATTCTTAAATCACAAGACCAACGAATGCATGTGACTTAAAAATCGGCTAAAAACAACATTCTTAAATCACAAGTCCAACGAATGCATGTGACTTAAAAATCGGCTAAAAACAACATTCTTAAATCACAAGTCCAACGAATGCATGTGACTTAAAAATCGGCTAAAGACAACATTCTTAAATCACAAGTCCAACGAATGCATGTGACTTAAAAATCGGCTAAAGACAACATTCTTAAATCACAAGTCCAACGAATGCATGTGACTTAAAAATCGGCAGACAGACTAGAGCTCTAACTGATGGGACGCTTGCCCAACTCATACCTCAGGGTCGAAACCCCTTCCACAACACAAATGAGAGAGAGATTCATTCTCATGACAACGAACAATACAATTACGTGAATCACATTCACCAATTAACCATTGTGAGTTTACTCACATCCAATCAAACATCAATCTCAATGTATATACTCTTTCCTTAAATCAATATATGCATATCCTCGCCATTTATTCAACTCACACCCAATCAGCAATATGATCTCTCTCAAAATGCTTTATTTTAAAACAACAAATAATTTCACAAATAAACTTAGTTTTCACTTACTTATGAACCGTTGACGATCGAGTCCATATATATTTCAAAACAAAACTTTACTTTCAAAATATAATTTCCTATGGCTAATTATTAAATCTGCCGTTCTTCAAGCTCCTCAAATGCACCCAATATATCAGAAATCCTCTATACCAATATTACGCAACAATTTATAACACAAGCCTAAATGCAATTCCAATATCGAGAATTCATGATATTAAGAATATACTGAATTTACACGTCCCATTCCGTGTAGATTCATACTAATATTACGCAACAATTTATAACACAAGCCTAAATGCAATTCCAATATCGAGAATTCATGATATTAAGAATATACTGAATTTACACGTCCCATTCCGTGTAGATTCATACTAATATTACGCAACAATTTATATCATAAACAATAATAAGAATATTTCCAAATAATCAATCCATCGTGAGTTTACTCACCTTTGTAAATTCCAGCAGCGTCTACGAACTCAACACTTAACCAGGTAATCAACAAGAAACGTCCGCTCGGCTACACGGTTTCCAAAAACACCTAAGAACAAGCATTTTGTTTCTCAGCACAAAAACAACTAAACGACAAACGAAAAGTGACCGTATCACTTCCAAAGTTAATCGGATGTCCTTAGAATATCGAAAACTATAAACCGGACTAGTTTGACCAAAAGTCAACTGTCGGTCAATGTGGGTCCCACATCACTATTCTTCAAACGGGTCCCACGTCAACTATTCATTGAACGGGTCCCACCTAACTTCAAAATACTAAAATAACAGTAAGTTTATTTCTAGCATTCTAACATCATACTCAAAAATGGTGACGATCCGACGGTCGGATTATCACGGATCAAACGATCCACAATTCCGGGTAAAATCAACATCAGTCAAACAATCGAATCTCAGAAACCCGTAAACATGAAAGATGTTTGCATCGACAAACACTACTCAACAAAGCAAAAATATCCTAAAAAAGTGGCCGGACGCGCTGCCACGCGCCGCCTCAGACGGTGGTGAGAAACTCACGCGCCGCCGGACCAAAGTCCAAACTAGATAAATCCGTTCGGTCAAATTGTAGAACACACAAAATGAAACAACTTTAAAACTTGCCTCGAAGTGAGATGATGGTCGGATCGGCCTAGATCGCCGTCGCAAGGTGCGGCTGCCCAAAATTTCAAAGCTTCGATCTGCCGTGTACGGTGGTCAAATCCATGACCAATAGCACAGAGTGGTTGTTAGGGAGGAGGAGAACAAAACCCAAGTGGTGCGGTGCGCCGCCGTGGCCGGAGGAAGGAGATCGAACCGGGTTGTAAATGCCGCAATCGGTCTTGCTCCGATGGGCGTGTTCCGGCGATAATCGACGGTCGTGAATGGCTCAGGGAGGTCGGCCGGTGGGTGGCGAGTCGGTCTGTTGCCGGGTCTTCGCCGGTGGACGTCGGGATCGCCGGGAAAAGTCGGGTCGGGTCGAGGTGTTTCCGGCGGGTCTGAAGGTTTTGGGATTTTCTGATTTTTTTCCAAAATTTTCAAAATTCGAAATTTTCTATTTATAGAAAATTTCCTAAATAGTAACTCGAACTTCAAAAATTCGTATCTCACTCATACGAACTCCGATTTAAGTGAATTTTATGTCCACGAACTCGTATCGACGAGCTCTACAACTCTCGTGAAGGAAGTATTCCTAAAATCATAGCCGAACAGAAAAACACCCGAAGACCAATCGTATCGTGACACGTGTCGCATGGTGACTCACCAGACAAAGCTGAGTCACCATGTGTGCTGTTCCAATCACTACCCGCCACGTGTCGGTTACTATTTAGACACTATTTGTCACTATTTGGATACTATTCACAAATACGAACAAATACGCACAAATAATTAATACGTATAATTATATCGTATTTATACAAATACGCCACATCATCAACAAAATACGCAAAAACATAAATTTCGCAAAATATTTATTTTTACCTTTCTGAAAATTAAGGATGAAAATTCGGGGTATTACAATCTACCCTCCTTAAAGAAATTTCGTCCCGAAATTTAAGTACACATAAAATCAGAAATCGAGGGATTTATCCCCCTATTTAAGCACAAAACTCAATCCCACAACAACAACAACCATAATCACGAATCACAACCACAACCGAGGTTATCACAACTTTAAATCCACTCCCAGAATTTATTTACTAATAAGCTGGGTAGTACACAAACACACAACACAGTAACAAACTACATTACAACTTGCACACACTCCTATTACAAATTCTGAAAATGTCTCACAAGGTCTTAACTACCAGAAACCATCCTTAAACCTCCAATAGTGACATTGTGGATAAGATGCAGGATATCTCGGAATTCCATACATCATCAGTTGGTAGAAATATGCTGCCTCCACGAAACACTTGCAAGTGTCGCAACATTCTCTACCAACATGCCTTTCTCCATTCACGTCCCACATGTTCTGGCCAAAAGGACGCCAAAAGCTCGACTCACCGCAAGTAAGACATTTACTGGCGGGCAGGAAAACATTAGTCGACGGAAAATAAGATAGTAGACGCTCATGACAGAACTCTGCCTGATGCATCATCCGCTCGACTTCTTCTCTACAGTAGTAGATGTTCCATCCGCTTCTCCACCAGACGAGGGCTTCACACAGGCGATGCACAATCCTTTGTTGCTCATCTCGTTCTCCCAAAATGATCCTCATCATACATGCTGCATAAAACGCAACATGATGACCTACCACCAAACTGGGACGTGCACCATAAAATGTTCCTGGTTTGCATGCTGCATCGAAGTACTCCAGGGCTAAAGATATGTTCGCCGCTTCCACAAGTACTCGTATTCCCATTCGGAACAGAGACTCCGGGTTCTTCGCTTCCCAACAACGATTTGCGAAGATACGCACTTGCCTATCTGTTTCTTCGCCACCAGTGGGTCTGGATCCACCATCGAACCCATCCATGTCGATGACAGCGAGTGTAGACCAGCTGTCAGCATACTCCTTGAAGGTCTTTGAAACACAACGGAGTTCCATTGTGCTCTGCAGGGATGCGGTAGCCACCAACTGGAAAATATACTTCCAGATCTCTACCGGAAGTTCACTCCAGTCTGCACTCTTCGAACGCTTGCTGCACTCTCCTTTGCTCACCATTTTGCAAGAGAAATTTTGAGAAGTTTGTTTGATAACAGATATGAGGTGAGTAACACAACTCCTTATCCCATGTATTTAAACCAAACTTTCCACCGTAAGGGAAACCTTTCTTTAATGTAAGTGCGGTGCACTCAACAACCCACTAAAAATAATTATTGCTCATATCTGTCTCAATTACTCAAAAGTATCGCCCACGATACAAGATTCCACAAGATTTAAATCCACAAAATCTCAATTTTCCACTAACGTCGATCATAATGGCTCTTTACTTTAAGTTTCGCATAATTAATTCCTCAAAAGATGCGAGGTCTCACAAGAGTGGAACTGTATGTGGAAACTCCATGCATCGGGAAAAAAAATCTTCCACGATCTCCAAGGTCTCCGACAATTAGCTGTAAATCAGCCACTCACTTTTGCTTTTGAAATTTTCAAATCCTCCACCAACAATAAATATACCCTTACGCATCCACTAACAGATACTTTCCATTAGTGCCATAACCTCCTTTCTCTTTCAAAGAGGACTTCTTCACCCCACTTCTCAGAAATTTACACCAACTCAAACATGTCACGCAAAGTGAATTCGTTCAGTGAATTACTTCAATCTGATCCCTCAGAAAACCAATTTTTTGAGGGCTTAGATGAAATAATTTCACCAGCAATCGAATTTAACAACGATATCGACATGCTAGACATGCTTCTAGCAAAAGACGAAGCCATTGAAGTAGCCCCAAGTCCACAAGTATCATCTCCACAAGCTGAACCTGGTCCATCCCAACGTATTCCACTGAGGAAGAGCTTCACCAAATACCAAGTCCAAGCATTGAAGGACTTCGTCGAGGCTTTTCCACAGCCAACTGTTCAACAGCGACAAGATTTGGGTGACCAAATAAGGTTAACGTTTGCACAAGTCTCTGCCTGGGTGATAAAGCATCGACCCCGAACGCCTGCCCAAACAACTCGTCAACAAAATTTTCTGCTGAGACAGAAAATCAATGAGCTTCAAGCTCAACTTAGTCAGTACCAAGCTGCATTCAGCCGAATCAACTGCAACCATTGTGGAAATCGAGTCACTCCCAATAGTGAGCTACTAAAAGGGATTGAAGAGACTACCCCACAACCTCAGACTCTTCCAATTCCTGCAGTCATCGGTCCAAGGGAAAAGTCTCACATGAGGAGGGATATTCAAAAGTGTATGTCGATCCCACATCACTCTTCTTCTACACAACAACCATCAGACAACATCAACCGTTCAGAACCTGAAGAAGCATCTGCCGTGGCAGAAGCATCTGTCGTGGCAGACACAACTAAGATTTCTGAAATCATTGTGTCGGTCAGAGATGAGCTAATCATCATGGCATCTGCTGCTGCGCCACTGTGGATCTCTGCACTCAAATCCAGCTCTGTCACGCTTCATGAGTTCCTGAATGAAGCAGAGTACAAGAGAATCTTCACTAACGGTATTGATCTTACTCCCACTAACTTCCAAATTGAAGCTTCACGCTACACAGCCACTATTCCCCTCAGTCCTGTCGTACTCGTGAATCTCTTCATGGATGTGGACCAATGGTCCACCATATTCGGTAGCATCATCTCGAGGGCAACGATCCTTGACGTGTTGTCAACAGGGACAACTGGAAGCTACAACGAAACCATCCAAGTCATGACTGCTGAATTTTAGGTGACCAGTCCATCTGTCTCCACTCGTGTAACTCACTTTGTTCGCTATTGCCAACGACAAACAGAACAAAGTTGGGCAATAATTGATGTCTCTGTGGACGGTTTAAGTTCAAATCTGGGTCCACATTCAAAATCTCAATGCAAGAAGCGTCCATCCGGATGCTTAATCCAAGATTTGTTCAACGGCAGCTCTCGTGTCGTATGGGTGGAACATGTTGATGTACATGATCAAATCATGCACCAAACATACCGAACGCTAGTGGAGTCAGGCATAGCCTTTGGAGCAAGGCGATGGGTAGAAATACTTCAGAGACAAGCGGAACGGTTAAATTATTCCGCGGCTGACACTTATCCACCTCAAGACTTTTGTGTCATACCATCTGTGGAAGGAAGAAGAAACTTGTTGCAGATGGCATGCAGAATAGTGACAGACTTTTACACAGACATCGGCAACTCTACTGCTCATGAATGGAAGGTAGCTGAACAAACCAAGTTCAGGGGTTCAGGGATAAGAGTCTCCACCAACAAAATCTGGAACAGGCTGAATAAGCCTCATGGTCTCACTCGAACTGCATCTGCAATAATCCAGCACCATGTCTCTCACAGAAAGCTCTTTGACTTTTTCATTGACGTACAAACTCGGAACCAGTGGGACCATCTAGCATTGGAAAAAGAAGTACAGGAGATTGCACATATCACAACTGGTCATGATCCACGCAATTGTGTCTCCTTGTTGCAAATGCACAACACCTATATACTCCAAGAAAGTTGTACTGATTCAACAGGGTCATACGTGATTTATGCCCCTATTAGTCAGTCAACGGTGCAGAAGTTAATAGGCGGTAGTGAGTTAGGTACTGTTGTATTCCTAACTTCAGGTTTTTCGATTCTACCAGATATGCCTACTGCTGGGAGAACAGAAGGAATCTCAGACAATCCATACATTGGTTGTCTAGTAACGGTAGCAACACAGATCTCTACTGAGTTGCTGAAGAACAAGAAAGGGTCAGTGGATCAAGTCTGTCGTTTGATCCAGGGTACGGTTGAGAGAATTAGAAATGTAGCCATGTAAGACTATCAATTTCGGAATTGTAATTTGTACTTTATATTCTTAACAACACAACAGCACTGAAGAGCACATGATGGGGATCCGCCGCGGTCGGGCCATCACTCGATAAATACTGTGTGCTATTAAGCATACGAAGTAACCATTACTTGGATGAACCTAAGAACCTAACGTCAAACCCTAAACCAATTCTAAGCTCTAAACCCTAACTTCACTTCACAATTTATCTCATCTTAAACACTTCTCTAGAGCATTCCTTAGCTCATTCACTTCTTCATATCGTAATCTAGGCTCTGATACCAAACTGTCACGCCCCAAATTTCGTAATATAAATAACAACTTGTTATTATCAATAAAACAAATCTGGAACGCGAAGGCTCGGTTACAAAACAACTGGAATATTTTTTTTTCTTTTATTCCAATAACAAAAACACACCGAACCTACAAATGTAAACATAGACTCGTTCTTTAGAGTCAACTATTACATTATACCAATTTACATATTAAATTGAAACTTCAAAATAAAAAGTAATTACCCACTCAGAGTATATTACATAGCGGAAGTCTAACAAAACCCCAATGCGTTAAACGTACATCTAGGAAACCTCAGCTTCAGTCCTGGTTACCCTAACCTGCAGGATAAACCCCTACACCATTGAATAGTGTACCGGGTTATAACAACAACCCGGTCAGCTTGCGAAGCTGGTATGAGTAAACATATAAACAACTCACAAGAGATAACAATAATTCTATCTCAACTTAATATTCAGATTAGTAAATTTCCAAAACATCACCACATTTATTTCAACAACTTACTGAAACTAATGTCAATCCGACAAGTCACAATCACCAAACGATTCCAATGATATATGTAATGCTTATACAAAATCATCAATCAATAAATCCATGTCCAATCTGGACAATAAAAAGAATGAATACTTTTGAGACTTCTTTTAAAAACAACATTCTTAAATCACAAGACCAACGAATGCATGTGACTTAAAAATCGGCTAAAAACAACATTCTTAAATCACAAGTCCAACGAATGCATGTGACTTAAAAATCGGCTAAAAACAACATTCTTAAATCACAAGTCCAACGAATGCATGTGACTTAAAAATCGGCTAAAGACAACATTCTTAAATCACAAGTCCAACGAATGCATGTGACTTAAAAATCGGCTAAAGACAACATTCTTAAATCACAAGTCCAACGAATGCATGTGACTTAAAAATCGGCAGACAGACTAGAGCTCTAACTGATGGGACGCTTGCCCAACTCATACCTCAGGGTCGAAACCCCTTCCACAACACAAATGAGAGAGAGATTCATTCTCATGACAACGAACAATACAATTACGTGAATCACATTCACCAATTAACCATTGTGAGTTTACTCACATCCAATCAAACATCAATCTCAATGTATATACTCTTTCCTTAAATCAATATATGCATATCCTCGCCATTTATTCAACTCACACCCAATCAGCAATATGATCTCTCTCAAAATGCTTTATTTTAAAACAACAAATAATTTCACAAATAAACTTAGTTTTCACTTACTTATGAACCGTTGACGATCGAGTCCATATATATTTCAAAACAAAACTTTACTTTCAAAATATAATTTCCTATGGCTAATTATTAAATCTGCCGTTCTTCAAGCTCCTCAAATGCACCCAATATATCAGAAATCCTCTATACCAATATTACGCAACAATTTATAACACAAGCCTAAATGCAATTCCAATATCGAGAATTCATGATATTAAGAATATACTGAATTTACACGTCCCATTCCGTGTAGATTCATACTAATATTACGCAACAATTTATAACACAAGCCTAAATGCAATTCCAATATCGAGAATTCATGATATTAAGAATATACTGAATTTACACGTCCCATTCCGTGTAGATTCATACTAATATTACGCAACAATTTATATCATAAACAATAATAAGAATATTTCCAAATAATCAATCCATCGTGAGTTTACTCACCTTTGTAAATTCCAGCAGCGTCTACGAACTCAACACTTAACCAGGTAATCAACAAGAAACGTCCGCTCGGCTACACGGTTTCCAAAAACACCTAAGAACAAGCATTTTGTTTCTCAGCACAAAAACAACTAAACGACAAACGAAAAGTGACCGTATCACTTCCAAAGTTAATCGGATGTCCTTAGAATATCGAAAACTATAAACCGGACTAGTTTGACCAAAAGTCAACTGTCGGTCAATGTGGGTCCCACATCACTATTCTTCAAACGGGTCCCACGTCAACTATTCATTGAACGGGTCCCACCTAACTTCAAAATACTAAAATAACAGTAAGTTTATTTCTAGCATTCTAACATCATACTCAAAAATGGTGACGATCCGACGGTCGGATTATCACGGATCAAACGATCCACAATTCCGGGTAAAATCAACATCAGTCAAACAATCGAATCTCAGAAACCCGTAAACATGAAAGATGTTTGCATCGACAAACACTACTCAACAAAGCAAAAATATCCTAAAAAAGTGGCCGGACGCGCTGCCACGCGCCGCCTCAGACGGTGGTGAGAAACTCACGCGCCGCCGGACCAAAGTCCAAACTAGATAAATCCGTTCGGTCAAATTGTAGAACACACAAAATGAAACAACTTTAAAACTTGCCTCGAAGTGAGATGATGGTCGGATCGGCCTAGATCGCCGTCGCAAGGTGCGGCTGCCCAAAATTTCAAAGCTTCGATCTGCCGTGTACGGTGGTCAAATCCATGACCAATAGCACAGAGTGGTTGTTAGGGAGGAGGAGAACAAAACCCAAGTGGTGCGGTGCGCCGCCGTGGCCGGAGGAAGGAGATCGAACCGGGTTGTAAATGCCGCAATCGGTCTTGCTCCGATGGGCGTGTTCCGGCGATAATCGACGGTCGTGAATGGCTCAGGGAGGTCGGCCGGTGGGTGGCGAGTCGGTCTGTTGCCGGGTCTTCGCCGGTGGACGTCGGGATCGCCGGGAAAAGTCGGGTCGGGTCGAGGTGTTTCCGGCGGGTCTGAAGGTTTTGGGATTTTCTGATTTTTTTTCCAAAATTTTCAAAATTCGAAATTTTCTATTTATAGAAAATTTCCTAAATAGTAACTCGAACTTCAAAAATTCGCATCTCACTCATACGAACTCCGATTTAAGTGAATTTTATGTCCACGAACTCGTATCGACGAGCTCTACAACTCTCGTGAAGGAAGTATTCCTAAAATCATAGCCGAACAGAAAAACACCCGAAGACCAATCGTATCGTGACACGTGTCGCATGATGACTCACCAGACAAAGCTGAGTCACCATGTGTGCTGTTCCAATCACTACCCGCCACGTGTCGGTTACTATTTAGACACTATTTGTCACTATTTGGATACTATTCACAAATACGAACAAATACGCACAAATAATTAATACGTATAATTATATCGTATTTATACAAATACGCCACATCATCAACAAAATACGCAAAAACATAAATTTCGCAAAATATTTATTTTTACCTTTCTGAAAATTAAGGATGAAAATTCGGGGTATTACAGATCGAGAGCATGTTTCAACCATTAGGAACCTCATTTGAATTTTGACACACCACTTGATTCTGACATCTTGTCGACGAGCCAAGGAGGACTGCGCAAAGGACCTCAAATCCTAGAATTAATATTACAAATATAATAAAAATTAATTTGTAGGCCGACCTGTACCAACGAACATGTCATCTCAAAAAGAATTTTTCCTAATTATGTTGTGATTTACAAAATTAGATAAAAATGTCTTATTTTTGTGTTCAAAGCACCGTACGAATGGAATCCTTAGCATTTTAACCTCTCTCTTAGACTTTGGACAAAAGCTCTCTAAGCTTTTCTAAATTTTCAATTTTCAAAAAAAAATCATGTGCTATAGTACACGCTATTGGGAGCCCGCGAACATTTTTCACCGAAGAGGAACTTCTACCGGTGAATAACTCATCGCTAAAGGCCATTGCCCCTATTTATTTTTTGCCTTACAAAATTTGATAAAAATGTATCATTCCCCTAATCAAGGATTCCTCGATGTTTTAACCTCTTTATTAGACCCCGGACAAAAGCTCTCTATGAATTTTCAAAGTTTCATTTTTCACGAAAAAACTGTGATAACACACACTTTTGGGAGCCCGAGAACATGCTTCATACAAATGGAACTTCATTGCAATTTTGATGCATCATGTGGTCCTCACAGCTCGTTTGCGAGCCCAAGAGGACTTAGCAATGGTCATGGAATCATAGATTTAAATTTATAAATATGGTAAAAATATATTACAGGGGGACTAACACCGACGATGTACTAATTCGTCGGTTAAGCTCTTCTCCACTATTTATTTTGTGCTTTACAGAATTCGATACAAATGTATTGTTTTCGTGCTCAAAGTGTCGTGCAAATGAATTACGTACTCAGCAACCTAAACCCTAACTATCATCCAATATATTTATGGGCTAACCTCAATGAGTGTGACCTTTTCCTTTGTGGTGTTGAGCCAATCTTGGGAGATGATGAAGCAAAGAGATTTGGACTGAAAGTAATTTTGCTAGTTTAAGAAAGAAGAAGAAGAGGTAGCGAGAGGAAAAAAAAATCCATCTTTCTGCGAACAGAGCAAACGACGTAAAAGATTGGGGTTGGGAAGAAAGTTTATTAAAAGAGGGTATTTGTGAATTTTTTAATCCTCTAGATGGTCATTTTTCAACTGTTTTAAAAAACATGGTCGTAGTCAACTTAGAGGTCTAAAAGTGGTTATTTATCAAAATTTCCCGAAATATCTATTGAAATCGTGAGCATCAGCGTGTAGGTTCCAGATCCAAGTGAGTAGTAAGTATTTGAAAGTTAAAAAATAAAAAATAAAAAATACAAATCTACTCTTTTGTACATTTTTCCTATCACCTATGAAAGTAATTGCACGAAAGCATTCAACAAAGAGCGTGACATAGAAAAGAAGTCATATTCTTACTAAAGAAAATGGTATTTCTTTTGTTACTTTCTTGTGGTGGAACATAGTACTACTGCAATGGCAAAAGTTACTTGCTGATCAACAATATATTGGCAACTAGCTCTCTTCCAACTCTGGCCATTCTCAAAGAGCTTAAAGCTAAAGTTGCCAACTACCCATAGTATAAAGCTAGCACCAATTTCTCTCTTTCTCAAATATCCATGTGTTGGTTTTGTTCAAACTCAAAACCAACCATTGTTTTACAATGAATATACTGTCATGCATGATGAGAGTTTAACGTGTGGAAGAATGTGATTGTCATCATCAACAAGGTCCCCTCCATATTTCCTCTTTTTAATAAAGCTCACAGTATATATGAAGCTTCACCCACAATTTCAAGATGTTTGATTTCATTTTTTGTTTTGTTTTGGTCATTGGAATCTACCTTTGAATATTACTATAAGGAAGCAAAGACACACACATCATTTTCCAACTGTGTATAAATAAAGAAAGACTAATCTTATAGAAAAGGGTGGTGTGTGTAAACAAGAAAAGTGGCATATCATATTGTATTCAAATTAAGTAGCATGGTTATTACTCAAGTTTATTTTAAGTAATTGGGTTTCAATGAATGTTGCACAATGATTAGTTTGAGTAGATGTACTTAAAGTACGCAATGGAAAATGCAGGTACAATGGCTAGGGCAAGGGGTCGGGAAGACAGAAAAGAGAATGGTCTATATTTTAAAATTCGATTACGAAACGTATGGACAAAGATTACAAAGAACAAAATTTGATCTGATAAAAGGGTTTATTACAAAATTAGTTTATGTGAATATATGACGGAAAATATCGGGGTGACATGAGAAATTTCTTTGAAACTTAACTATAATTGGTTTAATGACTTACAATTGACATGCCAATGATTTAGTATGCATGATTGGAGTTTATGTGTTTGAAATGCAGCTTCAAATACCTTCACGTCCTTTCTCTTTCCGCCAACTTCCTCCATTAAAAGCTCTACCAATTGATCTGCTTTGGTGGCATTTGAGCTGGATCGGATATATGTACTTCAATTTTTAGAAATGCACCCACAAAAGAAAGCAGTTTCTCTCTTTTTGAGCCGGGCAATCTCATGTTCATGAAAACGTACAAAAATCAGGAACAAAAAATCTTACCGGATTATTCTTAAAGTTCTAGTGGACTTCTCTTTTCTTACGAAGCTAGGATTTTTCTCTCATAATATTGATACTTATCCAACATATTTATCATTCTATTTTTTTTTTGACAAACCACTTTACCATTCAAAATTTCAAATTAAAGAGGCTAGTTAGATGCCTAGGTCTAAATAATCAAATTTCAAAAGAAAATGGCTTTCTAAAGTCTTTTTGTTTTCACTTAATTTTCCTTTCGAGTTATGCATTTGCCAAGCCTAGTAGTTATATAGATTTGTTATTTATAACAAAGCAGACCGCTAAGTGATTAGTTATGTAAATTATGCCTACCATAAGTAATGTATGAGCATTTCAATATTTTCATTCCTATGAAATTGCATTAAGCATGCCTCTACCATTAGATTAGTAGCCAAAGTTTTTTGTTTTTGAGTGGTATCCCATGTGACCCCAGCACCCAACATGGATGATATCACGCTTACGCTTCGGTGACCACGAGAATAGTACAATCGAGTTTCGAACCCAAGACCTCTAGTATTACCATCAGGCTTGACATCCGCCCACTAAATCATATCTCGTGGTTAGTAGCCAAAGTCTTATTTGCGCACTTCAACTCTACTAACACTTGTGTATAGGATCGATTTCGTTGCAATTCCTATCTTCTGTTTTTAACAAGTAAAATAGATTAAAATTTCACTTCAGCCAATATAAATTTGAAAATTTCCATGTCCTAATGTAGGAAAGTGATAACCATGTTCATACACTTGAAGAATTTAGGTGTCTATCCATGGGACCACTTTGCCAAAATTACTTCATAATTTCTTTCTATTTCTATTTTCTTTGGAAAATGGTACTCTGTCTATGATTGTCGTCTGACATCCGATAGTATACGGCTAACATTTTCCTTTCACACCAGCGGACCCCACTTTCACAGTCATCATCGTACTCGCATGCACAGCGCGTGCTATGGAGGCGCTGACGGCAACGGCTATACGTGGCTGGTCAAGAAAGGCGGGCGTGCGTAATACGCAGCGCGCCGACGTGCGGTGATTTCATGGACCACCGGGTATTTAGATTTTAGACACACTTTTTCATTTCAATCTGGGCGTACAACTGCACAAGGGTATTTAGAAACACTTTTCCATATGGTCCTAATTACCCTTAACCTTTGTGTTTATCTTTTGAAAATTTTGGAGGGTAATTAACTAGTATGAAAATTACTAATTTCTTCACATTACAAGAAGTTCCTTATATTAGTTTAACAAATAACAGAGGAAGATTACTATCCAAAATTTAATTTTGGCGCTCATGGAGTTAGAGCATCAGCAATGAGGACTCATTATTTGGGTCTAAATTGGCCGTAATCCAAATTTGAGTCCATCAGAATAGTGGATAAAATGACTTACTTTTTTGGGTGCCACAGTGGTGCATGACTCATTTTTGGATTCATATTTTTGGACTTATATTTTTGGACTCAAATTTAGGTCATAAATTTGAGTCATCTCCGATGTGGCATATAGATATTGGACCCAAAAATCCCACTTATTCTCTCTCATTGATGAATCATCAATTTCTCTCTTCAAAATCCTCTCAAATTAGTTGCACATGGGGGGACCCACAAATATAGGTCCAAAATTTTTGAGTCCAAACTAGACCTATATTTGGGTCCAACATTTGAGTCTCCAGTAACTATAAGTCCTACTCCCTCCGATCCACTGTGGGTGTTTTTGGACCCAAAATATAGGTTTTGGACCCAAATTTGGGTCCCCATTGTGGATGCTCTTAGAGCATTCGTCACAAAACCGGCTTTTCGAGCTACATATTTGGAGTAAAGTTCATCAAAGAAGACTAGTCTTAGTATTTTATTTATCATTTAGTAACTGCATTGCATCAGATGAACAATTATTTCTAAATAGATTTGATGAAGAGTTTCAAATCGCTCTCGGTTTTGATCGTCCGAAAACTTTTATCAAGGATCTCTGAAAGTTTGGCCATCAACAGGCATCACACTAATTACGAATTAAATTCGGTAACCGTTGTGACTGAGGGTCAGAATGGACATTGTAAGCTTCGTTAAACCCCCAGAGAGTGCCTAAATCACTTGCTATAAAAGTGGTTCCATGTAAGCAAAGCTTTTCGTTAATCTAATCCAAAAATGTTATGCAGCAGCAAACCTCCTCTGTCTCTCTGCCCTCTGACACTGCCTCTTCTCTTTCTTCACCAATGCATAAAAGCGAGCACCTCCCACTGAAATTCCCTCTCACACAACACAAAACCGAAGAAACAGCTCGACCCGACCCACCAAAAATGCGGGCCTTTCTTGCCCCGATCTTGGTCCTTGTCGCCGTGCTAATGTCCCCGTCTGTCGTCTACTGTGGTGACCTCCCGGCCACCACCACCACCACCACCACTTTTCTCTCTCTACACAGAGCCTTCCCGCCGACCCAACGAGTCCAACTCGACCGCCTCCGAGCTCGCGACCGAGTCAGGCACGGCCGCCTCTTGCAGAACGTAGTCGGAGGCGTTGTCGACTTCTCAGTCGAAGGCTCCTCCGATCCCTACCTCGTCGGGTAATTTTATCACCTGGGTTTTAATTTGTTCGACTCTTCTTGTCTGAAGCTTGAAGCTTTTAATGTGCTTTGTATTAATGGGTGTCCCAAATTGGAAAATATTCTTCAGTCAGTATTTTTGGGTAAAGCATTTATTGTCTGCAAGGTTTTTTTGGTTCTTGTTCTAGCTCCGGAGAGACTGAAAAGGAAAGAAAGCAAAAAGCTTGAGTCTTGTTTTTTTTTTTTGGGCTATGAAAAAGCTTGACTATGGTCAATTCATCAATCTTTCTGGAAAAATTAGTGCTTCTTCAATCTTTCTCGGCGACCAAGACGAGACCCAGTGCTTGATTGGTTTATAGAGATGGACATTTGAAAAAGAAAAAAAAAGATTTTTTTTTTGTTGTTTTTGTATAATTTAAAATTTACATGGTTGACCAAGTTTGGCATTTTGCTGTTTCAATCAGGTTGGATTTGCCTCTTTTGTGTATGGATCTATTTCTTGGTTGCATTTAGTTATATTCTGTTTTTATTCTCCGAGTAAGATTGGGAATCATTTTGCTTTGTCCAGTATTGTATATAAAGATTATGACTTTTGTTCATCTTCAATTCTTGCCATATTGGTTTTGTCTAGGCTTTATTTTACAAAAGTAAAATTGGGCTCTCCACCAAAAGAATACAATGTGCAGATCGATACCGGAAGTGACATCTTGTGGATTACCTGCAATTCTTGCAGTGATTGCCCCCAGACTAGTGGACTTGGGGTAAATTTCTGATTCTTATTCATTGCTTACTGTCATTTTAAGAACCTCGTAGAGTAAAGAGCCAATTCAAAGCTTAACAATATTGCACATTACTATTTCATGTGTTACAGATTCAGCTCAATTTATATGATTCTGCCAGCTCGGCAACTGCGGGGCTGATCTCATGTTCAGATCCAATATGCACTTCTGCGGTTCAAACTTCAGCAACAGAGTGCTCTGTGAGTAACCAGTGCAGTTACACTTTCCAATACGGCGATGGAAGTGGGACATCTGGTTACTATGTATCAGATGCACTATATTTCGACATGATTCTAGGGCAGTCTTTTATTGCCAACTCTTCGGCAAGCATTGTTTTCGGGTGAGCTGTCTTGACTTAAAACTGAAATGGTGTGTGTGCAAATGTGGAACGGAAAGCAATCACTGACATAGAAAGGAGAAAGGGTGAAAGAGGCAGAAAATAAGAATAACTATCTCTTAAGAATTTAAGATTGCTCAGTTTTTACTTTTCATCAATGAATAAAGTAAAAGTGGCAGTTTCAGGTAGAGTGATTCAGCATTTCTATAATTACAATGAATTTTGTAATAGCACGGCTGACTAGTCCCACAGAGTCGAGATCTAGCATGATGTCGAAGAACATAGTTAATGGTGCAGAATTATTCTGATTATTAGTGTGCTTGTGTGTTTGAACTTATTGAGGAATCATTTAAGTATTTTGACAAAGCAAGAGTAATGGTATATCTCATATCATAAAAAAATTTCATTTGCTGTGAGATTCCTTAATGTCCACATGCTTTCTGTTTATTGAAGCTTATTGCCTTGGATGATCGTGTTGGAAACAGGTGTAGTATCTATCAGTCTGGTGATTTGACCAAGACAGATAAAGCGGTCGATGGGATATTTGGGTTTGGCCAAGGGGCATTGTCTGTAATATCCCAGTTGGCATATCGAGGGATAACTCCCAAAGTATTTTCCCATTGTTTGAAGGGAGATGGCAATGGTGGGGGTATACTTGTTCTTGGTGAGATTTTGGAGCCAAGTATTGTTTATAGTCCCCTTGTCCCATCACAGTATGTTTCTATCCTATTGAAATTTCTCTCGTTTATTTCTAGTATTAATTTTTTCTCTGGAACTGTGAAGTGGGAATTCATTACATGTGTAGATTATTATTCGTTCTTTTTGTTGTGTATTTATATTATTTCATTCCAACACAATTTTATTTGGTCACCAGTGGACCTTGACTATGAAATATTTTTTTTACACACTTAAATGGTTGCATGCTCTAACTTCTTAACATTGAGTCGGTCACTTTTGGTTTTTTGAATTTTAGTTTTAGCTATTTGATACTGGCACGGAGATTTACTTGAGTATGCATAGTTGGAATAAAAGGATGACGTACTGTACCTCGTTTTCTATCCTGAGAAACATGTGCTCAGTCTTTCTTTTGCTGCTCAGACTAGATAGGGTTCGTCACTGTCATCCAGATCATTTCTAATGCTTTGTTTTTTACTTGGATGACATAAATAAGATCATTGTTTCTCTGAGGAAGTTTGCCATTTTTGGGAGTCATTGAGTGGATAGGGTGGGGGTGGTGTACCCACTTGTGCAGGAGGCAGATTTTTATAAACCTTGCAAAATTGATTAACTAGGTTTTTTTTCTTTTATTACGAAGATTGATTTGCTGGTGTGCAATCTTATTTTTTAAACATCATGTCGTTACCTGTGTACTGATGCTGTAATATAGTGTTCACTTCTAAATAGAAATTTGATGGTTTTTTTTTTCCCGTAATGCAACTGATTCCTAATTTAATATTTTCAGGCCTCATTATAATTTAAATCTTCAGAGCATTGCTGTCAATGGGCAACTCTTACCAATTGATCCAGTAGCCTTCACCACATCAAACAGCCGAGGAACTATTGTTGACTCGGGCACAACTTTGACATACCTTGTGGAGGAAGCATATGATCCTTTTGTCAGTGCTGTAAGTTTGTTCACTGGTTGATTAGATTTGATGATTCACTTAGATTAAATTCATTGTTATCACTTGGATTAAAAAAGTTAGGGTCCTTTTGATTGTGATTCCGTCATCATTGCTATATCATTAAGTTTCACGAACAGGAGCTCCACTTGTTAAGGCATAATTTAAGCTCAGTTCCCATTGTGACTTTATTTTCTTCTCCATTTAAGTTGTGTCATGTCTCATTCCAGTTGCTATTGGGGGCCAACTTGACTTTGACGCTGCTGTTTGCATCTGCTTTATATCCTTACTATCTGAGTTTGGGCTTCCTTTTAGTTAGTGTACTGCATGAGAACAATCAGCATTCAGAGGAACATAGAGGGGAGGGCTTAATTAGTTTCTCATTGCATGTTTGAAGTTGTGGCTGCTAGCTGCTTTTAATATCAGTATGTGCTGAAGCTGCTTTTGTTGATTTTTTATTGGATGTGTAGATAACTTCGACTGTTTCACAATCTGCGACTCCTCTCATTTCCAAAGGAAACCAGTGTTATCTAGTTTCCAACAGGTTTGTTCTATTGACGTAATATGTTTTCAGTTCCTTTCTCTAGAAACATGGAGGGTGGGAATAACAGTACCATTTTGTCTTTCATTTTTCAGTTTGGCTGAGGTGTTTCCTCCAGTCAGTCTAAACTTTGCTGCTGGTGCTTCTATGGTGTTGAAACCAGAAGAGTACCTTGTACATACTGGTTTTGTTGTAAGTTGTTCCTCCTGCTCCTTCTGGAAAGTTCTTAGTTAAAGTAATTGCAAATTGTTGGACATAAAAGTGTTGTATTGTTACAGGAAGGTGCTGCTATGTGGTGCATTGGTTTTCAGAAGGTTCAGGGAGGGGTGACAATTTTAGGAGGTTAGGCTGCCTTTTAATTTTTTTTTGGAAACCTTCTCTGATTCACAATTAAATCATATTGCATCTACAGTACCTAGTGAGTGTTCTGTTATTCAATTAATGTAGCTAATAAATCATAGTCTATAATAACTCAGCTTAGAGGCATATTTAAAGAAGGAACTACCATTTAGGTTTGAGTTCTTAGATGCCATGTTTCAAGTGCAAGGCTCACATGACATACCATGCATGTCTTTAATGCACCTTATACTGTATCTGTGACCACTACTGCATTCCAGTATTCAACTTCCTTCCCTACTCAAATCAGATATATGTTGGGATTTTCATGAATATCCTCTTCAAATTTGCTTGAGTGCTATATGCTCCCAAAGTTATTTAAGCTCTGGTTTGTGGTTATATTTTCTGGTCTACCTGGTGGAGGCTTCTGAGGACTTTGCATTTGTTTAGTACATTTTAAAGACATGGATATTGATTTTTGCTGTTGTTTTTTCGAATTAATTCTTGAGCATGTATGTTAATCATAGATGTGTCATTCTATTGGCTGGATTTCTTCATGTGCAGATCTTGTTCTAAAAGATAAGATATTTGTGTATGATTTAGCTCGTCAGCGGATTGGATGGACTAACTACGATTGTAAGTTCAAACACAAGTGCACGAACTTATTTCCTTTTTCTTTTCCCCTAGACCTTTGGACCAGTACCTATCTCATAAGTTTATACCTTTCATTTTTTTTTTCAGGCTCAATGTCGGTAAATGTTTCAGTAACTTCTAGCAAAGACGAATTTATCAATGCAGGACAGCTGAGTGAGAGCAACTCATCAGGAGACATGCTTTTCAAGCTGCTAACAACAGGGATTATGGTTCTCTTACTGCACATATTGGTGTCAGTGGACTACCATCTTCTGTAGTTTTAGAACCTCAGATTCTAAATTGGATTCTCGTTACAATGCGCATCAGCTTGGCTGATCTTTATTTATAGTGATCAGGGCCAGGGTCACCGTGTATATCATTCTGATGTGCTTCTGATTTGTGTCAATGGGGGGACATCGATCATCTTTATAGTTCCGCTTTGTTGCCATATATGGTTCTCCATTTTCATCAATTTGTGGCCTGCAGAAGCAGAGTAAGTCAATTGTAGCTAGTGTTCGATTTAGGTAGGGATATAGAAATTCTTCATGGGATGTCAGTTTGTTGGGTCGATATCAGTTTTGTCTACTAGTTTACTAGACGATTCCAAATTGTTCAATTTGTAGAGGAATGTCAAAATGTATAGTCCCCAAATGAACAGATTATTTGTCCTCGTACAAATTAAGAACATAGTTGGCTGTGTCTGTGTTCAAAACATTTGTGCATTGGGGCTACATGTGTTGCAATTCTTGATTGTGTTTGCATCTATGGTATGAGTCCTTACTTAATAGATTGTCATCAGCAATTTTTTTTTTTTTACTTCCCTTCGGGGGTGTCTGAATACAATGATAGAAGCAAGAACGCCGAAATCAGCATTGAGCATTAGAACACATTTTTATCTGTGTTGGTTTAAAATTCTCACCTACTTTGTTAAACGAGAGCTGAAATCTAGTCAAGTTTAGGAGGCTAGGCGTCCTCATGCCTACATCATCAATGCAAAAGAAAAATACAACCGGGATGTGTAAAGCTAAAACGCGGAGAATTAGAGCTTGTTTGAGATTGCTTTTAAAAAGTCTAAAAACACTTTTTAAATTTGGTAAAAACGCTTTTTTTACGAGGAAATACTTGACAAGTGCTTTTCAAAACCACTTTCAAGTGCTTCTAAAACTCATCCAAGACACATTTAATTTTTTTATAGTTATAATTAATTTTTTCAATTAATTTAAAAGCGCTTTTAGGTCTCAGAAAAGTAATTTCAAACATGCAATTAGAGATGGATAAAATTCTGAATGATAACATCCATGACCCAAGAAATACTAAAACTAAGCAACGAAACAGAAGGGTTGGTGAATGCTCTGAATGGAAGCCAGACCAAGATATAAGTTTGCAATAAGTAGCATCAATGTGTTGGCAATGACTATTACACAACTTCTGAGTCATACCATGGGGATAGAGAGTCAATCGAAAACCAAAACTAAACTGAACAACTGAAAATGCGTTCAAGAAAATTGAGAATCGGACAAGTAATCATAATTTAGAATCAGAAAAAAATGAAAAAAAGAGTGTTTTTATAGCAAAGAAATAGGAAAACCCATACAAATATAGAGGGTTGATGTTGTGTACATGAAACAAGGCGTCTCTTTGGGGTGAAAATTCTGGCTGTGAAAGGTGCCGAGCAATTGTGGCTTGTGAATGGTGTGCCAAAGCTTTGAAGCAGTCTTTGCGCTCCTGGACCCCCACTATACGCTTCACACTTTTGTCTTTTTACATGTGGCATTTTTGTTCTAAGCTTGACACCTGTCACCTTCTTCTCAGATGTGACTTGGACTTGGAACGAACAAATTTTTATTTTTTGTTGGTTTTATTATTTTCCCGAAAAAAAAAAAAACTTATTTTCATCTCATCCCGTCTCATTTTCTTTTCTTATTTAAAAGTGGATTTCCTCTTGGTATCTTGTCCACTTGGTAAAATACTACTAAATTGATCATCAAACAACCATTTTTGAGCCCGCGTTGATTTTAATTAAACATTTATATGATAATTAAATTTTTTGAAATAGTGGTCATGTAAACATATTATGTAAGGTCTGTTTGTTGAATACGTACATAGAGTGTTTGTCAAAGTTGTCCACAAACGATTATAAATTTCTTTTTCAACACATCATGTAGCATTTTTAGAATAATGACCATTGGAATGGGGAAATATTATTATGACAAAGTTATTTTTCGGGTAAAAAAGGAAATAATTTTCGCATTAAATAAAATATTTTCCCTTAATAAATTAGATAACATTCCTAAACAAAAAGTATTATTTTCCAAAAAAATATAAAGACGTAATAAATCCAAAAATGGATTCCCGAACGAACCCAACAACTTTCTCACCAGGACGCTTTCCCTTGCATCTCTCCCCAACCCGAATTGCTGTGGGTTGATGACGGCTGATGTGGCATAACCAAATCACACAAAACGACTCTCCTGAAACGTCACATACTGGAGCGTTACACCACGCGCTATCTTCCCGCGCGTGAGAGGGGCCCCACTCCCCCCTGGGCGAATCCTAGTGAAAGGCCCAACCTCCATTGCGTCCATGCAAAAACCCCCTCCACACCTTTTCATCTCTGAAATCCATCAGAGTGAGTCCCCTCTGTCTTTCTCTTTCTCTCTAAAAACCAAAAAAAAAAAAAAAAAGCCGAAAAGAAAATCGCCTTTCTCTCTCTCTCTTCCATTTCACTCTTAACCCTCTCTTAATCGCATTAACTGTTCATCAAGAACCGAACGGAAACGGTGGTTTGATTCATAAAGAAGAGGAGGAAAGCCTCCGGTAACTGAAATACGACCAACATTGCCTCTGTTTTTGTGAAGAATTTGCAAGATCGTCCATGGCGGTACCTCAGACTCCGACTACAACGCTCGCCGTGACGGCGTCTCTGTACGTCGGAGACCTCCATCCGTACACCACCGATACCGAGCTCTACGAGGCTTTCAACAACGAGAACAGGACCGTCGCGTCCGTACGGGTGTGTAGGGACACCACCACCGGCCGTTCTCTCTGCTACGGCTACGTCAACTTTGTCAACACCGATGACGGTACCGTTTTTCCCTTTCCATTTTTTGTGAATTGTCGACTCTTTGGCGTTTCGGGATGAAACGAAAGGGAATTGGAATCTTTGATCCTCGGTAGCGTTAGATTTTACGTTGTCGCGAATAAATTAGAAATTTTGGCAATGAATTCAATTTGTTTGGCCTTCTTGATTTGAGATTTTGGATTTCATTTGGTGATCTGTTTGGTTACTGACAGAATGCAGCTACTCACTTGGATTTTACCACTGTTTGGAATTATTAGAAAATTTACTCTGTAAAGCCTAATTTGGACTGAAACGATGCGTTTCCAGTGCTGTGTTTTTGGTGCCTTGAAAGTTTGAAGATTTGGTTAATAATTGAAACTTTCTCGTTTTTAAACCAAGATATATAATTTTGTTTAATTTCTTCTCAAAAGTAGATGTTTGTTTCATTGAGTTTTATGCTCTTTCGAAATTGTTTGGTGTTTCCAATTGAGATTATTCTATCTTGTTGGGAGGCCTCTGCATTAGAGAACAAAAATGATGAATTGCGATTTTTTAATGTTGATCCGCTTGATTGTTCTACTCGATGTAGAGGGGAAATGGAATTTTGGGTATCCTATGTGAGTTTCATTTTTATTCTTTGCATTTTGATACGTTTGATCGGTGGTTGACACTGCATGCTGGTGAAGTTCTAATTTAATTAAGCCTTCTTTGATATTTTTTATTTTATTTTTTTCTTTCTAATAGCAATTCGAGCCATTGAAATGAAGAATAACACTGATCTGAATGGAAGAGTGATAAGGGTCATGTGGTCTCATCGTGATCCTGATGCTAGGAGAAGTGGAATAGGGAATGTGTTTGTCAAGGTATGTCCTGTTGATTTACAGAAGTCAATGCCACTCAGACCATCCATTATTAAGTGCATTCTTTTTCTCTGTTGTCAATACTTGCTGTATAACTATTTTGTTAATCTGTGGCAGAACTTGGGCGAAGCGATCGACAATGTTGGGCTTCAAGATATGTTTAGGAAATTTGGAAATATTTTGTCTTGCAAAGTTGCCATGTTTGAGGATGGTAAGAGTAAAGGCTATGGCTTTGTTCAGTTTGAGTCTGAGGAATCTGCAATTGCTGCTATTGACAAGCTAAATGGCTCCACAAACGGAGACAAACAGTTGTATGTTGAATTCCTATCTCGTTCCATACTTATATGAATGTGATTATTTGGAGATACATATGTGCATGTGTACTGATATGTGTGTATTTGTTTATGATAATAACAATTGGCACAGGTATGTCGCAAAGTTTGTTAGAAAGAGTGATCGAGTTTTGCCCAATCCTGATGTGAAATATACAAATTTGTATGTGAAGAATTTGGATCTAAATGTCAGGGATGAGCTTCTGAAGGAAAAGTTCTCTGAGTTCGGGAAAATTGTAGGCTTTGCAATAGCAAGGGATGAAAATGGGATTTCTAGAGGTTTTGGCTTTGTGAGCTTTGAGAGTCCAGATGATGCTAGACAAGCATTGGAATCAATGAATGGAACTCAATTCGGTAGGTTTTGTATATACTTAGGCCCTTGGTTGGAATTATGGATGCAATCTTTTGATTAGGAGCTCTTTTTTGTCTATATATTGGGTAGGTTCCAAGGTTCTGTATGTAGCAAGGGCACAGAAAAAGGCAGAGCGTGAGCAAATTTTGCGTCGTCAGTTTGAGGAAAAACGGAAGGAGCAAATGTTAAAATTCAAGGTAGTTTATTCAACATTCCTCCCCAAAGGTCTCGTATCACCCAAGGTCTCTTAGCATAGCATCTTATCCTTGTATTTCTTGGTTTATTTTACAGGGATCAAATGTGTATGTGAAGAACATTGATGATGATGTCACTGATGAAGAGCTCATTGAACACTTCAGTCAATGTGGCACGATTACTTCTGCAAAAATTATGAGAGATGAGAAAGGAATAAGCAAGGGCTTTGGTTTTGTTTGCTTCTCTACCCCCGAGGAGGGCAATAAAGCTGTGATTACTTTTCACGGTAATAAACTAGGAAACCTTCATATGGTAACATTAATTTAAATTTTCTGCACAAGAAACTATCATAAAGTCATACTTTTAACCTCTTTTTTTATATTGAAATTACGTTTTGTTTTGTGGTGTCTATGCATACTTTTTGGAATTGCTCAAGTTATGGAAATTCTGTTTCAGTTATTGTTTTTTCTATACAAGTTTTTAAACTGTTCATTGAGAACTGAGAAGACTGTTTAAGCTTTTAAGCTTTGTGATACTAAATCTTTGTATGCCATGTTTTCTGAGCTGTTAATCATCTTGTCATTGATATCTGACAGGATATATGTTTCATCGGAAGCCATTGTATGTTGCTATTGCTCAAAGGAAAGAAGAAAGACAAGTTCAGTTGCAGCTTCAATATGCACAGCGTATGGCAGGATTTGCTGGTCCTTCAACAACTGTCATCCCTGGTGGATACCCTCCTATCTACTATCAGGCTCCATCTGGTGTTGTTCCGCCAGTGCCTGCTCGACCAGGGATGATGTATCAGCCTTTGGGATTGAGGCCAGGATGGAGAACTAATGGCTTTGCACCTACCTCTGGACCAGTCTATCAAGCACCGCCTGTTCCTGTTGTGAGTCCCACTCTGTCTCAACTCAACAATCCTTAAACTTCTTTCCAGTTTTTAAGCTCATCTGCATGCATGTCTTTCCGTCAATTCTTTTTAGACAACCATGTAGAACAAATTATAATTTTGAGTAAAAGCAGAGAATTATTTTGGATATCTTATGCCTAGTTCAAATTTCATTTACAGATGCCCAATACTTCAAGGCATAGGCAAAACAGGGGCAGAATAAATGGGCATATGCTTCCTCAGGGAGGTGCATATATTCCACATTTGCAACAGCCAACTCAGTTGACTTTCTCCTCAAAGGATTCAAACAATCAGCAGGTTTGTTTTCTTTTACTAAAAGCTTTCTGCCACTCTTTGAGTATTTGAATACTTTCTTGTGACATAACTTGTAAGTTGTAACGTTTCATTTCTCAATGAAATTATTTCTCCAATTTTCCACTTCTTTGGATATCTCTGTTTGTGTACCCCTTTTGATAATGCTGTTACAATGTTGTTTCATACGTTTTCATACATTATAGGATGATCTGGTGATATGGGTATTTGGAGATTCTGTCCTGCCAAATAGGTTTTCCATTCTTTTTTTTTTCCCGAAAATATTTCACAAATTTTAGTCTTTGGAGGATTGGCGCTGAAGTGACTATTTTCTTGCTCCACTTTGTTGCATGCTTGATAATGTGTATGACATGTGAACCATTTATGTGACAAGTTCTAATCTCACAAGCCATGCATTGCAGCGGACGGGGCAGCCTAAGTATGTTCCTAATGGGCGTCAACGTGACATGAATAAAGGATCAGGAGTCTCATCTACTGCTTCCAATTCTGTTGGAGGTGGGTCTCAAGGACCAGAGATGCTGAGTAGCATGCTTGCTGCTGCTTCTCCTGAGCAGCAGAAGCAGATCCTTGGCGAGCGTCTCTTCCCACTAGTCCATAAACACAAGGTGATGCTTCTGCTTACTTTAAGTCTTTCTTAGGTATCACTTGCTTTTTTGGAGGTTGGAGGTTAATTAGTTCATTTCTTGATATGATGTAAAGAGGCCATAACAATCACTCTCAGAAATTCTGTTCCTCTATTCTTTTTTCTAACTAGACCATCAAACAAACTCAAACGCTATTGGCACTGACCAAAAAGTTACACAACATTTGTACCTGCAGCCGGATCTTGCTTCAAAAATTACAGGGATGCTGCTGGAGATGGACAACTCAGAACTGCTGCTTTTATTGGAGTCTCCTGAGTCTTTGGCTGCCAAGGTGGGAGAAGCTGTTCAGGTGCTCAAGATCTCCAAGACTAAAGTATCTAGCAAGGATTCCCTTCATTCTAGTTACCTTTCTGCTGAGGTTGCAGTAAATTGAAAGGGCAACTGCAGTTATGCGCGGTTAGAGGTTTTGTTGCAACTCAAGCTCCGGGAAAAAGAATTTTTGATACTTAATTGTCACCTTTGTTATCTTTTTTTAGTACTTTCCTTGCTTTATAGAACAGTAACGTCTCTAGTCACTATCGTAGTAGTAATGATAGAAGTGATAAATAGAGGATTTTGGAACAAATTGTTTTTTAAATTTTGGGATTTGGAACTTAATGGTTTTAATATTGGCAAACATAATTCTATCTTTGTTTTGATTTAATTCTGCAGAATAGTTTTCTGTTTTGGATGGTGGTTGTTTGCTTGAGCTTCGTACTAGTTGTATCCCTGTTAGTCGTGTCTGTTTTGTGGAGGAATTTGAGCTTGAGAAATGCGTGATTTGAAAGCGGAGTAGGCATAAATTCTTCTTGTTTAATTTGAGCAGCTTCATTGTTTTACTGTTCTAGTGTACCGTTATCGGTAACTACCAGCTTTCAAACTCTGCGCTTATTAGCAAGGAACCTATCCAATCCAGCAGGACCTGCACCAAAAGCCACATGAAGGCCTTGAACTTGAGACGTGCACCAAAAGTCATCACTGTTTCTTCTGCCCATACCACTACTTTCAACAAAAAAAGAACGAGACTCACTACTATGTTGTCGCCTGGAGACTCTTTAGACCTATAAGTTTTTTTTTTTGGTTATATACTTATATGGGAAGGCATCAAACCCCTCTTGACAACTTAATTCTCTACCCTCCCTCATCACTTGAGCTAACCCAAGGCTAAGGGCAAACCTATAAAGTGTTCGAGCTTTCACAACAACGATGATAGATTTTAGTGAAAAGTTAGAAACTTCTAAGTAAGTTTTGTGTTTAATTTTTAGTTATTTCAAATTTTAGCGGCAAAGACCTTTGATGGCAAATTAGTGATTAAGCAACATAAAATTGTCAAAGTCAACATATCTCTCTGAGACATTGAGACTTTTCCCGCTTTTTATTTTATATTTATTTATGGCACATATATAATAAGAATGTTGGGTCAGATTTGGGCTGGATTGGGCTTTTGATTTAATGCCCATTAATCAAACCCGACTCCAACTCTAGCTTCTACTTGTATATCGATTCGTTACAAACCCGACCCTCTCTAATTTACCGCGAACTATGGGAGCTCACGGACGCAGCAGCAAGAGTAGGAAGGAGGCGTCATCGTCGTCTTCGAAGAGTCGACGCAGAAGGAAATCGGACGACTCCGAGTCCGATTCATATACCGAGTCAGACGATTCCGACAGCCGCGACTTGTCTCCGGCGAGGAGTTCTGGGAAGCGCAAGGAGCGAAGCAGTCGCAGAAAGAGCAGCCGCCGGAAGGACTCCGACGACGAGTCGTATGAAAGCGATGAGAGCGAAGAGCGTGACCGCAAGAAGAAGAGGTCGTCCAGGAACGTCACTGAGGAGCAAATCGCTGAGTACTTGGCTAAGAAGGCACAGAAAAAGGTTTGCTTTTTCGTTTCTTAGGGTTTTCTATTTCTATTTCTAATGTGCAATGTTATTGATTATATGGTTTACTTGGTTTTGATTGAATAGGCCACTCGAGTAGCTAAGAAGATCAAATCCAAGACGGTTTCGGGTTATTCCAATGATTCGAATCCCTTTGGTGATTCCAATCTAAATGAGATGTAAGCTTCTTTTTTTCATTTTCTGGGATTCTACTTCTGTCGGCTTTGTTACATTCATTTTATTATAGTGCGTATTTGCATTTGTTGTAACAATTGTAGTTTTGGGAAGGAATAGGTTATAAGTACGCTTATGGTTATCAATCGGGAAACTTTTAACTAGAACTATGATAATGATGCGAGACAATTTTCAAATAGAAGTTTAATTTACCAATTAAAAAATGTTGAATTTAGCTAATCTCACAGGATGAGAAAGACTAGTTGCTGTGCAATGTAACTGTGCTTCATCGTTTGTTTCTTTATCATAATTATGGTTGAAGTTATTAAGTTTCTATTTGAATGACCTTGGTAAGGTTTGAAATATGGGCTGTGACAGATATATTGGCTCTCAAATTTACGGATACAGATATTTTGATATTGAGGAAATGTTAAATTATGCATAACTTCATCAATACTTTCAATGCTGAGATAGAAACGTAGCTGAGCATCCATCTGCATACATATGATAGTTACAACTTCATCAATACTTCCAATGCTGAGATACAAAATGTAAATGACAAGTTCATATACATCCAGAAAGAGGTCCTATGATCAAAACATAGCTCAGCATTACCTAGTCATATAACCAAATAGTTTAAATTGTGTGCTTGAAGTCTTGAACATGAAATACATATTTCCCTACTATTCCTCCATGAATAGGATAGTTTGGATCAATGTAGAATATGTAAGATTGTTATTTCCATTACATTATGATAAGCCCATTTTCTGACCAATAATACATAAAAATAAGTGTTTACTAACCTAGTGATAAGATAGATGGGTGTACGATTTGAAATTTAGTGATAGGCTACTTGCTAGGTGTTTGGATGCTTGTCTCCATCATCTCTTCAATTTCGATTTCAGCCAAATGTCCCATAAGTTTCTTCACAAGTTCCATGGATATCCAATATTTCTTGAATACCAGTCTGATATCAGGCCATATCGGCGAAATTTTGGGGTATTTGCTGTAGCCCTGTATCTGTGTCAGTGACTGAAAAAAGAGATATATTGGTAGATATTTCAAACCATGGATACAACTACAATTTCTTAAACTCATCCAAATATATCATGTGCTGAACTATCTATTGATGGCTGACAATATGTAAGTTAAGAGCTGCTTTACTGTTTGTAATGTATATATTTGAGTAAGCTGTTCTGTTTGCAGATTTGTGTGGCGAAAGAAGATTGAGCGTGATGTCTCCCACGGCGCATCACTGGACGTGTTTTCAGTCAAAGCTGAGAAGCAAAGACAAAGAGAAAGGATGGTACGTTCTTCTAATCCTACAATACTTCTCTGCTTGTCAGTTTCCTAATTGTTGCATTTCTTTGCCTTTGTATCATTAAGGTGTCTTGACTTAAGGCTTTACATAATATTGGCTTTTACTTTTATTTAGTTAAAATGTTTGATCCATAAGTTAGAGATCATATCTAGTATAAATAATTTTAGTTGAGTTGTCAGGTTTTGTGAAATTTGATTGAAATTCATGATCTAAGACTTCAATATGATCTCATTTCTTATTGCGAGCAGCATAAGTTTTTGCAGCAATATAGCTGGACTGTAGAAGGAACTGACAAGCTTGGATACTGAAGTCTGTAGGCATTGTACTATATATGAAATTGATTCATAGTTGCACTATGATTGGAGAGAGATACCTTACAAATGTGGCCTTAGGTCTCCAGGGCTTCCATTTAAAAACAGAGAAGGAAAAGGAATTTACTTCTGCATGGCCATAACAAAAAATAAAACAAAAAACACTTAGTAATGATGAAGAGATAAGTGATGTGTTTGAAATTGTTATAACTATGAAAGGCATTAAACCCTGCAGTTGTTTTTCTTTAACTAAAAAACTTTCTTTTGTCATGGTTGACCTTTTCTTTAGGAAACCCTTTGATGTATGCCTTATAGTTACACGTTTAGGGTGTGATAGAATACATAGAACTTATACGCAGCATGGCAAGTTGTCTTAAACTGTGGCTTTGGTTGTTTTGATACCATGTCACCTAGAATATAGTCAACCTGTATTAATTATTACCTGTCTGTTAGAGGGTTGGTTTTTCATATGATATGTGTGTGTAGCTGAATTTGTTCCAAAGAGATTAGTCCCTTGCCCAGGATGGGGTGAACCTTATATAACTTATGTGGGTTGGGAGGTTCAGTTTCAGCGGCTCTACATATCTAGTTTATTGACTCCAGATACCTGTGTGATATACACATCTGGGGCATTACTTGACAGTGCATTTTAATTAGCTCCATCTACAGACACTCGGAGCTCATGCCACAGATTTTTGCTTCTCTAATTCCCCCCCTTTCCTCTTTTACTTTTTTGAGATACTAATATATTTAAGTTCATCATGCAGGCTGAGATAGAAAAGGTTAAGAAGAGAAGGGAGGAAAGGGCACTTGAAAAAGCACAACATGAGGAAGAAATGGTAAGTTTATTGCCTGGTATGGCAAGAACTTTTCTCTTGAAAATGTTGGCATAGTGAATTGGTGTGCAACTGCCATTGGGAGTAATGTTTTTGCTTTTTTCATTTCTTCTTGCCTCATTGGTTTATATCATTGTAGTTTTGTTAAGTACCTTTCATTGCTTTCTCCAGGCGTTGCTTGCCAGAGAACGTGCTCGGGCTGAGTTCCAAGACTGGGAGAAAAAAGAAGAAGAGGTATTCTATTTTTATACCCTTCTTTTTGTTTTGAACTTTAAAATTTCTGTCCAATGCTCTTGTACAAGTGACCATGTTATTATTTTTGTTATGCCTGGTGATAGTTCCACTTTGATCAAAGCAAAATGAGGTCAGAGATTAGATTGCGTGAAGGACGTATTAAGCCAATTGATGTACTCTCCAAGCATCTTGATGGCTCAGATGATTTCGATATTGAGATAAATGAACCATACATGGTTTTCAAGGTAATACTCTTGCGCAACTTATTCTTGCTACATAAATTATTTGATTTTTGTTCATTGCATTTGTTTTGCTTCTCAACTTTATTACGTATGGAAATTTTCAACCACCTGTCCTCCACAATGAGTGAGAGATAAACAGGGAATATAAATGTTTCTTTCCAGGGCCACTTATGTGTTTGTCTTTATGTGTGTGTGTGGGGGGAGGGAAGGAGTATTTTTTTGTTAGGGCATTGCTCCTCGTCATGCTTATCAAGTCGGTTCTTGATTACATCTCTCGAGTAGCAAGAAGATTCTCACTTTTTTTCCCTCAGACGAAGAATAGTCTCAATTTTAAGCATGGATCATCATTTTTTTTAATGTTTGGAAAATTGATATACTCTTTCAGTTCTCCATCTAGAGACAGCTGTGCTGTCAAACTTGGGCATATGAAATGAGAGTATGGTTTTGGGTTCCTGCTATGTTGTTTGAAAATCTTTTTGCAATTAGTCAGCGAAGAAGGGTGAGTTCTTACTTTTCTCCTCATTGGTGTGTTAAGTGTAAAATGCAGGGAGAAAGTGTAGATCATTGTTTTTGTACGGTGTAAAGTTGCTTTCATTTGTGGGAGAGGTGGTTTTTTGAGGCGGGTTTGGGTTGGAGATCCCAGCATGGAGTCTTGCTCTATTAAGTGCATGGTATCTTGGCTTTGGCAAAGGGAAGAAGGCTAAAGTTCTCTGGGGTTGTAGGGACCTAGCTGTCATATGGGTGCTTTGGTCTTTCAATGGAAAAAAAAATAGATTTTTTTTTGGAGATTATAGAGGTGCAGGGATGGAGGAGCTAAGGGGATAGAGTAAAGTTTTTGGCAGATTTATGGGCTTCTGTTTCGGCAGAATTCAGAGACGATAGCATTTCTTATATTTTTATTGGAGGGCAACTGTAGTCTAAGCATAAGGTCTTTAGAGTTTAGAGTGTCTTGCCTGCAGCTTCCTAATTGAATTTTCTGGTTTCTGCTGGTTGTCTATCTTTGTTTGTGGACTACTTGTCCACTTTTATTGTACTCTTCTTTGTGTTCATTAAATTTTGTTTCTTTTTAAAAAAGAAAAAGTAAAAGAACTAGTCAATAATTCGGAAGCTCAAAATTTCTATAACTATCCATTGTGTCTGTCTAAATATGACCAATTAACCAACCAACAAAACTACTTGTTACAAATACCATCTTGTTGTCGCATAGGCATATAAATTACATTGGCATTTGACATGTACGATGCAGGGCTTGACAGTAAAGGAAATGGAAGAGCTTCGAGATGACATCAAAATGCATCTTGGTTTGGACAGGGCAACACCAACACATATAGAATACTGGGAGGTATTATTCCTTTCTCTTTTAATGGCTTTCTACCTTTGACGGTGTCTTAGGATATGCCTTTTAATGGCACTTCAGATTACTCAAGGTCATGATAATAATTAAATACCAATGTCTTCTGTTCTGCATTTGGTTTAATTTATGTAGAATACTGGGAGGTATTATTCCTTTCTCTTTTAACGGCTTTCTACCTTTGACGGTGTCTCAGGATATACCTTTTAATGGCACTTCAGATTACTGAAGGTCGTGATAATAATTAAAGATCAATGTCCTTCTATTATGCATTTGGTTTAATTCATGTGACGTGGTGGGGAACTTCAAACATAGCACTATAGCAGAGCTGGTGCTCTTTTATTTGGTTCAAAGAACTTTTTTCTTTAAAAACAAAATTATGAGTCCATTGAGTTGTCTTGGGTTTAGTAGCTCAATTGTACTCGTGAGCAAATGAGTAAACTAAATGCATGTGAGACATTGCAACTTGGCCAGCTGAAATCAATAGCTGTGATTGCTTGGACTTCATTTGATTGCCTTATTTTTTATTAATGAATTGTAACTAGTGCAAATATTGCCTGAAAATGAATTTGAAAATCTAGGTTTGTTGGCAGACTGTATCTTGATATGTGCCATTTGACAGGCACTTTTGGTGGTTTGTGATTGGGAGCTATCTGAAGCTCGGAAAAAGGATGCTTTGGACCGAGCTAGGGTTCGTGGGGAGGAACCTCCTGCTGAGTTACTTGCTGAACAAAGAGGCTTGCATTCTAGCATTGAAGCAGATGTCAAGAATCTCTTGGAAGGAAAGACTTATAGTCAATTGGAAGCATTACAGTCTGAAATTGAGTCACAGATGCGTTCTGGAACTGCCAAGGTTGTTGAGTATTGGGAGGCTGTTCTTACACGCCTCCATATATTCAAGGCCAAGGTACATATCTCTAGATTCTTAAAAACTTTTGAATTTATTTACAGCTACTTGGTTGAATCTTACTATTTACGTGCTGTGAATACAGGCCTGTTTGAAAGAAATCCATGCTAAAATGTTGCATAAGCATCTGCAACGCCTTGAGGAACGAGAGGATGGTGAAGAGAAATTGGATATGGCTGATGATTTACAACCTGAAGAGGAGAGTGAGCCTGATGCTAACGGTATGCACTATTTTTTTTTTTGCTTTGTTTCAGTTTGAGACTTGAGAGTATGCACTATTTTCATCTGTGGGTTTATGATTTTGTTAACAATATAGTTTTTCTAATATGTTTTTCATATATAGATGCTGAAACATATTCACCAGAACGCGTAGAGGAGGAGGTCCACGTGGCTGAAGAAGAGGCTGAAGAGGCTGGGTCATTTTCACCAGAACTATTCCATGGAGATGAAAATGAGGAAGTGATGGACCCTGAAGAGGATAGGGCTGTTCTGGTAAGGTTTTTAATAATACGTGAGCATGCAAGGTTTCAAAGTGCATTGGTATGACCATACAATTCTTTTGCTATGTTTATAGGAACGCAAGCGTATGGCTGTATTAGAAGAACAACAAAGACGTATTAAAGAAGCTATGGCATCGAAGCCAGCTCCACCACCAGAAGATAACCTTGAGATGAAGGCCGCCATGAAAGCCATGGGTGCCATGGAGGAAGGGGATGCAATATTTGGCTCTGGTTCTGAAGTGAACCTTGACTCACAGGTACTTCATCTTGCCCATTCTCCCAGTTACCATGTTTGTTCCTTTATAATTCTTGGATAGAATTTGATAATTTTATGGATGCAGGTTTACTGGTGGCACGACAAGTACCGACCCAGAAAGCCGAAATATTTCAACCGTGTTCACACAGGATATGAATGGAACAAGTACAATCAGACCCACTATGACCATGATAACCCACCTCCAAAGATTGTGCAAGGATATAAATTCAACATCTTCTATCCAGACCTTGTCGACAAGATAAAGGCTCCAACTTATACTATTGAGAAGGATGGGAACAGCAGCGAAACCTGCATTATAAGGTTCCATGCCGGGCCACCTTATGAAGACATTGTAAGTTTTCTTTGATCTGATAGTTGAATGCTGTTGATGATTTATGTTTAGGACTAAATTACTTAATATTCTATGATATTGTTACAGGCATTCCGTATAGTGAACAAAGAATGGGAATACTCTCACAAGAAGGGGTTTAAATGCACATTCGAGCGTGGAATTTTGCACGTATACTTCAACTTCAAACGATACCGGTACCGCAGGTGATATGTGGCTGGTCTGCAACTGTTCGTGCAGTTTCATTTCATCAGTTCTGTAATATTTAAAAGAAAAAAAAACAGATATAATCAGCTTGTACAAGTGAGTCTCCTTTTATGTTATATTTTATGTAACATAAGATCTTGAATTCAAATGAAGTTACAGTTGTCCCGACTCACAATTGATAACTGCACTATCTCAGTATCACCCCACCCCAGTTCAAAACCAAGTTTTCATTCCAACCTTCAACTTCCCCAAGCATGTAATGCATCCAAATTGATCCCACAACTCTGGCTCCTTGAAATTTTGAGACAGACAGAAGACGAAATCAATGGCCAGAGAACATATGGAATGTGGCAAAGGATTGAAAAGATGGGTAAGTAATAAGAAATCGGGATTTCAAAAGAAATATTAGAAGAAAGATTAGGAAATGAGATAGACGAGAAGAAACAGAGAATGAGAATTGGAGTGCAGATTGGTTTCTAGAATCAGCAATTGTTTAACAGTTGTCACATGCCTAGTTATAAAGCAGCCAAACTACCGAGGCCAGCTATCTCCATTTCCTTCCTTCTTGTGTGCCTATTCATCATCTACACCCATCTGACATGCTTGTTTGCCAACGAGAACTAGTCGCTCTCGAGTCTCACATTTGGTGATTACACAATCGTTTATGTATGCACACACAAGACCTTCATTTGTTTTGTTTTTTTTTTTTGACTCATTCTTCCACTTTTCAAATCTTTTTCTTTTTGGTCACATTGCAGGTCGTTATTTTTTTTTCTTTTTTGAACTCGTTCTTCCACATTTCAAACCTCAGACCTAATTTAATCTTAACCCAATTTTCCACCTTTCCCAATCATTTGAGCTACACTTTTCAAAACTTTTAATTATAGGGTGTTGTTTTTAACACACCCTAAAATGTTAATACCACACCCTTTTCTCTATCTATCTCTCTTTCTTTAGTGTACACACCCTAAAGAGGGTGTGTTATTAACACTTTAAGATGTGTTAATAACAATACCCTAATTATATTAACCAATTTCAACCAATATATACACACACAAATCTTGACCTATCCTTAAAAATTCCAAGACCACCACCACTCCAAAACGTAAACAGTTTTTAAAAGCAACTTGTCATTTATAGTTGCAGATCGTGGTCGTTATTGTTTCATATTAATACTATAAAAACAGTGTTCTAAAACCGGCCTAGGCAGTGGCCAGACGCCCAGATTAGTGGCAAATTGGGAGGAAAAACCGGTCATGGGCCTAGGCGGGTTTGGGCAACTCCTAGGCAGGTTTAAAAACACTTTAAAAAGATTTTTTTTGTCAGAACACATCGTGACCCTCTCTTTCCCTCCTCGCGATCGTCTCTCTCATTATATGCTTAACTTTTTCTTTATAAGTTTTCATTAATTATATGCTTAATTTTTTCTCTATGTTTTCAATCAATGATAGTATTTTATATATCCTTCCATTTTGCATGTTTATATTTCCCAATATAAGTATAGTCTTTTGTTTTAAGTAGACACTTATTTAGTTATTTATATTTTATTATAGTGTAATTTTTATTATGTATTATGATAAAAGTTTAATATTTTTTATTTAACATAAAAAAAAATACTTAATATAATAAACGGATTGGATTAGTGGACCGGATATTCATTAATCCGCCGGATACGGATTTGAATTTGACTATGAATGATCTGCCGGATGATCGGATCGGGTCAAGTTGAATTTTATTTTTTATAAAATAGATCAAGATTTAGGTTGATCCTGCTCCCAGACCTTCTTCATGTTCTTCAAATTCTTTTTTTTTCCTTTCTAGAGCTTGAGTAACCGACCACGAACCATAGTGTGTATGCATAGTTTGACAACTGTTCATAGAACTTTGATATGTTCAGATCCTGTTCAGTTACCGATTCTTCATCCCAATTTTGTTGCTTTGCCTCCTCAACTTTCTTCTAATATAGAAGATCAAAGACAACATGTCACTTTCTCAGGTTTTTGCTTCTTGATTGCTTCCCAGGCATCCTTGTGATTTGATACATTAGGCAACATTGTGATTTTTGACATCCTTCCTTAATTAGTTCTACTTCTACTGGGGTTTCAAACAATTTGTTATCAATACGGTGACCTTTTTCATGCTACATGGCTTTGAAGCCGATTGAGAGTGTGAAGCCCCAACCGAGAATTCCATATTCGTAGATCGCGGCACAGAGTCTGGAGTGAAAAGAGAAAAAATATTGATCGGCGACACAGAGTCTAGAGTAAAAAACTACTGATCACGGAGCAAAGACAATTTAGGGCTTATGGAAATTCTGCATTGTCATTGCCATTTTTGTGGGTAGTTAATATTTCCTTTGATTATATTTACATTCGCTTGTCTCCTATTGATTTGTACATATTTTATGTACAAAGAGCGTTCCTAATTGCTTGAATTACGCTTTTCTAAGAGCCTGATAATGTCACTTACTCTTGTTTGCTCATTTTATAGGTTCATATGTGAGAAAAGGAAACATGGAGCAAAAAGATGCATTTCGGGACCAAATGGAGCACTTTCGAAAAAAGGACAAAAGTCAACCATGACTTTCGAGCATCAAGAATTATTCAAGTCAAGCATCGGGAGTGAAGTATCTCAAAGATTCGGAGTTATGCCCAAGAAACCGGAAAGTCAACCAAAGTCAACCGAGCCCACACATGGTCAATCCCGAAGTCAAACCCGAAGGCATCACATTCCAATCCATCCATGAGTCTCCCAAGCACACAAAGAGAGTCCCTTTGATTGGTTGAGGTATTTTGGTGGTGAGTAGAAATTTAAATTCAAATTGGAGACAAAATATTTAATGCTTGAAACATCTTTTGTCTCCTAGCCTTCCATCCCCATTGTTTGCCTCCCTATGGTCCCAAATCTGATTTTTATAGCCTCTACACACATTACCACTATCTCTTTGGTGCCTTTGCATTTTTTCAACCACCCCATGACATTTAGGTATTTCTAAGTTGGTTAGAATCTTAGTTATGGACCTTAGGATTATTCCCCTTAATCATGGCCCTTCATTCCCTCGCATTTATACTTAGGACACCACAATTTCACCATCCACCAACCCTAGACACCACAAATCCCCAAAATTCTCTCAAGCGTTCCTTTCCTTTCTTCCATTTTGCCTTATTTCTCTTCACAACCGTAGCCTGATCGACCAGTCGAACACAGGTCGACTACCGGTTGAACTCCAGGCTGCTTGTGTTCTTCCTCCATTTTCCATCACTTCATCTCACTTCACTTCCTTCATCAAACATCCTCCATATACTCCTCACTACACTCCTAAACACTCTTCCATTCCATCATCCCTACTCACTACCATCTTGGATTTCATCCAGGGATTTAAAGAAGAGGAGCTTGGACCAAGAGGGAGCAAGAAGGAGACCAAGGAGAACATGAAGAGGGCTTGCAACCACTTGGTGACAGCAAGGACCAGCTGGCTTTTCGTCTTGAACATCTCTTTACCTTTATCTACTCTCTATTTGTCTTTAAGTTTGTTAGATTTGAGAACATGATGTTTCCTATGATGTATTGTGAGTAGTCCTTCAAGATTGGGGGCTAGGGTTGTATGCCCTTGCACAATGAAGATGGTTTGATTGATTAATACATTTATGCTTGTGATTTTGATATGGATATATTCATTGCCCATTTTGGAAGTGTTGAATGCTTGCTTAGGGAATTTATTACTTCATGAGTGTGTGTTTGACCCATTTTGGTATGAATGCATGAGCTTAGTAACCTTATGCATCATGGACACTTGAATGAATGTAATGAGTATGACTTATTTGGATCTCTAGGTCTTGATGCCCTTAGTCTTAGTTTAGTAATTTAAGAACCATTGCATGGCTTAGATTAACTAAATTGAGAGTCATTGTGAACCATTGCATGACACAAAGATACCTAAAAAGATCATGGCCTTAGAATCATTGTATGGCTAGGATACGAGATTTAATCCACAATCAATTTCACTTATATGTTTGTTGAATTAATCCACCATTGGAATTGGACTAGGGTGACCCAAAACCCCCGATCACTTAATCAATTGAATCTTCGTTAACTTGCATTTCATTTAAGCGTTTTTAATTGTTGCTTACTTGTTACAATTTATCTTTTGAAAACTCCAAATGTTGATCACTACACATCCACATTGCACATACGTCACTTAGCCATTGCATATATATCCATTTCTAGTCCCTCCATTAGTGTTAGATTGGCTAGTTACCTTGTTACTTCGGGATCTTGGGCCGCCAATTCCCAAAGTACGACAAACCCCCTGGTCTTAATTCTACTTTCCATATTTTGACTATAACGTATGCTTGCATTTTAAATGCGTGTTTCGCGTTCAAGTCACCTATCTCATTTGTTATGAGTCTAGTATGCTTGTGTGTTATCCCTAAGTTCGTCACCATAGTTGGCTTTATCAGGATCTGTTGAAGCCTTAGCGACGTTTCATTTCAAAAATATATGATACTTCACTTTCCCGATGTGGACTCCAAATGCTCTAGTCTAAGCTACTATTTCCAACAATCTAGCTTTAGACATTTAACCATCAAATAACAAGCACAAATATCCACACAGAAAATATAAGACCCACATAGGATTGTGTTTTTTTTGTTTTTTTTCATTTCAATAAAACTATTGACATTTCATTTCAAAAATAGATGAATCCTCACTTTTCCGATGTGGACTTCAAATGATTCAGTCTAAGCCACTATTTCCAATACTCATGCTTTAGACATTTAACCTTCAAATAACGAGCATAAATATCGATAAAGAAAGTATACCCACATGATTGTACTTCCAAAGGAAATGTGGTAAAGTTTTTGCTGCATGTGTGTTGGATTCTTATCTGTCATCCCATCTATACTCATTCCTACATGTATTTCATAGTGAGCTTTGTCCGCTTATGGAGATACTTGGTCACAGGTATGTTTACTCTCATTATGATGATTAGTTTACCAACATATAGATATTGTTATTTATATCTGTTTATATGATTAGTTCATAGGTCTCTTATTTACTCTTATTTATATTTTATGAGTTCCCATCTCATTATTTCTTGCATGTGTTTTGCAGTAAAGCTGATTCCGTTTTGGAATAACAATGTGGTGCATGTCATACTTGTTATAGTGGATGTGAGGAAGGAAGCTGGATTATATTTTAAAATGTCATGTTCAGTAATCTAGAACTGATACTACCAGTAGGTCATTTAGATTCAAAAGTCGCCTGATTAAGCATGCATTGATTTGAATACATTAGGGAAGAGAATGAACTCTGAAGCAGAGAAGAAAAGGGAACATGGGTTCTCCAATTGGGGTTGTGATCGATTATGAATTCTGTGACTTTGTTGCTTATTAAAGGGTGTATGCTGTGAATTATTCAAGTGCAAACTTTGTTTCTGGTGTTACTCGAATTGAAATGAGTTTTGAAACATGGTTGCTATATATGGTAACTTGAGGAAGTTTGGAAATAGATCCATTTTATAAGATGCATAATATCATGCTGATGGTCTCCCTGGAGTTCCTTAATGTACTCTGTTTGGAGCATTTTCCCTTGTTCAAAGTATAAGACTCACTGTCATTAATTAGTCCTTAATTCATCTGTTGGCGGAAACATTTCTTATTATTTTAGTTGAAAAGAATAATTATGTAACAATTCGGAAAAAAAAAAGTTGATTTTTTTTCAAAGATCATTTGCAATAAAAAAATTTGACCTTTTTTTCAATTATAAAATTCGGTAATACGTATAATTCGCGAATAATTCGGCTGTGTTAAAAAAAAACGCGTTTTTTTCCGAATCTTTGAGTTTGATATGGAAAACGGATGTTTTTTTTTTTCAAAAATTCGTACGTACGCGAATAATTCGCGAATCAACTAACTAGGTTACTTAGTAATGAAATGTGTTTTCAAATGCTTTTAATTCCCTCATTGAACTTAGTATGATAATCATGATTACCAATTCCTACAGTTGGGAAGCATTGAAGCAAAAGAAGCCATACTATCATAATAAAATGATAAAAGTCAATGTAATCTTTATTGTTTGAATAATCCCATTTTAAAAGTGGCTTTTTATCTCTATTTGCCCACTATATATCTCCCGGAAAAAACTTAGGTCTGAACCAGGTTGGACTTGTGTGTCCTAACTCGCTATTTGCATACATTCGGTGGTCTAGTCTATAATCTGTACGTTCATATTTTAAATTAACATTTGAAGATCATCTTTGCAAAAATTTAACGTAAAACATAAATATTTTATTCATGCAATTGCATCAAACAAATGGACAGTTGATCATGAGAATATTAACTTTCACCAAAACCGTCAATTTGTTTGATATAGTTGGATGAGTTAACGATCTTCAATTTAGATGATTTTTTGCAGACATGATCTTTAAATGTTAATTTAAAAGATGAATGGTTCAGATCATAGAACTAAACCACCGAATGTATGCAAATAAGAGAGAGAGTTCGGACGGACCTAAGGTTTTTCCTATAACTCCCCTAATGTTGTTTATTGGTTTCACATTTCCACTTGAGTTTGTGGAGTACGTGATAATAAGCAATACCAACTAACAATATGTTTTTTTTTGTAGTATGTGAGATCTGCATTAGTCTCAACTCCACACTTTAATCATTTCAATAAACACGAGCTAAAACTCCACATGCTTTAATAGTGCTTATATTGGTTGCAAGTTATGATAATACTTGACTTGAAGCAATATGCTTTCCTCGTTTGGTAAATTGTCCATTTTCAATTCAAACTTTCTAAGGAAAATTCTGTCCTCGTTTTCAAAAGTTTCCTTCCTTATTTCTCCACAGCCACCAACAGATTCCAATAACCCCATATCTTGAAGTCCATTCTTCTCCATCATTTTAAGCTTTCTGCACAAAGAAAGCATCTGATCCTAGCTAGCTAGTCTTTCTTTTTCTTTCCACTCAGATCCATAGCTAGCTAGGAATCACCTACTTTAGCTTCTGTGGGCTTCTCATAATCAGAGCCATGTTTGATGCTTGGAAGTTGGAACATGAATATTCAAAGATTTCATATATATGATTATCCACAAGGACCACAACAACATTTAACTTCAATGACCCTAGTGGAAGAACATGTCGGGATGTTATATATAGTGTTCCAATATCTAGTTAATTAATGACAACATATATAAAACGCGGATTAATAATCTAGAAATTAAGAGAACACGTCCATTATTTTAGTAGTGATCGATGTATTGTACTAACTACTAACTTGATATAGTTCCAACTTCCAACACTACTAACTTGATCAACTATGAAGCACTTAAAATTTGGGTTATGCATTGGAGTTCTTGAACAACATCCTTCATGGCTGGTCTATCTCCCTTCTTTTCTCTCAGACAAGCAAGAGCAAGATCTAAGAAAAGCTTTACACTTTCCACAACATTCCTTGAAGGCTCCTTATTATTGTTAAGCAGCCGTTGATCCACAACTTCCATAATCGCACCATTGCTGGCTCTTACACTCACATAAATGGCTAGATTCACATCATCTTGGTCACGCGAGAAATCAATGGCTTTCTGTGATGTCAAAAGCTCAAGCATCACAACCCCATAACTATAAACATCACTTTTGTCACTCAATTGGTAGTTTCTATAATACTCAGGGTCTAAGTACCCCAATGTTCCCTGAGCACAAGTTGAGACGTGACTCAACCCCGGACGAGCCAACCTGGAGAGCCCGAAATCTGCTACTTTTGCATTGAATTCATCATCAAGTAATATATTGGTTGACTTGACATCTCTATGGTAGATAGGAGTGTGAGCAGCAGAATGTAAATATCCCAATGCTTCAGCAGTTTGTAAAGCAATTCTCAACCTAGTTTTCCATTCAAGAAATGTGGAAAACTTACCATGTAAATGCTCACTGAGTGTCCCATTTGAAATGTACTCATAGAGCATCAGTGGCTGCTCGGCTTCCACACAATAACCCAAGAGTCTGACCAGGTTCTTGTGATTGACTTGGGAAAGTATCCCAACTTCATTTAGTACTTGTTCCGTGCTCTTTATGTTTCCCACTTTAGCTGACTTCACAGCCACTATAGTCCCATCTTCAAGCTCTCCTTTGTACACTTCTCCAAAACCACCGCTCCCTAAAATCCGGTCTTTAGAGAACCCATTAGTGGCTTTCTTTACATCTTTCAAGTGAAACATTCTAGCTGATTTCTTATCATTGCTCTTCAACATGTTTTCTCTTGCTTTTGCAAGTTTTTCCTGCTCAGACAATCTGCAGGACCTTTTTACTGTAATTATGGATATAACTACAGCTAGAACGAAAAAGGAGATTACCCCAATCGAGACCTTCAAACTCAGGCTAGCTTTGGTGTTTCTCCTGTTGCTCACACAATTTGCTACAACATGATCCCAATAGTAGCCCTTGTTGCAAAGGCAGCGAGAACGGCCATTTGTACCAGTAAGTGAACATTTAGAAGTGCTGGAGCAATCAAGTTGTGCTCTACAAACTGGTTCAAATGGAGGAGCCCATTGAATTTCCAATCCCTCTTCCCATTGATCAACAGGCTTGTTTATATCCAAATGAAGAATGCTTCTAAAGGCTTTACAACCTGAACTGTGAAGCCGAATCTTGTATGCTGAAGGTGTTCCGCCAGCAACAAATGTGCAGCAAAGGTTGAGGTTGCTAGCACACTTGAGTGCTCGGTTTGTGTCAACGTGCCCCGAGCTTTCCAAGTAGCGGTGACAAAGACTGGATGGAGTGCAATTCAGAGGAGAAACCAAGAGCCGTGGAGAGCAGTTGAAGAGGAAGATGGTGTTCGACGAAGTAAGGTTGAAAGGAAGTGACTGGTTTAACCAGAGGCCCTCACTCACCACCATGTCTTGAGTAACACATGCGTCTCCTGGCAGCCATGGGGATGGTTGTACCACCATACGCTGGTACGGAGCCATGATTTGAAGCACAAGATAGTTACTTCCATTAAGGGCGTGGACATAGAGCTTCTTAGAGGAGGGGTCACATTTGAGAGAGTAGTCCTGGTCACCACAACCGGGGTTTGTGCTTAGAGGGTATGGGACTTTTATGGAGCCACAGTCCGGACATGTCTTTTGGGAAGAGCAGTGATGATCTAGGCAAAGAAGGATGAAGAGAAAGCTAAAGAGGAAGCTTGGTATTATGTTTGCCTTGGTGATCATTTTGCATGAACCAAAGGGAAGTAATGAAAAGCTTATGGTACATATGAGAAGGAAGATGGGGTAAATAAAAGGATACAACAACAGAATAAATTGAGAAAGTGGCTGCAAGAATCTATGTTAAAAAACATGAAACTTTTGGCGTTTATAGGACCTGTGGATTCTCTCCTTTATAGGATGGTATATTAGTATTTCAATCCATGACCTCTACTTAAGGAAAGCTGTTACCAGAAAGGCTTCATCAAAACTACTGATAAATCTACTTTTCTTCTTTGCTTCATGTAGTTAAGCAACAGATCACTAAAATAAGAATAAAAATCCATTAGAAAAATAAAAGAAGGAATTCCACAACATAATGGCTATCACACCAATGATAGTTTTCAATGTTCTGTTCTCTTATGTTTTACACGTGGATCGTCAATGAGATAAGGGATGTATAAGCACAGACCAGAATTGTGCAGTACAATCTATTTTCTCATCAGCACAACTTGCAAGGTCCATGAAAAAAAATTTGAATTCATGCTGGAAAAAAAAAAAAAAAAAGATATCAAGCTTCTCGTGCCTTTCTGGATTTTTCAAGTCCCTATGTGCCGAAACTGCTTGGGTACATATCTAAGAACCAAGAGAAACAAAAGGACTCGGCAGATATTCAAGTTTTGAAAATTAGATGGCCATAGCAGAATGGAAATTTCAAATACCATCTCACAACTCTCGGACCCTTCTTCCGTTTCTTCATTGCCATATTGACGTTACATATAAAAAATGGTGCAACACATTAGAAAGCAAGGAGGAAACGTACAATAGAGTAAGTTCTCCAAAGAAGGTCCAAGAGATTTTCTGAGGTTGTGCATAGAACTTGCAACAATAGTAATGTGCATCATTATATGCAGGTACACTTGGTATAGTCTCAGAACAAACACAGCTTTATGGTCTACAATGAAGAATAAACCAGCAAAGATGAACATCTTTGCTTGCCCTTGAACTTCACTCTCCTCATTTACAGTACGAAGAGCATAGTTTCATTAACCTTCAACAATTTTTACAGGAGACCTGCACAAGAGAGAGCACAAATATGAATTAGCTACTATTGTCTTCAAACATAGATACATTTGAAAGAGGATAATTAAAATTCACATAACCCATTACTTACCCAAATGGGCTTTGTTTGATGGCCAGTAATTCGACGTCCAACTGCAGATTAAAGGATGCAAAACAGTAAAGAGGAATATAGAGAAGGGCCCATGAAGAAAGGTAGCAAAAAGATGAAAAAGAATATAATGACCTTTGAAAAGAGAATTGTGAGAGGGATAGATTAGTTCCAAGACGTACTAACTAAACTACTGAAGATCATACACTTATTTTTTTATTTGGTATGAAAGAGAATGCCAAAGAAAGTCAATTGTGAAATAACATCAGCAGATCAAGCATCTGTTAATCTTGGATGTGTGAGTTAAGAAATTTAAGCATTGTAGTTAAGAATTTAAGATCGCATAAAAAGCCGGGAAGAGGAAAAGTGAGAGGCATTGATGAAGTTCTGTTACCTCTATTGTTGCATTTGGAGGGATTTCCTGGACTCCTTTGCTTCCATATGCTAGCTCGGGAGGAACTATAAGCAATCGCTGAGGATTAAGAATCTAAATCAAACACTTGATAAATTATTGGTACCCAAAAGGGTACTTATAATGCAGATAAAAATTTAAAAAAAAAATCAAAAGAAAAAAAGGCTTCAGTTGTTTAAGTGATTTCAATATAATGAAGAGAGACCAGAGACTTCGTGCTGCTACTTCCTTATCATAGAAAACACAAAGATATCCAACAAATCAAAGAACTATCACCGCAGGGACTATAAAATTCTTATACAGTGAGAGAGGAACAGAGGAATATACATCAGATGTTTGAAATTCAGACTCAAATTTATTTAGTCTGTACATAAATCCATGGTGATCCACACATGGCTTAATACTGAAAACTGAAAGAAAATGTAAGAATTTGTGAACTCAATTTATGCAGCAACATTCCTTCAAAACATAGCAAGGAAACTTTATGCCAAAAGAGGGTCTTACCTGGCCTCCTACCCGCATGCCTTTTACACCAATATCTAATCCCTTGAGGACTGATCCCCTTTCAGATTGGCCTACATCAAATCCGTATGGCTGCAGGGGCATACAAACATATATACAATAAGTCAATAACTAAAAAAATATATATAAGAAACACACACAACCATGCATGCACATGACACAAACATACAGTTAATGCATACTGCATGGACTTTATTGCTATAAATTCTTTTTCTATCTTATAATCAATATAATAACACATTACACACTTCCAGCTAAAAACTAAGATGTCAAAATCTCAAACAATTGACCCATGGAGACAATTGAACACTGTGTGAGGATAATGAGAATCAGTTAACAAGCGTTGATTCATCATAGGCAAAGAGGGCATAGTAAGCCTGTGAGCACTTCATTGAAGAAGTATTTTTTTTTTCTTTTCCTGAATTTTGTACTAATTAGAACCATTTTCTACATAACACTGCAAACATGATGTGCCAAGTTTTATTTCATGGTCTACATAGTTATTCCAGAACCTAAATTCTATAAACATAAAATTGGTTGGTTCCTATTATTGTAATTTGAAAGGAGAGTGACAGGTGTCCAATCCTTTGTATGTAAATTTGAAATTACTGTCAAGATGACCTATATACTAAATAAACATATGATAGCAGCACCACTCTAATCTTACCGTTCCTCCACCAACACCAAGTCCTTGTCTACTTGTCATAAAAGTGATACCCTTCCACTTTGCGACATAATGAACCTGCAAACAGAGATGCATTATTACATTTCATATTCATCGTACTTGACTACGCATACATATTTGGTAATTTGAAAGACTCTAATTACATGTTTTAGCAACCTTCAACTGTATCTGAGGTTAGGTTCACTTTAACAACTATGACAGCATGTATCCATCACATACTTAGTTGACTTTTAGAATGCAGCTAATGAACAACTCTAATCCCAGAAGATATGCCTGTGAGGGCTTCCTATCTCTCAGAATGTCTTAAAATATGCTGGCAGATGGAATCATATAATAGTACAAAGTATCAATTAGTATTTAGTACCACTCATAATATTACACGGCACCTAACATTATAAAAAGAAATTTGAAGAATCTAGTAAAGACCTAAAAGGCAGCCAAGTAACACCTAGGAAGAGAGAGTACTTGAGCAGACGAAAAATTAGGTGCATAAGTAATGAGGTCCCACTGGGATTGTATCAAAGGTTTGTGTGGTATCTAGTTGAGAATGGAAGATTAGTAAAATGTGATATCTTTTAACACTTGGTATTGGCATATTCTGAGAGATAGTACTAATCATATATACTCAAAATATTGAAATTTAACTTGATCACAACCGTACTGCAACCCGAGATCCAGTCACTGCCTCAGTTCCATTTCCAACTTTCAAGTCATAGTACCTGAGGAATAATACCATTCATATGTCATTCTATGTCCACCAGAAAGACATGCTCCTTCTAGGAATGAAACCAGTCAACAGAATATGGCATGGAACATTGGAATCAAGGGCTATGAGTTAAATTGTATAACTTGTATCTTATTATTATGATATTATCAGGCATACAGCATCGAAACTCTGGAAAATTATCTTCTGAAAGTTTGATCAGATATTTTTTAATAAAGAGAATTTCTTTTGAGGTGCATTTTTCTACGTGTAGCATGTGCAAGCTGCAAGCCAGCAATAAATTGCAATGTACATGATTAATGTACTATGAAGGACTACTAGAAGGAGAGAGATTAAAAGAGGTGAGCAGAGGATTATATAAGCAACAATTAGTTTACTAACTTTAGACCATTGGGAAGGGTTGTAAATTCATCCTCAGGTATTTTCGCTCCTCTTAGCTGCATCAAATAAATGAATGTCACAGATTATGAATGTATAGACGATTCTTTGAATAAAAAGTTTCCGTTTTCCCCCTAAAATTTCACCTACTAGTAGCATTAATCACCAAAGTATAATCTACAAGATAAAACAACTCACAGCTCTCCTACTTGTGCTGACAGCCTCAGCCACATCACACACATAAATGCCAGCAGCTGACTCATTTGAAAAAGACGAACAAAGTTCAGTCAATAATCCGGTGCTACACACAAATTACACATTCATGGAACTATTGAAAAAATCAAACAGCAGATAAAGTTATGAAAAGAGCAGAGACAATTATGAGAACAAAAAAAAGAGAAAACCCAATTGGATACCCCAATTTTCCACATTATCTCAAGCCCAATTCATCTTCAATGTCAAAAGGAGATTCTTTTTCCTTTAGTCAAATGAAACTGATTATAAAGCAAGAAAAAAAAACTGTAATCTTTACAACTATGTAAGCTCAAAGAAAAGAGAGTTAAAAGTTAGCACAAACCTGAGGTTAAGAGAGAGCCAATCAAAGCCCTCCTTCCCTCATAGTGTAATGATTGGTTGGTTGGTTTTGGATTATCATCTGATGAGGAAGACGATGAGCATTGACATGGTAAGAGCTGTGAATTCCTCTTGCCTGTGAACCCATCCAAAATTGCTCAAGTTTCAATGAACCCAAAAGACATGAGCTTTCATACATAGAGTGATAGAGAAAGAGAGATTACTTGAAATGGGTACAGAGAAGAGAGGCTTGTGGAGCAGAGTTGGATTGTGATGGTGATAAGGAAGAAAGAAGAGCTCCATGGTGACCGTTAAAAGAATCAGCGATATTTTCAGCGGGTTTGGTCTTTTTTAAGAGAAAGAGGGAGAGGAGAAGATGGCATTTTGCCATTTTATTACATCCACATGCAGCTTATGGTCTCAGAATCACAATGTGATGCCTAGGATGCCCAATAGGATGGAATGGTTTTTTTTTTTTTTATTATATATATATATATAAATTTTTTTTTTCCAATGCGATAATTTAAAAAATACAATTAATACAAACAATAATGGAAAGAACAATAAATTGAACAACATAAATGAATTTTTTTTTATGTTGCAGCTTGAACATAAACGAATTGAATGCGAAAAAGCATCAAGAGAGAGCACGAATGTCAGCTGAGCGGTGGCATGGAACGTTATTCATTCATATGTTTTTTCTTTGACCAAAAAAATAATAATAATCCATTCATTTAAATTCTACAAAAATAAAAAGAAAATTTCTAGGCTCCATTGGACTATCCACGAAAATAAAGGTTTTTCTAAGCCTTTGAGCGGTGAAGGGGGAAATTGTGTTAAAATTAGGCGATTTGTCTCTACGGTTTTGACAGCTTATTGTAGTTCGAGACTTTATTATTACTATTATTTATTTACTTTTGTAAAAGTGTATATGCTTTGCTGAATGCTAAAGAAAGGGAAAACAGATTAATGAAGAAAAGAATGAGGAATAAGGTTTAGTTATTTATTAAATTTCATTGAAATTCTTTAGCTATCAATCTCTGTGATTGTCGTCATTGCTTTGTAACTTTTTGTTAACCATTAAAGGAAAATGGCCTTCTCTTAGACATCTTAATTATAAGCTACAATGTATTGATTATTGAGGTTTAAATAGGAATGTAATATCTCTGTGGTCATGCACTACTAGAGCAAGACCTCCTTGTATGGTGATTTTCCTCTGCATCATCTGAAACAGATTGCCTCCCAAAACACTTGACTGCTTCTTCATGACTTTCTTTCTCATCCAATCTTCCTCTTCCCTTATGATCACTGCCTTCCACCCATCTTTTGAGCCTTCGAAATAGCTTGCACCTTTTCGAACAAGCCTGATCACTGCTTACAATTCCAAAGCAAGGCTCATGGACATTGTGGTCCAAAGCCATGCCAGCAGCTAATTCATTCTCTAACCCATAATTCCCAATCTCTACGCTTCCTTCAGAATCTATTTCCAAATGACTATTCTTCTCCTCATCATTCTGTTCTTGTTGTGCATTATTCCTCTTCAACTGGTGCCTTAAGCACGCAATGCTCCACCGCAGGTAAATCAGTTCCTTATGTTCGTCTGCATGATCCTTCCGAAGCTGCTCTAATTCTTCCGAAAGCCGAGTGTAGTCCTCAATTTTGATCCTTTCTCCTTCAATCTGCAATATGGCATGGGATACAGCAAAATGTTAAGAACTAATATGAATACTAGTTTCATTTTTCTCATGGCACCTAAATGACTAAAAAAATGGTTATCATAGTATTGTTTCTAAATTTATAGCTACTTCCTTATTTCCAATACATGTAGATCATCTGAATGTTTACATAGATTAGCAAATGTGATCTCTAATGCTTAAAGTTAAAGAAGAGTGGTGTCACCTTTTCTTTCAACTCGAGCTTTTCCAAAAGCCGAGTTTTCTCATCCTGCAATTGGTCGAAAATCACTCTCAGCTCCCCAATTTCATCCTCCATTGTCTTGGCAACTTTTGTCCTTGTTTCTAGTTCATCATGGATTCTCAAAACTTGTGCTTCTCTAGCTTCAAGCTTCAAATTCTGTTCTCGAATTATGCATGATTGCACATTTGCTTTTGTCAAAAGCATCTTAACCTCCCTCTGAAGCAATTCATATTCTGATTTCAAATGTTTAAGTAGCTCCAAAACCTTCGAATACTCTCCTACCAACTCCTTAAGCCTTTGTCTCTCGGCCTCCATGGACGAAACCTCTCTATCCATGAACTCAACACGAGCTATCTCCAATAACAAGATATTCCTTACCTCCATTACAGCTGATTCTTTCTCTTTCAAGTCACAGTAGCTGACAAACTCCATCTCTAACTCAGATTCTCTCTTTTGAAGATCTTCGAGACGGCTTCTTAGGCGTGAAATCTCTTGTTCCAATTCGGGTTTATAATCTCTAATGTCCGGACTTTCTTCCATAGAAAGTATACATGTACAGCCTAAGCTATGAAAGCTATCCTCATCTCTAAAATCTTGAGAATTATTAGTCTCCAAGGACAAGGAGCTTACCTGATCACTTTCGAATGAAGACTCTTTAGGATAACTTCTTTGAGCCATAATCCTGGCAAAGATGAAACCAGCCACAGACACAGCTATAGGAATCCCAGCTTTAATCAGCCCTGACTTAAACATCACCTCTGATGTTGAGCGTTCCATATCTTAGAAGAAAACAGTTCTGGTTCTCTTGGACTGTTGATTAGATACCCAACTTTTTTAATTTCTTGAATTTGTGATGGTGATCAAATAATGTACGTTATAAAGCTAGGTGCTTGAGATTCTTTACCGTTGTGTTTTCATTTTGGTTTCCTCAGAGAGAGGTATGGAGGCTTTTCTTTTCTATTACACTTGGGAGGCTCATAGCCCATTATATCACTTTTCCTTCCACTTTCTTGCTGCAGTTTGGAATCTAATTCCAACATATATATATAGGGTGTTGTTATTAACACACCTTTGTATGTTAATAACACACCCCTTCCTCTCTCTCTCTTTCTTTAATGCACGCACCCTAGAGAGAATAAGTGTGTTATTAACACACAAAGGTGTATTAATAACAACACCATATATATATATATATATATATATATATATGCGTGATTGTTAACGAGAATTAATCCTTTAAAATAAGAAGAAAGGGAGCTGTGGCGTGGCATTGTGGAACGAATGTTAATACATCTCTCAGTACCTACATATGGCTTTACTTGAACTACCAGTCTACCACCAAGGAAACGAACCGTTAGGATGTAAAGCCGCCTTCTTCTGTTGACTTGGGACTTGGGAGGATTAAGAGAAATGTTAAACAAAACGAAAATTAAGAGCAATGTGATTCTTAAACATCCACCGAAGAGCCTGTGACTAGATTTCCGGGTATAGAAACATCTTACAAATGTTCTACACATGAGTATTAGAAACCTCATCTTTCAATGGAAATAAGTTTTTGCCCGTGCTTGAAATTCGACCCGATTTGTTTCAAAATGCTTTGCTATATATAGGACATGTTTTAATAATGTTCTAAAAATCATCTTGGGCGGGCACCTAGAGTATGCTATATATACACTTATGCCGACAAATGTTCTGCATACAATTATTTATTTATTATTATTTTTAGTTATTTATAATTTCATCAAACGAATTCTATTTTCGATCAATATTGCTCGCGGATATTGGGTCCCAAAATGAGCTGAATGAACTAAAGTGTAGGTCGAAAATCGATCAGAAGCCGTTTGTGGCATGACATTTGTGATACGACAAAAATTTCCTTTATTATATCATACATTGTTCATCAAAAGTAGGAGCACTCTAATTTCTCGAGACCATCCAAAGTGGTTGGTGTGGTGGTTTGACACTAAAGTTGTCCTAGAAGAGATCTTGAGTTCGACTCCCCTAGAATACTAGGGTGGGGTGGGGGTGTGTGTATGTTAAAAAAAATAATAAATACTTTCTCGAGAACATGAACACAGGGGAACCCAATTGAATCCAATTTCTCGACCTGGAAGCACACAATTTGTATAATCTTTTGAGTGGAAGTAGAAATTAAAAAAAATCATAAGATAGTCAACACCTTTGCCGACAAATACGGGTGTGCGCTCTACACAATTTTTTTTTTGAATTGCTTCTAATTTCATTAAAGGAATTCCATTTCCAAATTGGAAGTTGAAAATGGATTGAGATTTGTTTAATCCTTTAAGTGGAAGTATAGAAATTAAAAGAAAAAAAAATAGATCATAAGGTTGTTAGCACTTTTGTCGAAGAATAATTCGTCGGCACAGGTGGTTCTACATATAATTTTCTTTTTATTTTTTTTTTGAGTTATTTCTAATTCCATCAAACAAATTCTATCTCCAATCGATGTTGCTCGAGGATATTGGGCCCCAAAATGAGCTGAATGAACTAAAGTGCAAGTTGAAAATCGATCAGAAGCTGGTTGTGGCATGGCTTTTGTGATATGATGAAAAGTTCTTTGTTATAGCATACATTATTCATCAAAAGTGGGAACACTCTAATTTCTCGAGACCATGAACTCATGAGAACCAAATTAAATCCAAATTCTCGATCTGAAAGCCAAGATTTGTATAATCTTTTAAGTGGAAGTAGAAATTAAAACAAAAAAAAAATCATAAGGGTGTCAACACCTTTGCCGACGAACTATTCGTCGGTAAAGGGTCTCCGCACAATTTTTTTATTTTATTTCTAATTTCATTAAACAAATTTCATTTTTGATGTTTGTCGAGGATATTGGACAAAAAAACAAGCTTAATGAACTAAATTGGAGGTTGAAAATAGATTGGGATATTGTTTAATCTTCTAAGTGGAAGTAAAATTAAAAGAAAAAAAACAAATCATAAGGGTGTCAACAAGTTTTGCGTACAATTTTTTTATGTATTATTTTTTTGAGTTATTTCTAATTTCATTAAACGAATTCTATTTCCAATCGATGTTGCTTGAGGATATTGGGCCCCTAAATGATCTGAATAAACTACAGTGCAGGTTGAAAATCAATCGAAAGCCAGTTGTGGCATGATATTTGTGATACGACGAAAAGTTCTTTTGTTATAAGTTATAACATACATTGTTCATCAAATTAAAATGGGACCACTCTAATTTCTCGAGACCATGAACATGGGGAACCCTATTAAATTCAATTTCTCGACCTGGAAGCGCACACACGATTTGTATAATCTTTTAAGTGGAAGTAGAAATTAAAATAAAAAATATCATACGGCTATTCGTTGGCAACGGTGATCCACATAATTTTTTTGAATTGTTTCTAATTTCATTAAACGAATTCATTTCCGATGTTTGTCGAGGATATTTGACAAAAAACAAGCTGAATGAACTAAATTTGAGGTTCAAAATGGATTGGGATTTTGTTTAATCCTTCAATTGGAAGTAGAAATTAAAAGAAAAAAAAACAAATTATAAGGGTGTCAACATTTTTGCCGTCAAATTATTCGTCGACACAGATGAAGATCATGCCAGCAAAAAATCATCCAAATTGAAGATCATTAACTCATCCATTTGTTGAAAGTTAATATCAAACAAATGAACGGTTTTGGTGAAAGTTAATATTCTCATTAACAACCGTCCATTTGTTTAATGCAATTGCATGAGTAAATGATTTCCGTTTTGGATGATTTTTTGCAGGCATGATCTTGAAATGTTGATTTAAAAGATGAATGGTCAGATCATGAAAATCTATCATCAAATGTAACAAAAAATAGAGGGGTCGGACACATTAGGTCCGACCGAGGTCGGACATAAGTATTTTCCTTTCCTATTGATATTGCTTGAGGATATTGGGCCCCAAAATGAGCTGAATGAACTAAAGTGGAGGTTGAAAATCGAACAAAAGCCGGTTGTGGCATGACTTTTGTGATACGACGAAAATTTCCTTTGTTATAACGTACAATTTACATTGTTCATCAAAAGTGGGACCACTCTAATTTCTCGAGACTATAAACATAGGGAACCCAATTAAATCCAATTTCTCGACCTAGGAGCGCACAATTTATATAATCTTTTGAGTGGAAGTATAAATTAAAACAAAAACAAAAAAATCATAAGGGTATCAAAAACTTATTCGTCAACAAAGGTGCTCCACAATTTTTATTTTTTATTTTTCTGAATTGTTTCTAATTTCATTAAACGAATTTCATTTCCGATGTTTGTCGAATGTCGAGGATATTGGACAAAAAAAAAAGCTGAATGAACTAAATTGGAGGTTGAAAATGGATTAGGGCTTTTTTTGGACAATCATGAAAATGGATTTGAGGCTGAGGTAGGATTGAGCTTTTAGGTTAGCTCTCTAACCCACTTGGGTGAGACTAGGGTAAGCATGAAATTTTTCAATAAATAGGCGACAAATGTTTTTTGTTTTTCTAGATATAGTGACCAAGATAGGTAGGGGTGAGGTGCTCTGTAATATAAAGACTCGGATCGTGATACCTGTCAAATGTAATAAGGTTCAAGTATATATATATAATCAATCCCGCACACAAGACAATATCACAATACCTCTTTATCAAAGATTATGCAAGAAGAAATCAGTAGATTCAGAAGAGTGAACAAACTTGAACTACATTCTTTACTAACAATACATACTAGAGAAGAGAAAGACAACCATTCAACTCCATGGTCTATAGAACCCGGAATTGAATTGCCTTCTAAACTGCATTGGGGTTTCGAAACTAAATAAAAGTTATTATTCAGTAAACATGTCGCACCTCAATTGATGAGTTAAAATTCCGGTGTCATTGGTACTGGGGGAAAACAGGAATTCCAGCTGGTCGCAGTAGAGGTCAATAGTGTTGGCACTCCCCATGTCCCTGACCTTTGTCCTATATCTATAATCAACCACCAGCATCACCCCGAATTTGACCGATCCCCGAACAGCCTTCCCTTGGTAGATTTCCTTGGCCGTGTTATCACGGAAGGAAGCACCCACTGCTCCGAGTTTGAAATTCAGAGCCGTCTGGTTGCCGGTGAATAGGAAGAAAGGAGACAACTGCTTCTTTGCGATAGTGTATTGGTCGTGGTCCCGGTAGAAAAAATCTTCCTTTGAGCCGTAATACACGGCAACTTGCACTTTATCAAAGTCGATAACGAGATTTTGGTTGGGATTTTTGGCCAGAAGGGAGATGTTCCACGTAGCACTAAACTCGGAGTCAGTCACCTCTGTTAGTATATTTGAATGTTGGCATTCCTACACAAGTCTTGATTAATAAGAGTGAACAACACCCTATGCCTGTACGTGTTTTCAGCAAGGTAAGTGGACAAGGTAAGTTGTTATTGTGGCATCTTTGGATAAGGTTTTATTAACTAAATCCTTGATTTATTTGTGTGTTAAATAAAATCATTTCCAGCAGATTTTATTCTATTAATTTCAGTCCTAATTGATTTAGGATCTTTTAAGAAAATCATATATCGTTCTTTTTCTAATTGACAATCTTTTTAATAAAGATATTTCCTTATAGGAAGTCAATTAGGGTTAGGACTTTAAAGTGAGGGGGAGTTCTTGACTCCTATATATGTTGCTCAATAAAACGTTGGAGAGATGCTTTCAGAGGCTGCAGATTATTATTATCTCATGTACCGCTGCGTTTATATGAAAAGCATAAAAGCATAGTTTGTTTTATGGATTCACTTGTACATGTGAAGTGAATCCTTTGTTGCATAATTGTCTCATTCTCTCGTGACCAGTAGAGAAGAGTTGCAGATTGAAGGAAGAAGGACGCGCTCAGTTCCTTCGTTATCAAGAGAAGAGATTACGGAAAAGAAGAATCAAGGCAAACATATAGGCTAGGGGTGCTAGTTGTAATGGTAATCGAGGTTTACCTTTGTTTGTAAGAGATTTTCTCAATTTCTTCTTAGTGATTGATCCTCTTTCTGGGCTTGTGCCTCGCAGTGATGTTTCCTCAAGTTTGAGGTTTACACTGCGTAAACATATCGTTGTGTTCTTGTTGTTTTCGTTTTTCCAGAACACTGGGATTGATAGTATCACTTCAATCCCAGACGTGAAACACAACCATCTGTTATTTGCTTCCAGCAGGTTTGAGATTGTCAGCGTATATTCAATCCTAACACAGATACACACGTTCCAGTCTTTACAAGTGGTACCAGAGCAGGTTCTAGAATTTTCCTTCTAGTAGATCAAATGGAGCGTGATAGAGCTGTTGGATCGATCAATTGTCCTCCTCTCTTCAATGGTGATAACAGTGAGTTAACTGATCTAGCTTTGCTTACAAAAGAGTTCAAAAATTTTCTGAAAAATAGAAAATCCTCTTCAAACTCTTCTAAAAATGCTTTGAATCAAAGAAAAGATTTTCCTTCTGAAAAACGTTTTGATAAATTTATTCAAAAGAAAAGTTTTCAATTAAAACCAAAATGCTTTGAATGTGGTGGTATTGGTCATATGGCTGCTGAGTGTGCAAACAGGAAACAAAATATCAAGAAAAGCAAAGCATTGACGTCCACATGGAGTGATAGTGACGAGGAGCTCCTTGGTAACAATGAGGTACATAATCTTGCATTAATTTCGTCCCTTCATCCAGATCGCTCAGATGAATCGGAGAGTGATGAAGATGTTTTAGATGAGAAAAAAAATAACAAATATTTGCAATTGTTCAATGCTACCAAGATTGTGCAAAAGAAAAATTTGGTGTTGGAAGAAAACATCAAACTCATCAACACAGAGAAAAGAAGAGTTGAGGTAAGTCTCGAATCCAACTTAAAATCTTGGGAAACTGAAAAGACTAATTTGCTTGAAAAAATCAAATTGTTGCAGGATGAAATTACATCTCATGGGTTGAGTGAAAATAAGGCTGAGGTTGATGTCAAACTGAGAACCTTGCAGGTTGAGCTCAAAGCTCAAACAAATTTAAATGTTTTGCTAACCCAAGAAAATGAGAAATTGCAGGTTGAGTTGACTGAAGCTAGAAACAAGTTCAACAAATTCGATATCAGTTCGGAAAAAGTGTCAAGAATGATTGGGTTTGGAAAAACTCACAATAACAGAGAAGGACTTGGTTATGATGGTGCACCAAAAGAAACCTTACAGTTTGTGAAGGAGAATAAGCATGTTCCTAAGGTACTTGTCACTGAAATACCTGTGTCAAAACCTGCATTTAAATCTGTCTCAGAACAGGGATCGATAACATGTCATCAATCCCCTCAGGTAAGTAAAGAGTTACAACCATGTACTCATCAGTCCAGGTACGTCCCTAGACCAAAAATCTTTGTTCCTACATGCCATTTTTGTGGAAAACCTGGACATATTCGTCCACGGTGCAACTTGCTGCGTAGGAAAATGAGAAAACAGAAGCAAGGGTCAGAGTTTAACTCTGCTGCATCTTTGCATACTGAACTGAAAAAACATTTAGTGCTGATTAACAGGATTGCAAAGCGGGTTGCAATCCCAGAAGGTCTGAAGATAAAAAATAAACAGACCTGGGTGAAAAAAGGATCAAACAAATATTTTTCAGCTTTGTATAATGATTCTCAGGCATCTATGAATACTGATAATAAAACTTGTTTGTTAACCTCTTGCAGGAATGTCAACAAGGATGAAAGCCACATGCCTTGTAGTTCTGGCTATACTCTCTAAATGAAGAGAATGATGATGTCTATGATGATCCTATTTTTGATCCTCTGCGAAATATGAGGACTGATTTTAAGAAAATTCAAAAGGATCACTCTACTGAAGACATCATTGGGAAAATGGATGACAGAATTCGAATTTAAAGACAAGCTGCAAGTGAGGTAAGTAGTGATTCTGCTCTTGTGTGTTTTTTGGTCTCTAATAAAGTGAACATGAACATAATTTCATATTTTGGTTTTGTGTCACTTCTTGAACCAAAAATTGTTAAAGAGGCCTTGATTGTTGATGATTGGATTAATGCTATGCATGATTTGAGTCGCTTAGGAATGTCATAGATGTGAGCACTAAGCTCTGAAAATTTCCCTTGAATTTGTCAATCAGCATGCATCCATTGTGTGTGAACCCATGGTAGTATAGAAATATTCACATTGAATATTTTTCTTTTGGTTCACAAAATTTCCAGATTTATAAGGATTGCATGTAGGGTAAGTATCCCACACTGTTTGCTAGGGTAAGTTGATCTTAGATTGACAAAGTATTTTTCATGGCTTCAAATATGTGATTATGACAAGTTGTTAAGCCAGTTCTGAGTTCTGTTTTGACATGGCTATGTAATCTTGAGCATGGGCAAAATATTCTTAATCACCTTTGGATTTGCACATGCACACATCTTTTCTTTGTGGTGGTAAACATCAGCTTGGTTGATCAGGTACAGGTCACAAAATAATGAGTTGATTGTTCCTTGCTCCTTGTTCAATAATAAAAAAATATATATTATATTATTTTGGAGCATTTTCAGGCTATTCCCAAAGTAATCAGGCCCTGGTCGTGGTGAACGATATAGGGATTGGGCAGAAACAGGAATGGTTTGATGGCCAGGCTATTCCTAAAGTAATCAGGCCTTGGTCGTGGTGAACGATACATGGATTGAGCAGAAAAGGGAATGGTTTGGTCACCCCGGTGGATGTGAATCACAATTTTTGTGAGTAAATCATGTGTGAAAGGCGAAAAAAAAAAATGAATGTCTTGCCCACACAGGAGGTATAAGGAGTGAAAAAATTATGCTTAATTTCTATGTTTGAGACCTCCTGGGATTCCTAGCATGATACAGATCCCACATTGAAATTTGTTCACCAATCACCACAAAGGTACAAGGATACTCGATCATACTCTTGCTTACTTTGTTGTGTCTTAACTTGATTCAATAGGTGAAATTTGCTTATTTTGTTTACATTGTGAGGCTATGACATATACTTTGGCTAAAGGCTATGCCTCTTCCCTCTTATTAGTGTGTGGACAATTCCCTACTCATTGTGTGTTTGCATTGATTATTTTTGCATACAAATTCATCAATTCAGGGGGAGTTTTCAGTGTTTGGTCACTACATTTTGTGGTTGCTTTGTGATGCAATTCTCTTGCTTATTTATCACATAGTGGTGCTTCTAAGGGGGAGTTTCTTAATGCCTTTGGCATCCCTATTCAAAAAGGGGGAGAAGAAGAACCTATGCTATAAGGCTATATTTGTTGGCTTTATTTAAATCTGTAATATTGTCACAGTTGCTCTTCACAAGGTCTTTTGCTTATAAGTGTTTCAGGTCACTGATGTGGAAGCATGATCCTTGGTTCTTGCAGCATAGGTTGTTGACTATGAGTTGTTTTGTATAGGAATGCCAAAGGGGGAGATTGTTAGTATATTTGAATGTTGGCATTCCTACACAAGTCTTGATTAATAAGAGTGAACAACACCCTATGCCTGTACGTGTTTTCAGCAAGGTAAGTGGACAAGGTAAGTTGTTATTGTGGCATCTTTGGATAGGGTTTTATTAACTAAATCCTTGATTTATTTGTGTGTTAAATAAAATCCTTTCCAGCAGATTTTATTCTATTAATTTCAGTCCTAATTGATTTAGGATCTTTTAAGAAAATCATATATCGTTCTTTTTCTAATTGACAATCTTTTTAATAAAGATATTTCCTTATAGGAAGTCAATTAGGGTTAGGACTTTAAAGTGAGGGGGAGTTCTTGACTCCTATATATGTTGCTCAATAAAACGTTGGAGAGATGCTTTCAGAGGCTGCAGATTATTATTATCTCATGTACCGCTGCGTTTATATGAAAAGCATAAAAGCATAGTTTGTTTTATGGATTCACTTGTACATGTGAAGTGAATCCTTTGTTGCATAATTGTCTCATTCTCTCGTGACCAGTAGAGAAGAGTTGCAGATTGAAGGAAGAAGGACGCGCTCAGTTCCTTCGTTATCAAGAGAAGAGATTACGGAAAAGAAGAATCAAGGCAAACATATAGGCTAGGGGTGCTAGTTGTAATGGTAATCGAGGTTTACCTTTGTTTGTAAGAGATTTTCTCAATTTCTTCTTAGTGATTGATCCTCTTTCTGGGCTTGTGCCTCGCAGTGATGTTTCCTCAAGTTTGAGGTTTACACTGCGTAAACATATCGTTGTGTTCTTGTTGTTTTCATTTTTCCAGAACACTGGGATTGATAGTATCACTTCAATCCCAGACGTGAAACACAACCATCTGTTATTTGCTTCCAGCAGGTTTGAGATTGTCAGCGTATATTCAATCCTAACACAGATACACACGTTCCAGTCTTTACAACCTCCAGTCCGTACACGGCAGCTGATTCAATCCAGAACTCGGGATCTTCAGGACTGAGTGACTGATCCACAATCATGTCTACTAGAGCAATCGTGAAGAAGATGCCGGCAATTGCGATCACGATGGACATCACAGCACGACGGTCGAGAACTTCGTTGTCGGCGTCAGAAAGAGGACTCTTCATCATTGTTACAGAAAAGAATATTGACGAATTTGAGCAAGGCAGATAGATAGAGGAGATTTCCGATTCAGATTTCCCAGACAGAAAGAATCGGAGTAGGAGTCGGAGACCTAACTCTAATTGTGTTTGTGTTCGGATGGAGTTTCAGTTCAGTTGTGTTTCTTCAGTACAGATCAGTTCGACTCTTATCTGAAAATGTTGACATCGACCTTCTTTTATTTTGTTTTTGTCTGGAATAGTCTGGATGGTTCTTAGGTTACTAATTGGGTCTGTCTTGTGCTACACATGGTACTGGGCCGCCCGGCAAGTCTAAGCCCTGTTTTGAACGTTTTCTTTTTTTGGATGATAGGGGCCCAATGATCAAAGAAGATGCACGCCACTATGTCTTTTTTTGAACATTTTTTATCAATATAGAAAAGTCACGTGGCATACCCAAGAGAAACCGTGAACCAGCAATCAGCCACATGACTCCAATGCAATGAGAATATTAACCATGATCAAGTTGACCTCCTCAACCACAAAAAGAATTAGGGCCAATTACCCATAACGTCATTTACATAATATGTATTTTTCAAAAAGTCACATAATATTTTTATTCCTCATAAAGCCACCAAGAAATTACAAATTTTAATATTTACAAAAAATATCACCGCATTTTTTTCTCATTATTTACAAAAATGCCACTGCCTACAAAAAGCTATTGCATTGATCTTTAGCAGTAGCTTTATTGTTCTTCGACAGTAGCTTTCTTGTTCTTCGATAGTAGCTTTATTATTATTTGGGAGTACATTTCTTATTCTTCGCCAGTAGCTTTATTGTCCTTTGGCAGTAGCTTTATTGTTCTTTGACAGTAGCTTTATTGTTCTTCGACAGTAGCTTTCTTGTTCTTCGACAATAGTTTACTTGTTCTTCAACAGTAGCGTTATTATTATTTAGAAGTACATTTCTTGTTGCTTGCCAGTAGCTTTATTGTTTTTTGACAGTAGTTTTCTTGTCTCTAATAGTAGTTTTTCGTATCAAGTAGTATTTTCGTAAATAATAAAAATTAAAAATGCGGTGGCATTTTTGTAAATATTGACGCGGTGACATTTTTGTAAATATTGGTGGCTTTATGAGGGATAAAAATATTTAGTGACTTAAAAAAGAATAAGGTTACCAAAAGTGACCTTATCAGTAATTTTTTAAAAGAATTAGAGTTGGATCGACCGTCGTTCTATTATGTCCATCGTGATCGCAATCGCCGGCATCTTCTTCGCGATTACGCTAGTAGACATGATTGTGGATCAGGCACTCAGTCCTAAAGATCCCGAGTTCTGGATCGAATCAGCTGCCGTGTACGGACTGGAGATGACTGACTCTGAGTTTAGTGCTACGTGAAACATCACCCTTGTGCCCAAAAATCCCAACCAAAAGCTCGTTATCGACTTTGATAACGTGCAAGTCTCCCTGTATTACCGCTCAAAGGAAGATTTCTTCTACGAGGAGCAGGACCAATACACTATGGCAAAAAAACAGTTTGTCTCCTTTCTTCCTATTCACCGGCAACCAGACGGGTCTGAATTTCAAACTCGGAGTAGTGGGTGCTTCCTTATGACACGGTCAAGGAAAGGAAATCTCCAAAGAGAAGGATGTTCGGACCGGTATTGTTAGATATTGGTTGCTTGATTTCTTTTGATGGGGATTTCGATCTGGTTGATTATAACAAGTTAGTATAAAAATTGAGTTTAACTTTTGATGGTCACTGTTATAGTTCATGTACGTAATCAAACCCATAAATAGAAAATGAGCATGATGACATCGAACCACGCTCTGTTGAAGAATGTCAATGTAGAGCTTATTGGCCTAAGGCCTCGTTTGGTTTGCGGAATGGAAGGGAAAGGAAAGTGAATCCTTTTCACTTTCCCATGGGAAGGGAAATTAAATTTCCCACTAACTTTCATTTTCAGTGTTTGGAAAGTCCAGGAATATAGTCAGTATCCATCATTTAATTTCCATTTACGGCATTAATTTCCATTATGAAATAAAATTTTCCACTAACTTTCCTTTTAAGTAGGGATAATTTCGTCCTAAATTATGGCATTAAATGCAGGATTTTGGAAGGGAAAGTGAATCCTTGCTTGAGAGGAGGGAATCAATTTCCGCCCAAATTTCCCTTCCATCAGGATCCACTTTCCTTTCCTTGTCATTTCCAAACGCATGAATCTTGGGAGAGTGAATAAGTTTCCATTCCCATGGCCCAAAATCCGCGAACCAAACATGGCCTAAATGGAAAGAAGCAATCCCGACTGAACTAGATTCACTAATAAAGAAAAAAGTATTTGGGTACGTAGTGCTAACGCCCCCAAGTGTAAAGCTTGTTGGACATAAATGAGTCTTTGTTAGAAAGCGTAAAGAGAAGAAAGAAATCTTGAGGTATAAGACTCGCCTCGTGGCGCAAGGTTTCTCACAACGCTCTGGGATTGACTACGAGGAGACATATTCTCCCGTGAGGGATGTTATTACATTCCGCTACCTTGTCAGTTTGGTAGTTTCCACAAAAAGTTGACATGCAGCTTATGGATGTGGTTACAGCATATCTCTATGGGGATCTAGATTCAGAGATATATATAAAGGTGCCAGATGAACTTCAATTACTCAAGTCAAGTGACTCTAAACCACAGAGTGCGTTTTCCATAAGAATAAAACGCTCACTTTACGGATTGAAACAATCCGGGCGGATGTGGTGTAACCGTTTAAGTGACTACTTGATTGTGAATGAATATATAAATAATAATTTATGCCCATGCGTGTTCATAAAGAGAACAAGTTCCAGATTTGCTATTATTGCTGTCTATGTAGATGACATGAATTTAATTGGTACTCTCGAAGAACTGAGAGATACTGCTACGTACGTATTTGAAATCTGAATTTGAGATGAAAGATCTTAGGAAAACTCGGTTCTGTCTAGGCCTTGAGCTAGAGCACCGAGATAGTGGAATATTAATCCATCAATCGGCTTATGTCCATAAGATGTTAAGGAGATTTAACATGGACAAAGTACATCCAGTTAACACTCTCATGATCGGTCGGACCCTAGATCCAAAGAAAGATCTATTTCGTCCAAAGAATGATGATGAAGAAATTCTAGGGGCCGAAGTGTCATATCTAAATGCAATAGGCGCATTATTGTACTTAGCTCAATGCACTAGACCTGACATCTCTTTTGCTGTGAACTTGTTATCTAGATTTAGTTCTGCACCCACGCAACGTCATTGGAGTGACATAAAGACAATATTTCGATACCTAAAGGGTACGATCAATTTGGGCTTATTTTATCCCTACAGAGAGAAAAGAAGAGTTGAAAAAGGAACTTCAAGCCTCAACGACACCGCGTCCGGACGGACTGCCATTGTTCGGACGGACTGCCGTCGTCCGGACGGACGGACACCGCCAGCAAGGATATTGCCGGCGGCTATACCCCCTTCACCAAAAATCCTTGTGATGTTTTGGTTGGTTTTGCTGATGCCGGGTACCTCTCTGACCCGCCAAAGATCGTTCCCAAACTGGTTATGTCTTTACCATGGGTAACATGGCGATATCTTGGAGGTCTACCAAGCAGACGTTAGTTGCTACTTCCTCGAATTATGCAGAGATAATTGCTCTACATGAACCTGTTCGTGAATGTGTATGGCTGAGGTCTATTATTACACATATTCGAGGAACAAGTGGTTTGAGGTCCACCACTGAGGAATCTACTTGCATTTATGAGGATAATGCTGTTTGCATCGAGCAGATGAAGCAATGTTTCATTAAAGGTGACAATACTAAGCATATTTCGCCTAAGTTCTTTTATAATCAGCAACAACACTCTCCTCAAGATTCAAGTGAATCAAGTTAGATCCGAGGAGAATGTGGTAGATTTATTTATTAAGTCTTTGCCTAAGTCCACATTTGAAAAACATGTGAAAAACATTTGTATGCTTAAGTTATCTGAGATCCCATGATTGTAGGAATCAGGAGGAGATGCAGACGTTAGGGGGAGTCTGGCACATACATGTCACTTTCAAATGTGAATGGTGCGTTCTAGAGTATGGATTGTATTTAGAATAGATTTTCTACATCAATACAGATTGTACCTTGTATTCATCTATATATATATGTCTTTATTCCTTTAATGAAATACATCATATTCTCAACTTATTCTCTCTATTATTTACGTTTTCCTTAAACAAGTTTCAAATTTTACAAGAGAGAGACGTACGTGTGTATTGAAAATGTAGTGTTGTGCTATATATTTCCCTACAACAAAGGGTAACAGAATATGTATTGATACCCAACACAAAGACTGTTACAAATAGGTCTCCTACTCCTCTATGATTTCTAACTCGAAATTCGTTTTGAATATATATAGATATATTCATACCTGCAAACTCAAAAGCCAAAAGTATCGTTCATTCGATCAATCAATTGCAAAATACCGACGATGACGAAGGAAAAGCGTCCTCCCAGCTGTATTCTCGTGTGTTGCTCCGCCTGCTTTGTGGTCCTAATCGTTTCCGCCTATCCCGTCTGGTGTTTGATCAACGTCATCGGGGTAGGCTCGCTCGATCGTCGTCTCGATATTAATAAAGATCCCGAGTTCCAGGTCGTCTCAGCTTCAGTGTCGGGACTGAAAGTCACCGGCACCGACTTAACTGCGACATGGAACATGACCTTGTTGGTTACAAATCTCAACCGCAAACTCGTCATGAACTTTGACAGGGTTCAAGCCTCCATCTACTACGGCTCAAAAGATGATGGTTTAGAGGACTGCATCCACGAGGAGTACGCAGACAAATTCATTCTCGCAAAGAAGGACTTGTCTCCGTTCTTCCTATACATCCATAACCAGACCCATATCAATTTCAGAATTGGAGTAGTCGAAGCTTCCGTCCGGGACAAATTAGCTGCCAAGCAAATCTCAGATGGAAAGGCTCTTGGCGGCCCTGTTAAATTTGGCCTCAGGCTCGTCACTATCTATAGATACAGGATAAAGGGGTGGGACGCCGGAAGTCCCAATAATTATGTTGTCTTCTGTGAACCGCTCGAATTCTTATTGTCACCCAATACTAGTGACACCGGAATTCTCACAGCTACCTCAAGGTCATGCTCTTAGGTTTGGTCCTCCGATCCTTGGTCATTTGGTGTAGGATAGGCATCGGTTGGTTATTTTGTATTTTATTGGTTGATAATTTAAATTTCTTTTGGTCTGAATTTGATATGGGTTAAGGATTATTTTATTATTTCATTGTCTTCATCATGCATCAATGTGATTGTGACATATAGGCCAGCCGGCTGGTTATATGAGTAGAGAAAATTAGCTTGCAGTAGACAGGTACATTTTTAAACCTTTGTGGAAGTTCATGTAAGGTTAATCAAGCATCAATCACTAGTGAATTCTCATAGGTCCCTCAAGGTCATGCTTTGAGGTTTAGTGCTCTGATCCCTGGTCATTTGGCATGCATGATGATTATGGATACTAGCAAATTTATGAAATTAGCAGCTTTCTTGGTATCACTCTAGCTAGCCACCAGACTCTACCATTTAGCTTTAATTTTTCTTTCAGAATTGATTATCCGTCCGGTTTTAGATGTTTCAAAATATAAGGCTCTCACAATTAAATGTAGGACCCTTTGTAATGTGAAGCATAATCCGCAAAATTCAGAATATATATACAATAGCACACCCTTTTGGAAGTCCAAGAGCACGATTCACAAAAAAAATTTAAGTGAGCCCGTAACTCCACGTGACATATGTGACGAGATACTTTGATTGGTCAGTGTATATAAAATATCAATTAGACAGTCAGTGGAGGAATAAAATATTAAATACATAAAATATTAAATATTCAATGGACTAATCACATAACACCGTCACATATGTAATGTGGAGTGACGGTACCATGAAAAAATTCCTCCACGATTCACCAAAGCGGAACTTTATTGAAATTAATATTGAAGCACCACGTGGTTCTCACATCTTGTTTACGAGCCCTAGAGAACCGAGCAAAGGCAATGAAATTATTGAATTAATTTTATAAATATAATAAACATTACATTACTGGAAGGCCTTTCTCGACGATGTAATCGTCGACAAAACTCTTTGCCCCTATTTATTTTGTGCTTTAAGGAATTTGAGATAAATGTATCGTTTTCGTTCTCAAAGTGTTGTGCAAATGGTTTCTCGTCATTTTAGCCTCTTTCATAGACCCCGGACAAAAAATTTCTAAGATTTTTCAAAAAAAAAAAACGTTTGAGGGCCATAACACACATTTTTAGGAGTTTGAAAGCAAGTTGGTGCTTGTTAGAATACACAGTTTTAGTGGAGACTCCTGCTATTATTTTAGGATGTTCTCTCGATGTGGATTGTAATATGGGGTTTAGGCTTTATGTGTCCCTCCCTTGCATTCTGCAGTTTCATTAATCACCGTTCCTTTATTTATAAAAAAAAATAAAAAAAATAAAAAAAACTTCATCCAAGCAGTAAATCATTGAAATTTTGACGCACTACGTGGTTTTGACATCTTATCAATGAGCCCAAGAGGACTGAGCAATGGACGTCAAATCCTAGAATTAATTTTACAAATATAATAAAAACTAAATTGCAGGCAAACAACTACCGATGATTTACTTGTTGCTAAAGGTCTTTGCCCTAATTATTTTGCACTTTACGAAATTAGATAAAAATGTCTTATTTTCGTGCTCAAAGTGCCCTGCAAATAGAGTCCTCGGCATTTTAACCACTCTCTTAGACCCCGGAATAAAGCTCTCTACAATTTTCCATGGTTAATATTTTCGCAAAAAAAACGTGTGCTAGCACATGGTTTTGGGAGCCCGCACATGTTTCTTCATTGAAATTTAGATGCACGACGTGGTTTCAACAACTCACTTACGAGGCTAAGAGGAGCGAGCAACGGACGTCAAATCCTAGAATTAGTTTTACAAATATAATAAAGATTAAATTGCAGGAGAGATCTTCCGACGAATGACTCATCGCTAGATGCCTAATTATTTTGTGCTTTACGAAATTAGATAAAAATGTATCATTTTCGTGCTCTAAGCACTCTGCTAATGGAATCCTGGCATTTGAACCTCTCTTAGAATCTGGACAAAAGGTCTCTATGATTTTCCAAAGTTTCAATTTTCTAAAAAAAAGTCGTGTGCTCACACACGTTTGAGAGCCGGCGGAACTTAATTCATTATAATTTTGACACACTACGTGGTTTCAACATCTCTTTTACGAGTGCAAGAGGACCTAGCAACAAATGTCAAATCCTAGAATTGATTTTACACATATAATAAAAATAAATTGTTGGGAAAGCTTTGCGATGGATGATTCGTTGTTTTAAAAATTTGCCCTAATTATTTTGTGGTTTACGAAATTAGATAAAAATGTCTCATTTTCGTGCTCAAAGCGCCATGCGAATTAAGTCTTCAGTATTTTAATCTCTCTTAGATTCCAGAATAAATCACTCTATGATTTTCCAAATTTTTAATTTTTTCAAAAAGTCGTGTTCTATAACGCATGCTTTTGGGAGTCCGCGAGCATCTTTCACCCAAGAGGAACTTCATTGAAATTAATTAGCTTGCAGTAGACAGCTGTACTTAGGGCTGCAACTCGGATAGATCGGATCGAAACTTGGTGTTCCAATTCCAATCCAAAAAGTTTCGGAACTGAATATGTTGTTTCAATTCTAATTCCAAAAAATTTGGATCAGATTAGATCGGAATATTAGGAACTTTTAGATGTTCGGAATTTTTTCGGAATTTTCAGAATTTGTATTACTTTGGAATCTTCGGAATTCCAAATTAAAAAGTAATGTTAAAATTTTTTCAAAGTAATCCATTAAGGCATTTTGCATATTTTCAGGGATACTACAATTTCAATATCAGAAGAAAGAGTAACAAAAGTAGTAGTAGTTTAATTACAACAAGTTCATACCGCAAGCTAAAAAGAAAACCTAGTAGATTAGAAACAAGTTCAAGGATACTTTATAGGTTATATAATGATATTCAAAGCTTTAGACATACTTTACAAAAGCAAAATCAACTTCACAAGTACTTTAGTATAATCAACAAATAAACACATATATAAACAAAATAGTGATGAAATTTTAGAATATTCAGATCGGAATGAGTTCAGCAATGTTCGGAAATTTTCTGATTAGAATATTTCGAATTTTCAAAATTTTCCAATCCAATTTATTTCGGAACTTTCGGATTTCGGAATTTTGGACTTGGATTACCTTCGGATTGAAAAAAGTCCGGAAACTTTCGGTTCAAAATCGGGTGGAATTGGAATTTCCTATCCAAGTGGCAGCCCTAGGCTTGTGCTAATCAAATTGATCACTAGTGAAAATTGATCTTGATTTCAGAAACCTGAAACGTATTAGTTCCAAAAGGTCCTTAATTGGTTGACAAAATGTCTTAGCAAGTTAGCAGTAGGTGTGCTAAGCAAATGTATCGTTCTCGTTCGCAAAGTGCCATGCGAATGGATTGCTCGGCAGTTTAACTCTTTGTTAAATTCCGGAAAAAAGGTTTCTTAAAAAAAAAAAAACAGAGACTGTGTGTCATAGCACATGCTTTTTGGAGCTTGAAAGAAAGTGATGTTGGAGGAGAATTTGCTCAATTTCTACGAAGAAAATCAAAAAGAAAGAAGCCTCGTTACATTAGGAAAAACGATTTGAAAATTGGAAATTGGTATTCAAATTGATTTCTTAATGGTGGAATTGCTCGTGAAAATATGAACGTGCATTACCATTTGCTTGACAAACTTGAAAAAGATGGCTGGTGTCCCCTTGATTAATCTGGTTCGCCTTGCAATAGTCTCCCAAGAGTTTAGTCATGAAAAAACGCCCTCTCTGTAACTCAACTCTAGCAAGCCATCATTGCTTGTGTACGTCGATCTTGAAGCTCAACAGTATCCTTCAAAATTAATGTGGCTCAAGACCTGGATAGAAATGTATTATTAGGTTGTAAAGGGAGCGGAGAATTAAAGATGTAATAGGAGCTCGATCTGACAGAGAGCTTTGGCGCTCAGTTTGGTCAATAGATACACCAAACAAGTTTCTACATTCCATTAAGCGTTCAACACATTCTTACTAGAAGGAGGGAATTGTTGTAAACGAGGAGATGAGACACTAATTCATCTCTGTTGCGCTCTCTTTCTACCTCATGAAGAACAAAGCTATCCTATATATATATATATATGTTATGGTTTTTCTGTACTCACAAGGTTGTTCAACAAAATAAGTGTAAGAGAGTACTGTAGATTGACATCTTTGGAAGTAATAAAAATTCCCAAAAAATAGTTTATATCTAACTTATGATAGTTGTATCTGACTCACCAATGAACATAAATACATGATTGAAATTAGACAAATTACTTTTGTTGTTCACCCTAAGATATCGTATGTTCAATTAATTAAGTACTCACTCTTCATTAATCAAATTCCAATTTTGATTTCATTAACATTGTGACAAAAATTGAAACTTTGAGTATTATTTGTGACAAAAATTAAAGTCCAGGTACCAAGTATATAATTGAGAAATAGTTCAGGTACTATACGTGATAAAAACTCTAAAATCAATCTCCTCTACTTAGCCAGTGAGATTTACGGCTGGAAAGAATGATAGTTTCAAGTGAACACTTGGTTTCCTTGAGCCTTCTAGTTCTGGTTTTCAATGTGAAACATGGGGAACCTCTGGTTCCTGCGCTTATCATTTTTGGGGACTCTATAGCTGATGTGGGAAACAATAACAACCGCACTACACTTGTCAAGGCAAACTTCCCACCTTATGGAAGAGACTTCCGTAATCATGAATCAACTGGAAGATTTTGTAATGGGAAGCTTGCCACAGACTTCACTGGTAACATTTATGAACATGCTTCTTCTTGTGCAGCCGAATATCAGATTCTCTAATGGGGTTATGTATAACTTTCTTTCTTTTACAGCTGAATATCTCGGATTCACGCCATACTCACCAGCTTACCTTAGCCAAGAAGCCATAGGGATGAACATTTTGACAGGAGTCAACTTTGCCTCGGCAGCTTCCGGCTATTATAACTGGACAGCCTGGTCATGGGTAAACATCGGCATCCCCATCTTCTTAATCTGTTCCTCTCTCAGACACACTCGTGTTCATCCGTCTACTGGATTTGTAGGGTGCAATTTCACTGGACCAACAACTGAATTACTACAACGAATATCAAAATAGAGTGGTGAACATGGTAGGGCAAGCCAAAGCCAATGCTATTTTCTCTGGCGCCATCCACCTTCTGAGTGCAGGGACCAGCGATTTCCTTCAAAACTACTACATCAATCCGCTTCTTAGAGTCTATTCACCTGACCAATTCTCGGACATTCTCATCAGATCCTACTCCACTTTCATTCAGGTCACTCCTCTCATAATATGTATTTTTCATACCAAAAGTGTTAAATATGCAGTTTCACATTCAGTTACTGAACCTAAAGAATTACTTTACCACCACATAGTATGCATAAGTTGTTTCTCAAATACACTAGTATGTCGTTGTGACAGAGTTTATATGGACTCGGAGCACGAAGGATTGGAGTCACAAGCTTACCACCTACAGGGTGTTTGCCGGGAGCAATTACCCTATTTGGCTCAGGAAGTAACCAGTGCAACATAAGATTGAATCAAGATGCCATTTTATTCAACAATAAGCTAAACAGCACATCTCAAACTTTGCAGAAGAGTGTTCCCGGCCTGAAGCTTGTCGTTTTTGATATCTACCAGCCTCTCCTCGATATGATCACAAACCCTAGTGAGAATGGTAAAGCAGCTTTATGTGTAATAGTTGGTCAAAGCAAAAAAATGAAAAAAGCATGAGATATAAAAAATATTTTCATTTTTTATTTGTTGCTACAAAGAATTCTCCCTATTACTATTTAGAACAAAAAAATACTAATGTCTAATTTCTGATTTATGATCTATTCATGTGGCAGGGTTCTTTGAGTCAAGAAGAGCTTGTTGTGGAACAGGTACATTTGAAATCTCTGTGCTTTGCAACTCTAGGTCTATAGGAACAAGCAACAATGCAAACTTATATCAAAAATACTTTGTATGTTGATATAAGTTTGTTTCTTCTCCACACACCCAAAAAAAAAAGAGCCCCTTATAATACAAACACTTAGTCATACTTCAATCCATAGCTATTTCTTTTTTTCATCTATAGCCTTGGAAAATTTAAATGCGGAACATAAATTCACTCATTATGATATCATATTAAGGGGATATATAGGATTTAGTTTGTCTTATTCCAACCCAGCCAAGGCGTGTGAAATGGGACTATCTACTACACTGTGATTACACAGATAATGCAACAACACTGAATGAAACTGAGCCAGAAATCTTACAATTACTGGTTTTCTTCGTCCAGTGCCATCCTTATTGGTTTTTAAAAAATAAAAAATAAAAATAAAAAACCCTAAACCTTCCTTTGTCATATACAAAAACTAAACAACTCATATTGAATCACTAATCATATACATATACACATTGACCATTTCTATTATGAACATAACCTAAACCACAAATCAGCTCAAAATTCAACAATCTGTCAAAATTATGATCCATTCCATATCAACAATGCCTTCAAATAAACATTAAGCACTAAATTGTTTCTTGTAAAATGTAGATCGGATTATGAGAATGCAGTTATTTTAGATATGAGAACAAATCCAAGTGTTATATATTCATATTGACCTAGAGTTGCTAGGTGAATGCTTGGAATTGTAAAATCCAATCAAAGAGTGAAAGGACTAAGCTCTTTATGCACTTTCTTTAGGTAACTATGGAGGAAATATGACCTTGCAAGTTGCCATCTATAGTCTTTTTATGCCCTCTGTTTTGGTACTTTCTAGCAGTGATTTCGGGAGTAAATTTTAGAAATGAAGCAACAAAATGTATAACAATGCTTGCTGTACCTAAAAGCCAACAAAATAACAAAATACGAATAAGTTACATGTATATATAATCAATCCCGCACACAAGACAATATCACAATACCTCTTTATGCAAGAAGAAATCAGTATGAACAAACTTGAACTACATTCTTTACCAACAATACATACTAGAACCATTCAACTCCATGGTCCTAGAATACTATACTATAGAACCCGGAATTGAATTGACTTCTAAATGATTAAAACTGCATTGGGGTTTCGAAAATAAATAGAAGTTATTATTCAGTAAACATGTCGCACCTCAATTGATGAGTTAAAATTCCGGTGTCATTGGTATTGGGGGAAAACAGGAATTCCAGCTGGTCGCAGTAGAGGTCAATAGTGTTGGCACTCCCCATGTCCCAGACCTTTGTCCTATATCTATAATCAACCACCAGCATCACCCCGAATTTGACCGATCCCCGAACAGCCTTCCCTTTGTAGATTTCCTTAGCCTTGTTATCACGGAAGGAAGCACCCACTACTCCGAGTTTGAAATTCAGACCCGTCTGGTTGCCGGTGAATAGGGAGAAAGGAGACAACTGCTTCTTTGCGATAGTGTATTGGTCGTGGTCTCCGTAGAAAAAATCTTCCTTTGAGCCGTAATACACGGCGACTTGCACGTTATCAAAGTCGATAACGAGCTTATGGTCAGGATTTTTGGCCAGAAGGGTGATGTTCCACGTAGCACTCAACTCGGAGTCAGTCACCTCCAGTCCGTACACGGCAGCTGATTCAATCCAGAACTCGGGATCTTCAGGACTGAGTACCTGATCCACAATCATGTCTACTAGAGCAATCGCGAAGAAGATGCCGGCGATTGCGATCACGATGGACATCACAGCACGACGGTCGAGAACTTCGTTGTCGGCGTCAGAAAGAGGACTCTTCATCATCGTTACAGAAAAGAATATTGACGAATTTGAACAAGGCAGATAGATAGAGGAGATTTCCGATTCAGATTTCCTAGACAGAAAGAATCGGAGTAGGAGTCGGAGACCTAACTCTAATTGTGTTTGTGTTCGGATGGAGTTTCAGTTCAGTTGTGTTTCTTCAGTACAGATCAGTTCGACTCTTATCTGAAAATGTTGACATCGATCTTCTTTTATTTTGTTTTGGTCTGATGGTTCTTAGGTTACCAATTGGGTCTGTCTTGTGCAGTTGTGCTACACATGGTACTGGGCCGCCCGGCAAGTCTAAGCCTTGTTTTGAACGTTTTCTTTTTTGGATGAGAGGGGCGCAATGATCAAAGAAGATGCACTCCACTGTGTCTTTTTTGAACATTTTCTGCGACTTTTTTATCAATATAGAAAAGTCACGTGGCATACCCAAGAGAAACCGTGAACCAGCAATCAGCCACATGGCTCCAATGCAATGATATTATTAACCATGATCAAGTTGACCTCCTCAACCACAAAAAAATTAGAGTTGGGTCGACCGTCGTGCTGTGATGTCCATCGTGATCGCAATCGCCGGCATCTTCTATCCTGAGTTCTGGATCGAATCAGCTGCCGCGTACGGACTGGAGGTGACTGACTGTGAGTTTAGTGCTACGTGTAACATCACCCTTGTGCCCAAAAATCCCAACCAAAAGCTCGTTATCGACTTTGATAACGTGCAAGAGTCTCCCTGTATTACCGCTCAAAGGAAGATTTCTTCTGCGGGACTAGGACCAATACACTATGGCAAAAAAGCAGTTTGTCTCCTTTCTTCCTATTCACTGGCAACCAGACGACGGGTCTGAATTTCAAACTCGGAGTAGTGGGTGCTTCCTGATGACACGGTCAAGGAAAGGAAATCTCTAAAGAGAAGGCTGTTCGGACCGGTATAGATATTGGTTGCTTGATTTCTTTTGATGGGGATTTCGATCTGGTTGAATATAACAAGTTAGTATAAAAATTGAGTTTAATTTTTGATGGTCAATGTTGTCAAATAGAGCAATGAAAGAGAATGATTTTCATCCCCCAACCTGAGTTCGATCCCCAATTTAGCACATATGGGCACATATTTATTATGTGAAGATTGGCCAGCTAGTTTGAGGGACCCGCTGTGAGTGGGTTCGTGCACTAGCGACCGAGAGATTAGTCTGGCATTAAGGCTTGGCCCCGCAATACCCCGGTAATGGGTGAGCGGGATGGGCTGCTGGGATACTCGTCGGGGGCTTCGGCCTAAATTGCATGTGTTCTTAGATGGGTGCTGGTTCCTGACCGGCCCATCTCCAATGGATCAAAAAAAGAGAATGATTTTCATTGATGTAAATTCTTTACAAAGAATGACAAATATATAATAACTAAAACTAGATTTACCAAAACAAAACCTAGATAAAGAAAACCTAGATTTAATACAACTAAACCTATAAACAATCATAGTTAATGTTTTATGAGATTTTCACAACTAAACCTAGTCAAAGTAAATCATGACACATTCCAACACTCCCTCTCAAGTTGGAGCATACATATCACGAATGTCCAACTTGCCTAGGGTAAGCATGAAATTTTTCAATAAATAGGCGACAAATGTTTGTTTTTCTTCTAGATATAGTGACTGGGATAGGTGGGGGTGAGGTGCTCTGTAATATAAAGACTCGGATCGTGATACCTGTCAAATGTAATATACGGGCGTCAAGAGGTAAATCGGGTGACTGGTCTTTGCTCCTCCAATGCCAAGTCAGTTTATGTATTAATGTTGAGAGAAGTAACTCTAGGTGAGAAGAATTGCTTATCATTAATGATGAGAGAAGATATCTATGAGTTTCTTGCTTTCGATGTGAGATCAATGTTCCTCTCAGATGCTTTGTTGTAAGGGATTTGAACGTGCATGGAGAATAAAGTCTTGCCTGGGTCTGGTTTGGTAGGTGCCAGAGTAACCATGTTTACTCTGGCAGCGCTCCGGTGTGGTCGAAATAGTTCCAAGGTGGGTGTTATTTCTATTTGATGGTAAGCACTATGTGTACTTGCTTAAATAAATTAAAATTGAAACTAATATAACTGTCACGCCCCGGACCCGGGTCAGAATTTTTTTAACATTTTTCCCGAAATCCGAGGTGTGAGGAAAAATAAAAATAAAAAAGAAAATAAAATCGACACTTGGTGAAATCGATTTCTTATTTCAATATAAAAATTCGTACAACTTAAGTTTACTGAACAATAGTCTTACAAGTGTAAAATCTAATTCTATTTGCTTCCACTCTATAACCTTCATAGTTCTCGTACCTAAAACAGAACCTGCAAAACCTATAAAGGGGTGAGCTCAACCTGTAGCTCAGTAGGAAGCTATTCCTCTTCAAACAATAGATAATCAATCAACAGTTTATATAATATGCATGAATGCATTTTCTATTCCCGAGAATCCATATAGTAGAATATAATGAGCCTACACGTCTCATACCGTGTATTTTACCTTTTATTCACAGGTGACTCAAGATATCCTATCATATGAATAAACCCCCACCCCAAATCAAATCCCCTAGCCCTCTTTTGCTAGTCATCTTGTCCATTCCCTTGTCGCCAGTCCCGAATTACCCTTTCAATAACCTATACTAATTGCGCAATAACATTGGGCATACCTGGGATCTGGTACCTGCCGAGGTTATGGACTCAACTACGCAAAAGATAATTTCATTACATTCCTTCCAATAGCATATCTCAATCGCCACCCTTATCCCTTCCATAAACATTTCAATGATGCATCAAATAATAAATTCATATATAAAATGCATCAAAGGTTCAAGTATGCATTCCCATTCAAACATATCAACCAACAAACAAGTAAACAATACAAAAAATACAAATAAGTCGAGGTTCCCCAGATCCCCCTACCTGGATTCCGAGCTTTTTAATAAATACGCGTCCCTGCATAATAAGTAAATATATAATTATAGTTCACATGTTCGTATCCATAAGCACATAACACAAAGCTATCAATTTGACCTAAGAATACACTTCTCTATAAAGGACATGTCTTAAAAAGAATGTACCTAAAATCTGAGACCATTTGGAAATCATTTGAAGTGCCAAGGAAATATCCAAAGTTATTTATAGTGCAGCAAAACTGATGTGAATGGCTTAAATTCGCAGTGGCCTAATTACCTCTTGTGAACTCCGAAAATAGCGTGACTGGTTTTGTTTGAAACCTTAGGATGTTTAGTTTCATGTTCTGGTCTTTCTAAACAAATTTGGATAAAGAAAACTGTCAATAGAAACAGAAACGTACTGACTGTGTAGCATAAACCAGAATTTCCTGCTGCAGGACCCTTAACTTCGAAAAATCATAACTTAATCTACAAAACTCATTTTCTGGAGATTCTAACTCTGAAATGATATTTAACATGTCTACTACAAGTTCTGTGAAGAGACTAACTTCAAATAACCAACGAAAATGTACAGTTTTTAACAAATTGTTTACTAGGTCAGAAACTCAGAAACATCTAAAATCTATGCTAATCATATGAACAAAGTTCAATAAAGATTGAAATAGATTCTAAGATTGAAACAGACCTTTCAAGCCTAATTGGAATCCTGGTTTGCAAGCTAATCCTCCCAGCTAAATTCAGTTATCTCCTCCATCTTCGTTTCCTCCTTCACTCCTTTCTTTCTTAGCTATTCTTTCTTTCTTTCTTTCTTTCCGTTTCTGTTTCTTTCTTTCTTCTCTCTTTCTGTTTCTTTTTCTTTCTTTTCTACTTGCCCTCAGAGCCGGCTCTCAACAGGTGCAACCTGTGCGATGATACAGGGCCCCAAGTTGAGAGGGCCCCCAATTTTTTTTCTTCTTAAAACTCTTTATATGTATCAGGGCCTTCTGGGCAGATGAGAAGAGGAAAAGAAGAAAGTTGCAGAAGAAGAGGAAGAAGAAGAAGAAGAAGAAGATAGAAGTCGTGGGTGGGGTGGGTGAGAGGAAAGAGAGAGAAAAGGGAGTCACGTGGGTGTCAGGTGTGTTGCTTAATCAAAAAAAAATTGTTTAATTAAGATATAAAGTTGTGTGAGTTCCAAGTGCAGCCTTATTTGGGTTTGACTATGTGGGCTCGGTGCTCCTGGTGGGATGCCTCTGGGTTTGTTCCCTTTGTAATCTTTGGCTGGTTTGGCCTCTTAATGTATTATCTTTTGTCCAAAAAAAAAAAGTGCAGCCTTGGCACCGAGTTTGGGGTCAAAACTCTTTGAGCAACCTCTTCCACAAGTCACTGTTGTTCTCCTCGATGACTTGTGCGCTGTTCCTAAATATAGGAATGTTGTAATAGCTTCGTAGTTTCCTTGTTTTGGGCCTTTTGGCCCCCATCCAGCCAAAAAATTGCTCTAAAAATTAGCCCCCCAACCTTTCCATCCTTGTTCCGCCCCTGCTTCTGGGCAGATTGACTAGTTGCTTCATTTTATTTTTCTTTGTTTTTAGGTCTTTTTAAGCCCCCTGTTAACAAAAAAAAAATCTTATCCATTTGACCATATTCAGTGATTCACTCGTCTTCTCCTTCTCTGTTCTCATTGTAGTAAGTCAGCCAGATATAATTATTGTATGAATTGCAGCAATTGCTTCCAAATGAATAAATTTTTGCTTTGGTATTTGTTTAGTTTTTGTTAATTACTGGTTCAGGGAATGATGTATTCATGTTCTATCATTCATTCACGTTTATTAGCTTGAATTTTTTGGGTATGTTGTGTTAAAGAAAAAAAGTTGGAGGGCCGCTTCTTAACATTCGCACAGGGCCGCCAAAAAGTTTGAGCCGGCACTGCTTGCCCTCTATCTCTCACGTTATGATTCTAACCTTCAAACCAAGTCCTAACTTTCTCTACCTCTCCTCCTTGTTTCTTCTTTTCTTTCTTCTTCCTCTCTTAATTTTTGTGTCAATCTCAAAGCTTCACTCATTACAATATTTGTACCTCTCTCTCTATCCTTCTTATTCGTGTTTCTCTTCTTTCTTCATTTCGTTTCTCTCTTCCTTTCTCTTCTCTGTATCTCAAATATACTACTAGCTACTTCATATAATAAGCATATGAGTAAGTAGCATCTGTGCCTAGTTTTCCTGTTTCGAAAGAATGAACCTACACCCATATTTATAGTAGCAGTAAGTCGGCGGCAGCTATAATTGGATAGTGATGTGCGTCCTTATCTCCAAAATAACTTGGCTATTAAGATAGAAGAGGATAAACACATCTGATCTTGTCTACTTACCGACCTATAAACCAACTCGTGGCTTGAAACTATTGAACCATATCAAACTAAAGAAATACATGTCCAGTAACAAAGCCTAAGAATGAAGTATAATTGAGTACGTGTCTTCTTGTAAAGCTTCCAAGTATTACTTCTAAGTGAAAAGATGAACACGTAGTCATGTATATGGATATACATATATAACTGGGTATTATCTCACTAAATGTCCAAGTAGATTGGAGATGTCTTCCTTAAAGGTTGATAAGTATAACTAAGTTAAAATGAATAAAACAAAATATTGAATTCCTGACTTTGTCGTAAGTGTAAACAAGAGTTAGGTATTAACCTAACAAGGACACAGCCTACTAATTTTACCAATATGTGTTCTTAGGTAGAAAGAAATACTATCGATTAATAAGTATTTTTATCTCAAGTTTGCTTAATAACTAAGAAGTCTAGTGCCAAAGCGGACTACAATTGTACTAGCCCTTTACATGCAAACAGAACGAAGCTTGCTCGATCCTCTACATATATTATTCTTAATTTAGTGCCTAACGAATTACTGTAAGATATAAGACACACACACACATATATATATATATATATATATATAAAATATCGGGTTGTCACAATAACGCTTTGGTTCAGGTGTAACCGATGTTTTATATGTTCTAACTTTAAACCGACATACATTTAGCTAGTTCGGTGCAATTTTAAGAACCTAAATTTCGATTTGGTGCGGAAATTTTCGTTTGCTACAAATAAAGCCAACTACAGTAAGTACGGAATGTACGGATGACATATGATCGCACAAGAGACAGAGAGTATCAAAGGACCCACGGAGACAGAGTATCAATCAAGATCCTTTGAATGTGTGATGTGTTAGTCAAGAGCCGACTGCCTAAATTATTATCATAAACTCACCCGTGAGTTGCTGAAAGACCAATAGAATCCACCACGTCACCCACACTATCCCTCCGTGTCGTCATGCAATAGGCCGTTCGGAAAACGCTCGGTGAGTAACTGAGTAGATACCAAAACCAAAAACCTCAGTACCGCCTCCATCGCACTTTCAAGTTTCAACCGTGGCGGTGGCGGAGTCCATCTCATCAATCTCTTTCCTTGTAAGTATATATGTCCTTGGTTATTTGGGTGATTGATTCGAATTCCAGGCGGTTCAAATATTTGTGGGTGACTTGATACCAATGCTTTTCCGTTTTTTCTTCGCATATGGATTCTAGACATAAACAATTTTTGTATGGAATTGATGTTTTTGCACCGTTTTTGTGTTTATAAATTCTCTGGTAATGTCAAGTCTTTATACAAAATAATAACTTGAGAGAAATTTCAATCTATTTTGGCACTAGGAAACGAACTTAGTTTAGAGGTTCATCTATGGAGGCCCTTCACCTTAGCTCACCCCATTCAGCTATCCTCCGACCAAAACGATTGAAATCATTCTCTCAAGGGACCCAGAAGGTTAGCACACGCCGTCCCACCAATCCGCTGTTCATCACTGCCACATTGTCCCGACCAACGACTGAGATTTCAGCTGAGCCCTCCTCGTCGTCAACTAGCCCACCTCACCTCTTGACTCCGTCATCGCCGCCCAATCGGGTCTCCTCCAGCTCGTTACAGTATGAACCGGGTTTCCTTGGGGCAGTACCAGACCGTACAGTTGCAAATGAAAACGGCGACATAGTAGACGCTCTGGGATCTTTGACCAACATATTGACGTCAAAAGTGTATGATGTGGCTATTGAATCGCCGTTGGAGCTGGCAACCAAGCTGTCCGAGCGGTTGGGAGTCAACGTTTGGCTCAAGAGGGAAGATTTGCAGCCGGTAAGTTTGTGTGGAAATACCAAGTTGAAATTGGTTATCTGAATTTGCAAAATTTGATTATGTTTTTCATGTTATGTGAAGGTGTTTTCGTTCAAGCTTCGTGGGGCTTATAACATGATGGCTAAGATTCCAAGGGAACAATTGGATAGAGGGGTTATATGCTCGTCGGCCGGAAACCATGCGCAAGGAGTTGCATTGGCTGCCAAGAAATTGGGTTGCAATGCAGTCATTGCAATGCCTGTGACTACACCAGAAATTAAGGTACTTTATTTGGAACTACACTGGTACTTAATTGTAATAGTTGGCCTTTGGCTTTTGCTTTCACAGTTGTAGGCTATTAAGTAGGAAAATTGCACACGCCTTTGGTTTGGCATTGTTTTTTTATAAAGACTGCACACTTCTGAAATTAACACTACCACTTCTTTTAATATTTAACCTATCGAATATTCAAATTGTTTATTGCTTGTGGACAGTGGCAATCTGTTGAGAGATTGGGTGCCACTGTTGTTCTTATAGGGGATTCCTACGATGAGGCTCAAGCTTATGCTAAGAAGCGGGCTAAGGAGGAGGGACGGAGCTTCATACCTCCTTTTGATCACCCAGACATTATCATGGGCCAGGGAACAGTTGGAATGGAAGTTATGCGTCAAACAAAAGAGCCATTGCATGCAATTTTTGTGCCGGTGGGGGGTGGTGGCCTAATAGCTGGTATTGCTGCATACGTTAAGAGGGTATCTCCAGAGGTTGGTTCTAGTGTTCTAGGCTTTCTACTCATATCTGTTTAGTTTAGATTGAATGGCTTATTGGGCAAGTCACTTCTTCAAGTTTGTTATGTTTTATGGGAATTTTGGTTTTTAAATGCTTCAATTTTGAAAGAGTACTGATTGTGATATCTTTCAAACAGGTGAAGATTATTGGTGTGGAGCCCTCTGATGCGAATGCAATGGCATTATCTTTACATCACGGAGAGAGAATAATGTTGGACCAAGTTGGAGGTTTTGCAGACGGTGTAGCTGTGAAAGAGGTGGGTGAAGAAACCTTCCGACTATGCAAAGAATTGATAGATGGTGTAGTTCTCGTAAGTCGTGACGCTATCTGTGGTTCAATAAAGGTAAACATCTTTCCTGTCTTCAATCTTGAATGAGTGAGAGTCCCTTCCTTATCATGCATTGATAGGTAGTTGGCTTATAAAATAAAACTTCTTATTGCTGTTGCATCTTGTAGACTCTAAACCTAATTCTATATATCTCTGAAACCATGCATATGATAGTTTTTTTTTTTTGTGGTGTAAGAGTTAATTTTCAATAATGTCTTTGTAGTTATAAATCATGTGAAAAATGAAGTCTCACATTAATAGTCAAGATTAGTTGTAACAGTTAGAATGTGCTTGGATTCAGAAGTTGGGAATATACCTGAGGTTATAGATGTTCTGTTTTCCTACAGAAGAAAAAATAAAAAGGTAGTGGAGTGAAGGTTCTGTTTCTGCATGGATGGTTTTTAGTGGACATTATGTGTCGTATATAGCTTTCAAATTGTCATATATCAAAGTTAGAATTGTCCTGGATACATAGCCGAAAAATTAGTAACCACCTTGGAGTTCCTTGAAACAATCTTACTATTGCTGATGTTGTACTTGGTTGTTCTTATGATTGTCCTCTTTCCCTTGTTATTCTATATTCATGCTTTGACTTCTGATGTCATACCAAGTGTGGTATGCTTTGTGGTCTAATTTGGCATCAGAGAGATGTGTGTTAATATGCGATTTCTTTTTTGTGCAAAAGTAACCTCATTTCTTTGTGCTACTGATTACTTAAAATGATATTGGTACTAGTTATCTCAGTGAGAAATGATGGAATACTGGCTTATTACTTGAAATTTTTGGCATCTTAGACTTCACGAGCATGGTGCTGGTTTTGTAGGATATGTTTGAGGAGACTAGAAGCATTTTAGAACCAGCAGGTGCTCTTGCTCTTGCTGGAGCTGAAGCATACTGCAAGTATTATGGTCTTAAAGGAGAAAATGTTGTTGCAATAACCAGTGGAGCAAATATGAACTTTGATAAATTGAGAGTGGTGACTGAACTTGCCAATGTTGGTCGGCAACAAGAGGCTGTACTTGCAACAGTTTTGCCAGAGGTGCCTGGGAGCTTTAAACAGTACTGTGAGCTGGTATGCCAATCAAGATTTAGTCAGTTGTTTTATTCCCCTTACTATTGGTACAATGTGCTTCATGATGTGATCTAAATCATTTTAATTGGCAGGTCGGGCCAATGAATATTAGTGAATTCAAATACAGATATAATTCTGATAAAGAGGCTATCGTACTGTACAGGTAAGTGAGATATTTGGGCCAAATCATTTTTAATCACACAAATTTTGGGCCAATTTCTCCTGTAGATGTATTTGCTTAGGAATTAGTTATACATGGGAGTGAGATTTTTATTGATCCTTTTATACCATGTTCAGTGTTGGTGTGCACACAGCTTCTGAACTTCAAGCAATGCAAGAGCGGCTGGAGTCTTCTCAACTCAAAACTTTCAATCTCACGAAAAGTGACTTGGTTAAAGATCACTTACGTTACTTGGTAATTCCTCCCCACACAATTGTGTTCAATCTCTCTCTCTCTCTCTCTCTTATATATATATATATGTATATATATATATATATAGATATATTATATGTATGTATATGTGCACTTATAGGAGTATTCTCTTGCCAAAGAGTAAAGTATATTATATATTGGGAAAGAGTATAGGACGATGGCATTGATGCCACCTCCCTATAGAAGGTTAAAAGAAACTCTTTTTTTTTTTTTTTTTTTGTGGGGGTGGGGGCAGATCATGTGGGGAAGTTCGACTCTTGCCCTTTTTCCCAATTCTTGGATTTCCTTGAACATAAAATGTATAACTTCTATTCATGTCAACGCTATAGACTGAGAAAAAGAGTAGCATCCTTTCCTGCTTGCCTACAAGTTTGCATTTTTGGTCCTGAGTTTTCTTTGTTCTGGATCTGTTTCAGATGGGGGGCAGAACAAATGTTCAAAATGAGGTTCTTTGTCGCTTTGTCTTCCCAGAAAGGCCTGGTGCTTTGATGAAGTTCTTGGACACGATTAGTCCTCGTTGGAATATTAGTTTGTTCCACTACCGCGGACAGGTTGTAATTCAGCATTTCTTTGTCTTTTTGAATTATATATATATATATATATATATGTATATATATCAATATATGGATTATGCTTGGGGAATTAAAACTTGCTTTTCTTTTCTGATGACGGACAATATTTAATTGTGTACGTATTTTTCCTCTACCATAGGGTGAAACTGGGGCAAATGTCTTGGTTGGAATCCAAGTTTCCAAGAGCGAGATTGATGAGTTCCATGCTCAAGCCAGTTCTCTTGGGTATGACTATGTAGTAGTCACCAATGATATTGACTTCAAGCTTTTGATGCATTGATAAGGACCGGCTGTCACAGATTCCTGTGAGTAGGAAAAGGGAGTCGCACTTTATGTTCTGTATTGTTTTTTCTTTTGGAAACATCACGTCTACTTCCCCAACTTCAATGCGTTTTTCTCTCTTCGAAGATAAAGAGAAAGATTTAGTCAATTGCCAAAAAAAATAAGAAATATTTAGTCAAGGGGAATGTATGAAGTTTTCTTATTTGTGCGTCTGTCTGTATCGAAATTGTAATATCAGTGTACTATGTTTGAATGCGAAAAGTGGTGGCGTTCCAAAATTCTCTGATCAATGTAATCTATGACTATGCGCTAGTTTTATCCCTACATAAATACATACAGAATGGCAGAGGATCCATGAATAAATTGTCAATAAAGCATTGTCCAGATCTTTCCTCCAGCAACTCTCCATTTTAGAAGAGTTACTGACCACCGAAGAGAGCGTAAATCCAGAAGGAAACACTAAATTAGTGCTATCAAGACTTCAAGAGGGGTACAAATAAATGCTTCTCTTAGCACTTAATCTGCTAACAATCCAAATGTATAATCTCTTCTAGTCTAAGATATTATTAGTATGGCTGATCGATGAAGGAATGCACTGAACTGCACTATGCTGGGAGCTGAACTTGGGTCCTGTGAAGGGTGGGTCGTTTTGTTCTGGGGCATATACTTTCTTTTTGGGACACAAATTAATGAAAGATACTCATTCAACGACTTGCTAAAGTACCTCGGCAATTAAAAAAAAATGTTACCCGACCCGAAACTCAAAATCCGATTAGTTTTTTTTTCGGTCTGATTTACATAACACAAACTAATTAGTTCAACTCGACCCACCAAATTAGTTCAACTCCAAAGCGAGAGGTAAAGCCAGAGAGCCACACAAATGACCTCTTCCGAGCATCGGAAATCTCCTTGTCAGCGCAGTTTTCGCGCTCGCTCTTGTTGGCTAAATATTGAAGGTGTTTGTAAATTGGTTTTCTTGGATCTTCAGTTCAACCCAATGATTCTTGCTTCCGCGCTTGCGGCACATCAAAGGTGTTTATAGTTTTCTCGGATCTTCAAGCCATCCTTCACAAATCTTTAGGTTTTCTTGGATCTGGATCTGCTTAATTCTTCATAGGCTTCATTCAAGATTTTCCGATGCTTTGCTTTCCGCCGAGATTGGGATTCAACATATATCATATATGTTAGTTTGGTTGCAAAGAAAAAAAGATGGAAGTCCATTTTGGGTTACTAGTGAACAAATATTTTTCACAACAATTGGGTTCGGAGCACAAAGAAAACTCTTTGCTCTTATCTCTTCGCCGTGATGGTTCGTTTGTAATTTCCTAAGACCTCCCATTCCCACAAATCTTGGCACAACCCAGAATACCATTTAATAGTTTGGAGCCACAATTCTAGTACTTTTCATTACCTGCGGTGTGAGAAGCTAGCATATATATACTTAAAAAGAAAATGAGAACCGCATGCATTAGCAATTCCTTCAAAAAGAATGACAAAGTAAAGTAACAAATGCAAAATCGAAGCTTTTGTTGTGATAGTTGTAAGTGCATGCATGTTAGCTAAAAAATTCTTAATTCAAATTAATTAGTAACATGCATAATTAATGTCAGTTTGTATGGTGAGGGAGGACACCTTCTACATGATTCATGATCAGCCATCTCAAATCTTTGGGGGTGCGCTAGCTTTTCATTTCCCATAAAAAAAAATAGTGGAATATTGCATGTTGTTGTTGCTGAATAAACTTTATTAAAGAAAAAAACAACAATATATATTACACTATTTTTAACTTTTACATGGTTTTTTTTTGGTCGAAAAACTTTACATGGTTGATGATCGATCAGCCATCTCAAATTAATCTCTGTTCAGTACGACCGATAACTATTGAGATGATGAGGTGGGCACATGGAATGGAGTTGATCGATGATGGAGCATGCCATGGTTCTATATGCTCTTCATCATTTTCAGCAGTACTGCGTGTCGTCAGAAAATAATAATGATTGAATAGAAAAGTTCTTTTTTTTTTTTTTTTTTTGGAAATGAATAGAAAAGTTCAAGGCACTCACTTTTCATTTCTTCTCTCACCCCAAATTCTAGGGCAAAGTTGAAAGGGACAAGAAACAAACCCTTAACACGATTACTCGATCACTGACCCTATATAGCATCATCGATCAGCTGCTTAAATTAATGAAAATTTTAAGTACTGTCAAATTGATACATCAAACAGATAACAGAATCAGTTGACAGTTGGATTGCACGTAGCTAGGTGAAGAGTACTGAAACTCTCCGGAGCATTATAGAACATCCCAAAAAAAATTATAGAACATCCCACATTCATAGTTACAAGTTTTTCAACTAGCCGTTTGTAAGTACTAGTAAAACGCATAAAACTAAACAGAGCTATTTGAGGCGTTCTTCGGCTCAAGGATTGGACCACCAGTGAGTCCGTGACAAAGGACATAGACCGGAGTGAAGAAAAGAATTAAACTAAAGGGTTCTGCTATTTCAAAATGAAATTACTCATCGTTTAGACTATTGGTGCAGTCTGGTCGGCTACAAAATATATATGCATTATCACAGTCATCAGTCATCACACATAGAAATGAATCACTAGCTAGCTATCTTCATTACACAATTAACACTGTTAAAAATGTCAATGATAATTTATTGATATGGGTCGCAGCTGGGGTTTGGTTGGTAAAAAATTTATTCAAGACACAGCATTGGGTGATGGATGTAATTAATAGGAGTTTCCTTACCTGGAAATGGCAGTTTTATTGGTGTCACTCTCCCCCACATATTCATGTCAATTAATTTTGACCAGTATCAATTACAGTATACTCACCTTGTTAAATTTTCCACCACCGACTCTCTTCATTTTTCATTCACTACTCGCCTCTATTTTAGCCAGTGAGGTTTCACTATTGGAACAAAGGCTAAGAAATGGAGTTTTCAGGTAGTAAAGTACTCTTGGGTTCCTTGACCTTTCTTGCTCTTGTTTTCACAGTGGTTCTTGGGGACCCTTTAGTTCCAGCACTCATCATCTTCGGGGACTCTGTAGTCGATGTGGGAAACAATAACAATCTCAACACAGTCGTCAAGGCCAACTTCCCTCCTTATGGAAGAGACTTTGTGAATCACAAACCGACTGGAAGATTCTGTAATGGAAAGCTAGCCACAGATTTCACTGGTAAACATAATTAAATTTCTCAACAATTAATTAATGGTTTTTTCCTTTTTCTTCTTCTTATAATTCTCTAATGACTACGTACGTACTGTGTGATTGTACAGCTGAATATCTGGGATTCACTTCATACCCACCAGCTTACCTAAGCCAAGAAGCCAATGGGAAGAACCTCTTGACTGGAGTCAACTTTGCCTCAGCTGCTTCTGGATATTATGACCCAACAGCCCAGTTATATGTATGTAATTCTTAATTAATTATTTGATTATTTATCGACTGATCTCTAGCTCTTCTTCGTTTACGTACAGTTTTACTACTATATGTTTGTCTAATGATGGATGATCTGTTTGTGGTATGGTAGCATTCGATTTCACTCACCCAGCAGCTGAATAATTACAAGGAGTATCAAAGTAAAGTGGTTAATATGGTAGGACAAGCCAAAGCCAATAACATATTCTCTAAAGGCATCCACCTTCTAAGTGCAGGGAACAGTGATTTCATTCAGAACTACTACATCACTCCCCTTCTTACGGTCTACACACCCGACCAATTCTCGGACATTCTCGTTCGATCCTACTCTACATTCATTCAGGTCACTCCCCACTCATATATATATACGTACACATATATAACAGCATGGTTTTCCTTCATTATTTGTATTGGGATCGAGATCGATGTATGTGGTGGGAATAGTACTCTTGTCTAAATTCAGATACTACTAAATGTCTAGGACCAATTACATAATATAATGTTAGATTTGTCTGGTCACATAGCTCAGATGATGTTTAGTGACCAAACATAAACTTGGCTGGATTTGCACGCGCATTACAGCCAGAGGGTCTATGTTCAAAGCCATGTGTGCATATGAGAATTAATCAAATGCATAGTATATATGATTTGCACATTATATGATGCTGGATTTGCACATTTTGACAGAATTTGTATGGGCTGGGAGTACGAAAGATTGGAGTCACAAGCCTACCCCCAATGGGGTGTTTGCCAGCGGCGATCACCATATTTGGCTCAGGAAGCAACCAATGCGTCACAAGATTAAACGGAGACGCGATTTCATTCAACAAGAAGCTAAGCAGCGCATCTCAAAGTTTGCAGACCAAACTTCCAGGCCTCACGCTTGTGGTCTTTGATATCTACAAGCCTCTCTTGGATATGGTCACAAAGCCTAGTGATAACGGTAAAGTACTAACTACATATGTGTTTAATTAATATGACTACAATTAAGGGAACCAAAAGAAATTTACATTAGTGAAAAAAAAAAAGTTCTTTTATTCCTCAGTACAATACCTATCTCTATTACATTTCTTTGATTTTGCACATTTAATTTGCAAGACTGATGGTTGGTTATAATTGAAAGTTATCAAGAAAACCAAGATTTGCGTCGTATAATCAAGAATGGGTTAGATGTCAAATAAAGGAGACTGATGGTTTTTGTGATGTACGTGTTCATGTGATAGGGTTTATGGAGTCGAGAAGAGCTTGCTGTGGAACAGGAACATTAGAAACCTCTGTGCTTTGCAACGCCAGATCGATAGGAACATGTAACAATGTGACTGGGTATGTGTTTTGGGATGGATTCCATCCCTCTGAAGCTGCCAACGAGGTCTTGGCTGGTGATTTACTTCAACAGGGTTTTGCTCTCATAGCCTGAATCCATTTCATGCTTAAATAATTAGTACCACTGTAATCTCGTAATTTAACATCTAAGGTATCTGGTGGTATTAGTTTGAGAGTTTAGTGCAACAGGTAGCTGTTCTGAACACTAAACGTTTGTAACATGCTTTGATGTCTGGTACTTGTAGTTTAATTATTTACTCTTTTCCTACTAATATTTGTTGAAATATTAAATTACTCCTTCCTGTTTTATGTCAAGGGTTGTATTTTTAAATAGGGAAAAAATCACCTTTAGTCCCTGAACTATGATCCGTTCGACACTTTCATCCCTGAAGTTTGAAATATATCACTTTCGTCCCTGAAGTTTGAAAATCACTATCACTTTTGTCCCTGGCCGAGGGTTTTCACCGAATAAACCTCTGATTCCGGCCAAATCGGAGGACAACACCCACTGGGCTTTGAAGCCCTCCTTGAGGCGAGTTCAACGCCACCAACCTCGCCTCAAACCGTCGTCGGATGGCGGAGAATTTTACAATTAAAGTTTCGGCCACCATCGACTTTCGGGCTAAATTCGAGCCATTCTAGGCCGAATTGAGCTTAGCCCTAGTTATAAAAGTTACTCCTCTCATCCTTGCGAACATTTTGGCATAGGTTTTGCACAATTTTGTTCCGGTCAGGGACGAAAGTGATAGTTGGTGTTGAAGTTCAAGGACGAAAGTGATATATTTCAAACTTCAGGGACGAAAGTGTCGAACGAGTCATAGTTCAGGGACGAAAGTTATAATTATCCCTTTTAAATATGTAGACAAGTATGTGGTCCTGATCAAATGCCACATGTATGGATGGGATTGCACTTGGGTTGTTGACTAGGGTTATGTCCTAAGCACACCACAATCAGAGATTGTAGGAGGTCTGAGTTTGAGAAATAAGAACAAGGCTGCAACGTTTAGCAGTTCTCTCAAATTTCTCTCTTGCCTCTTTTCTTCTGTGCATCTGTGTTCATAACTATGCAGTTGTAGTTGAATCAGTGCAGTTAGGAGATTAGTGGACTGAAATCCAACATGAAAGGGGCAGAAGGGTAAAAGAGGAAAAATGGGTAAGAAATGTAAACAAAAATTTAAGGGGATGTGTATATAACTATATATAGTACATTGGTCATTAACATTGTTTTTCTTCATCATATATACATTGGATTTTTTATGTTTCTTTTGTGCTAGCTAGCTATTATTAGTTGTTTAAACTCTAAACTATTGGAGATTTTTTTTTCAAGAAGTCCCTATCTTCAAAAATTTAATGTAAACAAATAGGGATGTGTATATAAAATTACTCTTATTCTTCGCAAAAAAAAAAAAAAAGAGGCTTTTAGATACTCCCTAACTTTCTAACTTTTGAGGTTTATGATCAAATGACAAAAATATGATCGGTACGTACAATCATAGGCAACTTGGTACATAACAAATATTTATGGCAAGACGACGACAATATATTAAGAGCAAAGATTGCATATGATGTCACACTTTTTTTTGGCACAGCAAGAAGAGACATCATTTAATAACTTTACCTATTCTCTAAACCCAGTACAGATAGTACTACAAGACACTTAGAACTTTTTTTTAATTGGCCCGATATAGCTGTTGTCGCTTCACTAAAAAATAGTCTCCTAGATTTTCGGTTCGGAAGATTTCTTATTTCTTCCTTCCTTAGTTGGTCCACATTTCTTCTCTTCCGAGGGCCTACCATGGTACCTTTCATCAAAGAAAAAAGCTAGTTGGGGATTAGTTTAGGGTTTTAGATTTTGGGTGTAATTGCCTAATTGGGTTTAATGATTCGGTTCAATTTGGATGTTGTAGGGATTCCCTTGTTCATGGTTATATTCAAGTTGTTCCTTCAAATATGAATTCTCAATTGGGGATTTGGGGTCAGCTTGTGGTCAGTTGGGGGTTTAGCTACTGCCTACTGTTGAAGGTTAAGAACAAGTTAGTATTTCTTTAATTCTTCTCCTTTACTTTGTTAGTCAAAAAAAATTTACTTTGAAGATTAGACCAGCTAAGATTTTCATCCTGGTTTCGCCACTTATGCTACTACTGATGGAGTTGATTAAATCATAGCCAAGGCCATTGGTTGATTTGGTTCAAGTCTGCTAATGATTTTTTTTTGGACAATAAAGTCTGCTAATGATAGTTAAGGAAAGTAATGACTTAGTTAAAGAAGTTTAGATTAATCCATTGTCCAATGAGATCGTTACAAGTGGAACTGCTCAGCAGCTATAAGATGCTGTAGTCGTTTTTAATGGATGTACAGAGTTTGTATAAACCCTAAACCCTTCTCTGCATGGTCCAACCCACGCTGAAGAGTCGTCTTCCTGCCCCCGACAACGAAGTTGACGACCGTCGTGCTGTGGTGTGCATCGTGATCGTAATCGCCGGCATCTTCTTCGCGATGACGCTAGTAGACGTCATTGTGGATCGATACGCTATCGCAAAGAAACAGTTGCCTCCCTTCTTCTTATTCACCGGCAACCAGACTCATCTGAATTTCAAACTCGGCCAAGAAAAAGGCTGTTCGGGGATCGGTGAAATTCGGGGTTGATTATAGATACAGGACAAAGGTCTGTGACCAGCTGGAATTAATTCATGTTTTCCCACAATACCAATGACACCGGAATTTTCACGCATCAATTCAGGTGCGACATGTTTACTGGATGATAACTTTTGTAATTTTCAAAACCCCAATGCAGTTTTAGTTGTTTAGAGGTCTATTCCATTCCGGGTTGTATAGTATAGTGTTCTAGGACCCTGGAGTGGATTGGTTGTCATTCTGTTTACTAAATGTAGTTCAAGTTTATTCACTCTTCTGAATCTACTGATTTCTTAATCTTTGATAAAGAGGTATTGTGATATTGTCTTGCGTGCAGGATTGGTTATATATACTTCTACATTTTGTTGCTTGATTTCTAAAATTTACTCCCTGAAATCTCTGCTTAAGAACAAAAGCAGACTGCTAGAAATTAAGTACCAAAACAGTGCCTAAAAAGATTATAGATGGCAACTTGCAAGGTCATATTTCCTCCATAATTACCTAAAGACCTTGGTCCTTTCACCCTTTGATTGGATTTTACAATTCCAAGCATTCACCTAGCAACTCTAGGTCCATATGAATATATTACACTTGGATTCGTTCTCGTATCGAAAATAACTGCATTCTCATAATCTGATCTACATTTTACAAGAAACAGTTTAGTGCTTAATGTTTTTTTGAAGCCATTGTTGATATGGAAGGGATCATTATTTTGACATATTGTTGAATTTTGAGCTGATTTGTGGTTTTGGTTATGTTCATAAGAAATGGTCAATGTGTATATGTATATGTATATGATATTCAATACGTGTTGTTTATTTTTGTATATGACAAAGGAATGTAGTTTTTTTTTTAAATTTTAAACCAATAAGGTTGGCACTGGATGAAGAAAACCAGTAATTGCAAAGGGAAAATTTCATACAGTGAAACCCTAGAATCGATTGCAGCAAAATAATGGCTGGTTGGGAGGTGCTGCAAGAAGAATGTAGAGCAGTAAAGTTACAATCTTTAAGACGTGATTTCGAATTTACAAGAATGAAAGAAGATGAAGTGCTTAAAGATTACTAGATTGTCTGATGTTGTGAATCAAATGAAAAGCTATGGAGAAGATATACCAAATAAAAGAGTTGTACAAAAAATTCTCATAGGCTGAACTCCAAAATATGACCCTAGCTATAGTTTCGGTTATTGAAGAAACCAAAGATATGGAAACCATAGGAATTCAAGATGTTATGGGGTCAATCAAAGCTTTTTATCAACGACTACTCGACTAGAGACATGCTGATAATGCAACAGAGAGTGCATTTCAAACCCTTAGAATTGGTTCAAGAGATAACCAATAGTCATTCCAAGTCAAAGAAGAGTTGGAAAGGGAAGAACAAGAAATAGGAAGGCAAAAGTAATGCTCAAGTGAAGCAGAACAATGCAAGCAACAATACTTCTTCTCAATTGCAGTGCAAAATTTGCGAAAAGTACCACAATGGAGTCTGTTGGTTTAAAGGGAAGCCAAAGTGCTCAAATTGCAACCGTTTTGGCCATGTACAGAAGGATTGCTAAGGAAACCAACAAGCCAACTATACTGAGCAAGTAGATGCTAAGTAGGTAGACGTAAAAGGAAACCTTTTCTTTGCATGTCAAGCTGTAACAGTTCAAAAGGATGATAGTGGCTGGTATATAGACAGTGGATGCAGCAATCACATGACAGAAAACAGGTCTCTGCTCATTGATCTTGATACCTCCATGACAGCTAGAGTGAAAATGGGAAATGGAGCTTTGGTTTAAGCAAGTGGAAAAAGGTACTCTTGTAGTTGATACCAAGAAGGGGAAAAGGTATATAAGAGATGTGATGTTGGTTCCTGAATTGGACCAAAACTTGCTGAGTGGTTGGACAAATGATGGAAAATGGGTATTATTTGTTGTTTGGTGATGATGAAGTAGACATCTATGATGAGAGAAACCTCAAGAATCTTGTTGCAAGGGTGAAAAAGACAAGGAACAGAAGTTTTCCTCAAGTATTTCAACCACATTGCTATGAAGGCATCTGTAGTAGATTCTACTTAGCTTTGGCATAGGATATTTGGACACTTGAATTTCCAAAGTCTAAAGCAATTGCAGCAGCAGAATATGGTCTTGGTCTACCATCAAGTCAAATGAAGATGAGATATGCGAAGGTAGTGCAATTAGAAAGAAACAACACAGAGAAAGCAGGTGAGATATGCGAAGGTTGTGCAATTAGAAAGCAACACAGAGAAGCATTTCCAAAGGAGAAAGTGTGGAAAGCATCCGACCTCCTGGTCATCCATTCTGATGTATGTGGACCAATGCAGACTGCAAATCATGCTGGAAACAGGTACTTCCTGACTTTCATAGACGATTGCACTAGAATGGTGTGGTTATACTCTCTTAGACAGGAATTAGAAGTATTCACAGTGTTTAAGAAGTTCAAGATGATGGTGGAGAAGCAAAGTGGCTTTCAAATCAGGAAATTGAGAAGTGATAGAGATGGTGAGTATATGAGTTTGGTAAGTTCTGTGATGATATGGGACTTGAAAGGCAACTCACAGCGGCATATACTCCTCAACAAAACGGTCAGTCAAGGTCATGCCTCATGTATAGTGGATAGTAAGTTTTGTTTTTAGAGATCAAATCAATTCTTTATGCAGTGTGTTCTATAGTTTTTAGAACAGGGACTTCTTTTGCAAAATGAAACCAATCTCTGTGTAGGTCCATTATGTAACAATTGCATTCGGTCTCATATCTAGAATGTTGGTGGTTTTAGTTTTCGAATCCTAATATCTGAAATTTTATGTGTGGATAAGATATTTGATAGTACGGAATATAATTAACTGGTACGATAAGAGGCAAGAGGTGAACACTATTAGGTCTGATCAGCATGGTTAAGAGCATAAGTGGTAGTCTTATAGGTAACTGTTCTGAAGAGTGAGTTATGGAATGTGTTGAAAAATTAGAAGGGTGACAATATTCATAAATATCTGATGCTAATCAAGCTGGGTTCCTGCAAAATGGCATATAGAACTTGTGTGCTACTGTGTTGGTTAGTTTGATAACTTGATGGGTACTTCTTTTATCCAAGCAGAGTTTTTATTTCGAAACTGTAACTTTGTTTTAGAGATCAATTCAATTTGTGGTCTTCTATTGTACTGTAGGGCTAGGGACTTTGCACCATGGAGTGGACTGGTTGTCATTCTGTCTATAGTATGTGTAAGAATGTAGTTGAAGTTTATTCACTCTTCCAAATCTACTGCTTTCTCTTCTCGCAAAAGAGGTATTGCGGTATGTGTTATGTGCAGGATAGACAACGTACTCCACTTGCCAGCTGTACCTTTTCATTGATTCCTGTTGTGTTGGCTTTTAGGTTAGATAGAGTGCAAATTGCCCAAGGGGAGGAGTGAGTTTTATATATCTGGTTGCTTCATCTGTAGAATATACTTCCCAAATCTCTCTGCTTAAGAACAAAAGTAGACTGCTATGAAGTTTATGAAGGGAAAAATTCAGGCTGCCTCTTCCTTGGCAACTTGCAAGATCATATTTCCTCTATAATAACCAAAGCGGTGCATAGCTAGACAGCTTAACTGTGCATTTCCCTTGTCCAACATAGAACTTGTAAGTTTATCCTTTTGTTTAAACCAATATGAATGGCCCTGGAGGGAGAAAACCAGAAATTGTAAGCTTCTAGTTCAGTGTTTCTGCATTCTCTGTGTAATCGAAGTGTAGGAGATAGTCCCATTTCAGGCGCTTAGTCTGGTTTGGAATAGGACAAAAACTAAGTCATAAAGTTGATATCATAATGAGTGAATCTATGTTGTGCGTTTGAATTTGCCAAGACTATGTAGTGAATAAGAAAAGTTGCTCTAGCTATGGGATTGAAGTTTTGTCTCTCGAAGTGCTTGAATTGCAAGTTGGAAGCTGCAATCTGGAACCATCACAAAGAATGGAAACATGGTTATCTATAGCTGTTTTAAAGCCTTATAGGTTGCTTTGATAAGTGGTAGTCTTATAGGTTGCTGATTTAAAGCCTGTGTTTTGCGATGTAGTAGAAGGGTGAAATCTATAGCTAAGCTCTATAAGTTGCTTAACAATAGCATCGTTTCTTTTGTATAGAATTTCCGATCCAAATTTTTCTATATTCCCCACATATGAAGAGTATGGTTACCATAGCACTGGTCTTTTGACTATACCATGCAATTTGCTTTAAGATATAGTTTTCTCTATTGGTGGTGATTCAAGTTTATTTCCTGTTCTCGTACTCCTTTATGTCTTTCTAAGAAGACCACAGTACCAGATTGGTTATGATGCAGCAGCTATATAGTACCTGTGATCTAGATTGGTTTTATCATTTAGTTGCCAACAAAAATTGAGTCTTATATAAGCACTGGTTGTTTAAAGAACACCTAAGTTTAGATAGCAGAATGAAGAGTACCAGTAGTAGTTCTAGACCAAGGAGGACCTTTTGCGATTTACCTACTCTTTAATGTCATCATCCATTTCCTGCCGCCTCTCGGAAACTGTCATTTTTGAATATCCAAATGTAGTAGGCCATGCATTTGCTTAACTCGGGACAACGGGCAAAACCAGTTTCTCCACACCAAAGTCATCTGAAACAAGAAAAGATGTGGAAACAATAAAATGAAATCAACAGTTTTAGCAGTGCAAGAGATCCATGGTTAACAACAAACTGCAGGAATACTCCTACGTTCATTACCTCGAGTACATCCATGATACACGACACGAACCCCTTTTGATGAGGATATTAAAATTTGTTACCAAGAAGAGGTTGTTCTGCCAGCTTCACTCCATAGATCGTTTGATGAACAAATGTATAACAATTTAGAAACACAACACTCCTGATACAAAGCTCACAAATTTTCATTAGAAGATGTTTAGAGGTCACCTAACAGTGATGAAATTCAAGAACTTGGCCTTGAAAGGTAAATAATAAATTAATGGTATTATCAAAACTGAGAAGATTTTGACAAAAAAAAAATAGTTTGTATGTGCCAAGCTCAACTGATAGCAGTATTTAGATCACCTTCGGGCATATCCTCAGAGAAGCAAATTTTGTTGTAGACGCCATTGCTAAAGCTAGACACTTGGTTGAAGTTTCGATATGAGACCATTCCCTTCCATTAAATGCTACTAATGCTTGGGTGAGGCGGTCGGACCAATGTCTTGGGTGAGGCGGTCGGACTATTGTATTGGTCCGTTCGGCCAATTGCAAAAACAAGTGGAAAAAGTAAAGACATTTCCAGTATGTCAGGTAAATGCGGTATTTGAGTTATGATATTTTTGTAATTTGCCTACGTGGCGGCCGACCTCCTCCTATTGAATGGTTTGGCTAACACAAGACTTTTTCTGTCCCAAAAGATTGTAGTGGTGGACCACATCTTGGAAAGAAAGTGAGATCAAAGAAGAAAACATGTTCAACAACAAAAAAATAAAGCAAAAGATTACAAATGGTTACTGAACTTTGACTTATTTGACACTTAATTTACTAAATTCTCAAAGAATCAATTTGAGCACTCACATTCAACACTGTTTTACATTTTGTACTTGCGAAACTGACAGTAGAAAGTAGTCAATCTCTAAATGTCAATGACTAAAGTGTCGAACGAATAAAAGTCAATAACCAAAGCGATATTCGCCAAAAAGAATCAAACAAAAATGGCCAAACAGACTCGTTAAGACTTGTTTGTGACCAAAAGAACTTGCACTCGTTCCAGTCGGAATCAAACAAGACTTTCTCCTTATCACTGAGAGAATCACAGTTTGATTAAAGTATGAATGAAGATATTTGAGCTTAAGGGCATGAATCTGAAGAAACATTCTATGTTTTTTGAATAATATGATAAATGGCACTACAAAGAGTCAAAATATAGCTACTTACACTGAGTTTCAATACAAATAAGTTGGGGGACAGAACAGTGAATCATGATTTCGGATTTATCGATCATATGTCATTGAGCAGGGTTAAAGTTAATGATATAAGATATGTATTGAGCAAAAACTTCACTATGAGGTTCCAACAACCAAATTATTTTTCTATATATGATGGGTGTTACCATGTATTGTTTTAAGAAAGCCAAAAAAATTACAATATTATGCTCGGATGAAAAAGGTTTCTCAATGCAATATATTTTGTGGTGGTAACCACATTTTGTTATATGATATAGAGATGTTTATCCAATTATTTTATCAAGTAAGGTAAATACGGTTTTTTTTGGTACTAGAAGCCGTTTATGTGTCTTTTTTGAGTGACATCGTGATAAATAATGTTAATATTTAGCTCAACAAAATATGTCTTACTAGTGTAACGGGTTTAATATATAAAAGAATTGATATTATGCGGTTTGATAATCATGACAATGCTTGGTTGTATTGGGAATTTGGGATAACGATGGTAGGTATCATCCTATCTGAGCACCAGCAGAATTAAAATTATAAAATTAATGTTATGAATTATTTTTACTTGTTTGTGTTGACCTTGACAACATTTTGGTCTGTCGATTTCCAATTCAAAATAATAGCCGGCAAAACGTTTCTAGTGCCTTGAATCTTAATTTTCCATCCGATTTGATTCAATTATACAAGTTTTTCATGAAGAGTTATGTCTGTCTCGGGAGACACATAATAACATGTATTCTTAGTCTCATTATTCTGATTAGTTCACTAACCACATATAAATATATAGTTCCTTTTCTTCTTTGTTGTTGTACTGATTGGAATAGAGAAGAACTAAGGGTGGCATTTTTTACCGAATTTACCGAAACTAATCGAAAACCAACTGAGACCAACCGAAAAAAAAAACCGAGGCCAATGGTAACCGAAGTCGTGGTAAAGCATTGCCGTATCGAATCCAAGATTCTGGTACGGTAATGGTATAAAAATCTTGAAAGTCACGGTAGTACCGTACCAACCGAATATATATAGTATATTGGACCATTGGATATGAAATCAAAATGTGTGAAATTAATCCCAAGTGTCCATGTAACCTGAAGCCTCACACAACCCTAATCTCTTTCTCATCTCCATCAGCCTCGCTCTCTCGCCTCAAACACGACCTCTAAACTTTATAAATCGTACCCATCGATCCATCCACTTTCCGGTCTTTTTTGCTCAATTCATGTCCATAAATGAAATCCTTATACCCTATCACCCTTAGTTCCAACAAATCCGACATAATTTTTAAAATCTCCACCCTACACATAATTTTAATACTTGTTAGTTATTTCAAATAACTAACAGCCCACAACTCACCTGCTAGGATTTTTTATACTAATTAGCATTTTATTTTGGATACATTTTGTGAATTAATGTCAACATATTATCATTTTTTAAATAAAAAAACGGGAGCCATAATTCGAATTTGGGACGTCCAACCAACATTTTTTTTCCCACCAAATGCCCGTGTCCCTTTGCTATTAGTTTTTTTTTTATTATAACCAAATGTATGTGACAATGATGGAGTATATTCATCGTCCTCCTCCCTACAACACCAACAAAGACCGTCCTAACATAACTATTCTATTAACCTGCACCGCCTGCTTTAGGATCATATTCATTATGGCTGCACATGGTTTGGTTTGGTTCGGTTTAGAGATCAAACCGTCTCTGTACCTAAATATTCGGTTTGAGTCTCTAGACAAACCAACAACGAAGAAAAATATACTAATACAAACCAAACCAACCCAGATAGAGGCAGTTTTTCGGTTTCGACCTATATAATTTTTTGCACTTCTTTTACATTGAGAAATATGTCAAGTAATTTTGAAGCATAAACAATATAAAAGAATATATGTGTAGCACTATGTGGTTTCTCAAGCAATTCCTTAGTTTATATATATTTTTTTTTCATATCACAAAAATTATAAACTATTTTTAATGTCGTTCTCAAATACATCTAAACATGAGAAATCTTAAAAAATCAAGTACGTGTTTTCTCTTTTATCAAAGATACATCAAGATTAATTGTATCAATATTTTGTTTTCCTACTAAACTATCACCGCCTCTTTGACATTGATTACTTATAGATTCTTTTGATGCCTTAGACCTCTTGGGCAATTGCAAATTCTATAGCGTTTGGTTAAGTTAATTGAGGAGCTTGTGAACCAAACCAAACCGGTTCCAAATCGGTTTGGTTTCATAATAAACAAAGTTTTAATTTTTGGACATAAAAACCAAACCAAACCAAAACTTTCGGTCGGTTTTTTGCACACCCCTTCATTACCGCCTTTCCAATCTTGTTTCTGATCGACACCATCGTGGATCACACACTCGATATTAAAGATTCTGAGTTCCATATCGTCTTAGCTTTCGTGTCGAGATTGAAAGCTACTAAATCCAAGAATAACCTTAGTCGATTAATCAATACACTACAAGATCATCCTTTACACAAAATAGGAGAGTATTGCAATCAAAACACTGTATAGAAGTATTGTAGCTGCAGTGGACACTCTTTAGTTTATGACATTAGAAGCTTGAAGTGCCAAAAGAACACTCTTTCCTTCTGAAATTTTGATAGTTGTATCTGACTTTTGTTTGTAAATACATGACTGAGCTTTTGTTGTTCACCATAAGATATCGTATATTCAATTAATTACGTACTCACTCTTCATTAATCAGATTCCATTAACATTGTGCTTTGGCTTCGTACTGTTTAAAAGGGCAATGACATTGCTTGCAGCTGGACTTTGTTTTATTCAATCTGTTCGAGAAATGGCACTTAAATATGTATAATGTGAAGGCACCAGCCTTTTTCAATAAGCTCTGCTAAAGTTTCTCTGCCTTTAACAATATCCTTCGTCACTTATCAAACAAACCCACAACTTGTACAAAAATTATAACACTTTCACTAAACGAGGCTAACAAAGAGGACAAATATCATAAGCTTCTTTAACGTGTGCTAGACATAAACACAGCTTTCTTCACCAGGAAATGAGCAGCTTCATTAGTATCACTCAGTATTTATAGTCCCCTACCTGCCTCTTCAAAAATACACTGGACCTCGCTTAAAATCAATCTCCTCTACTGAGCCAGTGAGATTTACTGTTGGAAAGAATGATAGTTTCAAGTAAACACTTGGTTTCCTTGAGCCTTCTAGTTCTGGTTTTCAATGCGACCCATGGGGAACCTCTGGTTCCTGCACTTATCATATTTGGGGACTCTATAGCTGATGTGGGAAACAATAACAACCGCACTACACTTGTCAAGGCAAACTTCCCACCTTATGGAAGAGACTTCCGTAACCATGAATCAACTGGAAGATTTTGCAATGGGAAGCTTGCCACAGACTTCACTGGTAACATTTATGAACATGCTTCTTCTTGTGCAGCCGAATATCAGATTCTCTAATGGGGTTATGTATAACTTTCTTTCTTTTACAGCTGAATATCTCGGATTCACGTCATACTCACCAGCTTACCTTAGCCAAGAAGCCACAGGGATGAACATTTTGACAGGAGTCAACTTTGCCTCGGCTGCTTCCGGCTATTATAACTGGACAGCCTGGTCATGGGTAAACATCAGCATCCCCATCTTCTTAGTCTGTTTCTCTCTCAGACACACACTCGTGTTCATCTGTCTACTGGTTTTGTAGGGTGCAATTTCACTGGACCAGCAACTGAATTACTACAACGAATATCAAAATAGAGTGGTGAATATGGTAGGGCAAGCCAAAGCCAATGCTATTTTCTCTGGCGCCATCCACCTTCTGAGTGCAGGGACCAGCGATTTCCTTCAAAACTACTACATCAATCCACTTCTTAGAGTCTATTCACCTGACCAATTCTCGGACATTCTCATCAGATCCTACTCCACTTTCATTCAGGTCATTCCTCCTCAGAATATGTATTTTGCATACCAGTAGTGTTATATATGCAGTTTCAGATTCAGTTACTGCATACCAATAGTGTTAATACCTAAAGAATTACTTTACCACCACATAGTTTTGTGGTAGTCAAGTATGCACAAGTTGTTTCTCAAATACACTAGTATGTCGTTGTGACAGAGTTTATATGGACTCGGAGCACGAAGGATTGGAGTCACAAGCTTACCACCTACAGGGTGTTTGCCTGGAGCAATTACCCTATTTGGCTCAGGAAGTAACCAGTGCAACATAAGATTGAATCAAGATGCCATTTTATTCAATAATAAGCTAAACAGCACATCTCAAACTTTGCAGAAGAGTCTTCCCGGCCTTAAGCTTGTGGTTTTTGATATCTACCAGCCTCTCCTCGATATGATCACAAACCCTAGTGAGAATGGTAAAGCAGCTTTATGTGTAATAGCTGGCCAATGCAAAAAAATGAAAATAGCATGAGATAAAAAAAATAACAAAAAAAAAATACTAATGTCTAATTTCTGATTTGTGATCTATTCATGTGGCAGGGTTCTTTGAGTCGAGAAGAGCTTGTTGTGGAACAGGTACATTTGAAATCTCTGTGCTTTGCAACTCTAGGTCTATAGGAACATGCAACAATGCAACTGGTTATGTGTTTTGGGATGGATTCCATCCCTCTGAAGCTGCCAACGAGATCTTAGCTGGTGATCTACTCCAACAGGGCTTCGATCTAATATCTTGAATCTATTTCTACAGTGGCACAATTTAATAGTACTCTCATAATACCTATCTATATTATATATGATTAGTTTCTTTCCTCATACATAAACAGAGACTTAAAAACATTTGATTGAACATAACACTTCCCACCATTACAGATAATGGGAAACTTCAGAGCCTAGACTTGTAGCAAACATGCAATGCCTCAAAGAATAGGCTTGCAGATTGCTCTCAAATTGCAAAAATGAAACAATTCAAGACAGCAAGAAATGGACCGAAAAATAAGTTCCATGTTAACTAAACTACAATAAAGAATTAGTATCAAAAATAAAAATAAAAATATAATAAAAAATCAATGTTACAAATCAATGTTACAAATGAACCATAAGTTGGTATATTGATGTATATGAATCATACAGTAATATACTTATATTAACATATATCCTCTTTATCTATAGTATCTACAAGTCAACTAAAACTAAATTACCTCACAATATATCAGATATGAAGTATAAAACAAATATGAGTGACATAAAAATGCTTATTCATTTACAAGCAATAATTCATAGTATTCAAATCCACTACTGACATAACATTTACAAGGAATATTCATTGTAGTACTCAAGAATGCACTACTGACCTACAAGATCTAAGAGGTCTGATGAATTGAATCCCAATCTAAGTAGGCGAAGCCAGAGAGGACATCTGCAAAAAAAGATGCACACAGAGCAATTCAATATGTGATACCACTATAACAGTAATCTATCAACTCCAATTGTGCTATGATACTTGATATTGACCAATGAAATACTAATCTATGGATAACACGAAACTCAATTTCCCCCCGACCAAAAATGCAAATGCCGAGAAAGAAATATAGAGGATAGCATCACTAAAAAAGTAATCCAGAACAAACAGGAAAAAAAGAAAAAAGAACAGAGCTAAATATCATCTCTAACAGTATTTAAATTATCCTAATCGGTCTTTTCTTTCCTCATTATTTGCAACCATTAGGTAAAGTCAAGAGTTGTACATTGATACTTAATGGGATAGAACTTCATGGTAATTTTTCACTCTCTTAAGTGTGAACACATTTATCATTTTCAAGACAACCTTTTTACAACAAAAGCCAATTCATGAATACCCATAAAAAAAATGGGAGTTAAAATCATGATGTAGAGATGCTATTAATTGGAAGAGTTTTGCAGATATCCATAAAACCCATCAAACCACAGTCAGGTAAGAATACACTAAAGAATCAAGGAAGACAAAAGGCAATGAAGTCAATAATCAGAACAGGACAAAAGTAAATCCCTATGAGAGAAAAAACGATTTGCTCTGACGTTTTGAAGACTTGAATTGACCAAATATTAAACCCTCAAAATTTTCTTTAACAGTAAATGGAAATCAGAGAGGGTAAACCATTGGAATTTAAGTGAAGGGGAGGAATGAAAAATGACAATTGAAGGACAAGAAATTAAGCCTGGATTAAAATTACGCGAGTCCTGCCGCTCCTAGAATTCAGATAAACCAGTAAAGAAAAATATTTTAGGTATATATTAGAATATCAGTAAACAAGCACCGGTTATCCACTGCTTTCTTTGGAACTGGGAATGAGAAGCTCATGCTTCAGCTGATTCTCTAGATAGCTGAGGCACAGCAATTTTCACAAAAGGTGGTAAAACAAAACACCAAACAGAATGGCACATCACTAAAAGTGATTTTGGGCTCAGAAAGCGATTTTGGGCAGAAAAAAAAAATCAATTCCAAATGAAGCCATAATGTGTTAATTAGAACATTGGAGAAACATTATCACCAATACTGTCAACTACTTCCTAAGTTACTGATGAAAACATCCTATGCAATAAATGGTTTGGAAAATGTTTTTATACATGTAGAGGTAAAACAAAAATCATAATCGAAACTATAGGTGGAAATTCCATCTTATTAGACGATTAAGTATCTCACTACAACTTTCTTTATCAATCCTAATATCTCTAATCTAGTATGGAACAACTTAGACGAGGTTATATATTGCTGCTTGCAATTGGTGACCCATCTGTAATGCTTTTTATGGCATAAAATACCATGCAATCAAGGACATCCAAACCTTATTTCCATTATTTGGATATGTAACCAGTGAGAAATACCAACAGTTGGGACTTCGGGAAATAGGAAAATTAAAAAATAAAGAAACAGTAGACAAGTGGAAACTATTACCTGAAGGCATATCTTTAAGAAAGTTCAAAACCTGCATTAGAACTGATTGCATATAGTAGTTTTGCTCTCAACGTGCTTGGACGTTTGTAAGTTGGAAGCTGCAACCATTACAAAGAATGAAACATGAGCACGGTTAGAGGCAGATATAAGTGGTACTCTAATAGGTAGCTGTTTTGAACCCTATGTTATTGTACCTTCAAAGTATTGTAGCAAGTTGAGGCTGATGGAAGCCGCTCCACATCCTGTCCTCTCATTGTTGCCCAAAGAGGGATATCGCATGCAACCTATATATAATACCACTCCTTGAGTAAGCACTATAGATTGATTATATATCCCTTTCCTAACAACAATGACTATTCATGTATGTACAGTCTTTTGTTTCAAATGTCATAAATTTCTCTTGACATTTTCTTTCTGGAGACAAAACCAAGTAAATTGAATCACACTTCTCAGAGATAGATACTAGGATACCAGCAGTTAAATGTTCATGCAACAGAAGGATAGAAACCAAAAGTAACTGTCAAAGAAACTCTATTTCTTGCTGTTTATGCACTTAATTTACCTAGTAATTTGAATAGAAATGTAAGGTCCCCTGAAAATCGATAGTTCCGAAAGAAGCACCGAGCTGGACAGAACTTGAGGAATACACAGGAACTACCATGATAGCATAACTAACTTTATCATTCAATAAGTACGGATTCTATATTACAAACAAAAAAGGAGGAAATAGACGACCTCACAACCTGTTTATATGAGAATTTGACAGAGAATTGGCAATTGAAACAATTATTAGCTAATATTTCTTGTTTTTATTGTAACTTATGAAAGTAATCTCTGTGTTACATTGTGTGCGTACTGGGTTTCGCTAATAAGGAATATTATCATCACGTCTGCAGAAATAAGATCATGAACACACCTTATGGATTGTAAAGGTTGGTTGCAAGTGTTTAAACCCAAGTAATGGAGCTCGAGAACAACTGGTCACGAATTTCAGAAGCATACAGCGTTCTTCAGGTTCAAATCCTTTAATTACCTGTTATCATAGTATAACGAAACTCAATAAAACATAAAAACAACATAGGTATCCTGAGTCAAATGGACATCTTTAAGACTGTACATTAGCAATATTAAATATGCCACATGGATATCAACTGAAAAGGCAGACGGGCGGGAGGGAGGGAGGGAGGGAGGGAGAAAAGGCACAGAGCACAGAGCAGAATATGATTATATAAGCATATTTGGTCTCGCATGTTTAAAATAAAATAGGCAGCAGATATGAAGCTCCACATTTAATCATTGAAAACAAAAAAGGAACTCATCATCCTTTTACAAAATAGAAGCTTACACAATTTCTACTACAGGGTCAAATAAAAACCTAATTGTACTTTTCTATTTATTGATAAAAGTCTAGTTTCTCATTAAAAAAAATGACAAATACACTTCCAGTCCAGGGTCTATACCTCCCAAAATATTTTAATCGTCCGGGTCCCCTCAGAGTAACCACCAGTGTATCGTGTGTTCTTTCGTAAGTCATCAACATCAATGTCATGGTTTCCACCCGAAAGCAACTATGTACCATAATTATAGATCAGAATTTCACACCATAATAATTTTATTTGGGTCAAAAGTTCAGCAATCTCAAAGGAAAAATAACTTTGAGAGGGAGTTACCTGATTAAATTCGCCTGCATTAAATAATTTTAGCCAAGATGGTGATATGAGATCAATTAACCCTCTATAGAATGCATTTGAAAAAAGAAACATCTGCAATTCAAAATTAAAAAAAAGGTAATTCTTCCGCTATTAAAAAAATTAAAAAAAGGACCGTTGTTTCAAGAAGGTATATTTTCATATGTTCAACAGTAATCAATACAAACCTGTCGGTTAAGCTTATAATCAGCAATTGCATGGATGTACTGCATTTTATTCTTGCTTGTCACAGTAACATCCTTTCCACCAGGCTTAAGCTCAATAACATGTCGTTTTCCAAATGACTCTTCAGTTACTGTAAAGTCCAGACAGAGTTCCTCGACATCACCATCATAATGCTGCGAAGTGATAACCACACCGATAAAATATCAAACTTAAAGAATTAAAATACGTGGCCAAACATTGTAATACATGTAAGACAAACGTAATCCAAATATAAGAGACTTCCACACACTTAAAGCTGGAGTTCAATCAATCAAGGGAACTTTATCTATAACAGTTTGGACCAAGAAACCAATAACACCATATTTCAAATGGTTCGATTCTGATGAAACCAGATGGACTTTTACTTAACGTAAACACATAGTAGTTACACTATGAGGTCCTAAACTCCTAATGTCCAACAGCCTTTCTTTTCTTCCTTTACCTTTCTTTCCGATAAATAATGTCACACAGCCCCTATAAGCAGAAAGAGATGCTTCAATTCCAAAATTTCCCATCCATATTTTTATTTCTCTCTACAAAATATATGATTAATTCTGAACAGTTTTCTTATACTGTTGAATAACTTCCCTATAACTTGAATCGCATGATAACCTAACACTTAACAACAGTCCAACATAGCTGCATGATTATCAAAATAAATACATAACACTTCAGCAAGGATGTAATGAGAAACAAAGAACCCAAAAAAAAAAAACAAATATAAGGTTTACCTTGACGTACATGAGATTCCTGTAAATCTCTGGATCAAGTGTTGATAGTTCATCAAGAAAGCTATATCGGCCCAACAGTTTTTGTACAAAAACATGAGAAAATGAGTAATCTAGCAGTATTCCTTCATAGAGAGCTTTCCCGACAACTCTTCCAAGGAACTCAATCATCTGGATACCATTCTGTAGATATCTTGCAGATGGATTAGGAATTAGAAGTCTGGCTGAGGTTGAGGTCTGGGAGAATAGCCCATACCTATCAATGGAAAAACTGAGCTTAAGAAACTCACTTAGAAGCAAATAACTAGGTAAGAAAGTTCAACAATATTTATGTCTATCTGTAGACAAACTTACTCGGGAGCGAATGCAGCTTTTGATATATCGGTCAAAAACTCTTTAGATAATCCACCATAGTCCAGGCCAGCCTCTGGAAGGCCACATTCACTGACAAATGAAACATGGATGGAGGACTTTAATCTTGATCCCAGGGAATTTAATTGCTGATATCCATCTTCAACAATATGACCACGACGAACTACTATCTCAACTGATCGAGAACTAGGCCCAGCAACCTCACCAGCCATTTTTCGGGAGGCTTTGTCCATCTTGATAAACTCTCTAAACATTTCCACTCTGCCAGAGTACAAAATTAGACAGAATTACGTCAAGAAGCATAACTGGAGTATAAAGCATCTCAAATAAATTCGTATCCAAAACAAAAGAATATACTTGGAGGACTCAAAGATATCAAGTCTGAATTTAAGATCACAATGTCAAAAGTAAAACTCAGAAATGTAAGTGATAGGAAACCTATAAATTATAACATAAGGTTGAAGGCAGAACTTTGAGAAATGAGTTGTGATATTGTGTCCAAGCACTTCAACACTCTCACTTGCAAACATACGCAAAGTCGCAAACAGAACATTCAAGTGGACTCACCTGTGCACCATTCGACACTCAAGAATTATATCACAAATATACAAATATACAATATACACACACACACAAGGACTATGAAACAAGATGAAGTAATTGACTCCATCCTCCAAATGTAATATCCATCGAATTCCATTCCTAAATAATTATCCTCGAAAAAATTAATTTCAATGTAAAAACTTCAACATGTAAATAGAATAATAGATAGGTTTCCAAATCCTATCTTTAACTAGACAATAACGGGTCACCCAGAGCAAAGAAAATAGGATTCAGGTTCCGTTGCTTCTCAACTGTAACGGTTCAAAGTGAGTTAAAAATACAGGAAAAAGAATAGCTGTCAACGCTGATAGCTATTGATATTTTTTTTCAATAAGAACTATGAAAGTTATTGATTTACTCGATTATTTTCTTACCTTTCTTCAAATGGAAATACGTGCGGAGTTGTAGTTATAACAGAGCCTATACTTGGCACAGTCAGAGAATCATCTGATCTTTGATTAGCTGACAAAACTTCATGAGTTCTAGCAGCTACCGCAATTGGTGGGCGGTTCTTTCTAGCAGGTGAAAGCCACAAAACAGGGGGACAGAACTGGTGCCTGCAATCCCTTTCGTATATTAAATGCAGGCATCTGACTGCAGACTCCATAAGGGGTCTACCCTGCTGTCCAATACTTTGAGAAAACCCATTATAAACCAATGTATTGAGAACGGATGCAATTTGTCGTTGTTGCTCCAGTGTAAATGGTACCTGTTCATATAACCCTTAAATGATAAGAATTGATAACTTCAAACAATCATTGGAGAAAAAAGCTCACAAAGAAAAGTAAGGAAGTTAAAACAAGTACCTGTTTTTCATAAAACTCTATGTCATCAAGAATCAAAAGCAGGTGTGAATAGCTTGCACAGAAAAGATGAAGCATACATGACATGTCTCTTGAAATACCTTGTGGACCAGGCCTCACAGGTTCTATATCCCAAACATCAGAAGAATCCTCATTGTCAACAAGTCTAGGCTTGGGTTGATTATCACGTGAATCTGTATGATCAATCTCCGCTTGTGATTTACCAGTAATTTTATGAAGGACACTGACCCACTTATTGACTCCATCATTATTGCCATGTTTTTGCCTTTTTCCAAAATCCCCATCTTTTCCACTACCAGAAGTATTACTAATGATATCATAAGGTTTATGACCATTGCAACCATTCCCAGGAAAAAGATAGATTTTCAATGATCCCCATAGACTCACAAGAAATCCAGGAGTAAACGATAGCATGTTAAGAACAGGCAACGAGCCAACCCTTGGATTCAAGAATGAAAATATTCTTAGCATGTAAGAATAAAAATGCACAATATCCAGCAATTGCAATGTCCCCAAACATTCCAGTCCTTTTGGCGTCATAGTCTCAGACCCTTGAGTGTGACCAACTTCATTCACTATTGCCAAAAGATCTGTAAGGTGCCACTGCTGAGAAACAGGCCTAAGCATATCCAAGAAAGACAACTTAATAGATCCATGGGTCATCTCAGTCTCAGATGAAACTGTGCAGCTTGGCTTTTCATTGGTTTTAACATCACTTTGGAGATCCTGATTCTCCTGGACAGAGTCAACATTCTCAAGCCTAGACAATAAGTTTTCTGCAAGAGTATTAACAGCACGTACATAAGATGCACAATCCAACTCTTGATGGAAGCCTCCAGAATCAACAGAATCATTCTCTCCCCCTGTTGCTAGGCATATAATGTTTGCAAGAGCCCAACCAACTGGTGGAATCACCTTGGGAAAAACATGAAACTTTGACTGATTCACGGCCAGCATCTCCTTTAATATTTTCTCTTTCAAAATCTGCCATCACCTGCGAAAGTTTGATCAGTCCCCACATGATTGAATCACAGGTCTAAGAAAGCAAAAGGAGAAACAAAACCAATATTTCATTGACAGGTGTGATTATACCTCCACCTTCAATGATGAAATTGATAGATAGAACAAATACTATACAAAATTAATACATACAAGTTTGCTCATTAAGTACATATAGTATTGAAAGCCAAAATAGGAAAAAAAACAAAAAACAAAAAACAAAAAACAAAACAAACAAAGTGGTCGCGATACAGAAATGTTCTCTATTATTGCTACACAAGGGTGCCATCCACACCTTTGATTCTATATTTATTTAGATTAAACAGTCAAAAGAATATCAAACGAGTGATAGACTTACACGAACCACTTCCAGGTGAGATATAATTGGCTGACCTAGAATATATGTAGCAAAAGATAATGTATGTTCTAAATTATTGTCACAAGAAGGTACCATCCACATCCATACTTCTAGTTCCAATCCAGTTATACAATATGGGCATCAAGTTGATTTAGTGGTTGCAATACGATCTTTTTTCATTGAAAAAGAAGGATTGATGATATTTGAGTTTGAAATGTGAGCATAAGCTTGAACTTATGCAGCACTTTAAACTAGTTACACATGGATCAGTTAAGAAAGTTCCAACCACTCATTGACTCATCATATCCAAAAAAAGAATGGTAGCCAGCATGAGACTAGAAATTTTAATAACAGAGTGCAACAGTGGACAAGAAATCCAAAACTGTTTTTTTTTTTTTCCTAAAAATGAAATACATTAAAGAGAAGATCCTCTAAAGAGATCTTATACAGCAATAAGTCAAAGACAAACAACAAGAGTAGTAGGGAAGTTGTCATACCAAAATACAATTTTGAGAATATTGTTGTCTTAAACTAGCATATTGGTCAGCAACCATTTTAGCTTCCCTGAAGATATGATCAAACGTGATAACTTGACAGGAATTACTAAGATGATGGATGTCTTGAACTAGAGCTTAGATGTGCCAAGGAACTTAGAATTGTTTTCGGATCATTTGAACAAGAAGTCCACAGCTAAGAGATGAGCAGGATATAGAAAAACAAGCCTATTTAGCAGAATAATTCAGACTCCCAAAATTGATCCCAAGAGCCTCAACTCACTCCTGCTTTCCAATCAAACAGTAATGCTTTCAAAGAAGAATTCCTAAATTCGACAGTGACCGACACCCAAGGTGAACTACGCCAACACAGATGATTTATTTGAGTACATTGAAGGAAATACTTTACCAAAAAGAATTTTCAGATATCTGGTTCAAATTTCATGAGCCTTACCAGCAATGATTGAAAACAAGGTTGGAGAATGGATTTGTGCCTCATTGCAGGTATAAGAACAGCAGGCAGACGTTGAGTAAGCCAAGGAATTGTAAGCAGAAACACAGAGTACTTCTCAGCAATATAATGGACATCCAATAAGCCAATGCCATTTATATCAAACTTTGACACATGAAATGGCCTAAGAGCCAAAGTTATTGTGCTTGCAGTAATCAAAAATCTATCATCTGTTTGTACACTACTTCTTGGCTGTGAAGAGCAAGGAGCATCCAGTGTGTTAATGTATCCTCTAATCGATGAGTAAAGACCACTTTCACCACTCCCCATAAAACGAACTAATTCCTTCACTGCTGTATCCGCATTCTGACAGTCATGTTCATTAACACTCTTCCACCCTTTGACATCAGTTAAGACAACAACCACCCGCATTGCCAGAGAGGTAAGAGCAACAATGTCTTGACTTCCTAGGCGGGACTTGTCACATTCCGAAAGAACAAACATGCAAAGAGAAATCAGCTTCCGCGACTGATAACCCCAGACTCTTCTCTCTTCACAAGTTCCAATTGCAAGGGAGCAATAGTTCTTCTTCGAGTCTTCACATAAAACACCATATCAAATCAACCAATTGCTACAGCAAATCGAGAAAACTATTCATCCAAAAAGAAAAGAAAAGAAGGACCATACCGGTGGAATTCATGCTTTCTAGTAGCATTTGAAAGCAATTCTTCATAGAGTAAACTTCTGTGGTTTTGATGCTCCTATGCCGAATCGATAAACATGTAATGAAGAAAAGAAAAGGCCTCACTACATTACTGGAAATCCAGGTTGCTGTGATGACTAGACCAGCTTCCTGATTCAAACACTTGTCCCAATCCTCTCTAAGCTCCAAAGCCACCATCTTTGTCACCCTATAGCGCCTCCACACTCTCTGAAAAACAATTCCAAAACGACCGACGTTTCGCTCACTCAAATTCATCCCAAAAAAATTGACATTTGAGGAAAAAAAATAAAAAACGCACGCACCTGAATGAAGAGCGCAGCAGCGGTGGCTCGCCTGGCATATTGGCGAAGCTCTCGTTCCTGAGAGACCTTCTCAAGCAGGGCGTCTCTGGTAATTTCCTTGGCGCTCGCGCCCCTCAACGAAACCTGAACCGATGATCGCCGTTGGAATCAAATTTGAAATACGGGAATTGTAAACAAAACACCAGTTGGAATACAGAAATTGAAGGTGTACCTGATGTTTGCGAGGGTCGTCCATGGAAGTTGGAACACGGCGATCGGCCAATCCAAGCGCTCAGTCTCATTCGCGTCTCGTCAACAACCACCGGTTAGTTGTATGACCGTTTTACTCCAATGTGATGCTTTTTTAAGTTTTAACTTGTAACTATGCAAATTCATTTTGTTCCCAACGCGCACTAAAAAGCGTATAAAATGCTAATCTTTTGTTCTTTTTTTTTTTTTAACTATGCAAATTCATTTTGTGTTTATTAATTGGGTTAATACTCATAATGGTACCTGAAGTATCACAGTCTGGACCAATTGATACCTGAAGTATGAAAATGGACAATTTGGTACCTATAGTTTTCCTCCGTCACCCAATTTGGTACTTCTGTCAAAAATTCCGTTAAGTTTGTCCAATTATAAGGGTAATTTTGTCTTTTTATTATTATATCTTTCTAAAATTCACCTATGACTCTAACTACAACTTTTTCTCCATAATCAAAGACTTTCCCTCCAAAAGACATAATATTGTACTGAAAAAATAATTGTACCTTCAATATAACCAAAAACTCAAAAACCCGAAACCTCAAAAATAGTGTACCTTCAATATACGCTAAATGGGGTTTTTGAGTTTTTTGTTATATTAAAGGTACAATTTTTTTTATGTTGTTATTAACACACCTTAAATTGTTATTAACATATTTTTTTGTATTTTTAAAATTTATTTTTATCATACAAATAATAAAAAAATCTCTCATATTGTTTAGAAAAATTGTATTTAAAAATACAAAGGTGTACGTGTTAATAACAATTTGAGGTGTGTTAATAACAATTCATTTTTTAGGACAATATATTTTGGGATCTTTTGGAGGGAAAGTCTTTATTTATGGAGGGAAAGTTGTAGTTAGGCTCATATATGGATTTTAGAAAGATATAATAATGAAAAGACAAAATTACTCATGTAATTAGACCAACTTAACGGAAATTTTGACAGAAGTACCAAATTGGGTGACGGAGGAAAACTATAGGTACCAAATTGTCCATTTTCATACTTCAGGTACCAATTGGTCCAGACTGTGATACTTCAGGTACCATTATGGGTATTAACCCTATATTTTAGCCGATGTCAATCGGTTGTTTACTAATACTAAAGTCAAGGTACATTAGCCAACAAAATCTCATGGACAGATTCGAGAGAATTTGTTGACCAAAAGCAAGATAGAAAGTAAAACATGTAGCCAAAAATAATAAACTAATGTACGAAGAGTAAATTGTTGTCCACAAATAATAACCATAAGCAAAAGATATGCCCAACAAGAATTAATAAGGGTTAATACCCATAATGGTACCTGAAGTATCACAGTCTGGACCAATTGGTACCTGAAGTATGAAAATGGACAATTTGGTACCTATAGTTTTCCTCCGTCACCTAATTTGGTACTTCTGTCAAAATTTCCGTTAAGTTGGTCTAATTACATGGGTAATTTTGTCTTTTCATTATTATATCTTTCTAAAATCCATATATGAGCCTAACTACAACTTTCCCTCCATAAATAAAGACTTTCCCTCCAAAAGATCCCAAAATATATTGTCCTAAAAAATGAATTGTTATTAACACACCTCAAATTGTTATTAACACGTACACCTTTGTATTTTTAAATACAATTTTTCTAAACAATATGAGAGATTTTTTTATTATTTGTATAATAAAAATAAATTTTAAAAATACAAAAAAATATGTTAATAACAATTTAAGGTGTGTTAATAACAACATAAAAAAAATTGTACCTTTAATATAACAAAAAACTCAAAAACCCCATTTAGCGTATATTGAAGGTACACTATTTTTGAGGTTTCGGGTTTTTGAGTTTTTGGTTATATTGAAGGTACAATTATTTTTTCAGGACAATATTATGTCTTTTGGAGGGAAAGTCTTTGATTATGGAGAAAAAGTTGTAGTTAGAGTCATAGGTGAATTTTAGAAAGATATAATAATAAAAAGACAAAATTACCCTTATAATTGGACAAACTTAACGGAATTTTTGACAGAAGTACCAAATTGGGTGACGGAGGAAAACTATAGGTACCAAATTGTCCATTTTCATACTTCAGATACCAATTGGTCCAGACTGTGATACTTCAGGTATCATTATGGGTATTAACCCTAAAATATATATATGTGTGTGTGTGTGTGTGTGTGTGTGAGATGCGGCCTATATGTCACTAGGAAAATCGTTATGAGACATGCCAAAGATTGGTCACCAACGGTTTAGTAAGAAAGATAGTGTGTGCCTAGCTTCAGGTCCTCTTGCAGCTGAGACCTTAAATTTGAATGATGGTAGGGTGAGGTACGGTTCATGGAATTTGAAACCAATTAATTCAGTTCATGTCACAAATTATTTACAAACTGAACCAGCTAGCTCAGCTCGAACCAAACTCAACGAATTTGCAAGTTGTTCACATGTTTTATTATGAGCCAAGTGTAGCAAAAGTCAAGTTTGGCTTGTTTTTTCATCGAGACAAGAACGAGGCAATGCAGAAACAACAATCTGCACTGCAAGGCCCCTCAGAAAATCAAGAGGACAGGCCGGATAAGCCTACACAACAAGTACAATATATACCAGGAGCTCACAGGGCCATAATTAAAACCACCCGGTTCACGTATAATACAGAGAGTGTGGTTTGAACTTTGATAATGAATGTCCTTAATGAAAATCTGCAGGTACTAAGGGAGCTTAAGTTGTATGCCACTCTCTTCCAAGTTGGAGTTAGCATTGAACGGCCTGGAGGCTTCGAGAGGTTGCCTAGATACTAAGGGATGCTTGGAATCAGCTGGCATGGATTCCTTGTTGACTTAATTGGTAACGAGAGTCTCTTTCTCATAGCAATATGCCATCGACTTTGGAGCTTTAGATTCATTTTGCACTTTACTTAGCATATTTTAACTCTGAACTTGGTATAGTTCTCACTTCCCAGCGGTTCTATTGCTGAACCATTTTTCTGTCACTCTCACCTTTGTCCTCTTACTCTCGATCACGCTTCCACGTTCATAATAATAGTTCGAGTCTTATCCATATTTTCTAAATTAGAAATACATATTTTAAGTTAGTAAATGCCAATTCACATCGATACATATCTCATTAATTACGTCAATGTCTTAAAAATATAATTGTTTTTCAATATGTTACCGTAAGTTGAATTGACTGTCTCATCCGAGATAGGTAAGATTGTGAAATGAAAATATATTTGAAAGTGAACTAAAACCTCAAAGATAGAAAAATTAATGCATAGCTTTTCTACTTTTCTAGCTAGAGTGCATGTTTAGTCTCCATACTTGAGAAGACTCAAAAGCCACTTTCTGTTGTGTGCGCTATAGCTCCATATTCACATTAAATTGGAAAGGCCTTCACTCCACTTATAAGTTGGTAGAAAAAGCTATATATGTTCTAGTCCTAAAGTACTCAATCATGGAAATTAATTAAGGAAATACAACATAAGCTCGCACAAGTAATTATGTTTGGAAGAAGAAGTATGTAACATAAGCTAGAAGAAGTAAGGTTTGGAAGAGAGTGAAATTGAACTACATTCTTAATATGGCACATACGAATTAATTCATTCATCCCTAAATGGAACTACAGTTGCTAGTACGTACCAATCAATTAATGGCAAACCCTTGACTGACCTGTGAAAATTCCGGTAGTGTTATGATTATCAAACACGAATTCGACCCGATTGCAGAAGAAGCTATCAGTCCAGAGACCTCGGAGAGACCAAAACTTAGTTCTATAATCATACCAAAGCTTGATCCTCAGCCCGAATTTGACCAAGCCACGACGAGCCACTCCCTCTGAGATTTCCTTGGCCAGGCCATAGCCGACGTCCTGACACACTAGTGCGAGTTTGAAATTGACAAGTCTGGTCTGGTTCCCTCCCTTGTCTAAGAAGAATGGATGATACGACGTCGTGGTTGCGATAGCGACAATGCGTTCCGTCCTAGACTTCCTGTCCCAGTAGATCACGTCGTGCTTGTCTCCGTAATACAGGGAGGAGTCGATGATCATATAGTCGACGCCGAGGTGGCGGTTAGGGTTTGCGGCCAGGAGGGTGATGTTCCACGTGGCAGTTAACTGGGAGCCGGTGACGCTCACTCCGGACACTATAAAAAGTAGAATAATATTTGCTTTGAAAGTTGAATTTAATCTATTGATACATGACAATTATATATACAGAATGCTACTGAGTAGTTTAGAGACAGAGAGAATGTCTCCAGCTCTATAACTTGGTGACCACGTGTAGACATTTACAGCTTTAGCTACTTTACAGTGTGGTGATCACTAGCTAGTGGAGAGTCAGCTATTGCTCTGTCATCTTGGTGTGGCTCATGTGCAGAACATTGATTATACTACAACATCATGGAGATCGAGATCATGCAGAGATGGCTACAGCCTTGGCAGCCTTTGTATTCTTTAATACTCCCCCTCAAGTTGGAGTGTGGATGTTAATAACACCTAACTTGCTAAGATGCGAGTGAAATGCAGGTGCCCTCAGTGGCTTTGTAAACATATCAGCAATTTGATTCCCTGTTTGCACATAAGCAGCCTTGACTTCTCCCCTTTGGATTCTTTCACGGACAGTGTGGCAATCTAATTCAATGTGTTTGGTCCGCTCATGGTATACTGGGTTTGCTGCAATGTGTAAGGCAGCTTGATTGTCACAAAACAATCTTGCTGGCTCAGGATGATGTACACGTAAATCTCTCAACAAGTATCTCAACCATGTAAGTTCACAAGTGGTTGCAGCCATGGAACGGTATTCAGCTTCGGCAGATGATCTAGCCACCGTGACTTGCTTCTTACTCTTCCATGATACAAGTGACTTGCCAAGAAAAATGCAATATCCCGTCACTGATCGGCGTGTGATTGGACACCTAGCCCAATCTGCATCACAATAGCTAATCAGATTAAGTTGATTCTGTGAAGAAAACAATAAGCCTTGTCCAGGTGCTTCCTTGAGATATTGAAGAAGACGATGAGCTGCCTTAAGATGATGTAGCTTGGGTTCTTGCATGAATTGACTGAGAGTGTTCACTGCATATGTAATCTCTGGCCTGGTGATTGTGAGGTAGATTAACTTTCCAATCAATCGTCGATATCGACTTGGGTCCTTGAGAGCATCACTTCCGGTTGTTGTCAATACCAGATCAGGTTCCATGGGTACCTTTGCAGGTTTGACTCCAAGTAACCCGGCTTCCTCTAATATGTCCAGTGTGTACTTTCGTTGACAGATTGAAATCCCAACCTTGGAACGTGCTACTTCTATGCCAAGAAAGAATTTCAATGGTCCAAGATCCTTAATCCGAAAACGACCACCGAGGATCTTCTTGAGGTTACTAATTGCCTCCTCATCGTTTCCTGTAATAATCATGTCATCAACGTAAAGCAACACCACAGTAATAGAATTCCCACGAACCTGAGTAAATAATGAGTAATCAGCACGTGATTGTTGAAAACCAATTTCTTGAATAACAGAAGAGAACCGCTGAAACCAACTGCGAGAGGCTTGTTTAAGTCCGTATAAGGATTTGTGGAGTCGACAAACCATGTTCTCCCCCTGTCGACGATAGCCAGGAGGCGGCATCATATAGACTTCCTCATGAAGATCACCATGAAGGAATGCATTTTGTACATCCATCTGATGCAAAGGCCAATTCCGAACAGCAGCAATAGTCAATAAACAACGGACAGTAATCAATTTGGCCACGGGAGCGAATGTTTCTTTGTAATCAATGCCCTCACGTTGAGTGAACCCCTTTGCAACAAGTCTAGCTTTGTAGCGTTCGATGGTGCCGTCGGAGTGATACTTGATCTTGAAAACCCATTTGCATCCAATGGGACGTTGACCAGGTGGCAGATGAACCATAAACCAGGTGTGATTATCTTCAAGAGCTTGAATCTCATGGTGCATAGCCTCAACCCATTTGGGGTCATGACGAGCCTGCTCATAGGAAGCTAGTTCGACCAAGTGAGAGATATTGTGAACAAATGAGCAATGAGCAGGGGATAAATGAGAGTAAGAGACATACCGTTGTATTGGATATCGAGTGCTAGACGTGGAGGAAGAGTCGATGCTAGGCGTGAGCAAGGCAGCATGATGAGCTCGGTAGGATTGGAAACGGACTGGGACTTGTTTGGTGCGGGTGGATCGACGAAGTGGTGGAGGGGCGGGTGGTGATGGGATGGTGTTGTCCGCAAGAAGTGAGGGAGATGGTTCGGGCTCTACAGAGATTGTGTCAGATTGAGATAGTAAGGGATCAATAGGTGAAGGAGACTCGGGAGAGTTGGCAGAGAGGTTCGGATCCAAAGATGACCTTGGGGATGCGGACACACATTGGTCTAAGGGTGAGGAACTTGGATTAGTGGGAATTTGGGCCAAGGGTAGGTGTGGCATTGGCTCATCATGAGGAAGAGGTAAAACTGGAAAATCTTGTTGATTTTCTGGTGGCAAGCCAACAAGGGGAAAGATATGCTCATGAAAAATGACGTCACGAGAGGTAAAAAATTGTTTGCCATCAAGATCATACACTCGGTATCCCTTTTGGCCTAGGGGATATCCTAGAAAAAGACATCGACGTGCACGTGTATCAAATTTGTGAGTAGGGGTAAGATTGGTGGCATAACATAAACAACCAAAAACCCGAAGATGAGAATATGAAGGAGAGATGCCGTGCAATAATTCATAGGGAGATTTATGTGAGAGTAGAGGTGTGGGAAGGCGATTTATGAGGTAACATGCTGTTTGTAGACTCTCCCCCCAAAACTTTAAAGGTAAATTGGCCTGAAAACGTAATGCACGACTAACATTTAGCAAATGACGATGCTTGCGTTCAACTACCCCATTTTGTTGAGGAGTGTGAGGACAAGTATGTTGGAAAATAGTACCATGAGTGTCAAAAAATTGGCGCATTGATGTAAATTCTCCCCCATTGTCGGCACGCAAAATTTTAATGTCACGATGAAATTGTGTTTTGACCCAAGAAAAGAAATTTTTCAACAGAGTTTGTGTGTCGGATTTAAAACGCATAAGATGAACCCATGTGAAACGAGTAAAATCATCCACAATAGTTAGAAAATATCGTGTTCCAGAATGTGTATGAATTTTGTGTGGTCCCCAAATATCGCAGTGAATTAAATCAAAGGGTGCAACTGATTTTATTGAACTGGAAACAAAAGATAACCGAGTTTGTTTTGCTAAAGGACAAATATCACAAACATGCTGGGAATCAGACACTATTTCTGGGATGGTCTTGGATAAAGCATGGAGAGGAGAAGAGGATGGGTGTCCAAGGCGTTGGTGCCAAAGTCCCGAGGTGTGATTGACATGATTAACTAGATGAGGGTTTTGGTGTGGTATGAGGTAGTAGAGCCCATTAAAATGCTTGCCCAGGCCAATCGTCCTCTTCGTATCCACGTCCTGCACAACACAAAAATCCGAATAAAATGTCACTGTACATCTCAATGCCCGTGTCAACTTACTCACAGACAACAAATTCACACGAAATTTTGGCACATGTAGAACTCCATCAAGAGATATGTCTTGTGACAATGCAATAGACCCAATGCTTTTAATTGCAGCTTGCCCTCCATTAGGTAAACTGACAAAATCATGTTGTGTTTTGGTCTTATTATGAGTGGGTGATAGATGAGATATGTGATCTGTTGCCCCGCTATCAACAATCCAATATAGTGTTGAATGCGGATCATGTTGTGCAATATTGCAGGTGGGTGTAAATATACCTGTCGCATTTGCGAATGGCTGATCATTACCGATTTTATTGCGAAGCAAAGTCATGAGTTGATTGTATTCTTCAGTTGTGAATGTTGGACCTCCGGTAGTAGGTGTTTTGTCCACTTCGGCATTGTGAGCTGCTGGCCTCTTGTTTTTGGGCTTCATATTCTTCCCATGCCATTTGTGACCTACTGGGAACCCAATGATGTAATAGCATCGATCAACTAAATGACCCTCTTGGTCACAGTGTGTGCACTTAAGTTGTTTACGATGATTGGAGGACCCTGTTATTGCTGGGAAACGTGAGGCTTGCATTGCATGGGAGTTGGATGGGTTGTCGCGGCGGTTCGCCACTTCCATCTGCCTTTCGTGTTGAAGAACCAGGCCATGAACTTTGCGTGTGTCGGGAAGAGGATTCATCATCAAAATCGAACCACGAACGGTGGAGTAGGAGTCGTTTAACCCCATCAAGAATTGCATAACCTTCTCCTTTTCTTCCCGGTCTGCAAGTTTCTTCGTGCCTTCACAACTGCATGTGAGGGGCTCATGATAAGAGGCAAGTTCATCCCAAAGGGCTTTGAGCTTAGTGTAGTATGCAGAGATTGACTGCTGTCCTTGGCTACTTTCGACAATTTCCTGTCGAATTTGATAGATTCTGGAGTCATTGCCTTGTGAGAATCTGTCCTTGAGATCGCTCCAAACGCCGGCTGCTGTGTCGTAGAAAAGAACACTACGAGCAATGTCAGGATGAATTGAGTGAAGGATCCAGGACAGCACCATGTCATTACAGCGCTGCCATACAGGAAACTTCGTATCAGTTGGTGAAGGAGCCTTGATAGACCCATCTATCAGTCCAAGCTTGTTCTTGGCACTGAGGCTAAGGCGCATAGAGCGGCTCCATTGGCCATAGTTATGCCCTTTGAGTGGCTCATTTACCAGGGTGAGTCCTGGTGTATCAGAATGGTGTAAGGTAAGCGGATCGGAGAGGGTTGGTGTTGCATCATTGGATTTTGGTTCAGCCATGATGTTGTGTATCTGTGTTTGTGGCGGAAGGTGAAAGAGAATTCTAGAGTCACCAGGGTCGGTGCTCTGATACCATATAAAAAGTAGAATAGTATTTGCTTTGAAAGTTGAATTTAATCTATTGATACATGACAATTATATATACAGAATGCTACTGAGTAGTTTAGAGACAGAGAGAATGTCTCCAGCTCTATAACTTGGTGACCACGTGTAGACATTTACAGCTTTAGCTACTTTACAGTGTGGTGATCACTAGCTAGTGGAGAGTCAGCTATTGCTCTGTCATCTTGGTGTGGCTCATGTGCAGAACATTGATTATACTACAACATCATGGAGATCGAGATCATGCAGAGATGGCTACAGCCTTGGCAGCCTTTGTATTCTTTAATAGACACCGAAGCTGAGTCGATCTGGAACTGGGGTATTTCAGGACTCATCTTGTAGTTCACGGTGCCGAGGTACACAAAGAAGCTTGCGAGTAAAATGGCGAGTATGCCCACAAGGAAATTAATAGTGATAAATATGAACCTGTCACTCTCTTTTTCGTCTTTGAATTCGTAGGGACGAAGACGATAGGAGGGAAACAGAATCAGTACCATCGTACTGGTACGTTGTCGATCACAGCTAGCTAGTCGATGTTGTCTAAGGCGATAGGTTGATTAAAAGCTAGGGATTTCGGTGCAGAACGAGACTTGGGTTTTTGAGTTTGCATGGGATCGAGGAGAGACCTAATCTAATTCTAAATAGTACGAGTTCAGCCATATCACTTCAGGACTTCACTCTTATCTAAAAGATTGACTTATTCCCTTCAGTTAACAGCCGTGCGTGGATCTAAGTTTATTTCTCGGTAATTCACTTGGCTGGAAAGAGTCATTAGTGTTGTAGGATATTATTATTGTGTGCCTTGTCAAACTAGGATTCACTAGAATAGGTTTATGGAAGGTAAATTCTTCTAGAATATGGATTGTATGTAGAATAGGTTTCCTACTTCTTCAAAGATTGTATCTTGTATTCCTCTATATATATATATATATATATATATATATATAGGCCCCTATTCATCAATAATATATATACACCATATTATATGCTCATATTCCCCTTTTATTTACGTTTTCCTTAAACAATTAGAAGAAAATTAAAAAAATAACAAGATTTGAATTTGGGACTCTTGAGCTATATATATATCTTCCAAAGATATTCTCTAAAGGAGCTAAAGAAAACACATCGGACCGTCGAAAATCGAGAGGGAGTCGAATTTTGGCATGATGTGTGTGAAACACATTGGACAGTCGAAAATTGCACGGATACCGAGACTTTTTGCAAAGGTGCCGAAAGGACTTGTATAGTCATCGGGGAACCAATCGCATGCTTAATTGTATGAGCGCTAGAATCGTTATTATTAATTTATTTTTTTTACTTTCTCACGTAAGGAAAAAAAGAGTAAAATCAACCTCTCCAAATGACCGTCATATATTTGATTTAATTTATTTTTGAGTGTTAATTGAAAAAATAATAAGACTTCGATTTGGGACTATTATTAGGCTCTCTTCCAAATACCCTAAACGAACAAGCAAAATATTATTTGAAATATCATTTTTTAAATATACTACTCATCCAACCGTTAATTTGAAAGTTTTCATCAAGTCCTTATTTTATAAAGTCCTCACTAGAGATTCTCCGTCTTATATAGTTATTGTTACTTGAACAATTTGATACTTAATCGAAAAAAGAGAACTACTTGGTATTTGGAGTCATTCTCCATTTGACAATTTGGTACTTCTGTCTATTTTTCTGTTAAATGGATGGAAAAATTATCATTTCAAACCTATTATCAAAAGAGAGAAAAAAAAAAACTACGTTTTTTTGGGGTTTCAAGCCATATACTATTTATGCTATGGGTCTTCATCATTTTATGGGTTCTTCAGGAGCGGTTAAAGATGAATTAATGAGTTTGCTGGTTTATGTTGTAAAGAATTAATTTCATGTTCACCAATTTAAAAACTTTGTCTCTACACCAAATTTCATTCCCTTCATGCCTACAATTGATCAAGTTCAATTCAATAAGACCACGAGATCCAATCCTTTTCATGTGAATGAGTCTTCTGTAAGACAACTAGCTGCATGTCTGCATGGCAGATTTTAAGGTAGAAAATTGAAAAGGAAGAGGGGGCCAGGGATGATTTTAGGAAGAGTGATTGGAGGATTAGAATTTTGCGCTCAAATAGGTTTTAGTGTGGAAGAAAAATTCGAAAGATGTTGTTTGTTTAGGGTTTTTTGAGTTGTTCGAGCCAAAAATTTGACATACTTCGAAATGACATATTTATGGTCTCGCTTATATATCCATTTGGAAACCGTAACATATCAAATCGAAGAGCACGAAAAGGACTACAAGGAAGCTTATCAAAGAGCTTATTACGACCAATCAATGGTCAGGAACGAGTAGTCAAACGTGATGACCTGAATTTCCCATCTTTGCTTGGTGCTTGGAGTTTCATAATTTCCCATCTTTGCTTGGTGCTTGGAGTTTCATAATTTTTCGTTCCATCTTATGGTTTCACAGTCATGGAAATATGATGACATCACTCACAAGGGCAAGGTCAACACCATCTAATTTGTGTGGAATAAACATCAAAACTCCTTGGAACTAAAGCTAATGCTTTGGGTGCATGCTTTCTAAAATGAAGGAATTCAAGTTTCAAGATGCATATTCCAAATTAGTCTACGGTGTTGGATTTATGGTGATACCAATTTTGAGAAAGTAATAGTTGATGACCTTATGTCCTTAATTACTAGATTTTGTTCATACTAATGACCGAGCTAAATTCAAGCATATATAACTCGAGGTTGAGTTCTTTTCAAGGGGAGAAGACTGATGTAGGCCGACAATCGAGTCATTTTTTACGAAGAAGATTCAAAAGAAATAAGTGTCATCACATAAGGAAGAATGCTAGGAATTTTGTATTCAAATAACCTTATAAAATGGTGAAATTGCTCGTAAATAGTCAGCAATTGCAAAACTGGAAAGTTTTATGGTGTTTTGATAAGTTTATTATTATGTTTAATTAGGTTTTATTTTCGTAAGCAGTGAAAGATCGAATGCCTTCAAATGCCTAAACCCTAACCCGCCCTCTGATTTAGGTGAACACATTTTCTCCCATGATGACCAGTGGATTTTCCTATCATCACCCTTAGCATGCACCCCACCAAAACCTAGCTATCACTTGTTGCAAAGCATCACAAAAATGATTTGGAAGTTCGAAACAACTCATGATCGACATATGTAGACACAGATTGTGCCACATACTTAATTAGCGCTTCTTTACCAGCCCCACTCAACATCTTCTCCCTCCACCCATTAAGTTTCTTCCTTATTAACACACCCAGTAGTGTTCACATGCTCAATAGAGTCAATGCTCAGTCATGCTCAGCCACCGTTGGATTTAAATCCAACGGTGGAGAATGATGAAAAAAGAAATGTGTTTAAAAAAGACTATCATTCTCCACCATTAGATTTAAATCCAACGGTGGCTGAGCATGACTGAGCATTGACTCTACTGAGCATGTGAACACTACTGTTAACACACCTTTTCATTAAAAAAAAAGTGAAAATGGCATTTCCGGGTTTGCAAACCCCACTCCAATTAGAATTTTTTATATTTTCTTATATGCATAAACTCTTTTGTTTCTTAGAATACGCCTAACTATTGGGCCATATTCGTATTTCTTGTCCATCTAGAGAGAGAGAGAGAGAGAAGGCGATGACTGGAAGAAAGACCAGAATTGAGAGAAGGAAGAGAATATTGGAGGAAGAGAGAATTGGGGGAATAGGAACCCAAAGTAATCTGGGCACCATGAGGGGTTGCGACGACGGCTATGAGGAGTGTTCGAAACAGTAGAAGAGAAGGTGAGAGAGAAGACCGTCGGTTTCGGGCAAAGAGGAGAAAGATCAGAGAGAGAGAGAGCTGTAAGGAGAGAACGAGGGAATTGAGAAATCGGGACATTGAGAACAACACACAGAGAGGAAGAGAGGTGTGGCGCGGCTTAGCTTGGAGGTGCTGGTTGAGCTGCTCATAGAGCTGTTATATGGTTGTGGTGGTGCTTCTGGGCAGAAGCTGGATTAGAGAGAGAGAGAGAGAGAGAGAGAGAGAGAGAGAGCGAGATATATATATATATATATATATATATATATATATATATATATATATATATAGGACATAGAAAGAAGAGAGAAGAGTGAAAGAAGAATAATACTCTCGTCCGACCCAAGTTGGACCTCTGTGTTCGAACTCTTTTTTATTGGCATACATTCGGAAGTGTAATTCCATAATTTGAACTATTGATCTTGTAAAGCAACCTTTATAGATCAATTCTGCAAAAAATATTCAAATTAAGAGATCGTTAACTTATCCAATTATATCAAACAAATGTACGGTTTTGGTAAAAACTAACATTCTCATAACTAACCGTTCATTTGTTTAATGCAATTGCATGAATAAACGATCTATGTTTATTTTGATTTTTTGCAGAATTGATCTATAAAGATTGCTTTACAAGATCAACGGTTCAAATCATGAAATTACACTTCCGAATGTATGCCAATAAGAGAGAATTTGGACACAGAGATCCAACTTGGGTCGGACAAGAGTATTTTTCGTGAAGGAATGTCTGACAGAGGCATTCTAGGAAACAAAAAAGCTGACACATATAAGAAAATATAAAAAAAATTTAGTGAGAGTGTGGTTTGCAAACCCGGGAGTGCGATTTTCACTCCAAAAAAAAAAACCATTTTAATTTTCAAAGGTATGCTAACAGATGGCATCACTTTGTGAGTCCAGCTTGAGAGTGATTTTTTTTTTTGATAGTACCAGCTTGAGAGTGTTGAATACTTAAATAGAGTGGCAAACTACAATAGAACGGCACACTCAGGCCCAACACTTCTTGGCCCAAAAACCTTTTACAGCTTTCTTGCATCTCCAAGACTCCAAACCCTTAAACCCTCTAAACCCTCTCTCGTTGTACAAATATGGGAATCCGTCCTCTGTCAAAAGCAAGTTCATCTCTCGTTGTACATATCTGGGAATCCATCCTCCGTCAAAAGCAAGTTCATTTGGAGATAATTTCATGCGTATTCATATGGAGATAATTGCTGAGGTAACACATTTAGAGTTGAGATAGTTTCTGAGATAATAGTTGTTCTGTTGATTAGTAATTGGTAAATTGATTCAAAATCCTTGGGGTTCATTTGGGTTTTAGTTTTAGTTTTGAAACAGATTGGGGTTGAGTTTTCATCCCTGGTGCTTCTTCCTACTTTTAATTTTGGCCATATAGTAGTTTAATGTTGTAAGTCATGAATATTTTTTTTTATTTCTCTCTGAAGCCATGTCAATTTCTTTACATATCCCTGTTTCTTGTGCCTGAAACAGGGCAGATTATATTCTGAGCGATATATGAAATGCAACTTAAGATTTCAATTCTAAAAGGAATTAATATCAAGATTTATATATGTTATTGTCTTTGAGCTTTATGAGAATTGGATTTGGGGGAAAGTTTGTACACAATGTCATTTCTTATGTCTGATTATTCTTGATAAGTGTAACTAATTTTATCAGGAAGCATTAATGGTTGGCCATCAGGTAGAGCAAGAACTTGTTGGTCATCTTTGGACTCGTAACCCACGTTCTGCTGCATTTGATGCGTTAAAATTATAAATAAGCGAACTCTTCAACCATGGTAATTGGTTGTCGAGAAAGTGTAGGGACGCATTAGATGTAAACATGAAGCTTGCACATTCTTATGCTGAAAGAACAGACGCTATATTTGTGGAAGCAAGGATCCACATAAAGGATGTTAACTTCGATCTTTAAGTGTGATCGTACGAATTCTCAAGTAGTAGATGTCCTTAAGCTAGAAAAAGAGACTCTGAATTCACTAGTCAAGTCTCTGGCTTCCCTAGATAGGCCACTAGCACAACATGGAGCAGGACTGTGAGTTTGAACCTATTTTGACTTGAGATTCATTTAATGTTCATAAGATTAAGGCCCAGTTTGGTATTGCAGTCGGAATAATCAATTGTAAAAAAAACTCAGCTGTGAGAATAATCAGTGGCGAAATAAATCAGTTAAGTGTTTGGTAAACTATTTTTTAAAAGTGTTGTAATAAAAAAAAAAAAGCATAATGAGAGTGTTTGGTAATGTGAGTATAAAACCGCAATAATTTTGTATAATTACCAAAATGGACAAAAAATGTTTTTATTCGAAGAGTAATAGTAGTTTTTTTTCTTTTTCTCATATGAAATCCAAAAAATTGAAAAATAAAACCTTAAGAAAAAAATCATGCCTAATAGTAACGATATTTCTTTGTCAACTGCAAAGAGAGTAGTATTGGAATTGTAGCAAAAGAACATCATATGTATGCATAAATATATTAAAGGAAAAAGGCAAGGTAATAGTACGTTCATCCATGGATTCAGAGAAGAAAAATAATATAAAAAAATTACTAAAGTCAAGTTTAAAATTAGGTACATCTCAAACACACCTTCATACTATTCAAAATAGGCAAACACAATTCAAATTGCCTTAATCAAAATAAGTTAGAGAAGAACGGTAGAAGTGAAAAAGAAGAGAACGCACCCAAACATAAGGAGAAAACGGCTTGAAATCCTCTGTCCCCGATACCCTGTCTCCATCCCTGTCTCCCTATCAAATATTGCCACGTGTCCCTCACAATCTACTCAGCTTAACACTCCTTAACCAGCTACTAACCTCTGTTAAACTAACTCTAACTCTACTAACTTATTTTATTAAAAAGTTAAACTCAATATTTTATTAAAAAACTGAAAAGTTAAACCCATGATTCGTCTTTTTTCTTCCTTTGTCTTCCACTCTTCCTCTCTCTTTACCTTGCTCTCTCTCTCTGCAACTCCTCCACCATCAGAAACAAAAGATCCTTCCTAATTTGTTCATCTCTGTGGCTCAACCGAATTTGATTATAGTGAAATAAAAACTGTTCTTTCATGGATTTGATTCATCTGCTCTGAAACTAAGATCTTGGTATGGGACACAGAGAGAGAGAGAGGACATGATTTCATGAAGCCGAGAGAGAGAGTGGACATGATTTCTTGCTTTGAAACATATTAGTTATTAAATCATCTTCATCCACTTGTATTTTTTTTGGAAATGAACTTAATCATTAAGGAACCATGCAAGCTCCAGAAAGGCACAAAGGCATGGAAAAACCAGACCACCAAAGAGGAAACAAAACGAAACACTTCCACCTAAACGAAACACTTCAGTTTTTGTTTCTGATTATTGAGATATAAAACATCTCTTTGTTGGTGCTTGGTGGTGAAGTGATGACAGAGGAAGAATCAAGAATGCCGTTTTTATTTCTTATGGCGGAGGAGTTGCACAGAGAGAGAGAGGATGACAGAGGAAGAATGCCGTTTTGGAGGAGTTGCAGAGAGAGAGAGAGAGAGAAAAAAAAAGACGAATCATGGGTTCAACTTTTTAGTTTTTTAATAAAATATTGAGTTTAACTTTTTAATAAAATAAGTTAGAAGAGTTAGAGTTAGTTTAACGGGGGTTAGTAGTTGGTTAAGGAGTGTTAAGCTGAGTAGATTGTGAGGGACACGTGGCAATATTTGATAGGGAGACAGGGATGGAGACAGGGTATCGGGGACAGAGGATTTCAAGCCGGAGAAAACAAAGCAAACTTTCGCAAATTTTAGAAGAACATGGAGCAAGCGTGCACATCAGAATTGGATATGGCGGTGTATGAGTTTCAATGAGGGTGATTTTGGATTTCACAATAATTCATTCAAGTTAGAGCATCTTGAGAGAGCGTTCCGTAAACACCGAAATAAAAAAGCAGGGCGCGACCTGCTTTTGATATTTGAGGTTTTTTGCCGCGATTGTAAAAAAAAAACTCAGGTTTGGAAAGTACACCAAACGGGCTGAAAGCCCAACACATTAAAAAAGAAGAAGCAAATAGTGACCCCAAACCTCAATACCAAACAGGGCCTTTAGGCTGATTTATGCTTGTGTCACTGTCACAATCCAAGTTACTTGGACCTTAGTTTAATAATTTAATGTTTTGTAGGAATGAAATTAACTTGCATATTGTTGATACATATTTTCTCATACCATCATTGCCCTAAAATGTATCGTCTCTGTAATACAAAGAATGAAAAGAGAGATTAGTTTGTTTTCAGTGTTCCCGTTTCTCTTTGACTTAACAAAACTGTGATTTGAATCTGTCTTATAGTGGAATATGTTTCTACTTATAGTCCAATAGTATCTCCAGGTTTCAAATCATAGTTTTGTATAATTAGTTCAAACACATATGCTAGCAAATTCGAGTTAGATATTTAGTATGTGTGATATCATTATTAGTTAGTGGGTACTTTGCAATGAAGAAGATCCTGAAGATGGATGCTGGCACATCAATATGTTTCTCAATTATTTCTTTGACAACAATAGGGTTCGGAGATGAGAAATTCAAGAAGGATGAAAAGACGATTGTTCCTGCTATAGCCTCGTTGTGGCTTTTATTTGGGACACTGTTGTTTGTTATGTTTGTTAGTGGATTCTTTAAGGCGGTTTATAGTTGGGTGGCGGATCATTGAGTGAATGTAGCACACCGGCAACCACAAATTCAGCAGGTTATTTTCAGATAGAACTTTCAGATTTTGTTGAATATGACATTTCACGTTCATTTGTTGTATTTTCTGATTATAGTTGCAAAACCAAACAAATCCATTATACTTATCTACTTTGAAATCACAGTAGTGCAAAACTGGAAATTTTTGATAATTTTTCATTTTATTCTTAAGTCAGCCTTGCAAAACTGGAATGTTTAGGTTTTATTTTCCTAATAAATTTAGATTAAATTTTCTAGTTAAATAAGGTTTTCTTGTCTACAAGGAATGAGTTATTTAGTTTCCTTATTTTAACAATTTATATAATTCCAACACTAGATATGTCATTTGTAATCATCAGTGGAAAAGTAGTAAAATAAGCGCTTTTGAACACCAAAATCACTATGAAACTTGCACCATGAAAGAACCATAGAGCTCGCAACAGTCACCCGGTTTTCACACGCGAGAACCCCCAACTTGCTCAAGTATAGATCCATTGTTGCTTTCAAGCTAACCGGATGTTGCACACCACTATCCGCAACCATGGAGAGAGTCACAAGAGGACCTGCGCTGATCATATCCTGTAGACAAATACTGCAAGAACGACATAGTGACTAGGGGTAGACTTGGTTCGATCGGTTCCGTTTTTTTTGGTACTGACCGCTAACCAAACCGATGGCTACGATTTTCTATATTTCAAAACCGAAACCGCACCGCTTAGTTCAATTTGGTTTCTCGATGCGGTTCGATTTCGGTTAATGTCAATCGCGTTGACTTTAACAAATTGACCCTTATTTCTAACAAAAATATTTACTTCTTCAATTATAATTTTAAATAATTAGTACTTGTCCTAATAAAATAAATATCCACTATTTTAATTTGAACCGAATAACATGCATTAAAAGACAAAAAGACAAGAGAAATTTAAATGTATAAGAAAAAAAAAACAAACAAGTAGTGTAAACTACATTTACAATAGGAAATGTAGCTATTCCTCAAGAAAAAATAAAAATTTCAATGAGCTAGGGAAAATTAAACACCTATAGGACTTAAAGTATAGTTAGAGTTAGGGACGACGATATAGTGTTTGAGAGCCTAATATAGAAATTAAAAACTAATAAGAATTAACCACATGTAATAAAATATAAATTTTAATTAGTTATATTCTTGAGGTTCGGTTTGATTTTTGCCGGTTTTTCTTAGTACTAATCGAAAACCGCACTGCATGCATCGGTTCGGTTAAGTTTGGTTTCGGTTAATTTTTGTCGGTTTGATTTGGTTTGGTGTATTTGTCAGTTTTCGGTTCCAAAAAGTCCACCCCTAATTAGGACTAAAAAATTAAGAATTTTTTTAAAATATCTTTTAGCTAAAATATATAGACTGACCATATCAGATTGTCGGTAGACGATCTCTCACGAACAAGAAGAAAACAACCCAATTTGGATCCCAGACTCGGTTATTGACCCAACTATGATCCCAAACTTAGTTATGGATTGAAGTTGGATCCTAAATCTAGCTTCGAAAACCACCCAAATCCTAATCCGGATCCAGCCAACCACACTGCTACGATCACCTTAAAACAGCCCAACAGACTCGACATATCGAATCACCAACCAGCCTCAAGTGCTGTTACCGAGAATTAGACCCAAATCTTGATCAAATCTCTCCTAACCCGAGATCCCCAAGGAGAGCGCCCTCCAACCGCCCAATCCATCAACTCAAGAACCAAAAGAAAAAAAAATCCATATACTCCCAAATTGGATCATCGTCTTCTCTTTGTCATTATTTTATAATTTATATTGAGGATCCATATTAAAAAAAAAAAAATACAAACGAAATTTAGTCATGGCGCGAGATATAGAAACACAGCCCCCCACTGGAAATTTTAGTCGAGTACACTAGAAAAAGAGAAGAACGCAGGAGAGTTCTTTTGACTATGGATATGGTTGGCGCCCACCTTGGCTACAATAACAAATGAACACCGTTAGCCAACCCACCATCGCTGCCTTACTACCTCCGCTCCCCAACCCTTTCTCTCACCACCCTCCAAAACCACCACCTCCACACTCTTATCCTTCTCTTTCTCTTTCTCTTTCTCCTTCTCCTCCGAAGCCCAAATCCAAACCCCAACTCCATACCCACCTCAACTTTTCTACTTCTCTTCCCACCCAATCCCGACCACCCCTTTTGACTGCAGTCCCTCCCAATCCCAATCCCAATGGCTCTGACCAAACCCACTATTTCTTTTCCCATTTGCTGGATTTGCTTCGCCTCTCGGCTCGTCACGGCGACGCCGAGCTCGCCAAGGCCGTCCACGCCTCAATTCTCAAGCTCCAAGAAGATACCCATCTCGGCAATGCTCTCGTTTCAGCTTATCTCAAGCTGGGTCTTGTTCCTGACGCTTACAGGGTTTTTCAGAGCCTCTCATGCCCCAATGTGGTGTCTTACACAGCCTTGGTTTCGGGTTTTGCCAAGGCGGGTCGGGAAGAAGAAGCTGTGGAGCTTTTCTTTAGGATGAGGAATTCAGGTATCGAGCCTAACGAGTACAGCTTTGTTGCAATTTTAACTGCTTGTATTCGGATTTTGGAGCTCGAATTGGGTTTGCAAGTTCATGCCTTGGTGATTAAGATGGGTTACTTGGATTGTGTTTTTGTTTCGAATGCGCTTATGGGTTTGTATGGGAAATGTTCTTGTTTGGATTATGCGCTTAAGGTGTTTGATGAATTGCCTCACAGAGACATTGCGTCTTGGAATACTATTATGTCGAGTTTAGTGAATGAGTTCATGCATGATAAAGCATTTGAATTGTTTAGTGAACTGTTGCAATATGGGTATGTGGTCGACCATATCACCCTTTCGACCCTTTTCACTGCTTGTACTGGCAGTAATGCTTTCATAGAAGGCCAAGAAATTCATGCCCATGCTGTCAAGACTGGTTTAGAGGGCAATTTGAGTGTTGGCAATGCACTTATTGAGTTCTATGCTGAGTGTGGGAGTGTAAAAGATGTGACTGCTTTGTTCAAGAGGATGCCTGCGAGGGATGTGATTACTTGGACGGAGATGATTACTGCCTACATGGACTTCGGGTTGGTGGATTTGGCTGTGGAGATGTTTGATCAGATGCCAGAGAGTAATTCTTTTTCTTATAATGCTCTATTGGTGGGTTTTTGTCGAAATGGTGAAGGCTTCAGGGCACTGGATTTATTCATGAACATGGTGGAGGAGGGTGTGGAGTTGACAGAATTCACTTTGACTAGTGTTGTTAGTGCTTGTGGGTTGCTCATGGACTGCAAAAGCAGTGAGCAAATTCATGGGTTTGTTATCAAGTTTGGTTTTGATTCGAATGCTTGTATCGGAGCTGCGTTGCTTGACATGTGCACAAGGTGTGGTCGAATGGGAGATGCCAAAAAACTGTTTCACCAGTGGCCAACTGAGCAAGAAAAATCTATAATTTTGACTTCAATTATAGGTGGTTATGCTCGAAATGGGCAACTGGATGAGGCAATTTCTATTTTCCACCGATATCAATCAGAAGGAATAATGGTTATGGATGAAGTTGCATCAACTTCACTACTTGGTCTTTGTGGAACTCTAGGGTATCATGAACTGGGGAAACAAATCCACTCGCATGCTATTAAGTACGGTATTCTAACTGATGTAGGGGTAGGAAATGCCACAATTAGCATGTACACCAAGTGTTGGAACATGGATGAGGGTGTCAAAATATTCAGTATGATGCCCACTCACAACATAGTTTCATGGAATGTTTTGCTTGCTGGTTATCTTCTCCATAAACAGGGTGATGAGGCCTTAGCTGTCTGGTCAAAGATGGAGAAGACTGGCATAAAACCAGACAAGATTACCTTTATTTTGATAATTTCAGCACACAGACATACCAACTCCAATTCAGTTGACAATTGTCGTAGTTTGTTTCTCTCCATGAAAGCAGTTTATGACATTGAGCCCACCTCAGAGCACTTTGCCTCCTTTATTGGTGTTTTAGGTTCCTGGGGTCTTTTGGATGAAGCAGAGGATACCATCAGTAAGATGCCTTTTGAGCCTGAAGTTTCTGTTTGGCGAGCTTTGCTTGATAGCTGTAGAATCCGCATGAATACAACTGTTGGAAAAAGGGTTGTGAAACGTATACTTGCGATGGAGCCCAAAGACCCTTCTAGCTACATACTCGTATCCAATCTGTATTCAGCATCTGGGAGATGGCATTGCTCCGAAATGGTAAGAGATGACATGAGAAAAAAGGGGTTTCGGAAGCACCCAGGTCGAAGTTGGATCATTCATAACAACAAGATACATCCGTTCTATGCAAGAGATAAATCCCATCCCCAGGCAGAAGACATATATAGTGGATTAGAAATACTTATTGTAGAATGCATGAAAGCTGGTTACGTACCAGACACAAGCTTTGTTCTTCATGAAGTGGAAGAGCATCAGAAGAAGGATTTTTTGTACTATCACAGTGCAAAACTAGCAGCCACCTATGGGCTTCTGACCAACAAACCAGGAAAACCAATTCGAGTCGTGAAGAATATTGTTCTATGTGGAGACTGCCATACCTTCTTGAAATACATGTCCATTGTTGCCAAGAGAGCAATACATGTAAGAGATGCTTCCGGATTTCACTATTTTTCAAACGGTCAGTGCTCATGTAAAGATTACTGGTGAGTTATGGTTGCCTCATATATTTTTTGTCTTTTTAAGTTTCTTGTTGCTTTTTGGTAGCTCGTTAACAGTGTTATAGCATTGGTAATATATTTGTATTTAAAAATGTAATTTTCCAATAGATCTAAATTACCAAAATTTGAACATATGGACTTCAAAATAGTGTTGGTTGAAAATAGATACGATCTTCTTATTTTTGTTACTGTAAGGGTCTATTATTGAACAGTTAAATACTTGGTATCAGCTATCATTACTTGGCAAAGGAATAAGAAAAACTTGTGATCAAATGAAATTTATAAAGTGATAGTTTAACGATTCATTTGTTAGTGGAAAAATCAATGTCTTTAACTGGGAATTTTACCATTCGTTCATATCCTAAAGTTTTAGGAAATTTAGAGGGACTGGGAACTTGGTTAGTAAAAATGGTTCAAAAGTACAAATCTATTAGAAATAGTGAATTGTTGAAATTCATAGGATAGGATTTGTATCTTTTTCAGTTCATTTCACATGTTTCATGGAATAAGCTCTGAGATTCGTATTTTCAATTTCTTCCTAATCTAATAAACCTAAATTTTTTAACAACAGTCAATTCAACCCCTCTGACCCAAAAATAGAGAAAACTTCAATCCTGATTCCACTTCAACACCTAACGAGTTGTTGTAAACTCCTTGCTACAATCTTTAGGAGATGAGAAACTCTAGCAAATAGCTATGTAGCTACCATGAGGGGGGTTCGAAACCTCTACGTGTTCGAAATCTAGCAATTTGTTTCTTTGACACAGCCAGTAGGACTCAGAGTCATTACATTGACATTGATTGGATGTCTCTCAATACCAAGATTGAGAATTATGCGACTACATTGAATTGGTATACACCATGTGTTAGGCAACACTATCAGTCGAGTTTAGAGGTACTATTTCAACAAGTACAAAAATACTGTTCATGAATTAAAAAGTCGTTAAAGAAATATGAGACTGTCTGTAAAATTAGTAAATATGAGATGTAGAGATTGAGAAATACTGTTCCCAAAAATACTAAATATCATTTGGGCTAAAATTGTTTATTTAAAGTGAATTGAAAAGATCAACTGTCTGTCAACCTTAAAGATTTGGGGACTTAGAATTCAAGATGACTGCCTCTAGGAATAAGGCTTTGATGGCTGTTGTTGCAAAAGAAGAGGGTTTTTGGAGTAATGTCTTATCAGCCAAGTATCTGAAGCATAAAAAATCTCTACAGGCTGACTGCAGCAATACTTGTTGCTCTTTTACTTGGACATGCATTCTCTATTGTTCTCAATTTTACTTAATGTGCCGAATTGGAGGATTGGGATGGGTGATATTGTACTCTACTGGTTGGAGAATTGACTTGGTTGTGGTTCCCTTACTAACTTTGCCAAGTATGAGGTTCCGAGGGATCGATCAGTTGCAGCAGCTTTGTGGGAGGATTGTTTTCTCCATAATGGCTGGGACTTTGAAAGTTTGTTTTCTCCATAAATGCAAATGGAATCCGAGCCAAAATGGGAAGATTTCTATTATACCAGCTTATCTCTGTGTTTCGAGCTAAGGTGGACTCGAAATGTGAGCATTCCTCCAAAAATTAAAACTTTCCTTCGTGCTGTCTTGCATATGTTGCTGTTAGTAGAAAAGGTCATTCAGGAAAGATGATAACTGTTGTTTGACTTAGGCTTGATTGACTATAGGCCACTGCTGCAACATCTTCCATAGGGAAAACAGAGGAAATCTTGCTGTGGCAACTTGCATTTTCAAATCTTCATATTCGATCGTGATGTAGAGAAACGAAGAGTCTCCCATAACAAATATGCCATCAGCAACAAGGATAAAGAATAGTGTCACCTCTGAGCACAAAATCTACACTTGTCATAGCTGTAATCTTCTCATGCTTCACTGAACTTGAAACTTTTGATGCAAAATTGGTTCTCCTTAATATTCAAACAAACTAGTGCACATGAGCACTCTCCATCTTCCACCAAGCATCCACCACAAACCAAATTCTTCAAATTAAAGCAAACTTCCTCTAACTGCATGCAACAAATTCTTCATACTTCAACTTCTTAAATCTTTGAATATTAACAGAAAATATGACTAAGAATAGAGGCAAATGGGATCAGGAATAGCAGAATTGCAGGATGGCTCTTCATGGCCTCATTTTATCGACTTTTCATTATGCGAAAAACAAGAATCAATATTTCAATAAAGGGAAGGAAAAAGGCAATGCAGTGGCAATCTCCAATAAATTTTTTTGGAGATTCTCTTCCCAATTAGATTGTTTTTTCTTTTTGTTTCCAGCCGGTCCATTTAATATATGGGAGAAATTTTTTGTTTCATTTTTTTATTGACCCACAATAATTTTTTTTTTCCCCATTTTGATGTTCATAATTTCATATTTGTTATCAACCTACGGTACCATAATGCAAAACAAAAATTCTATCATGCAATCTAAATTTTCAATCGTTATATATAAGGGAAAATAAATTTCAAATTTTTAAAAATCCGGAGTTTGTGGTGTAATCCACCAACTCATCACTACTCTCTTCTTCTTTCTTAACCTAGGACATGAGCAGTAAGGTGGGGGTTGTCTTGGGTACTCCGGAGCACCCAAACTCCCCACAATCCAACGGTCCAAAACTGGGGAGTTTCAATGCTAGGGAGCATTGTAGAATTCTGGAGTAAGGTGTGGTGCACCGAAATCCATGGTCCCACATATACATTCAGCAATGGTGATAATCTTTATAAGCCTGCAGATGAGAACCCAGAGACTAAAATGGTGTAGGCAAAGTAATACGGGCAATTTTGCTGACATTAAAATCTCTGTCTTCCATGCCTATGATGCCATGGTTCTTGGTGCATGTTCGAGAATAAAATGGGCTCTAACGACGTAGACCATCTGTTTGCAACGTCATTTCTGTTACGCTATTTCCGAATGATGTTTGATTCCAAACTTTACTTCTGCATTTACGTACTTTTCCAATTCAAACGAGAGTTTCTTTTATGAATTTAACTCACTATTTATTTAATTCTAGTTTTGTTCATATGAACTTGGAGAAATTAGGAAAAACTCTTTGCCACTTTTCAAATTTTAATTAAAACTCAAGTAAATTTTTATTGATAGATTTAATCCCTTGATTATATGCCAAGTAACTTTTTTTCTATTTTGAGAACGATGAGTCCGCCTTTTATATTTTGAGATACTAATAATACCCTTTAACTTAATCTTCAACTTTAAACCATAATTGACTTCTCAAAATGGCAAGAACTTCTTTAACTCCTTCCATTTTGCATGTTGATTCTCCCTTTAGCCTAATCAATATTGCCTGAATGTTTTAATGTAAATAATGATTTTCTGATATTTTGTCACTATATTACCATTTTATTTAAATTTCTTTTCATAAACAACAAAAATTATTTTTTTCAGCATTTTTTTTTTTTAAGAAAATGGAGATGAGAATTTGTTTGAAGAAATATGAATTATGGAGATGCAGTGCGGTGAACATAGAGTTTAGAGTCTCAAGATTTTGTTTGTTTTCCTCCTTTTGGTTTCATTAGTCATGAGGTATTATATCTTTTCATTTATTTTTTGTTGCTATTGTTGCTTGGTTGATATTAACGATCATAAACGACATGTTCTTCCTTACTATAGTTCTCTACTAATAATTCACGTACATCAGCCTACATTTTACAGTTTTTCTCAGATCAATTGTTGTTAATTTACCTACTCATTTTTTATGAACAATTTACCTAATATATGAACAATTTATCTACTTTTTTTTAAATAATTTACCTACTCTTTTATGAATAATTTACCTAGTCTTTTTTATGACTAATTTACATATTATTATTTTTATAATGTACCTACTATTTTATGAACAATTTACCTACTTTTTGAATGAAATATTTACCTCTCTTTTTATGAATAATTTACCTCTTTATGAAAATCTTAGTAGTATATTTTTATGCATTTTTTGTTACATATATATATATATATATTTATCAAGGTGAATAATTTTATTTAATAAACTACATCAAGTACAGCACCCAAAGGGCATACATCGACACGACATACATCAACAACGACATATGTCACCAATGACATGAAGCAAAAAACTAAAACTAGACATCCTCACTCGAAAGAGGAGGGGTTGACCCGTCAAAGAATCTAAGTAGGAATAGAATTGGACAGTGAACTGGGTAATTTACCTATTTTAGACAATTTTTTTACATATTTTTTTTATATTAACAATTTTTTAACTTAGTAATTTATTTGGGAAAATTCTAGTATATGTTAACGTATCTCATACGTACAATTACCAATTTTAGGACGTAATTACTCAAATGAGAACCTATTTACTCTAATGAGGACCAAATTTACCATAAGGAGGGCTTTTTCGTACTTACCACATGAGTTGTCGAAGTGGTAATATGTGTCCTCAAGTCGTAAAACATTACAATTACCACTTTTAGGACTTAATTACTTAAACGAGAACCTAATTTACTCTAATAAGGACCTTATTTATCTTAATAAGGACTTTCTCTCCGCATTATGTATGAGAAATGTTAACATACCATAGCCTTACTCATTTATTTGTACTTTTTTATTATTCTATCAATAATTAATTAAGGTAATGAAAATTTGAATGATAAATTTTATTATACGAATTTATTCTCATTTATTATAGATTAGTAATAACTAAAATTTGAATTCTAGGCTTAATTATAGAGATTTAAATTAAGAGGTTTTTCAATTCAAGTCCAATTTTCTATATAAAAATTAGATACAGTCCACGCATATTTTTTTGTTAAATGCGGTCCATTTACTATTTTTATCTGTCCATTTTGCCCCTATAACTAAATAAGGGAAACAATTCAAAATTCACTATTAAAGCATAATTTTAGCTCAATTTTAAATTTTGAATTTTAAATTTCAATTTTCAAATATTTAAAATCTACACAATTCATTGTTAAATAATTCTTTACCATATAAAACTAAATGTGTTAGCATGAAACCAATATGTATCTAAGATATAGGTAAAAAAACATCAAAAACTCTATGATATCAAACAACTTAATATACCTACATTACATAATAAAAAAAATACAAAAAAAAATATTACTTCCATTGAATATCTATATAGTAGATATATATTAAAAATGTATAGTAGGTAGTAAATTACTAAATTTACCTAGACATACGAACTACGAAGCAAAAAAAAAAAAACAAAGATTATATCACCAATCTAAACAAAATGTATAAAATAAATTAAGCAATATGTACATATAGATTCGTACCTAATTAAAAGGTAAAAAAAATATAAGAGAGAAATACAACCTATCATAGAGATATATATATATATAAACTTGAATATACCTCTTTGCAAGATTGTATGATTCATGATTATACATATAAATATACCTACATTATAGGGTAGAAAGGATTAAACAATATTGCTTCCATTGAATATCCTTATAGTAGGTATTAAACAATATTTTATTTACCTAGACATATGAAGCAAAAAAAAACATAGATCATATCACCAATCTTCTTCTAAAATCTTACCTACATATATGACATATGAATGTGAAACAAAACCCCAATTAATTCTATGATAAAGGTTGACTAACACCACGATCGATTCTATATTAAAGGAAGTAATAGATGAGAGAAACCATATCAACAACATAGGTATGAGAGAAAAAATGGCCATGGAAGAAGAAAGAAAGGAAGAGATAGTGTTGGAAAAAAAATGACCATGGAAGAGGGAGGAGATGAAGAAAGAGATGATTCAATATGAAGAAAGAAATGTTGAGACACTAGGCCAATAATGGAATCAGACAACACATTTCCAACAACAGCAAAAAAAATAACTGTCGTCCCGGAAATTCAAACGACAGCAAAAAATATTCTATTGTCTGAGAAAATTCACTATTCATAAGGGACAACAGATTATATTGTGCTGTTGTGTCATTGCCTTGTTTCAGACAATATTTATTTTGTTGAAGTTGTTGATTAGTTCTTCATACAACAGCTACCTAAAATATGTTGTCTGAATTTTTATTATTATTTTATTAATATTAATAAAATAATAGTGTAAGTTTGATGTTGTCTCATTATTCAAAAGGGACAACATATTTTTGTGTTCTGTTGTGCCACTGCATTGTTTGAGACAACAGTTATGCTATTGATATTGTACAATTGTGTTTCAGACAATAGTTGAATATTTTATGTTGTCCAAAATTTTATTATTATTTTAGGCTTTAGGATTTATAGTTTAGGGTTTAGGGTTTAGGATTGATGGTTTAGGGTTTAGGGTTTAGGGTTTAGCGTTTAGGGTTTATGGTTTGTGGTTTAGAGTTTAGGATTTATGGTTTAGAGTTTAGGGTTTATGGTTTAGGATTTATGGTTTAGGGTTTAGAGGTTAGGGTTTAGAATTTATGGTTTAGGCTTTATGGTTTAGGGTTTAGGATTTAGGGTTTAGGGTTTAGGGTTTAGGGTTTAGGGTTTAGGATTTAAGATTTAAGATTTATGGTTTAGGGTTAAGGGTTAAGGGTTTAGGGTTTAGGGTTTAGGATTTAGGATTTATGGTTTAGGGTTTAGGGTTAAGGGTTTAAGATTTATGGTTAAGGGTTAAGGGTTTTGGATTTAAGATTTATGGTTTGTGGTTTAGGGTTTAGAGTTTAGGGTTTATGGCTTAGGATTTATGGTTTATGGTTTAGAGTTTAGGGTTTAGAGTTTAGGGTTTATGGTTTAGAGTTTAGGGTTTATGGTTTAGGGTTTATGGGTTAGGGTTTAGAATTTATGGTTTAGGCTTTATGGTTTAGGGTTTAGGATTTAGGGTTTAGGATTTAAGATTTAAGATTTATGGTTTAGGGTTTAGGGTTAAGGGTTTAGGGTTTAGGGTTTAGGATTTAGGATTTATGGTTTAGGGTTTAGGGTTAAGGGTTTAGGATTTGTGGTTTAGGGTTTAGGATTTGTGGTTTAGGGTTTATGCTTTAGGATTTGTGGTTTAGGGTTTATGCTTTAGGATTTGTGGTTTAGGGTTTATGCTTTAGGATTTATAGTTTATGGTTTAGGGTTTAGGGTTTAGGGTTTAGGGTTTAGGGTTTAGGGTTTAGGGTTTAGGATTTATGGTTTATGGTTTATGGTTTAGGGTTTAGGGTTTAGGGTTAAGGGTTTATGATTTGTGGTTTAGGGCCTAATTTAGCCACACTTAGTTTCCCTAAACCCTAAACCGAAATTAAAATCTAATTTTGATTTTCGCTCCCTTGAGAACACGATCGACTTCAGCTGTTCTCAGTCACTGTCACTCTCAGCTTTCGAACAAATCTATTGAAACTGCTGTCAATTTGCTGTCAATTTAAATTTGCAATACATCACTTCGATCAAATAAATCGGTTGAAACTGTACATGATGTAATAATGTGTTTTTACATCGAGTATATAACTGATTTAATCATTTGATTAAATTTAACATCGATCCTTAAAATGACTGATGTACGTCTCCAAATTAATTTTAATTTTGCGGCAACCTCCAAATTATAAAAACATTGACCACCAAGTTGTTTTAGTAAAAGGGGGAAACCAAATTTTCAATTTTGGTTGCCTCTCAATTTTCCCACACTTAATTAGAAATTTTCAATTTTCATCATATTCCACTTTTTTTTTTTGCCAAGCATCCACACTTGGACAAAATAATATCCAAGTGACCTAAGCTATTGACCTTGTTGACTGACCTAGCAGCTCCACACTTGGACAAAACGTTGATCACGACCCATTGACTCCATTGTCTCCTACTTTCCCACAGCCTCCTTCGAAAGAACCCATTTACTCCACAGTCCATTGTCTCTTACTCGTTCGATCGTCTCCTCCATCTCCAAATTCAATCTCCGGCCAGCTTATATGATTATCATTCTCATCTGACCTCCTTCCAAAACCCCCAAAACTTATACTTCTCCAAACCCTAGAATACCCAAACGCCAAATTTTTATCAATTTCGTCGATCCAGGCAACGGGAGAAGCTCGAAATTTTTAATCTACAACTTTGGTGATTTGGGTTATGGGGAGAAGCAAGATGAAGCTATAGATTTTGAAGCCCTGTGAATCCCAGTGCTCTTGGTAAGCTTTTGATTTTTGTTTTCTGGTTTGTGAGAACTGGGCAGTGATGATAGTGAGAGAGAGGGAATCAAGGGAGGACTGGTAGTGCTGAGCTGCTGTGTGAGCAGAGAAAGGGAGAGAGGGAAATTCGGAGAAAGAGGACTGGGCAGTGATGATTGTGGCTGAGTTGGAGGCATGGCAGATCAAGAACAGAGAAGAGGAAGAGGAAAGTTACCGAATTGAGAGCTAGCGTCGGCCAGGGGCTCGGTGAAGAGCGCGTATTATGCAATTGTTCAAATGATTGAAAAATTGGATGTCAATTCCAACTCCTCATGGTAAGCCTATTTCGAATTGGCCGTGATCTCTGGTAAGGCTTGTTCTTTTAGGTTTTTAGTTTAATTCTAGATTATTTGAATTTTGGGTTTTGATTCAGGTTTGTATTTTTACGAATCGGGATAGAGTAAGCATGCTGTTGTTTTTCATAAATAAACCCTATGTTTAGATTACACTAGTTGAATTCTTTTGCTTTGTTAATTGGCATGATATCTTCATTAACTGTTAGTCTTTTTATTAACTATGAGAGAGAGAGAGAGAGAGAGAGAGAGAGAGTTCTGTATCTTGTTGGTCGTTAATGATATCATGGTATTTAGAGTTATTAGCTTGTTAATTAATTGTTTGCATTCTAGGTATCCTTGACTATGTCAATTAGTGGTTGTAATGCCTTTCTTATTTTTGGGAAAAAATCTGCGTGTTGTATGCATTGCTATTTGGCATCAGAAATTTAACTCAGAATAACTTGTTCCTTTTATTTTAGGTGTGTAATTTTTTAATATGGCTTGCATTGTTTTTTCACTAGATATAGTGCCCTAATCTGATCTTCACAATATTTGTTGGCCTTTTCGTTGAATCCTTTCTAATTTTTGGGGTTAAATCTGTATGTTGTATGGCTATTAGAAATTCAGAATAATTGTTCTTTATATTTCAGGTGTGTAATTCGTTAAATATGATGCTTGCACTGTCCCTCACTAGATCCCTTCTCTGATCATCATAATTTTGTTGATATTTTTGTTAAGGCACACTTACTTGATGGCCGGGCGAGTGCTGGTGCTAGTGTTGATTCAGCCAGACAAAACTTAGCTACTACATTTGTTAATGCATTTGTGAATGATGGCTTTGGTCAGGTAAAATTATTCCGAATTGATTATCCTGTGAAATGTTGTTGAATTTTGGATTTTATTGACATGCATTATTAATTTTCCTGCAGGATAAGTTGACGATAGTCCCATCAGATGCCTCAAGTGGTGGTGCATCAGGAAAACTGGCTTGTCAAGAATAAGGAGCATGGGAAGACCAGTGCTGCAGCAAGTCTGGTGTGCATTTCTTTCATAGCATTGATAATTTCCAGTTACATTTTAAACTGTGATTTTGAAGTTTTGTATGGTATTCTTTATGACAGAGTACGATACTACTGTGGGATGTTGACTTTGGACTTGCCCAAATTGACAAGTAAGTCCACAACAATGGCAACCATGTTATTGCCAGTGTGTTGTTAAGGGTTGGGATTGTCAACTGCAGTATAAAAAATGATTGTGATCCAGTAAGTGCCTTGCCTCAACCTTTCTATCTCTACATGTATCTCAATATTTTTTTTAGAATTAAATCTACTTAATATCTTTCTCAGGCACTGGCACTTCTGGACGAATACATTGACAAAGAAGATCCCTCTATCCGAATTGGTGCAATAATGGGTCTAGGGATTGCATATGCTGGTGCTGAGAACGAGCAGGTAAAGTGATTTGCTTTTTGCCTCTTGATAGATCTGGTAGGCCACAACAACTGTTTTCTTGTAAAGTGAACATGACCTAGTTCTTATATCATTCTTGGCTCAAGAATCACATGAGTAGAGTTACAGTCGGACCTTCACTGTTTTTTAAACACTGCTGCTCCTGGTGTTTGATCATTTAAATTATTATTTTTGGTGGCATGTAAGCTGAAGTTTGCTAGTTTAGTTAGAGTTTCTTGAACTGCTATAGTATGCTTATTTCCATTGAAACCCAACTTATCTTTGTGCCAAGTCTCGGGTGATATTCTTGCAGGAGTCTACTAGTCTTTTTTTTTTTTTTTTTTTTTTTTTGATATTTGTAGTTGTAAATATAATTGTTTGAAATCCAATGACAATTCTTTATTAGTGTAAGTATCATATTTTTCCGTTGCTAATGCTTGCAAGTCAGATTTCTATCTTCTTTTACTCTCCTTTTACACTTCTCGCATTTTCTTTTTGTAGAGCAAAGCAGAGCCAATTTTATGCTATAGTAGACGCTGCCTAAAATTATATTTATTTAATTTTTTGTTTTGAAGGGTTCCTTTACCTAGTTCGTAATATACTTATGGTATTTACTTGTGTAGCTAAGCTTATATTCTGCAATGCCTTTTTTTTAACAAATTGAATGTGCACATGAACTTTGCATACTCATTAACAGTTTGTCAAGTTATTATATGTGCATTCACAGTTAAGTAATAAAACTTGTGCATTTCTTTTTGGCAGATTACTGATCGATGTCTCAAATTCATAGACGTGCACCTCTCAGGAAATTCATATCAGATATATGCAGGCCTTTAGGTTTAGGTTAATGTGAATGAGACACATTTATGGACAAGTTAGCATTTTGTGGTTAGACTGTGCATTTTCTGGATATTCAAATGAATGTGTGTTTTATGCACTTTATTGATATGTGGTTCAAATGAATGTATTTTTTAGACTATGCACTTTCTTGTTGCTTATGCTTTCTAATATCCAGAAATTTTATGGTCATAACATTCACTCTCGACCAGTCTAGACTAATTAAAAATTATTATCAAAGAGAACTGAACACAATGAAATAAAAAGCAGAAACTATTGTCCAAGAGAACTGAACACAATAAAATAGAAACAAAAAACTGTTGTCTGAGTCATTCAACTATAATATTTTTTAGACTTTGTCAGTTGTTCAACTACCAAAACACAACCAAAGAGAACCACTTTTTGTTGTATGAAGTGTGGGTGGACCACTAAGTAGCAAGAAAACTATTGTGTGAAATATTTAACTCCAACAGAAGACTAAATTAACCATTGTGTGAAATGATTAAGCATGACATTGTTTTTAAAGAGCAATGGTTGGAAATAAAGATTCACAAGAAGAATAGATAAAAAGACATTGTCTAATAACAACTCAAACAACAGTTTATTTGAGAATCCTATAATATCAAATATGGATAGACAATATCATTTGCCTTTTACATGTTGTCTCGTGCCAATCTACTCCACAATTTTAGCACACAATCTCTCTCATACGGTAATCCAACCACATGAACAAGCCATTTGTTGATGTAGAAAATAACAACAAACAATGGTTTTTTAAAGATCATGTTGTATAAATTTTGTTAGACAACACCATTTTATTGTAACCTATTATATGAAATAATGTTAGACAACACCATTTTATTAGAACTGGGTTGTATGAAAGTCAATGAGACGACAGAAAATGTCCGTTGTCTGAGTGAAATCAGACGACATTGAGATTAACAACAGCAAAAACATTGATCAGACAACGGGTAAAAACTGTCGTCTGATCAATTTTTTGGCCTAGTGAGATGTTAGGGTGTTCCAAACAATATAAAGGAATTTATATAAATTAATGCACTAATAATTAACTTTGATTAAAAAAGAATAAATTTAGGAAACTTTGTTTAGAAAATATAATAAATTCATTTATTTTATGAAATTTTGTTTGACTTTAATTAATTCTGTTAATTAAGATGACAATCTATCACCATTTATTACAAAAGGGTATAATAGGAATGTAAAATAACAAAATTAGTTAGATAAAATTGAAAATGAAAGAAATCCTATGTGGCATGTGAGTCACTGGACCGCAATTAGAAAAAAATATTTGTCCGGATTGCATCCAAAATAGAGCATGATTTCTGGACTATAATCAAATTTTCTCATTAAATGTTGATTTTGTATTTAAATATTTTTTATTATGACATATTTTGTAAATAATTGAAAAGGTATGGCAGTAAGATATCATATGTCACATTTTAAATTTAATATTGTACTAAACCTAGTAACCGAAAAGTCAACGAATTATATCTTATTTTTTTTTAGAGGAAATGTCAAAAACTTTATCGAATAAAATTGAAGATTACAAAGCATAGATGCATCAAGGCATCGAACAATAAAAATAAAAACATAACAAGATGCACAAGTACATCTAATGAAAAGGATAACCCAAACAGAACTCGAAATGAGATTTTGCCGAAGCGATACACTGCATCAATCCATCTCGCAGTGAAAACAGTAACAAGGTGAAAACAGTAACGAATTATATCTTGAAAAATAAAAGTGGAGAAGGATGTTTATCTAAATATCCATATGAACTTTTGATTATTTCCTTTGTTTCTGACCCTTTGTATAATAGTGATCGATCACTGAGTTGGGGTGGCTCACCTTATTTCCTTTTAGATTTTCTTGATTAGTAGCTAGAGAAAATTAGCAATGGAACCACAAAAATCATAATACAGATGTAATTGGCAACCAATGATTCCCTCAAAATCACGAACTATGCTCATATATTAATGCTACCAGGTAATGAAGTAAATGAATATTCTTTCCAAAAAAAAAATGTATGCATTTTTATGAACGAGTGCACTAAATTTATGATAGCGATGGTCCCGTAGTTCTCTCTAGGTTTTCTCTCCCTCAAAATCTTGTTTCATACTTTTTATGGTGGGCTCGTTCGGCGGCGCCCCCTTGTTGGTGCTGGCCTATGGCCTCACCAGAGTGGGTTGGTTGCTGTCGGACGAGTATTTGGTATTCTTTGGCGTCTTAGGGTGGTAGTAAGGGGTGCGATCGATTTTTCTTTTCTCTGGGTGACGGCGACGGTGATTCTGGCATGGAATCTAGCCTGGTTTAGGCGGCTAGGGGCGCAATCGTTGCTTTGTTCCACTGGTATGGTTGTGTTGGCGTCGACACGAGGTTGGATGGGATTATGGTGGGTGGGATCGGGTTTCTTCTATGTTGTGACCAATTGTTTGGATTGGTTTGGTTCTGAACTGGGACAGATTGGGTTGTTTGATTGTGACTGATCTTAAGGGTTTTGGGAGGTGGTTTGGCGGTTAATTAGCTATGAGTTTGCTGGCAGTGGAACGAAGGGGTTGATTTGGGATTTATGCGGAGGTTTCCAGACTGGCAGTGGTGGTGGTCCGGTGGCTGGTTGGGACGGTGGTGGAGTATACAAGGTCGGTTGATATTGAGGGGACCGTTACAGTTCAGCTCTAGTGTGGAAGGACTTGATTTAGCCTATATCATCCTGGCAGCGAAGTTTGTTGGAGCGCCGGTGTTGGCTTCTCAAGGAAGGAAGGTGGATTGCGGCTGGTTTTGTTTGTTTTTTAGGGTTTTTGTTTTGGTTTTTGGTTTTTGTGTTGGGTTAATAAGTCCCTACTCATTTGAGCTAGGGTTAGGTCTAAAGGTTGTGTCATGGTTATGGCGTTTCTCCCGGGGACTAATTGCTTCAACTTCGGTATACTTTTGTCGTCAATATGCTGACATACGATCCTTGCACGTGGTCTGGTATGTTTTGGGGCGCGGTGTAGAAAGATGCGTCTTCCTGGCTGTTGTCTATGAGGTGTTATCGGGACTCTCGAGATTATTCTTCATCAGTAGCCTACGTGGGAGATTCATGTGGTTTAAAGTTGGACCTTTTTTGGTCATTTGGATTGTTTTTAACAATCTCCATGTCACCAATGTCATTTCTAGGGTTGTGTTTGTTTTTTCTGCTACTCGAGTTGTGGGTATGAGATATATCACAGCTTGTCACTCCCATGTTCTGTAATTTTTTTGTTATTGAATAAATGTTCTCTTTTACTCAAAAAAAAAAAACTAAATTTATGATGCAAAACTAAAAAAAGGAAAAGAAAATAATAAAACTGTGGACTTGTGTGATCAACCCGTTGCAGAAGTAAATGAGAGGTGGCATTCAAGCGGGCCTAACAGCTAACAACTACTCAAAAGACCCATTTACCCTTCACCTATGTTCTTTATCCCCTAGGCAAGTAAACAACAACGAATGCGGGTCTCTTGGGCCGTCTGAATTTAAATAATGCCCTCTTCCTCATTAATGAACAAAAACCTTCGTCATTCAAGGGGGGTGGCTTTGGCCTTTAGCTTTCGGAAACCACCACCACCTATGACGTGGCATGGTTTGACTGGCTAAACGACGAGTCGATCATACGGAACAAAAGTACGTCAAAGGTCACCGTCAAGCGAGCAAACGTTGATAAAGATTAAAGGGGGGCAATGACTTGTTCTCTTTGGCTTTCTTCTCTTTAGTTTGTCCTAGTTTGCTTAACAAGCATGAAAAAATATTACTTAGTTCTCTGCCTTTTAAGTTATAATTCATTTACTTTTTTAATAGTTGTAGATAAATTAATTTTCTCGGTTATTGTTTTCAAATGTATTAAATAGTGATTCAGTTTAACTTAAGGTTCCATATATAATCTTTCCCATTTTAAAAAGATTAGAGTAAACTTCACATTAAAACTAGTTCAAGTTGTATGTTTGTAACGTAACCGCCTGTGATGAATTTTATGAAAATCAAAGATGAAGAAGCTAGATAGCGTTTATCAGAGTCTCAAATTTTTGCGATCGAAAGAATGTGCGTTTACATATTTTGTACTTGTTCATTCTCATTAGTGGTTTGTCTTCTTATCTCAATTATAATTTTTTTTAGCGATCTATCTCAATTATGATTGGTTATTGTATGAAGCATAATTTGTACAAAGATGTATCATTTGACTTTTCCAAATCGATCCATTTTCTTTACTATTGTTTTTGGATTCAATATTAGATATGATGGACTTATTTTTTCAAAAATTGCTGGCAACATATTATTTGATCGAATTTTTCGGTTATGTAGCTCGATACAATCTAAAAATGTAGAAATATCATCTTGCTCTAAATCTCTAATACAATAATTTGTATAGGATGCATTAATTCGTTTAGGGTCGATTAGTTTGTTATTATTACTCAATGGTAAAAAGTCTGCATTGAACTTTAACCTCAATATGTGGGCAAATATTGCAACTAAAACCAATATTGAAACTACCTTGAATGTAGAGAAATTATATATGGGTAAATTAACAGTTGATTAATTTTCTTTTTTGGGTTAACATACTAGTTGACTGACCTCGATCACTATATATGTGTCTGCACACTCTTTTTTATATTGTTGTTAATTTTTTGTTTACTTGAATAGCCAAGCGGCGAGTGTAAATGGTGTGAGGATCAGATCAAAGGTGGAATAAAGGTTGGAATGAATTTGGTTGGAATTAAAGTTGAAAAGGATCGGTGGGTGAAAAAAAATAGAGGGCAGAATCACATCGAGGGCAGAATCGGAAGTTCGAAAAGTTGCATGAGGAACTCAGAATTAGAGGCGAATAGAAGACGACGCTTGGCGTGATGGTGCAACCATTTATTACCAAATGTTGTCCTTCCCAAAAACCCACAAACTCTTCTTCTCTCTCCCCCAACTTTTCCTCAGCAAAAAACCAAAGCTGTTTCTGTAACAGATGCTGCTGTTCATATAGAAGGAAGCTTCATACAGCAACAGATTAATTAAAGCTCCTTTATAGCTAGAGGCCGGGACGGACGAGAAGCTAGCTCGGTGCGGAGAGAAAATTAATGATGGCGAATAGTAACAAAAAACCGAGCGGCGGTGGCGGTGGCGGTGCTGGTGGTGCTAGTACTGGTTCTAGTAGTACGGCATATGCATGTTGGTCGTCTTCGTCTTACTCAGCAATTTTGGTGTTTATCGTTCCATTGCTTGTGGTTTTCGGGTTGATTTCGCTGCTGAGTCCGAATTCCTCCAATTGGGTGTTCATCTCCAACTACTACTTAACCGGCCCTTCTTCGAATATGACCACTAATTCTTCGGAGATCGGAGCTTCACACGACGACGTTTTGGGCTTGAGGTCGACGGTGGTTGTTATGGATATGCACAGTACTGTAGAAGAAGTTCATTCTGATGATGATTATGTACAGAATCGGTCTGCTTCTCCTCCGCTCGCCGTAGAAGAAGCACTACCACCACTTCAACAACCGGTGAGGCCTTTTTCGTCTTTTTATTTATTTCATATATTCATATATTTTTGGGTTATTCCTTGCTTGTTTTTCCAATCTCTTTGATGCTTTTGGTATTTGACAGTTAGAAATCCAGAAAATGCTATTTGGTTCTCCCTCTTTTTTTGGCAACGTATTTAAGTCACTTCTGTTTTTATGCACTAATGTATTTATTTAAATCAGAGTACATAAAGCACCTGGATTTAGGTATGTCCCATGCTTTCAGAGTTTATGTAATTTTGGGCATATTTTCAGGGTGGAAGAAATGTTAATTATTATATTATCTTGGTGCATTTAACATGTTTTAGGTCCTGTACGTATAAGTTGGTCTTTGTTAAAGGTTATGTGTCCCTTTTGGACTTTTCCCATCACCTTTGGTAATTGGTATTGGTAATTGGTGTGATTTAGAAGTAATTTATCAATTTAAGTGCCTAAGCCCTTTACGGCACTCTGTTTGCCTCTGCTGGTCTACTTAAGTTTGAACTTATTAATAACTCTTAATTAGGTCATTTTGGTGTAGTATATGTAATTGGATATTGAATCAAACTCATTAATAATGAGGTCACATGCTTTTGAACTTTGTCTTTCAACGTTTGCCCTTCGTTTAAGCAATTTGATTCCCATTTGAGAATAATGTGATGTGCTAATTTGTAATTCTATATCTGACCATTAATCAGTTCATGAATAGATTATTAATGGGACAAAGGAAGAAGACCCCATGATTGAAACTAATACTTCTGTCACGAATAATTCTGCTACAAGACAAAGGGAGTATACTAACTTAGGGCGGCTAGAGGGTCGTCTTCGAAGAGCTCGAGTGGCCATAAAGGAGGCTAAATTTCAAAATAAAACACACGATGCAGATTACATTCCTAATGGACCAATGTATTGGAATGCTAATGCCTTTCACAGGTACCCACTCCAATTCATTTGAGGCATCATTATCATATATATATATATGATTAAAAATTTAAACATGAAATTAAGGTCAATTGCCTATTTCCTATCATTAAACATGACATAGTCAATTGGTCATTTCAATGCACATCATTTAATACATGTCATATACCTCTACATTATTGTAGGAGCTACTTGGAAATGGAGAAACGGTTTAAAGTCTTTGTATATGAAGAAGGGGAACCGCCATTGTTTCATAATGGCCCTTGCAAGAGTATATACTCTATGGAGGGAAATTTTATACATGAGATTGAGGTGAATAAGCAATTTCGGACTCGAGATCCTGAGGAAGCACATGTTTATTTTCTTCCCTACAGTGTGACAATGTTGGTTCGGTTTGTTTATGTGCGCGACTCGCATGATTTCAGTCCCATTAGACAGACAGTAAGGGATTACGTCAATATCATCTCTACCAAATATCCCTACTGGAATAGAAGCCTTGCAGCGGATCATTTTACACTTGCTTGCCATGATTGGGTATGGTCTTGCTGCTCAATATACAATACTATCATATTTTACATATGTAGCATAAAACAAATATTCTGATATTAATAACTTGGTTTTCTAATTGAAGGGGCCGGAAACTTCAAATTCAGATCCTTATCTTCGCAAAAATTCAATTCGTGGTCTATGCAATGCAAATACCTCAGAAGGGTTTAACCCCTCTAAGGATGTCTCCTTTCCAGAAATCAATCTCCAAACTGGTGACACACATGGCTTCCTTGGCGGGCCTTCTCCAAGGCTGCGCTCGATCCTAGCTTTCTTTGCTGGAGGAGTTCATGGTCCCATTAGGCCTGTGCTTCTAGAGCATTGGGAAAAAAAAGATGAGGACTTGAGGGTGCATCAATATCTTCCAAAGGGTGTTGACTACTATGACATGATGAGGAAGAGTAAGTTCTGCCTTTGCCCAAGTGGGTATGAAGTTGCAAGCCCAAGGGTAGTCGAGGCAATATACACTGGGTGTGTTCCAGTGCTCATTTCAGATCATTATGTGCCACCATTCGGTGACATTCTGAATTGGAAGTCTTTCTCTGTTGAGGTTTCGGTGAAGGACATCCCTAACTTGAAGAACATATTGACGAGCATATCTACAAGGCAATATTTAAGAATGCAAAGGAGAGTGGTACAAGTAAGGAGACATTTTGAGGTCAATTCTCCTCCTAAACGATTTGATGTATTCCATATGATCCTACATTCTATTTGGCTAAGAAGACTAAATGTTAGAGTACACAATGATGAATAAGCCCTTTTGTTTAATTTGTTTTCATTATTAGCTTGTTAGGTGATGTAATTCTTTTCCTCAATTCCTTCCAGTGTAAGAAGCTTAGCAAGAAAATAAATCACGTTGTGCACCTTTTGTTCAAGTTTTCCTATTTAAGTTTTATAAGCGAGTACCAATTCCTTTTTTTTTTGATACGTACCAATTCCTTTTTTTTTTGATACGTACCAATTCTTAGATGGCATAGTAGATAGAGTTTGGGTCATGCATGGCTCTTCTCTGAATTTGACGAATGATATGGAAGCACATTTTAGCGACGAATGTTTTGTCGGAAAAAGTGGTCCAATCAATTTTTAAAAATAATTTAAATTTTCTTAGATTTAAATGATTAATTAACTTCACTGCGCGGTTGCCTTTCATGGATTCACTAATTTTTGTTTCACATCCAGTTTTAGAGGTTTGAAATATTTTCAAAAACCGGGTGCTATAGTAAGAGATTTCATGTTGAAATTTGACGTGGTTCAAAATCGATTTTCTTCACCTAGTTTGGTGACTAAAGTTCATTTAGGATCTCCCAAGAGGGGATCAAAACGGTGGTAAATAAGTTTCGTTTACAAATTCACTCAAAAATTTAAAAAATCAAATAAAATAAATATGAAAGCACCTTTTAGCGACGAATAATTCGTCGGGAAAAGTTGCTCTCATCAATTTTTTAAAAATAATTTTAATTTTCATCGATTTGAATGAGTAATTAGCTTCGTTGCGTGGTTGGTTTTATGGATTTACTAATTTCTATTTTGCACCTGGTTTAGAAATTTGGAATATTTCTAAAAAACCATGTTCTATAGTAAGGAATTTCATGTCAAATTTTAACGTGGTTCAAAACAGACTTTCTTCACCGTGCTTTGGTGACTATAGTTCATTCAAGATCTCCCAAAAGGGGATAAAAAAGGTGATGAATGAGATTCGTTTACAAATTCACTCAAAAATTCAAAAAATCAAATCAAATAACTATGGAAGTATCTTTTAGCAATGAATGATTCGTCGGGCAAAGTGGTTCCCATCAGTTTTTAAAAATAATTTTAATTTTCATAAATTTGAATGAGTAATTAACTTCGCTGCGTGGTTGGTTTTCACAAATTCACTAATTTCTATTTCGCACATAGTGTTAGAGGTTTGAACTATTTCTGAAAAACCTGTGTGCAAGGGATTTCATGTTGAAATTTGACGTGGTTCAAAACTGACTTTTTTCGCCTAGCTTTGTGACTAGAGTTCATTTAGGATCTTCAAAGAAGGGCTCAAAACGGTGGTGAATGACTTTCGTTTACAAATTCATTCAAAAATTTGAAAAATAAAATTAAATAAATATTGAAGCACCTTTTAGCGTTGTTTCGTCGGAAAAAGTGGCTCCCAGCAAAGATGAGTCACACCTAATGCTATGAAGAAGAAGAAGAAGAAGATCGAAGAAGCTTGCCTGCTAGGCTGCTAGCTAGCTTATGTCGGTGCATGTAAATCGATCTTATGAATTTGTATATCATTCTTTGCGAGTGTCAACTAAGTATATATAGATCGTAAGCAATTATTGTTCTCGATATATTGTTCAATCATTGATACCGGCCAGAGTCATTCTTTGAAAAATAATTACTGTGGGTCGCAGTAACTAGTAAATTAAGCAGACAGTCATTGATCAGAGAAGAAGCTATATATTGAGATGGCCTCATCATCCGCCAATATTCCAGGTCAGTAAATTTTGTTCGTAATTAAACATTAAGCATGCCTTATATGATATGTTATGTTTTGTATTCTATACTTGAGCATAACACTAAAGAAATTAACAAATAACCCATAACAGTCCAGTGCACTATGGCGTTGCAATTTTAATGGGAAAAAAAGAGAGACAAAGGCATAGAGATATTTGAAACTAATATCTGATTTTGATAATGAACGAAAGATTCAGGCCTCAGAAAAAGGAACCAAAAGAAGAAAAAAAAAAAGGAAGATGGAGGCTATGGAAGACAGAGCCATATATGAAGGCTAATTTGCTACTTAATTTGTCCTTTGAACCTACAGTTCTTTTCTAGATCGATCGAGTCTATTTTAATTTATATCAGTACGTGAAAATTAACAATATAAAGCTTAGGCAACACATACTGAATTCTCTGAAAATAAGCTTTTCCAATATAACCATATAAGCTTGCACTTATTAATTATATATACTTGTTCGTTCTTTTTCTTCCACAGGTGAGCCTTAAGGGTACGTAATACATAAGTATAATGTTAAACACTGCAGAGGCCGTTGCAGTAGAGACCAGGCCAACACTCCATATGTGAATTTGAACAAGTTCTGCAAGACAGAAAAAAGCATGTCCGTACGTACTATGGCCTTTTCGATCTGTTTCCTTTTTCTAGGAAACAAAAAAGCTGATGCATATAAGATAATATTGAAAAAACTAGTGGGAGTGTGGTTTGCAAACAAGGGAGTGCTATTTTCACTCCCCTAATTTTAACATGTTGATCCCATTATCTTCAATCAGTAACTATAAGTACATTTATTTTAACAGCTTTGATGGATACTTGACAATGAGCTAGCTCTTTATCGATCAAAACCATCTCCATCACCAGCCCCCCCTTTCTTTTCTCTACACCAGTGAGACGACCCACGTACCTACTCTACTAATTACAAATTCCCAGTTAATGGCATATATATATATATATATATATATATATATATATAAGATCTTCTCCTTCATCTTCTCTGCCTTATGTATAGTTAATTACTAAGATTGTTTATATATATGAATTTTCCATATGTGAAAGAGCGAACGATTTTTGGACGATTGCAAAAAGAAAGAAATAGACAAAGAGTCGCAGGAAATGAACGTGAGTTCAACGTGAAGGTTAACGGCTGGTTAGTGAGTTTAACGTGAGTTTAGTCGTTCAATCTCTAAATTTGAAGTTAAAGTCATGTGGATAGATGTCACGCCCCGGACCCGGTGTCGGTGGATTTTAGGCACCGAAATCCGAATCCGAGGTGTGAGCGTTAAAAAGTAAAAAATAAAATAAAATACAAGAAAATAAGTTTTCGTTGCGCAACTCTGATCTAATAAAAATAACAAAATCTTTTACAAATACACAAATAAAAACAGCTCGATCTAAGCTCGTCATTCTATGCTCATCTAATCGTTTCAATTCTCGGTTATTGAACCTGCAAAATCTATAAAGGGGTGAGCTTTCGTCCTCGCTGCTCAATAGGGACATAAACCTCATCATCGATAATTGACCAAAAGTAACACGCAAACACATATTTCAACTATTACACATTTATCAAGTATAACAATGCTACGATGCAATGCAACTCCACTTATCTACCCGTTAATTCACATGCTAGAACACAAGGGGCCTACACGTCCCATACCGTGTATTTTACCTTTTTTCACAGGTGACTCCAGATGTCCTGACATATGAACTAACCCCTAACCCAACCAATGATTCCACTTTTGCTAGTCATCTTGTCTAACCTCGATCACCAATTTCGTACAGCTCTATTAGTCCACCTGAAATCTGGTCCGTACGAGTCAAACTCAACTACGCAAAAGATAATTCCCACGACTCCCAAATATCACAATACTCCATATCACCTTACTTTATTACAAAATAATCTCCATGACATATATGCGTACATATCATCAATAACGTACATTTCATCAATAATATTCTAGCACAAGTAACTCAAATATCATCTAGGAAATTATTCAAAAAATATTAACAAGCAGAATATATTTCACAAAGAAAATAAAATCAACATCCAATTATGGTAAAGGTTTCCCCAGATCCCCCTACCTGGATTCCGAGCATAATAACGATATTACGAGCCTCCTAATACGAACCTTCTAGAAATAACCGTCTGATCTCACTTAAACCTCCATGGATAGAAAAATGGCATCGAGACGAATCCAAAAGTTTTCACGGATTCTAATTTAGAGCTACGGATCAAAAGTTATAATCCGCAAAAGTTTTTAGAGAGAGAAACTAGAGAGAGAAAGTGAACAGAGAGAAACTTTCTCGGAAAATTTATGAAGAAAAAATGATACGATCAGGCCTATTTATAGTAGTACATTTCTTGGCCGCTAAGAAAGAAATATAATATAATAATACGGTTGTGGATAAGCTCAAACAATTCTATCCACATAGTTTTGGATAAACTCAAACAATCTTATCCACATGGTTTTGGATAAACTCAAACGATCATATCCACATATAACTTAATCACTAAGTAAATAAGAGATAGACATGAACGATCTTATCTATATATAACTTAGTAGCTAAGTAACGAAGAGATAAAATTTGACCAACTTAAAAAAAAAAAAAAATCATTTTCAAAAGCTAGTAAAAATAATAAAAATATTTTTTTTCGACTTAAAAATAAGAAATTTAAAATTCGGGTTGTCACAATAGATCTTGACCTTTAAATTAGATAAAACATCCAGATTTTAAGAACTTTACAAAACTTCACGGCCCTCTTACTTCAGAGGAGCCAGATCCCAAAAGTAACCTAGCTCCCACACTAACCATGATCAATACTTGAGCAATTTAATTATCTTAGAGTAAATAATTATACAAGTAGGGTTGAGCTATACTTGGAAGTAGTTTATCATCTTGATCTGAAAATTAATAGTCATTTTTGTTTTGTTGTGATCGACCTTACCAGTCTACACCAAATAGTTATCTTTGTACAATTTTCTTTTGGTTGGACAGTTTAATTTTTTTGGGTTGGACAGTTTAATTAAGCGACATAGTACGAACTACCTCCTGGCATTTTTAACTTCTCCTGCCTAGCTAGCTATTTTGGCTTGTGGTTTCTACCAACTTGTTAAAGTATAGTTGAATCTCCATGTACATAATTTGTTTCTTTTTTTCGTATGTATGTACATAATTTGTTTCTTTTTTTGGCATGTATGTACATAATTTGTTTAGCTTATAAGTAATCGTTGAGTTTTAACTGTGCTCATGCAGTCATGCTCCAATCATGGAGTTTAGTTGGTCCCATTTATAACTTAAACAAGGCATAATTTAAACCCCCGAAAATACCTGCCTCCTCTTGAGCTAACATGCATGATATACCGAATCTCATTGTCACTAAGTTCCCTTAATAATTTATTTTGATCAGTTATGTCCTTTTGTATTATCCGAGGGATTACGATATATTATATATATGCATATATTATTGAGTTTTTATCATAAACAATACTCAACGTCAGACAAAAAAAATATAATAGAATGTATAGGATACAAGTCACAAAAAAAAAATCTAACTTTTCTATCACAAGTCTCATCAGTACATACGTAAGAAATTGATGACCCAAGACACTAAAAAGTTTAGTGTATATTGATTATTGAGAGAGTGACAAGAAAGGGATAGCTTTTATTTATTACATTTTGTAAAGTCTTGGGTATTAATTATTAGATTATACCCATGTCTAGATAGGCTTTTTGTATCCTATACATTCTTTGCTATTTTTTTTATCATTTTTTTGTGATAGAAAAGTTTTTTTTTTTTTGGACAATGGATACTTGGATAGAAAAGTTAGATAGTTCTGGAGTTATTTGATATCTTATGTTGGGAAATTAATAATTATACCACATCGTGCTGGCCTTGAGACATTTTTTTTTTTTACCTTCCTCTTTTTATAAGAGGGCATGAGCTTTATAGGGCTTGGATTGGCATGGGTTGCGTTCCGTACAGAAATTACATGAGGGCTATTCAAATGAAGTGTCTCAGAATTAAATTAACTAAAATATATATTTTGTTATAGGTGTCTAATTCCCTCAACTTTAAGTTGTAATTTTATCTACTTGTTTCTTTTTTCTGCCTGGTACTAGTAGGTTTAAATTGTAGAATGATATGTATTATACTTTTTTTTTTTAGAGGAAACGACAAAAGCTTTATTGATAGAAATTGAAGATAACAATGCAGCAATGCTTAAAAGCACTGAAAAATAAAAACAAAATACATGACAAGATGCACAAGTACATCTGATAAGAAAAGAACCAAAACATAACTAGATACGAAATGTTATCAAAACGATACACTGCATCCTTCAATCTTGCAGTGACGATGTTAACAAGGTGGCTAGTGGTAGGATGGAATATCACACAATTCCAAAGCAAACTTTGACGACAAAACACAAATATTTGCCGAAATTGGGAGAACCTCCCACCTAGAGCGTAGCATAGCAAACGTACTCTACTTGACCAGCACCAAGTATCTGAATTCCAACACCAAGAGCATCAATGGACTAGTAACCAGATTCCAAACAGACTGGACTTCCAATTCCAACCCGAATCCCAGATCCGGAACCAATATCCACCCGGGTCCCAAACTTGAAAACCACAGCAATCAATCACACCCAAAGCAGCCGGAAACAACCGCGGTAACCAGCAACCAATCACAGCTCCAACCCCTAGCGTAGGCCAGAACAAAGACCCAAATGATATCCGGCAATGAGAACCGCGCCAGACCCGAACCACCTTACCCCGAGAAAGCCGCAAAGGGCTAGGACCCGCTCTGATATGTATTATACTCTTAGTTTCTCTTATCTTGTTGGTCTTTCAATGCGTTATTTGGTTTAAGCTATAATTTTGGATATTGACTTTATTTGGATAAGTACTAAGGTCATCACTTCAGTTAGCAATTTTGCCAAAAACAAAAAACAAAACAACGGAACCAATTCCACCCCTTCAAGCATGTATATTTAAATAGAGGATTAGACAATATTAGCTCCTCTGTGATCCAAAACTGAACTATCGACCGTAGATGATGGCCACCGGTAGCGATGTCGGCGAAGAAAACTCAGATCCGTTTTAATTTCAGAGGAACCCGGCTGGTGCGACAACATGACGAAAACCAGATTCAATGTCTAGACCAAGTCGGCAAGCATTGAGAAGATTGCTAATTTAGATAAAAAGTTTGCAAGAAAACGGGACAACTTATTTGGCGAAGGAATATATTAGAGCTATCCCAATTAAGCCAGAAATGCAAAACCCGAAACCCAGAAGCCTTCATAATGCAGAAGATATGAGGACTAAGCAAAATTAGATTTGCTTGCAGAGACAATGAGGGAATGAATTAAGAGGATAAGACCACAGAGCTAAAGGTTGCCGTGGAACGTGAGCTTTTGGGCATATCTTGCATGTCTTGCATCTAGCAGTTTGGCCATAAACCTCTCTCTCTCTGCTGAACAAGTCTATGGCGAGAAAATATAAAAAAGTCAAAATTAACGATCAGACCAAACGTCCGTCCATGGTACAATAAAACTATGGTGCAATCTAGCCGCTCCCGTGTTTTACTCTTAAAATATTTTCAATCGATTGGCATCTTTTAATATTTAACAACAGATGCATGCATGATTAGATAAGACATTATGATTATGCATGCATGATTAGTTTCATTCTTATCTCATGATTGGCATCTTTTAATATTTAACAACAGATCATGTGGAAAATAACTATAAGTCTATAAGTACTTTGTCTTAGCATTATTCTTTTGGAACACCATCAATCATTGTAAGTTTCAAATTATTCATGGCACTATTTTTGAAGGCTCATATATATATATCAAGCATCACAAAACAGAACCGACTCTTAAACTATTAGTATTCATAAGTTGTTTTCCACAAATCATGATATAAGAATGACACTATAAGCTGATATGGGAGGGCATGCATGTTACATGTAGGAAGCCAAACCACCACAATGAATTTGAGCGAACTTATTCACATTAAGATTTGGGATAGAGAAAGATCCAATTAATAGGCAAAGGAATCTTTGATCCAAGTAATGAGGGTGACCCTCATGACAGCCTGAGCCATGTATATATATACTTGGTGAAAGATATATCGATGACATTTGGATTTTGCCATTTGAGACTTTGAGTAGGCCTGTTTAGGTACTTTTGAATTGACCATTCCACTCCACTGTCTGTCTCCACATTTACGTGATTACATCATTTTCCGGCCTTGAATTATATATCATCATCACTTCATTTTCTTCTCCGTCTGCTTCTATATGTACGCATATTCTTATGGCGCGATAGAATTATGCTTCCCAAAGAAAACCCTAGCAGAGCTCCATGGCCTCGTTTGGTTCGCGGAATGGAAGGGAAAGAAAAGTGAATCATTTTCACTTTCCCATGGGAAGGGAAATTAAATTTCCCACTAACTTTCCTTTCCAGTGTTTGGAAAGATCAGGAATATAGTCAGTATCCATAAGTTAATTTCCATTATAGTGCTTGAGTCTTGTAAATTATGGCATTAAATGCAAGGATAATTTCGTCCTAAATTATGGCATTAAATGCAGGATTTTGGGATGGAAAGTGAATCCCTACTTGAGAGGAAGGAAACAATTTCCAGCCAAATTTCCCTTCCATCAGAAACCACTTTCCTTTCCTTGTCATTTCCAAACGCATGAATCTTGGGAGAGTGAATAAGTTTCCATTCCCATGACCCAAAATCCGCGAACCAAACATGCCCCCCCCCTTCTCTAGCACAGAGGATTGCCCCCCTCCCCCCCCCCCCCCCCCACCCTTCTCTTTTGGTGGTTTTCTTTAGGGCTTTTAATGGGTCGTGTGGTGTTGGCCGGGTTCAGGTCGTGTCAATGTATTAAACGTGTTGGATTATGCAAACTTAAACTCAAACCCGACCCAATTAATAAACGTGTCGGAGAATCCAAACTCAAACCCAACTCATTTATTAAACGGGTTACCCGATCCAACCAATATAACTCATTTAGTAAAATAGTTGTGCCAAAATAAATAACAATTTATTAATGTCATACATATAAAAGAGTTTGGTTCACCCATTTAATTAATTTTAGGTTATAAAATGCACGACATATGATTTCACAAGAATTATCACTATAGTTTTTTGTGTATGACTTACACTATAAATAGAAAAAAAAATATCATACAAGCATATAAACAAGTGAAATTTCTTGAATTTTTACCTAATATAATAAAATAAACGGGTTACACGGGTGATTTGCCATTGGCTGTCTTTTTCATCTCTTTCATTGTGTGGTTGGTGGGTTAGGTCTCGATCATCTCTAATCTCGCCTGTGACATGATTTGCCATCATGTTAGATGAATTTCTAGAAGCGGTTCAATGGCTATGGCGACGTGATTTTAAATGAGGCAACGAAGCTTGACGAAGTGGCGTCTTTGGTGTCGGTTCACTCAGATGGCGGCTCATGTCTTGGTGGCTTTCCTTCAAGACACTGCAGGGTGATATGGAGTTTATTGGTGGCTACCGCATACATATTTGTCGGTTTCTCATCAAAGCAAAACGCGGTCGCTTGTTTACGAGTGTAGTACTGATTTGAGAAAGTTTATTTTGTTAGGCCACTACGTGCAGGTCGTCTCTTCTAGAAAAATAATTGAAAAAGGTTTAACGTTTAGAGATCTATATGCTATGAATTTATTGTGGTATTGGATCCATATAATAAATAGGAGAGTGAAATTTACACCCCAAAAAATGAAATCCACACCCCCCTTTAGTTTTTTAATATTATTTTGTCTCCTACTATCTTTCACTTCCAAAGGAAAAATAATATTAAAAAATTAAAATGGGGTGTGGATTTCATTTTTTGGGGTGTAAATTTCACTCTCCAATAAATATTAGGTAACTATTTGTTGATTTGATATTTTTTTTGGTTACTTCATAATAAGAAATGTATCCAATATTATGTCCTTCTTGTTTAAATGGCATAAAATGCACATGTACTTTTTTTAAGAAGAAGTTTAATTTATTATGAATCAAAGCTAACAGTCATACATACATTTACACTTCTAATGAAAATAAGTAATTATTTCCACACAAAAAAAAAAAATTAAGTAATCAATTATCAACACTGTTCATTAATTGTACTTTTTTTTTAAGAAACGTTTTTTATTTTTAGCAATGATTGTATCTTTTTGTTTGAATTGCAGAATGAGAATTATTGTACCTTTTTCTTCGTGAGGGCCATGCATGTTCAACAGTTCAACTGCTAGTGTATATATGGGATCTACCAACTTGAAAACAAAATAATTTGGGGGAAAAGTTAAAGTTATTAAGATAGTACAAAATTAAAGAGATCCAGGAATCTGAGGAAGTACAATGTCAATGAGGAGTACTCAAGTTTCAAAAGGTAAAATGAACGTGAAATTTACACTATACCGATGATTAAGGAATCAATTCAGAGGAATTAATTAGGGCAAGAACTTTGTAACGAGAATCCCTTTGAGGCTTTGATTGATAATTTAGGCAAAACAAAAAAAATGCATTGCCCGTAATTAAACTGCTTGACATGGTTAATTGTTGATCCTTTCTATTTTTTTTATCAAAAAAAGAAGATTTTACTGTATGTAAATATTTATTAATGACTCAAAAGAGAGAGGGAGGACCAGTTACAAATCGAATGCAGTTACATTTTAATGAGATCATATATGTGCATAAGGAAATGATTTGGTATATTACTTGTTTATGTAAATCAAGATTGATTCGGTTGACTATGGCCTATTTCCAAATATATGATGTTACGTTGAGAATCTAACAACTTAATATATAAACGATGTTGCTTATGGTTCACTAAATTTTCTTTATTTGGATTACAAGATGGTATTTGGGACAGAGTTACGTACTCGATGTTAGAAGGGATCCATCAGCTCTTGATCGATTATAATTTCTTTCAATTTTGAATAATGTTATTTCTGCTTCACATTTAAAATATTATTTACTTGTAATCAATTACTGATGATCAATAACTTTTCGTCAAGAAATAAACGAAAACTATATCATCCGAGATCAAAAAACCACTTCAATTGTGAAAATATATTCGAGGTCAATATGGTAGCGGATCAATTTTCAGCTTTAGATCAAAATGTGGATCATAATAGCGTTTGGTTTAATAATTTTCCTGCTAGAGTTATTTCTTATGTAAATTTTGATAAAGCTTTGTTTAAGATCCCAAGCTTTGTAATGTTTATTTTCATGTTAAAAAAAAAAAACTTATTCGAATTTAGCTTGAAAGCCGGTGGTGGCCGAAACTTTAATTGTAAAATTCTCCGCCGTCCGGCGACGGTTTGAGGCGAGGTTGGTGACGTTGAACTCGCCTCAAGGAGGGCTTCAAAGCCCAGTATGTGGTGTCGTTCGAATTGGCCGGAATCGGAGGTTTATTCGGTGAAAACTTCATTCAGGGACGAAAGTGATAGTTTTTTTCAAAGTTCAGGGTCTAAAGTGATATATTTCAAAGTTCAGGGACGAAAGTGTCGAATGAATCAAAATTCAGGGACTAAAGATGATTTTTTCCCTATTTTATATTAATGATATTAATCCGATAAAGAGAATGTCTGTATCTTTATTGGTAGCTCTTATTAGACCAAAAAAGATTCCGAAAAAATATATAAATTAATCCTATTCAACACTACACTGGTGTCCTTGTTTTGATCCATGTGACTGTGCATCTAACATGTGTGTTTATATTAAACGACAATTCTGTCTCTCTGTCATTTATTAACGCTATTTAAGTACATTGAATCATTGGTTCTTCCATTCTCTCTCTCGAAGCACCAAAATATAACGTAGCCTTCTGGAATAGCAGGCAAGGCTTACAGTAACAGTTGTGTAGTTTCAGTTTCAGTGTTTGGTGTGCTCAATACAAAGAGAAACCAACACCAACTGTTTCCATGGCCACAAAAGCCTTTGTTCTCTATCTCCTCTCCACTTTCTCCGTGGCTATTCTCTCTGTGCTCTTCATCACTCACCAATATGATCACATCTCTTCCCAAACCCGCCTTTCTTCTCTCAATTCCAATCTCTTGCACTTGGAAACCACCGATAAAGTCTGGCCGGTATGTTATGTTCTTAAACTGTCAATAAACCATTGTCGAGATTCGCAGTGTGCCAACGTAACATGTTAGATATCTCGTAACGTACAGTGTAGATGTTGGAAAGCATGATGTTCATGTTTTATTTTGAGTGCAGGATTTGGAGTTTAACTGGAGACTTGTGCTGGCAACTGTGATTGGTTTTCTGGGATCGGCCTGTGGAACTGTGGGAGGGGTAGGAGGGGGTGGCATATTTGTCCCTATGCTTACTTTGATTGTTGGCTTTGATACAAAGTCGGCCGCTGCTATTTCCAAATGTAATTTAAAGTCTTCTTTCCTTTTCTTTCTATGATTTTGTGTTATAGCAATTACTAGAGTTGATTTCGATTTCTTGGATACAGGTATGATAATGGGGGCTTCTGCATCATCAGTGTGGTACAACTTGAGGGTGCCCCATCCAACAAAGCGAGTGCCCATAATAGATTATGATCTAGCACTTCTCTTTCAACCCATGCTCATGCTTGGGATCACAATTGGTGTGGCTCTCAGTGTGGTCTTCCCCTACTGGCTCATCAGTGTCCTAATCATTATTCTCTTCTTGAGTATGTATAATAAGGCAACATATATTTTCTCACCAACCCTTTTTTTGTTTTATTGAAATTGTCTCAATCCCTTAGTTTTTGCTGTTTTTGATTGTATCAGGCACTTCATCAAGGTCTGCTTACAAAGGGGTTTTGATGTGGAAGGAAGAGACTATCTTGAAGGTCAGACTTCAATTGAAATTTTGACTGGTAATCTGATCATCAAAATGTATACTCATTCTTCATTAATTTCTGAAAATTTGCAGATGGAATTGGCAGAGCAACAAAGAGCTCTAGTTGACTCTCGGGGCGAACGTATGATACATATACACATCTGTTTGACTTTGTTGTGTGTGTGTTTCATTGTGCCTAAAACTGAGAATCTATATTTTTGTGCAGTTCTAATTGATGCAGAATATGAACAACTACTTCCCAGAGAAGAGAAATCAATGATGGTGAGCAAATAGTACTGGTGTAAATATAATTCTGTGTTTTATATACACTTCTCACTGTGAGTAGGACTAAAATTTCTTTTTCTCTTCAGCAAACACTATGTTTCAACCTCAGGTGGAAAAGGGTGATGGTGCTAATAGCTGTATGGGCTGCTTTTCTACTTCTTCAAGTCTTCAAGGCAAGTTCTCTCTCTAGTGTCTACCCCTCTCTCTATTTCTCTCTATGATTGCATTTTTTAACACTTTTTAAATCGAGTGCAGAATGATACTACTACTTGCAGTACATGGTATTGGGTCCTCTTCTGCTTACAGGTAGGTCGTATTACTTTGTTTGGCACAACTTGTTTCTTAACCCTATTATGTTGTAGGGACAGTCTTACCCATTCTGTGCTTGTTTTGGTTTTTGCAGTTTCCTATAGCACTTGGGGTTTTTGGATATGAAGCAGTCAAGTTGTACAGAGAACACAAGAAGAGAATGACCGCAGGGAACTTAGAATCAATTTGTGAGGCTTCAATTGCCTGGACTCCAATGCACATAGCATTTTGTGCACTCTGTGGTATCTTGGGAGGTACTGTTGGGGGTCTGCTTGGATCTGGAGGAGGGTTTATTCTTGGTCCCCTTCTACTAGAAATAGGTGTTATCCCACAGGTACTTTATGAATCTCAAATGCTTACAATGCTCAACTCTTACTTAATTACATACCTTAAGGTGGAAATTTTCATGGAACTAATTTGGTGTAACAATCTTGTTGTTTTGATGAACAGGTTGCTAGTGCAACAGCTACATTTGTGATGACATTCTCGGCATCCTTATCGGTGGTGGAGTTCTACCTCCTCAAGAGGTTTCCTATTCCATATGGTAGCTTTCAATCTTTCATTTATGGTTTCATTTTTGATTCGATGTGGTACAAATATTTTGAGATCAAGAGTAATGTTTTACTTGTGCATCTTTTGCAGCTCTGTACCTCACAAGTGTGTCTATCTTGGCTGGCTTTTGGGGACAGTTTTTTGTAAGAAAAATAGTTACATTTCTCAGGAGAGCATCAATCATAGTATTCATCCTTTCTGGTGTCATCTTTGCTAGTGCTATCACTATGGGTAAAAGAAATTTCTTGAACCTAAAGTCATGTTCCCATTTCTTCAAACCAGCTTTTTACTATGTCCTTAATTAATTTCTGGTTTCTGTCAAATTTTCTTTTTCAGGTATCACTGGCCTCAAGACGACCATCCGAATGATACATGCTCACGAGTTTATGGGATTCTTGGACTTCTGTAGCAATCAGTGATCGCTGATAGCAATTACAGAATATATATATATATAGAAAAATTGGCATGGGAACCTATTCACTGTATAAAGATCATTACGAATTGTTGGCCAACACATAGTTGTCCAATGCAATCGAGACATCGGTGTGAAGCAATAAAAGAATTAGTGTGTGCTGGGTTTGGTTGCTTGTTAGCTACTGGCTAACTCATGAACCAAGCTAGTGTGTGCTGTTCTGTCTCTGGTTTAGGTTAAGATTTGCTTGTTAGCTTCTGGCTAACACATAAAATAAGTGTGCTTTTTCTTAGGTTATGTTGCATGTTAGCTTCTGGCTAACACCATCATCTTCCTGCCTTTTGTAATCTCATCATTCAATATATTCATTATCTCATTCTTGCGTGTTAATCACTATAGCAGAAAAAAAATATATTAAAAATTTGAGTTTTTAATTTTGACAATGTACTAAACTAGTCACTAGTGTTTAGACCATTAAACCATGGAGTCAAAAACTTTCCACTAATGGCATGTTTACTTACTTGGAATGGGTATGGGAATAAAGAAATTGATTTCAATCCCTGAGTTCTCTTGCGTTTACTAATATGTACATGAATCAGAATGGTTGTGGGTCTCACGTAAAAGTAACTAAAAAAGAGGAATTCATTCCTGAATATCCGGAGTTTGATTACCAAGGGAGGAGTGAATTCCATCGGAATGAATTCATTCCTGAATATCCTAATTCATCACTGTATTGGGATATTCATTAATGAATTCCATCGGAATGAATTCCGATTCATTCATATTTTTATTCCAAGTAATGAAATTTATTCCGATTCATTCACATTTTTATTTCAAGTAAGTAAACATGTCATAAATATCTTCAAAGGAATGGTAAACAATAATGATAAGTACTTGATAAGCCAACGAACGTGATTGCTTTGTCTTCTCCACATAAATTGAATGTGTGACCACAAAGTGCTTTAATGTTGGAAGCAAAATAGGACATGTCCTCTGTAGAGAGTATGTGGAGGAGTACGTTTTCCATGGGAGGATAATCATGAGGAGCACTAGTGGCCAATATTTGATTGTTCGTTTCCTTCTTCATCATGTTTTGGAGCTTTTGTTTCTGCCTCACAAGGGGGTCAAGAATGTTTTGCACGGCAAGAAACTCCATGGTTTTGTATTCGACACTTGCCTCTCCAACGCCACCGCCATCATTTCATTTATGACTTGATTTGCTCTGAAAACGATTTTTCAAAATCATGACCCAAGATATGGTCGGTTAGTTCTAGTGTTAAGAGCATTCATTTATACTATGTCGAAGATGATATATGGGTCTCAAAATTCTATTGTTACGAGCACCTATATATATTACAGATGAAGATATATAGCTCGTAATTCTAGTCTTAACAGCATTTACCCATACACTAATGATGAGAGTTGATGGGAAAAGTTGGCCTTCTTTCTGTAAATAATCTAGGTTTCCTCTCATCCCTTGGTATTCTATTTTGCAAACGATATCAATTTTATACCTTTGCGGCTTTGCCAATAGAAAAGGAAGTTTTCGGTAGAAAAAAAATAAAAAATAATATAGGCCTTAATGTTTCAATACTCCGGATACCAAAGATATGGCATTCAGTACATGAATCACATTGAAATGAATATATGTTCACAGACAACTTGGTCGTAGCAAAGGTCCCGTTTGGCCAGTTGCAAGCTCTAAGTGTACAGTGTTTGACAATTGCGCTTGGAAAGAAAGTTCTCGATCAGAGCATAAAATCTCCTCACGCCCATTTTGCCAGCTATTCTATCCACCTCAACTCCCATCCAAAATAAATTTGTAACTCAAGCCAACAGAGGTCACACCTTGCTAGAGTTCTCCCTTGATGAACTAGGTGTGGCTGCCTTAGCAGGTTTACTACCAGTCGGGAGATCTTTGACCGGTTTAGAATCTGAGTTGATGGCAATATTTCCCATTCCAGCTTCCACGGCCTCTCTATCATCTTTTTCCTTCTTGTTTACTTCAGCACTGTCACTGTCCCTACGTTGTTCTTTATCAGAAGCTATAGATGGTTCCGATAGTCGAGGACCTGCATTGATCCATGGATGAAGAAGGCACTGTGCAGCAGTAGGTCGCTTCTCCGGAACAAAGTCAAGGATGGGAACCAGGAAGTCAGTCAAGTCACTCGCATCTTGCTCACTGAACTCATACTTCTCTAATAGAACCTTATTCAAGGGCCAAAAACGCAGGCGACGAATGTGCCTCAAATCCCCATATCTATTAAAGTAATCTCTTGAATATCGACCACCTAAAGCAATCTGAGGAATAGTTTAAGGTTAAGTTCATATGACACTTGGATATTTTCTATCTAGTAGAGGCTCAATACTGAATCTACAGGAATGAGATCATAAGCTCCTAGACATGTAGAAATTGGTCAGAGTATAATGATCATCTCGGAAAAACCAACAGTACACAAAAACTTTTCATATATGACATATCAGCCAATTTAAACATCAAACTCAACTAATACCGGAGAAATTCAGTTATGAGCTTTAATGCTGGAGTATATAAATTTCTCACCTTCCGCGGCATCATTCCAAGAAGCTCCATCATCAATGCCAAGTGGTCCTGAAAAATATTGAAATAAGAAATTTCAACGAAAAACAAGAAGCATTTCTTTTTCTTCCCAGGAGACCAGTGAAAGAAGTAAACTGAAAGCTTATATAAATAAAATACTCTAGTTAACTCAAGATACTGAAACTATTTAACTATATGCTTAAGGTGTCAATCAACAAGCACAAAGCTGTTGTAACGTATTAACAATAGTCGTAAGAGACTGAAGTACTATGGTCAGCTCTCTCGTAGTGGAGGTCATACTATATCCATGCACTCTTTGGCTTGCAATGTCAGTGTGGGCTTCTACTTTCAAATTTCAATGAAAAACACAAAAGAAGCATTTCTTTTCTGCTCAGGAGACCAGTTAAAAAAGTAAACTCAAAGCTTATATAAACAAATACTCTAGTTAACCCAGGACACTGAAATATTTAACTACATGCCTCAGGACTCAATCAACAAGCACAAAGATATTGTAACATATTAACAATAGTAGTCAGAGACTTGAGGATTGCTATGGTCAGCTCCCCTTACTGGAGCTCATACTAATATTCATGCATAGAGATGCTAATGAAGCACTTCCTATGGATAGATTTTCCACAGATTGAGAAATATTTACAATATTAATCAGAAATGAGTACAAGCCCAATCCATCTGAACCAAAATTGCATCATATTAAGGAACCAACCACCCTTTATAGTGTAAATATTTCTAATTCATTGAAAATTTCATAGATAGAAATTATTTATTAGCAATACATGCTACATATATATCAGCTAAACTCTTATGCAGCTAACCTTCAAAGTGGAGGACAAGTGATGTGTTCAGAGATAAATAATTCAGAACTATCATGTAATCATGCGGGCAACTATGGTAGAAATCAAATGGCCGTGTGAATGTGATTAGAAGGACAATAGGTTCTTTTTTTATCTTTTCCTATTTGATAATCGAGTTTGCTAACAATTATGGAGGAATCCAAATCAAGTAATATTAAGAGAATCATGACCACATTAATGGAAACTTCAAATTCAATTTAAATCATATTTTTACAATTGAATATAACTATTACAGAGAGTACAGAGTACTTTCTTGAAGTCATCATAACAAACTAACTAGCAAGAGGGATAAAGAACTTCGTAACCATATCAACACTTTGGCATTTTCTTTGATCAAAAGATACATTTATATAGTAAGTGATTAATATAGTAATAATAACTACGGTGTATTTATGTGAACACAAAACCTACGTAAAGATGCTGAATTCTGTATTTGATCTTAGCCCTCCTGAAAAAGATGCCAAAGATTGTAGAGGGAGGGAGTACTCAGGCCAGGTGAGATCCACTAAGTGTTGACAGAGGGCAACCAGCCAACCACTGTTTAGGTGGCAAGTTCTTTTTTTTTTTTTTGAAAAGACACTAGCAAGTTCACTTATTAATAGTAGCATGAGTTGCAAATTCACTATTGAACAGTAACAACTCTAATTGTCCGGCAAAACAATAATGCAATGAACACGAACTCTCACGGTTATTTACTGTTGTACTTAATCTTTTTTTTTTTTCAAAAGATTGTCTCAATTTAGTGGACCACCAAAAAAAATTGCTTATACATGCCTGGTCCTAACAGTATTATGTTATAAAATGTGAACATCTTAGTATCTTGCAAACTGCATCAGCAATCTCCTAGTAACTGCAATGTTAAATGAGAACCTGTGGGCAATGGCAGCAAAGTGAGACTGACTTCTAATATGCAAACATGAAGATTGTATATTTGTATGACTCAACAGACTTGAAATCATATGAATTTTCAAACTGAGAGAGAGAGAGAGAGAGAGAGAGAGAGAGTGTGTCTATGGGAGGAATAACTGTATATTGGTGAATATTAGTTTTAATAAAGAAGGCAACAAATATATTGGCCTTTGGGAAACCGTAGGATTTCGATCAAAAATATATATATATATATATATATATATATATATATAGATATAGATATATATATATATATATTGGCCGAAAAAGAAAAAGCAACACAGACAATATTTATAGTCTAGATATGTGCATACCTCATCCCTGTCAAAGTTGTCACCACTGTGGGGATCAAAGAGCACATCACCAGTTGCAAGCTCAAAACAAATGCAAGCAAAAGACCAAAGATCTGCTGAAGTAGAATATTTTGAGCCCAAGATCACCTCTGGACACCTATACTGTCTAGTTTGAATATCATTTGTGAATTGTTTGTACGTCCAACATGCATTCCCAAAGTCAACTAATTTGCACTTCAGGTCCATTGAAGTCAACAACTTTTGCCTTATGCTACGATTCCCTCTTCTCTTACCACCCTGATTTCCTGCGCCAGCGCCCTTTGGTCCATCAGCATCTGATGATCTATTTGTATTAACAGAACTAGTAGTCTGGTCTTCGACGGAATGCACATTCAATTTTGCATTAGGAGATGACTCTGCCTCACCCAATGTTTCTAGATCAGCATCAGCCTCCTCTCTGTCTGCACATTCTTGAGCCGCACGCTTAGCCTTTCTTCTAATCTTTTTCTTCTGGTTCCTAGACACATCCCCATTCAATGGCTGTGAAACCCCTGTGTCAAATGCATCCTTGTCCTTGTTACTTGGAAGAATGAGAGGCGCACTTGACTTTGTTGGATCCTTAGATGGGTCTATCATTGACAACAACAAGATATTCTCCGGCTTCAAATCTGTATGTATAATAGAGAGCTGTCTATGCAAGTAATCCAATCCGACCAAAATATGATAACAAATCTGCTTAACCATATGTAATGGCACTCCCCGGTAATCACTGTACTTGATAAGTGTTAACAGATTATCCCCCAAGTACTCAAAAACCATACAAACGTGTTGCCCATTTGGACCTGAATGCTTAAAATGGTCCAGAAGCTTAACTACGCATTTTTTATCATCAGGGTCTCCCTCTGCAATCTGTTTCAAGATGGTTATCTCGTCCATGGCGGCTTCAGTGTAGTGGTCAGCACTCTTTTGCACTTTCAGAGCAACATAACGCTGGTATATGTGCCATTGACACCCAAATGAAAAGAAAAGAAAATTAAAATATTACTCACTAGCCCTCCATTGAGTTACTTAGAGAGTCCGAAAGCAGCGAAACATTGGAAAATTAAGCAAAATCAAGCATCATGTAATCTGTTATATGCTTTGCATTAACTATTACGGCAGTTGTTTCAATTCTTGGCCTCCAAATTACACTAAAAGTTTCTTTGCTTTTTCCTCTTCCTACATTTGAAACTCCTAATACAATCAAAGACCATTTGAACAAGTAGCAGATCAAAACGCAGTGTCGTTAAAGATATAGAGAGAAAAGAGAGTACAGTACAGAGTTGAGGGTGTCCCAGGCGAGCCAGACGGTGGAGAAATGGCCCCAACCGAGCTTGGTCTGAACGACATAGCGACCGAGCTTGAAAGTGTCGCCGATTCGAACAGCGTGGTAGCCACCTCGCCGGTAGTCCTCGGTGCCTTCGTCCTCCGACGTGAAGTCACTGCTCTGACTCCGATCATCGTCCTCCTGCTGCTGCTTGTCGCCCATCTTTCTCTTCTTCCTCACCCGATCCACTCCAAAATCCGATCTTTCTAGGGTTTTTGGGTTCTGAATTGGTAATTGTGATTTGGGTATGGGTGAAATTTGAAATATATTTATTATATATAGAAAAAGGACTTGTCTAGATTACTGCGAAGAGAGAGTCTGAGAAGTCTGAGAGACTTGGAGTGGCAGGAAATTTGTATTTGTTTCTCTGTCTTGGTCGTCGCAGCTTTGTCTTCAACTCTTCAATTGGGCAACAAAAAAAAAAAAAAGGGGGGGTTTTTTTACGAGCAAAATTGCGTAAGTGGGTTTGGCTTTCAATATAAGGTTCAGTGAGGTGTCATCATCGTCCTCGTCATTCTTATAACACATCATCATTCATCTCGTATAATTGTCAAAATACCCTTTGAACTTGGCTATAATTGTCAATTTGCATTCCGAACTTGCAATTGTGAAAATTAACCCCCTAAACTTAGCAAAAATTGTCAATTTACACCCCTCTCCGTCAATTCTAACTTTTTCCATCCAAATGTTGATCATGTGAGGGGCAATATGGTCATTTTGATCACTATTTTTTTAAAAAAAATTGTTTTTTTAAAAGCAAATATAAATTCTATACCAAAAAATGCAAATATATATTCAAAAAAGATATTTATTTTCTTTCAAAACTTTTATTTCTTTCTCTAGAGAGATTATATTTAAAATTATATTCTTTACTTATCATAAATTGTTTCTTATAAAAAAAACTTGTCATAAATTATTATTTATTAATTTTTTTAGTATGAATTATTTCTCCTCACATGATAGATCATTTTTATTAATTTTTTTTTTCATGAATCTTTTTATTAATAATATATATTTATTTTTTATACCTGAAATAACTATATTGCCCCTCACATGAGTGGCACATGACTAACATTTGGATGAAAAATGTTAAAATTGACGGAAGGGGTGTAAATTGACAATTTTTGCCAAGTTCAGGAGGTCAATTTCCGCAATTGCAAGTTCGGGGTGCAATCTGACAATTATAGCCAAGTTTATGTGGTGTTTTGGCAATTAAGCCTTAAATTAATATTGACTCTCTTAGTAATATCATATTTTTTTTTAAATTAGCGAGATTACATATGTGACCCGATATGCTATGTAATCTCATTTCGACGATTTGAGCTGTTTATGTTTTAAATCTTTTTATGTTAATATAATTTTAATATCACAACGAGTTATTCGATAAACCACTCTGCACGACACCTTTGTAAATCTTTTTTGTTTCAAAGAACAACTAAAACTATATTTCAAAGTGATCTTCTCGTCTATTGCCTTATGCTTGAGTGTCTTTGCTGATGGATTACACAAACTATTTATAGGAGCTAAACGGGGGGACCTCATTTGACCGTTATGTGAAAACAAACCGACTAGTTATCACTTCTTACCATCTAGGAAGAACGGGTCAACATGTCTACCTGTTATCACTTCCCACTATTGGAGTCCAACTTGAATTGAGAAAGTTTGACTCTTTCTCACCTTAATTTGTTTAGGTCTTTCAAATTCAACACAAGTAAATTATGTTAAATACATTATGAGAATTATCCAAATTTATTAAAATTCATAGATAAGAGATAAAAGAATTGGATTAGGGTTTTATATTTCATGAGTAAGAGATTGATCGAGAGGTGAGATAAACTGAAAGAACTGAGGAGATGCATAGTTTGGTTAAGGTTTGTGAACTTCGCCCTAAAGAATTCGCGAAAATACTGAAAGGGTGAGTGACAGATTTGTATATTTGATGATCAGGGACTAAGGGAGAGAATTCACAAGTTTGGTTAAGTCTTGATCGGCCTATGTGCCCACCCCTTATTACGACCTAATTGAATAAATTAAGACAAAATGCAATTTATGGCTCATTAAAACAAGTATGAGCAAGATCAAGAAAGAGTCTAAAATTCAGAGCCGGGCCGGCCTTTTGATGACCCTAACACCCTTCAAAGTTTGTCTCTGATTCATCTACCATTTACTTTAAGGGGGGTGTACTCAATTCAGATTTTAAAAGATTGTGTCAGAATTTTTATAATCCTTGGATTCTCTTACAAAAAAAAAAAATCTGTGGATTCTGCTAAATCCATTGATTGTTTTAATTCCATATGGAGTTTGATAGATTTTAATACATTTTATTATCAGAATTTGTTAATACCAATAATAGAATACAAAAAATTAACAAAAAAACTTTAGAATAAAAATTACTACAACTTGAAACGAGAGTTTTATACAACCATGTATAAAATACTCTTACCATGTCTTCCTGAATTCATGTAGGATTCTACATCTAGGTAAAAGGGGAGGATAACTCTACTTTCAATTTGTTGTATATCTAAAATTGAAACAAAAGGACCATACAGGAAACAATGTACGGATTCCAATTTAACACAATGAATTACATTTGAATGCTTTACCACATAGGGACAAACAAAGCATATAAAAATTTAACTCAGTCCACTATCCAAATCTTTAAGCATAAACCCTCTACCAAATTCAGCATCTATCATCATGAGGTTCAAAAACTTTCCTAGAAGTGATCCCTTCTCCCCACCTGTTGGGGTCTTCCTTCGTAATGACAAAAAACTCTTTTCCGACCCACCTCTCTTCCCAAAACCTCACCATTTCCCCATTACCCACCACAAATTTGCCCAAAGCAGAAAATGAATTGATGCCTTACTGCAATATGTCTTTCCGTGGACTTAGACTCAGATCCCCAAATCACAATATTGGAATGACATCAATTTGCTTGCAACCCATTTTACTTTTACAAACATGGGGTGACTTGTATGATAGGAAATATGTCATTGGAGATCAAAATCATGTTCTGAAGAGAGGGCTTTAGCAGATTCTGGAACAAAATTTGTTTCTAGTGCCTTCCCAAAAGAATTTGACTTCCTGAAAAATGTAAATTTGCAGCATAAACAAATGACATAGATGCAGATATATCTGAAACCCTAACAGTATCTCTAACAGCGGAAATTATTCTATGCACGGTCCGTGCAACATCACGTTCAATCTTAGCCGTCCAAATAGAGATCCAATGGTCCAGTTTTGTTTAACTAATTCGATCATAACAGTTGACCGTTAAAAATCATGATCGTGTGCACCTCAGCGCTACGTGCATGTGCACGTTCCGTGCATTGAATACCTTCCGCTCTAACAACTACTAAAAGTATCTCTAACAATTTCTCTATAATTTGTTTTTTTTTTTTTCTAGTTTAGGGAAAAATAATTCAGGGCCGGGCCGACCATTTGATGACCCTAACACCGTTCAAATTTTGTCTCCGATTTATCTACCATCTACTTTAAATCTACTTCTAATGTTGTTTCTTTTTCCGTAATTATAATTTGTTACTTTCAAGAAGCAAATTTAACTTTTCATCTCAAAACTATGGGTTTCGGGTTTGGTCTGAGCAGGTAGAGTCTTTTGGTTCGGGCCTGAAGTAAACCTAGTCTTGGGCCAAAAAAGTACCACGATTACGAACTGGCCCAGCGTCAGTGGCATTTTTGTGATTTTTCATCCACTGTCAGGGCTATTTATTAAGCACCCTGATATACATACCCGCGTTATCAATGCTTAGCGTCTAGGGTTTCCGCTCCAACAGCAGCAGCAGTCAAACAGCAGCAGCAGCCATGGTTCTCAAGTACGCCTCTTTCTCTCTTTTTCTCAGTCTCTCGTTGAGATCTGATATTGTAAATGGTTTAATTTGTCATTGCTTTCTTATTTCCTTTTGCTTTTCTTCGATTAAGAGTCCTCTGTTTTTAGGTTTTGTTGTGGATATAAATTCGTTCACTTTCTTAGATGCTTGCTCCTGCTTTTCAAATATGTCTTCTGAGTGAGCTTTGCTGCTTCCTTGCTGTGTTTTGTGTGTGTGATTTTCATTTTGATGGAAAATGCTGGGTGGTTTTTGCTGTCTAAAATTATGTGCAAATCGCCGAAAGAAATGCTTGGTAGGGCTTGAGAAACAAGTGCAATGAATTCATTTTGTTGATAATCGATGAATACCCAATAAACAAGTGCTGGGTTTTTGGCTAATTACCTTGTCTAATGGTATATAGAGCTTTTAGCTACTAGATTTCTGAGAAATATGGTAATGGTCTTGGGGTTGATGCCAATGGAAATGACACACTAGATGAAAATGGTATGATGTCTGTCATCTATATTGACATGTTGGCGTATAAGAATTAAGTTATTAAATCTAGGTCACTGCACAAATCTAAATCTTTTTAACTTCAAGGTTGTCATATGTAGTTAACCTCAAAAATGTTTACTCAAAAGCGATGAATTAAAAGCTTTCTAGATATCTGAAAGGAAATTGATGCATAGTGCTCAGACAGCTGAACTCTTATAGTTCATAATGTATGTGTAATTGTTTCTTTTCTATTAAGTTTTTGGTTAAAGTGCTTTTTCTCTTGGTAGTTCTGTAGCGAAATTAGTGTGTGAATGTTCTAAGTTTTTATGCCTGAGGGGGTCTCCTTCCATTCTTTGCCGTGTTCTGTTTATTAGGACATCATGCATTTTAATTTACCACTTCTAGTCGTTAACCTTTTTATGTTGGATTGTTAGGACCGAACTCTGTAGGTTCAGTGGGGCCAAGATCTACCCTGGCAGAGGCATCAGATTTATCCGGTCCGACTCTCAGGTAATAGAAATGATCTGAGGTTTAATGGTCTTATTTATTTATTTGGGTTTTAGCTTACATTATTTATTTGGGACATTTTGGTGGTAATTGTGTCATCTTAACTTTGATAATCTCTGGCGATTTGTTAGGTGTTCCTCTTTGCCAATTCAAAATGCAAGAGGTACTTCCACAATCGGTTGAAGCCATCTAAGATTACCTGGACAGCCATGTACCGGAAGCAACACAAGAAGGTAGATTTCTATCTTGAATTATCAGATTCCCGCACTCCAACCTTTCCAGCCGTCTCATCTCTCTTGCACTTGGCTTTTAAATTTAGCCCTAGTTTCTTTAACGGCTACAGTAGACATACTTGCTATGAAACTAAGTTACAATAGATTGGCTATGACTCTGTTTTCATCATATTTTCAGTTAATGCTTTCAAATAAATAATCACTATCGTCTCTTGTCTACTGATCTCCATTGCAAAAGACTTGTATTAGCCATGCTGTTTGTGAGAAGTAGTCTGATGTATTTATTTTTGTCCATTGTTGGATTGATGGAAAATGTTTTCTTGACATGTAGGATATTGCTCAAGAAGCTGTTAAGAAGAGGAGACGTGCCACTAAGAAGCCTTATTCAAGGTCAATAGTTGGTGCCACCCTGGAGGTTATCCAGAAGAGAAGGACTGAAAAGCCTGAAGTTCGTGATGCTGCCCGTGAAGCTGCACTCCGGTTTGTGTTCTTATTTATTCTTGTGACCTAGAGTTGATTCACACTTATTTCTCATTTTGAAGTGTTGTCTGTCTTTTTTGTCTTAATGCTCCATCAGCTCTATGCTTAGTGATTTCTTCTAAGATTGTTTCATGGAATCTTTGTCTTAATATCTGGATATCTTTGCAGTGAGATCAAGGAAAGGATCAAGAAGACCAAGGATGAAAAGAAGGCGAAGAAGGCAGAAGTTGTTGCCAAACAGAAGAGCAAGGGTCAAAATATTTCCAAGGGAGCTGCCCCCAAGGGTCCCAAGATTGGTGGTGGTGGCGGTAAGCGCTGAGCAACTATTCTGTTGTCTACTGGCAGAGTAGAGTAATTGATAGGACATGTTTGTTCTGTTTCTCTTTGAAGATTTTGTAAGGATTGATATGCGAAGTTTTATGGTTTATTTGTTTTTTTCCTTTCATCTATGCTATACCTGTCACTTTGGTATTATTAAGTATGGAAAATTGGTTGTTGGACTTGAATTTGCAATGATCTCTTCCTTTATGCATATAAAATACATCCAAGGAATGCATTCCATGCTAAAGGATTTGGCTGGCTTCCAATAGAGGGCTACTCAAGCCCCCCTGCAATAATCGTAGTTATATGAGTAGCATGAGAATTTTCTTTTCAACAATAACTCAAAATGTTTTTCATTTCTTGTCAAACATTCATCTTTTGCACGAGCTCAATCTTAAAGAACCTAGTTATTTTAGTCTTGTGAGCAAAAGGCGTGGGTAGCTCATGTGGGAAGGACCTAAGAATATGAGGATGGTTAGATTAGCTTATGGGAATGAATTATTTTGGGTGTTTGCGTTCTTGTGCAGTCTCACTGCAAGAATTGTATGGTGCAACGTGGTCTATAGGTAAACCCAGGTGAATCGAACGATCTATGAACTTGAGACATCATCGAAACAATGCCAAAGGGATTCAATGGTAGCACGAAGAATTCGAACAAAGAATTCATGAATGTAGTTGAGCAACTGGAGAGGCATTCCGTCAAGTACCCACATTCCTAAGGAGATCCACATTCCTAATCCTAATAGATGGTCTCTTCTCTCCACTTGGTTGCTACCATGAACGAGCTTGGATGAAACTATACATGTACATCTCAATTGCGTAATGTTGGCGACTTGAGCGTACCAGACTCCCTTTGACCCTAGACGTAAACTGGGTGTTAGGTAGAGGCATGAACCAAAAGACTTTGAGAGTGGTCATGAAAAAGATGAACGTGGCATAAAGATATGGAAGTGTACAAAATCATAGAAATGAGCATCTTATCTTGTCTACTAATTTCCTTCACGGTCCTATAAATTTAGCATTTCAAGTCTTATAGGAGCAGCCATGCTTTATGAGTCTGATGCGTTATGGTCTCTATGCCCATGACTTGTGATCTTGTATTAATTAATTGGCCTGCTATCTGGACACACTTGCCCTTATTCGAGGTCTATTTTTGGTGCCACATTGAGGTTATCCAGAAAAGGCAAAGTTTTCTTATCATCAATAACTCGAATGTTTTCTGGGTGTGGGAAATTCAATTTTTGCTTGAGCGAGCTTTCAAATATTTTTGTCAGAATTTCATGAGAGGCTTAGGTGAGGCAATTTATCAAGCACGGGTAGGGGTGTAAACGAGTGAGATGAGCCAAGTCAAGCATTAGGGTGCTCAAATTTAGCTTGATTTAGATGCAGCTTAATTAGTTGTGTTCAAGTTTAGCTTGCAAGCTTCTTTGAAGGTTAGTTGTGGCTTGGCTTGGCCTGTTTGTACAATAAGCTCATGTGACATGTGAGGAGGTCAAGCGTAGGCTTGGTACAATTCAATGACAAAGAATAAAAAAAAAATAAAATAATGAAGTTGAATATTGTTCAAAGTTTCTTGTGATCTATAGGTTGTTTAACTTTAGTTGCGCTACGTTTCACTTTCGACCATTGCTTCATTACAGAAAAAGAAAAAGGAATAGTAGTGAAGTTGAATATTTAGTTATTTAAACTATAATTGTCTAAGAATCTGAACGGAACTTTAGCATAAATAACTTGAATTGTTTTGTGATTAAATACGTGTTGTTTACGAGTTTTACAAGCAAAGCGTAATTAATGAAGCTCAAGCTTGATTTGTTTCTTTTACGAGCCAAACCAAGAACGATGGAGCCAAATCGAGCTATATCGAGTAATTTACGGTCCTAGACACAAGGTGAGCATGCTAAATTCAAGTTCTAGTTCTACTCAAACACCTCATGCATACTATTGGTCCAGGGAGACTGCAAAAGAATGCAAACCCAAAAAGACTTAAAAGTGTATTGATGTTATTCTCCATGTTATTGTGGAGAGAAATACCACTAGAAGTCTCGACTAATAGCTAGTTAGTTCTTTTCTGTCTAGTTTAGTCGTGACACATGAATTTAGTCTTAATGTTACTGGAGGAGGCTTTGGAGACTTGTATCGTGGGGCTCGATGACCGTGTGGAGAGGAAATACGACTAGATGTTCCGAGGTTAGATTTAGCAGCGACAATTAATTCTTTAATATTTTTATGCTGCCAGCGAGGGTTTTGTGGTTTAAATCGTGACCCTTCATTAATTTGCTTAGGGAAAAGCTCTCCTCCAAGTTTCAATATGAAGCTTCTTTACATTAGATACCAGATATAGAACATTTCATAAAGAAACATTTGAATCCGTTGCCTTTTTTGAGCAGCATAAAAGTAGAAGATAAACTGGGTGTTGCCCAAAAGGTGGAGCCATGGACCAAAAGACTTTGTGATCATGAAAAAAGATGAATATGGAAGTGTACAAAGTTAATAAATGTCATGCTGATCATAAGGTCCAGGTTGATCGATCGAATGTAATGTCAATTCTCTCTAATTTAGTACTCAGATAGCTAGCTAGGAAATAAATAAAGCAGTGCTTCTTACGTACTAATAAACTAATAAAGCATACAAAACCCTGGGAAATTAAAGTTTTTTTTTTTGGAAATCCTGAGAAATTAAAGTTAGACATAACTTAATTGAACAACAAAAGTTTAGCTCTTAGGGATAAGAAGGCAGGGCACCCCAGTAAGGTGGTGATACAGGGTTATACTCCTCAACATTGAAAAGATAGTTGCCCTCTACAATCTGATTTTGGCTCACCCCTCCTGTCTTGTTCGAGCTTCGAATGGCAGCCACCGAAGTGCTTTCCACTGTCTCTTCGCCGGAGATCTCAGTGTAGACGGGGGACACTTGCTTCCTAGCCACTTCTTCTCTCAGAATAGTCTTCAGTTTCATGACCTACACCACCATATAATTTACTTGATCAAAAAGTACAAATACATTCCTTAGAATACATGGGTGTTAATTTGTTTAAGCAACTTCTTGTCTCAGAATACTCTTCGGTTTTACGACCTACACCACCATGTATACACATATCTCAGTTAACTAATTAATGAGTACTTAAATTCCATAAAATACATGGGTGCCATTCACACTTTTTATTTGATATCATGCTCTCTAAATTAAATATCAATTATATTAATACATAAAGAAAATGTAGAATTATAAACTGAGAGTCTGAATAGCGTTGCTATTTGACCTAAACAATATCATCAGTAAATATGAGACAAATAGTTTTAATTACCTCTTCTTGGAGCTTTTGCTTCTCCTTAGAGACAGAATCATACTCTTGTTTGAGCGCGTCGTACAAGCGTTCAAGCTGCTTGGCCTTCCACCGAGCTCGTCGGTTTTGGAACCAAACAGCGATTTGCCGAGGCTGCAGGCCGAGATCTCTCGACAGCTTCATCTTCCTATCAGGGTCCAGCTTTATCTCCTCTTGGAAACTCCTCTCCAGTGACTCTAACTGATCGCTTGACAATCGCTTCTTCTTCTCTTGACTGCTGCAGCCATAACTCATGATGTGATGATTGTTCCTCTCCATGGAAGATGGAACCGATCCTTGTGGGCTCTCGGACATCATGGCTTGATGATGCTTCATCTCCATTCCTGAAAAAGAAACAAGACCAAATATTTGTACTGTCTTATGTGAGAAGTTCTAAATCAAGGCGGTAAGAACGACTTGTGTTGGATTAGTAACTACATATATATAGAATACAAGACTTGCATATTTTAGTGTTTGACGGTGTGTGACCTCAAAAGACTAGATCAGTGACTTCTCCAAAAAAAAGTAGGGTGGAATTAATGGTTTTTGCTTGAATTCAGTTGAAAGCGCTACAGTTCTAGTTCAAACTAGCTTTTTTCGACATGTTTTTTCAGAGTAGCTACATAAAAAGCTAAACAAGTTAAGGAAAAGCAAGATGGAAGAAAAGGGTATCGAAAATTACCGGGATGAGGAAAGTGGTCGAAATTGTAGTTGTAGAGGAAACCAAAGGAAGGTTCAGGTCGAGAAACAAGGTGGTGCTGCTGCGGCCTCAAGTTGGTGCTGTTCCAATCCATGCTTGGCCGGCTATCTCTCTTTTTCTCTCTGTCTCTAATTCTTCTGCTGGTAATTCTAATTGGGGTTTCGCTTTCCTTGTCTCCTCGATGCTTCAAATATGGACACGTTTATATGGACCTGCAGGGTCCAAGTAATCGAGATGTATGGACCACAAGGACAGAGATCTAGAGAGAGAGAGGAGTAGGATATGATGATGAAACTAAACTTATAGGAGGACGAGGGGGCTTGGCGTGGCTCGAGAGAAAGAGAGAGTTGAGAGGTTCTATTCTCTCTCTCTCTCTCTCTCTCTCTCTCTCTCTTTAAATTTGAGGTGCAAGAGAAACAGTACAGTGATCAATGAATTCAGTAGTTGAGAGAGAAGTGTGACTGTGAGCTGGTTATTCCTACTTCACCTTTGGGCGGCAACAAATTAAGCTTTAATTGTTGTGTGTGTGTGTGTGTGAGAGAGAGAGAGAGAGAGAGAGAGAGAGAGATCGAGAGAGAGTAGCAGTACATAGTTACAACTAGGGAGGGAGGGAGGGAGAAGGGATCAGAAGTGTTGCAGGACGAGGCGTGAGAAAGGGAGGCATAGTATGTCAGTAGTGAGTAGTTCCTTCTATAGGAGCAGGATTAATATGGGGACCATATTCAGATGGAGACCTTTGAGTCCACTCTTCCCCTCTCTCCCATTTACATCACCTTCCAACCGACAGCGCTCTCTCACACTCTCGCTCACTGTCATGCATTTATACATACATACTGATACATATACATACGTATACATGTGTATATAATTATCCTGTACATGAGCATGACATATATCCTATGAAGCACCGATACTTTATTTTAGTGGTGTATCCCGTACCGATACTTGATATGGGTACGATACGCCGTAGATGTTTAAGGATACGCGTATTTTGCATAAGCAATGTTGGATACAGCTGATCGAGATACGCAAAGTATTTTTGTTTGATACGTTTTTCTAATTAAATTGGATATGTGGGGGCATATTAGATCTTTCTGACCCCCAAAACCTAAATCTATCGCAATTCTTCATCAGCTTCACTTGTTCAGTTCTTCTTCGCGCACAGCAGAAGACTCTTCTCTCTTGGCTGCAAGTTTAAAACCCAAATCTATCACGATCTCTTCATTAGTACATCTCTCACTCTTGGCTGCAAGCCTGCAAATCCTTCTCTCTTATCTGCAACTCTGCAACTCTGCAAGGCCTACTGCCATACTCTGTAACTTCTCCCCCTCTCATTGTATTTTTATGGTATTTTTCATGTTATTTATTAAAAGAATATAAATTGATAAATTAAATATTATTTTAATTGTCATATCCTGGACGTATCGTATCTCGTTTTTTTAAGATTTGTCGTATCGTATCCCGCACTCCATACTCGTGTCAGTGCATCATAGCATATATCAGGGATCTCTTTTTTTTTGTCCATTTTAAGAATCACTTGTGGAATTCACTTTGCAATCCGACCGTTTAAGTTTTAACACATCAGTATAAGATCATACTTGCAAAATTTCAGCCAAAACGGAAATCAATCATTTAGTTATTCATTATCATGAAGTACCATGATGATAATTAACGGCTAATATTGGACACATGCATTGTGTTCGTCTACACATTTGCTCCAAGTGAAGTACATTAAATGATTCCGTCTTGGTTTAAAATATGAACGGTCGGATTATCTACTATATATATAGGGTGTTGTTATTAACACATCCAAATGTGTTAATAACACACCCTATGGTCTCTATCTCTCTTCTCCTTCTCTCTATCTCTCTCTTTCTTGGGTGTGTTATTAACACATTTGGGTGTGTTAATAATAACACCCTATATATATATATATCCACTCTCTCTATATATATATAGGATTTTTCTCCACTATGGAGCTTCACACTCTAAAAAGTTATCGAGTTCCAATGTCAACCGTTAGATCAGATCATTTACTTGCTGGCGTGGAGTTTTGTTTCTCTGATCGACTCAGGCACAAAGGCTCTGTGGTTGGCTTGGAATGCTGATCCAGATTTGGTTGGTGGCTCGCTTTATGATCTTTCACTAGAGTGTGGTTGGGTTTCTGCGATTATGTTTGGTGGTGGCTGCTTAAATTCTTGTCTTCTTTATTGGTCTTTTGGTTGTGATGGTGACTTTAATGATGAATATGTTGTGTTTGAAGGTGGCGGCACGGTGGTTGCTTTGCCGGAACTTTATTCGGAGTTTGTTTTGCTAGTAATGGTCGTTGATGGTGGAGTTCAGACTTCACGAATGAAGGTGGTGGCAGTTACATCATGCTGGTCCTTCTAGGGTTCCTTGTTATTATTAGGCCACTTGGATATAAGCTTCGACATTTTGGGCCTAATTTTTTTGTTTGGGTCAAATAATCCTAAGGAAAAAACTCTGGTCCGATTAAAGCATCTAAACTCTCTCTTATTGGTATACATTCGGCAATGTAATTCTATGATTTGAACCGTTGATCTTATAAAGCAATATTTAACGATCAATTCTGTAAAAAATCATCCAAATAAGAGATCATTAACTCATCCGCATATATCGAACAAATCTACAATTTTGGTAATGGACTAATCATCCATTTGATTGATGCAATTTCATGAATAAACGATTTTTGTTTTGGATGATTTTTTTTTTTGCAGAATTGATCTTTAGAGGTTATTTTATAAGATCAACAGTTCAAATCATGAAATTATAATGCCGAATGTATGCCAATAGGAGAGAGAGTTTGGATGCATTGGTCCGATCTAGATCGGACTAGATTTTTTTTCTAATCCTAATCCCATAATGATGGCAGTCAATTCATATGTTCCAACTAAGGCTGATTAATTATGAAGCATACGTCGGACCCCCAATGGTTGGGTGACTGGGGTATATTATTGCTTCGATCTTTTGAGTAAAAGTGTGAAAGTTGGACCAGACCTTGAGTTCTCATTTTTATTAATTTTCCCCAGTTCCAAGGTCTATGCCTTGTGAATTTTGTATGCTAAGTCGCTAACAGAGAATGAGTGAAATTGCTTAGGCAGTGACTATTTTTGTTGCGCTCTTGAGGAGTAGATCATTATGTGTAATTTGCTCTATTAATAATATTGGTGTTTCCCCTAAAAAATAAAAAATACATATCACTTTTCACCTTAATTTCCCGTCAGAAAGGAACCTTAAATTCTTTAGGTCTTCTGTAAGAATCATCTATGCATGAAATGAAATGAAAAATAATGAAGATGGAAATCAAATGACTTAATATTTTCAAACAACATGATTAATTATTGAGAAAAAAGGGTACGAGTAGTGGAATACACATCACGCACACTCGTACGAGTCAAGAATTTTGAGTATGCGCCTCTAAACCTTAGCCGCTAGATTTCTCATTTTCGTGATCTCCTCTATGGTTGCTGATAAAAACTCCATCTCTAACCTCTTCTCCCCTCTTTATTTGGGTGACAGGGTTATCGACGTCGGGACTTTGTTGTCAATACGAGCGGTGGATGTCGACGACCTCAGTAGGGTAATGAGACGGATTTGGGCAAGTGAGAAGTCTACCATCACCACCACTTCGTAGGGTCCTATTTTGAAGTGTTCAACCCCTCAGGATCCTATTCCAAGCTCTATTGTTCCAACAAAAAGTGTCGGAGGAGTGTAGATCGATTATGGCGACATGCATGTCGCTGCAGTGTCCTTTGACATATCGAAAAGTGTCGGGGAGTGTCAGAAATGATCGGACATGCGACACGGCACTAATATGAAGTGTCGGTGCTTTAAAAGTCATTTCATTTATTGTAATCCTCAGTTTTCACTCTTTAATTGAAGCCTACTAAATAATTTCAGGTTTAACCTTTTTTTTGCTGTAAAAATGATCCTTGAATGTTGAGCTACAAGATCGATCAATGTTGGTTCGAATCACATGCAATTCCTTTCTTGGAAGCACATCGATCATGTGTTCATCTCTTTGCGACAAACCGCAAAATAAATTATCGAGCTTCGATTTGTTATAATTGAAGAGAAGGAAAATATGAAACGTGAGATACGATGAGAGAAGGAGAATTAATTTACAGGGTCTTTTTTTCTCCCATATGAGCAGGTACGTATCTCGTTGGGTGTTTTGAATAAAGAAGGCTGAACAATGTTTTGTCATTCATCTGTTGGTTCTTCTTTATCACTAATTGAGTATGATTATGTGTTTATTTCTCATAACATGTTAGACCGCATGATAAGAGAAGTTGATACATAAGTTATGTATTTGTAATTAAGGCCTTAAGGGCGAGTAGGGGAATGTAGGTCACTGTTTCAATTAACCATATAAAATTATGTATTTTAAGAAGGTATAGTATTCGTAAAAATATCTCAAAGAGATTGTACAAAGAGCAGAAACAAAAATAAACAGCTGAATTATATATATCAAATCTATGCAAAAATGCCCTGATATTGCACCAATGGTTTATACATAATTACATATTAAAAAGAACAAACCTAGTTTATAATTAAGTAAAGGTGTACGTAAGGTCGATTGCCAAAAAAAAAAACACAAAAATGCTTATTGGGATTTAAAAATATGTACAAAATATGAATCCCAAATGATGCCGCACTGCAATATCACAAATGTGAAAAATGATCCATCTTGCTAAATCATTAATGCTAAACTAATAAATGAAATTAGGAAATAAATAATTAACAATAATAATAAAAATACATTAATTAACACAACATCCAAGGCTTTAACGGCCAATTACCAGTAACCTAAACCTGGGATTCATAGAGGCTCTAAAATAAAGCTTCTTCTTCCCCCATCGATTGCCTCAATAGTTAGGTAGTGCATAGTACTCAATAATAATTGTTCCTTTGTGTTATCGTTATTACAATCTTAAGTTGTCCGTTTTCATTCTTGTTGTCCCACCCGACGGTGACCTTGAGATTTGTGTACTACCCGACGGTGACCATGTCCGGTGAGAGGTTGATGTTGCTAGCAGTATTTTAGATTTGGTTCTGCCAAGGATAATGAGAAAGGAAGGGGATGAGAAACCAACTAAGATTTTTTTTTTGGCTGATAATGTTCAGTTGTCTATTCGTACGTTGAATCGGAAGGGATGATTGATTTTGATTTGGTGAAAGGGGTGAAACTGCAAGTTGGCGTTGAAGTGTGGTGGATGGCTAGAAGGTGATGGTGAACTGATCAGATTTGGGCATTTTTATCAAAATTCTTGTTTTTTTTTTTTTTTCCAACAAAGATAATCCTCCATCAAGATAATTATAATGATAATCCACGCCAGCAATTTTATTGATTTAAATGGATGACATGGCAGATGTCATGTCTATTTGGTAAAAAAATTTGGAATATGTAGCATCATTCAAAAAAAAAAAAAAGGTTAGCTCAACATGCAACATAGGAAGGGACGTGGGAGTCTTTAGGAGGGTGAGGGTGGCAGAGAAAGAGTACGTACCCTGCCACTGCCACCTCTTGTGTCTTCTGTCTTTCTGCCTTCCGTGTCTTCTCTTCTGCATATCATCAATAAAAGGACAAATAAAGGTAGGAGAGGAAAAAGAAGTTTTGGGCTCATCCTATTATTTCACCCCCACCTTAATTAAGTTGCAGTCTTGCTCAGAACCCAAGCTGCAAAACCCTCTCTCAGATTTAGCTAATTAGCTGGCTTTATGTGGAGGTTGGAATATTTGGGGTGGGCAATGTCTTGTTGGATTTAAAAAATTTTAAATTTAATTTTTGAGGGGGAGGGGGAGTCCAAGTCTAAGTAGGGTAAATACTGTAGTGTAGTACGTACAGTTTTTGTTTTTTTTGTTTTTTCAAAAGAAGAAAACGTGAATGAGTTTAACGGTAAGACAATGGTGTTGAAGCCAAAATGGTGAAAGAGATGGATGCATGAGACAGAGGTCTTCCACCTCCTTTTCAACTTGAAAGAGATGGCTATTCTTCTTCTATTCTTCTTCTTCTTCTTCTCGTGCATTAACGTAAAGATGGTTTTCTCTCTGCATTCTAATTGACAACAACACCTTATATGCAATAGATCCATGAAATCTGAGACTCATATATTAAAGCCTAATAATTATTTACTTATTCAGAGATATAGAAGAAAAGTTAATTATCAACTCGTGGAAGGGTGCAAAGAAATTGCTACTGATTGATCAGTCATCTTCTTGTGAATTGTGTGGGGTTTGACCCGCTTTTCTTGGCATCGAAATTCTAAGAAGGAATATTGGTATTATTGTCGATCCTTTCCTCTTTAAGAAAATCATTGTGTTTTAAGAAAATTCTTGTTGCACTTAACCCTAATTAAGCTGAAAAATAATGAAATCCAATCTCTTTTAGGTGGAATCAAGAAAATCTTCATGACATTCGGCGAATATAGAAACGTTTTCATTGGGAGATCCGAGTCGTTTAAATACGAATCAATAGAATTTGGATGGAGGAGGTTATTGCCTTCCCTAGCTCCATCTAAACTTGTCAATTTGCTTAATGACACAACCCTTTAATGGAACAATAAGGTATTAGTTAGGTGTAATCACCGGTAAATCATGTAATTAACAAATTTTGGTGCAAATCAAGTGGGTGTTCATATATTGGTGGGATTCTTGTCCTCTTGGTTTTTTGGGTGAGGTTTTGGTTTTTGTCTCCCTCTCCCTTCTTGTATTTTTCTTTTCTTTCTTTAATAAAGCAAAATGGAGGGACGGGCGGTGGGTTTCCGGGTGTAGTGGTCATCTCCCCTATAAAGGGAGGGTAGCGCCTCGTGCGATGATCGCTAACGAGGGACTGATATCGCCTAATCCTCTATTTTATTTTAAAAAAAAATTGCGCTCATGAGGATTTGAAGGTATAGCTAGCTAGGTATATATATGACTGAAACTTGACCTTAGTAATAAAGTTTCAAATTAATTCTTACTTCTGGAGATTGCCATTTCCACTACCTTGCAACAAGATCGAAGTTACCCTTTTCTGTGGGTGCTCTGAGAGTCTGAGGAGAACGTACTGGTATGGAAATCAATTACCCTTTTGACATAAACAGAACCCAGCCATGCATGACAATTTTGTAGAAAAAAACAAACGATGTCAGAACTCAGAAGTTTACTCTTCTTCAGTTTTCTAGGCGCATATACTCCAATACTCCATTCGCATAAACAAGGAATATCTGACCACTTTCATTCAACTTATGCCTTCTAAGAAGGGATTCAAACAAGAGGTTTTATCATGTTGAACTATAAGTCTATAATGCGTTGAATGATTATAGACTGCTCCACGTTCACTGCTAACCCAACGACTCTCATTGCATTCGGTGTGGATGTTAAACGTGCAAAAAAAAAAGGATTTTCATGCAAAAAGTACCATCACATATAGTGGTTGTATAACAGTAATTTTTTTAAAACTTTATTTTAGATGCCTAGCTTATCTTTGTCTTAGGGCAGTTCCTCAGTGCCAAAAAAAAAAAAGAAAAAAAAAAAAGAGGTATCTTTCGTTGTTCCTGAGATAGGGTAGACCCTGTTCTTTTTTCTCTTTTCTTTCTGTATCTTTCTCAAAATTAATTGATTATATCTTGGAAGCATTGAAGAACTATGGTCCCGTAGCAGATTCTAGGTCAACTTTATCAGCCTCCCTTTAGGCTTTTCACTATCTAACCTGTACATAGTACTTTACTCATCAAAGAAAAACTTGTACTCATTCTTCATGCATCACACAATTTTTTGGACAAATCTAAATAGTTTTATTTATCTTTCACTCGTTTTCTTACTGTTTTACAACAATTAGACATTTAGACCGCAAAAGCATAACCTGTCAAGAAATAGACCAACAATGTGTATCAAATTAATCATTTAGCATTTGAACTTTGAACTTTGGTCAGTATATAACATGAAATCTGCCCTAAAGTTGCAAAAATAGTAGAGTCAGAAACTGCCTCTGCATTTTTTACTTGTTAATTTGTGAGGTAGCAAGGGGTAAGAATTGGAAGCTTAATTTGTTTAAAACGCTCACTTAATTTATTCTTTGACTTGTATCCAACTACTATGAAACCATATGACATGAAGAGATAGAGCTTCATAAATCATAGCAAGTAGATGAATCTGTGTGGCTTTTAGTGGAACCAAGTACGTTGTATATACATTTCAAATCTGTTTAATGACATTTGTAAAATAACATAAAGATTAACAGAGAAGACTTAGAATTTTCAGATATTAGCTAGAGACCCTTGGCTAATACCTATACAAGTGACAATAAAGCTAGACTGGATCAAGTATTATTTCTTTTTCAGGTTAAAATCGTTTTTCGATTTCTATGTTCCCCGAATTTCAATTTTTGTCCTTGCGTTATCATTTGACTTTTTCGGTCACTATGTTTTCAATTGTTTTAATTTCCCCTTCTTAGTTTTTTTTTTTTGAGGGGTCTTCTTGTTTTCTTAACAGAGAACATATATTGTATATTTCTTTTCAGCACCAACTTCTGCAGCTCACAACCAATCTGGTGCCAAGGCAGAGAGATGAGCAGGCTATGGATCTGAAAATCAAATTGTAACATCAACTATTAAGATTGAATCTTTTTTAATCTTCCAAATAACCAAGTCAAAAAATTGATGATCAAAGCAGTTTTTCTCAGAGCAACTGTTACACATGTCGCATGTAACCAGAGCCAAAGACTAAAACTACTTCAGTGCCAAAACACCAATGCAGAAATAGCAGAGGTAGATGAAATGTTATAGCTACTTTACCTGGAAAGAAAAACTCCAAGTTAATGAGCATTTGAACTGGTAGTGCCCCTTCATTATTGGCATTTGCCTATTGGTTTTGGCAGACACGGATCCAACTTTATTAAAACAAGCAGCAAGCTGATTCCTAGAGCAGCAGCCGCCCATAAAGTTTGTGTTCTATAGGTTATAGAACAACTTAAATGTTTTAGACTAATATAACAGTGGTCCAATTTGGGAGTGGCCGAAGAATTAATATCATAGACTTTATCTCTTCTATATATATGTGACAAGTATGTAAATCTCTATGCCTAAGTCTATATGAGGCTATGTGAGATACCCTAGCTAGATAGTCAAAGGTCTAAGAATTACTCCATCAGAAAATGGCTGCATAAGGACACCTCTTATGACTACAAGCAGCGCCGGATCTGCGAACAGAGAACTAAATTAAGATAGGGTGGCACAGATCGTATCCATATATCATAGCTTTTTCATAACATTACTGCACAAATTTAATTTGCAAGGTGAAAAAAGTGCACAACTATTAAGTATGTGGACCACTATATGTATACTATGTAGTTATGTGAGTTCAACCCAGAAGACTTGATTAGAAAGAAAAGTCCAATCTACTTTTAATTGCTGGTCTTAATCTTGTATGTATTTAGCAGATGACTGACCTTAGTCAATTCTATTGTCACTGTGCAAAGAAAGCAAGGCTAATGATTTGAAATAAAGGAAAATCAACTCCTAGATCCCCTCTTGATTTATTTATAAGGTACCCATTTTGATTAATTGGCAGTTATAGATTAACAGGTGCTTAATTAGTTGACTGTTTTTTTTCTAATGACTATTTATGTTGGTTAAGCAAGAAGACAAAAGAAGAGATAATTTGCAAGAGATACAATGAAGCCCTACTACTTAGGCACACATATTTAAGAAAAGTTAATGTTTGCCTAGAAAGTTTGATGAACTAAAGGGATCTAGGGGCCGCAGAAATAGATCAGTACAAATGGTTCTGCTATTATGTAAATTAATCAAAATGATAATTCACCAACAACCCAAAACTCATGCACCAATAATCAACTCAATCAAAGAATGAATACTAACAACTTTTTAGGGCTGCATATTGCTGTCTAACCCATCCCTAAAAAGTACAGCTGATGTACAAAACTGCAATTAAAGTTAATTAAATCACATGAAAACAGAGAGAGAGAGAGAGAGAGAGAGAGGTCACAGTTTAGGTCTATAGACCTGGAAAAGAAGTATGAACTGTTTAACTTTACCAGACTTAGACTTAGAACTAGAAGATCCAGATACAACGTACCTGGAAGGAGCAAACTTGATGCAGATTTGACCTTTCTGTGGATATAGTTCTACTTCAGTAGCAAAACGTACATTGTCTAAACTGCAATCATTGAGTAATACAAAGCAGCACAACCTATACAAATCAGTAGTGTTACTGAGAAAGGAACGTTATTCTTTTAAACCTACGATCATGCAATGAACGGTTAGAATAAACCTTTACTAACATGGAGTTGAATAGGAAGTAGAAGTTCATATTTAATAAACATAATAAAAGTATCATTACTGATGATATAGAATTTGGTTCGAGTTAGAGGCTGCTTGTTTATCTTTGGGATTAATACTTTAAGAAAATTGTCAATAAGTCCAAAATCCTAGAAATTTTTTCAATAAGTTTGGACAATTTATGAATTTCTCAATAAGGACATTTTCTTCACAAAAAATTTCATATAAGGACAAAAAGTGTTTACTGGGGTCAATAAAATGTTTTACTACAGGACAGTAAATTTACGAGAGAAAAATGGACCAACTAGGAATAAAAATAAAATAAAAAACTAATTGAGAAAAAAAACTCTGATTTTGTCCTTATGGGTCAAGGCTACTAAGAGTCTTTTTTTTTTTAATCGAAATCCTACGGTTTTCCAAAGGTTTCCTATGTTCAAGGACTAATCTGTAGTCGGAGATCTTGTCAGAACGCTTCTCCCCTGGCCAGCCACAGAATGGATTGAGATTTAAGACTACTAAGAGTCATTAATACATCAAATCACACCCTCTCAAAATTGGGTGAGTAAAGTAATATTTTTTAAAAGTCAGTGAATTAAGTGTCGAACATGTCATAATTCAATGACAATTTGTGCAATTTTCTTGCCTCAACAAAATGCCCTTACTGAAAGGAATAATCGCAAGCTTCTGGAAGTGATATGTACCTTACTCTTTGGTATGCATGTTCCTCGCGAATATTGGGGTGAAGCTCTCAAATCTGCTACGTATCTCATTAATAGGACTCCGTCGAGTGTTATTGACTTTGAAACTCCACAACAAAACTTGCTCAAGTTAGTGTCTGTTCCCATTTTACCAAACTTGGAACCTCGTGTCTTTGGTTGTCTGGTGTATGTTTATGTTCCTAGGCATCAACGCAGTAAGCTTGATCCTTGTACTCATAAGTGTATGTTCGTTGGATATGCCAAATTTCAAAAAGGTGACCGATGTTATGATCCTCAGACAAAGAAGCTTCATATTACCCTTGATGTTTCTTTTCGCGAAGATAATGCGTATTTTTCTCCCCTCGTATCTGAGCCTCCTCTTCAGGGGGAGAATAGGATAAATATAGAAGAGGATCCTCAGAATATATTCTTTGAAGTTGAAGATAGATTGCTACGCAAACTTGTACAGAACCACAAGCCCCAGTCGACCGGATTAATACAGCTTAAATGTCAATCTACACACTTGTTTTGATTTTGTATTCTTTCAATTTTAATTTATTACATAAGTTGTCCACAATACCCTCAATATGATTTTTTTAAAACAATGGGAAAGTAGGAATATAAACAAGGTCGATACAGCTTGAGTTCGTATCAAGCTTGGCTCGATTTTAGCTCGTTTGAGCTCGGCTCATAAAGGATACAAGCCAAGCTTGAGTTTTGGCCTGAGTTCGTGAACAACTTGCATTTTAATCACGAGACCAATCGCAAACAACTAGTTTGTTCAAGAGCTTTAGTTCGAGTGAAGGATGTCATGATAGGAAATAAACAATGTATCTTTATTATTTCAGTAGATGCTCTTTTGAATTTTTTTTTTTTTTATTACAAATTTAAGGTCGAAGCTCACGGTTGTTACTCAAACAAGCCAAACCAAGTTTGAGGGTAAAAAAAAGTGACCCAGCCAAGCTCAAACACATTATGAAGCTCAGTCCACTATCCAAGCCAAACTCGAACACTTTAGTGCTTGCCTTGGCTCTGCTCGTTTTCACCCAAAGTGTTCGAGCTTGGCTTGGATACTCTCTCGTCTAAATTGCATACAATACTCCCTCTGAGCTTCATAGAGTATTGTACACAATTTATATATTAAAATCAAATTTAAAAATAAATTAAAATGGTGATTAGATTGACATTTGAGGCATATTAATAACAATACCCTACTTTTTTATGGTTAAGTCCTCATAGTCTTCACTCAACAATTTGAAGTTGCACACTTCAGAGAATTCATAAGACAAGCAAACAATCATAACCGGACTGCTATCGGACATGCATGATTGATGTAACCAATGAAAAGACAGTGTAAATTGACATCACATCTAAGTTACAGAATGCTTTACAGTGAGCAAGACAAAAACAAGGTAATACAAAAGTATGTTCCCCTGAATCTAATTCTAATCTGCAAGGTATAGAGAATTGAACAAAACTGGATGAAGTACATGAAAGTGAAGTTACATGATCATAGAGGACACACACCTACTGCAAAAAATCAAATAAGATGACATCCTCTTAAACATCTTATGCCTTAAGAAGTATACGGTGTATCATAAATCCCAGACTGAATCCTGTGGGATCATTCATGTGAATTAACAACTTCCCAGTTCAACATTTGGCTACTTCAAAACCCCTTTTCGTTTGCGCTCTTTCAAATTACTGGGGATAATAAAAACAGAATCCACGCATAGCCCACCTTTGGAATGTGTGCAATCAATCTGTTTCATGGAAAATCTAACTTCTGTCACAGGATCTGCATCGGTCACAATAAACTCACCAACCTTGTAATCAACCCAGCATCCACGCTTATGATAGGCATCGTCATGTGTAGTTTGATCCAAGCAGCACTCATATGATGCTTGCTGACCATCTGGAGTCGACAACTCAAATCGTACTGGCTTTATATCCCAACCATGGGTGTGCTCAAAATTGCAAACACGCCGTCCCAACCTTTTTGCAAATTTTCCAATGTGAAGTCTGAAAGACAGGGTGTAGATATCCGCAGGAAAAGGGAACTTCACAACCCCATCCACCTCATACCACCATATCTGTTGTAAATAGGCTACAACATGAAACCTGAAAGCAAAGATCAACAAGAGCAGATCATCAAGATTTGTACGATATAATACATCATCCTATCAGCAAGATCCTTATGATATAACACATCATCATACTAAGCTAGAAAAGAGACATGATGAATTCAACGTGGAAAGAGTGGATTATGATAACTAACCCAAAAGACAATATAATGAACATGAATATATACAAATGATAAGAATAAAAAAAGATGAGTAAATTGATGAGATCAAAGGTGAGAAGCCCTCATCCCCAGAAAACCAAAAGCACGCCTCCATTGCTGTGCAGTTGTCTTGATCGCACAAACTACCTTCAGTAGTACAGGAAATTGAGTGACAACTGCATTAGCAATTCAGATTTTACCTCACAATTCACTCTCAAGTAGCGCCCCCCCACACAACAAGAAACTAACCTATGATAAACAAAATGTATAATCCCCTTTCAGTCAGACATAGCCAAACTAGATTTGTATCTTTGAGAAGTTTCTAGTTATTCAAAGAACAAATTGAGAACAGCCCCTTTTCCAAAACCATTGTTCAGATTCTCAACCATTTGGATGAAGCAAGTGGAGCCAACCATTGACATCCCCAGCATTAATGAAGAAACGTTTCTGATGACTCACATCAACTAGGTCAAGCAGAACTTGGATATCATTTGATGTTTTAACCTTCCAGACTCTGGTTTTTACTTGTTCTCTTTTTTTTTTCTTTTCTTTCTTTAGGACCTCTCTAGTATACCTTCATTTTTACATAAGTTGCATAACTTTTCAAGAGAAATAGCTCCACTTTATCAGACATTAAGTAGGGTATTATGGGGTCAGAGTCTTGCCGATAGAGCTGAACTGAATACAAGCAAATTTAAGAAATATTTGTACATCTAGCACATAACAAGCCTTAAATAAGTCCAATTGCAATTTTCAACTGAAACTATAGATATCAATTTTTATCGAGGACTGTTTTCATTATGAAGATATATAATAATATACGGTTTATACAGTTTCCAAATGAACAGAAGCTAGGATAGGAAATTTTTTAATATTAATTAATAAATCAAAGTATGTTAAATGAGAAATTCAAGTAACAAAACCAAGATATCTATAGCCAGAAAATCCACAATTCTTTCTGAGATAGAAGTGATTGTATCAGAAAATAGGACAGAGTATGCATGACATACAAATTATTGGGAATCTACAACAGCTTAAAAAGGTGGCACCTAGTATCTTCTTGTAACATAATTCTTTTTTTTTAAAGGGATACAAAGGTGGGGACTTCAGACATACCTTCATTCGATTTAGACAATTTTAAGTTACAAACAATCAATGTCTTCAACTCCCAGCCTAGTCATTAGAATTATGATTAGTCAACTGACCTCTTGAAGCTATGGAACTAAAATAAGATGAATGGTTTGCCTTTAGTTTTCTACGTGACAAATGTCATGAACCATGTAATAATGTAAGAGAAGCCATTTAATGACATCACCTGGCCAATGACAGTAAAAATTTCATAGAGAAGTGTGTTCCAATATAAAACCACAAAGCAAGGAAACATTTTGCAACAACAGAAAAGAGAAATTAACTTGCAATAAATTTCAGTGAAAATGTACTATGCAAATTATAAGTTTAGCATCCATAACAACTTCAATATATGATCCAAGTTTTCACGTTCTTTCATAGATCCTGTAAACACTTGCATTCAATCTAAACACAAATTTGCATTCAATTGCTGTAACAAATTAAATATGTTCACGGTTGGAAACCCTACAAGACACTAACTCATGCGAGACACGCTAGTGCTTAGGAGACAGAACCTATGATTGTTCGATGATCGAATCAGATTGATCCTTTATGACTAGGGCATAGCCTGTCAGTAACTGCCATTGTTGTGAAGTCTCAAGTTCAAATCGTTCCCCAGTTGTGGTAACCAATAAGAAAAAGAAGCTAAAGAAGAGAAATAGTGTCCTAATAGTCAAGCCACCAAGAACATGAGTTTCTTGGAGATAAATAAATTAGGCAAACAATGACCACCCACTGAATGTGAAAGAAGAAAGCAAGAAAGAAACTTGATGCTGAAAATTCGAAAGCCTAATGATAAAGACAGAGAAACCATTGGCGATATGAAAAGCATAGACTACTAACCTTGATTCTTCAGTAGGTATCCAGTTCCAGTATCGGCGATCTTCAATCCCTGTTATCGCCATGGCCTTTGCAGAAATGGACATGCAAACCCTTCCTGTGACCCTGTCCAGCCATAAAACCTGCAAAAGCCACCCACCCACGAAATAGAATAAATCCTCCGAACCCAAAACCCTAAACCTAAATTGTAATTGGGAACCTGAAAAGCCACCTTACCTTATTGGCATCGTCGTAGGGCACAGGGCGAGAGAGCAAAGCAAAGATGTCCTTTTTAGAGAGGTTTTGGTACCTCTCGGGAGGCAACAAATCAAGCAGATGATGGTAATTAGGGGGCAGCTTAGATTCCCAAACCGCATCAGACGACGCCGCACCGCGAAACGCCCTGTTCAGCCTTGCGAGGTTGCAAATCTCAGGCGGAGTCAGGTACATGAACACGCACGCCACGCAGCTCTCCGGTATGTCGCCCAGACCCGGACCCATGCCCGACCCGTTCGCCCCCTCGGTCAAGTTCGACAGCGACGCCCCCATATCTATCTTTCTTGAGAAAACACCTCCCTCCCTCCCTCCGAATTTCACAATTTCCTTTCTATTTCAGGCCATGCTTTCCGTACACTTTCCCCAGAATCGGAGCTGCTAAATGAAATGGGTTAGGGTTAGGGTTAGGGTTTTGACACAGAAACGTGTAGGGACTCAGCTTAGTGTGAAAGTGAAGTATAGTGGAAATGGATTTTGCTGTGTATCGTCATTTTTCTGCACAAAAATTCATTTTAGGTTTGGGAAATTGGGGTTTTTTGGACAGAGGAGCTGAGCTGCGGGGAGAGATGCAATTTCGCTCCCCACCATTAGTTAATTACTGTGCACTATTACAGCCCTTTAATATCTGTCTTTTTCAAAAAAAATAATAGAAAAGTAAATAGTGGGTCCAACAAGGAATATGGGCTTAGATTTTCATGGGGACAAAGATGGAGTAGTACTCATCTCGTGTTACACGTGTATTAATTACAGTGAACCAACCATGGCGGTCAACTCCATAAAGTATGGTCGTTCTTCTACCGCTCATTGGCTGATCATTTGTTTACCATGGCGTGCACCTTATCCCATTTAATCCCACCCACCAGCAAGTCAACAATTCTGACTTTTGATTCAAGGTTTGGCGCCAATAGTATATGGACACACTTGACTCCTTGAGTTCTTTTTCAGTAATATAACCATAATATTGATGTAATACCATTTGGAAACGACCGAGAATATTATTTATTCTAGAGCCTACATCTTCATTAGCAAATGATAACATGAATGAGAGTATTCGTTCTCTCATATTTGAGGTTCTCTTGACGTGTAGATTGAAGTTTTGATGAAGATGCTCCTAAGTGTTAGCCCTTTACGAATATGCAACGAGCGATTCTCTAATTTGTGAAAATGATAAACTTTGGCCTTTGCTAAACGCTCTCTTCCTCCTTCGTTAAGTATAGGGTTTCATGCAGCTATGCTTGAGCACTCTTAGGGTTTTATGCTAGGCTTGACTAACATGCTTCTGGTGCAGCATTATTTGCAATGTGGGCGGCAAGTTGATGTTGTTGTGTTGTTTGAAGTGTGTTCGATCTTAGTGGTGCAATGTTACTGGGTATTGACAGGGTATGTCGTTTATTGCTGCCAATATTTTAGATCCAAATATGGAATTATGGCCGGCTCTAGGTTCGGTTTTGGTTATTCGTTATGAGTCAGATTCGGATTTGAATTCAAGCCTGAGTTTGTGTCCGGGTCAATTTCGATTCTTGGATTTTTTTTTTTCCGCCAATGGTTGTGATTAGCTGAGCTCCTCACCACTTGTCGGGTCTTTGCCCCATTACGAGTGTTGGCCATATGGTTTGTTCGCTTGAAGGATAACCTCTGTCTTGGAGGTGATCGTGGAGTATGAGTGTTATCTATTTTATATGTATGTGTTTTTTTGTGATTTTTTTTATTATTAATAGAATTTGTAGTATTCCACTCAGAAAAGCAAAAAAAAAAGGACATAGTTCAACAAATAGACCAACTCTTAAATCCTAATTGCTTCTATAATATTCTTCCAAACATCATATCGAGAATCTTTGAAACTAATGAATAAATTGGCATCTATAGTGCGAACAAATCCATACCTACCTCTAGAGTTGTGATAAGAAAAAGGGTAGTGCGTCTACCCCTTCATTTTTCAACACATTTTACTACTTATATTTCGTTTTTAAATAATTAAGAGAGAGGTTGTTGATCATAACCGAATTTTTTTTAAGTAAAAATATTTTATATGTTAAATATTTTAAAAATTAAATTAGTAAAAAGGACTAATTTCTTGTTAATACCTTGAACTTTCATTGTCAAATCAGTTCAGTCTCTGAGTTTTTAATTTCATCAGAATAGTCCCTATAGTTTCAATTCTCATCAGTTCAGTCCCTCCGTCAAAATTCCATCCAATTAGGACGTTAAATGCTAACGTGGCACACCCAAAAAAATATGAAATGCCCATTATACCCCTGCCTTCTATTCTGTTTTTTTTTTTTCAATTTTTTTTCCATTTTTTTTCTTCTCTCTCCGGGATCCCTCTCTCTCTCCCTCTCCTCTTCCTCCTCCTTCTTCTTCCCCGTTTCTTTCATCTCCACTACCACGACCACCGGCACAGCCACCATCGCCACTATCCAGCGACGCCGTGCCGCACCTCCATCTTCCCAAGACACTTCCACCGGGTGCCCAGTCCGCCGACGACCCAAGCCAAGCCCAAGAACTCGCGCGACACCTCCTCCCTCACCGCAACACCGCCGAATCCCTCCGGTCATTTCACAACGTGAAACCAATACCAATTGCTTCGTTTCAATTAGGACAGTTCTTCTGTACTTGTAGCTTGTCAAATAGAGGCATGTAGAGAGAGAATCGAAAGGAGAAAGATCAAAGGAGACCGGCGAGTTTTCTTCAATTTACGGCGACTCCGGCGACGGTTTGGTTTAAGTCAGGTATGCAACTTGATCAGCTCTTCGAGCTCTACAAGTTCCTAGCTTTGGATTTCGTCTTTGATCAAGTTTTTTAGATTTGGGTTCACCGTGAGCTGTGACGATTCCGGCAACCCTCATTGATTTCCGACTCCAAAAATGTTTGGTTTCTTCGAAATAGAAGCTTAGGAAGCTCTGGAAGAGAGATGAAAGAAACGTGGAAGAAGAAGAAGAGAAAGAAAAGAAATGGAGGATGGCGGCGCGGGCTGAAGTCGTGGTGGGTGATGGATGGTGATGATTGAACTGGAAGCATTGTGGGTCGCCGGCGGAAAACCAACGGTGGTCTAGAAATCGAGCACGGGCTCGAGACGTGCAAAGCTGCAATTGGGTTGGTTGGTTCACGGCCGTGGTCAGAGCAGAGGAGGAAACGGCGGCGCAAACCGGCGACTGGGTTCGTTGCAGCTGGCAGCGTGAAGTGGAGATGACAATAGCTTGAACTTGTTGTGCTCCGTGAGGCAAGGCTGAAGCTTGAATCGATGGTGGCAATTGCAGAGGAGGTGCGGTGGTGAATTATGCAGCTGCGGGTGTCCAAATCAATTGGACGAGAGAGAGAGAGAGAGAGAGAGAGAGAGAGAGAGAGAGAGAGAGAGAGAGAGAGAGAGAGAGATAGAGAGAGAGAGAGAGAGAGAGAGGAAAAAAAAAGTGCAGAAAAGAAAATTGAAAAAAAAAACTGAATAGAAGGCAGCAGGGGTATAATGGGCATTTCACATTTTTTTGGGTGTGCCACGTCAGCATTTAACGTCTCAATGGGACGGAATTTTGACGGAAGGACTGAACTGATGAGAATTGAAAGTATAGGGACTATTCTGATGAAATTAAAAACTCAGGGACTGAACTGATTTGACCCTGAAAGTTCAGGGTATTAACAAGAAATTAGTCCTAATAAAAAAGAGTAAAATAGTCAAATCGTAAATAACAGAAAAATAAAAAATAAAATAAAAATATTATAACTGCTTAACCACCCACTTTCTTTGAGGTAACCACCTATATCTCACACTCATAAGGTGCATAATATTTCTAATATAAAAATGAAGCAAAGCATCATGAGTATAAGAAGATATTTATTAAGATATTTATTTTTACGTGGCATGGGATCAAGATCAAGATCTAAGATAAAAAAAGCCGTTCAAAAAGATCCAAGACAAAAAAGAAAGAAAAATGAAAAAGAAGAAGAGGTGCATCAAGAGCCATCCTATGTGGGTATGGCACATAAAATGTGAGGTAGGTGATTTGTAGTTTTAAAGACGCCTCCTTTCCTTTGCTAGTTTTAGTTTTGCAAAAGAAAACCTGTGGGTTTTTTCATTCCAAATCCAAAGCCAAAACCATGGGCAGTTTAAGTTTTGCTTCCTCTGCACACACAAAACCTCCCAACTTAAAACCGGCAGCTCCGCTCTGTGTATATAGTATTTACCGCTTCGGTAGTTGGTCTCTGTCTCACCATCTTGTGCCTAGCAAACCCCCTCTCTTTCTATTCACACCTCTCATTGCTTGTCTACTGTTTATGCAAAAAGCTGAAAAAGCAAGTCGTTTCTTGCGCTGGAGGACATGGTGATGTTACAACTCGGTGCTCAAGTTTGGTTCTTTTGAGCAGTTTGCTTTACTGGGTTTTGTTCCAAAAATCATTGCAATTCTTGGGTATGTTTTTGTTTACTCTCTGTATTCATTCTTCTCAATATAGAAATGCGGCAAGATTAGACTATGACATATGTATCACTTAGGCTTTTGAGTTTTGCCTCCAAACTGTTTGTGAAATAGACAAAGCTCTTTATTTTCTTTTCTCTTTTGAGCTTTAATGGAATCCAATAATGGTGTAGGGGGTGGGTTGTTTTCAGGAATGTTAGGCCTAGAAATGCCTTTGCACCAAACACAGAACCCCCAAAATCCTCAAAACCCACACCACCACCCTATGCACCAACACCAAATGGTCAGCTATGCCCACCATGAAACTGATCATAATCATCACCAACAAGCTCAGGAATCTGTCAAACATGGGTACCCATATGCCACAAAGCCCAAACAGATCACCCTAAGTGATGAAGATGAACCTGGGTTTGGTGGTGATGACAGTAATGGTGATAACAAGAGGAAAATTTCACCATGGCAAAGAATGAAGTGGACAGACACAATGGTCAGGCTTCTAATTATGGCTGTGTTTTACATTGGGGATGAGGGTGTCTCTGAAGGCCCTGATCCCACAGGGAAGAAGAAGAATGGTGGAGGTTTGCTACAGAAGAAAGGCAAATGGAAATCGGTGTCGCGGGCTATGATGGAGAAGGGCTTCTATGTCTCTCCTCAGCAATGTGAGGACAAGTTCAATGATTTGAACAAGAGGTACAAGAGGGTCAATGATATACTTGGCAAGGGAACTGCTTGCAAGGTTGTGGAGAATCAAGGGTTGTTGGAGAAAATGGATTTGTCATCGAAGATGAAGGAGGAAGTTCGAAAATTGCTGAATTCCAAGCACCTTTTTTTCAGGGAAATGTGTGCTTATCATAATAGTTGTGGCCATGGTACTGTTGGTGTTGCTGGAGCTAGCGGTGTGCATAACTCATCTCCAGAAATGGCCACAGACCCATCCGAGGTTCAATTGCAGCAGCCCCAGCAGCAAAGGTGCTTTCACTCATCAGAAAATGATCATGTGGTTGCCAATTCAGGCCGGGCAGAGACTGAGGCATCGAAAATGTTGAAAGCAGAAAGTGGTGGTGAGGACGAAGATGAAGACTATGAGGATGATGAATCGGAGGATGACGACGTTGATGAGGAAGAAGGGGTTGTTGAAGGTGGTTTAAGGGGTCAAATTGGGCATGGACATGAAGATGAGGATGACAATGATCATGAAAAAGCTAAAAGGCCAAGAAAGGGAGGCTGCCTTTCTGGGTCCTCAACCAAAATGTTGATGCAGCAATTGAGCAGTGAATTGATGGGTGTGATCCAAGACGTTTCAAAGAGTCCATGGGAGAAGAAGCAGTGGATGAAAACAAGGCTGATACAATTGGAGGAGCAACAAGTGAGCTACCAATACCAATCTTTTGAGCTTGAAAAGCAGAGGCTCAAGTGGGTCAGGTATAGTGGCAAGAAAGAAAGGGAAATGGAAAGAGCTAAGCTCGAGAATGAGAGAAGAAGGCTGGAGAATGAGAGAATGGTACTGCTCGTTAGGCAGAAGGAGCTCGAGTTGCTTCATCTTCATCACCACAACCAGCAACAAAATTCTTCAAACAAGAGAAGTGACCCCTCGTCCCTTACTGGATAATTTGTGTATATACGGGCCTAGATCAGATTGGATTTGTAGTTTTGTTGTTTAAAATTGTATCATGTATCTGCACCTTTTGAAGTAAAGAGAGATATATTTCTGAAATTAAAGCAAAGAAGTGTGTTGTTTCACGACCCTTTTAGTGCAGTGTTGGCCAAAATAAGAACAAAGTAACAAACTAGTTTGGCTGCCTCCAACTGTGCAAGTTCGTTCTTTTATAGCAAGTTTGGATTTAAGACCTAAGTTTTGCGTAGACAGACCTTCCAAGTTTGGATTCGTACAACTATAATTGATATATCTCAAATTAAACTTGTTTTTCTGTGTTGATATTATACATACAGAAAATTCTATGAAATAGATGCAAACTATTGTAGAAGGTCCTCCAGAGACCCCGGAAAATGAATAAATTCATGTACTTATTGTGAAGTACTTCATATTTGGATACAGACCCTCTCCTAGTGGTAGTAGGATTGTCATCGTCACGTGAAAAGAGAGATAGACAAAACCGTTTCGCGTAAGCTCGTTGATCAGTTGCATCTTTCTAATCTAAACGAAATTATTAGTGTGCACCCATAATTGCAACTGCATCGTCTAATTAATCAGCTCACATCAAAACATGGACGAGCCTGAGAATATAGAATGGCTTGTTGATACTTGATGGAGTTGTTTAAGTTACATGAGCTAATCACTGGTTAGTTTAGTTATTTAAGTTTTGTCATCATTAACAGTTGTAATCTTTCTACAATCGTGTTTACTAGAGCATTGTTAAGTTAACGAGAAAATCAGCGGTTGCCTTCAAAAGCCTTCTTTTAACATGGGCAAGATCTCAGTTAAATTTTAAGCTGGAATCTAACGAAAACAAATTAATGACAAACTAATATCACAAAAACCATCATCTTTATTGGAGACTTGAATGACTTTTTGTAAACACAAAATGGGGTCATGGACAACATGACTTATAATTGTAGATAAACGACTATAATCGCCTCAGTGTATAACCCTTCATACAAGTCAAATCAACAAGCAAGTCTCCAAATCCTGGGGATATAAACCTCGCAGGTAACAAGGGATCAGTCCATTTCCCAATAGTTATAAAAAGGAAATTATACCTCAAAATGAAGGCAAGAAGAATTCTAATCTTCAAGCTCAATAATCTTGACAACAGAGGCATCACCAACTTTCTGGCAAACAACTACTCGGTCATGCGACTTTACAACTCCTGATGCCTTTCCATGATCAAGAGCGACCTTTAGAACCGACTCGTTTGTTGAACTGGTGGACTCGGCCTGAAAAATCGTATATATTGGACAACAAATTAGAAACCAAATAGGAAGATACAACCAAGAGGTGAGAAAAGAAGTAACACAAAACCAAGCAAAAATACTGTAAGGCCTAAAGACAAACATAAATTATTCTCAAGGTAACATTCCACCTATGGGTAACTGCAGGTTGGTTACACAGATAGTCAAACCCATAATAAGCACAAAAATCAAGATAGTTGATCTCCAGCCAACAGCCAAGGCAATGTATGAAAGGCTGTGATATTACTCAAGGCAGGGCAATCACAGAACTGGTGACTACTGAGCTAAGAACCCTAGGGTGCCAAAAAAGGAGAAACTGATACCGAACTGCAAAGAAGTTTGCTACACAGGCAGGGCTCCAATTACTATAAAACAATACTCTATAATGAGCACAGTGATCAAGCCATGTGAGTACGAATATAGGAAGAAACTAATAGAAGGAGTTGCCCTTCATATAGTCAGAATTGGCTGAAATAAATGCAGAGTGTGGCACACATGCAAGGTTCCAATCACTATCAAACAATACTCTAATCTATGCTGATGCACAGTGATCAAACGAGGTGAGTAAGAATATAGGAAGAAACTAATAGCAGGAGTTGCCCTTCAATGTAGACAGAATTGGCTGAAATATATATACAATTTAAAGACTAGTTAAAACTTAACTAGCAGAAGTGTGGTAAAACTTAACTCAGCCGCCATAGATAACAAATTTACATTCAAAACCACCATATAGAGAAAAAGACGAGCATCATCAAGTCGATGCGAAAAAACTTACAGGGTGTCGAGGATCAGCAAGCATAGGGTAAAGACCCCTGACTAAGAGTGATTGCCTTGCCTGCATATTGGGTTTTACAAAAGGGAAAAACGTTACGAAAAATTATACGAGTAAAAGCAATGCAAACTTCTGGAAAGAAGTTTCAACATTCTACAGTAAAGTAACAGTTCAATGATATCAAGTCTTGCCCTTGTCTGAAAAAACTGGAAGTTGTGCATGCTTCGCATTAAGATCAAATTTAATTTATGCGATATACATTTAAGAATTTTTCTGAATTTCAAAAAATTTGTTTCCCATATAGGAGAAGAGTTGATGCATAATGAGATAACTAAAATAAACCTGAGCATTAACGTCAACGTTAAAATCTGCATGAGACCTAGAATTTTCATGACCTTCCTGCAGCAATGTCATCATTTGACTTGTATCATCTTTTTTTTCTTTTTTTTTCTTGTTGTTTTTATTATAATTAGATGCAAAAAATGAAGACAAATCAATTCTTACAATAATGAAAAGCAGACAATATTTTATCTCGTCAAACTTTGCATATCAACATGCACATGAGAAATAAATTTAGAAAAAATAAATTATTTAAATTGCATTGTGATGGACTTCACAGCTTTATTTGAGCTAGAGGTCATAGTCTAGGGCAAACCTCAAAGGCTCCAGTAAAGCTCCACTTAAGCTGATTTGTCTTGAGCCGGGGGATGACGACTGAAAGAACTGGCATTGTGGGTCGGTATTTAGCAATCAATCTGCATAATACAGAATCACTTAGGATACTTGTGCTCTTATTGATGCCAAAGAAACGTAGCTTAACTCGATTATCTTATTGATGCCAAAGGAACCTAGCATAACTCGACTATCTCATTGATGCCAAAGAAACCTAGCTTGCATGAAAGAAAATAAATGGAGAACAGTGATGAAGGACCTAAGTGGTAGCATAATAACAGCACCTAGGGTTTGTTTGTTTTAAACATTATCTGCTTTTGTCACTGTTATGTGTCTAATTTATTTTTATACAGGGTATTTGAGTACTTTTATTTGCTAGGGTTTTTTTAGACTAGATTACATCTTCGTAACTTTCAGAGGCAGACTGGACGATTAAATAAAATTGAAAAGCTTTTGTTTCTCTCCAGGTGTGTGTGATGCAACCTAAACCTAGGTGTGACGCCCAAGGCCTCTAGAAGTGATCCCTAGAACCCTACTGGCAAAGCTAGTAGGTTCTATCCTTTTTCTTTTCAGTTTCTTTTGTTGTTTTCTTAAAATTCTTACTATTCTCATCAACCCTGAATTTACGGCATAATAGAACCCTAGATTTGAGAAACAGGAGCTTTTGAACAGTTCTCCTATTTGTCCTGCAGCAGACAGATAACTCATATTTTCCACAGGATAAAATATTCTGCATACCTTGCAGCTCGTCCTGAAGACGTGAAGCAAATAATAACAGATGCCTTCACCTTTATGGCCGCCCGAACCTAGACAATTTAGACATCGGCCATTCAAGATACCAAACTAACAAACAGGTGAGCAAAGAAAAGTCATCAGAAGAAAACTATTAATAGAGCTGCTTATAAAGTCAATACCGCAGAGGATGCAATAGATTCCAAGTGTGTCATTGGCTCTCCAACATATTTGACAGTCCTCTTGAAATACAAGTCCTGGTTGAAAACCTTCTCTGCCTGCATGGATAAGGATTGTTTTTATATGCAATCTAGAGCATTTAGAATCAGGCAACTTCTGGTAGGTCTAGCACAGCTAGTTATTCTTAATTTTAACATTCAGTGATATAAATAGCTACTAAATCAAAGTAGAGACAAAAACTGAGAAAAATGAAGAAAATACTAACCTCTGCACAAATTTTGCCAACAGTAGAGATGGTATCAACAGGGTATAACCCACGAAGAGTCTCAGCACCCAGAAGAATTGCATCACTTCCTGCACCCCAAAGAAAATTAGGTTAGCAAACAAATGAACAAAACTTTCCTGTATTTGGAATACTTGCAAAAATTAGCAAAAGACAAACATCTCTGATATTAGTAACAAGACTTGTGGAATCATAAAAACAAGGACCTAAAAACCAAAAACAAAAATAAAAAAACTCCAAAAAGATCTCCAACACTAATAACAACTATACATAAAACCAGATAGCATAAAACATTAAAAATCCATGTAACGGGCCTCAGCCAAGAATCTCTAAAGCAAAGATTGAGTCAAATAGTAACTCACCATCTAATACAGCATTTGCAACATCAGTTGCTTCTGCACGAGTTGGCCTCAAGTTGTCGGTCATACTATCCACGACACGAGTAACCACAGCAGGCTTTCCAGCCATGTTACACTTGTAAAGGGCAGCCTTTTGAAATAAAAACACCTGCAAAGGACAGAAGAGTTTGATGACTTATTACAAATAAATAACATAACATCACATCTTCTACTCGCAAGTGAACGAAACTAACCTTCTCAGGTGGCAGATCAATGCCCAAATTTCCACGGGATAGGATAATACCGTCAGCTTCTTGTAGAATCTCGTCAAAATGAGTTAATCCCTAATGTAAAGAAGAAATTTCATATACAAAAATATTTAGGTATTATACAGATGAGAATGTAAACTGAAAATAGATGAATCTTCACCTCCATATTTTCAATCTTCGCGAAAATTTGTGTCTGACTGAGGTCACCTAGCTTAGAAAGGTACTCACGGGCCTGCATTAAAGAGTGAGTAAGCCAGGTTAATCAATGTATTCAAAGAACTTAAAGAATATAAGGTATTCAAGTTTGAGGCTTAATACAGGGCATGGAACTAGGAAAAAGACTTACATGGCGAACGTCTTCAGCATGTCGAGTATATGATAGTGAGAGGAAATCAATTTTGTTTTGAAGTCCCCAACCACTTATAACCTGGAGGAGCATTGATTTCAAGCAGTCAGCAAATAAGCCAAGGTAGCAAGCCAAAAACAACTAAGAGAGCCTTGAGTCATGCTACATCAACAACTTGAAATTTCCGAAGTTAAAGAGCTTACCTCCTTATCTTTATCAGAGAGGGTAGGCAGGTCAATATGAACTTGAGAGACATGCAAAGTGAACAAAGCACCAGCCAATGTTGCAGAATTCTTTACTACACAAACGACATCATCTCCTTTCACTTCAGAAACCTGATCATCAATGCAAAAGTTATCAGCTGCGCATGACCTATAATTTTCCGTGAATGATTGTGTATAAAAGTTGTCATTATCTATAGTGTTATATAAAGCCAGAGGCATGGAACACGAGCTTGGGTGAAACTTTTCAAAAATCTTCAAACAACCTTCGTTAAGAAAACTTTAAAGGAAATAGCATTAGTTAATGAAGGTAGAATGATAGGACAAAACATTTCTCAGAAACTATTAAATTATTTTGCCTAAAATTAAACTCATGGACAAACAGTATTGCTGATTCAGATAATAATATGATAATAACAATAGAGAATGGCTAGTATATTAGATAACTATGACAACAAACTGTTCTATACCCCAACTTAGGTTTGTTTCAAGGAGAATAGAAATTTTCAGTTTTGGGGTGGGGGGATTTAACGGAACAAAACAAAATGACTTTAACAAGTGTAGTCTCTAAATTTAACTTTGTTTTTACCTCCAACCATGCAGAAGTAGTTTCACTTCCAGTGAACAGGTACTGGCCGATGAAAACAGTATCTCCCTTCGTCACTGCCTGCAAAACCATTTGAAGATTGACTTGTTAAGGAGATCTGATTTCGGCAAGGACAAAAATAATATTGCAGTAAACAAACTAAGAGGTAAAAAGCACAATTCCAAATATCTTAAAAGAGAAGATAACTATTAGAAAAGACATTGCAGTATTAAACTGAATGAGACAGTAAAAGCACAATTTCAAGTATCTTAAAACATAATTGCTAAATTGGCCACAACAGGTTATGGAGTCACATTTGGAGAACATATATACATCAACAGTTTATGAACATAATTGCACAAGTTGCAGCTTCATATCTTAACTATTTCTATGACTACCAGTAGGTCAGTGTTTCATCTTCCCTATACAAAAATGTCAACTAAACTGTGCCGTTCATATAACTCATTGTCGTCAGGACATTCATAATTCCAAGCAGCACCCAACAGGACTGAAGTTCTATTGGGAAGTACACCAAACATGACAAGGAGAGAAAAGTTCTCAAAATTGTGGACCACAAACCGACCCAACAAACTAGCCTCGATGCATCAACAAAGTCATTGTTACTACCGGGTGCTAATTATTGGTGAAAGGCAACTTCTAAAGCCACGAATGTCACGTAATTTACCATTATAAATCGTATGGAACTTGACACTAACATTTACCAAGTATTTCACCCAGTCCCATCTAGTTATTATAAACAAAAATATAGACATCGTGATAAAATGATAGATCTTGCCATACCTTTGACAATCCATCAAAATTGATGGGCAAAAGCTCTGAAGATGGTTCTTGTCCCTTATCTGGGGTCAGAATAACCAAACCATCTCCCTTAAGTGCAATGATCTTCTCGCCTCTGTTAACAACCTGCAACTCGGGACCCACAGTATCCAACATAACCTGAAACAGAATAGCCAAAGTACATCATGCAATCAGTTCCCCCATCTTTCGTTTATTCAGCTCACTAGGAAAATGACTATAAAGATTTTGATAGTGAAGTTAGTAAGCAATAAGGCAACATCCAAAATGCTGATCAAACAATCACTTGAAAGACACTCATATTATAAACACTTAAAAGATGAAAAAGAGAAAAGAAGATTAACCCAGTATCTTGTTTTTCACTGGAAAACAAGAATATGTAGACAAAAATGAAGGTCCTGATTCTTAGATTTTTTTTCTTCAAAACAATAAAAACAAAATAAAACCATGCATGAAAAACAAACAGAGAGTTAAGTAAAAGGAAATCCCCAAATCAAATCCCTTCAAAAACCATACCGCGCAAAGCTTCTTAGTACTCTTAACAGCCGCCTTGAGATTTTTCAAAGTCTCCTGGTGATATTCCGGGTCGCCCCACGAGAAGTCGAATCGAGCCACTGAAATCAACACATTCAATCCATCAGAACCCCATCATTTCATTCCCATCTCCATAGCAAATAAACAAAGCATTTAAATTACTTCTCTAGTATAGCGAAAATTACACACCAGACATTCCAGCAGTGAGGCAAGCAGAGATAACCTCCGGAGAACGAGATTTGGGACCCAGCGTACCCACAATCTTCGTCATTGCGGGAAAAAAACTCTGCAAAAAATTGAAAATAGAAAAACCACAAATCAAATCTAATTGATTCCCGTCATAGATCCACCCCCAAAATCGAATTAGGGATTGAGATTCTCACCGCCTTGGACGGTTCGAGAATCGAAGCCATCCTAATCGGCTCCTCGAGAAGAAGGTGATTGGAATGCATTTTCGATTGGTGCTGAAGCACAAAAGAGACTGATACACAGAGAGTGGTCTGGAACAGCAAAGCTTGAGTTTGCGTGGAGAAGAAGAAGAAGAAGGTGTATAAATTTGACCTCTGAGAATATCAGAATATGCTCTAATCTATTTTCTGCTTTCTGCTTTCTGCTTTCTGCTTCGTCCACAATCACTTTCTATTGCTACGACAACGAATCCTCACAACCCCAGAAGACCCTTTCACTCTTCCACTTTGGGTCTTCTCTTCGTATTTAACTCTCTTTCTTAACTAAAAAAATCACATACACGTGGCGGTATCTGGGGCGATCGGGTTTGCTTTGCATAAGAAGGTTGGTTTTTTTCGTGGGCGAGGGGAAAGCGTAGGCTGCACGCGAATCAGCGGAAACGAACGCTGGGCGCGTGGAAAATTTTCGCGCGTGTGGATTCTCTTTTCCTTTTTTTTAGACTTTAGACGAGAAAATTTGCACGTGGTTTTATGTGAAGGGGTTTGGTTACAATGTGGTGCTGCTACCTACTACTCCCTGCTTCTTCCGCACAACGGAAGCTAAACAACAGCTGAACCGCACCTGTTTTGCGCTTGTGATTTTTTTTTTTTGTAAACGGTCTTTGGTCAATTTCTATGGGCTGTCGTTTTATAATGGTGAGTACGGTCCTCGAAAGCCGACTCCAGTACCAGTACTGCGTGCGGAAGAAGTTGTATAAAATTCAACCCTTCGCATAAATAATTTGTCAGAAAAGTATGCACTAGAATATAGTCCAGTTGGACTAAGGGAGTGGTATGCTTAACACATACCCGAATTCGAGTTTCACGTTCTCCATATTTCTCAAACTTTGAAACCCCCTCCCTCTCCTTTAAAAAAAAAATTGTCAGAAAAGTACTTCTTGAGTGTGGGTCGTCGAATCGGGTTGAATTCGGCTCACCATGCGTCGATACCACACCCGATCCATTAACGGTCACAATTATTGATTTTAATCATAACAATCTTATTTTGAAAAGACCATAAAATTATCGATTTATCATTTTGATCAACAATAATTAAATATGAAACGCAATCAGCTCTAACATTTTTCTTGATACGTTCATGAAAGAATGAAGTATCTTAATCCAAAATTGAGTAGCCACTCAACCATCTTTAGGGTTAAACAATGAGTCTTGACATGACTTTATTTCATTGTTCTATACTTTAGAGACAACATTTTTACACTGGAGGATTGTAGTTAATGGTAAAAATGTAAGGAAAAAAAAAGGATTGTGTTGAAGGAAACCTACTTTGTGTGTGCCTTGTCAACCTAGGATTAGATTAGTTAGTATAGCATATGGATTACATATTGAATAGAAGTCCTATTGGGATGTGGATTGTACCCTTTGTGTTTCTCTATATATAGAGGCACCTATTCATTAATAAAGAGACGATCTATTCCTGTGCTATTTACTCTGTTATTACTTTCAGTATTGTGGTTGATTGCATATTTACTTAAACACGTTATCAGCACGAACCTCTAACCCTGAGATCAAAAACCCTAGAACCCTAACCCTAGGTTTGCCGTGTTCACCTTGCTGCCGTGCACCACCCTTTGCTGCCGGCCACTTGCTGCACCGCCACAAACCACCACCGGCTACCCCTACATCAATATCTGAGGATCTGCCTGAACAGAACAGCCGACTTCGGAAGCGATTTTCTCTCTTCTCGGCCGTTGGATTAAGCAGAAATTTTGGCGATTAATCCCTCTGTGTATCGACTACTTCCGGTTCAAATTTCATTCAGTTCCGACCATTGGATCTCCAGATATTCGATTTCGAAGAAGAGGTACTCAAAAGAATCCGAGAAAAGAATCCAAGTAAGTTTTTATAAACGTTGATGCTTTCCGAATTTCAATTCGACTTTTCTTTTTCTCAAGGGACTTGCAACATCCCTCCTCTACCTCTCACCTTTCTATAACGTGAGATTCTTGATCTATACTTTACACGAGACTCAACAAACTATGAGAAGCATTAGGGGAGTGATCGAGCTTCATATCGCTTGCGGTATGTGTAAGTCATGAGCACCTCTAATGTCATCATGTTATTGGTGATGACCTCAAGAGCCGAACTGTGGGGGTTCGAGCTAATACTCCGGATGAGGAATCCGTAGAGAGAAGAGACTTTGAACGAGGAGTTCATTGAATGATTTACCTCCGGATGAGGAATCCGTAGAGAAGAAACGACCTATGGTTCATGACTTATTCCCTACTAGGCTCACCTGCTTGGGTATGATGTCTAGGTATGTAATTTGCGATAAGTGGTATTAAGGGAGCTTGCTCACACCGACATCTCTTATTATGTATCTGGTCATATCTGAGTAGAGCTACCGAAAAGGTTTAAGGTTATGGTCATACTACACCAAAGTTTCACCTAAATCCAATACATGGAAAACGTTTCTTGAATGCATAGCTCAGAAACCATATTTGTTTTCGTGGGAGTTTAACTCCGAAAACTAACCTCAATTCTCTTGTTGTTTCAGATGGCAAATAACCTGAACAAATTGGACTTCGCACCTTTGGATTCCACGGGCATTGGATACCATAAGTGGGTTCGCGATGTACGCAATCACCTGAAAGCTCAAGGTAGCATATCTGCAATCAATGAGCCCCCTGTAGCTGCACTTGCAGATAATGCCGCCGCACCTGTGGAAGGACCACTAACTGCCGCTGCTGCAGCCGCTGCTGCTGCTACTGCACAAGCCACCGCTGATGCTTTAGAGGCTAAGAATGCCAAAGCAATCATCATCATGATACGTCACATGGATGAATCTCTACAATCTGAGTACCTCAATGAGGAGGATCCCAGAAGACTATGGGTTGCACTCGAAGAGCGTTTTGGCAATGTTCGTGAATCCCTGCTTCCTGACCTAGAGGTGAGATGGCAACAATTGCGTCTCTGTGATTATACCTCGGTCCTAGAGTACAACTCGGAAGCTCTCCGCATCAAATCCCTCATGGAATTCTGTGAGAAGGTGATTACTGATGCGATGTTGATTGAGAAAACCCTCTCTACCTTTCCCGTCTCTGACTTGGTAGTTGCAAGAAACTATCGCATTGAAGTACAGAATAAACGGATCACAAGATTTCATGAGCTTATCTCTGCTCTCTCTGTTGCTGAAAAGCACGAGAAGATACTTGTGAAGAATTATAATGCGAGGCCTGTGGGAACAAAGCAAGTTCCGGAGACCCATTATAATGGCGCCCCAAGGAGAGGCCGCCGCGAGCGAAACCCTAAGTCTAGGGACAATTCTGGACATCCTGGTCCATATGCTCGCTTTGCTCAAGAAGGTAGCCGCCGAAATAGGCGTGGTGGAGGCCGAGAAGGCCACCCAAGAGGAAGAGCCGCCGGCCCTATGATAGGGACCGGCGCTAATACGGTGCCACTAAGGGTAAGAGCACCACGCGTGAACAACGCGTCTCAATCAAACGATTCCGATCAAACATCTTTGTGCTTCAGGTGTGGAAAGACTGGCCATTGGGCCAAGATCTGTAGAGCCTCTCAGAATGTTGCTAACGCATACAAGCTGTATCGTGAAGCCATAGAAGCTCACAACTTTGAACAAGAGGATGACGAAGAGAACGTCAAATTGAGGGTTGAAGACTTTGAAGCTGGGAAGAGTGATGACACTCCTGATTTCGCTTAAGTCCTTTATTTTCCATTGTATTGTTGACTTAGTTTTGGTAATAACCAAGTTGGAACTTTGGATGTTATTCATATGGTTTATATCTTTAATAAAATTTGGAGTTGTTTGTTATACTCAATTTTAATTGCTTGCTATGCTCTATATGCTCCAAGAGGAAATAGAACTCTTCTGAGCTTCAAAGATATAAGAACCAATGAATTCCATGTAGAGATGCATGATGAGAATGGAAAAGAATCCATTTGCATTACCTCTAATGACTGCGGTAGAAAACGTATCTTAGAGAAGCTTATGTGTCTCTCTAGTGGGTTATATGTTACCACTATTCGAGCTATTGAATCAAGCAATGTCATTCGGGATGACCTCTTGGATTCAGACACATATTGGCTTTGGCACGACAGATTAAGACATCTTGGTCGTGATATGATGATCCGTGTATTGAAAACCTCACACGGACATCCATTCTATCGAGCTCATCGAAGCAAGGATCAAAAATTGATCAAAGGAGAGGAATTTGGTGCTTCTGCCGTCCCGGCGACCGGTCGACATCGTCCCGGCGACCGGTCGACGACTTCCAGAAGCTATCCAAAACCGGGCAGGAGCCTCGGCGACTGGTCAACACATAGTCGGCGACCGGTCGACAACTTCCAGAAGGTTTGGCGACCGGTCGAGAAATTCGGCGACCGGTCGCCCGGAAAAGTCCGATTTTCTTCTGAGAAAAACCCTGATTCGAAAATTTATCAGGATGCCTCCTATGCTTCTGAAGCTCCTAAAGCCAAATGCTCATTCTGCAAAGCTTGTTCCTTAGGGAAATAAGGACTGAGACCGTCCTATGCAAAGGATTCTAAAGTACCATTCTTACAGATAATCCGAGGGGATATCTGTGGACATATTCAACCAACAAGCGGGCCATTTATGTATTTTATGGTGTTGGTTTATGCATCGACATGTTGGTCACATGTCACGATGTTGTCCACTCGTTATGCCGCTTATGCTAAACTCCTAGCACAAATGATTCGCCTACCGGCTCACTACCCGGATCATCCCTTTAACTTATCAGGCTTGATAATGCTAGGGAGTTTACATCGAAGATTTTCGATGACTACTGCATGGGATAAATGTTAGACATCTAGTCTCACATGTGTATACCCAGAATGGTCTTGCAGAGATTGCCATTAATAGAATACAAATGGTCACGAGGACGTTGGTAATGCGCACCAACCTTTCTCTCTTTGCCTGGGGGCACGCAGTATTGCATGCAGCTGTGCTTATTCGTCTGAGGTCCATCACCACCCAATCTTTGCCTGCGTTACAGCTAGTGACTGGGTACGAGCCAAGCATATCGTACTTACGCATATTTGGGTGTGTTGTTTATGTGCCTATTACACCGCCACAGCGTATTAATATGGGTCCTCATAGACGAATGAGTATTTATGTTGGATTTGAGTCTCCAACCATAATCCGCTATGTAGAACCCTTGACAAGCGATCTATTTGTCACTTTGGTGAGACAGTCTTCCCGTCGTTAGGGGGAGATAAGAACGTGAACGTTCAACAGGAACGACTGGAATTGTCGTGGCATGTCCCCACTCTGTCTCATAACGATCCCCCTACTGCAGAAAGTGCGTAGAATTATAGATCTTCAGAAAGTCGCCGACTCTCTTCCGGACGCTTTCCTAGATCTCAGTGACCAGATCATATATACCAGCTGCAAACATGCCTGCAAGGATGCAAGTGCCTGAACAAGGACTTGGACTCAAAGTCGCTATTGCAGCTAACCCTATGGGAGGGACAGCTGGTGGCGCCACTACCAGTAATGGTGGTGATGTGGCTTAGGCCGTGGCTCCGTTGAGGAAGCGTTGGAGGCCACCAGGTTCGAGGGATTCGCGCCCTAGGGAATGGGCTGCGATGACACCAAATAACTCTCTCATCATTGATACTCAAAATCCGTCCATGAAAACGTTCCGGATTATGGTTATGTCCAAAAGACATCTTCGGGGGACGCCCTGTCGCTAAGACCTATCCGTGGGAACCTAGAGATCTCGATTATTACACTAGTGTACATGAGACGTGGGATAGAAACTTCATCACTGTTGATGATGTGTTTGCATATGCTTGTGCACAAGAGTTCATTGAGAATGATGATATTGAACCTCGCTCCGTTGATGAATGCCAAACGTAGAGCTTATTGGCCTAAATGAAAATATGCGATCCAGGTTGGGTTGGACTCACTAACAAAGAGAACGGTATTCGGGCCAGTTGTGCCAATACCTTCTGGAATAAAACATGTTGATATAAATGGGTCTTTGTTAGAAAGCGTAGTGAGAGAACGAGATATAAAGCTCGCCTTGTGGCCCAAGGCTTCTCACAACGCCCTGGAATCGACTACGATGAGACATATTCTCTCGTAAAGGATGTCATAACATTCTGCTACCTTGTTAGTGGTAGTTTTCCGAAAAACTGAACATGCAGCTTATGAATGTGGTCATAACATATCTCTATGGGGATCTAGATATGGAGATTTATATGAAGGTCCCGGATGAGCTTCATTTACCCAAGTCAAGTGGCTCTAGACCACAGAGCACGTTTGCAATAAGATTGCAACGTTCACTATATGGATTGAAACAATCCGGATGGATGTGGTATACCCGTCTAAGTGACTACTTGATTGGAAGAGGATATGTGAACAATAAGTTATGCCCCTGCGTGAAAACAAGTTCCGGATTTACCATAATCCATGTTTGAGATGAAAGATCTTGGGAAAGGATGCTCATGCGATTTAATATGGATAAAGTCCATCCTGTTAAGCACTCCCATGATTGGTCGCAGTCTAGATCCAAGAAGGATCCGTTTCACCCAAGGGATGATGGTGAAGACGTTTTAGAGGCTGAGGTACCGTACCAAAATGCAATAGGCGCATTATTGTATTTGGCACTGTGTACAAGACTCGATATCTCCTTTGTTGTTAACTTGTTAGCTAGATTTAGCTCTGCGCCCACGCAACGTCATTGGATTGGCATAAAGACTATCTTTCGTTACTTAAAGGGTACGATTGATATGGGCTTGTTCTTTCCCTACAGAGAGTCAAGAAAGTATGACAAAATGGGTGAGGAACCCATGTTTGCTGCCGACGGTCGACCGGTCGCCAAACCTGCTGTCCTCTTTTTCCACAATTCTTGTGATGTATTGATGGGCTTTGCTGATGCTGGGTATCTCTCTGACCCATATAAAGGTTGTTCCCAAACTGGTTATGTCTTTACCATGGGAAACACCGCGATATCTTGGAGGTCTATAAGCAGACTCTTGTAGCTACTTCTTCGAACCATATTGAGATTATTGTTCTCCATGAAGCAGTTCGTGAGTGTATATGGTTAAGGTCCATTGATACACATATAAGAAGTACTTGTGGTTTGAGGTCAACCACTGATGAACCTACATCCACTTATAAGGATAATGCTGCCTGCATTGAGCAGATGAAGCAAGGTTTCATCAAAGCCGACAACACCAAGCATATATCGCCTAAAGTATTCTATAATCAGCAATAGCAGAAGTTCCTCAAGATCAAAGTGGATCAAGTCTGATCTGAGGATAATGTGGCTGACTTATTTACTAAGTCACTGCCTAAATCCACATTTGAGAAGCATGTGAAAAGCATTGGTTTGCTTAAGTTATCTGACCTCTCATGATTGTGGAAATCAGGGGGAGACGCAGACTTCAGGGGGAGTCTGGCGTCCATGCAAAGTTTCCAAATGTGAAGGGTGTGTTGTACTCTTTTTCCCTTCGACCAAGGTTATTTTTATCCCACTGGGTTTTTTGTTACTTGGCAAGGTTTTTAATGAGACAACGTGAGGAGCACCACCTAGTGTTGACGTCACAAGGGGGAGTGTTGAAGGAAACCTACTTTGTGTGTGCCTTGTCAACCTAGGATTAGATTAGTTAGTATAGCATATGGATTACATATTGAATAGAAGTCCTATTGTGATGTGGATTGTACCCTTTGTGTTTCTCTATATATAGAGGCACTTATTCATTAATAAAGAGACGATCTATTCCTGTGCTATTTACTCTGTTATTACTTTCAGTATTGTGGTTGATTGCATATTTACTTAAACAGATTGTCACTTTTCACCCTTTATACATCATGACATTTTGATCGAAAATCAAATAATCCCTCGACATTCTCTAAGATCAATATTTGTTTCTATTTCGAAAATGTCATGCTTTCACATTCAATTCTTCTAATTTTTATTTTGGGTTTTTATCACCCACAGTGCCTGGACTTTCGCTCACCAGACTGAGAGATGCCCAGACTTCTAAAACGATCACAGAGATGCCCAGACTTTCAAAACCAAGCCTTTGTGATACCTCCGTCAACTCTCCGTTAAATAAGAGGTCAAATTGGTAATTTTGTACTATTTTTTTAGTGAAATGACTTTTAAGGCCTTGAGATGAGATAAAATCTAAATTAAAAAACTTTGTCAATTTTGTATGAGGTGAGGTTCGAACCTCATATCTAAAAGTTTCAACTTTTCATTACAACCACCAAAGCATAAATACTTCTTGTTTATTCATATGCAAACATTATATTTATTTATGCTTTACCTGATCCCAGTACACTTCCTCAATTAAATATTAAATATTTGAATTCCTCTATCCCTCTATTTTTAAATATTTCGGTTAAATATTCAATTCATGTCTCTTTTATATTTTTCTTGAATGTTTAATTCCTCTCTTTTTTAAATATTTCGGTTAAATATTTAATTTCTCTCTCTTTTTAAATATTTAAAGAGAATGAAAAAAAATGAAAAAAGAGAGAGAAATTAAATATTTAAATGAGAAAATGTGATGGGATCGAGTAAGATATATTAAAATGTTCTTAAATGTTATTAACCTAATCGATCTCTACACTTCCTCATTTAAATATTTAGTTCCTTTATAATTTTCCCTTTTTTCATTATATTTAAATATTTAAACGAATTTTTTAATTAAATAATGTGATGCGATCGAGTAAGATATATTTAAATGTTCTTAAATGTTATTAACCTAATCGATCCCTACACTTCCTCATTTAAATATTTAGTTCCTTTATAATTTTCCCTTTTTCATTATATTTAAATATTTAAACGATTTTTTTTATAAAAAAAAAAGTGGAATTAAATATTTAACCGAAATATTTTAAAAAGAGAGGGATTAAATATTTAACAAAAATCTAAAAGAAACATGAATTGAATATTTAATTGAGGAAGTGTACTGGGATCAGGTAAAGCATAAATAAATATAATGTTTGCATATAATTCAACAAGAATAATTGATGCTTTGGTGGTTGTGATGAAAAGTTGCTCCCTTTAGATGGGAGGTTCGAACCTCTCCTCGTTCAAAATTGACAAAGTTTTTTAATTTAAGTTTTGTTTCATCTCAGGCCTTAAAAGTCATTTTACTAAAAAAATAGTGCAAAATTACCAATTTGACCTCTTATTTAACGGAGAGTTGACGAAATTGGGACAAAGGTATCACAAAGGCTTGGTTTTGAAAATCTGGGCATCTCTGTGATCGTTTTAGAAGTCTGGGCATCTCTCAGTCTGGTGGGCAAAAGTCCAGGCACTGTGGGTGATAAAAACCCTTTTATTTTTACCCCTTAATCACCAAATTGAATATGAAAAATTTAAAATTCACCACTTTCGATTATTAACTTTATGAATATCCAAAGTAAAAAAAAAAAAAATCGGCAATTGCCAGCAAACGAGCACACAGCACGTAGATCAGCTGGTCGGCTGGTCCTGACCACCCAAAACCGTGACGAAGCATTTCCAAAAGGCCAAAATGGAAATCGGGTCCCACCCACGTTCCCATTCTTGGCAAACACTATTTATCTCTAACTCATTACTTAACGGGACCGTCACGGTCCATCCCCACACCCATTCACGGTTGTCACCCGTTCCGTCAAAACACCTCGTTTCTCTGTCTCAGCCTCCTCAACGTCCCATCCCTCCTTCTCTAACGTCGCCGTTCCGCCAACACCCCTAACCGTAACGTCTGCTCCCTCTCTAATGGCCTCCTGTGACGACGACTTCTCTATCCTCGGCAGTAACGACACAAACCCTAACCACCGCCTCCCTCACGCGCCTCCCAACTCCCACCGCATTCCCCAGCCCTACGCGCCCCCGCACCGCTTTGCTACGAGAACGGCCCCAGTCAACGCGCAGCCCATACTCACCGTGTCCAGCGATGACAAAGTCAACGCCGGAGAAGATCAGGACGACGGTGAGGACTACGGAGACGCCGCGGCGTTCTGTTCGAATGCATTCGACAGCGGCACGGATCAGAACGACGTCGCGGGGAAGAGAAAGGACCAGTCCGATGAGCTCAGCGACGGAGGAGGAGGAGCTTCGTACAGTCAGAGGAGATCGAAGCCGTCGGCTGCGACCGCCGGAGAGTACAGGAAGGATCGCGAGGAGTGGAGCGATGGCGCGATCGCGTGCCTTCTCGATGCGTACATGGACAAGTTCACGCAGCTGAATAGGGGAAATCTGAGAGGCAGAGATTGGGAGGAGGTGGCCGTGATCGTGAGCGAGAGGTCGGAGAGGCAAACCAAGAGCGTGGAACAGTGCAAGAACAAGGTCGATAACTTGAAGAAGAGGTACAAGCTCGAGAGGCACAGGATGACCAACTGTGGAAATTCGCCTAGTCATTGGCCTTGGTTTAAGAGGATGGAGCAGATCGTCGGCAATTCCTTGCCGGCCAAGGCCACTTCTGATGATGACAGAGGCGTTGCTTCCTCCGGTGCCACGCCTCAAAAATCAAAGAGGTTCGAATTGTGTTTTGTGTGCATTTTGTTTGGTTAATGCTATAGTACAATTGGTCACTCTCTGTTTGTTTTAGCAGAAACGCAAATGCAATAACTAGTCCTGCAAGTCAGATGAACAAGCAGCCCAAAATAAGTCTTAAATGGCGAAGAGTGGTGTTCAAAATCAGTGGTGCTGCTCTTGCTGGCACTGCTGCTAACAACATTGACCCAAAGGTAATATGCATTACCAGTAATTCTATGAGTGAAAATTTAATCTTGTTAGTTTGTCAATAGTCTGTTTTGTTGTGTTACTTCCATTGAACAAGTGTCAATATGTGTTTTCGTGATTGCGCAGCTGACAATGCTGATTGCCAGAGAAGTTGCATTGGCCTGCCGCAGTGGTGTGGAGGTATTGATATCTATATGATTGTCATCTGCGATTTTTTTTCTCGACTTTGTTTTCGACTTGATTTTTCTTGGTGAATTAGGTTGCAGTTGTCGTTGGAGGTCGCAACTTCTTTTGTGGAAATACGTGGGTGAATGAAACCGGTTTAGACAGAAGTACTGCATACCAGACTGGGTAAGTGTTATTGCTCATCTTGCAATTTAACATTGTGTTTGCATTCTTGAATCATACCACCTTTTACTTAGGATTATGGCATCTGCAAAAGGTTTAAATAGCATGACTGCATCCCAACCTGGGTATATAATATCCTCAGTAGCCTCGTATATTATCATGATGATAGCATATTCTTAAGTGAAGAATATCAAAAGAAGTTTTGGGCCTTTCTTTGTTTTCTTATTCGTATGGAATTGATCCTTTCTTTTTTCCTTTTCATCTAGGCCTGTAAATTAGATTTTTTATGGCTCCTCTCTTTGCTTTTCCATAGGGAACTACAATAAGACTGACACCCTAAAACACTGCACCTGAAAATGTAATTGCAATTTGATCATTTATTTATTCTGATCTAGAGCTGACTTGTCATCATAACTGGTATGGGTGACTTCTTAGAAGTCTCATAATATTAAGTTATTAACTGTCTTAGAAGTGTTATACATGTGCCCCTAGAGGATGTATGATTTTCAATATAATATCCTTATATTATGTGAGTAGTTGTCTAAATTGGGGAGGAAACTACGTGTAACGTTTGAGGGATATCATAGAAATATTGTGATTGATGAAGAAGAACATTGGCTCTATGTCCTATCTTCATCTTCTGATTCTTATGCTTATTAGAAATTGCCTGATAGTGTTTACTATGCACCAATTTGTGGATATACATGACCTAAACAAGGTGATTCTGTGATGTCTACCAGCATGATGACCACCGTAATGAATTCAATATTGCTCCAGTCAGCATTTGAGAAGATAGGAATTCAGACTCGTGTTCAAAGTGCATTTTCTATGCCTGAACTTGCTGAACCTTACAATAGGCAACGGGCCATCCGGCATCTTGAAAAAGGCAGGGTTGTAATATTTGCTGGAATTGGTGCTGGCACCGGAAATCCACTCTTTACAACTGACACAGCTGCAGCACTTAGAGCTTCGGAAAGTATGTCTCTGCATCTTTCAACTTTCAAATATATTACATCACAATTTGCACTATTTTTCTACTTCAGCTCTTATACACACTCACATGGTTCATGCATGGGTCCCCACACCCGCAATCTCTTGAACTTTCTATCAAAGTTTGTGACATTCTTAATTCTCAGTCCATGCAGAGGCAGTACTCAAGGGTACCAATGTTGATGGTGTCTATGACCGCAATTCTCAAGACAATAATTTTACATTCCAGCACATCTCTTTTAGGGAGTTGGTCACCAGAGGTGAGCACAACATGGACACAATGGCACTAACCTTATGCGAAGACAACAGGATTCCTGGTAAGTACATTACGATTGTATTTGTACTTTGGTCCAGAATGTGTCTTTACGTTGATGCAGGCATTTCCAGTTCATTGTTTAATACATAATATATCAAAATAGCGATGTAGAGGGCTAGTTCTGTTATCTTGAATAATAATGAGTTTATTGAATCATCCAACTGTCCACATCTAGTGATAAAGCAAGTATGGATATGAGAAACTGTGAAGAGTAATTAAATTATTCGGATAGTACCTTTAATGGGGGATGAATTCACTATTAAAAAATTTATATTTACGTGCAGTTGTGATCTTTAATCTACTAGAGCCCGGAAATATCTCAAAAGCACTTCGCGGAGAGCAAGTTGGTACCCTGATTGATCAGGTAGGAAGTATAAGCTAATGCTTATAAAACTCGGAGCTGTTGTATCTTTAGGTCTAGGTAGTGTCAAGTTAATTTCAACAGACCCCTGTTAGGAGAATCCGTGGTTGCTGGGCTACTTGCTGAGACTGAATATCCTTGGCAATACGTTTGCCACCTGGTTACATGCGAAGGTAGAGTATAGATTTTAACTTTTGTAACATTAGCTAGTGATTGTTGATTAGTGATAATGTTTAAGTTATGCAAATTAAGGTGGTGCTGGTGTTCTTTTTATTGTTCTGTAAATGGTATGAACTTGGTGACGATATTACTTGGAGGAAGATTGTTGATGCAGATGAGGATAGCTTCTTTACTGGTACATTTGGTATGTAAACGGTTATATACGGTTCATAGTCATGAAAGACTGAAATTATTGTTGTGCTTCTCTGTGTAAACTTTAAACCCTTTAAATGCATCTTGCAACCCCAAAATTGCTTTCTATCGCTGTGTATAATCAGTTCTGTCAAGTTTGATGCATGAAAATTGTCAATCCAGGCTAGTGTCAAATGCTGCCGTTCTGTGAGTACCCTGTAGAATGAAAAATTGAGTGATTCGGCCTCTGGCCCCCGTTCGGAGTCGGGACCTTGGGTAAATGTTTGTAGTGACTAGAACTATAAGTTCCCACTTTGATTGTGTGTCTCTAGTCTCTCTACAGATCTAACGCATTTTTGGTGAACTTTATGAAATTTCCTGCATCCAAGGCAATTCTAGTGCAGGCAAAATCTGCTTGGACTAACACTCTTAAGTTTTAGATTGATCAAGGATAATCTCATAAGCATATTATTACAAGCTACATTACATAATAGAAACTAATCAAAACTATCTTAAAGTTGGTAGGAAGATGATTACTTCCCTCACCTGCAACAATTTGAAAACACAAGGACTTACAGATATTACATTACAGAGACCACAACTGAACAAGAATAAGGTTTGAGAATGAGCCAGCAGTAGCAGCAGTTCGCAGGCAGCGAGACAATGCAATTGAAACTGAGGATGATGATAAGGACTGAGAGTTACAGCGCAGGCAATAGATAGGCACAGGGCGATCAGGCGAGCCCATCTTCGGTGGTGGGAATGGAAGGCGAAAGTGAATTGCGGGAATCATCATAGTCTTCCCCAAGAGGAGATCTCTCCACTCTTATGTCCTCAATCATCTTAGCCACTTCAACCATAGTAGGCCTCTTTTCAGGCTGAGGCACCACACATGCCAAACCCACATGGAGCATTGACACAAGCTCCTCCTCAATGTTCTTGTACCTCAGAAGTTCCTGATCAAACACCTCCCCAGTCCACTCTTCCTTCACCACAGACCTCACCCATTTCGGGAGGTCTACCGCCTGTTCCTCCTCATCAACACGTGGGTGTATCGGAGAAGGGTACTGGGAGGGAGCTCTCCCAGTGAGAACCTCCAACAGCAAGACCCCGAAGCTGTACACGTCTGCCTTCTGAGAAAGCCTCTTGACCTCTGCCTGCTCAGGGGCTCTGTATCCTCCCAACCTTGCAATGGCGTGAACGGGGTTCAGAAGGAGAGACAGTCCGAAGTCAGAAATGCAAGCCACACCGTTCTTGTCAAGGAGCACATTGGAAGATTTCACATTGCCATGCGGTACTTTTGCAGCGCTATACTCTTCATGAATCCGAGCTAGTCCGCGCGCAGCACCCAACACCAAGCTGATCCTTGTAGTCCAATCCAAAGGAATTCTGCCCGGACCGCGATTCTCTGAATGCATCAACAACAGCAACATCAGACACATGCAGAACAAATCTTTAATAATGTTGATGATTTAAAATACCAATTAATTACCATGAAGAAGAGAGTGCAAGCTTCCATTAGGTAGATAATCATAGACAAGAAGCTTCTCCTCCTTTGCATAGTAATAAGCACTTAGCCTCACAACATTTGGGTGCTTAATCTTCCCGATCAAATCCATATACTGCTCAAACTCTTTCCTCGCACACGGGTTCGCATCCTTGAGCCTCTTCACCGCCATTGTACAACCGTCGTCCAGCACCGCCCTGTACATCGTCCCCAAGCTCCCTTTCCCCAACATCTCCGCCGACGCCCGGAGCAAATCCTCGAGCTCAAACTGCGTCCTCCGGTCAAAAAACACCAGCTTGCTCCGGTCAGTCGCATTAGTCCCATCACTGTCCCCGCCCCCATTGTTAGCATACACCCTCTTTTCGCCGCCGTAGCTACTCCCACTCTTCCTCTTCCCGGTCTCGCTCCCCACAATCGAGTTCGAGCTTCGGTCTCTGGCGCAGTAGTGAGCCACCACGAACGAGATTATGACTAGAATCGCCACGCAATTCGCTATCACAATGGCGACTATGGCGCCGGGACTCAATCCCTTTCTTGAATTTTTGTTGCTAGGCTCGTTGATATTCGTGGTTTGGGGCAACGAGCTTGGGTTAGACGGCACCGTTTCGGACGAAGCCGCCGAGGGTGGGCTGTTGGCTCCGGTGAAGGAACAAGCCGGTAACGGAGTCGAGCCGCAGAGCCCTTCGTTACCTGAAAAGCTTCCCTCGCCGAATTTTCTCAGCAAACCCTCCGGCAACTTCCCGTAGAGCTCGTTGTTGGTCAAATTGAGCTCCTTGAGGTCGGCGAGGGAGCCGGAGAGGTCGGGGATCTTGCCGGAGAGGACGTTGTTCTGGAGCCGGAGCGTGAGGAGCCGGCTCAGGCGGGAAAGGCCGTCGGGGATGGAGCCGCGGATGTTGTTGTCGGAGAGGTCGAGGCGGAGGAGCCGCCGTAGGAAGGAGAATTCCTGGGGAATATCGCCGGAGAGGTCGTTTCCGGCGAGGTAGAGGAGCTTGAGGTTGGTGCAGTTGGCCAGAGGCGAAACGGTGCCGTTTAACCGGTTGTCGTGGAGGTCCAGGAGGCGGAGCTGGTCGAGCTGCGCTAGGGAGTCGAGCGGGCCCCGCAGGTTGAGGGAAGGGAGGGAAAGACCGACGACTCGGAGATTGTCCAAGGCGCATCGCACTCCGATCCAGCTGGCGGCGCACGGGTCGGGTCCGGTCCAGTTGGAGCGGAGGTAGCCGTGGGTGTCGGTCTGGAGGCGGAATTCGGTGAGAGCTGACGTGTCATTCGGCGGCGGAGAAGAGACTGAGAATTGGACCAAGCTCAATATCAGCACAAGAGGTAGAGCTAAGGGATAAGCTTTCTTCTTCATGGTTATGAGAGCTTAGGCGGGAAGACTAGGAAAAAAACAAGCAAGAGTGTTTTTTAAAAACATATATGAGACTAAAGAGAGAGTGGGACTCTTTTACTCTCACTTGAAGAGAGAGAGAGAATGTGGGGAAAAAGAAAAAGATATGGCTTTTTTTTTTTCCCCCCTTTTTTTACTTTTGTTAATTGATAATAGGGAATGTTATGATTAGAGGGCATGGTGTCTTTGGAGAGGGAGAGTGGGGTATGATTAAAGAGGAGAATAGGGGCATGGTATAGTTGTGGGAATGATTGGTGTTCTCCACTCCTTTCATATGGAATGAGTAAAGGGTTTTGAGAGAAGGGTATATCTTTTTCTCTTTTTCACTTTTTCTTGGCCATAGGCAAAGGGGAACAAGGACTCAAGGACCATGGTCCATGGCGTGGTTCATTAAACAAAGGTACATTAGTAGATGGTAAATTGTACAAGTGCTTTTGTGGGCCGCATTTTCATTAGATGTATACAAATTGCTTCTACAATTGACAAAAGTGTTTTCAGACTATTAAATGCGTTTTTGGTAGAGTTCAGCAAACAGAGTTTTAAAGTGTTTTTTAAATTAGAGAAATTATTTTTTGTGGATTTTAAAGAAGCGTTTGCATGTACCCATGTGGGTTTGGTCTAGTGGTTGGGGCTAGGTCCACCATGTTGGGCGAATGCTATAGTGATACTCCTGGTAGTAAGGAGGTCACTAGTTCGATCATCCGCATGTGTAAAGAATTCCATGGGGAGAGCTTTAACCTTAACCCCTCCCCGGCTCGGAGTGGTAGCTCACTCGGCCACCATTTTAGAGATAAAAAAAAAAGAAGCGTTTGCATGTGGCTTCATAAACGAAGTAATTGAAATGCTTTTACGGGAAAAAAAACCCACTATAAACTCTGAGTCTTGTAAGTTCTTCCGAGTTTTTTATTGTTTTTATTTTTTATTTTTTTTTTTATGAATGAATCTTCAATTCCAGATATAAAAAAATTATTTCTACTAGGCCTTTTGACAGTTCTACAAGGTGAAATTTAAAATCGATCTCGTAAACCCTAGATCTCCCATATTCTCCACTGCCTCATATAGACCCTCATTAACACTGTGACTTCAACATACTTCTACCTAGTTTAATGAAATATAATGCAGCAATCAACATCAGTGACTTGCTAATTAATTTTGTACAAAAGGAAGGGCCAGGGGGCAGCAGCATTTCATTTACTTCTTCTTGGAAGTCATTGTTGCCAATCTTATTGCTAGAGACCAACATCAAGTAGCTAGGTTGTCCCATGCAGCTACATAAATTCAAATTCAAATACATCACATCAATTTTGTTTTTAACCATTAAAAACTGATCCCTTGTTTAGCCTCAGAGTTGGGTTCCTGTCATATATGCATATTCATGTATAGGAATCTCCTACCTCTCAGATTCTAGTATGTTTCAAATGTCTAATTCTCTCTGTGTAAGAATCAAATGTCTTATTATAACTTTTGACCTCCTTGATACTTGTAGATGACCCTTTACATTAAGCATTAGATATTGAAATGTTTGACTCTGACTCTAATAATCTCATCTGCAATTTTAACCTAGCAATCAACATCTAACCCAAAACATGATTCATTATCTGGGTTGGCCTTGGACTACTTTCTTAGGCTTTTACATAAAGGAAAAGGAGGTACATATATGATTTATTTTGCCTGTTGCTGATTATCACTTTGAGTCTTAGGAAAGCAAAGTCGGTGATCTCTACCTAACACCTTAAATGATGAGCACAAAAAAGAAGACATAAAGAAACATCCAGCTTTTACTTTCTCCATATATAACCTGAAAAACTGAATCAACCAGCTTCTGTGTAATAGCTGCATGTATACAAGTATCTGAATGCAGACGATGCTGAGGGAGATACTGCTACTCAGCAAAACGATAAGCGAATTCGACATACACAACTGGAAAGAAAATGTGGGATATGAGATCATCAAACTTAAAAAGCCTCCATCAGTTGTGGAGCAGCTAGCATTCTATGTCTCTCCAAACAGGTTTGCTTAGTTGCATGGATGTTGATCAAAGAGAAATATGTTTGATATACCCAATAAGTAGTTGACTACAAGGATTAGAATCAGGCCAGCCAATTTTCGAATGGTATTAATATGAACCTCCAACAATCAACTATTGTTAACGTGAACGACTGATACTAATATTTTCTTATATCGATGAATCATATGAGCCTTGCATATAAATTATGACGCGTTTAACCCGCTGTACAAATGACTAAGTGACGCTACCACACAAGATACAAGTAACAACATTATCAAGGTATAATTATTTTTTGTTTGTTTCAATTGAGGATCACTAGTGTCAAATATAATCGAATGTTCATTGCCACAAGGTTTTGCCCTTTTTAGGGTACACTTCTCATCCCAGTTGGCAGCGATCATCATCTTGAGGACAAAAGCCATGCAGCTCATGGTGTCTCAAAAAGTGAATGAAATGCTTACAGGGCTACCCAGATTACAGTCTCTCTCTCTCTCTCTCTCTCTCTCTCTCTCTATTTTATTCTTTTCTTGCTTCTTGGTTATGATTTGTAATTATGAGACATGCAAAAAGAAGAAAAGGGAGAGATTGATGGCGGGATTGGCGTTCTAATTTGCCTCAGCCAATTTGATGAATCAGCCAACTAAGAGAAAAAAGGCAGACAAGCTGTACCTAACTACCTACTCAACAAAAAAAAGTTGCAAAAGCATGGCAGTGTAATTTTTCAAATTATATATGGTGGAATTTTTGGAAAAGAGGAGACAAAGTGCTGTTATTTTATGTCCAAGAAGTTTCAGTATCCAAATAAAGCCAAAGTAGAAGATTTAACCTGCACTGTTTTCTTGATTTTTTTCATGAAAGACTTGAAGAGAGATTGTAGGATGTGCAAGTGAGCTGTGGCCTATTAGTTATTTGTAAAATTAATACCGTGAATGTTATGAGTTCGAATCTCACTAGCATATAGAGATTTGTGAAGTGAGGATAAAAAAAATAAAAAAAATTATGACTAAAAATATAGTAGGAAGCCAACCTTGTTGTCCCCAACACCAAGTAACGTGAATTGGCCAAGAAGACTCTACTCTCTCTACATCTACAGCTAGCTCCATGTTCCAATAAATAGAAAACCAGAGAGAACAAAGCAGAAGCACTAGTTCTTGTAGAATGCCCATGTTCATTTCTACTTTTATATATACTTTATGGTAATGGTACACGCACAAGGACGATGAGAGTGATCACTCAGGAACAAATTGAAGGACGATAAACGGATAAAATTGTACGACATCCAAAATACAGACTCTGGTCTTTATTTTGCCACACATTTCAGCTTTGTGGCCATTTATAGCCCTGAATTTTAAGGCATTAGAGTTTAGACCAACCTAATTAAGGTTCATCATCCACATTCCAAACCTGTAAAAAATTTGGACTGGGAACACAAAATTAGCTCATCCTAGTACAAAGACTCAACTTTATTGTATACAGGCTTATTAGATTAACCATACCAAATGAAGGGGCCTAATCATTTATACATACATAATTAGCAAGGGAATTAAAAAACCAAATTCGATAACGGTGTTTACTCACTGATATGATATCACATGGAACACTCCTGCACATGTCTACTCTGTGTTCCTGCACGGCCTAATCTGTTAATCCATATACTTGTACAAACATTGAAGTTTAGATTCAAAGCAGTACCTGGAGAAAGAAGGATTTGAAGCGACACTGGTCAATTTTCGGAAACTAATTGTGAGAGGATGAAACTACAAGCCTGTTCCCCGACAGATTAGCAGAGTTTTGGAACGAGTTCCTCTTAACCCTAACCAGTTATTTTATGTATCACAACCTCCACTACATATGTTGGGAAATTTTCTAAACGGGCATGTTACAAAGAAAAAGTATTAGGCATGCACGTACTTAATTGCTTCACATGAACTTGGACTGGTCACTTTCATTCCAGAGAACCAAGTAGAGTTAGCGATGTAGAGAACCTACCAACATCAGTTAACAAATCTCAGCCACATAATACAGTTAGTAGTAGTTATAAAATAGCTTGCATTGTTGTGTTGCCCCAATTATAAATACCTGCGTCCCCTCTGAACTGCTCAGTCTTACAACAAAAATGTATGAAACCTTACTTCATAAAGATAAGGCCAGAGAGCAAAATTCTAGACGTGACATCTGCAACATTGTGAAGCTGAACAGGTTGCAGGGGAGGCGGAGGCTTGCCCAGGGGCGGAACTATGTAGAGACTTGGGTGGGCTTAAGCCCTACCAAGATTTTGGCCAAAAAAAATATACCTATATATATAGTGTCCATAAAAAAAACAGGGAAGGGATTTGCAGAGCTAATATGGAGGCAAGAAGAGGAAGGGAAGAAGAGAAAGGAAGGAGAAAAAGAAAAGAAGAGAGAAATCAGAGGAAGAGGAAAGAGAGAGAGAGAAGAGAGCATAAGAGAGAATTGGATGCGGCACATCAGAGAAGAGAAAGGACGAGCTGGTCAGGAAAAAAAAAGAGGAAGAAAGAAAGAGAGAGAAGGGAGGAATAAGACGAGAGAAGGAGGATGAATAGAAAAACTGAAAAAGGCACGTGATGGTCAAAGGTCAAACAACTTGTTCCAATTTTTTTTGTTTGATTTTGGGGGTGTTTATGTTTTTTCTCTGATATTTGATTGGTCTAAAAATCTAAAATTTTAATTTATCAATGAGGTTCTTTAAAAAAAAAATTTCTCGCCTACCGGCGAGATTCATTAAAAAATTTACTTTGAAAATTAGCCCTCCCAACTTTTTCATTCTGGTTCCGCCACTGGGCTTGCCCGAGGTGGTGAAAAGAAACCACCCCAGGATGTCCCCCGTGGTCACTTGGCCGTGGTAGTTGGGGAAGCTAGGAGGCGGTTTGTGGTAAGGGCGGATTTCCTGAACCACCCGGTCTTACGGCAGCTGCTAGACCAAGCATATGAAGAGTATGGTCATGCTACCACTGGTCCTTTAGCTATACCTTGTGATGAGTTTCTCTTTGAAGATATTGTTCATTCTCTTAGAGGTGGTACAAGCACCAATAAATTCTCTTGCCTCTTCATGGCCTTCTGAGAAACGATCATCATGCTAGGTTTGATTACGGTACCTATGAGATTGTGATGGCTAGCTATCTCTCTATTTTGAGTAAGGCTGTTAGGATCACATTTACTGACCACATTGCCAACCACGATGGTTAGTAAACGTAGTCCAAATAGCATTATTCTTGTATTTAATAGCAAAAGCAAGCTTGTAGACAAAAAGGAGAATACAGTCTTCCCCTGCTACATTAATGCAGTACATAAAGCATTGACCAAGTATAAGATTTGTTCATCGATTGTTATCAAATATTGAGTTTTTTTTTTTTTTTTTTTTCATTTATTTACGTGTAAAGATGTTGAAAGATAGAACATATCTGGGTGGTTTTTTCATTTATTTACAGGTAAAGATGACCAAAACATATTCAAAACAGTCTCAAACAGGAAAATGAAATAACTGCATGATCTTCTTCCTTAAAACAGAGATTATCAAGTAGCACAAGAATTGGATAAATGAGGTGTTTCAGAATTGTGTATTAATAAGTTGAACCATTTCCTGTATGTTAGGAAAAACTTACATGGATTCTACAGAAGTAAATGGACAAGCAACGTATGGAATAACAGTATGATGTTTTACATCTATTCTTCCACTATTTTTCTGTTCTACAAAAATTAGACATAAAGGCCACATGCAGAATTAATTAAAGGGGACATACTGTTTACAAAGCCACTCTTTTTCATTGTCAAGTTCTTTTTGCCTTTCTTGAAAGGAACAAAAATTTTCAGAATACTATACCTCATGAGAGGGCATACAAAAAACATGATGCCCACAACCAGAGCTCCAATTAAAAGAACAAAATTTTATAGCAACACTCTGGCTAACTAATTAAGGACATGCTAAATGACTAGAAACATAGACTACTTTGATGCCAAAGGAAGCAATAAACTTTACCCTATTTTTACTATTGCTGCATGCTGATCTTCATTTCCTTTTAAGCTCAAATACCGTTGGAGAATATGAAAATCTAGTAGATTCCAGACATTGCCAACAATTCCACTTGACAGAGCATGATACACTTGTTTTGCAGCTACACGATGTTCTTCTAGAACTTTGACATCACTAAATAACTTTCTGAGAGCTTCTTCAAGTTCCAATCCACCAGAAACCTGCACGACCATTGACATAGAATGCCACAGATATCAAAGAGATGCTTGTTTTTTTTCCTGAGAAGCTGACATTTGAGAAGTCTTTTTAATGAGCAAAGATCCAGAACTATAGTTGAGCCTGTCAAAGGTTTAGGTGGCGATATATATATGGAGAAACTTTAGACAATCCATGACAGCAAGTACTAACACCACTACAAAAATTATCTTCCACCCAAAAGCAGAGTCAATACGGATATAATAGCTTACTAATTGAACTAATAACTAAAACAACAAATGGAGCTTACACACAAGAAATATGCTTTAAGAAATCAACTCTAAATGAACCTGAACGATGCCCATTCTACCCATGCAGTACTAAACGACTTAGCTTCAACCAAACAGATAAACGGAGTAAAGGCTACATGACATCTTATAAATTTCCAATCTAGAGCCTATATAAATGATCATATAACTAAAACTCTAAAAGAGTTTTCAGGTAGAACTGACCACTTCCAAATTCCAGGGTCAGGATCTCTACATTTGGCAAGACAAAACAAATCTGAATTCACGCCAACTGTATAAAATGGTAGAGTTTTCTCTCTAATGAAGTTATGACTAGCAAATCAGAGAGTAAATCATCAATGTGCTCCGCCAATTACAAAGGGAAATGTTGGCTGAGAATTCAAAATAATTAAGTTCAAACTACAAGACAATGACAACTTCTCATTTTGTTTTACTAGGCTTGCAATATTTTTTTTACGAGACTTGCTTAGTGATTACATTACATGTAAATTGATGAAGCATTTGTGATTTTTGGAGCTAAATCTTGAACAGTCTCAACAAATGGTACTTTGAAGGGCAGAAGATAGAGGTTATTCACACCTGTAGAACTGACAGAGGATTTAATTGTTGCATTTCCCGTACCATGCATGAAAAATGCCCGACATGAGGACCTGAAAAGGCAGAATAGTAAAGCATCTATCAGTGTGTGTGTGTGTTAAGAATCAACATCTGATTTGGTAGTAAATATTCACCAGTCAAAATGGCACAGCCAGCTGCAGCAGCTTCTGATATGTTGTGACCAGAAAGACTAGGAAAGAAGGAACCTCCAATTACAGCTACTGGAGTTAACCTATACAAATGTCTCAGTTCACCTATAAATCAAGTAAGGACAGAAAACATAAAATAAGGATTAAGGAGACTATATTTCCAAAAGCGATTTTAGGACAATTTAACTATGAAAGGTCTATGTCCTCATTTGTCTAAGAACCAAGTAGGTAGAAGATTTCAAAATTTGCTGACCTAATGTGTCCACCACCAATATATTTGTTCCTCTGACAACTTTATCATGCTGAGACCTCAAAGCTACACCATGCCCTTCTCTCCACAATTTCTACACCACTTAAGAAAATAGTATAAAATACAATTAATACATGTAAAGTTAAATAATTAATTTCAGGTTGTAAATCACAACGAAGACAAAAATTGATCATCAAGAGTTATATGTCAATAAAATTTAATGTGGTCGTACTTGAGCAATCTCTTTTCCATGCTGTGGACGTCGAGGCACAATAATGGTGAACAAACCAGGATACTCTTGCATGAGCACTTTGTGAATGCCTAGTATTACTGCAGAAAGTATTTGTGAGTTTTTCGACCAACATGAATCAACTAGCAGTAAATTACTGTGAAATGATTGTAAAGAAAATTAAAACCAGAAAGAAGTCAATAAAGATCCACAAGAAGAACCCAACCCATTGGAAGATTTCTATAATAAGATCACACACTATTCATGATTATCCTACGGTATCACCAATGTATTTGCTCGAATGGCTGTGTCAGAATAATATTCCGTCACACTCATAGTCAGGGAAGACATAAAGGAAGTGACTATTGCTTTAGCTGAATGTCACTACAAGAAAGCTAATGGATAAGGAAATGGATCACAACATGAACTAACCAAATAAAAAAAGCACCGATTTTAGTTAACAATGAAGTTGCAAGTCATAGTCGCACCAAACTAGGATCATATATGTGCCAGTTGCATAATACAATCAGGAAGAATATACGAAATAGAAACCAACTTAGGCAAGATAACATTCCATGATACAAGTGAGGTCTCTAATGAAACTCTAGCATGCGTATGACACCATATATACAGTACAGGAAGGTAGCAGGAAGTGACCTTCTTCTTCCCCCTTATGTATGGAAGAAGCCATCCAAACCTGCCTGTGGGAAAGGTGTACCGTCAAATCTTCTATACTTCTGATCTCTCCCTCACAAATGTCAAATTCTTCAACAACTGAATGGGAAAATAAAATCTGGATTATGATTTAGGATAGATGATCGCCTTCTTCAAGAATTGCTAATATATATTATTGACAAGAATAAGACCTAAAACATATTATTTAGACTTTCCCATTGACTCTCAAAAGGTATTAGAATAAATCATAAGCTTCATTTGCATTCCACATGTTAACCAAAACACATATGTAAGTTCTCATTCTGAAGCGTACCATATTTCAGGTCACCAGAAAAGTTGATGACAAAAGGTGGGGCATGCAGTAGCTGAAAGTGGATGGCTTGCATAGTGCTCTTTACCATGCAACGAAATCAATTAGAGCACATAACAACAGAAGACACAGATTACTACAATATAATGTATAGCAGCACATACCAATGGGGCAATCAATGAAAACTTAGAGAGCATCAATGAAATAAGTGGAAGAAGCACTGGTCCTGACCAACGTTTAAAGGACTTAGAAGATACCCGTGCATTTAACAACGCCAGCATGATCTGAAGAGAATGTGGATCACATAAGGGTTATATAAAATCAGAAGCATGACATAAGTACACCAATGTTATAATTATACCACAGTACACATATAACAAGCTGATGAGAATCAAGCATTCACGTTACACAAATTGACAAAGTAGCCAAGCTAAGTAAAAATTAGCAAGCAGATACAGTTGCACGGTGGAACCTTTGGAGGGGAATTAAACAGCCATTTAGAGTAAAATGGAAAATTCATACTAGAGCTATATTTTTAAGTTTATTTATTTTCTCTGAAGATTAAATGAGGAAATGAGGTTTGTGAGATACATTACTTACACCCTTTTCTGAAGCACCGATGATCAAATTCGGCCACAGTTCACTCTCCATTAACACAATTGCATTTGGCTTCCAGTGACCAAGGAATGTGCCCATAGCAGCAGGGGTATCAATCGGCGCAAACTAGTTCAAATTGCAAAGTTTGAGTACATCACAACCAGAAATATGCTATCTTTACTTTGAGTTAGGCCACAGAGCAATAATACATTGTAACATATTTATTTACCAGAGTAAAAGTACCTGATGAATGACACTAGTTGGAAGACGTTTCTTTATTACTTCACTGCACAAAAAGAGAACAAAGAAAAAAGAAAACCATAATAAGTTCTGAGTTGCTTTTCAAAGATACAAACTTGGCATAAACTGCATCTACACACAAATCGGAATCGAGAAAGTGAAAGAGGAGATGCAGATTTGGTCTTACAATGCAGACGACGTCGTAGTGGTCATCAAAATGGTTAAATCAGGCCTGCGCTGAATACATTGTTTGATCACAGGAATCGCAGACATTCCTTCACCTGCTTTTCAATTTTCACGGCACCGAAACAGTAAATCAAATTGAAACTCTTGGAGCATTTCAAAACAAACGAATCATAACCAATTGATTCAAATCTCTCTGTCAGTGATTTTGCTCAATTGAATGAATTAAAGGAATCGGCTTGAATACGTACCTAACGAGACGGCGTGGAACCAGAGGAGTGGGCCCGGAGGACGAGGGAGCGAAGGGCGGCCGAGACGCTCAGGCCAGCGGAGTGGGTGCTCGAGGCCTCGGAGTTTACGCCAGTGAAGATGGAGGTACAGAAATGGAGAGAGACCATGGCTCACCGCCCTGTAAATGTTGTAAACCACCTTGCCCTGAGTTGCCGCCATTTCTTTTTCACCGAGTAGAAAGAAGGAAGTCACTTCAGGGGGAATGATTTTTTAGTCCACAAAAGCTTCAAATGTTATAAACGTTCATTTTTTCAATAATAATAAATAAAAAAAACGTTCATTTTTATTAGGGTTTTTTTTGTTTTTTTTACATATTCCTTCCATTTTACTGGTTAATCTTCATATACGCTGCTTGATCTCTGTCTTCTATTTAATTGGTGCAGTGAATTTTGTTGTAGAGATTCTTACTTATCCTTCCACCATGTTTTCTGGATTGAATGCTTCCGCCTCTGTTAGATCTTCCTAATATGCATTATTTGATTCATATGCTTCCAATCTTTCTAACCTTTCTCATTCTTTAGCATTCAAAAATTAATGAACTTTCTATGTAGCTTTGCTCATTCAAAATTTAGAGTTTAGGGGTTAGGGTAGGTTTAGGGTTTAGGGGTTAGGGTTTAAGGTTTTGGTATAATATTTGTATTTTTTTTAATAATTTAATGGATTTTGAATTTGATATAATTAATATTTTATAATATATATTAATTTTGATCTAATCTAAATCATTAAATGAATCTAAGGGTTTAGAATGTGGTTAGCTTCATATTATGAAGCTAACATGTTAATTTTAGAGCGCTACTCATAGTATATATCTATACATAGGGGGTAGGCTAGGGTACGGTGATGTATGCCATACCCCCATTTACAATTTTTTTAAACAAAAAATTACATCTAATTGAACCAAAATTACTACATTGACAACAAAGTTACCACATTCGTTTTACACTATTTACATATAATTGAACAAAAATTACAACTTTGACAACAAATTGTTTATAAACTTGTAACAAGGTCATAGATGGAGTAATTACCTCTAATAGAACAAAGATTACACAAAAAAAGACTCGTTACCATAATGACAACACATTTTGTTGTTATATTTGTAAATGGAGGTATGACATGCATCTCAGTATTGTAGAACTTCCCCTATATATAGTATATAATATAATATATATATATATATATAGACACGCATAAAATGATATAAAAATTTTGTTTGGTGCCCTCTAAAATTTTGGGCCCGAGGCAACCGCCTCTTGAACTTCATATCAGGTACGGGTTTGTTTTCTACATGTCTTGTAGTACAGATGTTGACGAACTTGCTCTAGAAGAATAGACTAAGATGACTGATCATTCCATAGCTCATGTTCAACTATTTGATCTCATCTATATAGTAAAACCTCAATAAATGAATAATTCCGGGACCGGAAAAAATTATTATTTTAGCGGGATTATTTAATTATAGCTAAATGAATAATTTATTAATTTATCGATATTTTATTAATTTATAAATAATTTTCTGTTTTCAAAGCAAAATATGCTCATGTATCTTATGGAAAGTCATAGTCATAGATCCATGTACTAGTCAAACTTTCTAATGGACATTAAAAATAAGAAGATATAAGGGTTTTATGTACATTAAAAATATGCACATGTATATACATAGAACATGATCTCTATATAACAATCTATGAAACCCAAAATCATGTCATCTTGTTCCTTCATATGCATGATGAATTTTTATGTACTCTTTTTTTATGTATTTTAATCAATTATTAATTTATATATTCGATGGGCCCTAAGGAAAGGTAGAAAAAATTATCATCTTATGCATTAAGCGAAATTATTATTTTAATACAAAGGCCCGAGTCGGGACCGGAGTTTTTTATTATCTAAGCGAGGTTATTATTTTATCGAATATTTATTTATCGAGGTTTTACTGTATCTTTTAATATCTTCTACAGTGGGAATAAGATATGATACAGTACGTTGATGGCTAAATTATTTATTTGATTTTTTTAATTTTTTTACTACAATGAAAGAGTGGTTTAGTATTGATCATGGCATTCTCATACGTAATGAAAATTATATTTGAATGAGAATATTTTCCAAAGACAAAAGTCAAATGGGAAAATTGGTCTAATTAATTAGTTTATTATGGCTGTCTATCAGCTTTATCTTTCCGATGTGACACCGTTCTAAAACAAATGGCGTTGCCCAGATTGCTGGTTTGTCAACCCTTGCTAGTTGGTGCATGTTAGAATACATAGTTTTTATAGAGACTCCTGCTATTATTTCGGGCTGTTCTCTCGATGCTTATTATGTTTTGGGGTTTAGGCACTATGTCCCCCCCCTTGTATTATGCAGTTTCATTAATCAAGGCTTGAGGGCAGCCGCACCGGCCCTTATTTCAAAAAAAAAAACCATATGTATCCTAATCAAAGGGTAAAATTCTCAAATGGTACCTGAACTATCACGAAATGCACTTTTTAAGGATTTTAAGTGCATTTCGTGATAGTTCAGGTACCATTTAAGAATTTTACCCCCAAATCAAAATGGCGCCCAATGATCAAATCAAAAGCCATATAAGGGGATGCTTGATGGAAACACCCAACAAGCGAAAATGTAGAAGAACTCAAGAGTATGAATTATTTCTATTATTTATTTATTTTTAATTTTAAAGAAAAGTACAATAATTTCTATTATGAATAATATTATGTGATTGGACCACATAAAATGAGCTAAGCATTGCTGAAACTTAATATTAATTCTGTGTCTTGTACTGAAAAGAAAGGTTGATTGCATACGCCAAGATTAGGTGAATGATCTCCAAGTTCAATCAAGGCCATAGGCTCTGGGTGATGTAACGACTAACTGAGTACATTTTCCTTTGTCAAATTTCATGTCTTAGAGAAAATGAAATCATTCATTATAAAAGGGATGAGAAAATGAGAGGATGCCTATGTTCTAGCTTTATCATTTATATCCGTACATACCATGATAATAATATAAGGTATGCTCCCTTAATTCTATTCGTAAGCTGATGAAAATTGCAGCAGGAAAGTGACTTAATTAGAGGTGATATTATATTAAACAACAAAGGTACTGATATTTAACATATAATTTTTTTTAAGATTAATTCAGATAGTGATATTATATTAACCATGGTACATATGGTCCCAAAACCCACCGCGTTAATCGGCTGGTGTCCCTACTGAGAATGTTTAAGGACATGTCTAGCAAAAGACTGATTATCTGATTGATGAGGGGTGATTTGGTATGATTAAAATTAAAAAAGTTTAGGGTATATCACGTCATGAAAATATAATATCAGGAATTAGATAGATGAAAGGTGTAAAGTGTTTTTTTTAAGGGAAAAATTAACAACAATTGATATATTAAATAAAACTTAGGAGTACAATGGATAGATGCAAAACTGCATCGAAAATAATAAAATTACAAAAGCAAAGCAAGATGCACAGGCTCATATGAATTTAAAGATAACAAAAACAAGACAAAATGCCAGAAGGTATCAAACAATGCATTGCGTGAGTCAATTGAGCAGTGAAGATTGTAGCTGTAACCGTAACTTGTGTGACACACCACACGATTCCAATGCGAAAAATGAGAACTTCCATCACGGGAACTCTACAACCGGGAGATCGAAGCCGACTAAAGATGTCAGAAACTTGGCTGATGGCAGACGAACTCCCATAGACCAAAATCATGAACTTGGGGCCTATATCCAATAACAGCAGTGATTTGGAGCTCGAATCCAAAAGAGAACCCAAATCCAAATCCATAACCAAGACTTACCCGAATCTCGGATTCGGATATGGAATCGACCCAAATCCAAACCAACTAAGGCTACGCTAGAGTTCTCTCTAGCGAAAAACATAGTTTAAACTTTAAACTGATTCTTGACTTTCAAGTTATGAAACATGTAAAATTCAGAATGGTGACATGAATTTAACTTGAATAAATATTAATCAATTGAAATAAAATATATATACTAATATTGTATACATGTTAAAGATAAGTATTTTTTAGATTAAATAATTTAGAAATTCCACACGAAAAGAGACAAATTTTCTCATTTGCTAAGAGTGTACGTAAGAGTATACGTGATTGGATTTGTCACGTAATATAATCACAAACTATATATTATAAACACTGCTTACTTCAAATAATATACAAGAAATTGAACATATACCATAAAAATGGAGAGCAACGAGGTTGTGGGTTTGATATTAGGGGTGTTACTATTATGGGTCTCATGTGTATTAGCAACAAAACCTCGACGGCATCGTTCGGAGAAGCTAGGGCAGCTCCCCCCAGGACCAAGATGGTGGCCAGTGGTTGGAAACATTTTTCAACTGGGTTGGGCACCACCCCACGAGTCATTTGCCATATTATCCCGCAAGCACGGCCCGATCATGACCCTATGGCTGGGGTCAATGAGCACCGTGGTGATTTCATCAAATAACGTGGCTCGTGAAATGTTCAAGAACCATGATGTGGTGTTAGCTGGTCGAAAAATATACGAGGCCATGAAAGGTAAATCTTTTTAAACAGAGCGAGATTTTTGTGCCTCAACCTAATTGTCAATATGTTCGATCAAGAATTATCTGATTTTTATTTTACCCCTAGGGGATTATGGTAATGAGGGTTCGCTTATCACGGCCCAATATGGGCCACACTGGCGCATGTTGAGACGGTTATGCACCACCGAGTTCTTTGTGACAAGCCGCCTAGACGCCATGCGTGGTGTTCGTGGCACGTGCATTGATCGCATGGTGCAGTTCATAGAGGATGCTAGTCGTACCAGTGACAAATCTGATATTGGTGCCAATGTTAAAAGCATTGATGTGGGTAGGTTCTTTTTCTTGATGGCTTTTAATCTAATTGGGAACCTCATGTTTTCCAAGGATCTGTTGGACCCAAAATCGGAGAGAGGGGCTGGGTTCTTTTACCATGCAGGTAAGGTTATGGAGATGGCTGGGAAGCCTAATATGGCCGATTTCTTTCCAGCTCTGCGTTGGCTTGACCCGCAAGGCATTAGGAAGAACACCCAATTCCATGTCGAAAAAGCGTTTGAAATTGCAGGTGAGTTCATCAAGGAACGAATGGAAAGCATGAACATCATTGATGGATATGATGTTGACACAGAGAAGACTAAGGACTTCTTAGATGTGCTCTTGCAGTACGACTCTCAGGGTGATGGTGTTGATGATGAGGCCTATAGGTTCTCATCTCCCAGAACCATCAATGTGATTGTCTTTGTAAGCACTCTAACTCTATTCCTTTGAATTTTCAAGTTCTCTCTCACACCGTCTAACATATATGCTTGTATATATTCTGCAGGTTTCTCTTTATAATATGTTGATGACAATTACAATTGTAGTTGTTAACTAATGTGATTATAAAATAGTTGCTTTAGCACATCAGTCAATATATAAAAATAAAAGTTTTAGTTATCAATTTATCATATTGACTAATCACGTAATTGACATAACGTAGCAATTGATGTATCATATTGTGTACTTATTACATCAATTCTTGAACTGTCGGTTGATTAACTATTATATCATTCCATCAATTACTAATCGTACGTAAAAGAAATATAATCCTTAAATTAAATAAATTACTTTCCAGGAAATGTTCACGGCAGGGACAGACACTACCACAAGCACCTTGGAGTGGGCGATGGCGGAGCTACTCAACAATCCGAAAACCCTAAAGAAAGTTCAGGCCGAGCTAAGGAGCACCATAATTTCCGGCAAGAAGCTCGAAGAGAAAGACATTGAAAACCTCCCCTACCTCAGTGCAGTCATCAAAGAGACTTTAAGACTTCACCCACCTCTTCCTTTCTTAGTCCCACACATGGCCATGGACTCCTGCAAAATGCTAGGATACCACATTCCAAAAGACACCCAAATCCTAGTCAATGTTTGGGCAATTGGACGTGACCCCAAAACGTGGGAGGACCCATTAATATTCAAGCCAGAGAGGTTCTTGATGCCTAACATGGTTGATTACAAAGGACACCACTTTGAGTTCATACCATTTGGTGCTGGGCGTCGGATGTGTCCTGCTGTGCCACTAGTCTCTAGGGTTCTTCCTCTAGCTCTCGGGTCGCTCTTGCATTCCTTTGATTGGGTTTTACCAGATGGCCTCAAGCCAGAGAATATGGACATGGCTGAAAGGATGGGAATAACACTTCGGAAATCTGTCCCTTTAGATGTGATACCTATACCGTACAAAGAGCCTGTGAGAGGCTAAGTAATACTAAAATAAGGATCATATAAACTAACGCATAGTATAATCCGTTAATATGATCAGAAAATATGATCCGATCCATTTAAGCTTGCTCCGGATACTAGTATAATTAATGCATTCATTTTTAGAATAAAACCATTGGAAGCAAATAAATAAGCAATGGGTTACTTAATTAATTTGTAATAATTAATATAGATTTTGTAAATGCTTTGCCAATGAATTTGGTTGTGTATATACGTGATGATATCCTGTCATACATATTCTCTTTCACCTAAAAGAGAATTATCGATCAGTGTTTGTTTAATTTGGGATTTATATTGTGAAAGCTAGCTGGAATATATAATATTGATAAAGTTTGTTGATCCTTTTTGTTATATATTATCCTTACAAAAGTTTGGCAGCTATATGTTTTTCTTCAAGTACTTGACATTAATACAATTATCGATGGATGCTTATGGAGTTTAGGGTTAATTAGGATTCTCCAATAATTTCTTAATTTCATCAGTGGTAATTAAAGCCTAGGAATAAGAGGAAGAGGCTTGGGACACATCGAACTCATGCATCGATCATATGATACATATAGTTGATCATGAGCGATGAGAGCTTATAGCCATATATTTTTAAAACAATTACCTTCAAACCGATAGCGAGATTGGATTGTCGACTCTCCCATCGTTAGCTAGCTAGTTAATTTGTCAAAAGAGACCATTAAGAGCCGACATGTATATATATTATGAGGGATAATTTTAGATTCATCATTCATTGTGATTAATGTATTTTCATTTTATAATTTCATAATTTAACCATTTATCTTTTAAATACGTTAATCACAATAAAAAGTGAATTTTTAGGTTCACCCAAGGAATAGCATCCGAGAGTTGCTAGCAGGATATCAACACATCAAACTTCATATTCACTCATTTAGTACCTCAAGCTATTAGTGCAGGATTAGACTGAAACATTTGACGCCGTCTGTGAGAATACGAATAAACATTTGAAGCCATTCCCTATTGTTGGAATCCAATAGGTGGAAAACGCAACCCTAGAAATTAAACCCTAACCATATATCTTAGAGGAGGAGCGAAGCAATTAACTATATGTGCTTACTCTAATAGTAATTTTTACGTGCAATGTTTGGTATCCTCTGGTAGGAGTACCAGCGCTAGTAAGATTTAGATTGGTCGACTTTCATTTTCATCTTCTATTCTAGATATCCAACTAAGCGTTTATGAAACTGCTATGGTTTGATATTAATTGCGTTAGAATAGGCCATTACAGGGGACCGGAAGGAGCTAGCTATAGGGTTTGAAGTGTGAGCAAATGATGAGAAAATGTGAACTAAAACAGTAAAAAATTAGCTGAATAAACAAAACAGAAGAAATGAGAAGAGATAGAAAAAGCTACTGGTCAACAAAGAAATGCCCATTCACTCATGTACTTTCTCTCCCTTGAATAAAATGGTATTGCAAAGGCCATTAACTTAGAAACATTAACATATTCATACCCTAAAAAGTGCATGGATTACTAAACCTCAAGAAAAGAAAAATTGAGCATGACAATAATTCATATTACAATAGCTTGTTGACAAGATGGCATGGATAAAGAGGTTTTTGTTGGCAAGTACTGCATGCTCAATATACTGATGTTATATGGAATCTTTTACGTCAAGAAAGAGAACAGAGAACTTAAAGTCTAATATTAATATTGCATCGTGGCAAGTCCTTTGATATATTTGTTTCTCTAACGTAGATGTGCTCGTTCTATATATATTATCTGCAATTAACGTACCTTAAAATTTAAATGACCAATGGCGATCGATCATGAGTACGTACTGCAGCTTTTGATTCCTTATCACGAATAAGCAGGATACCTTTCACAGCAGTACAAAAGATGGCTATGTGTTGATAAAATAGAAGTTTTTTCACAAAGAAAACGACATAAGAATGGTTTTTTGTTAGTTGTCAGCTAGACAACTATTGTAGTTTTTGTTTCTCGGCCAGAAGACGAATATTGTAGCTGGTATTTAGCCGATCGGAATTTTTTTTTTATGAAATGTCCTACGTACTGCCCGAGCTTTCCGATCAACCAATCCCCTATTTCAAGGACCAGCCACTGGAGCATTTTCAATGCCAACACTCCTGCTCCATAACTTCATGAGATCCACTTCTAACAAATTATCTTGATGTATTTATTTGAAATAAGAAATCAATTCTGAGATCAAGAATCCATGATTCAGGGTCTTGTAATATTTAGGTGTTAACGTACATTGTAGAATTATAATTTATAAATATATATTATTTGATTACGCTGTTCTTCTATGCTAAGATCCAAGGTCAACTTTCCGGCCATTTGCGCGCATCATAAATTAACCATGCATATGTCGGAAGATTAATGCGTTTACAGAAAGATCCAAATAAAAAATGATAAGAAGTATCTTTTATCAAGGGTTAATTAGTTGAATATATTGATACTGTCAAACTAATAATTAACTATCATTTTGTGACACACACAAGGCCGGTCAAAATATAACTAATACAAATAATCAGAGGCTCCTTATTTTAACCGTACAGTTCATACATTTATGATATAAACACGAACCAAGGTTCAGCTTAATTACCCATCTAATATTTCTACTTCATTATTTCTTCAGCTAGATGGAGTACTTGCCCTGGAATTCTCTTGTTTATTTTATCATACCATCTCTGCTCTTCTTGCTCATCCGCTGGAGATCAAACTCAGGTGACAATCATGGGTTTCCACCCGGACCACCGGGATGGCCACTTCTCGGCAACATGCTCGACCTCGGAGCAATGCCGCACAAAACCCTCACCGAGCTACGACACAAATTCGGTTCAGTGGTATGGCTAAGAATCGGTGCCCGAAACACCTTGGTAATCCAATCCGCCAAAGCAGCCACCGAGTTTTTCAAAAACCACGACCTGACGTTTGTTGAACGGTCCATCAATGAAGGTAGTCGTGTTCATGACTACCATAAGGGGTCACTCGCTCTGGCCCCTTATGGGTCACACTGGCGGGTGTTAAGGCGCCTAGTGACCGTAGACATGTTGACCAACAAGCGTATCAATGACACCACTTCGATACGCAGAAAGTGCGTTGAAAACATGCAAAAATGGATAGAAGAGGAAGCCTCTAAACTTAAGGAGAATGGATTATCATCATCACATGGAGTGCACGTCGCTCGTTTCGTGTTCCTCATGACATTCAATCTTCTTGGGAATCTCATGTTGTCGAGGGACTTGGTGGATCCGAATTCGAAAGAAGGGTTGGAGTTTTTTGAGGCAATGAGAGAACTGATGGAGGCAAATGGGCATGCAAACATAGCGGACTACTTTCCATGGCTGAGGTGGCTTGATCCACAGGGTGTGAAGAGAAGGATGAAGAAGAATGTTGGAAAAGCTCTGGAAATTGCCTCTAGTTTTGTGAAGGTGCGCATGAAAGAGAGGATGTTGGTGGGTGGAGAGAAAACTAGGGACTTTCTGGATGTGTTGCTTGAATTTGAAGGCAATAGAAATGATGAAACAGCCAAGATTTCCGATCATCATCTCAATATTTTCATTCTGGTAAGTGAAATTTTCTAGCAATTCAATTTTATGTCCAATCATCATCTCAATATTTGCATGAAAAATTATTTACTTTAGTATACCTTAATTAGGTTAGGTTTATAATTACGCTGAAATCCTTAAAGTAAAATCCAAAGAAAAGGAGAATCTATTATGACAAATTGTTCAACCTGGAAGTTTTTCTTTCTTTTATATCTCTCTTGTGTAGGTGACAATCTATGCCTCCTGAATGCTTACCATGAGTTTAATTGTATAACTACTTACCTCTGTATTTATTGAGTCTGTTGGTATAAATTAATAGGCTTACAGCTGGTGGCATGAGTTAATTTCTCAAATCTCAGGTCTCACTTCTATGTATCGAGTTTGTATATATAACTACTTAAATTCATATGCATATATGATGCGCTTCACATGAGAGGGAATATTAGTTTGATAAGCGCGACACACACACACACACACACACATTAATTCTTGTAGTATATATTAATTGCTTAATTAGTTTAATTATAATATATACAAAGCTTGAATCCAAAGAGATTTGCAAAAGTTGGACTGCCATGATTTAGCAGGGTCAAATATAACAGTAACAAATCAAATATGGGGTTCAGGAAATATTCATTGCCGGTTCAGAAACAACAAGCAGCACAACAGAATGGGCACTGACCGAGCTCTTATGCAACCCAGAGACACTGATCAAGGCCAAATCCGAGCTCAATCAAGTGATAGGTCCAAACAGAAAGATTGAAGAGAGTGACATTGACAATCTTCCATACTTGCAGTGCATAATCAAAGAAACACTGAGATTGCATCCACCAATCCCATTCCTCATACCAAGGAGAGCTACGCAAGACACCAAATTCATGGGGTACTTCGTCCCCAAAGATACACAGGTGTTTGTGAATGCTTATGCAATTGGAAGAGACCCAGATGTGTGGATTAACGAGCCTGATTCATTTAAGCCTGAGAGGTTTATAGGCTCAAAAGTTGATTATAAGGGTCAGCACTATGAGTTGATTCCTTTTGGAGCTGGGAGAAGAATGTGTGCTGGTGTGCCATTGGGTCATAGAATGCTACACCTTACTTTGGGATTATTGCTTCAACAATTTGACTGGGCACTTGATGGAAATGTTACTAAAGAGACTATGAATTGGAATGACAGGCTAGGAATAACAATGAGAAAGTCCGAGCCATTACTAGCAGTGCCTACAAAGTGCTTAGTTTAGTTCACTCTATAGATTCAATATTTGTGATAGGTAGCAAAAACACAGTTGTCCGAGCCATTTTTCTGCTTTCAGTATCTTGTTTCCAAATTATCTATGTTCTCTTTTGCTTGGTTTGTATAGCGGTACATAAAAAAACTTATATAAAATGTGTCTTCTATATTTATACTATTATTCAAGAGAAGAGAAATTGTCAATCATAAGTGATTTTTGTTGTTACGTACATAAATGTTTATGTATTCTTGACGAGTAGGCTAGACTGTATTCTTGCACCCACATAAATTGATCACGCTTATGGTCATTTTTTTTTTGCATGTACATAAATGTCCCTCACATATTAAAATATTTTAAACCAAATTAATCAGAAATAATAAAATAGTCAAATTATAGATAAAAAAAACACTCAACTGCTTAACCAATAATCACCCACCATCTTTAAATTAAGTAATTAACCACTTCCACTCCCAAACAAACTGAACAAAGTTAACTACTTCCATTAATTCTACTCAAACATGGCGGACTACTTAATTTCCATGGCGGAGATGGCTTGATCCACAAGGTATGAAGAGAATTAAGGATGAAGGACTTTGGAAGAGCTCTTGAAATTGCCTCTAATTATGTGAAGGTGCGCATGAAAGAGAGGAAGGTGGATTGGGAGAAAAGTAGGGATTCTCTGGTGTTGCTTGAGTTTGAAGGCAATGGAAATGATGAACCATCCAATTGGATTTCTGAATATGATATCAATATTTTCATACTGGTAAGTGGTGTTTGGACCTTGGACTCGCTCGAATGAACTAATTCTATTCAATCTTCATATTATTCGATCTAGTGATCAATTTCCGGAAATCTTTAGTCACTTGTCATGTGATCGATGGTATTAAAGCAATCCTCCTAGGTTGAGTAACGTACACTTGTATTCTTCACTTCGTTTTTGTATTTATTAACCTCCATTAGAGCTACGGAATATTGGTTTGATATATATACGTACACTTTCAGACTAACTATTGTATACAAATTAGTTTTGTTTAATTAGTATATACAACTTTAGCAGATATATAGCTCAGTTGGGGTGTTTAGCCTTATCCTTTAACTTAATCCAACCAACCATGAAGATCGGAGGCCGGTAGATACATTCTTTATGCTGATAAGAAACAAGAGCTTGAATCCAAAGAGCTTTGTACTTAACTCCATACTGCATGATACCTTTATAAAACTGTGTATGCATGTACTTGCATTTAAAACCAATTGCTTTGTCCCAAAAACATCATATATTTAATTCAAGAAGGACTATATAACATGATTCAGCACATAGTAAAACTTGAATGTATAATATTCACTGAGCTCAACAGTAACAAATAATTACAAACTTGGTGCAGGAGATATTTTTGGCTGGTTCAGAAACAACAAGCAGCACTATATATAGAATGGGAATTGATTGACAGACCAAGCTAGTATGCAAGCCACCCAGAGACACTAATTAAGGCCGCCAAATAGAACTCAATCAAGTGATCGGTCTAAAGTCTAAACAGAATGATTGAAGAGTCATTGCAAGGCCTTTGACTTTTAAGGGCAAACATGAACATTTGATTGATATAATAATATAAAATAGTAGTGGGAGTGTGAATTGGAAAATACTTTCATCCAAATGAGTTTGGATGAGTCCGTCTAAACTATCTATTTTTGCGTATATTCGGCTTCATATTTTCATAATCCAACCATTCATCTTTTAAATCACCATCTAAATATCATATATACAAAACTTTAATCAAATTAGAGATCGTTTGATCATCCAATTATATCAAACAAATGGACGGTTTCGATGAAAGTTAACATTCTCATTACAACTGTTCATTTGTTTGATATAGTTGGATGATCAAACGATCTCCAATTTGATTAAATTTTTGCATAGATAATGTTTAGAGTGTGATTTAAAAGATTAATGGTTGAATTATGAAAATATAATATGTAGTGAGCAAAAATTGGATGAGTTTGGATGAGGCTCATCCAAACTCATTTGGATGAGAGTATTTTCCGTGTGAATTTTACTCCCAAAAAACACAAAACTAATTTTTAATTAAACCATAAAAATAATCAAATTATATATCAAACCCACTTATAAATTAGCTGGCTAGGTTGCTCACTTGTTCGATCTTATTAAATGGATCCATTCTGTACTATCCAATTAGTTATTATAAATACATTAGCCATTGTCAAGATTCATGGCTGATCGATGTGTCCATTAAAAATCAAAATAATAAAGTCGCTTTCGATCTACACTTACAAATTAATTATAAAATGAGATCTGATACTTCAGCAGATACTTATAGTAGCTATAGATCCAAGGTTCGATCCCCAACACTCCCAACTAAAAGTCCTTGCTGGTAGCTAGGTTGATGAGTACCGGGGTCTTACAGGACCCATGCGCACTGGTGAAGGCGTCAGTAGCTCGACTGATAGATGTTTGCGGGTCCTTCCACCTGCCACACAATGTGGTAGTGTGGGATTTGGGACGTTGCAGAGTTTGTTTGCTCCCACCACTGGTAAATGGCTCTGGACCCAGATGTTAGCTGGGCTCTTGAGAGCAACGCGCTGGTTGTTCATAATGTTCCTGGACTGAGGAGCTGCCTCCCCGTCCAAAATACCAATTTCCCAAAAAAAAAAAAAAAGACAAACGAGCATACCAGCATGGCCACGGGTTCCACAAGTTTGTTGACTTGATAATTAATTTGATATTGATACTATCAAACGAGCATATAATATACAAACGAACAGGGCTTAATTAGCTGAATTAACAACCCAACTTATTAACACTTGTACGTACTTCATCAATTTCTTGAGCTAGATGGAGTACTTGCCCTGGAGTTTTCTTGTTTATTTTGTCATACCAGCTCTGCTCTTCTTGCTCATCCGTCGGAGATCAAACTCAAGCAAAGATAATGAGCTGCCACCCGGCCCACCAGGATGGCCAATACTCGGCAACATACTCGACCTTGGAGGGATGCCACACAAAACCCTCACCAAGCTGCGTCACATGCACGTTTGGTCCGGTGATATGGCTAAGAATTGGTGCCCGAAACACCATGGCAATCCTCTCCACCAAAGCAGCCACCGAGTTTTTCAAAAACCACGACCTGTCCTTCGCTGACCGCTCCATCACCGAAGGGAGTCGTGTCCACGACTACCATAAGGGGTCACTCGCTTTGGCCCCTTATGGGTCACACTGGCGCGTGTTAAAGCGCCTGTTGACTGTTGACATGTTGACCAACAAGCGTATCAACGACACGGCTGCGATTCGCAGAAAGTGTGTTGACAACATGCAGAAGTGGATAGAAGAGGAAGCCTGTAAGCTCCAAGAGAATGGATCATCATCACGAGGACTGCACGTGGCTCGCTTTGTGTTCCTCACGGCGTTTAATCTTCTTGGGAATCTCCTGTTGTCGAGGGACTTGGTGGATCCGAAATCAAAAGAAGGGCTGGAGTTTTTCGATGCGGTGAAGGGAGTGATGGAGACGAATGGGCTTGCCAACATGGCCGACTACTTTCCATGGCTGAGGTGGCTTGATCCACAAGGTGTGAAGAGAAGAATGAAGAAGGATATGGCAAAGGCTCTGGAAATTGCCTCTGGTTTTGTGAAGGCGCGCTTGAATGAGAAGCAGTTGGTGGGTGGAGAGAAAACTAGGGACTTTCTGGATGTGCTGCTTGAATTTGAAGGCAATGGAAATGGTGAAGATGCCAAAATTTCTGATCATGACATCAATATTTTCATACTGGTAGGTTGTGTTAGCGCTTAGCTCTAAGCCTCTAATTAACTTCTATTGAAATGCATGTTCAATTGTTTCTAACAATTTTAATTAGCTGTAACAAAAATGTGGTGCAGGAAATGTTTTTGGCAGGTTCAGAAACAACAAGCAGCATTATAGAATGGGCATTGACAGAGCTACTATGCAACCCAGAGACACTAATTAAGGCCAAAACAGAACTCAATCAAGTGATCGGTCTAAACAGAAAGATTGAAGAATCTGACATTGACAATCTTCCATACTTGCAGGGCATAATCAAAGAAACACTAAGATTACATCCACCTGTACCATTCCTCATACCAAGAAAAGCTATGCAAGACACCGAATTCATGGTGTACGTAGTACCCAAAAATACACGGGTCTTTGTGAATGCCTACGCAATTGGAAGAGACCCAGATGTGTGGATTGACGAGCCTGATTCATTTAAGCCTGAGAGGTTTATAGGCTCAAAAGTTGATTATAAGGGTCAGCATTATGAGTTGATTCCTTTTGGAGCTGGGAGAAGAATGTGTGCTGGTGTGCCATTGGGTCATAGAATGCTGCACCTTACTTTGGGCTTATTGCTTCACCAATTTGACTGGGCACTTGATGGAAATGTTACTAAAGAGACTATGAATTGGAATGACAAGCTAGGAATAACAATGAGAAAGTCCGAGCCATTACTAGCAGTGCCTACAAAGTGCTTGGTATAGTTTATTATAGGATCAATATTGTGATCATTAGAAAAAACACACTTGTTATGCGCTTAGCTGCTTTCGTTATATTGTTTCCAAATTCCAGTAGTTGTTGGTTTATTTTATTGTTCTCGCTTTTTTATTTTCAGTTGCATGCACTTGATGCTTCTATCATTTGTATTTTTAAATTGTTGAATAAAGATTGTCACATTTGATCCAAGAAAAAAAAAAGTGCAAGAGCAAATGATTTTGCGCAGTTATTTGTTCCCATTGATAGTGTTATATATATTTGATATGAAATTGATCCTAACTATTATCCATTAATCTAGTAACTGTTGAAGGAAACATACTTTGTATGTGCCTTGTCAACCTAGGATTAGATTAGTTAGTATAGCATATGGATTACATATTGAATAGAAGTCCTATTGGGACATGGATTGTACCTTTGTGTTTCTCTATATATAGAGGCACCTATTCATTAATAAAGAGATGATCTATTCCTGTGCTATTTACCTTGTTATTTACTTTCTGTATTGTGATTGTATTTAGTTATCCTTAAACACGTTATCAGCACGAACCTCTAACCCTGAATCAAAAACCAAAAACTCTTGAGCATAGCATCCTGCTAGCGCCAAAACCCTAGAACCTCAAAACCCGAGGGTGTGCCGGATGAACAGTAGTCGTGAACAGTGCGCGTGAACAGTACCGTATGAACAGTACCCCGTGAATAGTACCTCCGTACAATCTCCTCTAGTTCAAGAATCTGCCTGCACAGAACAGTCAACTTCGATAGCGATTTTCTCCCTTCTCCACCGTTGGATTAAGCTGAAATTTGGACGAGAGCTTCCTCCGTGAGTCTAATATCTCCAGTTAAAAATTCAGCCAATTCGGACCGTTGGATCTCCTGATATATAACTTCGAAGAAGAGGTACTCAAGATAATCCGAGAAAAGAATCCAAGTAAGCTTTTATAAACGTTGCTGCTTTCTGAATTTAATTCAACCTTCTTTTTCTCCGGGGACTTGCAACCTCCCTTCTTCTACCTCCCACCTTTCTTATAACGTGGGATAATATACGAGACTCGCCAAACTATGAGAAGCATTAGGGGAGTGATCGAGCTTCATATCGCTTGCGGTATGTGTAAGTCATGAGCACCTCTAATGTCATCATGCTATTGGTGATGACCTCAAGAGCCGAACTGTGGGGGTTCGAGCTAATACTCCGGATGAGGAATCCGTAGAGAGAAGAGACCTTGAACGAGGAGTTCATTGAATGATTTACCTCCGGATGAGGAATCCGTAGAGAAGAAACGACCTATGGTTCATGACTTATTCCCAACTAGGCTCACCTGCTTAGGTATGATGTCTAGGTAAGGAGTTTGAGATAAGTGGTATTAAGAGAGCTTGCTCCACCGACATCTCTTATAACTTACCTGGTTATATCTGAGTAGAGCTACCGAAAAGGTTTAAGGTTATGACCATACGACACCAAAGTTTCACCTAAATCCAAAATCCTTGGAAACGTTTCTTGGGAGCAAATATTGCTCAGAAACCCTCTATTGTTTCGTGGGAGTATTAACTCCGAAACTTACCCTTCATTGTTTCGTGGGAGTAATGACTCCGAAACACACCACATTCTTGTTCTCCATATTCTTGGATGTCGAACATGAATGAACTCGATTTTACTCCATTGGATTCTGCGGACATTAGATTCTGAGATGGGCTCATGATATCCTAATGTACCTATTCGCACAAGAGCTTCTAGCTCGAATCCATGAGCGTTGTTTTGAAGAAACCGCTCTAGACCCTCAAACTGTGATGTACAATGCCAGGTTATTTTTTCCTGATGAATCGCCATATGGTATGGCACTCCAGTTTGAGTTCATGAAAGAGGTTAGCGCTAGAAGCGCTTCATGAATGTTGTGGTAACATTCATCATTCCGAATTTAGAAGCATAATGGACTAATCTCCGCTTCTCTGACTTTGAAGAAGTCATGGGATATAATTCGGAAATTCTCCGCATCAAAGACTTGATGCATCTCTGTGGATAATCATCACAGATGAACAATTGATTGAGGAATCTCTCACCACCTTCTCCATCTCTGCCTTGAGGAAAGGCATGACAATGATGGCGCCCCTATGGGAGGAAGCCACGAGCAAAACCCTAAATCTAGGGACGATCCCGGACATTTTGGTCCGTAGAATCTATTTGCTTATGAAGGTGATTGCCATAAGAATAAGCGATCATGCGAGCATAGGGCCGCAAAAGAGTGAGAGAAGACCGCCATCCCTATAAGAAGGACACCGCCGGTCACCGCTGGTCAGCGTTGTTGCGCCACTAGTTATGGCAGCACCGCCACCGGCCAAGGTAATCTGCCACCGTCCTAGGGACCGTGAGTACTGAGCCTGTATACCTCAATCAATGGAGAATCCTCTTCATGATGTCTATTAATGATATGGAGCGTCTGATCTATGGGCCATAGTTTGCAATACATATGAAGATGTAACTGCAATGATCAAGACGTCGAGTTTAAGGGTTAAAGACTTTGGAAGCTGATTTTGCTCAAGTCTTCATGTTTTCCAAGTTGATGATATATGGCATGTTTGCCAAGACATTGGATTTAGTTTTGATTTAAGATCAAGATGGAACTTTGAGTGTAAAGCCTTGGCTAATATCTTTAATAAAATCTGAGTTGCTTTCGTAGCCTCGATTTTAATGATGAGCTTACATTCATCTGTGACTACGATGGCAGGACCATCGAATTTTGTGCAAGGAAGAGGATATGCCCAATTCCTCTTGCCTAATGGCACTCACATTGATGTCACAAATACTCTCTACGCTCCAAGAGGAAATTGAACTCTGTTGAGCTTTAAAGATATAAGAGCCAATGGTTTCCATGCTAAGATGCATGATAAGAATGGAAAAAGAATTCCTTTGCATTACCTCTAATGACTGCGGAAGAAAGCGCAACTTAGAGAAGCTTATGTGTCTCTCTAGTGGATTGTATGCAACCACTATCCGAGCTATTGAATCAAACAATGTCATTCGGGATGACCTCTTGGATTCAGACACATATTGGCTTTGGCACGACAGGTAGTGACATCCTGGTCGTGATATGATGATCCGTGTATTGAAAACCTCACACGGACATCCATTCTTTCGAGCTAATTGAAGCATGAATCGAAGAGCGATTCAAGGAGATGAGACAGTTATGAGAAAGAGCAAATTTGCCACTGTCCGACGCCATACGATCGATCGCACGATACCTGCGATCGATCGCAACCTTCCAGGCTGCGTCGTTAACAAACCCGAGAGCTCGGACGATCGATCGCATCCCCCTGCGATCGATCGTAGGTTCCTTCCTGTACGTTTTCTGGAACCAGGGAGCCCGGGCGATCGATCGCACATCCCCTGCGATCGATCGCATGTCCCATCCTGCATTGTTTCAGGAACCCGAGAGCACGGGCGATCGATCGCACCCCCCTTGCGATCGATCGCATAGAACGAAATCCTCTCTCTCGGATGTGGACAATTCCTCCTATGCTTCTGAAGCTCCCAAAGCCAAATGCTCATTTGCAAAGCTTGTTCCTTCGGGAAATAAGGACTGAGACCGTCCTATGTAAATGATTCTAAAGTACTTCTTCCATTCTTACAGATAATCCAAGGGGATATCTGTGGACATATTCAACCACCAAGCGGGCCATTTATGTAGTTTATGGTGTTGGTTGATGCATCGACATGCTGGTCACATGTTATGATGTTGTCCATTCGTTATGCTGCTTATGCTAAACTCCTAGCACAGAGTATTCGCCTGCCGGCTCACTAACCGGATCATCCCATTAACTATCAGGCTTGATAATGCTAGCGAGTTTACATCGAAAACTTTCGATGACTACTGCATGGGATAGATGTTGGGCATCTAGTCTCACATGTGCAAACCCAGAATGGTTTTGCAGAGATTGCCATTAATAGAATACAAATGGTCACGAGGACATTGGTAATGCGCACCAATCTTTCTCTCTCTGCCTGGGGACACGCAGTATTGCATGCAGCTCTGCTTATTCGTCTGAGGCCCATCACCACCCAACTTTTGTTCTGCGTTACAGCTAGTGACTGGGTACGAGCCAAGCATATCGTACTTACGCATATTTGGGTGTGTTGTTTAAGTGCCTATTACGCCGCCACAGCGTATTTAAATGGGTCCTCAGAGACGAATGAGTATTTATGTTGGATTTGAGTCTCCAACCACAACCCGCTATGTAGAACCCTTGACAGGCGATCTATTTGTCACTTCGATGAGACAGTCTTCCCGTCGTTAGGGGGAGATAAGAACGTACACGTTCAGCAGGAACGACTGGAATTATCGTGGCCTGTCCCCACTCTGTCTCATAACGATCCCCCTACTGCAGAAAGTGCGTAGAATTATAGATCTTCAGAAAGTCAGAGATTCTCTTCCTGACGCTTTCTCAGATCTCAGTGACTAGATCATATATACCAGCTGCAAACATGCCTGCAAGGATGCAAGTGCCTGAACAAGGACTTGGACTCAAAGTCGCTATTGCAGCTAACCTTATGGGAGGGACAGCTGGTGGCGCCACTGCCAGTAATGGTGGTGATGTGGCTTAGGCCGTGGCTCCGCTGAGGAAGCGTTGGAGGCCACCAGGTTCGAGGGATTCGCGCCCTAGGAAACGGGCTGCGATGACACCAAATAAACCCTCTCATCATTGATACTCAAAATCCGTCCATGAAAACGTTCCGGATTATGGTTATGTCCAAAAGACATCTTCGGGGGACGCCCTGTCGCTAAGACCTATCCGTGGGAACCTAGAGATCTGGATTATTACACTAGTGTACATGAGACGTGGGATAGAAACTCCATCACAGTTGATGATGTGTTTGCATATGCTTGTGCACAAGAGTTCATTGAGAATGATGATATTGAACCTCGCTCCGTTGATGAATACCGACGTAGAAGCTTATTGGCCTAAATGGAAATATGCGATCCAGGTTGAGTTGGACTCACTAACAAAGAGAACGGTATTAGGGCCAGTTGTGCCAATACCTTCTGGAATAAAACCTGTTGATATGAATGGGTCTTTGTTAGAAAGTGTAGTGAGAGAACGAGATATAAAGCTCGCCTTGTGGCGCAAGGCTTCTCACAATGCCCTGGAATCGACTACGATGAGACATACTCTCTCGTAAAGGACGTCATAACGTTCTGCTACCTTGTCAGTGGTAGTTTCCGAAAAACTGAACATGCAGCTTATGGATGTGGTCATAACATATCTCTATGGGGATCTAGATATGGAGATTTATATGAAGGTCCCGGATGGGCTTCATCTACCCAAGTCAAGTGGCTCTAGACCACAGAGCACGTTTGCAATAAGATTGTAACGTTCACTATATGGATTGAAACAATCCGGACGGATGTGGTATACCCGTCTAAGTGACTACTTGATTGGAAGAGGGTATGTGAACAATAAATTATGCCCATGCGTGAAAACAAGTTCCGGATTTGCAAGTGCCACTGAATACTTGAAATCCGTGTTTGAGATGAAAGATCTTGAGAAAGGATGCTCAGGCGATTTAATATGGATAAAGTCCATCCTGTTAGCACTCCCATGATTGGTCACAGCCTAGATCCAAGAAGGGTCCGTTTCACCCAAGGGATGATGGTGCATACGTTTTAGAGGCTGAGGTACCATACCAAAGTGCAATAGCGCATTATTGTACTTGGCACAGTGTACAAGACCCGATATCTCCTTTGTTGTTAACTTGTTAGCTAGATTTAGCTTTGCGCCCACGCAACGCCATTGGACTGGCATAAAGACTATCTTTCGTTACTTGAAGGGTACGATTGATATGAGTTTGTTCTATCCCTACAGAGAGTCGAAACTAGGTGAGGAACCTATGTTTGCTGCGGTTGAACGACCCGGGCATCCGGACGAGGACTTACCGTCCGGATGGAGCACAAAGGGCACGTTACCTGCTTAGAGGCATGAAAATATGGCAAAATGGGTGAAGAACCCGTGCCTACCGCCATCGGGCGATCGATCGCAGGATATGCCACGATCGATCGTACCGAGCTTCTGCCGTCGAGCGATCGATCGCAGAATGTCACGATCGATCGCACGAGTGCTGCTGCCCATTATTCCGAAAATCTTTGTGATGTTTTGGTGGGTTTTGCTGATGTTGGGTATCTCTCTGACCCATATAAAGGTTGTTCCCGAACTGGTTATGTCTTTACCATGGGTAACACCACGATATCTTGGAGGTCTACTAAGCAGACCATTGTCGCTACTTCTTTGAACCATGTTGAGATTATTGTTCTCCATGAAGCAATTCGTGAGTGTATATGGTTAAGGTCCATTGATACACATATAAGAAGTACATGTGGTTTGAGGTCAACCACTGATGAACCTACATCCATTTATGAGGATAATGCTGCCTGCATTGAGCAGATGAAGCAAGGTTTCATCAAAGCCGACAACACCAAGCATATATCGCCTAAGTTCTTTTGTAATCAGCAATAGCAGAAGTTCCTTAAGATTAAAGTGAATCAAGTCCGTTATGAGGACAATGTGGCTGACTTATTTACTAAGTCACTGCCTAAATCCACATTTGAGAAGCATGTGAAAAGCATTGGTTTACTTAAGTTATCTGACCTCCCATGATTGTGGAAATCAGGGGGAGACGCAGACTTCAGGGGGAGTCTGGCGTCCATGCAAAGTTTCCAAATGTGAAGGGTGTGTTGTACTCTTTTTCCCTTCGACCAAGGTTATTTTTCTCCCACTGGGTTTTTGTTACTTGGCAAGGTTTTTAATGAGACAACGCGAGGAGCACCACCTAGTGTTGACGCCACAAGGGGGAGTGTTGAAGGAAACATACTTTGTGTGTGCCTTGTCAACCTAGGATTAGATTAGTTAGTATAGCATATGGATTACATATTGAATAGAAGTCCTATTGGGACATGGATTGTACCTTTGTGTTTCTCTATATATAGAGGCACCTATTCATTAATAAAGAGATGATCTATTCCTGTGCTATTTACCTTGTTATTTACTTTCTGTATTGTGATTGTATTTAGTTATCCTTAAACAGTAACAACAATAAAAAGATATACTTAAATCCAAACGTGCAATAGGTTTTCATCAATAAGGGGTACATCATATCATATCATAAAAGTAAAAAACATTCTGGAAAAGAAAATTATACTACGGTGATCGATATAGCAAATTGTAAATCCAATTGCAATCCTTATTACTGCATCATAGCCTTTGAAAAATCCATGTCCGGATGCTGAGCCATGAACTTCTTCAACAGCTCCTGCTTCTGCATCTCATCACTAGTTGGAAGTCCCCTCTGCTTCTGTCTCTGATCAAACATCATCTTTTCCACAGTCTGACGTGTTTCGGAATCGAGGTCTGATAATTTGCTGGGCTCAGGTTCAACCTTTTGAGTGTCTATTTCGGGATCACCTTTCACCAAAGACTTCCACCAGTCCTGTTGGTTCTTCTTGGTCAAAAGAATGGAGACAGTAGACTGATCCTCTATGCTCCATAAACAATCGTCAGGCTTGATAGGCTGAAAAAGGTCCCTATCAATTATGGGAGGCTGACCTTTGAGTCCAAACATGAGATGCGTTGTCTTCGCCTCGTATACAACATCCCTTGATCTGGTTCCAGCAGGCACTGGAATTAGTATGTTAACCTCCTGCAGGCTCTGCGTCCATGAGTATGTCTCCAAATCAAGCCCGTTTCCTTTGTTCGGAACTTTCAAGCCATTCTTGTACGTGTTCCCTTTGTCCTCCTCCTTCGCCCTCTTCTCTTCTGCCTTGGCCTTTACCAATGATGGCTGGGAAGAAGGTACCTTTGTTTGGGTTTCGTTTTGGTCTTCCTGGATGTCGGAGATTATCGCCATGGATCAATAAAAGTTGACAACGGATGAATGACTTTTTATAAACAGCGAAATATCAGAGAAATAAAATTAAATCAAGTAACTCAATTGTACGTTTCTTCTACACCTTGCTGGTATTTATAGATAATTATAATAATGAACTAATTTTGATAACAAAATTACACAACGAATCCTAATCAAAGTTGGACTGGAAAACAAAACAAAGTTAGACAAGAAAACCTAATCAATCTAGGGGAGTAGGAACCAATTTAATTCTTTCTTTCTTTTTTCTTTTTTAATTATTGCAATTAATCTAATTAGCTTTACAAAACATAACACGCGCAAAAAACTAAAAAAATACCCTAGCTACCATCACAATAGGAGGAGGTTCCTCTCCGAACAAAAAAAAAACCTTCCTCTTTTCTCTTCGTTATGTTAAATTTTCTTCTTATTTTAGTCCCTTGTGGTGAATAATAAGTCCCTAAGGGTGATTTAATTTGAGTTATGTTCAAATCTAAGTACCCCATCATCTCTTTACGTACAACTTTTTCTCTAGTCAAAATTTTCCCCTAAAATTTCATCTCTAAGATTTCTTGTTTTCCTAAATTTCATTAGGTTTCTCTTCAAGTTGAAGAATTTTGTTATTATATGTTTATCTTCGTTAGATTCAAATTATATGGGTTTAAAAAAATTTGTGGGGAATTCGCTATTGTGCACAGTAGAGTCATCCTAAAATCCGGCCTTATTATGTAGTTGCAGTGGTACCTATGACGGCATTGATTAGATGCTGTAGTACCATATTGGCTTCGTTATTGATGCTGCCAAGTTGAAGTTAGCATATTTGCTGAGTTTTTGATTTAATATATATTGAAGTTCATTTAATGAAATTGGTTCTTTTGATAAAAATAAAACATAACAAGCGTAAGCTAGGAAATTAGAATTAAAATTATTTTCTTTATGAATATTCCAATATTGGTTTTATTTTTTATCAGTCCCACTTACGTGAAAAACCACAGCCACAAGATCAAAACCACAAGCTGAAGACCACGCATTCTATGTTTGAAAACCTAGCTAGGCACTAGAGAAATTTTTCAATGTGACCGTCACATTGTCACATGTCGTAACCTTCTATTGTGGTTGGTTGCTTAGGAAATATAACAAATTTTAAAGGTTCTAACCTTAATCAGTTTTTTTTTAACTCCTGCATTATTTGCATGATGCTGTTTGAGAGATTTATTTATTATAATTTTTTTTTAAACTTATACATGCGATTATTGATGATCAACTTACTCCATTTTCAAGACACACGTTGTTAATGAATCCAATCAAAAGAGCACACTATCAGCGCGCGCGGATCGATCGATGTCTCAATTAAAAAAACAAATTGTGTTGCTTTCGATCTTATTCATAATTATAATACAAAATGAGATCTGATATCTTCGGCAGATATTGTACTCATAGTCAAATTTTCAGGATCTATTTTAAATTTGTTTATTTACGAGTGCCCTTCTATTAAAGGTTTTTTTTTTCTCCAACATTAAAGGATTGTACATGAGAAATGTGATAAGTGATAACGAATGATAGCCAAATGATTTTCATTTTGGCTAACCTTTTGCAAATCTAAGAATGCGTGAAGGCCAAAAATTAATAATTTGAACGTGTAGTCTCTCAAATTAAAAATATAAATTCCTTCCATGAAAATCGACAAGTTGTGTGTCTCCTCCTCATTATGAGGAAGAACAATAGCATGTGCATAGTTATCATTTTCTAGCACGACGTACGAAAACCCCGCTAATTAAGCATGTTTTATACTTTAATAATAAAACTACAATTTTCATTAAAAGGATATCACCTGTTTTCAACGCTACCTAAACAATTCTTACTGAATGTACGTACCCTATGTATATACTAATGAAAAAGAAGCTAGAGTCTTGGCAAAAAAAAAAAAAAAAAAGAACATCGAAGCTAGAGTACTTCATCCTCGATCAATCATAATTTCGATCTTGACCTTGATGGAGTACTGGCAATGGTACTCTTGGAATAACTCTCTTCTCTATTTTGTTGTCTTCTTTGCACTGGCTCTTCTCTTGTTGCTGATCATCCACCGGAGATCAAACTCGGGCGGACACGGCCATGGCCTTCCTCCGGGTCCGCCGGGATGGCCCATATTCGGCAACATGTTCGAAGTCGGAACAATGCCTCACAGAACACTCACTCAGCTAAGCCACAGGTACGGTCCTGTAATGTGGCTTAGACTCGGTGCCAAAAACACCATGGTAATACAGTCTACAAAAGCAGCCGCCGAGTTTTTCAAGCAACACGACCTGTCGTTCGCGGACCGCACTGTCTATGAAGTAAGCCGTGTTCATGGCTACCACAAGGGGTCGTTGGCTTTAGCCCCTTGCGGGTCCCACTGGCGGGTGATGAGGCGCCTACTCACGGTGGACATGTTGGTCAGCAACCGCATCAACGACACAGCGTTTATACGCCGGAAGTGCGCCGACGGCTTGCAGTCGTGGATCGAAGAGGAAGCGTCCTCGTCATCACGTGGCGTACACGTGGCGCGTTTGGTGTTCCTCATGACGTTCAACGTTTTCGGGAACCTGGTGCTGTCGAGGGACTTGGTGCGGCCCAGATCGGAGGAAGGGATGGAGTTTTTTACGGCAGTGAATGGATTGATGGAGTGGAGTGGGCATGCAAACATGGCTGATTACTTTCCGTGGCTGAGGTGGCTTGACCCGCAAGGTTTGAAGAGGAAGATGAAGAGGGATCTTGGAAAGGCTCTGGAGATTGCCTCCAAGTTTGTGAAGGAGCGCATCAATGAGAGGCAGCTGGAGGGTGCAGATCATCAGAAAATTGATAGGGACTTCTTGGATGTTGTGCTGGAATTAATGGAAGGAAATGGAAATGATGAACCACCAGGGATTTCTGATCATGATCTCAACATTTTCATACTTGTAAGTGTTTGCACTTTATATATAACCATATATAATAATCTAGTGGCGCTACCTATACATACATGTACATTTCTATATCTAGGGTAAATTCTGAGACCCAGGAAATAATATTTAGGCCGGGTCACTATCTAACGCTACCTTTAATCCGGAGATTTTTGACAATTGAGTTTAAGTACTTGAATGGTCTACGTACGTGTATAAAGTACAGATCTAAGTGTTCGTCAATCTTTATGTAATTAAACATCATTATTTTTAGATTTGTAATATATGATTAAGATTAAAAATGCAGTAAATCATCACCCACTCCAATGAGTTATAGTTGTAGTTATAAAATTCCTTTTATGTATAATCTAATGTGGAAACTATGATATCATTGATATGGATTCAAGGAGATCGACTACGCACCATTCTAGAAGTAGCTTGCATATATGTAGTCAAATCTCATATCTTAAGACTTGATAATCAATTGGTTCAGGAAATATTCATGGCCGGTTCAGAAACAACAAGCAGCACAATAGAATGGGCACTCACCGAGCTCTTATGCAACCCAGAGGCGCTATTGAAGGCCAAATCCGAGCTCAATCAAGTCATAGGTCGAAACAGAAAAATTGAAGAGAGTGACATTGACAATCTTCCCTACTTACAATGCATAATCAAAGAAACGCTACGATTGCATCCACCACTTCCATTCCTAGTACCACGAAAGGCAATGCAAGACACCGTTTTTATGGGATACTCCATACCGAAGAATACGCAGGTCTTTGTGAATGTTTATGCAATAGGAAGAGACCCAGAAGTGTGGAGTGACCCCTTACCATTTAAGCCTGAAAGGTTCATAGGATCAAAAATTGATTATAAGGGGCAACAATATGAGTTGATTCCATTTGGAGCTGGGAGAAGAATGTGTGCGGGTGTGCCATTGGGTCATAGAATGTTGCACCTTACTTTGGGGTTGTTACTTCAGCAATTCGATTGGGAGCTAGATGGAAATGTTACTAGAGAAACTATGGACTGGAATGAGAGGTTAGGAATGACGATGCGAAAGCATGAGCCATTACTAGCAGTGCCAACAAAGTGTTAATGAATTTGGTGACTTTGGTCTACTCATTATTTGAAGTGATACTAGTTAAAACGATCTTTGTATTTCATTGTTTGACTGTTAAGTAAATTTATCTGGTATTAAAATTTGAGAATAGTTTTGTATTATCATTTTTAGGGCTCAGAAACTCGCCTTGCAATATTGGGTATGCAACATACTTCATCGTCTATCATACTTGGTCAATTCAAAAAAGATAGTTAATGCCTCGATCGAGCGGTCATCGATGCATATTGGTCGCATAAGGATTCGATCAAAATTGTTGATTAGAGTCCAAATGTCTCTTTAAAATATATTACGAAAAAACAATTTTGAGTTCTTGTTCAAAAAAAAAACATTTTGAGTTGAGATGTGACCTAAGAAAGACAATGGGTTAATCGATTTAATATTTAGCTACGGACTAATCATAGCTAAGATAAATTGTAAAAAGTTTTCATCAATGCTGGATACATAATCATAAAAGTAGAAAATACACTGTAACAGAAATTATGACTTCTTAGCCCTTGAAAAGATCAAAAGAATATTGAATTTATTGCATCATAGCCCTTGAAAAGTCCATATCCGGATGCTGAGCCATGAACTTCTTCAACAGCTCCTGCTTCTGCATCTCATCACTAGTTGGAAGTCCCCTCTGCTTCTGTCTCTAATCAAACATCATCTTCTCCACAGTCTGGCGCGTTTCGGACTCTAGGTCGGATAGTTTACTGGGCTCAGGTTCAACCTTTTGAGTGTCTATTTCCGGATCACCTTCCACCAAAGATTTCCACCAGTCCCTTCTCCTCCTTTTCTAATTTAGAATCAAAATATAAAAGTCTATTACATGGTTGTTAGGGCATGTTGAACAAACTTAGCTAGGTATTCTTTGCTTCAAAAGTGTCTGTTGCATGTGATATCAAATTGCTTCTCTATTTGTGATATCTATGATATGTCAACAGCAAACACTTACTACAATTAGTTCATGCATATGGCATGATATAGGATGTGAAAAGAAATTGATGTTAATATCTAGGATGTAATGCATGTATATGGCATAATATAGGTCTTATTTGTTAATATCTTTCTAGATTCCTATGCATGTAATGCATGCAGTTTATGGAAAGAAGTAAATCATGATATAACACAAGTTTTAAAACTCTAGTGACTAAAGTGATATTTTTAAAACTCTAATGACCAAAGTGTCGAATATGTCAAATTTGAGTGACCAAAAGTAATTTTTTGCCTTTTCATAAATCATCTTTATTACATTTAGTAGTTTTCACTATTATTGCATGCTTCTCTCCTACTTATTTTCATAAGCATACTAGAATAAGGGTAATATTTGCAAACCAATGGAATATAAGATTTTCAGTATGTATATGTATTGTGATATTGGAAGTAACTAAACAAACTAAACAAAAGACCATGAATTGAGTGGATATATCACTGTATGTTGATTTCCTTTTAGGATTTTAGGGTTAAGTCAAGCGTCATCCAGAAGCATGAACAGAAGAAGAAAAGGCTTGCCACTGCTATCTTCGGCACCATGATCGGTTGCGTTGTGGTTGCTGCTGCTCAACAACAGACAACCACCTGAGCAACCAGCGGGCCCCATTGCTGCTCAACAACCAGCCGCCATTCTTCCTATGCCTGATGTATTTCGTCCCAAATATTCACCAAGAAAGAAGAAGACCCCAGGTGATGAAAAATTTGAGTTTCGCTCAGTTGATATGGCGGTTGATGGAAAGTATTTTAGTGCAGAATCACCATCGAAATTGAGGAAGCTTGCCTTCCCGAATGAGCAGAAGGTCAAGCCCATGAGGAGGTTGTCTTTTCTCAATGAAGATGGTGAGATTGAGGATGGAGTGTAATGAAGTGTAATGGATGGTGTATCTGTTGAAAGGCTTATTCTAACTGTTCATTGCATGATCCTAGGTTTAAAAGAATAATGTTCCTTTCTCAGTAACATTACTCATTTGTATAGGTTGTGCTGCTTTATATTACTCAATGATTACAGTATAGACAATGTACGTTTTGCTACCAAAGTAGAACTATATCCACAGAAAATTTGCATCAAGTTTGCTCCTTCCAAGTTGTATCTGGATCTTCTAGTTCTAAGTCTAAGTCTGGTAAAGTTAAACAGTTCAAACTTGTTTTCCAGGTCTATAGACCTAAACTGTGACCTCTCTCTCTCTCTCTCTCTCTCTCTCTCTCTCTCTCTCTCTCTCTCTCTCTCTCTCTCTCTCTCTCTCTCTCTCTCTCTCTCTCTCTCTCTCTCTCTCTCTCTCTCTCTCTCTCTGTTTTCATGTGATTTAATTAACTTTAATTGCAATTTTGTACATCAGCTGTACTTTTTAGGGATGGGTTAGACAACAATATGCAGCCCTGAAAAGTTGTTAGTATTCATTCTTTGATTGAGTTGATTATTGGTGCATGAGTTTTGGGTTGTTGGTGAATTATCATTTTGATTAATTTACATAATAGCATAACCATTTGTACCGATCTCTAACCACCACTGGTGGTCGAGTTGGTAAGTACCCAGGTGTGGAACCCCCCTCACCTGGGTTCGAATCCTGCCGACTACAGATTGGAGTTAAATCCTAATTCATCATGTGGTTCTCAGTGCAATCTCCTTTCACCAACATCCAGACGATCTAAATCCCCTAGCTCTCTTGATTTTAAATTATCTTCTTTAAGGTTTGATTTTTCTTGCAAGTTGCAACCTGGTTTCCTTCAAGTATAGAGATCTTCTAGAAGAGAACGGGCTTGAGAAGTTCATTGACGTCTCTTTGCCAAAAAAAAAAGGTTCATTGACGTCTGACGACATGGAGAAAACGTCCGTTTAGAATTTGATTGTTTGACTGTTAAAGTAAATTTATCTGGTATTAAAAATTTAAAATTTGAGAATAGGTTTGTATTATCATTTTTAGGGCTCAGAAACTCGCCTTGCAATCATACTTGGTCAATTCGAAAAAGATAGTTAATGCCTCGATCGAGCGGTCATCGATGCATATTGGTCGCATAAGGATTCGATCGATCAAAATCGTTGATTAGAGTCTAATGTCTCTTTCAAATATATTACGAAAAAACAATTTTGAGTTCTTGTTAAAAAAAAAAAACATTTTGAGTTGAGATGTGACCAGAAAGACAATGGGTTAATCGATTTAATATTTAGCTACGTAGTAAGATAAATTGTAAAAAGTTTTCATCAATGCTGGATACATAATCATAAAAGCAGGAAATACACTGCAACAGAAATTATGACTTCTTATTGAAGAAAAGATCAAAAGAATATAGAATTTATTGCATCATAGCACTTGAAAAGTCCATATCCGGATGCTGAGCCATGAACTTCTTCAACAGCTCCTGCCTCTGCATCTCATCACTAGTTGGAAGTCCCCTCTGCTTCTGTCTCTGATCAAACATCATCTTCTCCACAGTCTGGCGCGTTTCGGAATCCAGGTCGGATAGTTTGCTGGGCTCAGGTTCAACCTTTTGAGTGTCTATTTCCGGATCACCTTTCACCAAAGATTTCCACCAGTCCAGTTGGTTCCGCTTGGTCAAAAGAATAGAGACAGCAGTCTGATCCTCTATGCTCATTAAACAATCGTCAGGCTTGATAGACTGAAACAGCTCCCCATCAATTATGGGAGGCTGACCCTTGAGTCCAAACTTGAGATGCGTCGTCTTCGCCTCGTATACAACATCCCTTGATCTGGTTCCAGCAGGCACTGGAATTAGTATGTTAACCTCCTGCAGGCTCTGCGTCCATGAGTATTTCTCCAAATCAAGCCCGTTCCCTTTGTTCGGAACTTTCAAGCCATTCTTGTTCCCTTTGTCCTCCTCCTTCGCCCTCTTCTCTTCTGCCTTGGCCTTTACCAATGATGGCTGGGAAGAAAGTACCTTTGTTTGGGTTTCGTTTTGGTCTTCCTGGATGTCGGAGATTATCGCCATGGATCAATAACAGTAGAACAGATTAACCTTTTTATAAGCAGCCGGTTTGTTTAAGACTTAAGAGAGAATGAAAGTTGAGATTTTCTGTTCTTCTGCAAGGTATTTATAGAAAACGATGGAACACACTTGTAATAAAATCAATCAAGGAAACCTGATCAAACTAGGACTAGCTAGGACACATAATCAAACTAGGTATATAATAATCAATCAAATTAGGACTTGGAAACACAATCAAGCTATACGATACCTAATCAACTAGGAGTAGGAATTCAAAGAAACTTCAGAATACTTGTGCAATTTTATCTTCATCAACAAAAAAAGAAAGAAAGCTTCCAATGGATACGAAAACGTGCATAGTAGCCCACTCAACCAAGACAAAAGAAAAAAACTAAACAGAGTAATACATTTAATAATCACTTATACCTAGCTACAGACAATGGCTGTAATTCTCAACAAGCCATTATTCACTATCCATGGCCAAGTAATGGATGGAATGAGAAACTCAACTCAACTAGAAGGTAGAAGCCTGTATTTCTACCTGTGGTTTGTAGATGTTTTTTTTTTAGGAAAATCTAGATATGATTCGGTGTGTAATGGTTTCAATTCATCCTTTTTTTCCTCGTAAAGTGCTAAAATTAGTTTACAAATTACTTGATTTACAAATCAGTTAATAAAAAATAGTAAGCAAAACTTTGCTTCAGCAATCCTCTATGTTAAATGACAGCAATACTGTACATATTAACATTAATTCTCATCTCTTGAATAGTTTTTCTCAAGATCTAAGATGAATTGACAGACACTTTGAAATTAGCAGCATATTAACATATTTTGTTCTGCTGATTGATAGTGGTTTATTCTTTTTGAGCTTGGAGTTGGACAAAGGTTCTTCATTCTGTTGGTAGTTCACCTAGGATGCTGCGGCTCTAGCAAGTTCACTTCACTACAACTACAAGCTCAGGAGGAGGATCCCGTGGATTGCTTCTAAGGAAGCAAGCTGCTCATTCCATAGGTAAGGTGAAGGGTTGCCCCAAAGTTGACTCATCCAAAGCTGACTGCTTTTCCGAGTTACAAGACTGGGATGACTCATGTTCGATCAAGATTTGAGAGAGAGCCTATGAATGGGGAATGAATTCTATATATTCCTAATAAGCTTACTGTACAAAGATTAAGGACCCTATACATGAGGTTGGTTGAGGTTGTACTACTAACAGGACGAGCAATATTTGAGAACAATAATATAGATGACTCTAGTCCTAATCGAGTCTAGGTTAATAAACATCTTCTATGGTAATAAGCAAGAACTCCATCAGTGAGTTGATTGGGTGATTGTGGGATTGATTATCAATCAATCGTAATTGAAATTAATCAATCTATAGTCACTCTAATATAAAGGTAAGTTGACTCATATTCTCAGGGATGTCGAAAAACCTGAATCAAAGCAGCAAAGAAGGAGATGAAAGAGGCTGCATGTGACTATTACTGAGGCTCCTCCAATGGTTATCGTTTGAGTTGTGGTTTATGTCAAGACACCACAGGGCCTTCATTTTGTGAACATGGTCAGGGCTCAGCATCTAACTCGGGAGTCGAAAGAACATTTTACAAGAATTGGTGCAAGTCCAAATAGAAGACGGAATGTGAAACTGAGCATGGAAAGAAGAATATTGGAGAAGCTGATTAAATAAGCTAGCTACTGTTCAGGTTTTGGCTCACACACAGACTAGAAAGATGAAGGGATTGAAACAAAAGAAAGCACATCTTATTGAGATCCAGGTGAATGGAGGGACTATTGCTCAAAAATTCAAATTTGCATAAAGCTTCTTTGAGCGCAAGACCCATAGGGGTCTGTGGAAGGTTGCTATAACTATGTATGCCCTTACACAACAGAAGTCGTAAATCCACATCCTCTGTGTTAAGCTAAACAAAACAAGCAATTGTACCTCATAATTAAATGTAAATATATTTTGGTTAATCTACTTCTATGTCTTTGGCTAATGCTCTACTATAAAGATGAATAATAATCACTGCAAACTTAAAAACTTATCTGATAGTCTGTGTCCGGTTTTCATCAGCTTCCTGAATTTGACCAAGTGAAACACAGTTGCCCTAGACGCCTGGCCTGGCTGGTCATAAACTCATAATGAGTGTAGGAGAAAGCCACAGGATCCATTAAACATAGTTGTCTACGCGTTTTGGTGTGCTCTCTTTGTCTATCCATGGTTACTAAATCATTAATTAGTTAAACATCAAATTACAAGACACTTTGCACTCTACATTTGTAAAATACTAAAATGTTTATCAGGAAATGTTGCAGAAATGTTTTACCTGGAACAATAGAAAACAGCAGGCAAGTTGTAATCTTAATTATGGACTTCATGAATTGACTGCACATCCAAGGCTTGCATAGTTGCACGCTGGGAGGGATCAGGGATGCATGGGCAACCGCAAGAACTTCTGAGCAAGTTGTCTTGAAGCAAGCATTTCGTGGTAAGATTGGATTCGGTCTCTAAGATGTTGATGCTTGCCATACGCAGGACCTGGCAACCTAAGATGGAGCACTATGCTTAGATTGATGGACCCTAAATATGTCAAGATAAAACAATTTTTGAGGAGTTTTATTGTAATAAAACTTAGAAGAGAAACATCACATGTCATAGAGTCAAGAAAACTACTATGTTAATATGAACCAAAACTAACATGGGGCTATCATCCTACATACATGTATGACATGAGAGAAAATTCAAAAGAATTCCCACAGATGTAAGATAGTAGTATAATCTATTAATCTCCATTAACAAACTTAATCGACTCGACAATCAACATGCACTCTCTGCAACCCAAATGCAATTACATGATAGGATGATAGTCCAATGAAACAATCCAACTCCTGAACACTAGGAATTAAGGAGAATGTGGAAATGTGGAATAGCAACAATCGGTATTATATCAGCTTTCCGGCCATTTCCCTGACTTCTTGGTTGTCACACTAAACAAATAAAGCTGAAACTTTCGGATTTCGTTAGCCCAAGATGATTATTATTTTTTTTATAAGAATGCTATATGCAATTTAACTCTGCAGTCTCCACCTGACCTCTATTATAAGGATGAAAAAAGTAAAAAATGAATACCAGTAAAGTAGATAAAAAAAAAATATACTCTTAACAAAAGTTGAATTATACTCTTCAACTGGAAACGTTATGTAAAAAAGGGGATCATCTTTTCATTTTGCTTGGCTAAGAATCAAAATTCAAAATTGATTGGACTTGTACTTAGTGAAATTCTAATTTCTGAGACCAGCCACCCTAACATAACCCAATAAGATCGAGAAACCATAATAACTCAAGAAGCATACCTCTTCTGTAATCGCTTCCTCCTCCGGAAATAATGGAAAGCCTAAGATTGTGGAATAGGCACCATTGGCTAAGTTTGATCATCCCTATTTTACCAAAGATGCATTAAGCCTACGGATTTTTTTTTTTTAACATTTTATCAAATTTCTTTTCAAGCTGCTGGACTGTTTGGTGTTGGGCCGGGTCGGTTAACATCGGGCCCCGCTTTTTATTTTTCTAACAACCCGGCAGGGGCGGCCCTGGGGGTGAGCGGGTAGTGCCGGCGCACAGGGCCCCCGATTTGTAGGGGCCTCTGATTTTCAACATAGCAAATTAATATAGTTTAAATATTATAAAAAAAACATTGTTATAACAATATATTGTGTAGCTCAGTTGGATAAGGCTGTTGAATGACAATTCCCATACACGGGTTCGATTCCCAATTATAGCAAATGTTTTTATTTTTGACCCCTATCCTTATAAATGAAGTTAATAATCACTCATTCACTGATTCACACGCAACCAACTAGTTTCTCCCAAAAGTATAGTCAGTCTCCAAAACTTCAAAAACCAAAAAAAACTCCCCAGTCTTTTTTTTTTTCTCAGACCACAAACAACAAAATCAAAATCCAAACAAGGTTTAATCTCTAATTTGAATCATCTTGCTGCATCCTCGAACACCCGACTCCGATAGATATTTTACTTCTATATTTTTCTTTTTTTTTTTGCTCTAATTTATTCTTCAATTGAATAAATTCTTTTGGTAGCATTGTTCTTGTTATGAATATCTCAGATTTTGGGGGTTTAAATATATTGTTTTAGTCTTTTAGATTCAATCTTTCTAAATATATCTTCATATTTTTTTTTAGATTTAGCAGGGGAGCACTTGTGGAACATGTTTAAAGGTCATTCATCTATCGAACATAGGTTCATTATAATTATAATGTTTGAACCTTTGATTTTGTTTAGTGGCTACATTTTGATGGAATGATGGTTTTTGTTATAATAGAACTATCTTTAATGTTATTTGATGATAATATCACATACTTTTGTTGATGAATTGTAGTTATATATATCTTGCTATATGAAAACAAATGAGCCGTAGTAAATATTCTTAAATTTTCGTGTGCAACCTTAATTAGTAGGGTCGAATTTTAAGTTTCGCACTAGGCCTAAAAATTCTCCGGGCCGGCCCTGCAACCCGGGAAACAAAAATAACGGAAATTTGGAGGGAAAGTAACCTGTTCGAGTCGCCACCGAGGTGAGTTGACTCAAGCATCACAACTGACCTCTTGTAACAACCTGGAGAAGCGGCATGTGCCAATCCACAAACTTACGAGACCAAGTTTACAGTCTTCTTCAACGATCTCCGTTCTGTTTGGTTTCGGAGAAAATGGAGGAAAATGAAAGAAAATACGAACGGTTATCTTTGCTTCTAATTACTTCATCTCCTTCTCCGGAACTAAAAGCAGAGCTTTTCGTTTGGCTTTAATTCCCTGTTTCTCTGACAATTTCTTTTCTTTTAATTCTCAGTAGAGATTAGCCTGATTTTCAAGAACATGGCCAAGCAGTATCAATGCGTATATTTCATAGCGATTTTCATCGGGGTGCTTCTGGCTTCTCAGGCCGGGGCTTTTACTGATCCAATTGACAGTAACTTCTTAAATCTTTCAGTTTCTTCTTGATTTTCTCGGAGTTTCTTTCTTAGATTGTTAATTTTATGTACTTCGGTGAAGATATTCTTTATATTGTCCGTCATCCCCTATTTTCTCACTGAGAAAGTACAAGAAAAGTAGAAGGGGAATAAGAAATAGGGTAGATCGGAATCTCCAAACTTCCGGTACAGGAGAGAAAGAGAAACAGAGTTTTTCTTTTTCATGTTTTGGATGCGAAAAATTAGAGTTTTTCTTTGGGTAATTTTCTCAGCAGCCAAACAGAAAGGTCACGAAAATTCTGTGTAATTTTTCTGGAAAGAAAATTTGGCGGGAAATAGCCGAATCGGGGTTCGAGTCCACTTGAGTTGACTAATGGATCGCCTCTGAAGTCTGACCCCATCTGTATCCGCACTCGTTATTGTTAGTTGTACGACACAAGTTGTTTGTGGAAAACGACCTGTCGTCCTTTCTAGTATAGAAATACTGTTTTTTTTTTTTTTTGAAAGGATAGTGTTCTGGGTTTAACCAGAAAGGAAAAGTAGCTTCATTTCAGCACTCTTCAAATTTAGGTACATTTATTCGTATTCTATCTAAAGAGTTAAGGTAAAGCCATAATCTATCTGATTAAAGGCACGAAGAAATGGACAATGAAGATGCTCCTATTCATTTTCCAGAGACACAGCTTTGGTCATTTACCGTCCTGTATCAAACCAAGGAAGTCAATTGCCTCACATTGTCTTTCAAATAATTCTTCCTTGTGAAATTCCAGTTAAAAGTCATTCTTTGAAATATTAGGCAATGTGAGGTAATTGACTACCTTGGCATGGAATGAAGTTAAAATGTTTAAGTGCATCATTTGTGTTTAGCCTCACATGCACATCACCTGCTCGATGAAAGTTCCAGGTGACTGAAGAAAACTGCAAGTTTTGGATCATTTCTTAGGGCATCTCCAACAAGTCTCTTCAAAACTCATACTCAAACCCAAAAGTCAAAAACTTCATCTCCAACAAGCAAAACCCAAAACCCAAAATGGGTTTTTACTAGAAAGTTGACCCAAAATGGTTCCTACTAGCAAGTTGACCCAAAATGGGAGGAAAAATGGAAAGGAAACTCATTACTGTTCGGGTGGGGCACACGCGGGCCAGAGCTGCAAGGGAACCCAATGACTGACGCGCCTGGCAGGCGTCTGAAATGTCAGGCGCACTACACGACAAAAAAACGGCCACTTGGTTGGGGGGAGGACCAAACGCGCTGACGCTCGCTGATTGGTTGACTGTGCCCAACGGTCATCTCCATCCAACGGCTGGAGATGACTTTGATGATTCATTTGAACGGTCCAGAATAAATGAACCATTTTTTATTAGGAAATAACTTGAAAAAATAAGAAAAAAAATACAGAAAAATCGGAAATTTTTTTGCCCGTTGGAACAATATTTTTCAGAAATTTCTATAAAATAATTAAAATATAAAATGAGTATGAGTTTTGACTCACTTTTGTTGGAGATGAAAAACCCAAATGAATAGTAATAAGTTTGGGTGAGTCAAAATTTGGGTTTAGGTATGAGTTATTGAGTTTTGAACCCCCTTGTTGGAGATGCCCTTATATATAATTCTGCATTGGCTATCATATCAGTTAGATCATACATTTATTGATTTTATGTATTTGTCCACCGAGTTTATTGTTTTACTCTGTGCACTGCAGTCGCAGCTCTTGAAGAGCTTTACAAGACCCTCAACCAACCACCACAGCTGACGGGTTGGAGATTGGATGGTGGGGATCCTTGCGATGAATCATGGAATGGAGTGTCATGTTCTGGGTCTTCTGTAATATACCTGTAATGCACATATCACCGTTATTGAGTATAGTGATGTATTACAAGAACTTAATTCCCCTTTGATCTTATCTTATGCAGCAAACTTCATGGTCTAAACCTCTCTGGGTCTATTACTGCCGGGCTCTATAATCTCTACAATTTGAAGCTACTGTAAGTGGTTCTACTGGTTTTTGAATTTAATATAGTTGTGGAAGCACGCCTATTGCTGAACATTTTCATCGTTCTTTTCTCAAGGGATATTAGTTCCAATAACATTGGTGATGAAATTCCATATGTGTTACCCCCTAATGCGACTCATATGTAAGTAACATGCCTCATTCATGCACCTGTTTAATTTACTTATTTATAGGTTTGATAAATCTAGTATTCCATGTCTGCAGAAATATGGCATGCAACTTTTTCACCCAAAATATTCCCTTATCCTTACCTGGCATGAAAAGTCTCCGACATTTGTGAGTTGCTTATCCCCTCGCTGCTAATTTCAGTGGTTTTTGTTAATGAGTTTTCAGTCATAAGCTAAATGTTCTTATTATCATTATTTGATTTTTTATGCAGGAATCTAAGCCACAATTGGTTATCTGGACCCATATGCAGGAATTTAAGAGAAATGTATGCTTCCTTTCACATAGTTCTTTAATGTTGTACTTAAGTGAGATGAAATAATTAAGGGCTTTCAACGTTAGTGGGTGTTGAATGAATTCGTCATTACTCATTATACATACAGTTTTTAAAATGTTGCTATAGAATAGTTTTGCTGAGATTTTTTTCTACTGTCATTGGATGAAAGTGTGATATAGTAAGTACTAGAAAATTAGCCCGCGCTTTGCTGCGGTATTAAGTGTTGAATTGATGAGATGATAAAAGTAACTAATATCTTACATATATTACATCACTGAAATGCTGCACTTATATTACGTTGTTGTAGTAGCTAATACAAAGAAATTGTTACTGTACAACACTATTGTGATTGTTATATTGTCAAAACATGAGTTACAGCTGCAAAAGAGTGGAGCTCATTCTGGAGTTTGTGCAAAAAGGTGGTTCTCCAGTTGTGATTGTACAGAAAGCTACTTCAGCAGTAGTGTTGTCGATGTGTGTCTGGTTGAAACAATAAGCTAAGAAAGTGAAAAAAAAAAAAAAACAGAAAAAGGTAAAACAGAATGTTTAAGATATTAAAAAATCTGTTACTTGAAAATGCAAACAGAAATTTAAAACGTATATTTATGGTTTATGAAAACATTTGTTAATTCAGAACTAAAAAAGAAATTTAACTCATGAGAAATTTCCCAACCCAAAATTTCCAACAAAGAGTTCACATTTTAGTATAAGTAAAAGAAGGAGAAGTTGTCTTAGTTTATGGAAAATAGAATACTTTCAAGTATATAAGCATCACAACGACTTAATAACAGATTGAGACAATGAATTGGCTTTGTGAGATGTCAGCATACATTATGAAACCCTATCTTTAACAAAAAATTGAGACATTCTTCTAAAATCTGGATTACAGAACGCAACATTTACTGTCATATGAAAACGTTTTTATTGCTTCAAGTTAGTAAGTAATACTATTTATGTATAAGGGCGAAACAAATTGTAAACTGAAAATAAAGTGGCAGACAAATCTTGTATATTTGTTTTTTCATTGAAAGTAGATTAAAAATCTGGAGGTAATTAAATAACTGACAAAGTAACTCACCTCAGAAGAAAAGTTCTCAAATCAAAGTTTTTTACTTCCAGTAACACAATTTGTCCAACTACATGCACTTCTCTGTAATATGATCGACTAAAAGAGTTTGCTATCACACAATTTCTCCAAAGGCAGCAAACTGCAGATAAATATACAAAAGAGATATTGATTAATAAGATAAGCTAATGTTACAATAATTAGTAGCAATAAAAAAGAAGAAGGAAAAAGAAAGAACAAAGGAAGAATGAATTTCATTATACATATTGTATTTATTTCATCTATCTGGCTATTGTAGCCATTTTGAATGAGCAAATGAAAATTTAATATAGAATCTGTGATTTTAATTCAACATGAAAAGCTATGGTTGAAATTGCTATATTAAAATACTATGCATAATTTCACAAAAACTATAATGACTGCTATCTGCCTATCTTTTTATAATCACTGTTATATTGTTAATCAGTTCTAACAACTTCCAATGTCGTATATTTTTTTTTATAATTAAGGAAAGGAGATAAATAATAGAGACGGAAAAAGAACAGTTTATAAAGATATCAAAAGAATGAAAAAATGCAGAAGTTGAACTCACTCTTATTTGATCCCTCTACTGAATTTAGGTTAACAAATTAAGATTATTGCTTCAAACTTAAAAAACAGTAAAATAATAAGTTGAACAATTATCTTTAGTACAATTATCAATTACCACTCCAAGAAAAAAATAATTTGAACTCATTCTTATTTAACCCACCTCTTTAATTTAAGTTAAGAAATTGAGATTATGATTTGCACATATGAAGAGAAAAAAAAAACTGAAGGTACTTTTTTCATTAATAAGATCAGATAACATTAAACGAAAAAATAGGAAAAACAAAATAGAAACAGAAAAAAAAGATATAGGTTAAAACTCCTGCTTGAAACTTAAAAGACAGTAGAATAGTTACTTGAAGAATTGTCTGCAAAATAGTTATCGATTATGACCTTCTACTTTTTCTTTTACTCCTCCTTAAACCGTGATTGAACCTAAAAGAGAATGAAATAGTATCTTCATTTATTGAAAACTGCCAAGATTTACCAAAAACATTGAAATAATTTATCCAAGTTTCTTCACATATGCACCTCAACAATATTTCATATACAATGAATGACCACAGTAACTCCAAATATAAAAGATTCTTTTGCTGAAAGAGAAAAAGAAAGTAATTCTACTAATAAGACTCTTTTGCTGAAAGACTCTTTTGCACCATGTGTTCTTGAAAACGAAAATACTTGACAAAAAGAAAAAGAAAATACACATAGCAGTACAAAACAGACGCAGAACAATATAGCAAATGCAACACAGCAGAACCATACTCATGGGTGTCAAACTGAAATACATGGGTATCCATAACAATCCATGGAAGCCTAAATTAAGACTAAAAAAAAAGTAGCACAAATACCCAGCAACAATAGAGCGAAAACAAAGCAATATGATGATATAAAAAAAAATTAATTCAGAAAAAAACCAATTAATAACAACTGAACAACATCACAAAGAAAAAAAATAGAATATAAAAATACATACATACCTTACTGATTTGAGAGTTAACACAGAAAATTCTGAACTAATATCTGCTTTGAATCTGCAATTTAACATAAAAAAAAAAATCAAACCCATCAGGAATCTATTGATTGTTTAAAGAACAGCAAACCCCCAAATTTGAATATCACTAAGCCACACAATTGTATTATACTATTCTCAACAGAACAAATAAACCATTGGTTCACTAAAACCTTTTGGATCCGATCCCACTAACTTTGAAATGTTCTTTTTTATTGATTTTTTTTCAAGTTTAATTTCATTTGAACTATAATTTTTCACGTACCAAAATCAGACGTTGGCTCTGAAGGCGGGTCTGTGTGAGCCTTAAATATATTAGACTTGTGTTTCGTTTCTTTAACGGCAGCAACCACCTTCGAGACTGCTAGCTGCTCCTAAAAAAGCCTCAATCTGCAGCAAGCTCTTCTAGTAATCCAACCCTACCAAATCAAACACCAAAATCAGAAAATTTGTAAAGACTGAGACAATTACACGGTAAATTTTTTTTGCTGGATTTACAGGCTTTTTTACTTTCTACTTCTAACTTCTGATTTATTAATTCATAATTAGATGCAATAGCAAAACATCACAGGTCCCACAAATTAAAAACAGGAGCAACCACTTGAAGCAGGAGAAATAGAATCCTTAAAATTTAAAAACTTTGATTTTTGAAATTGGCCAAAAGATGATAAAAGGGTATTCACGGGTTCTCAATCTTCATTTTATGCAATCCAAATTGATGAAATATGAATGAAACCTTTGTTTTCCATTAGCTGCCAGCCAAATTTAGCAAATTCATCTCCCACCAATAAACCTCCAACTTGCACAGAAGCAAAATTACAAAACAAAATTGCCGATGATAATCATATACCACATTTGAAAACCAATCCACAAAAGAAGAGAAATTAAAGAGAAGCCGTCAGAGCAATTGAGACGTACAAATTAAGACGTACCTGGCAGCGAGATTGGTGAAGCAGCAGAGAAGATGAAAACTCCTTCAGGTTCAAGTTTAACCTTGGCGTCCTAGGTATCAGACAGAAGCACCGTAAGGAAAACCTTGTCCTCCCTTTCAGCCCACTTCACCTCAGGATGACGACTGCAAAAATTGGAGCATTAAAAGCAAATTTCAACAGAGTAGCAAGAAATTTTTTTTTTGGACAATTCACACGGAAAAATTTCTATGCCCGATGCGGTGAACAGTACACGATCAACAAAGGGACTAATCAAAGCTTCACAGTCACTTTCTTGAACCAAAATCACATTTCTATGCTTATAATCGTACACAGCCCAGCATGAAATAAAGAACAGTCAATATAAAGAAGCAACTTTAAGAAAAATATTTATTCAAAGAAAAAATTAATACAGAAGAGAGTTGCAGAGAAAGATAGATCGGCATAAAAAATTGTGGAATTTGGAGGCAAACCTGATGAGATCGGTAATTGGGGGATAAGCAAGAGACCACGATCGCAGTGATCGATTATGGGTTGGGGATGAGTTGGGTTGCTGACCGAAATCGATTATGGGAGAGAAAAGGAGATCTGAACAAAATCGTAATGAGAAGAAAAGAAGAGAATAAAAGAAAAGAAGGCAGGGAGGGCAAAATCGTAAGGACACTGTTCCTTATGAACAGTGAAATGAACAGTTAACCATGAAATAGTATATAGTAAATATCTAACTATATATATATATGTATGTATGTAAGTCCCATTCCATACTTGATAGTAAATAGAAACCCTGCAAGCAACAACTTCACCGCCCAAGAGGATTAGGAATAAGAATAAGAACAGGAGTAGGAACAGAAAAAAAAAAATATTTATATATATATGTTGTACATAAGTATTTTACCAAACGAAAAAAAAAATTGGAAAAAGAAGATGGTAGTAGTCTTGGCTCTTCGATATGTTTCCGAGCAATAGGATGTCGGAGGAAGTAGCTGAGTTCATCCCTTATGGTTTCAGGTCTTGTCTTTTCTGTTTCTATGAATTGTGTTGTGACCAGTAGTCGAAAGTAGAATTACTTAGGTATTCATCATGTGTATTTTCGCTCCTTATAAATAAAATTAACGTCCATACATTGTTCAAAATAAAGCCTTCTCACCCCAGTCGAATTAGCAATTTCTTCCCTCATCCTAATCAGGGCACCGTCTGATGCAAAGGGGAAATTTTGAAAAAGCCTTCCTAATTTAGAATCAAAATATAAAAGTCTATTACATGGTTGTTAGTGCATGTTGAACAAACTTAGCTTGGTATTCTTTGCTTCAAAAGTGTCTGTTGTTGCATGTGATATCAAATTGCTTCTCTATTTGTGATATCTATGATATGTCAACAGCTAGCAAACACTTACTACAATTAGTTCATGCATATGGCATGATATAGGATGTGAAAAGAAATTAATTGATGTTAATATCTAGGATGTAATGCATGTATATGGCATGATATAGGTCTTATTTGTTAATATCTTTCTAGATTCCTATGTATGTAATGCATGCAATTTATGGAAAGAAGTTAATCACGATATAACACAAGTTTTAAAACTCTAGTGACCAAAGTGATATTTTTAAAACTCTAGTTACCAAAGTGTCGAATATGTCAAACTTGAGTGACCAAAAATAATTTTTTGCCTTTTCATAAATCATCTTTATTACATTTAGTAGTTTTCATTATTATTGCATGCTTCTCCCCTACTTATTTTCATAAGCATACTAGAATAAGGGTAATATTTGCAAACCAACGAAATAGAAGATTTTCAATATGTATATGTATTGTGATATTGGAAGTAACTAAACAAAAGACCATGAATTGAGTTGATATATCACTGGATATTGATTTCCTTTCAGGATTGGTGGAAATAGTTGTCAGGTTTCCTGGAACAACTGTCCACCCAGGGATGTCCCACCACAGCATGCATGGCTGCCCGCAGGAATCCAAACAACAGACAACCTGAGCAGCCAGCGCCCATTGCTGCTTAACAACCAGCCGCCATTACTGCTCAGCCTGATGTTTTTCATCGCATCTTTCACCAAGAAAGAAGAAGACCGTATTGGATGAAAAATATATGTCTTCCTTATTTGAAATTAAGGTTGATAACATTTTAGTGCAAAATCACCATCAAAACTGATGAAGCTCGCCTTTCCGAATGAGCAGAAGGTCAAGCCCATGAGGAGGTTATCTTTTCTTAATGAAGATGGTGAAATTGAGGATGGAGTGGATGGTAATGAAGTGTAATGGATGATGTATTGAGATACAAGAACTGAAATATGTTGTATACTTGTGATGGCAAAAGCTATGGCAGCTCGTATGGCTTGTTCTTTTTCTATTGTATGTAATCTTTCTGACAGGACCCGCCCTTACGTCTCATTCTGAAACATCGAGGCGACCCTGTGGGGCTCACTTTAGAAAAGATCATACCGAAAATTTGATATAATCTCCCTTAAAAATGGACTACCCGAAAACCTGAAATTAAAGAAATCCACACTTCAAAAATTTCAACTTCCAACAACACCTGAGCCTACGTGCTCGCCGGTGATAATAATTCAAATTCCACAATTTAAGATAACTTCCAAGAGTTTCCAACTCCAAATTAGGAATATAACCAAATACATTTTACATATTTAAAACGCAATTGTATCAGAGCTACTAAGTTAATAAAGATACAATGTTCAAACGATAGTATGTTAAACTATAACCTACGAAAATAGGAAGGTGGTGGCGACTATGCCTCGACCTTGACACGGGACGTCAGCTAGCTAGTCTGCAATCTGGGCGGTTGAAAAACAGAAAAGCCCAGGGGAAAAATATTGAAAACTATTAGCGTGAGTGGACAAAATAATAGTTCAAAAAAAACATAATTATAATATGTTTTCCCATCGAGAAAACCACGCCTCAAGAAATTAAATTAACTAAACTGAATACTAAGCTGAAAGCTGAGATTGAAATCTGAAATCAAACTGAACTGAAACGGAGGTGATGACCAAGGGGGTCTACCACGTTGGCCACTCGACGTCTGGGGGAGTCTATCAGCACTAGACGCCCTTTACCTGAGGGCTACTAACACGTCAGGTAGGTTACCTAAGGGAATCTATCACGTCAGGTAACTATGCATGCACATAATACAAAAACCTCCACATAAAAGATGAAGCAAAAATCAACTGAAAATTTCAAGCTGAAAATAATCGAAATCAATATATGAATGAGGCAATGTAAATTGAATACTTCCGAAAATAAAGTGATAAACTTAATTATTTGATTTAAAACAAAGTCCACTCACAAAAGACTTGACTAATGCTGACGTCCGTCAAAATCCTCCTATGTAGGATAATCATGTCGTCCTCCTGAATAAAACAAATTGGGACAGTTACGAAGTGTTGACGGATGGAACTATGATTCGATAATTAAATCCTTAAACCGTATAGAGTTTTCCCCTCAAAATTCCAATATCCTTAATTCACCGATAAATTTCCAAACCCCAACTCTCCAAATAATTACTCGTTGACATTCAAATTATCCAAAACACTCGGCGGTGAATCCAACGGTCGGATTGTCGTGGTTCGATAAATCGAACAAACGTAAACTAATTTATTCGAATTCACAACTCGTAAATAAACTTCAATTAACCAAGTAGCCTGATACCAAAGATCCAACAATACAATATTCTCAAAATAAAGATCTTAGCACCATAAATGATTTCGGTGACCATCTGACAGCCACACGGTAAAATCAATCATAACTCGTACGATAACGAACCTAAATTAATTTGGATTAATTCCTAGACTTTGATAACTTCCTACAAATCAAATACTAACATGATCGTAAACAAGAGTACGTGTTATTGAGCTAAAATTCCAGCTCAAAAGGTGGCCGGACGCGCCGCCACAAGCGGCTGCGCGTGAGCCCCACGCGCCGCCGGTCGACCATCTCCGATGGCCACTAAATTTTACCACAATGTTCACCATATTATAAGAAGCAACTTTTATACCTGACACGAGATCTGAATCGGACTAGAACTCCACGAATTTTGCTTGAAAGTTCCGGGTGGCCGAAATTTCAAACCTTCGATTCTCCTTCCTCCGGCAACCAATGGGGGTGAGACCAGTGGCTATGAGTTCGTGTAGAAAAGGGCTTCAAAGCCCAGCAAATAGTTTAGGTCGATTTGGCCGGAATCGGCGCCGGCAAGGTGGGAAAGTTTCAGCAGTTTCGGGTGATTTTCTCGCCTTGATTTCTCCTCTTACACCAAGATTCGATCTAAGAAATTGGTATAGGATTGAAGAGTGTTGAATGGTGAACAAAAAGGGACAAGTTTTAGGCCGTGAGGTCGACCGTATCGGCGCGAAATCGCCGATCAAAGTCGGCTGCAGAAATTGACGTGGAAGAGAGAGACGCGGGGAGAGAGAAACAGAGATCCGAAATGGAAATTCGGGAAATTTCCTTATCTATTGGTTTCCCGAAATAGTAACCCCCCTTCCGTGAGCCATAACTTCTTTAAACGAAGTCCGAATTTTGCATACTTTAAATCCACGGACTCGGTTTAACGTACTCTACAGCCTCCGTGAAAAAGTTCATTCAAATTCCTAACCGAATAAAAAGTCACCCCGAAGGCCCCCTAAAAGTGATAACCGAAGCTCGAAAACCAACTTTCGATGACTCACCGTGACGCTAGCTAGTATGTTGGCAAGCTTTGGTCCGGGGTATCACACTTTCTCCTATGACTTTTGCATCAGATTCCTCTTCTTTGGTTTTGGCTACTAGAGAAGTCATTCCCCATACGTCGTTCGGCGAGCATGTCTATAACGACATTTCTAGAACCAACAACACCTCCCTGATGAATCTTCTGTCTTTCTATGTTTCAACAACAAGTGTTCCTCTTCCTTTTGCTTGTACTAAGTCACCATTGCCCATCTTTACTCTTGTGCACACCAAGTTGTCGATATCGCAGAGAATTGACTTGTTTGCTGTCATGGGATTGCTGCAGCCACTATCAACAAACCAAACATTATCATTTTTTGGTATAGTTGCTGCTTGACAAGCAAAGAACATGTTGCCCTCCAATCGTCTTGCTCTTCGGTGAAGTTTGTTTGATGCTGCTTATGCACAGTACAATCTTTTTGTACATGCCCAAAATTGTTTCAATTGTGACATTTTGGTTTCCCCTTGAACCAACAGACACCAGCGTGGAACTTGTCACAAGTTTTGCATTTCACCATGGAATAGGAGTAGGAACAAAAAGAAAAAATATTATATATATATATATGTTGTACATAAGTATTTCACCAAACAAAAAAAAATTGGAAAAAGAAGATGGTAGTAGTCTTGGCTATTCGATATGTTTCCGAGCAATATGATGTCGGAGGAAGTACCTGAGTTCATCCCTTATGGTTTCAGGTCTTGTCTTTTCTGTTTCTATGAATTGTGTCGTGACCAGTAGTCGAAGGTAGAATTACTTAGGTATTCATCATGTGTATTTTCGCTCCTTATGAATAAAATTAACATCCATACATTGTTCAAAATAAAGCCTTCTCACCCTAGTTGAGTTAGCAATTTCTTCCCTCATCCTAATCAGGGCACCGTCCTGATGCGAAGGGATGCCTAAGGTGAAATTTCGAAAAAGCCTTCCTAATTTAGAATCAAAATATAAAAGTCTATTACATGGTTGTTAGTGCATGTTAGTGCATGCCTAAGGTGAAATTTCGAAAAAGCCTTCTTTGCTTCAAACGTGTCTGTTGCATGTGATATCAATTAAATTGCTTCTCTATTTGTGATATCTATGATATGTCAACAGCAAACACTTACTACAATTAGTTCATGCATATGGCATGATATAGGATGTGAAAAGAAATTGATGTTAATATCTAGGATGTAATGCATGTATATGGCATGATATAGGTCTTATTTGTTAATATCTTTCTAGATTCCTATGTATTAATGCATGCAGTTTATGGAAAGAAGTTAATCACGATATAACACAAGTTTTAAAACTCTAGTGACCAAAGTGATATTTTTAAACTCTAGTGACCAAAGTGTCGAATATGTCAAATTTGAGTGATCAAAAGTAATTTTTTTCCATTTCATAAATCATCTTTATTACATTTAGTAGTTTTCATTATTATTGCATGCTTCTCTCCTACTTATTTTCATAAGCATACTAGAATAAGGGTAATATTTGAAAACCAATGGAATATAAGATTTTCAGTATGAATATGTATTGTGATATTGGAAGTAACTAAACAAAAGACCATGAATTGAGTTGATATATCACTGGATGTTGATTTCCGGGAACAACTGTTTACCTAGGGATGTCCCTCTGGAAACCAAGGCAAGTGAGTCTGAACAGAACATCCATGCCCCTTCAGCAAATAGTCAAGTGTCATCCAGAAGCCTGGACAGAAGAAGAAAAGGCTTGCCACTGTTATCTTAGGCACCATGATCGGTTGCGTTGTGGCTGTAGCTGCAACCACAGCATGCATGGCTGCCCGCAGGGATCCAAACAACGGACAACCACCTGAGCAGCCAGCGGTCCCCATTTACAGTCCACCAAAGCCACCAAAGAAGCTCGCATTAAATGGGAGGTTCACTATAGAACGGAACTATGAAATAATTGCCAAGGGTAAGCACTATCATGCACATACAACACAAGCCGTTGTGAGGAAAGCAATGAGAAAGGAGGTGCACCCCTGCAGTTAATATAGACACTTTTATAGATGATGTTGAACAATCTTAGCTAGGTATTCTTTGCTTCAAAAGTGTCTGTTGTATGTGATATCAATTAAATTGCTTCTATATTTGTGATATCTATGATATGTCAACAACAAACACTTATACCCTTAAGTACAAGTTCATGTATATTGCATGATATATAGGTGTTATTATCTTTCCAGATTCCTATGTATTTAATGCATGCAGTTTATGGAAAGAAGGAAATCAGGATATAACACAAGTTTATAGCCTAGCTAGAATTTTAATGGAAAATCATAAAAGTTCAACTTAATACCATTGTAATTGGCACAGTGTACAAGACCCGATATCTCCTTTGCTGTGAACTTGTTAGCTAGATATAGCTCTGCGCCCACGCAACGTCATTGGGTTGACATAAAGACTATCTTTCGTTACTTGAAGGGTAGGATTGATTTGGGCTTGTTCTTTCCCTACAGAAAGTCAAGAAAATAGGGCAAAATGCGTGAGGAACCCGTGCCTGCTGCCAACGGTCGACCGGTCGCCAACCTGCTGCTGCCCCCTATTCTCAAAATAGTTTTGATGTTTTGGTGGGTTTTGCTGATGCTGGGCATCTCTCTGACCCGCATAAAGGTCGTTTCCAGACTGGTTATGTTTTTACCATGGGAAACGCCTCGATATCTTGGAGGTCTACTAAGCAGACCCTTGTCGCTACTTCTTTAAACCATGCTGAGATTATTGCTCTCTATGAAGCTGTTCAAGAGTGTATATGGTTAAGGTCCATAGTTATACATATAAGAGTACATGTGGTTTGAGGTCAACCACAGATAACCTACGTGCATTTATGAGGATAATGTCACTTGCATAGAGCAAATGAAACAAGGTTTCATCAAAGGCGATAACACCAAGCATATATCGCCTAAATTCTTCTATAATCAGCAACAACAGAAGTTCCTCAAGATCAAAGTGAATCAAGTCCGATATGAGAATAATGTGGTCGATTTGTTTACCAAGTCACTGCCTAAATCCACATTTGAGAAGCATGTGAAAAGCATTGGTTTGCTTAAGTTATCTGACCTCCCATGATTGTGGAAATCAGGGGGAGACGCATACATCAGGGGGAGTATGACGTCCATGCTATATCAAATGTGAAGGGTGTGTTGTACTTTTTTTCCCTTCGACCAAAGTTATTTTTATCCCACTGGGTTTTTGCTACTTGACAAGGTTTTTAATGAGACAACGCGATGAGCACCACCTAGTGTTGACGCCACAAGGGGAAATGTTGAAGGAAACCTACTTTGTGTGTGCCTTATCAACCTAGGAGAATCTTTAGTTAGTATGGAATAAGGATTATGTACGTATTGAATATGATTCTAATTGCGATATAGATTGTACCATGTATTCCTCTATAAATAGAGGCTCATATTTATTAATAAAGATCAATTCTATTCCTGTGCTATTATCTTTGTTATTTATTTTTAGTTCTCTACACCATGAAGGAGCATATCTTGAGTTTTTGAAAATTTAACAAAACTCATGTTTTGGCTTTATATATATATATATATATATATATATATATATATATATAGATTTACCTCTTTATGAAAAACTTAGTAATATATTTTTATACTTTTTTTGTTACATATTTTTATACATTAACAATTCACCTACTATTTTTATCAGTAATTTACTTATACTTTTCGATTATTCTACCAATAATTAATTGAATTATAAAATTTATTATATGAATTTATTCTCATTTATTATAGATCATTTATTATAGATTAGTAATAATTGAAATTTGAATTATAGACTTAATTATAGGGATTTAAAAAAATGTTGATTTTGTATTTAAGTATTTTATATTAGTAAATAATTGAACAAGTATGGCAGTAAGATATCTTATGTAGCATCGCAAATTTAATATTGGACTAAATCTAGTAACCGAAAAGTCAATGTAATATATCTTAGAAAATAAAAGTGGGAAAAATGTTTATCTAAATATCTCATTTGTTGCCGTCAAAATTTGCTTTTTATTTTTTTTAACAAATGACATTTAGTTATATTCTTAAAGAGCGAAATTACACATAATGACTATCTAAATAATTCAACATTCGACTACTCGTCACAACACAATTCATAAAAACATAAAGGACAAACCCTTAAAACTAAAATAAGGGGTGAACTTAGGTACTTCCTCCGACATCCTATTGCTCATAAACATATCGAAGAGCCAAGACTACATCCTTCTTCTTTTTCCAATTTTTTTCTTTAATTTGGTGAAATACTTATGTAAAACATATATTTGTTTTTTTTTTTTTGTGTTTCTTTTTTTCGGTCCTACCCCTGTTCTTTTTCTTATTCTCAATCCTCTTGGGCGGTGAATTGGAACGTGTTCTCCTCCATGAGATGATAAGATGATAAACCTCGAGTGTTCATGTACTCAAAACCATGAACACATGATTGAGAAATTGATCTCAAAGTAAGCCATGTGAAAATGGAAAAGAATATAATTGGAAATACTTGGTTTATGGGAAGTAACTAGAAATGTTTGAATTGTCTACGTAGGCTTTACATCATCGTTGTGAATTCATTACATCCCCTTTTTCACATAAGCCAAGTTGAATTTCGGCTATACTTTGAGATCAACTTCACACAAGAGGATCAACAATGATCCTTTTTCTATTCAAAATTTGGTGAATATTGAACTTTTTATCTCGTGGAAAGAAGAAAGGGGATTGACCAGAGGTCTACAAAGTGCTTTCTATAGTCCCTTACTCATCCGTGTCAAGCTGTATCCAACTATCCACAAACCATAAAGAATTACAGTGGTCACAAAGTAGCAGAAAATTCGTTATGCTACATCTGAAAAGCAGAGTGAACAAGAACAGAAACTGATCAACGAGGAAAAAACAATCCACACAGATTGAATAATACACATTTTCACATATAATATGTTGGAAGATAGAGATATGTCAAGAGTAGTCCTCAACTATGCCTTCGATTATGCCACACAAGAGAGTTTCGTGTAATTTACATGACAAGATCTGCTTTACAAGAAAGTCATCATCCACTACATGAACAAATAAAAGAATTTCTGAGTTCCAACCAAACCCAAGAAAACTAATTGCCCAAAAGAAGCAAATAGGTCAAATTTGATGCTTGAAACAACTTGTTAAAGATTGAAGGAATGCCATTTCTGATCATTTCAAGCAGTGTCATGGAAGTGTTTAGCAGTCTCCACATGTCGAAACTCGTAATGCAGGTCATAAAATTAGCTAAGCAATTTCAACCCTTTGGAGCATACACTCGTCGTACACTCTGCTGCCACCAGCATTTCGCAAAGCCTTCCTATTAATTTCATCAATCATGCATATATAGTTCAGACCTATGAGAAGCTCTACAATTGCAGCTTCAGTTTTGGCCTGATTTGCAAAGTAGAGGGTCTGTACCAGAAGCACATTTGAACTGGAAACTTCTTGGTGCTTCACAATATTGCGCTCAGAATGCCACCGTATCATGTTATGAGCGAGCGGACCAAGCCATTCCAGTATCTGGTCCAGTGCGAGACCCCACTCTCCTGCAAGGGCAGGATTATAGACTGATAAGCCCGTAGTTTTGGCATATGACTTTAGTCTAGCTCTCAGAGTAGTTTGTATACTTGTGGTTAACATATTGTATAGATTGCATCTTGTGTCAATGCTGATCAAGTGAGGTGAAGAAGCTATCTCTTCAATCAAAATAATCACATTTGCATAATGGAGAGCCAGGGCAGCACCACCAAGTGTAGATGGCGGGGCAGTCAACAAGGAACATTTTGAACTGAACAGGGATAATTTAGAATAGATCCTGCTGCTGAAAGATTGAGATGCCATATGTGTGTACTTCATATGTTTCATACGAGTACTGCTCAACCTCATAGAACCACCAATGTCTGGCTTGCAGCTCTCTAGAACCGGAGAACCACCTGCACCCGTCATACATCCTTTAAAAGGTCCAATTTGAGCAAACCGTTTGGCTTTTAATTGCGAATAATTTCCACCTTGGACTGGTGGCTGATGCTGCTTATTTGTTCTATTCTTGCCAGAATTTAGCCTTGGCTTGGAAATCGACCTCCCAAGAGGTCCCGAGTAGAACCCACAAAGATTAGCATCAGATGGGTGAACAGAAGAGTGCATAAGAGCAGAAAAGGAATGACTGCGAGAGAGACAATGAGAATTGCTAAGTGATTCAGAAATGCTAACTTCACAATCATCATTTCCCTCTCCAAAAGCCTTTTGATCACATCCAAAGACCTGCTTGATCCTCTCTAGCATTGTAAAAAGGGATCTTGCAAGAAGTCGGACAACGTAATCGTAAGTTCTACCCCACGGAGACATGTCTTGTAGATTCTTCACTTCTTGACGCTGCCACATTACCTTCTGCTGAAACTCAAGCAATCTGACTCGGTTTAACTCGGGATTAGCCCGCATTCTCCTCAGGGTCTGCTCAAGGTCGGCCAGCACTTCCAGCTCCTGTGACAATTGCATCGTATTCGCAACAAATCTGTCCATTTTCTTCATTTTCCTCTCCATTTTCTTCCACCGGTACTCCCACCCAAATGATTGAAAACCATTCTCAACAGGATCTTCGAAAAATTGTTCAAAATTGTGATACATAGGGTCCGAGCACCTCTTCCCAAGTCTGACCACACACGTTGCAACATATCCCAAGTTCTCAATTATCTCATTCAGTGCAAGTTCCATCAAGTAATCATCATCTTCGGACACGAGCCTTCTCACCCCAGTTGAGTTAACAATTTCTTCCCTCATCCTAATCATATCCCTTTCACTCAAACTTTTCCATAAATTAACCATCTTTAACATCAATCCCGCAACTTCAAACGCAAGAATTCCAACCACAGGCTTCTCAGCCTCCACCACACGACTCCATGAGAACCTTAAACTGCCAAACCACGACTCAGACGCAATCTCAGCCCCCATTAATCAAGCATACACAGCAAACCAAAGAACCTCACCACAAACCTCAGTAGATCCTTTATTCCTGAGCCAAAATTAGAGGTACAGCTTGTAAAACAAAACACAAATTTCTCAAAAACAAAGCAAAGTCACAGAACTAACCTAAATCCCTAAATGTACCTGAGGCTCAATAGCAAAACCAAATAGAATCATAACCCAATTCTAACTCTAACCCTTTATTTGGTTGCTCAAGAATCATACAAATCATAACTGAAACCAATTTTCTGTTCTCTCATCTCAGCCAAGTTAGAAACTTTAAAGTCAAACAGAGATATTGGTGGTTTCCCAGGTCCCAAACACAAGAATTCCCACATTTTCTCACCAACAAAGCATACATTTCTAATTGCCCTCACATATTCAAACAACAATACTCGAAAATAAGCAGAAATTGAAAGCACTAAACTTTGTGTAGAGTGAAAACTCACCGTTTAGCTCGAAAAAGCTGGAAGCTTTGACATCTGAACTCCTGAAGCACATAAGCAAAGCAAATATGATTCAGCTACAGGGAAAGAAGAAGAAGAAGAAGAAGAGGGCTCCGGGCCCTTTTTGGGTTTTTGGAGTTTAGAAGAATGCGCGTAGGTTTTGACCGTACGCAGCAGCTGCATACAAATAGCCACGGCCGCAACGCAAGGGGATAGGAAGGAGACAAAAGAAAGATGACACCTAAAAGAGTCCTAGAGCGGTCATAAAATCGGTCTAACCGAGGTGAAAAACCATGGGATATTTCATTGCCCCTCTGAGGATACCAACGGTCGCAATGTAGCCATTTTCATAATCGAATTTAACGTTTCCACATTGGGTAAGATTTTTTCTCGCAATAAATTGGGTAACGTTTCTTTTTTCGTTTTTAATCAAATGATAACGAAAGAAATTCGAATTTGAGAGCTCAAAGTAATCATAATGGGTGGTTGTTGGTTTATGGTGGGGGATGCTTATGCTTTCCGTGTTGATGTTTTATATGTACCGATTACAAGTAAGACTTCACACACGCATATACTATTGTAGTAGCTCTAGTTATTAGGAGGGTTTTTATCACCCACGGGACCTGAACTTTCGCCCACCAGACTAATTGATACCCAATCTTCAAAATCGATCACAGAGGTACCTAAACTCTTAAAACCATACCTTTGTGATGCCTCCGTCAGAATTCCGTTAATTAAGAGGGCAAATGAGTCATTTCTCTTCGTTGGCTCCCAGCTCGCAAACCAGCAGCCTCTCCTCTCTGTTCGCCGACACCATCATCATCATCTCTCATCCCTCTCTTATCCTCTCCTCTTACATGAGTTACATCTATCTCAAACCAATAGCAATTCAAGCCATATAGCTACTGGGTTCATCAAGTTCTTGGAGGAGAGAGAGAGATTGTGTTCGAAGTGAGAGAAAGAGACGCGCAGACGAGAGAGAAAATGGATCTCCAGGCACCACCACGGCACACCGCTGCCACCTGCCACCATCTGCATCAATTTGCTTCCGCTTCCACTATGCTGTATATAGTGGTCGATCTTCGACTTGTTTTTCGGTATTCTCAATCCTCTCTGCTCTAATTCTGTTTCTCAATTGATTCTGGGTTCTTCGTAATTGTTCATGCTTTGACTTCACTTGGTAAATCCCACTACGGCTAGTCCAAGATTGGATATACTCTTGAGGCAATTGCTCAATTGAAGTTTCATGTTCTTGCACATTGAAGAATTTGGTATCATGGATAATTTCCTAGTCTTGAAGAAATCTTTTTCAATCCTGAAGAATTTTTTTAGCATCTTGGATTATTGTCTTTGGATTATCTCCTACACTTGGTTTTGCTGCACTTTCTCATTGGTGGTTCCAAAAATGAACAACCAAACAGATCCAAAGCATGAGATTTGCCAATTTGGGACATCGGTTACCAGAAAAATCCATAGGGTACGGAGATTTTCTTGTTTCAATCTTTCTGCTCAAATCTTGAATCTGAGATAGATGCCTTGAAGAAAATTCATATATGTAACCATAAATTTTGCAAAGATGAAGTTTGGAACAACTGAATAAGAAAAAGAGTGAAGGTTGGAGACGGAGGGGATGAATGAAAAAAGAAAAAAAAAATATAGTGCGAAATGACAATGTAATCAAGGGCTTCAAGGTCATTTCACAAAAAAAAAAAGTGTGAAATGACATATTTACCCTCTTAATTAACGGAGAACTAACGGAATTCTGACGGAGACATCACAAAGATATGGTTTTAAGAGTTTAGGTACCTCTGTGATCGATTTTGAAGGTTGGGTATCAATTAGTCTGGTGGGCGAAAGTTCAGGCCTTTTGGGTGATAAAAATCCTTATTAGGAAGTGCACTCTTGTTGTTGAGGTTTCAATTTCAAATTCAATAATAGACAATCGAGAAAATAAATAAAATGACGTATGAAGTTTTTCATCGTGCATTGAAGGAAAAACTTCTTGAATCTGCTACAAAGTAAAAGTCCTAGAGAATACTCAAACCAACTTTTGAACTTTTGAGGTTGGCCCCAACTATTTACATTCACTCTAAATTATAATCAAATTTAGCAACTAATTACGATGTCATGATCATTCACATAAGTTAAGTTGGGGATTGAATTTGGAGAAGAAGTTGGTTGGTTTTGCTATTAAACTATAAACTATATGACAAACGTGACACTGTCAAGGAAAAAAGGGTGTTTTCAAAGCATCTGGTGGTGGAATATCTTTGAAGATTTGGTTGGAGGATCCTTTGAACATGTAGTTGTAACTGGTTCTTGGGAGTTTCACTACGGTTTGGGTTGGGCCAAAAGAAGAAGTGATTGAGGCCAATAAGGAAGACTTTGCCTTGTTGAGATGTCGTGTGGTTTTGTTGCTTGTGCTGTTTGAGATTGGAGCTAATCCTGCCTGAAGCATATGCTGCTCTGCTAATTGCCACGTGAGATAAATTTGATGCACAACTGTCCTCATCTAAAACTACTCATTTGAACGAACAATGAAGATATTATAAGTGATAATATGTGCATTGGATTGAGAGAGATAAGGAATCTGTGAATGTGACATTGCAATTGGTGATGTAATGCACTTGGTTTCTTGTTGCATGCTCTGTTTCTGTTCAATTTATGTAATGTAACTTATAAAATTCTCTCTAAACTTATCGTTAATAGATTAAGGCCTTTGTTGCATAAGTGCATTTCTCATAATCAGGCAACATTTGTTCCAGGTAAGGCAATTCAAGATGGCCATGAGCTGTTATCAATCTTTCATAGGAAATCTTAAAATAAAAAAAAATAAAAAAAATGGCTATCAAATTAGTTATGACCGAATAAATTGGAATTATTTAAGAGCTTGTTTATTACCGTTTGGATTCCATCCCCTTTGGGTAAATCTTATTTTACATTGTGTCCAGTTTGTTACTTATCCTATTCTTATCAATGGTCAAGCTCATGGTTTCATTTCTCCATCAGGCCTTAGACAAGGAGATCCTTTATCTCCCTATCTATTTTTGATTTGTATTGAACATTTCATTAGGAACCTTAATAGGCTTTCTTCTAAAAGATTCTCTCAAAAAGTGAATTTTCATAAATCGATTATATATTTTTCTGCTTCAGATCCGAGATACAAAAAAGAACAGTTGGCTAATATACTTAATATTCCACATAAGTATGTGTTCTTTAGAAAAGTACTTAGGAATCCAAAATATTACTAAATGGTCGGACAAAGATAATTAAATTGAACTTTTACATAAAATTCAGAAGAGATTTTCAGGTTGGAAAGCAAATCTTCTCTCTAGAGCGGGCAAACTTACTCTTATTAACTCTACTATTTCTGGCATGCCTAATCATATATTGTTTGTGTTTTCTTGTTCTAATACCACAATTTAAAAGATTAATACCATATATGTCTTGGAAATATTTCTCAAGTCCTACTAAAACTCTTTCAGTGACTTGGTCTCAAGTCTGTCTACCTAAACTAATGGGAGGCTTGGGAGTTAGAAACCTTTCTTATTTTAATATAGCTTCACTAGCTAAGCTTGGGTGGAAAATACTTGATCAACCTGAGAATTGGTGGGTGCAGTTGGTCACTAAGAAATATTTGAAACATAAATCTTTTTTAGAAGTAAATGCTAAAGCTTCAGATTCTGCAGCATGGAAAGGTATACTTAACTCTCGACATGTTTTACTTAAGGGTATCAGATGGATTATTGTGCGCAACCTTCAAATTAAGAACAATTTTATTTATATGGATAAAAACCTCAAATGTTATCTAAACTATTGTGAAATATATTTTTTAGTACCTACAATTTTTTTTTACCACAAATATTACCTGAACTATTGCGCCGTTACCAAACATGGTTCTTCTGTTAACCTATTGTTAAGTTGAGGTACTATATTTGGTAACGGCACAATTGTTTAGGTACAATTTTTGGTAACAGTGCAATAATTTAGGTACCGTTTTTGGTATAAAAAAAATGGTCCGGTAACGGCATAATAGACCAACGTACGAGAAAGTTAACGGAAACACCATGTTTGTTAACTGCACAATAGTTCATGTACCATTTTTGGTAAAAAAAAATTGTAAGTATTAAAAAATACATTTCGCAATAGTTTAAGTATCATTTGAGATTTTTACCCTATTTATATTATCGTTGAACTAAAAAATCTAGTCGGGCCAAATTTTTGACTCAAAATTGTGTGGCATGAGTCTGGTCCTGACACGATGAATTAGCAATAAAGCACAAATACACTCAGTTTTGAAGCCAAACCAATTCGAAGATATTGTTGAGGGACCTAGGTGAATGGCAAACATTTTTTACTCAAATTGGCTAAGTGCATCCCTACCTGTGGCAAATCCTCTGCATTACACACATGAAACTCAAACTCAAACAAAATTTTGTGTCTGAAAAAAACCCTTTGAGAGCGAGAGCTCTCCACAAAAACCCTAGCCGCCGTGACTTCGGTATTCAACTATTCCATATGGAATCACAACAATTGCTAGCTGGGTCCTCCCATGCTACAATCCAACGTCGACAGACATCAATAAGTCTCATTCCTACTTTGCCAAAGGAGATATATGGCAGATCTGGGTGGCGGAGCAAGTCTAGTTTTTCTCTTGGTGTCCCGTTGTTTGGTGCCCTAGTACTTGGGGTATTTTCTCTTCTATGGATTGCATGGTTCGGGTACAGTCTTTGGCTCCTATTTTTGATTACTTTTTCTTTAGAGTTTTTGTATGGATTTCATGTTTGGGATCCCGGTGGAAAACATAGTGGTTTGGTAGCCTTGGTGTTCCAAGACGGCGGCCTTATTGGTGGTGGGACGCTGCTAAATCTTAACCCAAGTCAGATTTAGGTCTTTGATTTGGGTCAATTTAATTTCTTGTTTAAGAATAAGCATGTTCAGTTATGCAAGTTTAAACTGTGGTTTTACTTTCTCTTTTCATTGGTCCTCCTTGAGCTAGATTGGATTTACTGGTCTCAATGGCAATACTTGCCGGAATTTTTCTGTTGGAGTTGGCGATTGCTAACAACAGTGATGCACGGTGTATGTATTGTTCTAGGTTTCAAATTATCGATTAGAGTTCTAGGTTTAGACTCATTGATTAGGCTACTTGTGTGGTCTGTAATGCTCCTTCTTAGGATACTCATGCTAAGGATTGTAATCCTCTATTGATTAATAAAGATTCTGTTTTTTCTATAAAAAAAAAAGAAACTCGAACTCACAAATTATCTATGATGCATGGAAACGGCAAAAATGGCCGAATCCTCGTACCGATACCGGAAACGGGTTGGATACGTGATGGAAACGGTTGGAAACTCGTTTCCAGTGGAAGACCCGATGGAAACTTGATGGAAACGGGTGTATCCAAGATTGGATACGTTTTGTTGTGATTAATGGGAAACGCAGGACAGCCGGTCGAGCGTCAAACAGATCTATAGATTTGCAGATGATATGGAGGAAAGAAGAGGAAGGAAAAGAAAGGGAAGGGAAGAAGAAAAGAAGAGAGGAACCTACAGTGTTGGCTGATGAAGAAGACGAAATCAAAAGAACACGATCAAAGAGAATGAATGCATCTGAGGAAGAAGAAGAAGAAGAAGAGAGAAGAATGAGCTGGGCTTTTGCCTATTTTTTTGAGCTAATAATTAAATACAAACGTTATACAATATACTACCAAAGAAATTGAATTATCTAGTAAAGAGACTTGGCTCCTTTTTGGAAGACCAGTGATCGAACCTTGTCACCAGCAATACTGAATTTATTTTAAAATAAATTATGGTATTCAGTTTTTTAATTATTTATATAAAATTATATTATTTTATTCGCGTTTCCTTACCGTATCGTATCCTATAATTTTTTGGATTTGCCGTTTCCCCGCATCATATCGTATCGTATCCCCGTACCCGTTTCCGTTTCCGTGCTTCATAGCAAATTATACATTAAGCTACTAAATCAAGAGTTGATCCAAAGCACCACCTATCAGACTAAGGTTTAAGGTAGGGTGTCAACAACGACGCAGGTCGCTATTGCATGGTGGCAATGTAATTTGGTCGACCAAAATCAGCATCATAACAATCACGATGAGGGGACCTAGCAACATGGCTAGGAACGACAACACTGTAATTTATCACATGAGCGTTGTTCAAACCTTTGCTTCTACCAAGGTTACAAATTTGGCTGATTTTTGGCATAAATGATGGTGCGCGCGTTGAAGATAAGTGGTTGGGTTCTCTCTAGTTAGAGTGAATTTTTCTTAATGTTTATGATCTTTGTAGGCTCGTTTTGAGTAATCGAGCTACCATGACATAATGAGCGGCGTTTTTAGTTTTCTAGTTTGCTAGGTTGCTTGAGCTTCAGAGTTTTGGGCAGTGGCGGAGCCACATTAGGACGAGGGGTGGCAAGTGCCCCCCCTGAAACTTTCTGAACAAAAAATTAGTATATATATATATGTAATTATGTATCAATGTATGTCAAATTCTATATATTAAATAAATGTACAATTGTACATATGTTTAATTCTATAAAGGTTTGTCTGCCATGCCGCCATCAAAACTGTCAAAGCAAATGCACAATTATACAAAGATCAAAATCAGAAGAGAAGGCAGAAGCAACTCTAAAGTCCAAACCCAAGAGCAGCTGCCAAGCAACTCCAAACGACACCGCCGATTCAATAAACTCAATTTAATTGCCCTCTTTATTTATAATTTCTTTCTAAGATTATATATCTATTTTCTTGTTATTACTGTTATGAAATTTTGATTGGTTTTGAAATTTGAATGATTTGTCTGTTAGAAATCTCTTCACATAGTCATCATCGCCTACAAAAATTCAAAAGAAGAATGATAATAGTTCAAAACAATCTTATGTTGAAGTTAACTCAGAAAAATATCCTTCAGATCCTGAAAAATGTCCTCCAATTACCGTTATAATAGATACAAATTTTCATGAATGAAATTCGATGTTTTAATTTATGCCCCCCCTGACATGCAATTCTGGCTCCGCCACTGGTTTTGGGTGCAAGTCTAGGAAGTTGATGTACGGTGCCGTTTATGGCCTTCAATATTACTGATATTATCTTATTTCTAAACAAAATGTGGTTAAGTTGAGAACAATATCGTGCAATGTAAATTAGTAGTGGTCACGTAGGCGACACTTATCTGTTGTTTTCATGGTATTAAAGCATGTTATTCGTCTCGATCATATTCTCGGCTCAAAGCGTGTTGAAGAATGAAAAGTTCCACATTTGAAAAGTGACAATGTAAACTATCATACATAAGTGGTTGTTTTACTACTAATTATACTTAAACTTTCTAAATAAAACTCACACTTGTTATTGAGTACATTCGAAAAGTGACAATGTAAACTATCATACATAAGTGGTTGTTTTACTACTAATTATACTGAAACTTTCTAAATAAAACTCACACTTGTTATTGAGTATGCTAGGGATGACAAAAATTCTCATAGGCTATTCGACCATAATGGGAAGAAATTCGGGGCAAATTGGATAATGGGGCCGGGGATCTATTTATTTCTCAAATCGGGAATGGTATTGCGATCTTCATCCCCAGCCAATAGTAATTATTATTTTTAAATAAAATTATATATTATGTTTATTTATGTTTTGTAATGTTTAAATGATTTTTTTTAGAATATGTAGATAACTATTAAACATAACATATTTGAAAGTAAACTTCTTTAATATCTTATAATGTTTTAATAACAAATGATAGAAAAGCCACCAAATATTTTTATCCCTCATAAGGCCATCAAAATATTATAAATTTTAATATTTACAAAAATGCCACTGCATTTTTAATTTTTATTATTTACAAAAATGTCACTGCATACGAAAAACTACTACCAAAGATCAAGGAAACTACTGCCAAAGATTAAGAAAGTTACTGCCAAAGAATAAAAAAGTTACTATCAAAGAACAATAAAATTACTGCCAAAGAAAAATAAAGGTACTGCGAAAGAACAAGAAAACTACTGCGAAAGAACAAGAAAACTATTGCCAAAGAATAAGAAAGCTACTGTCAAAGAACAATAAAGTATCTTTTTGTAGGTAGTGATATTTTTGTAAATAATGAAAAAATACAGTGGCATTTTTATAAATATTGAAATTTGTAATATTTTGGTGGCTTTATGAGATATACAAATATTTGGTAGCTTAGAAAATAACAAAATCATCAAAAGTGACCTTATATGTAATTGGCTCATGTTTTAATTGTAATTTCATATTTTTAAACCTCGATTATTATATATTAATTGTTGTTAAAGTGAATTAACAATACATGTTAACGAGAATTCGGGACAGGTACGAGAACTTAATTCCCAACGGATACGAGGATGGGGAATCCCCAATATATTATAGGGATTATATCACCTTTAGTCCCTCAATTTTGACTCGTTCGACACTTTCGTCCATGAACTTTGAAATATATCACTTTCGTCCCTGAACTTCAACACCGACTATCACTTTCGTCCCTGACCGGAAAAAAATGGTGCAAAACCTATGCCAAAATGTTCGCACGGATGAGAGGAGTAACTTTTATAACTGGGGCTAAGCTCAATTCGGCCTAGAATGGCTCGAATTTAGCTCGAAAGCCGGTGGTGGCCGAAACTTTAATTGTAAAATTCTCCGCCGTTCGGCGACGGTTTGAGGCGAGGTTGGTGGCGTTGAACTCGCCTCAAGGAGGGCTTCAAAGCCCAGTATGTGGTGTCATTCGAATTGGCCGGAATCGGAGGTTTATTCGGTGAAAACTTCGGTCAGGGACGAAAGTGATAGTTTTTTTCAAAGTTCAGGGATGAAAGTGTCGAATGAGTCAAGTTCAGGGACTAAATGTGATTTTTTCCCTATATTATAACATGGATGGAGGTAGAGAATGGCATTGGGGACCGAGATGATATTTTGATCTCCAATCCCTACCCTCCTCATTACGAACTTGCTTATTTAATTTGACTTGTTTCATATATATATATATAAAGAATACATGAGTTTAATTAAATTTTTAAAAACTCAAGAATTTATCTCCTCAACTATATATTAGTCAATATATAAACTTTAATATAATATAATTATAATTATATATATACACATATGAACACATGAAGCCCGTGCTCATTTGCCCATTTTTTTAATTTTATTTTTAAATTTTAAGTTTTTTTTTAATTTCTTCACTCATTTTATATTTAATTTTAAAATAATATAATAAAACAAAAAAAAGATATAAAACAACTAATAGAGTATGCGAAAACGATCCTTGCAGCGACTTTCGTACGTATACAAGCCAGTTAGAAATAATTAGGATGACTTGTTTTATGAAGTGTGAACATTAGCACGACTGATCACATGGAGTCGTGCCAAAAAGGAGTTCGACTCTATCACTTTAATAATAACGCTGCAGCTTTATTTTCATGCTCAATTTATTTAACTTAATTCTATAGAATATAGATATGATATATAAATAAAAATGTTATAACTGGTCCCTCCTTTATCCATTTCTCAAGGCACCTCTCAAACTCAAGTGACTAATTTAAAAGAATGCTTCATTCCGAAGAGATATTTTCTTCTTTTTTCTCTTAATTTATTTGTTGGAAACTTGGAACTCTTCAAGAGTTGAAAGTTAGATATTTGATTTGGCCCATTTGATTTTGAGCAATTAAGTCCTTACCTCAAGATTCAAGGCACTTATTGGAAATCCCAATCCTTTGAATAATTAATAGTTAGCCTACTTTGAACCGAAAGTAACAAACAAATAAATAAAATGGTGACCTTGAAAAATCCCTTAACCTCACATGCTCATCACTAGGGACTAGGGAGTCACCCTTTTTAAATGCTTTTTCTTTTTGTTCTATTTAAGTTTTTTTTTTTATCTATTAATTTGATATATATAATTTTATATGAGAAGAAAATTGTGTGTTGGATAATTCTTTTCTCGTGTATATAATTATATATATGTTTGTATATCCTATCTCTTTGAGCGAAAATTATTCAGTACACAACGTGTATGTACCCGCCGCAATCTGAGTCGTCTAAATTGGGTTAGAAAAATGGGTTAATATTTTTTTTTCTAACATTTGGACGGCTCAGATTGCTACACGCCGTGTACCGAATACTCTCCTCTCTTTGAGATAGACAAGCAATTAAGTCAGGTAAGCATGAGAGATAGAAGCAGAAAATATGAAAAAATAATTGCATTTGTGATTAATTTAATAATCTCAACAATGAAATCATTTTCTCGGCTTTTTCATGAGGCACTATCCGAGGTGGTTGGTGTAGTAGTTTGACACCAAATTTGTCCCAAAAGAGATTCTGTGTTTGACTCTCCTCGGATACTAGGTTGGGGTGGGATGGGGGTGTGTGTGTGTAAAAAAAAAAATTAAAAAAAAAAAAAGTAGATGCAACTGCCTAAACCCTAAAAAGTATATTACTTGCCAAAAAAAAAATCCTAAAAAGTATATTGGATACCTAAGCTGTATATTCTTCTTACTTATGAATGTGGTAGGTTTTTCCAACTTCTGAGCTAATGTTGGCGAGTTAGGTGAACTTTATTTCCAAACTTTGATTGGCAAATCTGTTCAAACGGATTTGAACAACCACTAAATAAACAACTCCAATGAATAGGAACCCATTAATGTATTTAAACTTGACTAAAGTGTGCAAGAGTAAAGACCTCTGTGACTGACCTACATATTCTATGTCAATAAAAAAAATGAGTAAAACAGGAACAAGCTTAATTATAAACGTTTTATGTATGTAGGAAACCGTTATGTTCTTGTTTAGCATTTGTTTGTACCATCACAAATTCTTCAAATTAACAACATATTAATCACCTTAAGAATACAAATCAAGCTTGAGCAACGTAGTACAAGTAGCTCAAATTTTGTCTAATCACCACTCAAGTTAGCTCTATCATTAGCTCAAGTAGCTTTAATGAAATTCACAATTCGACCAAAAAAAAAATTAGTTAGCTTAAGGTTTAAAGTGTAGCTCGCCAAGAAGATCGAGAGAAAGAAATTTTTTGTTAGGTGTCAAAATATAAGGGACTTTCTTTTTGCAACTCCACTTAATAAACACGAACAGTTTAAATTCATAATGATACCTCTAGAAACCATGAAGCTAATATTTTTTTTAAGGGAGTTTATATTTATACCTCCAAAAGACCTCCCCATTTATTAGACTTCAAACTTACTTTTACAAATAACCAATATGCTAATTACACCTTCTTTATTTTTCCTACAATGCCATTCGCCCTTAAAATCTAAACCGAAGTTACAATTCTTCCGATTCATAGTTTTACTTTCTACTTGACTTAGGATTCTCAGTCTTGTTCAGTGTAATAGACTTATGGGGTAAATACAATTAGATCTTTGTTTAATCTTCATGTTTTATGTTAAAGTAGTAATGAATTGGAAAAATAAATAATGAATTACAACTAGTGTTTTGATTTCGAGTTTTAGGTCTACAAGTGGTCTGCAAGTGTTTTGCTTTCATCACTCTAAGTCAACAATCAAATAAGAATACAAACTTTAATTGAAACAACAAGTAATGAATTGGAGAAAAGAACATTTTTGCAGCAAGACTTTATGGCTTACTCCTTCTCTCAATATACGTACGCTGGGTTTGTGAGTTTGTCAATTGGAGCTGAGAGAGAATTTTTTTTTAATCTCTTTATCTATTTTTTTGCCTTTATTGGTCATTTCATATAATATAACAAAGTCAACTTTCACTTGAAAAAAATAGAAAGTTCAAATGCCAATTTCGGAGGTATAAATAGAAACATTTTTTTTTAAATGGAAGACGCGCAACAATTAAAATAGGATCAAAGTACACTAGCCAACAAAACCTCATAGACATACCTCAGAGATTTTTTTGGCCAGAGTAATCAAGAACAATACAAAGGTAAAGTAAAATAGGTTTCCAAAGACAATAAACTAATGTGCAAATGGTAAACTTTAATTGCACAAGCATTAACTCTGAGCAAAAGGAGATGCCTAACAAGAGTTAATAAAGCGGTGACACATATGACCCAATATATAGTTCTAGGCTTCTAGCACGAAGGTTGACGATACAGAACGAACACTCCCAGAATCGAGGTTGTCCCTCTACCAAATAAACCAGACAAATGGATGCCGCCAACGACAAAAATTAGCTGCAAGCATCTGCTGGACATGAAGCACCATGAATATAGGACCTAGACCCGAATCCAACCAGGGTCTAAAATTCGAACAACACCTGGATCACAAATCCAAATCCTACAACCACCCAGATCCGAGATTTGGATCCGGAAACAACTCGGATCCATAGTTAGGCCTTAAGACATATCAACAAACAAGAAGCAATGTCATCACTACATGAATACCACAAACTCTACTAGTCATAAAACCATCGCGACCACTTGGAGGATGAAACCCGCACCAAAGACGAAGACAAGGACAATTGATAAAAGAAACCTTAGAGTTTGCTTGAGGAGAACACCGAAGAAGACACTTAAGATATCGTTGAAAAAGACACTGAGTGTGGTTGTACGTTTATGGTTTCATGTGCAATAATCAGTAGAACAAGTGTGGTTGCTTATGAGTGACTTTTACTACCGTACCCTTAGGGGTGAGTCATTTTTGTAATTGCGCTTCAATTAATATATTCTGACATTTTTAGCAAAAAAAAAAAATGTAAGGTCTACATTTTAAATAGTGAACGATCTATGTAAAAAAATATATAAGGTCTTTCAATGACATACAAATATACAATCCATTAACGAGGAGCAAATTTGCCGCCTACCCTAACCCAGGGTGGGCAATTGCCCATCTCACAAAAAATTGACACATGTCCTACGACTAACCATAGTTAGGATATAAATATCATATAAATAAATAAATATTATAATATTCGAAGAAAAAAATGGCTGCTCTCTCTCTCTCTCTCTCTCTCTCTCTCTCTCTCTCTCTCTCTCTCTCTCTCTCTCTCTCTCTCTCTCTCTCTCTCTCTCTCTCTCTCTCTCTCTCTCTCTCTCTCTCTCTCTCTCGGCTACCCTTCCTTCGGTGATTTCTTCGCCTCTTGGCCACCATTAAACTCGAGACCAGTCCCATTCTCTTCACCTCCTCTATCTCTTTATCTCCATTTCAATTTTTCTCACCTACGCTCAGTGTTGAAGGAGATTTGAAGCATGAACAGTCGGACTGTTCTCCGATCGTCGATCTCATTTTTCGGAAAAATATATCAGCTATACCTAGTAGGTTTTGAAGCTCTCTTCACGGTGAACCCAGCACCACCAACCTCCTTCATCGATTCTTCTTAGATTGGAAGAGAGAATAAGAGAGAGAGAGAGAGTGGCAAGGGGGGAAGAATGAAAAAAAAACTAGCTAGACAAATCCTGGCCACATAATCAAAATGGAGGACCATGATTGAATCATGAGTCCAAAAGCTAACCAAAGTTAACAAGGACACGTGACATTCTCAAAATGGATGGGTATTTAAAGCTAACCAAAGTTAACAAGGACACGTGACATTCTCAAAATGGGTGGGCAAATACCCACCCCAACCCAAGGTGGGCAGCAAATTTGTTCCCACCCATTAACTACTACACAAATCGAAACTTTCCTTACTATTGTAAATCTCTCTTCACTAAATCATGCTTTCTTAATTCCCACACACATGCATTTTACCAAGCCGCTATTGAAATATAGACATAACTCAATCCACGGTTGTGAATGTGTAAGGAGTTGCAGGAGAGGAACAACAACAAACTACCTAGGATTTGTTGTTCTTCAAGATTTTCTTGGCCTAATCTTTGCTTATTAAAACAAGGAGACGAAATTATTTGGGTTCTTGTCTATTGTAATTCTACTGTCGTACAACTTAAACAAAATGTGCCTTAACAAAAATTATGGCATTTCTCTTCAATAAAGTGTTTATAGAGGTCGCTCGATACTCCTTTCCGTTGTTGATAACAATAAAATAATATAAATTTCGATAAAAAATTCAATAATTTCAAACATATTCAAAACCTTGCATTTAATCTTGGAAAAATAACAACTTTAGTTTTTGAACTTTGTTTCGTTCGACACTTTGATCATTGAATTTTCGGAAATATCACTTTGGTCACTGAACTAAAACGCCATGTATCACAAAACTTGATCTTTGGGTTTATGTCCTTTATTTTGATATTAAATTTGTGGCGTTTGAAGATGGTTGATAGTGGCGAGTGACTAAAGTGATACATGGTGTTTTAGTTCAGTCACTAAAGTGATATTTTCAAAAGTTCAGTGATCAAAGTGTTGAACGATAAAAAATTCAATGTCTAAAGTTGTCATTTATGATAGCGGTGGATTTATCGAAACTTTAAGTGCCAAGTAACATAACCTTTTGGAAATAAATATTTATAAAATTCATGAGACAAAAAAAAATAAAAATTAGAGTTAGGAAACGTAAGCTTGGGGATATGAACTTTTTTTTGCAGATTAAAATAAAATAAAATAAAAGAAGCAGCATTATTTTATTGCAGGTTGTAGCTTTAACAGCCCAGCTCAGTTTGACTTGACTTTTAATCCCAACAACTTGAAAGGATTATTTTCCCGGTTTTTCAAATTACAGTAAATGGAAGAAATTATCTACAATCACGAAACTGCCCTTCAATTCATGTCTTCTCTACTTCTTTTATTTATTTATTTTATAGGCCATTTTTTATTTTAGGGAGGAGAAGGGGGCTCTAAAGTTCGAGAAATATGAGAAGGGTGAGATTCGAGCTCAGGTATGTGCTGAGCAGGCCACTACCTTAGTCCAATTAGAGTCCTCGAAGACTTGCATGGTGGTTATCGATTCCAGCTAGCATTTGTGACTTGGCGATGCGAAGCCTTAGACTTTAGTCATGTTTTGGTACCTCTACTTTTCGAATAAGGAGATGGTATAAACTAACATCTAGGCTTCGAGTATTTTGAGTTGCATTTCGAGGTTTTAATGTGCTTAGTTTAGATGAGCTTAATGTTCTAAAAAATGTGAGTTCACATAGATAACGACTTTTTTTATCGGCTCCCAACAAGTCAGTTGTTATGTCTTAGATGTACTTTGGCTGAGTGTCTCTAGTCCCTATAGATAATATTTCATATCCGTTCCCAATAAAGAATTTTTTTTTAATTTCGATGAGGGTAGAAATTTACTTAATTGTCCTAAATGAGAGGGGTAAAAGGGGAATTTCAAAAACAGTTTAATGGTAATTTTGTCACGGGAGGGTGGGAGTCCAGACAAGAAAATCAGAAATTAGCAGTTTCACAGTCCTTTTCTCCTTCTTTAATGGAGGGAAGTTTTGTCTAAACTCCCACATCGAACTTAAAAAGCCTTCTACTTCTGGCGCCATTTGCAGATTAACCCCTCCGTTCAAACTTCCACTTCTTCCAACCCCATTTCCCAACACACCCGGCCCTCTCTGCTTCTTCCATGGAAGAAAAGGAAAGCACTTTTTCTGGGTCACTCGGCAACTCGGACACCGACTCACCCCCACCCAACTCGTTCAACAACACGGCGGTGTCGTCTCAGGTGGTCAACACGGCGGTCAACGTGAGCTCAGACACCACACTAATTGGTCCCACAGCACCAACAACAACAACAACAACCGCACAAGCACTGATTGCAGCAGTACCAGCAAATACAGGTGGAGGAGTTCAAGGAAATGTTGAGTTGTCTGGGAAGAAGAAGAGAGGGAGACCCAGAAAGTACGACGCCGATGGGAACTTGAGGTTGGGCCAGGCCCATAATTCGGGTCACGTGAGTCACGTGCCACCACCGCCGGGGTTTTATCTCTCGCCTTCTTCTCCCAATTCCTCCGAGTTTTCTACAAAGAAGGGAAGAGGAAGGCCTCCTGGATCCGGCAACTGGCAGGTTCTTGCTTCTTTAGGTAAGTTCAGGGGAAGCTTATTATTTGGCTACAAAAGGAAAACTTAATTTGGGATTGGATAATGTGGTTGGTACTTGGTTGATTTTTCTTTCTATTTTCCTCCATTTTTTGATGTATAAAGCTCAACTTACCTACCCATAACAAGGAAAAGAAAGAAACTTTTTTTTTTTTGCCCCTTTGCTTTTGTTTTCCTCTTATTCTTTTTGTTCTTTTCTTCCATTTTCTCACCGACCAAACAGACTCTTCCTGGTTAAACAGATTGTGTAGGTAGTGGGAAAATTAGTCTCACTTATGGTAGGGTGTAGATCTGAAAGTTTTCTGGGGCTAATGGGATACAGGGTTCCTAACATTGTAATTTGATTGTTTGAATAAAATTGGGTATAGATTTGGTCCAACTGTCTAAGATGATTGTTTAAAGAGAGTGAAGATAGTAATTTGTTGAGGTTTCCCAATTAAAAGAACTATAATCAAGCTTCAGCTGATCTTGCTTGTGATATCTAACATTGCCAATCTAATGTGGAAGGTGAGTTGTTTGCAGAAACAGCTGGTGCGGACTTCACACCTCATGTGGTTACTGTTGGCACGGGAGAGGTACTATACATATTAGTGAGGATCTTTGCACCAATACTGAATGAGGTTTTGGGTTTTTTGAATATGACAGAAGGTCCGAAATTGTCAAATTGCAGGATGTTGCAGGGAAAATTCTTTCATTTTCCGAGAAGGGTCCTCGAGGGATTTGCATTCTCTCTGCTAATGGAGCTGTTTCAAATGTCACTATTCGCCAACCCGGTTCTTCTGGCGGTATTCTGACTTATGAGGCATGGTCTCAGATTCTTAATGCTCTTTCTGTCAATATTATTTGGCCTTTTAGCTGTTGTTTTGTTTGGAATTGCATATAAGTATCTTTCTTGTATTTCAAAGACCCCCTGGATGATTGATCTAGTTGTTCATTCTGTAACAAACAACAATGTTACTGCTTTCTTCTGCTATGTGATAGTGTTATTCGAGTTTCATGCTTATTTTTTTATATGGCTTTACAGATTCATTTGCTTAGCATCCTCTGAAAAATACACTTAATTGCAGGGCCGCTTTGAGTTGTTGTCTTTATCTGGGTCATTTACAGTCACCGAGATAGGTGGTGTAAGAAGCAGGACTGGTGGCTTGAGTGTCTCATTGGCTGGCCCCGACGGTCGCGTAATTGGTGGTGGCATTGCTGGTATGCTAACAGCTGCGAGCCCTACTCAAGTAAGGCCTTTCTTTTACATTTACAATTGAAAGTGCTTTTAAAAGCCGTGTCTTTATCCCCTAATAATGCTTGAATCACTATGACACATGACTAATGACTAGTCATGGTAAGCTAGAAAATCAGAGTGCTGAATGCATACACAGAATGTAGCGTGAGACCTGATTGGAGCATGTAAATAGTATCTTTTGGCTCATCGGAATTGAAGCTATATTGAATTACATGGTTGCAAACACAATCAACGATGTTTCTGTTATAGTTTACCACTAGGAAATTTGCGCACTTTAACTAAATTCATTCTTTCATTTTCAAAAAGTAAAATTCATTTCATAAATTTATTTACAGAGTTGTGTTTTGATTCATCTGTTAGATTGTGGTTGGAAGCTTCATGCCGAATGGGTATAAGGCACATAAGAAGAAGCATTATCGTGAGAACACGGTAGCTTCCCCAATATCAGGTGCACCAGATACAGTCACCACAGCAACACCTATCTCACAAGCACAACCTACAATTGAGACCAGATTTACCCCAATAGTCCCTTTACCAGCACAAAGCCATGGAGAAGCAGATAAAGCCATGAGTCAAAACCAGAGCTTCAATTTCATGTCTACTGGTGCTGCCATTGTCATGCCTACTAGTGCTGGTTGGAATGGAACGGAGCTGAAGTCAGACCATAGGGCATCTCCGGACATTAATGTATCCGTTCCTGGTAATTAGAGTGATTAGAGTACGCAGTATGGATCTTTCTTTCCAATCTTATTTAATATTTGCAGCTTGATGAATGCTTCACTATCATCAACCTAATCATTTTTTATATCTAATGTTGTAACATGGAGATTTGTTGACAATGTTGGAACATTCTAGCATTAGATTGTAAGAAAGTTGTGACAATTGCTACATTAAGTTTTAGCTTGACATGCTTTTTAAGCAATTGTAGACTCGTGGGTTTTTTTTAATATTATTATTTTTATTATGTTTGTAGAGGATCAACTTGAAACATACGAGTTCAAATGAGAGAGTTAACCCTAAATCAAACTTGCATTCATGAATAAGTAGAATGCAACATTAATCAAATTTTCAAAAGCACAAGATATAGTGCTGGTGATAATCCAAAGTTTTTCAAATTCAGCTAGTGAAAGCTAGAAAATATCGTGATAACGATCTTATTGTGGTTTGCAAACTCGGGAGTGCCATTTTCACTCCCCTTGTTATATCATTAGCATTTGTTATTCAAATTTGCATCTGAATGTCCCTCTAGATATTCAGAGTAGGATAAACCCAGTCCACGATTCTTTTGAGATAAATCAAATATTCTACTAATTGCTTTCTGATGAACAGACATAATGCAATAAACATGCCTTCATATCACAAGGACTCTTTAATAGTGGGATGCACTTTCCATTAGTTTAAATCCTGAACAACTAGTTGATCTTCTAATGTTCTCTACATATATTAGAATCAAATTAAAAATTGGCTATATTTTGTTCTCAATAATCAAATTAATTCATTTAGCACAGACATCATTCATAGAATCATACTGATGCAAAAATTGGATAGATTTAAACCTCTAAATTTTTCTAGAACAGACCAGCTGGATAAAAAGTACAATTGCAAATGCAAATGCAAAGAGAAGCAGATATAACAAGAAATTAAGCAAGACTATTGTTGCTGAGATGTAGTCGCTTTCTCATTTTCTCCCTTTGGTCCTCGAAGAATATTGGAGTAAAAGTTCCAATCGGGATGGTCATTCGACATTGAAGGCAATCCAAATGCATGGGTTCTCCTTCACATAAACCTGAACATCATCAGCAGCTGCAAGGCCATCCAAGTACACACACAGTTCTCCCTTCGGATCTATAAATGCAGGGTTCAAAAACAGCAATCAACAAAAAGCAAAAAGAAGTTAAAAAAACAGCTACAAAGTTTTAACAAATACCCAGTGCATTGTCACTTGCATTGTCAGGATTGAACGATTCCAGGAAAATCGCTGTGTGAGGCTGCAGTGACAACAAGAATCCAATTAAAAACTTCCAGAATATCATTAACAATTAATAAAGAAAGCTAGCTAGAGAAAAAATTAAAGGCAAACTAGTATAGCCATAGGTGTGAACCCTTGATCTTTTAGATATTACTTATAGACCCATGTATGATATTGACCAGTAAAAAGGGTTTTCAAGCACTAATCATTAGTAACTTGAGAACCATAAAAGGGGGTTCACTCCCAATATGATGATTACATTCTCAAGTCTGGGAAAGAGCTACAAGTATGTAATAGCTACAAAAAAGGGCTAATTAATAAGGTTTTCTAAATAAATTAAAGAAGGAAGAGTTCTGATGATATTACAGGATTAAGTAGAGCCTGGTAAGGTTGATCATCAATCAACAGTGTATCAGATTCAGAATACTTTCCATGAAAATAATTCCACACTTGCTCCAGTTGTTTGAAAACCAAAGGCTTCTTTCTATCTTCCCGGGAATTGAGACCTGAATCGGTGCATTCATCTTGGTCCTATGTATATTGAGGAGAAAAAATTGCACTTAGTTGTCTACATCTTTCAAAAGAAAGAGTAAATAAATATTGAGGATTCAGCTTTTCTAACTTACAAACACAGCTGACAGTTTCGACCTATTGAGAAATCCGATTGCACATTCCAAAACACCCTTAACTTTTCTTCTGTTAATCAATAAGCGAAAAAAAAAACAGAATAAAAACAAGATATATAAATAATAATAAAATAAACAAGAAGGTAAAACCAATATATTGAGGGTTTAGTAATCAGTGTAGTAGTTTAAAGTTCAAACACTGACTCTCGCGCACAAGACCATATTGCCACTTCAAATCTTTCAAGAGAAAAAGGTCTTCTAAAAGCTGCAAAATCAAAAAGAGTAGTAAGCATACAAATTAGATTTAACAGTTGTAATTGAAATAGATGCACTAATTGCAAAGGCGAATTAATTGCACTACGAACGTACCTAGTTGACATGCATACCTCCCATCAGGATTACGAGTAGTTGGAAATCCTGCTTTGTTGAATCGGTAAACCCGGTAGAGCAAAAGCCCATTGAGACCAAGAACAAGAAGCTTCTTTCTTGGTTTTAGATGGAGCTTCTCCAGCGAAAGACCAGAGTCACTTCCTGTTTCTTTATTGTCATTGTTACCATCAGCAGTAGTACTTTTACCACCGGAAGAGTAACAGTAGAAATCATTATCACTGTCATAGAAATCACTACTGTCATAATACTCATCACTTGAATAGTCGAAGAAAGGATGACACTTGTTTTTTCGGGATTTACGGTTCTTTCCAGGCATAATTCTGGATACAAATGGTCTAGCAATTCTGCATTGTGCAGTCGTCAATTTATAGAGAAAGAAATTAAACTGCTGGATAGCTTTTCAACTTCGGTAATTAAACCAAATAGAATTTGTACGTTCCAACTTCCAAGACTCTATCTAGGAATTAAGTCAAAGAATCCTTAAAATTTCTTCGATTAATATTAGTGGTCAATGGTCTTCAATAAGAAATTCAAGAGTATTTAAGGCGTTGCTTGGGACTCGCCGTCGCACTTTTCTGTTACCGTGACAATTACCATGGTTGAAACGCCACCAACGTATTACTACACCATATCTCTACTAACTTTGATTCTCTTTTTTTATTTTATTTTTATTTATTCATTATTTTTTTTTACTAAATTTGATTCTCTAAATTGTGACAGTATTTGTGTATTCATATGTACGTGCATAATTGTCGTACGAGTACATATGTATTTATTTGTTTAACGTATTTTAGTTGCAAAACTTATATGTGAGAGGCACGAACAGGGTGTTTCATCTTCATGAACATTGATCAATATACTTCTTAGTTTCTAATAAAGATTTTGTCTATTCCTCAAAAAAAATAAAAATTACTTGATCTAAAGAACTTAAACATGATATGAGTACTGATTGTAAAATGAAGCACACTTAAAAGCTTTGTTAATCCATTAATTTATAGGCACCGTACAAGAGATGAGATAGAGTTGACAGTGTATTACTATAAAGAAGAGGGAAACTCAATATGCATATACATAATTCAAATATAAAATAAATGTATCACCTTAATTAATTAAGTACATCCTACTCAAAATAAGATCAACACAGATGAGACCTAGATAAGGTTTTTTTTTTTTTTTTTTTGAGAAGGAGAAAAAAAACCTTTATTTAAAGAGACCTAGATAGACCTGTAAATGGAGCGGGTTTGGAGCGGATCGACCTAAATCCGGATCCGTTTAGCAACAACAAATTGTTAACCCGATCCGATCCGTTAACCCGGCGGATCACTAATAAGCCGATCCAAATCCGTACCCGGCGGATTAACGAATACCCGGTCCACGATCCGGATCCGTTTATTATATCAAGTATTAATAAATTTTAAATAAAAATATTAAATTTTTATCATGATAATCCGATAAAACATTGAAACAAAATAATTAAGCTAAAGGTTGAATTACATAACCAAAATATTCCTATTTTTTGGTAAGCTAAACGGCAATTCTTTATTATTCATTAGTGCCTTCTTGTTTTTCTGAGCCATAATTAGTAAATTATTAAAAGAAAGACTTTTAGTCTTCTACATTTTTTTTTTATAATTTGTATATATTTATTATTTTATATTTTATAAAATAATATTTTATTATTATAAACGGAGCGGGTTATTAACGGACCGGATCAACCTAAATCCGTATCCGATCCGTTAAGTAAACGGGTTAACGGATCTGGATCATTAACGGACCAACGGGTCAAATTTTCGATCCAAACCCGTCAAATAACAACGGATCCGGAGCGGGTCCGGATCAAAACCCGCTCCGTTGACAGGTCTAGACCTAGATAAGAAGTGGGAGAGGGTAAGAGCATCTCCACATCAACTATTGAGAAAATAATTGAGAAGAAGGAGAGGGTAACAAACGTTCATTATGTTGGCGTCCAAAAGGCAAAAACAAAGCCAATTGAATCAAAGTTTAAGATGCACAGTTGGCGTCCTATTGCGAGTAGGATTTAGGGTTTAGAGATCCCCCAAACTAGTTTGACATTGTCTTAGGGTTTCATTCCTAGGTTTTTAGTTGGTTCAAATAAGTCCACACTCTATTGAGCTAGGGTTTAGAGGTTTTGGTCATGTGGTTGTGCCTAGTCTATGGTTTAGGGTTTATGGCCCTAAAGTCTATGGCGTTATTCCCAGGAACTATGTGTTCTAATTTGGTGTGCGCATTCTTGTTATCAGTATGATGGTGAATTGACATTGTACGTGGTCTAGCTGTTTTGGGACACGGTGTGAAAAATGGTGAAATAGTTCGTCTTGATGTAGGTTGCACTGTTGTATCATGACATTCGGGATTGGTCGACTATTAGTAGCCTGGAGAAAAGAGCGATTATTGTGGTTAGAGTTTGAACCTCATTGACTCATGGTATCTATAAGACTATAACCGTTAGTTCTATATTAGGGATATAAGTAGTTTATCTTTTCTGTTTGGAGTAGTTGAGAATTTATGTTGTCATTTCTCTCGTTGTAATCTTTTGGTTTAATACCAAACGAGGCTGAAGAGTATATACAACAATCTTGGGATCCGGCGGTACAACACTAAGGCCTCATTTGATTCACCGATTTTAGGCCATGGGAAAGGAAAGAAAAGGAAACTCAAATATTTCTTGTGTTCGGGGTGCCAAGGGAAAGGAAACACTTTCTTGAAGAAAAGGAAAATAAGGGGGAAAATAGTTCCCTCCACACCCCAAGGGATTTATTTAAGAGAAAATTTGATTGTAGTCCAGAAATCATGCTTTATTTTAAATGCAATCCGGACACATATTTTTTTCTAATTGCGGTCCAGTGACTCACATGCCACATAAGATTTCTTTCCTTTTCAATTTTATCTAACTAATTTTGTTATTTTACATTCCTATTGTACCCTTTTGTAATAAATGGTGATAGATTGTCATCTTAATTAACAAAATTAATTAAAGTCAAACAAAATTTCATAAAATAAATGAATTTATTATATTTTCTAAACAAGGTTTCCTAAATTTATTCTTTTTTTAATCAAAGTTAATTTTTAGTGCATTAATTTATATAAATTCCTTATATATTGTTTTGAACACCCTAACATCTCAACCTTTCTTTTTTCATATTGAATCATCTCTTTCTTCATCTCCTTTCTCTTCCATGACCATCTTTTTTCCAACACTATCTCTTCCTTTCTTTCTTCTTCCATGACCATTTTTTCTCTCATACCTATGTCGTTGATGTGGCTTCTCTCCTCTATTACTTCCTTTAATATAGAATCGATCATGGTGTTAGTCAACCTTTATCATAGAATTAATTGGGGTTTTGTTTCACATTCATATGTCATATATGTAGGTAAGATTTTAGAAGAAGATTGGTGATATGCCTAGGTAAATAAAATATTGTTTAATCCTTTATACCCTATAATGTAGGTATATTTATATGTATAATCATGAATCATACAATCTTACAAAGAGGTATATTCAAGTTTATATATATCTCTATGTGAGGTTACATTTCTCTCTTATATTTTTTTTACCTTTTAATTAGGTACGAATCTATATGTACATATTGCTTAATTTATTTTATACCTTTTGTTTAGATTGGTGATATGATCTTTGTTTTTTTTTTTTCTGCTTCATATCTCTAGGTAAATTTAGTAATTTACTACCTACTATACATTTTTAATATATATCTACTATATAGATATTCAATGGAAGTAATAATTTCTTTGTATTTTTTTTTATTATTTCCACCATGTAATGTAGGTATATTAAGTTGTTTGATATCATGGAGTTTTTGATATTTTTTACCTACATCTTAGATACATATTGGTTTCATGCTAACACATTTAGTTTTATATGGTAAAGAATTATTTAACAATGAATTGTGTAGATTTTAAATATTTGAAAATTAAAATTTAAAATTCAAAATTTAAAATTGAGCTAAAATTATGCTTTAATAGTGAATTTTGTTGTAGAATATATGAAGTACTGAAAGTAAATAGAGAAGCAAATAGCGCAGGAATAGAATCGATCTTTATTAATGAATAGGTGCCTCTATATATAGAGGAATACATGGTACAATCCATATGGTAATTGGAATCCTATTCAATACACATTCCCTATTCCATACTAATTAACTAAAGATCTCCTAGGTTGACAAGGCACACACAAAGTAGGTTTCCGTAAACACTCCCCCTTGTGGCGTCAACACTAGGTGGTGCTCCTCGCGTTGTCTCATTAAAAACCTTGCCAAGTAACAAAAACCCAGTGGGATAAAAATAACCTTGGTCGAAAGGAAAAAGAGTACAACACACCCTTCACATTTGGTATAGCATGGACGCCAGACTCCCCCTGATGTCTGCGTCTCCCCCTGATTTCCACAATCATAGGAGGTCAAATAACTTAAGCAAACCAATGCTTTTCACATGCTTTTCAAATGTGGATTTAGGCAGTGACTTAGTAAATAAGTCAGTCACATTATCCTCAGATCGGATTTGATCCACTTTGATCTTGAGGAACTTCTGCTATTGCTGATTATATGCTTGGTGTTGTTGCCCTTGATGAAACTTTGCTTCATTTGTTCAATGCAAGCAACATTATCCTCATAAATTCATGTAGGTTCATCAGTGGTTGACCTCAAACCACATGTACTTCTTATATGTGTATCAATGGACCTTAACCATATACACTCACGAACAGTTTCATGGAGAACAATAATCTCAACATGGTTCGAAGAAGTAGCGACAAGGGTCTGCCTAGTAGACCTCCAAGATATCGCGGTGTTACCCATGGTAAAGACATAACCAGTTTGGGAACGACCTTTGTATGGGTCAGAGAGATACCCAGCATCAGCAAAATCAACCAAAACATTACAAGTGTTTTGAGAATAGGGGATTTCAGCAGATCGGTGACCGGTCGACATATGCCCGACGACCGATCGTCCGGCGGTATAGCAGGCAATCCGTCCAGACGGCAGATCCTCGTCAGTACTCGTCCGGACGCCTGACGCGAGCGGTAATGTTCTAGGCCGGTAATCCGTCCGGACGGCAAAGCCTCGTCCGGACGCCTGGTGCGTGCGGTAGCGTGCCCTTTGTGTTCCATCCGGACGGTAAGTCCTCGTCCGGATGCCCGGGTCGTTCAACCGCAGCAAACATAGGTTCCTCACCTAGTTTCGACTCTCTGTAGGGAATGAACAAGCCCATATCAATCGTACCCTTCAAGTAACGAAAGATAGTCTTTATGCCAGTCCAATGGCGTTGCGTGGGCGCAGAGCTAAATCTAGCTAACAAGTTAACAACAAAGGAGATATCGGGTCTTGTACATTGTGCCAAGTACAATAATGCGCCTATTGCACTTAGGTACGGTACCTCAGCCTCTAAAACGTCTTCACCATCATCCCTTGGGTGAAACGGATCCTTCTTGGATCTAGACTGCGACCAATCATGGGAGTGCTTAACAGGATGGACTTTATCCAAATTAAATCGCATGAGCATCCTTTCCCAAGATCTTTCATCTCAAACTCGGATTATGGCAAATCCGGAACTTGTTTTCACGCAGGGGCATAATTTATTGTTTTCATACCCTCTTCCAATCAAGTAGTCACTTAGACGGGTATACCACATCCGTCCGGATTGTTTCAATCCATATAGTGAACGTTGCAATCTTATTGCAAACGTGCTCTGTGGTCTAGAGCCACTTGACTTGGGTAAATGAAGCCCATCCGGGACCTTCATATAAATCTCCATATCTAGATCCCCATAGAGATATGTTATGACCACATTCATAAGCTGCATGTTCAGTTTTTCGGAAACTACCACTGACAAGGTAGCAGAACGTTATGACGTCCTTTACGAGAGAATATGTCTCATCGTAGTCGATTCCAGGGCGTTGTGAGAAGCCTTGCGCCACAAGACGAGCTTTATATCTCGTTCTCCCACTACGCACTCTAACAAAGACCTATTTATATCCAACAGGTTTTATTCTAGAAGGAATCGGCACACCTGGCTCGAATACCGTTCTCTTTGTTAGTGAGTCCAACTCAACCTGGATCGTATATTTCCATTTAGACCAATAAACTCTACGTTGACATTCATCAACGGAGCGAGGTTCAATATCATCACTCTCAATGAACTCTTGTGCACAAGCATATGCAAACACATCATCAACAGTGATGAAGTTTTTATCCCACGTCTCATGTACACTAGTGTAATTAATCGAGATCTCTATGTTCCCACGGATAGGTTCTAGCGATGGGGCATCCCCCAAAGATGTCTTTTGGACATAACCATAATCCGGAACGTTTTCATGGACGGATATGAGTATCAATGATGAGAGGGTTATTAGGTGCCATCAGCCCATTTCCTAGGGCGCGAATCCCTCGAACCTGGTGGCCTCCCACGCTTCCTGAGCGGAGCCACGGCCTGAGCCACATCACCACCATTACTGGTAGTGGCGCCGGCGACCATCCCTCCCATAGGGTGGCTGCTGCAGCGACTTTGAGTCCAAGTCCTTGTTCAGGCACTTGCATCCTTGCAGGCATGTTTGCAGCTGGTATATATGATCTAGTCACTAAAATCTGAGAAAGCGTCCGGAAGAGAGTCGGCGACTTTCTGAAGATCTATAATCTACGCACTTTCTGCAGTATGGGGATCGTTATGAGACAGAGTGAGGACAGGCCACGACAATTCCAGTCGTTCCTGCTGAACGTTCACGTTCTTATCTCCCCCTAACGACGGGAAGACTGTCTCACTGAAGTGACAAATAGATCGCCTGTCAAGGGTTCTACATAGCAGATTATGGTTGGAGACTCAAATCCAACATAAATACTCATTCGTCTCTGAGGACCCATATTAATACGTTGTGGCGGCGTAATAGGCACATAAACAACACACTCAAATAGGCGTAAATACGAGATGCTTGGCTCGTATCCAGTCACTAGCTGTAACGCAGAACAAGATTGGGTGGTGATGGGCCTCAGACGAATAAGCAAAGCTGCATGCAATACTGCGTGCCCCCAGGCAGAGAGAGAAAGGTTGGTGCGCATTACCAACATCCTCGTGACCATTTGTAATCTTTAATGGCAATCTCTGCGAGACCATTCTGGGTATGCACATGTGAGATTAGATGCCCAACATCTATCCCATGCAGTAGTCATCGAAAGTCTTCGATGTAAACTCTCCAGCATTATCAAGCCTGATAGATAATGGGATGATCCGGGTAGTGAGCCCGCAGGTGAATCATTTGTGCTAGGAGTTTAGCATAAGCAGCATTACGGAAGGACAACATCGTGACATGTGACCAGCATGTCGATGCATCAACCAACACCATAAAATATATAAATGGCCCGCTTGTTGGTTGAATATGTCCACAGATATCCCTTTGGATTATCTGTAAGAATGGAAGAAGTACTTTAGAATCCTTTGCATAGGACGGTCTCAGTCCTAGGTTCCCTAAGAAACAGGCTTTGCAAAAACGAGCGTTTGGCCATTGAGGCATCAGAAGCATAAGAGGCATCCTTGGGATCAGGATTTGTCCATGAAGGGTTGCTCACATCAGAAGAGGGAGGAAAAACGCTCAAACCTCGAATTCTGGAATTCGGCGACCGGTCGACAAGGTCGGCAACCGGTCGACGGAGCCCCTGGACAGTATGACTTCGCTTCTGGAAGTCGGCGACCGGTCGACGAGCATGTGGCGACCGGTCGACGTAGCCTCTGGAAGTTGGCGACCGGTCGACGAGCATGCAGCGACCGGTCGACTGGTGTCGGGCAGCAAAACCTTTTTGCTCCACAGCCACACCAGGCCTTCCTTGAATCAACTTTTGATTCATGCTTCGATTAGCTCGATATGATGGATGTCCGTGTGAGGTTTTAAGTACACGGATCATCATATCACGACCTGGATGTCCCAGTCTGTCGTGTCAAAGCCAATATGTGTCAGAATCCAAGAGGTCATCCCGAATGACATTGTTTGATTCAATAGCTCGGATAATGGTTACATATAACCCACTAGAGAGACACATAACCTTCTCTAAGATGCGCTTTCTTCCGCAGTCATTAGAGGTAATGCAAAGAGATTCTTTTCCATTCTCATCGTGCGTCTCTGCATGGAATCCATTGGCTCTTATATCTTTAAAGCTCAAAAGAGTTCTATATCCTCTTGGAGCGTAGAGAGCATTTGTGACATCAATATGAGTAACATTAGGCAAGAGAAATTGGGCATATTCTCTTCCTTGCACAAGATTCGATGGTCCTGCCATCGTAGTCACAGATGAATGTAAGCTCATCATTAAAATCGAGGCTACGAAAGCAACTCAGATTTTATTAAAGATATTAGCTAAGGCTTTACACTCAAAGTTCCATCTTGATCTTAAATCAAAACTAAATCCAATGTCTTGGCAAACTTGCCATATTACGTCAACTTGGAAAAACATAAAGACTTAAGCAAAATTGCTTCCAAAGTCTTTAACCCTTAAACTCGACATCTTGATCATTACAATTACATCTTCATATGTATTGCAAACTATGGCCCATTGATCAGACGCTCCATATCATTAATAGACATCATGAAGAGGATTCTCCATTGATTGAGGAAAAAAGGCTCGGTACTCACGGTCCCTAAGACGGTGGCAGATTGCCTTGGCCGGTGGCGGTGCTGCCATAACTAGTGGCGCAACAACGCTGACCGGCGGTGACCGGCAGCATCCCTCTTATAGGGACGACGGTCTTCTCTCACTCTTTTGCGGTCTTATGCTGGCGTGATCGCTTATTCTTATGGCGATTACCTTCCTGAGCAAATCAATCTTACGGATCAAAACGTCCGGATTAGTCCCTAGATTTAGGGTTTTGCTCGTAGCGTACTCCCTTATGGGTGCCATTATAATGGGTCTCCGGAACATGTCTAGTTATTACGGGCCTCACATTATAATACTTTTACAAGTATCATCATCATGCCTTTCCTCAAGGCAGAGATGGGAAGGTGGTGAGAGTTTCTCAATCAATTGTTCTTCTGTGATGATTTTTCACAGAGAAAATGGAGTCACGAACGTTGCCATAATGTTCATGAAGCGCTTCTAGCGCTAACCTCTTTCATGAACTCAAACTGGAGTGCCATATCCATATGGCGATTCATCAGGAAAAATAACCTGGCATTGTACATCTCAGTTTGAGGGTCTAGAGCGGTTTCTTCAAAACAACGCTCATGGATTCGAGCTAGAAGCTCTTGTGCGAATAGGTACATTAGGATATCATGAGCCCATCTCAGAATCTAATGTCCGCATAATCCAATGAAGTAAAATCGAGTTCATTCATGTTCGACATCCAAGAATATGGAGAACAAGAATGTGGTGTATTTCGGAGTAAATACTCCCACGAAACAATGAAGGGTAAGTTTCGGAGTAAATACTCCCACGAAACATTAGAGGGTTTCTGAGCAATCTTTGCTCCCAAGAAACGCTTCCAAGGATTTTGGATTTAGGTGAAACTTTGGTGTCGTATGGTCATAACCTTAAACCTTTTCGGTAGCTCTACTCAGATATGACCAGGTAAGTTATAAGAGATGTCGGTGGAGCAAGCTCTCTTAATACCACTTATCTCAAACTCCTTACCTAGACATCATACCCAAGCAGGTGAGCCTAGTTGGGTTTAAGTCATAAACCATAGGTCGTTTCTTCTCTACGGATTCCTCATCCGGAGGTTAATTTGTCAATGAACTCCTCGTTCATAGTCTCTTCTCTCTACGGATTCCTCATCCGGAGTATTAGCTTGAACCCCCACAGTTCGGCTCTTGAGAACATTGCCAATAGCATGATGACATTAGAGGTGCTCATGACTTACACATACCGCAAGCGATATGAAGCTCGATCACTCCCCTAATGCTTCTCATAGTTTGGTGAGTCTCGTGTAAAGTATAGATCAAGAATCTCACATTATAGAAAGGTGAGAGGTAGAGGAGGGATGTTGCAAGTCCCTTGAGAAAAAGAAAAGTCGAATTGAAATTCGGAAAGCAGCAACGTTTATAAAAGCTTACTTGGATTCTTTTCTCGGATTATCTTGAGTACCTCTTCTTCGAAGTTATATAGATGGAGATCTAACGGTTCGAATTGGCTGAAATTTTAACTGACAGTTGTAGACACGCAGAGGGATCAATCACCAAAATTTCTTCTTAATCCAACGGTTGAGAAGGGACAAAATCGCTTTAGAAGTTGACTATTCTGTGCAGGCAGATTCTCAGATATTGGTGTAGGAGTAGCCGGCAGCAAGGAGGTGGTGCACGGCGGTGCAAGGAGAACACGGCAAACCTAGGGTTAGGTTCTAGGGTTTTGGCGCTAGCAGGATGCTATGCTCAATAGTTTTGGTTTTTGACTCATGATTAGAGGTTCGTGCTGATAACGTGTTGTAGAATATATGAAATACTGAAAGTAAATAGAGAAGCAAATAGCGCAGGAATAGAATCGATCTTTATTAATGAATAGGTGCCTCTATATATAGAGGAATACATGGTACAATCCATATGGTAATTGGAATCCTATTCAATACACATTCCCTATTCCATACTAACTAAAGATCTCCTAGGTTGACAAGGCACACACAAAGTAGGTTTCCTTAAACAAATTTTGAATTGTTTCCCTTATTTAGTTATAGGGGCAAAATGGACGGATAAAAATAGTAAATGGACCGCAATTAACAAAAAAATATGTGTGGACTACATCTAATTTTTATATAGAAAATTGGACTTGAATTGAAAAACCTCTTTATTTAATTCCCTCCCACTTTCTTGCATTTATTACAAAATATTTTGACTATTTTCCTAGCATTGCCAAATACTTGAAAGGAAAGTTAAAAGGAATTTGGATTTCTCATTGGATAATTCTTAGCTTCACCCCCTGGGTGAACCCATCCGTTCACCCTCTCCCATATTAGCCAATCATGATCTGACACATACATTTTTATTAAAAAATAAAAAAAAAGATGTTGTTATTAATTCACATTTTTGTATTTTTTAATTTATTTTTATTATATAAGTAATTCATAAAGTTTTTATATTGTTAATAAAAATGTATGTGTCAAAAACTGATTGGCTAATATAAGAAGGGGTGAACGAGTGTGTTCACTCAGGGGGTGAACCTAAGAATTATCCTTTCTCATTCCCATGCCTATGGAAAGAGAAAAGAATTGATTTCCTTTTCTTTCCTTTCTGTGAACCAAACGACGCCTAAGGTTATTGATTAACTTACATTAGCAATTAGGCTGCTAAGGTGGTCCTTACTTTATAAGGTGTGGAGTTTTGATTTTAGCTGTCAAATCAGATCATTTAAACGGTTCTGACGGTTAAGATCAAAACTCCGCACTTTAAAAAGTAAGGACATCCTTATTAGAGAATCATTATATATATATAGGAAAATCGAAAATTTAAACTAAATCTGAGTCTAACTAATTTACCAGTAGGTGATTTGAGCAATGCTTGTCTACTATCTATAAATTTTTCTCCAATTAGGACGCAATGAAAATGGATACAAGCATATAGAACAAACCACATTAAACCAGCAGATATTGAATTTTTTGTTTGAAGAAAACATATCAACATGCCCAAGGCATTATGTGAAGTTGAATTCCAAGCAAATACATCAAGAAAGCCTGAATCCAGTTTTTATTAATTCATCAAAGCCTTAACAATTGTTTTGCTTTCCAAGTTTCCGGAGAACACAGGAGTAAAACTTCCACTCAGGATGGTCAGATGAAATTGCAGCCTGTCCAATTAATGGGTTGCCTTTGACATAATGCTGAACATCAATGGCAACTGCAAGATAATCCAAGTAGTCTCCCAGTTGTCCCTTTGGATCTGTTGTGAAGTTAAAACAGCAGCTATATATTAGCTCCAATAATTAGACTGTGAACTCGTTTGGCATTGCTTCTACATCTTACAAGCATTATCGGCAGCATTTGGCAAATTAGTAACATGTGCCTTTTCAATTTATAGAAGCAATGCCAAATTTCCCTAACAATATATAAATTTAAATGTACATTATATATATGTATCATTACCCAATCCGTTATCGCTATCATTATCGGCACTGCAGGAGTCCGGGAAAATCCCTGTGTACAGCTGCATGCAGTAAATGACTCAAGTTAAGTACTACTTCAGAAAGGATGAAAAGGGGCACAAAATAAACAGAGAAGGTTAAAGTATAATGGTATTTTACTTACAGGATTGAGTAAGGCCTTGTAAGGCTTATCATCAATCAACAGCGTATTAGATTCCGAATACTTCCCACCAAAGCGATCCCACACTTTCCTGAGTTCCTTGAAATATAGAGGCTGCCATCTGTTTTCCAGGGACTTGAACCCAGAATCAGTACACTCACATTGATCCTATTAAAGGGCCGGTTAGCCGGTTAGTTCAGTTTCAGTAATTTATCTGAGTAGAATAGTTTTTGGTAACTTACCCACACAAATAACAGTCTATTTCTTAGTCCTACCATTACACAATTCAACACTTCATCAACATTTTTCCTGTTATAAGGGGGAAAATTTAAATAGAGAGTATCACAAAAAAAAAAATCATACTAGAGAATAATATAATGAGTAATAAGTAGAATGAGAAAAAAAAAAAAGTAGTATGCCCTAACCGTAGGGAAGTACTCCATATTGCCACTTCAAATCTTTCGAGGCAGAACTGCATAAACTCCAGAAGAAAAGGTCTTCTATAAACTACCCCATTAAGGAAGAGAGTGTGTCAAAGTCAGAAAACAGTAAATGTGAACAAGCTAGCTTATAAATTGTACGAGTTATAGTTTGTATGTCAAAACTCAAAGGTTTACTTACCTAGATAGTTACCATAGCACCCATCAACAACACGATAACTAGGAATCTCGGCCTTGTTGCCAATGAAAAACCTGTGGACTAGCAACCCATGAAGACCAAGAACAAGAAGCTTCTTTCTTTTGGGTCCTAAATTAAGCTTCTCTAGCGAAAGTTGACAGTTGCGTCCTAGGTCTTCGTTATCATCGTCATGATCATGATGATAATCACTGCCACAGAAAACATTATCGTAGTCATCTTGATCATTATCTCTGCCATAGAAAATAAGCTTGTTGCTGAGCTTTCTCCCAGCCATGACTAAATACAATGCTTTAGTCCTAGCAATTTTGCAGAGTAACAAATTCCATGGTCAATTTATAGACAGCAATCAAGAAGACAACTTGCTAGCTTTTCAACTTCCCTTATTAAATAGATTACAATTGTTCCAACTTTCAAGGTTCATAAACCCCTTAAAATTCTTCTACTGGTCATTTCTGCTTTGGAGACAGCACCATCGTTTGTATACAAGGTTCAAAAGGCTTTGCTTGGGACTCGTTTCTGACTAAGAATGAGCCAATGGCATAGCTAGTCCCCATGAAGTATAGTCTCATCATGTTGACAAAGGAATTGGATTATCCATATGTTGCTTGTTTTTTCTTTAGTTCAGTAGTACAAATTCAAGGGTTCACATTAGATTTCTCTGTCTCACATCAAAAGTGCAACAATATATGTTGCCCTTTTGATCGAATGTGGTATAAGTTGTACTGTTCAGTAGAGTATGCCCCTCTGTCCAGTAGATTCCACAGCAAGGCCTTAGGTAATGACTCTTTGATCGAATGTGGTATATATATGTTACACTAGCTATCAGAATATTAAGTTATTAACATTTCTCAGACTCCTCAACAAAGGGTCCAAGCAGTCTTTAAGAATAATAAAGCACATAACATTAGGCTTTAGAGAAAGAAGACAACAAGAAAGTACATCACATTATCACAATATATAACATTAGCTATATATCCAAACATTAGGCTGTAGCAAACTGATAGCCAGTGTACATATATACAGAGAAATGAGAGAATTGAAAACAAACATCTTGAACAACTGTGATAACAAGTACATCAGAAAATGATACAGAAGCAGAAGTTGAAATCTAAGTAAATACTAAATACAACAAGTTCAAATCCGGCAACTCAAGACTCTGGTTGCTGAGATGTAGTCGCTTTCTCGCTTTCTCCCTTAATTCCTTGAAGGACATCGGAGTAAAAATTCCAATTAGGATGGTCAGATGAAATAGCAGGCAGTCCAAATGGGTTCTCCTTCACATAAACCTGAACATCTTTGGCAGCCGCAAGGCCATCCAAATACACCCCCAGCTCTCCCTTTGGATCTATTGATGCACAAGTATTATTGAATGCATTAGTGAAAGCAAATATATAGTATATATACAGGTATTGAATGCATTATGTTTACTCTTACCCAATAAATTATCACTAGCATTGTCAGGATTGTAGGATTCCAGGAAAATCCCTGTGTGAGGCTGAAGTGACAATCAAATGAAATTCTTCAGAAATATTTATTGACATAAAGAAGGGGCATAAAATAAAGAGAAATTAAAATAAATAAATTTCAGGAATAAAAAAGTGTTGATAGTACAGGATTAAGAAGGGCCTTGTAAGGGTGATCATCAATCAACAGTGTATCAGATTCAGAATGCTTCTCCTCAAAATGATGCCACACTTTCTTCAGTTCTTTGAAAAATAGAGGCTTCATTCTCTTCTGGAGGGACTTGAACCCAGAATCGGTACATTGAGACTGACCCTATTGAACAAAAAACAAAAAAGTTACTCTGGTTTCTAATGAAAATATTTTATGCATCTCTACTAAAGGGTTAAGCTAGCTGTTCCAACTTACCCACACAAATAATAGTCTATTTCTCTGATTTGCCATCATACAATCTAAAACAGCGTCAACATTTTTCCTGTTAATCCATCAGTCAGAAACTCAGAATATAATACACAAGATATTAAAATAAAATAAAGGTCAAATATATTTGAAGAATATAATAGGTCATGTAGTAGCTTGAACACAGACTCTTGGGCAGAAGACCATATTCCAACTTCAAATCTTTCATGGCAGAATTGCATAAACTTCTCAGCAAAAGGTCTTTTAAAAACTGCCCCATTAAATAAAGAAAAGTGATTACATATATATATATTTTGGTGCAAAAAGTGATTACATATATATAACATATATAAATGTGATTCAAAATATATATTTCTACAACCAAAATAGACTGATTAAATTATAGTTTGTACTACGTACCTAGATGGTTTCCATATCTCCCATCAGGGGTACGATCACTTAGAACTTCAGGCCAGTTGGAACGATAAACCTTGTAGACTAGTAACCCATTGAGATCAAAAACAAGAAGATTCTTTTTTCTTGGTCCTAAAGTCAGCTTATCTAGTGACAGCCCACATTCGCTTCCCGGGTCTTCGTTATAATTGTCATCATCATCATCATCACCATCACCATCACTCAAAATAAGCTTCTTCGTAGGACTTTCTCCAGCCATACTTGATTAAGGACAATGAGCTAGCTAGCAGATCCGCTGAGTAGTAATTTATGATTGGACTATTTATAGCTAGAGAATTAAATTTAAAACAGCAGATTGTGTTCCAACTTCAAATGTACTGAAAAGAACCCCTTAAAATTCTTAGCCTTCCAAGGAGTCGATGATATTAAAAACTCGGTAAAAACCTGCTGCATGGGAAAATTGAAACCCTTCAACTCTCTTCGGTTTGCATTGGCAGCAAATCCTCTGTCCCCAAACTCTGTCTGCCAATTGTTGACACCTGTCCCATATTTTTGAAGGCAACCAAACACTGTTAAAACTCTTATCAGAAAAATAATAAAATTTAAATGGAAAAATTTGCAATTTCTTTTCATCGTCTCTTACTTCATCGAGTTCACTGACCCAGAACTCACCTTCATCCAAAAGAAGACTGTGAGATGATTTCAGTAGGGCACATGAGATCACCAACCCAAAAATTCAAATGGGTACTGAATAATTCAAAACCAAAATTGATTATAATTGAATCACGAAATAATCAGAGAAAAAAAATCTACATAAGAATTTCAAGCAATCAGATGGAGAGATCTAGCCAGCACCTAATAACCATAAATCCAAAAAAAATTGTTGAGATTTTGCAAAGGGAAGAGCTAGGTTCTCCTTTTGATGAGATTCTCCACCTTTGACATCAATTCAGCCCCAAAACCTCACCCAGATTTCATCCAGTATCATCTCTATGGCTGCCAACGCCACTTTAAAGTTCATAACTCAAAATGTTCGTCATATCTGAAATCGCTAGAGTTTGCATTCCCCTTCTCTTAAAAAATACATATATGCCTTGCCTTGTCAACAAAGTAAAGTAAAAAAGTCAAGATTCTAATGGATTGATTGATTGAGAACTTTGGGCTTATATGGCAACCAATCCCTAGTGGCTAGCGCGACTATAACAATTAATAAACTCTAAATTGGTAATAAAAAAAATAAAAAAATTAATTATTGATAAGGTCACTTTTGGTAACCTTCCTATATTTTAAGCCACCAAATATTTTTATCTTTCATAAGGCCATCAAAATATTAAAAATTTCAAAATTTACAAAAATGCTACCGCATTTTAATTTTCATTATTTATAAAAATGTCACTGCATACGAAAAACTGATACCAAAGACAAGAAAACTACTGTCAAAGAATAAGAAATTTACTGCCAAAGAACAATAAAGTTGCTGCCAAAGAATAAGAAAACTACTGTCAAAGAACAAAAAGGTACTCCCAAATAACAATAAAGTTAATGCCAAAGAACAAGAAAATTATTGTCAAATAATAAGAAAACTACTGCAAAAGAACAAGAAAGCTACTGCCAATGAACAAGAAAGCTACTGCCAATGAACAAGAAAACTACTGCCAAAGAACAAAAAAGTTACTGCCAAAGAACAAAAAAACTACTGCAAAAAAAAAACAAAGCTACTGCCAAAGAACAATACATTAGTTTTTTTGTAGGCAATGACATTTTTGTAAATAATGAGAAAAAAAATACTGTCGCATTTTTGTAAATATTAAAATTTGTAATATTTTGGTGGCTTTATGAGGAATAAAAATATTTGGTGGCTTAGAAAATAACAAGGTCACCAAAAGTGACCTTATATGCAATTGGCTCTAAAATAAAAAACTCTAAAACTTTTTACTTGGTAAGAAAGAAATCACAAGCCTAAAAGGAAAAGAAAATATGAAAGTATCAAACTTTCCTAGGCTCCTAGCTAAAACTTCAAATATATCATCTCTGTAAACCAGTATTTGGCCAAAATCTGTCGGGGATCACCAAAGTGAATCTCCTAGAATTCATTTCCTATGAATCGACATTTATAGACCAAAACAAACAAAATTTTGGCCAAATTCAGTCTAAACCGGTTGACAATAGTTCACTCAACTCTTCTCATTGCAAGGATACGGTGACAATATATTGCTTAATTAATTATCAGCCTTCGGTGCTTGAAATTATTTAGAGCCAATCAGACAGACAAAAACAAACTTTGTTAATTGCGCGCATTCATAAATATATGTACGTAGATAGATACTGTTAGCTATTTAGGCCGTGGTCTCCATATTGAAAAGTAGAAAATCGTTCCGAACAATATCATTTTAATGAGTCCAACTCCATAGCATCAACAGAAGGGCTTCTTCTGTTGGTATTAAGCTAACAAACAAATACCAAATACAACGAGTGATACGTTTACAAACTGACGCAGCGAGCAAAGCGCGCAAGATGATGATGAAAGGGCAAACACCTCGTACGGAACTAGGTTTGGGTGTCTAGCACAAAACACAGGAACTAGTAACCGTTCCTTGCGGGTGAAACGTCGACCGGTCGGCATAACTGAACTTGAAAGAAAATAATCCAAAGAAACAGAAGTGAACAAGACAAAGATAATTCAAATGAGCTTGTTTATGACTCTTGTTATGTTCGAACTGAGCCATATAGCTTGTAGCGATGTGTGCTGCATCACAAACAAATCAAACTACACTCTCACTAGCTCACACTTTAAAGAAAAGAAGCAAGAACAACAAAGCAAGAGATGATACTGCTATAATTGAAGAACTCTACAATGAGTTTATTGGATTAATTACATACGATACAAACCTATGCCTTGTATAGGCAGCAAACAATACAAAGTCCATATAGATATTTATTACATATGTCTGTTAGCTAGTGGCATAGTAAAAGAAGAAAACATGTCCAATACATACGACATATGAATATATATAAAAACAAGTGGTTTCAAACATAATTGAGGCATATAGCTTGTAGCGATGCGTGTACCAATTATTTATGAGTTTGATTTGCTGACTTTCAACATCTTCAAGCCGTTTGAAAACGATTTATAACCTTCGAATCGAAACTCCAATCAGAATGAGAGGCTGTTATTGCAGGCTGTCCAAATGGGTGTTCTTTCACATAAGCACTAACATCAGCTGCATCGGCAAGTCCCTCCAAATAAAGCCGCAACTCACCCTCAGGACCTAATAACACAATTAAATAAATGCTGAGTAACATATGAGTTTTTTTTTTTCCTGAAGAATAAAGAATGACCATGATTAAATTTCTCACCCAAATCCTTGTCATCAATTTGGTCAACCTTGTATTCAGTAAGAAAGATAGCTGTGTGAGGCTGCAGAGGAATCAAATTAGAGAAAAGACAGAGTGAGATTGTTAAATGAAATTAAAAGTTAACAACACTAGGAAAAAAAATAATAGAGAATTAAGCATAATATTACAGGGTTTAACAGAGCCTTGTAAGGGTCATTATCTATTAGCAAGGTGTTTGATTTAGAATATTTCCCCATTGGAAGTTTGTTTTTGAAATTCTTGTTCCATAGTTTCTTCAAATCCTTCAGATATAGCGGTTTGTCTTTGTTCTTCAAGGTCTTGAACCCTGAATCAGTACACTCAACTTGGTCCTAATTTTTTCAGAAAATTACCTATATCAATTTCTGAAAAATAGATCAAATCATTAGAAAGTTTAAGAATTAAGAGTACATGATGATATAACATATACATAGTTACCCAAGCAAACAACAGCTTTCCCCTCAACCCTTTCATCACACAATCCAAGGCATTGTCCAAATACCATCTGTCAAAGTGTCAATCACATAGATCGAAGACGAGACATTAGAAATCAAATAAGTAGCAGAGTACTAATGCAATTCATCCCATTCATGCGTGCACTTTAAAACAATAATATATTAACTTCGTAGTTGATGATGACAAACTAGGAGTACGAATAACAGTTGCATCATGTATGATAAAATACGGGTTGAGTTTCATACTCCCTTGCAGAAGACCAAATTCCCACATCAAATCTTTCCAAGCAAAATTTCATGAATTCTTCACAGTAAGGCCTCTTGTAAACTGTCATAAACTTTATTTGTGACAAAACTATATGAAAAAAAAAAAATCACATGAATTAGCTGAATACCATAAAAGCTCCCTTATGAGGCATCTACATAGCGAGATCTTGGTATGTTGGACATTTCTCTGCGGTGTACCCTGTGGCAAAGCAACCCACCAAGACCAAGAACAAGAAGCTTCTTTCTTGGACCAAGGCTCAGTTTCTCAAGGGGGAGACCCAAGTGATCATGATCCGATTTGTTTTTGTTTTCTTCAGAATCACTGTCCCTGTGGTCATGATGTGAAGATACAATTTTGCCTTTCAACTTTTCTGCCATCTTCGGTACGCAAAAGAATTAACACTTGCTTGATTTAAAGTGAGTGTTAAACAGTTAAATAATTAACACTTAATTCATAAACCTCAGATCTGTAAGAAAAGTGAAGAAGATGAGGACTGCAGATGAAGAGAAGAAGGAGGAAGAGAGAGAAGAAAGAAGAGACGAAGAAGAAAGAGAACTGAAAGAAGAATATAAAGAAGAGAGAAAAGAAAGAAAAGTCTATTTCAGTTTATAGTAATATATGTATGGTTGCATGCATGCATGTAACCATGTAAGCTTGTGATTTAGTGGAAAACGATCGAGTTTTTATTCAAATATTCGAAGTCCGAGTCTCACGAAATGCACGCTTCCCGAGGGAGGAGCCGAACTTGTGGTTTTGTAGGTAACAAACGAAACCGCCCGTACCGACCAATAGGATTCGGTTCGGTTGTGCGCGCCAAGCCAAAGGTTCGGATGGCTTTCCAAGGTTTGTAAATTCAATCTGTCTGTTCTGTTTTAGACAGTAGGTATCATAGTCTGCACTAGCTAGTCAAAGAAACTAAAAAGGCGTTGCTTACAACAAAATAGACCCTAGCAGTGGATTACCATGGTTAAGCAAATGCAAATCCCTTCTAATGCATGCAGCATGCATGATGCATCTAACAAAGTTTATACATTAACATCTAATTTATTTGTATTTTTCAAATTTTGAATGCTGATTCCAATTGTACGTACTGATCAAAGTTAGTAAATGCTGATCCCTATGCTTTATTTCGTTCTATGAACAAGTAAAAAAGTAAAGATCCCAAACTTTGAAAATATCAACCAAGCATGGAGGTAGTCCCTATGCTTTATTTCCTTCTATCAACAAAGTAAAAAAGTAAAATTCTTATGGATTGATTGATTGATTGATTGATTGAGAACTTTGGGTGGGTGTATAGTAAAAAAAAATTAACATGTGGCAAATATTTATTGGACCAACAAACTAATGTGGTGAGCAAATTCATTCTCATGTATACTGTATACCCACATAAGTACATGATCTCATTTGGTTGGCGGAATATAGACCTTGAAGGCTTGAAAAATGAAACTTAATAGGAAAGGAACAACTTCCCTAGCGAAAGAGAACTGAAAGAAGAATAAAGAAAAGAGGACTCGCGGTTTTTTTTGTTTTTTTAAATGTTTCAGTTTATAGTTATAAATATGTATGGTTGCATGAGATATCACAACTAAGTTTGTGGTTTAGTGGAAAACGATCAAGTATACATTCAAATATTTGAGGTTTGAGTCTCGCGACGTGCACTCTTACTGAGGGAGGAGATTTCATTAGTTCAGACCCTAAACTACTAGCCTTCCAACCAAAGAAGTTGGCTAGTGGGTGTGCATTATTTATAACCAAATCCGTATCTGATCCGATAAATTATAAGATATATGTCCCGTAATCTGATTGTTAAACTATTTTCATATTAGAGAATATTATTATTTTATTTTATAAAAAGACGACAATATATTAAGACCGAAACTACATATGATGTCACATCCTTTTTGGGATACAACAAGAAAAGACATCACCTAAATTATAGTAGACCGATACAATCATTCAGGGTAAAAAATTAAGTACTAGAGGAAATGAAAACAAACATCTAAAACAACTGCCATAACAAGTACAACAGAAAATGCAAACAAAAGTAGAAGTTGAATTCCAAGAAAATACAACAAGAAAGTTTGAATCCAGCTGATATTAGCAAAACTCAAGAATCCGGTTGTTGAGATGTACTCGCTTTCTCGCTTTCTCCCTTAAGTCCTCGAAGGACATCGGAGTAAAAATTCCAATGAGGATGACCAGATGAAATTGCAGGCACTCCAAATGGGTTCTCCTTCACATAAGCCTGAACATCATTTGCAGCTGCAATGCCATCCAAATACACCCCCAACTCTCCCTTTGGATCTATTGATGCACACAGTTCAAAAGCAGCTATTAATTAGCCAAACCAAATAGTAGACATACAAGTATTGAATGCACTCTGCCTGCTCTTACCCAATGCATTATCACTAGCATTGTCAGGATTGTAGGATTCCAGGAAAATCCCAGTGTAAGGCTGAAGTTACATGAATCAAATAAAACTCTTCAGAAATAACATTGACCATAACGAATAACGAAGGTGGCATAAAATCAAGAGAAACTTTGAAAATGGCAAAGTTTTGGACCCTTTAAAGACGTTTAGCCACTTTTAGGGTGTTCAAACATTACTCGAGGGGATTCGAACACTACTCAAGGGAATTCAAGCACTACGTGATGGTTATACTTTCAAACCAAAAAATGGCTAAACCGTCTTTAATGGGTACAAAAAAAAAAAACTAGTTTCGAAGGTTTTCCAAATAAAGAAACAAGATGACAGCTATGATGATATTACAGGATTGAGTAGGGCCTTGTAAGGTTGATCATCAATCAACAGTGTATCAGATTCAGAATACTTCCCATCAAGATATTTCCACAATCCCTTCAGTTCTTTGAAAAACAGGGGCTTCTCTGCATCCTCCAGGGACTTGGACCCAGAATCAGTGCAATCGTCCTGAGCCTATTCAGGAGAACTATTACAATTTTGGTCCAGAGCTAGCTTTCAAAAGAACTCTATATATATTCACAGAGGATTAAGTTGTTCTAACTTACAAACACAGCTAATAGTTTCTTTCTCAGCCGCCATCCCATTACACAATCCAAAACACCTTTGACTTTTCTTCTGTTAATCCGTCAGACCAGAAAAACAAAATAGAAACAAGATCATAACCAAGAAGGAAGCATATGTAGGAGGTAAAAACGAGAACATAAACAGCATAGCTCTACTAACTCGTAAGCAGAAGACCATACTGCCACTTCAAATCTTTCGAGGCAGAACTCCACAAACTCCCCAGCAAAAGGTCTTTCGAAAACTGCACAATCGAGGAAGAGAGTAGTATATATGTGCTGAAAGTACGTAATTATTTGTAGTTGACATAGATGTAGTAATCATTAATTCAACAAAGGCAAAGGATGCTACCTAGTTGACTTGCAAATCTCCCATCAGGATTTCGAGTAGTCGGAAATTTATCCTTGTTTTTCCTGTAAACCCGGTAGAGTAGAAGCCCATTGAGACTGAGAACAAGAAGCTTCTTTCTTGGTTGGAGATTCAGCTTCTCTAGTGAAAGGCCAGAGTCGCTACCTGTTTCTTTGCTATCATTGTTGTGATCAGCAGCGGTAGTTATTCCGAAGTAAAACTCATCATCACTGTCCCAGAATTGATAATCACTGTCCACGAAATAAGAACTTTCATAGTCATAGAAAGGATGACGCTTCTTTATACGGTTCTTTCGAGGCATGATTCTCAACTTCTGTGATTAAATGAAACAGATTTTCTTCTAACTTGCAAGGTTCATATATGGGGACAGAAAAGGATCGGCCCCTTGAAAATTAATTCTTTAATCTGTCTGTTCTGTTTTAGACACTAGGTATCATAGTCTGCACTAGCTAGTCAAAGAAACTAAAAAGGCGTTGCTTACAACAAAATACACCCTAGCAGTGGATTACCATGGTTAAGAAAACGCAAAACCCTTCCAATGCATGCATGACAAGGAAATCGGTCACCCATTTAAGCCAAATTTTCACATGGTCAAATGAATAAAGGCTTGGTGCAATTACCCAAGGATTGTTGCAATTATCTATGGACTTGATGCATTTATTTCATTTATTTTCTATGTTTAGTTCAAAGTTATTAATTAGATTCATGTATCATGTATGGTTCTACGTTTGAATTCATGTATTGTCATTAATTAAGGATGAACCTATTCATAGACGGTTGTTCCATGACTACTATTTAAACTCATCTTCATGAATGAAAAAAGGGGAACTCATATTTTAAGAAAATACTTATGAACTTGGCTTAGTGAAGAGAGTTTCTTCCTAATCTTAAACTATTATCTTTACGTGGATTCCTACAAGTGGCTAGTTTTATCCCTAACCTCTTATCTTCTTGGTGGATTCCTTGAAGTGGCGAGTCTTTTCTATCAACTCTTATCTCTCGGGTGGTTTCCCTTGAGTGGTGAGTTTTACCCCCCCCCCCCCACCCCCCCCCCCCCACTAAAAAAAAAAATTCATTTTTCATGTGTCAATTTGGAATCAAAGTAAAAACAAGAAGCTCTTTCCAATGACGGGTCATGGGCTTCGTGGCGGACGTGGTGGGCAACCAACCATTGACATTAAGCAACTATGGAGACAAGTGGAGTTTCTATCTCAAAGGATAGATGAGTGGAAGGCCGCAAGGTTTGTTGAAAAATTCAAAGTGGAGATCAAAGAACCCATTGGATTCAAGGAAGATTCAAATGTGAAGGTAAATCATTTGTTTCCTTTCGAATTAGAAAATGAGCATGAGAATAGTGTTGAAATCGATTGGACTTCACCACCTATCTATGATGAATATTTTGATGATGAAATTTGGTATGAGAATTGTGTTGAAAGTAATATTGATGAGCAAGATTCAATTGTGGAGGAGATTCATACAAATGAGAAGTCCGGATGAATTGCAAGCAAAATAAAAGTTGGTCATTTTTCGGCTATGGAAGCAAACAATGAAGATGTCAAGCAACTTGGAGTTGACACATTGATTCCAAAGGTATTTGTTGATTTTCTTGGCGTTAATATTTTCCTTGTGCAAATTCCGAAGATATTAATTGATGTCGTCAATCGGATCAAGAATGGTGAGCAAAGTTTTTGGTTGATGAAGTTAATTATGAAGAGGAAATATTTCAATTCGACATTGGAAAAATATTCTAATTATTTATTTGTTTGGAAAGGAAGTGTGCAATAACATACTACACAATTTAAAAAAAAAAATTAAAATGGCTTAAAAAGAAATTAGGAAAAATGAGGGGCTTTATGGACTATGAACATTAAAAGAGGGTATTTTAATTCATTTCCTCTTTTTATTATTTATTTTAAATTTTGTACTAATCCTTCTGGATGAAATTTCTAGCTACGCCACTAAATATAACCGTCATGCAAAGCTCATTTTGATGATTTTCGAAATGTCGGAACAGTGTTTTTTATCCAACTCAAGCTTTCTTCAAAGTGAAGCGTCATGGATGTGTTTGACCAAAAAAAAAAAGCAATCATGGATGAAGAATTGAAGATAGTCCTTATGCCTTACCTTGTCAACAAAGTATGGATCGAGGTAGTCCCCAACTCCCTATGCTTTATTTCGTTCTATCAACAAAGTAAAAAACTAAAGATTCTTATGGATTGATTGATTGAGAACCTTGGGTGGGTGTAGACCCAAATTAACACTAAAATCAAAAGGACATCAAATGACAATTAAGCACGTGATTAAACACTCAAATTTTTCTTTTTCTTTTTCGTTTGTTTTGAGCAATTCTTTTTCTTTTTGCTTTACATAATCATTTAGTTTCCTAATAATTCATGAGAGGTTGGCTTTGGATTCCATGGTTTAGGCATAGCGGAAAACTTGGTCCTCTCTCTCAAGGCTGAGTTACAACCAAGAAAACCCTAGTTTCATGAAGCCGCCTCTATTGCTTCTCTTTGCGCAAACTATAGCTTCGCCGGCGTTCGTTAATGTTGCAACACATGGTGAGGATGACCTCAATCTCCTTCACCCAACAGGATGACTTTGTCCGTTGTTTTTTCTTCATTCCTTTTGTGGTTATCTATCTGGAGGACGTCTTTCTCTTCAGAGATGGTTGGCATTACTTCGATCTGATATGCCAGCTATGATGGTTGCACATCCAAATCTGGTCTCGCAAGGGCTTTGGCTCTTTCTCAAACCTTCTCTGACGGATTGGGTCCCTATTCGTCAGCCTTTCTCGCCACAGATTGTTGGTGCTCTGTCTATTTGTGGCAAACATTTGAGTTCTTGGGTGTGGGATCCAGGAGGTTTTAGCGTGATTTATGATTCTATTTGGTTCAATGGTTTTCAAGATGGTTTTGTGAATAGGAGCCATTGTATGTTGAAGATGGAAACAACTTACGATACAATTCATTGCATCTTTATCTCTAGATTTTGGTTTACCAAGTCTCTAGATCATGACATTGCTTATTCGGATTCCACAATTGTGTGCGTTGCTCACCGCATTGTTGGTAAATATCTACGGGATAGTGAGTTATTACTCTTAGATTGGTCTGTTCGTTGTCGAGAGTCTATGGAAAAATGGATGGTTGTTTGGTTCTTTCAATGTCAAGGTTTGAGCTTTATTGTTGTAAGACACCCAATTGGTGTAGTACAACTTTTGGTTTGTCCAGGTTTAGGTTTTCAATTTTCATATTAACCATAGTTGGTTAATCATCGCTCCTGTTGTTGATCAAGATGTCAATATTTGCGATTGTAATCATGCATTCATTTAATTAATCTATCTATCTTCCTTTAAACAAAAAAAACTACTCATAACTTTTCACTCTCACATTATGTAACTACCCACTCTCACACCCATACTCACACGCATAGGTGTGGTGGCGTTTTCTAGTAATAATAATAAGGCATAATTGTTAAAACATCCCCTGAACTTGGCTATAATTGTCAATTTACATCCCGAACTTGCAATTGTGAAAATTGACCCTCCTAAACTTGGCAAAAATTGTCAATTTGCACCCCCTCCGTTAATTCTAATTTTTTTCATCCAAATGTTGGTCATGTGCTACTCATGTGACAAACAATATGGTCATTTTGGTCAATATTTTTTTTTAAAAAATATTGTTTATTTTAAAAAATTATATTCTATGCCAAAAAATACAAATATATATATTCAAAAAATATATTTATTTTCTTTCAAAATCTTTTATTTCTTTCTCTAGAGAGATTATATTTAGAATTATATTCTTAACTTATCATAAATCATTTCTTATAAAAAAAACTTGTCATAAATTATTATTTATTAATTTTTTTGTATGAATTATTTCACCTCACATGAGAGATCATTTTTCTTAATTTTTTTGCACGAAGTTTTTATTAATAATATATATTTGTTTTTTAGACTTGAAATTAGGGCTCGTCAACGGGACGGGCCGGGCCGGGCTAGGCCGAGCGGGCCAGCGCTTTAATTAAATAAATATATTTTTGGGCCAGGCCGGGTTTTAATTAAAATTTAAAAGCCCAAGCCTGGCCCTATGAAGCTGGCCGGGCTTTAACAGGCCCTCCTTATTTGTCTGGGCCGGGCCAGACCTAATTTATTTTATTTTATTTAATGAAAATAGAGGATTAGGGGATATTAGCCCCTAATTTTTTTTATTCAAAGTCCAAACTTCCGAAATTCAAAATAAATAACTTGGGTGTCCGAAAAATTCCACGAAAATTGGTTTTATGTATATTTTGAATTGTGTATATCTCAAAAAATAATTCCGGCAATTGCAAGTTCGGAGTGCAAACTGACAATTATAACCAAATTCAGGAGGTATTTTGGCTATTACGAACGAAATTTATTTCTTTTCGACTCTATACCGTGATAAAATTAATGAACTGAAGTAATGCTCCAGTTTACTCATTTCAAAGAATATAAGAACGGTCCTCATTTTAACGTAGTTTCTTTGACATATGCTTCGTACGTTCTAGTTGGCATTTTGATTTGAAGAGAAAGTAAATGAATTTTTTTTTTTGAGGGGATAAAATCATACGATACTTGATATCAATACCAAATAACGGTACATACATCAAATCCTAGGACTGAGCCCGAGTTTGTTAGGGTCAGCTAAACAACTAGAAAAGAAAGCACCGCTCACTATGCCATGTTCGCTCGTTTATTCAACGAGCCTACAAAATACAACGTGTCTCAAGAACACCTAATCCGCACTAGTGAATTTCCAACCGCCAATGCACTCAATTGTGGTGCAGTTGGAAATCCATAGACTAACTGAACCACGAAACAAAATCGTAAATGTAGGCTAGAAACCAAACACTAAGTAAGACACGAGGGTGGCAAAGCACCCTCCCTTAGGACCCAAACCACCACAATAGCCCACTTCATAACAGACTCAGAGACATACCCAGAAGCCTCACCCCAAGCCCAATCGCAGCAAGCCCACCCCAATGGCCCAAGCTTAAAGATCACGACCACCGTCCATAGACCCGATTGTGGCGGTCGTCCTCTCCAACAGTTCATGTCGCTGCTCCACCAAGCCGGGCTAATCTGAACCAAACAGAATCAGATCACCACCACTACTCTCGCACAAACACAAACTCGAACCAAATCGCCTCTGGTTAGCTACACCGCAACCGATCTGCTTGAGTAATCACCCACAGTCAATCAAGCAAGGGGAATCAAAGCGCCTTCAATCACCAATCGTCCCAGCCGAGGGGTAAACCAGATATGCTTGCTCAAAACCAGCCAAACCCGAACACAATACCCACTCCCTACCCGAATCCGTCCAAATAACGAACTCGAGAGGGGAGGAGTAGATAGATGCCGCGGAAGCAAAACCGCCACCGCCGCCTAGGTCCAATCGGCGAAGAAACCCACAATTGGGTCGCCGCCGTTGGGTAGAGAGAGCTTGCGCTCCTAGATATAAGTAAATGGATTGATTATAAGTAAATGGATTAAAAGAAATTAGTACTGAAGTATAGGCTATTGTCTTGCAAAAAAATTATAAAAAAATAAAGGGAAGTGCCACTTATAGAGATGATAAGTGTAACTTACCGAAAATTTTTTAAGTGAGCCCGTCACTCCACGTGGCATATGTGACGGACCACTCTGATTGGTCAGTGTATATAAAATATCAATTAATTAACAGTTAGTTGATAAATAAAATATTCAATACATAAGATATAAAATATTTAATATCACATGACACCGTCACATATGCCCATAACATGACGGTATCATGGAAAAATTTCTCCAACTTAACTATTTAGAATTCAATTTATTGGTACTAGAAATATCCACACACCCGATAGATGTGGGAGTAGAGGTAGTTACCTGAAAAATGTGGGTAGTTATGCAATTTTTTTATAATTTTTTTTTCTATTTGTATTTTGAAGTTTTTACCCTTTCTAATTAATTGGTTTTCAAAGTATTTAATATATAAGGGGTATTTGCGTAAAAGAAAATTGTTATAGTTGACAAACCTTCTTCTCTTAAATATAGTGTACATTTTATTATCTTAGCCTCATTATATATTATATATTAATGTAGTCTTCTATCATCTAAGTAGATCAAGGACATTATGTAGTAGAGTGTAGTCCTGGACTAAGGCAGTGGCCTGCCCAGCATAATCCGAGTTTGAGTCTTTCCTTCCCCACATTTCTCGAACTTTGGAACTCCCTCCCTCTCCTAAAAAAAAGTATTAAATTCTTGTTACTACTCTGTACTTTAGGGGTCTAATCAGTTCAGTCCCTGAACTTTTAATTTCATCAGTTTAGTCCATGCATTCTTAATTTTCATCAAATAGGTCCATTTAGGACACGTGTCACCTATTATGGGTCGACACGTGTTATTTTTATTTGTCATAAATGGACCTATTTGATGAGAATTAAGAGTATAAGGACTGAATTGATGAAATTAAAAGATCAGGGACTGAACTGATTAGACCTCTAAAGTACAAGGTAGTAACAAGAATTTAGTCAAAAAAAAAAGTAAATCAAGGACATTTTTTAAATTTTTTAAAATTTAACCAAACACATGCATTTTCTTTATATATACTAGACGCAATACACACCCGATGGGTGTGGGTATGAGGCTATGAGCAGTTAATTGAGAGTAGTGTAGTGGGTAGTTATTATAGATAATTATATTTTTTATATTTTATTTTATTATTTATTTTACATTATTGACTCTAACTACTAACTGTTTTATAAAAAAATTTAATGTTTAAAGGGTATTTTGGTACATTTTTTCTGTTTTGATTGACAACCTCACTTCTCTTAAATATAGTATAGATATATATATAAAAGATGTCCTTAATAGAGAATCCTAAAATTAAAGAGTGCAGATAACGATGAATACACAAGTTCCTTCTCACACTAGCTTTCTTAAAAAAAAAAAAAAAAAGTTCCTTCTCAGACTTACTAGAAGAATGTAACAAACGTGGGAATCTTCTACAGACTACAGCACCACATGGCACAAACTTGAAGCTACACCTTTCCAGCACCTTCGAGTATTATCCAAACCCTGCTCTTCCCTATATACACCAACGAAGAGACTCCCGTCTCACTCGATCACTCGGACAAAACAACAAACACGTACATAGACCCCAATTAATCACAATGAAGCCTATCGACGACAAGAAAGACACGGTGACAATCCGGGCGGTGAGCCACAACGAGGAGGGTCGGAAAAGAGTGGAGAAGACGGAGCTCAACACCCACAGCATCGACACCATCAAGTACGTGGAGAAGAAGCTAATAAACAAGGGAGTGCTGCGGTTGGACCGCCACCCGAAGGACGGGATAGGGATCGGAAGGCCGCCGCCGAAGTCGGGCTACGGCGGGAAGTATACGTGGGAGGGCCCCGGCGACGTGGCGGAGAACGAGCTGGACCCGGCCCCGGTGGCCATCGATGAGAGGGATCCGAACTATGTGGATGAGGGGGTGGAGGCGAGGATTGTGAAGGGGGAGGAGGCTGACGTGGCGGGGCTGGTGGTGGGGGAGGTGGAGGTGGCTAAGGCGGCTGAGAACAGGGATGGGGTGGCTAGAGTTGAGGTTGATCCTCAGCTCAGTGCTCAGGCTTAGTTGACTTGATGATGTTTGGTTTCCGGTTTTGGGTAGGGAGAAATAGGAGTCACAAAGCTTGTGAAATGGCAAAGGTTTTTGTAATTTTCATAGAGACTGTAAAATGGAAAAAATAATTAATGTCTTTTTTTTTGGGTCAATGTGTGTTGAAGTTGGGTCTTGAATTTTATATATGTTGAATAACTTTCTGCAGCTCTTGAAGTCTTGATTATGCAACCTTAATTCATGATTAAGAGGTTAGAAAATCACTGAACATTATCACCAACCAGGTTCGGTGCAAGAAGATCGATAAAGTATAAAATTGATTACATATGCTTAACAAGCTACGAACATTATATCAAGCTGAAGTAAACTACGACAAACTATAATAACTCTTTAACAAGCTACGAACCAAAAACCCTTGGATCTTTAACATTAATTATCATAGATGAACTTCCCATTCTGCATTCCAATACTTTTTACAGTTAGGAGTTTAGGACCAAAAGTTGATGGAATTAAAATGAGGACGGAAACAAAATCTCGTGAAAACAAACCTCCGGAATGAGACCCATAACACAAGATACATAGACTAAATTGTTGGGTTTAATGGCCTGAGAATAGGGACTCAATGCAGCTGGAGCCTCGTCTGTTTTTAGTTTTGAACAAACCTCCTTGATTCAATTCCTTAGTTCAAAGCAAACAAAAGTACCCACTACGTACCCAGTGTCAAGTTTATTTATTTTGACCAAAAGAAAAACTTTAGTTTTTATTACGAGATTGATCAAATTTTTGGGGGCTTGCTTCAGCTTTTGAATTTTTCTCTTCTTTGCTTATTGGGCCGAGCGCTAATCAAATTTGTGGCAAGTTCTCTTCACCTAATGTTTCTTTCTCTTTTTTCATCAAAGTCCCTAATAGGAGTTTGTGTTTTATAGAATTGAGAGTTGGTGTACTCCTCTCTATAAAGGGTTCAGCTTTTCTCTTAATTCTCGAGCAACGTAGTACGTCTTACAATTGGGGTTAGGGATTTTTTTTTTTTCCTTTCGCATAGGTACCATCCCCTTCCTTTAGAACTCCTTCTCGATTAGTTCAATGCGCAGCCCTATTGTTCCTTGTATATATGAGGGAGCTTCTCTAGTGAGTACCACTTTAATGAGTATCATTCGATTAGACCTACTTTTTGATTACATCTCGACAAATCAACCGTTCAATATTTAGATATTTATGAGTAGATCACTTCTACAAATTTTCAATGAAATCGGAAATCGTTAAGTCATCTATAATTGTGATTTACCATTTATGAATATGAATGGTTCAAAATTGACAGATTTGGGTCGTCCATTTATTTGGTCTAGTTCGGTACCTTAATGATTTCAAATTTTGTTGAAAATTTGTATAAGTGATCTACTCATGAATATCTTAACACTGAACGGTTGATTTGTCGAGATGTAATCGAAAAATAGATATCACAACCATTAATCAAAATGGTACTCAAATGGTACTCATTTAAGTGGTCCTCACTAGAGAACTCCCCGTATATATGATTCGATTTTAGGGTTTTCGTATTGGCTCTTTCAGTATAGTTGGTGGGAATAATTACAAAAGACTCCCTGAACTATAAAATCATTTTCAATTTCATATCAAGTATCAAATTTTGTATTTTCATATCTTACATTTGATTCCGTGAAGTATGAAAATGACAAAATTTGATAGTTGAGTACGAAATTGATAATGATTATAGGGGCTCTTTTGTAATTAAGTCTTTTTGGTACAATTGAGCGTCCAAACCCTATATACCCTGATCTTTTTTGTTTTGCAGGAAATAACCATGGTAACGCAAAGCCTTATTGAGTTGGAAGAAGGATGGGAGATTGTGCATCAGGGGATCACGAAGATGAAGGGAATTCTAGACGATGTACCTGGGGTCGCTCCTTTCGACTCAGAAGAATACATGCGGATTTACACAACTGTCTACAACATGTGTACTCAAAAGCCTCCTCACGATTTTTCCAAAGAGATGCATGAAAAATATGGTACGGCCTTCCTCGAGTACATCCATTCAACGGCGTTGCCATCCCTCAGAGAGAAGCACGATGAGTTTATGCTGCGGGAACTCGTCAAAAGATGGGCCAATCACAAGGAGGCGCTTAGGTGGATGTCACACTTCTTTCATTACCTCGACCGTTACTTCATCCGACGACATAACCTTCCCAGCCTCAGAGAAGAAGGACTTGCCTGCTTTCGGGACGAGGTTTATCGGCAGGTAAATGCTAATGCTAGGGTTTCGGTGATTGGTCTTATTGAAAAAGAACGCGAGGGAGAACGGATTGACAGAACACTTTTGAAGAATTTGATTGCTGTGTTTGTTGAGATTGGAAAGGAAGGAGATATGGCTACTTACGAAGCGGACTTTGAAGCACACATGCTAGGAGAGACTGGAGAGTACTACTCTCGAAAGGCGGCGATTTGGGTTGTTGAGGATACTTGCGCAGAGTATATGTTGAAGGCAGAGGAGTGCTTGAAGAGGGAGAAGGATAGGGTTGCTCATTACTTGCATTCGAGCACCGAGCCGAAGCTGTTGAAGAAAGTACAGCATGAGCTTTTGGTGGTTTATGACACCCAAATCCTTGATAAGGAGGAATCTGGATGCCAGGTTTTGCTTGAAAACGATAAGGTGGAGGATCTGTCTAGGATATATAGGCTCTACCACGAAATACCCAAAGGCTTGGAACCTGTTGCTAGCGTGTTTAGAGAGCATGTTACTAATGAAGGTAAAGCCTTGGTCCAACAGGCTGAAGAGGCTGGTGCAAGTAGTAACCAGCAGGCCTCAAGTGGAGCTGATCAATATGGCGTTGTTCTTATCAGAAAACTTATCGAGCTGCATGATAAGTATATGGCATATGTGACTGGTTGCTTTATGAACCATTCACTCTTTTACAAGGCTCTCAAGGAAGCTTTTGAGGTGGTTTGCAATAAATCTGTTGCTGGGATTTCGAGTGCCGAATTGCTTTCTGCCTTCTGTGATAATATTCTCAAAAAGGGTGGAACTAAGTTGAGTGAGGAGGCCAAAGATGAAACCCTAGACAAGGTTGTTACGCTGCTTCTTTATATCAGTGACAAAGACCTTTTCGCCGAGTTCTGCAGGAAGAAACTTGCCCGGAGGCTGCTTTATGATCGGTGTGAAAATGAAGCACATGAGAGAAGCATTCTAACAAAGCTGAAGCAGCAATGTGGTTCACAGTTCACCTCGAAGATGGAAGGAATGATCACAGATTTGTCAGTGGGTATGGAATTACAGATCAATTTTGGAGAGTGGATCCAAAAAAATGAAGCTCTAAACCCTGGGATCAATTTGTCAGTCCAAGTTCTTACAACTGGTTACTGGCCAAGTTACAAATCGTCCGATCTTAACCTTCCTGAAGAGATGGTCAAGTGCGTTGAAGTATTCAAGAATTTCTTTGACACAAAATACAATCGCAGAAAGCTGTTATGGATATACTCATTGGGTTCTTGCCACGTGGAGGGCAAGTTCGATTCAAAACCCATAGAATTGGTTGTGACAACTTATCAGGCTGCTCTCCTGCTGCTCTTCAACAATGCCGAGAAGTTGAGCTTTCCGGAAATTTTGATTCAGCTAAACCTAACCAGAGACGACTTGATTAGGTTGCTTCATTCTCTCTCATGTGCCAAGTACAAGATCCTTGTCAAGGAGCCAAACACAAAGACTATCTCTCCGAATGACACCTTTACGTTCAACTCCAAGTTCACTGACAAAATGAGAAGAATCAAGATCCCTCTCCCACCGGTGGACGAAAGGAAGAAAGTGACTGAAGATGTTGACAAAGACCGGAGATTTACTATAGATGCTGCAATTGTGAGGATTATGAAGAGCCGGAAACTTTTGGGTCATCAGCAATTGGTATTAGAGTGTGTTAAGATGTTGCAGAGCATTTTCAAGCCGGACATCAAAGCAATTAAGAAGCGAATTGAAGATCTCATCACCTGTGAATACCTGGAGAGGGATGCGGAGAATCCCAACATGTTCAAGTATCTTGCATAATTTGGAGGGAAGCTTTATTTTTTTTTTAACTATTTCTAAGTCATTTTATTTTATAGTAAGGATTTTTAGTGGACGTAGTAGAAGCAAGAACGCCTAGCTATATATGCTCTTCCTGTCTCACATACCTTATCGTTCTTCTTCTCCATTTTTTTTTTATTCTGCAACTTGGTTTTCGCTCTTCAAGACCAGTCATGGGCGCGCGCTACGTAGTAGAATTTAATTATTAAAAAAGACAAAAATGTACTTCTAATTAGAGGGACATGAAGCCTAACCTCTCAAAAAAGATATATAACTTATGTATCATTCTTGAGAAAACCTAATTTATAGTCTATTTGAATCATCACAATCCTACTTGTAGACAACCCGCCAGACGCACATCTTGATCCATAAGGTCATTGAGGTGTGTTGCTGCAAAGTCCTTTCATACCAAAGAAAACCTAGTTATATATATGGTATTTTCTCTTTCTTTGATTAAGGCAATTAATCATAGAAATCGGGAGCTAGTCCAACATCGATCATGACTAACTAATTACCTAACAGTTCTTTTCTTAAAACTTCTATTGGTGCAAAGGTTGGTAGGATGTGAACTTGTTGAACCATCACCGATATGTATGCAATTAACTGTCACACACTGTACCAGAGCTATACAACTTTTCTTAAATCTTACGATTTTACATACACAGTGTGCAAGTGAGTGCATTAAAGAATGCAATCAGTTTTTCAACATGAAAGAAAAGTGGAGTCGTGGGTCAGTTTTCTCTGTCTTAGTTTCCTTCCTTTTTTTATTTATCTATCTGTATTTTAACTCTATATATTGTCCTAGCTTGTTGATTAAATTCACTTCTAATGTGCTTTAATCAAAAGTTTTAGTTATGCTTGACAACGTTTGTTAGTCTTAAATATAGTAAAGATTTTAGTATATATATAACCACTCTCTGAAAAATATTACAACTAAATATCTTCTAATTTAGGTAATAATCTCAGGCTGTTATTGACAGACAAGTGTTGAGGTGTCGTGGATCTCTCAACAAAGTAGTACAATCATTTGAACTTTTATTGAAGATTAAGGAAGCACTAGCCGGCCATGAATAAAATGGAAGACAGCGGCGTAGGGTTTAAAAGTGAGAATGATTTGATTGCTTGCGAAAGGGAATCATGCCTTTGTTTAAAAGCATAATTCTCTAACTATGCAGTTTATGGTGGGGTGTTACATGTTTGTACGTATTTGTATAAAGCCATGCATGTTACTCAGTTTAATTAGGTACATGTTTGGAAATGAACCATGCGAACTGTGTTTATCATTTTTAATTTTACAATAAGTATGGCACAGGATGAATAGAGAACTAGAAAGAATATATAAGCAAGGGTGCGCATTCTCCATATAGCATGTTTCTGAGTTTCTCCAGCTCATATATAATACAGTAAAAATGATCAGCATGCATCCATTTTTGTCTCAGCTGGCTCAGAATGATAATGGGAATATGATTAAGCTATAGAGAATGTAAAATGTTCTATTTAAGAATCCAAAGCGCAGATCTCCAAATCAAACCCAAAAAGTTATGCATTTACTTAATTAAACCCTTAATTAACTATTCTTATGATCATCATCAACTTTTGGGCAAAAAATAAAAAACAAATGAACAAATAAGAAAAGGGAATATATTTTACAAGTAAAATACTTTTTGATTGCTTTCATACTAAAGAAGTAATCTCATTCTTCATAATTTGTAAGACTAAGAATAGAACACCCCACTATGTTTACAAACCCACATGCATGATGCATGGTTTCTTAATCTTTCATTCTATTGTTATTTTCTTTTTAGAAACATAATGATTGAGGGGAACTTATACGAACAAACTTAGGAGTCAAGCTCAAAATGGGTGTAACTAATGAGATGAGTGGAATAAAGGGTATGGTGTCTAGTTCAAAATCGACACACATTCCACATTACAGGTAATTTTGAATGAATGAGATCGCGCTTCATAGATACATGTGCACAACAACAAATTAAGAGAATTTGATAGCAAGTTTTTGGAGACATGGTAGATGGGATATCATATTTCCATCTCTATGAACTACCAACCCCTAACAAATAGAGAATTAAATATTTTCAAACCCAAAGGGGAAAAAAAAATGAGGCTAAGTTGTACGAAAGGGAAAGGGAAAGGGACGAACACACACCACTCAAAAACCTAAGTTGTATGTATGCACCCTATAGCAATAAAATATGTTTTTGTTTATGCATAAAAACATTCCAAAGTAGATCCTCTTTCACATGATTGGCTTTGTTTAAAAACATACTTAAAAAAATGAATAACCCATGAAAAGGGTAACCTTGACAGTAGTTTTATTAGTTTGCATCCTATTGAACAAAAGCCTCAATGGTTCTTGGTGGTGTGTGGAAAGACTCAAATAGATCATTCAAAAATTGAAAAATTGAATTTCATTGATTATGTTAAAATTAATGGTAATGCCATTGATTATAAATTTGGTATGCTTTGAATGATATAGTAGTTTTAGGTGAAGATAGAGAAAGATGGGTGACTATTAATTGAGAGTTTGATGAGTACTTTCTCTGAAAATGAAGAACAGAGATAGGGTGTTTTTATGCAATTTCTGAGTAATTAGGTGGTGTTGATTGTAAAATAGAATAATCGAAGCCCCTGCCGACTCAAACTCGAGTTTAGTGTTGTACATACTTGCAGTCATGGTGAGGATATCGGACAACAACGACATCTCAAATCTTTCGCACCGGCCAATTTACATTAACATGTGCTTTAAGATTTAGAGTGCACAATACAAAAAACTAATAGAACCCTTGCGGGTGGTTAAGTGATAGACTAATTAAGTGAAGAAAGGATGTGTTCTAAATTTAGACGTTTCGATCAGGTTCAAATATTTACGGGATCAATGTAAAACTACGTGGTAATAATATGTGCGGAAAGTATTAAGGATTGACATATGTTAAAAGTACATATACCACATAAACTCTTAGTCGTTAATGCATAAATTTCTCTTGTATCTCACGATATTGAAAATTATTCGTGCGCCATGAATGACTGTACGTTTTAAGTAGGATGACTAAGAAATAAGACAGTTGATGCATAATCTCGCCATAAATAATTATACGTTTTACGTACGTTTTAAGTATGTTCTAAGTAGGATGACTAAGAAATAAGACAGTTGATGCATAATCTCACTAACTCACTGTCTCCATAATTAATAGGTGTAACTATCAAACAATTCAATGCTATAACGTACTAACCCAGTATTAGCATTTAGTAATGTGCAGATTCCAGAGGGTAAAAGACTACCAGAACCATGCATTAATCTGTTATAGTTTCTAGCTAGGGTGCTATATATATATATATATGTTATAATATATGTACAGTGCTAGCTCCCGATCGAGTGAATGGTCAGATAAAAAACCCAAAAGCTTGCATACCAAGGCAAACTGTCCTTGGCCTTTTCACTTAATTATGATGAATTAACAGATATTTTCCCAGGCACACCGACACAATCACTGAAGACCATTATGTAGTTCATACCCGCTACATCCAAATTAACATTCATATATACTCCAATCCTAAATCCTAATTAATATTTTGTGTTATCTAAATATTTAAGCTTACACGTATGGCTTTGATATCAGTAAACAACAAGTCAAAGACCGTGCTCCTCATGCTTCATGTTTTCTCTTTTCACCAAAAAGCATACCTACACGAGAAAGAACCATCTTGTGAGTTCTGATCGAGCTGTCCCATAGACTTAGACCACACCATTCGCCTCACTACATGGTTTTTCGACCGACTTCAAGACCTTCTCTCTCTCTCTCTCTCTTTCTCTCTCTCTCTCTCTCTCTCTCTCTCTCTCTCTCTCTCTCTCTCTCTCTCTCTCTCTCTCTCTCTCTCTCTCTCTCTCTCTCTCTCTCTCTCTCTGTGTTTGCTTCTTTTTTCACTTTTTATACTCCTCCCTTTTTTTTTGTGGGGTTATAAAAATACTAGCGTTAGTCGGTCATGTGAGTGTATGAGAAATTTTCAATTCCAAATAAAAAAGAATAAGAGCGAATTTCTAAATTTTTCAAAATGCGAAGTGAGATAAAGATTTAGTAACTAAATTCACCACTCATACTAAACGAGAATAATGTGGCGAAAAATTCAGAAATTTGCCACTGAATAAGGGCCTCACCACCATCGATCTATGTATATGTATGGTTGTACGTACGTGAACCGCTAACCAGCACATGGGTGACTACTCCTAGCATACCTCTTCCGTAAATGACTCCGTATGTATAGAATTTTAGATTGTCTTTGATGTTTTCTTAATATAGAGAATATTTGATTTCTTTTTCTAAATGAGAAAATAAAAGGGGGTTACACTGTCCGAGTTGTAGTCGCTTAGCATGAGTGAGCAATTTTGACTGAGTAGATGAAAGCTCGACCTTGAAGGTTGGTTTCTTCCTCAAAATAGAGAGACCAGACAAGTCACTTCTGCACGGCTCTCATCAAGTTTCTACGTTGTCCTACTTTGATTAACAATATATTCTTAATTTCAAGAATTAATAAATCTGTTGGAAAATGGTTAGTTTTTTTGGACAATGGTTAGTTAACTTAAACCACAGTTAGGCTTTAACCAAAAATTAGCAAGAAAAGCAACGAGTTTTCTTGAAATTTCTCCAAAAAGACAAAATGATTACTAGGGTTTAAGGTGTCAAAATTGGTAAAGGTGAAAGGACCACATCGCCGTGAAATGACGTCAGCTGCCGGTATATTGCATTTCAACTTTTAAATTTTACCCTTCACCTTTTCTTAGTAACATCTAAGTTTTAACCCTGAACAGTTTTGTTGTAAATTAATCTGGAACTAAATTTATACGAGCCAAAAACAAATTTTACTTTTGGACAGTTGGAACTGGGTGCTTATTGCGAGAGCTAAAAGGCATTATAAAAGAGGAAGAAGCAGAGAGAGAAAGAAAAACCAGAAGACCCAAAAACCCAAAGAGAGAAGTCTCTCTTACAGGTCCTGATTCTCCTTGTGCTTTTCTGTTTTAGTTTCTGTTTTCCACATTTTGTACATATACGCGCTCTTCTGCTTCTGTTGTCCCTTGATTTCAGAAGCAGAGAATCTGCAATTTTAGAGAAAACAACAAAGAGAAAACAGAGCGTCTTGTGAAGCCTTTTTTGTACAATATTCTTCAGGTTGGTTCTGTGTTTTTCTGTGCTTGGTACCTTGAGATCTGACCTGGGTTTTTGTTTTCTTTGAAATGTGGTGGAGGTTTTAAGCCACTCACTCAACATTTCCACCTCTGCCTTCATTGTTTTGCGTATCAAAAGATTCAAAACAATCAAAAAATTCACACACAAAAAGGGAAATATTCGTCTTCTGTTAAGAAAAGGAGGATTTCTTTCAGAAATTAAACAAAGAAACCATTTTGTTCACTTTTTCATAGCTTTATTTCATCCATATTCGCTTCCCCTGTTTTTGCTCTGTTTCTATTGACAAGAAATCACCAAAGAAATTCATAAATGGAGCGGCTTTCGTCCACAACCATTCTCCCAGACGCATTCTTAGGCGCCAGAGATGACATTTCCATGCAATTAGGATTGATTTGGAGTCAGATCAAAGCGCCATTTATCATTCCTCTGCTTAATATATCAGTGGTTCTGTGCTTGATCATGTCTGTTATCCTCTTCGTGGAGAGGCTTTACATGGCCGTCGTCATAGTTCTATTAAAGCTCTTCGGCCGAAAACCGGAGAAGCGATACAAATGGGAGCCCATGAAAGATGATATTGAGTTCGGAAACTCAGCTTATCCCATGGTTTTGGTTCAAATCCCAATGTTTAACGAAAGAGAGGTCCTTATCTCATCCGTTCTTGCATTTTTAATTAGTGATTAGTTACTTGTAAATTTCTAACTTTCACAAACTGTATTTGATTGCAGGTTTATCAACTTTCAATTGGAGCTGCATGTGGGCTTTCATGGCCTTCTGATAGAATCATCATTCAAGTCCTTGATGATTCAACAGACCCAAATATCAAGGTACCCATAAAAAATCCAACTCAAAACACCCAAGAACCACACATTTCAATCAGTTTTGGGAAAAATTGGCTAAATCCCACTACTTTTTTTGTTAAACATCCAAAGATCACGTCTTTATCAAAATTTGATTGCACATTTTGGTGGGTTTGGAGCTGAATTAGCCAATTGTGCATTAAACCCCAAAGATCACATATTTCAATGAGTTTTGGGCAAAATGAGCTAAAACCCACCACTTCAAACATCCAAAGATGACATCTTTATCAAAACTTAATTGCACATTTTAATGGGTTTGGGTTAAATTAGTAAATTGTGTTATAGGATATGGTGGAGCTAGAATGCCAAAGATGGGCAAGCAAAGGCATAAACATCAAGTACGAAATCAGGGACAACAGAAATGGGTACAAAGCAGGGGCTCTCAAGGAAGGCATGAAGCGCAGCTACGTCAAAAACTGCGATTATGTCGCGATTTTCGACGCCGACTTTCAACCGGAACCCGATTTTCTCTGGCGCACCATTCCCTTTCTAGTCCACAACTCCGAGCTCGCTCTAGTTCAGACTCGCTGGAAATTCGGTAAGTAATTAATCGCCGCTTATTTCATTTTTTCCTAATTTAAATCTTGTTCAATTTGGGTCGGGTTCTAAAAACAGAGCCTCTCCTATTCAAACTGTCGGTGGTTCTATTCTGGGCTGAGAAGATTGCGAGGAAGTAGGTGGGCCTATAACCTTGTTGGCTGCCTCTGGTTTTGCCACGTGTGTTATGTTTTTATCTACTGACTGCTGTCTTTGGGTTTAGGGACCCAACTGTCCCAACAAAGCCACATGAGAAATCAATGTTGAAAATCATCAATGGTGTCTATCACAGGAACCCAGATGTTATTTTCAGCACTCTGTGCATGTCTCTCTGCTTTGAGTTGTCCATTATAGCTCAGCTTCGGTGTGGTCAGTTTTCAATGGTCACAAATGGGGGGTGGTCTAGTTTAGCTGGATGATAGTTATAAACTGAAACAAGAATCATTATAGTAAAGCAACTATAACGGAGGTTTGTTAATGATAATTATTGTAAGAGCTTTTTGTGGCTGAAGAATTAGATGGACCACACACTATCCCTATTAGGAAGAAAAGAAACTATGGAGATGAAATTCAGAGTGGATAATGAACTACGTAGTTGGAAACACATTTTGGAAATTACACACTTTTAACAAAATTTAGGAATTTTTTGGTCCTGTGTGTTCTGCGTTGGATTGCAATTTTGGTCCGTGTGTTTACCACAGTTAGTCGACATTAGAAAAAGCGTGTGCTTCTCAATACATGGTTAATTGTTTCATTTCCTTCAACTATAACACAATGATCGAAAACGCATTACTCGAACACACTTAATCAAGATTGTTATCGGACCAAAACACAGGGATCAAAAACGCAACTGTCTCTTTCAGTATAATTCAGTAGAGGGCAAGTAGTTGGTAGAACGTAGAAGTACATTCCTCAAACAAACAATGCGCATTTTGTGATTTTCACATTAGCAATTTGTGGGCATGGAGATTGCAGAGCTTTGTAAGGGGTATATCTGTCTTTCATGGGACTCTTCTTATTCTTTCTAAACAAGGCAGAAGCATGTGCAATCTTAATGGTGGACCTCAGTTCCTACAATCTGCGATCCGAGTCCTCCTAGTCCCTAGTCACTGTCTAACTTACACACACCAACAGTTGAACTAATTCTCTGTACATCATTATTGTAATAATAAAAGTCATGCAGACAGTAGCAGCAGCTACTTTACTGCGAAAATTCTAGGGTGCTTGGGAGTATCAAAACTCCCCCACACCCCACCCTTGGATTAGATGACTTCCAAACCCAAAAGCCCCCCCCTAATTGTGGAGCGTCGGATCTCCGGAGTTTTGATACTCCGGAGTATTGTAGACAATCCCACTTTACTGACTATGCTTTGCCTTTTTGGGGCTGTTTTGCAGTGAACTCTAATGAGTGCTTGATGACAAGATTGCAAGAAATGTCACTGGATTATCATTTCACAGTAGAACAAGAAGTGGGCTCTTCCACTCATGCATTCTTTGGATTCAATGGTAATTATCAGCTGTTTCTCACCATACATACATTAATTATTATGTACACAAGTCTACATGCATCCTAACTTTAGATTCAATGTTGAGTATATGCTAACTTTGGTTTGATATAATGATATAGGGACTGCTGGTGTGTGGAGAATTGCTGCGATCAATGAGGCTGGAGGATGGAAGGACCGGACCACCGTGGAAGATATGGATCTGGCCGTTCGAGCAAGTCTCAAAGGCTGGAAATTTGTATATCTTGGTAGTCTACAGGTATCATTTTTTTTGTGTGCAATTACAGGTATCATTTTTTAATCTATATATGCTAGTATCTTTTTTCTGCATCAATACATTGGTCAAATTGTGGTATTTTGCTCAAAAGTAGAAATATGCATGCTTTTAAGAATGCCAAAATAAGCTGATTCTTGTGACTCAAAGACATACCTAGTGTGCATGGTCTAGCTGTATTTTGAATTCATTTGACACTTTTGCACATAAGTCACAAATTTGATTCATCTAAGTTATCATGTCTTATTCTACCTGTGATGGTATGAACTGATTGATTCACATACATTTCCAAGATATTTTTGATCATCAACGTTCGATTATGCATGCATTTAATCCTAGATTGGTAGATTCCAACCCCAAATGTGTCATAGAGCCTTCGCATACACGCAATTACGGGGAGGAGGATATTTCTCTGATCTACTTGGCTATTTGTTTCAAGTACGTACTAGTATTTAGTAAAGAACCTCTGCATACATAAACTTACCATTTTTTTTTCTCTACAGGTGAAGAATGAATTGCCTAGTACTTTCAAGGCCTACCGCTACCAACAACACAGGTGGTCTTGCGGTCCCGCTAATCTTTTCAGGAAAATGGTGATGGAAATTATAAGAAACAAGGTTAGCTTGTTTTTCCTTGTACCAATTTTAACCAATGGGAGAAATGTAAATTGGAAATGAGTAGAAAACTAATCCTTATCTTCGTATGTTTACTGCAGAAAGTATCAGTATGGCAAAAGATTCATGTGATTTACAGCTTCTTCTTCGTTAGGAAGATCATAGCACATATCAACGCATTTGTCTTCTATTGCATTGTCTTGCCGGCAACTGTTTTCGTGCCTGAAGTTACCGTACCAAAGTGGGGAGGAATTTACATCCCTTCCATCATTACCCTTCTTAATGCAGTTGGCACTCCAAGGTCTAGTTTCCTTTCAAGCTCTTCCTTTTATATTCATTTGGCATTTAAATTTGTAATAGAATTTTTGTCTTGTAAAATGCAATAACTCAAGAAATTTCAGTTTTCCAAACATTTATAGGAATGCATCTATCCCACAGATTCTGATGGCTTCCTTCTTTCTGTTCTATAACTTTGCAGGTCAATACACTTGTTGGTCTTCTGGATCCTATTCGAGAACGTCATGTCACTACACCGTACAAAGGCTACAATCATTGGTCTACTAGAGGGTAGTCGAGTGAATGAATGGATCGTCACTGAGAAACTTGGAGATTTTCTCAAGAATCAAGTAGGAACCAAAGCACCGAGAAAACTTCGATTTAGGATTGGAGAAAGGTATCATTCTCCCTCGAGTACTCCCTATGAGATTAAAACAAGACTTTATGTTCGATAGTACCTAGCTGTTTTTTTTTTTTACAATATTTTCGATAGTACCTAACCTCGGTTTTGCATTTTTTGTTTAAATGTTGACAGACTTCATATGTTAGAGCTTGCTGTTGGATGTTACCTCTTCTTCTGTGGCTGTTATGATGTTGTCTTTGGGAAAAACCACTTCTTCCTATTCCTTTACATCCAAGCATTTGCCTTTTTTATCATGGGGTTTGGGTATGTTGGGACATTCGTTCCGAACTCTTAGTGCGACAGTCGAAAATGACTATAAAGTTCTCTTCTTCAGCTCGGCAATGCCATATACCATATGCATCATCATTTCACAAATTATAGTTTGTAAAAAGAGAAACCAACAAGCAAAGAAGAAGGATGGTCAGTTTTTTAGGTAGAGCATAAGATTTCAAGATGATCGACTCGGAAGAATTGTTTCGCTCATCTCTTGTGGATATTCAAGAAAAGCAAGGAACTTACAAAACAGATTGCTGTTATGGGAATGCAACATATAGGAAAAGGCAAAAGGTCAAGGAAACTTGAGGGTGTTGACCCCAATCAGGGAAAACATCTTTCAATTGTATTTGTGGGATAGATCTCTTTTTTGTTAATTTTTTTTTCCAATTTTGGGTTGAATTTGCTTAAACAGCTTATCAAATGAATAAAATCTTCGAAACTGGGATGAATTTGGTGGGTATAAGTATTCAAATTTCAGAAGAGATTCACTATAGTGAAGAAAGCTTAAAAACAAAGCAGATTTGTTGCATTGCAATTATTGCAGACTAATACTAACAAACATCTATCTTTTAGAGAAAATACAAAACATCAGTAATGACAAAGCCAAGACTTCTTCTGTAGCCCCAGAAATGGATGGTAGATATAGGTTGAAATTGCATTTGTGTCTTCAATCAAAGTGCAGACCAAGCAAAAAGTATTTTTGGAACAATTCTCCTTTGCATTGATGAACATCCAACTGAAGACAGAGAGTCAGAGACAAGTCTTTTTCTCATTTATTTACCAAAAGATAAAGATTTTTTTCTCAATTATGCAAAGCTTGAGACTTGAGAGGCTTAGTATATTATTGAATGACCCCACAAGGTTTTTGGTCCAGCAACAGTTGTCAGCTGCAACAGAAACAACAAACCATTGATTTTAGTAGGTGGTGGGTAACCATTCCAGTTTCCACTTTCCAGCATTATGATAAAAATCAAATAAGTTAGTGGGGTAATGAAAAAAAATGGAGGACTACCCCTACTCTATAGTTGGGCTTTAGTCATGGAAGGAGAAGAAGAGAGTTGTAGACTTTATAGCTTGGACTGCAAGTATTAATAGAAGAATTAACATCCCAGAGTGAGAGCAGACACAACATTCATACAAGGTTAAGGATTTTTCTCAAATATATCAAGGAGGCAACACAGAGATAAAGAAAGAAAACTCATATATATATATATATATGAGTTTATATATATATATATATGAGTTTATATATATATATATAGGGTTTAGGGTAGGTTACACGACATCTCAGGACCTCTTTGATAAATCTTTATTTTAGGAAGGACAGGCCGGTTACACGAAATCTACAAATGTTGGCCGAAAATTTGTCATAGGAGAAACTAAACTTTTATTCTAGTGCATAAGATTCAGAACAAATGAACAAGGCCGTAAAGTGACAGAACAATGAATAAGCATAAAACAAACCAAGAATGCTGAATAGTAATATTTTCTACATGATATGGTAAACTATTTATAGTTTTCTTATGAAAAAAGCAGTATTTGATATGTAGTCATTTCTCTACATGATATGGTAAACTATTTATAGTTTTCTCATGAAAAAAGCAGTATTTGGTACGTATATAGTCATTTCAAATACAGTACTATATGAATCACAACGACTCATTCTTGGCCGCAGGAACCTATTATGACCTTGTCTTTGCTGCCAAGAATGAGTCGTTGCCTAAATCCACTGCAAATTACAATGCTGGTGTTCATGCCAGCCATTCCGGAAAGTTGGAGCTGTTAACATTTGTTAAAGCTAAAATCTTCACTGAGAAGGTAATAAATTAACTCTTGTGATCCGGAAGATTTCAATTTTCTACCGCTTTAGTTTTCTAATACTTTGTTAGAATAAGGTAATTAATAAAGTTTGATCAGTATTCTCCTTCTCCGGAGATAAATGCAGACATTGTACGTAGGCACAAATGAGACGATTAAATTAATTTTGTTGAGCCTTTGCATGCTTTTAGCATTTTGTGGTTCTGAAAATGTAAGGATTAATTCTTCTGTAATTTCATCTAGTAAAGTTTTGTGCATATATATATATGTAAACCCTAAACTCTTCATACTCTTCAATATATATCTTGGTTTCCCTTACAGTCCATCATGACATGCAAGTAAGCTAGCTATACTAAATCAAAATATTACAACAAACACAACCCAGAAAGAGCTAAAAGAAGAGTGAGTTACAACAATTTGCAAAGCTAAAAGAGAAACCAATTAAGCCAGATTTAAGGACTAAACAACCTCCAACAGAAGAAAATATGGATAATTAGTTGACCTTCGGATAATTAAGTTCTAGCTAGAAGCTGATCGAATTAGGAACTCTGAGCTTGATTATATAATCTCAGCGCAACTAGTACAATTTCCAGAAGAAAAAAAATCATGATGAGGGAATGAATCAGTGAAACAAATATGATTAAATACCCCTTGTAAGTTGTAACTTGTCAATTCAATTTGGGAGAAAACAAACAAGCAGAGGCGGAGCCAAGAATTCATTTTTGGGTGGATGAACTTCCGAAGTCTTCACCTTATTGTTTTTCGATCATGATCGAAAATGTTAAAGGAGTTTTACAATGAGTCAATGATACATATGCTTGAATTTCACCAACATATCATAAGAGAGAATGTTCATCTAATCCAATATATAGGCAATATGTTTCATTATTCATATTCACCTTATAGAATTGATGAGTCAAAATTAATAAACACATATTCCCATCTCATACGTACGTGATGCAGCAACAACTGAAGAGGATATAAAGATTAAAAAAAACATACAAACCTTAAACAAAAATCAGCATATATAACCAACACACTAAAGCCCAAATTGGACAAAATCCAGATTTGTGGACCAATTTGATCAAACTTGAGAGTAGAATGGTAATTAAGATGAAATTAAAAGATAAAAACTAAATTGATTTTGGGTCAAGAGTATAAGGTAGTAAACTGAATTTAGCCATTTTTTATTATGGTATTAATTATATTCTCTCTGTGCAACATTCACAGATAAAGAAAGCCATAAAGTCACAAATAGTAAACTACAGAAAAGTCCATGATATCTCTTCATTTTTCTCCAAAGTCCACAAACTTTTAATTCATGCATATAAGTAAATTTTTTTACTCATAAGGACAAGTTGTTTACAAGCTTACATATGGCAAGTGTTAAATTACTTTTTTGTCCTCTTCTAAGTTTTGGGTATGGAACTCAATGTGTGTACCAAAAAAAAAAAAACTCAAAGTGTGCCGCCATATATCCGTGCAGTAGCAGATATCCGTACAATAGTAACAACAAATATATATGCAGTAGCAGTAACTGTAGCATATATTCATGCAATAGTAGAAACATATATCCGTACATTAGCAGAAATAAATATCCGTACAGTAGCAGTAACAGTAGCATATATTTGTGTAATAACATAAATAGATATTTGTGCAGTAGCAGTAGTATCTGTAAATGCAATAGCAGAAATAGATATCCGTATAATAACAGATATCATATAACATATATTTATACAGTAGCAGTAACAATAACATATATTCGTTTAGTAACAGAAATAAATATTCGTGCAGTACTATTAGTGCAGTAGCAGTAATGGTAGCAGTAAGGTACAATATTAGTAGCATATATGCTTGTAGTAGAAGTGCAGTATCAGTGCAGTGCAGTAACAGTGTAGTAACAGTGCAGTATCAGTGCAGTAGTAGTAACGGTAGCAGTATCAGTGCAGTATTAGTGCAGTAGCAATAACTTACAATACTTGTAGCATATATGTGTGTAGTAGCAGTGTAGTAGCAGTAACGGTAGCAGTAGCGTGCAGTACTAGTACAATATATGCGTGTAGTAGCAGTAGCAGTAGCAGTGCAATATCTGATAGCTGCTACTGTAAACTTTTCGTGATAGCTGCTACTGCATACTAATCTTGGTATATAGTTGTTACTGCATAGCAGCCTTAATAGCTGCTACTGCATAGTAGTCATAATAGTTGCTACTGCATAGTAGTTATGATCGCTTCTACTGCATATTTGTCGTGATATATGCTACCGTTATTGCTACTGTACAGATATTTGCTAATACTACTACACGGATATTTGTTATTGCTACTGCACGGATAATCACTACTGCTACTGCACAGATATACGTTATTGCTATTGCATGAATATTCATTACTGCTACTGCACAAATATCTAGTAGCACACACTTTTGGGTTAGTATAATGGCAAACTTGTAAATAAAGTAAAGAAAGACCTGATTATGTAATTGCACATTTAAAATTTGTGCCTAGGCTTAAATTGTAGTGTGTGGGCTTGAGCTGCATGTCCTTATGTGTATAACTCTAATCTTAGTTGGTTTATTTGTGTTTTGTAATGTTGTCATGGGTGTGTATGTTAAATACTATTCCATAACATGTAGAAATTTCCTATTCAGCTAGCATTCTTGATTTGTTTTATAGAAATTTCTACATGTTATGGAAAACCCCGAACGTACGTATAGTACGTTTTCTTATGAAAAAAATGCAGTATTTGGTGTATAGTCATTTCAAGTACACTGAACATGAATCATTGTTAACATTACCTAATTTTTCCAGGCATGATCTTCTTTAATTAGGTTTTTCTGGGCAAAATAAAAAAAAATATTAAGACACCAAATCCATCCTAATTAGGTATTACTTTTATTGCTTACTCAATATTCTCGACCAAAATCCAAGTGAAAAATAAAAAAAATTAAGACACCAAATCCATCCTTTTAATTAGGAAAGTACACTTGATCATTTCTTCAATTGCTTTAGCCAATATCCAAGTGAAACCCCCCACTGCTATATAAACCATGCAGCAAGTCTTTCCCTAATCAACAGTCACAATGCGTCCTCATTGCTTCCTCGCACTCCTTGCTCTACTCCTTCCTCTCGCAGCTGCTTCACCTTTCACAGATATAACATGGAAGCCCATCCAGAACATCAGCGACCCGCTTGTGATCAAGGCTGCAGAATTTGCAGTCTCCGAGTACAACAAGCGAGTCTCGCAGAAGTTAGTCTTTGAGAGTGTAGTTGGGGGTACTCACATGTTCGCATCAGGCACCATTTATGACCTTGTCTTCACGGCCAAGAATGAGTCGTTGCCTAGCTCCACTACCAAGTACGAGGCTGGTATCTGGGAAAGATATTTTCCGCAACGACGGGTATTGATGGGATTTGCTAAAGCTTAAAACTAGCATTCAGCGATTTTAGAATCTTATGATCTGAGAAGGTTCTCATTTCAATCAGTATTCATACTAGTAACTGATTATTTGTAATAATAAAGTCACCTTTCTTATATCAATATTCTCTGGAAATAATACAGACATTGTTGGTACAAATGAGACAACTGAATGAAATTTGTTGAGCCTTTGCTGTACCATTTTGTTGAATTATTGTGGTTCTGAAAATGTATTGACTAATTCTTCTGTAATTTAATTCATTGCATCAGTAAATTTTATGGCTATTCTTCATACTCTTCTAATCTTCTATATCTTGGTTGCGTTTGGTTCCATCATGCAAGGCAAGTAAGCTATACTGAAGAGAGTTACAACAATTTGCGAAGGTAAATGAGAAACCAAGACAGATTTGGAGGACTAAACAACCTCCAACAGAAGAAAATATGAATAACTCAAGTTATTCAACAATCTCAAACATGGAAATACAGGACCAAACAACCAGCCTGCAGATTGCAGAGCATCAGCAGCACTATATATGTTTCATGCGTACTTTTAACTTCAAATAATGCTATCAGTTAACCGCAATCCTTAACAAGTCGGTCAATCATGTTCTTCTTGAATATTCAGATTAAGAAGTAAGAATAAAAAACCAGAAGGAAGCTGGAGCACAGTTAAGAAAGTATATTCTTTATTTAAATATTTCTACTGGGTAGGTTATGATAGATCACACACTAGTACATCTCTTGTTCAACAATTCAACAGATTTCTGGTGCAAATGACAGTTTTGATGCGCCGACATCAAACAAGAACCTATAATTTACTTGTTGAAAGGCCCCCAACAAGTTTACACCACTTTTATCAGTAGTTGGCGTAATCATCAAGCAGAATTCGTTCACATCCTTGAAAACCTGGAAACTTGTAGCTTGTTTCACCTCAAGGGTGGCTGCTCCTTAAGCTTGGAAATGAAGTTTGATGGTTGGGAAGGCAAAGTCTCCTCCTTGGTGATGTATGGTGTCATTGTAACATAGGGGAAACCCAGACCTAGTACTGTCCAACGGCTTCAATCCAGAATTTTCCAGAAAGTATTCAACGATAGCTTGTCGCAATTGGTTGTATGCTGTCTCCACAAAAACGGTGTATGCAGTGCCTGAATCCATGACCAACCCCAATCCATTTGTTAGAAATAGTTTTGGATCTATTGGGAGTAGTCTTCCATTGAAGCTTATAGCATCCAACTTCAAGTAATACGAACCATCCCAGCCCTCCAAAATTGGGGTGGTTTGAAGTTTGAACACCATACCCTGTAATTTTTGCATCATTACCGAAATGTAACAATGTATGGTGATCACTGTCCCCAACTAGAAGTAGTGGGAGGCAGTACGAGAATTTTTGAAGGGTTATAGAGCTCACCTGTTGCAGAATCGAGGAAGTATCCCTCCCTATACCAAAAACTCCAGATATTGGATTTCTGGTATCATTTACAAAGTCAGTGACGTTCTGATTGTAGAGTCCACAACCAAATGCAACATTTGGAAGCTTCAATTGCTGCTTGCTGCCACTGCCATCGTCCGAATCTGACCCAAAAGTAAATGTCTCCAATGCCAAGTCACCCCTTATGACTTCGCCATCATAGTACTGCAGCTCATAAGAGCAAAATCGGCCAGAGGAATTAGCAGCAGGCTCAGAAGGACACAGGGGGTGGTTGTAGGGCATCCGTCGGTATGTGATTGATCTCCTGGGATCAAAGTTGGGCACGGCAACTGAGAAGCATACTTGGCATTGTGCACATTGAGTCCATGTGAGACTGCTACCAGTATCAAAGACCAAACTGGCCTTCACTGGTGGTGTTCCAATCTGCACCTCCACATAAAAGAAACCACTCAATGCTAGTGTTATTGGGGCACGTATACTATCACTAGTACGATGGTTGGAAATCTGGAGAAGCTGTTGGTGTTTTTGGAACTCAGTGAGGTTTGGAGAAGAGAGGATGGTATGTTTCAAGCTCAAGGTGAAGCCATGAGCTGACGAAAAGGCTAGAACAATTAGTAAACTAGCTAAGAAGATGTCTTTCATATTGGTAATGGTTTGGTTTAGAATTTCTGAAAGGATGCAAACCAAGGCAGGCTTATATAGGCAATGTAATCCATGTGACAGATGTTCACCAAGTATTAATCCATATTGCAGAAATCCATTTAAATGAATTATTATAAATGACTATGATTTTAAGGTGTGAATAACTTAAATTTGACACAGTGAAACCATGGAGATTACATCCTAGAGCTGCAAAAGTGTGAAAACATCATTTCGGTTTGTGAAAATACAAAAAATTGTCAATTTGATGTGATTAATGTCATTCCAATTAAGTGGTTGAGAGGAATATATGAAGTGAAGTAGTGTAGCATAAGCAATACCAAATATATACGGTTTCACAATCCAGATCACATATATGTAATAAGTTTACCCTACTATTTTGTGTTTAAATGGGATATTAAATAGAGGCCAGATACTTATTTTTGGAAAAAGGAGGACGTATACGCATCACTTTCTATCCATTTTGTGCTTTCATATGCAGATATAGCCCTCCGCCATTGAAAAAAAAGCCATGCATGTTACCATAGCAACTCAACGAGTAGAGTCCACAAGAAGATGGTCTAATGGTTGGAGATTGTAGGTAGTCTTCCTAAAGTAGCATAGGTTTAGGTTAGATATTATTATAACTCAAATCGATTAATGAGATCAACTATACAACCTGAGTCAAAAGTAAGGAATTTGGTCTGCATTACAAGGCTATTCACATTAACAGGAAAGAAGCATTTTGGTCATAAGATTTTTCACTTTGAATATTCTAAAGCCAAATTAACTATGATGATCGATCTGTGTAGAAAGTTTTGTTAGAAAAAGTAGCATTTGCAACGATATTACTTTAAATCTGTACCTCTGTCTAACTCTTAACACACAAACCAACAAGCAGACACATTCATAATGCAGTTCAAAGCTCAAAATGGAATTAGCAAATGAGACCCTTGATCATTAAGTTCAAACCAACACATGTGTGAATGCTTCACCTCAACATTGTGATTGAACACTTGGTATTAATGACAGTGATATCTTGACTATGTTCTGAACTTTTGACCAAATAAAAGTTTTTCACAATCTATGTCTAAACACAAAATAAAAGCTAAAATGGTGAAGACCTAAGAGGAGAACAGCAAATACTAATTACTCACCTGTATATAAGGAATGATTCATGCACTGTAAACAAATGAGTAGAGACAACAGATATTATCAAATCTTTTGCTACCAACCTTAAACCTGCACTCTGCATCATCTCATAGTCGTATGACTCCATGGAGAAGAATGCATCCACAAACTTCCCAAGTCCGAACAAGGAATCAAGTTCTGAAGCATCAATTTTTTAAGATTCTGCTCAGTGCCAGGAGGTTCATATCTCCGTGGACTGCAGTAACAAATTAAAGAAAGAAACATTACAAATCTAATCAGATGAATCAGCAACAGGCGGAAATATGGCAAGGCTCAAAATATGCAATGATGCTTTGTTTTCTTTTGGGGAAAAAAATGAAATGTTGTTTATCTGCGACTACTACACAGGTCACTACTTGCAAGGACGAAACTATGAACCAGTTGATCCAGAAAAATTAAGAACAAAGACTTCAATGCCTTGGGCTCAAATTTAACTATGAGAGAGAGAGAGGGAGAGAGAGAGAGAGATATTAATTCAGAGTTGCTTCCAGTAAACTTTCTTCTGCAATGGCATCATATGCATCAAGAACTTCACGTCATCAACAAGAATATCCACTTGCAAAAGCCGTCCAGCATGATCACAAACAAAATAGTTTGTATCGGCTCCACACAGCGTAGTAATAGTAACTTTATATTTGACTCCCGTATATAACAAGGGAAGCAAGGACAGACGGAAAACAAGCTCTCATGTTCTAAAAATCCCATAGCTAGTGACATTGCAACTCCAGGATGCAGCAACCGTGGAAGAACGCTCTGAGGATTGTTCATGTTTTTTGCATTTCCGACTCTTTGTGATAACATCAGGAGAATCCAAACTCCCCTTTGTCAATGTGACTGGCAGGCTCGACTCCTGATAGAAGTTAGAACATCAGATTACATCCTTAGAGCATGTGCAATAGGGCTTGTTTAGCCTAGTCTAAGCTAAACTATAGGCCATAGAAACCAAAAGTCAGTTCCAACAGCACCATTATAGACTTGGCTAAACACAGGCTGACTTTTGGAAAAGGCTAAACTGAACATGTTCAAAAGCTAGGCTAAACTTTCAATCAATGGTCATGATTGAATAGTGATAGGGATCAAAGACTGATTAACAAATTAGATTTTAGACTTAGACTTCATGGTTGGAAACACAAAAGTAATGAGAAGTCTAAATTGATGAATAGTGTCAATTTAGGAGCTTAAATTTTAGTTTAGACTTTAGTTTTTAGACTTTATGGGTGAACATGCTCTTAGAGCCTCTACAAGAGATTACCTAAACCCTCATCCCTAGCTAGCCAGTTTACATTATTTTGTCACAACTCTTTCTCCAAGAGATAACCCAAATTTTGGATTGTGACAAATACATAAAGACCAAATTTACATCAATTGGGAACATCAGATTACTAAAACCCAATCAATACATAAAAGACTTCTTATCTAAAACATATGCACAGCTCAAAAGTCTACATGCCGGCCACTCAAATAAAGTCTAATAAAAAAGCAATTGTAAACTACATTACCATTCTAGATGACTTCTTGAGCAACCATTATGGCAAAGCAGCCAAAGTGCCAATGCAACGTACTGAGAGATTATTTTATCCAAGTCTAGTAGCTTATTAGTACATTACATCAAACAAATTAGCAGGTAGGGTGTATTTTCTCATTAATATCACTAATTCATATCTTATAGTTTGTAGGTAAGTATTTATTAACAAAACCAATACCAAAAGGCAAAATGTTGGAAATTGAAGACAGACAAATATTGAGAAACCACACTAACCCCAATTACCAATCAAACGAACCAAAAACAAAAAAGCCCTAATTCAACAAAATACTATTCAATAAATAAAACCCAGATCAATAAACTTAAAAATTAAGGGAAAAAACAGAGAGAAATGGCAAAAATTAGGAAAAGAAAATACCAAAGGGAAAAGAAAAAAGAATAAATAATACCAAAAACATAAATATAAGAACACCCAAATACATATGATCCAATTGCCAAAAAAAAATGATGGAGAAGTATACACCCACTGGTTGAGAGGAGCTTTGATGTGTCTGTCTCTGACCAGAGCTGAGGTCGGTCCGGAGCCGTTGGGAGAAGAAAGAGGGGAATTTTGAAAAGAAACCCTATTTAATTGCACCAAATAACAAAATTACCTATCCAATGACATGTAGACACGTATCCAATATTTTTCCTTTCCTTTTTGAGTCGAAGGGTTTAAGAAGGGTTTTATGAAAGAGAAACACTCTGATACCAACAACACAATGGCAAGGCGCGTCTCTCTTGTTCCCAAGTCTCTATTCACTTCCCCCAACAAATCCCAAAACCTCCGATCAGTCTCTCTCTGCACAGACTCTGACCCTCGAAGTGAAGACGAACAACGCCATGAGCAAGTCCGCAAGCTCCGAGTCCTCCTCCAACAGGGTCGAACCGACACTGCAAATCGCCTCATCAAGTCTCTCATTCTCCCCAACTCACTTTTCTCTTCGCCCTCTGACCTTTACAACCTTTTTTCTCTCTCTGCGCCCTCCATGACACCCAAATTCTCCGACATGCTCTTGACGGCTTGTACGGAATCCAAGATGCCCAACGAAGCTGCAGAACTGTACGCTTTGATGAGGAAGAGCGATTTGCGTCCGAGTTTAGCTACTCTCAATATGCTGCTTGAATCGTTGGTGTCTTCGAAACGGTTCGATAAGACCCTCGAGTTGTTTTCGCAGATTTTCGAGTCGGGTCGGGGCATTCGGCCGGATAAGTTCACGTACGGGAAGGCGGTGCAAGCGGCTGTGAAGTTGGGGGACATGAAAAGGGCTGGTGAGCTTGTGGATTGTATGAAGAAGCAGAGATTGATTCCGAATGTGTTCATTTATAATGTTCTGCTCAGTGGGTTGTGTAAAGAGAAGAAAATGAGGGATGCAGAGAAGGTGTTCGATGAAATGCTTGAGAGAAAGGGGATCCCGACTTTGGTTACTTACAACACACTGATTGATGGGTATTCTAAGGTGGGTGAGTTGGAGAAGGCCTTTGAGTTGAGAGAGAGGATGAAGGATCAGAATGTGGAAGCGAATATGGTCACTTATAATACAATGCTTAATGGACTTTGTCGGGCAAAGAGAATGGAGGAAGCCAACAGGGTTTTGGAAGAGATGGAAGCTCATGGCTTTGTGCCTGATGGGTTTACGTACAGTATACTTTTTGATGGTCATTTGAGGTGTGGTGATGATGAGGGGTTATTGGCTTTATTTGAAGAAGCAACCAGGAAAGGTGTGAGGATTAATAGATATACTTGTAGTATTTTGTTGAATGGCTTGTGCAAGATAGGAAAGGTTGAGAAAGTGGAGGAGGTTTTGAAGAAATTAATGGAATCTGGTTTTGTTCCAGATGATGTAGTATATAATACTCTTGTGAGTGGATATTGTCGACAGTCTGACATTGACCGAGCCATTTTGGTCATTGAGAAAATGGAAGCTCGTGGGTTGAGGCCGAATTGCATCACTTTCAATTCTTTAATTCACAAATTCTGTGAGACAAGGGATATGGATAAGGCGGAGGAGTGGGTACAGAAGATGTCAAAGAAGGGAGTTTCCCCGAATTTGGAGACATATAACACCCTTATTAATGGCTATGGGCAGATTTGTGCATTTGATAAGTGTTTCCAGATTCTTGAAGACATGGAAAATAAGGAGATTAAACCAAATGTTGTGAGCTATGGTTCCCTTATAAATTGTTTATGCAAGGACGGGAGACTTCTTGAAGCTGAAATACAACTCAGAGACATGGTAGGCAGAGGGGTTTTGCCAAATGCACAGATATATAATATGCTCATTGATGGTAGCTCTACAGGGGGGAAGCTGAAAGATGCTTTCAGATTTTTTGATGAGATGGCAAAAACTGGGATAAGTCCAACACTTGTAACCTACAATGCACTTATCCATGGACTCTGCAAGAAAGGACGGATGATTGAAGCTGAAGACTATGTCTCTCAAATTACAAGCAGTGGTTATAGACCAGATGTGATCACATATAACTCCCTAATTTCAGGTTATTCGGATACGGGAAATAACCAGAAATGTCTGGAATTATATGAAACTATGAAGAATCTGGGCATCAAACCGACTTTATATACATATCATCCTCTAATTAGCGGATGTAGCAGGGAAGATATGGTATTAGCAGAAAAGTTGTTTAATGAAATGCTTCAAATGGACTTGCATCCTGATCGGATTATATATAATGCACTCATTCACGGTTATGCAGAGCATGGAGATACTCAAAAGGCGCTTTCTTTGCACTCTGAGATGGTAAACCAGAAAATCAATGTTGACAAGATGACGTATAATAGCTTGATTCTTGGGCATTTCAAACAAGGAAAGGTGTCAGAGGTAAAGGACCTCGTCGATGATATGAAGGCTAAAGGATTGGCACCTAAAGCTGATACTTATAACCTACTTGTGAAGGGACACTGTGAACTGAACGACTTCAGTGGGGCATACTTCTGGTATAGGGAACTGTTTGAGAATGGTTTTCTTCTAAACATCTCCACATGCAATGAGCTTACAACTGGCCTCCAAAAGGAGGGGAGGTTTCAAGAGGCCCAGATTATCTGCTTGGAAATGAGTGCTAAAGGAATAGATGACGCTAGCTCTAATGAAGATGCAATTTCTGTTGCCAAGGTGTAGGGAACATATGCTTCTGTGTTGATATTCTCAGCACAAGAATTATCCAGGAGAGATATAAGTGTAACATATTGCAAAGCCAGTAGCCAACTACCCATAGTGTACATATCTGTTGGAATGTCATTAAAAAAACACAGTAAAAAAGAGTGGGAAAGACTTGTCATACAATCTGAGAAGTTAACTAGCAATGGTTGGCAGGTAGGAGTGAGCAAAGAGCTTCGATGACTTTGTACAGAGTTGTCAGTGTGAAAGGCTTCGAGCTCGCAAAATTTATCTCCAAGAAACCCCAAGGTATTTCATCTGTATAACTATAACTGCATTGTGAATGTTGGTGTTGCCTAGGAATTATGTATTTTTGTGATTATGCTGAAAACAAAATTCTACCTTCATCTTGTAAAGAAAGGCAGAATGTGGTCATGCATCAGCCAAAACTCAACTAGTTTCAAAAGTATTTCATTTAGGTTTCTTACTGGATTGCTATTTGATATCTTGCTTGATGCCTCAACAAACTTTGTTGCATCTTATACATTTGCAGATGCAAAGTTTGCCTTGGAGCATGCTGTGATAAAGACTTTCTTGGTCTATATTCATGTTGTGGCCACTCAGTTTGGGTTGCTTGGATGAATGGTCGAATGGTAATCGGGAAGTTGCCAGCTTTAATTTGTTGCCTTCTCTGCTTGATTGTATTTTATGCTTGAATCACTTTGTCAAATGCTTATGGAATAATTTGCCTTTGCTCGGTACTTATTTGTATATTTGCTTGAATTGGAGTTAATCGAACTCTTAAGTCTTAACCTTCAGATTTTCATTCTTATAGAATGAATTTCCTAGACTTTGTATCAGATTAACATACTCTGATTGCATATATAGGCATTGGCCTTCATAATTAGAAATTTATAAAGTGGTCTGACATTCACGATGCCATTTACAAAGTGGTCTGACCTTGTGTCTACATTCTTGTGGAAGATTTTATAAACTCTTTCATTTGGTATCATATTTGTATGCTCTAGAACTTCAATATTGATTGTATAAAATGCTTGTTTGCAATAAAAATGGAAGTGGCTCATGTGTAGCTTGTGATATGGATGTGGAAGCTTGTGGTGGGCATGGTGACCCATTGGCTTTGTAATGTATGGGCACAATAACTCAATATCCCCTAGGAAGGCCCCTTGTGTGGGCACAATAACTCAATATCCCCTAGGAAGACCCCTTTGTAATGTATGGGCACAATAACTCAAATGAGATAAATTAATGAAACTCAATTCATAGTTTTTTTTCGCTGCTATCTAATAGATTTAGATGACATACTTCAGTCATACTTCTGGTTTAAATTTCTATAGATTTGGTTTATATTATTTAGTTACTATTTGAAGTGCTTATGAGTTAACTTTTCAAGAAAAAAGGGTCAGTTTTGAAACCCTACAGGGCATCTTTTATGCTCATCCCTATTTCCTCAAAATTTTCATGTGACTGAGTGAATTTGCTACTCAGTTGATCAATTTTCTTTAGAATATCTTTCGAAGGATTAGACTAAATTTGTGAGCAGTGGTTGTATTTAAGTGTAGGCCATCTAGTTGGGAATCATTTTGTAATTTGATGTAAACATTTAAGATGTACAGGTTCTTTGGGGTGTCTATATAAAGTGAATAGATTCAGTTCTCTACTTGCCTAGGACTGAAAACCAAACTGATGGGGATTAATTATTTTGTTCAGCAAATTTCTATGTTGCACGTAGGATTGGATCTCATATCTCGTCTCTATACTTTGGATTGAATTACTTGTTTTAACTGGAAGCCATTTTCAGCTTTGATAGTAGTTTTATCTTTCCAGCTTCGTAAAAAACCACAACATGTTTAGTTCTGTTTCTTCCAAAACTAAACACTAGAGCATGTTTTTGGTAGATTGATATGTAGTATTTCATTTTGTGATCACTGCTTTGTATATACAAAGAACTATTTCGAAAGTGTAGCTTATCAGGTTCAGTTTGTAACACAAGATCTTCTCTTCCAAAGGAGACTTGTGTTTTGTATCATGGTAACTGCAAGCATCTCCTTTGCTTAATTTGCTTGAGACAAATGGGGAGTGATTTGTGTTTTCTTTAGACAAGCTTCTCTATTGCTTTAGACAATTACAAGTTACTAGATATGGGCTGCCCAAACCCTTCACTACCTGATCAATGTAGTTGTGGATCAGGTGGTTTTCCATTGTGTAAGAGTGCTATATGCTTTGGTCTGTAAAAGACCTCAGTATCTGTGTGCAGTTCAATATGTCTGTTTTTTATGGGTCGAAAATCGAAATTCCACCTCAAAACTCAAAACTTTATGTAGAAGGAACAGAAATTCGGAAAAAGAAAAACCCTACAGGGATTGCATTGCATCCATTTTTATTAAACAAAACTAGACTAGAACTGGTCCATGGACATACATTGTATTCTCTACTCATAAAGCAAACCAATTACAGCACTTTGAGAATATCATCAGCTCCACTGGAAGTGAAAGCCCCGCCTTCCTCCAAGTTCAAGACCTTGACGACTCCATCTTCAGCCAAAATGGAGTACCTTCTGGACCTGACTCCCAACCCCACCGGCTTGTCACTCAAATCGAGCTCGACTCCGATGGCCCTGGTGAAGTCGCCATTCCCGTCGGACAACAAAAGCACCTCATCCTCGATCTTGAGATTCTCCTTCCACGCCTTCATCACGAAGGCGTCGTTGACGGAAATGCAGGCGATGGTGTCGACCCCCTTGGCCTTCAGCTCGGCGGACTTCTCCACGAATCCGGGGACGTGTTTCTGGGAACAGGTGGGGGTGAAGGCTCCGGGGACGGCGAAGAGGACGGCCTTCTTCGACTTGGTCAGCTCCGAGACGGTGACGGTCTGGACGTCGCCGGCCGCGTCGAGGTAGGAGAGGGTGGATTCGGGGAGCTTGTCGCCGACGGAGATGGTGGCGGAGATGGGTTTGGCGGCGGTGGTGGAGAATTTGAGGGGCTTTGAGTGGTGTTTGAGAGTGAAAGGGGCGAAGGAGAGTTTTGAAGAGAAGAGAGAGGCTTTGGTTGTAGTGGTGGCGGTGGAGGAGAGAGAAAGGGATCTGGGGGCTGTGAGGAGCCTTGAGATGGTGAGAGAGGCTGCCATTTTTGCTTGTTTGATTCAGAGAGAGAAAGAGCGAGTGAGAGTGAGGGTTTGTGGAATGAGGAGGGGTTTGGTTTGGGGTTTGGGGTTTTGGGCGGAGGGAACAATGAGAGGTTAGGAAGAGATTTTGTAGGGAGATAGATCTTAGTTAACTTCACACTTTCACATACCTCCAAGACTCCCAACCCTCAAATTTATCGAAGTGATTTTTGAGATTTCAACTTCTTCTTTTCTTCACAAAACATAACATTTGGAGGCAAAATCCTCGTACACACTCGACCCCAAAGTTATTCTTATCAAATTATATGCTTTAGTAAAGCAATTTTAAATCGGTTTGGCCGAGTGCTTCACTCGGCCAAACCATACACAAAACTCAATTGTGTTTGTCAAAGTTTCTTAGGCTCACATGATCAAGCACAAGAGACCGGAAAAGAAATCATTTTTTTAAAAAAAAATAGTATTAAAACACCTTTGCCGAATTTTTCGTCGGAAAATGTGATTCTACGTACATATTTTTGAATTTTAAATTTAACATGACAAAAAAGAAAATAAATACTTTAGGAAATAGTAAGATTTTGCGACCGGTGACTTTGGAATAATATATTTGATTTAGCATCCGTTTTAACTTGCTCAAAGAGTTTCGGAGATGTTGTTCCAAGCAAATTGTGTGCTATAGTAAGCAATTTTACATCGGTTTGGCTTCACTTGGCAAAACCATTTGCAAAACCCATATGTTCTTGTGAAATTTCCTTTATTTTGCTCACATGGTCGAGCGCGAGATCCCATAAATGAAATCATTTTACTTCATTGAAAAAAAATTAAAGAATTTACAATTAAAACTCTCATGTCGATGACCCTTTCGTCGGCAAAGGTGATTCTACATTTTTTTAATTTTAAATTACTTCAAGAAATCGTAAGATCTTGCGACCGGTAACTTTGGAACTATATATTTGATTTAGCATCCGTGCTAAGTTGCTAACTAACTCAGAGAGTTTCAAAAATGTCGTCTTTCTAAGCAAATCGTGTGCTATAATTTACACCGGTTAAGCTTCACTCCATTATACCATCTGCAAAATTCAAATATGGTTGTCAAACTTCTTTTCCTTTGCTCATATGATTGAGCACAATAGCCCATAAATGAAATCATTGTACTTCATTCAAAAAAAATAGTATTAAAACACATGTGCCGAAGAAAATGGTGATCCACATATTTATTTAAGGATTAAATTCAGTTTACCCCCTTGTTACACCAAACATCATGTTAGTCCATGCACTTCTAATTTCATCAAAAACACCCCTATACTCTTCAATTTAATCAGTTTAGTCCCTCCGTCAGTCAATCCGTTAACTTTGACCGTTAATTGATGATGTGTCATGAGTGGGGCCCATTCTCGGCTGACTTGGCAGTGATGTGGCATGCCCAGTCATTAACCAAAGTTGACTGGGCATGTCACGTCACTAACGGAGGGACTAAACTGATTAAATTGAAGAGTATAGGAGTGTTTTTGATGAAATTAGAAGTGCATGGACTAACATGATGTTTGGTGTAAAGTTCAAGGGGGGTAAACTGAATTTAATCATTTTTAAAAATATCATTTTACATAGAAATCATGTGCTATAATAAGGATAAATTTCTCAATTTGCACAATTGACAAAAATAAGCGAAACACCGATTTCGATAGACAATGTGTTACCAAAGTTCATTTACTTTGTTTAATTATAGAGTCCAAAAGAGCCCTAATAAGTAAATTCTCTTACAATTCTTCAAACTTAAAAAAAAATAAAAATTAAACACTTGTAGCGACGAATTGATCGTCGCTACAAGAGGCTCCTAAGTTTTTTTATTTTGTTTATTTTAATTTGATGAAATAGTTAAAAAAGACTCTTTCGGTCCTCATAAGGTCTTACGTTAGACTTCACTAAGACTCTAAAAAAAATTTGAGAACCCATACAAACCGTACTTGAGAATTTCAAAGTTAAAAAAATATATATATAAATATTTTTTTAACTTTGAACAAATGTAAAATAATTTAGTTATTGGGACTCATAAAATCTATGATTAAACAATGCAAACGAGCTTTAGCTTTCCCAATCTACCGAAATCGAGTTTTCGCTTAATTTGGTGAATTGTGTCTAATTGAGGAAAATTTCTTTATAGCACATAATTTCTATGAAAATTTGTATCTTTGAAACTCTCAAGTACGGTTTGTATGGCTTCTCAAAATTATTTTAGAGTCTTAGTGAAGTCTAACGTGAGACCTTATGAGGACCGAAAGAGTCTTTTTTAACTATTTCATCAAATTAAAATAACCAAAATAAAAAAACAGTTAGGAGCCTCTTGTAGCGACGACCAATTCGTCGCTACAAGTGTTTAAATTTTTTTTATTTTTTTTAAGTCTGAAGAAATTTAAGAAAACTTACTTATTAGGCTCTTTTGGACTCTATGATTAAACAAAGCAAATGGATTTTGGCAACACATTGTCTATCGAAATCGGGGTTTCGTTTATTTTTGTCAATTGTGCAAATTGAGAAAATTTTCCTTATTATAGCACATGATTTCTATGTAAAATGGTATTTTTGAAAATGATTAAATTCAATTTACTCCCCTGAACTTTACTCCAAACATCATGTTAGTCTCTGCACTTCTAATTTCATCATAAACACCCCTATACTCTTCAATTTAATCAGTTTAGTCCCTCCATCAGTGACGTGGCATGCCCAGTCAGCTTTGGTTGATGACTGGGATGCCACGTCACTGCCAAATCAACCAAGAATGGGCCACACTCATGTCACGGCATCACTTAACGGTTAAAGTTAACGGATTGATTGACAAAAGGACTAAACTGATTAAATTGAAGAGTATAGGGGTGTTTCTGATGAAATTAAAAGTGCAGGGATTAACATGATGTTTGGTGTAAAGTTCAAAAGGGTAAACTGAATTTAATCCTTTATTTAATTTTAAATTTAACTTGACAAAAAGAAAAGAAATACTTCGGGAATATATATTTGATGTAGCATCTGTTTTAACTTGCTCAAAGAGTTTCGGATATGCCATTATTTCAAAAAAAATCGTGTGCTATAATAAACAATTTTACATCGGTTTGGCTTTATTTGGCTAAATCATTTGCAAAACTCATATGTTCTTATGAAATTTCCTTTATTTTGCTCACATGGTAGAGCACGAGATCCCATAAATGAAATCAATTTACTTCATTAAAAAAATGTTAAAATTTGTAATATTAAAACACATGTGCCGACGAAACATTCATCGGCAATGGGGATACAACATATTTTTTTAATTTTAAATTTAACTCAACAAAAAAGGAAAGAAATACTTCGGGCAATCGTAAGATCTTGCAACCGGTAACTTTAGGACTATATAATTGATTTAGCATCCGTGTTAAGTTGCTAACTAGCTCAAAGAGTTTTGAAAATGTCGTTTTTCTAAGCAACTTATGTGCTATATTTTACATCGGTTTTGTTTCACTCAGTTAGACCATCAACAAAATTCAAATATATTTGTCAATCAAACTTCCTTTCCCTTGATCACGTGATCGAGCAAAATAGCCCACAAATGAAATCATTTTACTTAATTAAAAAGAAGTTTAAAACCTGTGCCGACGACACTTTTGTCAGCAAAAAGTGATTCTACAATTTTTTTAAAATTTTAAATCTAACTTGACAAAAAAGAAAATAAAAACTTCGGGCAATTGTAAGATTTTGTTACCGGTAACTTTGGTACTATAAAATTTATTCTAGCACCCTGCTAAGTGGCTCGAAGAGTTTTGAAGATTTTGCCAGTAGTCCCCAAGTATCTGGCTGCTACTTGTAGCATGTTTTATTCAGGCAAACACAAAAAAGGAGAAAAATTATATGCACAGCTGCTACATATTTATAGAATTTTGTCTCCACGCGAGGCAATATATATTCAAGCTCATTCAATAATTTCAAATATAACTGAATTTATTAATTTATACCTCAATTGACTTGTTTTAATGTTTTATACAATATATATTTCCATATTGTCCAAGTTCAGAGTGCAGCAACCTCTAACTACTACTTGAGCATGCAATGCCATGCGCATGAGGCATCCATTTTTGAAGGACAAAATAGAAATAGTCAAAGGCTGATATTTGAGAGGAAAATTCATATCCTTTTGGAAGAGGACCAATCAAATGTGTCGACGAAGAAGACAATTTTCTTTTGGGTGACAATAATAATTTGATTAAATAAACAATATGGCCAAGAGTTTAGAATTGACTTTGTTGGATGGCATTAACCTATTTATCCATATTTTAATGAATCTAGTGGCTATTTGTAAGATTCGAAATGTACAACTGACTTTTTTTTTCTTTTTATATATACGAAAACGACCCCAAAAACATAAAGAGTAAAGCCTCCATGATAATTAGTTAAAAATATTAAAACTATTAGCATAAGATAGCGCACTAGGAAGACTTCGTGTCCATAAGTGACTTGATCGGAGAAGGAGTTACTTATTGTTGTATCGATCAATAGTAAAGTTTGCTTCTCTAACTATATGACTAAAAGAAATCTCTTCAAAGTACGTGATGTCCAATTAATTTTATACACAAAAATCTCTTTCGATGTGATTAGTTTATTATTCGTATCAATTTATATGGTTTTACGAAAGAGAGACACCATTGTTGTCGTCAATGCATGACGCAACGTGGACGGTGCAAAACACTAATAAGAAGAACTACAGACCTTGCAGTCAAACATTTATCATGCTGCAATAGAAAGAATATGCCTGAGCAGCTCGGCATCTTTTCAAAATGAATATATTAGTAAAGGACCTAAAATCACATTGTCGTTTTCATTATTTAAAGGACTATTTATGCAGCAAATTGTGTAAGAAACTTTGCAAGTGGGGAAGTAGGAGAAAGTGATATTACAGCAACCATATATGGTATATCCATTCGATCAATAGTAAAGTTTGCTTCTCTAACTATATATGTGACTAAAAGAAATCTCTTCAAAGTACTTGATGTCCAATTGATTTTATTTACAAAAATCTCTTTCGATGTGATTGGTTTATTATTCGTATCAATTTATATGGTTTTACGAAAGAGAGGCGCCCTTGTTGTCGTCAATGCATGACTCAACGTGGACGGTGCAAAACCCTAATAAGAAGAACCGCAGATATTGCAGTCAAACACTTATCATGCCGCAATAGAAAGAATATGCCACAGCAGCTCGGCATCTTTTTAAAGTGAATATATTAGTAAAGGACCTAAAATCACATTGTCATTTTCATTATTTAAAGGACTATTTATGCAAAAAATTGTGTAAGGAAACTTTGCAAGTGGGGGAAGTAGGAGAAAGTGATATTACAGCAACCATATATGGTATATCCATTCGATCAATAGTAAAGTTTGCTTCTCTAACTATATATGTGACTAAAAGAAATCTCTTCAAAGTACTTGATGTCCAATTGATTTTATTTACAAAAATCTCTTTCAATGTGATTAGTTTATTATTCGTATCAATTTATATGGTTTTACGAAAGAGAGGCGCCTTGTTGTCGTCAATGCATGACTCAACGTGGACGGTGCAAAACCCTAATAAGAAGAACCGCAGATCTTGCAGTCAAACACTTATCATGCTGCAATAGAAAGAATATGCCTCAGCAGCTCGGCATCTTTTCAAAGTGAATATATTAGTAAAGGACCTGAAATCACATTGTCGTTTTCATTATTTAAAGGACTATTTATGCAACAAATTGTGTAGGGAAACTTTGCAAGTGGGGAAGTAGGAGAAAGTGATATTACAGCAACCATATATGGTTTATCCATTATCCAAGTGTGTATCCCTTCATTTTTATTTATGTTTTGGTTAAAAGTACGTGTTACTTTATTTTTCAAAAAATAAGATTGTATTTGAAGTATTTCATATGTACTAAAAATCCTCACATGATCTGATCCATGCATGTCTTAATGCAAAAAGGAGAGTGAGAATATTTTTAGCAGACTCTCTATCTTAGCTATTTTAGAGAGCATGTTTAGCTTTTCACGTATTTTAGAAGCTGCACCAGCCTCCTAAAGAACATCTCTAACAATGATACCCATTTTTTAAAGTTAAAATACCTAAAAAAATGAAATTTAGTTAGCAATTTAACAATTTCACTCCAACAACACTAGCTATTTATTTGTCATATAAAAAATTTCATCAAATAATACATTAACATGTGGAGAAAGAGAAGAGAAAAGGGGAGAGAGAAATATAGGTATTGGTTTAGCTATTCAAATTTTCTAGCTATATTTAGCTATCAGTTTAACAAAAAATGAAATTTAACTTTAGTTTAGGTACTCTGCTGAAGCTGATTTTTTATGCAAAATAGCTATAATATTACTAAAATCTCATTTTAGCTACTCTGTTGGAGATGCTCCTAAATATAGAGAGCAAGATGAGGCTTTTTATTATTTTTGTTAATTTAAAATATTTCTTTTTAGTTGTTTTGTGTAATTATTAAATACACTTAAACTATTTTTTATTCATTACAAAATTAATTTAAATTCAATACTAGTTAAAGTAGAGAGCATTGGTGCAGATGTATTTTCAAACTGGCTAGCCAAAATAGCTTTTTAGCTACTTTAGCTAAAATTTAGTTAAAAAATAGCTAGCATTGCTAAATATGCTCTGAAAAGGAGAAAGTTGGTTAGTTAAAATTGGCTAATTACTCTAATAATTGGTGACTTGCTTCCAAGATTTCGTAGGAATTTTTGGTTTCTAAGGACGACGCATATCTAGTTCGTCATTCACTCTCTTATATTCATGTAATAATGGGCCATATGTGGGCTTCAATAGTGCGTCCAGATTCAGGAGGTTTCTTGCTCGCTTTCTCTCAGGCAGTCAGTGACAGGGCGGTCGGGGCCCTTCGACAAGGTCCTTGGACCTTTGACAGCATCATGGTTCTTATCGCCCTATACGTTGCGCTATCAGACTTGACCTTGGTTCTGCTACAAACCCTCAAGGTTTGGGTGTAGATGAAGAATCTACCATATGCATTGAAGTCTAAGAAGATATGGAGGGTTATTGGTGCTACTATTGTGTAACGACCCGGACCCAATTTACATATTTATTAGTTAATTTTACGGTGAATTAGTGAAGATTTCAATTTAGAGTTTCAGTTAGTACCTTTTTAGGGGTCCTCGAGATGACATTTTTGTCGATTAAGAATTTGATTGAACTTTCTTTGGGAAAGATGTTGAGTACATTAAACCGAGTTCGTAGACGCGAAGTTTGCTTAAATCGGAGTTCGTACGAAGTAGTGGTCATCGGAAAAGAGGAAACTATTTTGGGGATGTTTCTATTTATGGACTTTCCGGTTTTGGGGGTTTCCATTTGAGAAAACCTGATTCTCTCTCCTCAGCCTCGATTTCTCTCTCGTTCTACAGTGCCCATCGGCTTCTCCGGCCGGTTTCTCCTTACTCCGGCCACCTCAGGTCGTGAGACTTGTCCCATTTTCTTCATCTCTTCCTCCTCTTCAACCCCATAGCAATTTCTTCCATCAAATTTCAGTGTGTGAGGAGAAATGTAGGAGAAAAAAACTGAATTTTTTTGCCGTTACTGTTCACCGTTGGCAAACCCATTTTTCGGCCACCCCAGACCACAAAACCTATTCGGTTTTGAAGCCCTCAACCCCAGAAACATGTTGGTACCCTTAGTTTTCACCGACGACCACCGTAGGTGGCAGATCGAGCATGAGAAGTTTTGGGATTTCGGAACTTTCGACGGCGATATCTCCAAATCCGTTGGGAATTGATCTTCGAGGAGGACGTTGAGGAGGACCTTGACGGGCGTCAGGCTTAGCGGGCTATCAGTGATTAGACATTTGTTTTAAATTAAATTATGCAGGCAATTTATTTTCAGAAATATTTGTGATTCTAAAGAATATAATAATTATGCTATTTTGCACGCATCGAGAATTTTAGTTTAATAAATTATTCTTTTTTATAATAATTTAGAGGAAATGATATTTCAGTTTAGTTTATTTAGTAATTCTCATTCCACCACTTTATCCATTCACCAGTATATCCGGTCGTCAGAATATCTAGTCATCAGTACTCAGTATTCAGTATTCAGTGACCAGTACCCAGTTTTTAGTGATCCCAGAAATCAATATTCAGTTATCCAATTGTCTAGGGGGCAGTATCTCCTACAATTATCTAGTTTTCTGGGGAAAAAGTGTTCAGATGATTTTATTCAGTATTGAACCACCCTATGGATTATCTATCAGCATATCAATTTTGAAGACAATTCGAGCATGCATGCAACATCTAGTCGACAGTCCCCTCTAGATGCATGTCGATCACCCGGTCGGCAGTCCCCTCTAGGTGACATATGATGTCTGGTCTGCAGTCCCCTCCAAATAATATACTGACATATGACATATGGTCGGTAGTCCCCTCTAGATGATATACTGACATATGACGTCTGGTCGGCAGTCCACTCCAGACTATTTCCAGTTAAGACAACAATACTCTTTTAGCATAATCTTACAGTGTGGTATTTCTTTTCAATTTCAAAAATTTAGACAGATGAGTTTCTAAATGAAGTGAAAGCCTTGTTGATTTCAGATTAATTAATAGTTCTCCTTTCACTGCCATATTAGTGTCTACTATCCAATCATCAGTAATTTCAGTCGATAGTACTCAAATTTCTAGTGATTTTAGTAATCAGTATCCAGATTTTTAGTTTGTCTTCCTCTAGGAGAGTGGTAGCACGCCCGAACATCGTACGACCTGGGTAGCCGGCTTACAATACATATGTTATCTGGTTGGCAGATCCCTCCAGACTTTCCTCCAGTTATGTTATTGGTCGGAAATTTCTCTCTAGACTTCCTCCAGGAGATGTCTGAGGGTAATTACCCTTCTTTTAGCAGTCCACTCTAACAATAACATATAGTGTGAGTCTTTTCCGCAGATTAAGTTTCAGACTGTTTATCAGATGTTTATTTTATTAATTTGTGGCTTTTAGAAAAGGAGATCAAGTTCAGTATAAGTTTTCCTCGCATTTCTATTTTTTAGATATTAAGAGTTATCTTTCCTCAATTCACAAAAGTTGTGAGGACCTAAAATATTTTACGAAAAAAATAATAATTAAATTGAATTGCGCGCATGGTTTTAGAAAAGAAAGAATTGAAAAAGCATTAAAAATATTTTAAGTTTAATCATGTTTATTTCTTTATTTTCGTCCACTCACTCTAACAGTTTTCGAAAATGCTTTTCTCTGGGACCTTCGGTTTTACGTTGCCTAGTTTGCAGATTAGTTGAGGTCGAGACATCCACCGAGTCGAGGCATAGTTCACATACTTCCCTATCGTCACAGTAGGATTTTCTCACTTGTTTTGTATCTATTGTGAGATAGATAGAATTGCTCTGAATTACCAAACAAAATGTTTTAAAAATGTATTTGAATTTTATGTAGTTAGGATTAGAAACCCTTGAAGGTATCTATGTTGGAGAATTGAATTCTGTGGCAAGCAAGTAGGCTCGGAAGTGTTGGATGGATTATATGTTTTTAGAAGAGTTAAAATCGTTTTTCGCAGGTTTTTGGGTAGTCCACTTTTAGAAGAGTTTATGTCGAATTTTCGGCAGAGACTCTTCTAAGATGGCCCCCACAGAGCCATCTCGGATTTCAGGGTGGAATCTGGGGCGGGTCCTGTCATATTGGCACCATACTTGGCATGGATAGACTTAGCATGTTGTCTATGGTGAAGGTGGTTAAGGTTCGAATTAAGCTATATGTGTTTCGGACCTGGTATGGAAGAAAAAAAGCTTTAAGCTTACCTTGACCATGGAAATCAAGGTTAACTTTACGTATTAAAAGCTTGCTAGAAAACTTTTTTCCCAATGTGCGTTGCTTAAGCATCCCTCTTTAGTTTTTTTTGGGTCCACCGAAGGGGTCATATTTGAAAAGAGGACGGTCTCCGGCTACGTACTATGACCTTATAGGGTGTTGCTAGCTCCACCAGTTGGGCAAACGAACTTACTATCTCTCTTTCCTTCCTCCTTCATCCTGCTTCATTGGTTTGGAGAGGAAGCTAGGGTTGTCGACCTGCATGAATTTGCATTCATAGGGTCTTAGGTGTTTAGGGCTCAAATTTCAAATTCACCCTTTTTCAATCTTTTCCAAAACCTAAAGGTCATGACTTAAGTTTCAAATACCATTGAAAAGACTAAAGGAACAGGGAGAATGACTACCTGTAATAAAGCGTTAAGAGGCATCGCCCTATTTTCCAATAGCCAAAAGAGGGTGTGCCGATTCAACTAAGTGGAATTTGCCGCAAGTCGATGGAGATGAAAGCTGCTATAAGGATGAGGGGTAAGTAAGGCATTAGATTCTAAGTTCAATTAGGCCTCATCATTTGGCCCTCCGCCCCACAACCCGATTTAAGCCAGTCCAGTATGGCCTGTTTGGCCCGGCCCTTTGTTTTTAGGGTGGCTTCGACAAGTCTCTAATCCCAACCCAATCCTATTAGCCCAATCTTTGAGCCCGTGAGAGTAATTTGCAATTTCTATTTGTAATGTAGTTTTCTAGTGTTCTAGCCTAATCTTATTATTAATTGTTTGTTATTGTAGGGATCAAATGGCGGTGTTGATAATATTTTTTTTCTCAAAAAAAAAAAAAGATGGGAGGTATTAATTACCTAATAAAATTTAGGGAAAAAAACTAAAATGGTATCTGAACTATACTTTCATCTTATCGATGGTACCTGAATTTTAATTTTTGTCACAAATGGTACCTGAACTTTTCGAATTCATCTTAAGTGGTACCTCAGGCCAACTTCGGTGAAAACTCCGGCCAAAACTAGCACGTGAGGCGCGTGTGACTCATTTGTCAAGGGTATAATTGACATTTTGTCTAAATTTGTTGGGGTAGTTTAGAGATTTCTTATTTGGAAGAATCTCAAATCAAAAAAGGGGGTCAGATTCGATCTTCATCAGTGGAGACCCAAAGATATTTGATCACTCCCCTCACTCTTCTGTCTTTATCAGTCCTACCCAAAGGATCTTTGGGTATCTAAAAGTTACTTTCCAGATTATATTCGCAATAGATGTTGCTTTTTGTCTTGAAAAAGTGAAGAGAGGTGATGGCGGCGTCAGGTGAGGTCTGTAGCTGCAACGAGTGCACAGCGGCAGCGGCTAGACGCAGTGGTGGTGGATTGGTGAGGCGGAGCAAGGAGAGCACGGCTGGACTCGAGGTCTGGGTGTCCAGATCAGAATAAGTCATGGTGGTGGGGGAGAACGACATAGGCGCGGCCAGAGACGGGGGCGCTGCTTGAGAGGACCGATGGTGGTGAGCACTGGAAACAAAGAGAATAATTGGCTAGAGAGAGAGGGGGGAAGAGAGAGAGAGAGAACCCAGCCAATGGTCGTGAGGAAGAAGGTGATTCCTCCAGAGATGATGGCTGCAGCTTCATTCACACTTAAGACTCACTTTCTCTCTCGATCACACACGTATTGAAGAAAATAGATTGATTATGACTGCGTTTTATTGATATAGTACAAAGAGAAATGGAGGAGAGGAGAAGTACCGACGAAGAAGAAGAAGAAGAATAAGAGGTTTAAGTGAGGGAAAATCCGTCATTTCAGTTGATTTAGTAATCACACGCGACCCACGTGACATTTTTGGCCGGAGGACTGACCAAAGGTGGCCTCAGGTACCACTTTAGACGAAATCGAAAAGTTCAGGTACCGTTTGTGACAAAAATTAAAGTTCATGTACCATCGATAAGATGGAGGTATAGTTCAGGTACCATTTTAGCTTTTTTCCCTAAAATTTATTATTGTTGTAAAACACTTAGTAGAGTGGTTGTCCAGTAAACTAACGTCCGCACGTACAAGATACAAGATGTGGACTAGATACATTGCCGAAGACCTTTGGTATTTCTCTTATTTACTCCATAAGGATTACACTACTTATGAGGTGACATAAATTGTATAGTTAGTGGGGTTAGTGGTGATAGTGGAGAAACTAAAAGGTTTCTCCTTATTATTGTATACCATGAATACACCTCAACCTCTCCACTATATAAAGAGGTTGAGACATCACCATTTTACACACCACACACCAACATATCAATTGATCAATAGAAAGCAATTTCTTGCTCTCCACACTTCTTTCTCTTTCGTTTTTCTATCTTTCCATACTTTAGTTAATAGGCGACTCACAACAATTATAAATTTATAGATAACCCGGCTAACCTGAGTTATTCAAAAATGACTTCATGATTTTGATGTGGGGTTCACTTTCATTCTCGTTCATTTATATTATTAGTAAACGCAGGAAAAATCATATATTAGAATCATTTTGCCTATTCTCATATCTGTTCTAGATAAGTAAATTTGTTATAGATTTTTTTTAACCCTTGACCTAATTTAATTTTAACCCAATTTCCCACTCTCTCACCACTTGGGCCGAACTCCAAGGGCAAATTTGTTATAAATTAAAATTCATAAGATCATTTATCACGAGAAAAATAATGCCAATAATAGAAATTTTGACTAATATATATAACAAATGATTATTTTGAATCGTGGATGCTAAAGAATGTCAATGAACACATTGTAGCCACAAAAGGAAATTAATAAACACATTTGTATTCTTGCACAACAAATAAAAACCATTCTTGCATAACAATCATTTTTCTTGCTCATAAAACTTTGAGCCTCACCAAAAAAAAAAACATGGAAATTGAAAACCTCTCCTCGAGGATTGGTCCACCTACCCCTAACTATTGACTTGACCAACCACTGTGATTTGGCTCGCCCACGTTAATTATCGAACTTTCAGTTGTAGACAAGCTCAAAAACCCCGTGGGCGACTGGGCGTATGCACCGAAAAGGCAAAAGAAAAAACGACGTGCGGAAAGTCAGTTATGACCCACCTAAACAAAATTATTCGCTTAATTTTTCAGCTAAAAAACCTAAATTATTAATCCAACGGCTGTAATTAACCCAATTTCCTCTACAAATACGTGGAGTACCTTCTCTTCACTCTCGCTACTACAACTCTCTCTTCTTGCCTAACTCTCTCAATTCTCTCTCTCTGCATCTAAAGCTCATCATCCATGGCTACGATCCAGTCAGTTAAGGCGAGGCAGATCTTCGACAGCCGTGGTAATCCCACCGTCGAGGTTCGTTTTTGCACAGTTTCTCTTTTTGCGATTATTTCTAGGCTGCCGATCTGTTTGTTTATGAATTTTCTTTTGGTTCATTTTTGGATTTGATTTCTATTCGAATCGGAAGATTTAGCAGTACTCTGATTCAGGCTTTTGCATGCGCTAGATAGTATTGTTTTGATCGTATATGATGTATAATCTCTTATTAAATTTGTTCGTTTAAGAGATCAACGCGTATGCAATTGAAAAATCTTCGATGTGTGTTACTGTAGGTCGATGTGATACTTTCAGATGGTACTTTGGCTAGAGCTGCTGTTCCAAGTGGTGCATCTACTGGTATATTTCTCTGATCTAATTGCTTTTTATCTTCGAAAGTTTAGTAATCTCAAAATTGTATAATAATCTAGATATAGCAGTTGATTGATGAGTGTGAACATTTTGAAACACAGTTAACTTATAGTTTTCCATTAACATGCAGGAGTGTACGAGGCTCTTGAGTTGCGTGATGGAGGCAAAGACTACCTTGGAAAGGGTGTATCGAAGGTGAGTTACCGATGTGAATTGCTTTTGTATACCTCCCAGTGTTATGTGTTGATCTATTACTTTTCTTATATGTTGTGCTCGTTCATTCGTTCATTCGTTCATTCAGTATTCTTATTTATGTGTAGGCTGTCAACAATGTCAACACAATCATCGGCCCTGCTTTGATCGGCAAGGTTTGTTATTTTTTCTCACAGGCTATTACTTGGCTAAGTAATATTCTTGCACCGTTTGCAGTTTATAATGCTTGTTTTTATATCTTGCAGGATCCATCTGAACAGACTGCTATCGACAACTTCATGGTTCAACAGCTTGATGGAACTGTTAATGAGTGGGGTTGGTGCAAGCAAAAGGTGAAATAATTATTACAAGTTATTGTTAGATATGATCTATGTTAATTGGTCTTTGTCATCCGTAAGTCAAATCAATCTGTATTTCTTGTGCTTTTTCAGCTTGGTGCAAATGCCATATTGGCCGTGTCTCTTGCAGTCTGCAAAGCTGGGGCTAGCGTCAAGAAAATTCCTCTATACAAGGTGATAATTTCTTTCCTTTTACTAGTTTGGTAACAGTGTTTAGGGATATCAATAATTTCTGGACTCAAGTGACATAAAAGTTGCAGCACATGCTGGAGTTTGTAGGCATGAGCTGACACATTTTCCAGTTAGGCACTGAATATTGTTTAGCGCCAATATAGGCCTTAGGCCAGAAGAAGTCCTTTTTCTCTCTGTTGTTTCATTTCTATGTTAATGACCCAGTGTCTTTTTAATTCAGCACATTGCCAATCTTGCTGGCAACAAGAACCTGGTGTTGCCTGTTCCTGCTTTCAATGTCATCAATGGAGGATCACATGCAGGAAACAAACTTGCAATGCAGGTATGCTTATTTGTTATTTATTTGCCTATTTTTTAATATGCTTCTTGATTTTTAGCTTAGTATTTGATCCATTTGTGTCTGCAGGAGTTCATGATTCTTCCTATTGGAGCTTGCTCGTTCAAAGAGGCCATGAAGATGGGTGTGGAAGTATATCATAATCTAAAGGTGTGTCCATTTTCTTTATGGGAGGGGGATGGTTTATATCTTAGACTTGTAGTTAAATTTTGTAATGGTGAAGTTTTCTCTTGGGTATTGGAACCTCATGGACTTGGGATGATGACATTGGTTTTTATTCTTTCATGATCATATTCGTCAAAAATTCTTCGATAATGTTAAATGGGTAGCATTGAGTGCATTACTAACTTGGTGTGCTAAGATTTGTTAAATTTGAATGGTTCAACAAATTTAATTTTTGTGCACTGTTTATATAAATTACAAATTGATTTGGCCTGCATGGTATTCACCTGATTAAGTAGGCCCCTTGATCCCTGAACATGTCGTATGCAATCCTTAGCCTGCCTTGGAAACTTTCCCTATAAATAAACCATTAGAAGTCCAATGCACTTTAAGCCTCATGCTGTTTTGATACCCCATTTTGTGTAGGATATACCCTGGTGGACTATGAGAACTCTTACATGTTTCATTAATGTTCTTTAATTGCTCACTGACCGCGTCTTTGTTTTTTTAGTCTGTGATTAAAAAGAAATACGGGCAGGATGCAACTAATGTTGGTGACGAAGGTGGATTTGCTCCCAATATTCAGGTTACTCATAGTATAATTGAAATTTCATCATTCAATTGAAGGTGCTTGTTGTGATTCTTTTACTAAAAGCATCCTCTTTGTGTCAATTCAGGAGAACAAGGAAGGTCTTGAATTGCTTAAGACTGCCATTGAAAAGGCTGGATACACCGGAAAGGTAGTTTTCTTAAATTCGAAAATTCTCTTGCAAAGAAGCTTTGATGACATTGTAAGAATGTTGAAGGAAAATTTTGTCTTTCTTCTTTTAGGTTGTCATTGGAATGGATGTTGCTGCATCCGAGTTTTATGGATCTGATAACACCTATGACCTGAACTTCAAGGAAGAGGTAAGTTGTCTGTTAATATGTATTCTAATTGATTCCAATTGTATTTGTTGGCCAAACTAGATGTTAGCTCCGTCAAATGATAACTAGTAGTTTGGTCAAACTAGTCTTCGTTTGGGCAAGCTAGCAATGCTTAGTCTCAGACTACCTATAATTGAATGGAATCACCATAGGCTATGAACTTGAAATGGGAATCACCAATTGTAGGGAACTTCTAAAAGATCCTTAATTGTCCAACAAGTAATGGTGCAAACATCTAATGCCTATGGTCTTAATGATAAATAAGAATTTGTATCCACAAAAGTTTTGTTGCAGTTATTAGTAATGATAACTAAGAAATCGTATCTAGAAAAGTTTTGTTGGAGTTACTTAGTTTCCCTCTAAGTTCCACCATACAATCTTACCCTTTACATATCTGTATTACCCCGTTTTGTTTAACTAGTCATGTTCATCCAAGATACACAAATGTTTATGTTTAATTATCATGAAAATAATTTCTGTATTTTTTGTTTTGTTTGTACAGAAAAATGATGGTTCCCAGAAGATCTCCGGAAATGCTCTCAAGGACCTCTACAAGTCATTTGCGACTGAGTACCCTATTGTCTCAATTGAAGATCCCTTTGACCAAGATGATTGGGAGCACTACTCCAAGATGACCGCCGAAATTGGAGAGAAAGTACAAATTGTTGGAGATGATCTCTTGGTCACCAATCCCAAGGTTTGTACAGATAGTCGATTCATTCTATTGATCCTCTTACAATGTTTTGTTTTCCTTTGAGTTCTTTTTCAAAACAATTGCAAAGTCTTAAAAAAAATGGAGTAGTTAACTTAGAATACTAGCATATATGTTATGACATGTCGTCAATTACATTGACATCTCTGCATTTCCTATTCATTTTTTCAGAGGGTTGAGAAGGCAATCAAAGAGAAAAGTTGCAATGCTCTTCTTCTAAAGGTACATTGTGAATCTCACTATTTAACAGGTCATTACTGCTTGTTTGGTGACCATTATGAACAGGTTTCTTAATGTGTTTGGGGTACAGGTGAATCAAATTGGGTCCGTAACTGAGAGTATTGAGGCTGTAAGAATGTCCAAGAAAGCTGGGTGGGGTGTCATGGCCAGCCACAGAAGGTTTGGAAGTTGAATCTTGAATTTGGAATTGTAGTTGCATAATTAAAATTCAATTGTCTTCACCATTTCAAGTGGTTTCTAGTTGCTAATGTAGTGTACTTTTCTTGACTTCAGTGGAGAAACTGAGGACACTTTCATTGCTGATCTATCTGTTGGTTTGGCCACGGTAATTATTTCATTTGAATTCTGATTCTAATGTTAAGCATCCCTGACTTTAACCCAAACCTCAATTTCGTTTTCTCATGAAATTTCACTGCTTTTGATCAGGGTCAAATCAAGACCGGAGCCCCCTGCAGGTCAGAACGTCTTGCCAAGTATAACCAGGTCTGTACTAGCATCAGTTTGTTCTGTGTTTTTTCTTTACCTTTCTTTACCTTTGTTTCTTTGAATCTTCAGTTTTCACAGTAACTTTCACGTAGTTTCTTGGGCGATATTGACCATTTTATGTTCTTGTATATGCAGCTCTTGCGTATTGAGGAGGAGCTTGGTTCAGCGGCAGTCTATGCTGGAGCAAAATTCCGCGTGCCAGTCGACCCCTATTAGAGAGAACATGAACATCAGTACTTGTGCGGGATTTCAGAAATCTGAGTTTGACATCGTAGTGAATAAGTTTTACGTGTAGAATGGCTTAGTTATGCTTGAATCCCTTTTTCCAATAATTTTCAGCAGAAGTTTTGGTTTGAGAGCTTGAACACAGTGCTGTACTGAATTTTTTTAAAGCAAGCAAGTTCGACTGTGTGACATCTTTTTTTGAGTTGCTTCAAAGTTTTGTGCGTTTTAATTTGTGTTTTAATAAGGTCTGATAGAGTAGAGTGAGTACACACTGAAGCTGGGTGTCATGTTAAGCAAGCAGTTTGGAGCTGGTGAGAAGATAAAGTTTTAGAGTAGAGTAGGAGTTTAGACTGGGATACTTGTAAACCCTAAAACCCTCTTCAGTCTGTTCAGTCTCTTCAGTTGTGCTCATCTCTCTACTGCCTCTTCACTATCTAAACGTTTGATTGCATTAGCTGACATCAGCATTAAATTAGCTCACAGAGTCGCAGCCTCACCACACATAACAAATTGAAAGGTTGAGATTATGGATTACATGATGTGGTAGGCCGGGTAATTAGAGCAACTCCCTAGTAAAAACCATGCTCAACTTTTGCACATACTTAACTAATATTCTGTTGGTAAATATATATTTTGTGCTTGATATCAATTTGTTAAACAGGAGGTGAAATCACATTTGGATATGCAATAATAACTAGGGATGGCAAAAAGAGTCACATCCAGACCTTAATGCAAAAAAATTTAGGAAAAAAACGGGTAACGAGGACGTACTGAAATCTCTGATCTTCAGGGTGTGAAGCTTGTTGTGATTCTCATACTCATTCACCCGATTGTAACTGTGTTCATATATATATATATATATATATATATAATTATATATATATATATATAATTATATATATAACAACACCCTATAATGCACACATCTTAGAGAAAGATAGAGATAAGGGGGTGTGTTATTAACACACTCTTGTGTGTTAATAACAACACCCTATAAATAAACACACGATATATATAAACACACATGGTGATGTTGATCCCCTCCAATGTAACAAAAAAAAACACATGATGATGTTGATAGACTTAACCATTAACCCTAAATATTTTCTTATCTTAAAAAAAAATAAAAAATAAAACTCAATTTAAATACACATAGGATAAGGATTATTATTATTATTATTATTTTAATCAAAGGAGGACTAGAGGAGTAGGGAGTCAAACTTTTGGTACTTTTTTTTTAGTGGAATTTTGTGTGATTGAGATAATAAACATTTGACATTTCAAGATACTGTGGTTTTTAATGTCATGTTATTAAACCTCAAATGATTTCTGGATGATATCCTCCTTCCTACATCTAACTCTCTCTGTAGTCATAATGTTTGTATGTTTTTCTTCTTTTCCTTTTCTAAAGAGTATAAAATTTGGGGAAAAAAAAATATAAAAAATCTGCTGGCTATGGGGTTCGAACCCATGCGTACTTATGTACAGTAGATCTTAAGTCTACCCCCTTAACCTCTCGGGCAAACCAGCTTGTTGTTTGATGATCTCCAAATAATTTATTTAACGAAAGACAAAGAATGCAGCATAGTAATTTTAAAAACTTAAAACCCTAAGATCAAAACAGAGAGCGCATCAACATCATCATCATTCACAGCTATGGCCGAGCACTTGGCATCGATCTTCGGCACAGAGAAGGACAGGGTTAACTGCCCCTTCTACTTCAAGATCGGAGCTTGCAGACATGGCGACCGGTGCTCTCGCCTCCACACCAAGCCCAGCATCAGCCCCACCCTTCTTCTCTCCAACATGTACCAGAGGCCCGATATGCTCACAAACCCCGGCGTCGACCCCCAGGGCCAGGCTCTCGACCCGAGAAAGATCCAAGACAACTTCGAGGTGCTCCGTCTCAACCCCAATTTCAACTCCCACTCTCTCTTTTTGTTTACCTTGTGCTTGGTTTCGAATCAAATTGTTTCAACTTTTGATGTGGTTTTTGAGTGCAGGATTTCTATGAGGATCTATTTGAAGAGCTGAGCAAGTACGGACAGATCGAGAGCTTGAATATCTGTGATAATTTGGCTGACCACATGGTATCCCTTTCTCATTTATCTTTCTTACAAAAAATCTAGGGTTTTTTATTTTTTCGTGTTGGACTAATTGCATGTGTTCTATGTGTATGTGAATAGGTTGGGAATGTGTACGTTCAGTTCAGGGAGGAAGAACATGCTGCAGCTGCGCTTCAGAATCTCACTGGGAGGTTCTATGCAGGTTATTTTCTGATACATTATAGACATATGAGGACAAGGATAGATGTAAATCCAATTTAAAATTTAGGAACATGATAGATTAATGGCCGTGAGGTATGGCATATGGTTAGCAGTTGTGACTTCTAGTATGTTGATATATGGTTTAGTACATCACAGTGTACAGTGTATGAGGTTTGCAACAATATTGCCTGAAATTTTGTTACTTAATGTTGATTGATTGAAGAGGACTCGGTGGTTTTTATTGCTTGCAAGTCTCTCCATCTGCCTTTTTACTTTCTCAGACATGGAGCCTCCAAGATTTTTTTTCCAAAAGTTATTGACATGCCCTCTATCTGGGCTGGCCTTGAGGTTTTTGGGATTTTGGGCGAAAACCAAAAAGGGGGCTCATTCTTACATACCCACAATCTCCTACAAGAATCCTTTTTCTAAAGACATATTGTGAGCTGATACTAAATGTATCAAGGATTTGTCACCAATCATATCCAATTTACCAAAGAAAAATAATCTTATATCTATAACTCTTTTTGATAAGTGAACATTGGTTGTCTAATTATTGTGATGAGATGATGGATACTCAGCGCTTTTGATTTGCGTTTTCTTCAAGATTATTTATACCATGACGTCGCTAGTTATTTGCAATTTTTAAGCTGTAATGATAAAATGATGCTGACTAAAAATTGTGGCAAAATTTATTACCATTTATATGGTGATAACATTATGACTTGGCATTAATTTAAATCGTGATTCCTTTTGTCAGAGAACCTGAGATTGAAAGTGTCAAACTAAAGCCAGTTTAGTCCAAGTAGTTTAGCCTGACCAAATTAAAATATCTCTACTGTAATCATTGTACTTTGATTTGTCTTTTACTCTTCTTGGATTACAAACTCATGAACTACATTTTGGTTTGGTGTCTGTATTTCGACTACCCTTTCTCTCTTTTGGGGGGACAAACTAATTACAGACATGTATCAGTCCAGCTTTTATATAATTCTGTGCAACTTTTGTTTCTTTATTGGTATGTTAGTCCTATCTAACTATGAAATAGACATTAGTCCATGTGTGCGCTTGTGTCAAGCTCTTTGAGAAAACATTACTTTATTTTATGTTAATGTTTGGGCTTCAATGGGGGTATCCATTGGCCACTTTACACAGATGATGTTGTGTGCCGATGACTAAAGCATGAGATGTAAACTAGATCTGTATAGGTAGTTGCATGGCCAGGCCCATGGTTTGCTCTCATGAGGTCTGGGGTTTGAACTCCCTCACGGCACCTACCTAGCTATTTGCTAGGCTTGCCTGTCTCCTAAAGATTGTAGGGTTTCACGGAGTGGGTTTTGGAGACTTCTGGGTATATATAGGTAGTTGCATGTGGCTTTATATGTCTTGGACCATTAGACAAGTGAACAGATCCAATTCCTGGGAGTAAAATGCAAAACTGTTGATCATACAGCCACTGATAATCAAGGCAATAAAGCTTAATTCTGTAAAATTGTATAGATTGGTAGGTTTAGTTTGATTGCTGTGACTTGTGATTAAATAGATTGTAGGATTTAGTGTGATTGCAGGCAGTATAGCTCTACTCTTTTACTTTTGGTTGTAGCATGTGGAATTATCGCCACCCAATATATCCTTATCCAATATTTTTCTTTGTTTCTTCCACATAATGGTAGCAGTAATAATTGGTAACAAATTTACTGTTATCATGAACCTACTAACATTGGCATATGATGAATGTTAAACATACTAGGGCGCCCCATCATCGTTGACTTTTCACCGGTGACCGACTTCCGTGAAGCTACATGTAGGCAGTATGAAGAAAATGTATGCAATCGAGGTGGCTACTGCAATTTCATGCATTTGAAGAAGATTAGCAGGTGACTGATTCTTTTCTCTTGTTTTAGCGAGATCACTATTAATGATGACTTGGTACTTTATGCATCTTTTTTTTGTCAAATTTAGGGAATTGAGGAGGCGACTATTTGGGAGAAACAGGCGAAGGCGGAGCCGCAGTCGCAGCAGAAGCCGTAGTCCTCAAAAGCATCAGCGTGGTGGATATCAGGAGCGTCCACATGGAGGTCGTGGTTTTGGTAGAAGAGGAGATGATGAGAGAGATCGTTTCAATGATAAAAACAGGAGGCCTAGAAGCCGTAGTCCTGGCCCTGGACGTAGGGGAAGAAGTAGAAGCCCTGGGGGGAAAAGGAATAGGAGTCCTCCAGCCAGGGAAAGCAGTGCTGAAAGAAGAGCTAAGATTGAGCAATGGAACAGGGAACGGGAACAGGTGGATTCTGGAGATAAGCATGATAACAATAATAATATCAACAATAATGATGATGAATGGAATGGTGATAATAATAGTGATCAGTACTATGATCCTCAGCAGCAGCAGCAGCAGTAGTGCGGTAGATGCAAAATCGAGCTTCCTGCTTCCTAGATCAAGCCTCAGTTATTTCATGCAGCTTACCGTTTTGACTTGTATACAAGTGGGGCTGTTGTGCAAGGACTGATGTCTAGTTATTTAATGTGATGGGTTTTAGAGGCATTAAGGAAATTCCTGGATTCTGGTGCAGGAGACTTCTGTCTGCAAGGGTGAGTTCTTATTACGTGATCCAAGTGTACGGGAAGTAAGAAACATTAATGTTTTTACTAGAATTATGAATTGTCGTCTGAGATGTCTTATTAATGTCTTTGAACTACGTTAGAATGTTTAGCGTGATTTTTATTTATGGCTGCTTTGCTAATTTGGGTTTTGTGATATGTTATTTTCCTTTGTTCCTGTATTGGCATTTTTTTTAGGAAGTAGGTGTATTGGCAAAGCTAATAGTTTTACCGTGGCAACTCTTGGATTCATGCGAAAACTGTATGTGTATGCCTTACGCCGGTATTTGGTTTTTGGAGTAGGTAAGGGTTATTTAACTGGTGAATTTTACAGGTGAAAGAAAGCCAGTAAATCTTTTTTTTTTAATTGAAAAAATATAAAGTTTTTAATAAGATAAGCATCAGATTAAGTTCACCAAAATAGCATAGCAAGTATATGGAGGCATCGCCAACTGGATACTCTAATTGTTTTGCACTATTGTTATCAACGCAACTCTCTTTGTACATACAAGTAAGTCCTAAATTTATTGATAGATTTTGCCTAAATGTCTGTTTGGAATGAAGAATTTCAAGGAAGGATATGAAATTTTGGCATTAAGGTTACGAAGCCTACATTGGTTATGAAAGTCTGGATGATCATATACAATATCTAGTATCTTTTTCTCTATTTGTGTATTGCTAACATTTCATTTAAACAATTGAACAAAATGCACCAAAAGGTATCTTGAAAAGCGGCAAAAGAATATAAAAGGTGCTAAATGTTACAAACTCATCAATCAAGTATACCATCAATTCTACAGAAGGTGCTGATGCTTCTTGTCCGCGAAGCTGAAGTTTGGCTCTAATGTTCCTCAAGTTTTCAAGCAACTTTTGCAACTGCGGCCTGATCTCCCAACGAGCAGCACCAGCACCCTCTTTCGAAATATAGAACCAGGCAGCTTCTCGCTCATTAAAGCACATTTTGTTTCCCAGACGAGCCGCACCCTCTTTCGAAATATAGTACTTCTTTTCTAGCAGAACATGTCCAGTCTTGATGTGAATGCAGCTGCCCAGATTGCATCCCTGAGTCTGATTTCATTGATCCCAACACTGGCGAGGAAAAAGCTGTCTTAGTAGTTTGTATAGAAGCAAGTGATGCTTCAAAAACTGGAATTGAGACAGTATTACGCTCTTCAATTTAAGCATCTATGTGTCATTTATAATTAATTTCACATTGCTGTAGCTTATTTTACATCTTGGGGTGGTTTGTAAAGCATATAAAGCTCCCAAACGCCGTAAAATTGACCAGTCGTATCCCTAGTTACATGATGAAACATCATATAAGTTCGAACCTATCCACTTGGTTCACCATTGCACTTCTATTACGGACCTTACTGCATTATTAAGCAAAAGTTGGAAGACTCTAAAGAGGTGATAACTAAGGACTCCCTTGTCAACAGGTCCGCTGACCCTTGCAAAGGATCCATAACCACTCATAATCAAAACGAACAGAAATATGCACAGGGCACTCGGAACATATCAAAAATTATAGAATAGCATCAATGTGAAGCAAGAAAATGTCTCCCAGATACTGCAAAATAGATTCCCATCCAAAGTTGATAGGAACAAAATGAGTTGGTTAACAATGTCATAAGCTAATCTTTCCTCTCCCTTCAATATTTACTAGATCTAACTTGTTCCGTCTGTAATTAATCCCAAAACACCACCATGGTACTCCGTTACGCCTTTCACTTTGCAGCTCCATGCTTTGCCTTTGTATGACTTTGCAGTGCACCATCTGAGTTAAACGACCTGCAAGAGGAATAGTACATGATATTACAACTACATCATTCACCAAAAATAGTAATTAGCCAGAACTGGAACGAAATATTAAAAGATACCTGTTGCAGGGATCACAACGGAATGCACCACCGCCACTTGATTGTGAACTCTGCTGCTTTGTCTGGTCAGAATTAGCTGGTTTTTTTCCAGTCTGTTTTGAAGGGTAAGGAGTTGCTATGTGGACAGCTCCTTTCTTGCCACCTGCATCAACAAATAACCGGTCACAACATCTTCATTTAGACTACAGAGACCTTCTAAATAGTTGATTGCTTCTGGTGATTGTGGATCCTTAGTTTGTGTTGTCAACTAAAATGCTATAGACAGCTTATTTCACCACAGATCCATACATTCAACAGAGGAAGACAACAAACTCACCAGTCTTTTCAGGAGTAACAAACTTTGCTTTCTTTTGAACAGGTGTTTTACTACTCTCGGCAGCACGCTTGTTGCTTCCATCAACCTTGAACAATTTCATTATTAAAGTATCAGACTTGAGTGATAATAAGACGAGAGCACTTACTTTGGCAATAATACTTGGATTATGGTAAATGATATAGACAGGATGGAAGCGGTTTGACATCTCCAACAGAAAAGGTAAAGGTGTTGTGTTGATAATAGGAGTAATTTACCTTATTTGGAGTCTCTTCATCCTCTTCTTCGCTATCATCAGTTTCATCTTCACTATCATCATCATCACTACTTTCATCATCATCTTCACTGCTATCTTCCACACTCTTGACCTTGGAATGTACAATAAACCAGCAAGCAGATTTAATTGATACTTGCTTTTCTCTTCACATAATATCATGCAGAACCGCATCATTTGACAAAAGATTTCTAATAACATGTGCGAAAATTACAGGCATCAGTTTAAAATGCGAGTTGACCATTCCAAAGTGAGATACTTAATGGACGGATCCCAAACCAAAGCTTTAAAAGGCAAGCACATCGCTATATGTATTATGTGTGGTATAGTTCTGTGAACAAGTATACACATGCTCTAGAAGAACCAGAAACAAATATTTATTGTCCAGTCCCCAGAGATATATGTCAACAGAGTAACACCCAAATAGAGCCTTTTGTGCAGACACAAAATATACCCTTTATCTGTCTGGTAGACAAAATATACCTAAACGATAGACGATCACAACATTTCCATACTAGAACAAAGATATCCCAAGCACGATGTGAGCCAAAGGCCAGAGCACAAGTCTAAATACATATATAAACTGGGGAATGAGCAAGTAAAATTGGCACAGATAAACAGTCAACCACTGTAGATACAGTAACCCTAGATGGTCACCTAGGGCAAAATGCTTAAGGACCTTGAAAAAATATTAAGACATTTTTGAAAGATAAGAATACCTGATCAAACTCCTCATCATCAGATTCATTGGCATCACTACTAGAAACCTTCTGATCGGATTTAATATCTTTCTTAGCTTCCACAATACTCACCTTTGGCTCGGCTGATCCGGCATAATCATGTAACAAATCATAGACGCACAAGTTTAGAAAACTTCAATAGTAATCAATAACGAATTAGCACATACGTTTACCAACCAAGAATTTTGATACATGATTAGAAGTAAATTCCAGTACTTAAGAATTTTGATATTAGAAGTAAAATAAAACCAAGCACTGGAACAGTGACTCACCATTACCAAGGGTCGTGAAGGCAAGACAGAATGTAGTCAAGGAGACCAAAAATAATACAAACACAATAATCAAAGCAAGTATCATGGATCCGAAGATGTAAGACAGCTTCAAATAAGAAAAAGTGTTAACAAAAAGGATATCCCGTATTAGCAATATATCCATGGAAGTGGACGCTCCCATTTTTCCCATTATGGGATAGCACAAATTCCTTATCAAACACAAGATCAAAATATATCTGAGGTAGTTTATCAGCATAAAGATGTCCAATAACAAGCTTCTGATCACCAGTTTTCACAAAGAGTGAAATAGAATCACTTCCCTTTGCTTTCTTGACCTCATCCAGACAAGCCTGCATTGCAAAAGTAACTCTTACAACCATGGTGCAACTACAACAAAGGCAAAATGAAACAAAAACAAAAAGCAGAAAAAAAAATTGAAATTATACAACTCGCTGATTACCTGTGAAAGATGGATAAACGTAATACCAGGATCAACAACGATAGACTGTCCACTTTTTACCTCAACACCTGGTCATTACATAAGACAGTAGTTGAGGAAAACCAATAATTGCAAATCTGACAATAACAGAACAAAATGTGGCAAAAGTTTGCGGAATGGAAACAATGTATCAAAATTTGAAAAACAATAGAATTTGGTGGCAAACAAGCAGAAGACACGGCCTATGTTCTAAAAAAATTTGTTATAAATGCAATTTTTAACAAAAATACTTGACCCATGACCAGGATAAGCACATTTAGTGATGTTTAACACTTAGGCAAGGAATTCTTTGATACAAAGAGGATAAAAAGCCAACAAGGTTGTTGAATCACAATGGCTTGAAATATGCAAAAAGAATTATAGAACACGTATCAAAATACTATTGGATAATTCAAAATAGATAACGAAAGCCTTCATCATGAGCACAAATACAATGGGTCTGAACTTAACAAAAGTGTTCTACACTTCTCAACAAAGCATCTGTAACTTAGTTTGCATTACTGACATGTATAAACCATTAGCATACGCATGCATCACAAGTTGCAAGGTGCATTGAGCAAATAAAATATTAATGTAACTCAGAAATTCAGTTCTAAAACCAATTCAACAAAAATTGCAGTTTAGACTATGAAAATCAAGCAGAAACGCAATTCATGACAAACAAAACCCAAGAAAATTCATTTCAGTAACCAAAAAAATAAGCTAGGTATACTTTTACTGCAAACAAATCAATATTACATTTGAGATAAACGATATGTACAACAAAATCAGACAAGTAAAATAAAAACCCTAGACTCGATCGGTACAAAATTCAGATATTGTGTGCATAGTCGCTTCTTCTGCTTAGAGAGTTCTACCAAAAAAACTCATCAGGACTGAGTTACCAAGCTGTATCGCTCAGTTCATGAGGTTTTCAAAATGTACTAAACCACACTAGTCCTAACATTTTCCCTTGATTTCTCACAAACCAAACGCGCTAAATATGTTAACAAAAATGCAAAAGCAGAAATCGAATATGAGAAAACAAAGCCCTAACGATGCAATGATCGAAAAGAAGGAAGCGATTACCCCAGAACTTCATCTTATTAGCCATGGCCGTCGCAGAGCGGAGCGGTAGGGTTTTCGAGAAGGCGCTGTTTTCGGTTTCGTTTTTGGTGACAGATTTGAAGCGAGTGTAGTAGTGGCACTAGGGATGTTTTATAGTGCGACGCGGACTGAGACAACGCTGTTGGGTGACACGTGTCAATAGGCTCCAGTTTTAATTTGGCTGGTTAATTGCCTGATCGGAATTGAATTTAAAATATTAATTCAGAGTTTAATTCCGATACTCTGATGATCGTGTTCCGATGCGAATTGTCCTTTCCGGTAAGGACTCGGAGACTCTTGTTCCGAGTGCATCCCTCTTTGTTACGGACTAACATTACTAAGGAGTCGAAAATGGTATTGCATACTCAATTTTTATGAAGTCTTAAAGGATTACCTAATTTACGAGTTTGTTTTTTCTCTATCTTTAGTTGGAATTGTTTGGGGTATGTAGTTTATTATTTGGGAAATTTCAAATATCATTTTCACATAAAAACACCATTAGATTAAGCGTTGGTATTCACTTGGTCATCCGGTAACTAATAAATTTGTGGTCACTCACCATTGAATTTAATATCAATAACTAAGATTAAAACACTTAAAATACATTTATTTAATCTCGTCGATTGATATTGAATTCAAGAATGTGTGACCACTTCTTTTGTAACCAGGTAATGGGTGAACTGAATCATTGGATGGGATTTTCATGTGACCGAGAATACTACCATCACATTGGATTGGATTTAATAGCAAGTGTCCTTCAGCTGCAAGCTAGGCTTAGGGTTTCTGCACCTTAGACCTCCCACCAGTCTCATGACATGTTCTTCGTCTTCCATAGTTCAAAGGAGAGCCCGCCTTGCTGCCTCACTGGCCTTGGCTAATGGCAAAAATTCAATAGATATGCGAGAATCCATGAACCGCAAGGCTGTGGCGTCTGGCCAAAGCTTCTTGGTTGTCTCTTGATGATGAAGCCGAGGGCTTTTCCTATCCATGCTGACAAAATGAATGTGCTTCGCGGAGGGCCCTGAGCACCGATCATCCTCGCCGACTACAATGGAGAATGGCCAATAGCCCTGCCGCTCTGAGGAAGGATAAACAAGACCCCAAAACAAGACAAGACCTCTGAGGCCCCTGCCACTGATAAGGAAAAAAAATAACAAGAAGGAAGCTTATATTCCTTGCATCTCCCGCGTCTCCTGATCCTAAGAGGAAAGGGGTTGCCTCTGTCTAAATTCATTTTGTTGTTTGTATAGCCACTTTATGGCTGTTTGAACCTATTTGTTTGGGATAGGGTTGTAGGCTTGTTTTTTGATTTTGCAATAAGCAAGCCTCAGTATGTTGATGGGTAGTTTTATACTACTTAGGTATTTTGAGATTAGTTTTCACTGAATTTGGATTCATGCTAAGCTTGATTAATGATGGCAAATCATTTTCCCTTTTCTTTTCTTAAAAAAAAAAAAACAATGTGTCTGGTCACATGGTAACCGATAAGATCAACTTTCAATTAATGCTTTGCCAAAAAACTAAAGCAAAGGCAAAAGGCTAACATGACAAGCAGATGCCATGCCTATGACTAGTGACAATGCCAGTGAACACCCAGCTCAATTCAGCAAAAGTGATTGAAGCTCAAACCACCTTTACCACCAGCACTTGTTAATAGCTATTTGCCAGAGAGAAATGACAAAGACCAGGATCATATATCATCAAATTGGTACTTAATTTAAATTTTGATAGCATAAATAAAAATAAATAAATAAATAAAAAATCATTCTCATCAACCATCAGTTATATGATAAATATTGCACATTATACAAAATATTTATAGGGTTCCAACCAAAAGACATGAAGTAAAAAGTGGACTTACAAGCTGCCCATATATCAGCTTAGAAGAACAGGAAATCCATAAGATTGATGTAGAAGGACTTTTAGTTTAATTCTAACAGTAAAATCATCCTAACCCTCTAGGATTGACACATTTGACAATTGACATAAAGAATAGAACAGGATAAAATGAACATCAATACAATAATGAATCTCAAACTTAAAAATGCAGTGGCGCACCTACTAATTCTACTTTTCAACTTTCTTCTTTGCTTCCTGCTGGTAATCCTCCATCTCCTTCAACCACAGGTCTGCAAACTCACAATGCTTCCACGCCTCAAACCATGGTCCTCCGCGAGTATAGTGAATCGACTTGGGGAAAGTTTGGGGATCATTTTCAACAACCTTGTTATGTCCCTCGAGAAAGTTCCAAACAAATGGGATTGACCCGATTTCGTCATCCTCAAGCCACTGAAACCTATGAAGGAATGCACCTGTTTCCTTATTCACAACCTCGGGTGTCAGGACCTTGTTCTTGGGATGCCCGGAATTATACAAGACCATGGAAGACCAGTTCTTCCTCGGATACACAGTTTGCACCGCTCCATCCATCTTTGTTGTCTCTTTTGGAGTATAATCATGTTGAACACACATTATAGCATACTTATCATCAATCAAATCCCTGAGTTCCTTGATGTCAGCAAGGTAAAGAAAATCACAATCCACAAACATTGCCCAACCTTCATAGTTGGCCAAATGTGGAGTCAAGAACCGGGTGAAAGAGAACTCAGTGCTCTCAAACTGCCCTCTTTCACGCCAATAGAGGCCATTCTTTCTCAGCTCTGATTGTTTAATTGGTACGATATCCACGGGGATTGAAGATCGCTTCAATATAGAGTGGCGACAGACCTCATATGCGAGATCTTCACGTGGATCATAACCCACAAAGATCTTAAAAGGCTTCTCCTTAGTCATATTTCCATTGGAACTCACTGGATGAACCTTCCCTTCACAACTCATCTTAACTGATGACGATTGCAACTCACTCTGTTCAAACATGCAAAGACAATTCAGACAATGGAGTACAGAACAAGCAATGAAAATAACTTCTGTTCATTTTTCACCACATGGAATAAACAAACTGTTGCATCATTCCTCAAACCATCGATAAATCTAAGAGAATCCTAATTGAATCCAAGTGACCTCTTTCTAGGCATTTGCCCTCAATCCAATCAGGAATCGATTTAATTATAAACTAGGGGTTTAATCAATTCACAGATCTGAATCAAAATTCAAAAGATTTTAAGCACCTTGTTTTTCAGTGAAGAAAACAAGATTCTAACATAGCATAAAGAAGAAGCTAAGATGATGATACCTTTACAAAGCATAAGCAAAGGCCTCCTCTATATGGAAATGGGCCAATCTTTTCCTCTTCTTTTCAATTACAAGATCAGTGAAATGGAATTTTAGTTTCTGGGTCTCAATCAGCAAAGATCGAGGATTCAAGCACTTAATGTCTTTAATTTTCTATTAGAGCCACAAACCCAATTACCCAAAGAAAGCAAAATGCGGATTCAATACAAAAAATGCAAGAACTCAAGGTAATTAACTAGAATTAACCAGTATCCAAGAGATGTCAGACCCAATTTTGGTTTTGGAGAAAATGCACAAACAGAAACTAAATGGCGTCAGAAACCCACATACAAACATTTCGAGAGAGAGAGAGTAATAGTACCTAAAGACTTGAAATGGCGAGGCAGATCTTGGAGGAAAAGTCAGGCGCTCATTGGCGTTGCATTGTTGAATCTTGTGGGAGAATTTATACGACGGAAGTTGATATCAATTGAATGGCTACGAGGGAGAGAATTGAGCGAAGAAGCGAGAATTGAGCGGGCAACGCAGTGTGTGGACTGAGATTTGTGCACATATATACAAAGATGAGATCCAAGCATTTCTATTCTATTCTATTAATTTCCAATCCAAGTCGTTACTCGTGTTATTGAGTCCACTGTTCAGTCGGTGGGCTGGCTTACCGCGTAAAGTAAATAGTAAACCTTTCTCTCTTTTTTACTTTTTTTTTTTTTGAGAAGGAAAACAAATAAAACGAAAGAGAAATTATAATTTCGATAATTCAATTGAAAAAAAAAATTGTAATTTTGATCTTGGAAGGTTGAATTATGTTCCACTTTTGGCTCCATAGTTTCAATCTTTTAAAATTAGATTCTTATAATTAGGTTACGTTAGCGATCGAGATTTTTTGTCAATTATATTTGTAAAAATCTGATCATGACGGTCTCGTATGCACTAGCTGATCTAGGGGTGCTCGTGAAGAATAGTAGCTCAACGTATCCAAGATAAAAATTTTGTTATAATTATAATTTTTGGGTTATTCATATATTATAACAAAGTATATGAAAAAAGTTTACCTAAAAAAATAAGGAGTGTACGAGAACCGTTAACGTAAGGTATTCGATAAATTGTCTCAAATAATTTAAGGCAAGACTAATTGGGGAACCAAAGCCAGTTAGTCATCTTCACGAATTCACCCCCGAGAAAAAAAAAATCACCATCACCATCACCAAATGGAGAATAATCCAAAACCCATGACCAAATTATAGTTATTCCTTCTACTTTTATTTATTTTGATGCTATATTATGTGCATACCGCATACAAAACAAGTTGCCAGAAGTTGACCAAAAAAAAAAAACAAGTTGCCAGAAGGTCATGGTTTTGTTTATGGGAAAGCAGCTCGTGGTGTTAATGCCCACAGTGTGATCTAGTTATCACTTATTGAAATGGAAAAGGACTTGGATCAACTAAAACCATGTGTGTTCTTCTTGATCAATTCTAACTGTGTGCACAACGTGATACTTTCCATATGCGTTCATTAGATATTTTCAAATGTCATTGTCCCAAAAAAAAAGATATTTTCAAATGAAATTACACTTGTGTACTTTTCCTTATGTCGGGGTGTCAGCCAAGACAGAAATTGTGGTTGTAAACTCCGGTGATAAGATCATACCAAAAACATCCATAATATTTATGCGATAATATTTTTAAAGACTAATTACAAATATGAGGTCATTTTGAATTATGAGGTCATTGTCAATTTCATACTCAAGTATCAAATTTTGTCATTTTTATACTTTACATTTGATTTCGTTAACGAATTCATATTTGTTAATTATTTCGCTAACAAATTCATACCTTAGACAAACATGGAGGTATGAAAATGACAGAATTTAATACATGGGAATGAAATTAAAAATGACGCTATAGTTCAAAGAGTCTTTTGTATTTAATCATGTTTCTAACTTACTAAGATGAGTGATTGCACCACATTACTTGTTCCTTTTTGCCGTCAAGGAATGGATTAATTTTCAAGGGCCAACCCTAGCCTTTCTTTCAACCTCGTAAGCCATTCAAAGGAACTTAGACAACCGAAGGAATTAGCTTGAGCCATAGACATACCCCAAAGAGTTTAATACTGTGGTTTCCAAATCATTCATATTCTTGTCCAAATGAGAAACAACAACGTTATCGATGACTACATATCAGGTATAAATATGACTTGAACAAAATCTAAAGACTTTACAGAAGAGCTACGTACAAAGAAAGTGTATGATGACTCATGACTAATAAGTCGCCTCATGATACCAACATTTAGTAGAAACCCTCATCATACTGTAGTATTTATTCAGGCTTTCGGGAACTAATTACCGAATACTTGGATCATCAGTGGCACTGTCAATGCTCCTCTTATTGATTTTGATCCTGCTAAATTCAAATCAAGGCACACAATTGTATAGATGGATTGAGTGAGAGCTGAAACCGTATCTGTAGCCAGAGAAATAAACACAAGAGACTATATATTCAGGCATACAAATGAAAAGGGCACTACCATAACCATTGTGTAGACACCGCCATCATACTGTGGTTTATTCAGGCTTTCGGCACGTAATTATGGAATACTTGATCAGACCCTTCTTGAATCCTTGGATCATCAAAGGCATTGCCAATGCTCCTCTTATTGTTTTGGTTCCTGATCATTCAAATCAGTGCACACAGTCATAAACATGGATTAAGTAAAAGCTGAGACTCATCTGAAGCTAGAGAAATAAACACACACACACACACACACACACACACAGTGTAACCACAGCCATTGAATTTAACTAATGAAGTAGGAATGTAACATGTGCATCTTTTCACACAAAAGATAAATGTGGTATTGACAGTTTTAGTTACCAAATCGAACACAGACATTGAGCAAATAAAGACCTGTTCGATTGACAGAAAAGGAACCTAAGGGGGCACAAAAGAAGTTGCTAAACTTGCTAGAAAAAAGTACGTGCTACGCTTACCAGTGCGCAACAGTGAAAAGAAACCCTTAAATGTCAGTGCTGAGCGTATCACCGCCGGCCAAAACGGGGCAACATATGGAGACCAGTCCTCAGCCTTGATATCCTGCCATGAAGAAGGTTCAATTTTCATTGCAGGTGAATGTAAAACACCAAGTATTTCACACTCAGAAAGATGGGGTTCATCCCCAAGTGACTTGCCAAGTAATTACCTCCAGTGAGTAGGACTCAAGTAACTTGAGATAGTCAGCAGTAGAACACCAAGCTGGAAGATAGAAAGCACTGCATATCTTGTCCAGGAGCTTTTTCTCATCTGGCTGCAAGGATTTTTCAGAAGCACCAAGATCTCTATGGCACCATGTCACTAGTATTATCGTTGCTCCTGGGGCAGCAACTCGAACCAACTCATCAACAAACTGCGAGTTTGACAAGAGAGGAACAGAATGAACAAATTGCAACTTGGAAAAGTACATACAAGTAACACAAACCACAATTATCATAGCAACTTAACAGAGATAGATAGGAGTGAAAATTTGTCATAGAAAAAACCTTGGCTTTATCAGGCATGTGTTCCCCACTCTCCATGGACCAAACCAGATCAAATTGCCCATCAGGAAAGGGTTGTGCTAGAGCATCTGCAACTTGAAAGGATGCCTGCTAGAACTTTCAGATCGTTACAAATAGATAAAGCAATAATAACTAAGAGCCACATATGAGATGAGACTCACATAGTGAAACATATCTTTTTGGCAATTACATTCAATATACACCATACACTATAAGTTTGAAATGAGAGTCATTCATATGTGAACGAGATGAAAAACAAGTTCACTAGTTCTTGGAAGTCCAAGCACTTCATTCATAAATCCTCCCAAAATTGAATCATATGAAACACATTCCATTGCATTGATCACATATGTGGGTCCCACACCAACATGCTTGATACTATGTACCTCCAGTTATACACGTATCAATACCTTATTGGCTAGACCTTGAGCAGCAGCAAGAGCAGTGGCCCTTTGAGCCTGGACCGGACTGAGAGTGATCCCTTTGCAATTGGCCCCATATTTGCTTGCCAAGTATCTAGAGCTGCCTCCGATCCCACACCCAACATCAACTACACTCTTGTTGTTTCTGATTGGAGACTTTTCTGCACCAAACAGTAATTGACCCTTCAGATTTCAGAACCTCAAAAACCCATCCCTCACTTAACTAATCAATCAAATCACTAAAAGCCAAAACACAAGTCAGAGCCAGAGAGAAAGACCAGAAATGCCGGCGAATCGGAGCACCTCGTCAATCATTCGGGTCTGGGCCGCCCGGTGGTCCGAAACCGAAACGTCGGCGGCGTTTAGGTCGTAGAAGCCGTGGTGCATGTGGTCGCCCCAGAGGTCCTCCCACAAGCCAGACGACTCGTCGTAGAGCTCGGCTATGCCCTTCTTCAGCTTCACTGCATCCATCGCCGTCTCCGCCACTGCTCTCAACTCAAACCCTCTCTTCTTAGAGCTCACTGCGACTGTGTTCGCACGAGCGAGACTCACAAGCGTGCGAGGAGGAAGGGTTGATGTTGACCACCCACCCGCCTGGTAGTTCAAGCTTGATATTGCCATAAAGCTAGAAAATATATACGTATATATAGAACGTACAGATCTGAAAAAATAATTTATAATAAAGAAGCCACTGAAATTATTTTGTCTGCAACTTTTGTCTTTTGGTCAAAACGATTAGTCCTTGCTGGTAACAGAGAACGTGAAGCCTTTAGAAGAAGGACTCACGCCTTCTTTCTCTATTATTAGGCAAAGCTGCATATGTACGTAACGTGAGCCGAGCATGAACAAAACGATGGCGTATCGTAATCGGCGAGGAGTGGTTAATGGCTAGCCACCTCAGGGATGACGCTCGGCTTTGCTATTAAAGAGTCGGGTACGATATATATAAATAGACATAGGGCATAGACACAGTGCACGTCATGCCCTAACTTTTTGTTCAAATTAATCATGTCACACCGTTCAAAAAAAAATTAATCAGGTCTTTTTTTTTTTCCTTCTCTATGCATAAACACTTTGTACCGCAGCGACATGATCAAAATCGGGTACAATATCTATTGGCTTACTATAAATAGACACAGTGCATGTGATGCCCTATGTGGCTATGTGAATGACTATACTTTTTGTCCAAATTAATCATGTCACACCATTCAGAACAAAAATTAATCACGTTATCTCTTTTTTCCTTCTCTATGCGTAAACATTTTGAACTGCAGCGACATGATCAAAATCGGGTACAATATCTATTGGCTTACTATAAATAGACACAGTGCATGTGATGCCCTATGTGAATGACAATACTTTTTGTCCAAATTAATCATGCCACACCGTTTAGAACACAAATTAATCACGGCATCTCTTTTTTCCTTCTCTATGCGTAAACATTTTGAACTGCAGCGACATGATCAAAATCGGGTACAATATCTATTGGCTTACTATAAATAGACATAGTGCATGTGATGCCCTATGTGAATGACAATACTTTTTGTCCAAATTAATCGTGCCACACCGTTCAAAAAAAAAATCACGTTGCTTCTTTTTTCCTTCTCTATGCGTAAACATTTTGTACTGTAGCGACATGATCAAAATCGTTTATGTTTTACATTATTAGCATAAGACTATCTTTGCGGAAAAATTAGCCAAATCGTAAATCACTAATCACTTTCAAGTGTTATTTGTTTGATGGAGTTGGATAACTAAACGATCTCAAATTTATTTGATTTCTTATAGAGACTATTTTTGAAAGATAATTTAGAAAACCACGACTCAATACTAAATGAACTAGGTGTCTCGAAATTATTTGGACAGTAGTATGTTTCATCTATAACAATGTTTCTATATCCATCTAATTATGGTTAAAGTAAAACGTAGTCACATAACTTTAACATCTTGCCTCAATTGCTATGTCTTTAATCAAAGAGATGTATGCTAGTGTGGTTTCCAATTTAGCGTTGGCGGGTTCGCGGTCGATCTTACGATTCCTAGGAGAATCTAGTTTCTTCCAACATGGTGTGTTAGGTTCTTCAAGGTGGTAGTAGGTTTAAACCTTGAGCTTTCTTGGGCAAGTTAAGCAGGGTTTGGAAACCGGGTGGCGATATAGTGATGAAGGAAATATATGTTTCGTAGAGAAGGACGTTGAAGCTATGGTTTTGAGTACCGGTCCCAAGTTTTTTTTTTCTATGATGCTAGTTGCTACAATCCCTATGAGACTCTATGATGGTGTGTCTAATCTCACTATGGTGTTGCTACCATCTATTTCAGTGTGGGTTCAACTTCACCGGCTCCCTTCGGCGTTGCACTTAACAAAGTGGCGTAAGTGGTCGGTGAAACTCTAGGGAAGTTTCTGTCGATATATAGATTAGTTGAAACTCTAGTGCAGCTATGATTGGAGCGGCGTTGTTGAAGCTGAAATGCTTATTTCTGCCGTCAGGTTTTCGTTTGGGTTGTAACAAGATGTTTAGGGATCAAATTTTGCGCTCCGTTAAGCCTTAATCCATTTGGTTGTTTATCGCATGTATCTTTGCTAGGGTTAAACGTACATGAGGTAAGGCTCAAGAGGCCAGCGCCTCAGGCCCTCTCCCCTCAGTTTTACGGGTCTACAAAAATGACATTTCTTGAAAAAATAGATGAGTAAAATATAAACAATGGTATTTACGAGAAAATTTAGCTCAAGTGAATTTTTTTTTACCTTAGTCAAGGTATCCCAAATGTTATCTAGACTCAAGGACTAATCCCTACGGCGCATGTGAAATGCTCCAACTGTGCATTGCAGCACAGTGCCTGACCACTTTGACAGCTTCGTGATTCGAACACGGGTACGAGATTCCCAATCTAGACGTTGATCTACTAAGCCACTTGCAGTGGTTGCTCAAGTGAAAAGTTGGTTGAAGGCACAGATGGATGCAGTGAATGTTCACTTGCTATACTTGAATAATATTTAATGTTCCATTAATCATTCTTAATATAATTGAAGGTTTGGTTGTTGGCTTGTAGGTTTGTGTTAAATTCTCACCCGTGACATTTAATTGATTGTACGGGTTTATTTTAAATTAATAACATGTTCGTCACTATTATGTATGTTAGATGCTGGGAAATTATGGTTCAATAATGATCCCCAAATGCAGAGACAAATAGGTTATGTCATCGAGTTATTACTTAATACTCTACAATATTCCAGGTTATTTTATGTAAACTTAATTGTAATTTGTATACTAATCAGTGTCACTTTTTTTGGAGTAACAAAATACATTGTAAAATACATTATGTTATTGATAAAAATGACGTACACCAAATATGTGTTGGTTCGACTTTGAACGTCTACCGATATTTTGTTGGAAAAAATGCCTAAGTCAATAGACTAAATGCTAGTCGGCTAATTACAACTAAATATAAATCAAGCAAGGAAAAGAAATCACTGATTACGAACCTAGTTACAGTTGGATATAAATTTTTACAAAACTTTCATCTTTCCTTTAATTTTATTCTTATGTCGCTAAGTAAGTTATATTAGTTGAGACGTGGTTGGTTATTGAACTATTGATGATTATAAGAAAATAATAAGAACGTTAGAGCATCTTTAGCAGACTTTCTATCTTAGCTCCTTAGCTATTTTAGAGAGTATGTTTAGTTTTTCAGCTATTTTAGCAGCTACACCAGTCTCCTAAGTGGCTCTCTATTTTAACTTTTAACTATATGGCTCTTAAATATAGAGAGCGAAATAAGGCTCTCTATTTTTTTTGTTAATTTAAAATATTTATTTTTAGTTATTTTATGTAATTATTAAATACACTTAAGCTATTTTTTATTTATTAAACAAATAATATAAATTCAATACTAACTACTTTAGCTAAAATTTAGTTAAAAATAGCTAGTATTACTAAAGATGCTCTTATACATGTAATATTGGATGAAAATTAAAATCTAATCAGCCTAGTATTTAGTAGCAAATTAATTAGTCCCATACAATAGTTTTCTCTTTGAGTAGTATATATATAGGGCTAGCTGCAATTGCTTGAGTTTGGTGGGTGTTTACGTGTCACACTCCGGACTCAGGGTCAGAATTTTTTTTTACATTTTTCCGAAATTCGAGATGTGAGTAAAAATAAAAATAAAATAGAAAATAAAATCGACACTTGGTGAAATTAATTTCTTATTTCAATATAAAAGTTCATACAACTTAGGCTTACTAAAAGTACAACTTTTGAACAATAATCTTACATGTGTAAACTCTAACTCTAATTGCTTCAACTCTTTAACCTTCATAGTTCTCGTATCTAAACAAAACTTGCAAAATCTATAATGGGGTGAGCTCAACCTGCAGCTCAGTAGGAAGCTATTCATCTTCAAACAACAGATAATCAAACAACAATTTATACAGTACGCATGAATGCATTTTCTATTCCCGAGAATTCATATAGTAGAATAGACTGAGCTTACACGTCACATACCGTGTATTTTACCACAAGGGTAACCCCGAATATCCTACAATATGAATAAACCCCCACCCCAAATCAATTTCCCTAACCCTCTTTTGCTAGTCATCTTGTCCATTCCCCTGTCACCAGTCTCGAATTACCCTTTAAATTTCCTATACTAATTGCTCAATAACATTGGGTATACATGAAAACATGGTACCTACTGAGGTTATGGACTCAACTACGCAAAAGATAATTTCATCACATTCCTTCCAATAACATATCTCAATTGCCACCCTTATTCCTTCCCACAAACAGTTTAAATGATGCAGTAAATAAATAAGCTCATTCATATAAAGTTCAATCATTCCACATTCCAAACAAACCATACCACCGAACATATATAATCAAACAAACAAACCCAAATAAGTCGAGGTTCCCCGATCCCCCTACCTGGATTCCGAGCTATTAAGTAGATACACATCCCTGCATAATAAGTAAATATCCAAGTACAATTCACATGTTCGTAACTTCATAAGCACATAATTTATTTAAAAAACAAAGCTATCATTTTGACCTAGGAATGCACTTTTCTATAAAAGAACATGTTTTAAGAAGAATGTACCTAAAATCTCATACCATTTGGAAATCATTTGAAGTGCCAAAGAAATATATGAAATTATTTATAGTGCAGTGAAACTGATGTGAATGACTTAACCTTGCAGTGGCCTAATTACCTCTTATGAACTCTGAAAATGATGTGATTGGTTTTGTTTAAAAGCTGAGAATGTCTAGTTTCATGTTCTGGCATGGTATTCCTAAACAAATTTGAACAAGGAAAACTGTTGACAGATATAGAAACGTACTGACTGTGCAACATAATCTAGAATTTCCAGCTGCAGGACCCTTAACTTCGAAAAATCATAACTTAATCTACAAAACTCATTTTTAGGATATTCCAACTATGAAATGATATTTAACATGTTTAGACATGAAAGTTCCATGAAAATACTAACTTCAAATAACCAACGTAAATGTACAGTTTTTAACAAATAGTTTACTAGGTCAGAAACTCAAAAAACTAGTTATGGCAGTGCAGAACCCTGTTTTCAACCTTCAGTTTAACCATTCAATCCTAGATAAAATTCTACCAAATATAGCCCTTATGAAGACTGAAGTACAAGCTTTCAAAACATGCAAATGGTTTCCAAGAATATGGTCTAGATTATAAAGTATAGCTGCTCAAATTTAGTTAAATGACAGTAGTTCAGAATTTTCCCAGTTAAAGGTTTCCTCAATTCCTACCAATTATAAAGTTCCTGATCAGTTCTAAGGTTCTATAAATGATGTATACAGGTTTCTTAATCACTCCAATCTTCTATTGTCAAAACAATATAAGAATTCGAACCCAACAAGAACCTAAGAAGTAGTCAGGACACCCAAATTTGTAGAACCAAGCATTGTAACCATTCTAATCTATTTTTCTATGTTCAGAAACTAGTCCATTAAACCCCAGATTAACAAAGAACTCAGATGTCTAAAATCTATGCTAATCATATGAACAAAGTTCAATAAAGATTGAAATAGATTCTAGGATTGAATCAAACTTTTGAATCCCAAATTGAACTCCAATCCTCCGAAGCTAGTCTTCGCAATCCTTTCTTAAATGATCTCCTTCCCAATTCCTTCTTTTTCTTCTACCTCTTTCTTTCTTTTTCTTTTCTTCTTTGTCCCTTTTTCAAATTTGTTTCTTTCCCTCTTTCTCTTTTCTTTCTATTCTCTTCTCTATCTGTTTCTTTCCCTCTTTCTCTTTTCTTTCTATTCTCTTCTCTTACTCACTCACTTACTCACTCTCACGTTCTTCTGCTATATTTTCGCATTGTGGAGTGGATACAAATAAGCTAGCTAGCTCCTATTTATAGGACAACTGAACTTGGCCAACAAACATAGATATTACTATATAATGTAGAAATAGATGTGTTTGTCTAATCTTATCACTTAAAAACTTAATCATCAAGTATTCAAGGGATAGACATCAATGTTCTTATCTAAAAACTTGACAAGTAAAACAAAATTACATAACTTAGCTATCAAGAATTTTATGCAGGTGGTGTCATGATATTAACCAAAACACATACACCTCATGCTAGGTTGAATATGTTCTCAAATGAAACTGCACTAGTAGCTGATAAACATGTTTTTAGCTACCAGTTTAACAAAAAGTTAAATTTAACTTTAGTTTATATATTATGCTAGAGTTAATTTTTGATGCAAAATAGTTATAATATTACTAATATCTCATTTTAACTACTCTGTTGGAGATGCTCTAAATAAATTACTTTAGCGGAACTGGCTGTGCCTCCTTTCCTCATAGGGCTGGTCCGAATTCGATTCTCATAATTGCTACAACTTGAATTATTATTTTTCCTATAATATGTGCATGCCAATTTTCATAGGACCTCAAAATCTTATGTCTGGGCTAATTTTGATTGGTTAGATTTGTTTTAAATCTCCACTCCACAAGCCCATCTAACGGCTGAAATCAGAAGCCCCTAGCAGTAGCACCATTTTGATCCGCAACGGAGAAGTTCTTTCAATTTTAAAATGCGAAAAACTCAGGCGGGCACCAATAGGCCATAAAGCCATTGCTGTTAACACTGTGTGTCTAAGTAGCTTCAAACTCATCGAAGATGGATCTGGGTTATCTTCTACACCTGCTAATTCCTTCATGGAACTCTGTGAGTACCCTCTCACACCCTTTTTTCTCTAATCTCATCTTCCCAATTGATCAATTAATCAATTTGTTATGTTCAGGTTGCTATACTGGCATTGTTCTTTACTTACTTGGCCATTGCTGGATCTATACTCCCCGGAAAAGTTGTTCCTGGAGTCATCTTACAAGATGGCTCTCGTCTTCATTATCGCTGCAATGGTCTGTATTTATTATATGCATTCTTACATACGCACACCAGGTGTTTGTTGAAATGTCTGCGTGGCTCCTGTGTTATTACTTCAATGAACCTTTTGTTTCTACTGATTTTTACAGGTTTAATATCACTTCTGCTGCTGGCTGGGCTTCTAGGGGCTGCTGCTAAGTTGGATATCATAGCACTTACTGTATGTGGTCATTGGATTATTGATTTCTATGTACTGACTATATTTTGGCTGATATTGAAAGTTTACTTGATTGTTCGTCTAGTTACCGCCTGCTTCCGATTTTCATTTACATATAACTATAAAATGTAACTTTATTCGCATATTACATGGGCTGCAAAAATTGAAGATGATATAACTATACCCTCAAATTGGCCAAAATTTGAATAATATCAAATGCCATAAGGGAAACCACTTTAGTAACTGAAATGGGATTAATGGTTTTGCTGGAAAAAAGAGAGAGAAAGAAAAGAGAATTTATTTTCATACTCACAGCTCTTGCCACAGATTTGAGGCAAAAAAAATAAAAATGAAGTGCTAAACTTAAAGAGCATACTGGACAGTTCCAAGCTGTTCTTTGTGCATTGGGTGCATACCTCCAAACTTATCAAAATTGCATACACCAATCATATCTCGTTCGTCATTTATCCATGAGAATGATTGTTTGACCTTCCTTGATATGGGTCAATTTCCTTGTGACTGAACAAAATTGATATATCTAAAGCTGTAAATTATAAGGTTATAGTGATAATTTTTTATTTTCTTTTTCATCAACTTATTGTGTATGGATGTGCATCAGAAATTGAACGTGTGTATTAAAATCATAAGAATGTTTACAGGTGATAGCAGACAGAGGACTTGAGCTGTTATCAACAACTTTCCTGTTGAGTTTTCTGGTAAGTTAGGAATCTATTGACATGTTGTTTTTGATTTTGCAGTTGTAGATTTGAAATAGATAGTGGCATTGTAGTTTGTGAAGTGCACACACAAATCTTATATTGGCATGCTTGTTTAAGATGAGACTGTCTTTATTACAACTCAGAGTGACAACTGCTAGAGGAAAAGGTTGAGCTTCTCAATGTTGTTGGTTTGGTTCTCATATGGAAAAGCCTCCATATGCACACCACCACAACCTCATAGTAATTCAGACAATGTCAGTGTGGAAATACCATAGATAAGCCAGAACTTCAATATGAAATTAACTTGACTGGATAAACTCTTCGATCAAGCTTTCAAATGATTTTGCATTGTAATCGGTGCTTCATTTACTTCTCAACCCCATATGGTAAAGAAGAAACTCATTAGTCTGCATTCACTTTTGTTTAACTCTATGTGACCATATCTTCCATTTTCAGCAGATGAGTATTGGATCATTGTGATTGAGTTGTCTTCTTTTGTCTGTTTGATTTCTTATTATGTTAGGTCACACTGGTACTTTACGCTGTTGGCTGCAAATCGAGCAACCGGAGTTCTTCCTTAAAGCCTCATGTGTCAGGGAACCTTCTAGATGACTGGTAGTTTAACAATTTCTCTAACTTAGTTCCAAGCAATCTCCATTTGGAGAAATTGTTTATGTTCATATATGATGTAGACACTGGTAAAGATCTTTTATATACATATAAATGGAGACACACACACACACACACACACATTTCCCTGCCCCGTCTTTTTCTTACCTACCTGTGGGAATTTTTGCATTTTCCTTTTGACAAATTTTTATAAAGAAAACATGCTAGGAAAAGATATTATACATGTAGTTTAGTACTGATACTGTTAAACAATCCTATCCTTGACACTCTGCCTTTTGCATGATTTCTCGAATCAATCTCGTCTTGCTGGACAAAGAACTGATCTTTGATTTTTGTCTTCACCGCTGCATTACATTCAATGATCGAAAATTTAATAATTAAAGCCTGAAAGCTTCAGTTTCTCTATTTGCTTCAATCCCTTGGTGAATTGATCTTACAGTAATATTAACACGGACAGTCTAACTTTGTTTAATAGGTGGTTTGGAATACAGCTGAACCCTCAGTTTATGGGCATCGACCTCAAGTAAGTAATCTAGTCTTCAATCTTCATGGCACGCTTCCAATATACGCCCATAAAATCCGTACTATACTACTATACCCATAACCACCTCTTTTTCCAATGTCTCAGTAATTAGTTGTTATTTTAGATGTGTGTTATCTTTCTTATATGAATCTTGATCCCCTTAAACTCATTATTTAACAGTTATCCATCTCTCAATGCAGTCTGTCTTTGAATCCTTTTGTCTCTTTTGCTTTCCATTTCTTTTTCACTCCTTTGGGCAAGAATTCTCTTTTCGTAACGTTACCAATTGCTATGAAGTTTAGGCCTGCTGAAGTAAATGAGATGAATATTTGGTCTGATATTATGATGTATATGAAGCTTGTAAAGATAATGATATTCTCTTTCATAGGTTTTTCTTTGTTAGAGCTGGAATGATGGGCTGGCTATTTATCAACCTTTCAGTTTTCGCACGAAGTATCCAAGAGGGCACATTGAGTCAATCAATGATCCTCTTCCAGTTATTCTGTGCGGTAATCTTGGACCCCATTTTAGATGTGTATTTTCCGAAGGATAAATCTGCGTATATATGTATGTTTATTATATTTGTGCTTCTATACATGTTTCAATCTGGTGTGCTGTGCATAAACAAAAATGATGTGGTGCTTGCTTATCATCACCGATAATTGGTGGGCAACCACTTGGTCTACTCATTGTAAATGCTCATCTTCTCCCACTAGACCATTTCTTCCTCCATCTCTCTTTATATGTATATATATTTATCTACATTCTGCTTAGTTGAATTGTTGCAAGTGATTACTGAGAATTGTCCTTGTTTTTTCTTCCAGTTATACATCCTGGACTACTTTATTCATGAGGAGTACATGACCTCCACGTAAGTGCATTACCTTGTTGTCTGGTTGAATCATTCAATCATAGTTTTCTTCTGTTACAATCTGCTTTTACATTTATGAAGAAGCATCTTTTGCCTCGAAATTATTCTGGAATGCTCTTACCCTCTGACAGATTCTACCCCACACATTTGTCTGACAATATGCCGCACACAATGCCTATTGTATCTTCATTGATTTCTGATTACTATAGCCATTTATTTTATTCGTTTTTATGTACTTCTTGGTGTATATCCGTTTTCATGTATAGTGAGAAAGAATTTAGTTAGCTTGGTCTGTAATATTTCTTCTGGTATTATGTTTCATTTTTTTTTTGTGATGATTAAGTCCCATGTGAATTTTGGTCATTTATGTTTGTTTTCTTTGCATATCCAGTCTATCTTTACATGGTTTCCTTTTACAGATGGGACATAATTGCAGAGAGATTGGGCTTCATGCTGGTATTTGGAGATCTAGTGTGGATTCCTTTCACGTTCAGCATCCAGGCATGTAACACTGGACTTGAGCAATTTAACTGGTTTTGTGTGTTCCGATACATTTTTGTCAGAACTCAGATTGACCATTGCCAGAGAACCGTTAGAGTTAAAGCATATTTGTTCTAGGTTTTGGGAAACTGAGGAATGATTTTGGAGCATCATTCAAACCCTCAGTTGTATTCTTCATTGTAATAGTTATCTGAATTTTGATGTACTTGTTATAGGGCTGGTGGCTTCTGAGTAACAAGGTGGAGTTGAGAACAGCCGCTGCCATTGCAAATTGCTTAACTTTTGTGATAGGGTAACTTTCCATCAACATTTAGTTGGCATCCGAAGATCTATTAAGTAATTTCTTTTCGTGCATTTCGTCATGTTGAATTTTAAAATCCATGCTGGACAGGTACCTAGTATTTAGAGGAGCCAACAAACAAAAGCATGTTTTTAAGAAAGACCCGAAAGTGCCTATATGGGGTAATCCTCCGAGGGTCATTGGGGGAAAGTTGCTTGCTTCTGGTTACTGGTGAGCTCTTCTCATTCCTTATCATCTTTTTTTTTCTTCTCATCATTATCGTCATCACTCTTATGATCTAAAGATAAAAATCAATGAAGGTAAACAAAAAGCCAAGGTAATGGAAGTACATTGTTATTTAAAGATGATATTTGGGCAATGTTGAAGCAACTTTGTCTTTTATTTTAGTGAATACAGTTTCAGAATTTGATTTCGTTCCAGAATTCTTTTAGGAAAAGGAAATGAGTGAAGACAGTTTCAGAATCATCAACTGATCAAGTCAAATGACTTAATCTATCAATAAGAATTATTGGTAATTGAATAAATCACCCAGCAAAATTTCAAACTCTGATGCGAATGAAATAACATATTTGATTGGTCTCTAAATACAATACGGTAGGAGGAACACCTGCCTGGACTGCTTGATCATGGAATCTAAACTCATAAAGGTTGAAGTAATTTGAAAATTGAATTGGATGTTGTATTCGACATCTTATACATGCTCTATCATCCATATCTGTTTAACAAGTATCAGAAATAATGAACAATTGCAACTTACCATACGTAAAGTTATTACCAATTTTTGTATTGTGGCCTTGTGGGAATTGGGGGTTGACTGACTCTTACCCATAGTTATTGGTTTAGGCAAATGATGACTGAAATAGTTGTACATTGTCTCTGAATGTATGAATTGTATATCTCATCATAATAGTATGATGTCCAATGCTGGCATCGACAATCTGCCTTACAAGCACAGAAGCATATGAAAACTTCATGATGTTTCATCACATACTCCCATTCTGTTTATTTTGTGCAGGGGAATTGCAAGACACTGTAATTACCTTGGGGACTTGTTACTTGCACTGTCTTTTAGTTTACCTTGTGGGATGAGGTAGGTTCCCAATTCCTTTAAAAATGTTCATACTAATTTCTTATAAAAAGAATTCTCCATTTTAAGACTCACTCATTTTGCAGTTCTCCAGTTCCATACTTCTATCCAATTTATCTTCTTATTCTGCTTATATGGAGAGAAAGAAGAGATGAAGCTCGTTGTGCCGAGAAATATAGGGAGATCTGGGCAGAATACCGCAGACTTGTCCCGTGGAGAATATTGCCTTATATTTATTGATAACCATTCTCTGCACTCGTTAACCATGCGATGAACTGATGAAGTGTAGAAGCAGTTATGACCAAAAAAGAAAAAAAAAGAAATGTAGCTCATGCATTCTTGTTAGTACTAGAGTTGTACCAAATGCCTGCAACACACGAATGATATATTGCTCATGTTCCTCGTTAGTGCCATGAAAAACAAATCCAAAATGGAACATAATTCATCCTCGCTGTTGTTTGCTGGATCAAAACTGAGAATTTGGTATTTGTTTTATAAGAAAACCGAGCATTTGTTTTGGGTACATCGCTTTTCAATATTTATGTTGAGCCTATTGATATAAACTTAGTGATTCGTTGTTTGAGTGAAGCCTATCTACTTATCTAGTTAATGAGTGTGATGGTCGTCTTAGCAGTTTGCTTTTGTGAAGTCGCACTCAGCACGCCCTTAAATCCGTACGAGGATCAGAAGGGTCCGCCGGAAGCAGTTCTCAATTTTTTTTTTCCTTCTAGAAAATGGGCTCTCTGAGTCTGGCTAACGTTACAGTAATTTTTTCTTTTGGACATTTGCTACCATTACAGCATTGATATACAGTGAGTTTTTCGGATTGAAATAATGTTGTTTCAATTATGGGTGGTCCAAGTGATGGCAGATGAGCAAGCGGTGCCTAAAGTTAATGCATTTTAGGGTACAATAATGTGAGAATGCAATGCACGCTAAAATTGTTGATTCACCAATTAATATAGCTATTTAATATAGCATCATCGAAGAAGCCAACGAAAAGTCTGATGATTCTGATGCCAACTTTATAATTGTTGTTGTGTGGTTTCTTGCTTTGCTTGGTTGTTGAGGAAGAAAGCAAGCATTTTTCAATTGCTTAGTTTTGCGGTATCAATATCAGTCTCAGTCAAATGCACAGAGCCACAGACAAAGTGAGTAAGAGTCTAAGAGAGGTGGTGGGTGGGTATGGCCCCTTGTCATCCTTTTGTGTCTCTTTTATCAATGCCTCTCTCTCTCTCTCTTCTCTCTCTCTCGTCCTTATCACTCAACATAAAAAAAAGCAAAGAGGTCCCCTTCAATAAAAGAAGAGGGCAAAGGAGTGGTTGTGGAATCAGCCTCAGCCCCTGGCTGGTACTACCTCCTCCTTAGAGGTTTATGGAAACTTGGAATCTATAAACAAAGACTAGGGATGATGGTACCTATCTTTACTCGCCTTCCTTCAAAATTTGTAAGTTTGTCATTTTAAAAAGTGATGAAGCAATCATGCAGTTGCTATGGATTTTGGACTTGAACTCAGGAACGAAAGCGGCGGTAGAGATCTTAAGTTCAAATCTTGTCGTACAAAAAGTAAAAGTTTGACGAGGTCTAAAGAAGAATGCAGAGTCTATTAGCGGGTTGTGAAAATTTACAGAGGAAAAGGGGGGAATGCACATTTCTTAGTGTCCAAAATCTAGGGATGAGGTTTCCCATTTTTCAGAGATTTTTTGGCACAATGTTGAATGAGATTTCATCTTTTCTTCGAAGATCAAAACAAGAAAGAGAACTTTCAGGGACTAAAAGTCTAATGTCAATGGTCAGAATGCAACCAAGTTTGGAGATTACATAAGAGACTTTTGGAGATTTTAGATGGCTATGAAACTCAACTTTCTTATATGAATCACGTCCTTTTATACCCTCAAGAAATGCATAAAAGGGGTTTTGGGTCTTTTCCTCTTCTTCTAATTTTGGAGTTAGGGGGACAGGTTAGAGCATCAGCAGCGGAGACTCATCTTTTGAACTCAAATTTGGGTCCAAATTGGCTGGAATCTAAATTTGAGTCCATCAGAATAGTGTACAAAAGAACTTACTTTGTTGGATATCACAATGGTGCAGAACTCATTTTTGGACTCATATTTTTTGAATCAAATTTGGGTCCCGAATTTAAGTCATCCCCATTATAGACTCAAATTTGAGTCTCTCTCATTTAGATGAATTTATCTCTCCAAAATCTCTCTCTTTTAGTTGCACATGGGGGGACCCAAAAAAATATGTCCAATTTTTTTGAGTCCAAACTGGACCTATATTTGAATCCAACATTTGAGTATATGGCAAGTACAGGTCATATTTTCTCTGATCCACTGTGGATGTTTTTGGACCCAAATTTGGATCCTCATTGTGAATGCTCTAAATTGAGTTTGATGTTTCCTTCATGGGCCCAAATTATTTATAAATTTCATCATCAATTATTCGTCTTTGAAGTAAATTGGAACATTTTAAACGTTTTCATGATTATTTCTCTTCGTGTCTTTTAAACCATAATTTACTTCAACTGATGGCTTCTACTTTTTTTTTATGAGAGTCCAAGAAATAAAACACACCATCTCCATATTTTCAATGTTTTTTTTTGTAATAAAAACGGCCCAAATCCAAAAAAGACACATTCCAAAGGAGTCAGAAACTCGGACATGAAAGGAGTCAAACGCCTTAGGCCTACAGTTGTTAAGAGTACATGATTTCTATATATTAATTTTTTTTATTATTATACAACTAGTCGTTCTTGAGTCAAATTCAAAACATCTCACCAAGAGAACACTTATGCAACTAGACCAAATAATTTTAGATACATATATTAATTTTAGAATATGTATTTCTTAGACAAATTATACGTCATTTCTTTTTGTCGTTGCACTTAAATTCGAGTCGTAATAGACGTATTTTGTCATTCTTTTTTATTTTATTGCGGGTTTAACGGTTCGCTTCGGGCCCAAAAATCTCAATTTCGGGCCTACAAAGTGCATATGCAAATTGCAGCTCTGCTTATTAAGCTCCAAAGTTATGTTAATCGTCATAATGGAACACATCATCTACAATTCAATGAAGGTTTTTACTCTTCTATGCAGCAGTAATAATATAAAGTGAAAACAATGGGCGAGGCACAGACACACAGTACACTCACTTTAAGAAAGACGGACGTTAAAGCATCTTTTTTTTTTGGTGCAAACGTTAAAGCATCTTTGATAATGCTTCAATCAATTTCTATATTGAATTGAGCATCCTTCACATTCAATACTCAATTCAATACAGACTATATGTAGCTGATTTTTCAGTCTCTTAGCAGAAAATATATAGTTCTTTACCGACAAATGAATATTTGGACTGTGGAGCTTGCTTGTTGGATATGCATCAAACTCTTGGAAGTGATGGTGAGGGAGACAGATGAGAGAGAGAGAGAGAGAGAGAGAGGCAACTAAGTAGCTAAAAATATGAATGTGGCAATATGAGTGATCAAGCATCTAACATGTGTGTGGGTGGGTCGGTGTACTTGTCTGGAGGGTTTAGCTATTCTCTCTTTTCCCATTAGGGTAAAAGCAAGAGGAAGTGTGAAACAAGAAATTCCCATGCACAAGTATTACCAATACTTGGTTTCTTATCTCATTACACCAGGCATCCTTTCTTACTCTTTCTCTTGTTATGTAGATGAAAGAGGGGTGTGAGGTTTAAGTGGCATTCGCGTGGGTGGAAAAGGTAATGGGTTTCTGGTACGAAAGATTTAGAGAGGCAAGAAAACCTACACGTTTCTTTTATTCAAATTCTTATTACTTCTTCTATCTAGAAGAGCGTCAACATCAACACTTCTTCTATGATTTTTTTAATCATAGAGTGTTGATTTTGACGCCTAAAATCCTACTCAAAAGAGACATATCGAAGCATCAATATCGATTTTTGTGTTGACGTCTGTAAAAAAGAAGTCAACATCCATTGAACTAACTAAAGTCAAATTCAATCAAGGCTAAAATAATCCTACTTTGAGATTCGCACAAGTGGAATGCATGCAAAATGTAATTTTACGTGGACAATAAAAAGGAGGCTACATCTTTCGATTTAATATACTGTTGTCTCATTTGGCTTTTGCTTTCTGCAAACCTCAATAATCAAATAGAGTATCATTGTATTAAATGTCAAAAGATAAGAATGTGGTTTTAAATGCTAACTAGAAACATCATGCATGCAAAAATGACATGAATTTATACGGTCACGTTCACTTGGTGAATCAATAATTTGTGGTACTCACATTTAAATTTAATTCACTTTTTTTTTTAAATGAATATATTTTAATCTAAATTTTGGAAATTAAATTCAAATATAGGTGATTACAAATTCTTTAGAACATTTTTATCAATGCTAACTATTTTTTAATTAAACTTTAGCTAAAGTAGATAAAAAGCTATTTTGGCTAGCCAGTTTGAAAATACGTATGTATCAATGCTCTCTACTTTAGCTAGTATTGAATTTAAATCATTTTTTAATGAATAAAAAATAGTTTAAGTATATTTAATAATTACACAAAACAACTAAAAATTAATGTTTTAAATTAACAAAAATAATAGAGAGCTTCATCTCGCTCTCTATATTTAGGAGTCATATAACTAAAAGCTAAAATAAAGAGTCACTTAGGAGGCTGGCACAACTGCTAAAATAGTTGAAAAACTAAACATGCTCTCTAAAATAGTTAAGGAGCTAAGATAGAGAGTCTGCTAAATATGCTCTTAATCCACTAAGTGAAACTTTTTTCTTTATTTCCATTACACATCATATTTTCATTATTTGAACATTTATCTTGAAAGTCATTATTTTTAAATCATTTCTACAAATAATCAACCAAAAGAATTTTCATTTATATTCACTTGACTAAGCCTATATCAAATAAAATTATGATTTTAATAAAAGTTAACATTCACGTGATATAAATTAACCGTTCATTTGTTTGATACAATTGTATGAATAAACGATCTCCGTTTTGGTTAATTTTTTTGTGGCGAGGATTTTCAAAGGGTGATTTGAGCTATTCAAATTATGATAAATAAATAAAATAAAGAGAAGAGTTCGGATGAGTTCATCCAAACTGATCAATTTGGATCCGAATATTTTACAAAAATTTTAGAAGAAATGACAATTTTTATCCTTATTCCACACATCCCTAGATGCTAGTGAAATTCGAACATGTGACCTCTACGGTATTGGTTTTACAAATTTATTTTAGGATAAATATTGTAAAAGAAAACTGCAGTCTAGTCAGACAAAAATAATTCTTTTTTTATTTTTTTTGAAACTAAAAGAATTCTCTTTAATGTAACCAAGTGGTGAGAGAAGGTGAAGAATTATGTTAGAATTATATTACGTCAGGAGTTTTTTTTTTTTGAGAGAAAGCGACAATTATATTAAACTGAAAAAAGATTACAACTGATAGATGTAGAAACTACATCAAAATAACAAATAACGAAAGTAAAATAAACAAGAACAGTAAACTGAACGACATAATCTGATGCAAGATTGCATGAAACAACAGACACGGGTGTCAGCCGCACTGTGAGAAAGTAACCGGTAGTATGCTCGACCATGCGGATCCAACGCAGCAATTGACCAAAACCAATCCTACGCAAACCCGAGGGAAAACTTCTACCAAAGTAAATGGTAGTATGACCGACCATGCGAATCACACACAAGAATGGACAAAAACCAATTTTATGTGAACCCGAGGGAAATCTTCTACCTAAGTAACCAAAGAATCGATACCACCGATCCTGAACTAGAGCCAATCCAAATCCCAAATCGAAAGCCATGCACAACTATCCCATAGCCTCCCAGGATCCCAGATTCGGAACCAACGGCCTCCCAGAGCAGATACCCGTACCTTGTCCCAAGAGCAACAACAAGCCATGCTACTAGCAAAACCAAGTCTAATGAGTGCCCCCAACAAAACCTCTAATCGCCCAAAAAGGACATCAAAGGGTCGGTGGTAGCATGACCTAATTAGAGAGGTACTAGATGAAACATGACCCAACCTGAACAGAGAGGCACGAACACCATCATCCGCCATCACTGCAGCCACCACCATCATGCCTTTCAATGAAATTCGCACATCCACAGACCTAGCCTCACCTTTACACGGATCCAAGGATACATAACAATCAAGAGAAAACCTCTCTTGAACCAGGACATCACCATAGCAGATCCGCCTCCACCACGAACGAAGAGAGTTAGAACCGGGATCCCAAAGACAGATCGGATCCAGCAAACCCAATAAACCATGCCCACAACCAGGTTCGTTCCTAGCAGTAGCGAAAACATCTGATCGACAAACCGAAGAGATACGGGTGCAACAACGCTTAGGTTGAACTGAGGATAACCACGAACTCAATGAGAACGACAGACAGGCACCACGAGGAGGAGAGACCTCATCGCTGGCCAAGGTGCTCGACAGGCGAAACCCTAGGGAGAGGGTTTGCCGCCGCCAGAAGAGAGGAAGAGAGAAAGCGATAGCTCTCATAGGGTTCCCCACTTGTTGTCAATCAAACTTTTTTTATTACGTCAGGAGTTTGAACCCCTCCAATGTAATAAAAAAAATTATCTTCAAGATGACAAACCCCTGGGGGGTAATGGCTAAAATTAGGTGTGCTGTATCTGAATATTTTGGCCATTTTATTTCTCCAGAGGTCTCTTCAGCCGTACTTGTTCTCCATGTTGATGTTGTGGCAGCTACTTGGTATGCCCCTACTTACCCAATGGTGAAGATTAATTGTGATGGAGGTTGGGATGTTGGGGGCAATAAGGCTGGTATTGGAGTGATCGTACGGGACTCCATGGGTGTTGTGATTAATGGTTCTATGAAATCCTGCTTATCATCTTCTATTTTACAGTCAGAAGCGTCTGCTATCCTTGAGGGTCTGGTCCTAACTAGGACCCTTGATCTTCATCATGTTTGTTTTGAGTTGGATTCCGAGCAATTGTTCAATGCAATTACAAAGAATTCTCTTAACTATTGTTGGAGCATCTATCCTCTGCTTAAGGAGATTAGGCGTCTCATTGTTGGTCTGCAAAATTGTCACTGGAGTTTGGTACGGAGGTCTTCTAACGCTGTGGCGGATTGGCTTGCTAGGCAAGCTAAAAAGGGGCTGGATTTGGAAGATTTGATCAATCATCCTCCACTCTCTTTCCTAAATGTGAAGTTCGATGGACTTCTTGCTCCTCCGTCTTTAGTTTAGTTTTTTGTGTTTGTTTGTTTTGTCAGTTTTCTTTTCTGTCTGTTTTCTCTGTTGTTCTCTATTGCAGTTTTACTGTGTTGAATGAAAATTCATTGTTCAAAAAAAAGGATGACAAACAAAAATCAAGACAAAAATTTTAACCGATCAAATCATTGTAGACATCATTTGTGAATTTAAACCATCACATCAATAAATTGGATAACGAAAAGTAGTGAACATATTAACAAAGCCAACGTGTCTTAATTCGACAAAAATCATTTTAGAGATCATTTGAGTTCTCTTGGAAACTTAAACCATTGCCACATGAATAAAAGGACATGTATACGAGTTCATTAGGAAACATACAAAATATCATAGTATTAGTATCATTTAGTATTCCTGTTGAACACTAGTCTACCTAAATTTGACATGAAAAAATATAAAAAGTCTTGAGGCAAACCAACAGATTTCACGTACCCAATGCAACTATAGCGAAAATATCATGTCCAAAATAACATGTCAAGGCCAAGCACTTACAGTGAGAATATCTTCCTCTTTGTAGCCTATAGTGATGGTTCAATCTAAATGCCCGTAAACATTACATTATCTTTTTAAACTCCAACTTAAAAGATAATTCTTTAACGCTAATTTTTCGGAACATGCAAAAGTGTCTTCACAGTTAGCAACTAAAATAACACACATCACCAAGCGGCGGGAAGCAAATTTTGGCTTCAAGCAAATAACAGACATCACACTTTGATGGTTCGGTTAAATCTCATCACTAGGCAACGGCTGGCTTTGTCCTTCGAGATGGTCATGGCATTCCTATTTTGGCTTCAGCTACTCAACTTGGCTATGCAGATGTTTTGATTGCAGAGGCGATGGCTTTACGTGAAGGTCTTCGACAAGCTTTATGCAAAGGTTATGATACTATTTATGTCGAGGGTGATTCACTTCTTCTGATTTAGGCCATCAATGGCAAGATGCATGCTCTTTGGCGAATCAAGCTGCTTGTGCTAGATATTCTGAAGTTGGTTGGTTACTGTGCTCAAATCTCATTCACACATGTCCTCCGAGAAGCAAATTTTTTGGCAAATGCTATTACTGACTTAGGTCACGATCATGACACTCAAGTCTGGGAGCAGACCTTACCTCCATCAGCTATTCAAGCTTATCACTTAGATCAAATTGGTGTTGGTTGCCCAAGTGGCTTTGTGTTGTAATTTTCTTTTCCTATCAAAAAACAAAAATAACATGCATGTAGAACTGCAAACATCCACTCGCACTTCTATTTCTTATTCTTTTTGTGACATCTGCTTCTATGTCAATCTTTAATTTTGATTTTAGATGTATTTAAATCTCCAAAAATACATGAGCACATATAGTACTTTCAAAGTTGAAATATATATAAAAAAAAACGCATACCTAAATGAAAAAAAAAAAAACAAGTAGAAAATATAAGATTGTTTGTTAGATTCCAGAATAAGTATATGTTTATATGTGTGAAATTGTCACTTATATATCTTACAAAAGTGAGACCCACCTTTGTAACGAATTCAATCAACGGCGCAATTAATAAATGTGGTACAAATAATTTTATTTTATTCAATATGTACGTGACGAAATTGAATGTTCTAACAATCATTGTCAGGACGCTCGAGATTTAAACCTCGTACGGCACCTGACACCACACTTAAAAGTAGAAACCCTATAGAAAAATATTTATCTTCTCTTTTCCTAACATCGATATATCAAACCCAAACGCCCCCAGTGGATACTGGATAGTAGGGAATCTCAAAACCAAGTGGGGAGATCTGTTTTCTTCTGTGCCTGGGGACCCTCTTTATTTTGTGTGTTTCCTGAAGAAACCCACAAAAGCATGACTGACACGTACCAGTAAACAATAAAAAAAGTAACCTAGGCTTTTTTACCTCACCTACCAGAAATGAACATTACCAACAGGGGAAATAAAGGACCTTGTTTACAGCGAATGAGATGAGAGCAGCAGAACTGTCACACGTGTGAGGGAAGCTTTGAGGGGGCGAAAAGAGGGGATAGATTCGCTCTGGGTTGAGAGAAACCGTGAGCGACACCAGAGCAGAGAAGGAACGGTTAGACCACTTTTTCTGCATGAGAATTGCTCTGGTTCTGTGCGGACTGAGACGACTGACTTTGGTTGCAAACCACCAAATTAGATCAGCTCATCATCGTGATTTCCGGTTCTGATTAACTAGGGACTTTTGGATCTTAGCTACCTAACTCTATCCCTTTGTCCTATAACCTAGAAATAAAAATAATTGATTCAAGCTCTTCCCTTCAAATAATCACCTTCTGATTAAATGAAAGTTTCTCCAATTCTTGACATTTTAATTATTTTCTGGCAAAGAGAAAGATGATTATTTTAAAACTTAAATCAAGATATTAAACTTAATCTAGTCCAATGAAAAACAGCTCAACTCTTTTACTCTTTTGAAGTGGAAAGGCTATAATGTGTGTGATGTGACTTAACCAATAAGGCACTACATTCGATAAAGATCCAATATGTTGGAGTACCTGACAACTTTAAGTTAGTCTAACCATCGAGAAAAAATAAATTCTCGTTATTACTAATTTTTGAATGAAAAACTCATGATAGCGATATTATTCTCTATTAAAAAATATTATAAATTATAGATAAACCGACTTTTATGATTTTTTAAATCACTCTATTTTGTTCCCTTATAAGGCTGATAGTTTTTTGATTCGGACAATAACTTTTAAGTTCGAGCATTAACTTTTTGGTTCAAACAGTAGCCTTTAGATTCGAGTCAGTAGCTTTTTAGATTCGAGTGGCCTCATAAAAATAAAAATATTGGATGACCTGAAAAAAAATATGGTCACAAACGTAACCTTATTGGTAATTGACCCTATAAAATAATGTGAACATTGTCAACTCACAAGCAGAACCTATATATCTTTAGAAGCTATGTATACTGGTTGAAAACCACAAGTGTTTAAGCAATATAAAGTTTTATTGTCCAAAAAAAAAAAAAGCAATATAAAGTTTTATGTACTTCAAATTGATAAATAATTAAGATTACGCTGAAGAAATACGTATATGCGCTAAAAATAATACCAACACATGTACACAATAATTTGCATGAAAAAAGGCACTCGTCGCCGATTTTTTATTTGTGTAAAGTTCATATATCAATAACAGTAGACTCATGATATCGATATTAATTTCTATGACAAGTGACTACATTCTTAAAGCATATAAGAATCAGGCCGAATAAAGACGAAAAAAAAAAGTATGATTGACTTTGTTATAATAATAGTTGTAAAATATCTATCGTTTTAGTAGGATCTATATAAAATTTATCTAGTGTATCGAAAAAAAATATAAAATCTATATGTTTGAAATTATAAACAGTTGCAATTGCCGCCAAATAATATAGTTTCTAAAAACCACAAGTTTAAAAATCATTGGTTCTTTTATGTGGGACCTACAAAAAGTTCACATATTCAAAAATTAAAACAATTATAATCGTTGATAACGTACATGTGCTGAAAATATTTTCGGCACATGTACGCAGCAATTTGCATGAAGCATCCAAAATTTGCTTTAAAAGTCTTGGATGGTATAAGCATAAGATTTATCGACATAAGAAATTTCCGTGCAGACCCACAATTCATAACCAACAGATAAAAAGGGAATTGGCCAAAACAACCCAATAAAAAGGGACTCCGTTTACATAGCCAATGAGATAAGAGCAGTGACCTGGAAGCTTAATTGGCGACCCTAAAGCACAAACATGCAACAAGTTAAGCCCTTAATTGGTGTATTAAGCTTTGCGCAACAGAAGAGTCAGAGAACGCGAAAAGAGGGGATAAGAGATTCCATCTTGGCTTCAAGAGTCGCAAGCGGTGACCGACTCAAAGCAACGGTTTTCCAAAACCCCTCACATTTTTTCTGCATGAGATTTGCTCTGTTGTGGACTAACTTAGTTGCAAACCACCAAATTAGATCGTCTCATCACTTTGGGAAGTTTTGGATCTTAGCTACCTAACTCTATCCCTTTGTGTATGCCAAACCCAAAAAAAAAAGGCAAAATAAATGTTTTCTGATTTTTAAATAAAATCCTAATTGAAATTCTATTCTAATCAATTAATGAAAAATAAATTTGATTTTTTTTTTTAAACGTTTCTGGATGAAAAATAAATTTGATTCTGAAAACTAAAAACACAAATTAATCAGTCACTTGATGAGAAATAAATCCAGTCTTATGTGTGTCGTGTATATATGTATGTTTATCTGGGAAGACTGAAGAGGATGATCCACTATTATGAAGTGCTGATAGGAATATGTGTGTGTGTATATATATATAATGATACTCAGATAAGAAGATTTTTATTTTATAAGGTGCAGAATTTTGATTTCAGCCGTCAAATTCATTTAAATAATCTGATCTGACGGCTGAGATCAAAACTTTGCACTTTATAAAGTATGAACCTCTTTAGTGGAGAAACTCTGTGTATATATTTTTTTTTATTATGTTTGGGTGATGTGAAATTATGTCTCATAAAGGGCACTGTGTTTGATGAATGCGATTGACAGTTAATTTAGTTAAAACAAAAAGACAACGACGAAAAGTACGGACGCTATTGGAGTCAACGTCAAGAAAAAACAAGCCGTCACGGAATATTTTTGAACGAAAGACGCATGATGACAATATTATTCTTTACGATCAAAAAGTGGGTCATTCTTCAAATCATCTTAAGAGTCAGTGAAATAAAAATAATAGGTTGATTGACTTTTGCTTCTCATATGGTACAATATCATTGGATGATATATTATTATGTAGGACCTATATAAAGTTCATCTATTTAAAATCGCGAACCGTTAACTTTTCCGTCAAAAAGTTACGTTCGCATGTACGCCGAAAATAATTTCAGCACAAGCAGAGATTTGACATAAACAAAAGGGAGGTGCAGATTATCCATAAGCTATAATTAACCACATTATAATGAATAGAGTATGAGCAAAAATTAGCACTAACCATCGTTTGAGGACTATGATGAATACCCGCCACATGCGCGCCAAATCCAATCAACATCCCAACCTCCTCTTAGAAAATCGTGCGCCTTTGTTCTGGCCAAGGGGGACCACTTTAACGCCGTAACTGATGGCTCCGTCACGACCTGGAATAAAATAAAAAATTAAAAGAAAAATAATCCTCCGACCTCGAACTCGTCGCCCCTGACTGACGGGGACGCCGTTAGAGCCTAGAAACCTATTATCGACCTTTCACCACGCCTGCGCGAGCCAAGTGTCAAAGCTGCAGGCCCCTTTGATTTTCTGTTCGATCACGTGTTCGAGGCCACCCCCGACGCTTCACAACCGGTGGGTTGTTGAGGAACACTACAGTTACATTTTTGCCCCTGGAATTGGCGCATAATCTCACTAACCCACTGCGTACGCTACGTTTTCATACGCTACGGGAAACAAACAAAGTACACAGTAGAAACGGAAAAATGAAAATAGTATTATATAATACGACCGGGTCATTTACCGGGAAAAGATGTTATCAGTTATTAAATTGCTCTCTGGGACTTTGCGTTTGGTTTTCTTCGATTCCATTTTCTCTCACACTTTCCTGAGAGAGAAGAAGACCTTTTCTCATTTTGCTCATCTTTCCATCTTACTGGTTTTCAAGTCACTGAAAATGAGATCTGGGTAAACTCTCATCCAGCCTATGATTTATTTTCTGAAATTTTCTGTTCAATCTTTGTGTTGAATTGTACCAACATTAGAGAACAAAAGTGGCATTATCTGTGGGAGATCTTTCTGTTTTGCCCAGCTTATTCCTGGAACTTGCAGAGAATTTCAGTAATTGTGGGATTACTGGGATTGAGCTAATGAGCAATTTTATGCTCTTTGCTTTTGTTTTCAACTCTGTTCTGGATTTTCCAGAGGTTCTGGGTTTTGTTTGAAAGATCTGTTTTACTGAGTATGATGTGAGTAGTTCTGCTCTGTGCTGGCTCACAAGTGTGGTCTCTACCTGCTTTTCTCTACTGACATTTCTCGAAATTGTAATTTCTTCTATATGGCAGGTGATTCCACGAAATGGTCCCAAGAGTGATGAAGATTTCCAGAGCTTGATGATTGTGGGTAGGACTGATGTGAAATTGAGTTTTAGCTCAAAACTGGGTCTCTACATGTGTTTTCTCAATTTCTCTCCTGACATTTCTCAAAATTGCTCTCTTTTTTCTATATGGCAGGTAATTCCAAAAATGGGGATAAGAGTGATGAAGAATCCCACAGCTTGATGTTTTTGATGAGCTGGGTAGGTCATGTTTGTTGTGTTTTAGCTCAACTTTTTGGTCTCTACCTGTGCTCTCTCTCCTGAAATTTCACAAAATTTTGCTTCCTTTTTTTCTGGTTCTGTACGGCAGGTAATCCCAAAGCTTGATTTCACTGAATTCAGTGAGCTGAGGAAGATATAGAAGCCAAAGGGAGACGAAATCTAAACTTTTTAACAGGTCCCTCAGAAGACTGAGGGATGGATATGAATGAACAGAGGAAAGATGCCTTACAAGATTGGGGCTCTTCTTGCATTGCTCCAACAACTCCTTACAAGCCTGTTCTCCCAAAACCACCGCAACAGCATAAACACCATGAATTTTTTATGGCCTCAAATAAATTCCCATTTGCTTTACAAGCCACTGAAGGGAACAATGGAGGTGGACCTGTTGGTGCTGGCAACACGCTCGAGATGTCGAGAGAGGTTCCTTGTATAGATCTCCTGGCCCTTGCCCATGCTGCATCTAATGCTGCTGATAATAATGCTGCCATGCATGGAGAACCGCAGTGTAAGTTGCAACACCAATTCAGTTTGCTCTAAATTTTCATATATAGATGAAATACTCAATAAATTATGCAGTTGGTTTTGTTACCTCTCTGGTCTGAAAGGAGCCAATGTTACTATGCAGATGAAGTTCCCTTTCCTCACCACCTTCCTTATGATCTGAATTCACTACCTGAGACTACCTATGGGCAATTTGTACCCATAACACCAGAGAAGGCAAGCTCAAATGCGGATCATAGAAAAGACCAGCAAATAGAAGAGCAGATGAATGCTGGTGCTACCACATTTGAAATATTTGAGCTTGGAAATAATAATGATCTGGCAAAGCCTACTACGGATTCATCACATACTATTGTTTCCACCCAGCTCCAGGAGAGTCAGACACAGCTCCAGGAGAATCACAACATTGTCAAGGGAGGGAACGATAGCATTGACTTGAACAAGACACCGCAGCTGAAACAAAGGAGGAGAAAGCACAGGCCCAAGGTTATTAGAGAAGGCAAGCCAAAACAACCTCCAAAGCCTCCAAGTACTAAGGAAACTCCGGTCAGAAGAAAGTATGTGAGGAAGGATGCACTAAACAAAAATGCCACTCCTCCCCCACCAAAGGAACTTGGAGAGCGTACCGATTCAAATAAACTGGAGTCCACCAAGAGATCATGCAGAAGGGTGTTAAATTTTGACATGGAAGAACCAGGAGATGACATATCCTCCTGCAGGTCTTTAAATTCAGGTTCAGACACACAGGTGCAGAATTTTTGCACCAATGGAGTTGCATCAAGATCAACTGTGCAGGTTGGAAGCGGTATTAATTCAATGGTAGATAACACTCAGATAGGGTTAGCCCATGAACTCGTTCTTTCTACAAATCAATGGCTGAAAGATCACTTGTCACTGCTTAAACAACAAGCTCCAACCACACCGCAGCCTGCCGGAAATAGGTCCATGCAGGCAAGAGAGTATGTTGATTGCCAAAAAGACTTTGCAGAAGGAAAAGCAAGAGCGAGTGCTCAAATTGGTCAGGAAAATGCTGTACAAATCATGTTGGATGGAGACACTAGATCATCCTCACGAAGTCCAAATGATTCCAACTGCAGCTCATCCATGATTCTGACAAAAGAAAATGAACGAGCAAAGGGATCCAAGAGAAAATATTCTGATGCTGTTGAGCAGACAGATCCAAGAAACCGAAATTTACTTGGGGTTCACTATAATAATATGCCAGCATATAACAACATGATGTCTTATGTGCATTTTCCATACATATACAAGAAGAAGAGGACTGATAAGGCATATACTTCTATCATATCAAGCACATCATGTCGTGTGACTATGGCAGAAAATGTTTGGAGACAATCAAAACTGCAAGCTGTTGAGTCTATCCTGCCTTTATATCAGACACAGAGTTCTAAAAGGAGAAGATCGAAAGGTCCTACAAGGGTTCGTGACTTGGCTTCTCTAATTAGAACACCAGAGCACATTCTGCTCCAGAAAACCTGTCTCTCCAAACAACCACCAGCTGACGGTAATGGGCAAAGAGCTATGAACTTTAACTCAACTCAGTCATGCATGGATGCCCTAGTCACTGACGTGGGTGCCACACTCGCAAAGAAAAAGAGGACAAAGAGAAGTTCCCTTACCAGTTCACACCGAAGTCTTGTGCTATACAAGAACCAACCATTTGTTTCCGGATCATCAGGTATGTCAGTTAAAACTATATTTCTGTATGCAAGTTGTTGCCCGTTCTGGCAAATGAAATTTTCTTGGTCATTAATTGCAGGTGTTCCTCCAGAAGTAGCATGCACACAAATACTTTCTGTTGATGCTATTACCGATCAATTAAAATGTTTGAACATAAATAGAGAAAGCAGCAAATTTGCATATCAGGGGTATAATGTTATCTATAATACACAAAAGCAAGAGAACAATGCTTTGGTTCTTTATAGAAGAGATGGCACTGTTGTACCATTTGAGGGGTCTTTTGATCCTATCAAAAAACGTCGTCCACGACCTAAAGTTGACCTTGATGAAGAGACTGATAAAGTATGGAAGCTGCTGATGGATAACATAAACAGTGAAGGTATTGATGGAACAGATGAACAGAAAGCAAAATGGTGGGAAGAAGAGCGTAGAGTGTTTCAAGGTCGTGCAGACTCTTTTATCGCACGAATGCATCTTGTGCAAGGTACATAGCTTTCAATTCTAATCTCTAAATTATCTGCAAGGAAATTTATATTGAACAAGTTATTAGAGTTTATTTGATAATGGCATTATGATCAGCTAGCTAGAGGATGCACTTTAGTGGCATGCATTAACAATTTTGAGTAATCATATAAAACACAACACATTTAGTTACTGCACGGAGCTAAGATGTATTTCAAAATATCTTTTATGTAGTCTCACAAAGAGGCTAACCAACGCTTACCATCACCTTATGCTAGTTGGGCACCACCTAACCATTTGTAAATGAGATGAAACTCCCATAACCTCTCAAAGTTAATCTATTAGTGACTGTCTAGTATCATAAATTAATTCTAGAAAGACTTGAGAAATGCATATATTCTGAATGGAGTTACTTTCAAATTTCCACTAACCTGCAACATCAATTATTCACCTTTAGAAATTTAAGAACTTTTAACTTCTACTAAAATGACTACTTGGCAATAAAGGAAAACATATACTTCGTCGGATACTAATAAAGAAAAAGAATTATACTGTTTTCATCCTTGTCTTATGCAATGCATTCCTATGTAGTGCAGGCTACTGGATAAAGAAAGAATTTATGTGTTCTATTATGCTAATATGAAGTACCTTGGGAAGTCCTCCACATGTATACACAGTATGTTTCATATATAGATAGTTACAATTTTATATACTTAATAATAAAATTTTATTTTCACAGGAGATAGACGCTTCTCTCCATGGAAAGGATCAGTTGTGGACTCGGTGGTAGGAGTTTTCCTTACTCAAAATGTATCAGACCATCTCTCTAGGTGAAATACATTTTCTACATTTACCTTGAGATTTGACATTAGACAAAGCTCAACTGGGAAACTTACCTAATTTTCTCTTTTTATCTTCTTGCAGCTCTGCATTCATGTCGCTCGCAGCTCGTTTTCCCCTGAAGTCAGTGAGCAACCAAAAAGCATCCAATGAAGAGTTTGCAAGCTTAGCAGTAGATGAACCAGAAGTGTGCATTAGTGAGACTTCAACACAGCCAGTTTGTGATTGTAGTTCCATAACATTCCATGACACTGAGCATAGTGAAGAAAAAGTTGTCAACAGCAATGAGAACACAGAAACCACTAGTGAGGGAATTATCTCTACGAATGAAACCGACTGCAAGCTATCACATTCATTGAGCAACAGGTCAACCACCAAGAACCCAAGAACAGTATCAGAATGTTGCACAGAGGAAAACTTGAGAACAGGATATGATATAGTTTCATCTCAAAATTCTGTGGATCATTCAACTTCTCACACTGGGGAAAAAACAGGATCATGTGAGAGCAACTCAGAGACAGAGGATGTGCCTAATACATGTCAAAACAACAGTTTGGATCATTCCACTTTGTTTTTACAGAAGGCCGAAGTCTGCAGTCTCAGAAGCAGCCATATGTCATCTCATGACAAGTTGAATTGTGAATGTTACCAACCCATATGCATGCAGCATGATGACCAAAGAAAATATATAGACAGAGGAGGAGCATCCCAGGACCCTTCCAGTAATCGTTTGAATCTAATCCCCAACTCAGAAGTACAGCAAGTTGATTGCTCTGATTTGTTCGAAGAGGTCATCCAATCTTCTAATATTTCCAAGAACAAATATGAAGACAGTCTGGGGGAACAGAGTGCACTAACAGCAGAATCTGGGAGTCAAGATACAATAAGTAATAAGCTTACTGTGAATGATCAAGATGCACAGAGATGTTTCAGTGAATCATGCAGTTGCATTGAGGGAAGAAATAATGTGGTTCAGTCTCAATTCAGGGTAGGTGGGAACCCAAATAAGGTTGATGTGCATGCTGAGGAGCATAAAAATAAGATTCAGCAAAATTGCAACATTTCTGGAGAGACCACAGATATTATGGATAAGGGACCAGAGTCAGATTTAAGCTTTAACAAGCAGGGCCATTCAATGCTCAACGAGTTCAGCAAGGTGAATGCTGCTACCTCAAAAACAAAGAACAGAAGACCTGGAAAAGAGAAAAAGGCTCCACAGGACTGGGACAAATTAAGAGAACGAGCAGAACCAAATGGAAAGAAAAGGGAAAAAACAGCAAAGACAATGGATTCAGTGGACTGGGAAGCCATAAGAACTGCAAATGTAAATGACATTGCCCAAACTATCAAGGAGCGGGGGATGAATAACATGCTCGCAGAAAGAATCAAGGTAAATATAATGTAAAAATATAATTCTCAAATTCATTAACCTACCCACTGCACACAGCAAGATGATTGAGACATTTTTGCAGGAATTCCTTAACCGACTGGTTAGGGAACACGGGAGTGTTGATCTTGAATGGTTAAGGGATGTTCCACCTGACCAAGCAAAGTAAGCCCACAGAATCAATACAGGCCAATTTTCTGACTATGAAAATTAAAATCTAGAACTCAATCACTTACTTGCACATGTCTTATCAACTGCCATGGCTATGCTGCTAAAGTACCGAACATGCATTAAGCTTCTGTGGTTAGCATTCCAAATTTATGTGACGTATGACTATGCCTGTAGAGAGTATCTGCTGAGCTTCCGTGGACTGGGGCTTAAAAGTGTGGAGTGTGTGAGGCTTTTGACACTTCACCATCTTGCTTTTCCAGTGAGTATCTAATATATATATATATATTATAAGTACGTCTGAACACAACAGATACAGAACATCTCAACATATATCATTTTGTCTTTGAAGGTGGATACAAATGTTGGACGTATAGCTGTACGGCTGGGATGGGTACCCCTTCAGCCCTTGCCCGAGTCACTGCAGTTGCATCTTCTAGAACTGTTAGTATTATGAGCCACCATGTTACTAATGAAAATCATTTCCACATAGACCTCAACATATTACTAATGCTTCTGTCTTTCATAGGTACCCAGTGCTGGAATCCATACAAAAGTACTTGTGGCCAAGACTTTGCAAGCTTGACCAAAGAACATTGTAAGTACAAATTCAGTCTTCCCACCAACACACTATAGCGTGTTTATATAATTGATTTTGCAGAGTCGGTAAACAAAGTTTGGTCTTCCATAAATCAGATACCAATGGGCTAAACCCTTTCAATATTTGCTAACAGGTATGAGCTGCACTACCAGATGATAACATTTGGAAAGGTATGTTGTCTTGTCTCATGATATACATGAAGTGATTTCATCTTCATTACCACAGGCTAAGAATTGATAAAATGGCATTCCTTGATGCAGGTCTTCTGCACAAAAAGCAAACCGAATTGCAATGCATGTCCAATGAGAGGAGAATGTAGGCATTTTGCAAGCGCATTTGCAAGGTTTGCATACCAATTGCTCCATCTTTTGCATTTTAAAGTCACAAACTCCATTATGTAGGTAGTTCCTATAGATAAGAAAACGCATTCATTTGTCCAACAACAATAAGAGTACATCCTGATAAGTAAAAGATATAGTCATAAACAACTACATGGTTAAAAGTTCATTATGACTCATGCAATGTATAACAATTATAACGTTTATCAACATGTGGAAATAAATGTAAACATACATTGTTCAAGAAAAATAAAGATGAAAGGGTTTGTGAATCAGATTCTTATGTAATCAAAGGCCCATCATTGGCTATTCATCGACCCTCAGTCTAGTGAAAGCTGTGGATAGGGAACACAAAATATCGTAGGCTGCAAATCTGCCAAATAATAATCCTCATAAAACCCACTTTTACTGTAAGTTTGTTTGACAGAGTTACTAACAACATTTGTTGGATGCAGTGCAAGGCTTGCCCTGCCGGGGCCTGAGGAGAAAAGTATAGTGAGTGCAACTGAAGACAGAACTGCCTATCCAAACCCTGCTGAGATCAACAACAGAATGCCTTTGCCTCTTCCTCTGCCTCACCCTCAGACAACAATACAGTTGGAAGGAAACCATCAATTTGAAGCAAGCCAACTATCAGAATCAAAATCTGCACTTGGTTATTGTGAACCTATTATTGAAGAACCAACAACACCAGAGCCAGAGTGCACACAGATGGTGGAGGACATTGAGGACTTCTATGAGGACCCAGACGAAATTCCTACAATTAAACTTAACATGGAACAGTTCACTCAGAACTTACAAAGTTATATGCAACAAAACATGGAACTTCAAGAAGGAGAAATGTCAAAGGCTTTAGTTGCTTTAACACCAGATGCTGCATCTCTTCCTATGCCAAAACTTAAGAATGTGAGCCGACTACGAACTGAGCACCAAGTGTAAGTAGGCAGTGACATCACTCCAATAATTTTCAAGAATAGAACCATGTCTAAGGATTTAAACCTAGAACCATGTCTAAGGGAACATGAAAGTCTGGTATTTAAAATCTAGTTACTTAAATACAAACAAGATTTAGTTTAGAAAAAAAGCTCTGTAGTTTTGTACAGCATGATATTACTTTTGATGTTATCACATAACTGCTACTGATTCTTGTTCTTCATAATGCAGCTATGAACTTCCTGATTCACACCCTCTTCTAGATCGGGTTAGTAACATCTACATACTAAATATCATTGTTTTAACCTTCCCTTTTTTTATTTTATTTTTTTTGCCAAGTACTTAAAAATTTAATTCCACATCTGTCTTTGTGCATAATACAGTTGGGATTGGATAAGCGAGAACCCGATGATCCATGCTATTACCTTTTGGCTATTTGGACACCAGGTATGCAGATAATGATAGCAAACCCCAGCTACATTGAAATTCTTATTTATGGCAATCCAATTTTCCTTTTTGCTCCCCAAGTTCCCAACCCTCTTTTGAGGAATTAAGCCTAGAATCATCTTCCAAGTGGGCAACATATCTTTAAGGAACCCCTAATAACAGTCCCCAGTATGACAATGAGTACTATTATTGTTTGGATCACTAAGAAAAACTGGTTTAAGACTAATGTTAAGGACATTCTATATGACCCTCAGAAGGTGCACTGCCCAATGCTATACTTTATATTCTTTCTATAAGTTCAATAGCCAAATTCAACTAAATACCTTGTTGTTCATGCCAGGTGAAACAGCAAACTCCATTCAACCACCAGAGAATAGGTGCAGTTCTCATGAACTCGGCAAATTGTGTGATGATAAGGAATGTTTCCAATGCAATAGTGCACGGGAAGCATATTCACAAACAGTTCGAGGGACTCTCTTGGTAAGAATATGCTAATCAAACTAAAAACTACTATCTTAGCCATGTATAACTCTTAATGCCACTAATGACTAACCATAGCAAAAGCAACACAATGAAACACTTGTAACACCAATATAAGTGATGACGACAATGATTGATGTTTACTATTCTCGAAAAACATCATGGACAGATACCATGCCGAACAGCAATGAGAGGGAGCTTCCCACTTAATGGCACCTACTTTCAAGTTAACGAGGTGAGAGGAAGTTTCATTAGGCTCAAGTGACTTCTCTTCACATCCTTAAGGCATCTGTTTCAAGTTTGGGGATATTGATTACATATGATGTCCGATGCAGGTATTTGCCGATCATGATTCAAGCCTTGAGCCTCTTGATGTTCCAAGAGGTTGGTTGTGGAATCTGAATAGGAGAACTGTGTACTTCGGAACCTCAATACCAACAATATTCAAAGGTAAAGATTGTAGAACTTTACGCTCTTAAAATTTGACTAATGATACATCTGATGGAACTGAACTTAGAATCTGCTTCTTCTTACCAGGGTTAACAACACCAGAAATTCAACATTGCTTTTGGAGAGGTATGAAAATATGTTGCTTCCCTATTTCTCATGTCTTTTCATTTATAAGAATGTACAGAGACGAGCATTGCAAGGATTTTTCTGGTATCTTACATGAAATTTAATTACTTCTTCCGATATTACTAGAGTACACTTTACTAACTAAGAATGAAATCTGACACTTACAACCTAGGTAGACCTCCACCACCTCACACCTCATAGTTCTCAGTTAATTTTGGAGCATAGAGCTATCAGCAAATGTGTTCTATTTCACCTTTTGTTGGACTTTGTTTTTGTGTCAAGAATGGCCTATAGCAAGTTCCTTAGCAACCTACAGCCAAACTAGTGTATATAAATCTCTGTTTGCTAAAGAATTGCCGGAATGGAATTGCAGGATTTGTCTGCGTGAGGGGATTTGATCAGAAATCAAGGGGACCACGTCCTTTAATGGCCCGACTGCACTTCCCAGCCAGCAGGTTGGCCAAATCAAAAGACAAGAAAGATGAGTAGCCATCCAGAATTTTCAAAGAAGCGTGTCTAAAGAGCACCACAAAATCGAGATGGAGCGACAGCTGATTCAGCTACTGTAAATCGGCTCATGAAGAATAGAAAAAAGGGTAGTTCTAGTTTAGTTGTATTTTCACGTGACTAAGAGGTATTTAACCAATTTGTAAAAACAGCCAGCATAATCAATAGATGTCATGCGGTTTAACATAATTGCTATTTGCTTGAGCAAAATTACTGAAGATTGTAAGCTTAATAGATAGAAGATACTGCAAGGAGAGCAAATACAGTGCACAAAAGTTCCCTGGTTCTCTAATAGAAATAAAATGCATAGCATTTCCAACACCAATTTCCTACCTAGTCATACAGAAACGCAAATATAATATATACACACACACACACTCGCTTGCCTCACCAAAATTTGTACAATCAAGCATGAATAAGCAAATTCCGATATGCTAAGATGCACAGCCTCACAAGCAGAATACAAATCGAATATGATCACAAAGAAAAAAAAACCGATTATGATGAAATCAAATAGAAGCATACCTTTGAGTTTGAATGGTGCTTGCGAGCTGCGAAGCCTGCGAGAGCTGAATCGTCGATGGTGAGAGATGAACTCAGAATGAAGCCGTCGATCGCCTCGCAGAAATCGATACAATCAAACATGAATAATGAAATTCCAAGGTTGAAGATGAATATAGAATCAAATTACCAAAAGAAAAGGAAAAAAAAAAACAGGAAATCAAATCGAAGCTTACCTCTGAACTTTGAATTTGATTTGAGCTGCGAGAGCTGGCAAGAGAGAAGCTCTCCAATCGCAGATGCAGAAATCGATAGAATGAACATGAATAAGGAAATTCCAGGATTCTCAGATCCACAAGCTGAAAATAGAAAACAAAACTGAAGCTGCGAGAAATAGAGAGAGAGAGACTCGCTGCCTTTACCGCCAGTTTCCTTTTTATTTCCCTCCTAAATAGATTTTGTTTCCTTTTGGTTTCCCTCCTAATTTGATCTTCTTTTTTCGATGCGCGGCACGTGTCGTGTTGTGGGCAGTCTGTGGTTTTATGGTAACTTATTGAGCTATCGGAGCGGTTTCGAATTTGCTACTATAATAGTATAATAATACAATGTTTATGTGTGATTAACACATGATCGTTTGATCATTCTTGGAAATGAACGTGTGATATCTCCGTGGATTATTAGGATTTAAGGTATCTTAATTATCAAAAAAATAAAATAAAGTATCTTAATTATGAACTATTCAAATGAGATTACTCTTCATCGTGATAAGTATACTATTTTCGAGTGATTGTGACTCAAATTATCGTCGATGAAAGATATTTGTTATTTTGATAGGAGGAAAATTTTGATTTGGCTTGTGAATTGTATTGCAAGTGATTACTCTGACCTTTAATTTATAATTTATACGCTTCTAAAAAATGATGGACCAGTCAAGATGTCCTCTTTCTTCGTTTGCATCCGCCAAAGCCTAATCTTAAGCTTTGGCTTGAACCAACTCCGATTCGATATTGACAAAGAAAAAGGGACCCCGTTATCTCCTCGTACATAACGAGTTACAACTTGCGACTCTTCATGTCTTCCGTGGTAGGTTTGCTATTTTATCTTTGTTTTTTCTCACCAAATGACTTTCGCTTTTTGCTTTGTTTGTGATAGATTTGCTAATCCCTAAACCCTAGTAGCGTTGTGAGTGAGATGTTCGTTCTAGCCAGGGTCCACTCTTGATTCACAAGGTTTGGCTTGATTAGCTTCGACCTTGGCTTTTAGATCAAGGTGATCGGTGAGGTACCGTGGTGAGAAATCAGGTAGGACATATGAGCATGACCAGGCCCAAATTCACTGGATATGGTTATTGGTTATGTCTTTGTTGGCTTTTGCTTTTGCTTTCAAGGTGATGTCTTCCTCAATGATGAAAATTGGTGCCATTGAGGTGATGTCTTCCTCATTGCTTTCGTTCTTTGTTCAATCTTTATTGAGTTCAATTTTAATTCTAATGGTTCAAGAATTTATTACTTTATGTTTATTATTGTGCTGTCACCAAAATAATTAGGTGAAATTGTTTTTTTTTTTCTATCGTAACTTTGTGGGTGAGTCATTACGTACACTATCTGTATGCATACATTCTTCAAAACAATTTGTCATTAAGTTTCAATTTACCTCTTTCCTTCTCCATATTCATATACTACACATTCTCCCCACTTCCACACCACCCACCTCTATTTCTCCACTCCGCCTGCCTTTAGCAATGTCCTCGGCCACATCCGATGATGCCACCCACCACCGCAAGTAATAATGTGATATTTCAGTCGAAAGCTACTAAGAATCACACCATTTTTTTTTACTGTCTACTATCGAATTATCGTGTAATTTTTAACAGAAAACTGCATATACTATGCAAAATTGGATGACTTATTTTGAATGTTAGATAACTTGGATTATGCGATAAACCACATTTTATTTATTATGCAACAACTTATTGTTCTTGAGTCAAACTTATAATCTTCCACTTATAAAAAAGACTTATGCCACTAAACCACATAATCATTGGCGATGAGCCATCAAACTATTCCTTTTCAATAAAATGTTGTTGAAATTGGCCATTGCTCTTGGTGCTAGTGTATTGAAAGTCTTCCCCATCCCTTATGAATTGCAACTCACATATTGTAGTCAAAACTTCAAATCACGACTCATCTTTAGTTTACACCATATCACGTTGCCTCATAGTATGCAATCGTTGAGTTCATATTTGACTTCACACCCAAACGATTATGTGTCGTGTCTGCCTAGCCGGCTAACTGTAGAGTGTCTTATTTGTTTAGGCGTGGAGAACAATGATGTTTTACGAAAGATGAATAGTGAATTAGTTAGATGGAGAAAAGATAAATAAACATCAATGAGGCTTGGTTAGGTGGTGGTTGACAATGTTGTTGTAATAGAATTTTTGTTAATATGCAAACAAAAACAAAAATTACCAAAAATGGAGGTCTAAATAATAGCTTTCGATCTAGGATGACGATCATGGTTAGCCTATAAAAATCCATAATAATAACGTCACTTTTTTTTTCATGATTACCATAATTTAATTTGCACAGAATGAATGCTTATGGGAAAAGTAGGGAGAGAATACATTGAATGATGCGAGTAAGCTGTCCCATTGAGAATGAAACAAGAATACAAGATGCATTGAACCCTTCCATTCCTATGTGCTAAAACATTAAAAAGTCTATGCATGTATCCGGATTAGCTTAATTAATCACTACCTAAACTGCCCAACCCAATCGTTAATCGCCCTCTAATCCAATTAACAATTATTAATTACCCGTTACAGACAAGAAGGAAGAAATGAAACACGAATTCTTGACTAAATCGAGCGTGTGAAGGAAAAAAAAGGGAGTCTGGGCCCACCGGGAAAGCACAATTAAGAATTTAATAATTTTGAAGGGAAAATTACAATTACGCCACCGAATGAAACCTCACCCTCACCCCCACCGCTTTCGCTTTTTCTGTCTCCGACAGTGGAAATTCAGAAATGTTCTGAAAGTCTGAAAGAAGAAGTACGATGGCGGGTTTAAGGGATTCTAGGGTTTTGTGACGCAGCAATTCTTCTGTTATATAATTCGATGGAAATGCCCGGTAGGAGATCGAACTACACGCTTCTGAGCCAAGTCCCCGACGATCATTTCGCGGCGGCGGCGGCGGCCACGACGTCGTTCTACGAGTCGGAGGGGAAGAACAACAAGGCGAAGGTGGGGGATAACAGAGGGTTTGATTGGGAAACGGGAGGCGAGTACAGGGCGAATCAAGGGAATCGGATCGGAAACTTGTACTCGTCTGTCGGCCTACAGAGGCAGTCGAGCGGGAGCAGCTTCGGCGAGAGCTCGCTCTCCGGCGAGTACTACGCGCCGAATTTATCGACAACCGCGGCGAATGAGATTGATGGATTCGGGTACATAAACGACGATGGGTTCAAAACTGGTGGAGGCGGTGAATTTAGAGGGAAAGGGATGGATGGGACTGCGGGGACCACCTGCGGTGGTGATGGTTGTTCGTCGTCAGGGAAGAGCTGGGCGCAGCAGACTGAGGAGAGTTATCAGCTGCAGTTGGCTTTGGCTCTTCGACTCTCGTCGGAGGCCACTTGTGCCGATGATCCCAATTTCTTGGATCCAGTGCCAGATGAATCTGCCTCCAGGTCGTCCAGCTCGGCCGATTCACTTTCGCATAGATTTTGGGTATGTTTAGTATGCTTTTTATCCCCCTATGTTCTTCTTTTATATGCTATTTTTAGATGCTGTTTGTTAATTGCGTCGATGGACTTGTTCATTCTGCGTCAATTCATTAGCTGATTGCGCGACTTCATGTATGTTTTGAAAATACATTGCTTCATTGATTCTCACATCATGTAAGTTTGAGTTAAAATTCACTTGTATATGGGTAGCAAATGTTCCTAGGCATGAAACCTAGCGGGCCTTCCAAACACCATGTTTGAATGCGCTCCATTTTTCGCCTCAAACCGAGTTGTCAAGCCGGCCTTATATGAACTTGCACAGTTGAAGAGCCATGGACATAGTGACTTAAGAAATATGTAATAATCCTACTGATAAGTTAATCATCTCAAGTGCCCTATTATTGTAATCCTTTCAGAGGCTTCACATCAAACAAGAAAGACTTGTTCTCCATGGAACTAGATTTTTCTTCCACAACCGAATAGGCATTTCTTACATAATCTATTGTATTCTATTTTTAAGAAAAAGTTGGTTTTGTTGTGTGATCCTCACTTAATTACACTTCAGTTTTATGAGTGGATTTATGTAACATTCTTAAATTAAAACCAACCTAGTAAACTCAAAAACAGTCTCGAAAGAAAACATGTTCAGCAATGGATGGTAGGTGTAATGCATCTTTGGGTCTTCCTTTACAGATGATATGTTGTCAATGGATGGGGTTTTCACTTGAAGAAATCATTTCTTATGGTTATGTTGGCTTTCTATAATGAATATAATTGCATTGTGTATATAACTATGTACATATATATATGATGCCTCCTGCATCAATATCCATGTAGTGTAGTTTTCTCTTGTTAGACAATCTGATTGGTTAAGGTGTTAATCTTGGATCAAACTAGTTGGTTAGGACAAAATTAAAATTATTTCTGAAGATGCAGTTCGGCTTAAAAGCCCTACAGCATAACATATCAAATGACTGACAAGAGATGCATATGTGATTATATGCACACACACATATATTACTCTAACAGAGTTCAATAACTGCTTTGGAGAATTTTTTTTCTTCCCAATTGTTATGTTTTGTGGTGACATATGAATTTATACTATCCTATTGATATAATGTGCATCAGGTGAATGGCTGTCTATCATACTTTGACAAAGTGCCTGATGGGTTTTACCTTATTCATGGGATAGATTCGTATGTATGGACTTTGTGCACTGATATGCAAGAGAATGGTCGTATACCATCAATTGAATCATTAAGATCTGTTGATCCTGGTACTGGGTCTTCTATTGAAGTGGTTTTAATCGATCGACGTGGTGATCCCAGCTTAAAGGAACTCCAAAATAGGGTCCTCAACATTTCTTGTACTTGCATAACCACGAAAGAGATTGTAGATCAGCTGGCAAAGCTTGTATGCAGCCGTATGGGGTAAGCTGTCTGTACCTTCTGTACACGCCTTTCTCAAACATCTATGTCTGTCATTCATACCTAATCAAGATTTATTGCTGTTACAAGGGGTTCAGCTTCTGTAGGAGAGGCTGAATTTGTTTCCATATGGAGGGAAAGCAGTGATGATCTAAAAGATTGCTTAGGATCTGTAGTTGTTCCAATAGGCAGCCTTTCTATTGGCCTCTGTAGACATCGTGCTTTATTATTCAAGGTAAGGTTCCAATTTAATATAACATACTCATTACCTGTGGCACAAGTGTTTTTAGCATAATCTGTATTATTGTTGAGTTATTGGCTTCACTATATTTTAGAATACCCTCTTTGTCAACTATCATTAGGAAATCTCAAAAATACCATCACTACCTTAAACAATTGCAACAATAGATTTAAGTCGGGGATAATATTATCTAATCTCTATTCCATTCGTTCGATCTATAGCGTTTGCATACACATCCTGTGTGTAATCCATCTAGTCATCATTATTATTATTATTTATAAGAAATTTTTAATAGAAAGATGGAATTATTCCATCTTAATTTCATAATAAATAAAACTGTTTGTTATTGCCAGTAATTGGTTAAATAAGATTAAAATTTTCGTATCTTGGATGTTGATTGTTTTATTTGATCACGATTGATAGATTTAACTCTTAAATATATATGAATGACATTCATCATTGGTGAATTATTACAATATGATTTATAGACGCTTCATGTGTAATCTTGAAGGTTCTAGCTGACACAATTGATTTACCGTGCCGAATTGCCAAAGGCTGTAAATATTGCACAAGAGATGATGCATCCTCTTGTCTTGTTCGTTTTGGGATTGACAGGTGTGCTTTATTAATTATGTTATCTATCAAAATTTTCAACACTGCAATTTCCTTTCCAGACTGCATGGTGCATAACTGCAAAAGTCACGCAAGTTACCATATAACATCAACTCTATACTCGATAAGTTATTTGTGATCCTTGGATGCATTTTTGAGTTTCTCGTTTATGGTGATAGTCTAACCCAATTTCTAAACTTTGTCAATAACATTTATATAGGAAACAATCATGAACAAATTCAGGTAGAAAGAATATTTCTTCATTTGGACTTTGGACAATGGGGTTCTTCTAGATTTTAATGCCTTGTGTCATGGAATTGGTAGAGACATCTGACATGGTACAGTGTTTCACTTCAGGGAGTTCCTAGTCGATTTGATTGGGAATCCAGGTTACTTATGTGAGCCTGATTCCTTGCTCAATGGCCCATCATCCATCTCAATTTCTTCACCGTTGCGCTTTCCAAGACTCAAACCAGTTGAACCTATCATTGATTTCAGGGCACTGGCCAAACAGTATTTCTCGGACTGTCAGTTGCTTAATCTTGTATTTGATGAAGCTTCCACAGGTGATTGTTTCAAAGCAATGATATATAGATATATTATAGTGGTGACATATCTGTTTACTTTATAATCCAGATTTAATTTCGTTACCATCTGCTTAGCATGCATGCAAATCCAGATTTACTTTATAAACCAGTGTGGTGGAGGTTTATACCTTTTTTTTTTCTTCCTGGTGAATAAAAAAGTTTGGATAATCTCAAGGTCTCTCAATTATATTTAAAAAAAATAGAAATCTATGTTGGAATGCATGCAAATGGTTTTGTTGAATAATTTTGAGTTGCAAACTATTAAGTTTTTGTTATATTGCATACAGTTCTATATGTTGTGGTTTTGTTTACAGTGAACTGTAAATTGGTAACTATGTATTATAAGTTACAACCATTTGATAGTTCGCTATGGGTTAAGCCTTTGCATATAATTCTAGCTATGACTAAGTTGCAGTTATGGTATTTCTGTAAATAGTCATTCATCTATTATAACAATTCCATTTCACGAGTTGTTGTTTTTATCCTCACAGGAAGTGCTGCCGATGAGGGCAATAAGGGATTCTCTATGTATCCTAAGCAATTTGATAGGAAGTTTACAGATGGAAACAACCTTTTACTGGTTTCTAGTCCCAATGATGACACTTCCATGCATGTTGAAGATCCTATCCCTCTAAAGCGTATATCGCCTATAGGGCATAGAGATGTTTCAAGTTTGGATACCAGTAAGGACTCAAGGTTTGGTGAGGGAGTTCAACAGGTTCCTAGTAAACCAAGTAATGAGCTGACCCTCAATGTAGGTGATTTGGACATTCCATGGAGCGACCTTGTACTGAAAGAGAGAATCGGTGCAGGTATGTTACCCTCTTGTTTGTTTATCATGTGGCGTACAAACATGAAAGTTATTTAACAGCTAAGGAGCTCATATGACCTTCATGCATTCAATGCAGTCTGTAGAAGTTAGCTCTTATGAGGCTGTAAAAACTGACATTGTGCATTTGCAGGTTCTTTTGGAACTGTTCATCGTGCTGATTGGCATGGCTCTGTAAGCACCTGATTTGTTTGTACTCTGCCCTCATAAAATCTAATTTTGTCTGTTATTTATAACACTTAAATATTGCATGTTTAAGGATGTTGCTGTGAAGATTCTTATGGAGCAAGAATTTCATGTGGAACGCTTTAAAGAGTTCTTGAGGGAGGTACATAGTAGCAAAATCTGTGGTCGAATTCCGATTCAACCACATAATAAACTGCAGTTTGAACATATTTGTCTATATTTTGGATACAGTTTCACTTCTTTTTTCATTTTTTTCTTTTGCTAGGTTACAATAATGAAAGGCCTGCGGCATCCAAATATTGTGCTGTTTATGGGTGCAGTTACAACGCCCCCAAACTTGTCCATAGTCACGGAATATTTATCAAGGTTTTGTGATCTCCTCTTACAGCCACCCCGCCTCACACCCCCAGCATAATTTCATTTGAATCCTACAAATTGAAAATTACATGCTTGTTAAACATTTAGACCCCTTTACGAGCTTTTAAAATCTTGTTAATAATCTAAACTTTGGGCTCTAAACTGCAGAGGGAGTTTGTATAGGCTGTTGCATAAACCTGGCCCATTGCTGGATGAGAGGCGCCGATTGAATATGGCTTTGGATGTGGTATGCATCTGAAGACTACATGATTGTTCTTTTTCTGAAGGCTTTTTTGTTATTTTCCTGTTTATCTATTTAAGTTTCAATTCGCTGTTTCCAGCTTGATGATTTGAAATTGTTTCACACAGGTGAAGGGGATGAATTATCTGCATAGGCGCAATCCTCCCATCGTTCATCGAGATCTAAAATCTCCAAACCTTTTGGTTGACAAAAAATATACCGTGAAGGTGAGGATCTTCTAAGCTCAGCAGCATATAATTTGCTCAAGCGTTGCTTGGAATGGATTGTCAATTTCGATTTAAATGGGTAGAGAGTTGGGTGAAATAATCTTTGTTGCTGTATGGTTTTTTTTTTTTGACTCAATTTTGTTGCATCTTTGTGGCGTGAGTACCTTTGTGTTTTTGTATGGATCTGATATGATACCTACCCTAATACTAATTACTTACTGCTATGTTAAATTGTCTGTTGTTCATTTAGGTTTGTGATTTTGGTCTTTCCCGTTTAAAGGCCAACACCTTTCTTTCATCAAAGTCAGCTGCTGGGACTGTAAGTTCTCTTAAACTAGGCAACAACCTTCCACTATTATAAGGTGGCTTTACCTATTTCATCAAAATTGAAAATTGAAAACCCTCTATCTTATTAGCCTGAATGGATGGCACCAGAAGTTCTACGCGATGAACCATCAAATGAGAAGTCAGATGTTTACAGTTTTGGCGTAATATTGTGGGAACTTGCGACATTGCAACAACCCTGGGGTAATTTAAATCCAGCGCAGGTTTGTCTCTTCAGTTAATAAGTTAAATGATGAAAGTGAACGCCCATTCATATAACATGCAATGATGATGTTTGCTCTTATAGATTAGAAATGGTGCATAGAGAATATCCCTAAGAGCTGATGGCTATGATGTTTCCATATGATATTTTACAGTTTTCCTTTTGTCGAGCTTATTACGCAATTGTGTTTCTCTTATTACCCTTGCTTGAACTCATTCATCATCATGATATGAAGTGTTTCTATTTTATGTTGTAGGTTGTGGCAGCTGTTGGTTTTAGGAACAAAAGGCTTGAGATTCCACGTGATTTGAATCCTCATGTGGCTTCTATAATTGAAGCTTGCTGGGCCAAGTGAGTTTAGATTCTAATGTTATGTATTAAACTCTTAAGTTCTGTACACAGCTCTCTTCTTTCAATTCTTTTGAATTAACAACAAAGATCATGCTGCAGTGAGCCCTGGAAACGACCTTCATTTGCTAGTATCATGGATTCTTTGAAGCCATTGACTAAACCTCCCACGCCTCAACCTAGTCATGCTGACTTGCCGATACTCGGCTGAATGGGTCAACACTTACGAAGAGTCTTTTTCATGCACATAATACAACATTCTTTTAAGATATGATGTCTGGCAGGCTTACATGCTGTTCATAGTCTCGGGTATGCCTAAACTTCCACTTCAGTTTTCTAAAGTGAGTACCTCACTATTGCACTACTGATGTTATAGATATCTTAAGATTGGTATAGAAGTACTGAAGGTCCCACATACAATTCAAGATTAACCTAGTCTGACAGCATGTATCTTCATGCTTCCTTGTGTGATTGGCAGCCTATTGGCCATTGGGACTGTTGCTTCTTTCTCTCTGTACGCATGCGCACTAGTTAATTGGTATAGCATGCTACTTTGTGCTTCTTATAGTCATGTGCATGTCAGCCTGTGGGGCATGTTAGCCTCTTTGTGTGTTCAATTCAGAACAGCATGGACTTCATGCTTCCTTCAATAATTACATGTGCAGCCTTCTGGTTCTGTATAGTCATATGCTAATGCAAAGCCTGTTTGGACCGTTGCCTTTTGTGCGTGGGGATGCTCATATAACTGCTGCTAGGTGAATGTGGATGTCTAATGTATGCCTCTGGAAACTTTGAGGGTTGATTTCATGCCACTGTTGCCTTAGATAAATTATGGTTTAGGTGTGGGTTTGGAGGGCTTGTAAAACCTTCTATGTTCATGCACTATCCATGCCGAGTGTTGTTTTTGTCTTTCTTTTTTCTTTCCTTGGTGAATTTCTTGTATATTGAACTTGCATGTGTTAATTTCTGATGTTCGTTGTGTATAACTGGTTGCAGAGTCATTGTACATTACTGTTCTCATCGCCAATTGAGAATTCTGATTCTTTATGCAAACCAAGGAACTAAAGAGCCAATGGTGTCTGCATTGTCATCCCTACTGAAGTCCCTACAAAAAGATCATTCTATCACGCCAACTTGGGGAAGTTGTATAATTTATATTCATAATTTTGCTTGTAGAAAAGTGCCACTAGCTAGAATCCGACAGCAGCTCTCCCAGCATGGTACACGACTTGTGCTTGTCTTTTGCACTTTTTGTGAAATGTGAAAGGTAGCCAATTTTTTTTAGAGGTTCTATTTTGCTCCCCTAGTGCAATTCAAGAAACTGAAGTAGGAAAGCTGATACATACCTTTAGCAGTTGGGTATTTGCTGAAGAGTAAGTTTCATGTAATGTAAGAGCAAGTTATACATGATAAGCGGCAAAAATGCCTAGCTAATTAGCAGCAAATTCTTTGTAATTTATAGTAAAAGTTATTGATCATCTTCGGTGAATTTTGAGCATTGGTTTCTATTATTTCCGTTTTGCTTGCTTGAAGCACACCAAAGAAGTTTTAAGTTTACTATTAGAATCCCTATATTATAATAGAATATAACCAGCGAGTCTCGCTCACATACTCAATTAATTTTTTACATAGTTATGCTAAATTGCTGTTGGATCTAAATCCAAGGATGGTGAATAATGAGGTAGTTGAAATGATTTTATTTGTCTCATTATTCTTTATCAATGGATTTAAATTCAACGGTAGTTGAGCACAACTGAGTAGGGAATTGATTGAGTAGGTAAACCGTAAACATGACTCTATAACCCTGCACACCTTGTAAGGGTGTTAAGTGGCGGAGACATTAAGGGACCCGGTGGGTCCCAGGCCCCCTCTGAATTTTTCTAAAAAAATTCCTATATATATAATTATATTAAAATAAAAATAAATTTACATGTCTTTTTAACCATAGAAGTGTAGAAAATATATAAATGGAAACTATGGAATTATCGTCAATAAATATTAATTACATCAATTAATGCATATTCAAAGGTAATTACCACTAATTAAATGGCCATCTTTTCAACGCTCACTTTTTATTCTTAATCAAATTTTCTCTCTTTAACATTATTTAATTAAGTTTTGTTTGGGTTAGTGGAATACGGATGTAATTGATTTCCTTTTAGGTTTATGAAAAAGTCAAAAACTCTTGGAATTTTGATGATTTTCTCTTAATATTTTTTTTGCTATAAATGTGGTAAATAATCGTTTATGCAACCAAATGATTACTGTTGTTCGATTGCTTAATTTAAATTTTTGTTAGTGGTGAGATACTGAGATTAATAAGAAATAGTCTAAAAACATGATATATGATGGATATAAATTTCATTAATGCATAATATGTATGTTTTAGTATGATTTTTTGAGTTCAATTTATGTTTTCGTGTAGGCTCCTCCTCACATGAAATCTTGACTCCGACCCTCGTCAACTCTAGCATTTTAAAAATATAAAATAAAATAAAATAATGAAAATATAAGATAAAATTCGTTAATCACAACTAAATGAACGAGTAGTTCAGTCTCGGGATGAACCCAGAATCATCTTATGTTACTGTGTTCAACTGATTATTATAGTTTTGACTAGCGATGATGCCCGCGCGATGCTGCGGGTTTGAAAAACGTTTAGAATATGTAGAAAATATTAAAAACATACAAAAAGTTTAGAAAACATGAAAATTGTATAAGAAATGCAGTGTTATGATGCTTTGTTTAGCAAGCTTAAATTACAAAAGATAAATTAACTAAAATGTTACATATGTGAAGTAGGTTTTAAAAAATTATTGCAGCCCTTGATAATTTTATAAAGTTACAGACAAAATACATATTCAAAATATAATGACTCGATAGATAATAAAGAAGAATCCAAAAACGTTTGCATTCATTTTAAGGATTATGCTATAAGTGATATAATAGAAACATTGTACAAACAGTTTAAACCTAATGTTTCAGTAAGCCAGCTATGCACATGAATGCAATATAAGTGAAGTACACCATAAACATCATAGATTTGACAAATGCCTTGCTAGAGTCATATATTTCAAAATTTAAAAAATATTTGAATACAACTTTCTCTATATTTGAATACAACTCAAGTAATGAAAAGCAAGGTCTCATATTAACGTACAACTGTCTCTATATTTGCTACAGCCGAAAATACCCCTTTTCCGATTTCAATACCAAACCGTTCAACTATATCAATTTCTTCTGCACCCAAACCAATTGCCACTACATCAAACTAACGAAGGCCATAAACTTAAAGTTTTATCACAAAATGTAATTCATTTACAATCACAAAAAAACATGTAAAATTATAAAGATCGAGATGAATTAGAGACCTGAGGAACATCGATGGGCTGATAAAGCTCGCCCGGCTTATTGACCTCCCGCACAGGCGCTTGATCTTTCTTCAGCTTCACATAACGTGAGTGACGACTCCTGTCCGCTATATGCTGAACTCTCTGAGAAAATTGTGAAGGAAAATGGAACAAATCTAGGAAAAAAAAAAAGATGTCATGTCTAGGGAAAAACAAATGTCAGTAAACAAATTTCTTCGGTTACATCTGGCAGTTTTGGTGCGTTTTCCATTGAAGGTCATGCCTTGTTGAATCAAGAACAACTTGTGCCTTAAAAGTGCTGCTATTTGATCATCCAATCTTCCACACCTCTGAAGAAAAATTAACTACAAATAATCAGTACTCCTAATATAAACACACACACAATAATTTGTGAAATTTTGGGGGTTTTGAAAAGTTAATTAGTACCTTGTATAATTCCTTTGTAGGTGAAGATAAATAAGATGCAACATGCCCATATACAACACCCACTATAACCACTCCAGGAAAGCATGATGCATTAGACTTACCTACAGACAGTTTGGGAATAATATGTATGAATCCAATGTACACAATTGTAGATCAATTGAGGATTTCAAAAAGGTATCAGAAAAAAAAACAGAACACATAATAACCCGATAAAAGCATAACACAGGTAAACATAAATATGATGCTACTACAATTGTATCAAGAAAAATGAACACACTTAATAATCCATTTTACAGGTTATTGACATAGTAGAGGGGTCTAACACAATTTTACAGGTTATATACTAAGCCAAGATAGAAGGCATGACTATAATCCACTTCACAAGTGAAGATAAATATGATGCCAGTACTATGAAATTTTACTCACGATAAAATTTTCTCAAGCATCTCTTCCATAGTCCTCATAAAAGCAACATGAAAAGCATAGAGCACCGAAAAAGTATACCATTACCAGTTCAACATCAATCGTATCTAACAATTTATAAACAGAAACTAAGAAAACAAACCATGTGTAATACCTTAATCCCCAAATTTCTATGCCAAAAGTGGCAGTCAGCATCTCCTCTAGCCATTGTTCCAAGTATGTAAGGATTGATTTCAATAATTTTCTTCACATATTGGGATGCTGAAATCATTGATAGAATAAGATTGTAAACGTAAATTATTAAATTCATATTCTATATCCCAAAAAAAGAGAGGAAAGAAGTAGAGCATTACATATATAGCCTCCCATGCTAGCTCGAGAAACAGCAGCCACCATGACGTCGTCCTTGCAAATAAAGGCAAGGGTGGGAGGTTGTGAGAGTACCTTAGCGACTGATAGTTGTAACAACGAAGACGATGAAGAGTAGGATCGAGCAAATAAATTTAATGGAGTGTAAGTGAATTCGTCCTATAAAAGGGCTACTAATTAATCTATCAACAAATTAAACCACAAAGAAAGAATGTCTTACTTATGTAAAAGAAGTACCTTTTCTTTCCAAGGAAATTCTACCCGCCGATATAAGGGATCCAATATTGTTAGCTGATCTCCTTCTTTGATCTGCGAGATCAAGGTTAGTTTAATGCTTAAATCACTTTAACTGATGACATATATGGTCAACACAAAAAAGGGTCAGCGACCATTAATATTTGGGATGTAAAGAAAGTTACATGGTTTATTTGTCATCTTTCAATATGAAAGCCAAAAACAAAACCAAAAAACAAAAACAAATTTTTGAATGGGAATCAAATAACTCTTAAACTGCCAACTCTTACCAAATCATATTGAAGAACATAGGACTGACAGAACAAAGCATACTTGATCTGGATCAAGTACCTGCATAATAAAAAAGAGAGGTTTAAAGGTGTTGAGAAAAAAATAAAAATAAAAACAAAACTAAAACTAAAACACAAAAGCACTCGCACAGCAAGTGCATCTATTCAATCACTTCAATTTCACACAATTGCCCTATCTCATTGACTTGGGAAGCATTATGCCTTATCTAATAATTTGATAAGAAACTTTAGTAAATATTTCACTACACAGAGCCAAAATATTGAAGTTTTTGTATAAAAACTTAACACAGAGAGGTAGTCCCAAGTTCGAAACACAAATGCAATGAGACATAGCCTAAGAAAATTGCACTCGCAACAAACAAAATAAACAAATTGATACCCACAAATCAACAAAAAACAAACATCAATCTATTCAGTCAAACCCTAGATCAATGTTCAGTTCTAAAATAAAAAATTTCCAAAAGGGTTTTCAACAAAGTGATGATGCTCTTTTCACTACCATAAACTCAATCACAAACTGGGTTTTCTTCAAAACCAGACTTAGAATTCAACACAGTATTAATTTTTAATCTTGTCCTTTCCTGTGTGTATTCTTTCCTCTGACCATCCTTACAAATTTTTAATCGTGCTCCAGCTACTCATCAGTTCTGATTATATACTCAAGGTACCCACTACTCATCTAAGTAAATGAGATGCACAGATCAACAAAATCAGTTATGATTAAAGAAAAATTTCACAGATCGATCTAATAGACAGAACCAAAATGATTCACTACCAAATCGAAGCCAGAAAGTAAAGAAAACCTACCGAATTAGAGGGATGCAGAAGCAGAAGTGCAGAAGCAGAAGTGCAGAACCAAATGGAAGCCAAGATCGCTAGCACCGATAGATTCACCGAAAACCCAAAGAAAAATATAGAAAACATCCACTTTTATGCGAAGGCAAGGACCAAACGCATGGCTCGATTTGCAGCACACCATCCCAGAAGCAAATCGACGGCCGAGACGAACCTTGCACAGTAAAGATCGGCTCCTTCCACTGCTGTCCCCCAAATGCATTGTCCTCAGCCAACAAAACTGGTCCAAACCGAACGAATTCTCTCTGGGAACCAGAATAGTGACGCGCGAAGGAAACGAAAGAGGAGGGGGCAAAACGGAGAAAAGTCAGAAAATCATTAAGGAGGGGCAAAAGCGTCCCGGCACTGCTACTAAGCACAGTGCCCGTTTAGCAACTTTAGTATAGATATAATTTAATCACCTTTCATCATTTTTCTTTTTCCTATATTTTTTTATTAACAAAAACACTATAAACAACGTCAGCAAATCGTGTGCTAAACGAGTAGGGTATTCCAAATCCGATCTGACTACCCCGCGAATCCTGAATCCTGATTGGCTACCCATGATAACTTCACCCCCAAGTATTAACCGTCCGTATCTGCCCCACCAAATCATTTTCTTTCAACGTCACAACAGTACCAAAAAACCCGTCCACACAATCACACAAATATCTCACCCCCAGCGTGGGTCCCACCTAAAACAGAAACCACCATATAACTGATTTTCAAAAAGCCCAAGCTCCAGGAAACAACCCAAGTCGGCGCCAAACACCCATTGCAGCGAGCCCCACTGAATGGCTCAGAACTGGAATGATGACCACTATTTACCACAGTACCATTCCTTCACCGCCTTTGAATTCTCTTTTAGGATTTTTATCGAACACCTGGTCTGCAACACCTTATATACCGACACCTTCCCCCAATTTCTCACCCACAACCCACTTAATTGTGTGATTTTCATCTCACTAATTCCTTGATTCCATGAACCCAACAGACCGCAGCGTCCAAAAATCTCCACCCACTTCAGCCGAATTGGACCTGGAAATGTCAGAGCCGCTTCTGGATTTCGAGGTCTTCTCTGCTGTAAACTCCACCGGTGCTTTCGAGGTCGGTGAGAACGAGTATGTCGGCGTGCCGCAGCCGCTTCAATCTCTACAGGGCAATCCGATCCCGCCGTTTCTGTCCAAGACCTTCGATTTGGTCGACGACCCGTCGTTGGATTTCATCATATCGTGGGGTTCCACCGGCGGTAGCTTCGTGGTTTGGGACCCTGTGGAGTTCTCCAGGCTCGTCTTGCCCCGGAATTTCAAGCACAACAATTTCTCAAGCTTTGTCCGCCAGCTTAATACTTATGTGGGTATTTGCAGTAACACAGCCTCTACTGGCTGCTGTCATCTGTATGTAAATTTTGTTCTTCTGTGGTTTTTTCCCTTCTTTCTTTTTGTTTCTGTTTTCCGTTTATATGGAAGTGTTGATTGTCATCTAATTTTGGTTTGATGAGGTTAATCATGTACAGATGTAGCTGAGGTCATTATGTGTAAATTAAACTGATGATGTAAGACTTTGGAGGAGCTGGGGGTTTTTATACTTAGCTCACGATTTGTTGTAATGAATATTGATTTGTAATTGACCAAAGAAATAAGGAATCATTTGTGTTATACGGTTTCTTTGCGATGGAATGCTTGTTTTCCTTAATTGTTCGAAACATAATTTGGCAAATGCGTTGTTCTTTTTTGTATTTCTTGATGATGATGTTGATCTATCATAATTGCTGTGGTTTAACTTCTTACACTAGGTGAAATTTCCCTGGATTGTATAACAGTTTTGTAAGCTTGCCTTTATCATGAAACTTAATATAGTGAATCTTATGGAAATGGTAGAGCCGTAGAGGTCCTTCTTTCATTGTTTGATCACATAGGAATGGAGGCTTACTACCGCGAAGAGAATATATTCCCCTCTGAGTGTCTACCAGAGAGGGGGGTTCATCTTTGGCAGGAAGAATTCAGGTTCTTATTGAAATCTGTTATTGTGCCAGTTTGTCAAGAGCTCTATATATTATCATACATGTGTGATTTTCAGATTGTATAGTGAAGCTCAGCTCCTCCTAATGCATGAAAGTTGATGGCTACAAATTGTCTTGTGTATTTGTTTACTATTTGAAGAATCATATCTGTCTATAGGTTTATGTATTGTTTCTTTCCATTCCATTCTTAAATTTCTTTGGCTACTGTACTCAGGGGTTTCGCAAGATTGATACAGATAGGTGGGAGTTCGCAAATGAAGCTTTCCAGAGGGGAAAAAGACATTTGTTGAAGAACATCCAGCGGCGCAAGTCATCTCAGTCCTTGCAGATTGGGAGCTTCATTGGGACTTCTGCTGAAGCAGGAAGGCCTGGACTGGAAGGTGAGATAGAGACATTAAGGAACCAGAGGAGTCTGTTAATGCAGGAGGTCGTTGACTTGCAACAGCAGCAGCGGGGTACAGTTCACCGTATGAAAGAAGTGAATGAGAGGCTGCAGTCGGCTGAGCAGAGACAGAAGCAGATGGTTTCTTTCTTGGCTAAGTTGCTTCAAAACCCGGCATTCTTAGCCCGCCTTCAACAGAAGTCAGGAGAGAAAGGTATAGGCTCTCCAAGGATGCGGAGAAAATTTGTTAAGCAGCATGAGCCTGAACTAGGTACATCTGATTCTTATATGGAAGGGCAGATTGTGAAGTACAAACCTGCTTGGAGAAACCATACCATGTCATCTTCAGTCCCAGATTTAAATCCAGTTCCTATTGAACAGTCTCTGGATCATGGCATGCCATTTCAATTTGAGAATGTTGCATTTGATGGGTTAATTGTCTCAGATGAATTAGAAGTAACACAGGGATTTAGCAAAACACTGGAGCAAGAGGGTGGAGGGGCATCAAGCATGGGAACTGAAGATCCATTATTCAAAGGCAAGAGTGTTCTGAGCCAACTAGAAGTTAATCCCGAGTCTTACGTCTCTTTCCAAGAGGATTTGGTGAAGGAGAAGACTTTTTCAGATCTCTCTTTTTCAGGGATTGAGAGCATGGTTAAACCAGATGATATATGGAGCATGGGTTTTGATGCCAGTGCTGGTATGTCAAGTTCTAGCCATGGATTTTGGGGTAATCCAATCAACTATGATGTGCCAGAGATGGGAATGACAGACGGATTGTTGGATATTTGGGACATAGATCAACTGCAAGCAGCAGGAGGGTCAGGCATTGACAAGTGGCCAGCTGATGAATCTACATTCGATGAGCGTGCAAGTCAAGATGGACAGCAAAAAGATGATATAGCTAAAACTAACAATCCATAGAGCTGCATTTGAGGATCTTAGTTATTTTTAGTTGCAGGGTCTATTATTTGGACGATTTTACTGATGAATATATTAAGTTTGCCAATTTCATTCTTTTGCTATCATTAGCTTTTATTCATTCTCTTTATGATTTCCATTCTTAAATTTACTTGTTTCTATAGGAGATAATTCTTGTGCATCCATATGTTTTTTGGGGTCAAGGTGGGGAACCTATTTGCCTTTATTTTTAAGCTGCATGCATTACTTTCAGGTTCATTAGCATCCATAGTCTTCTTGCTAACAGATACTTTTGAGCTGTGAAAATTGCAGGTCTTTAACCCTTGAGATGGGCAGTCTGCAATCTGTTGGGGGGGAAAGGTCATGCATACCAGATTGCCCTTTTTCAGCTCGTTAAATTTCGGTAAGATGATTGCTGTTTAAAGATAATACATGGATAAATGCCTTGTATTTGTTACTTCACAGTAGCCTAAATTTAAACTTACTAGTCTAGTCTGTTGAATATATTTTTATTAACTACAGAAGAATTTATACTGTTATGGACTTATGGTATAGATTAAATTCAGTTCGTGCTTTGAACATTTATGTTCTAATTTTAAGCTTTTAGATTGGTAGTGCATGTTATAAGCTCATTTCTTCACTTGGTGCTTGAACATATAGCCAAGAAGACGCTGAGATTTTTTCATGCACTAGTGAAGATGGATGATCTGGGTGCCTGTGAGTATTTTGTGAACTTACCTTCTGCTGCCAATTGGAGAAACATCACTGAATTTGGGACTTCGAATGTCAGATTTTGTTAAAGGGAAATATATGAGGAAGGTTACAGCTGTTCAGACTTCAGAGCAGAACATATCCTCTGCTAAGCCATATCCAAATTTCTATTTGCTTTAAGTCTGTAAAATCTGCAATGAGCATTAAGCATTTGCTTACACAGTTTCTTTCTTTGTAATGGATTCATTTCATTTTTCGTTCATTCCTAGATGAAAGTGTTTAATCTGCATCTGCTTTCTAGTATAAGAAGCATAAATAATTCAGATTCCGTTCCATTTGGGGAGCAAACGATCTGAGAAATGAGCGGAGAAAACAAATTAGGAATACATAACCATTCAGCCACAACACGCGATCAACTACTACGCATTAGGTAATGTTATGTTTCCCAGCAACAAAGGAAAGTTTCTCTCATAGGACCGTCCAATAAAACCATTGGAATCATTTTCAACACACAACTGCTGAAAAGGTTATAGAAAGGGAAGGATTAACTACCATTGAAGTGTACATGTCATTTAGTCACACAAAAACCAAAAGATATAACTCATGCTACACTTGACAACAAAATATATAATAAGTTGAACTTAAAACCTATGAAAGATGGGAAGGACAACGATCCCATGGTACTCAGAATCTATGCCAGCCACCCTTTGACTTCATTTCTTGCTAGCATTGGCACAACAGTAAAGTCGATGGCAGCAAGAGTAACATGACTTGAACCCAGTACAGACCGCTTGCCCGAAAAGAATTACTCAGTATCTTCCTTCTGCCTTTTTGATGCATGCTCAGTGCCCTCCTTTTCCTCCTTTTTCAGTTTAGCTTCACGGCGCTCCCTTTTAACTCCTTTTGTCTTGTTAGGCACAAATGAATCACCAACCTTTGTGTGGTAATACTTCGTGTCATCAACCTAAACCCAAAGATTTTCAGAAAAGGAAAACTATTAATGAACATTAAGAAAAAAAAAATAACTATGCACCTAGACATGCTTAACTTCAGAAGAAGGAAACCAAATTTTTATAAACAGGACATAAATTTATGTCAATGCAGCTCCGGTGAGGAAAGAGGCAATTTCCTCCTCCACAAATCTTTGACTTTGACCATGTACTTTATATACCGAGGTGTCCTCTAGACCAGGCAACTAACTACAGCCATATGAAAGAATTATTTTTTTTTTTCCGCCTTTTACCTTCTGATCCGGAATGTTGATTTTGCCAACCTTGCCTCGCAGTGTGTCCTGTTGAATATTTTTGTCCTGCAAGTAATAAAAAGATTTATGTTACAGACATGTCATTGGGAAAAAGGAAGAAAAGAGATGAAATTTATTAAACTAACCTTCTTAGGCTGATCTCTGACTACTCTCATGGCTTCTTTCCTTAGGCTGTCATTAGGAAGACGATGCCGACGAACTACTAAATCCATGGAGGGCCCAACTTCTACCAGTTCAGTCCTTGGAACTACTGAGCCAGACTTTTTCAGTCTCAGGGCACATTGAGTAAGGATCACTTTTTTTGAAGATGTAGCTGTACATAGATATACACGGTCTAACCCAGCAAGATTAAGTTTCTCTACAACCTGCACATATCATAATTATGGATATAACTATATTCCTCTTCATGCCAAAGAAAAACACTATAACCCTCTTAAATTAGAAACAGAGAACTGTGCAAAGGGCATCAGAGTTATACCTCTCCTCGCAACAGATCGAGCAAAACTTCCTTCAAATGTTTCAGCTCTTCTACGTTATCAAATCCTTCTCCAATAAAACAAATGAAAGGTTTTGACCCCACACGTGGAGACAGTTTCTTATCATATGAAAATGAGTCCATGCGTTTAAAATTTTCAACCCCAACCTCTATAAGATCATAGATATGGTGATCATACATTCTCCCTATTACAAGATTGTCAGGCCGCTTCTTTGTGTGAGAACCATACTGCAAATAAAAGCAACGACAAGCTCAAAAAGATGCTCATAAAACAGAAGAATAAAAAATCACACAGTGCCTGATATCAGTTAAACAATAGAACATTAGAGACTCAGCATTCTAAATAGGGCGACAAGCAATTGGTTTGAGGAATTGGGATCAGCCTCCTCACCGTCCATGAAGATACTTTGGAAGGATAAGTAAAAGCAATTATCACCTATTTTGTTATTGGGGTCAAACAATAGCAAATAATAAAACCAAGATACGGGCACTGAATTAAAGGCCCAGTTGAAAATTAAAAATCAAGAACAGGACTAATAAGCACATGAAAACCAAGAACAGCATCATCATAAAATGATAAGAGTGGGATTTCCACAAATGCAAAACTATAAGGAATACTAGTCAGAGAACGGATTGCACAGAAAAATCAATGCATAACACTTAAAACACAAGCACAAACACGTTTACTGTAAGCGGCAGCTCAGAAAACTAAAAAAAATTATAAAGTATGCAAATCTTCCAAACAAATTCATTTACAGTAACAACAAAGCTTGTAAAACAATCGAAATCTGATCATCTTTCACAACCCCAAATAGAAACACTAGCACAACATATATTATGTGCATATATAAACCGGCCTAAATGAAAAAGACGGGTAGTAGAAGCAAAAATCTGAGAGGGTTTTGTACTTACAACGAAAAGGCTGCAATCGGTTTGATGAGAAAAGAACTCAAGGGAGGTCTCACCGCCATTTTCAAATGGGCAAACATCCTTATTCCTGCGGCTGAATTTCACGGCACTATCCTTCTTTAAATGGTAAATGTCTGATAATACCGCATTCAAAACGGCGCTGGTCTTCATCCCATGAAGTATCAGAGTCTTCTTCCCGGTCTCAATCTTCAAAATTACACAAAACCCAATTGTAAAAATCATACCAAAAGCACAGAAATTAAATTCTCGATTTTGAACACAGGATGTGGAATACTTACGAGCTTGGGGGCACGCTTCTCTAGCTCTCTTCTGGCCCTCGCCTTCTGGGGAGTTTTCACTCTCAACATGATTGCAGAACTTGAGACCTTACTTACTTTCTGGGGAGGTTTCACTCTCAACGTGTTCGGCTGCAACAATAGAACTTCAGCAGTATTTTGGAGGGGAAAGCTAGGGTTTTAGTCCAAAGCGACGGTGAGGAGATTAGGGCTTTAGGGTGCCCATCATGGACTTTCAACGTTTTCTAAAGTACTTGGGACTTTCTCCCGATCCGGCCCATCCATATTTAAGTTTTGATAATTTTTTACTACCATTCTTAACTCTTTTCGTCTAGGATAATTCTTGATTTAATTTTTAACGATTCAACCGTTCATGTATTATAGCATAATATAAGGTGAAAATACGTTAATCACAATTGGGGTGAATATACAGGTTTACCTAGGAGGTGAACCCAAAAATTATATTTTCTTCTATATTTATACTATTTTTTTTATTAAAAGAATGTTTGCCAAGAAATCACTACAAGAAAAGTGGCTATTAATAGCAATTGATAATAGCGTTTTTCCCAAAAGTGCTATTATAGGTTGTTGTTTTAGATTTTTTTTTTTTGAAACGCTATGGTATGGTGTCCAAAAATATAAAACGCTATGACTCTATGAGTTGATGACGCGAGCGGGCTTTTGAGCGGGCTTTTGAAAGTGAATTGCACTTCTTCCCTCGTTTCTTGAAATCAAACTTTTCAAAAAGAAAAAAAAAATTAAACTTCAATTAATATTAACGAAGCAAACATAAAAACCCAAAGCCCTCCAGTCCCTCCTTCCTTCGGTCATCTGCCTCTGTTGTTCGTTCTCCCCTTTCTTTTTCTCTGCCACCAGATCTAGCAAGAGAAATGACCTCATTCTCTCAACAACGGAGTACCCAAAGTACCTATTTTTCTCTCTATCATGGAACATAAGGCTAGTCTCTCATCCGATTCTCTCTTCCCATCTATTTTTTTGTTCCTCTGTATCATGGGTGATTTGGTTTAACTGTTTATGGCATGGGTTTTTGAATTACTTGGGTTTTTGCAGGGTCAATTTAATTAAGGGTTTGGGTTTTAATTCGTGGATTAACAATTCAGAGTAAGAGAATGTGAAATTGGGGGTTAGGGTTTCTGTTTCTCAATTTGAATTCACGTTACTGAGTTACTGCTGATTGTTGACAGTTTTTTGTGTATGTTTAACCTTAAATTCATCTCATGGTTTCTTTTCTATTTCAGTGTTGCAGAGTTTTGCAGATTTTATTAATTGCTCATTTTTGGTTTATTGAAAGCTATAGAACCTAATTAGTTTTGCAGATATTGTCGGGGTTGTCTTTCCTCATGTCTTATTCATTTACTTGCATCTCAAGAGCCTCTGTTTGGTACGTTTTTGGACCTAAGAGTTTAAGAGCTTTAAGTATCTTTTCAATGGAAATTTTGAAGCATATATATACCGAGGGTCACCAATATTGTTGATTGATAACAGAAATTGGTAAAATAAAAAAATCAAAATGAATCTGAACTTTTTTTTTGGACAATATGAATCTGAACTTTCTAAGACGATATCTTCTTGAGAACATATGGAAAAATGCGTATGTTTAACTGCTGTAGCCTCATTTTAGACTAGTAAGTTGAGTTGGAGTTTATCAATATTATTGATGGCTTGATTTTTGGAACAAAAGATAAATTAATTTTACTGTAACCACATTATTCTTTCTTATCTTTTCTCGTTTCAGGAATTGGTCATAACTTGTTATAGAAAATCAACGAACCTGCTCAAGTTTGATAAAGTAATACATGATCGTAGTTCGTGTTGATGTCGGGGACTGCATGCTTCTTCAGGTTGTGGTGATGCGTATGATTGAATCTTTGAAGGCATATAATTTTGTGTTCACTTGTATTTGGTTGTGCTTCTTATGGGGCATGCATAGTAGTATATTAATAGTTCTTAATATATTGGAGAATATTATAAGGATCATATCTCAGATTGTGCTAATGCTATGCAATTTCATTTTCAGTATATTTTTGTGTTTTTGTTTGTTCTTTTGGTCTATCTGATCTGCCTGATCGCTGTTTGTATTTGAATTGAAGAGGTGCTATTTTATTTGGATTGAAAAGATGCATGCCTTCATTATTATGTTCTTTATGCACTTTAAGATCGAATACTAATGTGGATCAGTTTTTCCTAGGATAGAGAGCTCCCTTCCCTTTCTTCTTGTGTTTCCCTTTTGTCACATTAAGTGCAGTATTGCGTATATGGGTGATGGTGTTGATTAACTTGATTGTAGTATATTGTCTATAATAAGTTCATCTTATTTCAATTTGAATCTATGATTTGTGCACTCATTTAACACAAAGAAATAGGATGGACACATGCAGTATGGAAACCAATATTATTGGTATTTGATCTTTGTTTGACATGTTCATATTTCTTATTCAGTTTTTTGTACATTCTCTTTCTTCATATCTTTCTTGACATAAGTTGTTGATTTGCCTTTTGTGGGTTATAGTATTTTGTAATGACTGTCCCCTGAAACCCCTTATATAAATCATATCAGGAGTGTCAACTGTTGGGCAGCAGAAGCAATCTGGATGGCCATATGATGCAAATATATATGAGCAGTCCGATGCTAAACCAATTAAGGTTTGTTTGTATTTTTCATTATGTCTTGAAGGCTTTAGCTTATGTAATTCATACTAAAATTCTTTTTTCTTCTATAAATCGTAGTCAGTGGTCCACATGTTGATTCTTTGTAGCTGATGGAATCGACAATTTCATTCTCATATCATGTACTATCATAGCTGCTTGTCCTTGTGTTGATTTTGTGTTGTTGTTTCATACCTCGGAGATATTGTATTTAGCAGGAGATCGAAGCTAGTTAGATAATATGCTCTGCATAATGTACATGACATGCTTTGAATTTTAAAAACCCTGTGGACATAGATTTTGTGCGTTTTGCCATTAAAAGTCATAATGTTTGCTTTATTCAGAGGTTATACTTTTGTCTTGCTGGTATGCTTCTTTGTCTTGTATGTTGCTTTTTTGAGTTAAGGTTCTTGTTCCCTTTTTTTCTTTGTATTTAAAAAACAAAAATTGATTCATTGGTACTGCAAAATTGTCGTTACTGGAATGCTCATGTATCATTCTTACATGCAACTTTTATTTTGTTTTCCTTTGATCACTGTATCCTATTTTTTCCTGTATCCTATTTTTTCCTTGAGCTTTGAAATGATTAATTGGTGTGTTTTGAATTGGCAGTTCAGAGACATTGGTAGTTCAAAGACGATGCAAGTTTTGATGCTGCTTTGGAGAAGTAATAGATTAGTTTTTGAATGTTTTGGAGAACTAATAGGTTAGTTAAGTTATAGCTAGACTATTTGAAGTAGGGTTTGTATTACTAGTACACGAGGACATAAACCTTGTTGGTTGAGACAATGTATTACTTCTACAATTTTGCAATATATTACAATACATGACTTGTTTGTTATGTTTATGTTTAGTGATAGAAATTTTATTACTGTTATATTCTTGAAATGTTAAAACAAAATGTGTAGTAGCCCTTGAGAAATGCTGTGGAAATGAAAATAATGGCTTTTGTTAAGTGCTACGAGATGTCAGACGATAGTGCTTGAGAAACGCTATTGACAATCATACAATAGCATTTTGTAATCGCTGTGAGAGCTCAAACATTAGCATTTCATAAACGCTATCAATATAACACTTATCATAGCGTTTGAAAAACGCTATTATTGACCCAGTACCTATTATAGCTCCGGCAGACACAACGTTTACTAAAGCGCCATCTAATCCTACTATAGCGTTTTTTGGACGCTATAGATGAGAGTTTATGGTGTAGTGAATATAATAATGACCTGCCTCTTTGGGGCCCTAACGAACTCTAGTAACCAAGTTGGGATAAGAAAGTAGGTTTTGAACACGTCAAATTTCGATACAAAATCCCTTACTATAGCACACAATTTTTGCATAAATTTTTTGAGCCTCTTAGACCGGGTAATAAGCATAATACAATAAACCTATGAAAACCAACTATGCTTTTTGCGACGAGCGGCGAAGCTAATTATTAATTCAAATTTTTAAAAAAAATCTAAACAAATTTTGAAAAATTAATGGGAGCAACTTGTACCGACGAACAATTCGTCGTTAAAAATGCTTTTATATTTATTTGATTTTATTTTCTAAATTTTTTAGTGCATTTGTAAAGCAAAGTGATTCCCCACCATTTAGAGACCCTCTTGGGGGATTCTAAATGAACTCTAGACCTCTAGTCACTAAGTTGGGAGAAGAAAGTATGTTTTAAAAACATCAATTTTCAACACGAAATCTCTTACTATAGCACACATTTTTTGCATAAATTTTCTGAGCCTCTTAAACCCGATGAGAAGTAGAATACAATAAACCCATGAAAACTAACTGCGCTATTTACGATGAGAAGTGAAGCTAATTATCAGTTCAAATCTATAAAATAAATATAAACAAATATTTAAATATTAATGGGAACCACTGTTACCGACGACATATTCGTCGCTAAAGATGCTTTCATGTTTATTTGATTTGATTTTTTAAAATTTTGATTGCATTTTAAAGCAAAGTGATTCCCCACCATTTAGAGACCCTTTTGGAGGATCCTAAACGAACTCTAGTCACCAAGTTGGGCGAAGAAAGTAGGTTTTGAAAACGTGAAATTTCGACACAAAATCTCTTACTATAGCACACGTTTATTGCATAAATTTTTTGAGCCTCTTAGATCGGGTGAGAAGCAGAATACAATAAATCCATGAAAACCAACCGCACTATTTGAAATGAGCGGCGAAGCTAATTATTAATTCAAATCTATGGAAAAAAATTAATCAAATTTTGAAAAATTAATGGGAGCAACTTGTGCCGACGAACAGTTCGTCGCTACAAATACTTTCATATTTACTTGATTTTGTTTTTTAAATTTTTGACTGCATTTATAAAGCAAAGTGATTCTCCACTATTTAAAGACCCTCTTGGGAGATCCTAAACAAACTCTAGTCACCAAGTTTGACGAAGAAAGTAGGTTTTAAACATGTCAAATTTCGATACGAAATCCCTTAATAGCACACGTTTTTTGCATAAATTTTTTGAGTCTCTTAGAATGATTGAAAAACATAATACATTAAACCCATGAAAACCAACCACGCTATTTGCGACTAGCGCGAAGCTAATTATCAATTCAAATCAATAAAAAAACAAATTTTGAAAATATTAATGGGAGCCACTGTTACTGACGACATGTTCGTCGCTAAAAATGCTTTCATATTTATTTGATTTGATTTTTTTAAAATTTTTGAGTGCATTTGTAAAGCAAAGTGATTCCCTACCCTTTAGAGACATCTTGGGAGATTCTAAACGAACTCTAGTCACCAAGTTAGGCAAAGAAAGTAGGTTTTGAAAACCTTAAATTTCAACATGAAATCCCTTTCTATAGTACACGTTTTTTGCACAAATTTTATGAGCCTCTTAGATCGGGTGAGAAGTAGAATACAATAAACCCATGAAAACCAACTGAGCTATTTGCGACGAATGACAAAGCTAATTATTAATTCAAATCTATAAAAAAATATAAATAAATTTTCAAATATTAATGGGAGCAACTTGTATCAACGACATATTCGTCGCTAAAGATGCTTTCGTATTTATTTGATAAGGGGTGCACAGTATTTTCATGTTTATTAGGAGTTCACCGTCACTTTGTCAATTGGTTTTCAGGTGTGGAATCCGGACGAAGGTCGGGGACATGGTTCTCTCATTTTTTGCTGGTCCACCAATGGTTAATATTCAAATTTTTAAAAGCAAGTTTGCATACTAACTCTACATTTAATGCCGGACCATTCTACAAATATGTTAGCGATAGTTGACCAAAACATAATGTTACAGTATTCTTTTTCAAGTTGTTGGATTAACAAGTCTCAAGACTCAAAATCATGACAATGTAGGGTGTGATTCTACAAACACGTGAATTGGTAATCGTGTTGTTGGTATATCTTTGAGATATATAGGGTTTGTCTTTTCGGTCACTCTGCTAGTTTTGATCTTTTGTCAACAAAGTTTGTAGTTGTTTTGTTCAAAACGTAAACTCTATTCCTCATATAATGAGACAACTAATTGATGTAGTATATCTTTATGTTTGTTATGTCTTAAATTTTAAGTTAATCGTAATTGGTTAAATCTTAGCTCCGGCCGATTGACAAGATGTAATTTCTACAATTGTAAACATGGCTGGTAAATCGACTTTATATTTTTTTTTGTTACACAATCGACTTTATATTTGAAAAAAAAAAGAAGTAAATCGACTTTATTTGTAATTCGTTCAAAAAGAAAAGAAAAAAAAAATTTACTCCTTCCTTTTTCGATTCACGAAAGCTCTATTTTTTTTTTTGGCTACAAAACGAACTCTGGTCCTTCGCTATATATCTCACGCAGATAGCCTCACTCTTCTCAAATTTTCCCCAATCTAACCCTAATTCCCAAATCCCAAGCTCGTTTATTTCACCAATCAAGCTCCTCCGTACGTTACCCTCAGATTATAAAGTTTCTTTTTGTTTTGTCTCGTTGATTTTGTATACTTGTAATAAGAACCAGGGTTTATCCGGATTCTCCATGTACAATTTAGCGATAGGGCTTTTTGCTTTGTTATTTGTCATTCTGGATTGAATTTTAATAGCTATAGATGGTTGTTATGTAATCGAAAATCAGATTTAGGGTTAGAGTTTTGATCTTTTAAACGGTGATGGAAATGGAGAGCTCGCGCAGGCCGTTTAGCAGATCGAATGAACCAGGCTTGAAGAAGGCTCGATTGACCGAAGACCAAGGTGTTGTGAACCCGAATCTGAATGTCCGAGCTTTCGCACAAAGGCCCGGCGGAGCTAATCCGGTGCTGTCAAGGTTCAGAGTGAGTGATAGAGACTCGGAGAGTAATGATCCTCGAGGCGGCGGCGGCTATGTGCCACAGCCATTGCAGCATCAGGAGCTTGTGAGCCAGTACAGGACGGCGCTTGCGGAGCTCACGTTCAATTCAAAGCCAATCATCACTAATTTGACCATAATTGCTGGGGAGAGCCTCAACGCTGCCAAGGCCATCACAGCCACTATATGCGCCAACATTATTGAGGTGAAACCCAGCTTTACACTGTGTATGTAGCTGTATTTGTGTTCATTATTTTAGTTATGGCGCCAGCTGTTTAAATTTACTTGTAAATTGGGGGGAAAAATGGTGTGGAGGTGGGAAAGGAGGATTAAACTGTGCTAGTGCTTTGATGCATGTCTCATGTTGTGCCCATGATTTAGTGAAAAAAAGAAGAAGTGATTTTGTCTGACCCTTGTGGAAAAAGTGTTTCTCTTGGATGTGATATATTTATGTGCTCATAAAGTTGTGATTTTGTTCCATATTCAGCGAAACAATTTGTGGATGCAAATAACAAAGCTTTACGACAAGTATGGTGGCCTAATCTTAACTGTGAATGGGAAAATTTGTATTCAATTATCCATCAGTGATCCCATGGGTGGAATGAAACCTTGTATCAATATGATATTGATTTGAGGGTCATGCTGCAACTAACTTCGATCAGGGTTTGTACATTGTAATCCATTTCTTTTGCTGACTCCACCCCCAGTTATTTTAACAGGTTCGAGTTGACATTTTTGTAGTCACCTGTGTTAAATTTATTATGTCCATTGCACACGCCAAGGTGCTGTGTTTACATAGAGTAGGTACACGAGAAGAATGTAGTCATTCTGTGAGAAATGGGATTCATGCAACAACTTGCACCAGGTTGCAAATCAAAATAAATTTACCGCATCCTTGTGGACATGACCTTGCATGAAAAATCTCTATGGCATTTTGTGGTTTTTCTCACTGCTTATTATTTCTTTGTATTTTACAACAGTGCGGCATTTGACAAGGGTGGAAAACCACTTTCATAGTCTAACCAATGCTTCTGTCTAGAAACTTTGCATTACATGTTATGGTTGTGTATGAAAACCTTATGCCAATAGAGTTGCTTAGATGTGAAGGTAGTTCCCTGCATATGGTCTTCCATTACATCCCTGAAGTCAATCAGTTGCTTAGTCTTCTTCATCTTTTAATACACTTGGTAGTCAAACAGGATTAGTTGCTTACTATTATATAAGTGTTTGATTTTGAATTTATCTCTGTTATGCCCTTTTTAGTTTAAGGTATCTAATAAGCTCTGGATTGTCTTGTGTTTTGAGATGTTTCTCTAGATATTACATTATGCAAGAGTGGCAGAGGCAGGGTGTACTGTTACTTCTTAGCTAATTTTCATTACTGTGGCAAAATGAAGACTCAAATCCTTGTGATACAGGAACTGGACATGCACCTCATGGTCTTGGTTCAGCTGCCAAGTGGCTGGGTGGGGATAGGATGCATAGTAGTATTTTAATTTATCATTGTCAGAACGAAATAAATAAATCAGAAACTTTTTAAAGTCAATTTGAGTAACTGTCTCACTCTGGATGGTCCTAGGTCTTCCAGCACAATGTGCTAATTCAGAACTGATGATACCTGCAGCTGTGCTGCTTCTGTTAGCTTTAAAATGGGTTTGAAGAGCCTATACTGACACAGCTTCTTCCCCATTGCCAACTTTCTTTGGAAGCATTCTGGTGTTGGGCCGTTGGTTTATCACTTATTTGTTTGCTTAGAAAGAAATTTGCTATAACAAGTGTATAGTTTCTGATTGTAGATGGTCATTTGCAGGTTCCTAGCGAGCAGAAGTTACCATCGCTTTATCTTTTGGACAGTATTGTAAAGAATATTGGAAGGGATTACATAAAATGTTTTGCTACCAGACTACCTGAGGTTAGATTTCTGTTTTGTATGAAGCCTCTCATTTTTCACCATGCTCTACCATGTTGTTTACTTTTGACACATAAGAACTAACCACTAGGCACTAGCAATCAGGAAGTCATTATCTTTGATTTCTCCTGGTGTTCATCCACTTACTAAGTACCATGTTTTATTAAAAACATAATTTAAGATTTTTGTTTTGCAAGCTATCATGCCACAACAGCACAATAGGCTTGATTCTGTGTGAGTTACTTTGTAGTCACCGCTTTTCCCCCTTTTCTGGACCTCTAGGTATTCTGCAAGGCATATAGACAGGTTGAACCTCCTATACATCAAAGCATGCGTCATCTTTTTGGAACTTGGAAAGGTGTCTTCCCTGCTCAGACACTTCAGATGATTGAGAAAGAACTTGGGTTTGGTTCTACAGCAAATGGTTCGTCCTCTGGAGTTACATCATCTAGACCAGATCCACAGTCACAACGTCCAGCACATAGCATTCATGTGAACCCCAAATATTTGGAAAGGCAGCGTCTTCAGCAACCGAACAGGGTAAGTGGAGTTCTAAAATCATGGATGGGGAGTTCACATCTCTTAACTTCTGCCATTCTATTATTATATTATTGTAAGCATGTGAGGTTTCTTGGATATTTGAATTTCATCTCCTTTGCTTTATTTTCTACCAGTTTACTGGTAGTTTGTTGATGCTATACACAGTCAAATATTATTCTTAGAAATTTGTTCTTCAAACAAGCTTATTTTTACTGGTGTGAAATTTCAAAGATGTAGCAGTATTTAATGATGTGGAAATTCAAACCAAATTTTATAAAGATCTTCTATTAGCTTCTATAATTTTGTTTTGCTCTTTCTATTCCGCGAGTTTATGAATTAAAGATATGCTGTTATATATTAGAGAGATCTAATTTCTCCAAACGAGCTTATTTTCACTGGTGTGAAATTTCAAAGATGTAGCAGTATTTAATAATTTGGAAATTACAACCAAATTTTATAAAGATCTTCTATTAGCTTCTATAATTTTGTGTTGATCTTTCTATTCCGAGAGTTTATGAATTATAAATATGCTGTTATATATTAGAGATCTTCTAATTTCTGTAGTATTTTGATTCTGTACCAAATGATTTCATATTTGATAGTACATTTTCTGTTTCCATGTAAATAGTTGCCGTGTTGTATGTAGGTCTGTGGAGCTGACTGACGACCTTGATTTACCATCATATTAATTATCAGGATATACATGATTTTACTTATCTAGTTACCTTTGTAGAAAGATATCTGCTGATTTAATTTTTCATTCCTATGGAATTCTTTCTTCTCATTTTTTCATGTAGAAATAGACTGTAGCATTTAAGGCTGTGATCCGTATATTCTAATTATTTCTCTTTTATCTCTGCTGGTTTTTGGTATGAAGACAAAAGGGATGGCTAGTGACTTAGATGGGACTATGACAAACTCGATTGAGGATGTAGAGAGGTCAGACAGAGTAGCAAGTATCAGTGCTGGACGACCGTGGGTTGATCCTCCTGTTAAGATGCATGTATGTGAAGTAAACTTTGATAGAAAATCTCCTTTTGCCAAAAAAAGAAGAAGAAGATAATTTTGATTTTGTTGGTGCATAATTCCACTGTTTCTATAGTTTCACATTATAGTTGACTTTTGCAGAATATTCAGCGTTCAACTAGAGATGCACTAAGTGAGCGTTTTCATGAGAAGAACATTGGTGGCGAATATGAAGAATTTGAATATGGTTCTGATCTTCCAAGGAGTTCAAGCTTGGTAGTTGGACGATCTGGTGGAAATATTATCGAGCAAGGACATGATAAACCTTGGTATGGAGGTGGCAGCAGTGTTGCCGAAACAATTACCAGCCAAAGAAATGGTTTTAGCAAGAAGCATGGATTAAATTACTCGGCACCTAAATCTGCAAATGCTGATCCTCGTCTACAGACACCACAAGCCATTGCAAGTAGAAACAGTGGTGGGTTGTCTAGTAGCTGGAAGAATTCTGAGGAAGAGGAATTCATGTGGGATGATATGAACTCAAGATTAGCAGATCATGGAACCCCTGATATTTCTACTAATTCAAGAAAAGAGCGCTGGATTTCTGATGATTCAGAGAAATTGGTAAGCAACAAAGATTTCTACTTGTTTAAAAGTTTGGGCCCTGAGATTCCATTATTCTACTGGTTGAAATAATAATTTCTCAGACCCGATTCATAGCGGATACAGGTGCAAGAACCAAAGAAACGGCTGGTTTCTTTATTCTTTATTTAGCTTTAGATAGCTAGCCTATTCTTACAAGAGTTCAGATGATACTTACCTAGTTATTGAGCTAATCCCTGTTGGGGCCGATGCAACTCATTCTCTTATTCCCTGTGAGAAGTAATGATGTCTTTATTAATCACATTTTTCCACTAGGATGCACAAACTTGGACCATCTCGTACAATATAAAAGACTATCTTATTTGTGTGTTAATTGACCTTGTTCATATACAGGGGTTTGTAGGTGGCTCTCGTAAACTGAAAAGAGGAAATGATCTGGAGTTGGCTGCTGATCCAGCTGAACAGAAAGACATAGCTGCTCTTGGGAACCTTATGCCAGCACCTTGGTCATTGCAGGAGTCACATGTGGTGGATCGGTTGACCTCTTCCGGAACTCCTGTCATTAGTTCAGTTCATTCAGAGCGTTATGCTTCAAGTTTAAGTGGGTTATCAACAAGTGGAGATTCATCTGTGGCGAGAATGGGAAGTAGAGCACAGATGGTGTCTTCTCGTATTGGGGCCTCAAGCTTTGGGTTCCCGACAAATGCCGCATCAGGGTCTAATGGAGCTGTAGGGAAACAGCAGCAGCTTCAGTCTGTGAGAGCTGCATCACCATCTGGACAGTTACTGATGCACCAGCATTCTCCCTCACCTACATCAAAAATACACCATCCCCATCATCATTTGGCCGAGCAAGACCCTGGTCAAGCCCCATCCCTTCCTCCTGATCTAAAAGTGTCTCAAATTTTGGGAAAGTCGGACTTTGGGTTGCATAACCAGTATACTGAGGACTCTTTGCCTATTCCAACTTCCAATGTTCGACTAGGTGGCATGGCAAAATCACTGCCGCAAGATTTGAAGGCTTTGTCTTCGTCAGTGGCTGCCATCCAATCGAGGCACCACTATCCCTTCCGACAACAAGACAGTGCAGAGCCTGAATCCTTGGATCAGACTCAGAAGCCCCATGTACCCAAGGCCTCTACTATTGTAACTCCTTCAACAGTCAGAAATTCTATATCAGATCTTTCTAATCTCCTTGCTGCAGAAACTTCAGGACAGTCAAGCACAAGTAGTTTGTTGGCTGCTGTTTTGAAGACCGGAATTCTCTCTAATAACTCAATTACGGGTAGCCTGCCCAATTTGAATTTTGGTGACAAGGAAAAATTGCCACCACAGTCAGGTGGTCAGCCTCCCTTGCCAAGTGGACAGCCGCCTACCAAGATTGCACTCCCAGGGTCCAAGGTTGCACCATCACCTTCATTAGGTCATACTTCCCGTGATAACTCGCCAGCCCCTTCAAGTACTCCGCAGAAGGTTGGACATCCACCTCTTCCACCTGGTCAGCCACCTTTGTCTCAAGAGGGTACCACATCAGCAAAAGATACAAATGTGGTGAAAAGTGCCAAGGATCCAATATCAAACCTTTTAAGCTCTTTAGTTGCCAAGGGGTTGATATCTGCATCAAAGTCGGAGTCACCTACTCTTCTGCCATCTCAAAAGCCAACGGAAGTGCAAAACCAGAGCCTATGCACGGCTACCACCAGCTCTGTGTCTCCAGTTTCAGTGTCATCAATAGTTCCTGTTTCATCTCAAAGGGATGATGCATCTCTCACAGAACCGGTGGCTAAACCCTCTGCTGCTTTAGTTCAATCTACTAAGACGGAACAAAGAAACCTAATAGGATTTGAGTTTAAGCCAGATAAAATCCGAGAATTACATCCATCTGTCATCAATGAGCTTTTTGATGACCTTCCACATAAGTGTAGCATATGTGGCCTCAGGCTCAAACTTAAAGAACGCCTTGATAGGCACTTGGAATGGCATGCTTTGAAAATTCCCGAATCAGATGGTTCAATCAAGGCATCAAGGGGGTGGTATGCAAATTCAACCAACTGGGTTACTGGAAAGGCAGGAAATTCCTTTGAACTTGACTCCAACAATTCAGACGACATGCCTGGCAAGACAGTGGTTAATAATGAGCCCATGGTTCCAGCTGACGAAAGCCAATGTGCATGTGTTATATGTGGTAATACTTTTGAAGACTTCTATTGTCAAGAAAGTGATGACTGGATGTTCAAAGGAGCCGTGTACATGACTGTTCCATCTGTGGATGGTGAGTTTGGAACTACAGGGGGGAGCGTTCTGAAGGGTCCCATTGTGCATGCAAATTGTATAGATGAAAATTCACTTGAAGATTTGGGACTGGCTGGCAGCCGAATTAAATTGGTAAGCTCTTGTTCATAAGAATAAAGGCCTCTCTTACTAGTCTATTCCTGCAGTCCCTAGTTCTTAAGGATTTTATCACCCAGATCCCTTTGCCTCTTTGTCTGTTTATTTTTTAATTTTATATCATTCTGATGCGTTGTTTTAAAACTTTTTTAGATGATAATGTTGCCTCTTTACTTTTTGGCAGGAAAAGGATGTCTAGTGCTCCGAGCACAAAAGATATATCCATGACCCAACAGTTATGAATATATGGAAATTCAGGTTTACTTGTGTATTTTAGATGAGTTGTCCGTCAATGCTAATTGTGTTGTGCCACAGAATGGTGGTGAGAGCTTTGTACTTGCTCCGTTTTTTCTTTTTGTTTAATTCGTAGTTGAGAGGGAAAAGAAAAGGTACATCTATATGCCAGATAGTTTGCATCTCAATGAGTCTCTTTTGAGTTATGTGGTTTTATGTTTGGCTATATTGATTATTACTTTGCTAAAGTAGTTTGCCCTTGATCGCATGATACCCTCATCTGATCCAGTGTAACAAGGAAACACACTCCTGATTCCCGAACCATGTCCTTACAGCTTCACAATCGGCAAATGGTAGTGGGATATGCCTCTGTATCGTGATAACAATAATGGAACTATCTTTTGTTTCTTTTTAGTTCTTTTTTTAATTCCTTTACCGGATGTGGTTATAGGCTTATAGCATTGGTAGATGAATATTGTTTTTTCTCTCTTTTTCTATTATTACTGTAGTTGTTTCTGGAGAGAGGGTACATAATGCCACTTAAGTTTTCAGAATTACATTACTATATTCCTTATATATCTTGTGCAGCTGATGCAATTTTGAAGTTCTTTCATCATGTTTCATTCTGTTGTACATTAGCATTTTTTATTTGGCAACAAATCGTAGTAAGAAAACTGTAACCTTTGGAATGTGAGTTCTCAGCTAGAGAATGCGCAACCTTGTGTGAAGGCCAATTTATTAGTTTTATTTGGTCTGCCAACCATTCTGCCAAAATGGCTCTCTTCACATTCGCACATGTTGGGCTTTGAAGATTCTTACGTTGTGGAGGATGGAAAGTCCCCACAATCCCCTACTTTGTGTAATCATCTTATACATAGTTGTGTTAGATTCCATGGCCAATTATGTAATGATCATGGAATAGTGAGACCTAGTTGAGTGCTCTGAGTGGATGTACTAATTTATTTTGCCTTGATGGGGGTAACCATCTTGAGTTTTCGTTAGCCAAAACAAAAAAAAAAATCCGTCTTTAAATTTTTAGTTTTTTTTTCAGCCAGTTTGACCAAAAACGATCAGTAATTCCATACTGTTGCATACTCACATAACCTCAAGAATGTCACTGTTTCTGAGATTGGTCATAAACTCGCTTCCTTGGTCAATATTCATACGGAAAGTAAATGTAATAAACTCATCAAGACTGAAGAAATGAAATCCATACAAGTGCAATAATAAAAGGGAATCAACCCTTGACAACATAACATCGATACCAAGATGTGGATTACATATGTTTTTTGTTATATGCCATATATGCTTCTAAGATTTCATATCTCACTGCTTCTATTATTATGTGAGCAAAAGCCCGTAGTTATATATATAGTGATATTCTGCCTTTGGGGATCCCATTTGACATGTCTATCTATGGCTTGTGGTGCTGGGTGTATATATAATCCAGGTGCGCTTCTGCAACCATCCTTCTCTTCAGACACTCTTCATCTTTCTCATCGCATGCTTCTGATCCCATTAGCTGTAATGACTCATGCATCACCACACAAACGTTAATTTACACCAACAGAGAAATCAGAGAGAAATTAATTAAGAGGCTGATCAATTATATTAATTCTCACGTTGATGAGGTCATGATCTGCCGCGACAGTAGTTGATGAAGCTTGGTCCTGTGAAAGACGACGAGCATGTGATGATGAGATGGTGAGAAAAAGAAAGAGAGAAAAGACGAGGAGGAGGAAACTCTGCTTCTTCATGGTTTGTTTGTTTCTCTTCGATCAGTTTGGGTGTTTCTGAGAAAAGAAAAAGAGGTGGTTTTATATAAAGACGAAGGTCTCTTCTCTTCCCTGGCCTAGACTCACATGGACGGTCCCCGAGCAAAGCGGTTACAACTTACAATTTATAGCACTACACTTTGTTTATAGGACGGCCCTACCACTTGCTTCCCTCCCTTCATTGTTTATTATGTTGCTTACGACAAGATTTATGCACGTGCTACGCTCGTGAGGTATGATTTTGTCTTTGTGGGCATGGGCGTTTTTGGGTGGTATTTGTGGACATGCCACCGAAAAACCGCCCCCACACCAACATCATGTTTGCCGAAACCGAACTGAGCCCCAACCCACCCACAATGTTGTTGTCCCAATCGTGCAGGACCGGCAGCAACGGTGTTAGAGTTGGTTTCCATTTTGAAGAAACTGCATCTCATAGCACCGAACCACTTCATTAACCTCTCTCCTTTGGATTCCCACTTCGCCTGCATCATTTAGGGGTGGCTTTTTTTGGAAATTTAACCGAAAACAAACCAGACTGAACAAATATTTGCAGTGTTTTTACAGACAATGCGTTAAAAAATTTCATTAGAGATCGATAGGAGTCAATTCGTTAAAGTTCATGCGGTTGAAACTAACCAAAACTGAACCGAACCGAACCGAACTGAAATGTCGATTCTCTAAATTTTTAGCTAGAGTCAATTTGTAACTCTGAAATGTCAACCCTACTCCCTATCTCCTTCTTTGATTGAATGTCAAAGGAATTCTGAAATCTCTAGCTCGACAATTTCATGTAGAGAAAATGTTGAGTGAGGACGATCATCTCCACTCCATATATTTGTTGATAGCTAGTCGGCCAAATTGTTTAACATGTTAGCCAACCAAACTATCAGACATGCTATGTCATTGATTGAATTTAGATATACTTAATTAACAACACCAGTACGGCAGTACCCTAATATTTATCAATACAATGTGTTGAAACACTTAGAGAATAGGGACTTATATATATATTTAGCTTAGGGCTTTTATCATGTATGTATAACTTAAGGGCTGTATATCACTTTGGTACCTGACATTTAAAAACTATCACATTAGTACATGACATTTCAAACCCGACCCAATTTTGGTATCTTCTATCAATAACTCCTTTTAAGCCATACCCACGTGACTTTTTTCTATGGCATTTTTGTCTCTCCATGTGTTACCCAAATTTTTTTTTTCTCCCTCCTTCTCTCCTTCACACAGTCAAAAAGGAGAAGAAGAAGGGAGAAGGAGGAAGAAGAAGGAATTGGGTTGGAGGAGCCAAAAAGGAGAAGAAGAAGGAGAGAGAGAAGGAGGAATTGGGTTGGAGGTGAAGAAGGAAGAAGGAGAGAGAGAAAACAAAACAAAAAACTAGGTTAATAAATGGAGAGACGAAAATGTCAATGGAAAAAAGCCACGGGGGCATGGCTTAAACGGAGTTATTGACGGTGGGTACTAAAATTGGGTCGGGTTTAAAAGATCATGTACTAATATAATAGTTTTTAAATGTCGAATACCAAAGTACAACCCGTAAGTTAAATATTGTTCACGATAATTTCCGTTTAGCCTAAGATGTAATGATCTACAAGGCAAAGTATCCACAATAGTTAAAGGGGGTTGGTGATGTGATAGGAGCACTACATACACACTACATGAAACAGTATAGAATGGTCATTTGTTTACTCGGTTGTCATTGTCATTGCAGTCCAAACTCCAAACAAAGTTGTAAACACAAAGACCAAAAGATGCAAAACAAAGAGAGAGAAAGAAAGAAAGAAACCTCACGACTCATCAGTACAGTGCTCTGATTCTTCACCTTTCTATTTAGAGCTATAGAAAGACGGAGACTCTCAACTAGTCAACCTGTGGACTACTTCCACGTACGGCTAGCAATTCTCCATTTGATAATTGACATGATATTGATGCCTTTGTAACTTTGTCCCAATTTCCACAAACTCCCACTGACTTACATTACATTAGCAGCTGCATGATAAGTGATGATCGAGTAATATTATTTTCAAGTATTGAAGAAGATTCTGATTATTTGGTTATTTTCTCTGGATTTACACGTTTGTCTTTTAATTTTGGGTTTTTATCACTTACAGTGCCTGAACTTTCTCCCACCAGACTGATAGATGCCCAAACTTTTAAAACGATCACAGAGGTGCCCAAACTTCTAAAACAAGGACTTTGAGATGCCTCCGTCTAAATTCCGTTAAACCTCCGTTAATTAAGAGGCTAAATCGGTAATTTCACAATATTTTTTGTTTTTGTAAAATTATTTTTAAAGTCTTGAGGTAAGACAAAACCTAAATTAAAATTTTTGTCTAAGATAGGGTTCGAACCTTAAACCTCAACCTTGCAACTTTTCAAGTCAACCACCAAGACACAAGTTCTTATTGTATAATTATATGCAAACATAGTATTTATTTATGTCTTACTCGATCCTAGCACATACACTTCCTCATTTAAATATTTAATTTATCTCTATCCCTCTTTTTTTTTTTAATATTTAATTTCTCTCTCTATTTTTTTCATTTTTTTCTTTCATTCTCCCCTTTAATATTTCTGTTAAATATTTGGTCTCTCTCTTTTTTAAATATTTAATCTATGTCTCTTTTATATTTTTGTTAAATATCTACTGGCTTAGTTGAGCTTCTTTGACCTTTCAAATCAAATGAAAATATATAGATAGGAAATATTTCAGGTTAGTTATATAGTTTTGATGTCATCTCTGTGTTCCATATATTGATCTTAACAATGGTGATGATGCAAGCAATAAAACTGCCCATTAATTCCTTCAAGAAGTGCAAGACTGAAGGTAGCTACATCCTGGGAATTGGACAAAGAGCAGAAAATGCCAAGACTTACATCCAAATGTACCTTCTTTAATTAATTTCAAACATAGAGAGAGGAATTAAATATTTAACCGAAATATTTAAAAAAGAGATAGATCAAATATTTAACATAAATATTAAAGGGGAGAATGAAAGAAAAAAATTGAAAAAATTAGAGAGAGGAATTAAATATTAAAAAAAAAGAGGGATATAGATAAATTAAATATTTAAATGAGGAATTGTATGTGCTGGGATCGAGTAAGACATAATTAAATACTATGTTTGCATATAATTATACAATAAGAACTTGTGTCTTGGTGGTTGACTTGAAAAGTTGCAAGGTTGAGGTCTAAGGTTCAAATCCTATCTTAGATAAAAATTTTAATTTAGGTTTTGTCTTATCTCAAGGCCTTAAAAGTCATTTTACAAAAAAAAAAAGCGAAATTACCGATTTAGCCTCTTAATTAACAGAGGTTTAACGGAATTTAGACAGAGACATCTCAAAGTCCTTGTTTTAAAAGTCTAGGCACATCTGTGATCGTTTTAAAAGTTTGGGCATCTATTAGTCTGATAGGTGAAAGTTCAGGCACTGTGAGTGATAAAAACCCTTTAATCTTTATCTGATATGAAATCAATCCATGCATGCCACTTTGAGTCTTTGAATTCTCGATCAATGTATATATCACTCTCATTTTGACGCCTGTCTTCCCACACAGATCAACAGCCATTCTACTCCTACATAAACCCTTCTCTCTAATTGATGAAAAGTAGATGAGACAAGAAATATATATAGTTTTTTTGACTAATTAAACATGAACCAATTTTTTAGATACTTAATTAGCAGCTAGGTCTACAATTTCCTTTCTAGGTTTGAAAATTTTGCCACTCTATATATCCAATTGTTAGGCTGAAAGTGCGGAAAAAAATGCATATGTGTCATCGATCCCATAATTCTGCTCCTAGCTACTATCCTAGATTATTTATAGCTTTGTAGCTAGTTGTCTTGACATCTTGGTCGTTTGCCTTTCTAAGATTATCCAGATATGATATTTTTGTGTGCAGTAACTTCTGTCGTTTCGTGTTATTTTGATTTATGTTGAGTACCGATAAATTGAAGGAATCACCAAAAAAAAAAACATCCAAAAGTTTTCCATAATGAAAATGAACTTTCATTGGAGAAGTAGCTTTCTGATGGGATTCGATGTTTGAAAAAAAAAAAAAGTATAAGAGGTTTTGCAATGAATCAAAAATAGACAACTCATCGACTTGCATTAAACCACCATTGTTTGCACTTAAGAACGTAATTTTGACAATTAATTCGTCCTCAAGTTCAGGTTGATGCATGCATGAGATCTCCATGAGTTTGGTTTTTTCCGTTGTAACTTTTGACTTGGTACGTAACTACGTACTGTCTTAATTCATATGAATTCAACAAAACTGATAGAGATTTCAATATACACCTTAGAAATGAAGCTATGGACACCCATTCTTAATTCTCATCACGTACGGCCCCATTCTGGGATGATTCTCGATCATTCAATTCTTATCAAAGAAATATGGAAAATTAAGATACCCTAACATTTGTTTCTGAAGAACATATTCTAAATAATATCAAGAGTGATTATCCAGATATGATAAAATAGTACACGATCCTTTAACACAATACAAATACGAACACGATCTTGCTTTAACACAATACTAATACAAACACAAAAGAAATCAAAGATATTTTAGTTGGGGTTTAGTTGGTCGGGTCGAGATCATATTCATACGGTAATTAAGGACCAGTTATGTTAACGAGTACATTATATTGAGTTAACCACTTAACATGTCAAGCACCCATATTAAGACTCGTTAATGAAGATGTTGGAAAGATTTAATATTTGGTAATGCAATTAAACCAAGTTCCTTATCACATTTGAATTATTGAATGAAAAGACCGAGACTTAGTTGGTTCAATGATATTTCACTCTATAATGGTAGATGAGGTTTCAATTTCAAATCATCAATTTTCTAAGTTAAAAATTAGGGTTTTTATCACAAATGATATATGAACTTTACCTTAATTATATATATAGTACCTGAACTTCACTTTTGAACACAACCAGTACCCGAACTCTTCGAGTTCATCTTACATGGTACCTGAACTTCAATTGTTGTCACAAGTAGTACTCAAAGTTTTCAATTTTTGTCACAAGTAGTACCCAAAGTTTTCAAATTTTGTCACAAGTAGTACTCAAAGTTTTCTATTTTAGCCTCTCTTTTTTTTAACACGGACCCTCACGCGCATATAATATCACAAAAATCGGCCTTAGGTACCAAAATAGATGAAATAAAAAACTTTGGGTACTACTTATGACAAAAATTAAAGTTCAGGTACCAAGTATATAATTGAGAAATAGTTCATGTACTATATGCGATAAAAACCCTAAAAATTATATCAAAAATGTATAAAACAAAAAAAAGTTAATGTAGGGTGTTTGTTTTAGCAAGTGGTCAACAGATAACCAGTTGATTTTCGTATAGAATTTGTGCTTGTCACCAGCTTAATTCGTCATTATCGTGTTAAGACTAATTCACACAAAACGAACTTCAACCGATACATGACAAGACGTGATTTTTTGCCGAGTAATCTTGTCTAAACAACCGAATACTTATGAGCCATAGTATGGACCATTGTTCAATTTCACAATCGCATCAAATGCTTCTAATTAATGAAGGAGATTCGACCACCAATTTTTTTTTTTTGTTAGCTAAGTTGTCTTTCATTTCGAGAGTTTGTGAAAGCTATACATACCAATTACCATGGATTTATTGTTCACAACTCTACAGGATTGGACGTGATTTAGTTATACAAAGGATATATCTTCCATGACTATTATGATGTAATTTTGCCTTCTGCCTCATGGTTCTAGACTACATATAGCTTGATTTTGGATATTTGGCAACAAGGTTGAGATGGCCGAGTTGGTCTAGCTCAAGTTTGTAGTTTTTTTTTCCTTTTCATACTCTTCTGTTTCACTCTTGCTTGAAATTAAGAGAAAAAGTCACAAACAATATCCTAAAATAAGGTCAATCGACACTTTGGTACCTCAAGTTTAAAACTATCACAATGGTACCTCAAGTTTTCATCCCGACCCACTATTCAAACATGTCGTCTATTACACCGTTAATTAATTATTATGCCACGTGACATTTTTTCATGGGTACCATGTATAGTTTGGTTTAACGCCGTTATATATGAACGGAGGATACTAATGCTATATATGTAGAAATAATAAGTTTAGGTACCAAAGTAATAGTTTTGAAACTTGAAGTACCAAAGTGTCGATCGGCCTTAAGTTGGGGTACTGTTTATGACTTCAATTCCCTGAAATTAAAATGGGTTAGTAAACCCAACTTAGTATATATTTCCTCTTTTTCGTTTTTAAACAGTGAGGAAAAATAACCCAATTTGCAAGTACAAATAGTGTAAACAATCCAAGTCTAGTCGATTATCAAGATGATTAAACTCGGCTCATATGTTTTTTTAACAAGCTTGAGCTAGATCTATGTCGAATTTGGGTCTGGATTATGTGTTCATAGTGTTTACTATCCATGGGTCACTTGCAACCAATTTCTATTGATGATGACAGCCGATCATTAATTTGTTTTATTGGTAGAGGATAACCTTGGTTTTGAGAGTGTTCGTTCTGTATTATCAAACTTCGTGCTGAGATTGTTAGGTCATCTGTGTTACCGCTTTATTAACGCTACCATTATCACGTTGCCACGTTGGCTAGCTTATTGCATTTGGCAATATATTTTACTTTCCTTTTGTTTTTTGTTCTTCCTTCTAGTCAACAAATTCTCCGAGGTTTGTCCGTGAGGTTTACTAGCTAATGTACTTATTAATAAATAAGTATTATATTAAATATTATAATATTATCAACTGAGTTTTAGCAAACGAGCTGAGCACGTACACGTTCGAGTTAGTTCTTAAATATATACGAGCTGTTCACGAATTTTACGAGCCGAATATATATACTAGAGTTAAAGTTCAGCTCGTTTTTCCTTTCGAACTTAATATTAAGTTCAAACTTGGCTTGTTTCTTTTACGAACACTAGCCGAATAAGCTACAAATCAGCTGAACTTGAACTATATAGAACCGATTCACGGCCATACAATTATATTATTTTTTGCTGAACTTTTGGTAGCATCTATTTGGTGGCTAGCATCTAGGCTTTGACGGAGCAGATCGATAAGTTTGATAAGCTTAGGCTTTATTCATGGACTTGAACAATATCAAATGTATGACTATGGGCTTTCATGCTTCTCCATATTATTCTAAGTTATCAAACTTGTAGCTCAGCTTTAAACTAAATGGTGTCGACAAGATCTTATTATTTAATGTCTAATACATACAAGTGGGTTTTGCTCCATGTCCATTAAAAAAGTTGGTTTAATTGCATTCTATTTAAGGATAGTGTATGTTTTGATAACATTTTATATCTAGTTATGTTATGGTTCTTTTCTTTATCAGATATATTTGTGCATTTATGCTTATAGAACTATATAGAACTATTTTATTATGTTTATTGTTTTCTTAATTGATACCTTGGTGTATTTATGCTTTGTAATCTTTAATTTTCATTGAATAAAATTTTGTCTATTTCTCTAAAAAAAAATTACATTCTATTTATTTTTTGTTTTTGGTGTAAATAAAATAATGAGGGAGACACAGGATTGAAGGGAACATAGAGAAACCGTGAGCATATTATTGCATGCAAGGCCCAAGCTATAGCTAGCTTGAGATCGAAGCCATTTATAGAGGACAAGTTGCCTTTGTATGTTTATGTATAGCTATTCAGCTATTGTGTCATCAAAGAAATTAAACATTACTTCACGGGTTCTGTGAATTAGTTCCGTGTAGAAAAAAATAACCTATGAATATAAACTATAATAACATAGCAGTCATCTAGAAGATGAGTGGAAAACCATTACCGGTGGTCGAGTTGGTAAGAGCCTCCAGGTGTGGTACCCCCCACCCGGGTTTGAATCCTGTCAACTGCGGATTGGAGTTAAATTTCAATTCATTATGTGGCTGGCTAGGGGGAAGAAACGTTCTGACAAGATCCCCGACTGCAGATTAGTCCTTGGTCTTAGAAAACTTTTGGAATACCGCGAGAGTTCTCTAAAATAAAAAAACGATGAGTGGAATGAAAGGAACAAATTTGACAAAATTAAATAATTCTATGGCTTGATCGAGAAAAGTAGAGACTAGAACAAAGAGAAGAAAGCAGCATGCAGTCAATGAAAGATGTATTGTATTTATAATCTGGCTTGTTTATAGTTGTTGTTTTATTAAGCAGCCCTTAAATTAAGTAAATTTTCCATATTGATTATTTAACTAATTTAACCAGTTTTAACTGGTTCCAGTACTGAAGCTCATATGCAGGTCACATTGTTACTGTTTAGTTTGGACTCCAACTCAATATCTGGGCAGTGATCAGCTTCTGCAACTGTATACACTAGCTAGGAATTTGTCACGGCGTCAATATTGCATCGCTTTAGGTGTTCGCTATCTTCAAATTCTTACCTTATGACATGCCTATTTCAGGCATTCAATCAAACACAATAAGCAATGAAATAATGGTACTTTATGAGGTATTTCATCAAACACATGCATTGTCTATCTATCTGAAGAAAAACTGAAGAAATATTGAAATAATTTTGCAAGACATTTCATCGAACATCTTTTCTTCATCTTTAATAAAAAAAAAGAAAAAAAAAGGGTTCACTGCAGCATCTGTTCGCCGGTAGAGCATACCAACAGCTGCTTTCGTTTATTAGTCCATGCATGTGAAGTTTGAAACTTCATAAGATACTCTCTTGTCCTGTGTTGCAAAAGAATTCTCAGGCAGAATACTAATTAATAATCTTACTTGCCATTGTATATAATATTTCTTGGTCAGGGTTGCTATAATTGAGGCACGTGAATACAAGATTTATAAATTTCAACAGACACAAAAATTAGGGAGCTCATAGAACTTTCTGTTGTCTATCTTTTTCCTTTTATTTAATTGTATTGGGTTTCAATATCTGGTTACAGATTCTTGGAACACATCATGGGTTCTGTAAATTATATATTGTTCTAGACCAACTATTACCTGAACCATGTGTGCACGTGTGAGCTGATACGTGTGTATATTGGTAGGCCTAAAAGTAGCACACAATTTATTTCTTGCAAATATAGAATAATGTTACGTAATAGTATGGATAAGTAATAGTTTTCTACAGAGAATTGATTCTAATTACTAAACTACAATGACTCAAACAATAATGTAAATATTGGGGGGTTTTGGTTTTGTCTATGCTAATAAACAGATAAAAAAAATCTAATTTAAATGCTGAAAATTAATCCAAGATGATGAAAAATTTGAATGAGAGATAAAACCAATGGATGAGAATGTAACCAGGGACTGATGTTCACCACAAGACAATGTTTCACTTGTGAAAAACCAATCTATCCTTCTTAGCAATCGAATGTCATTACTCAAGTTAAGCCAATGATGTGTCGAACTTAACCTATTAATATATCATACTTAGTATATTAAGTGTATAATGTTTACGACCTAACTTAGTTTCTAATGAGCAACTTAGAATGATATTTCCAAAAGGTTTAACAAATCAGAAGTCATTAAGCACGAAGAGATTGTGAGTAACGATAAGCAACTTCGATACTGATGTTGTTTTAATTACCTAGATATTGATTCATATAAATAGGCCAATTATTCATGCGCTACTTTAGAACATGTTATGATAAGGATGATCATACACACATTCTGTTAGTATATTTGAATGTCAGAAATACGAACGTTCCAGTCTTAACACATTCATAACAATAAAACCCTAGCAATAAAGAGGGATTATAAAGCATACAAGCATGCTTACTATGTCGAAGTCAACATCAGTCGGTAAGAAAAGCTAGCTTGAGCTTCGACGTGTAAGGGATGTTGAGGATGAAAATGGCTTAGAGAGAGAGAGAGAGAGAGAGAGACATATATATATATATATATGAAGGGTCAAAACTAAACTGATCGAATTGAATCCTTGAGGAGAGAAAAAGAATGATACATGCATGGCTTTGCTTTAAAGATGATCGATCTAGGGTATTGGTTGAATTGAATTAATTCTCAAAATGTCAAACAACATGCACCTGTCTACAGATTGGTAATGAATTAAGTTTGTAGATTTCCCACTTCTTTTTCGAGTAGTCAACTCCTCATTCATTGCTCTAGTTGTAAATGTCAATCCAGCGCCCCACCTGCTGCTTGCTCAAGATCGCTTTTAAATTAACCTCGAGATGTAATCCAGTGGGCAGTTGTCAAGTTTGGTGATAATACTAGAAGTTTTGGGTTCATAACTCGATTATACCATTCTAGTGACCACCGGAGCGCGTAAGTGTGATGTAGTCCATGTGGGCGACAGAATCCACATGAGATTTCACTAAAAAAAAAGATCACTTTTTAATTGGTCCAAAGTGATGATATCTAATAACAGATTCAGGAATTCTTTATAATAGGGAGATTGAGAAAACACCAATAATTAACCAACTGTTTATTTCAATTATTTTTGAGACATTTTATCAAACATCTTACTAGTTAAAACAAATTCAACCGAAATATTGGTTGATCGAGTGAATGTCAATCTCTTTTCACGTCCCATTACTTGATATAATTATATACATCGATCTAATCATCCAAATTAAAATCTGTTAACGCCCTACGTACTTAAATAGAGTAAAGAATCATCCGATCGAACTTACTTGATATATAGGTGTAAAGTGCATAAGACCCCTTCTTTTTTTCCTTTTCTTTTTTCATGTGCATAGGTAGGGTAGTTGATTAAATTCAAATCGATCGAAGTTTGTTTGACTTGTTTGGAGATCTAGATATTGCGGCTGTTGGATGAGGGCATAGGCTCTGCATGTAATAATATCTTGCTTATAATTGAAGGTGGCAAATGGTACGTGGTGCCACTAGCAAAGCAAGGCTGTAGCTAGTCTACCTCAACCAATATTTCTAGAAATCTCAATCCATTTTTAAATGCTTGCCAACTATTAACTCCAATCCCCTATTGGAAAATGATATCCACTTAAAGCACCCACTCTTGACTAATGGTTTTCCACTCTTGACAAAAAAAAGAAAAGGGCAACAGTTTGAATCGGCAGCAGGTTTTATTATTCGAGATTAAAATGGAAATATGCTCCCGTTGCTACTACGTACGTGCTAAGAATATTGGTCACCCAAATGTGCTTCAAGCTAAAGAACTTGCATGCCTCGGTGGCTCTGGCTCGGTTCAATGTTTAAAGCAACCAATTAAGAAGAGTAGGCTGTAGGTTAATCTAGGATCTTGGTAAAACGGCATTCTAAGTTGTTATTTGATTGTGTCAAATGAAGATGTAATATTTTTAACACGCACGTTGGCACATACAATAATCAAAGAAATTCGTCAATAAACAATTTTTTCACGGAGTACTATATATAGTTCTATATATACCATTCTAATTTCTCAGTTGGATTGCAAAGACTTTCCTGACCGATCGACCACCATGCAAGCATAGATTTTACTGTCTCATTATATCAAAACCAAATCCTTTATGAAGTCGAGGCTAGGATATATAGATATGTATGGTCTTGCCAAAAAAAAGAAGAAGATAGATATGTATGGAAACCCTAGCACCCCTTTTTTATAGCATGCATGGAAACCCTAGCACTCCTTTTGATCGAATATGAATTTGCGTTGACGATAGATAAGATTTGCAAGTGTTCATTTATTTACTTTCGGTTGATCCATTATAAAAGAAAAGGTAATTATTTTCTAATTTATTCTTTAAAATAATATAATCATCAGCAACATGATCAAGACGTTGTTGCATTATATATGAGACTGCGGCTGCCTTTTTGTATCTCATGGCATGGCTGCCTTTGGCATTCTCTAGTCTCTCTGCAGCTAATTCATAATATCCTAGCTCGCTCTTTCAAAAATGGAGAGTTTCATCAACAACTCGGTGACTCGTCTTCATGCAACTCAGCTAGTCCTTCTCTGCACACTCACTATATTAGTCTACGCACCCACCACCACCGCCAACCTATTAGAGCTTCCCAGAGGCTTCAAGGCCACTCCCGACTCTTCAACCCAAACCTTCCAACCTCTCCTCACCGACTCCAACGGCAATTTCTCGCTAGGTTTTCTCCGACTCAGCAAAACCCAGCTCGCTCTCGCCGTCCTCCACGTGCCTTCTTCCCAGCCCTTCTGGCTCGCCAACCCGGCCCATCTGGCTCGCTGGTCCGACCGTACCCAGCTCACTTTCAATGGCAGTCTCGTCCTTTCAGATCCTCAGACGAGGGTATATTGGTCAACTCACACCGATGCTGATAGGGTTATCCTCAACAACAGCTCCAATCTGCAAATATTGAGTCAAAACCAGGACGAAGCTCCAGCATGGCAGAGTTTCGACTTTCCCACAAATACCCTCGTCGAGAACCAGAATTTCACATCCACCATGGCTCTGGTTTCGTCCAATGGGCTATACTCAATGCGTTTAGGGACCGATTTCATCGGTCTCTACGCGAATTTCAACCAAGCTGGCTCGGAGCAGATTTATCTGAGGCACAAAGCCATGGAAGCCAAGACGGAGATAGTCGAAGGCCAAGGACCCATTTACGCGCAAATCAACCCGGATCGGTACCTGGGTATATACCAAACGGGTAACCCGTTACCCGCCGACGTTCAAAAGTTCAACAGCTTTCAAACGCCCATCACCGGTTTCCTCATGCTCCGGTTAGAACCCGACGGGAACTTAATCGGGTACTTCTGGGACGGGTCGAAATGGGTCTCGGACTACCAGGCGATTTCAGTCCCCTGCGAGCTTCCTAGTGCGTGCGGTTCGTACGGTTTGTGCACCGCCGGTAATGGCTGCTCGTGTTTGGATAACCGGACGGAGTTTTCCTCCGGTGAGTGTTTTGCGGTACAGTCAGGAGACTTCTGCAGCGGCGACATCCCGAAAAATAACTTCTGGGTTTTGAGGAGGAACGGCGTCGAGCCGCCGTACAAGGAGTTGATGGGGCACCAAACGACGTCGTCTGTGGAGCAGTGCGAGAGGCTCTGCGAGAGGAACTGCAGCTGTTGGGGCGCGGTTTTCAATAACGCATCCGGGTTTTGTTACATGATGGACTACCCGATCCAAACCCTGGTGGGTGTTGGGGATGAGACCAAAATGGGTTATTTTAAGGTGCGGGAGGGTGCAGGGAGGAAGAAAATGAACGTGGGTCTTGGAGTTGGGATTGGTGTGATGTGTGGTGTGGTTTTGATTTTCGTAGGGATCGTTGGGTTTTGGAGCTTTAGGGTTTGGAAGAGGAAGAGAGGAGGGGTTAAGAGTCGGCTCACGGAGGAAGACGGCGGTTTTTCGCCCGGCCCGTACAAGAATCTCGGATCCGCAAGCTTTAGGTCCATTGAGATGGGCAGTAGATAGTGTGACGCAAGGAGTGACATTTTTGGGTTTTGGGGGGTTTGACTGATAATGATGTTTAATCACTAACTCATTTGATTAGTGGTGGTGGGTTCGAGCTAATCTTTGTTATATATTGTATGATCATATATGATTAGTGGACCCTCAAGCCTAAATGCCCCATTAATTAATTGATAATGTTTGCAACTTTGCACAATTGTATATAGATTAGTGCTCTTCACATGTCATTTTGAGGCCTTTTGTATCGATGAAAGTTGTACAATGTTATATATATATATCATGAAGTCCTTGCGTAGGAGTTTTTAATTTCTTGATTAGCTAGATTTCAAATGTTCTGTTTATGATTTACATGATATATCATGAAGTCCTTACATATGAAGGGAAAAGATGAGACACGATCCATTTTCTTAGCAGCATAGTAAAAAATACGACACTCATTGCTAGAGATCTCAACTTTAATCACCACATTTAGATGATGACATTAAAATTTTTGCTTCCACCTTTATTAGAGTTTAGTTTAAGCATATATTTATAGAGACGAACTTTATAATAGACGTTTCATGATCACTTAGAAACTCCATAAGATTTAGAAGGTGCATGACCAGGTTGTAGTCGTGGCTTGGTTTTGTATACTTACATGTTGCACCTCTTGTTTGAAGATGCCTCACTATATAAGTGATAGGTGGTAAACAACACAAGCAAAAATTGAAGGGTAGATACTGAAATTAGGGTAGCGATTTTGTGACTTGTGAATGAAGCAATCGTTAGGTGGGGGTAGTTTGTGGTTCATAATCATATGGATTATGAAATACTACAATTTATTGTAAAAGTATGGAGTTCCCTGGCACACTGAGTTATGCCAATTTTTGGGTGCTGCAAATGACGCAAGGGGTGACATCTTGTTGATTGTGATCCGACACTGAAATTCCTAAAGATTGGGAACATGGGTTAGGTGCGAGTGTAGGACAAAAACGCCGTCATTGCAATTTTAGGTCTTCGAGTCCCAACTACAGTATGAAGTCCCTAGCAAATGTCCCATTTTAAATCCCCACCCGCACAAAATAGGATCAAATCAAATTATTTGGAAGAAAGTTAATGTTATGAAATTATGAAATTGTGGAGAATTCATTATTATGATAGATCTCACGTGTTATATGTGAGGATCTTGCGTGATGTGTTAAGCTCACAAGAGTAACTCTAATTAATTTAAAATATCTACTTTGTATCGAGCAAAAAAAAAACTGTTTTGTATTATATATCTGTCATGAAAAATATGTCTCCATGAGTTTCACTCTACACTAAATAAATGGAGAAGTGATAGTTGGAGTTAGCTTACAACACTTTTTTTCACTTCTCATGGCACCATTACACCAACTTACCAACTATTCAACTAATCTCTAGTCCTATTGAGGTTTTATGTTATTTTTAATCTAAATGTGTGTAGTTAAACACAAATAAAATCTTAGTGAGTGACTAAACGTAGTTGGAGATTTTCTAGTTCCGTCAATTGGAACACTTTATAAAAATCGAGTTTTACCAATGGTGAGATTATGACACTCACAAATTTCAAGAAAAAATGATGTTGACAAAGTTTATTTGTTCAAATTCTTTTTTTTTAAATGTTTATTTTGAATAACTTGTAGCGACGAAATTTTCGTTGCTACGACTGTTCCTAAATTCATTTTTTATTAGTTTTAATTTCACAAAATAAAAAGAAGTACTTTCGGAACTTGTAAGGTCTCGCGTTGAGTTTCATTGAAACTCTAAAATACTTTTAAACACTCGCGCAAACCGGCCTTGAGAATTTCAAAAATGCAATTTTTTTAAGAAATCACCCAATACTGTGGACTTGCACACGATTTTTAGCCAAGATTATATGAAATTATTTTCTCACAAAAATCCTCCCACCCTCAAATCATAATTTATTAATTTTTAAGCACTTCTCAAACAAACAAAACGCAAAAATCTGGACTCGATTTTTTTTTTTTACGATTTTCCAAAGTTGGAAACTTGGAATACAAAAAATTACTAAAAAAAATGGTCGAGATTTTCTAGTCAATTGAAACACATTCTAAAAATCAAGCTTTACTAATGGTGAGATAATGACATAGAAAAATTAAAAAAAAAATTGTGTTGACAAGGTTCATTTGTTCAATTTCTAATTTAAAAATATTTATTTTGAAGAACTTGTAGCAACACATAGTTCGTTGCTACAAGTGTTCCTAATTTTTGTTCTTAATTTTAATTTGATGAAATAAAAATGAAGCACTTCTGGGGCTTGTAAGGTCACGCGTTGGAATTCATTAACACTTTAAAATACTTTGGAACACTTGTGCAAACCGGCCTCGAGAATTCAAAGATACAGTTTTTTAAGAAAATCAACCAAAATTGTGGACTATAGGACATGATTTTTTTGCCAAAATCGCATGATCTTACTTTCTCACCTAAATCTTTCCACTCTCAAATTATGATTTTTAACCACTTCTCAAATGGACGGAACGCAAAAATCTAGACTGAATTTTTTTTCTTTAATGATTTTCCAAAGTCGAAATCCAAAAAGATTACTAAAAAAAAAGTTTGAAATTTTCGAGTTCCGTCAATTGGAACACCTTCTAAAAATCAAACTTTACTGATTGTGAGACTATGGCACAAGCAATTGTAAAAAAAAAAAATGGTGTTGACGAGGTTTATGTGTTCAAAATCTAATTAAAAAAAATGTTTATTTTGAACAACATGTAGCTATGAACTATTCGTTGCTACTAGTGTTCCTAAATTTTTTTCTTAATTTTAATTTGATGAAATAAAACAAAAACAATTTCGAGACTGGTAAGGTCTCGCGTTGGGTTTCATTGACACTCTAAAATACTTTTCAAACACTCGCGCAAACCGGCCTTGAGAATTTCGAAGATGTAAGTTTTTAAGCAAATCATTAAAAACTGTAGACTATAGCACACGATTTTTTGCCAAAATTTTCCCACCCTCAAATAATTATTTTTAAGTACTTCTCAAATGGAATGAATGCAAAAATTTCGACCCAATTTTTTTTGAACGATTTTCCAAATTCAAAACACAAAATAAATAATAATAAAAAAATGTCGAGATTTTTTAGTTCCGTCAATTGGAACATCTTCTAGAGATCAAGTTTTACAAATAGTGAAACTATGGCACAAGAAAATTTCAAAACAAATCGTGTTGACAAGGTTTATTTGTTCAAATTTTAATTAAAAAAATGTTTATATTGAACAACTTGTAGTTATGAACTGTTCGTCGTTACAAGTGTTTTAAATTTTTTTTCTTAATTTTATTTTGATGAAATTAAATAGAAGCACTTTCGGGGCTTGTAAGGTCTCACATTGGGTTTCATTGAACCTCTAAAAATACTTTTGAACACATGTGTAAATCGGCCTCGAGATTTCAAAGATGCAATTTAATTTTTAAGGAAATCACCCAAAACTGTGGACTAGCACACAATTTTTTGGCAAAAATGTCATGATCTTATTTTCTTACCAAAATCTTCTCACCCGCAAATCATGATTTTAAGCACTTCTCAAATTGACAGAATGCAAAAATCTTGACCCGATTTTTTTTACGATTTTCAAAGTCGAAACGCATGAAAATTTCTTTAAAAAAAGTTTGAGATTTTCTAGTTCCGTCAATTGGAACACTTTCTAAAAATCAAGTTTTACCAATGGTGAAACTATGACACAAGCAAATTTCAAAACAAATGGTGTGACGAGGTTTAGTTGTTCAAATTCTAATTAAAAATTATTTATTTTGGACAACCTGTAGAGACGAACTGTTCGTCCCTACAAGTGTTCCTAAATTTTTTTCTTAATTTTAATTTGATGTAATAAAAATAAAGCACTTTTGGGGCTTGTAAGGTCTCACATTAGATTTTATTGACAATCTAAAATACTTTTCAACCCTTGAGCAAACCGGCCTCGAGAATTTCAAAGATGCAATTTTTTTAGCAAATTATCAAAAACTGTGGACTATAGCACACGGTTTTTTGGCTAAAATCGAATGATCTTATTTTCTCACCAAATCTTTCAACCCTCAAATCATGATTTTTAAGTTCTTCTCAAATGGACGGAACACAAAAATCTCATCCTGATTTTTTTTTTTACGATTTTTCAAAGTCGGAATACAAGAAAATTACTAAAAGTAAAAGGTTCGAGATTTTCTAGTTCCGTCAATTAGAACACCTTCTAAAATCAAGTTTTACCAATGGTGAGACTATAACACAAGAAAATTTCAAAACAAATGGTGTTGACGAGGTTTGTTTGTTAAAATTTTAATTAAAAAAATGTTTATTTTGAACAACTTGTAGCTATGAACTATTCGTCGCTACAAATGTTCATAATTTTTTTCTCAATTTTAATTTGATGAAATAAAAAAGAAGCACTTTTGAGGCTTGTAAGGTCTCGCATTGGGTTTAATTGACACTCTAAACTATTTTTGAACACTCGCGCAAATCGGTCCCAAGTATTTCAAAGATGCAATTTTCTAAGGAAATCACCCAAAACTGTGGACTATAGCACACAATTTTTTGGCCAAAATAGCATGATCTTATTTTCTAACCATAATCTTCTCACCCTTAAGTCATGATTTTTAAGCACTTCTCAAACGGACGGAATGGAAAAATCTCGACCCAATTTTTCTTTTTTACAATTTTCCAGAGTCAAAACATAAAAAAATTATTAAAAAAAGAGTCGAGGTTTTCTAGTTCCTTCAATTGGAACATCTTCTAAAAATTAAGTTTTACCAATGGTGAGATTATGACATGGCAAATTTAAAAAAAAATGGTGTTGACAAAGTTTATTGTTCAAATTTTAATTAAAAAAAATATTTATTTTGAACAACTTGTAGCGACGAACTGTTCGTCACTAAAAGAGTTCCTAAATTTTTTTCTTAATTTTAGTTTGATAAAATAAAAAGTGCTTCCGGGGCTTCTTGTGTTGGGTTTCATTGACACTCTAAAATAATTTTGAACACTCACACAAAACGGCCTCGAGAATTTCGAAGATGCAATTTTTTTAAAGAAAATTACCAAAAACTGTGGACTATACACGGTTTTTTTGCCAAAATCGCATGATCTTATTTTTTCACCTAAATCTTTCCACCCTCAAATCATGATTTTTAAGCACTACTCAAATGGATGGAACCCAAAAATCTTGACCCGATTTTTTTTTACGATTTTCCAAAGTCAGAATACAAGAAAATTACAAAAAAAAAAAATTGAGATTTTCTAGTTTCGTCAATTGAAACATCTTCTAAAATCAAGGTTTACCAATGGTGAAACTATGACGCAATCAAATTTCAAAACAAAGGGTGTTGACGAGGTTTATTTGTTCAATTTTTAATTAAAAAAATGTTTATTTTGAACAATTTGTAGTTACGAACTGTACGTCACAACAAGTGTTTCTAATTTTTTTTTCTTAATTTTATTTTGATGAAATAAGAAAAAAAACACTTCCGGGGCTTGTAAGGTCTCACATTAAGTTTCATTGACACTCTAAAATACTTTTAAACACTTGCGCAAATCGGCTTTGGAAATTTTAAAAATGCAATTTTTTTAAGGAAATCAGCCAAAACTGTGGACTATAACACACAATTTTTTTGCCAAAATGTCTTGATCTTATTTTCTCACCAAAATATTCTCACCCTCAAATCATGATTTTTAACTACACGGTCTTATCTATTTCATTGAGTTCAAAACAGAAAAGTTGGATTCAAATTCAGCAATTATCTTAGTTCTCTCCTCTAGCCAAATATTGCTTATGATCCATAGAAAACCCGGTTATTGGAGCACATTTCACTTTGGGTTAGCTAATTTTTTGGGGTTGATATTGCTTCAAGACTACTCGTATTCTATCTTTGACGATCTGATGGAGATGTAGAGTTCACCCCAAAATTTTGTAGCCAAGACACTAAGTTTTTCCTCTTTTAACCGGAAAAAAACAAATAATGCACTTGTACTTGGGTCAGGCCCAACTTATTTAAGCCGAGGCCAGGCTCACCTTAGACTGCTGGGTCTGAAGGAATACCCAATTTATAGAAGCCTGTTTTGGTTTCTGTATATTCTTGGTTAGTTTTTTTTTCGCCACAGACATATAAGATGTATCGTGCTCAATTGTTAAACTTACATCTTGGTTTATAGGTTAAATGCAACCATAACCCTAAAGCTTTCCACAAACAAACCAATCATTATAAAGACTGGTGGTTTTAATAAGTACTGAAGCAGCATTGATGCTACATATTTAGTGTAAGAACTACTATCATGAGTCTCATCTAGTGGAGAACGTTCCAGAGGAGGTGTTCATCATGTTTTGTTCTTCAAACAAGTCAAACGCTTCAACTGTGTGTCTGGCTCTGAAAAACCTCCTTTAAAATTGTACTTACCTAATCAAAATGGAGACTGACAGCTCTGCAATTGCAAAGTTTAGATGTTATTTTATGAAGCAAAAGCTGGTAGTCTCCAAATATATTATTCATTACCAATGGAATCTTATAACTGCTACTTAATACCTATAAAAAAATATACAATGGCCAAAAGGTCCAAAACAAAGAAAGTAATCAAAACCTATGGCCAAAAGGGTATGCAAAACTATATACTGCATAGTCTGCATTGCAGTACTTAGCTTGCAGAAGTAGATATGATATTTGCTGGTGTTTTGGAATGGGAATAGATTCTGATTCATTTTCCAGAACATATTCTGTACTCCAAGTTTGATTTTCTTTGATTAGCTGGTGCATAGATGTATATATGCAGTTTTGCTATATATCCCAACAGAGTGCAAGGAATAATTGCTTTATGGGTCTATCACTCTGTGAGGAGGAGGCATATATGATTTTGGGATAAGAAAAGGATATTCTTACTTGGCTTGTACATCTTTACATAAATGATAAATTCTGTACACAAGGTATATGAGAGTGATTGGAACATTTGATTTATGTTCTTTTTTGTTACCAATTACAAGTCTTACCTTTTTTGTTTCTCCCCTTAACTCTCTTGATTTTCCCATTAATTCAAGGTCATTGCCGACTTTATTGATTATTTCAGAATGTGGGGCAAAAGTTTTTGATGAAATGTCTCAATGAAGATTCTTTTTCACTCTCCTATAAAAACAAATTTCTAGCTTCGTCACTGCGTAACATGATTGTTGGCTGAAATAAAGGTGCATATATAATTTCGAGGGAGTTTCGAATATTTTCCCATTAATTCCGGGTCATTGGCGACTTTATTGATTGTTTAGAAATGTGGGGCAAACTTTTCGATGAAATGTCTCAATAATGGGGATTCTTTATCACGCGCCTACCAAGACAAATTTCTAGCTCCGTCATTGTGTATCATGATTGTTGGCTGAAATGAAGAAGTATATTTAATTTCGAGGACGCTTCGAGTTAATAAGGATAATTTTGAAGTGTTTGATTGAGTAATAACTAGTGGCCACGTACAAAGAAGTGACTTCAGGAGCTGTACTGCTGTTGTAGCTTGATTCTAGCCAGCTCCCTGTACGTGTTTTCTGGGAGAAGCAAGATTAAAGAACTTTCCTTCTACTTTCCGGGAAAGTAAAAGTAAACCATGTCTGGCCATGTAACTAGCTAGAATCGATCACTCTGTCTACTAGTGCAGATAGTCACTCAATACAGACATTGCTATTTTTCTGGTTCAGCTAGCTTTTGATCAGATCTGGGTTCTATACGACAAAGTAGAGAGAAAAGAGTACCACACTTGACTAAATCATCAAAATGCTGGCGTGATCTCTCTAATTGACAGTTATGCCCACTTCATGAGTTCATTCATTGGTGTGTATATTATGAAGACATGCATGTCTTCTGGTTTCTTTGCAGGCAAGACTCCCCTACACTTTCCTTTGTCATCATTGAGTCCCAATAGTTAAGGAGGTGAGTAGTCCATCCTTTGTCCCTTTAACAACCAAGTATATTAATAGGGCAAAATAAGTATAAGGTAATTTTCACATGCAAACTCATTTTTATTTATTATTTTTTTGGTGAAAGGGAGTACAATCGGCCTAGGTCGTGCCAGATCACTATGTTATTTCAACAACTAATTGTTTTTCATTGTTCACAAAGTTACAATCATTCTCAAAATAACAAAAAGTGAGTTGGCACTATTGTATGTGAGTGCTAACGGGATAAAAATTTACAATTTTATACGTGAATACTATGACGGTATAACATTGTTTATAAATGTTAAAGCACCCTCCCCCATGCCTTATGACCTGTTTGAGATTGTTTCTAAAATGGCTAAAAACACTTTTTAAATTTGGAAAAAAAAAACTTTTGTACAAGGAAACACTTAATATGTACTTCTCAAAACTACTTTCAAGTGATTCTAGAACTCACCCAAGACATATTTCATTGTTTTGCAAATGTTTTTATTTATTATTATTTTTAATTATTTTAAAAGCTCTTTCGAGTTTCCAAAAAACAATCACAAACAGGTCCTCAGTTTATTTATATTGACATTGAAATGAATTTCGTAAACTGGCATATTAGCAAAAAAGACCTCAACCCACGTTATTCTGCATCCCAAGCTTGAAATTACTTCAAGGATAAAATTATGTGCTTAAGTACAAAGCGAAACTTGTCTTTATATCTAAAATTCTTTGATCAAATAATATTGAAAAATGAAATATTTGAGTACATAAACTTAATTTTCTCTTCAAGTTGAAGATTTTCGTTGTTATATGTTCAAGTGTTTTTGGTCATCTTCATCAAATCCAAATTATTATGGGTTTAGAGGGAGTTTTTGGGCAATTCACTATTGTGCACAATTGGATCATTGGAGACATAGACATTCTCATATCCGGCCCTTGTTCTACAGTCGCTTTCTGGTTAGATGCAGTGGTACTTATGACGTCTTTGCTTTAGTTCGTGGTGATGATCATGATTTAGGTATATGGGTTCTTTTAGAGTTTTTGTTGTTTTAGGTTGTGTGAAATTAATTAGCTAGGATTTAAGCTTAATTAATTATGATGATGTGGGATTGATATAGTTGTTGGTGTGGCTTTTGTCCGCTTTAACCATGTTGACTTCGTTATTGATGTTGTCATGTTGAAATTAGGATATTTGTTAGTAATATTTGATTAGTTTATGATGTAATACTGAAGTTTATCTAATGAAATTGACTATTTTGATAAAAAAAAAAAAAGGAAAAAAAACAATTGACACCCTTGTGAACGCGTGCCAAGAGGCTAGTATAAATTTAAGGAAACATTGAATCAAAATGATTTTATCGAAACTTAAGAAAACTAAAACTTTATCCACATGTTTGAACAGTTACCCAACTAGAGGCCTGGATAAGAAAACATGTTTGAATCAGTTACGGGAAGTTGGATTGAAAAAGAAAAACAACAAGAGCAGGTATGTTTCTCAAAACTACAACGAAATTTTTCAATCTTTTCATGAATTAAATAAGAAACAAGCAAATCACACGGGTAACAAAGTTAAAATTTAAAAAACGAAAAGTTTAGGGCGTAAATATATATTTATGGAATGTTTAGCAAGGTAAATTGACTCTTCTAACTACGCCTATACTCATAACCACCAGAACTATATGGTTCTTATCAAGTCATCTGCTGATATATTTTTTTCCAAAAAATCGTAGGCAGCCTCGAATGGAAAGTAACTATTCTCTAACCACCAAAGCTACATGTTTTTTATCAGCACTAACATCATTATTTTAATTTGTTTAGTTTCGAATTGTTGTCATCCCTTCCTTGTTTCCATTTAGTAAATCCCATATATAACGTGTGAGAGGGGGTGACAAATTGCGTGGGTGCACACAATAATATTAGGAAGAAAAGGTCCAAACGAGTGGAGCTTCACGTGGAAACTTTTTTAAGAAAGTAAATTCCCTTAATTATTATTCTCCCCAATTATAACCGTCATTTCAATTTACTATGGTAATGTGAAAGCTTATTTTTATTGCCAGGTACACATTTGTTGTTTTTTTTCTTCTTTTGGGATCCCCCTTTTCCTTTAAACGTATAGTTTAGCTTTTTGTAACTCCAACCAGGCAAATAACTGAATTGCATTAACACAATTAATAAAAGAAGGGATTTTTAATTTCTCTTGGGAAGAAACCTTGGCTTAATTATTAGTCATACACACACACGCACACTTCAAAAATGTGTCTTAGGAAGTAGGTGAAAACTCATGGCTTGCTTTTAATTCGTGGACCCAATCATCACTATCAGTTTATCACCCATTCATCATCAATATAACTCCATGTTATCCAATAGCAAACCCAAAAGTCAGCTCCTACCTTACCTAAGAGTTGTTAACAATACATCTAAAACGTAATCATCTTAGGAAGCACACAAACAATTTGACGCGCTGAATTGAATCGTTCAATTCGGTTTTCGGTTTCGGCCAAAATCCGAACCAAACACAACCGAACTCTTCCATAGTTTTTGGAACTGCACAGACAATTTGACATGTTACGTTTACTAGACGAGTACGAGTAACCAAACTAATGCAAAAGTATCTCATTTCTCAAACTATTCTTAAATTGATAATCAAGACAATTTGAATATATAATCTAGTTTGATCGATTCAGAGTATTGCGTACCAAATTTCAGATAAGAGAACATTATTAAAATTTATCATCAACATTGCCCCAACCCTAAGAAGAAAAGTCCAACATATTTCAAAGACCTATTCTATACGAAAATCCCATTTAACCAAATTTCCCCCCCTTTTGCGCTTGTCAATCTCAATCTTGTTGACCCAAAATACAATATTAGGTTAAATTAGGTGATTAACTAAACCTAGATTATATTTTTAATTTTATATTGTCAGGTATAAACAGATCAGGTCAGACTCAGACTCGGACTGTGAGTTTATATGCAGAATTTATTTCATTTTTCTATGAATGCAAATTGCACAAGATGGGAGTTATGGTCATCTCTTTCAATATTTCTTAAAAGAATTGTTAAGGTTAAGGAAATAGTAATTAATTGGATGGGCTGGCCTAGAACATGGATTTCATTGTCCTCCTTTATTTGTCATTCACTCTCTGATATTTCATTTGCACATTTATATGTTCTATGAATAAGAAAGGACACCCCCACATAGAAGTAAACCAGAGAGAAGAAGAAGAAGAAGAAGAATAGAACAAGTAACACCCCCCCCCCACCCTCTTTTGTCACCTTCAATCCCTCCATTTTCTTCAACCATATATAGTCAAACCAAAACCCAAAAACCCTCTTTCCTCTCCCAATCCAAAACCCAATTCTCATACAGATCTCCCACCTTGAGCTTTTCATTTCTGGGATTTGTTTCTGCACCCAAATGAGGAGTATAGCTACTTGTTACAGTGAACATGCTATTAAGGTATCAGATTCATATTGCTCAGGGCCTTCAAACAGAGCTTATGTCACCCCAAAATTGACTTGTTCAATCCCAAATGAGGTTACATGCATATACAAAGCCAAGCTCTTAAACCACAAGCAGCTCCTGATCACACTCACTTGGTACAACAGAATTTCAGGCCAAGGACTCATTGTCAATGTAGATGAGTGCAAAATTAATTCCTCCTCCTCTTCCTCCTTCTGGGAATCGAAATCTTCGAATTCGAATTCAGAGAGACTGCAGAAGCAAAAGGGTGCCAGGACATTCCAATCCTGTAATTTAAAGATAGAAGTGTTTTGGGATTTCTCCACTGCTGATTATGACAATGGAGGACTAGAACCAACAAATGGGTTTTATTTATTGGTTCTGGCAGACTCAGAACTTGGTCTAATCCTTGGGGACAAGATTGAGGAAGTCCTGGACCTGAACAAGTACAGAACAGTCATTTCACAGCAGAAATTCTCATTGGTCTCCAGGAGTGAGCACTTTTCTGGTAATGCAGTGTATTCAACCAAGGCCCAATTCTGTGATTCAGGAATTGCTCATGACATTCTGATCAAGTGTGATAGAGACGACGAAGGAAGCTCAAAAAGCCCGGTGCTAACAGTTTTGATTGACAACAAGAAGATTTTTCAGGTGAAGAGGTTGAAGTGGAATTTCAGAGGGAACCAAGCAATTTTTTTAGATGGTTTGCTGGTGGATTTGATGTGGGACATTCATGACTGGTTGTTCAATCCAAAATCTGGGTGTGCTGTGTTCATGTTCAGGACTAGGAGTGGATTGGATAGCAGGCTTTGGCTGGAAGAGAAGGTTCTTGAACACAAGGGACAAGACAGGCCTGAGTTTTCCTTGTTGATCTGTGCCTGTAAGACCCCTGACTGATCATCATTTTTCTTTCTTGTTTTTCTTCTTTCAATCTTTTTAGTTTTTATTTAGTGAGCACAAAAGATTATATAAACAGTGACATTATGAGTTCTTGTTTGGTTTTATGGGTTTTAAAACCTGAAGATACAATGGTTAATCTTCAGGTTATAGGAAGTTATATGCTTTACTTGGAGAGTGGAAAACTGTATAGAATCAAATTTTACAGGAAACATATCTGGCATTAAAATCATCTGTCTCTATAATACCCTTAATTTCAAGGCAAAGCTACATTAATATTATCTGTTGGTATGGCTTTTAAGAGATTGAACTCGTTTTTCTTATTTGGTGATTATTGGTCCTATGGATTTGAGGCTTCAATAGATTTGGCTTTTTTTAAAATTGGGAACAGGTATTGCTCCTTTTAGGTAGTAGGTACTAACATTAACATACCGTTGAGGCATGCACGTTTTTTATGGGCTGCCATTGTAACATTGTTTTTTTTTTTTTTGCATTTTAATTTATAAAAAAAAAAAAAAAGAGTAAAACTTTCATTAAGAGATAGAATGGAGTGCAGATGGTAACAAAGGGATTACAATAAAACTAGATTAAGCTATGTTCTCAATTTAGGGTGAAAGACTGAAAGCCAGAAGAAAAATAGATTTCTACTAGCTAGATCTGCTGCATTGTACATTGTTGGGCCATATTATTTATGCGTTTTTATTGGAGTTAATTGCACCATTCATCTTATTACATTCCCTAGAACTAACCAATTTATGGGGTTTGAGCAATACCTACATGGTACATTGTTTCTTGAACACCATTTTTGTTTTTTGGCAATCTACATAGTACATAGTTTCACATTAAAAATGAGACACAATAACATATAAAATATAAGTTGTTGGATTATTCTTAATAGTATCAGAGTCTTTTGAGATAAAACCCTACACATGTTGACCCAAGGTGGTTAAGTGAGTATAATATTGGTACTATATCCTAACCTAGAAGCGGGTCACGCACATTCCGTTGTCACGAGAGGGTTGGAACCAAGCTAAAGATTTCAAATGAAATTAGCTGAAGGTTAAGGATGGGGACTAGAATTTGGGGAAAAATACTGTGGCAATAGGCCGGCTAGTTTTGTTACTAGTCACACTGGTCCGGCCAATTTATCTATAATTAGAAGACCGTTAGTAGACTATGTCTAGTTACTAGTGACACTAATCCGAATGTTCTAACAATGGTGTATTTTGGTCCATATATTTTGAATTTCACAGTTTTAGCGTTTTTGTTAATTTGTAGTTGTCAACTTACTTTGTAAAGAACTCTCTCTTTAAGAACGTTAAGAATTTAACTTACTCGATAAAAACATTTTCTTTCTTTAACGCCATAATCATGAAATAACTCAAATTTCAAATGTTTTCAGTCAAAGGTACCAAAATTGCGAAACACAAAAACACATTGAAAAAAATTAATACATACCTAATCACAGCACATGAACCAAAAAAGTAATTATCTGTCTTTATTATTCGCGTCACCCTTAGCAAGAGCTGGCTCAATGAATTATGTTACTCTCCTATGTCCCCTCTAAGATCTAACCTCAAACATAATTTGGTAGCAACTTTTTAGGTTACCTTCAAAAGCTCTTGCGCTCTATATAGGCAGGCTCCCCCCTCTGAAGTGGTGAATTGGGGATGATGATTCTATATATAACAATGCAGTCGAAAGATATGTAGAGATTGATATAGGTGCATGAAGATGACAGACTTAAACATAATACAAGAATAAATGTCCAAGAATGGCTGCCATTTTCACCGATTTAATTTCATTGCAAGTTGTTAGGTCCAGCCTCACATGTGCCAATAAATTTAAGTCACCATCTCATTAACAACAAGTTGTTTTTTTTTTTTGATAAGGATTAACAACAAGTTGTTGATTATTATTTTGATTAAGGTAATTTTGAATGCATGTGATAGGTTACATTATAAAAAGGGTAAAATCCTCATATGGTACCTGAACTATCACCAAATGTAATTTTTGGTACCTGAACTTTCATAAAGAACCTGGTGGTACCTGAACTATTCCTCCGTTAGCCATTATAGTACCTACCGTTAAATATTCCGTTAAGTGCTTATGTGGCATGGGTAAAATAGTCATTTAATTTATTTTCAATTTTTAAAATAAATTATACAAAAAAAAAATTTATATATTGTCCACAAATATACAAGACTAAAAAAGAGAAAAATTATTTTTATTTTTATAATATAATTTATTTTTATTTTTATGTTTTTAATATAATTTATTACCATGTAGGTGGTTTTATTATTAATTAAAAAAATAAAAAATAAACTATATTAAAAAAAGTAATTTAAATTTTTATTATATTAAAAAATAATTATAATTTATTTTAATTTTAAAATTTAATAATAAAACCACCACATCTTTAATCCTGAATATTTGAGAATAAAATAATTTTTGCATCTTTAATCTTGAATGTTTTGAGATAAAAACTCTAATTTGATTATGTTAATATAAATTTAATTTTTTTGCATAATTTATTTTTATTTTTATTTCTAAATTTAATAGGTAAAAAACCTTTAATGACTGTTTTGCCCATGCTCTAGTCACCAAATTACAAGTTTTACCCATGCCACATAAGCACTTAACGGAATATTTAACGGTAGGTACTATAATGGCTAACGGATGAATAGTTCAGGTACCACCAGGTTCTTTATGAAAGTTCAGGTACCAAAAATTGCATTTGGTGATAGTTCAGGTACCATATGAGGATTTTACCCTTATAAAAATCTAGAGATATTACACAAATAATACCTGAATGTATCCTCCATTATATACATGATACCTGAACTTACATTTTGATCACAACTAGTATCTGAATTTTTTCGATTTTGTCTCAAATGCTACTTACGTTAACTTTTCATCCATCTACCGTTAAAATATAATTTTTCAAGAGTATTTTTCGTCAATTCACTACCCATAAATTTAGGTGCCATTTGTGAAAAAATTAAAAAAACTAAATCTATGATAAATAAATAAGTAGCAGTAATTAAAAAAAGATTTGGAACTATTTTGATATTTTTTTTCTTCTCCTTTTTGTTTCATTTTTATTTTAACTATTTATAAAGGGTATTTTCGTTAATTTATCATAAGAAATGGGTCATATGCAAGGAAAATGAAAGTTAACATGGATATCATTTGATTACAATTTGAAAAAGAAAACAAATTAGTTCAACTTCTTTGATGAATTAAAAATAAAAGTAAGTTTAATCTTTGACATGAGTACTAATTATTAAGGAACCTTATTAACATAACTAAGGTTTATAGTACTGTGTTTTTGTCAATTATGACCAAAAAAATCCTAGATCAATCACCTTTGGATTTAGATCTAAGAGTGAAAATAAATATTTTTAAATTGAAGTTAGTTTTTTTTTTCTTCTATCATTGGATCTAGATTCAAAGTTTTTCTAGCACCTAATTGATTTCTGACAGAGAAAAAACTACGTACAGAAGATTAATATGTATTTTGATGCAAATGAGATAATAATTAAGCCAAGTAAGTAGAAAAGAGATAATAAATTTAACCTGATCTATTTTGCCTCTGTATCTGGGAGAGGTCTGCGGCAATCCATCTAATCGTCCATCTACAAATACAGACTCTTGGGGTACCATCTTGATGCTATTTGGTAGTGGTTGTGATGTATTGCGTTCGTCCAGAGCTATTTGGTATTTCAATTTTTGTTTTCACCTACTATACTGCCTTTAATTATAAATTTAAAGGGTCGGTCACCAGAAAAAACTGAGTTGTATACATGTATCTAAATTCGTATTTGGAAAGAACAAAAATGCATTTCCACTTGTCCGTTGCATAGAACAACACAGTGAAGATGTAAAATAAATACTGACAGAGAGAAATTGCTTTAATAATTTTGTAGTGTTTAATTTCGACCAAAAACTAATTAGAGCCTTTTACCAATAAGTGCAAAAGGAAGAAAAGGTTTCCCCTGCGGTTAGGGTGGAACTTTTTCCTTGCAGACCATTATTTAAAGCTTCAATTTTTTACTCAAAAATGTCAGTGCAATGCAATACTTTTATGCACTTTCTTATTGCATTACTTTTTACACTGGAAAAACATTTAGATATGCAATATTTCTGACTCCCATATCACGATTCCTTCTCAACATATAAATCATATCCACATCCATGCATGTACTCCCCACATTTTTAGACTTGTGAAATTAGTCAAAGAAAAAAAAAGTAACTAAAAGTAAGTCAAAAAAATATGAAAAAGAAAGATTTATTCTCATACAATAAAGTTTTTGTGGAGTCTTACTGCATAGAACTAGTATTAACCAGGAGAGGGAAAAAAAAGTGTGTTGAATTTTGAGGCAAAGTTGTCGTGTATTTTGTTAAACTCATATACGTATTACAAGGAAAATATGTGTGTGAATTCACTCCCAACTATTATTTCATATTTTTGGGGTAAAGCCCTTTTGCATGGTCAACAAATGAAATTAATATATATATATATATATTAAAACTTAGAAGGAGGCATAATTAAGTATATATTTACTAGCCTTCCTGCGCGCGCTATGCGCTTGCGAAAGGCCGCGCTCTCTCGTGCGCATTATTCGTATTCTAATTTCTGATACAGTGAATTGATCTTGTAGTTTTCGATGTGCCTAAATATTCATATCCTGATTTCTGGTGCAATAGATCGATGTAGGGATCTCTAATGTTAAAAATTGATTATATTACGTTGACTTTAATGAATTCTCCTATTTCCTAGCTAACAAAAATTTGACTTCTTCAATTGTAATTTTACATGCTTAACACTTATCCAAATTTTGTCAATATACAACCTATCCTACAATTTAAACCCATTAGTACCAAGCCATTTTAAAAAAAATTAGAAGTACAATTAAAGTTAAGTTTTTTTTTTACTAGTGAGTTGTGGCATGTTGATTATTTAGAGTGGTCACGGGTTCAAATTTCATTGGCATCATGCGATGAGTGGAGTGGGGATAAAAAAAAAGGGTAAGTTATTTTGTTTCCCTTGTGGAAGGGGTTTGAACTTTATCCACAGTAGTGAAGCAAAACACTAGTAGATGAACTAGGTTTTAGTCAATTTAAATTTAAGTTACAACTCAAATAAATTAAAAGTAGCAATAGAAAATTAAACACCAATAGGAATTAAGTTTGAGTTAGGGTTCATGACTATGATTATGTGTTCGTGAGCATATGATAGAAAAATAAATATTAATAGGAATAAAAATATAAATTTTAATTCTACATGTTCAGTTTTGTTTTTGTCAATTTATCTTAAGAACTAACCGAGAGTTGGCACCGCAAGGTGTCGTTTTGGTGTCAATAACTAACTAGCCATTTCAGTGCGGTATCGGTTAAATTTTTGGTGATTAAGTGCGGTTAGTGTCAGTTCATTGGTTATTAGTTTCAAAAAGATCACCCATGGTTTAAGCAATATCACATTTTTCTATATTGATTAAGTTAATAGCTCTAAATTTAACTATATATACCAAGCATTTGACCACGAATCTTACAATATGTTTACTTACATGGAATGAAAATAAGATGAATGAGAAACTTCTGTAGGTATCGGAGTTCAAATACCTACCCCACACCAAGTAATTGAACCCCTGAAAGAATGAGAGAATTGAACTACTTTTGGTAACTTTTTAATGTGGATTCCACTCTTTTTAATGTGGAAGTCATGTAATGGAATCATTTCCCTTATTTCCATACTCATTATAAGTTAGTAAATTCAATTGTATCAATGACGAATGGTTATCATTGGCCAAAAATTAAATGTGAAATTATACGTACATCAATAAATGATAGTCGGTTCCGTAAGTTTAAGAGAAATTGTCACGAACAAACCCTAATGAAAATACACAACAAAAGTAGCTACGTACCAAAAAAAACTTTAGAAATGAACAATTATCTCATTCTCGTGAATGATTGAATGAACAAACCACATGAATTGATTCCCATGGAAGCTATATATACGTGGTGTTTTCTCAAGTCTGACGACCATATATGCCTGTAACCTTTAACCTTGAAGAATGAAACTATCATCCTTGATGCTTGGGCACTCTTAATTCATACAAGAAAAGCCAGAAAGGTGTAGAAGAAAGGCATGGAGCTTGAGGCATGTGGCAATAAAGTAGACCATAGAAGAGCTAATAACACTGGGCCTTTGATTTCTTTCCTTCCTGGTTTTACTGGTATTCCGACCAATTAGGCCCCCAGACTCACTCTCCACCCCACAGTATTATTCATTGCCTTGCAGCTGCTTTCTTTCTCATCAAGAAACTTTGACTTTTGACCCTTCCTTACCCACCTATTTCACCGCAGTGGTTTCCAGAAGCTTGTTTCTAGCAAAAGCAGTAATTTGCCTCCAAATATTTGGTTTGCCAATTATACCCCTCATCATCCATAAAATAATAGCTGAATTTCTTATGCAAAAATAATCAATCATTGCCCTCTTTATTTTTATTTGATCATGCAAATTTCCCAGATATCCTCCTTAGCTTCCTTGAGAGAAGTATTGCATAATTATATCAAAATTTTGGGTAAAAAGTGCATAATTAACTGAAAATATACTAAAAATAAAATATCAAAAAGATGTGAAAAAAATAATATCGGTGATTGTTAAAAACAAAAATTTCGAAAAGAATATTATAAATATTTTAGAATTTTTTCAGTGTGACTGTCGCATTGCCACGTGACTATTGTGATTAGACATCTTTGCTTAGATAAAAAAGACTAATGGTTGATACACTGGAAGAAGAAAAAAAATGTGTTCTAATCACAATAGCCCGTCACGCCACGTAATAATGTGACCGTCACATCTAAAACTTCCTCGGTTCTTAGGTCGGCCGACAACATCAAAATAGTAAAGCCCAATATCAACGCAGGGGCAAAAGAGTAAAATGACGAGAGCACCGAGTTTAGAGAGCAACGTGATCCCCAAGGCCTCGGCTCTCGTATTAAAGCCCAAAATCCCATCAATTCCTTGTATCGCTCTTTCATTTTTCACAATCGTATCTGCAAAAATCGTCTTTCAGTTCCGCTCGCTCTTTCTCCAAAATGACGGCCTTCAAGGGAAAGTACCATGGTAATCACCTTCAACCTCCTCTGTAATTTTTTGCTTGTTGTATTAGAAATTACTCCATCTCTCTGCTTCAATCGCTCGCGATCTTTTGATTTACAGGTTTATATGTTTTTATTTCAACCTGAGTCGACGAACTATGATTGATTGCTATGATCTATCTGTATGTGGGATTTAATTTTAGAATGGGTGTATGGCTCAGTTTGTGCCAGTGCTCTGTCACTGAGAATTTACTCTGTTTCAATTAATTGTTTACTGAATTATCATCCTTATTCTGCTCGCTGTTTGGGTTCTTATCTAATTCTGTGATTGGGTGCTTATCTAATTCAGTATTGATGAATAAGGTGCTGGGTGATCTGTGTTTGTGCACGGCCATGTTATTGCGTTTGAGTTTTCCCTTTTATTCTATTATACCTTCCGTTTTTCTATCAATTGATGGCCATGCCGTGAATTTGAACTTGATTTTAATATACGCAGAGACTTTATTTGTCCTGGGCAGTGTTATAAGGATGCATATTTTGCATTGGTTGATTAGAAGCATAATGATTTTGATCAAGTTTAGCTTATGTATAAGAGTAGTTTCAGATATCTGGTTCATGTGTAATGAATTTTGTGACCCTTGCAGATGAGCTTATTGCCAATGCTGCCTACATTGGCACACCTGGAAAGGGTATTCTAGCTGCTGATGAGTCAACTGGCACCATTGGAAAACGTTTTGCCAGCATCAATGTTGAGAACGTCGAAGAGAACAGGCGTGCTCTTCGTGAGCTCCTCTTCACTGCCCCCGGTGTCCTCCAATACCTTAGTGGAGTGATCCTTTTTGAGGAAACCCTCTACCAGAAGACCGCTGCAGGTATTTTGATCAATTCCTCTTTGTAATATACAAAATCAATAAGATATTGTTTATGTATTGTTCATATTGTTTTGTTGATAAGCTCCTTGAATTCATATAACCTTGGGATAACTTTTTAAGAGTATTGGTCACTTTGTATTTCTCATTTATAAATCCTCAAGGTTACATGGGTTGCTGCCCTTTCCTATTAAGACTTTAAATGGATCTTATCCCAAGTAATGAATTCCCTGGAATAATTTTTAGTTACATGTCCTTAAAGGTTGGTTCCCTAAGGGTTCTAGAGACAATACATTATTCATGATCATTGTATGTTGCAGGCAAGCCATTTGTTGAGGTCTTGAATGAAGGTGGTGTTCTCCCTGGCATTAAGGTTGACAAGGGTGTTGTCGAGCTTAAAGGTACCGATGGTGAGACCACAACCCAGGGTCTAGATGGCCTTGGCGCTCGCTGCGCAAAGTACTATGAAGCTGGTGCCCGGTTTGCCAAATGGCGTGCCGTGCTCAAGATTGGTCCCAATGAGCCATCCCAGCTGTCAATTAACGAGAATGCTAATGGATTGGCTCGTTATGCTATCATCTGCCAGGAGAATGGCTTGGTACCCATTGTTGAGCCCGAGATCCTGGTTGATGGACCCCACTCGATCGACAAGTGTGCTGATGTGACTGAACGCGTCCTTGCTGCATGTTACAAGGCTCTTAATGACCACCACGTCCTTCTTGAAGGAACTTTGTTGAAGCCCAACATGGTGACTCCCGGATCTGATGCCAAAAAGGTTTCACCAGAAGTGATTGCTGAGTACACAGTTCGTGCCTTGCAGCGCACTACTCCCGCAGCTGTCCCTGCTGTGGTGTTCTTGTCTGGTGGACAGAGTGAGGAGGAGGCTACCCTCAACCTTAATGCGATGAACAAACTCAAGGGGAAGAAGCCATGGACTCTTTCCTTCTCCTTCGGCCGTGCTCTTCAGGCTAGCACTCTCAAGGCTTGGTCAGGAAAGAAGGAGAATGTTAAGGCTGCCCAGGAGGCTCTCCTCACTAGGGCGAAGGCCAACTCAGAGGCAACCTTGGGAACCTACAAGGGTGATGCCAAGCTCGGTGAGGGCGCTGCAGAGAGCCTTCATGTCAAGGACTACAAGTATTGATCAAGCTGTTCGGTAGGGATATGGAAGCATGTTCTCTCTGTCACCTCTGTCATAGTATATGTCGGTCCCCGTTTTGGTATAATTTTCTTTATAAACTCGGCAAGTAGTATGATAAAAGCTTGAGGAATGTCGGCAAGCATGGAGAGATTTTGATTTACCCTTTCGTTTTAGTTGGAGAACTTTGGGTAATTCGTGGTTATGATTAACCCCAAGGCTTTAATTATGATATTCTGCTTTATTGTTAACGTGCTTTCAAACCAATTGTTTAGGTTGCATTTCATTTTCTTCATCAAACATTCAAACCCGAAGGTTCACAATGGCATATATGGGAAATGTTATTATATATACAGGAGAAAATAGGCTAGTGTTGCTGGTTTTTATGGAGAATTTTGAAGAACAGTCCAAAACTGAAACCTTTAAAGACATTAGAGTTTTCTATTTGGCTCTGGGGACCTTTCATTCTCACTCTGGAATGGAAGGGGAAGAAAGATGGATAGAGATCGACCTAATTAGAGAGAGAGGTGGGGAAAAGATAGACAAGAACCTGTTTGCAACAAATATAATAGGAGCAGAGTAGATGAAAGCATCGTATGCCCACTTGTGAGTTATATTCAATACCACTTATCAGGATTTGGTATTTGGTAGGAGCAGGACATAAATTATTTAGATCAGTGCAGTTCCCACATCGATCAGATGGCATGTGAGCAAAGAAACAAACTGTAATTAAGAAACCAGATCGATGATCTTGAATGTGAATAGTTATATAAGTATCGGATCCAAGTAGTTTAAGAATATTCCATTTGAGGCCTATTGTATGCAGGAAGGAAGGACCTGACTGTCTTCTCGTTCAATAATATTTGCGTTGGATCCACGCATCACGTTTGTGGGCGAACTCTATGCCACTTGCCTATCTCCACAGTTGAACAAGAGATGAAGAGAGGTAGGTACGTAAGGTAAAGGATCGGGTTCTCTACTTAGAATTTGACATTCAAACCACCAACTTCTACGAGTTTGATTAGAAGCTATAACTTTCTTTCCCTTCGTGGGAACCGAAAAATACAACAACCAATTTGTTTTAACTTCTTTGAAGCATTTTGTCGAACGGTTGTGTCACATGAAATCACAATTAAAGTAGAGAAAATCGAAAGGAGAAAGTTTCCAGCGAGCATTCTTATGACAAAATTAACTTTGTTTATGTTTACATTAACGTATCGGTACATAAATAGTAAACCAACTCAGTAGTTGTAGAGCAATGGCGGAGCCACTAGTAACCAGCAAGGACCCAGGCCATTTCGGGTGATATGTAATTAGTGTTCTAATTAATGGTTAATGACTTTGTAAACTAATATAATTAAGCTTTATGCCCCCTTTCTAGTACCACCGCTTAAACAAGTTCTACCCAATCAATCTCGGGTAAGATCAATTTCTAGTTTGTAAATCTTTTATTTTTATTTTTATCATATTTATTTAATGGTTAGGTTTTCTAAAACACACATTACCTAAAAATTGATAAATGATTCATGTTTTTTTTTCCTAATGTTTTACCTTATATATTTCCCCCCTATCATCAATTCTTGGATCCGCCCCTGTTGTAGCCTAGCTTAAAATCAGGCTGATGTAGTCTACCACTGTATCGAACTAATTTACTTGATGTATCGATACATTAATATATTGTAGACGAACTCGATCATGTGTATTAGTGTATAATTATAAAAGAAACAAGTCAACTAAAACTTTGTTTATAGCTTTCTTAGGTCTTAAAGGGTGGCAAGTGCAACCTAACGAGCAAAGGTCATGCCATATTTTCCATGTTTTTTATTTTGAAGAATTTGTCATTTTAAATACAGGGGATCCGCGTGCCGAGAAAGAAAATTGTGGGGCGTGATCTAAAATGATGCTATGAAGTTGGTGTTGAATATAAATATAAATGTTGAAAGTTTGTTCAATGATGTATAGCTGAAATTATTTGTGTTGACTTATAAGTAATTAGAAAATTCATTTGTGACAGAGAACTAACATGAAGCATGTTACAGTACGTACCCCTTGACTCTGCAAATCTAATACATAATGCAGGTAATGCATATTTTATACAAAACCAAATTCAAGATGACAGCATACAAAATTGACATATGAATCTAATTTGTATCACTTTGAATTCAATTGTGCATAGATCAATCCTAGCCACTTTTCAATACTTTTGAGTCTTCATAATCCTTCATTGAGGGGTATCCTCTGACTAGGTCTAAGTTATATGCGTGAATGAAAAAAAAGAAAGAAAAAAGAGAAGCAGAACAAATTGTTGAAGAAGATGGAAGCAAGAAGTTGGGTAGAATTTCTAACAACTGTTAGTATACACAAGACATTCAATGGTTTTTCCGAAGCAATTTGATTTGTTGGTTGTTTGTAATAACAAAACAAACGAAGTTCATTGGAAATGACATTCATTTCCTTGTTAGATGACCAAGTAGTCAAAGCTACCAATTCAGTTTCGCTAGCAAAGTATAATTATTACATATTTCTCAAATTAGAATGTGCATTTTTGATCCAATCGAAATTAATATAATTCCATTACAGTATGGACAAGATCTCGATATACTATGCAGTTAAAAATATTTATTTATTTATTTTTATTTACGAATCGAAGCAACGCATGACATAATAACGGAGATATGAACATAGCGAGAAGTTGGGGAAGAAAAACAGTAGGAACCATTTGGTGTGTGCGAAAAATAATGGAGCGCTAAAAATTCAGCCTATTTAGGGCTAAATTGTCTGAAAACAAATAAATAAGAAAAAAGGAAAATAAAAAAAGGCAGTGTAGGGTCACTCTCAACCCCACAGGATTTTTGGTGGGCTGTTTTCTTTTTAATCAAGTCTTGACCGCTCTCCCTCGTGCCGCCTACCTAATCACGGGACGGCTGCTTGTTTTGTGAAAGTACCCCACCAGTCCAAAACCTTGCCTAATTACCATTTCAGCCTTCTTTTAGTTCAATCCAGAATAATCTAATTTTATATTCACAGAAAAAAAAAACAAATATTAATAAGAGTGATGATTAATAACTAGATTTCAGTTGAATCGTACCAAATAAATTAAATGCGTAAATACTAAATAGAGACTCCACTATCTTTGTTGATTCTTCATCTGGCACACGGTTGATGCCATACAAGGGCGGAGCTAGGGCTGTAAATTAACTCGATACAGCTCGAGTTTGTATTGAGTTCGGCTCATTTTTAGCTCGTTCGAGCTCGACTCGTAAATGAAACAAGTTCAGGTTGAGGTCTAGTATGCTCGGCTCGTAGAGCTCGTGAGCAGCTCGTATTTAATCACAAGACAGCTTGAGCTAGCTTTGTGCACTACAGTATAGTTCAATTACACTAAGGCAATGACCTGCCCAGCATATATACGAATTCGAGTCTTACCCTCCCCACATTTCTCAAACTTTGGAGCCCCCTCCCCCTCCATAAAACAAAAAAAAAAAAACTTGAGCTAGCTTGGCTTGCTCGTTAATGCGTGGCTCGTTTGCTCAAACTCATTTAATATAGTTAAATATTAAATATTTTGTTTTTTTAATTTTCATTAACCAAAAATATATTCATTATTCAAGCATTAGAAGAAAAAAAATTGTCACTTAAATCATTAAGACCCATACAAGAAAACTGAATTTATAATGAACTCAAATTCAAAAACTTTAAGATAAAATTAATCTTTGCAGGTGGTTATCACAATCAACTTCAAATTTCTTTTACATAACAGTATAACACGTCTCTCTTCCTATATATATATGTGGTTCTATTCAATAAGTTTTTATTGGTTTCCTATTTATAGTATGAGTTTGTAAAGAAGTTGTTTCTCCATTTATTGGTCTAGTCCCCCTCTTCCCTTTATGTAAGTTTTTTTTTTTTTTTAATAAAAATTTCTACTCCACATAAAAAAAATTATCATTATTAAGTCCAATCAAAGTTAAGCTTGAGCTCATTAATTGAGCTTGTCAAGAAATAAGCTAAGCCAAACCAAGCTCAACTTTTGAAATAAGTTTGCAAGCCAAACTCAAACACAACAAATTAAGCTTGATCAATATGAGCATGTAATGCTCGGTTCGGCTCGTTTACACCCTTAGGCGGAGCTAGGAATTTATATAAGGGTGGGCTAAATCTTTATTCTCTATAAGAGAATAGAGCAATGGTGGGCTAAATTTTGTATTCTGGTCAAAATTAAGCTAAACATTTACACTAATTTTGTTTTTGTTCTCCGCTATTTATGCCATATTTATACTTTGGCAATAAGAAAAGTAAAAAATCTAGGTAGGAGATGAATTTATTAATAAATTAGGAATAAAAACTAATGATTTGATTGAAATATCTATACTATATTTAAGAGAATAGGCTTTATCAATCATAACAAATTTTGTTTACGTTAATACTCCTCATATATTAAAATATTTTGAAAACCAATTAATCAAGGTAAAAATGACAAATTACAAATAGAAAAAAAAAATTGTATAACTACCTCCGCTCCATACCTATCAGGTGTGAATATATTTATAATATATATAATAGGAAATGAATCTTAGGCCAAATTAAGGGGTTGGGTGGGGGCAAAAGGGTAAAATACATGGGAAAGAGCAAATAGTTGCTCACTCACTCTCTCTTGGCCTTTTTCGCTTCAACATAAAAGGCCTCACCCACCCTTCGCTTTCTCCATCTTCTCCTCTCTGTCTCTCTCGATCTCTCAGAAAAAAACCTCCGTCCCCCTCTCTCTCTCTCTCTCTCCAAGCCTAGTATCAACTATGACTGCTTACAGGGGCAAATACGCTGGTAATTTTCATTTCCTTGTTCATTTTCTTCTTGTTCTTCGCATCCAGTTTTGATTTGTTGGTAGATCCTATTGCTATGTTGGTGCACCTGTGTTTATGTATTGCGTAGATTTTATTGCTGTTCTTGTATTGATTTCTGAAGTAGTGTTTGTTTCAGTATCTTTTAGTTCCTGATTCGTTCAATTACTTCGAGATCTGAATTTCATTATTTTAGCGATCTGTTGCGGTTTTGTTCGATTGGGTTTTTGAGTAAAGCAATCGGTTTATCTTACTATGGAATTTCAGATCTAACCTTTATGCATGGTTTACATTGGTTTCTGATAATTTTTCATCGTTGGAATCAACTCCTGGTACCATGACAGTTACTAATTGCTCAGTTTGTATTACTATTGGAACTATTTGGGGTTGGAAATATGGGTAGGTGCTATCTTATTGAACTAATGATCTTTTCATGGATTATTGGAATCCTGGACAAACTTGTTTGGTATTGCGTGTAGGTCGTTTGATGTATTTTTAGGACAATTTGCATCAAAAGATTGCTATGTGCTCTACCGTCACTGGTTCTACTCTTTATTGCTATATCTGTGATGATTCACTTGTTATTGTCTTGTAGCCTTCTTAATTACTATCAGTTGTTTGAACCAATTACTTTTGTGATTTAAGTTTTTAATAGCTTGGAAGTTTGTGAGATTACTCTTCTGTTTGTTTAAAGTAGATTTGTGTTTGAACATTTACGATTATGATTTTCTGGTCTTTGTTGCCTGAATTTTGCATGCCTTGCAGATGAGCTCATTGCCAATGCTGCCTACATTGGCACCCCCGGAAAGGGTATTCTAGCTGCTGATGAGTCAACTGGCACCATTGGAAAACGTTTTGCCAGCATCCATGTTGAGAATGTCGAAGAGAACAGGCGTGCTCTTCGTGAGCTCCTCTTCACCGCCCCCAATGTCCTCCAGTACCTTAGTGGAGTGATCCTCTTTGAGGAAACCCTCTACCAGAAGACTGCTGCAGGTATTTTAACCAAACTCTCAGTTTTTTGATATTGTCTTGCCAATCTCGTAAGTGGTTATATGTTTACTCTGTGATAATCAATAATTGCTCTCTTACTTGAACTCGATAAATATATTTTAATATTGTGTCCTTGATAAATCCTTTCAAGTTATTCTCATGGTAACGATCTTCTGGTATTTTCCATTGTTGCCCTTTCCAGATACGTGTTCTTGATGCATGGATCTTAATTGTATTTGTGTTTGTTGTATTTTGCAGGCAAGCCATTCGTTGACGTCTTGAAGGAAGGCGGTGTTCTCCCTGGCATCAAGGTTGACAAGGGTGTTGTCGAGCTTAAAGGTACCGATGGTGAGACCACAACCCAGGGTCTAGATGGCCTTGGCGCTCGCTGCGCAAAGTACTATAAAGCTGGTGCCCGGTTTGCCAAATGGCGTGCCGTGCTCAAGATTGGTCCCAATGAGCCATCCCAGCTGTCAATTAACGAGAATGCTAATGGCTTGGCTCGTTATGCTATCATCTGCCAGGAGAATGGCTTGGTACCCATTGTTGAGCCCGAAATCCTGGTTGATGGACCCCACTCCATCGACAAGTGTGCTGATGTGACTGAACGCGTCCTTGCTGCATGTTACAAGGCTCTTAATGACCACCACGTCCTTCTTGAAGGAACTTTGTTGAAGCCCAACATGGTGACTCCCGGATCTGATGCCAAGAAGGCTTCACCAGAAGTGATTGCTGAGTACACAGTTCGTGCCTTGCAGCGCACTACTCCCGCAGCTGTCCCTGCTGTGGTGTTCTTGTCTGGTGGACAGAGTGAGGAGGAGGCTACCCTCAACCTTAATGCGATGAACAAACTCAAGGGGAAGAAGCCATGGACTCTTTCCTTCTCCTTCGGCCGTGCTCTTCAGGCTAGCACTCTCAAGGCTTGGTCAGGAAAGAAGGAGAATGTTAAGGCTGCCCAGGAGGCTCTCCTCACTAGGGCCAAGGCCAACTCAGAGGCAACCTTGGGAACCTACAAGGGTGATGCCAAGCTCGGAGAGGGTGCTGCTGAGAGCCTTCACGTCAAGGACTACAAGTACTGAAGAAGTTTAGACTTCTTGCTTCTTCTCCTTGTGTTTTGTTTTTGGAAAACTATCTTTCAGGCATATAGTTTTAGGGATTTTTCGAAGTTCTGCTTTACAATCTTGGTGTGTAGGATCTGGTAGAATAAAAAGCATGAGGAGCATTGACATGTTGAGTTTGAAATGTTTGTTTTCCTGTTCAAAAGAACTGATTTTGCCTGAATGAAGATGAGTCTTTTTTTTTTTGAGAAGAAGAATGAAGATGAGTCTGAATACCAGATGTTTGCTATTCCATAAATTTCTGATCCAGAAAAGGGTTGATTAGTCATGATAGATCAACTTGATCTTCCATGAACCGTACTTGCATGATATTTTGAGCCTGCTCAAGCTTCTCTAGTCTATGTATGATGACAAGAGAAGCAGATCAATTTCAAATCTATCAAAAGTCAAAACCCCTGTGTTCTAAGTTCGCAATATCGTGCTGTATACAAAATCATTCAAATATGATTCAACTTGTTCCCACATTTACATCTCTTGGTCTACCATCGATCTGATGAAACCTGATGACACCAAAAAGAAAAAGAAACATACTATTAGGCTGACAAGAAAAAGAAAATCCATTTGGAGTTTCCACATCCTGGATTGAACAATCAAGCCCATCATGGTTCATGTGGATGGGCCACCCACCTAAAAACAAGCTCTAGCTAGAAAGTAAACTCTTGCAACTGTTCAATAAATTGAAGCTTTCACAAATAGGATTGCCCAGGAATTCAACCATGCATTGGGAATCCGTTGAAGACCATAGAACAGCCCCACAATTCAGATTCAAGAATAGACCCAAATCCAATATTAGCAGAAAAAAAAAAAAGTGAAATGCAAATCACTCATAAGCTACTTCTTTCAAGCAGGTTCATTTGGCGTACAACTCTCTTTGAGTTTGGCTACGTCACATCAGCTGCCACAATAGATGATTTCTTGGTGGTACACAAATGATGGTTCCCCTAGCATTATTGTATCTGATAGTAATATTGATTATTGTATCTGATAGTAGTATTCAATGAATTTGCATAATAATTCATTGAATACTGTACCAATTGTTTGTAATTTCGTCATAATAGAGCATTCTTTTGATAAATACAATATGGAAGTTGGGTCAGGGGCTTCTGCTTGTGTAGCTAATATTTTATAAATTTTTGGAGATGGAAACTGGGGTTAACTTCTGTGGTGACAGTCAAAAACACTAGAGTAAAGACGGGTAGTGATATGTAGTTAAAACCTCTGATGCAAAATTTGAGAGGGCAAGATTATGATTTCCCAAATTGGGGGCACGCCGTGGTACGTGGTGGTGCTGAAAAAGTAGAGCAGAAGAGTTGCATCTTTTATTATTTTTTTTTATGGTTTGGTGTTTCATCGGCTCAGTTAGTGGTCACATCAGACACACGCAATAAGCAAAGGCAGGTTAGAAAGGCATCCCCAGAAAAGCTGGTTTGCTCGAACTCGCAAGTTCCATAATTGTCAATGTGTATGTATGTAGCTTCGTTATTTCTTTGACTGCTTGACGAGACGAGCCTGGGGACAAGTAAAGCAAAGCTAAGCAAAGTAAAACTGCATGCATGGGTTGTTGAAGCCTTGAAGATTCATCAAAGTGGTAAAAGAGAGAACGCAGGCAAACAGTGACAATGACTGAAATGTCCCCCCATTGTTTGGTTCCCTCTGTTGGGAAGCTTCTTTACGCTTTCCTATGCACACTGCCACTAGTACTACTCTCTCTGTCAATATATAAATATATATATATATTAGAGTGTAGCCCGTACCAGTACTACTAGTATTCTAATGAACACTACTCTCTGCACTCCTCCTAAGAGAGACTAAGCTTCAATATTTGATTGTCATTTACCCAAAAAGAAGAAGATAATAATTTGAATTGGTTGCCATCTATGTTTTGTCCCCACACCAAAAGATTAAAAAAAAAACGTAGTTTCAAAAGTCCCTTTCTCTCTCACAGTCTCACCATACCTCTATTCGATGCAACTGGTTTTTCTTGTGAATGCAATTGATGGAGAAAGATCAGTGCAGAGCTTCCTTGTATGGGTGAGAAAACTCCAACTTTTGGGCCTTACATTCTTCATGTACAGTATTGTCACTCACTCAGACAATTAACTTCTTAAGTGGATATATATTCTGTAATCAACTACGGATTTCTATTGCAGTAGAAAATAAATAAATAACCTAGCACCCATTCATCATGAAACTAAAATTGATAAGAAAATTCACAACATAGCTAACACAAAAATAACTCGTATTCTAATCCAGGTAGGGTGGGGTACGTTATTCTTGGTATATATGCTAACATTTTCTTTTCTCACACATACATAATACATATATATATACAAGACTGTAGATGACTCCTTCACTGCTTTGAACATAATGACAAGTTCCTGGTGTCTAGTGAAACCTGGTACTCGCATTTATTTTGCTAAACTGCATATGTTTGCTTCCCTTATTGTCAGTTTCATTGCTACCAGAACCATACCCTGCCAAGAAGCTAGGCAACTTCCAATGGAACAAACACTTCAAAGGAACCTGCCTTTTTTTCTTTTCACTTTGTTTTGTTGGATGAAGTCAATACGTGTGGAGGCTTGAGCTTAATTTTCCTGATCGAAGAAGTTTTGCAAAATTCCAAGAAATTTTGCATCATATGTTTCAGCAACATTTCTCGATCTTTTTGGTTATGTATGACCATATATATACATATATATACATACTCATCAACAACAATTCCAACATGTCTTAGTTGCAGATGCTAAATCTCAAGAATCAAAACTGACAAGGCAAAACATCTATTTGATCGATCATTCAAACTCACTTCTTATAATTTTTTCAGGAATTTTTTTTTTGTTTTGTTTTCCTCGCGTGCGAGGATCTGGACCCTTTACTTGGGTCCAGAACGAAATGTTCTATCGATCGATCAATTTGTGAACAAGTGGTCGATGTATTTATCGATTTGTTCTTTCCTATGGAAGATTGGGGATCATTATATGTGTGTATAGCTTATGCCAAAGCATTGACATATGGTATATCCTACTTGTCTAATAAGTACTCAAAGCAGCTAGAAAGGTTAAGTAGGTAGATAATTAAAATAATAGAAAGTGCTCAACAATCATCATAAAGCTCTTGCATGGTTACATTCAACCACTTAATCATAGTTAAGTACTGTTTAACAAGATGCTGTATATTAATTAGGACTTGGGAGTAAGCTGGTTTTAAGTCCCATAATTAATTAATATATAACTCGTCCATATCCTCCTCCTAAGCGCCAATTCCAAAAAAGGGCAACAGCTAATCATGTCTCACCCACATTTAATGGCATAAAATTAGAAGCATATATACTTAGAACCCATATCAATTGCAAAAGAAGAGAATATATACAGTAATATATATCTATGAAAAATGAAGCTGAAATTAATTGAAAAGTTGAAAACGCACAGAAACATACAATTTTCATGCATCAAGAAATTAGAACTGTTAATTTGCATGATAATCAAAGATCAATATATAAAGCTTTGAAAATTAAGGTTGGATTGGGGAATAACAATCCCAACACTGAGCAACACTTCAACCTTTCCCTTCCCCATTAAAGTAGTAGACTCTTGCAGAAAGAAAATAAAATGCTTAATTTATTTTCCTCCCTCTAAAATTTAAACAACAAACCTCTCCTATACATATATAAATCCTCAGTTAGCTCCTTGCTTACATCACAAGTCAGCAAAACCACCATCCAATTACCCTTTACAAGTTGTTGTCATCATCATCATCATCGTCATCTCTAACTCACTGGTTTTGGCTTCCCTTGCTGAGCTTCAATCCATAGTTTTCCCACAAGTTGTCTCCTTCACCCATCAAAAATGGAAAACAAGTCTCATGCACCACTGCAGCGCTGCCTACATTTGCATTATTAGAAGGAGGAGAGCCATCATTCCCTTGTTCGTGATTATTCATATCACAAGTAGCATAGACTCCTCCTTGACTACTATACAATGAGGAGTTGGACTCATTGTTCCCAAAGTAACAAGAGCTTGACCTTGAATTATTCTCCTTCCTCTTCTTATTGAACAACTCCTTGGAGCACTTCCTCACATAGTTTATGCTCTCCCATTTCTCTTTGCACACCATTCCACTTCTTTCATACCCCAAACAATTCATCTTCGCCGCTATCTCTTCCCACAGAATTTCCTCTACACAGCCACCTCTCTGATTAGTACTAAACCTTGACTCCATGCTTCCTCTCAACTGCATCAATCGGTTAATCTCGCATTCCGGCCATGTCTCTTGCTCACTCACAATGTCCTCATGATCATTCTCAGGTGTTGAGGAAGAAGCCTTCACTTCATGACTTGTACTACTTCCTGTTAATTTCTGCAATGCATCCATTAAAGCTTTGTCCCTTGCTTCAATCCATGCCCTCTCTTTGGCCCAAAACTGCTGCTCTCGCTCCACCCGGCCCGCCTCTTGTTTTCGCCACTCGTCTTCTCTCATCATTCTCTCCCTTTCTTTCTGCTCAAGCGTACCCATCAGCTTCTCCAACCACTCCTCTTGCTTCTCCATCATCTTCCTCATCTGCGCGTCGATGAACTCCTTTATCTTCGCCTTCCATCCCCTTCTCTTCCTCATCCTCTTCATCTCAAGCACCTCATCGTCCATGGGAGCGGCAACATCATTGTCCTCCGAGGATGACGAGTCCTCGAAATCGGAGGAATTCGAGAGGCTCTGAGTGGACTGATAGGTGGTAGCGGTAGTAGTATCTTGATGATTCGGCTGAGTTTGATAACGAAGATTATTATTGTTAATAATATTACTACCGACGAAATGGGTTTGATCTGGAGGGAGTGCTGAGGCGGCAATGTTGTTGCTAGTTTCCCCATAGAGAGCTTCAAGCTGCCGAAAGAATCTATAGTGCTTGCCATCTTGTCTTCCGGCCTTGCCTTCCTTTGTCTTCTTGTAATACTTGTACAAGTTTTCGAATTTTTCCCTGCATTTTTTTCCGCTTCTTTGATACCCATGTTCCTCACACATGATCCTGCAACAAATTTAAATCAATTCTCCTGAGAGTAGGGAACCCTAAATTGAATTGAAAAAATATATATAAATTTATGAAGAGGAGGGCATGTGATTTGATGATGATGCTTAGTTTGGTAATGATGATGTTATGATCGAGTTCCATGTGCTTAATTTGTTTGGTAAGTCGTATGAGTAGGAGTGTATGACCATTCAAATTTCAAAACGAAGACTTATAATCAATGGGTCTGAAAAGTTCCGCATTTAATTTCTTGTATAGATCGTATCTTTTCATCAGAACAAAAAAACAGTCGATAATTAATTGGTGCCCAATTGCATCGAAGAAACCACCCAATACTTTGAAAGATGGCTACACATTTTCGAAACAAAAAACGAGTCAGTGACTCAGTACGTGATAGAACTCATTTTGCACAAACCAGTAGTCATCAGAGATCGACAACACCTGGATTTCCAACTGCACTTCACAGTCTAGTCATTTTCTCACTCTGAAAAAAAAAAGAGAGAGAGAGAGAAAAGAAGACGAATAATTAGGGTATATATGTAAGTGTGTATACCTAGAGACTTCATCCCAGAGAGGACCCTTTTGATTAGCCTCTTTGAACTTGTAATCGAGTCGTGACCGGATCTCCAGAAGCGTGAGAGTCTCTTGCCTGGGCCATCTCCCCGACCCGCCATCACCGCCGAGACAACCACCTTCTGCCTCCAGACCGCCGCCTCCGCTTAGAGAAGAAGTAGCCGCAACGGTATTATTAGCACAAGCAACGCCACCGGCCGAGTCAGCAGCCGACCGAAATTCATGAATCCCACGTGGCATGATGTCATGAGCGGTCTGAACACGGCCCATCATCATGATCTCGTAGGGATGCTGCTGCTGCTGATGATGATGATGTTGGGCCGGAGCGAGGAGCTGAGGCCGGTGGTGGTGGTGGCTGGGGAAGAGCTCTGTCGGGGTCTGGATGGCAGGAAAGTGGGACCTGCCGGTTCCGTTCATGAGCTGCCGGAGATCTCCCAAGCCATACTGGTCCTCCATTTCCATGGAGATCGAAGAGAGAAATTTTTTGAGAGTGAGTGAGTTAGAGAGAGAGAGAGAGAGAGACTGAAATTGAAAAGGTGTTGTTGTTATAAGAGTGAAAGAAAGAGAGAGAGAGAGAGAGAGAGCGGCAGAGTCGGATCCTGTCGTTCACGAAAAAAGCTCGACTTTAGGCACAGGACAATGGTCCCATGCCTCTTTCTCTATCTATTTCTTGGTGACTCACGCTGAGCTCTCTCTCTCTCTTCCTCTTTCTCTTTAAAAATGGTTCTCGCTCGCTCTGCGTCTTTGTTTTGTTTGTCACAGATAGCTTAGCTAGCGTGTGATTTGGAGTGTTTGGACAGAGAGATAAGCAGAGACGGGACCGGAATAAGGGTTACGTAGGTCTCCTTGTGGGCGGATTGTATCACCCGAGTCCGCGAGCCTAGTAGTAATAGTTGACGAAACCAATCAAGACACGACACGTGTGCTGGAGAGAGTGCACTACAGAGGATGTTGACCTCTCAGTCTCAGGTTGCGGAAACGGGGTGCCGTTTAGTGAGACTGGAAACGGTTTGTCGTGTTTGGGATGTGAATAGAAGGGGAGAGGGAGATCGATTTGTGAGAGGTTTTAAGGAGAGAAAATTTGAGCAGTGAAAAAGTGATGAATGAAACAGTGACCACTACCACTTGTGTCAGTTGTGTGTGTGTGTCTTTCATCTCGATCTCTGCTTCTTTTTGTATTTTTCTTGTGTGCCTCTTTTACTTCACTAAAAGGAGTTCAGGGCTCTCAGCTTTTGTGCCTCACTAGCTAACTAAAGCCCCCTTCTATAGGCTTCCACTATTTATATATGTCTTCCCTCCCTCTTCATTCATATAAATGAGAACCTATTTTTGTTCTTCTTGCCTAACCTCAATTTCCCAACTAAAATAAGGATGAACTCTTCTATGAGGCTCGTGCCACCTCATTGGTCCGATCTATCAATGAGGTGCTAATAGAGCCGGGAGCAAGGATGGAAGTAGATCACTATGCAACAACATGTGTGTTTTAAATTGGTGAGTCGGACGTATTATGTGATACAACCATACCGCTCAAGATTTTCTCTTGATTAAGAATATAGAATAAATATTTCTCTACTTCTAATTGCCAAATTTCTCTTTCTAATCAATACGTACTAAATTATAATTTATTTATAAGCAGGAGTTACTATTTACATGTAAGTCATGAGCATTGTACTTGATTTATATCAAACGCGTTTATTTTCTTACACTTATGACGTATGCGAAAAGAAAAACTTAATTTGTTCCGCAAAAATTTTATTATATGATTTTAATATCATCTTTGTTGTACCACCAAAGGTCACATCCCGAGCAATTAAGATTTATCAATAATGATACATAATACTTTAAAATTGTATACTATTTTTTACTAAATATAAAACGGGTTTCTATTCTTGTCCTATAATTACTTGCATTAAAAATGTGCGTCCACCTTTTATATACCTTTGTTGATTTCAATTGTTTTGTTGACGCACCAAGATGCATGTCCCAAGTGCTTAAATATTTCTCTACTTCTAATTGCCAAATTTCTCGTTCTAATCAATACGTACTAAATTATAATTTATTTATAAGCAGGAGTTACTATTTACATGTAAGTCATGAGCATTGTACTTGATTTATATCAAACGCGTTTATTTTCTTACACTTATGACGTATGCGAAAAGAAAAACTTAATTTGTTCCGCAAAAATTTTATTATATGATTTTAATATCATCTTTGTTGTACCACCAAAGGTCACATCCCGAGCAATTAAGATTTATCAATAATGATACATAATACTTTAAAATTGTATACTATTTTTTACTAAATATAAAACGGGTTTCTATTCTTGTCCCATAATTACTTGGATTAAAAATGTGCGTCCACCTTTTATATACCTTTGTTGATTTCAATTGTTTTGTTGACGCACCAAGATGCATGTCCCAAGTGCTCAAGAACAATGATGTGAAAATAATATTTTAACTTGAAACTATTTTATTTAATTTGCATGTTCTTTATATCTAATGGAAGAGTTCTTATTTGGATAATAAAGACTTGTTTTTGCCCCAAAAAAAAAGACTTGTTTAAAAACAGTGGTTCTTTGGCTACAAATAATTTTCAGATAGATTGTGTCTTTTAGTTTCGAATTTGTTCATTGGCTTTTGACATAGTAGTCAAGTTTACTTGTGGAGACATCAAATTATAGGTGTGATAGGCCTATTTTCTCTCCTTAATTAAGTTTCAGTTATTGAAAAAACTATACTAAAAGTTCTAAGGATTTTGGTCCTTCAATCTCCACTTATTGCCAAATGATTTGAGGTTGAGATGTTTAGATTTCTTCATCACACAATTGACTTTTTACATGCATTTTTAGTTGAGCACCAAGTGTTTACAATATGTACTTTTTTTAATTCTTCTTTTTTTCCACCGGTGAGCTGTTGATTATTTGTAAAACCAACACTATAGATGTCATGAGTTTAATTTTCACTGGCATATGAGGATGGGTGGGATGGGGATAAAAAAAATGTACTCTGCTTGGCTAAAATATCCAGGGAGGAGATGACAATATTTATTAGTAAAAATAAATTATATCTTTGTGATAATACCACCAGTGGAAATATTAAAAATATAACACCACACAGTAACACAAACGACTATACTACCCCTAATTAAAACATGCAAAATGATCCACCTAGAGAGAAGCAATCTTTCTACCGAAAGAGGTACCATATATTAATATTTATGAACAACCACCATAGACACACGGCCTTGCTGTGTCTAAACAAGTCAATATGAGTGTTTAGAATATATACTTGATTCATGTAGAATGTGTTCAAGATGACACAAAACAAAAACTAGAACGTGTTTAGGTGACAATTCTTTCTGACAACTCCACAGAGACGAGTTGTTGTGTTGTAATCTTATTGAACTATTAATGAATTGACATTTCCTCTAAAAAAAACCTAAAATGTGTTGAAAAGTTAAATAAATGAAACTATGAACGTATTAAGGGTAGTGCCATTATGTAGAAAGTATTTGAAAATAATTAAATTTTGAAATATATGACTTTCTAGAACTGTTAATGAGAACTTAATTATGTTAAGTTTTCATATTCCCATACTAAATCACATGATTTCAAAAATATTTGCAATCAGAATATAATTTCCAAATTAGTACAAAACTAACTATTTGAAGTATATGATTTTCAGGTTTTATATTTTAGAGATGGTAGTTTCAAATTTGAACCTAATTCAATATTATTAGATGATATTTTGGACTCAATTCCAAGTTCTTTTTTCTCTCACGTCTATTGTGAATCGAATACGGCTACTCACAAGCTTGCCAGCTGGCTAACTTTGTTCTCTAGTTTCAATCTGTCTTGGAGTGGGGTTGCCTTCCTGATATCATAAGCTTATTTGTAGCTTCTCATTGTACTCATTAATCTTTTAATAAAATATGTTGTCTTTCTGTCTCTAAAAAAAATATTATGGAGAGAATAGTCATTGAAGATGTAGTAGTTATATTAAAAGCAACTACATCATACTCTCTATTTTAGTAGTAATGATATATATCAAATCAGGTTTTATTTTACAATCAAACCACCTTATATCATTTGAACTAATTACAGCTAGCTTTTGGCTCTAAATATGAGAAATTTCTAATGTTTTAAAGAACAAATTTTTTATTTTTTATAGAAATCCTCTCCCACCTCCCTCATTCCCATATACCAGCGGGATATGAATCCAAGACTTCAACGATATTAGTTTTATGGAGAAATTAGGAAAAAGGGCTTGCCACTTTCTATTTTTTAATAAAAATCTAAGTAGTTTATTTTTGCTGGATTTAATTCCTCGACCCAATGCCACCTAGATTTGTTTCTTTTTTATGTTTGATTAGTCAGCCATACAAATTTCACTATACATAGAATACCCTTATCCTAAATTTTAGTTGTAAATTTATAATTACAACATCAATTTTCAATTGACTTTTGAATTAATTAAAAAAAATTCTCCTTAATGACTCTTAACTGAAGTCAATTACTAATGATTATAGTATTCTATCCCATGATTTACTCTATGCATGCTTGATTGTCTATCTTTCTCTTTATATATAGTTTGTGATTTTAAATAATATTCATCTACACATTTTTGTGATTGCTTTGTTGCTAAGGGGTGTTCTTTGCGTTGTTTAAATCAAGATTTCAGAAGTACTTTACTATTGCACATTGTTGTGTTGATGTTTATTTTTCATTATTGTCGATATTTGAATGCTTATTCTCTCTTTTTTTGTTTAGTTTATTGTTCTTTCTCTTAATGGTTGTTGGGTTGTTGTCTTTTTTGTTTGATCTGATTTGCTTGTTACCTATACCTTGTTGATGATCAATTTACCTACATTGAATTGATGATCAATTTACCTACAACTAATTGATGATCAATTTACCTACAACTAATTGATCAACAATTAATTATAGGTAAATTGATCATCAATCAATAATAGGTAAATTGATGATCTATTAGTCGTAGGTAAATTGATCATCGATCAATTAATTATAGGTAAATGATCATCAATTTACCTACAACTACTTCAAATACATACTTTATTTACCTACTCTAAAATACGTACTTTATTTACCTACTTTAATTATAGGTGCAATATTCCTACTCGATTACTCACCAAATACGTACTTTATTTACCTAATGTTTTTAAATGGTTAATTATAAATATATTTTCTACTATTTTCCTTAACAATCTACTTGTTTTTTTTTTAACTATAAAGAAAATTTGAATTATAGAATTTATATATTATAGATTTGTAATAATGAAATTTTGAATCATAAACTTAATTATAGGAATTTAAATTGAATGTTAATTTGTATTAAATGTCTTTTGATTATGGCAGAATTTGTAAATAAGTTAAAAAAATATGGTAGAATGATTTCTTATGTGGCATCTGTAATTTAATATTGGACTAAATCTAGTAATTAAAAAGTCAAAGGATTAGATTCTATAAAATAAAAGTGTTAGGAAGATTTATCTAAATATCCCTAATTTTATAGATAACCAACAGACTACAACTCACCGACATAAATTTGAAGTATTGTCAATCTCTCTAAATATTCTCACCTCTATCATCTCTGTTAGGTCATAAGTGGAGCCCTGTTAATCTGAGTCCGGCCATATATTGGACCATTATAGGTAGGTTGTAATTGTATTTGAACTTTATTATCGAGAGGCCATGTGATTACAAGCAGTGGATAGTGATGCATGCAGATGCAGATGCAGATGCAGATGAGCGCAGTACGTACTGTAGAGTAGAGTATGCAGTTTTTACTGACAATTTTGTGTACTACATACCTCCTTTATCATTTAATACGGCTCCACTCTTGGTTCCTCTTCTCGTCGCTTTCATGTTCCAGTACTACTTATTCTTAGAGTTGAACAGTCATTAATTCTAGGTTTAAGGATTAACACTACTGGGGTTATGAACTAAGCTAGTAGTAATGGCTAGAGATCGATGTGTACGTGAATGGTAGACATTATTGTTTCAATTACCATCTTAACTCCCTCCTCAAAGTTCATGCATAACTTTTTCACATGATATTCGATAAACGATAAAGTGAGAATGGTAAGATGAGTTGTTCATGCTTGGATGACCATTTTTGGCAATTGATGTATGTGAGCCAAGTTATAGGTTTATTTTTGATTAAGGAGCTAGGTGGGAGATTTGAATTTTGGACCTCTACTAACATAATGTTGGATATAAATGCCTTATTCACTAGATCAAATGGTAGTTGGCGGTTTTACATATACTTATGATCGATTAGAAATTCGTCTATGTGGACATGGAGAACTTATCGACTTTAGCACCATGGACATATCCGGCCCCCTCTTGCCAAATTGATTCAATCGACCAGACGTACTCTTGTCCTTCCATTGAGTTATAAGTGGACATTGCAATGCAAGTGAAGCAATTGTCCCCTCTCGACACAAATTTCTTAGCAATCGATCTTTTGGGACAGCCTCATTCATCGTTAAGGACCATCCGTTACAAGGCGAAGGCAATTGCCCTAATTAACTTGGCAAATTAATACTTGTTTTGATGCATGCTTTCCCTTGAAGTCTAACTTAATTCACGATTAATTAGGCACGGATTCATTGAAAGACGAGTGAAGGTGATCACCCCGCTTTAGATATAATTGCTCGGCGCTTCAGTAGATTATTATTCAATGTTTTGGGGGTCAATAAAATTTCTTTGTTGCTGGTCATATATCCATGTCTGCTTTGGTTTCTGATGATTGGCAAATTGTGTTCACGAGGCTAAAATAGGTGCAATTAGAGTAAACAAATAACCAAGAGATGGATAAATGTGGACGTAAGAAGACAATTATTTGGATCCGTGGTGGCACAAGCAACAAATTAAAAGATCCTAGCTAGAGTAAAGTTAAGGAAGGAAATAATAGAAGGAAAGGTATGGGCACGTAGTCTACAGAAGAAGAATCTGGATCACTGTTTTCGTGTGTATAAGTTTTTACAGTGATTCTGGGTCTGAAACGGGTCAGAGTCGACTCAGATCTCTGATAGCTTGCTTTTGAAGGAGGACCAGCAAGAACGTTCCATCCATGCACACATGCATACGCATATTAATTTATATATGAAATAATTTATATAATAAGAACAAATTAAATTACAAGGGTCAGGACTCAGGACTCAGGACTCAGTGCACTGTACTGCATGCACCGCACGTGTGAGCCCTGGAGGTTGCATGGCCCATGAACCACGCCGATCAGGTGCTCTGCAGAAACCGAGCCCCTACCCTAGCCAGCCCTCTCTACCTCCATAGCTAAGCTAGCCCTTCGAGAACTGAATGATTGGGTGTGTCTAGACAAAGATAATTAGGGGATGCGGGCCCCGAACCCCGTTTTAGCTGGCAATCACGTCTTGATGATGGACGGACAGGATTGATGGATGGGATGATGACATTTCAGAGAGACAAATATAAAGCCATGCAGAGATGGATCAAGTAAAAAGGACTGACTGGACCGACTTTGATGGAGGCCAAAGCAAAAGCCATAGGATTATCCAACTTGTGAGCGAGAAACCATATACTCCTTTTCCATTCCATACCACCCTTTACCTTTTTTCTTTTGTTTTGCAGATTTGATTACTCAGATCTATTTGAATCTCTATATATAGAACAGATGCATGCATGCATGTCAACTTCAGATATTTTCTTTGGGTATATATCATTCTAAAATTTCGAGCTTCAAATTGGAATTAATGTGTACACCCCAAATTTAATTGGAATTAATGTGTACACCAAAATTTGGGATGGAGATTAGGGCAACTTGTGCCGGCCTTGTGGTTGTAAGTGTGGTGGGGGGGGGGGGGGGAGCCCTAGCTCTATATAAATGTTTCTATTTCTCTTGCCCTTTGTCCCATCAATCATCAGACTCTGCTGTACTGCTTACTAATTTAGAAAATTAAATTATTATCAGAACGATGTCGGCCCTTGTTGTGGTCAATAAACTGACATCACCGTACAGCATTGGTTTCAGTAAAATACCATAAAATAATTAATTCAAATATTCTCTTCTCAATAAATAAATTAACCTAGCTATATTATATATATATATATAGCCCCTAGTAATGAATCAGACCAAAAATTTCCTCAAAAAATAAAAAATAAAAAGCCCCTAGTAATGAAAAAAAAAATGGCAATAACCCTTGATTTTTGGATGAATCAAAATTTTCAGAGGACAAAATGAGAGTGTACGCCTTTTTTTTTAGATTTTTTTGCCACTCACTTATTGTATGAGAGATTCAACTTTAGGGTCATATTATTATTGTTTAAAAATAAAGCAAAATTTCACAAATAGTCAATTAAGTATAATAATTTCGACACTTTAGACAATCAAACTGAAAAACATATTGAAATTGACTTATCAAAGTGAAAGACGTTGAGTGACCAAAGTGAAAAATGGTATTGAAGTTGAGTGACCAAAGTATAAGATAATATTAAAGTTGAGTGACCAAAGTGATGTTTTTGAAAGTATAATAATGACTAAAGTGTCGAAATTGTTATAGTTAAATTACTATTTGTGAAATTTATCCTAAAAATAAAGCATGCAACGACAAGAACATATATAGAGTTGGAACTTGAGGAGTAGAGTATTAAGAAAAATCATGATCAATCACTGCATGAGCCAATCAAGCTCATCATTTAACCAAAAACACAAAGCATTATCTTTCTTTAACAATAAACCAAGCAATTTGATGAATCACTGATCTATTACCTTCTCTTATAATGTGCTTGATTTTAGAGACTTGCATTTGAGTCATAAGTCCTCTAATCTCATTAACAATGACTTCTCAACGGCCAGACAAGGGTCGCTCATATTAACAGAGATACCGCTTCTAAATAATTTGATTCCACAACTAGAGTAAAGAAAATTCATTCAAAGCAAATTCATGTCTTATTTTTAAAGCAAAAAGCTTCATTGCTTACACAAAGATATCATTAGCGTCATATTTTAGCAATGACTTTCATAACTCTTCGGGTTAGCCCAAATGGTGAGGGAGGGTGGAGATTAAGTTAGAATAGGGATCAAATCCTTGTCCTAATCTAACAAAAAAAAAACCATCATGATTACGAACAATCCCACTTTGGCACTCATCATAATTAGACCATGCGATATGAAAGTCGAACCATGCTGGCCATCAACATTGAGCATAAAAACCTTGAGGAAGAGACCGACTAATAAGTTTCTATCATTCATAAATCCTAACCATATATATTTGGAGACAAAATTAATTGTATATAGAGTCTCATTAACCGTTCACATGAGATGGACTTATAGACCAAAGGGAACTAGTTTGTTCACTTTGTTGCTACCTAGCTAGCTAGCTAGAAACTCTATATTCGATTAAGTTCATGTCACGATTATTATCATGGTAATGATGAAGTGTGCATGCATTTTACATCTATTGGTATTATCAAAGTCGACCGAACACTATCTAATTAGAATGGAATACCAACTATATTGCATACAAAAAGGCAGGTGTCGACCTCACATTGGAGCAGCTATTGTACGAAGAATCCATCACAGATATTAGCAGACTGTAAAGCTAATTAAGTTCATCCAAGTGAACCACTTCCCATGACCAAAAGCTCAAGTTCTTTACTGTGCGAGAAGAAATCTGATTCATGAAAATCAAATGTGGGACAAGCTTGATGATAGCTATGTATGGGACCCCAAATGCATGATAGTGAAAGTTATTGATATATAATTAGGATTATTGACATGAACGATTATTAATAGGGTTATAAGAGAAGGGGCATTGGATGATTAGTCAAAGATGGGTTTAATTACTAGCCGGAAAACATAAGGAATAGCCTAAGAGGGTAAGGTTTGGCAACCAATTAAGCCTAGCTTTATGGTTGTTGGTGGCTAAAAGTTGTCTAATTGGTATATGGGAGTGAGTTGTCACCCTAAAAAAAGCTTAATCATGATGAAGAACAAAGAAAGTTGAATTTGGCTTTGATTTGATTTAAGTATTAATTAAAGGTCTATCTTTATATCGGCAAAAGTATCTTTGTAATTGAATCATAAAAAGTCCCATCAAATAGAGACAATCAGTGGCTTTGAGTGTTTGAGAGACAGCAGGTATGCAGTTCTTGTGTTTGAATAGTCGCAAGGCTTGTGATTTTCATATAAAAACTACTGTTCAAAGGGGCTCTGCTATATATAGAATTCAGATTAGCCCAGTTGTCTGGGCTTTACTCTGTTCATCGATAACGTCTGTAAATCATCCTAAATAGGAACTATTCCTGATCCAATCAATCCTTGTTATCAGGGCTCAACACCTGTTTGGACTCTGCTAGATTATTAGCCGAGCACAAGGGAGCAGGTCTATGAAGTTTCTCGATCAATTAAGTCACACAATTAACTTGTAACAAGATTCACAAGAAGCAACGAGCCAACGACTAGGGTGTACGTTGAAAATCAATCCCCCAAGTCCGATCAGTTCTTGCTCAATATCATTTTTCCAATTTTGTGTATGCCACAACATTGTTATGTTGTGGCTCATCATCTAGTGACTAGCAATCGATACTTTATTGTTCCAGTGTTGTTTCTATCTTTTTGTTCCTACGTTGTTGGACGACGTTGGTGCAATGGCCGGGGACATGCAGGCCCGGTGCTTAGGATTCGGCGAGACCAAAGGGAGGCCGTTGCGCGAGGTCTAAGATGCCTGTCTCTTAGGGTTTTTTTTTCATGAGAGAAATGTAATATTTGGTTACAATAATTTGTTTTGTTGAAAATAACATGGATATTCATGGTTCGGTCTAATTAGACAAGGAGAACCGTTGCAAAATGGGTAAGTATCAAAGAATTATATCTTCTTCTTTTTATATATATGTTTTGCTTCTTGTAACTTAATGAATGTTTATGTTAAATTTCATTTCAGACCACATTTTTATTATTTTAGCAAGCTTTTAACAGCTTACGTACAAAGAGGCTAGAAGGCAAATATAAAACAAAATAACGTATTGGAGGAAGAGACATCCTAATTAAATAGGAACTATTCCTGCAATTTCTTAGGAGGAATACATGCAATATCTTTTTGGTTGTGATATATTCTCCATTTCCATCATCCATACAAATATCTATAAAATAAATTATCTCAATTAAATAATAAAATAGGATGTTAAGTTGTGCGACGTTTTTAAATCAGAGAATCTAGCTACCAAGAATTAATGAAAGTGCTAGTTTAAACTTCAAAAGCTGACCAATTAACCTCTTTTTCTATATATCCTTTTCAGATTATGAGTTAATGATGATATATATTGCTTATATGCAACACTTCACAGATCAAATCCTCGAAGAAGCCCAGATTAACACTATCTAGTTCGCTCTCTCTATCTCTCTGCGGCAATGTACGTACTTCCAAGAATTGAAACTGCTAGTTTAGACTTTCCAAAGAAGACGGTTGAATTATTCCATAGTTTAAACTTGAAAGCGGCCAACATCTCTTTCTATCTTTTTTCAGATTATGTATAATGATGATTTATATTGCTTATGTGTAACACTTTACAGATCAAAGCCTTGAAGAAGCTAGCCCGGATTAACATTATCAAATCCCCGGCCCTCTCTAAATCTCTGCGGCAACATCTCTCTTTCAGAAAACTGACATTCATGGTCTAGTGGTGGGGGGGCAGAACCCACAAAATACTCTCACATCACACAAACTCTGATGAACATTAGCATCACATCACCTACCATTAGCTTTTCTTCATTACGAGTACTGTTATATTGAATTCGAGGCACCATATATGTACATCCACTGGGAATAAAAATAAATAAATATATACCATCATCATGATCGACGACCTGGGTTTGCAGTTTGTACGGACAGCGGCACACATTTTTATATGTTGATTTTCATTCCACTACGATTTTATATTTGTATACTGACTGATCTATCAAAGGATGTATAAATTTTCTTTCTCACATAATTGATAATAAGGACTAATGTTTTCAAGTGGGGTATATATATACATGGCTTTTTGACTACAGAGGTCTTTATTTTTTAAGATCTGACGGTTAAAATCAAAATTCTGCACTTTAAAAAGCGCACTTCAGAATCAATTTATATATATATATATATATATATATATATTGCTATCTCATGCAAAATTTGTTGTCATTGTAGTAATGAGAGTATTTTTTGTGTAATCTTAGTTCTATTAGAGATAATTACTTCATCAATGACCTTGTTACAAGTTTGTGAATAATTTGTTATCAAAGTTGTAATTTTGGTTTAATTATATGTAAATAATATAAAACGAATGTGATAACTTTATTGTCAATGTAGTAATTTTAATTTAATTAAATGTAATTTTTTGTTCAAAAAAATTGTAAATGAAGGTACGTATGACATACATCACTGTACCACAGCTTACTCCATTTTTTAAGGTGCGGAGTTTTGATCTCAGCCGTCAGATCTGTTTAAATAATCTGATATGATCGCTGAAATCAAAACTCCGCACCTTAAAAAGTAAGACCTCCGATATATATATATATATATATATATGACTTCTCTACAAAGAAGATCCTTACTTTTTAAGGTGTAGAGTTTCGATCTCAGTCGTCAGATCATATAATTTAAAACGAATTTGACGGCTGAGATCAAAACTCCATACCATAAAAAAGTAAAGACCTCATTACCTGAGAATCGTGTATATATATAGCATATCATGCAAATTATTGATCATGAAAAAATTGCAAAATAAAAGTTGCATTTAATTTCTGCGTCCACTTTCTTGAATTAGTAAACCAGAAAGAAGTGTGGATATGACCAAAAAGTTTAAGCGTGGATCTCTCACCATAATATATATATATATATATATATATATATATATATATAGATATATAGAATGATTCTCAGGTAAGGAGATCCTTACTTTTTTAAGTTAATGAGTTTTGATTTCAACCGTCAGATCAAAACAGACGTGAGACCCAATTGTCAGATATGTTTTAAATGATTTACTTTGACGGCTGAGTCAAAACTCCTTAAGTGCGACCAATTGTTAGATATATATATAGTCCTTCTCTGCTAAGGAGCTCCTTAATTTTTTAAGTTAAGAAGTTTTGATCTCAGCCGTCAAAGCAAATCATTTTAAACATATCTGAAAGTTGGGTCCCACGTCTGTTTTGATCTAACGGTTGAAATCAAAATTCCTTAACTTAAAAAAGTAAGAATCTCCTTACATGAGAATCATTATATATATATATATATATAGTTGCATTTTTTCTTTTTTCTTTTTATTAATACATTTTCGGCCAGGTTTGATTGCGGCCTGCAGCTGCAAGTTGGTGAAAAGGGCAACCAGTAGCTGGTTGGTAAAAAAAAAAAAAAGATTATTGATTGTACCAAATGCATGCACTTAAATCGCTTCTTAATTATTGCTACATTTAGACACTGGCCGGTAGTGACTAATTAGCTAGCTTAGCTCTCACTATTTACCTATGTCTTTTTCTTGTTTTTGAATTTTGTAGAGGACTGAATAGTAGAGGAGCACTATTGAGTAGTAGAGGACTGAACAATGGAGGACTAAATAGTAGAGGAGCATGTGGATTCTCCATCCTCAACCATTTGTAAACGACGTACACAAGAGATCGAGCTAGTGAAGGGTACTTTTAGAGTTTTAGGGTTTAGTGGGGTGAAGGCGTCGCCCAAAAAGTTGAAACTGTCATTGGCTGTTCGCAAGTTCAGGTTTACAATGAGGTACTTGGGTTGGTGATCGAGATAAGCCAATTGATTTAGCCATTTAGGGGACATTCTAGTTGTGCCTTTGAGGCGGAGAGTTTGTCTCCCAAGTCCTGGATCTTGGATCCGGGCCCTTTTCTAAAAAAAATTAATTAATTTTCACGTCCCATGTTGTGACTTTCCACTTTAAAATGAGCTCAAGTATGTTAACAAATTTGAAAAGTAGTGTATCCGGAATAATTTTAATTTGTCATTGTGAATTACTAAAGTCAAACATTTCTGCATGTCAATTCTTTTTTTCTTTAAAATAACCATAAACTTTGAAAATAAGAATTCAATTAAAACCCTAAATATATCTTTGTCTCCACATACAGTATTATATATTAGTCAATAACGACATTTGAGTTAAATGATACGGTAATCACATGGTGTTTCGAATATGCATGTACGTAGTTTATGTTTCGAAGTGTATTAGCTATGTTTTTCTTTTTTGCCTTACCCAAGTTGCAATATATATGCTATAGCTAGGCGATAGATTTCTTATCAATGCGCATAGTGGAAGATCTTCTCTACACTAACCATATATCCATCCTTGGCACATTTCCACTGTTAATATTCCTAGTTGGATGGGATTATCAGTCTTGTAAAGATGAACCCCGCATTATAATAATCAAATCTTTGTTAGCCGATATTGGAAAGGTGATAGATACATCATGCCCATATTAAATCTACTGTTCCCTCTTGACGTTTGAGACAGTTTTAATTGCTATATGCAAAAATCAGTCCAACCCAGATGCCATTAGCCCCAAAAAGGCTGGCTTACACCCCAACTCTCTTCACAGCGCAGTTCATCAACAACTGGTATGCACTTTCTGCTTCATCTCAGTCTCGATCTCCTCACTTAGAGAATCTGTGAAATTCCATCCCCCATAAATGGCATCCCTCATCGTACTTGGTTTCTCATCGATCAACTACACACCATGCAACACACCACAAAAACTAAATCAAGCAGCAGCAGCAGTACTGCTCCGGGGCGTCACCCGACCTATCGGGGTGTAAGGAGCCGGAGCAGTGGGAAATGGGTTTCGGAAATCCGAGAGCCGAAGAAGCCCAATAGAATCTGGCTAGGCACATTTCCCACACCTGAAATGGCTGCGGTTGCTTATGATGTTGCGGCTCTGGCTCTCAAGGGTCAAGATGCGGAGCTCAACTTCCCCAACTCGGCATCTTCCTTGCCTGTGCCTGCCTCGACTTCCTCACGTGATATCCAGGCCGCGGCAACTTCTGCTGCCGCTGCTATAGGGGCGGCTGCCGCGGCCATGGGAGTAGGAAATCATGCTGCTTCTAGCAGGCAGAGTACTGAGGGTGGTCATGGCCATGTGCTAAATGATCATGAGTTTGTCGATGAGGATCTGATCTTCGATATGCCTAATGTTCTAATGAATATGGCAGAGGGAATGCTTCTTAGTCCTCCTCGCTTGGACATAGCTGGTGATCATGATCATTATGGTACTGCCACTGAAGAAGACGGCAACCTTTGGAAATTTAATTAGTCCCTCTTTTTATATATGACATATCCAGTGTTCAAGGTAAAAATTAATAACCCTCGCGAAGAAACGAATAAAAACGACATAAACCTTGATGTTAATGAAGGACGTCTTCATCGAAAACTTTGAATTAATGGATGACACGCAGCATATTAAGTGCCAATATGATCAAGTATAGTGGGTGTATGTATTGATTAGACTGAATGTGCAGGATTTTTACTATAAATAGTTGTTGTTGCTTGGTTGTTGCTTGGAATGAACTTGTGTTCGATAAAAGTTTCAGAGCACTGGATTCATATATATATATATATATACATCAACGAAAACAACTAATCTTGTCCCTGTCCATGATAAAAGATGCGTGTGTGTTTATATATACTACATATATATTGCCCGAATCTAGAGAAGATCTCTGCAGAAGAAAATTATTGCTGGAACCTTTTTCTGTATGAAATTCAATAATTAGAACGGTTCATATTCTAGTTTCTCTAGCTACTATGAATCACATCTATAAAAAAAAAAAATTAGGCAATCGGAAAATGTTTAGCCATTTCAATATCCCCATTTTTTAATTTTATCCAATAGATTGTAATAATTGTCTTTTAGATGACCAAACATATGTTGATATGGCTGATTTTACAGAGATGAATATTGGACTTCAACCTGTAATGTTTCTAACACTAAAAGGAACCGTTCATCCTTTAGTTCTCTCTATAAGAATCATTAATTCCTGCAAAATATTCAATCGGAAACTATTTTATAAATTAAATTACTATCATTCTTATTTCAGTGTTCCGACACATTTATTTGTCTATACAGTTTAGATGACTAAATGAATGGCTATTTGACTGACTTATTGGATGAAGGATAGGTGCTTATTAACCTAAAGAGTGATGGCTCTGATAATTGAATTATATCAAATGTGATTAAACAAGCGAAGGTCCGCAGACATTGCAGACTCGTAAATTTTTATTATTTTTTGGCCAATATTGCAGACTCGTAAAATTGTCATACAGTTCGAACAGTATAAAACAGATTGTTAGCACGTCCCCTTCATTTCAGTCTAGTACTAGTTCGACTGTGACCGAGGCTGATGTGTGTGTGTGTGTGTATTTGCCATAGAGCTTTGAAGAGAGCTTGATCATAAAAGCCCCCATGAATTGATTCGATCTGCAACAGAATTAAATGGAAGGAAGATGATTCCTGAATTGTCCTGGAAGCAAAAGTTGAATCCATGCTTTAGTTGAATATTCCCCACAGGTTTCAGAGCCGCTAATCCTATAGTTAATTTGGTCAAGAAAAGCAAACAAGTTGAGAAATTTAGTCAATGGAGTAATCAGGACGTTGATTTGATTACCAGATGTACGTACTTGTTTATATCTTTAATTGCATGTATATATATATGTGTGTATAATGTTGTCTTTTCCATATGTATTACCAGACTATCAATCATATGTAGATGCAAGTTTTAGCTATTCTTCAGTAGCAAATCTCTTTACTAACAGAGCAGTATAAACATACATGCATATACATTGTACGTATATAGTTAATGTATTGTTCAGACTATGTCATCTGCATTTACTGTCCTGCTATATAAGCTGTGATTGTTCAGATGGAGCTCAATGTCAAAAGCTTATATATATATATATATATATATATGGCCACCTTATCCTTTGTTGACGAGTCATTTTCGACCAGTTAATTGAGTCTTGATGATCAGACGTGGCATTCCAGTAGTGGGAGAAAATACCAGAGAATGTCCAGGACGGAGATGTTGACTCTTCACCTTCCTTCGATCGGTTGGTCATGCAACGATCGTTAGCTCAGCTACCTATGTCTAGGTGCATAGGTCGATGCTAAATGCTTCTTTCAACAAAAGAAATAACTAGCTTGCACAGACCGCCTTGTGATTTTGTCACATCACTGTACCTGCAGCTATTTGATCGATTATGACGGGAGGCCCAAACCCTAGCTAGCTGGTTAGACGCGTCGGGAATCCTTGCTTATTTAGATCTCCTTCTGTATGAGCCACTCGGCATTTGGCTCGAAGAGGTAGGTTTCAGTTAATTCGCCGGATGCATTGATCGGTAACTAAACTTAATTTGTAGTGATTGTGGCCCAGAACTTACGTACACCAATGGATAATATTACTTATAGGTCGATCGATGTACGTGTGTAGGGCAAAACTTCATTAGTGGACAAAGTCACGAGTGATAATTATGTACTAAGCACTGGTTTAGGAGCGCACCACAAAAAGGGCGTAATAATTAATCACACTTTTCTTCTTGGTCAGTGGGGAACTTTCATCGACGATAATTTAACAAGGAAAAAAAAATCTAATTAGTATAAAGATCATCGGATGTGAGCCAATTTAAGGCCAATAGTACAAGTCCCCTTGAAAACAGCCAAACGAGCAATAACATGTGGAACACATTTGCTCTTTAACTGTGCTTAATATTGCGATAGGATTATGGCTTTCTCCACCACGTACTATGTTCTTAGTATACTAATATGTGAAAGGTGCATGATAATAATGTCTCCTTTGATCGGGTGCTGCTTCAGTGCTCGGGGGAGCGGTGTTTGGGGAGTGCGGGGTGCATTTGCAAGGGGAGTTGCAGAGATAAGATGGACATTTGTCCCATCCAATGGTTGATGTTTCTTGTGACCCTACCCGAACATTTGCAAATGTTCGGGCTTTGCAGAATTAGTAGAATTTTGTGCATGCTAATTACCAGGCTTGGTGAGTTGAGCCAATTGTTAAATGGTAAAGCAAAGCCCAGACTGAGAGCCCAATGACGAGAACAAACCCAACCTATATTCCTAGACCAAAACTTATATAAATACACAAACTCACAAGTCACAACACTAATCCTAGTCCAACCCTAACTTCACACCCAAATCCCAGAGACTGTTTCTTCTGAAACTCACTACCAAATTAACTAAAAATCCCCCAGCGTTTCGAGCCACCATGCATATGATCGTAACCACGCCGACCGGTGACTCCGCTTTCACCAACCACGCCTACTGCTCGCCGTCCGATCTTCACACCTTCGCCGTCCCTCAATCCGACCGCTGTTATGCCACCGTCGGCGACTCGTACGTCCTCTCTGTCAGCCCCCAAGAGGGCATAGAGAGCGGCCACATTGCTCTGAATGCGACCCAACAACGCCAAGCTGGGGTTTCTATTGGTGACAAAATTTCTGTGATCATATTTATTCCACCCGAGGAACATTTTAACTTGGCACTGCTCAAGATAGAAATAGAGCTTTTGGGAAAAAGAACCAAAACTCGACAGGTCGATGCTGTTTTCCTCGACGAGTTACTTAGAAACAAGTATATGAACCAGGTACATAGCTAGCTTCTACCTACTAATTTATGCTTTTTCAGACTTCTGTTTACTTTGGTTTTTCAAGAAGATTAATTTGCAGCAGACAACCTTAGTACACACCAATGTTTTCCCCAAATTTTTTAAATTTGATCCAGAAATTTAAAACTAGTTTGGCTAAAAGTAATTCCTTGTGATTTGCATTTGGGTGATATGATATCAATGTATGTCGTTTAAGGATGTCTAATAATACTCTTGACTCTTGTGAATTGCAACCTTAGTCAATATTACCCCAAAGTGCACAACTCTTTGGGTCAATATTAGTCATTGTCAAATATATTATGAAGATAGTGCAAATAATTTGAAGTATGTCCTATATTCTTTGTCTTGTATTTTTGCGGATTCGGACCAATCATTAGTTTTAACCAAAGCAGTTCTTAGTTGTAGAGCAGAGACTCTTCGCGTTGATGTCACAGATAAAAATCAATGTTGTTCAGTGAGTGATGCTACCACATTGTCCTTCGTTCACTATACTTTTGGTGAAGTCTTTTTGGTGTTATATATATATAAATCAATGTTGTTCAGTGAGTGATGCTACCACATTGTCCTTCGTTCACTATACTTTTGGTGAAGTCTTTTGGTGTTATATATAGATATTTTTGGTGTTATATATTTGTTGCCTTTGAATTGTGGAGTAACATTGGGCTTGATATATGCAGGTTATGATGGCTGGACAAAAAGTATCATTCAAGTCTGATGGAGGTCGTGAATATGTTTTTACAGTCCATCAAGCTGCAGTAGAGGGTCAAGAAAAGTCTGATGCTGATCTTGAAAGAGGGATGATTTCATCCGGCACGTACTTCATCTTCGAGACATCAAAGGGTTCAAATGGACTAAAGATACTAAATCAGCGTAAAATCTTCACACAGAAGGAACTTAATCTGCAGAAACTTGGCATCGGTGGATTAAATGCTGAGTTTGAAAGTATATTTCGAAGAGCTTTTGCTTCTCGTGTACTCCCTCATCATGTGGTGAATAAATTAGGGATTAAGCATGTGAAGGGTATGCTCCTTTATGGACCGCCTGGTACTGGAAAAACTTTGGTGGCTCGTCAAATAGGAAAAAATTTGAATGGGAAAGAACCAAAGATCGTTAATGGCCCTGAAGTGTTGGACTGTTATGTTGGTGAAAGTGAAAAGAATGTTCGGGAGCTATTCGCTGATGCTGAACACGATCAAATAGTTCATGGGGATGAAAGTGATTTGCATGTCATAATATTTGATGAAATTGATGCTATTTGTAAGAAAAGATCAGGTTCCAGCCGTGATAGTTCACGCATTCATGATAATATTGTGAACACATTACTTACGAAGATGGACGGGGTGGAGCCTCTCAATAATATTCTGATTATTGGATTGACTAACAGAAAAGAGTTGCTGGATGAAGCCCTTTTGAGGCCAGGACGTCTAGAAGTACAAATTCAGATAGGCCTTCCAGATAAAAAAGGTCGTCTACAGATTCTTCAAATTCATACAAACAAGATAAAGGAGAGCTCTTATCTTGCTCCTGATGTGAACCTTCGAGAGCTTGCTACTCGTGCGGAAAACTATAGTGGTGCAGAACTTGAAGGTGTTGTTAGAAGTGCTGTGTCATTTGCTTTTAATAGACAACTGAGTCTGGACGATCTTAAGAAGCCAGTGGACGAGGAGAATATTAAGGTTACTATGGATGATTTTCGACGCGCACTACAAGAAATAAGACCTACTTATGGAGCCTCGGCGGAGGAGCTTGAACGATGCAGATTGAATGGCATTGTGAATTGTGGTGATCGGCATAGGCATGCATATGACAGAGCTATGTTACTTGTGGAGCAAGTTAAATCGAGCGAAGGTAGCCCTCTTGTCAAATGCCTTCTAGAAGGCCCTAGTGGCAGCGGCAAATCTGCCTTAGCAGCTACCGTTGGCATACATAGCCGTTTTCCTTTTGTCAAGATTATCTCGGCTGAGTCCATGATTGGTCTTCATGATGAGAGGGCAAAATGTGCTCACCTTGAAAACGTCTTTGAGGAAGCATACAAGTCACAATTGAACATCATTATCTTGGATGACATTGAGAGATTGATGGAGTTTATTCCTATTGGTCCTAGGTTTTCAACCATGATTTATCAAACACTATGGGGCCTTCTTAAGCGCTTTCCTCCGAAGGGGAATAAGCTTCTGGTGATTGGAACAACTAGTGAATTCGAATTCTTGGATTCAATGCGCTTTTGCAAGACATTCTCTCACACTTACAATGTTCCTACATTAACAAGAGAGGATGCAAAGAAGGTGCTAGAACAGTTGAATGTTTTTGCCGAGGAGGACATAAGTGCTGCTGCTGATGCCCTGAATGATATGCCAATCCAGAAGCTCTACACATTAATTGAAACGGCAGCCCAATGTGCTAAGCCTATTTACTCTGGAAAAAAGAAAGTAAATATCACTGACTTCTATAATTGCCTCCGGGATGTTGGGCGATAGCATTATAATTATCACTTACTGAAATTTTCGGTCTTTTCAAGCGAATTCCATATACATTTTGCTAGAATTTGTTGATGCAGACTGGATATCAAACAGACCTCCCCAGAAGGTAATTTTAATGTGGCTGATTTCCCCATTAATCCATTATGTAGTTCACAGTATGATTGGGTTTTGCTGATGGGTTGATTTATGAACCACAAAAAATAAAAAGAGAGTATTATGAATTGATTTGTTTTTTCTAACTTTTTTTTTTTTGCCATGCAGTCCATTGTTATGTGACTAACTTGCCTTCTTTCTAATCAGATCGTCATAATTTTGTTTTATAGGTGTATCATCTAAATTAAAACTAAGATATTCTCATACCAACATGATTTTCCTTCTTTTATACAGAGCATCCTTTTGTATGTTGTGGTCATGCCTATATGATTTGCCATCTATAGGTAAGAATGAGGTGATGATCGTCATTGAGGTGATGATCATGAGGAGGATCACATCTTTATTTAAGGACATAAAGTCTAGTTCTTAATGTAGTACAAATTCCTCATTCTTCAACAGCATTGCAACTATTTATACAGAACTAATATAATTAGATATTGGGAGACATTAATACTATCACATGAATTGTAATTTGATGAAAAATGTATTTGCAAGTTTCAGTTGGTTTGCATTCAAAGTTTGAGTATTTAGTTGCCATCAAAAAAGAATTTTAGGATTTGCTTTAATATCTTCGACAGTATTCAAATGATGAGTAGCTAGAATTGCCTATATATAGCCAATACATAGCTTGGCCTCATTTAATTTCACATTAATTTTAACATTCAAATTTTTGTCTATTCGAATGTAATTCAAACATGTGAGAATTAAAATGAGAAGTAAGAATCAACAACAATTAGCATATTCCTCTAGGGATCCATTCTTCTAGTGCTTAAGCGTTCGTGCACCCTTTGAGAATTAAAATGAGATGTGCACTTGTGTGTTACGTCGAAGCAAATCAGGTATTGTGTTCATAGGAGATTGAAAAACAGAGCACTGAAAATTGTTTACTAACAGTTTTTTTTTATTATATCTATTAAAGGAGTCATTGATTCTTTTGATCGAAATTCATATTAATAATCAGCAATCCAGAAATTAAAATCGTACGAATCGTTTTTTGATAATTTTAACTTCATTGAAGGAATCAAAATTTAGAGTTTTTTTGTTTTTTTTGTTTGGGGGCATCAAAATCAACAGTTCAGTCATAGCAATTCCAAAGGAATCAACATAAGAAATGTAAATACAAAGATCAACCCAACCATACCCTAGTAATAAACTTTTGGAGGGGTAGTAGAATTTTTAGTGTATACAGTGTGAGTCTCAAACATTACACAACATGTGCCCCAAAGCTCAAGCTCTCACTGAATTGAACAACAAATTATATAAAGATGATGAATAAAATTGGTATATATAAATGTTGGTTGATACTTTTTCAACCATGCTTAAATTAGAACTAGTTCAAACTTCTCATGTAGCCATTGGCCAATTGGAGTCAGGGCAACGAGCCTTAAACATTTCTACATACCCTTAACTCCTTGGAAGTTTAAAAAGTTTAAGGGGGTCCTTTTCAGTTTCCATATATGTACCTTGGAAGTTGGAAGAAATTAACCTGCTTTCTTTAATTACCGAAGTCGAAAAGCCAGCATCAAGCAATGTTCTATATTTTGATATAAATGAACCAAGGCATCTGTTCCTCAAGAGCAGATTTGCTTTAATCAAATATGGCAGGAGAAAGTCCTAAGAAGAAGCTTATTTTGAGTGAAAATGATGATGGTGATGAAGACTATGATAATGAAAGAACACGAGGCGAATGTAAGCTGAATTTAGCACCAAGAAAAAAGTGTAATGTAATGTCCTCTACACCTTTATCCTAAGGACAACAGAATTCGAATGTATTGACAGGTTATGGATGATGACCATTTCGTCCTGGTCAGAAATATATCAGTGACAGGTTTGGTTTAGAAATAATGAGAAATTAGTTCCTAATTAGTTCACAAGTTACCTATGCATGTGTATGTTCGATTAGACAGACAACATGATTAGTAAAAATCTAGACTGTGTTGCTATCAAGTATCGAGTTATGTCGCGAGATTAGATATATAGGTTGGACCGACTAGTACATGTAATCGATGCATGCAAACACGAAATGACACCATCAAAAGATCAAAACATGGCATGGTTCCGTTGCCACCACCCTCAATTTGCACTTTTGCAGGGCATGGAAGTTGAAGCATTTGGAGATGTATATATATATATATATATATATATATAATGATTTTTAGGTAAGAAAATCTTTACTTTATAAGGTGCAAAGTTTTGATCTCAGCCGTCAGATTCATTTAACTGATCTGATCTGACGGTTGAGATCAAAACTCCGCACGTTATAAAGTAATGACCTCCTTAGTGGAGAAGTCATATATATATAGTTGAGGTGAAGTTCAAAATGAGGAACTATTTTCCATGTGCATTAAGAAACCAAGGCGTCAAACCCAATTAAATAGATCCTCCATTCATATTCCCATATGTTACTGAACCTTGGGAATTAAACCATGACTTGATTAACAATAAGACAGTAAATAAAGGACCAAAAGGAGTTCAAAAGACAAAACGATTAATTTCTCACATGAACTCATCTATAAATCAGGTAATATATACCTATATATATAACAAGCACTAGTCTTCATCTTGCATACCAAAAAATGGCAGAAAAGAACAAGAGCAAAATTGTATGCTCTGATGATGATCAAAGTGATGCTGAAGAAAGCAAAAACACATTGGATGAGTTGGCTCTCCCTCTAGAGAAGCTGAACCTTGGCCCAAAAAAGAAGCTTCTGGTTATTGGTCTTGAGGGTTGCTTTGTCATAGAGTTCGCCGCACTGAAAAACTCTACATCCCAGGATATCGTCGTCCGGATGCAGCCTATGGAAACTTTAAGGGTATAAATTGCTTTTATAATTTTTCTTCCCCATTGTTTGTATCATTTTGTAGTTTTGTTCAGTATGGGCTCTTTCTGTTCACTCTTTGATCACAGTTTACAAGAGGCCTTACTGTGAAGAATTTATGAAGTTTTGTTTGGAAAGATTTGAAGTGGGAATATGGTCTTCTGCAATGGAGTAAGTAATAATATTACTATCACCATCATCCTTAATTTGTTATCCCTTTTTTATATGATTTTACTATGTAATTGACAGATGGAACTTGGACAGTGCCTTGGATTGTGTGATGAAAGGGTTGAGGAGGAAGCTATTATTTGCTTGGGTACACATACGATCCATTGTTTTGACATTGATGTAATATTTTGAAACTTATAAAACATTTACAATGCTTTTGACTTCCTTTAGGACCAAGTGGAGTGTACTGATTCAGGGTTCAAAACATTGGAGAACCAAAACAAGCCCATTTTTCTGAAAGAGTTGAAGAAAATTTGGGAAAACATGGGTTTCAAATCCTCACTTCCATCTTCCATGGGGCATTATTCTTCATCAAACACCTTGTTTATTGATGATAAGGCTTACAAGGCTCTGCTAAACCCTGTAATATTATACTTATTTCTCTAGATATCATTATATTGTTACATTTGTTTAAACGTACATTTGTTCTTAGTTTTTGTTTTGATTTCTCTTTAGGCTCACACAGCCATCTTTCCTACTGAATACAAGGTTGACCAAGTTGATGACTGTGCTTTAGGTGAGTAAATTAATCGTAGTCATTTTTCTTCTTTAGAGAAGAGTTATCTAGTTTCATATTTACTAGGGATTTACTTTCTAATTGTGAATTAGGTCCTGATGGTGAGTTGAGGCTTTACTTGGAGGGGCTTGCAGATGCCGATGATGTTACTTCTTATGTTAAAGAACATCCATTTGGACAGCCAGCAATAACAACTACTCATTCTGATTGGAATTTCTATTCCAAGATTATTACTCGTTTCCAGAAAGATTGAGCTGTTGCGAAGCTCATCAAATAATGTTGTGATGCTGGAGACATTAGAATAAAATTGTTATCTGGGGTATTTTCTAGTTTTTAGTATGGAATAAAGAATTATTTCACTTGTTGAATTTGAATTAAATCTTTGGGTTATCAGTAGCTGCATTCATGTTAAATTTTATTAATGTTAAATTCTACTTATTCTACATTCATGTGATAATGTCTTGCAATCTTAATGCTTCAAATGATCATAAGTGGCATTCTTCCAATCGTTAAGAAGTTGTTTTAAGCATTGATTTTGCCTGTTCACTTGGAGACACAGTTGATTTTGGTAGTGGCCAATGCTAATTTGAGGCCTTAATAAGCGACTACTTCTTTTTGGTCTCTTAATCATGGCCTCAATGATCCCCTTTATCATCTTGTAAGTTCTAGTTTCAATCAGTAAAAGAAATACTCATTTTCGATCAAAAGTAAAAAATAAAATAAGAGACTAAAGAGTTTGGATGAAAGAAATGGAAGTATCTTATTTATTGCCTCTACATTTGAGGTTATAGTTGTAGTGGTCAAGAGCATTTGCCTCTGCATTTGAGGTTATAGTTTGAATTCTCATTTGCCTAATATTGTTTTGTAAAAGAACTGATCATAGTTTTACATCACAAAACAGACTACAAAATAGAAAGAATGAATTGAATGATACGTACATAGTTTATTAACATTATCGCTTCTCTTTCTCTTCCTCCTTGACATCCTCTCCGAAATCCACAGTTCGGATCTTGAAGCGCTCAAGCTTTCGTGATGATTCCCTCAATACTGATCCATGAAGGCCACGACTAGTAGTAGTACCCCTTTCCACAATGACAGGACCTTCATTTTCTCTATGGTTCATATAGTTATTGAATAATATGTGTTCTACTTTTGCAGGAACTCTTTCACAAACCTCTGAGATGAATCCAAACAACCCCTCAAGACCTTCCCTATCTTCCTCTTCCGTTGGTAGTGCCTCATGGACAAAAGTGTCATCATAAACAACTTGTTGTGCATTGTTTTGGTCTATGCTAACTGGTCTTGTGGGATGAGGAAATGATGAAGGACATGAGGACATCGAAGTCATAGCGTAGCTGCTTATTGGTCTAGTGGGTTTAGGAAGTTGATTCACTTCTGAATTTTGGCATGCATATGTTTCTGAACTCATTCTGTAAAATCTGGAGAGCTGTCCCTGTGTATTGTATTCAAGCAAAATCTGAGAGCTATAGCAATTTGGTGCGTTTCTTGGAGATTGGTTTCGAAATCCATAGTTTGCTTTGGTACATATATATATGGACCGAGAGTTGAAGAAATCAAAATTCATGCATTGCAAATTTACAATTTGAAAGACAGTCAATAGAAGGAACTGGTTGACAAATCCAGAGTCAAGTTTGAGAAGCAGTCAAATTCACCTTGTGATCAAAGCGCCGCGGCAAGACTAAATCTTGGTGAGTTCTTGATTATACCCCAAGTATTCCTAACCCTTCTTCTACTTGCGTGTTTATAGTTTTCAATGCAAATTGGTTATTATTGTTAATGTTATTCTTGATTTGAAAGTTGCTGAAACGCTTGCAGATCCCATTTGGTGTCTGACTTGTCCAAGTCTAGGCCTTATATACATAAGGTAATTCTACATTCTAATCTTCTGGTAAGAAAACTTGACCAAAACTAGAATCTCACCATCTTATCCACTTGCCCCACTCAACAACTCCATAAAATGGAGTTGGTACAGAAACATATAAAACTGTTACTTGGGCTAACATTCTAAGAAGAAGACGTGATGGCTTATGAGACAGCAAATTAATTTATTCTATTAAAGTAAGGGGACAACTTAGTTTGACAATTCTGTGGGATAATATTTGACATTTCTATTCACATTACAGGGTGCTCATCCATTTACCTAATTGGACAACCAATGTTTTAAAACACTAAGTCGTAACCAGAGGTATTTTCGGGAGAGCCTCGCTAAGACGTAAACTTTGCACCTTAAAAAAATATATATAGAAAATTAATAATATAGTTAAAAAAAAATATTTGTTGTCATTAATCCATATTCCATAATAATTAAGTTGGAACCAATAAACTACACAAAAATTGATTGAGATCGTAGTTTGGGGTAAGGAGATGAGAGAATGAGAAAGATGTTGTCTTTGGTTTAAAACAAATGGATATATATATATATAGCTAAGCGTATGCCTTTCACGCCTTACGCTATATTTTTTTACGACTTGGTACCAATCAAAGGCGAAACAGAAGAAAAAACAAGCCTTTTGAGCCTTTTTTGTACATACACCTTACCACCAGCTAGAAATAACACTTGCTCAGAGACCCCGGTCTTATCAGGTTCTTGCCTCAAGCGGTGCATCGGACACCGAGATATACCTCCTACCATACCCGGGCAATACCCTAGCCAGGCCTTGCCCGGGATACTCTCACTTTGCATGTTAAAGTCGCTTGCAGCAAAACCCCTCTTAGAGGAAAAGTTATATCAATCCCACATCGAAGACAAGCAGCAAGGATCAGCCTCAACCACCTATAAGAATTAACCTCTTTCCTCATTTATGGTACGCATTAATTACTCACAAAAGTTACTCTGTCAATATTAATACATTGTGCTGACTTAGGCATCGGAGGAGCGGAGACCGGGTCTGTCAATATTAATACATTGTGCTGACTTAGGCATCGGAGGAGCGGAGACCGGCCACCCGGTCTCCTTTTAACGCCAGTGTATTCTTCTTGACAGGTGACCTGTAGTGGGGGAACCGCGGTAACTCAACAACTTGAGTTCACCCCCCGCACTACTCCAGGGACCGATGGATCCACGTTGGCGAACTTTCCGGGTTCAAGCCGACCGGCCCCTACCCCGGGAGACCTGCAAGCGAAGGTCGACCTCATACTCCAAGATATAGCTAAAGCGAACGCCGAAAGAATAGCGGAACATCGAGAAAAATTAGAAGCCCGGCAACAACTCAAGAAACTCGCAGCAAAGTACGAGGAAGTCGTGCGTTGACTGGACGCGGGAGCCAAAACCACCGAACATCGCCCTGCCGGTAGTCACCAATCGCACACTACGCGGACCGGCAACAGACGTGTCATCCACCTTGAAACACCTTTAAACCCAAGGGAACTGCTCAACCAAGGACCGGCACCAACACCCACCTGGGTCAGAGATCGTGAACAAGTGGCCGAATCCTCATGGCAAGAAACACCCTGCTTCTTCTTTAGTTGCAGTCAACACCGTAATCCCAGACCTAACCTAAACTTGGACATACTCGCTCGTATGGAGCAATTGGAGGAACGACTCCGGCAAGCGGAATGCCCCCAAACGTCCATGATCCCCGACTTTGTTGAGCGACAGGGACCCTTCTCAAATCACATTCTCAATACTTCGAGACATCCTGGGGCGAAAACAATCAAGATCGACCGCTATAATGGCCTCAATGACCTATTTCTCCACATGGAAAACTTCAAGTCGGCCACCCAAGGCAGAGGTTCCAGGAGACACTCACCGGGGAGGCAATGAGTTGGTTCTTTGAACTCGGGCCATAATCTATAAACTCATTCCGAGCCTTAACTAATGCCTTCAAATCTCGATTCATACTTATGATCGATGGTTACCACACCCCCGGGCAACTTTTCAAGGTCAGTCAGGGAGAAGGCGAAAGCCTCAAGTCTTTTGTGACTCGATGGAGCACGGCCACTTCTAGATGCCGTGATCTGGACAAATCTCTTGCCTTCACAGCATTCAAGCAAGGTCTTCGACCAGGCGTCTTTCTCTATGAGCTCAACGCCCACCCCCCTCAGGATTATGAACACCTTATGGATACTGCTGTCCTGCATGCCCATGCTAAGTTCACCACCTACGATGTTTTACCGGCACACCCGAGATCTCCACGGCCCGAGCGAATCCCCACACCGGCTGCTCCAATAGAGAAGAGGAAGGAGTGGGAACATAGCAACAACCACCAAATCAAACGACCGCGAGAGAACAATTTCCACCGTTACAGAGACCACTATGACAAACCACCTCCTTGGGTTAACCGCCGCATTGATGAATAATAACTTCATGATGAATAACAAAGTCACTAATTGATGTCAAATTTGGACAAATTTTGTACTTTTTTTTCAGCGAGGAGCTTAGAACTTGACTACCCAAAGTCTCAGAGTGTCTAATCCAAAAATTAGATATTGGCTATCATTCTATCAATATCTTTATTTTCTACGAACTAAGTTTAATTTAGTAGAATTTCTCTCTACTTCAATGAAAGATGTTTCAAGGTTGAATCCCCTAGATATTGTTGAATCCAAATTGAAAACCTCCTGAGTTCTTTCTTCTTATTTCTTATTAGCCTCATTTTAATATTTAACTTGTTCAACATGCTTAATGAATAGAGTGGCCAAAGGAAAGGATAAAGGCTTGGAACTTGCAAGTAAATAATGTGTTTCCTATTAATCGTGTATAACTTTTCCAACACTATCATAAACTCCTCTATAAAATCCATTTCTATATCAAAATCATCTCCATTTCAAGAATGGTAATAACTTAGAGCAGAGTAGAAGGTCTGCAACAAGGTGAGTATGAGCAAAATCAAAGCAGCAAAAGCCGAAATGAACGACCATGGAGTGTCAAAGTAAGTGTACTTGAAGCTAGCCCATTGAACATGCCAACTATTCCGATAATACTGATGAACATCATTGAACAATTTCGACAGATAACACCTATCCATATCAAAAGCCACATCCTTCCCCAAATTGTTAATGAAATGAGCAACCTCCCCATCGTTCCCAAAGCAATTCTCAATTATGTTTCGGTCACACAAATACTCGACATCCTTGTAAGTGTTCACAAGGCAATCGAGCAATGTCGCGTAAGTGGTGATGTGTTTGGAGCATGACTTGTGGCATTGCTCATAGGCCACACAGTTCAACAAGAACGAGCTCATGAAATCGTCGATGGCGATGGCTGGCATTTCGATGACTCCACGCTTGAATTTGATCACCAAGAAGCTTTCGCATTCTTTTGCATTGATCTTGATTCCGGCACGGCGAAGCTTAGACACACAATGTATGATGTGGGTTGGAGTACCTTTCTTGCTTGGTGGCTCAGCATGATCTGCCGGTATCACACTTGACCGCAACAAGTCAAGCAAATGCTTGCCTACAACCGTTATTCGAGCGTCAGAAAATACAGAAATATCGAGAAAATATCAATATCAAGACACATTATATAAAATCACCAAGTAAGATGTACTAAAACAAAATATCTGGAAGTAAAAAAAAACAGTTATATCTATGAAAAATCAAAAATCAAAAGCCGAAAAATCGTAGGATATTATTGAAATTTCAAACCGTGCCTGTAAGACTATGAAGCTTTGCAATGACTTGGTCGGGCCTCTGCATATGGTTGTTGAAGAATTCCAAAGCAAGCAAGGACAAGGACTTCACAGAGTCTATGTGATCTTCGGACTTGGTTATCAGATCATACAAGTGCTCAAGAACAAAGTACGGGATTTGGTTCTCAAGCCGAAGAAAGTCCCTGACCATAAACGGAAGTATCCAAAACATAGTGATTAGTGGATCATCAGGCTCAAACCGAACCACACGCCCATATTTTCGGAACAATTCGATCAAGAAGCAACCATCAAGCACCATCATTTCGACGAATTCATCTGTGCTGAGGTGGATTGTCTCCGAGTAACACTCCCTGGCTTTAGCTTCCAATGGCTCTATGGACTTCAAGTAGTCGTGTAGAGTCAACCCTCTGGGCTCTGTTCTTGAAAGGAGAGAGCCCAGGTAGCGCCACTTGTGCTCTTCGATCATCTTGAGGTGTGGCTCGCCGCGGTGGTAGGGACCGATGGAGACGATGTGGGGTTGGTACGACTTGCCGTTTATATCGAGGAGGCTCTTCGGGACTCGGAAGATGCAACAGGAGGCTTTGCCGGCGGCATTACTTAGTAGTCGTGGAGGGTTTGAGATCTTCTGGTACATGGAAGCTAGGCGATCCTGGTTCATTTCCCAGATGGTGATTACGTGGTTGTTGTTTTCTTGTTGAACTGGATTGGTAGCCATGAAGAAATGAGATTGGGAATTAGTTCAAGTTTCTGTTTCTCGAGTTGTGATGAAAGATCAAGGTAGAAGATCCATGTTAGAGGTAGGACACTAGCTAACGGCTGCGACAGCTAGACACTATGGAGAAATGATAATGTAATTAAAAAGTTTTTTTTTTTTTTTTAAGAGGGTCGTTTTTATCATCATGTTGTTAACCGAAGTCCAAAATAAATTAAGCACAATACGGTCCTCATGGTTATACTAGTAATGGGCTTTCATATGGTACAGCTATCATGTAGAGAAGATTAGTTGAGAGCCCAAACTTTCATACCCAACTCAAATCTAAACCATGTTAGATCATAATGTCTTCTTTTTTTTTTGTTGAAAGAAGGTCAATTTTTTTTTTTGGACAATGAAAGAAGGTAAATCATAGTTTCTATTAAGGGGTACTTTTAGTGCAATCCGTTTATTATTTCTAGTGCAATTTGTGCTCTCTCTTTTCTTGTGTACGGGAATTAAAACGGTCCAAGAAAACAACAAAAGTAGAACATCTTCTTGTAGCTTTATAACTAAAACAAACTAGGCTCCAACAAAGAAGGAACATAAAACATTGGGAGGAGACTCAAAATAAGTACAATTGAAATCTTATCTCAAAGACGTTATAGCATAGTTTCTCATTAGTACTTCAATACAACCTTTTAGTACTTTTAATACAATGTGTTAGTATTTTTAGTCCAACTCATGACTACTTATTTTTTACATTTTTTTTTTGTTGTAGCCTTGTAGGCTTGTAGCCGATGGAAAATGGGTTTTTTTAAATAAAAAAAAATTAACTAAACTATAACATCTCTTGTAGACACAAAATATATATCATCTAACCAAGTACTAGTCGGCATACGTGTAGGGATGACAATGGGTTAGATCGGGGTTGGATATGCCATATCCATCCCCAAACTCCAACCAAATACCTTATCAAATCCAAACCCATTCTTTCGGGTATGAGTATTACCCAAACTCATACTCAATGGGTAACGGATATCCAATCTCGCTCAATTTAGCCATACATGCGGCTAAATTTAAAGAATTTTAAACCCAATTATGCTAGAAAAAAACCTCACACATATCACGTAGTTTTCAAAGTTCAAAATGAAAAATTACACAATTCAACCATAGATAATAATTCAAATAAATATTTTGGGGCGGGTATGGGTCAGGGTACAGGTATGGATATGCTATATCCATACCTGTCACGCCTCCAAACCCGAGACCAATATTATATTGAAATATGGTACCCGAATTTGCGGTGTAAATAAAATAAATCAAATGAAACAAATGTTTGAAGAATACTTTTATTAAAAAAATGAAATCGTTATTATTTTACAATGTCAGAGGTTAGTAAAATTTATATAAAATATTTCTTATAGATTCTTCCCTTTTTTCCCAAGCATCGTAACCTGAAAACAAAAAGAAGTAGTATCATGAGCAACACGGGCCCAATAAGTACAGCTTACATTCTTATAATGGTGTGTCTTATAAGACATCAAAATTGAACAACCAATCAAAAATATACTAAGAATATTTTATATTGCTTCATACCAATTTTATCGAATATAATCCACATATATCAAGAACGTTCTTGACCCAAATAATTCAGTTTCAAATGTAATCTCATTTTTTTACCGAATCAACACACAAACAATATATCACAAGTGATATCGATTATCTCCAAACAATGTATGCAACTTAGCATATACATATTCCACAATTAATTAAATATGTATTTTTCTCTTCTCAGTGAATATTAAGGATTTAACTGGTAATAACAATTCATAAACCCACAAAAAATTCCCAAGCCAAGGTCCAAAATACCAAGCATGAGTAAATCCATGTACTATAGGAGTACGGGTAAACTGCAGCATACCAAGGCCAACACCAAGGCATGTACACTCAAGGTCAACAATTTCTTCCTATGAGTATAATAGTGCACTATTTGAAGGGATGTGAGCTCACAGCTTAACTCTCTCACAACAAACTCTACCAGTGATTCACTTAAGCACGGGACAATATTATGTTTCCGGCTTCACAACTCAAACATAACTAAATTCACAAATATAGTCTTTTTGTAAGACGAATTATAGATCACAATCTATGTATCAAATAAGCATAATCAAGTAAATTATTGTAGTACTAAGACTGCAAAGAAAATAAAGTCATGCACAAAATGGAGAAATCATATTAGAGTTTCATCTTTAGTTCAAGTCCATGAAAGTTTCGCAATTATTCATGTTTCTCCATTTATAGTCATCAAAGTTCAAAATCCGATATCATGTCCATATCAAGTCCAATATAAATAAGTAAGTACCATATTCTGAAAGAGTTTCTCGTAAGGAATCCAATGATATAGTCCTTGTAAACATGTTCAGAATGTCCAAGTCCAGAAATCAAGATTTATTCAAAACAGTCCAGAAATTATTATGCTCTATTTTAACCTTTGCTACCTAAATTATTACGTACTGTAATCCTGGCCATTAATTGTGATATTCTCCAAATTGTAAGTTCAGGTTCTAAGCTTCGTTTTGGTATAAAGATCACAAAATTTGGTTAAGAGACGAATGAGATATGATGCAAAATTGGAACCTTTCGTGTGGAAAAACCAAGTTTAGACAATTTTCCTCCCTTATAGTTTCCACCTGTTTACTAATTTTTTTAGTGAGAAATCTAAAGTTGTGTTGTGATTTGGAGAAGGAGGAAGTGAGAAGTGAGAAATGAGAGAGAAAAATACAGACAGAAATATTCTCTCGGAAGGTATGAAGGAAATGGGGTTGAACAACAACTTATTTAAAACTGAGTCAACTGAGTCAACTCATTGAGTTAACGTACTCAATAACTCACCAAGCAACCAATAGAAATTTGCCAAGCATTCTATAACTAATCAGCATGCTGACATCATCAACATGACATCAGTTGAAAGCCTTGCTCACCAAGTTTTGACCTCCAACCAATAGTATCGCGCTACGTCACCAACTTAATAATCTATCATTCAAACTTTGAAAATTCATTAAAAAATGGCTCGGAGCTACGAAAAATTATCTGAAAAATACTACGAACTCGTGGATATGTCTACTTTCTAATTGTGACCTCAGAAGTATGATGTGAACAACTTCAAAAATCGGGATTCACACTGAAACTTTCAAAAATAGAATAAACTTCCGCTGACCATAACTTTTTCATATGATCTTGGAATTTAGCGTGTCACGTGTCTACGAACTCATAGTGACAAGCTCATCAGAGAAAATTAACGAATAAGAAAGTCAATTTTTGACCCCTCAAAAATAAAACATTTCGAGTACATATTCGTTCCGAAATATTTTCACTTCATAAAATATTTTATCCGAGGTGGTTGGTGTAGTGGTTTGGCACCAAGGTTGTCTCATGAGAGATCATGTATTCGACTCCCCTTGGATACTTGGGTGGGTAAAAAAAAAAACTAGACAAGAAAACTAACATCTAATCCATTATTTAATTTCAAGAATATCCAAGAAATTAAATATGAGAATTCGGGGTATTACAATACCCTACCCAAACCTGAGTCCGGATTTTAAAATATACCCAAACTCAAACCCGTTACCCATTTTTGGGATTTAAACCCAACCCGAACGGGTCAAATATTCGCAGATACCCAAACACATAGGTATTATTGGCATCCCTGCATACGTGTGTGTGTGTGTAAACTGATGCTAAAAAAAAAAAGTACTAGTCGGCATGCATGCAGATCAAATTAAATACACCAAAATAATTAGTATTTCTATTTTACTGCCAGATAATTTTTTGTTTTTTACTTTTCTTCATGAGTTAATTATCTACACATATATAATTGGGAATGTATGTGGGTATCCCTAATCCCACGAATCAAGATGACCTCACCTCTTCATGTTGTCGGACTTACCCTCATTCCACATATAACACACACTTAACATGTTAAGACACGTACACTTAATTAACATGTTAAGTGTGTTATGCGAGAATCCTTCTAGTTAATTATTGAATAGGTAGTTCAAGCATCAATGTCTCATGGAATATGATTGACATCCCTTCCTATCAGAAATCTCATCAGTTCGTTAATGACTCATCGTCGTCCAACCACAATTTTTTTTTTAAAGGTGAATGCGAATATTTATTCACATGAGATACAATTACACAAGATATAAATATGGGAGAGTCAAAAATGACAATCCACAGTCTAATATAAAAATCAGGAAACAAAAGTGCATTACTACTAACTAGGTGCGTTGCCTGTAACTTTCACGAAAATACATCGTTATAATCAGAAATCGAAAAAAGTAAAAATATGCCTTCACTTCTTCTCAGACTTAGACTGAAGGTGCAAAAAACGTAAGGACTTCTTTCTATGCTCACTCTACACATACATTACATGCATGATATATCCTTAATTTCATGATCAGTACTAATTACTCCAGAAATGCATGCAATTAAGTATTGTCTAGATATCCCACAATAAATCTCATATCAATGAATAATGATCTTTGCCCAACCGCTTATATATAGATGAATGTATACAACAAGAATTCATACTCTTAGCTAGTTATATCATATATGGTTGAGAAATGAATATATGGAACCTGAAAACTCCACATTACCAAATAAGTTAGTCACTCCAAAGAGAAAACTCTAAAGCATTCTCGAAATCATAATCATCCCAATTAAAACCTTTTTGCATGGCTGGGGGAGTGACAATCAAACCCTCAGCCATACTGTCAAGTAACTCCGGCATGTTAAACAACTCCTCCTCATCCACATACCCTTTTCTCGACGACCCTACTTCTACCTTGTCCAAGTTGACCGTACTTGTGAATGCCGGCAATGAACTCGAAGAAGCAGAGGCCTTAGCTTCACCTGGAAAATTCAACTCTGCAGATTCACCTTTCAGAGCCAGAGCTGCTACATCATAAGCCCTAGCAGCCATTTCAGGACAAGTGAAGGTCCCGAGCCAAACACGAGACTTCTTGAGATCCGGTTGCCTCATTTCGCAAACCCACTTGCCGCTCCTCTGCCTGACGCCTTTGTACACTGGGTGTCGAGTCTCCGTGAACTTCTTCCTTCCGGCTTTTCTCTTCTTGATCACTCCATTCGGCATGTGGGTAAGGGTTTGCCCTAAATTCATTAACAATGAAGCTGAAGACGATGGTGGTGTCGGTTCCTCTCTGAAAACCATTACTGAAGAAGCTCAAGGATCGCAGAGCATGGAGATTTATAAGCACGGAAAACGGGAAAAGTAGCAAGGATATCATGTACATGTTTTAAACGTTGTTGATTGTTAGAGGCTTCAGAACTGTTGGAAAAAAAATGTTCAAACGTGGAAAAGGTGGGAATTCCAGAAAAATAAAACTCACGTGGGAGAAAAGTAATGTAGATTTTATATGCTACGTAGTGGACCATGGAGGTTCTCTGTTGGACAAGTCGTAGATGGTAGCCAACTAGTCGATCATATGGATATTACATGACAATAATATTTAGTTACAGTCCCAACATTAGCTTTTTATACTGTTTCATATTTTGATTTTGATAGGTTTAATTAAATTGTCTACATTACAATATGAAACAGTAAAGGTTCTGGAACACATGGCAGTGGGATATATATATATATATATATATATATACGGTACAAATTCGATTGGGACCAATATAAGAAAGCAAATGATGCTGGTCCTTTGTGTATGACCACAATCATATACACTCATGTGCTTAACTTTTCTAATTTAATATATAATGACTCGTGTTTCTCGATTATTGGCATCAGAATGCGATTTGTTTTTGTTTTTTCAGTTTTTCATACTGAAATTTGGGCTACAAGTTCCTATCATCTTGTTAACACTGAGTGCCCAGTTGTCGGTTTAGAGCTTTATGAACTTTTACGCGTTTAGTAGCCTCGGCTAGTTCTTCTGCATAGATTGAAAAAATCTGAAAACATGAAAGAATAGGTCAAATCCAGTGCAAAAACATATTTTTGTTCAATTTTCATATTGCATAATGAGGTTTCTAGAACTCATCTAACAACATTTTCTTAGAAAAATGCTGCAACCACCATAACTCTACTTTAACCAAAAGCATTCCTACTAACTATCCCTACTTTCCTAAGAAAAAGAACACTTGGAATTCTTATTTGAGGCTCCAAACCAAAATTCTCTTGGCAAAATATTTCTGTAAGTTTTGTTCGTCTTGTTGAAATTTTCAAAATGATATGTCATGGGAGAACAAATATTAAGGTTCAAAATTCTAAATTTCAAATTCTAGTCCTTTCAAGAAATTTTGCACTTATCTGATTTTGTGAAAACTTCTCTAATAGACTTTCGACATCAATTAGTGTTCTCATTAATTTTTTAAAAATAATTAAAAATAAGAACCTAAAAGGAAAAAGTTATTATGAGAACCAGCTCTACTATGGTTGGGTGTTGTTATTAACACGCTCAAATGTGTTAATATATAACACACCCTATATCTCTATCTCTCTCCTCCTTCTCTCTATCTCTCTCTTTTTTTTGGGTGTGTTAATAACAACACCCCTATGTTTCGGCCTAGATTTCATGTTCTAGCACATTCAATCCTCTCATGATGGTTGACGACACGTCAACTCGCCTAGCGTTTGTGCTTTCTTTCTCTGATCAGGAGGTTAATGATTTGAGTCTCAAAATGGTCCTACACCACTGGTCAAAGACGAAGCCTAAGGTTTTGCCCACCTCTGCTCGCAAAACTTAGGTCTCGGTCTTTTGTAATTAACCAAAAAAAAAAACCATTAGATCTTTTTTGCTTTGCTTGCCTTTAAATTTAGTAAATATTGATTGCAAGAGATTAATTCGATTACTTCATGATATGGTGGGTATATTAATTTATGAAATTAATATCCTATATCTTTTTTTTTTTACAATAATATTATTTTATAGGGGCTTTTATCATGAACAGTTTCTCAATTAAGGGTTATACATCACTTTGATACATGACATTTATATAGAGGAAATGCTTTAAAACCCCCTGTTTTAGAGTTCATAATCCATTAAGCCCTTCTTTTTTCATGATTTCTTTTTAAGCCCTTTTCTTAAGTTTTTTAATACAATTTTACTGTTTTAACCTTATGAACACCAAAATCTCATCTTCATATTCATTCGCTTCAAGTCCTTATTGGCGTCGACTCATCGATCCTCCGTTGCCGCTCAGCTTGTCTTCCTCCACCACGCCGTTGACGTCCTCAGAGTTCTTCCTCTTCCGGTCACTCACAATCCTCGACTTTTGCTGCTTCCTCAGCTCAGCGATATCGCAGAGGAAATCATTCTCCGCCATTTCAAATCCTCTGCGATTCTTCAGGTAATTTTTTTTCCCAATCTCCGTTTCAATTTTCCTTCTGATCCGAATGACGTTGTGTCCAATCTCCGTCGCCGATCAGAATGGACTATTGTACACGGTGTCGTTACCTCAACAACTCGTTTTCGTTTTACTTGCTCTGTCCTTTGATTGCCTAGACTGGACTTGAATTGAAACGTTGTTGAGCTGACTCGTTTTGACGTCCGAGTTGAAACGAGTTGAAGCTCTTGAACCGGTGCTTTTGATTTTGATTCTTGGTTGATTGCTGCCAAAAAAAAAACAGATCTAGTGCGGGAAATGGGAATTGATCAATTGATTGATTTCTGAGTAGCCGACAACTTTATCAGGATTCTGTTGCTATGGTTTTGGGATCTAGTGCATGAAACTTTTTGCAACTTTTAGTTTTATTTTTCCCTCATTTTCTTTAATTCTTATGCTACCAGGTCCCAAGGATTCAATAATTTCAACCATATTCATCATATTCAATTTACAATTCTAAGGCTTTCTCAGCAACCAAACGGTGTGTTAGCCATTAACATATGCATCTACGGATATAGACATCAATGACTTGTATATAAATTTTGTATCACAAGCAAAGCTCATGTTCAGTTTTGTGTTGACTTAAGTGAATTAGAAAATTTCTTGTTTAGTTTGGTAGTTACTGGTAATGTATCTGCTAAGCTCAGTTTTGATTGATAAGCTATCTATTTTACTTGTATGCTAAGCTCAATTTGGATCTCCTCCTCTTCTAAATATGAGGATGGGAACTGATGTTTGATTTCCTATACAATTGCAGGTCATGCTAAATACCAAGTGTGATAGAAGATGGGTGCATCAACTTTGAGAGTTTAAAGAGGAGGCAATAGTGTTTTGCTAAACACTTTTTAGTTCTTATTTGGTTTCCTCTTAAGATATATTTACCATAATTTTGTAAAACAATGAATCATGAAATTTCTAGTTTTGTATAACTAAGACCTTATTTTATGTGTCTTGTACTCTATGATACAGTTAGTGACACAACTAGTGATACAATTATATTATCAGTTTCTAGTGTACAATTAGTGATATATCATGTGATACAATTAATGATACACTATGTGATACACATGTAATACAATAGTATTACGTGGAGGGCTCTGATACACATGTGATACAGTTGTGATACACATGTGATACAATAGTATTACGTGGAGGGCACTGATACACATGTGATACAGTTGTGATACACATGTGATACAGTTGTGATACACATGTGATACAACAATATTACGTGGGGGGCCCTGATACACGTACACCTTGTAAGTTCTGATACACTTGTGATACAGTTTCTGATACATATGTGATACAGTTGTGATACACATGTGATACAGTTGTGATACATGTGATACAGTTGTGATACACTTGTGACACACATGTGATACACTTGTGATACAGTTTCTAATACACATGTGACCTCCTAAATGAAATGATCAGTTTACCATTAGAATTTGTGATACACCTATGATACAACTGTGATACACATGTGATACAGTTGTGATACACGTGATACAGTTGTGATACACGTGTGATACACATGTGATACAATTGTGATACACTTGTGACACACATGTGATACACTTGTGACACACATGTGATACACTTGTGATACAGTTTCTGATACACATGTGACCTCCCAAATGAAATGATCAATTTACCATTAGAATTTGTGATACACATGTGATACACCTGTGATGCACCTGTGATACACCTGTGATGCACCTGTGATACACCTGTGATGCACCTGTGATACACATGTGATGCACATGTGATACACCTGTGATGCACATGTGATACACCTGTGATGCACATGTGATACACCTGTGATGCACATGTGATACACCTGTGATGCACATGTGATACACCTGTGATGCACATGTGATACACCTGTGATGCACATGTGATACACCTGTGATGCACATGTGATACACCTGTGATGCACATGTGATACACCTGTGATACACTTGTGATACAGTATTATGTGGCGGACCCTCACACATTGTGATACTGTGATACACCTGTGATACACCTGTGATACACCTGTGATACACCTGTGATACAGTTTGACGTGGCGGGCTCTGGATCCCGATGGTGATTTTTGAAAAAAAAAAGGAGTAAAAATGTGTTTTGGTGATACTGTGATACACATGTGATACACCTGTGATACACCTATGATACACATGTGATACACCTGTGATACAGTATTATGTGGCGGACCCTCATACACCTTGTGATATTGTGATACACCTGTGATACACGTGTGATACACATGTGATACAGTTTGACGTGGCGGGCCCTGGATCCCGATGGTGATTTTTGAAAAAAATGGAGTAAAAATGTGTTTTGGTGATACTGTGATACACATGTGATACAGTTTGACGTGGCGGGCCCGGGATCCCGATGGTGATTTTTGGATAAAATGGAGTAAAAATGTGTTTTGGTGATACTGTGATACACATGTGATACAGTTTGACGTGGCGGGCCCGGGATCCTGATGGTGATTTTTAGAAAAAATAGAGTACAAATGTGTTTTATGATACTGTGATACACATGTGATACAGTTTGACGTGGTGGGCCCAGGATCCCGATGGTGATTTTTGAAAAAAATAGAGTAAAAATGTGTTTTGGTGATACTGTGATACACATGTGATACACGTGTGATACATATGTGATACAGTTTGACGTGGCGGGCCCGGGATCCCGATGGTGATTTTTGAAAAAAATGGAGTAAAAATGTGTTTTGGTGATACTGTGATACACATGTGATACACGTGTGATACACATGTGATACATGTTGACGTGGCGGGCCCGGGATCCCGATGGTGATTTTTGAAAAAAAATAGAGTAAAAATGTGTTCTGGTGATACTGTGATACACATGTGATACACGTGTGACGTGGCGGACCCAGTGTTTAAGTGAGTAAACATGTTTCATAAGGGAAAAGGGTAATTTAGGTAAGTAAAATTTACATATAAGGAATAAAGGGTTTAAAAAGAAATGAAAAAAAAGAAGGGGCTTAAGAGGAACAATCTTATTAGAAAGGGACCTTATAGGAAGTGGCCCTACTATCACATTAGTACCTAACCTTTTAAACCCGACCCAATTTTGGTACCCACAGTCAATAACTCCGTTTAAGCCATGCTCACATGGCTTTTTTTCATGGGCATTTTCGTCTCTCTATGTATCAACCCAAATTTTTTTTTGTTCTCTCTCTTTCTTCTTCTCTCCTTCTCACAGCCAAAAAGAAGAAGAAAGAGGAACAAGGAGAAGGAGAAAAAAGGAGGTGTGAGAGAGAGAGAACAAAAAAAAACTGGATTAATACATGGAGACACAAAAATGCTCATGAAAAAAAGCCACATGGACATGGCTTAAACAGAGTTATTGATGGTGAGTATCAAAATTGGGTCGGGTTTGAAAGGTCATGTACTGATGTGATAGTTTTTAAATGTTGGGTTCCAAAGTCATGTACAGCTCTTAGGTTGAGTATTGTTCATGATAAACGCCTTATTGAAAATTAGTATCAATATCACTAAATTATTGTGATTAGGATCTGCTTAATTAATTAGTGTTCGGTAGATAGTCCCATCACTAGTAGTAAGTCGAAGAAGACTCCAATGAATTAATTAATTGATCATGTCTTTTTTTTGCTCAATAATGTCCCTCTTCATAACGTTAGTCACAGCAAAGAGACAAGAGAGCATATATAATTAGCAAAGGAAAAATCAAGAAGCCAACAACTTCGTTTGTGAAAAATTGTTCTTGAACTTTATTCCTTGTTTGGCATCCTTGCCAAAGAATATGTGGGTCAGTAAAGTGTGTTTCCACCTTATTGGATCCTTCAAGCTTTTTCTCATTCATACTTTTGTTTCGTTCATCCTCATTCATAATTTGATGTCCTAAAGTTTTAGGGCCCCAACCTCCCCCTATCGCTATCTCTCTCCCTCTTACATAATATTCTAGATTTCTAATATGGTGAAATTAAAATTGTATACACTCGTGACATATAAGAATTTCTCATCATACGTACACATACACTGAGCTGATAAGATTATGAGATAATAGAAATATTTGAAGGGCCGAGAATTGAACATGTCATGTCTAAGTAAGCAAAGGATACGTACATACACCAGTCCCCCCACTACATACATGATTCATATACATAATACCATGATACTATTAGTAGCCTATTCCTGCTTCACAGTGCATGTCAGACTATACTCCAAGTGATCATATTTTGATTTGGAAAAGACCAAAAGAATAAAGAAAATTTACCCCAAAACTCATTGGAATGATCCCCTAACATCAGAGCTTTTTCCTAGTTGATTAATTTCCAGTTAAGCAAACTAGTTCCATTGCCAATTCCTCAACTAGTAGGCCAAAGATAGCAAGCTCAATCTCTACTGCAGTCTCTCCCACCTGACCTTGATTTTTCTTCCACCCATCAAGCTCCTTTCTGAAATCTTGTTCCACCATCATATCGATGGTGTTTGACTCCACCAGTTTCCAGGACTCAATCCTCTTGCAGACCCTTCTCACCACCTCTTCCCTATTTTTGAAACCGTCGTCTTCTTCTCTGTGTTCCTCAACAATGAGATCTGAGACCAACCTCATCACGTCTTCTGGGATTCTCTTCATACTATGAAACCTTGATTTGCAAAGTACTTCTCTGACAAACCCATCAAGATTTTCTTCCATGATGCTCTCCGATGTTTTCGACTCATCATCGTCACATTCTTCTGATTCTCCTTCTAGATCACCAATGCTGTTATATTCTTCCTCATCATCATCTTCTTCTTCCAACATTCTTTTTTCGAGTTCAACTGGATCTAACTCTGCCAATTTCTCAAATCTACGAAGCTTCTGCATTAGCTGCTTCTTTGTCCCTGAAAATTCAATGCAAGTAAGACTAAAGTTAGTTACTTGTTTGTTACCAGTCATAACAACCATTAGTTATTAATGTAGTGAGCAAACATATACAAAATACATACTTGTAGGTAAACAGGTTTGCACAAGCTACTAACTTTGTTCATGTTTTGCTTCAGATTGAAACCCTAAATTACATAACCTAGTTCCTATGGATAACCTTTTTGAATTGTAATGACACTGTGGAACAATTGACGTCTGTTGGACTTGAATGCACAACAACCTGCTAAGCCTATGAACTAATATCAATGGGTTCCACCAATTATACAAATAATTGCATCATTCATCAGGCAATCAATAAGCCTATAGTTGAGGCCCCAGCAGATAGGATCAACTGCCAAAAACATTCAAACAGAGGCACAAAATTGAAATGAAGACTTAATGAGGATGAACTCAGGAGGACTAACACATGCACTATGACATCTGCAGATGAACTGAATGTGGGTCACATATGCAGTAAACACTGAATCATAGATACATGGATCTGTGTTAGCCAAAAAAAAAAAAGATACGTCGAACTGTTACATCAAAATATCACGACAGATTGACCAAAAAAAAATTTCCTATATTTCTAGGCATAAACACGAGGACAACACAAAGATAAGAACATTCAAGCTAGCAATCTTTGTATGGATCCCACAAAGATAACATGTCAAAATCAGAACAATTAAATGGCCAAGACCCTCCAATTGGTTTATTAAGTAGTACTAAGACTAAGCTGATTGATAATGACCACAGACCAAACAAAGGAAGGTACACAGCAAAGAATTATAACATACTCTGCATAATGGCATAGCTGCATTCCAAATCAAAACCATCTTCTTCGTCTTCATCGTCACGTCCCTCGTCATCGTCTTCGAATGGAGGGTCCAATACTGATACAGGACTGCACTGTTCCTTATCTTCCTCCTCTTCTTCAACTTGGAAATTCTTCGATCCTTCACCCTCCTGTTAAAAGTTCAAAGCCTTAGTTAGAGCATTACTCTTATACAATTGAGCTTAAAGAATAACAATTTCCTAATTAAGCCCTTAAACATTGACAAAGTCTGATTAATCCCAGATCCATAATTACTTGTGTGCTTGACTTTTCCTCTACTTTTCAGAGAAAAAGACCGAATAACAAAGTATCAAATTTGGGGATGTCGGGCTTTATTGATGCCATCCAACACTAAAAACAAAACCCCATTTGTCTTGTGTTATGGAAGATCATGTCTGATTTGTAATGCAGAGATTTTATAACACAGATCGCAAATGCCATACTTACACATACATACAAGAATTCTACATAGACACATATGACCTCCAATCTGCCTAAATTTCCAACCCAAATATAGGGAAAGCGATCTTGTTGCCGACAATTTGATATTTTGATATAAGCAAGTGCCCCTTCGAGTAAACTCGGACCGTCTTGAAGCAGACCCGAGTTATCAACTCGCTCACTGAGGCCTAATTGTTGGTATTAAATAAATGGAAAAAGTGGCATTAGCAAATTGAAGAAAAGGACAAACCTCTTGTTTGTGGCGAATAGGGGACGTCGGCGGCGATGAGAACTCCGGCGTCCGGCTACCGGACGGCAAGGGGGTCGTTTCGAGCACAAAACGAAAAGGGCTTTCACAGAAGCTCTGTTTCTCACAGCAAACGCAATCTGTACCCATGGTCGCTTCTGAGTATTCAGACTGGCTGCTACTTGAAGTGTCCAAGTCCAAACACTTGTCTTCGGACCATACTGAACTACTGGGCCTACTACCGTTGCAATTAGAGGAAAAGCACATCTCACAAGTAGCGCTTATTTCAGAAGCACTTTGCTCCTCCAAACTCAGACCAGAATCAAATGTATCCTCCATTTTTAGCTGGGTTTCCTCAATTGAAATCTTTCTGCGCCCAACGGATGAATCCCATCTGAGAATGTCCTTCACCGAGACCTTAACCCCGTTCCCTTCGATTTCACGCTTTTGGGTTCGGTTTCGATGGGTTTTTAGTCTCTTCAAGAAGGACCCAATTAGCCCAAATCCATGGTTTTTGTTGTTGTTCTGGGTTTTGGGTTTTGAATTCGTCGACTGTTTCTGAATCCTCATGGCAGCTTCAACGAGAAGAGCTGCAGTTCTGGTTGGGATTTGAAGAAAAATGGCATTGGGACTTTTGCATGGGCTTTTAGCTGCCGGCGATGAAAAATCGAACAGTGGAGATTTCCTGAGGTCCGGCGAGTCTTGGAGGGAGAGAAAGCAAGCATTTTTGCAGAGATTTCTGGGGAAGTTTGAAACTTCCGAGATGGGTCTTCGTTTCTTGACCTGCAATTGGGTTTTGGGCGAAGGTCTTTTCAGCTGGCCGCGTTTGTCAGCAATGTAGCTCTTGAGAAGAAATGGTTCCTGATCTTCTTTCAGTAGCTCGTGTAAATGCTTCTGAGACATATTCAAGTTGGCTGGCTTGATAGGAAAGTGTAGTAGGAATACGAACACCAGGTGTTTGATGAAAGTCCTAAGTGGATATGAGTTTCAGCACCATCAAAGAGTTGAAGAGGTTTCAACCAAAATGGGGGTGGCCGGTTTCAAAAAGGGGAGGTTTGAATGCTGGGAAAGTGGTCACTAATATAGCAGAAAAAGAGAGAGATAGGAAGGAAGGAAGGAATGAGGAGACTTCATGATTCAAATCTGAAGGGCAGAGAGGGGTTAGAAAGTCGAGGCCAAGATGGTGATAAACTACTTATTATAAAATAATGAGCACAATAAAAGGTTAAGAAAACATGGGTTCTTCAAATTAGAAAAGCAGCAGAGTACTAGTAGCTAGAGAAGGATCTGGTTTGGGTTAAGAGGGTTTTTGATTCTTCTTCCTATGCATCTCACTAGACAAAGAAACTATATATATATATATATATAATAGAGTAGAGTACAGGTTACAGTGTTTGTCTAGAATCCAAATTACAAAATCGTGCGTATTTGTCCTTTTTCTTTTTTTTTTCTCATATATATATGCATGTATTACACAGTCGCGGTCCAAAAAAGTATGAATATATTACGGTATTTTCTTGAGGTTACAAGTTACAGGGTTTAATATATACTTTACTGCAAGAGAGAGAGGGACACAGGATTCGCGAGCTGCCTGGCTGGAGTTTGGACCAGGCGGAGGTTTCCGCGTAAGTCGTCGTCTCATTTCTTTCCCGAGATCCGCAGATTAATGTTGGTTGCTTTAATTGTAACCTAGGTTTTTTATTGGGGAAAGCAGATCCTTCCTTGATCAGACTGTAAACTTTGGCTCAAATTGTTTCTACTTTCTACTCCTTTTTTTCTTTTTGGCCAGTTACTTTGTATAGTTTTGATCAAAAACAAATATAAAGAAGCAAATACATAGCACGTCTAATTCAATACATACTTTGGGATAGTTAATTTGCATATCCCTCGAAAATAATGCAATGTTTCAGTTGGTTTCTACTAATTAATTCCAACTTTTGGCGGGAAACAAGTGGAATAATGTATGGATTAATTTCAGCAGCTTCCTATTGATATCCATGCATGCAAGTTTTTAGTATGCACCCACCGGAAAAGATCCGATTTTCAGTGGTTTTCAACTGAAAATTTACTTACCGAAAATGGCGAAAGAACATTAATTGTTGGAGGTTAATTGGTGGTGTGGACTGTGGAGAGAAAAAAGAACCAAAAATAGAAAACAAAATTGATGATAATAAATTTACTTGTTTCCCTAATTCGTTACAAGCCAAAGTAGATAAATCCTAGAACCCTAGTTAATGCTTAACTGCAAGACCTAATTGCACTGGTGGGTTTTCAAATACAACTCAAACCTCGCTCTTATATATATATATATATATATATATATACCCTGATTAATAAGCAATATTTGGCATGGAAGGAAATGTAAAAGCAATTGAGGTAAACTTGGTAAAATGGGTTGGGGATGGAATGAGTCTGTTTAACAAGAAAGTAGAAAGGGCATCCTCTCCATTGTTACAGAGTTGCAGGTGTTCTCTTTTGGCAGATGGAGCAGGAGCTGTGTTGTGTTGGTACTATTGCCATGAATGCAATCCCATTACTCTCTTGCTTGCTTTACAGCTGGGGGCACATCCCTTTACTGTAGTAGATGGTCCCAATATGATATATATTTATCCTCCCAACTTCTTTAATTACATATATGAGCTTGATCCATGAAATGACTAACCAACTACCTTAAACAAATATCAGTCCTCTTCATCATGTTTCTTTTAACGAATTCACTAATAATAATCAATTCTCTTTATTCCATTAATCCTGGAATAAGTGCGTACTAGCTAGGGTTGGACATTATTTTGGTGCAAGTAGGTGTTAGCCTCCCCAACTGTTTGTGAGTTGCTGCAGAAGTGATCGATGGGGATGAAGCAACCTCTATTAACTTATACGACAGATCCATAATGGTAGAGTTTAACCTTAGTTTGCACTGTAAAGTAAGTTTCGAATACAAATTATCACCTCTAATTATGTGAATAGACAAAGGAATGGCGTTTACTAAAGAAACAAAAATGTATAAGATGACACATTTTAAATGGAATCCCAATGCTAGATTATTATGACCAATTATAAGTCCTCAAAGAAGCGAGAGCCCTTGGTACACAAGGAGGTACAAACAATGAATCATGAACCATGATGAGCACAATTTACTTGTTGGTAACTCACCCTTTTGTCTACTTTTTTTTTTTTTTTTTTTGGAAATACCCTTTTGTGTACTTAATCAATGACAAAGTTGTTGCCCAAAAACAATAAAATCAATGACAAGTATTATATATGGACGATCAAAAGAGGACAAAGATGAGAGTACGAGCGTGACAGCCGTTGATTTCGATGACTTTATACGATTTTGTCTTTTTAACCTCTGCGGTAGTAAAGTTAATAGTACTATACACAAAATAGAGTAAGTGGGTTGGAGCGTCCTCAGACACGGTCACTGGCAGCCAGCCTCGTACACTTTTTACCTTTGTCCAGTCCATTTCACTCCCAATTCACCTTTAATTTAAATTTTTCAACTTTATTATCATTTTTGTTTCATGTTTTTAGCTACCACCTGCAGCAGACTCCTATATATATATCTATATTTCGAAAAGAGTGTGACGCGTGACCTAAATTGATTTAACTGGTTTAGGGGCGTTTACAAAAAAAATATGTATGCTGAAATTAGAATTCAACATTGAGAATGTTTTTTTTAATCAACTTTTCACTTTAAAAGTATCATGTGTTTTACCCCAACTTCCATCTAGAGGGAAAAAAATGAAAAAGGGTTTTTACCCTACTTGACAGCCGTTGATTATTTTAAGTTTCAAGATGATGAATTATGCAATAGTAACAATTGTGTCGCGTTTACTTACGTGGAATGACCGAATGAGTATGAGAATAAGATAGAAAATATTCTAATGCATGATTTTAATCCGTTCACTAACACAAAGAGAATTGGAATGCAAATACGTTCAATATCAAAAAGTGTAACTTCCTCTATTTCTTTAGGGATTCGATGGCATGGTAGATGGTAGGTAATTGAATTTCAATCCCTATAGATTGCGAGTATATGTTTTACCATAGTTGATAGCCGTGGTTTATTAAAGCTAGGAAATAGGAGGATTACTTGAGGGTTGTTTAAATTTTAACTTAGATTAATTGCGGGTTAAAAATTTATGGCGTGCAAGTCTTTCGTCCGTTTCCGAAGAGAAGAAAAGGCAAACGAAATAAATAGTGCATGGAATTTATATACGAGATAATATACTAAAGTGTTTGTACTTTGATCCTTCATATAAACCAGGAAGTTGCATGTTCTTGTGGAAAAGGTACTTGGGGGGGTTTGTATATATATTTAAACTAGAAGCTTTTGTAGGGTTTGGCAAAGGCTGCCATTTTGTGCTTTCTATATTTTTTACTTTATATACAGAAGAATCTTTGGCTACATATTAACTTGTATTATTGTCGTCCTTAACTATTAAATTTGGTTGTTGGATAATTTAATCATTCGGATCACTAATAATATTAATTCTTGCATAAGTGGGAGGTAGAAGATTAGATTGATGGAGAAAGAAGATAATTGAGTTATCCATCCGGACTAGGAAAATGATTGCCATTCATCGTTTTGCCTAAAGCTCACTGAGTATAATTAGCTGTCTATATATCTCATCAAGCTAGGATGATAAAACCAAGCTAGCATTCTTAAGTGCTTAGCATATGGGAGAACATAATGCTTTCCAGTTAGATCGATCATATCCATAACAAATTAAGCAAGTGCTTTAGAGTATAAATCAATTATTACTTAATATTGTGCCCACATTTTAATTAGCTAGCTAGCCTAAGATTTTTACATTTTTAAATCATGAATGATTGCATTGTCTAGCTATCAACAAAATAATTCTATATAAATTAAGGCAAAGCTTAATGTCTAGATGATTGCCAATCATCATAAAACATCAAGATACGTACATTAGGGCATACGTTCGAGATCATGCACGTACATGTTGGTTTTACGAGAGGGTTTTGATTTTTTTTTTTAGTTGGATTTTGAAAAACGATTAATTAGGTAACTTGATGCTTAAAAACGGATCATTATGATACTTTTGTCCATATTTAATTGAATCTCCATTAAATAAAAACACATCTCGCGCATGATACCTGATGTTAAGGAGTAAAATTTGTGGGCATAATGCCTGAAAAATAAGTTTTCCCCAAAGCTATGTCCACGTCAAATTAAGAAGAATAAATCCGATAGGTTTAGAAGAAAATTAGCCGCCAAAGCAATCAAATCCAACATGCATGGATCAAGTTGCAGAATTAGTACATGCACGACGGCCGGCCCGGCCCTAGCTTGCAACCGCCGCACCGAAACCACCGGGTAAAGCCGTGTTTCGTTTTTGAGCCACATCAAGCTCTCTTTCTAGCTGGACCACCACATTGTGATGTGCCATCACCATGTCTAGCTTGCCAACCAGAGTTTGAGCAACCTGAATAACCGAGATGACACAAACCTTGGGCGAGAGAACCCTAGACAACCACATGCATTTTCTACAAAACTTAATTACCGGCTTTCTAGCGTAGTTGATATATGTTAATCAGTAATTAAATTTATAAGTGAGGAGAGTAGCTTCTCATTAGTTGAGCTTAATATATATATATGTGGTCAATTCGAACAGGTCGAGTTAAAACAAGTTGAATCATATCGATCAAGTTAAACTATAAGGTTGAATATCCAAGACGTACGACAATTAACTCTATATATATATATATATATATGCTTCTTGTGGTGCATTTTGTTTAGAATAAAGATCCGAGTGCTTAATTAGTAGTAGTAAACAAGTAATTAATTAGTTGGATAATCACATGCTTTAGCAGTGTTAAACAAGCATTTTAATTAGAACGTGTATAAATATGTCTGTGGCAGTTAGCTACAAGTTAAAACAAGATCGATGTATGGGGTTCCTACCCAATTAAAAAAAAGCCCTAGTGTCGTGGATTGTCTTCTCGCTGCCTCTAGACTGCTACTTCCATTATTGATTCAAGCTAGGTCAAAATAATTTAAATTCTTTTCAAACTCTTATTAACTTATTACACAGTAGTGTCGAATTTGAAGGGGAAATGTGGGTCTTTTATAAATGTTAATTACCCAAAACCCTCTACTCTAGTTCAAAAACTTTGCACTCGTTTAAACCATTTAACTCCGAGAAATGCTAACAGCATTCCCCCATAAATCTTTCTTGATCATGTTTTAACTATTCTATGATCCAAACCGTTCATTCTCTACATTATCGGCAAAAAATTGTTTTTTTTTTTTAAATCAGCCAAACTGGAGTTCATTTGGACATCTAATATACGAAATAAATTAATAAGTTCGGTAACAAGTTCCTTTTTTGTTGAACCGCCCATTTATTTGATATATTTCAATAACCAACCGACAAGTGAGCTTTTAATGATAATATAGAGAAACAATGATTCGGATCATAAAATAACTTCACCATTTGATGTAAAACTCAAGAAAATTTAATAAATAAAAATGCTAGCGTTGTTCATTAACTGTTACTAAGATGTCTTGAGTTTGATTTTTTTCCACAATATTAAAAAGAAGAAGGAAAATAGGTTCAAACATATTTTACTTCACTTTATTGTTCCACTAGTGGTTGGTGGCTTAGTGATAATCCTATTGTGTGAACGAAATCCAAGTTTTAATTCTTTAATAAAGGAGCCGTTTTGGATGGCATAGTGCCTTCAATGATACGTGTTATTGAGCACAAATGGTGGCAGTTGGATTAGTTTCTATTATTGTATGTGCTTTTGTTAATTATGTGTTCATCTTTTGCCAAACAAATTTTACAATTTTCTTTTGCTTGTATTCATCTTTCTCAAGAAATTTTGTCCCAATATCTGACCGTAAGTAAGATAAAAAGTTAAGGAAGTGCCCTACGTTTGTTGAAATCAACAATAACGACACCCATTAATTTTACATCTTAGATTAGTGTTTGGATTTTGAATTAATTGCATTTCTCCCATTAGAACAGTCAAGTAATTGAAAGTTGTGAACCTCTCACAGGTTGGGGTCGCACACAATGACACAATTTCTAATCATAAACAAAAATGTTTACAGTATTTGAGAATATTATTAATGTCGTGTCAATTAGTAGTGAGCTATGTGAGACATGTTTATCCGTTAATTATCAGTTTCTGCATGCATATATGGACAACTCACCCTCGTTTATAATAAACTTTATATTGAAAAACTCATACATTAATGATTCAATATGACTCGTGCATTTATCATAATCGGTTACTAACGCCTAATAAAAATAATCGTGGTTTAACATGCACCTTTGTTAGAGTAAATATCAAAACCATTTGATTCGATCAACTCAAAACATTACATACACTAATACCTAACTATAATCAAGCAACGTATCAAACTCTAAAAATAATTACCGAAACCTAATTAGTTCAATGATATTTCTCTTCATAATAGTGGCCGAGAGATAAACACCAAGCATAAGTGCATAACTTACTATGATATACGTCCAATAATGTTGGTAGAACCAAGCATAAGTTACTCTTTGTATTTGTTTGGGACTCGGGTAGTGTTTCTAGGGTTGCAACGTGGGGTACTATTGCCTATTGGCCCTCAAAACTTAGCGTCATTGACCTTCAGAATTTGCACCTGGCCAAACAATCGACAACAGATTATTTATAAAATCTTATATGGGGCCGCCCTAAGAAATTCCCCAACCTTTTCATAAACGACAAAGAAAGAATAGGGCATGGTCTTCCATAAATGCACCGTCACATTCCACGTAATACAGCCAACACCGCGCTGTCCGTTTCGCACGTGTGGCATGCGGTGGGCGGACTCCGTCCACGCGTCAGAGACGGTCGGAGGATTTGGCCGTCGCTGATTGCGGACTGTATAAGAAATTCAACTTCTCAGGTCAAAACGACAGAGTCATATGGTTTCAACGACGTGGCAAACTCTCTCTACATAGGATTCCCATGATTGCATATATTTTTATTATTATTATAAAATCTCATTTCTCCGACCAAGAAAAGTTTCATTTTTATATCCCCAATTCCCTTTGTTTTCTGCTACAGAATTAAAATATCTGATATATAGCTAGGCAGCTAGCTGTTATTTCCTCTCTTTTTTTACCATTTACCAAAATGTTTTTTACTGGTTCGAAGCAAGTTGATCATCACATGATTCACATATGTATGAAATTTACTCTACAAAAGTTGACTTCAAGTCTTCAATCGAACTACTGGATCAATGACTTCTATTATCACACATACATACTGTATGTGCATTTTATAGTAGAATTGACCGTGAGTGTGAAATTTATTTCGCAGCCCTGTGCGAGAGCTAAAATGAGGCCTAAGAATATCTCAAATCAATTGATTTTCACGTGGAGAGCTTAATTCTGCAGTTAAAAAGATTAAACTGAACCACTCTAATCGTATAGTTTTTCTTTAACGTGTAAAAAACAATGAGCTTGATTGGTCTTTATGACCGATAGGTTAAATGAGTAGGGCGGTTTTTTATTCCAAATGACCGGAGTCACATGTTATTGACATTTCAACCGTTACATATATATTTCAAACCAGCCATGCTTTATATACAGGGTGGATCTTAGAAAGTAGAAACTTGTCAATTTGCCTAGTAAGCTTGAGTTTACATTGTTAAGATTCTATTCTGAAACATTTTCTACCTTCATGAACACTTATATGTCGACCCAAAAAACATGTACAGGAACACTCCAATATCAAGGTCGATCTCGTAGGAGACATCAAAATCCTCCTAACAAGAAAAAGACAGATCTCTCTCTCTCTCTCTCTCTCTCTCTCTCTCTCATTGTAGGTAGAATTATGTGAGAAGTTTACGTGTGTTCTCTTCATCTAGTCATGAGGTGCAAGCAAGCTAGCTAGCTTGATGAAAGACGTACATAGCAGACCAAAGATATGGGCGTCTACATATTGGATTCTCCTTTATAACATATGCTTCCAAAAGTAATTTGGTTCATTGATATTATTGTTGTTTGGTTTGAATATTGACCACTCGATCAAGTTATGGGACAATATATAATCAATGAGTATGTCGCAGATTTATTTGCATGCATGGATCAATTAAGTTTTGGAATATATGTAATGTAATGTTCTCCACCATACTCTCATATAAATGATGGACATATTCATTAATATTTTAGCATGCATGCATGTTCTAGCACCTACGTACACCTTAATTTATTTTATGTGTGGTATTTTGCAGCTGCATTCATTTCCGACCAGAACAATTCAACTTTGGGATTTATTCCCTTTAAAATGTAATTAGTCTGCTAATTAAGCTGTTTTTTTTATTGTAGATACTGCTCAGAGAAACATCTTGGAAGCTTGGTACAAAAATGGTTTTGTCTGAAAAAAAAAAAAAACTTTCACAGCAGACAAAGAAGATCGTATTGGATATTATTCATGTTCATTTGTACGATTCAGTGTATCATATTATCTCACAAGTTCACAGTGTTGCCTTATTATTGCATACTCTATTTCTTTGTGTACTAAATGTGATGATTGAACTGATCGAACTTTTCTGTGAGTTTTGGGCTGGTCTTGGGTTGGGCAAGTCCAGGGTCTCAGACTCTCAGCCAACCTTTCCTATAACCAGCTCAGTTCTTGGCTTAATTAAGATATAAACTCATCATGCCTTTGCCTATAGAGAGCTTAATTTCTATTCAGATTAATGTTTGGCAATGCTTCCAAAGAGCTATAAGATCGAGGCTTTCTTTTGATGGATCGAGGTTCTGAGAATGTAATTACAAGTTTAGTAAAATAAAATTGCATTCTCGATCAATCAGTTTCCTAAACTCTGTAAGGGCAGGGGTATATATATGAGCTCAAAGGCCTTATCCATGCACCCGTAACAAACACAAACACAATTAGATCGAGTAATCTTGGGTTCCTTCATGCAGTATCTCAGCCGTGGAAAAAGCTCCGGCTCGTAACACAAAACTCCGGGGTTTGATGGGGAATTTAACATCTCAGTTTGCAACGATGTTCTGAATTTTGAAATCCATAAACTTGGGGTTGAAACCCATCTTTATTTAGAAGATCCAAGGAAGCCTAAATTAACATACAGCTCCATCACTTGCCCATTCACGTACTATAGAAACGCTCGTGGTACAAGACATCTGAAAGATCTAGGGAAATGTGCAGAAGCCGATGCAAAATACAGTTGCTCTAGGGGTCCTAACAGAGGCATGGAGAAGAAGCCAAAAGGTACGTACCTCAAAACCCGTCACAATCAACTTGTGCAAGACACCCTCCTTCAAGAGCAGTTCGAGCCCATACATGTAGCTGGCCCAATTCTAGGCCCAGATCATATCCGAGCCCAATCGAGGTGGATGGGAAATTTACACAAGATTGCTGCATACTCTCTTCTAATTATTCAAAATAGGAAGCATACTCACTAGCAATGAACATCCAACTCACCAAAAGTTTACACAAGATGCTGCAATGTTTGTACAGATGTCTTTTTTTTTTTTTGGACAATAATTTGTACAGATGTCTATATAGATGTAATTTAGATTATTTTCAATGTTCTAACCAAAAAAGACTTATTCGATCCCAATGTTAATATGAAGTGCTTAATTTTTTTTTTTTTTTTTATAAAACCTCGAAAAATCGTGGCCAATTTAATATAAAAAAAAAAGATAAATGAGAGAGGGGGACATAAACCAAAATCTCTCAAACAATAATACCATCAATATAAGAAACTAGAAAAACTACTGATCAATGAAAACAAAAGTTGGGAAGCCCCTTAACATCTCTATAAAAATAAGAATTAACACACTCCGGGAGAGAATCCCACCAAGTTATATCATAAGAAGATAGCCTAAAACAGGCAAGAGCATCAGCAATTTAATTTCCTTCTCGAAATATGTAAAATGCTTAATTACTTTCATCGTTAATTTCTGTTTTTTTCTGTGATTCAAGGACTTCCCTAAAGTTCCTTGCATGTAAGAAATCAAAAACAAAATGAATTTTGATTGTAGCTGTACGTAGTTGGCAAAGCAGTTGACCAACCGTACTGTCAAAACAGTTGACCAACCGTAGACTGTCAAAACAGTTGATTGTGCGCAAATTAAGAAAGGCCTAAATCATCAAATCCATATCTGGTCAACTTGGTTCTAGTTTCTTCACCTAGTTTAGACAAATAGACCCATTTGACCACCAGAAGTACCAACACGAACTGCACCATAGTTCGCAGGAGAATGCACCAAACCATTTCTCTAATCTACCATCAAGAGAATTTAATCAATAAAACACGCATAATGAAGTTGGATTTAGTATGATCCGGGTTTGTTCTGTTTCTAAAGACTTTTCTGAAGTTGTAGAATATCAGAAGTCGAAAACTAAAACAACTTCGACGGACCGTAGCTGCAGTTGGCCGGCCAAACAGTTGACCTAACTGTAGCCTGTGGTTGGAGCACAAAGAAAGAGCTAAGCTAACTCATCGAAAGGCCATGCCATGACATGTCTGGTCAACTTGGTTCTCGTTTCTCTATCAAGTTTTTTTTTTTTTGGCAAATGGTATCTCTATCAAGTTTGGTGAGCCGTCTCTTATAGCTTGTACAGCGATGGCAATGTGACGTGCTCATAAACCACTACGGCACTCCCCCAACTTGCTTATACAATAGGCAGAATGCTGCTGTATATTTATATGGATTATGGACCACTCCTCCCTGCTGTTCTTGGACCATCTCAGCCATGCATTCATTCCAAAATCCATCATAAAACTTATGATTATATATGCATCTTTCATTCCAAAAAAAGAAAAAGAAAAAGAAAAGGGGTAAAAACCTGATTTGGTATCTAAACTATTGTGAAAGATACTTTTTGGTACCTACAAATTTTTGTTACTCAAAATGGTACATAAACTATTGCACCGTTACCCAAAATGATATTTTCGTTAACTTGGTCGTTAAGTTCGCCTACGTGACACACATTTGGATGGGAAATGCTACTTAATTAGACTGGGGTAAAAATCTAATTTGGTACCAGAACTATTGCGAAATGTACTTTTTAGTGCTACAAATTTTTTTTACCCAAAATGATACCTGAAGTATTGCACCATTACCCAATATGGTACCTAATTGGACCATACTTAATGACCAAGTTAACGAAGGTACCATTTTGGGTAACGGCGTAATAGTTCAGGTACCATTTTTGATAAAAAAAAATTGTAGGTACCAAAAAGTACATTTCGCAATAGTTCAGGTGCCAAATTAGATTTTTACCCAAAAAAAAAAAAATACCGGTGACCGGGTGAACACCAGCGCCGACGCATAAATATTATGAAAGATACATGATATGGACAAAGAAACAGATTCCTGATATCAATAGGGAATCAAACTTTTGCATCTTCGCCTCTTAGGTTATGACCCTCTTCTCTTATGGGGTCATTGACATTGTATACTTAATTAGATGCGACACTATCTGATCAAGATGTATTTCTGTAGATAGTTTTACCTTTTGTCTGATACACAACGGTACTGTTATCAATCAGACGACAGTTAAAAAACTGTCGTGTGTTTAATTTTGTGTAGTAGAGCTAAGAGATGAGAGCTAGTCTCAGAATTTTCAGAATGCAGAGATCACTTGCATAACTATAAAAGAAATACAGAAGTTGTATACGCCCTTACGAACATAGATTATATGTGTGAAAATGCAGATGATTAACAGAACAACAGTAAGAAAAATTGTTATTAGGAGTCCATTTATCAAGCAAAAACAGTAAAATAAAGCCGAACGAACAAACCAAATAGCATTTGGGGGGATTGTAATATTTGCTTCTTCTTCTTTTTTTGGAAATTAATATTTGCTAAACACAAATAACAATTTTTGTCTGTAAACAGATTGAGAAGATATTTTATCCAACTTCTCAACTGTTAAGACTATTTACTTTTCAAACCCACTTCAGTTTTCAACTTTTCATTTACAGAAAAGCTTCAGCACCTGTCTTAATTGCAATTAAGTGATTAACTGAAATGCTTGCCTCTTAAACAAGCTTTCCATTGAAATGGTACTTAAATAGTGATGAGAATACAAAGTGCAATCATAACTCTTTCTTTGAAACAGTGGCCAAACAAAATGTACTGCAAGTTGGTCCCAAATACCACGAAATTTTTACATAGCGATTACATAAATATCATGGTCTTTTGAACGCCATCCAAATATAAAACTAAGCATTTTCACAAAAAGAATTTCAAAAGTAAATGAAGAAAACCCACATTACACTAAAAGAGACCTTACAATGAGAAGAAAATGCAAAGAACAGAATGCGTTTAGTTACAAACCTGTTTAAATTTAGAAGGGTATTTCCTGCCTAAATCAAGCTAAAGTTTTATCAAATGCCTAATGAAACAACCAAACTTAGAATACACCAAAGCCAATCACCCATATATGTAAACATAAAAAAGTAGTCATCTTAAATACATCACACACACCTAATCAGAGCTATCATCAATAGACTATATTCACTGCATTGAATCAATGTTCTTGCTCAGCTCCTCCAGCTTCTTCATCCTCAACTTCTCACTTTCGCCCACCAGCTGCAGAAATGATCATCCAACGGAATACATGGCACAAAAACAATTTCAGCAACTAAACTTGAAATAGAAAGAATTTGTATGGTTCTATTATAGTAAGCAAATATATAGAGTTGGGATCCTCTAGTATGTTTTACGTGCAGATAATGTCCAAAACTAACCCATTTCAAGCTTACACTAACTTATCTTTTCAACATGAACCCTAAACCCAAATCTCTTACTCTAACATGACATAATTTTCGACACAAACAGAATTTTAACACAGATTCCACAAATGGAGAAACCCATTGTCAATGAAACTTACCTCCATTAGTTTTGTAATGAGCTGTACTTTTTCCCTGTTCTTGTCGTTGAAAGCCTCAAGTGCTTCTCTGTATTCTTTTTCCTGTTACACATTACAAACCCAAATTCCTTATAAACATGCAAGAATTGATGGAGCAGTAAATATTAAAATTGTGGTAAAGTTTAAGTTAATTGCATGTCTAACCTTCTTCTGGCAGGTATTTCCCAATGGCTTTAACTCTTTGTTAACTGTATCGATCTTCTTACGAACCAGTGAAACTTCCTTCCTCATTGGATCTGAAAGCCCTTCAAGCTCCTGGAAGTTTCATAATCGAAATTAGGAACAAAGATATTTCATTACTCACAATTTTAAACTAAGATTATACAGCTATTCGGGTTGGTTAATTTAAAGGCAGAAAACGATGCATATGTCCTATAGATACTTTCAGAAAGGCATTAATATTGCTCTGACAGAAATAGAAATAAAATTAATAGGAGGTGATTGAAAAACAACAGCATCTTCTTTTGCCATCAGAACGTTGGTGGCTGATGCACATGAACAAATTGAAACTTGTTTAAATTTCTCTGCTTATTTTCATGTTTTGTTGTGTTCAGATCTTGAATTTGACTCGGTAACTATATGAGACTAAATAATCCTTTTAAGTCAAAAGCTCTTCACAGAAATTAGCATTGAAGTTGAAATTGCAGGTATCAAAGTGTTCTATGCAATAAAAATTCACACCTTTGTTAATCTATAACCCAAATTTTGAAAAAGGAAAATAAAGGGTTAACCAACCAAAAAAAAAACATAATAATTTGAAAAATGACCTCCATTTTATGTTTTGTGGGATTTGGGATCTGGGTTTGCCATCAAAGATTGTAACCCAAAAAAATCATAGGTAAAATTTGAGAGTTAAATACCGAAATTACACATGTAAACCCTGAAAATGATAGTGAAGTAGCTCAAAGTGGTAAAACCCTGAAGCACATACCTCACGAATGGTGGCCAAACGCTTGGTCTCTTCTTCAACACGACCCAACTGGGCCTGAACCTTCTCTCTGACCTCCATCTTCTTCCTCTCGATCTCCTCCTCCTTGGCCCTGAAAGTGGAGAGAGCCGACCTGGACATCTCCTCGTCCTCCTTGGAGAGGTTGCTGTTGAAGCTGAGACTCCCGGCCGAGTTCTGCACCACCAGTTGCTGCGACTGAGACTGCGACTGCGACTGCGGCGGTGGCTGCGGCTGAGGAGTCTGCTCAATCGTCTGCATCATATCTCCTAAGCGTTGCTTGCTCATACAACACAGTGAGAAACCTATCTTCTTCTTCCTTGGATTTCTCTCTTTTGAGAGCTTTTGCTTTTGCTTTTGGTGCTTTGAGAAATGATGGGTCTTTTTTTTTCTCTCTCTCTGTTGCTCAAAATGCTGTCTTTCTTTCTCTCTCTCTCTGCTCTGTTTTTTGCAGGGCTTAATATTGTGAATGGGTCTCTCTGTGTCACTGTGTGTATGTGTGGCTGGCATTTTTTTTTTGTTTATGAATTTTGAAGCCAACAAATAAAGGAGAAAATAAAAATATAAAAAAAGGTTTAGGTTGAAATGACCCAACTGCCAACCCACTGATAAAGATGTTGTGCAAATTCTACTTTAGTGAATGAAATGAGTTGTTTCTGTCTGGATTTGTTTTTGAAAAAAATCTTGTCTTCATTCTTCAACCAAGTTTATGTGAAGCTCCCTTACCTGCTATAAAATCCCCTTGGGATTTCAAAATTTTTGTTTTTTTATTGAGGCCCAAAATTTGAATTTTTTTACTTTGTCCCAAAAAAATAGTCAGGAATTTTGGGGTAAAATATAATTGTTCCACATCTGTCCAACATAAGTAGGATATTTCATTGATTTTTTTAATATTCTTGTTATTTTTGGTTACGAGAGACTGAGAGAGGGCGGGGGGGAGCTAGTCCGTCACACCTGTAGTTTTGCTAGAGAATTGAGAATATAGTAGAGCGCGCAATACTTGAACTTTGAAGATTACAGATTACAAAAAACAGTTTGTGCATTACATTTCATGAATCAATTAGGCTCTTTCTCTAATTGAAAGAACATTCTTATTTTACAAATTCATTAAGTTTAGCATCAAACTTTAACTTTTAAGTTTGAGATACTATTGAGAATCAAAAGACATGGGTCCTCAACAATATCATCCATCATTTAAACTAGAACATTAAGTTACATTCGGCCAATTTTAAGATAGAACTCATAACTAAATACTCACAAATAGTTAAATTGATAACAACATCGATACAACATAACTACGTAAGTGACCAAACTAAAACACACATAGACTCTAAACTTCTTCGAGTAAAGTAACTTTTTGTATGCCGTAAATGTGTGATACAAATCCAGGGACGGAACCACTCACGGGGCTGTGTGGGCTGCAGCCCCTCCCCCAAATTCTTGGTAAAATATTAATTAGTATAGGGTTATTAATGTAATAACACCCCCCCTTCCCCAGAAAAAGAAAAAAAAAATTAAGTTTAGAGTTTTTGATTCATCTCCTCTCACTCTCTCACTCTCTCACCCAGTACATTAGCAGGTAAACGTTTCTCACCTCTTTTAAATTTTAATCCCATACTCCTTAATTTCTTATTCCTTATAATCTATGTTAATGCAGTCCTTGTTCTTCAAGCCAATTTTGTGATTTCTTATTAGTGCTAGTTGCCTGATTTTAATGCTAATTTTAACCAAATTATAACCGGTACATATGGCTTTGGGCAAAAATAATTTTTTGCCCTTCGGGCAAAATATTTGATCATATAAACTTAGCCCCCCCCATTTTCCAATTCTGGTTCCGTCCTTGTACAAATCCCAACATGAATGTTCCAGTTTAACCTCAAATTTCTTGAACTTTTTTCCTGTGGGGTGGGTATGTGATTTTTCCATATCAAGTATATATGGCCTGGATGAAATTGTTATTTGGCTACTTGGCAATGTTGGTAGAGGGGCAACTTCAACCTACCTTTTTTAGTTAACTTATTCACATGGGCTACACCTCAAGTGTTTGCACATAATGCACTGGTAGAAAGAAAACATGATGATTATATTTATGCCATAGTAGCTAGAATGCTTGTGTATGTGTCATGATCTACCGAGGTTGCTCATTCCATCAAGCACCTATATATTTTTCAAGTTTAATTTGCAAGTGAAATGCTTTTGCTGTTTTTCAATCACACTTTTTGGGAAGAGGAAAATTGTATGTTTGTTTGTGAAATTCTGATGGAGATCTCTCCATCATTATCTAAGATTTAGCTTTTATAAATTTAAACTGGATCGAATTATTGGTCACATTACTATTATTGAAATGTTTTCCTGGTCACTCGATCACCAGGTGAGCAGGAAATCAAGACTCTTATTTATTAATGCCCGAACCACAATGGTAGCAATGGGGTCTATTAACTCCAAAAACGGAGCTTTGTCTCTACTTATTTGAACGAAATTGATTACTAAATTTAACACCGACTCGTTTTTTTTTTTTTTGTAAAGTAAAATTTGAGACACGTCTTTGGCACATAAGTATTTCTATCATGTCCTTATTGTGACAAATTCGTGTACGGCTTCAATCAGCTACATAAAAAATGCGGTTACCAAGCTGTTATTAGAGGGCAATTGGGAAAGATTTTTTTTTATGACAATGTGTTACAAACTTGCAAGCTAGAGTCAAAAGAGGCTAGGAAAGACCAGAGAAAACATTCCTCATAGAAGCAAATCTCAACATTAAAGAATTGGGATAGGAAGGTTTCAAAGTAGTGAGAAGTAAATAGTTGTAGACTTGTAGCCCATGGCTGGGTTTGGAGGGTGCTTAAGAAAAACGTTTGGTGTGGGTTGGACAGAGAGGGTCACCTACATTACACCCAATCAGATTCTGACTTAGCCATTGAGATTGACAAAGAGGCGTAAGAGCCAAGGCAAAGTTGGAGAGGGCAGCTCCGATTGTAAACCTTTTGACAAGTATATCACCTCCTTTCCGCTATGGGATGGGCCTTCAAACCTAGAATCTTATCTTTCTTTATTTATCCCACTCCTTTTTCTTCTTTTTTAATAAATAAATGAGCAACGAAAATAGTCCATCTAATTTAGGTTAAAGTGCCTCTAGTTTCTATTTTATGTAAACTTAATGGTTAAGATTTGAATCCAAGGTGGTTCGTGTAGTGGTTTGGCACTAAAGTTGTTCTAATCGATATTCTAAATTTGACTATCCTACGATACGTGTGTGTGTATAAACTGACGCTCAGAATATAAAAAAAAAATTAAGATTCGAACATTGATCGTTCTATGTCCATCTAAGTGTTAAAATCATTATGACTTTCATTCTCTTCATCCGCATTCCAAATTAGTAAAATCGATAGAATTCAACACAAAATACAACGACCATAATTTTATCTTTATGCTAATTCTTATTTTACTTGGTATGATTGGGTCAAGATGTACTTTAAATATTCCTAAATGACATAATCCTCTTTGCTAATGGGATTTCTACTTTTTCTTTCTTCCTGGGGGACCAACTCACTTTGACAATTTCAAACCCAAAATTTACTTTCTTGAAGAAACATGAAATCTTCATCAACGGTTGGGATGACAAGAGCAAATCCATGATGGCCCTAGGAATCTCACAACTGGGTCCATCTTAATGGTGGGTGATCAGTGCACGCATTAGTTTACCAGCATGCTAATTTTTCCCCAATTGTTAATGATGATGATGAATCAAAAAGAGGGAAAAAGAGAGCAACTTTTACCTAATTGCCAGCATAAATAAGCTAGCTGCACTTAAAAGAAGCATTCTTGTTTAGTTTAGTGCAACACTCAACTGATTTCAATGAATCCCAGAAGAGGGTTTCCGATATTTGCAGAGTAATGCTGTCATATTTTGTTGTCATTCTCTCAAATATTAATGTTGCTATATTTTAGAACAAGATCGATCACTTTCTGCGACTCTTTCTTGGATTTCTCTCTGTCAAGTAGTGGAATCTTTGTGATGGGTGGCAGTTGGTTATTATGCCAACTGTTTTCCTTTGATGGATTCTCAACCTACAGAATTAGTTGATTCTTAATTAGGCAAACAGATGTACTAAACACTTTTTTTTCTTATTTATTCTGGCGGTTGGGCTACTAGTACTTTTCTATGGTTTGCTTGGTCTTTCGGTTTGGAATCTCATCTCATAAATAAACACAGGAAATAACTAATGGAAAAGGCTAAAGTTTAGCCGATCCCTCTGAATTTTAGCTAATTTTCTATAAGGATTTTCTTTAGATACAGTAATGTATCGATATATCGATTTCAATCGTAGCAGAGTAACTATTTATAGTGATAGATTGTTTGTTTATGGTACCGTTAGTGAGCTAGTCTACAACTGTATTGTATTGAGTGGTAGCTAGTAGCTAAGTACCTTTGTAAGTTTAAGCTAGTGTTTCAACCAATGAAAGTTGAAGAGCCAAAGTTATAACCGAAATTAAGAGTAGTATTCTCTTACTCAATATCTGACAAAAGAAAACATACTCAGTCACCCTTAGATCTAAATCCAAGAGTGACCAATGTCAAGATTAATTAACATACTTCACGAGCGAGAGAGAGAGAGAGAGAGAGAGAGAGAGAGAGAGAGAGTTAATACTTAAGAAGCAGTCAAGCTAAAAGATAAATTAAGAGAGCTAAAGAGAGAACCAACAAAAGAGAGAGAGAGAGAGAGAGTTAATACTTAAGAAGCAGTCAAGCTAAAAGATAAATTAAGAGAGCTATAGAGAGAACCAACAAAAGAGAGAGAGAGAGAGAGTTAATACTTAAGAAGCAGTCAAGCTAAAAGATAAATTAAGAGAGCTAAAGAGAGAACCAACAAAAGAGAGAGAGAGAGAGAGTTAATACTTAAGAAGCAGTCAAGCTAAAAGATAAATTAAGAGAGCTAAAGAGAGAACCAACAAAAGTTTCGGGGACTAGAAAGGATGAAAATCAATTGTCCAAAAAAAAAAGAGGATGAAAATCAAATGTTTTTATGCAAACAATTGTGCATATAATGTGATTTCAAATATGGTAGAGCTTCAATGTGTACTCTTTTCTACCTAGCTACTATTTTGGAAGTTTAATTGGAGCAACTAGTTACGAGCCGACAATTTTACTTTTAACTAACATGAGCATTCGTCTCAAATTTAATTGATAACAAATTAAAGACATTCAAGAGATTATATATCGGCTTACAACACTTTGAGTTTTTTGTATGAAATAATGTCCAAGTATAGAATTTAAATTCACGATCTCAAATATAAAGACAAATGCTCTTAATCATTATAATTACAAAACTCCACAACCATGACGGAAGCTTACGTTGATGTAAAGCCTTTCGGTATTCAAAACCCTAAGAGAAAAGAACAAATACATGACTATAAAATTTTAAAACATTAAAATATACAAAATTTTTCGTCTAGCTAGGCAGCTCTAGACAAAGATTTAGTTTGGGCTTCCTATTTGGCCTCGTAGGAATCTTTGCTGAATCTGAGCAGTATTGTATTAATATACTCTGTCATTATCAAACACATACATACTTGATTACAATATAACAAAACAAATGGATATATGCATGTAGCTAAAATTAATAATTATGACAAGCAAATTGATTGTATGAATCCTATTGTTTCTATCTTAAATTGTTTCAATCACAATCATGCAATTGTCACGAAGCTGCAGTCAAATTTTGTTATATTGTCAGCACTTGTATGCATGTGTTTTGTTCTTTAATTTATAAGATGCTGAGTTTTGATCTCAGCCGTCAGATCCGTTAAAATGATCTAATCTAACAGATATAGGGATGAAATTAAGAATAAGGAAACCTGTGGATATAACCAAGTAGAGAAACTACATATATTTATCTAGTTGAGGACGAGGGGGCATCTCAACGTTTGAAGACGTCAATGGAGAACTTGAGTTAAAGGGTGTTGAACCCATATGACAACCAATCAGACATATGTCGACACCTCATAGTCTGTCCAGAATATTAACATAGAGACAACCAATCACGCCAATTCTCTTGACCCTGAAGTGCTCGGAGAATCTCGTCAATCATTTTTTTTTCAAAACCGACGGACTATGATAATAAATTTTCTATTTTTCAGAGAAGCCGAATTCAACAACATTTTCCAAAGACTAATAAGGCTCCTAAAATTGATTTGGGATAGATAAAACATAGTTCTTCAGCTGTTGAGACTCTTTTTGTGAGCGTCAAATTTTAATAAAGAAAATTCTTTAAAAATGGGGTGAAGATATTTGTCGGCAAAGGTCTATCACAAGATTTTTTGTCTACATATATATTTTTGGTTTCCTTTAAAATAAAAAAGGTTGTTTCGGAGCCTAAATGGATGAAGCGATTTGAATCACATATGTACTGAAACGTCTCCTTGAGCACCCACTCGAAGATTTTCGTCATTGTTTGAATTATCATTTTCTTCAAAATCGATAGATTCTAGTAAGGGATCTTCTAAGTTTTAGAGAAGTCGAATTCCACAACCTTTTCCAAAGTGTATTGAGGTTCCCAAAATTGGTTTGCATAGGTAGAAGCTAGATAGCCCAGCCATCAAGACTCTCGTCGTGGGCATAAGATTTAACTCAAGATTAAAAGGAAAAAAAAAAGTGAAGACCTTTACCGACGAATGTTTCGTTGGTAAAAGTCATTTACATATTTTTTAAACATTAATTGGAATACTTTTCTTTAAAATCAAGCAAGTTATAGATGAAGCAATTTGAATCACCTACAGATTGAAACATCTTCGTGAGTACTCTCTCGAAGAATCTCGTCAATTTTTTAAACGCCATTTTTTTTCAAAACCGACGGACTATGATAAGAAATTTTCTAAGTTTTAGAGAAGCCGAATTCAACAACCTTTCCAAAGCCTAATGAGGCTCCTAAAACTAATTTGGGATAGGTAAAGATCTTCTCCTAACCTAACTTCTCTCATAACCTACCTAAGTTTTTAATCTCAATCATCCATTCAAAATCTTAAAGGTCAGCATTAATCCACCTCAACACATGGTTATTAAATACTCAACCCATGACATTATTAAATACTCATTATGCTGAGGTGCATTAATGTTGACCTTATAATTTTGAATGGATGATTGAGATTAAAAGCTTAGGTAGGTTATGAGAGAAGTTTGGTTAGGAGAGGATCCGGATCCATTAAGTAAAACATAATATTTCGGCCTTCGAGACTCTCGTTGTGTGCGTCAAATTTTAATAGAGATTTTTTTTTAAATGGGGTGAAGAAATTTGCCGACGTAATATTTGTCGGAAAATGTCATTCACAAGATTTTTTTATACATATATGTTTTTGGTTTCCTTTAAAATAAAAAATGTTATTTCGGATCCTAGATGGATGAAGCGATTTGTATCACATACGTATTGAAACGTCTCCTTGAGCACCCGCTTTGAATTGTCATTTTTTTCAAAATCGATAGATTATAGTAGGGGATTTTCTAAGTTTCAGAGAAGCCGAATTCCACAACCTTTTCCAAAGTGTATTGAGGTTCCCAAAATTGGTTTGCATAGGTAGAAGATAGCCTGGCCTTTGAGACTCTCATCGTGGGCGTAAGATTTTAATACAAGAATTTATTTAAAAAAAAAAAAAGTGAAAACCTATAGCGACGAATGATTCCGCTGTAAAAGTTATTCACATTTTTTTAAACATTAATTCAAATACTTTTCTTTAAACTGAAGCAAGTTACTTCGGGGCCTAAATAGATGAAGCAATTTTAATCACCTACGGATTGAAAGATCTCCCTGATTACTCGCTTGGAGAATCTTGTCAATTTTTCAAATGCCATTTTTCTTCAAAAATGACAGACTATGATAAGAAATTTTCTAAGTTTTAGAGAAGCCGAATTCAACAACCTTTCCAAAGCTTAATGAGGTTCCTAAAACTGATTTGTTATAAGTAAAACATAGCTCTCTGACTATTGAGACTCTCGTTGTGGGCGTCAAATTTTAATAAAGAAAATTTTAAAAAAAAGGGTGAAGACATTGACCAATGAAATGTTCGTCGGTAAAAGTCATTCAAAAGATTTTTTATACATATATATTTTTGGTTTCCTTTAAAAATAAAAAAAGGTTATTTCGGAGCCTAAATGGATGAAGCGATTTGAATTACATACGTATTGAAATGTCTCCTTGAGCACCCGCTCAAAGAATATCGTCAATGTTTGAATTGTCATTTTTTTCAAAACCGATGGATTATAGTAGGGGATTTTCTAATTTTCAGGGAGCCTCAAATTCCCAACAAGAGCTACTGGTGGTGTCTTGGCCTCTTGGGTGATTGGATTTTGCAGTAGTTCATGCACATATCGAAGACATTTTTTGAATCAAAATAGCGTTTGCTAAAGAAAACCTCTTTTTCACTGTCTTCATTGATATCATCTTCTTTGGGTTTTGGGCTTCCAAAGAATTCTGGGAATAGTGAAAGATGATCAAAGTTTGGAGGGTTTTAATTTAGGAATTGAGAAATGTTCAAACTAACCTCGAGTTGAATTTTATTATTGAATTAAAAATGATGCCTTTCACTGTGTTGGAGTTGTGTTATAATAATGGAGAGGGTTCAAAGTAAACCCCAAATTGAGAACATCTAAACTCAAAAATCAATTTAAGATTATAAATGTTATTGGTATCTGGGCTTTGCAATATAATTCATGACTGCCCCAAAATTTCCCATCCAACTTACCTGGCCAATCAACTTTAAAAGCCCATGTATATCTTCCTCTTTTTAGGTCAATAAAGACCAACATCCCAAAGAGAACATCATAGACCTCCCAATATTAATTGGGCTGGTTGCCTTCCGAACTTGAACTTGTTTTGCTACTAATCTTTGAGTTGCATGGCCTCATTTTATTCTTCGACACTAATGGAGGGACAATCGAACTCGAAACTTTTGATACAAAACGATAAAGTCATACGGCTAAATTGTTGTGAAGTTGTTGGTTTCAGAACGGTAAGAAGACATCATGGTTCGCCGGCCGTCGATTGATAAAACAAACCCTAATAGTTAAAGGAATCGAACCTCATCGATGAAGCAAGTTGGTTGTGACCCTTCAATTTTGAAGCTAGCTAGGTACGGCAGTTGGTCATTAAGAAGTCATTCAATTTTTACAGTTGTCCTTAGAAAGACTTAGGTACGGCAGCTGTAAAACGTGTTCTATCCCACCTTTATGTGAGAGGTTGCCCTATACGCAAGAATTTCTCTAAAATCTTTAACCATGCACCTAATATAAGTTAAATTTTCATTACAAGTAAAAACATCTGGTCCACTTTTCATAATGAGCCTATATGTGGTGGGTCGACGAGAAAAGAAGCACTATATAGCTTTCTTTTGTTATTTCTTTGAATCAAACTCAAACTCAAGCTAGGACATTTGACTGGGCTTAGACTCAATTATATATATGACTGTAACTAGTACTCTGGTAGCTCCATCTTTATGGTCATATACTCTTCAAGCTTAGGTAGGCGTTGCATTTATAATAATAATTGTACCACAAGCTTGTGTGTTGTGGATTAATAATTAGCCTTGTCAGTAATAGTATACAGAAATAGTTATAGAATAAATAGTAAGTTTGTATGTATTGTTATTACAAAACAGTTCTAGAACTATTCGCATGCAGTTGGAGCCTGAGAATGAATCAAGATCCAGAAGGTAGATACTATTTATTCATTAACAGTTACCGAAAGAAGGATGGATATATGTCATTGATACATAAATAATCCAATGCTTTAATTATGTCATAATGGAGAGGACCATTTTCTCTACTTCATGCATTCATTTTCACACGTAAATGAACGAAACAGTTTCACTTTCCAATCCAATTCCTCGAAGAAAAAAAAAATTGTAACGGAAGAATTATATTTATAATTAATTAAAAAATACGTGCAACAAAACTCGGTTGTATGTAATACAAGTGAAATATAGCATTTTTGATAATTCAAATGACTAAGCCAAATTAATGACCGACTTAGCTAGAGAATAAAGTAATATCTCCATCTAACAATATGAACCATTAATCCTTGAGTGTCATAAACTTCAAATTCAGAGCTGAAAGACGCAGAGAAGTCCAAATCCATACCCAAAATCTATTCGGATCCCAAATCTGTATATGAATCTTAACTAGATCTAATAACCGGATCGAGACCTGAGATCTTGAAGCAACTCGGATCACAGATTAGAAACAAGTATGACAAATGGCGCAGCGCCACCACCCTTCAACAATCCTCCATTCAATCGAAACCATAAGCCACCAACAAGTAAAACCGACCAAGAGACGCCTTCCAAACACATATCCAAAGAAACTAAAACTACAATAATAATAAGTTAGCTTTTTCACTAACATAATAAGAAATATAAAATAATAATAAGCAAATAAAATTGCCAACAAGGATTGGTTTAGTTGGTAAGGGCGTGACCCGCGTGATATTGGTTAAGCCCCAACCTCAGTTCGATCCCTGCTGCCAGCAATCTCTTGTTTGGTGGGTGATCTGTAAATTCTGGTACAAAAGGTTTGGGGTATGCCCCGACCCTGGGTGTGGGGGTAGCAGCCGCCTCTCCCTCCCTTAAACTTTTTGTAAAAAAAAAACAAATAAAACTACAATTAAAATTAAGTTACATACAACTCAAAGAAATTAAAAGTAGTAATAGAAAATTAAATACATATAGGGTATATCCTTGGTGTGAGGGCAGTCTCTCCCTTCCCTAAACTTTTTGTAGCAAAAAAAAGCAAATAAAACTACAATTAAACTTAAGTTACAACTCAAAAAAAATTAAAAGTAGTAATAGAAAATTAAAAACATATAGGAATTAAAGTATTATACTATTTTGTTTTTGCCAAGAATCAAATTAAATTGATATTAAGTTCAATAAAGAGTACAAGAAATATGAGCACTAGGTGTAGTCCAGTTGGACTAAGGCAGTGGCCTGCCCAGCTCAAACCTAAATTTGAGTCTTACCCTCCCCACATTTCTCTAACTTGGTGCCCCCTTCCCCTCCCCCTAGGCCAAAGGCATACTTGTACCAAAAAAAAAAATACAAGGAATATAAGTATACCCAACCTAGGGCGAAAAACATTTACTAACTAGGCCTGCTACATGCAACAGTTACAAAAACATGATTTATAAACTGGAAGAGGAAAAAGGTCTTAACTTCTTCTCAAACCTAAATTAAAGCTGACATCATTAAAACCTTGTTCGGATAAAACATAATGGGACAAAACTCTGAACCGAGGAAAGAGTACCACCTACGAACAACAACTAAATTAAAGTTCACAATTAAGTATAGTTCTCTAACCATATTCCAAATTGACAAAATGAAACCACTTGTGGCAGTTATCAGATGTTTGAAGATCGTAGCAGTTGATGAAGTAGTAACCGTCTGTTGACCGTTAGGCCTGCCCTACATTTGTTTCGGCAAAGCTTGAATGCCACCAATGGCAGAACTGGAACGATGAACTGAGCCACTCATCAACGTTAACCGCTCCAACCACTATGGAAGATGGATGGAGAAAGACAAAAAGCTTACTACTTGGGAGCCTATAATAGAAATTAAAAACTAATAGGAATTAACCTCATATAATAAAAATATAAATATTAACTAATTATATTTCAGTTCGGTTTGAGTTGGTTTATGATAAACACTAACTAAAAATCGCACCGCAAGTGTTGGTTCAGTTAATTTTTATTGATTCGGTGTGATTTATCGGTTTCAAAAATACCACCCCTACAATACCCACCAGTAAAAAATTTAATTTATAAATCATCTTTAATAATTTGATAACTCAACCATCTTTAATTTGATTGATATTTTACAAAAATTTCTTATATGATAACTTATGAAAGAATCAACTGATTTGGTCAATACGAACTATTGAACAAATTCATCTAAAACTGAAAATCAAAAAGATGTTAAAATGAGCTACGAGGCTACGAGCTGTGCACACAAAATATAATGATTTGAAAAAAGAAAAAAAAAAAAAAAGATAAGCCTCGAGAAAGTAAGTCACGTGGAGTCACGTGAGACGAGCGCAAGGCCTCGCGTGCCGGCGTGCCCTGCTTTATCCTACAGAAAATGTTGAAAAAGGGCGGGACCCACGTGAGCAGCTGTCTCTCTCTCTTTTCTGACATGTTGTGTCAGTGACGTATGCCTCCTCCTCACACATGTGATTAATTTTATTATTACATAAATATTTCTTTATTATTATTTTTTTGTTATAGTCCCTAGAAAAGACGAACTAGCTGATGTGGATATCTCTTGTGGGGCCCCACCCAGATCCGTACGTGCAGTGGATCCGAGATGTCTTTTGCCCAGTGGGCAGTAGGTGGTCTCGTGGTTATTGGTTTTTGATGTGAATTGACATATATACCCCTACAAACTGTGGCCAAATGTCCAATAATATTGGTTCTCGGTCCAAAGTCCAAACCCTCTCGAACGGGAAAATACTAAATAGGATGCAATCCCGTTACCAATTTACCATCAGAACACCCAAAAAATAAACACTGTTAAAATGGGAGTGATTTTCATTATGAACATAAATTTTGATGGATATGTTAGAAACAAAATTTTATGATCTCGTCACGACACGTGACATATGTGATGGGTCACTATGATTGGTGACTGTGTAATAAAATATTGAGTGAAGAAATCATAAATTATTGAGGTCACCAATTATAGTGGTCCGTCACATATGACAAGTAGCGTGACGGGACCATGGAAAAATTCCTCGATATGTTAATATGTCAACAACTATCTTGTTTGAAGTTATTGGTGGTAATCTTATCACTTGGCATACTGTGTATAAAACAAAATATCAAGTTAAGTAATTACAAATGGTGGTCGAGTTTGCAAAAGCGTCCAGGTGTTGAACCCCCCTATTCACGTTCAAAACCTCTGATTGTGCTTTGTGGTCAGGGAGAGGAAGTGTTTTAACAAAACCCTCGAATGCGGATTAGTCATTGGTTGACAGTTTTGGGATACCCCATGATTTCGATAAAAAAAATATATCAAGTCAAGTGTCGAAGCTAAATATATTAAGAGGAATAACCAAAAGTATTGGTGAACAGTGCAATAACTCATGCTAATAATGTTGATCGACCTCTTTAACTTTGATTGCCCTTGAGGCTTTTATAATTAGTTTGTTGTAGTATTTCTCGTATATATATAAAAAAAAAACTATAATTTTAACTCTCATGATCGTGTTGCGATGTAAATTGCAAAAAATCTTGTGCAACGTGATTGAGCTAATTAACATGTAGATAATGCATCAGAAATTTCTCGAATATTGCTCCATGAATGTTTGGAGCTTCCTAAAATTTGTTCATTTTGAAGGGATTTCGTATAATTTTATCTTGACTGTAATGTACAGGAGCTACTGCTTGTTACAAATTAATGTCTCTGTTTCGTTGTTAAACTTTAGTTACCGTAAGCTTAGTACGTAGCTTACTTGCCTCTGTAATTCGGCTTGTAAACTATATAAAACTTCGTTCCATTTTTTGATGAAATTATTGTTATATCTTCTTCTAAACACGATGCATAACTTGTTATTAGAAAAACCTAACCAACAGAATCAGTGTTGGGTAAAGGAAAACCTAGCTTTTGGAAATGCACAAATTAATGTCAATAGATTGAACACCGGGCAGATGATACTATTCCTTGCTCAATAAACACGTACACCATCTAATCAGACAAGATGTGATTAATAATTTAATTCGTCTTTCAAGTCGAAACTCGAATATAAATAATTTTTCTTTTACCCAGAATATTTTCTGTTTGCTGGAGAACAGCGATTTCGAACATGTAAGAGCTTGTTAGTATATAGATGGATAATATATAATGTCATATATCTTCCACGATCATGGTTTATGAATTTCTTCCATTACCTATAGTTAGCTATTTGGGTCTTGGAGAGAGTCTGAAACTCAGAATATAGCTGCTCGAACAAACAATAATGTGTTTTTCTGGTAAAACCCTAACGTTTATAAATGTGATTAATGGCGAACTGGGTTTTTCTTAATGAGTGTCCTTTGATTGGTAGACCTGGAGTTTTGCTCACTTGTCACGATCCACCAATGGAGTAAACTCATTGACTTGACAAGGACTATACATCCCAACAACACGAATATCATATCTTACCAGATCGATAATATATCCATCAACTGGAGCCTCACCATTAAAGTACTGTGCTTAATTGGCAATGAACTAAAAGCAAAATTTAACATATATTTGAACTGACAGAAAAGTTTGGTTAGCTTAAAAGAGCTCACCAGTAAGCTTCAGAGGCAAACCTTCCGAGTTCTGAGTCATTTGAGTATTTGACTGTGAAATAAAGAAACCAGAAAAAGGTTGGAGAAAACAAAGATCGATGCAATAGTTTAGTTTAATTAAAGTGGGGTAAGGGTTTTGCAGAGAAGAGAATTTTGTCAAAGGGCCTATTATAATTTTTAGAAATAGGGATGGCAGAGAGTAGAGTAGTAGGTGCCAATGGGTTGGGTTTGGGGGTTCGAGTTGTCACTTCGTTGCAGGAAATGGTGGTTGGTCGCATCGATTATAGTCTAAGAACATTAAAAACAATTAGGAATTGTTATAAAGTTATTTTCACACACCAATTAAGATGTACAATTTACCCTACAAAGATAAAGATGGTCGAATATAATACGAGAAGTGTGGATCGAACCCACTGAAGATTGATATTTAATTGCATCTACAACGACTGAAAACAAAATAAAAACTTAAACTGTCCAGTCAGAAAGATCTGACTGGCATACGACTCTATCTTCAAACGACTTGAAATTCGTAGACAACAAACTAGACACTCTGATCTACTTCCTGACAAGGTTTCAGAATTTTACGAGATGATTTGATATTTTAAAGATGGGATGGAAAATAGAAAATAAAAGCGGACGAAATTTGAAACAGGGTTTGATACTTTGATTGTAGGTTTGAAAATGATTTTGAGAAGGAAGTTAGGGTTTTGAAATCCACCACTAAACAATCATATTTAATGACATGAACAACAAGATTTTGTATTCTATGGATGACTATGCTCATGAAAGGTCCCTGATTTAGGATGCAATCCGTATTCATTATCTCTTACTTAGTATGTTAAGCAGGTCCGAATGTCATAACTTATTCCTTAACATGCAATCTAGCTTGATCATGCTCAAATTAACATAATAGAGATCATTAAGACTTAAGAGAATATGAACATAACAAGAATCTCATAACATGATATTTATGCTAAGTATCCTATAAACGATTTCACACATATGTAGATTTGGGTCATCACACATATGCTTATGGCTGGTCAGTCCTAATACATGCTCCTTAGGTGATCAATCAAAGAAACACATAAAAAAATTTAGGTTTACAATCAATGAAACCATTATCATCCGGAAAACAAAGCTTCATTAAATCCAAAAATCATAACATAAAAATAATAACAAATTATTGATATTATTTTTATCTATTATAAGGCCACCAAAATATTAAAAATTTTAATATTTACAAAAATGTCACCGCATTTTAATTTTCATTATTTACAAAAATGTCACTACATACGAAAAACTGCAACATAGACAAGAAAACTACTGCCAAAGAACAAGAAAACAACTGTCAAAGAACAACAAATCTACTGTTAAGGAACAACAAAATTACTGTCAAATAACAAGAAAGCTACTGCCAAAAAACAAGAAAGCTACTGCCAAAAAACAAGAAAACTACTGGCAAAGAACAAGAAAACTATTGCTAAAGAACAATAAAGCTACTACCAAAGAACAATGTAGTAACTTTTTGTAGGCAATGATATTTTTGTAAATAATGAAAAAAATAAGGTGGCATTTTTGTAAATATTGAAATTTGTAATATTTTGGTGGCTTTATGAGAAATAAAAATATTTGGTGGCTTAGAAAATAACAAGATCACCAAAAGTGACCTTATATGTAAGAGTAAAACCCTCAAATGGTACATAAACTATCATGAAATGCACTTTTTGGTACTCAAACTATGACTCCGTTAGCCCCAAATGGTACATCCGTTATGTTTTCTGTTAAAAAAAAATAAAAAAATTCAACAAGGGTCAGACCAAAAAATTCACTCATGGGCATTTTGGTAAAATCATTCACTTTTTGTGTTTTTGGTCCGACCCTTGATGATTTTTTTTTAACGAAAAACATGACGGAGATACCATTTGGGGCTAACGGAGTGATAGTTTGACCATTAGACTCCCTAAGCATTTGTGGGTACCAAAAAGTGCATTTCGTGATAGTTTGGGTACCATTTGAGGATTTTACCCTATATGTAATTGGCTCTAAAAATAATCATGTATAGGGCTTCAATCTAGCCCTAACTACTGGAAATTTTAGTCAAACATGGCTAGGTACAAAAACATGAAGAATAAGTTCTCTCTAGGCAAAAGTTATTTCTCCGTGGGAAATAAAGTTCCTTTTATATTGATCTCTCAACCCTAAACGCTTCCTTTTAGGTTTTGAACTCTTTAACTCCAAGGAAAACTCCAGGAGATAGAATCATAAATGCTCCGGTCTTCCTTATTCGTCAAGGCTTCCTCAAGTCATTAGAATTCCTCTTCTTAACTACGAATTAAGCTAACTTCCTCTCTTTTGTTTCCGAATCCTACAAAATATGAGAAACTAAATAAATAACTAAAATAAATAGGAAATTAGCATATTATTCTCCTATCAAATTGAAGAGGTGGAAAATGAAGGGAGCTTTCTGAATATGATGAGATTGCATGGTTCTTGGCTTCTTGCAATGTTCTTACTTCCATCTACTTGTATTGCTCTGCTCAACGTACTAGTGCCTTCTTATGAAGCACTGATAAGCTGAAATTTTTTCCATGCTGTATCCGTACAATATCGGGTACGGGTACGTCTTGGATACGATCCGGATACGCGAAAAGCGTATCGGTTGACTTTTATGGTTCTTTGATTATTTGGGTACGGCTATGATACGTTGGTCAACAAATAAGATACGGTCATGGGGTATTTTAAATAATTTCTTACCTCCAAAAACTGGGTTGGAACTCGAATCCGAGTTCTAGTTTTGGGAATCTAGATTTGCAGAATATTTTAGATCTAATATAGAGGAAAGAAGAGAAAGGAGAAGGAAGGGAAGGGGAGAAGATAAAGGAAGGAGAAAGCAGAAGAAGAAGAAGAAGAAGAAGAAGGCCGATGAAGAAGTTGATTTGCAGAGGAAGAAAATAATTAATATGAGGAGAGGAGAAGACAATTAATATGAGGTTCGGGTTGGGCTTTTGCCTGTGTAAAAAAAAAAAGACGTGAAAATATAATTAAATACAAACTTTGCCCAAAATTAAATGAAGTTGAATGGTCTAGTGGTAATGACACCTTATTTTTGAACACAAGGATTGGGGTTCGAAGCTCCCCATATGCCGTTTATTTTTTTGATATCTTTTTTAATTTTTGATTTCTTTACTACTCTTAATAATATTATATATATATATATATATTAAATATTATTTTAATTTCCGTATCCTAGACGTATTTGTATCTTAATTTTTAAAAATTTGTAGTGTCCGCGTATCGTATCATATCGTATCCCGCATCCTGTATCCGTGTCAGTGCATCATAGCATAGGTGCCTTCCAGAGTTCCACTCTTTCCACCATGTCCTTCGCCCCCCAAACTTTACTATTCCTCGCCTCTTAATTGTTAACCTGATTGTCATTTAGGGGAGCAAAAGAAAATGCAGACTTACAAGACTGAAGATTTCCTCATAATCATATTATGGCTTCGCTTGGCGCAACTGGCTTCATTTTGAATACCCAAATTCATATTATTCATGGGATTTGGAGCCCTTGAGATTCCATTAACCATCGAGGTTTCATTTTCTCTACCCATACAGTCATGGCTTCAAGTAGATGCAACTGCATTTTTTTCATTTTTATTTTTTCATAAGAAACACACAAACACTAACTATAAAGAGAAACCTTGTAGATAATTAAAATCGAAGAATGAAGACTTGAGATTTGACGGCAAATCACTTTTTCAAATTATATCATCTTAAAATTCATCGTCAATTTTAGTTGTGTTACAAGGTGAAATTAATTTTACGTAAAATATGTTTGAAATAAATTACTTCAACGAGACAGTCATGTTTTGTTGTTTGACCTTGTATCAACATTACATGTATCTATGGGTGCTTTCAAATATGTATAAAAGACAAAGTAATTGTCATAAAATAGTAAATTATGTATAGTTTCAGTGATAAAATGTTATCAAATCTAATGAACGAAATGTAAAATATAATTTTGATTATAAATTAGGTGGAATGGATCCACCCAGGGGCGTAGCTAGGGGGGGTCGAGAGGGGGCAACTGACCCCCCTCAATTTTCATTGAATATGTATGTATTTGTATTAGCTTTAGGCTATATACTAACACAGTGTGTAAGATATGCAATTTACACAATATATTTTATCTAAACTCTAACAAAAAACATAAAAATAGCACTCTAGATTACGTATATTACAATAATTACGTACAGATAACATTATATAAAAAAATTTATACTAATTACGTATATTACAATAAATTTTTTTTTGTAATAATTAAGGTCAAACATTAATTTTTTTTTATATTGCCTAAGCTAGCTGCCCCCTCTGATATATTTTTCTGGCTACGCCACTGGATCCACCCTCAAATAAAATGATTTGAATACCATTTTATTAGTAATTTCCTCATTTTTATTCGTACTTGCAATCAAAATCAAATGTCTTGAGAAAACCTAACATATCATGCATACTCACTAACTGTACAAGAAAAGAATATTAACCTTGAAAGTTGAGTGGAAAAGCCTGAGCTCGGCTGCAAAGTCGGCTTCTCTCTCTCTCTCTCTCTCTCATGCATATATCATATGAGTCTTGGGTTTAGGTTACATTACTCTAATTATATTATTATGAATAAACTAATTAAGCCTAATAAAAACAGTTTTGTGCTAGTTCCAAAGCAAAACAGAGAGACAGAAAGACTGCAGGTTCCTTGCTCTCTCTAGCTAGCTATCCATCTATTCATTGTTTTTCAAATTTTTTTATTACTTTTTTTTTCTCAACTGTCTTGTCTGAGTGTCTTTTTCTCAAGTGCCCTGAGGCTTCTTCACTGGCCCTAAACAAACTTTGCAGGCTTTATTTTTTATTTTTATTTTTTTTCCTGTCAGATTGTGAAGGTATCTGCCAAAGCTATAAAAGAACCCACAGAAGCCTCTGCAGAAAGCTCCAGCAAACTTTCTCTTCACATAAACCCAACCCAACACCCACCCAGAAAAAGATAAGAAGAGATATTAATAAAACCACCCAAACCTTTCTCTATGGACTTTCATCTTAAGCAATGGAGAAACCAGCATGAGTCAGAGGAACAACAGCCCTATTCTTCTGCTGCTGCTGCTGCTGCTGCCGCTGCCAAGATACCAAAACTTGAGCCCCATCTAACACAAACACAGCCTGAACCAGCATCTGGGTATGCTCTCCCTTTGTTTGTACCTGAACCAAACACCAAAGTCATCAGCAGCCTGTCAGCATTTTCTGAATCTACTACACCAGCTTCTGCCACCAGATTTCCCAGTAGGATTTTTTCTTCTTTCTCTACTTTTCTTGTTTATGACCGACACAAACCCAGAAAAGTGGGAGTCTTTTCTTACTGTTTTGGTGGGTGTTAATTTTTATTTCTTGGGTCTGTTTTGTTTTTCTAGGAATGGGGAGCTTCTTCAGCTTGACTCAGTGGCAAGAGCTTGAGCTGCAGGCTCTGATATTCAGGTACATGCTGGCTGGTGCTGCTGTTCCTCCAGAACTTCTTCAGCCAATCAAGAGAAGCCTTGTGCATTCTTCTCCATACTTGTTCCACCACCCTCTTCAACAGTACCCTGCCTGTAAGTATTTACCATAAGGCTAGGATAAAAATTAATGTTTTACTTCGATGATTTCTACCAAGCATTACATGTCCATCAAGTTATTACATCCAACACCTTGTGTGCCAGTGTTGCAATCCGGGTACTGGGGAAGAGGGGCCATGGATCCGGAGCCGACCCGGTGCCGGAGGACAGATGGCAAGAAATGGCGGTGCTCCAGAGACGTTGTGGCCGGTCAGAAGTACTGCGAGCGTCACGTGCACCGTGGACGAAACCGTTCAAGAAAGCCTGTGGAAGTAACCACAACAACAACCACCGCTGCCGGTGGCGGCGGAGGAGGAGGAGGAGGGACTCTTAATGCTACCACCAACTCACTTGTTACTGTTGCGTCTTCGTTGGGAAGTGGGTCGTCGGGTGGGACTCATTTTGCTCTTTCTGGGTCATCTCCTTCCATTGATCTGCTCCAGCTCAACCAAAGGTAAAGCAACCACCAAACTGTTCTTGTACCTTTTTCTATTGGGTTTAAATGAAATTTGGATCATCCTAGCTCAACGATTTGACCCAACAAACTGAAAAAATTGAAATGAGTGTAGCATTGAATGAAGCCATTAAATTCTCTCTCTTTTTGTTGATGGCATGAGAGACATGGGATTTGATAATAATAGAATCAATCTCATGGGCCCTGTTGTCTCCTCTGTAGTACTAATACAGGTGAAATTTTTATCTTAATTCTTAATCTTGGCAAAGGCATGGTTAGTAATGTAATGCTTCAAATCTAAGAAAAAAAAGGGCTTCAGCCTATAGATGTTGTACTAGCAATGTCCCCAGCACTTTGTCAATATGTTTCCAAACTCATTTCTTAGCTCTTACTTTGCTTCCTGCCGCCTCTTGTAGCTCTTCGGAGTCCAAACCTGAGAACATGAGCTTCTTTGAACCACGCAGGGAGGTTCCGGGAGGTGCTCAATCCGACAGCCATATCTTGCGGCCTTTTTTCGATGACTGGCCGGGACAACTCCAAGAACCACCGGACAATGGAAGAAGCAATGCTAGCTTAATGAACTCTGCTACCTCCCTCTCCATTTCGATACGGGAAAACGCATCATCAGATGTGTCGCTGAAGCTATCTACCGGCAATGGAGTCGAACCAGGCCAAGAGCGTGAGCAGCCGCAATTGAATTGGCCAATGGGATGGGGCTCAAGCCAAATGGCTTCAATGGGAGGGCCTCTCGCAGAGGCACTGCGGTCTTCCAACTCCAATTCCTCACCCACCAGTGTTCTGCATCAGTTGCCTCGCATCTCTGCCTCTGAAACTAGCTTCATTACCACCTGAAAATCATATCAGACTCTTCCAACGTTCTTTTCTCAGTTGCCTGTATAAATTGAATGCATTTTCATTCTTAAATGGACCAGAGTTAATTGCTTGTTTAATCGAAAACTTTGATGCTAATTTCTTCAAGAAATTCAATCACAGATTGCTTGTGTTCTAGTAAAGAGGAAATGTAGATTCAAACTCATACATATTGAGAATCACAAAATTTGCGGCTCTCCGAATATGATTATTCAATAACTTACAGAAGTTATTCATGTGTGTGACCACAAATCAGCTGCATTCTATCTATACAATGGAAAATCTCTATAGCTGACGGTTACCGAGTTTTACCTGGAAAATAATTACAGAAGGATTTTTCACAAACATGGAACATTAGTCTACTTTAAAGGCCTAAGTAGGGTTGGTCGTCTGAACTCTACGTTCACCTTTTTGAAACTTATGTTCTGCCTCTACACTCTTGACCTTATTCTTCTGACTTGGAGTCGCCTAGCTGCCAAAGTTGGCAACATGCATGGACTGCACTCTGCTTTATTAGCCAATATGTATTGGCGTCTTTGCAGCAAGATGTAGACATTCTCAGCACCAGAACTATATTAGAATCAAAATCAGCCTTTGATGGGTATTGTTTCCTTATTCTCTACTAGAGCATAGACCACAGCTGTTCTACAAGGTGCATATAGTTGGAAAGAATGAGGCCGCTCATCGAACCATCCGTCCTGCATATAATCATATAAGGGTTTAACATCTGAAGTTTGTATATAATTGGGCAGAAAGAATCAAAAGGACTCGGAGAATGAGCATAGCAAAATAATCTTACAACTGTGAAGTATTCAGCAGTGTGAGCAATTCTATTGAAACCTCCAAATATCGACTCATCTGAATCCAAGACAATCTGGAAGGAACACAAGAATGTATATGATACAGGACAAAACGAAATTTGAGTGGCATGCGCATAAAATTCAATTTTGAAAAAGATGCACGAAAAATAACATCAAAACTGGTGAGGATTGAGTTCTAATTGGTCAAAATATCCATGGCATATTCCCAAACCATCAGAATCAACATAAGAACCCCTCATTTATAGGACCCACCCGCATTTGAACATGATTTTTGGATTCTGCTATTATCCGTCTGTGAGTCGTACTAAATACTAGCATATTTGGGATTAAACCACCTACCCATCTCAAGATGCAGAAAAAGACTTACAAGTATATCAATGCTAGCAAAATTGTGAAAAACAAGTGGATTTGGCAACCCAACTCAGAGTACTAAATAGAAGTTGAAAAGGATATACCGATATACCTTATACTTTCCTGGCTTTAAGCAGCCTACTCGGTAGTCTGAATAGCTGTTACTCCAATGAAAATTGAAGACAAAAATCAGGTTTCCTCTTTCAAAGACAATAACCCTGTCTCCTTCATCCTTCCGAGATATATATTGGTGCTCAGAAGTCATGAACTGCATCAACAGTTGATCAATTTTCATACTAGAAATGAGCAGCTGACATTAAATCAGATTGAGCTTTTAATTATGTAAAAAATCTATGGAGTTTTAAAGCCATTGGGAAACAGCTATAAAAGCAATCTACGCCCTAAGCAACTAAGGCTAGCAAAACTTACACTATAGGTTTCTTCAAGATGCTGCATTGCTCGATCAAATTCTTGCAACCCATGATATCTTAGATATTCCGCATCTGCCTGGAATTCATAACCAACAATGTTCATAAAACATGTAGCAAAATGAAAAGCCGGGAAGGTTATGCACAATATACTAGTTGCAAGGTCAAAATACCCTTAAACAAAGTACCAAGAACATAAAGCTTTTGCAAATAAAATAACCCAGGAATATAAAACAAGATATGCAAAGTGTGTAACTTAATAGCAGTTCAAGAACTTTAAGTAGAACATAAATTTTCAAACATGATTTAACAAAGGGATGGCAATGGGTTGGAGCATCTGTCAAGGCACATGAATAATTGTCAAAGAGCAAGCCCCACTCTCCAACACAGATATTTCCTCCTACCAAACAGAAAACAGAATAGAACACAAATAACATTTCAAAAGGGGCTTTGTTTATACCTATCAAACAGCCGTCCAACTTGTGCTCTATTGACGTGTTGAAATATTTTTCGAAAATTCCATAATTATCACTGATGTTTTTTGTGAAGCGTTTTGCATGTTTCCCGTAAAGACATTATGCTACTCTTACCTTTTTTTTTTCTAGTCAAATTTGTAGAATATGATTTAATGGTTCATGATGAAATTGGAGGCATTCCCAGGTTAAGAAGTATTTATAAATCTGGTCTCATCAGCCAATGGTCCAATGATGTGTTAAAACCCCCCGAGAAACGAGTCCTATCTATCAACTGTAGGGGAAGCACCAGATTCAGCAGACCATAACTTTGGAGTGTTTTAATTAAGGATCTTTTGAGCAAATGCACACTTGGACTATAAGATGAGTCAGAACTTACAAGATCAAATCTACGCCGGCATTTGTCGAAACTGTTATTGTTCCCAGGAATTATTTTTCCTGTTGGAAGTTGTTGAACACCTCTTGGAAAATCAATCCACTCTGAGCAAAAAAAGAGTTAAACCACAAACACTAAAGTGAATACCAGTTCAATCTAATGATAAGATCATATACAATAACTTGGTGTAATCTTACCAGGATGTCCAAATTCATTCCCCATAAAATTCAGATATCCTTCTCCACCTAATCCCATAGTAATAAGCCTAATCATTTTGTGTAATGCTATTCCACGATCTATAGTGGGAGTTGATGGTTTGTCCAGAGCCATGAAATCATACATATCCTGAAACAAGTTCAGAATATTAGATGAATAATTCAAAAAGATTAAGAGACATGACTTGCACACTATTTGTAATCATATTACACGAAATAACAATAACTAAATAATTTCCAATACTGGTATATGCTTGCGTTCATAAATAGATATAGAGAAATGGGTAGTTGAATATATATATATATAGACCAGTTGCCAGGTCCAGGATCATGGCACATTTAGGTTTATGGAATGTGAACATTTACATGATCATTTATCAACTACTTCCAAATAATACTGAAAAAGTAAAATGACCAAGATATTTCTCATATAAAGGACTAATTAAGAGAGCAGTATCCTAAGAACAAAGGTCACAATTCATACTTAGTAGCTTGCCATATTAGGGGCATAATAAAATCACTGCACAAGCTATGATATCTTGATGTTGTAAAGGGTTGTACGAGGGCACAAGTACGAAGGATTGAATGCTTGAGAATTTGTACGAAAATGACTACCAGTGATCATGTTCATAAAGGTCAATGCTAAGGTTCACGAACAGGACTTCCTATTGAATTTTTTTTTTACCCCCAACACTACTAAGCTACCCAGGCTTCTATACTTCATCTAACAATGATCAAATTTATCTATAGTAACGGATGAAACATGTTTCCTGTATTGAAATAGGTATGTTAAACTCTGCATTAAGAAAAATAAAAATCAACCATTTTGTTAAAATGTTGATTGAACAGAGAGAATGTCTGTAAAGTAAAATCAACTGGGTATTTACATAGGCATCGAGTTGAATCTTTTCGTGTGCAAGTGTCCTTTAAGATGTATGATATGTGCATGCAAGGAGAACTTATATGACCTTGTCCATCAACCAGAACGCAATTGTTTTGTCACCAACAAGAGCTTGATCATGACTTTCGGCATAAGAAATACACTTCTCCTGCCACCTTCTGTTGGTCAGTGTGTGAACAATATCACCCATTTGCCAGTCTTCATCCATTTTCCTACAACAAATTCGATGACACAATAAGGCAACAAGAAGTTGATCGATTTTATTCATGAACGTCAGCTAGATTGGTGATACAAGACCCTGATTTCAGATATGTCCAAGAGTTAATTTTCAAACTTTTATCGCAACTTACTGGAGGAGCTCGATCCATTTATCAGCAATAGCCATATGCAAGCGATAATCGAATCCAATACCGCCATCTTGAACAGGAACACAGAATGCTGGCATTCCACTAACCTGTAATCACAAATGAGCATAAGAACTATAGCGCCAATGAATAGTGCTGGAACTATGATCATTAAGGTTTTAAACTAACTAGACAAACTCTACTAGGTTTAGACTTGTAAATCCATAAACAAAAGAGCTGGAAATATGGCTAGTGTTTGCATGCATATCAAAAAGTTTTATCTAGAAAACAGTCATCATTAGTGTTGGAATTCCACTAACCAATGATAGAATGTGCATAAGAACTATAACAGTCGATAAATAGTGTTCACAGATTGACACTATGATCATTAAGGTTTAAACTAATTAGAAAAATTTACTAGATTTAAACTTGTAAATCCATGTGATAACGAAAGAGCTGGATCATATGGCTAGTGTTTGCATGCATATGTCAAAAAGCTTTTCTAGAAAACACTCAACAAACTTAAAGGGTCCATTTGGTTCGTAACTCATAACCCGTCGTCCCTTTTACAAGAAACATTAAAATTTTGTTGACTTGAAACAAGCTATATATTAAATGGTCGTCTGAGCAGAAACAATCATTTGGCAATGTAATTGCTAAAGAAAAACCTTCCATGTGTCAGAAATGAGGGTAAAAGTAGGACGAAAGAAAATTAATATAATGACAAAAAGAAATAAAAACTTGGTAACATAGAGTAACTTATTTTAAGTTCCTGAAGCCAATAAATAAGTTATTTTCAGTTCACTGCACTGCGAATCTAAATACAATAATACATTAATAAAGAAGTGATAATTTCCAACACAAAAGGATGCTCAATATTACTTCTGAAAGGGAATATATAACATACATCTTCACCAATGCTAACAGCTTCAGGGTAGAGCCCGTGAATCAAATCATTAACCAGCATCAGGTAAGTAACAGCATCTACATCTGTTGCTAATCCAAAATACTCACTGTAATTTCCAGTAAATGCTACCTACAAAAAGTTGAACCGATAAGTAAATAAGTAAAAAACATAAGGAACCTGGCATTGGGAAATAAAATAAAAGTGAAACACTGTAATGTAGCACATGCAGTGAAAAATTTATTTCCTAACATGGACAATTTTGTTATTTTGCATGTATAGAAAATTCTCTTGCATATTCCTTAACTAACCCTTCATCCCAAAAAGTAAAATCGAGCACATCAAGTAACATATCCAAAGCATTTCTAATACCGATTCATTGAACACCACATATCACAATATAGTATTCATGATTAGGAACTGGACTTTGCATGTGTTACCTACAATACTTCCGTGTAGTCCCCCTAGTTTCTAACAAGTCACTTTCAAACTTTTATTAATCATAGAATACAATTGTGGCATGAAACAATGCATCAAGGTATGAAATATAAATACAGTGATTTGTGGGAGCACTAAGATTGATATTGGATATAAAATCAATGAAAACCAATGCTTGCAATAGACAGGAATGAAAGAAGTCTATAAAAGTTTGGTAGGATCTTAAGTAAATGATATTATGATATGCTAATCTGTTTTAATAACACTAAAGAATGAATAGCATGCAAGATATTCAATGGCATAATATTATTAGAGTATAGTTAAGCGTTGATGTAATGAAAATACAGTAATACAATTATCTACATAAAATCACACAATGGAAGCTTAAATAATACCTGCAATCCATGGTGAGTGTACATCATTGAAGTCACACCATCAAATCTGAACCCATCAAACTTGAATTCTTCCAGCCACCATCTGGCATTTGAGAGAAGATACCTTAAAACCTAGATGAACAGTTAGAATTAGTACCCCTGACGACCACAGGATCTCACAACAGCAACATACTGTTAAATGTTTTGAAAAAGAAAGCACACACCTCCCAGCTTCCATAATTAAAAAGGCGAGAATCCCACATCCAATGGTATCCTCGGGACCCAGAGTGGAAGTAGTGACTATCAGTTCCATCGAACATGTTCAGCCCATCCAACGTGTTATTTGATGCATGGCTGGATGTGTTGAATATTAGAAGTCAAATATAGAAAAGAAATAAGTTCATAGACTAATAATGTATATAAGTTTAAAAGTATGATTCATGAAGAGATATTTGAATAACATACATAGTGAGTATTTCATATTATCAACCCAAATAAAAGATAGAAAAATGTGTTTCATACACTAAATACTCAAGGAAGACAAATAAAGATACCACAACTAGTTTAGAAAAAAAAGTTATTGAAAACTTCGTCAGTAGTTCTGTTAAGCCCGGTGGCGAGCATGGTGAGCCAAAGGGCGGTGGTATTTAAGCTTGTATAAATACCACATTTTTATTTCTATAACCTCAATTGTGAGCACTCGAGCTTAAGTACAGAGTTTTTATAAACAAATCTATTATAATGTCAAAATGTGCAGATCTAATAAAGAGAAAAAGGCATGTCCAATATGGAATAAATATGTTCCCAGAAACTTATGTTGCATCTCCTATGCAATATTAGTCGGTACCTGTGAACAATATCCATGAGTACAAGCAGACCAAGTTCATGAGCTCTATCTATTAGAGACTTCAGATCGTCAGGGGTTCCACAGCGGCTGCTAGGTGCAAAAAAATTGGTGACATGGTACCTGCATCACAGAAATAGAAAAGTGGAAGTTCACCTTTAGAGAACAAAGGGAAGATCAAACACACACAAACAAGTGCCAACTGCAATATTGGCTACCGCATCCAAAAGATAACATGGAGTACAAAGTGTTGGAGCATATGCTAAAAAAAGTAATACCCAAAGCTGGCATAGTAGGAATGCTCTTGAATAGCCATGAGCTGAACAGCATTGTAACCAAGCTTTTTAATGCGTGGTAGCACATCATCTCTGAATTCAGCATATGAGTTAATTTTAGGCTCCTGCAACACGAGTCAATAATACTATGAGGGTAGAAAAGTTTAACACATAAATGAAATAAAATAAAGGAGTCTAAGTCAGGTTTGTGACCCATGAACTTTGGATACTTTTCATAGGTAGAAATTTAAAATGCTTAGAAACAGATGAAGTTTGATGCTGTTATTTAACCATACAAGATGACAGTAACTATACAAGATGACAGACGTAAGGGATAGATATTTAGGCATCTTTCCAAACTTTCAATGGTCCAATTGTATAAAAATTCAGGTATTCATGGAATGGGGTCTAACTAAGGGTTGGGTTCAGGTTGTAAAGGACCGAACTCCTGTCCAGCTCGAAATTCAACTCAAAATGAAGATTTTCATTCTACTTGACCCAATTTCAAAGCTCAGCCCCAACTTGCCCAGATTCATATTGGGTTTTGGCAAACATCCCACCCAAGGAATACCCCCTAGCTTTAAAGTCATTAACGCAAACTATCAAACTGGATAAAAAGGTTCTCCTCTTAATTACCAAAAAATGCACAATATTTGCCTTGCACTTGGGCTCATCCAAGTTGATATCTGATGGGTTTTCTTGAAAAAGATGTGTCGTACATTCAACAAAAAAAAAAACATGTATCACACTATTTTTCCAGGTCCAAGGGAGGGTAGGAATTTGTGGGGTACATGCCAAATGAACTCCTAACTTCAGGCCACTAAAGACTACCTATGCTTGTGAAAAAAAATCAAGAGATTCTAAAACCAAGATCCTGCACCTCTACAGCATGGTAAGTGTTGACCTAAGGTAAGGTTTATTACAAAGTAACAGGAATATCAAAAAATAAAAGAACAGAAACACTACACAATAATTCTATACATAAGCCAGAGGGGTGGCAATGCATACCGTGCTACTCATTCCAACATGTGCCTCGTAAATGCGAAGTGATTGTGGTCTCTTTGGCTGAGGATGTTGAAACACATACTTTTCCTGAAAAATAAGCGATCAGCATTAACCATGAAGACTGCAGCAGAAATACAAAACATGATTATCTATGAAGCATTTGAACTCAATTGAAAATCTTAACATCGTGCCAAATTAATTCAGGGATATCTATTTTTATTTTTTTTCTGACCTAGCCTATCCCACCCTCCCTCACCACTTGGGCTAACCCTAGGGATATCCTATATTCCTATATATAACTCAATGACTAATATAAGAATCCTAGGCAAACATTTATGATTTGTGAATCATCCTCTCTCCACACAAAGAGTTACCCCAATTGAGCTTCAATAGTATGGTTATTTTTTATTTTTTGTTCTTCTAAGTTGTTACAGTGCAGCATTTTGAAATTTAAAGAGAATTTCTATGGAAGTTCCAGACATGAAGTAATATAATTCTACCCTACTGCAGCCTTTCTTCTAACCAGAACCCATAGCGTTCTTAACTATATAATGCATAAATAGTTTTAGTATATGCTTGCAGAAATACCCAGACACCAAAAAATCTGTTAAAAACAAACCTCTTCTGGTGGATCATAGTATATGCCATTGTATGGGATTTCAGCTGGAGCCTGTACTGAAAACTTGATCCAAGCAGGAATTGAGTCTTTGATGCCTGAAGGAGTATCCATACGGATCTGCAATTTCACATAACATATTAGATGAACAAGACAAAGTTCTCTTATGGCAATAACATTATACTGGTAAAATCAGTTCTCTTATAGTGGATGTTTATCAGATTTCACATAACGTTCACCTGAAATTGTAGCATGCCTTGGCAACTATTGTCTTATTCCCACAAAAAAAAAATTGTACAAGAGACAACGTTCCAATAAGCAACATATATACTCAAACTTCCTTAAAAAAATTTCATCATTTGACTTGTTCTTAGACAAAATAGTTAAGGTATATTTAGCTTCTTCTTTTTTTAATTTTTTTTTTGAAAAGAAAGGTATACTTATCTTATTAAAGAAAAAGAAAATATTCTTTTTATTTGCTTTACCTTCAAGTAATAAAATAATAGAAAATCCCCAAAGTTCAGTAGAGGTAGACAAACAATCATCCACAAGAAATGTTACCTTCACTCGAGAACCATGCGGAATTGCGGGTGAGCCATCTGCATTGTTTGGCAAAAAGATCTCCCAGACCCCAAATTCATCCTGTTTACATATGGTACATGAGCAATGTTGTTGAACAAAAAATATTATCATGCAAGCTTCATGTCAGTCATGCATTCTTTTGGTCACCATCTAGGAAGTCCCACAGCTAAAGTACCAAAAACATACCCGAGTCATCACATCCGCATTCATATTCCAATTGTTGAAATCTCCAATTAGTGATGCTGACTGAAAAGGGCAACAACAAGATCAGAAGAATTAAAAAGAAGGAAAAGAAAGAAACAACTTTGACAAAAAAGAACAAAAAAATAAGCAGAAATATGCTATCTCAACTAATCAAATAAAACCCTCATTGTTCCATCAAAGGAATAAATAATAAAATACCTTTGTAGGCACATATGAATATATGATTTCAAAGCTACAACTTAGAAAAGCATATTTCAAAACACAAGGGACAATAATATCACATTAACAATAAATCCCAGAGATAGAAAACTGAGGCCCAACAAAATTCAAAGAAACTTCAGTTGAACTGGCTGTTTCAGAGTCTTACGACCATTAGGTTGAATTATATTGCAAACCCTCCATCCTGCCATGAAATCTATAAATTTCCATCCAGTTGATAAAAGACTTTCCATAGGTGAAAAAGACTGAAAATACTAACCTTCAATATAGTTCTGGATAATTCGCAGTCATATAACTTAGTTTCAGAATGCAAATCGAAATCATGGTTCGATAATACTGAACTGCTTTTTTTTTAATTACTTTTTATATATAAATATTTTCCTTTCGGAATATGAAAATCAATGTACTAAACTGCTGAAATGTCATTCTTGCAACATCAAGTAAGGTTTGAGTTTATTATGGTTTAGCAGTGAGTTTGCATGCATGCCAGCATATAAATGTCTGTGTCTATTACATTGTTACATAATGTAGGTACTAGACCAAGGGCAGAAGAGGATTCCAACCTAATCACAAATTGAACACACTATATCCATTATAATTGGCCATAATAAGTTATCCTTACGTAAAGAGTAACTAACAGCAAAAAGCAAAACCTTAAAATACCAAAAGAGGCAAAACGAACCTTAGCTCCAGGTGCCCACTCCCTATAAGTGATACCTGTGGCACTGAAAAAAGAGTTTGAGATTATAATCAGCATAAAAGATCTGAAAATATTTTTACACCAAAAGATATTACCACCAAAATAAATATAAAAAAGGAATGTAAGACGGTAACGAGCAAACAAACTACATAAAATGCCACTGCCGCCATAAATTGGAAGAGAGTGCATCTTGATTACACATGTATGTGCATAATTCAAAGACCTGCTAGCCTGCCGGGGTGATATTTGTCACATACCTGTTGTGAACCTGAACGTTTCATGCAAATTTACCTAGAATGCATTATGCCACAGGCCATGCACACTATTACTAAATGGATTGCATGAAAATTTTTGACAGCAAATTTTCTATTTTCTCAATCCTTGGAACAAAATATATTGAAGTGTCCTCTAATCAACAAAGGGGCCTTGGGAACACATGTCACTTTACTTAATATGCTGAACTTTTCATACTTGAGAATTATAAAGCCTATAATTGGTACTCAATCTATTACACTAAGTAGTTTAGAAGATTAAAGCATCTGTTTTGAAATGCTAGAAGGTATTTGAGACACAAGCATGAAGTAGGATGGAATACTTTCTCTTTCCCTCAGCTGTACTTGACCTTATACATCACCTCTCTAATAGTTTGTTTTACATATTAATTGCCGTTATATATTAACAAGAACAAGAGACAAGTAAAAATTGGTTCACAGTTACTAAATTTAGTAAAATACACGAAACATGCAAAAATGCTTTGACTCTTGCAGAGATCAGACAAAAGTAATACCTGCGTGTGAACCCAAACTTCTCATAGCCACGAGAAAACACCTCCAAACCACCTTCATACTTGTCAATTTCCTCACGCAGCCTTTTGTATTGTCCATAACTGAGCACGGTATTACACAATAAGTGAATGCCTATAACTTAATTTGGAAAAAAGCAGGCAATAAACATTTATAGGAGGAAAATAGAAAAAAGTAACAAAATTCAGTGCACTATCGAAACAAAAAGAAACTTGCAATTATAACATAGACCAGCTAGCTAGCCATTAGTCCATTACTGCGCTGATTGGCTTGATGGGGGAAAGGACGTTACTATTTTTCATTCTTTTCTCAACTTCAGGCAATCATCCATTTCAGTAGTTAGATGCATTGTTTATACATGCAAATGTGAAAGAGCAACCTACCGGTAGTCAAGATGATCACGGAAGCCCTTCAGAAGTGGATCTATTTCATATATCTTTTGCCCAGTGCCAGGTGGTGGAATTGATTTTGTACCAAAACTTAATTTCCCTTTCGAGCGAGTAGGTGTTTCCTCACCCTTGGCTTTATCATCATCAACATTGCCCACATCTAGAGAAGAAACATCACTTTTGTTCGCTTCATCCTCAACCTTCTCATCATCTTCCATTGTTACACCTTCTACATCATCAAGCTCCTAAACGAAAATCATAAACCACAGAAACAATTTGTTGTGTAGATTCAAGATGTCAAATAGAAATTGCTTTTCTGCTCATCATCTAAAAATCTTCAAACTGAAACTGGAATACTTTTACAAAACCATAAATGATAACACAGAACATAACTCGTATGCAAATAATGTGTATCATAAACCTGAAGATCCTCTGAAACTGTGCTGGGAGCTTCCAATTGCTCTGTCAACGGTGAAGAGCCATCACTCTGGCCTCCAGGAACAAGAACTTTTTTTGATGCAGCAACAGTTAAAGAAGAGAAATCGGAATCATTCGAAGACTTTCCAGCAAAGATCTTCCCTACAAACAAGCATCAATTTAGCTTAAAATATATAACTTGTCAACTAATACAATGTAGACAAGTACTGATAAAAGAAATTTTCTTTTTTACATGCTAGTTTCATCTTCGACAAGAAAATTAACTGCACGTTAAGCATATGTACATATCAACCCCAATATGATTGGCATTTACTCCAATTTGAAACACATAACCGAAAAGAACAAACAGAGGAAAACAGTGTCTCCTCTAAAATCCCATTGGCACCACAAACCCGATCACTTTCCTCAGCCATGTCAAAATTGATGCTTCTTCAGGGTTCCAAGCAGCATGGGCCCCTGAATCAGCAAAAGGGGTAATCCTCGACAGATATGGATCAGTGCCAAGCTCATCATCTTTATGCTTTTTAATTCCCACATTTCCAATTAGACGCTCAATTTTTTTCTTTATTACAAGCACATTATTCCAATTTTCCAAAGCTCGCTAGTCGCTACCGATCCAAGTAAGCTCCAACGAAGAAGCTGACGAGTAATAATTAGTCTATCGTAACTTCCAAAACAAACGAGGCCAGAAAAGTACACCAATCTGATGCAAGTAATTAATTACTGTTCTATTAACAGCTCCTCCCATAGCCAGAAAAAACCGAGAAATCGAACGCAGAATTGCAGAAACGAATCGACTAAAAGCGTACATTTCTTAAAAAAACAAATACAGAGGAGGAGGATGAGAGGGAATACGAGAGAAGGAGGAGGTGTTGTCGAGCAATAAGCAGAGGGTGGTGGACCGCCGATCGCCATTGAAGTTGGAATGCAAGGAGGACTTGAAAGGCGAAGGTATGAGGGGGAAGCGTATTCCCGAGAGAGTGGAGACCATCTTCTTGCTTGCTTGTTCGTTCTAGGGTTTCTTATTCGGGAGAGAGATCAAGATCTCGAAGCGGTTTTGCTGAGTTTCGAAGGGCACCACACCGGGCCTCCCGGGAGAAACGTGATTTGAGTGAGGAGCAGCAAAAATCGGAGAGAGAGATCAAGCGTCTCTCGTTTCCAGTAATGTGTTGTGGCGCTTGAGTGTGGGGTTTTGGCTACTCGCTACCTGCTTGCTACGTGTGCAGTCCAGAATTGCATGGGAGTGGGTGGGTGGGACCCAGTCACTCGCGTTTTCGATCGTCCATCGTAGTTGGGATTTGAGTTTTCCCCATTAAAGCATTATTTTTTTGGCTCAAGGCGGAAATAAAAAAAAAATTAAGGAGGCTAACTACCAAAAAAAAAAAAATGAGGCTCCACGTTGGAGATGAGGAACGAAGGGCTGTGGAAAGCGGGGCCATTGGGGGATATTTTTGTGTTTTGCGCCCCCTCTCTAATCAAATGAAAAAGGTCCCTTTCGTGATACTATTTTTAGGAGGGGGAGATACTGTTTTTTTTTCATGGATCATTAAGCATATTCCACACTAGTGTTTTTTCGATGCCTAAAATTAAGAATTATGAAGAGGATATTCTTCTAGCAATCTCAAGTCATCGAGTATCATATAATATAATTTTATAAAAATTGAAATTATTGACGTAATTTTTCAAAGATGAACATGATGAAATGAATTAAGAGCTACCTTATGTTGTGCAAATATGAAGAAATACACCAAGAACAGTTCCGATTATTGAACGTCATTTCCTCCCCTGGAATAGAAGTAGTCTAGCTAGTAGCTACCTCTCATTGTCATGCCCCATCATTGAAATCCCTTCACCACCTTAATTCGCAGAGTGATCTTTCATTGTGACGTCATTACTTGTTTCTTTCACTATGTCTCTCTCCATTATCAAACTCATGAGTCACACACTCGTAACTCAGTTTCACCTAACTACGAATGTACTGTGACTCTCCTCTGTATTGAATGTCCCAGTGGATTCTCATAAATATCTTAGAATGGTGACACTGCTTCAACCACACGCACATGTAATACTGTGAGTCTCAATCTCTGGTTGTCCCAATCCGTCACACAAACTTGGTTTTGGGGGAACGTCTTGAGTATTTTGGGCACTAGTGTTCCGGATTTTTTCAAGACTTCACTTATAAGGGGCAAGATAGAGATTTACATATCCAACGGTCCAGATTATTGCTGACATCCCTGAGCACTAGTGCTTTAGGCATTGTAGAATTTTCTTTTTAGCTCCATCCAATAATTAAAGTATAGCCAAAATGACACTCAAATGTATTTCCGTGATTCTATATGTACCAATGGGTTCCGAAACGAATTTCCAGACTTGGTGAAAATTGTCGCAGTGTTCAAACGGTGGCGAAACAACATTGTTTGAACAATCTCTCGCCATTTCAACTAAAGTCCGCAAGTTCGCTAGTTTGTTTGAGAACGTGCATGCTCGTAGTTATTGCTTATTGGTTTTGATAAATAGGGATGTTAAACAGCCCTCCAAAATGTGAACAGTATGGCTGCTTGCTGTGTGTGTTTTAATTCATAATTTATCTACAAAAGCCTTGTAGCTAATGAGAAAGACGGTTAAAGTTAACTTTATTACCCGCGAGATGAGCATCAAATTATAATAGCAATCAACATAAGTAAAAAACTGGTATGATCACACAAAAGTAAAAGACAAAATAAAGGAATTAAACTGATAATGGAGGTTCAAACAAGCTTTAAAGATACAAAGATACATAAAATAAGGCTAGCACTATCTTGGTAGTTGGTACTTGGTAGCAGATATGAAATGTTATGCTTGCCCCTACTGACTTGGGAGTCTATAGAAAATGGTATATTATTCCTAGCATTGTCGGCTAAGTGAGAATTATGTTTAGGTAAAGTGTCTTGATCCTAACATAAACGGTTGGTGGGGGTAGTGTCTACGTTAGTCGACATATATATTTAACTATGGGTAAAACATTTTGCACCTAGCGCATAGGCGGAAATTAATCGGACAAGTGAAAAGTACTCATTGGTTAAATATCCTATTTAATCGCCTAGGCGGGAATTAATCGGGCTTAGGCGAATATTTAACCATGAGATCATAACATTTTGCACCAAGTATTCCTTTTTGGGAAATCTCAGTCCTATTTAAGTTGCAAAATCATAACAGAGTGGTACTAGTGAACACCGGTAGAGCTTAGTGTATGACAGTGAAGTATGTGTACCCCAGACTTGAAACTAGTTTGCCAACACGTCTGTATCACGGACTATTTTCATAGACGGGAGCACAACTGCAGCCACTGGATTTTTCTCCATACCACCGCCTTCATCAATTATCAGCCTGAGGCCTTCAATGTTAAGTTTCCCATGATGGCCGCTTACAATAACAGTTGGAGTCTTTGTCAGTTCCTATAAGATACCAAAACACCAGCAAATGTCTAGATTTCAGTTACATTCCATAGTATGAGCTTATATAACAAATATCAGTTAACCCACAAAATTGAAAATCTTTATCAAGAATAAACATAAGAAACTCATGGAACAAAAAGAATCTCGGGACCCTAGACCGGGAAAGTTTCACTAAAGAGGAATAGTGATATCAAGGGCCTTTTCCATTATAGCATCAACGAGAATGCACATTTGAGTGCGCATTCTCTTATGTGCAGTTGATTAACAACGACATAATACAATTGCACGCCGTTGGCAATCCACCAGCCATAAGTAAATGCACACTTATCAGCTGATATTAAGAGGTATAGAGCCATCACCTCTGGTATATTCCAAACATTTTTCCGGCCACTCAGAGCCTCTATCTTAGGCACCCGAGTATCTCTGGCTTTCAGAAACTCCAACTGCTGTTTGACATCTTTATCTTTCTCCAAACCAGCGTGCACAGCAATCAATCTACAGTGTTTGGTTTCACCCTCAATCTCTATGCAGACATCATCCTGGAAAAAACGCACATCAACAAGACCCACTAAGGTTCATCATTTGTTCTCAATTACTGCATTACACAGCACACACAAAATGGAAAGCGAAAATTTTTCTTCTCAAGTTTCCACAGTGACTCTAATCAAATGCTAGAGTCCTAAAAATATAAGATGAGAGCAAATAAAACAAGCCTGACCTCTTCGTGTACCCAAACCATATCGGCAAGAAACTTCTTATGATCATCAGGAACTGCCTTAACCAAATCTGTCCATAACAATTGTTCAGAAAGTTAGAAAACAAAATCATGTCACTGAATTTACTGATAAAGCACAGAAACCAGTCGAAGTATAGACCACTAGTTATGCATTCATAATCTGGCAAACCAAGATTGAAACTAAACACTTGCTATGGTGTATAGCGGAAACAATGACTTAAATTCAAAATAATGAAATGCATCAAATTGCCATGGAATAGATGAAAAGCAATGCATCAAACAAAATGGTTTTACTGCCAAATTGAACCAAGAATCACACTACTCAAACACAGAAGTTAATGACCACACAAATATTTAAATCATGTAAATACAACACTAAACAAGCACTAAAATCACTGAATACTAATAACAGAAGCAGACGTTCAACATGTAGACAACCAAGATGGGCACTTCCCAAATGCTATTCAATGTCTATATGATTCAACACAAAATAGACCAAACAAAACTATGTCAAAGGCAATTCATTAGCACCCAGATTGAAGAAACAGAGAATCAAACACAGATTAGGATTGAAAGCCATATCATATTACCAGCAGAGCCATGAGGTACCCCATAGGACTGAAAGGTGGGCCCAGCATCATAAATGGAACCTTGGTACTCAGTCCCTTTGGCCTTATTAAACCCCTTGATACTCCCAGCCCATCTCCTACCTTGCAAGTGCATTCTCTCATACCCATCACCCTTAAACCACCCTTCTCTCTCTTCATTGTCCTCGAACTCCTTCCACCCCTCACAAAACTCAGACCCGTCCGGTGGCGACGGCAAGACTCGCAGAAACGCCGCAAACGCAAAATCGTGGTTTCCGGCGATGAAGACGTGTCTCTGATTTGGGTAATTGGAGGGCAGGGAAATGAGAAAGTCCAGGACTTTTTGGGTTTCTGGGCCGCGATCGCAGTAATCGCCCAGGAAGATTATGAGGGCGGTCTTGAAATCTAAAGGGTCGATTGAGGATTCGAGATTGGACCAGAGATTTTGGAGCTTGGTGTGGAAGCCGTGGATGTCACCGATGCAGCAGACTAGTCTGGCTTTTGGGTCTGACATCTTTCTCTTCTTCTGTCGGAGGTTGAACCGGGGATTATATGTGGCGGGGATTCGTGGCTGATCGTCTTTGAAATAAAAGCTTTTTTTTTCCTTGCTTTTTTATTAAGACGAACAAACAATTACAAATGTCCACGTCGTTAAAGTTAAATATGCTCTCTAAATATCAATATTGTTCTTACTCCACGTTCGGAAAGTTGATACGGGTGTTAAAATGTCTGTAATTTTCAGTTCCCGTATCTTTTTTGGGCACGTAATATGCCTTCTTAAAGTTGTTAAAGGGACGAAGTATTCTTACGTGTGCGGTTATTTTTTAGTCGGCAGTTTCTATTTTTTAAGTTCCACTTAATTTAGAGAAGTTAGAAGACTAGTTACGGAACAATAGGTCTACAAAATATTGTGAACTGATATTCAAACTTGGTGACAATGAGCTTGTCATTGTCCCTAGTTACCTCGTTGTGATATTCAAGACAGTATATCATTGGCCTGAACCGGACAACTGAGTAAAGAGTTATGATAACCCAAAGTTTGGCCATTCGTAACCAATCTAAGGGTGCTTCAAGCCGAAATCAAGGAAAAATCCTTGTATGCGGCTTTTAAAGGAGAGAGAGGAAGAGAGCATCATCTAGGGTTTTGCATATATGCAAAACAATTTGATATAAAACATTGAGTTTAATACAAACAATATTCTGTTTGGCATCAAAGCATTTTAGTAATTGTCTTACAAAAGAAAAACAAAAAAGAGCTGAATCATAGCTGCTTTTGGGCAAAACCAGGACAAAAGAATGTAATAATGCACAAGATGGACTACTTTACACAAATGCTATCCTATGGTCTAAGACTCTCATATTTGTAGAAGTGAGGGGAACTGGTTATCTCCTCTGGAAGTTGAGGAACTTGATTCCATATGCAAACACAAAGAAGAAAAGGAGGACCCAACCAACATGGGCAGCTGCGACAGCCGGAAGGAAATCATAGTCAAAACCCAGCTGATCCTTGAGGAACTTCTTCAATGGCATAGTTCCATATCCAGGTAGCACAAGATCAGCATTTTTGTCACCCACTTGAGAGGTCACAAGGCCATAAAGTGTCCAAGCCACAGGTGAAGCCCAATAATACCACCTCCACCAGATGGGGATTTGCTGCAACAGATTGACAAATGTGATGAGCCCTTTGTATGCAAACACAAACAGAAATTCAAGTATGACAGATGCATTGTGCAATGTGTATTTGGATGTGATGTCACATACCGGTCTTGGAATGAGAAACCCGGAAAACAAATTCCAGAAACTGAGGAAAAAGGACATAACAATTGCAGCAATCTGGTGGCCTGGAGTGAGTGCAACAACCATCATTCCGTACATCGTGAAGTAGATGAAGCACATTAGAATATAGTAGTAGAACCATATGAATTTGGTTATTTTCCACTCGAATCCAATCATAGAATAGAGGATAAGAGTGTAAATAAAAGTTTGAATTGCAACATAGATTGTCTCTATTGCCACCTGCAAAATAAGTGAGATAACTTTTCAGTGAAGTATTATGAGCGATGGTATACTCCAACTTTAGTACCAAGTAAACAGAAGTAACCAATTTTGGTTAGACTCAGTAGGTCTAGAATGATTAAATTAAGTTTGTAAACCAATCTATCAGGTGTCTGCATTACCTGAGCAAATGCATAAGGCAGTTCAGAATACATCCCAGCCGCTCTTTCACGATAGAAAACTGTTCTTTCAATTGCAACAACTGATTGCACCGCGGAAGCGTTGGTAGCTCCAAGGAAAAGCACAGCAGCATACATAGCTCCCAAAAGGTTCATCAGATCTTGTTGTTGGGTTCTGTTATATGATAAGTTTAGTTAACATCAGATACATATACTAAAAGTATGATACAGTTAACTATGCAGTTGCAATCAATCAATTAAAATAATTTGTCTAAGGGAATGAGAGCTTACGTCTGTTGTCCCTTGTTCCAGAAGATAAGACCAAATAAACATCCAATGACTATTGTCATGAAGAATCGAATAGCGTTGTACTCAGGGTTTCTCCAATAAGACCAATGCATTTTCCAGAAACAAGCTTTGCATTGAACAGGGAAAGATTGGGAGTATTTGGTTGGGAAGTAGAGATCCTTGGACCCTGGCACCGGAGTACTAAGCTCTTTGATAAGCTCTTGATTCCTCCTAAAAGAACATCAAGAACGAGAGTGATCGAGAATATATAATAACTAGAAAGATAGGAAAAAGTAACCTTTACTCATGTGAGGAAGCAATTATATTTCGAGGAAAAGAAAAATCACACTTACTGGTAAAGTGAGGAGTTGGCATAAATGTCTGCAAATTCCACATCCAGTTGAGCCTCAACTGAAGGAGCAGTGACCTCAAGCATCCATGTAGCAGGATTGTACCCATCCCTAATCTTAGTGACCCCGGGAACGGCCTGTAATAGGTTGTGTAGATAGATGTTAATCCATAGTCCATTAAAAATCAGTATGATTCAGTAAGAAAGTCCCTGCTCAAATTTTCAAAGCAAAGATAAGTAAGGATGTACACAAAACCACAAGCACGAAGAAAGCTCACTTCAAAATATTCTACAAGCTTGTGAGACTGGCGACCGAGAGGTCCAGCATAAATAACTTGCCCTCCTCGTTTCATCAAAAGCAGCTGCAGGAAGCACAAATCAAGTTGGAAATATGTAAGGTGCACTAAATGAGAAGACAGACGGAGGTAACAAAAGTTTAGGAGGTAGTGATACCTCATCGAAAGCTTCAAAAATATCTATGCTTGGCTGATGAATTGTGCAGACGACAGTTCTTCCTGTGTCCACTGTGTTTCTCACAGTACGCATAACGATAGCAGCAGCTCTGGCATCAAGTCCGGATGTTGGTTCATCCATGAAAATAATAGAGGGGTTGGCTACTAGCTCCACAGCTATGGTTAGTCTCTTCCTTTGTTCTGTTGAAAGACCATCTATTCCCGGAAGGCCAACTAGAGCATCTCTTATTGGATTAAGCTCAACCAACTCCATCACTTCTTCAACAAACATCTGTATCACATAAAAAAAAAGAGAGGTTAATATACTGAAGATCATGGAAATATAGGACTCGAAACTCAGAAAACGAAGATTCTGGTGAGGTCTTAGAAAGGTATTATTATAGACCATACATTGTATGCAATATACCTTTCTTGTTGGTGTATTTACATCTGAAGAAAGACGGAGCCAGGCTGAATACAGGAGAGATTCATAGACAGTAACATGTGGTGAATGGATGTCATTCTGTTCACAATAACCGCTAACACGAGCAAATGTTTCTTGCTTCTTTGGATAACCTGAAATGCTAATGCTCCCTTCAATATAACCACCAGTCTTTCTTCCGGCCAAGACGTCCATGAGAGTTGTTTTTCCAGCACCACTAACACCTACAAGTGCCGTTAATATCCCTGGTCTAAAAGCACCACTGACATCTTGTAGAAGTTGAAGGCGATCTTCATCAACTCCTTGACTCCTCATTTCCTGGAATTATATGACAGAAGCTCACCTCAATAAAGACCTTTTGAATGATACAAAACTGATGAACATTTCTTAAAGGAAAAGAGGCATACAATGTTTACAGTGAATAACTTACAGCAGGCATATCCACGAAGTAGTTCACGTGGTTAAACGCAAGTGAAAGGGGTTGGAAGGGCAAAACCATTCCTTTCGTCGGTGCATGCTCTGAAGAACTTCTCAATGCCATATCAATACCTGAATTTTTTTTGTTAGAAGTGATAAAGTTAAGAATGCACTTGTCTTGGCAGACAAACTGGTGTTGGAAAAGTAACCAAAAGTTACAGGGGAGAAGATAAATGCGCAAACCTTCAGTTGATGACTTTCTTTTCTTTTTCTCACTTTCTTCATTAGCTGTGACTGCTTTCGTATCTCCGAGAGCTGATGTTAATTGATATTTAAAAACAAGAAAGATGGTTCGTAACTCTAGAATTTCACATCCATTAATGAAAGAGATCAAGTAAACATTAAAATGAGATGAACTTACGATTCAGAAAAGTCAATGCTGCAATGAACAAGATGTTGAAGAGAAGAGAAAATCCAAATAGTGCTCCAATACATATCCAGAACCAATATTCATCTGTGAAGAATCCTCTCGATTTGAGGAGGACTTTCCCAACTGTAGGTTCATTAATTCTTCGATCTGTATTTGGCTGCAGTGGTCCAGTGGATTAGAGTCTATTAGAGTTTTCAATAATGTCTTATATTTGAAAATTCAACAGATGCCTGTAGTCCAAACATATATTTGCATACGCATGAAAGTGTTTACATGAAATGAAAAATCTTGAAATAAAGACTAATAAACCTCTGAGAGATCTTACCGCACTCCATCTTTTATCAAGGAATTCGTTCATGACAATTGCATTCTGTCCATACATCATAGGAGATATATAGTAGCCCCATATCATCCAAGGCTCAATATCATCTGCAGTCATAAGAATTAACTATTACAGAAAATGAAATACTGAAACCAAAAATCTGAAATTATTAAGTGATTTCTAACATTAAAACATGCTAACAAGTTGCTTTAACAACAAGAAAATGACTCAAGTTAGATGAGATCGATTGCATACCTTTGGCAACAATAAATCCTCCCAGAACAAACACCATAAGCAAGGTAAAGGTACCGAGAGTACTTGCAACCGTTTCTGTTCTTCCAAGCGCAGCAATGAACCGAAAGAGAGACAATGCCATTTGATGTATGCCAAAGAATGCCAAGAACTGTCTGAAAAATCTGTAGCAGTGAATGAAAAACATGTGAGTGGATATAGCTCTGATCACAGTAGTCCTGATTGAAAACATAAGCTAATTTATACTCCAAACTGAAAAATGTGAACACCTTTTACCTGCTAGGAGATGGAGCAAATCCAATGGTGTAATAAGTAAGTATGATCCATATCGCAGATTCCATTAAAGACAGGGGGATCCTAAGGACCCAAATGGGCAATCCAAAAGCCCAAGCAGGATAAAACAAGAAATCCCTCTGTTTAAAAAACACAGGAAGCCTGAAAACAGTCATTGCCAGTTCTGCCATTCCATTAAACATGACATTTATCAGACTGAAAAACAGGGCTCCGAAAAACTTTCCTCCATCTTGTACAGTCCCCACTGGCATTTGAGTCCTAAGGAATACAGTGAAGGCAATTATCGACATGATTGTAATCTGTGTGGTCTTGAATACATACACAAAAGAATTGCGCTTCATTAGCAGCCACTCCCTTGCAAAACAAGCCTTGAACAATTCCCAATTTGAAATACCATATTTCTCTTTGACCAATGCAGCTGGGTGAGCTCTTGATTTCTCATAAGGAACCCCAAGTTCCGATGCAATCTGTTGGCCGCTTTGGAAACTGCTGAAGCATTCAACAAACTCAGCAACTTCAATGTATCTGTAAGGCTCGCTTTTCTTGGACCAGTATTGTTCTTGATCCTTCTTAGATGTTACTTCTTGCAAAAAGTCAGCAACTCCTTTCCTCTCGGGGCATTTGAAACCCATGTATTCAAAGAATTCGAGAACACTCTCACGAGGACCTTGGTACACAATCTGACCTTCTGAAAGTAAGATAAGTTCATCAAACAGCTCAAATGTCTCTGGTGCTGGTTGAAGAAGAGAGATGACCATTGTCACATCCATTATATGTACCATTTGCCTCATGTACCTGCATATCTGAAACGTTGTGGAACTGTCTAGCCCTGTTGAAATTTCATCCATCAAAAGCACCTTTGCTGGTCCAACCAACATTTCCCCTGTACATTGTTCGAGCAAAACCCATTAGACTGAACTGTATGACACGTTATATTGTCAGACTGTTAATCTAACTACTAATCAGGTTGATTCTTATTAAAATTTATCACCGAAAATTGACAGTCTTGCTAACATGTTAAATATCTGACAAGAACCATACCAGTGGTGACACGTTTTTTCTGGCCACCAGAAATTCCCCTTCTCATATCATCACCAACCATAATATCAGAACATATATCCAAACCAAGTATCTGTTAAAGATTCATACAAAGTCAGATTTTTCAAAGTAATTGGATTCATGAAAGATTAAGCAGGCTTCAGAAAAAATGGCAATGATTACAGACCTTGAGAACATAATCTGTGACCAAACTAGTCTTCTGGCCTGAAACTGAGGTGGCTTTCATGAATGCATCAATCTCAGGATCTGGCTTGATTGCTGCTTCTTTTTCTCTTCTGGAAAGTTCAGCCAACATTTCATATCTAGTTCCCACACCCAAACATCGTCCCGAAAAATCCAATGTCTCCCTCACTGTCATTTCTCCATAGTGAAGATCATGTTGACCGATATAAGCACATGTCCTTTGGGGAACAAACTCACTCAATCCATGACCACAGTAACTGATGTTCCCAGATACCTGTTCACCATTTGCAAGTAAGTCACTAGAGAAATGGTAAAAAGTAAACAAGGACAAGTGAAAATTGAATCCTCACCCTTAGATCGTCATCAAGCTTCCCTGCAAGTGCCAATAACAATGTTGTTTTGCCTGCACCTGGAGGACCCAAAAGTAGGGTCATCCTGGAAATTACGGAATCAGTGAAAACAGACATTACAAAACCAGTACTAAAAGGACTAACCAACCCTATCCATTTCAAGAAATGGAAGGACAAATCATCAAAAATACCTAGAGGGTCTGACTATTCCACTGACATCTTTAAGTATCTGGATCTTTCTCTTCTTTGATGGAGCAAGACGAATCAAACCCAGAACACTCTGCAACGCAGAAAACAAACTCAATCATCATCAACACCAATAACCCATTTAACATATTCAACTAGATAAATTACTTACATCGTTATACATCACAAAAATTGCAATCAGAGAAGGAAAGTTTACCTCTAGACTGTTCAAGGTGGCATTAAGCAGAGTAGGCAGTGCTCTGCTCCCAACATACACATCTCCTTCAATCGAAAAATGCTCATATCGAACTTCAATCTTCGGAATCTCAATCCCCACCCTATAGAAAACCCCAAATTTCAAATTTTTAAATTAAACAAAAAAATTACAAAAAATAAAATTAAAATAAAAATAAAAACTTTTTGTTTGTTTGATAGAGTGAGCTTCGCTTCACAGTCTCAAAGTCTCAAACCTGTCTGTTCTGTCCCTGAGTCTTCTTAGAAACCTTTCATTATCATCTTCCACAACCTTAAGTATGTTCTCCATCAACAGCTTCTTGTCTTGCACTCCAAGCCTTGTCACATCCACCTCATCAGTCACCACTCGCCCATTGTCGAGTACCTGCCGGAGCATCCCTCTTTTCAGTCTGTCGTAAGTCGGAAGCCGCTCGATGGCTGCCCACCGGAGCTCTTCTTCATCGTCCTGCCGGCCGCTCCGGTTGAACACGTCCGGCGGGGCCTGCCATACTTCCCGGAAACTGGTGGAAGCCCAGCTCCGCATGCTCCCGTGTGAGGCATAGCTCCTCCGGCTGCTCGTCGAACGGGCCAGATCGTCTCCGGCTAATGCCGCCGCCATTGGGATCTAATACGATTAGCAAAACAGCTTGAGTAGTTTCTCGTGGCAGTAAAAACGTTCAAGTGATATTGTAAAGAACTCAACAAGGTCGAATTCTCATAAGAGTAGTCGGCAAAACAACATGGCATCCACCTGTTGTGGCGGCCAGTATCACTCGTTTGTCATAGACAGATAACAGAATGGTGATGAGTATAAAAGGTTGATATGTACACGAAATGGGCAGCAATGATCGTCAGGATTGAATTTAAGCAGGTTGATTTCATTGCTGCTGATGACGACTTATTTGTTTATTCTATATTTCTTTTCATGTTATGAATTAATATTAATTCGTTCAATTACTTACGTAGGTATCACTCCTTCCACAGCTCATTTTGGACTCTTTTGTTTTTAATGTTATCTTATAGATTGTATATATATCAAATTATATGCTTGATCGAGTTCATTTCATGACGATCAGTAAGTTAGAGCAATTGGTATGATTAGCAAGCTAATGAACTAATTAACCAAACTGCAGTAATTAACAAGTTTAGAAGAGTGATAGTGACACCAAACTAAATCCTATATATTTAATTGAATTGGATCCCAAGTAATGACAATTTTTCATGTAGTTGAATATCGTTTGATGAATCGAGCTAAAACTTCATGCAAATAAGACTCTGATATCATGTTAGATCAATAATCACTAGGAAAATGAACAAATAAACAAATAAAACTTAAAGTTGACGTCTTGGTGTAAGAAAATATCAAATAAACAAACCCAAAACAACAAATGGACTTACTTGTTCAAAGGTTGAAAACTTGGAGGAAGGATTCCTTAAGTTAAGCCTCGAGATCGAAAAGAATATATGGTAAGGATAACTATGTTAAAATGGAGTTTTGAGGTAATCGAATTGACTGGTTGGTGTGTTGTGAATATTTCTGAATAGGCAAAACGATATATATAACACTTTCATAGACTAATCACAAGCTATTTACCCAAAAAAAAAAAAACTGTGTTCTTAGGTCACTGTGTAACTGTGTTGAACAAAAAGGTGAACTTTGTTTTTCAACCCATAGAAACAGATATATAATGTGGATTTGATTCTAGAACTGTAAATGTATAAATGGATAAATTCCAGCAGCCTCCTAAAACGTACATTGCGATTTCGTATTATTGAGTAGGTAATTAATAGGCTGTTTTAGATGGGATCGAATCCATGTGACAGAGGATGCTTTATTTGTGGATCCTCTAGAAGGATGCAAAAGGGAAGATATTTATTGGACCTTCTAGAAATACAAATATGCAGAAGTATTTATTTACCAAATATATATTTTGGATTGTTTGTCATTTTAAGTTTTAACTGTAGAAATCGTACTAGCTCTACAAATATATGTTAAGTTTCAAAGGTCCTCCAATGATGGGGTTTCTTCCTCGTTTCTCTAGGATGGAAGTCGTGGTAGCAAGTAGGTTTACTTTCAGATAACGATGCTAAGGACCCTCTAGTTCTTCATTTCAAGATTGATGATAGGGTTTGAATAGAAAATGTGGGCATTGTTGAAAATTGTGGGAATTCGTTTCGATAATATTATAATCGTTTGCTAATGGGGGGTTGACACCCGAAAGAAATTCATCTTTTCTTGTAGAACATGAACGAAAGTCTTCTTAATTAATTATTATATATTTGATGGTTTAATCTTCTTCACGTATCTTGACTAGACCTACTACAAGAGTGGGCGAAAGAGCATATACAATTTTTGAAGATTTGTATTCTCTTGTTGTGTCTTGAGTTTACATCATACCATTGATGCCGGCCGCAGAGCGGTACTAAATCAAGGCAAACCCTAAATATTAGATTATGACCTTAAAATAACAGGGGTCAAGTCTAACAACAATATAATCACATCGTGATTTTTTTTTTGGCAAGTTAATTATGACTTCTGTAATTGTTTGTTATTGACCAAAACAAAAAAGTCATTCTGTTATTGACCGAAAAAAGTGGTTCCGTTAACGCATGAGCATCTTCAATGGTGAGTGTCAAACATATTATAGCACCTCCAAATGAGCACCATTCATATAGAAAAACCACCATCTCTAATGGTTGGGTGCCAAACCACCATCTTCTTCTCTCCTCCTCACCCCACATGCACTTGGGCTTGCCAAAAATAAATGACACTGAGCTCAGTTTTGATCTCGGTTTGACACTTAGGATATGTCTAAAATGAGTTTGACCCTCAATTTTTCTACCATTGGAGATGTAAAGTGTCATTTTGAGCGGAAATTATTCTATGCACGGTCCGTGCAACATCACGTTCAATCTCAGCCGTCCAAATAGAGATTCAACGGTTCAGTTTTGTTTGACTAATTTGATCATAACGGTTGACCGTTAAAAATCATGATCGTGTGCACCTCAGCGCTACGTGCATGTGCACGTTCCGTGCATAGAATACCTTCCCTATTTTGAGATCTAAATATAAATATAGCTCCAACCATTAGAGATGCTGTAACACGTTTGCAAAGACATTTAGCCCTATCCTTTCCTTTTTAGGATACGTCGCATCAGGAGGGGCCCACATACCATTTCAATGGCCTTCTAGAAGCAGCACGAACAAGTTAAGAAGCTTCTTTAATAATTACCAATTTGCCAGCACCATATTATACTCGATCGTCAGGCAAACCCTCGCTTATAATTTATAGCCGCTGAGATTTGGCCGGGAATCCGATCAGATAAATAGATGATACTTAAGTGACCTGAGTGTGACTGCTAAATGGCTTAATTTATAGCTTCGTTTTCCTTTGCTGTTTGATGGGTCCAATCTTTGAGGTTGAAATGTAGGTCATGAATATGATGTATCCTTCCCTGGGATAAGAAAGGGAAGGCGGAGCTATTCCTTATTTAATATTTTTGTTTTTCATTTTGATTTCTAGTAATTAAAGAAACTTTGGACTTTTTTCTCGATTTGGAATATTGGGTCTTGTTTCTAGTTAAAAGTCTTTGGCATTCGAATATATATTTTAATTAGGAATACCCAGAAAGAAAAAAGCATACTATTTGATATACATATGAGACAGCATACAATCATACATTATCTTCAAACTTTCTTGGTTTAGGTTCGTTTTTCATGAGAAAATGGAAAAATCCAACTACTCTTGGGGCTTATAATTGGGACCCTTAATTACTGGGTACATACGTACCTCAATTTGATTAGTTGGTAGTCCGGAGTCAGTCTACCACTCTAACCTAGGTATTGATATTCTTTTATATTCTTTTGTTCAAGTTTCTTGGTCTTGGAGTTTGACTAAGATACCTACATATATGCATCTTCTTTGTCAAAAATCTAAGAAACCATATTAATTGTTATATGAAGGAATGGAGCTCTACCCTAGTACCCTAACATTGTGTGTGTATATATATATATATATTCCTTCATATCTTTGATGTACGTGGAATCTTTAGCTATAGTTATTAATCATGTAGATTATGTTTTCAAGTTTTTATTATTAGGGGTGAGCTTAGGTACAATGATGTATATCATACCTCTATTTTTTAATTTTTTAACAAATTAATATGGTGAAGACCTATTGAATTAGTTAACAGGTTACCCACTCAAAGTTTGACATGTGTCATTTTTAAAAATGACATTTATCACATTAACAACGTATTCGTTGTTTCTAATGTAATTATATCGTTTACAAATACGTAATAATTATTGTAAATATAATAAATTACATTTAGTATAACTAAAATTACTATTTATGACCAAAGTTGTTATAGTTGGACCTCTTTTTATCAAACATGTATTGTAGAGGTCATCTTGTATATGAGTTGTTACACAAACCATAACAATTGATGTCATCTATTGTGTAACAACTTTGGAATATTGGGTAACTGAAATACTATCTTGTATATGAGTCGTAGGTGGAGTAATTACTACAAAGAGAACAAAGATTACAACTTTTACATCAATTGTTATGGTTTGTGGTAAAATACATAAAAAAGAAGTAACTATTTCATTGATGATAAAATTTACACAAGATAGTATTTCAATTACGCAATAGATGACCTCATTATACTACTGAAGACGTTTGTGCTTTTGGTCCAAATAAAGAGTTTTACCACTATGATAACATATTTGTGGTCACATTTATAAATTAGTTCACTAAATAGTATTCACTGGTCGTATATTATATGTAGAACAAAAATTATCACTTTTTACATTAATTATTGTGGTTTGTGGTAAAAGGCGTTGACAAATAAATAATTATTTCATTAATGATGATAATTACACAAGATAGTATTTAAGTTACACAATAGATGACCTCATTACACCACTAAAAATATATATACTTTTGGTTATTTTGGTTTAAATAAAAAGATTTACCAGATAACACATTGTGGTCTCATTTGTAAATTGGTTCACAAATTTGTAACAACTATCATTATGTTTCGGTAAGGAAACTACTAATGATGTGGTTAATTAGTAATAAAAAGACTTTAACTAATAGTATTTTGGTGAGCTAGGTTAGAAGGTTTTTTTTTTTAAATATATATTTTTTTAGCAATAAAAAAAAGAAATTGTTAATTGATAGTCATATTACGAACGTTTGTGATGTAGATTCATTACCAATATGTTATTTATGAGAATTAAATTTGAGTCATTTTAAACTATAAATTTAAGTTGTCAATTTTCCTTCTTTTTTTTGCCTGACTCACCAAGACTTAATTCATTACCAATACGCTCACACTGCATTCAATTCGCACCAAATTGTTTCACATGATTTATTTAACATGATTTGAAAAATTGATTATTTTAAAAAAGTTAAGGGGTAAACCGGTTACCAATTTGTGAATATTCGTGACCATTGAATATATTACCGATCCAACAGTCAAAAATATTTAAAAAAAATCATAGTATGAAAAACTGCCAAGAGTATGCTAGCTAGAATTCTCCTTCATTGTTAATATGTCAATAAGCTAGGGTCCTGTTAGAGTATTTTAGGGTTTCAATTAGTTCAAATGGACAAATCTGCCTATAGGATGTGCATATCTTTCCCGAGGCAAGTTGGAAGAATATATATGAAATCATGTATCTGTCAAGGGTCAAATCAAAACTTCATTATTTGCATCACGAAGTTTTCCACACGTTCTAAACAATAATTGGATCGATAAGAAAACATTAGGGACATGTTCCAATAGAAACTATATATCTATTAGAGAGTAGAGAGTTAGAAGAAAAAAAAAAAGGATCTTTAAACTCAGATGGATTTGGTGGGTCTCGATCAACTTCTATATAAGTATACTAGCTAAAATCTTATTTCTTAGCTTTAAAAAAATATAAAAGCACAACTTAATTTATAGCTTTAAAAATAAACAACAATTAGGTGATGATATGAGAAAATACACACACAACATATATATGTATATATGGAGCAGATCATATAGATCAGAGCAGTCACATAAAAGTAGAAGAAGCTCACATGCCAAACATATATTTCCAACGTCACCTAGCTTGATGGATCTGTCATATTTGGTGTCATATATGTTCAAGCTAGTTAGATCGAGTACAAAGTGTTCTAACTACCCAATAAATTAAAGAAGAAGGAACATATAACAATGTACATGCATGTTAGCTCAATAAAACCTGCAGCAGTCGATCAGTTTGTGCTTAAATAATAATTTAAACTTTGTACCTAGCTATTGTCAATTTTGAAAGCGATTTGATTCCAGAATTATTGTCCTGCTGCAAATTTCTTGTTTCTTTTCTTCTTTCCACATAGAACATGCATGTCTATAATTACTTAATTCATTCATATCGATCTGTACGATTCTAGCTACTATTTGAAACATTGTTCACGTACCCCATAATTAATTATGTACGTGTTAATTGTGTTTGGAATTATCAATTATTTGACTAATTTTATAAGCACAAGTGCTTCACCACTCTGAGATCGAGTTTCCTGGAATCCTATGTACTGTTGGATTCATGCATGTCTATATACATATACAAAATAGAAAGAGATCTTTAGAATAATACTAGTATCTCCAATGCAATGTTAATTATTCCCTTGCCAAAATTTGGCATTCAACACAAAATGTGCACCATAGAGAACAAATATTTTAAGCGTAGACGTTTAGCTTGATAAGATAGGTTGATTTAGCTGGCCGTGTCATTTCCAAGTTTGTGTTTATACTTCTTGACTTATTTTGCATTAGTTTCAGACTTTCAAATCACAATTTCATTATGAATATGTCAATTCACCAGTAAAGTAGGGTCTACCTTACAATGATTTTTGGGTTATAATTCTGGGCTGATGAAATTCAGTTTTAACTTACCGAAACACAATCAATAAAATAGTAGCGCTCTAGAACTAACCTGTTAGCTTCATATTATGAAACTAACCACACTTTTAGCCTTTAGATTCATCCAATGACTCTAATTACACTATAATTAATATCTAAATTAATATACTATATCCAACTTAAAACTATAAAATGTTGAAAAAAAAACACTAACATAATACCAAAACGCTAAATCCTAAAACCCTAAATCCTACGCCCTAATTCCTAATCCCTAAACCCTAAACCCTAAACCCTAAACTCTAACCCTAAACCCTAGACCCTAACCCCTAGACCCTAACCCTTAAACCCCAAACCCTAAATCCCAAACTTCTAAACCCCAAACCCTAAATCCCAAACTTCTAAACCCCAAACCCCAAATCCCAAACCTTAAACCTAGGGTGTTGGGTTTGAGGTTTAGGGTTTAGCGATTAGGGTATAGGGGTTAGGGTTTTAGGTTTTGGTATAATGTGTATTTTTCTTTTTTAACAATTTAATGAATTTTGAATTAGATATAATTAATATTTTAAAGTAAATATTAATTTTGATATAATTTAAATCATTAGATGAATCTAATGGTTAAGAGTATGGTTAGTTTCATATTATGAAGCTAACAGGTTAGTTTTAGAGCGCTACTAGCGCTCTAGAACTAACCTGTTAGCTTCATATTATGAAACTAACCACACTTTTAGCCTTTAGATTCATCCAATGACTCTAATTACACTATAATTAATATCTAAATTAATATACTATATCCAACTTAAAACTATAAAATGTTGAAAAAAAAACACTAACATAATACCAAAACGCTAAATCCTAAAACCCTAAATCCTACGCCCTAATTCCTAATCCCTAAACCCTAAACCCTAAACCCTAAACTCTAACCCTAAACCCTAGACCCTAACCCCTAGACCCTAACCCTTAAACCCCAAACCCTAAATCCCAAACTTCTAAACCCCAAACCCTAAATCCCAAACTTCTAAATCCCAAACCCCAAATCCCAAACCTTAAACCTAGGGTGTTGGGTTTGAGGTTTAGGGTTTAGGGATTAGGGTATAGGGGTTAGGGTTTTAGGTTTTGGTATAATGTGTATTTTTCTTTTTTAACAATTTAATGAATTTTGAATTAGATATAATTAATATTTTAAAGTAAATATTAATTTTGATATAATTTAAATCATTAGATGAATCTAATGGTTAAGAGTATGATTAGTTTCATATTATGAAGCTAACAGGTTAGTTTTAGAGCGCTACTATATATATATATATATATATATATATATATATATATTATCAGTCTTTTTCCCGTGTGGACGTTCACATTGTATTAAAATGTGAATATCTTCATCCTAACGTGCAAACTAATTATCAGAATCGTCTATATTTTAGGTTATCTTTCAAGGATTATTTTGATAAAAAAAATTTCAAATTTCAAATTATTTAGCAATTTGATTACCATATTCATCGTTTCAGCTATATCTAATGGACTGTATTTGTTTGTAAATTATACAACGAACAGATGACCAAACAATTTTCAATTCGGCTTACTTTTTACAAAGATAATTCTAGAAAATAAATCTAAACGATGAGCAGTTCCCCCATGGTGAAGATTAATTAACCTTAGTCACCCAACAACAGAAGGAGAGAAAATAAAAGAAGCACATACGGTGAATACCAATTCCCCCATGGTGACTTGAGAGTCATACTCAAATCTAAGTACTCCATTACCGTTTGACCAACTTGCCCTACTTTTTTATCCTCTTTGTTCAGACTCAGGTTGGCTGATATTAGGCAAACTCGTTCTGATACCATGACGAAGAAATCTAGAAATCTAGACATCTAACCTAAAAACAATGGACAATAATTAGTGGAAAATTCATTTTTAGTTTTTTACTCTTTTCTATCATTTTCATTAATCCAGCAGGATTCCAAGGTGTAAAGCTTGATAGTATTATGACCCTAGTATTATTTGGTTGTACTTTTAGTTGGTCAATATTAGCAAGTAAGCAACAACTACTTTTTCTTTACTTTCCAACATCCATTGTTGGATCATCTTTGCCATGCATATGAAAAATACAGTAAAATAAGAACATATATGTGTTCAAAAAGCATGAAATAATGAAATATGTAGCTTTTTTTCCCTCTCCTCTCCTTTTCTTTATATGGATCGATCATTGATGTGAGATAAAGAAAAGGTCAATCTCACTTTAAAAGTGGGCCGAGCAAGTATGTATGCAATAGCATCAATTTGACACAAAACCGTGCCTCATTTGGATATTTGAATTTGGTGTTAGTCCCATCACTTAATTAAGAATGTGAACACTGCATGGGTTAGGTATTCTTTTAGGTGTAACTAGAAATAAAGATTTATTTCGAGTTTCCTTTGGGGTTAGTTTAAGTGGTGAAAGAGGGTGGAGAATTGAGTTAAGATAAGATTAGGTCAGAGATTCAATATCTTCTAATGTAATAAAAAAAAATATAGATGTATTTGGAGTTTTAAACAAAAAAAATAAAATGTGTTTCCGACACTCTTATTTAGCTTAGAATGCTCCATATTGCCAGTAGTGTATAAGAATTGCAAGGGTTCAGTATCATAAGCTGGGGCATGTTTGCCATTATTTGATATGATGCGTAAGTTCATCACTTAAACTCAATCATGATTAATTTCCAAAAAAAAAAAAACTCAATCATGATTACAAATAGTAGAGTCAAGCCATCGCACTTCCCAAGTGTGGGATCATGAAGCAATGAGATTCTATGATTCTAGAAGGATTCAGATTTTTTTGCGTTTATACTTTATGGTTAAGGACTTTTGTATATCAAATACAATTTGTGGAATGTAGGGTTTAGTCTTATTCCATTGGTTCCCTCTTTTTCTGTGTGTGGGACAAGGAACAGCTTAATTGACAAGTCTGTTTTAGGCTTTTCTATTTCCCATTACCCCTCCTGTAATAATAATACAAGCCATCTCAGAACGAAACATGAACTATAAAGCTTTCCTGGAACACAAATTTATTGGCAGCACAAGAGTCCTCAACCCAAAGCAAACGACATGAAGAGAGGCGAACTGGGATAAATTTGTTTAAAGGACCTTTGACTTAATTGTGCATCTTAAAAATGATTGAGCAGTAAAGCATGTCTTCAAACAAAATTACCATTAAGCAAAGCCATGACAAACAAAATCAATTAATCAAATAATGCAAGTCAAAAGGCAAGCTTTCTTTTAGCTTTCAAGTTGCAGTTATTTAAACATCACAACAATTTGTTCTTGCAAGAGAAGACATAATACTATACTAATACAAGTCCCAGATGGTTCAAGGTCAGTTAAAGGTTACAAACTCCCAACAACAATACATGGTACAAAGGATAATCTGGGCCAACCATCTAAAGTTACAGTTTGAAGAAGATACCAGTAATCAATCTCCACTGGCACATCCCCTGCAGCCACAATGCACACATTCTATAACCTTCTCCTCCCTCAGATGCTTGGGCACTCGGCACACGCATGTGGTGGCAAAGTTATGATCCCGAGGCTGCATGCACCTTAAACAGCAGAGGCGTTCATAACCAGGCTGCAATTCAAACACAAACCATATATCAATAAGTTGAAGTTGGAAATTAAGATAATAGACTTAGATAAATAGACAGCAAGGTAAATGAGTTTGATGCGATATTTTTCAATTCATTTTCAACATACTAATTGAAGTAACTGTTATCCTGTAAATTTACATAACACCCTCCAAATATATGACACATGTGATCCTTTAGCATTGTAATATCAAAAAATGCCAATTCCAAAGCATGTAGCAAGAGAAAAAGGCGACGCCTAGCCTTTTTCTGAGATGTTCAGAAAATGAGTTTAACCAAGTTGAACACCTTTAGGAATATGCATGTAATTTCCAACATACAAATTGAAGTAACTGTTATTCAATAATTTCACATAACAACCTCCAAATATATGGGATAGATGTTCCTCTAGCATCCTAATATTAAACAATGCCAATTCCAATGCATGTAGCAAGAGAACTTCAGACAATTGAGTTTAACCAATGTTGAACAACTTTTACTTATCAAAAAAATAATAATAATGTTGAACACCTTTTATATTGACTCTTATCAAGACTTTCTTAGGCATATGCATGTCATATTATACGTGTTCAACCTCTATGTATCTGCCTTGCATGGATAAAGTTCTAGCATGCTACCAATTTATTCCTTTACTGAAAAAATTTTCTTGCTTATTTACAGAACTTTCATCATTAATTACTAAAGTTTCAGATCACAACAGGGCAGGATGATTTCCAAATTCATTAACCTCTGAGTCAACTCTATTCACAAATAAAGCAAAGCAAAATTCGCCTAATAGTAGCAAATCAACATAAAAGAGATTCTGAGACAAACCTTCTTCCACTTTGCAATTAGATTACGGTCAGCATAACCTTGGTCCAGGCAAAACTCAAACAATTCCTTGGATATTTCTTTTCTCCGATGGTAAAGGTCAAAAATGTAGCGGCTCTTTTGATGTGCTATTTTGAAAATAGGCCATAAGGTCTCACATTTTCTCTTACCATCATGAGTATCATTCTCAGCTTCTCTCATCTTTGCTTGCAGTTCACGAAGAGTAGGCTCTATCAGTTCCCAGCCTTCTGGGTAGTTGACTCGGTTAGTCTTTACCTTGGGCATTTTCTACCTGTCATCAGTGGCAATATTTGATGAGTAAATTGTCTGGAATTCAAAAGGCCATCAACATCAAAACAACAAAATGTTCCCACAAGATAAGAAGATGTCTCAGATATAAGATAATATCAAAATGATGTGATCAGTAGAACTATTCAATAGTCAATACAATTAAAAAAATAAATTCATCAAAACACCTTTACTATTAGAGTATTAGTAATGAATAAATGATAGAATATAAATACTAAAAGCTAAAACAAAAAACCATCAGTTGTGCAGTAGCCACAATAAGAAGAGCAAATCAATGATTATATTCAGTTTCCTCTCATTATTGTTTAAAGAAACAATTGTGATGATCACATCATCAACCTAGTTCTGCCCCTTTGTGGCACACCAGATCTGAATGTACAAATTCAATGAGAGATTGCTGTATTAGCATATTGTATTGCACTATACTGTACTGTAACTTACTATCATCACTAAGAGGCTAGACAGGCTGCACTTCCAGTGGGTGTGGAAAAATATAAGATAACCACTCTTAATTAACACAAATGCATTACTCAAAATCACAAAAATAAATATATAACTACCCATCTCAGTTACTGCAAGCACATCAGTCGAGTTTCTCTGATACATCATTCTCAACAACATTATGCAAAGACCCATCATTTGAAAGTGCCACAGCCTAATAACAACTAAGGTATGTCACAGTGTTCATTTCTTCCATAGCTATCCATATATAGAAAATCAAGAGGAACTCAAATAACACACACATAGAATGCAATCCGCAATCCATCTGAAATTCAAGAACTGTGATAGATATATGTATGTATATATATATGTATATATATATATATATATATGAATGCAATCCATCTGAAATACAAGTGCAAGTATATCAGAACACAACTCTCGATAGCAAAAGGTGAGATACAAAATCTATTTAAAGACACGGAAACAAGATGCGTAAGCCTAATAACAAACACAACCTAATGTCCAAACGAACTGATAATGTGCTCAAGCCTAACACAAGTTATGCAAATATGAATGAAAATTATGAAAACTTTAATTTGTCACAACTCACATATATGATTAATGTTTTTTTTTGGCAAGTATATATGATTAATGTTTATGCAATAGACATATGCATCTGACCATATGATAAGCAGATTCTAACATTGAAAATTAAGGATTATATATGCAGACAAGCAGTCATGAAATCCTCGAAAGCCATATGATCAAGATTCAAGAATAAAATTACGAATATTACCAAAAGAAAATTTGATTTCTTGATATTCAAATTCATTCAGTTAATCACCTGTAAGAAAGACTAGAGAATGGGAAGAGCCAAAGAGGAGAGGAGAGAGACTGAGGTCTTCTCTGACTTTCTGAAACTGTTTGTATACGCGATGGGTTTTTCCGTTTAGTTAAACTCTAAAACTGACAAAAATAAGTCTTAACACCAAGCTAATAAAAAGGCGATGGCCTCTTGGGCCTCTCAGGTCCAGCCCTGTCCGGTACAACAGTCCATTCCCAGAAATCCCCCAAGCGCTTTGTGGACCCAGGGTCGAAACTGGTGCCTCTACCAAACCCTACAATCTATAGGAGGCAGGAAACTGTAGAAAAGTAGAGATCTTAAGAGGGTTCAAACCCTAGACCACACGGGCGCAAACCATGAGCCTGACCACTTCACTAAACCCTTATTGGTGATTTGCTTGTGCATTTCACCATATAAGTTTATCCTCTCTACATGACTGATCAAGTAAAGGCGAGGAAACCCGCTCACCATATCAGCTCTTCACAAGCACCAACTTTCATGAAAAACAAAAAGGCAATAGAATCTACGTCTCATGCATCGAATGTGTTGACTATAAGACAAAAAATCCCACAAGCCACGATGAACGAAGAATCGCCAATAATTGAATAACAATACACACAAAGAAAAAAAAAGAAAGAGCCCCAGACATTGTTGGAGCTCTGAATTATGCGTCTTTTATTCAAGTTTATAGACATAAAATTAGGAAATTACTGACCAAATTTATATCACAATTAAACCCAGACCGATCAGAACATTCAAACTGGAGGAACGCACCAGAATCTTGCACAAGTATTGAATTTTAGGGCAGAAGGTCAAAGAAAAGAAACAAAGAAGGTGGCTTTTCGTTACTGCTAAAACAGTAATCAAAACCTAACTGGATTCCGTGAACTAATAGTATATTTCAGCAGCAGCATAGCATTGGAGTAATAAATAAGCCAGATTCTTCATACGAAATAAATATCTAGAAATTGAAACCACCTAAAACAGAAAACTCAGAATACTAGAAAGAATAGCGTTGCAAGAACCTGGTGATGATGCTGAGCGTTGCAGAGAGAAAGAGACGAGAGGACTCACTCAGGTTCGGGATTTGGCAATTTATGCCTACCACTCTACCAGTTGATTTGGAAAAACAACCCCCTGCGGCGCCGTTTTGATCCCTAATTTGATATTTCGAAAGGCCCAAACTTAAAGAAAAAATTACGGATAAAAAAAAACACTTTCTTTGTTTGTGATATTTCTCTCTTTTCTTTTTGACAAGTTAGGTCATTTGAATTCGATTAAAATATTTGAAGCTTAGAGTTTAGGGTTTTAGTCTTTTAGATTGGAGAGTAGAATATTTTTTTTTTTTTTTTTTTTTTTTTGGCTAATTGGAGAGTAGAATATTTTAAGCTTAGAGTTCACTAGTTCAGAGTTTTAGGTTGTGGGATTTGATGGAGTACTTCCAATTTCCAAAACCAAACCCACTATGGAAAGGGATTTAAACACTAAATACCTAGATGTATAAGGCCATCCCCAACAGGGAGGGTCTATAATAATTTCCGGCTAAAATTTTATCTCCTGAAAAATTAATATTCATCCAGACAGTAAAGACTATAATTTATCCGTCTCCAACCGTTCGAGTTATAACTTATCTCTCTCTACAAGCTTCACGCGGTGGGTCCAGCCATATGAAGCAATTTGACTCCAAGGGCTGCTATCCAGGCTATACTTATCCCCTCAATGTTTTTTTTGGTATAACATAGCATCCCATTGGAGATGAAATTTTTTAATTTTTAGGCTATAATGTAGCCCTTGGCATGCCATTGGAGATGGCCTAATGATTGCCAAATGGAGTGATGTCATATCCATGTAATTGGGGCACCATTCTTTGATCATGGACTCGTTTTGGCCGATCGGAAAAGAATCAATAGAAAATAAATAATCGGATATAATGTATCAAATCTCTTAATCTATTACAACAGTGTACATTGTACACGCATCCATACATGATAAAACAGTTCAGTTCGTTCAACACTTTCACAGCCCAGACCTTGAAAACCCTAAGCTTAGAGCACTAGAGTCTTTCCTTCACCACTGTTCTAATGATAGTTTTGCTGTTCCATACCAGTACAAGTGTTTCTTTGTGTACCGGCTTCCTACGAGCCTCAAGAAACTGAACATCCAGGCCGTACCTCTGAGACTTACATCTAGCAATCTTCACAGAACTTAAAAAATACCTGTCAGCATACTGTGCCAAATAAGAATTAGACCAGGTAATCCATAGGGGACAGAGAGGGTGAGAGGAGTAATAGAGTGATTTTCTCAACTTACATCAGGAATATCAAAATCACCCTCACTTGCATCACACAAATCTAGCGATACCTTCCTAAGCAGCGGCAACTGAAACCAACATGAAAGGCAAAACAGTTGATGTTAACCGTTAAACTTGGTTAATCTAACTGATATCAAGAACAGTTGTGCTACACTTTCATCATTACCTTTGAAGCAGCATCAAAAATAAAGCTTCTCTTTATCCCAGGACCCTGTATAATGTAGATCAATCCAGCACCACAAAAACAAGCAATCATTATATTGTCGGAGTATATACCATGTTCCAATTGCAATATACATTAATGTAAGATGAAAGGAAACGGTCATAGAATCTCACATTATGACGCAGCAAGAGATCTTCAAGAGCTTTACAGTCAAGAAGTGAAGAAACTCCCTTTGTTGTCACTTCTCCACATTCCTAAACAACAAAATTGATCACATCTGTAAACATGCATGAGCATATAAAGGACACCATCTTATACATACTAAGGCTTCCATCGTAAAACTAGTGCAAGAAAGCCTCCAAAAACTCTACGAGAACAGAACACTGCTATCACCTGCTGGCTGATAATTGTGTCAAATGAATTCATACATTGACACATAACAAGTTTATTGGCTGAAACCAAGCACTTAACTCAGATTAGCAATATATCCATTATTTTCGCATTGTTCTTCACTTAGTCAGAACAAGGGTAATAAAGACATTCTCTTCAAATGTTCCCCAATTCGTTCAGAGTAAGAAGAGAAAGGCAGCATGCCTGATTTGTGTTTCATACTTGCTCCATGTAGTTCCATACAGATGGACAAAATTATATATTAACATCAGATAGTGAATGGTCATGATTCAGCAGAAATTTGGTAATAAGCCATAAGAAAATTGAAAAAGGCAAACCTCAAGATGAATAGAAACCAAGCCTGGCCATCCATGAGAGATTATTTGTTGAGACTCTGCAAGCAAGGCAGGAACAGCAAGGTAAAATGGCATATCACTTTACTCCAAACGAGTAGCTATTACTATCAATTGCTCTAGAGGTAAACCAACACACAAACGAGAGAAGTAATTAAAGGAAATCCCTGTAATGCATTTGAAAGAAACCAATAACAGTTCATACACTGGAGCCTGGGCTCCTTGAGTGGTTATGCAGAAATTGGATCATGACATAGATATGAACAAGGAAATGTCTTTCATCCAACATATGGCACATTTAAGCAATCCCTTTGAAAGGAGAACTCCTGACCTGAACTGAGAAGTGTGCACCCTAGCAATGAAAGCTCAACCAGATTCGCACAGCTTCTAGTAAGAATAACCAAATCATTGTTCGTCATCCAAGGGGTCACCCGCTCAAGCGTCAACTTCCTCAAGTTTGGGATAGAAAATTTGAAGCTTACAATAGATATATCACCAAGACAGTGACACAAAGCCAATACTAGCAAGTTCTTCAGATTTGCCATGATTTCCATAATGATACTATCAGATAACACCTGCAAAGAACTGAAACCAGTAAACAAATAATAGCATATTTCATAATCATATACAGGTTTTGATGTGAGATAAATATATACTTTGAAATTACGAGAAAAGGAAACAGAAAGCTAATTGAGTGAATCCAAGAATGACCAAGTAATAGCATCAAAACGGCATGAATATATACCCGAGTCAAGAACACATCAGTTAAATCACACTCGTCTGATCATATTATATTTCACCTGACAAGTTACTGAGGTAAATCCATGAATAAATTCTGAAAATAACTCCACCTCAACAAAATGATATCCCAACAGACAATAACGGAGAGCCCGGGGAATACAAAATTCATCAAGATAACAAGGAATGTGCATGTCTTACAAAATTCAATCTTCACAAATAGTTACCCCGAAAACATCTTAGCATTTCATAGAACTGATATCACAGCTGATGCATATAATAACAGTATAAGCCACAGAGGATATGACGGGTTTTGCCTACAATATTCTCAAAATTCACTAACAATCATACCTGAAAGTAAAGAATAATAGACTCTAGCATAGGACAAATAATTGGTAGTCTTCCCAGTGCGTCTTCACCTAATGATCCACCTAACCCCACAGTTATTTTCCTCAGTGATGAGATTGCAGGTTTCAGAGCTTCCAAAGAGGAGTAAGAAAATCCCCATCCAAGTGAAATTTCTTCCAACATAAGAGTTCTTCCTATTTTATTATGTAGTTCTCTGCAGGAATAGGCTGAAGAAAATTCTCTCATTTGAGCATCACCTTCTTGTTTTGACAAATTTCTACAGCCTCTCAGTTTCAAACACTTCAAACCTGGATTTCTACCAACGAGATGAGCTAAAGCAGCTTCTGATACCTGAATTTTTACAAGCACTTGCACATAATTACCATGGTTTCAATGACAATAGGGACACAGATGACTTTGCCTTGTGGATGTCTAACTAAACAAAACAAGGCAGATAAGTTTGCCTTCAGACATCCACAATCAATGCCTTGTACCCAAAACCAAATTCAATTGGATGCTCAAAGATTATTATATAAGATGCCTTTTATCATATCAGATGCCTTCTGTTGATTCTCAAATGAAATAGTAGGTTCAATACACTTAATGATTTACCTTGGTATTAGAAACGTCAAGCATCTCCAAGGATGAACCTCCAAAACTACATAGAGCACCATCATCTAGGTTGGTATCACGCAAGCAAAGAGTCTTCAGCTTTTGCATTTGAGACATAATCTTTAGAAGTGATGTTTCTTCAACACCTGACAGAAAGATTGATCGGTCATCATGTGGTCCCATGAAATTTAGGCATTTCAATTCCTAGGTCCATTGTTTGTTTAAATAGATCAGGAAATGACATTAATCAACTAAGAGACCATGTTTACAACTTATTGGACTAGTTACAGCAAGCATTTTGCAACTTATTAGATCCTAACTTATGTCAAACCATCACTAAAGACAATTATTTGAACACAGGTGCAATAATAAGATTGTGAAGAGACAAAATTGAATGTGTTCAACTGGTCAAAAGCGAGAAATATTAGTCGATAATTCCATATCACAGAAAATATAAACCTCAAAAGTAATATAATAAGAGAAATGACACTCACACTTGCAGCCACCCATATGAAGTGCTTGAAGATTAAATACCAGGGGATCCACATGTTTATTTTCTATATGTTGGCCACCAATACAATCTGAAGAGCTAGAACAAAGAGCTAGTACTGAATTTATCCCAAAAGAAGTATCACAAACTAAAACTGAATGTAGCTTACTACATCGGAGAAGAAGACTTGCTATGCCAACATCAGTTAATGAAATACACCCTCTGAGGTTTAGGTATTGTAAGGAGACTAAGAATTCAGAGATATACTGGAGATCAGAATCTGCCATAAACATAATAAGGAATAGTTAGTGCGGCAATCAATGATTAAAATCCAGGCGACGCCCATCAAAAGGGAAACGAATACTGAACAATTATGGGTTACAGGTGTGAACAACTATGCATTCACCATCTGGAAACTTTCCCGGGATATTTAAATTTCATGGAAGTTGCTAAATAAGAAATCCAATACTATCACAATTGCAGCCTTCATACACCAGTGTAGAACATTTTAATATTCCCTGACCCAGCAGCTTAAATGCACATGATCACTGTCATCAATTGCCTGCTATAGATATGCCAAAGTTTCCTTTTTTATGAACTCTACAATGATCTCAAGACTTACATGGAATAAAATGGTGAATATTTTCCCACTCACTTTGCCACACGTTTAACAAATGAGCATGTCACTGCCAATCTCATTGTAGAGTTACGCTAAACTATCTTGATAAGGTATGGAGCATTAGTGACTCTACTCAATGGCAAGTAAACCAAATCGAAAATTATCTCACCAGAGAGATCACTTTGGCCCTCCAGTGTGAGCTTTGCTAACGATAATCCAGACTTGTAAAAGGGATTCATATAGAGAGGACTTTCCCCAATATTTAAGGACAAATTTGATTTTTGTAGTGTTGTGGCTGGACTTGAGGATATAGTGCACACTTGTGATGATATAATTGGACTAGTGTCAATAGTTAAGTCAACTTCATAGACCAAAGGGCATTTCCGCACCAGGTGACACAGCGTTTTTATCTTGAAGTTCAGAAGAAAAGCTGCCTTTAGTGTCCTTAAAGTTGGAAATGATAAACAGAAGCACTCGATAGCAGTTTCAAGATGTAGCCTTGGACACTTGGAAATATCCACTTCTTGTACTGCTTCAAAAGACAAAGTTGGCAGTGATTTCAGTAATATTGAACATTGATCTCTGTCAAGACGTTCAAGCTTAATTGGTGACTGTTCAATACTCCTTAATGTGGATCCAATATTGTGTGATGAAGGAAGCACAGACAAAAGTATCATCACTGATGTTATCTGTGGGCAACTTGAAAGGTTTACTTTCTGCACAAAGAGAAAAGACCAAGTTAAACAGTCACAAAAATTGAGCAGTCTAACCCTAATTTAGGCAGGCTATATTGGCTACAAACTGTCTGCCAAAAAGTACAGATATTAGATTACTATATACCCCAAGGATCTAGATTGTCCCTGTAATATAATAAATCAACTGTTTCACAAGCACATAGAATATGTCTAACCTCTTTCTTAATTAATTTAAACTTCCTTTGGTCTCTGTATTGCATGATGGAACTTCATGCACCCTCATAACCCTCCCTTATCTAATTTGTGTAAAGCATTAGGCACTAACTAGAGCGTCTTTATAATATGTTGTACCCCCAACCCAGAAAATGATAAATAACATCAATTACAAATTGAGGTACATTCCCAAAATAAATAAATAACTAAATGAAAACAAATAATAAATTAGGGAAAAAAAAAAAAACCATCTGTTCCTCCCCCTTCCAAAATTTAAGTTTCAGGAAACGATGAATATGCACATGATAAGACAGGGAAAATACCCAAAATGCTACTCTTCCCATTGCATGTATCTTCAATCATATGAACCCTCAGAAAAAAAAAAAAAAAAGTTTCAGACGACCTTCTAAAGGGCCTTATAGAGATAGCATCAGGAATACCTTGGAGAATTTGGTTAGCCGAATCCTTAAATCATGCAAGTGACCATTTCCTAAGGCGTGTAATGAGCCAGAGGATGGAATTTTCAGTAGTCTGAAAATTGAATTAATGCTCTCATCAGCAAACTTAGAAAAATGACAAGAACTTCTTTTCTCTGAAAAAAGAACCCAATCAATGTATGTAATAATGGACATGACAAAGAAAAGGAGTATCTATCAGTGTTCATCCTAGAACATTCGAAAATTAAGCATACCTGCAGCAAACCACAACGGCAAAAGGGTTGTACGGATCTGTTCAACAGCAAGAATAGATAATTTAATAGAGATTGCAACTAACGAAATATTTTGCAGATAAATAAAGCCTGACAAGACAAACATAGAATCACCCATATAAGTATTTCACAAATGAATACACTGAAACATTTTTAACATGTACCTGTTTTAAAATGCCAGTGCAGTCTTCTTCATTTCCGTTCAAACCTTCCATCCTCGCGGTGTTAGCATTGAGCCAAATTAAAAGTGCATCGGAAAGATGCATTTCACTATAAAGACAACCAGGAGTCTAACATATCAGAGTTGCACGATGTCTTGCAAAAGATGAATTAAGCTATTTAAAGGATATCTAACCTGTCTACTGTCAAATTCATGTTCTTCACACAATATAGTAACAAGTCATATGGAATATCTACAAAACAATTCATAGATATGGCCCACATCTGAAAAACAAACCATAATCCGTCAGCTTCAATAGAAACAAGTCGAGCACAGTGACAACAAAATATTGCACAAAGCTTGTAAGCCTATTAATATACAACTGCCTAGGATTTGATATAACTTGAGCGGAAACAATTCTCACTCAACCATTAGCAACAACCTGATCTGTAAAGAATTTTATGGAAGCATCTAATTTCACTTTAACCAAGAGTAGTAGCCACACATCTATGTGTGCATGTGCACATCATCAATACATGCAACATGCTCAGGTACTTGATGGTGTGCTATGATGTTCTTCCATTATGCTAAAATCATGTCCTTCATTAATCCTCAGTAATCATATCAGTTCATTTTGCCTATACCCATGTCCCTTTTGGCTTCCTTCAGCCCTTATATAGTTATATGCTTGTCATTTCCTAGCCCTTACATATCAGGCATAATTTAGGATTAAAGATAAACATGGTAATCCAGAGAAAGCCCAACCAAACCATTCTAAAAAGATAGTATTACACCACAATGAAACATAATTGTCTATTCCTTATCACGTCAAAATGTATCTATGACCGGTGGCTGGCCTCTGTGTATGAATTAATATTCAAGCATAATTGTATTTAGAACAACTAATCTGAGTGTGCAGAAGTCAACATGACAGAAAAATTGGGCAGAAGGAGGCTGCGCAGAAACTAAATATAGGTTGAGAACATACAAAATTTCTCGCAAGATAGCTCGCACATAATTCTGGAAGAAAATCACAGGCTGCATCCAATTTCAACTGTTAGACTAGAGACCCTGACGTTAAAACGAAAATGAGTCTTTCATGAACAGGATTTTTGTCTGTTCTAATCATACTAGTAATTTCAGATAGTTTCTCACCGTGCTCTAAACCGAAACTCCAAATATAGATCAAATCATCCAATTGTATTTGTGGCGGCACCTCCGATGATGCTACCTTAGAAAACCAAGTTTTACATCTCGTGAGCAGCATCTCCACTCCAAAGTAAAGTGCACCCTGCAAATGTAACACCATATTTTCAAGGCAACATAGATTTTGTAAAATGTCTCAGCATTATTTGCAAGGTAAATGTTCAAACTTCAAACTCTAAGTCACAGAAATGCAATTTTCTCTAATAATGGCCAAAGGATGATTTTTTAATCAGAATTACTTGATAAAAACTGTAATCTGGGTCAATTTATTTTACCTCAATAAGAGGGAGAAAATTATTGTACGTAACATCCAACGGGCAGCCATATATACAATTCAGAACCTCTACAAATGCTTCCAGGTTCCACTCAATTGCTATACAGTCCAGGCGTGATTCACTACAAGAAAGTTACAAACAATTCATCAAGCAGAAATTGAACATGACTAATGAAAGGACAGACATGATATCCAAATTGAAGAAAAGCTTTGCATTTCATGTAAGAACCATCATCTACACACTGAAACTAAGCCCAAATTCTGGTAGTGTGTGGCAATCCCAAAAGCATATCAAAGTTGAATAGTTGAAAAACCTGTGTAAATGAAAATCACAAAAAAGCTCGAACCGGACGATCGAAAATTATTACCTAAAGCTGCCGCTTAGGAGTCCATGGAAATAGGAAGAGTGCTGGATAAGCCTGCAAGCATAGAGTAATGAATATTTTTCCGGCAAACTAACGGAAAAGCGGTAAGAAAACGAGAAGTCACGGACCTGTTCCGATGTGCTTCAACTTTGAGTGTTTGGCAACAGAGAATTGCTGGCAAATCCCAGCTTTGGATATCTGTGACTGAAATAAGAACCTCTCTATCCGTCGTCGTCGTGGTGACAGCTTCAATTGGATTGGGGTTTGTGCATACGACGGTGATGAAGTCGTCGTCTGAGCTTGAAGCCATGCTCTGGTTTCCGATGCCTGAGGCATAACAGTACAACACTCCTGCTTTGTATTTCATTAATTTCAACACTTTTACTGTACAGTAAGTATTTTTAACTGTTTACCCAAATTTTGAAGCCCAAAAATGATCCCAAAGGATATGAATGATATTTTTACATCAACCTCCATAACAGCACTTCAATGCTTTTACAAAATAACACTTCTACTGGAAGCGTGAAAGCGCTACGTAACAAAAGCAATCCCAAACAGAGCTTCAGTAAAATATGTTTAACCTTTTTGGAGGAGAAGAAAGAAAGAAAAAAAATATAAAAAGATGGGTTGATTTGCGAGGTTATTGATTCTTGCCGGTCTAGGGTTTCAATTCTCATGCTGTGCTATACATTATCATAATGGACAACAATGTGGAATCTGATATATGCGCCATTACTGAAACTTTACCGGAGTAAGTAGTCGTACTCTACCAAATATACATAAGCTAGATTCGAGTTACAACAGGAAAGGAGGAGGGTCTTTCAAGAGGTAATACACAAGCAGACAGCTTCTCCTGAGAAAAATGGTGGTTTGTGTCTCTAAAATAACTCAAACTCTAGGTGCTCTCCGGTAGCTTTAAACTCCAAATACTTGGTATTATTTTCCTGAGCAGGCATGTCTGGAACTTCAAAATCACAAAAATCGGGCAGTTCTGGCGGAACAGCACAGCGAATTAATGCCCAATTCAAACCTTCGAAGAATGGATGCTGCTTAATCTCACCGGCTCCTTTTTCCGTGCCCAACCGATTCTCTGGCTCCTTTGCCAACAGCCCTCTGATGAGATCCCTTGCCTGGAAGCTAACAATCGGGCTGTCTGGGAATCTTAGGCTCTGCAAGACCACATTGGCTAATGTTTCCTCATTGTTAACGCCCTTAAACGGTGTTCTGCCATATAGAAGCTCGTAAAGAAAGATTCCAAACGTCCACCAATCAACTGCAGCACCGTGACCGTCTCCTTTGATGATCTCGGGAGCCAAGTACTCGTGGGTCCCTACAAAGGAATTGGACCGTGCGTCGGTAGGCTCCGCCACAAGCTGTGGCAATGATCTGACTTGGGCTGCAGGGTCATTTTTCAACTTCCTCGTTTTTGCAGTAGCAGGTAGAAACCTAGGGCTGAAGCATGAGACTTGACAAGAGGAGGGTTCAATGCAGAAGGGCTCAGCGCAGCTAGATGCTGTACAGGGACCAGACATTCTTGCAGGATCTGCATCACACGAAGGTGATTTCAAAAGAGTTGGACTGACAGAGCATCTGAGAGACAGGTCAAAATCTGTGAGCATAATGTGACCATCTTCCCGGACAAGAATGTTTTCCGGTTTCAGATCCCGATAAACTACACCAAGCATGTGCAAGTACTCCAAAGCAAGGAGGACTTCAGCCACATAAAACCTGAAAACACAGGTTTTAAATTAGTTATAGTCCACATATTGTGAGAAGTGAGAACTACAAACGATAAATGAAAGAGTATTAACCAATTATAAGAAAGTTTCCTTTTAGCCAAGTTATCTCAGGTAAAAATTACGGTGCATTATTAAATACAGAAACAGAGATTATATCAAAGGACATGAACAAAATGTTCAGTACCCCAATTGAATTACATAGGGCAATTGGAGCTCTTTAGAGCTGTCATGCACACAGAATAGTTTTATTAGAGATGGTCAGAAGGAATAAGGATGAACGACAATTCAAGATGTCCTCTAGCAATTGCAAAACAAAATAAAAACAAAACAAATACTTAGGTGGCCATCTATTTCTGCAGGTGAATAGCTGAATTGGCAAAAAAAGTACATCGAGTTTTGATGGCAAGTGGTGTAGGTGGAGCTTGTAAAGGGGTGTGGTGAGTGACCCTCTTCCAACTTTAAAAATGCATGACCAAACACTAACACATGCAAAATCATAATGCACCATAGTTTAAATCAGCAACAATAACAAATCTAGACATGATATGCTTTTCTTAGACACATATCTTGCACCCTATTACCCTAATGCTTAATTGCAGGTTATGTCTCAAATTCATAAGCATCTGAAGTAAAATGAGTAATACAGACATATAGAACTTATTTCTAATTTTTCTACCTTGTAGCTGCTTCAGAAAAACACCTTCCAACCTGCTTCTGCCGAAGGACATGAAGATCTCCACCAGGACAATACTCCATTACTAAACATGAAAGATTATCTGATGTAAATTGGGAATACAGTGTAGGGAGAAAAGGATGATCAAGCATCCTCAGTATTTCACTTTCTGTGTGAGCCCTTGGCATCTTCTTCCTTCTAGCCAAGAATTCATTGTCCATTACCTTTATGGCAAAAAGGCAGTTTGTACTGATTAGCTCAGCAAGGTATACAGTTCCAATGTCTCCACAACCAAGCTTCTTCAAAAGATTGAAGTGTCTCAAGCCCAGGGCTCCATGCTGCATCCGAATATGACGGATGGCTTCCCACCTCACATCCTTTGACATGTGAGGTTTATTGCTACAACTAGTCCTACTTAAATTGCTCTCATCACTCAAACTTGTACTACTACTATACTCACCTTGGCTACTTTTTGAGCTTTGGGAGAACTCCCCTTTTCCTTTTGATTTTGGGTTCTTTTTCGCTTTCATGACATTGCCTCCACCTGTATTACCAGTCTTACAGCTGTCTAAGGTGAAGCCTGGTTTACCTGGACTGGAGAGTACATAGCTTGAGTTTACTTCACCAGCGAGACTAGGGGGTGCCAAAGCAGCTTGATTGGATTGTTTTCCGGCACCTTTTAAGGCAATATGGCATCTCTCACAGACCAGCTGACTTGTACATGGATCAAAATCAGCATCAGCTTCATTATCTTTACTAGATTTGCAGGCAGGAGAACTTGAATCCTGTTTTTGCTTCTTCTTTACAATACTTTTATTCCTGCTGGATGGTTTGATAGAGCGGAGGGTATTTCTAGACAACTTGCTTGCCACATTGCCATTGACCAAGCTAGATGAAGAAGGTACTACATGCACCTTGACTTTTCTCCCTGGTTTTGCTGCTGAAACCTTATTTGCTAACTTAGTTTTGGTAGGACTATTTCGATTATTTCGAGCACATACTGAATTATTGTCACTTGTAGGTTTATGTTTCTCTTTCTTCCCCAGCTCTGCCTTTAATGTTGTCTTTAACACAGCTTTGGCAGGTACATTTTCCACAAGTTCTGAAATATGCTCACTACTAGATTCATCTTCTTCTTTAAGACCCAGCTCCGCCTTTGTTGTTTGTTCCCCAACTGTCCTCAACATGGGAGCATTAGTTTCTGTTGTCCTAATTACAAATCGAGGAGAAGAATGTGCACTCTGGCTTGATGACTTCATCTTGGGGATTGGAGGATGCTCAGGCATCTTCTGACGAGAATATGATGTGCTTTCTTCTGGGACCAGAGAGATTTCAACCATATTTCCCCTATCTTCATGTGAGGAAGGACCATATTGACTGGCTTGAACAACAACTGAATTGTACAATGTCTTGATCCTCCCAGCTTCAGACGGTCTTGAAGGACTTGTCAACTTTGATAACCGTTTCATAGCAGCCATTTCTGATGCCTTGGTAATAGAGAGCTCCCTTAATGCCTGCTTTAGAGTCGCTGGTTCAGAAGTCCCAATCCTTGGCGAGTGAGACACACCCATTGTAATTGGCTTCTTTAAGGCATTTTTATTCAAAGGGCTAGTGCCTACTTGCTTCGAATGATCTAAACCCTTGGATGAAGTTTTGAGATGGATTGCCGCAAAAAGCTTATTAATATCATCTTCCAGAGAATCCCTGGATGATCCCAGTTTAAGAGCAGGAAGCTTCCGATCATTGTCACCCACACTCAACCCCGAATTTAGTCGATATGTTCCACGACAATATTGACCTGAACTGGGCTCGTCTGTCGCTTCAACAATTTCAGAAGTACCCGCAAATGAACCCATTTCTAGGTTTATTCAGCCTGTTAACATTATACAAATTAAGCACCAAAAAGAGACAGTGTTTAGTCCAACACATTTGTGATATTCAATTCCTTGAAAATCGTTTCAGGTAAAAGTAAGAACTTTTTATGATCATGTAACAATAAACACTCTACACCTAGTTTATATGTGTTTTCACTTCAAATTACGCAACACCTAAACCCTGATATGATCAACAAATTATTAAAAAGCATCAGTCAACCAGCACCAAAGGTATTTTCACTGATAAGTACAAGGATGAGCCACTCAGTCACAACAATGGGCCTTCACTGAGCCAGTAGAATCCAGAAAAAGATTTCAAATCACAAACCAATACAAGCACTGCACCACTACTTGACCAAGTCGTATTAGCATTAATAATGCTAAATACAGTCAAAAGTATCTTTCAACGATGCATAGAAGTCTTGAAAAGGACGGTGACATTCACCAAAAACAGATTTCCAATCAATTTAGATGCGATATAAACCCAAATATATAATCCGAAGTTTCTAACATCTATACAGGGTGAACATGACTTATCAATATTTCCACTAATATCCTAAAGGTTGAAATTTTTTTTATTTCCTCTAATTTTCTTTTCCTTTTCCTTAAATTAAAAACTCATATAAAATGTGAAGCAAGACCCAGTTGCAATTTTCCAGTTTGTTCAAGTTAAAGTTCAATCAGTCTTCAGACCCAAAAGAAAAGTTCAATCAGTCTTTGTACAGATTTGCTTCAGCTTCAGCTTCAGCTTCACCTCCTCCCATAACCACCACTAATTTACACAGCAAACAAATCAAACCGAACCATAAACAAAGCCCATAAACCAAAAAAAAATTAAAAAAAATTTAAAAAAAAAGAAGCGAAATTTGTTGTACAACATTTGTAGGAACCAGAGCGGCATACAAGAAACAAAAGGTCCAGGAGCTCAAATCTGAACTGAAAATGCAAATCTAACAACCATATGAATAGCTCAAAGCAAACCAGATCGGAGACATGAACAGTACCTGATGAAGCGGTGGTTCACAAACGCATTGGTGGCAGATTTGGTAAATAAATCTGTGGGATGGGGATGGATTGAGAGGAGAGCCAAAAACCCTTGAAATGAAATTGAAACCCTTGGGCTTGAGATTGGTGAGAAAATGGGCAGAGATGAGAGAGAGAGAGAGAGAGGCGGTACTGATGACAAGTTAACAACAAAGAAAACACACTACTGTTTTCTCTTTCCGCTCTGGCACAGATTATTTTGAAGGCGGGTGGGTCCCACGTGCTATGCTGTGGGCCCTTTAAAAAAATGGGAAACGTTTCTGGGGATTATCCGAATCTCAGTCGTTTTGTGAATTTTAGGCTGGTTTTTAATTCATTGTTTTTGGACCTTTAAGGGATAGTGGATGGGGAGAGGTGAAAATTCTCTTATTTTTACTGTTTCTTGTTTTAACTGTGTGGCATTCTTTTCGGGTTTTTGTCTTGTACGTGTAAATTCACCCACATGCATACGATCTCTTCTTCTGTACAAAATCTAAGCACATCATGTGTAGTAAATCTTGGATGTAGGTTTTTTTTTTTTGTTACAAAAATTGTGGTCCAAAGTGAGCTACCACTTCAGGGCCGGGATCAATTGAGGTATGGCCCCTCTCCAAGGGATGTTTTTTACAAGTTGAGGTTCGAACCAGCGACCTCCTATTACCAGGAGTATCATTGCAGCGTTCGTCCCACTTACAGCCTAGCATACTTTCACTAGACCAAACCCATTAGGTGAATGTAGGTTTTCACTCTTAGTTCTCTTGATTATTTTTAGAGTTGGTAGAAAATTCTTTTACACGTTTTGTTTACTTTAAATGTGTATAACAAATTAAGAACAAAGAAATACATTTTGATACATGACTCATTATGTTTACCAACACAAAGGGAATTAAAAAACAAGTGGGGTCTCACATCAGTGAGTAAGTAAATGTTGTCAATTCATTAGGAATTCGATTACGTGGTGAGATGTCCATAATTGTATTACATAATAGATTTTACATTATTATATATATAAACTTAACGAGTGTTTATCAAGGTTTTGGTTTTTTGTCCTCTCAAATGTGTACATGTCTAATACAAATCTTGTGATGTATAACCACTCAATTTTCATGTCATTATTGTATTTGTATTCTTATACGATGTAGATAGTCGTTGAGGTTGGTAATCAAGGTTGATGGTCCCAAAGTATTAATACATGAGATTACAAGTTTTTATTTTTTTCAATGAAAGTTGACGACTACAAAATGAAAGTGACCATAATGTACAAAAATGTCACTTCAAAATAATAATGGTTTGGTTGTACTCTTTCAATGGCATAGTCTTTCAACGAATGTAACACATTGATGGTTTACCTAACATACATGCGACAAAATGGCCTATTACACTATCATAATTTACCACCTACATATATACTTGATTATCATTATGATCATAATTCACCACCTAAATACTCTGTCATCATTATGATCGACCATTGTTGCTCATCTAAGTTGGTATTTGTAGTGGGTCAATTATGGTGTGGATAATTCCAATGAGTTAGTTGGTTTTACTGCAATTGTAGTCACTCAAGTTTGTTTCTCACTTACTCTAAAAGGGTTGGCACTTCTGGCGTCAGTGGAGGATGATTATGAGATGAGATGTAAATTCAAACATTAGACGGTTTAATACCAACCAACTCTACAAGCCTTGACTTACTCGTTGACGCAATGGTGGAGCCAAGGGGTGGCTCCCTCCCCTAGGCTATAGCCCACCCCAAAGAACAAAACTGCAATGTAGATTTGGTTAAATATAATTAAATTAAGCAATTATTAACCTTATTTTTGTTACCAAAATTAAATTTAGCTCACCCTAACTTAAAGTTGCTCTAATTATTTGATGGAGAATAAAAAATTGAGCCCTCCCCTAGAAGAATTGATTCTCGATACACAAAAAATTATAGTGCGGATCATGATGAATATCGCGGGTGGTTTTAGCTCGTTGAACTAAAATCTCATTAGTATAATAGACACTATTATTGTTTTCATGTTGCCCCAACCAGCGCGCTTAGTTATTGTTAACTTTTGTGTTGATAGGAGCAAGGTCAAACAACTAGTTAGGTATTTATTAATGTATATATGCACCAATCCAAATTGAATGAATCGATAATTTTCTATATCAATTTAACATTTAAATTCGCTCTTAAACAAACATTTAAATTCTCCCTCTGCATTGTCACCATAAATCTTAAATCTCAATAAAAGATGGATCTAACTTGGGTATTAGACAATCTTTGTATGGGTACTTGTCATCTAAAATGGTACAGCATTGGCCTTATGCTATGATTTTTCCTATGAATATGAACCTAACTTTTACTGTAAGTTTAAATATTTGTACTGGGTGATTTATCTAACAGATATTATAGTGGGTAACTTTGGACTGTGCACCATGCAGTGAAATTCAGCCTTGTTTGCATCCCATCTATCTGTACTTGAATTCATTGCATTGTCTATTTCATTTTGGGGTATGTAATTGAAACAGTGTCAGCATTGTGGAAGTAAGATATTGAATGTGTACGTAACACCAGCAAACATATATAATTTCTCTGCCATGTTTCGGCTTCTTGCGATTTTAATGTCCCACCGGAGCCAGTCGGTCCAATAATGATCCTATTGAAATTGAAAATGAAATTTGAACCAGATGCCCAAATGCTTAGCATATGATGTTGTTGGGTTCACGTCTTTTCTATTTTCTGTTTCTTTTTTGTTAAGGGGTTCACGTCTTTAGGTCTCCCTCATTACACTAATTTTAGTTGTTAACTTTTAATCATTTTGGTCAAGGGTTTTGTCTACTAGTTCAAATATTTAATGAGATATTTAAGTCACTTTTGGGGTGCTGCGGCGGCCAAATCCTCGACCTAGAGCCTAGTTATTGGAACTCGAGGTTGGGACTTTCTTTTTTCGATTATCCAAACCAATTCACATCAATACGACTGAGGTTGGGACTTTCTTGTTAGATTGTGATGCAGTCAAGTTTAAAAAGTTTTTTGTATTTAAATGTATTAATTATATTGTAAGTTGTGGTATTTATTAATTAAATACATTGAAAGACTAAGCATGATATAATGTTGGGTTGGAAAGTGGTGTTGTTAAATGTATTAAGAGACCAAATGTGGTTTAATGTTGTATTAGAGGTAGTTTTAGTATTTATTATGATGGTTGGACTAGCTCTTTTTAAATAAGATGAGTCATGAAGAGAGGAGGATAAACTTTGTTTATGAGATTTTCTATTATGAAATACAAAGTTTTGCTCTTCTATCATTTTTTTTTTTAAATAGCTATTGTTGTTCTAATTTTCATTCTTCATTATTTTCTCTCCACATTAGATTGAGATGGTTGTTCAAGTGGCGTCACTTGAGGGTGGTACCTCTAGTGGGCATCCTCCTTGGTGGCCAGGGAGATGACGTGTTATGCGTTGTTGGTTTCAATTATTCTATATGCTGCTACAATCTTGTTGTGGTCTTCTGGGTTAATGGTACTTGCGGGTTAGGTGGTTGGGTTTTCTCACTCGTGTTGGGCGTACTCTAGGCTCAAGGTGAATTCTAGCCATTATGCATATATATTTGTGGGCTAACGGTAGATGTCACAAAGCCGATTTAGACTCTGAGTCTGTTTATATTCTTCATAGTTTGTATTTGTTTTATTTGTTTATAGTGCTATGACCGATAGTCGAAGGTACATATAATGTGCTTAATTAGATAGTGACTCTTAATTAATACCTGTCGTACCTCATAAAAATAAATCATTATATTTTCGCTCGTAATTAATAAACTGACGTCTTTCTTTCAAAAAAAAATTATCTTATAGAAAATTTAGCACTTATTCAATGCGGAAACAATTATCTTTCATCTTATAGATACAACATACACCCATCATAAAGAAAATTGTGAAACTAGGTTTTTGTTTTGGTCTCTAGTAGAGGTTTTTAGCAATTGTCTTTAGAGTTTAAAAAAATATAATTGTTCGAAGCCTCGTCTTTGGAATTTAAGACACAAACCCTGCCATGCATGCTCGACTCAAGACTTCAAGAGGGGTTTGAGCACTTAATTACTCGAGTTTCTCGATTACTACGTGACGTAAGTCGAGTACTAATCAAGGGTGTACAAGCACACTACTCGAAGGTTATATTTCTAAAACTCTTAAAAAAATAAAATAAAGAGGTCGAATAACTGTTATATAAACCGTCTAATTTATTTTATGTAAAATTCTAAAAATTAGCTAATTTTTGCACCTCTTAAGGCCCTTAAGCCTTCTTATAAGAATTGTGCTCCTCTCATAGTAATTCTCAAACTTTCCTTGGGTTGTTATATTTTCAAAATTCTTCGGCAAATGACTTAAGGATTCCTAAAATTCTTCCCTCTTTTCCATCTTTCCTCTTCTTCTTTTTCCCCGCTTTTCTTCTATTTCATGGGGAAATATTGGTGTACATTGACATGATATACATGCATTTATTATGGATTCTTATTCTTACGACTCAATCACTCAGATAATACCTTAACGATAATTTTTTCTTACTTACTAGCATAAGTTGGCAAAGTAGTAAAATGTATTATCAAAATGATAAAATATTACATGACATACAATTTGTATGAGAATATATACATGTACCACCGGTATGGCTATTGAAATCGCCTCACTTATTTCACATGGTATGCCAACTTCATTATTTAGGCAGCCGAAAGGGGTGGTGGGTGTATTCTTGGCGACTTGTCCCGCCGTGGCCCTCAAGTAAAGCAATAAACTTTGGAAACCATAATTGATAATTGACTACATAAAGGTGCCCTATGTCCTAATTGTTAATCCCAAGCTCTCTTAGGCACCTTGCATAATGTAACTTTTTTTTGGGACCAACATTTAAATTAAACGAAAGGAGTTGAAACTTGAAAGCAGCCTTCTACCTTGTAAGGCAAATGAATAGGGTCAATGTAATGATAAGCTTGGCGAATGGAACCATCTTCTTTCTCCTTTTATCACAAGGATCAATCATTGTCCAAAAAACTATCACAATGATCAATCGAGTGTCCTTCAATTTACCCTTTGAGAAGCCACCTCGCTACTAGTTGGTTACCTGGCCATGGGTTTCATACCATATGATGTTGGTTATGTAGGACAATGAGCAGTATTTGAGCCTAGCTTTGAGCCAACTAGAGTTGATTAATGTGTGGCAAACTAGGAGGTTCTAGGGAAATTGACTAACTACTATATATAAGCATGAAAAAGCACAAGGATTAAGAGCTAGAACATATATACTTAGAGTGTGCTTGAGCTCTACTATAGGTAATTGACTGATTATAGATAATATTTGAATTTGGCATAGTACTAGAAACTTTTGTCCTAGATTCCTTCTTTATCAAGTCATTAAAAAGTTTGAGACGTAAAAGATTCACTTCCTAACCAATCTCATATAGCGCTACTATCGTAAGCGCAACAAACAACAAATGATATACTCTGAATATAAACAAAATTAAATTGAACTTAAAGCCCCCAATAAAGCACTAAAACATATATTGACATAAAACATATTTTAACTTTCCTATATATATGAACAAATTAGTGCAATGCATGGAATGTAATTCTTCATGGTATGCATATATTGCTAAGTTTTGTATATTTGAGCTTTAAGGACTTGATCGGGCCGAGCTATATATAAAATTATAATAAATTTTATTAGGTACTTAATACCTCCAAATTTATTATTTTTAAGAAAAAATATTTTCAACACCTCCATTTGATCCCTACAATTGCAAACAATTAATAAAATGTTCATTGAACGCTATAAAACTACACTTAAAATAGAAATTGCAAATAACTCCTACAGGCTCAAAGATTAGGCTAATAAGGTTGGGTCAGGTTTAGAGACCTTGATCCAAGCCCTACCCTAAAATCAAAGGACCATGCCGGGTGGGCTTAAATTGGGTCGCGGCCGGAAGACCAAATGATGAGGCTTACTCTAGGTCATGATTTTTTGAGTTAAAGATATTAGTTTTTTATATTCTTCTTTTTAGAATCGTAGAGTTGACTAAAATTGTGCTCAATAATATAAAATATCTCGTTCTCACCGGAAAATGGGCGTTTATTTTGATACTTATTCTATGCGGAAATTCTGGGGTACACCAAAGTATATATATACTTGAGATCGTGAGTTTCACGCGCCCAATATTTTAATTCCAATGTTCAATCACGGCCATTGCTGCATCCCACCGAAGAGTCGTGCAGCCCACTCGCCGCCGGTCAAACTCAAATCCAGCAAGATCGGGACCGGTGATCGTGTAGAACACAACAAGAGGAGTGATTTTTATACTTGATAGAAAGTCTGATTCGATCTATATCGGCCGGATCGGACCGGAGAATATCTTGTAGCCATTGAAACTTCAAAGCTTAAATCGTGCTTGTGTAGTTGATGTCGTGGTGATCCACCACCATGGATCGACTGCTCGGAGGAAGGGCTACAAAACCCGATTGATTTTGTGAGCCACCGTGGCCGGAGGATCGAGATCGTTCCGGGTCGGATTCGTCGTGCCTTGCGGCATTCGATACACCTGCACTGGGCTCCGATCGAGTGAAAAGAGGACATAGGGAAAGAGAGGAGGAGGAGACGAGTCGAACGGTACCGGTGTCGTAGGCAGAGGTGGCCGGACGGAAGAGATGGATCCGGGTCGGATTGTTTGAGTGAACGGGTAAAAAGTTTGGTGCATATGTACTTTGGTGTGCAGAAGACACTCTCCATTTGTAGTTCCCTGTTCGACCATGTTTTCAATAAATTTGACTTCTCGTCAAATAAAAAAAAACTTGGTGCATCGAGGAAAGAGTCTCATATCCTTGTGATCGGAAGAGTTTGTAATCGAAAAAAAATAGAGGGAAGAGTGAAAATCACGATCTTAAATTATACTATGAGTTTGAATTTGGTCAGTCAAAGCCCAACCCAAATTAAACATTGAAAAGCCTATTAGCACTCTCTTATTGGGCTTAGCTCAAATTTGCAAATCCACAAATTTCCAACAACCAGCCTACCAAACCAAATTTTCTCTCTCAATCTTATGCCACCATAATATCTGTAACAAAGTTTACTTACTTCACGAGTAAACAAAGCTTTTTTTTTTTGGCCAATAGTAAATTTCTGACTCGATGATTTCGATGATTGTGAAAGCACTTCCCACAACAGCACAAATCCTGTTGAGGCAATCAATTAAAAAGTTAGATTTTTTTTTTGGCCAATAATTAATTAGTTGATTTTGTTTAACAATAATTAATTAGTTGATTAGTCTTCCTTTTTCATTTCTTTAACCTTTTTTTTATTGCTAATTAGATCATTTAATAGGACAAAGTTCAGTGTATGACGATTCTTGCCATCACTGCTGACGTCAACGATTCCATTCCGAAAATACGGGGCTTTTAGCAGCTCTGAGCACGCCGGAGATGTATTTTTTACTTTTATCTTCTTTTATTTTTACTGTTTTACTTTTACTATAGTGAGCTCAGAAGGACAAAATTACAACGAAATGTGTCTGGTCAATTTTGACTTGTCTATGAAAGTGGACTTCTTCTCGGGCGTTATACATTTTCTAAAATAATATTGAGCCGGAAAAAAGAACCCGCGAAATTTTGACAAAATAGAAATAGGATCAAATCGTGTTCACACTTGACACCAACAGAAAACCATTTATGGACAATAATAATTTTACTGATTTTTTTTTTTCCTCATTGAAAAATCTCAAAAGATAGCAGTTTCTTATATAATTTCGGAAAATCTCAAAACCTCGGTGGTCGTGGCGATTGCACAGTCAGCAGCGATGGACGGTAGCGGCTCTGCCACGTGGCTAAATTCCGTTTACACCGAGGGAGACCAGAATGCTCTGTCGTTAGGCCAATGAAACGACGTCCCAGTCGCCATATAAATATCGAACCAATCCCTCAGCTCACAAAACCTCATCTCATTTCTCTCACACTCACCTGCACAAAAACAAGTCGCAGAGCAGAAAGCAAAAACGCACTTTCCGTCTGAACGATCAGTCATCAATGGCGGAGAAGAACTTCAAGTACGTGATCCTCGGTGGCGGAGTCTCAGCTGTAAGTTTCGTTGTGATCCATTCTCTTCTGTTTGATCAAAATTCGGTAATTTTGTGTCTTAATGTAAGAAATCGATGCAAATTCCGTATATTTGATTTCTTTTCTGAAGCTTCCGGTCACTCCGGTGAGGTTTCAGGACTATTTGACTTTAGGATTTTGTAGTTGTACATAGATCTAATCATCTGAGTGTATTTCAGCTATGAATTTTTTAGTACTTGACGTTCTTGAGGTCAATGTGCGCTGTACTAGTAGTTTTAGTATAGAAATTAGCTTAATTGTGACTAAATAGACTCCTTTGGTAATGATATGATCGAGCAGCAGAAAGTTGATTTTGCTTTGGGATAATTTTTAGTGTGAAAGCCTTGATCACTGTTGAATTGCTTTATTGTTTCTTTTCCGAATACTATAGGGATATGCTGCTCGGGAGTTTTCCAAGCAGGGGGTTAAGCCAGGCGAATTAGCAGTCATTTCCAAAGAGGCGGTATGCTTAATTTCATTTTGTTTGTATCCAGTTGATTGTGGATTTTGAGATATTTTATGCCATTAGCTGTGAAGATAGTATATCAGAACTGGTTTACATGCACGAGTCTTGCCGACGTTCTACATAATTACTTTGAGATAATTGCTTCATCATTCCTTAAGGAATGTATATTTTCAGTCCAGACTGTGGTCACTGCACTTCATATTATTACTGCTGTTTCAAATCGTTTTCATTTAATTGCTGTTGGCTTCTTTGTTTCATTATGAATTCTTAACTTATCCTTTATGTTTCCTCCTAGGTTGCTCCCTATGAACGTCCTGCACTCAGCAAGGCTTATCTCTTCCCCGAGTGTAAGTAGTGTTTTTTTTAGTTCCAACTTCCGTAAAAGCTTCGGTGGTTCTCACTTTCACCTGGCACATCAATGGAGACCAACTGGGTTTTTGCAGCTCCTTCTTTGACTCACATTCACTAACATTGTAACTTAAAGTTTGGATTGGTCTTTGCAGCTCCTGCTAGACTTCCTGGGTTTCATACCTGTGTTGGAAGTGGAGGAGAGAGATTGCTTCCTGATTGGTACAAAGAGAAAGGTTTGTTTTCTCCTCTACATCACAATTTGTACCAAACATAATTACATAATTTCCGAGAGCTCTCCAAGACAATATTTAGAGGTGGCTAAACAGACCACCATTGGTGATTCTTGCGCCAGACTTGACTTTTACCATGTTATTGGATATTTCATTTTGATCTTTAGAATGCATTATTCTGATGGAAACATTTTTTATAATTACAGGGATAGAGTTGATTCTTAGCACTGAAATAGTTAAAGTAGATCTGGCCGGGAAAACTCTTGTTAGTGGAACTGGGGAATCCTTTAAGTTTCAGATTCTTATAGTTGCAACCGGCTCAACTGTAAGCAACTCAATTTTTTTTTTTTATGCCTTTAGCTTGTATATTTAGCCTTCTTTGCATACCTGATTAACTGCATTTTCTATTTATGTAGGTTGTAAGATTATCGGATTTTGGTGTGAAAGGAGCTGATGCTAAAAACATTTTCTACTTGAGAGAAGTTGATGATGCTGATAAGCTCAATGAAGCAATCAAAGCAAAAAAGAATGGGAAAGCTGTGATTGTTGGAGGAGGATACATTGGTCTTGAGCTTGGTGCAGCTTTGAGAATTAACAATTTAGACGTTACTATGGTGTACCCTGAACCATGGTGCAGTAAGTGTTTGCTGCTCTAAGCCTTATTTTATGTGTTTATTGCACAGACAATAGTGAAATTGTTGGCTCTTAGTAGTTAGTACTCTATGAGCCTTCCCTAATTTTCCTCGTCCTTGTAGTGCCTCGGCTTTTCACTGCTGGTATTGCTGCCTTCTATGAGGGTTATTATGCAAACAAAGGAGTTAAAATCATCAAGGGAACAGTTGCTGTTGGGTTTACTGCCGATTCAAATGGAGAGGTAAATACACAATCACCTGGCATTTTGGTAGTAGTGATGTTCCTATACACGATTACATATTCTGAGGGTGACTTTTGACCATAATGCAGGTCAAGGAAGTGCACCTAAAGGATGGCACCGTGCTTGAAACTGACATTGTTGTTGTTGGTGTTGGGGGAAGGCCCCTTATATCCTTGTTCAAGGGACAAGTTGAAGAGGAGAAAGGTGGCATTAAGGTATCGTGACTTCTAAACTCCTTTGATTCCTTCTCCCTTTCCCATACCTCATATTTAATAACAGTGTTAATCTTAAATAATGATTGATCACTCGTTTCAATATAGAATTATAGATGAGCATTCAATTTTACCACATATCAAGAAAACTACATATAAAGGACGTGGCATTAAGTTATTAAGGAAGTTGGACAGCAATCCAATTACTTGATTTATTTATGATATAGCAATTTTCATTCACAAATATTTAGTGTATTTCTTTTTAATTCCAACATTGGACTAGTCAATCCCATTTCTGTAGTTAAATATTCATGGAATCCATTTTAATATATGCTGTTGATTGCAGACTGATGCATTCTTTAAAACAAGTGTTCCTGATGTATATGCTGTGGGTGATGTCGCCACTTTCCCTTTGAAGCTGTACAATGAAAACAGAAGAGTTGAGCATGTTGACCATGCACGCAAATCTGCTGAGCAGGCCGTAAAGGTATGCTGCTCCCTTGAAATCTTTATTTATTTCCACCGTTACTTCATTCTATTGTTCTGGCAAATGGGTTGGAAGCGGATTTTGTAAAATTTTTCCTGAAGGATCCAGGAATCATATAATTGTCTTGATTTTGCAGGCCATCAAGGCAAGCGAGGAGGGAAAGACAGTTGAGGTCTATGACTACCTTCCATACTTCTATTCACGCTCATTTGATCTGTCGTGGCAATTCTATGGCGATAATGTTGGGGAAACCGTGCTCTTCGGAGACAACAATCCTGCCTCACCAAAGCCCAAGTTTGGAACCTACTGGATTAAAGACGGTAAGGTGGTTGGTGCATTTCTGGAGGCTGGCACTCCCGAGGAAAACCTGGCTATCGCCAAGGTTGCAAAGCTCCAACCTCCCGTTGAGAGTTTAGATCAGCTCGCAAAGGAAGGTCTTTCTTTTGCTAGTAAGATCTAAACCTCATAGGTGCAGAATAAATGGATTGCTTGTTGCTAGAGGTCTAGATAGCTTTTACAGACACTGTTATTTTGGTTTTCATCTGAGTGGTTTCAATATTGTACTTTGGAATTGATAACATAAATATTGTTTTCAGCGGTTAATCCTTGATCCTTATTTCCAGTTGTGTAATAGTATAAAAGTGGAAACATACATACTTGTAATGGTAAATGTTCCTTGTTAGCCCCATAATATCTTTGCTGCCTTTTTAGGCTTCCCAAGTCCAACAGCATCTTTTTGATATTTGTAATGGTATATTCCAACAGTACTGTTATTAGCTAGCTAGCCAAACTATATTTTGTACCACCACATGTTCAAGATGCAAGCCTCGCATGATCACATTGTACATCATATACTAGGAAAAAACTTTGAAAAGGCATGGGAACTTCACACTGCTTGTTTGGTTTTGGTTTTGAAGTGTCAGTGGTCCAGGCACAGGCATGAAGCAAGGGGTAGCTAATACCTTAGCGTTAAATGTTGATCGACTTGTTAGAGAGCAACTTACTGAGTTTTCAGGTTAAAACTCCGACGGTCATAATTTATTTGAATATGTCCTGAGACCGATCGTTCAGATAGATGGGGTAAACTAATCCATGTAAGAACTAGTCTAACATTATAGAGCAGAGTCGGATCTCTACTAAAATGTCAAGACATTTCCTCATAGGCAGCCACCACATAGCTCCAATTTGTTGCCTCTCAGATCTCAAGCAATATGAATAATAAGCCCTAACCAATTTGTTGGTATATAGAAGATGGTCATTTGATTTCTCACACATTAGTCCCTAGAGTGCAAAAGGGGAGTACCAGCACAGAAAAGAGGCAACTGACTTCTTTGAGTTCACTTGAACAAGCACCAAGAAGTATGAACACCATATGAAACAAATCCATGACAGAGGTCTCCCTACTGGGATTCCAAGTCGATAACAAACTTCATACCTTGAAACATTTTTGCGCTATCACATATATAAGCTTGAAATCACCAATTATATCAGGCAATAGCAATTAAACAGAAAACAGCTTTGAAAAAGAGACGAATCATTCATCATTGAGATGAAATATCCATAGATAAGTGCATTCAAATCCACAATAACTGCATCATCTACTACAAGAACAAAAAAGTACAATCCATTGAACAAAATTCTCTATTTAACTCGAATAAGAAATGGTTCTTCAGTACGCAAGCATTCCAACCACCCTAGTCAAAGAGACTGAAGCCCATATCCTGCAACAAGAAAAACAAGGGAATATAAGGATTCAAAAACCAGATGTTACAAAACATCACAGGCATGCTATGCAATGATCCTATAAACAGGTGATAAGTTTCCCTCCCACATTTTAATGGGAAGCTGTTGAACGTGTATATTTCATATAACTAGAGCGTAAGAAATCACAGGCATGCTATGCAATGATCCTATAAACAGGTGATAAGTTTCCCTCCCACATTTTCATGGGAAGCTGTTGAACGTGTATATTTCATATAACTAGAGCGTAAGAAAGGCAGATATCAGCAAAATGCAAACATTTTTGCTCAGTCATTAATGCATGGTATTGAACAAAATATAACCCACAACATGCACAAATATAAATCTTAATGACATAATCCCAAGAATAACTTACATCATCAGACTCCTCTTTCTCCTCGACCTTTTCTTCTTTCTTTGCCTCAGCTGCAGCAGGAGCAGCAGCACCCCCACCGCCACCAGCAGGAGCAGCCACTGCAATAGCGCCACCACCACCAGATGGTACAGAGGCCAACTTCTCCCGCCCAGAGGCAATGAGCTCTGTTATGTCCTTGCCCTTAACTTCAGCAAGAAGAAACTGAAGCCTATCATCATCTGCTTCAGCACCAACTGTGAACAAGATAAAGGTATTAGCACTTGAATATTAAAAATTATCCTCTACAGACACGATTCTATGCACTCAAACGTTGACATCAGAGTATAACTGATCAACATATACATGTCGTAGATAGAAAACCAAATGCTAGCACTCCAAAAATCTAGAGGAAAAAGAAAAATCATAAACTTTAATGTGCTGATTACACCAACAATGGCATATACGTAATTGGTCCTTGAAGATGTAAATGCACAAGGACAGCGCAGACTGCACTTCTAAAGACGAATCCTTTTACTCCTAAAAGAGAAAGATTTCAAAGCAAAAAGCCTTAAAAACATAGCATATAGACGCTATTCCTCGAGACCCAATTCATTGTGGTTGCTAATAATTCGTTTTCATTGGATTGAGTCAACTCATTACAAATAAAACGCCGTAGTTACAGAATAAAAAACACTATGGTTAAGTCTCAAAATTAAAAACCAACATGGTAAAGTAGGAATACAGAGCATGAATTTACAAATCAATAGCACTAATCGATCACAAAGCAACAAACTTTGGTGCAGCTAGGCAAATGCTAAACACAATGAACCGTAGAAGAGCAAAAACGTACCGGCCCCAAGGATGTTCTTGATGTCTTCGGCAGTAGGGCTAGTCTTGCCGCCCAACACCGCGAGCAAATAAGCAGCGATAACCTTCATCTCTGCTTATCAATTACAAAATTGTTAATATCAATCACTAAGAATCACAGAGAGAGAGAGAGAGAGAGAGAGAGATATCTACATAGAGATAGAGAGAAAGAGAGAGTACTTGAGAGAGGCTCTGGATCTGCGGAGAAGGAAGATGTGTAGAGGCAGCCGAATGCGAAATGAAACAACGGAGGCCTGATATAAAGCTTTTATGGGCAGCTGCTAGGGTTTTCTTTACTAAGAAGCCTCTAGGGTTTTTATTGGACTAGTCACTAGTGTAGCTTACGGTACGGGTTCGGGCCGGATCAGATATTCTAGCCCATTTTAATTTACATGGAATACTATGGGAGATTTTTTGCAATATTATACCCTTTTTTTTAAGGTTATAGGAAATTGTTCCTAAAGATTGAGCAGATCTATGCTATTATTAAGAGAAACAATTTTTTATACTTCAAGAAAGAGAGGGTAATATTGCCGAAGATATTCAAAATTAGCTCATATATATTTCATGCAAATTTTGAATAACTTCCTAGATATTTATAACTCATCATAACTGAATTTTTTTACAGATATAGCCCTCAAATATTTAAAAACTTTAAAATATAATCAATTAATAGGGACACTAAAGTTAATTCACAAAAAAAAAAAAAGGTAGTAAGTGATTTTTCTATGAATAAACTTCTCCACACACATAGTGTGTGAGTCTCTGCTAGTTAACTATTAAGTATAGTTTTAAATATTAAGTATTGATAGATATAGCAAATACATTGATAAATATGTTTGTAATATTAGTCTTCGCCGCCGTAATCACTCTAAAAGTTACCCTCGCTAAGCGCAATTTTTTTTGTTGATAAAACAACTCAAATAACTCCTTACCATCACCACCGAAGAGAAAAATAAACAAACCCCAAACAAGCTTGGTGCTAGGCGCCGCATAGCGTGCCTTGATTCTTGACGACAAACGCTCAACGAAATTATCACCGCCATGCTTTCCCTCCAAACCTTAGGCTATCTCCAATGCTGAGGGGCTAAAATAGACCTCGGGCTATATTTTTAGACCCCAACAAATACTATTTATGTAAATAGTAAGGGCCATTATTCTTACCATCTCCAACCCTTAAGGGCTATAATCATAAATCCTAAATATTTTATTAGTTTTTCAAATGTTTTTCAAAAAGGCTATAATCACTAAACACAAATTAGTGGGCTCCACTCCCCACTTTTGGGCTATAGCAAGGGCTATGTTTAGCCCAGCCCTTAGCCTTTTTAGCCCCTCATTGGATTTTTTGGTTTGGCCCAGCCCCTCTATTGGAAACCATAATTTGCAAATAATGGGCTAAAATGTAGCTTTAGCCCCTCCATTGGAGAAGGCCTTAGCAGAGCACAAATGAGACTTTTATTTGATAAATATCAATATCTATAAGCAAATTTTGAAGATATTTGCATGTCACTCAAATTTCAATCTTCAAAGTATTAATGTTTTGGTTGTTCTAAGGTATTTTAACCCTTGCTTTAATCTTGCTGAGGAGCTTGCTAATCCTCAACCCTTCCATTTGATCAACGAGTTTAAAAAAGGTCAATTGGTTATTGATGCTCCAAACTATATACATTATACAGATACACACGTCTCCATTAAAAAGAATATTTCACCAAATTTTTTTTTCAACGAGGACATGAAACCCAAACGAGGGCTTCATCACTCATCATCAGTCTCGTCTTGTCAAACGGTCTAGCACATTTATTACATCCATCTTTTTCTACCACCGAAGACAGAGCTTCTCCTTCCCCATGTTTTTCACTGAAACCTCCGAAGCACAAAAGAACCAAGCCCAACTATTCGGAAACGGTTCGGTTTCGGTTAGCGAAACCGGGTATTGCTCTCCTTCTCTGTGTCTCCTGAAATTGTGTTTCTCATGCTATTTTGTAATTCTTAATATTATTATTTTTTGCATGCAGATAGAGAAACCATATATGGAAAGCTCCACAAGTGAAGCCTCGGTTATGACCAAAGAAGAAGACGCTGCTAAACTTCACATAGAAGAGATTAGGACCCAAAAGTTCTCGATAGGGAAGAAAGACTCAAACCCCTTAACTCTTGATCTGCACCATGCGGTCACTAGTCTCTCTGCCGAGCTTTATCAGAAAGACATTCATTTCCTAATGGAGCTCATACAGGTAGTAGCTAGCTAGCTCTTTATTCAATTTCTGATTTTAATTTCCTTTCTAGCATTCAACATTGTTAATCAAGACTTGATGTAGAACGCAGAGGACAATGAGTACAAACAAGGTGTAGAGCCAACGCTGGAATTTGTGCTGACCAAGAAAGACATAACCGGCTCTGGAGCACCTGCTACTCTCCTCGTTTTCAATAATGAGGTTGGCTTTTCCAGGAAGAACAGAGATTCCATATGCAGCATAGGCCGTTCTACCAAGAAGGGTAAGAGACAGCAGGGCTTTATCGGAGAAAAAGGTAATTAACTATTTGGATTAGACCTTCATAATTTTTTTTAATCTTGCGCTTCTCTTGTCAACTTGTGTTTTTTCCTTGCGTTTATCTTGTCAGCTTGTGTTTTTTTCTTGCGTTTATCTTGTCAACTTGTGTTGAATGCACTAACAATAGTTACCATTGAATTTCAATTTTCTAGTTAAACTCATATAGCATGAGTGAATTCAGGACATGTTTCCTGCGGATACACACTTGCAATTGTGTTGAATGCATTGTAATATATAGTTACTTTTGATTTATGTAGTTAAACTCATATAGCAATGTTGCTTGCAGGAATTGGATTCAAGAGTGTGTTTCTTGTGTCTTCACAACCGCACATATTTAGCAATGGTTATCGTGTCAGATTCGAGGAAGAACCAGACCAAGATTGTGGTATTGGGTATGTAGTTCCTCAATGGGTTCCCGGAAAGCCTTACTTGTCAACCATACATGATGTATATGGGTCCGACAAGATCTTGCCAACCACTACATTGATCCTTCCTCTAAAGCCTGACAAGGTGGAAGCGGTAAGAGCACAATTGTCAGAGCTGCACCCTGAGATTCTCTTGTTCTTATCCAAGGTAAAGCGGCTATATGTACGCGGCTGTGATCCTGAAGAAGCTGACGATGTCTCCACAATTTCTATATTTAGTGAGACCAAACATCTGGAGTTGAGTGATAAAAGAGCAAAATCACGATATGTTCAACTTTCAGCTAAAGAAAAGATGTGTGATGCGGAGCAGCTGTGCAAATATTACTTATGGAGAGAGGAATTTCCGGTAAAGCCTAGAAATAAAGTTAGTATGAGGATGGATGTGGAGAAATGGGTGATTACCCTAGCTTTCCCTTTTGGAGAAATGGAGAAAGATTGAGAAGGGGAACATCTTCTGTTGGTATATTTGCTTTCCTGCCCACAACAATGGTTACAAACTTTCCGTTTGTAATTCAAGCAGATTTCATCCTTGCTTCTTCACGAGAATCTACAATGCTGGACAACGTATGGAATTTGGGAATTCTTAAATGTGTTCCTTCAGCTTTTGTGAATGCTTTTCAGTCTTGTGTGGAAGACTTCTCCCTTTTTCCTTCAGTAAGTCAGCCGTTTGAGTTTTTACCTGCTCAAGATTCACCAATTCCCGAGTTTAGCAACCTAAGAGAGTCTATCAGAACTAACTTGCAAGGTTTAAAGATAGTGCCTTGTCAAGAATTTTCTGGTAGGTGTTTATTCCTGCAGCCTCAATATGCAGTCCGAATCCTGCCAAAATTTAGGGACCTACTGGTTCGAATTAAATGTGAAGGGGCAGTTTCAAGTGGTTCAGCTTCATTGAAGAAGGTCTTGCATCCATCTCTGGATATTGAAAAATATAGTGCAGTTCTGGAGTTTCTAGGTGTGACATCTTCAGGTGGTGCTTGGTACACAACCTGCATCAACTCCTGCAATCTTTTTTTGTTATCTGTTGAGGTCTATGTTCAACTACTTGGTTTTATTGCTGATAATAAGGAAAAGTTCTCCAAACATATTAACCATCTACCTCTTTTTAAATACATCAATCGGTAAGGGAGTTCAAAATTCGTTTCAATTACCAAAACCACCACAGCAGGGACGCTCAAGGTTCGATATTGTTTGGAGCTAGAGCTTCACGCATGGTTGAGTAAGTGCAATATGGAGCTTGGATGCCCCAATAACGTGTACTTCCTGCCCAATGGTACACAGAAAGCTCTTTTGAATTACCCGAAAAGTGTAGATAATAAAAAGACAAATCATTTGAAAAAGGAAAATGCTTGAGATCCCAAAATTTTCAACCAAATTTGGATCCCAAAACATGTGGCAGTGCCATGTCAACAGTTTTTCCTTGAAAAATATTGGTGAGCTGGAATTTATTCATTTTTCATTTAGTTTATAATTTATAATACATTTACTCTAAATTGAAAATAAAACCTAAGCTTTGTACCAAAAAAAAAAACCTAAGCTTCCATAACCCTTTTTTTTTTTGATCGGGTAGCTTCCATAACCCATCTCCCTGAAAGAGTTGAAAGTTGAAACTCAACCCAGTCCCTCCATTCTCAGGCCAAAAAAAAAACCCAGTCTCTCCATTTGAGTTTTTTTGTTGCAAGCCCCTGCCATGAAAAACAATTATCAAAATCATCACCTTCTCCTTCTCTTACGTCCTCTTTCTCTTTCACAATTCCCTTTCTCTCATTTGTTTGGTGTGGGTTTTATTTTGTCGACTGTGATTTTTAGAGTTCGGTTATAATTGAAACACTTTGACCTAGATCTCTTGCTTAATTTTGTTCTTGGGTTGAAATCTCAATAAAAGTTGATATATTACAAAATATGGACTACAAAACAAAGAATGAGATTGTATATATTTCATATTACAGAGGAGAGATTACATGATCCAAGAGAAAAATTGGATGAATTCGAGATTACAATGGATCAAATATATACCCTTGTTGGAGAATGGTAGATGGTGGTGGTTTTGAGATCCAGAGGATGTAGAACAAGGTTCGGCATCCTTGAGATTTTCAATTACATCATCATCATATTCCGAGTCGCCTGTGGCTTCTGCTTCTACTTCTATTTCAGAATCTGAGGAATATGAAGATTGATTCGAGGGATCGATCATCTCTGTTGCTATGTTCCATCTCATAGAACCATTTTGCCTCCTAACTTAACACAAACACAGAGAGAGGGAGCCCAGTGTGAGGGCGGTTGAGCAGAGAGAACCAGGAGGGAGGCCGCGAGAGAGGAGACTGGTTGTTCATTTAATCACCTTTTTTTTTATCATTCATTAAAATCAACTTAATTGAAAAATAATATATAAAATCCAGCTCACAAATTTTCTAAACAAAAGCTTATGACATGGCATATGCCACGTCATTTGGTACTGAATTTTGGTAATATTTTTTGGGATCTGTAGCACTACTCTTTGAAAAACTCAAATCTCTACAATTGGCTTTCATACCATACAGGTAGGGCTCATCATTCGGCCCGCGGATCCGCGGGCCGATAGAGGCCCGCTCGGCCCGAACGATCCAAGCCCGGCCCGGATCCGTAGTAAGCCCGCAAAAAGCCCTGGCCCGGCCCGTAAAAGCCCGGCCTGGCCCGTAGGCCCGGCCCTTCAAAAGCCCGAATGGCCCATCCCGTAAAAGCCCGAACGGCCCGGCCCGTAAAAGCCCGCCTAAATATTTATAATATAAAATTATAAATATTTTGTATTCTAAGTTATAGACTATATTACTATAACATATAATACAAAAATATTTATTAATGAGGAGTACAAACAAAATATTATTAATATTATTCTTACAAAATATTTATTCATTAATACAAAATATTATTAACTTCTAGTCCATATTTTCATAATTTGGAATCGTTCAAAATATTATTTTTACAAAATATTAATAGCATTAGATACAAAATTATTATTAATAGCATTATATATAGTCCAAAATGGAAAAATATTATTACTATTCTTTTTTAAAAATATTTATTTATTAATACAACTTATTAACTTATACAAATTTACAACTTATAAACCGTATTCATAAATTCATTGGTTATTAAAAAATGTAAATATTTAAAAAACCATATCATATCGTTAAGAAAAATGAAATTTACCAAATCAACTATTGGATGCGATGATTGAGATATTTTACGCCTATGGTTAAAAATTTGGTCACTTTCGTCTTCGTTTCGACCTCGATCCACATGGTTAAGAACAATGACCATTTGTGCCCCTATATTTATTAATTAGAGTTCTCAAAGGGCAACTGCACTGAAATGGAATCCGGGGTTACAACTTTTTACATGAGTATATGGATCACAGTCATGGGAGCGTGTGGTCGCGAATTACACGAAAATCGGATTACAGAAAGAGTCATTAAGGCAAAATTAGCGTAAAGGATATTTTGGTAAATGACAATAAAGAAGAGTTGACCTTATTGACCGAGGCCGAAACGACAACGAAAAAAGCCAATTTTTTGACACGATGCCTATTACTATGCGTTAAATACATGAGCGAACCAAATCTTCCATTAGACATTTTTCGATGTCTTAGATCGCACCAAATCTTGATATGCCTACTAGTGTTGTCTACTATATTCATTCGTTATAAAGAAATGTATACCTATCAAAATCAACAAGGTGAAGGAAGATTTAATTGGAAAAATTGATCGTTGGATGCGAATATTGGGATAAGATAAGCATATGGTAAAAATATTAGCCGCTTTCGTCTTTCTTTCGACTTCGATCCACCGTTAGATAAGAAACCCCTATGATATGAATTACATTACTAGTTATTAAATTGTTATAGATCAATTGATTTTTTTGCCGAATTATTTTTTGAGATATCCACAATTCAAAATATACATATCCAAAAAATTCGTGGAATTTTTTGGATACCCAAGTTATTTATTTTGAATTTTGGAAGTTTGGATTTTGGAGAAATGAAATTATTTAATAAAAATAAAAGAAATTAGGCCCGGCCCGACCCGGACAATTAGGGTAGCCCGTTAAAGCCCGGCCCGCCCGGGCCCGGCCCGCTATAAAGGGCCGGGCTTGGACTTTCAAATTATGATTAAAGCCCGGCCCGGTCCGGCCCGTTGACGAGCCCTACATACAGGAGTGAATCATTTTTCAGCATATATATGATTATGCTTTCTTGCTCTGGAATCATGTATCAACTAAGGAACCATCTCTTGCAGTTACATTGGCCAATTTCCTTTATCATGCCTACATGATATGTTTCCTTAGTGAGAATCAGATATATCATTTTTGTAAAAGGATCCCAGTTATTGATGGGGCTGATCATGTCCAAATGCAAAGAACTGTAACTCTTGTCTATGCGCAAGGAAGCAAATGGGCGAAGTTATTTGGACATCAAAATCCCTTTGTGCAACAAAATTATGTGGATATAGGGGGTGTTTATTCCAAAAGTAGTCTGTTCCTTGGAGAATCTACTCCTGAGAAAGAGCTTCTTAATTTTTTTGCCAAGTATAGTAAAGCTGTGGACTTACCAGAGTTGTGTCCTCCAAATGTGACGTTGCAGATAGCATCTCATGAACCGTCAAGTGAACAAGCCTTTTTGCTGCTTGATTGCTTCGAACTAGGGATTCATGTTTACCTACAAAGTTCATTGAAAGCATTCGAGATGGAAAATGGATGAAGACATATAAAGGTTATGTTTCTCCGAGACATGCCTTTCTTCCCAATGAAACAGGGAAAACTATTTTTGATATGATGAAGCATGTTATGGAGGATGTCTCCATTTTAGACCTTGATCTTTATAAGAATCAAATTACTCTTTATCAAGATGAATTGAAATTTCTTGGTGATTGGATCAGATACTGTGAGGAAGCTGGTTTTTAATCGCTTCTTCTCATGGAATGAGCAAAGCATGCACGTTTGCTTTACTGGATTTCATTAGTTTCTCTAGACGGAGAAGTATGGTGGATAAGGATTGGTTGGCTATTATGAAGGAGAAGAAGTGGCTGAAGACTCATCTTGGCTTTAATGCTCCCAAGGGATCTATTCTCTTGCCATCTGACATAGAAGCTGATACTTGTTCAAAAATTACAAATCTTCCTATTATTGATGAAGCATTCTATGGTAGCAGATTAAGATCTTTCTTATCTGATTTAAGGCTACTTGGGGTTGAATATAATGGGGAGGAGGTGCAAAAATTAATTGCAGAGAATGTAACTTTGACTCCAAATCTGTCCTCTATGTCTGGCGGTTGTGGTTTATTGCTTCTTAAATGTATCATATGTTTGGGAGGTGGAGCTGCTGGTTTGATTAAGACGATTAATTGTCAACCTTGGATGAAGACAACTTTTGGTTTTAAATGCCCTTCAGAATCTGTCCTTCTTGATCCTTGTTGGGGTTGTTTGCGCTGGAAACCGCAGGGGAGAGTCAAACAGTCTCTTTTGTAGAGTGCGGGCGTGCCAGTACCACGGGGTACGTTTGTTGTAGTCGATGTATGTCATTTCTTGCTTCTGGATCAAGCGAATGTAGACAGAGAGAGCACTAACTCTGTCGGTTCGTACGTGAATGCCTAAACGGAATTAGGTCTTCGAACGTGATCTCTTGCGAACGCAATAATCGATACTTCCTCAACGCTGAGTAAGCAGAGCAATCAATTGGGAAAGGTTTGAGAAACACTTGGATTGCTAAAACGTGATTTTAGCTTTGCTGTAGGTCGCTGGTTTGCTCCGGAGAGGCTTTGGTCGCTAGGGTTTGCTCCGGAGAGGCTTGTGTGCAAAAAATTTGCTTGTAGGTTGTATTGATCGAGAGAGCCGTCATTCGCCTTAAGACCCTCTATTTATAGAGATAGGTTGGCGAATCCTTATTGAACAAGGATTTATGAATTCCTTCCGTAACAGGACTCTCAAATATAATTAACGTAATTAAATATATGTAAATTACTTTCCTTGAGCTATAAGGCAAACACAAAGCAAGGATCTGCCTCCTACATAAACTCAAGGGTATTTTGGACCGCAACAATCGGTCCATGGGCTTATAATATAAACGAATCAGCCAAATATTCATTTGGGCTCAAACAGAGGTTCTTTGTTGAGTGTTCTTCAGGTGCCTGCCATAGATGAATTGTATTATGGAAATGAAATGAGGCATTTCATTGATGAATTGAAAGCAATGGGAGTGGTGGTTGGCAATGTCGGAGCAACTAACATGATAGCTGCTCAGTTTAAGTTACTGTTGTCTTCTTCTGGTCTGGCTCCTTCCAATGTGATGTCTCTATTAGGTTGCATCAGAGAAATTAGTCAAACGATGTCTTTACAATGCCCTGAATTGAATTGGTTGCTGTGTGAGAAATGGCTGAAGACACGTCATGGTTATAAGACTCCTAGAGAATCAATTATTTCCAGTTCTAAATGGGGATCAATCTCGTTGTTTGTGGATCTCCCTCTCATAGATGATATTTATTATGGTCTTGGCATATATAAGTTCAGGGATGAACTCCAGATGTTGGGTGCCATCACGGATTTTGAAGGAGGAGCTCTTTTTGTAGCTAAAGGTCTATGCAGCCCAATTGAAGCTGAGCTAGTTTCTGCAGATGGGTTTATATCATTGCTAGAGTGCATCAAGTCTCTGAAGTCCAGGTCTCTTGATGAGCCGTTGCTGGGCGGCTTTCTCAGGAACATTGCAAAAAGTAGGTGTCTAAAGACCAGGAATGGGTACAAAACGCCTGAAGAATGTATTCTCTTTGATCCAGCCTGGGAAGGTATTCTGAAGCGGTCAGATGCACCAACCATTGATGAAAGTTTTAACGGAACTGACATTTCTGTATACAAGAATCAGTTGAGAGATATTGGTGTGAAGGTAGAGCCTCTGGAGGTTTGTTCTCTTCTTTCTGGCCTTGTTTTGTCACTAACAGACACAGCTTTTATAACAAGGATTTATAGATTCCTCAATGAGCTCCTCTGGAGTCCGCAAGTGCTAGATAAATACAACTCTCAGGTTTGGATACCTGACCCAAAGGGTACTGGTGAATGGGTTAATTCTCTGGATTGTGTACTTCATGATAGGAAAAATTTGTTTGGCTCTCGCTTTTTTTGTCTTGACAAGTTTTATAAGAAAGAGCTTCTCCCCATGTTTTCTTCAGCCTTTGGAGTCGCAGAACATCCTTCCATCAATGATTACTTGCAGCTATGGAACACATGGGCTCTGAGGGATAACTTCCAAGTGACTGTTGAAGAGTGCAACTCATTTTGGGAATCTGTATTCGACAACTGGAATCAACATGTAGAAGATACTCTGAAGGAGAAGTTAACCAAATTACCTGCCACGATGTCGTCCATGGTTGGGGAAATATATATGATGAGCAGAGAGGAAGTATTCATTGCTGATGACTTGCAACTGAAAGCTATTTTCTCAAGCTGCGATAAGGTTCCTTTGTTTGTCTGGTTTCCTAAAAGTAACAGCTTGTCTTTTATTCCTCCTAGAAGACTACGTAAAATTTACGACTGCCTTGGAGTTAAAAAGATTTCTGAGTCGGTTGAGTGCAATGTGAGTGGCATGGAATCATTAGAGAATTGGGAAAAGGTTGATCCGAGAAATGGATTGATCGGAAGGGGTTTAATCAAGATTATTCTGGGTTTTCTTGCTGGTCCTTTGGTAGATATGCCATTGAAAGAGAGACACAAGGCTGCAAAGTCGATAACTGTGCTGTCAGTTTATAAGAGTGACAACCCACTTAAAGTTAACTATCGACTGATGCCATCTGCGAGTACAACAGTGGAGGTAGAAAAAATAAAGCTGGTTCTTTGGGAGAAGAATTTGCAGCGATTACTGATTGATAGATCAGCCTATGAAGATGGAAAAGCTGATCTAGAATTTATTACTTCTTTTGCTGATGAACTGGCGCAAGGACCGTTAGCACATGCAAGACCCAATGCAGCAGATGCACTGAGCAAGATTATCCAAATGGGACTTGTGTTTGATTTTATTGAGAATGAAGTTGATTTTTTACTGATGAAAGAAAATCTAGAGTTATTTATGGAGGATGAGCAGTTTCTTGATTCTGCTTTCGTCTCATCTGGAAAACCTGGTCTTGTTTATCGAAGGCGATCATGTAAGCAGTCGCAACAATTTGACCCCATGCCAATGGCATCATGCAAGAAGCAGCGTAAGTGATTAAGGGCTTTGATCCTTGCTCTTTCTTTTGTTCATGGCTTGAGTTATCATATAAGCGCCATGAAGTTTTGTCATGTTGTATTTTGGTTAATCCTCATGTATATTTGTCTGATGTCTAACACTGTGACATGTAAATATATAATGTATGGATATGTAAGATGACTCTGTACTGTAAAATGAATATGTCCGCGCGCTTTTGGGAGTTTCACCTTGTTTCTGCTGTTTGAAGGGGTACTGTTGATTTATTCTACTTTGACGTTATCTGAAAGTCTACAAGGTTAGTGGATGAGCCTCTTGAAGTTATTATTATTTTTTTTTTATCTGAACTTACTTAGTAGATGATGAGCTTCCTGAATTACTTTCCCCCCACTTTTCTTACTAGCTATTTGAAGGAGCTTGTTACTTTACCAAGACATTACAGACTACAAAAGTACAAAACTTTACTGTTAACATCATTTTTATCAGTTTTCAAAATTAACTACTTATCGTTCAATAGGATTTATAAGTTAGAATAGGATAGCAAGTAGTTTGACTTGAAGTGGGATCTTAAAGGGAACTGAGGACAAGTTTTATATCAAAATCGTTTGGTTGTTGCAAAAGAATGGCATTTGTATATTTCTTATCTGTTACTATTGCTTCCAAATGTAGGTCTCTGTTTAATCCCATTGACTATTTTCTATCAGTTTTGAATTGTGGGTCTGGCAAGTGATGTATTTTGTTAGATGCTCAGAAAGTTGAATGCAACATTAGATAGCAGATGGGAATGGACATCTAATTTCTTGGGTTACTACATTCTGTAATGGTCGTTTATTTAGTTGGAATAATTTTAGCTTCTGGATTTGTGATGTAGTAGAATGTTCTGAATCATTTATATAGCTGCTTAAATTATGTTGGGGAATAGACGAGGACTTTTTCATCCTTTTCTAGTTTTAGCTTCAAATGCATTGTATGTGAAGTAATGAAATTTGATTTCATTGCTTCAAGACTTGTTCAAATTCAATTCTTATATTCTATGTCAAGTACTGATCTTGGATTGCATTGCTTCACGACTTCAAATACAATGTTGCCATACTGTCACTTTGTAGTTTTTGAAATATACTAATAGGGTAAAATCCTCATATAGTACCTGGACTATTGTCAATTGCAATTTTTGGTACCTGAAGTTTATTAAAGAGTCTCATGGTACCTAAACTATTGTAATGTGAGCCCATTTGGTACTTCTGTCAATTTTCTGTTAAATATGGGGATAAAATTGTCAAAACAAACTTTTGATTCATTGATTTATCAATCAACCAATAAAATACTAACATGTTTTTTTTTTTTCAGTTTATTAAATTTAATTAATTAACATTGCTTAAAAAATCAAAATCAAATTAATTCAACCCAATATGAACGAGCTGTAAAAAAAAAAAATTATTCATCTGCAAATCCATCCCCAAAAAAAATCCTTTTTTTTTCCTTGCCAAAAAAAATCCATCCCCAATTCAGTTGTTCTTCTCTCTCTCTCTCTCCAGCTTCGTCCTTCATCTGCAAATCTCCAATTCAGTTTTTCCTCTCTCTAACTTCGTTCTTCATCTGCAAATCCAGCCCCAAATTCTTTTCTCTCATCTATCCAGTTTCGTCTTTCATCTGCAAATCTCATCTCCAATTCAGTTTTTTTTCTCTCTCTCTCTCTCTCTCTCTCTCTCTCTCTCTCTCTCTCTCTCTCTCTCTCTCTCTCTCTCTCTCTCTCTCTCTCTCTCTCTCTCTCTCTCTAACTTCGTCCTTCATCTGCAAATCCAGCCCCAAATTCTTCTCTCTCATCTACCCAATTCGGTTTTGGTTTTGTGTAATTTTGACACGCTGCGAGTGGGAGGAGAGGAAATGGCGATGATGCAGTGGCGAGGCGAGTGTTGGTGAGGGAGTACCGTGATCTTTTCACAACCTCATCATCATCAGTTTCAGCACGAAGCAGTGGAATTGGGGATCCAATCCTGTGCGGGCGAGGGGACAAGAAGACGAAGAAGGGAAAGCGATTCAAAGGGTCATACGGAAACGCTCGGCCAAAGAAGAAGAAGATGATCGAGCGCATCAAGGACAAGGTTGAGGTTCCAGGTCCACTCCTTGGCCTGAGCCTCTCCCTTCAAAGCTCATTTAAAATTGAATTCTGATTGCTCGATCATTTTTTTTTTACAGCTCGTTCATATTGGGTTGAAATGAATTAATTTGATTTTGATTTTTTAAGCAATGTTAATTAATTAATTAAATTTAATAAACTGAAAAAAAAAACATGTTAGTATTTTATTGGTTGATTGATAAATCAATGAATCAAAGGTTTGTTTTGACAATTTTATCCCCATATTTAACAGAAAATTGACAGAAGTACCAAATGGGCTCACATCACAATAGTTTAGGTACCATGAGACTCTTTAATAAACTTCAGGTACCAAAAATTGCAATTGACAATAGTTCAGGTACTATATGAAGATTTTACCCTATACTAATAATGTGGGTACAATTCTAACTTGTGTCTAAATTTGTGCATAGACAGAGAGCACCTAAAAATCCAGTTTTTTTTTTTTTTTTTCAGTCCTTGTAGTTTGATCGAAATTGCACTTTATTCCTTACTAGAGTTCCATAGATTATTTTGCACTTGAGGAATTTAGAAAACATTTCATTGACGAATTCAAGACCAAATTTAGAGCATCTCTATAATATTTTCGGCATTTTGGGAGTGAAACTTGTGATATTTTTTTATTATAACACAACTGGTAGTCGATAGGAGTTATTATAGCTAGGTTTGGTGGATTGGCCTATGGAGTGTTCTCGTCTCAGGGATACCATGGTCCTGTCTTCCGGCCAAATCTGTAGCTCTCACCGGTTATTATTTGATTGTTATGACAACGTCATATGCACTATGAAGTGACATTGTTAAGGGAGCAGTTACATACATTCTGTTTGACTTATTAAATTAATACAGTACTCTTCATGAACTTATTCCTTGAGCTTCACGAAGCCAGAAGGTAACTAGTCTAATGCAACTATGCATAAACAATGGATAGAGACGCAAGGAAAACCGTTGACAACAAATTGAATAATGAAGGTTAGGTTTAGAGTTAATGTCATGAGCTTTGAATTAGAAGCAAAACGGCAACCGAAAAAGAGTTGCATCTCTGAGACTCAGACCAATAAGAAAAAAGAGTTGCATCATTCTAGGAGCTTGCTTCTTAACAATTGAGTGCTCTAATATTGCGATTGGGTGAATTGTTTGTGTATCGATCAGTGTGTGTGTATGGAGCATAGAGAGTATGATGGTATCACAAGAGTAGAGCCAAATGGTGCTGAGGATGCACTGGCGATTGATATCGAGTCTATTGAGAAATCTGTAGCTGCTATGCGAAGGCGCCTAGCAGGAAACAACGACGTAGTTGGAGGAACAAGTTTGAAGGACTCAGTCTGCCTATATAGAGTTCCTCACAGCCTCATTGGAATCCATCCAACAGCCCTTCATCCTGAACTGGTCTCCGTCGGACCTTTCCACCACGCTAAAGGAAAGTCGCTGGAATGTGAAAGCCACAAATGGTGGTTTCTGGATAGACTTATTTCTCGAGAGTCGCAGAGACGAGGCGGGTCTGGTCTAAGAGGCTGCTTTGAAGCAATGAAACAGTTGGAGGACAGAACGAGAGGATGCTATGATGAGGATATCCCCATGTCAAGCTCAGACTTCGTGGAAATGATGGTGCTTGATGGGTGCTTTATCATTGAGCTATTTCGACATGTTTGTAAAAATGAAGATGTCATAGGTAAGAATGACCCCATCTCAAGCATGCCATGGTTGATTCCAATTCTCACTAGGGACCTCCTCAAGCTTGAAAACCAACTCCCATTCTTCATCCTTGAAAGATTGTTCGATCTCACTAGTACCCCTGGTTTCGGGGATCCTCTACCCTTACTTGCCTTGAAGTTTTTCAATCTTTCATTCCCTAGGCCAATCCAAGTCCTTAAAGAGACGTCAGGGGATTCCGAGGCTGGTGTCAGCCACTTGCTTTCCTTGTTTCATTTAAGCTTCTTCTATACGGTCTATACCCCTCTGAAACAAGGAGAAAGTTTACCGGAACATTCAATCCAATGCACCACACAACTAAGACTCTCGGGGATCAAGTTTAGTCCACACAAAGCAGACAGCTTCTTAGAGATCAAGTTCAAAAATAGGGTTCTACAAATCCCACCTATTACCATCAATGACCTCACAATTGCTGTGTTCATCAATTGCATGGCCTTAGAACAATGTAAATATTCCATTCCAAAGTACTTCACCAGTTATATTGCCTTCGTCAGCTGTCTGATCAATTCACCTAGAGACGTCGCATTCCTTTCTGCTGATGGCATTATTACTAGCTACTCGCACAATGATCACTACATAGCTGGGCTGTTCAACAAGTTGGGGGAAAAAGTTTATCTTGACAAACGTGATTGCTACCTCTCCAAGCAATTCAGTGATGTGGAGGCCTATTACGGCAGCCATTGGGGTACCTTTATGCGAACTTATTTCAGCACCCCATGGTCCTTCATTTCAGTTGTCTCAGCCTTCGTCCTTCTTGTCCTCACTGGAGGCCAAACTTTGGTGTCTATCTTGAGCTACATTGATAAGAGATCCTGAAAAGAATGGTGATCAAGCAGACCGGCCATATCGCTTGCTCTACCTTTGTTATATATGTCCTTCCCGTTTCTTGTAGGAAAACTGAAAAGTTATGTAGGCTGTATTGTGAATGCAGTTGCCCTTTGGCATATTGCTGGACTAATGCTTTCTATAAATTAAAGATCCTATTGTTCATAATTATAAGGGAAAAAATCACCTTTAGTCCCTGAACTATGACCCGTTCGACACTTTCGTTCCTGAAGTTTGAAATATATCACTTTTGTCCCTGAACTTTAACATTCAATATCACTTTCGTCCCTGGCCGAGGGTTTTCACCGAATAAACCTCCGATTCCGGCCAAATCGGAGGACAAAACATATTGGGCTTTGAAGCCCTCCTTGAGGCGAGTTCAACGCCACCAACCTCGCCTCAAACCGTCGCCGGACGGCGGAGAATTTAAGAATTAAAGTTCCGGCCACCGTACCTTTCGGGCTAAATTCCGGCAATTTTAGGCTGAATCGAGCTTAGCTCCAGTTATAAAAGTTACTCCTCTCATCCTTGCGAACATTTTGGCATAGGTTTTGCACCATTTTGTTCCGGTCAGGGACGAAAGTGATTGTTGGTGTTGAAGTTCAGGGACGAAAGTGATATATTTCAAACTTCAGGAACGAAAGTGTCGAACGAGTTAAAGTTCAGGGACTAAAAATATTATTTTCCCTAATTATAATTATGTACCAATCGCTTGCCGGCCTAAAAATCAGATTAATTAGATGTCATATGTAGGTTTTGTCTCGGGAAGAAACTAACTAACTATAAAACAAACTTCGAGAACAACCTAACCCTAATTGGTCAAATAGCCAACGACACATGCAATGGAAGAGCATGAGCCAAGATTCCTATCTAGTTGGGCCAACTAGAGCTAGCAAGAATTCCCCAATTATTTTCATTTTCATGATCACCTTCGTAGACTACAGCATTCAGTGACTCAAGTCCTCAAATGAGAGGGGAATCGAACATGTCAGTGACATGTACACGTCGGCAAAAACCTGCTAATTAAGTCCTCAAATGAGTCTACTCCTACACGAGTATACAATTGCCATTGTAGATGAAAAAAAAAAAAACTTTAGGTGAAATATCAACCCCAGGGCCAAAATGTCTTATGCAGTTGCTTAATTGAAATATATTTCGAGAGTTTTGGAATTTTTTGTTTTCATACTCCAAAGGTTCTTGATGTATGGGATATTAAGAAAATTCATGATCAATATATATATCAGGACTTCTCTACTACGAAGATCTTTACTTTTTAAGGTGCGGAGTTTTGATCTCAACCGTCAGATCAGATCATTTAAAACGGATCTGACGGCTGAGATCAAAATCCTTACTTTAAAAAAGTAAAGACCTCCTTACTTGAGAATCATAGTATGTATATATATATATATATATATATATATACATGCATTCTCTGCTAACGAGATCCTTACTTTTTAAGTTGCGGAGTTTTGATCTCAGCTGTCAGATTAGATCATTTAAAACAGATCTGACAATTGATGATCTAATTTGACGGCTGAGATCAAAACTTTGTAACTTAAAAAAGTAAGGACCTCCTTAACTGAGAATCATTATATATATATATAAGGACATAATTGGGCAAATATTTACCATCAAGGACAAGGCAAAAACACGGTGCCCACCCGGTCAATTAATTGACCAATTTACGTTTTTGTCCTATACATTTTACAAAAATTACGAAACTGTCACTGAAAGATTTTATTGACCTCAATAAAAAATTGTAAGGAATCGATACTTTCCGTGGTCAGAGGGAAAGAACAAAGGAGCATCACATTTGTATATTTTATTGACCTCAATAAAATTTTATTGAGGTCAATAAACTGTTTTATTGAGGTCAATAAAATTTTATAAGATCATTGAAATTTTAGTTTTTGGGTCTTAATTAGCAAAGAACAAAGGAGCATCACCTTTGTGTATTTTATTGACTTCAATAAAATTTTATTGAAGCCAATAAACTGTTTTATTGAGGTCAATAAAATTTTATAAGATCAGTGAAATTTTAGTTTCTGGGTCTCAATCAACAAAGAATAAAGGAGCATCATCTTTGTGTATTTTATTGACCTCAATAAAATTTTATTGAGGTCAATAAACTTTTTTATTGAGGACAATAAAATTTTTATTGAGGCCAATAAACTGTTTCATTGAGGTGACATTGGTATTGAGGTCAATAAAGTTTTATTAAGATCAATAAACTGTTTTATTGAGGTCAATAAACTGTTTTATTGAGTCAATAAAATTTTCCTAAATAAAAAATTGAAATGATTTATTTATCTGTTCAATCCTGGCATTGGTCTTCTTAGCACACAAAATGAAGCAAAATGAAAGCCTTTTCACGAACCCATAAACAAGAGACACATCATAAAAGTCCCCAATTCATAACAAGAAAAGATAAGTACAGTTCAGAGAAGGAAAAGAAATAGGGTGCTCACTATTAAAAATGAGGAGGGTGTATGGTTGGAGGGGGAAGTTCAAGTTACTGATGGGTTTTATAATTATTTTCAGAAGCTCTTCACTACTGATGGAGCTAGAGATTGGAGTACGGCTTTGAGTTCTGTTGAATGTAAGGTTTCAAGTGAGATGAATCAGAATCTGTTGTTGCCAATTTCACTAGAGGAAGTGAAGTCTGCTGTATTTGATCTTGGTGCTTTGAAGGCCACATGACCTGATGGTTTTCAAGGTACTTTTTATCAAGCATACTGGGAAGTTGTCTGTTCCATTGTGTTTAATGCTACAAAAGACTTCTTGGAGGGTGGTCAGCTGCTAAAATTTATCAACAATACTCATATTGTCCTTATTCCAAAGGTTCAGAACCCGGAACTAATCTCCCAATTTTGACCAATTAGTCTCTGTAACTTTTCGTATAAGGTTTTATCAAAGGTTCTGGCGAATAGGTTGAAACCTATACTTCCTCTTATTATTTCTCATAACCTGGCAGCCTTTATTCATGGTAGACAGATTCAGGATAACATTGTTGTGGCCCATGAAGCTTTTCATTTTCTAAACTTGAGAAAGAGGGGTTTCGAGTATGATATGGGGATTACAGTCGATATAAATAAGGCTTATGACAGAATTGAGTGGGATTTTCTGGAAGTTGTCTTCCTTAAATTGGGGTTTGATAGGAATTGGGTGAATCTGATTTTTTTTTTTTTTTTTTTTTTTTTTTGCTGAAGCGGGATGAGGGAGAAGCTCCCAACATCCCAAAAATAATAAAGAAGATGAAAAGTACAAGGGAGGGGACTAAGCCAAAACTCCCCGAAACCAAAACTACAGTAAAGAAACCAAACTAATGAAACCGAAACTTAGGAAGACCCAATCGGTCGTCATTACAATGTGAAGCAATAAAGGTAGGAGCTGCATTCCACCACACAAAACCAGCTGAAGACGTACCATAGTTAGCCAATGCATCCGCAACATGATTTCCTTCACGAAATATATGAGAAGTGCGAAACTACATTTGAGAAATACGAAACAAACAATTATTCCACTGAACTCGAATTGGGTGAATCTGATTATGTTGTGCCTGCGAACTATATCTTTCTCTGTGTTGTTGAATGGGAAGCCAAGTATTTCTTTCACTCCAACTAGGGGCATTAGACAGATCCCCTATCACCTTATCTGTTTATAATTGTCAGTGATGTTCTTTCATCAATGATCACTAATGCTTGTCTGGATAGGAGTTTGGTTGGATTTCAGATGGGGAGTGCTGGTCCATCACTTTCTCATCTCTTATTTGCCGATGATTCGTTATTCTTCCTCAAGGCCTCTGTTAAAAATTGTCAGGTTATGACACAAATTATCAATTCTTATTGCTCTACTTCTGGTCAAAAGGTTAATTTGGACAAATCGAGCTTATTCTTTAGTGCAAACACCCCTCTTGATCTACAAATGATAATAAGTGAGGTTTTGGGGATTAGTGGTTCTTATGATTCTGGTAAATATCTTGGTCTCCCAACCATGTGGGGAAGATCAAAGAAGCAAGCTCTTGCCTATGTGAAAGACAGGATTGCTATTAAGGTACAAGGATGGAAACATATGCATCTATCCCTGGCAGGTAAGGAGATTTTGATTAAATCGGTTTTGAGTGCTATTCCTGTGTACCCAATGTTTGTGTTTCTTTTACCGAGGGGGTATGTAAGGATCTGGATGCTGAATTTGCAAATTTATGGTGAGGTAGTTCCACAGAGGATAGGAAAATTCATTGGATGAGTTGGTCTAAATTGGGGTTGCCGAAATCTAAAGGAGGTATGGGTTTCAGAAATTTGAAGGAGTTTAATTTGTCTCTATTGGCCAAGATGTGTTGGAGAATCATTCATGAACCTAATGCACTGTGGGTTCAGGTCTTAAAAGGGTTGTACTTTCCTCACTGTGATTTTTTGTCAGCTGTTAAGGGTCCTCGAGCTTCTTGGGCCTGGAGTAGCATTTTAGAGGGGAGGCAAGTAATTGATGAATTTGCTAGATGGCAGGTGCTAAATGGGGAGTCCATTAGGACTTGGTTTGATCGTTGGGTTCCTGGTATGGCTGGTGGTAAGCTCTAAGCCTCTCATCTTGCATCTTCTAAGGCCGAACCGTATTAGAGAGTTTCACACCTTATTAATTGGGAGGGCCCTGACCGGGATCTGTTGCCCATCATTGAGCATCTTTATGAGGAGGAGAAGTAAGCAATTTTGTCTATTTCCCTCTCCTCTGAGTGGGAAGATGATAAGCTTGTCTGGCCTTATGAAAAATCTGGTGCTTTCTCTGTTCGATCTGGATATCACAAGATTCATGAAGCTAAATGTGGGCTTAATTTGCAGCACTCACGGTGGTCTCACTCTGTTCACAGTGATGTCTGGAATAAGATTTGGAAGTTTAGTGCTTTGCCTAAAGTTAAGCATTTTGTATGGAGAGCAGTTGCAAATGTTTTACCATCCTTGGCAAACTTGTTTGCAAAGAAGGTAACTTTATCTCCTCTGTGTCCTATTTGCAAATGTTATCCTGAGACCATTGAGCATATTTTATTTCTATGTCCTTGGGTTCAATATGTGTGGTTTGGTCTCCCTCTTAATTGGTTATAAAATTGATCTTGCTTCCATCACTACTCTGGATGTTTGGTTACATTCACTTTCATCTGTGGGGAATATTAGAAAGAGTGACAAGAGGGATTTTTTCTGCTGGATTGCTTTTTCTTTATGGAATTTATGGAAAGCAAGATGTGAGGCTGTTTATGAGCATGTTTCTCCTAATCCCATTGCGGTTATTTCGAGAATTTGCTCTGCTGTTTCCGAATTTCTACAGCTTCATCATGTGGTTAATTGAAAGTTTTCTCAAGTTCCTGATTCTCATGCTTCTGATTCTTCTTGTTGAACTACCCCAGAACCTGGGTTCATTAAGTTGAACTGTGATGGTGCCTGGGATAAGTCTTCTTTACGGTTTGGATTTGGAATTATTGCAAGGGATCATAATGCGCATGTTGTAGCAGGCTTTGCTATCCCTTCTAGCTCAAGTTTTGTACTGGTATCTGAAACCTCTGCTGCCTTGGAGGGTTTGAGATTAGCTAAATCTCAAGGTTTTCTGGATGCTATCATTGAAGTGGATTCTGATTTACTTTTCCAGGCAGTTCAAAATCCTTGTCTCATGATCAGCTGGGAGATCTATCCTCTTCTTAAGAAAATTAGACGGGTTCAGAAATCGTTTCATTCATGTAGATGGAATTGGGTTAGAAGATCTTATAATGTTGCGGCTGATTGGCTTGCTCGGCAAGCTAAAAGACGGATGAAACTGGGTGATTGGATCAATTGTCCTCCATCGGCCTTGGTGAATGTGTTGAGGTGTGATGGGTTACCAGCTCCACCTGATGGTGCTACTATTTGTTCTTGTTTTGGTTGTTAGGTGTTGTAATGCTCATATGTGTTCTTTTTATACTTCCTGCTACTTTTTGTAGTTTTCAATGAAGTTTTCATTCGTCCAAAAAAAAAACAATATGAGAATTGGAATAGAAATATAACTGATTCCAATTAGTATTGTTTACTACATATGATGATGAATTAGAATTAAAACTAATTTAATTACTGAAAGGTAAAAACTTATGTCCTACCTGATTTGGAAGAGTGTGTCTGACCTCTATGAGCTGGGCTTATGGGTGAATGACACATGTTCATGCAGTCACTAGTCTATCCGCCGAGCCTTATCAGAAAGACATCCATTTCCTACTGTGCACACAACACAGACTACACCAAGTCCCATTTATTTGCCAAAAAAAAAAGTCCCATTTACTTCTATTTGTTATTGGGAATTAAAAAAGAAAAGTGCACAAGGCAAGGCAAGGCAAGGGGGTGGACTGGAGGACTCCGGAGGAGGAAGGGTCAATTGACTCAATTCGAATTTCAAAGACAAATATCCTACACTGCTACACGCAAAAGGCAAAGAAAAGATGCATGAGAAATGATTTTGCAATCGATTGCTTTATGATTGAGAGAAAGAAAAGAAAAGGGAAAAGAAAGAGAAAGAGAAGGGAAAAGAAAGAGAAAGAGAGAGAAAAAGGTTTTGCACCAATCCAACATGCATGCACCCTTTCCTTTTTTTCTTTTTTGACAATAAAGAATCGATGGCTTTTTTTTTCTTTTTTTTTAAGTAGATAAATATTCTTGACATCTTTATTTTACTGTGTGTTTGGATGAAAAGAAATAAATGAAATTTAACGGAAAATAAGGATTAATTTCATAGGATATTGAAAAAAACACCATTTCAATGGGGTTTCGACTCCTCTCCAGCCCTAGCCGTCATGGCTTTGGGTTCCAACAACGGCGTCAGACATTTGAGTTTATGATGATAGGATTGCTAGATCTTCTTATAGATTTGTTTTGATTAGCATTCCTTTATGTTTAAGGTTGTTTTATGCCTTGCGATCGATTGTCACTGTTCATGCGATTGATCGCACCACGTGGCAAATATGTCCGTTGGATTTATGATCGTTGCATTTCAAACTTAGTGCGGAATTTGTCCGTTGGGACTTTTCGTGCGATCGATCGCAACCTGTTATGCGATCAATCGCAAATGAGGGTTTACACTTACAGACGCTTCTGGTCATTGTTTTTGCACTACGCGATCGATCGCATCCTTACGGGCGATCGATCGCATAGTTATGTCCAGTTCTCTATAAATAGAACGTTGGACGATTCATTTCGGTTAGAACTCTTTCCCCATAGTCAAAATACACTTTGAGAGAGTTTTCTGGTATATGAGTGAGCCTAGTTCCATGTATAGGATCCCACTCTTTTGATCTCCATGATTAATCCTTGCTAAACACTTTGATTTGCACATAGTTGCTTGTTTAGCTTATGTTATAGGATTTAGGAGATTCTATTCAACTCGAGCAATTGTTCCTTGTTGAATTGCTGAGTTGAAGGATTGAATCATTAGTTTCAATCTTCTTTGTTGTTTGTTTGTTTAGCTAATGATCCTTGTGATTAGTTAAACAAACCCTTGAATCATATTCAAGGCTTTTCAATTCGGTTTGGTTAATGCAAGCAATTGTTCCTTGTTGAATTGCTTGTGTTAATTGAATTGAATTCATTTCATTCATACACACACACACTTGCATAGTCGGTGTCTTGCGGTTGGAGGATTCACGCGGTGAAGGTCGATCAATCGGAGAAGCTTGAGGTGGGAGCACTTGAAGAAGCAAATGGAAGCTACACAAGGTTAGAGCTGCCACTAGTCATAGGGTTGATAGTGTAGAGTTTGGGACCGAGTTCCCCCTTGTACGTGTTTGCCGATTTGGCGTTTTTCATAGTGTTACACAAGAGCGTGGGGTACGGCTCCCCTCCGGTTTTCCTCTAGAGGTAGAGGTTCCGGGTGACCATATTGTGTGTTGGTTGTGTGATTGATTATCTATTGTATTGTGCTTAATTGATTAGCATATTGTGTGCTTGTTCATACATAGATATATATAGTCCGTGGTGTGCTAGTTTGATGCACACTTTGGGATTCTAGGTTGTACAATTGATTGTGCTTGTTGCATATATATTTGTAATCAATTGTGAATTGCTTATGCAATAGTTAGAATCTAGATTGTTTATTGTGAAGCATATTTGTATTGCTTCCTATTGTTGTTCACTACTTAGTAGAATTGTGATTATAATTGTTGTGCATGTTAATTGCATCATATAGTGAACACTAGACCGTGGAGTGCTACTTTGACGCACTCTTTGGGTTTTAGGATTGTTTCAATCAATTGTGTATATTGCATAAGTAATTGTATTGATTGAACAATTGTTGATTGTAGGAGAGTTAAGTTTTAATTTGTTCAAAGTTGTGTATACTCTTCAATTAGTGTTTAGGACGACTATACCGTTGTTGGGACAATCTGGGTTACCGGAATTTCACTATTCAATATGTAATCCTTATGCTATACTACCTAATCTAATCCTAGGTTGACAAGACACACACAAAGTAGATTTCCTTCAACACTCCCCCTTGTGGCGTCAACACTAGGTGGTGCTCCTCACGTTATCTCATTAAAAACCTTGCCAAGTAACAAAAACCCAGTGGGATAAAAATAACCTTGGTCGAAGGGAAAAAGAGTACAACACACCCTTCACATTTGGAAACTTTGCATGGACACTAGACTCCCCCTCAAGTCTGTGTCTCCCCCTGATTTCCACAATCATGGGAGGTCAGATAACTTAAGCAAACTAATGCTTTTCACATGCTTCTCAAATGTGGATTTAGGCAATGACTTAGTAAATAAATCTGCCACATTGTCCTCAGAACGGACTTGATTAACCTTAATCTTAAGGAATTTCTGTTGTTGCTGATTATAGAAGAACTTAGGCGATATGTGCTTGGTGTTGTCGCCTTTGATGAAACCTTGCTTCATTTGTTCAATGCAAGCAGCATTATCCTCATAAATGCATGTAGGTTCATCGGTGGTTGACCTCAAACCACAAGTACTTCTTATATGTGTAGATATGGACCTCAACCATATACACTCACGAACCGCTTCATGGAGAGCAATAATCTCAGCATGGTTCGAAGAAGTGGCAACAAGAGTCTGTTTTGTAGACCTCCAAGATATCGCGGTGTTACCCATGGTAAATACATAACCAGTTTGGGAACGACCTTTATATGGGTCAGAGAGATACCCAGCATCAGCAAAACCCACCAATACATCACAAGGATTTTGTGAATATCGGGCAGCAGCGCCCGTGCAATCGATCGTGACAGTCTGCGATCGATCGCTCGGTGGCAGGGGCTTGGTACGATCGATCGTGGCATTCCCTACGATCGATCGTCCGACGGCAGAAGGCACGGGTTCCTCACCCATTTTGCCATATTTTCGAGACTCTCTGTAGGGAAAGAACAAACCCATATCAATTGTACCCTTTAAGTAACGAAAGATAGTTTTTATGCCAGTCCAATGACGTTGCGTGGGCGCAGTGCTAAATCTAGCTAACAAGTTAACAACAAAGGAGATATCGGGTCTTGTACACTGTGCCAAGTACAATAATGCGCCTATTGCACTCAGGTACGGTACCTCAGCCTCTAAAACGTCTTCACCATCATCCTTTGGGCGAAACGGATCCTTCTTTGGATCTAGACTGCGACCAATCATGGGAGTGCTTACATGATGGACTTTATCCATAATAAATCTCCTGAGCATCTTTTGGGTATAAGCTGATTGATGAATCAGAATCCCACTACTACGGTGCTCAAGTTCTAAACCGAGACAAAACCGTGTTTTCCCAAGATCTTTCATCTCAAACTCAGATTTCAAGTAGTCAGCGGTTTCTCTTAGTTCATCAAGAGTGCCTATAAGGTTCATGTCATCAACATAAACAGCTACTATTGCAAATCCGGAACTTGTCCTCTTAATAAACACGCAGGGGCATAAATCATTGTTCACATACCCTCTTCCAAGCAAGTAGTCACTTAGACGGGTATACCACATCCGTCCGGATTGTTTCAATCCATATAGTGAGCGTTTCAACCTTATTGCAAACGCGCTCCGTGGTCTGGAGCCACTTGACTTGGGTAACTGAAGCCCATCAGGGACCTTCATATAAATCTCTGTATCTAGATCCCCATAGAGATACGCTGTGACCACATCCATAAGCTGCATGTTCAGTTTTTCGGAAACTACCAAACTGATAAGGTAGCGGAACGTTATAACGTCCATTACAGGAGAGTATGTCTCCTCGTAGTCGATTTCAGGGCGTTGTGAGAAGCCTTGCGCCACAAGGCGAGCTTTATATCTTATAATCTCGTTTCTCTCATTACGCTTTCTAACAAAGACCCATTTGTATCCAACAGGTTTTATTCCAGAAGGTATTGGCACAACAGGCCCAAATACCGTTCTCTTTGTTAGTGAGTCCAACTCAGCCTAGATCGCATCTTTCCATTTAGGCCAATCAGCTCTACGTTGACATTCATCAACAGAGCGAGGTTCAATATCATCAGTCTCAATCAACTCTCGTGCACAAGCATATGCAAACACATCATCAATGATGATGGAGTTTCTATCCCACGTCCCATGTATACTAGTATAATTAATTGAGATCTCTACATTCTCACGGATAGGTTCTAACGACGGGGCGTCCCCCGAAGATGTCTCTTGGACATAACCATAATCCGGAACGTTTTCATGGGACGGATTTTGAGTGTCAATGATGAGAGGGTTACTGGGTGCCATCACAGCCCTCTTCCTACGGCGTGAATCCCTCGAACCTGGTGGTCTCCCACGCTTCCTCAGCGGAGCCACGGCCTGAGCCACCAGTACTGGCAGTGGCGCCACCAGCTGTCCCTCCTATAGGGTTAGCTGCAGTAGCGACTTTGAGTCCAAGTCCTTGTTCAGGTATTTGCATCCTTGCAGGTGCATTTGCAGCTGGTATATGAGATCTAGTTGTAACGCCCCAAATTGCACCTCTTCAATTTAAGCACGCTACAGTGCCGCGAATCCTTAAAAATACAAGCTAGATTACTAAATTATACTTTAAAGAAACGCAAGGCATTTATGGGATTTTTTGTCAGAACGCAAATGCGGAAACAAATTTAATTTGAATAGAGGTGAAACAATTGGAAATCGTAAAACGATTTAAATCCAATTTTCAAATTAAATAACCGGATCGAAATATGAATTCATGAATGAGTTTCACAATATTGACCATGAATAAGATAAATGGTCAACAGGTTTCAAAATAAATGAAATGGTACAACGAGAATAAATGGATAATTCCGGAACCTGATATTCGATAAACGAATATCCGATGATCACAACTTTGCACACCCAGCTTCATCCACTGTTGTCCCGTTCCCAGTGCACAGTACCTGCATCCAAAACTATTGTAGGGGTGAGCTTTCGTCCTCGCTGCTCAGTAGGGGAATTCACCCCGGCTAGATTTAAAAATCATTAAAATATATTTCATTGGCCAGTCAATATGTAAAACATATTAAGGAAAACAGTAAATCATTTCTCAAGAATAATCATGAGAAAATAATTAAATACCCGGGTGCAAAACAAACCTGATGACCGATCAATCTAGCCAACTACATCCTTACCGAAGATTAAAATCTTCAACAAACCGTAAGGAGTAGCGAGAGTGTCCATTCATGCCATACCGCCTAGATCTAGTGCCACACCTCAAAGGATGTCAGACACTATTCCGTCCGTACAGCCCCTCCGGAGGTTTAGGGGATCGAAACCCAATGTAGTCACTATGCACCACTCACTCTCAGGTCATCACATAAATCAAATATAATTAAAAACACATGGCGTATAAAATACCAAATCATAGCCATGCAAATCTTATATATTATATATACGAGAAAACACTAACCGAGGAAGTCCCAAGTTTTTCCCTACCTGGAATCTCGGAGCTTGTTCTCGTTCATCACATCAGGCCAATACCACCACCACCACAGTTTACGTCTCGGGTTAACTGGAGTTCCTGGTCCGACAATAACAATATTCGAGTGTTAATATAAATTCTCGATTTAACAACACTCGACAACTTAATCAAAGTCCATTTGATTAACCATTTCCGATTTACGGAATTCATTTTCTTATCGGGTGTCATTCCCATAATTACTATGGACACCCCGTAGGTATCCTTTATTAAGCTTTAGTTAATTAACCAAGCAATTCTTCTGATAAACCCATAAACCATACTTCCAGATTCAACAATCTTCCCAAATCAATACTCTTTCCAATTAACAATTAAACCATGCTTAGAAACACAAAGTTTGAACAACAAAACCACATCCGCCACCAAACACGGTGGTTCCACGGCGGCAGGACAAACCTCAAAAACCCAATTCTCTAAATGTTGACCAAATGATAAAACTGAGCACAGGAACTTGTAGAGCTCGAAGAGCTGATCAAGTTCCATACCTTACTCGAAGGAAACCGTCGCCGGAGTCGCCGGAAAACGTCAAAAACCCGCCGGAATTGCATAAACTTCTTTTCTTCGATTCTCCCTCTACGGTCAACGATTTGACAAGTCGTGACCACAGACAAGCTCGCCTTGTCGAGAGGAAGCTATTGGCACCGGTCTTGTGCGCCGTCGTGGCCGGAATCGGAATCTGCCATTGGAGCAGACGGAGCTTCTCTCCTCCGTTTCTCTCTCCACCGGCGTCGGCTGGACTAGCAAGAACTGCCGTTAGCCTCGCCGTGTCGGGGCGAACGTAAAGGGACCGGTCCGGCGCCGTGAAACGGCCGGACGTGGGAGGTGGTTCAAACGGTGTCGCGGCAGAGAAGAGAGAGAAAGTCACGGGATGGTTCTGGGCTTTCCCAAACTGATTCAGCCTTTAAACTTCAATCCAACGGTCCAGATCAAACGGTGATTTGATCAACGGCTGAGATTAAACCGCTTCAATTTCTTTAATTTCCAATCTTCCGAAAATCAAAACAAATAGCTCGGGTATCCGAAAAATACCCCGAAAATTCCCACGTACTCGTCGTGACGTGTACTTCATTCTAGAGTCTTCAAATCGAAGTTACGACAAAAAGAAGATTTCTGAAAAATTCCCGAAGCTCTTTGATAGTTATCGAGATTAAGAATTTAATCTCGATTAATATCCAAATTAACCCTTTAATTCTTCCGGGTCTCACAGTTCCACCCTCCTTAAAAGAATTTCGTCCTCGAAATTTCCACGTATCAAGAACACTTTCAATTGTCGAACTCCAGTTACCCACTGTAAAATCTTTATTCACTGGTGGTGTTGCCTATTACAATCTGATCCTTTTCAAAGGATATAAGATGCTATCAGGCAGATCAATCATTTAAAATATATCTCATATACATGAGATTCGACAAATCTCAATGGTCTGAGACAAAGCCCCAATTTCACAACAATTATTCTCAATGGCCAACCAACCTTGTGGTGCCATCTTTCCAGTGACTAAGCTTTCAATTGACACAATAGTCACACAATTTAATTTCCGGGCATGCTCACACAACCATTGTAAAAACTCTGCCTATTAACATATCACAACTCGTGGTCTTACTTACCACGTAGTTCACACTGTAATTTCTCAAAAGTATATTTGCTCAAAAGCAAATCATTCACCGGGTAAAGAATGTACATACCTGTATTTCCTTGATCTTTCTTACTACATACTGGCCCAAATGATCTTAGCCGTGGTCTGTGCACTGTGAAGAAGCTTTGGGTGGCAAAAGTGTTTCAATTTCAAAGAATTAAGGTACCAACAAACACTCATTGGACTCAATATGAAATGAATCACAATAACCAAGTCCAACAACGAATAATCAATTGAACCGGACTCACGAAATGAACAAATAAAAATTAAAAGTGAGTCTTCACAATGAATTCAATGCTCAAGTGCTCAACAAGCAACAAGTCACAAACACGAAGCCAACAACAAAGTTGTTCAAAATAATGTGACTTTGAACTTCTGAAGAGTCAAATACGACTTTAACAAAGTCAAGGTCAAGAACACGAGATCAATAAAGAGTATGCAACAAGAAATTGTCTTCACCGCACAATGAAATGACTTCAGAGTCAACTGAATGATATATCAAATTTTCAAATGGAAAATGGGATTCCAAGAAACTCAACATGAAATTAAGGAATGCTCTGATACCACTTTCTGTAACGTCTCAAATTGCACCTCTTCAATTTAAGCACGCTACAGTGCCGCGAATCCTTAAAAATACAAGCTAGATTACTAACTTATACTTTAAAGAAACGCAAGGCATTTATGGGATTTTTTGTCAGAACGCAAATGCGGAAACAAATTTAATTTGAATAGAGGTGAAACAATTGGAAATCGTAAAACGATTTAAATCCAATTTTCAAATTAAATAACCGGATCGAAATATGAATTCATGAATGAGTTTCACAATATTGACCATGAATAAAATAAATGGTCAACAGGTTTCAAAATAAATGAAATGGTACAACGAGAATAAATGGATAATTCCGGAACCTGATATTCGATAAACGAATATCCGATGATCACAACTTTGCACACCCAGCTTCATCCACTGTTGTCCCGTTCCCAGTGCACAGTACCTGCATCCAAAACTATTGTAGGGGTGAGCTTTCGTCCTCGCTGCTCAGTAGGGGAATTCACCCCGGCTAGATTTAAAAATCATTAAAATATATTTCATTGGCCAGTCAATATGTAAAACATATTAAGGAAAACAGTAAATCATTTCTCAAGAATAATAATGAGAAAATAATTAAATACCCGGGTGCAAAACAAACCTGATGACCGATCAATCTAGCCAACTACATCCTTACCGAAGATTAAAATCTTCAACAAACCGTAAGGAGTAGCGAGAGTGTCCATTCATGCCATACTGCCTAGATCTAGTGCCACACCTCAAAGGATGTCAGACACTATTCCGTCCGTACAGCCCCTCCGGAGGTTTAGGGGATCGAAACCCAATGTAGTCACTATGCACCACTCACTCTCAGGTCATCACATAAATCAAATATAATTAAAAACACATGGCGTATAAAATACCAAATCATAGCCATGCAAATCTTATATATTATATATACGAGAAAACACTAGCCGAGGAAGTCCCAAGTTTTTCCCTACCTGGAATCTCGGAGCTTGTTCTCGTTCATCACATCAGGCCAATACCACCACCACCACAGTTTACGTCTCGGGTTAACTGGAGTTCCTGGTCCGACAATAACAATATTCGAGTGTTAATATAAATTCTCGATTTAACAACACTCGACAACTTAATCAAAGTCCATTTGATTAACCATTTCCGATTTACGGAATTCATTTTCTTATCGGGTGTCATTCCCATAATTACTATGGACACCCCGTAGGTATCCTTTATTAAACTTTAGTTAATTAACCAAGCAATTCTTCTGATAAACCCATAAACCATACTTCCAGATTCAACAATCTTCTCAAATCAATACTCTTTCCAATTAACAATTAAACCATGCTTAGAAACACAAAGTTTGAACAACAAAACCACATCCGCCACCAAACACGGTGGTTCCACGGCGGCAGGACAAACCTCAAAAACCCAATTCTCTAAATGTTGACCAAATGATAAAACTGAGCACAGGAACTTGTAGAGCTCGAAGAGCTGATCAAGTTCCATACCTTACTCGAAGGAAACCGTCGCCGGAGTCGCCGGAAAACGTCAAAAACCCGCCGGAATTGCATAAACTTCTTTTCTTCGATTCTCCCTCTACGGTCAACGATTTGACAAGCCGTGACCACAGACAAGCTCGCCTTGTCGAGAGGAAGCTATTGGCACCGGTCTTGTGCGCCGTCGTGGCCGGAATCGGAATCTGCCATTGGAGCAGACGGAGCTTCTCTCCTCCGTTTCTCTCTCCACCGGCGTCGGCTGGACTAGCAAGAACTGCCGTTAGCCTCGCCGTGTCGGGGAGAACGTAAAGGGACCGGTCCGGGGCCGTGAAACGGCCGGACGTGGAAGGTGGTTCAAACGGTGTCGCGGCAGAGAAGAGAGAGAAAGTCACGGGATGGTTCTGGGCTTTCCCAAACTGATTCAGCCTTTAAACTTCAATCCAACGATCCAGATCAAACGGTGATTTGATCAACGGCTGAGATTAAACCGCTTCAATTTCTTTAATTTCCAATCTTCCGAAAATCAAAACAAATAGCTCGAGTATCCGAAAAATACCCCGAAAATTCCCACGTACTCGTCATGACGTGTACTTCATTCTAGAGTCTTCAAATCGAAGTTACGACAAAAAGAAGATTTCTGAAAAATTTCCGAAGCTCTTTGATAGTTATCGAGATTAAGAATTTAATCTCGATTAATATCCAAATTAACCCTTTAATTCTTCCGGGTCTCACACTATTCACTTTAGCAAGATCAGAGAAAGCGTCAGGAAGAGAGTCTGCGACTTTCTGAAGATCTATAATTCTACGCACTTCTATTTCTCTTTGTGCAGTAGGGGGATCATGATGAGACAGAGTGGGGACAGGCCATGACAATTCTTGTCGTTCCTGTTGAATGTGTACATTCTTATCTCCCCCGAACGACGGGAAGACTGTCTCATCAAAGTGACAATCCGCAAATCTTGCGGTAAATAGATCACCTGTCAAGGGTTCTACATAGCGGATTATAGTTGGTGACTCAAAACCAACATAGATGCCCATTCGTCTCTGATGACCCATTTTAATACGCAGTGGCGGCGTAATAGGCACATAGACAGCACACCCAAATATGCGTAAGTGCGAGATACATGGCTCGTACCCAGTCACTAGCTGTTGCGCAGAAAAGGGTTGGGTGGCTGTGGGTCTCAGACGAATTAGCATAGCTGCATGCAATACTGCGTGTCCCCAGGCAGAGAGAGGAAGGTTGGTGCGCATTACCAACGTCCGTGTTACCATTTGTATTCTCTTAATGGCAGCCTCTGCAAGACCATTCTGGGTATGCACATGTGGAACTAGATGCTCAACATCCATCCCAATAGACATGTAGTAGTCATCGAAAGTCTTCGATGTAAA